>JAVMKO010000004.1:33559625-38559625 GCA_032164245.1 Sternotherus odoratus
GCAGTCACCCTCACTAGCCAGCTAACAGAGACCCAAACGGCCTCGGAGACGCAACCCCTGGTGACAGGGAGGTCAAGCTGCCCATGTTACTGAAATGGCGCCAATCCCCCAGATTTCAAAAGCCAGATGCAACCCGTACCCCGATTACAGGGTGGTCGCTGGCATCAGCCAAAAGGCAGAGACCCTAACCTGAATTACAGGAAGGTCAAGCTGTCAAAGTACCAACAAGCTCGGGATGTCCCATTCTGGAGAGCCTTGTGACATGTATCCTGTTTACAGGGTTGTCACACTGACGAGTGGGGCAGAGCATGGCATAATGCCAGATGAGCAAGTGGGCAGAGACCCAGACCCTAGTTACAGGGTGGTCACCTTGCTCAGTTTAACAAAGAGCTCAATGCCCCTCCAAGGATAGGGGGAGGTGACTTGCACCCTGATTACAGGGCAGTCACTCACTCGAGCCAGCCAGCGGAGCAGTGTGTCAAAAGGACACAATGGCACAGACCGGGACCCAGCTTACAGGGCGGTCATGCCCCTCATGGTATTCAAAGGCTCCAGATTCCCATGCAGTCTAATAAGATGACCTGAGGCCTGATTACAGGGAGGTTACTGTGCCGAGAGTCCCTTTCTATTTTCCTCCATCTTCCTTTCTCTTCTGTGGGCGTGGCATTCCTGACACTTCTTTCTTGTCCGCTTGTGCTTCAAGATGCTTGTAAAGAGAGAGGGGGCGCAAGGCGTGTGTCAGTGAGAACCCCGACTCAAACACAGTGTAAACTACTGATACAGTGTTCTTTTCCACATCTGCACACACCCTGGCTATTTCGGTCCAAGACAGTTCGAGGTGCTCCTCAGAAACATCCACAAGGATATCCCCCTCCTCCCAAGCCACACTGGGTGAGAAAAGTACTGACCCCATTCTCCCCAAAAGCCACAATCTCCAAAGGAATGAACTGATGAAGGGCAGTAAGGAATGAATTGACAAGAAATCCTAAATCAATGTGACACGGTGTACTGCTTGGATTGACTTTGTCCAATTCCGCCACAGGACACCCAATTTTGGAACTCACCAGCAACAGCATCTCCGGTCTCCAAAAGTTCAGCGGGTGAGTAGAAAGCTGGAGACTTGGCTGCAGAATTCCAAGCACCTTGGAACCGCTGATCGAAGGGCCAGAACTCTGGACACAGTCTCATGGGGGCACCATAAATAGTAGCTGATGAGACATGTACCCTGGTTACAGGGTGCTCACTCAGGGCAGCTGGCGGCACTTGGCCTAGTGCCAAGAGCCTGGAGGGCAAAGACCTGATCCCTGATTACGGGGCGGTCGCTCGCAGCAGGCTTCGAAGACAGCACAAGGCCAAGAGACCCTAACGGCCTCGGAGACGCAAACCCTGGTTACAGGGCGGTCAAGCTGCCCATGTTACTGAAATGAGGTTAATCCCCCAGATTTCAAAAGCCAGATGCAACCTGTACCCCGATTACAGGGTGGTCGCCGGCATTAGCCCAATAGCAGAGACCCTAACCTGAATTACAGGAAGGTCAAGCTGTCAAAGTAGCAAAGTCCCATTCTCGAGAGACTTGTGACATGTCCCCTGATTACAGGGTTGTCACCCTGCTGACTAGTGGGGCAGAGCACGGCGTAAAGCCAAATGAGCAAAGAGGGCAGAGACCCGGACCCTAGTTACAGGGCGGTCACATTGCTCAACTTACAAAGAACTCCATGCCCCTCCAAAGATAGGGGGAAGTGACTTGCACCCTGATTACAGGGCAGTCACCCTCACTAGCCAGCTAACAGAGACCCAAACGGCCTCGGAGACGCAACCCCTGGTGACAGGGAGGTCAAGCTGCCCATGTTACTGAAATGACGCCAATCCCCCAGATTTCAAAAGCCAGATGCAACACGTACCCTGATTACAGGGTGGTCGCTGGCATCAGCCAAAGAGCAGAGACCCTAACCTGAATTACAGGAAGGTCAAGCTGTCAAAGTACCAACAAGCTCGGGATGTCCCATTCTAGAGAGCCTTGTGACATGTACCCTGTTTACAGGGTTGTCACGCTGACGAGTGGGGCAGAGCATGGCATAATGCCAGATGAGCAAGTGGGCAGAGACCCAGACCCTAGTTACAGGGTGGTCACCTTGCTCAGTTTAACAAAGAGCTCAATGCCCCTCCAAGGATAGGGGGAGGTGACTTGCACCCTGATTACAGGGCAGTCACTCACTCGAGCCAGCCAGCGGAGCAGTGTGTCAAAAGGACACAATGGCACAGACCGGGACCCAGCTTACAGGGCGGTCATGCCCCTCATGGTATTCAAAGGCTCCAGATTCCCATACAGTCTAATAAGATGACCTGAGGCCTGATTACAGGGAGGTTACTGTGCCGAGAGTCCCTTTCTTTTTTCCTCCATCTTCCTTTCTCTTCTGTGGGCGTGGCATTCCTGACACTTCTTTCTTGTCCGCTTGTGCTTCAAGATGCTTGTAAAGAGAGAGGGGGCGCAAGGCGTGTGTCAGTGAGAACCCCGACTCAAACACAGTGTAAACTACTGATACAGTGTTCTTTTCCACATCTGCACACACCCTGGCTATTTCGGTCCAAGACAGTTCGAGGTGCTCCTCAGAAACATCCACAAGGATATCCCCCTCCTCCCAAGCCACACTGGGTGAGAAAAGTACTGACCCCATTCTCCCCAAAAGCCACAATCTCCAAAGGAATGAACTGATGAAGGGCAGTAAGGAATGAATTGACAAGAAATCCTAAATCAATGTGACACGGTGTACTGCTTGGATTGACTTTGTCCAATTCCGCCACAGGACACCCAATTTTGGAACTCACCAGCAACAGCATCTCCGGTCTCCAAAAGTTCAGCGGGTGAGTAGAAAGCTGGAGACTTGGCTGCAGAATTCCAAGCACCTTGGAACCGCTGATCGAAGGGCCAGAACTCTGGACACAGTCTCATGGGGGCACCATAAATAGTAGCTGATGAGACATGTACCCTGGTTACAGGGTGCTCACTCAGGGCAGCTGGCGGCACTTGGCCTAGTGCCAAGAGCCTGGAGGGCAAAGACCTGATCCCTGATTACGGGGCGGTCGCTCGCAGCAGGCTTCGAAGACAGCACAAGGCCAAGAGACCCTAACGGCCTCGGAGACGCAAACCCTGGTTACAGGGCGGTCAAGCTGCCCATGTTACTGAAATGAGGTTAATCCCCCAGATTTCAAAAGCCAGATGCAACCTGTACCCCGATTACAGGGTGGTCGCCGGCATTAGCCCAATAGCAGAGACCCTAACCTGAATTACAGGAAGGTCAAGCTGTCAAAGTAGCAAAGTCCCATTCTCGAGAGACTTGTGACATGTCCCCTGATTACAGGGTTGTCACCCTGCTGACTAGTGGGGCAGAGCACGGCGTAAAGCCAAATGAGCAAAGAGGGCAGAGACCCGGACCCTAGTTACAGGGCGGTCACATTGCTCAACTTACAAAGAACTCCATGCCCCTCCAAAGATAGGGGGAAGTGACTTGCACCCTGATTACAGGGCAGTCACCCTCACTAGCCAGCTAACAGAGACCCAAACGGCCTCGGAGACGCAACCCCTGGTGACAGGGAGGTCAAGCTGCCCATGTTACTGAAATGACGCCAATCCCCCAGATTTCAAAAGCCAGATGCAACACGTACCCTGATTACAGGGTGGTCGCTGGCATCAGCCAAAGAGCAGAGACCCTAACCTGAATTACAGGAAGGTCAAGCTGTCAAAGTACCAACAAGCTCGGGATGTCCCATTCTAGAGAGCCTTGTGACATGTACCCTGTTTACAGGGTTGTCACGCTGACGAGTGGGGCAGAGCATGGCATAATGCCAGATGAGCAAGTGGGCAGAGACCCAGACCCTAGTTACAGGGTGGTCACCTTGCTCAGTTTAACAAAGAGCTCAATGCCCCTCCAAGGATAGGGGGAGGTGACTTGCACCCTGATTACAGGGCAGTCACTCACTCGAGCCAGCCAGCGGAGCAGTGTGTCAAAAGGACACAATGGCACAGACCGGGACCCAGCTTACAGGGCGGTCATGCCCCTCATGGTATTCAAAGGCTCCAGATTCCCATACAGTCTAATAAGATGACCTGAGGCCTGATTACAGGGAGGTTACTGTGCCGAGAGTCCCTTTCTTTTTTCCTCCATCTTCCTTTCTCTTCTGTGGGCGTGGCATTCCTGACACTTCTTTCTTGTCCGCTTGTGCTTCAAGATGCTTGTAAAGAGAGAGGGGGCGCAAGGCGTGTGTCAGTGAGAACCCCGACTCAAACACAGTGTAAACTACTGATACAGTGTTCTTTTCCACATCTGCACACACCCTGGCTATTTCGGTCCAAGACAGTTCGAGGTGCTCCTCAGAAACATCCACAAGGATATCCCCCTCCTCCCAAGCCACACTGGGTGAGAAAAGTACTGACCCCATTCTCCCCAAAAGCCACAATCTCCAAAGGAATGAACTGATGAAGGGCAGTAAGGAATGAATTGACAAGAAATCCTAAATCAATGTGACACGGTGTACTGCTTGGATTGACTTTGTCCAATTCCGCCACAGGACACCCAATTTTGGAACTCACCAGCAACAGCATCTCCGGTCTCCAAAAGTTCAGCGGGTGAGTAGAAAGCTGGAGACTTGGCTGCAGAATTCCAAGCACCTTGGAACCGCTGATCGAAGGGCCAGAACTCTGGACACAGTCTCATGGGGGCACCATAAATAGTAGCTGATGAGACATGTACCCTGGTTACAGGGTGCTCACTCAGGGCAGCTGGCGGCACTTGGCCTAGTGCCAAGAGCCTGGAGGGCAAAGACCTGATCCCTGATTACGGGGCGGTCGCTCGCAGCAGGCTTCGAAGACAGCACAAGGCCAAGAGACCCTAACGGCCTCGGAGACGCAAACCCTGGTTACAGGGCGGTCAAGCTGCCCATGTTACTGAAATGAGGTTAATCCCCCAGATTTCAAAAGCCAGATGCAACCTGTACCCCGATTACAGGGTGGTCGCCGGCATTAGCCCAATAGCAGAGACCCTAACCTGAATTACAGGAAGGTCAAGCTGTCAAAGTAGCAAAGTCCCATTCTCGAGAGACTTGTGACATGTCCCCTGATTACAGGGTTGTCACCCTGCTGACTAGTGGGGCAGAGCACGGCGTAAAGCCAAATGAGCAAAGAGGGCAGAGACCCGGACCCTAGTTACAGGGCGGTCACATTGCTCAACTTACAAAGAACTCCATGCCCCTCCAAAGATAGGGGGAAGTGACTTGCACCCTGATTACAGGGCAGTCACCCTCACTAGCCAGCTAACAGAGACCCAAACGGCCTCGGAGACGCAACCCCTGGTGACAGGGAGGTCAAGCTGCCCATGTTACTGAAATGACGCCAATCCCCCAGATTTCAAAAGCCAGATGCAACACGTACCCTGATTACAGGGTGGTCGCTGGCATCAGCCAAAGAGCAGAGACCCTAACCTGAATTACAGGAAGGTCAAGCTGTCAAAGTACCAACAAGCTCGGGATGTCCCATTCTAGAGAGCCTTGTGACATGTACCCTGTTTACAGGGTTGTCACGCTGACGAGTGGGGCAGAGCATGGCATAATGCCAGATGAGCAAGTGGGCAGAGACCCAGACCCTAGTTACAGGGTGGTCACCTTGCTCAGTTTAACAAAGAGCTCAATGCCCCTCCAAGGATAGGGGGAGGTGACTTGCACCCTGATTACAGGGCAGTCACTCACTCGAGCCAGCCAGCGGAGCAGTGTGTCAAAAGGACACAATGGCACAGACCGGGACCCAGCTTACAGGGCGGTCATGCCCCTCATGGTATTCAAAGGCTCCAGATTCCCATACAGTCTAATAAGATGACCTGAGGCCTGATTACAGGGAGGTTACTGTGCCCAGAGTCCCTTTCCTTTTTCCTCCATCTTCCTTTCTCTTCTGTGGGCGTGGCATTCCTGACACTTCTTTCTTGTCCGCTTGTGCTTCAAGATGCTTGTAAAGAGAGAGGGGGCGCAAGGCGTGTGTCAGTGAGAACCCCGACTCAAACACAGTGTAAACTACTGATACAGTGTTCTTTTCCACATCTGCACACACCCTGGCTATTTCGGTCCAAGACAGTTCGAGGTGCTCCTCAGAAACATCCACAAGGATATCCCCCTCCTCCCAAGCCACACTGGGTGAGAAAAGTACTGACCCCATTCTCCCCAAAAGCCACAATCTCCAAAGGAATGAACTGATGAAGGGCACTAAGACAAGAAATCCTAAATCAATGTGACACGGTGTACTGCCTGGATTGACTTTGTCCAAAACCGCCACAGGACACCCCCTTTTGGAACTCACCAGCAACAGCATCTCCGGTCTCCAAAAGTTCAGCGGGTGAGTAGAAAGCTGGAGACTTGGCTGCAGAATTCCAAGCACCTTGGAACCGCTGATCGAAGGGCCAGAACTCTGGACACAGTCTCATGGGGGGCACCATAAATAGTAGCTGATGAGACATGTACCCTGGTTACAGGGTGCTCACTCAGGGCAGCTGGCGGCACTTGGCCTAGTGCCAAGAGCCTGGAGGGCAAAGACCTGATCCCTGATTACGGGGCGGTCGCTCGCAGCAGGCTTCGAAGACAGCACAAGGCCAAGAGACCCTAACGGCCTCGGAGACGCAAACCCTGGTTACAGGGCGGTCAAGCTGCCCATGTTACTGAAATGAGGTTAATCCCCCAGATTTCAAAAGCCAGATGCAACCTGTACCCCGATTACAGGGTGGTCGCCGGCATTAGCCCAATAGCAGAGACCCTAACCTGAATTACAGGAAGGTCAAGCTGTCAAAGTAGCAAAGTCCCACTCTCGAGAGACTTGTGACATGTCCCCTGATTACAGGGTTGTCACCCTGCTGACTAGTGGGGCAGAGCACGGCGTAAAGCCAAATGAGCAAAGAGGGCAGAGACCCGGACCCTAGTTACAGGGCGGTCACATTGCTCAACTTACAAAGAACTCCATGCCCCTCCAAAGATAGGGGGAAGTGACTTGCACCCTGATTACAGGGCAGTCACCCTCACTAGCCAGCTAACAGAGACCCAAACGGCCTCGGAGACGCAACCCCTGGTGACAGGGAGGTCAAGCTGCCCATGTTACTGAAATGACGCCAATCCCCCAGATTTCAAAAGCCAGATGCAACCCGTACCCCGATTACAGGGTGGTCGCTGGCATCAGCCAAAAGGCAGAGACCCTAACCTGAATTACAGGAAGGTCAAGCTGTCAAAGTACCAACAAGCTCGGGATGTCCCATTCTAGAGAGCCTTGTGACATGTATCCTGTTTACAGGGTTGTCACGCTGACGAGTGGGGCAGAGCATGGCATAATGCCAGATGAGCAAGTGGGCAGAGACCCAGACCCTAGTTACAGGGTGGTCACCTTGCTCAGTTTAACAAAGAGCTCAATGCCCCTCCAAGGATAGGGGGAGGTGACTTGCACCCTGATTACAGGGCAGTCACTCACTCGAGCCAGCCAGCGGAGCAGTGTGTCAAAAGGACACAATGGCACAGACCGGGACCCAGCTTAGAGGGCGGTCATGCCCCTCATGGTATTCAAAGGCTCCAGATTCCCATACAGTCTAATAAGATGACCTGAGGCCTGATTACAGGGAGGTTACTGTGCCGAGAGTCCCTTTCTTTTTTCCTCCATCTTCCTTTCTCTTCGGTGGGCGTGGCATTCCTGACACTTCTTTCTTGTCCGCTTGTGCTTCAAGATGCTTGTAAAGAGAGAGGGGGCGCAAGGCGTGTGTCAGTGAGAACCCCGACTCAAACACAGTGTAAACTACTGATACAGTGTTCTTTTCCACATCTGCACACACCCTGGCTATTTCGGTCCAAGACAGTTCGAGGTGCTCCTCAGAAACATCCACAAGGATATCCCCCTCCTCCCAAGCCACACTGGGTGAGAAAAGTACTGACCCCATTCTCCCCAAAAGCCACAATCTCCAAAGGAATGAACTGATGAAGGGCAGTAAGGAATGAATTGACAAGAAATCCTAAATCAATGTGACACGGTGTACTGCTTGGATTGACTTTGTCCAATTCCGCCACAGGACACCCAATTTTGGAACTCACCAGCAACAGCATCTCCGGTCTCCAAAAGTTCAGCGGGTGAGTAGAAAGCTGGAGACTTGGCTGCAGAATTCCAAGCACCTTGGAACCGCTGATCGAAGGGCCAGAACTCTGGACACAGTCTCATGGGGGCACCATAAATAGTAGCTGATGAGACATGTACCCTGGTTACAGGGTGCTCACTCAGGGCAGCTGGCGGCACTTGGCCTAGTGCCAAGAGCCTGGAGGGCAAAGACCTGATCCCTGATTACGGGGCGGTCGCTCGCAGCAGGCTTCGAAGACAGCACAAGGCCAAGAGACCCTAACGGCCTCGGAGACGCAAACCCTGGTTACAGGGCGGTCAAGCTGCCCATGTTACTGAAATGAGGTTAATCCCCCAGATTTCAAAAGCCAGATGCAACCTGTACCCCGATTACAGGGTGGTCGCCGGCATTAGCCCAATAGCAGAGACCCTAACCTGAATTACAGGAAGGTCAAGCTGTCAAAGTAGCAAAGTCCCATTCTCGAGAGACTTGTGACATGTCCCCTGATTACAGGGTTGTCACCCTGCTGACTAGTGGGGCAGAGCACGGCGTAAAGCCAAATGAGCAAAGAGGGCAGAGACCCGGACCCTAGTTACAGGGCGGTCACATTGCTCAACTTACAAAGAACTCCATGCCCCTCCAAAGATAGGGGGAAGTGACTTGCACCCTGATTACAGGGCAGTCACCCTCACTAGCCAGCTAACAGAGACCCAAACGACCTCGGAGACGCAACCCCTGGTGACAGGGAGGTCAAGCTGCCCATGTTACTGAAATGACGCCAATCCCCCAGATTTCAAAAGCCAGATGCAACACGTACCCTGATTACAGGGTGGTCGCTGGCATCAGCCAAAGAGCAGAGACCCTAACCTGAATTACAGGAAGGTCAAGCTGTCAAAGTACCAACAAGCTCGGGATGTCCCATTCTAGAGAGCCTTGTGACATGTACCCTGTTTACAGGGTTGTCACGCTGACGAGTGGGGCAGAGCATGGCATAATGCCAGATGAGCAAGTGGGCAGAGACCCAGACCCTAGTTACAGGGTGGTCACCTTGCTCAGTTTAACAAAGAGCTCAATGCCCCTCCAAGGATAGGGGGAGGTGACTTGCACCCTGATTACAGGGCAGTCACTCACTCGAGCCAGCCAGCGGAGCAGTGTGTCAAAAGGACACAATGGCACAGACCGGGACCCAGCTTACAGGGCGGTCATGCCCCTCATGGTATTCAAAGGCTCCAGATTCCCATACAGTCTAATAAGATGACCTGAGGCCTGATTACAGGGAGGTTACTGTGCCCAGAGTCCCTTTCCTTTTTCCTCCATCTTCCTTTCTCTTCTGTGGGCGTGGCATTCCTGACACTTCTTTCTTGTCCGCTTGTGCTTCAAGATGCTTGTAAAGAGAGAGGGGGCGCAAGGCGTGTGTCAGTGAGAACCCCGACTCAAACACAGTGTAAACTACTGATACAGTGTTCTTTTCCACATCTGCACACACCCTGGCTATTTCGGTCCAAGACAGTTCGAGGTGCTCCTCAGAAACATCCACAAGGATATCCCCCTCCTCCCAAGCCACACTGGGTGAGAAAAGTACTGACCCCATTCTCCCCAAAAGCCACAATCTCCAAAGGAATGAAATGATGAAGGGCAGTAAGGAATGAATTGACAAGAAATCCTAAATCAATGTGACACGGTGTACTGCCTGGATTGACTTTGTCCAATTCCGCCACAGGACACCCAATTTTGGAACTCACCAGCAACAGCATCTCCGGTCTCCAAAAGTTCAGCGGGTGAGTAGAAAGCTGGAGACTTGGCTGCAGAATTCCAAGCACCTTGGAACCGCTGATCGAAGGGCCAGAACTCTGGACACAGTCTCATGGGGGCACCATAAATAGTAGCTGATGAGACATGTACCCTGGTTACAGGGTGCTCACTCAGGGCAGCTGGCGGCACTTGGCCTAGTGCCAAGAGCCTGGAGGGCAAAGACCTGATCCCTGATTACGGGGCGGTCGCTCGCAGCAGGCTTCGAAGACAGCACAAGGCCAAGAGACCCTAACGGCCTCGGAGACGCAAACCCTGGTTACAGGGCGGTCAAGCTGCCCATGTTACTGAAATGAGGTTAATCCCCCAGATTTCAAAAGCCAGATGCAACCTGTACCCCGATTACAGGGTGGTCGCCGGCATTAGCCCAATAGCAGAGACCCTAACCTGAATTACAGGAAGGTCAAGCTGTCAAAGTAGCAAAGTCCCACTCTCGAGAGACTTGTGACATGTCCCCTGATTACAGGGTTGTCACCCTGCTGACTAGTGGGGCAGAGCACGGCGTAAAGCCAAATGAGCAAAGAGGGCAGAGACCCGGACCCTAGTTACAGGGCGGTCACATTGCTCAACTTACAAAGAACTCCATGCCCCTCCAAAGATAGGGGGAAGTGACTTGCACCCTGATTACAGGGCAGTCACCCTCACTAGCCAGCTAACAGAGACCCAAACGGCCTCGGAGACGCAACCCCTGGTGACAGGGAGGTCAAGCTGCCCATGTTACTGAAATGACGCCAATCCCCCAGATTTCAAAAGCCAGATGCAACACGTACCCTGATTACAGGGTGGTCGCTGGCATCAGCCAAAGAGCAGAGACCCTAACCTGAATTACAGGAAGGTCAAGCTGTCAAAGTACCAACAAGCTCGGGATGTCCCATTCTAGAGAGCCTTGTGACATGTACCCTGTTTACAGGGTTGTCACGCTGACGAGTGGGGCAGAGCATGGCATAATGCCAGATGAGCAAGTGGGCAGAGACCCAGACCCTAGTTACAGGGTGGTCACCTTGCTCAGTTTAACAAAGAGCTCAATGCCCCTCCAAAGATAGGGGGAGGTGACTTGCACCCTGATTACAGGGCAGTCACTCACTCGAGCCAGCCAGTGGAGCAGTGTGTCAAAAGGACACAATGGCACAGACCGGGACCCAGCTTACAGGGCGGTCATGCCCCTCATGGTATTCAAAGGCTCCAGATTCCCATACAGTCTAATAAGATGACCTGAGGCCTGATTACAGGGAGGTTACTGTGCCGAGAGTCCCTTTCTTTTTTCCTCCATCTTCCTTTCTCTTCTGTGGGCGTGGCATTCCTGACACTTCTTTCTTGTCCGCTTGTGCTTCAAGATGCTTGTAAAGAGAGAGGGGGCGCAAGGCGTGTGTCAGTGAGAACCCCGACTCAAACACAGTGTAAACTACTGATACAGTGTTCTTTTCCACATCTGCACACACCCTGGCTATTTCGGTCCAAGACAGTTCGAGGTGCTCCTCAGAAACATCCACAAGGATATCCCCCTCCTCCCAAGCCACACTGGGTGAGAAAAGTACTGACCCCATTCTCCCCAAAAGCCACAATCTCCAAAGGAATGAACTGATGAAGGGCAGTAAGGAATGAATTGA
This sequence comes from Sternotherus odoratus, assembly GCA_032164245.1. Taxonomy (NCBI): domain Eukaryota; kingdom Metazoa; phylum Chordata; order Testudines; family Kinosternidae; genus Sternotherus; species Sternotherus odoratus. The sequence continues at coordinate 33,571,165 of JAVMKO010000004.1, forward strand.
CAAGAAATCCTAAATCAATGTGACACGGTGTACTGCTTGGATTGACTTTGTCCAATTCCGCCACAGGACACCCAATTTTGGAACTCACCAGCAACAGCATCTCCGGTCTCCAAAAGTTCAGCGGGTGAGTAGAAAGCTGGAGACTTGGCTGCAGAATTCCAAGCACCTTGGAACCGCTGATCGAAGGGCCAGAACTCTGGACACAGTCTCATGGGGGCACCATAAATAGTAGCTGATGAGACATGTACCCTGGTTACAGGGTGCTCACTCAGGGCAGCTGGCGGCACTTGGCCTAGTGCCAAGAGCCTGGAGGGCAAAGACCTGATCCCTGATTACGGGGCGGTCGCTCGCAGCAGGCTTCGAAGACAGCACAAGGCCAAGAGACCCTAACGGCCTCGGAGACGCAAACCCTGGTTACAGGGCGGTCAAGCTGCCCATGTTACTGAAATGAGGTTAATCCCCCAGATTTCAAAAGCCAGATGCAACCTGTACCCCGATTACAGGGTGGTCGCCGGCATTAGCCCAATAGCAGAGACCCTAACCTGAATTACAGGAAGGTCAAGCTGTCAAAGTAGCAAAGTCCCATTCTCGAGAGACTTGTGACATGTCCCCTGATTACAGGGTTGTCACCCTGCTGACTAGTGGGGCAGAGCACGGCGTAAAGCCAAATGAGCAAAGAGGGCAGAGACCCGGACCCTAGTTACAGGGCGGTCACATTGCTCAACTTACAAAGAACTCCATGCCCCTCCAAAGATAGGGGGAAGTGACTTGCACCCTGATTACAGGGCAGTCACCCTCACTAGCCAGCTAACAGAGACCCAAACGGCCTCGGAGACGCAACCCCTGGTGACAGGGAGGTCAAGCTGCCCATGTTACTGAAATGACGCCAATCCCCCAGATTTCAAAAGCCAGATGCAACACGTACCCTGATTACAGGGTGGTCGCTGGCATCAGCCAAAGAGCAGAGACCCTAACCTGAATTACAGGAAGGTCAAGCTGTCAAAGTACCAACAAGCTCGGGATGTCCCATTCTAGAGAGCCTTGTGACATGTACCCTGTTTACAGGGTTGTCACGCTGACGAGTGGGGCAGAGCATGGCATAATGCCAGATGAGCAAGTGGGCAGAGACCCAGACCCTAGTTACAGGGTGGTCACCTTGCTCAGTTTAACAAAGAGCTCAATGCCCCTCCAAGGATAGGGGGAGGTGACTTGCACCCTGATTACAGGGCAGTCACTCACTCGAGCCAGCCAGCGGAGCAGTGTGTCAAAAGGACACAATGGCACAGACCGGGACCCAGCTTACAGGGCGGTCATGCCCCTCATGGTATTCAAAGGCTCCAGATTCCCATACAGTCTAATAAGATGACCTGAGGCCTGATTACAGGGAGGTTACTGTGCCCAGAGTCCCTTTCCTTTTTCCTCCATCTTCCTTTCTCTTCTGTGGGCGTGGCATTCCTGACACTTCTTTCTTGTCCGCTTGTGCTTCAAGATGCTTGTAAAGAGAGAGGGGGCGCAAGGCGTGTGTCAGTGAGAACCCCGACTCAAACACAGTGTAAACTACTGATACAGTGTTCTTTTCCACATCTGCACACACCCTGGCTATTTCGGTCCAAGACAGTTCGAGGTGCTCCTCAGAAACATCCACAAGGATATCCCCCTCCTCCCAAGCCACACTGGGTGAGAAAAGTACTGACCCCATTCTCCCCAAAAGCCACAATCTCCAAAGGAATGAACTGATGAAGGGCAGTAAGGAATGAATTGACAAGAAATCCTAAATCAATGTGACACGGTGTACTGCTTGGATTGACTTTGTCCAATTCCGCCACAGGACACCCAATTTTGGAACTCACCAGCAACAGCATCTCCGGTCTCCAAAAGTTCAGCGGGTGAGTAGAAAGCTGGAGACTTGGCTGCAGAATTCCAAGCACCTTGGAACCGCTGATCGAAGGGCCAGAACTCTGGACACAGTCTCATGGGGGCACCATAAATAGTAGCTGATGAGACATGTACCCTGGTTACAGGGTGCTCACTCAGGGCAGCTGGCGGCACTTGGCCTAGTGCCAAGAGCCTGGAGGGCAAAGACCTGATCCCTGATTACGGGGCGGTCGCTCGCAGCAGGCTTCGAAGACAGCACAAGGCCAAGAGACCCTAACGGCCTTGGAGACGCAAACCCTGGTTACATGGCGGTCAAGCTGCCCATGTTACTGAAATGAGGTTAATCCCCCAGATTTCAAAAGCCAGATGCAACCTGTACCCCGATTACAGGGTGGTCGCCGGCATTAGCCCAATAGCAGAGACCCTAACCTGAATTACAGGAAGGTCAAGCTGTCAAAGTAGCAAAGTCCCATTCTCGAGAGACTTGTGACATGTCCCCTGATTACAGGGTTGTCACCCTGCTGACTAGTGGGGCAGAGCACGGCGTAAAGCCAAATGAGCAAAGAGGGCAGAGACCCGGACCCTAGTTACAGGGCGGTCACATTGCTCAACTTACAAAGAACTCCATGCCCCTCCAAAGATAGGGGGAAGTGACTTGCACCCTGATTACAGGGCAGTCACCCTCACTAGCCAGCTAACAGAGACCCAAACGGCCTCGGAGACGCAACCCCTGGTGACAGGGAGGTCAAGCTGCCCATGTTACTGAAATGACGCCAATCCCCCAGATTTCAAAAGCCAGATGCAACACGTACCCTGATTACAGGGTGGTCGCTGGCATCAGCCAAAGAGCAGAGACCCTAACCTGAATTACAGGAAGGTCAAGCTGTCAAAGTACCAACAAGCTCGGGATGTCCCATTCTAGTGAGCCTTGTGACATGTACCCTGTTTACAGGGTTGTCACGCTGACGAGTGGGGCAGAGCATGGCATAAGGCCAGATGAGCAAGTGGGCAGAGACCCAGACCCTAGTTACAGGGTGGTCACCTTGCTCAGTTTAACAAAGAGCTCAATGCCCCTCCAAGGATAGGGGGAGGTGACTTGCACCCTGATTACAGGGCAGTCACTCACTCGAGCCAGCCAGCGGAGCAGTGTGTCAAAAGGACACAATGGCACAGACCGGGACCCAGCTTAGAGGGCGGTCATGCCCCTCATGGTATTCAAAGGCTCCAGATTCCCATACAGTCTAATAAGATGACCTGAGGCCTGATTACAGGGAGGTTACTGTGCCCAGAGTCCCTTTCCTTTTCCCTCCATCTTCCTTTCTCTTCTGTGGGCGTGGCATTCCTGACACTTCTTTCTTGTCCGCTTGTGCTTCAAGATGCTTGTAAAGAGAGAGGGGGCGCAAGGCGTGTGTCAGTGAGAACCCCGACTCAAACACAGTGTAAACTACTGATACAGTGTTCTTTTCCACATCTGCACACACCCTGGCTATTTCGGTCCAAGACAGTTCGAGGTGCTCCTCAGAAACATCCACAAGGATATCCCCCTCCTCCCAAGCCACACTGGGTGAGAAAAGTACTGACCCCATTCTCCCCAAAAGCCACAATCTCCAAAGGAATGAAATGATGAAGGGCAGTAAGGAATGAATTGACAAGAAATCCTAAATCAATGTGACACGGTGTACTGCTTGGATTGACTTTGTCCAATTCCGCCACAGGACACCCAATTTTGGAACTCACCAGCAACAGCATCTCCGGTCTCCAAAAGTTCAGCGGGTGAGTAGAAAGCTGGAGACTTGGCTGCAGAATTCCAAGCACCTTGGAACCGCTGATCGAAGGGCCAGAACTCTGGACACAGTCTCATGGGGGCACCATAAATAGTAGCTGATGAGACATGTACCCTGGTTACAGGGTGCTCACTCAGGGCAGCTGGCGGCACTTGGCCTAGTGCCAAGAGCCTGGAGGGCAAAGACCTGATCCCTGATTACGGGGCGGTCGCTCGCAGCAGGCTTCGAAGACAGCACAAGGCCAAGAGACCCTAACGGCCTCGGAGACGCAAACCCTGGTTACAGGGCGGTCAAGCTGCCCATGTTACTGAAATGAGGTTAATCCCCCAGATTTCAAAAGCCAGATGCAACCTGTACCCCGATTACAGGGTGGTCACCGGCATTAGCCCAATAGCAGAGACCCTAACCTGAATTACAGGAAGGTCAAGCTGTCAAAGTAGCAAAGTCCCACTCTCGAGAGACTTGTGACATGTCCCCTGATTACAGGGTTGTCACCCTGCTGACTAGTGGGGCAGAGCACGGCGTAAAGCCAAATGAGCAAAGAGGGCAGAGACCCGGACCCTAGTTACAGGGCGGTCACATTGCTCAACTTACAAAGAACTCCATGCCCCTCCAAAGATAGGGGGAAGTGACTTGCACCCTGATTACAGGGCAGTCACCCTCACTAGCCAGCTAACAGAGACCCAAACGGCCTCGGAGACGCAACCCCTGGTGACAGGGAGGTCAAGCTGCCCATGTTACTGAAATGATGCCAATCCCCCAGATTTCAAAAGCCAGATGCAACCCGTACCCCGATTACAGGGTGGTCGCTGGCATCAGCCAAAGAGCAGAGACCCTAACCTGAATTACAGGAAGGTCAAGCTGTCAAAGTACCAACAAGCTCGGGATGTCCCATTCTAGTGAGCCTTGTGACATGTACCCTGTTTACAGGGTTGTCACGCTGACGAGTGGGGCAGAGCATGGCATAATGCCAGATGAGCAAGTGGGCAGAGACCCGGACCCTAGTTACAGGGTGGTCACCTTGCTCAGTTTAACAAAGAGCTCAATGCCCCTCCAAGGATAGGGGGAGGTGACTTGCACCCTGATTACAGGGCAGTCACTCACTCGAGCCAGCCAGCGGAGCAGTGTGTCAAAAGGACACAATGGCACAGACCGGGACCCAGCTTACAGGGCGGTCATGCCCCTCATGGTATTCAAAGGCTCCAGATTCCCATACAGTCTAATAAGATGACCTGAGGCCTGATTACAGGGAGGTTACTGTGCCCAGAGTCCCTTTCCTTTTTCCTCCATCTTCCTTTCTCTTCTGTGGGCGTGGCATTCCTGACACTTCTTTCTTGTCCGCTTGTGCTTCAAGATGCTTGTAAAGAGAGAGGGGGCGCAAGGCGTGTGTCAGTGAGAACCCCGACTCAAACACAGTGTAAACTACTGATACAGTGTTCTTTTCCACATCTGCACACACCCTGGCTATTTCGGTCCAAGACAGTTCGAGGTGCTCCTCAGAAACATCCACAAGGATATCCCCCTCCTCCCAAGCCACACTGGGTGAGAAAAGTACTGACCCCATTCTCCCCAAAAGCCACAATCTCCAAAGGAATGAACTGATGAAGGGCAGTAAGACAAGAAATCCTAAATCAATGTGACACGGTGTACTGCCTGGATTGACTTAGTCCAAAACCGCCACAGGACACCCCCTTTTGGAACTCACCAGCAACAGCATCTCCGGTCTCCAAAAGTTCAGCGGGTGAGTAGAAAGCTGGAGACTTGGCTGCAGAATTCCAAGCACCTTGGAACCGCTGATCGAAGGGCCAGAACTCTGGACACCGTCTCATGGGGGGCACCATAAATAGTAGCTGATGAGACATGTACCCTGGTTACAGGGTGCTCACTCAGGGCAGCTGGCGGCACTTGGCCTAGTGCCAAGAGCCTGGAGGGCAAAGACCTGATCCCTGATTACGGGGCGGTCGCTCGCAGCAGGCTTCGAAGACAGCACAAGGCCAAGAGACCCTAACGGCCTCGGAGACGCAAACCCTGGTTACAGGGCGGTCAAGCTGCCCATGTTACTGAAATGAGGTTAATCCCCCAGATTTCAAAAGCCAGATGCAACCTGTACCCCGATTACAGGGTGGTCGCCGGCATTAGCCCAATAGCAGAGACCCTAACCTGAATTACAGGAAGGTCAAGCTGTCAAAGTAGCAAAGTCCCACTCTCGAGAGACTTGTGACATGTCCCCTGATTACAGGGTTGTCACCCTGCTGACTAGTGGGGCAGAGCACGGCGTAAAGCCAAATGAGCAAAGAGGGCAGAGACCCGGACCCTAGTTACAGGGCGGTCACATTGCTCAACTTACAAAGAACTCAATGCCCCTCCAAAGATAGGGGGAAGTGACTTGCACCCTGATTACAGGGCAGTCACCCTCACTAGCCAGCTAACAGAGACCCAAACGGCCTCGGAGACGCAACCCCTGGTGACAGGGAGGTCAAGCTGCCCATGTTACTGAAATGACGCCAATCCCCCAGATTTCAAAAGCCAGATGCAACACGTACCCTGATTACAGGGTGGTCGCTGGCATCAGCCAAAGAGCAGAGACCCTAACCTGAATTACAGGAAGGTCAAGCTGTCAAAGTACCAACAAGCTCGGGATGTCCCATTCTAGAGAGCCTTGTGACATGTACCCTGTTTACAGGGTTGTCACGCTGACGAGTGGGGCAGAGCATGGCATAATGCCAGATGAGCAAGTGGGCAGAGACCCAGACCCTAGTTACAGGGTGGTCACCTTGCTCAGTTTAACAAAGAGCTCAATGCCCCTCCAAGGATAGGGGGAGGTGACTTGCACCCTGATTACAGGGCAGTCACTCACTCGAGCCAGCCAGCGGAGCAGTGTGTCAAAAGGACACAATGGCACAGACCGGGACCCAGCTTACAGGGCGGTCATGCCCCTCATGGTATTCAAAGGCTCCAGATTCCCATACAGTCTAATAAGATGACCTGAGGCCTGATTACAGGGAGGTTACTGTGCCCAGAGTCCCTTTCCTTTTTCCTCCATCTTCCTTTCTCTTCTGTGGGCGTGGCATTCCTGACACTTCTTTCTTGTCCGCTTGTGCTTCAAGATGCTTGTAAAGAGAGAGGGGGCGCAAGGCGTGTGTCAGTGAGAACCCCGACTCAAACACAGTGTAAACTATTGATACAGTGTTCTTTTCCACATCTGCACACACCCTGGCTATTTCGGTCCAAGACAGTTCGAGGTGCTCCTCAGAAACATCCACAAGGATATCCCCCTCCTCCCAAGCCACACTGGGTGAGAAAAGTACTGACCCCATTCTCCCCAAAAGCCACAATCTCCAAAGGAATTAAATGATGAAGGGCAGTAAGGAATGAATTGACAAGAAATCCTAAATCAATGTGACACGGTGTACTGCCTGGATTGACTTTGTCCAAAACCGCCACAGGACACCCCCTTTTGGAACTCACCAGCAACAGCATCTCCGGTCTCCAAAAGTTCAGCGGGTGAGTAGAAAGCTGGAGACTTGGCTGCAGAATTCCAAGCACCTTGGAACCGCTGATCGAAGGGCCAGAACTCTGGACACAGTGTCATGGGGGGCACCATAAATAGTAGCTGATGAGACATGTACCCTGGTTACAGGGTGCTCACTCAGGGCAGCTGGCGGCACTTGGCCTAGTGCCAAGAGCCTGGAGGGCAAAGACCTGATCCCTGATTACGGGGCGGTCGCTCGCAGCAGGCTTCGAAGACAGCACAAGGCCAAGAGACCCTAACGGCCTTGGAGACGCAAACCCTGGTTACATGGCGGTCAAGCTGCCCATGTTACTGAAATGAGGTTAATCCCCCAGATTTCAAAAGCCAGATGCAACCTGTACCCCGATTACAGGGTGGTCGCCGGCATTAGCCCAATAGCAGAGACCCTAACCTGAATTACAGGAAGGTCAAGCTGTCAAAGTAGCAAAGTCCCATTCTCGAGAGACTTGTGACATGTCCCCTGATTACAGGGTTGTCACCCTGCTGACTAGTGGGGCAGAGCACGGCGTAAAGCCAAATGAGCAAAGAGGGCAGAGACCCGGACCCTAGTTACAGGGCAGTCACATTGCTCAACTTACAAAGAACTCCATGCCCCTCCAAAGATAGGGGGAAGTGACTTGCACCCTGATTACAGGGCAGTCACCCTCACTAGCCAGCTAACAGAGACCCAAACGGCCTCGGAGACGCAACCCCTGGTGACAGGGAGGTCAAGCTGCCCATGTTACTGAAATGACGCCAATCCCCCAGATTTCAAAAGCCAGATGCAACACGTACCCTGATTACAGGGTGGTCGCTGGCATCAGCCAAAGAGCAGAGACCCTAACCTGAATTACAGGAAGGTCAAGCTGTCAAAGTACCAACAAGCTCGGGATGTCCCATTCTAGAGAGCCTTGTGACATGTACCCTGTTTACAGGGTTGTCACGCTGACGAGTGGGGCAGAGCATGGCATAATGCCAGATGAGCAAGTGGGCAGAGACCCAGACCCTAGTTACAGGGTGGTCACCTTGCTCAGTTTAACAAAGAGCTCAATGCCCCTCCAAGGATAGGGGGAGGTGACTTGCACCCTGATTACAGGGCAGTCACTCACTCGAGCCAGCCAGCGGAGCAGTGTGTCAAAAGGACACAATGGCACAGACCGGGACCCAGCTTAGAGGGCGGTCATGCCCCTCATGGTATTCAAAGGCTCCAGATTCCCATACAGTCTAATAAGATGACCTGAGGCCTGATTACAGGGAGGTTACTGTGCCCAGAGTCCCTTTCCTTTTTCCTCCATCTTCCTTTCTCTTCTGTGGGCGTGGCATTCCTGACACTTCTTTCTTGTCCGCTTGTGCTTCAAGATGCTTGTAAAGAGAGAGGGGGCGCAAGGCGTGTGTCAGTGAGAACCCCGACTCAAACACAGTGTAAACTACTGATACAGTGTTCTTTTCCACATCTGCACACACCCTGGCTATTTCGGTCCAAGACAGTTCGAGGTGCTCCTCAGAAACATCCACAAGGATATCCCCCTCCTCCCAAGCCACACTGGGTGAGAAAAGTACTGACCCCATTCTCCCCAAAAGCCACAATCTCCAAAGGAATGAAATGATGAAGGGCAGTAAGGAATGAATTGACAAGAAATCCTAAATCAATGTGACACGGTGTACTGCCTGGATTGACTTTGTCCAAAACCGCCACAGGACACCCCCTTTTGGAACTCACCAGCAACAGCATCTCCGGTCTCCAAAAGTTCAGCGGGTGAGTAGAAAGCTGGAGACTTGGCTGCAGAATTCCAAGCACCTTGGAACCGCTGATCGAAGGGCCAGAACTCTGGACACAGTCTCATGGGGGGCACCATAAATAGTAGCTGATGAGACATGTACCCTGGTTACAGGGTGCTCACTCAGGGCAGCTGGCGGCACTTGGCCTAGTGCCAAGAGCCTGGAGGGCAAAGACCTGATCCCTGATTACGGGGCGGTCGCTCGCAGCAGGCTTCGAAGACAGCACAAGGCCAAGAGACCCTAACGGCCTCGGAGACGCAAACCCTGGTTACAGGGCGGTCAAGCTGCCCATGTTACTGAAATGAGGTTAATCCCCCAGATTTCAAAAGCCAGATGCAACCTGTACCCCGATTACAGGGTGGTCGCCGGCATTAGCCCAATAGCAGAGACCCTAACCTGAATTACAGGAAGGTCAAGCTGTCAAAGTAGCAAAGTCCCACTCTCGAGAGACTTGTGACATGTCCCCTGATTACAGGGTTGTCACCCTGCTGACTAGTGGGGCAGAGCACGGCGTAAAGCCAAATGAGCAAAGAGGGCAGAGACCCGGACCCTAGTTACAGGGCGGTCACATTGCTCAACTTACAAAGAACTCAATGCCCCTCCAAAGATAGGGGGAAGTGACTTGCACCCTGATTACAGGGCAGTCACCCTCACTAGCCAGCTAACAGAGACCCAAACGGCCTCGGAGACGCAACCCCTGGTGACAGGGAGGTCAAGCTGCCCATGTTACTGAAATGACGCCAATCCCCCAGATTTCAAAAGCCAGATGCAACACGTACCCCGATTACAGGGTGGTCGCTGGCATCAGCCAAAAGGCAGAGACCCTAACCTGAATTACAGGAAGGTCAAGCTGTCAAAGTACCAACAAGCTCGGGATGTCCCATTCTAGAGAGCCTTGTGACATGTACCCTGTTTACAGGGTTGTCACGCTGACGAGTGGGGCAGAGCATGGCATAATGCCAGATGAGCAAGTGGGCAGAGACCCAGACCCTAGTTACAGGGTGGTCACCTTGCTCAGTTTAACAAAGAGCTCAATGCCCCTCCAAGGATAGGGGGAGGTGACTTGCACCCTGATTACAGGGCAGTCACTCACTCGAGCCAGCCAGCGGAGCAGTGTGTCAAAAGGACACAATGGCACAGACCGGGACCCAGCTTAGAGGGCGGTCATGCCCCTCATGGTATTCAAAGGCTCCAGATTCCCATACAGTCTAATAAGATGACCTGAGGCCTGATTACAGGGAGGTTACTGTGCCCAGAGTCCCTTTCCTTTTTCCTCCATCTTCCTTTCTCTTCTGTGGGCGTGGCATTCCTGACACTTCTTTCTTGTCCGCTTGTGCTTCAAGATGCTTGTAAAGAGAGAGGGGGCGCAAGGCGTGTGTCAGTGAGAACCCCGACTCAAACACAGTGTAAACTACTGATACAGTGTTCTTTTCCACATCTGCACACACCCTGGCTATTTCGGTCCAAGACAGTTCGAGGTGCTCCTCAGAAACATCCACAAGGATATCCCCCTCCTCCCAAGCCACACTGGGTGAGAAAAGTACTGACCCCATTCTCCCCAAAAGCCACAATCTCCAAAGGAATGAAATGATGAAGGGCAGTAAGGAATGAATTGACAAGAAATCCTAAATCAATGTGACACGGTGTACTGCCTGGATTGACTTTGTCCAAAACCGCCACAGGACACCCCCTTTTGGAACTCACCAGCAACAGCATCTCCGGTCTCCAAAAGTTCAGCGGGTGAGTAGAAAGCTGGAGACTTGGCTGCAGAATTCCAAGCACCTTGGAACCGCTGATCGAAGGGCCAGAACTCTGGACACAGTCTCATGGGGGGCACCATAAATAGTAGCTGATGAGACATGTACCCTGGTTACAGGGTGCTCACTCAGGGCAGCTGGCGGCACTTGGCCTAGTGCCAAGAGCCTGGAGGGCAAAGACCTGATCCCTGATTACGGGGCGGTCGCTCGCAGCAGGCTTCGAAGACAGCACAAGGCCAAGAGACCCTAACGGCCTCGGAGACGCAAACCCTGGTTACAGGGCGGTCAAGCTGCCCATGTTACTGAAATGAGGTTAATCCCCCAGATTTCAAAAGCCAGATGCAACCTGTACCCCGATTACAGGGTGGTCGCCGGCATTAGCCCAATAGCAGAGACCCTAACCTGAATTACAGGAAGGTCAAGCTGTCAAAGTAGCAAAGTCCCACTCTCGAGAGACTTGTGACATGTCCCCTGATTACAGGGTTGTCACCCTGCTGACTAGTGGGGCAGAGCACGGCGTAAAGCCAAATGAGCAAAGAGGGCAGAGACCCGGACCCTAGTTACAGGGCGGTCACATTGCTCAACTTACAAAGAACTCAATGCCCCTCCAAAGATAGGGGGAAGTGACTTGCACCCTGATTACAGGGCAGTCACCCTCACTAGCCAGCTAACAGAGACCCAAACGGCCTCGGAGACGCAACCCCTGGTGACAGGGAGGTCAAGCTGCCCATGTTACTGAAATGACGCCAATCCCCCAGATTTCAAAAGCCAGATGCAACACGTACCCCGATTACAGGGTGGTCGCTGGCATCAGCCAAAAGGCAGAGACCCTAACCTGAATTACAGGAAGGTCAAGCTGTCAAAGTACCAACAAGCTCGGGATGTCCCATTCTAGAGAGCCTTGTGACATGTACCCTGTTTACAGGGTTGTCACGCTGACGAGTGGGGCAGAGCATGGCATAATGCCAGATGAGCAAGTGGGCAGAGACCCAGACCCTAGTTACAGGGTGGTCACCTTGCTCAGTTTAACAAAGAGCTCAATGCCCCTCCAAGGATAGGGGGAGGTGACTTGCACCCTGATTACAGGGCAGTCACTCACTCGAGCCAGCCAGCGGAGCAGTGTGTCAAAAGGACACAATGGCACAGACCGGGACCCAGCTTACAGGGCGGTCATGCCCCTCATGGTATTCAAAGGCTCCAGATTCCCATACAGTCTAATAAGATGACCTGAGGCCTGATTACAGGGAGGTTACTGTGCCCAGAGTCCCTTTCCTTTTTCCTCCATCTTCCTTTCTCTTCTGTGGGCGTGGCATTCCTGACACTTCTTTCTTGTCCGCTTGTGCTTCAAGATGCTTGTAAAGAGAGAGGGGGCGCAAGGCGTGTGTCAGTGAGAACCCCGACTCAAACACAGTGTAAACTACTGATACAGTGTTCTTTTCCACATCTGCACACACCCTGGCTATTTCGGTCCAAGACAGTTCGAGGTGCTCCTCAGAAACATCCACAAGGATATCCCCCTCCTCCCAAGCCACACTGGGTGAGAAAAGTACTGACCCCATTCTCCCCAAAAGCCACAATCTCCAAAGGAATAAACTGATGAAGGGCAGTAAGACAAGAAATCCTAAATCAATGTGACACGGTGTACTGCCTGGATTGACTTACTCCAAAACCGCCACAGGACACCCCCTTTTGGAACTCACCAGCAACAGCATCTCCGGTCTCCAAAAGTTCAGCGGGTGAGTAGAAAGCTGGAGACTTGGCTGCAGAATTCCAAGCACCTTGGAACCGCTGATCGAAGGGCCAGAACTCTGGACACAGTCTCATGGGGGGCACCATAAATAGTAGCTGATGAGACATGTACCCTGGTTACAGGGTGCTCACTCAGGGCAGCTGGCGGCACTTGGCCTAGTGCCAAGAGCCTGGAGGGCAAAGACCTGATCCCTGATTACGGGGCGGTCGCTCGCAGCAGGCTTCGAAGACAGCACAAGGCCAAGAGACCCTAACGGCCTTGGAGACGCAAACCCTGGTTACATGGCGGTCAAGCTGCCCATGTTACTGAAATGAGGTTAATCCCCCAGATTTCAAAAGCCAGATGCAACCTGTACCCCGATTACAGGGTGGTCGCCGGCATTAGCCCAATAGCAGAGACCCTAACCTGAATTACAGGAAGGTCAAGCTGTCAAAGTAGCAAAGTCCCATTCTCGAGAGACTTGTGACATGTCCCCTGATTACAGGGTTGTCACCCTGCTGACTAGTGGGGCAGAGCACGGCGTAAAGCCAAATGAGCAAAGAGGGCAGAGACCCGGACCCTAGTTACAGGGCAGTCACATTGCTCAACTTACAAAGAACTCCATGCCCCTCCAAAGATAGGGGGAAGTGACTTGCACCCTGATTACAGGGCAGTCACCCTCACTAGCCAGCTAACAGAGACCCAAACGGCCTCGGAGACGCAACCCCTGGTGACAGGGAGGTCAAGCTGCCCATGTTACTGAAATGACGCCAATCCCCCAGATTTCAAAAGCCAGATGCAACACGTACCCTGATTACAGGGTGGTCGCTGGCATCAGCCAAAGAGCAGAGACCCTAACCTGAATTACAGGAAGGTCAAGCTGTCAAAGTACCAACAAGCTCGGGATGTCCCATTCTAGAGAGCCTTGTGACATGTACCCTGTTTACAGGGTTGTCACGCTGACGAGTGGGGCAGAGCATGGCATAATGCCAGATGAGCAAGTGGGCAGAGACCCAGACCCTAGTTACAGGGTGGTCACCTTGCTCAGTTTAACAAAGAGCTCAATGCCCCTCCAAGGATAGGGGGAGGTGACTTGCACCCTGATTACAGGGCAGTCACTCACTCGAGCCAGCCAGCGGAGCAGTGTGTCAAAAGGACACAATGGCACAGACCGGGACCCAGCTTAGAGGGCGGTCATGCCCCTCATGGTATTCAAAGGCTCCAGATTCCCATACAGTCTAATAAGATGACCTGAGGCCTGATTACAGGGAGGTTACTGTGCCCAGAGTCCCTTTCCTTTTTCCTCCATCTTCCTTTCTCTTCTGTGGGCGTGGCATTCCTGACACTTCTTTCTTGTCCGCTTGTGCTTCAAGATGCTTGTAAAGAGAGAGGGGGCGCAAGGCGTGTGTCAGTGAGAACCCCGACTCAAACACAGTGTAAACTACTGATACAGTGTTCTTTTCCACATCTGCACACACCCTGGCTATTTCGGTCCAAGACAGTTCGAGGTGCTCCTCAGAAACATCCACAAGGATATCCCCCTCCTCCCAAGCCACACTGGGTGAGAAAAGTACTGACCCCATTCTCCCCAAAAGCCACAATCTCCAAAGGAATGAAATGATGAAGGGCAGTAAGGAATGAATTGACAAGAAATCCTAAATCAATGTGACACGGTGTACTGCCTGGATTGACTTTGTCCAAAACCGCCACAGGACACCCCCTTTTGGAACTCACCAGCAACAGCATCTCCGGTCTCCAAAAGTTCAGCGGGTGAGTAGAAAGCTGGAGACTTGGCTGCAGAATTCCAAGCACCTTGGAACCGCTGATCGAAGGGCCAGAACTCTGGACACAGTCTCATGGGGGGCACCATAAATAGTAGCTGATGAGACATGTACCCTGGTTACAGGGTGCTCACTCAGGGCAGCTGGCGGCACTTGGCCTAGTGCCAAGAGCCTGGAGGGCAAAGACCTGATCCCTGATTACGGGGCGGTCGCTCGCAGCAGGCTTCGAAGACAGCACAAGGCCAAGAGACCCTAACGGCCTCGGAGACGCAAACCCTGGTTACAGGGCGGTCAAGCTGCCCATGTTACTGAAATGAGGTTAATCCCCCAGATTTCAAAAGCCAGATGCAACCTGTACCCCGATTACAGGGTGGTCGCCGGCATTAGCCCAATAGCAGAGACCCTAACCTGAATTACAGGAAGGTCAAGCTGTCAAAGTAGCAAAGTCCCACTCTCGAGAGACTTGTGACATGTCCCCTGATTACAGGGTTGTCACCCTGCTGACTAGTGGGGCAGAGCACGGCGTAAAGCCAAATGAGCAAAGAGGGCAGAGACCCGGACCCTAGTTACAGGGCGGTCACATTGCTCAACTTACAAAGAACTCAATGCCCCTCCAAAGATAGGGGGAAGTGACTTGCACCCTGATTACAGGGCAGTCACCCTCACTAGCCAGCTAACAGAGACCCAAACGGCCTCGGAGACGCAACCCCTGGTGACAGGGAGGTCAAGCTGCCCATGTTACTGAAATGACGCCAATCCCCCAGATTTCAAAAGCCAGATGCAACACGTACCCCGATTACAGGGTGGTCGCTGGCATCAGCCAAAAGGCAGAGACCCTAACCTGAATTACAGGAAGGTCAAGCTGTCAAAGTACCAACAAGCTCGGGATGTCCCATTCTAGAGAGCCTTGTGACATGTACCCTGTTTACAGGGTTGTCACGCTGACGAGTGGGGCAGAGCATGGCATAATGCCAGATGAGCAAGTGGGCAGAGACCCAGACCCTAGTTACAGGGTGGTCACCTTGCTCAGTTTAACAAAGAGCTCAATGCCCCTCCAAGGATAGGGGGAGGTGACTTGCACCCTGATTACAGGGCAGTCACTCACTCGAGCCAGCCAGCGGAGCAGTGTGTCAAAAGGACACAATGGCACAGACCGGGACCCAGCTTAGAGGGCGGTCATGCCCCTCATGGTATTCAAAGGCTCCAGATTCCCATACAGTCTAATAAGATGACCTGAGGCCTGATTACAGGGAGGTTACTGTGCCCAGAGTCCCTTTCCTTTTTCCTCCATCTTCCTTTCTCTTCTGTGGGCGTGGCATTCCTGACACTTCTTTCTTGTCCGCTTGTGCTTCAAGATGCTTGTAAAGAGAGAGGGGGCGCAAGGCGTGTGTCAGTGAGAACCCCGACTCAAACACAGTGTAAACTACTGATACAGTGTTCTTTTCCACATCTGCACACACCCTGGCTATTTCGGTCCAAGACAGTTCGAGGTGCTCCTCAGAAACATCCACAAGGATATCCCCCTCCTCCCAAGCCACACTGGGTGAGAAAAGTACTGACCCCATTCTCCCCAAAAGCCACAATCTCCAAAGGAATAAACTGATGAAGGGCAGTAAGACAAGAAATCCTAAATCAATGTGACACGGTGTACTGCCTGGATTGACTTACTCCAAAACCGCCACAGGACACCCCCTTTTGGAACTCACCAGCAACAGCATCTCCGGTCTCCAAAAGTTCAGCGGGTGAGTAGAAAGCTGGAGACTTGGCTGCAGAATTCCAAACACCTTGGAACCGCTGATCGAAGGGCCAGAACTCTGGACACAGTCTCATGGGGGGCACCATAAATAGTAGCTGATGAGACATGTACCCTGGTTACAGGGTGCTCACTCAGGGCAGCTGGCGGCACTTGGCCTAGTGCCAAGAGCCTGGAGGGCAAAGACCTGATCCCTGATTACGGGGCGGTCGCTCGCAGCAGGCTTCGAAGACAGCACAAGGCCAAGAGACCCTAACGGCCTCGGAGACGCAAACCCTGGTTACAGGGCGGTCAAGCTGCCCATGTTACTGAAATGAGGTTAATCCCCCAGATTTCAAAAGCCAGATGCAACCTGTACCCCGATTACAGGGTGGTCGCCGGCATTAGCCCAATAGCAGAGACCCTAACCTGAATTACAGGAAGGTCAAGCTGTCAAAGTAGCAAAGTCCCACTCTCGAGAGACTTGTGACATGTCCCCTGATTACAGGGTTGTCACCCTGCTGACTAGTGGGGCAGAGCACGGCGTAAAGCCAAATGAGCAAAGAGGGCAGAGACCCGGACCCTAGTTACAGGGCGGTCACATTGCTCAACTTACAAAGAACTCCATGCCCCTCCAAAGATAGGGGGAAGTGACTTGCACCCTGATTACAGGGCAGTCACCCTCACTAGCCAGCTAACAGAGACCCAAACGGCCTCGGAGACGCAACCCCTGGTGACAGGGAGGTCAAGCTGCCCATGTTACTGAAATGACGCCAATCCCCCAGATTTCAAAAGCCAGATGCAACACGTACCCTGATTACAGGGTGGTCGCTGGCATCAGCCAAAGAGCAGAGACCCTAACCTGAATTACAGGAAGGTCAAGCTGTCAAAGTACCAACAAGCTCGGGATGTCCCATTCTAGTGAGCCTTGTGACATGTACCCTGTTTACAGGGTTGTCACGCTGACAAGTGGGGCAGAGCATGGCATAATGCCAGATGAGCAAGTGGGCAGAGACCCAGACCCTAGTTACAGGGTGGTCACCTTGCTCAGTTTAACAAAGAGCTCAATGCCCCTCCAAGGATAGGGGGAGGTGACTTGCACCCTGATTACAGGGCAGTCACTCACTCGAGCCAGCCAGCGGAGCAGTGTGTCAAAAGGACACAATGGCACAGACCGGGACCCAGCTTACAGGGCGGTCATGCCCCTCATGGTATTCAAAGGCTCCAGATTCCCATACAGTCTAATAAGATGACCTGAGGCCTGATTACAGGGAGGTTACTGTGCCCAGAGTCCCTTTCCTTTTTCCTCCATCTTCCTTTCTCTTCTGTGGGCGTGGCATTCCTGACACTTCTTTCTTGTCCGCTTGTGCTTCAAGATGCTTGTAAAGAGAGAGGGGGCGCAAGGCGTGTGTCAGTGAGAACCCCGACTCAAACACAGTGTAAACTACTGATACAGTGTTCTTTTCCACATCTGCACACACCCTGGCTATTTCGGTCCAAGACAGTTCGAGGTGCTCCTCAGAAACATCCACAAGGATATCCCCCTCCTCCCAAGCCACACTGGGTGAGAAAAGTACTGACCCCATTCTCCCCAAAAGCCACAATCTCCAAAGGAATGAACTGATGAAGGGCAGTAAGGAATGAATTGACAAGAAATCCTAAATCAATGTGACATGGTGTACTGCCTGGATTGACTTTGTCCAAAACCGCCACAGGACACCCCCTTTTGGAACTCACCAGCAACAGCATCTCCGGTCTCCAAAAGTTCAGCGGGTGAGTAGAAAGCTGGAGACTTGGCTGCAGAATTCCAAGCACCTTGGAACCGCTGATCGAAGGGCCAGAACTCTGGACACAGTCTCATGGGGGGCACCATAAATAGTAGCTGATGAGACATGTACCCTGGTTACAGGGTGCTCACTCAGGGCAGCTGGCGGCACTTGGCCTAGTGCCAAGAGCCTGGAGGGCAAAGACCTGATCCCTGATTACGGGGCGGTCGCTCGCAGCAGGCTTCGAAGACAGCACAAGGCCAAGAGACCCTAACGGCCTCGGAGACGCAAACCCTGGTTACAGGGCGGTCAAGCTGCCCATGTTACTGAAATGAGGTTAATCCCCCAGATTTCAAAAGCCAGATGCAACCTGTACCCCGATTACAGGGTGGTCGCCGGCATTAGCCCAATAGCAGAGACCCTAACCTGAATTACAGGAAGGTCAAGCTGTCAAAGTAGCAAAGTCCCACTCTCGAGAGACTTGTGACATGTCCCCTGATTACAGGGTTGTCACCCTGCTGACTAGTGGGGCAGAGCACGGCGTAAAGCCAAATGAGCAAAGAGGGCAGAGACCCGGACCCTAGTTACAGGGCGGTCACATTGCTCAACTTACAAAGAACTCCATGCCCCTCCAAAGATAGGGGGAAGTGACTTGCACCCTGATTACAGGGCAGTCACCCTCACTAGCCAGCTAACAGAGACCCAAACGGCCTCGGAGACGCAACCCCTGGTGACAGGGAGGTCAAGCTGCCCATGTTACTGAAATGACGCCAATCCCCCAGATTTCAAAAGCCAGATGCAACACGTACCCCGATTACAGGGTGGTCGCTGGCATCAGCCAAAAGGCAGAGACCCTAACCTGAATTACAGGAAGGTCAAGCTGTCAAAGTACCAACAAGCTCGGGATGTCCCATTCTAGAGAGCCTTGTGACATGTACCCTGTTTACAGGGTTGTCACGCTGACGAGTGGGGCAGAGCATGGCATAATGCCAGATGAGCAAGTGGGCAGAGACCCAGACCCTAGTTACAGGGTGGTCACCTTGCTCAGTTTAACAAAGAGCTCAATGCCCCTCCAAGGATAGGGGGAGGTGACTTGCACCCTGATTACAGGGCAGTCACTCACTCGAGCCAGCCAGCGGAGCAGTGTGTCAAAAGGACACAATGGCACAGACCGGGACCCAGCTTAGAGGGCGGTCATGCCCCTCATGGTATTCAAAGGCTCCAGATTCCCATACAGTCTAATAAGATGACCTGAGGCCTGATTACAGGGAGGTTACTGTGCCCAGAGTCCCTTTCCTTTTTCCTCCATCTTCCTTTCTCTTCTGTGGGCGTGGCATTCCTGACACTTCTTTCTTGTCCGCTTGTGCTTCAAGATGCTTGTAAAGAGAGAGGGGGCGCAAGGCGTGTGTCAGTGAGAACCCCGACTCAAACACAGTGTAAACTACTGATACAGTGTTCTTTTCCACATCTGCACACACCCTGGCTATTTCGGTCCAAGACAGTTCGAGGTGCTCCTCAGAAACATCCACAAGGATATCCCCCTCCTCCCAAGCCACACTGGGTGAGAAAAGTACTGACCCCATTCTCCCCAAAAGCCACAATCTCCAAAGGAATGAAATGATGAAGGGCAGTAAGGAATGAATTGACAAGAAATCCTAAATCAATGTGACACGGTGTACTGCCTGGATTGACTTTGTCCAAAACCGCCACAGGACACCCCCTTTTGGAACTCACCAGCAACAGCATCTCCGGTCTCCAAAAGTTCAGCGGGTGAGTAGAAAGCTGGAGACTTGGCTGCAGAATTCCAAGCACCTTGGAACCGCTGATCGAAGGGCCAGAACTCTGGACACAGTCTCATGGGGGGCACCATAAATAGTAGCTGATGAGACATGTACCCTGGTTACAGGGTGCTCACTCAGGGCAGCTGGCGGCACTTGGCCTAGTGCCAAGAGCCTGGAGGGCAAAGACCTGATCCCTGATTACGGGGCGGTCGCTCGCAGCAGGCTTCGAAGACAGCACAAGGCCAAGAGACCCTAACGGCCTCGGAGACGCAAACCCTGGTTACAGGGCGGTCAAGCTGCCCATGTTACTGAAATGAGGTTAATCCCCCAGATTTCAAAAGCCAGATGCAACCTGTACCCCGATTACAGGGTGGTCGCCGGCATTAGCCCAATAGCAGAGACCCTAACCTGAATTACAGGAAGGTCAAGCTGTCAAAGTAGCAAAGTCCCACTCTCGAGAGACTTGTGACATGTCCCCTGATTACAGGGTTGTCACCCTGCTGACTAGTGGGGCAGAGCACGGCGTAAAGCCAAATGAGCAAAGAGGGCAGAGACCCGGACCCTAGTTACAGGGCGGTCACATTGCTCAACTTACAAAGAACTCAATGCCCCTCCAAAGATAGGGGGAAGTGACTTGCACCCTGATTACAGGGCAGTCACCCTCACTAGCCAGCTAACAGAGACCCAAACGGCCTCGGAGACGCAACCCCTGGTGACAGGGAGGTCAAGCTGCCCATGTTACTGAAATGACGCCAATCCCCCAGATTTCAAAAGCCAGATGCAACACGTACCCCGATTACAGGGTGGTCGCTGGCATCAGCCAAAAGGCAGAGACCCTAACCTGAATTACAGGAAGGTCAAGCTGTCAAAGTACCAACAAGCTCGGGATGTCCCATTCTAGAGAGCCTTGTGACATGTACCCTGTTTACAGGGTTGTCACGCTGACGAGTGGGGCAGAGCATGGCATAATGCCAGATGAGCAAGTGGGCAGAGACCCAGACCCTAGTTACAGGGTGGTCACCTTGCTCAGTTTAACAAAGAGCTCAATGCCCCTCCAAGGATAGGGGGAGGTGACTTGCACCCTGATTACAGGGCAGTCACTCACTCGAGCCAGCCAGCGGAGCAGTGTGTCAAAAGGACACAATGGCACAGACCGGGACCCAGCTTACAGGGCGGTCATGCCCCTCATGGTATTCAAAGGCTCCAGATTCCCATACAGTCTAATAAGATGACCTGAGGCCTGATTACAGGGAGGTTACTGTGCCCAGAGTCCCTTTCCTTTTTCCTCCATCTTCCTTTCTCTTCTGTGGGCGTGGCATTCCTGACACTTCTTTCTTGTCCGCTTGTGCTTCAAGATGCTTGTAAAGAGAGAGGGGGCGCAAGGCGTGTGTCAGTGAGAACCCCGACTCAAACACAGTGTAAACTACTGATACAGTGTTCTTTTCCACATCTGCACACACCCTGGCTATTTCGGTCCAAGACAGTTCGAGGTGCTCCTCAGAAACATCCACAAGGATATCCCCCTCCTCCCAAGCCACACTGGGTGAGAAAAGTACTGACCCCATTCTCCCCAAAAGCCACAATCTCCAAAGGAATAAACTGATGAAGGGCAGTAAGACAAGAAATCCTAAATCAATGTGACACGGTGTACTGCCTGGATTGACTTACTCCAAAACCGCCACAGGACACCCCCTTTTGGAACTCACCAGCAACAGCATCTCCGGTCTCCAAAAGTTCAGCGGGTGAGTAGAAAGCTGGAGACTTGGCTGCAGAATTCCAAGCACCTTGGAACCGCTGATCGAAGGGCCAGAACTCTGGACACAGTCTCATGGGGGGCACCATAAATAGTAGCTGATGAGACATGTACCCTGGTTACAGGGTGCTCACTCAGGGCAGCTGGCGGCACTTGGCCTAGTGCCAAGAGCCTGGAGGGCAAAGACCTGATCCCTGATTACGGGGCGGTCGCTCGCAGCAGGCTTCGAAGACAGCACAAGGCCAAGAGACCCTAACGGCCTTGGAGACGCAAACCCTGGTTACATGGCGGTCAAGCTGCCCATGTTACTGAAATGAGGTTAATCCCCCAGATTTCAAAAGCCAGATGCAACCTGTACCCCGATTACAGGGTGGTCGCCGGCATTAGCCCAATAGCAGAGACCCTAACCTGAATTACAGGAAGGTCAAGCTGTCAAAGTAGCAAAGTCCCATTCTCGAGAGACTTGTGACATGTCCCCTGATTACAGGGTTGTCACCCTGCTGACTAGTGGGGCAGAGCACGGCGTAAAGCCAAATGAGCAAAGAGGGCAGAGACCCGGACCCTAGTTACAGGGCAGTCACATTGCTCAACTTACAAAGAACTCCATGCCCCTCCAAAGATAGGGGGAAGTGACTTGCACCCTGATTACAGGGCAGTCACCCTCACTAGCCAGCTAACAGAGACCCAAACGGCCTCGGAGACGCAACCCCTGGTGACAGGGAGGTCAAGCTGCCCATGTTACTGAAATGACGCCAATCCCCCAGATTTCAAAAGCCAGATGCAACACGTACCCTGATTACAGGGTGGTCGCTGGCATCAGCCAAAGAGCAGAGACCCTAACCTGAATTACAGGAAGGTCAAGCTGTCAAAGTACCAACAAGCTCGGGATGTCCCATTCTAGAGAGCCTTGTGACATGTACCCTGTTTACAGGGTTGTCACGCTGACGAGTGGGGCAGAGCATGGCATAATGCCAGATGAGCAAGTGGGCAGAGACCCAGACCCTAGTTACAGGGTGGTCACCTTGCTCAGTTTAACAAAGAGCTCAATGCCCCTCCAAGGATAGGGGGAGGTGACTTGCACCCTGATTACAGGGCAGTCACTCACTCGAGCCAGCCAGCGGAGCAGTGTGTCAAAAGGACACAATGGCACAGACCGGGACCCAGCTTAGAGGGCGGTCATGCCCCTCATGGTATTCAAAGGCTCCAGATTCCCATACAGTCTAATAAGATGACCTGAGGCCTGATTACAGGGAGGTTACTGTGCCCAGAGTCCCTTTCCTTTTTCCTCCATCTTCCTTTCTCTTCTGTGGGCGTGGCATTCCTGACACTTCTTTCTTGTCCGCTTGTGCTTCAAGATGCTTGTAAAGAGAGAGGGGGCGCAAGGCGTGTGTCAGTGAGAACCCCGACTCAAACACAGTGTAAACTACTGATACAGTGTTCTTTTCCACATCTGCACACACCCTGGCTATTTCGGTCCAAGACAGTTCGAGGTGCTCCTCAGAAACATCCACAAGGATATCCCCCTCCTCCCAAGCCACACTGGGTGAGAAAAGTACTGACCCCATTCTCCCCAAAAGCCACAATCTCCAAAGGAATGAAATGATGAAGGGCAGTAAGGAATGAATTGACAAGAAATCCTAAATCAATGTGACACGGTGTACTGCCTGGATTGACTTTGTCCAAAACCGCCACAGGACACCCCCTTTTGGAACTCACCAGCAACAGCATCTCCGGTCTCCAAAAGTTCAGCGGGTGAGTAGAAAGCTGGAGACTTGGCTGCAGAATTCCAAGCACCTTGGAACCGCTGATCGAAGGGCCAGAACTCTGGACACAGTCTCATGGGGGGCACCATAAATAGTAGCTGATGAGACATGTACCCTGGTTACAGGGTGCTCACTCAGGGCAGCTGGCGGCACTTGGCCTAGTGCCAAGAGCCTGGAGGGCAAAGACCTGATCCCTGATTACGGGGCGGTCGCTCGCAGCAGGCTTCGAAGACAGCACAAGGCCAAGAGACCCTAACGGCCTCGGAGACGCAAACCCTGGTTACAGGGCGGTCAAGCTGCCCATGTTACTGAAATGAGGTTAATCCCCCAGATTTCAAAAGCCAGATGCAACCTGTACCCCGATTACAGGGTGGTCGCCGGCATTAGCCCAATAGCAGAGACCCTAACCTGAATTACAGGAAGGTCAAGCTGTCAAAGTAGCAAAGTCCCACTCTCGAGAGACTTGTGACATGTCCCCTGATTACAGGGTTGTCACCCTGCTGACTAGTGGGGCAGAGCACGGCGTAAAGCCAAATGAGCAAAGAGGGCAGAGACCCGGACCCTAGTTACAGGGCGGTCACATTGCTCAACTTACAAAGAACTCAATGCCCCTCCAAAGATAGGGGGAAGTGACTTGCACCCTGATTACAGGGCAGTCACCCTCACTAGCCAGCTAACAGAGACCCAAACGGCCTCGGAGACGCAACCCCTGGTGACAGGGAGGTCAAGCTGCCCATGTTACTGAAATGACGCCAATCCCCCAGATTTCAAAAGCCAGATGCAACACGTACCCCGATTACAGGGTGGTCGCTGGCATCAGCCAAAAGGCAGAGACCCTAACCTGAATTACAGGAAGGTCAAGCTGTCAAAGTACCAACAAGCTCGGGATGTCCCATTCTAGAGAGCCTTGTGACATGTACCCTGTTTACAGGGTTGTCACGCTGACGAGTGGGGCAGAGCATGGCATAATGCCAGATGAGCAAGTGGGCAGAGACCCAGACCCTAGTTACAGGGTGGTCACCTTGCTCAGTTTAACAAAGAGCTCAATGCCCCTCCAAGGATAGGGGGAGGTGACTTGCACCCTGATTACAGGGCAGTCACTCACTCGAGCCAGCCAGCGGAGCAGTGTGTCAAAAGGACACAATGGCACAGACCGGGACCCAGCTTAGAGGGCGGTCATGCCCCTCATGGTATTCAAAGGCTCCAGATTCCCATACAGTCTAATAAGATGACCTGAGGCCTGATTACAGGGAGGTTACTGTGCCCAGAGTCCCTTTCCTTTTTCCTCCATCTTCCTTTCTCTTCTGTGGGCGTGGCATTCCTGACACTTCTTTCTTGTCCGCTTGTGCTTCAAGATGCTTGTAAAGAGAGAGGGGGCGCAAGGCGTGTGTCAGTGAGAACCCCGACTCAAACACAGTGTAAACTACTGATACAGTGTTCTTTTCCACATCTGCACACACCCTGGCTATTTCGGTCCAAGACAGTTCGAGGTGCTCCTCAGAAACATCCACAAGGATATCCCCCTCCTCCCAAGCCACACTGGGTGAGAAAAGTACTGACCCCATTCTCCCCAAAAGCCACAATCTCCAAAGGAATAAACTGATGAAGGGCAGTAAGACAAGAAATCCTAAATCAATGTGACACGGTGTACTGCCTGGATTGACTTACTCCAAAACCGCCACAGGACACCCCCTTTTGGAACTCACCAGCAACAGCATCTCCGGTCTCCAAAAGTTCAGCGGGTGAGTAGAAAGCTGGAGACTTGGCTGCAGAATTCCAAACACCTTGGAACCGCTGATCGAAGGGCCAGAACTCTGGACACAGTCTCATGGGGGGCACCATAAATAGTAGCTGATGAGACATGTACCCTGGTTACAGGGTGCTCACTCAGGGCAGCTGGCGGCACTTGGCCTAGTGCCAAGAGCCTGGAGGGCAAAGACCTGATCCCTGATTACGGGGCGGTCGCTCGCAGCAGGCTTCGAAGACAGCACAAGGCCAAGAGACCCTAACGGCCTCGGAGACGCAAACCCTGGTTACAGGGCGGTCAAGCTGCCCATGTTACTGAAATGAGGTTAATCCCCCAGATTTCAAAAGCCAGATGCAACCTGTACCCCGATTACAGGGTGGTCGCCGGCATTAGCCCAATAGCAGAGACCCTAACCTGAATTACAGGAAGGTCAAGCTGTCAAAGTAGCAAAGTCCCACTCTCGAGAGACTTGTGACATGTCCCCTGATTACAGGGTTGTCACCCTGCTGACTAGTGGGGCAGAGCACGGCGTAAAGCCAAATGAGCAAAGAGGGCAGAGACCCGGACCCTAGTTACAGGGCGGTCACATTGCTCAACTTACAAAGAACTCCATGCCCCTCCAAAGATAGGGGGAAGTGACTTGCACCCTGATTACAGGGCAGTCACCCTCACTAGCCAGCTAACAGAGACCCAAACGGCCTCGGAGACGCAACCCCTGGTGACAGGGAGGTCAAGCTGCCCATGTTACTGAAATGACGCCAATCCCCCAGATTTCAAAAGCCAGATGCAACACGTACCCTGATTACAGGGTGGTCGCTGGCATCAGCCAAAGAGCAGAGACCCTAACCTGAATTACAGGAAGGTCAAGCTGTCAAAGTACCAACAAGCTCGGGATGTCCCATTCTAGTGAGCCTTGTGACATGTACCCTGTTTACAGGGTTGTCACGCTGACAAGTGGGGCAGAGCATGGCATAATGCCAGATGAGCAAGTGGGCAGAGACCCAGACCCTAGTTACAGGGTGGTCACCTTGCTCAGTTTAACAAAGAGCTCAATGCCCCTCCAAGGATAGGGGGAGGTGACTTGCACCCTGATTACAGGGCAGTCACTCACTCGAGCCAGCCAGCGGAGCAGTGTGTCAAAAGGACACAATGGCACAGACCGGGACCCAGCTTACAGGGCGGTCATGCCCCTCATGGTATTCAAAGGCTCCAGATTCCCATACAGTCTAATAAGATGACCTGAGGCCTGATTACAGGGAGGTTACTGTGCCCAGAGTCCCTTTCCTTTTTCCTCCATCTTCCTTTCTCTTCTGTGGGCGTGGCATTCCTGACACTTCTTTCTTGTCCGCTTGTGCTTCAAGATGCTTGTAAAGAGAGAGGGGGCGCAAGGCGTGTGTCAGTGAGAACCCCGACTCAAACACAGTGTAAACTACTGATACAGTGTTCTTTTCCACATCTGCACACACCCTGGCTATTTCGGTCCAAGACAGTTCGAGGTGCTCCTCAGAAACATCCACAAGGATATCCCCCTCCTCCCAAGCCACACTGGGTGAGAAAAGTACTGACCCCATTCTCCCCAAAAGCCACAATCTCCAAAGGAATGAACTGATGAAGGGCAGTAAGGAATGAATTGACAAGAAATCCTAAATCAATGTGACATGGTGTACTGCCTGGATTGACTTTGTCCAAAACCGCCACAGGACACCCCCTTTTGGAACTCACCAGCAACAGCATCTCCGGTCTCCAAAAGTTCAGCGGGTGAGTAGAAAGCTGGAGACTTGGCTGCAGAATTCCAAGCACCTTGGAACCGCTGATCGAAGGGCCAGAACTCTGGACACAGTCTCATGGGGGGCACCATAAATAGTAGCTGATGAGACATGTACCCTGGTTACAGGGTGCTCACTCAGGGCAGCTGGCGGCACTTGGCCTAGTGCCAAGAGCCTGGAGGGCAAAGACCTGATCCCTGATTACGGGGCGGTCGCTCGCAGCAGGCTTCGAAGACAGCACAAGGCCAAGAGACCCTAACGGCCTCGGAGACGCAAACCCTGGTTACAGGGCGGTCAAGCTGCCCATGTTACTGAAATGAGGTTAATCCCCCAGATTTCAAAAGCCAGATGCAACCTGTACCCCGATTACAGGGTGGTCGCCGGCATTAGCCCAATAGCAGAGACCCTAACCTGAATTACAGGAAGGTCAAGCTGTCAAAGTAGCAAAGTCCCACTCTCGAGAGACTTGTGACATGTCCCCTGATTACAGGGTTGTCACCCTGCTGACTAGTGGGGCAGAGCACGGCGTAAAGCCAAATGAGCAAAGAGGGCAGAGACCCGGACCCTAGTTACAGGGCGGTCACATTGCTCAACTTACAAAGAACTCCATGCCCCTCCAAAGATAGGGGGAAGTGACTTGCACCCTGATTACAGGGCAGTCACCCTCACTAGCCAGCTAACAGAGACCCAAACGGCCTCGGAGACGCAACCCCTGGTGACAGGGAGGTCAAGCTGCCCATGTTACTGAAATGACGCGAATCCCCCAGATTTCAAAAGCCAGATGCAACCCGTACCCCGATTACAGGGTGGTCGCTGGCATCAGCCAAAAGGCAGAGACCCTAACCTGAATTACAGGAAGGTCAAGCTGTCAAAGTACCAACAAGCTCGGGATGTCCCATTCTAGAGAGCCTTGTGACATGTACCCTGTTTACAGGGTTGTCACGCTGACGAGTGGGGCAGAGCATGGCATAATGCCAGATGAGCAAGTGGGCAGAGACCCAGACCCTAGTTACAGGGTGGTCACCTTGCTCAGTTTAACAAAGAGCTCAATGCCCCTCCAAGGATAGGGGGAGGTGACTTGCACCCTGATTACAGGGCAGTCACTCACTCGAGCCAGCCAGCGGAGCAGTGTGTCAAAAGGACACAATGGCACAGACCGGGACCCAGCTTACAGGGCGGTCATGCCCCTCATGGTATTCAAAGGCTCCAGATTCCCATACAGTCTAATAAGATGACCTGAGGCCTGATTACAGGGAGGTTACTGTGCCGAGAGTCCCTTTCTTTTTTCCTCCATCTTCCTTTCTCTTCTGTGGGTGTGGCATTCCTGACACTTCTTTCTTGTCCGCTTGTGCTTCAAGATGCTTGTAAAGAGAGAGGGGGCGCAAGGCGTGTGTCAGTGAGAACCCCGACTCAAACACAGTGTAAACTACTGATACAGTGTTCTTTTCCACATCTGCACACACCCTGGCTATTTCGGTCCAAGACAGTTCGAGGTGCTCCTCAGAAACATCCACAAGGATATCCCCCTCCTCCCAAGCCACACTGGGTAAGAAAAGTACTGACCCCATTCTCCCCAAAAGCCACAATCTCCAAAGGAATGAACTGATGAAGGGCAGTAAGGAATGAATTGACAAGAAATCCTAAATCAATGTGACACGGTGTACTGCCTGGATTGACTTTGTCCAATTCCGCCACAGGACACCCCCTTTTGGAACTCACCAGCAACAGCATCTCCGGTCTCCAAAAGTTCAGCGGGTGAGTAGAAAGCTGGAGACTTGGCTGCAGAATTCCAAGCACCTTGGAACCGCTGATCGAAGGGCCAGAACTCTGGACACAGTCTCATGGGGGGCACCATAAATAGTAGCTGATGAGACATGTACCCTGGTTACAGGGTGCTCACTCAGGGCAGCTGGCGGCACTTGGCCTAGTGCCAAGAGCCTGGAGGGCAAAGACCTGATCCCTGATTACGGGGCGGTCGCTCGCAGCAGGCTTCGAAGACAGCACAAGGCCAAGAGACCCTAACGGCCTTGGAGACGCAAACCCTGGTTACATGGCGGTCAAGCTGCCCATGTTACTGAAATGAGGTTAATCCCCCAGATTTCAAAAGCCAGATGCAACCTGTACCCCGATTACAGGGTGGTCGCCGGCATTAGCCCAATAGCAGAGACCCTAACCTGAATTACAGGAAGGTCAAGCTGTCAAAGTAGCAAAGTCCCATTCTCGAGAGACTTGTGACATGTCCCCTGATTACAGGGTTGTCACCCTGCTGACTAGTGGGGCAGAGCACGGCGTAAAGCCAAATGAGCAAAGAGGGCAGAGACCCGGACCCTAGTTACAGGGCGGTCACATTGCTCAACTTACAAAGAACTCCATGCCCCTCCAAAGATAGGGGGAAGTGACTTGCACCCTGATTACAGGGCAGTCACCCTCACTAGCCAGCTAACAGAGACCCAAACGGCCTCGGAGACGCAACCCCTGGTGACAGGGAGGTCAAGCTGCCCATGTTACTGAAATGACGCCAATCCCCCAGATTTCAAAAGCCAGATGCAACACGTACCCTGATTACAGGGTGGTCGCTGGCATCAGCCAAAGAGCAGAGACCCTAACCTGAATTACAGGAAGGTCAAGCTGTCAAAGTACCAACAAGCTCGGGATGTCCCATTCTAGTGAGCCTTGTGACATGTACCCTGTTTACAGGGTTGTCACGCTGACGAGTGGGGCAGAGCATGGCATAATGCCAGATGAGCAAGTGGGCAGAGACCCAGACCCTAGTTACAGGGTGGTCACCTTGCTCAGTTTAACAAAGAGCTCAATGCCCCTCCAAGGATAGGGGGAGGTGACTTGCACCCTGATTACAGGGCAGTCACTCACTCGAGCCAGCCAGCGGAGCAGTGTGTCAAAAGGACACAATGGCACAGACCGGGACCCAGCTTAGAGGGCGGTCATGCCCCTCATGGTATTCAAAGGCTCCAGATTCCCATACAGTCTAATAAGATGACCTGAGGCCTGATTACAGGGAGGTTACTGTGCCCAGAGTCCCTTTCCTTTTTCCTCCATCTTCCTTTCTCTTCTGTGGGCGTGGCATTCCTGACACTTCTTTCTTGTCCGCTTGTGCTTCAAGATGCTTGTAAAGAGAGAGGGGGCGCAAGGCGTGTGTCAGTGAGAACCCCGACTCAAACACAGTGTAAACTACTGATACAGTGTTCTTTTCCACATCTGCACACACCCTGGCTATTTCGGTCCAAGACAGTTCGAGGTGCTCCTCAGAAACATCCACAAGGATATCCCCCTCCTCCCAAGCCACACTGGGTGAGAAAAGTACTGACCCCATTCTCCCCAAAAGCCACAATCTCCAAAGGAATGAACTGATGAAGGGCAGTAAGGAATGAATTGACAAGAAATCCTAAATCAATGTGACACGGTGTACTGCTTGGATTGACTTTGTCCAATTCCGCCACAGGACACCCAATTTTGGAACTCACCAGCAACAGCATCTCCGGTCTCCAAAAGTTCAGCGGGTGAGTAGAAAGCTGGAGACTTGGCTGCAGAATTCCAAGCACCTTGGAACCGCTGATCGAAGGGCCAGAACTCTGGACACGGTCTCATGGGGGCACCATAAATAGTAGCTGATGAGACATGTACCCTGGTTACAGGGTGCTCACTCAGGGCAGCTGGCGGCACTTGGCCTAGTGCCAAGAGCCTGGAGGGCAAAGACCTGATCCCTGATTACGGGGCGGTCGCTCGCAGCAGGCTTCGAAGACAGCACAAGGCCAAGAGACCCTAACGGCCTCGGAGACGCAAACCCTGGTTACAGGGCGGTCAAGCTGCCCATGTTACTGAAATGAGGTTAATCCCCCAGATTTCAAAAGCCAGATGCAACCTGTACCCCGATTACAGGGTGGTCGCCGGCATTAGCCCAATAGCAGAGACCCTAACCTGAATTACAGGAAGGTCAAGCTGTCAAAGTAGCAAAGTCCCATTCTCGAGAGACTTGTGACATGTCCCCTGATTACAGGGTTGTCACCCTGCTGACTAGTGGGGCAGAGCACGGCGTAAAGCCAAATGAGCAAAGAGGGCAGAGACCCGGACCCTAGTTACAGGGCGGTCACATTGCTCAACTTACAAAGAACTCCATGCCCCTCCAAAGATAGGGGGAAGTGACTTGCACCCTGATTACAGGGCAGTCACCCTCACTAGCCAGCTAACAGAGACCCAAACGGCCTCGGAGACGCAACCCCTGGTGACAGGGAGGTCAAGCTGCCCATGTTACTGAAATGACGCCAATCCCCCAGATTTCAAAAGCCAGATGCAACACGTACCCTGATTACAGGGTGGTCGCTGGCATCAGCCAAAGAGCAGAGACCCTAACCTGAATTACAGGAAGGTCAAGCTGTCAAAGTACCAACAAGCTCGGGATGTCCCATTCTAGAGAGCCTTGTGACATGTACCCTGTTTACAGGGTTGTCACGCTGACGAGTGGGGCAGAGCATGGCATAATGCCAGATGAGCAAGTGGGCAGAGACCCAGACCCTAGTTACAGGGTGGTCGCCTTGCTCAGTTTAACAAAGAGCTCAATGCCCCTCCAAGGATAGGGGGAGGTGACTTGCACCCTGATTACAGGGCAGTCACTCACTCGAGCCAGCCAGCGGAGCAGTGTGTCAAAAGGACACAATGGCACAGACCGGGACCCAGCTTAGAGGGCGGTCATGCCCCTCATGGTATTCAAAGGCTCCAGATTCCCATACAGTCTAATAAGATGACCTGAGGCCTGATTACAGGGAGGTTACTGTGCCCAGAGTCCCTTTCCTTTTTCCTCCATCTTACTTTCTCTTCTGTGGGCGTGGCATTCCTGACACTTCTTTCTTGTCCGCTTGTGCTTCAAGATGCTTGTAAAGAGAGAGGGGGCGCAAGGCGTGTGTCAGTGAGAACCCCGACTCAAACACAGTGTAAACTACTGATACAGTGTTCTTTTCCACATCTGCACACACCCTGGCTATTTCGGTCCAAGACAGTTCGAGGTGCTCCTCAGAAACATCCACAAGGATATCCCCCTCCTCCCAAGCCACACTAGGTGAGAAAAGTACTGACCCCATTCTCCCCAAAAGCCACAATCTCCAAAGGAATGAACTGATGAAGGGCAGTAAGGAATGAATTGACAAGAAATCCTAAATCAATGTGACACGGTGTACTGCCTGGATTGACTTTGTCCAAAACCGCCACAGGACACCCCCTTTTGGAACTCACCAGCAACAGCATCTCCGGTCTCCAAAAGTTCAGCGGGTGAGTAGAAAGCTGGAGACTTGGCTGCAGAATTCCAAGCACGTTGGAACCGCTGATCGAAGGGCCAGAACTCTGGACACAGTCTCATGTGGGGCACCATAAATAGTAGCTGATGAGACATGTACCCTGGTTACAGGGTGCTCACTCAGGGCAGCTGGCGGCACTTGGCCTAGTGCCAAGAGCCTGGAGGGCAAAGACCTGATCCCTGATTACGGAGCGGTCGCTCGCAGCAGGCTTCGAAGACAGCACAAGGCCAAGAGACCCTAACGGCCTCGGAGACGCAAACCCTGGTTACAGGGCGGTCAAGCTGCCCATGTTACTGAAATGAGGTTAATCCCCCAGATTTCAAAAGCCAGATGCAACCTGTACCCCGATTACAGGGTGGTCGCCGGCATTAGCCCAATAGCAGAGACCCTAACCTGAATTACAGGAAGGTCAAGCTGTCAAAGTAGCAAAGTCCCACTCTCGAGAGACTTGTGACATGTCCCCTGATTACAGGGTTGTCACGCTGACTAGTGGGGCAGAGCACGGCGTAAAGCCAAATGAGCAAAGAGGGTAGAGACCCGGACCCTAGTTACAGGGCGGTCACATTGCTCAACTTACAAAGAACTCCATGCCCCTCCAAAGATAGGGGGAAGTGACTTGCACCCTGATTACAGGGCAGTCACCCTCACTAGCCAGCTAACAGAGACCCAAACGGCCTCGGAGACGCAACCCCTGGTGACAGGGAGGTCAAGCTGCCCATGTTACTGAAATGACGCCAATCCCCCAGATTTCAAAAGCCAGATGCAACCCGTACCCCGATTACAGGGTGGTCGCTGGCATCAGCCAAAGAGCAGAGACCCTAACCTGAATTACAGGAAGGTCAAGCTGTCAAAGTACCAACAAGCTCGGGATGTCCCATTCTAGAGAGCCTTGTGACATGTACCCTGTTTACAGGGTTGTCACGCTGACGAGTGGGGCAGAGCATGGCATAATGCCAGATGAGCAAGTGGGCAGAGACCCAGACCCTAGTTACAGGGCGGTCACCTTGCTCATTTTAACAAAGAGCTCGATGCCCCTCCAAGGATAGGGGGAGGTGACTTGCACCCTGATTACAGGGCAGTCACTCACTCGAGCCAGCCAGCGGAGCAGAGTGTCAAAAGGACACAATGGCACAGACCGGGACCCAGCTTACACGGCGGTCATGCCCCTCACGGTATTCAAAGGCTCCAGATTCCCATACAGTCTAATAAGATGACCTGAGGCCTGATTACAGGGAGGTTACTGTGCCCAGGGTCCCTTTCCTTTTTCCTCCATCTTCCTTTCTCTTCGGTGGGCGTGGCATTCCTGACACTTCTTTCTTGTCCACTTGTGCTTCAAGATGCTTGTAAAGAGAGAGGGGGCACAAGGCGTGTGGAAGTGAGAACCCCGACTCAAACACAGTGTAAACTACTGATACAGTGTTCTTTTCCACATCTGCACACACCCTGGCTATATCGGTCCAAGACAGTTCTAGGTGCTCCTCAGAAACATCCACAAGGATATCCCCCTCCTCCCAAGCCTCACTGGGTGAGAAAAGTACTGACCCCATTCTCCCCAAGAGCCACAATCTCCAAAGGAATGAAATGATGAAGGGCAGTAAGGAATGAATTGACAAGAAATCCTAAATCAATGTGACACGGTGTACTGCCTGGATTGACTTTGTCCAAAACCGCCACAGGACACCCCCTTTTGGAACTCACCAGCAACAGCATCTCCGGTCTCCAAAAGTTCAGCGGGTGAGTAGAAAGCTGGAGACTTGGCTGCAGAATTCCAAGCACGTTGGAACCGCTGATCGAAGGGCCAGAACTCTGGACACAGTCTCATGGGGGCACCATAAATAGTAGCTGATGAGACATGTACCCTGGTTACAGGGTGCTCACTCAGGGCAGCTGGCGGCACTTGGCCTAGTGCCAAGAGCCTGGAGGGCAAAGACCTGATCCCTGATTACGGGGCGGTCGCTCGCAGCAGGCTTCGAAGACAGCACAAGGCCAAGAGACCCTAACGGCCTCGGAGACACAAACCCTGGTTACAGGGTGGTCAAGCTGCCCATGTTACTGAAATGAGGTTAATCCCCCAGATTTCAAAAGCCTGTACCCCGATTACAGGGTGGTCGCCGGCATTAGCCCAATAGCAGAGACCCTAACCTGAATTACAGGGAGGTCAAGCTGTCAAAGTAGCAAAGTCCCACTCTCGAGAGACTTGTGACATGTCCCCTGATTACAGGGTTGTCACGCTGACTAGTGGGGCAGAGCACGGCATAAAGCCAAATGAGCAAAGAGGGCAGAGACCCGGACCCTAGTTACAGGGCGGTCACATTGCTCAACTTACAAAGAACTCCATGCCCCTCCAAAGATAGGGGGAAGTGACTTGCACCCTGATTACAGGGCAGTCACCCTCACTAGCCAGCTAACAGAGACCCAAACGGCCTCGGAGACGCAACCCCTGGTGACAGGGAGGTCAAGCTGCCCATGTTACTGAAATGATGCGAATCCCCCAGATTTCAAAAGCCAGATGCAACCCGTACCCCGATTACAGGGTGGTCGCTGGCATCAGCCAAAGAGCAGAGACCCTAACCTGAATTACAGGAAGGTCAAGCTGTCAAAGTACCAACAAGCTCGGGATGTCCCATTCTAGAGAGCCTTGTGACATGTACCCTGTTTACAGGGTTGTCACGCTGATGAGTGGGGCAGAGCATGTCATAATGCCAGATGAGCAAGTGGGCAGAGACCCAGACCCTAGTTACAGGGCGGTCACCTTGCTCAGTTTAACAAAGAGCTCAATGCCCCTCCAAGGATAGGGGGAGGTGACTTGCACCCTGATTACAGGGCAGTCACTCACTCGAGCCAGCCAGCGGAGCAGTGTGTCAAAAGGACACAATGGCACAGACCGGGACCCAGCTTAGAGGGCGGTCATGCCCCTCATGGTATTCAAAGGCTCCAGATTCCCATACAGTCTAATAAGATGACCTGAGGCCTGATTACAGGGAGGTTACTGTGCCCAGGGTCCCTTTCCTTTTTCCTCCATCTTCCTTTCTCTTCGGTGGGCGTGGCATTCCTGACACTTCTTTCTTGTCCACTTGTGCTTCAAGATGCTTGTAAAGAGAGAGGGGGCACAAGGCGTGTGTCAGTGAGAACCCCGACTCAAACACAGTGTAAACTACTGATACAGTGTTCTTTTCCACATCTGCACACACCCTGGCTATATCGGTCCAAGACAGTTCTAGGTGCTCCTCAGAAACATCCACAAGGATATCCCCCTCCTCCCAAGCCTCACTGGGTGAGAAAAGTACTGACCCCATTCTCCCCAAGAGCCACAATCCCCAAAGGAATGAAATGATGAAGGGCAGTAAGGAATGAATTGACAAGAAATCCTAAATCAATGTGACACGGTGTACTGCCTGGATTGACTTTGTCCAAAACCGCCACAGGACACCCCCTTTTGGAACTCACCAGCAACAGCATCTCTGGTCTCCAAAAGTTCAGCGGGTGAGTAGAAAGCTGGAGACTTGGCTGCAGAATTCCAAGCACGTTGGAACCGCTGATCGAAGGGCCAGAACTCTGGACACAGTCTCATGGGGGCACCATAAAT
This sequence comes from Sternotherus odoratus, assembly GCA_032164245.1. Lineage (NCBI taxonomy): Eukaryota > Metazoa > Chordata > Testudines > Kinosternidae > Sternotherus > Sternotherus odoratus. The sequence goes on from JAVMKO010000004.1 coordinate 33,606,581, forward strand.
AGTAGCTGATGAGACATGTACCCTGGTTACAGGGTGCTCACTCAGGGCAGCTGGCGGCACTTGGCCTAGTGCCAAGAGCCTGGAGGGCAAAGACCTGATCCCTGATTACGGGGCGGTCGCTCGCAGCAGGCTTCGAAGACAGCACAAGGCCAAGAGACCCTAACGGCCTCGGAGACACAAACCCTGGTTACAGGGTGGTCAAGCTGCCCATGTTACTGAAATGAGGTTAATCCCCCAGATTTCAAAAGCCTGTACCCCGATTACAGGGTGGTCGCCGGCATTAGCCCAATAGCAGAGACCCTAACCTGAATTACAGGGAGGTCAAGCTGTCAAAGTAGCAAAGTCCCACTCTCGAGAGACTTGTGACATGTCCCCTGATTACAGGGTTGTCACGCTGACTAGTGGGGCAGAGCACGGCATAAAGCCAAATGAGCAAAGAGGGCAGAGACCCGGACCCTAGTTACAGGGCGGTCACATTGCTCAACTTACAAAGAACTCCATGCCCCTCCAAAGATAGGGGGAAGTGACTTGCACCCTGATTACAGGGCAGTCACCCTCACTAGCCAGCTAACAGAGACCCAAACGGCCTCGGAGACGCAACCCCTGGTGACAGGGAGGTCAAGCTGCCCATGTTACTGAAATGATGCGAATCCCCCAGATTTCAAAAGCCAGATGCAACCCGTACCCCGATTACAGGGTGGTCGCTGGCATCAGCCAAAGAGCAGAGACCCTAACCTGAATTACAGGAAGGTCAAGCTGTCAAAGTACCAACAAGCTCGGGATGTCCCATTCTAGAGAGCCTTGTGACATGTACCCTGTTTACAGGGTTGTCACGCTGATGAGTGGGGCAGAGCATGTCATAATGCCAGATGAGCAAGTGGGCAGAGACCCAGACCCTAGTTACAGGGCGGTCACCTTGCTCAGTTTAACAAAGAGCTCAATGCCCCTCCAAGGATAGGGGGAGGTGACTTGCACCCTGATTACAGGGCAGTCACTCACTCGAGCCAGCCAGCGGAGCAGAGTGTCAAAAGGACACAATGGCACAGACCGGGACCCAGCTTAGAGGGCGGTCATGCCCCTCACGGTATTCAAAGGCTCCAGATTCCCATACAGTCTAATAAGATGACCTGAGGCCTGATTACAGGGAGGTTACTGTGCCCAGGGTCCCTTTCCTTTTTCCTCCATCTTCCTTTCTCTTCGGTGGGCGTGGCATTCCTGACACTTCTTTCTTGTCCACTTGTGCTTCAAGATGCTTGTAAAGAGAGAGGGGGCACAAGGCGTGTGTCAGTGAGAACCCCGACTCAAACACAGTGTAAACTACTGATACAGTGTTCTTTTCCACATCTGCACACACCCTGGCTATATCGGTCCAAGACAGTTCTAGGTGCTCCTCAGAAACATCCACAAGGATATCCCCCTCCTCCCAAGCCTCACTGGGTGAGAAAAGTACTGACCCCATTCTCCCCAAGAGCCACAATCTCCAAAGGAATGAAATGATGAAGGGCAGTAAGGAATGAATTGACAAGAAATCCTAAATCAATGTGACACGGTGTACTGCCTGGATTGACTTTGTCCAAAACCGCCACAGGACACCCCCTTTTGGAACTCACCAGCAACAGCATCTCTGGTCTCCAAAAGTTCAGCGGGTGAGTAGAAAGCTGGAGACTTGGCTGCAGAATTCCAAGCACGTTGGAACCGCTGATCGAAGGGCCAGAACTCTGGACACAGTCTCATGGGGGCACCATAAATAGTAGCTGATGAGACATGTACCCTGGTTACAGGGTGCTCACTCAGGGCAGCTGGCTGCACTTGGCCTAGTGCCAAGAGCCTGGAGGGCAAAGACCTGATCCCTGATTACAGGGCGGTCGCTCGCAGCAGGCTTCGAAGACAGCACAAGGCCCAGAGACCCTAACGGCCTCGGAGACACAAACCCTGGTTACAGGGTGGTCAAGCTGCCCATGTTACTGAAATGAGGTTAATCCCCCAGATTTCAAAAGCCTGTACCCCGATTACAGGGTGGTCGCCGGCATTAGCCCAATAGCAGAGACCCTAACCTGAATTACAGGGAGGTCAAGCTGTCAAAGTAGCAAAGTCCCACTCTCGAGAGACTTGTGACATGTCCCCTGATTACAGGGTTGTCACGCTGACTAGTGGGGCAGAGCACGGCATAAAGCCAAATGAGCAAAGAGGGCAGAGACCCGGACCCTAGTTACAGGGCAGTCACATTGCTCAACTTACAAAGAACTCCATGCCCCTCCAAAGATAGGGGGAAGTGACTTGCACCCTGATTACAGGGCAGTCACCCTCACTAGCCAGCTAACAGAGACCCAAACGGCCTCGGAGACGCAACCCCTGGTGACAGGGAGGTCAAGCTGCCCATGTTACTGAAATGACGCCAATCCCCCAGATTTCAAAAGCCAGATGCAACCCGTACCCCGATTACAGGGTGGTCGCTGGCATCAGCCAAAGAGCAGAGACCCTAACCTGAATTACAGGAAGGTCAAGCTGTCAAAGTACCAACAAGCTCGGGATGTCCCATTCTAGAGAGCCTTGTGACATGTACCCTGTTTACAGGGTTGTCACGCTGATGAGTGGGGCAGAGCATGTCATAATGCCAGATGAGCAAGTGGGCAGAGACCCAGACCCTAGTTACAGGGCGGTCACCTTGCTCAGTTTAACAAAGAGCTCAATGCCCCTCCAAGGATAGGGGGAGGTGACTTGCACCCTGATTACAGGGCAGTCACTCACTCGAGCCAGACAGCGGAGCAGAGTGTCAAAAGGACACAATGGCACAGACCGGGACCCAGCTTACACGGCGGTCATGCCCCTCACGGTATTCAAAGGCTCCAGATTCCCATACAGTCTAATAAGATGACCTGAGGCCTGATTACAGGGAGGTTACTGTGCCCAGGGTCCCTTTCCTTTTTCCTCCATCTTCCTTTCTCTTCGGTGGGCGTGGCATTCCTGACACTTCTTTCTTGTCCACTTGTGCTTCAAGATGCTTGTAAAGAGAGAGGGGGCACAAGGCGTGTGGAAGTGAGAACCCCGACTCAAACACAGTGTAAACTACTGATACAGTGTTCTTTTCCACATCTGCACACACCCTGGCTATATCGGTCCAAGACAGTTCTAGGTGCTCCTCAGAAACATCCACAAGGATATCCCCCTCCTCCCAAGCCACACTGGGTGAGAAAAGTACTGACCCCATTCTCCCCAAGAGCCACAATCTCCAAAGGAATGAAATGATGAAGGGCAGTAAGGAATGAATTGACAAGAAATCCTAAATCAATGTGACACGGTGTACTGCCTGGATTGACTTTGTCCAAAACCGCCACAGGACACCCCCTTTTGGAACTCACCAGCAACAGCATCTCCGGTCTCCAAAAGTTCAGCGGGTGAGTAGAAAGCTGGAGACTTGGCTGCAGAATCCCAAGCACCTTGGAACCGCTGATCGAAGGGCCAGAACTCTGGACACAGTCTCATGGGGGCACCATAAATAGTAGCTGATGAGACATGTACCCTGGTTACAGGGTGCTCACTCAGGGCAGCTGGCTGCACTTAGTCTAGTGCCAAGAGCCTGGAGGGCAAAGACCTGATCCCTGATTACAGGGCGGTCGCTCGCAGCAGGCTTCGAAGACAGCACAAGGCCAAGAGACCCTAATGGCCTCGGAGACACAAACCCTGGTTACAGGGCGGTCAAGCTGCCCATGTTACTGAAATGAGGTTAATCCCCCAGATTTCAAAAGCCTGTACCCCGATTACAGGGTGGTCGCCGGCATTAGCCCAATAGCAGAGACCCTAACTTGAATTACAGGGAGGTCAAGCTGTCAAAGTAGCAAAGCCCCACTCTAGAGAGACTTGTGACATGTCCCCTGATTACAGGGTTGTCACGCTGACTAGTGGGGCCGAGCATTGCATAATTGCAGATTAGTAAGTGGGTAGAGACCAGGATCCTCGTTACAGGGTTATCACCTTGCCCACATACTAGGAAATACTCTACTTTGTTTTACCTAATCACCCTGATTATCGCCCAATCGTTGCCATCAGCTCACTAAAAGGAACTCAACCTGAAGAAAACAGAGTTTGAGAGATAGTCTCCTGTGTACTAAAAGATGATATCTGGCCTGTAGTCTTCTCTTTTTTGGGGGGGAGGAAGGTAAATATATTAATACCCTTTCAGCTCTTTTTCCAATTCTGAGGAGAGTAAATAAAAAGAACTGCAGTGATTTAACTTAAAGAACTCAAAATAAACACATTAAGAAATAACAATGTTCACTCCCATTTGTATCACATTCTCTCCCATACACATACATACAAAATAAAGGGGGATTTCCCAGAACAGAAAGAGAGCTTATTGCAGTAGGTTACTTGACCCTCAGTGTTAAACTTGGCCAGTCTTCCTCCCCTCCAAAAAGAAAGGGAAGAGGCCTAAGACCTGAACCCTGCTTACAGGGCAGTCATGCTGTTCAATGGATTAAGAGGCTCAAGGTCACCGAACACACAGTGTAATTAGATGACTAGAGGCCTGATTAGAAGCAGGTTACTGTGACCAGAGTCCCTTTCCTTTGTCTCCATCCTCAGTGACTTGTCTTCTTTCTACCTCTTTGCCTTACATTCCTGAACCTTTCTTCTTGTCCCCTTGTGCTTCAAGCTGCCTGAAACAGAGAGAGGGAGCACAGAGACATGTGTTAGTCAGGTGCCCTTACAACTCCACATATCTCAGATGAGGATTTTCCCCTCCTGAGTGAAAAAGGTACCAAATCTTTCACGCTGAGCTCCTCCCCCTGCATCACCTCAGCCATTCCCACTGAGGCTCTGAACCACCCCTTCAGAATCACCTCCGCATTTCCCACCCAGGCTCCGCCCCTTCCGAGTCACCTCAGCCTTTCCCGCCAAAACTCTGACACCCCCCACCCTTCAGAGTCACCTCAGCATTTCCTGCCCAAACTCTGACACACACACCCCGATTCAGAGTCACCTCAGCTTTTCCCACCCAGGATGTGACACCCCCTACCCTCCCTACTGAGTCACCTCAGAGCATTTCCCGCCCAGGCTCCTACCATCCCCCTACTTCAGAGTCACCTCAGCATTTCTCGCCCAGGCTCTGAGTGTCCCCTGCCCCTCCAGAGTCACCTCAGCGTTTCCCACCCGGGCTCCAACCCCCCCTCTTCAGAATCACCTCAGAGTTTCCCGCCCAGGCTCTGACTGCTCTCCCCTTCAGAATCACTTCAGCTTTTCCTGCCCAGGCTCTGACACCCCCTATGCCCTTCAGAGTCACCTCAGCTTTTCTCACTTATGCTCCGACCCCTCCCCTCTTCAGAGTCACCTCAGGATTTCCTGCCCAGGCTCCAGAAGCCAAAAGATACAGCAAAAGCTTCTAGTGTAAATTGATATCCCCTGCACAGGCATTAGAAAGGAAATCACCTGCACACTGAAACGTACTGAGGTGCTATCCACACATCAGTATATTGAGTCCGTAAGTTTCTTCTTTTTATCCATATTGGCCCAGATTCTCCAAGGTACTTAGCCATTATGGGAGTGAGGGGCCCAAACACCTTTGAGGATGTGGGTCACTGTCTCCGGGTTTCTCTTTCCTGTCAGTGGCATCAGGCTGTGCACATGGGAAGTCACTGCCTAAGGCTGGGAGAGGCCCAACTCCTCCCTGGGCTGGTGATGGGCTCTGGGATGGCTGCGTGCTGCGGGGGATGAGGGAAGACAGGATGGACTTGGTGCTAGCGCCTGAGCAGCAGGGATGGGGCCAAGCTTGGCACTGTGGTGAAGCAGGTGCAGGCAGGCGCTGTGCACTGCTGAGGGATAGCAAGGGACGGTTTGGTTTCCCCTACCAAATAGAAAGAGGCCAAGACAGGCTCAGTGCAGGGTCTGCCATGGGAAGTGGCCTGACAAGTGAGATCGACCCCTTGCACCTTTGGAGGCAGCTCTGTGAATTGCTGCCAGGCTGCCACCCCGGCACCAGGACTCCAAAACACAAGGAACACAAGGGCGGGACGGAGCCCACATGGGGCTCCACCAGGGGGCAGGGCTGAGACTGGGTGGGAAATGGTTCAAGAGGGAGGGCGTTTGGTGTGAGAGAGAGGCTGAGTCAGCTCAAGACTGAGGCGAGACTTCAGATAAGAGGATGGCAGGTGCCGACGGTGAGGTGGGCCTGGAAGAACCTTTGAGACAGCACGAGACGGGGACAGGGACTTAAGAGCAGATGGCCACGTGCCCAGGCCAGAGCCCTGGTCTTTGAAACACTGATGCTGCTCCAGTCCCACAGGGAAAGGGGGGCTCAATGGGGAGAAGTGGTACTAGGAGCTGCCCACAGCTAGCAGAACCTTGTAGGAGGCCCTGATACCCCCAGAGCATCAGACTGGTTGGGAACAGATGAAACAAGCACCTCAGAGACGGGGGGCTCGGACTAGGCTTCCACATGGTGGCATGAGTGGGAGGGACTGTGGCTCAGGCTAGAAATGGTGCAGGCACTGGGAGGAGGGCATATGGGAAGCAGCGACAGGCACTACCCGAGAAAGAGGAGTGGGTGGCCTTGTTGTGAGGTGGCAGGAGGGGCAAAGGTGAGGCTGGAGTGCCACGATGAGATGGCGGGAAGCAGCTGGCTCTGGCAGGAAGTCTGAGACGGCAGTAGACTGAATGTGGGTTGGGTGGTTAACTGCAACAGGGGGCAGGCAGAAGGCACTGAGGTTGCTGCAGAGCAGGAAGGGGTGATACTGAGAGGGTAGGAAGAGGCTGGGGGCAAACTATAGAAAGGGCACAAGCAGAGGGAAGGGTTTGGTTTGAGGCAGGAAGCGCTGAGGTAACTGGAAGAGAGGGGTGGGGACTGGGCACCAGAGGGTGAGGCTCCGGCCAGGCATGGAGAGGTCAGGGAATAAGGAAGGGTTCAAGTTCACAGGGGAAATGTTGACGTTGTACAAAGGGATGATGAACGTGATTTGAGGCACCAGGCTGGGCAAAGAGATGAGATGGCATGAGTTGGTTTTTGGGGCTTGGGCTTAGGCGGGAAAGGTCTGAGGTAGATCAAATGAGATAGGGGGAAGTGCTGAAGTGACGCTAGAGGAATGGGCTCAGCACCCGGGTGGGAAAGGCTGAGGTGACACCAGAGGAAGAGCTCAGTGTCTGGGAGGGAAAGCCTGAGATGACACCAGCGGAGGAGCTCGGTGTCTGGGAGGGAAAGAGTGAGGTGATGCCAAGGGAGGGGCTCTGAAACTGGGCAGGAAAAGCTGAGGTGACTCTAAAGTGGGTGAGTGATAGCCTGGGTGGGAAAGGCTCAGGTGACTCTGAAGTGGGGTGGGTCGTAGCCTGCATGGGAAAGGCTGAGGTGATTCTGAAGCAGGGAGGTCAGAGCCTGGGTAACGCCAGAGCAGGAACCGGCCTCTGGGCTGTAGAGTCTGAGATGGGAACAGAGGAGGAGTCCAGCACTTGAGCGGGAAAAGTGAGGTGACTCTAAAGGGGAGTGTCAGAGCCGGGTGAAAAATGCTGAGGTGACACTGAAGCAGCGGGGAAGGTGTCAGACCCTGGGCGGGAAAAGCTGAGGTGACTCTGAAGAGGGGGGGTCCGAGCCTGGGCAGGAAACACTGAGGTAACTGAAAGGTGGAGGGGGCGGAGCGTAAGTGTGAAAGGCTGAGGTGACTCTGAAGGGCATGGGGGGTGTCCGAGCATGGGCGGGAAAAGTTGAGGTAACTCTGAAGCAGGGAGGGATGGGGGTGTCACAGTGTGGGCAGAAAAAGCTGAGGTGACTGAACCAGGGGTGTGTCGGAGTTTGGACAGGAAAAGCTGAGGTGACTCTGAAGGGTGGGGGGGGGTCACAGTTTTGGCACGAAATGCTGAGGTGTCTTTGAAGGGTGGGGGGTGTTAGAGTTTTGGCGGGAAAGGCTGAGGTGACTCGGAAGCAGAGAGGGATGGGGGTGTCACAGTGTGGGCGGAAACAGCTGAGGTGACTGAACCAGGGGTGTGTTGGAGTTTGGACAGGAAAAGCTGAGGTGACTCTGCAGGGTGGGGGGGGGGGTCACAGTTTGGGCGGGAAATGCTGAGGTGACTCTGAAGGGTGGGGGGTGTCAGAGTTTTGGCGGGAAAGGCTGAGGTGACTCGGAAGGGGGGAGCCTGGGTGGGAAATGCGGAGGTGATTCTGAAGGGGTGGTTCAGAGCCTCAGTGGGAATGGCTGAGGTGATGCAGAGGGAGGAGCTCAGCGTGAAAGATTTGGTACTTTTTTCACTCAGGAGGGGAAAATCCTCATCTGAGATATGTGGAGTTGTAAGGGCACCTGACTAACACATGTCTCTGTGCTCCCCTCTCTGTTTCAGGCAGCTTGAAGCAAAGGGGACAAGAAGAAAGGTTCAGGAATGTAAGGCAAAGGGGTAGAAAGAAGACAAGTCACTAAAGATGGAGGCAAAGGAAAGGGACTCTGGTCACAGTAACCTGCTTCTGATCAGGCCACTAGTCCTCTAATTACACTGTGTGTACAGTGCTCTTGAGCCTTTTAATCCCTTGAATAGTGTGACCGCCCTGTAAGCAGGGTTCAGGTCTTAGGCCTTTTCCCTTTCTTTTTTGGAGGGGAAGAAGACTGGTCAAGTTTAACACTGAGGGTCAAGTAACCTATTGGAATAAGCTCTCTTTCTGTTGTGGGAAGTCCCCCTTTCTTTTGTATGTATGTATATGGAGAGAATGTGATACAAATGGGAGTGAACATTGTTATTTCTTAATGTGTTTATTTTGAGTTCTTTACGTTAAATCACTGCAGTGCTTTTTATTTACTCTCCCCAGAATTGGAAAAAGAGCTGAAAGGGTATTAATATATTTACCTTCTTCTTCCCACCAAAAGAGAACACTTCGGGCTACATATAATCTTTTAGTGAACAAGAGAGTATCTCTCAACTTCTGCTTTCTTCAAGTTGAGTTCCTTTTAGGGAACTAATGGCAAGTATTAGCCGATAATCAGGGTAATTTAGGTCAAACAAAGTAGAGTATTTCCTAGTACTTGAGCAACATGATAACTCTGTAATCACGGTCTGGGTCTCTGCCCACTTGCTCATCTGGCATTATGACATGCTCTGCCCCACTGGTCAGCGTGACAACCCTGTAAACAGGGTACATGTCACAAGGCTCTCTAGAATTGGACATCCCGAGCTTGTTGGTACTTTGACAGCTAGACCTTCCTGTAATTCAGGTTAGGGTCTCTGCTCTTTGGCTGATGCCAGCGACCACCCTGTAATCGGGGTACGGGTTGCATCTGGCTTTTGAAATCTGGGGGATTCGCGTCATTTCAGTAACATGGGCAGCTTGACCTCCCTGTCACCAGGGGTTGCGTCTCCGAGGCCGTTTGGGTCTCTGTTAGCTGACTAGTGAGGGTGACTGCCCTGTAATCAGGGTGCAAGTCACTTCCCCCTATCTTTGGAGGGGCACGGAGTTCTTTGTAAGTTGAGCAAAGTGACCGCCCTGTAACTAGGGTCCGGGTCTCTGCCCTCTTTGCTCATTTGGCTTTACGCCGTGCTCTGCCCCACTAGTCAGCGTGACAACCCTGTAATCAGGGGACATGTCACAAGTCTCTCGAGAGTGGGACTTTGCTACTTTGACAGCTTGACCTTCCTGTAATTCAGGTTAGGGTCTCTGCTATTGGGTTAATGCCGGCGACCACCCTGTAATCGGGGTACAGGTTGCATCTGGCTTTTGAAATCTGGGGGATTAATCTCATTTCAGTAACATGGGCAGCTTGACCGCCCTGTAACCAGGGTTTGCGTCTCCGAGGCCGTTAGGGTCTCTTGGCCTTGTGCTGTCTTCGAAGCCTGCTGCGAGCGACCGCCCTGTAATCAGGGATCAGGTCTTTGCCCTCCAGGCTCTTGGCACTAGGCAAAGTGCAGCCAGCTGCCCTGAGTGAGCACCCTGTAACCAGGGTACATGTCTCATCAGCTACTATTTATGGTGCCCCCATGAGACTGTGTCCAGAGTTCTGGCCCTTCGATCAGCGGTTCCAAGGTGCTTGGAATTCTGCAGCCAAGTCTCCAGCTTTCTACTCACCCGCTGAACTTTTGGAGACCGGAGATGCTGTTGCTGGTGAGTTCCAAAAGGGGGTGTCCTGTGGCAGTTTTGGACAAAGTCAATCCAGGCAGTACACTGTGTCACATTGATTTAGGATTTCTTGTCAATTCATTCCTTACTGCCCTTCATCATTTCATTCCTTTGGAGATTGTGGCTTTTGGGGAGAATGCGGTCAGTACTTTTCTCACCCAGTGTGGCTTGGGAGGAGGGGGATATCCTTGTGGATGTTTCTGAGGAGCACCTCGAACTGTCTTGGACCGATATAGCCAGGGTGTGTGCAGATGTGGAAAAGAACACTGTATAAGTAGTTTACACTGTGTTTGAGTCGGGGTTCTCACTTACACACGCCTTGTGCCCCCTCTCTCCTTACAAGCATCTTGAAGCACAAGTGGACAAGAAAGAAGTGTCAGGAATGCCACACCCACCGAAGAGAAAGGAAGATGGAGGAAAAAGGAAAGGGACTCTGGGCACAGTAACCTCCCTGTAATCAGGCCTCAGGTCATCTTATTAGACTGTATGGGAATCTGGAGCCTTTGAATACTGTGAGGAGCATGACCGCCCTGTAAGCTGGGTCCCGGTCTGTGCCATTGTGTCCTTTTGACACTCTGCTCCGCTGTCTGGCTCGAGTGAGTGACTGCCCTGTAATCAGGGTGCAAGTCACCTCCCCCTATCCTTGGAGGGGCATTGAGCTCTTTGTTAAACTGAGCAAGGTGACCGCACTGTAACTAGGGTCTGGGTCTCTGCCCACTTGCTCATCTGGCATTATGCCATGCTCTGCCCCACTCGTCAGCGTGACAACCCTGTAAACAGGGTACATGTCACAAGGCTCTCTAGAATGGGACATCCCGAGCTTGTTGGTACTTTGACAGCCTGACCTTCCTGTAATTTAGGTTAGGGTCTCTGCTCTTTGGCTGATGCCAGCGACCACCCTGTAATCGGGGTACGGGTTGCATCTGGCTTTTGAAATCTGGGGGATTGGCGTCATTTCAGTAACATGGGCAGCTTGACCTCCCTGTCACCAGGGGTTGCGTCTCCGAGGCCGTTTGGGTCTCTGTTAGCTGGCTAGTGAGGGTGACTGCCCTGTAATCAGGGTGCAAGTCACTTCCCCCTATCTTTGGAGGGGCATGGAGTTCTTTGTAAGTTGAACAATGTGACCGCCCTGTAACTAGGGTCCGGGTCTCTGCCCTCTTTGCTCATTTGGCTTTACGCCGTGCTCTGCCCCACTAGTCAGCGTGACAACCCTGTAATCAGGGGACATGTCACAAGTCTCTCGAGAGTGGGACTTTGCTACTTTGACAGCTTGACCTTCCTGTAATTCAGGTTAGGGTCTCTGCTATTGGGCTAATGCCGGCGACCACCCTGTAATCGGGGTACAGGTTGCATCTGGCTTTTGAAATCTGGGGGATTAACCTCATTTCAGTAACATGGGCAGCTTGACCACCCTGTAAACAGGGTTTGCGTCTCCGAGGCCATTAGGGTCTCTTGGCCTTGTGCTGTCTTCGAAGCCTGCTGCGAGCGACCACCCTGTAATCAGGGATCAGGTCTTTGCCCTCCAGGCTCTTGCCACTAGCCAAGTGTAGCCAGCTGCCCTGAGTGAGCACCCTGTAACCAGGGTACATGTCTCATCAGCTACTATTTATGGTGCCCCCATTAGACTGTGTCCAGAGTTCTGGCCCTTCGATCAGCGGTTCCAAGGTGCTTGGAATTCTGCAGCCAAGTCTCCAGCTTTCTACTCACCCGCTGAACTTTTGGAGACCGGAGATGCTGTTGCTGGTGAGTTCCAAAAGGGGGTGTCCTGTGGCGGTTTTGGACAAAGTCAATCCAGGCAGTACACTGTGTCACATTGATTTAGGATTTCTTGTCAATTCATTCCTTACTGCCCTTCATCATTTCATTCCTTTGGAGATTGTGGCTTTTGGGGAGAATGCGGTCAGTACTTTTCTCACCCAGTGTGGCTTGGGAGGAGGGGGATATCCTTGTGGATGTTTCTGAGGAGCACCTAGAACTGTCTTGGACCGATATAGCCAGGGTGTGTGCAGATGTGGAAAAGAACACTGTATCAGTAGTTTACACTGTGTTTGAGTCGGGGTTCTCACTTACACACGCCTTGTGCCCCCTCTCTCCTTACAAGCATCTTGAAGCACAAGTGGACAAGAAAGAAGTGTCAGGAATGCCACACCCACCGAAGAGAAAGGAAGATGGAGGAAAAAGGAAAGGGACTCTGGGCACAGTAACCTCCCTGTAATCAGGCCTCAGGTCATCTTATTAGACTGTATGGGAATCTGGAGCCTTTGAATACCGTGAGGAGCATGACCGCCCTGTAAGCTGGGTCCCGGTCTGTGCCATTGTGTCCTTTTGACACTCTGCTCCGCTGTCTGGCTCGAGTGAGTGACTGCCCTGTAATCAGGGTGCAAGTCACCTCCCCCTATCCTTGGAGGGGCATTGAGCTCTTTGTTAAACTGAGCAAGGTGACCGCCCTGTAACTAGGGTCTGGGTCTCTGCCCTCTTTGCTCATTTGGCTTTACGCCGTGCTCTGCCCCACTAGTCAGCGTGACAACCCTGTAATCAGGGGACATGTCACAAGTCTCTCGAGAGTGGGACTTTGCTACTTTGACAGCTTGACCTTCCTGTAATTCAGGTTAGGGTCTCTGCTATTGGGCTAATGCCGGCGACCACCCTGTAATAGGGGTACAGGTTGCATCTGGCTTTTGAAATCTGGGGGATTAATCTCATTTCAGTAACATGGGCAGCTTGACCGCCCTGTAACCAGGGTTTGCGTCTCCGAGGCCGTTAGGGTCTCTTGGCCTTGTGCTGTCTTCCAAGCCTGCTGCGAGCGACCGCCCTGTAATCAGGGATCAGGTCTTTGCCCTCCAGGCTCTTGGCACTAGGCCAAGTGCAGCCAGCTGCCCTGAGTGAGCACCCTGTAACCAGGGTACATGTCTCATCAGCTACTATTTATGGTGCCCCCATGAGACTGTGTCCAGAGTTCTGGCCCTTCGATCAGCGGTTCCAACGTGCTTGGAATTCTGCAGCCAAGTCTCCAGCTTTCTACTCACCCGCTGAACTTTTGGAGACCGGAGATGCTGTTGCTGGTGAGTTCCAAAAGGGGGTGTCCTGTGGCGGTTTTGGACAAAGTCAATCCAGGCAGTACACCTTGTCACATTGATTTAGGATTTCTTGTCAATTCATTCCTTACTGCCCTTCATCATTTCATTCCTTTGGAGATTGTGGCTCTTGGGGAGAATGGGGTCAGTACTTTTCTCACCCAGTGTGGCTTGGGAGGAGGGGGATATCCTTGTGGATGTTTCTGAGGAGCACCTCGAACTGTCTTGGACCGATATAGCCAGGGTGCGTGCAGATGCGGAAAAGAACACTGTATCAGTAGTTTACACTGTGTTTGAGTCGGGGTTCTCACTTACACACGCCTTGTGCTCCCTCTCTCTTTACAAGCATCTTGAAGCACAAGTGGACAAGAAAGAAGTGTCAGGAATGCCACACCCACCGAAGAGAAAGGAAGATTGAGGAAAAAGGAAAGGGACTCTGGGCACAGTAACCTCCCTGTAATCAGGCCTCAGGTCATCTTATTAGACTGTATGGGAATCTGGAGCCTTTGAATACCGTGAGGAGCATGACCGCCCTGTAAGCTGGGTCCCGGTCTGTGCCATTGTGTCCTTTTGACACTCTGCTCCGCTGGCTGGCTCGAGTGAGTGACTGCCCTGTAATCAGGGTGCAAGTCACCTCCCCCTATCCTTGGAGGGGCATTGAGCTCTTTGTTAAACTGAGCAAGGTGCCTGCTCTGTAACTAGGGTCTGGGTCTCTGCCCACTTGCTCATCTGGCATTATGCCATGCTCTGCCCCACTCGTCAGCGTGACAACCCTGTAAACAGGGTTCATGTCACAAGGCTCTCTAGAATGGGACATCCCGAGCTTGTTGGTACTTTGACAGCCTGACCTTCCTGTAATTCAGGTTAGGGTCTCTGCTCTTTGGCTGATGCCAGGGACCACCCTGTAATCGGGGTACGGGTTGCATCTGGCTTTTGAAATCTGGGGGATTGGCGTCATTTCAGTAACATGGGCAGCTTGACCTCCCTGTCACCAGGGGTTGCGTCTCCGAGGCCGTTTGGGTCTCTGTTAGCTGGCTAGTGAGGGTGACTGCCCTGTAATCAGGGTGCAAGTCACTTCCCCCTATCTTTGGAGGGGCATGGAGTTCTTTGTAAGTTGAGCAATGTGACCGCCCTGTAACTAGGGTCTGGGTCTCTGCCCTCTTTGCTCATTTGGCTTTACGCCGTGCTCTGCCCCACTAGTCAGCGTGACAACCCTGTAATCAGGGGACATGTCACAAGTCTCTCGAGAGTGGGACTTTGCTACTTTGACAGCTTGACCTTCCTGTAATTCAGGTTAGGGTCTCTGCTATTGGGCTAATGCCGGCGACCACCCTGTAATCGGGGTACAGGTTGCATCTGGCTTTTGAAATCTGGGGGATTAACCTCATTTCAGTAACATGGGCAGCTTGACCACCCTGTAACCAGGGTTTGCGTCTCCGAGGCCGTTAGGGTCTCTTGGCCTTGTGCTGTCTTCCAAGCCTGCTGCGAGCGACCGCCCTGTAATCAGGGATCAGGTCTTTGCCCTCCAGGCTCTTGGCACTAGGCCAAGTGCAGCCAGCTGCCCTGAGTGAGCACCCTGTAACCAGGGTACGTGTCTCATCAGCTACTATTTATGGTGCCCCCATGAGACTGTGTCCAGAGTTCTGGCCCTTCGATCAGCGGTTCCAAGGTGCTTGGAATTCTGCAGCCAAGTCTCCAGCTTTCTACTCACCCGCTGAACTTTTGGAGACCGGAGATGCTGTTGCTGGTGAGTTCCAAAAGGGGGTGTCCTGTGGCGGTTTTGGACAAAGTCAATCCAGGCAGTCCACCTTGTCACATTGATTTAGGATTTCTTGTCAATTCATTCCTTACTGCCCTTCATCATTTCATTCCTTTGGAGATTGTGGCTTTTGGGGAGAATGCGGTCAGTACTTTTCTCACCCAGTGTGGCTTGGGAGGAGGGGGATATCCTTGTGGATGTTTCTGAGGAGCACCTAGAACTGTCTTGGACCGATATAGCCAGGGTGTGTGCAGATGTGGAAAAGAACACTGTATCAGTAGTTTACACTGTGTTTGAGTCGGGGTTCTCACTTACACACGCCTTGTGCCCCCTCTCTCCTTACAAGCATCTTGAAGCACAAGTGGACAAGAAAGAAGTGTCAGGAATGCCACACCCACCGAAGAGAAAGGAAGATGGAGGAAAAAGGAAAGGGACTCTGGGCACAGTAACCTCCCTGTAATCAGGCCTCAGGTCATCTTATTAGACTGTATGGGAATCTGGAGCCTTTGAATACCGTGAGGAGCATGACCGCCCTGTAAGCTGGGTCCCGGTCTGTGCCATTGTGTCCTTTTGACACTCTGCTCCGCTGTCTGGCTCGAGTGAGTGACTGCCCTGTAATCAGGGTGCAAGTCACCTCCCCCTATCCTTGGAGGGGCATTGAGCTCTTTGTTAAACTGAGCAAGGTGACCGCCCTGTAACTAGGGTCTGGGTCTCTGCCCTCTTTGCTCATTTGGCTTTACGCCGTGCTCTGCCCCACTAGTCAGCGTGACAACCCTGTAATCAGGGGACATGTCACAAGTCTCTCGAGAGTGGGACTTTGCTACTTTGACAGCTTGACCTTCCTGTAATTCAGGTTAGGGTCTCTGCTATTGGGCTAATGCCGGCGACCACCCTGTAATAGGGGTACAGGTTGCATCTGGCTTTTGAAATCTGGGGGATTAATCTCATTTCAGTAACATGGGCAGCTTGACCGCCCTGTAACCAGGGTTTGCGTCTCCGAGGCCGTTAGGGTCTCTTGGCCTTGTGCTGTCTTCCAAGCCTGCTGCGAGCGACCGCCCTGTAATCAGGGATCAGGTCTTTGCCCTCCAGGCTCTTGGCACTAGGCCAAGTGCAGCCAGCTGCCCTGAGTGAGCACCCTGTAACCAGGGTACATGTCTCATCAGCTACTATTTATGGTGCCCCCATGAGACTGTGTCCAGAGTTCTGGCCCTTCGATCAGCGGTTCCAACGTGCTTGGAATTCTGCAGCCAAGTCTCCAGCTTTCTACTCACCCGCTGAACTTTTGGAGACCGGAGATGCTGTTGCTGGTGAGTTCCAAAAGGGGGTGTCCTGTGGCGGTTTTGGACAAAGTCAATCCAGGCAGTACACCTTGTCACATTGATTTAGGATTTCTTGTCAATTCATTCCTTACTGCCCTTCATCATTTCATTCCTTTGGAGATTGTGGCTCTTGGGGAGAATGGGGTCAGTACTTTTCTCACCCAGTGTGGCTTGGGAGGAGGGGGATATCCTTGTGGATGTTTCTGAGGAGCACCTCGAACTGTCTTGGACCGATATAGCCAGGGTGCGTGCAGATGCGGAAAAGAACACTGTATCAGTAGTTTACACTGTGTTTGAGTCGGGGTTCTCACTTACACACGCCTTGTGCTCCCTCTCTCTTTACAAGCATCTTGAAGCACAAGTGGACAAGAAAGAAGTGTCAGGAATGCCACACCCACCGAAGAGAAAGGAAGATTGAGGAAAAAGGAAAGGGACTCTGGGCACAGTAACCTCCCTGTAATCAGGCCTCAGGTCATCTTATTAGACTGTATGGGAATCTGGAGCCTTTGAATACCGTGAGGAGCATGACCGCCCTGTAAGCTGGGTCCCGGTCTGTGCCATTGTGTCCTTTTGACACTCTGCTCCGCTGGCTGGCTCGAGTGAGTGACTGCCCTGTAATCAGGGTGCAAGTCACCTCCCCCTATCCTTGGAGGGGCATTGAGCTCTTTGTTAAACTGAGCAAGGTGCCTGCTCTGTAACTAGGGTCTGGGTCTCTGCCCACTTGCTCATCTGGCATTATGCCATGCTCTGCCCCACTCGTCAGCGTGACAACCCTGTAAACAGGGTTCATGTCACAAGGCTCTCTAGAATGGGACATCCCGAGCTTGTTGGTACTTTGACAGCCTGACCTTCCTGTAATTCAGGTTAGGGTCTCTGCTCTTTGGCTGATGCCAGCGACCACCCTGTAATCGGGGTACGGGTTGCATCTGGCTTTTGAAATCTGGGGGATTGGCGTCATTTCAGTAACATGGGCAGCTTGACCTCCCTGTCACCAGGGGTTGCGTCTCCGAGGCCGTTTGGGTCTCTGTTAGCTGGCTAGTGAGGGTGACTGCCCTGTAATCAGGGTGCAAGTCACTTCCCCCTATCTTTGGAGGGGCATGGAGTTCTTTGTAAGTTGAGCAATGTGACCGCCCTGTAACTAGGGTCTGGGTCTCTGCCCTCTTTGCTCATTTGGCTTTACGCCGTGCTCTGCCCCACTAGTCAGCGTGACAACCCTGTAATCAGGGGACATGTCACAAGTCTCTCGAGAGTGGGACTTTGCTACTTTGACAGCTTGACCTTCCTGTAATTCAGGTTAGGGTCTCTGCTATTGGGCTAATGCCGGCGACCACCCTGTAATCGGGGTACAGGTTGCATCTGGCTTTTGAAATCTGGGGGATTAACCTCATTTCAGTAACATGGGCAGCTTGACCACCCTGTAACCAGGGTTTGCGTCTCCGAGGCCGTTAGGGTCTCTTGGCCTTGTGCTGTCTTCCAAGCCTGCTGCGAGCGACCGCCCTGTAATCAGGGATCAGGTCTTTGCCCTCCAGGCTCTTGGCACTAGGCCAAGTGCAGCCAGCTGCCCTGAGTGAGCACCCTGTAACCAGGGTACGTGTCTCATCAGCTACTATTTATGGTGCCCCCATGAGACTGTGTCCAGAGTTCTGGCCCTTCGATCAGCGGTTCCAAGGTGCTTGGAATTCTGCAGCCAAGTCTCCAGCTTTCTACTCACCCGCTGAACTTTTGGAGACCGGAGATGCTGTTGCTGGTGAGTTCCAAAAGGGGGTGTCCTGTGGCGGTTTTGGACAAAGTCAATCCAGGCAGTCCACCTTGTCACATTGATTTAGGATTTCTTGTCAATTCATTCCTTACTGCCCTTCATCATTTCATTCCTTTGGAGATTGTGGCTTTTGGGGAGAATGCGGTCAGTACTTTTCTCACCCAGTGTGGCTTGGGAGGAGGGGGATATCCTTGTGGATGTTTCTGAGGAGCACCTAGAACTGTCTTGGACCGATATAGCCAGGGTGTGTGCAGATGTGGAAAAGAACACTGTATCAGTAGTTTACACTGTGTTTGAGTCGGGGTTCTCACTTACACACGTCTTGTGCCCCCTCTCTCCTTACAAGCATCTTGAAGCACAAGTGGACAAGAAAGAAGTGTCAAGAATGCCACACCCACCGAAGAGAAAGGAAGATGGAGGAAAAAGGAAAGGGACTCTGGGCACAGTAACCTCCCTGTAATCAGGCCTCAGGTCATCTTATTAGACTGTATGGGAATCTGGAGCCTTTGAATACCGTGAGGAGCATGACGGCCCTGTAAGCTGGGTCCCGGTCTGTGCCATTGTGTCCTTTTGACACTCTGCTCCGCTGTCTGGCTCGAGTGAGTGACTGCCCTGTAATCAGGGTGCAAGTCACCTCCCCCTATCCTTGGAGGGGCATTGAGCTCTTTGTTAAACTGAGCAAGGTGACCGCCCTATAACTAGGGTCTGGGTCTCTGCCCACTTGCTCATCTGGCATTATGCCATGCTCTGCCCCACTCGTCAGCGTGACAACCCTGTAAACAGGGTACATGTCACAAGGCTCTCTAGAATGGGACATCCCGAGCTTGTTGGTACTTTGACAGCCTGACCTTCCTGTAATTCAGGTTAGGGTCTCTGCTCTTTGGCTGATGCCAGCGACCACCCTGTAATCGGGGTACGGGTTGCATCTGGCTTTTGAAATCTGGGGGATTGGCGTCATTTCAGTAACATGGGCAGCTTGACCTCCCTGTCACCAGGGGTTGCGTCTCCGAGGCCGTTTGGGTCTCTGTTAGCTGGCTAGTGAGGGTGACTGCCCTGTAATCAGGGTGCAAGTCACTTCCCCCTATCTTTGGAGGGGCATGGAGTTCTTTGTAAGTTGAGCAATGTGACCGCCCTGTAACTAGGGTCTGGGTCTCTGCCCTCTTTGCTCATTTGGCTTTACGCCGTGCTCTGCCCCACTAGTCAGCGTGACAACCCTGTAATCAGGGGACATGTCACAAGTCTCTCGAGAGTGGGACTTTGCTACTTTGACAGCTTGACCTTCCTGTAATTCAGGTTAGGGTCTCTGCTATTGGGCTAATGCCGGCGACCACCCTGTAATCGGGGTACAGGTTGCATCTGGCTTTTGAAATCTGGGGGATTAACCTCATTTCAGTAACATGGGCAGCTTGACCACCCTGTAACCAGGGTTTGCGTCTCCGAGGCCGTTAGGGTCTCTTGGCCTTGTGCTGTCTTCCAAGCCTGCTGCGAGCGACCGCCCTGTAATCAGGGATCAGGTCTTTGCCCTCCAGGCTCTTGGCACTAGGCCAAGTGCAGCCAGCTGCCCTGAGTGAGCACCCTGTAACCAGGGTACGTGTCTCATCAGCTACTATTTATGGTGCCCCCATGAGACTGTGTCCAGAGTTCTGGCCCTTCGATCAGCGGTTCCAAGGTGCTTGGAATTCTGCAGCCAAGTCTCCAGCTTTCTACTCACCCGCTGAACTTTTGGAGACCGGAGATGCTGTTGCTGGTGAGTTCCAAAAGGGGGTGTCCTGTGGCGGTTTTGGACAAAGTCAATCCAGGCAGTACACCTTGTCACATTGATTTAGGATTTCTTGTCAATTCATTCCTTACTGCCCTTCATCATTTCATTCCTTTGGAGATTGTGGCTTTTGGGGAGAATGGGGTCAGTACTTTTCTCACCCAGTGTGGCTTGGGAGGAGGGGGATATCCTTGTGGATGTTTCTGAGGAGCACCTCGAACTGTCTTGGACCGATATATCCAGGGTGCGTGCAGATGCGGAAAAGAACACTGTATCAGTAGTTTACACTGTGTTTGAGTCGGGGTTCTCACTGACACACGCCTTGTGCCCCCTCTCTCTTTACAAGCATCTTGAAGCACAAGTGGACAAGAAAGAAGTGTCAGGAATGCCACACCCACCGAAGAGAAAGGAAGATGGAGGAAAAAGGAAAGGGACTCTGGGCACAGTAAACTCCCTGTAATCAGGCCTCAGGTCATCTTATTAGACTGTATGGGAATCTGGAGCCTTTGAATACCATGAGGGGCATGACCGCCCTGTAAGCTGGGTCCCGGTCTGTGCCATTGTGTCCTTTTGACACACTGCTCCGCTGGCTGGCTCGAGTGAGTGACTGCCCTGTAATCAGGGTGCAAGTCACCTCCCCCTATCCTTGGAGGGGCATTGAGCTCTTTGTTAAACTGAGCAAGGTGACCGCCCTGTAACTAGGGTCTGGGTCTCTGCCCACTTGCTCATCTGGCATTATGCCATGCTCTGCCCCACTCGTCAGCGTGACAACCCTGTAAACAGGGTACATGTCACAAGGCTCTCTAGAATGGGACATCCCGAGCTTGTTGGTACTTTGACAGCTTGACCTTCCTGTAATTCAGGTTAGGGTCTCTGCTCTTTGGCTGATGCCAGCGACCACCCTGTAATAGGGGTATGGGTTGCATCTGGCTTTTGAAATCTGGGGGATTCGCGTCATTTCAGTAACATGGGCAGCCTGACCTCCCTGTCACCAGGGGTTGCGTCTCTGAGGCCGTTTGGGTCTCTGTTAGCTGACTAGTGAGGGTGACTGCCCTGTAATCAGGGCGCAAGTCACTTCCCCCTATCTTTGGAGGGGCACGGAGTTCTTTGTAAGTTGAGCAAAGTGACCGCCCTGTAACTAGGGTCCGGGTCTCTGCCCTCTTTGCTCATTTGGCTTTACGCAGTGCTCTGCCCCACTAGTCAGCGTGACAACCCTGTAATCAGGGGACATGTCACAAGTCTCTCGAGAGTGGGACTTTGCTACTTTGACAGCTTGACCTTCCTGTAATTCAGGTTAGGGTCTCTGCTATTGGGCTAATGCCGGCGACCACCCTGTAATAGGGGTACAGGTTGCATCTGGCTTTTGAAATCTGGGGGATTAATCTCATTTCAGTAACATGGGCAGCTTGACCGCCCTGTAACCAGGGTTTGCGTCTCCGAGGCCGTTAGGGTCTCTTGGCCTTGTGCTGTCTTCCAAGCCTGCTGCGAGCGACCGCCCTGTAATCAGGGATCAGGTCTTTGCCCTCCAGGCTCTTGGCACTAGGCCAAGTGCAGCCAGCTGCCCTGAGTGAGCACCCTGTAACCAGGGTACATGTCTCATCAGCTACTATTTATGGTGCCCCCATGAGACTGTGTCCAGAGTTCTGGCCCTTCGATCAGCGGTTCCAAGGTGCTTGGAATTCTGCAGCCAAGTCTCCAGCTTTCTACTCACCCGCTGAACTTTTGGAGACCAGAGATGCTGTTGCTGGTGAGTTCCAAAAGGGGGTGTCCTGTGGCGGTTTTGGACAAAGTCAATCCAGGCAGTACACCTTGTCACATTGATTTAGGATTTCTTGTCAATTCATTCCTTACTGCCCTTCATCATTTCATTCCTTTGGAGATTGTGGCTCTTGGGGAGAATGGGGTCAGTACTTTTCTCACCCAGTGTGGCTTGGGAGGAGGGGGATATCCTTGTGGATGTTTCTGAGGAGCACCTCGAACTGTCTTGGACCGATATAGCCAGGGTGCGTGCAGATGCGGAAAAGAACACTGTATCAGTAGTTTACACTGTGTTTGAGTCGGGGTTCTCACTGACACACGCCTTGTGCTCCCTCTCTCTTTACAAGCATCTTGAAGCACAAGTGGACAAGAAAGAAGTGTCAGGAATGCCACACCCACCGAAGAGAAAGGAAGATTGAGGAAAAAGGAAAGGGACTCTGGGCACAGTAACCTCCCTGTAATCAGGCCTCAGGTCATCTTATTAGACTGTATGGGAATCTGGAGCCTTTGAATACCGTGAGGAGCATGACCGCCCTGTAAGCTGGGTCCCGGTCTGTGCCATTGTGTCCTTTTGACACTCTGCTCCGCTGGCTGGCTCGAGTGAGTGACTGCCCTGTAATCAGGGTGCAAGTCACCTCCCCCTATCCTTGGAGGGGCATTGAGCTCTTTGTTAAACTGAGCAAGGTGACCGCCCTATAACTAGGGTCTGGGTCTCTGCCCACTTGCTCATCTGGCATTATGCCATGCTCTGCCCCACTCGTCAGCGTGACAACCCTGTAAACAGGGTACATGTCACAAGGCTCTCTAGAATGGGACATCCCGAGCTTGTTGGTACTTTGACAGCCTGACCTTCCTGTAATTCAGGTTAGGGTCTCTGCTCTTTGGCTGATGCCAGCGACCACCCTGTAATCGGGGTACGGGTTGCATCTGGCTTTTGAAATCTGGGGGATTGGCGTCATTTCAGTAACATGGGCAGCTTGACCTCCCTGTCACCAGGGGTTGCGTCTCCGAGGCCGTTTGGGTCTCTGTTAGCTGGCTAGTGAGGGTGACTGCCCTGTAATCAGGGTGCAAGTCACTTCCCCCTATCTTTGGAGGGGCATGGAGTTCTTTGTAAGTTGAGCAATGTGACCGCCCTGTAACTAGGGTCTGGGTCTCTGCCCTCTTTGCTCATTTGGCTTTACGCCGTGCTCTGCCCCACTAGTCAGCGTGACAACCCTGTAATCAGGGGACATGTCACAAGTCTCTCGAGAGTGGGACTTTGCTACTTTGACAGCTTGACCTTCCTGTAATTCAGGTTAGGGTCTCTGCTATTGGGCTAATGCCGGCGACCACCCTGTAATCGGGGTACAGGTTGCATCTGGCTTTTGAAATCTGGGGGATTAACCTCATTTCAGTAACATGGGCAGCTTGACCACCCTGTAACCAGGGTTTGCGTCTCCGAGGCCGTTAGGGTCTCTTGGCCTTGTGCTGTCTTCCAAGCCTGCTGCGAGCGACCGCCCTGTAATCAGGGATCAGGTCTTTGCCCTCCAGGCTCTTGGCACTAGGCCAAGTGCAGCCAGCTGCCCTGAGTGAGCACCCTGTAACCAGGGTACGTGTCTCATCAGCTACTATTTATGGTGCCCCCATGAGACTGTGTCCAGAGTTCTGGCCCTTCGATCAGCGGTTCCAAGGTGCTTGGAATTCTGCAGCCAAGTCTCCAGCTTTCTACTCACCCGCTGAACTTTTGGAGACCGGAGATGCTGTTGCTGGTGAGTTCCAAAAGGGGGTGTCCTGTGGCGGTTTTGGACAAAGTCAATCCAGGCAGTACACCTTGTCACATTGATTTAGGATTTCTTGTCAATTCATTCCTTACTGCCCTTCATCATTTCATTCCTTTGGAGATTGTGGCTCTTGGGGAGAATGGGGTCAGTACTTTTCTCACCCAGTGTGGCTTGGGAGGAGGGGGATATCCTTGTGGATGTTTCTGAGGAGCACCTCGAACTGTCTTGGACCGATATAGCCAGGGTGCGTGCAGATGCGGAAAAGAACACTGTATCAGTAGTTTACACTGTGTTTGAGTCGGGGTTCTCACTGACACACGCCTTGTGCTCCCTCTCTCTTTACAAGCATCTTGAAGCACAAGTGGACAAGAAAGAAGTGTCAGGAATGCCACACCCACCGAAGAGAAAGGAAGATTGAGGAAAAAGGAAAGGGACTCTGGGCACAGTAACCTCCCTGTAATCAGGCCTCAGGTCATCTTATTAGACTGTATGGGAATCTGGAGCCTTTGAATACCGTGAGGAGCATGACCGCCCTGTAAGCTGGGTCCCGGTCTGTGCCATTGTGTCCTTTTGACACTCTGCTCCGCTGGCTGGCTCGAGTGAGTGACTGCCCTGTAATCAGGGTGCAAGTCACCTCCCCCTATCCTTGGAGGGGCATTGAGCTCTTTGTTAAACTGAGCAAGGTGCCTGCTCTGTAACTAGGGTCTGGGTCTCTGCCCACTTGCTCATCTGGCATTATGCCATGCTCTGCCCCACTCGTCAGCGTGACAACCCTGTAAACAGGGTTCATGTCACAAGGCTCTCTAGAATGGGACATCCCGAGCTTGTTGGTACTTTGACAGCCTGACCTTCCTGTAATTCAGGTTAGGGTCTCTGCTCTTTGGCTGATGCCAGCGACCACCCTGTAATCGGGGTACGGGTTGCATCTGGCTTTTGAAATCTGGGGGATTGGCGTCATTTCAGTAACATGGGCAGCTTGACCTCCCTGTCACCAGGGGTTGCGTCTCCGAGGCCGTTTGGGTCTCTGTTAGCTGGCTAGTGAGGGTGACTGCCCTGTAATCAGGGTGCAAGTCACTTCCCCCTATCTTTGGAGGGGCATGGAGTTCTTTGTAAGTTGAGCAATGTGACCGCCCTGTAACTAGGGTCCGGGTCTCTGCCCTCTTTGCTCATTTGGCTTTACGCCGTGCTCTGCCCCACTAGTCAGCGTGACAACCCTGTAATCAGGGGACATGTCACAAGTCTCTCGAGAGTGGGACTTTGCTACTTTGACAGCTTGACCTTCCTGTAATTCAGGTTAGGGTCTCTGCTATTGGGCTAATGCCGGCGACCACCCTGTAATCGGGGTACAGGTTGCATCTGGCTTTTGAAATCTGGGGGATTAACCTCATTTCAGTAACATGGGCAGCTTGACCACCCTGTAACCAGGGTTTGCGTCTCCGAGGCCGTTAGGGTCTCTTGGCCTTGTGCTGTCTTCCAAGCCTGCTGCGAGCGACCGCCCTGTAATCAGGGATCAGGTCTTTGCCCTCCAGGCTCTTGGCACTAGGCCAAGTGCAGCCAGCTGCCCTGAGTGAGCACCCTGTAACCAGGGTACGTGTCTCATCAGCTACTATTTATGGTGCCCCCATGAGACTGTGTCCAGAGTTCTGGCCCTTCGATCAGCGGTTCCAAGGTGCTTGGAATTCTGCAGCCAAGTCTCCAGCTTTCTACTCACCCGCTGAACTTTTGGAGACCGGAGATGCTGTTGCTGGTGAGTTCCAAAAGGGGGTGTCCTGTGGCGGTTTTGGACAAAGTCAATCCAGGCAGTACACCTTGTCACATTGATTTAGGATTTCTTGTCAATTCATTCCTTACTGCCCTTCATCATTTCATTCCTTTGGAGATTGTGGCTCTTGGGGAGAATGGGGTCAGTACTTTTCTCACCCAGTGTGGCTTGGGAGGAGGGGGATATCCTTGTGGATGTTTCTGAGGAGCACCTCGAACTGTCTTGGACCGATATAGCCAGGGTGCGTGCAGATGCGGAAAAGAACACTGTATCAGTAGTTTACACTGTGTTTGAGTCGGGGTTCTCACTGACACACGCCTTGTGCTCCCTCTCTCTTTACAAGCATCTTGAAGCACAAGTGGACAAGAAAGAAGTGTCAGGAATGCCACACCCACCGAAGAGAAAGGAAGATTGAGGAAAAAGGAAAGGGACTCTGGGCACAGTAACCTCCCTGTAATCAGGCCTCAGGTCATCTTATTAGACTGTATGGGAATCTGGAGCCTTTGAATACCGTGAGGAGCATGACCGCCCTGTAAGCTGGGTCCCGGTCTGTGCCATTGTGTCCTTTTGACACTCTGCTCCGCTGGCTGGCTCGAGTGAGTGACTGCCCTGTAATCAGGGTGCAAGTCACCTCCCCCTATCCTTGGAGGGGCATTGAGCTCTTTGTTAAACTGAGCAAGGTGACCGCCCTGTAACTAGGGTCTGGGTCTCTGCCCACTTGCTCATCTGGCATTATGCCATGCTCTGCCCCACTCGTCAGCGTGACAACCCTGTAAACAGGGTTCATGTCACAAGGCTCTCTAGAATGGGACATCCCGAGCTTGTTGGTACTTTGACAGCCTGACCTTCCTGTAATTCAGGTTAGGGTCTCTGCTCTTTGGCTGATGCCAGCGACCACCCTGTAATCGGGGTACGGGTTGCATCTGGCTTTTGAAATCTGGGGGATTGGCGTCATTTCAGTAACATGGGCAGCTTGACCTCCCTGTCACCAGGGGTTGCGTCTCTGAGGCCGTTTGGGTCTCTGTTAGCTGGCTAGTGAGGGTGACTGCCCTGTAATCAGGGTGCAAGTCACTTCCCCCTATCTTTGGAGGGGCATGGAGTTCTTTGTAAGTTGAGCAATGTGACCGCCCTGTAACTAGGGTCCGGGTCTCTGCCCTCTTTGCTCATTTGGCTTTACGCCGTGCTCTGCCCCACTAGTCAGCGTGACAACCCTGTAATCAGGGGACATGTCACAAGTCTCTCGAGAGTGGGACTTTGCTACTTTGACAGCTTGACCTTCCTGTAATTCAGGTTAGGGTCTCTGCTATTGGGCTAATGCCGGCGACCACCCTGTAATCGGGGTACAGGTTGCATCTGGCTTTTGAAATCTGGGGGATTAACCTCATTTCAGTAACATGGGCAGCTTGACCACCCTGTAACCAGGGTTTGCGTCTCCGAGGCCGTTAGGGTCTCTTGGCCTTGTGCTGTCTTCCAAGCCTGCTGCGAGCGACCGCCCTGTAATCAGGGATCAGGTCTTTGCCCTCCAGGCTCTTGGCACTAGGCCAAGTGCAGCCAGCTGCCCTGAGTGAGCACCCTGTAACCAGGGTACGTGTCTCATCAGCTACTATTTATGGTGCCCCCATGAGACTGTGTCCAGAGTTCTGGCCCTTCGATCAGCGGTTCCAAGGTGCTTGGAATTCTGCAGCCAAGTCTCCAGCTTTCTACTCACCCGCTGAACTTTTGGAGACCGGAGATGCTGTTGCTGGTGAGTTCCAAAAGGGGGTGTCCTGTGGCGGTTTTGGACAAAGTCAATCCAGGCAGTACACCTTGTCACATTGATTTAGGATTTCTTGTCAATTCATTCCTTACTGCCCTTCATCATTTCATTCCTTTGGAGATTGTGGCTCTTGGGGAGAATGGGGTCAGTACTTTTCTCACCCAGTGTGGCTTGGGAGGAGGGGGATATCCTTGTGGATGTTTCTGAGGAGCACCTCGAACTGTCTTGGACCGATATAGCCAGGGTGCGTGCAGATGCGGAAAAGAACACTGTATCAGTAGTTTACACTGTGTTTGAGTCGGGGTTCTCACTGACACACGCCTTGTGCTCCCTCTCTCTTTACAAGCATCTTGAAGCACAAGTGGACAAGAAAGAAGTGTCAGGAATGCCACACCCACCGAAGAGAAAGGAAGATTGAGGAAAAAGGAAAGGGACTCTGGGCACAGTAACCTCCCTGTAATCAGGCCTCAGGTCATCTTATTAGACTGTATGGGAATCTGGAGCCTTTGAATACCGTGAGGAGCATGACCGCCCTGTAAGCTGGGTCCCGGTCTGTGCCATTGTGTCCTTTTGACACTCTGCTCCGCTGGCTGGCTCGAGTGAGTGACTGCCCTGTAATCAGGGTGCAAGTCACCTCCCCCTATCCTTGGAGGGGCATTGAGCTCTTTGTTAAACTGAGCAAGGTGACCGCCCTGTAACTAGGGTCTGGGTCTCTGCCCACTTGCTCATCTGGCATTATGCCATGCTCTGCCCCACTCGTCAGCGTGACAACCCTGTAAACAGGGTTCATGTCACAAGGCTCTCTAGAATGGGACATCCCGAGCTTGTTGGTACTTTGACAGCCTGACCTTCCTGTAATTCAGGTTAGGGTCTCTGCTCTTTGGCTGATGCCAGCGACCACCCTGTAATCGGGGTACGGGTTGCATCTGGCTTTTGAAATCTGGGGGATTGGCGTCATTTCAGTAACATGGGCAGCTTGACCTCCCTGTCACCAGGGGTTGCGTCTCCGAGGCCGTTTGGGTCTCTGTTAGCTGGCTAGTGAGGGTGACTGCCCTGTAATCAGGGTGCAAGTCACTTCCCCCTATCTTTGGAGGGGCATGGAGTTCTTTGTAAGTTGAGCAATGTGACCGCCCTGTAACTAGCGTCCGGGTCTCTGCCCTCTTTGCTCATTTGGCTTTACGCCGTGCTCTGCCCCACTAGTCAGCGTGACAACCCTGTAATCAGGGGACATGTCACAAGTCTCTCGAGAGTGGGACTTTGCTACTTTGACAGCTTGACCTTCCTGTAATTCAGGTTAGGGTCTCTGCTATTGGGCTAATGCCGGCGACCACCCTGTAATCGGGGTACAGGTTGCATCTGGCTTTTGAAATCTGGGGGATTAACCTCATTTCAGTAACATGGGCAGCTTGACCACCCTGTAACCAGGGTTTGCGTCTCCGAGGCCGTTAGGGTCTCTTGGCCTTGTGCTGTCTTCCAAGCCTGCTGCGAGCGACCGCCCTGTAATCAGGGATCAGGTCTTTGCCCTCCAGGCTCTTGGCACTAGGCCAAGTGCAGCCAGCTGCCCTGAGTGAGCACCCTGTAACCAGGGTACGTGTCTCATCAGCTACTATTTATGGTGCCCCCATGAGACTGTGTCCAGAGTTCTGGCCCTTCGATCAGCGGTTCCAAGGTGCTTGGAATTCTGCAGCCAAGTCTCCAGCTTTCTACTCACCCGCTGAACTTTTGGAGACCGGAGATGCTGTTGCTGGTGAGTTCCAAAAGGGGGTGTCCTGTGGCGGTTTTGGACAAAGTCAATCCAGGCAGTACACCTTGTCACATTGATTTAGGATTTCTTGTCAATTCATTCCTTACTGCCCTTCATCATTTCATTCCTTTGGAGATTGTGGCTCTTGGGGAGAATGGGGTCAGTACTTTTCTCACCCAGTGTGGCTTGGGAGGAGGGGGATATCCTTGTGGATGTTTCTGAGGAGCACCTCGAACTGTCTTGGACCGATATAGCCAGGGTGCGTGCAGATGCGGAAAAGAACACTGTATCAGTAGTTTACACTGTGTTTGAGTCGGGGTTCTCACTGACACACGCCTTGTGCTCCCTCTCTCTTTACAAGCATCTTGAAGCACAAGTGGACAAGAAAGAAGTGTCAGGAATGCCACACCCACCGAAGAGAAAGGAAGATTGAGGAAAAAGGAAAGGGACTCTGGGCACAGTAACCTCCCTGTAATCAGGCCTCAGGTCATCTTATTAGACTGTATGGGAATCTGGAGCCTTTGAATACCGTGAGGAGCATGACCGCCCTGTAAGCTGGGTCCCGGTCTGTGCCATTGTGTCCTTTTGACACTCTGCTCCGCTAGCTGGCTCGAGTGAGTGACTGCCCTGTAATCAG
This sequence comes from Sternotherus odoratus, assembly GCA_032164245.1. Classification (NCBI taxonomy): domain Eukaryota; kingdom Metazoa; phylum Chordata; order Testudines; family Kinosternidae; genus Sternotherus; species Sternotherus odoratus. Next base: position 33,635,746 of record JAVMKO010000004.1, read on the forward strand.
GGTGCAAGTCACCTCCCCCTATCCTTGGAGGGGCATTGAGCTCTTTGTTAAACTGAGCAAGATGACCGCCCTGTAACTAGGGTCTGGGTCTCTGCCCACTTGCTCATCTGGCATTATGCCATGCTCTGCCCCACTCGTCAGCGTGACAACCCTGTAAACAGGGTTCATGTCACAAGGCTCTCTAGAATGGGACATCCCGAGCTTGTTGGTACTTTGACAGCCTGACCTTCCTGTAATTCAGGTTAGGGTCTCTGCTCTTTGGCTGATGCCAGCGACCACCCTGTAATCGGGGTACGGGTTGCATCTGGCTTTTGAAATCTGGGGGATTGGCGTCATTTCAGTAACATGGGCAGCTTGACCTCCCTGTCACCAGGGGTTGCGTCTCCGAGGCCGTTTGGGTCTCTGTTAGCTGGCTAGTGAGGGTGACTGCCCTGTAATCAGGGTGCAAGTCACTTCCCCCTATCTTTGGAGGGGCATGGAGTTCTTTGTAAGTTGAGCAATGTGACCGCCCTGTAACTAGGGTCCGGGTCTCTGCCCTCTTTGCTCATTTGGCTTTACGCCGTGCTCTGCCCCACTAGTCAGCGTGACAACCCTGTAATCAGGGGACATGTCACAAGTCTCTCGAGAGTGGGACTTTGCTACTTTGACAGCTTGACCTTCCTGTAATTCAGGTTAGGGTCTCTGCTATTGGGCTAATGCCGGCGACCACCCTGTAATCGGGGTACAGGTTGCATCTGGCTTTTGAAATCTGGGGGATTAACCTCATTTCAGTAACATGGGCAGCTTGACCACCCTGTAACCAGGGTTTGCGTCTCCGAGGCCGTTAGGGTCTCTTGGCCTTGTGCTGTCTTCCAAGCCTGCTGCGAGCGACCGCCCTGTAATCAGGGATCAGGTCTTTGCCCTCCAGGCTCTTGGCACTAGGCCAAGTGCAGCCAGCTGCCCTGAGTGAGCACCCTGTAACCAGGGTACGTGTCTCATCAGCTACTATTTATGGTGCCCCCATGAGACTGTGTCCAGAGTTCTGGCCCTTCGATCAGCGGTTCCAAGGTGCTTGGAATTCTGCAGCCAAGTCTCCAGCTTTCTACTCACCCGCTGAACTTTTGGAGACCGGAGATGCTGTTGCTGGTGAGTTCCAAAAGGGGGTGTCCTGTGGCGGTTTTGGACAAAGTCAATCCAGGCAGTACACCTTGTCACATTGATTTAGGATTTCTTGTCAATTCATTCCTTACTGCCCTTCATCATTTCATTCCTTTGGAGATTGTGGCTCTTGGGGAGAATGGGGTCAGTACTTTTCTCACCCAGTGTGGCTTGGGAGGAGGGGGATATCCTTGTGGATGTTTCTGAGGAGCACCTCGAACTGTCTTGGACCGATATAGCCAGGGTGCGTGCAGATGCGGAAAAGAACACTGTATCAGTAGTTTACACTGTGTTTGAGTCGGGGTTCTCACTGACACACGCCTTGTGCTCCCTCTCTCTTTACAAGCATCTTGAAGCACAAGTGGACAAGAAAGAAGTGTCAGGAATGCCACACCCACCGAAGAGAAAGGAAGATTGAGGAAAAAGGAAAGGGACTCTGGGCACAGTAACCTCCCTGTAATCAGGCCTCAGGTCATCTTATTAGACTGTATGGGAATCTGGAGCCTTTGAATACCGTGAGGAGCATGACCGCCCTGTAAGCTGGGTCCCGGTCTGTGCCATTGTGTCCTTTTGACACTCTGCTCCGCTGGCTGGCTCGAGTGAGTGACTGCCCTGTAATCAGGGTGCAAGTCACCTCCCCCTATCCTTGGAGGGGCATTGAGCTCTTTGTTAAACTGAGCAAGGTGACCGCCCTGTAACTAGGGTCTGGGTCTCTGCCCACTTGCTCATCTGGCATTATGCCATGCTCTGCCCCACTCGTCAGCGTGACAACCCTGTAAACAGGGTTCATGTCACATGGCTCTCTAGAATGGGACATCCCGAGCTTGTTGGTACTTTGACAGCCTGACCTTCCTGTAATTCAGGTTAGGGTCTCTGCTCTTTGGCTGATGCCAGCGACCACCCTGTAATCGGGGTACGGGTTGCATCTGGCTTTTGAAATCTGGGGGATTGGCGTCATTTCAGTAACATGGGCAGCTTGACCTCCCTGTCACCAGGGGTTGCGTCTCCGAGGCCGTTTGGGTCTCTGTTAGCTGGCTAGTGAGGGTGACTGCCCTGTAATCAGGGTGCAAGTCACTTCCCCCTATCTTTGGAGGGGCATGGAGTTCTTTGTAAGTTGAGCAATGTGACCGCCCTGTAACTAGGGTCCGGGTCTCTGCCCTCTTTGCTCATTTGGCTTTACGCCGTGCTCTGCCCCACTAGTCAGCGTGACAACCCTGTAATCAGGGGACATGTCACAAGTCTCTCGAGAGTGGGACTTTGCTACTTTGACAGCTTGACCTTCCTGTAATTCAGGTTAGGGTCTCTGCTATTGGGCTAATGCCGGCGACCACCCTGTAATCGGGGTACAGGTTGCATCTGGCTTTTGAAATCTGGGGGATTAACCTCATTTCAGTAACATGGGCAGCTTGACCACCCTGTAACCAGGGTTTGCGTCTCCGAGGCCGTTAGGGTCTCTTGGCCTTGTGCTGTCTTCCAAGCCTGCTGCGAGCGACCGCCCTGTAATCAGGGATCAGGTCTTTGCCCTCCAGGCTCTTGGCACTAGGCCAAGTGCAGCCAGCTGCCCTGAGTGAGCACCCTGTAACCAGGGTACGTGTCTCATCAGCTACTATTTATGGTGCCCCCATGAGAGAGTTCTGGCCCTTCGATCAGCGGTTCCAAGGTGCTTGGAATTCTGCAGCCAAGTCTCCAGCTTTCTACTCACCCGCTGAACTTTTGGAGACCGGAGATGCTGTTGCTGGTGAGTTCCAAAAGGGGGTGTCCTGTGGCGGTTTTGGACAAAGTCAATCCAGGCAGTACACCTTGTCACATTGATTTAGGATTTCTTGTCAATTCATTCCTTACTGCCCTTCATCATTTCATTCCTTTGGAGATTGTGGCTTTTGGGGAGAATGGGGTCAGTACTTTTCTCACCCAGTGTGGCTTGGGAGGAGGGGGATATCCTTGTGGATGTTTCTGAGGAGCACCTAGAACTGTCTTGGACCGATATAGCCAGGGTGTGTGCAGATGTGGAAAAGAACACTGTATCAGTAGTTTACACTGTGTTTGAGTCGGGGTTCTCACTTACACACGCCTTGTGCCCCCTCTCTCCTTACAAGCATCTTGAAGCACAAGTGGACAAGAAAGAAGTGTCAGGAATGCCACACCCACCGAAGAGATAGGAAGATGGAGGAAAAGGAAAGGGATTTTGGGTACCGAGACCCTCTTGTAATCAGGGCTCAGTAACAAGGGCAGCTTGACTTCTCCTTAAGAATATTTTGTATCTCTGAAGCCCCTTATTTGCTGGCTAATGAGTTTGACTGCCCTGTACCAGGGCATAACTTTGTATCTGAAATGTCGAGACCTCAAGAACACAAGTTCTATAGAATTATAGCTTACTATTAATTAATCATCATTTACTACTGGAAGTGCACAGATTTAACTTATGGGAGAGCATACATTTGTATTCTTCACTCACTCTCAATTTCCCACAGAACACTCTTCAAACAACATGAAGTTTCACAAGATTAACATTTACGCCGGGTAACACCTAACTTGTGTCTTTCTCAGACATTTTTTTAAAAAGAAACAAACAAAACTAAATGTGCTTGAAACTGTCTGGTACTTCCCCAACGTCAAAGCTTTCAAACAGCTACTCTACTTAAACTTTGACACCAAACAAAGTGTACCACACATTCAATTTTGACTTTGCACCTATGTTGTCTGAAGTTAGAATATTGTTAGTAGTTGTGTCTGTTGATGTAGGAGGCAATAGTGGTGTTCTAATAATTTTTATGCTTATTGAATTCAGAGGATGATGATGTGGATGTTCTGGGTAGGTATTTTTCTGTTAAGTTTTGGAATTTGGGTAGAGGTGCATTATATTGTGATTATGAATTTTTTCAGGTATGGAATTGTTGGCAATTTTAGATGTTTTTGTGTACGTATATTGGTAGATGTATTTAGAGAGCAAAGCTGAGGTTGCCTGTTTGGTGCAATTTGATTGGTGTGAAAGTTAATTTAGGGCTGGTGTTGGAAAGCACTGAGGTTTGAATTTAAAGCTCAACAGGGATGCAAGACCCACCTGACTACCTCAGTTCTTACTGTCATTCCTAATTCCAAAATCTTGGATGAAGATGACCAGGCAGAATTAAGATGTCTCCAGAGAGGTTAGCATTTCTGCAGCTGTAGGGGATCCCTTAAACCTTATTGAGCTTTTCAAAGTGTAATAACTGTGGAAAACTTCTACTTCTTCCACTTAAGTTTTGAACAATAACCTGTATTAAAATTTTTACACTGGTAGTTAATTCTTGGGTGTATTAAGATGATTTTGCTATAATTGCCATTTGATGATGTGTGAAATGAATTAACTAGGTCTGATTATACCTATTTGATAAAAGTTGGACTACTTCATGTTAAATGCATGGATTGAACTTTGACTGTCATGTCACATTGCTTTTCTTTCTGTAACTCCTTATTTATGAATGTATTTATTACTATTTATGTAATTCAATTAATAAAATGTATACATTCAAGTATAGTCTCAGTTCTTTCTTTGGCTAAAGAAAAAGGAATCTGGAAAACTTGTGAAGAATTTTGGTATCATTACTTTTAATTTAATCAACATCTTTTTACCCTTTCAATTTGGTCATTGGAAGTAACTATCCTTTAGTGGTGGAAGCTTGATTTTTCTCTTCGATCATACATTTTTGGCAGACTGCAGTGTGACTTTGAGGATGACAATCTCACTGCCACTTGGGTACATAAATTTGTCCTCCTAGAGCTTCTAAGTTGCACAAGAATAGGAGTTTGGTTGGTTCCTTCACTGTTTACAAGCACGTAGATAGCTTAAGATCTGCAGGCCCTAGGGCTCACTTCCTGAGCGCAATAAATGATTGTGGCTATGATAAGATTGGCCTAAAACTAGCAAGGTCCTCTGGTTTCTGCAACTGTGCCATTCAGATTTTTTTTTAAAAGTGGATTAATGTAATATTTTTATATTTAATTCAATCTCATGTTTCTCAGAAATTTACTAAATTTTCAATAGTCTAATTAATATATGTGAGGTAGTGTTGTCTACTGGTTTAGAGCACTGGCCTGGGATTATATTATGTCTAGTTCTTCATTCTATAAAATATAATCCAACTCTAAATGCAAGTCCCCAAATATGTATTAACTGAAATCAGTGGGAGTCTCCATAGATTTCAGTGGGCTTTGTGTTCTCTTCTTTGCTGTAGAGATGCTATTACTATATGCATCACCATAACATCAGAGGGGACATCTATGCTGTGAAAAATTCCCTGTGGTAGCAAGTCTCAGAGCCCAGGTCAACTTAGTCGGGCTCATGAGGCACACATGTAGATTTCCCCTCTGAAATCTGGCGAGAAGAGTGGGTCTCAGAGTCTATGCTCCACCCCAATGGAGAACCTCTAAACTGCTATTTTTAGCCCCATCGTGCAAACCCTGTGAGCCTGAGTCAGTCAACCTGGGCTCTGAAACTCGTTTCTGTGTGGGTTTTGTTTGTTTACAATGTAGACATACCTCCAGCATGTTCCAGAAGTGGATTAAGCAACATGACTGACACCTGTCATCATGAGTTTGCTCTCTCATTCTCTCCTCAAGGAGAAAAGTTTGCAGTGGAGTGTTTTGTTCAGTTAGAGGGTTTTTAAAAATATATATTTATAAATATACCTATTGCTTTGAGGTTTGAAGGTGACGAGTTTTGTGATGGTCCTTAGGTGTGTGTGTGTGTGATTCTACAGTCTTGGACCCACCCCTGAGAAAGTTCTCTCTTCTTTGCAGATAACCTTTCCTTACTAAGAATAGTGCCTTTGTTCCAGAGATGCAGAGCTGTCAATCGTTGTCTTAAACCTGGAGCTTTTGCCAGTCTTTAGATAGTCTGGCCCCAGGCCATGGAGCCCTTAAAGATAAGGACCAAGACCTTGAACTTCTATCAAGTCCACATTCTGCTCAAAAGCTAGCTTCTCTGGCATAAATGCAAACCACTGAAGCACATGCTTATCTCTATGAATGTGACTAATTCTACTGGCTGAGCAAACTGAGTAAAGCGGAAAATCTGTCCATGGACTGTGTACTAGACAGCATACTGTGCTAGAGATGAATTTGCATAGAGGTGGTAGGAATGCCCCCAAATAAATTTTTTTCGAATCAAATATTGAAACACTGAATATATCTGATAAGTAAACATATCCTCATTTTTCCAGCTCTAGAACTATTAATCATAAATCTCCACAAAGAGTATTGAAAGAGTATTGACATGATATTTATTAGTACCAGCCCATAATGTAAGTGCTGCTGGGTGACATAATCTAAAGTGTTCTCATTTAGGACAAAAATACAGTGAAAGGGTACAATGTGCTGATAAAAGAAAAATGAATAATTATAGGATACTCCTACAAAACCAGAATGAGCACATTACTGCTGTTTCATAAACTACTTAGAAAAGGCAGACACTGTGCAAATCTTTTGTGTTCCTAGCAATTAGTCTGCCTTGTGGCAGGGTGGGCTTGACCCAGCCTGCCGCCCCTTTAAGAGGGAGAAAAGCCCTCTGCAAACCTCCCTGGCAGGAAGGCTAATTAGCCACCTGAGGTGCAGGCCAATCAGCCTGCATGAGTTGCACCTGGCAGCCTCCTCTGGGGGATATAAGGTTGCCAGGAAGGAAGCCCAGAGTGTGGTGGCGGTTGTGGCATGAGCTATCAAGAGCTGAGTGTGTTTGTTGAGCTATCAAGAGCTGAGTGTGTTTGTTGAGCTATCAAGAGCTGAGTGTGTGTGTTTGAGCTATCAAGAGCTAAGTGTGTGAGTTTGAGCTATCAAGAGCTGAGAGTGTGTGTTTGAGCTATCAAGAGCTGTGTGTGTTTGAGCTATCAAGAGCTGTATGTGTTGAGCTAACCAGAGCTGTGTGTGTTTGTTGAGCTAACCAGAGCTGTGTGTGTTTGTTGAGCTATCCAATACTCACTCTGCGCGTGCAGTTGGGGAGGAAGTCCCAACCGGGGGTAGTGGACTCAGCCTCCCCCTGTACCTGCTTAGAGCGCTGTATTCAGAGCTGTGTATTAATGAGCTGTTCAGAGCTGTGTATTAATGAGCTGTTTAGAGCTGTATATATTGGTGGTGGGGTCCTGCACTGTCAATTAAAGAGCACTGTTTGGAGCAAAAAAGGGTTTCCTGCCTGTGTTCCTGAGGGGGGTGAGAAGGCGGTCTGTCACAGCCTGAATTCATACTATGCTCATACTTATATTCAATTGTATCAATATGTATTAGTCTATCCCTTTGACAATGATAAATAACAATCGTGAGATCTGCAATTTAAAACTACATTTTAGAAAAGACAACATCCATTTTCCATAAATAGATTTGTAGGCCCCACACCCACATCCTGTCACTAGATGTCTCCTTTTCCAAAAAGAAGCATAATTGGTGCCAATTTGTAAAAATTCAAGTATCATTTACATTGGACAACAGAATGAATTTCAACATGTCAATGGTTAAATGCATTCATCTTTTCATTTCCCCTTTTCCCTCTGTAACCCTGAGCACCTTTGCTTAGCTATATTTGTTTGCCTGAACTTTTAACAGGTCTTGGTCATAATAGAACTACTTATACTAAACTCTTTGTCTGTATCAAGTTAGAGTATCTAAAATTTCTTTTCAGGGGCTCACAAGGAGTGTGTGCTCAATGTTCTAACTGTGTGATTTTACTAGTCTTACTAGTTTGTGGGAAAATCATTCTATCATCTCACAAATTATATTGTAACACATCACTAGCCCAGGGCATAAACTTCCGTGGAGTCCAAACTAAAGGAAACTACCAATCCTACAGCTGTTAACAATAGCATGGATTCAGCATCACTTCCCCTTTTGCAGATCTCTTTAAAGTTTTGTAGCAAGACAATGCACAAATGATGCTGGATGACTCATTGATGTACAGTGGGTGTGCCTGAGTGTACAAATCATATGAGGAGATGCAACTGATGAATATTCAGATAGGATTAAATGTTTACTCTTTGCATAAAGCCCGTGAAAACGGGCTTTGAGAACCTGAACATGAATTAAGCAGGGGTTGATTGGGATTCTAGAACAGCATGTACACATGTTCTGAGGATTTCTTGTCCTCTGGATCCAAATAAGCCTCTTTTGTCCACCCTCACGTGAATTCACTTGCACTAACCTGGCTGGTGCAGAAACCACTCCATGATGTACAGAGGCTCTCTGTATGTTTGTTCTACACACACCATCATCCCAAACAGGGCTGATAAATTCTGCATAGGGTATTGTGTGGGACATATTGTATCTGAGGCAGGAAGGGATGTTTCCTATTCCTAATAGCTGTACAGAATATTGCCTGATGCAGATAGAGAAAGATGTAGCTGTAAGATCTCTGTAAGTTCCTAGGGTTTTTCACTTCCTCCTTTGGTCAGATGCAAACTAGCTGTCACCAAACTGCAGGAACCTACTGCCTCTCTAAGCTGTTGTTCAAATGCACAACCTTTCTAATTTTTCCTTTGAATGCCAGTGCTGTGAATATTTACATGTGATAGAGAACAGGTTTATACTAAGATTTGGGCGCGTTAGTAGCCTAAGTAAAATAGTTCAAATTTAACATGGTCTTTACAAGCAAGTTAAAATCAAGGAGTTAGTAAACTAGGCATTTTCTAAAAGTGGAATGGACTTGCAGTCATTTCCTGTGGTTGGGATGCAAAATCCAAAGTTGCTGATTCATCTGGTCTCCATTAAACAGATGTGAACCTATTACTTTTTCCACAGCCTGCAGTGTAATCTTTCTAAACCTAGGCACAGTAATGTCTCATTAGATAAAATTATGGAGTACAAGCACACAATTTAATTTGATCACCACAACCATTTTGGATTTTGAGAGTATCTGGTGCACTATAAAGGGTGCTCTTTGAGATCCACTGCTGAGTACCTCATTTCCATTGTCTTCAGCGACATGCAGCATTTGAAGGATGGTGCCATCCGTTTGCTTTTATGATATCTTTGCTGGAGTCATCTTCATTTTGAACCAGATTCTGCTACCTTTATGATGAGTAGCATCTTACTTCTCATACAATTCCTTTGAATTCAAAGAGACGATTTGTGGTATAGGATATTACTTGGTGTGTAAAGAATGACTGGCTCTTTTAAGAGGAGATGAAGTGGGATCTACCTGTGCCATTATTCATTATCTGCTTGTCAAGTGCTGAAGTGCTGCAGCTGCGTCACTGGTGCAGCTGCACCGATGCAGTGTTTGTAGTGTAGACCAGCCCTAAATCCAGCGTCAAATGTTGTACTGTTGGCATGAATCACACTCTTGATTTCCATTAACAGTCTTTTACAATACTGAGTCTCCAGAGAGGTCTAGTATCTACCGTAACATCTCTCTGTAATGGACTGTGTTTAAAAGTTATGAATCACTTATGGGAAGTAGTCACTCCTGGGACCCAAACCAATATCTCTATTTTCCAAAGTAAGCCTTAAACAATAAACAAAGCAACAAAACTCTTCCCATTATTTGCTGACATACTTAACCTGGGCTTCATTAGACTTTCAGTGCTAGTACATGCAGCACAGAAATAATTTCATCAGCTGTCTGTCTGTTATGGTAAATGGAGCCTTTTGGATCCTTCTAGTAATGCAGTGGCTTTTCTAACCTTTTCTATATACTGCTGAGATCATTTCTTTGCACTTGCATAGTACCTTCCATCTGAGGCTCTTAAAGCACTTTGCAAGCCTGCATTTATTTAGGCTAACAGCTGCCTGGTGATGAGGAAACTGATGTCCTGGGAAAATTTTGTAGAACTGGGGGCTAGAACTCAGATCTCCAGAGTTCCCATCGCTAATATTAACTGAAATTTGAGAAGAGCCTTTCCCCTCTTCTCTGAATACTGGTTTGTCATATAATCAATGCCATATCCCTAAAGTCCTTTTGGAGATGTTTGCCCCATGATATTTCACTGCCACTCAGAGAGACTTTCAGTCCAATCTACTGCACTTTGCAGCGTCTATAAAAGGACTTGCAACATGTATCTCTTTTACTATATCACAGCAGGAATTTTTTGAGGACTATAACCTGATGCAACCCAGGAAATCCTGTCAATTCTTGGCTGTTCTGTACAGTGCAGTAAAGACTGTATAATGGAATCATTAGGTAATGACTCCATTAAATAAGGCCCTTTCCATTTTCAATACACTTTTGATACATAGCAGTTGTAGCAATCCTTCCTTTAGTATGTCTTAATTTTTCTATTATGATACAAGCTAATTGCTCAAATGTTGTGAATATTATAGAATACTTCTGTGGTATTGTTGGACTCTAGCAGAACTAGCATCACCTGGCAAAATAACTAACATTTTGAATAGTACAGAAACCCGACTTTGAAAACAGCTGCAGTTGGGTTTGATATTCTTTTGTCTTCTAGGAGATGAAAGGTTAATGATTTTTCATTGTAGCTGACAAGTGCATATACAGATCTCTCCCATTTTATTGTAGCCATGTTGGTCCTAGGATATGAGAGAGGAGAAGGTTGAGGTGATATTTATTATTGGACCAACTTGTGTTGGCAGAGAGGATGAGCTTTTGTGCTTCACAGAGCTCTTCCTCAGGCTATGCTCTGTGCAGCTTGAAAGCTTGTCCTGTCCACCAATAAAAAGATCCAGTAAAATGTATTACTTCACCCACCTTGTCTCTTGTAACAGATCTCAGCATTCTGAGTTTCCTTTTGCAAGGCCTCCTGGGTAACAATCTCTGAAATTATTGTACATGCTTAGTGAAAACACTCCTGCAAGGCATTTATTTCAAACTTGGTCACGGTCTACTATGTTAATATCTCCCCGACCTTTACAGCTGAAGAAATTACAACCAATCTATTTTGTGATTATGGGGAGATGGTCTTTATTCTGAAGTCTTCACTCAAACAAAACTCCGTCATCAAAGGAAAAGCCATATGGGTAGTGGTCCTGTCATCTTGTTTTCTGTCAGAAGAAACTAGAAGTATGGAGTCAAGGAATGATCCTGCTTCTCTGCATTGTTTGGCTTCTAACAGGGCAGAATAACTGAACAAGAAGATGGAGATACCCAGAGTAAGCCCTGAGAGTCTTTTGAGAAACTGGCACACTCTCCCCTAATCGGCCCTCCATACAATTTCAGAAACCCAATCCGGCCCTCCGGCCAAAAGGTTTGCCCACCCCTGGTCTAGGGGGGCTGTCTGTGACTCCATGGTTAGACTGGTATAGAGATCCAGGAGTCCACATTTGTTACTGGATTGGTGAAATCCAATGATAGAACACACCACCAGCTTGAGGTGTCTGCCCTGTTTTCTGACAGTCTACCCTAAGGTAGGCACTCACAGTTGTAAGCTATTCCAGATAGCATGACATTCAGAATATATAATATTTACAGATTTGCCTAGTAGTCCTGGCCCAGGCACACAAATATCCTTAGGCATTAAACCTTGCATGTGTGGTAACTTGTGCTGTTTTTTAAAATACTCTTTGAAAACTTTACATTTCAATAACCTAAAAGCTAATTTAGGTCAGAATTGTTGTTAACAAAGCAAAATAAACGAATTATTTCCCTTCTCAATTTATAAGCAAAATGCTTCTTGCTTCTCAAAGTGATTCCAATATGCTACAGCCTGTTGGTTAATTCAGATTTAGAAATTCCATCATGTTGTGACAGACATAGGAATTTCCTGCAACACTCTTGAAAAACAGAAGTTTAAGTAGCTTTGGAGTCCATTGTATTACAAATGCTAAGTGTATGTATTGTTCTGGGATTGTATGTAACTTCGATGGGGGGAGATGGGTCCAATGTAAATCTTGGGAAATGTTATAAGTTTCAGAGGACTATTTGAAATTGTGTTCAAGATGCAGATAAACTGATAGAGCAACTAAAGTTAGGTGGGTTTCCCACAAAATCTCTAGGGGGAAGAGTATCAAATGTACCGCTGCTGGTTTTGCAAGAGCTCAGCCTTTGAAGCTTTGCTCTGAGGAGGGGACCTTTGTCTGAATTGGGGTTTCTAATATAATCTGCATTTCTGAGGTTACTTTGGCTAGCCAATTGCCAACCACTGTACTACACTGTCTGGCTTCAAATTTGGTTAGATATTTTGGGATTAATTTAGTCTTTCAGTGAATGACCTTGAGACTAACTCCAGAGTTTTGCTTTTCATGGCCCAAGTTCATACCTTCCTGTGTATATGGAGTTTAGCACAACACATATCCAATTCTGATTTGAACCCTTTGGGTGCTGCCATAATTAATAATTAACACGTGTATATGTTCATTTTCTCTTTGGGTTTGATTGTACTTTGTGCACAGAGCCTGGTGTCGGGGAAGGTCCAGAATTGCACTGTTCCAACAACAGCTCCTGGAGGCATCACATTTCAACGAGGCACAAAGCCACTAGGGTTCTCTGGTGCATTGGGATAGTTGCTTCCACTTTCAGGAATTTCTTTGCTAGAAAATTAGACCATGTTAGAAAACAGCCTAGAGGAGTTGTGTTACACATGACACAAACCATCATTTCAACTGGAACAATATGCTTAACCACAACCAGCTGATGATGTTAAACACATGTGTACACTGGCTGCTAAATCATGTTTAATGTTGTGTTAATTAACACAACTATCCAAGGCTATGTTTTAACATGACTTAATTTTCTAGTGAAGACAGTACATATGAGGATACAATGTGTATTTCTCCCTGTGCTCATGAGGGCACCCTTTTCTGCCCATTTTGGTTAGGTGAGGTTAGTATGAGTCTCACTCAGTTCTTGAACTCAGGTCATTACACAACCTGTGACTGTGGGAAGGTACAAGAGAGAGGCTATTACATCTGTAATAGCTAGGTGAATTAATCCATCTGTTGCATAAATATAGTCCAAACATCCTGACATCCTTGGAAAGCCTCCTTTCTCCACAGAGTTATACAAATATTTGCTGTCTACTATAAACATTGATTACACTTTAGCTGATGCTAAAGAACATCTGTCACTCCCAACCCCATTTGAGCCTTGTGCTTGGCAAAGAAATTGGCCTGTACAACTCAGTTGAAGATCATAACTGTTTTGCACTGTGAGTCTTGAATGCTAGGTCTAAAAGCAGCCAGCTTAAACTCCTGGAAATGTTTTTGGAAACAACAATTTCAAAAGCTATAAAACTCTGCCATTTGAGGCTCTGATCTGGAAGCTGATCCATATGGGTGCACCACTGTGCCCACGTAAAGCTGCATTAGCTTCAGTGAGACTCTGTATGTCTGCAAAATTAAAATTTCAGAACTTAACATGATACATGCCCTACTTAGCAAACATTATAGTTTTAGGTTTCAGCCCTGCAAAGAGAATCCTCAGGCCTATGTGGAAGTAAGTGGAGTTCTGGAAGTGAAGAGGTCAACCTGACAGTCTCTCTTCACAGTATTAGGAGGACCATAGGTTTCAGAGTCCCTCCCACACTCTGTTTGTAAAAAAAAAAATCCTTGTAATAAACTCTCCCCAAAATATTCAAATATATTGCAACACATTAGACTCTGATTCTATTCCTTTATTCTATTTCCTTTAATTCTTAATATAGCGTCTAAGCAAAATGAAGAACTAGGCAAAACAACTGACTTTCCTCCCCCACAATTTTACTGTTCTGTTCATGTTGACACAGGTAAATACATATATACATTTAAATTGTGTTTAAGTAGCTACAGTAAAAAAAACAAAACCCCAACCTCATTTAAAGAGATCACATTCATACATTGTCTTGGCAAAGGGCAGGATGCCAATTTCTCCCTATGGTGTAATTTCCGCTTGTTCTTGAAGCCCAAAGCAAGCAGATTTAAACTCCCATGTGATTGAGGAAACAGGATTTCAGCTCCCGGTGGGGAAGACACTTCACAATATAGCATATAGTCTATGTGAGTGTCTTCCCTGAGTTCCCTCCTCTGTACCTGGCTTACTAGAAGGTTCTTACTCTTATTTAGGGCATCCCAGATGGAAAAACTGCATAGAAAAGCACTAATGTCCATAGACAGGGGTAGCAAGTTACATGAGTCTGTGGTGTCCAGGCTCCAGGAATATTCAGGGTCAGGGGCCCTGCTTCACCACACAGAACCTGCACCCCCAATCTCCACACCCCTTTTCATCCACAAACTCCCTCCCAGAGCCAGCACCCTCAACCCAGAGCCTGCACCCCTCAACCCTACTCTCTGCCCTAGCCCAGAGCCTGCACCCAGCACCCACCATCCCAGATTCCATCCCACACACTCCTGCCCCCAAGTTCCTTCCCAGAGCCCACCCCCTGCCCAAGCCCAGAGCCTGCACCTAGTACCCAAACTCCATCCCATTGCCCAACCTCTTAACAGTCCTACACCCCAATCCTCTGCCCAAGCCCAGGGCCTGCACCTCAGACCTCATCCCACCCCACTCAAATTCCCTTGCAGAGCCTTAGGCAGGTGGAGGCAGAGTTGGGGGAGGGGGGAGGCCCTGGGTATTCTGGGCACCATCAAAATTTCTACAAACCTGCTATCCCTGTCCATAGATGTCCTGCTCCAACTCTTGGATAAAGTGGCAGTTCAAGTGGGATGGACTTAACCAATATTATGAAACAAAATAATGTCTTACATTTATTCCATTCTTTAATTTATCTGTGTGTCATCCCAAAGTATTTTACAAACATAGGCTCTAACTGTGCAAGCTGTTCTGTGCTGACGGACCCATGTGCCAACACAGAGCCACACTGACTTCAATGAGGCTCTGTACAAGCACCGGCGAATCTACCTGAATGGAACAGCTTGCTGGATGTGGGTGAAGACATTTAACTAAATTAGCTGGAGGAGATCAAAGTGTGAGGAGGGAGGTGGTTTAGCTCTTCCCATTCAAACAAAGCTCTTGGTGTTCTTCCATGCTAGGGAGAGAGAGAGGGGAAAGAAAAATAGTAGGAATTCTATCTTGCTGCTAAGGTGTTCTCAGCTCAGGGGTACTTAAACTATAGTGAAACTAGGCAACCTCTTAATGACCCATTGTAACGTCAAAGTGTTTACAATTCCATTGCACAGGCTGGCTGACGGCTCCCGCCTCTGGGCGGGCGGCCGGGCTGGCTGCCGGGTCCTGCCTGCTGGCTGCCGGCTCCCGCCCGAGTCCCGGAAGCGGGCGGGCTGGCTGCCGGCTCCCAGCTGCCGCCCGGGTCCTGGCAGCGGGCGGGCTGCGGAGCTGCCGCCCCGACCCTCTGGCGGGCGGGCTGCTGCTCCGACAGCTCTTTTTTAAAAATTATTAAATAACGGACTTTTTGATTTAATGGACACCCCCTCGCCCGAATTAGTCCATTAAATGGAGGTTTTACTGTAATGGGAATTTTGCCATTGACTTCAGTGGGAGCAGGGTTGGGGCCCCTTATTTTGAAGACAGAGCATTCCACAGTAGTACATTTATTCTCTGTTTAAATAACTGTTCGTTTGCTGAAAAACACTAATTGCAACCTCCCAGAGTATGGGATGGCTGTCCTTTCAAGGCAATCACCAGTGAGCCTCCTTGTGACCTATCAAGAAGACCCAAAACATATTTTCCATTTCTGTTGTTTATTCTCCCCATTAGAAATGTATGTGTGGGCTACCCAGTGTTTTCTGGCCAAGTATCAAGGCAGTCAGACCAATGCATGGACAGAGGGAAAAGAGTTTTTAATCAGACTGTTTAAAACTTATTTTTGATTGGTTACCATGTATTACCAACACCAGACAAAGTGGTGAAGAAGAGATTGCTCTGTTCAAGGCTTGACCCCTCTCTCCTTGTCATCACTGGTTGAGAAAGCCTGGCTCCATCCAGTGCTTGGCTTTCCCAAGTAGAGCAGCATTCAGGAGCAAAACCTGTGAAAACATAGTCGCACTTTGTTGTTGTTTTTTTAAACCCAGACCCTATCTCGCTCAACATGCTCGGGCCGGCCTGCCTGTCTGGTCCGTGTGCCTCGTCCTTTAGCTAACCCGGACAGTGTAGGGCTGCTACTATTTGTGTCGGGGGGAAAGCCACCCCGGCGTGACTCCCGAGGCCTCCGCTCTCTGTAGGAGCCCAGCATGGCCGGGCGGGAGGGGAGAAGACGCAGAGAGAAGCGGGCCCCTTGGCCAGGCGCGAGGCGAAGCCGCCTGAGCCAAGATCCCTGACCCCGGGGAATTCCAGCGCCGGGCGCCCGGCAGTGAGCGAGCCTGGGGCGCGGCTGCCGTCTGCAGCAACCGAGCTCGGCCCAGCGGGAGCGGGCGGGGGATGTGACATGAGCACCGGGCGTGGCCGGCGCTGGATGGAGCAGAGCGGGGCTGGGGCTCCTCAGTGTTCCCTGTAACTCGCAGCAGCCACAGCGCTCCAGGCTCCTGTCTGCATCCGAGGACGTCCGCGGTGAGTAACGCGGCGGACGGCCGAGGGCCGAAGAGCAGTCGCAGGCTGTGTGGCAGCGGGGCGGCCCTATCTCCCTGAAGCCCTTTGCCGTGTCCTCCCGGCCGCGCGGGGAAGGCGGGAGTGACGGGGGTGCCCAGGCAGGGCTGGGTGTTGGCCCGGGGTTCCGGCTGCATTTCACCCGCCACAAACTCTCTCTCCGACCCCCCCCCCCCCAGGTCAAGTGTTTTTGGCTTGCAAAGTTGCTCCGGATTTGGAACGGAGCCGGTTCTCAGCGGGCTGCTGTCCTCTTGGCGCCGCGCTCCGCATAACTTGTCTTTTCCCACTAGGCTCAGCTGCCCAGGGGGAACGCAGGACGTCCACTGTCTCGCAGCCCTTGCACACTCGCTTTCCTGCCCGCTGATCCTCAGGAGCCATGGCAAAGGTGAGTCACTTCGCTGCTCTCCTTATTTTGGGCTTTCTAAGGTTAAAAAGCTTTTGTATTGCCGTGGTAAGGGCTTGTGTGCGTGGCATTTGATCAACTCGATGATGGTTCCTGTTGCTTTAAATCCATTTTGGTTGTAATTTTCCCTTTCCGGCGGGTGTTTATTTAATTATTCCTCACTGTCCAGGTTCTGTTGCAGTTGCTGTTTTTAACCACAGCTCCATTTTAGTGTAGTGGAAACACTGTAGAAGTGCAGGAGTGAATGACGGGTTTTCTTAGACTTCGTCAAAGCTGGGCAACTTTCTTTCTCAACTCTCCTTCTTTTCCTTTTTAAAAACGTTTTTTGCCTATCTCTAATGAGCCCAGGCCAAATTTCAAAGATGCTAAAACAAGAATTCGGACAACTCATCATACCCCTGTGAGATAAACATTAGGCAGTTTTTTCCTCCCAGTTTCCTTTCATTTAGCCAAGTTTTCTGTAGTGCATATTTCTGATGTGCGTGGGTGTAGCTTTTTAAGAGAGAAATTTCTTGATTTTTTTTTTCTTCTTCCCCCTCTTCTGCCATTTAATTTGTATGGCTTTTCAACACAGACTTTTAAAGCTAAACTTCTCAGATCTGTAAACTGTTAATCTATTCTAATGCTTTTTCAGCCATTTTCCCCCTGGAAAGTTTGATGCCTTTGTTATTGGTTATTCTCATTTTCAATGTTTAGTTGAATCTGTAACATTTTAAATTTTGGTTTGAAAAACAAACATAACAATAACCTCCCTATATTTTTATACAATCACATCAAACAAAAATACTCCACAATGTCTGAAAAGTCAAAAAATAAACTTAAAACTGCGGATCCATAACTTCTAACTGTTTACACAAGTTATCAAATGTATGAGCATGTTCCAGTACACTTAAATACTTCTCGGTGGAAGTATTTAATTCTGCATCAAGTTGATCTTATATTAATTAAACTTCTAGCAGTAGCTTTTATCCTCAATATGCATTTTTAACAACCCTCAATATTTACATAAATGAAGGGATATCATTACTGCTTTAAACACTCTATCTTTTTGGTAAAGTTGGATTGGGTTGCTTAGGCCCTTGTTGTTATAAAACCTATTTTCCCAGGGGTTTAGAATGGTTCCAAGATGCTGATTCTGCCCATGATAGTCCAGTTAGGCCAGGGGTGGGCAAACTTTTTGGCCCAAGGGCCCCATGGGGGTTACAAATCGGTATGGAGGACCAGGTAGGGAAAGCTGTGCCTCCCCAAACAGCCTGCCCCCTATCTGACCCTCTCCCACTTCCTGCCCCCTGACTGCCCCCCTTAGAACTTCCCACTCATCCAACCCCTTGCTGGCTCCTTGTCCCCTGACTGCCCCTTCCCAGGACTCCACCCTCTATCCAACCCCCCTGAGTACCCTGACCCTTATCCACACCCCTGACAGGCCTCCTATGCCTATCCAACCCCCCATCCCCTGCCCTCCCACCCCCCCGAATCTCACCCCATTCAACTTCCCCCTGTCCCCTGACTGCTCCCTGGGACTCCCTGCTTCTTATCCAACCCCCGTCCCCCTTACCATGCTGCTCAGAGCAGCATGCCTGCCAGAGTGCTGGCAGCGTGGCTGTGGGGGAGAGGGGGAAGGAGGAAAGGGCTAGCCTCCCTGGCTGGGAGCTCAGGGGCCAGGCAGGATGGTCCTGAAGGCTGGATGTAGCCCATGGGCTGTAGTTTGCTCACCCCCGAGTTAGGCACGTGTAGGTTTGGTATCTTGATCATGGAAACAGATCTCTTGCACCTTTACAGAACCCCACTGGCTTTGTACAGAACTGTCTTTAGCACTGGGACTATATGTTTTCCCCCCCTTTTTTAAAAGCCATAGAAGGCCATTCAATTTCCTCAGTCTACTTCAAATGAAAACTACATTTTATTTTGCCATGCTCTAATAAACAGTACCACTGTGAAAATTACTATTCACTCTTCCCCACTGTAGACTGATTAACAGAGGGACTTAGGCATCCAATCTGGCATTTAGACACCACTGATATTCATAAAATCACTATTTAGGTGCTCCCTAACTGTATAGACACTTAGATTTCTGCGGGAAGAGGGTGAAGAGTGAAAAAGTCACCAGAATTCTGCTACTAAGCTGCTCATTGTCCTAACTCACTTCTAACTGCCAACGGTTTCTCAAACTAGGCGTTCCTGTGCCCATCTTGCTTGCAAAGCCTGATCCGGTAGGTGTGCTCAGAGCATGCCTAATCACACAAAAGACAGTGGGGGTGAGCAGGCTGGGAATTTTGGGATACTTGTCCTATTTTACCCAATAGCCCAGTGGTTAGGGCACTCACCTGGTATGCAAGAGGCCCAGGTATGAATCTCCATTCTGCCTGTTTTGGGGCATGGACTTGAATGCACCTACTATGAGGGTGTCGTGCCGTAATCAACAGGCTATATGGGATATTCTGGGATGAATCTCTTTTTCCTATCGTGACAGGTTCAAGAATGGCAGCCGTGTTAGTCTGTATCCGTAAAGAAAGCGAGGAATACTTGTAGCACCTTAGAGACTAACTAGTTTATTTCACCATAAGCTTTCGTGGGCTATAGCTCACTTCATCGGATGCATAGAATGGAACAGAAGTAAGATGCATTTATACACACAGAAAGAAAGGGAAAAAAATTGTACATTAGCATACCAATTCTAAGAGGGCTGTTAAATGTAGATGCGCCATTATCAGCAGGAGAAAAAAATTGATTGCATTTCCTGAATTAATTTATCTGACACAGAAATCCATTTCAAAAGGTATTTTTTTCTCCTGCTGATAATAGAAATCCATTTCAAAAGGTATTTCAGCATAAGTTTTCGTAGGCTATAGCTTATGCTGAAATAAATGTGTTCATCTCTTAATGTGCCACAAATACTCCTGTTCATTTTACGGATACAGACTAACATGGCTGCTACTCTGAAGGATATTAAGGTGTTTAATATTGAGGTATATAAAATTATGAGTGGTCTGGCAAAAGTTATTTACTTTTTCCCATAATGTAAGAACTAGGGGCCACCAAATGAAATGAATAGGCAGTAGATTTAAAACAAATTAAAGGAAGTTCTTCACACAACACACAGTCAACCTGTGGAACTCCTTGCCTGAGGTGGTTGTGAAGGCTAGGACTATAACAGGGTTTAAAAGAGAATTGGATAAATGAATGGAGGTTAAGTCCATTAATGACTATTAGCCAGGATGAGTAAGGAATGGTGTCCCTAGCCTTGGTTTGTCAGAGGATGGTGCTGGATGGCAGGAGAGAGATCACTTGATCACTATCTTTTAGGTTCACTCACTCTGGGGCATTTAGCATTGGCCCCTGTTGGTAGACAGGATACTGGGCTAGATGGACCTTTGGTATGACCTAGTACCGCCATTGTTATGTAAAGAGATCACATCAGATTTCAAATAGGTTTATAACTGAAACTCATGTTTGTGATTTCATTACTATCCATATACGTAGGACTCTCCTTCTAATACATGTGCACAAACTTACTTTTGATATATTGGTGTTATGATGAGCCTTTTTTGTGTGTGTTGCAACAGAGTAGATAAGAGTATCAAGAAAGGCACCTAAAACCTTTATGGAGCTATAGTATAAAAGAAACACAAAGAGATTATGAAACAGATCCCATATGAAATATTACTTTCCCCTTAATTCACAGATTTTGGATTTACTAATGAAAGTCTGCAAAAGCGACAGAGTCGTGTGGCACCTTATAGACTAACAAACGTATTGGAGCACAAGCTTTCGCGGGCTAATACCCGCATGCATCCTACGAAGTGGTGATTAGCCCACGAAAGCTTGTGCTCCAATACGTTAGTCTATATGGTGCCACAGAACTCTCTCTCACTTTTGCAGATCCAGACTAACACATCTACCCCTCTGATTAGTGAAAGTCTAGAATTCATGAAACTGTGGTCCATCTGAAAGAGCTAGACTACTCCTTTATGAATTTTAAGCTCTAATTTAGTGGTTCTCAAACTTTTTGTATTGGTGACCCCTTTCAAACATCAAGCCTCTGAGCACGACCTGACCTCCCTTAGAAATTAAAATCACCCGGCTCAGGGGTCGGGGCTGACAGCCCGTTGCAGGGGTCGCAACCCCCAGTTTGAGAACCAATGCCTAGTTTATGCAAAAACTTTTGTCCTCTGGTAACAACTTTAGAACATCATACGTTTGTGTAGGGTTATTGTTTGTTTTTTGTTTGAGGAAAAAATTGTTCATCCCTGTTTGGAGCTCAGAGATGCTCCAAATTTCCTGAACTTTATACCCTCATCTCAGGGGAGATCCTCAGTTTGTGTAAATTGCCATAGTTTCGCTGAAGTCCAGTTTTATAGATAATTGACTTCAATGGAGCCATAGCAGTTGACATTTAGCTGAGGATTGTCCCTTCAGTCTTCGGTGTTCCATATTTGTGGCCATCATCTTTCTAGGTGAGAGAAATTGAATGTGTTTCCATCTGGAGCCTGTCAATGCCCCTCCTTTTGTGGCCAAAGGGAGTCACTTGAGAAATGCAAAGCACTTCCTTCGTCCCCTGGCTCGAAACCACTGTCACTCAAGCACAGTCAGCCCTGGCCCGCTGCCTCAGGAGTGAGAAACCTGGACTGAAAAGCCAAATTACTAGTAGACTGCAGAACTGGTTATGATTTTATTTATTTATTTATTTATTTAAAATCTAGCATGCTCACGTTAGCCTGCCACACCAGTTAGATTGCTGGGTCACACTGATGAGTTCTAAAAAGGTGAATGAGTAGGTTTCTATAACACAGGGCTGAAAACACAGGAGTTCTGTTTTACATTATTGCGTACACCATTGCTGGAAAATGATTTTGTATTATGGGTACAAAGCTTCTTACTACAGATGTAGCCTCAAAGACTGGTATAAGTAAGCTCTGTGGAAGGGTAACCCTGCTTCTGTCTAAAAGGCTGTGATCTAAAATGGCCCTGCCACATAGCTCATAAGTCCAATAAATACATACAGCGACAGTATAGACTATAGCAACTTTGCTTCAAAGTGGAATGTGTATCATGCAAATGAACCCTAACACCCAGAATGTTGCTTTTAGCTTGTATCTATGCCGAAAGAAATTCAGGAATCTTTGAGCAACTTCAGTAAACCCATAGACTTTCTATGGTATGCTTTGCAAGTGAGAATTATGAAAGATTTGCTTTAGTTAATAAAACTTAAAAAAGGTGCTGGAGAGGATGACTCTTGATCAAAGATATTTAGTATCTTTATGTGTAACTTGGCTAAAAGATGATCATTGGGATCATTGAAAGGAAGTTTAGGAATTGTTCAGGGTGATTCCAGTTAAATATAACTGGATTAGCAAAGGAAAACCTGAGGCCAGAAACCACTTTCTAAATGTGAGGCCTAAGAGATTGAGGAATAGTCTCCAAGACATGGAACTATCACTATTTCCCCTGGAAGTATCTAAAACTAGACTACATAAAGACCTAGAGAATATTCTGTTGAATAATCTTGCAAGGGGTATGGACAAGTTGACCTTTCAGAGGTCTCCTTTTTTTAATCTCTAATGTCTGATTTGCTAAATCAAATTCTGTTTAACGTGATCAGTAGAGACTTTTTTCACCCACTTATTTCCAAGGGCTACTGAGAAAAGAAAATGAATATATGCTGTAAGGCTTATAGTAGAAACACTGGCTATTGTTTGAAATGTGGAGAAAAATGCTACAAGGGGAGTATCTCATTCCTCATGTATGTTGTAAACTAAAGAAATCTATTAGAAATGTTGTATTGCTGCTGTTTAAACAAGAAGATTCTGTATATGTTTAAATGCTGATATGATGCTGGTTAATTAGTTTGTTTACCTTAGTGATTCTCAAAGTGTGAGATGAGATTAATTTGATACACATGGCAATGCTCCCACTAGGGCATGATGCAAACTTGATTTGAGAAACTATTGCTTTCAGTTGCATTGATGCTGGTTACTACTCACATGGCAGTTCTGCCAGAATGGAAAGGAAAAGGCATAGATTTCCTCACTCCACTCTTCCCTTCCCTCTCCTATGCAAAATCACTTCCACCAATTTCTAGCAATAGCACTGAATAATTGAAATTGCTAAACTGAGATCAGGACTTCCTCTCAGAAGCCAGGTGGCTATATGGCTTGTAAAATATGGTTGAAGAGAAATAATTTGTTTATTTTCTGGGTTTCTACTGTATTTGCATGTGTTAGCATGTGTCCTTGGTAGTATTTTGAACTGTACCTGAATGTTAACTGGAATTTTGTCTGTGTGTGGGGGGACCACAACTGATGTACAGAAAGCTTATTGACAACAGACTGGTCTAGAATAGGAGGAACAGAATTTGATATAAGAAACTGTGTCTTTGAAAAAGCCTTGGTATTATTCAATACACTGCTACAGGTTATGTGAAATGAACATCTAGAAGAGGGGTAGGCAACCTATGGCACGGGTGCTGAAGGTGGCATGTGAGCTGATTTTCAGTGGCACTCACACTGTCCGGATCCTGGCCACCAGTCCGGGGGGCTCTGCATTGTCATTTAAATTTTAAATGAAGCTGCTTAAACATTTTAAAAACCTTATTTACTTTACATACAACAATAGTTTATTTATACATTAAAGATTTCTAGAAAGAGACCTTCTAAAAAGGTTAAAATGTGTTACTAGCAGACCTTGATGTACAGGCAGATTTAAAAAACCAAACAGACATAGTTTCTCTCGGTCTTTTTTTTTTTTTTTTTTTTTTTTTTTTTAATCAAGTTGTTTTTCAGAGGAAATTCTAGAGGTTCCTTTTGGTTCCCTCTACTTTCAGGGCCCTTTCTAGTTCTACCTTGTCTACTTACTCATTCCTGTTTTTGAATACATCACCTGCCACCTCTGCTATACCAGTCTCAACTGTCCACTACTCCAGTAAATGCCTTATATGTGGGACATTGTCATCGTGTGATCGCTGCCTTTCTGCTGTGATGCCTACAAGAAATCTCCCAGGGAATGATGGCTAGGCTTGAGGTAGAGGGATAAAGGAAAAAAATATATATGTAAATTGCATTTGCTCTGGTATTTCTTCTCTCCCATCCCTAGTATGTCACTTGTCATACAATTGTAAGATTTTGGGGGCAGGGATTTTGTCTACCTAGCACAGTACAATGGGGCCCTGCTCTGCAGTGGTTTAGGGCGTCTAGTCACAGAGATAACTGCTACATAGTAACTCCTATTAAATTCTCTGGGATTTTTCCGTAAGGGTAGCTAATTCTCATGTATTTGATTCTAAAAGAGAACTTCTGAAGATGATGTACAGTGGAAACAATGTAATCCTATGTGTGTGTGCACATGCCCATGTGCTGACCCTTTCATTCTTGTGTTGTGACCTATATTGCCTAGTGTGGCTGACTTCTTAGCAAATTTAACTGGGCCAGTCGATAATAAAAAGGTGCTCATGTCAAAGAAAACAGGAAGTAATGTTGAATGCCAGTGTAGATTTTAAAGTGTCACATTGTTTTTCAGAATAGTATCATGAAACTTCTTAAAATGTGGTGCTGTGTGATAGATAGGTGACATACCTCTTGCATTCTATGTCTTGGGTCAATTCTTTTAAAACTGCACGAGAGTCTCTAGGATTCTGTGTACAACTCTTCCCAAGACACGTCCTGTGTGTTAATGTAAAGCCACAAATGGTCTGCTTTGTTATAGGTTCCATGCCACTATATTGCTTTCAGGTGCTAATGTTTAAGGCCCCGGTCTTACAAGCTACTTTACGCAAATGGACCCATGCCACTGATAGCGCCTGTGTACACTGAACTGAAACCACATTAGCACCTGTCTACTATGAGAATTGTGTTTAGACATAGCAAGAATTGGTTTAAACAGCATTTTTCTAGCAAAAAATTGAACATTCAGATCTCAGTCCCAAGTCACAGCTGGGATCCTAATATGTGCAGTGGATTCATTAAATAAGCCGATACCTGCTGCTTCATGGCATTTTTCTCCTCTAGGTCTCAAGAGGCACCGTGAAGGACTTTTCTGGTTTTGATGCCAGAGCTGATGCTGAGGCTCTCCGTAAGGCAATGAAAGGATTGGGTAAGAATTATGGATATGACAGCTCAGAGGGAGTTATTTCTATCAGATGGGAAGCTCTTCCTTTTCCTTTTCTGACACAATACAATGGCTGTGTGCTGAAGTTTTACATTAGCTAAAGCAAATGAAGATAAGTGATACCGTATTTTTCGCCCTATAAGACACACTTTTTCTTCCCCAAAACGGGGGGGAAAAAGTTGGTGCGTCTTATAGGGCGAATGTCTTATAGGGCAAAAAAAAAAAAAAGCGCCTCGCTCTTCCGTCCCCGCCGCGCGGGCGGGCTGCCGAGGTTCCCCCCTCCCCGCCGCGGGCGGGCTGCCGGGAGCGTCCCGGTTCCCCCCTCCCCGCCGCGGGCGGGCTGCCGGGAACGCTCCCGGCAGCCCGCCCGCGGCGGGGAGGGGGGAACCGGGACGCTCCCGGCAGCCCGCCCGCGGCGGGGAGGGGGGAACCTCGGCACCTCGGCAGCCCGCCCGCGGCGGGGAGGGGGGCACCTCGGCAGCCCGCCCGCGGCGGGGAGGGGGGCACCTCGGCAGCCCGCCCGCGCGGCGGGGACGGGAGAGCGAGGCGCTTTTTTTTTGGTCCGGATTTTTTATTAAAAAACGAGGGGGCGTCTTATAGGCCGGAGCGTCCTATAAGACGAAAAATACGGTATTTAATTTTAACATGTGATGGAATTATAACCCTGTGAGCACATGAGTCCGGGTTTGTTCCAGTTCTGGTTCTGCCATTCTCAAGAAAGTTCACCCCAGTCCAACACAGGGAGATAGAAGCCATTTCCCTTCTTCAAAAGCAGGGGTGTGTGCAAGAATTCAAGTTTGGCCTCTTTGCGGGGACACATTGTTCCCCTGCCTCAGCTTGCTCTTCCCTCCACACCCCCTCCCCCTGGTCCTGGCAGCAGCTCTTTCTTCTCCTACCGTGGCATGATCTCCCCATCCCTCTCTTCCCCCAGCTTGGGAGGAACTAACTCTTCCCTTGGCCGGGAAGGAGCTTGCTCTTCCCTCACACCCACTCTGGCAGGAGTTCACTCTTCTCGCCTCACGCTGGCCCTGGCAGGCGCTCACTTTCCCCCTTCCATCCTCGCTCTTGGGGCTGGAGGAGTACCTCCGACAATTACTGGGGGGGGGAGGGGGTGTCCATGCCCCTGCTTGCCCCCACCCCTTTGTACACAACCCTGT
The DNA here is from genome assembly GCA_032164245.1 of Sternotherus odoratus. Taxonomy (NCBI): domain Eukaryota; kingdom Metazoa; phylum Chordata; order Testudines; family Kinosternidae; genus Sternotherus; species Sternotherus odoratus. The sequence goes on from JAVMKO010000004.1 coordinate 33,661,934, forward strand.
TCAAAAGCTGCATTCCCTGCTGCCTCAGTCTCTGTGAGGCTAGTGGCAGGAGCGAATCAATGAAAGTTTAGGGAGTCCCTTCCTACATTACTTCTACTGCAAGTCTCCCTTTCCCTCCTCTAGCCAGACCTTCACATCAGGAGTGTTTTTTGGGGTAATACAGAGCTGCTTATTCCAGCTCTGCATCTTATAGAGAAGCCCCCTTTCCTGGTGCTGTTCTTTGGGGGCACTTAGCTCTGCCCTGTGGCCCCTTTGCATCGGTATAACCATAGCATAAGGCTGGTAGGACTATGTGAATCTAGCCCTCTCTGAGCTTGGGTAAGGCATAGGTATCCTATCCATGTAGGATCACACTGTGATACCCCTACCCATGCTGCATCATTAATGGGAATAGTAACTGCTCAGTGTGAATAAGGGTTTTGCCATCTGGTGCACATAAAGTAAGACTAGGATATAGCTACTCTAGCAGGGTTAATGACTAGATGCATCCCTGGTGTTAACTCCGGGGGTGCATTTAGCCTGAAGTAAATCACTGAGTCACAGATGAGAAGTTTTACAGACGTTCAGAATATGATTAATTTCTGTAGCTACTGTCTGTTATGTTGGGAACTGCGCCTGCAGTGGTATCATGCCTGAGAGCAGCATGTTGGAACTCCATCTGTTCTATTCTCATACCAGTGTGTCGGAATCTAATGGCATGGCTTGAAGTGTACTGAGATTTTCATCAGTGTGGTAACTTAACAGGCAACTGCTGTCTGCTTTTTATGTTTGATTTAGTGACTCTTCATAGCATTCAGCCCTCTTAAAGTTTACACTATTAGATTTTTAGAAAAGTTTTTATAATTGTTCATTTTCTTCTCCCCCCTCTTCAGGTACCGATGAAGAGGGTGTTCTGAAGATCCTTACTAGCAGAAGCAATGGTCAACGCCAACAAATTGCAGCTGCTTTTAAAACCTTATTTGGCAGGGTAAGAGGAGGAAGAACGTACTTTAAAAAACCAGCTGAATGGAACGCTCTCACAGTCCATCCACTCTTCTGTAGAATGTTCATTTAATGAGAATCTGTGGTCCTCTTGTTTTGTCTGTCTTCCTTTAAAAATATATCTTATTCACCAATGAAATAAGAATATTCAGTTTAGATTATCACACGGGCATTACATTCTCTTTTCCATGTGCTCCTCCTGTGGAGTATTCTGACCCAGTATAGTCCAAATGACATCTTCACTTTCCAGTTACTCTTTGTATGCTTCACAGATTGATCCTTGTTCCTCATATACAGAGAATATACGAGTATTTTGATACCAGAGGTGATTCTTGATTTACTGGGACAGAATTCTCTAGTGCCTTGATTTGTCACATTTTGTAACTATCCAGTATTGCAAAAAGAGAGAGTAAAACCTAACTTGTTGGTAGATTAAAAAGTGCATTTAAGAGCAACATAAAAAACCAATTTCCATATCCTAGCACTGTTAAAGTGCACCTCTCCTTAAATCTTCAGTCTGTTTAACCTTTATTTCAAATAGCTAGTGCAGTTAGAGAATACATTTTTTGTTTTGTTTTTTAACTCTCTCTGCCCCACCCACCCCTGATAGCTAAACAAAATCTAAAAAGCACTGTGATGGCCACCAATCACGCTAAACTCTACTTCCTAAATAATTGTAATACATGGGGTCCCTGGTGTACGTCTCCCCCTTACCCGTTGTTTTACATATCTGTTGCTCGTCAATGAGGGAACGTGTTCCAATTCATGTCGGTCCTGATCTGCATATGCATCATTTGTACTGGAAGTTGCAAATGATGTATAAGGACCGACATGAATCGAAACACCTCGCCCCAGCCCTGCTCCCACCCCAGCACTTGCCCCACTCTGCCCGCCCAGTGCGCCAGCTGGGGTGGGGGGGTCAGGGTGTGGGAGATTCCAAGCCCCCGATCCCATTCCCCGACTGGAGCGCTGGGTGGGCAGAGTGGGGCAAGCTCCTGCGCCCCGACCCTGCTACCCATCTGGAGTGCCAGCCGGGCGGAACGGGACAAGCCTCTGCGCTCCGAATCTGTTCTCCATCTGGAGCAGTGGGCAGGCAGAATGGGGCAAGCTCCTGATCTCGCTCCCTGTCTGGAGTGCTGGGCCAAGCAGGGCAAGCCCTTGTGTCCTGACCCTGCTCCCTGTCTGGAGCACCGGGCCAAGTGGCGCAAGCCCCTGCACCTCGCTTCCCTACTGGAGCTCTGGGCAGAGCAGGGCGAGCTCCAAATGCTGGATCGGGTGTGTAGTGGGGGTGCAACGGTGCACATTTTTATGGGGCCCCTCATTTTTCCAGGAGCCCCTGGCCAGAGCATCTATCATCCTCTCCCCTCTGCAAAGCCGGCTGGAGGTGGGGAGAGAGGCTGCCAGATCACTCCTACCCTTCCGACTTTGTCATTGCCCACCCACCCACTCAAGAGTCCCCTCCTGCCTATGCCACTGCAGTATCAGCAGGCCCCTGGTATATGTTATTTCAGTATCTGTGGCCCTTTTCAGGAACACAACCCCAACATATACCAGGGACCTGCTGTAGTTAGCATGTAAGATGCTAAAAAAAATAAGAATATCTGTGTGCAGTATGGGTAACAAGGATAAATAATTGTTCAAGTATTCTAAAAATTAAAAGTTTGTACTAACACAGTATACAAGTAATGAAACAACTGTTGGTGACTAAAGAGAAGGGATTGGGGGCCTAAGTTTCAAAGTGCCTGTGCTGAGTGCCTGTGACTCCTCTGACTTCAGTTGGAGTTATGGGTGCTTGAAACTTAGGAAAAGCTGGCCCTCACATATGGGGTCATCTCCAAATCTAGATACAGATTTCCAAGTCTGTCTAGGAGATTTAGACTCAGCGTTGAAAATCTCAACCATTGTTCTTGTGTTTAGTATGAATAAGATAGTTCAGTTGAAGAGGAGGGTGAACATTTAACTGTTAAAAACAGTATTTTTTAATCAAAAATCTCCTCCATTTGCTGAAGTTGTATTAGTTCATTACTTTTATCCTGTTAGTATCCTGCTTTTGCTTTCATCTAATAATTTTAGTCTTTAAATGAGGTTCACCAAAGTATTTTCTATAACCCATAGACCAAAATGTATTATTGTATTATGAAATACCTATGCATTCTCTGCCTTAGCCTTTCAGCTACACTTCCCATGTCTCAAAAAGCTTAGCAATGGCTCAGCTGTTTACTAGTTTGCATGCCTTTTGAAATGGCTTCCTTCCTAATTGTAGCACTGTTTATTCTGTGTTAGGATCTTGTAGATGACCTGAAATCAGAACTGACTGGCAAACTTGAAACCCTGATGGTGGCTTTGATGAGACCAGCGCGACTTTTTGATGCCCATGAACTGAAGCATGCCCTTAAGGTAAAAGGAGTGGGAGAAAATGAAACAATTGAATGAAATATTTCTTGCTCCAATCTTGTTGGTGTAAGAATGAATCTGCTTCCTTTATTTGAGTGAGAGATTTCATATTAAATACTAATAACATACTATACCAGGGTGGGCAAACTTTTTGGCCCGAGGGCCACACTGGGCTCCAAAATTGTGCACAGGGCTGGGTAGGGAAAGCCCCGCCCCCCAAACCGATCCTGACTCACTTCCCACCCCCTGACTGCCCCCCTCAGAACCCCGACCGTCCAACCCCCCCTTCCTTGTCCCCTGATCACCCCCACCCCCTATCTGTTCCCTGACTGCCCCCTCCCAAGACCCCCCCCACACACATCCTAACCACCACCCCCGGCTCCCACCACCTAACTTCCTCACCCCCAACTGGCTTACCTGCTCAGCTGGGCGTGGGGCCCTGCGGCTCGCAGCACTCCACCCAGCTGCATGTCTTGCTGTGCTCGGCCCGGCACCCTGGCTGGGAGCGCAGGGCCCCGTGGCTTTCCGCGCTCGGCCAGGCATCCCCGGTGGGGAGCGTGGGGTTCCGCAGCTTGCCGTGGGGCTGGGCATCCCAGCCAGAAGTGTGGGGCTATGCGGCTTGCCGCACTCGGCCCGGCCCCCCCTGCCAGGAGCGTGGGGCTGCGCGGTTTGCCAGGGGCCGGGGTAGACCTGAAGGCCAGGGGTAGACTATGGATGTCTTTGCATTGTTTGTAAAACTTCCTAATTAAACCAGAGAACATTGAACTTGACATGGTACTATCTAGTGCTTGGCCAAGTGACCTGGATAAGTAAACTCCTAAGACCTTTGTTAACACACTTGTTAATGTGTAAGATGCTTTTCCAAGGATCTTCCTGCTGAGTATGGTATCCTAACCAAATATTGACTTTGAAGTGTGGGATTTTTTGTACCATTTGAAATAATATTTGGAGAGGGAAGAAGAAGGAACATTGAACATAGAAACAAGTAGAAGCCTGGCTGAGAAGCAGCAAAAAACCAAAAACAACAACAAAAAAACCACCTGTGTTTTCCCTCCCCAACCCTGATTGATTTAAAAAAAACAAACAAACTAAAACAAAGAGAAATTGGCAGAATGGAGGGCTGTAGGAGAGCAGGGATGAATAGTGAGGCAAGATTCTTTTTCTTTTCCCTCTAGCACTCAACGTTAAAATAGAAGAAATGATTTTAAACAAAGCTAGTGAAAGTAACTTTTTTTTTTAAAAAGGTGGGCTAGATTCACAAAAGGATTTAGATACTTAACTGCCAGTTTAGGTGCCTAAATCACAGAATCAGGCATCACTGGGATTTGCCAAATCCCCACTCAAATGCTACCGAGTCCTGTCAGCACCTAAACTTGTTCCTCAGCTAAATTTTTGCAGTCAAAGTTCACTTGGTGCCTATATTTCTGCCTCTGTGCATACACTGCTGCTTCACTCTAGGATCTGGATGCCTAAGCTCCAGTTTTATGCATGAACTGGGGGGAAGTCAGGAACTCCTTTGCCTAACTTGATTGCAGGGCCTGATCTGGTGAGCATGCTCAGAGCTCACCTGCCAGATTAGGCTCTCATAGGTAAGATCATAAAATAGGGGGAGGGGAGGACTTCCCTTTTGTAGCGTTTAGCCCAGTGGTTAGAACACTTAGGATGAGGGAGGCACCCAACACCCCCCAGTTTCAAGTTCCCTATATGCCTAATGAGGAGAAGGATTTGAACTCTCAGGTGAATATCGCAACCACTGTGACCCCAATAAGAATATTCTGATGGGCCAGCCTCAGTCTCTCCTGTTGAAGCTGTAGATAAATAATAAGAGTGATGGGGTTGGCGGGGAAGAGAGAGCATCATTCTTAGGACTGCCCGTTCTCTGTTATCTGGTAGTTTAGGGCACCCATGGGGGAGGTGGGAGATCCAGGATCCAATGACTGTTTTTATTTATCCACAGCAGAACAGCTTCAACAGGAGAGACTGAGGAGACCCAGTGTAAGAGTATCCCATAGCTCACTAGCTAGGGCACTCGCTGCAAACGTGGCAGATGTTTTCTCCCCCTCAGGTGGCAGGGGGACTTAAAGGTTTCCCACATTCCGGTTAAGCCCTCCCCTCTGGGCTAAAGGTTATAAGGGAACTCCTTGCAAAAGCCGTCTAGGTCCTAATGCCAAGATTTGCAGGTGAGACTTGCAAGCAGAGAGAGGCACCTAAGTCTTATAGCCGAGACTTAGGTGCTGAGCACTCAGCGGGGTAGGGCTTAGGACCTACCGCTCACTTTGGCATCTCCTTGCCTTGTACTTTGGTGCCTTGGCTGCTTAGGCAAGGAGCTGCTGACTTTCGTGCATCCCAAATCTGAGGCTCCTCTTTCCACATTCATTGTGTAGAGAGTGTACATGCTTAAGTCAGGTTTTGTGAAAAACAGTGTCTTTTCTAGGTGGCTAAAAGTTAGCTATGTTGACACTCAGTCTCACCACTATGGTGACCAGATGTCCTGGTATTTAACTCTTTGTCTCATGTCCCAACCGATGTACGATCGGGATGGCATTTGTCCTGATATTCAGTAGGGTTCCCAGGCTTCTTGTTGGCATAGGGTTGGCAGGCTCCCTACCCAGGTCCATGCAACTGTCTGAAAGTGGTGACATCTCTCTCTGGGTCCTAGGCAGAGGAGAGCTGGGGGGGCTCTGCATGCTGCCCCCCCCCCCCCCATGAGCGCTAGCTCCATAGCTCCCATTGGCCAGAAACTGTGGGCAATGGGAACTGTGAGGACGACACCTGTAGGCGGAGGCAGTGCACAGAGCCCGCTGGCTGCACCTCCGCCTAGGACCCAGAGGGAGATGTTGTCACTTCTCGGAAGCCTCCCATGTGTCCCAATATTTTACTCAATATTTTACCTAGTCACCACACCTTTGTCAGTCTGCTGTATGTGTTCAGATGGTGACACATAACCTGATTGCATAACCTTCGTTGTGAGGTATATTTATTAGATGAGTTGTAAATGCCTGCTGGGGCCAGGTGACTGACTGACTTTCTTGTTTGAAGAAAACCATTTTGAGCTAGGGCTGATTAGCATTCATTTTGTATCCCCTACAGGCACAGCCTTGCAGAAATAAGATGTTGCCTTGGCTTTTGTAAATATTATACTTAAAGGAGTGGAAAGTGACTGTTGTGCACACTGTAATTAGAGCACGTTGACTTAAAATACTTGGGTGCTTGAGTAGGCAATTTTATTTTAAAAATGTGTTTTCGTGGTGTGTGACTGATTGTAAATGTAGTGCAATTCAAGTTTCTGGGTTGACTCTGTTATGGGGGTGATCCTAGTGAGACATTGTAAGACAATTGTGAGCACCAGAGAGTCGCCCAGGAAGTAGGGTTACATCATTTCAACTGCACTAATGTTACAGATCACATTACCTAAATGAAATAGAGCATGGTGTTCTTGAGAACTGAATCTCATCCAAAACTCATAGAAGTCGTTCCATTGTTTTCATTGAGCTTTCAATCAGGCCCCATTTAAAGTCAAACCAAGCCTTAAAAACTAACTCTTTTTTTCTACTAGAAAAGTACACAGTTGGTAGAAAGAAAACTGTGCTCTCCTTACCTTAAAGTTTGTAAGGTAGAATACTGCTGCTGGGCTTCTTTAGGAAATAATTCTCTCTCTCAGTTACAGTATCGATTTCTCTGTATTTGTGCTCTTAATGTAGGGAGCAGGGACCAATGAGAAAGTGCTGACTGAAATCCTTGCTTCCAGAACAACTGCAGAGCTGCGGAATATAAAACAAGTTTATCTGGAAGGTAAAATTCAGTCAATGTTTAGAATGTCTTCTCTTTATCCCTCTTGCTATTTTTAATGTCTGTGTTAACACTGCATACTTGAGAGCTGAGGGAAGAAATGAGGATAGGAGTGCAAAATGAAGACTTGTCTTGCAATTAGAATTTTATTCTGGTGTGTTGGGGACCCTTGCACTGCCAGAGGCTAGTGGTCAAACACAGCTGTACAGTCTAACTTTTTTTTGCTAAACTATAGCTGGGATGTAATGTTTAATATTTTTCCTTTTATAATGATGTTTCACTTAAATTTGGCACTTTTCTGTTGATTTTATTCACTCTAAAGTGTGTGTGTGTTGGGGGGCAGTCCAGTAATGGGAAAGGAGGAAATTGGCACTACATAATGAACTGAAACTCTTATCTAAAATCAGCTGTTTAAGATTTTTGCTTGCTACCTGAGCACCAACCAGGGCTATCTTTCTTTTGAGCAATCTAAGGTTATTCATGCCAAAGCCAATGCATCTTCTTCTATCTTTCTAGGGTGGGATAAGCCACAGAGAGTACAGTGACCCCAATAAGAGCGATGGGTCTTCTCCCATCTCCAGGAGTTTCTTCTTTTGATTCATGGGGACTAAACCTTTTTCTTCCATGATTACGGGAACTTCCTAAAAAGAAAGGCAACTAGCTAAATTAACTATGTATGCATCCAGGCTCCTGTATTGGAGGGTATGTTTTACATCTGAATATAATCAGACGCTACTTGCTTAGTGCAGTATTCTTCAGTACTGTTTGCTTGCAGAGCCTGCCCTGACATAGGAAATGAGTACGGAACCTGGGTCTGACTTTAAGAAATAGTTGGTTTAGTGATTTTTATGCTGACAAAGGCCAGGTTGTACCTTCTGCCTCATCTTTGCAGTACCATTGGGTTCTGCAGACATAAATGAAGGCAGCATACAGCCTTTGCTGATAAGGCTCCTTGAGGCTGATTAGACAGATGATGATCAGATTAGGTGAGCCTTCAACTTCCTCTGTCCCTTGCGGAGTAGTGAGGGCATCTCTTCTTTCCATTAGAAAGATCTGAGAAATTCTGTAAGGTGATGTTCTCTTGCAGAATATGAATCCAATTTAGAAGATCATGTCACAGGAGACACAACGGGTTACTACCAGAGGATGCTAGTAGTCCTTCTGCAGGTAAGTCTTCGTTTTATATGTGTGGGAGCATCTGTGAGATTGGAGTATTAGATTGCAGAATTCAGGGCAGTGTTTGCTTAATTCACTTCTGATTAAGGATAATTCAGAATCTAAATCTGTTTTACAAAGAGGCCCTCTTTGAATTATTTTCATATATCTATAGACCTAAATCTTGGAGAGTGGTATAGTTGCTTGCTTACTCCAGTCAGAGAGCTGGTCTACAACAGAGCTGTATGGAGGGGATGTAGCAGGGTGCAGGGTTGATTCCAGTGAGTGGATTGGAAATAATGATGGTTCAGTTTTAGGACCCAGTTCTGATTTACTACCCCCAGTGACTCTCCATTTTCATTGGTGTTCTTGAGAAGCTGTTAGATAACATACCTTTTTGTTCATACAGTAGACTCTCAATTATCCAGGATGATAGGGAAAAAATTAGTCCTGGTTAATAAAATCCTGGATAATCACCATCCATAGGAAATTTGGGGGTTGGTTCACCAGCCACCCTGCGCCTGGGAGACGGGGTGTTGGTTCAGTGGCTGCCCTGCGCCTTGGTGGGTTGGTTTTTTTTTTGTGCTTGGCGGCAACAAAGCCAGAGCCGGCCCTGCGAGTTGTGCATATTTTTTTCGACATCCTGGTTAATCCAATCCTGGATAACCGAGAGTCTACTTTAATTGGGAGGGCAGAATACTTAATTCCCCCTGCTGTGTGTTAGCATTTTATTTCTGAGGGAAGGGAAATAAGACTGCAGAGAAACATAAAACATTATTTGGCATTGAATCTTGTACTCGTTATATTGGATCACATTGTTTTGAATATTATTTTTAGGCTAATAGAGACCCTGATGGGAGAATTGATGAGAGTCTGGTTGAGCAAGATGCTCAGGTAAGCGAAAAAAGGTTTTAGTCTGTTTCATACAAGTTAATATACAAATGAAATGGGTGCACAAGTGGGGCCCAGATGTGAGAGATGCTTGATTTTTGGAAACAACTATTGCTTCTTTTCTGTTGCAAGCGATGTGAAAAGAGAGGTAGTGCAAGCTGCTACATTCAGATCCAGGTTTCAAACACAAGTTTCCCCTCTGTTCCACTTTTTCCTCACTCCAGTTTTGCCAGTTATAAAATGAGAAGCCTAATATGTCAGTGGGAGCATTACAAATGTCTGAGAGAAATGGATGTTTCGAACATTGGAAGTTCAGGTGTTTGTCACCTGCAAAATTTGGGGGCATTCAGATTCATTCATTCAGATTTGATATTCTGATACAGGCCAACCTCTACATAAAAGATTTGTGTATGTCCTGTAATTTACTAGTTAATGCAACATTAGCATTACTCATGTTTAGGGATGATTCAAAAGAGAGAGTGTCCCAAACATGTTGCTTTATTGTAACCACATGGGAGTCCCAGAGCTGCCACTGCAGACATGACTGAATAATTTTCCAGAGTGAAATACTGCAGTTGAATTATATTTTCCATAGCTCTGCCTCCAACTCTTAGAATTGCACTCCAAACAGGATAAGGAGTAGGAGCAATATAATAATTGAAATGGCACCTCTTAGCCAATCCAATTGGCTTTGTTGTTAATTATAGTAGTGGTCAGATTCTCAGCAGTTAGATTGCAGGTCAAATCTGTACAATTGTGGTTGTTGCCCACTTGAGAGTGTTGCATATTTCAGTTTTAAATGAACGGCCATGAAAGGGTTTATTGCTGTCTTCCAAAGAACTGCAGTGACCATGTTTCCTCTTACGTACCGGATTTTCTATATTAAAAAAATATATATATAGCGCCTAGATGGTCATTAACAATGTATTTACTGTAGCAGTGTGGGACTCAGTATAAAGAGAAAATTCAAAACTTTTTGGTCATACTGTGAGAACAAGACCATTAAACATCTCTTCAGGCAGCTGGTTAAAGCAAGTTCTGTGCAGCAGATAAGGGAAAACAGGCAGATATTTGGATTCATGGGGTTTCCTTGGGAAATACTTGAACCCCTAAATGCAGAGCCTGTTTGCCTAACCTCTACTTGGTGAGGAGAGGGAAACAGACCCTAGATCTCTATATTCAGAGATCTTTCGCTGCATGAGGTGGCCTACAGACAACTTTGGAGTATGCATTTCAGCTTCAGCCTCACTTGTGTACTTCATCCAGAGCACCAAAACCCCAATGAAAACTATGTGGGTGAAATGAGACAACCACTATGCTCTTGAATGAACTTGCACAGAAACATTAATAAAATGATTCAAATATATAACAATAAAATTTTAATCAAATTAGGACATAAACTCCAGTGACTAGGAGCTGTGGTTTTGATGTACAAGACTGGAGATCTGGGCATAGGTCATAAATCAGGTCAAGAATATAACAGAGGCTGAGGAAGAATATGAGAGCTTGTTAAATTTACATTAAGAAATTTGTGTGTGTGTGCTTTAGATTTAGTGTTTTTCTTGACTTGCCAATGCAAAATACTTGTGGGTCTGGCGCGTGTGCATGTAGTATGCGTATATTTTGATGGTGCCTGGTGAAGTGCTGCATTTTTAGTTCTTTTAAGTGCTCGCTTCCTAGCCAGAGCAGCAGTCTAGCGTTCTGCTACTATATACATCTTGCCCTTGTTAATACCTTCAATAAATTGCTATTTTGTAAAACTTATGTATGGGACAATGTGGTATATATATATAGTCAAATGGTGTATGCGTACGTGCGTGTATGTACGTTCCCTTACTCCTTCCACACCGTTTGAGCTAGAGACTTGAAATTTGGTAGTTATAGGCTTTAGGGTCCTAATCAGGGTAAGAATCGAAAATTTTTCAAATCTCACCTCTGACGCCCCCTAGGGGTTAAATTCTTTAAAGCCCATTCTCATCAGTTGGGCAGCAGGTTAACACCTGCTGTTCTCTGTGACATAGTTATGATGCAATAATATGTACTCCAACAGCCCCCCCACTCACTCAGCTCTCTCCTCCCTCAGGTAAGAATCAAAATTTTTTAAAATCTCACCCCCCTCCCCCCTCCAACAGCCCCCGCACTCGCTCAGCTCTTTCCCCCCTCCCCCCCTCAATGGCCCCCCCACTCACTCAGCTCTCTCCCCCCTCCCCCCTCCAACGGCTCCCGCACTCGCTCAGCTCTCTTCCCCCCCCCCCCCTCAGGTAAGAACTGAAATTTTTTTTAAATCTCACTCCCCCTCCCCCCCTCCAACGGACCCCACACTTGCTCAGCTCTCTTCCCCCCTCCCCCCTCCCGCCCTCCAACGGACCCGAGCAACGCCGGGTATTTTTGCTAGTATATAATAATATAAATAAAATTTATTTTTTGAGGGGGAGGGAGGATATATTTCTGAAACATTTGCTGGAAGGGTACCTCATGTTTATATGAACCAGGACTATTACTCTACATGTGCCAGGTATCTCAGGGCATGAAAGGGTTAATGAGGATAGCGCATCACTCAGTTGGCAAAACTAAAACGGGGACTAAGGGAAAGAGGTGGGGTGATGTAGGATGATGGCAAGAAATATCTGTAGTGATGATGGAGTATTGGTATGCATGTTGATACGGTGCATCCAGTTTTTTCTTATGTAAATTTCTGGGACATGTCACTCAAGCTTCCTCCACTTTCACTGCAATTGTTATGGAGCATAGAGTCCTTCAAGTGAATGTGTGAAGAAATTACTAACTTTGTTTTGGTTTCTTGAAATTATAACAGGTCTTATTTAAGGCTGGAGAGATGAAATGGGGAACAGATGAAGAAAAGTTCATCACCATCTTGGGAACTCGAAGTGTCTGTCATTTAAGGAAGGGTAGGTAAAGTGGTGCAAGTAGAACTGAAAACCAGAATCTTAGCTGTTCCCGGTATGCGATGGGTGCAGCCCATAGGAGAGGAGCCATGAAGGAATTGTTTCTGGCTCCCCGATCTGAGGGAGGGTTCTATGTATTTGTGGCCCACTAGTCTTTACACCACTCCTTAAAGGACTTCTCTTTGTGTCCTCTACATAGTTTTCATCTTAGGCCAGGTCTACACTTATAAGCTTACAGTGGCACTGCTGTGAGAGCACATAACGCTGTGAGAGCAGCTTATGCTTAAGGGAGAGAGCTCTCCCATTGACATAATAAAACCAGCTCAACAAGCAGCTGTAGCTGTCGGTGGGAAAGCGTCTCCAGATGACATAAGCGCTCTTGTGCACTGCGCTATGCTGGCAAAATTTACGTTGCTCAGGGGTGTTTTTTCACACCCAGAGCAACAAAGTTTTGCTGATGTAAGTGCTGGTGTAGACATGGCCTTAGAAAGTAGCAGTGAAAAACTCCAGTCTGGAGGCGGAGTGTGATAAGTCTGAGGGGACAGCTGGAGTGTGTCTGTATCTGTGCTATTAGTTTAATCTGAAAAAGAGCATAGCAAAATGTGTGGTGTTCATTTTCTGTAATGGGTCATCATGTGATGGCTGTGAATGAGATCAGGCCTTCTAGGATCTGAGATAAAGTGCATTTTTAATGTATTTGTTTTCCCTCAACCCCCTGCATGCAGTAGATCCCCCTCACCCCTCACCCCCCCCCCACCTTCTGGGTATATTATATCTGTTTTACCAAATTCTGATGCAGAAGGATGTGCAAATTAAGATGGGGAAACACTTTTGAGTGGAAGGTTTTGCTTGATCATTTTTCTGTTTTCAAAGGATTTGCAAAACGAATGGAATTTTGTGAGCCCCTTCTCAATTAAGACCAGTTTTTTTGTTTATATAGCATCCCAAATTGTAATAAGTATTTTAGAAATGTTTAATTTGAGTGGTGCTCCAGTGGCACTTCTTGCATGCTTGAAGTTAAGCACATGTGAAATAGGCAGAATACAGACCATTTCAGAAGGGAATACACAATGAAATGTTCTTCATTTACAGCCTTGCCTGGCTACCACTTTGTTACTTATTTTCTTTCTTTGTTGCTTATTTTCACTTTTGTTGTCTTGAGCTTTTACTTACACTTTCTTCCTTTAGAGAGATTGACCCCTAGAAACCAAAATAGGCCTTACTTACTTCCTGTAGCTAACCGAAAGCCTGGACTAGATGTTGGGATTAAAGAGGATTTATGTGGACCAGCCACTGGAGGAGAGCATACTAGGAAGCAGTAGATCGGGGATCCTCTGTTCTATCCCTGGCTTTGAGATGGGAGTCAGGTTAATAACCAAATGCACCAGCCTGCACATATTTGATGCATTCAATCTGAAAGACAGTGTGGTTGGGTGAATATAATGTATGTTTGGCATATTAGAGATCTGGGTTCTAATCCCAGTTCTATGAGAACTTCTGAATTTGTGTAATCTCTTTGTTGATTTGTTTGTAAAATAGTGATGGCTTGATTGCCTTCAAGGCATTGGGGTATGGGGCCTTGACCATTAATAAAGGCTGTGAGGCATTCTGAAATATATACAGTGGACCATAGAGACGAGACCAGAACTCCTGAATTTCTAGCTTCAGCTCCGCCTGGGGGATGGTGCTGTGTTGTGTAGTTGGATGTGGGCGATGGCTCTCATCTGTGGAAAGTGGTCAGATTTGCTGGTGCAGGCAGTTTGAGTTTAAATGCAGAATGTTCCACATAATTCAACATAGATGAGAGTTTTGTTAGGGATGTGAGGTAGCTTGTTTCTTTAAGATGGTGTTGATCTTGTTTAAATATGCTACTCATGCCAGCCAGACTAGCCTGCTGTCAGGAGACGTGGGAGGCTACATCCTCCTCCCTGAGGAACTGTATTGTACAATTAGTCTGCTAGGAACAATGTATTTTAAAATAAGGCAGGGGAAGAGTGTCTGGAAAATGGAGGTTGAGCAGTGGATAATACATGGGACTTGAATAAAATAGAGTGCATTGGGCGGGGATAGTGGGAGAAGAAGTAATGTTTACATGCATGCAATTAGTTTGTACTTCTCCTTGGTTTTTCAGTGTTTGACAAATACATGACTATCTCTGGCTTCCAAATTGAAGAAACCATTGACCGTGAAACCTCTGGAGATCTGGAGAAACTGCTTCTGGCAATTGGTATTTAACAATCTTACTACCGTTACACTATTTGTAGGCGCTATAATGTGAGCTCTGAAGGAAATGCCATGTCATCTTTTCAAAGGGATTAAAACAGTGCTGAGTAACCTGATCAACAGCCTGAGTAAAGTTGATACCTCTATTCTCAAATCAATGACCTAAATTCTAAAATCTCCAGTAGCACAGGGGATTACATTACTATTTATTGTTTCCATCCTGACTCTGTGTAAATCCAGGTGAACTCTAATTTATTAAAGCTATTTAAATAGTCAGGATGCAGGAATTCCAGGAATGGTTTTATTTAGTATGTGCAAGATTTAAAAAATGTTATTTTGAGTGTTGATTTAAAGAATGACTTTGGTCAAAAAGTGACTGTTAAAATGAACGTTTTCTTACAAAGTAAGTAGCTCATTTGGAATCTTATTTTATTTTTAGTAAGTAAGTTTTTCCTCTTACTATCAGCTATGGGGAAAATGAACTCTATTCTGTTCAGCCCACATGCATCATCGAAAGCAGATGTTAAATAATATCTAAATGTAGGACCAAATTCTGCCTTCATTTGCCCAGGCCAGCCTACTGAAGATAATGTGTTGTCACATTTGTAATTTGAGGGTAGAGTTTATCTTGCAGGATCTGTATTGCTGATGAGACATGAATTCTGCCTTTCAGATCCCAAGTAGGACTAGCAGAAAAATATTGGAGTGTAAATTGATCATTCTTGTTTGGGAGTCAGTGAGCCACAGACCTAGGCCCATGCAAATAAAGCAGTGAGATTTTTGGAAAGAGTGATAACCTTGAGAAACTTTCTACTCCAGAGCTTAAACTTGTATTTACTGTGTAATTTGAAACTCAAAATATTTACCTCCCCTCAAATTGTCAGATATGTTCAATAGAAACTGATTATTGATGATTCATTTTCTCAGTGAAATGTGTCCGAAGTGTACCTGCTTATTTTGCCGAATCTCTCTTTTATGCCATGAAGGTAAGTACTTATTCTTCACATGACCTTCCCCCCCCTCCACATAACTCCCCTCTCTCTTTGTCTCCCTCCTCCTTCCCTCTCATTCTTTGTGTTCTCTCTCTCTCGTTCTTTAAAAGAGAGAGAGAGAGACCAGCTTAAATTCACCCAAATTTTGCCAGGCTGTGACTAGTTTGGATAAAACTGACAATATGGCAGGGACTGTAATCTTCAGTATGGAAACACTACCTGTAAAGACTATATATATCCCAGTATTCAATGTTCTATCTTACCCTCAGGGGCCTTCTGCTGGCCTGAAAATGGAGTGCCTTCCGTTGAAAGCTGTAATTTCTGCAGGTGACACACATTTTGAAAACGAGGATGACTAAAAGCTATGTTGTAAAATCTGCAGACCACAAAAATGGCTACCTTTATTAAAAAAAAAAACAACCAATTATAGACCCATATCCCGACTTTATAAAGTAAAATTCTAGTTCTTCATTCAAACGTTTTTTGAAGTCCACCATTTTTGAGAAGTAAAGAGGAGCTGCCAAAAAGAGAGACTTAGCACCAGTCTGGCTTTACTGATTCCTTCATTCCCCTGCTCCTACCTGACCTCACTTCCCCCCCCCCCCCTTCGCTACACATGCACACTCCCTTTTAGGCCTTGTTGTCTGGGGGGGGGGGAAGATGTATTGTGACAAGGTGGCCCCTCTGCTCCCCCTAGTTCAAGTCCTTTGGGTTGCTGGTGTGGCCCTGGCGCCCTGGCCAGACGGCACCAGACCCGGTTTTTCCTGCTGCTCCTTAGCAGCTCGTTCCCCTTCTTTCTCTCTCAGGGTCAGGCTCCTGCAAGCTAGGGAAGCTAGGCCCCCCCCTGGGAGGGACCCTTAGTTCTCTCCTCCTGCTTGTCAGCTGCCTCTCTGCCCCTGCTTCTTCCAACTTGCCCCTCACACCCCTCTACTTTTGCCAAACTCGCTCCGCTATCTCCTACTGCCTCCACACTCACTCCTCAAACTCTCACTCCCTCCAAACTCACTCCTCAAACTCCCACAAGCCTCTCTGGGGAGGAGTCTCTTTTCAAGGGCTCTGACAGCCTCCTTAATTGGCCCCAGCTGGCCCTGCTTAGCTGGGCCCGGTTCCCTTGGTAAGCCTCCTAATTGCAGACCTTACTGGCAGCTGTCTGCCCTGGGTCTGCCACATATCCCCCCCCCCCTGCGCAACACCATGGGGTTGGGCTACTTGGGTCGCGGAGCAATGTATCCTTGATAGCCCGTCTGCATTCCCATGCAGGGGGCCGGACCGATGTTGCACGCGGAAGTGGAAGGGCTGCAATGAGAGGAACCATCTTGTCACCCTTGCGTTGCTGTCCTTGTTTTGGTGCATCCACTTCAGCGGGGCATGGTCCGTAACTAGGGTAAACCGCCGACCGAGTAGATAATAACGGAGGCTCTCTATGGCCCACTTCACCGCCAGGCACTCCTTTTCCACCACGGCATATTTCCGTTCTCTGGGCAAAAGCTTCCTGCTGAGAAATAGGACTGGGTGGTCTTCTCCATCCCTCATCTGGGAGAGCACCGCCCCCAGCCCTACCTCAGAGGCGTCTGTTTGTAAAATAAATTCTTCTTTCCAGTCTGGGGCTATCAACACCGGGTCGGTGCAGAGGGCGGTCTGCAGGTCCCCAAACGCTGTGTCGGCAGCGTCCGACCACTTTACGATGTCTGGGCCCCGGGCCCTCGTTAGATCAGTTAATGGGCAGGCCCGGGTGGCGAAATGGGGAATGAATCTTCGGTAATACCCAACCAACCCTAGAAACGCTCGGACCTGTTTCTTTCGGATTGGTCGGGGCCACTTCTGGATTGCCTCCAGTTTGTTAAGTTGAGGCTTCACTACGCCTCTCCCTACTATATAGCCAAGGTACTTGGCCTCTGCCAGTCCGATTGAGCACTTGGGTGGATTTGCGGTCAGACCCGCCTTCCTCAGGGTGTCTAAGACGGCCTCTACCTTCCGCAAGTGTGTCTCCCAGTCTGGGCTATATATGATTACATCATCCAGATAGGCGGCGGCGTATTTCCTATGAGGCCGCAACAGTTTGTCCATGAGCCTCTGGAAGGTGGCAGGGGCCCCATGCAACCCAAAGGGGAGGACCGTATACTGGTACAACCCCTCCGGGGTGGCAAAGGCCGTCTTTTCCTTGTCTGCCTTGGCCAGGGGGATCTGCCAGTACCCCTTGGTCAGGTCTAGGGTGGACATGAACCGGGCTGCTCCTAACCGGTCAATCAGTTCGTCTATCCGGGGTAGCGGGTACGCGTCGAACCGAGAGACGTCATTCAACCTCCGGAAGTCATTGCAGAACCTCACCGTGCCGTCTGGCTTAGGCACCAGGACCACGGGGCTGGACCACTGGCTATGGGATTCTTCGATGACTCCTAATCGTAACATCTTCTGGACCTCCGCTCTGATCTCCTTCCTCTTTGCTTCTGGGACCCGGTAGGGCTTGACGTGAACCTTTACCCCTGGCTCCGTGAGGATGTGGTGGTGCACCTCAGTAGTCCGGCCCGGTGTCTCTGAAAACACGTCCTGGTTACGCCGGATCATGCGGACCACCTCCGCTCGCTGGTTCGGGGTCAGGTCCGGGGATATCCCCACCCGGCCGGGTGGGTTGCCTTCCCGGGGTGGTGCCCCCAGCGCAACCACCAGAGCGTCTCTCTCCTGCCACGGTTTTAACAGGTTGACGTGGTAAATCTGCTCCGGCTTCCGGCGTCCCGGCTGTCGGACCTTATAGTCAACGTCCCCCACGGCTTCCACTACTTCGTATGGCCCTTGCCACTGGGCCAACAACTTGCTCTCCGCTGTGGGTACTAGCACCATCACCCGGTCTCCCACCTGGAACTTCCGGCTTCTCGCTTGGCGGTTGTAATATGTCCGCTGGGCCTCTTGTGCCTTCTCGAGGTGTTCCCTCACTATTGGGGTGACCTGGGCTATCCTTTCTCTCATCCGAGCTACATGTTCGACGACATTCCTCCCTCGGTTTGGCTGTTCTTCCCAGTCCTCCTTGGCGATGTCAAGTATGCCCCGAGGGTGGCGTCCATACAACAGCTCGAACGGGGCAAATCCCGTGGAGGCCTGGGGCACCTCCCTTACAGCAAACAGGAGGTAGGGGAGCAGGGTATCCCAATCCTTCCCGTCCCGACTCACTACCTTCCGCAGCATACTCTTCAGTGTCCGGTTGAACCGTTCGACCAAGCCGTCAGTCTGGGGATGGTACACCGACGTCCTTATGGTCCGCACACGGAGTAGGCAACAAAGGTCCTTCATTAATTTGGACATAAAGGGGGTCCCTTGGTCGGTCAGGATCTCCTTTGGTATCCCTACTCGGGCAAAGATCTGTAACAGCTCCCGAGCTATGGTTTTGGACAGTGTGTTCCGTAAGGGCACAGCTTCGGGATACCGGGTGGCATAGTCCAGCACTACCAGTATATGCCGATGGCCTCGGGCCGATTTCTCCAGCGGGCCCACCAGGTCCATGGCGATCCTCTCGAATGGGACCTCAATGATGGGGAGGGGCACTAAAGGGGCCCGCAAGTGGGGCCGGGGGGCGTGCAATTGACACTCCGGGCAGGAGGCGCAGTATCGCCGGACCGCTGCATGGACCCCTGGCCAGAAGAACCTCTTCATGACCCGATCGAGGGTCTTCTCCACCCCGAGGTGGCCCCCGAAGAGGTGGCTGTGAGCCAGGTCCAATACGCCTCTCTGATGTCTCTGTGGCACCAAAAGTTGCTCCACCAACATATCGGACATCGGGACTACCCTATACAGCAGGTCCCCCTTGATTATATAGTATGGCCCTCGGCCCTTACTTTTCCCCTCTACCGGGACGCCATTTACCTCCACCACTTCGCTACGGATATTTTGGTAGATTGGGTCATTGGCCTGATCCTGCCCAAAATTCTCCGTAGCCGGGCCAATTGGCCCCAACTCCGGGGTCTCTACCTCTGCCTCTCCTTCGGGGACCGCCTGGGGGGCACTAGGCCCGGCATCGGTCTCCCCCCCCTCTCGCCTGGTCCTCCTTCCTTGGGGGCTCCCTCGTTCTCCCACTAGAGCAGCCCTCCTATATTGGGTGAGGATTTTCGTCCCTAACGCCTTGGCTGCCCTCCTCTCCCTCCGAGACTTCCGGGACCCCCCGCCTACAGAGAATAATTCCGGGTCAAATTCCCGGAAAGCTGGTGCCCCGGGACCTCTCGGCGCCACCTCCGGGACCCCGGCACTAACTCCTTCTGTCCCCCGCCCGGGGAGCAGGCTGTCAAAGTCAGGGAAGTCTCGTCCAATGAGGACCGGGTAGGGGAGCCTCGGGACTACGCCCACCACTACTTTCGTGGGGTGTCCCAGGACGTCGAGGCTTACAGAGACAGTGGGGTAGTAGTTAATATCCCCATGTACACAGGATACTGCCGAGCGCTTGGCCCGGGACAGCTGGTCCTGGCTGATCAACGTCCCGGAGACCAGCGTGACCGCGCTCCCTGAGTCCACTAGCGCGGTGGTCTTAATGCCATTCATTTTAACGGGCCGGGTATATCTATGGGGAGCCATCGCGACCCCCACTTGGTTCACCAGGTCGCACGGATCCCCCATACCCCCCAGGCCACATTCCATGGGTTCGGCCCGGTTTGGGCACTGGGCGGCTAGGTGTCCCATTTCCCCACAAGCGTAACAGCGCCTCCCGGCTCGGGACAGCCCCCCAGTCTTCGGGCTGTTCGGCCCTACCCCCCGAGTCCCGTTCCCCCGGTCCCCAAGTCTGTCCAAGCTCTCTGGCCATCCCCCAGCCTCCTCTTCTTCCTCCCTATCACGGCTTGGGGTCTTGGCCATCCGGGGCTTTGGTCTGGAGGCCGGCCTTCTGGTTGCCCGCAGCCCCTCCGTGGTAGTCCGTGACAACTCCTGGGAGGCAAGGTGTCTCTCTACGAGGGCTACCAGCTCGTCGTAGGAGGGGGGATCATTCTTTCGGACCCACCCCCTTAGCTCGGATGGCAACCCCCGCATATACCTGTCCAGTACCAGGATCTCTATCATCTTGTCCGGGCTGTGGGTCTCGGGCCGTAACCACTTCCGGGCAAGGTGGATCAGGTCGAATAGCTGAGTCCTCGGGGTCTTGCCGACCTCATACCTCCACTCGTGAAATTGCTGGGCCCGCAGGGCTGGCGTCACTCCCGCTCTGGCCAGGATCTCAGCCTTCAGCTGGGGGTAGTCCGCAGCGGCCTCGGGTGCCAGGTCGAAATAGGCCTTCTGGGCCTCCCCGCAGAGGAAAGGGGCCAGGATGCTTGCCCACTGTCCTCGGGGCCAAGCCTCACGCAGGGCCGTCCTCTCGAAGGCAAGCAGGTAGGCCTCGGTGTCGTCGCCTGCCGTCATCTTCTGCAGGAAATGGCTGGCCCGTAGTGGCCGGTCGTCAGGCCCCCCACGGCCCATGGTGCTCAGGGCTTTCATCTGCCGCACCACCTCCTGCAAGGTGGCTCGGTCCTGGGCTGCCTGGGTTATCAGCAACTGGTTGGTCTCTTGCTGTACTCGGACAGCTTCCTGCTGGGCCGCAGTGGCCTGGACCAGGGCCTTCACCACCTCGTCCATCTTCCCTCTGAGTATGGGGGGGGGGGAAGGGCTAGCCACCAAGTCTATTTACTCGCTATCCCACCTCTGACACCACGTGTGACAAGGTGGCCCCTCTGCTCCCCCTAGTTCAAGTCCTTTGGGTTGCTGGTGTGGCCCTGGCGCCCTGGCCAGACGGCACCAGACCCGGTTTTTCCTGCTGCTCCTTAGCAGCTCGTTCCCCTTCTTTCTCTCTCAGGGTCAGGCTCCTGCAAGCTAGGGAAGCTAGGCCCCCCCCTGGGAGGGACCCTTAGTTCTCTCCTCCTGCTTGTCAGCTGCCTCTCTGCCCCTGCTTCTTCCAACTTGCCCCTCACACCCCTCTACTTTTGCCAAACTCGCTCCGCTATCTCCTACTGCCTCCACACTCACTCCTCAAACTCTCACTCCCTCCAAACTCACTCCTCAAACTCCCACAAGCCTCTCTGGGGAGGAGTCTCTTTTCAAGGGCTCTGACAGCCTCCTTAATTGGCCCCAGCTGGCCCTGCTTAGCTGGGCCCGGTTCCCTTGGTAAGCCTCCTAATTGCAGACCTTACTGGCAGCTGTCTGCCCTGGGTCTGCCACAGTATTCATATATTGAGTTTGTCAGCATGAGTTAAAATCCTAGTGAAGACAGCAAGCAGTTGGTAGTTTTCATGTGAACTAACAGATTCATGATTAGGCTCCCCAGAGGTTTTTTCCTTTGTGAAGATAAGGTCTTTGTCTAAAATGGGTTTATCAAGAAGTAAATATATTAATAAAATGTCTGCATGAATAATTACTTGGAGGAAATCATGGGTTGATATCTGGATTTTTAAAGAACAGTTGTTCTACTATCTTTATAGAAAAGCCCCATAAAATGTAAATGAGATGAAAACAATAGGGTTCTATACAAATATTCTTACATTTTGAAGAAATACTCTAATTCTGGGGCGTGTAATAAAAAACCTTTTTATAGGTGTATTGAACCATATTTTAGGTTGCTGTTGCAGGGATATAATTTTTTATTAAATTCTACAGGTTGGTTTTAAAAAAACCTATAGACAGTTGCAAAGAGTCCTGTGGCACCTTAAAGACTAACTAAAGTATTGAAGCATAAGCTTTCCTGGGCTAATACCCACTTTCTCGGATGCATGCAGTGGAACTATAGACAGTGTATAATTGTGTATTAAAACACAGAACCTATCTGTTGGGAGACCAGTTTCTCATAATTTCAGCAGACAGATTTACATATAATTAATAAATCTGTCATGACAGAGTCACCCATTTAGGGACTGCACACAGGGCTCAATCTTACACTGCACTAGAACTGCTTCTTGCCCATATGGAAGAAGCAAAGGTAGACACATCTCAAAACTTTTTTTTTAAAGTAAAAAATGCCTGTCTGAAGAGAGTACTTGCACAGTTACACTACATTCACCACAGTCTCCATTCAAATGAGCAATCAGATAATTTTGAAAATAGTTATTTATACTGGTGACTCAGACTTGTACAGCAAATCACATGCCTTGATTAGTCATCACTGGGCTTTGTGCTCCAACTTTCAGTGAAACAAAGTCAATTCTTAGGGTGGAATTGGGGATTGTTTAGTATGATGCTGATCTTGATCATAGTATGCAAATACCATACTGTTTGATTTTTGGAGCTGGATCATTTCTATTTTTTTAGGTACTAGTGGCCTGAAGCTACAGGGTGGTGAACGTGAAGTGGGAGGTTCTGAACATCCTCAACGTTCTAGAAGCTCAGGGCACAGAGCATTTCACAACATCAGTTCTTTATTTCACATTAAAATTTTAATGTCTTATGATACAGACCAAAACATCTTATACTAATAAGGTAGAAATACAATGCAGTGATTCTTTGAAGATCCATATACATTCTCACTGTATTTGGAATGTATTTACCATTTATAACCATGCTACAGAGGACTCTCAAACATTTCCTAGATCTAAATACCTGCTCAGCATAAATAGATGCTTTAAAATAATATTTAAATATCTTTTAACATAGGGAGCTGGCACCGATGATGATACTTTGATCAGAATCATGGTTTCGAGGAGTGAAATTGATCTGCTGGACATTAGACATGAATTCAGAAAGAATTTTGCGAAATCTTTGCATCATATGATTCAGGTAAAATCTTCCAAATCCAGTCCAGTTATCCAGTGATAAAGAAATACATTGAGAATAGTATTTATAGGTGGTATAAGACTCCTTTAGGGCTTAGGTAGCATAGGTAATATTTGAAGAACAATATTGAATGAATGAATTTTTGTAAATGGCTTAAATGCTGGAGTAGTTTGTAAGGGAGATGTTTCCTGAAAAGGACAACTTCAGATTTCCTTGCAAATGTGTAATAGTGGGGTAGATCTGATGAGAAAACCAGAGACATTTTTCCCCCTTTCCTACCTTTTTTTTACACTTCTTTCCTGATTGGAGCTCCTTTCTTTTCATTTTTCGTGTCTCTGAGAAGCTGTTAGCAGCAGAAGGAAATGAGCTGGGATTATAGTCCTGCGTGTGATTCTGTTCCATTATTTCTTTCCCCTATGGTGCAAGAAGTTTTGTGCAATGGAGCTGGACTGCAATTGCAATCTACTCTTCCTTTACATCGTTACCAAAGGGAAAGTTTTATTGCAGAGGCAAAGGCAGAATCATAATCATTTAAGTCAGAGGAAAGGGAGTTGGTAAAAAAATCCAGATATTGCAGGATTTCCATGTATTTGTTTTAAAGTAAAAAGTGTTTAATATAAGCCATAACTCTTTCCCATAGCACTTTATTTGTAGGAGTATTCTTCATATAGTATTGTCTCCATTTTCATCTCTTACTCAGCTTTGTTATACCCTGCAATCCTTCAGTTCTGCTGTGTCAAATTGACTTTGAAGTTATCAAATAGGACCCCATGACCCCGCCCCCCCAACAATAAAAAAAAATAGTTGGGGCCAGACTCCCTTCCTTTGGAGTCCGTAGTAAAACTTCCCATTTGACTGCCATGGGAGTAAGATTGGACCGTGGCTAATTTATGGAAGGTCACTTTCAATATGTAAAAGATTTTAATTTGTACTGCTTTGGGATAGGATGGTTTGCAAATGGAAGAAATGACTTTGTAACTTGCAGTAAATGGCCCAGCTCCAGTATTGCCATTTGAAATCTTTCAGGATTTTTTTTATTTAAATGAGAAGTCTGGATGTTTAAAAGTAATTAGTCAGAGAATCTCCTTGTGTCATTCCTGAGCAGATAGTCATACAAATGGATTTCCTGTGGGTGGAGACTGTCATTTGTTGGAGTAGTTCCTGGGTTTGACTCTTTTTTAAAAAAATGTCTTTATGGTTGTGACTCACTGTGACTAATGCTATGTTTCATACACAGAAAGATACATCTGGAGACTACAGGAAAGCACTCTTGCTCCTCTGCGGTGGAGATGATGAGTAATGCTGTCAGTGATACGAAGGATTCAATCCTGCTCCCCCCCTAGCAGCCCCTCAGCATGTCTAGCTATGTTTTGCATGTTAGTGCTTTATAGCAGCTTACAACTACACTAGCATCCTAATGGTTAAAAAGACCCAATGAACACCTTGTTACTGAAGTTATATGCAGTCTCTCTTCCTACTGACATCCAAGTCGAAGTCTGTCAACCCAGCCACCAGGGGTTTATAAAGTGCCTCTTCTGACTATGTGAGTGTTCTCCTCTTCATGGAAGATAGATTCTTCGCTTAACGCACAGGGTTTTTTAGATGTTTTGCTGAAGTTGAGAAAATCCATACATTCCAAGAAGAATTGAAAGAAAATTTAGTCTTTAATCTTTTTTAAAAAAAACTTCATTTCTGGTTACTCATTTTAATGGAAATAGTAAGGTAGCTTTAAAATTGTGAATTAAGGAAAAATATCCTTCATGTATAATAATATATATTTGGTGCTATTAGCCTGAATCTGCTAAACAGCATGAGTTATCAATGGAAACATAATGTACCAATAAATGATTCCCTCCCTAACACAGTTGTATCTATTTTTATAAGCCAAAAATCCATTCTTTCTTCAGATTGGTTAAATGATCCTACTACTTTGCACGTAGTGGTTTCTGTTTTCATAGTGCTTTGGAAATGGGTAAATAATAATGGGGTAGGTGGCTTCCAGAAAGATGGATTAGTGTCAGGGGAGAGCTTTAGGCACCCTTTTTGGTTTTCTAGGTTGTGTATTTAGTCCTGTAAACCAGGCACAAGATAGCAACATTGTTGGTAGAAAGCATGCTCCAAGGTACAGGTGCTGCATGTGAAATCCCAGGGATGTACAATTTCTTCAGTCCTTTGTCTGTCTGTCTTTGCAATGGAGGTTTCTCAGTGCTGCCTGTTGGTGCCCCAAGTAGGACACATGACATGAGCACATGAATCTCTGTGACTGATTACGCCAAGAGTCTACAGTCTTGAATTTTCACTTTTCTCCTGTCCATCCCCCTTAAATCTTTTCCCATTTTCTGTCACCACTTACATGTTGGAACTGGCATGGAGAGGGTAGATAGAGTAACATTTACTTTTTTTTGTTTTTACTTCTTTACTGCAAATTGCATAGTGATTTTTTTTTTCTTCTGGAACTTGGGGGTCATATCAAAATTCCACACCCAGATCTTTCCTAATCCTTTTATTCCCTTATTTTTTGAGGGAAGGAAGTCCTTAAAATTCTCATTTAATGTTTTACCTTTAAATTCAGTGCCATTAGCATAGCATTCATGAGCATCCCGGTAAATCAAATCTGTGTGTGTGTGTGTGAAAGAGAGAGAGAGATGGAGAATAAAGTTACAACAAGAGAAACAGATTTGTTTATAGCTTCCAAAAGATGTTTATAAACAGCTGCTCAAAACTTAGCTCATAAGTCACTTAATCACAACTGCAAAAACTCCACTTTTTTTTAAGTGTTATTGCAATTGATTCACAGCAGAGTACTTCAGCTCTTTAAAACCAAAATCTATTTCTTATTAAAATGCAACTTTCTAATGAAGAATTGAAATCATAACTATAAAACTCAGTTTACATTTTGTTTAAAATAATGTTTTGACGTCTAATCCATTAAAATTGCTTTTTTCCCCCAAGATGCTTTATTTTTTCCCAATATCTTTCTCTATTTATCTTCCCTGCCTCTATTCAATTTTAAGAAAATATTGTGTTTAATCTTTACTGATAACCAACAGAAATAGTTGCATTCTGTAGTAACTATGAAATGTGTTTGTTTTACTATCCCTAGTTGGGCACTTGTTTAGTCCATACACGAGGATAGGGAAGGACTATCACCTACATTTTACTGGCAGGGGAACTAACACACAAATTAAGTGACTTGCCAAAAGTAACACAGGAAGCCAGCGGCAGAGCTTGGTTACTGAATTTATATATCCTGGGTTATAATAAAGTACCTTAACCACAACTCCTCCCTTTCACCAGATAGTGATGCAAACTGGTATCAAACTGGGCAGTGGAAAAACTACCTAAATATTTCATCAGATCTAGATGTAAAACATTATGGTTGCGTGGTTTAAACACTTTCAATTGGGATATATGTCAATTATGCTTGCATGTTTGTATGCATTACAATGGTCTGAGAACATGAGCAAATATTTCTCAAGTAATACAGTGGTATAATGCCTAGCACTTACATAATGCTTATAAACTAGCTCAGTTTCCCAAAGGAAAGGAAGAAAGATTATATACTTCTACAGTGATGGTTATATGGGTGTAGGTTTGTGTACTATGCATACCCTAGAAACACCTTGTAATTAATTTATACACAGTGTATAAATTACACTGTGTATGGGCAGTGTATGAAGTGGGGATCTTAAAAGGTGGAGGAAATATGATTTGAAAATGTTTAGTATGTAGCTAAGATAGCCATCCATGAGGGGTCCATTCTTCCTTAGCTGAAAGTCACAAGCTTAGCATGACTATTGTTTGAAAATGTACTGTATTAGTGCAAAGTGGCTTTTTTTTTAAAAGAAAAGTTTTGTCTAATTTCAGTGCATTTTTACTGGAACACTCAAAGGCACTTCTTAATGAGGGCTATTCTCTGCCAAACTTCAGCCATAGTCCAGCTGCTTCAGGGTTAAATCTGGCTTTTTTTCACCCTATAGAAAGTCACAACAAGAAGTGGAGGGAATATGGGTGTTTTCCACTTTGTTTTCAAACCACTCAATCATTTTGCCTGACTTCAAAAAACAAAACAAAAAATCTCTTGTGAGCAAAGATTAGAGTCTAGATTAGACATTTTTGGGAGGCTATGAATAACTCAGAATGGGGTTAGAATGGAAATGCTTAGGCAACCTTCATTGTAAACTGGTAATACTAGCATTAGCTACAATATTTCCCCCTTTGGGATATTGATTAGCCTGGAGTTCTGTAATGGTGAACTTTTTGACATACAATGTTGAATGCAAGGATTATGTAGTTTAAATTATCCTTTAGACAAACCTGTTTCTTTTCCCAATCTGTCATGAGGGATGAAGACACTGTTTCCCTTTCCTGAGGGTGGCATTTGTTGATATTGGTGAACAGGTACCATTTGTTCCTGTAGCTAGTCCTTGGAGTCACTCGTGAGTAAAATTACAAGACTGAGAAGGTGTGATAAAATGGAATTGCAAATCTGAGTAACAACTTTTGAAATCTAAATGTACTTTTCCCAGAAGTGCGCTGCCCTGACCGTTTCATGCTCTGTTATACTGTTGTGTATTCTTCTTCTGTGCTATTTAAAATGCCATTTATGTAAAGCTGTAGAAGCAGCGGTGTCCAATACGTTCATCACTAGGCACATGTGGCGAATAGGCTATTGAATTGTGGCTAATGCATGAGCAATGCATGGGTGTATGAATCCACTTTCTCTGCAGTCAATTTTATAAAATCCAAGTAAAATCTGGAGGCTGAGTTAAGCACGGTCAGTATGAATTATATACCAGATTTCAGGGTTATGTAGTAGTATGTAGTATGTTTGTAGTATGATTTTTAATCCTTTTTTATAATGTGGCAAATGAGAAAAATTCAAAACCACAAGTGTTGCTAGTATTGAATTTCTATTGGACATCTATTCAAAGTTTTTCTGCTGTGGCCCCTTTTGACTCTCCCGCCTCCACTTGCGGCCCCCCAGGATATGTCCGCCGAAATGCCACCGAATAGAAAGCTTCGCTTTCTGCGGCAGCATTTCGGCAGGACAATAATAGACCACTTGCGAGTTCAGTGGTCTCCTGGGCGGGATGGGTGGCAGCACTGGGGACTTGCACACCCCTGGCGGTGGTCTCGTGCACCTCCAGGGGTTCGCGCACCCCACTTTGAAGACCACTGCTCTACAGAGTGCCTTGCTGATGGCCTGTTTGTGCTGCCAGGCCTTCCTGGTTATCACTATTTCATCAAAGAGAGGTGAAGGCAACATGTCACAGCAGTAATGTGAGCCAGTAACTTTCAAATCACACTTCTGTGCTCAAGTTCACTTTAAAAGTCTTAGCCTACAGCCCCACTGCAATGGCAACCAACACGTATAGCTGTGTGGGGAGGAGAAGTTTTGGTTAGGACACTGGAGACAAATTTCAAGTGATATGGCATTAGCAGCACTAACTGAGACAAAACAGAACCTTTTGAGGGTTTTTTAAATTTAAGATCTCCATTTGAAAGACCCATCTTAGATTCTGGTATTTGGTTTATAGATGTATACTAAAAGCTGTGTTGGGTTTTTTTTGTTTTTGTTTTTTTTAAAGTACTATGGATGGAACTATTGGGAATTTCCAATAACTGTGCACAGCTAAGAACTTTGCAACTACATAGTTAATACAATATTAAAAGTAATCTCTTGGTAACAACAAATTATTTTGAGTCATTGGAATATTATTCTTCCTTCCCATTTTTCTTATTTGTTTCCTGAAATTTTATTGTTTTGTAGTGTTGTGAATTTCACAATTCTATGTTACACTGAGAAGTATCTTACAGCTCAGGTAGTCTGACTGGAATCTGTTGCTCTGTTCTCACGGCAAGGGGCTACTTGCTGTAAAGGTAATAGAATCAGGCCCCTAATTTGTAAAGGGGCATTTTATTTTAAAGCAAACTTAAAATTTCAAGCTTTCTGGCCTGTCTTTCAAATTTACCTGTGAACCGAAATAAGTAGGGTGACCAGACAGCAAGTGTGAAAAATGGGGGTGTGTGGGAGATAATAGGAACCCATATAAAGGAAAGACCCCAAAATTGGGACTATCCCTATAAAATCAGGACATCTGGTCTCCCTAGAAATAACACACTGCATCATAACCTATTTTCCTAATGTACTGATTTGCTTATAGCACATGTGAAATAATCCTTGGGATTTACCTAGTTTATTCAGATAACTTCTCCATTGGTTTGTAATGAGACATTAAGTATGAATTCATTCTATTTGGATTTCAATAAATTCTTGTTAAAACTAAAGCTAGGAATCTATTTTTACTTGTGAGTTACATGTTGTAATTCCTCCATGACCTAATTCAGCCTACTGAGTCCTTTAACTAGGAACCCCAAGTGGGAAAGGAATGAAATACTTGCTTTGCAGCTCAGAGTCCATGATAAGAACTAAGCAGGATCATGTGGGAGCACGTGTCACTGGATAACAAACCAGCACTGTTCGATCTCAGTGTTCCTTTTATCCCCTTGATTCCAGGACAGCTGGCTCTTATTTACCAATTAAACCAATGCACTCAAAAGGGATTCCTGAAAAAAGCAACAAGGGAAGAATTTGATTTAACCCATACTTCACTTCACTTCTCTTAAATCTAGATACAAGTGCATAGTATATGGGCAACAAATGCTTGGGATATTGCTGAATAACTCATTAGGTTAAGAGACAAAATGGATAAGGTCTTTTATTGGACCATCTACCCACAACTCTTCAGCGCCTCCCAAACTTAAAGGTTCTCGGGTCTGCCTGATTTTTCAGGGACTCACACTTTAGCGTTCCAGGTATCGCCGCAGATCAACCCAAGAGTTAGGACAGGCTGAATGAGTGCCCGGTGTACACTTCCTTCCTCTTGTCCGTCTATGGTGATCCTGGAGTCATCCAAAGGTGTGTCCCATCTGGGTCGCCAGAATTGTTGCACAAATGGCTCGTTTCCTTTGGAGGTGTCCCAATTTACCTTCAAAGAACAGGCAGGCCTTGGAGAGAGCTTGAATGCAAAAGTTTATTCGCTAGCGAAGTGAAGCCACAGAGATAGCTCTCAAATTATGGCTTCCCCTCATACATCATTACAAGACTTTTTATATGGTTCTTTACATGGAGGAGGAGGCAAGAAGGGCCTCATGCAAATTAACAGGTGAAAAACATGATGTTGTTTCCTATCTATTTACTTATTTGTCTGGAAAGAACAAGACGTACAAACACAAAAAGTTCCTATCATGAAATGGTACATATGGGGTAAAAATACATGCAGATATGAGCTAAAACATACGTGGTAGGACAAATGTATGAAATATACAGGACAAGATAGGAGTTTGAACCCTGTGAGGCCCAGTAGTGCCTCCAGGAATGCATAACACAAGATAAGAATTTAAAGCAGCCCAGAGCTAGTTACACAGCTTCAGTAAGACATTTTCCTATATTTTAACCTTTTCTTACACCTCTGAGGTGCTTGTTTCATCTGTCCCAACCATTCTGTTAGCAGGCCTCCTGCAAGGTTCTGCCACTTGTGGGCAGCTCCTAGCGCCGCTTCTCGCCATTGAGTCCCCTTTCCCCGAGGACCTGGAGCAGGATCAGCATTTTGAAGACCAGGTCCCCTGCCTGGGCACATGGCCCTTTGCGCCTAAGTCCCGCCCCCAGATTGTGCCACCTCAGAGGTTCTCTTGATTTAGGCCAACCTGACAGTCAGCACCTGCCATCCTCTAACCCAGCACTCTATAGTTTCTGTTCTGCGGCCCCTTTTCCCTTTCTGCTTTCTTTCTGCGGCATTTTGGTGGGACAAAAAAAGACCGCAATTTCGGCGGTCTCCCGAGCGGGATCGACGGCAGCGCCAGGGTCTCGCACACCCCCAGGGGTGCGCTCAACCCACTTTGAAGACCACCGCTCTAACCTGAAGTCTCGCATCAGCCATGAGCTAACGCAGCCTCTCTCTCACACCAAACACCCTCCCTCTTGAACCAATTCCGGGCCAGTCCATATCATCAGGTTTCAGATCTCTCATAGCGTGACATTCATCCCCTAAGAAGGAAGAAGCTGGTGCACCTGTGACTCATAAACTGCAGTTTTCTTCACAGTTTTCTTCACAACATTAGCAAAATTAATACCTATACAGTGAATTATATCATTATGCACCCTCACCAAAATTAATCTCTAAATCTCTCCCACCTCATAGAATCTCAGTGTTAGTAAAAAATCTGTTTAGTGCTTTTCTTCAGTAGATCTCAAAACACTTTACAAATGAGGTGAGTATAATCAGCTCCCGTCCCCCCTTTCCTTTTAGATGGGCAGGGCTACTGGCACAAGGAAGTGAAGTGACAGCCAATGGACCAGCAGCAGAGCCAGGAATAGAAACCAGGTTTCCTGAATCCCAGGCCAGTATTCTAAACCGGTAGACAACACTACCTCACGTGTTGAAAATTAAGTAAATTTAGTAAATTTCTCAGAAATCTACTTTTTAGAAACATTCTGAATGGGAAAGGTGCAGTAACCAGAGGACCTTGCTAGTTTTAGGCCAATCTTATCACAGCCACAATCATATATTGCGCTCAGGAAGTGAGCCCTAGGGCCTGCAGATCTCAAGCTATCTATATGCTTGTAAACAGCGAAGAAACCAACCAAACTCCTATTCTTGTGCAACTTAGAAGCTCCAGGAGGGCAACTTTATGCACCTAAGTGGCAGTGAGATCGTCATCCTCAAAGTCACACTGCAGTCTGCCAAAATGTGTAATCCAAGAAAGAATCAAGCTTGCACCACTACAGGATTGTTACTTCCAATGACCAAATGAAAAGGGTAAAAAGATGTTGATTAAATTAAAAGTAATGATACCAAAATTCTTCACAAGTTTTCCAGATTCCTTTTTCTTTAGCCAAAGAAAGAACTGAGACTATACTTGAATGTACATTTTATTAATCGAATTACATAAATAGTAATAAATACATTCATAAATAAGCAGTTACAGAAAGAAAAGCAATGTGACATGACAGTCAAAGTTCAGTCCAAGCATTTAACATGAAGTAGTCCAACTTTTATCAAATAGGTATAATCAGACCTAGTTAATTCATTTCACATATCATCAAATGGCAATTATAGCAAAATCATCTTAATACACCCAAGAATTAACTACCAGTGTAAATCTTTTAAGACAGGTTATTGTTCAAAACTTAAGTGGAAGAAGTAGAAGTTTTCCACAATTGTTACACTTTGAAAAGCTCAATAAGGTTTAAGGGATCCCCTACAGCTGCAGAAATGCTAACCTCTCTGGAGACATCTTAATTCTGCCTGGTCATCTTCATCCAAGATTTTGGAATTAGGAATGACAGTAAGAACTGCGGTAGTCAGGTGGGTCTTGCATCCCTGTTGAGCTTTAAATTCAAACCTCAGTGCTTTCCAACACCAACCCTAAATTAATTTTCACACCAATCAAATGCACCAAACAGGCAACCTCGGCTTTACCCTTTAAATACATCTACTAATGTACGTACACAAAAACATCTAAAATTGCCAACAATTCCATACCTGAAAAAATTCATAATCACCATATAATGCACCTCTACCCAAATTCCAAAACTTAACAGAAAAATACCTACCCAGAACATCCACATCATCATCCTCTGAATTCAATACGCATAAAAACTATTAAAACACCACTATTGCCTCCTACATCAACAGACACAACCAATAAAAATACTCTAACTTCTGACAACATAGGTGCAAAGTCAAAATTGAATGTGTGGTACACTTTGTTTGGTGTAAAAGTTTAAGTAGAGTAGCTGTTTGAAAGCTTTGAATTGGGGGTTGTACCAGACAGTTTCAAGCACATTTAGTTTTGTTTGCTTCCTTTTTAAAAAATGTCTGAGAAATACACAAGTTAGGTGTTACCCGGCGTAAATGTTAATCTTGTGAAACTTCATGTTGTTTGAAGAGTGTTCTGTGGGAAATTGAGGGTGAGTGAAGAATACAAATGTATGCTCTCCCATAAGTTAAATCTGTGCACTTCCAGTAGTAAATGATGATTAATTAATAGTAAGCTATGATTCTATAGAACTTGTGTTTTTGAGGTCTCGACATTTCAGATATACAGTTATGCCTTGGTACAGGGCAGTTAAATTCATTAGCCAGCTAATAAAGACACAAAGGAAATCAGAGATACAAACTCTTCTTACGGAGAAGTCAAGCTACTCATGTTACTGGGGCCTGATTACAAGAGGGTATATGTACCCAAAAATCCATTCCTTTTCCTCCATCTTCTTTTCTCTCCTCTGGGTATAGCACTCATAACACTTCTTTCTTCTCCACTTGTGCTTCAAGATGACTGTAAAGAAAAAGGGAGCACAAGGCATGTGCAAGTGAGAACCCCTTTGCACAACTCCACATCCCTGACTCAAAATCATTGTAAATTAATGATGCAGTGTTCTTTTTCTGGATCTGCAGACACCCTCGCTATTTAGGCCCAAGACATTTCCAGATGCTCCTCAGACACTTCCAGAAGGATATCCCCCCCGTCCCAAGCCACACTGGGTGAGAAAAGTACTGAACCTATTCTCCTCAAAAGCCACAATCTCCAGATCTCCCCATGACAACTATTACACCAGGCAGTCTCCATACAAAGTCAAAAGGAATGAACTGATGAAGGGCAGTAAGGAATGAATTGACAAGAAATGCTAATTCAAGGTGACACGGTGTACTGCCTGGATTGACTTTGTCCAAAACCGCCACAGGACACTCCCTTTTGGAACTCACCAGCAACAGCATCTCCGGTCTCCAAAAGTTCAGCGGGTGGGTAGAAAGCTGGAGACTTGGCTGCAGAATTCCAAGCACGTTGGAACCGCTGATCGAAGGGCCAGAACTATGGACACAGTCTCATGGGGGCACCATAAATAGTAGCTGATGAGACATGTACCCTGGTTACAGGGTGCTCACTCAGGGCAGCTGGCGGCACTTGGCCTAGTGCCAAGAGCCTGGAGGGCAAAGACCTGATCCCTGATTACGGGGCGGTCGCTCGCAGCAGGCTTCGAAGACAGCACAAGGCCAAGAGACCCTAACGGCCTCGGAGACGCAAACCCTGGTTACAGGGCGGTCAAGCTGCCCATGTTACTGAAATGAGGTTAATCCCCCAGATTTCAAAAGCCAGATGCAACCTGTACCCCGATTACAGGGTGGTCGCCGGCATTAGCCCAATAGCAGAGACCCTAACCTGAATTACAGGAAGGTCAAGCTGTCAAAGTAGCAAAGTCCCACTCTCGAGAGACTTGTGACATGTCCCCTGATTACAGGGTTGTCACGCTGACTAGTGGGGCAGAGCACGGCGTAAAGCCAAATGAGCAAAGAGGGCAGAGACCCGGACCCTAGTTACAGGGCGGTCACATTGCTCAACTTACAAAGAACTCCATGCCCCTCCAAAGATAGGGGGAAGTGACTTGCACCCTTTTACAGGGCAGTCACCCTCAGTAGCCAGCTAACAGAGACCCAAACGGCCTCAGAGATGCAACCCCTGGTGACAGGGAGGTCAAGCTGCCCATGTTACTGAAATGACGTCAATCCCCCAGATTTCAAAAGCCAGATGCAACCCGTACCCCGATTACAGGGTGGTCGCTGGCATCAGCCAAAGAGCAGAGACCCTAACCTGAATTACAGGAAGGTCAAGCTGTCAAAGTACCAACAAGCTCGGGATGTCCCATTCTAGAGAGCCTTGTGACATGTACCCTGTTTACAGGGTTGTCATGCTGAGGAGTGGGGCAGAACATTGCATAATGCCAGATTAGCAAGTGTGTAGAGCCCCGACCCTGGTTACAGGGTTATCAAGTTGCCCAAATACTAGGAAATACTCTACTTTGTTTTACCTAATCACCCTGATTATGGCCCAATAGTTGCCATCAGCTCACTAAAAGGAGCTCAACCTGAAGAAAACAGAAGTGGAGTGATAGTCTCCTGTGTACTAAAAGATGATATCTGGCCCATAGTCTTCTCTTTTTTGGGGAGGAGGAAGGTAAATATATTAATACCCTTTCAGCTCTTTTTCCAATTCTGAGGAGAGTAAATAAAAAGAACTGCAGTGATTTAACTTAAAGAACTCAAAATAAACAAATTAAGAAATAACAATGTTCACTCCCATTTGTAGCACATTCTCTCCCATACACATACATACAAAATAAAGGGGGATTTCCCAGAACAGAAAGAGAGCTTATTGCAATAGGTTACTTGACCCTCAGTGTTAAACTTGACCAGTCTTCCTCCCCTCCAAAAAGAAAGGGAAGAGGCCTAAGACCTGAACCCTGCTTACAGGGCAGTCATGCTGTTCAATGGATTAAGAGGCTCAAGGTCACCGAACACACAGTGTAATTAGATGACTAGAGGCCTGATTAGAAGCAGGTTACTGTGACCAGAGTCCCTTTCCTTTGTCTCCATCTTCAGTGACTTGTCTTCTTTCTACCTCTTTGCCTTACATTCCTGAACCTTTCTTCTTGTCCACTTTGCTTCAAGCTGCGTGAAACAGAGAGAGGGAGCACAGAGACATGTGTTAGTCAGGTGCCCTTACAACTCCACATATCTCAGATGTGGATTTTCCCCTCCTGAGTGAGAAAAGTACCAAATATTTCGCGCTGAGCTCCTCCCCTGCATCACCTCAGCCATTCCCACTGAGGCTCTGAACCACCCCTTCAGAATCACCTCCGCATTTCCCACCCAGGCTCCGCCCCTTCCTAGTCACCTCCGCCTTTCCCCCAGGCTCCGCCCCTTCCAAATCACCTCAGCTTTTCCCGCCAAAACTCTGACACCCCCCACCCTTCATAGTCACTTCAGTTTTTCCCGCCCAGGCTCTGACACCACTGCACTTCTCCCCACTTCAGAGGCACCTCAGTATTTCCCACTTATGCTCTGACCCCTCCCCCCTTCAGAGTCACCTCAGAGCATTTCCCGCCCAGGCTCTGAGCGTCCTCCCGCCCCTCCAGAGTCACCTCAGCGTTTCCCACCCGGGCTCCGCCCCTTCAGAGTCACCTCAGCCTTTCCCGCCAAAACTCTGACACTCCCCACCCTTCATAGACACTTCAGTTTTTCCCGCCCAGGCTCTGACACCGCTGCACTTCTCCCCACTTCAGAGGCACCTCAGTATTTCCCGCCCAAACTCTGACACACACACAGCGATTCAGAGTCACCTCAGCTTTTCCCACCCAGGATGTGACACACCCCCTACCCTCCCTACAGAGTCACCTCAGAGCATTTCCCGCCCAGGCTCTGAGTGTCCCCCCGCCCCTCCAGAGTCACCTCAGCGTTTCCCACCCGGGCTCCAACCCCCCCTCTTCAGAATCACCTCAGAGTTTCCCGCCCAGGCTCTGACTGCTCCCCCCTTCAGAGTCACTTCAGCTTTTCCTGCCCAGGCTCTGACACCCCCTATGCCCTTCAGAGTCACCTCAGCTTTTCTCACTTATGCTCCGACCCCTCCCCTCTTCAGAGTCACCTCAGGATTTCCTGCCCAGGCTCCAGAAGCCAAAAGATACAGCAAAAGCTTCTAGTGTAAATTGATATCCCCTGCACAGGCTATGAAAGGAAATCACCTGCACACTGAAACGTACTGAGGTGCTATCCACACATCAGTATATTGAGTCCGTAAGTTTCTTCTTTTTATCCATATTGGCCCAGATTCTCCAAGGTACTTAGCCATTATGGGAGTGAGGGGCCCAAACACCTTTGAGGATGTGGGTCACTGTCTCCGGGTTTCTCTTTCCTGTCAGTGGCGTCAGGCTGTGCACATGGGAAGTCACTGCCTAAGGCTGGGAGAGGCCCAACTCCTCCCTGGGCTGGTGATGGGCTCTGCAAAAGACCCTGGGATGGCTGCGTGCTGCGGGGGATGAGGGAAGACAGGATGGACTTGGTGCTAGCGCCTGAGCAGCAGGGATGGGGCCATGCTTGGCAATGTGGTGAAGCAGGTGCAGGCAGGCGCTGTGCACTGCTGACGGATAGCAAGGGACGGTTTGGTTTCCCCTACCAAATAGAAAGAGGCCTAGACAGGCTCAGTGCAGGGTCTGCCATGGGAAGTGGCCTGACAAGTGAGATCGACCCCTTGCACCTTTGGAGGCAGCTCTGTGAATTGCTGCCAGGCTGCCACCCCGGCACCAGGACTCCAAAACACAAGGAACACAAGGGCGGGACGGAGCCCACATGGGGCTCCACCAGGGGGCAGGGCTGAGACTGGGTGGGAAATGGTTCAAGAGGGAGGGCGTTTGGTGTGAGAGAGAGGCTGAGTCAGCTCAAGGCTGAGGCGAGACTTCAGATAAGAGGATGGCAGGTGCCGACGGTGAGGTGGGCCTGGAAGAACCTTTGAGACAGCACGAGACGGGGACAGGGACTTAAGAGCAGATGGCCACATGCCCAGGCCAGAGCCCTGGTCTTTGAAACACTGATGCTGCTCCAGTCCCTCAGGGAAAGGGGGGCTCATCGGGGAGAAGTGGTACTAGGAGCTGCCCACAGCTAGCAGAACCTTGTAGGAGGCCCTGATACCCCCAGAGCATCAGACTGGTTGGGAACAGATGAAACAAGCACCTCAGAGACGGGGGGCTTGAACTAGGCTTCCACATGGTGGCATGAGTGGGAGGGACTGTGGCTCAGGCTAGAAATGGTGCAGGCACTGGGAGGAGGGCATATGGGAAGCAGCGACAGGCACTACCCGAGAAAGAGGAGTGGGTGGCCTTGTTGTGAGGTGGCAGGAGGGGCAAAGGTGAGGCTGGAGTGCCACGATGAGATGGCGGGAAGCAGCTGGCTCTGGCAGGAAGTCTGAGACGGCAGTAGACTGAATGTGGGTTGGGTGGGAAACTGCAACAGGGGGCAGGCAGAAGGCACTGAGGTTGCTGCAGAGCAGGAAGGGGTGATACTGAGAGGGTAGGAAGAGGCTGGGGGCAAACCTATAGAAAGGGCACAAGCAGAGGGAAGGGTTTTGTTTGAGGCAGGAAGTGCTGAAGTAACTGGAAGAGAGGGGTGGGGACTGGGCACCAGAGGGTGGGGCTCCGGCCAGGCATGGAGAGGTCAGGGAATAAGGAAGGGTTCAAGTTCAGAGGGGAAATGTTGACGTTGCACAAAGGGATGATGAATGTGATTTGAGGCACCAGGCTGGGCAAAGAGATGAGATGGCATGAGTTGGTGTTTGGGGCTTGGGCTGAGGCAGGTAAGGTCTGAGGTAGATCAAATGAGGTAGAGGGAAGTGCTGAAGTGACAGTAGAGGAATGGGCTCAGCACCTGGGTGGGAAAGGCTGAGGTGACACCAGAGGAAGAGCTCAGTGTCTAGGAGGGAAAGAGTGAGGTGATGCCAAGGGAGGGGCTCTGAAACTGGGCAGGAAAAGCTGAGGTGACTCTAAAGTGGGTGAGTGATAGCCTGGGTGGGAAAGGCTCAGGTGACTCTGAAGTGGGGTGGGTCGTAGCCTGCATGGGAAAGGCTGAGGTGATTCTGAAGCAGGGAGGTCAGAGCCTGGGTAACGCCAGAGCAGGAACCGGCCTTGGGCTGGAAAGTCTGAGATGGGAACAGAGGAGGAGTCCAGCACTTGAGCGGGAAAAGTGAGGTGACTCTAAATGGGAGTGTCAGAGCCGGGTGAAAAATGCTGAGGTGACACTGAAGCAGCGGGGAAGGTGTCAGACCCTGGGCGGGAAACGCTGAGGTGACTCTGAAGAGGGGGGGGGGGGTCCGAGCCTGGGCAGGAAACACTGAGGTGACTCTGAAAGGTGGAGGGGGCGGAGCGTAAGTGTGAAAGGCTGAGGTGACTCTGAAGGGCATGGGGGGTGTCAGAGCATGGGTGGGAAAAGCTGAGGTAACTCTGAAGCAGAGAGGGATGGGGGTGTCACAGTGTGGGCGGAAACAGCTGAGGTGATTGAACCAGGGGTGTGTTGGAGTTTGGACAGGAAAAGCTGGGGTGACTCTGAAGGGTGGGGGGGGTGTCACAGTTTTGGCAGGAAATGCTGAGGTGACTTTGAAGGGTGGGGGGGTGTCAGAGTTTTGGCGGGAAAGGCTGAGGTGACTCGGAAGGGGGGAGCCTGGGTGGGAAATGCGGAGGTGATTCTGAAGGGGTGGTTCAGAGCCTCAGTGGGAATGGCTGAGGTGATGCAGAGGGAGGAGCTCAGCGTGAAAGATTTGGTACTTTTTTCACTCAGGAGGGGAAAATCCTCATCTGACATATGTGGAGTTGTAAGGGCACCTGACTAACACATGTCTCTGTGCTCCCTCTCTCTGTTTCACGCAGCTTGAAGTACAAGTGGACAAGAAGAAAGGTTCAGGAATGTAAGGCAAAGGGGTAGAAAGAAGACAAGTTACTGAAGATGGAGGCAAAGGAAAGGGACTCTGGTCACAGTAACCTGCTTCTAATCAGGCCTCTAGTCATCTAATTACACTGTGTGTATGCTGCTCTCGAACCTTTTAATCCCTTGAATAGTGTGACCACCCATTTAAGCAGGGTTCAGGTCTTAAGCCTTTTCCCTTTCTTTTTTGGAGGGGAAGAAGACTGGTCAAGTTTAACACTGAGGGTCAAGTAACCTATTGGAATAAGCTCTCTTTCTGTTGTGGGAAGTCCCCCTTTCTTTTGTATATATGTGTATGGGAGAGAATGTGATACAAATGGGAGTGAACATTGCTATTTCTTAATTTGTTTATTTTGAGTTCTTTAAGTTAAATCACTGCAGTGCTTTTTATTTACTCTCCCCAGAATTGGAAAAAGAGCCGAAAGGGTATTAATATATTTACATTCCTCTTCCCCCCAAAAGAGAAGACTTCGAGCTACATATCATCTTTTAGTGAACAAGGGAGTATCTCTCAACTTCTGTTTTCTTCAAGTTGAGTTCCTTTTAGGGAGCTAATGGCAAGTATTGGGCCATAATCAGGGTGATTAGGCCAAACAAAGTAGAGTATTTCCTAGTACTTGAGCAACATGATAACCCTGTAACCAGGGTCTGGGTCTCTGCCCACTTGCTCATCTGGCATTATGCCATGCTCTGCCCCACTTGTCAGCGTGACAACCCTGTAAACAGGGTACATATCACAAGGCTCTCTAGAGCTTGTTGGTACTTTGACAGCTTGACCTTCCTGTCAGGTTAGGGTCTCTGCTCTTTGGCTGATGCCAGCGACCACTCTGTAATCGGGGTATGGGTTGCATCTGGCTTTTGAAATCTGGGGGATTCGCGTCATTTCAGTAACATGGGCAGCTTGACCTCCCTGCAACCAGGGTTTGCGTCTCCGAGGCCGTTAGGGTCTCTTGGCCTTGTGCTGTCTTCGAAGCCTGCTGCGAGCGACCGCCCTGTAATCAGGGATCAGGTCTTTGCCCTCCAGGCTCTTGGCACTAGGCCAAGTGCCGCCAGCTGCCCTGAGTGAGCACCCTGTAACCAGGGTACATGTCTCATCAGCTACTATTTATGGTGCCCCCCATGAGACTGTGTCCAGAGTTCTGGCCCTTCGATCAGCGGTTTCAAGGTGCTTGGAATTCTGCAGCCAAGTCTCCAGCTTTCTACTCACCCGCTGAACTTTTGGAGACCGGAGATGCTGTTGCTGGTGAGTTCCAAAAGGGGGTGTCCTGTGGCGGTTTTGGACAAAGTCAATCCAGGCAGTACACCGTGTCACATTGATTTAGGATTTCTTGTCAATTCATTCCTTACTGCCCTCATCAGTTCATTCCTTTGGAGATTGTGGCTTTTGGGGAGAATGGGGTCAGTACTTTTCTCACCCAGTGTGGCTTGGGAGGAGGGGGATATCCTTGTGGATGTTTCTGAGGAGCACCTCGAACTGTCTTGGACCGAAATAGCCAGGGTGTGTGCAGATGTGGAAAAGAACACTGTATCAGTAGTTTACACTGTGTTTGAGTTGGGGTTCTCACTGACACACGCCTTGCGCCCCCTCTCTCTTTACAAGCATCTTGAAGCACAAGCGGACAAGAAAGAAGTGTCAGGAATGCCACACCCACAGAAGAGAAAGGAAGATGGAGGAAAAAGGAAAGGGACTCTGGGCACAGTAACCTCCCTGTAATCAGGCCTCAGGTCATCTTATTAGACTGTATGGGAATCTGGAGCCTTTGAATACCATGAGGGGCATGACCGCCCTGTAAGCTGGGTCCCGGTCTGTGCCATTGTGTCCTTTTGACACACTGCTCCGCTGGCTGGCTCGAATGAGTGACTGCCCTGTAATCAGGGTGCAAGTCACCTCCCCCTATCCTTGGAGGGGCATTGAGCTCTTTGTTAAACTGAGCAAGGTGACCACCCTGTAACTAGGGTCTGGGTCTCTGCCCACTTGCTCATCTGGCATTATGCCATGCTCTGCCCCACTCGTCAGCGTGACAACCCTGTAAACAGGGTACATGTCACAAAGCTCACTAGAATGGGACATCCCGAGCTTGTTGGTACTTTGACAGCTTGACCTTCCTGTAATTCAGGTTAGGGTCTCTGCTCTTTGGCTGATGCCAGCGACCACCCTGTAATCGGGGTACGGGTTGCATCTGGCTTTTGAAATCTGGGGGATTGGCGTCATTTCAGTAACATGGGCAGCTTGACCTCCCTGTCACCAGGGCTTGCGTCTCCGAGGCCGTTTGGGTCTCTGTTAGCTGGCTAGTGAGGGTGACTGCCCTGTAATCAGGGTGCAAGTCACTTCCCCCTATCTTTGGAGGGGCATGGAGTTCTTTGTAAGTTGAGCAATGTGACCGCCCTGTAACTAGGGTCCGGGTCTCTGCCCTCTTTGCTCATTTGGCTTTACGCCGTGCTCTGCCCCACTAGTCAGCGTGACAACCCTGTAATCAGGGGACATGTCACAAGTCTCTCGAGAGTGGGACTTTGCTACTTTGACAGCTTGACCTTCCTGTAATTCAGGTTAGGGTCTCTGCTATTGGGCTAATGCCGGCGACCACCCTGTAATCGGGGTACAGGTTGCATCTGGCTTTTGAAATCTGGGGGATTAACCTCATTTCAGTAACATGGGCAGCTTGACCGCCCTGTAACCAGGGTTTGCGTCTCCGAGGCCGTTAGGGTCTCTTGGCCTTGTGCTGTCTTCGAAGCCTGCTGCGAGCGACCGCCCTGTAATCAGGGATCAGGTCTTTGCCCTCCAGGCTCTTGGCACTAGGCCAAGTGCCGCCAGCTGCCCTGAGTGAGCACCCTGTAACCAGGGTACATGTCTCATCAGCTACTATTTATGGTGCCCCCCATGAGACTGTGTCCAGAGTTCTGGCCCTTCGATCAGCGGTTCCAACGTGCTTGGAATTCTGCAGCCAAGTCTCCAGCTTTCTACTCACCCGCTGAACTTTTGGAGACCGGAGATGCTGTTGCTGGTGAGTTCCAAAAGGGGGTGTCCTGTGGCGGTTTTGGACAAAGTCAATCCAGGCAGTACACCGTGTCACATTGATTTAGGATTTCTTGTCAATTCATTCCTTACTGCCCTTCATCAGTTCATTCCTTTGGAGATTGTGGCTTTTGGGGAGAATGGGGTCAGTACTTTTCTCACCCAGTGTGGCTTGGGAGGAGGGGGATATCCTAGTGGATGTTTCTGAGGAGCACCTCGAACTGTCTTGGACCGAAATAGCCAGGGTGTGTGCAGATGTGGAAAAGAACACTGTATCAGTAGTTTACACTGTGTTTGAGTCAGGGTTCTCACTGACACACGCCTTGTGGCCCCTCTCTCTTTACAAGCATCTTGAAGCACAAGCGGACAAGAAAGAAGTGTCAGGAATGCCACACCCACAGAAGAGAAAGGAAGATGGAGGAAAAAGGAAAGGGACTCTGGGCACAGTAACCTCCCTGTAATCAGGCCTCAGGTCATCTTATTAGACTGTATGGGAATCTGGAGCCTTTGAATACCATGAGGGGCATGACCGCCCTGTAAGCTGGGTCCCGGTCTGTGCCATTGTGTCCTTTTGACACACTGCTCCGCTGGCTGGCTCGAGTGAGTGACTGCCCTGTAATCAGGGTGCAAGTCACCTCCCCCTATCCTTGGAGGGGCATTGAGCTCTTTGTTAAACTGAGCAAGGTGACCACCCTGTAACTAGGGTCTGGGTCTCTGCCCACTTGCCCATCTGGCATTATGCCATGCTCTGCCCCACTCGTCAGCGTGACAACCCTGTAAACAGGGTACATGTCACAAAGCTCACTAGAATGGGACATCCCGAGCTTGTTGGTACTTTGACAGCTTGACCTTCCTGTAATTCAGGTTAGGGTCTCTGCTCTTTGGCTGATGCCAGCGACCACCCTGTAATCGGGGTACGGGTTGCATCTGGCTTTTGAAATCTGGGGGATTGGCGTCATTTCAGTAACATGGGCAGCTTGACCTCCCTGTCACCAGGGCTTGCGTCTCCGAGGCCGTTTGGGTCTCTGTTAGCTGGCTAGTGAGGGTGACTGCCCTGTAATCAGGGTGCAAGTCACTTCCCCCTATCTTTGGAGGGGCATGGAGTTCTTTGTAAGTTGAGCAATGTGACCGCCCTGTAACTAGGGTCCGGGTCTCTGCCCTCTTTGCTCATTTGGCTTTACGCCGTGCTCTGCCCCACTAGTCAGCGTGACAACCCTGTAATCAGGGGACATGTCACAAGTCTCTCGAGAGTGGGACTTTGCTACTTTGACAGCTTGACCTTCCTGTAATTCAGGTTAGGGTCTCTGCTATTGGGCTAATGCCGGCGACCACCCTGTAATCGGGGTACAGGTTGCATCTGGCTTTTGAAATCTGGGGGATTAACCTCATTTCAGTAACATGGGCAGCTTGACCGCCCTGTAACCAGGGTTTGCGTCTCCGAGGCCGTTAGGGTCTCTTGGCCTTGTGCTGTCTTCGAAGCCTGCTGCGAGCGACCGCCCTGTAATCAGGGATCAGGTCTTTGCCCTCCAGGCTCTTGGCACTAGGCCAAGTGCCGCCAGCTGCCCTGAGTGAGCACCCTGTAACCAGGGTACATGTCTCATCAGCTACTATTTATGGTGCCCCCCATGACACTGTGTCCAGAGTTCTGGCCCTTTGATCAGCGGTTCCAACGTGCTTGGAATTCTGCAGCCAAGTCTCCAGCTTTCTACTCACCCGCTGAACTTTTGGAGACCGGAGATGCT
The DNA here is from genome assembly GCA_032164245.1 of Sternotherus odoratus. Taxonomy (NCBI): domain Eukaryota; kingdom Metazoa; phylum Chordata; order Testudines; family Kinosternidae; genus Sternotherus; species Sternotherus odoratus. Next base: position 33,706,034 of record JAVMKO010000004.1, read on the forward strand.
GTTGCTGGTGAGTTCCAAAAGGGGGTGTCCTGTGGCGGTTTTGGACAAAGTCAATCCAGGCAGTACACCGTGTCACATTGATTTAGGATTTCTTGTCAATTCATTCCTTACTGCCCTTCATCAGTTCATTCCTTTGGAGATTGTGGCTTTTGGGGAGAATGGGGTCAGTACTTTTCTCACCCAGTGTGGCTTGGGAGGAGGGGGATATCCTAGTGGATGTTTCTGAGGAGCACCTCGAACTGTCTTGGACCGAAATAGCCAGGGTGTGTGCAGATGTGGAAAAGAACACTGTATCAGTAGTTTACACTGTGTTTGAGTCAGGGTTCTCACTGACACACGCCTTGTGGCCCCTCTCTCTTTACAAGCATCTTGAAGCACAAGCGGACAAGAAAGAAGTGTCAGGAATGCCACACCCACAGAAGAGAAAGGAAGATGGAGGAAAAAGGAAAGGGACTCTGGGCACAGTAACCTCCCTGTAATCAGGCCTCAGGTCATCTTATTAGACTGTATGGGAATCTGGAGCCTTTGAATACCATGAGGGGCATGACCGCCCTGTAAGCTGGGTCCCGGTCTGTGCCATTGTGTCCTTTTGACACACTGCTCCGCTGGCTGGCTCGAGTGAGTGACTGCCCTGTAATCAGGGTGCAAGTCACCTCCCCCTATCCTTGGAGGGGCATTGAGCTCTTTGTTAAACTGAGCAAGGTGACCACCCTGTAACTAGGATCTGGGTCTCTGCCCACTTGCTCATCTGGCATTATGCCATGCTCTGCCCCACTCGTCAGCGTGACAACCCTGTAAACAGGGTACATGTCACAAGGCTCACTAGAATGGGACATCCCGAGCTTGTTGGTACTTTGACAGCTTGACCTTCCTGTAATTCAGGTTAGGGTCTCTGCTCTTTGGCTGATGCCAGCGACCACCCTGTAATCGGGGTACGGGTTGCATCTGGCTTTTGAAATCTGGGGGATTGGCGTCATTTCAGTAACATGGGCAGCTTGACCTCCCTGTCACCAGGGGTTGCGTCTCCGAGGCCGTTTGGGTCTCTGTTAGCTGGCTAGTGAGGGTGACTGCCCTGTAATCAGGGTGCAAGTCACTTCCCCCTATCTTTGGAGGGGCATGGAGTTCTTTGTAAGTTGAGAAATGTGACCGCCCTGTAACTAGGGTCCGGGTCTCTGCCCTCTTTGCTCATTTGGCTTTACGCCGTGCTCTGCCCCACTAGTCAGCGTGACAACCCTGTAATCAGGGGACATGTCACAAGTCTCTCGAGAGTGGGACTTTGCTACTTTGACAGCTTGACCTTCCTGTAATTCAGGTTAGGGTCTCTGCTATTGGGCTAATGCCGGCGACCACCCTGTAATCGGGGTACAGGTTGCATCTGGCTTTTGAAATCTGGGGGATTAACCTCATTTCAGTAACATGGGCAGCTTGACCGCCCTGTAACCAGGGTTTGCGTCTCTGAGGCCGTTAGGGTCTCTTGGCCTTGTGCTGTCTTCGAAGCCTGCTGCGAGCGACCGCCCTGTAATCAGGGATCAGGTCTTTGCCCTCCAGGCTCTTGGCACTAGGCCAAGTGCCGCCAGCTGCCCTGAGTGAGCACCCTGTAACCAGTGTACATGTCTCATCAGCTACTATTTATGGTGCCCCCCATGAGACTGTGTCCAGAGTTCTGGCCCTTCGATCAGCGGTTCCAAGGTGCTTGGAATTCTGCAGCCAAGTCTCCAGCTTTCTACTTACCCGCTGAACTTTTGGAGACCGGAGATGCTGTTGCTGGTGAGTTCCAAAAGGGGGTGTCCTGTGGCGGTTTTGGACAAAGTCAATCCAGGCAGTACACCGTGTCACCTTGATTTAGGATTTCTTGTCAATTCATTCCTTACTGCCCTTCATCAGTTCATTCCTTTGGAGATTGTGGCTTTTGGGGAGAATGGGGTCAGTACTTTTCTCACCCAGTGTGGCTTGGGAGGAGGGGGATATCCTTGTGGATGTTTCTGAGGAGCACCTCGAACTGTCTTGGACCGAAATAGCCAGGGTGTGTGCAGATGTGGAAAAGAACACTGTATCAGTAGTTTACACTGTGTTTGAGTCGGGGTTCTCACTGACACACGCCTTGCGCCCCCTCTCTCTTTACAAGCATCTTGAAGCACGAGCGGACAAGAAAGAAGTGTCAGGAATGCCACACCCACAGAAGAGAAAGGAAGATGGAGGAAAAAGGAAAGGGACTCTGGGCACAGTAACCTCCCTGTAATCAGGCCTCAGGTCATCTTATTAGACTGTATGGGAATCTGGAGCCTTTGAATACCATGAGGGGCATGACCGCCCTGTAAGCTGGGTCCCGGTCTGTGCCATTGTGTCCTTTTGACACACTGCTCCGCTGGCTGGCTCGAGTGAGTGACTGCCCTGTAATCAGGGTGCAAGTCACCTCCCCCTATCCTTGGAGGGGCATTGAGCTCTTTGTTAAACTGAGCAAGGTGACCACCCTGTAACTAGGGTCTGGGTCTCTGCCCACTTGCTCATCTGGCATTATTCCATGCTCTGCCCCACTCGTCAGCGTGACAACCCTGTAAACAGGGTACATGTCACAAGGCTCACTAGAATGGGACATCCCGAGCTTGTTGGTACTTTGACAGCTTGACCTTCCTGTAATTCAGGTTAGGGTCTCTGCTCTTTGGCTGATGCCAGCGACCACCCTGTAATCGGGGTACGGGTTGCATCTGGCTTTTGAAATCTGGGGGATTCGCGTCATTTCAGTAACATGGGCAGCTTGACCTCCCTGTCACCAGGGGTTGCGTCTCCGAGGCCGTTTGGGTCTCTGTTAGCTGGCTAGTGAGGGTGACTGCCCTGTAATCAGGGTGCAAGTCACTTCCCCCTATCTTTGGAGGGGCATTGAGTTCTTTGTAAGTTGAGCAATGTGACCGCCCTGTAACTAGGGTCCGGGTCTCTGCCCTCTTTGCTCATTTGGCTTTACGCCGTGCTCTGCCCCACTAGTCAGCGTGACAACCCTGTAATCAGGGGACATGTCACAAGTCTCTCGAGAGTGGGACTTTGCTACTTTGACAGCTTGACCTTCCTGTAATTCAGGTTAGGGTCTCTGCTATTGGGCTAATGCCGGCGACCACCCTGTAATCGGGGTACAGGTTGCATCTGGCTTTTGAAATCTGGGGGATTAACCTCATTTCAGTAACATGGGCAGCTTGACCACCCTGTAACCAGGGTTTGCGTCTCCGAGGCCCTTAGGGTCTCTTGGCCTTGTGCTGTCTTCCAAGCCTGCTGCGAGCGACCGCCCTGTAATCAGGGATCAGGTCTTTGCCCTCCAGGCTCTTGGCACTAGGCCAAGTGCAGCCAGCTGCCCTGAGTGAGCACCCTGTAACCAGGGTACGTGTCTCATCAGCTACTATTTATGGTGCCCCCATGAGACTGTGTCCAGAGTTCTGGCCCTTCGATCAGCGGTTCCAAGGTGCTTGGAATTCTGCAGCCAAGTCTCCAGCTTTCTACTCACCCGCTGAACTTTTGGAGACCGGAGATGCTGTTGCTGGTGAGTTCCAAAAGGGGGTGTCCTGTGGCGGTTTTGGACAAAGTCAGTCCAGGCAGTACACCTTGTCACATTGATTTAGGATTTCTTGTCAATTCATTCCTTACTGCCCTTCATCAGTTCATTCCTTTGGAGATTGTGGCTCTTGGGGAGAATGGGGTCAGTACTTTTCTCACCCAGTGTGGCTTGGGAGGAGGGGGATATCCTTGTGGATGTTTCTGAGGAGCACCTAGAACTGTCTTGGACCGATATAGCCAGGGTGTGTGCAGATGTGGAAAAGAACACTGTATCAGTAGTTTACACTGTGTTTGAGTCGGGGTTCTCACTTCCACACGCCTTGTGCTCCCTCTCTCTTTACAAGCATCTTGAAGCACAAGTGGACAAGAAAGAAGTGTCAGGAATGCCACACCCACCGAAGAGAAAGGAAGATGGAGGAAAAAGGAAAGGGACTCTGGGCACAGTAACCTCCCTGTAATCAGGCCTCAGGTCATCTTATTAGACTGTATGGGAATCTGGAGCCTTTGAATACCGTGAGGAGCATGACGGCCCTGTAAGCTGGGTCCCGGTCTGTGCCATTGTGTCCTTTTGACACTCTGCTCCGCTGGCTGGCTCGAGTGAGTGACTGCCCTGTAATCAGGGTGCAAGTCACCTCCCCCTATCCTTGGAGGGGCATTGAGCTCTTTGTTAAACTGAGCAAGGTGACCGCCCTGTAACTAGGGTCTGGGTCTCTGCCCACTTGCTCATCTGGCATTATGCCATGCTCTGCCCCACTCGTCAGCGTGACAACCCTGTAAACAGGGTACATGTCACAAGGCTCTCTAGAATGGGACATCCCGAGCTTGTTGGTACTTTGACAGCTTGACCTTCCTGTAATTCAGGTTAGGGTCTCTGCTCTTTGGCTGATGCCAGCGACCACCCTGTAATCGGGGTACGGGTTGCATCTGGCTTTTGAAATCTGGGGGATTGGCGTCATTTCAGTAACATGGGCAGCTTGACCTCCCTGTCACCAGGGCTTGCGTCTCCGAGGCCGTTTGGGTCTCTGTTAGCTGGCTAGTGAGGGTGACTGCCCTGTAATCAGGGTGCAAGTCACTTCCCCCTATCTTTGGAGGGGCATGGAGTTCTTTGTAAGTTGAGCAATGTGACCGCCCTGTAACTAGGGTCCGGGTCTCTGCCCTCTTTGCTCATTTGGCTTTACGCCGTGCTCTGCCCCACTAGTCAGCGTGACAACCCTGTAATCAGGGGACATGTCACAAGTCTCTCGAGAGTGGGACTTTGCTACTTTGACAGCTTGACCTTCCTGTAATTCAGGTTAGGGTCTCTGCTATTGGGCTAATGCCGGCGACCACCCTGTAATCGGGGTACAGGTTGCATCTGGCTTTTGAAATCTGGGGGATTAACCTAATTTCAGTAACATGGGCAGCTTGACCACCCTGTAACCAGGGTTTGCGTCTCCGAGGCCCTTAGGGTCTCTTGGCCTTGTGCTGTCTTCCAAGCCTGCTGCGAGCGACCGCCCTGTAATCAGGGATCAGGTCTTTGCCCTCCAGGCTCTTGGCACTAGGCCAAGTGCAGCCAGCTGCCCTGAGTGAGCACCCTGTAACCAGGGTACGTGTCTCATCAGCTACTATTTATGGTGCCCCCATGAGACTGTGTCCAGAGTTCTGGCCCTTCGATCAGCGGTTCCAAGGTGCTTGGAATTCTGCAGCCAAGTCTCCAGCTTTCTACTCACCCGCTGAACTTTTGGAGACCGGAGATGCTGTTGCTGGTGAGTTCCAAAAGGGGGTGTCCTGTGGTGGTTTTGGACAAAGTCAATCCAGGCAGTACACCTTGTCACATTGATTTAGGATTTCTTGTCAATTCATTCCTTACTGCCCTTCATCAGTTCATTCCTTTGGAGATTGTGGCTCTTGGGGAGAATGGGGTCAGTACTTTTCTCACCCAGTGTGGCTTGGGAGGAGGGGGATATCCTTGTGGATGTTTCTGAGGAGCACCTAGAACTGTCTTGGACCGATATAGCCAGGGTGTGTGCAGATGTGGAAAAGAACACTGTATCAGTAGTTTACACTGTGTTTGAGTCGGGGTTCTCACTTCCACACGCCTTGTGCTCCCTCTCTCTTTACAAGCATCTTGAAGCACAAGTGGACAAGAAAGAAGTGTCAGGAATGCCACACCCACCGAAGAGAAAGGAAGATGGAGGAAAAAGGAAAGGGACTCTGGGCACAGTAACCTCCCTGTAATCAGGCCGCAGGTCATCTTATTAGACTGTATGGGAATCTGGAGCCTTTGAATACCGTGAGGAGCATGACGGCCCTGTAAGCTGGGTCCCGGTCTGTGCCATTGTGTCCTTTTGACACTCTGCTCCGCTGGCTGGCTCGAGTGAGTGACTGCCCTGTAATCAGGGTGCAAGTCACCTCCCCCTATCCTTGGAGGGGCATTGAGCTCTTTGTTAAACTGAGCAAGGTGACCGCCCTGTAACTAGGGTCTGGGTCTCTGCCCACTTGCTCATCTGGCATTATGCCATGCTCTGCCCCACTCGTCAGCGTGACAACCCTGTAAACATGTCACAAGGCTCTCTAGAATGGGACATCCCGAGCTTGTTGGTACTTTGACAGCTTGACCTTCCTGTAATTCAGGTTAGGGTCTCTGCTCTTTGGCTGATGCCAGCGACCACCCTGTAATCGGGGTACGGGTTGCATCTGGCTTTTGAAATCTGGGGGATTCGCGTCATTTCAGTAACATGGGCAGCTTGACCTCCCTGTCACCAGGGGTTGCGTCTCCGAGGCCGTTTGGGTCTCTGTTAGCTTGCTAGTGAGGGTGACTGCCCTGTAATCAGGGTGCAAGTCACTTCCCCCTATCTTTGGAGGGGCATGGAGTTCTTTGTAAGTTGAGCAATGTGACCGCCCTGTAACTAGGGTCCGGGTCTCTGCCCTCTTTGCTCATTTGGCTTTACGCCGTGCTCTGCCCCACTAGTCAGCGTGACAACCCTGTAATCAGGGGACATGTCACAAGTCTCTCGAGAGTGGGACTTTGCTACTTTGACAGCTTGACCTTCCTGTAATTCAGGTTAGGGTCTCTGCTATTGGGCTAATGCCGGCGACCACCCTGTAATCGGGGTACAGGTTGCATCTGGCTTTTGAAATCTGGGGGATTAACCTCATTTCAGTAACATGGGCAGCTTGACCACCCTGTAACCAGGGTTTGCGTCTCCGAGGCCCTTAGGGTCTCTTGGCCTTGTGCTGTCTTCCAAGCCTGCTGCGAGCGACCGCCCTGTAATCAGGGATCAGGTCTTTGCCCTCCAGGCTCTTGGCACTAGGCCAAGTGCAGCCAGCTGCCCTGAGTGAGCACCCTGTAACCAGGGTACGTGTCTCATCAGCTACTATTTATGGTGCCCCCATGAGACTGTGTCCAGAGTTCTGGCCCTTCGATCAGCGGTTCCAAGGTGCTTGGAATTCTGCAGCCAAGTCTCCAGCTTTCTACTCACCCGCTGAACTTTTGGAGACCGGAGATGCTGTTGCTGGTGAGTTCCAAAAGGGGGTGTCCTGTGGCGGTTTTGGACAAAGTCAATCCAGGCAGTACACCTTGTCACATTGATTTAGGATTTCTTGTCAATTCATTCCTTACTGCCCTTCATCAGTTCATTCCTTTGGAGATTGTGGCTCTTGGGGAGAATGGGGTCAGTACTTTTCTCACCCAGTGTGGCTTGGGAGGAGGGGGATATCCTTGTGGATGTTTCTGAGGAGCACCTAGAACTGTCTTGGACCGATATAGCCAGGGTGTGTGCAGATGTGGAAAAGAACACTGTATCAGTAGTTTACACTGTGTTTGAGTCGGGGTTCTCACTTCCACACGCCTTGTGCTCCCTCTCTCTTTACAAGCATCTTGAAGCACAAGTGGACAAGAAAGAAGTGTCAGGAATGCCACACCCACCGAAGAGAAAGGAAGATGGAGGAAAAAGGAAAGGGACTCTGGGCACAGTAACCTCCCTGTAATCAGGCCTCAGGTCATCTTATTAGACTGTATGGGAATCTGGAGCCTTTGAATACCGTGAGGAGCATGACGGCCCTGTAAGCTGGGTCCCGGTCTGTGCCATTGTGTCCTTTTGACACTCTGCTCCGCTGGCTGGCTCGAGTGAGTGACTGCCCTGTAATCAGGGTGCAAGTCACCTCCCCCTATCCTTGGAGGGGCATTGAGCTCTTTGTTAAACTGAGCAAGGTGACCGCCCTGTAACTAGGGTCTGGGTCTCTGCCCACTTGCTCATCTGGCATTATGCCATGCTCTGCCCCACTCGTCAGCGTGACAACCCTGTAAACAGGGTACATGTCACAAGGCTCTCTAGAATGGGACATCCCGAGCTTGTTGGTACTTTGACAGCTTGACCTTCCTGTAATTCAGGTTAGGGTCTCTGCTCTTTGGCTGATGCCAGCGACCACCCTGTAATCGGGGTACGGGTTGCATCTGGCTTTTGAAATCTGGGGGATTCGCGTCATTTCAGTAACATGGGCAGCTTGACCTCCCTGTCACCAGGGGTTGCGTCTCCGAGGCCGTTTGGGTCTCTGTTAGCTGGCTAGTGAGGGTGACTGCCCTGTAATCAGGGTGCAAGTCACTTCCCCCTATCTTTGGAGGGGCATGGAGTTCTTTGTAAGTTGAGCAATGTGACCGCCCTGTAACTAGGGTCCGGGTCTCTGCCCTCTTTGCTCATTTGGCTTTACGCCGTGCTCTGCCCCACTAGTCAGCGTGACAACCCTGTAATCAGGGGACATGTCACAAGTCTCTCGAGAGTGGGACTTTGCTACTTTGACAGCTTGACCTTCCTGTAATTCAGGTTAGGGTCTCTGCTATTGGGCTAATGCCGGCGACCACCCTGTAATCGGGGTACAGGTTGCATCTGGCTTTTGAAATCTGGGGGATTAACCTCATTTCAGTAACATGGGCAGCTTGACCACCCTGTAACCAGGGTTTGCGTCTCCGAGGCCCTTAGGGTCTCTTGGCCTTGTGCTGTCTTCCAAGCCTGCTGCGAGCGACCGCCCTGTAATCAGGGATCAGGTCTTTGCCCTCCAGGCTCTTGGCACTAGGCCAAGTGCAGCCAGCTGCCCTGAGTGAGCACCCTGTAACCAGGGTACGTGTCTCATCAGCTACTATTTATGGTGCCCCCATGAGACTGTGTCCAGAGTTCTGGCCCTTCGATCAGCGGTTCCAAGGTGCTTGGAATTCTGCAGCCAAGTCTCCAGCTTTCTACTCACCCGCTGAACTTTTGGAGACCGGAGATGCTGTTGCTGGTGAGTTCCAAAAGGGGGTGTCCTGTGGCGGTTTTGGACAAAGTCAATCCAGGCAGTACACCTTGTCACGTTGATTTAGGATTTCTTGTCAATTCATTCCTTACTGCCCTTCATCAGTTCATTCCTTTGGAGATTGTGGCTCTTGGGGAGAATGGGGTCAGTACTTTTCTCACCCAGTGTGGCTTGGGAGGAGGGGGATATCCTTGTGGATGTTTCTGAGGAGCACCTAGAACTGTCTTGGACCGATATAGCCAGGGTGTGTGCAGATGTGGAAAAGAACACTGTATCAGTAGTTTACACTGTGTTTGAGTCGGGGTTCTCACTTCCACACGCCTTGTGCTCCCTCTCTCTTTACAAGCATCTTGAAGCACAAGTGGACAAGAAAGAAGTGTCAGGAATGCCACACCCACCGAAGAGAAAGGAAGATGGAGGAAAAAGGAAAGGGACTCTGGGCACAGTAACCTCCCTGTAATCAGGCCTCAGGTCATCTTATTAGACTGTATGGGAATCTGGAGCCTTTGAATACCGTGAGGAGCATGACGGCCCTGTAAGCTGGGTCCCGGTCTGTGCCATTGTGTCCTTTTGACACTCTGCTCCGCTGGCTGGCTCGAGTGAGTGACTGCCCTGTAATCAGGGTGCAAGTCACCTCCCCCTATCCTTGGAGGGGCATTGAGCTCTTTGTTAAACTGAGCAAGGTGACCGCCCTGTAACTAGGGTCTGGGTCTCTGCCCACTTGCTCATCTGGCATTATGCCATGCTCTGCCCCACTCGTCAGCGTGACAACCCTGTAAACAGGGTACATGTCACAAGGCTCTCTAGAATGGGACATCCCGAGCTTGTTGGTACTTTGACAGCTTGACCTTCCTGTAATTCAGGTTAGGGTCTCTGCTCTTTGGCTGATGCCAGCGACCACCCTGTAATCGGGGTACGGGTTGCATCTGGCTTTTGAAATCTGGGGGATTCGCGTCATTTCAGTAACATGGGCAGCTTGACCTCCCTGTCACCAGGGGTTGCGTCTCCGAGGCCGTTTGGGTCTCTGTTAGCTGGCTAGTGAGGGTGACTGCCCTGTAATCAGGGTGCAAGTCACTTCCCCCTATCTTTGGAGGGGCATGGAGTTCTTTGTAAGTTGAGCAATGTGACCGCCCTGTAACTAGGGTCCGGGTCTCTGCCCTCTTTGCTCATTTGGCTTTACGCCGTGCTCTGCCCCACTAGTCAGCGTGACAACCCTGTAATCAGGGGACATGTCACAAGTCTCTCGAGAGTGGGACTTTGCTACTTTGACAGCTTGACCTTCCTGTAATTCAGGTTAGGGTCTCTGCTATTGGGCTAATGCCGGCGACCACCCTGTAATCGGGGTACAGGTTGCATCTGGCTTTTGAAATCTGGGGGATTAACCTAATTTCAGTAACATGGGCAGCTTGACCACCCTGTAACCAGGGTTTGCGTCTCCGAGGCCCTTAGGGTCTCTTGGCCTTGTGCTGTCTTCCAAGCCTGCTGCGAGCGACCGCCCTGTAATCAGGGATCAGGTCTTTGCCCTCCAGGCTTTTGCACTAGGCCAAGTGCAGCCAGCTGCCCTGAGTGAGCACCCTGTAACCAGGGTACGTGTCTCATCAGCTACTATTTATGGTGCCCCCATGAGACTGTGTCCAGAGTTCTGGCCCTTCGATCAGCGGTTCCAAGGTGCTTGGAATTCTGCAGCCAAGTCTCCAGCTTTCTACTCACCCGCTGAACTTTTGGAGACCGGAGATGCTGTTGCTGGTGAGTTCCAAAAGGGGGTGTCCTGTGGCGGTTTTGGACAAAGTCAATCCAGGCAGTACACCTTGTCACATTGATTTAGGATTTCTTGTCAATTCATTCCTTACTTCCCTTCATCAGTTCATTCCTTTGGAGATTGTGGCTCTTGGGGAGAATGGGGTCAGTACTTTTCTCACCCAGTGTGGCTTGGGAGGAGGGGGATATCCTTGTGGATGTTTCTGAGGAGCACCTAGAACTGTCTTGGACCGATATAGCCAGGGTGTGTGCAGATGTGGAAAAGAACACTGTATCAGTAGTTTACACTGTGTTTGAGTCGGGGTTCTCACTTCCACACGCCTTGTGCTCCCTCTCTCTTTACAAGCATCTTGAAGCACAAGTGGACAAGAAAGAAGTGTCAGGAATGCCACACCCACCGAAGAGAAAGGAAGATGGAGGAAAAAGGAAAGGGACTCTGGGCACAGTAACCTCCCTGTAATCAGGCCTCAGGTCATCTTATTAGACTGTATGGGAATCTGGAGCCTTTGAATACCGTGAGGAGCATGACGGCCCTGTAAGCTGGGTCCCGGTCTGTGCCATTGTGTCCTTTTGACACTCTGCTCCGCTGGCTGGCTCGAGTGAGTGACTGCCCTGTAATCAGGGTGCAAGTCACCTCCCCCTATCCTTGGAGGGGCATTGAGCTCTTTGTTAAACTGAGCAAGGTGACCGCCCTGTAACTAGGGTCTGGGTCTCTGCCCACTTGCTCATCTGGCATTATGCCATGCTCTGCCCCACTCGTCAGCGTGACAACCCTGTAAACATGTCACAAGGCTCTCTAGAATGGGACATCCCGAGCTTGTTGGTACTTTGACAGCTTGACCTTCCTGTAATTCAGGTTAGGGTCTCTGCTCTTTGGCTGATGCCAGCGACCACCCTGTAATCGGGGTACGGGTTGCATCTGGCTTTTGAAATCTGGGGGATTCGCGTCATTTCAGTAACATGGGCAGCTTGACCTCCCTGTCACCAGGGGTTGCGTCTCCGAGGCCGTTTGGGTCTCTGTTAGCTGGCTAGTGAGGGTGACTGCCCTGTAATCAGGGTGCAAGTCACTTCCCCCTATCTTTGGAGGGGCATGGAGTTCTTTGTAAGTTGAGCAATGTGACCGCCCTGTAACTAGGGTCCGGGTCTCTGCCCTCTTTGCTCATTTGGCTTTACGCCGTGCTCTGCCCCACTAGTCAGCGTGACAACCCTGTAATCAGGGGACATGTCACAAGTCTCTCGAGAGTGGGACTTTGCTACTTTGACAGCTTGACCTTCCTGTAATTCAGGTTAGGGTCTCTGCTATTGGGCTAATGCCGGCGACCACCCTGTAATCGGGGTACAGGTTGCATCTGGCTTTTGAAATCTGGGGGATTAACCTCATTTCAGTAACATGGGCAGCTTGACCACCCTGTAACCAGGGTTTGCGTCTCCGAGGCCCTTAGGGTCTCTTGGCCTTGTGCTGTCTTCCAAGCCTGCTGCGAGCGACCGCCCTGTAATCAGGGATCAGGTCTTTGCCCTCCAGGCTCTTGGCACTAGGCCAAGTGCAGCCAGCTGCCCTGAGTGAGCACCCTGTAACCAGGGTACGTGTCTCATCAGCTACTATTTATGGTGCCCCCATGAGACTGTGTCCAGAGTTCTGGCCCTTCGATCAGCGGTTCCAAGGTGCTTGGAATTCTGCAGCCAAGTCTCCAGCTTTCTACTCACCCGCTGAACTTTTGGAGACCGGAGATGCTGTTGCTGGTGAGTTCCAAAAGGGGGTGTCCTGTGGCGGTTTTGGACAAAGTCAATCCAGGCAGTACACCTTGTCACATTGATTTAGGATTTCTTGTCAATTCATTCCTTACTGCCCTTCATCAGTTCATTCCTTTGGAGATTGTGGCTCTTGGGGAGAATGGGGTCAGTACTTTTCTCACCCAGTGTGGCTTGGGAGGAGGGGGATATCCTTGTGGATGTTTCTGAGGAGCACCTAGAACTGTCTTGGACCGATATAGCCAGGGTGTGTGCAGATGTGGAAAAGAACACTGTATCAGTAGTTTACACTGTGTTTGAGTCGGGGTTCTCACTTCCACACGCCTTGTGCTCCCTCTCTCTTTACAAGCATCTTGAAGCACAAGTGGACAAGAAAGAAGTGTCAGGAATGCCACACCCACCGAAGAGAAAGGAAGATGGAGGAAAAAGGAAAGGGACTCTGGGCACAGTAACCTCCCTGTAATCAGGCCTCAGGTCATCTTATTAGACTGTATGGGAATCTGGAGCCTTTGAATACCGTGAGGAGCATGACGGCCCTGTAAGCTGGGTCCCGGTCTGTGCCATTGTGTCCTTTTGACACTCTGCTCCGCTGGCTGGCTCGAGTGAGTGACTGCCCTGTAATCAGGGTGCAAGTCACCTCCCCCTATCCTTGGAGGGGCATTGAGCTCTTTGTTAAACTGAGCAAGGTGACCGCCCTGTAACTAGGGCCTGGGTCTCTGCCCACTTTCTCATCTGGCATTATGCCATGCTCTGCCCCACTCGTCAGCGTGACAACCCTGTAAACAGGGTACATGTCACAAGGCTCACTAGAATGGGACATCCCGAGCTTGTTGGTACTTTGACAGCTTGACCTTCCTGTAATTCAGGTTAGGGTCTCTGCTCTTTGGCTGATGCCAGCGACCACCCTGTAATCGGGGTACGGGTTGCATCTGGCTTTTGAAATCTGGGGGATTGGCGTCATTTCAGTAACATGGGCAGCTTGACCTCCCTGTCACCAGGGCTTGCGTCTCCGAGGCCGTTTGGGTCTCTGTTAGCTGGCTAGTGAGGGTGACTGCCCTGTAATCAGGGTGCAAGTCACTTCCCCCTATCTTTGGAGGGGCATTGAGTTCTTTGTAAGTTGAGCAATGTGACCGCCCTGTAACTAGGGTCCGGGTCTCTGCCCTCTTTGCTCATTTGGCTTTACGCCGTGCTCTGCCCCACTAGTCAGCGTGACAACCCTGTAATCAGGGGACATGTCACAAGTCTCTCGAGAGTGGGACTTTGCTACTTTGACAGCTTGACCTTCCTGTAATTCAGGTTAGGGTCTCTGCTATTGGGCTAATGCCGGCGACCACCCTGTAATCGGGGTACAGGTTGCATCTGGCTTTTGAAATCTGGGGGATTAACCTCATTTCAGTAACATGGGCAGCTTGACCGCCCTGTAACCAGGGTTTGCGTCTCCGAGGCCGTTAGGGTCTCTTGGCCTTGTGCAGTCTTTGAAGCCTGCTGCGAGCGACCGCCCTGTAATCAGGGATCAGGTCTTTGCCCTCCAGGCTATTGGCACTAGGCCAAGTGCAGCCAGCTGCCCTGAGTGAGCACCCTGTAACCAGGGTACGTGTCTCATCAGCTACTATTTATGGTGCCCCCATGAGACTGTGTCCAGAGTTCTGGCCCTTCGATCAGCGGTTCCAAGGTGCTTGGAATTCTGCAGCCAAGTCTCCAGCTTTCTACTCACCCGCTGAACTTTTGGAGACCGGAGATGCTGTTGCTGGTGAGTTCCAAAAGGGGGTGTCCTGTGGCGGTTTTGGACAAAGTCAATCCAGGCAGTACACCTTGTCACATTGATTTAGGATTTCTTGTCAATTCATTCCTTACGGCCCTTCATCAGTTCATTCCTTTGGAGATTGTGGCTCTTGGGGAGAATGGGGTCAGTACTTTTCTCACCCAGTGTGGCTTGGGAGGAGGGGGATATCCTTGTGGATGTTTCTGAGGAGCACCTAGAACTGTCTTGGACCGATATAGCCAGGGTGTGTGCAGATGTGGAAAAGAACACTGTATCAGTAGTTTACACTGTGTTTGAGTCGGGGTTCTCACTTCCACACGCCTTGTGCTCCCTCTCTCTTTACAAGCATCTTGAAGCACAAGTGGACAAGAAAGAAGTGTCAGGAATGCCACACCCACCGAAGAGAAAGGAAGATGGAGGAAAAAGGAAAGGGACTCTGGGCACAGTAACCTCCCTGTAATCAGGCCTCAGGTCATCTTATTAGACTGTATGGGAATCTGGAGCCTTTGAATACCGTGAGGAGCATGACGGCCCTGTAAGCTGGGTCCCGGTCTGTGCCATTGTGTCCTTTTGACACTCTGCTCCGCTGGCTGGCTTGAGTGAGTGACTGCCCTGTAATCAGGGTGCAAGTCACCTCCCCCTATCCTTGGAGGGGCATTGAGCTCTTTGTTAAACTGAGCAAGGTGACCGCCCTGTAACTAGGGTCTGGGTCTCTGCCCACTTGCTCATCTGGCATTATGCCATGCTCTGCCCCACTCGTCAGCGTGACAACCCTGTAAACAGGGTACATGTCACAAGGCTCTCTAGAATGGGACATCCCGAGCTTGTTGGTACTTTGACAGCTTGACCTTCCTGTAATTCAGGTTAGGGTCTCTGCTCTTTGGCTGATGCCAGCGACCACCCTGTAATCGGGGTACGGGTTGCATCTGGCTTTTGAAATCTGGGGGATTAACCTCATTTCAGTAACATGGGCAGCTTGACCACCCTGTAACCAGGGTTTGCGTCTCCGAGGCCCTTAGGGTCTCTTGGCCTTGTGCTGTCTTCCAAGCCTGCTGCGAGCGACCGCCCTGTAATCAGGGATCAGGTCTTTGCCCTCCAGGCTCTTGGCACTAGGCCAAGTGCAGCCAGCTGCCCTGAGTGAGCACCCTGTAACCAGGGTACGTGTCTCATCAGCTACTATTTATGGTGCCCCCATGAGACTGTGTCCAGAGTTCTGGCCCTTCGATCAGCGGTTCCAAGGTGCTTGGAATTCTGCAGCCAAGTCTCCAGCTTTCTACTCACCCGCTGAACTTTTGGAGACCGGAGATGCTGTTGCTGGTGAGTTCCAAAAGGGGGTGTCCTGTGGCGGTTTTGGACAAAGTCAATCCAGGCAGTACACCTTGTCACATTGATTTAGGATTTCTTGTCAATTCATTCCTTACTGCCCTTCATCAGTTCATTCCTTTGGAGATTGTGGCTCTTGGGGAGAATGGGGTCAATACTTTTCTCACCCAGTGTGGCTTGGGAGGAGGGGGATATCCTTGTGGATGTTTCTGAGGAGCACCTAGAACTGTCTTGGACCGATATAGCCAGGGTGTGTGCAGATGTGGAAAAGAACACTGTATCAGTAGTTTACACTGTGTTTGAGTCGGGGTTCTCACTTCCACACGCCTTGTGCTCCCTCTCTCTTTACAAGCATCTTGAAGCACAAGTGGACAAGAAAGAAGTGTCAGGAATGCCACACCCACCGAAGAGAAAGGAAGATGGAGGAAAAAGGAAAGGGACTCTGGGCACAGTAACCTCCCTGTAATCAGGCCGCAGGTCATCTTATTAGACTGTATGGGAATCTGGAGCCTTTGAATACCGTGAGGAGCATGACGGCCCTGTAAGCTGGGTCCCGGTCTGTGCCATTGTGTCCTTTTGACACTCTGCTCCGCTGGCTGGCTCGAGTGAGTGACTGCCCTGTAATCAGGGTGCAAGTCACCTCCCCCTATCCTTGGAGGGGCATTGAGCTCTTTGTTAAACTGAGCAAGGTGACCGCCCTGTAACTAGGGTCTGGGTCTCTGCCCACTTGCTCATCTGGCATTATGCCATGCTCTGCCCCACTCGTCAGCGTGACAACCCTGTAAACATGTCACAAGGCTCTCTAGAATGGGACATCCCGAGCTTGTTGGTACTTTGACAGCTTGACCTTCCTGTAATTCAGGTTAGGGTCTCTGCTCTTTGGCTGATGCCAGCGACCACCCTGTAATCGGGGTACGGGTTGCATCTGGCTTTTGAAATCTGGGGGATTGGCGTCATTTCAGTAACATGGGCAGCTTGACCTCCCTGTCACCAGGGCTTGCGTCTCCGAGGCCGTTTGGGTCTCTGTTAGCTGGCTAGTGAGGGTGACTGCCCTGTAATCAGGGTGCAAGTCACTTCCCCCTATCTTTGGAGGGGCATGGAGTTCTTTGTAAGTTGAGCAATGTGACCGCCCTGTAACTAGGGTCCGGGTCTCTGCCCTCTTTGCTCATTTGGCTTTACGCCGTGCTCTGCCCCACTAGTCAGCGTGACAACCCTGTAATCAGGGGACATGTCACAAGTCTCTCGAGAGTGGGACTTTGCTACTTTGACAGCTTGACCTTCCTGTAATTCAGGTTAGGGTCTCTGCTATTGGGCTAATGCCGGCGACCACCCTGTAATCGGGGTACAGGTTGCATCTGGCTTTTGAAATCTGGGGGATTAACCTCATTTCAGTAACATGGGCAGCTTGACCGCCCTGTAACCAGGGTTTGCGTCTCCGAGGCCGTTAGGGTCTCTTGGCCTTGTGCAGTCTTTGAAGCCTGCTGCGAGCGACCGCCCTGTAATCAGGGATCAGGTCTTTGCCCTCCAGGCTATTGGCACTAGGCCAAGTGCAGCCAGCTGCCCTGAGTGAGCACCCTGTAACCAGGGTACGTGTCTCATCAGCTACTATTTATGGTGCCCCCATGAGACTGTGTCCAGAGTTCTGGCCCTTCGATCAGCGGTTCCAAGGTGCTTGGAATTCTGCAGCCAAGTCTCCAGCTTTCTACTCACCCGCTGAACTTTTGGAGACCGGAGATGCTGTTGCTGGTGAGTTCCAAAAGGGGGTGTCCTGTGGCGGTTTTGGACAAAGTCAATCCAGGCAGTACACCTTGTCACATTGATTTAGGATTTCTTGTCAATTCATTCCTTACGGCCCTTCATCAGTTCATTCCTTTGGAGATTGTGGCTCTTGGGGAGAATGGGGTCAGTACTTTTCTCACCCAGTGTGGCTTGGGAGGAGGGGGATATCCTTGTGGATGTTTCTGAGGAGCACCTAGAACTGTCTTGGACCGATATAGCCAGGGTGTGTGCAGATGTGGAAAAGAACACTGTATCAGTAGTTTACACTGTGTTTGAGTCGGGGTTCTCACTTCCACACGCCTTGTGCTCCCTCTCTCTTTACAAGCATCTTGAAGCACAAGTGGACAAGAAAGAAGTGTCAGGAATGCCACACCCACCGAAGAGAAAGGAAGATGGAGGAAAAAGGAAAGGGACTCTGGGCACAGTAACCTCCCTGTAATCAGGCCTCAGGTCATCTTATTAGACTGTATGGGAATCTGGAGCCTTTGAATACCGTGAGGGCATGACGGCCCTGTAAGCTGGGTCCCGGTCTGTGCCATTGTGTCCTTTTGACACTCTGCTCCGCTGGCTCGCTCGAGTGAGTGACTGCCCTGTAATCAGGGTGCAAGTCACCTCCCCCTATCCTTGGAGGGGCATTGAGCTCTTTGTTAAACTGAGCAAGGTGACCGCCCTGTAACTAGGGTCTGGGTCTCTGCCCACTTGCTCATCTGGCATTATGCCATGCTCTGCCCCACTCGTCAGCGTGACAACCCTGTAAACAGGGTACATGTCACAAGGCTCTCTAGAATGGGACATCCCGAGCTTGTTGGTACTTTGACAGCTTGACCTTCCTGTAATTCAGGTTAGGGTCTCTGCTCTTTGGCTGATGCCAGCGACCACCCTGTAATCGGGGTACGGGTTGCATCTGGCTTTTGAAATCTGGGGGATTCGCGTCATTTCAGTAACATGGGCAGCTTGACCTCCCTGTCACCAGGGGTTGCGTCTCCGAGGCCGTTTGGGTCTCTGTTAGCTGGCTAGTGAGGGTGACTGCCCTGTAATCAGGGTGCAAGTCACTTCCCCCTATCTTTGGAGGGGCATGGAGTTCTTTGTAAGTTGAGCAATGTGACCGCCCTGTAACTAGGGTCCGGGTCTCTGCCCTCTTTGCTCATTTGGCTTTACGCCGTGCTCTGCCCCACTAGTCAGCGTGACAACCCTGTAATCAGGGGACATGTCACAAGTCTCTCGAGAGTGGGACTTTGCTACTTTGACAGCTTGACCTTCCTGTAATTCAGGTTAGGGTCTCTGCTATTGGGCTAATGCCGGCGACCACCCTGTAATCGGGGTACAGGTTGCATCTGGCTTTTGAAATCTGGGGGATTAACCTCATTTCAGTAACATGGGCAGCTTGACCACCCTGTAACCAGGGTTTGCGTCTCCGAGGCCCTTAGGGTCTCTTGGCCTTGTGCTGTCTTCCAAGCCTGCTGCGAGCGACCGCCCTGTAATCAGGGATCAGGTCTTTGCCCTCCAGGCTCTTGGCACTAGGCCAAGTGCAGCCAGCTGCCCTGAGTGAGCACCCTGTAACCAGGGTACGTGTCTCATCAGCTACTATTTATGGTGCCCCCATGAGACTGTGTCCAGAGTTCTGGCCCTTCGATCAGCGGTTCCAAGGTGCTTGGAATTCTGCAGCCAAGTCTCCAGCTTTCTACTCACCCGCTGAACTTTTGGAGACCGGAGATGCTGTTGCTGGTGAGTTCCAAAAGGGGGTGTCCTGTGGCGGTTTTGGACAAAGTCAATCCAGGCAGTACACCTTGTCACATTGATTTAGGATTTCTTGTCAATTCATTCCTTACGGCCCTTCATCAGTTCATTCCTTTGGAGATTGTGGCTCTTGGGGAGAATGGGGTCAGTACTTTTCTCACCCAGTGTGGCTTGGGAGGAGGGGGATATCCTTGTGGATGTTTCTGAGGAGCACCTAGAACTGTCTTGGACCGATATAGCCAGGGTGTGTGCAGATGTGGAAAAGAACACTGTATCAGTAGTTTACACTGTGTTTGAGTCGGGGTTCTCACTTCCACACGCCTTGTGCTCCCTCTCTCTTTACAAGCATCTTGAAGCACAAGTGGACAAGAAAGAAGTGTCAGGAATGCCACACCCACCGAAGAGAAAGGAAGATGGAGGAAAAAGGAAAGGGACTCTGGGCACAGTAACCTCCCTGTAATCAGGCCTCAGGTCATCTTATTAGACTGTATGGGAATCTGGAGCCTTTGAATACCGTGAGGAGCATGACGGCCCTGTAAGCTGGGTCCCGGTCTGTGCCATTGTGTCCTTTTGACACTCTGCTCCGCTGGCTGGCTCGAGTGAGTGACTGCCCTGTAATCAGGGTGCAAGTCACCTCCCCCTATCCTTGGAGGGGCATTGAGCTCTTTGTTAAACTGAGCAAGGTGACCGCCCTGTAACTAGGGTCTGGGTCTCTGCCCACTTGCTCATCTGGCATTATGCCATGCTCTGCCCCACTCGTCAGCGTGACAACCCTGTAAACAGGGTACATGTCACAAGGCTCTCTAGAATGGGACATCCCGAGCTTGTTGGTACTTTGACAGCTTGACCTTCCTGTAATTCAGGTTAGGGTCTCTGCTCTTTGGCTGATGCCAGCGACCACCCTGTAATCGGGGTACGGGTTGCATCTGGCTTTTGAAATCTGGGGGATTCGCGTCATTTCAGTAACATGGGCAGCTTGACCTCCCTGTCACCAGGGGTTGCGTCTCCGAGGCCGTTTGGGTCTCTGTTAGCTGGCTAGTGAGGGTGACTGCCCTGTAATCAGGGTGCAAGTCACTTCCCCCTATCTTTGGAGGGGCATGGAGTTCTTTGTAAGTTGAGCAATGTGACCGCCCTGTAACTAGGGTCCGGGTCTCTGCCCTCTTTGCTCATTTGGCTTTACGCCGTGCTCTGCCCCACTAGTCAGCGTGACAACCCTGTAATCAGGGGACATGTCACAAGTCTCTCGAGAGTGGGACTTTGCTACTTTGACAGCTTGACCTTCCTGTAATTCAGGTTAGGGTCTCTGCTATTGGGCTAATGCCGGCGACCACCCTGTAATCGGGGTACAGGTTGCATCTGGCTTTTGAAATCTGGGGGATTAACCTCATTTCAGTAACATGGGCAGCTTGACCACCCTGTAACCAGGGTTTGCGTCTCCGAGGCCCTTAGGGTCTCTTGGCCTTGTGCTGTCTTCCAAGCCTGCTGCGAGCGACCGCCCTGTAATCAGGGATCAGGTCTTTGCCCTCCAGGCTCTTGGCACTAGGCCAAGTGCAGCCAGCTGCCCTGAGTGAGCACCCTGTAACCAGGGTACGTGTCTCATCAGCTACTATTTATGGTGCCCCCATGAGACTGTGTCCAGAGTTCTGGCCCTTCGATCAGCGGTTCCAAGGTGCTTGGAATTCTGCAGCCAAGTCTCCAGCTTTCTACTCACCCGCTGAACTTTTGGAGACCGGAGATGCTGTTGCTGGTGAGTTCCAAAAGGGGGTGTCCTGTGGCGGTTTTGGACAAAGTCAATCCAGGCAGTACACCTTGTCACATTGATTTAGGATTTCTTGTCAATTCATTCCTTACTGCCCTTCATCAGTTCATTCCTTTGGAGATTGTGGCTCTTGGGGAGAATGGGGTCAATACTTTTCTCACCCAGTGTGGCTTGGGAGGAGGGGGATATCCTTGTGGATGTTTCTGAGGAGCACCTAGAACTGTCTTGGACCGATATAGCCAGGGTGTGTGCAGATGTGGAAAAGAACACTGTATCAGTAGTTTACACTGTGTTTGAGTCGGGGTTCTCACTTCCACACGCCTTGTGCTCCCTCTCTCTTTACAAGCATCTTGAAGCACAAGTGGACAAGAAAGAAGTGTCAGGAATGCCACGCCCACAGAAGAGAAAGGAAGATGGAGGAAAAAGGAAAGGGACTCTGGGCACAGTAACCTCCCTGTAATCAGGCCTCAGGTCATCTTATTAGACTGTATGGGAATCTGGAGCCTTTGAATACCGTGAGGAGCATGACGGCCCTGTAAGCTGGGTCCCGGTCTGTGCCATTGTGTCCTTTTGACACTCTGCTCCGCTGGCTGGCTCGAGTGAGTGACTGCCCTGTAATCAGGGTGCAAGTCACCTCCCCCTATCCTTGGAGGGGCATTGAGCTCTTTGTTAAACTGAGCAAGGTGACCGCCCTGTAACTAGGGTCTGGGTCTCTGCCCACTTGCTCATCTGGCATTATGCCATGCTCTGCCCCACTCGTCAGCGTGACAACCCTGTAAACATGTCACAAGGCTCTCTAGAATGGGACATCCCGAGCTTGTTGGTACTTTGACAGCTTGACCTTCCTGTAATTCAGGTTAGGGTCTCTGCTCTTTGGCTGATGCCAGCGACCACCCTGTAATCGGGGTACGGGTTGCATCTGGCTTTTGAAATCTGGGGGATTCGCGTCATTTCAGTAACATGGGCAGCTTGACCTCCCTGTCACCAGGGCTTGCGTCTCCGAGGCCGTTTGGGTCTCTGTTAGCTGGCTAGTGAGGGTGACTGCCCTGTAATCAGGGTGCAAGTCACTTCCCCCTATCTTTGGAGGGGCATGGAGTTCTTTGTAAGTTGAGCAATGTGACCGCCCTGTAACTAGGGTCCGGGTCTCTGCCCTCTTTGCTCATTTGGCTTTACGCCGTGCTCTGCCCCACTAGTCAGCGTGACAACCCTGTAATCAGGGGACATGTCACAAGTCTCTCGAGAGTGGGACTTTGCTACTTTGACAGCTTGACCTTCCTGTAATTCAGGTTAGGGTCTCTGCTATTGGGCTAATGCCGGCGACCACCCTGTAATCGGGGTACAGGTTGCATCTGGCTTTTGAAATCTGGGGGATTAACCTCATTTCAGTAACATGGGCAGCTTGACCGCCCTGTAACCAGGGTTTGCGTCTCCGAGGCCGTTAGGGTCTCTTGGCCTTGTGCAGTCTTTGAAGCCTGCTGCGAGCGACCGCCCTGTAATCAGGGATCAGGTCTTTGCCCTCCAGGCTCTTGGCACTAGGCCAAGTGCAGCCAGCTGCCCTGAGTGAGCACCCTGTAACCAGGGTACGTGTCTCATCAGCTACTATTTATGGTGCCCCCATGAGACTGTGTCCAGAGTTCTGGCCCTTCGATCAGCGGTTCCAAGGTGCTTGGAATTCTGCAGCCAAGTCTCCAGCTTTCTACTCACCCGCTGAACTTTTGGAGACCGGAGATGCTGTTGCTGGTGAGTTCCAAAAGGGGGTGTCCTGTGGCGGTTTTGGACAAAGTCAATCCAGGCAGTACACCTTGTCACATTGATTTAGGATTTCTTGTCAATTCATTCCTTACTGCCCTTCATCAGTTCATTCCTTTGGAGATTGTGGCTCTTGGGGAGAATGGGGTCAGTACTTTTCTCACCCAGTGTGGCTTGGGAGGAGGGGCATATCCTTGTGGATGTTTCTGAGGAGCACCTAGAACTGTCTTGGACCGATATAGCCAGGGTGTGTGCAGATGTGGAAAAGAACACTGTATCAGTAGTTTACACTGTGTTTGAGTCGGGGTTCTCACTTCCACACGCCTTGTGCTCCCTCTCTCTTTACAAGCATCTTGAAGCACAAGTGGACAAGAAAGAAGTGTCAGGAATGCCACACCCACCGAAGAGAAAGGAAGATGGAGGAAAAAGGAAAGGGACTCTGGGCACAGTAACCTCCCTGTAATCAGGCCTCAGGTCATCTTATTAGACTGTATGGGAATCTGGAGCCTTTGAATACCGTGAGGAGCATGACGGCCCTGTAAGCTGGGTCCCGGTCTGTGCCATTGTGTCCTTTTGACACTCTGCTCCGCTGGCTGGCTCGAGTGAGTGACTGCCCTGTAATCAGGGTGCAAGTCACCTCCCCCTATCCTTGGAGGGGCATTGAGCTCTTTGTTAAACTGAGCAAGGTGACCGCCCTGTAACTAGGGTCTGGGTCTCTGCCCACTTGCTCATCTGGCATTATGCCATGCTCTGCCCCACTCGTCAGCGTGACAACCCTGTAAACAGGGTACATGTCACAAGGCTCTCTAGAATGGGACATCCCGAGCTTGTTGGTACTTTGACAGCTTGACCTTCCTGTAATTCAGGTTAGGGTCTCTGCTCTTTGGCTGATGCCAGCGACCACCCTGTAATCGGGGTACGGGTTGCATCTGGCTTTTGAAATCTGGGGGATTCGCGTCATTTCAGTAACATGGGCAGCTTGACCTCCCTGTCACCAGGGGTTGCGTCTCCGAGGCCGTTTGGGTCTCTGTTAGCTGGCTAGTGAGGGTGACTGCCCTGTAATCAGGGTGCAAGTCACTTCCCCCTATCTTTGGAGGGGCATGGAGTTCTTTGTAAGTTGAGCAATGTGACCGCCCTGTAACTAGGGTCCGGGTCTCTGCCCTCTTTGCTCATTTGGCTTTACGCCGTGCTCTGCCCCACTAGTCAGCAGGGTGACAACCCTGTAATCAGGGGACATGTCACAAGTCTCTCGAGAGTGGGACTTTGCTACTTTGACAGCTTGACCTTCCTGTAATTCAGGTTAGGGTCTCTGCTATTGGGCTAATGCCGGCGACCACCCTGTAATCGGGGTACAGGTTGCATCTGGCTTTTGAAATCTGGGGGATTAACCTCATTTCAGTAACATGGGCAGCTTGACCACCCTGTAACCAGGGTTTGCGTCTCCGAGGCCCTTAGGGTCTCTTGGCCTTGTGCTGTCTTCCAAGCCTGCTGCGAGCGACCGCCCTGTAATCAGGGATCAGGTCTTTGCCCTCCAGGCTCTTGGCACTAGGCCAAGTGCAGCCAGCTGCCCTGAGTGAGCACCCTGTAACCAGGGTACGTGTCTCATCAGCTACTATTTATGGTGCCCCCATGAGACTGTGTCCAGAGTTCTGGCCCTTCGATCAGCGGTTCCAAGGTGCTTGGAATTCTGCAGCCAAGTCTCCAGCTTTCTACTCACCCGCTGAACTTTTGGAGACCGGAGATGCTGTTGCTGGTGAGTTCCAAAAGGGGGTGTCCTGTGGCGGTTTTGGACAAAGTCAATCCAGGCAGTACACCTTGTCACATTGATTTAGGATTTCTTGTCAATTCATTCCTTACTGCCCTTCATCAGTTCATTCCTTTGGAGATTGTGGCTCTTGGGGAGAATGGGGTCAATACTTTTCTCACCCAGTGTGGCTTGGGAGGAGGGGGATATCCTTGTGGATGTTTCTGAGGAGCACCTAGAACTGTCTTGGACCGATATAGCCAGGGTGTGTGCAGATGTGGAAAAGAACACTGTATCAGTAGTTTACACTGTGTTTGAGTCGGGGTTCTCACTTCCACACGCCTTGTGCTCCCTCTCTCTTTACAAGCATCTTGAAGCACAAGTGGACAAGAAAGAAGTGTCAGGAATGCCACACCCACCGAAGAGAAAGGAAGATGGAGGAAAAAGGAAAGGGACTCTGGGCACAGTAACCTCCCTGTAATCAGGCCTCAGGTCATCTTATTAGACTGTATGGGAATCTGGAGCCTTTGAATACCGTGAGGAGCATGACGGCCCTGTAAGCTGGGTCCCGGTCTGTGCCATTGTGTCCTTTTGACACTCTGCTCCGCTGGCTGGCTCGAGTGAGTGACTGCCCTGTAATCAGGGTGCAAGTCACCTCCCCCTATCCTTGGAGGGGCATTGAGCTCTTTGTTAAACTGAGCAAGGTGACCGCCCTGTAACTAGGGTCTGGGTCTCTGCCCACTTGCTCATCTGGCATTATGCCATGCTCTGCCCCACTCGTCAGCGTGACAACCCTGTAAACATGTCACAAGGCTCTCTAGAATGGGACATCCCGAGCTTGTTGGTACTTTGACAGCTTGACCTTCCTGTAATTCAGGTTAGGGTCTCTGCTCTTTGGCTGATGCCAGCGACCACCCTGTAATCGGGGTACGGGTTGCATCTGGCTTTTGAAATCTGGGGGATTCGCGTCATTTCAGTAACATGGGCAGCTTGACCTCCCTGTCACCAGGGGTTGCGTCTCCGAGGCCGTTTGGGTCTCTGTTAGCTGGCTAGTGAGGGTGACTGCCCTGTAATCAGGGTGCAAGTCACTTCCCCCTATCTTTGGAGGGGCATGGAGTTCTTTGTAAGTTGAGCAATGTGACCGCCCTGTAACTAGGGTCCGGGTCTCTGCCCTCTTTGCTCATTTGGCTTTACGCCGTGCTCTGCCCCACTAGTCAGCGTGACAACCCTGTAATCAGGGGACATGTCACAAGTCTCTCGAGAGTGGGACTTTGCTACTTTGACAGCTTGACCTTCCTGTAATTCAGGTTAGGGTCTCTGCTATTGGGCTAATGCCGGCGACCACCCTGTAATCGGGGTACAGGTTGCATCTGGCTTTTGAAATCTGGGGGATTAACCTCATTTCAGTAACATGGGCAGCTTGACCACCCTGTAACCAGGGTTTGCGTCTCCGAGGCCCTTAGGGTCTCTTGGCCTTGTGCTGTCTTCCAAGCCTGCTGCGAGCGACCGCCCTGTAATCAGGGATCAGGTCTTTGCCCTCCAGGCTCTTGGCACTAGGCCAAGTGCAGCCAGCTGCCCTGAGTGAGCACCCTGTAACCAGGGTACGTGTCTCATCAGCTACTATTTATGGTGCCCCCATGAGACTGTGTCCAGAGTTCTGGCCCTTCGATCAGCGGTTCCAAGGTGCTTGGAATTCTGCAGCCAAGTCTCCAGCTTTCTACTCACCCGCTGAACTTTTGGAGACCGGAGATGCTGTTGCTGGTGAGTTCCAAAAGGGGGTGTCCTGTGGCGGTTTTGGACAAAGTCAATCCAGGCAGTACACCTTGTCACATTGATTTAGGATTTCTTGTCAATTCATTCCTTACTGCCCTTCATCAGTTCATTCCTTTGGAGATTGTGGCTCTTGGGGAGAATGGGGTCAGTACTTTTCTCACCCAGTGTGGCTTGGGAGGAGGGGGATATCCTTGTGGATGTTTCTGAGGAGCACCTAGAACTGTCTTGGACCGATATAGCCAGGGTGTGTGCAGATGTGGAAAAGAACACTGTATCAGTAGTTTACACTGTGTTTGAGTCGGGGTTCTCACTTCCACACGCCTTGTGCTCCCTCTCTCTTTACAAGCATCTTGAAGCACAAGTGGACAAGAAAGAAGTGTCAGGAATGCCACACCCACCGAAGAGAAAGGAAGATGGAGGAAAAAGGAAAGGGACTCTGGGCACAGTAACCTCCCTGTAATCAGGCCTCAGGTCATCTTATTAGACTGTATGGGAATCTGGAGCCTTTGAATACCGTGAGGAGCATGACGGCCCTGTAAGCTGGGTCCCGGTCTGTGCCATTGTGTCCTTTTGACACTCTGCTCCGCTGGCTGGCTCGAGTGAGTGACTGCCCTGTAATCAGGGTGCAAGTCACCTCCCCCTATCCTTGGAGGGGCATTGAGCTCTTTGTTAAACTGAGCAAGGTGACCGCCCTGTAACTAGGGTCTGGGTCTCTGCCCACTTGCTCATCTGGCATTATGCCATGCTCTGCCCCACTCGTCAGCGTGACAACCCTGTAAACATGTCACAAGGCTCTCTAGAATGGGACATCCCGAGCTTGTTGGTACTTTGACAGCTTGACCTTCCTGTAATTCAGGTTAGGGTCTCTGCTCTTTGGCTGATGCCAGCGACCACCCTGTAATCGGGGTACGGGTTGCATCTGGCTTTTGAAATCTGGGGGATTCGCGTCATTTCAGTAACATGGGCAGCTTGACCTCCCTGTCACCAGGGGTTGCGTCTCCGAGGCCGTTTGGGTCTCTGTTAGCTGGCTAGTGAGGGTGACTGCCCTGTAATCAGGGTGCAAGTCACTTCCCCCTATCTTTGGAGGGGCATGGAGTTCTTTGTAAGTTGAGCAATGTGACCGCCCTGTAACTAGGGTCCGGGTCTCTGCCCTCTTTGCTCATTTGGCTTTACGCCGTGCTCTGCCCCACTAGTCAGCGTGACAACCCTGTAATCAGGGGACATGTCACAAGTCTCTCGAGAGTGGGACTTTGCTACTTTGACAGCTTGACCTTCCTGTAATTCAGGTTAGGGTCTCTGCTATTGGGCTAATGCCGGCGACCACCCTGTAATCGGGGTACAGGTTGCATCTGGCTTTTGAAATCTGGGGGATTAACCTCATTTCAGTAACATGGGCAGCTTGACCACCCTGTAACCAGGGTTTGCGTCTCCGAGGCCCTTAGGGTCTCTTGGCCTTGTGCTGTCTTCCAAGCCTGCTGCGAGCGACCGCCCTGTAATCAGGGATCAGGTCTTTGCCCTCCAGGCTCTTGGCACTAGGCCAAGTGCAGCCAGCTGCCCTGAGTGAGCACCCTGTAACCAGGGTACGTGTCTCATCAGCTACTATTTATGGTGCCCCCATGAGACTGTGTCCAGAGTTCTGGCCCTTCGATCAGCGGTTCCAAGGTGCTTGGAATTCTGCAGCCAAGTCTCCAGCTTTCTACTCACCCGCTGAACTTTTGGAGACCGGAGATGCTGTTGCTGGTGAGTTCCAAAAGGGGGTGTCCTGTGGCGGTTTTGGACAAAGTCAATCCAGGCAGTACACCTTGTCACATTGATTTAGGATTTCTTGTCAATTCATTCCTTACGGCCCTTCATCAGTTCATTCCTTTGGAGATTGTGGCTCTTGGGGAGAATGGGGTCAGTACTTTTCTCACCCAGTGTGGCTTGGGAGGAGGGGGATATCCTTGTGGATGTTTCTGAGGAGCACCTAGAACTGTCTTGGACCGATATAGCCAGGGTGTGTGCAGATGTGGAAAAGAACACTGTATCAGTAGTTTACACTGTGTTTGAGTCGGGGTTCTCACTTCCACACGCCTTGTGCTCCCTCTCTCTTTACAAGCATCTTGAAGCACAAGTGGACAAGAAAGAAGTGTCAGGAATGCCACACCCACCGAAGAGAAAGGAAGATGGAGGAAAAAGGAAAGGGACTCTGGGCACAGTAACCTCCCTGTAATCAGGCCTCAGGTCATCTTATTAGACTGTATGGGAATCTGGAGCCTTTGAATACCGTGAGGAGCATGACGGCCCTGTAAGCTGGGTCCCGGTCTGTGCCATTGTGTCCTTTTGACACTCTGCTCCGCTGGCTGGCTCGAGTGAGTGACTGCCCTGTAATCAGGGTGCAAGTCACCTCCCCCTATCCTTGGAGGGGCATTGAGCTCTTTGTTAAACTGAGCAAGGTGACCGCCCTGTAACTAGGGTCTGGGTCTCTGCCCACTTGCTCATCTGGCATTATGCCATGCTCTGCCCCACTCGTCAGCGTGACAACCCTGTAAACATGTCACAAGGCTCTCTAGAATGGGACATCCCGAGCTTGTTGGTACTTTGACAGCTTGACCTTCCTGTAATTCAGGTTAGGGTCTCTGCTCTTTGGCTGATGCCAGCGACCACCCTGTAATCGGGGTACGGGTTGCATCTGGCTTTTGAAATCTGGGGGATTCGCGTCATTTCAGTAACATGGGCAGCTTGACCTCCCTGTCACCAGGGGTTGCGTCTCCGAGGCCGTTTGGGTCTCTGTTAGCTGGCTAGTGAGGGTGACTGCCCTGTAATCAGGGTGCAAGTCACTTCCCCCTATCTTTGGAGGGGCATGGAGTTCTTTGTAAGTTGAGCAATGTGACCGCCCTGTAACTAGGGTCCGGGTCTCTGCCCTCTTTGCTCATTTGGCTTTACGCCGTGCTCTGCCCCACTAGTCAGCGTGACAACCCTGTAATCAGGGGACATGTCACAAGTCTCTCGAGAGTGGGACTTTGCTACTTTGACAGCTTGACCTTCCTGTAATTCAGGTTAGGGTCTCTGCTATTGGGCTAATGCCGGCGACCACCCTGTAATCGGGGTACAGGTTGCATCTGGCTTTTGAAATCTGGGGGATTAACCTCATTTCAGTAACATGGGCAGCTTGACCACCCTGTAACCAGGGTTTGCGTCTCCGAGGCCCTTAGGGTCTCTTGGCCTTGTGCTGTCTTCCAAGCCTGCTGCGAGCGACCGCCCTGTAATCAGGGATCAGGTCTTTGCCCTCCAGGCTCTTGGCACTAGGCCAAGTGCAGCCAGCTGCCCTGAGTGAGCACCCTGTAACCAGGGTACGTGTCTCATCAGCTACTATTTATGGTGCCCCCATGAGACTGTGTCCAGAGTTCTGGCCCTTCGATCAGCGGTTCCAAGGTGCTTGGAATTCTGCAGCCAAGTCTCCAGCTTTCTACTCACCCGCTGAACTTTTGGAGACCGGAGATGCTGTTGCTGGTGAGTTCCAAAAGGGGGTGTCCTGTGGCGGTTTTGGACAAAGTCAATCCAGGCAGTACACCTTGTCACATTGATTTAGGATTTCTTGTCAATTCATTCCTTACTGCCCTTCATCAGTTCATTCCTTTGGAGATTGTGGCTCTTGGGGAGAATGGGGTCAGTACTTTTCTCACCCAGTGTGGCTTGGGAGGAGGGGGATATCCTTGTGGATGTTTCTGAGGAGCACCTAGAACTGTCTTGGACCGATATAGCCAGGGTGTGTGCAGATGTGGAAAAGAACACTGTATCAGTAGTTTACACTGTGTTTGAGTCGGGGTTCTCACTTCCACACGCCTTGTGCTCCCTCTCTCTTTACAAGCATCTTGAAGCACAAGTGGACAAGAAAGAAGTGTCAGGAATGCCACACCCACCGAAGAGAAAGGAAGATGGAGGAAAAAGGAAAGGGACTCTGGGCACAGTAACCTCCCTGTAATCAGGCCTCAGGTCATCTTATTAGACTGTATGGGAATCTGGAGCCTTTGAATACCGTGAGGAGCATGACGGCCCTGTAAGCTGGGTCCCGGTCTGTGCCATTGTGTCCTTTTGACACTCTGCTCCGCTGGCTGGCTCGAGTGAGTGACTGCCCTGTAATCAGGGTGCAAGTCACCTCCCCCTATCCTTGGAGGGGCATTGAGCTCTTTGTTAAACTGAGCAAGGTGACCGCCCTGTAACTAGGGTCTGGGTCTCTGCCCACTTGCTCATCTGGCATTATGCCATGCTCTGCCCCACTCGTCAGCGTGACAACCCTGTAAACATGTCACAAGGCTCTCTAGAATGGGACATCCCGAGCTTGTTGGTACTTTGACAGCTTGACCTTCCTGTAATTCAGGTTAGGGTCTCTGCTCTTTGGCTGATGCCAGCGACCACCCTGTAATCGGGGTACGGGTTGCATCTGGCTTTTGAAATCTGGGGGATTCGCGTCATTTCAGTAACATGGGCAGCTTGACCTCCCTGTCACCAGGGGTTGCGTCTCCGAGGCCGTTTGGGTCTCTGTTAGCTGGCTAGTGAGGGTGACTGCCCTGTAATCAGGGTGCAAGTCACTTCCCCCTATCTTTGGAGGGGCATGGAGTTCTTTGTAAGTTGAGCAATGTGACCGCCCTGTAACTAGGGTCCGGGTCTCTGCCCTCTTTGCTCATTTGGCTTTACGCCGTGCTCTGCCCCACTAGTCAGCGTGACAACCCTGTAATCAGGGGACATGTCACAAGTCTCTCGAGAGTGGGACTTTGCTACTTTGACAGCTTGACCTTCCTGTAATTCAGGTTAGGGTCTCTGCTATTGGGCTAATGCCGGCGACCACCCTGTAATCGGGGTACAGGTTGCATCTGGCTTTTGAAATCTGGGGGATTAACCTCATTTCAGTAACATGGGCAGCTTGACCACCCTGTAACCAGGGTTTGCGTCTCCGAGGCCCTTAGGGTCTCTTGGCCTTGTGCTGTCTTCCAAGCCTGCTGCGAGCGACCGCCCTGTAATCAGGGATCAGGTCTTTGCCCTCCAGGCTCTTGGCACTAGGCCAAGTGCAGCCAGCTGCCCTGAGTGAGCACCCTGTAACCAGGGTACGTGTCTCATCAGCTACTATTTATGGTGCCCCCATGAGACTGTGTCCAGAGTTCTGGCCCTTCGATCAGCGGTTCCAAGGTGCTTGGAATTCTGCAGCCAAGTCTCCAGCTTTCTACTCACCCGCTGAACTTTTGGAGACCGGAGATGCTGTTGCTGGTGAGTTCCAAAAGGGGGTGTCCTGTGGCGGTTTTGGACAAAGTCAATCCAGGCAGTACACCTTGTCACATTGATTTAGGATTTCTTGTCAATTCATTCCTTACTGCCCTTCATCAGTTCATTCCTTTGGAGATTGTGGCTCTTGGGGAGAATGGGGTCAGTACTTTTCTCACCCAGTGTGGCTTGGGAGGAGGGGGATATCCTTGTGGATGTTTCTGAGGAGCACCTAGAACTGTCTTGGACCGATATAGCCAGGGTGTGTGCAGATGTGGAAAAGAACACTGTATCAGTAGTTTACACTGTGTTTGAGTCGGGGTTCTCACTTCCACACGCCTTGTGCTCCCTCTCTCTTTACAAGCATCTTGAAGCACAAGTGGACAAGAAAGAAGTGTCAGGAATGCCACACCCACCGAAGAGAAAGGAAGATGGAGGAAAAAGGAAAGGGACTCTGGGCACAGTAACCTCCCTGTAATCAGGCCTCAGGTCATCTTATTAGACTGTATGGGAATCTGGAGCCTTTGAATACCGTGAGGAGCATGACGGCCCTGTAAGCTGGGTCCCGGTCTGTGCCATTGTGTCCTTTTGACACTCTGCTCCGCTGGCTGGCTCGAGTGAGTGACTGCCCTGTAATCAGGGTGCAAGTCACCTCCCCCTATCCTTGGAGGGGCATTGAGCTCTTTGTTAAACTGAGCAAGGTGACCGCCCTGTAACTAGGGTCTGGGTCTCTGCCCACTTGCTCATCTGGCATTATGCCATGCTCTGCCCCACTCGTCAGCGTGACAACCCTGTAAACAGGGTACATGTCACAAGGCTCTCTAGAATGGGACATCCTGAGCTTGTTGGTACTTTGACAGCTTGACCTTCCTGTAATTCAGGTTAGGGTCTCTGCTCTTTGGCTGATGCCAGCGACCACCCTGTAATCGGGGTACGGGTTGCATCTGGCTTTTGAAATCTGGGGGATTCGCGTCATTTCAGTAACATGGGCAGCTTGACCTCCCTGTCACCAGGGGTTGCGTCTCCGAGGCCGTTTGGGTCTCTGTTAGCTGGCTAGTGAGGGTGACTGCCCTGTAATCAGGGTGCAAGTCACTTCCCCCTATCTTTGGAGGGGCATGGAGTTCTTTGTAAGTTGAGCAATGTGACCGCCCTGTAACTAGGGTCCGGGTCTCTGCCCTCTTTGCTCATTTGGCTTTACGCCGTGCTCTGCCCCACTAGTCAGCGTGACAACCCTGTAATCAGGGGACATGTCACAAGTCTCTCGAGAGTGGGACTTTGCTACTTTGACAGCTTGACCTTCCTGTAATTCAGGTTAGGGTCTCTGCTATTGGGCTAATGCCGGCGACCACCCTGTAATCGGGGTACAGGTTGCATCTGGCTTTTGAAATCTGGGGGATTAACCTCATTTCAGTAACATGGGCAGCTTGACCACCCTGTAACCAGGGTTTGCGTCTCCGAGGCCCTTAGGGTCTCTTGGCCTTGTGCTGTCTTCCAAGCCTGCTGCGAGCGACCGCCCTGTAATCAGGGATCAGGTCTTTGCCCTCCAGGCTCTTGGCACTAGGCCAAGTGCAGCCAGCTGCCCTGAGTGAGCACCCTGTAACCAGGGTACGTGTCTCATCAGCTACTATTTATGGTGCCCCCATGAGACTGTGTCCAGAGTTCTGGCCCTTCGATCAGCGGTTCCAAGGTGCTTGGAATTCTGCAGCCAAGTCTCCAGCTTTCTACTCACCCGCTGAACTTTTGGAGACCGGAGATGCTGTTGCTGGTGAGTTCCAAAAGGGGGTGTCCTGTGGCGGTTTTGGACAAAGTCAATCCAGGCAGTACACCTTGTCACATTGATTTAGGATTTCTTGTCAATTCATTCCTTACGGCCCTTCATCAGTTCATTCCTTTGGAGATTGTGGCTCTTGGGGAGAATGGGGTCAGTACTTTTCTCACCCAGTGTGGCTTGGGAGGAGGGGGATATCCTTGTGGATGTTTCTGAGGAGCACCTAGAACTGTCTTGGACCGATATAGCCAGGGTGTGTGCAGATGTGGAAAAGAACACTGTATCAGTAGTTTACACTGTGTTTGAGTCGGGGTTCTCACTTCCACACGCCTTGTGCTCCCTCTCTCTTTACAAGCATCTTGAAGCACAAGTGGACAAGAAAGAAGTGTCAGGAATGCCACACCCACCGAAGAGAAAGGAAGATGGAGGAAAAAGGAAAGGGACTCTGGGCACAGTAACCTCCCTGTAATCAGGCCTCAGGTCATCTTATTAGACTGTATGGGAATCTGGAGCCTTTGAATACCGTGAGGAGCATGACGGCCCTGTAAGCTGGGTCCCGGTCTGTGCCATTGTGTCCTTTTGACACTCTGCTCCGCTGGCTGGCTCGAGTGAGTGACTGCCCTGTAATCAGGGTGCAAGTCACCTCCCCCTATCCTTGGAGGGGCATTGAGCTCTTTGTTAAACTGAGCAAGGTGACCGCCCTGTAACTAGGGTCTGGGTCTCTGCCCACTTGCTCATCTGGCATTATGCCATGCTCTGCCCCACTCGTCAGCGTGACAACCCTGTAAACAGGGTACATGTCACAAGGCTCTCTAGAATGGGACATCCCGAGCTTGTTGGTACTTTGACAGCTTGACCTTCCTGTAATTCAGGTTAGGGTCTCTGCTCTTTGGCTGATGCCAGCGACCACCCTGTAATCGGGGTACGGGTTGCATCTGGCTTTTGAAATCTGGGGGATTCGCGTCATTTCAGTAACATGGGCAGCTTGACCTCCCTGTCACCAGGGGTTGCGTCTCCGAGGCCGTTTGGGTCTCTGTTAGCTGGCTAGTGAGGGTGACTGCCCTGTAATCAGGGTGCAAGTCACTTCCCCCTATCTTTGGAGGGGCATGGAGTTCTTTGTAAGTTGAGCAATGTGACCGCCCTGTAACTAGGGTCCGGGTCTCTGCCCTCTTTGCTCATTTGGCTTTACGCCGTGCTCTGCCCCACTAGTCAGCGTGACAACCCTGTAATCAGGGGACATGTCACAAGTCTCTCGAGAGTGGGACTTTGCTACTTTGACAGCTTGACCTTCCTGTAATTCAGGTTAGGGTCTCTGCTATTGGGCTAATGCCGGCGACCACCCTGTAATCGGGGTACAGGTTGCATCTGGCTTTTGAAATCTGGGGGATTAACCTCATTTCAGTAACATGGGCAGCTTGACCACCCTGTAACCAGGGTTTGCGTCTCCGAGGCCCTTAGGGTCTCTTGGCCTAGTGCTGTCTTCCAAGCCTGCTGCGAGCGACCGCCCTGTAATCAGGGATCAGGTCTTTGCCCTCCAGGCTCTTGGCACTAGGCCAAGTGCAGCCAGCTGCCCTGAGTGAGCACCCTGTAACCAGGGTACGTGTCTCATCAGCTACTATTTATGGTGCCCCCATGAGACTGTGTCCAGAGTTCTGGCCCTTCGATCAGCGGTTCCAAGGTGCTTGGAATTCTGCAGCCAAGTCTCCAGCTTTCTACTCACCCGCTGAACTTTTGGAGACCGGAGATGCTGTTGCTGGTGAGTTCCAAAAGGGGGTGTCCTGTGGCGGTTTTGGACAAAGTCAATCCAGGCAGTACACCTTGTCACATTGATTTAGGATTTCTTGTCAATTCATTCCTTACTGCCCATAATCAGGTCATTCCCTTTGACTTTTTATGGAGACTGCCTGGTGTAATAGTTGTCAAGGGGAGATCTGGAGATTGTGGCTTTTGAGGAGAATAGGTTCAGTACTTTTCTCACCCAGTGTGGCTTGGGACAGAGGGGATCTCCTTCTGGAAGTGTCTGAGGAGCATCTGGAAATGTCTTGGGCCTAAATAGCAAGGGTGTCTGCAGATCCAGAAAAAGAACACTGCATCATTAATTTACAATGATTTTGATTCAGGGATGTGGAGTTGTGCAAAGGGGTTCTCACTTGCACATGCATTGTGCTCCCTTTTTCTTTACAGTCATCTTGAAGCACAAGTGGAGAAGAAAGAAGTGTTATGAGTGCTATACCCAGAGGAGAGAAAAGAAGATGGAGGAAAAGGAATGGATTTTTGGGTACATATACCCTCTTGTAATCAGGCCCCAGTAACATGAGTAGCTTGACTTCTCCGTAAGAAGAGTTTGTATCTCTGATTTCCTTTGTGTCTTTATTAGCTAGCTAATGAGTTTGACTGCCCTGTACCAAGGCATAACTGTATATCTGAAATGTCAAGACCTCAAAAACACAAGTTCTATAGAATCATAGCTTACTATTAATTAATCATCATTTACTACTGGAAGTGCACAGATTTAACTTATGGGAGAGCATACATTTGTATTCTTCACTCACCCTCAATTTCCCACAGAACACTCTTCAAACAACATGAAGTTTCACAAGATTAACATTTACGCCGGCTAACACCTAACTTGTGTATTTCTCAGACATTTTTTTATAAAGGAAGCAAACAAAGCTAAATGTGCTTGAAACTGTCTGGTACAACCCCCACTTCAAAGCTTTCAAACAGCTACTCTACTTAAACTTTACACCAAACAAAGTGTACCACATATTCAATTTTGACTTTGCACCTATGTTGTCAGAAGTTAGAGTATTTTTAGTGGTTGTGTCTGTTGATGTAGGAGGCAATAGTGGTGTTTTAATAGTTTTTATGCGTATTGAATTCAGAGGATGATGATGTGGATGTTCTGGGTAGGTATTTTTCTGTTAAGTTTTGGAATTTGGGTAGAGGTGCATTATATTGTGATTATGAATTTTTTCAGGTATGGAATTGTTGGCAATTTTAGATGTTTTTGTGTACGTACATTAGTAGATGTATTTAAAGGGTAAAGCCGAGGTTGCCTGTTTGGTGCATTTGATTGGTGTGAAAGTTAATTTAGGGCTGGTGTTGGAAAGCACTGAGGTTTGAATTTAAAGCTCAACAGGGATGCAAGACCCACCTGACTACCGCAGGTCTTACTGTCATTCCTAATTCCAAAATCTTGGATGAAGATGACCAGGTAGAATTAAGATGTCTCCAGAGAGGTTAGCATTTCTGCAGCTGTAGGGGATGCCTTAAACCTTATTGAGCTTTTCAAAGTATAATAATTGTGGAAAACTTCTACTTCTTCCACTTAAGTTTTGAACAATAACCTGTATTAAAAGATTTACACTGGTAGTTAATTCTTGGGTGTATTAAGATGATTTTGCTATAATTGCCATTTGATGATGTGTGAAATGAATTAACTAGGTCTGATTATACCTATTTGATAAAAGTTGGACTACTTCATGTTAAATGCATGGATTGAACTTTGACTGTCATGTCACATTGCTTTTCTTTCTGTAGCTGCTTATTTATGAATGTATTTATTACTATTTATGTAATTCAATTAATAAAATGTATACATTCAAGTATAGTCTCAGTTCTTTCTTTGGCTAAAGAAAAAGGAATCTGGAAAACTTGTGAAGAATTTTGGTATCATTACTTTTAATTTAATCAACATCTTTTTACCCTTTTCATTTGGTCATTGGAAGTAACTATCCTGTAGTGGTGAAAGCTTGATTCTTTTTTGGATTATACATTTTTGGCAGACTTCAGTGTGACTTTGAGGATGACGATCTCACTGCCACTTAGGTGCATAAAGTTGCCCTCCTAGAGCTTCTAAGTTGCACAAGAATAGGAGTTTGGTTGGTTTCTTCGCTGTTTACAAGCATATAGATAGCTTGAGATCTGCAGGCCCTAGGGCTCACTTCCTGAGCGCAATATATGATTGTGGCTGTGATAAGATTGGCCTAAAACTAGCAAGGTCCTCTGGTTACTGCACCTTTCCCATTCAGAATGTTTCTAAAAAGTAGATTTCTGAGAAATTTACTAAATTTACTTAATTTTCAATAGGCTAATTCACGTGAGGTAGTGTTGTCTACTGGTTTAGAATACTGGCCTGGGATTCAGGAAACCTGGTTTCTATTCCTGGCTCTGCTGCTGGTCCATTGGCTGTCACTTCACCTCCTTGTGCCAGTAGCCCTGCCCATTTAAAAGGAAAGGGGGGAAGGGAGCTGATTACACTCACCTCATTTGTAAAGTATTTTGAGATCTACTGAAGAAAAGCACTAAACAGATTTTTTACTAACACTGAGATTCTATGAGGTGGGAGAGATTTAGAGACTAATTTTGGTAAGGGTGCATAATGATGTAGGAATTAATTTTGCTAATGTTGTGAAGAAAACTGTGAAGAAAACTGCAGCTTATGAGTCACAGGTGCACCAGCTTCTTCCTTCTTAGGGGATGAATGTCACGCTATGAGAGATCTGAAACCTGATGGTATGGACTGGCCGGGAATTGGTTCAAGAGGGAGGGTGTTTGGTGTGAGAGAGAGGCTGAGTTAGCTCATGGCTGATGCTAGACTTCAGGTTAGAGCGGTGGTCTTCAAAGTGGGGTGAGCGCACCCCTGGGGGTGTGCGAGACCCTGGCGCTGCCGTCGATCCCGCTCAGGAGACCGCCGAAATTGCGGTCTATTTTTGTCCCGCCAAAATGCCGCAGAAAGAAAGCAGAAAGGGAAAAGGGGCCACGGAACAGAAACTATAGAGTGCTGGGTTAGAGGATGGCAGGTGCTGACTGTCAGGTTGGCCTAAGACAGGGGTGGGGAACCTTTTTTCTGCCAAGGGCCATTTGGACATTTATAATGTCATTCGCGGGCCACTCACCTCCCCCCCCCCCCGGAAGCCCAGGCTGGCAACGGGAGCTGAGACCCCAGCTGGCAAGGGGCCAGCGGGGGAAACCCCAAAGCAGTGGCAGGCGGAGTGCTTAGCCCTGCACTGCTTTGGGGTTTCCCCCGCTGGCCCCTTGCCAGCCGGGGTCCTGCCGCCTGACCCAGTCAACTCCCGCTATCAGCCTGGGTGTAGGGGGTGATCTTCCTTTACCCCCGCCCAGCCTCCCCCGATTTAACCACCTTTCCTCCCCCACCCCTGCCTGGCCCAACCCGGCCCATCCTACCGAACCTAACCTCCTCCCCCCTCCCACTCCCAACCCAGCCTTCTGCCCCCCATGCCTGACCCGCCCAGCTCAGCCTCCCCCCCACCAAACCTCCTTCCCTCCCACACCCACGCCTGGCCAACCCCATCCAGCCTAGTCTCCTGCCCCCCTCCCCGCCCACCCAGCCTGGCCTCCCCCCTTACCACCCCCTTGCCTGCCCCCCAGCCTCCCCCCCACACCCCATTGACCGTCGGCTCCCCGCGGCTCCTCCTTTTGCCGCCCAGCTAATGGTGGCCGTGCGGTGCCGGTGGCTCCCTCAGGAGCTTCCCGGCCCCTACCTTCAGCGCGGAGCCTTTCCTGCCTGGCGGCCCGGGCGTGTCCCTGGCCGGCGGCTCCCCCAGGCACTTCCTGGCCCCTTCACCGAGCGCGGAGCCGCCCCCGCCTGGCAGCCCGCGCGCATCCCTGGCCGGCGGCTCCCCCAGGCGCTTCCCGGCCCCTTCGCCGAGCGCGGAGCCGCCTGCCTGGTGGCCCGCACGTGTCCCTGGCCGGCGGCTGCGGCGCGTGTTCTCCCCACACCCCAGTGCCTGACTTAGCCCCGGCCAAGCCACGGGTCGGACGGAATGATTTGGCGGGCCGTATAAGGCCCGCAGGCCGGAGGTTCCCCGCCCCTGGCCTAAGAGAACCTCTGAGGTGGCACAATCTGGGGGCGGGACTTAGGCGCAAAGGGCCACGTGTCCAGGCAGGGGACCTGGTCTTCAAAATGCTGATCCTGCTCCAGGTCCTCGGGGAAAGGGGACTCAATGGCGAGAAGCGGCGCTAGGAGCTGCCCACAAGTGGCAGAACCTTGCAGGAGGCCTGCTAACAGAATGGTTGGGATCAGATCAAACAAGCACCTCAGAGGTGTAAGAAAAGGTTAAAATATAGGAAAATGTCTTACTGAAGCTGTGTAACTAGCTCTGGGCTGCTTTAAATTCTTATCTTGTGTTATGCATTCCTGGAGGCACTACTGGGCCTCACAGGGTTCAAACTCCTATCTTGTCCTGTATATTTCATACATTTGTCCTACCACTTATGTTTTAGCTCATATCTGCATGTATTTTTACCCCATATGTACCATTTCATGATAGGAACTTTTTGTGTTTGTACGTCTTGTTCTTTCCAGACAAATAAGTAAATAGATAGGAAACAACGTCATGTTTTTCACCTGTTAATTTGCATGAGGCCCTTCTTGCCTCCTCCTCCATGTAAAGAACCATATAAAAAGTCTTGTAATGATGTATGAGGGGAAGCCATAATTTGAGAGCTATCTCCGTGGCTTCACTTCGCTAGCGAATAAACTTTTGCATTCAAGCTTTCTCCAAGGCCTGCCTGTTCTTTGAAGGTAAATTGGGACACCTCCAAAGGAAACGAGCCATTTGTGCAACAATTCTGGCGACCCAGATGGGACACTCCTTTGGATGACTCCAGAATCACCATAGACGGACAAGAGGAAGGAAGTGTACACCGGGCACTCATTCAGCCTGTCCTAACTCTCGGCCCGATCTGCGGCGATACCTGGAACGCTAAAGTGTGAGTCCCTGAAAAATCAGGCAGACCGGAGAACCATGAAGTTTGGGAGGCGTCTGGGAGACAGATAAGCGGTGTAAGTATCTCCATTATTCTCACTGTTAATTTGTTTAGTGATTTTAGTACTGCTGTATTAACTCACTGTTTGTAGATTCCTTGTGAATCATTTGGTATAACAATGGGATCGGGTCGCTCCCGAATGGAAGATTCCGCCACTCCCCTGGGTTGTATGTTACATAACTTTGGTAAATTTAAGAATGATTATGGTGTTAAAATGACTAAGGATGATTTGATTAAGTTTTGTCAATTAGAATGGACCACCTTCAGTCTTGGTTGGCCCGACTCTGGGTCCTTTAATGCAGATCTAGCAACCAGAGTACATAAGATTGTTGTTAAAAAATGAACATTGGAATCAATTCCCCTATATTGATTGTTGGCTGACAGCTTGTGAAAATAGATCACCTTGGCTTATGAAACGTGCTGTAAAAACATGTAAGATAATGAGACAGGGTTCTGGTGGGAGGAAACCCCCGGTATTCCCAGAATCTTGCCCAGAGAATGAGATGCCCCTGATTCATGCTACTGCCCCCCGAATTTCCTCCGCCCCCTCCTCCAGAAGTCCTTATGTCATGGAATACCTCCCCCCCGACAATAGAGGAGATGGAAAAGACAATAGATGACATAGCTGCTGAGATAAAATCCCTTAAAAAGGTACCCCCCAGACATCCAACGAACCCTTATAATACTAGGAGTCAGAATCAAAGTTTTAAAGCTAATATGTGCCCAATGAGGGAAGTGGCAGCAGTACAGGGACAAGAGGAGGGAGGGGAGCAAATACGCACATTTGTATATGTCCCATTCAGCACCTCTGACTTGTTTAATTGGAAAACTCAGAATCCTTCCTTTAGGGAAGATCCTTTAAAAATGCAAAGCCTATTCTCCTCAATAGGACAAACCCACAAGCCCACTTGGGCCGATGTACAGATGATGCTCCAAACTCTGTTAACAACCGAGGAGCGTAGATTAGTATTGGGAACAGCAGGGCGGATAACAGAAGAAAAAGCCCAGGCAAGAAATCTAAGAGCCCAGGAACTTTGCCCCCTGACAGAGTCAGGATGGGATGGGCACGGAGCAGAGGGCCAACATAGAAATGTAGAATATTTGGGAATTATTGTAGAGGCCCTCGGGAAGGCTGTTCCCCGAATTACAAAGACAGGGTCTAAGATCTATGAAGTCCAACAAGGAAAGGAAGAAGACCCCCCCCCCACACCTTTTTAGGCTGCCTATTTGAAGCCTTTAGACAATTTAGTGATTTGGATCCAGAAGCTCAGGAAAACCAGCGAATGGTAAACCTAATGTTCATTGGGCAGTCCGCCCCAGATATTAGGAAAAAGCTACAGAAAACAGAAGGTGGAGCAGGGAAACAGATTTTAGAACTGGTAGAAATTGCATATAAAGTATATGGAAACCGAAAACAAGTAGTAGAGAAGAAAAGAGAGAGAGACAAAGCAAGTTAGAAACTCTGGAAACAGTGATTAAGTGAGAACAGATAAACAGAAAAATGTCTTGGCTAGAAGCCATTTGTGCAACAGAGGCAGGGGACTCGGACCAGGCTTCCACATGGAGGCATGCAAGGGACCCACACCAGACTTGATATAGAGGTGGATCCTTGCTAGATCTGATGCCACCTGCAGGTGTATTGCTATAATTTTAAATGACGTGTTTAGGTAATTTGTAGGCATTGTTGATGTTATAACTGAAAGCTGAACACATTCTGTACACCAAACCGGTGGTTGGTGGCAAGGAACACACAAGCCTGATTTGGAGGGCATGGAAGGGTGGCACCCATTGGTCATAAAACTGAGGACTAGAATTGCTGACTTCACACAAGCCTGATTCCTATGGTTTGATTTGTGTGTGTGTGTGTTGGGCATGGGAGTGGAGGGGGTGTCTGTCGGGAAGACTTGTGAATTCCAGTTATTATGAAGCTGTTGTCATGAAAGTTTCTAACGATAGGAACCTTCTTTCTATGTGTCCATCCTGCCGGACAGGACCGACGGCAGATCCGCACGAGGCCGAGGAGGATGATGGGGGCTCTGCACTTTAAAAGGTACCTTCTGATGACAACATCGTTTCGCTCAGGCCAGAGGGGGCCCCTCCCCTGCAGCCTCAGCTCGCCCTGCCGCCGGGGCTGCGAGAGGCCGCGGGTGCGGTGTATGAAATGGCTCCCCGCGGGAAGGCGCTCCTGACGGAGCCATTTAATACACCGCCCCCGCCCTCTCCGCCGCCCAGGCGCCGCCCCCGCCCGCAGCGGCTCCTAGACGTGCCGCCAGTCCGGAGAGGCGGCGCCGTTTTGCCCAATCGCTGCACGTGTTCAATACGGACCCCGCCTTGTCTTCGCCCATTGTGTCCAATAGAAGGCCGACTTGTGGGGAGGTGTTTCGGGGTTTCCATGGTAACGGGTCATTAGCTGGTCTCCCGGAGAAGGGTGTAGCGGGCGCTGGGCCGGCGGGTGGCGGGTGGCGGGTGGCGGGCAGCGCGGCCCCTGCGGTCAGTCCCTGGGCCGGGCGGGCGGGGAGGCGCCCCCCGTGCCTGGTGCCATGGAGACGCAACTGGCCCGCGTGGATTATTTGCAGGTAATGCCGCGGCCGTGCCGCGCGGGGGTCGGGCGGGGCTAGAAGCGGAGGCCGCCGGGGAAAGACTCCTCTGCCGCCAAGCCCCGCTCCTGCCCAGCGCTCCCACGAGCCCTGCCTGGTTATCCGCCATAGGACGTCTGCGGGGGAGTTCTCGCAGGTCTCTGCTGTATTCGCCCAGCCGGGATAAAAACTACCCGAGACCTCCCCGGTTTGACTAGATCTGCCCTCACAACACCGGTGCCAGGCAGGGATCCCCCCACTTTACAGATAGGGAAATGGAGGCAGGGAGAGGCTCTGTGACTTGCCCAAGGGTACCCGAGAAGTCTGTGGCACAGCACGGAAGAGAGTCCTGCTCTCCTAAATCTTGGCTAGTGCCTGAGCACAGGACCACATTTTCTCTCTCCTTCCTGCCTCAGCATCTGGTAGGCTAGTGGCTAGTCTACTGTCTTGACTGTTGTGATGTGTTTATTTTATAATGCAAAACTAATTTGCATTAGAATTAAAAGCAAACTCTATTAGTGTTAAGTTTTATGAAACTTTTATTCCCCCCCCCCCCAAAAAAAAACAACAACACCCCAACCCTAAGTTTGGGGCCTAAAACAAGTTGTTAATGCACCTTTTAAAAAATCAAGTATACTTCAAACTGCTGGATACAAAGGCCCAAATCCTGCAGTTTTTAGTTAGTTGGGACAACACACCTTTAAAGCTCAAGGATCTGCTTAAATCTGTGTAGTGTCAGGGCCTAATACTCTAATCATAAATGAAATACTGTTTCTACACATTCATCTATATAACTATATGATCTGGAGCTGTGGGACTCTGCAATGTGGGAGTCCATGATGTCTGGAATAACAAGCACCAAAAATGTTATGAAAACACCATAATCAATATAATAATTGGATATATTTTTAAGTATTGTAGTCTTTGAAATACTAAACCTGTTCATGTTGCTTTATTTTGGCCATCTGCCTCAAGTAATTATCCGGGGAACAGGTAGTGTTCACATCTGTGAAACCAGTACCC
Source organism: Sternotherus odoratus (assembly GCA_032164245.1). NCBI lineage: Eukaryota > Metazoa > Chordata > Testudines > Kinosternidae > Sternotherus > Sternotherus odoratus. Next base: position 33,749,375 of record JAVMKO010000004.1, read on the forward strand.
CAACTAGAAGAATCTGCAGTCTTGTCAGCAAGTAGGAAGCAGTACAGGTTTCAAATGGACAGTCTTTACAATTCATCTTTTTATATGAGCGTTGTGGCACATTATTTTGGCTATCTAAGCAATTGCTCAATTGCTGTTCTTCTTGCTTTGTGGATGAAGATGTTTAAATAGCATGAACACTAATGCATGAAATTTGAAATAGAGGAGTGGGACAGGGATTTCTATGCAAGGTGACATACAGTATTTCTAATAATTTCATTGCCTTTATGTTGTGTAGAATGTAGAGGTTCAGCTGTTTAGATATTTTCAATATATTTCCAGTAGGACTTATGTTACACACACTCATTCTGGTGGGTATCCGTATGAGAGAATTCTAACCTTTGTTTTTTTTTTCTCAGCGACCCATCAGTGATTTTTAGCAATTTGCAGATGTTTATCTTGTGGCCCTTATGTCTTAATTATTTTTTTTTAAATGTAAGAGTTGAGATGTTCAGTAATGAGTTGATATTTTCAAATAGGTGGGAGTGACATCTCAGAAGACTATGAAGCTTCTCCCTGCATCAAGACCTAGGGCAACACAGAAGGTAGCTTTTGTTGACAGTGAAATACTTGTTCTCTTAAAAATTCATATTATTCCCTTGGAAAGGACAGTAGTGCAAATAATCTTTTCTTTCTATCTGGGACAGTATAGGGAAAGCTTCCTCACTAATTTTGTTTCAACCTCCTGACAATGCATGGACATTATTAGGCTTTGTTACATGTTTCTCCATACTAGTTCATTTTTGCTAAGAACGCTCGTTGAAGACATAATTTTTTTTAAGCAGATTATTTCTGCTAAATTCATGGTTATACTTTCTGTGTGGGAAGAAAGTATCAGAATGGATTAACTCTTAAGAAGCCATGATTTGCTTTTCATTTCTGGTAATAAGTAAAGGATGAGCATTATAAAATGTAGAAAAGCAGTTTTATCAAAATGCTATTTTTTCAAAGATTCCAGTATGACAGATGTTCTTTAAAACAACAAATTATAAAAAGCATTGATGGTTAAATAATTTAGACGTTAAGCTTTCTGACTAAAGGACTTTCTGTCTTTATATCTATAAAGAGTTGTGAGCTACTATGATATAGTATGATTATTAAATGTTGCAGTAGTTGGTAATGCTTACTTTCCATACTGCAGATGCACATGACTAATATAAGGAAAGTTCTTCCTTTTTAAGATGTAAACTAATAATTTTTATAGGAATAATGCTGATATTTATGCATTATATTTTCAGGTTGTCATTGGAGATCATGATGGTGTTGTTACATGTTTTAGCATAAAAAAAGGGGAAGCTATGGTAAGTTTAACTATTTATGTAATTGTTTTATAGTTCTTGGAGTGCAATTTTTCACCTGTTCCCTATATTGTACATAATTAATATTAAAAATCTGTTTGTGTTAATGAAAGGAACAAGATGGCTCAGGGAATTGGCAAAAGGTTATTAAGCCCCATGATTCTAGATCAGTGGTGGGCTTCCAAACTATGTCAGTAATGTCTTGTCTTTTTTTTTTTTTTTTAATAGTTAACATACGATATTTAAGTGACTTTGTAAACTATTTGCTCTGTAGGAGCTAAAGTTGTAGATAGCAGGACAACTTACAAACTTTATCTGTTAGCTTTTAGAGCACTGAGTTGATTTGTAAAATGCGATTTATTCACGGATATTGAGGAATGTATACCTGATGAGGTTTTATTATACATGTTCTATAAAATCACTGCAGTTATGTCAAAAGTCCCAATGCAAATCCAGCATTGAAATAATTAAGTATCAATTTCCTTTTTGACTTTCACAGCCAGTGTTCAAGACACTGCCAGGGCAAAAGATCACAAGGCTGGAGCTGGGAGGAGCTCTTAATACACCACAGGAGAAAATTTTTGTGGCTACAGGATCAGAGGTTAGAGGTTTCACAAAGAGAGGGAAGCAGTTCCTTTCATTTGAAACTAACCTCACTGAAAACATCAAAGCTATGTATGTGCAGAACTTTGTTTTTCAATATTATTTCATGTTAGTAAAACTAGTTTTTCATTTTTGGTTCTGTGAAAGAATTTTCTATCACATTAGTCTAAGTAGGTTTCCTGGCAAGTAGCTCAGGAAAGTGGCCATCCAGATTAAGCACATCCCAACTAAGTGCAGTATACTATTGTGTTTGTTTTTGTATCACTTTTTAACATTTCCATGTACTCCTAGAGAGCTTTTTTTCCCTCCCCCCAAAATGAAATTTTAGGGTTTATTTTTCTATACAACTGAGTAGTTGTATTGAGTTTCTTTAAAGATAGTATCTGTGCAAAGTTTTCACTCTTAAGTCTCTTCTCTCTATCCTGAGATACCAGTAGGAAGTGGGAGAGTGAGACCCATTACAACTGATTGTCATTCATTAACTTAACTGCTGCAATTGAAAGCTTCTAGCCAGCTCCTCTTCACCCCAATTAGCCTTGATGACATAAGTTTTCTTTTCTTTTGGAAGTCAAAATAGTACAAATCAGTAGTGTGTGGTGGAGTTTTTCAATTTTGTCTCTTCTCTCCCCCCCCCCCCCATCCCCCTTACATCCTTCATAATAGACTGTGATTTAACTAATAAATATTTGTGGTTATTAAGTTTTGCATTTGGTTGTATGTGTACTTTCCATGTTCATATAAATATGAACTTAGTAGCCATATTTGAATCTTACACCAGCATGAATGCAGAATTCATACAGCACTGGCTGACGATGCTATGCTGGGAGTCATGATTTGATACTCCGACTAAGCTTTCTTTACTGTCCACTCTCCGTAACCCATCCTGTATCCATTATGGCTCCCTCCAGGGTCTTGATCAATCTTACTACACTTCCATTGGTATGGCCTGCGAAATGGAGGACAATTTTTGTTGATAATGTAAACATGCTCTTTGCAGTCTTACTGCTGTGTATTTTTTTTTTAATGTTAATTGACCACTCCACTTGGGACTCTGGGGTGATTTGACTACTACACTAGCAAATGGCAGAGTGACTAGTGCAGCAGGATATGCACAATAAACACATGCAGGGACAGTATGCCAATACAAGTTAAAAACCATATTTTGAAAATATTTTCTCCATACTTTAACAGGGAGTGACCTGTTAGGGAGAAGAAACAGGACTTAGAGCAATTAAAAACACTCTTGAAGTATTCATTCATGTGTGTCTGTACCTATATGCACTTGAATAATTATTAAACCTCTGTGTCTGTGTCCTACAAATAGATAAGGCTTCTTAAAAGGTATAAAGTAAAGAAAAATATTACACTGTCAAAATCCTGTAAAATGAACTAGAACCTAGTTTAGATTAATAATTTGGTCACCTCCTTCACTGTAAATCTTCTTCCTCCCTCTCTCCAAAAAGTTTTTAAATGTAATTTAACCATAAGATCACAAGGGAGCCAACTTTGTAAACTTCTTGTCAGGAGGAAGGTGGCAGCAGAAGGACTGAGTAGGAAGGGAAGTTGGGTTCTACTTCAATTCCTGTTAAATCAGCAGAATGTTAATTCTGCTGATGTGTGAGAGTTGGATTGAGTCCCTTCTGAGAGCCACACGGTGGCAGTAAGTGAGGAAACGAGTAAATTTAATACTGGTATGATAGACAGTCCTGTTATGCAGTGAAACAAATGGAGCTCACCATTGACTTGCCACATTTATAAATATAGACATCATTTTTGAAATGGGTCCCCCCAAAAGCAGATCTGTATGCTTTTCTTTTTGTATTTGTGTTCTGAATTAATATTAAGCATTACATTTTTTTAAATAGCTATTATAAGTAACCTAGGACCATAAATATTAAAATGTACTTTACTTTCAAAGTTTCATTCAGTACAAAATATTTGCAACTTTGATGTTTAGGAAAATCATATTAAACTACATTTAAGCATTTCATTGCTACTTACATGATAGGTGAGGCAAAACATCATTCCAAAAGTGACCAAATTAGTTGACCGAAAATGTTAATTTTCTGTGACTGAAGATATCCAGATTGTAACATTGCAATCCATCATATGTGATGAGATTCCTGGTATATAGGGTGTCACAGAATGCTGCATTGTGGAATGCTTTCAGTGAATTAAATTCTGCATTGTGGAATGCTTTCAGTGAATTAAATTCTGCATTGTGGAATGCTTTCCGTAAATTATCAGATAGTCAGGGGGGAGGAGTGTAACTTTACATAGGACTTGTTTAGACTCTGGATTTTAGCTTTTTGATCAATGTAGTTTTAATGGTACTATACAAACCCCAGTGTACACAATATGTGGTTGTAAACTGTCCACACTGGAAGTTTGCACTATTATAACTGTTAATATGGCTTCACTGGTGGCTAAAACCTCTATAGACAAAGGATTTAATGCCTCAGTCACTCTTAAATATAGAATTTAGGCTCCTAACTTGGGCACATTTAGAAAATTTACCCAAGGCCTTAATTAAGGCTTCACACTTGTGAAGAATGCCACCCTTCTATTTAAACATTCTAATTATGGAGAGTCATTTTAACTCAGAATCTGTGTTCACTCAATTGTTTTTGCTTTACATTTAATCTTCTTCAATGTTTAATTAGTTTTTTGGAGTGTTCCTCCAAAGTCCAAAAGGGTTACTGCTCCATCATGTTTAAATTTTCTATTCCCAATCATTTTTTTTAATGAGCCCTTTTTCTTGCTCATCTTTTTCCCCAAAATGTAATCTAATATAGTTACCAAAAAAACCTAAATGAAAACAATGCCCCCCACACACTCTGCTTATATTGTCCTTCTAAAAATTTATTTTAAAAACAACTTAACTACTTCTTGTGAGACACACATGGAAATCATTTTTTATGTTCTCTCATCCTATTCTAAAAGGCTCAGGGAGAACTCTGCCTGAACATTCTTTAATTAAGATGCTATTTCTTTTCTTTTACATTTTGTTTCTCTTTACATTTATATTATAAAGTATATTATTAAGATCTCTTTAGCATTTGTTGGCTGCAGACCCTTATGCAGAGCTGAAAATAAACTAAAGAAAAAAATAAAGTAATGTAAACTATGTGATTTTATAGCTTGTAGAAAATAACAGGCTTAATCTATTTAAACAGATTAATTGCTTATTTTGCTCACTTAAGGTCCTAAATCTACAAACAGTTATACATGTGGATCAAGTTACACACATGTATGTGGGGGCCTAAGAGAATATCACTATAACTTTAAATGCTGACACAATTAAATGCTTTTCTTTTTCTCAGGCATATATCGGGAGCAGATCTCTTTCTTTGTGCAAGTTATATCTATAACCATTACTGTGACTGCAAGGACCAGCACTACTACCTGTCAGGAGATAAAATCAATGATGTCCTCTGTCTTCCAGTGGAGAAATTGTCTTACATTAGACCAATATTGGCATGCCAGGATAGAGTCCTTAGAGTTTTACAGGTTAAAAATCTTTGTTGGTCACTTCCTTTACTGGTACCATATTTCACTAATTCACACTCCTGACTGAAAGATTTAGACATCACTAATTAGCAACTCCACCCCGTAAAAAAAAACAACAACTTGCTACAGAAACAAAATTCACAGTAATGACTAGAAGATCCATTGTGAATTATTGAATTTTTTGAAATGTTAAGTAAGCCCACGCAATTCTAAAATATCAAATCTAACACATGAAAAAGTATGCTTTGTGTATTGGCTATAAATATTCTATAGCATATTTTATAAAAGATGACGACTACTACTCTTAAGTCTGCTGAAAAGTGAAATGAGTGCTATTTTTATAATTAACATTCGTAGGCTAGTGAGGTAAGGATTAGTGAGATTCTGCTAAAAGGTGGGGGTAGGTATGCACTTGCTTAGACCTTGATCCTGCATTTTACTCACATGTATCGTTAAGGTCTACGGAACTATAGCTTAAGTTAAGTGAGTCCCATTGATTTCAGTGGCACTACTTATATAAGTAAAATTTACACACTTGTTTGGAGGATGGGAGCTTAAATCTGTCTCTCATAATATATATACATTTTCAATTTGAATAAATCACTTCATCAGATCAAGTTTTATCATCTATTGTTATGATTTATAGAGTTCTCTGAAAGATCATTACGTTTATTCCAGACATGCCAAACTCGTGAAAAAAAATGCAGAAATTGCGCTTGTTTTTGCCTTAATTGGCTTGTGAGTTGCTTGTTAGCTAGTTTTTGGTTTGTAGCTTGTTGCTGCTTTTTTTGTTGTTGATTGTCTCCTCGCAATCCAGAGGAAAGGTGGGGAGATAGTCAGAGTTGCACAGCAGGCTCACCATAGTCCCAGGCTGCACGCTGGAGGATTTTAGTCACATAGCATGTTTTGGTTCTTAGGGATTGGCTTGTTTTGGCCTTTTTTTCTTTTTTTAAATAATGGGATTAGCTTGATTTTTCACTTATTGTGAAAATCAGGGTGCTTATTTACCACATGAAAGTTGCCAGCTGTGTTTGTATATGAGTTTCCAGGTTATGTTGCCACAAAAATAAAGTTTAAAACCACTAGAAATACATTTTATTTAACATTTTAAAAAATACACTTCACTGTTCTGTAATTTTGAAAGATTATCAACACCAACATTGCATTTTGATAACTAACATTTATTCCTAGGTATAACACAGAATACACATACTTATGCAATTTTAAGTGATTTTTTTTTAATGGGATTTTTTGGATCATTTTAACTCTTTTCTTTCTTTCTCTCTAGGGGTCTGATTTGCTATATGAAGTGGAAGTTTCTGGACCGCCTACTGTTCTTGCTTTGAACAATGGAAATGGTGGTAACTAGATGTTAAATATATCAGTATTTCACTGAAATGTATTTTAAATAAAAATATCAATCTGGATATCTTATTTACAAAAATTGTAGAACCTTGGTTAACATTGTCTAGAAGCTGGTGTTAAACTTGCAAAAAGGGTCACAGCTCTGACCACACAGTTGTTTCCTATAATAGTTTGAAAACTTGATAGCTTTGATAGAAACATGACTGATTAGAAATGTTCTGACATAAGTTAATTAGTTCAGAATTTGTTCGCTGCAAGAGATTATACAATTTTTTAAAAAATTATTCAGAAATCACATACCAGTTTTTAAGTATTTTTGACCTATTAAATCCTGTTTGATTAATTTTTTTCATTTTCACACATGCTTCTAATCTATCATTTGAGACTGTTGTTCATTTGCCTTTTTAGTTTAAAAAGATTCTGTAAATCAGCTGAACAGCTCATCATCAGTAACAGAATTTCTCTGGTTAAGAGACAAAGCAAGATTCCTGTTAGTATTTTATTCAAAGTTTTATATGTCCAAAGCTCTGTTTTTCATACAGAAACATAACTAGCACTAGTGTTATTAAATGCAGCTTTTATCCCCTTCAGGCAGGAGTAAGAGGCTAAGGCCTGGCCTAAACCAGTAAGTTACTTTAGTATAACTACATATCTCTGATGTGTGAGACAACTATACTGACCTAACCCCGGTGTAAATTAGCACTAGGTTAACAGAAGAATTATTCTGACAACCTAGCTACCATCTCTTAAGGAGATGAATTCTCTTTGCCTGTGGGAGAAGCCCTCCTGTCACCATAGGTAGTGGCTACACTGAAGTATTACCGGTATGGTGGTGCAGTTGTGCCGCTGCAGAGTTTTAAGCATACCCAAGCACTAAAAGGCATGAAATGGAACCTCAGGGAGTATTATAGCCTTCTATCTAGACATGGTGAGAGAGGCCTGTAGCGATTTGGGCATGAGGGTTGTTCAGAAGGGGAAAAACTCCACATACCTTTTTCTGTCTCTGGATCATCTTTTATTCTAAGATTCTTTACAACACTTTGGCAGTGTAAAGGGGCCACAAAGGGAGTGCAAATTACATTTACATTCCCTTTAATGTCCTTTTAAACTACCACTTAAATATGAAAAGTAATGTTATTGTAAATGAGAAACAAGGCCTTTGCCTCTATTTTTTTGCGTGGTGTAGGAATTCTTTTCATGGACATTGATCTGTGCCATGGATTTCTTTAAACTTATCTTCAGTAGCTGTGATTTGGTGAATGAGAAGGTTGAGCAGAGCTGTTATGATCTCAGCATTATGGGAAGAGATCTATTTATTTTTGGCCTAAATTTAAAAATCACACCCTGGACTAACATAGTTATGCCAGTCTAAGGCCCAGGGTAAATGTAGCTATGTCAACAGAAGAGTGCTTATGTCAATGTAGTTAACGTCATTCAGGGAGGTAGTGTTCTACACCTGTGGAAAAACCGCTTTTGGCAGTGTAGGCTGCATCTACACAAAGGGATTATGCCAGCATATCTATATTGTCATAGTCTCTGTAGTGTAGACGCAACCTTAAAGTTCAAAATTGATTAGTCATCCCTTTTGCTATCTTCTGTCACCTGAATTTAGCACCATAGACTCAAAAAACTTAACTGACTCTAATCCAGCTCCTAATCCATTTTCTTTCAGTCAGACCATTTAAAAGTAGCACTGTGATGGCAACAGCTGGTTTTGGAGGGAAAATAAATTTCCCTTTTAAATCCCACTTAGCAAAAACTGGATTCTGCAGCCCTTATCCAGGGAGGAAAACAAATGAGGTAGTTTTGTTTGTTTGGGGCCTGTGTCTTTTTGAAGACCTCTCCACAAACCATATAATGTAGATCAATATAAGGGCAGGGGGGAGGAATGGTAGGGTAGTACTTCTCTTGCTAGTCTTTTCAGAAGTTGTGAAGAGTATTCAGTAGTGATGTTCTGCTCCTTTTATATTAACAGCTATTGAGCTCAGATGCACGCATGTAAGAACAGCAGGAATTAACAATTTATTAAAATACCCATACTTCTCAAGATTTTTGAGTGTCCATTTCCTGAAGTTCTAGCCTTGTTTCTATCAATTGTGTTTTGAAAAAGTCTGGTAACTCTGTTGCAGAGCATGAATTTGAACATTTTTTTGATTCATATATTACATTCTGAAGGAAAATCTTAAAGAAAGACTTAAGTCCTTTAAATTAGTTGAATAGTTTAAAACATAATAAATAGATTTTTTTAAAAGAACCAATATAGTATCTATATGCTTAGGTGATTCTGGAGAAGAAATTCTGTTTGGAACATCTGATGGGAAACTTGGTCTCATTCAGATTTCAAGTGCATCTCCGGTACATAAGTGGGAAATCAGAAATGAGAAGAAGAGAGGAGGTATGTATCTTGGTAATCTTTCCAGCTCATTGGCATTCCATTATACACAAGGTTATATGAAATAAAGTTATTAGTAAATTTCATTATACTTATGGGCATTTTTTGTGTTGTGGTAAATATTTTGAAGATACATCACAATTTTTCCTGTATATTACTGTAACTTGAGTACTCCACTTCCTTGTTCCTGACCTCTTTCTGAAGAAGTTTAATTATGGTTTTTGTCTTGTCGTCTTTTTTTTTTCCCCCCCTTATTTTTCATACAGGTTATTTCCGGTTCTCATTTAGTATGCTTTTTTTTTTTTTTTTTTTTTTTTTTTTTTTTTTTAACTTTTTAAAAAGTCACCTTAAAATAATAATAATTTAAAGGAGTTTATTATTATCATTATTATAGTTTGACTATCTGCTATAGTAGTGCTTGTACTTATAAATCCAAACATGAATATCATATTTTTCTGAACATGTGGCATTTTGAATTCTTCCCACAGCAGAGGTTATCACTGTCCCTTTGTAATATTGTTTTTTTGTCACTTGCACTGGCTTTCAGTCTGAGGATTGGACAAGGCTCTTTTTTGAAGCTCTGCTGTTCTTTAATTGGCCAAAAAATATTGCTGTGACTTCCAGGACAATGATTCCCTTTTATGTTTAGTATGCTGCCTGTGCAGCCATCTCAGGCAATGGTCCTCTGAAAAGGGAAGGACCATGAATTAGAACCCAGTTACCTCATAAGCCCATAGATCATGCTATGTTTATTCTTTTATCTCTCAAAAATATTTTTAATAAACTTCTTAGTATGAAATCATTTTTCAAATATGAGTAGTGATTTTGGATGGCTTTAAAGGGTCTGAATCTTAGATTTGGTTTTTGGTTATTTGCAGTTGATTTCTATTGTCTCTTTATTTCTGTGCTTTGCATTGGAATATAATTATTTTTACCTACTTAGTCCAGTACATTGTTTCTCATAACAAAGTGATAGTCACTCATTTTACTCGTAAGCCAGAAATGGCATTAGTAAAACCTTACAAACTTACCAAGAATGCTCTGTCAGTTTGTTTTTTCAAGCCTACTAATGCACTACAATACCTTTTTCATGGACTACTTTGCAAATAATTCATTAAGAGATAAAAGATTGAGTGAGCAGTCAGCTTGCTGTTTTGTTTCTTTATTTTTAGGTATCTTATGTATTGATAACTTTGACATTCTGGGTGATGGAGTTAAAGAATTACTTGTTGGCCGAGATGATGGTATGTTAGAAATCTATAACTTCGACAGCACAAATGAGCCTGTCCTTCGATATGATCACGTAAGCTCATCACAAGAGATGCCCTCTTCACAGGGCATATTTTAAACTTCTTTGCTTTAAATTAGAAAAGAAATAAATGATTGTTTAATTTCTTAATTTTTATTTGCAACTTTATTTAGGGCCCTACCAGATTCACAGCCATGAAAAATGTGTCATGGACTGAAATCTGATCTCCCTCTGAAATCTGGCACCCAACCAGGGGCTTCTGCCCTGCGCAGGGCTCCAGCTGCTAGTCACGGCTGGGGATGGGGAGGGATGAGATTCCCTCTTACACTGCAGGGGCCGCTCCTTGGGCAGATTAGAGACCTACCTCCAGGATCTGCACCGGCCCTAGGAAACTCCACTATTCCAGCTATTGGTCCCTGCTGCAGGAAACTCTGTGGCTCCACTTGGGCAAGAGACTGCTTGGAAAACCGAACATATGGTAACCCACTCCTCCACACCCTACAACCCTCCCTTCTGTGCTGGTCGTGGTGCTGACTTTAGAACTGGGTCCCCAGCTCTCTGGTTGCACCCCTGCCAATAGCAGGGCAGAAGCAAAGTAGCAATCCCATGCCTCTCTTTCCTCCTCTTCCCCCCTCCCCCCCCCGCATAGCCTTTTGACTCTCCCCATCCTGACTGCTTTTGGGATCAGGACCCTACCATTACACTTCCCTGAAATTTCAGATGTAAACATCTGAAAATGTGACATTGACTAATTTTAAGACCCTGTGGCTATAAAATTGACCAAAATGGACTGTGACTTTGGTAGGGCTCTAGCTATATTATTACACAGCTAAACCAATGGTATTCCATAGATCTATATTTGCACTGTCTTCCTTGATATTCAGTCATTATAAATACATTTATATAAAATGTTTAATTTAAATGGTCTGCAGCCATTCTGTCTGCACGGTATAACTATATTCTTATATGCTCTCAAAGAGTGTTTAAAAGGTAGCTTGTTCATGTACTTCATTTAATTTTTAGACCCACTGTATAGTAACCATTACAAAAATGGCCAAGGGCTTACCAAAACTGTTATGAATTATGCTTCCATGTAATGGTAGAAACCCCAACACACAAGCAATATGCTAATACAGGGGTCTCCAAATTTTTCAGCCCGAGGGCCGCATTAGCTATCAAATAGCAGTTCGGGGGCCGACAACACACTCGAGGTACAAATAAAAAAGAATCAAAACATGGATGTTGTTTTTAATTATTTATTTAATATTATTTTATTCAGTTATTATTTAATAACACATTGATACACTACACATGAACACCTGTTCACTACACATGAACACTACACATGAACACCTGTTCACTACACCTCAACCCCCCAACTGACCCACCCAGCCAGGTCTCTCCCCCCCAAACCTCCTTTCCTCCAACCCCCAACTGACCCACCCAGCCAGGTCTCTCCCCCCAAAACCTCCTTTCCTCCAACCCCCCCCCCAAATGACCCACCCAGCCCGGTCTCTCACCCCAAAACCTCCTTTCCTCCAACCCCCCTCCCCCAACTGACCCACCCAGCCCGGTCTCTCACCCCAAAACCTCCTTTCCTCCAACCCCCCCCCCCCAAATGACCCACCCAGCCAGGTCTCTCCCCCCCAAAAACCTCCTTTCCTCCAACCCCCCCCCCCCCCAACTGACCCACCCAGCCAGGTCTCTCACCCCAAAACCTCCTTTCCTCCAACCCCCCCCCCCCCCAAATGACCCACCCAGCCAGGTCTCTCACCCCAAAACCTCCTTCCCTCCCACCCACCCCAACTGACCCACCCAGCCCGGTCTCCCCCCCCCCCCCCCCCCCCCCCTCCAACTGACCCGCTCAACCCGGTCTCTCCCCACAGACCGGTTCGCCGCCTTGTTTCGCCCCCTGTAACTGCGTGGCGGTGCGGCGCGTCCCGGCCCCAGCTGAGTCGTCCCGGCCCCGCGGCGGCAGCCGAGCACGCGGCGGGTCCCGGCCCCGCGGCGGCAGCCGAGCACGCGGCGGGTCCCGGCCCCGCGGCGGCAGCCGAGCACGCGGCGGGTCCCGGCCCCGCGGCTGGCGGTCCGCGCGGGCTTCCAGGCCCCAGCGCGGAGCCGTCCCTGCGGAAAGCTCAAAAGAGCCAAACATTCTCTAAAGAGCCCAAAAGATCTCCACGGGCCGGATGAGAGGGCCTCGCGGGCCGCAGTTTGGAGACCCCTGTGCTAATATGTGAGAACCCAGAAAGTGATGGTGTTACTAACTCAGGTTAGTAAAACAATCTAAACAAAACAGCCAACCAAAGAAAAACCACCCCAAAACTTTAAAATACATTGGTTTTTCCCCCCTCTTAACTAAAAAAGTGACTCTTTAAAGTCTATGCTTTCTGGTATGGCTGTATTTATTACTAATTGTTTAAAACAGTGGATTTAATTCATAATCACTCTTCTTTCTTTCCAGCACATTCTGGTAATTAGTGTTTGAAAATTAGACTGTGCATCAAGGTTTTACTTTATAAACGTGTTCCTAATATGTGTTTCAAGGTACATACACAGTAGAACCAAAAATGTATGTGCTGAGACACAATAACAGGTAATTAAGTATTTCTTATACTTTTAAGCTGTTGGGCATCTGAATAGATTTTTCTGCACTACAATTAAAGAAGGGGAAGTGTTGTTTTCCCTTTGAACAGCACTCCTATAAAATGAATAAAGTAATATATCTCCTGAGTGCTCGCCTGTTTTTATTTTTTAGGCCTTGTCAGAGAGCATCACATCCATCCAAGGTGGCTGTGTGGGAAAGGATGGGTATGATGAAATCTTAGCATCCACATATTCAGGTAAGTTGTCTATTAAATACTTAAAGAATTTTGGCTATCGGTATAATAATTGTTAAGCAAACTGTGCTGTTAATGGAGCTGGATTAATAATTACACTTATTAATACAATGTAATTTGTTCTGGTTACAAAAAGAATAGTATTCTGGAGCAAAATTCTCCACTTTCAAAATATTTCTGTGTGTGGGAAACGTTTTATTGTGTATATATATTTAAATTGCATTAAAACGCTGTGGTTTTTCACTTTATATCTCACTATAGTGTATTACAGCAGTTAGTTATTGTCATGTATAGACAGCTGCATAACACAGTGAGTACAGTACAAATGTTTAGATTTTATACATGGTAGAATTGTTTAGGTTCATAATTTTGTAATTAGGAATATTATTTTTGGTTCCTTGTCTGTCTTTTCCATGTCCCTCTTAGTCATGAGTATGCATCTTTGTAGGTGTCTTAATAGCTTTGTTTTACTTCTTTCACCTTTCCAGTAGTGTTGAATTTTTGGAGCTCTCAAAGCATCCACTTTTGGGAAATTAGAAAACAAGATTACTCTTCATAAGGAGGCTTATGTAGACTTGAAGCCTTCAGTAGACCCCCAATAACACTTGTCTGTCCGCGAGGGACATCTAGTAAGAACAGTGTTTTGCTCAATAGTTGAAAACAATAAAAGTTTACTTTTTAAATTATTGTTGGGTTTCAAACCTGATGTGCTGAAATGCAGGTTTTAGTTGTTAACCTTCATCATAGGTTTTAGACTGAGTCAATGGCAAATGTTTATTTTGTGTGTACAGTGCAGTTTGCAGAAGGCTAACAGGCTATGGGGTAGATCCTCAGCTGGTGTAAATTGTTAGCTTCCTTGCCTTAATAGTTATGCACTATTAAAATTTATATCCGCTGAAGATCTGCTCTAAAGTCTACCTGCGGTTCCTCACAATCTGTGGTAATGTTACTGTAAAGATCACAGAAGCTATAAGTGGATTTGCTGGGTGAGCTGTGAAAGAGGTGGAGGGAGGAAAATATTTAGTTGTGGGCTTCCTAAGGTAAACTGCAGGAAGAGCACAAAGTACATTAGGTTTGGTGGATCACAAAAATAATGTTTAGAGCAGCAACTGATAGATTTGAGTTTGGCACTGTAGCATTTTTTAATTTTATGTATTTTCTGCTTTTTTTTTTTTTATGGATAGTCCTTGAAGAATTAGGCTTTTTGTTTGAAAAATAGCTAAGAGATTTGAGACACTCATTAGTAGCAACCATTCACTATGTTGCTCCTAAGGCCTTGTTTACACTAAATGGAAAGGTTAATCTCAGATATGCAATCTGAGTTATGTGAATAGCGTAACTCAAATCGACGTAGCTTAGATCTACTCAGTGCAGGATCTACATTACATGATGTTGATGGGAGACTCACTCCCATCGACTCCCATTACTCTTCTCAATCAGGTGGAATACAGGAGTTGACAGGAGAGTGATCGGTGGTCGCTAAATCGACTGCCAGCGCATCGATTGCTGCAGCGTCAATCCTCTAGTAAATGTAGACAAGCCCTTTCACAGTAGGGAAAGCTGTTTCCAGGGGAAATTTTGCTTGTAAGCAGCATTTGCACTTATAAGGTGTTGCTGCAAACAAGCGTCTTCTGTACTAGACATATACACTAGTTTTCATGGTGCATTTTGTAACAATACTGTGTCACTATTTCCCTCTTTAAAGGGGCTGAAATCATTGAAAAGGTCTAGAAACCATTTAGATCCACATAAACATAGTTGGGTATCAAGACAAAACCAAATCAAGTGCTCTTGGTTCCAATCTGGATGCTATGGTGGAATGAAGCAAAACGCTACTGATTTAAAAGAAATACAGAAACAGAAGTACCCGTACCTATGCTGACCCACATACTTGGTCCATTATACAACATTTTACTGCATTTTTATCCTTAAAAACGAACTATTCATGGTGTTATGAGGATCAACATTAGGTAATGCAACAGTTAATTAGCACATATTAGCACTTTTCATCAGAAGATCTCAAAATGCTTTTTTTAAAAAGGGTAGCTATCATGTCACCATTTTACAGATTGGGAAATTGCTCAGTTCTGGAAATCTATGCCCAAACCTATTGTTTTGAGTCCGTATCAGAACTGGGAATAGAGCCCATACCTTGACTGCCTGTCTTCTGGACAACTCTGCCTCTTATGTTTTACATTGTTAAGACCATGTCGCTCAGTTAGGACTTTTCAAATGTGTTCTTGTTTGCAGTTTATAAGTAATATTTCATAATTCTTTGTATGTTTCTTTCAGGATGGGTAACAGGACTGACTACGGGACCTGTCCATAGGGAAGGTGGATCTGGTGAAGAACTAAAGATAAGCCAAGAGATGCAGAACAAGATTTCATCCTTAAGGTAGCTTAAATAAAGGAAAATTATAAAGAAGGCTAAGTATAAAACATGACCTATGTTTAAAACTGTGGTGATCCCCTGGCAATGAAAGTCATGCGATCAACTTGTGAAGCATGCTTTTGTGTAACCCCATGGAACTATCAAAATGGCTAGAAATTTGTGACGGGGAAATGGCTTTTGCAGTGTGTTTATTTTTTGCATCTGGCATCACATATAGACATAAACAGTGGGTGAGGTAATATCTTTTATTGGACTGACTTCTAGAGAAAAGCTCTAGAGCAGGGGTTCTCGTTCTCAAACTGGGGATCGGGATCTGTGAGCAAGGCTATTATGGGGGGTCATGAGCTGTCAGCTTCCACCCCAAACCCCGCTTTGCCTCCAGCATTTATAATGGTATTAAATATATTTAAAAGTATTTTTAATTTATGGGGGGCGGGAGGGTGGAGAAACGCACTCAGAGGCTTGCTATGTGAAAGGGGTCACCAGTACAAAAGTTTGAGAACCACTGCTTTATAGCTACAGAGAGTTGTTCTTCAGGTATAAATACAAGATAGAATAAATAGTTTTAGCATAAGTATAAGTTGTTAGGGACCATTCAAGATGAAGTGGCCTGTTAACACCTCTGTAGCTATAGGACAAATAGGAGGGTTAGTGGGTTTACAGTTTGGATTTATGGTTTATTATAACAGTGTCTTTCTTAAGGCTATGATTCTTAGGGCATGGCTACACTTGCAGATGTAAAGCACTGTGAGTTAAACCAGCCCTCTGAAAACGCAGTAGGGAAAGCACTGCAGCGTGTTCACACTGTCTGCTGCAAGTGCATTGGGGTGGCCACATTTGCGGCACTTACAGCGGCATTGGGAGCAGTTCATTACGGGCAGCTATCCCACATAGCTCCTCATCCCATTTTGTTGCTGGGATAAGGGGAAAAAGGAGTGTGGGGCGTTCTGGATTCTGTCTCAACGCTCTGTGATGCATTACTTCGCATCCCAGCAATCCCTGTGTTTCTGTCCACATTCGATGCCATCTTTCAACGTTTGTTGTACTGCACTCTGTCTTCCCTTTTGGTCTGCGGGAATGTAGCCTGAAGTGCTGAGGAATATGCTGATGAGTTTCACCAGCACGTCACGTTTGGCAGTTGAGTTAGTCCTCAAGCTACAAACTGAGTCCAACGATGATATCGAATCGCATAAAGTATATGACACGAGATTGCTTGTGGCATTCATGGACACGCTCACCACCGTGGAATGCTGCTTTTGGGCTCGGGGAAACAAGCACTGAGTGTGGGATCACATTGTCATGAAAGTCTGGGATGACGAGCAGTGGCTGCAGAACTTTTGGAAGAGAGAGCCACTTTCATGGGACTGTGTAATGAGCAATCCCCCTCCCATCCTGCGCAAGGATAAGATATTGAGAGCTGACCTGCCAGTGGAGAAGCAGGTGGCTATTGCAATCTGGAATCTGGCAACTCCTGGACAGCTATCGATCGGTCGCTAACCAATTTGGAGTGGGAAAGTCGACCCCTGGAATCATGTGGATGCAAGTTTGCAGGGCCATTAATCTCCTCCTGCTTGCAAGAACCATGACTCTGGTAATGTGCATGATATTGTGGCCGACTTTGCGCAAATGGGTTTCCCTAACTGCAGAGGTGCGATAGATGAGATGCGTATTCCAATTTTGGAACCAGCCAACCTAGCCTCCTTTCACTCTCCCGCCACTCCTGCACTTTTTTGATTTTTCATTAAGGGACTGCTGCATTACTTCATGCAGCATGTCCTCTTCGCTTCTACGTGGCCTCTTCCTAACACGTTGGAATCTTTCCACTGGTGATAACGAGGACGGCTGAGATCTCAACGTTGCATCTGTAAAGCCAAAATACAACACTTAACAGGGGCAGCATTGTTCACACCAGACAGAGCAACAATTCAGCCGTATTTAAAGACAAGCACAGTCTACACAATAGCAGACTTTGCCTGTCCCAAAGCGAGCGCACATAACCTACAGGAGCCCCAAAATGGTGAGTAAGCACAGGGGGAAGGGGGGACTGATTGTTTCACGGCTGTCCTGTCCTCTGGGTTTTTGTGCCTTAGGGAGAGCTAACAGCTGCATGGAGCCCTTATTTTGAATGCTGTCCTCACATTTTTCACAGAAGTTCATCCTGGAAGATGTCTCGCTGCTGAGGATGACCTGGGAAGCAAGGGAGGATCGTCTTCTACAATGCAGCTTCCACTCTGGCCCACGTGCAGCTTGCCTGTGTGCAGCAATGGTCCCCCTGCCCCTCATGGCACAGTGGTGTGGACATGTTAGCCTGACTGGGACAAGGAGCACAGTAGCTTTCTCAAAGAACCTGCAAAAGCGCATTGTCCAGCTTCTGCATGAGACCTTTGAAGAGATCACCGAGGCCGATTACCACAATGTGAGAGCACATCAATGCACTTTTCTGTATCTAGGCATTCATACAGCCCTAACCCTCCTTGCCCTAAGAGTCCGCAGTGAACAACTTCCTTTCCAAAATAAAAGCCGCTTACCGGGCAGCTCCTCTGTTGTTTGTCCTTCCCCCAAGCACTGACTGCCGCGACTGGCTATCTTCCTCCTGCCTTGAGAACAGTTTCTGGCTGCATGCATCTAGGTATTCCAGGGTGTCTCCCTCCTCCTCAGCACCCTCGCTCCCGCTTCCAGTCTCCTTCTCCTCCTCCTCTTCCTGCCTGGGCTCTGAAGTGTCCATGGTGGTCCTCGGAGTGGAGGTGGGATCACCCTCAAATATTGTGTCCAGCTCTTTGTTGAAACCGCAGGTTGCGGGAGCAGCACCGGACTGGTGGTTTGCCTTGTGGACTTCATGGTAGGCATTCCACAGCTCCTTCACTTTAACCTTGCACTGCAGTGCGCCCCAGTCATGGCCCCTTTCCATTATTTCACTTTATAACTAGCCGAAGGTATCCTAATTCCTAATGCGGGAGTGCAGCTGGGACTGGACAGCTTCTTCCCCCCCCCCTCCCCAAAACACTTTGGTCCAGCACCTCACTCCAAATTGGGAATCGCTTTATGCATGGAGGCATGGTCACCTGAAAAGGTTCACTGAGAGCACTCCATACCTTGCTGAGTAAACAGGAAAGGGATTTTCAAAATTACCAGAGAATTTGAAGGGCAGGCCTGACAGTTGGTCACCTGAGGGCAGGGCAGTAACGTTCAAAGTGATGACGAGAATAGTTAGAACAGGCATTGTGAGACACTTCTGTTAACGCGCTGTGATCGGCCTCCAGATCAGGGATCCACACTGGTACCACGGCACTCCAACCAGGTCACAGCAAGTGTTGTGCCTCTCGTTGAGGTGGATTGCCAGCATTGCTCCAGCCACAGAGTCCGGGCATGCTACATGCCTTGCCAATGTGGTTGCGTTGTGAGTTAGGCACCCCAGGATGCATTAATGCGCTCTAATTCTAACTGGCCAAGCCCTTGGTGTCTAGCAAAGTTATGAATTTAAGTGCCCAGGCTCATCTTTTGAAAGAGTTGGGCACGTTTCCTTTGAGGATGAGGGCTGATGGGTCAGATTCAGTGTGATCACCTTTTGTTTTGTCTTTTATTATTTTCTTATGTGTGAGCTCATTCGAGAGCATAGTGGTTGTCTGGTTTCATCCGTGTACTTGTTGTGGGGCATTTAGTGCACTGGTTGAGGTACACAGCATGTTGTGATCTGCACGTATAGGACACAGGGATCTTGTGTAGGACCCAGGTGTGTTGCAGGGAGGGTGTTGATCATTTTAGCAGGGGAATATGGCTGCAGGTTTTGCAGCTATTTTTTCTGGCAGGGTCGGGTGCCACTTTGAGTTGATCTGCTGTGTAGGGAGCTTGCATCTGATTATGAGGTTGTGGGGCTCAGAAGAGGGAGTTCTCTCCCACAACAACACTGTATTACAACACATTGTATAGTCAGTTTCACTCTTTGATTTGCTTTCACATTGCCTACTTAGGGTACTTGGCTGTGGCGTCTGTTTTTTTTTTTTTTTTTTCATATTCTGAAGAAACGGTTTGCGCCTGTTTATCTAACTTTGGAAGATGTCACAGCAATGTTATACAGTATAATCCTGGAACTTGCATACAATGTTGCCACACACATTTTACCAGGACAGTAATATTCAGCAGATTGAGTTCTCAAATGATACCTCACAAGGCATACTTTGTACAAAATTTATCATAGTTTTGTGTAAAGAAAAAATAGGGATATTGTTTGACACAACATGCCCTTCAGTTAACTTAACTATCTGGGTAAGTTAATCACAGCCTTCCACCTAAGACAAAAGTGGGTATGAAACTACCCAGGACTTTTGGACTTACTGGGCAGAGAGGCTTTGCTGAGTCCTTACTTGGATAAAGGGTGAGGTGTGCATGTGTATAAGAAGGTAAGAGTAAGAAAGGCCAGAATAAAAGATGAACAGAAGCCTGTAAACACTGTGCAACCCTGAAGAAACCTAGAGAGAGGTTTGGGTCAAAGATGCTGGCTGAACAAAGCTTGGGCCTGTAAACTACTAAATGGATACTTTTGATTTTGGTCCCTCCTGCATTCAGAGAAGCAGGATTTTGTACGTTCCTTGTAAATAAACAAGAAATCACCAGACTCCACTGTCAAGTTCTTGTTCCAAGTGGGACATCCCATGGCCTCAAACTTTGAGTAGCTGCGTAGATCCAAAAGCAGTAACAATATTTCACATGCGACAAAGAGTCAGTCCTGTGGCATCTTAAAGACTAACACAAGTATTGAGGCATAAGTTTTCGTGGGCTAATACCCACTTTATCAGATGTATGCAGTGGAAGTATCCAGTGGGTATGGTAGAGTTTCTAGGGCATCTCTGCAAAAAAGTTATCTTCAGAATTTTATTTTTACACCTGACAGTTTCTCTTTCTTAGGAATGAGCTGGAACATTTACAGATAAAGGTATTGCAAGAACGTGAAAAATACCAGCAGTCTTCTCGGTCCAGTACTGCTCTTTCAGCTGTACCTGCATTTAATGTGAATGACAAGTTTACATTAAATAAGGATGATGCCAGCTACAGTCTTGTCTTAGAGGTGCAGACAGCAATAGATAATGTCTTGATACAGGTGAGTTGGTGGTGTTTTAAGACCTAAAATCTAACAAAAATGTATGACTTTAAAACAAAGCAGTGAAGAAAATAATAACATTTATTTTTTGATCCGGAACACTGTTAGCTGTTTGTTGCTTACTGAATTAATATATTTTTTTATTTGAAAACTTTGGTTTTAAATTACTTCTTTAATACTAAAAGCCTCTTTCAGTTTAATATGGGTTCAGAACCACATTGAAATACAGGTTTTATAAATATCTGGATAGAACTGCAGTTTGTATCTTACTGAAAAAAGTATTGGCTGTAAACTTTTCATATGCTTTTAAAAAACAGCTGAATTTAAACACTTTTTTAATGTAGTGGAAGATTATAATTTTATACAATAATAAAACCTAGACGTATAGCATACAATTATCAGTAGGTTGATATGGAACTTCTGGGTTTACTCTTGGCCTTCACTTTTTTCAATAAGTGTAGAAAATACAATAAAACATACAGTTCACAATCTTAAATGTGGTGTTCATACCGAATTATGATATTCTGGTGTTCTCTAGGTCATTTTGGTGTCCTCAGTACTGACCAAGTTGCATTAGAACATTATAGGTCACAGTCCTATCATATGATCTGCCTGGGTTGGCCTCCTGGGATTTGGCAGGGTTATAAAGGTCTGTTAACCTGGGTTAGATGACAGGATGGAATCCTAGTTTGTAAAAGCATGAATTTGAAGATTAACTGACTGTGGTGAGGTTAGACTCCCTTCCAAAAGGAGGTCCAGCTTGTCAAAGGAAAATGAAAACAAGGTTGGTTTGTTTCCTGGTCCTCTTTTTCTCAGGCACCCCTGAGTGAAAAATTTCTATGGGTGAAATTTTATTGAAGTCAGTAGCAAAATTCCCATTAATGTCAGCTGGGAATTCACCTTACAACTGGTTCCGCTTTTGCTGCATCTTAAGTGGAAATTATTCCTCTAAATTTAAAAATGTCATTTGTTTTAAAACATTCTTCTCAAAATACCTCTCCTTTTTTTTAAAAAAAAATCACTACAGTAACTCCTCACTTTATGGTGTAGTTATGTGCCTGAAAAATATGACGTTAAGCAAATCCGATTTTCCCATAAGAATTAATGTAAATAGGGGGGGTTAGGTTCCTGGGATTATTTTTATTTTGCCAGACCAATCAGCGTTCTGTTCATAGAATCTCAGAGTTGGAAGGGACCTTAGGAGATCATCTAGTCCAACCCCCTGCTCAAAGCAGGACCAATCCCATTTTTAAGGCATTATATGCATTTAAAACAATTTTAAAAAAACAATTTAATACAGTAACTCCCCACTTAAGGTCCTCTCACTTAACCTCCACCCCTTCCTCCAAGCCCCAACCCTTAACCCACCTCTTCTCCCCTGCCAGCTCCACATTCTCTTCCTTTACTCCACACACCACCTCCTCACTCCAGCCTCCTGCCTGCGATCAGCTGGTTTGCAGCATTCAGGAGGGAGGAGCGAGGACACTGCAGCCTTGCTCTCCTGCCCCTGGCAGTCAGCTGTCTTGTGGCGTACAGGGGAGGGAGGGGGTAAGATTCACTCCTTCCCACAGCTTCCTGAACACCATAAGACAGCTGATTGCCACAGGCAAGGGGGGGGAGAGGGGAGCAGGGGAAAGGAGCTGCTCCACGGGGTCTTCTGGATTGGAGGATAATTGTAGGATAAATACATTAGAAACTATTCAGAAGTTTATGCTTTTTTTTGTTTTTTTTTCCCCCATCTCTTCCCTTAAATGTTCTGCAAGAGTGATGTCCCGATAGACCTGCTGGATGTGGATAAAAATTCTGCTGTTGTTAGTTTTAGTGGCTGTGATTCTGAAGTAAGTAACACAAAAAGGTAAAGTTATTAGTTAATAGTTGTATAGA
Organism: Sternotherus odoratus; assembly: GCA_032164245.1. Taxonomy (NCBI): domain Eukaryota; kingdom Metazoa; phylum Chordata; order Testudines; family Kinosternidae; genus Sternotherus; species Sternotherus odoratus. The sequence goes on from JAVMKO010000004.1 coordinate 33,772,039, forward strand.
GACTACTGGATGAAAGCGGTTAACTGCTATGTATTAGAATTTGGATTTACATATTCATACTCTAAAGTCTTAGGAGTTACAATAATTTATTTAATAGCTGAAATTGAATGAAATGTTGGGAGGGAGGAAGTTTAGGAAAATCCAGTTTTGCTGGTAGTATAATAGAAGTCAACTATATTTCTTTACTGAAAGTTACTAGGCAAAGAGTACAATATTTATACTTACTGTATATCTTTAAAATGTCAAATTGGCATCATGAAAACACTATATTCTAGATATTCTCATGTTTGACTAAATACATAATTTTTATAGATTATTTCCATAAATGAAATTAGCATTATGAAGATCTTTTGAAGTCTCTGTTTTTTACAATTGTCTTCTAAATATTTTCAGTTTGTTAGGGACTAATTTGGCACATCAAAGGTTTATCCTTAATTTCTGTGATCTTAACTGCTCTCTTTAAGTTTCTTAATCATTCTGTATGATCATTACTTTGGCTAATGTTAGTTTAGCCTACAGTGTGTTTTCTGACTAATTTTTCTTTGCATAATTAGCTTGTTAGATCCTGGGCCGAGTCAATAGCAGGGAAACTAGTAGATAATTGTATCTTTTAATTTTGCAGAATGGAGTTTTCATATATATTTTATTTTCAGTTTTAACAAAGAGTTAAAATAGATTTCATATTCCTTATCTTTATGCGGAGAGCTGGTATTCACTAATACAATATGGCGTGCAATTCTGGCCTTAGTGAAGTCCATGGCAGTTTTGCCATTGACTTCAGTGGAACCAGGATTTCACTTTTTATGTAACAGTTTTTCATAGATAGCAAAAACTGTCACTATGCTGCTAAAGTTTTGATGATAAAACTTTTATGAATTCAGAAATATTTTTATTTATTTATTTTGTTTTTCATTTTGAATTGTTCACAGCCAAACAGCAACTTTCTCCTTGCCACTTACCGATGCCAAGCAAATACTACTAGACTGGAGCTTAAGGTAAACATGCTACAGAATATTTTCTTGTACTTTTCAAAAATGTGTTTTATCTAGGAAATGTAAATATGTATCTTGTGCTATGCTTTTGTGCACACAGGTTAAATGAGTGGGTTGAATGTGTTAACTTGAGCAAATGACTAGTCTAGTGATTCTTATATCGTAGTCTTCAGACTACTGGTGGCTCACAGAAATTTCTGGTCACTTGCATGAAGCTGATGAGCACTCCTGCTTTATAGCTTCTTGTACAAATAGTCACCTTGGATGCCTCTAGAAGCCACAGAAGAGAAGGAGGGTGGTGTGGGACAGAAAGCTTAGCATCCTTATTTAAGGACTTTTGACTCTGAAAAAAGAGGAAGAGGAGCCAAGAAAACACCAATGAGTCTAGAAACAGAGACTTTCTCCCAGTAACTTCAAAAAAGATGAAGCAGGGAGAGAAGTGTCAGGAAACAAAAGTCAGAAACAAGAAGGGGAGAGATTTTCCAATCCAAAATCTGAAACAAACTCCATTTTAAAGCTTGACTATATATTTACATACTTTAAAAATCAAACTACGCATTTGATCTTGCATCTTAAACCATTCATAGAACCATAGAAATGTAAGACTAGATGTGATGTCAAGTAATAATGTAGTCCAGCCCTTTCCATTGAGGCAGGACCAAGGAAACCTAGATCATGGCTGAGAGGTGTTTGTCTAATCTGTTCTTCAGAAATCTCCATGATGGGCTTTCTACAAACTCCTTCAGTATTCTAGAGCTTAACTACACTTGTTGTAGATTTTTTTTTTCTAATATTTGATAGAAATCTCCCTTGCTGCAGATTAAGCCAATTACTTTTTGCCCTACTCTTGGTGGACATGGAGAACAATTGATCATTTCCTCTTTGTAGCAACTTTAATGTATTTCAAGCCTTTTATCGGGTATCGATTTAGTCTTCTTGTCTCAAGACTAAATATGCCCAGTTTTTTTCAACTTTTACTCATAGATGAGGTTTGGTTTGTGTTTGTTTTTTGGTTGCTTTCCTCTAGACTCTCTAGTTTTGTCCACATCTTTCCTGAAGTGTGGTCAGAATTGGACACAGTACTCCAGCTGCGGCCTCCCCAATACCAAGCAAAGTGGGACTTTTACTTTCTGGTCTGGCATATGGCACTACTGTAAAGACACCCCAGAATGAAACTAGCCTTTTTCACAAGTGCAACACATTGTTGACATATTCACATTGTTGATTCATATTCAATTTGTAATCCACTATAACTAGAGCCCTGCAAATCTGCACATATCCACAGGCCATGTTTGCAGATAACAGATTAGATGCAGATAGAAATTTTGAATCCTCACAGGGCTCTAACTGTAACCCCTACTTTCTTTTCAGCCATACCAACACCTGAACAGTTATTCTCATTTTGTATTTCTGCATTTGTTTTTTCCCCCTAAGTGTAGTACCTTGCACTGAGCTTTATTAAATTTCATTTTGTTGAATTCAGATAAATTCTCTCATTTGTCAAGGTCACTTGGAATTCTAATCCTGTCCTCCAGAATGCTTGCAAACCTTCCCAGCTTGGTGTCCTGGCAAATTTTTATAAGCATAGCCTCCACTCCATTATCTAAGCCCTTAATGAAAACACCCCACCCCCCATGACCCCGCTAGATACATCTTCCAGTTTGATAATGAACCATAGGTAACTACTCAGGGTCTATTTGTTCAACCAGTTGTGCACCCATTTTATAGTAGTTTCAGCTAAACCACATTTCCTTAGTTTCCTTAAGAGAATGTCACGTGGGACAGTGTCAAAAGCCTCACTAAAAGCAAGAAAAAGATTGTATGCTTAACTTGAAGGTTAATAGCCTCCTCAGTGGGACTGTTGACCTGCTGCTTATGTGCTTAGTGATCTGGGAAATTCACAAAGTTCTATAGCTGCCACAGGAAAGATGAGAGCTCACAGATAGGATCATGTTAAGGAGAAGAGATGATCTATAAGGCACTCACTTATTCTCTAGTCTTTTTCTTGACAGAATCACTCACCACTGTAGCCTTGTAAGTTTTTAATATTTATGTATAGTTTTTCTGTTTGAGATTCTGAACAAAAATTGTTTTATCTTTAGTGATTTTTAAGTGTACATTACACAGTTTTAAATGTTTTAATGAGACGACAACACTAACCTAGCTGATGATAAACTAGACTGGGATTCAGAAAACCTGGCTTTTATTCTCAGCTCTACTTTAGGCCTGCTGGGTGATTTTGGACAAATCACTTACTCTCTGTGCCTCAGTTTCCCCGTCAGTAAAGTGGAAATAATGATATGGCTCACCTTTGTAAAGTGCCTTGATATCTGATGATGCAAAGAGCTAGATGGTTATTGTATCGTAAAACAAAATATATTGACTGACTATTTACAAATAAAGAATAGAGATTTCTACACCACAACTAAAGGATTTATATATTTGCTACCTCCTCATTAATGTTCCAGGACACATTTAATATAAATGTGGATTGTAATCTGTTAGCTAGATGTCGTCATCAATATATTTTATCACTTCTAGCTTGCTTAGATTCTGATGTGATGTATCTATTCTGTTTTATATAAATTCTTATAATACCCTCATTATTGTACTATATAAGCACCTTCCAACAGTATATTAAGTGACATGACTGTCACGTGTAATTTGTTCCTTTTTTTCATTTACACACTGGGAGGGGAAAATTATATGTGAAGTATAGTGTTTTGTTTGTTTAAATGTAGACACTGCTGTGTGTAAGAAAAGATGCATTCTGAACTGCAACTTGCACTAGAAGTAGAAGATGGTGAGGATTGTAATGGTTCTTGTGTGTGCATTCCACCATCTTGAACTGGCCTCCGAGAGAGCTCTGTCTCCTGCACAGATGAGCTTTACTCTTACAACAGAAACATCAGTTGTACTTGAGGAACAAAGTTTGTGAATTACCATTCTTAAATATCTTTTCTTTTGCCACATATTCTAATATAATAACTTGACAGTCTTTTCCTCTATCCTTTTGGGGATATTTTTTGTTCTAATAAACACCATGGGCTGGATCCTCTCCTTCTAAGGACACTTTCTGCCACTCCATTGGTGCAAAGTTGCACTAAAAGTGGCCACAAGGGGACCTCTCCTGCATCGGGGGAATCTTTGTATTCAAGTACTTCTATTGCTTTTGTCACAATATCTGACTGCTTGTGAGGCACTCAGTTATGGATTTTGGGACTTGATTCAAAGCCCATTGACATCCATGGGAGTCTGTCTATTGACTTCAGTGGATTTTGGATTGGCTCCTTTATCCTCACAACATCTATGTACCTCAGTATTCTGTTCCCCCTGTAACAGGGTAAATTCCTTGTAACTCTCTGCATGTCATTTAAGCCTGTGCCTGAGCTAGGAGTTAAACCAGGGTTTCCTGAATACCAGTCTAATGTTCCAGCCACTATGCAATCCATGATTCAGATGGTATAAATTTTGTAGTAATACTTTATGCATTGTTCCACCCCTATGGCCTGTGCAGGATATCCCTGTGCCTTGACAATTCCATTGGAGCTGTTGACAGCTGGTACAGGTTAGAGCAATCTAGACAAATTAAAGTATACAGGACTGGGTTGATGTAGAGTGAGGTTCGGGGTGCGGGGTGAGTGCAAAACTGGCTCAAAGCCTCTCTTGCACAGACTACTTTTCTTAGTGTTCCCTAACTGCAGCTGAGGATATAGACCCATTTCTTTTCTTTTTCTTTTTTCCCCCTCCATCTTGGTGTGTTTGGGGGGGAAGGGGGCTGAAGGATTTTGCTTGTTGTGAAGAGGTGGGTACTATTGAGGTCATTTTGAAATAGATTTAAGTATATAATGACACATCTTATGTCATTATCTTACATACCATAAATTTTGTAAAAACTCATAGAATAACACCAAAGAATTAGGAGTGGCCGGACAAAGTCTTTGTTTTTTGGGTAGTCAGAATCAAATCAAATGGATTTTCTTTTCCTCTGTAATAAATCTATGCCAATTCTAGCAGTTTCTTGTTGAATGCTATTCCATCTAGTTTCAAAAAGTTTTATTTGTGCCTTTTATAGGAGTAGTATGTTAATTGGATCACTTACTACTGTAGTTTTTAAAAACAATTATTTTTATTCTCGTAAATTCATTAATTTCCCCCCCTCTATGTTATGTTTATTGATGTAGATTCGATCAATTGAAGGCCAGTATGGGACACTGCAAGCATATGTAACACCAAGAATTCAACCAAAAACGTGCCAGCTTTGTCAATATCAGATTAAACCACTTTCACTTCATCAAAGAACTCACTTCATTGATCATGACAGGTATTTACAAAGAGCAATACTTCTTCAAAAAATTGTTCAATCCAATTGAAACTTAGTTGACTGTGCAACTTGCAGTAATCATTTTAGCAGTTGATTGTAATACTCAACATCACAAGTCTCCTCTAGGGTGTTTGTTTAAAAAAAAAAAAAAGTGCCCGCCCATATCTAGCTAAGCCCAAAAACTGGTCCAGATTTCTTGTGTGTCTTTTATTCCTCTGTTGGGAGGCTACCATTTTATCCAATTATACTTCATCTCCCTGTTTTCTTACATCGCTGCTATTGCATACTATTAAAAAGAACTGTAGGAAAATAGAATCCCAGTGAACTAGACTAAATGTGTTTACTCCTCCTTGATTCACTTGCTTGATATTCTAATGTGAAAGGTTTCCTGTGCCTTCCATTATACCTATTTCACATGTATTATCTCTGCAAAGTACTCATGTATCACAGGAGACTCTTGAGTGTTTGTTTCTAATACTCTTGACTTTCTGCACTTCACTTGATCACCCCACCCAGAGCCTGCTTTGGTTTTTAAAATGCAAAAGAAGTAACGTGGAAAAACAGTTTGCCAATTTATGGTATTCTTGCCCAGTTGTGACTCATCTGGATTGAGAATATTCAAATAAGAAGTCTTCTATCTATCTATTCTAGCAAAGTCCTAACTAATGCAGGCTTCCTGCATACTGAAATATCTTCTGAAAATTGCAATCAGCACTCAATAGTATTCTCTGATGAATTCAACACTAAATCCTCTGTGTGTGTGTGTGTGTGTGTGTGTGTGTGTGTGTGTGTATATATGTGTATATATATATATATATACATATATATGTATATATATATATATATATATATGTATATATATATATATATATATATATATATATATGTATATATATATATATATATAATCACACATACAGAGCATTTAGTGTTGAATTCATCAGAGAATACTATTGAGTGCTGATTGCAATTTTCAGAAGATATTTCAGTATGAAGGAAGCCTGCATTAGTTAGGACTTCGCTAGAAGTCAGTGAAAACTCATGTTTGAGGCTTAAAGGGAGGAAGATCTACCATATGAAAAATAATATTTTTTTTGTCTTCAATTGCATAACCACTGCAGCATCAGTACTTCTCATCAGTAACCAATTCTCATCTGCTTTCTGCATTCAAATACTGTAGACCCATGAACACACTGATGCTCAAAGGCCACTTCAGTTTTGCTGAAATTCACTCCTGGGTTGTGTTTTGCCTGCCTGAAGTTCCTGAAAAAACTCCAATAGGAGATGGTGTTACTTTCTACTTTCAGAACACCTTCCTGGATACACAGCTTGAAAGTACTTACAGGTAAAATCAAGTACAATTGCTGAAGCATGTTTTGGTTAAAAACAAATAAAGAAATTTGAGCTAAATTGTCCTTTAACTAAGCTTTTTTATGGACGGAGACAGCAATCAGAATTTTCATCTGGTTGTTGATTTTAGGGCTGAGAAAACAGTTTGCATTCCTCCACCCTGTGAAACGAGAAAAGAGTTCAGCCCCTGAAATCTGAGGATCTTGAGAGAGTTGCTAGAAGCCAGAGCAATCTGTAGAGGCAGTATATCTTGGCGGTACTTCTTCGAAGACATAGCTTGCTTCTGTTAAGATGTATTATAGCAGACAGTAATTTTTGCCCTGTCTGTCACCCAATCCTTGTGGGTCACCCAGTTCTTCCGAGGCCCCCATGGAGAGGACCGGGTGAATAATTCCATATGTCCAGGATTATCAAAATATCCTGCCATGGAGAAGAGTCTTCTCTTCTCCATGTCTTCACCCTAGAGGTGTCCATTCTGGATGTCAGCCTCAATCAAATCCTAGAGTGCTCATTTAAGCAAACTCCCTTTCAAGTCAGTGAGAACTTTACTTACACAAGGGCTGTCAGATTTGATCCTTAGTAGGTATTATGCAGTAATCAGATGATCCTTCTTCAAAATGTAGTATTTTTTTAAGGGTGAGATAATTGAGCATTGCTAAACATGGAAGCCTGAATGAATTTGGCTTTGTAACTTCTGTCTTTAGCATAGTGTTTGGTGTGAGAGAGACAAATTCAATGTTCTTTTTTGCAAATGTAAGTGCCTAACAAGTATAGCACAACTATCTTAGAGCACATGCTGGTTTGTAACTTTATTTTTTTCCTTTTCAGTAAAGGAAGCTAAATCACCAGAGTTCCTCTCTCCCTCTCTGTTACAAGTAAAATCTAATCATTATAGTTTTAGTGGATGTTTACGCTTCCTAAGAAAAAAGCATGTGATAAAGCCTCAAGATGAAAAAAATCCTCCCCTTTCTGCAGCTCCCATTAGAGAAATGTTTATTTTCAGTGCTAGGAATAATATTCTCTATAATCTTTAAATTAACCTGTGTGCTGCTTCAGCTGGCAGATACTGTTTTGCTTTATAATAGAGTTGTAGAAGCTGGAAACATTAATTACTATTACTCTAAACATATAGATTCCAAATTGATCTGGGATTACAATAAGAAATACTTATAAATTGATGTAGAAAGCTTTTTGATATTCTCACTCTTTTTCATGTCCAGTGAGATTGATACTGGGGCATGTTGTTAGGTTCTCGTATTATGGTGACAGGCACACTGTAATAACTTAGGTAGCTAAATAGATGTCGGGAATCCTAGATATTGTACTGTTCCAAATTTTTTACATGCATACACACAAACTCTGCTTCCTGCGTGCATAGGAAATCCATAAGAACAGCTTTGACCGTCTGAGAGAGTGGTGTTCTGTGGTGTAGCCAGATTGACAAGAGTGAGCTCTGAATAGCGAGTGTGATGAAAACTGTATGAAATATTCTGATAGCTAGTCTGTGGAATAGCTTTAGGGATGGCCTCTACGGAGGTTGTGCTTCATCCCCTGATGAGAGGGCGGGGAGGCCTATGTATCGTTTAAAAATGGAAACCAAGTGCACTAGCTTGCCCTAACTCTACTACTTAAATCATTTTTTTGTTTTGGCAGAAAAGGGGAGGGATTTTTCAAATCTGACAACATTTCTACCATATCTATTCTAAAAGATGTGCTCTCTAAAGAAGCCACCAAAAGAAAAATTAATCTCAATATATCATATGGTAAAAAAATTTCTCCTCTACTTCATTTTATCATCTTGTGCATCAAATGCATTAAAAGTATTGATCTGATTGCTGATTTTTTTTTGATTTTTTTTGTTGTTGTTCCTACTAGATATAAATGAAGCATCTGTGAACCACACATTAAAACTAATCCACCCGAAACTAGAATATCAGCTGCTGTTGGCCAAGAAAGTTCAGTTAATAGATGCTTTAAAAGTAGGTATCTGATCATAAAGTCTACTGTGGAAGGGGGGGCAGGAGTTGTTTTGTTTTAGGATGGCAGCAACCAACCTATCCATGACTTGTGTCAGATGCATGCCATCACTGGGTTTGCAGTATTTCTGTTACCAGGACTGCTATTCGCGTATATTGGTTATTGAAGAAATTTTTGTTAAAAATAACTCCATACACCACTTGTATTCAAGCTTGACTAGTTAGTAATCTGTCTTAATGTTCAGTCATTTGTGAAAGCTTTTTAACTATAGCTACCTCTTGCTACCCTAACACTGGTTCTCCAGCTCCCTCCTCCTTCTCCTTGGCTCCAGAGAAACTAAAATAGAATTGGTCTTTAAATCAGAAGATAATCACTTGCAGTAAAAGATAAAGTAAAGGTATGTTTACACTGTCCGCCAGAACAGTGGGTAGTGATGGATGTATCGGGATCAATTTATTGTGTCTAGTCTAGATATGATAAATCGATCTCTGAACACACTCCCATCAACTCCTGTACTCCACCGCCACAAGAGGTGCAGGCGACAGGAGTGGCAGCAGTCAAGTCACTGCTGTTAAGATGCTGCAGTAAGTCTATCTAAGTACATCAACTTCAGCTACGCTATTTTCATAGCTGAAGTTGTGTATCTTAGATTGATTTCTCCACCGAGCCCCCCAGTGTAGACCAGGGCTCTTCTTGGGGTTCTGCCCCAGCAATCAGCAGGAAGTATCTGGCAGTTATTCAGAATTAATCCTGTAAACACATAAGTAAAAACCCTTTGAAAGAATCTTTTCATCTCCCAGTACTCGGTTTGTATCCCGGGGGAAGAGTCCCATTTCTGCAGCCACAAAATAATGTCTGCCTTTAGTCTAGAAATGATTAAATATCAGGAGGGTTGGGGGAATATTGCTCATAATTTTAATTTAGTCTGAAAGAACAAAGGGTAATTTGAGCTAAGGTCTTCTAAAATATTTTGTTCTCATAAATTCCAATGAATTGTCCGTGTAAAGCAGGGGTGGGGAACCTCCGGCCTGCGGGCCTTATACGGCCCGCCAAATCATTCTATCCGGCCCGCGGCGGAGCCGGGGATGCACCGCAGCCGCCGGCCAGGGATGCGCGCGGGCCGCCAGGCGGGGACGGTTCGCGCCTGGGGGAGCCGCCGGCGCCAGGATGTGCGCGGGCCGCCAGGCGGGGGCGGTTTGCGCCTGGGGGAGCAGCCGGCGCCGGGACGCGCGCGGGCTGCCAGGCGGGGGCGGCTCGCGCCTGGGGGAGCCGCCGGCACCGCGCGGCCACCATTAGCCAGGCGGCTAAAGGAGGAGCCGCGGGGAGCCGACGGTCAAGGGTGTGTGGGGGGAGGGGAGGCTGGGCTGGGGGGCAGGCAAGGGGGCGGTGGGGGGGAGGCCAGGGTGGGCGAGGCGTGGGTGCGGGAGGGAAGGAGGTTTGGTGGGGGGGAGGCTGGGCTGGGAGGGTCAGGCATGGGGGGCAGGAGGCTGGGTTGGGAGGGGGGAGGAGGTTAGGTTTGGTGGGGTGGGGTGGGCTGGACCAGGCAGGGGTGGTGGAGGAAAGGCGGTTAGATGGGGGGAGGCTGGGCGGGGATAAAGGAAGATCGCCCCCTACACCCAGGCTGATAGCGGGAGTTGACTAGGGCAGGCGGCAGGACCCCTGCTGGCAAGGGGCCAGCGGGGGAAACCCCAAAGCAGTGCAGGGCTAAGCACTCCGCCTGCCACTGCTTTGGGGTTTCCCCCGCTGGCCACTTGCCAGCTGGGGTCTCAGCTCCTGTTGCCAGCCTGGACTTCCTCGGGGGTGGGGGAGGGGAGCGGCCCACGAATGACATTATAAATGTCCAAATGGCCCTTGACAGAAAAAAGGTTCCCCACCCCTGGTGTAAAGCAAGATTGTGTAGTGTTTGGAGTTCTTTTTTGTATTTGAAAATGTATTTCACTTGATTCCTTCATCAGTCCATAGACTACTATTTCCAGAAAAGGTGAGCAAGCTAGTATTTAAAAGGAACACCATCTAATGTGGTAGCAAATTCTGAGTAGGATCCATTTTCATCCGGTGATACTGCTTCTTATTTTGAGTTCCAAGAAAGACACCAAAATCAGATTGGAAAACTCAGTATAAGATCACTGTTCAGTTCCAAACTACCAGCCAGTGAAAAAACAGTATTAATGAACTTTAAAGGGGAGTCCCATTCTGCTGGTGTTCAGAATTGGAAACGGTAACACAGGGGTTTAAGATTCCAGAGTTAAAAGTGGGCAATACTGTTTGGAACTTATTGAGGAGAGGGAAAAAACTACATTTCCAAAATAGTAAGTGCGGTTTTGAAGGACTGTTTCACCTGTCAGAGCTAAACGCCGTTTTCATTTCTCTTCGGTTTCTAGAGTTGACAGCCTTTAATTTTTATGTACCATTTTAAAATCTATTTTAAGGAGTTGCAGATTCACGAGGGAAACATGGACTTCCTGATCCCAGAGTACCGCTGCATTTTAGAGGAAGCAGACCATCTTCTTGAAGAGTACAAGAAACAACCTGCACATCTTGAGAGACTTTATGGTTTGTTCATTAATACAGCTTTTCTCTTTTTTTAGCTTCTTTTTCTTTACATTAAAAATATTAACAGCCAGAGAGAGTAATGACAGGATAAAAATATAGTTCTTCTTCGAGTGATTGCTCACATGCATTCCACTATAGGTTAGGCACGCGCTGCGGGCCTGGTTGCCGGGTAGATTTTCCCCTAGCTGCAGACTGGGTGAGCAGGGAGCCCCCTGGAGTGGCGCCACTGCGGCACTCTATAAGTACCCCTGCGACACAGTCTGGCCCTCAGTTCCTTCTTCACCGCTCGCGCTGGTAGTCGGAAGAGGAGTTCTGCTTTTCAGCGTTCTCCTTATCTCCTAGCTAGTCGATTGTTCTCTTAATTGTTCGTTGTTAGCAGTTGTTGTTAGTTAGTTTACATAGTCTTTGTAGTGTAAAGAGTCAGTGCAGGGGTTTTTCCCTGCTGCCGGAGCCTCTGTCTTCAAGGCTCCCGGATTCAAGCACTCAGAGTGTGGGAAGCCTACGCCTGTGGGAGACCCACACTCTAAGTGCCTCTCAAGTGCCTGGTAAGTGCACTTGGCAGTTTCTTCCTAGATCTGCAGTACCTTCAGCCCAGGACCCGCAAAGACAGGGAATCCCGCTTGCGGCACGTCCTGATGGAGGCGGCCCCGGACTCGAGTGCGGCACCGGACCCCGCACCCAAACCGCCGAGAGCCAAGCCTCGGCACCGGTCGCGCTCCCCCAGCACCAAGCGGAAGAGGAGCGCTCAACTTCGCCCTGCTCCGGACCGCGTCCAGCCGTCGGTACCAGTGCCGCGACCTCAGCCTTCTCCGGGGAGCCGACCTGAGGAAGAGCCGCCAGCACCCGCACCGCTGACTCCGGCGCCGCAGGAGGCCCCGTCGAGTCCGGTGCCAGTGGTCTTGCCACTTGGGGTGCCAACTCCGCAGCAGCTTCCCTCCACGATGGAGGCGTGTACTGCTGCGAGAGGGTTGCTTGCCGGGGACGCCCCGCAGCAACAAGTCCGGTCGACGGGCAGGCCGCCCATGACCGAGGCAGAGATCGCGTGTCGGAGCCCGGCAGGGCATGGACACTGCTCGATCTCGCGGCGCCGACCAGACTCCCGGCAACGGTCACCCGCCCGGCTCCGGTCGCAGTCTCGGCGCCGCAAGGAGTTGAGACCCTGCTCAAGGTCTCCTCCTGGCCGTTCGCGCCACTCGCGCTCTGGCCGCCGATCAGAGTCCCGGCACCCTGGTAAGGGCCGGTCGTACTCTCGGCACCGGTCGCACTCCCGGCACCGGTCCCTCAGCTGGCGCCGAGACCGTCCGAGACGTCGCTCCACAAGCCGCTCCGCGTCCAGGCACTGCTCGTCGTCTCGGCACCGAACCCCGTCGCGGCGCCGAAGGTCCTCCCGGTACCGATCATCGTCTCGGCACCGAGACTCCCCGAGGCGGCACCGTTCAGGTAGCCACGATTCCTCGGATGGGCACCATACCGCCCGGTACCAGTCGAGAAGCCCACGGCACCGGGAGTGTAGAGAGCAGCACCGGACCCCGTCGCGGCGCCGAAGGTCCTCCCGGTACCGATCATCGTCTCGGCACCGAGACTCCCCGAGGCGGCACCATTCAGGTAGCCACGATTCCTCGGATGGGCACCATACCGCCCGGTACCGGTTGAGAAGCCCACGGCACCGGGAGTGTAGAGAGCGGCACCGGACCCCGTCGCGGCGCCGAAGGTCCCCCCGGTACCGATCATCGTCTCGGCACCGAGACTTCCCGAGGCGGCACCGTTCGGGTAGCCACGACTCCTCGGATGGGCACCTTACCGCCCGGCACCGGTCGAGAAGCCCATGGCACCGGGAGCGTCGAGAGTCCGCCGGCACGCGGGCCCCTCGCTCGGCGGGACCAGCCCAAGTCACCCAGAACCCTGCCTGGTCAGAGTGGGCGGCATGGGGGTACGATCGGCCCCGGGAAACCCAGTCTGAACCCGGGTTCCCGGTGAGCTCAGAGGGTCCAGTGGACGTGCTGGCAGGACCATCATCGGCAGTCCAGCCCTCCACGGTACGTAGCCCTATGGAGCCGGGTCCCTACGCCTCCCCCGTAGGGGTAGAGGCAGTGGGGGGCACTTCATCAACTAGCCCGCCCGCCTTGGACCTCTCCAGTTACCAACATCTCCTCCAGGCAGTAGCTAAAAACATGAACCTGCCTTTGGAAGAGGTCCCAGTGGTGGACGACCCGGTCACCACCATGTTAACTAAGGGCACTCCGGCACGGGTGGCAGTGCCGTTCATTAATACTATTAAACTCCACACGGCGGTAATTTGGAAGACTCCCGCCTCTATCTCCCCCACTGCTCGTGGGGTGGAGAAGCGTTATTTTGTCCCAGCCAAGGGATATGAATACTTGTATGTTCACCCCACGCCCTCCTCCCTGGTGGTGGACTCTGTTAATAACAAGGAGCGCCACGGGCAGGAGGCGCAGGTCCCCAAGGCCAAAGAGGCCAAAAGGTTGGACCACTTCGGCAGGAAAGTTTATTCCTCCGGGGGCCTACAACTCAGAGTCGCCAACCATCAGGCACTCCTGAGTAGGCACCATTTCGACACGGTGGAGGCCCTTACTAAATTTGAGACTGCTTTCCCGCAGGAGGGCAAACAGGAGTTCAGGGCCCTATTGCTCCAAAGCAGGGACATATCTCGTCATGCCCTGCAAGCGGCCCTGGACTCGGCCGACTCTGCGGCCCGAACAATGGCCTCGGGCATTGCCCTCCGCCGGGCAGCATGGCTCTCGTCATCCAACCTAGCCCCGGCCATGCAATTTAAAATCCAGGACCTCCCCTTTGAGGGACAGTCCCTCTTCTCGGAGGATACGGATGCCCGTCTCCAGGCCCTCAAGGACAGGGGGGTAACCCTCAAAGGCCTGGGCATGCACACCCCAGGTCCGCAGAGGCGTCCCTTCATCCCGCCACGCAGGAAATTCTTCCCACCTGCGCGCCCGCCCCAGGACTCCTCCCTCAGGAGAAGCCGCCCTTACCGCCGGCGGCAAGGGCCTAGGCAGGGCGGGAAACAACAAGGCTCTAAGCCTTCCCAGGGGCCCAAATCCAACTTTTGATGGTGCGCCCGGGGGCAGTTCACCAATCATAAACCTGGATCCTCCCTTTGGAGACCGTCTGTCCTACTTCCGCCGTGCATGGTCAGACATTACATCAGAGCAGTGGGTCCTCCGCACGGTGGAGGTGGGATATTCGCTCCAGCTCTCCTCCACTCCTCCCACCCACCCACCCTCCTCGTCCCTCTTCAGGGACCCCTCTTACGAGCAACTCCTCGTACAGGAGGTGAGGTCGCTCCTCGCACTGGGAGCCATCGAGCCCGTACCGCAGGAGTTCAGGGGGAAGGGGTTCTACTCCCGCTACTTCCTGATCCCCAAGGCGAAAGGGGGCCTCCGGCCCATCCTGGACCTACATCCATGGACCTACATGATCAGGTTCAAGTTCCGCATGGCCACCTTGGGCACTATCATTCCCTCTCTGGATCCGGGAGACTGGTTCGCTGCCCTCGATATGAAGGACGCTTACTTTCACGTGAGCATCAAACCCTCACACAGACGTTACCTCCGCTTACTGGTAGCGGGGGAACACTATCAGTTTGCCGTCCTACCCTTCGGCCTGTCCACCGCACCCAGGGTGTTCACAAAGTGTATGGCGGTAGTAGCGGCATTCCTTCGGCGCCGCGGGGTACACTTATACCCGTACCTCGACGATTGGTTGATCCGAGGCACCTCCAGGGACCAAGTGTCAGCTCACGTGCGGCTCGTTATCAGCACGTTCGACCACTTGGGAATCCTTCTCAACAGAGAGAAGTCCACCCTGGAGCCTACCCAGAACATAGAGTTCATAGGAGCCCTACTAGACTCCACGGTAGCAAGGGCATCCCTGCCCCAGCCTCGGTTCCTCACTATCCAGTCGGCCATCAGACAGCTACGCAACTGTCCGATGACTACGGTCAAGGTCTTCCTCAGCCTGCTAGGTCACATGGCATCGTGCACTCATGTCATACAGCACGCCAGACTACGGCTACGCCCACTGCAGTCGTGGCTCGCGGTGGCCTACAGACCGAGAAGGGACAGTATGGACGCCCTCCTCTCCATCCCCAGAGCCACCCTATCCGCTCTGGCTTGGTGGGAAGACCAGGACAATGTGT
Source organism: Sternotherus odoratus (assembly GCA_032164245.1). Taxonomy (NCBI): domain Eukaryota; kingdom Metazoa; phylum Chordata; order Testudines; family Kinosternidae; genus Sternotherus; species Sternotherus odoratus. The sequence continues at coordinate 33,787,406 of JAVMKO010000004.1, forward strand.
GCCAAGGGGTCCCCTTCCTTCCCCCCAGCCCATCCATGTCCCTAGTGACGGACGCCTCGTCGCTAGGGTGGGGAGCTCACCTAGGGAAACTCAGGACCCAGGGCCGCTGGTCGGAGTCAGACCTCTGCCTCCACACCAATATCAGGGAACTGAGGGCCGTTCGGCTCGCGTGCCAGGCGTTCTGGGACACATTACGGGGTCACTGTGTAGCGGTGCTGACAGACAACACCACAGCCCAGTATTACATAAACAAGCAAGGCGGGGCCCGCTCCAGCCCCCTGTGTCAAGAGGCGATTCTCCTGTGGGAATTCTGTATAGCCCACGCTATTCACCCGGTGGCCTCCTTCCTTCCCGGAATCCAGAACACCCTGGCGGACCACCTCAGCAGATCCTTTATGACTCACGAGTGGTCCCTTCGGCCAGATGTCATCCGGCCGATCTTCCTGAGGTGGGGGTTTCCCCACATCGATCTCTTCGCCTCCAGACAGAACAGGAAGTGCCTCCAGTTCTGCTCCTTTCGAGGCAGCTCCTGGGGATCCCTGACAGATGCCTTTCTCCTACCCTGGACGGGGCACCTGTTCTACGCGTTCCCTCCGATCCCGCTTCTCCACAAGGTGATCCTGAAGATCAGACGGGACAGGGCACACGTCATCCTCATAGCCCCGGCCTGGCCCAGGCAATGCTGGTATGCGTCCCTCCTCCAGCTGTCCAGGGCCCCTCCCATCAGCCTCCCGCTGTGGCCAGACCTGATCTCCCAGGATCACGGTCGCCTCCTGCACCCGGACTTGCGGTCCCTTCACCTCACAGCGTGGCTACTCCATGGCTGAGAGGTCCTGAGCTCTTATGCTCAGCCGAGGTACAGAACGTCCTTCTGGGTAGTAGGAAACCATCCACCAGAAGTACCTATACCGCCAAGTGGACCCGTTTCTCTGCCTGGTGCACACAACATGACATCGTTCCAAGTGAGGCTACTATCCCACGCATATTGGACTACCTCTTAGGCCTCAGAAATCAGGGCCTTTCTACCTCTACTATCCGGGTCCACCTCGCTGCCATATCGGCTTTCCATCCGGGTCAGTCGAACCACTCAGTCTTCTCCGACCCTGTGGTATACCGTTTCCTTAAGGGTCTCGATAAGCTGTATCCGAACGTCAAGCGTCCCATTCCACCTTGGGATCTCAACCTTGTGCTCTCACGCCTCGCGATGCCCCCGTTCGAGCCCCTCGCCACGTGTTCCTTACTACACCTTTCCTGGAAGGTGGCATTCCTAGTAGCTATCACCTCGGCTCGTAGAGTGTCAGAGATCCGTGCACTGACCTCCGAGCCGCCCTACACTATCTTCCATAAGGACAAGGTTCAGCTACGTCCCCACCCGGCCTTCCTGCCTAAGGTGGTCTCTCCCTTCCATGTTAATCAAGACATTTGTCTCCCAGTCTTTTATCCTAAGCCACACACCTCTGGAAGGGAACAGCAATTACACACGTTGGACGTTAGGAGGGCTCTTGCTTTTTATTTAGATAGAACAAAGCAATTCAGGAAAACAACCCAACTTTTCGTGGCAGTTGCGGAGAGGATGAAGGGCCAGCCAGTTTCAGCCCAAAGGCTCTCCTCCTGGATTACCTCGTGCATTCACACCTATTATGAACTCGCGGACAAGCCGCTTGAGAGAGTAACAGCACACTCCACGAGAGCGCAGGCGTCCTCTGCGGCCTTCCGGGAGGGAGTCCCTATTACGGACATCTGCAGGGCGGCTACCTGGTCCTCCGTCCATACCTTCGCCGCCCACTACGCCATAGTCCAGCAGACCAGGGACGATGCGGCGTTTGGGTCAGCGGTCTTACGATCAGCAATGGGTCAACCCGACCCCACCTCCTAGGTATTGCTTGCAGTCACCTATAGTGGAATGCATGTGAGCAATCACTCGAAGAAGAAAACAAGGTTACTTACCTGTAACTGTTGTTCTTCGAGATGTGTTGCTCACATCCATTCCAAACCCACCCTCCTTCCCCACTGTCGGTTTAGCCGGCAAAGAAGGAACTGAGGGCCAGACTGTGTCGCAGGGGTACTTATAGAGTGCCGCAGTGGCGCCACTCCAGGGGGCTCCCTGCTCACCCAGTCTGCAGCTAGGGGAAAATCTACCCGGCAACCAGGCCCGCAGCGCGTGCCTAACCTATAGTGGAATGGATGTGAGCAACACATCTCGAAGAACAACAGTTACAGGTAAGTAACCTTGTTTTCTAAGTTTTCTACAATAAATTAGCAGGTAGGTGCCAGGAGGACCAGTGGATCACAGTGAATATGTATGTAAAAGTCTTGTGGGTCAGGGTATTACCACAGTGTAGCAGGATGGTGTTGCAGAGGCACCTAATTAGCCCCTGCTCAGCCAGCCCCAATCTGGAAAAAGACTGAGGCTGGGAAACTAGATTCGGTCCACCTGCTGGGCTAAGGGCTATAAAGGCTGGGAGGAGCCAGAAGGAGGAGGGAATGGCTAGGGGAAGGTCAGTCTCCTGGCTGAGGGCTACTCTGTTTACAAAGGAGTCAAGTAAGCTGATAATATTGTACAGTAGACTCTCGATTATCCAGGATTGGATTAACCAGGATGTAGATTAACCAGGATGTCAAAAAAAATATGCGCAACTCGCAGGGCCGGCTCTGGCTTTGCTGCCGCCCCAAGCAGACACACAAAAAAAACCCACCATGGCTCAGGGCAGCCAGTGAACCAACACCCCCTCACTCTGGCACAGGGTGGCTGGTGAACCAACTCCACCCTCCCCATATTTCCTATGGATGGTGATTATCCGGGATTTTATTAACCAGGATTATTTTTTTTCCCTATCATCCTGGATAATCGAGAGTCTACTGTATATAGCTTAACACTGGTGGTGGGCAATGCTTTTGTAAATAAAGACACAGGCATTGCACAGTTGAAACCTCTCAGAGCTTTATTGAGGCAGCCAGCAGGCCCCAGCAAGAGGGGCAGCCAATGGACCTTTTTACGTGCAGATTTTGATATTCTGAAATAAAACTGAAAAATAAAGGTAGAACGTCAAACTCTGCACTTAGTATTATTGACATACATATAAGAACAAATGCAAAGTACGCCACTTAGGAAGGAGCAATCATTTACACACACACAAAATGGGGAATGACTGTCTAGGACAGAGTATTGTGGAAACGGAGCTGGGAGTCGTGGATCACAAGCTTAGTATGAATGAACAGTGTAATGTGGTTGCAATAAAAGCAAACATTATTCTGGGATGTTAATTAACAGGAGTGTTGTAAGACGGACATGAGAAGTAATTTTTCTGTTCTACTCTGCTGATGAGGCCTCAACTGGAATATTGTGTTCAGATCAGGCTCATTTCAGGAAAGATGTGGATGAACTGGAAAAAGTCCGGAGAAAGCAACAAAGATGATGAAAGGTCTAGAAAACATGCTCTCTGAGGGAAGATTGAAAAAAATGGATAGCACTTTCCAAGTATATAAAAGATTGTTAAAAGGAGGAGAGAGAAAAATTATTGTTCTTAACCTCTGAGGATAGGACAAGAAGCAATGGGTATAAATTGCAGCAAGGGTGGTTTAGGTTGGACATTAGGAAAAAATTCTTAACTGTTGGGGGGTGGGGTGGGAGGCGCTCAGAAAGAAAAAGGTTGAAAACTCCTGGTCTAGATAATACTTAGTCCTGTCTTGAGTGCAGGTGACTGGAGTAGAAAATCTCTCACTGTCCTATGATTCTAAATGAAAATCAAGAATGATTCAGAAGAGAACCTTAGAATATGAATCAATGAGATCTAAGGCAGTGCTGAAAATTCAGGAATTGGATTATTCTGATGAGATTCATGTACTTCATTTAGTGGAATGCTAAAACAGAGGGATGACTGTTATAACCCCAATTCAAGAACGCATCCTTATTCAGGACAACTCCTCAACACGTGCTTAACTTTGGATATGTATTTAAGGCCTGTTGATGTAATATGGCAAGTACTATCTTGATCAAAGATGGATTTAAGTATATCCTTAAGTTCTCTCCTGAATCAGGGTCTAAGTCAGTGTATTTACATTGAAAGTCAAAAGTGAAAGACCTAGTGGAAATACAAATCATAGATATATAAAAATTGAAATTTGATTTTTCTAATAACGTGCTGAACTTGCTGGATCAGAACTTATTACCAGTAGAAAAATTCAAGAACTGACCAATTCACAGTGCACCAGAAGCCTTGAGACTCTGCAGATGTTAAAATTATCAGTGCTGAATAGAATCTTTGCATAGCTGAATCTTGAAATCTGTAAAGTAACCACTGAAGCTGCTCACAGCACATAGAATCTGCAGGTGTGACCATGTATAGGCTTCAATAAACCTACATACACAGGCTGTGAGTTGAACAACACATTTTAAAACTTTTGTTGTTGTTGTTAAGCAATTTTCTTTGTCTCCTAAGAGCACCTTCCACTTGAGATGCAGGTAATTCAAAGGCAGAAATGCTGTTCTTTGGAATGTAGCTGAAACATAAGGTATTGCAGGATCCCAGGGCCTCTGGTACTTCAACTGTAAATTAATTTTGAAACATATAGTATTAAACTAAATAACTTTAGCTCTATACTCTAAAAGAAAATAAACTATAATTTAACTCAGATTACATTAATAGTGGTTTTCTTTTAATAAAAATAAAGCAAAGAGTAAATCTTGTAATTTTTTATTTATTTATTTATTTATTTATTTATTTGCAGGCATGATTACAGATCTCTTCATTGATAAATTTAAATTTAAAGGCACAAATGTGAAAACCAAAGTTCCTCTTCTTCTGGAAATTTTGGACAGTTATGACCAAAATGCACTGATTGCATTCTTTGATGCTGCTGCCTAAACTAGAAGAAATTATATGCTGGGACTGTTTTCTTACTGATGTGAACCAGGAGAATCAGATATTGAATATTTTTAATTCAACTGCTTTTAGTATATCTTGATTTGCTTTTTATATATCTCACATTTTGCTGTGTTAACAGTTCTATAATGTGGTCCAGTACTTGTATTTATTATAATATGTTCAGAATGTGAGCTGAAGATAAAGATAGCCTATTGCATATAAAATATGTTTACTTGAATACCGATCAGAATAGCTGAAGACAATTATGATAGGATCAGGTACAAAGACTTACAAATATTTTTGGAAAATATTTGTATTACTCTAGTTAAATGGGACATGGGAGAAGATTCAACAGTTGTAAGAGTTCTAGAGAACTGTCTCTGTAGACTTGGCATCTGTCTAATATTTAATATATTGGGGAAATTAAGAAAGTAACAATTGAAATGTATAGCTATATCAAATGGTTTAAAATACTGTATACAGAAATGGTACAATACTGTAAATTACCTGGATGTTGTGTATATATTATAGGTATTGAAGACAATTTTGTATGTAGGAAGGGAAAGAAGGGAAACTCAGTTGGTTTAAAGGGTAATTAGGTGTAGAATTGCATTATGTTGCATAAGCCTCCTAGTACCTATACAATTCTTAAGAATGCATATACATTATTGTGTATATAGTCCCCTTAGAATGGATTCAGTTAGATTGCCTCCATACTGCTCCTATGCCTGAAATGCTCACTGTCATAATCTATCAGGTACTTGCCCTCTTTGTGTTTTTTGTTTTGTTTTTCCTTGAAAACTCCCCCCAAAACTTTCTATTACAAAGTCCACAATCTCGAACATCTTTTACTAACAATGGTATCTCCTATCTCTCTCAAAGCATTTTTGAGAGAGAACTTTTCTGTCCTGTGGATTTAGATGGTAAGCATATTGGGGCAGGAAGACTAACTACTTTTGTTTTATATCAATCTTGCTGTCTATGCCTAACAAAAAATAAATCTATTTTCAATAAGTGATATTGCATTTAATTATTTTACACTTGCTTAAATAGCCAGTGCAGTTATGTAGCATACCAGATGATCCAGTAGCAGTGATGGTGAACTGAGCCTCATAGCATCATGGGGTGATTCCTAGGAGCCTTCCTCATAGCATGGCAAAATCTAAATTTTCATTTAGCAAACGCAACTGTTTCTAGCCCTCATGCTTGCTAAGAAAAGGTTGAAAATGTCACTCAAGTGTAACTGATGCAGTGATGTTTACCAACAACCTAGATCAGCCATTAGAGCCATAGAGGAAGCTGTCTTCCCTCACACCAGGCTGCTGTGCTAGGTTGGCTTTCCCCAGGGTGGAATTACACCCCTCTTACACCCAAATATAAAATGGTTTTTCTCTTCTCATTAATTTCTCCCAGCTGGGAAGGATGCCCCCGGCCCCTCCCCTGCTGTCCCCTCTCCCCAGCAGCCACGCTGCCACATGGGCAGGGCTCTGGGGGGGCGGGGTTGCGCACTCCTGCGGAGCAGTGCAGTGGCGTGTCTAGCTCTGTCCCAGGCTGTTGCTCTTAGCGGCATGGTAAGCGAGTGGGGAGCAGGGGGTTGAATAAGGGGCAGGGAGTCCTTTGGGGCGGTCCAGGGACAAGGAGCGGGGGGCTTAGATAGGGGTGGGATCCCAAGGGGGTGGTTAGGATTGGGAGGGAGGGTCTCTGGAGTGGGCATTCAGGAGACAAGGAGCAGGGGAGGTTGGATGGGTTGGGTATTCTGAGGGGGTAAATCGGGACAGGAAGTGGGAGGGGGTAGATAGAGGGGGCCAGGCTTTTTGAGGAGGCACCGCCTTCCATCCCCAGTCCTCCATACAATTTTGCAACCCCGATGTGGCCCGTGGGACAAAAGGTTTGCCCACCCGTGGGGTAGATCCAGGTAGTGCCACCGAAGCATTACTGTTAACCCCTTTGTGTCAAACGTAGCATGCAATGAGGGGATAGTGTACATCGATCTACTCAGTTCAATCTGGCTCTCATTCTCACACTGGCTTCAAGTTTATTTAAAGAGTAATTGCATGTGGTATTAAAATTATTCATTTATATTATAGCAGTGATTAGAGGTCTAATCTGAGATTGTGGTCAGGTACTGTACAAAAACCTGAGAAACAGTTCAAAGATCTTACAGTGTACATTACAGAGGTACCGATAGGAGATGTGACTTTCCCAAGACCGTACATCTGGTCATTAGCTGAGCTGGGACAAGAATCTAAGTTTGCTGACTCCCTGGCCAGTTCCCTATCCACTGGACCATGTTGCCTCTCTGTACTTATGTGATTTACAAATGCAAATAAAACATAGCACAAAATAAAATTATTTTCAGCATTTCTGGTGCTGGAATACATTTTTCTTGTATATCTCTTCAGAGTTGTAATGTAAAGAAAATGTGCTACATTCTATAAATCAAGTGGCCTTTAGACCACTGAATTTAGCAATAAATATATTTATAGTTTTACCATATTAAATCAGTTTTTATTCATTTAGCATCTTCAAGTAACTAAAGTTTGTTCAAAATGTGAAATGAGCATATTTTTTATTCCATGCCTTTTATTCATCTTTCTACAACTGTTTTCTTCTATTGCTTACTGAAAGAAGAGTAATAATGTCATTTAAAAACATTTTTATTGTTTCAGAATCAAAATTATAATTAGGATGCAATATTCACATTAAAATATAATTCAGGGGGAAAAAATGGTGTAAAATCAGCCTAAAGCTCCTTGGAGGGGAGAAAAGAAAGCAAAAATATGTGTATGTATATCCTGAACACCTAATAAATTAATGTTGCTTTAAATGCTATATCATGGTATCTTGGTTTAATATTCAAAGTTGTGGACACAGTTCATTAATAACTAGGCAAAACAGATCATCCTCAATAGCCTTATTTTTATACCTTCGTAGCTAGACATTTTTCCCCACCATCTTAGTAATAGGTGATTGCATTTGCATTTTAACTTTATATATGCTATATTTAGCTGAAAAAAGAAGCCAAGAGCAATCAATTTAGATCTTAACACTAACTTTGTCTATCCAGACCAGCTGAGTTTTGATCTACCATGCACAAGAAAAACTTTTTTTTATTAAATATATTTAAAATAAATTAATGTGCTAACTAGTACTATTTCCTGCTTTCCTCCCATGCCCATTCTCCCTCCTCAAATACAAAAGCCAACAGTAGGAGGAACTGGTGGTGATGACATCAGTGGTGATGACATCAGTGGTTCCCTGTCATCTAAAAGCTGTGATCCTGCAGGCATTAGGTTGGTGAAATTTATTGTAGTAGTCTGAGTTAAATTGTTCTCAAAGAACAATGTCAAAATTGGTACCTTTGTCAGTGTCAGCAGAAGGATTAGACATTCATAAAACTTATACTGCCAGTGTCATTGTTGTGCTAGTTCTGAAGAAAAAACAGCTTCAGTCTTATGTACATCAGTGTATACCTTTAACGTAAGCACTACATTAACTAGTAATATGCCAATCTTTTAAAATATTTTTATTTACATCACATGCATTTCAAAAAAGAACAGCCCAGAAAATGTCTCAAACCTTTAAAAAAAAATAAAATCAGTGGTTTAAAATATCACTATAAATCTCATTAATAACATTTACCATGTTCACTCTGTAAGTAAAATTCACTTTGTAAGTAAAGGCTTATATATGTAGATAGTTTTGTAATACTGTGAACTTTTACAAAGATTATTAATTTACTGTACAACACCTGGCATTGGCCACTGTTGGTAGACAGGATGCTGGGCTAGATGGACCTTTGGTCTGACCCAGTATGGCCGTTCTTATGTTCTTAAAGTAAATGTTTACTGTGGAATAAAAACTATAAACTGCCCTTATAGTGAGAAAGATGTCACCTACAGCAACACTTCTCTACAAGATTTTGTGCCACTTAATAGCATGGGGGAACCCTATATAGAGATTATAAAAATGTGATAATTTTTAAATGTCAGTAACTTGAAATTTAAAAAAATCACTACCCAGAGAGGGAGATATATACACAAAAGACACAACTCCCAGTCATGAAAACAAGCTATTGGGTCCTTTCACAGGTGCTGGAACTAGGGGTATGGGAGATGCTGTTACACCCACAACCCGAAGTGGTTTCTTTTATATACAGGATTTACAATTTGGTACAATGGTTCTCAGCACTCCCACTATAAAAATTAGTCCAGCACTTCTGGATCCTTGGTAGAAAAAGAAAGGAAGATAAACAATTCTCAGTTATAGAAATAAAAGACATTGTGTAGACACTGTGGGACAGTGTCTAGCTAGCATGATTTTATATTTAAAAGTCTCCCCATGATCTGGGAGTTTGGATGACCCAAAGCCCATTGAAGTAAAGTGAGGGTCTTTTCATTGACTTCAATGGGCTTTGGATCATGCTCCATACTAGTCAGCAGAGTTAAAAAATGTAATCTGATCAAAACGGGGGTGAATCTGCCTTTTCTGTATTTGGCTCCTTTGGAGGATTATGGCAAAGGTTGAGCTGTTACTCCGTACTTTTTGCTGTAAATTTTCTGCTTTAGGATTTGGTGTTAAAATACAAGTACATAGAGCTCTTCAATTTTGCAGTTCTTCAGATCACTAGTATAATATGATTTAATTAATACATACAATTTACTGTGTTAAAACAATCTACGTGAAATAAAATTGATTTCCCATTCTGACTTCTGGAAATATATATACTCCATGATACAAGATATGCTGAGTTGGTTTTCTATGTTTTCATAGGAAATAGATTCTTACCTAAAAAGGGAGATTTTATTCAGCAATGATCATTTCCTTCCCCACTGCACAAATATACAATGCAAGGGCTTGTTTACCCTGAGAAGTTAATTTGGATCAACGTAGGGTGTGAATATAAAACATAATTTCTATTCCTAACTCCCTCTATAGAGCTCTTATTCTGGAATAAGATTTTGTTAAATTCCAAATCCACTTCCAGAGGGGGCATAAAAGCATCCCCGCAGGCAGTTAATCAGGAGTAGGTGTCCCTCTTCTGGACAAGCCATAATTAAATCATATGAAGGGGGGGGGGGTAGATTAATGTGACGTAGCCTCCAGGTTCAAATTCACCGAGCCCTTCATTCATAATGCGGCATTACCAGCCGGAAACCGCTATAGGTTGGAGACGTTAATCCCGCGCCGTCAGCCCCACCCAGACCCCTTTTGGGTCGGTCCGTCCGGATCTTTGTCACGGGTTCGCTCCGCTTTACAGAAGAGGCGCGCGCCCCGATTCGACCCAGCCCGGCCCGACATCCCAGGCGCGGAGCAGCCCGGAACCGCCCACGCCCTTCTCCCGCTGCCGCCGCGTGCCCGAGGGTGCGCGGGATCCGGGCCCTGCGCTCCTTCCTCGGGGCCGCGCAGCGCTCCCCCCGCGGGGCCGCGCAGCGCCCCAAGAGGCAGCGCCGCCGCCCTGCCCCCGCGCGCTGGCGGCCCTCGCGCCGTTCCCTCCCGCCCCGCCCACGCCGGCTGAGCGCGCAGCGCGTTTGGACCCCGCGGTGTGCCGTAGGCGGCGTGACGTGCGGCCCTGGGTTCCCCATTGGCGGATTCAATAGTCGCGGGCTACTTGAACGGTGGGAGCGGAGCGGGCTGGAGGAGCTGCCCGCAGCGCGAGCCCCTCTCTCCCGGGCACGCAGCGGCGCCGCGCCTCTATCCCCAGGGAGCGCCCGTGGAGCCGGGGGCCCGCTGAGCTCCGACCCGGTGCACGCGGCTGCCGAGCCCCGCACGAGCCCCCAGGCGCTGGGATGATGCTGACGGGCGCCGCCGCCGACCTGGAGCAGGAGAACCAGGAGAATGTGCCCCCCGGCGGCAAAGCGCGGCCGCCCGGAGCCCGCCCGGTGCTGGGGCTGCTGCAGGGCAACCAGCGCCGCCCGACCCAGCAGCAGGCAAGGCGGGCGCTGCACGGTGGGCTGCCGGGCGGGGGGAGCCACGGGCACGGGCTCCCAGGGTGTCTGTGCCCGCCTAACCCCACCGCTTGTAGGGGCGGGCGCCTCTGCACCGGGCGCTGCAGCCTCCGGGACCGGTTCCCGCACCTGGGGCCCCGGTTCACGCATCCTGCAGTGTGAACAGCTGCACGGCGTCCGCCATCTTAGGGCCGCGCTTCCCTCCGCTGCGCCCCGCGGAGCAATGAGCGGGCCCAGCGCCAGGGAGCTGTCAGCAGCCGGCCGGTGGAGCTGGCTCCTGCTGGGCCGGGGCTGGGTGGGTGAGGAGCCTAGCCAGCAATACACCAGCATTGCCGAGAGCCGGGCAGCCTCCGCGGTTCCTGCCTAGGCTGGGCACATGGCGGTGGCTCTTGTTTAGCAGCAGAGAAAGGGCTGATTGCTCAGGCAGGACGTGACTAGCTCGGAATAGCGCCGGGGCCTCCCTAGACCGCCCTAAATCGCGATGCAAACCACCGAGCGCTAGGCTGCGATAAGGCCTTGGCGCGTCTCTGCTGGCTTGGGCTCCGGAGCCCTGGTGGATGGAAGGAGGGCTCCATGGAAACACTAATGGCAAACTCTTATTCTAGGCTGCTCCTGCTCACGCACCCTGCAGTATTAATGATGAAAACTATGGCAAGGTTCCAGCTGGGAAAGCGGGTAACAAGCAACCTGCTTTTGCCATCCATATCGATGAGTCTGATGGGGAGAGACGAAAGAGGCAAGTGGTGCCTAAAAAAGCTGTATCCCGTGAAGGGGTCCTAGGCTTAAATACAGCTGTAACGTCATTAGGAGACAGAAAACCCTTGGCACCCATAGAAAATCCAATGGACCTTAGCTTTGGTAAGTATGTCTGTTACTAACAGAAAATGGTGTATAAAGCATAAATTCTGTATTTGAAATTGACATGCAGAATTCAGTACTGGATTCTCGTATAGGCTGCTTATTACACTACTACATCAGTTTAATCTTGGCACCCCATAAATTTAATTGGGGCTGAAAGTTACAAATCTGTAGTCTTATCAAACACAAAGTATTGCAGCAAGAATACTAGACTTGCATCTCTCCAAAATTCCTAATGTATTTGTCAGTTCCAATTGACTAGTGGGCTCTCACAGGACTTACTATTGTGGGCTGTATATACAGCTCTCTGTGAAATGTGTGCTACATCCATTCCCTCAATATATGTACTGGTATAGCCCTGATAATGTCACATGGGCTGCAGCTGTGTCCTGATTGGGTTGGGGGTTGAGAACTACTGCTGTTGAGGCTGGGAGGGCATTCACTCACCCTTATCTGAAGTTCTCGTACACACACACACCCCTAAAGGGAAGATCCACTAGACCAGGGGTTCTCAAACAGGAGGTTGGGACCCCTCGGGGGCATGAGGTTATTACATGGGGGGAGTTGTGAGCTGTCAGCCTCCACCCCAAACCCTGCTTTGCATCCAGCATTTATAAAGGTTATACATTAAAAAAACATTTTTTATATTTAAGTGGGGAGGGTTGCACTCAGGCTTGCTGTGTGAAAGGGATCACCAGTACAAAAGGTGCACTAGACCCAGGCGTCAAAAGATTACAGGGACAACAAACAAATGTAGAGCAGGAGTGAGGATAATGAGTTCAAAAGCAGGGATCCGGAGGGGGACACTGAGCAGAGAACCCCAGACAGTGCCCATTGCACCTTATGCATTTGTCTGTAGCTGGGCCAGAATGTATTCACTTAGTTTTTTTTGAAGTGAACACTTTTTCCCACTATGTTCCTGTACTGAATTGCCTGTGGTACCAGGTCAGTGAAACTAAGTGGGCAAAATCCTGGAAACTGGATGCAAGTATCTTTAAATCACACTTCCAACCTCAATTGGATGATCAGTTATTTAATCACAAATAGGGATTCTCAACTTGTTTGTGGGAAGACTAGACCTTTCTAAATCTCAAATCAGAGCAGTGCCCACAAGGAAGTGTCAGTCTCTGCTGTGATCTTTTTATAAGTAATGAAACACTAATATTTTCCTATAATGGTCCAGTTTGAGTGATAACTTTTTTTTTAGGGTTGCTTAGAAGACCTCCCAAATCTAGAGGCTATTGGAGAGAACATAAATTAAGGTGGTACACTGGCTAATCCCTGAAGCTGCTCTATTTCTTGATGCTTCTTCCCTGTGAATTACCAAAGCTGTTTTCAGTAAAAGCTCTGCTTTACCCACTGATTGCCGTATTTGTGTGCCCCCTTACCTTTCCCAGGCCCACTGTGGCTCATGAGCAACTGACATGTTTGAACCCTGCCACCTTGCAATTCACTGAAGGGGGGGGGGGGGGGTTATGGATTACAGGGAGACACAAACTACTCCCTAGAGCTTTGCTCCTGGCTACAGTCTTGGAGGCTGAGGGGAAGAGGAGCTGAATACTTAACTCCAGGCAGGGTCTCTGCGGAGACTGGAATGGTCTTTGCTCAGAGGCTACTGATAGGTAGTGCCTCTAACTCCTGCTGTCTCAGATGTGAGTACAAGAGCTGGGAGTGCCAAACTCAATTTGAAAATAAGCGCTTCAAAATGCTTGAATTCATTTAGGGGGTGAGGGAGACCTGTACTACAGAGGGATGTGGAGGTCAGGGGTTACTGTGAAGGAAAGTGTGGGGCAACACATAACTACTGCTATGTTGCAGTCTTGCTCCACTCAGTATTGACTCCTTGATGTATCTGCACAGATACATCACAATATGGCCCTGTATGAAACATGACTGAATATAACAAACTAATACTTAATTCTATAGTTGGTTTTTGTTTTGTTTTTTTAACATTGCTGTCTAAAAGGTCTCACCCAATTTCCATAACTAGAATTCACCATGTAAATCCTTAATCCTCTCTGTCCAGGTATTAAATGGGTCAACTTGTGTAACTTGTATGGTAGCCTGCTGGTTTGTAGATGCATAAAATAATGACAATGGGACATTAACTATAGTTTGTCTAACATCCTGTACATGTAAATGTTTCTGTGGAAGGACCAAATCAGTAGCCTAGTTCTGTAGCTCTGGCAACTACATAATCCCCATTGTGAAAATCTACCTCCATGTTAGACTAACCTCTAAACTCACTGATCAAAGGCTTTAGCTTGCTCTAAATCAGCACAAAATTGGAACTCTTATTTCAACATGGTAACACAAGGTCACTTCTCCTGGCTGTCAGGTTAGAGAAACCCTTTGCATGTCATGCTTGTCACTGAGCTCCCTTTTTCCCTTGAAACAATTGATAAGGGATTCCTGAAGAACGAATGTCTAGTTCCCAGTGACTGGAATGAAGTATGATAAAACTGCAAACTGATGACCTTCTGGTCTCCCTGGATTGCTGGGACCTTGGTGGCTCAATTCCATAAGAAACTAAAGTAACACTGGGTGTCAATCATTAGACTGTCTTGTAGTGTTGTCAGCCCACACGTTTACAAACTTAATTTAATGTGGTTACTATCTTGAATTTTTTTAGATTCTCCAAGTATTATGGATATATCAGTAATTCAGGAAGTGGAAGAAAAAGTAAATGTTAACCAGGTTCCAGACTACATTGAAGACATCTATACATACCTTAGGGAAATGGAGGTAAGAGGTCATAAATATGCCCTTAGAACTAGAAGTATTTAGTCTAATTGCTAGACAGAATGTAGTAATTCTTATGTGGTGGTAAAGCTAGTACAGTGACAGAATTAGCAACTTAAAGACTGAGAAAGGAAGACACTAGACCATGGAATAATTTCCTGATGAAACTGCTGAACCCTTCTCAAATTATACTTAAACTGGCTAGATAATCCACTGAATACAAGAGAACAAGCCCATACTGGCCAGACAATGGACCTGGTGACCTAAGACCTTTAATATCTACTTTAGATGTAGTATATGTGTTTAACAAATTCCTGGATTCCTATCTGTGGTGGATTTTTGGTCAGTCAGAATAAGAACATACATCAATGGTCCATCTAGCCTAGTATCTGGTCAACACCAGTGCTTCAGAGAGAATGAACAGAACAGGTAATCAAGTGATCCATTCTGAGCCTCTGGCAAACAGAGGCTAGGGAACAGCCTTGTCTCTGCAAGATTCAGTGCTAATTGGATCTCTTGTGTACATAATCACAACTGTCTTAACAGGTGAAATGCAAGCCTAAAGTGGGTTATATGAAGAAGCAGCCTGATATAACAAATAATATGCGAGCTATTCTTGTGGACTGGCTGGTGGAAGTTGGAGAAGAATATAAATTACAGAACGAAACTCTGCACTTAGCTGTAAACTACATTGATCGATTTCTTTCTTCAATGTCTGTGCTGAGAGGGAAGCTTCAGCTTGTGGGGACTGCAGCTATGCTGCTAGCGTCGTAAGTTTAAAGTGGCATCCATTGCTTTTCAACTTCTAGAACTTGCTAACCTTTCCTGAAGCTGTCCAGAGGGGGAAAACTCAGGGATGTATGTATGTATCCCTTCTTCCCCCTTCGCTGTAGAAAAGAGCTGAGAATGGTGGCACAACTTAGTGAATCCTTCCTTTCCCAGGAGACTCAGGAGGCCTAGATTCACATCTGGCATTCTCCTATGTGCTTTTTAAAAATAACCTGACCTTGGCAAGCCCAACATGGAATGTGGCTTATGTCTCTTTCTGAGTCATGTAACTAGCACTCTAAAACTAATAGTCCAAAGGCTTTTTAAAAAACCTTTGTCTCAGGGTATATATGGCCAATGAGAACATGGGAAGACAACTATAGTCAAATTTGAGGCATTACTCAGTTCAAAATTCCTGGAAACACAATAGCTAGGAGTACTAGTATTGGTACTGAAAATCACATTACTATCAATAATGTACTGGGAAGAATTGCTTAAAGCAGCAGTGGCCAATAGATGACGTGCATGTGGCTTTTTTATAATGTGACTAACAAATTCAAAACCAAGTGTGGCTAGCATAGAATTTCTATTGGACACCGCTGGCTTAACTTTCAGTACAACATCTAGACCTCTAAAGCCATACAACGTGACTTCATGTAGCAACCAGCAAAGACTCTAGGGAGGTGTAGTTCTCAGCCATCTCTCAAACTGCAGTCAGGTATGGCAAACATGTTTCTACTAAACACTGAGGCTGATGGACATGCTCTTTACCTGTATCTGCCAGTTTGCTGGGTTTTTTGTGTTTGTTTTTTCCAAACTGCAGGAAGTTTGAAGAAATCTACCCTCCTGAAGTAGCAGAGTTTGTTTACATCACAGATGATACCTACACCAAGAAACAAGTCCTAAGGATGGAGCACTTAGTGCTGAAAGTATTGTCCTTTGACTTGGCAGCTCCAACAATAAACCAGTTCCTCACTCAGTACTGTCTATACCAGCAGGCCAATGTTAAAGTGGAGAATTTATCAATGGTAAGTGTGGATTTGGAGTTAACAATTGTGAGCGTGCGCACACAGAGGGGATGTGCCAATTGTAATAAGCTTTTGAAGAACTGAAATTTAGAACTGCTGTTCTCAGCCTGTCAGAGTTCCTTCCCTGCTTGGTTTCTAGAGGTTACAGCTGGCACTCTATTCTATTCTAGTGGTGAGCCTGCGGCACTCTATTCTATTCTAGTGGTGAGCCTACAGCACTCAAGTGCTCACTACAGTGAGACTTGGCCATAAAAGATGGCCTTTCACACCTGTCAAAATGAGTGAAATACTGGCTTAGCCTTGGCTGAGAGGGACATAAATGCAATGGATGAACTACAGTAAACTAAAATGTGAACTTATTATATGATCTCAGGAAGACTTACTATAGTCTTTGTAAACATGTGGTGGTCGCTACACCATTGGCTCTTTCAGGCTCATTCTAGACCAGGATGGGCAAACCTTTTGGCCTAAGCCCCACATCTGGGTGGGGAAATTGCATGCAGGGCCATGAATGTAGGAGTGGGGGTAGAGTGTGCAGGAAGGGGCTCAGGGCAGGGGATTGGAGTGCAGATTACAGCCTGATACCACTTACCTGGAGCAGCTCTACGGTGGCTGTGGGGCTATGGTAGACTCTCTGCCTGCCCAGGCCCCGGACCATGCTGCTCCCAGAAGCGTCCAGCACAATGTCCCTGGGGGAAGGGAGGGTTGGGCAGTGGGCTCTGTGCACGGGCCTCACCTGCAGGCACTGCCCCCTGCAGCTATCATTGGCCGCAGTTCCCTATTCCCAGCTAATGGGAGCTGCAGGAGGTGGTGCCTGTAGGTGAGGACAGTGTATAGAGCCCTCTTTCCTTCTCCTCTCCTCCTCCTCCCTCCTCCCTTCCCACCCCCCACAGGGGCCACACCATGTGGTGCAGCCACTTCTGGGAACAGCGTGGGACCCATGGTACCATGGGGGGGGGGGGGGGTGTCCTGCAGGCTGGATCCAAAGCCCTGATGGGTTGGATCTTGCCCATGGGCCATAGTTTGCCCACCCATGTTCTACACCAATATTTGACTTAATCTGAGACAAGATGAGGAAAAAAAAAAATTGGGGGAGGGAAGTTTTACATCAGAACATTGAGTTCTCAACTCTCCCTTGGGACACAGGCAGCAGCTATACAAATAGTCAAAATATTTTGAAAAATATGAAGTGGAATAACATGTTCTATACTCTGGTGAACAAACACTTTTTTGGATCAGAGACTAATTCTTTCCTTTTGAATATGAAGAGCTATATTTGTATTGCTGCAAAAATTAGGTGCTTGTCTTTATGCATGGAGAGCTCTAAATCCTTAAACACTTAACTGAAGGCTAGCTTAGTGTACTCCAACACTTTTTAAGGAAGGTGCTAAGAGTGTAACCATCTTCTATTGGTGATCAGCAATGACTTTCTTTACAGTATCTGGGGGAGCTGAGTCTAATTGATGCTGACCCATACTTGAAATACTTGCCATCGCTTATTGCTGCTGCAGCATTTCATCTAGCAAGCTATACAATCACCGGGCAAACCTGGGTATGTAGAACGAAGTAGCTTTAGAAAAGTCTCACTTGTTCATAAGTAAACAGCCTTAAATGCAGAAAATAGCACACCCTCAACCCCATACTAGATCAAAACCTATTGGCTAGCAATGCATAATTTCTATAAAGAATAGCCCATACAGAATGTTACATAATTTTAATTTAATAGTCCTTAGAACTCCAGTAATGGTTTCTATGCCAGCCCTTTGGCTAGATTCCAAAAACCAGGAAGCTTCTAGCAGTGGGTCTCTCACTGGAGGAGGGGGAAAAAAAAGTACCTTACAGAATTTTTTTTTTTTAACCCATCTTTGTTCTATCTCCAGTGCCCCCTTCTCCTAAGTGTTCCTGCAATAGGCAGCCTTTAACTAAAGTTGTTGCCTTAGCTACTTGGAAGTACACAGAGAAAAGAACTACTGCTGGAAGAACAAACTATGCCTTAGAGCCTAGCACAGATGATGAATAGAATGTTGTAGATCAGCAGGTGAGGGTACACAGTAGCAGATTCTTCGGCAGTTCCAGCTTGATATTCACTTTTTTTGTAAAGTGCATTGATATAACCCGAACAGCTACATACTGCTTTGCTGAAGAATCATTCATTCTGCTACCACCCTTTCTATCTGCAGGTGGAGACAGAATACCTACTGTTTAGAATAGCATTAAGTATGGGGAAAGTGCTGCAAAGTAACTGATAGATCAATATGCCATGTTTTCCAACCTATTTGTTTTCCCTTTGCTTAGCCTCAATCTCTGTCAAAAATAACAGGATATACCCTTGAAAGCCTTAAACCTTGTCTCGTGGACCTCCACAGGACCTACCTCAGAGCAGCACAACACACACAACAGTCTATAAGAGAGAAATACAAGAGTACGAAGTAAGTACCCATTTCTGTTGGTAAACTCCAATACATAGCTCTAATTTCAGATAAGCAGGCTAGCTAGTCTAGTCTGTTTAGAGTCTACCACTGAGGGTTGTCAGCACACTCAATACTGAAATCTCTTCTTCCTTGCTTTTTTGATCCAGGCATGACTCCTGTCACTGATTTGGCCACTGTCTGCTCATGTAATATGAGCTAATAACCACAACAGATGTGGTGTCCTGGCTTGCAATTCAAGATGTAGTCTCAGTCCAGAAATTGAGACTGATTGTAGGAATTGCTTGGTGAAGTTCAATGGCCAGTTATAAGAGATGACTGTTCCTTCTAGCCCTAAAAATCCACATACAAGATAAGGAGTTTTAAGCCTATTTATATGTTCTGCATCTTCAGACAGATGCTAGTTTACAAACTGTTCATGCTGTGTTCCATTTTGTAACATAATTCCTTTTGCAGAAATCATTCTAACATAACTACATCTGACACCCTTTTCTCCTTCAGGTACCATGGAGTATCGCTCATTGATCCACCAGAGACACTAAATTTATCGTAACAATCAAGAGACTCTTAAAGAAATTTGTATTATACTTGAAAACAAATGATGTACAGTTTTAACTCTGGTCAATATTTTAATGTCTTGCAATCATTTCAGAATACCACAGAGGGTGTAATTTGAAATTATGAAGTTAGTTTTTATATGGTTTTAATGTAAATCTTTTTGTACATGCAATCTTGTTCTAAATATTTAGCTGGAGCTCTTTTATAAAGCTGTTCTGTTCAAGTATGGAGTTAATAATGAAGGCAAACTGTTAAGTTTTTGTTCTAATACTAGAATGTCCAATGAAGGAGCAACACATTAAAATGGGGATTTAACTTTTGGTGTGAATGAAAGGCAAAGTTGTAACTACAGGGTGCTGAACAAATTTACAAATTTGACAACTGTCTGTGGCAACAAGATACTACTAAGGTTTAGTTTCACTTGAGTTTAGATCAAGTCTTTGGCTCTGTCATGCTGCTAGAACTATATATAGACTTATATAAAAAAACCACTTGAATTTTTTCCAATTGACTTCAGTAGCTGGTAAGATTTAAATGGGACTTGCTTCAAAAGCAGGCTTTCTAATTTAGTGCTTAAACTATCAGTAATAAAGGATCTCTAAAGCAGCTACCAGATGGCTAGAACTACAACTGCTGAAGTGTCCCCTCGTGTAAACAGACTAGAAAATAACTACATATTTAGAGGCCAAGAGTACAACTCATTCCCTAAAAATGCTGCATGAACTTTTAGTAGTAACTAAAGTTTCAGTAAAAGTTAACCTCCATTACTACAGGTCTATCACCCTCCTAGGAAAGAAAATTACACCAGGGAAAGTGGCAGCTGGCACTACTCCTACCATGTGGGGAAGGAATAATACAATTAAGCACTACAGCCTAAGGCATGCCATGGATGGGTTAGGGCTAGAGTGACATTTAATTCAGGACAGGCCCATGCGGGTGGGCTTTTATGCAGCATGTAGTAGAAATCTTAGACCTAAACAGTGTCAGGCTTTAATTAGTCTTCTGCTTAAGTTGTGGTACTCTGCCAATAACGTGTTGGTTGAAAACTTCAGTTAAATCAAACTGACCTTTCTTCTCCTGTAAACTTGTATTCATTCTGCTTTACACCTTAAGCACCCTATATCTTGAGCAGTAGGAAATAAGTTTGGCAAATAAACATCCAGTACTAAAGCTGATACTAGTAGTCGTGCTTACCTTAACATGCATTGATTACTGTAGCTGACCTGTAACCAGTTTGGTATCACTAATTTAAAAGTGGGACTGCTCTTTCCATAAAGCAAGACATGACTGTTTCTAAACTTGGGGCAAGTCACCAACAAATAAATATATCTTCTAGGTCAAGCTAACTGTTCCTTTCTGAATCTAACATGGCATCTTGCCTTGTTCAACTATAGCTTCTAATCCACAAATGCCCCCCTGGTCCTCTTGACACAAATCATGTTCATTAACTCCTTTCAATTTTTTAAAAGATGGAGCAGCCAGCTTCCTCTGTCAAGCAAAACCATTCTCTTCAACCCTATCACCTTGTTTATGCTACCTTGGCCATGAGATACATTTCAATCTGTGAAAGACACCTAGAAAGCTGCTTAGGAGGCCTACTCTAATGGTGAATGTATGACCTGAATAAGGGAAGTGAAGTCGAGGGCAGATGTGGTGCCATAAATTTCCTGTCCAGTTCCTTGTACATGCTTGACCATACCTCCACTGGACCTGGGGAGAGACCATACCCTAAACTCTGAGGATCATATTAATGACCCTCATTAACAGGCTAAAGTTGCTTTGTCACAAGTTTGGCAAGAAGTCTATCTACAGGCAGGGCCAGTGTATGTACATACTATCCCATTCCAGCAGCATCCATCCTAATTCCTGTATCACCACCAGCCATAACTTTCATATGCTGTTTCTGAAATACTCTAAAACAGGAGTGGGCAAACTTTTTGGCCCAAGGGCCACTGCAGGGTTGCAAAATTATAGGGGAAGGCTATACCTCCCCAAACAGCCTGGCCCTGGCCCCTATCTGACCTCCTCCCACTTTCTACCCCAAACACCCCTCCTGAAAACCTCCCACACATCCAGCCCCTCTCCCCTGTCCTTGTCCCCTGACTGCCCCCTCCTGGGACTCCCCAGAACCCTCTGCCCGTTCCCCTGGCTGCCCTAACCCCTATGCATACTCCAACCTCCTGACAAATCCCCAGCACTCCCACTCCTATCTAACCTAGTCTCCTGACCACTCCCAGAACCTCCATCCCCCAGGACTACTCCATGCCCTAGCCCCCTTACCAGGCTGCTCAAAGCAGCCTATCTGGCAGTCATGCAGTGGCATGGCTGCAAGGGAGAGGGGCGTCTCCTCTGCTGGGAGCTCAGGGGCCAGGCAGGCTGGTTGCATGGGCTCTAGTTTTCCTACTCCTGCTCTAAAACATGCTTATAATTTTATATCCTCATTATCTTTGATTTGGTAGCACCTTTGGCTCAGGATTCCTGTGCGACTTGAGCTAACTGCTGTGTTCTCCTAACTGTTCTTGTGTGATATAGATAATTTTTTTGATTGTAGATTGAAATAAATGACTGGTGGTATATCTCACTAAAGCTGCTAGATCTGATAGTGTGCATATAGGCAAGACATCCTCTAAATTTTTTAGGGTACCTATTAGTGGTAGGATATAGGTAACCTTAAAGCTTATAGCTACATCAAAAGGAGCTTAACAATCTTGTCTTAAATGTCACTATGTCTGCTTCCTGGTCTACTGCTTTTGATGGCAACAAAAGCTGCAGCATTACCACCCCACTCAATGTTATAGGGTACCACTAACTGCCTCTGCTCAGGTGCCTAGACACCCTAAGCCTGTTCAGACTGCGAAACATCTAATGTTAGAGAGCACAGCTTTGTTCCTGGTATCTGTCTTCTCCCTTTACTTCATAGTCCCATCTCTATTACCCCTTTTTTCCCCTTAAAGCCCTAAGATTTCTCTGTAAAGTTCCCAGAATCTTCTGTCCCTTACCACAGCTATAATGAACACAAGGCTGCATTACTAGGCCAAACCTTTCCCTGAGGCACAAGCAGATCATACTGTACAGGAAACAGGAGCTTGTTTGAACAGCCTCTCACAGAAGCAGGCCCAATTGCAAGTTTTTCATCCACAGAAAGGTCAACACAAATGTAGACTAGAAGTTGGAAGACATGATGGGACAGGAGCCCTGCCAGGAGAATTCTAGATAGGCATAAAGATGAAGTAAACTTTACAGAGAGAAGAGATAGATAGGACATGATCTATTGCATTATATATTTACAATAGTGCCCTACATTGACTTAAGTGAAAACTTCACCTGCAGCAACTATAAAACTGAGTTTGGACTCATTCCTATATTTACACTAGCCATTTATTCCCCATTAAAAAAAAATCAGATACTGCAACTGAACATGGTGGTGTTTCCTTTTAAGAACAACATTCACGAAGAGGCATGTAAAGAGCTCTGGCAAGAAGCACTTTTTGCCAAGTTTTAAAGTTACAGGAGCAAAATTAAATCTTTTCTCAGTTTTACTATATATAACTTATGAACACATGACATAAGATTAAGTTATTTTGACTCTCCTCTTGTATGTATTTTCCTGTTTGTCTATTTCATCTTCCTCCTAAGCTGCCTAATGAAGCAGTTGAGATTAATTTGTCTGATGCTACTGAATAGATCCTTTTTCCTGTATTTCTTCCTACTTTGTCTCAGTAAGTCCTAGTGTTATAGGATAGTTCTTTTTAGACTTGCAGTTTAAGAAGTATTCCTTAATTTTCATGAAATGTGGTTAAACTGATGTTTAATAATAAACATTAACAAAGACTAAGGGCTGTCTCAATTTCTTACAATTTATAGGGGAGATTTTTTTAGGCCGAGATGCTTGAATCTTGTTCTTGGTAAAGACAAAGGAGCTGCTTTGTCTACAACACTTATCTCTTGCAGACATGAGGCCTGATTCCCTCACAATAATTCCACTTGCACGAATTCTATTTATGTAAAGAGGTACTGGATGAAATTTATGCTTAGATTGAACAGAAATCAAACCATGCCGATACAGAACCTTAATACTTAGAAATGTAGATTTACATTGCCTAATAGTTAAAATGCTTTGAAAAGCTACTCTTACTACATGGAAGTGTTAATATTTACAGATGTTTTTGCTATAATTTAGTTTTAATATGCAATTCAAGAGTTTGATTACATATTTAGTTACCCTCATATTATACCTTTACACAAATGCTGACACTTTTGAATGTTTAATTTATTGCAAGACAATGTACAGTATTTTATTAAAAAAAATAAACAGATAAGTAGACCTGAGTTTCAGAAGTGGGGGAGGGGTGGAGGAGAAAAGAAGAAAAACTGATCTACAAAAATAAATTCAGTATCTTAATATACAGAATAAGTAGGTCTCAGTTCAGGATTAATCTGTACAATTATTTTGAAGGGAATGTGACTAATGAGTAGCTCTCTTCTTTTTTCTTTTTTTGTTAAATGTTTTCTTACTTGAAGAAATTTCCTGTTTGATGCTGGTGTGAGTTCTGTGAACAAACAACATTTTAACCTAAAATAAGGCAGCATAATAAAAGACTGAGTGGCTAGACTGATGTTCCCTGCAAGTCAAGGCCCAAGTCAAAGGTTTTCATGACGAAATTACCACAACCCAAATGTGTTTTTACTTGTAACAAGGTTTAAAGAAAACTAAGGAAAACCACCATCCAAACTGCAAACAACTTCAGCAACACAAATCCACATTTAACAGACAAGTTATAGCAGACTACCTTTCTAGAGACCGTAACTTCTATTAGCATCGAGCTGTATGGTTCTTATAAAGAAGGGAATAAATCTGTGCTAAAAATAATACAAACTCCTGTTGAATTAGTAAAGCTGGGAAAAGTGGAATCTATCCTATTCACTGGACAGAATCCACTGCAGCAAATATCTGATTTAAATTGCACAAGCTGGAGCAGTCCCATAGGCACTGATCCTTCTCAGGTGCGGATTGTTCAAACACTGGATGCTTTGGCCTCACCCCATATGCAGGAGACATGGGTGACAGAGTTGAACCTGCTGATTCAGTTTGTACAATGGCTAAAACAATGGGCTCCTGGCTCATGACAAGGACTCAGGCACTACAGTCATACAAATAAATACACTACCCATAGACTTCCCAACATTAAGAGAATCTTTGGCTGCTCCTCTTTAGGCAGTGCAAAGAACCCAGAACAGGCGGAGGATCTGGCCTCATTAGCTGAGTGCTTGCATTCTTATTTCCTTGATAAGCATAGGCACAAGGAAGTATATTGTACTTGCTGAAACTATTCCTTGTCTCAACAGGGTATGTTGTTCTAAAGATTCTCTCCCCCCACAACTACATAGTTGTGGTTACCGTGTTTTCTTCTGGCTCTCCTCTGGTTCCAGAATGACAACTTCCTCCTCTTCACTGTCAGACAGTACAATTGTGTCATCTTACAAACAAACAAGAGAAAGCTGTTATTTATATTACAGTAAAACCTGAGTGTTTTGCATATCCATTTCTGTGAGTATAAGACTAGTCATTACTACACACCTAGAGACCTTTTAAAGCAGCGGGACATGTTTTTGTAACTCTAGTGTATAACTTACTCAAAGGCCAGAATCACCCTTCGGGCATAACAACTTTAAAACAACCAATACTTTATTTTAGCTGTTATAAACTGAACACTAAGAGTGGCTGAGTTTGGGTTAGTATCCTGCTGTCTCTGCTACATCTTTCAACAGTAGGTATTGGACAGAGCACCAAGACTATTCTCACCAGTTTGTCTGGTATTTTGTTTTGATTATGATACTGACATAATAGCAACAGGCACAAAACAAAGGAGGTCCTTTCCCCCAAAACACCTTTCTTTGGTGATTTAGTAGGGACCAGAGGTTAACAGTGTAGGGTTTCCCTCTTGTAAAAACTCCACCCTGTACTCCCAGCATGTCTTTCTGGGGTTGGATATTTAAATTTGGAAAATTTAAGCCATAACCGCTCTAAAGGGGTCATTTTACAGTCAGCAACTGCATCTGCCTGCTGACAAATCCCTATGATGTTTTCCCTTACTGCTGAGGAGAGAACACATCTTCAAATACACCAGAATTCATACATGAACAGGGTTTTCAGTAACATTACATTTACAGAAGATACTAACCCTTAGTTTTGCTCACAACATGTATCTCTTCCATTTTCTGACCCTCTGAGATGGTAGCATCATCACCTTCCTCTTCTTCAGAATCTTCAAGGTCTCCCCAGGAGTTCTCTATACCCTCCCCAATTTGGGCTGTCCCAGGCATCCGCAGTATTGGTTTGGCAAAACTGAGCTAATTAAGAAAAATCCAGGAATTGCCAGAATTCTTATTTGTACTCTCATTGTACAGCATGTTGAACTAGACAAATTATTTGGAAAGTTTAAGTATCAACATATTTAATCAATCCGTGGTGAGTATCAAGGATTGAGCATGTGATGTATAGAAATTCATTTGAGCGAAATGGCAAATCAGTGTTCTCTTGAACAGCTGACAAAGTAAAAATGCTGAACGTATGCACAGTAAATGAGACAAATGATCATCTTCACATCAGAGCCCAACATTGCCATGCAGAAGACAGTTGGGTTCATCGTTTGCGGCCTGTGCTGCAGATCTCATCTCCCCTAGCAGGGCCTTACATTGCCATCAAGTGATTCCCCTTTTCTATATCCGTGGATAGAAATTAATAACGCCACATGGAGCTGCACTGAATCCTCCTTAGCTGAAGTATTCAGAGGCATAGGGGAGTAATGGAAAAGGGAGGCAGAGAAAGATTCTGTGGGAAAACCTACATACCTCTGATCAACATGCTATACACTAAAACCTCGATTTAACGGACCTTGATTTAACGGACTTCGGATGCAACGGACAAAATTTTTAAGAAAGTCTGATGCATCCGAAATCCGTTTGTCGAGGGCTGGCTGCCGGCTCCCTGCTGCCGCCGGGGTTCCAGCTGCAGGTGGGCTGCCGCCCGGCTCCCAGCAGCAGGCGGGCTGGCTGAGGTCCGGGGAGCCGGGACCCGTGCGGGCTGACTGCCCGCTCCCTGCTGCCGCCGGGGTTCCACCTGCGGGCGGGCTGCCGCCCGGCTTCTAACAGCAGGCGGGCTGGCTGGTGGGTCCCGGGAGCCGGAACCCGTGCGGGCTCACTGCCCGCTCCCTGCTGCCGCCTGGCTCCCAGCAGCAGGCAGGCTAGCTGGCAGGTCCCAGCAGCCGGGACCCGGGTGGGCTGGCTGACAGCTCCCGGCTGCCACCCGGGTCCCGGTAGCAGGCGGGCTGCGGAGCTGCCGCCGACCCTGTGGTGGGCGGGCTGCTGCACCGACAGCTCGGTTTTTTTTTTTATTATTAAATAACGGACTTTTGGATTTAACAGACACCCCCTCACCCGCATTAGTCCGTTAAATGGAGGTTTTACTGTACTATGAATTCCTCTGCCCAGATACACTTCCTATAAATAAAACAAGATCTAGATCAGGGGTCTCAAACACGCGGCCCGCGGGCCACATGCGGCCCACCAAGCCCTTCCCTGTGGCCCGCGAAGCTCCCCACGCCCCCCCCCCCCTTCCCCAGTTGTTTTCTGGGGCCGCTAAGCTCTCCGTCTCCCCCCTCCTCCTCACACTCCTCGTGCTCTGCTTCCGGCTGCTCTACCTACCGTCAGGCAGTTCTCTGGAGGCACAGCAGTTTCCACGAGGGAGGGGCCAGGAGTGGTAAGTCTCACGCAGAGGGGAGGAGGCCCCGCCAGACTCCCCGTGGCCCCCCGCCCCAATCTGCGGGTGGCTTGCCACTCCTAGCCCCTCCCTCCCAGAAACTGCTATGCTGCCAGAGAACTGCTTGGTGGTAGGTGGAGCAGCGGGGAAGCGGGGGTGGGGTGGGGTGAGCACAGCTTGGCAGCCGCAGAAAACAACTCGCGGGGGGGAGGGGGAGGGTCGAGGGCTGAGGAAAGTTTGTCCCCTCCCAGACACCCAAGCCCGTAACATCCCTCCCTGCGGTGCTGCCAGCACCGGCACTCTCGGGCTCACTGCTTTCCACCGGCAGGGAAACTTCTCCCCGGGGCAGGCTCCAATTCCCCTCCAGCAGCTCTGTCGGCTCCAGAACTGGCTGCAGCCCTCGGATGCTCTCCAGTGCAGCTGCAGCTCGGGCAGAGCAGCATTTCAGGGCCGAGCCCTCAAGTTGCCTGGCGGGGGGTAGGAGGGGGTCGGGTTTTCCTGGCTGTCTGCAGCCCTTGGACGCTCCCCTGCATGGCTGTAGCTCCGGCAGAGCAGCAGGTCAGGCCAGAGCCCTCACAAAGGAGGCTGCCTGAGGAGGAGGGGGAACAGGGGATTTCCTCCCCTCCCCTGGCAGGAGGGAGATTCTGGGAGTGGCACCCTGCAGCCCATAGCCTAGGGCCAGGTACAGCTCTCCAGCATAAAGTGCTTTTTTAAAGTGCCTGCATATGTCACTGCTTTAATTGCTGTATCAAAGCCTTGTGCCAAGGAAGAGAGGAACAGATAAATAGTTACAAGGCTAAAACAAATGCAGCAAACATGATCCTACAGTGGGTAGCTGAGAACACTGTCAGGAACTGAATCCTTGTCTCTTAATTCTGCTGCAGACTCACTGTCCAGCGACTTTGGGGAAGGAGTTTGAAGGGAACAAGGAAGGGGTTGGAAGAAGCAGAGCAGGAGTGCAGCCCAGTGCAGGGGTGAGCTTTAACAGAAGTAAAGAAGTTAATAACAAAAGTTAGTAAATTTAATAGCACACTATATTACTCTTCATTTTTGGCTATATTTTTGTATCATTGTAGG
The DNA here is from genome assembly GCA_032164245.1 of Sternotherus odoratus. Lineage (NCBI taxonomy): Eukaryota > Metazoa > Chordata > Testudines > Kinosternidae > Sternotherus > Sternotherus odoratus. Next base: position 33,815,438 of record JAVMKO010000004.1, read on the forward strand.
TGTAACACTGAGGCTGAATATGAGGCTCCAATTTGGTAGGCGGTGGAGTAGTTCACCTAAGGCAGGGGTCTCAAACACCTGACCCACAGGGTTATTTTCTGTGCCCCACCAAGCTCCCCGCGGCCCTTCTCTTCCCACACTTGATTTCCTGCAGTTGCCAAGCTCCACATGCCCCCCAGCGTACCTCCAGGTGTTTCCCACTGCCAAATAGCTGTTGGCAGTGTTTAGTCTTTCTGGGGGGAGGAGTGGGGAGCAGCGCACTCAGAGGAGGAGGCGGGGCAGGGGTGGGTTCTCATGGAAGTGGTGGAGTGGGGGCGGGGGAGGGGTGTGTGTCAGTGATGCGGCCCTCGGGCCAATGCACTAGTCCTCATGCGGCCCTCGTGGTCAATTGAGTTTGAGACCCCTGATCTAGATGATCATAATGTAATCTTATAGCCTTCAAAGAAATGAGAAACTCAAGATGGATTGCGTGATTCAGAAACCTGTAACAGTGAGATATCACTGTCGTCTCACTAAAGTGATACAGTAGAAAAGATACACATCTGAAGGAGGGTCAGCCTTGGTGATGATTTCTTCAGCTTGTTCTTCCACATCATTAGTATCAACAGGAGCACTTTCCATTTTAAAGGCAGAGATCTTTTGATTTGGTATAGACTCTGCAAAGCCAAACTTTCCACCTTCTTTCCTATTTATGAAATACAAAAATTTTATTTCAATACATTTCACATTTTAAAAAGTCATGTTACAGAGAGTTCAGCTATATACAGAGATGTGATTGACAACAGAACAGTAAAAAAAAAAAAAAAAAGCAAGTTAGCTGTTTAAACTGGTAAGTCTATGGTTCTCAAACATTTGTATTGGTGACTCCCTTCACATAGCAAGTCTCTGAGTGACACCACCCCACCCCGTTAAATATATTAAAAAGTATTTTTAATTTATAAATGCTGAAGGCAAAGCGGGGTTTGAGGTGGGGCTGACAGTTCATGACTCCCCCCCCCCCCCCATGTAATAACTTCGTGATCCAAGGGGTTCTCACCCCCAGTTTAAGTGAAACAATACAGCAAATTTGTTCCTGTTTTAGGAGATTAGGAACAGAACCTTTTAACTGAGATGACCAAGTTTTCCCTAGTTGTGGTCTGTGACCTGAGAACAGCAATCCTTTTTTGAATGTGGCTGTTTTATTAGTATCTTCTTTAGACACTTAAGCTTTTCTTTTTCCAATTTTATCCTCTCCCCTCCTCCCAAAGGTTTCCCACGGTAATTGTTTTGCATCATGCAGCAAATACTATTGGTTTGAGGTGGTGAATACAATCATCTCTCCACAGAAAACAGAACTATTAGCTGAGTCTGAATACACCACCACTTATTGAAGACCATCAGTTGCACAGCTTCTCTTTCAGAGACTCATCTCACAGGAAAATAGTACAAGAATAATCTGACCCCATGAACAGTTAATATTAACTTCCAATACATTGCCTTTTAACAACCTCACCTAACTTTCTGGTCATTCTCCAAGGCCTTTTGAATTAGCTCTGTGATCTCTGCCACTTTAACACCAGTTATTTTACTGCATCTCAGAACCTGTTTGTAGTGAATAATAATTAATCATCATGCAATTAAAAACAAACATAACTTTGTACTTAAATTAAGTGAAAACGTACTTTTTTTTGTACTGCTAGATGCTAATGCCCCATGAAGGATGTCTCAGTCAGGAAGTTCAAATGGAAGCTTTCCCAAAAACCTTTTGCTCAGAACTTTTTTGCTAGAGAAAATATGCTTTACGCCTAGTTTGTACTGTTTAGCCTGAGCAGTCTGTCAGTATATTATATATTGTATGCACAGATCTATACTAAAACTACCAAATTCACTAATAATTAGAAAAAAAACTATGTGCCATCTTAAGAATGCAAAAGACTTCCAATATCATTGACCTTAAGGAAAAAAGTTGTTTCCTTTCAGATTAAAGTGACAAATATTTCAAGAATAGCTGCTACACAAATACCAACTGAGGAGCATTGGAATTTGGCAGCAATAATTTGTTATAGGCAAGGAATAAGTTTATTTTTAGAAAGACTTATAAATACCACTTAGAAATGTTAATAGATTTCTCTCCCAATTACTTTAAACTCCAATCAAGAAATACAGAGTATGAGAGCAAACTCCTCCCTTTGGGGGGAGTTTAGACCATCCCCTCAAAGAACGGTCATGTTTACATTTCCTAACCAGCTTTCTATGGAATCAGACAGAGAAACCATTCTTCTCTCACACCAAAACACTAGATGCTTCAATATAAACATTATAATACATCAAGAAGTTTATATCAGAGAGAAAGACTCAAAGAAAATGACATTTACCTGATCTTTTAACAGCATAATTCCTCCACTGGACTGGATAGTACAAATCTCACGATGTTTATTCATGGCAATCACTAGGAGGCCATCCATTACTCGTTCCTCTCGTTCACTGGGATCCACCAACAAATAGGTCCTGAAACCATTGTTGAGTAGGACACAATAGTTAAGGGTAACCTGCTTGCTGAAACTTTAAGGGCAGGAGACAAATTACACAAACAAGCTTCATGGTTTTGAGGATGAGTATACCCAACGAGACTGGTTTCAGAAGTGTAAATTTATAAGAAAAGTCTACAGAAATTTCATATTACACAGTACAGCATGACAAAGAACACCTCTTCTTCACACCTTTGCATTTCAGATAAATCTAGTTCACTACTGCATTTTATTAACTCGGCTATTTATGGGAACTTATGTTTTTATTCCAGTTCTGCAGAAACTGGTAGATGATTTAAGTCAGTAGCGTAACAAAAACTTACCCTTGCTGGAAGAAGGCAAAACTGACACAGATAGGCATGTGATGGATACTCAAAGGGACAGGATCACGTTCCTCAGGGCTATACTAAATAGTCAAGGTGGCAATTTGTTACTTACCCAATTCCATATATAATTCAAAAGAAAATACTAAGAAAATTAGGTATTTCAGAAAGATAAAAACTAAGAAAAGCTTAGTCATCTAAAAATTCAACAAAACTTTTTTTTTTTAAATGTTATTTCCTATTAATATTACCTAAGTAATTATACTGCCCCACCCATTTTTGTGCCAATTGAGCCCTTCCAGTTTGGCTGAGAAGCACAAAAAATGCTATAAAATGTCATCCTTCTTTAATTTTTTAATGTTTACAGTCTCTCAAATTGAAAATCAATAACTATATAATATACATATTGATAAAAGCAAATCTAGCTATTCCTATCCCTTGATAAGTAGCTCTACCTCTAAGATTTAACTTGTCTCTACTGACAAAGATCCATTTTATATAGAGCAACAATCATCAATGAAATTTTAATTTCAATAATCCCACCACTTTCACCTCATCCTACTCACCAAAGTTATTTCCTCTCCTTGCACAGATACATCTGGTCTACGGAAGTGACACAAAGCCACTATTGCTGCTATACTTGCAGCATCAATAATGTTTCCGTCATGATTCAACAGATGCAGGTCCACACGAATCTGCCATACCTGGAAAGGGGGGGGTGGGGAGGGGAAGACGCATGAAAATTCACTAAACTGTAGTACTGGTAACTTGTATGGATCTTCCAACATCTTTTCAAAATAACTTTTTACTGTTCATGTTGAATGCAAGTATGATTCAGCTCTCGATCACCAAAAATTATGATGAAAACTGAATAAATCCAAACAGAAACAGTATCTATTTTCAACACTTTTAATTTGTGATAAAGAAAATAAAAGTATGATTTCAGCCCTGATCCAGTAAACCAGGGATTCTCAAACTTCATTGCACTGTGACCCCCTTCTGACAAGGAAAATTACTACACGACCCCAGGAAAGGGGACCGAAGCCTGAGCCCCACTGCCCCAAGTGGTGGGGCCAATGCCACAGCCCCACTGCCCTGGGTGAGGAACCCAAAGCCGAAGCCTAAGGGCTTCAGACCCAGGCAAGTGGCCTGTAACCTGAGTTTCACTGCCCAGGGAAGTAGGGCTCGCTCTGTCCCCAGATCCCAGCAACAGCCCTGGTGACCTCATTAAAAATGAGGTTGGGATCCCAAAGCGGGTCACGACCCACAGTTTGAGAACCACTGCTGTAAATATTCATGTTAATGATTAACTTTAGTCTGTACATAGCCCATTGACTATAAAGGGACAAAGCACAATCTTAAAGTCAAACACCTCTGTTTGCACAGCTGGAACCTTACACTTTTAAAATAAAATCAGGATTCTTGGTCCTCAATGACAGACTAACCTCTAAATGCAGTATATTAACCCCCTAGTATTAAAGACCTTTTGATTTCATAGTTTTTCACACCTTTACACCTGCAACAACACAGAGAGATTCAGTGTCTATGCATTTTGAGTTTCTTAGGCATCTTTCTAGTAGTCGATTCAGTTTCACCAAAAGGTCAGATTGCCTGGAAAAAACACAAGAGATTGGGTACATTATAGTTGTGAGTTATTAATAATAATAAGTCTGATAACTATGCTACTGAATAGCTTTCTTTATGCCATCCTTGCCTGTAGTCACTGAAGAGACATACCTGCCAGGCTCAAAAGCTGGTGCAGCCATTGGGGAGAGCTCAAGATTAAAGAAAAGTATACCCTCTGTAGCTCGATTTAACTTTGGGGAAACAAGTTCACATGAAACCTGTCCAAGGACTCTGCAAAAGAAACCCCCCAGACCCCAAAAAGACTTCAGTATGGGTGACAAAAACAACATTGAAGCAACTTGCACTTGAATTTTACTGATGTGACAAAGAGTCCTGTGGCACCTTAAAGACTAACTACAGTACTGAAGCATAAGCTTTTGTGGATATTAGCCCACAAAAGCTTATGCTTCAATACTTTAGTTAGTCTTTAAGGTGCCACAGGACTCTCTGTCACTTCTGCTATTCCAGACTAACATGGCTACCCCTCTGATTCCTGAATTTTACTGCTCATCTCCAATTTATTACAGCTTCTTCATATATAGGACTTGGCCATACAGATAAAATGCCTGTCACTAACAGGGAATAAGCAGGATCTAGATGTCAGAGCACAGGCCAGGAGTTGAAATTTCTTCCGTTTATTCCCAATTCTACTATTGTGGGAGCTCGAACAATTCACTTGTGTCTAGTTCAGCTCCTCCAGCCTATAAAACAGAGAGATGCCATCTCCTTCCCACGGGTGTCCCGAGGCTTAATTTGACCCTTGGATGGGGGGAGTAATGAATTGCCAACATAGAGGGTTAGGACACAAAGACCCTCATCTGCAGCTGTCCCCGCTGTACCTATAAAGGCCTCAAGGGAGACCAACCTCGATTTGTTTTCCTCAGCCCCCCCTCCCCCCCTGCAGAGGTAGCAGCGAATCTGCACCCCGCGTGCACGAGCGCAATCGGGGCCGCTCCGGCAGGGGCTCGCGCGAGGAGCGCGCGCTCCGGCAGGGCCAGGACGCGGCGTCTGTTGGGAAACAGACGGGCCGTTGAGCGGGCGATCACTGCGGGTCCTGCCCGGCACGCGCCACACCGGGTCTCCCCGAGGTACCTGGTCCTCCCCAGCTCGACGATGCAGCAGCCGTAGTCGGCGCCGAAGGAGATCCGCACGTTCCGGTAGTCATAGCTCTGCCGCCCGTCCAGGCGCTGCAAAGCCGAGAGCAGAGTCACGACCCGCGCGGGACAGCCCCGGAGCCAGGGCTCGAGGACTCGGTGTGGGAGGGGGGCCCGCGCTCCCGTGGGAGGGGGCTGGCAGAGGGCGGCGCTGTGGAGTGGGGGGGAGGGGGATCTCGGTCTCCTACCTTCCTCTCCTCGATGGCGCGCAGCAGGAAGCGCCGCTCGCAGTTGGACAGCGGCGTCTCCTTCATGCTGGCGCTGCCTCGCGACCGGGGCCCTCTCCGCTCGCGGCCCGGAAACGTCATCAAGAGGCGCCGCTGTAGGCAGACATTGCGCAGGCGCAGGGATTGGGATGGGGCAGCGTCGCGGTTCCCGTGACAGCGCCAGGAGCCTTGCGACCAACCTACCGGCACAAAGCCAAACCCCCTTGCCCCTCCCCCCCTCCATTATTCCCCCGCCCACTGTCGCTCGCTCCCCACCCTCACTGGCAGGGCTGGCTCAGGGAGATGGGGGTTGGGGGGTCAGAAATGAGTTCAAGGTGCCGCAGGAGGCTATGGCCTGAGGGTTGCGATGCAGGAGGAGGTGAAGGCTCTGGGCAGTTTCCAAAGGGTTGGTGTGCGGGGGCCACGAGGTTCAAAGTATGGGAGGGGGTTCTGGGCTGAGACAGGGAGTGCAGGCTGAGGGCTCTGGTGTGGGGCCAGAGATGAGGGATTTGGGGTGCAGCTGTCACACCTGGATACTGGACACGGCAGAGAAAGGATGGGCTGGATTCTGTTACTTCTTGTGCATCATCAACAGAATTGTTTACTAAATTCCAGTTGCAGGACCAATCATTTATACCTATACAAACCCTGTGAAGATAAGTTCAGTTGGTGATTCTGAAGGTTTAATGTGGCAGAGTCTTATTTTTGGTAATTATGTGCAAGAAAGAAAGCTTAGTTTGAATGGCAGCTTCCTGATTGAGTTTGCAGTTGCATTTAAGGTAGAACCCATCGAGACACAACAAATATAGCACACACCAGTGCCGTTTCCTTAGAGTGGCACGCACTGTAAGGCATACTGAAAACTTTGTTTACCTCTCCTTGTATGAAAAGACTCAGCTTTCATGGTCAAATGGGTGACTTCACTACATGGACCATGAAGAGTCAGCACAAATAATATTCTCGCAAAGAAGGCCTTTTCCAGAAGTCTCCTGTCTATTGTTTGCTTAAAATTTTATATGGCTGACAAGCCATTTTCATTACAGTACTACATCCTGCTCATGTGCATCTCTTTAAGAACTCTGTCTTGTACTTGTTCCAAGTCTTCACATTAAAATCTCTTTCCAGGCCTTTTCCTTGTTACAGCCACAACCATGGCTATTCATTAATTATGTCCTAATTCAGTTGCATTAGCCCAGACTAAAATAGACAATTTCTACTCATTATTTCCTTCTCCTTTTGCTTCTGGTGTCCCCTGCTGGAAAAGATGGAACTTACTGAATGATTAGGGGGCTGGTAATTACGGTTACATATTAATTAACCCCAAGCCAGCTTTAAGGAAACAGTACAATACAGAACATTGCCCTCCAAAGGTTTGGTGTGACTGGAAATTGTGAAACCCTGATGTTCAGGTGAGTATAAAGTTCCCTACATTACTAATAAAAACAATCTTCTGGAAAGCAGTTTCCTTAAATGAAGACAGAGCATACATCTCTTTGGAAGGAGTGGACTCTGAAGACCTGATTTTGATTTTTCTGTTTTACCCCAAAGGAACTCCATTGACATAACTGGAGGAACTCCTTATTGGCAGTGGTGTAAATAGCTGCAGAATCACAGCCTGAAAACTAGCCATCAATTTAAGATGCACATCTGTATCACTTCAAGGAGGAAGAAGCATTTCCTTATTATCCGACTCTTCTACTCCCTTTCATCATTTTGATGCAGCCAACTGAAACTCAAGCTTTTTTGAACTTAGTTCAACTCATATAACTTCTTAAAAGAGACACAATCAGGTTACAATTCATATCTTAACAAAACATGCCTTAACTGTGTAACCAATAACGATTTATAATGATTAACATGGAACAAGTTTTTAATAATATGTACTTTCCACTATTTATGCTGTTTACTTTTTGCATTTCACACCACTTGGACAGTAAACACAGATGGTCAGTTTTACTTGCTGGTCCTCACACAGTAGCATAATGCTACAATCTTTTAGTTGCAGACGAATGTTTAAATCCCAACAAATATGCTTTGATGTTCTTCAGTAAAAACAGTTTATCATCCAACTCTTGTAAGACAGAGGTTTGCAGTCTGCAGGGGTGTTAAGCAGGACTTAAATTATTAAAGATTATTTCTCAGAGCCCCCATGCTCCCACTCCCATATACTATAAAAACTCCAGGGGGGTTGAAAATATTTACCATGGCTCTGCTTCAGATGGCTCTGGGTGAATTTAAGCCCCAGTGTTAAGCAAATGAGCTCCTGGGATGATTTGTGTTGAGTTCAAACATTTTAAGGGCCTCAAGGAGATTGCTCGTCTTGCCCTTCAGAGGATTTCTAGTATCTATTCCATGCAGAGTCCCAATGACTTCAGTCAAACCAGGTGTGGGTTAGGTTCAAGTTCTATGTTATATGAAGCATCAAGGTTTGGAGAGCAGAAGAGGGTCAGCTAAAAGGTCTTGGTCCAACTCCAACAGACACGGAATCTTATCAGAGGTAGATATACAGATTCCTAGGTCCCTTTGCCATTATCTTCACTAGTGATTCATATAAAACTGAACCCAGATCTGAACCACACCTGGTTTTTGCAAAACAGGACTGATGAAATTTCACAAAAGCAAACCAATTTCTGGAGTCCATCTCTAATAATTGCACAGTAGGCAAAGTGAAGGGCTACTATTTTGTTTATTTAATATCATGTTTCATAAAACCTAAAATGAAAAACTCTAAAGCTGGTCATGCATGCATAGTGGGGCTGAACGGACCTCCTTTAATCCAGACTTTGCACAAAGTCTGGTTTGGGGGGCTTTGTGTGTTGAGTATGGTGGGGAATTTCATCCTCAAAGCACGAATGTAGAAAACAAAACAAATCCACATAAATGGAAATGCAGGGCACGTAAAAGATAAGGTTGTGGATAATGGAATAGATAAGATGATTTATTATAGTGTTTATCTGAATAAAATGCAAGAGACACAGTTTAATTAAATAATAGAAATAGATCAAGTATTTTAAACCAGAGAGAAAGGGGATGAACATATTACAGTACATAAATAAATAAAAACACTGGCACTTAGGTTAAAGCAGGAATTACCCAGAAGATGATAATCTATAATGCCACTCACAAGTGTCCACCTGTGCTGAGATGAATATTTAATAAGATGAAAAATATGAATTGGATTCTCATTAGATTGAGGTAGTAAAAGGAAATCTAACTTCATGATTGAAGAAAATATAAACCTCATCAGAATCTCAGTATCCTGAATCTAAAATTCCAGCAACCTCAGTTTATGGCCTAATAAAAATCTGACCTCCACTTTTCCTGGTGCCCTTATTACTGGCAGTGTACTCCAGTCTGATTAGTTGGCACCTCCACCCTTGAGTTATCTGTTCTCTCTCTCTGCACAGCATGATGTATGCACAACATACAGTGTATTAAATGCTTTCGGGGGGATAAACTATATAAATGTAAAATATCATTAATAACCTGGCTTTCCAACATGCTCTGAGGCTTTGATACACTAATAAATATCACTCTGAATGGAAGGGATATAGGATTCCTCTATATTCAGGCTCTGTTTGGACTTGGCCCTTCAGTCACTTTAGCATCAACAGAAAAATGAGAAGCTGCTCTATATTTTTAGGTACTTTTTTAAAAAACAGGGGTCTTTATTTTGACTTTTTGGTCTTTATTTATTTTTATTTTTAAATTTAGACTGTATGTAGTTCTGCTGATACAGTCTACATAGTGCATTGACTTTTAAATTTCATAGCTGTAATTGTATCTTAACATACAGGACCCAACTTCTCTTTTTTTAAATGTAGCTTGCAAAAGTCTTTTAGGGCTCAGCTACACTTGAAATTTCAAAGCACTGCCACAGGAATGCTCCCACAACAGCACTTTGAAGTGCGAGTGTGGTTGTGTGGGAGCGCTAGGAGAGAGCTCTTCCAGCGGTCCTGGTAATCCACCTCCATGAGGGGATTAGCTCCGAGCACTTGGTATGATATGGAGGGATATTAATCATTCCATACACATCTGAAAGACTTTACAGACACCACTTTGAAGACCACTATCGTAAAGTAAGGAGAACTTGTACCAGAACCAGGTATCTGCTCACATCCTATTCCTAAAGCTATGAAGTTAACTGTGAAAGTCCATTGGTGTTAATTGGAAGAGGATTGGGTCCACTGTAAATTGTAAAACAGATGTCCATTATAAAAAGATAAGGAAAGAGAAAACAAATCTATAGAGACCTGTTGTTTGGTACTGATGTTCCACTGCACGGCATCAGGTATCAGGCCAGTATGGTGCTATATGAAATGAGGAATACTAACAGTGCACTCTGCAGGCCGGGTTTTATTTCTGAAGTTCTATCATGTTAGTTGTAGATTGGTGCACCAATAGTTGGGCTAAAACACTGCAATGGTTCTGTGCCATGACAAGTGGACAGCCAGAATGTTGTCCTTAGAACAAGGGCAATTTTATAAAAAACACGATCACAGGTAGTAAAACCCATAAACTACATTTTGTGAAACAAAAGAGTTGCAAAAAAGTGTTGTAAAGCTGATATACATTTTTTTCTCATTTTGTTATTCTCAATGATTAGATTACATACATTTACATAGTATTGAGTCTGCACACTCATCATGGGTGGTGGGTATAATAGGCCAGGGAAGGTGGGGTGCTGCTGCCAACCCACCGCCGGACTCCTGGACCCTGGCCCTTCCCCAAGACCCCCACCACCTCATCCACTCCACCCACACCCATCCTCTGTTTGCTGCAATCCCCCCTCCTCAGGCACTGGGGCAGGTGTAGCGGCCCAAACAGCTACTCTTCACTTTTGCTACTAGTTGCAGTTTCTGCCATGCAAATGTGACCTTCTTGGCTACTGCTCAGGACTTGCTACCACCTGGTCCAGGAGTTGCAAATTAGGAGGGACGGGAGGTTTTGGTTGAAAACATTCACCATTTGCTTCCTCCTTGCTAATGTACAAAATCTCATTTGTGTGTGAGTACTTGAAAAGGGAGGTGAAATTTGGGGGTATGGAGCATGGACATGAGCCCAAGGTGATAGCAGAGTGGCCCATTTGATTTTCATTGGCTTCCTCCTTGCTTATTTGCAATGATTTCAGCTGCCCACAGGACCAGGGGTTGCGAATTGAGAGGGATGGGGGGAGGGGCGGTTGGTTAAAAACACTCACAATTTGCTTCCTCCTTGCTAATGTAGTAAGGTCAGCTGTAACAGTGAACATTACTGCGCATGCTCAGTGCACCCGCGGTAGGGAATCGGGAGAGGGAGTTTCTCGTGTCGTCACGCCGGCGGCTCGGCAGGGGGCGGGACCTTCGGGGGTAGAAGGAGCAGGCGCGAGGGGGAGGGCTGCTGGCTCTGCCCGGTAGACCCTCGAGAGCTGGGGGGGCTGGCGGCGTAGCGCGAGGCGGGAAGGAGCCGGGCGGGGTTGTGCGCCCCGGTTCTCGCCGGCGTCGTGGGGGCGGGCGGGGCTGCAGCTGGTGGGCGGCAGCGCGGGCAGGCCGGAGATAGCGCTGGGGCGGCAGCTGCGTCTGCCGAGGAGGCTGGGGACGGGCTCGCCCAGCACAGGGCCCAGCGTTGGCTGCTCTGGTCAGCGCCGCGCCGGGGGGGTCCGAGCGCCCAGCGCCCAGTCACATCGCTGCTGGTATCCGCCTCGCCCTCTTCGTGTTTCTAACTCCAGCTAGGTGGGAACATTGATGACTGGGATGAACACAAATGATCAGGGGCCTGGAGCGCCTGACTTACCAGGAGAGGCTGAGAGAACTGGGATTGTTTAGTCTGCAGAAGAGAAGACTGAGGTGAGATTTGATAGCTGCTTTCAACTACCTGAAAGAGGTTCTAAAGAGATGGATCTAGACTGTTCTCAGTGGTAGCAGATGACCGAACAAGGAGTAATGGTCTCGAGTTGCAGTGAGGGAGGTTTAGGTTGGATATTTGGAAAAACGGGGGTGGAATCTCCTTCTTTGGAGGCTTTTAAGATCAGTCTTGATAAAGCCCTGTCTGGGATGATTTAGTTGGGAATTGGTCCTGCTTTGACAAGGGGGTTGGACTAGATGACCTCCTGAGGTCCCTTCCAATGCTGGTATTCTATGATTGCTGCCCAGTTCTCTACAAATCTCCACGGACTCCCTTCCCCTTGGCAAAGGGCTCAGACAACAGCGACCATCAGGCCTGCTGCTTTGCAGTGCTCCTACCACTGCTCCCCAGGTGCTTAATTGCTACTGGATGGGGCTTAAAAGTACCATAGCCGTGAGAGTCATTGAAGGAGCTTTGTAGGCATGACATGCCCCATTGATTAACTGCCATTGCAAGTGGCCATGTCTGTAAATCAGGCCCTGGGCTTCTGTGGTTAGAATGTGAGCTGGGCACAGTTAGGGCTTGTCTTCACTACCCACCAGATCGGTAGGTAGCGATCAATTTCTTGCGTCTTGTGAAGATGCGAGAAATCGATTACCCGTAGCGCCCCCATAGACTTTGGAACTCCAGCTCGCCAAGAGGCGCAAGCTGGAGTCAACGGGGGAGTGCGCTGCCGCTGCCATGAGGGCAGCAAGTAAGCCGGCTAAAGATACGCCAACTTCAGCTACGTGATTCACGTAGCTGAAGTGGCTTATCTTCAGTTGATTTCTCTCCTCCCCCCCCCCCCCCCTCCATGAAGATCAGCCTTTAGTGACTTGCTCAGCATCAAGAAGAAATCCATGGAAGAAGCAAAATGCCTCTAGGTTGGCACTGCATTGCTTTACAAAACTGTACTGTGCTGCCTACAAGTAAACTGGACAAAGAGGGCTACGCTATTGGTGTGTTAAAACCACTGGTTAGCATGCTAATCAATATTGTCTCATTGTTTCTGTTAACTCCTCTGTTTGATAAATCATGTCTATACAATATTTAGATTGTATGCTCTTTAGGGGAGAAGGGATCATTCTCTTGTGTTTATACACATCTGGCACACTGAGGTTATGCTCCTGTGGCTGGGGCTCACAAGCACTACAGTAATACAAATGCCAATTTCCATTCTGACTCCTGGCCCAGTCTTCTCCCTCCCACATTCCTCATCCCTCTGTCTTCCAGCTACTACTTTTCTTCCATGCTGTCCGTGAGGGCTATGAGAGCAGGAGAGAGACAATCTTCACTCTCACATCTGCTGCCTAGTGCCTAGAAGGGCAATTTTGGGGAAAGTCTACTCAGCCCTAGAGTAGACCATGCTCAGTCACTGTGGGAATGGCACATATCATCTTGTTGGTGTATTGCAGCTTTGTGGGGATTGCCTACACTGCATGTGTTCTATCTGTAGAATTTCACTGCTAGGCTCTATCAAACACGCACAAACTAATTTTCAGAGAAAGGGAGCTTGGCCACATTTGGACAGATTTTAATGGAGAAGCAGAAGGCCTATCCTTGACAGATGGGTAATCCCCTGACCAAAGATTTCAAGTCTCTCTCCAAAGCAAGGAGATGCTAGAACTTCTCAGTGAAACAGAATTTTTTGAGATAAGCAAAACCTCTTTTCCCATAATTTTGTCTAAGAAATGGCTTAGTTTTTGCTGAAGTTTCCCCAAAAAGGTCAGTCTAAGGTGCACACACATCTGGAATAGAAAATTCCAGCTTGAACATTATAGGTTTGCCACAGCTTTAAGCAACTGAGAAGTCTTATAATGGAAAATGTTAGGTAATTGTGGCTATAGGTGTTGCTACTAATATGGCCTAAGACAGCCTTTTACTGCCATTGATTGATGTAAAAAATCTCTGTCTATACCACTGTACATTTCAAAATCTGGAGCTGAACAACTGGGGCAAGTTAAAGAGTCTGTAAAGTATGAATATTTTATTTAACAAGTAAGCATCAGAGGCATCATTTAGAATAGTGTAACAAAATACCAGCCCTGCATAGAATCTGAATTTAAAAAAAATCATATCTACCACAAGAAAGTATAACTTCTGACTGAGTTCACTTTACCTTCGAAAGTTTTTTTTAAAAAAGGATTTCTAGTCTACTGTTGAAAGGAAACATTATGCTCTATTAAAAAACAAATTATAGTATGTATGTTAAACAGAGCTCCTAAAGTTATATTCACACCCAGATATTTATTGTTAAACCTTCAAGAACTCATTCTGTGAGTTTTTTGGTCATCTCTCTTAGAATAATTGAAAAAACATAAATATTTAAAATAATGCTTAACTGAGACCCAGCTGACTGCTCCTTGTTTATTACATTCTACAGAATCCTGTTCACACCAGTTGCTGCCGGAGACAGGGTCATTTGCAGTGGTGTGTGTGCACATGGACAAATTGTTTAGTGCAAAGAGTTTTTGAAGTTTGTTCATAAAACAGTCAAAATATCAGCAATGCAAGATTTTTTCACTTTCCGTTATACTTATTAAATGCAAAAATTGGTATGAGAATTCTTACTTTTCAATACACTTAAAAGAACAGAGCATTTTTTGCATTATGAGTTAATAAAATTTCTTGACTAAATTTAAAGAAAGCTGTACATAAAGTTATTTAGTGCTAAAAATCTACAATATATTTTTCAAGTATAAGATACTCTGAAATATTATTGCCAATATTTGTGCTGAAGAAAATGCCAGGAATCCTGGTAATTCATTGAGTCATTCACATCTTGACATATTGGGATTGAGTTTCTCACTGAGTTTATGAATTAGAATTGCTAACTCTTCTGTTGCTTGGGACTTATCTTCCAAGAGTTCATAGCGAAGACTGGAGATATCTTGTTTGATTTCCTTTAATTCACCTGTATTAATAGTTGGAAAAAAGACTTTAGTATTGTTTGTTAAATATTAAATAAAGTTTTAAGTCACAACAATGCATGTTTTAGAATTATCTCCTACGCCCCCAAGACATTTGTCAGAATACCATATATTTCTTTCCCTGACCCAATAAACTAACACACTACTTCACAAGTATATAGTACATCCAAGGTTCTCAAAACTCTTTACAAATGTTAATAAAATAATCATAACATCATTGTGAGTCTGCTAAATATCCCTACTTTATAGAGAAGAAGCATGGATATTTTTAAAGGAGTTGTTTAGATCACAGAGGGAAAGTGGCAAATCTGGTAATAAGAACACACACATATTCTGAGTCTCTGTCTTCTTCCTTAACCAGAAGCACATTATTAGAAAGCAGAAAAAAAATCAACCTCTTTTAAGGGATGTCCGTCTTTGACAAGCATAAACATGGCACTTAAAATCTTCCTGGTCAAATATCATAGGCCAGGTTGGTGATAAGCAACAGGGGTCTGTATTTCAGGACTTCAGGGGTAGAGCCTTTTTTGAATATTGAAAGTATTCTTCCCATAAAATATGAATGCTGTCAATTTTTACGCAGTGCTGTGAGCAGGAAATTGCTTGTCAGGTGTGAAGTAGAGTACAAAATAAGACCTTTACTGTTCTCAAAGTGAAATCTTTAGGCTCATATATTTGAAATAATAATACTTAGCAATCATAAAGGATTCCCCCCAGTGTATACAGCACCTTACATTCAATATGCTTTGAAAACCATAATTAATCCTCACAATACCACTGAGATAAGTATGATGCAGGGTACGTATGATCTCTTTTACTGCTGAGAAATCTGAGGTTCAGAGAGGTCAGCTGACTGCTTGACCGTACTGCTAACCTGGAATCCAAGTACAACTACAAGAAGGGACAAAACCCTTTAAATGTGCATTGTCCAGCATTTTGGTGACCGAACAGTTGATACCATCATCTCTATCCTGCTTCGCAAAAGATGTATGTGTAAGTAAAAAATACCAAAATCAGAATATAAATTTTAAAGTTTTTCTGGCACAGTTACATACTTCTGGGCTTCTGGCCAAAAATGCCCAATTGAACTGTATGCTGTACTCTTTTTTTGTACAACCCTTGGCATCATTTAGAAACTCAACACCCTGGGATTTGTGTGTCATGTACACTTTCCTTCTATTCTATTCTTAGTCAGAAATGAGTTCAGTACTGATAACACAGATTTCAGAGTGGTAGCCGTGTTAGTCTATATCCACAAAAAGAAGGAGTACAGTAGACTTGATTATCCAGGATGATAGGGAAAAAATAATTCTGGTTAAAATCCTGGATAATCACCATCCATAGGAAATATGGGGAGTGAGGGTTGATTCACCAGCCATCCTGCGCCAGGGGGAGGGGGTGTTGGTTCACTGGCTGCCCTGCACCCTAGAAGGTGTTATTTGTGTGTGCGCTTGGGGCAGCAGCAAAGCCAGAGCCAGCCCTGCGAGTTGTGTGTATTTTTTTTTTTTTACATCCTCGTTAATCCACATCCTGGTTAATCCAATCCTGGGTAATCGAGAGTCTACTGTACTTGTGGCACCTTAGAGACTAATACATTTATTTGGGCATAAGCTTTCGTGGGCTAGAACACAAGTTTTCAGATGTACAGAATTTTTTAGTTTACTGTGTATAAAATAAGATTAAGGTATATATTATAGTTTAATTTCTTTTGAAGCCTAGATTTATGTTTCAATCAGTTTGACAGGTTTTTTTGCATCACTATTTTGCCAGTGCCATAGCACTCAGGAAATGATTCACAGGTTATGGGAGTGAAAAGTAAGTTTTGTTAACTTCAGATAGTTTAGGATATGATTTTATTTACATTTAAGCATATTTAGTATAGTAGCAAGGCGTTCAGTGTATAAAGCCTTTTTTTCCAGAAAGCTATTGCTTAATACTAAAAATACCGTGCCAAACGTCTCTGAAAGAAGGGCCCATTCCTATCAAGAATTTACTAGAATAAATCAAGACACTAAACCCTATACCCGGCAGAGTTTGCATGAATTAGCCCTCACTGTAGAGATGGGATTGGAAGTGACAGTAATTAACTAAGATCCACTTTAAATCTAGATGTCACATCAACCAGGGCTAATTAACAAATTTAGCATGTAGGATGTTTGTTTTCAAGGATATTTTTCAATATCTTTCTTAAAAGATTTTAATTGTTACAGCTGGGCAGTAAAAGAACTGCCTTTTTCTTCACACCAATGTTTAGGCAATATTCTGAGTGATATTTTTGTCACATGAATAGTTTTGATAGCCCTATGTTTGAAGAAGTATTGCTGAGTAGTGCAATGCATGTATGATTTAATATAGATGTATATGATTCCTCTCACTGTGTAGCATGAATGAGTGCAAACCCATCCTGCAGAAACTGGGGTGAGAGGGCCATACAGAGGGAAGAAAGCTATGCAGTGCATCCTTCATCATACAAGCTGCTTGCAGCCTCTGCTTCTACAGTGCACAAGCTCAGCTCTGCAAGGGCCATCTGAGTGAGGGGAGAAGTCAGGATAACAGCTGCTATGCAGCATGTTTGCCTCTCAAGCAAAGTAACCAATGATGCATTTTGCATCATACATTCTTTTTTCTCTGAGCATAACTAACTTCTTGCTTCCATATCTGCTTCTCCTTGCAGAGCGTTATGGGAAACAGTGACTGACTGACAGGCCAAAGTCACTCCTGGAAGTTAGAGAGCCACGTTGCCTTGGCTGAAATAGAACTAGGGTCAGAAAAGCTTTCTGAAGCTGACTAAGATTCATTAAGGGTTTCCCTACCATTTCTCATAGGACTCAGGCTCACACCAGGAACTGTGGGCCATTGCCTCTCTTTTTTTCTCACCATACAGCTACCACGTAGCCATTTTCAATGTACAGTAAAACTTCCATTTAACGGACTAATTTGGGCGAGGGGGTGTCTGTTAAATCAAAAAGTCCATTATTTAATAATAATTAAAAAAAAATGAGCTGTCGGAGCAGCAGCCCGCCCGCCACAGGGTCGGGGCGACAGCTCCGCAGCCCGCCTGCTGCTGGGACCCGGGCGGTAGCCGGGAGCCGGAAGCCAGCCCGCCCACTGCTGGGACCCGGGCGGGAGCCGGGAGCCGGCAGCCAGCCCGCCCACTGCTGGGACCCGGGCGGTAGCCGGGAGCCGGCAGCCAGCCCGCCCACTGCCGGGACCCTGGCGGGAGCCGGGAGCCGGCAGCCAGCCCGCCAGAAATGGATCAGGAATGCATCAGACTTGCTCAGAAATTTTGTCCGTTGCATCCGAAGTCCGTTAAATCGAGGTCCGTTAAATCGAGGGTTTACTGTAGATTGGTGGTTCTCCATGGAGAGCCATGGAATTTTACAGGTGAATGTTCCCTCTTCTAGTTTTATGGAAGAAGGGGAACAAGTGGTTCACAGTGTAATACAATACACTTTGTATTTAGTTGAAATGAAGAGGAAGGAGGTACCAGACTGGAACATAGGATATCTGAGTTCATTTCTTGGCTCCGTCACCAATTTCCTGTAAGATTTTGGGCAAGTTACTTAATCTCTCTGTCCTTCACTTCCCCAGTCTAAAAAATATGGATAATACATCCTTTCTCACATGATTTGGCTCTCATGCCTATTACATTGCCAATTCTTTGTGGCAAAGACTGTCTCTTGCTATGTATTTGTGGTAAGTTCATCTAGTAGAATGAGGCCCTGATCTCAGCTAGGGTTTCTAGGTGTTACTGTAGTATAAATAAATAAAAATACTATAGTCCTGCAGAAAAATAATATCTGTTAATTCTGTGTTTACAGTGCTTCTCACCTTCATTCACTTCATCATTTTCTTTGTCCACTTGTGCTTTCAGAACATAACGTTTTATAAGCCTTTTCATGATTTGCTGTTTGACAAAAAATAGATAGTTAAGCATTTAGACAGCCTATGTTCTATTCACTTAAACATCTCACATGCTTGTAAGTGAAACTTCTCACAGCCAAGAAGTCAGAACTTTCTTCATCTTTGCTTTTATTGGTGGATTAAGTAGATCCAGACATTAAAGTATGAGCCCTTCCATGTCTACATTCCTCTTATATGCAGCCCAGGCCAGCAAGAGGTCTTAACTGGAGTGCTACAAAAGTTGTAACAATATTTTCATGACATTATTGACCCTTCATTCCAAGTAATTTCACACCCCTGAAATTTTGCTTCTCCACAAAATTCTACAAAAATGGCTATTTTTTATATCTAAAACATGTACCAATTCTCACATGATTTTGCTACAAAGCCACATTCACTTAAAAATGGGTCAGTTTTTACTGAAAAAAATAGCAAAATTTGGCAATTTTTTTGACTATTCTGCACTTGTAACAAAATATCCAAACCTTCACATTTCTTTTTTTTCCCTATTACATTACAAATATTGTTCAGATTTCTAGTTCTAACTTCCCTATGTCAGGGACTCAGTATGTTAGGTTAATTGTAGGATTTTCACTCCCATCTTCTGAGTTGATTTTCCTCCATCCCTTACTTCCTAAGGTCCCATTCTACTTCCTTAGGTCCCATTCTACTTCCTTGTGCTTTGGTGGGCGCTGTGTCACTAAATACATGCTATGATTTAGTGGACTTGCTACCTTCCCTAAGGCTATAATAAAGCAGCTTTTTATTGACCATAATGCACCATACAGTACAAGGTTGAATGGAGTGTTGAGAGGTGATTTATAAAATCAGTCTGGCTATTGTACAAGGCATTAATGCTATAGAAAATTCCCTATAAATACCACATGAAACTACAATACCCAAAAATGCACATTCATCTGATTATTTCATTTTCATCTTATGGTTCAATCAGTGTCTCTTACTCAGTCTTAAGAGTCAATGAGAGAGTTGCCTGAAAAGAACTGCAGGATTTAGCAATAATGACTTCAGCATAGATTATTTCCTGGGGATTAGTGACCAGCTGGCATTTGTATTTTTATGAAGTTCAGGCCATCAACTCCTTCCAGTCAGTCATCAATACCCAGGAAATGCCATTTACCTCCATTGTTATTGCTTAAGATTTAAAATTATGGAACCCCATGCAAAGCCTAAGTAATAGGCCTTATACAAGAGACATCTATTCTACACAGTGATCAGGGATGGAATCCTGCAGGCCCTGCATACCAGCACAGCTCCTCTACAGCCCTTTCCACATGCAGTGATTTTAATGAGTGAAACAACCTAAAATGGACTCCATTGCAACCCTCCCCACCTTGTTCCAACTCCCTCGATCTAGTTGTGGAGAATTGTTCTGTTTTTCACTGTACAAAGGGTATGGAATTATCCGGTGCAGCCTCTCTGCAGGCTTCCTGCTTCAGCAGAACAGTGGTGGTTTTACTGTGTTTGGAACCTCCTGTACCTAAATAGGGGAGCAGGTTTTGCCCCTAAATGTGTGCCCTCACACAAAATGATGAAAGCTTCATGTCAGTGCTGTGAACTCCTTTCAGCACAAGGCATAAGCATCCTGAGGTTGAATTAAAGCTCAGTATCTCATGAGGTACTGAACTCTGATAAGCCTCCAACCCCATCCTAAGCACTTTGTGTGTGCCTACAGGTCAGCTCTAGATCAAGAGTAAAAAGTATTTGGATGCAGGAGCAATCTTTTAAATTGATATATATGCTTGGATTAGTCTATGGGGATTGCTGTTTGAAATTAACTACCATACATTTTTCACAAGCCTGAATATATAGAGTGTTGTGACCTTCCTTTTGGATTTGTTTCTTTAGTTTAATGAAAGTACCAAATGGGCAAAAACTTCAAACACAACTATTTTTAAAAAAGGTTTAAATCCACTGAAGTGAGATCATTTAGAACTAGGACTGAGCATCCTGTTTAACCAATCCATTCCTTTAACTCGTATATGACTGTGCATGGGAAAAGGTTAGGGCTGCAATATCCCCTAAGTTTTCAGCCTTACCTCTCAATTGTAGGGGTTTAATTCCAACCCTTTACAGTAATATTTTTTGCAGCTGAATTCACTTTATCATTATCTATGGCAAGGATTCTCCTACGTTTTCATTGTGTGAGTCACAGTTTAACAGTAAGATTGTCTTGGGGTCTCCCTCCTGCCCATTCAGATCAAGTGGACCACCACTCCTCACCTACACATGGCATTAGCCATCTCTTCTGCCCTTCATGATTGCATAACACGCCTGTGACAACTACAGCAATTGCTTACAGGGATAAGTAATATTACAGAAAGTATTTAATGACTTTTTAGCTGCTTTTATTTCAGTTTGGCAGCTGAAAACAAGGGGGAAAAAGTCATCACAATGTGACTAGCTAGCTAATGCTTCCACAAACGACCAGGGATTTATGGACCACAGTGTGGGAACTAAAGCTGACTGGAAACTGGAATTCCAAATCAGTGATAAATTCTGAAATTTAAATCAAGTTTTTGTTCTAAAACAGAACAAAACACAAAGTTTCAAAATTTCCTGCAGAACAAGAAATCCTAAATTTCATTTAGAAAGTCAAAATGACATTTTGGTTAGACATTTTTAAAATGTTTCCACAGATCCTTGAGCTCCTCACAATCCTTTCAGCCCACCAAATAATAAATAACTTTTAGTTATTATTTATTTTTTCAGCACCTTGCTGTCTGTCAGTATCACTCAGTGCTCCAATCTGCTTTTCTACCCTTTGTTTCTCTTCCTTATTCTCTGTTTTCATTTTCTCTCCCACTCTGTCTTTGTGAGTCTCCTGTCCTCCGTGCATTTCCTTCCCTGAAGAAACTCAGTTCCTGCTTTCCTATGGGATTCACTCCCACTCCCTTCTATAAACCAAAATTATCAGCAATGAAATAGTTAATGTTAACAGTGACATCTCATCATTGGGCTTCAGAGCTGACACTGAGATTTACACCTTTACATTATTATGTAAAGCTGTTGGCAGCCTCAGGAAGACAGCACTGTATCAGCTATACTTGGCCCTGGTCGACAGGGCTGGCCCACAACATTTTGGCACCTGAGGTGGGGAGCTCAAATGACACCTCGACTCCGCCTTGCTTGGGCATTCAAGCAACATTTGGTCTTTATCTTTCTGTGTTAGCGTCAGGAAAGTGATATAATTCATGAAGTGACAAAGAGTCCTGTGGCACCTTAAAGACTAACTAAAGTATTGAAGCTTAAGCTTTCGTGGACTAATACCCACTTTATCGGATGCATATATAATTCATGGTCACCTGGTTGAAATAGGGGAATTTATGTTAAGGAAACAGTCAAAGGACCCCGTTCATGCTGGGCTGTTTGCATTAGTCTGAAAGGAATTAGCCCTAAGAATAGCCATGCAGTGGGGGGAGGGCTGAAGGGATCAGTCCAGAGAATAGTCATGTGGTGGGCTGGGGAGAAGGTGTGCTGCACATCTACCCAAAAACTGCAGCCCCTTGTTTTAAATGGCCAACCCAACTGGCATTGCTTGCTATGGGAAAGGAGGGTGCTGCAGTTTGAAACCATTCCCACATGTTATGATAGCGGAAGAAGCCAACCCCACATCGCCTTTGGCTTACCATGGCTGCCTGGAAACCGAATTCTGTTGCCCAGCTGGGTGTGATGTGTCACCATACCGTCAGGCACTCAATATAAGAGGCAAAATGCGACCTTGTACCTAAGGCACATGTGCTGCCTGCTGTGAATTGCTTGATTCACTGTAAAAGAGTCTCCCTTTTGTTCTCAGAAATGTATCTTCTTAAATTCTACTCTCCAGACACCCAGACACTCTACTCCAGAGGATGGCCCATGCAAAAGGAGGCTGTCATTCAAACAGTTTTGATTTGTAGTGTGGCTACAATAAGCAAGGTGGCCTTGTCCTTCCCTCCTCGCTTCCTCCCCCACCGCACCTAGGCTACCTTGTCAGTTATCTCACTTTTTTTTAAATGAATAAAGAAAGAATGCATAGTTTCAAAACAATAGTGACTTTATTTCCTCTTCCAGCTATGATCAAATGGGGAGGGTTGTTGACCTATAGGGAATTAAAATCAACAAAGGGGGTGGATTTTCATCAAGGAGAAACACATACAACTGTCACACCATAGCATGGCCAGTCATGAAACTAGTTTTAAAAGCCTCTCTGATGCGCAGTATACTTAGCTGTGCTCTTCTAATTGCCCTGGTGTCTGGTTGCTCAAAATCGACCATCAGGCGATTTGCCTCAACCTCCCACCCTGACACAAACATCTCCTACTTACTCTCACAGATATTATGGAGCACACAGCAAGCAGCACTAATAATGGCAATACTGGTTGCGCTGAGGTCTAACCTAGTCAGCAAACAGCACCTGCGAGCTTTTAAACATCCTAAGGCACATTCTACCACCATTCTGCACTTGCCCAGCCTATAGTTGAATTGCTCCTTACTACTGTCCACACAGCCTGTGGCTTCATGAGCCACAGGAGCCCAAGGGGTAGGCTGGGTCTCCAAGGAGAACTACTGGCATTTCAACATCCCCAACAGTAATTTTCTGTCTAGGAATTAAGTCCCTTCTTGTAGCTGTTCAAAGAGCCCAGAGTTCCTAAAGATGTAAGCATCATGCACCTTTCCTGGCCATCCCACGTTGATGTTGGTGAAATGTCCCATGTGATCCACCAGTGCTTGAAGAACCATTGAGAAGTAACCCGTGCGGTTTACTTACTGGTTGGCAAGATGATTCAGTGCCAAGATAGGGATATGTGTTCCGTCTATCACCCCACCACAGTTAGGGAATCCCATTGCAGCAAAGCCATCCACTATGACCTGCACATTTCCCAGAGTCACTACCCTTGCTAGCAGAAGGTTAGTGATTGCCTTGGCTACTTGGATCATAGCAGCCCGCACAGTAGATTTTCCCACTCCAAATTGATTCCCGACTAACTGATGGCAGTCAGGCATTGCAAGCTTCCACCAGGCTATCGCCACTCGCTTCTCAACTGTCAGGGCAGCTCTCATCCTGGTAGTCTGTGCTTCAGGGTGGGGAAAAGCAACTCACAAAGTTTCAGGAAAGTGGCCTTACGCATGTGAGTTTTGCAGCCAGCGGGAATCATCCCATACCTGCAACACTATGTGGTCCCACCAGGCTGTGATTATTTGCTGGGCCCAGAATCGGCGTTCCATTATATCAACCTGCCCCACTGTCACCATTTCAGGAACGTCTTTCAGAACGTCTGTGTCCATGTCCTCCTTACAATCATCCTTGTGCTGGCACCTCCTAGACAGATTCTGCATGTACTGCAGGATAACGAGCGAGGTGTTACAATGCTCAGAACAGTAGCGGTGAGGTGAACGGGCTGTTGCTATGGCTGTGCAGATATCTGCACAGGTAACCCAGGAAAAAAGTCACAAAATGATTGTCTGCTGTTGCTTTCACGGAGGGGGGAAGAAAGGGAGGAGAGACTGATGGCATATATCCAAAACTACCCAAGACAAAGATTTTGCCCCATCAGGCATTGGGAGCTTAACCCAGAATTCCAGTGGGTGGTGGAGACTGCGGGGACTGTGGGATAGCTACCCACAGTGCACCACTCCGTGAGTTGATGCTAGTCATGTTATTGAGGATGCACTCTGCTGACTTAATGCGCTTAGTGGGGACATAGACAATCTACTGTATAAAATCACTTTCTAAAGATTGATTTCTGTACATTTGACATAAGTTCGTAGTGTAGACATACCCTAAATTCACATTTGGAAGGTCATCTTTGCAACCATGAGAGCTAGAAACTTACCTCTTTTTTTTTCAAAATAAACTGCACCATTTAAGTATATCCTTTGACATAAATGTTTTATGCAGGCAGGATCCAGCTGTGGGCCATATTTTGGACACCCTTACTGCAAGAGCTCCTTTTGTGCACTCCTGTTGTTGCCCTGCTCATATCTGAGGCTATGGAAATTTATTTACTGATCTATAGCCTAACCTAACCCCTACAGATTCCTAAAGCCCCTTTCACAGCATCTGCTTACTGTGCAAAAGATTCTCCAGTAGGGGCCAGAGCAAATATTCTTCCCTTTCTGAGCTGGATCGAATAGTCTCTGACAGGCTCCCCTTCCTCGCAGAAGGAGCCACCCTGTCCCCCACTTCTCTCTTCCCCTCCATCTCCAGGACATTCAAGCATCTCACAACACATGTAATCAGAAAGAACCTCTAAAGAAAGGAAGAGAAGAGAAGATCAACTCAGTACTCTCTGGATCTTTCCACAGCAATTTGCTTCTGTCACTTGCTGCACAGATTGTCAAAAGGGCCAGATCAAGGAAAGGCCTATTGGAGAACTAGTTTTAAATGATTCAAATAAAGGGGCTTGAAAAACACACGGTAGCAGCAACAATATGCTTCTCTGATTGCCGAGATAATTCTTTTTCATCTTGGGAAGACTCAGTGTATTTGAAGCACAGTATCCTCACATTATCACATTGCTCTAAACTAGAGCCGACTGAATTCCTTACCTGATAGCGTGTTGGCTGATTGAGAATGCTGTTAAAACTGTGCGATTCAAAAACCCTTGAGTTAGACTGAGTGACGAGGTTTAACTAGGAAACAATAAAGCTAAATTAGAACATATTCTATGAAATTCACAGCTACTATAAGCCAGCTTCATCTTTTTTCCATATGACATAACAGAATAATATGGCACTAGTGCATAATTTCAGAATATTGTTTTCAGAAAACATTGAAAATAATTTGGGCCCAAACTCAGCAAAGCACCTAAACATGAATTTAATTTCAAGTATGTGCTTAAGGCCATCACTATTCAGCAAAGCACTTAAGCATATACTTTAAGAAAGTGCCCAAGTCTCATTAAAGTCAAAGCATGGGGCTTATGTGTTTTGCTGAATCATGGCCTTGAGGAATAATAATAATATATTTGGAAAACAGTTCACCATCAAGTTATTAGTGCAGCAATAAACTCTTTTAATAGTTATCAGAGTCCAGAAAGAGTTTTATAGCTCTGGAGTAGAAAGAGAAGTGATTGAGTTGTGAAAAGATGGTCTTGTGGCTATACCATAAGGTTGGGGATTAGAACATCCGAGGCTTCATTTATAGTAGTGGGAATTAGGAGTTACAGCAGTGAAAAATTTGTGGAGATGAGAAGAAAATCAGATTCCTGGGATCTATTACTGGCTCTGCCATGAACTTCCTGTGTGACCGTTTAAAGTCATTTAAAAGTGACCACTAAAAAATATAGCTACAGATTCTCTCTGTGTTGTTTCTCTGGGATATATAAAGAAATCCTGAGTCATAACAGAAACCATTCTGATTAATTATTTTTTTACATCATAAGTTCAGGTTTTACCTATCTTGAAAGACTTTCTGGAGACTGGAGTACTAATGAAATGAGGACATTACAAGAAACCACAGAGTGAATGCCCAGTAATTAGGAGGGGAAAGGCTAGCTAAACTGTTTCAAACTACTTTTGGGATATGTGTGGAGTTTTATTTATTTATTTATTTACACCCACATTTAACTCCAGGGCCCAAATAATATAAAAGTAAAGAAATATCTTTGTTAAGAATTCAACACTCCTTGCAGTTCACAACAAACACAAGTTTTATGAAGTCCTTCAGCAAAACCAGCAAAGACCAGGCTTGACATTTCCAATATGTTAGAAAGTAAAAAGCAACCAAAATATATGACTTTTTTTTTTAAAAAAAATTGCTTTCAATCCTTCTGTATACATGATAAACCATCAAAAAAGGCCATGATCTAAATTTATATATTAAAAAATCCTTTGAAGGTCACTTTTAACCTCTCTGTGCCCTGCTTATTCATCTGCAAAATGGGAACAATAGTTATCTACCTTACAGAAGTGTTGCAAGACTGAAGTTATTACTATTTGTGAAGAACATTCAGATGCTATGAGTGAAGATGTTAGGGAAGCGCTAGATATTATTATACCACAAAGGCACAATTATCCCTCATCCCTGTCAGGAACATAGCTTTTGGCAGTGAAGAAGTCTGGGAAATGGTGTACTATATAGCTGGCTAAACTTGCCCTTCCCCTATTCTGGTGATGAAAGGAAAAGTTAGCTTTCCAGATCTTCCAGTCTTTTACCCTTAAAATACATGAAAGTCCGCCAGTGGCATCTTTCTGGATAAGGCTGAAGACTTCTTTGTTTACTATTTAGGGCATTTCTTGTGGGATTTATTTTGTTGTTTGGTAGTTGACTAGGATTGATGTTTTTGTTGGGTTATTTATGCTTTCAGTTATATTTGGTAAAGGGACCTTGCTACCCTGCAAAAATGTATCATTTTACTTTACTTTTGTGCTGTGCTTAAAAGGCATCTGATTACAGCACTTTAAAAATAAAATCCTTGATTAATTATGGTACTATCCTTCACAAGTACAAACCATCCCCAAAGATTTAAAGGAAAGCAAAGAGCTTGGAGGCAAACACATTTATCCAGTTCAATGAACATTTTTTAAGACGTACCCTAGATTTGGAGTTACTCATCCCTATTTCAGTATCTTTCTGCAGCCTTCTCCTCCTGCACTTAGACAAGCTGATGATCCTCATGATGAAATAGAAAAAAGACTTGGGGCTTGGTACAAGACTGAATGGTGGAGGTAATGTTTTTCCATCATCGAAGTAAGATAACCAGAGCTTAGAGCGAGCAAACTTCCACTCCACATCACTGTCATCCTGCATTAGAAACAAAAAGATATGTCTACTTTGTTTCACTTAACTATAGGTTTCATATAATTTAAGACTCTTTCAAAAGGCATTTACCTTAAATAACTTCTCTTTTTGTTTTATACAGAAATGTGATAAACTTGTTAGTGTGAATGATTCCCAGTAGTTCAACTGAAATGCAGCTACGTTATCAAGTCTATTTTAACTTAATTCCTGCTGTGTCTATTTACGTGGACTTTTTGGGTCACATTTAGTTGAAGCATGCAAAGAGTTTTAAAAAGTGTTATATCTGAAATGAGTGAAAACTGAACTATGATGGTCCTGCTATTAAAAGAGAAAGTTATTTAATAAAAGCAAGTAATAAAAGCAAATGTGGTGCTGTGCAAGAGAGGAAATAATAGTGTTGCCTTTTAGGCACGCATAGTGTGAGCGGTTAACATGCAAGCCTTTCCGCACAGCCTTGCCTATGAACATTAATTCTGATCTTCTTTCGATGGTAACCCATTTTTTATTGGCATCCATGGGAAGAGATAAAGAAACAGATTTGGGGCCCTGACTGGTAAAATCTCATGGCAGTTTTGCAAGCCTGACCTAACTGAAATTTGAACAAGTTCTCCAAAGATGAAAAGTTAGTTTATTTGTTTCCAGATTAAATTTAATCCTAAGGAATATAAAGTCTTTTCAACATGTATCGGAAATGCATGTGAAAAACATATTTTGATTTATCTCCTTTTATTTTAAAATTTTAAGTCAATTTATTACTGTGACGGGGCTGAGCAGCCCCGCACCAGTACAGCAGGGGTTAACCCTTCTCTCTGGGCCGAGGAAGCCACGCCCCGGAAGCTCTGCTGGGCATGCTCCAGCTGGAGATCCAACATAAAAGCCTGCAGAGCTACTCAGTTGGGGCTGACCACCAGAGGGGAAGGGTGCATGTTTCCAGCTCCTGAGGAGGAACGGCCAGCGTTCTGGGACCCGGACGTCAGCCTCGCTGTGACGCCGCCGGAAGTCCCACTTGCCATCGGCCCAGAGGGGGAACACGCTGACGGACCGACGGACACCGAAGGCAGGGTAGGAAGTGACCCAGGGAACTTTTAAAGGGACAGACTAGCTTGGCGTGTTGCAGGCGGATCCCCGCCGAGCGTGGGGCAAGGCCAGCCCCGCTGACAGGTGAGCCCTGGGTTGGGACCCGGTGGAGTGGGCGGGCCCGGGTCCCCCTACCACTCCGGCCATTGGGCCACGCTACCCCGAAGGCGGAGAGCCCTGGTATTGACTCCGGCCATTGGGCCGTGCTACCCCGAGAGCGGGAAGCACTTGTATTGACTCCGGCCATTGGGCCACGCTACCCCGAGAGCGGGAAGCACTTGTGTTGACTCCGGCCAGTGGGCCACGCTACCCCGAGAGCGGGGAACGCTTGTGTTGACTCCGGCCAGTGGGCCACGCTACCCCGAAGGCGGAGAGCCCTGGTATTGACTCCGGCCATTGGGCCACGCTACCCCGAGAGCGGGGAACGTTTGTGTTGACTCCAGCCATTGGGCCACGCGGCCCCTCCTGAGGGGGAAGTTGGAGATAGGTGGAGGTCTGCTACCACGCCTAGCCCTAGCCTTCAGGGGGTGCTGTGGAACAGGACCCGCCACAATTACTCATCAAAAATGCCAAAATTACTAGCCCTGGATACTGCAGCCCTACATTTACCCATAGAATAGGTACAGAAGAAGGCAAGTTTTCCCATTATATCCTGCCAATGTGAACTGCAGGGACCTCTAAACTAGGTGTGATGGCATAGTTCAGTCCCCATGGCAGTACATTTGGTCTGTCTGCTGAAATTGCCAGCCAATCATGATTTGCCAGTCATGATAGTGGTTTGCATAATTTGGGCTCTTGTCTGGAAAGGGTTGACTGAGATAATCAATTCCATTTAATATAGGTCACTCAACAGCCAGCAGATGCTAATGCCTCTTATGATCTGGGCTATATACATGTGAATAGAAAACAGAAAATAGATCCAAAAGTTTGTGATGTTTCAATCACATTTTGTACAGAGTAAAATCATTTTAGAATTTCCCAAGAAAATGATTTGCATGTAATTTTTATGTACTTTCTGATATCACAAAAGCAAGCTGAAATTCTGCTAAAACAGGTCCTGTAAGGCCACAGATTGATTGGCATCATACATATACTTTTGTCTTCGTAAGCAATCTGGATTTGACTTTTAAAACCAGTAGTCTTCACCGCTTTGGGTGTTTCCTTCCTTTTATTGCACAGTATTTTAATGGTAAGCATCTAAATTGAATTAATTAAATACTGAAATGACATTATTGCTGTCCTAGTGAACCCCAAATAAAGCACCTGTCTTATAGATGAAATAGCTATTAATAATTTTGAGAAATTCTAATTTAACAAACTGCAGGCATTAAAAACTTGCCACTCTGCAGGTGTGTGTGAGTGCAGTCACTAAGTTTTCAGGGCACATGGCAATGTGTAGCTAAGATTAGAATCAAGTTTTAAATATTGTACTGAAAGCAGAAAACGGATGCTTACACTTCAGACTGAATAATTAAGGTTGAAACAGCTGTTAAATGTGATTTAGTCATCAGAACACTCTCACACGAAAATCTTTGCTTATGTCATGCACTCACACAGAACATAAACCTAAGAAAGTATATGTATTAATAAAGCTGAAGTATCTAACACATCTATGTTTAGTTAATAGGTTTGAGGAAAGTGGACTAGCGAGCCAATTATCTTTATGGAATACAGTAAAATCCATTTAATCAGCACCAAGGGCCTGTCCAACCAGTAAAATGTGTCCAGGAAAAGGTGTTATGAAATGTTTAAAAAAATAAGAATTAGGGAATCAACTAGCCATGTGCTAAAACTGTC
Source organism: Sternotherus odoratus (assembly GCA_032164245.1). Lineage (NCBI taxonomy): Eukaryota > Metazoa > Chordata > Testudines > Kinosternidae > Sternotherus > Sternotherus odoratus. Next base: position 33,845,566 of record JAVMKO010000004.1, read on the forward strand.
TGCTCAATAGCTTTGCTATCTATTGTATCCCATCTTTCATCTGATAGTTTGCTTAAGTTGTAAGTTTTTTTGGACAGACCTTTACTGTTTGTTCACTGCTTACCATACTCGCATGTCTGTTTAAAGGCAATGAGCTTTACTATCTGTCCAGATCCAGGGAGGTCACAAAAAGCTTGGCTGGTTTGCCAGATAGAGTCAAACCCTCAACCCAGTTTCTCTGCCATGTCTGCAGGGCAGAGAACCAGATTGGCAGGCATTAAATGGCTGCAGAACAAAATGTATTAGGGGATCATTAAGCTACAGGACTCAGCTGCCAACCAGAGAAAGAAGGAAGAGGTGAATTCTGATTGGAATTGCATTCACACTTGCATTGTCATTGTTAGTGGCTTCCATCCAGAAAGGGGTTGAAATTTGATTTGTTTTGAATTCTTGTTTGGACTCTGGGTTTTTACTGGACATATTTCATTGTGTAGAAATAAGTTTATAACACATTTGATACTATTTACAGATTTAAACTACATCGGGACATGGTAAAGCACAACTGTCTAGACAGGCCCTTAAACATGGTTCTGACTACCAAATTCCTGTCTGCATGGACCAGACCAAACTGTTTTGAAAAAAACCCCAACGTTTTGGCATTTCAATGCTGGTAACCAAACCCAATTGGGAAAAAGAAAAGATGAAACCATTTTCTTCACAGATGGTTCAAAGTACTGTTTAAATAAGGTGTAAATGAGTTGTTCTCACTCTAACTTCTACTTTGTAATATTTTGTAGATCGTTTCTCTCTAAAGTTGTTCATAGACTAGCAGGGTTCACCCTCCTAGTGAAAAAGTTTTTCCAAATATCCAACCTAAACCTCCCACACTGCAACTTGAGACCATTACTCCTTGTTCTGTCATCTTCTACCACTGAGAACAGTCTTCCATCCTCTTTGGAAGCCCCTTTCAGGTAGTTGAAAGCAGCTACCAATCCCCCCTCATTTGTCTCTTCTGCAGATTAAATAATCCCAGTTCCCTCAGCCTCTCCTCATAAGTCGTGGGATCCAGCCCCCTATTCATTTTTGTTGCCTTTCTCTGGACTCTTTCCAATTTTTCCACATCCTTCTTGTAGTGTGAGGCCCAACACTGGACACAATACTCTAGATGAGGCCTCACCAATGTCGAATAGAGTAGGATGATCACCTCCCTAGATCTGCTGGCAATTCTTCTACTTATACAGCCCAAAATGCCATTGGCCTTCTTGGCAACAGGGCACACTGGTAACTCATATCCAGCTTCTTATGCACTGTAACCCCTAAATCCTTTTCTGCAGAACTGCTGCCTAGCCACTCGGTCCCTAATGTGTAGCAGTGCATGGGATTCTTCTGTCCTGAGTGCAGGACTCTGCACTTGTCCTTGTTGACCCTCATCAGATTTCTTTGACCCAATCCTCTAATTTGCCTAGGTCCCTCTGTATCCTATTCCTACCCTCCAGCATATCTACCACTCCTCCCAGTTCAGTGTCATCTGCAAACTTCCTGAGGGTGCAGTCCACACCATCCTCCCCAGATCATTAATGAAGATATTGAACAAAACCGGCCCCATGACTGACCCTTGGGGAATGCCACTTGATACCAGCTGCCAACTAGACATGGAGCCACTGATCACTACCCTTTGAGCCCAATGATCTATCCAATTTATAGTCCATTCATCCAGCCCATAATTCTTTAATTTTCTGGCAAGAATATTATGGGAGACTGTATCAAAAGCTTTGCTAAAGTTAAGGAATAACACATTCACTGCTTTCCCCTCATCCACAGAACCAATTATCTCATCATAGAAGGCAATTAGGTTAGTCAGGTATGACTTGCCCTTGGTGAATCCATGCTGACTGTTCCTGATCACTTTCCTCTCCTCTATGTGCTTCAGAATTAATTCCTTGAGGACCTGCTCCATGATTTTTTCAGGGACTGAGGTGAGGCTGACTAGCCTATAGTTCCCGGATCCTCCTCCTTCCCTTTTTTAAAGATGGGCACTACATTAGCCTTTTTCCAGTCATCTGGAACCTCCCCCGACGGACATGAGTTTTCAAAGATAATTGCCATTGGCTTTGCAATCACATCCAACAACTCCTTTAACACCCTCAGATGCGGTGCATCCAGCCCCATGGACTTGTGCTCCTTCAGCTTTTCTAAATAGTCCTGAACCACTTCTTTCTCCACAAAGGGCTGGTCACCTCCTCTCCATACTGTGCTGCCCAGTCTGAGAGATGACCTTGTTTGTGAAGACAGAGGCAAAAAAGCATTGAATACATTAGCTTTTTCCACATCCGCTGTCACTAGATTGCCTCCCCCGTTAAACAAGGGGCCCACACTTTCCTTGACCTTCTTCTTGTTGCTAACATACCCAGGGGTGAAAGTAAGGTGGTACAAGCCAGTACAGTGTACCGTTAAAAAGTGACGATGTAGCAGCCCATGCTGCCTTACTTCAAAGCGCTGCTGCTCTTTTTGCGCGCTACCCTCTCCCCCCTCCCCCCCCTCCCCCAGGCAGGGCCACCAATGGAGGAACACAAAAAGAGCAGTGGCATTAAAGCACTGCCACAACAGCACTTTAAGCAGGGTCCTTTAAAGCACTGCCGTGGCAAAAGGACCCTGCTTAAAGCCCTGCCGCAGCAGCGCTTTAACATCCCTGCCCCTCCCCCTCCCTGTGATTTGGCTTTCCTGATTTCACTCCTACACACCTGAGCAATATTTTTATACTCCTGAAAAAAGCCACTCTCTACTAGCAGTGTTTTCTTGTGAGCTTACTTAACTGGGGTTGTCCTTTTACTGATACTTATTTCCATCAGAATGTGCCCATTAAGAGGATTCTAGTGCCCCTTTAGAACATAACAAAAAAAAAAAACCACCTTAGAGAGAGAGAGAGAGACCTTACCTCAATTTCTTGGTACGAGCTGTTGATCATGGCAATCAGCATGTTGAGCAGAACTACAACCATTGTTACATTGTATATGCCATACAAAACATAGCCAATATTCTCTATGAATTTATGATCATATTTGAGGACAACTGAAGTCACTTCAGATAAACCAAATATTGACCAAAACAGGGTCTTGAAACTTTCTTCAACTCTGTATGAAAGAATTGAGAGGAATGTTACTAATTATATAAATACACCGTTCTTATGATAAATGTAGTCAGTAACCTCAAATTTCTGTCTGTGATTTAGATTTTAAAGTCTTGTAAGGGATTTTAGTGTAGATGTTTAATCAAAACAACAATACAAAAATCTTTTTCACAGAACATTTGGTTTCTTCCCATCTTGATTTGACCATACTGGGAGCAGAGGGCACTCAACACCTCACAAACTCAGGCTATGTCTACACAACAGAGATGATGTCAGCTCAGCTACGTCAGCATAGTTCTGCCAGCACAGTCCCACCAGCATAGTCCTTAGAGTAGACACAGCCTGCACCAACAGAATGAGTTTCTCTGTCCGTGTAAAAATGCCACCTCCCCAAATGACAGTTACATAGATGAAAGCACTATTGGTGGAAATAGCTACATTTACACTGGGGGGTTTGTTGCCATAATTATGTTGGTCGGGGTGGGTTTTTTCACATATAGCTATGCCAATATAACATTTCAAGCCTCAGGCCCCTAGCAGGTAATGACTAAAATTTTATATTTCCTTTTGCTTAAGCACAACTTCATACTTACGTTGTAAAAGCAGAGTTTACTTTAGCTCCAAGGTAGTAGGAGTAGAGTATGAACATCCCAATCATAAATGCAAAAAATACCATAATAAAAAGGACCATAAACTTGAAAATGTCCTTTACAGTCCTTCCAAGGGAAATCTGCAAGGGCCCAAAGCTCTCATTTGCAGGCAGGATATATGCAATCCGAGAGAAGCTAAGCACAACAGCTATTGCATAGAGACCTTCAGATATTATCTGTGGATCAGATGGGAGCCATTTGTCTCTGGCTGGAAGACATGAAATAAAGGGGCAAATAATTGAGTTTCTTATTTATTAGAATGTTTAGAAAAATATTGCTATAGAATGGGAACTATCAGGCACATATCTGTATCTAGTAAGGACAAACATTTGTGGAATCTAGTAGCTGATATTGTATTACAATCCGTTTTTAAGTTATTAATGAAGAATTTGAAATGTATACTTCTTCAGTGGAAGTTATAATGTAAAAAGATGTGAGGATCTCTTCTAAGAGTGTGTGTGTTTACCTCTCTATTGGCAGTTAAGCATGAAAATTAATAGGAGGATGTATGCCACCATAGAATGATTTTTTTATATTATTGCATATAACATTTATAGATTTTATAATAATTAAAACCATTACTAATATTTGCATATTTCTGTATGTGATAAAATTTTCTCAAATAAAATGAAAACATAGTATTCTTATATGTACCCATATCTTTATTTCTCTTTTTTATTATTTAATTTGTTAGGTATCTATAACATTATCATAATCATTATTCAGTCTTTCCCGAGTCTGGACTCTATGTCCCAGTCCATTTTTGTTTAACAACAATAATTATTTTTTATTTATATTGTATCAATGATTAAAAACTGCTGCTTCTATAAGATATATAGCCACACATATGTTATGTAAAAAAGTTATTTTGTAGGTTAAAAAATCATATAAAATATCATAGAAAGTATTAATGACATCATAAATAAGGACAGTAAAATAAATATTTAATACAAAAACTTTTTTATAGAACAATTAACAGTGAATTATGCGGAAATAAATACAATATTAGCTTTTTTTCAGTAACCTGTTAATGTCACATTTATATTATCAAAGGGGTGTTTTTAGGTTGGTTGTTTTGTTTTTTAATTAAAGCAATGGAAAGGCTAATAATTTGTTAGGAGTTATCATATGCAGTATTGTATCAGCAGCAGTGTATGAAAATGGCAGGTGGGGTGGTGGTTTGGGTTTTTTTATGGAAACCCAGCAGTGTTGGATGAGGAACAAATTTAGTTTATTGAATTTAACAGGCTATTTAGGTTTTTGTTACAATTTTCTCACCATAAAAACAAGAGAGAGGAGTCTCCCCCTTCAAATCCCCACTCTTGCTGATTTAGAGCAAAGCCTTGAACTCAAGTCTCCCAGGTGAAGGCCCTAGCTACTGGGCTAAGGTAGCCTTGGAAGGATTAGTTTACTACTTGAAAGTAACATTCGAACTCACCATAAGTAAAATACTCTATTTCGGGTGGAAGTGTGACTACAGAGAGGTCACTCTCCTCAATGTAGTTGTCCACATATTGCTGTGCTTTGGTGGCCTGCAGAAATGCTAAGAGCCTGGCTGTGAAAGCAGCAATGAAAATGGACAACATCCCAAAATCAAGAACATTCCAAAGCTGCAAAATATATTCCCTGGGTCCTTCTACCCAGAGCTCTTTGCATTCTGACCACATCATACCTGCAACAAGAAAGGAATAGAGCCAGTTTGGTCACAACTGAGAATCATTTAACTTTCCCTCCTATAAAATCATGATTCACCTGGAAGAACTGAAGTACACATTTTCAGTATTGCAGGATTGTTACCTATATCAGCTTTCCTGAGGCTGTCATTAGAGCCAAAGCTCAGTCTTCATACATTGGGGCTGCTACATTGTAATATAATGACAAACATCTTTACCTCTCAATGTGATGTTTTTGTTGCAGAAGGATATATTTTAAAAGTGGAAGGATAACCCTATCAGCGCTTCTCTCCCATTTCACTTTCCCAGATACTCCTACATAACATACAGAAAATCTCAAACAGGCTGGCAGATGATCAGGCAATGAAAAAAAACGTCTAGTAACAGAAAACTGACTCATTAGCCCTTTGACACTGAAAGAAGCTGTGATTTCCTCCAGTGCTAAGTAAGTTCTAATTAGCTAATGCATTAACATCAAGCCATGAAAACACCTGACCTTCTGGAATATACAATGGCATAGGCTTTGTGATTTTGTTTAAAATAACCAGTTTATGTTCTTACACTATTGTATCAGTGATATTACACTGACCCTATTACATTCTGACCCTATATACATTCTATGATATTATTAATATGATATCAATGACATTACACCAAACCTGGGTTTCTGCCACATTGTGAGTCAATGAGTTTTCCATTTATTACACAGTGGTACAATCTTTATCCTCTGAAGAACACAGCTGCCATTTTACTCTTGCAAATATGTGGGAAAGTACTCATTTTACAATGTTAAATAAAATTGCTCATTATACTGAACATAAGAAGACATGTTAGTGATGTTTACATAACTGAGACAGCTCTTACTGAAAGCAGAAGAAACTAGAAACACGCCTTTCCTATCCACGACACCTTTGTACATCAGGAGCTGCAAAAGGGGACAGTGTGAATCTGCTTATGCCAGTTGTTGGCTGCTGGAAGTTTTCCTCTGGGAGCCAATGTAGCCCCTGAATAACATTGGAGCCATATACACAGCTGCGGTGGGTATCGGCATTTGGACCTTGCTTTTTTCTTTAAAAATGTTTATCTACACAATACAGCTGTCATGGAATTGGAGTGAAGCAGCAATATTCTATACTTACCAAGCACCCACACCATGATCAGCATCTCTGTCCAACTGAACTGAGTAGTTTTCACCCTAAAGATCTGTTTAGGGTAATCAGTAACAGTGATGTTTGGGAGGGTTGTGATGCCTTCAAATCTGTCTGAGGCATTGAACACCAGCAGGCCCAAGAAAATAATGAAGGATGCTGCATGTGCCACAAATTTCATAAATGGGCTGCGGAGAATTTTTCCAAGCTGTGAAGGCAAAACAAAACCAGTCCCTCATTTAAAAAAAAGATACAGCATTTTGCTTACATCACACACAGCTCAGAAGCATAAAGAGGCACTTACAGATAATGATGGGCTCAAACTAAGGTACCCACTGCTGCTTAGGGATACCCTTTAAGTGCACTGAACAGTCGTGCAATGGTATCTATCATTCCTGACCGTAGTCTCCAGAAGGCAACCCATACAGAAACAATGTCCTGTCAGTCAACGTTTTTGATGTTCCATAATCACATAGAAGTCAAGTTTGCAGAGTAATCCTCTCGGGAATTACATCCATACCTTATGAGCATTCACTACTGTTCAGAGAGGGCCTGATCTACTGCCCATGGAAGTCAATGGAGAGGTGGATCAGGCCCAGGGAGAAGTGAATAACAAAATATCTTCTTTACCAATGGGAGAGAGACCCAAAGTTTTCAGGGCATTATTAGCTTACCTATGATAATTAGCTGTATTGAGTTCAGCAAATCAGAACATCAAAGCACTATTTATATCATGCCTGAGGAAAAAGCAGACTCTTCTCTGGATGATGTATTGAGAGCATAAAATATCCACCAGATCAAGACTTTGTAAATGCTTTTAAAAAAACTAATTGGAAAAATTTACACAGCAACAAAGTAAGAAAAATGAGTTTAGAAACATTAACATGTTTAAATGAATTCATCTGGATTAAAAGACTAGAGAGTGGGTCTATCACATGTTGCCGCATTTGGGGTGGGTGGAGGTGCATTGTGGCAGTGGCTAGTAGCAGTCTTCCTGGAGAAGACAGAGGAAGCAACACACTTCTGGGAAGCTGAAGGGACAGCACGCTGGAGCTGCATTTGCTACCTCCTGTAAAAAGAGAGAGCATGTGATCCCATTTGCACTAGCGTGGGGCCACAAGCCAGTGTGGTAAGGGGCAGGGCCATAGCTCACCTTTTCTGGGGGGGGGAAGGGTTTTTACTGCCAATTTATTTATTTTTTTGGGGGGGGGGCGGTGTTCTTGTATCTCTGTTGATGCTGTAACTCCCCAGCTTATGCACTCAATGAGTGTCAGTAACAGGGTTCTCGGGGGATTGGCATTCTTTTCCCCTGACCTCCTGTTAGGCACCCACAAAAGAGGAATCAAATTCCTGCCCAAAGACTTCGGGGTAACTATGGACCAGTGTGTCATTTAGATGTTGGCCTAAATGGGAGACTGTGCAGAGATTCAACCACCCCACTTCATTGGGAAATCCAGGAGGGACTGCATCTTAGGAAATACAGTTTCTAACAGTTTCCTCTCCCAGCTTCCTTCCAACCCCTTTTGGAGTGACTAGCACCCTTGGGGATATATGCACAGAACAGTCTCTGAAGACTCCTGCGCGTAAGGGCTACTGTTACCCCTGTCCTTTCATGAGATATTGCAAGGTGAGTGGTGGTCAGACAGCCCCTGCACGGTCTCTCAAAGGTGCAGGAATTATCTGGCTCCCCAGATATAGCAAGAGAGTAAGACTAAGTTAGTTCAAACATATCAGTTGTAGTCATAGATTCCAAGGCCAGAAGGGACCATTATGATCATTTGCTCGAACCCCTTGTATAACACTGGCCACAAAACTCTCCAAAATAATTTCCACAGCATAGCTTTTAGAAAAACATCCAATCTTAATTTTAAAATTGCAGTGATTGAAAATCTACTACAACCCTGGGTAAATTGTTCCAATGGTTAATTACCCTCACTGTTAAAAATGTATACCTTATTTCCAGCCTGAATTTGTCTTCAACTTCCAACCATTAGATTGTGTTATACCTTTCTCTGATACATTAAAGAATCCATTATCAAATATTTGTTCCTCGTATAGGTACATAAAGACTGTAATCAAGTCCCCCCATAACCTTCTTTTTCTTAGAGTATGTCTACACTACCCGCCAGATCGGTGGGCAGTAATTGATTTATTGGGGATCAATTTATTGCATCTAGTGTAGATGTGATAAATCGATCCCTGAAATGCGCTCCCCTTCGACTCCTGTACTCCACCTTGGCAAGAGGTGGAAGCAGAGTCAATGGGGGAGCAGTAGTGGTCGACTTGCCGCCGTGTGGACGGCCAAGTAAGTGGATCTAAGATACATCGACTTCAGCTACACTGTTCGCATAGCTGAAGTTGCGTATCTCCCCTCCCCCCCCCCCACCAGTGTAGACCAGGAAGGTAAATAGATTGAGCTCCTTGAGTCTGCCACTGTAAGGCATGTTTTCTAATCCTTTCATGATTCTCTTGTGGCTCTTCTCTGAACCTTCTCCAGTTTATCAATAACATTCCTATGGACACCAGAACTGGAAACAGTATTTCAGAAGCAATCACACCAATGCCAAATACAGAGGAAAAATAACCTCTCCACTCCTACTTGAGATTTCCGTTTATGTATCCAAGGATCACATTAACTTTTTTGGCCACACCATTGTACTGGGAGCTCATGTTCACCATAAGTATCCACCACCAAATCCTTTTCAGAGTCATTGCTTCCTAGAATAGAATTCCCCATCCTGTAAGGATGGCCTACAGCCTTTGTGCTCAAATGTGTATATTTACAGTTAACCGCATTAAAATGCATGTGTCCTTACACCTAGCTTACCAAGTGATACAAATCGCTCTATATCAGTGACCTATCTTCATTATTTACTACTTCATTATTTACCACAAGTTTGTCATCTGCAAACTTGATCAGTGATGCTTTTATGTTTTCTTCTGGGTCATTGATAAAAATGTTGAATAATATAGGGCCAAGAATGGTATTAATTATGACATAAGACAAAATATTATGTGAGATTTTAGAACCTCATCTGAAGTCCTGCACTAACAGCAATATCCTTTCACAAGAAAGCCAGTGAATTTAGTGAGTGAGGCATCTAAAGTAGTTTCCCTGTCTCAAGGTTTTCCTGCATCTGAAGTCAAGGGTCAGATTCAGTGAGCTGAGCAGTAAAGTATGCACTATATTGACATTCACTAGTTACACAAAGGACTTTAATAGCCCGTGTTTGTACCTGACCTTTATAAAGCATTTTAAAATTACAATATTAAGCAGTGGATTTGTACGTCCAATACTTTGATTTCACATGAGCATTCAAAAAGGGCCAAGTGTGTGTCTGGTAGTGGGAATTAAAGCTCATGGAGAAATGTCATTTTTTCCATATCAGACATTAAAAAAACACCTGATTGTGACTTTACATGACATGAGTCTACCATGCAGCTGTAAGAGGTACCTTTATAACAGCTTGTCAAGGAAAGTGACATTTCAGAAGATAATCTGAGTAACAATTATGCTATTTCACAAAGATTAATCTTTAAAATAAACAAACAGACAAATGACTAGAGAAAGAAAATATCAGATTCCTTTTAAAAATGGATGGGGTGTGCAGAATTTTATCACCTCTTAAAGATGAACTGCAAAGCCAAATTATAAACTCAAGTGGAACACAGATTTCTGTGCTGGACACTCTCTCTGAACAAACTTGTGGGGAAAGGCCAGGAAGACATTCAGCAAAGAAGTAAGTTCAAAGTAAACTTTTTAAAAAAACCGCTCTGTGAAATCCTCTTTTGTTCTTCTTGGTTTACTGAGATATATCAGAATGCATCATTTGGTTGACATCACACATCATGGAATTAATGGATTTCAGTGAAACTGCTGGTATTTGTGTTATAACATCATCAATTAACCTAGAAACATCACAATGAAAATATAAATGTGAAATGATTTGTTACAAATATTATCATCTGAATGCCCTTGCAGTGTGGTTAGAAAACTGTGCTTCATCTAAGTTTTGCTCTGCAGTTCATCTTTATAAGTAATCTGATCTAAGGGTTTAGCAATAGCAAATATTTCATTTAGGGCTCAACCCTGTACCATTGAAGTCAATGGGAGTTTTGCTATTGAATTATATGAGAACAAAATCAGATCCCTAAAATGCCAACTGAGAGGAACTGATATAGAGCTTTTTGGGCCACTGTAGGAAGTGGTCATTAGCAAAAAGTACATAGTACTTGTACAAGTGCATAACGGTATCAAGAAGAGAATCTGACCCATAAATATTAAAACAAACATAAATATCAGGGAGTCTGAGAGAGTTTATTACATATCTTAGTGCTCAAACACAATTTACTTGCACATAGAATAACATTTCATCCTCACTCTTGATCAATCTTATCCCCTCTTTAAACTAACAGAATTTGGTTCAAGACTGTGATTTCTAAAAATCTGAATAATCAGTTAAAATTCAGGGATAAAAAACTAGGAGTGCAAGATTACATTGCAGATGATAGAAACTGAAAAGGAACATCTGGAACAGCACAAGGTGTTTAATACGTAATTTATAAGAAAGCTGTACCCTGCTACATGGTGCAATCCAGTAACCAATGGCAAGAAGTGGAAGGCCCAATGCAACAACCAGCACAACGAGACACTTGATAGCTATGGTCTGTTCCCGTAATCCTGACAGATTTTCATACCAGATAGTCAACAGCTGTTGCTGACAGTTTGGATGGGCCACAAACTGTAGATAAAAAGAAAGAAAATCAAGGTTCAATGCAATTTATAATAAGAATTATATAAACATTACATGCAGAATCAGCAAATAAATAAATAAAAAGTATTAATTTAGATCTTTAAAAGCATGTTGTTTTTGTCCTTTCCTAATATTTTGGTTAATTTATAAATAAACAAAAAAAGAGAAGGAATAGAAACTGAAGTGCTGATCTGAATTAATGAGCCAAATTCTGCATTTGGATGCACATGTGGGCAGTGCTCATTAAATTTAACAAAGGCCTTAGTTCTGAGACCAAGTTTGGCTCCACAGATTATGGGCTGGCTTCCTCAGGAGCCGAGTGCTTGCATACATTTTCACAAATTGCTCAGCCTTAGCAGACCAAAATTGTTCCAATCTATATGAAGTGTTTCTATGGATCCCAGAACTTTCAGATCTGAAACTAACTCTGAAGAGCTCTGACACAGAAGCTGGTCCAATAAGAGATTATCTCACTCATCTTTTCTCTCTAATATCCTGGGACTGACACAGCTACAACTATGCTGCACACAATGAGTCATAGACTTTAAGGTCAGAAGGGACCACTGTGATCATCTAGTCTGACCTGCACAATGCAGGCCACAGAATCTCACCCACCCACTCCTGTAATAAACTCCTAACCTATGACTGAGATATTGAGGTCCTCAAATCATGGTTTAAAGACCTCAGGGTGCGGAGAATGCTCCAGCAAGTGACCTGTGCCCAACACTGCAGAGGAAGGCGAAAAACCCCTACGGTCTCTGCCAATCCGCCCTGGAGGAAAATTCCTTCCCAACCCCAAATATGGTGATCATCAAAACCCTGAGCTTGTGGGCAAGACTCACCAGCCAGACACCCAGGAAAGAATTCGCTGTAATAATTCAGATCCCACCCCATCTAACATATCATCACAGGTCACTGGGCATATTTATCGCTAGTAGTCAAAGATCAATTAATTGCCAAAATTAGGCTATTCCATCATATTCTGTGCAATGAATATTCTGGCTGTATAGAATATTCATTTCACAGAATAAAAAAGTATTTTATGGAAAAAAATCTTTGCCATTGGTATCCACTGCAGATATACTGTGCTTTGAGAAGTCACAAAAACATACGAATAAACTAATTGATTAACTGACAGCAAAACCGAAGTGCATATTTCCAGCATTGAACTCACTCTGATTTATTTAAACAGAAGACACTATAAGTCAGATGGAAATTTTCACTATAAGGCTGCTTGATTAAGAGCAACACATTTGCAGATGAGCTGTTTGGTGCTAATATGACGCTTTCAAAAATATGGGGAAAAAAACAGAGTAACAATTGAAATGTTCTTTTTCAGAGCAGTGAAATGAAAGCTCTCCTTAAAAAGAAAAATATGTATAGATAGTTATACTGCTGGATAGATGCAAGTAGGTTTCCAAGTAGGTTATGATATAATTTATTTGATCAATGCCAATACAGCAAGTAAATATAACATTTTTAAAAAACACTAACAAAATAATCCTTTTATGATAACATGAAAGAAATCCTGTTATGCCTATACCTTCACTTTTGATTAAAATGCTATCACAGAGATTGGCAAGAAGACTCATGCACATAGCTACATTAATGGAGTGAAATGCTAGCCCTACTGAAATCTTCACTGCCGTTGGCTTGGATGAGACCAGGATTTCACCCACTGTAATTTGTGTAAATATATCATCTTTTTGGTACATGCTATTTTTGTCATTAAAAATACAGGGCCAAATTCTGAGCTGGTATATACTGACAGGGCCGGTGACAGAAATTTGGGCCCCCCACTCTGATCGTTTGGGGGCCCCCCAGCCCAGCCTGCCCCCCCCCAGCCCAGCCAGCGCTCCCCCCCAGCTGACAGCGGCTGGGGGGGGGAGCCCAGCTGGGGGGGGGGGGACCAGCCCAGCCCAGCCCAGCCGGCGCTCCCCTCCCCAGCGGACAGCGGCTGGCGGCAGCGCGAGCCCGGGAGCGGCATGAGCCGCCCTTTCTTTCTCCCCCCCCCCCCGCGCCCTTTCTTTCTCCCCCCCCCCCCCCGCGCCCTTTCTTTCTCTCCCCCCGACCCGGCGGGGGAAGCCCTACCATGCTGCGGAGCCTCCCCCCTCACTTTCTCCCCCGGACTGCGCCGCTGCCGCCGGCCGGGCTCACTGCTCCTGCCGGGGCCAGGCGCGCTCGTCCGGGGGAGAGCCGCGCCGCCTCCCCGCCCCTTCCCCGCTCTCCAGGCTGCAAATCTGGCCCACATATTTTGTCTTATGTCAGTTTACTGTCAGTCCATTAATACCCGCAGAATATGATACAATGCATTCATATACAACATTGTCTGAAAGTGCTGATTACTCAGTTACCTTTTTTACTTCATATTTAATCGCTAGTTTGACACGACTTAGTGAAGCTCTGTGCCTCTGTGTTTCAACTGGCTCAGCATCCAAATCCCCATTTAGAATGGCTTCTACCTCTTCAGAGTCTCGGCAGAGATCAAGGACACCAACCACGAAGTCCTTGCATTGCATAGACAGTTTGCGATAGTCATTCTGAAAAGGAAGAGTTAAAAAATAGTAGCCCTTGACTCACAAGATGGGTATGCTTAGCAGGTAACAGTAAGGAAATATGGACAAATTAATGAAAGCTTAATAGTGTCATATTTATATTGCACTTTGCATCCTGTGAATATCTAAATACTTTACAAATTTATATTCTACTATATTATACACTAGCATAAGTGCCCAGTGCTGCTCGGGTCAGTCGAAGGTGGGGAGGGAGCAGACAGCTGACACCCCCTGACCAACCCCAACACCCCCCGGCTCACTTACCCCCTGACCAAACCCGACACCCCCACCTGACCCCCCCAAGCAAACCCAACACCCCCACCTCACCCCCCGACCGAACCCGACACCCCCACCTCACTTACCGTCCCACCAAACCCAACTCGGATCCGTCGCAGGCGGGGAGGGGGCCCAGAGCCGAGGGTTTCCGGGGACCTTCGCAGGTGTGGGGGGGGGGGCATAGGGCTGATGGATTCCGGGGTTCCGTTGGGAGGGGGGAGGGGCAGAGAACTGAGGGATTTCCGGGGTTCCGTCGGAGGAGGGAGGGGCAGGGAGCTGAGCGAGTGCGGTGTCTGTTGGAGGGGGTATTATGACATCATCACCACCTAGCTGCCCAGCCGATGTGACTGGCCCTTAAAGACTTTCACCCCTGGGGGGCGTCAGAGGCGAGATCCGAAAATTTTTCGACCCTTATGACCATCTAGACCCCAAGACCCCTAACTGTACCAAATTTCAAGTCTCTAGCTCAAACGGTGCGGGAGGAGTTCGCAGTCATACATACATACATACATACACCACTTGACTTTTATATATATAGATAGATAGATTACAATCACTTCACTCTCTACTAAAAGGCAACTGACCACCTAAGACAGGGGTCTCAAACTCAATTGACCACGAGGGCCGCATGAGGACTAGTGCATTGGCCCGAGGGCCGCATCACTGACACACACCCCTCCCCCGCCCCCACTCCACCACTTCCATGAGAACCCACCCCTGCCCCGCCTCCTCCTCTGAGTGCGCTGCTCCCCACTCCTCCCCCCAGAAAGACTAAACACTGCCAACAGCTATTTGGCAGTGGGAAACACCTGGAGGTACGCTGGGGGGCATGTGGAGCTTGGCAACTGCAGGAAATCAAGTGTGGGAAGAGAAGGGGCGCGGGGAGCTTGGTGGGGCACAGAAAATAACCCTGTGGGTCAGGTGTTTGAGACCCCTGCCTTAAGTGAACTACTCCACCGCCTACCAAATTGGAGCCTCATATTCAGCCTCAGTGTTACACCTACAATGATACAAAAATATAGCCAAAAATGAAGAGTAATATAGTGTGCTATTACATTTACTAACTTTTGTTATTAACTTCTTTACTTCTGTTAAAGCTCACCCCTGCACTGGGCTGCACTCCTGCTCTGCTTCTTCCAACCCTTTCCTTGTTCCCTTCAAACTCCTTCCCCAAAGTCGCTGGACAGTGAGTCTGCAGCAGAATTAAGAGACAAGGATTCAGTTCCTGACAGTGTTCTCAGCTACCCACTGTAGGATCATGTTTGCTGCATTTGTTTTAGCCTTGTAACTATTTATCTGTTCCTCTCTTCCTTGGCACAAGGCTTTGATACAGCAATTAAAGCAGTGACATATGCAGGCACTTTAAAAAAGCACTTTATGCTGGCCCTAGGCTATGGGCTGCAGGGTGCCACTCCCAGAATCTCCCTCCTGCCAGGGGAGGGGAGGAAATCCCCTGTTCCCCCTCCTCCTCAGGCAGCCTCCTTTGTGAGGGCTCTGGCCTGACCTGCTGCTCTGCCGGAGCTACAGCCATGCAGGGGAGCGTCCAAGGGCTGCAGACAGCCAGGAAAACCTGACCCCCTCCTACCCCCTGCCAGGCAACTTGAGGGCTCGGCCCTGAAATGCTGCTCTGCCCGAGCTGCAGCTGCACTGGAGAGCATCCCAGGGCTGCAGCCAGTTCTGGAGCCGACAGAGCTGCTGGAGGGGAATTGGAGCCTGCCCCGGGGAGAAGTTTCCCTGCCGGTGGAAAGCAGTGAGCCCGAGAGTGCCGGTGCTGGCAGCACCGCAGGGAGGGATGTTACGGGCTTGGGTGTCTGGGAGGGGACAAACTTTCCTCAGCCCTCGACCCTCCCCCTCCCCCCCGCGAGTTGTTTTCTGCGGCTGCCAAGCTGTGTTCACCCCACCCCCGCTTCCCCGCTGCTCCACCTACCACCAAGCAGTTCTCTGGCAGCATAGCAGTTTCTGGGAGGGAGGGGCTAGGAGTGGCAAGCCACCCGCAGATTGGGGCGGGGGGCCACGGGGAGTCTGGCGGGGCCTCCTCCCCTCTGCGTGAGACTTACCACTCCTGGCCCCTCCCTCGTGGAAACTGCTGTGCCTCCAGAGAACTGCCTGACGGTAGGTAGAGCAGCCGGAAGCAGAGCACCGGGAGTGTGAGGAGGAGGGAGGATACGGAGAGCTTAGCGGCCCCAGAAAACAACTGGGGAAGGGGGGGGGGGAACGTGGGGAGCTTCGCGGGCCACAGGGAAGGGCTTGGTGGGCCGCATATGGCCCGCGGGCCGCATGTTTGAGACCCCTGACCTAAGAGGTGGCAACTGTTTAACAGTGCTCTACAATACTACACAAAGGTTTAGGACAAGTGAAGAAAAATCCTCAATTAACATGGAAGTGCTAAGGAAATTTCAGTGGTAAAATGGAATTGCTCAAATTGGAGACCGGAACCCTAGACTTATTAACCTTACTTCTGCCAATATGTCTTTAAGTCCCAGATACATTCTACAGAGATTGCCACTTGGGCTACAAGATCTAATTTCTGTTCCTGCATCATTACTAAAGGTACTGCTAATACTTGTTCTTACTTTCCATTTTTTTTCTCTATTTGTATCCCCCACCTATCATTTCCCCCAACATTTGTGAGAAATTCCAAATAGCCATAGACTGAACAACTTGCAACAGAAACAGTGTGCAGCATTCTGAGTTTTTGACTACATATGCCATAGCCTCTTCACTTTGTCACCATTGGGGATTTCACACCAGTAATGTGTTGGATGGAACTTCTATTTTCATTGTCTTTGGGGAACATGACGTTTTTCACTTGCTGTGGCCCATGCAGTATAAGGAAGTCCCTTAGGCTACTGCTCAAGTGGGTCCACAGTCCTTGATCATCTAGAATTAAGGAAATAAACTCAGCAGCAGCTGTTTCTTGTGCCTCCACCACAGTCTTCTCTGAACTACACTTTTCTTCAGGAATGTGCATAGTTACATCCATTTGAGATGGAGATGTGGATGCTGCAGTAGCTGCCAGGTCACCTGCACTCTGACTAACTGGAAGATCAGGCATCTTCTCCTTTGCTTGCTTGCTTTTTCTGAATCCTGCCCCAGAGGGGTGTTTTCTTCTTTCACTCATGCCTGCTGTTCTGTGCCAGCTATAGTGGCTCTCAACACTCAGTTGAAGGGGACAAATAAACAGACTGGTAGTAGGGCCTGAGTGAGGGAAGATATCAGCGTCTTAAGGGCCTAACTAGCTCCTACTACTTCAGTTGACTACCTGTTCTCCTCAAGTACCTTTTCTCCTGCCTGCATGTTATGTCTCTTATGCCCTCCTTCCTCCAGCACAGTACTCCACCATCTCTGTGTATCTAGAACCGAGAGAATACATATGCACCAGCAGCAGACACAATTTTCTACCCTCTGGGTCCTAGCGGCAATTCTCCCCCCTTTGACCTCAATCTGGCACCTGAGGCGGCCACCTCAGTTTGCCTCATGATAAGGCCAGTGCTGATCTGCCCTCCTTCTTAAAAGAAACTTCTCTTGATTCAGAGATTCTTTTTAAAGCCCCCTGTACTGGGAATTAATGTGTTATCTGAACTCTTTTAAAATGTAGTTTAACACAATTTAAACATAGTTTGCCTGGACAGTGTTGTTTAGAACAGTGCTCTAACCTGTTTACCTCAGCTGTCCATTGCATCCATCCTCGCAACATAGATGGGGCCCCATAGTATCCTAACTTCTCTTTTTCTAAAAACCACTTGCAAAAGTAGTGTTTTCTCATCTCTTCCGTTTTGCACCACAGTATTCTTGTCCATTTTCAGTCTGAGTTCAGTGCTGGTGCTCACATGGGAATCTCTCAATTTTATGTACTTAAATACTTCTCTCTTTTTGTTGTCTCTGGGACTCTCTTCATTCTCTGTGACCTCGCTGCTTCCTTCTACACTGTGAGCTACTCTATTTTCCTGGACTATACCCATTGTTATGTAGGTGTGTCGAGATCCCACCTTTATACCTGTCAAACTATTATTTCTAGGGTGCTGTAGTGATAGCTTTTCTGTGTGTAAGTCCCTGTTCTATGCAGTGCATTATACACTGCTAACTCTTCTACTCTTTTCTATTTACCTCCTCCCACTGAGTCATCTTATTTCTACCGTTAACTGTGGTTGTTACTTTCACACTGGTAACACTCAGTTGTTCATATCTGTCAATGCCTTTAACAATTTCCATCTGTCCACCCTCTTTGGTTGTCGTCACAGGAAATTTGTGGCTGCATCTCAATATTGTTTATCCAACCTCTGTACATAATTTTAGTGTGATGCCTAACCTTGAACCTTATTTCTGCAAACTTCTACATTTGCATATCTGCCTATCATCACCTCTGTGACATTAGCCATGTGTGCCTATTCCTCAGTTCCACTGCTGTTGAAATCTTCATTCATGCTTTCATCTCCTCACCTTGAATTCTCTAACACAGGGGTGGGTAAACTTTTTGTCCCAGGGGCCACATTGCAGTTGAAAACCTGTATGGAGGGCCGGGTCTGGGAAGGCCCCTATCCGACCCCCTCCTACTTCCCACCCCCTGACTGCCCCCCTTAGAATCCCATTCAACCCCCCCTTTTCCCCTGATTGCCCCCTCCCGAGACCCCCCCACGCCCTAACGACCACCTCCAGCACCCCATTCCCTATCTAAGCCCATCTGCTCCTTCCCTGACTGCCCCCTCTAGAGACCCCACACACTAACTGCCACCCCCCAGGACCCTACCCCCTTCTCAACTCCCCCTGCTCCCTATCTGCCCCAACCCCTATCCACACTGCTGCCTCCTGACAGACTTCCCACCCCAGGATTCCCATGCTCTATCCACCCCCCCACACACACACATCCTCTTCCCCTTACCGCTCCCTGCCCAGAACCTCCATCCCATCCAACAGCCCCCTCTCCCCTGACAGCCCCCGGGACTCTCTGTCCCTTAACCAACCCCTCCTCCGTCTGTGCCCCCTTACCACGCTGGTGGCCCTGCCAGCGTTGCACATGTTGCACCCCTCTCCTGAGGGGCGGGCAGCCCTGCGCGTTGCGCTGAACTCAGGGAGAACAGGGGAGGGGCCGAAAGCAGCCTCCTTTGTTGGAGTTCAGCCGTGCTGAGCTCCAGAAGAGTGGGGAAGGTGGGGGCGGGCCAGGAGCAGCCTCCCCCACTGGAGCTTAGGAGGGCCGGTGGAGACGGTCTCGTGGGCGGGATGTGGCCCACGGGCCGTAGTTTGCCCACCTCTGCTCTAACACCTCCCTCAGTGGCCTCACCAAGACCAAGCACTTGATTCGCTCATATACAGGTGCAGTTGGCCATCTTCCCACATGTACAAAGAAATATGATCCCATCAGTTGCATAAACAATCCTACTGGTCATCATTCATTTCAGGACCCAATTCAAGAATGTGCTCCCTTTTCTTTTAAAACCCGTCATACATTTGCTCCAGCTAGTTTTTCCTATAGGTCATAAAAGGACCAGTGTGAATTCTTTGTCTTTTCAGACTCTGACTATTCTCTATTCATCCAGCACTGGCATTCCCTCTTTCTTTTTACACACTCAACACTCTTCATGTGAGACCCTTCCTCTCTGCAACTCCTGTCAGTTGGAAAATCCTTCGTATATATTTCAGCTTTACCATCTGCAAACGTATCTCTTCCCTTGCTTAAGAGCCTCAATTTCTTTCCCCTTCGTCTATTAGTTTTCTTATGTTTTTAACCGAATTAGTATTTTGTAATATATTTTGGAAAACTGCTCTACACAGCAATGTTATACAGTATTTATATGTATTGTTTTCTAATTTCTGAAAACAAAAGCGTTGCATATCAGTAATTAAGAAATTGAAAGGTTTCCTTTAAATAATTAATTTGCTACTTAAAGACAGTTGCTACCATTTTCACTACTAATAAATAGGCATATATATAATTGGTAGAAAGGAAAGCACATTAATCACCATGTACAGAATCATTTGGAGTTAAAAGAACAGACATAAGAAAGGAAATTAACACTTCACATTTTGTTAATAATATAAGAAGTAGCAACCTGCATGGAATTTGGAGGGAGGAGCAGAAGTTGCAAGAGAGAAGAGTTTGGTGGAGGCATCAAGAAGCCAATCACTGTGCATATGGCTTCAATTAGGGTTGTCAGGTGTGCAGTTTTCGACTGGAATGCCTGATCGAAAAGGGACCCTGGTGGCTCCGGTCAACACCACTGACTGGACTGTTATGTCTGGTCTGCAGGGCTAAGGCAGGCTCCCGGAGTCTTCCGGAAGCA
This sequence comes from Sternotherus odoratus, assembly GCA_032164245.1. NCBI lineage: Eukaryota > Metazoa > Chordata > Testudines > Kinosternidae > Sternotherus > Sternotherus odoratus. The sequence goes on from JAVMKO010000004.1 coordinate 33,866,006, forward strand.
GTGGCATGTCCCCCCTCTGGCTCCTGGGAACTGCAGCCAATGGGAGCTGCAAGGGCGGCATCTGTGGATGGTGTAGTTCTCAGAAGAGCCACCAGGCCATGCCTCTGCATAGGAGCTGGAGTGGGGACATGCCACTGCTTCTAGGAACCACCTGAGGTAAGCACCTCTAGAGTCTGCACCCCTGACCATGGCTCACCCCTTTCCCAGACATGATCCCACGCCCACCCTCTGAACCCCTCAGAACCATCCCAGAGCACCCTCCATGACCTCAAACCCCTCAGCCCCACCCCAAAGCCTATACCCTCAGATGGAGCCCTCACCCCCACCTTCCTCAACCAGCATGGAGCCCACACCCTGAACCCCTCATTTCTGGCCCCACTCTGAAACCCACATCCTCAGCCTAGAGCCCGTACCCTCTCCAACATTCCATCCCCTGTCTCAGCCTGGAGCCCCTTCCCATACTTCAAACCCCACGGTTCCACCCCCCAGCCTGGAGCCCCCTCCTCCATCCCAAACTCCTCATCCCTGGCCCCACTCCAGAGCCCTCAGCCCCTCCTGCATCCCAACCCCTGAGCCAGCCCAGTGAAAATGAGTGAGCGAGGGGGGGGGGGAATGGAGCGAGCAGGGGCTGGGCTTCAGAGAATGGACAGGGTCTCACAGAAGGGGCAGGGCAAGAAGAAATTGGAAACCCTAGCTTCAAAGCTAGCTGCAGTTGCAGCATCTCTGTACATAGCTCTCTTAATTAAAAAAAAATAGTTTTAGAAAAAAACATGAGTCCTCTCATGTTATTACCCAGCATACCATACAGGAAACATAAGGCCACAAATTGTGGCTAAGATCCTGCAACTGATAGTGTGTGGGAAGATGCACCTACGTAAAACCTCATTGTCAGAAGTAATAGCATTATATTGATGGGAGAGGAATCACAGCCATCCTAAGTTCTATTTTCTGGCACTCCTAATTTTTTAGAAAAATCAATCTTTGCTCTGACATTAATTAGGCCTATTCTCTGTTCAACACTGATTTTTTTTTAAAGTTTAGTAAAATTTAGTTTGGCTTTTTTTGAGTTATCCAAATGACATTTTTTATGCAGCAAAATCCAGATTTTGTCCTTGCATGAATACAATTTAATTTAGCTCTAAGAAAACTGACCAGGCTTTTTCTTGCACTTTAAAATACCTTTATTGATATGTACACAGATCTGAGTGATGAATGTGGGATTTACTAAATGAAGACATTGTCTGAGAAATAAAGAAGTTATAATCTGAAAATAATAATAGTGTGCCATGCAAGCAGCTCACATAACTTCCTTTAGCATCTAAGCATTCACTTGCTTTTTCTTTTTTCTTAAAAGAACATGGACATTTAATGGAAAAAATGGTTAGTGAAAGCTATTTTTGAAAAATAAAAGAAAAAATCTAGGAAATTAAAATTCACTGAAACCATCACTTAGCCACATTATAAATATACATATTTAGGCAAAAACTATTTATTTAAATAAAAATTTATATATCTACTGCATTTTATATATGTTATGATCCACATTTTCAAAATGGCCAGAGTGCAGGGGCACATACAATTGCATAACTAATTCACTCACACAACAGGTGCAAGTGCACACGCAAACTTGGAACGTATTAAAATGGCCATTTCGACCATGTGCATAAATACCCAATTTGTGTGTGAATTATAAGAACTTCATGCACAAATCAAACACAAATGTATATACTTTAATGCATATTGATTTGAACTCTTAAAATCTGGTCCTAAATGTAGATGTGTGAATACTCTTTATTAGTTCAGCTAAGGAAGACTACATAAATTGACTTGGAACAGGGACAATACTTGCCCTTAGATGCATATCCATATCTTCCATCAGTTTCACTGGGAGCTTCAAGCACAACAAAATGTAGGAAATTGTCCTGTATAAAGTGGGACTACAGAGCTCTTTGATCCTTGACCTATAGGACCAAATTCAGCCCTGCATAGGAGGGTGCAATTCTTGCTAAAGTTTATCATGCCAATACCATCATATGTAAACCACAGAATAGCATTGCCATTTTTAGCAATCTCATCCCTTTATAGGTTCATATTGAACTTTTATCCCTTGCTTAGCCCTTACCAAAGGGCTGTCAGCTGATTTGACTGCTAGAAAGCCTTCCATTGCAAAACAACCAATTATAATCTATTTTATCTGAGAAATACAAAACATCTAAAAATAAGTCTCAGCCAATAAGTTATCAATAAGATGATGCAAACAGATGAATTTAGGAGCTCTTTGAGACTATGAATGTAATGTTTTGCAAAGTGCTCACATACTTTAAGAACTATACAAGTATGCAATCAATAATTAGCTGCAGTGTCCTAAGGGCTTACTGAAACTAGAAGAGCAGAGATATACAATAGTTGTAGGTATTTGTATTCTAAGAAGTTTGTTGCAAATGTGGATAGGAAAAACCACAATTCTATAACCATGGTTATGAACAATGTGGTATCACAGGTCAAGCCACAGTGACAGAACTGTGTTTTCCTATCAAGTTTAGCAATGAAAAAGTAGGGTACACAGTAACCCAGACCCCCCATAAAAAAGATGTGCTAGCCTGGTTCTTCTTGTAGTATAACATACTATAACTCTTCATAGTTGATCTTTTCCATTAAAGAAAAGAAAAGAAAGAAAGAAAAAGAAAGAAAGAAATCTAACCACCACATTTATGTGCTTTAAAAGTTTCATTGTACAGTGAAACCTCGATATAACGGACTAATTCGGGCGAGGGGGTGTCCGTTAAAGCCGAAAGTCCGTTATTTAATAATTTTTAAAAATTATTAAATAATGAACTTTTGGCTGACAATGGACACCCCCTCGCCCGAATTAGTCCATTATATGGAGTTTTACGGCCGGGAGCCGTCAACCTGCCCGCCCGGGTCCCGGCTGCTGGGACCCGGGTGGGAGCCGTCAGCCCGCCCGCAGGCGGGAGCCGGCAGTGAGCTCTCCCGCTGCCAGGACGCGGGCGGAAGCTGGCAGCCAGCCCGCCCGCCGGGAGCCGGCAGCCCGCCCACCCGCAGGCGGGACCCGGGAGCCGGCAGCGCGCCCGCCCGCAGGCGGGACCCAGGAGCCGGCAGCGCGCCCGCCCGCAGGCGGGACCCGGGAGCCGGCAGCGCGCCCGCCCGCGGGCGGGACCCGGGAGCCGGCAGCCAGCCCTCCCGCAGGCGGGACCCGGGAGCTGGCAGCCAGCCCTCCCGCAGGCGGGAGCTGGCAGCCAGCCAGCCAGCCCGCTCGCCAGCAGGCGGGAGCCGGCAACCAGCCCACCCGCCCGCCAGCAGGTGGGACCGCAGGTGGGACCCGCGAAAAACAGATTTTGGATGCAGCGGAAATTTTGTCCGTTGCATCCGAAGTCCGTTAAATCGGGGTTTTACTGTATTTCTAAACATTCTTTTTTAGCAAATACAGTGCTCAGAAAAGCTTTTTAAACATCAAATATGGTGCAAATCCACTACTGGATAAAAATTAATATTCTATCATGACTTGGTCACAGCAAGGTCTTTCTCGGCATCACTATTTTCCTTCTAAAGCTTCTAAAATGCTAATAAAGACCTAATCATGGCTGCTGTATCTCCCTGACAGGAGAGAATCTAATCAGATGGTTTAAAAGATTAAAATTTGGTATGATAGCACTAACTTTAAAGGAATGAATGTTTTCCAGTGCTTGCCAACAGTCCTGATTTGTCTGGAACAATCTGAAATTTCTGACCTCTATCCTGAACCTGGTTGTCTAACCCTACTAGTAAGAATTTGGGAGTACAGAAAAGGAATTGCTGCAGTTCTTGTTCTGGCATCTAGGAGTGCATGCTGCTGCTGGGGCTATTGTTTTGTTTCTTCCTCTGCTGGCTTCCAGAAACAGCCATCTCGGGTTTCATGTGAGACCAACCTCGCTTCACCAGGATTAAGGAGAGAGGAAGAACTACAAAGAGGTAGAAGACAAGAGAACCCCACAGAAGAAAAGAAAAAGGGGGAATTGCAGGGAGTGGGCAGAGAGTGAAAGGATAAGAGAAGAGGAAAGGAGAAATCCCAAATAAGGGAAGAAAGGAAGAAAGAAGAAGGGAGTGAGAGAGAAGATAGAAACTCACACAGATGCTGAGAAGACAAAAGCAAAATCCCACCACAGAGGCAAGAAGAAGTGGAAACCTACACTGGCAGCAATGAAGAGGACACACCAAAGGCAGCAGAGGAAGAATGGAAATGGCAACTCTAGAAGGAGGAGTTGGAAGTAGGGAAGAGATGAAGAAGTCTAATATCCCTAGAAGCCTTCAGTTTTCCTTTCTATTTTCAGTATTTATATTTGGCCACTTTAGTGTCTTGTAACGTCCAAAAAAAAAATCAGGTTTCATTGGGTCCTTTGAATTCTTATTCCATAAATTTGAGAAGAAATCAGTTTCATTAGCGGTGAAAGAAACACTAACTTTTATCCCCCCATTAAAATCTAATTTTCAAGACTGAGTGAACTAAACTGCATGCAAACTCCACCGTGTTTGTGCAAACCTTGATTGCATGTATACATCAATATTTTCGTGTGCAAATCAGCATTTATGCAGCTACACTGGGCTTTTCACATACACAACAGTGCACATTCAATTAAACATGTCTGCTTTTGGAAATTTAGCCCCAAAACATTGTTAAACCACCCCTCAATAAGTGTGTATCCAACACTCCCGTAGTCCCACTCTGTAGGGAACCACACCCAAAGCTGCTTACGGAGCTGTTGCTGCTGCTAGATGGAACCAGAAAGTGAAATGCAGAGAGTGCAAACAGGAAATGAGACAAGCTGCAATTTACCATAGGCTTTGAGAACAGCTCATAAATTTCTGTTGAAATGAATCTTGCCGTTGTCTAGGCATGAGTGTGGGTTGTGTCTATATTTTAAAAACCAGTCTTGGAAAAATTATGTTCAGTGACGCGTTATCAGTTGCTTCTGACTGAAGCTGAAAACTGAACTCCCTAGATATCCTTCCTGATGATCCCAGAGGAGGGAGCTCAAGAGGACTACAGGCCACACTCAGTCATAGTGGATGAGAGTGTCAGCTTCCCCTCAGGGTGATGGCAGTACCTAGCAAGGAGTCAGCACGCCATTCACTTTTATCCTCAGCTTCATTCCAGAAGAGACTGAGGAGACACTTTTGGAAAAGGCAGCTCTATTTAACAGTGTCACAACTTGGGCTTGCACCAGACGAACATGGGTAAACAACCTAGAACGGATTCATGGGAGGTACAGAAAAGATCTGCTAAGAGGCTGCTCTTTCATTCCCAGCTCTAGCTCCCAAGCTGCCAGTGGGGCAAGTTGTGTAACCCTCAGGCTTTTGGCAGCCCTGCCTACAACCCTGATAGAATTTATTGCAACCCTCTTGTGACTTTAATGCAAGTAATGTGATTTGGGCTACTAATGGAGCCAGTCTGGTGGCTGTGAAAAACTCCAGCCTTTGTGCTTTCCCCATGTCCTCACCTCCTGGGGAAAAGCTGCTGCAGGAAGCAGGCAGAGAGGGATCTCCACCTTCCCCTCTGGAGTCGAGAGGAGGGGTGTTTTTTGGGGGCATGGAGAGGGGAGATGGAGCAGCCAACACCAGTCTCACAGGAAGGATGAAACTTCATTCTATCCATTCCTATCCATTTTTCCCCACCCACTCTAGATCCTCTTGTATTTCTTCTCAGTCCTCCATTGTGTTTGTAATAAATTACAGCTGACTGTGATCTGCAAAGATTAATGAATCTTTTCCACTCCTTCACATTATATATGAAGATGTTAATTAAACAAAGCGGTACTCAACATTGACCTTGCAGGACCCCATTAAAAATTTTGCTGCAACTTGATACAATGTCATTTACATAACCATTCTCTGTTTACAATCTGTCATTCCCTGATACAGGATTTTTTTAATGCAGTGCAGCTTCAACTATACAGCTCATGAGTGAACATTCTGAGGTATTACAGGGAACTGTGCATGATGAAGAGGCGGCATTGGGTAATATTTATCATTGTCTAATCCTGAGTTACCTAATGGAGATGCTGAGAGATACAAAATAATTAGTGCATAGTGAAACTAAAACATACAAGTCACAAAGAGAATAAAAAGGACTGCATATATAAAGAAACAAATACATTTCTGGGCAGACAAATACACTCCTGAAAAATGAATGAAAAAATTGACTGACCAATGGTAACACAACACTCATATGTCATATTTGTAGAAAACATCATTAGAAATCTTTGTGAATAAAAAATGGAAACAAAGTCACTATTGAGTAAAAGAAAAGTATAATTTTGCTGCTTGATGCTCAGATTATATTACCCCTATAAAGTGCACTTCAGCAAAACCAGCTATTATCTGTTACAGTGAATAAAACTGTTTCCCATTCATTGTAGGATTTTGTAATGCTCACACTGGCACTTTTTCTGTAGCTCCTTTTATTAAGTGTAAAAGCAATTTTGTTTCAAGCAAAATTGCTTTTTAATGGTTTACTCAATGAGCATTCAAAATATCAAGAACCAAAAGGAACAATATAAATAAAACAACTGTAACTCAAAAGGTAAAATACAGGAAATAATTTAAGCATCTGATGAAGCTACAAGTAAAGTCAACATTAAAGAAAGAGGCAAATGAAAAAGAACCCTTACCTTGAATTCTTTTTCAATGTTGGCCAACTTGGCAAGCTCATTACTGAGTTCTAAAGCTGTGAGAACTGGGTCTTCACTGGAAAGGGACAGGTAAGCAGGACTAGCCAGGCCTTTATAGGCATTTATCCTCGACCTGGAGTGACTAAAAGAATCATGCTTTTGCTTTTCAGTGCAGTCATTGCATTTGCAGAAATAGTCATGAGGTCTTTCTATCCTCGCTCCTTTCATTAACAACATGTGCACAACCTCGTATTTTTGGCAATGGGCAGCTAAAATGATGGGGGTGATATCTGGAGAAAAGCGGGTGCCGTCTTCATCATAGGAATAGAAATCATCATCCTGAAGCTCCTGCTCACAGGGGCTCAGAGTCAGTCGCTTATTTGCTACAAAACCAGGATGATTCAAAATTGCTTCCACTATCCGGATGTACCCCTTGCTGATTGCAAGCAGCAGTGCATCTCCGATTCGTGCCAAATTCTCCTTCTTCAACAGAAGTTCTGTCACCTCCAAATGCTCATTCCCTACAGCCAGCTGCAAGGCGTTTTGGCCCATATAATCAACACAGTTGACATTTAGTGTTTTTGACTCCTCCAGCATTTTACGCACCACGGGAATGTTCCCATACTCTGCTGCATCCAGAAAACGCTCTTCTTCAGCAGTGAGGCTTGTGCCCCGGTTGTTGAACATGAACGCCGGGCCTCTAACAGCTTGCCGTCTTCCCTTTTCCCTCATCATAGTCATGTGTCTCAGGGATGGGCTTCCTTCAGTGGACCTAATAATCAGAAAAGATAAAATAATTGTAGACTATTATAGCAGTAATTTCCTTGCCAGATTCTTCCCCAGCAGCTATAGACACTGACGGCTTTTTCCTTTGTCATGTCATTTGCCCAGCTGTCTGCCTCTGTCCTGGCCCTTCACCCTTTATCCTTGCACAGAAAAAGCTTCTTGGTAAAGGAGTCATCACAGGCCCTTATATTGTCTCTTGCTCACAACTGAAAGGTGTTCACAGGCTCATTTCCTGTAGTTCCATTTCTCCTCAAGGACCATACTAAAGTATTTTTATGTTCAACATCATATCCTTTCAAAAATATCTTCTAGGCACATTCAGTAGGTACACACAGGAAACATCAAGCCCTGTATCCTCCCCACAATAGTGGCACAGACCTGATGCTTTAGAAGAAAGCAAAATGCCTTCCTCTGGGACGAGAGCTGGACCTGCAGGACTGGAGGGAGTAGATTGGGACAAGAAGCCTGGGAGTGGGAGCTGCTATGGGCAAGAGGCAGAGAAACTGGGCTGAGCAAAGAGGCCCAGACTGGGAACCACTGGGTGGGGGGGGGGAGCATGATGATGACTGGAAGCCAGTGCAGAAAAAGACAGACTGGGGGGGAAACGAGGACTGGCTGGGCAAGGAGACTGGGATGAGGAGCCTGGTGGGCGGGAAGCAGACTAAGATTCGATGAGTAACCAGGCTGCATGTGGGAACTGGGAACCAGTTGGCAAGGAGAGGAGTGGCAAGGCAAGGAGCCAGATTGGATGAGAAACTCAGGGGAAGAGAGTAGAACTGGGATTGGCTGGGCAAGGAGCTTAGAGCATATTCTAGGATGAGGAGTCCAGACAGGGAGAGTGGGAGCCAGAAATGGATGAAAGGTGGGGAAAATGGCATTATAGCATCTTTAATTATATGATCACATACTATTTTCCCCCAAGACTTCTGGTTCATTCAGTGCACAGAATGGATGACCTCCAGGGATCAATGTGGTCTGTGTAGTGAGGGAATCTGTGGTTTTTGTTTTTTGTTTTTTTGCAGAAGTTGGAAGGTGACTGTGTCAGGAGATGACTGGAAGCAAATAGGGGCGTCTCGTGGTTAAGGTAGTTGAATACTGCCCCAGAGAACTGGATACTATCCCTGCCTGACCAGACAGCAAGTGTGAAAAATCAGGACAGGGGTGGAGGGTAGTAGGAGTCTATGTAAGAAAAAGACCCCAAAATCAGGACATCTGGTCCCCCTAGATCCTGGGCAAGACACTTACGCCAAAGTTTTCACAAGTGGTCACTAGCTGTGTTCTTTTTCTGGTTCCTGACTTGAAATCATGAAGTCTGATGTACAGAAATGCTAAATATGAAGAATGCTTTGAATAGCTAAAGTGCAAGATATACTAAATATTGTGAAAAGTCATAGTCAAGTTGGCTCAATTTGGGCACCTTAACTTAGTGGATATTTTTTACTTTAATCTCCCTCTGCTGCTGTATCCCACCTTTAAAATGGGAATAATATTCCCCTCCTTGCCAAGGGTGTTGTGAAAATAAAGTAATCAATGTTTGTGAAACACCCTCATATTACAGTGATAAGTGCCATAGAAAAACCCATGAGGAAACTAATTCCATCTTCAGAACAGAATAATATACAGTAAATAAGGCCTTGGGCCATACGTTGAACAAGTAGTAAATAAAATATTAAATAGCTGTTTATTAAGTACAGTCCTTTTTATGCACTGAATGAGTCAGGAATCCTGTGGAAAAAACCAGTATGTCATCATGTAATTAAAGACTGCATCACCCTTCAGCACATGGGGCTGAATTAAGGTTAAACAGTAAACCTTATCTGGGCATTTCCTAACATCTGAGTGCTTGACAATGCAACCTTCTTAATAGTGTTCTCTGCTGACTGTATTGTACTGCCACGGTACAAAGAACTCACATTGACTTCAGTGGGAATTCACTACAAGGTGAAGCCATTTTGGCCCCAAAGATTTTTATTCTGCATAAAAAATTCCATTTATGATGTAGGAGGGATGCTGCTTTTGCAGATGTCTGCATTAACCCATAATATATTAAGCAAAACAAACTCTTAAACTTTATGAAAGCTACAAGCATCCTGAAAGCACATTGGTCCAGCCCTTGGATATTTTAGCTAACACAAATGTGCTGTTTCATTGCAGTCTGGATGGTGATATTATAATATTAATTACCAATGACAGGCATCTCATATGATAAAATAATTTTCTTATTTAAATGTTCAAGCATCATCAGTGTTTTTGTATAGCAACAGTGACTTCTATGGCACTACCATGTAATTTATGCAAAAAGAGATATCTAGTTTTTGAAACATGTCAAATGGCTATGCCAAAGAAGACACATCCATTATCCTTTGCTCCTGAACCTCTTTACTTATGTCTACAAAAAGGAAAAGCTGCATTACAAACAGGATTTGTGACTTTGTGCTAAGCTCAGAACTGATTTAGGCATATTTTACATGTGAAAACATTTTGAGAGGCTTTGACTGTGGAGTATAGGTGATGAACTGCCAATACACTATCACCCCTTTGTCCATAAATCACAAATAAAAATTAGAATATATAAAATGGCTATTTAAACAAGATCATAACTAATATTTGTCATGCTGCTTGGTTTCTACCCATCTTTCCATTCCAAAGATGTAATGGTACCTACAGGGAGGATCACTCTCATATACTGTAATATTTTTATTATAATTTTATTAAACAGCAAATAAAGACAGAATACACTATTTTATGATTAATGCTTGATCTAAAAGGGTTCTCACAATTCACTTTGCAACCCACCTATCTTTTATGAAATACCATTCATTTCTCAAATATTCAGTACTGTACAATTATTTCAATACATTTTTATTTCCCATTCTATAAATAATTCTTTCAAAACCCACAGCCAGAGTAAAGAGACTCATTTGGTTTCTTTGGAGGAGATGCATCACTCCAAAGGCACAATGTGGAGTATCTTTTGCCAAGAAGAAAGATGTACTCAGCAATGTATTTTATGACAAAAAGATATGATGTGTGTGAGATGTCTTATCAAAATACATAAGATGAAAGTTACTGGTATTTTACTAACTAAAGCATCGACTGACCCTCTGAAAAAAAAATGAAGAGCTAGCGATTTTCTATGGTGCCACATTGCCAGAATATATACCTAAATGGCTAGCTAGATCCAGGCAACTCATCAGATTTAGAGACCTTCCTGAGGTCAGTTGAAATTGTCAAAGTAAGAAGTGTAGGATCAGATAGTCTGCTATTTCCTTGTCTAATCTCCCCTTCTCAAATTTAATGATCACTTTTTAAAAGGAATCCCAAGGACTGCATTCATTCAACAAAGTAGATATTAGCCCACGAAAGTTTATGCTTCAACACTTTTGTTAGTCTTTAAGGTGCCACAGGACTCTTTGTCGCTTCCAAGGAATCTATGAAATTTTTGAATAATTGAAGTTTTAGCTTTGCATTTTTGATTGCGCTATAATTATCCCACATTTAGAACTGGCAATCCAAAGCATGCAAAAAATCAAGTCAGGCCTCCCCAAAATCATGAGACTGACTTTGAAAAAGTCACAAGATTTAATATATTTTGGTTCTTTTTATTTGTCTTCTGTTTCTTCAGCCTTTAGGATTCACATGTTCGAGCTTTTCTCTGTAACCATGAAGGATAAAAACAATTACAAAAATAAATGGAGATTCTCCTGACTCCAATGCATTCTTAGACAGATGTAATGTTAGTTTATAAGTAAATTCTACTCCCAATGCACAGCTTGAATAACTAAGCTGTTCAGTGGGGAGATTCAGAATCAGGAAGGTGAAGTCCTACTTCCTACACAGTCCTACTTCCACCTGAAAACAGTAGCTGAGCTGCTCTTCAGATCCCAGTGCCAGCTAGCAACACAAGCATGCACCCAAGATACCAGAAAGGCTTGTACAGCCTGTGCCCGGGACGGGTCCTTGCCACTGAAGCTTCACTGCTATTTTTAGTTGTGCTAGCTAGATTAAAGTTAGCTCGGATAAGCCTACCCAAACTCCAGTCATGCCTCCTACTGCAGGTTAGGCAAATCCTAGGTGTACAGCTTTTTTGTTTCAAGGAACTTAAAAGCTTCACTTGCAAATAGGACGAACAAGTGTAACCTAGGGCAGAATTTGACTCAGAGGATCCCTAATGCTGAAGTATTTGGCTAACAGGGTACAATATCTGCTTATGGCATGGATAAAGCAAGTACATTCCTGGTGTTCCAAATTACATATTGTAGCTTCTTAACTATGTCATTTGCTAGTATGGGTCCAGTCCTGAACTTTAGTTAGGCAAAACTTCCAATGACTTTAACAACAGTTTAAATGTGTAAGGACTATAGAATCAGACCCTAAATCAGGGGTCGGCAATAGTGCCAATGGTGGCACGTGAGTGCAGGGTAAGCACTCAGCCCACTGCCGCTCTGGGGTTTCCCCCACTGGCCCCTTGCCAGCCGGGGTCCTGCCACCTGCCCTACTCAGTGTAGGAAACCCAGGCTGGCAGCAGGCTGAGACCCCGGCTGTCAGAAGCCTGTGGGGAAAACCCCAAAGCAGGGGTGGGTTGACCCCCTCAGCCCCTCCCTTTCCGCCCGAAGTCCCTCTGCTTCCGGGCTGGCATGCAAAGCCTTAAATTTAACTGAATAAATGAAGACTAGGCACACCACCTCTGAAAGGTTGCCAATCCCTGCCCTAATTTATTAACAGTTAGCCTAACCATGACTATTATTACTCATTCAAGTTCCTGTTTTACAATACCATCACACTAATATAGTCTTAGTTTCTCAGAGCCAGGCTGTGGTCCTAACATTATTTGCAGAAAGGAGAGTATATCTCCAGTTTCATAGTACAATCTATGGTTATGTGTTTCAAGAATAACATGAAATAGAGACAATATATCTCCTTCTTCCTTTTTTTGCCATCCACTCCCACTGTAGTATGGGCATGCTTTAGAGTGACTGAGGAAACACTCTATGAAGTCACTTAATCCTAATGAGATACCAGGAACACAGTATTACTGCTTCTGAAAGTTCCTGCTGTAAATCTGTGATTCATTTACACACAATGATGTTTCAGAAAATAAGCAAATAAAAAGTATCCTACTTCATAACCATATTTTTGTCCATAAAATTCATCATCTTTGATACATGTACTAAGAAAAAAAAGAGATATTAAATCCCTCTTTCCTCTAGAAAAAGCTACTTAAGAAGTCTCTTAGTCTCATGATTTGCATGCATAATACTATCACATTAGAGTGCACTGCTTTGTTGCTTGAACACTCAAGTCTGCTCCTGAAGCTAAATTTTCCCTTTAGAAGGACATATTGTTACTTCTATGTACTAAGCTAAAAACATTGTACTTAGCAGTGACAAGCTGGGAATTCAGCTGTTTGGTTCCTCTACTTTTCAAATGTAATGTTATAAACTGCTGCCCTCCGCCACACCAACCATACCTTTTAACCTTCAAACCTGCTCAAGTGTGACCGACAATTGAAATGTGTGACAAATGATTGAAATGTGGGACACCTGTGTTTTATTGCTATTGTGTCATCACTGACAGAAACAAGTTTTATAGCTAAAAATATTATCTGAGTTAGTTTACACGGTGAAAACACAAAATTAACCAGTTCTAAAAAAGAAATCTGGAGAAACAGAAATTGCATTATTTACAGCCATAAGGATTCTTCACCTAGACTGAAAGCACAGACTTTAGATCCCAGTACTGGCTTCCGTAATTTGAGATTTAAAAAACAGCTGCTGTCTTCTCTGGACCAGCCAGTAAGGGGTGAAGTGACAAGTGTGTTCAATAGAACCTCAGAGTTATGAACACCCGAGTTATGAACTGACCAGTCAACCACACACCTCATTTGGAACTAGAAGTATGCAATCAGGCAGCAGCAGAGACAAAAAAAATTTTAAAAGCCAAGTACAGTACAATACTGTGTTAAATATAAACTACTAAAAATAAAGAGAAAGCAGCATTTTTCTTTTGCATAGTAAAGTTTCAAAGATGTATTAAGTCAATGTTCAGGTGTACATTTTTGAAAGAACAACCATAACATTTTGTTCAGAGTTATGAACATTCAGAGTTACAAACAACCTCCATTCCTGAAGTGTTCGTATCTCTGAAGTTCTGCTGTACCTTGCTAGTGGTTAACACAGCTATTTGCTAAACAGCAGTAGAATGTTGGGGGATCATGATTGTATATGTGTGCCTGAGAAGGGACTGTGGTCTACCAGTTACGTCAGAATAGCTAAGCACATCAGTAAATTAATCTAAAAGCAGCATAGATGAGGCTTGAATCTGCTGTATAAAAGACTGAGGTTCTGTCCCCAGTTCTGTCAAAGTAACCTTCTGCAACCTCTCAGTTAACATTGTTATAGTGGAGGGAATGATACTAGCTTTGTTCGTAGGACAGCGGTGCTGAGGCCTTGCCCAACAGTAAATGTTTTGAAGTGCACAGAACTATAAATACCTGTCAGTAGAAAAGACTAATTTAAATGCACGGCCTCTTTGCTCAGTGCACATTCCCCTAAACCCAAATGTATAACATGAGGATCTCTCTCTCTCTCTTTCTCGCTCTCTCTTTCTCTCTCTCTCTTTCTCTCTCATCTGTGAAATATCACCTGCTTGCTGGATCAGAGAGGCTCACTCACTTGAAATGCACTCAAATAATCTAGGACATATGAGCAGTCTGATCCCAACGCACAGTATAACACTGGTCCATTCTGAAGTAATCTCATCCAAAGTGGATATAATCATTGTTAGTGGAAGTACTGGTTCAGGGCTTTGAAAACAACAGTCAGACTATATCAGCAGAGATAAGATACAGTAAGATATTCAGAGGAAGACATCCCATTCCCCTCCTCACAAATCTTTGTCATTTTTTTTATCATCCCTGTTTGCTTAGGTACAAATAAGCTCTGTGGAAAGAACTAGTAGTATGCTTGACAGGAAAAATAAGCTTACAGCTAGATAGATTCTGATCTCAGGGCCAGATCTGTGCAGACACGGCACAAGGGAAACAGCCTATACAGAGAAGCAACATGGTAAGGGGTGGACAGAGGAGGACATTAAATTCCCTTGCACTCATCCCCCTGATCTGAGCTGTGATTGTCAAAGGAGCCTCAGGGAATTAGGTACACAACTACCATTGCATTTCAATGGGAGATAGGTACCTAACCATTTTAAGGTTTCTTTGAAAAATGGAAGCCACAACTCATAGTATTTTTGCCTGTGTTCCCGATACAAGACCATTAATACCTTGTGAAATCAAGATCATAATCCAAATGTTACTCTAGTGCAACTTTGGGGAAAAATACCTTTCCAATAACATGGTAGAGCCGTACTCTAGAAAGGGTGTGTGCCCAAACATTCAGAATGCCCAAGTCATATATGCAATAGAATAAGTCTCTGACCTGTAGCTAACCAGTTTGTCACCATTAAATTACTTAATGATCAAGGAACACAGTACCAATATAGTCCCTTCCTCCTTTTACAATACTTGTCTCCATCATTTTGCCTTGTTTACAAAACTTTGATGAATAGAACCAGAACCCTGGCTATATGAATGTATAGTATACATCATGTAGCAGCCCAGCACTTATCAGTACATAACATGGATAGATAAACTGGACTGTGAATCAAGAAACCTGGGTTTTATTCCCGGTGCAGCCACTCCCTTGCTGTATAACGTTGGGCAAGTCACTTTAGTCCTCTTTGCCTTTCCATCCTTTATCTGTCATGGTGGACTTAGATGGTAAACTCTGCAAGGAGGGGACTGTGTCTTATTTTATTTTGTACAGCTACAGCACCTACCAGGACACCTTATCTCAGTTAATCAGTTTACGTATTCACACTGATGTCAATAATATGTGCTACATTTTTTTTAGCATTTAAAATCCTACTTAAAACAGTATTCCAGAGGAAATGACCTGACTATCTAGCAGGAACCCTCTCTAACATGCTATGTTAGTTTGGAATCAGACTGCAGAGGTTACATAGCCTTTCCTATGCCCTGTTGCTTCAGCGTGTCCTATTACGCTGATTGTGGAGTACTAGTATTAGCCCAGTGGACAGTCACTTCCAACTCTTATAGCAGAAAGTGCTAGGACAGGAATGCAAGAGCTGTATTCTGATAAGTAATTCCAACAGGTGGAGCTCATCCAGATACAAAAGCCTTGAGCTGAGTAAACTGGTCTCAGGTATCAGTCCATATAGGTGTAATATTCATTTCTTCAGGAAGGGATTATGTCAGTGGCTCTGTGACACCATTTATACTATCAGCGAAGAGATCAAGAGACTTAAATTTCTAGATGTCTGGGCCACTAGACACAAAGCATAATACAGTGTAAAACTTCTACCTAGGAATGGTAGAATCTACATATATTTGTGATTATCACATTCTAAGTGCTACTCTAATTGTTGTATTGTAAAGTCTTCCCCAGTGTAATTTTAATTAAGCACTTTTACAAACACAGAACACATTCTGTAACAATATATAATCAAAAAAACTGTTCATTTGCTTAGTAATGAAACATTTAATTAAGAATTAATTTGACCTGAAATTGTAAGATATCAAGGTAATCCTTGGAGACCAAAATATTGAAGTAAAGGACATATTAAAGCACTGAACAATATCTAGGCACCGCACACAAAAACTGGGCAAGCCAGTCCCTTCCTAGTCTTCTTTCTCTAGCTAAAGATTTTATTGATTTTGTAAAACTGACAACAAATTTAAATGCATTTCTGTTGCAGGTAAGTCCTCTTACTATAAACCATCATGATGTTTTAAGAAGGTTGTCAAAACTTGAAATAAACTTACAAGATGCAGTTCAAAATTTTGTCCCTCTGCACAGTTCTTTCAGCTTTCTATTTTTGGAGTGTGATTCTATTGGTGTAGATTTTGAACATATTTTTCATCATATGAAAATGTAAAGATACTTTTGTACTTGTCTGCAGGTAATAATTTTTTACTGCTGAGACAAGAGAACTTCATTAAGTCTCAAAACTTTCACTAAGCCAGAAAATGGATTTTTTCAGAATATTATTTTACTAGGCCCAAAACATCATATAGCTATATGTTATATAATTGCAGTGAATGTAAATTAAGTTTAGTTAGTAGGATATTAAAACATCCTCTCTTAGAAAATGTCTTGGATTTTGAATAACCTTACTAATAAGTTTGGTAACATATTTTCATCCTGGCTTTTGCAGAAGGGATCTGTGTTGTTCCACATTTAACAACATCAATTCAATTTTAAAAATTTTGTGTGAATAACAGACGATTTAATAGAATAAAGATTATCTGATCCAACCTTCTCTTGGTAGGATATATAAACAAACTGATAAACCATCGCATTTCTCTCCTGTTTGCACTCAACAAACTCCTTTGCAATATTTCATCTGCATTAGCTGGGTCTAGCTCTAAGAGGTAAACGCTGGTAAAGGATACACAGGATAGGAGCCCCAATACTGACTGGAAGGGGCACTTTGCTGGAGTGCGCAGGAGAGACACCAGGGGGCACTGCTGACCCTCGGTCTCTGAGCTCAGTTCTTGGGCCGCCCGCCTACCGCGAGACGCTACGGGGATATGGGGAGAGTCTTCTCCCTTCGCCACGAGAAACGAACTGAAAGGTTGTGTTACAAATCCAGGCACCCCGCCCCGCGTAAAGAAAGGGAAAAGCATCTGTCCCCCGGATCTAGGTCCAGGCTGTCCCCCTTCCTCGGGGTTTTTTCTTTTTTAAATTTTTCTGTCTTGCTTCCAATCCAGATGCAATTCCGGAACTAACTGTCAGTCTATTATCCCTCCAGCTCCAAGAGACACAGTCGAGCACGACATGGAATTGTCCAGGAACCTCACTGGCTCCACTCCGGGTGCTCCAGGCACCTGCTCTGCCCGTGTCATTTTATTGACGCAGCATCCATCACTTTCCCAGTCCCTTGCCTAACTCGGGGCGGGGGGGAGGGGGGGGGGTTGTAACCCGTCCTCACGGGTGGATTGAAACACCCACCCCAAGGCTGGTTACATCCTCCCGCATCCGCTCCGCATTACTCAGCCCCGGCACTGCCTGGCTTGCTTGCAGCGCAGTCTGGATATGTAAAGGGGGATCATCGCCCAGAGTGGCCCCGAGGGGACCGGCCCGCGCCGTGCACCCGAGGTCACTGGAGAGACACAGGCGGGTGCCTGAGCGGGATGGGGCGGGGGGGTGTCCCGGTCTGGCGCGGCTGCCCCAGCGGCGTGTTCACCTGCCTCGCAGCCGCCGGGGCGCGTTGGCGTGACAAGCTCTAACTTGGTGGCGGTACAATCGCAGCCGTCGGGGCACCCCGCAGCCAGCGCCGGGTACTGACCTGGTGCTGACCAATGGAAGGGGCGGGTAGTAGCCGTAGGGTTCCCGCTGGGTTTTCACTGTTCGCTGCTGCGAGGGCTCCAGCCCCCCATTAACGCCTCTCCAGCCCCGCCGCCGGCGCTGCTGCTCCTCTTCCTCTCCCCCGTCCTCCTCCGCCTGCTGCTGCTGGGGGAAGGTCACTCTCCCCGGCTCCTTACATCGCCTGCCCTTGCCGGACATGCTCAGGCTCTTCTCAGGATGCCGCCGCTGCTGCCGGCCAGCCTCGGCTCGCAGCCTGTGCTGGGGAAGCGAGGCGGAGGGAAGCCCTGCCCAGCGAGGGACAGAGCAGCTGGAAGGGACAAAACCCTCACCATGAAAGAATATCCCTTCCCCTCCCCTCTCCTTCCAGGCGGCTGCTGATTGTCAGGAAGGAAAGACAATGTGCAGCCTGCTAGGGAGAGCTGGGGAGTGAGGAGCCGATGAGGAGAAAGGACTCCAGGTCTGCCCCTCTCCTCTCCCTTTTCATCATCACCTTGCTAGGACAGACAGCAGCATCACTCCGAGAGAGAATCGATCACCTACCCAAGCAGGCAGTGAGGAGAGGAGGGGGACTCCACTCCGACCTGCACATGAGCAGGGGGAATGACAGCTTCCCTCTCCCGCCCCAAATCCGTGCGTGTCTCAGAACAAAGCTGGGGGATTTAAGAACAGTTCCTACCGAAGAAAGGACAGGCAAGGCAACTTTGCTACGGGACAGTTATAATGATCCCCAGACACAAATGAAGCCTCCACTAAACATTTTATCGAGGTAAATAGTTTTTCTCCCAGGCATAACTTCTAAGGAGGTTTATACATACAATAATATTAGCATGGACACGGTGCTTCCAAGAATATTCAAAAAGACACAAATTGTATACTATAGATGCATAGCAGCATGAAGCAGTGCACGGCGCCAAACACTGTCATTTCCACAAAAACATGCAAGAAACAAATTGAAAAGCAATCAATTTCCTGACACAATCACATAAGTCTCACGATGCATTACATTTCTGGGCAGTCTTCCCCCCTTCCCACCCTCTCAAGCCCAGGAAAATGGTTTAAATAAGGTTCCCTATGTGTAAAAATAAGAAGAGTTCAACATTGTCACTGGCTTGCCTATGACAAAAATACAATAAGAATCTAGATTTCCAAATTATTTTTAAGTGACAAGTATAAAGCTAAAAACAATGTGAGTGTTAAGACACTTATTATGCCTTTTACTTGTAACTGAAGTTAATTATACCCATTTATATAGAGCTCAATCACAAAGATTTTTGTTTTAAAAAGGAGAATACCGAGTTACTACTTCTTTTATTCCAATGAAAGTTTCAGGTAATTATGTTATAAGGCAAATTATGCGCTCATAACTGTGCAACCCCATTAGAGTCAGTGGGGTTGAGCTGAGGGAGAATTTAACTTCATCTGTTTTCATCTGTACAGCAATTGATTTGTTAGTTTATTCATCACAATATTCTCCCTCTTCACGTTGCACACTGCAACCGTTTTTTTTTCTTTCTTTGAACTTAAAGGCTTAATGTAGCAGCCACTGTGCATTGGAGTGAGAGACTGAAGTCCAGATCCTACAGCTACTGAAGCTAATGGGAGATTCACTATCTATTTCAATGGGAGCAGAATCCATCCCCAAATACCACTCCCTCCTTAAACAGAGATATGATTATTAAGCAACACAAGGCACTGCTAGGGCCGAGTGTACAAGTCTCCTTAGCACGCCTAGATAAAAGGTTTGCAATACCCTACTTCTTTTCTGCTGCACATCTAGTTTTCAATATGAGCTGAGATTCTGCATTGCATCACTTATAAAAGTGAGAGGGCTAGTAGTTGGTGTCTGCTACAGATCATGCAGGCTTTCAATTTGAGTGGCATATGCTGGAGATCTCATGCTGCCAATACTGAAGCATTGTTGGAATTTCTAAATATTATAAATGACAATTTCCTAACTCAAAAAGTGCTGCAGCTCCCATGGGGGAATTCTTGATAAGCTCTTCTCCTAAAAAATAAAAAGGAACTGATCACAGAATTAAAAAATAATGGTAGATTAGGTATAAGTGATCATGACTTGATCACCAATTGAGCCAAATTAGCTGGGAGGAAGAACTGAATTGGAAAAATTTGAATGATAATTGGGTATCTGTTTAAGAACATCTTACTGGATGTCCCAAAAGCCATAATTTAGGAAGAAGGCCTAGTTGCATTCATTTCAGATGTTTAGGAAGAAGATAATGTCACATGAATCAGCTATATCCCTTTCTCTGCCTTGTCTTACTACCCCAATCCACAAAGCCCAAATAAATGATGTTAATGCTGAGGGGTCTCTACAGATTTGGACTAGGTGCTGCCGATTACACTCTTCTTCATCATGCCCTCCCTATTTTACTTGTTAACTAGCCAGTTTTAGCCAATTTAGGCTTGCATTTCAACTCTTCTTTCCAAAGAAAGGAGAAAATCCTTTCTGAGAAATAGCTGAGATGTCAATTAAAAATTCCATCGGGGAGCTCAAAATCCTTGTATTGTTTTAGTTTCAGAAATAGTGTGCACTTCTAACTAATATTTTTGGATCTTTTAGAAGAAATATATAGCGTCTATGTAGAGATGTACTTCTAATCTGCACAAGTAATATATATAATCTACAATAGTCTGAAGGACCAGAAAGAACAGGAAGATTAGAACTAGGCTATTAGATCATCTATCTTCTTGTATCTGAGCCACCACCATGGTATGTGAGTAATCATCAGTTCAAATGCAGCCCAAGGGTAAAGTTTTCAAAAACAATTAAGTGTCTTACATTAACAAAAGTGAATCAGGCTCTGAAGGGCCAGATTTGCAAAGGTATTTAGATGTCTAAAGAGACAGTTACATGCTTTGGAGAATTTCAGCGGGTGCCTAACTCTCACTGAAATCAAATCTTTGAAAATCTGGTCCTAAATGTCACTTTTGAAAATGTGCCCCAAAGTCACTTATGAAGTTTCACCCGAAGCCAATAATATTCCATAGATATTACTCCTCTTATAAATATTCAGTGACATTATTGCCGTTTTTAGCGAACAGATGTCCACATCAAAGCTACAGCAAAGAAACCAAAGAAGTCCCTCTAGAAGTGGTTTGAGATAACTAGTGGAACAGCATGGAGAAGCTTGTGGTGCTACTGTTTTGGTTCAATGAGGACCTATATCTCTGGGGCTGTCAGTTTGGCACTTTTCCCATAAGCACTGAACAAACAGAATGTACAGTATTTTGAAATGACACGGTTTTAGTTTAGAAACCCCCTACTTGGTAATCATTTAAATGGGAGTAAAAGAAAGATGTTACTACAGGGACACACTGAATAGTAAAAGAGTAAGATATTTAAAATAAATAATGGAGCATGGCAGAGGCAGTAGTCTTTATTACACAAAGTGCTGTTTGTTGAATTAATTTTCACATTAATGTTTGTTTGTGGTGTAGTTTTAGTTCCATAAGTATTATAGAACTCAGCTGGAACAGCAGAATTAAGGCAATCTCTCACTCTTTTCAAGAGAATGAGTTTATCAAGCTAGGGATATTTTGGTGTAATTGTATTGGACAATGGGATTGTTTATATAAACCAACTGTTCTGATGGAATATTGTCATCCTTCTCAAAATGAAGAGAAGTGCACAATTTAGATAACACCACTGACAGTATCTCTAGTGGAGGTGACTGATCAGTCAAAAGGCAGGTCTAAAATGGAGTAAAATGCTTCAAGAAACTGCAGTCATAACTTTCCTTTGAGTATGATAAAAAACAAGAATCCCCGCCTTATCTATTTTCTGATGTCTATCTTTTTAAGATAAATTAATGAAGCAAAGACCTGAATTATAAAACAAATAACAGCCTGACACCAGAGTTTAAAAATAATAACTTTACCTTAAACTGAAGCTATTTCAACCAAAACCAAAATTGTTCAGAATTTACTGGGCTTCAGCATGAGTAATGAGAATTACTGACTTTCATAGCCAGAGATGACTTACTGACTTTCTGAATATAAGAGGTGTTTTATTAATAAAATATGGGATTTCCCATTACCATAATTTTGGGGGGAGACATGTTTAAGAATGGACTTAGTCTGCCAGTTGAAGCTAGGCATTATTTCCCAGGTGATATAAATTTAGGGTATGGCTAGATGCGATAAATCGATCCCTGAATTGACACCTGTACTCTACCTTGGCAGGAGGAGTAAGTGGAGTCAGAGGGAGAGTGGCCACTGTTGACCCGCCGCCATGGGGACAGCCAGGTAAGTCGACCTAAGGTACTTCGACTTCAGCTACGCTATTCGCCTAGCAGAAGTTGTGTTTCTTAAGTTGATCCCCCCCCTTCCCCGTAGTGTAGCCCAGCCCTTAATATTAAGCATCAGCAAGGTTCAAGAAAATAAAAGTATCCTGCAATACTACCTTAAATTTTATATGATGATGCCAAAGTTATTTGCAAACATTAAGTCTCATAACATTTCTGTCAGGTGGGTAAGCAATATTTTTCCCATTTAAAGATAGATAAAGAAAGGCACAAAGTAGTGAAGTGTCTTGACCAACAAATCTGCCGCAATGCCAAGAATAGAATCTAGATTTTATGCTCAGCTGAATCCTGCTCTCATTTACATAGATGCATCTTTCATGGGAATCAGGAAGTCAGTGGGAATTCCAACCGTGCAAATTAAAAGAGTTGGCCTTCTGTTTCCTACATGGAATTTGCCAAGAGTCCAATATTTTAAATGGTATTTAGCTGCACAATTAAGTACTTCCATATAATCCTGAATGTCTCTGATAGCATGAAGAAAAATAAGGGGCTATATCAAGTCATTTATTTTTAAGCAGAACTCTGGATTAAGTTAATGTTACTGTTTAAACAAAATGAAAGGATACACAGAATTTGACCTGAACCAATGATTCTGTGCATCTTCTGTAGTCATTACGCACTATGCAAAGTTAGTGGGTGTAAAATACTACCAAATCACAAGAGGAAAATCAGGCTCTCAGAGTTGTGTTTTGAAGTTGTATTATATGATCTCAGTGGTTACTGTAGCATCATGCTGATGAAGATGTTAGCCATATTTTGAAAGGTCTGCATGATAGTTGATCCAGGCAAAAATGGATCGACATACTTTCCGCTTGTGAAACCCTGCAAGTGCATGTCAATCTAAACATTTGCACATGCCTAGCCAGGTACATCTGCATAAAAATCCAATGTTTGCACATATTTCTTGCACAAGTCACTAATGTCTTCATCCTACACACATTACTCCGCCTTCTTCTCCTTTTACTGAAATAAGGAGTCAGTAGAAGGATTACTAGAATAAGGATTGCAGGATCATTTTACTTCTTTACACATTACTATGCTGACTACATATATTTTATAAATAAAATATTAATTAAGTATAGTGTATATTAATATTATTTTGCATTTCTATCTATATTTAGCTCAAAATTCAAGGTTTTCCAAGCCAGGACTTTGTTCACTAAAATCATATGTAATGTTTTTTTCTCAGTCAATACTCCTTACAGATGCAAACTTTGATCCCATCCTGTTGCTGTACAGAAGTGGGCAACTGCCTGGTGAGCAACTTTACTGTCAAAAAGACAAAATTCCTAAACAATTCAATGTTTTTCTTTTGCTGGCAGTGTTGCAAATAAGAATGCATAAATGGCATGTATCTGTGCCAATAGGTACAAGAGTTACTGTATGGAGATATTTAGCAATTGAAGTTATATTTTGAACTTTTTACTGAGTTTAGTAAAAGAGTGTAAGGAGGATAATATATACCGTCTGTAAGGAACCAGCATTATGTATGATTTCAAGAGATTCATCCAAGACATCAAAATCTAAAAGTTACAAACAGTCTGGAGAGTTCTGAAAGTTACAATGAGAATATTTTTAAATCACAACCATCAAACCCTCCCCAATTTGAATTAACAGAATATAGGTTTAGTATGCATTGGTCATACCTACTATTCAGAAAAGGAAGAAAAAAATGTTCTGATCATTGTTCTAAGACTGGTGCTTAGAACAGTTTACAGGTTCTGTAGATTTTGTACTCATATATCAACTTTTTCCTAGACCTTGAAAGTTGTTAAGTAGTCTATTTTAAAGTGTATTAATTGTAGTTGTAGCTGTATCAGTCCCAGGATATTAGCGAGACAAGATAGGTGAGAGAATATCTTTTATTGGACCAGCTTGTGTTGGTGAGAGATAACAAGCTTTCGAGCTACATAGAAGATGGTCCCATAAAAGATATTCTGTCACCCACTTTGTTTATCTTAAAGTGTCATTTAATTTAAAATATTTTCCAATACTTTTTCTGTGTTAAGTAACAGCTATATTCAGCATTAGCCATTTCACAATATATTAAACTAAATTCATAACTATACATTTGCTGTGGTTCTGTCTTCAGCCTAGAAGGCTATTGGAGATCCATCCTGTCATTGCTAACCTCATGATTATGCCTATTTCTGTGTTCAAGAGGATCTAAAACTGCTCAATTAGGACAAGTGGAGGAAAAATACTGGGCTTTATCTTCTTTTCCCCCTAAATCCAATATTTTCTCTTCTTAATCCAGTTTGATTGGTGTAGCTGCATTTCTCCCTTCTTTATATCTTATTTTACTTCAGAAGCAATGTGATTTGTTGCTACATTAATTGGGCACTCACAATATTGAGTGTAGAACAGGAGGCAAACAATACCTTAGGCTAGTTCCAGACATAGTCAATAGGGGCTTTATCCTGCAAGTAACTATTAAACTTAGCTTTAAGCATATTCATAGTTCCATTGACTTCAGTGAGACTACTTCCATGCTTAAAGTTAAGCATCTGCTTAAGGGATTTCCTATAATCTAGGTTAAAGTGTTCAGCATCTTGCAGAACTGAGCCCTAGAAGAATAAAAAGGCCACGAAGGCATGTACACATGCTAGTGGTTCTGTCACATTAGTTTTTGTTGTTGATCATTATCCCAATTCTTGTATAAAACTCATAGGTTATAACAGGAAAAAAGTCTTGCTATGGGAAAACTACAATTGTATTTCTAGTTTTAGCAGAGATATTGCTGATGAAAGGTGCTATATTGACAGCACAAATATGGAAGATCAATGTACCACATGAAGTTACAGTAGTAGCAACTTCCCCATTCTGTCCTGCCAATATGCTTTTGCCTTGACCTACAGCAACTGCATCTAGTTATGTTTGATGGATCTGCTAAGCAGCGGATTACAACTCCCATGAGCCCCCTCTTCACAGGACTTCCCTTTGGCCTGGCTGGCTCTGTGAATTAGAGGCTGCATGTTGGGCAAGGAGCTGCAGAGAAGCTGGATGCAGAAAGAATTCCACAGGAACTGTAAGCAGAGCAGTGTTTGGAACAGGCTGTAAGGGCTGGATATTACAGCTGTGTTTATGTCTATGCAGGACTTAATGGGAAGTAGCATCAGCTGGGTAGGGAACCAATGCAGAAGGGCCCTGATGAGACATATTAACTGAACCTGGCTTAGAAACCCACAAGCTTCTGTTTGCTTGCCTAGAGATTGCCCCTCAGCCCTAGCCTGAAGAGCCCTAACTTGCATCTGAACTGCTCCAGAAACCCAAACATTTATGGCTATTGTTCACTTTGAACTGTAACTGTTAAGTCTAAGTCTACACCTAAGGTATCTGAAGCCTTTCCTTTTTGTGCCAGTCCTAGTAAAATACCCTATCACTTAACCATTCAGACATGTGGCTATTGGCCTGCAAGGCCCAGCTGCTAAAGCACTTAGGGCTTGTCTCCAAGTCATGGTACATTACTGATACCTTAAGAATTTTGTGTACTCCATTACTGAGTAGCCTCAATATTTACATATGCATAGGTAGTTTTATTTCATGTCCATACTGGGGAGATTTTCCAAAGGCACAAAGGGAAGATAGATTCCCAACTCCCTTTGTAAATCAAGGAGAGTTGGATACGCAATTCCCATATACACCTTGAAAATCATTCTATTATGTGTTTGGCCTAGACTAACCTGTAAGAACTGGACTGAAACAAAATCAGCTCATTTCATGCTGGCCACAAAATAGCTGACAGATAGCAACAACTTTTGGTCACTGCTGACCTGAGCCATATTTAAACCAGCAACCTCCAGCTGAAAGGCTACATAATCTGTTCCTAACCCTTGAACTACCCAGTCTGTTCCACCTTAGGAAGCAACACACTGAATTACAAATGGGATTCAGGATCACGATGGATGAATACAGTGCAGAACAGATAAGATTTTAGCAAATTAGCAACGATTTTTGTCCAGTACAAATGATTAAGTCTGAATAAATTTGTAGACAGTTCAATCACTCTGTAAGTGGGAGATCAGAAGCTAAATTGCTGCAGGGTCAGGATATGATAGTACATAATAAATAGAGAACCTGGTTACCTAACTATATAAGCCAATCCACTGTGATTATTTCCAGACAACTATTTTTCCTGTCTTTTTACAAATTGTAATCATAATCTATTTTAATTTATGGACACATTCCCAAAAAGCCCTCTGGGCACCTTCAGAGAATTAAATTAAAAACACAGCTAAACAATACAAGGAAATATGGCCAAACAAAGATTTCCCAGAGAGAGATGGGAAAAAAGCCATTAACATGACCCTCAGCATGCAAAGGTGCCCTTGGGTATAGTTGGTGATTTTAATAGATTACATATTTGTGTTAATAATGCAGCACTTCATTGTGAAATTTCTTCAGAACTCATGAAAAGATACCATCCATCCTTGTTACAATTCAAAGTATTTTATGTTCTTTTGGTGGAATAGTGAGACCCAAAGTGCACATCATCTATTTTTTATAAATAATAGTTTTGCTACCTGGCCTGGTAGGACTCAGATGATGGACTGTTTATTGAATGACATTGACCTAGTGGCCAAAGTTTACAGCCTTCCTTTCTGTGCCTCCCTTGTTGCTTTGCCTTTAGTTTTCAGTATTCTGCATCTTTATATCTCAAATAGAGGACACTCTTGAGACAGGACACTGGATCTGATGGACCAATAGTCTGATCTAGTTTGGCAGTCCCTGCTTACTTAAACTTAGAATATAAAATGGCACAGAAAGAGAGAATCAGAGAGGTAGCCATGTTAGTCTGGAATTGCAGAAGTGACAAAGAGTCCTGTGGCACCTTAAAGACTAACTAAAGTATTGAAGCATAAGCTTTCGTGGGCTAATACCCACTCGACAAAGTGGGTATTAGCCCACGAAAGCTTATGCTTCAATACTTTAGTTAGTCTTTAAGGTGCCACAGGACTCTTTGTCACACAGAAAGAGAGAACACTTTGCAAAGTAGACCTGATTTAAGGAAGGAGAAAGCAGATTAAAAGTCTAGGCTATAAAAAACACAGAAAAAACAGTCCCTGATGAAAATCCTAAAGGAAGTAAAACATTTATACCCAGCAAAATATAAGTAAATAAGCACTATAATAATAAAATATATTAGTGTGCCTTATGCATTTTAAATCTACTACATATTCCACTAACCAATGTCCATTAGTATCTCTTTGGAAGTAAATAAAAATCACAAAGTACTCTGATATGGATTCAGACTTTGCCTCCTTCAGAAACTCTGGACATAAAACAATGGCATATAATTTAAACATAGGAACTTTGTTGAATATAGGGGTAATTCTATGAATGCTGATTTTTTTTATAATACCTGATGACTGGCTGATAGACACAGCCCCTGATATTTGTTTAGAAATCATAAGAACATAAGAATGGCCATACTGAGTCAGACCAAAGGTCCATCCAGCCCAGTATCCTGTCTACCAACAGTGGCCAATGCCAAATGCCCCAGAGGGAGTGAACCTAACAGGTGATGATCAAGTGATCTCTCTCCTGCCATCCATCACCACTCTCTGACAAACAGAGGCTAGGGACACCATTCCTCACCCAACCTGGCTAATAGCCATTAATGGACTTAACCTCCATGAATTTATCCAGTTCTCTTTCAAACCCTGTTATAGTCCTAGCCTTCGCTACCTCCTCAGGCAAGGAGTTCCACAGGTTGATTTGTGTTGTGTGATGAAGAACTTCCTTTTATTTGTTTTAAACCCGCTGCCCATTAATTTCATTTGGTGGCCCCTAGTTCTTATATTATGGGAACAAGTAAATAACTTTTCCTTATTCACTTTCTCTGCATCCCTCATGATTTTATTGACCTCTATCATATCCCTCCTTAAATCAGGGATGTTATGTGAACATCAGTTCAGGGATGTTGCTTGCCCCTGAACTGAAATATTCTGTAGGTGGGAGGATTAATGAAAAATTGTTTCACCCATAATGACAGATCAAGATGAACAGAGCAGGTTTTGTCTATGGCATGGGTCTCCAAACTTTTTTGATCACACACCCGTAGCAGAAAAAAAAATTGAGCACGCACTCCCATGGGGGAAGTCCCGCCCAGCCCCACACCCATCAACTCCCTTCCACTTCCTGCCCCCAACTGCCCTCCTCAGAACCCCCCCCTTGTCCCCTGACTGCTCCCTCCTGGGACCCTGCCCCTGATTGCCCCCCAGGACCTCACCCCCTATCTAAGCTTCCCTGCCCCATGTCTCCTGACTGCCCCCTCGTTGTCTCCTAACTGCCCCCCCTGGGGCTGGTCCCCGCTGTGGCACCCGGCTTTTCCAGATGGGCTGCAGCCGCGGTGCCCAGCTCCTGGGGCTGGTCCCCGCCACGGCACCCGGCTCCTGGGGCTGGTCCACCACAGGGCCCAGCTCCTCCAGCCGGGGCCGCCGCAGCCCCCCATGGGTGGCCTCACACACCCCCTGGGGTGCGCACACCCCAGTTAGTCGATCACTAGTCTATGGAACTGCCCACTAGTGAGCATAAATAACTATAAATATTAAAGTGTGTTAAGTCATTCATATCACTGGAGTGTTGAAAATTTGTAACCACTTAGGGCAAGGGGTGACAAGAATAGGGCATTTTTTGTAGAGTTCAAATCACAAAGTTAACCAGGTGCATGATGGCTCTTTGCTTTCCTTCGCAGCATCTTGCAATGGCCACTGCAGAAGGGAGAATACTGGGCTTGATGGATCACTGGTTTGAAACACCACAGCAGATCCTATGTTCCTATTAAAACTGCCTGAAGGAGGTTCCTCTCCACCCTCAACACCATATTGACATTTAAACGTAAATATATATGTCCCTCAGAGCTTCCCTCCGTTTAAATTACAGTTTCCCTTAGTATCAGTCCGAGCACGGTAATTGTGTGGTCCTTTAGTCTGATGTATTCACAACAGACCCAACATTTTGGGGTAACCTAGAGTAACGCTAATTTCTGAATGATACCGAGTAGTAAGAAATGCTGCTAAAAGGGAAAGGCGATGTTTATGAATTAGTTTATCTGTCAGGATTCTACCCTGTTTTTGCTGAAGGCTATGATCATGTGAAGCACAGACTATTTTTCTAAACTGTCATATAAACAGCAAGTTTGGTGCAGTGATGTATGTGGGTGACAAGTGTTGGGCCTGCATCTGACCTCAGAAATACTTGTAGGTAAAAGGAGGGGAATGGCCAAGGGAATTCTGAAAGATATAAGCTTCAGCCATCACCTCTTGTTATCATTCAGCAACTATAATATTACACAGCCACAATACCCATTCAGACAATTATAGCTAAGATGAAGATGTGCAAAGCTCTTGAACCCCATTTACAGACAAACAGCAGGGCTGAATTAATGTACACTTCAGATCACAGCTGGAAAGGCCAAATTATTTGCTATGGGAGATCAACACATTTCCCTTTGGTTAGAAGCACCATCTTCAGGTCAGCAGTCCTGAAAAGATCGGGACCTACTGGAACCTTCTAGGGGCTCCAATAGCAAATTTTACATAAGGTTGTGCCTTCCACTGAGATGACAGTCTTCACATCCTGAATATAGGCATTAGTCATCTCAAGAAACTTTCCAGGAAAGGTCCACTTATCCTGCTTACACTAATGTAGTGTTTCCCAAGTACAAGGCACAATTCCTGGGGGACACAAACAACTATCAGGGTATGGACAGAATTCAGTTGTTCCCCAGAGTCTCAGCTTTCTTTCTTTCTTTCTTTCTTTCTTTCTTTCTTTCTTTCTTTCTTTCTTTCTTTCTTTCTTTCTTTCTTTCTTTCTTGAAAATGAGGTTGCAGCTCTTTGGCAGCTAAGAAAACCCTCAAAGCTTTAAGTAAGTGTAACCAATTCAAATATTTCCCAGAGTTTTCAGAGAGCCTGCAACAG
This sequence comes from Sternotherus odoratus, assembly GCA_032164245.1. Lineage (NCBI taxonomy): Eukaryota > Metazoa > Chordata > Testudines > Kinosternidae > Sternotherus > Sternotherus odoratus. The sequence goes on from JAVMKO010000004.1 coordinate 33,896,093, forward strand.
TAGCTCCAAGAAGTGTGAACTGTCCCATTCATTTCTACTGTGTGGAGTGCTGATTTGGTTTCATTTTTCTAAAAGTGAGGACTTATATAAGACATAGCACTAGTGGGAACAATACTTTCCGTCTGAGCAGTCAGTAAGACATACACAAATGGACAGTAAAAAAAAAGTAATAAGAAGTGGGCAAGTCTATCTGGAGTGTGTTCATTTAAACTAACTAGGGTTAAGAAAAGAAAAACTGTTTACAATAACAGCACTTAATACACAGGAAAGTGAGCTAATATCACAAGTGGATAATTATATTATGAATTTCAGTAATAAAAGAGATCTTGCAAGATGTACAAATGGCTAATTGTCTCATACCCACCGACATTAGATATAATAGTACACTAGGAATGTGAGTTGTCTGAATATTTGGAAAAAAACATGGTAGAACACGAGACACAAACCCAGTTCATTATCACTATGAATTTTCCTTAACCAAAAAAAATAAAAAATCTTACATTTTAGTGCACACCAGATCATTACATAAAACAGGTAAATAACAATTATACAGAGCACTTATTTAAATCTTTTAGAAAGCTGGGCAGTATCATTTTACATGTGGGGCACTGAGGCACAGAGAAAGAAAAGTGACTGGTCACCAGAGGAACCAGGAATAGAACACAATTTTCTAAGTCTCTGTCCAGTTCTCTAGGCACCACTGCCTCCCTATCACACAGCTATGATGGAGATGCCACCAACCATCAGCTAACCTGCCTCACATAATTGTTTTCTTGCCACAAATTACTAACCCACTAGAGTAATATATGTAAAGTTATTTCTGAAAATAAAAATCTGCCTCTCCCGAAATCCGTACCTTGGAATTACTAGAGGAATTCAGTCTGCCACTGAACACCATTAAATAGTTAGTATATATATAGTATATAGTAAATAGTTAGACATATCTAATAGTAGCAAAATGTGCAATACTTAGAAATCTAGCACACTTCCAACTTATTTAAAGAAATGTCAAACATAGCTCTGACTGAGGAAATAACTTTACATCAGCAACAAAATGGGTGAAGAGATATGCTAAAGTTTGATGTCACATGAATGCACTAATGTAGTTGTGGTTTAACATGGCTCTTAGATAATGTCAGAATTAAAATAACATTTTAGACTGCATTTGTAACTAAGATACACTGATCTTATGATCATGCATTGCACACACACCCCTCTCCCCAAAAATAGAAGAATGAAATAGAATGAAGACAGAAGCTGAAAAGCATAAAGCAACCATTTGGGTTTAGAGTGTGGTTTCCAGAGGCCCAGTAGTCAGAGCAAGCATCTTATTCAATATTTTTATTAATGACCGTGGAACAAAAAGTGTGCTAATAAAATTTGTGGATGATGCAAAGTTGGGAACTACTTCCAGTATGGAGAAGGACCAGAATATCATACCAGAAGCTATTGATGACATTGAAAACTGGAGTAATAGAAATGGGATGAAATTTAGTAGTGCAAGATCATGCACTTCGGGACTAACTAATAATAATCGTTGCCATAAACTGGGGACTTACCAGCTGGAACTGACAGAGGAGGAGAAAGACCTGGGAGTATTGGTTGATCACAGAATGACTATGAGCTGCCAGTGTAATGCGGCCATGAAAAAAGCCAATGCAATCCTAGGATGAATGAGGGGAGGTATTTCCAGTATCCACAGGGAACTGTTAGTACCATTATACAAGGCCCTGGTGAGAACTCCTCTGGAATACTGTGTGCAATTTTGGTTTCCCATTATTTAAGAATAATGGATTCAAACTGGAACTGGCGCAGAGAAGGGCTACTAGGATGATCTGAGGAATAGAAAACCTACTTTATGAGAGAAGACTCAAAGAGCTTGGCTTGTTTAGTCTAAACAAAAGAAGATGGAGGGGAGATATCATTGCTTTCTATAAATGCATCAGAGGGATAAATACCAGGGAGGGATAGGAGTTATTTAAGTTAAGTGCCAATGTGGACACAAGAACAAACAGATATAAACTGGCCATCAACAAGTTTAGCCTTGAAATTAGACAATGGTCTCTAACCATCAGAGGAGTAAAGTTCTGGAGCAGCCTTCCAATAGGAACAGGGGGAGCAAAAAACCTAACTGGCTTCAAGACTGAGCTTGATAAGTTTATGGAGAGGATGGTATGGTGAGACTGCCTACCATGCTAAGTAAAAAATCTGTGACTGCTAGCAGCAAATATCCCCAGCAGCCCATAATGGGAAACTAGATGGGGAGAGCACTGAGCACAAAGAATTATTTTGCAAGTGTCTGACTGGTGGGTCTTGCCCACATGCTCAGGGTATAATTGATCACCATAGTTGGAGTCAGAAAAGAATTTTGTCCTGAGTCAGACTATTGATCCTCTGCTGCTGAGATTAAGACTAAGCCAAATGACTGCCTTAGCCAATCAGGTGATTCTGCTGTAACCCAGCTGTGCTCATTGGCTGACAACTAAGCAGATCCAGATGCAGGCCTTCATTCCTGACACTTGGTTTCATTTATTGTTCATTGCCAACAAAATTTTGTTTCAACATTTATTAAAGAGAAAAAATAAAAATATTTTAAACTCAAATTCAAATAAACCTTGATTTTTATCAGTTTCAAGACCTTGTGTGCAATTGAGGTATCACCTGTCATCTTCCTCTCATATAGCACCTCTTCTGCTACAACTGGAAGTCAAAGCCTTGCTTAATAAAGCTTCTATAACTCCTTCCGTCCAAGGATCTCAAGTGCAGAGCCATTTATATGCTTTTCATCTCAAACAGCCCTGTGTATTAAGGGAGGGCTTGTCTTCCCATTTTATAGATAAGACAATGGAAGCAGAAAGAGGAGACTTGCTGAAGATGACAAAGGAAATATATGGCAGTACTGAGAATAAAACCCAGGTTTCCTGCTTCTTCAGCTCGTGCCTTACCATGGGATCATTGTGTATTATAAAAATGATTTCATTTTAGGGGACCACTTGCAATATTCTTAGTTTTGCCTTCTTTGGGAAAGTGTGGAATAGGAAATACCCTTTAAAAATTTATCAAAATCTGTTTTTATGCCAAGCTGACTTCCATTAAATAAACTGCTGATGAGAAGGTTTATACTGAACATGTCCAGCTATGTTCTGATTTCAAAGCAGAATGTTCCTCCAAACTTGGAATTACAGAAACAAATCCTGACCTTTTATCCTACTTGCACTTCAAGGGCACCAATGAAATTGAACCCCTTGCATTTACTGTCTCCCTTTCTGCTTTTGTTTACTATTGTCTTTTTCAGCCAGAGATCATCTGGAATCCAAAATTTCCCCCTTTTACTTTCTTACATCAAGGATCCCTGTCAAAGTGGGCAGGATGTGGCTTCTTACATCCTGTCAATGCCACACCAACTGTCAGGCAGACGGGTTCATTTGAGGGGCATAACAACAACAGGTTGAGAGCACTTACCATCACAGCTAGCAATGCCAGCATTTGCTGGCCTGGGAGTAAAGCACAAACTTGAGTCCCAAGGGTTTCTGGGTTTTGGGTTGCAGCTAGTCCTTCTTAAAAGCCTCTTTTTAAGACTTTGTACAACTATCCTCTTGGATACTTTTAAGTCAGATGTTTAACATTTAAGTTAAACATAAAAATGTTTAAGATTAACAGCTGTGTTAGTTTATATCCATAAAGAAAATGAGGAATACTTGTGGCACCTTAGAGACTAACCAATTTATTTCAGCATAAGCTTTCATGGGCTATAGCCCATTTCATCAGATGCATAGAATGGAACACACAGAAGTAAGATGCATTTATATACACAGAAAGCATAAAAAGTTGGAAATTACCATACCAATTCTAAGAAGCTGTTTAATTTGTGTAATAACTAATTACTAGTGTAATTAGTGCAAGGACTGTGAATGGCTTAGTCATTACACTAATCATCCCCTGCTTATCCTGGGATATCTGAGGACTCTCACTGCATGAAGGTGAGGCTGCAAGTTTTGAGAGGACAGGCCAGCTGAAGGGGTGGAACAGATGGTAACTCTTCAAAGGGGCATCAGCCCAGGGCAAACTTGCAGAATTGATAGACGTGAATAGGTTGAAGAAGTTGGTGAGAAATGAGCCATAAAGCGGGTCTAAAGAGACTGGCCCATAACTAAATAAACCAGTGTTTTCTGATTTCTGCAGGTATTTTTGGAACCTGTATGTACATGAACAGAAGGCTATGTCCTTTGACACAGCACAAGCCTGAAAAATCCTCTTGCATACTTCCAAAAGGATTTTTACCTGGGTTTTCTCTGTAACTTTTATGTTGTGGCAATTTGTGACAAGTTTTTCCTCTTCCGTGTAATTTTGTTTGGAAAGGGAACCTGGAGTCCTGGAATTTTGTGTTCAGGATCTTTCCTCTTTTGAAAACGAAAATGCTAATTCCCAGTGGACAAGTATCCATATTATAAAAGTAATAATCACACATTAATCATCACACCTATTAGCATTTTTTTCTATGTAATAAATTGTTAGATTTTTTTCTAATACCAACAGTACTTTAATTCTCAAAGTTAAAAATAACCGCAACATGCATTTAAACTAAAGCTAGTGTTTGTTGGGGATAAGGCAAGAGAGGATTTTTTTGTTACAGTTGATATAGAACAACCACAGCATCCATTTCCCATGTTCTATCTCACAACTCAGGAAGAATACTCTTGGGTCATTGCCCAACTCCTTTTGCCCTGAATTTGGATGGGTCACCTGACTGCTGTATTAACAGCCATTGCTCTATTCCCGGGAACACCATTGGGAATACTTGTTATTGTGATGGCAATAACATTAACTACAAGTGTTGATTCATACCATGAAAGAGTGAATATATATAGTTAACTGCACTAAAGTGCCTGTTGTCTTTGTATTTGTTTTCTTTCCTGACTGGTGATGTAAATAGTGTGTCTGAGATTGATGTAGTTGTCTCAGTAATACTGTGTGTGCTGCAGACTAATGAACATACAATACTTGTGTGCAGGAAACAATACATATCGTGTATTAAACATTTCTCATACTGCTAATGATGAAAAGACAGACTAAAGGTAATAATGTTCTGTTAATCAGGGAGGTAGTGTCTATGGGTTATTTAAGAGCTAGAAGATGAAATATAAGATTTCTATTTACTATTGAGATCTAGCACACTCTTAAAAGATCTGACTTTATCTAAGTCTTGATGAAGACACTGAAGGGCAGCAGGATGCCCCATCATTTTTTTTATGATTTACTAGACAACAAATGCTAGAACATAAATTCCAGAGGCGAAGGGATCTTTTCAAGGTACAGGACTATGAGAATCTTGAAACAATAAATTGAGGCAGTAGGCAGTTTATATTAATCAAACTCTACCACATGGCTTTACAGGTTTCCCATCCTCTCCCTTATTTTGCTGATTTCACTATAAAATGTGCAGTTTGTAAATAGGGTTTGTCACTCTGACCAGTATGCCATCATGGGGTATGTCTACACAGCAGCTAGGAGCATGCCTCCCAGCCCAGGCAAACAGACTTCTCCTACCTCAAGCATGCTAAAAATAGCAGCATAGATGTTGTGGCTCTAGTGGAGACATGGGCTAGCCACCTGAGCTGAGAGCTAAGAGATGAGTAGGCTTGAAAGCCCAAGCTGCCTCCTGAGCCACAACATCCACACTGCTATTTTTAGCACTCTAGCTTGAGCCAAGCTAGTTTGAGTCCTTCTACCTGGACTGGGAGGCTCGCCCACAGCTGTAGTGTAGATATACCTTATGTGAGCAACAATATAACTTATCTAGCCACAATATTATAACAAAAGGGTAGTCGAAGGAATGAGGTTAGGTTAGTGTGATGGGCTGGATTAAGCCCAAAAGCTCCCGGCTAGAGGCCTCAGAGTTCTGCCTCAACCATCCCAGGAAAGGAGCAGTGGAGAGGTCATCCAAGTGGCTTAGAGTGGTTGCAAGGAAGCAACCAATCAGAGGGGCTTCTGGAATGGCCATTCAGTGGCCATGAGGGCCATATAAAAGGAGCTGAAGAATGGCACAGCAGTTAGTTGCTGTTTGGACCTGGAGAAGAAAGGACTGCATGTCTGGCTGGAAGACCAACAGGACTAAAGACAGTGTGCTACCAGGGACCGGGGGAGTGAGAGGCTCCTGGCTGGCTGCTAAGACTGAGCAAAAGACAGTTTGCTAGCAGTGACTGGGGGAACATTGAGGGAGCTCCTGGCTGGCTGTGGTAACTAAATAAAGACTGAGCCTGGGGAGGGCTCAGGAAGATAGGGTCTCCAGGGAGGAAGCCTTGGAGATATGGCCCCATCCCAGGGTCTGAAAGAATGCAGACACTCCCAAGCAGGAGGGAGAGGTAGGTGCTGACCTTGTTACAACACAATGTCTAAAAACCCCAACAAACTTTAATGCAGCCATAATCCAAATGCATCAGCAGGGTGTTACAATTGCAGAACTTCAATATTAGCCCAAGTATTTTTTTTCTTTGAAATAACAACAGGCCCTTTTCAAATGGCCCTAGTCATTAGTGGGCAAAGTCCTTGTCACCTGGTGGTGGTTCAGTGGCTTACATGAATTGAGCTGGTAATCTGAAGGTTTAGTCTAGTTCCCAGTGGACATGAATCCATAGTATAGAAGTCATAATCACACCTGAATCAGCACCCCTGTTGGCAATTTGAATAGAGAGATTGAATGGTGCAAAGTATAAGGTGCTCACTCAGTACTAGCTTCACATCAGGCAGAGTCACATTGGCAGGGAAGAGCAGCAGGAAGAAGCTTACATTGCTGTTGCTTGTATTACACTTGCATTGTGGATAAGTAGATGGCTTCAGTTTCCAGTCGTATCAGTCTGGCTTTTCAAGAGTAATAAATTCATCACCTCACATTTATGGGAGAAAGTGCTAGCTGGGGAACTGTGACTTTTCATTCTTTCTTCATTCAGATCTGGCTCTGTCATCAGCCCTTAAGGATGCTCTGAAATAATGTCAGTCATCCTGCTATCTAATGCTTCATTGCTAATTCAAATTAAAACAATAAGATTTAATGTTTGCAGCTAAACACACTTACAGAACATACCATAATATTTCAACTGGAAGGCTAAAGTAATGCTTTTACTTCAGCAGACTAAAATTAGGGTGTTATTTATAGTCTCCACTGGACTGTTAGAGTTGCTCCTTTGCTTTCTTTACGTTTCAGGCAGAATAATTCCCTGAGTTCTATTCCTTTTTAAATCATGTGTATAGTTTTTTTTTTATAGGAGGAGAGATGTATTTTAATTCTATAGCAAAAATGCTTTCAACAGAATGTATTTTCTAAGACATTTTAGCATCAGAAATTACAGACCTGATGTGACAACACTTTGGCCCCGTGGCCTTCATGAAGGTAATATCAAGCTATTATAAGGAATTACAGAAGCAACATGTTCTACCCTAAAAATCTGCTTGAGATCTTGATCCCACCCATCACTATTAATCGCCAGGTATCCCTTGTCACAGGATCGGTGCTATGGCCCCAGATTTGGAACAGTCTCTTGGAGACACCCATTCAGTGTGCCAGACTCCGTAGGGGTCTCTGTGTTCCTCCAGGGTAAGCCTCGTGGCTTCATTGCCTCCTTAGACTGGACCTCTGGGCCTGCAGCACTCTTGCTTCACATCGTAAGTTCTGTTCAGTGAGTCCAACTGACACAGGTTCCAGGGATTAATGCATCTTGAGAAGCATTTGCAATAACACTTATGCCACATTGTCAAAAGTCAGGTTTATTTGTTAACTGGAACACAGCACAGGAAGTCTGTGGAGTAATCTAGAGAAATGAAGGTTAAAGCATAGTTCATTCTGGTTAGCCCAGAGTCCTGCCAAGCTATAGTGAACCTCTTGGTTCAAGTTCTGTCTGTCTGCCTCCATCTGACCTCCTTTGTCAGACTCCAGGTGAGAGCCGTGACTCCTTCCAGTAACCAAGTCTTATTCCCCACATGCCCAATCCTTTGATCTCAAGCTGTTGTTCAGCTTCCATAAGGCCAGGTGGGGAAGTCCATATCCCTCTGAGTTGTTGGTTGCTAGGTGTCAATGTCCTTGCAATTGGATTTGCCATTGTCTTTGCAGATGCTCCATTGATATGGGGAGTAAGGCGCTCTCCCATCAGCATAGAATGACTACAATAGAGAGTTTACAAGAGGTGCGGCTGTGGCACTGTAAGATCTCTAGTGTAGGCAGAGCATAAGGGTGAAATCCTGGCTCCAATTAAAGCCAGTGGCAAAAGTCTCATTATCTGTAGTGGCGTCAAGATTTCATGTGAAACCTCAATTTCCATTTATTTCAATGTATGGTCACAAAATATTTATTACAGCTGTGTAGTAGCCAGGTTCCATCATGGCTGATGAAGCACTTCTACAGTGTTACTTTTCTGTTTTCAGGCTCTTATAACTTTCAGAAAAAAATAGTCTTTGGACTGAAATTTCTTATGCTTGTGCTCAGCCAGACGACACATTGATTTTTTAATTTTTTTTTATAAAATTCTGTTTAATCATTTTTCAGACTATTTGCAAATAGATATTTTTCATGACTTTTAAAATTGTCCTGCTGTTTTATTTGCATTTAAATAACTTTAAATATGGCTGTGTTTTATCAAATTTACCACAGTCTCCATATAAGAGTTTGGGGAACAGAGGGCAATGGAAAGCATTTGTTCAATCGTGGGGTGAAACATCGCAGAATCTCTGTCTGATTAAACTGGGAATTGTGCAGAGATCATTGTTATTCTCTCATGTATGTCTGCGAGGCGGTTTCAACTCCTGAGCAGGGTTTCAGAGAGGAACACTGGCAGACTACCTCTTACTTCATGCTGCCAACCCCTACTGAGAAATACAAACAAGAAGCAGGCCCAGAATAAGACTGAGAGCTTGTCACAGGTCAAGGGGCAGAATGACAAGAGTCAAAAATTCCCCAGAGACTTAGGCCTGAACACACAAGTCACTCTCTTGAGAGAGGGTTTTATTGTAAGGATCTGAGTTTATTCAAATTGGCCCCAATTTTGCAAAACTATCTAATTGCATCATGTCCATGCAGTTTAATAGACAAAGAATTTTTAAAAAATATAGTTCAAGTTTCCTTGTTTCTCCAGTGATCCTCTGGTCTAGTTCCCAATCAGCCCAGCACTTTGTCACCTCTTCCCTCTGAAAATAGTGGACTTATTGAAGTCATATACTTTGGCTTACCTGCACTTAATTATTTTCTGGCTAGTAGTGCCTCCCTGAGCTATTTCTGAATTTTGTCTGGGGATTAACCCCAAAATGGAGATTATAGGCTTTCTCCTCAGGACAGCATTGGGATGGGGAATGGCAGGGTTTTAGGAATCCTCTCCAGAGAATGCCAAAAGACCTGATTCCACTATGACAGGGACAACCAAGTGCTCCTGGAAGAGTATGAGAACTTGGGGACAGAATGCTCTTGTGACATGCTCAGACATCCATCAGGTATAGAAGCCTAGATAGAATGGTCCTGATGCCTCATTAAAAACATATTTTTTTACACATTAATGGTCCTGTGATGTGCTCAGACATCACAGTGAGGAATAGAAGCCTAGATACATTCTCAGACAATATTGCAAGGTATTAACACAGTAAGAACAAAGAGTACATTGGGAAGTACAGGATCACAAAGTCCTCACATTAGACACTTAATCTGTCTTGCGTATGACCAATTATCACGTAGGGAGAAATAATCCTGTTTGTACAGAGAGAACTTGGTCAGATGTTCTGAACTTCTAATTACTGAGCCCTTTTCAGTGTATTTGAAAAAGGGAGTCAAATGTTCAGATAATTGTTATGAGTGCCTTCTAGAATTATAGATTTTTTTTTTCCATTGCAAGTGCTTCCCAAATTCCTAAAAGTTATAATTCATTGACAGTGTGATGCACTTGTGCCACTTTGCCACAATAGTAATTCTAGCAGCCTACGCAAATCATCATTTCAGTTCAGAGGAAAGAAAGAAAGTGTATTTTGAAAACTAATTGCTAACAACCCATGCATAATAAGAAAGGAATAGAAAAAGAATTTGTATATGATCTCTTTCCCCCTCACCTACTTTAGAGAAACTTTTATTAAAGAAGATTTGAGGGGAAATCTCTGTGGGACAACTTCTTTAAAAATTACATTTTAGAATTGAATTTGCACAATTGGAAAAAAGAGGAGGCCATCACCATCTGTCAAATTTGCTGATATTAAATGCACCTGCTGGAGTCCCTTATCCCTTTTCAGAAAATGAAAAAGGTATGCTAAATACATTTGTAGAAAGCCTGCTTATTACATGTGCTTGATTGAGTGCCCAGTCACTTCCTATAAGGCATCTGATAGCATTAAGCCAGACAGCAGGAATATCAAAATTGATCTTCCCTGGTTTTGCTGGAATAATTCTTAGGGGTTTCAAATGTGTATTATGAGCTTTCACACACCTTACTTGAAAGAATGGGGGGAGTTGAATGTTCAGCAAAGAAATCCTTTCTCCCAACAGTTTATTAGGCATTTTGGTGTAATGGGTGTTAACAAAAAACCAAAAAGCAAGGAGTGAGAGCACATCATGTAAATTGGTATATATATGCTGACATCAATGCAAGTACATTTAATGCAGTGGTTTAAACCTGCCGAAGACCTAGCCTGAACAACTTTAAGCAGTCTGACTAAAAATCTTTCTCTCTGTTACTCAACGTCAGCTTCTTGTGATATCTTAATCCCAGTAGTTTTTCAGTTGTCCTTAGATTTCTTGAGTGTAGAAAACCTGAATTTACAGTGTAAAAAGTAATCAGAAAGTTCTAAAAAAAGAAAAGCTTTTCAGTCCTTTTTTAATTAAATCACAAGGAAGCAAAAACCAGAATTTCAGTTTTTTTATCCTTGCAAGTCACCTCTAAGGAAATATTTTTATGTTCTCCCACTTTTCTGTTTCCAGTAATGAGATCCCAAAAAACAAAAAGCATCTCTCTCTCTCTCTCTCTCTTTCTCTCTCCCTCTTACTTTTCTGTGAGAAGCAGAAAAACATTTATCATTTTAGATTGTATATAAAATGCAGTTTTTTCTTTTTACATTTCTTTTATTGGAAATGCAGTGCACAAGAGAATACAAGACAGAAATAACATCCAAGAACACACAGCACAGAAAAAGCATCTGGAAAAACTAGATAACAGATGCAAGTTGTGTTTGAGTGTGTGATCAGTTATAGGACTGCTGTGTAGACTACACTATAGTGATGTGTTGACATTCTTATCAATAGGTCAAAACAGTCATGTTTCATAATGAATAGTACAAGTAAAAACATATTTTCATAATAATATTGCTTATAAATATTATTGTCCAGAAATCTCAAAGAATTTAATGACAATACACTGAAAGTGAAATATCATTTAACCAGTTTTCTGGTGCATTTTGTAAGAAAAAAGAAACCCTTCAACTCCTCCAAAAGGATGAAGTCAACAGAAAAGACACTCACTTTTCGTTAAAATTAAAAAATATTTTTTTCAAATGAATCCATAAAACAATGCTTAGTCCAAAGCTTTAGTAAAGAAAATAAATGACATAATCCCTCTATGACTACTGCTTCTCCTCTGAACAATTACCCCAGGCAGGAAATCTTTAGATAAAAACCTCTAATGATGCTAGTCTCCTATCTAATCTCCTTCCCAAAAGCATTATAGTTAATTATTACAAATTCTTTCCTTTTGTATCATAATCAAATTCACTTACTTACATGGAGTGCAATAAGAATAATGGAATATTTTGCTTCATTATCTCTAGCGTTATATTAAAACTGATGATTGACTGAAAGTATTTATAAAGACGATAAAATAGCAGGGCTTTGATTTGTTTTTCATTCAACATGTAATAACCTAGGGATAGATGATTTAAAATATGTGTTAAGGCTGGAGTCAACCCTCCAGAACACATAACAGGGATTCTCAAACTGGGGGCTGGGACCCCTCAGGGAGTCGCAAGGTTATTAAATGGGGTGGGGAATCGCGAGCTGTCAGCCTCCACCCCAAGCCCCACTTTGCCTCCAGCATTTATAATAGTGGTAAATATATTAAAACATGTTTTTAATTTATAAAAGGGGATCCCACTCAGAAGCTTGTATGTGAAAGGGGTCACTGGTACAAAAGTTTGAGAACCACTGAAACGTGTGTCCTTCTCTACAAGTTGTCACTGCATGAAGGAACCTGTTACTGAACCTACAAGAGGAAGTCAGAAAATATAGGTAAATTGAATATACAGGAAAATAGTAATAGACTAGGCCAGTGTAGCTATGGACAGGTGAATGAAAGAGTAATGCAAGGATTCATATCAGATACAACACACTAACAACTCAGATACATGATTCATAAAATGCTAATAATCAGCCTTGCTAGATTTATCTGTGAACACTCAGGAATCATGTTTTATTAGACAAACAAAAAAAGACAGACTAAAGAATGTGCTTTTTGATATGCAATGCTATCTAGTGTAGCCAGTTAGCTGTGTTATATAGAATAGAATCTCTCTGCAAGTATGATCTTTGATTTGGTATGAAGGTAGGCAGGCAGGACCATCCTTAGGAATTATGGGGCCCTATGCATTATTATTAAACTGGTGCCCCTATGCCCGATGGCAGCATGAGCTTGCAGCCCAGTGGAGGGATGGGGGGAGGGTGGAGACGAGACAGCGAAGGATAACGAGATGCCTGGCCTGTCTCACGGTGGTGGAGAGTCACAGTTCCCCGCAGAGACCCCCCGTACACTCTCCCTCATGCAGAATGGACATGCAGAAGGAACCTAATTAAAAGCACTAACTTGAGAATAAAAAATGGCAGTTGCAGGTTTTTTGATATGCCCTGAAGTGTGTCAGCCATTTAACTGCAAAAACAGCTGTCTCGCTGAATACAACATTAAATATTCTGGAATTAATGATGCAGCTCTTCTCTGTTTTACATTTTCTTAATCAGTATTTCTAAGCTGATTTTATATTTTAAATGTACTCTTCAGCCATGAAAAAGTAATCATTCCAGATATAACTTTTTAGATAATGCTTTCTTTGCCAAAAGACATTATTTAACTCACTGAAACAAAGACATTATTTTAAATTAATCAGTTACAGAGGTTTAGTGTATTCAGAAGTGTTCATTGCTTTTAGAAAAAGGGAACACTAATTTATGTTGTGTGTTCTCCATAACAATAGACATGTTTATGTAATTTCACCAACTTTAAAAAATGTTTTCAAAGATTTTAGGCAAAACAAAGGGTTTTATATCTTACTAAAGTACTGATTTTGCTGGAGCACTGTCTTAAAACTAGTTCATCGAATAGTCAGAAGTAAAGAAAGGGAAACTATTTGTCCAGCTGTTTGGAAGGAAAGTGGTGGTGTCCCTTTAAGGGCTCTCTTCAGTGGGGGATGGGGGGGGGGGCTGAAGGGAGAAAGGGATGAAGTTCATCCGATGAACAGAAAGGACAGGAAGACTTTGGAAGAAAGTTTTTTCACTATAGTAATTAAAATGTGTATTTTAGATGAGTGGTCTTTTGAAGGATTTATTTTAAAAACTCTGTCTGAAGATCCAAGCATTTAAGGCTAAAGATGATTTTGCATCTAAAAATCTATGCAATGATTTTTTAGAGATGTGATTTTATAATCTTCACCAACCTACTAGTGAAATATTTTTAAAGCAAATTTTAAACTAAGGTCCTGTAGACTGACATGTTCTGAGTAAATATGACAGTAATGCACAAGTGTTTTTGTGAGTAAATTCAGAAACTGACAGTGTATACCTGGGGTTTGGCAAATGTCCGTTAAATGACTTCATTACCCCTTCAACAGTTTCAGTGTTGTGCTAATATGTCTGGGAGGCTGAAACGCTTTTTCACTTTTAACTGCTAGATCCCCTCCTGAGAAAGACTCACCAGGCTGCAGCAGCCAGCTGTGGGAAGGGACAGAACAGGGGTAGGAAAGACAGGAGGGTGAAGAGTAAGACCCAATGGCGGGGGCAGGGGAAGGGAACAGCTACACACTCTTACTGGTATGGAGTGGACCGGGGCTGGCTCTGACCCTCCCAGCCACATTCCTTCTTCCTGAGGCCGCGCCCCTTCCGGGGGGCCAGAGCTGGCTCTGACCCCTCTAACCCTATACCCCAGCCCAGCCCCCTACCCAGCCTACAATTACTTTCACCCCTGGTGGTGCCCCAAATTTCCAGGTGCCCTATGTGGCTGCATATGTTGTGTGTGCCCAAGGACGGCCTTGTGGGCAGGGGTGGCAAAGGAGCCGCTGAGAGAAAAACAGAATGAACAAGGTAATTGAAAGAAAAACTGAGGCGAAGGGCAGAGGCAGGACGGTGGTGAAGGAAAACATGAGGTGGGGATCAGAGCAACTTTTCTTGAAGAAAAAGACTGGTTGGTGGGACCAGGTGCTGGCTGGCTTCTGTGTCTTGTCCCATGCCCTGTGAATCAGGTCATTGTATAGTTTATATCCCACGCCCAAAGTGTGTGGATTCAGTTTATCATGGAGTGGTTCCTTCTGTGAAGTCCCCTGACTTTGTTCTGTTCCTAGAACTACTGGAGTTCTAGCACCTGGTGGAAAAGCTTTACCAAAGAAGGTTTTGTAGCATGCTCGAAGGATGGAGTCAGATAATAATAGTGCCTCACTTTTCATCAGCAGATCTCAAAGTGCTTCACAAAGCAGATAATCATCATTATCCTCATTTTACAGCTAGGGACACTGAGACATAGCTCCCTGATTCTCTAGTCACATCTACAATAGCTCCAGCCTTGTTGTAAGATGCTTCCCATCTGCCCATCACATCCCTGCAACAGTGAGAGGTGCTTGAATAGGAGGTGGCTAGAGAGAGAGACATCAGCTGTATAAACACTGGGGAAATACAGGAATTTTCTGCTTGCTTTGCACCAGGGCAAACAGGGAGTGGAAGGCAAACAGGGCAAAGGGAGTGGAGTCGGTCCACAGCATCTGGCCTGCAATCTCTAATATAGCTGAACCTCCTCTGCTAATGATTTTGAAGATCAGGACCCAGGGCTTGAACTGGCAGTGGGAGCAAACTGGGAGCCAATGGAAGGATTGGAGCACAGGCTTTGTGTCATCTTGTGGTCTAAACAGAGGGCAACTTCATTTTGCATCAATTGAGCCCTTTGCACTGTTTTCACATAATACAAGCAATAGGAACAAATCCCTTGAAAATATCAGAACCGCGTGGCACAAATCACAGCTTGTTTGAAACTGTGCTCAGAGTACAGCTCTAAAAAGGAATGAAATAAATGCCCAAGAATTCCCTCTCTGCTGGAAATCATGTTGACTGATTTATGCCATGCTGTTTTTCTCATTTGAAATAGCTATTGCAGTCCCATCATCAACAGATAGGTGGTCCTGATCCAAACCCTACTGAGTCAGTGGAAAGAAATCCATTGATTTCAGTGAGCTTTGGCTCACGCCCCTAATCAATAATCCATACTGAATGAACCCACTGGAATACAATTGCGATTTTAGGACCAGTTGAAATCAGCTCTAGTACCTGAATAATGTGCTCTTCTTCGCTCTTGGTTGTAGCCATGTCAAGCTCTCTGCTTGCGGGGAGTGTTTCTGTGGGCAGCAGTGACAAGGACAAATAGGATCAGTTGACAGAATTAGATACAGAACCTTCCCGACAGGAAAGCATTACATGGCATTGAAGCATATGTTAATTTTTTTAATTGACATTTAAAATACAACAGAAAAGATTTTTATTTTTATTTTTTTGCTTAGCAGAAGTGCTAGTACTGGTGTATGCACTCTCACTCCTTGTTGCAAATACTTTTAACAGAAGTTGCTAATAGTCTAAAAGAAACATGTTTCTACTTAAAGGGATACTCTCTCTGTAACTTCTTCCAAAGAAACCGATATTCCTGCAATTTTGCATGCCACATCTTATCCCATAGTAGTCTTTTTGGGAAAACTTGCTAAAAATTAGACAGACTGTTACATACAAGGTATTTCAAAAATTTAGCTGTAGATCCCTTGACCATTTTCTAACACTTTTCTGACTCATGTCATGATAACTAAACTAGAATGAACTTGACTGAAAATTCCAGAGATGTTTTGGTGGCCTTGTAGAGGTGAATGTGGGTGGCTTCCTCATCTGTCTCATGGGGATGTTATGCTGAGTTTGTTAAAGTCAGATTTGTTGGATTAAAGATGCCTTGGATTAAAGATGCCTATTGAAATACAAGGTATTGTTACCAATACACATAGGAGATTCAAAATATTTTGTGCAAAATATTTCGTACATTATTATGATTTAAAAATCCAAATACAGGATTTCTCCTCAATCCTTTCATTAGGGCCTGATCCACATCCTTTGAAGTCAAATGAAATCTTTCCAGTGATTCTATGGACTTTGGATCAAGCCCATAGTTAATAACACCACAAACCAGGCTCTTAAATATTGTTCAAAGTTAAAGGGAATTTTGTGTAGAGAATTTGGTGAGGCATTTCAGAGGAATCTAACAAAGTAGGGTGATGGGTAACTTGATAGATAAAATTCACTGTTGACAAAGGCACATTGGAAGGAATAATTTGTACTACTTATACACTTTATTCTTCTATTATACATTACATACACATATTGTTATTATTAGTAAGAGTAGTACTATTTACAAAGAAAGAAAGCAGGTTGGTGTACAACATTCAGTTCTATCAAGAATGTCCACCAAGGAAAAATCAGCAAGGCAACACGCACCAGTCTTTTCAACTCAACAGTACTGCCAGCAATGTTGTATAGCAGCGAAACGTGGGCACTGATGAGGACATAGGAGCAGCAACTGTCTGTCACGAAGAGGGCAACAGAAAGAAGAATTCTGGAAATTTCAATGCGCGACTGAGACCCCAGAGAAGTGATCAGACAGCAGAGTGGAGTGCAGGATGTCGTTGTTGAGAGCAGGCATAGTAAAATGCAATGGGCCAGGCATATAGCAAGGCTCACTGACAATCGATGGACTGCAGCTGTCACAGAGTGGCACCCACGGTAACTGAAATGACCCCTTAGATGACCTCTAAAGAGATGGGAAGATTTTATCTTGAAAAGACATGGAGAAGGAAAGCCAGGATACGAGAAGAATTGGAGGCATGTTGTGATGGGTGCAATCTATAAGAGGGGGTGAAGGACCAATCAATCAAGGTGATCAAGTAGTATTTGTATTATCATAGTGCATAGAGCCCCAGTCACGGACAAAGACACTGTTATGGTAGGTGTTGTACAAACATAGAACAAAAAGATGGTCCCTATCTCAGAGACCCTCCAATCTAACTATGAGACATGTGATCCATTCCTTGTTGCCCATTCCCAGCTTCTGGAAAACAGAGGCTAGGGACACATCCGTGCCCTTCCTGGATAATAGCCATTGATGGACAGGGATGGCTTCAGGCACCAGCCAACCAAGCATGTGCTTGAGGCGGCACCTTCTAGGGGACAGCAATCTCAGGGCGGCACTTGGGGTTTGTTTGGTTTTTTTGCTCTGGCGGCGTTTCGCTCAGGTTTTTTTTTTTTTCCCCGTTTGGGATGGCAAAAAAGTTAGAACTGGCCCTGTTGATGGACCTATCCTCCTCTCTTTTGAACCCTGTTATAGTCTTGGCCTTCACAACATCCTCTGGCAAGGGATTTCAGAGGTTGACTGTGCATTGTGTGAAAAAATACTTAATTTTTTTTTTAAATCTGCTGCCTATTAGTTCTTCCAGTCTTATTAATCTCTTCTGATGTGGCAGCTGTTCCATACCCCTAATCATTTTTGTTGTCCTGCTCTGAACCTTTTCCAATTCCACTGTATCTTTTCTAAGATGGGCGACCACATCTGCACACAGTATTCAAGGTGTGGGCATACCATGGATGTATATAGAGGCAATATGAGATTTTCTGTCTTATTAGCTATCCCTTTCTTAATGAGGCCCAACATTCTGTTAGCTTTTTTTTTTTTGACTGCTGCTGCATATTGAGTGGATGTTTTCAGAGAACTATCCACAATGACTCCAAGATCTCTTTCTTGCATGAGTGCTTAGTGCTTACTATTCCAGTAATGTATTTTTGGTGTCACTTCCCTTGTTCTTAGATGTGTAAAAACCATGAAGCTGAGAAGTTCTGCTCCCGTAAGGGAGGCTTTGATTTTCAAGAGGCCCTGAAGCATGTCTCTTAATATTTTGTAAATCCTGGTAATTTTAATTTCAGTATGGTAAATTGTATTTGTAGATGTAGATGTTTCTTATTAATTTGAAGGATTTAAAATGCTGTAACAGTGGCTTTCATCCTGAAAGATCCTCAAATATTTCAGAGATAGATTACTTCACCCAATACTAAAAACAGCCACCACTGTAGCTGAATGTGGTAGCAATTGTGCCTTAACAATAGTACACACATAGCTGCCCAAATGAGATTAAAAATTGATTATGTTACAGATGAATGTCAGTATCTAGATCTTCTGTAATTTTCCATTGCCATTATAAGCACATGCCATTCCTTTCTTCCTAATTTATTTTGTTTCCTCTCTACCCTTCCTCTCTTTCTCCCAGATAATTTCTCCTGAAAGTTGCTAGGCAATACTTGAGCCTGATTATTCCATCAGTTCAACACACGTATCTCCCATTAAAGTCAACAGGAGATTTGTGCCAAGGCAATTCACTGATGGAGCCCCTAGTATTTAAACCAGGGGTTAGAAACCTTTCAGAAGTGGTGTGCCCAGTCTTCATTACTCACTTTGATTTAAGGTTTCACGTGCCAGTAATACATTTTAATGTTTTTAGAAGGTCTCTTTCTATACGTCTATAATATATAACTACACTATCGTTGTATGTAAAGTATATAAGGATTTTAAAATGTTTAAGAAGCTTCATTTAAAATTAAATTAAAATGCAGAGCCCTCCCAGACCAGTGGCCAGTACCCGGGCAGTGTGAGTGCCACTGAAAATCAGCTCACATGTTGCCTTTGGCACCCATGCCATAGGTTGCCTACCCCTGATCTAAACAAACAAACAATTAAAGAAAACACCCATTCAACCCCACTACTTTCCATTGCACAAGCAATTGGTAAGTGAGCAAGTAAAGGTTAACTTTTCCAACAGACACCTCAAGGGGAGTTATGAAGAATGTAAGTATCTAAATCAAAATTTGGGCAGTTGTTATATACATTAAGTGTATTTCCATGTTTCAGAAAAAAGGCTGTTGTATACAGAGCAGATAATGGACAATGTTTGGTCATATTTTACAACTTGGGATCACAACTTGCACTTCTTGCGCACACAAAACTCATGTCTATGGGAATTCTCAGTGTGCAAGGAATGCAGACTCAAGACCGGAATTATTCGTAAACATGGAATAGATGAGATTCACATGACAGTCCATGGCAGATTTAGGAGAAATGTAGAAATGGAAATAATTACAAGGGAAATGAAAGTTAAAAATAATCATGGTCTACTACAAAAATTGTAATCCAATATCCTTGTTTGGAAGTGGTGTTACATTACTTACTACATATCTGTCCAGCATCCTAAGAGGGGGTTAAGGAGCAAGTGGTCTAAAAAGAAACTTTATTCTGTAAACACTGGGTATAATATATTCAAATAAATATTCAGCTCACTTCAAAATAAAGTATGTAAAATTTGCTTCCAGTTCTAATACAATAATCCCCTACTGGTATGTTTCAGTACAAACCACTTTGAGAGCTGAAGTGGATAAAATAGAAATAAAAAAATAGCATGGGGTACTACATTACTAGCAGAAGTATTTAAACAGGTAAAATAGATGGATATACTTACCCAGTATGAGAGACAAGATGGATGAAGTAAAAACTTTTATTGGACCAACGTCTGTTAGTGAGACAGATCCAGTAAGAGCAGGCAGCATTATACAATTTAAAGGCACTACATACAATTTCTTTTGTATGGAATAATAGGAATTTCAGACTCCTCAGATTGGTGAAGATAGGTAAAATACTGTTATCCGTTTTCGCTTGTCAGCCATCCTAGGGCCAAACACTCCGGGGGGGATCGACTGCAGATACGCAACTTCAGCTACGTGAATCACGTAGCTGAAGTTTGCGTATCTGCAGCCGACTTACCGTCCGTCTCACGGCAGCGACAAGCTAGTCATTCAAAATCGGCTTAAGTTAGACACTATGGAACATGAATACAGTATCAGTCACAGATAAAGAGCAGGGTAAATTGATTTGGGAGTTTTTAAAGTACAGTAAACCCTCGATTTAACGGACCTCGATTTAACGGACTTCGGATGCAACGGACAAAATTTCTAAGCAAGTCTGATGCATCCGAAATCCATTTGTCGAGGGCTGGCTGCCGGCTCCCGGCTGCCGCCCGGGTCACACCAGCAGGCGGGCTGGCTGCTGGGTCCCGGCTCCCGCCCGGCTCCCGCCTGCGGGCTGGCTGGCTGCCGGGTCCCGCCTCTGGGCGGGCTGGCTGCCGGCTCCCGCCCGAGTCCCACCTGCGGGCGGGATGGCTGGCTGCCCGGTCCCACCCAAGTCCTGCCTGCGGGCGGGCTGGCTACCGGCTCCCGCCCGAGTCCCGCCAGCGGGCGGGCTGGCTGACGGCTCCCGGCTGCTGCCCGGGTCCCGGCAGCAGGCGGGCTGCGGAGCTGCCGCCCCGGCCCTGTGGCGGGCGGGCTGCTGCTCCAACAGCTCGTTTTTTTATTATTATTAAATAATGGACTTTCTGATTTAACGGACACCCCCTTGCCCGAATTAGTCCGTTAAATCGAGGTTTTACTGTAATGGTTAGGGAATAGACTTCACAAAACTGAAATTTAAATAATTTCAGGATTATATGCTCATGTAAATAATGTTCTTTTTTTTACAAACTGTGCCTTGTTACAGTGAACATTTAAAAAAAAAACCTATTCTGAAGCTAATGGAAATGTCACCTGACCCCAAAAATAATTTACAATAATTTATAGTGTGGAAGACAGGGTTATATTTTCCTTAACTTGAAAGCTATGGTCAAATTGTGAGACGGCATCTATAAAATGTATTTTTCAGTTCCCATGTTAATAAGCAAACACACAACGTCATAGATTGCAAGGAATTAAACATGAATGATTCTCTGTTTCCTACAACCATGAGAAAAATCTGGGCAAGCTTGAAAAGTTATACCCCAGGGACAGCACTAGAACTAGGGCCCTGCATGCTGTGTTTCTGTACACAATTCCCTCTGAAGCTTGCTGCTTCTCACAGCAGAGTGAATGAGTCTGCAGTAAGGCTACAGAAGAGAGGCTTGAATGAATATGCTTGAACTTGGAGGGAATTTAAAGCAAGATCTGAAGTTCATTTCTTGGGTTCACCTCAAATTCAAACTGATGCTTGGCCTGACACTGGCAGTGGGGGTCGGGCCTGCACTCACTGGCGGAAAGCGTGCGTTATATTTCCTTGTCTTGCTTGGCATCACGGGGCTCAGTCTCAGTCACTGGCAGTAGCAGCAGCGACCCCAGCCCACCCTGCTCCCCTGACTCGTGGTGTCACCTGCCGCCACACCGGCCACCAGCATCCTAGTGCCTCTGGGACATGTCAGCACCAGGATGACCCATCCATTGCCATTCTGCCCCAGACCCGTCCCTTTTATGGGGCCTCCAGTACAGCTCTAAGGAGCTAAAATATAGACACTCCCTCAAGGGGTCATGAGAGATAATGGAAAGAATGGAACTAGTGATGGAAATCAGAAGCAAAGACAAACATGCACAAAATAGAATCCTTAAAAAGCAGTAGGCAAGAAGGCAGGGATCCTGTGTACAGCATTATTCATGTATTTATGTTTTCATATGCATCCTCTGATTTATGTCTATGTGGTATCTTGTTTTATTTACCTGGGAAATGGTAATGTCAAAAATTTGTTAAAATCTTCATCTTGAATGGTGTCTACTAGTCTATAAGGTGCCACAGGACTCTTTGTCGCTTTTACTAGTTGTTTGGCAGCCATGTTGGCTACCCTTTTCTTTGGAACTTTGGCACCTTTTTGTTTGAGTATGATGCTCTTTTGTGGAAAGGTGAGAAAAGGACTGGTCAGGTGGTCACTAATCTGCCTAGAGACTAGAGGATATAAAAACCACCCCCACAGGCTCTAGGGTGCTGTCCTCCCTAGCGGCAGCCCACACTCACATCAAATCAAGAACCACGAGAAGATCTCTGAGAGAAACCACCAAAGCTAGTTACCTGAGAAGTAATCCTGATCCTGATCCCAGTTTAGCAGTCATCAGAGGTCTGAGTCCCTCTTGAGCCACTTGTCATCCTCAAGCACAGTGGCCGAGGCAGATGATCAGACGAACTTTGATCGGTAAAGTATAAATAACTTTGTCTGTCATTTGTAGAGGGAGAGGGTTCTTGGCTTCATGCCCATTCAAGCCACTAAGGACTGGTCTTCACTATGGGGGAGGGGGATCGACTGCAGATACGCAACTTCAGCTACGTGAATCACGTAGCTGAAGTCTGCATATCTCCAGCCGACTTACCTGTTGTCCTCATGGCGACAGCAGTCAGCAGCGCGCTCCCCTGTCGACTCCTCTCGGCGAGCTGGAGTTCTGGAGTCGACAGGCGCCATGGGCAATCGATTTCTCGCATCTTCACCAGATGCGAGAAATTGATCACGAACAGATTGATTGCTACCCGCCAATCCGGCAGGTAGTGAAGACAAGCTCTTAGATATAAAACTTGGTTACTGGGCAACAAAAATGGCAGATGAAATTTAATATTGATAAATGCAAAGTAATGCACAATGGAAAACATAATCCCAACTATACATATAAAATGTATATATATAAAATGGGGTTTAAATTAGCTGGTACCACTCAAGAAAGAGATCTTGGAGTTATTGTGGATAGTTCTCCGAAAATATCCACTCAGTGTGCAGCAGCAGTCAAAAAAGTGAACAGAATGTTGGGAGTCTTTAAGAAAGGGACAGATATTAAGACAGAAAAATACCATATTGCCGCTATATAAATCCATGGTATGCCCACATCTTGAATACTATAGATGTGGTTGCCCCATCTCAAAAAAGATATATTGGAATTGGAAAAGGTTCAGAAACGGGCAACAAAAACGATTAGGGGTATGGAATGACTGCCATATGAGGAGAGATTAATAAGACTGGGACTTTTCAGCTTGGAAAAGAGACAACTAAAGGGAAATATGATAAGAGGTCTATAAAATCCATGACTGGTGTGGAGAAAGTAAAAAGGAAGTGGTGTTTACTCCTTCTCATAACATAAGAACTAGGGGTCACCAAATGAAATTAATAATAAGCAAGTTTAAAACAAAAAAAAAGGAAGTATTTTTTCACATAATGCACAGTGAACCTCTGGAACTCCTTGCCAGAAGATGTAGCGAAGGCCAAGACCATAACAGAGATAAAAAAAGAACTAGATAAGTTCATGGAGGATAGGTTCATCAATGGTTATTAGCCAGGATGGGCAGGGATGGTGTCCCTAGCCTGTTTGCCAGAAGCTGGGAATGGGCAACAAGGAATTGATCACTTCATGATGACCTATTCTGTTCATTTCCTCTGGGGCACCTGGTATTGGCCACTATCAGAAAACAGGATCCTGGGCTAGATGAACCTTTGGTCTGCCCCAGTATGGCCATTCTTATGCTAGTCCTTATCTATGTGAGGTTTTAATATACTATGGTGATGGGGGCCATATAAGTAAAGAGTCTAAGGGCAGACTTTAACTGTTGTAAAAGGGATTTGTTGAGACAAAAAACAAACCCCAAGTTGTAATCTGTTTGTATTGAGTTTACTAAATATAAGATTAGACTATTCCTGTTTGCAAAGATTACTCATTACTCTCAACTTCAGGAATATTATTTACTGTTGACATGATGGCAAAAAGAATTGACAGAGGCACCCTAATCATATGCACACTTTTACAATAGGGATTAGTTTAAGTTTTAAACAAGTCTGCATCTACCTATCTGATTTAAATAATGCACAACGCTTCTTAGAGTGCCTATAACAGTGATACAGCTCTGCACCACCAAAAGAACAGGATAATGCTTTAAAAGAGCCCTAAGTGACTTGCCAAAGGTCACAAACTGAGTCAATGTCATAAATCATAAGTCTCCAGAGTCCCAGTCCTTCACTCCAACTACTAGGTATCAGTAGGATTTCTGTCAGATGCAGAGATGTAGGTGGTGCAAGTTAGTAGTCAGAGCAAAACCAGAGGGCAGAACTGGAGGCTTAGTCATGAGGCAAGCCAATGGTCAAACCCAGGAGTTAGAACAGAATCAAAATGCAGAGTCAGAGTCATGATCAGGAGATAAGTCAGTGGGTCAGGGCTGGGAGTTAGGTATCCGAAATTCAGAGGGACTGAAGCTAGAGTAAAGCTTCCAGCAAGAGATATGGTAAAATGTTTCCATGGAGTTTTAGCTACATTATCATCGCCATGGCAAATTCCAAAAGGATGTAGCTTCTTTGCAAATTGAGCATCGTGATCACCAGCAATGTAGCAACATTCCTTGGTAAACAAGCTCCGTAATTCATTGTTCTTCCATCCTAATATCGTCTGTACAAAAAGCCAGAACCAAACCATTAATGATGGTGGTGGTTGCTGGGTTCAGCTATGAATATCCTCATTGCTGTTCTTGTCCTGCCACTTAATATGGAGCAGTTACTGAAGACAAAGAGAATGAAAAATGTGAATCCAAATCTCTTCAACCTTCCTCAATGCCCACATTTTGCTGCTGTACAGGAGCTGGTATAACTGCAGTTGTATAGATTCATAGCTTCATAGCAAATTTGATCATGATGTCCTCACAGAGGCTGGTGAAGGACCCATAACATGACAACAGCTGCTATACAAATGCCAACATTTTTGGAGCATATTTTAGCACTGTCTATTACACTTCCCAAGTTTTTGACACAAATATGTTAGCCACGACTCCCATGACACTTGTAGCTAAGAGCTGGCCCATCCTTTTGAAATGTAAGAGTGTTTTTCATACCATATTTAGTAATGGTGCAGGCACACTAATAATAATACATGAAGGATATAATTCTCTATTACAAAGTAGTTCATTTGCTCCACTAAGCCAGGGCTGTCTCTTATTATTCTTAGAACAATGTGGCCCTGATACTAATTATGGCATCTGGGCATACAAGAATGTATATGTTAGGTAATTGTTGTGATATTTAGTATTGCACTACAATGAAAAGGGCTTCCAGAGATAGGGTCAAAAGGATGGGAGAGGCAGATCTGACAAGGATATTTCACAGGGCTCCTGGCCAGTTTTGGATAAAGCCTAAATGAAGATTAAATCTACCAGAATTTCTGGGCACACCTAAGACATTCTCACTATCAGTCCAACTTCATCATAAGGGACTCGTGTGTTTGAATGTGGGGTCTGAGTGAGATCTTCTTGCAGACACTTATAGCAGCAGAAGAGATCCTGGTAGCTCCAAAACACCGCTGAGTCTTTGTTCTGAACTAGCTGGTTAGTACTCCTCCCCTGTACCTGCTTGCAGACAGAAGGATCTGCACATCAGCTAGTTAGTAAGACACTCAGTCAGGCACACCAAAGTGAACTGCTACTCCTACACTGTGAGTGTCAGAGCCTTGAAGACCAGAATTCTATGTTCTCAAATTCAGATATTCTCTTTAAACTAGGGGCTAAGATCCTGGGCTGGGAGGGATTCTGCTTTAACACACTGCTACTAGCAGCAGGGCCTTAAATGAAAGAGAGAATTATAACTGCACAAGGAAAGATATACTTGTTGAATTATCTATTGCAGTGCTATATTTTTAGTAGTATTTAAGCATGCATGCATTAAAACAAACAACCCAAACCAAAGGTTCTTAATGTCAATGTTATTGAAAATGTTTTTGAGCCCAAAACATGTTTATCATGATGAATCATTTTGGTAACTATTTTGATAACATGTTTATATTTAGGCAATTTTTAATATAAACAATGAACATTTTCCAAAAAATGAAAAATGGTTCTATTTTGTACATCTTGAAAAAAAATAACTTTGCAATTTTTCACAAAAACAGCTTTTCATTTTCCAGCTAGCTCTTATTTACCTAATAGTATGTCACACTGTCTAGTATTACATGATTGTGGAATGAAAGACACTATCTGGCAGATCCTCAGCTGGTATAAATTGTAGTTGAAGTCAGTGGAGTTATGACAAT
Organism: Sternotherus odoratus; assembly: GCA_032164245.1. Classification (NCBI taxonomy): domain Eukaryota; kingdom Metazoa; phylum Chordata; order Testudines; family Kinosternidae; genus Sternotherus; species Sternotherus odoratus. Next base: position 33,922,260 of record JAVMKO010000004.1, read on the forward strand.
TTATACCAGCTATGGATTTATCCTTTCATCTTGTTAGGAACTCAGTTTTGTGAGATACTGAATCTCCTACATTTCTAATGCCTTCCATGGGACTCAAGGAATGTCAGCACCATACAGGTAAGCCTAGTACCTTACAAAACTGAGCCCATATTGCACACACATAAGGACAGTTTGGAATGATGTTTAAGCCTTAACTCTGATTTTCCAACTTTTGTGGTTTAAATTAGAAATTTAACATTTCAGTAACAGTTTTGTTAATAAATGGAGTCAGTGCCCCTCCCCCATACATTATATATGATAATTTGTATTTATTATGCTTTACAAATATATTTTAGATACTTTCAATATCATGTGATACAATGTTAGTTTGCAAAATTCTACACTGTGCAATTGAAAATAACCCTACAAACTCATTATATCATTTTTTATAATGCCGAATGCCCAGTCATGACCAAACATTAGAAATTGTGTTTCAAATTTTACTTTCCCTTTCCTAAATTCCATGCCAAAAAGTTTTGTACACTGGCTTTGCATGGAATAAACGGAAGACAAAATATGAAGCAGAATAGTTATCTGAGAACTGATACTTTCCGGGTATATAAAATAAAAATTCATGAAACTGTGAGCAAATGAGGCAAGAGTGTTTGTTGTGGGCTCACACGTAATTAAGCCAGAACGTATTGTATGTGCTTGATTACAATAAAGAAGAATGCGCATGTCAGGATCACCTGCTTCTCAAACTGTATGACGCCTCTCAGAATATCATGATAATGTTGTAGTATAGTGTTTCCCAAACTTACAACATTCATGTACCCCTTTTGAGACATTTGTCTTACCGGCGTACCCTTTCTCCGGTGAAGATAATTGGGGGAGAGGGGAAGTGCCACATTTTTATAACTCATTCCTAATTCGTTTCATTCTCAATTAAATGCTTATTTGAAATAAATACAAAATTATATTACATACAGTTGAAACTTCTGCGCATGCCACAAAGAAAAGTGTATTGCCCGAGCCGCGGTAACACGCATGTGTGGTTTATTACGCTGCTGTGCTATTAGATGTTACTGAATGAGTTATCATATTAGTTACAATGTAAACCTGTGTATATTTCTACTGTACAAGTGTACACCATTCTTATACATTACATTTTACTAAACTGTTTTCTGCTGCTAAAAAAACCCCCTATAATAAAAGTAAAATAAAAAATTCTGCCACGTATTCCTTGAAACCCCTTCGTGTACCACCAGGGGTACATGTACCACACTTTGGGAAACACTGTTGTAGTAGATCCAACAACTGCATTTATCATTTGTTTCAGCTTCAGTGAATCTATCTGGGTCTCATCACTAAAGCTCAAAACAACTCTGACTGAACTTCATCATTGTTGTGGGGATCTAGAGATACCTACATTTCCCTAAAAAACTCCCCCCATAAACAAATACAACCCTCACTACCCAATGCAGCATGATACCAATGGAACTGTAATTTCAATTTCTTTATTTCCTTCTTTTGTGATCTTGCCTCTGTCTCTCTCTAACTTCTTCGTGTAACTGCTATTCTGATCTATGCTTTCCCTTTTCTCTGCCTCAAGAACTCTCTTCTGGTTCCAACAGTTATTTTCCTTCAGCATTCCTTTCTTGTTTTCATCCTCTTCATCTTCTCAACCAAACTGATTCCTTCCCATGCTTCTCAAACTGCCCTCGATTCCTTCTCATTTCTTAATTAGCTTCTGGTTCTTTCTCACTGTTTTGTCTCCGCAGCTGATGTACTCTTTCAGAACCTTCTCCCTAGGACATTCATATCACGTATTACCCTACAGTCTGTAAGCAAACAATGGAATCTTCTAATATTTTGTCTCTTGGGTTATGGACATTAGAAGGAAAGATTTACTTTGGGCCCAGCCCTTAAAATTCTGGCTCAGGTGAGTAATGTAAACAGAAATATTTTTAACTGTTATATAATCAATGTTAGGACTCAGAAAAATCCTATTCTGGAAATAAATACTCTATACAGTAGATATTTCAGTGGATTTTGATAGTTCTCCAGGGTGGAAATGATTAGGCCATGTCTACAGAGCTTACAGAGGCCCAGGTGTACTGATGTAGCTGCACCACTGTAAGATTTTTCATGTAGCCACTCTATGCAGTCAGGAGAGAGCTCTCTGACATAAGTAAACCACCCCCAATGAGTGGCGGTAGCTATGTTGGCTTCAGCTGCCATAGTGCTGTCCCCAACTCCACTTCTGTTGGTGTAACTTATGTCACTCAGGGGTGTGTTTTTTCATGCTCTTGAGCAACATGTTATAAGTTATACCAACAAAAGTGCTAGTGTAGACTTAGCCTTAGCAAAAAACAAAAACCAAAGTAACCATACAAACCCTCACAAAGATTGCCCTAGTTACCATTTTTGAGTTTATATGGCCAGAATGTAGCATTTTCCAAAAGGACTGCGGACAGCTTTCTATATTTCTTTTTCAATCATTTCAGAAAGAAATATGTCTTCAGAGAGAAAAAGACCTTACTGACTAATATGTCTCTGGTTTTGTTGAGGGAATGCCTCTGGCATTATAAGCCCTTAGCTACTTTGCATATAGGCAGTAATGATCCTATGACACCTCTTACAGAATTAAAATCTAGTCCTGGGGCCCAGACCAAATTTTCCTTCTCCCCATTGCTGTGCAGAGTGCTCTGCATAGGTACATTGCAGTCTCCATGTTAAAGGTAGCTCCCTTTCATTGTTGCTTGATTTATATTTTGTGTGCAGTGTTTTACCTCTGGAATTCATGTTTCAAGCCGCACATTTTTGTGTGGGTTTGGATTGTAAACATGGAACAAGCTGGGAGATGTTTAAACCTGGGCTTTTGTTTCAGGCTGCCCTCTGCGAGATCTGGATTCTTTCAACCCTGAGCAAATTGAGGCGTGTCCCGGACTATGGGTTTGGTGCTGGGCACACGGACTGCAAGGAGAAGCTTTGGGGTAAGGACCGGTAAATACGGACCGCCGAGAGATGTTAACAAACACTGCGTGACATGGGGGCGCTCTGTGCAGCCGGGGAGCCCCTCAGCGAGTCATTGACTGTCTGGGGCCCAAGGCCCGGGCGCGCGCCCAGGGCAATGAATGAACATTCTTCGGCACTGTCAGCAGGCCGGGGCGGGGCGCCGAGGAGATGACAGAGAGGGGGCGGGGTCTCCTCTGCGGAAATATTGACTATTCATGAGGTTTTCTTAATTATTCATGAGATAAACCCTTTGAACTGCGAAGACGTCCTCGCGCGCGTGCGCGCGCACGAACCCCTACCAACCCACGCCCTCCTGACTTCAACCCTGTGTAGGAGGAGCCCCCGAGGGGCCTCGTTTTGCCATTGGCTACCCAGGGACCCTACCACCCGCCTGCTGTCGGCTGCAGCGCGCGGTCATTGGCCAGCCGGGCTGGTTGTGCCCGGCGATTGGTGGGCGGCGCCGAGGGAGGGCTGGCTGGGGCGTGCGGGCAGAGCCATCCGGTGTGTGCGGCTGTCGCCGGGGCTGTAGTAAGACGCGGGGAGGGGTGCGGATGTAAACACCGGACAATGGCGTAAGCGATGGGGACGAGGCGGAGAGGGGTTGCGGGGGGGGGCACGGGGCGGCTGGCGCCGGGGGCCGCGTGAGGGGCGGGCTGCGGGCCGCCTGGGGGAGCGCTGGCGGCGGGGGTCCGCGGGGGCGGGCTGACAGGTGAGCGGGGGGCGGGCGGGGCCGCCGGGGGGGCGGCAGGAGGAGTCTCCTGGCGCTGCCGTGCCCTGGCTGTGGAATGGGGAGAGCGAGACTCGCCTCAGGCGGTGCCTGAACTGGTGTCCGAGCAGCCCCGGGGCAGCGGCTGGACAGCGAGGGGAAGGTTTTTTATTTCTAAGTTGCTTAGTTACCCCCTTTTTTTTGCTGGTCATTTTTGTTGCTCCCATTTTGGCTCCCCTGAAAATTGGGGCTGTCTTCTCACCTCCTCCCCCAGGTGTCCTGGGTGCTGCTCCTTCCCTGCAGTGAACCTAACATTAGCCTGGTCACTTTCAATCGGTGTGCAGGAGCTGTCCCCCACCTGGCCTGTGCTGAGCAGAAAATGAAACTGACCAGCCTTGCAACAGGGTTAGTCCTGTGCTGTTGCTCTCCCACTTGGAGCCCTGGTATAGGGTGCACACAGTGACACTCCCTTTACAAGAAGTTTTAAAGAAGGTGGTATACATTTCTGTATCATAAAAGTTAGCTGTAATCTTAGCTTCATGAGTCAACACTTCTGATGTCAATAATTTATAGTAACAAAAACAAGATGCCATAAAACTGGATTGGAACTAAAGTGTGGAGCTAACGAGATGTATTCTCCTTGGTATAGCTGGTGAAGCAATGGGTGTAGGAATAGAACAACAGCACCAGTGAGATCCTTATAAGATTGAAAAAATGCATGGCTATGTGGAAATCCCATGCTACATCTGTGTTAGCCCTAACATCACATTTTATTACACTTGTCAACTAGCTGTGCTATCAAACCTAGACAACCAAGCCATAGTAAAAACAAAGTAGGTCTATTAGTTATGAATTTAAATAGATATAACCTTTCAAGTAACTGATCTATATAAATAAAACACTTCCTAATGGTAATTAAGATGACATACCAAATGACTCCTAAAAGAATATCTGTACTATCTGAAATTAGTAAGAACATTGCCTTCTTTTTGGGAGATAAAAGATTTTAGGGCTGTGTGCCCCTTTGACTTGTAAAGGTGAAAAGACAAAAAATACAAAATGTGGAATGGAGAGCTCCTGTTCTGTGACATGCCCCACTGTGTGAGCACTGTGTAGTATCAGGGTTTCATGAATATTTGGGGATAGAGGTGGGAGTGGCCATTTTTAGTGGCATATTCCTCTTCATATCCTGCAGTAGTTCAAGGAGAACAAACTCTCACGAAGTCTTCTCTGTAGAGCCTCTTGTGTAACCACAAAAGGAGGTTCAGCACAGCTCCTGTAGGATCATTATGCTCTGGGGTATTTGTAGGCCAACATCCCCTGCTTCTTCTGCACCTCTCAATAACCGTCTTCTGTGAGACATGCTAACTGAAAATTATGTGAGAGGAAGCTTGTGTAGTTTCCTAGGCACTCTGTCCCACACCTGTGTTTGTCTCCACAGAAGAAAAATTCAGTGATATGCTTGAAAACAATTTTTTTCAAAGTGAGAGTGTGAATTACATGAAATAAAGTTTAAGGACATTCAATTCATTTGGTCTGTTTTGGGGATGAAATTTGTAAACTGTAACCATCAGTATCTCTGATCCTTTGCTTAATGATTGACATATTCTAGTTGCCTTTAAAAAAACCCGAAACCCCACAATTTTTTAATTTGTCTAAGATATTGAAATAGTTTTGTTTCATACTTAAAATGTTTTTAATAATGTTATGAATGTAAGTTGTTTTACACTACTGGAAGCATATCTTGAAAAATTAATTATTCAGTATCTTAATATAGAAAGAGTAATCATAGTCCATATCTGAATTTTTGTTTCCCATTTTAGTAATGCCTCAGTTATTAAAAGAATAGGCCTAGGATTTCAACCATAAAACTATTTTTGAACTGAATAGAAGAATGAGTAATCACTTATGGCCCATAACTCATCATATTATAGAGACAAAGGTTCACTGTTGTATGTGTGCTCCTTGGCAAGCTCAACCTAAGGTTTGCGGCATGATCTCTGTGTTCTGTAGCACTCAAATAGCAGATTAGAGAGAAATTTAAAGAACTGAAGTTTTTAGTGGAGTATGAAAATTAGGAAAACCGTCATGATAGATCCCCTCTGATATTTAATTTGATATTAAATTCTGTTTTACTTTGTCCATTGGTTTTTAATTTTCATTGTGCTTCACAGTTTTGCGTTTAAAATGTGTAACTGTAGTACAGAAGTAGTCAAGTTGGAAGCTGAAGGTTTGGAGAGTTGAGCAGGGGAGAACTAGAGCTTTTGTCACCTGGAAATAATGTGGAGAGGCAGTACTGGTTGTGCTTAGCATGTTAACAAGATGTTCAAATGATCATTGGTAAAATACTTACATTTTAAGGAACCAATCCTGCTCCATGTGGACCTGATCCTTCATGGCTTAAGTTTGCATGATTAGGCCTTGATGCTGCAAATACTAATACATGTGCTTAATTTTAAACTCCCCTCCCCCCTCCCCCTCCCTCCCGGTCAGTGGTCTTATTAAAGTTAATAGAAGTGTGTGAAGTTAGGTATGGACATAAGTCTTTGCAGGATCAGGACTTAAGATTTCTAAATTGTTCATCTAGGTGGGGTGTTGAAGCATTTCACCTCTCTGCAGTCATTCTAAATGTATCTAAGACTTGGGTAGATATTTTGTATGTCTGTGTTTCATTCATTTGTGGAAGTTGTCCTTTGCAGGGCTACATACTTAACAGCTTTCTTTTTAAGAGTTTGGCTTTTGTGCCATTATTCTGTAGCAGATTCCACAGAAACATAGAATATGCAGATTGATTATGAATAGTGGCTGCATTCTTTTTGCATGGGGTTTGGGTAGAATTTTAGAACTTTAAAATGTTTGAAATGATTCATAAAATCATGAGAGCGTCAACAAAGAATTATGGGTTTGGTTTTTTTTGAAGGGGCAGTGTCTTTTTATTTGCATTTTTATGTTTTTGTTTTGTTTTTGTTTCAGGCTCTTTGCTGAAACCCAAGAGTTGGAAACTTAAACTTTTTAAATCAAAGCTAAGACTTCCCAGTAATCATAATTAAGGCTGTATGTCTGTCCCGGAGGTAATGGATTCTGTGATTTTCTGTGACTTCTGCAGCGGCTGGTGTGGCTGTTTCTGGGGCTGCCCTTAGGGCTGCCGCACTGGCCACTGCTGGGGCACCATGTCCCTCCTCAGCAGCAGCAGTCGTTTGGATGTGGGAGGGGGCTCAGGGCTGGGTCAGGGGTTTGGGATGCGGGGCGGCACTTACATTGGTGGGGGGCTCTCCAGAAGCGCCCAGCATGTCCCTGCAGTTCCTAGGCGGAGAGACCAGGGGGCTCTGTGCGCTACCCCTACCTGCAGGCACTGTCCCTGCAGCTCCCATTGGCTGTGGTTCCCAGCCAATAGGAGCTGCTGAGCTGGCACTTCCCTCCCCCTAGCTGCCTAGCAGCTTCAGGAACGTGCCAGCTGCTTCTGGAGAGCTGTGCAAAGCCAGGTGGGGAGCCTGCAAGCCCTGCCAATTCTCCCTTGTCTTCCCCCGAGCACTCCCCTAGCATCTGCAGCCCCTCGGCCCAAGTTTTAGTTAAGGGTATATAGTACAAGTCATGGACAGATGACAGGCCATGAGTTGTTTTTACTGCCTGTGACTTGTCCATGGCTTTTATAAAAGTACCCATGATTAAAATGTAGCCTTAATCATAATTCCAGGAGTTTAGGGTTTAAGAAAAACAACAGATATTGCGACACTCATGATAGTATGCAATGCTACTAATTCTCATAATTCTTTCTAGTGACAAGAAGAGAGGTTTGTGTTAGATTGGTTTAAAACTAATACCTGATTGAGAACGCTAAAGAATAAGAGGTCTTTAAAAGAGAGCTTGTTTGCTACGGGACCTGGTTTTAGAGAATCTTTCAAATACCAGAAAATAACATATAGATTATTTTTAGGAGATTTTTATAAAAAATCTGTTGTAAATAGGTGTTTTTATTTAATTTTTTAAAATATAACATTTTTGGCATGTTGGCCAAGTGGCATTGTGCTAGTTTGAGAACCTTATAGTGAAACTAACTAGTCTAGTTTCATTGTCCAAACTAAGTGAAATGTAGGAAGTAAGCAATTTAAACAGCTAAAAGTAACCTAGATTTTAAAAATTTTGTACTTTATGCATTGTTGGTTCTAGTAACAAAATTGCAAATATACATATTCTGAATATATATAGCTTTCTATGTTGATGGATTCCATTTTTCAACAGTGAAAACAGTTTAGCCTTTTCCCTAAAAAAATTTGAGAGACTGCCAAAAACAATGTATTGTTTCCTCTTCTGTCCCTGTAACAGCTCAAACATCCTTTTCCTAGTTCAGAGTTGTGTTAATACTGTAAATGATGCAAAAAGAAAGTAAAAAAATATATAAAATGTCAAGTACTATTAAGGAAACAAAATCTTGTGGCACCTTAAAGACTAACTATAAAGTTTTGAAGCATGAGCTTTCGTGGGCTAATACCCACTTCGTCGGATGCAAGCAGTGGAAAGCATCCGACGAAGTGGGTATTAGCCCACGAAAGCTCATGCTTCAAAACTTTATAGTTAGTCTTTAAGGTGCCACAAGATTTTGTTTCCTTTGCTATTCCAGACTAACACGGCTACCTCTCTGAAGTACTATTAAGAAACTTGGAAAGTAATTGGTAAACTTTCCTCACAAGGCAGTTTTCTGTGAAGGAAAAACTTACTGGAAAAATATTTGCCCTATAATGTTGTTGGTAGGTTTTACTCAGAGAACTTGAATCCTGCTTTTTAAAGCTGTGCTTTTGTGCTATGTAAATAGAACTCTAAATGAGCTAGAGGTTCGGCTCTAAAAGGGTTAATAATGCACATCAACCAGTGTGTAATTTACTCTCTGCAGCTACTGACATGCTTATCTATTATTAATTCATGATGTTATAGTGTTCTATATACATTGCAGGACAGATTGCAGTGAAATTTTTCTTCCTTATTCAGATCCTAAAACAAAAACTAAATGTGTTTTATCTTTAAGTGTAGAAAAAACATGTTTAAGAGCCACAAGTAATGAACAATGTGTTTTGTATCCTGTTTGACATATTGTTTTCTCTTGCATGATGTCAAGAATCAGAGAGGTAGCCATGTTAGTCTGGAATAGCAGAGGTAACAAAGAGTCCTGTGGCACCTTAAAGACTAACTAAAGTATTGAAGCATGCTTCAATTCTTTAGTTAGACTTTAAGGTGCCACAGGACTCTTCATTACCTCTGTTTTCTCTTGTGTGTCTGTGTTACACGCATCTTTCACCAATGTGTAGTGTACATACCCATGTATCCCCCCTAGCATGGGTATAAATAGCAGTGTTTTTGGTAAGGCACAGTTTAGGAGAGTAAAGATGTGCCTGAAGGGTGCAGGCAGGTATGCACACAAGTACATCCCTATGTGGCTCTATACTCACCCAGGCTGGGTCTTCCTGGCTATGCTGCCATTTTTAGCCGTGTACTGTGCTGCTGCTGCTGGAGCCTTTCCGTGCTGCAGGAAAAAACTGGCCACAGGGAATGGCTGTGGCTGGGGATGTGGCAGGGAAAGGCTATGTCAACTTCCTGCTGCTGCTGTCCTTACCCCGCCATAGGGAAAGAATCCGGCAGAAAATAGAGACTCTGGCTATGCTTTTCCCTGCTGCCTCCCCTCTGCAAGAGCCTTTCATGGGCATGTGTATCTACATACCACAGTGTGGACGCAGTGCGCTTTTTACTGCAGTGTGTACCTACACGTAGACTGCATACCGCCACCAGTGGTGTGTAATGTAGAAGTAGTCTCAGATGGTAGAACCTGACAAGCAGTGCCCATTCGAGTGCTCTTGCATACTCCCTTTGCCCCTCTCATTGTTCCCTGAATATTCTAAGGCAAGGCTATAAAAGGGGGTGCGGTGTTTTGGCTGCTTCAGTTCCGCCCTACTGGCACCTCAATCGTGTTATAATTAAAGTTGTGAGGAAGAGGGGCAGCAGAATGGGAATATGCAGAGGCCACTTGAAAGAGAAACAGAGGTTACTTGTCAACAGAGGTCTTATGTACAGAGTCTGTCATATTCCACTCCATGCTCACCTTCCCCTCTTCCTGGAAGCCTTAATTATAGCTCGTAGTTGAGGAGGTGGTGGGAAGGAGCTGAGGGGGTCAGAGCACTTTGCCCTAGAACACTCAGGAACAGAGATGGGAGAGGTAAAGGGGGTAGGAGGGTGCTCCAATGGGCACTGATTATCATGTTTCACTATCTGAGCTGCCCAGGAGTGTAAATATGGAGAGTCCATCTCTAAGAACTCCAGTAATCTCCATTTACCCATATCACAGTGCAGCTGGGGCAGCTTACAGTTTACATGTCTAGATGGAGCTCTCTGGGGGCAGGGGCCAGATCTTTCCTTTTTTTACTAGTGTGTCTATGATAGATACATTTTAGAGACTGATGACCACAGGAGGCTTCTGATAGTGGAGTTGCACCTTTCACAGGAGATGTGGTATGTTATGGATCATTTGTCTTTTTCACTCTCCCATCTGCTTGATCTTGTAGTAGAAATATTGGAGACTTAGGGTGAGAGGTAGAATGGATAGAAAACTAAAATTGCCTCTTTTTTTCTTCTTTCTATTTTCCTTAAGAGGCTTATGATGGTTTTGACACCCTATAGTAAAGGGAGCCATATTCTGAAATGCTCATGTAAAGCCTCCTTGCAGCTTATGTAAATGAATAGACATTACTAGATAAATCTCCATAAATATTATCTGGTATGTTGAGTGTTACAAAATTACAGATTGCTATGCTGCATTTTAATTTTTTCATAATTGCTGTAGGAATTGGGAGTTTGATCTTTCAGTACAAAGTATTTAGTCAAAGGGAGGTTACTTTTGTAAATTACTTTAAAAACAGCTACTACAGTAACAGAAGAGGTTTTTCTGTCGCTGTATTAAATCCACCCCTTCAAGAGACAGAGGTAGGTTGAGGGACTAGTCTTCTGTCAATCTAGCTGCATCTTGGCCTGGTTTCCACCTAAAACCTGGGTCAACCTAGCTGTTTTGCACAGTTGTGAGATTTTTTCACAGCCTTGAGTGATATAGATAGGTCAACCTAAGTTTTAGGTGTAGATCAGGCCTCGAACACTGACTGTGGGGTGTAGGGGAGATGACTAAGGTGTTCTCTATTCTTCACCCCCAAATTAAAAATGCTCTTTAGTAGAATTAGAAGAGTTGATCTGTACGCTAGCTGTCAGATTATAATGTTTTTTTTCTACAAGGTGCTGTTAGGAATGGGAAGGTATTACAAAGAGGAAAAGGTAACCAAAATTCAAAAAATGGGTAAACCTTGCATTTTTCCTTCTGCTGTCTTTCCACACAAGCCACATCTTGATTCGGTAGCTGAAAATATTAAGCAGTCATTTGTATTTTCACCTTCAGTTCTAGGTCTTTATGGTAGTCTTACAATTCAGTTGTTTCTTGCTTTGCTTCAACTGTCTGTGGCTATGCTAAGCAACACTATTCCAATGACCAAGAATGCTGGAAAGCGTCATCTGTGATCATAATGCAGATGCTACAAAGCGTTCTGCAGTCTGCTCTCTTCTTCCTTTCTTCTTTCTTGAGTGATCATTACTGCCGTGGCACTCTTGAGCTGCCAGTAATCTGATACTGATTCTGGGTCTTCAAATGTAGCTTTTTGTGTTTGTGTGCTGCCAGCCAAACTATTTAGTGGGTTTCTATTATTTTTATCATATTGGTGTAGATTCAAATGCTCTCTAAATGTCATGTGGATTTATATTCATTTAGGCAGAGTTGTCACTTTTGTAGTTAAGTGTTAACCCTTCACATCAGTCAGGTTAAAATGAGGTTTGCTTTTTGTATTGACTAATATATCTTTTTCACAATAGTTACTAAAGCAGCTAATTTTAGGTAATTTAAGACAAATTCTTATCCATAGATTGCCAGTTACTAGTTTGAATTTGGAAACTGGATGAAGATGAAGTACATCTCACCAAGACTGAGTTCTGCTAGTGCTAGAAAGTGATAAAGAAGAAACACATTTTTAACCGAAATAGCAAGTGTAGTATTTCTAATTGATACCCATGATCTCTCTCTGTTCTTTCTGTTCTAGTAGAGCTGTATATTAATTTGGCAATCAGCAATGATTGGGAAATCCAGAAAATTGACATAACTATAGAGACTTCATTTAATAAAACACCACCAAAATTCAATACATTAAGCATTAAAGGCTGGTATTATGTTGTACAGCACCATGCAGACAACCTTCCCATTCAGAAGGACTTGCTGTACTCTAATTTCAAATTTATAATATGAAGAAGCAGTTTTAACCTTTCAGATCCATCAGTTGGTGATGAATGTAGCATGGCTAGTAGACCATGTGGATTTCTTACAGAGAAAACAGCTATGCTTGTGGAAGATGCCTGTGTGCAAATTTCATCAGCAAAACCATAAATGGCCTGAAAGTGGTGTGCAGAAAAAGGTTTTCTTCTGATTACTGATCCCCCATATTCAGACCATGATTATTTGTTGTTCTTTTGGCAGAGAAAAATGTAATTGCCAGAAATTCAAATTATTATGGGTTGAGAACAAGAAACAGTTACATCAGCAGAAACATAGAATATCAGGGTTGGAAGGGACCTCAGGAGATCACTTAGTCCAACTCTTTGCTCAAAGCAGAACCAATCCCTAATTAAATCATCCAACAGATTTTTGCCCCATATCTCTAAATGGCCCCCTCAAGGTTTGAACTCACAATCCTGGGTTTCGTAGGCCAATGCTCCAACCACTGAACTATTCCTCCCTCTACCCTCTATCAGTTTGGGCACTGACATGTACAAATACAATTTGATGTCCAGTATAATCACACTGGAATCTTTTTTTGGTAAGCTTCAACTAAAATGGTTTCCAAGATTGCTATTAGGAAAAAATGCCCCCCCCCCCCACTTCCATGCAAATTTTAAAAATAATTTTGTTGAGAAGCTTTTGTACCTCCATATTTTGGAACAGGCCTGAGCTGGGGATGGAATAGGAGGGGCCACCCTAACATCAGGAATATGCCTCTTGCGATTCCTGTGAAAATCCAGCCAAATTTGGCCAGATTACAAGCCTCTGAATGTGGCAATTTGCACATGCTCAGTACAAGTTGTTAGAAGCTGACAGCTAAATTCTCTGAAGATTAGAACTGTATGGTGTATGCTCCAGAGCCACACAGTTCCTTCCTATGTGCATGTACCAGTGAGAGACCTCTGTCTCAGGGATGAGCAGAACTTTTTCTGCTGTTGTCCTCCCTGGTAGTTGGTGACATTCTCTTGTGCTCTTGCTGGACTGCAAACATCATAGAGGAGAAGTAGGAAGCAGCTTGACTCAGATGTGGATGAGCAAGGAATTGAGGGAGGCAGGGAAAGGAGCTGGGGAATAGGGTGGATAGGTGTAGAGGGGAATAGAAACAAGGATAGAAAGGTGTAGAACCACTAAATAACACTCTTCCAGAATCTCAAATTGAACCTAGGATTCCACTGTGTCAACATTCCTCTCCTGCAGCAAATTTTCCATTGGTTTCACAGCTAAATGTGTGTCATCACCCTGTAGTGCAGGGGTGGACAAACTTTTTGGCCTGAGAGCCCCATTGGGGTTCAAAATTGTGTGTAGGACCAGGTAGGGAAGGCTGTGCCTCCCCAAACAGCCTGGCCTCACTCCCTATCCAACCCCCACCCACTTCCCACCCCCTGACTGCCCCCTTCAGAACTCCCGACCAATCCAACCCCCCTGCTCCTTGTCCCCTGATCGCCCCCTCCAGAGACCCCCTCCACCCTAACCACCCTTCCCCAGGACCTCTCCCCTATCTAATCACCCCCCAGGACCCCAGCCCCATCCAACCCTCCTGATCCCTGTCCCCTGACTGTCCCAACCCCTAGCCACACCTCTGCCCCCTGACAGGCCCCCTGGGACTCCCACACTCTATCCAGTGCCTCCATCCCCTGGCTGCCCCCCGAGACCCTCTGCCCTTTATCCAACAGCCGGCATCCTTACCATGCTACTGCTCAGAACAGCGTTTCTGGCCTGGAGTCAGACAGCCCGCCCCCTAGAGTGCCGCCTTGGGGGAGAGGACAGCAGGGGAGGAGCCGGAGCAGCCTCCTTAGCCGGAGCTCAGGGGCCGGTTAGGAGGATCCGGCCCATGGGCTGTAGTTTGCCTACTCTTGCTGTAGTGGCTAGTTCATAAAGAAGATAAAAGCCTGCTAATGCTACAAATTACTTTAGTTAGCTTAAGTGTTGGAGACTTATGTTGTGATCTAAAGATTTCAACCCTGCTGATGACTCATGAGGCTGTCAATATTAGTTGCACATCATGCAAATTCTGCTGTTTTTCTTTTTTTAAATTTAGGAAATGATATACGATGCAACAGCTACAGAGTCAGGAAATGCCGGTATTAAGGTTGCCTGTGTAATGTTAATTTAGACTCTTGTGCATATGCATTGTGATACAGCCTGTAGTTACATGATCAAATACTTTTCCTGAGAACCCCTGCCTTATTCACCATAGGTGGTGGACCTGCTGTGTGAATGAATTTGGGATTGGTTCTGCCTTTTATGTTTGAGATGTTAGAATGATGCGGGGAACAATAGGAAGAGAATGAACAGGCTTATGGCTGAGGTAGCTGAATGCTGTCATGGAGAACTGAATTCTATTCCTGCCTCTGTACAGAGTGGTACTGGGCAAGTCATAAAAATCATACATTTTCACAGGTGGACACCAACTATGTAGTCTTCATTTTCTGTATGCCCAATGTGAGACACCTGGAGCAATCTCCGAGAGGTGTTGTACATTCCCAGGTGCGACTGAAATTAATTTGGGCTGTGCTTTGAACATGTGAAGTGCTATAAAATGGTCAGAACTTTGAAAAATCAGGCCCTAGATTTCTCAGCTTGGACCTCCAAAATTCATGGGCAATTTTGGCCTTAATTTCACTATGCCTCAGTTCTCCCATTTGCTAAATGGGGATAAAACCACTTCATAGGGGTGTAGTGAAAACAAAGTAATTAATGTTTGTGAGCCACCCGATGGTATGGCTAACGTGCCATAGGAATACCGAGAAAGAAATTAATTTTGTATTCAATGTGGACTTTGTATGGTATGAGAGCTAAGGGCTACGGTTCCAGACACTCGCACTGATCATCAGAGTCTTGGGCGCATGGGACCTCAGTAACGAGTGAGTGCTGAGAGAATGTAGAATCGGTCAACTCTACATGTGGCTGATGTGGCAGCTCATTGTGTCGGACTCAGTCAGTGGTCAAGGGATGTCTACATAGAATGCATCACTGGCCATAGACAATATTTGTAATGGACTGTAGAATATTTCTCTTAATGTTCTGAAAGGTTTGTAGCACAATACAATACCATTAAGTAGTTGTGTTTTTCATTGTGACACTCTTTGTTACCAAGACATTGTAATGTAACAGAGGTAAAACCAGGAATGGTGGGTTTTTTTTCTTCTTTTTTTTCTTTTCTTTGTTATACCATCTGTGACTTTCCATATAATTGTTTGCTGATCTTTTCCTCCCCTCCTGTCTGGGAAGATAATGTAGTATCTTCTCCCAAAGTCAGTACTGAAAATAGATTTTTTTCCTTCTTTTTTACTATCCTTCAGAAGAGATTGTATGTTTCTCTTTGTGAGACTGAGTCCATGTTTTTCTAAATTTCCAGCAGAGGCTCTTGATTGGATAGTTAAGTAATAATATAGATAATGTAGGTTGGGGGGAAAAAACACAGGTAGGGAAATCAGGTGTTGATTCCCTCCCGGGGGTATGTCCGCCAAAATGCCGTCCCGGAAAGCAGAAACCAAATAGCCCACCCGGGGGTTCAGTGGTCTCTCAGGTGGGCTTGGTGACAGCGCCCTGGTGGGCTCATGCAGCCCCGGGGGTGCACGCACCCCAGTTTGAAGACCGCTGCTTTAAGAAATAAAGTTGTATGACATGTTGTCAGGAGATAATATTAAAAAGGCACAGTTAGTTTTCCTGTGAAGAAAAGCAAGTTTATGAAAGATATGTGAGAGGAAGGAGGGAAGGCAACTGAAATTACAGCTCAAGGAAAAATATTGCTACATAACTACAAATATTGAGTAGTACTACTTCTCCCTGTTAATGACATCTAATTAATATAATCCAAGTTAGAGGTGATTTATATGTAAAAGGCTTTTTAACACGTGCATAATGCAGAATGTACATAAAGGTTTTGCCTTTGGGAGAAAGACTTTTTGTGAAGACAGACTTTGGTGAGATGAATTCAATTGCTCTTTTAGAACGTGTTTTACACAAATATTTAGCCAATTACTGATTTGTTTTTTAAACTAAGTTCTTTCAGTTTTTAAGGTATAAAACACTAGACATAAATAATGTAGATCAGTTTTTTTACAGAGCTCCATGTGTTTGAATGATTACAGCTCTAGGAAGTGGAATTCATAGGTTCTATTCCCAGCTCTGTCAACCTTCTCTGTGACTTGAGGCAGGTCTTCTTTGGAGTTTTTCTAAATGTATATATATTTGTTTCTAAGTAGATTGCCATAAAATAATAATAGAACTGTCATAATATATTTTTATATTGCCTTCCAACTGAGGATCTCAATCTGCTGAATAATAGTTAATTAAGACTCAGCAATCCTCTGAGGTATGGTATGTGTATATACTTATTCCCATTGGACAGATGGAGGATTTGAGAAACAGAGGTAAAGTGAATAGCCTAAGATCTTGCATGATATCAGTGACAAATCCATGAACAGAACATAGATATCCAGACTTTCAATCCTCTGAATGAGCCAGTAGACCAGGGGTCGGCAACCTATGGCAGGTGTGCCAAAGGTGGCACGTGAGCCGATTTCCCTTGGCACGCGGTGGAGAGCTCAGCCTGCTACCGCTTTGGGGTTCCCCCGCTGGCCTCTTGCCAGCCGGGGTCCTGCCACCTGCCCCACTCAACTCCGGCTGTCAGCCTGGGTCCGTAAACCCAAGCTAGCAGTGGGAACTGAGTAGGGCAGGTGGTAGGACCTCGGCTCACAAGGTGTCAGTGGGGGAAATCCCATAGCGACGGCGGCGGGCTAAACTTTCTTTTCTCTCTGTGCACCTGCGCATTAAGGGTGCAGCCATGATCAGACCTCTGTGTAGGGAGAGGCCTAGTGTTGGAAGAGTTGTAAACTTCCTATCACATTAATGCTCGGTGGTAACTCTTGATGGCTATAAAGGGCTTAGTGCCTCTCAAGAGATGCTTTCTAGGCCAACTTTCCAGGCTGTTTGGGTTGATGAGACTTGGGAAGGGAAAAATCTCTGGAACAAGATCTTTCAGCCTTCAGGTAGCTGAGCATATCTGCTTGTGTGCATACAGAACCTGATTGCAGGTGCCTGAATCTTCACATGCTTGCTTATTTGGAGCTTGATGTAAACTGGTAAAGTTGGGCAATTTTGCATGTTACTGTGCACTCACCTGGCAACAGAAAACCAACCTGGGGTCTTCAGAGTTGGGGTCCCAGTCTAGGATTCTAATTTCTGGGTTGGCATGAGGGACTGAGAAGGGAAAGGCATGAAGCCATCTTCTATCATTACCTTTTAGAAAATGAGCAACAACAACAACCAAAAAAAAATAAATAAAAATAAGAGGAGGGATGAACTAGTCTTCTTTTCATGGCTGCCAGGCATAATTTCCCTGAAAAAATTATGGATTACAGGCTTGTCTTAAAAAAACCCAAAACCAACACTTGGTGTTCAGTTGTATACCTAATATGGAAAAGTTATCACTGAATGGGTGTGCAAATGGTCAGCTATGCACTTAACTGGTGCACATACACTTTGATGACCCTGCCTTTTTGGAGGTCGAACTCTACATTTCTGTTTGGCATTATGAAATTAAGACATTTAAAGAAAAGTCATGGAATATGTTTCTGACCTATTACATGCCTTGGTTGGTGCCTTGAGGCATAGTGCTGAAAGCTGATCTTTTTAATTCACCTGGAGAGTATACTAATCCCTGTGAAATGTTCTGTCCATGAGTTAAATCGGCTCTGAAAGCAATACTTTGTAGAAGTGAGTTTCCTGTGTGTAAATGTGAAAGATAGAGTGTCTTTTATCCTCATTTGCTTGTAATGCTTTCTTTGTTGTGGGTTAACTAATTTATTAGTATACATTGTGAAAGGATAGCATGTTTTGTGGTGTGACTTGTGCTTTTGTAGCTAATAAGCTTATTAGCTACAGTCTTGCTACCCGTGTGGGGGAGCATACAATTCATGACTTGGTTCATTTCAGTTTTGGCAAAGGTGGAGTTTGCTCAGGAAGTATACTCATTGTAGCAGGAAGAAGCACTTTGTATTACTCAGTAGTGGCTTCTCAGCAGGCACTGGAGTGGCTGAAAAGATAGCTAGGAACATGATGAAGATAAAGGAAAATATTTTTGGTGCTCTGATGCCGAAGTTTTTGAAATAATCTTGGGTAGTTCTCCTCCCACTCCTCAGAAAGTAGGTATATGGGGAATTCTAATAGAGTCAACTTTACAAATCTTGTATAAGGTTGGTCTACCTTGTATGGAGTAGAGCAGTGGTCCTCAGACTGTGGGTTGAGATCCCAAAGTGGGTTGCAACCTCATTTTAGTGGGGTTGCCAGGGCTGGCATTAGACTTGCTGGGTCCAGGGGCCAAAGCCCAACATCAAGCCCCACAAGTCCAGGGCCGAAGCCATAGTCCCAATGTCTGGATTGCCACGGACTCGCAGGGGCGAGGAAAAATTGCAAGCCTGTTATTTACCAGGTTGCACGTGGCAACAAACTATATAGGTAAGAGATGCAAGGGGAGTGTGGGTCAGGACGTGAGCTGCAGATACACACACACACACAAGTAAAAATAATCAATTTAAAGTTTTACTGGGGATAATTACAAGGGGTAAGGGAGCAGTTTTTTGATTAACTAATAGAGTTAATGAAACTTAAAACACACAATGACTAAAGTACCTACTAACAATATTTACAAACAAAGATGCAGCATTTAGTAATAATTGATACTTACAAATACAAACCAACGCATAACACGACCGGTAAACGTATAAGCTCTATTTGAAAACACGTGAGCTGAGAGAGAGGCTTCGAGTTGATCAGGCTCGGTTACGTGGGGTACACGGGATACACGGATACACGGGATTTGTTTTCCTCTCTCTGTCTGCACATGGCAGGCAGAAACATAAGTACCAACTATGACATCACAAAAGTGTCATAGGGGACGGGGCCCCAAACTTGTTTGTGTTCGCTTCTGATTGGCACAAGCAAAGTTTACACCAAGTAGGGGAGCAGGTACCTCAAAGTCTGGCTTTGCCCCCAAAAGGGGAGGAAATGCACATTGTTATAGAATGCATGTGAAACTGAATGACAAAAGAAGAGGCCAGGGCAATACCGGTATGGGCAAGTGTTTACAGGATGCAGACAGAAACTCATCTGAACAGAGCCGAAGCCCGAGGACTTCATCCCTTAGTGGCGGGGGTCAGGTCACGGGCCCCCCATCTGGGGCTGAAGCCTTGGGCTTTGCCTGTGGCCCCCCGCCTGGAACCGTGGAGCTTGTGCTTCGGTCCCTCCACCCAGGACAGCTGGGCTCAGGTTTCCGTCCCCACTTCTGGAATCATGTAGTAACTTTTGTTGTCAGAAGTGGGTCACGGTGCAATGAAGTTTGAGAATCCCTGGCATAGAATATGAATGTGAACTCTTATCTTCTGTCTTATGTGAGAGCTAAACCCTATGAGTTCTTTAACATAGTTTTATGTGGGAACTTTTTTTGCTAGTTTTGCTGTGTTATATTTATTCAATTTGGAATCTTTCTCTTTCAGCCCTTTAGACACTGATACAACAGGAATCTAGCAATGGAACAAAGAAAAAATGACAGTTTTGTCCCAAGTATCACACAGTTGGAACACTTTTTGACAGAACACGACTCCAATGTTGTTTGGCTATTAGTTGGTAAGTTGAATACATTTTTGTGAATCCATTAAATATACTTTTCTAGATAACAACTGGATGCTTATATCACATCTGCTACCCAGAAAGATCCCAAAATATTTGCAGATAGAAGCCCTGTCATTCACCATGCGCCTGTTTAATAGCATCCAGCAACACTACTATTCAATTTAAGAAGGAAACAAAGAATTGCTTTCAATTTAAAACCTCAGGGAATTGGGCCTGATTATTAAGGTTAACGCTACTCTTATTTACCCTCCCTACCTTTCCCCCCCTCCCAAAAAAAAGGCTCTGTGGGAACTTTACTCACAACAAGAAGTTGGGAGCCCAGTTTTATATCTGGAGGAGGGCCTCTCCAGATTAAAGCAACTTCTACCACCAGAGAGTTCAAAACTGCTATTTGATTTATCTTATGTTCACGTACCCCCTCCCCCACCCATAACAATATATTTCATTTTACCTGTTATGTAGAGGAATGACTTTTTCTAAAAGATTTGAAAGTATATACTGTTGCAAGAAGTATATAGTGCAGGATGCACGTATGTGTCTGTCACATAATATAGCGCACATATACTAGGTATGTGGTACAAGTGTAGGGCAGTCACATTGTTCTGGAATGGGGAAGCCATAGGTGTGTAATGCAGGTAACTCAAGTGAGTGACAATAAAGCCTCTACATCACATCAAACCATAATGTGAGCATTGCAGCGTGTTACACAATACAATGGTGATGCAAGATCATGAGAACCAACCTCAAGACTGACTTAAACACCAAGGCACAAACTCCCAATTGGTTGCGAGTTCTAAACTTAAATTTCACCAACCAAGTACAAATTCTGTGGGCACTTGAACTTAACACAGAGTCACAGATAGTCTCTTTGAGTACTCTAGTGTGTCTTGCCATCTAGGTGAGCATATCTCTATGGTAGATGTCCCATTACACCAAGAATCACCACAAAATATTCAGGCTACTTCTGGTCCCGAAGGACCAGTCCCTGACCCCAGGTCAGTTGCGCTTTAGGTCTCACACCAAAGACCAGGCTAATCTCGTAATAAACTATATGAAGATTTATTATTGGAAAAGGAAATTAGAGAGTTATTCACATGGGTTTGGTATGTTGGAAGTAAATCCTAGTGGAGATGGTTGAGTGATTCTGCGTGTTTTAACTCTTATTTGGTAACAACAGACTGGTTTCTGAGACTCTATCTCCAGGTGTTGTGAGGTGAAATGTAAAGTGTTAATGACACTTTTGTGGGAATAGACATATTACAACTCATATGTGGGTATCTTTGTCTATTTTTTGTTGGACTTTATTAAGCACTAAATTTTCTGAGGAAATTATTACTAGTGTTGGAAGGTAAACACAAAGTAAGCTGTTCTATGCAATAAATCAACAAAATGTTTTTTTTTGTTTACCTTTGTATTTTTAAATTTATTTTTTGCCCATTATTATGATCTGGGTACATAACATAAAACACAAAAGTATTGCATGCAATTGACACAGCTCAAACCCACTCGTGCTCCTAATTGTCATGGTCAGGGGATGAAGATACAAATTCATACTAACAAAAAGCTGCAGTGGGTTTTTTTTGGTGGGTTTTTTTTTTTTAGTGTGTTTTCAATCAAATCCTAAAATTTGCCAAATGTTGGTTCTGGAGGATTGTAATAAGGAATGAATTCTAGAGCTGAACATTCTCTGCTAAACTTTCCTCCCCATTTCTAGAAGGCCTCTTGGGACAGACAGCAAAACTTTCCTGTTGATTGCAGCTAATTAGGTAGAAATTTCAAAGGTGCAGTGATTGCCATTTAGAAAGTTGCATAGTACCTAATATACTACAAAATTTGCAGTACTTGTTAATATTTTACACTTAAATCTTTCACTTAAAGGCCTCAAACTGGTTGACAGTATTTGTTTTATAGTATGTAATTTTTAAAATTCTTAAGATAGGTTGCTTGACACTACACTTTAACAGTTTCAGCATTTGAGGACAGTTGCAATTCGCAGCTCACTGGTTGTGTGTCTCACTTATGTAAATTAGCAATTTGCATAAAAATCCTTTAATGGAGGTTAATTGCAATTGGCTCCCATTTATTTATGAACTGTGGAATTCAACTTCATAATGTTTCTGTGAACTTGGCATAGGTACTGGAATTAAGGGTGCTGGGGGTGCTACTGAACCCCCTGTCTTGAAGTGGTTTTCTTTATATACAGGGTTTACAGTTTGATTCAATGGCTTTCAGCACCCCCACTACAAAAATTGTTCCAGCACTCCTGGAACTTGGTGCAAATGATGCTTAGGTTAGCTTCATTTTTGTATTCGTTAATGTTTGGGAGGGAGGGTGAGCTATCTTTTTGATGGTAAGAACTGAACTTGGCGGGTGAAGGGGAAAACACTTACAGTTTTAAAGTTATTTCAACAACTGATTTAAAAAAGCTTCCCAAATTTGCCTATATAAAACACTAAGGATTAGATGCAGAAAGCCCAAAATTCACATCCTCAAAAACCCTGTTCAGTTGCTGCCTAACCCTGTAGGTGCCTAAAATCCCATGGTACCTCCACCTCTACCTCCACCTAAAAATCTGCCAGGGAGTGTGCTCACTGTCACCTCAGTCCTGATACTTGGTGCCTAGCTCATGTCTCCCCTTCCCTCCCCCGTACCGCCAGTTGGATCTTCAGACTAAGCATTACTCCACCCATCTCACTTGCAGAACCCACTCTGGTAGGTGACCTCTGAGAATGCCTACGGGATTGGAGGAGAGGGGTGTGACCAGGTACTGATCTCCAATGTGATTCAAGCCATGAACTCTCTCCTGGAGTTAGTCACCTAAGCCCTTTCTCGCCACCGTTTTAGATACTGAGCCTGATCTACACTGTGGGGCGGGGGGTCGTCCTAAGATACGCAACTTCATCTATGAGCTATTCACATACTTGTATAGTGAACTGGGGGCAATGTAGATATAGCCTTAGACTCTTTCTTGAAATGGGTTAACACTTACCTTCTCTTACCTGGGTTTTTTTGAAGCTTCATATTTTTAAGCACTTTAAGCTTCTTGGCTATGCAGCAAAGTATGTTATAAAATTCAGTTTATAGAATGCATAACTGCACATTAAATACAAAGATATCTAATATGCTGTAGTTCATTCTAATGCAAAATATGCTGTAGTTCATCCTAATGCATGTAAGGAATGTGCATTTCTTTCATTGGCTCAGATCTTGCAAAGGTTTAAGTAAGTATTTATGCACTGTGAGTAGTCCTATTGATTTCCATAAATCTTTGCAGGGTTCTGGATCATTGTGAACCTGAATATACTAAAATTTCACAACAACTGAACAAAAAAAGAAGTCATAGTCAATATAAATGGAATTAGTATTCATAAACAAATGTATCTAAAGATTTATTTCACCTAAAGAGTTGTCAGTAATTTTCAAAGATGCCTGTTAAGCACTGCTTTTAATTTGAAGTTCCCAGATCTTGTGGGTTTTTTTGTGTGCCTGCATGTGTGGTAGGAGTAAATGAAACTTGAAATATTCTTTTGAAGTCGGACTACAATTATTTAAAACTACAGAATAAATCAATTAGAGATTAATACAATGCCAGTTAAAACTAGTCCATCTCATGACAGCCTGGAATTGTTCCCTTCAGATAGACCTTGCTGGAAACTTTGTGAACCATTTTGGTAAGAAATAGGTTAATTAATCAACTAATGTAAAAACTACTTCTGGGACTAGAAAGACCTACATTTATTTTGATTGGCATATTTCTAATTGGATTGAAATTCCCATGATTTTTTCCCTTCAAATTCCAATTTCAAACTGCTAATAAAAATGAGAGGTATTGGCCAGTGCACTGATTCTTGTATTATACCATGTGACTAATTGCTAAGCTAAGATGTAAAAGCTGGAAATCATAGAGATGATGTGCTGAATCAGGGAAGATTGTAGCTTGGCTAGGACTTGTTTTAGTTCCCATTTAGCAGTGGGTATGGCCGCACATAGTCACAGGAGAGCATCAATTCTATGGTGTTTTGTGTGGGTTGTGGGAAATAGCAACTAATTAGTGGGTAATACTTTTTTATTGTTGACCAAATATTGTGTGATAGTGGGAGTGAAGAGAGAAGGGCAATGGAGAATCTATACCTTCTTTCCCTCAGTGTTAAAAGCCCATGTTGATTACAAACATGTTTTTGTATGAGTTTTTTTTTAATGGGGGGAGGAATAGAGAAGAGAGGGGCATTGTTACTGGGCTTTGTATTTTGGTATGCATTAGCTTTATCAAGTCACATAAGTGTAACTTTAGTACAAACTAAAACAAATATATTCATCTTTTCAACAGCTACAATCTTGTCTTGTGGATGGATTATCTACCTAACTTATTATAATTCCCGAAATATTGGACTTATTTTAACATTGGTTCTGAACAGATTATATAAACATGGCTACATCCATATTGGTAAGTTGTGGTTACGTAATATGGCTACATGTGAATCTAATAATTATCTTTGATAATATTCTGTAGCTCATCCTAACATGACTTATAAAAAACTACAGGGTACCTATTAAGTGTTTCTGTTTAGTAATTTTCAAAATAACCAGAATAGTTGATTTCCACAAGGTTTTTTCAACAAAAAAGTATTTGACCTATAACTCCAAGATGATTCTTAATGTAGATAAAAAAAACCTAATCCTCGTAAATTCATGTTTTGAAATTCCACGTGATTTTATGGTCAATTGAGGTTGTTTACAAAAATTATAAAACCCCAAGGTACCATATTTTTGTTTAAGGAAATCACATGTTATCTTTCACTGTCATCTTCCTCTCTCTTAAGGCCCATTCTTCCTACAGAAGAAAACTGGCTTGGGCTCACTCTGGAGCCCATCAGTGCTCCTTGTGACTCACCAGATAAATTGTTGCTGATGGACATGAGGATTTTTTTCCCTTCTCCCACCCTTGGGGCTGAGTGCACTGTCTCTGCAATACAGCTAACTACTGCAAATCTAGAGAAAAGGAGTGGATTGGAATCTGTCTCTGATTTTGTGTGTGGTGGTGCACTGTATTATTAATAAACTGGCAGATTAGCTAATCCAATTAATTCTTACTGGGACAGTAATATTTAGAATTCATACTGGTAAGGAGCTTTGTCAAAACCCATTAAGTCTCCTTTATTTTTTAAATATAAAAACATTTTTATGGAATAAACCAGATCAGTCAAATCACTTGGGTGCTTGCCCACATTACGAAAATATATACGATACTGAGTCATGAAAGGTTGTATCCCACAATCTGACTCTCATTGTCCTTTTAATTTTCTATCTCCTCTTTAATCTCCCAGGCCTCCCTCTCTGTGCTACTCAGAATAACTTGTCTTTTTAATCTTGGACTTGTTCTACAGCTATTGATTGTATATACAGTGAAAATAGAAGCTAGAAAAATTGTATTAATCTACTGATGCTTTAAGGAATTTGAGATAAAAAAAATTCAAACCATGTTCAAATCCCACACTTATTATGACCTATAGTGACTTCATCACTTATTAGATGAAGTATTTGATAGATATGCTGCACTTAAAAAACCAAAAAACTACGCAATGAAATTTGTATTAAGGAAAAACAACTGGAGATCTTTATTAACTTTCACAATCAACATCATCATGGATATTGGATCCCACTAGTTCTATTTTTGGACTAGCTCTGATTGGTTTGTTGTCATTTTAACACAAATAAGGTTTTTTATGCCTACTTTGCTTAACTTGTTGTTTCTAAGCAAGGTTAAAAAGGATTGGGGAGAATATATCGCCCATCACAACCCTGCTTTGTTGCAAAGAAAATTACCGTAAGCCACGCTGGTGTGTCTGCTTACTTGTTAACTCCTCCGTCCCCCAAATTTTCAAATCTCCAGATGAGATTGCTTGATGTGAAGGCCTAGGCTTGAAGGCTGCTAGGTTTACTACCACCAAAAAATTGTATATATTTTATGGTGAATCCTAAATAATTGGAAGATGAGACTAAGTTAACTGTACAATCTGTAGTAACTAGTAATATTGATACATATCTTACATGCTCAAAATAGTCATCTTATTACTTTCCTCAAACTTAATGACATAGGCCTACATTTTTAAAAGTGACTAGTGATTTTTAGTTGCCCAACTTGAGACATCCTAAAGAAGCTTGATATTTCAGAAAGTTCTGAGTCCTCTACTCTCTCTGAAAGCCTATAAGGGGAAAATCCCAGGCACCCAGAATCACAAGTAAGCCTGTTTCAAGGCAGTTGCTCCCATTCAGAAAAATAAATTAATCTCCCAGACAAAAGTCTTACATGAAATCTTTCTTTTAAAATAGGTTCCTTTTCATTCTCTGTCCTGTCTGGAAAAGTCATGGTTCGTGAAATCTATTACATTACAGAAGACATGTCTATCAGGTACTTGTTTGTGTGAAAAAAAAAAAAAAAAAAAAAAAAATTACTGTTCTTTAAAATATATTTTTCTTCCCTGTTGGTAAGACTACATATCTTTAACATGAAACTGATTCTCATTGGTAGATATGGGGCCAAATTGGTTCCTTTTTACAATTGTATAACCCCATTGACCCCTTCTCTACTGTTGCTGTATCGTAAATTGAAATTGGGGGCGAGATAGCTTAGTGGTTTGAGCATTGGCCTGCTTAAACCCAGGGTTGCGAGTTCAATGCTTGAGGGGGCTATTTAGGGATCTGGGGCAAAAAATCTGTCAGGGGATAGTAGTTGTTTCTGCTAGTGTAGTCAGCGGACTGGATTCAATGACCTCCTTCCAGTTCTGTGAGAGAGGTATATCTCCATATATTTATTTTTAAGTATCAGATATAAATCTACTAAAAACTAATTGTATTAAGAGAATGCTTTTCAGAATACAAGGGAAAATTCTATTCCCTAATGTCTTTCATTTCATTGTACTCTTCTTATAGTTTTATAAAAAACTTAATTAAGTAAAATTCTTAAGGTCCAAGTTCTGTTAAAATATTTGAAAGATCTATTTAATTTTTTTCATACATTTTAATAATTACATGAAAAGTAGAGTACAAGATGTTTGGTAATTCTTTCAGCTAGAGACCCAAAGCATTAAGAAGGAAACAAATAAGGAATTCTGAAAGTGAGGATTTTTTTTTTGTTACACTAGTGCAGGGGTCTCCAAACTTTTCAGCCCGAGGGCCGCATTAGCTATCAATAAGCAGTTCGGGGGCCGACAACACACTCGAGGTCCAAATAAAAAAGAATCAAAACATGGATGTTGTTTTTAATTATTTATTTAATATTATTTTATTCAGTTATTATTTAATAACACATTGATACACTACACATGAACACTACACATGAACACCTGTTCACTACACATGAACACTACACATGAACACCTGTTCACTACACATGAACACTACACATGAACCCCCCAACTGACCCACCCAGCCAGGTCTCTCCCCCCAAAACCTCCTTTCCTCCAACCCCCCTCCCCCAAATGACCCACCCAGCCAGGTCTCTCCCCCCAAAACCTCCTTTCCTCCAACCCCCCTCCCCCAAATGACCCACCCAGCCAGGTCTCTCCCCCCAAAACCTCCTTTCCTCCAACCCCCCTCCCCCAAATGACCCACCCAGCCAGGTCTCTCACCCCAAAACCTCCTTCCCTCCCACCCAACCCCCAACTGACCCACCCAGCCAGGTCTCTCACCCCAAAACCTCCTTTCCTCCAACCCCCCCCCCCCCAAATGACCCACCCAGCCAGGTCTCTCACCCCAAAACCTCCTTTCCTCCAAACCCCCCTCCCCCTCAAATGACCCACCCAGCCAGGTCTCTCACCCCAAAACCTCCTTTCCTCCAACCCCCCCCCCCAAATGACCCACCCAGCCAGGTCTCTCACCCCAAAACCTCCTTTCCTCCAACCCCCCCCCCCCCCAACTGACCCACCCAGCCAGGTCTCTCACCCCAAAACCTCCTTTCCTCCAACCCCCCCCCCCCCAACTGACCCACCCAGCCAGGTCTCTCACCCCAAAACCTCCTTTCCTCCAACACCCCCCCCCAACTGACCCACCCAGCCAGGTCTCTCACCCCAAAACCTCCTTTCCTCCACCCCCCCCCCCAACTGACCCACCCAGCCGGTCTCTCACCCCAAAACCTCCTTTCCTCCAACCCCCCCCCCCCCAAGTGACCCACCCAGCCAGGTCTCTCACCCCCCCAACTGACCTGCTCAACCCGGTCTCTCCCCACAGACCGGTTCGCCGCCTGGCAGTGGGTGGCTCCTTGTTTCGCCCCCTGCAACTGCGTGGCGGTGCGGCGCGTCCCGGCCCCAGCTCCGAGCCGTCCCTGGCCGGCGGCGGCAGCCGAGCGCGCGGCGCTTCCAGGCCCCGCGGCTGGCGGCGGCGGCCGAGCGCGCGGCGCTTCCAGGCCCCGCGGCTGGCGGCGGCGGCCGAGCGCGTGGCGCTTCCAGGCCCCGCGGCTGGCGGCGGCGGCCGAGCGCGCGGCGCTTCCAGGCCCCGCGGCTGGCGGCGGCGGCCGAGCGCGCGGCGCTTCCAGGCCCCGCGGCTGGCGGCGGCGGCCGAGCGCGCGGCGCTTCCAGGCCCCGCGGCTGGCGGCGGCGGCCGAGCGCGCGGCGCTTCCAGGCCCCGCGGCTGGCGGCGGCGGCCGAGCGCGCGGCGCTTCCAGGCCCCAGCGCGGAGCCAAAAATATCTCCGCGGGCCGGATGAGAGGCCCTCGCGGGCCGCATCCGGCCCGCGGGCCGTAGTTTGGAGACCCCTGCACTAGTGCATCTGTAACATAAAGATTGGGCATTAGTTATTGGGATCTATTATTGTAATGCTGTTCATACAATTTTAAGAAGGGAATCCTTCTACAATGTTTAAGGCAGTTTTTCAAGCTACTGTTAGATAAAAGATCTATAATCCATGTTCTTAATTTCCTATTTATGTAATTTATCCAATTTAGAATCCAAGATGGATTTATTATATTTCGCTGGTGGAAAATGTACAATCCAAAGCAGAAACAGCATGGTAAGTTTTTCTTCATAAAGTTTCAAAGTTTGAATTGAGTTTTAATGATTTCTTGGTATTGTTTGTTAATCACTGGCTTTCTTTTGAAGGTATTTAAATTTACCATAGAGAGCTGGTGTCTTTAGGTCAAGGTGAGACAAACAGGTGGGTGGCAAGGAAGCCTACACTGTTGTTGCCTTTGTAGTACCAGTTCTGTGGATAAAGCGGAAACTTCCACTGGAGGGGTGTGCATCTGACTCTTCCAAGTAATAAACTGACTGTAAAAAACAGAGTGGAGAAAAAGTTGTTGAACTTCCTTTGGAGATGTTAGCAAGTCTTGTAAGTGTATTGTGAAAGTATTAAAATCAAGTTCTCCTTATTGTAAAGGCAGATGGCTTCTCACAATTATTCATTTAAGTGGAGACAATAGTAAATAATGTTTAAAGGTGCTCCGGGTTGGAACAGAGGGGTTTGGAGGGTGGGAGGGGGATCAGAGCTGGGGCAGGTGGCTGGGGAGCAGCGGCTTGAGGGCTCTGGCTGGGGTGCAGACTCTGGGGTAGAAAATTCCCAACCCTGCTCCCCGTTGGGAGCTCGAGGGCCGGATTAAAGGGTCTGAAGGGCTGGACAGGCTCGTGGGCTGTAGTTTTCCCATCCCTGACCTAGACACAGTGATCAAGTGACCTCTCAACCTTCTCTTTGATAAGCTGTATACCTTAGAGTATACATTAAGCACATAATTTCTGCTGATCTACTAAGGTCTATCACAAATCTTGACTTCAGAAGATACATAGGGAAGCGAAGGTGGAATTGCCTGTGGCAGCAGGGGCAGGCTGGGGGAAGAGAGGAGTAGATTTATACAGCTTGGCTAAGGAGTTGTCAGCCATGCAGTACTCAATACAGGATCGACTTCTCCCTAGCTCTCAGCACTATGCATGAGCTCTGCAAAGTATCCTGTTCCATGCCACTGAATACCTGTTATGGATATTACAGTTTGTGGTTTTTTTTATGAAGAGATTTCCAGACAAACTCTGATAAAACAGAGATAAGTTTGCAATTTTGTTTTGGTACCTCAGTACCAGCTGTGTGTGTGTTTCAGGAAGGTGAACTTTACAAGAATACTGTGTGTGTGTGTATATATATATTTAAATAAGAAACCAGTCACTTGAAGGGATGGAAAAATCAGTTAGACGCTCTTCCACTGTGGGTGGGAGATGCAAACTGGAATGTAGAGAGGGTTGGATTTATGAGTAGAGAGGGCTGGGTGCAAAGTGGCATGGTTTGCTGAATAATATGTATATGAAATGCAAGATATGGGCAAGGGAAGAGGAAATGGTTAATGAAAGGACCAACTTGGATCAAAAGAGTGATGTGAGCACTGCATATCTTTTATTAGAGTTGTACTGGCAAATCACAAAAATGGGCTGTTGAGGTCAAGGGTTTAAGGAATAATTACATCTCTTTTACTTAAATAATCTTAACCATAAAGTACTGTCCTGAAACAATAACTGTTGCTAATGAACATTTTCTTTTAGGACTTATTCTAATTTTCACTTTCCCTAACATATATAGGAGCATGGAAAAACATAATATGACACATTATATAAAGCTAAAGCAATAAAGAAGACAATTCTAGTAACTTGTTTGAGACTTACTGAAATTACATAATTTACCAAAATGAATATCTAAGGGTTTAGTAAGCCATCAGGGACTAAAATAAACGATGGAGTAGGGTCAATGTCCGTGTTTTATAAAGTGCTATATAAATTATGCTTTATTAGAAGTAAAATATTAGCAACATAATCCACTAAAACTTCAGAATGCTTCTATTCCCCCTCTCCCCAATAAACTTTCTCCTCACACTACTTCTTGGAGGGAACACGAATTCTTTCAATTTGTTACTTGCAAAGGGAAAGACTTGCTATTATCAAGTGCACAACTATTAGATATTTCTCATTTTGAGATTTTATTGTAGAAGTGTTCAGATTTGTGGTTTTTTAAAACCCTTTTGGTATGACCTGCACAGTACAATCCATTTTCTGTGATGTCAGTATGTATTGTACTAGGTAGATCAAACCAGTGTCAAGTGAATTATTTGAGAAGCCAAGTGGCTTTTAATGATATCTTGAGTGCTGTGATTGATGATTACTTTGTGTTGGTATCACTACTTGGGAGTAGTTGTTGCATTTTTGTGCAGGTTTCAGAGTAGTAGCTATGTTAGTCTATATCAGCAAAAACAACGAGGAGTCCTTGTGGCAATTTAGGGACTAACAAAATTATTTAGGCATAAGCTTTCATGCGCTAGAACCCACTTCATCAGATGCATGAAGTGGAAAGTACAGTAGCAGGTATAAATGCACAGTACATGAAAGGATGGGAGTTACCTTACCAAATGGGATGTGAGTCTAATAAGACAATTAAATTAACAGTAGGATACCAAGGGAGGAAAAATCACGTTTGTAATGGTAATGAGTGGCCCATTTCAAACAGTTGACACGAATGTGTGAGTAATAGTAGGAGGAAATTAGGTTTAGATTTTGTAGTGACCCAACCACTCCCAGTCTTTATTCAGGCCTAATTTGATGGTGTCCAGTTTACAGATTAATTCCAGTTCAATAGTTTCATGTTGGAGTCTGTTTTTGAAGGGTTTTTTTTTTTTGAATAATTGCCACTTTTAGGTCTGGTATTGAGTGACCAGGGAGATTGAAGTGGTCTACTCCTGTTTTTTGAATGTTCTAATTCCTGATGTCAGAGTTGGGTCCATTTATTCTTTTGCACAGAGACTGTCCCGTTTGGCCAATGTACATGGCAGAGGGGCATTACTGGCACATGATGGCGTATATCACAATGGTAGATGTACAGGTGAAGGAGCCCCTGATGGTGTGGCTGATGTGGTTAGATCCTGTGATGGTGTCCCTTGAATAGATATGTGGACAGAGTTGGCACTGGGGTTTGTTGCAGTGTTTGGTTCCTGGGTTGGTGTTTTTGCTGTGTGGTGTGTAGTTGCTGGTGAGTATTTGCTTCAGGTTGAGGGGGCTGTCTGTAAGCGAGGAGTGTCCTGTCTGCCAAAGTCTGTGAGAGTGAGGGATCATCCTTCAGGATAGGTTGTAGATCCTTGATAATGTGCTGGAGAGGTTTTAGCTAGGGCCTCTAGGTGATGGCTGGTGGCATTCTGTTACTTTCTTTGTAGGGCCTCTCTTTTAGTAGTGACCTCTGGGTATCCTTCTGGCTCTGTCAATCTGTTTCTTCACTTCACAAGAGTGGGTATGGTAAGGAAACTCCCATACTTTCATGTACTGTGTATTTATATTTGTGAATGTTTTCTCTACTCCATGCATCTGATGAAGTGGGTTCTAGCCCACAAAAGCTTATGCCCAAATACATTTTCGTCTGTAAGGTGCCACAAGAACTCCTCATTGTCTATGCGTTTTTGTGCATACCCAGGGTCCCGTCCAGTGTGTGAATGGGTTGTGGTGCGAGTGCGAGTTGCTGCTGCTAATTAATTAACTTCCTATGAAGCACACTTTATTTCCTTACTTTTTTGTGTAAAACCAAGTCAGTACAATAACTCTGTACTTCTTAAAATAATATGACATACATTGAGAAAGCCTGGAAAATTAACTCAAGTTATGGAGGGGTGGGAGAAAACTCAGTAGGATAGAATGTTGGCTTTTATTTGTAGGTAAATCTAGAACTCTTGTGGATAGAAGTAATGGTTTGGAAACAAAAGCTATTTAACACAGCTTTGAATTGCAGCAGTTTCCCTCAGTTCATAATTTAAACAAATAGACCAAGTGGTATTTCAGAGCAGCTCAGGTCTCTTGAGTAAATATGTAATGGGGACACTTTTTATTTTTGGTTACAAGTAGGTAATTATGGGGAAATTGTGCAGGTTTTTTTATGTAATTAGATCATTATGTTACATAATTAGGTCAAGCTATCTTTTGGGGAAGTAAGTCAAGGCATGCCACTCAAATGTTCTATATGGAATCATATAATTAAATATACTGGTTGTTTTTAACTATCAGAGTCAATTTCATATTGCAGACTAATATTCTACAGTTTTTAAGTGTGCCCAAATGTACAGATATTTGTGAATTTGATCATTTACAATTAGTACATTAATGTAGTGTTTGTTTAATTTAATTTAATATCCAAAATTGTTAGGTGTTTTACTAAAGATCAGAAAGTTAAGGTACCTGTCACAAGAAACTTACAATCCACAGTTTAGACTTGAATGAGGATGACAACGAAGGCGGGGATGAATGAAGAAAGTTACATCAAATGATAATGAGGTTTAGCATGTGCATACTTAATGGTTCACTATGTTTTTATGCTATAAAGATGCAGAAATAGAATAGTGTGCATTATAGAACTGTACTTAAAGTGTGACTTTTAGTCAGTTCTAGAGATTGAAGTTTATCTACAGGTGTGTTTATCCACAGAAGAGGTGCAAAAAGGTAGTGACACTACTAGCTTTCTCACACTTTTTTGTGTCCACTGTAGGTGAATGCTTACCTGGAAGGGCCACTTTCAGAAGGCAGAACACAGTTCAGTCTTCATGGCTGATGCAGTCCTTGTAGCATTGCCATTTAAGCTTTTGTGTGTGTGCAGTGGGAGCTATCCTGAGACCTTGACATTTTTTTACCTTTGCATCTGAGAAGCCATGAGATTAGTAATCACTTCTGGTTATTCTTGCCTACCTTCATCCTTGGATTGTCACCTAGCAGTGAAATGCTCTCTGAAATTTTTGTATAGAGATCTTGCTTATCATATGTCAGATTTGTTTTATTTTTGTATGGTAAAATTACAAATTCTTAAACAAAACAAAAAGAAAAAACCCTTACCCCACCCCCCCACAACACCAAACCTGGTTGGTTAGAGTACAAGTTAGGAGCTTTACTGGCATGAGGTATAATTAAGAGTGTCACAGTAATTCTTATTAAACTTGTTTACAAAAGTGACTACTTTGACTAACATGTGCTAGTGCTTAGGCATTTCAAGTAATTGCTTAAAGTAAATCTGTTTTCCGTAATCAAGAACTAATCCTGTGTGTAATTGGATAAAATTCTAGCATCATATCTGTTTAAAAAAGAAGTTTTATACCAATTGAATTTCACATGCTAACAGATCATTGTGATGTTCTAACAACTGCATAATGATCTGGAAGTCAGGTTTTGTTCCTGAGTCTGTCACTGACTTGCTGTGTGATTTTTGGGCAAGTCACATACTCTGTGTGCTTTTCTTACAGTCTGATATACTTCCCTTTCTCATAATGGTGGTACGTTTGATTAGAATTTATAAAATGCTTCAAGTTCTTTGGGTGAAAGAGTATACAGGTATAAAGTAGTACCTGGAAAGGATTTAAAATCTGTACATTTCCAACATTTCAGGGTCTTGAGCTTAAGTTAAATTTTCAAGTATTATCTTTCTGCTTATCCATTACAATGTTTTTCCTTATAATTTAAAGATAAATTCCCAAACTGCGTTCAAATGTTGTCTTGTCTTATCCGTTACTCTTGCTTCCAGCTTCATTGTTTCCCTGGATCATTTGCCTTTGTTCTGTTTGTTAGAAATTAGAGTTCTAAAGAGCTATACCTTTTTATTATAGAATCATAGAATATTAGGGTTGGAAGAGGCCTCAGGAGGTCATCTAGTCCAATTCCCTGCTCAAAGCAGTTCCAACACCAACTAAATCATCCCAGCCAGGCCTTGAAAACCTCCAAGGTTGGAGATTCCATCACCTCCCTAGGTAACCCATTCCAGTGCTTCACCACCCTCCTAGTGAAATAGTGTTTCCTATATCCAACCTAGATCTCTCCCACTGCAACTTGAGACCATTGCTTCTTGTTCTGTCATCTGCCACCACTGAGAACAGCCTAGCTCCATTCTCTTTTGGAACCTCCTCTTCCCCATTCAGGAAGTTGAAGGCTGCTATCAAATCCCCCCCTCCCTCATCTCTTCTGCAGACTAAACAAGCCCAGTTCCCTCAGCCTCTCCTTGTAAGTCATGTGCCCCATCCCCCTAATTTTTGTTCTAGTGGGGAGGACCAAAACTGGATGCAATACTCCAGCTGTGGCCTCACCAGTGCCGAATAGAGGGGTATAATCACTTCCCTCAATCTGCTGGCATCGTTAAAATAGGTATATCTTAATTTTTATTTATCTAATAGAGCTGGAAGGACCTTGAAAGGTCATCAAGTCCAGTCCCCTGCCTACACTAGCAGGACCAAGTACTGTCCCCTGACAGATTTTTTTGCCTCAGATCCCTAAATGGCCCCCTCAAGGACTGAATTCACAACCCTGGGTTTAGCAGACGAATGCACAAACCGTTGAGCTATACCTCCCCCCTAGCATTCCTAATAGTTCAGCCTCATATGCCGTTGGCCTTCTTGGCAACAAGAGCACACTGCTGACTCATATCCAGCTTCTCGTCCACTATAATCCCGAAGTCCTTTTCTACAGAACTGCTGCTTAGACAGTTGGTCCCCAGCCTTTAGCAGTGCATGGGATTCTTCTGTCTTAAGTGTAGGACTTTGCATTTGTCTTTGTTGAACCTCATCATATTTCTTTTGGCCCAATGCTCCAATTTGTCTAGGTCACTCTGGACTCTCCATCGTATCTACCTCTCCCCCCAGCTTAGTGTCATTTGCGAACTTGGTGAGGATGCAATTCATCCCATCATCCATATCATTAATAAAGATGTTGAACAAAACTGGCCCCGGCACAGACCCCTGGGGCACTTTGCTTGATACCGGCTGCCAATTAGACACCGAACCATTGATTACTACCCGCTTAGCCGGACAAGCTAGCTAGCTTTCTATCCACCTTATAGTCCATTCATCCAATCCATACTACTTTAACTTGCTATCAAGAATACTGTGGGGAACTGTATCAAAAGATTTGCTAAAATCAAGATATATCACATCAAGTGCTTTCCTTATATCAACAGAGCCAGTTATCTCACCTTAGAAGGCAATCAGATTGGTCATACATGACTTACCATTGGTGAATCCATGTTGACTGTTCCTGATTACTTTCCTCTCTTCCAAGTGCTTCAAAATGGATTCCTTGAGGACCTGCTCCATGATTTTGCCAGGGAGTTAAGTGAGGTTTACTGGTCTGTAGTTCCCTGAGTTCTCTTTCTTCCCTTCTGCACTTCTCGTAAGCTTCCTTTTTGAGTTTAAGCTCACTGAAGTTTTCACTGTTAAGCCAAGCTGGTCGCCTGCCATATTTGTTATGCTTTTTGCACTTTGGGATGATTTGTTCCTGCGCCCTCAATAAGGCTTCTTTCAAATATAGCCAGCTCTCCTGGACTCCTTTCCCACTCATATTAGCCTCCCAGGGATCCTGCCCATCAGTTCCCTAATGGAATCAAAGTCTGGTTTTCTGAAGTCCAGGGTCCATATTTTATTGCTACTCCTGTCTTCCTTTCTCTAGAGCTTCCTAAATGGAGAAGTTCCAGGCCTTTGGACAGTTGTTTATTGGCCAAGTCACTTGATTTATAAAAAGTTATCTTTGGTGATTTCTCTCAGTTTAATAATCACTACAAATTACATGTCAAAGGTGGTGTAAAGATGCTCATTCTGTGACAGGTTAACAGCCTGTTAAAAATCAGTTCTTTGTTTATATTGCTCTCTGATGTTTCTCAAAACCACTGTTGTAATTATTATTGTATAGTGTCTGATACTTACGTGCAAGGATTTGTAAACCTGATAAAGTTTCCTAAATAAATACGTAGTTAAAAAATTCTCTTTGGGAAGATTGGGCTTGCCCTTTCTAAGGCCGTGTCTGAACTAAATTTATTTTCCTAAAATTTCTCTTTGCTAGTGTCATCACTTAGCTTCACCAATAGTACCAACAGTCAGAGTTCTTATTCAGATAATATATAGTCACCCACTGCCATTTTTACCAATAACGTTGCCTGAAGCTACTGTCAGCAGATTGGCATACATTGCTTTAAAACACTGGCTTCTATGCTATGTGCTATGCACTTCCTTTGGGGTGGCAGTGGTGGGAAACTTTAATGGAGGAAAAAGCTAGTGTATTACCCCCAATATATTCGCAGAGGGTTCAATGGGGATAGATAACACACACTAACAGCACAAGTTTACAAAAAAAACAACCAACCTCAAACTTTCCTCATCACTTTAAATAAGTGTCATGTAATCTGCAAATCACTATATATCCTGCTTTTTTATGTGTACATTTATTCCCCTACCAATTTGCTATCTCTTCAATGTAATGCTTTTTGAGTTCGATTCCATGAAAATAAATTTATTTACATTTTTTATATTGAAAGCATGTGATAAGAGCATGATAGATCACTTCAGCCTCAAAGGCTTTCAGACAATTTCACCAATATTTTCAGATCACATGAAAATATACATGAACATGTGTAGTGAGAAGATAATTTTCTCTGTATGCCCATTCAGTTCTTGTCATCTGCTGAAGCAGCCAATGTTGATACCATTTTTGGTGTTGACTTTTTTCATATAAAAACTGGAGTGAGGCGATAAATTTATCTTCTGTAAGCCACTGAATGTGGTATAAACTTTGGATCATTGATGTCCCACATATGAGTCAAAGTTAAATAAAGAAATAAAGCTCTGAAGTATGCTTAGTAATGAAGAACTCACTCGTAATGGCAATATTATACTATTTCGTTTGCTTATTGCATATTGCAGTCTTGACTGTGCAATTTGGGGAAGTATCACCATTGAAATTGTAATATACTGAATTAATATTAAAATGTGCATGTTTAATACTGGAAATGGCATATTTTGTCTTCTACTTTGTAATGACTAAATTAATAACCCACATAAACAACTTTGTGTAAATTCTATATTTTTCCTATAATAACTGTCACTGTTAGAATGCAAATGTCAAAATACTGTCATTTTAGAAACTACATCAAGGTCCTCTTTGCATAGTCAACAAATTTTGTGAAGAAATTTTTGTTGTGCATTGTCTGGATTTATCTTTTATGTCTGTTTTATATGTACTTCAATATATGTTCTCTGCAATGTACAGTTCATTTTCCAAGCTATGTATGCACTTTTAAAGAATTTTCTTGAATTATGGAGAGGAACTGCTGAATAGATTCAGAAGTGTTTTCCTTTTTCTCTTGTATTTTATAGATCCAAAAGCAGAAACTAGACTGTATATCATGGTGAATGACTTTGAATTTCACGTCTACAACCGCTCTGCCCTTTATGGACAACTGCAGGAATTATTTGGTCTGGATCCAACAATAATTCCACCAAGGAAAGAGGATGAAAAAACACAAGAAAATGGAAGAGACACAACACACTCCAATCTCGAAAGGTAAAATCCCTTCATTATTTAGTGAATGTTTGTCTATATCAAATTTTTGCCATACCTTCGAGTTTCAATTCAGCACTATTTTGCGCGGAAGAGGCCAACAGAAGATATGCAAGTTGGTGTTGGGCAAGAAAAAAAAAATCTTGATTTTTGTTTGGGAATGTGCAGAGCACTGGTCCTTATCTGCATAAAAGGGTTTTTTTTCTTGAGGCTGACCATTCCAATGTTTCAGTGGAACATACTTATGGGAGATCAAGATTGTCCAGGATTAAATGGTGCCTCAGGTAAACTGGGGTAATTTCATGTTTGGTACTGAAGAGAACCTAAACCTTGAATTTGACCTGGTATTCCATAGGGTACTAGTGAAAAGAACAGAGTGCTGGGGTGATATACTCTCACTAGTCTGTTTTAATAAACAAATGGACTGTTCTGTTTTGAATCAACTATCGTTCTTATAAGGTTGATACTGTTGTCTGGTTTCATACAGATACAAGAAATCACGGTATTTAAGCCTTAAGGTTACACATGAATTGATCAGTGATTAAGTCCAATCCAGGAAGAAGAGGCACAGTCATCTTGCCAATCATAGATGGAAAAGTGCTCCTCCCCAACCCCCGATTTCTGCCCAGTTGCTCTGTTGTGTGAAGATGAAGGAGGCAGTATTTTCTCCCTACCTCTTAGAATAGTCAAGTGGGACAGATCACAAATCTTGTTGATCTCCAGGAATAAGACCATGTAATTGGAGGCAGTTGAGTCCCATTTCTGCATGGGAGGGAGAGGGTAGAGTATATAGAAGGTCGTCTCCAGGCCTGGACCCTGGTAGCACAGTCGAGCCCTAGTGTTAAGTATCAGACAGTTTGCATATAAGAGGTCTTAATTGCCTGAGTATTTTGTGTTCAGCACTCATGTTCTTAAGTTTTGTTTTAGCAAGCTAATAGACAGGAGTGTTTTTGATAACTAATCATTTAAATATGTCTTAAGATGAGAACTTCCTTTTCAATGGATGTTACAGCTCTCATTACATACTTTTAAATGGTAAAATTCTCCCATTTAAGGTTTCCATAATTAAAAGGTAGAGGGGGAAATGAAAATTATAAGATAAATGAAATGCTGAGATGTCCTAAAGTGTAGGACACTAATTTCTCTTGAAAAGGCCATGTCAAAATCAGTTGAAACTTCAACAACCTTTAAGACAAAAACAAAAGAATATCTACCTCTTTTGGCTTTTTCTTTCAGTTTAGAATAGCTAGAGCTACTTCAGTACAAGGCATTTCCAGGGGATTAATGGCATGAGGCTCTGAAGAAGGCCATTAACTCTTCCTAGCCAGTCACTTCTCGTCAGGCAGTGCTGTGCTGAAGTCATTATGCTTTAAGTGAAAAATATGACAGACAATACATCACAATATCTAGTACAATGTGTACAGTGCTAGAAGTAATGAGTAACATCTGTTCCATGCTGCTTAAGTTTGACTGTCTTCTCGATTATCTGTAATATTTAAAAACTGTTTGATCTTCCTTTTAGATATATGGGTGTTTGTTGTGGCATGTTTTTTAAAATTGACTACTGCACATATTTGTTAAACCACAGCATCTTTTAATGAGCGTTCTGGGGATGACCACTTGTGTAGCAAAACAAAGACTGAGTCATGAAAGCTTTTCGTTCAGATTTTTCATGTTTATGTCCATTACATATATTTGAATATAGATTAGAATTTCTTTTCTTTTAGTGTTAAAATAAAAACAGAATCTCAAGACCCTTCCTCTTCATGGAGATCCCTTATTCCTGTAATCAAAGTAAATGTTAGTACGGTAAGTGACATATTTCCCATTTGGTCTGTAAATAAATAAATACCTTTAAGTTGTGGAAACTTTTAAAATTCACTCTTACAGTTGTGACTTCATTATTACCATAATTTAATTCTTTATTTCTGACATGCTTTTATTTGAATCATGAAGCTAATTTTCAGTTGGCTTTATTTTTTTATATTTTTTTTAGCACAAATTCTGCTACCGTTATAAAAGCTCATTAAGGGCTTGTCTTCACTACAGCGAGGAGGATTGATCTTTTGGCAATCAATTTATCGCATCTCGTCAAGCTGCGATAAATTGATCGCCAGTGGCGCCCCCATCGACTGCAGAACTCCAGCTCACCAAAAGGCACAAGCTGGAGTTGATGGGGGAGCGCGCCGCCGCCCACTGCCGCCATGTGGACGGCAGGTAAGTCGGCTGTAGATACGCCGAATTCAGCTACGTTATTAACGTAGCTGAATTTGTGTATCTACAGCCTATCCCCCCCCCCCCAAGTGAAGACCAGCCCTTGCTCTGGATTTTCAACCACAGTAACCAAGATTTTTGTGTGATTTTTTTTTTCTTTTTCTTTTTTTAAAGTATGAGACTAACAAAGTAAATAAGCCACCTAGTTACTGAATTTCTTTATTTCCATGTCACTTTTGAGATAGCCATTAGGATCTTTTTTTTTTTTTTTTTTAAATCAATGGATTTTTCTGGTGCCAGGTGAATTCAGAATAGTGCTCAACAGCTTCTATGATATGTCATAGTATATTGTAAGTTATCACAGAATCTGAAATTCTCAACTACCTATTGTGTTAGAACAGGGGTGGGCAAACTTTTTGGCCCGAGGGCCACATTGGGTTTACAGAATTATATGGAGGGCCGGGTAGGGAAGGCCCCGCCCACAATCTGGCCCCCTCCCACTTCCCGCCCCTGAGAATCCCTGACCCATCCAACACCCCCCCACACCTTGTCCCCTGACTGCCCCTTCCACAGACCCCTAACCACCAGGACCCCACCCCCTACCCAATTCTCCTGCTCCCTGTCCCCTGACTGCCCCAATCCCTATCCACCTTCCAAACCCCTAACCACCACCCCAGAACCCCCCCCCATCCAACCCACCCTACTCCCTGACTGCCCCCTCCAAAGCCCCCCCCCCAACCACCACCCTGGAACCCCCCCATCCCCCCTCTTACCACAGCTGCTGGAGGGGGGCAGCATGCAGCCCCGGCCCCCAGAGCACTCCCCTCGCCACACGGCTCTGGGAGAGGGGCCAGCGTGCAGCTGCGGCTCCGGGGGAGGAGGACAGTGCGCAGCCCCAGCCCCCAGAGTGCTCCCCGCGCAGCGCGGCTCTGGGAGAGGGGCCAGCGTGCAGCTGCGGCTCCGGGGGAGGAGGACAGTGCGCAGCCCCAGCCCCCAGAGTGCTCCCCGCGCAGCGCGGCTCTGGGAGAGGGGCCAGCGTGCAGCTGCGGCTCCGGGGGAGGAGGACAGTGCGCAGCCGCGGCTCCTGGGAGGGGCCACCGCACAGTTCCAGCCCCCAGAGCGCTGTCGGCGTGGCTCCGGGGGAGAGGCTACCGTGCAGCCCCGGTCATCGGAGTGCTGCCCCTGTGACATGGCCTGCAGCGGAGGGCCCGCAGCGGAGCCCGGGCTGTGCAGCTCGGGGAGAGGCAAGGGGCAGCCCCCCGCCGCGGGCCGGATGGGACAGTGTCGCGGGCCGGATGTGGCCCGCGGGCCGTAGTTTGCCCACTCCTGTGTTAGAATGATGATCAAATTTTTTTTGTAGTGCTGCTATTTAAATGTAATTCAGCATTAATGATGTAGTACGTTCATATTTCTTCAAGGAGTCACATGGGTCAGGGCTGCAGATTTGGACACATGGGGTAAAATCCTGGTGCCATTGTGTATTCTGCACTGGAATAAAAAAAACCTGTGGCACAGAGTCTGAGCCTGGATCAGTTGACTAGGGATTGTGGGGCTCAGGCTCATGGGGATAAAAATTGCAGCATAGATGTTCAGGTTGGGCTGCAGCCTGGGTTCCAAAATGCCGCAAGGGTGAGAATCCCAGAGCCTGGGCTCCAGCTCAAGCCTGAATGTCTACACTGCCATTTTCAGCCCCATGTGCCGGAGTCAGCTGACCTGGGTCAGCCACAGCCATGTCAGGAGTCTTTTACTGCAGATGTCCCCACCGAAGTAAGCGAAAATTTTGCCACCATCTTCACTTTGGCTAAGATTTCACTCCTAGTCTTTACTGCCATGATTGATTGGTTAGTTATCTGTGTAAGTGGTATAAACAAAACAATGCAAAATAAAGTAATTGATCTTTCTTTTAACTTAGGGTCGCTTGGCATTTGGGAATCATTACCAGCCACAAACACTCTGCATTAACTTTGATGATGCTTTCTTAACATATACCACAAAACCACCTTCAAGTCACCTTGATCAGTTTATGCACATTTTGAAGGGAAAACTGGAAAATGTGAGAGTCATGTTAGTTCCCAGTCCAAGATACGTTGGTCTTCAAACTGATGAGTAAGAGATTTTATTTTTAAGAATCCAGATGTAATCTGTTCTTTTGCTGTTATTGTAGATTGACTTAAAAAAAAAAGATTGCTTTAGTTTCTGTTAGTATGGTCTTATTTTCTTCGAGGCATTGTGTCTAGTTAGTTAACACCTTTACCTCAAGAGAGACTTTGGACATTTGACCTTTAACAGACTAATATTTATAAAGAGAGAGAGGCATGCGGAAGTGCTATTTTGC
Organism: Sternotherus odoratus; assembly: GCA_032164245.1. Classification (NCBI taxonomy): domain Eukaryota; kingdom Metazoa; phylum Chordata; order Testudines; family Kinosternidae; genus Sternotherus; species Sternotherus odoratus. Next base: position 33,964,799 of record JAVMKO010000004.1, read on the forward strand.
TATGACCTTAGAACTCTTCTGTGCACTTTTTGCTATGATTGATTAGTATCTCACATTAATTAAATAAAGCCATATTATTTCAGTTAAGTTCTGCTACAAGATACTTGCTGATAAAGCCTATATCTGCAGCTGTAAGTTTTAGGACAAATACAGGCTGAGATGTTGACTTGCATATAGTCACTTTATATACAGTTATAGCTATTGAAAATAGTGAAAAAGTGAAATTGTATGAAAAGCTGCACCATGTTAGTTATAGTAGGAAGTCAAAAAGTCTTAAGGAACATGATCATAAGGAATCCTCAAGATTGTCAAACCCTAAACTAACCTAATTTTATATTTTTATTGCAATTCTGTTTATTTTCAGGGGTTATTATTGAACTTCCTTAAATTTAAAATGGGGGTTGTAATCGGACTTATTTAAGATGGGAAAAATGGTTACCTGACTTATGATACAGTGGTAAATTTAAGTAAAATGTGGATCATATATGTAATGCAAGTTGGTAATTCTTACACTTCTGCATGTCCTGTTCCTTGACTAGAACACAGTTCTGAAAACATTCTGAGCAGAGATGTCAGGCAAAGGAAGGAAATTGCCACAATACGCAGCTTGCTCGATACCATAGGAATGTGCAAGCATATGTGCCTAAACGGTTACAGTGTAAAGTGGACACATTTTCACAGTGAAACAGTTTGAATACATAGGCACAAAATTCTGTCTACTATGACAAAGGTCATTAAGTAGATTTTCTCTAGAAATATTTTATGTGCAAACAGACCCTTTAGGGCAAAACTGTTCCATTTTCAGGTCTTAAAAATGTTGTTTGCTCAACAGAAGGTCAATTCTGTGTAATATTCCTGGAAAATAGTTTGTGTATGTCTGGTCTTATTCTATATATGATTAGTCATACATATACACATCATCCAGCATTTTCTGGAGGATGCCTCATTGAATTGGGGAGTAAATTTTGAACTTCAACAGGCTGTTCTTAGTTGAGCTAATGGTAAGTTAAGAGTTTATTATTCTACATAAGTCAGAAATAAGTTTGTCTTTTTAACTTTTGAAGATACAATATAAGATGTCCTTTTAATTAAAAAAAAAGAAAAAGCCTTTGACAGTTTTATCCTTTTCCCTAAGCTGGAGCTAGAACTGCCAACAGTCCAGACGAAGGTGATTAGGTATTTTTTGTTGAGCCATCAAAAACTAGAGAATGTTGGCGGGAACTCCTTCCTGAGTTTTCCGCTGCTTAGCTTCACACCATCATTTACAGCATTGCCATTCTGTAAATATTGTTTTCTTTGTGTGTCATGTTTGATTCCTGAAGAGACAAATAGTCAGACTAGGACTCAGTGTGGAGGGATATGGAGATGTGCCTTTTTGTATAGCTAACTGTATCCTAAATGTTCAATTATTCCAATCCTAATTCTTGTCATGGAAACATTGTTTGAAAGCAGTGTTTTTCTCCAAAAAAAAACCTTTAAAAAGATGGAGTCCTTTAGACATTCCTTTAGTATCCTTCTAGATCAGTACTATGTTGCTGGGGATCGATACCCTGATTTAGTTAGGTAACCTCACTGAAGAGGACAGTTTAAGAGAATTAAAAATCCTTAAACTAGTGCCTGATAGCCTCATCTCTTATTGGATTAATGCTCAACTAGTGATTCTTTTAGTGACTGCTCATTGCAATATGTGAATATAGTTATCAGGAAAGAATTATATTTCAGTTTATGGCTTGTTCTTTGTACATCTCAGCCTGCTTGGAGAGGGTTTTATTTATTTTTTAAAGCTGAAAATTTTTGACTTCACTGTAGGCTAGACTCATGAAAAAGAATGTCACAACCTACAGAGGTTCTGACTTAATTATGAATTTCTTGAAATAATAATTGTATGTAAAATGTTTTGTTTAGAGGATGGTTCATGTTGTGGTGGGGCCCTGGGTAGAGTTAAGAGAACTGCAACAACCATAATTCAGCATTTCTGTACTTTCAAATGTTCAGGAGTTTGTGTAGCTTTAACTTTGAAATATTTGGCATTCTGTCCTTGTATGTATTTACAACCCTGACTCCAAGAATGAATTGTCTGTCTGCATTATATGTGTATAATATATCTTTTGGTTTTTAAAGTATTCCCGAGTGTCTGTGTGTATGAAACGCACACATTCAGCCTTGCTGTTTCTAAGTATAGGAGAAAGCTGAGAAATATTTGTGAGAGAGAATAAATAGAGAGTAGCTAACTTCAAATTCTCTGGAAAAATAACAAAGGAATTTTTTTTCAGCTGCTACTGAAAATAAACTAACAAGATTAATGCAAAATAGGATTAACATATTCAAGTTATTAGCTTGTTCCCTTGCCTCCATTAAGGATCTTCCTTTGTTCCCTTTGCTTCCTCTGCAACTTCTGGTCCTGGATTGGGGGAGAGCATATGGCCATGTTCATTGTAAGGCTCACCTAGATTGACCATGTATCCTTGAAAAGTGAGAATGGTCTTATCTTTAAGGCCTGTGTGTTAATGTCCTTTTTGGTTTTATAACATCAACTACTTTGTTCCAGCTTTCATAAACCTGCTGCAGCCTGGAACATAAAACAGATTAGTTAGCTACATTAGCTGGTTAAGCATATATGCCTTCAGGGACCAACTACCCTGCACCCCACAGTTAATGCAGGCTGACATTGTAAACTGCCTCCTTCCTGCAAAACTAATGGATACTTAAACCTAGACCTTAGTTCCTGGCCAATGGTCACTGCGGAGATGGAGCTTAGTGCAGGGCAGGGGCAGTGCACGGCGCTCCTGTGGCTGTCCCTCTGTGTAATAGCTGAGGGACGTGCTTCTGCTTTTGGGGAGCCACGTGACGCCAGGTAAGGAGACTCTCAGTCAACACCAACCAGACTTCTAATGGCTCAGTAAGTGGTGCTGACTGGAGCTGCCAGGGTCCTTTTTCGAAAACTGGGCACCTGGCAACCCTAGTATGTGTGCCAGATATGAAGCTAGGAATGCCATTGTGAAAAAGACATGATAAACTATACTTGTACAACATACGAGTTTAAATAAACACAGAGAAATACTGAAAAATTGCTGGCATATATTGGCCACATATGTCTGTAGCTAAATGATCTTCATGGTTAACTTCATTCCTTGCATTTAGTCTAATTCATCTAAGTGCACATCTAAGTCCACTTTTTTTGATCCACAGTGGTGTGTTTGCAGAGCTTCTTTCCTGCAGATCTTGTAGAGAGGAACTTTTATCTGTGCACTTTGGAAAATTCACTGTAGCAGCAAACATAAGGGGAGTGAAGCGTTCTGGTCTCAAACCTGTGTGCTCCTGAAACAGGAAGTCGTACCTACTACATTTGTCAGTGCATGGCAAAGTGAGCCACGCCTACATGCACAGTATTGTCATCTTAGCTGCCTGCAAAAACACCTATCTGTGACGTGTGTGCGACATGCTATTTTTAAAGTGTCATAGTTCAGTGAAAAGCAAACTAATTTTAATCAGAATGTTCAAAGGTGCTTTCTTCCATTAAAGCTATTTCTATGCCATGCTCAATCTTTCTAGCCCAGACCACCGCGTTTGTGGGCTGCTGAAGGAAAGATTACAGTAGTATATTACTATTACAGTAGTGAAAGATAGTTTCCTCCTCCCCCTTTCCTCTCACTTTAAAAAAAAAATCTAATTTTGTTCATAAGTCATCTAGAGGCAGAGCCCAATTCAGGAAAATTTTGGCCTGAAAAACGAAAGCTCTGGAAAATCATAATAGATGAATAGAAACTGTAATGCATCTTTAACTCTGGTGGTTTCTGTTTATGGTGATGTAACATTGTTATACTGTAGGTAAAATAAATTCATAGTTCCTCCTCTAGGGTGTAAATGGCCAGGGTATCCTGCATCTGAAATGGCTTGTGCTAAATAGAGCTATGTATTCCTAACAAAAAAGACATGGTATAAGGTTGTAATTAACCATAGGAATTCTAATGTCCTAAAGATGCGTGGGATTAAGAAAACTAGGAATATATTTGTTCTTGTCACCAGTTTTTTAATAAAATGATTCATTTTCCTATATTTCATTTTATGCCCTTTTAGAAAGGGTATATAGTACAGCTGTGTCAAGGTAACATTGTTTTATCAGATAATCATACTTCATGATGACTCCTATAGAGTTACAGGAAGAATATCAAATTTAGACATACAGTATTATACTAATGGTCTAATTACTGAAGATGATCTGTCCCTGTGGGCCTGAATGCTATTTTTGTTCGAAAACTATTAACGCATAAAAGAATTGAATGTAGGACAAGGAGACAACATCTCTTTAACAAAGTAAATTAAAAGTAGGGCTTTGGTAGTGGATTATGGAATAAGATAATATACAAGTCTCTCTTTGTGTGAGAATAAGTATCTCAAACTGAACCTAATATTTCAATATGTTGAGCTAAATTATCCTTCAGGTTGCTTTAATTTAAAATATTTGAACTGACCTACTGCATTTTGAGAATCGATTTAAAAGACAGTGGGGGGAAAAAAGAACATAGGATGGTTTCTTGTTATTAACATTTGAACTTTAAAATGGTTTAGAACTGTAGATTATTTAAATAGTTATATTTTGTATTGTAACCACGCACATAACTATTTTTCTGTTAATGTTTTATTACTGTGCTAGTTTACAATCAGGTATTATGTTGCCATACTACCAGTGACACCAGTGATGTCCTTATTCAGAAAAAACAATGATAACCAATGAATAGAGACTTAAATACCAAAATTTAGGTTTGTCTTCAGAAATCACTTATGTTTTGTGTGGTAAGAAATGCTCTTACTCATGTGACCTTTCTGAATGCTGCACTAAGTGTGAGATCTCACTGCACTACTCGTTGCACTGATGTGTTAACAATTTGCCTTCTCCTAAGGCCTATGTTGTCCCTCATTCTGAAACTTTAAAAAGTTTAAAAAGCTATATAGTATATTTTCATCTTTTCTCCTCCCCTATTCCAAATACATCTGTTGTTTCAACCATGGGATCCCCACCCTAGACTGGAAATGAAGGTCTAGGATGAAATCCTTTGTCCTGGGCCAGCCCCTTGAGACTGGGTAAAAAGGCCCAGAGCAACATAAAGGAGTCCTAAAGAACGTATAGTCAGTCAGAGAAGGGAGTCCCTTGGGGCAGAAGACAATCATGAGGCTGCTTCTTGATGACCTTCTTACATGACCTGGTGAAGAGGGTGTGATGAACATAAAGAGGCTATGTTGGGGGTGCACATGCAGTGATTCCGGGCAATGCTGCAGCCCATAGGGCTGCCTAGGGAGACTGCTGTCATTTAGACAGTCCTAAGGGCCTGGCTAAGTTACATTAGGTGCCTGTGCAGCCCCTGGAGCAGCCCAGGGTTGGGAGATAACTTAAACCAACCATAGCCCTCACTTGTTAAGGGTTGAGGGTTTTATGCTGCGTCTTTTACAGGCACAGCACAGAATCTGATCCCTATGTTCTTTATTTCTGATATAGCCTGTGAGATTTGAGCAACTTCTCTGTTTTATGAGTCTCCCCCCACATAAAGGGATACGTACCTGCTCTATGGAAAGTTTTTATTCATTAATGTCTGCAAAATGCTTTGAGTTCATGAATTGGAAGTTACTATGGAACTACAAAATACTTATTAGAATTACTCTGCACTAGCAGAGAGGTCAGCCACTGAACCCGCACCACCATCCTTACAATATTGGAGGCTCTAATAGGACCTGAGATCTGGGAAACCTGGAGGATATTTTATAGTACTGTCATTAGGCTTCTGGCAGCCTACAAAATATTTTTTGTACAAATGCCTTTCTAAAAGTGGATTAGTTACTACTTATGGGAAGTTTATCGATTGATTCTAACATTGTCTAAGACAAGTACTTGCGTTACTTCTGAGCTTACAGCTGAGCATGACCTGCACTCTTTTTCAGGATACCCCAAAATTAAAATTTAACTGTATTTAAATTCATAAGTTTATTTCTTCTAGGATACATTTCATTATTGACCTCTAACCCTTTTCCTCCCCACAACAGACCACCACGGTTAATGGGGGAAGGCTTCGTTGTAATGCAGTCCAATGATGTTGACATCTACTATTACATGGATGAACCAGGTATCTTCTGTTAAATAATAGTGTTATTTATATCATTTGTGTACTATTTATTATCAGGACCTACTATACCATTAGTTTTCATGTCTTACTATTGTCTTTCTGGAATGCTGAAATAATTTTTTGATGTTCAGCTTATAATAGTTAGCACAGGATGTGAGACAATAATAATGTTGCAAGAAATTGTATGGAATGTCCCAGCCCCTTTTTAGTGTGTTCTACTAAATTTTCACAATATTGTCATTGAAATGAACAGGTGGGCAGGTTCCATTGACATAAGTTGAAAAGAGAACTGTTTTTTATATTTTTAGTTCAAACAATGATTTTAACAGTATATTTCAGCCGCCGTGCTGCATAATGAATATTATCAACTTTTAGATAAACCCAACATCCAGGCTTCTCTCTGCAAGTCTGGAGAAGGTAAGACCTGGGGGTGGAATTTTCAGAATGGCATAAATGGGAGTTTGGTTCCTAACTCTCCTCAGACACTTCTGAAAATGGCAAGTTTCAGTACCTAACATTAAACGTAAAACTATATTTAAGCATCCACACAAAAATCACCTCATTTGTAAAACCATGCTAAGCAAACCTAATTCCAGGTGAAATCAGTGGGAACTGCAGATATTTTTGAAAATCAGTCCAGTCCTACATTGATGTATAAGAACTTCCCAGTGTACACAAGACGTCTCAGTATAACCTAAAGTGTGAATTTAATCCAATATAGTACCATTATACCCAACTGTGTAGATGCTCTTGTTCTGGGATTCTGGGATTACCTGTTAGGTTCACTCACTCCAGGGCACCTGGCATTGGCCACTGTCAGTAGACAGGATACTGGGCCAGATAGACCTTTGGTCTGATCTAGTATGGCCATTCTTATGGGTTTTTTTGGTATATCTTTTCTCACTTCAGGAGGGGTTTATAGCTAGACTGGTATAACTAGTCATTTTTTCCCCATGTAGACAGGTCTTTAATGTAGCTTTATGAACTTAACTTTAGGCACGCAGGTTAGAAAACTTTGGCTTAAGTTCTTGAACACAAAGGGTGGGATTTTCAAAATTGCTCATTGTTGGCCTATCTCTGCCCACATTGAAGTAAATAGCAGAAATCCAACCATATTTACATTAGAAAGTTTTACCAGGAAAATTTCTACCAGCATACAGCTGCTGACATGGCTATCATTAGTTTGTATTCACATTTGACTGTCTTTGCTGGTGAAGCATGCCCTCACACCGACAGGTTGTATTAGCAAAAGAAGAGCAGCATGGTGATTACACACCCCAGTGTTCTCAGGACCATTGTTCAGTGCATTTCCTTCTAAGAAATCTTTTGGCAGTGCATTATGGGCCGCCAGTGCTCTTCTCAGGCAATTGTGGGAGTTGGGGGATCAAATTCTCACAGTTCCCTCTGTTCCATCCCATAATTTTCTCTTCCTCATGCTGGTTTTCCATCTTGCTGTCAGAATCATGGATGTGGAACAGATCAGCAGAGCTGGCTTGTCTGTTTTAGTGACAGAGCAGCTGATTGTTCTGTGCTTATGGAACTACAAGTACCATCACAGCTGGGTCTGCAATAGAGAAAATGAGAAAACTGAAGAGGTGTGGATAATGTGAAAGTGAATGAAAGTCACCAAGTGCTGCAGGCACTTACTGACCAACTGCATACTATAGAGCAGCAGTTTCTGGGCCTGTGAAATGAGCACCAAATGTTAGATTGGCTCATGATGCACACCTAAATGGTCAGTAGTGGCTATAGAATTTTCATACGTGGAAGGCCACATTCCTGGAGTTCTGTGCCAGGCTCATACCATCCCTTCAGCACAGAGACCCCAAAACGAGGGCTGCTTTGACAATAGAGGAATGGGTGGTGGTTGCTGCTCCAAAAGGTTTACTCTTGAGAGGAATTTCGTACCAAAAGGGTAGAAATCCTGCACACAATATTTTAAAAGTACAGTAAACCCTCGATTTAACGGACCTCGATTTAACGGACTTCGGATGCAACGGACAAAATTTCTAAGCAAGTCTGATGCATCCGAAATCCATTTGTCGAGGGCTTGCTGCCGGCTCCCGGCTCCTGCCCAAGTTCCGCCAGCGGGCGGGCTGGCTGACGGTTCCTGGCTCCCGCCCGAGTCCCGCCAGTGGGCGGGCTGGCTGGCGGCTCCTGGCTGCCGCCTGGCTGAGGGGTTCCAGCTGCCGCCTGGGTCCCAGCAGCCGGGACCCGGGCGGGCTGGCTGACGGGTCCCGGCTGCCGCCCGGATCCCAGCAGCCGGGACCCGGGCGGGGCTGACGGCTCCCGGCTGCCGCCCGGGTCCCAGCAGCAGGCGGGCTGCGGAGCTGCCGCCCCGGCCCTGTGGCGGGCGGGCTGCTGCTCCAACAGCTCGGTTTTTTTTAATTATTAAATAACGGACTTTCTGATTTAACGGACACCCCCTCGCCCGAATTAGTCCGTTAAATCGAGGTTTTACTGTATGCGTATTTTTTTGTCAAAATAACACAATATAATTGCACCATTTTCAGTTATTTTGATAATTTAGTTCAAAATGCCTGTCAGTAAGTACAGACAACAAAGATGATTCAGGAAATGTTTTTTGACAAATTTCTTACCAGGCATATTATCTCATCTATATGGCTCCACAGAGCGGATGGCAATACTAATATTTCCATGTATACTAAGACACACAAGTCTACACAGCAAAGAAAAACCCACAGCTGGCCCATGCCAGCCAACTCGGGCTTACAGGGCTCAGCCTGTGCGGCATTCAGTTACATTGCTGTTCAGAATTTCAGGGTTGGACTAGAGCTGGAGCTCCAGCCCCAGTTCAGAAGTCTATACAGCAATGAAACAGCCTCTCAGCTCAAGCCCCACAAGCCTGAGTTGATTGGCATGGACAGTTTTTCTTTGCTATGTAGACATACCTTAAAGAGCAGCACATCTCTAGGAGTGAAGTTAGGGCATGATCCGGCACAGCACTTAAATATGTGCATAAAGTACAGCACCTGAGTATCCCCTTTGAAACTAATGCATTGCCAGCCTGCATCCTTGGTGAATGGCATGGCTAAGTAGTTCTCAGCATGTCACTGTACAGTCACTGGAGTAGAATTGAAATTGTTCTGGATAATAGATTAGAAAGGAAAAGGGAGTGGAGGCTCCCGCATGGCAGTGGGAAGCGCAGGCCACTAACTGCACAGAGGTAGGGGATCACCTGGCAGACCCTCCACTTCCGCTGGGACATAGACTTGGGACATAGAGGCTGCACCTGACGCTGACACAGGGCAAGGCCTGAGCTTGCCTCAGAAACACGTCTGGGCCCTGCCCCTACATGTCGGTGCACTGTGATAGCAAACGAGAGGGACAGAAACTCCGGTTCACACCCAGTCCTGTTCCCCAATCCAGGTGTGGGGCACTTTAGATATGGGTGGCTCTGTGGTGGGTACAGGGGACTGGGACTCTGCAGGGGAAGGGGTCCAGATGAAAGTGTTTGGGCTCAGCAGGGGGATCTGGGTATGGGGGAGATGTGGCCTAAGCAGGGCGATCTGGGTACAGGGAGCTCAGCTGGGGGGGTGGACTGGGTGGGGAAGGAAGGGATTCTGGGTCCTGGTAGATTGGGATTTGGTGGAGTGGGAGTGTGGGTGCAGCTGGTTGGGGTCAGATTCAGGGGGTGGGACTCAGCAGAGGTGGGGAGGATGTCTGGGTGTTTGGGGTAACTGGATGCATTGGGCTGACCAGATGTCCTGATTTTATAAGGCTGATATTTGGGGCTTTTTAAAATATGGGCTTCTATTATCCTCCACCCCCATCCTAATTTTTCACACTTGCTCTCTAGTCACCCTACTGGGGAATAATGGGGGGAGAAAGCGGGGTCCAGGGCAGAGCTTCTTGCGACTAGAAATCCCTGGGGGTGGGTCTACCCTGTCCCCAGGAGTGGCTCATACAGGGGCAGAGAAGACCCCTCCTCCGCACCCACACCAGCCCAGCCAGGACTAGCTGCAGGAACCTAGTGCATGTTAGGAGTGTGCCCAGCCCTGTTCCTCTCTGGCTGTGGGCATACTGCAGTAGTGAACAAGAGGAACAGTGTCTTTCCCATCCCTGACTCCCGAGGCAGTGATTTATATCTCCCCTGGCTGCTCCCGATGTCGAACCAGATGCACCCACTTGGGACCTCTGCCTGGAATGGGCACGACTCAATTATTTTGTGGGGAAAAGAGTAAAATCTTGCACAGTAGTGCAGAATTCATGTAGTCTCAGTGCTCAGTTACTGGATTGTTTGCAGGCATTCTTCTGTATTTTTGATTTATTTAATTTGAATGCATTTTTGTTTTTGAATGGATCGAATTATATTTGTATTACTTTATTTTACTGGAAATTTTTTTCTTCCTGCTAATTTTTTTTATTTTGAATGCATCAAAGTCCTACTAAAGTATGATTTGGGAATGCTTTTTGGTGACTGAAGTATTCTTTGTTGTTTTTTTGCTTCTTAATGGTACTGTGTGCTCTTAGAACAAATTGGCTACTTTAAAATCTAATTCCTTTTCCCCTGCCTGCTTGCAGTTGTCTGCCATTTTGAGGGAGTGTGTGAAGGACAGATAGGTGATAGTGAAGCATCAGGGGCTGTGAAGAAAGTTTATTTTAAAAACCATGTGCAGTATGGGGGAGGTGGTAACTTACACCTACCCTAGTCCCTTTTTCAGGGGGTTCTCTCTGAGTTTGGCTGGGTCTCAGAGCTTCTTGGGTATACTTGGGCTCATGTCTCATTCCTTAGTGAGCTCTTCATCACTGCAGTTCTGGTGTGCCCTCCTCAGGACATTATGAAGCATCCACCGTTAGTCACTAATTGCTGGGATCCCCACTCATTATGGCATCTAGTGCCACATAGAATGACAGCTCTGAAGGGCAGCACCAAATTTTTTTGTTTTCCTCCATTGCCTTTTGGTAGGACTGCTGCAGTTCTTTCTCCATTACCTGGCACTGGAACTCATCCCTGTCATATTTCAGTTTCTGCATCTCCTTTGCAATGTTCCTGTGAGAATTCTGTAGTTATGCTTCCATTGTTTCTCTCCTCACTGGCTGAGGACATCCAAGACTACTTTCCTGTAGTAGGTTTGCTGGCACTTAAGCTGTAGCTTTACACGTAGTTGTATCTGTGTGTTTGCAAAAGTGAGCTAGCAAGAACAGAGGCATTTCCAAAACACCCTGGGTATTTCAAAGGGGGTCACTGTGACCAGTAAGCAGAAGAATTCAAAAATTTGAGCAGAGACCAGTCACTGGGAGAGTGTCATTGTGGCAATATTGCTGGTGGTGCAGGTAATACAGTGTCCACATGGGCACTGAATCAGCATAAAAGTGTCAACAGAGGATTTATGCTGCTCAGGAAGATGATTTAACTTGACCCGCAGTAGCTGAGGGCTTTGTCAGCAGGACTGAAAAGGCAGTGCGATGCGTGAAGCTGTGCTGACAGAAGTCAGGTTTTACCGCTAAAATTATGTTGTGTATGTCCAATAGCCTTTATTGACTTCAGTGGAGCAAAGTTGGCTGTCATTGAGGGCTTTGGAAAAATTCCTTGGACTCTTGCTTTCAGTCATATCGTTCTCTTCCTTTCTCTTTAGTCGAGATGAAGGATGATTTACTCTTACAACCCACAGTGATCTTGAATGAAACTGACATCTGCATACTTTAACTGTGTAGTGGTCTGCAAAAATTCTTCATAATTGGAAACACCTTCCTGGAGTAATGTTTACTGTATTACACACTACAGGTCTTGTGCCAGAAGAGACACAGGAAAATAACGATGGAGAAACAAGCGATGAAGACAGTAAACTGCAAGACCTGCCTCCATGTTGGGGATTAGACATTGTTTGTGGAAAAGGAACAGATTTCAATTATGGACCGTGGGCTGACAGGCAAAGGTATTAAACTGAATTGCATTTTTAATATTCAATATCATTTCCTATTTGGAAACTGTAATGAAGTCTCCATTAATATTGCTGTTAATTGTACATGGTAGACTAAGATGTATAAACAGTCAAAATATGAAATTGAAGGACCTCTGACCAGTAGTTTAGGCCTAATAGTAGGCTCAGCATTAGCTGCTCTGCATGTACTCCAGAATTTAAGGACCATTCTTCACAAAGATAATAAGCAGAATACTTGGATTTTTTTAAAATCAATGCATTGTATTCCTATTTAATGAATGTAGAGTTAACAAAGTCCTGTGGCACCTTAAAGACTAACTATAAAGTTTTGAAGCATGAGCTTTCGTGGGCTAATACCCACTTCGTCGGATGCAAGCAGTAGAAGTGTTCACAAACAGGCAGTTATAGAAAAGTAGGTAAGAGCCAGGTGGGAGGTGAAAAGGTTACCACCCTGATTCTTAATGAATGTAGTGGCTCTGATGCAAATTGATGTATCTGTAGCAAATTTACACGTAAGTCATTTAAAAAAAACCCCTCCACGTTTGTGTCATTTTCTATATGAAATAACACCGTAATGATTTTTTTGGGAGAACTGGAGCCAAGGGTTATTATAAAATGTAACTCTTCATGAATTTTCCCCTTCAGATTAGGGTAGGGAGGAAAAGATTGTTCTGTAAATTGGAATTATAGATGGGAACAGCCAAATGCTTGATGGAATCCCAACCAATACTTACAAGTTTGGCTTTTTGCCTTAAATTACAAGTGTAAATTCTACCATTATTCCTTACCTTGGATAGGACTTTACTCTGAGAGTAATTCCACTGAAATTAGTAGGACTCTTTACAGAGTAAGGTACAAGTTGCATAAAGGTGACAAAAACTGGCCATTTAAGAAAAAAACGTTGAGAAGAATCACATAATTGATCTTGCATGTATGCCATTTACCCAGCTGTGACATTGTTGTGATTGGCTACCTTATTGGAGTGTGAGGCTGTGCAGATCATAAAGAGTATAGACAGTAAACAATATCTTGAAGTACCCAAAGGAAAGAACTCCTATGTACAGCATAGTGCATTGCTGGGAACATGAAACCTCTGATGTTTAGCATCACCAAGAATATTTGCTCTCTTATAGCACACTTCATATTTTAACCTGCTCAATGATGGTGGCATGGTTGTTGTGGTTAGGTAAAGGATCCAAAGTCGTGGGTCTTTTCAAGGTATGTAAGGAGGAGAGGATGGAAGATGATAAAATACATGTAAGATCTGATGAGAAACAGATGGAAAAAAGTCTCATTCAATTACATGTAATGGGAGACAGCTAAAAAGTGAAAAGTTTTTAAAGTGCTTATATACCAATTTAGATAATAAGATGGGTGACTGGAGTGCCTTGTATTAAATCAGTATATTGATGTAATAGGCATTACAGAAACTTGGTGACATGAGGATAATCGATGGCACACAGTAATACCAGGATACAAAATACATCAGAAGATAGAACAGGATTTGCTGCGGGGGGAGTGGCACTATATGTGAAAAAAGGTGTAGAATCAAATGAAGTAAAAATCCTAAATTAACTAGACTGTGCCATAGAATCTCTATGGATAGTAATTCCATGCTCATATAATAATACAGCAGTAGGGGTATATTACTGACCACCTGACTAGGATGGAGATAGTCACTGTGAAATGCTCAGGGAGATTAGAGAGGCTATTAAAATAAAAACTCAATGGGAGATTTCAACTATCCCCATATTGACTGGGTACATGTCACCTCAGGACAGGATGCAGAGATAAAGTTTTTTGACCCCTTAAATAACTGCTTCTTAAATCAGCTAGTCCTTGAATCCACAAGAGGAGAGGCAATTCTTGATTTAGTCCTAAGTGGAGCACAAGATCAAGTTCAAGAGGTGAATATAACTGGAGCACTTGGCAATAGTGACCACAATATAATTAAATTTAACATCCCTGTGATGGTAAAACACCACAGTGACCCGACCCTGTAGCATTTAATTTCAGAAAAGGGAACTAGACAAAAATTAGGTTAGTTAAACAGAAAATAAAAGATACAGCACCAAAAGTAAAATCCCTGCAAGCTGCATGGAAACTTTTTAAAGACACTATAATAGGGGCTTAACTTAAATGTATACCGCAAATTAAAATACATAGTAAGAGAACCAAAAAAGAGTTACCATGGCTAACCAGCAAAGTAAAATAAGCAGAGAGAGGAAAAAAGATGTTTTTAAAAAGTGGAAATTAAATCCTAGTGAGGAAAATAGAAAGGAGCATAAACTCTGCCAAATGAAGTGTAAAAATATAACTAGGAAGGCCAAAAAAGAATTTGAAGAATGCTAACCAAAGACTCAAAAAGTGATGGAATTTTTTTTTTTAAAGTACATCAGAAGCAGGAATTCTGCTGCACAGCCAATGAGGCCACTAGATGACTGAGATGCTAAAGGAGCACTCAAAGAGAATAAGGCCAATGCGGAGAAACTAAATTAATTCTTTGCATTGGTCTTCACGGCTGAGGATGTGAGGGAGATTCCCAAACCTGAGCCATTCTTTTTAGGTGACAGATCTGAGGAACTGTCCCAGATTGAGGTGTCATTAGATTATCAGTTTGTTCCAAAACCTCTTCTAAACAGCAATAAGTCAACAGGATCAGATGGTATTCACCCAAGATTTCTGAAGGACCTCAAATGTGAAATTGCAGGACTACTAACTGTCATCTCTCTTATCCTAATCTCCAAAATAAGGCAATTACAGTATATTGTGGTGGGAAGATAAAATGGAAGAAGGAATGTAACATACTTATATTTGCTTTCTGGGATTGTTGTACATTATTCCTTCCTGTCATCCCCTCATAACATTTCTCTCCACCACAGCCATCCCTGCAAAAGTTTATTTCCTAGCAGTTTGAATAGCTAGTTTATTTTGAGTTTGATTTCACTGAGGCAGAAGTCTCTCCATGGATTGGGTTTGAAGATTTCAGTGTCTTGCAGATTTATGCAAATGTTATTTCTTCCTTCACTTTCCTTACCTGTTAGGTGTGCAAGGACCTAATTCAGTCCACAGACTGGTGGCAAAGAAATGTATAGATGAGCCAAAATGCTTCTTTCCATGGGAGTAACTATATTTCTTTTCTTATTTTCTAGGGACTGTTTGTGGAAATTCTTTTTCCCACCAGATTACCAGGTTATGAAAGTCTCAGAAATTGCACAGCCTGGCAAACCAAGACAGATCCTTGCTTTTGAGTTGCGGATGAATATCATTGCAGATGCCACTATTGACTTGCTCTTTACCAAAAATAGGGTAAATAATGGCAAGGTGGTTAGAAATTCTTAAGATACCTCTGAATCTTACAAGCTCCTGTGATCAGGGAAATATGATCTTTCATCCTCACCAGTTCCTCCTTCAGCCAAGGATCTTCTGGTTGTTAATGTTAACTTATGAGAAATCATGATACTGAGAATATTTTTTTAAGCGTTAAGGTTGTATCATAATCTACATAGGATATTCCTCTTTAGATGATGGGTAACTCTGTGAAATTTCCCTCTTGGAGTTTCCTGCATAGTCTTCCATTATAATGGGATTTCCCATGAAGGAGAGCTAGTCTCTAAAGAGGGGAAAGACTGGTAACTTAATTCTAATTGCTGGGTCTAGTGAGTGGTAGTGCTGTCTCTATGGGCCTCACTCGCCCACTCCCTTCCATATGCATATCCTGAACCCTGCAGAGGGGTTTTCAGAACTGAGAAGGTTCAATAATTTCAGGGACACAGCCCACTTTTCTGTCCCATTATTCATCAAGTTAGGTTATCCTATGACATATTCTTATGGTCGTACATCAGTTCTTGTTATACCTCAGAAACTGTAAATATTTTTCTTGAAAATCGTTGCTTGTAGATCCTGTATTAATATTTAGCATGTTTTTAGTCCAAGGAAGACTACAGTCAACTAGACCCTTCTTTGTTAATCCTGACAATTTAGCCATGAATAATGATGGCCAGAGGCATGAAATACAGTGGCTGAAGAAAGTGGGAGAAATAATGTTTAAACATTTTTCCCCTCCTTTGGCTGGTGTAGGAGACCAATGCTGTACATGTAAATGTTGGAGCAGGCTCGTATTTGGAAATAAATATTCCCATGACAGTCAGTGAAAATGGTAAGTTTGTGAGGCAGTTTATTTTACATTCTTAAGATTGTGCATAGGAGAAAGCATTTATTAATTCATAGGATTGTGGCTATCCTAAGCTGTTTTCCCCTTATGGCTACAAGGGATCTACATTTCTATGTAAAGGAGTAACAATAACTTATACTTTTATAGTGACTTTTATTACAGGATCTCAAAGCACTTTAAAAATACAGGTTGAACTCTTGTGAAGCCCTAATTGAGATCAATAAGACATTGCAGTAACTTGAAAACAAGGCTCTTATTTTATCTAAGTTAATTCATATTTTAGCATATTACATAAATTGTATCTGTACAAAGTGAGGTCCCATTTTTTAATGTGATTACCATAACAAGTCTTCAGAAACATCTCTGGTAATACATCGATGAAATATTAACTTAGTTATAGAAATGTAATGTAAAGTCAAGATAAAGCTGGGGGTGGAGGGAGACCGGGATTAGGGCTCTTCTGTTGTCCTCCCTTGTTGGTAAGTGTTGAAGCCCTGTGTTAAATATGCTGAAGTTATTCTTGCATGCTTTTGCTTGTGTGTCTTGTCTTTACTCTGCATATAAGGAGTAGTAAATGCAGCTTCCTTTTTGAAGTCCATCATTGCCTTTCCTATCTCTCTCTATCTCTTTTGTCTATTGTATGTGTATATCATCCCTATCACCATAGTATCTGAGCACCTTACAGTCTTCAATGTCTGTATCCTCACAAACACCCCTCTGAGGGAGGGAAGTACTGCTGTCCCCATTTTACAGATAGATAACTGAGACAGAGAAGCTGACCTGCCCAAGGTTTCACACACAGGCTGCAACAGAGTTGCAAATTTAAAACCTGGTCTCCAGTAAAGTAAAGTAGCCTTTTCTGGACCAGTCAGATTCCATAACTGCATTATCTTAAGCCATTGTCATCCAACTAGTAAAGGACTGAACTGGAGCCTCATACTATTGATTCTCTTCAGGATGTGTTTTGCACCTCATGATGTTTATTTATAAAGTATTTGAATTTCAGTTTAACTCTTGCTTCTTTATTTCTGAATTACAGTAATCTTGTCACACGAGAGAAACCACAATGTAAACATTTTTTGTTTTGTCTGCTAGGCTACTCCCCTGCCATTAAAGGACAGCTTTTACACGTTGATGCCACCAGCAGTATGCAGTACCGAACTCTTCTAGAAGCAGAAATGTTAGCTGTAAGTCTACAGTAACAAAGCATCGTTAAGAACAGAGGTGCAAGTGTCTCTAATGGACATTTGGTTTAATATAAACATTTTTCTATGGCTGGTATAAATGTGCAAGTATAGAAAACAGTGCAATGATTGGAGCATTTATATATACTTTACAAGACCTCAATCCTCCAATGAATTATGTACAAGGAATTTTATGTATGTTAAATAACTCTTCAGACATCAGTGGGATTATTAAGTATGTAAAGTTAAACATTAATTTAGGTCCCAGTCTGTGAAGACTTGAGTTTACTAATCTCACCTAGTTTATAGGCATAACCTACATTTATAAACAATCTCTTCTGATGCTCAGCAAAGATTTAATTGCAGAGTGTTGCTCAGTCTTGCATTGCTAAAACATCATTTCTCCTGCAAAACATGTACATTAACTAGTATACTGTGAAGTATTTTAAATACTTAGAACTAAATTACTTAAGTATGACAAATACATTTTATGATGGATTAGCTTTTTTTTATTTGTGCATTTAGTACTTCATGAAATTCAGCAATTGAATTCTAGTTAAAGTCTACTGAAATGCATATGTACTACTTTGAAAATGCTACCTTTCCCTGAATGACAAGTAAACGTAGGCATTTAATAGCCACAGTACATAGATTATTTGTCTTAAAAATGTTTATTTAGATTATATTTTGTAGTAGATTGAGGAAAGCAGGGCTTTGATATGAAAGGTTAAATTAGATTATAAAGTGCTCAGTGTAACTGCTGCAACAGCAGATGGCAAAACTGTGGTATAATATGAGAAATTCATAGTAGAAGTTTTCAAACAAATGAATAAAGTGACAATTGATCTTTAGGCACATAGAATGAGATTATATTATTAAGAAACTGGAGAGGCCTTCTGTTCATCCCAGCAGGAAAATGGTTTTAATTATTCACCAAAGTGTACATGGTTGACCCTTCATCTCAGCATTGTTCACACATTGTCATGTTTGATGCTCATATTGATGCATTAGTGTTTTGTTCACAGTTTCATATTAATGCCAACTATCCCCGGATATGGAACATGCCACAGACGTGGCAGTGTGAAGTTGAGGTTTATAAAGCAACCTATCACTTTATCTTTGCTCAAAAAAACTTCTTTGCAGGTAACTTCCTTATTTCATTAGTATCTAAATATTTAATTTGTGGAACATAAGTATGTCTCTGGCACAATGGTTTTTTTTTTTTGTTTTTTTTTTGGTCTTGTTTTCCAAACCATTTTAGAGGGGACGATAATGTTTTAATGCAAGAGCAGATGGCCTTAAAGTCCCATGTGGTTAGGTTTGTCTAAATGATGCTAAAAATCCAAATGTTTTATTTCCTTTAATTAGGTGTTAATTTATGTTGTTTTTGTATGGTTGACTAGCCACAGTGAAGAATAACTTTTTTTTTTTTTAACAAACAACACAAAATATATTGATGATCATAACTTTTGAGATATTTCTTAGTTTAATATTGCTGACTAAAGAGACAAATTGACCAGGTAATCTGGTGCATGCAGAAATTTTTTGGCTGACAAC
Organism: Sternotherus odoratus; assembly: GCA_032164245.1. Classification (NCBI taxonomy): domain Eukaryota; kingdom Metazoa; phylum Chordata; order Testudines; family Kinosternidae; genus Sternotherus; species Sternotherus odoratus. The sequence goes on from JAVMKO010000004.1 coordinate 33,983,736, forward strand.
CCCATAAACCTGAAATTCATCTGTGATCTCCATGTGGCTGACCAGGTTTGTCAGAAAATAATCTCCTCCCCAGGATTTTGACTGTAATTTAGATACAATACTGTAATGGAAAGCCAGTGATTCACAGGCCATCTCCAATCCTGCATTTCTAGTTGAATGTAAACTCTCTGAAGGATTGGGTCCTGATGTAATTCTTTCATAGTTAAAACAGAATTGGGACTAATAAACAAAATCATGACAACTAATTAAAATGTTTTTCTTCCAGTAAATTAAAGAAGAAATTTAAAACACTGAATAATCAGAAACTAACTTTGACATTTTTTTAATAATGTCCTTTAGATTCCTGTTTTTCGTTGTTTCTGTTGATTTTTTTAAAACTTGTAATCTTATGTACTTGCTGTTCTGTCATGTAATAGGTACACTTAACTTTATCTAAGGCTTTGAGCTTAATGGTCAATAAGTCAGAGTTCAAAATCGTACTACTTATCTTATCCTATACTGTTATTGCAGTTAATTATTAAATTGCATTTACATTTATGCATGAATATGATTTTAGTGTTTGCATATCTGTAAAAAATTATATTTCATTTTAATTTTACACAAATAAAATTTGTACATTATTGATCATTTTAATAGGCTGAGGTAACTCTTATTTGACTAGAAAGGTAAAGGATTGCTGAAATTTAGTAGTTCAATTCTCAGCTGGTGAAAATTGGCATAGTTCCCTGAAGCTGGTAGAACTACAATGATCTACAGCCAAAGATCTGGCCCAACTCTTTTTTTAAAGACTTCTCTGAAGTATTTAGTTTCACCTGATACATTGCTGCTAATTTGTCCTTTTTATTTTATATAATTTTAGATTTGATTCAAGACTGGTCCAGTGATAGTGCTCCTGATATTTTCTCATTTGTTCCCTATATGTGGAATTTTAAAGTAATGTTTCATCAATTTGAAATGATTTGGGCAGCAAATCAACACAACTGGATTGACTGTTCCACTAAACAGCAGGAAAACGGTGAGAATAATTCTTCTGAAGAGATTTTTTTAATACATTTTTTAAAAAAGTCACAACACCTGTTTTATGTGATATGTAGGCGATCTGTTGGGAAATAATAAAAACTCTTCACTAGATACATTGCCAAGAAATACAAGGTTTTTCACATACTCTCTACTGAAAAACCTCTCACACCCTCAAATACAGCAATTCTTCTTTGGGTGACTGCACGTGTCCATTCAGTTGTTGGTGTCTGTGTGTGCCATTGCACAGCTGTCAGAATTTTTCCCCTAAGCACTACCTGAAGAGAAGAGATTTTTCATCTGGTTAAGTCTGAATGGGGTCTTCTCTGTTCTTGATTCTATTCAGCATGTGCTGGACTACCTTCTGTATATGAAGCATGAAGTATTGGGGAGTAGCTCAATCAGGGTACATCTCCTGGGTATATTGGCTTTTTTTGCTTTTTTTTCCCCAACCTGATTGCCATAAGATTTGTGAAGTGTTACAACAGACTTTTTCTGCATGCAAAGTACCCTATTCCACCATGCAGCCTGAATCTAGCCTTAATGAGGCTGATGAGTCCCCCAATTTGAGCCTTTAATGACCTGCTCTTTTTTCATGTTTCAATAAAGGTGGTGTTTTGTAGCCATTACATTGGCCAGGAGAGTGGGGGAGGTGATCAAATCCTCCATATGTTTTTTTTACTTTTTTACACAGATAATCTATATTTGTCCCCTTCCAAGGTTTCATATTAACCAAGCAATTTTTTTACTGATGTTCTTCCCAAAGCATTGTGGCAATAAGAGGGAGGAAAGAATGCAAACGAAATATTAGAAGAGCTTTTAGCATTATATCTGGAATGAACTAAGCATTTCAGGTCGTCGTCTCAATTTTTCATTGCATTTTCAGGCAGAATGAAGAGCAGTCCTGTTTCCACGTAAAATATTTTTTTTGTTTTTTAACAGTTGGCCAACGTGAAGTTGCAAGATAGAGTATGGGTCATTCAAATAGATCCAAAGCGACCTCTGCAGCATTTCTGGTTAATGTGCCCATGTTAGACATTTGCAGAGTGGCAACTTTTGCACACTTTTGCCTCTCACTGTACTGTCTCTCAGCAATCTAGAGATGATGCCAAATTTGTATGAGTGATCCTCCAGTTCCTGTTCAAATAGACTCCAGTTGGGACTGCGTGTGAATTACCTAGAGTGGAATGGACATGTGCAATCACTGGAAGAAAAAATAATCATTAACCTTTCTGTAATTGGTGTTCTTTGAGATGTGTTGTACATACCCATTCCACAACCCTCTCTCGTTTCCTTCTGAGTCTTTCTAGTAGGAAGGAACTGAGGGGGTTTGAGTCAGCTTGGCCCTTTATACCTGCCCGTGGTGTGTGAGGCAGCTGAGAATACTCATGCTGCCCTGACAGAAATCTAAGAGAGAAAATTCTCTGCCAACTGTGCACTGGAGTGCACAGGCACCTACAGTGGAATAACTTGTAAAACACAGCTCGAAAAATAGCTGTTATAGAAAGGTTATACAGACTTGTGAGGAACCTCTTTAGTTGATACTTTATTTTTATTTTTGAAGGCCCTTGAATATCTGATAAGATAATATAGGACTTTAATAACATCAGTTTGTTGTATTACTGCTCGCTGCAGCCATCAAGATTTTATTGATTTTCAATTAACTTACTTCAAATGTACACTCATATATAGAGACTTCCAGAGATTTTTTTGAACCTCATACATTAGACTTTTCTACCTCCTACTCTAATCAAAATTAGAGAGAGAGATCACAGTTCTACTCTTAAAACAACCATAAAAAGTACATTTTAGAACACCAAAGCTTTTTAGCATAAAGCTGTTGGCTCCTAGATACTACTTTAATGAGCACTTTACTAATATTGCATGGCTTCAGTGTGAAAAGGGAATTGCTGGTGAAAGGACATCAGGTAATTGCAGAGAACATAAGTACATAAGAACAGCCATAGTGGGTCAGACCTATGGTCAGTCTAGACCAATATCCTTTCTTCTGACAGTGGCCAATGTCAGGGGGAATAAACAGAACAGGCCATTATTGAGTAATCCATTCCTGACTGTCCACTCCCAGCTTCCAACAATTAGAGGCTAGGGACACCCAGAGCATGGGATTGCATCTGTGACCATCTTGCCTAATAGCCCTTGTTGAACCTCTTCCTTATTAACTTATCTAATTCTTTTTTGCACCCTCCTATAGTTTTGGCTTTCACAACATCCCCTGGCAATGGGCCCACAGATTGACTGTGTGTTGTTGTGTGAAGAAGTACTTCCTTTTGTTTGTGTTAAAGCTGCTACCTATTAATTTCATAGGGTGACCCATAGTTCTTGTGTTATATGAAGGGGTAAATGACAACACTTTTATTTTTCCATACCATTCATGATTTCACAGATTTCTATTATATCCCCTTGTAGGCATCTCTTTTCCAAGCTGAGAAGTCCCAATCTTTTAAATCTCTCTTCATACAGAAGCTGTTCCATACTCTTAATCATTTTCGTTGCCCTTCTCTACCTTTTTCAATTCTAATGTATCTTTTTTTGAAATGACCAGAATTGCACGCAGTACTCAAGGTGAGGATGTACCATGGATTTATATAGTCGCATTATGATGTTTTCTACTTTATTAGCTATTCCTTACCTTCTGGTTCCTAAACTTCTGTTAGCTTTTTTGACTGCTGCTGCATATTGTGGATGTTTTCAGAGAACTAAACACAATGACTCCAAGATCTCTTTCTTGAGTGTTAACTAATTTAGACCCAAACATTTTATATGTATAGTTGGGATTATGTTTTTCAGTGTGCATTACTTTGCATTTATCAATAATTGAATTTCATCTGCCATTTTGTTGCCCAGTCACCCAGTTTTGTGAGATCCCTTTGTAACTCTTCGTAGTCTGCTTTGGACTTCACTATCTTGAGTAATTTTGTATCATCTACTAATTTTGCCACCTCATTGTTTATCCCTTTTTCCAGATCATTCATGAATATGTTGAACTGCACTGATCCTAGTACAGATTCCTAGGGGATACCACTATTTACATCTCCCCATTCTGAAAACTGACCATTTATTCCTACCATTTGTTTCCTGTCTTTTAACTGATTACTGATCCATGTGAGAACCGTCTCTCTTATCCCATGACTGCTTAGTTTGCATAGGAGCCTTTGGTGAGGGACCTTGTCAGAGGCTTTCTGAAAGACACTGTATACTGTATCCACCTGCTCACTCTTGTCCCCATATTTGTTTGACCCTCTCAAAGAATTCTAATAGTTTGGTGAGGCATAGTTTCCCTTTATAAAAGCTGTGTTGACTCTTTCCCAACAAATCATGTTTGTCTATGTGTCTGATAATTCTGTTATTTACTATAGTTTCACCAATCTGCCTTGTACTAAAGTTAGGCTTTCTGGCCTGTAATTGCCAGGATCGCCTCTGAGCCTTTTTAAAAATTGGTGTCACATTAGCTATCCTCCAGTCACCTGGTACAGAAGCTGGTTTAAATGATAGATTATATACCACTGTTCTTAGGTCAGCAATTTCATATTTGAGTTCCTTCAGAATATCATCTGGTCTTGGTGTATAATTTGTACATTTGTTTTAAAACCGCCTCTACTGACACCTCAATCTGGGACAGTTCCTCAGATCTGTCACTTAAAAAGAATGACTTAGATGTGGGACTCTCCCTCACATCCTCTGGAGTGAAGACTGAATGCAAAAAGTCAAAAACTCGCTGGATGGATTACAAGGAAATTCAATACTTATCTGAAGGACCTGACATGTTTTCAAGCATTAGCAGAAAGAGTTTGATGGTGTATTAAACCATAAAGCCACAAGGCATTAGGTGTGGCATATTGGATCTTTCTGGTGGATGATAGTTTAAACTTGTCATTTCCTTCCTAGTATGGATTCTATAACAGCTGTTTCTTAAAGCTCACCCATATATTTGAAGAAAACTTGTCTAATAGGAGACAGACTCTCATGAAGGAGAACTAACTTAAAATAGATAGGACTTGTTAGTATTGCTGATAATAGAAAAGCATTTAATTTAAAAATGATTTTTATTTTTCTCTTCTCTTGTAGTTTATCTGGCAGCCTGTGGGGAAACTTTAAACATTATTTTCTCTCTGCCTTTCACTGATTTTGTTCCAACCACATGCAATACTAGGTTCTCTTTAAGGGTAAGTAACATTTTTAGCATGAACATTTTGTGCATGAATTACTATTGTAAGCAACATAGTATTTCTTCATGTGTAAGATAGTCAGTTTCCCAGTAACTTCTTGCTTCCTTGTCTAGGCCTTGTCCCAGGCTTGGCTAAGGGATTTTCAGAGCTCTGTTTCCTCCCTGACTGAGAGGAAAGGGGAAGAAAAGATGTTCTTGTCCGCGGTTTATTCTTATAACTTTGTTCTGATGAGTCCACAGTTAACTCCTTCCTTGCCTACATTAGTACATTTCATCACAAGCACTTTCTATTTAGTAAGACAAGGAAGACTTCGTAGCACCTTAGAGACTGACCAGTTTATTTCAGCATAAGCTTTCGTGGGCTATAGCCCACTTTATCGGATGCATCAAGCTTATGCTGAAATAAACTGGTTAGTCTCTAAGGTGCTGCAAAGTCTTTCTCGTCTTATTTACGAATACAGACTAACATGGCTGCTTATCTTAAACCTTCCCATTTAATAGTTTTTTAACCCTTGATTTTTTCTTTTTCCACTCTCCAACACCACCACCCAGCCCCCTTAAAAAAGTTAATGCGCTCTCAAAGGAACCATTCTTCAGCAAGGCCAACAAAACAAAATTTGTAGACCAAGCCACTTTGGAAATGGGAGCCCCAAAATATGAAGAACTTCCTGAAAAGTCAAGAACAGATATTTTTAACAAACGTAACTGTAAAACATATATTCTGATGCCTTGACACTTCCCTCTCCAAACTTCTTAGAAAATTTTGTTCTCGGATAACACTTGTCATTGGAAAATTCAGTGGGATTACTTTCTTTTTGGGGAAATTGGAGCTAGGATTTAAAAATTAGGTTTATAATGTGTCACTGACTTCAACATTATCTATGGATTGGCGATTGCTAATTCAGCTTTGCTCTAATAAGTAGGGCTGATAGTGCTGTATAATGAGAAGTGTTACCTTACCTATAAAACCTAATTCATAGTTGCTTTTAACTTTGTCAAACTTTAATTGTTTGGGCTGAAATTTTCTATGCCTATTGTCTGCCTGAGGCTGAATGTTTTGGAAAGTTTTGGCCAAAATACTGCAGACATCTCTGAGAAAAGGAACATGGTAAAAATGCATTGTTTTTCCCTTGTTAAAAATTTCCTTAATAGTTTTCCTGAGAAACTTTAGCCCCTCCATTCTTTGGAGCATGAACCTCAAATTTAGCTGGGAGGTTGTACTTGTGCCAGGGGTGTGCCTTTTGCCTTCCCTATGAAAATGTTTAATTTTTGCAAAGCCCGTGAAAGCTTATTTTGCTTCCTTCTTGTGTGTATACATTATGGCATCTTATTTAATTACATGATTGCTTGTTTTTTTCAAAAAGGCCCGGTCTCATTCAGCTTACAGATGGATGGTGCTATGGCAGTGAATCAGGGCAGTGTAGTGAATGCAGTTGTTGTCTGTAAGACCTTTTAACTTAACTTATTTTTTACAGAAGCTACAATATATGTGGTAAATGAGCCTAGGGATTGTAGGACAAGGGATGTTATGATTAAGGCAGTTGAATATATTGGAATTTGAATGTTGAATTTGATTCTACCCCTTTGTCTGTCCCTGTGTTCCTCTGACACGGTGGGCAAGTTATTTAAATCAAAATGTTCACAGTTGGCCACTATTGTTTGTTCCTCATTTTCTGGGTGCCCGTTGTGAGACAGCTGCTGCCAGATGTGCTGAGAACTTGCAACTGAAGTTGATTGGAGCTGTACTCTGAATATATTTGCTATATAATGCTAGGTACTCTGAAAAATCCGGCCATAGGTGTCTCAAATTGGGCACCCAAAATGAATGGATAATTTTTTAATTAATCGGTGCTTCAGTTTCCTAGCTGGAAAGTAGGAATATGAATGTGTCCTAATTTGAGTGTTGCAAAGATAAATTCATTTAAGTTTGTGAAGCAGCATAGTGAGAGCACCATAGAAACCCCCAGCAAGAAATTAACAATTTTGTATTCAGTGCAAGGTTTGAACATTATATTGAGTGTAGAGTCATACTTTTGAATGTGGAATATTAAAAAAAAAAATTGGATGAAGCAGGTGTTCTTTTGTGAAAAATAGCATGATCATGTAACTAAAGACTCATACATAATGCATGTGCACAAAGGGGCTGAATAAATGTCACATGAGAAACCTGAATTCTGACATTTCTTAATGTTTGCTGGATTTTGCAAGCTTCATGTTCTTTTAACGTAGTTTTTAAAAATTATGTAATATATAAATGGGTGTTCGCCCCCCGTACATATAGGGTTAATTGGGGGGGGGATTAAGATATCAATGTCCATTCGTGTTAATGGAAGTAATTTGGTTAAATCCCCACACACTGTGCTGAAGTTTTTTGTCTTCTGATTGTCCTACTCTATATAAAGTATGTGTAACTATTTTTACAGTACAATCTGATAGAACTTCAGTAAACTAAGAAAAGGATTAAGTGGAGACAAGCTGATTTTGTGCAACTTTTTTGATTTCTATGGGGTTCAAATAGTATTTTTCTACCCTGTTAGAAATCTCTTAACTAAGAGTTATATGAGGTAATTGTTGTTAATTTTATTTTTAATTCCCACCACAAAGCAGTTCTAAGAAAGTAATGCTTTTGCCATAGTTAAGTGACATGTGAAGCTCTTTAATTTTAGCTGGTTGCGTTAGGGAAAAAAATGGATCAACAGTTTACTGCATCAAATCTGTACCTTGTAGATTTGCCGTATTTCTCATCTTTCTTAAATGCTGCTATAGTTCTCCATTGAAGGTCTGTATTAAATTGATTTTGAGCTAGCACTATCTCATATTTTTCTCTTAAACATTTATCTATCGGTTGCGGATAGCAATTTCCCCCATCCTCTTCAGATTGACTCTTTTCAAAATGGAAAATCGAGGTTGGGGAGAGGGGGCAGGGATAAAAAGACTCTGGTGGGGAAGTGAGAGGAAAAAGGGATGTGTCTCTCCCTTCAGAATGAAAAGCTCTGGTACTTGATAGGAGCAGGTGAGAAAAGAGTGTTTATACAACTGTCACCCTTTTATTGTTTTTTCCTAGTTCTGTCTGCCTCTGCCCACACTACTTCACCCACTATGCATGTTCTCCCCTGCCACTTAATTCTGCTCAATCCACCAGCATTCTGACTTAAAACCCCTCCTTCAATTTAAACCCCACCTTCCTCTAACTTAAACCCCACTTGCTCACAAATATGCCACACCAGTCTGAGAAACTCCCCTCTTCCTTCCTACCTAACCTTTTTCACAGTTCAGAAACCTTCCTTCTCCTCCTTCACATCCCACCATCAGCAATCTCCTCACCTGTTTCAGAAACCTTCCAACTCTGTTGCTGAGCCTAGAAGAGCATGTAGCATGTACAATTGGTCTGAAGCATCCCTGCAGAAGTCCCTGTTCCATGTTTCCTCTTTATGGCTGATTGCATGTGCTGCAGGACCAGATGTCCCCCTGGAATATTCCCAATGGCTGGTCTGGAATATTCCCAAAGGCTACCAGTGATTTTACACTTTTTGTAGTAAATCAGCCACAGTACACAATTGTGGTGTTACCAGTAGACCTTAGCACCTTTTGCCCCTAATGACCAACTACCATCTAAGGGTACATCTATGCTACCCACCGGATCGGCGGGCAGTGATCGATCTATCGGGGATCAATTTATCGCTTCTAGAGTAGACGTAATAACTTGATTCTTGAGCGCGCACTCCCTGTCGACTCCTGTACTCCACCTCCGCGAGAGGCAAAAGCGGAGTCAAAGGGGGAGTGGCAGCGGTTGACTCACTGCCATGTGGACGGCCAGGTAAGTCGACCTAAGATACAGCTATTTGCGTAGATGAAGTTGCGTAACTTAGGTTGACCACCCCCAGTGTAGACAGGCCTAAGACTAACATATATCTTAGGGCACTGACTCCAAGTTTATTTTATATATTTGTGATCAGAAGGCACTTAGAGGACTGTAACTCCCTCCTCCCAGGAAACTAAATGTAGTATTTTAGTGAAATAACCTTTGTATGCTTTCAGTCCTCAGGAAGAGTGCTATTCTCCATGACAAACCACACTGCTTTAGCCAGCTCAAAATAATCTTGATATCTTATTCCCTTGATTTCACATATTGTGTTTTGTATTAATAGCTGTATTCTTTGAAAACTTGTTTTGTATGAAAGCTTATTTTCCTGATATGAAAATTTTTGAATACCAAAAATCCAAGTATGTAAATGAAGATGAATCTTAACAAATATTTTTCAATGATAATGGTTTTTTATTTGAGAGTAACTATACTCATGGGGTATACTGTTTGCAAGATTAGTCTTTGTGCCCATATCCTGCAATGACTTATGTGTGTGCTTACTTTTAAGCATTTGAGTAGTCTCATTATGTCCAGAAGTTAAGCATCTAGTTAAAACATCTTTTGGAAGCATATAGTCTAATAGAGAACTGTATTTAAAATTCATGGATTCTTTCTTTGACTCTGCCAGTAATTCTCTGAGTGACCCTGATCAGGTTTCTTAAAGGTCTCTGAATATGTTTGCATATGTAGAACAGAGATAATACTTAACCACCTCACATGAATGTTATGAAGTTTGATTAATGTTTAAAAATACTTGGAAACTTTTTATGAGCAGTGATATGACCATGCATTATTATTATTATTATTATTATTATTATTATTTATTATTATTATTTTATTAGTAATTTGAAATCTTCATATTCTATGGTTTTGGGGACTTGAATTAAATATTACACTTTTGAGGTTTTATGATCAAAAGGACATTAATGTGTCCGTATGCTCTGGAGGTCAGATCAGAACATATGACTAGAAATCATGACTCCTGCATTCTATTCCTGGATGTGGAATATGGCCATGAGCAGTTCACTTGGAGCATGATTCTTTTCAGAAGCTCGAGCACCTCTGATTCCAGTTGAAATCAGTGGGAGCTCTGAGTGTTCAGCATTCTGAAAATCAGGACCTTACATCTCCTTGCAGCATGCAGTTCATCTGTCAGTAAAGTGGGTATACTGATGCATAGAACCATACAAATAGTACTTTGAGTTCATTTTATGAATATTGTTAATATTTCATTTGTAGGGAGAAGATGTTGATCTTCATTTATTTCTACCAGATTGCCATCCTAGTAAATATTCTCTCTTTATGTTGGTGAAAGATTGTCATCCTAATAAAATAAGTCCAGAATCCTGTATTTCAACTGAATGTCAAAGTGGTCAAAAAACAGGCAAGCCCAAGTGGAGGAATATTACTCAAGAAGAGTGAGTTCTGTTATCTCATGGAATATATATTAGCTCCTTGTATATTTGTGTTTGGGGTAGAATATTATTAATTCTGTTGTCTTTCTGTATGCAATAGGAAAAAATGAAACAATGGGTACTTTTAAAAATATCTTTCTTTCGGATAGGGCTGGATGGGTTGAATGCTGGACTGTACCAAGTGTTACCTTCACAATTGACTACGCTTGGCATCCAATTTATCCACAGAAAGCAGATGAACAGTTGAAGCAGTCATGTAAGTGTTACTTCATTTCTGTTGTATTTTAAGAGTGATTGCAAAAAAGGCTGTGACTTAGTATGGTCCTTTTGATTTAAAATTGTAGTTTGCACCAAAGAAATTGAAAGCATTCAGATGTAATGGGGCCATAGGGATGGGCAGGCAATATTCTGAATAACTTTACATTCCCCTTCTTCCTGGACCACAGCTTAACTCTTTGCCAAGCACAGAATAGAGTTCCATCTTTTCAGGACTTGTCAAAAAGCATTACACAGAGTTAGACCTCAGGACTATTGTGTGTAAAACCATGGTAAACAGATGTTAATTATTCTCAGTCAATTTTCAAAGAGAAAATGAAATAAACATTTAGTGTACAAAACACACATTGTAAATAGTGTTTGCAATACTATGAATAATTTATTGGAGAGTAAATCTACTGGTGTTCCATCTACAAACTTCCCCATTTTTCTTCTCTTGCAAATATTAAAATACAATGTTTTAACATAAGATTTTTCTATACTTCAGTGCACACATCAAACCTCCCCCCCCCCCCCGATCTTCTCTGAGATGATTTCTTATTCTTAACAGTGTGTCCGTAGTATGTAGTGTGTCACCTGGACTCTTCAGAGTTTGAGACATTTCAGAACCCCATCAGCAAAACAAACAGTCTGAGGATTTCCATAGCTAACAGTATTCCAGCTCTTGGCTTAATAGCTGAGTGATCTTCACATTTGCTGTTGAAACAGAAGGCTGCAACCTGTATCCAAAGTGGTACAGGGATTAAGATCAGCATATATTATACCAATTCCCTGAATCTCTATAAGGCTCTCTTTCTATAGGATAGCATCTTTTCCCCACAAGTCCAGCCAAGACTTAGAAGTCAGGCAAGAATGCACAAGCCTTCATTTCACTAAGTGCTGCCCCATTTTCTGTCTGTCTGTCTGTCTCAGAATCCCAGTTTAGAGCAGTTAGCTGATTGCCAAATGTAAGGCTCTGTTGGTGACAGATGCTTCCCCCATCAAGCCCTTCCTCTGGGTCCATAAAACGCCCTGTGTTGGACCAAACATTATCCTAGTGGAGGTTCTTCCCTAGTAAATAAAACTAGAATAGTACTGACCTGTATCCAAAGTGATACAGGGATTGGGACCCACCCATCATAGTAGAGAATTCTTGGTCCTGTATCAATCAGTGCTATATCCACTGTAACTCCTATGTTTATAACCGCTCCCGCCTGCACTATAGCTCAGCTCTCAAGGGTACCTAGAGTATGACCTGTCAGGTAGGTTGTCCACTATGAAAACTTCATATAAAGCTTCAGTATGTGCAGAGCACGTTGGGTAACTCCCCACATATAGTCTGAAAGTTTCTGGGTCCTTCTAACTGAATTGTCCTACTCTGCATGTGTGCACTAACAAACAGAGTATCTATTTAATATCCATGTCTCCTCCCTATTGCCCTCCTGCCCTGGAAAAAACACAATCCAGTGATACAGTATTATTAAGCTTGTGTATTACACAGACTATCAATTCTTGTCAAGTGGTATAACCTGAATCTTTGAGTTGAACCAGTTTCTTCAAAAGCATGGTTTTCAATTTCAAATTTTAAGTTGCGTCATTTCTCTAAGTGAAACACAGGTAACAGTGAGTTAGACTTGTCCAAACTTGTTAGTCTAACCTTGCCCTTTATCTAACAAATACAGCATTTCTGCTAAATGAATCATTTCATGAATCCAAACATTTCTTCTTGTGTGGAAGACCGTGTTATGGAGCAAGTTAATTTTGCCCAGTAGTTGGTTTTCTAAGTGGTCTTTCTATTTTTTAAGTAATTTTGTAATATTATTCAGCTCTTACAATATTGTAGCTTCATATACAGAGATGGAAGTAGGTTAAAAAACAGGAATGTGCTGGCTACCAATGTTGACATTTTCAACTGGCAATTTACTATAAATATTGTAGTAGAAGTGAGCCAAAAAGATGGGTTAGGAGTGCTACAGATTGATTAACGGAAGGTATTTCATGCATAAGAGTTGGGAAGGATGAAACTGTGAAGTTGCTTGTGGGAGAAGGGGGAGGTAAATGGATAGGGGAAGTTGGAATTATTGGTTTGAGGGGGCATACAATAAGCTTCAAGATAACATGATAATCTGAAGGGACAAGTTGTAAAGTGGTCTTAAAAGTAAGGCTAAGAAGTTTGATGTAGTGGTAAAGTGAGAGCAAATGAAATGTCTCTGAGTGCAGAGTGGTGTCATAATGATGAGCCAGGAAGGTGATTTTAGAAGTAATTTGAATCAATGTGATTGGGCCAAGGTAGGTTTGAAAAAGGACTGAAGGAGGTTTAAGTGGTCCAGGATTGGAGATAAATCCCTCCATATTAGTTTTAGAAGCATAGAGGTAAAATTAAAGATTGGATTTGAGATATTTCTCTGGAAGTAACAACAGGATGGAGATTCAGCTTGGAGCTTGGGGTTCTATGTTTGTCAATGACTTCTATACCAAATTTGCTCCATTTACAAGCCAGCATTTTCTAACTCCCAGCCCTGCAATAAAATCTGGATCTGCAAGCTTTTATATCAGATCTAGCAGCTGAAACTTGGTTAATAATTGCACAGATGAGGCATAAACGAGAAGAGAATCCAGGTCACTTGTCTAGAGCTATACTAGGTCTATAGTGCTAATGGGAGTAGAAACATAGTAAATTTTTATTTTCTGACAAATCAGTTAAAATTCTGAATAGACACAGGGAACAAATCTGTTGAGTAAGAAAGAGATGCATGTTCTATATAATCTGTTTTCTCATCATGGCATGTAACCAAATAATGACCATTTTAAAATTAAGTACTGTGTATTCACGGTAGAAAATAAAGTTGAGTTTAAGGTGTGTCCTTAAAAGATGCAGTGAATACATGTGCATAGTTAAAATAGATCAGTGCACACTGAGTCTTACAGACTACACCGTGAGAGCTGCAAGCTTATTTCTTTTTGAGCAAAGAATTTACAGGCCTTTCCAGCAGAAATTTGTACTTCCAGAGCAAAGTCTTACAAGCCCAAAAGTTAATGACTTTTCTTTTTTTCCTTGTCTGTTTAAGACCAATTCCCAAACCATAATACAACCTCATCCATTAATTAAAATTAAAAAGAAGGGGTGGAAAATAAACTCTACATTTCCCATCTTTGTTATTTCAATATTTCAGTTGTTCCATGGGAGCAAGTTTAGGCCCATAATGTCATCAGTATAGATATCTATTTGTACTATGTTCTTTTACAATAGTCTTTTTATTCCCTGTTCTTCTGCAATAGCTGCATGGTTGTGGGAGAAAAGAATAATAAAAATAGTTTTTTCCATCATTTAAATGAAAGATATTGGCTTTCTTGTGCACAGTAGCATTGAATAAAACATTTCATACTCTTTGTTAAAATTACTTGATTTTTTTTCATTGTTTGCTTGGAGAAATGTATGTATTCTACATTATAGAAATATTAGTTATCTGATAGCCACCCACACTGGAAAACTACAAATATGTTCTAACTTAATGAATGTTCATTTACAGAAATTCACAATCAAATTCAAAAGATTTACTTTTTTATTTATTCCTAAGTGTCAGAAATGGAAGAAACTATGTTATCTGTACTAAGGCCATCACAGAAGACAGCCGATAGAATCATTTCCTCTCCCTCAGCTTCAACTTGCCTTCCTATTGATCCCTCGGAACTTCCACCTGATAAGCTACATGTGGAACTAGAAGTCTCCCCGGATTCTCAGATAACCCTGTATGGACCTCTCCTAAACGCCTTTCTGTTTATAAAGGTATGAATAAAAGTTGCACACACCTTCCTGACAAGTAGAGAAGAAATATTTAATATGATTAGAAGTTCAAATGACTCCGATTTTATAAAGCAACAAATACCGTATAAGAGAACAAGCTTAATTTTTTGACATTGTGGTACTTGCTTGTAACAAGGTCTTTTCATGAGTTGCTAGGAACCTTGTTTTTCTAAAACAAAAGCAGACCTGTTTTGCATTTAATTGAAGTTAACCATACTCAAGCATGGTCACGTTTAACTAGATAAAATACAACTTACTTGCAATAAGAGCAGACCCATGCAGAATTTCTTTTTAGGGTTGTTAAACAAATAAAAACCATGGAGTCCTCTGTCTCAAATAAAAACTAGTACCTTAGTGGAAATTAAAAGTTAAGGCTGATGATGCATCATTAACTAGTCCCCATTGTGCATATATAAGCCACTGGGTGTGGTGTTCTGTCCCATCTAATAGCACCAAGACCACTGCGGGCTGGTCTTCACTACCCACCAGATCGGCGGGTAGCGATCGATTTTTTTGGCGATTGATTTCTCGCGTCTTGTGAAGATGCGAGAAATTGATCGCCTGCGGCGCCCCTGTCGACTCCAGAACTCCGGCTTGCCTGGAGGCAGAAGCTGGAGTCGACAGGGGAGCACGCCGCCGACTGCCGCTGCCGTGAGGACGGCAGGTAAGTCAGCTGCAGATACGCAAACTTCAGCTATGTGATTCACGTAGCTGAACTTGCGTATGTGCTATTGATCCTCCCGGGTAGGGAGGACTAGCCCTTAAAGAGAGTTAAATGAGTCTAGTCTACAGCCTTAGCTAACAATCAGTTGGCTTTTAGCTCATACTGTAGAGGTCCATGCACTAAGCTCCAGAGGCCCCAAGTTTGATCCCGCCTGCCAACGACCAGGGTCTGTCGTGTTGCATCCGGGATTTCAACTGGCAAGTCTCTGAAGCGTGGGATGGGCTTCCTCAGTTGGGGGAAGTATGTAACCCACAATCCCTGTGGGTGTGGTGACTTAAGTCTGCTTTACGGCCTTAACTAACAGCCAGTTGGCTTTTAGCTCATGCACTAAGCTCCAGAGGTCCCACATTCAGGGGTCTGTCACTGTTACACATAGGTATTGTCTGACTCTTTGAACAGGGAATGATTAGTATTTTACTGGATGCTGATATATGTGGGCACAACAGGGAGCGTGAAAGGATCATTTCAGCCTTAACTGTTAATTTAATGAGATCCTTGATGTTGGTTTTTGGTAGTAAAAATTCTAATTGACCTACCAAATTACAGTATAAACAGATGTCTAATTAGCATCCTTCCATTTTTTTAGGCAGCTTTGCAGAACTTGGACCCAGCATGCACAGGGTTCTGCTTAAGGACAGCATTTCCTTAGGGACTCCTGATTTCTGCAGTACTGTATATTGAATTCTTTGAAATGTCTATAGTGATGCACAGTAGGTGGGGAAAATATTAGAGTAAATTAAAATTTTAAAGACATACCCTCCAAGGACATATAAAATAGAATGTTTCATTTATTTTCTTGTATATTAACTCTTATATTTTAAAATGCTTCTATTTCCTCCCTCTTCTTTGTGATTGTACCTTCTTCTAGGGCACTGGCTCTCAATCAGGGGTACACATACCCCCTCGGGGGTATGCAGAGATCTTCTCCGAGTATGTCAGCTCGCCTAGATAGTTGTCTAGTTTTGCAGCAGGCTATATGAAAAGCACTAGTGAAGTCAGTACAAACTAAAATTTCATATTGACAATAACTTGTTTATACTGCTCCATATTATTACTGATCAGTATTTCTCAACCTGAAGGGGAGCAATTTATTTTATAATTGTATAGTAAAAATGAGAAAGTAAGTAACTTTTCAGTGATAGTGTGCTGTAAACTTCTGTATTTTTATGTCTGATTTTTGTAGGCAAGCAATTTTTAAGTGAGTTGAAACTTGGGGTATGCAAATCAGCCTCCTGAAAGAGGTACAGTAATCTGGAAAGGCTGAGAACTGTTCTAGGAGATATGGGGGTAGAGTGGTGGTTGTTATCTTTCTGGTGTAAAAGGGAAGGAAATGAACATGTGAATCTCACTTAATGATTAGGAAATGTTTATTTGCTCAGAAATCTGCCTGGTGTAAAGCAGATTGGCTTTCATTGCAGAGCAGGGGGAGTTTCCTGAGATGGGGGTAAATTGCAATGCCTTTTAAATAATCCACTTTCTTGGCTGCTCTGAGACATATACATAGACTGGAAGAGAATTTTGGATGTCTGTGTAAATTCTGAATTTTAGATGGGACTTTCAAAAGTGCTCACCAGTGGCTTAACTGTGCTCTCATTGAAGGCAGTGGGAGTTTAACCATTGAATGTGGTGGGAGTAGAATTAGACTAATATGAAGTGCTTTTGAAAAACTTCCCCATCTCCTGATGTATTTATACTGTAGCATCTGTGTAATGATAGGAAGTTTCCATTCTGGCCCGTTACCGTAACACTTCGGAGATTCACCATGATAGTTTTCCCTTTCTCAGAACTCTTGTTCTCTGGAGGAAGCTTCCTTCTCTGATGAGGCTGAACTCCTATGGTATTTATAAGCAATATTATGTCATAACACAGGGAATGCAAATGCTTGGGTCTTCTAAAACTGTCTTCTAAAACTACTGAAATGCTATTTGAAAATTTAAATGAATGACAGTCTTTCCAAGTGTTCCCATTTGTTATACTTTCTAGTATTTTTGTCATTTGTGCTTAGATTCTTTTTCCAACTTTATTAGCAATGCACTTTCTTCTTTTTTGTTTGTACTTGCTTCCTAATGACTTTTGTGTGATATGGTTGGGTTTGTTTTGTTTTAATTTTCAGTTTGTGTTCATGGATTCTGTATGTGGGAGGTTTCAGTTGCATATGTATTTTTCAAAGTTTAATATGACTTGCAGTTCTTCTGTCGGTGAAGCCCTTTAATGTGGAACATTCCGTTTCTTCAATTCACCAATTTGTAATGGATGCTTGTAGCGCTTTGTATTCCCTATGAGAGAGACTAGCAGCAAGTCATCAGTATTTTTGATACCACTCTACTGGTCCTTCTTTAACATACTTCTGCCAGTTCTGTCTCTGTCACAACATTCAGCTCCTGCAGAGAAATGTTAGGAAAACATTTAAGTGATTGTTCTCTTCCCCCTCCCCCCCAAAAAAAAGTGGGGGAAGGGGAAGGGAAGAGACTGTACTATGGAGCTTCTAGGGTGACCAGACAGCAAGTATGAAAAATTGAAACAGAGGGTGGGGGGTAATAGGTTCCTATATAAGAAAAAGACCCCAAAATCAGGACTGTCCCTATAAAATTGGGACATCTAGTCACCCTAGGAGGTTCTGAAGTGAAAGCTTCTTATTTTGAGTGCATTGTGTAGCATTTTAATGCATAAACAACCACTTTAGAAAGAACTAGTATAACTGAATTATATTGACTGTCCCAGGTCAGGCTTTGGAATATGCCTTTTATGCATGCATAGGTCTTTTTCAAGGGTTTGGAGGAAATGAGTCTATTTTCCTTCTTTATATTAGATAGAGCCTCTTTATGATTTACTTGACATTGTCTCACACACTTAAACATACATGGGGTTGAGGTCTTAGAAGACAAGTGACATGAAGGTTGAGGACAGAGGGATACAACTAAATATATAACATTTTAGTGTACACATTTGAATTTTAAAAAAGTATCCTCATTTGCCCCTCAACTTGGTCATTAATTGTCTTACTTCTTATAGGATGAGGTAAATCTCAGACATTTAAATGGCTTTCCTCCCTTTGCAATATTTATTTAAATGTGGGGGTGGGATTAATTCTTCAATTTAAAAAAAACTATCTTTTTCTAAAAATTAAATTGTATATTTTGTGTCTCAAGAGAATAGTAATTGGATATTGTAGCTCTCTTGAACTCATGGATCATTAATTCAAATCTAGCCCAGATTAATAATGACAAAAATATCCTTGCAAAGCTGAAGACTGGTGGCCTATGTGAAATAAGTTTGGAATCAGTCTGGTTTCCAATTGATGAGTGTGTACAGCTCAAAAATCACCACCACGGTTGACATTAATTGGAACATTCTTGGCAGTATTGGGGCCTGTCATAAGCATAAAGTAGCCTAGAATTCCTGCTTACCTGTAAGGGGCTAAGAAGCTAAAAGAAACCTGGTTGGCACCTGACCAAAAGAACCAATGGGGACCGAAGATGCTTTCAAATCTGCGGGAGGGAAGCTTTTGTCAGTGTGCTTTGTCTTTTTTTGTTTGTTTGCTCTGGGGCTTTCAGAAGAACCAGACAAACTTTTTTCTTCCCTCCATCTAATTCTATATTCTCCACCCACCAAAGAGTAAGTAGCTAGGCAAGATGTATCAGTTTTATATTTGTTTCTCACTTGTGAATTTCTCATGCTTTAGGGAGATATCCCTGTGTTTTCTCTGTAACTTTGAGAAGTCAGTAGAGGGCAGAATTCCTCTGTGGTGTGGATTTTTCTTTGATATTTTTTGTGACTGTAAAGTGTTGTTCCACTGATTCCTATAGAAATATTTTGTTTCTCTCCTTTTCCTTTAATTAAAATCTTTCTTTTAAGAATCTGACTGCTTTCTTTTACATTGTGTAAAATCCAAGGCTTTTGGATCAGACTCTCTTAGCAGAAATGGTGAGGGGTTTTTCTCAAGCGTTTCCCAGGAGGTATAGGCTTGGGGGATTTGGGGGGAAGGGGGGCTCCAAGTGTCTCTGCCCCTAGTTCTTGGGGTACACTTGGTGGTGGCAGCATACTGTTCCAGACACAGGAGAAACTTGTGTCTTGGGGAAGTTTTAACCTAAGCTGGTAAAATAAGCTCGGGTGGGCGGGGGGTGTATTTTTTTTTCCATGCGGGTCCCCACATTTGTACCCTAAAGTTCAGAGTCGGGAGGGAATTTTGATAGGGCCAGAGATTGGCTATACATGGAGATAGAATTATTTTATACCTAGAGTGCTGCTTCCAGAGTGAGTGAGGTAGCACTCCTTTTAATATGTCATGACCATTCTGTGGCTACAGAGAGGACTTCAGGGTGCTTAGTCCAGCACCTCTTCCCAAAGTACTTAATTAACATGAAAATGTCATGTAGTAGCAACCTTTTGTTGTCCAAATCCCCTCCTTGAAGTATCTAACTTGTTAACTTACTTTACCTTTCTCTAGCATTTCTTACCACACACAACAAAACCCCCCACACGTAACTTTTAAAAATCTGATTCTGATACACCAGGGTTTCTCAAACTGGGGGTCACGACCTCCCGGGGGGTCGCGAGCTCCTGCCGCAACTTGCGGCAGCGGGGCTAGGGTGCTGGAGCGCAGCCGGCCGCCCGCCTGCAGGGACCGGGGGGGGGGGGGGGGGGTTTCGTGCCGCAGCGGGGGCCGGGGGGGTCGAACCACAGACAGCCACCCACAGTGGGGGTGGGGTGTTGTGCTGCAGCCGGCCGCTGGACCGGAGGGGTCGCGGCGCGCCGACAGCGCAGGAAAAGGGGTTGCGGTCTCAATAAGTTTGAGAACCGCTGTGATATACTTTATAAATAAAATATAGGAAATCTTTCATTATGATGGGGTTTGAGCTTCCCAAAAGAATTTGACAATAGTTATTTCTGTCAGAGTTAACTGAGTGTGTGGATTGGTTTAGAAGCAAAGTGAATGTTTGACCGAAGAGAATTAATTTATAAACTTCTGATATGCTGCAGGATTTAGGGAGACCATGCTGCAGGAATGTAAAACTTGCAACAATAGATGTGTCTGGGAAGAGGTGTTGAATGACTGTTCATGTCTGGCTGCTGGAGGCTGTACTTAATAAAAAAAAATATTAAAACATAAACATCTGTCTTGCAATACCTCCAACTATAGCCCGGTGCCAGAATACTTTTTTTTTTTTTAATACTGCTCCTGTCCCACTTCACAGTTTTCACTCTCACTCCCACCTGCTTCTGCTTCCTTTATTGACTTTTTATTCTGCTCCCGTTATTATGGCACCGGGATTTGTGAGATAGCAGTCCTGTTGCAGAGGTCTAAAATGGTCCCAGCAATGGCTGGAGATGCTACTCTCAGCAAATGTCTCCTCACCAGCACCCACTCCATGCTTCTTTTGTAATAGGATCAGAACCCCCCACTCTCCCAAGTCACCCATGCAGAGGGATCAGAGTCCTCATGCACCCCTCCAAGGGGATGAGCAGGCCCTCTGTCTCCTAATCTCTTTGTGTGGGGAAAGGAAACCTCTAACCCTCCATGCAAATGGCTGGATAGCCCCTGCATCGTCATGCAAAGGGGATGGGTCCCCATGCGTCACCATCTCCAGACACAGGCAAGGAAATCCCTTACTTCTGTGCTGCTGCTGATGGCAGCACTGCCATCAGAGCTGGGCAGCTGGAGAGTGGCGGCTGCTGGCTGGAACATTTGTGGTGTTTACTGTATGAGAAAACATTGTTTTGATCCCTCTCTCATCCTGCCCCACCATAGCCTCTCCGACCCGTTTCTTGAATTTTTATCCTCCCACTATTATGGCAATGGGTCCTGTGGGATCCCAGTCCTGCTGCAGGGCTCTACTTCCAACTAGGTATTTGTGTCACAGTACTGAAAGTAAAATTTTGTATAGCTAGATTGAGGCTGTTTTTGAAGACATTGCTGTAAAACCCTGCTCTTGCAAAGCACATAGACAATTGCTTAACTTTGCTCACTAGAGTGATCCTGCTGTAATCAGTGTTATGAGAGAAGTTACACCCGGGCTTCAGTGTTTTGTAGAATTAAAGCCTTGGTGCTTATGCAAGGGATGGGGGCAGGACTAGGGTATGGGATAAGCACTGATTTGTGTTGTATGATACTGCTAATGACAGTTCACCATCTTTAATGATGACTGCAACAATTCACTTCCCAGGAAAATTACTTTGGAGAAGATGACATGTACACAGATTTTGAAGAAGTCATTTCAAGCCCTGTCCTGTCAATGTCAACATCTTCAAGCTCTGGGTGGACAGCAGTTGGATTGGAGAATGACAAAAGGGGAAGTGAGAGTTCAGCCAAACCAGTTCATCCACTAACCTTGCGCCCTTGGGACATTACTGTACTCGTTAATGTGTACAAAGTGCATGGACGGCTACCAGTGGTAAGCTCTTGGGAACCTTAGTCATCATGGGAAAACCAAGTACTTCTTAATTTCTTTAAAATATTTTATGAAATATAATAAAACGGATATGCATTTAAAAATTATAGGCTATACTGCAGTATGTGTGAAGCCAAGTGCATCATGAAACATTTAAGTTCTATCCTATCACTTGTAGGTTTTGGGTCAAATTATGTATATTTGATAAAAATAGGTAAATGAATGCAGAAATTTGATACTTGCCAGATTTTGCTGATTGAGTCAGGATTAGATAATTCTTCTGTGTAAATCCATTTTGTATTTAATGAAGAGTAACTATTGTTCTATAGTTGATAGTCATTATTTTTCATCAGCCATCAGCTCTCTAAATCAAAGGGGCATCTCGTTAATCCTGCAATCTGATCTGTGCAGGCAGACCTTTATGGAGCCCCATTAATTTTAGTGGGAACCTGTGTCTGCATGTGTGTAAAGGTTCACTTGCACAGATCAAACTGTAGATTAGAGAAGCCTATGTAAATTAATATTAATTGGAGTTTAAAGTAACAGACTTTTACATCAATTACTGCAGGAAAACTGTCACATTCTGCAGATGTTTTTCATAATCTGACAATCTCAGTGGTTTTGTGTATCTGCAACTTCTCACAACAGGATATGTTGATTAATTTTAGCACAGCAGTGCGGATGGTCCTGAATGCCCTACTGCTTTCTTGGAAAGATTGTGTTTTGAGATGAAAAAAGGATTTAGGGAGACCATGCTGCAACTTGTACTATCTCCACTGAATTTATTCTTGAATGACAGCTATCAGGTAATATAAGAATTCTTTTGTGTTGGAGGAATGCTGATTTTTACCATTAAACTAAAACTGAATCATGTTTTGATGGAATCCTCTCTAGCACTCTCACACATGTTTCAAGGATGACTCATAAAAAAGCATTTAAGAAAACTATATAGTAGTAATTCTGCTTGTCATGCATTCTGTATTTATCACTGTTCAGCCTTCATTTTTAGTCCATGCACAAGAGAAAAGGATCTTTGTCCTGCTAATGTTGCCTTAAGGCTGTCTATAAGGGATGCTGTAGATGTCTGGAATTTGGGCTTGCATCTGAGCCTGGGACCAGCTAGTTCCACTTCCTTAGTGAACAATGGAGGACTTGCAGCTGAATCATCTTGTTGGCCAGCTTGACCAGTTGGATATAGGAATCAACAGACATGCTCTTAAGCCCAGCAGCAGCATTTGACCGACACTTGGCCAATGCTTATGCCTGCAGTTGTGATTGCTTCTGTACCTGCCTTGCTTCCCTGCTCAATTTTTGGTTTCTGACTCTGACTTGGACAATTGGCTCTGACTCATGGGTCCTGATGCCATCTTTGACCACTAGGCATCACTACCCATGTCCCAGTCTGTGACAGTTTGAGCAGATCAACATAAAAAGTGGGTAGCTTCCTTTTCTGTGATGGATCCTACAAAAGCTAACCATCCCCTTGTTGGGCTCGGTAGATGTCCTGCAGAATTTACAAACCCAGATTAGGGCCCTGCAGGTGAAAAATACTGCCTTTCAAAGTCAAGCCCTGCCTCAGGTTCATGCAAACTGAAGATTTGTTTACTGAGCAAGTTCAGTCAGGACTATGGAAAGTTTCTTGGTTTTCTGAACCAATGCTGACTCCTATATCTATATGCCTGCAAACTTACCTCATGGACTGGTCCAGGTTAGGGCTCGTCATCAGTTGCTGACCAGTAAATGCTGGCCTGAGCATTTCCATTGCTGGAGAAATCTAGCCCCCCTTTCTGTCAGCTTAAGAATTTTGCCTGAGCCCTTGCAGGTTGGACATAGTCCGACCCCATCTCTCTGATGCAGAGAAAGATCAACACCAGCCATCAGATATGTTCCTCTACTGTGTAGGTACAGAACACTTTGCCTTGAATTGTCCAGCATAGGGTTGATCTGCTTGTTGGTCAAGAAAACACCAGGTTCCAGCCTGATATAGCGGTCTGGGCAGGGCTTGAACTTCACCCCTTGTTCCCTCTTTGTCTTCGAGTAGCTTGATGGCATCTAATCAGTTTCCAACACTTCTTAGGCTCCTATTCTGTCTACAACATCCCCTGAGGATAGAGATCAGTCGGGAAGCACTGGTGAACCTCCAATAATTTTATGGACATAGAACTTTCCCTAAAACATAAAATCCTGACACAACGTAAGATCATCGCTGGTTTAGCAGAAGCCATGAGTGGTTCTCTCCTATCCTCAGGCCCAGTCTCACAAGAAACTTTACCTTGGAGGACACTGCTCTTCAGCATCATTGTGAGTCCCTCTGTTTCGTTTGGCCCAGTCCATTTCCCCGCACTTTCTGGTCATTCTCTGCATCATGTGGCTTGTTATTCATGATCTCCACATCCTTTTGGGTTCAAATAAAGTCCATTTTAATTTCTTGTGCTGGCAGCAGTCCTGCTTTCTTGCTGGCAGCCAGGTTCACGGTTGCAGCTTCTCCCTAGTGCAACTCAAGCATGTCCACTCCCGCCCACCCCAAAGAATTTGGAACAGGGGCACTCAACTTGAAGGGTCCCTACTGGCCCTAACAGCCCCCCTGGCAGCCTTGGGGATACTTGCTAAATCCCAGGACTTCAGCTTTCTTCTTTTAAAAAATGTCTGATGTCCTGCTTCTGCATTAGCAACATGATTGTCCTATAGATCTCCAGCCCGAGATGAGGTTTTCCTTGGGCTTATCTACTCTCCCTCTGAACTGGAGATACAGGTGCTCAGAAACTATCTCCAAGAGAACCATAAGTGGCATAAAACAGACTTTGCTGGATGGTGGCTTGTGTGGAATTACTATAAGTGAACTCGGAGTAAGATCATAAGGAAACCCAATCATCCTGGTGGTAATTTAAAAAGCAATGGAGATATTGCTCCAAGATCTGGTTAACCCATTCCTTCTGCCCATTGGTCAGAGGGTGTTCAGCCCAATGAGATAAGGGATTCCATGCCCACGAACTTGAAGAATGGACACCAAAAATGGGAAATAAATTGTGGACTTGGATATGATACATCAGTAGGCAAACCCATGATATCTGAAAACATTTTCCAAGAAGAGACTAGCTGTTTCTTGGGCAGTTGGGTGGCATAGAAAGGAATGAAAAGCACTATCTTGGTTAGAAGATCAACCACAACCAATATCATTATGCAGCCATGATAATGGGATATGAAGACTCGTAACACAGCGGACCAGGGTTTTGGCAGAATGGGTGAGGACTGGAAGACACTGAGTGGATTGGAGAGTGCAATCTTGGTCCAGGAGTGCTCAAGTCCTACAATGGCAGGAAAATGATTAAGTAAGATATACCCAGATAATTCTAGTTTGGTTGAGAAGGTCATGTGAGATCGTATCAAAAGCCTTATTAAAGATGTATCACATCTTCTGCTTCCCTCCTATCCACTAGGCTTGTTATGTGAAAGAAAGCTATTAGTTTGGTTTCATGTGATTTATTCTTGACAAAGCCATGCTGACTATTACTTATCTTATTATCTTCTAGGTGTTCACAAATTGATTGCTTAATTGTTTGCTCCATTATCTTTCTGGGTTCTGAAGTTAACCTGACTGGTCTGTAATTCCTTGGGTTGTCTTTATTTCCTTTTTTATAGATTGGCACTCCATTTGCCATTTCCAGTCCTCTGGAACCTCTCCAGTCTTCTATGACTTTTTGAAGATTATCACTAATGGCTCAGATATCTCCTCAGTCAGCTCCTTGAGTATTCTAGGATGTATTTCATTAGGCCCTGGTGACTTAAAGACACCTACTTTGTCTAAGTGATTTTTAATTTGTTCTTTCCCTATTTTAGCCTCTGATCCTACCTCATTTTCACTGGCATTCACTATGATAGACAGCCAATCGCTACTAATTTTTTTAGTGAAAACAAACAAAAAAGACATTTAGCACTTCTGCCACTTCCACATTTTCTGTTATTGTCCCTCCCACCCCCATTGAGTAACGGGCCTACCTTGTCCTTGGTCTTCCTCTTGCTTCTAATATATTTGTAGAATTTGTTTTGTTACCCATTGTCTCCAGCTAGTTTAATCATGTTTTGTGCCGTGACCTTTCTAATTTTGTTCCTATATGCTTGTGTTATTTGTTTCACACAGTAATAATAATAATGATGCTTTAAGGTAAAACTTATAACTTGGGTGCACTGCTGCTTTGGGTGCAGACTATCTGGGATTTCTGTGGATAACCAGAGTCAGGGGCAGGAAATCACAGGGGAGCACTTCAAAGGGACTCAGAGACTGGGATGCATGTATTGCAGTGATTCTCAACCTATTTACCATTGTAGGCCACATCCAATACTACCTTTATAGCCCTGATGATGTCACATGGGCACATCTCTGTCTTGATTGGCTGCAGGTTGAGAACCACTGATCTGTTGTTAACCTGCAAGGCAAAGATAGGGCTGGCATAGCCCAGAGGAGAGTGCTTGAGTGGCTGTAAAGCTGTCGACTTCAGGGATCTGAAACCCAGCTAGGCATAGGGAAGACACCCTCACTCTGGAGGAGGGATAACAGGATGGCTAACAGTCCTGGGTGTCCCAAAAGCCATTACACCTGACTAGCTGAAAATTTAACAGAGTGCCTTAATTGGCATCAGAGCTGTAGTGTCAACATCAGCTTCAACTTGGGAGTGTTATGACTCTCCCTGTGTCAACTATTTGGCTGGAACATAAATATATCCATTCGCACTGAGATGGATAATGCCCTGTTATTTGAGGGGCTGATACTTAAATAAGACCATTGCTTTCCCAAAATATTATATAAAGCCTATAAGGAATTGTTTGAAGTGGTTTAATCAACCTGATGATTGCATCAATTTTATTTTATTTTCACCCACTCTATTCTAATTTGGTTTGTTTATATGTATTTTGAGGTTTTGCTTAGTTATTTAATTCAGTAAGTAAGATGTATAATATTGGAAACCAGTGTGGTTTCGAGGTATTTTCTCCTGGTGCAGAACCTGAGAAGTCCCCAGTGAAAATAAAGAAGGCAACTTGCCCACCTGGCACCGGTCCATACAACTGCTGTATAGTCCTCTTGTAAATGGTGCCCAAACAGGAATCACTGCTGCTTTTTGAGGGAAAATCAACTTATGTTTTATCCATTAACCACTTATGTATTAACCCACCGTAAGCAAAGTTGGTTCCAAAACTTTGGATGGTCTGGAGTGGAGAATGTGAGCCAGTTAACATAAAGGATAACCGGTTTCCCAAAATGAATCTACGCTCACATTTGTTTTGTCTTTTATTTATCTGTTTAATATTTGTAAATTATCATATGGCCCATTGCACATGACATGATATAAACTCTTATTTTACTTCCATGTTAGTAGAAGCTCTATTTTATTATGTTTTTATTTTTTTATTTTTCATTGTCTAGACAACAGTGGGATTTTATAGGTCAAGATTAATGTTAAAAAGTATCTTTTAATAATTAAAAAATACAAAGCTCTGTGTAGTCATTCTTTGAGAATAGTAGTCTTTAATTTACTTCTTCTCAACAGCGACCTTCTGTGGATGAACTACTTAGAGAGGGCCATATCAGCCTGTCAGGTCTGCAGCTACGAGCTCATGCTATGTTTTCAGCAGAAGGTCTGCCTGTGGGAAGTGATACTTTAGAATATGCATGGCTGATTGATGTGCAGGCTGGCTGCCTTACAGCTAAGGTTACAGCACCACAGGTATGTTCTAAAAATGCTAGGTAACATATTTAGTACAAGACTTTAAGGGTATGTCTTCACTACCCGCCAAATCGGCGGGTAGCCATCGATTTCTGGCGATCGATTTCTCGCATCTTATGAAGACGCGAGAAATCGATAGCTCGCGGCTCCCCCGTCGACTCCGGAACTCCAGCTTGCCGGGAGGCGCAAGCTGGAGTCGACGGGGGAGCGCGCTGCCGACCGCCGCCGCCGCCGTGAGGACAGACGGTAAGTCGGCTGCAGATACGCAAACTTCAGCTACGTGATTCACGTAGCTGAACTTGCGTATCTGCAGTCAATCCCCCCCCCCATAGTGAAGACCAGCCCTAACTGTGTGTACACATTCTTTTGTTGCAAAGCCAGTGTAATGTGGTATTTTTTTGAAGGGGCAATGCATAGGTTCAGCCCAGCTGAGATTCATTTGTGGCTAAAGTAACTTGAAATGAAAGGATTTGAAAATTGTTTGTTTGAAACTCCAAACTGGAGAGAGAAACTCTCTATGTATATTCGAGGTTTGAACTAGGGGTGTGTGTGAAGGTAGAAAGACAACAGTGCATACAGATTAACACTGCTTGAAATTTTAAGTGTAGAAGCCATCTGTTTTAATGTCCTGAAAGTGTCCTGATTTGTACTGAATATCTTGCAGGTAAATGTTGTTACTGATATTAAAAGGATATCCATAACCATAATATTTAAATGCACTTTAGATGGCATGCAACATTACCCTGTACATTGTTACTCTGTATAGCACTGAACAAGCATTAATGACAGGAGAGAGGAAAAGGTAACAGGTAGACTAATTGCCAGGAATTGCAGTTAATGAAAATCTTATTTTTTTTTAAAAGGGTGCCTTTTACACCATGCTGTGAAAGAGGCCAGGTTCACACTACATCTCATGATAATACATTTCAGAGATGTGGATCCTCTGGCTCTACTTCCAAACTCTCTGGAATAGACCGCTAAAGTGTCCCATTTTGATGAGTCAATGCATGAGTGCCAGTTTGATATCACTGGAACCTAGGGTATTTAGAGTAATACGTTAAAGTACATTAGGCAACCCTCAGTGTGCCACCAGCAGCATCTGTATGGGTTAATTAATGCACAACATATTAATGAACTTTAAAAATCACATCTCTGCTGTGTGCATTACCCCGCCATGTAGACAAGTCCCAGGATGAACTATAAGTTTTGAAAAATGAGCATTCAATTACATAAAAACAAAGATGTTCCCTTAAAGGAGGCTCCTTGCTTTAGAAGTGGCTAAAATAGATTGGTTTCAAATAGATGTTTTGATTTTTGACAGTACACTTTGCCATTCATGAAACAAAAACTGCATAAACTTATAAACAATGTCAAATCAGAAAAATTACAATAGTGGCTAATTGCAAATAGATTATCTAACCGCAGGAATAAAGCTGGTTTTTTTTCGTTCTCAAGCTTTGCTAATGTTCTTTCTCTGAACTCTGATAATTTATTTTGAATACTTTATTGTGATCCTGTTGCTGTTTGCTTACAGCTTGCATATCTGCTGGAATGGGGACAGATGTTTGTATTTCATGTAATGTGTCGAGAGTTTGAACTGGAAAGGCCAAAATCTGTAATAATGTGTCAGCATGGAATTGATCGTCGGTTTTGTGAATCTAAGGTAAAGCTTCATCAATTTCAAGCCCACAAGTTGCTATATTTGCAATAGTATATTGCAATAGCATTTGAATATAACTTTAAAGTATCTGAAAGTAGAACAAAGCTATAAATGTTATTTGGAGCATGTCGATATTATAGTTAGCCATAATTTGCTAAAGCAAATAATCATGTTTCTTTGAGTGACGATCCACATGGAATCCCTAGGTGCATAAAATCAGAATATTTTGGAAGCAGTATCTGTTGTGGCCATTTCCGCACCCTAGATGTCCTCACTCATCTCCACCCCAGGGCTTAAAGGGTGGGGTGGGCTCAACCATCTCTCAATTCTTTCTTACCGCCCATGTCAATAAGATAGGACACCTTTACTGTCCTCCTAATTCTCTTTGCACCAAGTAGTGAGTAGTTAGTTGTGTTGCCTGTTGGCAACACACACAAACATATAAATATTTTACTCAAGTTCTTGTTCACAGGCTATTACACCCCAAACTCTGCCCCTTGTAGAGGGACTCCAGCAAAATGGCAGAAGCAAAATCTCTTGGGTTTAAGTCTTGCCCCTAGTTTGAAGCTTTAGTGACACCTGATGAGCTCTCTAGGTACCTGTTTTTTCTAGGAGAGTGTATAGGTACCATATGTCACTCCTACGCTAAGTGGACTCAAAAACTAGAAAAGCCCATCTAAAATTGTTCCTCCTAGAGTACTCCTGTACATGCCTCCTTGGACTCCAAAGAGAAGAATGCATTTACACTTTAGTCTTCTTTTCTATCCTCAGTCATTTGTCTCTGTTCTGGCTTTGAACTCTGATAGGGTAGGAAGGAGCACCGCTCCAGAGTACAGCCAGGACATAGGTCACTCTCTTTGGTGTGGTACTTGAGTGATTTATCTCTGGGCTCAGTTTTGAAATCTCCTTCCCTTGAGAGCTTGAAGTTGGTGATAACTTGGCCACCAGATACTGAGCTGTTGGTACAGCAGTAGAGTCACCTCTATTAACAACATTACCCTCTACCCAGTTAGGGAGGATACAACAGATCCAGGACATTCTTGACAGAATAGCCACTCCTTTTCCTAACTTCATCAGAGCATAATAGTTGCTCCTCTTGTACACATTCTCCTTGATACCGTAGTGGGCATCAGGAAAAGACTCGGCAGAGGAATATGTAAAGGACAACAGAAAATTTCCTAGGACATAGAAATATCCTTCCTTGTATTCTCCTGATTTATTCCCTCACCCCATATCCTTATCAGCCCTGGCTCTACTGGGAGGTGCAGCTGTGTTCATGTAAGCCTGCATCTTTGGCTCTTTTTAATTTTACATCCACCCTCCCCCAAGAGGCCATATAAACCAACATAGCTAGGTCAGTTAGTGCAGCATTGGATTCTAGAAAGCAGGAAATGAAAGAAATGTGGAAGAACAACTTATTCTGGCTGCAATCTCCTCTTCTCTCAAGGAGTAGGAGTTTTAATCTCTCATTGACCTGAAATCTATCTTCCATGGGAAATATTCCAAACAATAGTGGACTTTATCAGCTAACATCAAACTCATCCCTAAGGGCATACCTCAGACTTCGGGGGCGTATGGCTTCATACACTTGTGTGATGGAGTTTGCCAGACTTTGTCTACACTTCCTGCAAGGGTGGTTGAAATTCGTATATCTACTCAACAGCCACCCGGTGAATGTGTTGGTTCTGATCCCATGCAAAGTCCACTCCTCATGAAGTTAGTGGAAAGATGCCAGTTCGTGTTCAAGGGAGTAGTTTTGTTTACACCTCTACCAAGACAGTAGTGATGAATGCCTCTACCCAGGGAGGAGGATCTGACCTAAATCAACTTTGAACTCAGGGCATATGGGCCTCTTAGGAAGCTCACCCTGAAACTTGGAGCCATCCACCTGGCATGCAGTGCATTCCTACCATGACTCCAGTATCCAAGTGCTAACAGACCATACCACGGTTATGCCCAACGTCAAGGGGAGTAAGTAGTCTCCACTCTGTCAGGAGGACATGGTACTCTGGACTTGGTGTATTCTGAATCAAATCACACTAGTGGCTCTGCACCTGCCCAGCCTTCAGAACATCTTGGCAGATCAATTCAGTAGGCAGCTTTCAGACAACTGTGAGTGGGCTGGTCTATCAAAGACTCAGTTCTACAGAACATCTTCTGCAAGTTGGGATTCCTTAAAATAGGCCTGGTTGCCACAGACCTCAACAAGAAATCTCTGAAGTCTTGCCCCAGATGCTTTTCTCATTCCTTGGTTAATTGGACTTATCTGCCATTGTGCTGATCCCTAGAATACATTAGGGGTTCTGAGAAAACCAAAGCAAACACAGGACTGATGCTTGAACAGGCAGTTGTATTATTCAGATCTAATGATTCTCTAATCACCCTATCAACCCAGCCCAACATACTCTCGTATAGGTCAGATCCCACACCTGAATGGAGCTTTGGTACAGCTGACTGCCAGGATGCTGGCTAACTGACGTCCACCAAAAGAAGCTGTGCAGCTGACATTCATGTGATACTGCAAAGTAGGAAAGCCTGATTTAAAAAGCTAAATGGAAGAGATTTTCTATGTGGTCATCTCAGCACCAGCTGTCTCCCTTGACATCACCCATTTTAGCAGTATTGGACTATTTGCTAGCTCTGAAACATCTCCATAGGGGTCCATATAGCAGCAGTATCTGTACATCACCTCCTATCCAAAGCCACACAGTAATTTCCCAACTTACAGTGGATAAATTCCTAAAAGGCCTTATTCATATTTTACCCTGTAACATGGTGCTGGCTAGGAGATCCAGGCCAGGCCCCTGTTAGCCCAGCTCCCTGTTGAAAGGGGAATTAGTTGGGGCAGGCCAGAGAGGCCACGCACAAATTGCCCAAAGGAAGGCATTTGCGGGCCTGATTAGCCAGCCAGCTATATAAAGCTGGCTGGGAGGAAGCAGGGGCGGGGGACACAGGAAAGGGAGGAGCGAGTGGCTCTAGATCTCTGCTTGCTGGGGAAGCCAGTGATTCCCCAGGGTGTTGGTCTGTAGAAATATGTATACAGCAGGTGGTGGGAACTGACACAAAAAGTAAAGGAGCATTGGTGCATGCCTTTACCACTTACCTATGAAGACTGTTTTTTTTTTTTTAGTGA
This sequence comes from Sternotherus odoratus, assembly GCA_032164245.1. NCBI lineage: Eukaryota > Metazoa > Chordata > Testudines > Kinosternidae > Sternotherus > Sternotherus odoratus. Next base: position 34,015,905 of record JAVMKO010000004.1, read on the forward strand.
ACATTATATCAGCTCAAAGGGTAGAGGAGATGCAGGCCCTCATGGTGAGTTCCTCTTATAGAATGTTTCATAAGGATAGGATAGCTCTCAGGCCTCATCCCAAGTTCCTTCCCAAAAGTGTTTCATAATTCTATTTGAACCAATTTTTTCAGGTCCCAGTTTCATATCTAAGCCTCGTTCAAACCCAGGGGAAGCTGAATACACTTGATATATTAAGGCTTGGACATATACCCTAACAGGACAAAAACATTCAGGAACACACCTAGATTGTAGCCTTTGCTGATAGGCATAAGGATCAGGCAATATCCTCTCAGAGATTATCTAAAATGCCCTCTAAAAATATAAGGACATGTTCTAAATTAACCAGATTATATCCACCTAATCATATTAGAACTGTTTTAATTTGAAAAATGTCCCCATTTCTGAAACTTACAGGGCACCTATTTACACCTCTCTCCACACCTTTAAAAGACACTACTCTTTGTTATAGCCTTCCACATCCCCCACACAGTTTGATAGGGCTGTCCTGCAGCCTTGTCTACTTTCAAGCAAACCAACAATTGGTTTCAAGAATCAGAGAGGTAGCCGTGTTAGTCTGGAATAGCAGAGGTAACAAAGTCCTGTGGCACCTTAAAGACTAACTATAAAGTTTTGAAGCATGAGCTTTCATGGGCTAATACCCACTTCGTCGGATGCAAGCAGTGGAAGTGTCCAGAGGCAGGTATATTTTCTACCTCTTTGTTACCTCAACAATTGGTTGTTACTCACCAAGTGTGGAATCCATGTGGACTATCAACTGAATAAGGAATGATTACTTACCCCACAGTAAGGGCAGGAGGTCAAACTAGATAATCATGATGGTCGCTTCTGGCTTTAAAGTCTATGAGTCTAATTTGGAGATATTTTGTTCACATAGACTCCATGGTCTGCTCTCCTCCCCTGTCACTAAAGAGTCTTACACTGGGATTCTGTATTGGTGAAGGAACTGAGGGATGGATGGTCCTGCTCTGGACATCTAACGTGCAGGCAGGCAGATGGTCAAAATAATCCAATCTCATGTGCACCAAGAGCAGAATTCCATGTGGACAACACATTTCAAAGAATCCATTACTGTAGGGCCAAATCATCATTCTATTTGGTCTAATTTGTCCTCTGTTAAGTAGGAAATTAAAGTAAGATAAGGAAAAACTTGTTAATATGAAATTAAAACTCTAACAAAATTGAGTGCTTTGTTTAAATATCTCCTTTAGATGAACTGTGTTCCTGGGCCATGTCCAACATCTGATGATTTAAAGTACACTATGACACGCCTTGCAGTAGATGGAGCAGATATGTATATTGTGGAGCATGGCTGTGCCACCAATATAAAGGTACAAATATTTTCCCCCTTCTTTCTGTGATAAGTGCGATATTTTTCTTTCTCTCTGCCAAATGAGGAAGCACTTCCTATATTTTACACAGACTAAATAACTGAATTTATTGTCTGGAATGTTTGTTCTGTAGTAGTGCTTATTTTGAACATTAGAAGATTAAAAATATATTTAAGAATTTGCCATTTAATTTTTAAAAAAATGTTGTTGGAGGCTTGAAGCTTTTAACCTACCTAAATTCTAGTTTCAAACGTGACATTTTAGGCTCTGAAGTCACTTAGGCAATTTTGAAAGTTTTACCATCAGTCCATTTCTAGTGTCCCATAATAAGTTTGTGCCAGAGCTGGAAATACAATGCAGATTTCTAATGTAATAGACCATGGGTCAAATTTACAAAAGTCTTATTTTCAATATTTTTTCCAATTTCTCACTAAATCTTCCTCTCCCCCCAAATATGTGAAGAATAAAAATATTTCCCTCTTAAAAATTGGAAAGTGTGATTTTTGAAAGCTGGTATAATAGATTTTTGGAGTAGCCATATTCTGGAGAAAATTTATTGTTATTTTCTCCGTTTGAGACTTTGAAAATTGGATTTTAAACATGTACAGTAAGTGTTGCAACTAATCTTGTCAACCTGAGCATCTAAGGAAAGATAGGTGAGCATCTGCAGATAAATTAGCTTTGTACTGGCCTGATTAGATGTCTAGGCCTGGATCTGATGCAGGAGTGAGTGCTTATAGGACACAAAGCAAGGGCTTCAGCCAGTGTCGTTTTGTGAAGGAGAAGGGCTCCCTCCTATGTATTTCTGCATAACTGCTAGATTTATGCCTACTCAGAAATAGTGTATGATTATGTAAAGACTGTATTGTAACACACAGATTCAAGGTGGCAGAGTTGAGGTTCTGAATTTGAGCACTCAGCGTGACAGTTTTCGAGGTGCCCCGGCCTCCAGTGAGAGAGAGAGACTTGCTTGTGCTTAACTGAGTGACAGCTCCATGATGCCTCCAGTCTGTTAATCCAGAGGAGATTGTTTGGGTGGCTATGTCAGGTTAAAAATAGGTGTACCTAACTGAATTGAAAAACATTTCCCTGTCCAGACCCTTCTACACACTCCTAGAAATACCAGGTCTGCTGCCCGCAAGGAGACAGTGTACACATCAGCTTACTTGATTCAAGTCAGTATCAGCACTTAATTTATACTAGAAATATGAAAACTATAATAAGTTCATCATCTAAGATGAAGATTTAAGAGATGGTGAATAGGGATAATTGGAGCAGGTTACATATAAGACAAAAGTATAACATGCATTCTAGGGATTCAATTTAATTTAACAAGTTAACCTTCTGTCTAAGACATTTATTTCACCCCAAATGAGCTCTTCAGCATTTCAGCAAGGGCTGGTTGTGATCCTGTTTTCATGAATGTATTTGCACTGCCCAAAAGGTTTCCTAGGTGTAGGATAAAGAGGTGTGTGTTTGCCGCCGCCGCCTTATTCCTTGAAATTCATTCACCCGCATACAGATAGGACAGCCCAATGAGGTTCATTCCCCAGTGCCCTGTCCCTCTGCTGACATTACTTTGTTGATTTCATATGTAAATTAGGGCTTCTGTTATGTTGGCTTCCAATGCTCAATTTACATGTGAACCAGGAGACAGGTGAACATATATCCTTTGTCTGGCAGAAACCTGTTTGTCAACCCTGCCTAGATACAGCCTTCAGAAATGTATTTTCATTATACATACACAACATCTTACATAATGTCTGTCCATACATTTCACAACAATATTAATGACCAGCATGATCCTGGCTTTCATTTAAGGTGTTACCAGACTCTCTTTGGTAAACCAAATGTATGTACCAGGACTCGGATATTCCTGCAATCTAGTTGGCATTAAGGGGTGTAGCTTGATTCTTTTTAATGGTTAATAATTCTATTGATTGCCAATTGTTATTAATTTAATGAGCTGGAGGGATATAGAGTCCTTGACCCAGAATCAGGCTCCACAGAATTTAAACTAACAAGTTCAGTATCTTTGAGAACTCTGGAGTATATGGCAAAGACATTGAGGTCAAAGCAAAGTCTTAGCCACTTTTATTAAAACAATCAATAAAGATAAGAGAGCTCCAAACCACATAAACAATTAGCAGTCATATAGTATTAGGAATATCTTCAGTGTCATCCCTGCATATGGTCATATACTTACATTAGGGTAGCTGTTGGTCCATTTTATATATGCAAGGGTCATAGGCCTACTTTGGCTTAAGCAAGCTAGCATAAATAATGTCTTACAGGATACAGACACGTCGGTTCTTTGTGTTACTGCTAAGTAAAATAAAAGGCTGAGCGAGCTCTATGGTCTACAGAGGTTTTAGGGTCAGACTTAACTATGCAACTTTGTTGCTCTTATCAACAAAGCTTTGTCATCAATTACTGTGTAAGTGCTTCACAAAGTAATATCTATTTTGAATACAACAATATGTCTAATATCCATTCTTTTCAGAGGCCACGTAATAGCATCCAGCTATACCCAAAATGAGGATTTCACACTCAGCCTGTACTCAAATTGTTATTCTAAACACACAATTTGCAAATTCCTTGATTTTTAGGTCCACATTTCTCAGACTAGGGGTACTAATCCAAAGGGGATTTTCAAGCCTGTTGTAGGAGGGATCCCTTGATTCCCTTATTTATGCATAGCCTTCAGTACTGGGTGGTCAGAAAGTGGCAGCTGCTGGCTGGGAGCCCAGCTCTGAAAGCAGCGCTGCTGCCAACAGCAGTGCAGAAGTAAGGGTGGCATGGTATGGGAGGGGTCATCACTTTTTTGCAGGGGTTATCACAGCCTGAAATATTTCCAAGGCTGCCCCAGCAAAAAAAAGTTTGAGAACTGTTTTAGGTTATACTTAGGAAATTTATAACACTGCTAGCCTTCAGACATGAATCATCATCTTCATTAGAAGGGTACATTTTATCATCCTTTTACAAATGGAGAACCTTACGTAGAGAGGCCACAAAGGATATTGATTTCACGCGTGTGGCTAAATGTAGTTCCTGACCAGTAGGCAAGTTTTGTGTCTTTCTTTAAATAATATACAGAGTTGTATCTTTCTGGGACTGCATTATGGGGTCTTGTAATTAGTTTTAAATGACTCTTTTGTGGTTTAATCTCTAATTTTTAATAACTATTCAGATATTCTCTCTTAATTGTATTTCAGATGGGTGCTGTACGTGTTGCAAACTGTAACCTCCACAACCAGTTTGTTGGAGAGGGTATAAGTGCTGCTATCCAAGACTTTCAGCTGAGACAGTATGTTGAGCAGGGGAATAACTGCAGAGTTGGTCTTCAACCTGCAATATTGCGGAGGGCATACTGGCTGGAAGCTGGGTCTGTCAATTTGGGACTCATCACTGCTGACATTGCTTTAGCTGTGGATCATCATTCTAAACATGAAGTGCAGAGACATTTCTTAGAAACACACGATAGCAGAATTAAGAGGTAAGTGAAATTATTGGGGAGGTGAGGTCACCATATTTTATGTCTTTTTAGTTGATACACCCTCATGAATAAATAAATGTATTTTTAAGTGCTAACTCTTATAAACTTGATTAAAAATTGGATTGTACTCACTTTATAAGTAAGTAGAGCTGAGAACCACCTATGTATGCAAGGTGCTCGGAGGAGATTAAGGATTTGGTTACCAACTTCTTGGATAACAGAGAACTGAATGGTTTTTGTATTTTTGGCAATGTGTGTAGAGCAGTGATGTCAACATAAAGAGAAACAAATCCGTATTTAATCATTGGCCTAAGCTACAAAGATAGGATTGTATTCTTCAATCCACACTGGATCTCCTACTGATAACCGCATAGGTTTATACAAAAATTAATGTAAAATATGGCCCTGAGGACATTACTGAACTTTCTTTTAATAATCTGTCATAAAGCATCAATGAGTGAGGGGGAAAAATGATGCAAGTCACTTTTATGACCCCTGCTATTTTTGCCCTTTGTTTAGCCATTTTTGTTTTCAGTTATTAGATGTTTGTGTGCAGTCATAGACCTACTTTATACATAGTTACTTTTAAAAAATCACTTTCTCAAAGTGTCACAACTAAGCTTTCAAGTTGCCCTTATTCATCCAAATAAAATGTTAACTGACAAATCCTGTGAACTTTTTTCACATTCTCAAAGACCATGCTACATTAGGCCTTATTTTTGAACGTTTTCATAACTCTAAGGGCCACAAATTTATATTGTTTTTAAATGAAAGCATAGATTGTGGAGAATCTGAACCAGTCATGAAGGCTACCTAGATACAACCTGCAACCCAAGTATTTAACATCACTAATTCAGAAAATTGGCCTAAAATGCATTCCTCAACTAGAAAGGTGGCAAAATCAGCTGAAATTTCTGGGGAAGAGGCTGGGGCAGATCTTCAGCTGATGTAAATTATCATAACTCCATTGACATCAGTGGAGCTATGACATTTTTTATCAGTTAAGGATCTGCCCTGCCAATGCCATATTTGACTAAAGGTATTGTTGCAGGGTACTTTCTCGAATCCCGTAGAAACGAGGCTCACACACAGTGGCTAGATGGAAAGTGGTGAGTTTATTGAAGGGTGCGGCATTACCGTGCTGGGGGCCCCGGTCAGCACAGCCGCGATACAGGAGATCTGGCACATCGGAGTAATGCTCAGAGAAGAAGCCCAACACATGAGGGTGTGTCAGCACAAATATACCCATGCTCATTTACATCTCATACATGGAAAGCAGCAAGCAAGATTGGTTGATTACACGCTGTTCAGCCCTTGTTGATGCTGTCCTGCCTCAGTTTACCTATTTAGTTTCACACGCACTCGTTCTCACACAGACGGGGTAAACAACTTCCCAGCTGAGAAGCTGTTCTCAGACAAACACGAGATAACAGAAACACAAGGCCATTCTCAGGCTGATAACCTTATTATGCTGTCCCCTGAAGTCGACTCAGAAGCGTAACTGCGCCCCCTACCGATTGCCGTCACAATAATCTTCCGCTCACTACAGGTATAAATGTAAACACAAAGGTAATTACTTTTTCTCTTGTCTGAACTGGCTGAATTGTTCAGTGTTGGGCACCACATTTCAAAAAAGACATACAAATTAGAGTTCAGTGAGGAGTGATGGATAAACTTTGAATAATAAAATATGCTATTTGAGGAAAGGCTCTAAACTGAGTGTATTTAGTCTGAAGAAAAGTCCTTGAGAAAAGACAGATCTTTATATTGTATAAAAAGTATATATTGTCTCTTTAGGCAAGTGGTGTCCAATAGAAATTTGATACTAGTCACACTGCTAGCCACACTTGTGGTTTTGAATTTTTTTTATTAGCCACATTATAAAAAAGCCACCTGCATTAGCCACAATTCAATAGCCTATTATCCACATGTGGCTAGTGGTGGACACCGCTGCCTTAGGCATATAGGACTGAGCAAGAAACTATGGAAATACACTGCAGTAGGGAAAATTTAGGATAACATATCAAGGAAAAGCTGAAACTGGAAAAATAAAAAGATAAGATGGATTGCTGGAATTGCCATCAGTTAAGATTTAGAAATCTAAAATATCTAGAAATGAATTTTAAGAATCAATCCTGCAGTGAAGAGACTGGGACTAGTTAAACATACCCTTATGTGACAATGGAAATGACATTTCCATGATCAGATCATGTGGTTACTATCTACAAATGATATAAAAAACAGCTTCAAAATTGGCCTCAGGAGTCCCAAGCTGACACAGAATGGCATCAAAACTCACTTTATAGCTGTCTTTCAAACACACTTTTCAGATGACACATGGTGGTAGATACCTCTGAAATAGTTCATACACTTTGCAAAACCATGAACTGTTTACACTAAGACTTCTCCTTCCTAATTTTTGGAAATGTTTCCGATCTTTGGAAAGATGATCATAATGTATGCTGGAAACTAAACAGGATGGTACTTAGTATTTTTATAGATGTGTGCAATTTATGTATCTGCATTGTGTTTGTAAAGGACTTGATTCAATTGCATAAATGAATCCTTAAAATGGGAATTGGTATGTAAAAGAGAGAGAGACATTTTGAATCTTGGTTTCACAATTTGTTTAAATGTACCTAAATCTCAGTGCACTATTGCTTCTTGTTTTTGTTTTTTGTTTTCCTTTGCATAGACTGTGGTTTTTGTGGCCAGATGATAATGTGAAGAACAAGAGAAGCAAGAACAAGTGTGGATGTCTTGGTGGCTGCCGATTCTTTGGTGGCACAGTAACAGGACTAGACTTCTTCAAGCTTGAAGAGATGACACCTTCAAGCAGCTCTGCCTTTTCAAGTACAAGTGCAGAATCTGATATGTTTTATGGACAGTCTTTATTGCAGCCAGGAGAATGGATTATTACCAAGGAGATTCCCAAAATTTTAGATAGTAAGGATAAAATGTGTACTACTTAGTATGCAGTTTTGTCCCACTTACTGAGACATGTAGATTCTTAACTGTACAGTGTACTTTCTAAAGTCTTAGTTTGATTCTGGTAAATGAACAGTAAGTTATTACTAAATTATGTGTACGTAATTCTACTACAGGTTGTACAATAGAATGTGATCTGATAAGCCTGTAAACGTGGAGAGTATGTACTAAAACACAATGGGTGCTAATCCACCCAGTCTGTTGAGGGAGGACTACAGTTGCTTTCTTGGTAATATGCAGTTTGAGGACTTTACATTCACTTGTAGTTAATTATCTAAATTGGGCATCAATCAATGGGGGAGTCTAGTGTTTTGCCTTTTAACACTTTTAGCTGTCTTTATACATTTTTGTAAGTGCAATATATATATGTGTTTAAATGTTTTGAATGTTGTTACTTTTTTAAGGGTTGGGGAAGAAGAAAGTATTGTAGTTCTTAATTCTTGGTGCCACAAATGTTCACATTATTAATTGATTTCTATCTCCTGTACTTAGGTAAGACAAATTGTGTAAAAAGAAAAGATTGGGATAGCAGATCTGTGGGAATAGAAATAGAGCGAAAAGCCCAGCACCTGAGTCTGCAAGTACCATTGCGATCCCATAGCTCCTCCTCATCTTCAGAGGAAAACAGCAGTTCCAGTGCTGCACTTCCCTTACTTGCAGGTGAGAAGGAAAGCCCTTCTTCTGCTACTGAAGATCACATGGGACAAAAGGAATTTGTGTCTAGTGCAAAAAGAGAGGATGGTCATGGAAGGTTAGTACTCTGTCCAAGGTAAAATTTTATTTGTACTCTTAACGATTAATAAGGCTGAGTAAACCAATGCAAAATTCATACACAACTGATGATTTCTAACTGTATTCCTGAAATTAATTTTCTACTTTGAATACAAAAGTTGATTCACTAATATTGGATTTTCTGATCTAACTAGAAAATCTAACATGCATGACAATAGCATTTGCCTAGATGTGCTTCATTTGTGCTTTGATCAGTTTGAAGATAGCCTCCGTTACTACAAGGTTTAATATGGCTTAGTATGCATGCTCTGTATTGTGAAAATTATTTCTTGTACGAATAGATATTTTCTTTGACAATTATAATTTCCTCCTTTGTGTTGATGAAAAGTGCATAGAACTGTTTCTTTAAATGTGCATTAATAATTGTCAAGATTGTGCAATGTAAGATTTGTACCATGCTAAACAAAAAAAAACCTTGTTTTTTCTACTGGTAGTACTCCAGCAGAAGTTTCGGGAAGCAGTCCTGTGTCTCCTAACAACCAGGAAAGGTCTATAGGACAGTCTCCCCTCAGGTCTCCTTTGAAACGACAAGCATCTGTGTGCTCTACCCGACTTGGAAGCACCAAGAGTCTTACTGCAGCATTCTATGGTGACAAGCAGCCTGTTCCAGTTGGTGTTCAGTTCAGTAGTGATGTCTCTCGCAGTGATGAGAATGTCTTGGACTCTCCAAAGCAGAGGAGAAGCTTTGGTTCTTTTCCATACACCCCATCGGCAGATTCAAATTCATTTCACCAGTATCGCTCAATGGACTCTAGCATGTCAATGGCTGACAGTGAAGCCTATTTTTCAGCAGCTGAAGAGTTTGAGCCAATAAGCAGCGATGAAGGTCCAGGAACCTATCCAGGAAGGAAAAAGAGAAAAAAGCAAGCCCAGCAAATTGAATATAGTAGAGGGTCAATCTATCATAGTGTAGAAGGACCTCTAAGTACCACAGCCCATGGAGAAGCCAGTCAAGATCCAAAGACGTTGCCAATCAAGGCTCATGCTTCACAGGCTTCATTTGTTTCAGCAGTGGGAGGAGAGGATGAGCTTGTTGAGCATATGTATATCATGGAAGCAGAGAAGGCTGTAGAAAGTGATCAAATAACTTCCCAACAGCCTATAATGACCTGTTATCAAAGTTACCTTACCCAGTTTCAGGTGGTCAACTGGTCAGTAAAGCATCCAACAAACAAAAGAACTTCAAAATCTTCCTTACATCGGCCTTTAGACCTTGATACCCCAACTAGTGAGGAAAGCTCCTCGTCTTTTGAGCATCTTTCTGTTCCAACTTTTAAGGTATGGGGGAAAAAGTGAAGAAGGAAACACAATGGTCTAGAAAGGCTAGAATGTGCTGTGTTAAAGAATTCCTATTAACTAGGTCAAAGGAAACTTAAAACTATTCACTGTTTGTTACTTAGAGTTTGCTCTCTGACATTAAATCCTTAGGATTTAGAAACAGGAAGGGTTTGTGGGGTAGAGAAGAATAAGTTAGTGTTTTATGAATGAAAAGGTCTGAATTATTGAGGGCTTTGTAACCTCTCATTACTGTACTCAGAAATGCTTTTGAATGACATCCAGCAGGATCTGATTTGTAGTGCATTTTCTTATAAAATGTACTTACAATATACTTCATTAATTCCTCCACAAAAGCTGAACACTTCAGTTAGTTGTGGGTAACCATACTGTGTCATATAGGCTGTGAACAGCTTTACATCGAAGTAAAGTTGGGTATCAGCAGATTTAGACAACAAGGTGCTGAGATTTGGCTTTATTTCCTATTTAAGTTATTCCTGTGAGAATTCTGAAACAAAACATTAAAACTTCTGCACTACATAACACAATATAGTCACAGTAGTTTAAATTATATTGGTAATTTGTTTCAAAATACCTGTGAGCAAGTATGTCTGTAACAATAAAAACAAAACAAAAAAAAATCAGGAAATGTTTTTTGACAAATAGATTTTTGACAAACCTATTCCAAAATAGGCTTATCCTCTCACTACGATTGTAGCTAAGATTTCTTTCTAGTTTTGGGGTAATCTGTGTCAGCTTCAGGGTCAGCATCCTTTCAGCAGTTGCTTCTGCATAATTTGTATGTATATATTTTTTGTAAATACTTCATCAGGGATGCTGAGACCACCTGACAAAAATAAACTCAGAATAAAAGTCTTGAAACTTGAGAATCATACAGAAAGCTTACATAGATTTAAAATTTGAATTTAGTGAACAGTCTGATCATTGTATTTCATATACAAGTCTAAAAATATACATTTATTTAGTTTATTCTTAGGTGCACGATTAGCTGTCTCCAAGTTTGTGGGTCTTCTGGAAACTGTTTTTGTAAGTGTGTCAGAATGTGTTGTGAGCAGTGAAGTCTAATCAAAACTGAATATATCAATATAAAGTAACACTACAGTAATTTTTACCATGAAAAAGTATTTATTTATTTCATCTCAAAATCTTCAGAAAGTGTTGGAATTACCTATCAGTAAAACAAAGACTCTAGAATAGTACTCTTTAGTAAAGACTCAGAAAAGTACCCCCCAGTGCCCTGAATTAGTTTACTACAGTTGTTTGCATCTTAGGATTCAACACAGGAAAGCAAATATCTCCCTTACAACAAAATGTTTCTGGTTTGTTTGTGCAGCAGTATGATTGGGTGCAAGTTTTCCAGTGTTTTCTGATTTCGGGAGAACCTATCCTCCTTCCCCTCTTTTTAATTAGATGCCAGTATGAAACTGAGTATTAGCAGTTGTACAAATGTGAAATTATGCCTCCATTGTGTTTATGTTTACCCCTTTTATGTTTACTGAACACTATACTATATGAAATTTTCAATTTTTATATCGTATGAAAAATAAAATGATTTAATAGAAGTTTAAGTAATGAGCACAATTAAAGTTAATTTTAGATGTGCTTTTAGAGTCAAAGAAACACTGTGGATATTGTTAATCTTTCATACATTACTTTCCCTGAATAGTTCTGTAAAAAATTTCAAATATTTATGTATTCATTTTTGTGTGAGAATTTCAGGATCTGATCTTTAAATGGTTTTAAAAATGCAGCTTAATGATGGAATTACATGTACAGTATGTTAAAAAACGTAGATATATAGCTGAGAGCACATTTCAAAAGGGTAGGGTTGGAAGGCAGAAAACACAATAATGAGAATCTTCTCTTGAAATTATAGTATTCAAGGAATATATTAGTCATTTACAAACTCAAAGAAGTAATTGTTTTGTACTGTTTTAGATTGTTAAACAGGGTCTCACAGCTAATGCTTTGCTGGACAGAGGTATGCAGCTTACAGGATCAACATCCAAGTGAGTAAAAGATTGCATTGTAGCAGAGGTTCCGAAACTGTGGGGTGTGCTCCCCTATGTGGGGTACAGAAGAAAATTTGGGGAGGGGATCCTGCTGGTGCCTGGGCCAGCCTCCATGGTGGGTGAGGAGGGAGCACTCCAAACTATAAGATTAGAAAATATAATGTTAACTATAAATTTTATAATGCCTATTTTAAAAATCTAAATAATTAATTTCTATTTGACTTGTTTAGTACACCCTATACGCCTTTGGAAAAGAAAACAATGGATAATACAGATGATGAAACAATAACAGAAGAATGGACCCTGGATCATCCGGTCTCCCAGACTAGAACAACAGCAATAGTGGAAGTAAAAGGAACTGTAGATGTTGTTCTTACTCCTCTGGTAGCAGAGGCTTTAGACAGGTATTTTATTTTCATTTACTTTTAGATAAATGTTTAAAATTGCTAGATACCAGAAGATCAATTGCTAAAATTAAAACTTTTTAGATAGACTAGTTGTGTATATATAAGCTTTGGAAAAAGAGCTGTTCTTGTATAATGTATGGAATAGAAGCTGATGTCTGCCCTTACCTTCCCCCTCCCCCGCAAAGGCCAATGTATGTAATTTCACGTTAGCAGGAGAGCTAGAAAAAAGGTTGTATTGTAGTGACTTGTGACCAGCTCTGACCCCTTGTTAGAAATTAATCTTCCTTTTGTAAACTGTTTTTTTTTTCCCTCCATAGATATATAGAAGCAATGGTACATTGTGCTAGCACTCAACACCCAGCAGCAATTGTGGATGATCTACATTATAAGGTCCTCAGAGAAGCTGTACAGAACAGCAAAACAACCTTTTCGGAGAATGTAAGGGTACTACAAAACTGCAGGAGATTTTGGGGGAGCAGAAGCATGTATATTTTTATTAGATTGTGTGGGATAGAACCCAACAAATAACATTATAAATGTCTTTATTTCAGATTACATCTTTATCTTATCCTATAGCTAAGGGTGTATACACATTCTCCTTGACATGATAGAGTACATAAATATTCCACTTCAGGTGTCTGCATGCCCAGTGCACTTGAGTCAAAGATTTTTTAGCTAGCAGTGTGCATTGTGGAGTTGCACCCTGCATGAGCTTTGCTGGAGCTCTCATGGTCTTTTATTTGTTTAATATGTAGATAGTTCACAGTGTTACTTTGCTGTTGAGTAAGTAGATAATAAGGTTTTAGTGTTCACTTTTTTTGTTTCTTGAGCAGGGAGTTTCTGTTGTTTTCTGGAGATACTACATTGCCACTTTAAAATATAAAAAATGCCCTTCCTGTTGTTGTGATCCTTAGTGATGGTTATATAGGTTACCTGATGTATTGAGGCAAAGGGCACCTAATGGTCATATGGTCATATGTAGGTCTTTCTGGGATGCAGAAATCTCATGACATACTCCTGAGTAAGGTGACCAGATGTCCTGATATTAGTGGCTTTGTCTTGTGTAGGCAATCTATTACTCCCTTCCCCCATCTTAATTTTCATGCTTGCTATCTGGTCACCTTAATCCTGAGGGAGTACCTCATGGAAGAATCCATGCATCTGGCCTTGGATTCAGGCCAATCTGGAGCTGAATGGCATCAGTCTTCTTACCTGGGGCCATCTTCCAACTCTCAGGAGCAGGAGACTGAGTCAAGACCCAAAAAGGGCTCCTCGGGCTCTTACAAGAACTCTAGTCATAGGATTTCAGCTGATAAGGGCTCTCCAACGTTCTCTGGTATTGAGGTTAAAAGACATCAAGAGTGCCACTCCTCACTAATGTCAAGTCTGGTGCCAACCTGTCATCTGTGCTGTCGAGATTGTACACTCCACTGCAACTCCAGTGCTGATGGCACCAAGGCGAATTATATTGATGTCCCTGCCCTCAACATTGGCATGAATAGTACCTATGACAGACATCTCAGCTGTGAGTACCATCGAGCCTGCTGGATGCTGCTGTTCAGAAGAATCCAATCTTGATCACATGAGGCACTTGTGCATCTACAGTGGGATCCATGGTGACAACATCTCAAAGATCCCCAGTTACAGAACGCTCTATTTACTCAATAGTATAGCAGAAAAATCTATAATACTGTACTATATTTGAGAAAATGTGATATTAATTAATATAATTTAGTACAACACATAATAAGGCTGGATCTTTGGCTGCTGTAAATTTGACATTGGTCTGCTGGTGATTGGGTCAATATTCTTCCAACAGATTTTTTTAGTGGAATATGTATACTGGCAATACATAATTTACCACAGTTAATGTTTTAGAATACTTCCAGAAAGTTGTGTTTTGTGATTGTGGGGTAGGGTTCTACTGAAATGAAGCCATAAAAGCACATCTATCTTTTTATGAGTAGGGAGTGGCAGAAAGACAATCCATTTGATACCTTAAAAAATTGTCCTTACCTTCGTATCAGTCTTCTGAAACGAACTGTACAATTCTCCTCCTCCACAACTTTTTATCCTTGCTGATGATTCCTTATATTTTTAATTTACTTTGTGACCTCTCCTAGGGGCTCCCTATAAAAGCAACTAATCTTTTAGATAAAAGGAACTCTTTGGAGTTCATTTTGGATCTTTAATCAGTTGAAATTTATGTGCTGAGTGGCACAACTCTTTGTAGCCCACTCAGACTTGGATGATCCAGAAATCATGACACCATAGGTTGGAATCAAACCTCATTGCATTGCAATTCCTATGAGCCATCCTATTACTTTACATTCCAAAAACATTTTGATAGGTCTCAATTTGTGTAAATTACTAATTGGTACCATGTGGTTTTTTTTTAAGTTCTCTTCCAAACAGGATATTAGAGGAACAAAAACAGAGAACCCTGCTACAGGAACAACAAACCAAGGACAGGCACAGACTAATCTTTCACTTAAGCAAGATAATGTGAAAATTAAAGGTCTTCAGGCCAATGTTACCATACCCAAGGTAATAATTTTCTGTTCATCTCTGTAGTCTCACATGACACGAGTTTACAAGCTAGCCTTAGTATGTAGTCTCTTGACTTTTTGAAAAGCTTACCTCTAGCTGTGATAAATGATTGTCATGTTTTGTTGAGGATTATATATTTTTGTCAGCCTGCTCAAAGTAAAATAATTATGCAAATGAAGTATGAAATTAAAGTTTTTAAACAGTGCAATGGTATCTCACTGAACTTGTGTTCAAACTCTGTAAAAGGTTTAGATATGATTAGATTATTTCACCCTCTTGGATTTCAGTTTTAATAGAAATGGTGTAGATTATATCAGATGAGAAACCTTTGATATATATTTCTCTTTTTTAATTTCTGCCTTTATTTTTGGGGGGAATTTTATGTTTAGGTAAACTTGTGTTTATTGCAAGCATCGGTTGAAGAAACCCCAGGCATTACTTCTGGCAAAACTGTGACTCATGTTTCCTTAGTAGCTTTGTGTTTTGATAGAATTGCTACACAAGTTCGTATGAACAGGTAAGAATAAAATATTTAATAATTCATAACTCTTAACTTGCAGATCAGGAGAATCTGAAAAAATTGCTCTGGCAGAGCTTTTTCTTCTCAATGTATTTCTAAATATAAATTAGTTTTTAAGTGAGGTGGGGAGAAGAGCACTTTGGAATCTTAAAAGCATTAATCCTTCAGTTATAAAGGTTTAACTCTTTGGGCTGGTCTTCACTATGGGGGGGATCGACTGCAGATATGCAAGTTTGCGTACCTGCAGCCGACTTACCTGCTGTCCTCACAGCGGCGGCAGTCGGCGGTGTGCTCCCCCATCGACTCCAGCTTGCGCCTCCCGGTAAGCTGGAATTCCGGAGTCGACGGGAGCGCTGCGGGCGATCGTTTTCTCGTGTCTTCACCAGACGTGAGAAATTGATCGGCAAAAGATCGATTGCTACCCGCCGATGCGGCGGGTAGTGAAGACCAGCCCTTAGTCACATCAGGGAGGAATTGTGCTTGTCACTGAGAAGAGAATTAAATCTTTGTTAGTTTTCCTAATCAACATTTTTTCGTTTTTGTGAACAAAGAATTCTTAGTTCTGATGTGCCTACTTTATTTTAAATTGGCGTAAAAGTAAAAGAAACCAGGTAAATAATTCTTTGAGATTTTTGTGTTTGTTTCCCTTTTCACTTAAAAGGGGTGTGATTGAAGAGACTTCAAACAATGCAGATACTGGGAGGAATTCAGTAACATTTGATCGGTACATACATGCCAGCAAAATGCAGCCCCAGTCTTCTGGCTCACTGAGATCAAATGCTGGAGCAGAAAAAGGAAAAGAAATTGCTGCCAAACTGAACATTCATCGTATTCATGGACAGCTTAGAGGCCTTGATACAACAGGTTGGCTTATTCATAAGTGTGGAATTTTTTTTTTGAGGTGTCAACGTTGATTGTATCGTTAAAATTGAGTCAGATTTCAGTTTTTCTAGCTTTTGACTGAAATTACCAATTTGAGCTGCTTTCCAAATAATGGCAGCTGGTCCTATTTTTTGTTTAAAATGAAATACTTGTTAGTGAATGTATTTTTTTCATTATGATTTTCAGTGGTGGGGGGGGCAAAGTTTCACAAATGCCTTTCTCACTGTTGTTTAGCTTCAAGTTTTCCTTTGGTGACGGAGTTTCACCAGCATACATCAGTTCTGTCACATAATGCTTAAGATAACTGCTCTAATTTTTTTTTAAACAAGTCGAGGGGTCTGACTCATTTTAGACCTCAGACTTTAAATATAACAAATTTAAAATAGGCTGTTTTGGGGTTATGTTCTCCTAGGGATCAGTGGAACTGATTATACACATACATTTACAACATGGGTGGAAGCATACATTCGAGCCACTAAATAAACCTTGAATTTGAACTGAAAATATATTTTGAAAATATCCTCAAACTATATTGGAACTCGAGCAAGTGCCCTTAAAAAAACAAGACTTTTTTTTATATGCCATAAAGTTTCCCTTTTATCTAAGAGAAACACATCAGTATCTCTGTATTTCATTTATCATTTGGTATCATAAAGGTATTCATTTGAAATGTTCTGTAACAAGATTTTTCCTTAGGGCTAAAGTATCTCAGAGGCTGTAACCAGTCACAGGTCAATTTTTGAAAAGCAGCCACAAATTTTTCTTTATATAGCATCGTATTTTTGCTAACAGTATCTTAACATCATTAAGATTGGAAATGTATTTGAGCTTTAATTTAATTTTGCAATCCTTGTTAGGTTGCTTTCATCTCCAGGCTCTTTCAGATTGTATGTAGGTGACGGAAGATGTGGGGGAAGGGAAACACTGTTTTAAAATTTTGAGCAATGCTTAATGCGTAGGGTTTTTTTTTTTCTGTTTTGTTTTTTTTTGAAGCAGTTCCAAATGTTAAGATAACTTCTTTCAATCTTTTATTTTTGTGCATAGTCATTTTTTTTCAAATTATTGATAAATGAAAAAAGAAAAGCCTCACCCCACCCCCCAAAATCCAAAGAAACCCTCTTTAATTTATGAAAAATGTGCTGTCCCTATAAAAATGCACTATCTCCATATAAATTCTTTGTCGTCATCTGTATAAAAAAACAGTAAATTACTTGTTTTTACAGACATTGGGACTTGTGCAATAACAGCAATTCCTTTTGAGAAGTCAAAAGTTCTTTTTACTTTGGAAGAGTTGGATGACTTTACTTTTGTAGATGAAACTGATCAGCAAGCTGTTCCAGATGTAACTCGAATAGGTCCCAGCCAAGAGAGGTGGGGCTGGATAATGTTTGAATGTGGAATTGAAAATTTAACAATTAAAGGTAAAGCTACAGTATTGTAATACTACATGATCAGTATTATTTACTATTCTTGAAATTAATGAAATACTACATGATCAGTATTATTTACTATTCTTGAAATTAATGAAATGCTCTGTTAGGTGTTCCAAGTTTCTGATCTTCATTTTTAATGTAATTTTAAAAGTTATCGAATGTAGGTGGTATGAAATAGTTTATATTTTATGTGAACATACATACATAACATGGATTCTCTAATAAGCAAGCTTGTATAGTTGCCTATATAATTAACTCAAAATGACAGGTACTAGGTGCAGAATAACTTCTTAAATGTTAAAATGTTAGCTTTATTTCAGTCTTACTGATATTTAAGGAGCTTTTGTCTATAACACTGAGTTTAAGATAGAAATTGGTAATATAACTGGTTCCTTGGGCCATGATCCTGCAACCACAGTAGGGGTCTGCTTGCAGGATTGGACCTTGTTTTCCAGAGGGAAGCTCACGCTTAAAAAAGAAATGGTCTAAATGTATTCTGCATCTGAATTGTTCTCTTCAGTAGATTGTATGTTTGGTGTTTCAGTTAGATATAGGGTGTGCAAAATTGCTTTGAGGAGATATAAACTTTTCTAAAAATAGGTATTAAATTTACTTATATCTAAATATATGTGCACAAGGATTAACCAATGTCTGCAGCAAAGTATTTGTGAAAGTAAGAGGAGTTACAAATGTTTTGCTTGGGACTTGGGAGTGGAAAGTTGACAAAATTCCCTATTTTTAAAAGTTTGTGAAGATAGAATAAATGCAACAAACCAACAGTTTTGTAAACAAATTAATCTAATTTTGTATTTAAAGGAGGAAGACAATCTGGAGCTGTTTTATATAGTACTTTCGGAGTCATGGGAAAATCTAGTGCCACGGAGAGGGGTGGATTGCTTGCATCCAACAATTCTTCAGATTCTCCAACTGGTAGTGGTTATAATACTGATGTGTCTGATGATAATCTTCCTTGTGATAGAAGTCCCTCTTCAGACGTAAATGGAAATTCAGTTTCAGATGAACAGGTAGGTGTATGACCTTTTAATTTATTCAGAGTGGTACTTGTTTCAGGGTTGACTTCTTTTTAGCAATTGCTAATTTATAGTGCAGAATTATTTTTAGTAGCAGTTTAACAACTTCTGTACTTTGAATTCAAAGTATCAGCTTACATAGTTAAAATTTCAGTTTTCTGAAGGATGCATCCAAATATGATCTTGGGAGATAGTGTGAGGCATGTGTGTTTTTATTCCATTTGTCTAGTTGAGGGGTCTGTAACCTTTCAGAAGAGGTGTGCCGAGTCTTCTTTTATTCTCTCTAATTTAAGGTTTCACGTGCCAGTAATACATTTTAACTTACTTTTAACGTATTAGAAGGTCTCTTTCTATAAGCCTATAATATATAACTAAACTATAGTTGTATGTAAAATAAATAAGATTTTAAAAATGTTTAAGAAGCTTCATTTAAAATGAAATTAAAATGCACAGCGCCCCCCTCCCCCCCCCCCAGACTGGTGGCCAGGACCCCAGCAATGTGAGTGCCACTGAAAATCAGCTCGCGTGCTGCCTTTGGCACTCGTGCCATGGGTTGCCTACCCCTGGTCTAGTTAAATGTCATATGAAATTTTATTTTTGGCAGACTGTACATAATATGCTTTTTTGTTAAGCACTTGTTGTCCTCTGAAAACAATTTACCTCTTATCCTTGTACCTTTTTTTGTGTAGGATGAAGGAGTTGAATCTGATGATCTGAAAAAAGATCTTCCTCTAATGCCTCCCCCGCCTGACTCCTGCAGCATGAAGCTGACAATCAAAGAAATTTGGTTTAGTTTTGCAGCTCCCACTAATGTGCGCTCTCCTGCCCATATATTTTCAAGGTATATTTCCTTAGACTTAAAAGAAATAAAAGAAACGGCTCTGTATATTATTAAATCTGGTATATTGTGTGTGCAGCCTCCTTGGTAATTACTGCTGCTTCTGTTACTGGATAATGACAAAACTTTGGTGTTTAGATAGATCAGACCAAATCAGTGTGCAACTTTCTGTATAACTGTCATCATGATATGGAAATATATCCAGTTATCTTTTTTTAAAAGGGATTAAAAATGATTTAATAGTGAACATGACCTAGGAAGAGTGTAGGAAAGAGTAATATTTTCAGAAGTGCTTAAAATTCCATTTTCTAAAAGGATTTAGGCAATTAAGAGCCTAAGTGCTTGACTACTCAAGGAAGCTAGTGTGGGATAAGCTCGGGTGTGAAGTTAAAGCTCATGAACTACTTTGCCTTAACACTGCCATGAGCACACTCTTACTACACACTGTGCCTTTGTGCACTGTAGCTTAATACACTTCCAAAGTGTATTAAGTTAAAGCAAATAGACACTCTTAGTGTGTAGTAAGTGTGTCCACAAGGGGAGCTAGTGTGTGGAGTGGATGGCATTCACTAGCTACTGTGGGTTTTTTGTGTTTGTAGAGACAACCCTTGGTGTCATTGAAAGTCAGTGGGACTTGAGTTCCTAAATCAGTTTTAAACACGTCATTCTGTATAGCTTGACATTTTCAAGCCTATAGAGATCATTTTGTTTCACTTTGTAACTCTATCTAGTTGTGTAATATCCAACTTAAACTAATGCATAAGCAAACATTCCTGATAATTATTGCTGATCTTGAATTCTGTCTTTTAATATTTAATTTCTCTTCAAATAGGCAACTGAACCTACTGAGCACTGCAACTCCTGCTGTTGGTGCGTGGCTTGTTCCCATTGATCAACTGAAGTCTTCATTAAACAGATTGGAAACTGAAGGAACTCTAAGGGTTTGTGCTGTCATGGGCTGCATAATGACAGAGGCATTAGAGGTTGGTGACTGACTGAAAAATAAGGCAACAGACTTAAAATAAGCACAAGCAACACACCTTCCTTTGGCGTCTGGCTTCTTTAGTGGTTTACGTGTAGTTGAAATTCTAAATGCTTATTGATCTGGCCACAGATTTCGCCCCTTGTGATTTGGATGCAGAACCTAAACTTTAATGGAAAAAGTTTCTAGTTGTTATGTCTGAGGATAAAACCTTGGAGATTGTGAACAAAATGGGCCTGATTCTCATCTCACACCTGTGTTACTAAATAGTATCTCCAGTTGAAGTCAGTGGAGTTACACCATTGTAAAGTAATGGGAAATAAGGAGAATTAGGCCCCATACTAATTAATGTGGTGTCTGTAACTGTGGCCTTGGGATGTGTGAACTATCCAGTGAATCTTAGGGCTATAAACTGAATTTTTGCACATGTTTTATGTTGTGTCCAGGCAGTGTATTGATCTGTATTTGTTGGATGTAGCTAAAGACTCTTTGAATTTGGAGTGTGGGTTGGAGAGGAGTGAACTATTTACTGGAGCACAGAACTAAACATTTAAAATTACTCTCACTCCCTTTCCCTTGCTGCTCTCCTACCCATCACCTCCATATTTTTTTTTAAAAAAATGATTTCTTGGGTGCCAAAAGCCCCATGTGACCTTACCCAGCTGTCAAAATCTTCATTTTTTACTGGACAACTTCTGTAAAGTTTAAGTATTAGCATACAAAATTCTATAGCAAAGTAAATATTGAAAATATTGGCTTAGTATACAGCTGAAAAACATTCAAAATTTGAGATTTAACTTGAGTTCAACACCAAAATGAATACCACAAGACATACTGTACCAATGGTATTAATTGAATATTTAATTCAGTAAAAAAATTCAATTTACTTGATTATGCAGAAATGTCATTTACCTGCCAAATTCAGCATAATTTATCTGCAGAAATAGGGGACTTGATGCAGAATTTAGCTTAACTTTGTTGTAGAGTACACATGACCCGACCCTGATTTTATCCAGTAAGCTTTCTTTTCTTCTGTTTCACTAAATCACTCTCATTGGTGGAAAAGTTTTTCAGGATTTTCTTGTCTGCTATTGCAAGACCTGGAAGGTTAATGTTTGTTATAGTTGACTATCCCCTTACCCTAAATGTCATCACATCCTTGAAACTTGAATAAAAAAATCTTATACTGCAGGAAACAATTTATGGTATTAGGGTGGCTTCTTCTGGAATTAAAAAACTAGAAAATAATTAGTTTGTTTAGTTTTTAGGAGGAATTATTAATTTCTATAATCCATATCTGAAGTTCTAAAATGCATATACAGTATGTAGTCTCTTACTGTATTTTTTCACAATATAGTATAGCAAATACTCTGTCAATGGAGATGAAAAATATTTCCTATTTCTAGGCAGATTTTCTTAATGTGACTTGAAGAACCATCAAGGTGGCAGACCCACATATCTTCGCCTGAACTTATCCCAACCTAGCCCTGTCTAGCAGACACACTTTAAGAACATAATTTCCAATTGGTTTGTAATTTTGAATTTGTTCTTAGTACATATACCAGACAATAATATTAGTGATCAGTATACTAGATTTCTATTGATATTTTATATGACACTTTTAAGATACAGGTTTTTCATTACCAGGTGCCAGAGAAACAAGGTAGGTGAGGGTAGTGTCTTTTATTGGACCAACCTTTGTTGTGAAGGAGGCGAGATTTTGAGCTCTTTAACAGGTCTTTGTAGTTAGAAAGCTTGTCTTTTTCACCAACAGAAGTTGATCCAATAAAAGATATTACCTCATCCATCTTGTTTCTCTAATATTCCTGGGACCAATATGGCTACAACAACATTGCAAACAGTACCAGATACAAAAGAACTCCTTCATCTCTTACATTAGGTCACACAGAGGTTTATAACATGCATGCATTTTTATATGTATTCACTATAGGGAAAATATACACATGTATCAATATTTATTTCAGAATAAAAGTATGCACTTCCCTTTGAGAAGCAAATACAACAGACTGACTAAAGTGGCTCGTTTCCTACAAGAAAATCCTTCCTGTTTGCTGTGTAATATACTGCATCACTACCTTCATCAGGCAAATTATTCCATCATTGAGGATGCTACCATGGTGAGTTATCCTTTTAAAGAAGTAAATAATAGTGTGTACGTAATAGTTTTTCAGTATTGAGGTTATTACAGATTCACATGTAAACCTTAGTATGGACTGCAGGTGTCTTAATGTAGATAACTGTATAAATATATTAAAGTGCTCATTAGTTCCTATTATGTAGGGCTCGAATTTTTTTAGACTGCCATTTCTGCATTATAGATTAATAGTTTATAGTCTGTTTAACTATTTTATTTATAAATTTATATTTTAAATTTATTTAAATTTAAATTTATAAATGTAACGTGGATTTAACACACACACACAAGCCCTCATTAATTTATTCAATGTCATGTTTCAGCCTTCTTCAAACATTTACGTTTTCCATTTTTGGACATGAAAGCTGCAGAAATATAAATTCTTCAGAAGCTTTTATTTGAGGTCACGTTCTGCAAGATCAGAAAATGCTGTGTAACACTGATCTTTTTCAGTTCATGTTAAGATGCTATTGTGTGTGTCTGTATTTTTAGAGTGATGGCCTTCCTGCATTAGTGACTTTAAAGAAAGGTCTAGTTGCACTTGCTAGGCAGTGGATGAAATTCATTGTGGTGACACCAGCTTTCAAAGGAGTTAGCTTACACAGACCAGCTCAGCCATTGAAACCACAGACAACTGCACACCATGAGCATGAGGATGGAGTTGGATTAGACAATGGAGGTGGCCTTCAGAGTGACACAAGTGCTGATGGAGCAGAGTTTGAGTTTGATGCAGGTATATTTGTGTTGCAATTATGCTCTATACCAATGACTTGGGGACAAATAATACTTTTTTAGAAAAGTTTTGTGGTAAAATAGCATAATAACTAAGTGTATCTTTTAAGGCTTACAGTGGTGCAACTGCAGTGGTACAGCTGTGCCTGACAGTAGCACAGCTGTACCGCTGCAGTTGCACCACTGTAAGGTCTCCCATGCAGCCGCTCTGTGCTGGTGAGAGAGAGTTCTCCTACCAGCATAATTTAAACAACTCTCAATGAGTTGTGCACATTTAACTTGTATTATGTGCTGTCTTGGACATTTTAGACTTATGTCATGCACTTGAATGATTGTAGCTGTGTGTCTATCTCTAATAGGTATTTTCCATGACATAAAATTTTAAAAGCTGTCTTAGTATAGTTTCAGAAATGCTTGCCAGCTCTTTATACTCTTTTGTATAAATGCCAGATGGCACATGCTTAGGGTTTTGTCCTTTGTTAGAATTTGCTTAGATCAGTCTCTCTGCCAAAATGCAAAAGCATGGATGTGTACATGATGGTTTGGGAATAAGGGTACATAATTAAGATACTCTTGGACTTGTTTCACATGTAGTTAATTTGTACAATTTGTTATATGGTTCAGCTACAGTCAGTGAGCACACAATGCTCCTGGAAGGAACAGCTAACCGTCCTCCACCTGCTGGAGTTTCTTCTGGGCCTGTAACTGGGGCTGAGATCATGAGGAAATTATCCAAGACCCATAATCACAGTGATTCTGCTCTGAAAATAAAGGTAAGTTTATACTGTAACTTGGAAAATATGGGGAGAGAGAATATATGAGAATATATATATGTATATATAGTTTTATAGTTTTATTTATATATATATATATATATATATATATATATATATATATATATATATATATATATATATATATATATATAATATATATATATATATACACACACACACACACAATTAAGTCTTAAAGATAGTGAAGAATTCAAACTCCTCACCTATAAATATTCCAATTTAATCCCCATTGTCAGAGAAGCAGGGGAGCTCTGTGTTACTTCTGTGAACAGGTTAAGCCATATGCACAGTAGCATAGTAATGGTAGCATTGAGAGTGTTCTTCACGGTGGTTCTTTTGGGTAGTGTTTCTAAGGTGTTCCACCTCAGGTGCATATGCACCCCGTGAACCTTTAATTGGAGATTTTCGGTAACAATGCCTGAAACAGTGCTTCATGGTGTTGGAGTTCGCTTCCTCCCCTTCTTGTCTTTCAGTCAACCAGCATTGTAATAGCCAGTTCTCCCCGCCCCCAGTCTTTTTTTTTTTTGAGGACTCATAAGCAGTGTGCTGGACAAGAGGGCTTATCCTTTCATTGGCTACCAGCTACACCTAGATTCTGATACACCACTTCTGGTTCACTGGTTTCCAGTTCTGTACTTTTCTTGTTTACAAAAAGTGATCTTAACACAGTCCTTGAATATCAGTAGGCCTTTTTGTTTGCACTAGTTTAGTCTTTGTCTCATTTTTACACCTTTTCTTATCAGCATTTGTTATAAGTTATTGTGGGTTTATCTGCGCAGCTCTGTATCTATAAGGAGCACAAGGATATCTGGAGCACGTACATGGACTGATTGTGCACAGCTATTGAAAAACTCTGGTCACAGATACGTGAGGCACATACACACCTGAAATAGAGCACTCCTAGTGAGATACATCTTGAATAACTCTAGTACTGCACGAGGTGACTAACATCTCCTGCTCCGATTTGAGTTACTTTGAACATAGCATTTATAAGGAACTTTTTATTTTAAAAGCCATGTACAAGCCTGAATTATAAGTTACCTTTCTGACATGTATATAATTAACTTTCTGGTCTCAACCATTAGAAGGTCTTACGCATTAGGTCCAGTTATGGACAGGAGGAATGTGATTTTAGGCATCATTACCTAATGATTCCATGTTTAATAAAGTGTCATTCAGTAATAGTAAAGCATGCCTGCTTTGGGAAACTGTTCTACGAATGGTTTTTAGAGAAGTAATTCTAAGGGGAAAGGTCTTAATTTTACTGTTTGGGTAAAGTTCTGCAGATTCTTTAAATCACCTGTTCATGGTTCAGCACCTTAGACAGCATACAGGTTTTTTTAATGATTCTTTTGCAACAAAAAAATTATGCTTCCAGCCTGCATTTTTCCAGATTGACTGTTAAAAACCAATATAATTGTAGTTTAGATGGATTAAGATAATTGCAGTATAGATAGCAGTTTTTGCTGTGCCTTCCACAAACTTCCTTTAGTTAAATTAAACACTGGTTACCTACCCATGATTCCAGGTGCTAAAAGTTTACATACTCTGCTTTTAAATTACAGTTTCTTACACAGAAAATCATAGTACTTTTTCATTTTTGGAATGCAGTATAAGTAATAATTCTACACAACACGCTTGTGAGGTAGGGCTAGTGTAAATTGTGGAAAGAAGCAAAGAGGATGTAACTTGCCTAAGACTGCCAAAAGAGTTAGTATCAGAGCCAGACTATGATTTCTGAGTTTCTGGATTCTGGTCTTGTATTCAGGCTTAATAAAGTGTCCATAGCACTTAATAATTATTTATTTCCATTTTGTTATATGTACACAGATTACTTAGCATTTAGTGTTTTTGTGTTTTAAAGGGTATACATCCATATCAATCCTTGAGCTATACTAGTGGAGACACAGCCACGGATTCACCAGTGCATGTTGGCCGTTCTGGAATGCCAGTCAAGGAAAGTCCAAGAAAGGAGAGCCTACTCAGCTACCTTACTGGAAGTTTTCCTAGTTTGCATAATCTTCTTGAAGGGACTCCTCAAAGAAGTACGGCAGCAGTTAAAAGTAGTTCTTTAACAAGAACAGGTACTATGCTATGAACTAATCATCCAAAAAGAAGCAATGCTTTCCCAAAATGATCAGTGCTGTGTTAGGATATTTTTCCTCCTGACTTTCTAAAGAAGCAGTAAAGTTATTTAAAGCAGTGCCTAGTGCTTTAACACTCCCCACCCCATCTTTGCATTCTTATAACTTTATGAAAAAATAGAATTTTGAGCTGAACTTTTGTATGTCTGGTCACTTTCCAAGGATGATATATTTTCTCTCTCTCGCTCTTTCTCTCCCCTGCCCCCCAACCATTCAAACAACAGAACTGAGAAACTTTGTATATAATTTTTCTTGAGAAGTGTGTCCAATACCAAGGTGTGTGGCCTAATCAGGGACTAAATTAATAATTATAAAGCCAGAAGGAACCACTGTAGTCATCAGATCTGACGTCTTGCATAACATGGACTATAGGACTTCCCTGATATGCCTCACTTCAAACAGATGGACTGCAGTAGTGTAGACTAGCTCCTGTTCTCTCCTCCTTCATCTCTGCTGACTCTAACTAGTGGCTCTGTCTCCAGGAATGGTTGATCCGAAGGGGAGCTGAACACATATGTTGTTTAGCAACTCGGTGATTTTGAAGAAACCTGCCTACATGTGCACCTCACAAAACGAAGATCTCAGTTTTAAATGCTAACTCTTTCCTTTAGCTCTGCTTAAAAAAAAAAAAAAAAAAAAGCCCAAAGCCAAAAAGCAAAATAAATATGTAAAAATGCATCATTAAAGTTGTTTATTTTAAAGTAAGAGTCTGGAAGTACACCACTTAACTTTTAATTCTCATTGCACATTCTGTAATTTGAAAATTAGTATCAAAACATATACCATAAATCTGTGGTTTCAGTGGAAAAGCAGAAGTTAAAAATTTTAAATATTACTGGTAATCTGCTCAGTACGGTATTAATTCATCTGTGTTAACTTTGTATTTCCTGAACATTTGCTTGTTAACATTACTGTTGTTTTTATGGTAGAAGTTGGAGGCTCTGAACAGGATTGAGGCCTTAGTGTACTAGGTGCTTTACAGGAGTAAAATCTTCATGTTGCTTGTCTTTGTCTACCCCTACTCTGGGGAGTAGGGAAGATTGGGGGAGAAGATGGCAACCAAATAAATAATTAAAAATACACTTTCATTTTTATATATTTTTACTACTGTGTGTGTACACCCACAGCATTTTGGAGTGAGCCTTCCAGCCCAGTTTGACGTACGGGTGTTAGTGGGGCTTGTGCTAGTGCTCTAAAAATAGCTGTATGGATAGCACTTTGAAGTTACAGCCTTGGGCTAGAGTTCAGACTCTGAAGCCCAGGGTTGGGGTAGACACCAGAAATTTGCCAGAGCGCTATCTGACTATTTTTTATAGCTTCTGAAATATCCCTTGAGAAATTCCTATATATCAGAATAAGTTAACAGTAAAATTTTCCATTATCAATATACCTATGGTTGTGTACCAATTTTACACAGTAATTTTGGTGTAGTGGTCTTTAAAACTTTACTGATTTATTCATACAGGAAATACCATGGCCACCGACATGTTATCTGAACATCCTTTGTTGTCTGAACCATCGTCTGTGAGTTTCTATAACTGGATGTCAAATGCTGTTGGCAACAGAGGAGGTGTAGTGCAAGAGTCTCCCAACACCAAATCTGGACACAATAGCCTTCCAACAGGTATTGTTAACTATGATTGGACTTCAGAGATATTGCATAATTATCAGTTTTCCTTGAGTTATGCAATTCTTTTCATTCTGGTTCAGGGTTTTTTGTGAGTCTATTTCCTGTCTTTTCTGTATGCAGATTTCTACACTTTTAATTCTGCATAATTTACCATATACTATTTTTTTTTATTGTTCCTCGTCTATAAAATGGGGTTAATAATACTTCTTTATATCAGAGAAGCGGTAGTAGCATAAATGCATTAGTGTATTTGTAGCACTTAGATACTACAGTGATGGACATCATAGAAAAGCCTTTACATAATATGCATATCTCTGTATTCTGGCTTCTGTCCAGACTGCCTCCTTATTCAGCATTTTCAAGCTGCTTGTCATCCAAACATGGTTCCCTCAGAGTTTCATTTCAACCACTCCACGAAGTGCGTTCACTACATACTTGGTAATCATACATTTCACTTAAGGGAAAATGATGTTCAGTTCTATCTATATCCTGCAGACAGGTTGATCTGGGGGTCTACAAGTAGGTAAACTACTCAGTTCAAGTAAATTTAGCTCTTTGACACATTGGGCCTCAAAATCAACAGAAAAAATCTACACTTACTCGGACTAACAAGACACAGTTTATAATAGGAGCTGTGTTAAGGTTTCGCATATCTGGAATCTATCTTCCACAAGAAGATTCTAAACCATAGGGAACCTGATGAACCATCTTCTAACTCACAGAGGACATCAGTAAGAGTATGCTGAATGCTTCTGGGACATATGGCATCACCTACATTGTGTAGTTTTCCAGAATTGACCTGTGCTCCATGCAAGTCTTCATGGCTGAGGACGTTAGGGAGATTCCCAAACCTGAGCCGTCTTTTGTAGGAGACAATTATGAGGGATTGTCACAGATTGAATTGTCACTTGAGGAGGTTTTGGATTTAATTGATAAACTTAACAGTAACAAGTCATTGGGACCAGATGGCATTTACCCAAGAGTTCTGAAAGAACTCAAACGTTGATGAGTTGGTGTGTGAAGATGCTGTTCCCCTTCTTGGTTAGACACACACACACACACACACACACACACACACACACACACACACACACACACACACACACACACACACACACACACACACACACACACACACACTACCTCACACACACACATATTACCTCACACACACACATATTACCTCACACACAGTTTCTCTAAGATCCAGCGATCAACAAGGCTACAACTTGACTTCTGAGTATTGTACTTGTTTCTACATAACTATCCTTTTTATGAGTTTTATTCTTTTGTTTAGACAATATAGATTCACTTAGTGTTATGACTTTCTGTGGTGTTATGGAGTGTTCATACAGCGATTTATTTTGTAGGTGTTGCACCCAATCTTCCTACAATACCCTCTGCTTCAGACTTCAATACAGTTCTGTCTAGTGACCAGAACACTTTGGACGGGACACATTCTCAGCATAGCACCAGTCAGGATGACATTGCAGGTGTAGAAGAGGGTAACCAGGGATTTCCTGCTGTTCAACTTGCAGATGCACAGGTGTGTATTTACTGAGTTTTGGAGTTTATTGGGAGGAAATACTGTTTGATAAAACAAAGTAAAACATCAGGTAGCTAGATTGTTCCACCTTGTATTGTATCCAACAGTATAACCTTGTGGGGACAGAAGCTTTGCAAAGGTTTCCTAATGTTTCCATGAGTGAGGACTAAGAGGGCATTTCCCTTTAAATCTGAAGAGCTAGGGGATTTGTGATAAACTGAATCTGGGTCTTTTGTGTGGAGGGTCTTCCTCTGCTGACTCCTTTCCTTGTCCAGTCAGAACGCTGGGGCTGTAATTGGATCCAGCTATAAATTAAAGCAACCAGTGACTGAGGTAAACATGCCACATAGGAGTTTTACTGGGCCTTTTGGGATAAATAGGTTCACTACATTTCTTCTCTGTCTAAATCTTGGATTTGTACTTTTTAACAGCAATACAAATTAAATGAAGTTTAAAAGGAAATCTTTTTTATTTTACAATATATATAGTGGGCCTATCACAAATACCCTAATAATTAAAAAAAAATTAAAACTCATTTCTGAAGCCAGGAAACAGAAGTATAAAATATATCTAGGCAAAAGAGCTAATTCTGAGATGTTATATTTTTATAGGTTGTTTTCAAACCTCTTCTGAGCCATACAGGAATTCAGTCTCAAGATGCAGTGCCACTGTGCTATCGAATGTATTTTGGAGAATATCTTTCATTCTCAGGGACTTTGGACTGTCTCAGGGCAGACATTGTTGATTCAGATACAACAAAAGAGAGAAAAAGCAAGAGAGCACGAAGGTATATTATTAAATATTTATTTTAAATTATATATATGTGTAAGAGTAGAGACTTTTTTTTCACCATTTCAAGTTCTGTTTTGAGTTTCTGAAACATCTTCACAGAATGGGAAAACAGTCTTTTATTAAGACATAATTTAGAATTGTAGAATATCAGGGTTGGAAGAGACCTTAGGAGATCATCTAGTCTAGCCCCCTGCTCAAAGCAGGACCAATCCCCAACTAAATCATCCAACATATTTTTGCCCCAGATCCCTAAATGGCCCCCTCAAAGATTGAACTCACAACCCTGGGTTTAGCAGACCAGTGCTCAAATCACTGAGCTATCCCTCCCCAAAGCATCCAAAGCTTTTTGATATCTTCATATTTCACTTTTAGAAATATGGGTGCAACCTCAGAGACCCAGCTGCAGGCTTGAGGTCTACAACAGGAAGGTTGGAGAGGAGCTGGAGCTAAGGGGATGGGAGGTAGAGATGTTGATAAGGTTTAGGATGTTCTAACCCTGTAATGTAATTGTAATTTACTGAATAAAACTATATTACTTCTTTGTTTGCAAAACATCTTAGACAAAACCGGATAGTAAAATTGACAAATTGCACATCAAACTACACATTTCATACAATAAAATATCAAACCAAAACGACTTTCACGTCTGTTGTTTCTACTGTAGCCAATATGTTGTGTAATATTGGAAAACTGTATAGTAAAAATGAATCAACGATAATGCGGAGGTAATCTCCTGAAGGAACTGAATGTTGTTATATTACTAATTTATTGAACTTTTATATAAAACTTTATATAAGAGAAGCTGGCCTTCTCTTTTAAAAAATCCTTAACTTTTATCTTTTTTTTTCTTGTTAGGCAAGGAGCTGTCAATCTTCCCCCACTTGAATTCAAACCGGCATTGATGTTGGAAACTTTTAGCATTAGTGCTGTTGTAATGGAGAAATCAATGTGTACACCCCAAAACTCCACCAATGCCCTTTCCTTTCATGACCTGAACAAGCGTTACTATAATACTTTTCACTGTAATTTTACAATTTCCTGCCAGTCCATAAGCCAGCATGTAGATATGGCACTAGTTCGGCTTATTCATCAATTTAGTACAATGATAGACGATATTAAAGCCACACAGACGGACATCAAACTTAGCAGATATACTGCTGGGTCGGCCTCTCCAACACCTACCTTTAAAACCCGCAAACATAGAGACTTCCGCTCTTCTGACTTTAGCCGCAGCTCCCGAGGAAGCATCAACGGAGGCAGCAGAATAAACAATGCAAAGAACAAAAGAACTAATAATGAGAACAACAAAAAAGAATCTCGAAACAAAAGTTCTCTTGGGAGATCAGAAAGAAGAACTTCTAAAGTATCCAGGAAGGGTTCAAAGGATGTAGCTGATCACATGACCATTCATATGGATGACTCGGATTCAATTACAGTGTCCGAACAGAGTGAGCCCTCTGCAGAGTGCTGGCAAAATATGTATAAACTGCTGAATTTTTATTCACTTATCTCTGATCCAACAGGAATGTTAGAAAAATCATCTGAAACTTTTGGGCCAACAGGTGAGGTGGTTTAGGGTTGAAAATAATTTAATTTACAGTTTTTGTGGTACGGATTCTGATAGATTTTACAAATGGGAAGATTCTTTCCTAAATTATTTACTAAAAGTTGTCAATATTTGTGTAGTTCTGCTCAGAAAAATGACTGTAAAATTGAATTGTTGAGTTCAGGTTGGCGTCTTCTTGGCTTCCAAACAAAATGTTTCCTGTTTTCAAGAAAACTTCTGTTTTGCCGACTCTGCAAACTCCATGTGATGCCTGAAAGTCAA
This sequence comes from Sternotherus odoratus, assembly GCA_032164245.1. Classification (NCBI taxonomy): domain Eukaryota; kingdom Metazoa; phylum Chordata; order Testudines; family Kinosternidae; genus Sternotherus; species Sternotherus odoratus. The sequence goes on from JAVMKO010000004.1 coordinate 34,048,126, forward strand.
GCTAGTTTCATTCTGTTCCAAGTTTGATACCAAATTCTGCCATTAGGTACCTGTTCAGCTTAGTTGTTTTCAGATTTGCTCTCTGGTATGCTTGTGCAGCCCTGCAGTCTTAGTTTGGATTGCACTCTGCAGCTGAGGGCAGGATTTGCCTCTATAGTTAAAATTTAGTTAACAGTTCTGTTGATCAGGTGAGAACAGGATAGACTCCAGCTTGCTTTCCCAGAGATGTTTTAGCTTTACAAGGCTGATGCAAGTCCCCCCGCTTTTTTTTTTCTTCTTCACTAAAGTGAGTAGGTTTAACTCTTAATACAAAGAAGGAATAGAAGTTGAGTAAGGTGGTCATTTTTACTCAGGGATTGGTGTGGAGTCCCATATCAGATAGTCCTGTGTTACACATAGACTGTTTGAAAAAGGATTAGGTTAATGCACTACAGAACTTTTAGTGGATGCCAGCAGGATCCATACAGGCCAGTTAGTGTGTGACACATTGGTGCAAACTAGAGTTTACACCCCACTGGCACATACTAATATCCTGAATAGATGAGCCCTCAGCCATTTCACAGAAAAAAAACTTCAGAACCCTTGTAAAAGTGTAAATTTAAGAAAAGAGGGTGAAATACTTGCTCCATTGATATCAAACTGCTATTGACTTCATTGGGGCCAGGATTTCTCCCAAAGCTTTAGAAACAGCATATTTGAACACTGAGCACAACAAAATGAATTAAGAAGTGAGTATTGACCTTATGTCTAAATTACCTTTTGTTGATGAACATTTATTATTGAATTGTATAGCATCAGAAATGTGTTTGGCACTTCAAGTTCTGGGTCATAAAATTGTGTATTGTATTTTGTAAAAAAAAAAAAGAAAAAAATATGTAAAATGTAAAACCTAAGAACGGGAAAGTGTTATATTGATGTCAGTGCTTCCTCCAGTGCTAGAAATGGAGGAAGTGAGGGAAATCCATTTAATTGACAAACGATAATATCCATAATTCTCTACATGTAAATTCCATTATTACATTAAAAGAAATGTTTTATGTTTAAAGTGTTTAAAAGGAAACTTATCCTCCAAAACTAAATTACTAGAACTTTCTCACCATTAAACTAACCAGAAATATTAAGGAAATCTAATTAAAGATGAAATATTTCAAGGGGGCAAATTTTTCCTGGTTTATTTTTTATGAACTGGACTAAAATCTCTCTCACTGCTTTGTAAGTGAAGGGAGCTATGCCTAATAACTAGGTACAATGGCCGCTGCTCATTATGAAAGCTGATATGTGGCCACATAGGCATGCCAATGTATTAAAATCTCATTCTGGGCTGTAACATTCAACAACTATTTTTAGTTCAAGGGGATCATAAATTTAGAAGTACAATAATGAAATCATCTGTAGCTTATTATTTTATCATTAGTGTCTTGGTTTTGGTCAATTGTGACAATGTTACTGGACCGATGTGAGTGATATACCAATGGTTAGCCAGAAAATTGCCGCCTTTTACAGGAAATGATTCCTAGTTTTAAATACAAATTTAAATAGGTTTCACAATAAATAATTTACTCAAGTTCTCACTGAATAACTGGTATATATTTGTGCAGGTGTTCGGAGTCCTACTGAACCTGCATGTAGAGTAGTGTTTGAGAATGAACAAGACAATAGCAGCTTGAGCAAGACACAGAGGAAGCGCAGTCTGGTTACTTCCGAACCTCAGCATGTGACTCTAATAGTCTTTGGAATTGGAATGGTGAATCGCACACACCTTGAAGCAGATATTGGTGGCCTAACAATGGAATCAGAGCTGAAAAGGATTCATGGAAGCTTCACACTAAAAGAAAAAATGAAAGGTGGGAGAGGCTTTTATTTGACTTAGTAAAGGTCTTCCATCCAGGCAATAGCAAGTGTATGTAATTATGGTGTAAAAATACCTAAATGTTACATAAGAAATATTTTATGTAAACTTATTTATAACTTCAATAAACTGAAATATAATGAAAATACTTTTAGAAAATGAAAGTGTACATTTTTGCAACTTTTCTTTACTAGCTAGTGTTTAAATGTGAAAGTATTTAATACAATTATCAAACATTGTGACATTTACATTAGTTTACATTAGCTTGTACTGTATTTTGACAAGCAATTTACATCTATGGAAGTATTTTATCATATTCCGGTATTTCTAAAGTATTTTCTCTTTCCTCTTAAAGATGTACTGCACCAAAAGATGACTGAGACATGTGCCACGGCTCACATAGGTGGTGTTAATATTGTTCTGCTGGAGGGAATTACACCAAATATCCAGTGAGTATGAAGCCAAAAACAATTTAAAAATAACAAAAACACATTTATATAGGAATGGAGCATCAGCTGTATGTACAGAGAAATGTATGGCACTTGCTGTGGAAACAAGGACCTGAACTTATAATGGGGTCTTAATCCTCTTTAAGTCTAGCTCTATGGGCAGCCATGCAGAGCTCATTGTTAGAATGGGTCTGAAGTCTGGCTCCTAAAACTAATTTTTACACATACATACACACTGAGACAGAGTACGTTTTTTAAACTAAAGCATAATTTTTTTATTTCATGACCGCATTTATAGTGCGAGAGCCATTTTTCTTGCCCAGACAATATACAGTGCAAACATTTGTATTTGGAATAAATCCTGCATGCATTACATAAATAATTTCATAGAAGTTAATGAGATTACTCATGTGAGTAAAATGTGCGATATTTGGGCCATGGCGAACGTACAATCATCTAGAACTGTGGCCCCAATCAGTTAAACACTTAGGTATGTACTTAACTATACAGATACGAATATTCTTGTGGACTTCAGTAGGTCTACTCCCATTAGCAAAGGGTATGTGCAGAAGAGTTTGCAGGATCAGTGCCTAAATAAATTAATGGTTGGATCATGAAAAATGGTACGAAATAGATCCATTGAATAAAAATATTTTTTTCACAAAATCATAGCTTTCTTGAGCAATTTTCTCCTGCTTTGTGTGTACACAGTGACTCAATAATATTATGTGTATCGGTAGTTATTTCTATACTGTTTCCAATAATTACTTTTTAAAAGTTTGGAATGTTCCTTGAATAGTACATAGAGGTTCTTAAATCGGCGTATTTAAACTTTTATTGCTGATTCTTCCCATATGAGATCTTCTTGCTTCATAAAGGATGAACTTTTTGACCTCTCATGTTGCATGGTCCTTTAAATTACTTTACTTCTATAAGGTCTGTTCTATACAACTGATCTTTTTTTTAAAAAAAAAAATATCACCTTTTTACACGTGAATATCTCAGTGTCCATATAGTTTGCTCTTTTGCTATGTTCACAAACTCAGGTTAGAAGTGCATGCTTACTTTTCTTACTTCCTTTCCATTTGAATCTTTTTATATTTGAGTTGCAGAGCACTACAAATAAAATTAAAATTCTTCATAATGTAAATCACTTTCACGCTGTTTCTCAGTGTTAGTTGGGTAACCCTCAGTATGCTACTTTGGCTTTTAAAATGTGCATAATGATGAGATGGATAAGGAGGCTGTCTCATGTGAAAAGTTACTCATGTCTCATTTTTAAAAATAATTCTTGTCCAGTTCTCTACTATATAAATTCTAACTAAATATTGTTTTTGTACTAGAAACCTGTATTATTGATATTGTCCATAGCCAAATTGCTAAACGTACATACATATTTAAAAAGTGTGGATTAAAGCTCTAAACTGTCAGCCATGTAATTAGATGGTGGCTGAAATTCACGTTTCTGTTTCATGCAGTGTCTCTGATCTTGCATACAGAAAAATGGGGATGCAACAAAATGGGAAAAATTACTATAGTTTCTAAAAACCAGTGTCAACTCGTTAAATTTCAATATATATTTTAGATAACCTATCATATTGTGGGTTACGAGTATTTAACTAATTTTGCATGAATGTTTATTCTTTATTTGCTTTTTGTTTTTCTTGCTTTCTCTTCAATCTTCATCTGTAGACTGGAGGATTTTCCTACATCTCCTACAAGCACAGCCAAACAAGAGTTTCTGTATGTCATATTATTATGTTTAATGGACTTGCAATTAACATTTGTGTTGTGTAGTTAAAGGCTGCATTATTACTGTGTTTGAGTATAGAATGGCAATCTATAGAACTAATCCAGTACCACAAAAACTACTACTTGAATGAATTATTTGGTGAATATCTGCAGTGTTGTTTAATAACATTTGAATAATATTGTGCTAGCTCTAGTGCTATATACATTTTTGTTAGATGTATAATGCATGCAAAGAATGAATAGAATGGTGTTTTAAGTGTTCTGAACATCTGCTTTCCATGTTGGCAGCATCTTAGAGCAGACACTTATAGTAAGATACTTTAATTAAATGAAAAATTAAGTACTTGCCAAGGAAGTACAGTTAACCTTCTTGTTAGATATAAAGGAGGTCTAGATTTTTGAGCTTCAAGTCTGGAACCAGTGAAATGTGGGTTTCTATCATTTAGTTTAATTACATTGGCTCTGTTTTTGTTTTTATGATTCCCTCCTCCCACTTTCTGGTACATTAGCTTAATGTTTTTCTTTAAACTGCATTAGAAATACTGTCCATATTTCAGCACCAAGACAGAGTATGCATTCAGATGTTGTTTTTAAACAGGGAATTTTTTTATCATAGAATCAAACAATGAATATTTTAATGTTGACTATTGCACTTTTTCAAATTGTGTAGTGGATGATTGCGTTGGCATCTTGGCATAGATTGGGGAAACTGCTACAATGTTCCTTCATACTGAGAGTTATACTGATGATGATTGAACAGCTAGTTGAGTCAATTTTTTTAAACATTGGTGTAAGGAATGTATTCTGGGCTGACTACATCCTTATGGTCCTTATGGTGCTGGAGTGTTGAGTGGTTGAAGGAAAGACATAGGTAGGGAACGTAATTCTGCCCCTTGTTAATGTCTGCTTGGAATGAGATGTATGGGAATGCCAACATAAAAAGTGGTATTTTTTTGTATTGGCCATACATGTTTTATATTTTTTGAAAGCTAGAACAAAGCACACATATCCAATTTTGAAGGAAAGCATATTTGCCTAATACTGTTCTGAAAACATTAATGAACAAATTGGGACTTTTCCTCCTTGGAAGTATGTCTTCCACATTTCTGTGAGACTACCTTAGAGTAAAATTAAACAACCCTCTCCACCCCTGAATTTTAATCCATGAATATGTGTACACTACGCGCCAGATCAGCGGTAGTGATTGATCCATCGGGGGGCTAGTCTAGACATGATAAATCAATCCCCGAGTGCTCTCCCATTGACTTCTATACTCCACCACCACGAAAGGCACAGGCGGAGTCAATGGTGGAGCGGCAGCAGTTGACTCACCGGTGTGAAGACACCGTCGTAAGTGGATATAAGTATGTTAACTTTCAACTTCGAGCAATAACTATTTTTAATCTGTTAACCTCGTGTTAGAACAGATGTTTGGAAGGCCTGTGATTGAATTATAGTGTCACAGTTCTCTCCTGCTGTGACCAGAAAAAACACTTCCTTTGTTGTACCTTTATCCTTATAATATTAATAGTGTGAAGAATATTACTGTGAAGAAGTTATAACCCTGAGAGGAAATTGCTGCTCAAATCATCTGAGCTGAAAGTTGAAAACTTCATTCTATACTAACTGGAAAACTATGTTGCTAATATACTGTCTCTTCTAAATTATATTCCTGTCATATTTATTAAACCATAATAGTTTATGCCATAGTACTTGAAATCTTGTCTGAGTAAAATTCCAGTAACTGACACAAAGATGAGAAATAGTCATGGATTGTTATTCTTTTATAGCATGGTGGTTGAAGATGAAAAACACTGTTAGAATTACAAACACACAGTGCAGTTTTGTTTCTTTCACAGCTGTATTATGATGACACCTTTTGAAATTAGCATAGTTTGAAGTTTACATTTGTGAAATTAGGGCCATTTAAACTTGAATATTCCTACACCAAAAAACGTGAAGGAATTGAGACAGAATCCTCTCCAGTAGTCTAGTGGTTGTTAAAATAAAGTATCTGAGTAGCTCTCACTATAGAGGATTGTTTACATTCTTGAGATAAAATGAGGATGAAATAGGTGATACAGAATCACAATTGTGTTCATTGTGTGTATGGTGTGTGTGTATGCAGTCTATTGTGTGTAATCACAAATTCTTATTTCATTCTTATAATAGTTGAATGGACATTTTGCTATGCATGCCTTATTATTTTATATGTAATAAACAGCATAAATTGGATAGTTGCTTATATGGCATGTACTGCATCTGCGTGTGCATAAATGGAAACTAAGCAGGCATGTATATCGTTTATAAATTGCTAATACAAGTGTATTCATCTTAATACTTGATAATTCAGCTAATTTGTTGAAAAGCTGTATCAATGTATTTTTAAAAAATGTTTTGAGAAAAGGATGCAAATAATCATATTTTGTTGTTTGTTAGAACTGTAGTCAAATGCAGTATTGCCAAATCACAGGCTCTTTATAGTGCCCAAAGAGGATTGAAAACAAATAATGCTGCAGTGTTGAAAGTGGGAGCTATCAGCATCAACATTCCTCAACACCCTGCCACTCTACACAGCATGATGGTGCGCAGTTCTCACCAGCTTTCCAAACAGATTTCAGACCTTATCGGGCAACCATCAACAGTGTAAGTTTTGTTTCATTTGCTATCCCGTACGGATCTTATTTTCTATTCTGTCATGGGGTAATGCTGCTCTGTGGACAGGGCCGGCTCCAGGCACCAGCCAAGGAAGCATGTGCCTGGGGAGGCACATTGTAAGGGGCGCATTCTGGTCAATCTTGGGGCGGCACAATTTAGCCGCCTTTATTTAATTTTATTTTTTTGCTTCGGCGGGTTTTTTTGTTTTTTTGTTTTTGCTTGGGGCGGCAAAAAAGGTAGAGCCGGCCCTGTCTGTGGGAGAATCAGGCCAACACTGTATAATGAATCCATTAGGATATTTAATAGTTGTTTCTGGTATCTCTTCTTCTAAATAGCCCACAGCCTTCAAAAGAAGATGTTGCAACTCCATTGCCCTCTGAAAAGACACCAACGAGTGTTAATCAGACTCCAGTTGAAACCAATGAATTTCCACAGCTGCCAGAAGGCTTAGAGAAGAAGCCCATAGTTCTTAAATTCAGTGCCATGATCGATGGTATAGCTATTGGAGCAGCACTCTTGCCATCTCTAAAAGCAGAATATAAGATGGGAAGAATGAGAAGTCATGGAATGACAGGTAACCATAGGCGCTGACTCCATGGGTTCTCCAGTGCTGGAGAACCCACGGAAAAATATTAGTGGGTGTTTAACGCCATCCGGTAGCCAAGCTCCCCTTCCTGCGCCCCACCCGCCACAGACCTGCCAGTGGCCCCGCCAATCAATTTCTCCCTCTCCCGCCCAGTGCCTCCAGCCTGCAGCGGATCAACTGTTCCATGGTATGCAGGAGGGAAGGGGAGGAGCAGGGAAGGGATGCGCTCAGAGGAGGGGACGGAACAAGGTGGAGTGGGGGCAGGAAAGGGGGGCAGAGTTGAGATTTGGGGGAAGGGTTGGAGTTAGGGGTGGAAGCTTGGTGGAGGGGGTGGAGTAGGGGCAGAAGCTGGGCCTGAGTTGGGGTTAAGAACCCCCAGGGACAGTTGGAAGCCAGTGCCTGTGTGGGTAACAATACTCCATGAAACTTTGAAAAGATCCTGGTCGCTTTTTAACATTGATTTCACTAGAAAAGACCAAGTGTGATGTATGGATTCCTATTTGGTTATGGTAATAATCTTTTTTTAATCCAGTTGCTCTTTGTCCTTGTGGCTATAAATTTTCTGAACAGGTTAGTATGAGAGAATTTATATTAATCAGGAACCAGAATATAGTAAAAATCAATCCTGCAGATATAACTTTTTAGTGTGTTAAAATACAATCGGAGGCTAGTTCTAGCAGATTGTGTTATAAAGAATAATTGTACAAGGCATAGGCCAGTGAGGACAGATATAAAGATGTGGAATTTTTGACCAAGTGGCTGCAACTTCATTAATTCCATAACAGGATAATTTCAGGCAATGTTTCCTAGCAGCAGTGAAACCAGGAAGAACATCAGTGCACATGCCTTCTCCCTATTGGTTGAGCATATCCTGAGCATCACTGTCCCAAGTCTTAAAAACTCTCTGTCATAGACCTTGGGGTAAAACAGACTATCTTGGCTTGCAAACTAGAACAACCTGCTGCCTAGGAACCCCACTATATTCCATTACACTCGTGCAGGTTTTTTTTATTGAATTCCAGTTTCCTACTTCGTATGAGTCAGTTAGATTCTAGAACTGTATACAAAGGCAAAATTCATTTTCTTAAACAGATATCCTGGGTTTTAAGAGGTTCACAAACTATGACATTGTGGACCTCTAAAGTTTGGAAAAGACATTTTTACTGGTGACTATTTTACAGGTGGAGATTGATAATCTTTCTCTGTATCAGGGAGAGAGAATATTTGAATCCACATCTCCTACTGCCCAGGGTACAGAAGCATTCTCCCTCTATTTTGGCACAATTAATATTTATATATTATTGTGTTGTCTCACCACCACGGCGTCTCCTGCGGGCCAAGCGGGGAATGAACTCGGGATTGCCAGTGCACCCTCCTCAAATGGTGTCTCAATTGTCGTCACTCCTGTCTCACCCAAGAAATTGAGACTTAATTGTTTATAGCCCTTACATTACTGTGCTCTCAATCTTACCTCCAGTTTAAGCTCTCATTTTGGTTCCACTAATTTTCTAAACTTTTTCAAGTTTGAAATATTTGTTCTTTCTGCATCAATATTATACCTACTTTTCTCTTTCCTTACAGGTGCTCAAACAAGGTTTACATTTGAACTTCCAAATCACAGATTGCGGTTCACATCAAAAGTTTCTGCCACTGATATGTCTACCATTCCTCCTTCAGCAAGTCTTAATCTTCCCCCTGTCACTATGTCAGGCAAATATGTCATGGAGGAACATGACACCCATTCAGATCAAATATGGAGCATAGATGAGCTACCTACTAAACAGGGCTATTATCTACAAGGGAACTATTTACGTTGTGTGGCTGAGGTAGGCATTGAAGGCAGCCAATTTCTTTAAATAACTTCAATTAAGTTTCATACAGTATTTGTATATATGCATGTTTGGCATGCTCCCTAAAACTCCTTGGTTGATATTTGCCCTCACATTTGAGACTGCTGATGATCTTTATGTTTCTCAGAGAACTCCAACATGCTGCTGTCTTTTTGTACTTCCCAGTCTAACCTTTGCTTCTTTCTGCTTCAAGACAGATCTTACCAGTGCAGAGATTTAGTGTTGGTTTAAATTTATTCTAAATGTGTAAAAGGGAGGTTCTGATTAGTAACAGAATTGTGTTTCTATTTTCCATTTAAAATTTGACTATTATTAGGAAGTATTTAAATTTAAAGTTTTTTACCAAACTTATTTTTAATAAAGTTAAAGAATACAAAGCATAGTAACAGTTCTTAGAAAATTCACAATGTAGAAATAATATTTCTTGAAGCACATAATCAGAGTTCAGAGTTAATAACTGGGTTTATCAGGTATTGCACATATCAGTAGTGTTTTTCTTCTATAGCATTTAGAATAAAGGACCTTGGGAGTCAGGACATGTGGCTTCTGTTCCCAGTTCTGTTAACAATTTGCTATATGACACTAAGCAACTGATTTAACTTGTTTGTGCCTTAGTTAAGCCTTCTCTAAAGCTGGCAAAATAATACCTACCATTTGGGAATTACAAAAATCTGAATGAGCTTTGTGATTCTCAGTTATTGGTAATTCAATACTAGTATTCTGCCTGCTCCCATTATAGTAATTGACATAATACACTTTCCACCTTATTTATTGTCACTTACTTATAATCAAAAAATATACTAGATAAAACTGTTCCACAAACAGTGAGCACAATTTAAAAATAATTGATAAACAATAATTACATCAATGTATCTGAGATTACGTGCCATTGTTATGCAATATTTTGATGCAGTCAGTACAAAAAACAGTATTGTATTGACCGCAGCTATCTCACCTATATTTTAAAATTTTACAAAAATAATCTTCATATTTTCTGGCAGGTTGGTTCCTTTGAACATAATCTCACAACTGACCTTCTAAATCATTTGGTGTTTGTACAAAAAGTGTTCATGAAGGAAGTCAACGAAGTCATACAGAAGGTGTCAGGTAAGATGAACTACCCGAGGATTTCACTAAAATTTTAGCTTTAAGACTTTGCTGCTGCCTGACATATCTGAAATCTCTGCCTGTCCTGTATATCCGGTTCTTATGTCACCAAGGACTCCACGACTTTCTGTTCCATTGTGCCACAGAAGTTGTATCAGAGGGCAGCGACACAAGGAAAAGAAGTTTGTTTAGGTAGAATTGTGTCTTGGGAGAGCATCGAGGGTGACATTGTTAATCTTTTTCTTAAATAAAACGAGGAAGACTTTGTAGCACCTTAGAGACTAACCAGTTTATTTCGGCATAAGCTTTCGTGGGCTATAGCTCACTTCATTGTATGCATAGAATGGAACACAAGTAAGATGCATTTATACACAAAGAAAGAAAGAAAGAAAAAAAAGTTGTACATTAGCATATCAATACTAAGAGGATGTTAAATATTTTTAAAATATTTAAAATGCGAGTTGCATCTTACATGGGGGTTACGTTCCGCGGTCAGCGCGTAAAGTGAAAACCACATATAGTCAAAACTCATTGAGATTAATGGTGGGCAAAATCGCCCGGCTTACAGATAGTTTTTAAATAGTTATTTTTCTCTTTTTTTTGTTTTTTTGCCGGCCACTTAAAGCTGAAATCGCGCATGTTAAATGCACGTAAGATGCGACTTGCCTGTATATATGAAGCGGCTTAAAATTTTTTGTAGAGAAAAGTTATGGGAAAATACATCCTATTAGAACATAACGTATTTCTGTAAGATATTTGCTTAAATTAAAGAAAAGTGGAGATATTAACTACAATAATAGTTGGAAAATGGGTAGAGAAGTAATCTGAATAAAAACAAGTCCAAAAACTTAATATACAAATATAAATTAAAGTGGAACCGAAGATTTTTTTAAAATATGTGACTAAATTAAGAAGTGATGAAAAAAATAAATTAGAGAACTGCATGAGAAAAAAGAAAAGGAAAGCGAGTTAAATAAATAACATTTAAGCTGTCTATTGAAGAATCTAGAGGCAAGGTAAAAAGCCAAAATAAAACCATCAGGTGAATAAAAGGAATAGAAGGTCCATAAACAGCGTATAGAGGGCTTGTATGTTTGTGGAAAATAATCTTACAAAGAATAGGTAAGTGAAGAGTCCAAAAGAACTAAAATTTACAAATGGCTGTTTTTAATATACTCTTTAAGTTTAGTTTTGCTGGGCTTTTTTGGTTTTTTTAGAAAGCTTTACAGAAAATATAGAGGCTATTATACAGCAAGCATACAGTATCAGAAACAACAGTTGCAAAGACCCGGAACAAGGGTAACAAGCAAAATAACAACCAAGCGTCTGACATCTAAATATATATAAATCCATAGGTGCAGATGAGATTACCTGAAAAAAGTTTAAAGATCTAGTGGAGGAAATCTCAGAACCCCTGAAAAGAAATACAGTAGACTCTCGATTATCCAGGATTGGATTAACCAGAATGTGGATTAACCAGGATGTCAAAAAAATATGCACAAATTGTAGGGCTGGCTCTGGCTTTGCTGCCGCCCCAAGCACACACAAAAAAAACCCCACCAGGGCACAGGGCAGCCAGTGAATCAACACTCCCTCCCCCTGGTGCAGGGTGGCTGGTGAACCAACCGCCTCTCCCTATATTTCCTATGGATGGTGATTATCCGGGATTTTATTAACCAGAATTAATTTTGTCCCTATGATCCTGGATAATCGAGAGTCTACTGTAAAACATGCAAGTCAGGAGAGGTACCAGATGACAGAAGAAAAATGGTACTTAACTTTAAGAAGGGTGAGAAGGAAGAACCAGAAAAATTATCAGCCTGATGTTTATTCCAGGCAAAATATCTCAGCATATAATAATCGGCATGAAAACATCTGGAAGAAAGAGCTTTAATACTGAATATTATTCCATTAAAATAACTTAACAGAGAAACTTAGAATATTAAAATGAGAAGGCTTCTTTCTATTCAGTAAGGTTCAGTCGTCTAGTTTACTGTCATCTGTGGATTTCATTAACATGCTGTTGAGTCTTATCGATTGTTGCAAGTGAAGCTGTTCCAAACCAATCCAAAGTCTTTTAAAAACATTCTTATTACTATAATAGTTTTTTGTATTGCTGTAGATAACAAGGCCCTAATCAGGGCTAGGCAAACCTAACAAAAAGATGGTCCTTTCCATTAAAGAGCTTGCAGTGAGAATAAATTACGTAAATTACTTGAATGTTACAATAAATGTAATACGTGAATGCAGTGTCTGTGGTGTCCTCTTAGTAATTTAAGGCATTCATTTTAGTAGCACGTTATAAATTTAAAATAATTAGATCAAATTAAAATATCACGGAGAAGAAGCTGGTTGAGCAGAGAATACAGAGCAGTCATACATCCAAGCTGAGAGCAGCATTGGGTTGAGCACTGCAAGTGTCAATTTTGGCTTCTTTATTCTTTAAGATTTCCACTGATTCTCTAGAAGAAGATGTACATTCAAGCATGATAAAATTAGCCAGTGACACCAAAATTAGAAGGGTAAAAAATATACAGGAGGATAGGGAAAAAGTGAAGTGGGCTTCATTCGACAGGATGAGATTCACAGCTAACAAATGTGAAGCCCTACATCTAAGGGAGGGAATAGAGCTCAGCTTGGAATTGGAGGGGGTGGGGGAGGCGGGTTGGAGGGGGACTGTACTTGCAATCAGTGACTATTTAAGGGGGGAAGAAAAAAAGTAAAAAAGTACCTGGATGCTACAGTAAAAACTACTTCACTGTAAAACCATTGCAAAAATAGCCTGAGCTAAGTGTACTTATTGAAATAGCATAGAAAACTAGGGAGTTTTTCTTGCCACTCTTCAGAACCCCAGTGTAGCCATATCTGGAACACCTACATGCAGGTGTAGTCACTAGATCTGGGTGATATTTTTAAACTGAAACATATTTGGCAAAAAATAAATAAATGCAGTTTTAGCAGCACCAAAACATTTAACAACTTTGTGTTGATTTTGCCAAATTGTTTCAACCAGAAAACAAAAACTGAAAAATCTAAACGTCGTTTTGATGTCTTCAAAATGAAATATTTCCATTTTTATTTGAATTTTGTTTTGAACTTTCCCTTAATTTTATTTTTAAAATTAACATTAAAATGCTCAGTGTCGCAATAAATTGTTTTGTTCATCCCAAAACTACTATTTTTTTTCTAATTTTTCAGAATTGCTAGTGATCCAAAAAATCCATTTAGCTCAGTTCTATTAGTCACCAAAGTTTGGAAAGGATATTGAAAAGCTAGAGAAAAGCAAATAAGGGCATTAAAACTAATTGGAGGATGAAATAGTCTGGGAACATGTGCACCAAGTCACTTAAATTTTTTAAAAATTATCACACTTCGGGATAATTAATTTAAGTTTGAGTGATAATAGAGGTTAGAAAAGTGGTGCTACTCCAATAGTAACCTTTTTGTCAGCTGTGGTGGAATATTGATAGACTCTACAGAAGATACTATTGTGTCCTCATCCGAAAGGATTGTTTCTTTCAGAAAGCCAGAACTATACATGAGGTGGGGAGGCCAAAGTAAAGTCGAAAAAAAATGTTCCCAAGGACACAAAAAGGTTTTGCAGAGAACTCTAATGATGTGTTTTTAATCCACCTTTTTGCATACCTCTTCATAAATTTGGTCAAATGACTGGTCCTTGTTGTTAACCAGGTTCAGTCCATATCAGGTGCTGCAGGTAAAGAGCAATTCTTTGTGAACCAAATTATAACCTTTCTCTGCAGGTGCTACTTGTTCTATGGGGGGTTATTTGGAAAGTGGGAGAAGGCTCTGTCCATTTTAGACAACCCCTTGACTTGATGGGAATAGACAAAAATGTGTTAATCTCTAATAGTGGATTATTAGCAACTCCCATGAGCTGAGAATACAGCCCAAGTAGCTCTTTTTCTCCTGAATTTTCCATATTTATGCTTATGATAATTATTTACTGCAAAACTGACTGTTCTCTGATGGTTAATTTGAGTAAGTCACATTTAAAGATAAATTGTATTTCTATACTATATGAAATATGTTCTTTGTTAAAACTCTGAAAATATAGTTTTTAACATGTGCAGGAGGGGAGCAGCCAATTCCTCTTTGGAATGAACATGATGGCACAACAGATGGAGAGAAGCCTAAAATTCTCCTGTACTCTTTGAGCCTACAATTTAAGGTAACTTTATGACAAAGAAATCTCTCAAGCCTTTGTCAGTAGTTTAATATGTTGAAACCAAACAAATCAAGAATATCCCTGAGATGGTCACAAATGAAATGTCAGATAACAATCAGCCCAGTGCTAGACAAGGATGGAAATCTCTCTTAATTAACTAACGAAAACCAAGAAAGAAGACTATCTTTGATTTTTGTAATCTTTTGAAATGCCCTAAATACAAAGTGCCATGGAAAAATCCTTACTTTCCAGTTTCATGTCTAAGAATTTTTTTTTCACCAATGATGCCTTTTGAAGGAGATCCTAAATAACTTTTCTTTCATTGTTTTCTAGGGAATTCAAGTGACAGCCACAACTCCATCAATGAGGGCCGTGAGATTTGAAACTGGATTGATAGAACTTGAGCTCTCAAACCGAATACAAACCAAAGCACTGCCTGGAAGTACCAGCTACCTTAAACTGTTCGGTAAATGCCAAGTGGATCTGAATCTGGCATTGGGACAAATTGTTAAACATCAGGTTAGTTGACAGCAGTTTTGTGTATGTTAGGAAAGTCTGGTAACGTTACTTCTTCATTCTTATGAAGACAAGTATCTTCTGCTTTGAAAATAATATAAAATATCTCTCTAGGATATGACTAGCTTGTTTTCTTTAGACCGCTAGTTGGAAAATATTTAAAACAATTGCCTTAGAATCCATCTACAGTTCAGATCAATAAAGATTACCACCAAAATCTATTCAGCATGTGCTGTTATGTAGTAGCTGAAATTAATTGTCTGGTGTTAGACTTAATTTCCATGTCCTCATTAAAGATGACTTTTAGGAAAAAAGGCTGGATTTTCACTGTGAACAGTAATTCATGATAAATCAGAGAGAGTATCAAATGTATTTTATTATGATAATGCATTTAGCACTTCTGTAACTAGGAACTAGAGCTGGGCAAGAACTACTTTTTTTGTTTGGTGGCAGTTGTGAAATATTGCAGGGGGAAATGGTTCAGGTTGAACCAGAACTGAAAAGTCCATTTTAGAACAAGCCAAACACATTGTTCAATCTAAAATGTTTTGTTTCTGGGCATTTTACAGAGCTAAATTAATAAAAATTGGAAGGTGGTAGTGGAGAAATAGCCCCCTCTTTAACTTTTTTAGTCCAGTGGTTAGGGCACAAATCTGAGTGGAGAACTGTATTTACATCCCTGCTCCACAGAAGATTCAAACTAGGGTTTCCCACATCTGACCCACTGGGTTGGAAGTTATAAGATGGGCTCCCTAAATCCCTCACATTGTATGAATCGAGCCAGAAAAAAAAAGTTCTGGCTGAAACTATTCAGTTAATTTGTGTCAAATTTATGAATGTTTTCCGGTGAATGAGAACTGCATTTTTCAACACTGTTAGTTTATTCATCCAAAACATTTGCCCCACTTATTGTGGACACTAGTGGCCTAATGCTTTAGTTGATCCAAATTAAAAAATTCCATTGATTTCACTGCTATTTCTAGCACACATACATGAAATGTTAAGATTAGATCCTAATTTGTGAAACCTAAATCTTGATATACTTTGTTTGTCTTAAATTGGTAATTGCATCTCCTGGATTCTTAAATCCACTACTGTCTCCTGACATCACTGATTTTATGGGAAATATAGTATTTAGGATTCTCTGGAGAGTCTGAAAGAAAACAAATTTAACAGATTTGTATTCAGATGGTTGTTTTCCTGAGAGGCTTCTGATGCATCAAATGAACATAGAGATATACACAGGAAAACAACAAATATTTGCCAACCCAGGTCAAAATGTAGTAGAGAAGAAAAGGGTTTTCTATCTTCTTAATAGCATATTGCAAACTGAAGAGTAAAACAAAATGGAGCATCCTTGATTTTTCTTGTGCCAAAGTGTTAAATTTATTATTTGTCTCTGTCATAATTTAATGTGTGATATTGCTGTATTTTTCAAATGTTTTAAGGTCTATGAAGAAGCAGGTTCTGACTTCCATCAAGTTGCTTATTTTAAGACAAGAATTGGATTAAGAAATGCTCTCAGAGAGGAAATCAGTGGTTCATCAGATAGAGAGGCCGTGCTTATTACTTTAAACAGGCCAATTGTCTTTGCTCAGCCTGTGGCGTTTGACAGAGGTACTGTTGGGTGCTGTTTCTATTTCTCTTGCTAGAAAGTAGAGAATCATTACACGTTTGTTTTGAAATTAAACAAGTTCTGTACATTTCTTTTCAAAAAGAAGTGCTTGAGATTTATAAATCTGAATTTATCTGTAACCTAAAATAAACTAGAACCGTAAGTATAGTTCTCAATGTTTGGTTAGGAAGTTTGTTGTGTACTAATGTTAATTAAGAGCAAAAAATTGAACTGATGGGGAGTATGGCTTTTCAGTTAGTATAGATGAAATGGTTTATGTAAATTTGTACCAACATCAGCAGCATTGAGTATATCAGCATTTTGGGTTCTGTTAACTTGGCCTGTGCCCCTTAGCATTTATAATTCATGTTTTATTTTATTTTGTTCTTGGCAACAAAAGCACATTGCTCCTGGGAAATAAGTGTGTGTGTGTGTGTGTGTGTGTGTGTGTGTGTGTGTGTATAATTATATATCCATTGTATTTTAATATATGGTGACAAGATAAACACTGAAAAATCAGACCTTAGCCTTATTACAATGAACACGACTTTTGTGCCATTTTATTTTAATTTTGTTGGAAACTTTTTTCTTCATAAAGCTGTGCTATTTTGGCTGAATTACAAGGCTGCTTATGACAACTGGAATGAACAGAGACTGGCTTTACATAAGGATATTCACATGGCTACAAAAGAAGTGGTAGATATGTTACCTGGAATCCAGCAAACATCTGCCCAGGCTTTTGGGACACTTTTTCTTCAGCTAACTGTTAATGATTTGGGAATTTGTCTGCCCATCACAAGTGCACCACAGGTATTTGAAAAATATCAAGAGTGGGGAAAAGTGTAGTGCATTTTTGTTGAAGTAGCAATTTTTATATATTTTATGCTTTTAACATAAACATCTATCATTGCACCAATTTAGAAGTTATGAAATGTTAATGTTTCCCTAGCACCATATTATAGTTATGATGTGGATAGTAGACTTAATTTTAAAAAATTACTACTGATTGTGAGTAGTTCACTTTCAATGTGCCCAGCTTGAGGTAACTTAATGGGTCCTAAGTTTTCAGAGGCTGAGTGCACAACACTTTAAGAATCCTTTTAGGGGTGTGAAGTATGCTTTTTGAACATTTATGCCAGCAATTCCAGTTTAAGACCTGTTTTCAGACATTTATAACTGAAGACAAACAAAAAGACTCTACAAAGTTTCTTTTTTTTAAAATGTGATAAAACGTTCTGATATTTGGATTTTTCAAACAAGTGATGAGCTTTATTTAGTATTTTTAAGTATTTTTCATGTAACAGGTTTGATTGTGTTTAGACCCCACGTTGGTCATAAACCTTGTCCAGAAAAGGATTTAAATTGTGATATAAGCACTTATTAGCTAGCACCTGCTAACTGACATTTTAAAGTCTATCTTAGACAAGGCAGTGCTTGCTTTGACACATGCTAAGTAGATTAAATTAAAGTCAGGAGGGAGACTTGATTCAATATGACAAGTTTAGCACATTATAACAGAATGTGCACTACCTGTGTACAGTATCAGAGGGGTAGCCGTGTTAGTCTGGATCTGTAAAAGCGACAGAGTCCTGTGGTACTTTATAGACTAACAGACTTATTGGAGCATAAGCTTTCATGGTATTTATACCTGCCTCTGGACATTTCCACTGCATGCATCTGATGAAGTGGGTATTCACCCACCAAAGCTTATGCTTCAATACGTCTGTTAGTCTATAAGGTGCCACAGGACTCTGTCGCTTTTGCCTGTGTACAAAACACGTCTGCACATTTGCTAATATGCTGACATTATCCATTACATTCTAGTTTAGACAATGCCATAGATTTAAGTTTCATGGGGAACTAGTCTTGCATATGTCTGAAGACATTTGGTTTACCAGTAATTTATCCATTGTCACATATTACTATCATTGGACTGTCAGCTTTGAAGCCCAGTGACAGCTTTTCAGTATCCATGTTAACTACTCCTTTGCTGATCATTTTATTAGCAAATGGAATAAGAAAGAGGGTCTGAGAGAAGTTCTCAAGGGGTCATGGAAAGACCCCTTGCAGGGTGGAACAAAAAATGCAGAGGGAAGTACAGAGAGAGACAAGCAAAGACAGAGAAGAGAGAAATAGAAATAGTGAAAGGTGGATAGGAAGGAAGAGAAACAAAAGGCAGAAATAATGGCCTAAAAGGGAGCAGTTTTTCTCGCTGAGTGATGTTGCCTGTGACTATAAGATAATCAAAGTTTTTCAAATCAGTTTTGCTGCAAAGGCAGTGGGGAGATCTGCTATGAATTAAGGAAGTATGAAGTCTTGTATTTATATTCCAGTCCACAGACCATAATTAAGCATGGAATCTGGCCCACTCCTCCAAAACAATTTAACACCCCTGCCATAGGTATGCTGTAACTACTGAGAAGTAAGGATACATGACATTGTGAATGTAAAGACTTGCTGCTTTGGAGATGGTTTCTATAGAGTTGGCAAAGCATATAAGGAGAATATGAGGAAGATATGAGCCTCTGAACTGCACGCACGCACACACACACAGAGTTTGTGATTACCAGTAAATTGCCTTTCCTGTACCAGTCTCTTCTTCCTTTTACAGTCTAACCACACAGCAGATCTTGACACTGGCTCTGCTCTAGTCCTGACAATTGAAAGCACATTAATCACTGCCTGCTCTTCAGAGTCTCTGGTTAGCAAAGGACATTTTAAAAATTTCTGTATCCGCTTTGCTGATGGTTTTGAGACGAGTTGGGATGACTGGAAACCAGAAATACGAGGGGATCTTGTCATGAATGCCTGTAAGTGTTTCTAATCTTGTCTTGGTGGCCCTGGAACTTAGTCCCCTATTATCCTTTCCCATGTTTTTTCTCAACGTTGATGGTTCAGAAGGAGACTAAGGAAGAGATGAAGATTAAATTTCCAAACCCAAATAAAGCTCTATTGCATGTGAATCCCAGTCACCCTTTAGTATTAATAATTATTTTTTTAAAACAATAGATGTCCTTTTGTTAAGAATTGTAATAAACTGCAACATAGTATTTCCCTTGTACTACCATCTGCATTAACCAGGTTGGAAAAGTTTTTTTTTTATTTTATTGCTTTAAATGTATTAATTAAATTAAATTTTATTACATTTTTATTGAATACTATAATAGCGCATAAAATGCGTAAAACCTATTTGTTCAAAAATGTGTAATAAATTGCTTTCTTATAACACTTCTTTTCTTTGGTATTCACCAGCTAAATATGGATTTCATTTCCCACTGCATACTGAAATGTCTGAAATAGGCTTGCAAAATTGCCAAGAAAACTTGCCAGCCTAAGTGAAATTATAATCACTCGCGTGGTGTTAACGATTAATGATAAAAAAAAAGTGATATTTGACTTACCTAGGGCAAGTGTACAAAAATAATTTTGTAAGGAAGGTCTAAAACTTTTTAAATTACATCTGTCTTACTATCATGCTTATTTCATGTTTAGGTGTAGTGCCAGATGGCACCTATGAAGTCTGTTCAAGGACAGCAGGACAGGCTGCTGCAGGTAATGTTTATATTCAATTTTTTATTATTAAAACATTTATAAAACTGTAGGATATGCTAGTGTAGGTGTGAGCTCTTGATAGCTTTGTTTTAATTTTGATTGTGTATTTCAAGGTTGTGCTTTGTTTTGATTCCCCCTTTTCACAGTAGCTGATCCACATTTCCCAATCTATTTTTGGCCCTGAGGGCTTTCAAGAATCCCTTGTAGTCTTACAAACTTGGATTTAAGCTACGAGAATTTAGTAAAAGGTAGTAGCAAGCTATCATAGGCTTTAATACCTGCTGGATCAAATGTTTAAAAAGTTTCACTAATACAAAATAATCCTTGTAGTATAATCATTGGAGCTGGTTAAAATGTTTCCAAAGAAAACAGTTCTCTGCTGAAAATTTTTGATTCAACAGAAGTGAAGTATTCTGCAGAAATATTTCAATTGAATCAAAAGTTTAGATGTGAGCTTGCCTCTCTGCCTGCTTTGTTGTCAGTCAACCGATCAGGCAGTCTCACCAGCAGCCAACCCATAGGGCTGCCAGGTCCTTTGTTAACGGGCACCCCAAGAACTCCAGTACCTGCCTAGTGAGATGTCAGGCTGTGCCTGGCTTCCTAGACAGTCAGTTCCTTAGGCTAGTCTGTTTTCCCAGCTCCCCAAGCTTTCCAGACAGCTGGCTCCCTGGGTCCCACAGTTGGCTGACTTTATTGTTCTTTCCAGTTGCTCTCCCATGGGAAACTAGGGATCCAGGCAGCCAACAAGTGGTTCTCCCAAAACTGGATTTTTCTTCCTACAAAAACGTTTAATTTTTGTCTTTTCATTCAGAACAGTTTCAAAAACTTTTTCACTCAAAGAAAAATCCATTTTCTAGCCAGCTTTGTTGATATACATTGAGACTGGGCAGAAATGGAATTTCTGGAAAGTGAGTGAATGCAGGTGGGAGAAAATGAAAATTATGGGAGATCAGCCTCCCTCTAGCACTTAGCGCAAGCGCTGGATTTCAAAAATATAATGGGGTGCTTTGCTTAAGTTACCTATTATGTTTTCATTAGTTCAAATGTGTTTGGTATTTAATCACCCCTGAAATAGGAGGATAAAACACCCATAGCTGCAGAGGTATTTCATATACTTTGGGGATGTTCACCATTCCTCCTTCGGGCTGATGACTCATTTGTGCTCTTTGTCTTGCATTTTATATTATACTAGCAGAAATACCCGGCGTTGCTCAGGGTATTTGTAATTGGAAACTGGGATGTAAAAAGACTACAATGTTTTTTATTAATACAGTAAAACCTCGATATAACGGACTAATTCGGGCGAGAGGGTGTCCGTTAAAGCCGAAAGTCCGTTATATAATAAAGTAGGTTTTCCGAATGCGTATGTTAAAAAATTGACAAATTAGTTAGTTTGCCTGTTTTTACTTATGTAGACACGTTTGTGTAATTAAAATTAAGTATGTATGAAAAGTTTAATTTCACAGAAAAGTTTTCTATACAGTAGACTCCCGATTATCCGGGCGCGGGTTAACTGGGCTGCGGATTAATCGGGATGTCTAAACGGGTCGGTAGGGAAAGCCCCAAAGCGGCGGCGGGCTCAGCCTTAGCCTGCCGCTGCTTTGGGGCTTCTCCCACTGGCCCCTTACGAGCTGGGGTCTCAGCCTGCTTACAGCCTGAGTGTAGGAAACCCAGGCTGGCAGCGGGCTGAGACCCGGGCTGGCAGGAGCCTGGGGGGAAAGCCCAAAGCGGTGGCAGGTTGAGTGCTGAGCCCGCTGCCGCTTTGGGCTCTCTCTCCAGGCTCCTGCCACCTGTCCCACTCAGCTCCCGCTGACAGCCTGGGTGCAGGGAACCCAGGCTGACAACAGGAGCTGACTGGGGCAGGTGTCAGGAGCGTGGGGAGAGAGCCCAAAGAGGCGGCGGGCTGAGCACTCAACCTGCCACCGCTTTGGGCTTTCCCCCCAGGCTCCTGCCAGCCGGGGTCCTGCTGCCTGCCCCAGTCAGCTCCCGCAGCCAGCCTGGGTGTAGGAAGTCCAGGCTGGCAGCGGGAGCTGAGACCCCCGCTGACAGGAGCCTGCGGGGAAAGTCTAAAGCGGCAGAGAGCTGAGAAGCGGCAGCGTCCGAGCTCTCAACCCGCTCCTGCTTTAGAGTTTCCCCACAGGCTCCTGCTAGCTGGGGTCTCAGCTCCCGCTGCCAGCCTGGACTTCCTACACCCAGGCTGGCTGCAGGCTGAGACCCCAGCTGGCAAGAGGCCAGCAGGGGAAACCCCAAAACAGCGGCAGGCTGAGCGCTCAGCCGCCACTTTGGGGTTTCCCCCTGCTGGCCCCTTGCCAGCTGGGGTCCTGCCTCCTGCCCCAGTCTGCTCCCATTGTCAGCCTGGGTTCCCTGCACCCAGGCTGTCAGCGGGAGCTGAGTGGGTAGGTGGCAGGAGCCTGGAGAGAGAGCCCAAAGCGGCGGCGGGCTCAGCACCCAGCCTGCTGCCACTTTGGGCTTTCCCCCCAGGCTCCTGCCAGCCCGGGTTTCCTACACCCAGGCTGGAAGCAGGCTGAGACCCCAGCTCGTAAGGGGCCAGTGGGAGAAGCCCCAAAGCAGCGGCAGGCTAAGGCTAAGCCCACCGCCGCTTTGGGGCTTTCCCTACCGACCCGTTTAGACATCCCGGTTAATCCGCAGCCCGGTTAACCCGCACCCGGATAATCGGGAGTCTACTGTAACAGTGAATTAATAACAAAAAAATAACCTGTTAATTTAATTATAAGCAAATCTTGGTTAAAAGCATTTTAAAATTAACAGGGTGTTAATTTTCACATATGACATACGGACCGTAAATTTTGTCCCTTAAATCGAGGTCCGCAAAATCGAGGGTTTACTGTACAAATTTTGTTTTTATTGTATATCAGTACATTCCATAAATTACTATCAAATTAAATTACCACCTTTAATTCAGCCTCCAGATCCTCTGCTCTTATATTTGTCTGGAAGTACACCTGATTCTAAGCATTTTCACTTTTTACGCGGCATAACGAATAGGGTTCTTTTTAAGAAAAAAACAGTGTATTTAATTATGTTTGCGCTACACAACACTAAGCTCTCTGGTTATCTGTATTGTTACATCATAACTATGTCACAGACAACAGCGTGTGTTAACCTGCTGCCCAGATGATGTTATGTGAGCTGTATAGTTGATGTTAATGAGCTTTAAAGAATTTCACCCCTAAGGGGTGTAAGAGGTGAGATTTTCAAAATTTTCGATACTTACCCTGATTAGGACCCTAAAGCCTATAACTGTACCAAATTTCAAGTATCTAGCTGAAACGGTGTGGAAGTAGTAAGGGAACATACACGCATACACCATTTGACTTTTATATATATATAGATTTTAACAATTAAAAATTGAGCTACTGGGCATGCTAATCAGGCCACAGGCCAAACACTGGGATAGGAGAGGAAGAGAGGAACCAGCAGTCTTAGCAGACTTCAAGGAAGTGGGGATGGTAATTGAGAAAGGAGTCAGAATTGCAAAGCATATAAAGGTCAAATTACAGAAAAAAACAAAAGGTGGGAGAAGAGGGGGAAATACATAGAATTGGACAAGAGGATTGTTCAGACTTGGAAGAAGACTAGAACATGGACAAGAAGGGGTATGTTTTTGGGGAGCAAGATAAATTAGGGAACAAGAAAAACCTAAAATAAAATATACTTTGTATACAAATAAAATTGTAGTTGTTTAAAAATCATGGTGTATTTTAGAGTATAAGAATATATTATGAAAATAATTTTAAATATAGAAATGTCTTTGATAATCTCAATCTTGTATTGCAAAACATGTCGTTTTCTATTTAATACCCACTGTAATCTACCTAGGGCATGCATTAATTAACATATCTGCAAACTGTTTTTAGATGTTATAATTTTATGGCTATAAATCAAAACAACACAATTGCTCTTCTTCCCACAAAATTAGATTCTCCATTCTGGCATTGGGCTGTCCCTCTGCTTCTATAGTTTAATGGGCCAACACAGGGCTCTGTTCACTTGTGAAAAGTTCCCTGTTCATTTTGCTCTGAGGAAGCTGTGCGGGCAGTCTGCAGACTCTCTGCCTTTTCAAGTTACAGAGCATATGAAAAACCTTCCAAATAAGAATTTCTGAACTAGTCTTTTAAAATTAACTTGCTTGCTTTGGCAGCCCATTTCAGGGATCTTTTTGTGGCTCAGTGCATAGGGGCCCACTTCTGCTGGCGCTGGTGGGTGATTCCCCCCCCACACACACCGCTCCCAGCCCCATTCCAACCCCTTCTCCAAGGTCTCTGCCTCAACTTTGTCCCTTCCTGCCCCTATTCCAACCCCTTCCCCGGCCCCAGCTTTTCCGAATCTCCTCCCCTGGGACGCAGTGCGCTCAGGGGAGGAGGCAGAGGTGGGGGTGGGGGAGAGCTTGGCTGCTGGTGGGTGCAGAGCACCCAATTCCCCTCCCCCCCCCCCCGGTGAGTTGGCACCTATGGCTCAATGGAGCTTCTAGGGGTTCTAACTTAACCTTTTAGTATGCTCTAACTTAACCTTGCCTCAGAGTCGTAATGGTGGAGAAGGCCAAAGAAGGAGGTGTTTACACCGCTCTGCAGCATGTCTGAAAGGTAGCCTTATGGGCAGCTTTGATTTGAGTCAAATGGAAACTGTGAGCAATGAATGCCCCAGAAAATTCAGCAAAACTTCTTTGTAAGAAACATTTCCTTCTCCTCTATTCTCAAACCGAAGAAAGCAAATTCAGACCAAAAAACCTTTTCACATCTTTTAGCTATTGGGGCAATAGCTGAAGGGAAGCAAAGCTTGGGAGCATATTCAGTCCTGATCATTTCCAAAATATTTGGTGGAAATGGGCCCATCTTGGATCGGAAAGATTTAAATCAGTAAACTTGACATTCAAAAATGAGACTTTGAAATCCATCCTCGTTGTGAACACTATGAAAATGTATCTCAAGATATTGCCTATCAATTTCCCTTTCTTCTTTTTATCCAAATTCAGCACTTTCTATTGAGAAGGTATGGTACCTTAGTTTTAATTTAATTTTAAATGAAGCTTCTTAAATCTTTTTAAAACTTCATTTACTTTACATACAACAATAGTTTAGTTATATTTTATAAACTTGTAGAAAGAGACCTTCTAAAAACATTAAAATGTATTACTGGCACGTGAAACCTTAAATTAAGAGGGAATAAATATAGACTCGGCACATCACTTCTGAAAGGTTGCTGACCCCTGCACTAGAAATTAGATGCTCAAGACTCAGACGATGCAGGTGCAGGCTTTAATGCACCATTAAAATCTTTGTGATTTGAGTAATTCCAAGAGTCCGCTTTGTGAACAGTTAAAAATTATTTTATCACATGCCCATACTTTGGGTTTCACTGTTGTTTGAATCCCTGTGTTGGAAGTGGCAAACCTAGCTCAGAGAGAAAGAGAGAGAGAGAGATTGGGATTCATATTTCATGTTTGTCTTCTAGTGGCTAACTGTGCCTTTCATACCCTGGAGAATTTACTTTCCACCTGGCCTACCTGACTTTCCTTATATTCCTTATATATCTGTTAACTGTATTCAAAGTGTGATTCAGTTCTGGAAAGGTCTCACTGGGTGCTTTTTACAAGTAGGCAGAGCCAAGGCAGCACCCCATGATGAATAAATCCTAATTCTGTCTCCTGAGCTGTAGAAGCAGACCATGACAAACTTGCCTACAAGGAAGAGAAAAATCATCAGGCAAATTTTCTCTTTTAAACAGAAAGCAATAGTGCTGGAACCTGGACTCTCAACGTGTTATGGAAGATGTGTGGTATTGATGTCCACATGGATCCTAATATTGGGAAAAGATTAAATGCTTTGGGTAATACCCTCACAACACTGACAGGAGAAGAAGATGTTGATGACATTGCTGACCTCAATTCTGTAAACATAGCTGACCTATCAGATGAAGACGAAGTTGATACCATGTCTCCCACTATACATGCAGTAAGAGAATCAACCAAAATAGTGTCTAAATTTATTGTGTTAAATTATTTAGGCATAATAATGAGATTTGGAAAATTTCAGTTAGTGTGTGTAGGTATGGAGTGGGAAAATTTTAGCTCAGTCAGCTTTGAGATTTTTGAAGATTTCTATTAGATGCTATAGTATGCATTCAGGTGTCTAAATTTAAGCATCCACTTTGGAAAACGATGGCTACGGTTACTCTGATTATCCTAGCAAGCAATGGAAGATATTAACATTAAAAACTACCTAGAAGAATGAAATTTCAGTAGTAAAAAACAATACTGTGTGTCAACTTGTGTTTTGGTTTCATATTAAGTAGTTTTTTAACAATTATTTCTTTAAACAATTGCAATTTTGCAAGAATCTCATAATAGCTCTGGGGGAAAACTGCCCTAAAACACTAATATTCCTGTTTATTATTTAGAAATCAGATGGAGTTTCATTATGTGGAGATGCACACAAGTTAACATTTGGGCAGCGGATTGTAAATCACCTGTTGGGTTTGAGCCCCCAAAACCATCGATATTCCGTTCCTGTAGAGTATCTGTCGGAGTCAGCGATGTGTGACTCTACTCATTCTAGTTCACATTTGAGAGTGGGCAGGTCTTGCTCATGGGGACATGTATGTAGTAGCTAATGTTTGTCTTTAAGCGAATGATGGGACTTGAATCATTGGAAAATTTCAAATCAGCTGCCTTTTGGATTTAAAAATAGTGTTTGCATGTGGTGTTTTGATTTAGGGTGTACAATTCATCGTACTTGTAACTTAAAATTGGTTCTGTATGTTCAACAAGGAATTTAATGAAATATTATTTTCAATAGGAGACTGTTGATTATCGGCGACAGGGAGCATCTGGTAGCCAAGTTGGAGAGCAGAGAGGAAGAAAATTTGTGAAACGTTTAGTAGATATTAGGGAACTGAATGAACAGGCAAAAGTAATTGATGACCTCAAGTAAGTTGGCTTTTCTTGTGTTTTTAAACAAAACAAAAAAACCCTCCCCCAATAGTTAAGAACATGAGAGGCTATTCTAGATCAGACCAATGGTCCATCAGTCCCATTTTGATAATGGCCAATGTCAGGTGCTTCACAAGGAGTGAACAGAAGAGGTAATTATCAAGTGATCCATCCCCTGTCATCCATTCCCAGCTTTTGGCAAACGGAGACTAGGGACACTTCAGACCATGGTTTTGCATCCCTGCCCATCCTGGCTAATAATCGTTGAAGGACCTATCCTTCATGAATTTACCTAGTTCTTTTTTTAACCCTTTTATAGTCTTGGCCTTCAGAACATTTGTTGCAAAGAGTTCCACAGATTGACTGTGCATTGTGTGAAGTACCTTCTTATGTTTGTTTTAAACCTGCTGCCTATTAATTTCATTGGGCAACAACTAGTTCTTGAGTTATGTTAAGGGATAAATAACACTTCCTTATTTACTTTCTCCACACCAGTCATGATTTTATAGACCGTTATCATATCTCCCTTTAGTAATCTCTTTTCCAAGCTGAAAAGTCCCAGTCTTATTAATCTCTTCTCTTAGTTTGGGAAAAACAAATTGAAACTGGGCTTTCCCTTTTCTTATCTGTACTGCTTCCGCATTGGTGTGGGACTATACAGTCTGCAAGAGGAAATGGTTTTTTTAATCGTTGATTGTTCTGCTAGAGAAAATCAGGTGCACAAGTGGCATTAAAATCTCCAGGAAGTTCTCCTGAGTGTCAAGTCATCTTTCATTTCTGGTTTTGCCTCACATTGATGGCAATGTGTCAGCGGTTCAAATATCATGACAAACCATCATGATTTGTAGCACTTCTGTTAGCAGCTATATGATTGTCATTTGCTGAAGTGACAGTGCTTTGCAGTTGTAATGAGACCCCATTCTCTGTAGGAAGAAGAAACCTCTCTAAATGAACTCTTATATGGTTTTTATCTGATATATTTTTATTATATAAATAATTCACAAACATAATAATACTCCATAAAACACACACAAAGGGAAAATTAAAAATGTCATCTAAAAGTGCTCATGGCAAGAGACCCCTATGAATTTTATATGAAAAAAAAATTGTGTTTTTGGCATTTGGAAGTCGAGGTCAATCTTAGTAAAAAGTGGGATCACTTGTGATAAAGAATGCCTGTTGCTGATTGATTTTCCATTTTTCATTATTACTTAACATACTTTACTATTTCAGCTTTAGGCAAGATTGCGAGCAGCAGTCAGTCGCAGGCCAGTTGTAACCAAACTATTTGATATACCATGTGAATGTGATGACCAAAATTTGATTGCACTTTTCTGTCCTCAGCAAACCCTGTTCTCTTAAAAATAACATGTATCTTAGTGAGTTTCCTTTTTAAATTTGTTTACATTCAAGTTTGTTATTTCTATGGGGGATTTTCTTTTTCTGCCTTCCATATTCAGGGGATCTGATCAGTGTGGTCTGCCATTGTGGGAAGCTCTTTCCTCCTAGAAATGTCCACAATTCAATCTGCTCCTGGCATCCCTAGCAAGTGGTTTCCACACCCCACCTACTTTCTTGAATTAAGGAATATTGAAAATACTTAAAAATTATAATTTTGATCCAGAGTTGTTCCAGCTGGGAATCTTTGCTCTCTTTGGGGGCCTTTCTTTTCAAAGGGAGTTGCCCTCTAGCAACTATCCTTCCTCCACCTCTGTTGGCATCGCAATATAATGTTTGACATCTTGTATATTTTGTTACATACCCCTTTTTCTGTTTGCTGAATGTGTGACTTAGAGGTAAAAACCTTAAAATCATGGACTCTTGCAAAGAAGTTATATTATGGACAAAAGTTATATAGCGAAATAATGGTGGACCCTCAACAGCCATATTTGGAAAAGATGGCATTGGCGATAGATAACTCCTGAAAAACAAGAAACTGATTGAGTAATGGTTTGAAAGGCTTTAGGATTGTCACAGGAACACAGTATAGAGGTTTTATTGATCAAGGAAATGGTGAAAGTAGTGTTTAACTTCACTAGTTATTCATGCCATCTGGAAAATTCACTCTCCTAACTTGTTCCCAGAAAACTAGGTGCAAGTGAAGGAACTATAAATCAAGAAATTCAGCGCTATCAACAATTAGAGTCAGTAGCTGTGAATGACATTCGTCGAGACGTCCGTAAAAAACTACGTAGGTCCAGCATGAGGGTGAGGAATTTTCTAAAGCTGTTTGGCAAATTCTTAACTATTTTCACTTACAAGTTTCTCTTCCACATATCAAAAATAAATAAAAGGAAGACACTGAAAAAGTAAGGTAAAAGGACTATTAAATATATAAAACACATGGTTTAACTTTCTGGGAACAGATTATTCTGTACTACTGGAGATAGAAAGCCAGAATTTTAGTGGTACTGTATATTAGGTCAATTTTTGTTTGTTTGCTTTTCTATGACAAATCTTTAGGAAAAAACTATTTTAATATCTCTATTTTACTTTTTGAAAATAGATGTTTTTAATATTTTAAATATAAAATATCTATGTTCAGAAAATGTAAACAAGGACTGGCTTCCAGAGGTTTGGAAGCCATAATATGCAATACTGTAGAATTTACTAGCAAAGATTCAAACTCAGGTTTTCAGAGGTGGTGGCGATGATAAAACATTGCCTGACTGTGCCAGAAGACTCCAGATACGATAAGCATGCTTGAGTATCCGAGCAAAATCTGTTACGTTCTATTTGACTGATTTATTTTATTAGATTTATATTGTGTGCTAAAATAAATTGTTGTCGAATTGAGATGCCTTTTTATTAGTCAAAAGATAAAAACAGCAAGCAGGAGAAAATAGCCAAACAGAAATATATCTCCAACCCAGTGTCCCTACTCACCCACAAATGCCTGTTCGTATCGTGCCACTCCCTGCCATAAAGCATGGCAAAAGTGTATTTGCAGCAGACCCTGAAGATCAGTACATTTGAGCTATTCTGGACCAAGATAAGAGTCCATACCAAAGCAAGGGACCCCTCTCAGAGAGTGTTCTGATTGCAGCTTCTTCTTAAACGAGGAGGCTCTAGCTCATGTTCCTGTGCTGACTATAGTTGCGGAAGTATCACATGAAGAGAGGACATATATTCAAGTAGGGCGGTAGGCAGATCCCAAACGACTGGGTCAGGGGGTTACCCTGTTCTGACAGCAAGAAAGTACAAATGCCAGCTAGTATGAAAGGTGAGTGACCACAGACCAGTCAAAATGAAGATGTGTGCAAAGGCCTACAGATGGGTGTCTTGAACACATGCTACAAAATAATTTTATTTTGTAAAAGTTTTTTTATAACTGTTGGTGTGGCTGTAAAATAAAATGTTTTAAGCAGTGGAATTTTTCTGCATTCCCATGTTTATGTATAATTTTCATTATTTTTGTCCTCCACATCTTAGATATATTTTTCTTTTGTTTAGGCTGCTTCTCTGAAGGACAAATGGGGCCTCGGTTACAAACCCAGCTATAACCGATCTAAAACAATTTCAGCATCTGGAAGACCACCTCTAAAAAGAATGGACAGGGCAAGGTAGTGTGTTTGGCAAATGTGGGATTATGAGATCTGTAATGAAGTTAGAATAGACAGCAACAAGGAGAATGTCTAATTGTGGAGCTTCATGAGGTCTTTTGCCATAGATGATGGGTATATATATTTTTTAGGATGGTTTTGAGAAAATGTTTCCAAGAGATGGGAGCTTTAACAAATTAAGTTTCTTACTTTTTGTGAAGTATCGTTTTGGCATACCATGTCTCCAAAGCAGCTTGACTTAGAAATTCCAGATTTGTTTTGTCTGTCTTCTGAGAACTTATATCTGTACATTTCCCAGGTTTGATGATTATAGATATTCACTGTGGACACTCATAGTGCTCAAATATTATAAGAATTAATAAGGTGTGTGGTCTTCTACACTTCCTAGTCAGTATGTAAAGCTGAACTATCAAGTTTAAATAAGACAAGGAAGACTTTGTAGCACCTTAGAGAGTGACTACTCAGTTTATTTCAGCATAAGCTTTCGTGGGCTATAGCATCCGATGAAGTGGGCTATAGCCCACGAAAGCTTATGCTGAAATAAACTGAGTAGTCACTCTCTAAGGTGCTACAAAGTCTTCCTTGTCTTATTTACGGATACAGACTAACACGGCTGCTAATCTTAAACCTATCAAGTTTAAGTGCATCTGTAAATCTATAAAGGCAAAGCTTTACCCAAAGTTATTGGAAGCTAAAGAGTAGGGGGTTTGAATTGCTGCCTTGGAAACTGAACCTGGGATCTAAAAGTTAAATTGAGATCTTTTTGGCTCACAAGTCAGCCTCCAAGATGTTGCGATTTAAATTTGGCCTACTATTCTGAGATGATCCACACGCAAAATAAACTCCATCTCTTTCTTCCAGAGCTATATTTGCCCTGCAGGACTAAGAGTTAAGAAGTAGTAAACTTTAAGGTAGTAAAATCATCCGATATTACTCTGAATGCGTTCAGGGAGCCAATCAGTTGAGGAAAAAGGTGTGAAGTTTTTTTTTTATTTAAGTCATTTTGTGGGACTTTTAAGAACCACATTTGAAGGTTCTGCTCAGCAGGCACTTCAGAGGAGGCTAATAAGTAAAGAGGACACGATATATGCCTTTGATTTTTACAATCTGTTGTCAACCTCATATTAGAAAATGGATTTAACTACTAGTGAAGGGAAGGCAACTTTTTAGTTTAGCAAATGATTTCCTTTTCTCCTTCTTCCAAGTATTCTGAAGCTCGCAGCAGCA
Organism: Sternotherus odoratus; assembly: GCA_032164245.1. Taxonomy (NCBI): domain Eukaryota; kingdom Metazoa; phylum Chordata; order Testudines; family Kinosternidae; genus Sternotherus; species Sternotherus odoratus. The sequence goes on from JAVMKO010000004.1 coordinate 34,079,985, forward strand.
AGTTGCTATTCTCATTGCAGAATATTGTGCATCAACTTTGCTTGGTGTCACTATTGCTTTGTGAATAAGCATATTGCTGTTGTAGAACCAGCAGTGGGAAAACACATATTGGAGGGTTTGGATTTAAAAAATTATTGGCTACATTTTAATCAGCAATAACGTACAGTACTAGATTTTAAAAAAGAAAATAGAAGAGGAAACTTGGCTATTATAATTATAAGGATCTTCTCCATCAATTATAGACATTTTTAAGTTGACAAATTGGTTGAAAATTTTGAGCATTAGTTTTAAAGGTAGATTGAAGCTAAAAAAAAGTACTAATAGGGATCCCAAAATATCAGAGAACAGCTATTCCAAATTACAAATGGCTTTAAACAAAATGGATCAAAGTGAATTCCTCTTTTACTTGCCTTGCAAGATTATAGAATTTACAGGTTAATATTTCTTCTGAGCTGGGTAATTACTGATACCTTACACAGTAGAAGGAATGCAACTGTAAAGATACTTAACTCAAATTTTGGCAGGTAAAAAGCATTTCACTTCACCTTTTAACAAAATCATCTTCAGAGAATTAGGAATTCTATTGGGAAGATTAATAGAATGTTGTGTTATGTAGTTTATTCAGCTGGCTAGCCTATCAAGAAATACTTAAGATTTTCTCAAGCCATTGAGTTGTTAAATTGTGAATGAGAAGCTGTAAATTTGCACTGAAAATGTCATAATTTTTTAATTAGTTTTGAAAGATTGTCTGTATTTGAGTTGTTTTGTGAATATGTATAATCTCCCAGTTGTACTTCATTCCATGTGACAAGTTGCACACATTTTATGTTTATAACTGTCTTTCTGTTGCTTGGCCTGTGCTTGAAAAGAGTAAAAAACAAAAAGCCCCACAAAATTAAGTGAACTGCTGGCCAAAGTCATTTGAAACTTAATCTTTTTCCTTTTTATGTGCGATAAATGGTTGAATACTGATTTAATACCATTTCATTTCTATAAAATGTTAAGCATTGACTAATGCTTTATATTTTTATTGCAGCAGCTTTTGTGTAGTTAATCAAACTCTTACGTGGCAAGTACATTCTGCATTACATTCAAAATTGTAATAGCTTATTTATTCCTTTTATATTTTGCTTGTAGCTCTCGACTAGGAGACAGTGAAGAGCTCCCAGAAATCCGTGTAGATGCAGCATCTCCTGGACCCAGAGTAACCTTCAACATACAGGACCCTGTAAGGCATACCCTACATACTAATTTAATTAGTATACGATGCTACAGTAGATTAAAAACCATGTTGACTGGTAGCACCTTGGAAGTACCTCAGTTAAATATACTTAAGAAGATTTGAATTACCAATCCCTCTTGATAATTATTTAGTCTGGTGGTGTCTATCTTAACATGGAAATTAATAGAAATATCAAACTAATGAATTTTAACTTCTTTAAATAGATTATTTTATATTTTTAACAAGGTTCACTTTCAGGTATCCTCAGACCAAGAGCTGGCATGTGCAAAAATAATGCAGATGGTTGTTAACATGTTGTTGCTATTTTTAATAGATATGCACAATAGTCATATGCTAATTTATATGTTTAGCATTTTGGAAATGGGTATTAATGAGATAAATATTTTCTGAGTTTGCTGTAGGCTGACACATGTCCATTTGTATGTTTAAAATGTATTGTTCGGATATCAGTGTTTTTGTTGCAATATGTCTGTCTCCTCTCCCCCACGCCCCATCCTTCTGAAGTATGTCGTTTTTGGTCTTGAATGACTCATGCTATGGTAACTGTTTTAATTTAATTTTTTCTTTTTCATTTTTAATTAAGTTGAATAAAACAGTTTTGGGGATTACACAACAATCCAGCTGTCCAGGGGAAGGGTATTTTCAGGTACTTGTAAAAAGAAAAAATACATACTTTGCCAAAGCACTAATTCACCTAATTGGCAGCTGCTTTTCAGTTATTCATCTCTCTTTCAAACTTCACTATGCAGAATGTATATCATTTTTTAAAAAAAGATTTTAAGTAAGTTTAAACGTAAAAAGTTATAGGTGGACATGATAAATTGAGTTCTCAAGGATGCTTTCATCCCCATTTGTAGCTTAGATTTTGCAGTTTTTTGTAAAACTATAAAGACATATTTTGTTTTCATATTTACAAAGGCCCTGATAAAGGCTAATCTAAATTACGGAGACTACAAAAAGGCAAGCCAGGATATAGTCTTATATGCAGAGCGTACTGTAGAGAAGGACTCATTGCCCACACAATTATCTTAATCTTTTACAAATGTGTCCCAGGAATGCAGGCATCAGCACTGATGGAATATAATTGCGAGGCGGAAGGCGATTAAAGCATCATAATTTGATATTAGAATTCCTATATCTAGTACAGTTGTGTAAAATATCTTATTTAAACAGAGCAGGATAACCAGTTTGTCAAAATTAGTGCCCAGACAACCCACCTGCTTAAAAAAAAAAAAAAAAAAAAAGTTTTAATTTTAAAAAGATACTCTTCTAAACATATTGAATGGAAGAAATTAAGTACACTTTTTAGAAGACAATCATCTAACTTTTTCCCTTCCACCTTTCCTCTATTAATATTTTATAAGTGTTGTGAGTTAGAATGTTTTTTCAGATCATCTTAGAGTGCTGATGTCTAAATAGCTCATTTCTGAGAACAAAAGGAAAGGCAGAATTGTGCTTTGCTGAGTTGTTTTATATACATTTAACATAGAACGTATCAAAAGGTTCCATTCATTTGTAATATCCATTTCCATCAATTTTCCACAGCTTAGAAAAGACTGTCAAATATATTAAGTATTGTTGTCAGTTATTGGTTGCGTTAGAGGCCATAATGAAAGCATGGAGCAAATTATCAAAGGATCTTGCACTCAACACCTGTTTGAATGCACAAACAATCCCCATAATTTGATACTACTAGCGCAGTGGTTCTCAACTGTGGTCCACTGCTTGTTCAGGGAAAGCCCCTAGCACGCCAGGCCGGTTTGTTTACCTGCCTCCACCGCAGGTTCAGCCGATCGTGGCTCCCACTGGCTGCGGTTCTCCGCTCCAGGCCAATGGGGGCTGTGGGAAGTGGTGGACAGCCCGCACCGCTTCCCTCCGACCCCATTGGCCTGGAGCGGTGAACCGCAGCCAGTGGGAGCCACGATCGGCCGAACCTGCGGTGGAGGCAGGTAAACAAACCGTCCCGGCATGCCAGAGGCTTTCTCTGAATAAGCAGTGGACCAGAGTTGAGAACTAGCTACTAGCACTTTGGTGGCCCATGTGTTAGTCTAACACCTGCTTGTATGGTTGTTTAGACTCTGTTGCTGCATATACAGGTGTTAGTGCTTGACAACTCTTTCTGTGTGGAAGTATTTGCTGATACAAAGTGCACCAGAACTTTTTGGAAATGTATTCCTAAAGTTTATTCCCATCGAGTCTCTTTTATCCAACTTTCTAAAAAGAAGAGCATAATGTATAAGAAAATACTGTACATTCTGTACTAGTACTTTGCATGCCCTTTCATTCACTAAGAGATTCCTCTGCATTTCTCTCATTTACAGGTGGCCATGATGATTCTTTCTATTCTATGTTCTTTGCTTTTAAAATTCAATTAAATATTTTTATTCATTCTTCTACTGATGGCCTGTCATAATGTATGTTTATGTCCTTATGTCATAATGTATGTTTTGATTAGCGCTTGATACTATTTACTTTTCTAGCTAACAAATTCAGCTCAATCACTGAGGCAGTGATAAATGTATGGTACTGTTTTTCCTCCAAATCTTTGCATTTATTTGTGTTACATGATTCATTTCATACATTCCTATATCTGACACTTCTGTCTGTTCAAAATGAGGAACCTGAGCTTTGAGAGTTTTTAAAAGCACTCTTGCCCTCTGCCCCCAGATATCTTAATTTTTGCATAGTAAAGACAGTAACTGTGAACTTCAATATCTTTTTGTCTTTTCACAATCAGTTTCCAGAGGAGACAGAACTGGACCTTTTGTCAGTAACTGTTGATGGTCCATCCCATTACTCATCCGCTAGTGAAGGATCATGCTCAGTATTCAGTTCACCCAAAACTCCAGTAGTCTTCTCACCAAGCATTCCCTTCCAGCCTGAAGAGGGACGGCGGGATGACAGTTTATCTTCAACCAGTGAAGACTCTGATAAGGAAGAAGACCATGAGAGAGAGAAGCCTTATTTTTACAGAAAACCACAGTAAGCAATTTGTTTAAAAATATTTTCTTTTGGGCCGTGAGAAAATGGTCTTTAAAGTTCATGTTGTAGGTCTAGAATAGTTTTTGCTGACCCAGGATTGAATCTTGCCTGTCCTTCCTCCCTACCCTAGAATTACACCTGCTGAAAATAAAAGAAATCTAGGTGCTTTAAAAGCTTAAAATCTCCATTTATAAAAGGATAGGTAAGAAGGAAACAGATGTACACTCATTTCTTGGTGTCAGGCTAATTAGTTTCAACCCTTTGTGCAAGCAGACTTGCATGCTTTTCCCAGAATCAAGACTACAATTCAATCATGCTATGGCAACATGTGGTGATGATACAAATTACTGAACACTAACTGGCTAAAAATGGTAGGATTTATCATAGTTTCTGTGCTTTTCAAATGGGTCAATGCACAGTTGCCATTAAGTACTGTGTTCTAGGGTAGGGAGGATTCAGCAGGTGTAATTCTAGGGTAGGGAGGAAGGAAGGAATGTCTGATGAGTTGACTTTTTTCTTTTTTTTTAATGGCAGCTCTTGGAAGCCCCTCAGATTTTGGAATGTTGGAATAAATCTCACTTATTGGGCAGAGGGTAGGTGAGGAGGGTCAAAGGTACACTGTACCTTATTTAACACACAGTTCTGCAATTTACCTCATGGCTTAGCGTGTGTGTAGGGGCTAAGCATGTATATACAAACGCAGCATTATAGACAATGTTAAGAGGTGACTTATATTAAAATATAATATACATAAAATGTGTTATATTTAATTGTCTCCCTCTTCCATATCCGTTTGTTGCTCGTTGTCTTAAACTGTAGCTGTCTGAGGCAGGACTGTGTCTACAGGGCTTAATCCAGATCTCCAATAATTTAATATTTAATAATACTATAATTGAAGATGGACCAAGATAGCAGTGTGTACCTATGAAAATTTACTATATAGTGCCTTTTACAGAAAACTTCTTAAAATATTAAATGTACTGGGTAACTGACTTGACAGCAAATACATTAGTAGATAACCTTGAAAGAATCTTGTCACAGTGCCAGTATCTAACAAATAACTGTTCTTTCTGCAGGAATACCACTCGTAAGAAAGCAACAGGCTTTGCTGCAGTTCACCAGCTGTTTACTGACCGCTGGCCAACAACTCCTGCCAACAGAAATGTGACTGGCACAACCACAGAGAGAAATATTGACTTTGAACTTGATATCAGAGTTGAAATTGATTGTGGAAAATGTGTGCTGCATCCAACAACGCTTCAGCAAGAGCATGATGAAATAAGTTTAAGAAGGTAAGAACCGTATGGAAAGACAGTAATATTACTAAATCATATTAGAAAGCAGTGTATTAATGTATTGTGCCAGTATTTCTGCATTTGACATTTACTTAGTCATAAATAAGACAACTTACTGTTGGGATCCTCCCAGTACACTACACAGTACTTAATGGCAACTGTGCATTGACCCATTTGAAAAGCACAGAAACTATGATAAATCCTACCATTTTTAGCCAGTTAGTGTTCAGTAATTTGTATCATCACCACATGTTGCCATAGCATGATTGAATTGTAGTCTTGATTCTGGGAAAAGCATGCAAGTCTGCTTGCACAAAGGGTTGAAACTAATTAGCCTGACACCAAGAAATGAGTGTACATCTGTTTCCTTCTTACCTATCCTTTTATAAATGGAGATTTTAAGCTTTTAAAGCACCTAGATTTCTTTTATTTTTTACTCTCCAAATAAATGCCTGAATGCACTGTCTCAAACATTTTGAAATACACTGCTGAGTTGATGCATACTGGGCTAATGTTGTGTTCTCTTGAGATTAAGTTCCAATATTTTTTCATTTTATTTACTATCCTTGAGATAATGTTCACTGTACAATTAAAGGTATTCATACAACTTGAAATTGAAATCCTGACTCCACTTGAAAACAGTTGGGGCTTTGCCATTGACTTCAGTGGGCCACAGTTTCACTCTGGTTTTTTAAACCTTTCTCTCCATTCTGCAGATATCCTTTGACAGTCAGTGGCCTCTGTTTTCATTATCTACTAAAGATAAACTTGAGAATGAAATCAAGGGGCACTTCACTACTTTCTGTCATTTAAAAAAAAGTGTATTTTAACTTTAAAATCTGCAAATAACACTAATAATATCTTTTGGCAAAAGCAGAGCAGGATGGGAAAAGGCCAAAGGGGAATAAAGGGCCAGAAGAATAGAGGTCTGATGGGCAAAGAACAAATAAAAGGGGTGGAAATGCTTCTACTATTCATCATGAAATTGCAGTGTAATTTTTAAAAAAGAAAATGCCCTAAATTTTAAATATTGAAAAACATACTTGTTACGGAGTGTTAGGTCGGTACTAAGATAGGTTGCATATTGTTATTTATCTGTAGGAGTTATGATCGGAGTTCCAGAAGTTTAGATCAAGAATCTCCTTCAAAAAAGAAGAAATTTCAAACTAACTATGCATCTACTACTCACTTACTTGCTGGCAAGAAAGTGCCGTCATCTCTACAGACAAAGCCTAGTGATCTGGAAACTACAGTATTTTACATTCCTGGTGTAGATGTAAAGGTAAAAATTATAGGACTAGGAAACTTTTCTCCTTTCCAACTAGAAACTGACAAGAAACAAGTACTTCTTCTTCGAGTGATTGCTCACATGCATTCCAGTTAGGTTATGCACGCGCTGTGGGCATGGTTGCCGGGAAGATTTTCCCCCTAGCTACAGGCTGGGTCAGCAGGGAGCCCCCTAGAGTGGCGCCTTCATGGCGCTGTATAAGTACCCCTGAGACCCATCCCCCACCTTAGTTCCTTTAGATCATCTTTTATTATTCTAGCATGAAGTTTATATAGTGCAGATATCAAGTGTGATGCTTGCTGGTTTTTACATGGGAAATATGTCATACTTACTGCATGCCACTTCTGATATATGTTTGCAACATTTTGGAGCTGTGTGTGGTACATGTGTATACACAAGAGGAACAATACAAATGTATGGCTTAGACATTCCATATTCTTAATGGAGCATAAGTTCTATAATGAAAAGTGTTATCTAGGCACAAGACTAGGAGCCGTGAATTCGAGAGTTCCAATAGCAGTTCTGACATTGCATTGCTACGTGTCCATAACAAAACTTGACCTTCTGACTCAGTTTTGCAACCCATTAAATGAAGAAAATAATACTCCAACTATATCTGTGTGAGCTAACATTCAGTTAGTTTAAAAAGAAAAACTAATTACTTAAATATGGTAAAATGTATTTGTTCTATGTTATGGGTCTAGAATAAGACCTCATAGGAGTATAGTGAGGATCAGATAATTATATTTTGTCAAGTTTAGAAGATATATATGTAATTCCTGTTATTAATATATGTTCATGGTATGAACTGTAATGGCTCCAAAACAGCTGTTATGGTATGCTGTGAATGCATACATATAGTATTTGGTAAATCTTCCAAATTTGAGTTGGAGTCTGTAGGCATATTGTAGCACAAATAATAATTTATCTAATCTGATGTTTTGGAACGAGATTCAAATCGATAGGATATCAACTACATTTCCCTCCTCCCACTTTAAAAAAAAAATACTTTAGTTATAACAGGAAAAATATTTAGCTTTGTTCCAGTGTGTGATCTTGCATATCAAATAGTATATGTGGCATTACATAAACTTTAAAAAGCCAAATTAGTCCCATTAAAAAAAAAAGGTTGCTTAAGTTAGTCAGGCATTTGGCTTGCTTGCTTCTGTTCTCTGATAGGAGGTATGGATTGCATTTATCAGGAAGTCTTCTCTGTACCTAGGGTGACCAGATGTCCCAATTTTATAGGGACAGTCCAGATTTTTGGGTCTTTTTCTTATATAGAGTCTTCTTCCCTTCCCCCATCCCAGTTTTTAACACTTGCTGTCTGGTACCATATCTGTGCCTGTAGTGCATGTGAAAATGCAATAGTGAATGCAGGGTGGGGCATAGGTAGAGAATGTTTTATTCCTTTTCTGCAAGTGATCAGCTTTTATAAAGGTAATTATCTATGATGATGTCATCTGCTATAGATTTTTAAGAAGTGTGAAGCTACTCACTATGACTGGACTTCCCCTTCCAGAACCACAAGAGCTCTTCGGGGATACCAGATATGACCCACTTCCCTACTGTAGCTGTTAAGTGGCTTTAGGGATGCGCAAGCATCATTTGCAGTTTCTGCTCTGCCTCCTAGTGACATCCACTGAGTAAAACTAGATTTTGTTTACCCACGTCTATAGGATATGTGTGTATAGAACATGAAACCTTTGAGTTACTTTAAGAAGAGAGGTAAGTGATATGGGCATGATGATACGTAGTAGTACGGATAGTCTACAAAAAAACAAAAATCCACAACTACACAAGGGAATAAAGTAGTCATTGGCCAGGGAATGTGTATGGGGGAGAGCAGCAGCTCTGGGTAGGAGAGGCTGTCTGTCACCAACTATTAAGCATCTGTGTCCTATATGCTAAAAAAATATTGCCCATTGCTCAGTATGCTTCTGATTTAATTTTGTTTTTTGGGTGAGGTTTCTTAATTTTTTTTTCTTACAAAAAATTATGACACTATGTAGATAAAGATTATTGATTCCAATGTTTTATATATAATGTTTGTTTTAAGATCACACAATTTTTTAAAAAATGCAAAGAACATTTGGAGAAAACTGAACTGTGCAGAGAATCAGTGCGAATACTACTACTGAGAAGTAAATGGATTATTTTTTTTCATTTCAGTTACATTACAACTCTAAGACTTTGAAAACTGAATCGCCAAATGCCTCCCGGGGATCCTCTTTGCCAAGAACCCTTTCCAAAGAGTCCAAGTTGTATGGTATGAAAGATACTGCCACATCTCCTTTATCTAATACTATCCACAGCAAGACTAATACCTTACTTCTGCCCCAACCCCCACCCATCCCATCAGGTACTTGTAGAATATCCTTTTAAACTACTGTTTAACTTTGATATCTTTTCCCTGCCACATCATATGATCTACCAGCTTTAGATCTGTGCATTAGCTGAACCTCAAAATGGTCATAGATGTCTAAATATTGGCTGCAAAGAAATCTGACTATAGAAGCACATGTGCAATTCACAAATTCTAACTGCTCTTAAAGCTGCCTTCTCAGAGATTTCTGGTTAAATGGTTCTCAACCTATATCACACAGAGCAAATACCACCTACTCCTCCTCTTCCTTGAACGGATAACATACAATGCTAGAAAGAAAGCGTAGTTGTTTTTAAAAATTAATAATTGTTACTAGTACAACTAAGTATAGTTATACTCTACAGTATTCAGAACGCAATAGAAAATTGTATACTACTCAATTTACTCACCAGTTCATCAATTTTACATCCTTCCAAGAATATGCTTCATTACTGTGAAGCTTGCCTTGAAAGTAATGCTTTGAATTATGATAATTTCTGGAATTAGTTTATTCATCATGATACCAAGGAGCTATTTACAATCTTTGGATTAGTCAAAATACCAGACATTACTGTGCTCCACCACTGCAGTTCACTGAAAACTACTGTAGCTTGGAATTACTTGAAGTTCCAGTTTTGAGTGTCTTCAACTTCGATTTACAATTTCAAGAGTAACAAGTTGAATTATCCCAATTTTAAGTCAGAGGTCTATGACTATGTCTGGAAGGTTGCAATGTCAGATCTAGAGGTATGTAGATTTCTCTACCACCTTCCAGAGAATTATGTCACTTCTCTCTTCCTCAGAATTTTGATATTGAAAAACACCATCAAAACAAAATGAGCTGGAAACAGTAAACACTGAAAAAAGATTCTAATAGGCTCAAAGTCTGAGAGAGAGCAGTGAATTTCAGCACTTACCTCATTATCCTGGCTTTTAACTACTGTAACTGTGTTTTCTCCCAACATCCAGCTTCTTTGTGTATCTCTGAGTTCATGAAATTTAATTTTATTGCTTACTTCAGTTTCAGTCTTATGTTGTATCTTTCCTTCTAAGCTTGTTCATAACTTCTCTTTCCATTCTTTACTTTCCTAAATCTCCCCCAGAGTTTCTTTTTTATCTTTTCTCTACATAGATTTCTCCCAAAACTCTCCTCTACTTATTATCTTTATATGATAAGAGAGAGGCCAGTCCAGATGGTTAGCAGCACAGGCCAGAGTTGCATGGCATTAAACTGAATTGCCAACTGTCTTAGAAATTGACAGAAAGATAAAGTTTGAGTGTTAGGTTCTATTTTAGTCCTTCAGTTAGTCAGCATTGTATCTTGCTTGGAGAAATCATATACAACCATAATACTATATTTTACTTGTGTTCAAATGATCCATTTCTGTATATGATGATGAATCCCAATTCAATGACGTTGCTCTTTCTTCATTCCTAGTTCTAATTATCAATACTTCACACTGAGAATAACTGAGCCTGTACTAATAGCTTTTTAGAAATAAAATCTTGCTTAAAATTTACTTAGCTCAGGTAATTTTCTCATTTGAGACACACCAATTTATGTGTGCAGGTCTCTCCAATGAATTGACAAAATAGTTTTATAGTAAGCTATATTCTAGGTAAGAGAATAATCTCCAAGCTTGGAATTTAGGTGTTCGAAATCAATTGTTAATAGGATTTTCTGTTTAGAATCCTCATTTTATTATTTGTGTAATATTGTAGGACTTACCATTTCATCTTAGGGGCTTTGACATTTTTTTCAGTTGAAATCAATATATTTTTCCAAACTCATGTAAAATTAAGTCAGGTGAGCAATTTTGTCTTCAACCTTTCCAGGCTAAATGCCAGTTGCCTTACAATCAGTTATGGCTGTTGTGTCTTGTCTTCTGAAGAAGAGTTTTGTGTGGCTCACTTTGGTGACTGTTTTGGAAAAGCATAGTTATTGAAAGGAAGTAAGGACTTGAACTAGAGCTAGCCCATTAGGATAATACTGCTATCTGAACTGAGTTCTTCATCTCTGTTAATTTAATACATCTTTATTAGCAAAACTATGCACTTCTATGAAGTGGCTGTTTCACATGTTGATGGAGGAGGATACAGCACCTGATCTGTTTTCTCTAATTGTAATGAAATGTTGCTATACATTTTAATTGTATTTGGAGAAATTGTGTTCCACTAAACCAATTTGTATTTTATAAACATTTCAGCCAAAGGGAAAGGAAGTGGTGGAGTAAAAACTGCAAAATTGTATGCTTGGGTTGCACTTCAGTCATTGCCTGAGGAAATGGTCATTAGTCCCTGCCTACTGGACTTCCTAGAGAAGGCTCTGGAAACTATTCCTATTACACCAATAGAGAGGAATTACACAGGTACCATGTGACTACTACTTTTTCATATATTCTAGTACATAACTTTATTGACTAAATTCCAACTGCTTGAAACCATTATTTAACAATTTCTTTCTACTTTAAAAGCTGTCAGTTCACAAGATGAAGACATGGGACAGTTTGAAATACAAGACCCCTTGGAGGAGTCCACAGCCTCGCTAGTGTCATCGTCAACATCAGCATACTCCTCCTTCCCTGTGGACGTGGTAGTTTATGTACGAGTTCAGGTGAGAGTGCAACATTAACACACTGCACACTGTGTAATGCTAATAACATTTTTTTAAACATACATGCATTTTAAGCTTGCCTTTAACTTTGCTGTTTAAAATTAGATTCTTTAGAGATAGTTATACCTCAGAATGGATATCTATCAGATGTATGTTTCTAGCATGACACCAATCAGAATTCTTTTAACTATAGTTCTAAAGTCATTGGCTCCAAGTACGTGATACTCAACAGAAGTGAGCCATTCTGAGAGGTTCCACTGATCTTTAATCATCACTGTTCCTTGCTGTTTAGCAGCAGCAAAGCAACCATGAACTCTTACTGTTTCACAGCCATGTTTGAACATACCAGTCTTCTCTACAGCACAATTCTCATCTTATTTCTGGGAAATTATTCTTGTAAAATGAGTATCTACAGCTATCATTCTTTTTCAAATAAATACAGTGGAGCCTCGGTATAACACACCCCGCGATAACATGTATTCGGTTATAGCACAATCATACCATGGCTCCCTGGATATGTCCCTGTGTCCTGGCACTTGGTGGCGGCAGTGGCTTCTCTCCCCTGCTCGGCGGCGCCTGCAGTCTACAGTCCCGGTGTTCTTTGTCCCTGACAGGCGCAGGGCTGCAGCTTCCCTCCCCTGTTGGGCAGCGCGGAGAGAAGCTGCGGCCTGCGCCTGCCAGGAACAGAGAACACCGACGCCTGCAGTCTGTAGCCCTTGAGTTCTCTGTCCAGAGAACCCAGAAACTTTTTTTTTAATTCTGAGAAACCCCACAATAAGGCAACTCTGCTTTTAATGCAATGGGATTTTTTGGATCCCAACGGTCACGTTATAGTGGGGTTCCACGGTAAATAAAATACTTATAGCTAAAATATTTTATCCTCAGGATGTATTTCAGATATGGGTGCCTTGAGATTTGCTACCTTTCCACTCTTAGTTCATCTAAACAACACATTTTTATAGAAATTCACTTCATCTTGTAATTTTCTTTGGTACATTTATATTTTCCCCACTGTCCAAACTATCATTTTTTCACGTGGCAGCTTTGAATGAATTCATACATTAAGCAACATAGGTATAAAAGACATCTGTTTGTGTCTCAAAATGAACATAACTGGTTGGGCTGGAAGACTTATGCCCAAAAATTGCTGTGGGCTACCAGTCTGTGAGCACTTTTGGCACTTTCTTCAACCTCTCTTGGTTCTCCCTGTAACAGGAAGCTGACCCAGGAAGTTTTGAGAGGCAAGGATTTTAAGATAATACCAAGTGTCTTGAGACTGTCCATTTCAGCTGCTTCAACATAGTTTGACTTGATCAGTATCAAAGCTGAGCGTCCACAAATGAAGCAGCTTCCAAGCTGTGGATTCACTTGGGGCATACAGATTAGTTCGGGGAGAATGGTTCACTGTTATATCTAGGCATCTTTCTTGACCATTGCCTGCACTTCCTGGGTAACAATTCAATGAAATAGTAAATGACAGAAATGAACATAAATTCTGAAGATTGTAAATCATGGAGATCTTAGTAATTTAAATGCTGGACCAAAAAAAAAGCCTTAGTGTATTTAGGCTATAGGGAAGTTCCAAGCTTTTATTCTTTGGGTTCAGGCTCACAATAATTTTCAGGGATTTTATATTTGTTCTTAAAATCCTTTCTTTTGGCTTAGCCTTCACAGATCAAGTTCAGCTGCTTACCTGTATCAAGGGTAGAATGTATGCTGAAGCTGCCATCTCTAGATCTGGTGTTCTCTTCAAACCGAGGGGAATTGGAGACCTTAGGCACAACTTGCCCCACAGAAAACTTGGCAGTTGGTGGTAATACTTCACAAACTGGATCAAAAAACTCAGTTAATAAAAGTGGGATACCAGGTAATATATCTGAACAATTTTCTTTTAATTAGTTCACCTAATACGTTCAGCTAACAGCATAATTAAATTAAATTCTGTTTGTGTATAATGGGGGTGGGAGGTGAAATAAATTAGAATAAAAGTTAAACAGCTATGTAGTGAAATGTTGGAGTTCCATTAGGTTCTAGGCATGACAAAAACTCCTTATTGCTAGAATAATAAAATGTATTTTCACTATGCTGTTATACAGTTGTGATTTTAACAGAATGTCTCTTTAGTATTAGATCAGTTTTAACAACCTTTTTTATGTCATTGCTGGTCATCAGGAATATCCACAAACCGTGTCATAGAAGCTTTGTTTTTTAAAAAGTTTCAGAGCAACACCTTTTAGTAGTCTGTATTGGCAGTGCGCTGGTATTTTACATCCAAAAAAACACTTTCGGAGCTGTACAATTAGGGTGTTTTTTTTATTACTGTTTGACAAACTTGCCACTTCATTTAGCAACTATGGTGATGAGTATTCTAAGAAAAACTTTAAATGGAGGTTTCTAGCATTTCTGTTAAATACTGAGGAACTGCTCAAATATCTTTATTTGTGAATATATGTATATAATATGGAGTTTTATGTATTAAGTTCCACTTCCGGTTGTCTGTTTTTAATTTGGAAAATTACTTCATTCTTTCACTTATTGTATGATTTTCAGAATTCAGTTTAAATCTTTAGCTAGTTTTTTATTCCACTTCTTTATTCAGAACCATTTACTCTAGACCTAATCCACCTTCCATCAGAACAGTGGAAATTCTCCCTTAGTTTACTCTAGACTTTCAACTTTTGATGGTGTGTGTTTGTATGCAAAGTTAAAAATACAGCATCCACTAACTATGGAGTTGTATATTTATGAAATTGTATAAGAAGGCATTCATATCAGTTTTCTAAGCTATTCTGAAAACTCAGATGGGTTAAGTATTTTAAAAACAATATTTTTGCCTTTGTAAAAGTAAGTTCAGTTGTCTGTTTTCACCTTTTGACAGAAATGGCATTGTTATGTTATTTAAGCCATAAAAAACATATGAATGGGTAAGACCAAAGGTCCATCTAGCCCAGGATCCTGTTTACTGACAGTGACCGCGATACCAGATGCTTCAGTGGGAATGAACAGAACCGGGCAATGTATCAAGTGGTCCAGTTCTAGCTTCTGGCAGCCAGAGCTTTAAGGACACCCAGAGGATGTCCCCAAGTTGTTGTTTCACTGAGGTTATTTTTGAAATGCATCTGATGGCTTTTTATGACATGGTTGAACATGGTTTATGACGGTATTTTTAAATGGTTTCATGGCTGAAAATGCTTTTGTACTAAAACTACTATGTTTGTGGATAACATTTGTGGATTTTTGGATTTTCTTTAGGTTCATCTGGACTAGGCAGCCCTCTTGGCAGAACCCGACATAGCAGTAGCCAGTCAGATTTGACTAGTTCTAACAGCAACTCCTCAGGCCTGAGCTTCACAGCCTGCATGTCTGATTTCTCCCTTTATGTATTTCATCCATATGGAGCAGGAAAACAAAAATCTGCTGTTACTGGTCTAACTCCTGGATCAGGAGCACTAGGTACAGAATGGATTTTTTTAATTTAATGAATAATTGCAAAAGTTAAAGATTTCATAAACAATTGTTAAAATGTGAGAAATGATTTAGAACCTGCAACTGCAAAACCCATTTGTCTTAATAGAAAAAAGTGCTTATAGGAATTCTTGTGTAAATTCCATCATTCCCACAAACATGTTTAAATGCTTTAAGTGGGTTTGCAAGTGTTTGCACTTATTTGTACGTTAATGTTTTGTTATATGATAGCAGCTCACAGCCACAATCCGTTTTGGGTCCATTTTGCTATAGCATAGTCTTCACCCTGAAGACACTTAATAATATGGACATCTTTACAGACATGAATGTCCTTGTTGGATTTAGTGGAACTGTTAAGATACCAAGTGCATGTGTGCAGTATCAGGGTACATAAAGTAGAATAGTCTCTGCCCTGAAGAGCAGTGATAAAGTGGTATCATATAGATCTGGGTGAAATATTTAGTTTATTTGCCAAAAAAAGTTGTTTGGGTTGATCCAAAATCATTTGCAACTTTGACATGAATTTGCTGAATAGCTTTGGACAATTTTTTCAGACAATGCATCTTAGATTCCATTCACACAACCAGGGCAGGGGAGGAGGGCGTGGAGATAGTCATCTCCTTGTAATCTCACCTGGGATATAGAAGACTCTGGAATGATCTACACAGTGGGGTAATGCATTCTATGATTTCTAAAGCATACTGACATATTGTGCATTATTTGGCCTTGTAGACCCTTCTGGTGCTCTTCAACGTAGTGCAGTTTGAAACTACTACATTAAAGTACATGAGGGAATCTTTAGTGTGCACCAGCAAGGTCTACACAGACCAATTGATATGCAACATATTAGTGTACTTTAGAAATCACACATTTGTAGAATGCATTACCCCACATGTAGACAAGCTCTCAAATTCAGTTCTCCTTTTCCCATGGAGAAGGGATTTGCAAGAGTATGTCCTAACTTCTGGACTAAAAGTGATAAGGCGATCACCATTATTGCCTCCTTCACTGGCCATTTTGTGAATCTAACCCTTTAAAAATACTCAAATCCATTCCCATCCCCAGTCACCCTCATTTTGGGTCAAACAAAAAAGTTTCATTTCACCCAGAACAGATTTTTTTTGGATCACCTAAATGTTTTGCAATTGTGGGATTCAGTTGGATCTGAAATGTGTTTTTCCAATTTTTCAGAACTGCCAATAAACTGAAAAATTAGTATTCACCCCACTCTGCTGTTGAACGCATAATGTAAAGAAACTGAAATCTGTGACATACAGTAATTAGCAAAATTTCATACAAAAAATTGACTTTCAAGTAAAGTTTTTTTTGTTTTTCTATCCTAAAAGAGAAACAAATGATATTTACACCGAGGTGCTAATTTGGGGAGTACACTGAGCATCACCTCTTCTGTTTGTAGGTAATGTAGATGAGGAGCCCACTTCAGTCACTGGTCGGAAAGATTCTTTGAGTATTAACCTTGAGTTTGTGAAAGTAAGTCTGTCAAGAATAAGACGTTCAGGAGGTGCGTCATTTTTTGAGAGCCAGTCTGCAAACAAATCTGCAAGCAAGATGGATACTACGTTAATAAATATATCTGGTACTTACAAGTTTCATTTAATCATATTGCTCTCTTCTGTGTTTGCCTAACAATAGAGGTGTTGTTCCAATGATAAGCACCATTCTTTCTCCACCACTTTTTATATTGATGTCATTTCAAAGCCACCAACCTATGATGTACAATAGCAACATCTTTTAAGTGAATCAGTGACTAAGACCTTGGGGGAGGAGGGTCGTGCTTGGGTGACCTCAGATGTCTGTGTGTGCATATATCCCCCTCCTCCTCCGTGGTTGACTCATTTAATTTCAACACTTCACACATGTTATTTGACTTCTGTCTGCATGGGTTTATAGCTCTTGAGATTTTTGCTTTGATTTTCCAATATGAATGAACTTTGAATTTGGTCCATGATCATAAAGCAAGGAGAATTGTTACCCTGGAGTTTCACCCCAACCAAGCTTAAACAATCAATTCCACAGGATTTTGAGGCAAAAATTGCGGTTAGTCAGGTAGTTCGTAAACCTGAAGGTCCCTTTGGCCAACCCAGATGTGTTTCATGTGGTTTTGAGGGTTTTTGTAGGGTTTTCTCACAGCTCCAGCAGTACCAGAAAATTTGTCATTGTTTACTAAAATTAATATTTAGTATATTCATGATTTACATACTGATGTTAGTATTTTTAAGTATACTTCAAACAAATGAACTTACTTTCCAACAGTTTGTATGTTATCATCTTTGTGTCCACACATATCCCACTGTGGGTACACATGAGCTTTATGCACACAATATCAGAATTTTGGAACTGTGCCTGAACTATGCATGTCCTCATGAGTCCCTCCTGTGGGATAGAAAGGGAGAGCAGCTGCAACTGTCAGTTCCTTATTGCTACTGACTTGAGCTAAAAAACAATTTGAGACTGTTCACCTTTAGTTCCCATGTTAATCCTGTTAAGATATACAGCCTCTTTCTTCCCAAGGCCTTTCCTCCCTTCCTTCTTCCTGACCAACAGTTTTTTTCCATTGCACCTGAGTTCACATAGATTTTATTTTTAGGATAACACTGGTATGTGGGTTGGGAAGGTTTATGTTGGTTCCTTTTAAGACAAATTATTTTCATCTTATTTAAAACCATCTTCAGTCACCCCTACCAAACAGAGGCCTTCTTTTTAGAAACTTCTCCTTATCTTATTAGTTATTCTTTGAACCACACTTCATTCCTTCTGGCTATATAACTCATTATTTTCAAGGCCTTTCTTCTTCTTGCTAGTCAGGGCCTTTCTTTACAACATGTATATTTCCTTAATCCAGGCTTCAGCTAACTTTCATTCTTTAATTTAATATTTATCCTACAATTCCCTTTACATTGTTCCCTTGTTCCCTCTTTTTAACTTTATTTTGGTTATATTAAAAAAAATGTTGTGTTTGTTCCTCATCACACTGTGCCACTATTTGTACCAAAATGGCAGACGCAGAGTCCCTGCGCTTCAACCAGTGTCAGTCTTCCAACACTTCATCACCAACCACAAATCTTTCCGAAGAGCTCCATCATTATGCCATTATTTCACCAGTGGGAAAATCCAATTACAGATTTGTTTGGCACCAAAGATAGCACCTTAGCCTCAAAACAATATTTTTAGTTACCATTATATTAGCCCGAAGTGTCAGACGCTCCACGCTCTCATTGATGATCCTCCTAATACAATATTCCACAGAGAAATGATGATAAAATCTCATCCTAAACTTTGGGAATAAGTTGTCAGACTTTCAATTAAATTAGTCTGTTAAACCCTAATCACCCATTTTCTTTTCAAAACACCATTCGTCTCCAGAAGTGAAGAAACTTCACATCCTGTATGTTTCAAGGGTTTTGCTATATTATCTTGATAGGGCAAAGCCTTTCAAACAGCCTGTCTTTTTGTGGCCATCTCTGTGCTTCTAGGGATCAAGCCATCTCCTCCCAGAGAATATTGAAATGGATTACATAGTGTATTCAAATCTATCATGACTAACAATCTTATCCTCCAAATATTAAAGCTCACTCCAATAGAGCAGTGGTCTTCAAAGTGGGGTGTGAGCACCCCCCGGGGTGCGCAAGGCCCCCCACGGGGGAGGGGGGTAGGCATGGTGGCCCGGCTCCGCTGTGGGATCAGCCCAGGGACACAGCTGAAGTTGGAAGCATTCTATTCGGCGGCATTTCGGTGGACATACTCCCAAGCCACGAGAGGACACGGGAAAACAGAAAGGGGCCACGGAGGGAAAACTTTGAGAAATGCTGCAATAGAGCACAAGCTGTGTCATCTGTATGCTTCAGGAACATGCTCACGTCTCAAATTTGCAAGACAGCTCTGTGAACAAATCCTTTTACTTTTGTTAAACGCTATGCCTTTGACCTGGCTGCAAGATCAGATGCCAAATTTGGTATGATGGTTTTACAATCAGTATTTAGTTAGTGGCAGCCAAGGCCTCTCAGTCACACTTTTCAGATGAGTCACTGCTTTATCAGTCCGAGTGGGATCCACGTGGACATATACTCACAGACATAGGCATGCACACAGGGTATACTGGGTGTGCTCAGGCACAACCTAATGTCTCAATAATAATAATAATAATAATGTGGCTTTCAATGCAGAGTGCTGTGTCTTTAAAATAAGTAAATAAAATTCCCTGGGTGCACACCCTAGTGAAATGTGCTATGCACGGCTATGCTCAAGGAAGAAAGAACAATGTCTGTGGTTCTTCAAGATGATATCCATGTGGATCCCAAAACTTGCCTTTTACCCCCACATTTTCAGAGTCCACCTTCCCTGGCATTCTGAATTGCAAGGGAACTGAAGGACAGTTATGCCCACTCTACCCTTTATGTCCTTGGGTCCAGATGGCACACGTACATCCAGTGCAGGTGCAGCCCAATGGACATTGCTATTCAAAGATTCCGCTCTTGCACACAAGGCACAGGTGCACCTAGAGTAGGATTCACATGGATGACATCATCTTGAAGACCCACAGTTACTATAAGGTAAGTATATATTGCACTAGCTCTTTTAGTGCTTGAAAATGTTTTGGTGAATATATCAGATATGAATAACCTAAAAAAATCGAAGGGTAAATTTTTCAAGTGTTAGATTTGATTTTCAAAATCTCTGAATATTGATTATTTGCATTTTTTTATCAGCTGTCTGTGATATAGGATCTGCTTCTTTTAAATATGACATGCGGCGACTCAGTGAGATTTTGGCCTTCCCAAGAGCCTGGTATAGGAGAAGTATTGCCAGACGCCTTTTTCTAGGTGATCAAACCATAAATCTACCAGGTAAACTCCCCTTTTTTTCTCTGAAAAATTCTTCCAGGAAATAAACCAAAGCAAGAATTGTTTAATTTATGCCATGATATACAAGTAGAATGAGTAACTAGATAAAGCGGTAGAAACTATACTGTAGTATAATATACAGACTGAAAATAGGTATTGCCCAATTCTGATTCCCAGGAATTTTTCATTCACCTAAATCAGGGGTCTCAAACTCAAATGACCACGAGGGCCGCATGAGGACTAGTTCACTGGCTCGAGGGCCGCACCACTGACACACACACACACCCTCGCTGCCCCGGCTGTGCCCCCACTCCACCCCTTCCATGAGGACTAGTGCACTGGTCCAAGGGCCGCACCACTGACACACACCCCGCCCTTGCTGCCCCGGCTCCGCCCCCACTCCACCCCTTCCAAGAGGTCCCACCCCTGCCCCACCTCCTCCTCTGAGCATGCAGCTCCCCATTCCCTCCTGGAAAGCGCTAGGCACCACCAACAGCTGTTTGGCAAACAAAGCAAGAGCAATCTAGGAAGTCCAGAGCTAGAAACACACGCAACCCAGCCAGGCAGCAGAGAAGCCTCCACTTCTGGCCCCTCCGTCCTGCAAACTGCTATGGGGGGACCGGGGTGGGGCACCAGGAAGCTTTGCGGGCCGCAGGGAAGGGCTTTGCGGGCCGCATGTGGCCCCCGGGCCGCATGTTTGAGACCCCTGACCTAAATGGAGAGTTGATGTTATGCACTAAGAAAAAGTTACTACAAACAAATTTTAAATTTCAGCAAAATGTATAACCTAGATAATGGAGTGGAGAGTGTGCTTATAAAATTTGTGGATGACACCAAACTGGGAGGGTTTGCAAGCACTTTGGAGGACAGAATTATAATTCAAAATGACCTTGACAAACTGGAGAATTGGTCTGCAATCAACAAGATGACATTCAGTAAAAACAAGTGCAAAGTACTGCACGTAGGAAGGAAAAATCAGATGCACAGCTACAAAACGGGAAATAGCTAGCTAGGCCATAATATTCTTGAAAAAGACTAGGGGGTTATTGCTGATCACAAATTGAATAGGAGTATATATATTTTAAAAGGTCATGTATAGTCTTGAGAAAAGAAGACTGAGGGTCACATGACAAGTCTTCAAATATGTTAAGGTTTGTTATAAAGATGACTATGATCTGTTGGTTCTCCATGTCCGCTGAAGGTAGAACAAGAAGTAATGGGTTTAATCTGCAGCAAGGAAAATTTATGTTGGATATTAGGAAAAACTTCAGGGTAGTAGTTAAGCTCTCTAATAGGCTTCCAAGGGAGGTTATGAAATCTGCATCATTGGAGATCTTTAAGAACAGGTTGGACAAACACCTGTTAGGGATGACAATCTGTAGCTGTTGGAAGGTGTTTGTCCAATCCCTACCTGTTGGAAGGTGGGTTGGACAAATCCCTACCTCTTAGGGATGACAATAAAAACACTTTAGAAGAATTTCAAAGTTACTACTATGAAATTTGCTGCTAAGATTGAAATATACAAAACATTTCCCCATATGTAGGAGTAAATCATTTTGCTTCTGTTAAGTGTTATAGACTGACTAAAAATAAAATAGTCACACTGCACTATGGGCACTTTTCTTTTCCAGCAGCATCTGGTCCTGGAACACCAGATTCCATTGACGGGGTAAGCCAGCACCTTTCTCCTGAATCATCACGTAAAGCTTACTGTAGGACTTGGGAGCAACCCTGCCAGTCTGCTTCATTTACACACATGGCACAATCACCTAATATTTTTAATGAGCACAATACAAACACCAGTATGTCACCTGGGACAGCAAATCATAATTTAAAATCTCCAGCTGTTGCAAGATCCCGGAGTGTATCCGATTCTTCAGTTCCCCACAGAGGTGAGTAAAAAAGGAGATTTTTAACAATTCTGTGTCTTTTTAATGTGGTTTAACACTATAAATATTTCCAGTAATTAAATACAGTGATGGGGCATTGAGTCGTCATATCAGTCAGAAAAGTTTAGTTATCAGTCAGAAAACTACGTTGGCAACTGTAAGTTTTCATTCTGATCTTGTACTCTTAGAGTGCTGTAGGTGGGATGGACATAAAGTAATTATACTGCTTTAAAAATTCAATGAACTTGTTCTTAACATTTTAAACAGAAAATTTAATCATGGAAAAGTAGCAAGCCTATAAATAAATTAAAATTTAAAGGCACAATCCTGCGAGAGGTGAGTGCCATTGGCTCCCACTGAAATGTTTAGCACCTTTCAGGATCAGATCCTAAAGCATGTATTTTTCTCATTGTGCTAATGTCTCCTTTTTGTGATAGGACAGAGTTTGAGAACTACAGGAACTGAAATATAGTTTGCCCATCTCATCTATAAAACAGATTGGAATTACTATTGCTAACACAAAGGTTCCACAGTTGGGGTGTGGTTCTTCAGTTAATCTTCATTTATAGTAATCCTTACTTTACACTTGGGTCCACCCACGCTAACCTCGTGCTCCCCGCAGAAAGCTCCACGTCACAGATTGGATTGTCAAATATGTGGTTGCATGCAGATGACTGAGTCTCAGGCCCATACTAGGAAGTACAAAATAAATACAGATGTGTTTCTCTTTGTATAGCGGTGGAGAAAGTAATATGAACTTATTCTTTGACTGATTTGATTTTGCATCTATTTGGGGTCTGTACAGTATTGAGGCGGATAAGATGTTTTAAAATGTTTTTTACTATAGTGAAATATGTGGAGAAGTGAGAGGACATGTTTTTAGTCTAAAGGGAGGGCAAAATGTTGTAAGCAGTTCACATATAAGGTATGGAACCGCTCCCTCTGTGGTGCTCTTAAATCTAGTGGCAGTTTTGTTTCTGTTAATATCTTTTAATGTTAAAAACCTACAAGTTTTCCTCCAGGGAATGCCTTTTTCAATTTTTACTTTCCTCTGTATTTAGATACACTCTCAAAAACATCAACACCATTTAATAAATCAAATAAAGCTGGAGGTCAGCAGGGGACACCGTGGGAAACTCTGGTTGTGTTTGCTATGAATTTGAAACAATTGAATGTCCAAATGAATATGAGCAATGTAATGGGCAATACTACGTAAGTAGAAAAATTGGTGTTTTAGCAGATTGTATGTTTGGTATTTTAATTTTCTTGGGTGAAAAGACTGTTAAAGTGTTGTTCCCCAAGAACATTCAAAACTTGCTGTCTTCTAGGTCAGTGATTCTCAACCAGAGTTACACAAAGGTCTTCCAGGGGGTACATCAACTCATCTAGATATTTGCCTACTTTTGCAACATGCTACATAAAAAGCACTAGCAGAGTCAGTACACACTTCTGAAAGGGGTACAGTAGTCTGGAAAGGTTGAGAGCCACTGTTCTAAGGGATTTGTATTTTTGTAGCTTTAAATCCTGCCATTCCACTTGAAATGCCCCTAATGAACGAGTGTAATGTTGTGTGATCTAGTGATTTATGGTCTGCTTGAAGTGAAACTGACTGTAAGTGTTAACGGCCACTAGGGCTACACTCAGACTTCAGGAACTTGACCTAAAGTAGGATCTAAAATCGCCTCAGTGCCTTATGGAAAGTATAGTCTGCTCTTTCTAGGCAGGCCACTGGCCGCAGAAACACTACATTATATGCATAGATATTTCTACAGTGAGCCAACCTCTAAATTGCCAGTTTAGGACAGTGCGGGAAAATCAGAATACCATTTATAAGACGCACAAAGCTGCTGAAAGGTGGATTTTCTCTCTGCTGGGTTTGGGCCCAACCCTCCTACATAATATTATCTCTGCTTCATGGAGAAGAGGGGGGGAAGTAGTCTTTCATTTGGAGCCAAATTTTCAAATTTTATGTGTAAAAAGCGTTATTTACCGCAGAGTATACTAGATCCACGCTCATAGCAATTATGCACATTCCATGTTCCAGTGTTGAAATACTCCAAAGCTGAAAGTTTCAGCTCTGAAGCACCTCATCAACAGATGGTGCATGTCTCATCACTGCTGAAGAATTACATCCAGAAACTTGTCCTCTCACCTTAAGTGTCTGTTCTTTCTGAAACAGCACTATTTTGTCATTTGGCTTTTCTCATTTGTGGAAATATATTTTTCTTGCCCCAAACACTGACTCAGAAACAACTGTGCAGTAAAACAAGAAACTATGCATATCTCAACAGTTTCTGCTTAGAATGGTACCTTGTACTTTGAAGTATTGGAAGCACTCATGCATTGACGTTTTTCATCTCTGTTTCAGATGGACTACCAGTGGTTTGAAAAGCCAAGGACGTTTATCTGTGGGTAGTAACAGGGACCGTGAAATTAGCATGTCTGTTGGTCTGGGAAGATCACAGTTGGATTCCAGAGGTGGTGTGGTTGGAGGTACCATAGATGTTAATACCTTGGACATGGTGGGTAAGTTGGAAAGACTGCAAAGTCCATTACGAATTACACCAGTGAAGTGGTATTCTACAGAAGTGTAGTGTTCTGAAGTGTCATGTTTTAACATAATATGAAAAACCAAAAGCACATATGTAATACAAAATTTTCCTGTGTGAACTTATTTAATTATATAAACAGACTTTGGCCTAGAATCTCACCTGCTGCACTCATTGTCCACTGGGCAAAGTTTGGTGGCAAGGGAGGGTGTACAGAAGTCAGTTGTGATTTCCTGATTCTGGGATGGTTCTCTGCCTCAGAGCCAGGGCTGCTCTTAACCTGCACTGGCTGACTGTGGCCCCCAAGTGTCCTAGCAGTTGAAAACTGGAAGTGTACACAGCACTCCCAGTGCCCTATAACTCCTCAAATACCCATATGCTAGGAACTGCAAGAAAGGTGATGTAAGAGCTGGATGTGCCAGTCCTATACCAATTTGGGGACTTCCCAATGCTTAAGACAGTTCAGTGGCTTTCCAGCTCCTTTCCACCACCTGAGTGGCATAAAGGGGTCAGGATACATGAGAATCTGGTCCTTTATTTTTAACATCTTGTATATCCATATTGAACTATTCTATTTCAGCTCATATTTCTGAACATCCAAATCAACAACCCAGTCACAAAATTCAGATTACTATGGGCTCTACAGAAGCACGTGTTGACTATATGGGGTCCAGTATCCTTATGGGAATCTTTAGTAATGCAGATCTTAAACTGCAGGATGAATGGAAAGTTAATCTGTATAATACCTTGGATTCAAGTATTTCTGATAAAAGGTAATACTTCTTACTGTACTTAATGTTTCCACTGTCTAGTTCTGTCCATTTATCTCATCCAAAAGAATAAAGAAAGTACATATGCATTTTTTAATAATACTGCTAGATCATATCTGATGACAAAAATAAAATTAAATTAAAATAATGCAGGTTAGGAAAGCAAAAACAAGTCCCTTTTTGTACTGAATCAAATATAAACTGAATATATGATGCATATTTTTACCTTTTTTATATTCTAGTGAGATATTTGTCCATGGAGACTTGAAGTGGGATATCTTTCAAGTGATGATTTCAAGATCAACCACCCCAGACCTGATAAAAATAGGAATGAAACTTCAGGAGTTCTTTACTCAGCAGTTTGATACCAGCAAACGGGCTTTGTCTACCTGGGGACCTGTTCCTTATCTTCCTCCTAAGACAGTGGCTAATATAGAGAAAAGCTCACATGAGCAATGTACGTATTATAAAAATAAAAAGCTTAGTTGTATAAAGCCATTTATAGGTGAGATTTTTTACAGAATTAGGTTCCCAGTATTGCAAACACTAATGTGTGAGAGTAAGTCCCATGGAATTTTAAAGCATTAATATTAGTGTAACAATATATCATGCTAATGCTTCAGTACATCTGCCACAGATTTTGTCGCAGGGATAGTGTATAAAAATAAAATTTGGGGCTCTTCTTGTGATTATACACTCTTTTGATAAATATAAAAGGAGCTAGTTGATAATTTTGTTGTCAGATTTTTAGATGAAAAATTAATTTTCAAAATACAAGAGTTTTTGTTTTAGTGGAAAAACTTTGGTTTTGGGTTTTCAAAGGGTTTTTTTTCCCTCTTTTCTTCCCCCCCACCCCCCATTTCCTTTTTCTAGTGGGGGAAAGAAGTGGAAAAATTTGGAGAGGGATCCCTAAAAAATTCAAACCAGTGTTCATTTAAAATTTATAAAAAAGAAAATATATCAAGCAAAATGAAAAATATTTGTGTTTTTCAAGGCTTTTATGAAAATGTTGTTTTATTTTTGAATAGCCCTAATTTAAACATTCTGAAGCATAAGGATCCCATTTCTCCTATGCAAACACTGAAGTTGTTAATGACCAACAAAGAATCTAGGGACTTCCTTAGTACACAAGGAATTTAAAAATAGCTAGTATTAAAAAGATATCTGGTGTATATCTACTTCAACATACATTGTGGTAACAAGGCAGATAGAACAGGCAACATTTCATGTCATTTTAATATCCCTCCTTTGATCCTAGAGTGATCAGAACGCCTTCCCTGTACTCACTGGAATTCTGCATGTTCAAATAAATAGCAGTTTTATACATTTGTTCAGCCAAAAGTAGTTATTGCATTAATAATATTCAGTACCACAGTTAAAATATGTGAATGGTTGAGTTTGGGACTGGGCGGGACAAGAAGGAACAAGATATAAAAACCAAAGGAGAATACTATCAGAGGTCACTTTTGTATAGTGTTCAAGGTAATTTAATCCACTGACTACTCAACACAGTATCTTCTATAGTGAAAATGGTACCCTTGTAACCCTAACCAACCTTAAAGCTGTATATTATTTCTTTATTGTTGCTGACTTTTTTAGACTATCCTATTCTTCACATTTTGTGTAACTGTTGAATCCATTTTGACAGTTCGTATGTGTGGGTTGCCTTTGGGCTACCAGTAAAGTTTTCTATATTAATCTTGGCTGCTTATTCTTATTTATTTGTAGTACAGTAATGCCTAGTGGCCCCAATCAAGGATTGGAGTCCCATGGTAGTAGGTGGTAAGCAATGAAAAGACCAGCTAATGTTGTCTGCTATTTGATCAATTTCATGAGACTTGCCTCCATGAAAATTAGCAATAGTCACTTCTGGAGCCATTTATCTTCCTGTCAGACATGAACTTTGGCATCTCCTAATCTGATCAAAAGAAATAAGAGTTTTATTGATATTCAAGTACATTTCTTTGGATGCTTTTTATAATCTCCTGTGTCTTTGCACGTGACAAGGCAGAAACTATTTAAGTGAAACAGACTGTATAAAGTTAGTATAGCCACAGTCAGATTTTCAGTAGACATGGAATTCCAGCAGTTTTACAATATTATCTTCCACTTCTGCATGCCTGAGGACCTTTATATATTTCTGTGTTTTCCCCTAGTGCTGGATGCAGCCCATCATCGCCACTGGCCAGGGGTTTTGAAGGTAGTATCTGGGGGCCACATATCCTTATTTCAGGTTCCTTTACCAGAAGATGGAATGCAGTTTGGAGGATCTATGAGCTTGCATGGAAATCACATGACACTGGCATGCTTCCATGGACCTAATTTCCGTTCAAAATCTTGGGCATTGTTTCACCTTGAAGAACCCAACATTGCGTTTTGGACAGAAGCACAAAAAATTTGGGAAGATGGTAATTAAAGCCTTAATGCGTCCTTCATTTTAGAAATTGTTCTTGAACCATAATTGAGCATCACTAACCAAGAAAAGCAGCTTTTCTATACTTTGAATCAATATTGTTCTTTTCCCAAAATAGCTTTTACATGTTTAAAATAGTAATGGTAAACCAGAGAGAATATATATTGCCTCTTGCTTTGTCTGTTGCATAAAGGAAAACATCTAGTTGAGTATATTATTACTCTCTTCAGATTGTATTATTATTATTATTATTATTATTTTTTACATTGACACAGGTTCTAGTGAGCATTCCACATACGTTGTACAAACACTGGACTTTCATTTGGGTCATAATACAATGGTCACCAAACCCTGTGGAGCCCTAGAAAGTCCTATGGCAACAATCACCAAGATAACAAGGCGCCGTCATGAAAACCCACCACATGGGGTTGCAAGTGTGAAAGAATGGTTCAATTATGTTACTGCCACAAGGAATGAAGGTTAGATTCATATTCATCAGTTTCTGGTCTGATTGCTAATCAACTGCAGAACTTGTTGACTGAAAGCTGTTGAAGTTAAAAAGGGAAAAAGAGGAGTTTAGCTCAGAAGAACAGATATTTTATGTTCATAGAAAAGCTGAATCCCTATAACCCATACCTCACTTATTTGAAACCCAATTACTGGGTCATGTCCCCCAGAGTTTCACGTAAGTAATGCTAGAATAAAAGTGAGTTTTTAACTTCTATTCACTTTTAAAAGGTTTTCTTTTTGGCCCTCACCCAGGAAATGAGAGAAATCAGGTTGGACTTTGGGCTTCCCAAAGATAGGCTAACACAACAAGACTCTTAGATATTTGGATTCTATATATGGGGCAATATAAAAACCATGATAGACTTCTGGCCCAGTTCTCCATTGGCGCGACAAGTATCCGATCCCTCAGGCTTATCAGACTTTTAAGCACCATGTACTTAAGCTGTGCACATATACACGTTTTTTGGATCTTTAAGTGTGGAGCTAATACAGTAGAACCTGAGTTATAAACACCAGTGTTACAACCTAACCAGTGAACCATACTCCTCATTCCAAACCAGAAATATGCAATCAGGCACCAGCTGAGACCAAAAAAAGAAAAGGCAAATACAGTATGGTGTTAAATGTAAACTACTAAAAAAAAGGGAAGGGAGCTTTTTTTTCTTCTGCATAGTAAAGTTTCAAAGTTGTATTAAGTCAAAGTTCAGTTGTAAACTTCTGAAAGAATAACCATGATGTTTTGTTCAGAGCTATGAACAACCTCCAGTCCCGAGATGTTCGTAACTCTGTTTCTACTGTGACTTGATTATTCACTGCTTATATGCAATCCTCGCTATTAAACATATGTAACCTTATTGCAAAACCAGTTTATTTCCTGCTCAGAACAGTTTATCTACCAAACTTGAAGATTCAAAGTTCCACCAGTTTGGGAATTATTTCTGAGTGGAGGGGTGCAGCGAAGTGGTCACACTTCTTATAATTGGGAATGTATTATTAGTATCTTCACATTCAATTTCCAAAATTAAGGTGAATGTTGTGCTAAGTTCTAAGCATTTAAAAATAGGGGATTGCAACAAAAATTGTTTTGAAACCTCAATTAAAATGGTGGTTTCTAGAGAAACTGTTATGAAAGTCATATGCATGTATACTGCTTTGAAAAATTATCATTTTTTAGTCTTCCATCCATTCTTTATTGATCCTACTTCTGCTCCCATTAAAATTCTTTAGATCACTTTATTAAAAGTAATGGAAAACATGAGTATAGTGAAGATGAATGGGCCTTTGTATTCTCTCTTTATTGAGACAAAATTATCTGGAAGGAGCAAGGAGTTCAGAATAACCTCAAGAATGCTGTGAGAGTGATTTGAGACTTTACCCTTATCTCTAAATAAATGTACTTCCTAGAGTGTTCTCAGCCCAGATATTCTTAGGAGTGAGAGACTGGTCTTGAAATTGAAATACCATGTTGCAGTGAAAAAACAAACCATTATCAGACAAGAACATTTGCAGATCTGTCTCTTTAAATGCTGATAAGGTTTTTCAATAAAGATTGCTGAATTGTAGCATTTGCTGTTATCGATATAGAACTAAACCTGCTGCGAAACGTTGATGCTAATAACACAGAGAGCAGCACAACGGTGAAAAGCTCAAGCTTGTTAAGTGGATTCAGAGGAGGATCCAGTTACAACCATGAGACCGAAACCATCTTTGCATTACCGAGGATGCAATTGGACTTTAAATCCATTCATGTTCAAGAGCCACAGGAACCTTCATTACAAGGTGCAATGGACATCTTTTTCTTTTCTTTTCTTTTTTTCCTCGCTGTTCAATATTACTTGAATTCTGAAGTAATACTCAAATCAATGCAGTGGGATTTGAAGATTTTACTTCACTGAAGTAAATGGTGTTACATTGGTGTAAAATTGGTGTGAGAAAAGAATTAACCTTGGTATCCTAAACACTGAAAAGCTGACACACTAATTGTATTTTCCTTGCATAGAAAGCCATCTGAGAATCAGCTCAGATTTTGGGATTTTAATCTGAAGATAGGTGGAGTTTTGAGTAAAAGGACACTGGCTAATCCCTTTTCTTAAATTAACCTAGAGTGAATTCTGATGTTAAATGCTGAGGGGCCCTGACACCCAGTTAGAGACCAGGCATTGTTTGAATAAAACCATCATCTATGAAAATTTTGAAAAAATGGATTAATATGATTAACTTGTCATGATAAATATTAGAGCTGTTTAAAAAATGAGAATTCAAGGCAGGCATCTAAAATAAGTGACCTAACGTTTAAAAGTGAAGAGATTTTTCAGTTCCTGTTAACTTCAGAGAGACCTCAGTGCTTTTGAAAACTAAGCCCCTAATTTAGGAACCTACCTTAGGTTTCCAAATTTTTAATCTTAGCCAAAATGGCCATATTTTACATCAGCTCTCGCTACAATTGGTTAACTTTTCCACTTCTGTTCAAATAGGCATGTTTGACCTCCACATTCAATAGAGCCCATTACAATTATACATGGAGCTGATAGAGCTGCGTATAGTTAAGGTTCACTGACACTAATTGGGGTTGATATAGTTCTACATAATGGAATTCCCTTTAAAAAAAATTAAATTGTGTTAGAGGGAAAAACTACATCAAAAGAATCTTAAATTATCAAAGCTGGGCAATCTTAATTCTGGATTTCCTAATTTGTAGTGCTTGACTTTGCAACATCAATATTCTTTTAAGGTTTTTTGCATAATATATATGAAAAAATTGAAACAGATTGTGTGTATATATATCACACTTTACAGTATGCTAAAATTACTTTTGTTTGTCTAGACACCAGCGTTAAACCAACAGTGGAGTGCAGTGTAGTAACTGAATTCACAGACCACATTTGTGTGACAATGGATGCTGAATTAATTATGTTTCTGCATGACTTGGTGTCAGCTTATCTTAAAGAAAAAGAAAAAGGTACGTAGTTTAAAAAAATATCTTTATGATGTAATGTCAATAAACCATCTTATATTAAGCCACTTATGTATAAATTTATTTTATACATTCCTCTTAATACTATAAAGTAAATTTTCTGTTGTTTAAATGAAGGCTTTCTTTTTATGGGCTAGGTTTCAAAATGTTTAGTATTGGCCTAATTCTGCTCCCATTAAAATCAATGGGACTAAAATTAAGACGAGACCTAGCAAGTTTGAAAAACTCTACCCTAACAGTGTAACTGAGACTACAGAGCTATGTCTTCCAAAGAGCACTGTTAATGAGTGAGGCCTAGTCTACACTACTGTGCTGCATCTGTGCAACTGCACCATGTCTCCTGTCAGCATAATTACTTTACCTCAACAAGAGGCGGAAGCTATGTCATGGAAGACGCTCTCCTGACATCATAGCGTGGTGAAGATACTGCTTTAAGTCTGTGTAACTTACAACACTCAGGCAGTGGTTTTTTCACACCCGTGAACAACATAAATTATGTCAACTTAAGCAATAGTGTAGCGAAGCCCTGAGATTTGTGTTATACTAACAAAAATGTTTGAGTCTTGCTTGGTTGTTTTGTTGCATTGGAAATCAAGAAACTTGGGAGTTTGTTCCTTGCTCTGCAACTGATCAGATGTGTGACCTGGGCCAAACTACTTCATTTCTGTACCTTAGTTTTGCCTTAATTTTGCCATATGTTTAACTTTTCTTTGTAAAGCTGTAGATCAGGATGGACTGACTTAAATAAGTAGAAAGTCTCAATTAAATTAATCGATTTTAGTCAAGTTTTCCTTTTGTACTTTATTTTCTAAAGAAAGATAACCATTAAAACATTGATTTACAAGTGAATGGCACCGTTACACTAGATTTGGTACACCTTTTTGTTACCTAGGAGGGTACACTGTAACTATATGCATTTATATTTAAGCAATTACATAGGTGGGTTTTTTTTAGCTTATTATCAACTGCACATTTTAGTATGTTAGAAAATGGCAAATGTTAGAAATTGCTTGGTTGCTTATTTATTAGCTAATGAACTTTTTGCACCTGACTTGTCATCTGTAATAGGATGGTAATTGAAATTTAATTACATGTACAAAAGAGCATACAGAATGTATTTTTATTAAACAAAGCAAGCCTGTAATAAGTACACACTCCATTGTGCCATATTTTTAAAGCCTGACCTCAAGTTAAAATCGGGGGGGAAACATCTTTCTTTATATAGAAAAGTAACCTTTAACTCGAAGTTTTGCACAGAGGCTCATGGATTCAGGATATTTATTTTTTATTAAAATGTTTGAATAGATTATAAGTTTAGGCCTTAACTTATTTTGTATTAAATTCAGATTGTATTTTAATTTTATATATTTATTTATATATATTACATAAAATTTAAATAAGCAAATTAAATTATTTAAATAAAAACCATTTTTTAGTTTTTAAAAATTGATTTTTATCCATCTTGCATTAAGTGAAAAATGCTATAGAAAATCTGTGTATCAGTTTATTATATACCAAATCCTCTAATTTTAGCAAATGTAAATGAATATGTCAATTTGCTTATTGAAGTAAGATGTGTCCAAAATAAGAATGAATTTAGCACTTACTTTACTACCAAGTCCAAACAAAGCTTTGAATAATGCCCATGAATTAAATTTTACTTTTTCCCCCCGACTTTGTAGCCATCTTTCCACCTCGGATTTTGTCTACTCGACCAGGACAGAAAAGTCCAGTAAGTGTGCTTGATGAGAGTTCCACTGAGAGAGATGCAGAAGAAAGCATTACTTATACTACTGTAGACTGGAGAGAATTTATGTGCAATACTTGGCATCTGGAACCCACACTTAGGTAATTAGCAAGCTTACTTTTCAGTATATTTAATTTTACATTTATTTTGGCTGAGTAATAGTATTATCTGCAGACATTATTCTTCAAACCACAGATGTTTCAATTTGATAGTGAACCTACTAGTGGAACCTCACCTTATAGAAGCTATCACAGATTCTGCTTTGGCTATTAGATGCTGATAGGAAGACACCTGCTACAGTATATGAAATGTCATTTGGAAACAAATGCTGGGTAATACCATTATTCATCATAGACTACCGTTGATCACCTGGATCATGGTGTACATGTAAAAGATCTAGTTGGGTGCCCAATGAATCCATTTATGGCTGACAAGCCCAATTCGAGATTAAGCCACTGGATTAAAAGCACTGAAAATTATACTGCTTAGAACTCCTACAGTACAACAGTAAGGTTCTCAGGTGCTCAGAGTCAAGACAAAGCAAAATGCAGCTCAGTAGGACCACACATTAACTTATTTACCTTTTTCTGCTGTTGTTCAGATAATCTTTAATTCCCAATTTTAAAAAAGAATTTAGAACCTTTCTTCTTCTATTCTGTAAGTATGTTTTCTCTTGAGAATGTAAACTGTCAGAGTCACAGATCTATTGGTTGTTTAAATTTTTAAAATGTATAACACACTTCTGGGGGCTATAAAAATAACTTGAGGCAGACATTCAAATGAGAAATATGTCTTTCAAAAATTCACTTTCTATTGATTGTCAGCTAGTTCGATCCCCTGCTTTCTCTGCTGATGTAATTTAAGAAACTCCTTTTTTCATGCAGGGATGGAAAAAGGTTTTTACCCCTCCATTTTCACAGTGGGAATGCAACTATTAAGTACCGTATTTTTCGCCATATAGGACGCTCCGGCCTATAAGACGCCCCCCGAGTTTTTAAATGAAAAAGCCGGACACACACACACACAAAAAAAAAAAAAAAAAACACACCCCACCACCACACACAAAAAGCGCCTCGCTCTCCCGTCCCCGCCGCGCGGGCGGGCTGCCGGGAGCATCCCGGTTCCCCCCTCCCCGCCGCAGGCGGGCTGCCGGGAGCGTCCCGGTTCCCCCCTCCCCGCCGTGGGCGGGCTGCCGGGAGCGTCCCGGTTCCCCCCTCGGCGGGGAGGGGGGAACCGGGACGCTCCCGGCAGCCCGCCCACGGCGGGGAGGGGGGAACCGGGGCGCACATTCGCCCTATAAGACGCACCAACTTTTTCCCCCCCGTTTTGGGGAAGAAAAAGTGCGTCTTATAGGGCGAAAAATACGGTATTTTTTAAGTTATTATAGAATGAATGTAGTTCTCATTAAAAGTTGTCATTTGGCTGATGAAACTCCCCAGGCAACAGATGCAGTAGCAGGTGTACAGGTACCCCCTGCCCTAAATATGCACTTCATCCTTGACCAATAGGAATCACTTCTGAGAATGAGGGGGTATTTGTGTAGTCTCCATGCCTGCTTCAGTTGGTCTCTGCTGAGACTGCTAACAATAACAATTACTGCTGATGATAATGTGTTATAAGTGAACACTTGCCTCCTAAGAACTGGACTGTAAGACTACCAACTCAGTTCCATCCAGGCCAATAAACATCTATCAGATAACCATTTTTGGTTAACCATAACATGGTCCAAATTGATACAAGATCCAGAGATGCTGTATTACATCTGTGATCTCCTGAAACATATAGTCCCTCGAAAAAGGTATTAATACAAAATGTATTTCCATAAGTTAGCGGAGACTGAAAGAAATGCCTCCTGGATTTTCAGTTTTAAAGTAAAAAAAAAGTTTAAGATTTGACAATGCCAGTGCTAACTTGTGATGAAGGTTCTAGTTGCTGTACTATATGTAAGGCTGAGTTGAGTTTTAAACTTAACACAGGAATTTAACCTTTTTTTTTTTTTTTTTTTTTTTTTGGTATTCTAGATTAATCTCTTGGACTGGAAGAAAGATTGACCCAGTGGGTGTTGATTACATTCTTCAAAAATTGGGCTTTCATCATGCCAGAACTACTATTCCTAAATGGCTTCAGCGTGGGGTAATGGACCCGCTGGACAAAGTTCTGTCAGTACTTATAAAAAAACTTGGTACTGCTCTACAGGATGAAAAAGAAAAGAAAGGAAAAGACAAGGAAGAACACTGAAGATATAATTTTTGACAAAACTATAATTTTATTTCCATTCTGTCTGAGACTGATATTTTATTGTATAATAAGAATTTATTTTAAATATGATTTAAAGAGAAACCTAACAGCTTTTTTGCTACTATATTTAAAACTTACATTGTAAGTGACTGTTTACAGTGGTATACAATACCATTCTGTATGTGATAAAATATTGCATGATTATGACCAATGTATATTCTGTGAAAGAATAGGTGAAATACTGTAAATCTGCTGTTTAGCATTAACAGTTTTATTATGTGCAATATGATTCCTGCATCTTTAAAATATGTGCAGACTAACTGTGAATTTTCATAACTTTTATTGGCCATAACACACACAAACCCTTGTTAATGTGATTTTGTTAATGGCTTTTTTTCAGTGTAGACTTGTATAAATTCCTGTATGTATATAATTTATGGAACTGTGATTGTCATAGTGCTAAAAATCATTTTGTTTGTTACACTTGTAATAAAAAACAGTAAATGTGATGTAAGATTATTTTTTAGTTCCTTATTCTCAAAAAGTAGCACAAAGAAGTGTAGACGGGGATGTATTTCTGTGTCCCCTAATTCAAGCACTGGAGGATTGATTACATTACAGTTTTAAGTGTACAAATAGTAGGGGGAAAGTGTGGTCTGTCTTCAGCTGTAATGGGAGGGGATAGGCAGCGCTAGGAGAATATACATTAATGATAGAAAAATGACAAGCTATCCAATAGGTTTAAGATTAGCAGCCATATTAGTCTGTATCCGTAAATAAAACGAGGAAGACTTTGTAGCACTGGTTAGTTGATTTCAGCATAAGCTTTTGTGGGCTATAGCTCACTTCAGCGGATGCATCATGAGCCCACAAAAGCTTATGCTGAAATAAACTGGTAGTCTCTAAAGTGCTACAAAGTCTTCCTTGTTTTGTTTAAAGCTATCCAATGTAAATCTAAGAGTTTGATACAGTAAATAAGAATGTCTTCTACCATCTGTAGAAGCCATGATTTTTCAGACTTTTTATTCAAGAAGACTTCCAGAACTTGAACAT
This sequence comes from Sternotherus odoratus, assembly GCA_032164245.1. Taxonomy (NCBI): domain Eukaryota; kingdom Metazoa; phylum Chordata; order Testudines; family Kinosternidae; genus Sternotherus; species Sternotherus odoratus. Next base: position 34,116,242 of record JAVMKO010000004.1, read on the forward strand.
CACAAATTACGTTGCTCTTTCAGGATTACTGAGAACTCTACATGGTGTTATATATGTGTGTAGTTTAAAAATTTATAATAAATGCAAGCAAAAGTATTAAAGCCCAATATTCAATAGTCCAATGTGAATAAAGTCAAAACTAAATGTCTCTATATATGTGCACACAGCTGTACAAAACCAAAAATCGTTCTGACCAGCTGACTTTGTAAGGTGTCCCTCAATCCCACATGCACTTGTTCATCTAATGAAAGGCGAGGCCCTGTAGCGTTGATGTAGTCGATGTAATCCACCTTTCCAAAGCATTTTTCTGTTCAATATTGGTTAACATTTGTATTTTCCCCTCTTTACATGTCAACCATTTCTATCCTCGCCTGGGCCCATGAAAACTAGGTCACGTTTGAGGCCTTTTGTTCTTTCTACCATCTTGTCCCCTACAAAACTCGGCTTGTGCTTGCAAGCCGGGAGCGGGGGCTGGTGGGTGGGGTCACGTTGACATTCTACTTTTTAAAGAGCCAGGCTCCCGACACAGGAAAAAGACTAGACGGGGCCCTGCGCCAGGGGCTGTCCCGTGTACACGGGTCCCAGGAGAGAAGAGGCGTGACGCCTCCGGCGCTGCCACCTCTCGGCCGGGCTTCGGCGCCCGAGCTCACTCCTCCCCGAGGCCGGTTCCGAGGTGCTGGCAATTAGCGCTGCGCGGCCGTTAGAGGGGAAGGAGCGTGGCTGGGGCGGGCGGCCACCGCCGAGCTCGGGGCTGCTTCAGGAAGCAGCGTCCGGCTCCCCCGGGACTCGGCAGGTGCATAACACAGCACCTGAGCGCGGGGCCGCCCGCTCCACCGAGTCGCGCCCCGCCCCCGGGCTCCAGTTGGCTCCTGCCGATCGTCGTTGCTAGAGGGTTGCATAAGGACCCCGGGCGGCCCGCGCCGCCCGGGGGAGGCACGTTAACGGTCTCTGTGCGGCGCGCGCTCCCGCCAAGCGAGGGAGACGGAGCCCCTGTGACCCAGTCCGAGCGCGTAGCCGACTCCCCATCCCCGCACTGAGCCGCCTCGAGCCAGGCCTGTCGTCAGCACGCGCGAGCCCGGCGACGGTTGGCCAATGATCACGTGATCTCAGGGCGAGGCTTTTTGAGAGACGCCCTCGCGCCCCGCTGACGGCCAGGTGGAGGGAAGCCGCCCCGCGGGGGTGTCACGTGCCCCTCTTCGCTTGTTGGCCCGGGCTCCGGTTTCGAGCCGGCGCGTAGGTGGGGACAGAGGGAGCAGCGGGGGGGGGGCTCTGCTCTGCTCTCGCGCCAGATTCTGTCCCTCGCTCCCAGGGTGGTTCTGGGTCAAGGCTCAGTCGCGGTCCCCGGCCTCGTGTGCGGGTCCCGGAAGGGGAGAGGGGGCTGCAGCGTGATCCTCGCCTCGTGCCGCCGGTGGCTTCCGCTCCCCATGGTGGGCAGCCTCGCTGCACGCCCCTTGCGCCCGTCGCTGCGCCTGCCCTGCAGGGGGGTGGGGCTGACACCAGCATCTGCTGCGGGGACGCCGCAGGGAGTCCTGGCCGCCGTTAGTCTCCAGTCCGCGGGTGGTTGGCCTGGGATCCCTTCCCGTGGGGTCGGCGTGAAAGCCGCCCCCTGGGGCTCTACGTTGCCGGGCCTGGGCAGCTGTGCTGGAGCTTCTGCTGCCGTTGTCCTCGCAGTCTAGGGCAGGGATTCTCTCGACCTTGTTTTTTTCTGAACTTTCGCCCATCCCCCGGTTTGACCGACCTGAGCCACAAACACGGGTTTTCTGCATAGAAAAGTCATGGACAGTGTTACTGGGTAGCAAGCAGGGCAATTGCCTGGAGCCCCCTACCACAGAGGACCCCACAAAGCTACATTTCTCAGGCTTTAGCTTCCACCTTGGATGGTGGGGCTCAGGGACTTGGCTTCAATTCCATGCAGTGGGGCTTTGGCTTTCTGCCCTGTGCCCGAGTTAATCTAATGCTGGCCCTACTTTGAGGCCCCAGCCTCCTGGTTAAGAACTACTGATCCAGGGCACCGGGACTCAGCAGATCAGTTGCCTTTCAAATTGTGGTTGCAAGGAAGAGGAGAAAGTTCTTAGCTGACCGATAGTTTGCCATTATTTCTCTATGTTCTGTTTTTCCCCTACTGTAAGTTTGAGTCTCAACTATTATTAGTGTGTTTTTTGAATTTAGTAACTTTATTTATTAGCAGAAAGACTCAGGAGGCATGAAACATTTAAAACTAATTTGTGGGGAAATTGTCCAGATTTGCTAGGCTATGGTAATGTTCACTTGCCTTAAAAATATCTGTTGGCTAAATTTGTCTTGTAGGTAGATGGAAAAATGGCTAGCAACAATGACTGGTTTCGAGGTTCCAGAGTACCCAGTTTTGCTCAGATGCTAAAAAAGAACTTGCCCACTGAATCCCCTCCTCAAGTCCCTCCTCCGCCATCTCCACACCCTGTGACTATGGGCCTAATGTTTTCACCTTCTGAAAATTACAACATGCCAAACTCAGCACGTAAGGTGACACAAATCACAGGTATTGTCTTTAGATTTAAGAGAGGCCTTTCAATGCTAGTACAAAGAATATTACAAAATTGTAATGAAAATTGACCCGCCTAGATATGCCATCTACTTGCCTTTTACCAGGGTCATTCATAATGAAAAATATTTTATTTACTGATTTTAAAAAAAAAGACATTGAGGGCAAATAAAGTTAGACCTGTTAACCTTAACTAATTTTGATCTTTTTCCTATTTACTTGTACATGTCAGTAAAACATGTTGTTTGACTGTTTATTATCCTTATTTATTTATTCTAAATGCACTGTATATAGTGGTGTAACTAAAGAGATGCAACCTATTCAGCTTTAACATCACATGTAACATCAACAGAATGTGTGTGTATAAGCTGGGTGACTATGGGTGGAATTATAGGGATTTTTCATTTTAACTAAATTTCAATAACTATAAACACTTTTTCAGAAATTTGAAAGAGAGCTATAGAATCCTCATCCTTACAACCCTCTAAACTAACTAATCCTCATCCTTACAGCTATTTCTCATCTGACTAATCTGCTCTCTACCTTCCTCCCCATCTCTCTTGCTTTAGGGTGACTTCTACCTTGAACCTGCAGTTGAGGGGTCTGTCCATCTAGAGTTCATTCTTTCATCAGGTCTATAAATGTGTATATTGCACTTCATATAAAGTGCACCAACATGTATATAACATGGTTTGTGTGCATCATCTTTTCTAGAAAAAGATGAGGATTTTAAATACACTTTTGTTTGATAGTAACAAATTCCATGACCCTTGCACATATGTAACTTTCAAATGAGGGAGTTCAAGATTTTAGCAGGTAGACTTATTTCTGAGTCTTTTGTCTATCAAGAGGAACTCTTACTCTGTATAATTTAGATGCACATTCATTTCATGTGGCAGGAGATTGTGTGTATTTGTGAACTGAATGTAATAACATTTTTATGTCTTTTTGGAGAAAAATGTTTCTCCCGTGCTTAAAGCTCAAAACATACTTGGATAATTGGGTAATGTCTTGCTTAGGAGAAGTAATCAAGTTAGATCAGGCTAAAATAGTCTATGCTAAAGCACAGTCAGATTTCTAGTATAGATACAGGGTAACACAAGTGCTATATCTTAGGCACCTGCGTGACCAATTAAAATTGAGCTGAGGGCCCATGGAATGAAAGCTCTTTGTGATACTGTAGTAAAGAACTACAGATTGTGCTTCTGCTGTTTTTGTATGCCATGAAACAGATTTTGATCTGTTAAATCAGATAAACAGGTAATATCTGGAAGTACTTATATCCCTGGAAATTATGGCCTTTGGTTCTGGGCTTATGTGATTGGGTTTGACTTCAGAGACTATCAGGTTACTAGTCAAGGAACAAGCCCTAGTGCAGCGGTTCTCAAACTTACCTTTAGCGTGACCCCTTTTTTCTGAGAGGCACGGCGCCGCGACCCCTTGAGTATCTGCCGAAAAGCCGCCGAATGAATTACTTCCGCATTCGGTGGCTATTTTCGGCAGACATGCCGAGCGTTCCCAAAATAGCTCGGCATGTCCGCCGAAAAGCCACCGAAAGCGGAAGCAATCGTGATCACGGTGGCGGCTTTTCGGCAGAAAAAAACAGCTTGCGACCCCTCGGGAACCTGGTCGGCGACCCCCCGAGGGGTCGCGACCCACAAGTTGAGAACCCCTGCCCTAGTGTCTTTAAAGGAGTAGGCACAAATATTTACAGGGCTACCAAAGCTACTTACAACCGCTTCAATTAGAATAAAATACAAATTGCTTAATCTTCCAAGTAGCCTTTGTTGAGATGCAGCAATACTATTCTCACACTTTGATTTTACTTTTATATATTGCTTTTAGCTTACTATGCAGTAACATATTAAGTTAACAAATATATTTTAGGTCATGTTTCAGACTTGCTATGTTCCAAAGCAGGCCATCCGCCTCCAATCACTTCACTTCTTCCAAAGAAAATACCAAAGGAGTTTATACTAAAATATAAACGTGGGGAGATAAACCCAGTATCTGCCTTGCATCAGTTTGCACAAATGCAGCGTGTGCAACTAGATTTGAAGGAAACTGGTACAACAGGTAAATGTTTCTGGTTTTAAGAGAGTGTCCTTGTTGTCTCATGAAGTTGCTCTGTATGCGGTTGGTGTGACTGGCTGAAGCTATTTTTTTAAAACGTTGGTTGCACTGGTTGTAGTATTAACATTTTTTACTATGTCTATATCATGCCTTCATGTAATCCCATCAATGGCTGATGTGATTACTATAAAATCAGTTATAGAAATGAAAAAGCTCTCACCCTGGTCTTTGAATGCTTTTTTCAGGTACTTTTTGATACTTAATTAGTTCTTTTAGTATATATCTACACTGCAGCTAGATGCCCTTGCCAGTTGACTCCGGCTCGGGCTAATGGGCTGTTTAATTGCAATGCAGATGTTTGGGCTAAAGAGGGGAGGGTCCCAAAGCTTAGGCTGCAGCCTGTGCTCAAATGAATGTATCACAATTAAACATATCATTATCCTGAGACCCACAAGTCCAAGTCATCTGGTATGAGCATTGCGGTGTAGACATACCCGTAGGCAGTCACTCTTATTATAAATAACTTTATTTGCAACTTGGCCTGCTAAATTTGTATCAAATATAAGTTGTTATGCAACCTTGAACATACTCATTTCCTGATGTGTAATTTGCATCCTCTCCACTTGTGTTTTGGGATGGTTCAGATTGATATTTAGTCACAGTGAACCTGCACCTGTATGGAGAGTTTAATGCTTTTTCAATACTAGTCACTTGAATCCCCCCCAGACTGAATCAAATATGGTGGAACTGTGGCGGAAGTGATCCAGTCAGTGAAAGATCCAAGTTTACCTTGGTTAACAGATCTAACCATGGCAATGACACGAGGTTGCCCTGTCATGTGCAGTGCAGGGCAAAAAAAGATGGAACCTGACTTGTTTTCATTGCGCTCTGTCTACTAGGAAGTAATGTCTCTGTTAAACTAACCCAAGAGGAAAGCTGAGATATTAAAAAACTGGAATTCTCTTTTCTGACCGATTTTGATGTTGGGAAATACATTTATGGTAAAATTCCCAATAATGTAAACCTCCTTTTTCAGAAGCGACTTAGACACGTAGGAGACTTAGGGCTGGTCTTCACTACCTGCCGGATCGGCGGGTAGCGATCGATCTATTAGCGAGAAATTGATCGCCCGCGGCACCCCCGTCGACTCTGGAACTCCAGCTTGCTGGGAGGCACAACGGGGGAGCGCACCACTGACTGCCGCTGCCGTGAGGACAGCAGGTACGTTGGCTGCAAATACGCAACTTCAGCTATGTGAATCACGTAGCTGATTTGCAGTCGCTCCTCCCTTACCCCCTCTCCCCCGTAGTGAAGACCAGCCCTAAGTCTGATTGAAAGGCTGTAGGATTTAGGCTCTTGTATCACTTTTGAAAATGGAACACAGGCTCCTGAGTGTAGGAGTTCTTAAAAATTTTACTCTTAATTTCTCTGTCTGATGCTCAGGTCCTGACATCACACCCCTTCTGAGAAGTAGAAAAATAGCCTCATTTACAGAAGCGTTGAATGGCCATAGTTTCCACTAAAATGAAAGGCACTAAGTGAAGGCACTAAAATGAAATGCCTAGCACCTCTGAAAAATTGGGCTTTTCATTAATGTGTGCAAATCTATTTATGAATCTTGGATGAAAGGTGAAATGCAAGTATAAAATACAATTCTTGTAGATGTAAAGTAAGGAGTAGTTTGGATTTGTTAAAATATCTTTGCTTTGTATTCATTGGATCTTACATAATTCTAAATTCATAAAGCTAATGAATACATTAAAATAAACTTCTAACTTCTTTTTCTAGGCAATGTTGTGGGGACTTACTTTGCTTTTTGTGCAGTGGTAGATGGAGTTCAATATAAGACAGGATTGGGGCAAAACAAAAAGGAGTCTAAATCAAATGCAGCAAAACTGGCTCTTGACGAGCTACTTCAGTTAGAAAATACAGCACCAAAGGTTTTTGAAAGTTCAGGTAAATATTCCAGTAACCTCTCTGCAAGAAACTTATTTTTAAAAATAAATGTGTAGAGTAGCTTTGACTAAACACACCTGCATCAGTGTGTCTGCCCATTCCAATGAATCCTTCCGGCAGAGTTGATCAGTTTGCAATTCTTAAATTTTCACTTTCCTGCTCTTGTATTTTTAAATGCTGCTTTCAAGGTTCCTGCCATCTACAAAGGAGAGAAGGCAGTCAGGAAGAGAACCCTTTAAGTAGTTTCTGTGGACTGTTCCATGTTATTACAGCTATTCTTTCCAGTAAAAAGTAATTTTAAATGTTGTTTGTTCTGAGACGACTTCTGTTGAAAGTCCTATTGTACTAAGTCATCGCTTTCTGAAGAATTCAGTCATTACAACATTGATCTCCTGCTTTTTTGACACTGGGACTTATTAATAAATCTTCTATCCTCACGTGCTATAGCTTTGAAAGAGAGCAGTACTTTATAGAATGTGGACTAATTTAGGGAAACTAAATTAATTGGAAAGTAGCTTATTTTTGTTCAATGATAAAACAATTGACAGATGGCAAAATGTGAATTTAAATTACCCTGCCTGTTTGAGGGGCTTCCTATATCTGTTTATGTAAAATTGAAAAAACTGTTTCCAACAATCTTTATTTTGGGACTTAAAATAAAATTTAATTACTGCTAGAAACACTAAATTACAATGTCTTAAATGTTACCACAATTTAAACTTTCTTGTATTAAATTTACAGGTCCACCCCGGATTCCTGCAGAACCCATAGTTTCAGCTAAATCGACATACATTTCAAAGATGCCTCAGGGTAAGAAATCAATTTCCCCTCCCTCCCCCCCCCCCCACCCCCCCGAAAATTAAATTGGAAAGCTACACCAAAGTTAGAGTTGTATTTGTTATTCATTCCTGCCAACTTAATGATGTCTATGAAAATATTACTACATGCAGGGATGTCTCTGCTTTAGTGTCTCTAATCTCCCAGTGACGTTTGAGGTAAGAGTGCTGTACCTGTCATAGGTGTATAAATACACAGATGAACTTGCTTAAAGTCAAACAGTGGGTCAGTGGCAGAGTTGGAATTAACATTTCTGTCCTCAAGATATAAAAGGCTGTGTCCAGTTGATTGCATCTAGGGAGCATACTAACGTAACTTGTTTTGAGTTTTCTTATTCTCAGTTTTTCATCGCATTTTTAATTTTTAAACTAAAAAATGCCTGTTGATAGTATTTAGTATGGATTAGTGAATGTACTGAATGACTTTATCATATGTTCCGTTTTGTAGCTCATCTGAATGGATGACATTGCTTTGTTTTTTTCCTACAAACTTGTATTTTGCTCGTTTCTACAGTCTTTTTTTTTTCTTTTTAAATTATTTTCTTCACTAGAGAGACGGCATCTTGCGTATGAAAGATTTTCACTAGCTCTCAGGGAAACCTTTAACAGTCTGGCTGCCAAATATCCTGAGTACCAGAGTTGTAGCAATTCATTGGCTGCTTTTATTATTGAAAAAGGCAAGTCTGTTTTGAAGTTCAGTGTACTTGTATGAAGAAATTCTTTTGTAGTTGTAGGGTGCATATACAAAAAGGGGTATTGAGCATAATATAGATATAGCAGATTAAAGGAGATTAACAAGTATAGTAGCCTAATAAATCCCATAACCAGCAAACCCTAATCCTTTTAACATTCCATAAAATCTCTATATATAAAAGTCAAATGGTGTATGTGTGTATGTATGCGTGCGTGTTTGCGCGGATGTATGCTTACTCCTTCCACACCGTTTGAGCTAGAGACTTGAAATTTGGTACAGTTAGAGGTCTTGGGGTCCTAATGACCGTAAGAGTAGAAAATTTTTCAAATCTCACCTCTGACGCCCCCCAGGGGTGAAATTCTTTAAAGGCCAATCACATCAGCTGGGCAGCTGCTGTTCTCTGTGACATAGTTCTGATGTCATAATACCCCCTCCAACAGACACCGCACTCGCTCAGCTGTCTGCACCCTCCCCACCTCTGACGGACCCGAGTTGGGTTTGGTCGGAGGGTGAGGTAGGGGTGTCGGGTTTGGTCGGAGGGTAAGTGAGGTGGGGGTGTCGGGTTTGGTCAGGGGGTAAGTGAGCCGGGGGTGTTGGGTTTGGTCTGGGGGGGTGGGAAGGTGTCGGGGTGGGTGAGGGGTGAGGTGCGGGGGTTGGGGTTGGTCAGGGGGTGTTGGGGTTGGTTGGGGGGGTGAGAAGGGGGGTCGGGGTTGGTCGAGGGGTAGGTGAGGTGTGGGTGTCGGGTTTGTTTGTGGTGGTAGGTAGGGGGGTCGGGTTTGGTTGGGGGGGAAAGTGAGGTGGGTGTGTCAGGTTTGGTCTACGGGGGGTGAGGTGTGGGTGTTGGTCAGGGGGTGTCGGGTTTGGTGGGGGGTAAGGTGGGGGTGTCGGGTTTGGTGGGGGGGGGGTAAGGTGGGGATGTCGGGTTTGCTCTCTGCCCCCATGCAACGGACCCCGCACTCGCTCAGCTGTCTGCCCCCTCCCCACCTCCGACTGACCCGAGCAATGCCGGGTATTTTCGCTAGTCATCTATAAAAAAAAGAACGTTATTGTACTTCCCTCATAAGGATATTACAAATATAGATTTGTGCGCATTGAAATGGAAAGCATACCATTGTGTTAGCCCTCGCCAGAAAAGTTGAAAGATGCACGCCTTCTCAAGATTGTTGGGGTTGAAACTGCTGCATAATCTCGCTTGTTTAGGCTTACTTTTCATTTTTGTTAGATGAATGGAGCAGAGGGTTTCAGCAGATCATAATCTTTCCCATGATACCTGACATGGCATGGTTCATATGAAATATCACAATTATACTCAAATGATAAATATGGGGAGGGGTTGCAGGGCACTTCCCCCAGGTATAGAGTGTCACACCATTATTGTTAGTTAGCTAAGAGGTCCTAAAGATGTAGAACACTGTAGCTAGATTTGTGTACTAAATACTAGACTGACTTCTGTGTATTTAAAAACGAGAAGTTACTTTTGACAATAATCCGTATATCAGGTGTCATATTTGGGTTGCAAAATTAACAAACTCTGGATGAAGCTCTGAGGAGCAGCAACAGAGGAAAAGGGAGATATATACTGAAAGTGTAGCCAAGGAGATTGAAGGAGAAGAGGTATTTTAGCATTTCATGAAAACCCTTGGAGGTGAGATTCAACAAGACAACGCTGAGGTCCAACTGTACTGAACAGAGTTGACATCCATCTCTTACAATATCATCCTTTCGTCTTCTCCTGCCTCATATTTAAGTTAGTACCTAAGCCGTCTGCATCACTGATACTCACTGAGCCGCAGGTCTTTTTTTTTTCTTTTTTTTTTCCCCTGTGCCTGAGGTAGGCAATGTTGCTGAAAGCTGTAACTGCGCTGATGCATTTATCTTGCTGTCACTTAACTGTCTGAGTTGAAGCATTTAAGGAAGTCATCGGAGTCATCCGTGTCTCACAAGATTTTAAAAGTCCCCCCCCCCCCCAAACTGTTTCTTCTGACGTCTCTGTAGAAACTGAGTAAATACTACTTCTGTCCCTTTCAGAAGAGCAGAGTTCTGAATTCTTCTCAATTACCCCCTTCAGTTTATAATTTATCAAGGACTTACAGGGTCAGTGATATACCAGGACTTTAAAATATAGTAGTCCACTGGTGTGTAATGAAATATTTTTTTTAAAATATGTTCTAAACTCTTATGGTAAAGAGGTATTTATTTTCATTTACCAATCGAATTTCCACCAATAATTAAATGGCTGGCCACATTAGACTAAAACACTCTTCTCCCCTTTTATACTGTAGTAAAAAATGGAATCGTTTTAATTCCTCCTTTAAAAGCAGCTGCTTTAAAAAGATGGGATCCTGCAATCAAATGAAACCACTTGTTAACTACTTTTTCTTTTTAGCTGGACAACATGAAGTTGTAGCTCTAGGCACAGGAGAATTCAATTACAGTCAATGCATTCATCACGATGGAAGAGTGTTGCATGACACTCATGCTGTTGTTACTGCAAGACGCTCTCTGCTTAGGTAAGAAGATGAGTACATAAACTAAGAATTGCGAACAACCGTTTTTGTTGTTTAAGCTGTTTAAACAGCTACTGTTTTGGCATTTTAAGTTAAAATTCAAAAATTTCTAAAGAAATTATGGTGCTGTTCAAAAATTGGGGTTTTAGGAGGGTTTTCTCTGTATGTAGTTGTCATAAGTATGAAGTAGTTTAGAATTACTGTTTTACCTGTGAAGAGTTAACCCAGAGAGGGAAATGATGTAATCTACGGGAAACAAAAGAGGGTTTTACTTTCACTTTGTTCCCGGGCTTCTCTCTGTCTCCTCAGCTGCTAGGAGTCTACCTGTGGTTCCCCTGGCTAGGGGAGGAATCATACTTATGTTTCTATTCTACATTTCCATAATCTTCTAATGAAATTAAGCCTAGCAGTAAGTGTTTTGTTGCTCGTCTGTATTATTTGTTAATTGGTCCACGGGTTACTTTTCTGTTCGCTGTAGCAGTGGAGAAATTCCAAGGGAGGGGGCCAATGAGGGTTGAGTGATGCTTAGGTTTTTTCTCTATTGATTTCTGTACCAGGGATTTGTACTTCTTCTGTTTCTTTTATTAAAATATTTCTTTTAAGAATTTGACTGTTTGTTCCCATTGGATTGATCCTAGTTTGGATCAGTCACATCTCCCAGCAAGTGAGGGGTTGTGGTCTTTGTTTTCAAATCTCTCCCAGGAGAAGGGGGGAGGTTTGGGGGGGGGTTACTATCAGGGTTCCAATTTACCCTACCCCATGGTTTTGGGGGTTCAAATTGGTGGTGGCAGCATTTTCCAAGCCCCAACTGGAGAAGTTTGGGTTTTGGGGGAAAAGATTTAACCTAAGCTGGTAAAATAAGCTGGGGGGGGGGTTATTTCTTCTTTCATGTGGGGTCCCCACATCTTTACCCTAGAGTTTAGAGTGGGGGAATAGATCCTTGACAGTAGTGTATTACACACCATTACTCATTACAGTAGTACTTACTCTCAATAATCTTTGATGTTCCCTAGTGCACTTTAACATTAGTATTGTTGCAAACAGTACTAGGTAAAAGCTCATTAGGGAACCTTTACTGTACACTATCAGGGTCTAGATGGGCCGGTCAATGTATGACATTAGAGTGCTTTAGAAATTACACCCCTACAGTCTGCATTGCTGCTCTGTGTAGACAAGTCCTTAAATATAATTAACTGTTCTTGGTGTTTTTCCAGTGTTTGGGTAGTCACCAATTTCTTTTTTGTATTGAATGGTATTTTATTGGTGTCTATGGATTAAAAACAGGTCAGAAGCCTTTATATAGTATTTCAGGTTTCTTTACTAGATTATTTATTCAGATTTTACTGATGTGCTGAATAAAATAGTTGTCTAAATGCTCAGCATCTTAAAATGAATTTATTTTTATACATATATACTAAGTCTTTAAAAGTCTGCATATTTCAACATTTCTTTATCTGTAACACTTTATTTTAGGTATTTTTACAGGCAGCTTTTGTTACTCTATAGTAAAAATCCTATTATGATGGACAAATCCATATTTTGTAAGGAACCAGCATCAAGCCTGCTCAGTCTAAAACAAAAGATAAATATTTTTCTCTACATGAATCAGTTGCCCAAAGGATCTGCTCAGATAAAGTCACAGTTGTAAGTATTTGAGTCTTATTCTGAGATGCTTATTCAGAGATGTAATAAGATACTTTAATTTATTCTCAATGGAAGATTTATCTGCATCATAATGAGGAGCATACAAAGCAGAACTATAAATCAGATGGTATGGAAAAGTTGAGGTTTTGGGTCTATCTATAAAACTGCATTCAAAAATAGCTTGATTCTGTGACTAATGGACTGACATGCATATTTTGGAGCTTTTCCATTTATATGTACACACTAAACTTGTGTAGTATGACTAGAAAAGAACTGCTTGCATTGTATGATTTTTTACTTGACCATAATACTTAATACTGTTGCTGAAATACTAATGTTGACTGCTCATACTTTCAGAAATTCTTGGAATTTAGAATAGTCCTTTCAAGCTAAAGTTAGAATAGATTTCTAGAGAGTCACCTGAAGTGTAGCCCTTACAAGCAAACTACTTGAAGAGAAGGATACTCACTTTGTGAATTTCTTTGAGATGTGTGCCCTTGTGGCTGCTCCACAACTGAGCTCTGCTCCCTCTTGCTTTGGTGTTTCCTCTATCAGACTTTGTGGTAGAGAAGGAACTAAGGGCAGCAAGCCCATGCAGTCCTATAGTGTCTCAGTATTGTTACGGGCATACGTAGGGTACGTGCACGGACAAAATGGGCACTACCGAAAAAATCACTGATTGATTAAAGATGAAGGGTGCATGCACACCTGGAGTGGAGCACCCCAAGTGAGATACACCTCAAATAACTTAAGTTACTACACAAGGGGAGTAACCTCTACTTCCTTATAAGCAATAGTTTGAGCTTCTGGTTGAAATCTGCCATTTGGTGCTCTTTGAGAATATTTTTGAGGTATCTTGCTCCTGAGGCATAACATTGATTAGATACTAGCAGATGGCTTTTGTCCCAAATCCTATCCGCATGGGGGCTATTTGAATAGTGTATTTAAGTATAGAAAGTTTTGTTTGCTGCAATAGTAAATACCCCAACAAAGCCATGTCGGATGGCTTTATATTAGAAGTTTCTGACTTTGGGGGTCAGAAACAGTCATGCATATTGGACACTTATGTAAGTATTTTTATGTTGGCAAAACCTGTCCCTTTATTAGCAGGTATGCTTTGCTGAGATGAAATTAAGATAATGGAAGTTGAGCAGTGCTGCCTACAATTAGTGCCCCTGCATGCCTGCCACACTATGGGTTGTCTGGCTGGGATAGAATGCAGGACCTTTAGCCCAAAGTCACAGGCCTCGGCTGCCTGAGGAACTCTCTAAGCTAAAACATTAATAAGCTTTTTTCTGTTTGGAATAGCCACTAAGAGGGAACGTAGCATACTTAGCCAATGTTACATCTGTTTTCTTCAAATATCTTCAATAGCATGAAGGTTTTTTGTCTGTTGTCTCAAATGAAAATGGCAAGTTTGCATCTGCTTTCATGTGGCAAACATAGCCTTCAGATAGCCTGGGGGAGCCGCCGGCCAGGGACGCGCGTGGGCTGGACGGAAGGCTTTGGCGGGCCATATAAGGCCCGCGGGCCGGAGGTTCCCCACCCCTGCCATAAAAGAACAGGAGTACTTGTGGCACCTTAGAGACTAACAAATGTATTACAGCATAAGCTTTTGTAGGCTACAGCCCACTTCATCGGATGGAACATATAAACTAACACGGTTGCTACTCTGAAACCTTTGCTTGCAGTAGAATTTCAATTTTGAATGACTAGTGATTATTAGGATTTTGAGACTCATTAGGCTGAATTACTGCTTCCTCTGGTCAATTTGAATAGTCAGTAATGTTGTTTATAGGAAAGTAGCTTAAAAGTAATTATATTAAACCATTTCTGTTTTGGACACTTCAGCTGGAGTGGGGGTTTGTTTTTGTTTTTTGGTTGTTGTTTTTTTTGTCATGGAAAAAAGAGTTCTGTGACTTTGTGTTGTATCTAGAAAACATTAACATAGCAATCTCGTAATGAAGTCATTTGGCAGTATAAGCAGATTTTGGCCATTTAAATCTTGAAAAGTAACAGTCACTTTTATTTTTGTTTCTTAGCTGTCATATTTATTTAAAGTCAATATTTTTGTTGGACTTCATTGGCTTTTCTGTAATATTTATTTTAGACGTCTCAATCCAAATTCAATATCTGCATTTGAAGCTAATGAAGAGCTTAGTCTGCATCTTGCTGTGGAAGGCAAGATTTACCTAACTGTTTATTGTCCCACTGAAGCTGCTGGCAGAGTAAACAGCATGTCAGCTAGTGACAAATTAACCAGATGGGAAGTGCTTGGTGTCCAGGGAGCATTGCTAAGTCACTTCATTCAGCCAGTTTACATCAGCAGTATACTTGTTGGTAAGCCTTCCTTTACTGATGTAAAACAATTATTGCTTATACCCTAACTTTCAGTTATGGTATTTCATTCCGATTACTTTAAGAAAAATTCTAACCAAGTGGAATATAATGCTTTATTGTAAAATTTGTTTTGTTTTCTATATTTTTTTTAAAAAGAAACCAAATATAAATGTATTGATATTTTAAAATTGAGGTTTAATTTCTTTGAGATTATATGATGTTCTTCACTTTGTCAGATTACCCTGTCTGTCACCATACTTAATTCTAAATTTCCTAGGTTTTGTTGGTTTGACATACATGCAGTTATTCTGTGTTTAGAAATAAGATGTTACAAAGAATGTGGTGACCATTTAGATTCAGACCATTTAAATGATAACTTGCACATATGAAAACTCCCAACTATATAGTCTCATAATTAGACAGTACAAAGTAGAGCTGGTCAAAAACCTTGAACATTTTCTGTTGAATTTGTAGGGGTATTATGAAAAATGTCATCAAACTCAACATTTATACTAAAACTAGTAGAAGACAAACCTTTGTCATCTTAGTTCCTCCTTTTTAAAGATTAAAGGTACCTCTAAATTAACCAGGTGGCAATAGATTTTATGCTGGGAAATAGTAACTGCCAAGACAGTAGTAAGATTTTTTTGCTACCATATGGCAATCAGTTTTGATGGCAGTGAATGGCCTTCTTGAATTCCTACAGTAATATTTGGCTATGCAACTCAAATAGGTGAAATTGAATTGCTGGAAGTAATATTATATTGTCACAAGTATTTTCTCTCCCGTCAGCATTTGTACTGTTAAATTAGTTTACATGTAGATCGGTTCCCCAGATTTTAACAGTTATGGTGACTTTTCCTGTGATGTATAGAATACAGTTTTGGAATCCGTCTGAGGAGGCACAGAATCTTTTTATTTTTTTTTTCTTTTTCCCCCGATTCTCTCCTAATACCTAATTATATGCCTGTTCCTGTCATTCATACAGAGTGTGGACACTGTCACTCATTCTGCTTTTTTAAATTACTTTTATGTTCTGATTTTTTTAATATTTAGATTAACGCATACCACATTCATTCTTCAACCTTCCTTTACACAAGAACTCTCCAGACAATATGTATCCTTTGGTGCCAATTTAGTCCTTAATGGAAGTGTGTACTTCAAAGTCCAGAAAAGTCAACGGCTATGTCAACACTACAGAGCTGACAACTGCACCACTGTGGCACTGCTAGTGCAGATGCTCTAAGTCAAAGGAAGAGAACTCTCCAGTCAACTTAGGTTATGTCTTCACTACCTGCTGCATCGGCGGGTAGCGATTGATCTATCGGGGATCGATTTATCACGTCTCTTATAGATGCGATAAATCGATTCCCAAAGGTGCTCCCTGTCGACTCCAGAACTCCAGCTTGCCAAGAGATGCGAGCAGAGTTGACGGGGAAGCCCGCTGCCACCGTGAGGACACCAGGTAAGTCGCCCTAAGATGCACCGACTTCAGCTATGTTGTTCACATAGCTGAAGTTGCGTATCTTAGGTCGACATCCTTCCCGCCTGTGAGCAGTGGTAGCTATGTTGGCTAGAGAAGCTCTCTTGCTGACATAGCTATGTCCACACCAGCACTTAGGTCAGTATAACATATGTCATTCATGGGGCGAAGTGGGGGGAGTAATTCTCACCCCTGAGCAACATATGATATACTGACATAAGGCGTAGAAAGCCTCAATTCAAATCTGATGAGCCTAATGCTTCTGTTAAATTCCTGGAATAAGTTAAAATATAGAGTAACGACAATGCAAAGGCTGACTTTCCACATCAAAAATAAAACACCATCATAACTTGTATTTTAACTAGCATCTTGAGCAAAGACACCAAGGATAAATTGAGCCTCTAGAGAGAAGGTATCCGATCAAAACCAAGATTGTACTCGTTGCAGATGAAGTTTAGAAAAGCTTAGAATATCTGGTCACAATTTACCGGTATTCTAAAATTTCTGCTTACAGTGGTGTGCCTGTGTATGGTGGTGGCTTTTTTTGTTTGTTTGTTTGTTTGTTTTGTTTTTAGGAGATGGAAACTGCAGTGATACAAGAGGACTAGAAATAGCTATAAAACAACGTGTTGATGATGCACTCACATCAAAGCTTCCCATGTTTTATCTGGTCAACAGACCTCATATTAGTTTGGTGACTGCTACACATCCAGTTCAGCTAGACTTGGAGCACAGATCTCTTAGTGTGAATTGGTCACAAGGGGACACGTCATTGGAAGTTGTGGATGGTTTAAATGGAAAAATCACTGAAAGGTTAGAATTTTTATACCGTGTTAAAATTAGTGGTGAGCCTGAGTACTATATGTATGTTTGTGCCTGTCTAAATAATTCATTAAGACTCTCAAACAATTCTGGTTTTAGGCCACAGTATTATAAAATAATTGACAAGTTCTCAACTGTGACAGTGAAGATAAGCCTGTAAATTCAAGTTAGTAAACTCAAGTTCCTAACTCGGGTGAGTGACTACCTGCAAAATGTCCAAGCGATAGTGATTTGATTAGCAGCAGAAATCCATATGTAGCCTCTGAATGCGGCACAAGGAGGATTAGAAAAGTGCACTGGCTAAACAGACACTGCTAATGGAAAATCTCCAATCGGGGCTTGCGAGGCATGTGAGAAGCTTGGAATAAGCGACAGGGGATGGATCACTTGATGATTACCTGTTCTGTTCATAACATCTGGGGCACCTGGCACTGGCTGCTGTCGGAAGACAGGATACTGGTCTAGGTGGACTTTTGTTCTGACCCAACAGGGCCATTCCTATGAAGTGGAGCCTCTGTAGGAGGACACATGCAGTTAGTGCATAAGTTAAGTAACTGCTTCTTCTGGCATCAACAATTAAAGGAGGATGTTGATAAACTGGAGAGGGTTCAGAGAAGAGCCATGAGAATGATTAAAGGATTAGAAAACCTCTTTACAGAGAGACTCCAGGAGCTGTGTGTTTAGTTTAAGGAAAAAAAGGTCAAGAGGTGCCTTAATTACAGTCTAGAAGTACCTGCTTGGGGGGAAAAAATTGATGGGCTCCTCAGTATAAAAAACAAAAGGTATAACAAGACACAGTGGTTGGAGTTGAAACTGTGCTCATTGAAACTCAAAACAGGACACAATTTATAACGTGAAGAGCAGTGAATCATTGGAACAACTTACTAAGGGTTAAAGAGTCTTGTAGCACCTTATAGGTAGACTAACAGATTTTAGGGATCATGAGCTTTCATGGGTTAAGACCCACTTCATCAGATGAATGTTGTGGAAATCTCCAGAAGCAGGCATAAATATGCAGGCAAGAAAGCAAGGTAAATTCAATCAGGGGTGGTGGTAAAGCCCAGTTCCAGCAGGTGAGCGTTGTGGTTGATTCTCCATAACTGAAATGTTTGTTGTGTGGATGATGCTCTAAAAGATATTCTCTAGTCCAAACATGAATTAATTCATGGAAGTCCTATAGCCTATGTTATATTGGAGTTAAGACTAGATTAGATTATCATAGTGGTCCCTTCTTGCTTTAGAATCTATTAGTCTACACTCACACCATCCTTCCTATAATTAGACACAGTTTAAGAGGCAAGATTGTCAGTGAAGCACCAAAATATGAAATTAAGTAGTCCTTTGTTGAAATTAAGGCTCCTTTTTTCCCCTTTATCTCCCATCAGCAGTATAACCTTGAAGAGATTGAGTAGTATCCCTGATCTGGTAAATTACAGGATTGAAAAGATTTTCCAGCCTTCCAGTAGCTGTAATTATGGCGTTTATATTTTTTTGATTCCATTGTCTTTGTTCAATTCTGCTCTAAGTGGAGAACATATCACTTATGTGTGTAGTTTAAAACCGATAATCTTTATTTAAAATGTGGTAGCTGGAGCAAATAGAAACTGAATTGAATAACAAATTTCTTAATTTGTCTCATTGCTTTTTTCCCCCCCACCCTTAGTTCACCATTCAAAAGTGGCACTTCAATGGCAAGCCGTCTTTGCAAGGCTGCAATGTTAAATCGTTTCAAACTGGTCTCGAAGGAAGCGAACAGAAGTGATTTGCTTGAAACTAGTACATATCATGAAGCAAAGGTAAGACTAGTTAAAGGAAAAATAGTAAATGCCATTTTAATGGTTGCTTGCAGGGTGCAGATAGGTGGCAAGGAAAGACTTCTAGTATGCTGGAGATGTTATGTGAATGGTTGAGCATTTCTTACAGCAGTAATAACCTTTGTCTCCAATGTCTTGCTAACTGGTTATTTGTAAGTGAAGTTGTGACAGGGACCACTCACCTCTCGTAAGTGTCTCCTATCAGTGGCTCAGGGGGCTGCTTTTTCACCCCCCTCAGCCAGCAGGTTAGAGCGCTATAAGATGCAAATGTAGATGAGCCCTGAGACAAGATACGTATTTTCTCTTTTTTCCCATGAAGGGGCACATAGGATTTTCTTGTCTAACAGATGTTGTGATTAGTTTTGTCAGTATTAGCTACACTTTATTTCTGTAATAATTGTTAATTTATATATTAAACTAAACCTTTTCAATGGTTTCAAAGCTACCATTGTGAATTTACCTGTTTTTAGATTCATGCAGTACATAGCTAAATATTAGCATGGTGTAGCAAATGAGTAGTTAAATTGATGATGACAAAATCCCATTTTTCCCTTTGCCCAATCTGCTACATTTCTTATTTTGCATTTAGTGAACAATGGCATCTCAGGCATGTTTTAAATCATGTTTTGCTATGGAATATCCTAGTTGCACAATATATTAAAAAGGGCAGATCTTGTGGCCATCTGTAACAATTTTTTAACTTTGGTTTCTCTTTAGATTAAGTCAGCACCCTACCAGGAAGCTAAGCATTTGCTGAAAAGCTACCTAGAGCAGCATGGCTATGGATCATGGATTGTGAAGTCTCCGTATATTGAACAGTTCAGCATGTAACTACTAAGCTGTTATATTGGTTTTTATGACCTATTTAAATAAAAAAGTTAATCTTGAGAGTAAAATATTGGGATCTTGGTAGTCTTAATCTTTCAAATCAGTGCCATTTACAGCAATAATATGTGAATGGCTCAAACTTTTATTGTCAATTTAAACACAAATATTAGACTACCTCTTGTAACAAATAAGACTTACTCAGGATACCAGTGATTGTCTTACATAATTTCACAAAGCTGCTATTAAAGAGTCTTGTCTGTATTTTTTGTGGTGTTCTTTAAAGACCCTGAGATTTTTCCTGTCAAGTTTGCAATGTCACAGATTATGCACTGACTTTTCTGCTTCTCACAGACGTTTCTTCAGTGAAATTTCTGTGAAATTTGACTTTCTTTAGAAGATGCTATTAATGTCATTTTATGATTTAGTTGTAAGCGTGAAACACATTTTGATCTCCAAAATCAATCTCACTAACTTAATGAAAAGTGATGGTTGTTAATACTGGCTTTATGCATCTTTTGTTTGAGTTAATTTAAACCAGTCTTCATTGGAATGCCTTAATTTAGGATTAGCCAGTGAAACAGTGTATTATACACATCAGTGCAGGAGGATAATAAAAGCTTACTGTATTCTTAAAGGTAAAACTTCAGTATTGTTATTAGCAAACTTCTCAGAAATAATACTTTTGGTGTTTATCGAAGTTAAGCATTTCAGCTTCCTAATTTTCAGTGAGTAATAGTGGAAAAGTGTACAATTGATAGCATTGGACACTGAAGTCTTTAGCCATAAAAGTGTTGCATAACTATTGGTGAAAGTTCTCCTATATTGTATTGACAATGATCTTTGATACTGATATGGTAAATAGGCCTGGTATTTTCCTCTCATTTAGCTCTCTGAAGCTCACAATGGGCCTTACTAACTTGGTTGCATCCTTTGAGGACTGGGATTACAAATTTCTTTGGTCTTTTTCCTGTATCCAAGGTGTGTTTAAAAGTTCTGAATTAGCTTTCTTCAAAGTCAGTATTCAGTTTCTTGGTGAAGAACGTATGAGTGAATGATATAATTTAATGGGTTAAAGAGTTGGTTTCTGTTCTAACATTTTATTGACAAACCGTCAGAACAGAGGAGATCCCTACAATTTCCATTTATCTAGATTGTTAGAGTAGCTCCATTAAGTAGCCCCATGATTGTTTTAAACAGTACTGCAATTCAAGCTATCTTGTCTTATAAAAACATTGTGCCACACTGAGTAGCTGCAAAGTTTTATAATTAACTCAGCAGCTGTTTTTCTCTTTGTGATCAGTGTGTCCCAGAACCAATCTATATCTGTTTTTATTCCCTCAAAAAAACCCACGGAGGTTGCAGACCATGTGGTAGGTTGTTTTCTGAAACCAGACCAAAATATTAAAACTGCTGTGCATCCAGTATACTTAAATCATATTTGTTTTTACACCAAAATTTCATTTAAGCTGTTCTTGTCTTTAAGTATCCCTCCCCATTGCACTAATTTTTTCATCATTGTATAATCTTTCATATCAACAATTTCTTGACAATTACTAGGTGTTCTGTTCCAGACCAGCAGTAAACATTTCCCTCATTCATTAAAGAGCTCGTTAAATGGAAACCCATAGAGATAAGACTGGGCATATTTTAGGATCACATTAACTCAAACTTCGTATTTCAGGAACAGTTACAGTATTTTTATCATCTTTCCATCCTTGGCCTCTATAGAAATTTCAAGGTTGCAAATGGTATTGCAGTATTTTGATATAGGCCTCTCTACTAGTAATTAGTGTGATTCCTCCAACTAATTTCCGTAGGCTACTAACATGTCAGTGACTTTAGATTACTGGTACCATTGGGGAGTATAGTCAAAACAGTGACAAAAGGGTGAAAAATGCTGTGCTCCATTATAAGTCTACTAAGCGAATTCAATCCCCAGGTATAAAGCATCAGTTGCAGAACTGCTGGCCAAAATGGATGCATTGTCCTTAAGTTACAGTAATAATACTCCTTTGTTTTCAAGAAAGAAAGTTTAAAAGGGTTTTAGAGTTAAATACCTACTCTTATTTTGTTTTTATAGAATGTTCCTATATTTGAAAAAGTAACAGTTTGTTTAATTTTGTTCTTTTGACTTTTTATATTTCACTCAAGATGCTGAAAGCTGGACTTCTGTTTAGTTAGTTTCGTTTTGTACTCCTAGTGCAGTGCTATAAAGTGGGTTTGAGCTTGTTGGAGAAGTGGTATACTAAAACAAAAGCCTGTTTTCCATATTTGTGTGTTTATATCAGTAACTATTTGTATGTGGTTGAGTAAAATGAATAGTAGGCCTTCAATAAAAACTAGTTCAATCAGATGTGGGTTTTTTTAATTTTCTTGATGTAGGGAAGATGGCTTTTTTTCAGAAATGAAATGTCAATGAATTAAAACTTCCTGGTCTTACTCAGTTTTGAAAGTGTTACTACTCTACCAGCACTTGTCATTAATTTGTAATTCATTTTTTTTCATTTCCCTGATTTTTCTTTAATTTCTAATACACAGCTTCTTTTTTCATATAAGGGGTAATGCATCTCACTTTTGGAACTTGGAAGCTCAATGTTGTTGATGGGCACACTAGGACCAAGATGTACCCTTCAACTCAGGTCACCAGAAATTCTGCTTCTCAATGTTCCCTCTAAGTTTTGACAGACCATGTGTGCAAAAAACTGCTTCTGTGCAAATTTTTGTGCTTCCATGCAAATGTTTGTGCACCCAGTGTTTCGCCGTGTGCGCAGAGTTTAGAATCTGTGTGCATGCGCACAGTTTAGGGAACAGTGCTGCCTCTGACTGCAGAATAACTTGGCCATTTAGTTTCTCCCCACCACCTTGTTTATAAAATCACTTCATGACAATTAATAAAAGGTAGACACTTCATTTCAGCTTCTAGCTCCTTTCTCTCTCTCATTGAGGAATCCCCAGAGCACTGTGACTTTAACTTTGTGGTGCTGTATCTCTCTAGCAGGCTCCCTCTCTATCTGTTATGGTATCCAAGAAGCACTGCAAAGCATCAAGCTACATCTAAGAGGTGCAGTGTATATAAAATTCAGCTTCCCCAGAGTCTGAAGTGTAGCTATATGGTGCTGCACACTGACCCTAGCATTGCCAGATCTTGGGATTCTGAGTTGAACCAGCGTGTTGGGGACTCAACCCCACATGAAGCTACCACTCCACCATTAGAAGGCTCAAGCAGGAGCCTGAAAATTCCAAAGGAGAAAAGAACACCTTAACAAGCCGTAGGGGCGTGGCTTGCAAATTCCAGAGACTCTAGGTCCTAAAAAGAAAAAGCAAGTCTCTCCACTTCCAAAAAAAAAAAAAAGAAAAGTAAATCATTATTTTTAAGGAACTAGTAGTATAAAAATCAGGTTTGTACCATCAGAATGGAAAGGCAAAGCAGAAAAGGTATGCTGCTTTTATGTAAAGAGGTTATGAATTTAAGCTCCAGGCACCACTTTGAGTTGGTGTCTGGTCTGTGGGGAGATTGCTTCTGATGATGATCTTGAAGATTTGGAGGATTGTTAGAAAACTAGAAGAATAGGTCCAGGAAAGATTTCTTTCAGGATCGGTTCCATATCGAGTAGAGGTAGTAGCTTTTTGATGATACCATGTATGAATTCGAGTGGTGTAGTAGGTGACCACTAGGGTTATGTGATTGGAGGGGTTTTTATTTCTGTATTGAAGCAAATTCAGCATTTATGTGGCCTTTTCCATGGTGTGATCTGCTTCTCTACTAGTGTCCTAAAAGACAAAAGCACTCTGAGTGAAAACTTATCTGACCTATCAGCCCTCCTCCTCAAAGCAAACCTACGTAACACTTTCAAAAGATGAGTATGGGAGCTTAAATTCACAACTTATAGACACTAAAAATAATGGACTGAACAGAGACACTGTTCACTGTAATAAGATGATGACTTATAACAATTGGTAACCCACTAACCTCCCCTTTTTGTCCTCTGCCTCCAGAGGTGTTAACAGGTCACTCTACCTTGTATGGTCCTTTAGAGTGTATACTAACTACTTATGCTAAACAAGCTGTTTCACCACTAAATGCAAGGTCGTGCTTGGAGTACCTTTCCCAGACCTGAAGACAAGCTGTGTGTGGCTCAAAAGCTTCTTTCTCAAAAACAGAAATTGTCCTAAAGCCACAGCCTCACCACCTTGTGTCTCTACAGGTAACACAAACATTTACGTGAGAGAGCTTACAGTGCCTGTACAAGATACATTCTGCTGATCTACCTTCTGCGGCCAGAGTCACAAGGAACACCTGGAAGTAGTTGCAACAAGCTCAGGTCACAAGATACACATTTATATCCATCCATGAACAACATACTAATCGGTGTCCTGCTCAGAGAAACAGACCCACTGATAACTTGCCAAGTGCTGGAAACGACTCATGAAGCAAGAACTTTTTGAGCTCATGAGCAAAGCATTGTTCATCCATGTATCAAAATAAGCATAGCTGGGGACATAACTTTACACTATAGCAAAGATTCAAAACTTACCATTTTAGTGATCTTTCACAGAAAAAGTCTCCAGTGGTTACAGGTACTATGTGTCAGTATTTTCCCCTGAGTGTGTGTTAGTCTGGAATAGCAGAGGTAACTAAGAGTCTTTAAGGTACCACAGGACTAACTAAAGTATTGAAGCATAAGCTTTCGTGGGCTAAAACCCACTTCGTCGGATGCAAGCAGTTACCTCTGCTTCAATACTTTAGTTAGTCTTTAAGGTGCCACAAGACTCTTTGTTACCTTTTCACACAATGTTCTTCCAAAAAATCTTAATGACGCATGGTCGCAAGATGTAATGCAAAATTAGATGAAATTCTGACATCACATCCAAATGTTTCTGCGTAGAGGAGAGTACAACATTCTGAAAGTCTGCCCAATGTTCCCTATAGGAACAATGCATCAGGCCAGGCGTGTGTATATAGTTCAATAATGCTATATCTAATAGTGCCGCCTCAGAGGAAATGCGTGCAGCCCCAAAATAGTAATTGTAGAATACACCAATTGTATGGTAATTTTAGAATACACCACTGGGTGAATTTCTTCCTCTCATACTTCCTTTCTGAAATATGTATGTAAGGCTCCTACATGTGCACATATTTACAAAACATTATGCCCTCATCCATGCCATCAGATCCAAAGCAACCATTGGTTCTTCAATATTCTCTTCAGTTCTTGACTCTATTTCAAAGCTCCCTACTTCTTTTGGGGATACTGCTCAGAAGTCCCCGGATGTGGCACATCCATATGGACACTACTAAAAAAAGAAGGTTATTTACCTTGAGCAGTAATTGTGGTTCTTTGAGATATGTCCCCCTATGGGTGCTCCACTATCCGTCATCCTTCTCTTCTGCTTCAGAGTATTTCATAAGGAACACTGGCGCAGAGAAGAAACGGAGTGCAGCTCACCTGTGCACCGCTATATAGCCTTGACATGAGGCATGTCTGGCATGAGTCAGCTTAGCGTGCTTGTGCGGACAGAATGGACACCGCTAGCTGAAAATCTCTGATCAAGGGCTGAAGATGTGCGTACACACCTGAGTTGGAGGTAGGGACACCCATGTCAAGGAACGGCAGTTACTGTACAAGGAAACATAACTTTCAGTTGTGATTAAGATGTGCTCTTCCTTATTTTGTTCTGGAGTGAAGCCCAAATGTACTCTCTGTCACCTAGGATTCATTTGATGATGATATGGATGCAATTTAAGCACAGCTCATCTGTCTGGTGATTCATTGAATTACCACTCATTTATAGAATGGAGAGAGAGGGAAATGCTGTGGTTTCTCTCCTTCCCCCCCCCCCCCCAAGTTCTTGCAATACACCAGATGAACAACTGGCCTTTTCCACAGCCAAAATTCTCTGTGCTTCTGGTATTGGTGTGGTTGTAGTCATTGTGGATGGTCATCTTTAGGGATTCAAATATTTGTGCAAATGCTAGATCAGATGGAGTCGTGTGTCTTGCTATATGTGATGTAATTTTTAGGTTTGACTGAAAAGTCAGGAACCCTCCCACAGTTTTAAGTCTTGTCTTGGGGTCTGATCTGATGATATCAGATAGTGGGTTCACCCACGTGGGTGATCTAGCCAATCTTGTATGTTTCAATGTGTGGGCTACTTAGCACCTTAACAGCATCATATTAACAGCAACAGTTCATTTTCCTATGAACGTGATAGGTAACTAATCCTGAGGATTTTTGTGATCCATTTACTTGTGCTGGCATGTATCTGTATTTGAGTTCACCTCCCAGCATGTCACTTTTCACCTTTCACCATTTATTATCCATTAATATCATATATTTAATTGGCTGTGTCACTTTCTATTTCCTTATACCCTCATTGCTTCATGTAAACAGGTATCCTTTTAACATCTCATTAGAGATGTATAAATAAAATCCTGTATTTGCACTCTCAATCATTCACTAGAAATGACTGACATGTTACAAATACACCATTATGACTTAACTGCAAGATCAAATAGGACAAGAGGAGAAGCAAGCAATTGACTGTGAATTTGCATAAGTAACACATTCTGAGAACTCCAGCTGACATAAGTAACTTTTTAGGGGGAAAAAATCTTCTTCTTCGAGTGATTGCTCACATGCATTCCACTATAGGTTAGGCACGCGCTGCGGGCCTGGTTGCCGGGTAGATTTTTCCCCTAGCTGCAGACTGGGTGAGCAGGGGGCCCCCTGGAGTGGCGCCACTGAGGCACTCTATAAATACCCCTGCGACACAGTCTGGCCCTCAGTTCCTTCTTCACCGCTCGTGCTGGTAGTCGGAACAGGAGTACTGCTCTTGAGCGTTCTCCTTATCTCCTAGCTGTTGCTTCTATTGTTATCTCTATCGTTCTTGTTAAGTAGTTGTTAGTTAGTTTGCATAGTTTTATAGTGTAGATAGTTAAGGGCAGGGGCTTTTCCCTGCCACCGGAGCCATGTCAGCCAAGGCTCCGGGATTCAAGCCATGTGCGGAGTGTGGGAAGCCCATGCCTGCGGGGGACCCACACTCCAAGTGCCTCGGGGAAGCGCACTTGGCAGATTCCTGCAAAATGTGCAGGGCCTTTAAGCCCAGGACCCGCAAGGACAGGGAATCCCGCTTGCGGCAGATCCTGATGGAGGCGGCTCTCACTCCGGACTCAGGTGCGGTACCGGGCCCCGCACCCAAGCCGGCCAAATCGAAGCCTCGGCACCGGTCGTGCTCCCCCAGCGCTAAGCGCAGGAAGGACTCCCAACCTCGCTCCGCTCCGGCACCGGATCGCGTGCAGCCGCCGGCACCGCCCACGCGCCCGCCGTCGCCGCCTGGGAGCCGACCTGAGGCCCAGCCGCCTGCACCCGCACCGATGACTCCGGCGCCGCAGGAGGCCCCGTCGAGTCCGGTGCCAGTGGTCTCGCCACTCAGGGTGCCGATTCCGCAGCAGCTTCCCTCCACGCCGGAGGCGTTCGCTGCTGCGAGGAGGTTGCTCGCAGAGGATACCCCTCAGCAACCTGTTCGGTCTAGGGGCAAGCCGCCCATGACCGAGACCGAGATCGCGGCTCGAAGCCCGGCTGGGCATGAACGCCGATTGATCTCGCGGCGCCGATCGAACTCCCGGTACCGGTCAGCTTCCCGGCGCCGGTCGCAGTCTCGGCGCCGCACGGAGTTGAGACCATGCTCCAGGTCTCCTCATGGCCGTTCGCGCAGGTCGCGCTCTGGCCGCCGGTCCGAGTCCTGGCGCCGATCAGAGTCCCAGCAACCGTGTACAGCTAGGTGCCGGTCGTACTCTCGGCACCGGTCGCACTCCCAGCACCAGTCCGTTAGCTGCCGCAGGGACCGCTCCAGACGCCGCTCGCCAAGCTGATCGTCATCTCGGCACCGCTCGGCGTCACGGCACCGGTCCTATTCGACCCGGCACCGATCACCTCGGCACCGGTCGTCGTCACGGCACCGCAGAGGTCGACGCTCCACCCCTAGACGGCACCGGCGCTCGCCTCGGCACCGGACCCCGTCTCGGCACCGAAGGTCTTCCCGGCGCCGGTCGTCATCGCGGCACCATGGATCCCGAAGGCGCAGCCGATCCAGCAATAGCCGATCTTCAGAGGGCCATCGCTTCTCCCGGCACCGGTCGAGAAGCCCTCGGCACCGAGAGCGTAGAGAGTCTGTCGGCACGCGATCCCGGCACGACTCTCCGCCCAAGGCCCTGCAGTCGGCTACTGCGGCTGCCCCATGGCACTCCTCTGCCTCAGTGTCCCCCCGTCTAACGGGACCAGCCCCAGCCACCCAACACCCTGCTTGGCCAGAATGGGTGCCTTGGGAGTATGAGCAGCCTGGGGAAACCCAATCCGAACCGGGCTTCCCAGTGTGCGCAGGGAGTGGTAGGCAGGAGCTGACGGGACCACCATCGGCCAGTCAGCCTTCGGCGGTGCACAGCCCTAGAGAGCCGGGTCCTTACGCCTCCCCAGTAGGGGTAGAGGCAGTGGCGGGCACTTCTTCCACTAGCCCGCCCGCCCTGGAGCTCTCTAACTATCAGCACCTCCTCCAGGCGGTCGCAAAGAACATGAACCTGCCCTTAGAGGAGGTCCCGGTGGTGGATGACCCTGTCACCACCATGTTGACAAAGGGCACCCCGGCACGCGTAGCGGTGCCGTTCATTAACACCATCAAGGCACACACGGCGTCGGTCTGGAAGACCCCCGCCTCCATCCCCCCCACGGCCCGGGGGGTAGAGAAACGGTACTTTGTTCCGGCCAAAGGCTACGAGTACTTATACGTTCACCCCACGCCCTCCTCCCTGGTGGTAGAGTCGGTGAACAACAAGGAGCGCCATGGTCAGGAAGCGCAGGTGCCCAAGGCCAAAGAAGCCAAAAGGCTGGACCACTTTGGCAGGAAGGTGTATTCCTCCGGGGGCCTACAACTTAGAGTAGCCAACCATCAGGCGCTACTAAGTAGACACCACTTCGACACGGTGGAGGCCCTTAAAAAATTTGAGACCGCTCTTCCCCAGGAGAGCAGACAGGAGTTCAGGGCCCTACTATTCCAGAGCAGGGACATATCCAGACATGCCCTGCAAGCGGCCCTGGACTCGGCTGACTCTGCAGCCCGAACAATGGCCTCGGGCATAGCCCTCCGCCGGGCAGCGTGGCTCTCCTCGTCCAGCCTAGCCCCGGCCATGCAATACAAGATACAGGACCTCCCCTTTGAGGGACAGGCCCTTTTTTCAGAGGACACGGACACCCGGCTCCAGGCCCTCAAGGACAGAGGGGTGACCCTCAAAGGCCTGGGTATGCACGCCCCAGGCCCACAAAGGCCCCCCTTCGTCCCTCCACGAAGGAGGTTCTTCCCACCTCCTCGCCCGCCCCAGGACTCCTCTAGTAGGAGAGGCCGCCCCTACCGCAAGCGGCAGGGGCCCAGACAAGGCGGGAAGCAGCGAGGCTCTAAGCCTCCCCAAGGTCCTAAGCCCAACTTTTGATGGTGCGCCCGGGGGCAGTTTACCAACCACAGTCCTGGATCCTCCCTTCGGAGACCGTCTGTCCTACTTCCACCGTGCATGGTCGGACATTACATCAGACCAGTGGGTCCTCCGCACGGTGGCGGTAGGATACTCCCTCCAGCTCTCCTCCACTCCTCCCACCCACCCACCTCCCTCGTCCCTCTTCAGGGACCCCTCTCACGAGCAACTGCTCGTACAGGAGGTCAGGTCGCTCCTTGCATTAGGAGCCATCGAACCTGTACCACAGGAGTTCAGAGGAAAGGGGTTCTACTCCCGCTACTTCCTAATCCCCAAGGCGAAAGGGGGCCTCCGGCCCATCCTGGACCTGCGCGAACTCAACACCTACATGATCAAGTTCAAGTTCCGCATGGTCACCTTGGGCACTATCATTCCCTCTCTGGATCCGGGAGATTGGTTCGCTGCCCTCGACATGAAGGACGCCTACTTCCACGTGAGCATCAAACCCTCACACAGGCGTTACCTCCGCTTCCTGATAGCGGGAGAACACTATCAGTTCGCCGTCCTACCCTTCGGCTTGTCCACCGCACCCAGGGTGTTCACAAAGTGTATGGCGGTAGTGGCGGCGTTCCTACGACGCCGCGGGGTACACTTATACCCATACCTCGACGACTGGCTCATCCGAGGCACCTCCAGGGAACAAGTGTCAGCACACGTGCGTCTCGTGATCAGCACGTTCGACCGCCTGGGAATCCTCCTCAACAGGGAGAAGTCCACCCTGGAGCCTACCCAGAGTATAGAGTTCATAGGAGCCCTACTAGACTCCACGGTAGCAAGGGCATCCCTGCCCCAGCCTCGGTTCCTCACCATCCAGTCGGCCATCGGACAACTCCGCAACTGTCCGATGTCTACGGTCAGGGTCTTCCTCAGCCTGTTAGGCCACATGGCATCGTGCACCTTCGTCATACAGCACGCCAGGCTACGGCTGCGCCCTCTACAGTCGTGGCTCGCAAGGGCCTACAGACCGAGAAGGGACAGTATGGACACCCTCCTCTCCATCCCCAGAGCCACCCTATCCGCTCTGGCATGGTGGGAAGACCAGAACAATGTGTGCCAAGGAGTCCCTTTCCTCCCCCCCAGCCCGTCCATGTCCCTGGTGACGGACGCCTCGTCGCTAGGGTGGGGAGCTCACCTAGGGGAACTCAGGACCCAGGGCCGCTGGTCGGCGTCAGACCTCGGCCTCCACATCAATGTCAGGGAGCTGAGGGCCGTCCGACTGGCGTGCCATGTGTTCCGGGACACGCTACAGGGTCACTGCGTGGCGGTGCTGACAGACAACACCACAGCCCAATACTACATAAACAAGCAGGGCGGGGCCCACTCCAGCCCCCTGTGTCAAGAGGCGACTCTCCTATGGGAGTTTTGCATAGCCCACGCTATTCACCCGGTGGCCTCCTTCCTTCCCAGAATCCAGAACACCCTAGCGGACCACCTCAGCAGGTCATTTATGTCTCACGAGTGGTCCCTTCGGCCGGATGTCATCCGACTGATCTTCCTGAGGTGGGGGTTTCCCCACATCGATCTCTTCGCCTCCAGACAGAACAGGAAGTGCCTCCAGTTCTGCTCCTTCCGAGGCAGCTCCCCGGGGTCTCTGACGGATGCCTTTCTCTTACCCTGGACGGGACACCTGTTCTACGCGTTCCCTCCGATCCCGCTTCTACACAAGGTGATCCTGAAGATCAGACGGGACAGGGCACAAGTCATCCTCATAGCCCCGGCCTGGCCCAGGCAGTGCTGGTATGCGTCCCTCCTCCGGCTGTCCAGGGCCCCCCCTATCAGCCTCCCGCTGTGGCCAGACCTGATCTCGCAGGACCACGGTCGCCTCCTGCACCCGGACCTGCAGTCCCTTCACCTCACAGCGTGGCTACTCCATGGCGGAGAGGTCCTGAGCTCTTATGCTCAGCCGAAGTGCAGAATGTCCTTCTGGGAAGTAGAAAACCATCCACCAGAAGTACCTATACGGCCAAGTGGTCCCGCTTCTCTGCATGGTGCGGACAACAAGATATAGTCCCAAGTGAGGCTACTATCCCACGTATATTGGACTACCTATTAGGCCTTAGAAATCAGGGCCGTTCTACCTCCACCATCCGGGTCCACCTTGCGGCCATATCCGCGTTCCACCCGGGCCAGTCGGACCACTCAATCTTTTCCGATCCTGTGGTATACCGTTTCCTCAGGGGCCTGGATAAGCTGTACCCGAACATTAAGCGTCCCATCCCACCTTGGGACCTCAACCTCGTGCTCTCACGCCTCGTGATGCCCCCGTTCGAGCCCCTCGCCACGTGCTCCTTAATGCACCTCTCCTGGAAGGTGGCATTCCTAGTAGCTATCACCTCGGCTCGTAGAGTGTCAGAGATCCGTGCACTTACCTCCGAGCCGCCTTACACTATCTTCCACAATGACAAGGTGCAGCTACGTCCCCACCCGGCCTTCCTGCCTAAGGTGGTCTCTCCCTTCCATGTTAATCAAGACATTTGTCTTCCAGTCTTTTACCCTAGGCCTCACGCCTCTGGGAGGGAACAGCAATTACACACGTTGGACGTTAGAAGGGCTCTTGCTTTTTATTTAGACAGAACAAAGCAATTCAGAAAAACAACGCAACTCTTTGTGGCAGTTGCAGAGAGAATGAAGGGCCAGCCAGTTTCAGCCCAAAGGCTCTCCTCCTGGATCACCTCGTGCATTCACACCTGTTATGACCTCGCGGGCAAGCCGCTTGAGAAAGTAACAGCACACTCCACGAGAGCGCAGGCGTCCTCTGCGGCCTTCCGGGAGGGAGTCCCTATCACGGACATCTGCAGGGCGGCTACCTGGTCCTCCGTCCATACCTTCGCCGCCCACTACGCCATAGTCCAGCAGACCAGGGACGATGCGGCGTTTGGGTCAGCGGTCTTACGGTCAGCAATGGGTCAACCCGACCCCACCTCCTAGGTATTGCTTGTAGTCACCTATAGTGGAATGCATGTGAGCAATCACTCAAAGAAGAAAACAAGGTTACTTACCTGTAACTGTTGTTCTTCGAGATGTGTTGCTCACATCCATTCCAAACCCGCCCTCCTTCCCCACTGTCGGGTTAGCCGGCAAAGAAGGAACTGAGGGCCAGACTGTGTCGCAGGGGTATTTATAGAGTGCCTCAGTGGCGCCACTCCAGGGGGCCCCCTGCTCACCCAGTCTGCAGCTAGGGGAAAAATCTACCCGGCAACCAGGCCCGCAGCGCGTGCCTAACCTATAGTGGAATGGATGTGAGCAACACATCTCGAAGAACAACAGTTACAGGTAAGTAACCTTGTTTTCTCTTCAGTATACTCAATTTTGGGGAATATTCTTGTATATCTCTGTAAATTTAAATAATACAGTAGATTTGTAAATCTAAACCATGTCTCCCTTGATATTTTGTATAACATACTGTAAAATAGGTCCCTTGTTTATACAAATGTTACTGACACCTTCAGTTTAACTACACATACTACCTGCTAAAGATCAATAAGCATGAGCTAATATTGGCGATATCTTTTACTAGCCTCTCTTCATGTGGGATCATGTCCACCGAAAGTTTCCACAGAGAAAAACTGTATGGGACGCTTAGTTGTGATAAAATTCAGTCATTAGTGCTTTTAAAAGCAACTTTTGTTTGTTCATGTATCATTTGCTTCTCAAGAAATAGATCTAGGGCTAGTCAAAGTGCTTAATGTATGTACTAGTACTGTGGAGGGAAGGAAAATGCACATATACCTCTGTATTTGAGCAAAGATAAGAGTAGGTTGATTAAGTAAACATTTATGCATTTCTATTTTAGTAAAGTTGTAATGCAAACAATGTTCTGTAATTTAAATAAGAAACTCCTTGTGTTTAATGTTGGGCCATAATTGGGGTAACACTATTAACTTTCATGGAACTATGGTGATTTACAACGGTTGAGGATCTTTAGCTACAGTACACTCTTATACAGCCTTACATTTGCCATGTAGGAAAAGATATCATCAGACTTAACATACCACGGGATGTGTCATGAAAGGCTACAGGAAATATGCTGACCACTAGTACGTACCTAATGTGCAAAAATACATAAAATTTTCTGCAATAATTTTACTACAGCAGAAGCAGTTTTGGTGAGGAGTGGAGGTAGATTAATTTTGTGGCTCACTGTCATGGAAGAATATCACGTGGAATATATGCCAATGGAGCTCTGAACGCTTATTTGGTCCTAAAGGTTAGTACAGAAGTTTTGTTAACGACTTTGACTTTTTAAAAAAAAAAAATGTAGTCCTGTTTCATGAATGCTTATGTAACCATATTAAATGTTCGTATATCTACAAAGAAAAATAATACTTTCTAAATAAGCAATGAGTTTTCTTCCTCCTCCTCAGCTGATTAAAAAGATATGTTTACAGTTAATTTAAGACTAATAGTTGTGTAACTCAAGAGCACTTAAATATGCTGGCTGGACAAGAAAAGAAAAGACATTTCTGAATGTTTTCTATATCACACAAATTATTGTAGTACACAAGAATTTAACATCAATGAATTTTAAACTAAAGCAGTTTGGTTGTGTGATCTCTTTTCTCCTTGTGCTTTGTATCTGGAATTTAGAAATGAATAGCTAGATAAAATGTCTTAGAAGAATTCGGCATTACATCAAACAATTTAGGGGAACTGATGGTTTTGTTTAGTTTAGTTTAGAATGCAAAATTATAATAATCCTGCAAACTGCATAGATTTGGTCAGTATGTATAAGCTAAGTAAGCAGAAATCTATTCTATTTTAGACTATCTCAAATTGTTCAGTTGCTAAAAATGGAATCTTTATGTGTATCTTGTGATTCTCACTCACACACACCCAAACACCCACACACCGCTCTCTTCAACTTTATCTGTTTGTTACGTTGTTATTCTACATTCCAAGGAAAAATCTTGTTTAATTTATTAAAAGCCTCTCGACATGGCTTATTTTAGAGCAACAGATGATTTTTCTTTAGTTACAAAATTATTATTTGACTCAAAGTATAAAACTGAAACACTTAGTGCAATCATGTACAAATATTAATTGAATTCTCATCAAGTGGTCTCCTTTCATGCACTCCATAGTGGCCTCATGTGGTCCCTCAGTTCCTTCACGGGTTCCTCACATAAATCACCACAAAACCTTTTGGTCCATTCACAACAGCCCTTCTGGTCTGGATTTTTTCACATAAAATAAAACTTAGTCCCAAAACAAAGTCCATCCATTTACCTGTTATCAGGTCTCTCCCAAGCCTCTTCTGCCTCTAGACTCTCTTCCAGTTCCATGTTTATCTATTGGAGCCCACTTGCTCCCAGCAGCCTCCATACTCCACGCAGGTCTCTATGAATCTCCCTGCCCCTAGCCCTAGACATGGATTTGTGCAGCTCTTGAAGGGAATTATCTAATTCCTGTTCAGGCATGCCTCTTAGCTCTTAAGGGGCAAGCCCCCCAGGAACATTCCTAGATAAAAGTAACATAGTTGAAAGATGACTACAACTACTGGGGGTGGGGGGATAGCTCAGTGGTTTGAGCATTGGCCTGCTAAACCCAGGGTTGTGAGTTCAATCCTTGAGGGGGCCATTTAGGGCAATCCTGCTAGTGTAGGCAGGCGGATCCTGCTAGTGTAGGCAGGGGACTGGACTCGATGACCTTCAAGGTCTTTCCAGTTCTAGGAGATTGGTATATCTCCATTTATTTTTTTTATTTTTTTTTTTACTCTTTCTTGGCTTAGATATTAAGGTAATCAAGTAGTAGTAAATATAATAGTAGTAGTGAAACATACACCACTGTGACAACTTTATCACACAGGAATAATCTTTCTCTTTTGTTTATATTTAGCTTTCTGTCACCATGCAAATTTCATTGTATAATCAAAGCCTAAACTGTGAAACTTGATATTATTTTCTCCTCTTAGCCCTGGTCTACACTACAAGTTTAGGTCGAATTTAGCAGCGTTAGATCGATTTAACCCTGCACCGGTCCACACGACACAGCCATTTTTGTCGACTTAAAGGTATCTTAAAATGGATTTCTGTACTCCCCGTCAAGGGGATTAGCGCTGAAATTGACATCACCAGGTCGAATTTGGGTTATTGTAGATGCAATTCAATGCTAATGGCCTCCAAGAGCTATCCCAGAGTTCTCCATTGTGACCGCTCTGGACAGCACTCTCAACTCTGATGCACTGGCCAGGTAGACAGGAAAAACCCTGGTAACTTTTGAATTTAATTTCCTGTTTGGCCAGTGTGGTGAGTTCATCAGCACAGGTGACCATGCAGAGCCCACCATCACATGCACTCCCAGAATTTCAAAAGAGCTCCAGCATGGACCAAATGGGAGGTGCTGGATTTGATTGCTGTATGGGGAGATGAATCCATGCTGACAGACCTACATTTGAAAAGACAAAATGCCAATACATACGCCAAAGTCTCCAAGGGCATGATGGACAGAGGCTACAACAGGAACCCCCAGCAGTGCCGTGTGAAAATTAAGGAGCTCAGGCAAGCGTACCAGAAAACCAGAGTCAAATGGATGCTCTGGGTCAGAGCCCCAGACATGCCACTTCTATGATGAGCTGCATGCAATGCTGGGGGAGGGAGGCTACCACTACCCCACCCGTCCATGGACATCTGCAAGGGAGGAGTCCCATGCAACAGGGATGAGGATTTTGGTTTTGCTTGCAAAACATCTTGAGAAACATTTCAGCAATGTCACTATGGTGAAGAATATTGACTATTGAGCACCAATACCTGGGATTCTCAAACACAATAACAAGGTAATGTTAAATGTACTGTTGCTGCGTGGAAGAATTTTGGTGGTTATGCAAAATTAATGGTACAGAAACATTGTGTTAAATAGGTCAGATTTAAGATTTACAAGAAAAATTAGATAAAACTGAAACCAGGTACTTTTCTATAGATCTTGAATATTTTAACTTGTATTTTTTAACAAGTGGCATGAAACTTGATCCATTTATTTTATAGTGGCGTGTTGCCACATATTCTTTTGTAGATGTGACATATGTTACTAATGCACAGATATAAACACATGTTGCACCACCCACTGATTCCTCAAGATGTTTTGCAAGCGCTTTGTATACTTTTTAGGAAGATAAGGCATGTATGGCTAAAACCAAAATGGTTGAAACTGGGATAGCAACTAAAATATAAACTAAAATCTAACATATCTGGCCTTCAACCATGGACAGCACAAACAGCTCCCCTCCCACTCCTGATGCTGCCCCAGCCAGCTAAAATTCAATTTACTGCACTATAAAGATGAGTAACTTGGAATCTGGCAATCCACTACAGGGAATAATTTCTTGTGTTTCACCGTGTTCTGAAAATATCCTGCCCCAAGAGAGAACATACAAAGTACAGGAATAGTAACCACATCCCCACTAAACCGGTTTCATGGGGCACTGCAGCCACTGAATTCTCATACACAGATATGAAGCCGCATCCTTCAACACCCCAGCGCGCCTCTAAAATGATTTCTGTGCTGGCCTCATGTAGTCTGGCAGAGATCTGTTCCACAGTGCACACTGAATGTATCCATGATGCATTTCAGGAAGCTAAGGGCTCTGACATTCCTATAAATACAGAGATCAGTCTCTCCACAACAAACTCTCTTGATGCTGGAGTGTTTAGCAGTTACCAGCTAGACTCAGACTTCTTGTTTTGGGGATAGTGATTGAGAAGGCAATTGCTAAATGTATTGCAGGTATACTTAACATCATTGGCATTTTGTGTAGATCCCAGTCTGGGTTCTAGCAAACCTTTGGAATTGAGACTTCTATTTTAACCTCAACCACTGGAAAGCCAAAGTCTTGCTGTTACTTAGAAATTGTGCATAATGAAGCGGCTTGTTGTTTCATAACAAATACCTTTATTGATGGGATAGTGCTGCGATAGTGAATCAGGTAAGGCCCTCAGCATTGCTTTGGACTATGTCCTATCTACCTTTCTGTCTTAAGGTATATGTGATATGTAAATATCGGGGGACGGGTTTCGATTTTCACCTTTATTTATAGCATGGCAGTCTTGCACCAGTAATACAAACCCTTACCAATGATTCAAACTCTTATTTTTTTCTTAGAATAGCTACTCTTGGAACCTGTATTTAGCACACACACTTACAATTCCTTCCTCCCCCCGCCCCCACACATTTGTTATGTGTGTTTGTATTTTAAAAGAGATTTATTTTATCATGTTTTATTTGTTGTACACTGTTTTGAACATTTTGACAGGGATAAGGGACTCCATAAATAGAAATATTATTCCACAGAGAACAAGAGTGATGTATGACAAAAGAAACTACTTTGAATTAATTCTGTTTGTCACAACTGTTATCTTATCTCCTTCCTGCTTTCCCTTTCTCTTTTGAGTTCAGTTTTTAGTAATATTTTATCATCATATTGCTTTTAGTTTGGGAAGCATCAGATCAGCAAGAAGAAAGTGGATGTGGTTCATACATGGTTTTGATGATTGACAGTCTTCTGGCCTCTTGAATCCTAGTGGGTGGAGGCAGAACACTCTCCCTCAGACAGCGAAGGAAGAGAAGATGACTAGAGCAAACAGAAATAGCAATACTGTAAGTAATTTTACCAGTTTTGACAGCTGCCATTATAGTTTATTTTCTGCTATTTGCCACATTTGAGAAAACTGCTGTTTTTACTTACAGCTTGTTCTGAAGTATGATTATGAATACACTATTCCCCACCCACTTAGTAAAACACATCAAAGAGACAATGATGGACTGATAACTGTACTAGTATAGCTTGTTTTCATCAATTACCATTTGTGCTGTTGTCAACACTGAGTGGTGGTTTCTGAATTGTAAAAGGTACTCCACTTAGTTTCCTTCTGCATAAACTTTTTTTTAAATGTTACATGACTGACTCTATCTTCATTCAGAGTAAGTGCATTTCATAGGTTGCACAAAAAGGCTTTGTGTACAAAATGTAAGATTTGTCTGATATATATTCTTTTGGATTTATTAATTGGTAGCACTATTTTGTTGCTGGATGAAACTGCCTATGAAAATATTTAGGACGCTGGTTTCACACTTGGAGGATTATTTATTTCTGTTCTTGGGATTCTTTGTTTGTTTGTTTGGACAACCTTTCCATGTATCTCAAAGGTCTTATCTTTGAGATGTAAACCTTAATTGCTGCAAAGTTCTTGCTACAAAGACATAACTGGGAGCCTGAGTAGAGGAAGAACTTTAGCAGGGAAGACCTTTAGCAAGAGACTTGCTAGTTTTCTGCACTTGTGCTTTTACTTGTCTTATACACTACATATTGATTGTTATGCAAACATAAGCTGATATATTGTCTTTTGTTTGCTAGAATTTAAGTAGAGCCTTTAAAAACCCACAGGAGTAAAGTCTCAGCTTATTTCCAAGTATCTCATATCTGTTACAGAAACTCTTGTGTACAAGTAGATGCTGTTTTTAACTAGATTCCTCAATATGATTAAGTGTGCCACCAGTGATATGAGCCTTGTGAACTAGATAAGCATCTTATTTAATGAAGAAACAAACAGTAAACCTTATTTCACATATCACAAAATTTAATGTCTTCATTTATTACCATCTACATTAATTAATAAAGTATGAGCTATTTTTAACATGGTATTTTAATAAATAGTTGTTTTGAAGTACAGCAATTTAATGAGAACTAATTAGTTTAACACACACACACACAATAGTTTTGGAGCCCGTAGGGCTTACAAATTGAATGAGATGTCATTTTACTGTAGAAAGTCTTGCTTAACACCTGTACTTAAAGAATATGATAGTACCAGATGGATAACAAGTTAATAAGCCACAGGGCAAAAAATATAAATTATAATAATTAAATATATAAATAAATAATGTAGCAATTACAGTAACACCTGGTATCCACTATTTTGACTGAAGTAGCTAGTGACTTTACATTGTAACCATACTAGAGTACATAGACTGCAGAAGTTTCCGCAGGCCTTCAAGAAACTCTTGAATATTCTTCTGTTGGCAGCCTTCGTGTTTCAGCGTTGTGTTTTTCTGCGATTAAAATATTTATATTGTTAGTAATTAATTAGTGATAGCTCTGTCATTGACTAGAATCAGTAGTAATGCATGAACCTGTGAATGCTCAGTTTCCTTCCAAAATGAGGCCCAGATGTTTTTTAGGTTTTTACTTTTTGCTTAAGTTAGGTATTCATATAGTAAAATAAGCCACAGAGAGTGGGATGTACTGTCAGTGAAATATATCACAACCTCCGTTTATTAACTTTCAGTAATAACAGAGTTGGCTAATAATCTACCTGAGGCAGATTTCATTTTCTAACGAAAACCTGAGCGATATTTCTAAAATATCAGGTGGCCCCCTCTTAGCCATGTTTTCTGTGTTATTTTTTAATCATAGTGGGGTTTGGCACATCGTAGTACCAAATCCTGCTGCACAGTGTCGCTTATGTTCAGCGTTAGAGACTGCAGAGTCATGTACTTGTGATCCACTCCTGGAAACTGTTGCTCATGTGGGGATTCTTTACTCTGCCATAAGCAAAGATTTGCAAGACCAGGCACATTGACTTTAGTCATAATTAGGTTAATACAATTAATTAGGAACCTATATTACAGAAAATTTTGATGTAAGAATGATATAACTAAAAAGGGACAAACCATACCTTGTCCTAGTGGATTATCATGCAAATGTACATTGCTACATATTTAAAACATTAGACAGTTTGCTAGCTATTACAGTGCCAGAAAGTCTCAAGAAAAACAAGTACACATCTGAAAAACAATAAAAAATATTGGTATTCAAGATTAGCTTAAATGGCTTCATTTTCAGCGAAGAAGCTCTATTTGGCCACTGCATATAATCAAATGTCAAGTTCCCATCACCAAGATTTCTTCTTTATTCTAGTTAAAGGACAGAAAAAAGAGAGGAAAAATACCCATTGCAATCTTTGGGGAATTTGTTTCCTACATTGAGCTTTAAAACTCTGCTTTTAAAAAAAATCAGATTTGGGTTGCCATTAAACTACACGTTTCTTTTTAAAGGCATCCAACCCAAGTTAAAAAGAAAAACATTTGTAAGAGGCTCTTTAACTTAAATTTTCTTCTTTGCAGTGCAACAACAGAACTATATTCTTGGTTTTCTGTTGATAGAAAATGTCAGTAAGAGCTCAGATCCTGTGGTGATGGGAGTAGTATAGAGTCTAGATATATTAGACGTAAAAAGACTTTGAGACAGATTATGGGAGTGTCAAATGAGAAAATAATGCATTGTTGGGTCCGCTGGCAGCAGATAAAATTTTCTCTTTCTAGTTGATATTCTATCAACTTCTAAATTTGTGCATCAAACTGAGTAAAAATGAATCCTTACCACCAAAGCACCAAGGTTTTTCTTGATATGATCAATAGTATTATTAACCATAACATTTTGACTTTCTTCTTTTAACGTGTTCATTTCAGCCAAATAAACGCCCAAGGCCTCCATTCTGCGCTCCTCCTAAAATAAGAAGGAAAATTATTGCTAAGTATGATGCATTTACTGGGGCCCGCAAAAAATGTGGTGTTTGAATAGTGAATACACCTTGATTTATTTTATCTTCGTATGAGAAGCTTATACAGTATATCATTCATCTGTGCTCTTTAAAGTCAGACTATAAGAAATTTAAAATGGGCCCAACTCTAGTATTTTCTTGTGCTGCTCCATTTGGAAGTCTGGTCAACCATTACAGGATTCCTTGAGCATAGGAAAATCCTCAGGTGGCACAGAGCTGCTCTTGAAGCGCTCACACTAATACTTGGTCCTAGTTTGTAGTGTAGGAGGTATCATCTGAGAAAGGGTATGTAGCCTTAGCCCCTGTACCTAAGGTTGATTCCCAGCTGCTGAAATGACTCCTTTGGGCCATTTCCAATTGATGTGAATTAAAGCAGGCTGACTTCTCTTTCATTCCTGGGATTGACCTGGTCCCTAGATTCAGGGGGAGTCATCTTTACACACAACCATCACAAGCTGTGCCAAACACAATTTAAGCATATCATGTGATGTGCCCCAATAAATTGACTTAAAAATCTAAACCAGAAATTCTTACTTTGATCCAGTGAGCACATGAGTAAAATTACTTTAGTGAGGAAGTCACTGCAGGTTTAGGCTTTAAGACTTTACTTAAGCAAACATCCCATTACCTTCGATGGGAGTTCTGTAATTAGGGATTGACATAAAAGTATAAATCAATTAATTGTCTGACATCTTCCAACACTAATATACTTTCTCAGTATATTATCTAGGTAGGTAAGTATTATCCCTATTTACATAAAAGAAAAGTTAACACTAACGTGGTTGAGTGACTTGATAACAAAGTCCGTGGAGAGCTGGAATTACAATACAATTTTGTGCTGTGTACAATAGATCACACTGAAAAAAAGCAATCTCAATGACTTAATGAGGGTTCAGAGCAGAAAGTTCTTGTGCAATTGGGTATTTCTGATAAAATCCATACATATTCATCTATTATTGTATAATGAGTATAAATAAGTATTCAGAGCTAAAGGTACCCAAGCATGGCCTTATGAAGTTTTTCTCCTGGAAAGAGCACATGTAGAATTTTAAAACCAGAAAGCACGATCAACTTTAATCTGTGATGTTACATGAGATTTGTGACAGGAACTGCTAGTGTCTGCACGTACAATTGGGATAAAATTAGACTATACTTTGTGCCAACTTCTGCCTATAGTCTTAAAAATGAAACTGGCACTTTTTAAAGATCACCTCACACTAAAGACTAATCTTCCTGTTTGTGCTGCTGATTTAAGAGTTAATATCCACCTGCTACATATTAACCTATGGCCCAGTAAATCACAACATAAATTATTTTCTTGTAAGAATTAATTCAACTGCAGTACATTAAATAGAGCAAACTAATCTTGCTCTGTTATGCTGTTGCACAGAGCAATAAGATAGCTTTTGTTACACCAGCTTTTTCTGCTAACAGACAGAATAAAGCAAACACAAGTAGAATCCCAAAGACTGGGTTTGTACAGTGAAGTCTTGCTCCAAGTGTTGATCAAGTCTTTTTTTCTATCTCTGCCTTTTCAGAAAAGGTAAAATATTGTTGATGTGAATTAATAACACACATTAAAAGTAGCAACACTTGGAAAGGCTCTTTAAAAGATAACATAAAAGTTTATACTCACATTTGAGAAGTCCTCTGGTGTATAAAAGCCATCATAGCTAATATCCTATGAGAAAAATAGGAGTTAATTTTTTCTGCAAAAAGTAAAATAAAAATATACAGTACAAATTTAAAAAGGAAAAATATCCACTTACTATGTTCATTTTTTCTAGCTCGATTACATCATCAATTGCATATTTTAGATACTCTTCATTTGGTGAGGTGAATGGTTTACCATTTGCTGCAATTACAAGCAGTAGTGGAATATAGCAAGTGACCAACACTTTGCACATGATAACAGTGTTCTATTTTACTGTGTGTCAGTATCCAAGTTGATTGATAGAGCTGATAAATTGTCCTTTAGCTGCTTGGTATATATATACTCTTAATTCTGGAAAAATATGTATGGGGGCGTCATGTTAAAGTGTTGGCTTATTACACACTTTTTCATGTTCTACCTGTGTGGCTAGAATCATTACTTTTGTTTTTCCTCCTCTGATGACACTTTGGAATTTCTTTAAAGCCTCATAAGCAGTGAAGGGATGTAGGTAAAATCCCTCTTGGTGTAATAGAAGCCCACACTCATGGCAGTACCTCTTCATGATATGTGCATGAAACACTTTTTCCCCTTCGCTCACTCTCACTCCCCTTCACATCTCTCTCTCTCTCTCTCTCCATACAGACTATACCAACCTATAAGCATGAGAAATGTTGATCTCAATCTGTATCATTAACAATAGTGTATATGGTTTTTGTAGATTTACATGTCATTCATTTATATACGCCACCAGATTTAATGTGGCACAGTAAAGAGAAGTGAAATGTACAGATAAAAGGAGAGAAGAAATTTTATTTTGTTTTTAGAATTGTTGATTAAACAACAGGAAGAAAGTTGGCTTCCTGTTTGACGGTGGTTTCACCTGTCATCTTTTGCAAAAGACAGCTAATGCCTGTTCATGTGTATGTATGTATATGTAGAGATCAATCTTTACACAGTCAACTTGGAAACTGTTGTTAAACTAACCCCCCTCACAGTCTCCCTATCAAAGATCCCTGGTTTTGGGATGGTTATTTAAAATTTATTTTTTATTGATATATGACTTACTGATATTTCTCTTCCACCATCTGTACCTTCCCTCTCTTTTTCAGCGTTTTTTACAGAATGTCATTTTGCTTTTTGGATATTTACATATGTTTCTCTATCATGCTAGTTTTTTTATTTTATTGTTCCTCACTGAGACCTCCTACCTTGCTTCATGTATTGCATATTGAAATTGGGAGGAGACTGTTTTACAGTGAATTTGACAGTGGGCTCCCATGTTGCAGTATCATAAATTGTCACACACATGCACACCCCCAAAATGCCTACTGCTGGCTCAGGAGTGCTGATTGGAAAATTAACTTTCAGTTCTATCCACCTGGAGCAGGGGTGGGCAAACTACGGCCCGTGGGCTGGATCCGCGCCTGAGCTCTGGTCGGGGAGACTGCTCTCGGCCCCTTCCCTATCCTGGAGCCTCAGCATGTCTGAGGTCCCAGCGGGGGAGGCTGCTCCTGGCCCACTCTCCCAGAGCCTCAGCACGCCTGAGCTCTGATGGGGGAGACTGCTCCTGGCCCTCCCCCGCTCTCCCGGAGTCTCAGCACGCCCCATCCAACAGGGGGCTGTTGGATGGGGCAGAGGTTCTGGGTGGGGGGCAGTCAGGGGATAGGGAATGGGGGGGTGGAGGGTGGATAGGGCATGGGAGTCCCAGGGGGTCTGTTGGGTGAGGGGATGTGGATAGGGGTCGGGGCAGTCGGGGAAAGGGAGCAGGGGGAGTTGAGAAGGGGGTAGGGTCCTTGGGGGGAAGTTAGTGTGGGGATGTCTCTGGAGGGAGCAGTCAGAGGACAAGGAGCGGAGGGGCTTAGATGGGGGTGGAGTCCTGGGGGTGTTGGTTAGGGTGGGGGGTCTTGGGAGGGGGCAATCCAGGGACAAGGAGCGGGGAGTTGGATGGGTCTGGGATTCTGAGGGGGTCAGTCGGGGGCGGGAAGTGGGAGGGGGCTGGATAGAGGGAGGGCCAGGCTCTTTGCGGAGGCACAGCCTTCCCTGACCTGGCCCTCCGTGCAAGTTTTCAACCCCGATGTGACCCTCGAGCCGAAAAGTTTGCCCACCCTTGACCTGGAGCTTAGTCCTGAGCCACGTACTCCCTCTGTTGCACAGAAGCCCCAAACACATTGGAATGGATGCAATTCTTGTGTATAGAGGAGCAGACCCTGGAGAGGGCATGCAGACTTCTCTACAGCTTTGTACCTGCTGACACTTAAAAACTTTCTTGGCCCCGTGCCGTTATGATTAAGATGTTAACAAAGAATGGAATTTTATTGTGAAGTAATCCTTAATGTATT
This sequence comes from Sternotherus odoratus, assembly GCA_032164245.1. NCBI lineage: Eukaryota > Metazoa > Chordata > Testudines > Kinosternidae > Sternotherus > Sternotherus odoratus. The sequence continues at coordinate 34,160,825 of JAVMKO010000004.1, forward strand.
TTGAAAGATATTTTAAGATTAAATATACACTATATGGTATGATGTACTAACTGAAAGCTGTATAATGCATGAAATTATTAAAAAAAAACAAAAAAAAACTTGAAACCGTTGAAAAGTTGTAGTGGACAGGGAACCTTGGAAATAGCCTCAGATAAGAAATATGTACCTAAAAGAGGAAATAGGTAAATATCACACTGATACACAATAAAGATAACAAGGGTGTATTTGCCCCTAAATCATAGGCAGGGAAGTAAGATCCATCTGCAGACTGGACACAGATTGTGAGATAACTACAGGGAAGGTTTCACACAGCTGTTGGCAATTGTATGCCTCTGTTTATGTGCGATCTTTGGATTTATTCAATTAGATGAGTCAGATTTGATTACTGAGGTTCGTTGTTAAACTAATCCATACTAGAGAGAATCTTTCTCACTAAACACATAATCAGAGTGAATATCAGTTATTGGTTATCAACAAATTGATCAGCAAATTATTGATCATCCACAGTAGCATGGAGGAATAAGGGTAGGATGGGGAAGTGATCAGTATATATCTATGCACCAGCGGGTTGTGTAGGGGAGGATCTAGGCATGTGATCCATGCTTTCACCATCCCCAGGCTGGACTGTTACAGCATCTGGCGTTGGACACAACAACCACTGAAAGGTTGAAACTGGTGCAGTATGCAGCAGCTTGAATTACTAGCAACTCCGATTAATGCACACACACCACACATGTATTTCACACACTCCGCTTGCTTTCTGTTGAAGACTATTCTGAAGTCAGTCTTGGTTCTGACCCAACAGGCATTCAATACATTGGGTTGCAGCCATTGCAAAGGCTGCCCTCTCTTCCATGACAGCTGAGCTCAAAAGGAGCGCACTGCAGGAGGATAAAACCAGAGATCTTGAGGACAAAGCATGCTCAGAAGTGTAACTCCAGCCCACAGAAATCAGGCTGAGCCCATGCTCTGTGATGTTGAAACCAAAGTGTAAAGCCTTAGATTGACAGGAGGCGTGCAGAAGTTCCAGCTGTTACTACAGCTCATAAGCTGCACTAGTGTTATGGCTGTCTGGCTGCTTCAAGTCTCCCCTAAGAAAATATTTGGAAACACTGGTTTCCAAATTTGAGATATTTCTTGTGTAGTTTTACCATAAATGGGGTTGTCTTATAAGCACCCATGCTCGCTTGGGCATACTCACTTAACAGAATGTGTTGTTGCAGCTCATACTTTTTCGTTGGGTTAACATTGACTTAACACAATAGCCTATATATGTTTAAAGACAGAAAATGTGGAGAAAAGACAGCTGAATCTTTGAGATGTAGCCAGTGTGAATGCACCTAAGGATGCTAAGGTGATTCATGTTCAAAATTGCATGGAAGATAAATGTTAATGTAGACCATGTTGAATGAATACATCTCTCCCTCTGGCAGTCTTACTGTAAATACAAAAACTGTAAATACATGTAATGCAAGTCCCCCAGCTCACATCCTTTCACATTTTAATGCCATTTTCCTTAACCAATCAGTAGCTGTTATTACAATGACCTGTTTGGGGCTCTAGAGAGCAATAAATGAGGGGTTAATATACTGTTAACGTTTGAAAACAAGCCTCAGGAGGAACTGCTTGAGCCAATATGATGTTTGTGTTAATTTGAAATGTATCAGTAGCCTCTTGATTTAGCTGTAGCAACAATGACTGCTCTGGTCACTCAGACAGAATACTGGGCTAGATGGGATAATGGTTTGAGCCAATACAGCAATCCCTACCTTCTAAAGTCATAGTGCCGAACAACTCTGTCAGGGCCAGAGTTTCAGAAGTGCTGTGCACCCACAATCAGCACCAAATTTTCAAAAGAGCTTAATTCAAAAGAGCTACTTCAATGAGTAGCTGGGTACTCAAAACAGTTCTGCACTTGAGATGCCAAACTCTTTTGAAAACCTGACTGCAAGTTTCCAAAAGATCTTCTGCTGAGGTGTATGTTTTGTGTCCCAGAGGAAAAATGGATCTTGTTTTGGCATGTTGCTGGGGGAGGGGGAAAAGCTAACATCAGCAGGAGTATTGTAAGCAAGACCTAAGAAATAATTCTTCTACTCTACTCAGCACTGTTAAAGCCTCAATAATATCGTGTCCAGTTCTGGGCACCACACAGGGCTGGTCCACAACATTTTGGCACCTGATATGGAAAGCTCAAATGACACTCCCTTGCGTGGGTCAAAACTTTGAAAGGTCTCAATTCTGCCTTCTTCCTGTTCTACTCCTCCCATGGTACTGCGCTGCTACCTACACCAATAATGGAGAACTAACAACTTAAAATGCCTCATACATTTGCTGTTCAGGCATTTGAAAGTTAACTTTTCTTGTCTGCATAGTAAACAGTGGCATTTTTATCTGTTTGAATAATCAAAGTGGTGCTTTCCGTGCCTTGGTTGCAAAGATTTGAACTGCTTCCTCAAGGTCCACAGTCTGGGCCAGCTCATGCTCTATTGAGATGGCTGCGAAGTGAATCCTAGTCCTGGATCATCTAGACTTAAGGAACTAAACTCAGCAGCAGCTGTTTCTTGTGCCTCCACCACAGTCTTCTCTGATCTACACTTTTCTTCAGGAATGTGCATGGTTATATCCATTTGAGATGGAAATATGGGTGCTGCAGTAGCTGCACTCTGAGTAACTGGAAGATCAGACATCTCCTTGCCACTCGCATCCTCACTGGGGCCGGAAGGCTCACCATGAACATTTCTGTCTATGTATCTCAGGAGAGCTCCTTCCTGCTTAGATAGAAAAGCTTCCTTTGCTTGCTTTCTTCTTCTGAATGCTGCCCCAGAGGGGTGTGTTCTTCTTTCACTCATGCCTGCTGTACCAGCTATAGTATCTCTCAACACTCATTTGAAGGGGATAAATAAGCAGGCTGGTATCAGGGCCTGAGTGAGGGAAGATATCAGCATCTTAAGGGCCTAACTGGCTTCTACTACTTCAGTTGACTGCCTGTTCTCCTCAAGTGGGTTCAGGGAAGCAGCAGGAAACAGGAAGGTCCCTGAGAAGCTGGTGTTCATCAGTCCAGGCTCCTGGAAGTGCTAGAGGAGTACATAACAGGCTCCTCCTCCTCTCTCTCCCTGCAGCTCCTGCTGCTTTCTGTTATTCCCTCTCACCTTTTTGCCTGCCTGTTATGTCTCTTGTGCCCTCCTTCCTCTAGCACAGCACTCCACCATCTCTGTGCATCTGGAGCAGAGAGAATACATACGGACCAGTAGCAGACACAATTTTCTACACTCTGGGTCCTAGTGCCCCCCTCCAATCTGGCACCTGAGGCAACCGCCTCAGTTCACGTCATGGTAAGGCCAGCCCTTGAACCATACTTTGGGAAAGATGTGGAAACACTGGAGAAAGTCCAAAGAAGAGCAACAAAAATTATTAAAGGTTTAGAAAATATGACCTATGAGGAAAGATTGAAAGAATTGGATTTGTTTAGTCTGGAGAAAACATGACTATGGGGTGAACACATGATAAAGTCTTCAAGTACGTGTTAGGTTGTTACAGAGAGGAGGGTGATAAACTGTTCTCCTTAACCACTGAGGACAGGACCAGAAGTAATGGGCATAAAATTTCACCAAGGAAGATTTAGGTTAGACATTAGGAAAAATTTCCTATCATAAGGGTAGTAAAGCACTGGAACAAATTATGTAGGGAGGTTATGGAATCTCCATCACTGGAGGTTTTTAAGAGCAAGTTAGACAGCCACCTGTCAGGAATGGTCTAGGTAATACTTAGTCCTGCCTCAGTGCAGGGCACTGAACTAGATGATCTATTGAGGTCCCACCCAGTCCTACATTTCTATGATTCTATGTCCAAGGTACTTTCCTAGGTATATTATATCAGAAGAGTTGATTATGTATCCGGTTTGGAATATTGAACTTTCTAGAACCATTGCTTCAAATCCATGCAGGGTCAATTCAGAACTTCTTACTTCCCTTGTCTCACATTTGTCTGAATTATTTTACTGTACTCTTCATTTTGCTACCTAAGCACCATCCAAAGTAGATAAAATAAGTCCCATGCAATTTATGCTACGTATCGTAGAATCTCAGAGTTATGAACACTCAGGAATGGAAGTTCATAATTCTGAAATGTTCTTAACTCTGAATAAAACATTACCGTTGTTCTTTCAAAAGTTTATAACTGAACATTGATTTAATACATATTTGAAATTTTACTATGTATCATCTGTTTTTTACTTCCTTTCCTACAGTGCTTTGCTGGGTAAAAATAGCTTCTTTCACTTTATTCCAGTTTATTAACAGTTGAGAGGCTAGAAACCTTTTTTAAATGAAAGCTGAAATTCTCACATGATTCCAGGAGCTGGGGCTTTAAGGGAAAAAAACCTGTGGCACTAAAAGGCACCATGTAACAGAGCTTCAGGCAAAACAGCAAGGCCTATCTCCTTTCCCTTGTCGTCAGGAAGAGGTGAATTAAAGAAGGTGTGAGTGGGCTAAAGCGTGTGGATCCTGCTAGCTAGAAGGGCTTGTATTCTGCTATTGGTTTATTTGTCTGAGTTGTTTTACAATTTTTAATGTACATGTGCTTAGCATAAGAGACTTTTTAAGAAATTAAAATAAAATTTAATGGCCCAAAACCTACGTCCCCACTGCCAATCTGCACACCTTCAAACTCTCTAAAAGTTCCTACCTGGATCAGAACCTTGCAATATGTACTCAACTCTTAATTATTTTTATCTTACTTTCTTATGCAACGTTCTAAACTGAAAGTTTGGTTCTTATATTTTTCCATACAAAGCTGATGACTGGTGAATTTGAAGAAAAGTTTTACTTTCAGTGATGTTTTGGGAGCTGATCTAACAAGTTGCTCGCCTCCTCTCCCCATCCAAGAACAAAGCAGTATTCAAGCGTGTCACTGCTATTGTCTTGTTTTGTATATTATATTCATTCTGTGGGAGTTTTTTCAAACTCCTACTATAGTATTTCATTTAACAAGATTACTGTCAACAGAGTCATAAGAACCACAACGAGTTCATCTGCCTGACGAATATGATAAGCATCAGCCTGTGATCATAATCTATTGCTTTTAACTCTTACTAGCTCTGTCCTTGATTCACTCTTAAAGATACTAAAGAACCATCTCCTTTTTTATAGCAGAATAAGATTCATACTATGTTTTCAGAGTACAAATAATGGTAGAAGTATTATTTGAAAGTGTGCTTTTAATGGCCCCTATACACTATTCACACTCTACATGGGGGACCCTTGCAATAGCCTTCAGTGGGGTACAGTGAAGGCATAAATGTCCACCTATGTAGATCTAAATGCAACACTGAGGCCAATATTTGTAATTAACTTTAAATAGACAATGTATCAAAACAAAGACAGTTGATTGGGTGTGGGCTTTGTTTTTTTTTTTCATTAATTGCTAGCAAAGACTATTGATACTGCCAGGATATTGAAAATTGTTTAGAAGGAAAACAATGGATGAAAGCTGAAGTTTGTTAGTATTAAAGCTATATGCCTGTGCAGGACACCATATTTATTTAGTTTTGATTTATACTCCGTGAAACGAAATGCCTAACTCTAGGCTCTCCCAACATCTTTTAAAATATACAGATGATCTTACTAATTCCCGTACACCTCTTTCAGCCAACGTAGCTTGTCAACAAAAAAGTTGGTCAGAAATTTACATTTTCATATTGCACACTCGTCTGCCAGAGGCTGTCATGATCAAACATTTTTCAACTAAAATATAATGGACAAGATGATTTGGCTGATGTTAATAGGGAATGACTTGGGATGTTTTAGGGGAGAATCCTTAATACGTGTACCATGCTTGTAGTGTTTGCCTGAAACACCCCACTTGGTTATATTGATTCTGCTGGGAAAGTGGTAGGTGCGCTTTGCCAAGTCACTGATGCAGCTGGCCTTGCTTTCTCTACTAGGATATAAGAGATGCAAGAGAGAATAGTGCTTTAGAGTGCTCGAGTTTTGGGGACAGGTGAGTCCAGGGGAAGACTCGGACTCTTAAGTATGAGCATAGGAATTTCCACACTGGATCAGACCATCAAATATTTTACAGATCAGAACAATAAGTGTGTCACTTATTACGGTGAGTAGTAGCTGTTTCAGGGGAAAGTGCAAAACATCCCAAATGAGTAATTGTTCAAGCTAGTCAAGAAATGAATTTTTTTCCCATGAAAAATGTCAGGGTTTTTTGTCCAAAAAAATCAAATATTCAGTTTTCATTTTCTATTGAAAACTTGAAAATGGTTGACAACATGGAAATTTTTTCATGAAAATGTGTTGAGTTGAAAAGTCATTTTTCATTGAAAGATAAAATGCTTATATAAAAACATTTTAACCATCTATAGTAATTATGGAAGAACTTGCCCATGGGGAAAGTTACTTCTTGACCCTATTAGAAGTTGGTTGAAGCATGAGAGCTTGTATGCTTCCAAGAGTCTTATTTGTTTTAATTATTGTAACTCTTGATGTTCTTGGTATCCATATGAATGTTATTTCTGAAGTTGCTGAAGGACAAAAAGTATTGCTTTGCCAAAGGATACAGTATATTTTTATTGTACTCCACATACCAGTAGGAATGACCAAAGCATGTTTTTATATACCCTTGATTGTTCTGATCTGTAAAATATTTTGCTCTTTGACACATAATTTGATGCCTAATACTAACTGTCAAGAATCAGAGAGGTAGCCGTGTTAGGCTGGAATTGCAGAAGTGACAGAGTCCTGTGGCACCTTAAAGACTAACTAAAGTATAGAAGCATAAGCTTTCGTGGGCTGATACCCGACGAAGTATGCATGCATCCGACGAAGTGGGTATTAACCCACGAAAGCTAATGCTTCAATAGTTTAGTCTTTAAGGTGCCACAGGACTCTTTGTCACTAATACTAACTGGACTTCCTTCTTTGCTGGTTCAAATATAACACCAACAAACCCTGGTTGTTGATGGTCAGGATTGTACGTGCATCCTCTGGAGTAGTGCATGAGCCTCTACTGCATGAGCTACAAGCCCGTTAGCTAGGACTGTAGAAGAGACTCCTTAACTCTCTGTAAGTGGTCTCAATGCTACTAGATGGGACAAACCACCACACCCCGGGGGGGTGGGGGGGGGTTACACAAACAATTGCCAGTTTTGGGGATGTCTTCTAGATGGTTAAGTACCTGATGAGCCCTTGAAATGTGTTTTGTTTCAAGAATTATCACCAGCAGAAAGTTGTTCTTCTGGCAGCAATGTCCAAGTGTTGCCCAGGCCGAACCATCTGGCACTGACATAATTACCAGATTATTTTATTGTTTTCAGCAATGCCTTTTAACAAACCACCATCATTTCTAGGGGTATGTGCAATCGATTTAGCCAACTTTGAATCTGCTCAGGCTCAGTCCTAGGTTTGAGATTTGCAGTGTTCTGTAAATCTGAATGAAAGAGATTAGCACAGTGGAATGAGATTAGCCGAGTCACGAGGAGGCTGCAACAGCTACTAGAATGAGAAAGGGACTGCAGATAGAGGTGGAGGGATGGCCTTTAACTGCAGGGTGAGGTGTCTACTCCTCAGAACAGCCAGGAGCAGACACCATACCTGCAGTAAGTGGAGCATCCCATCAGCCTTGCCTTCCCTGCAGAGTTAACTTGGGCTCTTACTCAAATGTAGCCCCAAACCCAATTCCTGCACATACAAATCACTCATGAGTGTGTTGGTGCTTAGCATCCAACCTAGCTAGTCCCTCTTGAGAGATCGGCAAAAGTTGAGTGCTGCTTACCCTCGGTCTGAAACCCACCCATTGCAGTGTGAATTATCACACTTGAGTGCTTATTGTCCTCCAGTGCCTTCCCACAATCCACCACATGTGCCCAGAAGCATAGGCACCACCTTTGTGGGTGCTCCAGGGCTATCAATTGCAGCCCCCAGCAATGCCTTTCCCTCCCCGTAGTATTTCCTGCCTACCGGCAGGTCTCAACAGTCAACACCTCCCACTCCCTCCCAGCGCCTACTGCCTGCCAGCTGTTTTGTGGTGTCAGGAGGTTCTTGGGAGTGGGGGAAGGAGCAAGGGCACAGTGGGGGGGAGGGGTGGCACAGTAAGAAGCAGAGTGGGGTGGGACATTAGAGGAAGAGGTGGAGTGGGGGAGGGGCCTGGGTGGAACCAAAGGGGAGCACCCCTCAGCAGATTAGAAACTCTGCACCTATGCTCAGAAGGCCAGACAAGTTCTCCCATAATTCACTGGGGAAAAATTATAGAGCAGTTTAGTTTACTGCAGCTCTAAAATCCATAGCATGTGACCCCAGAAGTCCTAGCACCTCATGTGAATGATTGCAGCACGAGTATGGCTTTGCAGTGTGGCCCCTCACGCCTGAGCTTTACTAGCCCAGGTGCCAATAACCCAAATTAACTCTGCAGTGAAGGCATATCCTTCTAGAATGGAGACTGGCTGTGTACCCAAATATTTGATTAATTTATACTTATTGGCATAGGAATAGAGAGAAAAAATGGGCAAATAAGCATTTTAAAATGTGTAAAATACTTTAGTGCCTTCTGTCCCCCAACAGTAACTTACAAACAAATTTACTGCTCCCTTTATCTAATATTGGAAGATATTAAAGTTGTTTTAAAGCAAGCAATTTTCTGCAGCATCAGAAACAAATTAATCTAATCCTTGGTTCAGACTCTGTAAGAATAATTTAAAATGTAAGCAGCTGGAGACAGATCACGTCTTTCTCAATGTTTATACCGCATCAAGCACAAAAACCAAATAATAGCTGGCAGTCTTTTTTGGTTCTCCATTCAGTAAAGTGGCTTATGTAGAATTAACATCATAGTACTTAAAATAATTATTTTCAGTTGAAATGGTCACAGAGCGTATGTCTGTCCAGCAAAGAAAGACCCAGGGCTGGCCTATGCCAGCTGACTTAGGCTTGTGGGGCTCAGACTGTGGGCCATTTCATTGCTGTTTAGACTTCTAGGTTTGGGCTGGAGCTCAGGCTCTAGGACCCTGTGAGGGGGGATTGTCCCAGAATAAGTCATGAGTCTTAATATCTGGCCCTCAGTTACCTCCCGACAATAGCACTTGTTACACGATATGAAGAAATTACTGTCACTCTAGTTTTATCAGTTCTAATTTTTGGAATTTCAGAATTTTTTTTTTAAAAAAACCCTTAAAGGTGATTTAATCTAAACATTTCCAAGCACCACGATCAGTGGAATTCCATTTCTACTGCATCTGTTAGGTGATGCAATTAGTAGTCATAGGGAAATTTCTTTGTAGGTGAATCTCTCATCTGTGGTGTTACTGTGGGATTGGATATTTTTCGTGATGTATGATATGCACACTTGCTCACCTCCTTGGTCTATTCAGGAAACTCAGAATATACCATTCTTTGACATAACTAAAATATTTAGTTCCAAGAAACCCAGGCACTTCCTGGTTGATTTCACTAAGGTGGGGTTGGCCAGGAAGAAGTTTCTCCGTCTCTAAAATAGAGTCACTATTGGTCTAATACAGTGTTTCTCAAATAGTGGGGCGCGCCCCCCAGGGGGGGCGCGAGGCTCCGTAAAGGGGGGCTCGTTGCGCCATGCGCCGCTTGGAGCGGAACATGCTGCCCACGCGGGGCAGCGCGCGCTCGGGGCAGGCGTGGGCCAGCGAGCCGAGCGCGGCGCGGCGCAGCCTCACCGCATAACCCTGCGGCTTGCTGGGCTGCCGCGGCTCCGCCACCACGGCAGCATCGCCCCGCCAGCCCGCCCGCGGGCCCCGCGCAGCGCACGGCCCGGCGCAGAGCCGTGCTCAGTCACCGGCCGGCCGGGCGCGCATCCCCCGGGCGAGGCGCCCCCGCCTCCCGCCTGCCATCCTGGCCGGGCGCGCCGGGCCGCTGCGCCCTAGATATAGGCTGGCGCCCGGCAGGGGCGGCGCCGGCGAGGGGCGGAGGGGAGCGGGGGGGCGCGAAATGTTTTCTTCCCCCTAGGGGGGGCCCGACGGAAAAAAAGTGAGAAGCACTGGTCTAATACATGAGTGTTCTAAAAGTCCAGTCCAGTTGAGGTACTGGCAGTTGGACATGTGCAGCGTCTCACAGGAGATGCTCAGAAATTCATAATCAGGCCCTTCATTTGTACAGCACTTTGAAAACCTAAGATGAAAAAGGTAATGTAAGCACATTTTTTCTGGACATCACTCAATTTCCACTTTCGTTTTCCTGTTTACTTTTAAAGAAAGATTGCCTTGACCACTTAAAATCCAACCAATGCCTGAATAAATGTTTAACAAGGAAATCAGTTTTTTTAAAACCTATTTTACAAATGTCTAACACTTTCCAGTATTTGCTAGGGCTGTCAAGCAATTAAAAAAATTAATCATGGTTAATCACGTGATTCAAAAATTGTATAGTGGTTAATTGCACTGTTAATAATAGAATACCATTTAAATATTTTGGATGTTATCTACATTTTCAAAGGTATTGATTGAAATTAGAACACATACTGGAAAGTGCAGAGTGCTCACATATTTATTTTCATTACAAATATTTGCACTGTAAAAAACAAAAAGAAATAGTATATTTCAATTCACCTAATACAAATACTGTAGTGCAATCTCTTTATAATAAAAGTTGAATTTACAAATGTAGAATTATATAGAAAAATAATGACATTCAAAAATAAAACAATGTAAAGCTTTAGAACCTACAAGTCCACTCACTACTACTTCAGCCAATCGCTCAAACAAAGGATTAGTTACAATTTGCAGGAGATAATACTGCCCCCCAGAGGGCCGGCGACAGGAATTTTGGGGCCCCGTACGGCAGATCGTACGGGCCCCCCCCCCCCGCCAGTCTCCCGCCGCCCGCGGGGGCCCCCCCCGCCAGTCTCCCGCCGCCCGCGGGGGCCCCCCCCGCCAGTCTCCCGCCGCCCGCGGGGGCCCCCCCCGCCAGTCTCCCGCCGCCCGTGGGCCCCCCCCGCCAGTCTCCCGCCGCCCGTGGGGCCCCCCCGCCAGTCTCCCGCCGCCCCCCCCACCAGTCTCCCGCGGCCCCCCCCGCCAGTCTCCCGCCGCCCGTGGGATTCCCCCCCCCGCCAGTCTCCAGCCGCGCACGGGGTTCCCCCCCCCCGCCGGTCTCCCGCTGCCCGTGCCCCCCCTGCCGGTCTCCTACCTCCCGCGGGCCCCAACCCCCGCATGCGCTGTGGTCACGTGGCCGGCTGGGAGAAGCAAAGGGGGTCGGGGGGAGGCTGCCGGTCTCCTACCTCCCGCGGGCCCCAACCCCCGCATGCGCTGTGGTCACGTGGCCGGCTGGGAGAAGCAAAGGGGGTCGGGGGGAGGCTGCTGGGTGCCAGGGGAGGGGGCTGATGAGCGCTGCAGCGGCTGCCCGGAGCCGCGCCTTGCTCACAGCCCCGGTGACAAGGGGGTACAGCTGCGTACCGGGCCCCGGACTTCAGGGGCCCCCCCCTCAAGTCCGGGGCCCGGTACAGCTGTACCCGTTGTACCCCCTGTCGCCGGCCCTGGCCCCCCATCTTTTTAATAATGTCCTCTGAAAGTGAGAACAGGCGTTCACATGGCACTAGGGTGACCAGACAGCAAATGTGAAAAATCAGGATATGGAAGAGGTGGTAATAGGAGCCTATATAAGAAAAAGACCACAAAATCAGGACTGTCCCTATAAAATCGGGACATCTGGTCACCATACATGGCACTGTTGTAGCCAGCATCACATGATATTTGTGCCAGACGCATTAAACCAGGGGTGGGGAACCTTTTCTCCGCCAAGGGCCATTTTGACCCTTATAAAGTCATCGGCGGGCCGCTCCCCCCGAAGCCCAGGCTGGCAACGGGAGCTGAGACCCCAGCTGGCAAGGGGCCAGCAGGGGAAATCCCAAAGCAGTGGCAGGTGGAGTCCTTAGCCCTGCACTGCTTTGGGGTTCCCCCACTGGCCCCTTGCCAGACAGGGTCCTGCCGCCTGCCTGACGTGCCCAGCCCGGTCTCTCCCCCCACCCGCCCCGAACCTCCTTCCCTCCCCCCCCCCGCCAACTGACCCGCCCAGCCCGGTCTCTCTTCCCCCCCCCCTCCTACAAACCTCCTTCCCTCCCCCCCCAACTGATCCGCCCAGCCCGGTCTCTCCCGCCCCCAACCTCCTTCCCTCCCCCCCCAACTGACCCGCCCAGCCCAGTCTCTCCCCCCCCCAAACCTCCTTCCCCCCCCCCCCCCCAACTGACCCACCCAGCCCGGTCTCCCCCCCCAAACCTCCTTCCCTCCCCCCCAACTGACCCACCCAGCCCGGTCTCTCCCCCCACCCAAACCTCCTTCCCTCCCCCCCCAACTGACCCACCTAGCCCGGTCTCTCCCCCCCCCAAACCTCCTTCCCTCCCCCCCCCAACTGACCCACCCAGCCCGGTCTCTCCCCCCCCAAACCTCCTTCCCTCCCCCCCCCAGCTGACCCGCCCAGCCCAGTCTCTCCCCCCCAAACCTCCTTCCCTCCCCCCCCAACTGACCCGCCCAGCCCAGTCTCTCCCCCCCAAACCTCCTTCCCTCCCCCCCCAACTGACCCACCCAGCCCGGTCTCTTCCCCCCCCAAACCTCCTTCCCTCCCCCCCCCCAACTGACCCACCCAGCCCGGTCTCTCCCCCCACCCAAACCTCCTTCCCTCCCCCCCCCCAACTGACCCACCCAGCCCGGTCTCTCCCCCCCCCAAACCTCCTTCCCTCCCCCCCCCCAACTGACCCACCCAGCCCGGTCTCTTCCCCCCCCCCCCGCGCACGACCGGCTCCCCGCGGCTCCTTGTTTCGCCGCCCGCGGCTGGCGGCGGCCCGCGCGGCGCTTCCCGGGCCCAACGCAGAGCCGCCCCTGGCCGGCGGCGGCAGCGGCCCACGTGGCGCGTCCTGGCCCCAGCGCGGAGCTGGCCCCGGCCACCAGCAGCGACGGCCCGCACGGCGCTTCCCGGCCCCAGCGCGGAGCCGTCCCTGGCCGGCGGCCGCGGGCCGGATAAAATGCTTTGGTGGGCTGTTTAAGTCCCGCGGGCCGGAGGTTCCCCACCCCTGCATTAAACATTCATCTGTCCCTTCATACTTTCAACTACCATTCCAGAAGACATGCATCCATGCTGATGACAGGTTCTGCTTGATAACGATCCAAAGCAGAGCAGACGGATGCATGTTCATTTTCATCTGAGTCAGATGCCACCAGCAGAAGGTTGGTTTTATTTTTTGGTGGTTTGTATTCTATAGTTTCCACATCGGAGTGTTGCTCTTTTAAGACTTCTGAAAGCATTCTCCACACCTTTTCCCTCTCAGATTTTGGAAGGCACTTCAGATTCTTAAACCAAGTAATGTGTCTATCTTTAGCAATCTCACATTTTTACCTTCCTTGGGTTTTGTCAAATCTGCTGTGAAAGTGTTCTTAAAATGAACATATGCTGGGTCATCATCCGAGACTGCTATAACATGCAATACATGGCAGAATGAAGGTAAAACAGAACAGGAGACATGCCATTCTCCCCCAAGGAGTTCAGTCACAAATTTTATTAACACATTATTTTTTTAACAAGCATCATCAGCATGGAAGCATGTCCTCTGGAATGGTGTCCGAAGCATAAAAGAGCATATGAATGTTTAGCATATCTGGCATATGCAACCTTGCAACTCCGGCTATAAAAGTGCCATGCAAAAGCCCGTTCTCACTTTCAGGTGACATTGTAAATAAGAAGCAGTCAGCAGTGTCTCCCGTAAATGTAAACAAACGTGTTTGTCTTAGCAATTGGCTGAACAAGAAGTAGGACTGAGTGGACTCGTAGGGGCTAAAGTGTTACATTGCTTTGTTTTTGAGTGCAATTATGAAACAAAAAATCCTCTACATTTGTAAGTTACCCTTTTGCGATAAAGAGATTGCACTACAGTATTTGTAGGTGAATTGAAAATACTATTTCTTTTATCATTTTTACAGTGCAAATATTTGTAATCAAAAATATCAAGTGAGCACTGAACACTTTGTATTCTGTGTTGTAATAGAAATCAATAGATTGTAGAAAAACATCCCACAATATTTAACACATTTCAATTAGTATTCTATTGTTTAATGGTGTGATTAATCACGATTAAGTTTATCACAATTATTTTTTGTTAATTGAATGATTTAACTGTGATTAATTAATAACCCTAATATTTGAACTAATTGTCCCTATTTGTTTTGAAATAAATGTCTGAAACTCAGTCTGGAGAAAAAGGGAGTATTGCTAGTGGGATGGGGGAGACATCTGGGAGATCTTGCTTGCACAGTGGTAGCCTTCTTGCTTGATGGGTTTTATTCTAAGTAGATTGAGAAGCTTTGCAAGTTGTGTCCTTTTGTCTTGTGCTGAACGTGGAAACTCGAGTTTCAAATAGCCATTTATGAAATACTAGGAGTCTGTGGCTCTTTCTTCAGGACATCGGAACATGACTCACTACTCTCCCTAGCTGAATTGCCCAGTACACATTCTTGAAAAGATGGAGGCAAGACCTTCTCATTTAAAGGTACAGCACTCTGGATAATTCTTCATTTGTCACTCGGCAGAGTGACTCAGGTACCTTACCAGCAATAACTCCAACAAATATGATTTTAAGAGACAAAACCTAAAAACATGTTGTTAACAAAAAGATCAGCATTTCTTCTTTGAGTGATTGTATATATTTATATGCTGTAGGCCTATGTGCATTTCATGCACGGGTGCCAGAGTGTTTTCCATAGCAGTGCCTGTTAGGTGTAGCCCTTCAGGTACCCTGGATTCCTTGTGTTCTGAGCTGAGGATATAAAGGATGAGGCCATGTCCATTCTTTAGTTTCTTCTTACCATCCATGGTTGGAGCATTTATGTGCTTTGCAGCCTTTGTTCTTGATGAACAGAATTATTTATAGTTAATTTAAGTAGGGGTATTCATTTTGTCCTTTGGGCATTTCTTTTTTCTTTCTTAATTTTATTCAGCTACCACAGGAATACTCAATTACTTTTTGTTAAGGTCCAGAGAAACATTTTTCACACCGCAATAGCAATAATGATAAGATTTTGCAATCCATTCAAAAGCATCTGGTGATCCAGGATTTGGCCTGTGGTCTGCCTACTGACTACCCTGATATAGCATTTTACCTGGATAGAACAAAGTCTTTGGGGGTTTCTTCCCAGCTTTTTATCTCCTATGCAGAACAAGTGAGAGGTCATGTACAATGACTCTGAATGGATTACCAGCTGTATTGTGTTATGTTTCCAAAGGTATCATGCCCCCTGGGAAGATGTCTGAGCATTCAACTAGGGTTCACTCAGCCTCCATGAGGTTTGTGATTAATGTCCCTATTGTGATTATCTGCAGAGCAGTAACATGATCATCAATCCACAAGTTTGCTAGATACTATGCCATTACTGCCACATCAAGGGAAGATGTAACCGTGGTGACAGCTGTCACACAGCTCTTCTGTGGTTGAGCCTCCTATATCAAATTCTTGAGGCAAGTCCCCCAAATATGGCTTCTCTTGTAAGATATTTGTAAAGTCTCCGCTCCTCCAATCTGCCTTCTTCA
This sequence comes from Sternotherus odoratus, assembly GCA_032164245.1. Classification (NCBI taxonomy): domain Eukaryota; kingdom Metazoa; phylum Chordata; order Testudines; family Kinosternidae; genus Sternotherus; species Sternotherus odoratus. The sequence continues at coordinate 34,176,358 of JAVMKO010000004.1, forward strand.
AGAGCACTTTCATGTCTGTTATTCAGAAGCCGTTACCCCCGTTGTCTCAGATATAGTTAGTTCCTGATTTCCACATGTCACATTTTAGCTTTTAAATTAGTCCTATCTGGACTGATTCCTGCCTACAAGCAGCAGCTATTGGGGTGGGGAGTAGCTGATTGCTTCACAGAGCCAGTCTTTTTCTCCATCAAACCGGGGAGAAAAATCTACTGCTGTTTCCTCATTGGATAAAATAGCCTTTCTAAACCAGAAAAGGGGATTGGAAGACAGAATGCTTCAGTGATTTAGGAGGAAAGGGAGAGAGAGATTGTAAAGTCCCATTCCATGCTCCATTCACATATATCTGCATCTGTTTATCTTTTTCAGATGCCTCCCATTGTGGTGTCTAAGGATAGAATAAGTTCCCAAAGCAGGGAAGACTGTATAACTAAATGGCAATATTTTTAGGGTCTTGGAAAGGGAGAAGGAATGATGCTCCTATCCTCTCTCATTTAGAAGCTCTGTTCTCAGGAATCCTCAAGCAAAAATAACTTCATTAGATATCTGTCCGTTTTCAGGCAGATTCTCTGAGAGCACAGAAATCCAAGTATCCTAGAAGGCAGGAAGACAAACAGGGGACAAATTTTCAAAAGTGACCATTTTATTTATATATTTATTTGTTACACTAGCACGTAAGGACCCAAGTCCTGGACCAGGACCTCACTGTGCTAGATACTCTACAAACACAAACCTAAACACAGTCTTTGTCCAAGCTTTTTACATCTAGAGTTTGATATTCAGAAATGCTTAACAGCCACAGAAACTTATAAAATAAGACCTTAGGAACGTAAAGCTGGACACTCATAATTAGAGGCTACTTTTGAAAATTTGGGCCAGTATTTCCCTTCTCCAATGTAAATGCTGGAGTAGCTCTGTGGTTAGCTTCTGAGTGAAGCTCATTTCCTCTTGAGTTACTGTTTTATTTATTATTTGTATTACAGTAGTGCCTCTGCAGCCTAACTGTAATCAGGAGTCTATAGGCACTGTATAAGCAGAGACTGAGACCCTCCCTGCCCTGAAGAGTTTACTTAATTGTGGTGCAGGAGCTTTTTTACTTTGCTTTGTTTTGAATAGTGGTAATGAAAAACTGGACTGGTGGCTTTTTTCTTCTCCTGAACAGTCCCTATGGTTCAAATTAGCCACTGTTGCCTTTTGTATTATAAATGTGATTTCATTTATTATAGTAAGCAAGCTCATAAATCCTTGTCATCCACATGGCTAGGAAGGCACAGAGCCAATCTGCTATAGCAGGACTCAACCTGGCTAATGCTTTCGGATCTCCCTCCAGCATATTTTTCCCCTGCTGTGAGAGTTCCGCATGACTGAAAACTTTCTCCAACTAACCTGGGAACTTTATGAAGGCTTCACCACCATCATCGGCTCTATGAAAGGAGAGAGGCCTGAAATTCCTATCTGTAGCAGCGTGAAGCAAGGCTGTCCCATCATGTTCAACTGAGCCATGGAGCCACGCATTTGAGCAACCTCCAGCAGCCTAGGTAGTTTCAATGTGTGTGGCAACAGCGTGAATATTCTGGCTGCAGACTATCTGGTCCTGATCACAGATAACCCTGAACATCACCAGCCACACTGCCAACTGGATGGGACCCGCTTCAGTGCTAGGAAGTGTGCGTCCCTGCACATGGATGACAGGAGGAGGGACTTGATCGAGGCAATGCCATTCCCGATCCAGGGTGAACCTATGAGCTTCCTCAAGGACAGGCAAGCATACCAACATCTCAGCACACCAATGGGTTTCCGCATCCAGCAGACACCTTAGGATACCATCCTATGAGATGTGGTCAGGATTGACTCCTCCCTACTGGCACCATGGCAGAAGATAAACACCTTTCTGATCCCCCGCGTATCTCATTCATCCTGAAGGGATCTGTCGTGTGAAGGTACTCTTAACAAGGCAGACAAAACCATCAGGCAGCTAGTGAAGAAGTGGATGTTTCTTCCCCAGAGAGCAGCAATGAACTGGTGTTCATCTCGTACAGGCAGGGCAGCACCAATGTCCCTCGTATGCAATGTTGTGGTGATCACTCATGCCTTCTGTCTTCTGATGTGCCTGGATGCTGTGTTGAAGACCATTGCAGAAAAGTACCATGCAGGATGTCATCAAATGGCAAATTGTCAGGACCCCTTCTACCCAGAGGTTGCCACCTACCTTAGTGGGCCCCTGGAGAAGCATATCAGCTGCTACTGGATATGGTTCAAGGAACCAGGAGCTGGGAGTCCTTGTGCTACAGATGAAGAATGTAGAGCACACAGTCATCACTCCCAGGCAAGAACCATGCTGCAGAGGACCCATCTCTGCCGACATATGGAAAACCTGAAACAGAAGCCGGACCAGGGCAAGGCCTTCGAGGTGATGTGCAAGTGGGACACCAAGACCCCAGCCTTACGCGATGCCCAATCTTGAAAGCTGGAGAAATATGACCTTCTGTCAGACACCTTGAGAGCTGGGGGTTATGAGGTTCAAACCCAGGTGCTGATCGTCGGAGCCCTGGGTGATTGGGATCCCCGTAATGAGCAAGTGTTGAGAGAATGTGGAATCGGTCAACGCTATGCTCGGCTGATGCAGCAATTGATGGTGTTAGATGCCATCAGGTAGTTCAGGAACATCTACCTAGAACACATCACTGGCAATACCAGGAGGAACGAGCTGGAGCGCTGATGAGAAGTGCAGTCGGGAAAGTAATTGAAATACTTCCCTGATGGATTGTATTTTCTAAATGTTCAGCCTACCCTAAATTCTCAATTTCTGAAGGGCAATCTTCAGTTATTGCTATATTTGCTTCCATAACCAACTCTATATAACTTTTCATGAGTGATTTAGCCAGATACTTGGATGCTAATATCTAAACTGTATTGTTAACTTTATTCACCTACATTTGTTGATTATGCACTATATATGCATAATGACTTTTAAAACAAACTTTGTGGATAATCTAAGCACTATACCCAGATGTAGAGACTCTTTTCTTAACCTGTGTATTATATATTTTATATTTTAACATTAGCTTTAATAAATATTTTAAAGTTACTGCACTATCTGTTTGCAGCTAATGCTGCCTCACTGACGTGAATAGTGTGTGGGAGAGGTGAGTTTACACTTTTGCAATACCTTTTATTTGCCCAGACAGTATTCTGTAAGAAGGCAAGATTTACAGAGCATCAGCAGATTCTTTGAGTGGCTCCTTGCAACAGAGGAGAATATAAACTATTTTTAAAATGAAAGATTATAATCTGAGGGAAGCTGCAGTGGTGGAAAGACTCAAAGATCATGGCATCCCATATTTTCACACATGCAATTTTCCGTTCACACTGCTCATCGGTAATGAAATGGTTCAGGAAATTGAAACTTGAAATAGTACAGTTAGAGGTTTTTGACAGGACCACAGTGATCTGATTAGAGTTTATTCATTTTTAATATTTGAAACCTTGATAGAACAGGAACCTTATTAAACCACAAAGTCAATTTTTAAAACTATATGTAATAGATTCACTAGAGAGAGCTTATTTTGGGTGATTCCCCATTTGAATAAGTACAAATCAGGTGATTAGAGAGACTGTACAATGGAAAGAAAAGGTTGAAATTCTATACCGAGTTTTCACTCGCCATATGGAGTTTCTTATTGACAAATTTAATAGCAAGACCAAAACTAGTGGAGAAACTTGTCTGTGAATTGGTCTTCCCACCTTTATTCAAATTACTGTACTTTTTACTTTCCATACCTTACTAAAGGAAAGATTGACAGTGATTTGTTGGTGGCATTTGCATCATAGCAATTTCACTCATATCTTCCATAACTGAATGAGAGAGAACATTTCCCCCCATAGTCACAGGCAAATGTATGGATTTTAATATGAAAATTGTGATAAACCAATGAGTAAGGGGTTATGTTGACTCTCCCATCTTGTCCATAGAATTTTAAACTTGTTTTTAAACACATTTTTTCAATAGCTTCTTAATGCCAGTAGTTCAATAACAGTCCCATGCAGTAAGGAGAAGTGGGGCACAGTAAATGCATCATCAGCGGGAAATTCTCTCCTTGACCACAGAAAGGGCAGTTCACTGTTACAATACAAAAATTACTTTACCTTATTAAACTCCATATAGTGATCTCATTTTTAGTGAAATTCTAGTCTTTTACAGATGATCTGGGCTTGGCCTCATCTGCAAAATGTTTGCTAAAAAATGTGGAGAATTGACAATTTTCCAAATATTGGTTTGCTTCAAAATATTACAGAATACACATTAAATAAATGCCCAAAAGTGTTATAGCTTTAGAAACCATAGCATTATAATATGGAAATCTGAAAAAAACACTGAATGTATATTTCATTTGGAGGGATCTCACACAATTGGAAAAGTGAAAGAATGTCTCTTGATTCGGAATCCATTCAGTGAACACACTACAAATATCAGTGAGGTAGCCGTGTTAGTCTGGAATTGCAGAAGTTACAAAGAGTCTGAACATAAGCTCCTTAACTTCCTGAAGACAAGGACTTTAACTTCCTTAAGTGCTTATGTAGGGGTAAATATAATAATTAATATTGTTGTATTGAATAAAATAGTTTATTCAATACTTATCCCAAATATGCTCAAATAAGCAAGAGGAGGGGAAAAGCTATCAATGTGCAATACTGTCATTTATTATACCACTCAAACTTTAATCTCTGTAGTTTTGTAACTTCTTTGATGTTATGTGATATACAATACAATAATTATACCACATATAATTGTTGTTGTAACATCAGTGTTTTTCTGCATTTCACTTTTTTATTTAAAAAGTGTCATCAAACTAAATCTGCTACTCTTTAATCAAGTTGTAAAAATGTGGATCAGATTGGCAAACAAATCAGGAACCATCTGCTGCTACAGAATTATGTTATCTCCATTTCAAGGGAACGTGTCTTGTTGGTTATTCAGAATAGTTTGTATGTGTTGAGAGAGATGGCTTTGATCAGCCTTTAATAAGTATTCTTACAGAATACTCATCACATTTCCTTGTAGGAACTTGTCACATCATTTCTGTTGTACCGCCATCTTGTTTGCAGATTTTGCGCATGTAAAGACTGCATCTGAATTTTTGCAGGTAGAAAATATAAGTGCTGGCTTCAGGTTGGGTTTGGATTTGTGTTTAAAGAACTGTTTGGTGCTTCCAGATCATCGCAAGTTCCTTGCTGATCTTGCAGTGAGATCATAATTCGTGACAGAAGTTAAAAAATTTCCATTATTCAGAGGAGCATACAAAAGTTGAAGTAATTTAAATTATCCAGACTTGCAGGTGCAAGCTTTCCTCACCCTCAGATCCATGTATATCTTCCTGGCCCTTTGACTTGCTCTCTGTCTGGTGATCACTCCAACAAGATGTAGCTTTTCCATTTTGAATCTGTCAGTCACAGAATACTCACTAGCACCTCTCTGGGTAGACCACCTCTCTAAGTGAAGCTATTACTACCTTTTGGAGAAGGCAGGTGGTACATCCTGCTAATAATGGAGTAAACTTCTACATGCCTCATGCTGCGTTGGGGTTTGTCCACACAGGACATTATTCTGGAATAATTATTCGTGATTAACTCCAGGTTGGGTGCTCTTATTCTGGAATAATCTATAAATGCAAAAAAAAAAAATCAGAATAAGGCACTCTGATTCTGAAGTAAGAGCATCCACACATGGAGTTAATCATGAATAGTTAATCCACTTTAAATTCACATTCTGCTCTATTCTGGATTAACTCTGATATGTGGACAAGCCTTTACGCATTCCAGAGCATGTGAATATTTAATTTATAAATAAATTGGAGTAACTAAAGTCTCTGATAAGGTGTTGGAGACAAGAAGTGAATCTATGGGAAGGCAAAAGAGAGTGAGAGATGCTGGCAGGACACAGTTTTGTGGGTTACCAGGGATGGAGATTCAGAGGGGTTCTTTAACAACATTTTAAAAAACTTTAAGAAGGATCTGTTCTGATTGGGTTTGCAAGACATATGAATATGTGCTTCCGTCCCTCATTGTGTTCCATTTGGATGAATAAAATGAAAGAGAAGTGGCATGACCTTCCACCCCTAATGTTATGCATTATGCGGCAAATGGCACCCCTTATCTCTCTGGGAGCAGAGGGGCTGGTTTTGTGGAGGAATTTGAAAACTTGCATATGTATCTCCAATAATGGGAATATATTCCATTCTGTTCCGTTAATTCAAGTGTACACTGGGCAGCATCCATAAATGTTATGAAGAATCATGGTAGTAATGAGATGTCAGCATAAATGAATTGAAAAATTGTGTCTGGTAAGTCACAAATGTAAATGTTGGATAGTGAAGGAGCCTTAATGGATCCTTGAAGCAGATCATCATTGAGAATATGTGCTTTACTGATCTTTGTATTCAAAAGGACACTATCTGTGGTTGCAAAATAGTGCTACAGTATTGGATGACTATTGATGTCTTGAGCAATAGCCCACATCTTCATACTATGTCATTCATTGGTGGTGGATAAATTAGTCAGCACTTTATTGTGTTAGATTCTGCTGGAAGGCCGCTTCAATGTGAGTGGTCACAGCAGCTTTGTCCCAGTCTGAAATTTGACTATTCCTTTGGCAGCACTGGATCAATAAAACCCACTCGACTTAGTTATTTGAACATTTGTATGGCAAGGGAGCTGATTAGCAAAGGAGAAGACAGTAGAAATGTATATATGCATTCCCGAAGAAACATAACTCAGATGGCTCCTTTGAGAATACATCTAAGATTATAGAACAATAAATGCTGGTGTCAGTCAGCTCTCTTAAAAGTAGAGCTGGACCTAAAATGCATTATTAAATTCAGATTCCTCTTTACACTTTAGGAAAGTCCAGCTCTGTATCCAGATGCAAAATTCTTGACTCTGGTCCATATTTATAGGATGCATGATAACTAGAATACTGAATGCAGAAATTTAAGGGTTGGTTCCAAATCTTGATTGGAAATTTCATCAGCTCAGTTTCATCTCTACTTAAAACTGAATCAACTTCTGCTTGGAGTGAAACATATAGAGTCACTTGTCAGATGCCTTGCCCCATATGCAGTAATTTCAGGGGGTGCATTTAAAAAGTAGAGGGGTTTATGAAGGTTTATTAAGGGCAATGGATAAGGGGTGTAACAGGAGGCATGGGGGAAAAGGAGGCAGATTCCGGGCATTGTCACTGCAGAGAAGAGGCTGAATTTTCTGGAAAAGTAGAATCTCACGTCTGAAACTTGAGCATTTCCATCAGCAGCATGATGGGCAAGATGGCAGGTTTCCTCCAAACCCAGTGTTTCTGGTTATTATTAGAATAAACAGCTTAAGACACATTGTGTGTATGTTGAGTATATTTATTAGTACTATAGTTCAGGATCAAGGCTCCATTTTGCTAAATCCTGTACAAGTAAATAGTAATGTTTCATGCCGCAGCGACCTTATAAACTAAGGTAACAAAGAGTCCTGTGGCACCTTAAAGACTAACTATAAAGTATACTTCTATACTTAGTCTTTAAGGTGCCACAGGAGTCTTTGTTACCTCTGTTATTCCAGACTAACACGGCTACCTCTCTCTTATAAACTAAGATGACAAGAAGCAAATAATGAGTGGGACAAGGCTAATGTTTTGTGCAAGTATGGAGGTACCTGTAGTGCAGAATGAAAAGTCCTGGTAGCAATAAGAGTTTGTTGTTGGGTTTGTTTAAACACATAAAATATCTATCTCTGACTGCATGAAGAAACCCTTTGTATAAGATTTGGTCAGTCCAAGGTAGATTAGTAATTAATCCTCATGTCATAAAACTCATCTAATATCTCACAAAATGTAAGTGGTCTGCAGCGTGTGTGAGACAGGTGTATAATTTCTCTTTAGAGTAAAGGAAACAATTTGAAACATACTTACTCCTTTTCCAACTTTAATAATAACGTTCTAAAAATAAACACACACTACCTTCCTGGTTTGGATTCTCATTTCATTACTAATCTGCATGATTCATGTGTAGAAAATAGGGGTTTCCCCCCAATAATAGGTATATCCCTGCTTGTGATGACTGGGGGGGGGGGGTTTCCTTTCACATCTGCATAGTTCACCATTCGATGTGCAGTCTAACTCTACACAGTCTATCATTTGGGGGGGCGTGTCATAAATATAAAGGAAAGGGTAACAACATATATGTATACAGTAACATAAAATCCCTTTTGGCCTGAGGTACAGAATCACTTACCTGTAAGGGGTTAATCAGTTCAATTAACCTAGTTGGCACCTGACCAGGAGAACCAATGGGGAAAGAAGGTGCCTTCAAATCTGGGGCGAGGGGGTGGTTTGTTTCCTCTTGGGGGAGGGGGAGGGGAAGAGACCAAGCAGGTAAACCCGCTCCTAAAATGATACCAGAAATAATAGATCTAAAATTACAACAACAAAAAATTAGGCAAGGAAATGCATTAGATTCTTTTGGTTTAGCTTGTAAATTTTCCGTGTGCTGAAAGGTACTTTTATTCCTGGTGGTGGTAGTTGTTTTTTGGTAACTTTAAAACTGAGCCTAAAGGGAAATCCTCTGTTTTAAATCTTTTTATCACCATATAGTTATCTTCCATCCTGATGTTGCAAAGATGCTTCTTTTACTTTATAGTAAAGTTCTTCTTTTAAAAACCTGATTAATTTTAGTGTCCTAAAGAGAGAAGGTCTGGTCTGTACTTATATAAAAGGCAGTTGGTTGGTGTATTTTTCTCAAGCTTCCCCAGGAAAGGGGGTGAAAGGGTTTGGGGGGATATTTGGGGGAAATAGGAACTCCAAGTGGTACTTTTCCTAAATCTTTGGTGGCAGCAGCAATACCATCCAAGGACAAAAAAAGGATTTGTGCCTTGGGGAAATTTTTAATCTAAGCTGGTACTTATACGCTTAGGGAGTCTTTCATGTGAGTCCCCACACGAGTATCCCAGAGTTCACAGTGGGGAGGGAACCCTCACAGGAGATAACACCAATACAGATCCTCCCCATGTGACAAGGAGTGAAAATGATTAGATCTTTTTGGTCAAGATCAAGTTTGTTTATATTTACAGGAGATGCTGCTGCCTGCTTCTTATTTACAATGTCATCTGAAAGTGAGAACAAATGTTTGCATGGGACTTTTGTAGCCAGAGTTGGAAGGTATTTACGTGCCAGATGCATCTCGCAGCTATTAATATATCCCTCCTGGGGACTTGAGCTTAGTACTACACTGATTCACTGGGTCCCCATTTGAACCTTTAGCAACATGTTCTCTGACACATTGATGGAAGTGATTCGCTTAGTTACAATCACATCAGCTGAGTGGGAGATCTAGGGCTGTCATGGCACACCCAACTTACACCATGTTTTTCAAGTACAAGGTCACCCTAGGACCCCACTCAAATTTGTTTCTTAAAATACCTTCTACCTTTCACTTAAACCAGCAAATCCATCTTCCCTCATTCTTCCCTAACCCTCATGGGAGTAAACAGGACTCAATACTGCATACTCTAGAGGGTCATTCTACCTTAACAGAACTAAGCCCTTCAGAAAATCATGAGGCTTTTTATTTCCACTGAGGAACAATCTAAGTTCTGCTACTTCCAAAGAGAAATGGATTTCTGGATGCATCCACCTCTGGTACCAACAGAAGGATATGCAACCCCCAGTGGGGATCTGAACCTGCTCCACTAAATCCCTATCAACTTCAATAACCTTCCTAAACAATGTGAACAATGAACATGTGTCCCTGTGCCTTTGGTCACTCATGCACTCTCTCTCTGTCTCGTGCAATTTGTTAGCACCTATCTAGCACGTGCGACCAGATCACCCTCAGTTCCTTCTCTTCTGTAGAGTTTGGAAATTTAACTCTGAAGTTGAGGGGATTTGGGTGGCTAGAGGAGAATCCACAGAAACACCCATCTCAAAGAACGTCAGTTACTGCACTGGGTGAGTAACCTTGTAAAACTTAATTGGCAGCAGAGTTAGGCCAAGGCTGAGCACTTCTGAAAGTCCCACCCTTTCTTTTTGAAGTACTAAGAGTATAATATTATTAATAATTATTTTATTACATTTAAACCTGAATTAAATTCCTGAATCACCCAGTGAAAATATACTCAAGTCAGTAGTATCAAGGATGTTTGAGAAGAGGTTCTTAGCTATCCTGTCTTATCATTGCTCTAATCACTAGACTCTTCTTTCAGAGTAACATATAAAAAGCAAGTGGAACCTCAGTACCAGTTGCTCCCTGAGATCAAGTGCTATGTATCTGATGAAGATCCAGGGTTCAAGCCCTGCTGATTGTGCATGTGAAGAAAAATAGTATCCAATCTTTTAATTAAGACAGTCAAATCTTTTCCAAGGGTTCTGCATGGGATGAGGTAGGATGTTTGTTACAGCTTATCTGGCCTGCCCATCTAAGGCCCCACAACTTCCAGGTCCTACACTGAGCACTCTCACCTGAACCCAAAGATCTGGACTTAGATTATTATTTGGCTGAACTGTTCTTTCTAATACTTTACTTTTTATTAGGGCTTTCAATTAATTGCAGTTAACTCATGCAATTAACTCAAAAAAACTAATCAAATTCTACATTTATTTTTTTTATTTTAAGATTTTAAAAATTAATTAATTACAACAGTGATTAATCATAAACAATAGAATGCCAATTGAAATGTATTAAATATTTGTGGATGTTTTTCTACATTTTAAAATATATTGATTTCTATTGCAACACTGAATACAAAGTGTACAGTGCTCACTTTATATTATTTTAATACAAATATTTGCACTATGAAATGATAAACTAAAGAAACAGTATTTTTCAATTCACCTCATACAAGTATAGTAGTGCAATCACTTTATCATGAAGGTATAATTTACAAATTAAGATTTTTTTTGGTTACATAATTGCACTCAAAATCAAAGTAATGTAAAACTTTAGAGCCTACAAGTCCACTCAGTCCTACTTCTTGTTCAGCCAATTGCTACGAAAAACAAATTTGTTTACATTTACAGGAGATGTTTCTTATTTACAATGTCATCTGAAAGTGAGAACAGATGTTTGCATGACATTTTTGTAGCCCGAGTTGGAAGGTATTGATTTGCCAGATATGCTAAACATTCGTATGCTGCTTTGTCCACCATTTCAGAGGTCATGCTTCCTTACTGACTATGCTTGTTAAAAAATAATGCATTAATTAAATTTGTGACTGAACTCCTTGGGGGACAACTGTGTGTCTTTGGATCTGTTTTACCTGCATTCTGCCATATGTTTCATGTATAGCTGTCTCAGATTATGACTTAACACATGTTCGTTTTAAGAATACTTTCACTGCAGATTTGACAAAACGCAAAGAAGACATCAATGTGAGATTTCTAAAAATAGCTACAGCACTCGATCCAAGGTTTAAGAAATAGGCATGCCATCCAAAATCTTAGAGGGACGAGATGTGGAGCATGCTCTCAGAAGTCTTAAAAGAGCAACACCCAGATGCTAAAACTATAGAACCGGAATCACCAAATAAGAAAATCAACCTTCTGTTGGTGGCATCTGATGCAGATGATGAAAATGAACATGCATCAGTCCGCTCTGAATCATTATATAGCAGAACCCATCAGCATGGAAGCATGTCTTTTTTGAAATGGTGGTTGAAGATGAATCTTTAGTGCACCTGACATGTAAATATCTTGCGACTCTGGCTGCAACAGTGCCATACGAACACCTGTTCTCACTTTCAGGTGACCTTGTAAACAGAAATGAGCCGTATTCTCTCCTGTAAAATGTAACCAGATTTGGTTGTCTAAGGCAAAGCAATTGGTTGAAGTAGGACTGAGTGGACTTGTAAAACTTTGGGGCCTACATTGTTTTATTTTTCAAATAAGTTACTTTTTGCACATAATTCTACATTTAAAAGTTCAACTTTCATGATAAAGAGATTGTACTACAGTATCTATATGAGGTGAATTGAAAAATACTATTTCTTTTATCATTTTATAGTGCAAATATTTGTAATAAAAATATAAAGTGAGCACTGCACACTCTGCATTCTGTTGCAATTGAAATTAATATATTTGAAAATGTAGAAAACATCCACAAAAATGTAAATAAATGGTATTCCATTATTGTTTTACAGTACGATTAATCATGATTAATTTTTGTAATCAACTTGATTACTTTTTATCCACGTCAAATCTTTGAGTGGATACTGTGATCACATACATTGTGAGAGAGAAAAATAATTTTGCTTGTACCTGTTAACCTTCTGATTCATTTTTGAATGTGTAATAATGTGGGAGTTCATAAAGGAGAGTCATGTTGTCATAGTAAAAAATAGTCAAATTGTAATCCTGGAGTAGTGACAGGTTTTTGGTCAATCTTCAATCATTTTGAGCGCTTCCTGCAAGGTACTGAGCATCCTCAATTCCCACTGGCTTCAGTGAGAATTGAGGGCATGCAATACTTTGCATGACTGAACCATGAATTGAATGCATCTGTGTTATTTGCATATGAAGGTATTGCTCATGGAAAGGAAGGGGAATTCCCTTTAAATGTCTATATAAGAACTACTTTTCCAGGTACTGCCAGGAGCATCCCTTAAATCTGAATAAATGATTTTTAGGCAGTATTCAGAGAAATTGGAAAAATATTTCATAGGACCCTCTATCTTTTGATATTGTATGGTGGGGGGTGTTTTTAGCATTGCATCCCCCCCCCCCCCCAATCCTTGGCTATATGTGGTTGAACAAAAATGTCAAAAGATTCCATTTTAATGTCTAAGAAAGAGATCGAAGTGAAACTGAGATCTGTGGGAGAGAAATTTCCTATGCTAAAAGAAAGTGTCCCTGTTTAACATAAATGTTAGCAATAGTATCACCAATAACTTAATAAAACTCTGCGTGTGAAACTTATTACCCAGTTTTTCATGTGGGATTCTTATTTTCTTTCACGGGGAACTTTAGTGGAAAATAATGTTACATAGTTGCAGTTGTTATCTTGAAGCTAGGAAGGTGGAAAAATACAGCTTTTTGCTGTGTGCTTACCAGAACGGTTCAAAATCTTTTCGCTGTTCAGTGGTGTGAATTACACTACCAGAGCCACGGAGGCCTGCTGATTGTTGTCAGAATTCAATATTATTTAGGTGTAGCTTTCACAATATGCAGGTTGAAGTTGGGGGCTTCCACTGCTTAATGTGGAATAATAATAATGATAATGCCTAGCTCGTAGATAGTATTTTTCATCAGTAGATCTCAAAACACTTCACAAAGGAGGAAAGTATCATTATTCCCATTTTACCAATGGGAAACTAAGGCACAGATTAATGAAGTGACTTGCTCCAATTTTACCCAGCAAGCTAGTGTCGGGACCAGGAATATAACCCAGGTTTCCTGAGGTCCAGAACAGAACTCTAAGACACAGGCACATAGTGGATAATTTCACTATCTTTAAAGTGAAGATAATTGCCTACATCACAGAGGTATTGTGTGACATAGTTATATGAGCAGACAGCATTACCTATAGACAGGGTTACCTGTCACTTCCAGTATAAGTTCCTATAACTTTGCCAAACAAACTGGGCTGAAATTTTCCATGCGGGGTGTCTACCTTGAGTTGAATTATTTTGGAAAGTGTGAGCAAAAATTGTTCAACTATTTCTGAGAACAAGATTGGGGAGAATATTTTATTTTGCCCATGTTAACACATTTGTTGTTGTTTATTATGTATTTAGAGCATTTAGTATGTTCATGCTTTGGAGCAGGAACTTGAAATTTGGTGGGGGTGATTGTTGTCAGGATATGCTTTTTGCTGTTCCTGTGAAAATTCAACCAAATTTGGCAAACCGTTCAATAATCTCAGTTGAAATATGCTCAGATGTGTTAGTGGATAAATTCTTGTTTGGCAGCTAAATTCTCTGGAGATTGTCTGCACTGAGCATTCTCCAGAACACAGCAGCAGGGACTGAGCAGGACTTTCCCTTAATTTCTGTTCCTGGCTGCTGCAAGCCTAGATGTGGGCTTGATATAGGAACTAAGGCTTGGTCTACACTAGGGGGAGGGGGTCGATCTAAGATACACAGTTCAGCTACGTGAATAACGTAGCTGAAGTCAGTGCATCTTAGGCTGACTTACCTGCTGTCCTCACGGCGGCAGCGGGCTCCCTTCCGGAGATGACAGGAGTGCCTTTGGCGATCGATTTATTGTGTCTCGTCAAGACGTGATAAATCGATTGCCAATAGATCGATTACTACCCGCCAAATCATAATACGTACACATGGGGGGCTGAATTAAGATTGCACAGGTAACTTTAATTTTGGCATTTCTTAGCTTTTGAGTTCCTGTCTTTGTAACTTTTATGTTTTAACATGGTAGTGTGAGAGTGAGATTCATATGGTCCTACCAAATTCATGGTCTATTTTGGACAATTTCATGATCATAGGATTTTAAAAATTGTAAATTTCATGATTTTAGCTATTTAAATCTGAAATTGCACAGTGTTGTAATTATAGGGGTTATTACCCAAAAAAGCATTGTGGGGGGTAGCAAGGTTATTGTAGGGGGAATGTGATACTGCTACCCTTACTTCTGCGCTGCTGCTGGCAGCAGTGCTACCTATAGAGCTGGACAGCTGGAGAATGGCTGCTGCTTGCTGGAAGCCCAGCTCTGAAGGCAGAGCTGCTGCTGGCAGCAGTGCAGAAATGAGGCGGGCATGGTATGGTATTACCACCTTACTTCTGCACTGCTGTTGGTGGGGTGCTGCCTTCAGAACTGGGCATCTGTCCAATAGCTGCTGCTCTCCGGCCACCCAGTTCTGAAGGTAGTGCAGAAATAAGGGTGGCAATACCATGACTCCCCCTAAAATAATCTTGTGACCCTCCTGCAACTGCCTTTTGGGTCAGGACCCCCAATTTGAGAAATGCTGGACACCCCCCCCCCCCCCCCCCCCCCGCCACATGAAATCTTTATAGTATAGAGTAAAAACACACAAAAGACCAGATTTCATGGGGGGAGACCAGATTTCACAGTCCGTGATGCATTTTCCATGGCCATGAATTTGGTATAGCCCTAGTAATTCATGACCGTTTGAAAAATGCATTTTTAGCCCAAAAGAAGGTGCTGTAGAAGTGTGAAGTATTACTAGTATTTAAAATGTATATTAAAATATAGTTTAAGATAATTTACATAAATGTAGCAAATTAATGATGCAGTTAAACACTTATGCACTGTATGTACAACCTGCTTGTAATTTATAGAACATTACATTATACACTCAAGAATAGCATTTGACATCTGAAATATTGCTCACTGCTTCCTTGCTCATGCATACAAACTGAAAACCAAATTTAGCTATTACACCAATGTAAATCTAGTGCAGTAGGAAAGGCAAATCAAGCCCATTGGATTCAATGGATTATCCAGCTTCCCATGGGTGTAGACTGAAAGTAGAATTTGGCTCACCATTTCCAGAGGGAGGGATGTGAGCACTGCAGATGATGCTGTGGGTTCATTAAACTGAAATGATTAAGAGAATCCTAAATTCTGAACTGAAATTACAGGGTTTACTTTTACTTGTATTCAAATATTTATCTGGTGTTTTTCCATCCAGGAGATGAATGAAAGTTTTTAAAGAGAAAAAAAATCGAAATGTAAGAAAATGAGTGGGATTTGACTCAACATTTTTGCAATAATAATAATTTTAAAAAGTACAGGTTTATTACTCATATCCTCTAAAGGATTTCTTGTAAAGCAACTTCACCTTTTGTAAATACTCCCATGGGGGTAGTTTTTAACAAGGAATCTTCTCTTTTAAAAATTAATATTTTTAAAGGAAGTGAATTTTTAATATCTAGTAAAGTTGCTGAATTGATAGCCCCCAAAACTGAAGTCAGTCCTGTGTGCCTGATCTGCAGAGATGCTGAGTATTAAGAGATCCATGCAAAGAGCTTTACAGAGGAAGCTATTTCCAGAATACAACAGCAAGTTTGGTGGTCTTACAATATGCAGGAACTATGGTATATATTCTTGAGAATCATTTACTAGCACTTTATATATTGATTAACAATATACATACAGGAATGCTCTATATTTGTATATATTGTAACAGAGCATATATATCTCCTATTGATTTAAATTGAAGCTATGAGTGCTAAGCATTTCTGAAAACGAAGCCACCTCTGTTTTTATCTATTCAACAGCTGCAGCATGAGTATAAGAGAGGTCAATAAAGTAAGTGGTGCTGCCCGCTATCATGTTTCCGTTTGTAATGCTGACCTAAAACAGATTATGGGATAAGAGATAAAGACCAACAGTTCTGTAATTCACTCCTTTGTTACATTAAACAATAGTAAATTAAATCTGTGGCAAAAACTGCAGAAATGAATGCCCTGAGTCCCCAGGTCTGGAAGAGAACCAGTTGGAGAACTAGAGGTGTGGAGTGAAATGCTTCCAGATTTTCCTGAGGAAAAGTGCTATTAAAGAGAAATCTGAGCATGTGAACTCTTCCGCAGTGCTAAAGTAACAGGCCCAGAAGTACTGGAAATATCCACTGTGTTACAGGAGGAACATGTAGAGGACTACAAACTGCTAGACAGACATTCAATAATTTCAAGTATACTGTGATGAATCTGTGAAGTAGTAAATCTGTTGCTCTTCACTCTTTAGTACTAGAGATAGGCGGAGAGGGTTGAGGTTCCAGAAAGTTGGGATGCCAGAGGCAGCAGTGTGGGAAGTGGCTGTGGAGAGAAGACCAGGCAGCCTGAGAACTGGGACAGAAAAGTAACCTGTTGCTGTCTGGAAGTTAGGAGTAGCCGCGGCAGCAAATGGACACAGGACCGTGGCCTGCAAGCGCAATGTGTGGGCCACCCTTGTGTGTGAGCAGCAGGAGAATAACATAAGGAGGTCCCAGAGGATGTTGCTTTTATACTCCAGCATAGGACTATGAGCTGAGCTAGAAAATGAACACCCACCAAGAAGCTAGTGTCTGTGGAGCCTAGTGCTTGGAGTAGCGGCAATACTTTTGACTGAGCTTTTAATACATGGAACATGCTACCAGACATCTAGATGGAACTGATGTACACCCCTAGTGAACACCTGCAGAGAGATCAATTACAATACTGTAGCCAGGCAGCAACTCACCCCTGCGGCGCCTCCTGCAGGTTCCTCAGGGAATTAGCCCTCTGCAGGCTGATGTCCCGCTCCTGCTCTGGCCCCGTGTCCCTCCCTGACCCCGGTGCCCTCTAACTGAGGGTGCTGCACCCCTGCAGTACCCCCTCAGGTCCAAGGGTCTCCCCTCCCTGGGGAACCCTCCACCCCCTCTCCCCACCTTGCGTCAGACTAGGCAACTGCCAGTCACCACTTGCCCCCACTCACTGAGGCAGACTGCAGTATCATTGCCTCTCATCACTGGCAAGGGGGGTTGGCCTGCTGCTTCTACCCCTCTAGTTATGGGCTGCCCCTTGCAACCCTAGTGCCCCTGGGTGGGGCCTTAGTCTTCTAGGCCCTGCAGCCTGGGGCTCCCAGGCTAGAGCTTCCCCAGCTCCTCGTGCCTAGCCCCAGCCCTGCACCACCCAGGACACTGCTCAGGCTCCCAGCAGCTAGGCCCGTCTGCCTTCTCTCAAGAGAAGGAGACTCTCTCTCTCTCCCTGTGCCGCAGCCTTTTTATCCAGGCCTGCCAGTGTTTGGGGCGTGGCCACCCAGCTGAGCCTACTTCCCAATCAAGCTGGGAGTTTGCTGGCTCCTGGCCACAACCCCATACCTGGGCTGTTTCAAGTCCCTTCGAGCAGGGAATACATTAACCCACAAAGGTACATTACCTTACAAGCAAACAGCTGCCTCCAGTTGAGCCCTTTGACCATATTCTTACAGATCTACAGAATAAGCTGCATCACAAGAATGACGAGATAACTTGAGAGAGAATTATTTATGGTATAACTGATAGATCAATTCAAGGTTACTGTGAAAAATGGACTTGACTTCGCAATGAACATTATTACAGGGCCAGTAAAAACAGCTCCAAAATGTGTTAAAGAGAGAGCAGCAGTAAATCTGATTACAAATTCACTTTAAGGCATAGAAATAGAATACAAGAGTATTAAACAAGTCCCAGAGACCAGATTTGTTTTCAGTGACTGGTGAGGCACTCATACCATGCTCGTCTAAAGAAGACCAGCACAAGGGTGTAATGTTATGCATTCAGTAAGAACAAAAGAAAAAATAGATCATTTATAACAAACTCCAAAAGAGTATAAAAGCAACACACATGCATAAAAATACAGCTTGTAGACAAAACTCAGATGATCCAGAAACAGAGTTCACTGCTGGATTTCTTAATACATTTACCAAGCAAGATTCTGCAACAGTTTGGGTTTGACACTGGAAATAAGTTAGCAAAAAGTGGAATTTCAAAACAAATACTGGAGCCAAATGCAACATAATCATAGGTTTCAGCATAGCAGTTGTGTTAGTCTATATCCACAAAAAGAACAGGAGTACTTGTGTCACTTTAGAGACTAACACATTTATTTTAAGCTTTTGTAGGCTACAGCCCACTTTATCAGATGCATAGAATGGAACAGTAGTAGGAAGATATATATACATACAGAGAACTTGATAAGGTGGAAGCTGCCATACCAACTCTGAGGCTAATTAATTAAGATGAGCTATTATCAGCAGGAGAAAAAAAAACTTTTGTAGTGATAATCAAGATGGCATATTTCAGACAGTTAAGAAGGTGTGAGGATATTTAACATGGGGAAATAAATTCAATTTGTGTAATGACCCAGCCACTCCCAGTCTCTATTCAAGCCCAAATAAATGATGGTATCTAGTTTGCAAATTAATTCCAGTTTAGTAGTTTCTCACTGGAGTCTGTTTTTGAAGCTTTTCTGTTGCAAAATTGCCACCTTTAAGTCTGTTACTAAGTGACCAGAGAGGTTGAAGTGTTCTCCTATGGTTTTTGAATGTTATGATTCCTGATGTCAGATGTCCATTTATTGTTTTGCGTAGAGACTGTCTGGTTTGGCCAATGTACATGGCAGAGGGGCACTGCTGGCACATAATCATATCAAATATAATCATAGTAAACATAAGCAAACATCTTAATAACTACATAACGATAAAGTGAAACTATTAGCTGATTTCACATAACTTCTAATGAGCCTACAGTGCCATGCTGCAGAGTTTGAAATACTGGAGCATGAAGTTCCTCCCACATATTACCTTTTTGTAACCTTTGCACTCGTCGGCTTACTGGGGTCAGGAAATGTGAACCACTCTTTCCAGCATTCCAATGTCACAGATTTATTAAAAGCACCAGCAGTGTGAGCTTCCCCACAATGCCTTGCTAGTATACTTTGTTAACCCCATATGAATTCCTTGAACTGTAAGAGGGCAGTTCACTCCCCATGCCCAGTCAGCTCAGATGTCTTTGAGCCTGCTAGTTATGGTGATTGTTGTGGATTCATCTGATTGCTTTATTTTTATCACTAGAAACATTCTGAAGAGATGGGTAGATGACCGGCATCAGAATTTGCCTGTATGCCTTACTATGGCTGAGACTAGATAAGTCAAACAAGATAGTCACCTTATCAAAACTTGCTACCTCCCATAACAATGGAGAAAATTCTGACAACAATGTATCACCAGTTACAATCTGCAGCCCATTATTACAGGGGATGTAGCCTTCCCCTTTCCCCCCAAAAGAGTAATAAGCACTTTGGATCTGAACATCAAAGATATTGATAGAATGTGGTTGATATAATGACATTGATATAATAACAACATGGTACTTATTAAAATTTGGGAGATTTCTATCATCACTGCATGTGTAACATTTTTCATTCTTGTAGGGAGGGAGTGGCTCTGAGTGGTGGCATTCTAATTTTAATGCAGGAGTGAAACTGGACAACGCATAGAGGAGGAAGAGAGATCGAAACAAATGAGACAGAGGAGTGTGTATCAATGGGAATTTTGGTCCCAGTTGGAATCTCCTATTTCTTGTGTGGTCTGTTTCACTCATGTTTCATATTCTTTCACTCTTTTATAGTCATATATGTCTCTCTCCTCCTCCTTCCATTGTTTTCTCTTATCGCCATCTTTTCCATTCTCCTCTTCACTGCAAGTTTTGTATGCATCATTTAACACTGTTGGTGCACATAAGCTATCAGGTAGGAAACTCTGATAGGTAGAACTGCCTGAGAGCTGGGAGGCTCCATTTTTAAATGAGCACCAGAAAACCGAAAAAACAACGAGGAGTACCTGTGGCACCTTAGAGACTAACAAATTTATTTGGGCATAAGCTTTCAGGAGCTAAAACCCATTTCATCAGATGACTAGATATTTTTCTACTACATGCATCTAATTTGTTCGTCTCTTGAAGTACCACAAGGACTCCTCGTTGTTTTTGCGGATACAGATTAATACGGCTACCACTCTGAAACCAGAAAACAGAAACAGTGCCATGTCGTGACGGAAATACAGTACTACAATTACTATTATGTGTGAATTTGTTAGTCTCTAACAAGTTCCACAAGTACTCCTTGTTGTTCTTGCTGATACACCAGGGGTGGGAAAACTACGTGAACTTGTTCTGTCTGGCCCCTGAGCTCCCGGCTGGGGAGGCTGTCGCCGACCTCACCCCTGCCTTCCCCGCTCTCCTGGAGCCTTAGCATGCTGCGCGGGCAGCACTTGGAGGGGCGCAAGGGGGCTCGTTCCTATGGATCAGTGCGGCAGCGTGTCTGGCTGGAGCCAGACACGCTCTCTGAGTGGCGTGGTAAGGGAGACAGGGGTTGGATAAGGGGCAGAGGGTCCTGGGGGCTGGTCAGGGGACAGTGAAGGGGGGCTGGATAAGCATGGGGGGCTGTCATAGGGCGGGGCAGTCAGGGGGCAGGAAGCAGAGGGGTTGGATGGGGTTGAGGTCCTGGGGGGGCCATTAGGGTCAGGGGGATCTCGGGAGGGGCTGGTCAAGGGGTGGGGGGGGATGGGTCGGATTCTGAGGAGGGAAGTCAGGGAATGGGAGAGTTGGATATGGGGTGGGGTCCGGAGGAGGTGGTTAGGGTGAGAGGTCTTGGGACGGGGCAGTCAAGGGACAAGCAAGAGGAGGTTGGATGGATTGGAGGCTCTGAGGGGGACAGTCGCGGGGGGGGGGGGGGGAGAGATGGGGCAGGCAGACTGTTTGGGGAAGCACAGCCTTCCATACCCGGCCCTCCACACAGTTTTGCAACCCCAATGTGGGCCTCGAGACAAAAAGTTTGCCCACCCCTGTAATACAGACTAACATGGCTACCACTCTGAAAACCGAAAACAAACAGTGCCATGTAGTGACAGAAATACAGTACTTCAGTTACTATTAAAATTAATAGGGAACTGTTAGAAGAATTGTCCTTTATTATATACTCTGTTTTTTTAATTTCCTCTTTGATTTTATTCTTCATTGCTTTGTGTTTCTAGAACTTATGGCTTCCCTGCTACGAGATGAATTCTTTCCTGGGTCTCTGGCTGGTGAGTCTTGCCCACATCCTCTCAGGGTTTAGCTGATTACCATATTTGGGGTCAAGAAGTAATTATCCTCCAGAGCAGATTGGCAGAGGCCCTGGAAGTTTTTCACCTTCCTCTGCAGCATGGGGCACAATTCACTTGATGGAGGATTCTCTGCACCATGAAGACTTTAAACCATGATTTGAGGACTTCGGTAGCTCAGACATAGGTTAGGGGTCCACTACTACAGGAGTGGGTGGGTGAGATTCTGTGGCCTGCATTGTGCAGAAGGTCAGACTAGATCAAACCATGGGTTGCAACCCCTTGGGGGGTCGCCGGCCGCCTCCCGAGGGGTCGTGAGCTGCTTGTGCCGCCGAAAAGCTGCCGCCACGATCGCTTCCATATCCGGTGGCTATTTTCGGCGGACATGCCGAGCGCTCTCAAAAGCGCTCAGCATGTCCGCCGAAAATAGCCACCGAATGCAAAGTTAATTTATTCAGTGGCCATACCGAGCACTTTCGGGAGCTCTCGGCATGTCCGCCGAAAATAGCCGCTGAATAAGGAGTTAATTTATTCGGCAGCTTTTCGGCGGACATACAAGGGTCTGCCGTGCCAAGGGAGAAACTAAAAAGGGGTCATGGTTCTCAATAGTTTGAGAACCCCTGGACTAGATGGACATAATGGTTCCTTCTGACCTTAAAGTCTATGAGTCTATAAGATGGAGTTGGAATATATTGATTTTAATGGTGTGTGTGTTTATTTGTTTTTTTATTTAGGAAGGGGAAACATTAGAATGGTGGAGTGGGCAGATTGTCTAATGTGAAGTGAAGGGGGCACAATAGTGGTCCTGAATTCGTTGAAGGACAGTTCAGACTAGGACTGTAAGAATAATGGATGTGTAGTCTCTGAAATGTTGGGGAAAGTGCAGGTCACAGGTAGTGAATATAAAGACTTGTGTCATGATCCAAATCTCTTTGTAGATACCACTGGAAATAGAGAACCATTTGATTTGAATGATACAAGAAATACATGACCAGCTAGCCTTTTACTGTTGTCACTAGACTGCACACTACCTCGTATGGCCCTTTGGCAGCAATGTCAGGAATAGAACTCAGAGCCTTCTCCAGAAACAATGCTGCCAATCAGTTGAGCTAAAGGATAATTTCCATTTGCTGTTAATAGTATGGGGTCCATGACACCCAGCTGCTCAACTCTGATTCCATCCTATAATCAAGACAAGATAATCATTTACTTACAAGTCTCTGCCTTGTCTCCTTATAATGAAGCAGCATGAGTTTACAATTCATGGCCTCTGTGTATATTATAACCCACAAGACTCATACTGCTGTAGGCATTCCCAACTACACCAACTACCCCATTCACTTCTTACATAAAAACTGGAAAGAAGCTCTGCAATAGAATGTCACATACTTTCCCATCACCTGGGACCTCCTTCCACAGATATTTTCACAGAGAGTAGGCCATCAGGTCAAATGTCAGCCAGCAACTGCCCTGACATTGATGATATCCACACAGTTCTGAAGCCAACAATTATTAATTTGTGCTGGATTGCTGCCTGTGCAGCCATAGAAAGTGTAATATCATGCTGTACATTAATGACGGGGTAGGTCAATACTGCGCAATTTTGAAAACCACCTTACTCTTTGGCAATTTGTTTTTTATTGTTGTTTTAATTTCGAAGATATGCAGAGATTAAAAAAGAGGGATGAATTTAGATATGGACATTCTCCAGCCAGATGTAATCATTTATGGTAAAAGTAATTTAATGTTAAACTAAAAAAGCTGTTTGAAATCCCAGACCATTTGGACAATACATGTGTGGTCTTAAAGGAACAGTGTCGAGAAGAGGATTACATTTTTTAAATGAACTTATCTATGTGACCAATAACATTAGATTACTTAAAAATCTAATGTATTTTTCACCATTAATGTTAACTGTTTTTTTTAAAAACTTAATTTAGCTTGAATATTGAAACTAGACTGGTCTTTTTTACTTTTTGGTTCTTTTACAACATTGGGGGTTCTGACATGATAAACGATTAAGTTAAAAATTATTTTTTGCTAAATTATCTTTCTTTGGTTCTGTTCGTTTGAAAATCAGTTGAGCTTCAGTTTTCCAAAGACTGCTGATATCTGGCACTCAGCACAGAGTAATTTTCAATGAATTGTGGTGGTGCTTCACCTAGTGGAAAGTGGGGAGTTATGTGGGGAGGGGAAAACACCTTGCAGATTTTTTCCCCCTCCAAGATGAGGGTAGATGGATCAATACTCATTTGGAAACTTGTGTAAAGAGAGAATTTTTTAATAAGATGATTATCCATCTCTGTTCTCCCATTGACTTTAGAACCACTGTGCCATAAAGAGATTTACTGGTTGCAATATTGCTCCGCTGATCTATCTCTCTATCTTGCATTTGCCACTGTGCCTCCCACTGGCTTCTTTGTAAAGGGCACTTAATACATACATTATACTGTGGAATTTTCCAACCGCTTTCAGAAGCAGTGGCATAAAAATTCTGAGGTTCCAAGATTGATGACCTATAATACATCTTAAAGTTTGTAACAAAACAATTTCTAGTTTATTAGTATTATTCAGCCCATTCAAACTTTGTGGCAAGTGTTGGCTAATTAACAATCTATTTTTCTTTTGAGTGCATTAAGATGACATCATATTTTGTTAATGCCACAAAAAAACTATAGTTTAGTAATTTAGGGACATCACTTGTTGATATCTACAGCAGTATTAAGCATACTTCCAACTCCAACATGGAATCAGTTCTTAGCTGATTATAGCGTTATTGGATCATCAGATGGTTGTGTTACACACTTTTGTAAATTCTTTTTCTTAGTGCATGTGGCAGATTTTAGTCTTGATATAAATACTGTGGTGATGATTTTCCAAGGCAGTTTATCGGGGAAGATGTGGCAAGCCGCAAGAGAGTTTGCTGTCTGCTTTATCTCTCAAACTAGATTCTATTCTTGGGGCAGAATTGCCCAATGGGAAAACAGGCATTGACCTCTGAAATATGGGATTGCCTGCATGCTGTATGTGACCACCTCTGACACAGGACAGATTATATACAGTAAATATGTATACAGTAAATACACAAGTTGCACTAAGAACGTTCCTGGACTTCATGACAGGTTTAAGGTTAGCAGCCGTGTTAGTCTGTATTCGTAAACAAAACGAGGAATACATCTGGCACCTTAGAGACTAACCAATTTATTTCAGCATAAGCTTTTGTGGGCTATAACCAACTTCATCGGCTGCATTGAATGGAACAAACAGAAATAAGATGCATTTATATACACAGAAAGCATAAAAAGTTAGAAATTACCATACCAATTCTAAGAGGCTGTTTAATTTGGATGAGCCATTATCAGCAGGAGAAAAAACAACAACCTTTTATAGTGATAATCAAGTGATCTGTGTCTGACAGTTGACAAGAAGGTGTTGTAAGGAAACTTAACTGGGGAAATAGATTCAATTAATGTAATGACTAAGCCATTCAAAGTCCCTGTTTAACCCTTGATTGATAGTGTCCAATTTATAAATTAATTCTAGTTCCGCAGCTTCTCGTTGGAGTCTGTTTGGGAAGTTTTTCTCTTTTAAAATGGACACCTTCAAGTCTGTAATAGAATGGCGAGGGAGGTTGAAGTGTTCTCCTACTGGTACCGATGTACTCCTGAACTTCATGTGACTGATTTCTTCTCTGAAAAGCTCATCTGTCAGGCCAAGACTTCTGCTATTGCTTGGCAGATGTATGTATGGGAGGGAATGGGGGCAAGAACAATAAATGTAAGTACATAATACTATTCATTTCTGTGGTACCATCTGTGTGAGGATTGCCATTTGACCACGGTAAAAGAAGAGTCACATTCCACCATGACTGATCAAGAATGTTTATTAGAGTAAGGAAAACAGTGTGAAGTGTAAAGCAGTGTTGTTCACTGTGTAGAGCTTCTGCCAAGAGTCTTTCACCACCCCCTCCTACTCAAAAGAAGCATTCCACATCTTTTCACAAGGATCTGAATGCTATTAAAATTAAGCCTAAAATCATCTCTATGAAGTAGGTGATTGGAAAACTATAGAGGAATTATTGCAACTGCCACTGGAGTGGAATATACAGCCACTTAACAGCACATAGTAAGACAATACAATAAGGTAGAAAGTGAATAAAAACGCTATATCCATGTGATGTGCAAGGACATAAGGGATAAGTCAGTAATTATCTGTTGTGGTTTGGCCAGGGGCAATATGTTAATTTTCCAGAAGCTTACCAAATGCACTAGGGTCAAGATCTCAGTTTACATTCCATCTGAACAAGGGCACTTGTAGCCGCAGAGTGCTTTCTGTAACTGCACTGAAGACTCAATTTAGCTCTGACTCAGGGAAGAGTGTCATCTACTCTACTGAACAGCCAACACCACTTCCTGCAGCATCTAGTGCAGGGATGAACAAACTTTTTGGCCTAAGGGCCAAACAGCCTGGCCTCCACCCCCCACAGAATCCCAAGCCCATCCAACCCCCCTACTCCTTGTCCCCTGACCACGCCTTCCCAGGACCCCAGCCCTAACCACCTCCCTGGACCCTACCCCCTTTCCAAGCCCCCAGCTCCCTGTCCCCTCCTCAGAATCCCTGACCCTTCCAAACCCCCTGCTCCTTGTCCTCTGACCGCACCCTTCCAGGACCCCTGCCCCTAATCACCCCCCAGGACTCCACCCCCTATCTAAACTCCCCCTGCTCCTTGTCCCCTGACTGCCCCAACCCCTAACACCCCCATCCCCTGACAGCAACCCTGGGACTCCCATGCCCCATTCAACCGCACCCCCCCCCCTTCCCTGTTTTCTGACCATCCTGGGACACCTCTGCCCCTTATCCAACCCCCTGGCCCTGGCTTGTGGAGTCAGACACGATGCCCCGCTGCCCCACAGGCATACACAGCCCCGCCCCCCAGAACGCTCCCCACATGGCAGCATAACTCCAGGCAAGGGAGCAGAGCAGGGAAGTGGGAAAGGGTTAGCTTCCCCAGCCAGGTGCTCAGGGGATGGGCAGGAGGGGCCTGTGGGCCATAGTTTGCCCATCTGTGACCTAGTGGATGATAGATGCTCTTCTATCCATGTATTGACTTTAGTCCTATCCTGTGTAACTTGCACAAAGACTATGTTCAGTCAGGGCTTTAAATTACTAGTTGCTATTAGAGGAAAAGCAAGATCCTGAAAAGTCCGTCTTCTGAAATGTCAGAGTTGTTGTATTGGAATTTCTATTATCTTCATGCTTGCTTTAAAGTAATATTGCTCCTATTCCCTATAAAATAACTCCATATGCTATTGCGATTTCTAACTACCGTCAGTAGTTTCCAATGTACACATAGCTTTTTGCCTATACACCATTTATATGACCTGTTCAGTTATTATGACCATGATAATACTCTGTGTGTCTAGCTTTTCACTGTCAGGAGGCAAGCAATTTTATGTTTGGTAATTTACAATTTCCATCTCTTGTAACTGCAGACTGTAGTGGTAGCTATAGAAATGAGAAGAGTTTAGTGCTCTTTGACTGCTCTGAAGTAGTATTTCAAATTGTAGGACCTGTGGACATCTCTGATGTCCAAAGTAGGACTAGATTTTTTCAGTGCTTTGTCCAATCCAATTTTAATCTTGTTGCTAAAGACTTGTGCAGAAAAAACAATCTTACTATAATTCATTCTTTTTGAAGGAGACAGCAAGGGACGGTTGGGTGAAGAAAATTCCTATTGGGATGGGAGGTGAGAAATGGAATAGAGAAGGAAGGAAGTACTAAAGGTGTGGGTAATGGTGGAACAGGGTGAGGAATTTTTTTTCCAGGGTGGGCAAGGGACAGAGAGAAGAAGGGGGAAATTTCCAGGGGTGGGGAAACATTCTCAAAATAGATGAGAAGAGATCTAGAGGGGAAATGCACAAAGTGTTGGGAGAAGAGGGGAAATGCCAAAAGGGAGGCAGGGCATGGGGTAGAAATACATGGGGTAGAAAGGGAACAGAAAGGGTCATATAGGAAAAATATATAGAAGGGTCAGTTAATTGGCATAGATTGCATTTACTTTTAAAATAACGTTTATACGCGCCTTTAGATTTGCACAATTTGTCTCTTGCCAGTTAACCTTTTCCCAGCCCAGGAACTCTAACTGAATGGATAATTTGTATAGCTAGGTTTTTTTAAAATCCATATACAATTTTGATTCTCTGTGAAATACTCCAGTTTTCCTCTGTATGTCCGACACCCTGATCGGGCTACAATCTCCCATGATTCATTATGATTAGCTCTCTTGGTGTGGGGAGCAGAACATCATGGGAAAGGCAGTCTGACCAAAGAGCTTGACTTATATGGCAACCTGACCCATTGATAAGATTGGGAACATGAGGCAAATAAGAAACAGCTTTGAGGAGACATCACAGCAACATTTCCAAATAAACAATTTTCTGTTGAGGCAACGTTTTTCATAAAAAGTCTCTGCCTTCTGCAGAATTTTTTTTTGTTTTGTCAAAAACAAGTGCCCTAAAATCAAAATATTTCATTCTTCAATGGAAGTGTTTTGGGTTTGGGATATTTGGAAAATAAACATTTTTCAAAACAAGCAGACCCTTTTTATGAAAAATTTTGCTCTGACAAAATTTTTTGACCAGCCTTGCTAATGTTGCACTCCTGAATTAGAGAGATGTAGTCAGGCATGGGCAAATGTTTTGGCCTGAGGGCCACACTGGGGTTGCAAAATTGTGTGGAGGACAGGCAGGGAAGGCCGGTGCCTCCCCAAACAGTCAGGCATGGCCCTGCCCACACTCTACCTCCTCAGGGCCCCGCTTCGGCCCTGGGACCCAGAAGGCTGGGGCCATAATGCCCGCCTTCCCAGGGTTGGGGAGGCTGCCACGGTGCCACAGCCTGCTCTCCCTGTCGGTGTTCCGGGGCATGGGAGGCTGCAGTACCCTGTCGCTCATGTACATCAGCCAACCGCACAGGCCCATGGGGCCCCCCAAAGCATGGGGCCTGGAGCAATTGCCCTGATTTGCTGTACCATAGCTCTGGCTATCATTCATCCCCATTTTGAGCCTGGCAACTGTTATCCTCTTAACCAAAGAGGACTGTCTTCAGGACCCTTCTACCCTGCTTTTTGATTAGCCAGAGGGGCTGTAAGTGAATATGAGGCCCTCCATGTCTGTCTTTTCTGGTAAGAGATGAGTCCTCTGCCTTCTTACTACACCCACGAAAAAGGACACTTAAATGTATGCTGACAATAGAAATATAATTAGCAACTTTATAACTTTTTGCATTACGAAGTTTCTCTTCAGTAATAGTTCGTGAATGTGAAAATGAGGAAAGAAATGGATTTCTACTAGTGCTTTCCAATAAAATCTCCTTTCACAACATTTTTCCCTGGCAGTACTGTGCTCGTGGTGGTAATTTTCAATTACCTTTTGCCACAACTGACCTCAGTTTTTTGATGGTACATCGCCATCTAGTGGTGAAAATGCACAACTATTCTTTACTACACTAGATTGTTTACTTTATTCCCAATATAGGTACTCT
The DNA here is from genome assembly GCA_032164245.1 of Sternotherus odoratus. Taxonomy (NCBI): domain Eukaryota; kingdom Metazoa; phylum Chordata; order Testudines; family Kinosternidae; genus Sternotherus; species Sternotherus odoratus. Next base: position 34,205,441 of record JAVMKO010000004.1, read on the forward strand.
TCTGGCTCTGTCCATTTGTTTTTTCACTTCCCTAGAAGTAGTACAGGACAGGCCCAGCAAAGAAAGTCACAGAATACTACTAGTCATCACCTAGAGTCCCCAACTAAAACCTCTACACCCTATCCTGAAGGATGATCCCTCACTCTCACAGACCTTGGGTGACAGGCCAGTCCTCACTTACAGATAGCTCCCCCAACCTGAAGCAATACTCACCAGCAACTACAAACTACACAACAGAAACACTAACCCAGGAACCAACCCCTGCAACAAACCCTGTTGCCAACTCTGTCCACATATCTATTCAAGGGAAAACATCATAGAACCTAACCACATCAGCCTCACCATCTGGGGTTCATTCACCTGCACATCAACCAATGTGATATATGCCATCATGTGCCAGCAATGCCCCTCTGCCATGTACATTGGCCAAACCGGACAGTCTCTACGCAAAAGAATAAATGGACACAAATCAGACATCAAGAATTGTCATATTCAAAAAACGGTAGTAGAACACTTCAATCTTCCTGGACAGTCAATAACAGACTTAAAAATAACCATTCTTCAGCAAAAAAAGACTTCAAAAACATACTTCAATGAGGAACTGCAGAACTGGGATTAGTTTGCAGACTTGACACCATCAAAATAGGCCTGAATTTGGGAGTGGCCAGGTCACAACAAAAAATAATTTTCTCTCTGTTGATATTCTCCCCTTCTTGTCAACTGTCAGGAATGGCCTCATCCACCCTAATTGAATTGTCCTTGTTAGCACTGATACCGCCCTCCCCACACACACACACTTGGTAAGGCAACTCCCATCTTCTCATGTGCTGTATATTTATACCTGCTTTCTGTATTTTTCACTCCATGCATCTGATGAAGTGGGTTCTAGCCCACAAAATCTTATGCCCAAATAAATTTGTTAGTCTCTAAGGTGCCACAATGACTCCTCATTGTCTTTTTATGTTAACTGCCTTCTGATCCTTTCAGGCATATAAGGGAGAAATGAAGTGTCTTTTCAATTACAGTACAGTGCTCAAGGAGATCATTATCATCTGTTGTAATAAATGTATTATGCAAACCCAGGTCCCATCAGCATGTTTCCTGTGGTCGGCGGGTTGTCCCATCAATCTTTGTACTATTTGCAATCACTTGTTAAAATTATCTTGCTTCTGCCTTTATGGTTGTAGAGTCTTCTGAATGTGATCAAATGCAGTTCTATCTGGAGAGAGACTGAGCGAGACATGGGTCAACGTCATTTTAGTGTGATTTTTCTATAATAAATCTAAGAGCAATGTATACATTTGAGCTAAATGAGGAAATTAATATTGAATCCTGATGATACTATTATAACATCATGATTGCTAACTATTTTACCTCCATTTTAGCAGAAATATCCTGTTTCAATACAGATTTTTATACAATATGGTGTCTGGCTATCCTAGACAAGAAAGGAAAATGGAAAAAGCCAGGCTAAAGGTCAGAATGAAGGAAAAGAGGGCAAATGAGGGGGAAATGGAGGAGGAGAATGAGAGAGAGAGAGAAAAGAGAAGGGGCACAACAAGAGGTGGAAGAAGTGGGGAATTAAGAATGGGCAAGGAGAATAGAGAGGCAAGAATGCATAGAGGGAAGTTGAAGAAAGGAAGGACAGAAAGAGAAGCAGAATGGAGAGAAAAAAATGATGGGGAAACAGAGGAAGAGAGAAAACAGAAAAGAGAAAATGTCTGAGAAAGTAAGTAGGAAATGGATATAAATGGGAAATAGACATGAATTTAGTTATTAAAGTGAATGTAATTAGTTTAATTTACTCAAAATAGATCTTTTGAGGTACACAAATTGACATACAATGTCTATGAATGTTTATACAAATTAGTCTCATCCCTTAGACTGTGGACAAGTTACCAGAGCAGTCGCTCATTGCCCCAGAAATGATGCACCACTGTGGTACAGACATTACACATGTAAGAAGAGTCTGGCATTTGCCATAAAGTTATTTGCTTGTGCTCAACTTGTGGTGACCTCCTTGAACAGAATGTAAGAGAAGAGCCAATAGAGACAGCCCTGACAAACTAAGCAGCATAATGGAGGTTACTTTCTCAGTCTGTTGCAATGTTGCAGCAACTTGGTAACCAACTTTAGCCCTTTTTTGTGGGAGTAGAATAAAGCCATCAAAACTAACAGAATCATAGAAATGTAGGGCTGGAAGGGAACTGAAGAAGTCATCAAGTCAAGCCGCCTTCACTCAAGCAGGACTAAATGAACCTAAACCATCCCTGAATTTGGCAGATGTTTATCCAACCTGTTCTTTAAAATTTCCAATAATGGGGATTTCACAAACTCTCTTTGAAGCGGTTTAAGATGAGCAGCCATGTTAGTCTGTATCTGTAAAGAAAATGAGGAATATTTGTGGCACCTTAGAGACTAACCAGTTTATTTAAGCATAAGCTTTTGTGTCATCGGATGCATAGAATGGAATACACAGAAGTAAGATGCATTTATATACACAGAAAGCAGAAAAAATTGGAAATTACCAAACCAATTCTAAGAGGCTGTTTAATTTGGATGAGCCGTTATCAACAGGAGGAAAAAACCCTTTTGTAGTGATAATCAAGTGGATTTGTGTCTGACAGTAGACAAGAACGTGTGAAGCATATTCTGGAGCTTACCTACCCTTGTTGTTAGAAATATTTTTTGCTAATATCTAACCTAAATATCTATCTTCGCTATCTGATGGTTGCTCACTTCCTCATTGTCATGCACCACATCAAGTCCATCAGCCTGTCCCCACATAGGATCTTAACCTGGTCCTCTCAAGGCTCATGGGGCCCCCGTTTGAGCCACTGGCCGCCTGCTCCCTCCTGTAGCTCTCCTGGAAGATGATCTTCCTTGTTGCCATCACATCGGTGAGGTGGGTCTCCGAGCTGAAGAACTTTACTTTGAACGACCTTATATGGTCTTCCATAAAGACAATGTACAGCTCCCAAGGTGGTGCTGGCCTTCCACACCAACCAGGATATTTTCCAGTCTGTTTTCTACCCTAAGTCTCACGCTGGTCCCTGGGAGCAGTGGCTGCATTCCCTCTATGTCCATAGGGCCCTTGCCTTCTACATCGAGCACACTGAAATGTTCAGGAAATTGACTCAGCTTTTCACTGCAGTGGCAGATCAGATAAGGGGCCTCCCAGTCTCCTCTCAGTGGATTTCCTCCTGGATTACATCCTATATCTGCGCTTGCTATGAGCTGGCTCGTGTACTGACGCCAGCTCTTACCACTCACTCCATGAGGTCTCAGGCCTCAAAGGTGGCTTTCCTGGCTCAGGAAATCTGCAGGGCGGCTACTTGGTCCTCAGTGCATACTTTTGCCTCACACTACACCATCATCTAACATGCCAGGGACAATACAGCTTTCAGTACAGCGGTACTGCAATCCTCATTGCTTCACTCCGACCCCACCGCCTAGGTAAGGCTTTGGGAGTCACCTAATTGGAACTGATATAAGCAAGCACTTGAAGAAGAAGAAGAAAAGCTCACTCATCTTTGTAACTGTTGTTCTTCGAAATGTACTGCTCATATCCATTCCAAACCCTCCCCACTGCCCCTCTGTCAGAGTACCCGGCAAGAAGGAACTGAGGGGGTGCCAGGTCAGCCAGGGTATATATTGAACACCATGAAGGCGCCACTCCAAGGGGCTCCACAGCCGATCCAGCGAGTATTCTGGGAAAAACTTTCTGACAGCTGTACATGCGGTGTGCGCATGCCTAATTGGAATGGATATGGGCAACACATCTTGAAGAACAACAGTTACAAAAGTGAGTAACCATTTTTTTCAATTTCCACTATTGTGAATATCTTTGGAATTTTTTCCTTAAGAATTGAAGCCCATTGTTTGATTTCCCCACTCACCCCCTTTTCAGGTGTACCATCCCTTCCTAGGATTGACATTGTGTGATTGATCACAATATGACTTTTGGAGTCTAGACATGAAGCAATGCTATTTCAAGATATCTTGAGCAATAGTTCACCACGAGTCTTCCACTGCTTGTGAAGAAGCCTGCAGCCAGAATTTACTGTTGTCAGTAGATGTGTGATGGGATGGACTGCACCCGGGGACCCCTTGCTGGAGGCCGCACAACCCCTCCACATCCCGTTACAGAAAAGGGCAGTGGAGAGGGATCTCCAAGCTGCCTAGAATGACTGCATCCCACACAGCCGATCAGAAAGGTCTGCGGGAAGCAGCCTATCAGGGCCCAGCAGGCTAGTATAAAAGGAGCAGCAGTGCCACAGTGAGTGCAGTTCCTTGCTTGAGCTGGTGGAATGTGGATGGTGTGCCTGGCTGGCTGAGGGAGCTACAGGACCTTGGACAGAGCAGTGCTGGCAGAGGCAGGGGGAAGTGAGAAGGAATTCAGTGCTGGCTGCTGGGACTCAATCAGGACAAGGCTCTGGGGTAAGGGTGAAGAATATGCTGGTCCATGGCAAAGTGACTGTATCAGCCATGCAGTCTATTTAAAGGGTTGTGGAAGATGGTTGCTATTTATAGGATCCCTGGGCTGGGATCTAGAGTAGGGGGCAGGCCCAGATCTTCCTCCTCCCCATTAGCCACTGGGCAAGTGGCCTGGTCTTTTGATGCACTGCAAAAGAGGGAACTGAACTCTTTTAGTGGCCAAGCAGGAGAGCTGGGTCCAGAAAAGCCCTGAGAGGGTAAAGACCTTGTCTCCAGGGATGGAGCCCTGGGACACTACTCTATAGCAGAGCAGGAACAACTTAAAAGAATCCAGAAGGGGCTGAGAGGCTGAACCAGGGTACTGTGATAGGCCCTTCTGGACTGTTTGAGGAGAGAGCTGAGGGATAGGGTTGCAGATAAAGAGACTTACAGAGGGCACTGAGAGGTCTCTGTTGGACTTGTACCTTGGAAGGGGTTGCTTTTTATTTCACATACAGACGGTGTGTGACTCAACCAGCGGGCTAAGTTGCTGGAGACTCACGCAAGGCAGAGAGAAAGTGCAGGCACATGCAGTCATACAAGGGAACACTCGTGAGAGGTGAGTGTCAACCTGTCACATGATGCATGCCTCCTTTTGCTAATTTCAAAGCTGCAGATCCTGTCGTACGATACTTAGGCACTTTTCTTGAGTCTCCTTGCACTTACACCTATTTTACTCCAATTTGACTCCAATGACTTGAATGGTATTACCACTAATTTAACTGAAAGGAAAAGGAAGTCCATTTCTCTCTGGAAAATACATTCCAAAAAGGTGAACACTCCTACTTCGTATTAACGTGTCTCATTTCCCAACTATACTATACAAATTATTTTTAATACCTCATTGCTTTTTGAATTTTCCCTTGTTCCTTTCTCCATCACCATCTCTTAGTCTGCTGGTCCACTAATCTTATAGCCAAACTGCAGTATTGTTCTCCTATGATGTGATGTTATATGTTATGGGCTTTGTAGTCACTATATTTGCACTATATATTGTAGTCACTATATTTAGGTTACCTAACGCTTTCCCTAATAAAAGTTTCTTCCAGCCTTCACTATGAGAAGCACTCACTTGTTTACAGCAGCCTTTGGTATTCAGCAAAGCAGAACGCCACCAGGGTTTAGCCTTTCTTTTGTCCTGTGAAATTTCATTCTGTATTTGCCAAGGTGTTAAATTTTGCCATTTCCTCTCTCTCCTTTCTGTTACTCAAGAAAATTTTGGCAGTAAGTCAAAACAATAAATTGACTGTTCTGATGTTTGTCTCAGCAACAGCAACATGCACTGCACTGCACTGCACTGCACTGGGGGCTACCAGAGCAGCTGTAATAGGCTACCTCCACCACATGGCTCCAATGTGCTACAAAGGGCTGTGTAGCAGGCAGCTGACTAAGTACTTGCTGAGTCAGCCCCTGCTCCCTCCTTACCCCTGCAAAAGCCACAAGCCTCTGCAAGCAGCCTGCTGAGGAAGGCTAATTGGCCAGCTGGCTGTAGCTCTGCGCTGCAGAGGGCTTGATGGGCTCCACCTGGCAGCCTCCAGAGGTATATAAGCCCTGCTAGGGAGGAAGCCAGGGTGGGTTGTGGAGCTGGGAGATAGAGGTAGGAAGAAAGAGTGAAGGAAAGAGAAAGTGCGGGGTGGTCAACTAGCAGAGGCAGCAAGCCTGAAGGGGCTAGTTAACCCTGAGGCCAGCCAGAGACAAAAGGCTGAGCCTCAACCTGCACTAGGCAAGAAGCTGTATATAGGTGGTGGGGTTTGTGCACTGTGTAAATAGAAATAAAAGACACTGGTGAAGCCACAGAGCAGTCTCCGGCTGATATTTTGAAGAGGGTGGTCAGGGGCCCGCTTACAGGCAGGAGGAGAGAGAGAACCAGTCTGGGCTTCTCACTCCTGTTAAACCCCCAGAGTCTGGCCCTAACGATCCCAATCCCCATTCAAACACACAAACCTCACTTCAGGTCAGTTTTAAAGTTATGGTTCAACTGGGAGCCAGATTATAAAACAATTACTGTACTGCCAAATCTTAATTTTGAAGGGTTTGATTTTGGTTTGATGGTTGTTTTAGGAAACCCCTTTTCCTAAAGGGAAATGGTTTCTATTAATTCTGACATCCAGAGCCTCTGTAATGCACTGAGATTTGGGCAGCCAAAGGACAGGGAAGATTTCATTCAGATCAGCTTTGTTTAAACTAATCTGAAGTTTTAATATTTACTAAGTTGTAGCAGTCTCTTTAACAGAAGACCTCACCTCACCTTTGTAGAGATCTCAAAGATTTAAAAAGTCTTGAGGACAGTGACTGAAACGCCTAGAAGTGTGGTGGAACTTTCATATGATCTGAGTTTGCAAACATTAGGATTTATTTAGTCTGGAATGAAGAAAGGGGATTGCACTAATTTATTTATGATTATGAAGGGCATTATGAAAACTGATCAATCTCTCCTTTTTATCTTATATCATTAGTTTGATTAAATTAAATTAGTCAGTAAATTAAGAACAAATAAAAGAAAATACTGCGTTACACAGTATATTGTCAGCTTGTGAACTCCACTGCTTCATTGATGTAGTAAATGGAGTCAGATGCTTTGGCCAACTAATGACCACTAAAAACAATGATAATATTAGCTGTCAACAAATCTGATATATCAGGGCATACATAAATCAACTACCTGATAGGAGGAATGCCTTCCTCACCCTAATATATGGCAATGGACAACTAAATCTGTAACATGCAGCAGGATGATGGTTTACCTTCCTCGAATGCATCACTTATTGAGGAAAGGTATTCAATGGGATAGGTCAGTGGCCTGATCTAATATGGTAAATCCTATGACTACATAGGTTAAAGAATAGTCTCCGCAGATGGCTCATCTTGGCCCGCAGAAGTAAGGTACACATGCTCCGAGTTTTAGTAGATGACAAGAAACAGTCATATCAGCTGAACAATATTTAATGTAATATGCTTTTAAATAAATTTGATGACTTGATATATAAATATACAACATGGTTCTCAGTATCAGCTTTTCACGAATAGGCAATAAATAATCATTAAATTAAATCAGACAATTGATATAAAAATAGAATCTCTTCTTAAAATGTAACAATACAGGAGTTATATAAACCATGCTAAAACACATAGAGGTGTCTGAAAAGGACACCTATAACTAAAATCATAAATAGGTTGTTAGTCCTCCCTAGGAGGTAATGAGCCTCTGTGACTTGTTATAAGCACTCAGATCGCTATAGGAACTTTCACCCTGTTTTGCAGTAGATGGTGCTGCAAAGGCTGTTAATACACAGACAGTTCAGTTTATAATTGTGACTACATTAAGACTGGCTACACATCTCAAAAGCTTCACAGATCAACTCTTCCTACATTCTAACTTCTTCATAAGGTTTCTTCTTTTTTCTTCTGATGATGATGCCAGAAGGAGAGAGACATTTATGATGAACACTGATTTCCTCCTTGTTGATTTTGTTGTTCCCAGTTTAGGATTCAACTGATTCATCCTAGTCTAGTACACTCCATTTCTGAGGTCCTGGTGAGAACTGTACACATATATTAACCTGCCCTACCCCTTCAGTGACCCTTTGACCAGTAGCTCTTGAGGTGAGTGCAAGCCTGAGTAAAATAAATAAATGACACTAGAAAACAAGTGAAAGTATACAAACTAGAATACTTAAATTTTGCACAATTATGCTTTTTAAATATTCTAGTTAACCAATGGCCTGTGAGATGGAAACACAGTGGAAACTTGTCTTTAAGGGTGAAACTCACTGTTTGTAAAGTAGCTAACATGAGGCCTAGGTACCACTTAAATTCTACTTAAGGCTTATTTTGAGGGCTTAAATATAATTTTAGTAGTTCACAGTCCTTGTGCTGGAACTGCTGAAGTGAATTTTACCCTCTAAGCAGGTTTCATTATATATAATGTAGTAACTCATCATTCCTAGATAATATTAGCCAGGCGGGATGTAGCTTATTAATTCTTCATGGTGTTAAAATACATAAACTATAATAAAGGAGACTTAATTTTTTTAACTAAGATTTTTTTAAAGGCCCTTAAAATGGTAAAATATATCCTTTGAAATGTTTTATAATAAATTAAGTACAAGTTAAATACAACTACAGTGTCACATAAAGTCTGATCGGCTACTTAATTTGAAAAATGGAGCAACTCATCCGAAGCCTACACAGGTACACTGCTTACCCATCCCACACATTCCCTTACATAACAAAATCAGATCCTATTTCATTGCAGTCAGGAATCACAAAATAGCTTATGACATTCTGGTGAATATTGCTTCTCTAGAGCAGCCTTGCAAAACTGTCATAAAATTTACCACCCCAGGGACAAAAACTACTTGCCCACTATTTTACCTTGATTATTGATGAATATGGAAAAACTCTTTTTCTTGCCAATCCAAACAAATTATTCTCCCCAAGCAAGTGGGCAAGTAGAATTTTGTAAGGATGCTCTAGAGTATTGATTGCACACTTGAATGCGCACAACAAATTACTGGAATAGGCATTTACAAATATTTTTAAACGACTGTATACTTTGGGTGAATGTTAGGGCTCAGTCCTGAAGTCAGTGAGATTTCTGCTGATGGGGGGGGGGGCTTTTTGGGATGCAAGGGCAACTTTATCCTCTGTTGATTGACAATCTTTCTCCCTGTTCTGATACATGTATCTGAAGTGATGCACATTCCAGGAAGATGCACAGCACTTGGAAATGGACACTAAAAGATTCTTTGAAAGATTGAACTGATTGAAAGATTCAGGTTCAGAACTTATACAATAAAAATTCACATTATATATCTTTCATGCTTATTTAAAAAAAATTGCAGTTAAAATTAAAACCACAAATATAATTGAATGGCAAATAGGAGAAATAGTGTTCTGGCAAATGACTAAGAATACAAAAACATTAAAATATTGCCCTTCTAAGCAGACAATATGCTTTTGTGGTGCACAGCATCCACCGATCTTTAACTATTGTGTCTGCTTGATGATATGCAAGGGGGTGAAGGCCAACCAAACCAATTATGTTTAAGCAAGTGCCTCTGCTGTATTTTTGATGTTAAGGTGTATGTGTATGACTGTAGGTGTTTACAGACAGAAAAGTGCCTGACTTCAAGCTTCTGAAATATTACTCTGTATATCCAAGAGATTTTAGAATTTCACTTCTTAAAATTTAAGGCTCAATCCAGCTCGCTTTAAAGTCAATGGCAACACCCCCATTGACTTCAGCAGGGAAAAGGATCAGGGCCATTTTATACAGTTTGGATTGCAAATGTATTTCCAGTAACTTTAAAATAATGAATATGAAAATATTCATCTCTATACAACATATTTCAACATGTACTTTTGATAAAAGTAAAGTACAGTGTATTTTTCACTAGTTGACTAGCAAAATGCTTCAAATAGCCATAAATAAAATTGTGCATGTGATGATGATGAAGATAGATAAACTGGTCCAGACAAAATCATAATCAAACTCTTTTGCGATTTCAGAAATTCTAATTAGTTTTTCTTTACCTTTTTTTTTTAAAGGTTCAAAGAAGTCTGTTTATTTCATTTGGAATCAGAAATAAAAATAAGGCTATTCTCGTGGAATCTCTAAACCAGCTAAAATTGGGGAATACTTGAAATCTCATGAGAGAACCTTCTCCTGAGAAATTTTGAGCCTTAATTTCCAATATGAGGGGCGGTTCAGATAAGCTCTGAATAACTATTCAACTCATCTAAACATCTGAGGAATTTCCATCACTGATGTACCCAACATACAACACATTATAATATACACAATATTTACATTTTCATTGTTGTCTTTCATAATATAGTGTCTCCTTTAAATAGTGGATGTCCAGTAGTCTTCATATCAATTGTGTTTTAAATGTGAAGTTTTGAGATTTGCTGTGAAAACAACATTAACAATGATGTAAAATAATGGATATTACAATGTTCTAAAAGACTTAGACAAAATGCCAAAAACTAATAATGAACAGTGTATGTTAATTACCTCCTGTAGCAGTGATAGAAAGCTATCCAAAAATTTTTGGGGTTCTGCTTTAGCATAAGATTCACATGGAGAACAATTCTGAAAGACAAAGAAAAGGGCTTCTTATCAGATATGTTGCATTTGAAAAGTGTATCATAACAAATAATAATTTGAGATTGAAAAATATGTGATGTACTAAAAGTGGGTAAGTAGTGTGATCTTTTAATGGATGGGAAAACTGAGGTATGGAAAGATTAGGTAGTAACAAAGTAAACCAATAACAATCAGAAGAAGCACCCACATCCATTGATTCCTATTCCCCTAACTAACCAGAAGACAACCTGACCTCCATATTACACATTTCCCCTTATTTAGCTACATGTGAACAGTTGATTAATAGGACCAGAATGAGTGTGATCTTACAAAGAAGTACTAAGTATATTTACATCTTCAACTCTTAGTAAAAATTAAAGGAAGAATCTGTACTTCCACCAACCTTTACAGATTGGTCATAAACTATGCAACATATGGTGCAATTATTAAGTTAGCAAACATGTCAAACAATCATACCATGTCAGTAATGGTGTCTATAATAATCGGTCTCCTCAGTCTCAGAATCATGACGTGAAAATTATTAGTTGATTGGCTGTTTGCTGGTTCTAAGTGTAAGCTTTCATTCTGGAAGCACTTGAATGTAGAAGAAAGGCATTTACTCTGGAAGAGAAACATTGAAAGTAATTAAATCACTGCCAAATATTTATAGAAAGTAAACTAACACTTGTTTACATTTGCTTGGTTTTTTTTCCTATGATTCCATATGCATAGTTCTCTCATTCCAGCAAATCAATTAGATGTAACAGTTTTTGTTTAAAGTTTATTTATTTTGATTTATACACATCCGCTATAAAAGAGCCCATACCTCTTATTCTAGCTGTTCCTTGACAAATTTTAAACATATATATATTTAAAATAGACTCATAAAATCTCTCTTTGGCCATTAATCAACACATTGACAAACAAGAATTTAACCCAGAAATTAATCTTGCTATATCTAGTGTTTGTTTACATACATAAGTAGAAATGTTTTCTTCTCATAAATAATGAATGCCCTACTGAAATCTTTTTGTTTTGTATATATAAATTTGCATTTTGATCCTCCATGCCATTTCTAACATCACATTTAATAATACTTAGAACCTATATAGGGCTTTATATTTTCAGAGCACTGTAAAAATCTTTAAGTATCCCCACTAAACAGATGAAAGAATGGAGATGGAGAAATTAAGTGCATTACTTAAGGGCAATGGTTGGAGTTAGGGGCAAAGGTGGGATAAGAACTCAGGGAATTCTGGCTCCCAGATTCACTTCATCCTATTAAATCACAGTGCTGTTATTTCAGTTTTAAACTCAGATGTAACTTAAACCATAGGACAGATAATCAAGCAATGATTGTATCTACTCTGAGAAAATTATCTCATTCTTCTTTATGCTTTGGTCTCACGGCATAAATTTTCCTATTTGAACTTCTTATATCTAGAGCAAAAGTTGCATATTTTCCCCCACTCATATTGCTATGGTATGTTAAATTATTAATACTGGAAGCATGACACTTTGACCCATCCAGAATCTCCCATCCTCTGCGGTGGTCATTTTCCTTCCTATGCATAGCTGTGGAAACTACCATTGAAACTAACTGCTCAATGGAGAGAGAGCACCACTGTTTACTGTAGCCAATTTCTGACCTGCTTTGCACTTTCCAAAGAAAAAAACTCTCAGAAATGCTGATTGTGCACATCAAGGAGGAGATAAAACAGTCATCTTTGTTTTGCATACCAACTGCTACCCAAACTGAATCTCATCCGGTACATAAAGTGTCAATGTAATTTGCTTCTTGTGCAAGGACGAGATGATGTTCTCGCTGTATATTTCTTATAGAACATTTTTAACAGAAACCCTTTATGTCAGTCAGATATAGCATTATATTTTCCTTAAAAACCACACATTCATGTTTGTCTCAGGCTTTTTACTGTAACCAGGCTAACTTACTGGAAAAAAAAACATTCATTTTAAAGAGCTCAATTTTCCAGCTGAAACTGAAAACATTTTCTGTCTCATCTGTGATGAGCTGAGAAACCAGCATTTCTCAGAGGCACAGCATTTTTTTTTTTTTTGCTGACTTAACAATTACCTGTAGATTGGTTAACAGTCAAATAAACACAAGGATTCTGCCTGTAGACCATTGATGCACAGATAAGAATATTGATTGATAGATGCTAAAGTTTGCCCACAAAGTCATGGGGAGCTGGTGACATCTGAGAACGGGTAGGCAGATGTGCACAGTTGCCATATCAGAAGTAATTTACAGCAATGGGTAAAGGGTATTTTACGTCTGACTCAAAATAATGTTGCTGCTTACCCTGAAGAACCTTCACTTCCTGAGCTAAGAACCATGGTGCCAGAGTCTGAGCTAGCACAAATCAGCATAGTGCCATTGGTTTCAGTAGAGTTATGTCTATTATTACTAGCTAAGGATCTGACTATGTTCCTCTTTGCAGTTGAACTAATTTTGCCTTAAGATCAACTTCAGTATATTTTCTTCTCTTTGTTGATGTTGTCTTATTTCTTAAATGTCTCCTCACCCACTACTGTGAACTGGTGAACACACAAGCAATTGTGTGGGGTTGCATTGGGGCTAACACTCAGTCCACTCACAGGAAGCTCCAAGGAAGTCAAAACCGACAGTGACAAACCACTGAATTTTGGGTCATGTGTAAGGCAATCTTCTTCCTGTAGTACAGGACTAAATTTTGCCCTGGGATAAGCAGGCATGATTTCACTGATTTCAGGGTAATTGCACTCAGTTACACTATCCCTGACTTTGTCATCTTTGATTTCATGGCTAACCTGTTGGAAAAGCTTGTAATTCAATCAATACAAATTTAACACTGGTGACAGAGACCTTTTGCATTGCTACAAACACCCAGTGCAATCATTAGCATTTGAGAACTTTACTGACAGTGAAGTATGATTGCTTTTAAAGCCCTTTATCCGTGCACTAAGGGATTGCAGCAGTGACCAGTTTAATGTGTTCTGAGAATTGCCGAGCTCTTAATGAAGTCAAAGGATCTGTTCAGCCGTGACAGGATCAGACCCTAGAACTGTACTTTGAGTTGTAAATGAACCCTATCTCTCTTCCTGAGCTCGGCTGACAATGTTGTTTTGAAAAAGTTATGATTAAGCAATTAGTCACTAGCTGTAGTCGCTTCATTTCTGGGATAGTGGTAAGTTTATCTCACTGACACGATAGCTAATCATCCAATTATTTTCACTTTGACATGAAAATTTAGACATTCAAAGACATTAAAAAATCCCCAACAATTTGAATGCCGTGGGATTTTGCATTGCATATATTCCCAGCAGTGACATAGAATAGGTCTGTGGGGTCATGCACGCTTATAAAATTTGTTTTCTTTTCTGGAAAGTAACAAAAAGAAGCTAAGTAAAGACCCTGCGGAGTGTAGCCATAACACTGCGGAACAAGGTGAGTTTTTTCTATCTTTTGTTCTACAGTAAGTTTACAAAGCTGAAAAAATAACATTACAATTTACGCGTGCTTTGTGAATCACCATGCCTAATAATAATCTTTGTGTACTAGTCAGAAAAATTGTTTCAAGTTTTCTGAAGTATTTGCTGTTGCTCAAAGCTGTATAGTGCAGTTAAAGCTAAAGTAGCTGATGCTATAATAAGTGTTATATTAAATAAGTACATGTTAGGTCTAGAACTTAGTTCTGCATTGGTGAATGTCAGAAGAAAGCACAAATGGAACTCATTCACCTTCTAAACTTTTGAGGTGTGTGGACTTCGTTATTTTGTTCTTTACATTTAACTTTAGGACACATCTTGCAGTGAGATACTTTCCATTAGGTGCAGGTGTTCTCTGACTTATTTAAATGTTATTTTATGTATAATAGTAGTTCATGGAACTGAACAATGTAAATATACAACTGAAATGAGAATTTAAATGGCTTATTCTTGTTCTTTTAATGCGAGACACAATATAAGGAAAATTTGGTCCAATAGACTGTAATAATTTTATCTATATTTGCCTGATAATGTCATCCTTCCTCATATACCCATAGACTCTAAGTTCAGAAGGGACCATCGTGATCATCTAGTCTGACCTCCTGCACAAAGCAAGCCAGAGAACCTTACCCACTCACTCCTGTAAGAGAACCCCTGACCTCTTGCTGAGTTACTGAAATCCTCAAATAATGATTTAAACATGAGTAGTCTCACAGAAGCCGTAGGACTACTGATGAGGAAGGGCTGCAAGGCCCTGCATTTCCACTTTTGTTACTTCATTTCAGTGAGTAGTTTTTCATTGTGCCTGATTCTGCAAGGTGCTGGGAACCTTCAATTCCTAGTGCAGTCGATATAAATTGAAGGTGTACAAGCATCTTCACAGGACTGAGTCCTTGAAGAGTTGTATTGATTATCAAGCAGCTGTGTGAATGTCTGGAACAGGACTAAATTTCAAGTAAAATGAATACATCCAGATACTATGGCAATGGGTGCTTTAGAAATATACATATTATAATAGTAATAATAATACAGTACTAACATGTACTGTAATATCTGATATTTAAAACAGAGATAAGAAGCAACTTCTATTTAAAGTATTTTCTGTTTTTTTAAATCTAGTCTTAAGAATAGTTTCAAATATACTATTAAGAGTACCAAGTCATGTGTCAGGAAAATGCAGTTGTCACTTTTAAAGAGAATGAACCTATTTAAAATAAATTCAGTGTATTTAGAATAATATGATATATTCAAACAGTCTTACCTCGTAGCCTTCTGGCGTATTCAGGAGTTCAACATTCTAGAATAAAAAAATTAATTAGTATTTTTAGCATATAAAAATAATCTCTCCCATTAGGTTTATTCTCAACAATATGTACTGAGAACATTTTATAGACAGATTTTTTTATATTGTTACACACTGTACTTACCTTAACTTTCACTATTTTTTTCAACTCAATGACTGTCTTTATAAGCTCCTTGTATCTTAACTTTGTTGGTGCAGCTGCACTCAGCAGCATACTGGAACAGAAGAAAAACAGACAGCAAATGATCATCCTCTCCATATTGATGGGTTTAGTTTTAAAATATGCCCAGAGTAAGTCAATGCTATCCAAGAAGTGCACTTCACTTTAACTGTGCTCAGGTACACTGCAGACTTACCTATTTATTGATCCTTACTGAAGATGTAGACCCACCCATTTCAGTTTGGAAAGCTTTGTAGAATGGATTAATGAGTAACCCTTTTTTCTTTTCCACTGGCTAGGTGTATGTGTGTGAGTTAGTGCGTAGGGGGCAGGGATTGATGGAGTGAATAAAAATATGCCCCATCTGCACATTGGACAGGAAAAAAAGAAAAGGTGGATTCCCATTTTCACTTTGAGTAAAGAAATGAGCACAGTAAATAATAGGTACTTAGAAACCACAAGCCTAAGTAAACAAAGATGCTTCATTTTTTTAGGTCTCATACAGCATCTTACCTGTCCTATCGTACAAATGCGTGTTTGTAATAGCACTACACTAATGAGTAAAGTGGCAACGCTTATTTCTCTTCATGACTCTTTTAATATATAAATTATATATATATATATATACCCTAGCGTCTTTTCAATTCCTGCAGACATTATTAGTTTCCACTGTTTTTGTGGAATATCAGTTTTTCCGGATATTAGAATTATTTTGGCATTTTCAAAATGAGACATGGCTTTGTTTCTGTGGCTGAAAGTACTGGTTCATTCAACATTTGGAGTATGCTACAATTAATATATTAACTTCATGAGCACTGCCAAGTGTTTTAATTACATCCTCAGAAATATATCCACTGTGCTATGATGCATAGCATAAGTCTCTGATCCTGCAATGAACTCCAGGCAGGTAGACCCTTCCACCTGTGTTGAAAGCTGAGGTCCACCAACATGGAGCATAATGCAGGATCAGGGCCCAATATACCACTGATCCTAAAGAAACTTACTGTTGGACAACAGCAACACAACTGCTGTGGTGGTTAAACACAGTCAACTATATTATGGGAATACAGGTGATGGTTCCATAGTTAAATTTAGATTTGCACTTAAAGCAACCAATTTGTTGTGCAGGAAGGATACTATAGTACTTATTATTTCATATAATGAAAACTGCAATCTAGTGAACTGACTTAATTTGAAATTTATTTAGGATTAATGTTTGGGGGTTTTTTATTCTCCATAAGTGAGTTTATTTTTCAGCAGTGCCTGATGAATAAGGTTCTGTTATACAGAATTCTAAGAAGTGCCCTCTTACTAAATGATTGTCATCTCACATTGTTTTCAGAGGGAGTGAAGCTAAATGTGTCCTTGTCAGAGATGCTTTTTTTCAAAATAGCATCTGTATGCCATAGGGTCCAGATCCTGTAATGGACAGTGTGTAGGCAGACTGCTATGCCTGTGTGGAACTCCATTGACTTCAGCGGATGTATCTGTGTACACAGGGGTTCCCTTATACATTGCAAATGCTGTACTAGAGTCATAGGGGGATCACCATCTGCTCCGAGAGCAGATTTGCTTCACACCCACTGTTCCCAAGAGTGACACTATGAAGAGGAGAAAAATGTGAGTGTCTAAAAATCAGTTACATCTGGAATGAAAACACTATTATGCAGCAGTTATAACTGTGTGGCATTACTAAAGGGCAGGGTTAAGATTATTGGGTTTTTAAATTGAATCTTAACCTTTGAATTTGTATAGATCTCACATACACACACAGATCAAGTATTCATGATCATTCTTTTTGATCAGTCAGCATACAGCTGGTGAAAAACAGAAATAAAAATTCACAATGAATTTCACAAATTCACAAAAAATTCCCGTCACACTGGCAAATTCAAAACATGTTTATGCCTTTTTTTTTTTATAGTTTTGTTTTTTTAATTTTCTGTATTTTTTTCAAATAAAATATAACTGTTTTGAAATGTGGAAATTTTCAGAAAAGAAAATTTTAAAAATATATATATATATTTTTTGACCAAGTCCTACCCAATGGGTGAGATGACCAATTAAAATTGGCAAAAAAAGAAATTACAAGACCAACATTTTTTTAAAAAAAAAAAGGTAAAAAAAATATTTTGCAGAATGACCTAGCAATCAACATTTTAAAAAATTGGGCTGTTTTTTTATCTATTCTATAGATCTCATGTGGAAGTCTATGGGGTTCTGTCTTGCCACCTCAGTTGCTCAATGTGACCAGTTAGTGCTATCAATATGCACATGACACTTAAATCTGTGCTTCCTTTTTAATGGATCGAATATGCAATTTTTGTTCGCACAGTGCCTCGCTGAGAGAGCAATTTGAATCCAAGTGAGTTGGATCTCAGTCCAGCACAGGTGATGCTGTTGGAATGGAGGTAGAATGAACCTCCAGAAAAGAGGCCCTCTGTTGGGTGTGGGTTTTTTTCTTTCAGGGAGGGCCACAACCTGGAGGTCTGCTTGCTCCATCAGCTGGTCCAGAATTCACAGATAACCATAGCAAAGAATGGCTTTTAAAATCTTCATTTGGTTTGTCATATATAGCCACGCCATTGTTTGATATTTGTCAATTTTCCATGCTGTTGTATTACTCCAATGTGCTCTGCATGAAGCTACACTTAAAGGCCTCGTAGAACCTTCAGCTACTGCAGAATGTGACTGCCAACTTATTTTTGTTGCTCTGCACAATAAAATAAGTGTATTAGATGGGTGCATCAGAGACAGCACTGGCCACCAGTATGTTTCTGGGAGCAAAACCAGTTGTTGCCTGTGATCTGTAAAGCTCCACCTGGCTGTGTCCAGTGGCTTTACAATAGAAAAGTAGTAGAAACCCACACCTATTTAGCTAACAAACATTGTGATGATGGTATTCCATAATCCCATAAATAGTATAGAAACTCTACATTTAGTGGTGGTGCCATACTAAACATGGGGAAATTGATTTTCAAATGTGTATAACTCAGTTATTTTAAATTTTCTTTTGCAGTGAGGAGTAACCACCTGGAAAGTTTCAACTTCAGCTTGATAATTCAGTCTTTTTTTGAGTTATGCATGTACAAAGGCTTTGATTCAAAGCCTTTGGAAAATGATGTAAAGAGTGCCATTGACTTGAATAAACCTTGGATCAGGCTCAAATTAGTGCTTTTAAATTTGTATACACCTTGGAATGGGCAAGTGGAATGTGCTCAAAGTTTGAAACACAGAACCAAAAAACAAACAAATCCTTACCAGTGCAAGCTATAACCGTGAAAACATTTAACTCTAAAACATAATTTTTCTGATAGAAATTCTCACTAAAGGAAACAAAGTAAAACATCCCTTGCTCTCTAGGGTTTTATAATGCATTTATGCAGCCCTAATGGGATCTCAGCAATGGCTGTTTCAACAGTCAGCCGGTTATTTGGCATAGCATAATAGTCAGTAAAACAAAAGCAAAAACATCCAAGATGCTGGAGTGCTGTACCCTCTTCCATTCTCCCCTGTCATTCACCATGGAAATAATATTTGGTATAGTTAGTGAAGACATTTCTGGAGTATTCTATTAAATATGCCAATCACAGGACAGGCTCAGGCACTTTGAGTTACAATGCAACACACTGGCTGCTGCTTAATGGCTTTTAAGATTGAACATTGTTTCATGTTTATTCTGAACTCTGCCTCCAATAGATGCCAGTGATAAGACTGAACTTGGGGCCGGGCAAGAACTGTACTTACAAGTAGTTTTTGTTGTTGATGGACTTCCTGGGTACATTGAATGTTAGTTATTTTCTTTTATTCTGTGTGTGGGGGGGGGGGTTCTTGTTTCTTACTATTGAATGAATCTCTAGAGGTTTGAAATCAATGAAATTTTGAGATGGGCTGTTTGGCTTTCAAACCTAGGAGTGTATTGAGATGTGGGGCTACATTAGGATGAGGGTTTTAACCATCTCCTGACCATCTCTCCGACTGACATGTACAATTCTCACTATTAATATGCTTAGATATTTTCTAAGAGAGGTCAAAGCCAGGAGCCTAATCCTATGCCTATTCACTTGACGTTTGGGTCCTAAGGCTAGTGCACTTCATTGTTTTATTACTCAGATTGTACCGCTAGAAGTGACCTGACCAAGATCACATCATAAACAGATTTCAGAAATTAACCATATCCGGGTGGTTCAGACAGTCTGTTCACAGGAAGTTAATAAATAATCACAGTACAATAAGGCAGCATTGGGCACTCCGATCCAAATTCAGGGCTGCTGTGAGTGATTTAAAATTAACTCCTTTTGTTTAAAATAATTTCAAGAGTGGGTGAGCATTTATAAACTTTACATTTTAATGGGGATATCATATTATGCTTATCCCGTTAAATTTTGGTGTATTTAATGAACTTGCAGAATGGAGATATGGTTGAAAACCCCAGTGATGGTCTGCTAGCCAATATCTATGTTGTTTTAAGACTAGTGAACCTTTTGGTATCACATTGCATTACAGAAGGTCCTGCATGATGTAAAGAGAAAAAGGTATCTAGATTAAAGATTCTTTATGTGACAGCTGATGGTGGCGAGAGCATAGTTTATTACAATGAAACTCAACTATGTATAATAGCAGATGAACAGTGTAACCTATGGGCAAGAAAAACATGGCCCACTTTAGTGGTAGTTCGCTGGTCCTATGGAGTAGTTTGAGGATATTGTGGGTATCATGTTTAGATAGGTGTCTCTGCCCAGGCCATTTCTAACTATGATCACATAAAACAGCTGTGATGTATGCTGAAGAACAAGAATGGGAAGCTAAGTAATTTGTATTTGGCAATGGAGCAGTTAACTGTCTCATGCCATTTCTCTGGAGTGGAGTCTATTGTATTTTAAGGGACATGGCCAGCAATACGTTTTGGTCATTTGAAAAATGGCACATGTAGCAAGTGTAAAAAAAAAAAAAAAAGCAAGGACAAAGAACTTCCTTTGTGTTCATACAGCGGGGAAAACTCCTTGCTGTCCTTCTCATCTGATAAGAATGAGTACTGTGCTTTTTATGTACGTCACTTCTTTTTCTTGTGGCTTAGGAACATGCTGAGTCAAATCATTGTACTCTCTCTAGAATTACATCACCAGTCAGGGACAGGGGGAACTGCCAGACAATGGAATTCTGAAAAACCTCACATCCATGGCTGATGAGAGTCGTCTTCCTCTTTCCTCTTGATGACTGTCACTTACTATCCACATTTTAAATGAGTTAGACCCAGAAAGCCCAGTTCCCCCACCCACATTTTCCTTTACATTATAACTGAAAAGGCTTTTCCTATAGCTTAGTCATTGTTGGGGTAGATACGATTCAACTGCAAATGTACAGCGTTGCTTTCAAAGAATTCTGTGGTGTTTCATCTATACCACAGGGGTTGGGGGAAAAAGTGAGGAGGGGGTTCTGCGTTTCAAAGTGGGAGAATGGGGGCAAAAGAACTACTGTGTAACAAAGAGCCCAAGAAAACAATGGTCTTTAAAATATTTAACAATTGTAAAAATTCAGTCTACTATTTTCTTACTGGCACTTTCTCTATGTTTTGTTTTTGTCACTGTGGACATTGTTGGTTTTCCTTATTTTTACATTTTCTTTTGGGATTTCTTTTCAAAATACCTTTAGTGACTCAAAAAAAAAAATCCCAACAACAAAAAACAAAGTTCCTAATTTAGAATGATATTAAATATAAAATGTAGAATGTAACTGTGAAATGTGAGGATGTAAGTATTGAGAAATGAACATAGTACATACAGCAATGCAAAACTATACAGACTACAGTAATAACGGTCTTATGTTAAGGCATTGGATTTGGATTTAGGCAGAGTTCAATTTTCCGTTCTGCCATGGGCCTCCTGTGTAAGCTTGGACAACTTTGGATCATTCTCTGCCTCAGTTTCCCCATCTGTAAAACAGATTACTTTCTTTTCCTGCCTTGCAGGGCTATGTGTGGGAAAACTTCATTATCTATGGGAGATGCTAAAGTACTACAATGCTGGAGGGCAATAAGAACCTAGACAAATTCCAACTGTAGCTCTTTCTGAAAACACTAAGGTCTCTCTTCAGGACAAATTAGGTTCTCAAGAATGAAGCTTTACAGTATCCCTAGAAATGCATGTACTTGCCAAAGCATACAGTTTTTAATTCCCAAGAGGCAACAATTAGGGCAACTGGAAAAATATTCTGGTCTTTATCAAGTCTTTTTATTAGCAATGTGGTACCAGGAGTCTGTTTTTCAACTGAATGTAAATGGAGTCTGAGAAAAATAACAGACTCTTTTCTACCTTTCTGCATTATGTGGGGTAGGGACCTCCACCGTGCTCCTGCGGTCAGCCTGTTTTCTCAGGAGGAGAGAGCAGCAGAGACAGCCGGAGCCATAGCACAGGATTGCAGGTGTTCCCAGGATATCGCCACGGTCTATTCTGTAGTCTTGTTTTTTCTAGAGGGAAGGGGATTTCACTATTTGGACCCGGGAAAAGAAATATTACAGGGGTAGGGATAACTAGGGAACTTCTGGTTTAAACAGGACAAAGTGGGGCTGTTAGTGGGAAGTGTGGAGGATGGAAGAAAACAGGAGAAAACTAATCTAAAAATACCTTTTTTTCCGGTGGACCTATGGCAGGTGTGTACATGTCAGGACCTCCGCCTTCTCACTCCTTTTCCCACACTGTTTGTTGCTCTCTTGTGTCACATATAATTAGATTGAAAGGTCTTAGACTTCCCGGAGAAGCCCAGCTGAGGGATCTTGCTTTCAGGTCCCCAGAGACCAGTTCTCAGGGGAAACTCTGCATGCAGGCCTGGGACTCACCAGCTTCCCACACAGCCAGTCCTGTCCTTGCCCTGGGAGGCTCCAGACTGACTCAGAAAAGGCTTTTCCCCTTTCCCGAACTCTCTTGGAAGGGCCTCTCACTCCCTATTGGTTGCTGGGCAAACTCTGAGTCTGTCTTGGCACTCCCTCTCTACAAGGGACAGTGTGCCTCTCCCTGATCTGCCAACTGACAGAGCCCCAGGAATCTAGATAATCTCTTTGGGGGTTACATTCCTACACCATATATTTTCACACACACAGGCTAGGTCTACACTTTAGAGTTAGGTCGACAAAAGGCTGCTTATGTTGACCCACCTATGTCAGTGTCTACGCTACAGCCTTGCTCCCATTGATGTACGTGTTCTACTACACTGACACAACTCCACTTTCACGAGAGGCAGAGGGCTTATGTCAGTGTAGTTAGAGTGATGCAGTGCCTGCATAGATGCTGCATTCCTTATGTCAGATGTTGGCTGTCTTATCAATTTTGTGGATTCGCGGGGGGGGGGGGGGGGGAATGTTTTTCAGTTTTTATGGTTTGAATTATTTCCCTCTCCTTTCCCTTGTTTCCCTTCTTCCCCCTCCACATTCCCCATGCTATTTGCCCCACTGAAAAAAGGAAGGAAGTGTTGCAGGAGGGGAAATCAGGGTTTTTTCTAGTTGTATTCTCACCCTTTTCTTTCCCCCCCGACACACACTTTCCCTTTGAAAAATCAAAATGTTTTCCCACTAAAAATTTAGCTTTAGCCAAATCGTCCATCTCCTCCTCTCTCCTCCCCTCCCTTCTTGTTATTTTTTTTGGGGGGTGGGGCGCTCTATCTAGGAACTCCTTGCCCCACTTCACATGTAAAACTCGTCAGTTAACTGTCAAACTAGGTTTGCAAATTAAGACTCAACACTATGCCCTAATATTCAGGCGTAAGTGTACATAAGAATTAACCAGCAGCATGTGTTGTATTGAAAATTGTTTGGTGTGTGCGGTGTCACTTACATGGAAGTGGTTTGACATCAGATGGAATGTTGAGACAAAGATTATTTAGAATTTTCAGAAATGTCCCGGTTACAACGGGGTGCGGGAGCTGCTGATGTTGAGGTGTGATTTAGCCGTGCTGTGCCTCTCACTGTAGCATTCGAATGCTGCCAATGACTTGGCTGGAGGCCAAGGTCAGAATGACTACCACTCCATTTCATGCTTGCTGTGTACTCCTTATTTGCCAGTCCCACCAGTTTGTACAGCATGAGCATTTTGTGTGTACTACAATGGGAAACAATTTTAATGTGGTAGCTTCATGTCCACAGCCATCATGGTGTATGGAAGCCTAATGTTCTTCATCTTCATAAAGTCTATTATCTCTTTACTTCAGTCCACATAAGCTCTTCCTCTTCAACTCCTTTTTTTACAGTCACCATTTCAGCATCTTCATCAGTTTCAGGATCTGACAAGAAATCTCTCTGTAATCATTGGCAGTATCCTCAATGTAGACCTGCATTCCAGCTGTCCCCTTCCTTATCTTTGTTTAATCATAGATGTGGATGTAATCAAGTAAAACCAGTGAGCCATATTTATTGGTACAACCTGCTTTCCACCACACTGCTGATGCAAAGAATTTGTAGAAGTTTAACTAGTGAATTAAGCAAGGTTTATGGCTATATTGCCTCACCAGATTGGCAACAAAGAACCCAGTGTGTACTGGTAAATCTGGTCCAATATCTGGGCAATCAGTCTCCAAGGTTTGAAAGTGGAACTGCCTGTCTGCAGGGTTGCCAGTGCTGAAGAAGTAATGCATGCTCTGGTCTCGTCTCCTCTCCTATCTGAAGAACCAACTGAAAAGTGACCTCAGATGCCCCTCTTAATCCAGAAAAGACTTGACCAGGATCAGGGCAAAATACAATGCAACTTCCACCACGAGATTTACCCAAATGCATCAGGTTCAGGTATGAAAAATTCCCCAAACAGCAGCCTAGAAAAATTCTACGCTGTCTGGGAACTAACACCAAAACACACTCATGCATGGAAGCAATTCAAACTTGAAGCAAGGCTTTTCTTCAATACAGCAAGTCAGACAATTCACACAACTAAATTGCAGCTCCTGAAGTTGAAAAGGATTTAGATTTGTACCCACTCAACTTTCACAGTCAAGTTTCATTGCAACATAAGAATTAAGGCACGGTCTCTAATACATACTAACGTCAGACTCCTACTGACTTCAGTGGGCTGTAGCGCTGGCCCTTTGTGGGCATAAAAAAGTTCTAACAAACCACATGAACACAGGCTGAACTTGTACCATGACTGATTGTGGGAACTTTTGCATTGAGTTAAACATTCTATCTCTTATCATATTTTAAAATAAATATCTTACACTTGCACTGATGAACATCATTTAAGTTTACCTAGTACTCTCTCGTTTTCCATTGCAGTTAGGCTTTAGATACAGTGCCACTAAACTTTAATGCAAAATATAAGCTATGTAAAAACTATAGTAACATGACTTCAGTCCCTGGAAAAATCATGAAGCACATCCTCCAGGAATCCATTTTGAAGCACTTGGAGGAGAGAAAAGTGAACAGGAACAGTTAGAGTGATCAGATGTCCCGATTTTATAGTGACAATTCTGACTTTTTGGGTCTTTTTCTTATATAGGCCCTATTACCCTCACCCCCATCTCAATGTTTCACACTTGCTGTCTGGTCACTCTGGGAACAGTGAATATGGATTGACCAAGGGGCAGGGACACATGACTTATAAGGAGAGGCTGAGGGAACTGGGCTTTAGTCTGCAGAAAAGAAGGGGGGGAAGGGCTGATATCACCCTTCAACTACCTGAAGAGGAGTTCCAAAGAGGCTGGAGCTAGACTGTTCTCAGTGGTGGCAGATGACAGAACAAGGAGCAATGGTCTCAAGTTGCAGTGAGGAGGGTCTAGGTTGGATATTAGGAAAAAAACTATTTCACTAGGAGGGTGGTGAAGCACTGGAATGGATTACCTAGGGAGGTAGTGGAATCAGAATCCTTAGAGGTTTTCAAGGCCTGGCTTGACAAAGCCCTGGGTGGGATGATTTAGTTGGGAGTTGGTCCTGCTTTGAGCAGGGGTTGGACTAGATGAACTCCTGAGGTCTCTTCCAACCCTAATCTTCTCTGATTCTATGACATAAGAGCTCCCTGTGGAAGTAAAAATATTGTTTGACAGCACTGTTTACGTAATTCTCAACTTGCCTAGATCACAATCCTTTTAATTTATTTTGTGTTATCTTTGGTAAGAACAGACCTTGTAAAGATGTCATATGAACATAAAGCCCCATGGACACTTTCCTGTTTTGTGACGAATGTTTGGTTTGTGTGCAACTTGATTATCCTGTGCAAGAAAGGATTATCTTGTGCAAGGAAGGATAGCTTTCCTCACCGCCCTTGCTGGCTTATGATGAAAATAGCAATATAGGCTGTGACCCTTGTCTCTAGAGAGAGAAGGGCTACATGGATGGTCACAGTGAGCCTCTGAGTCTAGAGAAATCTGCCAGGAAACACAAGATCTGCGGAGACAAGGACAGAGCTTTGTCACACACTGTTTTATTCACTGACAGAAAGAAACTACATTTACTGAAAAAATGACTTCTATGTTAGAAACCTGAAGTCAAGAAATACCATGAAATTTTAGATTCAGGACTGACAGGCATTCCTTATATATAGGACCTGATTCAGTATCCATTAAAATATGG
Source organism: Sternotherus odoratus (assembly GCA_032164245.1). Classification (NCBI taxonomy): domain Eukaryota; kingdom Metazoa; phylum Chordata; order Testudines; family Kinosternidae; genus Sternotherus; species Sternotherus odoratus. The sequence goes on from JAVMKO010000004.1 coordinate 34,231,506, forward strand.
GAATCTTTCCATTGACTTTAATGGGTTTTGGCTGAAGAGCATAGTCCATACTGCTTTTTTACACATACATTATAGATTATTTAAAATTAAAACTATTTTTAAAAATCTAATTTACTTTTTGACTGTTATGCTTTTGCGTGATTAATGAACATCACTTTTAGTCCTAGTTGGAATCACTTTCTTGTTCTCATGCAGTAGCATGGAGATGCTGTCTTTAGATTGTAAACACTAGAGGTTAAATTAAGAAAAAAAACACATTATATTGGAATTTTCAAAACCATGGCAACATTTCTATTTGTCTTGGGTTTTGTAAAATCTATGGCTCAACTGTCTCCTTGCTGGTGTAAATCAGGAGTAACTTAGTGCCTGTGGTATTTAACTGCAAATGAGAGCAGAATCGGGCTCCTAACTTTTTACTAAACTTAAATTTGAGGCCTTATACAATTTCTGTAAGGAGCAAAGTACAGAAATTCCATAACTCAGAAGCCTATCTCCCAATTATACTTGAAATTTTACTGGGATAACTTTGTTGGTTACAAGTGTGTGTGTTTTTTAACCGATGTAGTTATACTAGCAAAAGCCTTAGTGTAGACACAATTATACTAGTAAAAGGATGCCTTATACAGTAGAGTTATTCCATGGTTGTAGGTATAGTGCACCTTTATACCAATAACTTCACTCACACTATGGGGGTCATACCACTTACCTATACTGGTATAGTTAAAGTGGCACACATTTTACGTGTAATCAAGCCCTGTTTCTTTGCTGTTGGCCGTTAAGATAACATTCTGAAGGCGGTTAAAGGACATCCAAATGTACCCTCGTTTAATATGACAAATCCTCTGTGGCGTCCCTGGAAAATGGCTTCTTTTAAGATCTTCTGCACTGATCCTTTTAAACTGTGTGCACAAATACATTTTTTTTAAAATTAAAAAGCTATACAGGGTAGTTGCTTTGCATAATGAGGTTTTCTTTTTTTCACAGATCAGCATTTTAAGCGAACCTTGGAAAAACGATTGTGTGATCAGACGCCACACTGCAAGCAAGAACACCCATTTGGTAATGGTAGTCGTGGACAAAAAGCTGAATGCTGTGGTTTCAGTGACTTATCTTTGAGACCTTGTGGTTTCTATGTAGGAGGGCTGTACAAGCTGGACACTTTTGACATCCTTATTTCTGGGCTGTGAAATCTGTACATCTAACTTATGAAAATTACTTCTGCTTTTATTTTATTATTTTATTTTATAAAGTCAACGCCATATTTTCCTTGCATTCAGTGGAAACAAAAACAATGGAAATGTTTTAAGGTATGCTGTGAACCTGCTTTGACCTCCAAAGAGAAAAGGATGAATATGTTCATTTCTATGATTAACAGTCAAAATGCTTTACTTATAGAAGTAAGCTTAAGTAAAATACTGTAACCAGTTGACTGGAGAGAGGGGAGCACTGATGTGGAGATAGAGGATTCATTACTGTTCCATGTCAGTATCATGTTTTGAATCCTTTATTTTCTACTGTATGTATGATAGTAACATAGAACCATGTCAATATCTGTAGTTCTTTTAGAGGGCTAAATCTGGTTCTTCATACAGAAAATGGATTACTTCGGGATGGGGATCTCTGAATAGACTTCCCAGTCTGCTGTGCCATAGAGAAGTCACTCCTGCATCTCTGTTCCGCTAGTTGTAGATCCATTAGGGTCAGCCTGTCTCTTCTCCCAGGCTACTCCTCCTCCAGCTGCTATGGAGATACTTACCAGGAGCCCCCAGAGATCTGAGATTTGTAGAATGCAGAGCATTTGGCTCCGTGTGGGTTCAGCAAATCCTGTTTCCCCTCATTGGCCTACATAGCTGAACCCCACTGACTGCACCATAACCGGGGCAAGATCAGTGCCTGTGCAGCCAATATATCATATTCCAAAATGAAACAATAGAAGTGAGTCAAATCCTATGCATATGAAAGAGACCACTCAAAGATTCAGAACAGACCCACAGTCTTTCTTGGATATGTCTATACTACAAATGCTCTGCTGTTATAGTATAGACACTAGAACGAGGGAAGTGGTTTTTCCTGTTCCTTAATAGATCCAGCTGCCTTTTGAGAAGACTGATGGAAGAATTCTTCTGTTGACATAGCTGCATCAACTGTGGGGGTTAGGTTGACCTTGCACAGTGACATAGCTAGGTCGATCTAAGTTTTAGGTGTTGACCAGACCCTGGCAAAATAGAAGAGGAACTAGTACTTCTGTGCAAAACATCCACTCACCCCATCTGTGGCAGAAAAATCCAACTGAAAGCATTAAAGACAATAGAACCCTCTTTCATGCATTTTGTGTTAACAAAGATTTAGAGTGTGATTTTCACCGAACAATCATTTTGGAAGAGATAGCCACGAGAAGCTCATGTTACTAACTCTGATTTTTGTATCAAACACATGCCTTCACAAGTAAAAAGATCAGATATGTTGATTTTTAACTACAAATTTCATCAATGATCTGTTTCAGACATGCTCCTTTGCAGGTAAAAAGGTGTGTTTGCTAAGTGCCAGCCTTGCAAAATCTCCCTTGGATCTGAAAATCAAGGAGGTGATACTGCTCATGCTTAATCAACACAAGCTGAACAAAGAGAGGCACGTAATAGTGGTAAGCAGTTGAGGTATATGGTTGGAAAATAGTAAACTTGCTCTATTAAAATATCCATTTGTCAGGGATATTTTTCTTGTGCTACTAACCAAGTACTTGTAATTAACATCTCTATGTGAGAGACTAAATTTCCTATGGAGACAATGAGTTTGTCAGTGGTCCAACTTGTGGAAAAATCATGAGACACTAAGGGATATACAGAGACGGCCAGCCAATCCAAGTCTTACTGAAGTCAATGAGGTCCTTTGGAAGTTAAGGCTTTAAATGTAATCACTGTATACAAATACCTATGGGCAATGAAGGAGACAAAGTGAAAATCCAAATTTTTCAGTATGCTGAAGTACTCTGTAAATAGGGAGAATCTTGTGATGCTGGACTTATCTAGTCCAAATGCTCATCATTTCACATCTTGAGTATTACACCAGTACCAGGCTCCAGTCTGGACAAATGCACTCATACCCCATTCACCTCCATTCAAAATGCTGCTATCACAATCACTTTCCTGGCTCATTGCTTTGAGATCACTCCTCTCCTTGCATCCCTCTACTGGCTGGCTCCCTCTTTTCCATCAGATCAAACACAAACTACTAGTCTTCACTTTTAAGAATTGTGCTCAGGCTGGTCAACTCCCATGTGCCCCTCGTGGCCTTGGTTAACAGTACAAGCAGCCTGCCTCAGTTTCCAGACTCGAAGTTTTATTTGAACATGCCACCTGGGATTTTTGTGGTCAAGAATACTTGTTCTTGCAGCCGGGGCTTATTAATATAGAAATAAACTTCACATAAAAGGCGACGTCCCACAACAAAGTCTATCCAAAACAATGGTTGCTCTTCTTCCTCCCAGCCTTCCTGTCTGGAATCTTTCCTGCTTTTGCAGCCCCCTGCCAGTCCTAATTCCCAGGACACTCTGCTAGAACCTGCTTGCTTCTAGTTCTGATCCCTGGGTATTATCCTTTTCACTGGAACCTTCTGCTGCTCTTTATAGGGAAAGCAATGGATCTCTAGGCTGGCTGGCTGCAGACATTAGCCTCTGTTAGGACCGGAAGACATTGTAACGGGCAATCACTAGGAAGTGCAGTTACGCTTCTAAGTCAACTCCAGGAGAGTGCATAATGGTGGTATTATCTGAGAATGGCCTTGCTGTTATCTGTGTGTTTGGGAACCAGTTCCCAGCTGCATGAGTGTTTACCCCGTCTGTGTGAGAATGAATGTGTGGGAAACCAAATGGGGAAACTAAGGCAGGACTGTGTAACCAACAAGTGCTAACCAATCAGTTTGTTGCTTGCTATTAATGAGATGAGTATGTATGAGATGCAAATGAGCATGGGTATATCTGTGCTGACACACCTTTTTGGGTTGGGCTTCCTCTTTAGGCTTCTCTGGACATCGCCCAGGCGTGTCAGTCATCTTGTATTGCGGCCGTGCTGGCAGATAAGCCCCCCAGCACGAAATACCACTCCCTCCAATAAACTCACCACTTTCCAACTAGCCACCTGTGTGAGGCCTCATTTCTCCCGGCAATGAGATAAGCCCCCTGCAACAGCCTCTAAGATGTCCCTTTAATTGCCCTCCTGGTGGTTACCTCAGTTGCCAATACCCCTTGGTGAGCAGCCATGAGCCCCTTTCACAACAACAATAATAACCATCACCACTTTGGGATATGAGATTGTGGATCACACATGAGGCGATGCCGCCCTTATTCCTGAGTATATGTGGCTTAGCTACTAAGCAATAGTGACCTTAAAATAATTACATTAGACTTCCTTGCAGGGAGGATGACAAGTGATGGTATTGAGACTCTGGAGCGTGGGGTACACTATGAAGGCTTAACAGTAAGACTTGCTTTATGGGGGCATATCTTTGCATGTATCCACACACAATTTTGCATCCTGTCAGTAAAACCCTCTTATTCTGTCAGTCAAATTAAAACACCTCCCCAAACAACATAAGCCCTGTACCAGCACTGTTCAGTTGGCACGTTGCCTGTGTTGACACTGTAATACCTCATCCAATATAAACCATCCTCTAGCAACAATCACACAGTGCCCCTGTCTCAGTGACAGTGATGGCTGTAGTCCAGTTTTGAACTCTGCTGCTCAGAGCTCAGAGCATGTGGCTCCAAGAGTAGGGGGGTGCTACAGGGTCTCCCTAGCGATTCCAAACACAGAGACGAGGGGATTTGGTTTGGAAAATCTTCTCTTCCTATGAGCTCACCTTTGTGAGCACCCCTGTGCTAGCCCAGTGCACGGGTCTGTCACCAGACAGAGCTGCAGCTAAGAAAAGTTCAGGCAAGCCTCATGCTGCAGCCTGGGTCAAGAGAGGAGTTCTACACTTCCTCAGCCTGAGAGAAGAAAGGGCAGCGCAAGCCCAGCTGTGGAATTGCCATAGGAATAAAGATGCTTGTTCTGACATTACAAAGACGAAACTAAAGGTGGGATACACCAGGGACGAGGAGCAATGTCAGGAAAGGGGGAAGGAACTATGGCAGTCCTATCAAATGGAGATTTCCTGCTATACCTTGATATTATTATGGTGCTGGATGCCATACTGAGCAGGGACTCCCCATAACCACCCTGTGAGTGGCAGTGGACTGAGCTCCAGAGGCAGGAACTTGCAGGAGCTCCAAGCAATGAAGAACTCATTGAAGAGGAGGACACAAAGGATGCTGACCCCATGGAAAGCCGGGTGCTCTTCAACAGCCAGCCAAACCCAACCCAGATAAGTCCCAAAGTGGAAACCAACGATGAAGGGGAAGGGAGCTCAGGTAAATGTATTAATTTATGCTGCTTGTTTTAAAAAAAGATGTGTTCACAGGCCCCAAAATCTCCCCCCTTTTTTTCCTGCCCTCTTCTCCCTCTCAAAATGGTGGCTGAATGAATCCAGGCAGCAAACAAAAGAAATTGCTTTTTGGAATAGTTGGTTTATTTTAGCAACAGTCATTGCCACTAAGAAAAAAATAAGAGAAAATATGATGAGCAACAGAAAAACATTCCCACATGCATGCTTCTGTCCGAGTACGCAGATAGAATGTCTAGCAACACAAGTTGATGTATTTTTGTAAACAGAACAAGAAATACACTCAAACCTATACGTAAGCATTTAAATAAAATACATAGAAAATTTAAAATAATCCTTGCAAGCAATCGAGTAAGTGGTAATTAATAGTATAAATTTTTATGAATAAAATTGTAAAGCAAACATATAATGAAAACATAAAAAACACGGTGCTTTGTTTTTCCAGGCTTAGAGTCCAAGTCCAAAACAAATTACTTGCATGCTGATCTTGGATACAGGGGTAGAAATAACGTATTGCTGGCTCAGGGGGGTTAGCTTTGAACGGGTTTGCAGAACTAGGCAGTGATGACAACCCTTCTTTTTCAGAGTTTTAGGTTGACCTTGACAAGAATACCCCTTTTGTCCTCTGGCACAGTCTAGATAAAGTTGTCAAGCACATATTTGTTAAACTCTGACTCAAAAGCTGTCTTGTTTCTCATGCTGCAGTAGGGCATCTTTCCACACTGCTCTCAGTGAGTTCTAGTGGCATCGTCACTATGAAGAAACCAGCAATGTACAGGTGAGGTGGCCTCAAGCAGTTGCCTTCTCTGGGCCTTTGGCACTCTCAGGAGTGATATCTCAGCCAGGTTCACCGCTGCCTTTTATAAGTTTCGCAATATTTACTGTACTATCCCTACACTTATTACCTGAGACACACGACAGTCCACCCTCACCCCTTTACTAGTACTTCCTCCCCTTTCTCATCTATCTTCTACCAAGTGGGCTTTCCCCTCGCTTTGTTGTCCTCTTTTATGTTCTAGCTCTTCTGAGTGTCTCTGGAGGAAGCCCCATGACTATACCTCACTATAAATTGTCCTTAACAAGCAACAGGAAGCTGAAACAATTCTACTTTTCCCTGATATACTCACACGCCTCTATCCCTTCAGAATTGCTTCATTTATCACACCCTATGTCTTCCTCTCTGTCATGCTATGTTGTCTCTTCTATTCCCAGGATCTTGCCAGTTATTTTAGAGTTAGGAATGACATATATGTGACACAAGGACTCACTTTCCTCTTCCTCATCTCTATTATCTCTTTATCTGATTTATGTGAGCCTCTCACCACACAACCTGTCCCCTTGGCCCCATCTTCTCCCATGTGCTGTCCTTCTTTACTTCATTTCTCAACTTCACTTCACCCTGGCTTCTTTGCTTTTACTTTCATAAAAACACTTAACCACACTTGCTTCCCCAGTTTCCATTATAATTCTCTCCTCCATTTTACCACTGTGCTTCTTGCACTTAAGTCTGTCTTTTCCAGTTCACTCCATGACTAGTTTCATTCTGGCCTCAGATCACTCCACACTAATGAAAGTGTCCTAACCAGAACTGTATTGGTTCAGTTCCAACACCACTGCAGCATCAGTCCTTGGTCCTTTAGACTTTATCTGTTTGCACTCCCCAAGCATATTTCTTACTTTTAAGAGAGTTCAAAAAACGACATAGCCAAAAGAATTACAAGCTTATTGAAATAGGTACTCCATTAGATGTGTATAATTAAATACTCCTATTGTGTAATTCTGAAATACCTCACACAAGTGTCTATACCCTTCTTTTTCCAAAAGGTAAAAGCAACTATCCATTGTAGATAGGGGAAGCTAGTTGGGTGCCAAAGAAGAGGATTTTTTTTAAAAAAAACAAAGAACAATCTGACTTTCCACCAATCCCAGACCGTATGTATAACTATGTGGTGTCGCCCACTCTGTTTCAGTTATTAAGGGCGAGTGATTTTGTATGAGAAAGGGAAGTGAGCATATGCCCGCATGCCAGTGACTCAAGCATTAGCTACTCAGAATCTCACCGCGTCTTGATTCAGAACACCAAGAGAGATTGGTCAGTGTCATTGACACAGGGTGTGCTCCTCCTGTAGAGCAGGCCAGCACATCTCTTTTCCAAGTACTGTCTCTTTAAGGCAGGCAATAGGGTAAGCATGGCTTGACACCAGTTCAGGGAAGAACAAGTGAATTCTGGGAGTTGTAATTCCCTGAAGGATGCTTGGAAATTGTAGGCTGGGAAACAGTGTATCATGGGAGAGGAAAAAAAGTTAAGAAGCTTGATTTACTACTGGTGAGCTTCTTGGTTGGTAACTTGTAATATGTGGTAACTAAGCAGCTATAATCTCAATGCTCCTCTGCTGGATATGAGTGAGGAAAAAGATGCTAGAAGGCACAGGCAATTGGGATTAGAAGGTGAGGAGAGGGGGCAACAGTCATGCCCTATTAGACACTCCCAGCTGCCCAGCTCCCACCACTCAACCACCCTTCACAGCTGCTTCTAAACATTTCCCCAGAACACACAAAAGGCCTTGGCTAACCCCCTCAAGCCCCACCGTCTCCCAGCATTTTCCCTACCTCGCTGGACACTCCCACAAGCCTAGCTCTTTTCAAGACACCTTTGCAAACTGAGCTTTCCCCAGCTTCTGATTCCTCACTTCTCCCAGAACTGTACCCTCAGCCACTGAGCTCCCCACCCCCACTTCCATCCAGGTACCTCTACCCCCACAACACCTTGACAGTCCCACATCATTCACACAAACACAGCAGCCCTGACTCTTCCTCACTCACCTCCTGCATGCCAACACTCACCTACTCCCCAGACACCCTTCAACACCTACTCACCAGCCTTAGCTGCCAGGTTTTGCAAAGCTCCAGATCCAAACCCCCTGCACTACTTGGGCCAAGATATACGGACCTTAAGCTGAAGTGTATAGTTATATACAAATTTTGTGTATATATTCAAATTATTGAATGAACTAATTTGAGTATTTGTAAACTACTTATATAAAACATCCCATGGAGTTGTGCAAAACTTGGCAACTATAGGAGAAGAGCCAAGGATGGAATTAGGTTTAAACTGGGGATGGCTGAAAATGGTTTTGGGATGGGAGTTTTTGTTTATTCCAAAAGGAGGGCTCTTATTGGGTTTGACTGGCTCTCTAAATCAATTTACCAGCCCAGGAAGGCCATTGTTGAGGCAGCACCTGAGCCAGCAGCTGTGTACCATCCTGAGATTAGGTAAACTGCTTTTATAGTCACAAAATGAAATGTGAACCCTTACGGGAGAGACTTTTTAAAATGAATCTTGGGGTGACAGATAGCCGAAGGCTATTCATGATGAGTTTGTAAAAGGTTTGTGCAGCTCAGTACAAGCCAATGAAGGCATTTTGATGTGGAGGTGTTTGAATAAGTTTAGAATTGAGGTACTTGTATCATTTGAATACTATTTACCCACCTCAGTTAGGGCAAGAGGAGTTCAGCTCACCTTGCTGAGTCAGATCAGGTAGAATTTATAATGGAACTTCTAGTGAAGAAGGTCACTGAAGAAGGCATACTGTAGAGCTCCAATAGTCATTAACAAAGTGGTAACTATGAAGAAAAATCCCCATTTTGTTGCTACAGAATCAGTTTTTAGAGCCAGACTATAATATGGAACACTTCTATAGAGATGTTTATCTCATATTTAACCCTCAAAATGGTCTCTGAAATTTTATAATTATTTTACATATCTGGAAACTGAAATCACAGAGAAAGTCTGTGTTAGAACCAAGAGTAGAATTCCAGAATTGCTGGCTTCCATTCCTATGTTCCAGCCCCTGGACCATGCCTTTTCATCAGCAAAACAGAATTTATCTTATTATAAAGTGCAGATAATTTCTTTCATTACAGTGAAATAAAATGGATTCCTTCTGTATGAACATGATTTTTTAAAATGAGCCTCTAATTCATTTCAACTGACAAGATGGGAAATTAGATATAGGCCTGGCAGAATTTTTTAAAAATAATTTTCACAGATAATATTGATGTTTCCTTTTAATCTTTTTTTATTTCTATTTTTTTTAAAGATTTTTATCCATTTAAATTTTCACCTTTGTGAGAAATTATGGGGAGGTCTGTCAGATAATAGCGAGTCAACCAATTACTATTTAATGACAGTAGAAGTTGAGATTCAAAAAGTTAACCATTAAAATAGAAACGGTCAATATCACATGTCAAAATATACACAGCAAATATCCTTGCATCAAACTGTAATACAATCTCAAGCAGCATTTTTCTTAATTTTCCCAACTGTAAATTTCAATTATCAATTGAAATATTTGTAATTGTTTTGTTTGTGTACAGTAAAATCAACGTTTACTGTCATATGCCAATAAAAAACAGAATCCTTCTAACCTTACTCATATAGCCATTGGCATTCAAACTGTGTTTTGCTAGTTAACATACTATTTAATGTCTAGAAATATAAATAATTTAATCTTTTCTTTTCAACCATTACCATGAAGATGACAGGAGGAGTCAAAGAACTGCATGCAACAGAAAAGTGTCTAAAAAAAATGTAAAATGTTCTTCAGTAGTCTTTAATTCTAGTGCTAAATGTAATTGTAGATGCCCTGAACTTGGATCAGTGAAGCCAATTAGTGGAAGGTGGATCAGGCCCATAATGATTACTCTTCAATCAGGACTTGATCTTGCAAGGTACAGAGATACCTCAACTCTTGGTCTTTACATAGGAATTGTGGGGCATTTGCAAGTTTGGGGCTATCAGTCCTTACCCCATCAAAGCCAGTTCTATATATTATGCCTATATTTTTTCACTCTAATGAAGTGATTCATGCCAAATTAAAAATGATCCAAGATCTTAAATCATAACACTATATGGCTCAATAAGAATAATGATATAAATAGGTATGAGTCAGAGCTACAGTAAAAAAGTGATTGGCTCAGCTCTGTACTTAGAAAGTATTTGGGGCATTATTAATCATTGGGAAGAAGTACAACAAATGGCACAGAAAGAGATACAGAAATAAACCACAATAAATGTGGGGTTTAACTGCTCTCTAGTGGATCTGTGAGTAGTATCATCAGTATAAGCAGGATCTACATTCAAAAAAAGTAATCTCTCAGATATTCTGACACAAAGAAACAGAATCAAGTACTTCCCACACATCTGAGCTCAACCACTGCTTTTCTCTGGCTATCTCTCTCATCTCAATTTCACTGAATTATAGAAAGGCTAAGTCTGAGTAGCAGAACATAAATGTAACTTTTAAAAAATGCTCTTACCATGTGCTGTGATTAACAGTATCTTGTTATATATTTGCACGTCTATATGGGCCAGTGTTTACCTTAGCTTCATGTTGGAAAATCAGTGTGTGTTATAACTTTCTGCTTTGGGGGGAAAAAGTTAAAAGTTGTCCTTGAAAATACAGTGCTGATTTTCTTAAGCTAACAGATGGGGAACAGAGAAATTGCCAAAGATTAAGGCAGTCTGTGGTACAGCCAAGAACTGAACATAGATCTGCTGAATTCTGGTTTAGTGCTTTCACCACAGGATCAAACTTCCTTTCTAACTGAAAGCTTTGTACTTAAGCCCAATGTATATCACTTGAACAGTGATACCAATACAAAGTAGTCCTTATTATACATGTAAAACAGAAAATGTTAAACTTGAATCCTCACAGCATTCTTCTGAGATAGGTAAGCAATATTATGCTATCCTCATTTTACAGATGGGAATAACAAGTCACACAGGGTATGTCTATATTGTATCTGGGAGTATGCTTCCCAGCCTGAGTAGACAGATTTTTTGCTAGTTCTGTTTGAGCGAATACACTAATGTAGCGGTGTGGACAATGCAACAGGGGTGGCAGGTTGGACTCGCCCTCTGAGTCCAAGCCCACCTGATCTCCTGGGTCCAAGTTTGGGTGGCCAGCCTGAGCCAGATTTTGTAAAAATCTCGTTGAAATGGCAAATCTCAAACCACAGAATATAAAGTTTGAGCACTATTTCAATTTTTCATTGTGGTTTTATGAGAAATTGATAGGAAAAGAATAATGTAGCTTCAGATATCAGTGCTTTTGGTATTTTCACCACTCTCCCTCTCACACACATGATTCTCAGTTTTTTGCAAGAAATTTCAGAACTCTCTGGGATCAGTCCTTGGGCCTCATTATTGCTCTTCTGTGTAAATGATATTCAAGGAATCAACACATGAAGTAGTATTTGCCTATACTATAGGGTATTTTACAACTTTGTAGCCTTAATGCAAACCTACCAAATTTTAGTTTGATGACAGAACTGCCAATCACAAAAGAGAGACTGAAACTAAGGCTTGTCTACACAGGAAAGTTACGACAAATAAAATAAAAAGTGCAAAATTCATGCACATAAATTAAATCACATTTAACCCACTGTGAAATCTATCGCTCAGGAGTAAAGTGATCTTAGTTTGCATTAGCTTAACCCTCTAGCTATAGCCAACTAAAAGCCACTTTACTCCTGAGGCTGAAGCCTGGTCTACACTACAAAGTTAGGTCAACATAAGTCACCTTGCATCAGTCTAGTTGTGCATGTGGCTACATGTAAATTGTCTCCTATCAATGTAAGCACCCCATTACCAGCAAGGTAGTAACACCACCTCCCCAAGCAGCATTGAGCTATTCAAGTATAGGCATTGCATGACCTGTGTCAATCTTAACAGTCCTCCAGCTGCTGTCCCACAATGCCTGACACTCACCGTTCTGGTCATAGAAACTGGAAGCCACCTCACCCCTTTTTAAAAAGCCCATGTATTTTTGAAAAGCCTTTTCCTGATTGCCCATCTTGGTGAGCACACCTAGCAGTTCTCCCTTTTTGTGTGCAACTGCCCAGGCAACCATGGTGACTACATGCTCCAGATGTGCTCCTGCCTGGAGTAGACCGGAAATATTGGCTTTCCTTGGCCAGTGGGGAGAAGAGGCTCTGTAGGCACAGCCAGGGAGCAGTCATAGAAAAGTGGACAGCTATCAGCAAATTGCACCAGTGATGCAGGTGAAGGGATCAACAGCAGTTATGCATGAAAGTGAAGGAACTGTGGCAGGCATACCAGAAGGCCAGGCAGGCCAACAATCGATCTGGTACCAATCTGCAGACCTACCACTTGTCTTGGAAGACAGCCCACCAGCACCCCACAGTCTACCATGGATAACTCCAAGAAGTTCAAGACTTAGACCCCTGCCATGAACAGCGAGGAGGAGGGTGGAACATATGCAACCCAGGGGAGGGGGAGGAGTCCAGCTATGCTGCAAGTCAGGACTTGTTTGAGGTTCCGCAGCAGTCTACTCCTCATGGGGCTCCAGTCAGGATAACTACAACTTTACATACATTGACCTATGAAAGCCACAGTTTCTATATGTGTAGCCAAAATTGATTGAAATGGACAGAAATGTCCTTTCCCGTTAAGTGCTGTTCCGTTAATTTACTTCAGAAGTTTTTATTGTATTTGTTTTTCAATTGCACATAGGTTTTGGTAGGCAATATAGTTCTATGCTTTGGAAATGAATGAATATGTATTACTGCAGCAAGCTTAGCAGTACTGAAAGCACCCACTACTTGCTGATGTACAGGATGACAAAACCCAGGATCAGTGACAAACACGGTGTAATAATTATAAAGGTATAGCAAACACCAAAAATGTTCTGGGTGCATTAACAGACAGTGTTAAATATACAGCACACACCACACAATTCCTAACAGCATGGAGTGCGAGTATCATAGGAAGAGGCTGTGCCTCCCCATGCCGCCTCGTGTGGCCCTGCCCATGCTCTGCCCCCAGGCCAGGCCTCCTCCTGTGGTTCCTAGTGTTCTGGCTGGCCCTGGCTGGCTGGCCTGCCTCCTGCAGGGACTCAGGGCAGCTGGCGCTGTGGCAACGCTGACTGGAGCACCGGGGTTGGGGACAGCCCAGTACACTGGGGCTAGCCGTGCCACCCAGACAACTGGAGCACCAGGGCTCGCTGTGCCACCTTGGGCCCAATGGGAGGGGCAGGGGCTAGTCTCCCCCAGTGGCTGGGTCACTGGCCGCCCATGCTTACAGGTTCCAAAACTGAAGAGCAAAATAGAGCACAGTCCACCACACCACAATACTGTCGCTGACTGTTAAAGGCTGGGTTCCCCCTGGATCACTGTTAGTATTTCAACATCATTCAGACAATCTACCAATAGGGAAAGAATGTTGCAGGTTTCTGAACACTCATGTATTCTCAAAGATGTGAGCATCGTGCACCATCCCAACACTGATGTCAGTGAAGGATCACTGGTAATCAACCAATGCTTGCGTAACCATAGACAAATAGCCCTTTCAGGTGATGTGTTCTGTTGGAAGGTGGGTTAATACCAAAATAGGGATATGTGTGCTGTCTATCACCCCACAACAGTTCAGGAACTCTAATTGCATTAAATCCATCCACTATGTTCTGCATATTACCGAGAGTCACATTCGTGTGCAACAGGAGATGATCAATGGCCCTGCACACTTACATTACAATGGCCCCCTGTGATGGGGTGTATCAGATCCTTTGAGGCCCTCTGCTGGGCACCTTGTGGTCTTACCACACTCCACCCCAAGAAAGAGCAGTAGAGGTGGGCCCTCTGCATAGAGAGGCTGCAGGGAAGCAACCAATCAGAGCCCAACAGGCTCATATAAAAGTTACTGATGGACAGAGTAAATCAGTTGCTGTTTGGAGCTAAGGGAGTAATGATGGTGTTCCTGGGAGATGTGTAGGTCTTAAGCAAGACTTCAGCTCTGATGTAAGGGTGAAGCTGAAGGTGCTGAGACTAAGTGGAGAAGTGTCTAAGGAAAACAGGGCAGCAGGTAGTTTAAGGAAAGCAGTCACTAGCAGTTACTTATAGGGTCCCAGAGTTGGGATGCACTTAGGGTGACCAGATGTCCTGATTTTATAGGGACAGGCCTGATTTTTGGGTCTTTTTCTTATATAGGTCCCTATTACTCCTTGCTCCCTCACCTGATTTTTCACATTTGCTGTCTGGTCATTCTAGGTGCACGTCCCCACCCCAACCCGGGTGGAGTGGGATGGGGACAGAAGACCCAGAAGAGGGTCAGTGTTTAACTTAACTGAATGGGGATTGAACTGAGAACTAGTGACTCAGCTGGAGAGCTGGCATCAGGAAGGCTTGCTATGGAGTGAAGAGTCATCAGGGAGGGGCTCTGGGGCACAGCTTCATAACGGAGCAGGTACTATTGGAAGCTAGCCCAGGAGGGGCTGAGCCTAATGCAATAGGCCCTGTTAGGCTAATTGAGAACCAAGCCCAGAGACAGAGACGGCCATGGACCAAGATGTTGCAGAGGGCAGTGTGAAAGGTTCTGTTGGACTTGTACCCTGGATTGAGTCTGTCTCTTTGTACACCTACAGCCTGTGTGTGTGACTAAGGAGAGGGCTGAGTCACTGAAACCTGCTGGAGAAGTTTAACCAACAGGGGTCACCGCAAGCAGAACAAGGTTGAGAGAGTGCAGGTACTCGTGAGGTGAGTAGCCCCAAAGCACCCCCCATTGTTAATTTTCTGGCTTCAAAATGATTTCCCACTGACTGGTAGCAGGCTGATGTTGCAAGCTTTCAGAGTGCTACCACCAGCACTCCTCAACTGGCAGTGCAGCTCTCATCTCGATGTCCCTGCGTTGGAGGGCTGGGATGAGCTCAGCCCTCAGATCCAGGAACGTGTATCTGAAAGTTCTGCAGCCACTGCTCATTATCTCAAAGCTACATTATGATGCAATCCCACCAATTTGTGCTCGTCTCTTAAGCCCAGGAGCAGTACTCCACCATTTACAGCTGCGCTGTGAATGCTACCCACAACCTTGAAGTGCTTCCCACAGCAATCAGTCCTCCATGAAAGTGTCATGTCCCCCATTTCTCTGATTCTTCTTTGGGCTCTGTAAATATTGGTGTATCATGCGTCCTGTGTCTGCAACGCTCATGACAATAGTGCAGAGCTGCATGGGCTCCATGCTTCTGTCACCGATGGCAGACAGCAAAAAGTCCTGTGCCGGTTTGTGGGCTTTTTAAACAAAGGGGTGAAAATTATGGGATATAGGTGGCACTATGGATGGGAAAAGTTGCATGATGGGAAGTTGACCCCTTGTGCCCAGGCTCCCCTGCATGGTGCATTTCTGCCCATTGTGGATTTCCAGAATTTCCTAAAATACACTGCCCTTGCCAATGGTAAGCTGCATCACACTCTGCATGGACACAAGCACTTGTGATGAAATAAGCATAGCCAACACAAGGAGCCAAATATGCACCTCTGCGTGAGTGATGTACTAACTGCAGCAACTTTATGCTGGCCTAACTTGCATCAGTCAACATTTGTAGTGTAGACTCTGTGGTGTAGACACGGGCCATGTCTATGTTGCCAGAGCCCCCTAGTGTAACTGCAGTATATGCTGACAGGAGTTTTTCCCCTGGTGTACCTCCATGAATGGCAGTGGCTATGCTGACAGAAACACTCTTCTGTTGGCATAGCTGCATCTACAGTGGGGCTTTGTCAGGATAGTTATACCAGAGGGGGTGGGAGGTTTTCACACTCCTGACTGGCTATGCCAGTATGTTTTAAGTATGGACCAAGCCTCAGTAAGAGTTTCCACAGTGGGGTTAAAAATGTTCTAACATCACATATTTAAGACAAATCAACTGAAATTTCCTGAGTGTCCTTGTATAGACACAGACTTCTCAAATGCCCAAGTAGCCTGTGGGTAAGTTCCCTGAACTGTGAAAGAGGAGACCAGAAGTTCAAATTCCTGGGCAATATCCTACAGACATGAATCCCAACCTGAAAATCAGTTAAAGAACAGTGTCTGAATAGAAAGCGAGGAATACTTGTAGCACCCTAGAGACTAATCAGTTTATTTCAGCATAAGCTTTCATGGACTATAGCCCACTTCATCGGATGCATAGAATGGAACAGAAGTAAGATGCATTTATACACACAGAAAGAAGAAGAAAAGTTGTGCATTAGCATACCAATTCTAAGAGGCTGTTAAATCTGGATGGGCCATTATCAGCAGGAGAAAAAATACCTTTTGAAATGGATTTCTGTGTCTGCACGAGATAGCAAGTGTTGAAGGTAAATTAACACGGGAAATGCAATCAATTAGTGTAATGAGAGAACCATTCGCAAGTCCTATTTAGCCCCTGGTTAATTGTATCCAATTTGAAAATTAATTCCAGTTCCTCAGTTTCTTGTTGGAGTCTGTTTTGGAAGTTTTCCCCCCAACCCCTTCATTTTTTTAAAATAAGCAATCATAGCCTTATGCAATGTCACTACTAGTCCAGAAGTCAGGTTTCTAAACATGATGAACCCCAAGCTTATTTACTGCACCACATTGCCTTTGAGCATGACTAAACCAGTTTGAATAATCTAGTCTCTAGCCACAATAAACCAAACTCCTTTTCAGGGATGGGATCCAGGATTCCTGATCACCAATATTCTTTCGCTAACTAATAACTAGCTAGGTAGCCCACTGAGGCATTAAACATAAGCTTTTTGTCTTCACTCTCATTTGCAGTAAACCCCCCCCCCCCACACACACACACACATCTGTCATTCTTTATCAAGCTGTCTGTGCTCTCCTCCGATAGGCCTATGATGCCAGCCTCCATCACTCATTTGTTAAATTTTCAAACAAGCACCTTTCTTCCATGCATCCCCCACACACTTTGGAGACACTCCCTGTAAACTCCCATAGAGCTACTTCATTATCACCTTCATATCCTTCCTTTGCCAGGATGCCTACATAAAATGTGAGACCAGTTAGGCAACTGCCAATGCTGCTGACCAGTGTTGTTTCTTTGTTCACTTGTACTCCTGTCTGTCAATATCCGTCTGTCATCACCTATATTTATACTGATAAACTCCTTGGGGAAGGGAATCATCTTTTGTTCTATATTTGTACAGTGTCTAGCACAGTGGTCCATGATTAGGGTTCCTAGGCTGTAATGCAGTACAAATTAAATAAGAAGTTCATTGTTAAGCCAAAAATAGGCTTAGAAAGATGCTGTGTGAAAGATGCTACTTGTAGGAGTGAGGACAATCGGCCATGTCTCCCTCTCTCTGTTTATTATGGAAGATGCCAGCAATTCTATAGTTAAGACTGTCTTGCTGTCTTTTTCTATCAGTTATATTTTTAAGTCTCCACAGTATTCAAACATAGCAAAAATGTTTTATATTAAAATGTTCATAATTTAAAAATATAGAAAGTAATATTTTTCTTCTCAAAGCATCTAAGTTTCTTCTTACAAGGGGCAGTCTTGTCAATGAAGGAATGTCAGTTTGAACTCTGCATAGGTCAAAATATATATGTGTATATTTTAAAACTAATATTTTCTATTTCCTTTTTGTCTAACTTCCTGTGTGCCGAGCCCAGGTTGTTTATTCTTCTGAATGATGCAATGGGTTAACGAACTGTTTGTGGGTTATCAGTAAGGAAATCTTAAGGTACATGGACCATAACAGTACCTTATGTTTCACTTTGATTAAACTGGTAGAATTCCGTGTAAATGGAAATTTGTGAAGGCGTATAGCCTTCGTTCAGTTAAATGCTAGAACTAAGAGGATACAGTAGGAAGTAAATTAAAACACAGCTTCTCGTTCTGCTGAAAAACTCAAACATGCTGAAGTCTTCACATTCAAAATCCAATTTATCTCACAAACAGAATATGCCTTTTTTTAAAAAAGGGAAACTTGTAATATTTGGGGGGTTGATATTTTGCGGTATTGTGAAGAGGCTTTTGCAAGTGGGAAGGTTTCCCATCAGATGATTATTTTATAGCTTTGGGGAGATGGCTGAAATTACTTACTGGAATTATAGACCTTTATAATTTTCTTTTAACATATGTCAAAGGTGCATAGAACATTGCTGTATTTGTTTTATAAATCTAAATAAATGTTTTAAAGAAAACTTTTTAAAAATAGTAGTTCATTTTTTGTTTAATGTTTTACAAGCAATGGTAAAGACAACTGCTTTTTCAGAAATAAAAATGTTAGTGTATTGTGAAGCTTCCTCCTAACCCATGAAACCAAGAACAATGTAATGCATGTAGTAGTGTTTATTATATATATTGCATTAGTACCAAGGGGTCTCATGCAGTATCAGGGCCCCATTGTGCTTGGCATTCAATAAACACACAGGAAAATGCAGTTCCTGCTGGAAGACCTTACAGACTAATTTAAGGCAAGACATAATAAATGAGTAACCAACAGGAGGGAAGGAGCAGGGCAGCCAAGGGTGATTGTAATAGGATCACACAACTAATTAACCTTAGCAGTTGCATCACTTGAGGATTCTGAATTACATATAGATATCTGCAATCCACTCACCATCATGCCTAATTTTTAAAAATCTCATATTTAATGTTTTTCTTTGGGGGGTGGGTGTGTGTGTAAGGCAGCCAGATATACAAGACGCAAATCCTCTTCAACCAGTGGGCCTGGCTGGATTGTGGCTTACCTAATAGCTGTTCTTCAACAAAGAAAAATAATAGTTGTCTCCCTCCCGCTGCATCCCCCCTCCCCCCAAAAAGAGTAGGTGATACTTGTAATTGGGGCAGGGAACTTATTTTCTGACAGGCCATAATCTGTGCGAAAAGTAAATGGTGTTAAACTGCTGCCTTTTAAATTCACAATTTTCTGAATATTATTGTTCCTCCAAAGGCACACTTAATTGCTACATTCGTTGACTTTTAGGGTGGCTTGTGGCCAGTGAGAGTACAATTTTCACTGGAGGTGTCTTGTGTAGGCACAGGTTGACATACATAAGAGGCAGCAGCACATTTTTCATATTTAACGTGGGGTGATTCCTTGGTCTACTCCATGTTCTGCACTACACTGAGCACGTTCGGCATGCAATGATTGTATTGCAGAGGAGTAAACCATCATAAAGAGAATCTGAAAAAACTGTAAAGGCTTTAGTAGTCATCTTTTGCATGCTATTTATGATCATTATTAGTTTACATTCCAGGATCTCACTCAGCGGTGTGACCTAAGGCTACTCTTCTCATCTCTCTGTACCTCAGTTTTCTCACCCATATCATACGTTGTTGTAGAAGGAGATTTGGCCCATGTGAGCACATAAACAACCCTAAGAGACAATAAACCAACTTCCAAAGTATACTTTTATTGCTAGATTTTTGATGGTATACAAGATGAAGGGTAAACTGCTAGGTTGCACACATTTTATCTCAAGCTGATATAACTTAAATCTGCGCAATCACATCTCATGGATATATTGATACATCCTGTGGCCATAATATGTATCTGACTATTTTTCCTATATTTACTGTGATATAAATATTGTAAGATATACAGCTATGAAAGTGATGTGTGAGAGAAATTATCCAAGAAAGAAAGAAATATAAATTAAATTCAGGCGTAATCTTTGAAAATTGAAGGGGACTTTTTAATGTGGTTGACTTTCAGTAAACCTTGTGTAAAGTTCCTGGCAAGAGCTGATGGCTTCATTATGTACCTCCTGGGGCATTTGTACCTCAAATGCTATTTATATCTTTATGAAGCAGTGTGAACAAAATTCATTTGTCTCTAAAGCTTTGCATTTAGAGTACTCCAGCTATTAAGATAGGGGTGATGAGCATAATTAGCAGGGCTTACATATGCAGCTTCTCTACAGTACACAATATTAAAAGCTTTGACAAAGACTTAGACCTTCTGACAGTCTCTACTCCCTGTAAACTTTGTCACCCCCTAACCCTGAATTTGTATTTTCCTTCATGTAGACCAAAATTGCCTATTAATACCTCTGTAATATTATCCACTACCTCAGCTCCACCTCTTTTGAAATCTTCATCCCCATCTTCCACTCCTTCAACTCTCATCATTTTTGATGCTGGTACATTGTAGAACACCACTGCCCAGCTATTGCAAAAGAACCATGACCACAACACTCGCAACCTGCTTAACCATCTCCACTAGCTCTATTCATTTGAGAAACTAATTCAAAATTGCCTGTCTGGCTTTTAAAATTCTACATATATTTTGTTCTTCGGTTACCTCTGTTCACCTAATATTGGCTTCCTCCAGCCACTTTCATACTCTCACCATTTCTGGTGCAAGAGTTTTCTCTTCTACATCTCAGGAAAGGCCTTTCTGTATATCTCTGTCTCACTGAGTCGCTATTTCTAAAAATCTCAGACAGGTCTTCCCTTCCCAATACTTGTTAATTTTTCTCTTTTTGTTGCTGGAATTGACTGAAATAATGCAATTGCAGAGTTATTCTTAAAGCACCAGGCAACACTGTGCTCAAAAGATGTTAGAAACTACAAACTTGTAATGTACTGAAACGGAAGATAATTGCAGAATAGGATGATTCATGCTCTCTGCAACCCCCAGCTAAAAATAAAAAAAGATGATTCACTGTAGAAAGTCTAAATGAGGTTTCTCAAATTCATTTGCTCACTGGATTATCATCTGTGAGGCAATTCTGTGGTTCGCATTCTGGCACTGTGGTATCGTTTTACTTGAAAATGGCATAGCAGATGTATCCATTCATCCTGGGAGGTGTTCTTTTTTTTTGGTTACTGAATACTATTTGTATAATTTAGCATCCTTTTTGTTAATTACACTTTCCCAGATATAATTCAAAATATATCTTAACATTAAGAACACACCCTGTAGCTAAAAGTGTAGTAAGACATTTTAACTGGCTAGTCCAAAATGTATACTATATGTCGTTATATTTTTCTCTATATATTTTCCACTGCTTAAACTTTATCTGATAGAATTAATTTTAAAAGAAACTAATTTAAAACTGATAAAGGAAAATGGTTTTGATACAATGCATAGTTAACGAGTGGAACTCATTGCTTCAAAAGATTACTGAAACCAAAAACTTAGCAAAATTCAAAAATAATTAGACCTATGTACGGATAATGAGAAGATCCACAGTAAAAGGACATAAGGTGGGGGGAGGAGGAAAGCTCATATAAAGCACCCTGATCGAGGCATAAACCATCCACTGACTCATAGGGGTTAGGAAGAAACTTCCTGTATAAATAGGTTATTCCATAAGTGTGTGTTTGAGGGTTTCTTTTATCCTCACCCAAAACCATATGATATTGGCCCCTGTCTGAGACAAGCTATTGGACCAGACCATTGGGCTGATCCCATATTGCTTTGTCTATGTTCCTATCTTTTATAATAAGGGATGTGACAATGTGGGAATCTATGTGAATGTATGAATTCCAGTTTGCAGTATTGCCTCCCCAAAGGCTCAAAAATCATGAGTCAGACCCTCAAAATCATGCTTCTGATCTCTCTCCATTTTGAATTCCCCATACCCATTCTGTGTGTGTGACACAATTAGTATCATCAACTCTCCCAAACTGATTGGGAAATGTGATATATTTTAACCTGCTATAGGAGCTTTCATCCAAGCACCTGCTCATCCCCCTACCCAGCAATTAATTCTGTCCCCATCAGTTCTGTCCTGACACCTTTGTCTACCTTTGTCACCCTGCCCCCCAATCTTTCCTGTCTCCCCATTTACCTCCCATCAGTTCTGTTCCCTGAGCCTGAACTCTGTGCCTTCTATAGCAGCAGGGTTTCTTCATCCCTTCTCCCAGGCTGGGTGTTGCAGGGAGGGAGAGGAAAGTGGGGAGGAGCTGTCCCCCTTGCTCATCAGAGGGGATGGAAAGGTGGGAGCAGAGCAACCCTGAGCTTTTGGGCTCTTTCTGCTCCCTCTTCCCCTTCCCATCCTGGAAGAAGGAAGTCAGCTCCTTAAGGGAGACGGAGAGAGTTCTGCCTGCTGTAGCAGCCCTAATTGGCTATTTTTCCCCTCAAGCAGGGATAATAGTATTGTCTGGTGAAAATTTTTTCCCTGGAACATAACCCCCTCATTTATGTTAATTCTTATGGTGAAATTGGATTCAATTAACATCATATTGCTTAAAGTCGGATTTTTCAGGAACAGGACTACAACGTTAAGGGAGGAGTTCCTGTATTAGGATACTGTGCTATCACAGCTTCATTCACATATAGTAATGAACACCGAGTCAGAGAACAGAGGGAAAAGAATGTCAGAACACTTCTATCCCCATTATCTACCCCAACATACACCTCAGTCTAATAAACGTATACTGAAAATACACTTTCAGAGAAATAATCAAGTGCGCCGATAAATGTAACATTCAAACATGGCCAGTCTTACCAAGTTTCACAATGAATCGTAAATGGGAACTGAAAAAAAAATAAAGCTGTTGCCCATTGTTACCGTAAATGTAAAGGAAAAGAAACACTGTAGGTGGGGATAGTTGTTCTGAGCCTTTCCTTTGGTATCATATATAACTGTCCCAAAAACCCCAACCGGGCTTCACTGTCTCAAATCTCCCATTCTGTAGACTTCTTGCCATGTTAGCCACAACTCCTAAACAGCTGTGATGACAGAATAAGAATATAATTTGACGCATTTCACTTTTCCATGTCTGTTTACCAGATTTTCATTTCCCTGTCTGCGGTCACTTACCCTTGATCCAGTCATACAGGTGAAAAGCAATAACATGTCTGCGGCTTTTTTTCTTTGTTTATGTTGAGATAAAGAGGTCTGATGTTGCCAAAAGGGTCAGAGATGGCCTTCCGGTATAGCGACATTGCGATTGAAGGAGTGATTGCAGCTTGAGTAGACACCGCCTTAATTGAAAAATAGCCGTGAAGCCACAACAATGTGGGCTTCAACAGAGGCTAAGAACGTGAATATGTGCCTGGGGGCACTGAGCCAGATTGTAGTGTGTGTGCTGAAGTCCGTACCACAGAAGCTTTGCTGCTATTTTTAGCCATGCTAGACGGATGAAAGCAAGTGTGGATATATCTACCCGCGCTGCAATCACACTTTCAATTGCAGAATAGATACCTTAGAGGTCTAGAATCTAAAATTTGCCACTTTTCAATATGTGTTCGATATAATCTAGTTATGATGGTTTCTTCAGCCATCTGCAAGTTGTTTGTCTCACCTCGTAGCCATTCAAAAAGTTGGTTGTTGGGTTTTCCTAAAGCAGAGGGACTTAATGAAGGGAGGCTGTTGGGGAAACACCAAGGCATTCAACAAGCATCTGAAGTTACAGTAGAAGTGACATATGCTGTATGCTCTTGCTTTGTACACTTTGCACGTGCACATACATGTACATTCTCTCTTGAAGAGAAAAGTCATAATTGCAGTGAAGCAAAAAGAGGTCACATTCTGTCATGTCTTGGATAGGCTCCCCTGACAGTCCCATGCGACAAGTTAGCTAGATTGCATGGGACAGCAGCAAATCAGCTGGCTTATTCCTCTCATTTCATATTTACTCAGAATATTATAATGTTTAGGGAACACAGAGTTGTATGGCTTCTCCACATACACAGAGATAAACAGTGGTTAAACGGACCACTGTGTTCTGATTTGGGTCATCACAATATCCAGTGTGGTCTCTTTGGCCTTTGTAAGCAGTGATGGGAAGTTATTGTTTGCTATGTTTCAGATCTGATAGTAAGATTTTGGCCAGTATTTTAAGATGCGAGTCAATGGATGCTGCTCAGCATTCAGTACAGTAAACCCTCGATTTAACGGACCTCGATTTAACGGACTTCGGATGCAACGGACAAAATTTCTAAGCAAGTCTGATGCATTCCTGATCCATTTCTGGCGGGCTGGCTGCCGGCTCCCGGCTGCCACCTGGGTCACGGCAGCGGGCGGGCTGGCTGCCGGCTCCCGCCCGGGTCCAGGCAGCGGGCGGGCTGCAGAGCTGTCGCCCCGACCCTGTGGCGGGCGGGCTGCTGCTCCGACAGCTCTTTTTTTTATTATTATTAAATAACGGACTTTTTGATTTAACGGACACCCCCTCGCCCGAATTAGTCCGTTAAATGGAGGTTTTACTGTACTTTCAAAAACCAGTCACTTAGGCACCAGCCACATGTCTTACCATGTCTCACTTTAGAGAGAAAATTTTGAAAATGTCAGCCTTTGCCCTTAGTGATCTTTTGAGAAGATCAGTTACAGGTATAATGCTGCAAGTAATCCAAAAAGGGATAGGAGAATTCTCATTTTTTAGAGGTGGGATGAACTCCATTAGGCAGTACTACTAAATCCATAGATATTCAGGGACTTATGGGAAAGCTGACTACTTTTGTTTACTCTTGACACGTTATTTATCAAGGGCCATTCTCTAAGATGCTCTGTGCAATTAATGGAAGAACGGCACTAAGTCAATTGCATGAACTGCAAAAGTGGCAATAGACCTGTCAGAATTTGATTATGCTGATTGGTCAGTGATGTGGCATTAGTGTCAAATCTCTAAGTTGTTTGGTGAGGATGATGGAAGTCACATAGTGCTGCATTAGTAAAAGGAATGAGCTGAGGTAAGAGCATAAGGAGTTTATGGCGAAATAAAGTATGGTGGGAATGATTCACATTGAGCAACAAATGTGCTTTCAAGTTGTATTTACTTTAATCTTTTGTTTTGTTCTTTCAGTCTTTGCAACATTTGTTTTTCATTCAACTGTCAATTGATTTTTAGTTTTACTTCAGAAGTACCTGACTAGAATTCTCAGCTTCAGCTGGAGAAACATGCAGTAATTCAGGTTATGTTTCCTGTTTAAAGTACAGGAGCATATATTTGGTATGAGAGGTGACCAACATAGTGATCCACTGAAGCTCAGAGTGACCAGTGCTATGTGAAGTCACCTATGGGTTCTGGCTGTCCACAATATTACCCTTTCTATAGGTTACTGTTCAGCGAGTCCAACTACATATGTATATCAGCCAGGAATTTGGATCTTTAGTCATAAAGTTCAAGAATAGCAGCCGTGTTAGTCTATATCCATAAAGAAAGCGAGGAATACTTGTAGCACCTTAGAGACTAACTAGTTTATTTCAGCATAAGCTTTCTTGGGCTATAGCTCACTTCATCAGATGCATAGAATGGAACAGAAGTAAGATGCATTTATACACACACAGAAAGAAAGAAAATTGTACATTAGCATACCAATTCTAAGAGGGCTGTTAAATGTAGATGGGCCATTATCAGCAGGAGAAAAAAATACCTTTTGAAATGGATTTTGGTGTCAAGTAAATTAACTCAGGAAATGCAATCAATTAGTGTAATCGGAGAACCATTCGCAAGTCCTATTTAGCCCCTGGTTAATTGTATCCAATTTGAAAATTAATTCCAGTTCCTCAGGTTCTCGTTGGAGTCTGTTTTGGAAGTTTTGCTGTTTCAAAATTGAAACCATCAAGTCTTTAATGGAATGGCCAGGAAGATTGAAGTGTTCTCCTACTAGTTGTTGAATGTTATGATTTCTGATGTCAGGTTTGTGTCCATTTATTCTTTTGCGTAGAGACTGGCCGGTTTGGCCAATGTACATATCAGAGGGGCATTGCTGGCACATGATGGCATATATCATATAGTCATAAAGTTATTATGTACAAACTGCCGTTATGGTTTACTGCTGAAACAAATTCTTGCCCATAGCAAATAACGATCACATTGCTATTATAATTTCTATGGTATGATAGTGTGCATAGCAATTTACAGATCCATGAAGGTTCCTTTCTAGAGAATGTTGCAATATAAGGCCTTGTGTTCATCTGAGGGTGGTGATGGGGAGGGTGGTGGTAACTCAAGATAGTCAACTCGATGTGAAATCTTAGTCATGACAAGGCAGGTTGTAGTTTTCACATGAGTTAGTAGGTTAAAGAACAGACTGAATAGACTAACAGATCTTAGGGATCATGAGCTTTCGTGGCCTAAGACTAAAGACCCTAAGATCTGTTAGTCTATAAGGTGCTACAAGACTCTGTCTCTTTTTTGCAGATCCAGACTAACATGGCTACCCCTCTGATACTAGACTCTGAATGTAATCTTTAACTCTACCTGCTAACTTCTGTGAAAATTACAATCTGCCTTGTCATCACTAGGATTTTGCCTCAAAATAGCTAACTCAAGTTGAGAACACACCTTTTCCCCTAGTTGAGACCTGGCCAAAGGGTATGAATCTACAGGCCTTATCACATGAATAGTCCTTTTGATTATGATGGGTCTAATCACACCAGTAAGAGCTGCAAAACTTTTATTTGAAGGACAATCAAAGTTGACAGACAAAAGAAGCTCATCAGAAAACTATCCTTAGCTGGGTCTTGTTTCCAGGGAATTTCTCTTCTCAAATATAACCCCTGACCACTTTATTTATTGGTCACTTGAATAATGTAACATTACTTGAATTGTTTAAATAATGGGGAGAAACAGGTTTATTTATAATACATTTGAGGTGCTGGTATTTGTAAATAACTTAATTCTACCCCTCTTTAAATATTACATATGTGTCTGTTCATTATTTTTCTAATCCCAGACAAAGATGTGGTAAGATCCATTTATGAAGGGGGCTATTTATGATTCCTAAAGGACCTTCTTTCCCTCCCTGAACAATAACTTTGAGGAAGAGTATAAGTAGATGTTTACTGCATCCTTTTAAAGGACTACTGGGGGATAATGTGACACACATGGGTGCTGTCTGGAATGATAAACTCTGGAAACCTTTCTGGATATCCAAAGGGACCACCTGGATCTAGGGATTTGATAAGCAAGTTTATAGGCAATGGAATAGGGGATCTTGGGGACAATATGGCAAAGGCTGAGCAGAGTGGTCAGAGATGGAACCAAAGCATTAAAGAGAGATACAGTTTTCTATTCATTTTACTATAACTAACCTGGGAAGGCTTTATCAAGCTCAGGGGTAGGCAATCTATGGCACGTGTGCCAAAGGCAGCACATGAGCTGATTTTCAGTGGCACTCACACTGCCCGGATCCTGGCCACCGGTCCAAGGGGCTCTGCATTTTAATTTAATTTTAAACGAAGCTTCTTAAACATTTTTAAACCCTTATTTAGTTTACATACAACAGTTTAGTTATATATTAAAGACTTATAGAAAGAGACCTTCTAAAAACATTAAAATGTATTACTGGCACATTAAACCTTAAATTAGAGTGAATAAATGAAGATGCGGCACACCACTTCTGAAAGGTTGCCAACCCCTGATCTAGCTTAGCTTATGAGAAGTGTAAATAATATAGTTATGAAGACACCCCCAAAATCACAGTCAATAGGCATGGGAAAGAGGTCTTCTCCCATCGATGTATGTTGCCTGGGGTTGCAGTCAGACCAAAGAAGAAAGATGATAGAGTTGTCTGAAAGTGAAAAAACTTTATCCAAATTACGATGTTAAAAAAAAGAGCAAGGAAACTAGATAACAGCTCAACAGACAATATTTGTTAAACACGGGGCTGGCCCACAACATTTTGGCACCTGAGGCGGGGAGCTCAAATGATGCCCCCATAATCCCTCGCTTGGGCAAAACTTTGAAAGGTCTCTTGTGCTCTCTTTCCTCCAGCACAGCACTCCTCTCTGTTCTAGATGCACAGAGATGGTGAATACATATGCACCAGCAGCAGACACAATTTTCTATACACTGGGTCCTAGTGGTGATCCGCCCAACCCCCTCAGTCTGGCACCTGAGGTGGCCACCTCAGTTTGCCTCATGATAAGGCCAACCGTGGTTAAACCCAAAATACGTAGCAAGTACTTCAACAGTTCTTCAGTTTCTTTTTCTAAAAAGGTGTAATGTAGGTGGGTTTGTTTGTGGAGAGGTAGAAAACGTTTTACATTAAAAAAACTAAGTGTTTTAAAACTTACCTGAAGGAACCAACCTATGGATGAAAAATGATAATCCATTTTCTATGTCTATGTTAACCATGGCCCCTCTGCTGAGATTGCAGACTAGTGCTAAGTAGTTTGAACAGCCTTAACCAGGGAAACAGAGCTATTTTATGCAAATTTAATAAAGAGCAGCCATGGAATGGAATATTCCTGGCTTTATTTAACAAAATACTCAAGCATCTTAGAATCTGCAGAAGAAAGTGACTAGCAATGGAGTCTGAAATCTTCCTAAAACAAACCCCACTCCCCCCCACTCTGCCTCTGTAGCATAGAATTTTTCTCCAAACTACTCAGCCTTAAAAGTTTAAATGTCAGTATAGAAACTAGAGGCACACACTTGAAAGACAGCAGTAAATAAAACTTTTTGTTTGTTGTTTAAAGAGGAAAGAACGTGCTTGCAGTGGTGCTTACTTTTTGACACAGTAAGCAATGGGACTACAAAGGAATCTTAAAACATATGTTATTGTTAGACAAGTGCAGGTCTTATCTAATGTGTAGTACATATGGTGGCTTGTTGTGAAGGCTTCTCTCTCTCTCTCTCTCTCTCATGTGCTCTCTCTCTGAAAATGGACTGTGACTGACTAAGGGCTGGTCTCCACTGGGGGGGGGGGGGGGGATCGACCGCAGATACGCAACTTCAGCTACGTGAATAACGTAGCTGAAGTTTGCGTATCTGCAGCCGACTTACCATCCGTCCTCATGGTGGTGGCAGTTGGCGGCGCGCTCCCCCCGTCTACTCCAGCTTGCGCCTCCCGGCAAGCTGGAGTTCCAGAGTTGACGGGGGCACCGCGAGCGATCGATTTCTCACGTCTAAATTGATCGCCAGAAGATCGATGGCTACCCGCCAATTCGGCGGGTAGTGAAGACATACCCTTAGGTGATTCACGTAGCTGAAGTTGCGTATCTGCAGTCGATCCCCCCCATAGTGGAGACCAGCCCTAACACACTCTCCTGTAGCACTACACATGTGATTAAACATATTTCACCTTTGCAAAAAAAAGCTAAATTAGGGGGGGGGGAGGGAAGAGCAGTTCATCCCTCAGGCTAAGAATAATTTTTAAAGATGGTTTACAATGAAATCAAAAACTTGTGTGGTGGGAACTTGCATTCCTCAATCAAGAGTAGGCTTTTGCAGAATCAAGGATATATTCTGCTTTTTCAACAGGATGATCCCTATATCCAAATTGCACTTTGCTGGTGTTTAAAGAATTAGTAAGGAGTCCAGGGGTACTCCCAGAGGAATTTTCTTCTAAAATTCCTGGCCCTTTATTCAATGATGTGCATTCCAAAAGGGAAAATGTTTGCTCTTTAGGAGATTTGTTCTGAACCTGCATTATAGGCCATGCAGGTAGTGATGCCTATAGTTAAAATTGCCTGAAACTTTCCATTATAAGACCCTGTTTTCAGTTGCTTATAACTTTATCAAATTTAACCTGTTCTATCAGAAATTTTCCATGGTAGGTGTCAGGCTCAGGCTGTTCTGTTTATTGTTCTTTTTAAAGCTTCAGGTAAAATGGTTCTGCTGTTTCTGAGAATTGGATTAGGGGAAAATGTATTGTTTTCACCTTGTTTTTAAAGAGGATAAAAAAAAGAATTTACAACCACTTTTGTCGAGGCGCTCTAGGTCCTCCACACTTCAGAGCAGTAACATGAAATTTGGCAGGAGTCTGCTAGGATCTTAGCAATGTGGTTTTAGCTGTTCTTATTTTTAAAAAATCCCAATTTGGCTGTATTATAAATAAGGCCCCGCAAAAATTGTTCCCCAGGATGGTACCATTACAGTAAAACCCCGATTTAACAGACTTCGGATGCAACGGACAAAATTTATGAGCAAGTCCGATGCATCCCAAATCCGTTTTTTGCGGGCTGGCTGCCAACTCCCGGCTGCCGCCCGGGTCCAGGCAGCATGAGGGCTGGCTGCCGGCTCCCGGCTGCCGCCCGGGTCATTGCAGCAGGAGGTTTGGCTGGCGGGCAGGCTGGCTGCCTGCTCCCGACTGCCGCCCGGGTCCCGGTAGTGGGAGGGCTCGCTGACGGCTCCCAGCTGCCGCCCGGCTCCCGCCTGCAGGCGGGCGGGCTGCCGGCTCCCGCCTGCGGGTGGGCGGGCTGGCTGCCAGCTCCCGCCTGCGGGTGGGCGAGCTGGCTGCCAGCTCCCGCCTGCGGGTGGGCGGGCTGGCTGCCAGCTCCCGCCTGCGGGCGGGCGGGCTGGCTGCCGGCTCCCGCCCAGGTCCCGCCTGCGGGCGGGCTGGCTCACGGCTCACGGCTGCTGCCCCGGTCCCGGCTTCCGGGACCCGGGCGGGCTGGCTGACGGTTCCCGGCTGCCGCCCCGGTTCCGGCTGCCGGGACCTGGGCGGGCTGGCTGACGGCTCCTGGCTGCCGCCCGGGTCCCAGCAGCGGGCGGGCTGCGAAGCTGCCGCCCTGGCCCTGTGGCGGGTGGGCTGCTGCTCCGACAGCTCGTTTTTTTTTTATTATTAAATAATGGACTTTCTGATTTAACGGACACCCCCTCGCCCGAATTAGTCCGTTAAATCGAGGTTTTACTGTAATTAAATAAAAGTAAGTGTTGGAATTTCCATGGGATATGCAAGGCTGCTGAGTCTCCCCCGCTTCCTCAAAACCGCTGCGGTTTTTCCAAAAGCAAGGAGGCAGAAGCATGGATAAGCACAGGGATAAGCACGATTGCTCATGGGGGTTTAGTGGGCTGGTCACATCCTGGATGGAGGTGTCAGGCCAGTCCCATCACTGAGAGTAGGAGGGTGACAGGCTGAGCGGGGGAATCTGCCACTTGGAGCATAATCGGCTCCTGCCTTGGTGAGGGGATTTGGGTGAGGAGATGGGATAGACCCACTTGCACACATGTTTACACTCCAAGCAGTGGATCTCAGTCTTAGCTCCTCACCAGCTGGTGCTATTGTGTCTCCAGGTGCCAATGTAGGTCAGGGCAGGCCACAGAGCAGGGCTAATTGCCACACATTGTCAGCGCCGTCCCCTCAGGCCAGCCACGAAGCAGCAGTAGCAGTCTGGGCCGGAGCTAAGCATGGAGCGAGCTCTGCCTTGATCCAGGCCTCTGGGCTGGGCTGGGCTGGGCTGTGGTGAGACACCCCCTGTCCTGACATGCTCCCTCATTTCCTGGGATAGGACCAACCTGCCACTTCCCTGCTCCCCTCTGGGACGGGAATGGCCCACAAGCAGCCAAATTTCACTTCCCCACTGTTGGAAAAATCATGGTATTGGGCTAATTTCATGATTTCCGTGCAATCTGTGAAACAGTGATTTACACAGGGCCCCAGTTAGAAGTCTCTCCAAAATCTCAGTTCACACATGCTCACAAGACCTATAAGAGTTTGGCATCTAAATTCTCAGATGAGTCCATCTGCAGCGAGCATGCTTTGTCCCAGGGCTGCCGGGACTGAGCAGGACTTTCCCTGCAATTGCTCTTCCTGGCACTGGGCCTGCTGTGGGACCAGAGTGGAGAACAGCGAGATTCTTGGTCCTGTGCTCTCCATGCTCCCTTAAGGAAACTGTCTCGCTAGAAAGATAAGGAATTAGGAGAAAAGACGGGGACATCAGAAAAGACTTGCAAGGCAAGGAAACTTGGGTATAAGTTGTGGAGGGTACAGGGAAGGGAGGGGGTATATGAGCCTGGCATGAAGCAGGGTTAGACACAGGAGTTGGGGACTGGAATGGATAGGAGCTAAGGGTGGGAGTCAGGGGGCAGTGACCAGAGCTGATGTGGGGTGGAGGATAAGAGCAGACAGGCTATGGGACAGGGGAAGAAGGATCTGTAACCACTGGAGAACACTCCCCTACAGAGCTTGTAATTAAATCCATTATTCCTGAGTCTCAACATTCCTTTGCTGTCATAAAATAGTTCTGAAACCCATGGGCAAAGTGTGCATCTCTGTCTCCTAATAGTGGCAGGTCTACGTAGAGGAAACAGCAGTCTGTGACTACCAGTTAATTTGTTAGCTCAAGTGATTTGTGTTAGCTCAAAGGATTAGTAATTTGTGCTGTAGACAAAAACAGCCCAACTCAGCTGATGACCAGGTGGAGATGTGATGAGAGAACTTTAACAAGGGGCTCTCATCTTTGGGACAAAAATTATCTTGAAACCTACAAAGGTAAGCCATAACACAGAGAAATCTCTCACATCAGGGATTATTTGTATATTATTAAGGTTCTACTGTCTTTCCCCTATGCCCCCTAGGAGGAGGTTTGTCCCGAAGCCTCAAAATTCTTTCAACACCCTCCTGCCTTTTTAATTTTCAGCCAAGACTCCACATCATGCCAACTCTCATTGTCGAGGATGGCTGCACATTGCTTCCAACAGGTCTCATTAATGCTACTCTTCAAATGGTCAGTGGTCATTACATGTTGCCTCCACAGTACTCCCAGCGCTGCTACTGAGGAGCAAAATCCACAGTACTATGTCAGCCTCTGGTCCCCTCCACAGCAAAAGACCGAGATATTATTTTGCTGGTCATCCTGTTGTATGCTAAATAACAGAAGAAATCAGTATGAGCCCCCGTTAAAGCAGCCGTGATAACCACGGGTGATTCATGAATTCATGTGGCATTCACAATGGCCTCCATTCATTTCAAAAGGCAACTATTAAAGCAAAACTTCTAGAAATATCGCCCATTATTGATATAAAGGAATCTTAGTCTTAAAAATGAGGTAAACTGAATCTATTCACACAAATATTGAATATACTTTATATATATATAATTTATTTTTATTTTTTATTTATACTCTGTGTGGTAGTATGAATTTTCTTTATGTTCCTTCCACTGTATAAGAGTTAACAGGAATGGTGACATATTCATAACCCTACGTATATTTTGTACACACGCTGTGCACTTTCTTTTATTCCACTTAGCCTTCCACTGCTGACCTCCATTTGGCTACAGTCTATTCCTGCTTTCATACATGACCAAATATTATTTCTAAACGTTATGGATTGACAAGGTACACATGAAATAAACAATTCCATCATTTTATTGTTGAAAATCTCCTGCTTCTCCATTCCTCATTCGGCTATCCTGAGTGCTTGCCGCATTATGGATAATTTGAAATTTGAGCTCCTTCGGCCCAGGATCTTGTCTTCCTACAGGTCTTTGAATCACCTTGCAAAAATACGTTTTCAAGCTACATATTATCATTTAAAGTAAACTAACATATCACCACCAGAATGACATTTGTAAAACACTTTACTACAACTTTTACTACAACAAACCTCTCAATGAAAAAAACATACATTTTCAGATGATTGCTTTTGATGAGTCCTAACTATTCAAGTGACAAAGAGTCCTGTGGCACCTTAAAGACTAACTAAAGTATTGAAAGCATAAGCTTTTGTGGGCTAATACCCACTTCGTCGGATGCACGAAAGCTTATGCTTCAATACTTTAGTTAGTCTTTAAGGTGCCAAAGGACTCTTTTTTGTAACTTCTGAAATTCCAGACTAACACAGCTACCTCTCTGATTCTTAACTATTCAAGTGTTATAAGTTCTAAAACAGTATATTCAGGGCTCAAATTCCTCCTTAATGTCACTCTGTTGCCTTCGGAGAAGTGAAGCCAGGAATAAATTTGATCCCAAAATGTTATGACAAGTTTTTACCCGTATTAAAAAAACCTGTACAGATTATTGTGCAGTTTCACCAATAAATGTCAACAAATGTTCACTGGAAAATTATACAGAAAATTTGTACAGAAATAAACAAAGGAATATGAATATAAATAAGGTCACAGAAATGGCATGGTATGCATGCTATTAGCA
Organism: Sternotherus odoratus; assembly: GCA_032164245.1. NCBI lineage: Eukaryota > Metazoa > Chordata > Testudines > Kinosternidae > Sternotherus > Sternotherus odoratus. The sequence goes on from JAVMKO010000004.1 coordinate 34,265,503, forward strand.
CCAAGTTTTCTTTTTTGTTTTGTTTTAATGAATTACAACATACCTCCTTTATTCTGCTGTTGAAGATTTTATCAAGGACTTCCACCTTTTGCTCATTAATAATAGATGACAAAACAAAGGAAGTAAAGCACTAGCATGGAAAATTTAAACTCAAAACCACATTATCCTGTGTGCCTGCAAACTTTTCCAATGAGCTTCTGAGTCGGTAATGCCATACATGTCACTCGCCTGGCTTAAAAAAGGACTGAAGCTACGTGTGAGTGTTTTAAAGGTCAAATGGAAAGCTTGAGAATTGAAATTCATTTACCGTGTAAATCTGCACTGGTCTGAATCAATAAACCAGATACTCACACGTAACCTCCTATGCAGACTTTCAATTACACTAGGTTAAAAGGTGTATGATATAATACTACCTGTCTTTTTTTTAATACAGTATTATAAAATATATATCTACTCAAGCTGGGAATCACCTCCCAGCTGCTGCGTAGACATATCCTAAGGCTTAGTCTACACCACAAATTTTGTCAGCACAACTGTGTGTAGAAGTATGGGGAAAAAATCACACCCCTTATCTGACAAAGTTATGCTGGCAAAAACCCCAGTGTAAACGCACCTATGCAAAAGAAAAGTGCTTCTGTCCGCTTAGCTAATGTCATTCAGGGAGATGGGTTATCTAAGCTAGCAGGCAAACGCCTGTCAGCTTATTCTGCATCCACACTACGGGGCTCTACTGGCATAGCTGTACTGACAAAGAATTTCAGGGAGATTTTCAGAAGCACCTAAGGGATTTATAAGCACCTTATCAGAGGTGTTTGATCTGGGTCTGTGCCTAGCCAGTGAAACAGCTGTGAGTGTGAGAGATATGCTTAAATTTATCATGCCTTTTTTCCAAAGTGCATTTATGTCATTGTATTGTTATGATTTGGACTAAACCTCGTTGCAGTTGTAAATGACGCTCTTAATTTAAGGCCGTTGTAGGGACCCAGCTCCTTTATGTAACCAGGTAGCTGAAACAATAGCAGCCACTATCACAGACACACAGGCACATGCCAGTGCCTTAAAAAAAAGGTACATATGGGTATTAGGCTTTTACTGGATATTGTTTGTGAAGGTTTGTGTGTCTCTTGCTATGTCCATGCTACGTGTTACAGCAGTGTAGCTACTGTATGTTCTAATCCCATTGTGTTGGCACAGCCTAGAGTGACAGAAGAGGTTTTTCCGTCACTGTAGGAACTCCCCCTCACCTAGCAATGGTAGCTGGGTCAATGGAAGCACTCTCTCTTCGACCTCACTGCATCTACACTGGGAGTTAGGCTGTATTAGCTCAGGGGGTGGATTTTTCATGTACCTGACCTCTGTTGTTATGTCAACCTAAATTTTAAGTGTAGACAAGGTCTGTGTGAGAAATAACAGGAGAATCTGAGAGAGAAGGTGGAAATCCAAGGACACAGCCTGGACAAGCTCTGGGAGTGTGACCCTGAAAAAAAGGCTTAGTGAGAGAGCTTTTGGGGCAGAGTGCTGGTTCAAAGAGGCTTGGAGCAAAGAAACTATTTCTTGTTTCGATTCCTCCTGCGCTCAGGGAAATGGGTTAAAACTGTACAAAGTAAATTTCCTCTTTCAGAAACTCAACTAAGGCTCCACTGCCCAATGTCTTTCTCTTGGACTCTCCTGCTCAGCACACTCATCTCTTTTATTGCCTTAGTCCCTGGGCATTTCACCTTCAGAAGAGAATCCGTTAGCATAAAACTGCTCATCTAGAGGATGAAAGGTGCACCTGGTCATTAATTCCCTTTTATACAGCTGTTCTTCAATGCAAAGGAACCTCAAAAAAGGTTTGATTGTCCACCCAGAGAAAGGAGAGTACTTTTACCCACCTGCCTCATTAACATGTCTCTCAGTATGGTTCCTGCATGAGGTCACTTTAACTTTTTCTATGGAAAGTTTCATACTGAGTGCTTATACATTAATGACTCATAACATGAATGACCTTAGCATCTTTTGCTGTAATAATACAGATATATTTGCACACAGTGAGACAAAAGGATAACAGATATACAGTGACTCCTCTTCCAACACAGTTTATCTGACAGACACAGGCATGAGTACAGATTGCACGGTAAATCTCATAGACTTTAAGGCCAGATGGGACCATCTAATCTGACCTTCTGCACATTGCAGGCCACATAACCTCATCCACCCACTCCTGTAATAGACTCCAAACCTTTGGCCCTATGTTTGCTGGGGAAGCAAAGCAACATTGTTGGGCCTTGCCCCCACACAGAAATTGTGCTGTTTTAACAAAACTATTTCATTAAAACAGCAGAAACCCCTGTGTGGACACTTTAACATCAACTTACTACTGATTGTATCTACTGAGCTTGCACCTGTGCCTGTGCTAACACAAACTAAACCACTATAAACCAGGCTTAACACAAATGAAGAGTGTTCATACAGGGCTTTGCATTAATTTAGCTGACTGTCTAAAGCAACACCTTTCATTAAACTGGTATAAATCGGTGTTTTGCAAAGAGGATGTGAAGGTGCAAAGAGAGTGGGAGGAGATGTAGGATGAGATGAAAGAAAAATTGTGCAGATCAAGACTTGACAAGAGATTTGAACACAAAGCTACACCAAGGCAGAGAAGAAGCCAGCTTCAGAATTGGAATTTGTCCAGGATACCAAGATTTAACAGCTCAGAAGGTATTGTGGAATCCTTAGTGACCACAAGCAGGCAGGCTCTCTGACTTGTCCAATTGAAAATATGCTATATTGGCTACTATGGAAAGAAATGTAAACAATGTCATGCCAGAGGTGATAAGAAAATGATGGTTGGAATTTTATTTCAGTAAGCTGAGAGAGATGGGATAAGAATGGTCTAGTTCCAGAGGAGAAAAGATTTAGAAAGCAAATATTTATATTCTTGAATAAAGCAACAGTAAACAGCCAATATGTAGTTTTGCTGTTGCTTTGTTCAATAATATAAATATTTGTTTACTGTTTACACAGTAAGAGAAGCAAACTGGCAGAGACCAGCAGAGGTAGCAGAGGGAAGAAACTGGTCTATTTCTTGCTCCCCACTGCTATAGGAGACACAAAAACAAAACAAACAAAGAAATCCCCTCCACACACACACATGCACAACCAACTGGTGAAAACACCACTTCTCTGTAGTGGGCTAAAATGTTGTTCCACAGATCCGAATGCATGTTATGTAGCAACTTACTGTAGCTGTATTTCACCGCTTTTTTCATGCTTGTATTTTGCTTTGACTCTCTTCATCATGCAAGGATGCATCTCTTCCCAATACAAGATTATGTTGGGAAGCTGGTATCCTAACTGCTAGTTGGTATACTGGCTAGAGAAGTATTTACAAGTTTTCATAACTGCTGTGCGATGTATCCGGTTAGACATAATTCTGTGGTTCGTTGCATTGTGCCATTACAAACCCGGTTGGTGAGGTATAGTAGAGAATATGACACAATGCAAAGTAATACTTTGTTTTCAATTTCATATTATATCCATCCAAAATATTCACTAGATCAATTGTAGTTCAATTACTCTCTAAAAGATTGGTTAATATTTATACACGAGAGTTCAAATCCAAGGATAATTAAATAACGAGGTCTCTCCTTGTGGATGTTTAGCTGTTAACTCAATCTCAACATTGCCAAAACAGAGCTCTTAATCTCCTTTCCCCTACTTACTTTCTCTATCATTGTGCACAATGCCAACAGCTTGCCCGACACTCAGACTTAAATTAAATGTCCTGTTCAACTTGAACCTCTCTGTAGTTTTCACATCCAGGCTGAATCTAAATCTTGCTGATTTTTTTTCTGCACATCTGTAAGATAAGAGAGGCTTTATCTGTCACAAAACTAAAGATGTCATCCAGAGTCTTATCTCTATTACTGAAACATCTTTTCCTCTGGCCCGGACAAAAGCTATCCTGCCCCACTTATATCCATTCAGAATGCTGTTACAAAGATCATTCTTCTAGGCCATCACTTTGACCATGACAGCATGCCCTTTGCATCCCTCCATTGGCTCTCCATTCTCTTTTGCATGAAATATAAGCTACTTGTCTTCACTTTACAGGTCCTTCATGACCTATCCTCCCCCCACCTATCATCTCTCCTTCACAATCAAGAAGTAGACTTCTGCCTCCACTTGACCAATGGATGGTGCCAGCCTCTATAGCCAACTTGTTACATTTATAAACAAGACCTTTGTGCTTCCCCCATGCTTGACCCTCAAGTTTGGGAGGTGCTCCTCATAAACATCTACAAAGCTATCTCCTTATCCCCATTCAAAACCTCAAAACTTTCCTTTTCATTGATGCCTACAAAATAACTTGACAACTATTAGGCTATGGGTGTGCCAAGACTAGAGCCTGTCACGCTGAGCAATATTGTTTCCTTAACTCCCCTGTGTATCTAGATGGAAATGTTGTCTATTCTCTTGAATTTGGACGGTAAGGACTTTGGGGCAGGAGATCATCTTTTGGTTCAGTTTTTGTACAGCACTTCATTCTGGTCCATGACTAGGGTTCCTCAGTGCTGTGGCAATACTAAAATAAATAAATACCTCCCTAGAAGTACAATAAACATTATAACTTAGTTGGTGTGGAGAAAGTTGTCAGTTTTTTAAAGAGACCAACTACTCTGAACAAACCAAGTGTGTCAGTGGAAACTGCTGAAATCATAACTAGTATGAAAAGATTTCATGTTTTGTCAAAACTTGTGTGAAAGTTCAAACGGGCTCCTATTTTCTTGCTGCCAGTACTGTTACAAGTGTCCTAGAAATTATTTTCCATTAAATAGTTAGATTCAGTTTCAATCACTGCTTTCACTGTTTCAAAAACATATAAATATGTTTTTTAGCAACTCCATAGAGGGTCAGCTACTCCACACTACTCACAAGGCCCCTTCCCCCTTTGATTCGTATGCCTCCTTTGGCCACACCATTCTTTGCCTGCTTATGGATCCTGTGATGAATTGGCTTTTAAGAGACTGTTTGGGATTGGGGATGGGTTTAATTTTCCTTTTGAGTTTCAGTTCTTTAGGCTATTCTGATTTTTCCTGTTCTGTGTAGTAGGAATGTGTGAGTGGATGAGATATGGAATGGACACTAGTGAATTACTCTTTTCTTTTTGGCACCTTGGAGAGTAACAAATTTATTTGGGCATAAGCTTTTGTGGGCTAAAATCCACTTCATCAGATGTATAGAGTGAAAAATACAGTAATCAGTACATATATATACAGCACATGAAAAGATGGGAGTTACCTTTCCAAGTGTGTGCGGGGGATGGGGGGGCAGGCAGTGCTAACAAGCCCAATTTAATTAAGGTGGAAGTGGCCTGATCTTAACAGCTGACAAAGGGGGGAGGGGTGAATATCAGGAGAGGGAAAATTACTTTTTGTAGTGACCCATCCACTCCCAGTCTTTATTCAGGCCTAATTTGATAGTGTCCAGTTTGCAAATTAATTCCAGTTCTGCAGTTTCTTGTTGAAGTCTATACTTCAAAAACAGACTTCAATGGAAACTGAAGAACTGGAATTAATTTGCAAACTGGACACCATCAAATTAGGCCTGAATAAAGACTGGGAGTGGATGGGTCATTACAAAAAGTAATTTTCCTTCTGCTGATACTCACACCTTCCTGTCAACTGTTGAGAATAGGCCTCTTCCACCTTAATTAAATTGGTCTCGTTAGCACTGACCTCCCACTTGGTAAGGCAACTCCCATCTTTTCATGTGCTGTGTGTGTGTATATATATACTTCTTCATGTATTTTTCATTCCATGCATCTGATGAAGTGGGTTTTCGCCCATGAAAGCTTATGCCCAAATAAATTTGTTACTCTCTAAGGTGCCACAAGGACAACTCATTGTTTTTGCTGATACAGACTAACACGGCCACCACTCTGAAATCTTTTTGTTTTGTTTAATCATTATAGTATGTTCTTACTTTCTGTCCTTCCTAGGAAAAGGACAAATAGGTAAACACATATCCTTGTGTAAAAGTCAGAATTGGTGGCTGCCAGGCTCATAAGGAGAGGAAGAACCAGATCAGTTAAACCCTGCTAGAGGCACAGGTGCAGCAGGTTAGCAAATAGGAACCAGATGCACCAAAGCAGGGCAAAAGCCAGAAACTTCAATAGAAGAGTCAGGACAGCTGGGAAAGTTGTGTTTCAGAATTGACTGGGAGTTTGATATCATTTTGAGCCAAATGTCATATGCCATTCTTATACCCTTTGTTTTGATTTTTGGTTCTTTTCCCTGAAGTGGAGAGGACTAATAAATTATATTTTTACCCCGACTATTTTGGAGCATCGTTTTCTGGAAAAGCTGATCAGGCCACTTGGTGTCTGAGATAGCCCTCAAAAAGCCATAAGATACCAACCTTGCAGTGTTTCTACATAAGCACTTCTGCAGCATCTGTGATGTTCCAATGGCTCCCTCCCTCCTACTTTAGCCTTTCTACTCCTCTTTCTCCTCTCTTGCACAGTAGGGGGCTTTTTGGAGGAGATAAGAGGGGCCTATAAGCTCCCTGGCAATATCTTTAGTTACCTTCCCAGATCAGAGTATGTATTTATATATTTGTCATTTACATTACCTTGCAAAACATTGCAACCTCAAGCATTCAGGTATCATGAGCCATGCACCAAATTATTAAATCATGGTTAAAAAAAAATCAATCTGAGCCTCTAGAGTGCGCTCTACATTTTAAATCGTGTCTCCACAACTATGAGGGCTGCTGCTGCTTTTCTTTTTTTGAAAACATATATAATGAATGTAGAGATTATCATGCAATTTCCTGATTTCAGGACCTCGGGCTTTAAGAAACACACTAAAAATCATCACACTCATGATCAAATTGTGAGAATTGGCAATACTGTGCTGTATCTTCCAGTATCAAACTTCTTCAAAACCGCCATGTTACAAGTGTTAGATCATAGTTTTAGCAGTTTGAATATTAGTTGTTGAATTCATTACCTGATGAATTTACTTACCCACCTCCCCTTTTTATAATTTAATTGAATTAATCAATTTGACCATCTCCCATTATAGACCAGGTATTCAGGACATGGGGTTATTTTTTCCCCTGTTGTACATACTATGAGTTTATAGTGAACTATAAAAGGGCACTTTCAAGCCTGGGATATCTATAATCAAATCTACTCAAGCAGTTTTTAAAAAGTAATACCTAATTGAAACCTTAGAAATAAGCTTTATTTAGAAAAATGCATAACTACAGCTCCTACTGTCTATCTATATATATAAAAGTCAAGTGGTGTATGTATGTATGTATGTATGTACGTATGACAGCGAACTCCTCCCGCACCGTTTGAGCCAGAGACTTGAAATTTGGTACAGTGAGGGGTATTAGGGTCTAGATGCTGGTAAGGGTCAAAAAATTTTCGGATCTCACCTCTGACACCCCCCAGGGGTGAAAGTCTTTCAGGGCCAATCACATCGGCTGGGCGGTTAGGTGGTGATGATGTCATAATACTCCCTCCAACAGACACCTCACTTGCTCAGCTCACCCCTCCCTCCTCCAACGTAACCCCGGAGATCCCTCAGTTCTCTGCCCCTGCCCCCCTCCCAACGGAACCCCGGAGATCCCTCAGTTCTCTGCCCCTCCCCCCTCCCAACGGAACCCCGGAGATCCCTCAGTTCTCTGCCCCTCCCACCTCCCAACGGAAACCCGGACTCCATAAGCTCTGTGCCCCCCCCACCTGCGAAGGTCCCCGGAATCCCTTGGCTCTGGGCACCCTCCCCCCCGCGATGGATCTGAGTTGGGTTTGGTGGGACGGTAAGTGAGGTGGGGGTGTTGGGTTCGGTCGGGGGGTGAGGTGGGGGTGTTGGGTTTGCTTGGGGGGGGGTGAGGTGGGGGTGTCGGGTTCGGTCGGGGGGTAAGTGAGCCGGGGGGTGTCGGGGTTGGTCTGGGGGGGTGGGAAGGTGTTGGGGTGGGTGAGGGATGATGTGTGGGTGTTGGGTTTGGTCTGGGGGGGGGAAGGTGTCGGGGTGGGTGCCCAGACCAAACCCGACACCCCCCCGGCTCACTTACCCCCCCACCAAACCCGACACCGCCACCTCACCCCCCCACCAGACCCGACACCGCCACCTCACCCCCCACCAACCGCAACACCCCCTGACCAACCCCAACACCCACACCTCACCCACCCCGACACCTTCCCACCCCCCCCCAGACCAAACCCGACACCCCCTGGCTCACTTACCCCCCGACCGAACCCGACACCCCCAACCAACCCCGATACCCACTGACCAACCCCAACACCCACACCTCACCCCTCACCCACCCCGACAACTTCCCACCCCCCCAGACCAAACCCGACACCCCCCGGCTCACTTACCCCCCGACTGAACCCGACACCCCCACCTCACCCCCCACCAATCGCAACACCCCCAGACCAAACCTGACACCCCCCGGCTCACTTACCCCCCGACCGAACCCAACACCCCCATCTCACCCCCCCAAGCAAACCCCGCACCCCCACCTCACACCCCCACCAACCGCAACACCCCCTGACCAACCCCAACACCCACCCCTCACCCATCCCAACACCTTCCCACCCCCCCAGACCAAACCCGACACCCCCCGGCTCACTTACCCCCCGACCGAACCCGACACCCCCATCTCACCCCCGCACCAACCGCAAACCCCCCTGACCAACCCCAACACCCACACCTCACCCCTCACCCACCCCGACAACTTCCCACCCCCCCAGACCAAACCCGACACCCCCCCAGCTCACGGTGCACTGTGTAGCACGCAGATTATTAAATACACTGTTTGGTCGGGGGGTGAGGTGGGGGTGTTGGATTTGCTCAGGGGGTGAGGTGGGGGTGTCGGGTTCGGTCGGGGGGTGAGGTGAGGTGGGGGTGTTGGGTTTGCTTGGGGGGGTCAGGTGGGGTTGTCGGGTTTGGTTGGGGGGTAAGTGAGCCGGGGGGTGTTGGGGTTGGTCGGGGGGGGGGGGTGGGAAGGTGTCGGGGGGAGTGAGGGGTGAGGGGTGGGGTTGGTCAGGGGGTGTCAGCTGTCTGCCCCCTCCCCACCTCCGACTGACCCGAGCAACGCCGGGCACTTATGCTAGTACTTAATAAGGATATCTGCAAGAAAAAAGTAAATCTGTTCCTTTAGAATCTGTTTAGTCGTGCAGATTATTCCTCTTTTGAAGTCCTACATTTATTATAATCCTTCCCAGAACAAGAAATTGAGATGTCAAAAATAGTGGATGTGTGTGTGTGAGAGGGAGGGGGATTCTCATTTCATTTAGGCCCAGATCCTGTAAAGCTTAATGTATGTGTTTCACTTTAAGTGCTCTGAGTAAATTCATTGATTGGACTAGCTGCTGATGATGAGAGAGAAAAGCTTTCAAACTACACAGAGCTTTTTTCTTCAGGTCTGGGGTCCTGCACCACAAGAAGGGTTGTGTGTAGCTCAAGAGCTTGTCTCTTTCTCCAACAGAAGTTGGTCCAGTAACAGATACCTGCCTCACCCACCCAGATACTGCCTCACCCACTTTCTCTCCTATACTACAGGAACTCCTCACTTAACGTTGTAGTTATGTTCCTGAAAAATGTGACTTTAAGTGAAACAATATTAAACAAATCCAATTTCCCCATAAGAATTAATATACATGAGGGGGTTAGGTTCCAGGGAAATTTTCCAACTATGTTTTAAACAAACAATTTAATATTGGTACACAATGATGATGATTGTGAAACTTGGTTGAGGTGGAGGAGTCAGAGGGTGGGATATTTCCCACAGAGTGCCTTACTGCTAAATGATTAGCTAGCAATTGGCTGAATCCTCAAGGGTTAACTCTCACACTCTACAAGCCAGCAGAAAAGGAGGGAGGGCAAACAGAGACACACACCGTATGTGTATGAGAGAGAGAGATTCTCCTTTAAGTATGCTGACTCCTTTAAGTATGCTGACTGCATTATTAATTAGATTAGCTTGCAGAGACCAGCTCCTGCCAATCAGTTCCCTCAATCATGTGTTCCCCCTGCTCTATGGAAGATTGGGCAAGAGGGATGCAGGAGCACAGGGGAGGGGGACACCCTGACATTATCCACTCTCTTCCTCCTTCCCCCCACCCACCCAGCACTGCAAGCAGGAGTCTCGGGGAGCAGCTCCAAGGCAGAGGGCAGGAGGGGAAGGGACAGTTGAACTGCCGGCAATTGATAGCTTGCTGGGCAGCTGCTGCACAGTGAACTTAGGAGAGTGGGGAGCTGATAGAGCGGCTGCCGGTCTACCCCGGTTCCAACCACCCACCAGCTAGCTGCAACGGGCTACTCTTCCCTCAAGCAGTGGACAAAGCAAGCGGCTGCCAAACGACATTAGAAGGGAGCATTTCACAACTTTAAACGAGCATGTTACCTAATTGATAAGCAATGTAACAATGAAACAATGTTAGCCGGGATGACTTTAAGTGAGGAGTTCCTGTATGTTTATAATGTTAAGAAAGATAGACCATGAAGCTATGACAATCAGGCCCCAGATCCAAGTATTCGTTGTAGCACATGTAACTCTTATCTTCGAATATCTGTCTTTAAAAAGTGTCCCTCAGACCTCTCTTGACAATTTAATAAAGATTTTCTTGCTGGACTCCCTCTGCAACATTAGAACCCCCAGTGGGATGTACATTAGGAGTCTAGAACATCTTGGATCTGAAAGATAGAAACAGTACGCTCTTATAAGTGGAAAGGTGCATAGACCTGGGCTGAGGTATAGTTTTATGTTAATCTTACTACTTCAATCATTTTCTGAAAGAAGCCCACGTACCCTGGTGGCAGGACTTGTGTGTGTAAATGAAATCACCCTTCAAGAAGCTTTCAATTGCAGTGCCACTCTGAATGGTGATTAAAAGTGGCATCATGAGGCTCCATGTTTATGTCTCAGTGACTTACATTGTGTATGTGTGTGTTCAGTTTGCAAGTTAAAAATAATTTCCCCCGCTTTACTGTCAACCCTGTAAACTAAACCTCAGATCTGCCAGGCAAATTGGGTGCTTTCCTTCTCTTGCCTCATTGCTGCAAAGGTTCTGCAGTCCTTGTTAGGCCTCCAGAGACTCCTCTCCCATCCCTTTGCCTTCAATGGATTGCACAAATGTAACTGACTGAAATTAGTAATTCTATTGCTGCAATTTAAAAAAAAAGGAATAGTATTTCACTGACATAATCAGGTATGTTGGTTCTGCAAGACTAACAGAATAAAAAGCAGTAAGCACTTTATCACCAAAGTCAGCAAGTGTAACTGCTTACACACAAAGGGCCTAGTTCTTTTTTAATTCCCACCATTTTTACACTGGTGTAGCTCCATTGACTGACTGAAAGGAAAGGTCAGATGGAACTGCAATCTGTAATATGGCAATCTTCCTCTTAAGAAGACAGACCGCTGACCTCCGTGCTCCATTGACTGCAGTGGAGTTACTCCTTATTTACACCAGTATGAGCAGAATCAGGCCCACAGTACAGATCGTGCCATTTTTATGTTCTCCCTTTACAAAGTGGATGCATACCCTACCAGGTACAACCAACAATTCTTGAACCATCTGGCACATGGGTTTGGGTTTTTTTCCATCTTTGCTTCAAGCAAATGCAGTATGTAGTCATTAGCAGGAAACTTCGATTTTCTTCTAACTTCTATAATATTTAGAGTTCTCACTTGTGCCTCTTACACTACATTATCTCAATGTAGAGGGAAAACCTCAATTTAAAAGTATAGCTCGTTTGAAAGGTTGATGGTCACTGTTGCTTCCTCCCAAAAAACATACATCTTTAATTTATTGTCTAAATTAGATACCGTGGCTTTGTCTATAAGCATTTGCAAATTTTCACTTATAACCTGACAGTGATGGACACCATTTTCTATGCCTGCTTGTAAGATGTAATGAACTTCCAAGCTGTTAGGCCTAGGACACGTGAAAAGCCACAGGATCAGAAGATGTGAAAACTGGGACTCGTCTGTTGGTGTTCACAGCGTAACACTGTAAGTGAGCTAGCTCCTCTGTATGTGAATCAGACCAACCCGCAATACGTTTTTTTAAAATCTTTATCAACTTCTTTGTTTTGTTCTCAATTTTATCACAAATAAAGGAATAAACTAATCTTGCTAGCAGGAGATACCCTATTTGTTTGGAGAAACAAAAACATGATATTTTTTATATTTAAAAAATCTTTTATTCCTTTCATCATAGTCATTTCTGCAGAAACACAGTCAGAAATTTCTGTGTAGGAGTATGGATTTCTGGTAATAAGGCCACCTACACAAATTCACTGCAGGAAGTAGGAAGCCTATAAAGCTTCACTCACTAAGGACCCAATTTTGCAAAATACTAAGTACCCTCTACACCCACTTAAGTCCATGAGAATACAAGGTACTGAGCCTTTAGCAGTAGGTGATCAGGATTGGACCACCCTAAATCTTGATTTGATGAGTCGCAGAGCTGCATATATTTGTGTTTCTCAATAAAATTCCAAATATCCGCACAACCTCTACCCACTTCACCAGAATAAACAGGATTCTGTATAATACAGCTATAAAAGTTGTTTTGGAATTAGAAGGAATAATTTGAACTTAATTGTTTTCTTTTTCCCCTAGAAGTTGTTTCATTTCTGGGGAAGTTTCAGTTAATAACTAGATAGGAAAAGATTTCTCAATTCATATTTTCTCTTCAAATTTTAATTTTAAAAGCAGACTGCACTATCAGAAAATCTTATTGTAAGTAGTACCCAAGAGAGCACTTTGTCTTTGCAGCAATCCAGGGCAACATATATAAAGATGAAGATTTAATAAAGAATATTTACCTTCTACACACCATTCTTGAACAGAACGGTTTTGTTCAAAACTGTCAGCAATTTTAATAAATACTCTGCTTAGTGGTTGTATGAAGGTGGAAGGAAAAAAGTTACCACTGAAGCATGTATTGAACTGAAAGGTTTGACTACCATTTTTCTGCTAAAGAACTGCACAAATCCAGAAAATATTGGAAGTTGCAGACTATATCTTATCTGTTTTGGTTTCAAATACAGTTTTATTTTAAAAATGTATGTTAATCAAAACTAGAGTGTACTCAAGGTTAAAGGAACACTGTCAACTGGAAAAATCTCACTTCTGAATATTGTATCTACAGTTGTTGTCTCTACAATAATACCTTAGATTCCTGTAACTGAGAAGTTATTGGAATAAAGCCTTTCAGTTTGTTTACTTTGTTCATTTGACAGAATTTTGTGCATAGTCTGTTTCTGTTTCTTTGAATAACTAGTTAACAATGAAGAAACTCGCTAACTGATCAGAGCCTTACAAATGTCAGGAGCAATGCACTTACTTTTTTTCAAGGAAATTTAAAGATAAATTATATATAATACTCAATCAGGGTCCTATCAGAAACTCTGTTTCTTATCAGTTAGTTTAAAAAATAGAATTTGACAGCGTCCCTTTTAAAATGAAGGTAATTGTCCTTTGCATTTCATTCTTTGGAATTGTCTATACATGGTTTTTGTACTGATTTAGTTAAACAGAAAAATAGATGCAATTAAATCTGTGCAATCCTCTTACCAAAAAAAACTATATTGCTATTCACACCTTTAGACTGGTATAACTGCATCCACATTACAGGGTTGCTCCAATTTAGTTAAATTAGTATAAAAACTGTAAGTAGATAACACTTGGTATAGATGAAATTACTATAAGTTAGGTGCACAACTTTTTGAAAGACCATACTCAAAGCGTAGTTATCAATGGTTCACTGTTAAACTTGGAGGTGGGATCCTTCAAGGTCACCTCCGATTCTGGTAGTATTTAATATTTTCATTAATGACTTGGATAGTGGAGTGGAAAATCTTCTTTAAAAATTGTAGATGACAAGGTTGGAAAAAGTTGGGAAAGAGGGGAAAGAGGCTAAAATCGTAGGAATAGTTGGGAAAATCATGGGAAAAGTGGGGAAAGAGGCTAAAATCATGCTGAGGCGTATTAACAGGAATGTCACATGTAAGGTACAGGAGGTAGTTGTCCTGCTCTACTGGGCACTGGTGAGGCCTCAGCTGGAGTACTGTGTCCAGTTCTGAATGCCACCACTTGCAGGAAAGATGGGGACAAAGTGGAGAGAGTCCAGGAGCAACACAAATGATGCATAGTCTAGAAAAGCTGACTATGAAGCAAGGTTAGAAATGGGGGATGTTTAATCCTGAGAAAAGACTGAGGGGGAACCAGATAACAGTATTCAAATATGTTAAGGGCTGTTACAAAGAAGACAGTGATCACTTGTTCATGTCCACTGAAGGTAGACCAAGAAGTAATGGGCTTACTCAGCAGCAAGATTTAGGTTAAATATGAGGGAACACGTCCTAACTATAAAGGTAGTTAAATTCTGAAATAGGCTTCCAAGGTAGGTTATAGAATCATCATCAGTAGAAGTTTTTAAGAACAGATTGGACAAATGCTTGTCAGTGATGGTCTCCTGCCTAAATGCGAGGAGCTAGACTTGAAGACTTCTTGAGGTCCCTTCCAGCTCTACATTTCTGTGATTCTGAGACTTTCATATAATTCCTCCCTCCAAAGGGGATGTTCTGTGTGCATATAAAACTGTCTTTTCAAAAGACACTATCAAGTGGTCTAGGCCCAGCACATTAGGTTTAGTTTGAACACAGAAAAATTCAGTTAAAAAAAACTGAATAGGATGGTTCTGACAAAATGTTTTTTGAAGTCAGTGAAAACTTTGTTTGGACTGAAACATCCCAATGCAGTGTTTACAAGTCAGCTTTATTAGATCTGTACTGGTTGTTTTGCCTTGGTTTAAATAACCATGATGATTAATTCTTGCATAGCACTTTTCAGAGAGGAGATCATTGTCCTCAATTTACGGATGAGGCAGTCAGGGCAAAAGAGGTGAAGAGGAAAGCATACTGGAAAAGGTCTATATAAAAGACTAAACGCCTAGGCATTTGACTGGTGATTAGGCCAATAAAGGGAAGATTTCACTTTCTCCAGTATTAATTGACCAAGCACCTGACTACCTCCCCAACAGAAGCTCTGATGTAAGATGATAAGGGGCATTCCTTTACCAAAGTATGTTTTGTTTACCAAGGAATCTTATAGGCTTATCTAAAGTTTTAAAAAATCAGGATTTATTTTACTAACAGCACATGCTGCTTGTGTTTCAGAGCTGTGCAATGGGGATCTCTGCACAGGAAAAATCCCTCAATGTGTAGAGCTACTACATGCTTGCTATTCGATCTCTGAGGCTGTAAGATCTCCCCAGTCTCTTGAACATCACTCTGTGCGGACAATGGTTAGAATATCTGTGTAACAGTAAATCCGCCAGTCCCATCCCTGATATTTTTATCATAGCAACAAATCCCCCCTGCACCAAGCCAAATTAATAAAAGTACAGTCTCGATATTTCACATCTGTACTTCTGAGTTTTTTCAAATGTACATGCCACTTGGATAATTAGGTGTTTCCTCGATTTTCATGTGCAAATACCTTGTATGCACAAGTCAGAAAAAAAGTAGTAAGTGCATGTGCAACTACTAAATTTGTGCCTAGAATTTCACACATTTACAGGTGGCTTTTGAAAATGTGATCCCTGAAGTCTTAACTCACCAGTGACAACCTTGTTATATTTTCTCCTGTGTACTTAATTCAGATGAGCAACAAGTGACTTGAACACTTACAGATTCAGTACTTAGTGAGTAACTAACTATTGATTTAATGTTCTCAGTTGGAGATCCGTAAGAAAATTTTAATCTTTGTCTAATCTCTTATTTCAAACCTCAACCAAGCAAGCTACTTTTTGAAGCTAATTCATTTTAACCTACTTTCAGTAGTCATTAAAAGCCATTGGGAAGAGAAAGTAGCATCACTCATCTTTAAGCATAGTAACCTGGATGCCCTCTAGTGAGACTGTCAAGGTTTTTTTTTCTATCAATTCTTTATCCTCTTACAGAAATAAATGGGAAGGGTCGTACATCACTCCATTAATGTGAAAACCTGGGAACAAGTCTGACAACTGATTTTGTTGCAGAATCCACAGTGAATTCAAAGAGTTTGGTGGGGAAATGATTGAACAGAGGTAAAGTAATTGTCTTCTGTTCATAGTAAAACTATATATTTACTTCTGATAGATGACCTCCAATTATCTCTGCTATCCAGTATAGAGTAAGTACCTTTCTGCCTTGACTATCAGCTCTGGCTGCACCATAAGCATTTATAAAACTGAAGTTGTCCTTCAATTTCCTACCATTATTGCCTGACCTTAAAGCTATTCACTAAGAAGGAAAGTGAAGCTAAGAGGGCAGGCAACTCACCAACTTTTTATTGTGGAATATCCTCCTAATGGTTAAGTCAGAGTACCTTTTTGCACAGAATGGATAGTAGGTTTGGTTGCGTATGCCAGAAGGCATCATAGATGCCTGCTGATTAATTTATACAGGAATGTGTTTGTGGGTATTTGTCATGTCCTCAACTATTTGTTTCCATGCTTTTAAATATATGAGTTTTGTAAACATGAGCGGCAACTATGGCTTGTTTTTTGTTAACACCTTTATTAACTTTTGAAACTGTTTCTGAAATTTCTCAGTCTTATATTTTTACACCTTTCTGTGTGTAATTGAATTAAATAACCCTTTTAAAAATTAAATACATAATAATTTAGTGACTTCTCCATATTAAGTGGAGTGAGAAGAATTGCCCATATTGCTAGCTGGAAACCAAAGTCAGCATTCCCCTGGTAGCTTTAAAATTGTTGGTTTTTTGTAAGGGGGGGGAGGGGGAGAGAATGTGAGCAATATATCACTCCAGTATGTTTGCAAAGATCGAGAATAGCAGTAGTTGATTAGATGATTGTATACTAATACATTACCCCACCATCTTTGCTTTAATCATGGAACAATTTCATTCAAGACAGGATTGAAGAAAATATATTTGACCAGTTTTTTCCATTTTTCCATCCATTTCAGTGATGGAGAATTGTGTCTAATTATCGGATGGCAGCAGTTTCTTAAACATGTTACTATTTCTGCCCTTGAATCCTGCTGGTTGCATGAGCCAATGTCAAAATCTACCTATTGACATTTCCTGTACATAAATTAAACAGTGAGGCTGCCTGGCAGTAACCAGTAAATTGGACTCTATTTCATATATTATTATGTAATGTGGTTTCACTGGGAAGATTGAGGGATAGAGTTAGTTTACAAAAAAATTAATATTTTAATCGCAAGTGTCCAGTCAATTTATTCCAAGTTTTAAAATCAAATTCTAGTCTTTAATAATACTCTGCTCTAAAAATTTGAACCATGACATTTTTCTTTTTTCTGCCCACTCCCACCTGTTTTTAGAATGACAAAGATGGCTAAAATTAACCTTAATTAAGAAGAGGCTATTGTCCCTCTAGACTAAACTGAGTACCTGCAATGTCATAAATAAAACCTACTCCCCACAATTCTAAGAGCACAGATCCCTGCCTAGCTGACCTAGAACAACTGCTACTGAAAGACCTCAGGAACTTTTGAGGCTATGGATGAGTCAGTAGAAGACAACATGCTCAAACATTTATATAGGGCTTGATTCTCCACTCCATGCATCTTCTCTAGGCATAGCCAACTGAAATAGAACAACAAATAGGGTGTCAAACACTATGTGTTGAGAATGCAAGCCTTTTACACCCACTTTGTACAAAGGTAGATAACGACAGAACGTGCAGGCCAGTAAAGAATCAGGTCCATAGTGCTTGCTTCTGCTCCTTCTACAGCTGATCACAAAACTCCCAATGACACCAACTGGAGCATGATTAGATTCAAGAATGCCCAAAACAAACTTAATCACATGTTTAAAGCGCTATATAATATTATTAATCTCTTTTCTCTAAATACAGATGATGCAGAATTTGATAAGGAGATTTAACCATCTAGAAAGTCTGAGGGAACTCATTTTACATTTTCCAAGTTAGAGGGAGACAATTAGGCAAAAGTCAATTTCAAAGCAAGCTAAACTTTAAATGGCTCAAAACTTACTTTGTACAAAGTTGTCTCTCCTCTTCCCCTAAAGGTAGGCTAGCAATTTTTCTGTGACAAATCAAAATTTGAAACTAAAACAGCTGGAAGCTATTTGTAATCTAAAGTATGAAGGGGCTGTGCCTCTCAATAGCACTTTAATATCTAGATACCTATCAAATGTAATCAAATAGTTTCTTTTTAAAAAATGAAGTCCTGACATGTACATTATCCAAACACAAATACTCAGTGAAAACCTGACGCCACTGAAGTCAATGGGAGTTTTGGCATTGACTTCAGTGGGGCCAGAATTTCATTCAAATCATACAGAAATGTAAGTTATAAAATTCTTAAAGAAGAACTCCATAATACATTGAAAGTATTTCAGGCAGAACCATAATACTACATAGTGTCATTTGCTGCTATAGATGCTGAAGGATTAGTCACATTCAGATAACATAGTTGACCATGAGTCTAGAATGTATAACTCTTGTGCTATTAGTTGCCAACCTATCGTGGAGTTTCAAAGGGGGGGAAGTGACCTTAACCAAGGGTTAGATGTTGAGGGTAGGGGAAGACAAGAAAAATTATACCAGAGTCATAGAAGTAACAAGAGGAAAATCAGTGGAGGAATCTGCTCAACATCTTTGATGTCTATACACAAATGCAAGGAATATGGGAAATAGACAGGAAGGACTGGACATAAGCTAAATTATGACTTAATTGGCATTACAGAATTACTCCTGGGGGAATTTTGCACCACTACAAATGCACAGAATGTCCATCTCAGATTTCTTTGCTTCCCCACAGAAAAATGAATTTCTGACAGGGAAGCAAAGGAAAGCTGCAAGAGCAGTCACGCACCACTCCCTAGCAGCGCAGGCACATTGTTTCAGGCACCTAGAGCAACCAGCAGAGAGGTAAATCCCTATAGGACTGGGAACACCCCAGCCAGTGGCTCCTACCGTGAGCCAGGATCTGTTGCTGGTCCGGGCTGGACTGGAGGATGTGGAGCTTCCTCTTCCCCTGCAAGGAGTTTCTGGGGCTGTGTCAGACCCAACCCCAGAAAACTTCCTCAGCTGCAGAAAACTCAGCATCCTCCTCTGTTTCTTGCCCCTGTCACTCCTCAGCTATGGGAGCGGGGGGCACTGTTCAGGGAGCTGCTCCCCCCATCCACCCAACCCCCCCCGTGCATCCAGATCTACCATACCCAGACACCCCTGCCAAGCCTCCCCTGGTACATCCAGAACCCCCACCCCAACCCTCAATATCCAAACCCCACCCCACTGAACCTCAACCCCTGAATCTGGACCCCCCCCCCCTGCATCCAGCCCTCCTGCCTCTGGCCCCCTATCCCTGCACTCAACTCACCCCCTACTGAGCTCCCTGCACTCAAACCCTCACCCTGGTGGCCCACCCCTTTCACTCCCACATCCAGACTCTCATGCCACTGACCCCCAACTAGCTGCACCCAGACCCCTGCCCCACTCCCCCAGCACCCAACCTCCCTGCTGAGACCCCACACCCAGTCCCCGGCAGCCAGATACCCTCCCACACCTAAACCACCACCACCCCGCCCCACTGAGCTGCCCTCACCCTGATTATCCCGCATAGAATCCTCTTAGTCAACATCTAGATCTCCCCACACTGAGCCCCTTCACACAGGGATCCTGCCTGCCCCACACCTGGTGGCCTGGCGCAGAAGGGCAGGCCCAGGCCTTGTGCTTCGTCAGGGTCAGCAGCGTCATCACTCAGTCTGTGCCTCGGGACCGGGGAGAGGGGCGCTGCAGAGTGATCTCCCACCTTCATGCAGCCAGTCGCCTGTGCTCCCCACTGCCATTCTGGAGCCTCTGCATTTATTTATTGACAAATTAAACCTGCAGCATTTCGCAGAATTTTAAAATATTGTGCACAAAATTTTACATTTTTTGGTGCAGAATGCCCTCAGATGTACAGAATGTATGTCAGGACTAGAATGTTGGTATAGCAGGTTCAGAAAGGACACGCAGGCTTAAAAGGGGAGGAGGTGTTGAATTATACATCAATATATACACTTGTTCCGAGATCCAGGACATGCGAGGCTGACAAGCTAGGAGTCTCTAGGTAAAGGTAAAAGGGGCATAAACTGGGGTGACATCATGGTAGGGTGTACTAGAACCCACCAAGTCGGGATGGGGAGGTGGATGAGGCATTTCTAGAACAAAATAACAGAAATCTTCAAAACATGACAGCTGGTAGTTGTACAGATCTGGAGGCCTAGAACCCAGGTTCGCAGAGTGTAGGATAGCTGATCTATGTTGCCATTGTGATGTCATACAGAGTCCCCTCCAGGGAACAGTGGAGATTAGGCATATGGAACTTCTGCCCTGCAGCCTTCTTATTGGCCCATGCTCACTATTTAACCCTGGAGGATCTCCAAGAAGTTGTCTAGGCAATCATGCAGATTTTTGGCTTGCTGTGACTCCCAGCCTCACCTTGCTTTTTGATCTCGTCTCCCATTTCAGCTGCGTCTGACCTACTCTCTTGCCTCCTGATTCCAGCCTGGTAATTACCTCTGATCTCTGATCCCAGCCTGACTCTCTTACCTATTGATCATGTTTTTAGTGATTACTCTGATCCCTGCTTATTGACTGCAGCCTTGTGATTTGTGGACATGAGTCCATCAGTGACTGCTAGGCCAGATCACCTAAGCCCTGCTCCCTTATGGTAAGTAATAGGGGACTTTAACTGCCCAGACACCTGTTGGAAAAATAATATGGCAAAATACCCCATAAGTTCTTAGAATGTACTGGGAACAACTTAATTGTTTGAGAAATTGGAAGACATAACCAGGGAGCCAGTCATTTTAGATTTGATTCTGACTAACGGAGAGGAATTGGTAGTGATTCTGAAGGCGGAAGACAATTTGAGCAAAAGTGATCGTGAAATGATAGAGTTAGTAATTCCTAAGAAAAAGGAGAGAGAACAAAAGAACAAAGACAATTAACTTCAAAAAAGGAGACTTTAAAAATCCGAGAGAGCTGGCAGGTAAGGTTCTTAGGGGAAGAAAATCCAAAGGAAAAAGGAGTCCAGGAAAGCAGGCAATTTCTCAAATAGACAATATTAAAAGCACAACTGCAGTCTGTCTTGAAGCAAAGGAAAGAAAGGAACAGTGGTAAGAGGCCAATATGGTTTCAGTAGGTGCTCTTTAATGACCTGAAAATCAAAAAGTAATGCTACAAAAAGTGGAAACGTACAAATTGCTAAGAAAGGGTACAAAAGAATTGTAAAAGCATGTAGGAACAAAATCAAAATGGCTAAGGCCCAAAATGATTTATTGCTAGCAAGGTACATAAAAGGCAATAAATGTATTAGAAGCAAGAGCAATATGAAAGAAAGTTAGCTCTCCTTCCCCTACTTGGTGGGGGAGAGCTAATTACTGATTAAATAACAAAAAAATTGTGTTTACTGCCTATTTTGCTTCAGTCTTCACTAAAAAGGCTAATGGTATCCACCCTCAACATAATATTAACAACAAGGGGGAACACAAATTAGGGGAAAAACAGGTTAAAGAATATTTAGATAAGTTAAATGTGTTCAAGTCAGCAGAGTCTGATAAAATTTATCCTAGGATACTTAAAGAACTAGCTGAACCAATTTTGGAACTATTAACAGGTATCAGAAGACTGGAGAAGGGCAAACATAACTTATCTTCAAAAGGAGGAACAAAGAGGATCTGAGGAATTAAAAAACAGTCCGCCTAACTTTGATATCTGGAAAGCTACTGGAACAAATTATTAAGCAACCAGTGTATGTAAGTACCTGGAAAAAAAGAGTAGTTATCAGAGGTTTGCTGTCAGACTGGGAGGGTGTATGTACTGGGGCCCTGCAGGGATCAGTTCTGGATCTGAACTATTGAATATTTGTTAGTAACTTGGATAATGCAGTGGAAGTATATTTATAAAATGTGCAGATGATACTAGGCTGGAAGGGGTTGCGAACACTTTGGAGGCTAGGATTAGAGTTCAAAATGACCTTGACAAACTGGAGAATTGGTCTGAATTCAACGAGATGAAATTCAGTAAAAACAAGAGCAAAGTACTTCATTGGGGAAGGAAAAATCAAAGTCAAAACTACAAAATGGGGAACGACTTGTAGTACTGCTGAAAAGGATCTGGGATGATAGTGGATCACAAAGTGAATATGAGTCAATGTGATGCAACTGCAAGAAAGGCTACTGTCATTCTGGGGTGTATTAACAGGGATGTTGTATGTAAGACATGGGAGGTAATTATCCTGCTCTACTCAGCACTGGTGAGGCCTCAATTGGAGTACTGTGTCCAATTCTAGGCTCCACATTTAAGGAAAGATGAGGACAAATTGGAGAGAGTTCACAGGAGAGCAACAAAAATGACAAAAGTTTTAGAAAATTTGATATATTAGGAAAGGTTAAAAAAACTAGACATATTTGGCTTTGAGAAAAGACGACTGAGGTAGGACATAACAGTTTGCAGATATGTTAAGGGCTACTATAAAGAGGACAGCAAGCAATTGTTCTCCATGTCCTACTGAAGAAAGAGTGATTTAGGTTAGAAATTAGGAAAAACTTTCTAATTGTAAGTCCCAGACTAGTCTTCCAACGTGGCTGTGGAATCCCCATAATTGGAGGTTTTTAAAAACAGGTTGGATGAACACCTGTTAGGGAGGGTGTAGGTTTACTTGATCCTACCACAATGCAGGAGCTTGGATTTGATGATTTCTGGAAGTCCCTTCCAGCCCTACATTCACTAGAAGTAAGATCTACTCCAATTCCAAAAACTGTCCAAAACTTCAGATTGAAGAGATTAATTAACAAGCTCGTCACTTTGGCCAAGTTACAAGGTTTCAGCACAAATAGGTAAATATATATATGTTTTTCCTAGCTTCAGAATCAATCTATGTTTAACTCTGAGTAATGCGATTAGAGCAGGAAGAAACTAAATGCATCACAGGTAAACAAGAGTCATTACCCTTTTCCTGTTGCAGCATTCAAAAACTGTACAGTCACTCTAACAAGTTCTGGGATTCCCCCAGTCTTCTAGAGGCTGAAATTTCCCTTTCTAAATAGAGTTGCTTAGTGTAAGAAAATTTTAATCAGTATGCCAGGGAAAAAAAATTTATTTGACAGAACATCTAGAGGCTATGCATTTCTCTTTTGGAAAGTATTATAAAATACAGAACTAAAAAATTGTCCAGAATTGCTGTAGACAGAAATCAAACAAAATGATATATCGATAGTACATTCAATTTCCTGAACTCAACTCCACAAGTAATATACTTGCAAAACTATTTTATTTCACTTTATACAAAGTTGAAACATGTATTTTAAAAAAGCTTACAATACTATAGGTCACATCCACTGCAGTAGAAAAAGTTAACATTGACTTGGTAAAATAAATGTTCCAGTTCACATGGGCTCCATTAAATACATAGGGCGATCCATGGATTTGAGCCCACCTCTATATAAGCTAAGCTTGGTTTACCTTATATGGAAGAAGATCGGTACACAGCCTGAAGCTAGAATGATTCTAACAAAACATATCAGCTCTGTATCTGCTAATCAAGAGTTGACATAAACTAACACTCTCCACTTCCTTAGCTGGCACAAGCTCTCCCCTGCTGGGGCCTTGCAGCTGAAAAGCAACTGCAAGTGTTACACTCCCCGTTCTGAACTCCAATTAGGAGCTGTAATCAAGAGAGACACTGTTTAGGTTGTATGGTCTTCTTACAACTTTCATTTGGTTGTCTGACAGTGAATCGAGGATAATTCCCTCTGGATTATGTCCTTAGATGACCTGTTAAGACTTGCTGCCATATGTTTGTGTGCATATGTTGAGAAGCCAGTTAGGCTGACATTCTCAAAACAATGATTACTCCTATAAAATAAAAATTAAAAAGTAGCTCCCATATGCATAGAACCTCTTAATTTGCTAGTTCTTGACATCTGTGTAGTATAACAAATTATTTCTCTACTATCAAGGTGCGATCAGATTGCATGAAAGAATTGTAAATTTACTCTTGTGCACACAGCCTGGCTTTCAGTGGGGCCTACAGGTGAATTTCACTCAATAATTAAAAGAATAGTAGAAACTCAGTAATGCTTCAGACATCAGTACCTGAGAACAAGACAATGATTTTATATATATATAGCACAACTTTGATAATCTAAACAAAATGAGAGAAACCAAGTTCAGATCAACCAGATTTCAGACAATCATTGGATTGTTAAATGAAACAACATCTAGAGATAGCAAGACATTTGGGATAACAGAAGTTGTACTGTACATTACTATCTGCTACGACACATACTTGCCACAGGGTCCCAACACAACTGGCCACAGGAACAGTCTTTCGTAAAGAAACAATAATGATGGATATGAAACAGATTTTAGATTCCTTAATGGAAATAAACATGGTAGCCACTAAACCTGAAAGGCTTTCAAGAACAAAAATATTGACCTTGTGCCTTTGTTTCTTTTGGAAGTATAAACTCAGCCTGTAATTTAATTTAATGTTAATGTACTAGAAATATCAAGAAGGTCAACTGCTCATCCCAAGGTTTGCTGGAGAACATGTGTATTATGGGCTCTCACATCTTAAATGAAGGGGCATCGGTGTAGTCTCCAATAATGTCCTTTCTCTAAAGTGTTTGTCACTGAACTTGCATACATTTAAAAACAAAAACAAAAAAATGAGTAATAGTTTGACTAACCCTACTTCTCAGCTTTCACTCCTGGGATGTCTCATTTCACTAGTAGTTCTGTTACCCACAGTCTTCCAGGCTATATAGACTCTGAATTTTTATCATAAAAAATAAAATAAACACTATCCAAAAAAGAAAAGAAAAGAAAAATACATCCCCTTTTAGCCCTTCTTTATATATTATGAAAGATCAAAAAGCTAATATTTGTTAGTCTTTTCCAGGTCACCTTTTAAAACAACCCTAAGAGAAGGCACTAGCAAACACTAATATAGGCTTGTCTTCTTCATGATTCTCAAAAACTCTTGCTCATTTACTTCTCCATCTCCATCTCGATCAGCTTCATCAATCATTTCCTGTAAAGAACATTTAAGACTAACAACCAGACTCAATATACAAGACCTTTTATTTACTTTAAAGTAGGGCTGTCAAGCGATTAAAAAAATTAATCACGATAATTGCATGATTTAAAAGTTTGTTGGTCTATTTAATCGTGCAATTTTTATTTAAATAATATGGATGTTTTCTACATTTTCAAATATATTGATTTAAATTACATCACAGAATACAAAGTGTATAGTGCTCACTTTATATTTATTACAAATATTTGCACAGTAAAAACCAAAAGAAACAGTATTTTTCAATTCACCTAATTCAAGTAGTGCAATCTCTTTATCATGAAAGTTGAACTTAAAAATGTAGAATTATGTATAAAAAATAACTGCATTCAAAAATAAAACTATGTAAAACTTCAGTGCATATAAGTGCACTCAGTCCTACTTCTTGTTTAGTCAATTGCTTAGACAAATAAGTCTGTTTACATTTGCAGGAGATAATGCCGCCTGCTCCTTGTTCACTGTGTCACCTGAAAGTGAGAACAGGCATCCGCGTGGCACTGTTGCAGCCAACATGCCCACATACAAGATGTGCTAAAGATTCATATGTCCATTCATGCTTCATCCACCATTTCAGAGAATATGTGTCCACGCTAATAACAATCGAAAGCAATGCGGACCGATGTGTGTTCATTTTCATAATCTGAGTTAGATGCCACCAGCAGAAAGTTGATTTTATTTTTTGGCGATTCAGGATCTGTAGATTCCACATCGGAATGTTGCTCTTTTAAGACTTCTGAAAGCATTCTCCACACCTCATCCCTCTCAGATTTTGGAAGGCACTTCAGATTCTTAAACCTTGGGTTGAGCGCTGTAGCTATGTTTAGAAATCCCACATTGGTACCTGCTTTGCATTTTGTCAAATCTGCAGCGAAAGTATTCTTAAAATGAACATGTGCTGAGTCATTTGAGACTACTATAACATGAAATATTTTGCAGAATGTGGGTAAAACAGAGCCAGAGACATACCATTCTCTCCCAAAGAGTTTGGCCACAAATTTAATTAATGCATTATTTTTTAAACGAGCATCATCAGTATGGAAGCATGTCCTCTGGAATGATGGCCAAAGCATGAAGGGGTATGCGAATGTTAGGCATATCTGGAACATAAATACCTTGCATGCCGGCTATAAAAATCCCATGTGAACACCTGTTCTCACTTTCTGGTGATAGTGTAAATAAGAAGTGGGCAGCATTATCTCCTGTAAATGTAAACAAACTTGTTTGTCTTAGCGATTGGCTGAACAAGAAGTAGGACTGAGTGGACTTGTAGGCTCTAAAGTTTTGCACTGATTTGTTTTTGAGTGCTGTTATGTAACAAAAAAAATTTCTACATTTGTAAGTTGTATTTTCATGATAAAGAGATTACACTACAATACTTGTATGAGGTAAACTGAAAAAATACTATTTATCATTTTTATAGTGTGAATATTTATAATCAAAAATAAAGTGAGCAGTGTATATTTTGTATTCGGTGTTGTAATTGAAATCAAAATATCTGAAAATGTAGAAAAATATCCAAAATAGTGGGAAAGCTTGGCAGGTGTAGTTCCGGTCAACCAGCACAGTCTCAGGTTTGGGATGCGGGGATAATATAACTAGGTGGTGAAGATCAAGCAATTGGGTAGGAGTCATTAACAGCTGCTGCTTGTGTTTCCTTCTGATTGTATCCTTTTGGGTTTCTATTTTGAGGGTCAGTTTTATTTAGATTGCCTAGGGGATGGAAAAGTTTGTGCTCAGTATTTGAAAAGTTCAGTGTGATGCTACGCTGAGTGGTGGCATCATAGTCTGGTTCACAGTGGGTGGTACATTACTCACATGACTTCTTGGTTGCAAGTAGGGTAGATCCTGAGGACAGAGAGCCTGCTGGCTGCATTCCAGGCTCTGGCTAGTAAGTTGGCCAGATGAAAAACAAGAGTGGCCTCTACTAAGATGAACTCTCTGGGGATCCAGTTAAACATTCAGGCTGGTGTAGCTACGCTTCCCAGAATAAACTGGGGAAAAATTTGGAATTCATAATCAGGCCAGAAGTGGCCAAGATGGTCATGCTGCAGAAGCTGTCATCTATTATTAGACATCTTAGCTTCACATACCAAATTGGAGGCCCGGGGTGGGCATTTTGCACTCGAATGTCATCATGTGAATGTCAAGGCTGAACCATTTTAGAGGTGTTAAGAGGTGATGGAGGATTTAGGAGTGTGGGAACAATTTCTGATGCATTGTAATAGGGGGGAGGAATGGATGATAGAGGCAGTTTAAAAGATTCACTTAGATGCACTGAGTGGAACAGGTTTTGGGTATTTTATCAAGGCAGCTGGTGTGCTCAGAAGTGGCCCCTAGTTGGATACAAAAATGGAAAGGATATAGGCTTCCTGATTTTTCCCCCCCCATTTTAGTGGTAGTGACTATTTGCGGAATGGATTTTGCAAACAAGAATGTGTTTCTGGAGTGACAGCGTGGTGGTGGTACATGTTAGTAAGCACCAGTCCTCCAGACTGCCCAGGATTAGAAGGTTGACTAGAGCATTCATACTGCAGTGTTTCCTCTTTAACGTTTGTTTTTTCTGCCAAAGATGTGCCCGGGATTCATAATGGAATAGACAATACATTGTCTTGATTTCAGGTGGATGGATTTTGGGAGCTGATACCAGAAGCCAACAAGGAAACCAAATAGGTGATGATGGTCCCCTGGGATGGTCCCTGGGACCTTGTCACATGATGACTCTTGGGGAAATACACAGATTGGTAGAGACTCTAACATCTAGAGCTTATGACAGAAGTTTTAATAATTTTGTGTAATTTCAAGGAGGGATGGCCTCCCTGTGATATGGCCTATTCCAGAGGACCAGATTCTCCACTACAAGTTTTTTTTCTGGCAACCAATGGGCTGACATTATCTACCAGCTCCAGTTGCTTATCAGGCCTTACATTTGTACTAGAATCTTAGTTTGGAAGTTTGTAATGAGATGGTTTCAAAAAACAGGCCCTAGGTAGGATCCTTGATGTCCCATCACTGTTCAGATGCTTAGGGATTTAGTGAAAGTTCTCCAGCAAATATGCAAAAGTGGATAGGAGGTGGGGTAGTCTTGTTCAAGGCTAAATTCCTAGTAGCATTTCTTGGAACTTTTAGACTCAGTGAACTAGTGACTGGGTCGGTGAGGGATAACTCAGAAGAGCTTCGGAGTAGAGTGATTTCCAGTGGGAAGAGAGATCAGAGGATGTTGAAAACAGGACGGGGGAGTCCCTCATGCTACGGAAGGGGGATGAGGTAAGGATTGTCCGGTAGGGTCATTAAGGACTTACACAGCATTGAGACAGGTGGGGAGGACCCCCTCTTTATGCATGATGATGGAAGATCCCTCACAACCGATCAATTTGTTACCATTTTAAGAAAATAGCTTAATGTCCAGGCTACTGGTGTAGGAATTTGGATCACACTCAGTCAGGATTGAGAAAGCAATAGCTGCAGCCTAGCTCTGGCTAGGGCCAGGGTGATTGTAGCAATTGGATGATGGCATTCAAATAGACACAAGCCATATGTGAGATGCTGGTAAAGGACTGGTGCTAATTTACTGTGCTTCCTGTTTCAGGATTATATTAATAGGTCAAGTGAGGAGTGGTATGGATTTGCAGGCTTGGTATCATACACTGGGAGCACAGATGGTCTGATGGATTATCTGACTATTCACAGCTAGGCCTGGGGGATGAAGCACTCCTGAGCTGCATGGAAGGAGGGGCATGCTTCAGGACCAGCTGAGGCCCCTTGTACATTCTTCAGCAACCTAAGAGCAGGCACCAAATATGATTATTTTTCACCTTGGTAAAACGATTTAGGAATATGTAAGGATGTTGGCATGATGCTAAGAATGCTTAGGTAGCAGCTCCAGGATTTGTTCCTGGAGGCAATGGCAAACGGTACTGCAAGGAACCGCAAAGCCTTTGCGGCTTGATAAAGCCAGGAAGTTTGTGAATAAGGAGGTAGCTGAATTCATATGTAACAATGGGACACTGGTAATCACTCATCTGAAGAGCTCTTACAGGAGAACCTGATTTGTTCAGGGAGGATGAGGTACACCTATTCAATGGGGGAGCTGATATTTGTCTCTCCTATCACAGAAGGAATTGGAGAATATCTGGAAAACGAGTGGGAGGAGGCAATCAAGCTTATCCCTGGTGCCTCCTTGTGGCAGAAGTCTACTGAAGATACCCCCTGCGAAAGGGATACAATTATCGGATAAAATGAATTAGAAGGGAATTTAGAGAAAAGTTGGGGAAGTGTGGTTTGGGTAACCTAACATCTGGTATAGCAGGGAGCTAAACCCTGCTTCCTTTCAGCCCCCGATAGCCTCCCAGATAAGTGGAAACAATTAAGAAAATAATGATGACCTGGATGGTCTGATTTAGTGCTGGGTATTCTCAGATATTTTAGGTGAATAAAGTTGTGGCCCTATTAAAACATATCTACTGGCTCCTGTCTTTCTTTTAGAATAGCCTGACATTGTGCCTGAGAGAGCCAAAGGACTGGCCCAAAGTTTGGAGGGAAATGATTAGTAAGATCAGAATTTACCTGCAATTCTTCATCTGTTAAATTCTCTCCTAGCTCCTTGGCAACTCTCTTTAAATTTTTGAAAGAAATCTTTCCTGTCCCATCATCATCAAATAATCTGAAGGCTTTCAAGATTTCTTCTTTTGAATCTTTCTCATTCTAAAATGAAAATCAATAAAAACCCATTGTCTAAATGTCATCATTCATTTATCACATTTGATTTTTCAGATGAAGTAGTAGATTACCATTTTTTGGGTCATCATGGCCAAAAACTCTTCAAAGTCAATGGTGCCACTTCCTTCTTTGTCAATATCTGCTATCATTTTTTTAACTTCTTCTTTCTTTGGCTCAAAGCCTAGAGCACGCATTGCTACCTGCAACAAAGAGCAATACAGTTAACATATACAAGAAAATGCCACTAGAATTATACCTATACCTTTTGCATTAAGCAGTTTCTCAGTTCTTTTCCTTAAACTGCAACTATAATTTAAAGCATATAAATCACAAAGAAATTCTTATCTCCATTTCTCATCCTTTTAGTTATTAATAGTAGCATTACATAGTAATTGCATTTTTCCTTTGGAGTTGAGTAGTTTTTTATGACTAATACTTACCGCTCCATCAAAAACAACATAAATTTCTTAGATTACATATTGATTTTCAAGGTATTTTGCAGATGAACTGCATTGTTGAACTGGGACTTCAGTGGGAACAGGAGGCCTGCAGAGACTTGATCCTACTCCTACTGAATTGTACAGAAAAACTCCCACTAATGTCAAGGTAAGCTACTATTCTACTTATTTATATATAAACAGTTAAAAGGAATCCCTATTCCTAGCTCTAGGGACTTTTAATATTTATTTAAAGAAAAAAAAACCCAGAAATGTAACAACTATTAGGTATTTAAGGTCTTTAAAATCAGTCAGTAAGACAGTCAGAAAGCAAAATCTCTACCTTTTACTGGCCACAAACAAAATACAAAACAACTTCACAAACATGTCATTTAGACTGTCATAGATGGGCTAATATTAAGGTATTTTTTAAATTAAATTTTGTACCTGCAGTCTTTCAGCACCTTAGAACTATGCTTGCTGCTACTCAAAAAATTATTATTTATATAGTATCATCAGCATGCTAGGTACTTGAAGAAAATTTAATTTAGAAAGATTACATTCAGTTTCAAAAATACTTGGATTGGAGTGAATTTTGGGTATAAACCCTCATTCTTTCTGAGGTTCAGGTAAAGGAAATGATTACAGCTGGTTGGATATTTTCTGACAGAATGTTTTTCCATCAGAAAATGCCAATTAACCAAAAGTAAAACATTTTGTGGAAAAGTGTTCCCTCTGATGAAAATTTGTTTTGAAATGAAAGTGGAAAAAAGCATTTCATAAGGTTGAAACGTACCATTGCAATCTTTTCCAAACAGAACATTTCTGATTTTCCATTTTAAAATTATTTTGTTTCAAAATGTTTTTATCTTATATTCCAAAATTTAAAACGAATGTTGAAACTGGAATGAATTTAAGTTTTGTCAAAATGAAATGTTTCAATCAACCAAAAATGTGTTTCCTGAATTTCTGATAAAGGAAAATTCATATTTTTTCTTTCCATTTCTGAATGGAAGAAGTTTGAGTCATGAAACACCTCCCAAATTGAAAACCCCAGTTCCCGCACAGCTCCAGAAATCATGAATGCATGTGACACATTGAATTATTTTACCTAATAGAAATTTGCAATATGTTTCTTATCTTAGAAGCTGTTAAATTCATTGGTTCTAAAATGAACTCTTTTACATATTATCAATATATTAATTAGACCAGCCAGACTGTGCTGACAAGGATTAGTGTTTAAAGTCACTGAAGTCAACAGGAGCTGGGAGTAACTGAGTTGAGTTGAGTTGAGTTAAAATCCAGACTAAAGATTTCTCGAGTTGGCCACCAGGGCCGAATTAATGCAGGCACTGTACGGGCTGCAGCCCAGGGCCTCAGGCAAACGGGGCCCCGCAAAAATAAATCTGTAATTGTATACAGTTCAGTGGCCACCAACCCATCTATCACGATCAACTGATTGATCCTGGAGCCTCTGCCAGCCGATCTCAATCTCTGGGTTGCTAAAAGTCCAGCAGCACAGTAGGGCTCAGGCAGGCTGCCTGCCTGCATGCCATGGCCCCAGACGTGGCTGGATGCTGGCACATTTCTATGGCCCCTGGGGAGGTGGGGGAGAGGCATCTCTGCACGCTGTCCCTGCAGCTCCCATTGGTGGTTCCCTGGCACCAATGAAAGCTGCCAGGGGGGCACTTGCAGGCAGCGCATGGAGACATGCTGTCCCCTTCCCCGCCAGGGGCATGCAGAGACGTGACAACAGCCAGGTGCTTCCGGAAGTGGTGTGGGGCCACAGCATTCAGCCTGCCTGAGCCCTGCTGCTGGTCGGGAGTCACCTGTGGAAAGGGCCTCCCTCTTAGAGTCTGCACCTCACACCCCCTCCTGCACCCCAACTCCCAACCCCAGGTCAGAATCCCTTCTTGCACCAAACTCCCTCCCTAGGCCACACCCCCTCACCCTTGCCTGCAACCCAACACTCTCCCCCAGCCTGGAGCTCCCTCTTGCACCCAAACTCCCTCCCAGAAATTAATCTAACAGCTGTTCTAAGGTAAGAAGTAAGCTATTTTGAATTAATTTAACTATGTTCCACATGTTTTAAGACTGAAATGTAACCACAAAATGGCTTTACATTAATTAAAAGGCAAGTTTAGTATAGTGTTAATAGCCTCGATGCCATAATTGTGATCATTTTGTTTTAAATTAGGAAAAAGACTTGTTTATAGGGGCCCCACAAAAGCGAATAGCCCTCGGCCCACAGGAGAATTAATCTGGCCCAGTTGGGCACCCACGCATTGGTTTACATTTGTAAAATGTAGCTCTCAGAAAACAAGTCATTTCATATATTATTTGTGACAGTCAATGCCAATCTACAACTGAGTTTGGACATTGGAGAATAGAGCAGATCAACCGCTACAACTCTAAAAATAAACATAGAAAAAATTACAACCTTCAGTTCTTTTACATCAATGCTTCCAGATCCATCAGTGTCAAACAAATCAAAAGCTTCTCTGATCTCCTGCTTTTGTTCTTCAGTTAGCTCTGGTTTCAATCCAGTTTTCTTCCGCTGGGTAGCACCCAAGCCAGCTTTTCTGTAGTTAGATGCCTTCAATAAATGGATGGAAGACAAAAGCTGGTAAAGACCCATTTTAAAAAAAACAAACCAAAAAATACTCTGCAAAACAAAGAGCACATCTATTGCTACAATTGGTAGATGTTGGCTCAGTTCTGGCCAGCACCCAGACTCCTTTTGCTTAGGCTATTAGGAACCACACCCCAAAGAGAAAGTGTTGAGCTTTAGGCAGCATGGGATAAACACATTAGCTAGATATTTCTTTCAGAATAATCAGCGATTAAATAACACCGTTTACACAAACTTTCATCTTTCAGTGGCAGTGTTAACACCACTTAGATGACTGAGGATGTTTACATTTCTTGACTACTGCTTCAGTTTGTCTGCAGACAGCATGGCACTAATTTAACATTGAAAACATTAAGAGAAATTATCTTCAGAGCCATAACGGCTAGTACTATAGGCTTTAATTCTGAGCATGACTCAAGAGTACCTCAATACTTGTGTTCAGCACAGAAATGGGAGTGCTTATTCTGGGATTATCTGGGGCTCTCCCTTGCCCCTGGTTAAATTAGAGCAGCCTCTGAGCTGCTGTAACTTGTACTCTGCTTTCATTGGCACCCGGGCCAGAGAAACAAGAAAATGGCAAGTTTAGCTCATAGTTCTACTACACCCCATAGTCAGTGGCAGTAGGAGAAAGGAAAGGAAACTGGCTATGTAGGAGCCACTTATGCAGGCTGTATTCCCAAGCCCCTTTTACATTGCCAGAGTAGTGTAAAGGGGACATATTTCAGTGGAGAATTATATTCTGTCACTTGCTTTTTTTTTTTTTTAATTTAAAGCCTGGAATCTGGAGTACAATTCTGCACCAAGAATGTCAACTTCCACAGCCTATCTGAACACAAGAGACTTCAGACTGTCTTCAGTCCTTGCCTGGGTTCACATGAAGACACTATTCTTCAAAAGTTCAAACTTTTTGAGTGAGAAATGTAAATAAAAAGTTATTACAATGGAAGTTTAATTTTGCACTTAGTAGGAAAAGTTTCTTACCTATAGTAAGAAATTAGACTTTTCAGGCCCTGGCCTAACTTTTTGCTGTGTATGCTGACTGACAGACACCAGTGGCACTGTTGTGTTCCCTGCATGTTACCACACCCAAAATTCAAACTGCAGATTTGCCACATGTGGTATTTTCTCTCTACTAGAGAAGAGTGACATCACTATGTTACCTGTCCTACCGGAATTAAATCTGGGTAGGTTTATTTTAGCATCCTGCAGTCTAGTCAAAATCAGTAATAGCCCATACCATAAAAAATAAGTGGAATAGGTGGAACGCCTGAACAGACGAGGTTTCCAGGGGCTGAGCGGCAGCTCTTCATGGTGAGCTCAAGTGGCTTTAGCCTCTCTGGCACTTTCTCTTGGTGTAGCTCACAGAAACAAGAGGGCTGATGGAGACAGGTGCTCAAGGGCAGTGTGTATGGAGTAGTGGTCACATGGGGAGGAGTCACCCTCGGGTCTCTACAAGCACCCAGAGGATACTCGGTAAAGTTGCTGATCTGGGGTCTCCCTATAGGTTAAAAGGGCCGCACCAGACATAGTCCTCGGGGCGGGGGTTGGCAGCTTGTCTCCCGCAGGCCTCGGGACGGGTCCCCGGCGCGCTCCGATGGTTGGGCAGGTGGGGGCGGATTGACCGCTCCCGGGGCAGACCCGCGGGGAGGCGCGTGCACACTCACCATCCGACACGCGGCGCTCGGTGGGGCTGATGTAAATCCGCCACTGCCCCGCCCGCCCCCGGCGGAGACGGGACGTCAATTGTTCTGCTACCTGCACACACGGAGCGACTCTTCGGGGCCCGGCAGCGCGGCCCGTCCAATGACCGTCGAGAATGCCCCCGAAGTCCCGCCCTCCTTCCTACCCGGGGCCAGTCAGGTGCGGCGGGCGCTGTGAGATCACACCGAACGCCATGTCGTCCGTTGGCTCGGATACACACTACAAACGCAGGCGTCGTTGTCCCGGCAACAAACTCGTTTTAGCAACCCCCGGGCATTTGGGCGCATGCGCCTGTTTGGAACGACGGAAATCCCGCGCTGCGGGCGCGCCGCGTCTGAAGGGGAGTGACCCGCCCCCGCGGGCGGCCCGGGCCCTCCCTTACGCGTGGGCGAGAGCGGGGCTGGCGGCGGAGAGCGGTCAGTGGTGC
Organism: Sternotherus odoratus; assembly: GCA_032164245.1. Classification (NCBI taxonomy): domain Eukaryota; kingdom Metazoa; phylum Chordata; order Testudines; family Kinosternidae; genus Sternotherus; species Sternotherus odoratus. The sequence goes on from JAVMKO010000004.1 coordinate 34,300,552, forward strand.
GCGCAGGGCGCTGCTCTGGCGGCGGTCCCGGGCCCAAGCAGCGGAACGCGGCTTTCAGCTGCTGCGGCGGGTGGGTTTTGTCCGTTCCCCCGTGCGGGTAACGGGGCCCAGGGTAGCGCTAGTAACTCCCGCGGGAATCCGCCTGCTGCAGCCGCCTCTCGGCCCGCGTCTGGGACAGCAGCTGCGGGGCGCGGGGTGAATGCAGGGTGCGGTGTGAAGAGAGCCCCCCTGCTGAGACATCCCAGGGAATGCCTCACTCCACAGGGGGAACTAGCTCGCAGCTGAGCCCTCAAGGGTTAACACGTTATTCATGGCGCCTCACACCCTACAAGGCAGCGTGAATGGAGGGAGGGGAGACAGCGTGTGTGTGCCAGAGAGAGGTGCGCGTGGCCCTTTTAAGTGCGCTCACCCCACTCTACCTACATTGCCTTTTTAAGTAGATCTTACGCTGCTAACACGCTCTCTGGGTCCTGAACCCTGTAGTGTGTTCCACCCCCACTCCCCCATATGGAGAAGAGGTAAGCGGGGGACAACCTGACATTAGACTCCCTCAACCACCACCACCATCCCCATCCCCCAAGCCAGCAGGAGGCTCCAGGGAGCAGCCTTCTAGCAGAGGGCAGGAGCAGCACATGACTGGGGGGAGGGACAGTTGAACTGCCTGCAGTTGATAGCCTGTTGGGCAGCTGCTGCACAGGGAAGTTACAAGAGTGGCTAGCTGAGGGATGGGGGCTGCCGGTCCACCCCGGTTCCAAGCCCCCACCAGCTAGCTGCAACTGGCTGCTCTCTCGCACAGAGCAGGCAACTGCAAAACAATGTTCACGTTGCACAATGCTCCCTTATAAATGAGCATGTTCTCTAATTGATCAGCAAGGAAACAACTGTTAACCAGGATGACTTTAGTGAAGAGTTACTGTACTAAATAGATCATGTGCTTGGCAAGACTAGCTGGGGGGAGGGGGGCTCTGCTAATGAGCAAAATCTGTTCTTGTGCCTAATCACTTTCAGCCAAGTTGCTCCTTCACTGTTTTTTATTTTGCAAAACTGATACAATGTACACATTCCCTGTGTGTTTAACAGAGCTGAAGACCCTTCTTTAGAGAAAAGGTATGCAGGTGTTGGAGACTCGGTCACTGGCCACAACAATTTATGAGACTCTGTCATATGCCCTGTAGATTGAGCTTGTGAAGAATACCTTCCTTACTTGCAAATAGGCAGTCAGGAGGGCAGCTCTCAAGGCAGTCTGATGCCTATGCACCTAGTCAGGGCCCAGTGTCTTCTGAGATAGGATGACCAGATGTCCTGCTAATACTGGGACCATCCCGCTGTTATGGGCTTTGTTTTATATGGGCAACCCTCTCCCCTCAAAAAAAAAGTGTCCTGATTTTTCACACTTGCTGTTTACTCACCTTAGTTCTGAGATGCTGTGGAATTTACCACTCCTGTTGCAAAATTGTACTTCAGATTCTAGACATTCATTTAAAATAAAAAGAGGAGGGAGATATGTGTCCCTCTTATGCCACTCTGGTAACATTTAAAGGATTTAGGGAATATACACTTGCATAAGTGACTCCTGCATAGACAACCCCCCTTCTCTGCAGCTGCTGGTGGCTTAGGGAGGTAGTAGGGTATGTCTACACAACTGTTGCTTCCCAGAGCAGCTATATAGACCCACGCCACTACGCTCAAACAAACATGCTAAAAATAGCAGGGTGGCTGTGGTGGCATGGGTGGTATCTTGGGCTAGCCACCCATGTACCTATCTGCCCAGCCCCCTGAGTATGTATTTGAGTGAAAAGGGAATGCAGTCTTTTAAGACTCAGGCTTGCTCTACACTGCCAGCTTATGATTATATAATAACTACATAATTGAGCAACACCATTATACCAACCTAATTCCAAGTGTAGACTGTTATAGGAGGTGGAGAACTCGGACTGACCGGAGAAGCTCTTCAGTTGGTGTAGGCAACATCTTCCCTACGCACTGCAGAAGCACTAGTACAGCTGTGCCACTGCAGTACTGTAAGTGTAGACAGGCCCACCTGTCTAGCCTGAAAATTTTTTGAGAGACTATCAGTCTCCAAATAGCAATATGCTTGAGGTAAATGGGATAAGGAATTGCTGTTACTCTGCATGGCTCATAGTAAACTAAAACATTTTTCAGCCTCAGGTACCTGTTTTCCAGTAACTATGCAGTTGTATCGGAGCTAACAATGGGGTGTGTGGGTGGGTATATGCTCTTATGTACAGACAATTCAGCAGTTTTTACTATCACTTTGTGATAATATACTAAGAGCTGGCAAATTGATTCAAAACTTTATAGTGTAGAAAGACCCTAAAACATTAAGATGCTACTGAAGAAAGCAAAATAATACAAACATACAGTCTCTCTTTCTACTTCAGATTGTAAAAATAAACAGCACATTTTAGGCCAAAAAAGATGATGCAGTGAAACATACTCTTTCTCTAGAAAAGAGTTTTATTCTGCTCAGCTGTTTACAGAGGATCGGCTTTACAGTGGAGTTGGTCCTGTAAGTCAGTGTGCAGGTTGGGTTAGTAGAAACCCATTAAGGCAGTCAAAGGGTCTCAGGATAGTTAACTGTGTCACCTAGTGGATGTGATGTTTTATGCCAGAAGAACCCTCAGTGTAGATGCAGCTATGCTGACAGAAGAGTGCTTCTGTCGGTGTAGCTGATGTCACTTGGAGGTGGCTTTCTGTTGTCATATACTATGTTTAAAGTACAGGTCTTTGCCAGCATAGCTATACCAACATAATTATGCTGGCAAAGCATTTCAAAGTAGATAAGGCCTTTCTTTATTTTACAAGGTTTTCCTCCTCTCTTTCTTCAGTCCTCCTGGCCTTTTCTGATGTAGGTAACTTGAAAATATAACCCAAATTAACTTTTTTTTCTTTTTTTGGATGGGTGAAAAAAAAGGAGAGGAAGAAGTATGAAATGACAAAATTCTAAATGCAATGTCTTGTACTACATGCTGATTTCCAGTTTTACAGTCACTTGTGTGTTATGGTTACCACCAATATACATGTATGCATGATGGAAAAGAAAAAAGTTACAAGCTTTTACAGCTCAAAAATGCAAATCACTGGATCTTTTACATAAAATGTCTCAAGCAAAAGGTACCCAAATTGCTTTATGAACTGATGTAAAAGTTGTACATAGCACTGTAGGGATTACTTCACATCTCTAGTATAGCCTGTAGGCTGAAATGAAGCATCTATTTTACATCAGCAGTCCAGATTTAGGACAGGAAGTGAGGATTACCCTTTTCAGTTGAAATATCAGGGGAAACATTAGGTGAACAGCCTGTAATTTACAGTGTTGGAATTTGACCATAGTGCTGATGTAAATGCCTGCTTTACAGAAGGTGCCACAGTATCATTTATCACAAATCACAGGACTCTGGTTTTTTATCTCATCTGATAGCACCTCCAGCACTATAATGCCTCTTAACCCCCTGCAGAAGCATGGGTTCAGTGCTGATTCACAGCTTTCTCAACAGGGAGAAAACTTGATGGGACTGCTGGTGATTGAGTCAGTCCCAGTAGAAAGAGAGAGAACACCACTCATGGGGCGGGACACAGAGAGGGCCCTTCCCCTTCCAGAGGCTTTATCTACTCGTTGGCCAGCCAGAGAGGAAGGGAGCTGATTGGTTTCTTGTTTTCTCCTTTCATAATTTAAACCTGAACTTGGGCATGTGAAGCCTCTTTTTGCTCAGCAGCCCACCCAGTTACCTGTAAGTATATTTTCACAGCTGTGTCTTGCAGATGCTGCAGATCTGACCAGTTACCTGTCTAGGGGCCAGGAAGGGGTTTTTCTTCTATTGGGGCCAAATTCTCATAGTTCTGTAGAGTTGTTTTTCCTTCCTCTCAGCATCCTGGAGGTGCACTTAGGTTAAATAGGATTAGGCCAGGTCCACCCTAAAATGTTGCTCAGGGGTGTTAAAAAACTAGTCTAACCACAGGTGTAGTCAGTGCTAGGTTAATGGAAAAATTCTTCCATCAACCTAGCTACTGCCTCTCGGGGAGGTGGAGTAACTAAGGTGGAGAAAGGATGTTTCAACACTGAAAGAGGCTGTGGAGTGGAGAGGTTATATAGGGAAAGAGAAGGCATTCAGTTTTGACACATTAAAGAAAGTGATTTAAAATGAAGCTTATTTCTCTGAGCAGTGCCATTGAAGTCCAAGCTGTAAAATCTTTCTATTTTATTCATGAGGCATAAAAAAGGGTATTTTTAGACAATTTTTTCATGACTATGTTGGGAGAGCCTGCCACTGAGTGGGAATGAAATATCTTCATGGGAAGTATGGTAGTTGGTCCCTTTTCAGTTCAGTTTGAAGTCAGTAGTATTACTAACGGTAGTAAAACCGATGCCTACTAGTGTTTGCAGACAAGATGTTTCTAGACCTAACATGTATTCTGAATCAGACAAACAAATGTAAGATTTGACACAAGAAAAGAAGTCAGAAGAGAAATGGTTTGAGTATGGCCTAAAGGGTGGTGGTCTTTTTTTTTAATTAAGTCTGATCTGCTTTATTAAATAAAATATATTTGATTTATAGGGTACAATTAAAATACCTTTTAATTTTGGGGAAAAAGTCATCTGTAATATCTTAGCAGTGTAATATTTCAACAGCTACATGAACATCTTATAATACAATACATGCAGTATAAAGTTACTTCACCCAATCTGTATTCAGTTAATTTTTGTTAATTATATACAGTATACTGTTAATTTTTTGTGAAGAATGAAGTCTAGTGTAATAAGGACAGAAGCAATAAACTTGTATTTTATTTACAGATATTGACTGCTGATCATGGCTTTCAGAAATGTGAACAGAAGACGTCACATTGGACTTCAGCAGCTTTCATCTTTAGCATCAATAGGAAGACCACTTTTAGGCCCAGTAAAATCATATAAATTTATTGTAGATGTAAGCACCAGTGAGAGTGTTTTGACTTGTTCTGCAATTAGACTTCTTGAAAGTTTGGATTTAACTAGTGCAGTAGGACAGCTTCTTAATGAAACAATTCAGGCACAGAACAAAGAATATAAAACTGGGATGACTACCCTGTTATTTCTTGTTGGTGCGTGGAGCAGTGCTGTACTTGAATGCCTTCAGCAGAATGTTCCTTTTTCACTAATAGTATCTGTGATGTCTGAAGGATTGAACTATTGCAGTGAAAAAGTCCAATGTCTTCAGCTATCAGTACATGATTTATATAAAGGGTCCAATTCTGTTCCCAATCACTTCAGTTCTAGAAATCTGGGGCCCCAAATTATTGAAAATAAAACTCCTGGTATTGGATCTGACAGTTTTTTAAATCATCTTGTGCATATTCTTAAAGGGGTTCCTGTATCTAAAGAAGAAAGTGTTCCAGAAGGCCTTCATTCTCATCAAGCAACCCCTTGCGATCCTCATAACAGATGTTTGAATTCACATCTATGCACTACAGACTATACAACACCATCCTTGGTTGAACCAGTGAGCAATAAAACTATTCCTGCAGTTCCTGGAAGCAGTTTGTTTGCATCCAGCTGTAACAAAAGAACAAGATTAACTTATAGTAGATACTTTAATACTCCAGGAAAAAGCCATTGTTCACTCCAAGTAAATAATGTTGCTGGGTCTGCAGCATGTCCTTATGAATTTAATGATTTTGGACAATTAGCAATGGCTCTTAGCCATGGGAATCAGTCTAGCATGAAATTAGTACAGGATATTGTCAGATGCCAGCATCAAGTAGCTGAGCACACAGGTTCGTCTCAATTTAATATTGCAGAAGTTGTGACGTGCTGTTTACCAGGATTGTCTGAACATTATTCTTGTGTGTGTCCAGGGTATATCACTTTAGTATCACTAGAGAAAGCCACTGTTACCAAACAACTTCAGGATAGACCGCTTCAGATTCTTCTTGTAGATGGTGATCTAACGGAAAAGTATCGTCACTTAGGATTTAATAGACCATCAAATGTCAGAATAATATCAGAAAATGTAGGTTTGCAAGAAAGTAGCTCAGAAAGTTTATGGATAAATTATGTGTTAGATATTTTAATACAAGCAAAAGTAGATTTAGTTTTGGTAAAAGGAAATGTGTGTGAAAATTTAATGGAAAGCTGCATCCTGAATAACATATTGATAATCAATCCCGTAACTCACAATGTGCTACATGCTTTTGGGAAGGGCATAGGAGTGGAGCTGGTGACATACCTTTCCCAGGTAAATAGTCATTGTGTGGGTAGTGGTGTCTGGGTGGATTTCTGGAGAACTGGTGACTTGAGCACAATGGAATTGGATAACAAAGTGCCAATCAGTATAAAAGCTGATGGAGTTCATCTGGTGACAGCTGTGCTTAGTAGCACAGTAATGTCAAAGATGCAAGTCACTGAAGATCAGTTCTGGACTTGTGCTTATCGCCTGCATCATGCTCTAACTGACCAGAAAGTTTTTCTGGGGGGTGGTGCTGTTGAACTGTTGTGCCTTAGTCATCTTAAGAAGCTTGAAGAACAATCTGTAAAGCAAGCAGATAAAAAACCTTCAGGAGATTTTTGTGTGTCTTCTTGCTGGCTGAGACAATCATTCACACAGTATAAATCAGTTGTGCTAAAAGCTCTGGCAAGTGGTTGGCATCAGTACCTTTCAAGAGTCATGTGTAACACTGCTCATTATGCATCAGAGTTTGAAGCAAGCACTTCCATCGAGCATCATCTCAAAAAAGCAGCAGATTGTGGTTCTCCTTCAGCATATATTCTGAAAGAGTTCAGTAAAGGAGATACGGTCATGGTAGATTTTGGTCTTTCAACTAAACATGAGAAGATATATGACAATGTTACACCCAAGGTGGAAGCATGGCGCAGAGCTCTAGACTTGGTGCTATTAGTGCTTCAAACAGATGCTGAAATTATTACAGGTCCTAAGAGAAATAAGTTGTTAAATTCACAGGTATCCAGTGAGTTCATATTTTTATAGGACTTGGTAGTCTTTATGTAGAACTCTAACTCAGTGGGTGGAAACTTTGCAGGTACATGGAAATGTTTGTGCAACTATAAAGTGAACTTTTTATGGGTTATGCCAATGACATTTACAAATAAAATTCAGCGCACGGATGTAGAGACAAACTAGATAATGCTGTAGTGTTTAATTTCTAGAAAGGGAGTTTGCATCTGGGTATCCACCCAATCTACACTATGACTAGATCAAGCTGATGCATGAGAGAAGTATGAAGCTGCTAGGTGGAGTGGGATACTAATGGAAATGAGCTCACTGTCTCTAAGCAACAACACTGCCTGTTTATTCCCAAGCTGTCTCCATTAATTTCTTCCCCCACCTCTTCTGCTATGTTGTGTAGGAAGCTGAAAATATAGCTTCAGACTCCTCAGGTGAAGAGCTGCTGGGGAAGGGGGGCATGTGTGGTGTACCTGCGGATGGTCAACATCAGCAAAATGTCTCATGGCCTGCAATCCAAGTACCCTGATGGGCCGTGTGTGGGCCACAGGTTGCCTATCACTGGTGTAGACCTTATTTATAAAGTACTTAGAGAGCTATGGATGAATAATGCTATCTAAGAGGTAGGTGGATAGTCTTTTGAATTACATTTAATGTAATAGAGCAAAAGACAAATATTTAGATGTACCCATCCTTTATAACCCATTTTCATTTTGTACCAGTTACTCTATGAAAAGTACATTACCAATGATTCACAGTGTAATATAAAAACTTTAACAATATCATTTATATTTGGAACCTGTACTGACAGTATAATGTGTGTGTTTTGGTAAACTATGAAAAGTTTCTGTATTTTTAATGTTCTTTAATGCTAAGGGTAGACAGAGAAGTAGGAATCATTCATCCATTTTAAATTTGTATATAAAATGAGAATGTTTATATGGATATGCCTTTCAATAAATTGCTACGTCAATTTGTACATACTGCAAATACACATTTTGTACTCTGGCGTCCAATAGATTATACTCATGAGTAGTTCTGTACTACATTTGGTACTGTTTACAGGAAGAGACCATAATTTTTTGTTTATAAGTAGGGCATACATTTCATACCATAACATACTACACAGGCTGTCAAATCTTGGAAAAGGTTTCTCTTGAAACATCCCTTTTGACAATATTCCCCCCCCCCCCAAAAAAAAAAAAAGAATTAAAGTTTGACCGGTTTCCTTGTTTTCCTGTTGATTATCCCTTTTCAACAAAACAACAGATGATACTTTACAGACTGCATTCTATAATGCTTTCAGTGTGGCAAAAGACCAAGCCTGAGCCTGGATAATTTAGTCGAGTCATTTTACCGTCTGTTTACTATTTAAATAGTAAGCTGAGCCAAGATGGAATTGGTATTAGTTGTAACAGAAAAGCATATAACTGTGGAGATGAGTTTCTCACACTAATACTTTGGGTGAAAACAGAATAGAAGAAAAGACTAAATCATGGCATTAAAACAAATTCCTGCTCTTGAGCATTTTTCTATCAGTGTAATGGCTGACACCATTTGGATTAAATATGATTAGATTTACTCATCATAGCCACTGCTGCTGTTTGTAATCTGATTATATACACTACTTTTGGGGCAGCGTATGGGCATGAAATTGGAGGCCAAAAATCTAGGGAAAAGAAGAGCTGTTTTATTGTAAGTCCTAGCTTAGTAAACAGGCAGTCAGAAAATCAGAGCAGTTACTTAAAAATACTGTAAATGTGGTGGGCCTTTGTCACTTCCTATGTATTACTCTGACTGGATGTCTCCTTTTTCCTCGAGGCTCCTCATCCCCTTTGTGTCTCTGTAGAGAAGGTATTGTGGAGCAGAGAGATGAGCCTTCCCACTTACTCTAATAAAATTGTCATAGATAATATCTACTTAGGAGATGCTGCTCATAACTATGTTGTTACAGTCATATTGAGAGTCCATATAACCATGCAATAATCTATGACACACACATTCCCCTAACATATAATTGAAAAGCTATTATGAACATTTTTGTGACTAAAGTAACAGAGGTTTTTGTTGATTTAAAAAAAAATGTCAAATACTTAAAATGGCAGCCCTAAATAAGTCTATTTTGAAAAGTTAAAAAAAATCTCCCCATTTATTTGGCTTTCTCTAAAATACAATCGTCTATAAACTTCAGAATTCAGAAATAGGTACATTTTGGAACACTCATGTCTAGAAGAGGTTTTTAGAATTTTAGTTTTGAAACAAGTTACTAACACTCTTCAGCAGAATAGACCAGTTCTTCTTCAGCTGCTTAGTGATTAAATCTAATCCAGGGATTCATTTTTACTCGGCTACGCAGTTAGCACTTATCAAGTTATTAACTATATTCCAGAAGGAAGTTGGAAGGAAAGAGCTGAGTGATTCAAGGGGGACCTAGGGGACTATGAACACAGCCCATAAATGTAAACAAAACCTCCCACCAGGGTGTTTGTAATTGCGTAGTCAAGTTTGGCACTATTTTCTTTTTTCTTGACCCTCTTGTTTTTGGTATTACATAACTCCAATCCTCAGTAGAGATTCAGTTACAATTGATTTGAATAATAGACTTCAGGGGACTGTGGAAAAAGCTGTGTAAGATAATTGTGTTCAAAGTGTCCAAATGTCTATTTACAGAGCTCTTAGACACTGAAAAAATTTACACACTAACTACTGATAGAATCCAAAATGATATAAAATATCCAATACAGGCATATAATGGTGCATTTAAATGCTGTAATGTTGATCTCTTCTGAAAAGATTTCAGACATCATTTGGTAATTAGACATTTTCTTTTTCATAGGCTAGACAAACAGAGATACAGTACTCTATATTAGCTGTAGATAGCATATCCTACATCTTTGACATGCTCTTGATGCTGTCTGCCCAGTGATCCCCTCTCTGCCCCATGCCTATTGCTTCATTTTATTTGAAATTACTGATCCTGATTAATGTTGACATTAAAATACCCAGAAATATTTGTACATAAAAAACAGTACCTCACAATTACAGTTGCTCAAATCATTTTTTGTCAATACAATCTGTCGTTTGTTATTAACTGGAATGATGTCAGAGTTAAGCTTGTATAGGTGGGGGGAGAGGATGTTTCATGATGGAGAGACAAAACATACATTGGTGGGAAGCTGGGCAGTGGGGCTTGTCTCTGACTCCCTGGCCCTACTGTACTATTGTCATGAGCCCCACAGTAGAGCCCCATTGCCTGGCCCATATGGCACCCTAGTTTCACAATTCTCCCCAAACACACTCTCATAATCCTTGTTCTTATGTTGTTTTTTGATTCTGCTGATTTGTATTAATTTTATGAATAAAAGTAAATGCTAATAAAACTGAACACAAACCAACATAAGTGGAAAAAGAAGGAAGAGCTTCATTTTGGAGTGAAGATTAGGTGAGACAACAGAGGCATTGGGCCAGAGAACTGGGCTTTGCAGTAGGAATGGTGACAGGCATACAGGTGGGCCAGGGAGTCAATCAGGAACATCATAGACCACCTCTGCTCCCTGTTCCCTCTGACAACAGTTATGCCTCCCTGCCCATCGATACCTCTCTGTGATACATTAAGCATGTAGGAATTAAGTAGGAATCCCAGTTCAGTAGCATTAAGTTCAGTAACATTAAGTAGGAATCCCAGTTCAGTAGCCGTATGGATATCTGTCACAGCAAGCAGATCCTTGTCACAGGGTGTGCTGTAATTTTAAGGACTGCCTTAGGTACCACATCCCAACCCCAAGTTCTGGCCCTTGAAGGAACAGTATTGTGGTGATTAGAATCTCCAGTAGGTCATCTGCTTGTGAGCTGCTGCAAGGCATGCTGGGGAGGTGAATCAGTGAATATAAGATACAGCTGTCTGCTAGGTAGCTGTAGTTTCAGTACCAAAGAAACATTGGGTCTTACAGAAACTGTTTTAAAGTAGTAATTATAGGGTAAGCTAAACAAAGAGAAAGAAGTGAAGGGAAAAACCTGTGGAACCAAGATACAGGTATAGCTTTCAGATTGTCTGTTAGTGCTTGTCCTTAGGGGGCTTCAAGCTTTAAGATAGGGTTAGGAAAATGCAGTTTCTTCTTTCTCGAAAGCATATCCTTAGAAGAAGACTACTGAGTGAATGAAGTTGAAAGATTGTTTGTTTTTCCTGAGAAGAGGGGCTTGGTTTGATTGGAGAGCTAAATCACCTTGTTAGCTTGGGGAAGAGGATCTGTGAGGATCACCAGTCTGAAGAGGTATGATATCTGTAACAGTTCTCCAAGGGGCAAAACTATCTACATAGTGGCTCTCCTAACAGTTGTGGTTCTTGTTATTGCTTTAAGTGAACTAAGCACTACATGGAGTTCATGGTACATGTCCATTTATATATCTAGATACATACATACATGTTAGTATGTAATCTAGGAAAAACACTGTTCCCTTGCAGAGCATAAGATGTAGCAGATATCAACAACAATGGGTTAAAGAAGTATAAATAGTGTGTATGGACATATTTATGTTCTAGGAGTAGAAGGAAAACCTTGGCCACAAAGATGTACTTGTGCCTAACCTGAATAACTATAGCTGTTTTCGGTCCCTACTGTTTGTCAACTTCGCTGATTATTTAGCATCTAATATAGGCACCGTTGTTAAAATGAGCAACCACAAGACTGCTTAAAATGTGGCTCCATGTGGCCCCAGGAGTCTACTACCTGCATTTGCTTTGAAGTAGGTGTGAGGCCTTAAATTATAGGTGGTTTGTGACAGAGGCATATTTTTTTTGTTTTCATCTGTTACCTAGCGTACTTTAGGTGCTATTAAAATGGTAATATTTTATTAGTATCTTCTGTGCACAATACATGTGAATTAAATTGGTGACCCGATGAACCTTTCCCTCTGCCTTTATTACCTAGAGGATTAGGTTAATTCAATATATTAAGGAGGCATAGTTATCAACATTCCTTCATGCATACTGTAGGTTTGCCATGTCTTTTATATATTGTAAAGAGTAGCTATTAACTGGAGGTAATACAGTGGCTAACATAAATGCCTAATTATGTTCATTGTCATGGGAAATCTGAGGTTTGATAGCTTACATTAAAATATATAAGAATTCTTAAAATGAAGTAAAATAATTTGATACATAGGATAATCAGGATCATGTCTGACTGCCACCAGCTCTAATAAAAGAATATGCTAATCTGAAGATAGCAATTTCAAAATACCTAAGGCAAAGCAAGTTCTTCATAATGTTCTACATCAGCTTCAGTAATTCCCATGAAAATCTGGTAGCTCAGGCCTAGCAAAAGCTGTCCTTATCCTTTTGATGAGTAATACCCTGTCAGGTAAATAGTGACTAGTGCTCCGGAGGAGGTAGAAAAGAGTGAACAGTCAGGAAATCCTGTAGTCTAACATCAGCTCTGCCACTGACTCAATGTGGCCTTGAGCAAACTGGCCTTTTTACCATGTGCAGAAATAAGAATAATGACAGATCCCTTCTTCATAACCTTGTGAAGATTAGTCGGTTTGTACAGTGTTTTGACTGTGTAAAGCACAGTGCAAGTTTTAAGTGGTGGTGTTCTTGTACTCTACATACTTTAGCCAGCAGATGGCAAGCTTCAATTCCATTTAAGGGAAAAGTGTTCGTCGGAGCATACTAAAATTAACATTTAAGAATGAGTTGTTTTTTTTCTTGTTGATCCCCTAATTAGCCAAACAGTGACATAAAGACTAGAGAGAGATGGATATCTTCATCAAATGGTGAACAAACAAAACCAATCTAACGCAGCCAACAAAAGCATGCCTATATGAGACTGCAAATGCTGCCTTGAAATGCTCATGGGAGCTAGACAAAAGAATACAGATAGATCAGACCATACTTCTGAAATATGTCAAACTTAACACTAAATATTCTTTCCCGTTTCTTTTATGAAAGAGTAGAGAAGAATGCTGTATTACCATAGCTATGATTTTGGATTGTTTAAAATACTCTCTGTCCCAAACACCTGTTTTTACAGCTATCTGAGTTGCATTCTTCTATATTTTGGTTCCTACAATTACCTCCGAGAGGCTTGAAAGATGTGAGGTATAGTGTATATATTGCCAATAGTCATCATTTTTTTTTTCATAGCATACACTGAGTTTCAAGACCTGTTTTTTTTGTTGTTGTTTTTTAATTGGTCCTGTTTCACATTCAGAAGCATAAGCCTGATTTGCACCCTTAGTCACAAAGATCAGACTGACACCTTTACATTAAACTATAGAACCTGACGAGGTAATAAAACACTAAATTACCTACATTTGAATCTGAAAATTGATGCACACAAACTTTGATACACAATATTTTTCAAGTGTAGGACTACAGTATGTTAAGGACTACAAAGTATTATGTATGTTCCTGCTATCCTCAATGTCTGTCTGTTAACACAAATACTAATATTAAAACCTAGCAAAAAAAAATCCTATGAGATTCAGGAGGAGTTGTTGGGTTTTCTCTCTTTGGGGGGTAAACTCTGTCCTTTTATTTCTTCTTTAGCATTTTGATTTTTCTTGGCTGATATTGTATCAGAATAAATATTTCCACTTTGCTCCTTTGTGGAGTGAAGATTATTTGTTTAGGGTTTTGTTTGTTTGTTTGTTTGTTTGCTGTGGATGAAAAGTAAATAGGGAATCTTGCAGTCAACTAGCAGTACACACAGGCTGGCTTTATTACTATAAAAAGTAGGCCAGCTTCCTGTACTAACCTCAGAGCAGAGGCTATATAAGGCTTGCGTGTAACATGCTTTCAAGGCAAACTTCCTCTCTGAAGTAAACAACAAAGAGGAATAAATATTTAATGAAACTTTGAGAGAGAAAAAACAACCTCAACTCTTTAATTTTTAACATTTAATTGTTGTGCTTTAACTTTATTGTTTCACTTGTGCAGTTCAGTGGAATAACCTCATCTTATTGTGCACTGAACTACATCAGTTTATAAGTGCATGATCATCCTACTTGGAATTGTAGTGGGTAGCCTGCCAAGACTCTCCTGGTGCCTTACTGATTGCAATTTACACCAATTACCTCTTCCTGGCCACAGAAATAAGGATTATTTTTTTTAATACAATAAAGAAAGGAAACTATACATGAAACATCAACAATTTTGTCTTTAGTTGTATGAAATCAGTGGAAACACTTGCATTAAATTAACATATTTTAATAAAATACATTGTATATGAATTTGTGTTAGAAAGTAATGGCATTATTTGCATTTTTTAAATAACTATAGCTGACAATATATACTCGCTGGTAGTTTTTGATGGTGTTGAGAGTCAGTAGACTATGCAATCTTTGTGACACCTGCATAACTCCATTAGTCTTAATATTTTTTAACTTGAAAACTGAGCAAACTCTGATCTGGTAGTTACTGACAGCCAAACACGGAACCCTGTGATGTTGTTCTTTGGTTCTACTCTGAAAAGTAGCCATAGAAACAACTACTTAACTGTACTTGAAGACCTCCTCTCCATATTTGTCCAGGTTTGTTTACTGATTTTTGCCATCTTGGATAAACCAATCCCTGGTGATATAGACAAATTTAGTTGATTCCAGCTGGAATGCTGTCTAAATGACTCACATTAAAATTCTCCGGCATTATAAAATCCACTACCTCATGTCTGGAAATCCAATCTGTCCAAACCATGTCCCTCAGATGTGCACATGCCACTGGTGTTGTATTCAAAAGGCATAATCTGGTCTAATACACTAAGCATATTAACCAAAACCACCTTCAGTACTTCACTATCAAATGTTAATATAAAGTAACACAAGTCTACTGAATTCTGATGAGGATCTGAAAAATCCGCTTACCAGTTGCATGGTGGCATGTGTACAATTGCAGGGTGGGAAATGGGCAACCATTTCTTCAGCTTAAGCTTTCAGCTTTCAGCTTTAAAAACCACTCACATTTCTAGTCAATGTGGATGTGAGTATACCCTTCTAAATATAATTGATGCAGTGTTTGTCTTCCTGAAGCAGCAAATAGCTCTATTGTCAATGCTGCTCTCCTTAGCTTTGTCAGTGGCTTGCAGAGTGTGTTTGTGTAATCATGCCACTGCCACAGCCTGTTGTCCATAGTAGCAGCTGTGATCCCTGTGCATTCAAGGGATTTAGGCCTGTAGATTGATGCTGTGACAAAGCTACTGGACACTCTTCTCCATATTCTCTGATGCCATACAGTAGTTTGGTGGGTCTACCCCAATGTGTTGTTCCTGACCCTCAGAGTGGGTGCTCTGTTCAGGATCTTTCATTCCAGAAAAGGAAAATATGGGGAGTACAGAGTGGTGGTGCAACATTTGGCCCGTAGAATGAATCATAAGCACTACTAGTGTAGACTAGTTATTGCATAGACTCTAATGTTTTAGATACAGTTTCTTCCATTCAGAACAGTTTCTTTTAACAAAGATTGATTCTGCAGAAACATGGGGTTGCCACCAGAGAAGTGTTGGTATGGCATACACCCCTGCATCTGTGCATCTTGACCTCTTGGTGATCACATTTATGAGATGTAGCTAGGATACCTGGAAACAGGTGGAGCTTGCAGGAGGATGAAGGGAAGTAAGATGTCCCTCTGTCACTTATGTTTGCATGCATATTTTCTATCTTCTGTTATTATAAACTTTGATGCAAGGATCATGTAAAAACCCATAGGAAAATTGTACTAACACCATGGAGTCTGTCCTGGTTGGTGTCTTTGAGCTTTACTGTAATAGTAATAGGCTTCAAGATTAGGTTTTTATTGGTAAATGTCAATTTCACTGTACACACAAACAATCTTTCAATTGAGAATCAAAAGTTACACATGGGCAATGAGGAAAAATGCTGCTTGATAAGTAATTTTGAGGTTTAAGGATATTTACTTTGCATATTTTGACATGGTATGTTGGCAATAAGGTTAATTTTTTAAAATCTCAATGTACATGGTTATTTATTAATGGACTTGTGGTGAGGGAGGGGTCTACATGACCCTGGAGTAGTCTTTCACCTTAGTTTTTTACGACCCACCCATCTCCTCCATGTGAGTGCTTGATAGGCTAGAAGAGTAGCTGGAAAAATTGAGGCATATATATATATATAATTTTCTAGAGCTCTATTCCAATTGCTCATTGATTTGAACTGTAAACTGCACTGTGTGTGGTTTTTTGTTTTTTTTTAATTACAATGATGTGCTTTTTATGACATTTGCCAATGTAGTCCTCCTCAGACTCCAGTTAAGCAGGGAGAGCAAGCCCAGTGTGAAGTCCAGACACAGTCTGGGCCTATGTATTTTGATTTCTTGTTAATGCTAATTCTTGAAGAAAAGACATTACTGACTTACAGGATTTATTACCACTGAGCGATTTCAACAGCTTATGGGCCCAAACTCCAAATGTGCTCTGGCTTTGGGGATATTAGGTTTGGGATCTCACACCAACTGTGGTGGTTCTAGTTCTTCAGTGCTTAAAACAACACAACGCAATATATTCTAATGTGTAGAAAAGCAGAATGAAGGTTAATAGTTCTCCTCACCTCCCCCTAAAAGGAAGATAAATTCCATTCCAGTAGATTCAGGACCCATGTATATTGCAGCTTTTCAGAGAAACCTGGTTACAGTACAGCTGTCTCATTATGGCTAAAGTCTCTTCTATGCTACAAAATGAAACCAGCCACCACAATTAGTAAATCAGTGTGTGCACACTCTATCTTGTCAGGGTGCTTCCTCACCAGGATAGGCTATATTGGCATTGTGGGACAGGCTAGTGACAGTTGACATAAGCAATGCAGTGTCTACACTGATGCTGTCAACCTAATTACATTTATCATGAGTCCACACTGCTTGGGGAGAAGATGTTACTAAATCACATACAGAGGCACTTATGTCAGCAGGAGCCAAATTTAAGTGAAGACCCTTCCATGGCTAGGTCAACACAAGGCAGCGTACAAACACCTCACCGTGTAGTGTAGAGCAGACCCCAGATACAATGGTTAAGGATCCTACCCACTGCAGGTGAATAAATGAGTCATTCCCCTTCTAATCCAAGTAAGAAAACAATAGACAATGCATGTTGTATATCATGTTTTTGCTAGAAGAAAAGAGTGACTTAAACTTAGATTTTTCCAGGCTCATTTGGACTTGTCCATTCTGATTAAACTACTGGGCACAGCATCAAAGGCTAAAGGAAGGTCAGCCAAAATATGGCTGCTAATGTAACAGTGAGTGAACAGTCTCTTCCAAGAAGAGTCACTTAGCTAAGTGAACACACTTGCAGAAATTCAGACTACTCAAAGACGTTTGACTTCATCTTCTTGGCTTATGCCTTTAAGGTGTGGCTATTGTCTGAAATTGGAGAACTACTAGTTGTGGTATGTAACTGATCACTTAAATAAGCCTCTGTACCAGATGACTGGAAGGTAGCTAATGTAATACCAATTTTTTAAAGAGGCTCCATAGGCAAGTTTTGCAATTACAGGCTTGTAATTATCAGACACACCGATGGACACAGTTTGGGTAAAAGTCAGCGTGGCTTTTGCAAAGAGAAATCGTATCTCACCAATCCATTAGAATTCTCTAAAGGGGTCAACAACTATTTGGAAAAGGGTGATTCAGTGGATATTGTGTAGTTGGACTTTCAGAAACCATTTGACAAGAGTCTTTAGTGTAGGACATTAGCAACATAACCATTTATGGGATAAGGAGGAAGATGCTTTTATGACTCTATAACTGGTTAAGAGAGGAATCAAAGGGTAGGAATAAACAGTCCAGTTTTCACAATGGAGAGAGGTCAAGTGGAGTGTCCCAGGGACAGGCCCGGCGACAGAAATTTTGGGGCCCGGTACTCTGATCGTTTGTGGGCCCCCCCCCCCCCCCCGGCCGGTCTCCTGCCGCCCGCGCCCTGCCCCGCCCGGGCCTACGTGGGACTGCCTTGCCGGTCGGGCATAGCGGGGGTGTCGTGTTGCGGGGGTACTCGGCGCAGTCGGCGGTAGCACGGTGGCGTGAGGCACGCGGCGTGTGCGGGCGGCCTCTAGCACACCACCCCTGCCTGGCCCACCTCCCTCCTTCCCCCCGCCTGACTCGGCCTACCCAACCTAATCTCCTCCCCCAGCCTAACCTCTTCCCCTCCCCACCCATCCCTGCTTGGCCCACCCCGCTCTTGGGGGTGATCTTCCTTTACCCCTGCCCAGCCTCCCCCCCATCTAACCGCCTTCCCTCCCCCACCCCTGCCTGGCCCGGCCCATCCCACCAAACCTAACCTCCTCCCCACTCCCAACCCAGCCTCCTGCCCCCCATGCCTGACCCGCCCAGCCCAGCCTCCCCCCCACCAAACCTCCTTCCCTCCCGCACCCACGCCTCGCCCACCCCGCCCAGACTAGTCTCCTGCCCCCCTCCCTGTCCGCCCAGCCTGGCCTCCCCCCCCCCTCCTTGCCTGCCCCCCAACCCAGCCACGCCAATTAATGAACCTCCTGAGCGCCCACAGGGGGTGAACTCACCGCAGAGCCCGCCCGCCCTGGCCGGCTCCCCTCCTCGGCGCCTCCGCCATCGTCAGCGCCGCACACCAGGGCGGCCGGGCGCGCTTCCCCGGGCCCGCTGTGGAGTCTGCCATGCGGTGCAGGCGCTTGGCTACAGCGCTGGGATGGCCGCCCGGTGGGGGATTTGCATGCGGCCGGCCGCACGCACACCGGGGCTCTGCAGAGCATCCCCTGTTTCCACCCCGCCTGCGCAGTCCTGAGTCCTGACATGGGGGGCCCCCCTTAACTCCGGGGCCCGGTACACCTGTCCCCCCTAGTCCCCCCTCCCCTCCCCCCGTCGCCGGCCCTGCCCAGGGATCTGTACTGGGAGCAGTGCTGTTCAACATTCATAAATTATCTGAAAAAGAGGGTAAACAGTTTGCAGATGATAGTTACTCGAGATAAAGTACAAGGCTGACTTGCAGAGTTACAAAGGGATGCGACAAAACTGGCTGGCAACAAAATGGCAGATGAAAATCAAAGTGGATAAATATAAATCAATGCAGGTTGGAAATTTAATTTAGATGTATTACTAAAGAAAGATCATTGGGGTAATTATGGATAATTCTCAAACATCCACTCTATGTGCAGCAGCAATCCAAAAACTAACACCATATTAGGAAACATTAAGAAAGGGATAGATAATTGACAGAAAATATCATAATGCCACTATATAAAGCCATGGTACTCCAACATCTTGAGTTCTTCATGCAGTTCTGATTGCCCTTCCCTATGAGGAGAAATTTTAAAAAATAGGCTCATAGACTTGGAAAAGAAATGACTAAGGGGATTGTGATATACTAGAGGCCTACAAAATCATGAATGGTGTGGAGATAGTAGATAAGAAAGTGATACTTACCCCCTTCAAATAGCACAATAACCAGGGGTCACCTGATGAAATTAATAGGCAGTGGGTTCAAAACAAATGTAAGGAAGTATTTCTTCACATAATGCACACTCAGCTTGTGTAACTCATTGCCACAGCATGTCATGAAGGCCAAAATATTACTTGGTTCAAAAGACTTGGCTAAGTTCATGGGGGATAGGTCCACCAATGGCTGTTAGCCAAGATGGTCAGGGCTGCAATTTCCATGGCTCTGGGTGTTCCTAAACCTCTGGTTGTAGACGCTTGGACTAGACTAGATGACTTGCGGTGAATGATTTGATAATTGCCCTGTTCTATTCATTCCCTTTGAAGCATCTGTATTGGCCACTGTTGAAAGATATTTACTACGGTCTCCTATTACCAACTGGCCAGATCTTGTCCCTTTTTTATTTCCCCACCTCTTTAAAATGAGACTATGCTCTAGATCCCTGAAATCCACATACTGACTGTCAAAGAAGGCAGGATTTAATTGGGGTACTTGATTCAGAGACACACAGTCTGTAAAATGGTTTGGTCTGAGATTTTTTTCCCTTTTGCTTAATAGTACAGTACTACAATCTGTCTGCTAATGCTATTTTTATTTATTTATTTATTTTTGACAAGAAACAGATGTACCTAATACTTTTTTATTTTGAATTAGAAGATTGTTAGGAGTTGAGCACTTCCTTGAGAACAGTCTATTTCACGAAAGGTCAAATTCTGCTTGCCTCATTTACAAATGCTCGTCTGTTCTGGGAACTGAAAATGAGTAAAGTAAGTGGAAATTGGCCGAAAATGTATCCTTTTAAAGAGGGAAGGATGTGCATATTGCATATAGATATTGTGTAAATGCATATCTTGACACTTACTTAGGATGTCCTGCATAGCTAACAGAGACCTGGATTATTTAAGTAAAGCATGCTTCCTAAACTAATGCAGATAAATCTTTGTCATAGATGTAACGAGTGTCTTGCTCCACCCCCCCTTTCTCAAATACAGGATTAAATTATATACTTATGGTTATATTTTATTGCCCATTTTGGTTCACAGTGGGACTACTTATGAGTATCTCCAATCTATTTTGGTAAACATGTACCTTTTTCAGGTTTGAGTGCTGTAAGTAGAGAGTATAGCCAATTATCATAATTAGTAGGAAGGAATCTTTCTAGTGTTGCAGAAAGGATTTTTATTGCAGCTGTGATCAAAATGTCTGGCTTTTGTTCTCCTTTTACTTGCTCTGCAATGACTATTGATCAATAAAGAGAGGCATGGAGTGAAATTCAGTTAACTTTGATGTTAATGGCATCTTTGCCATTAATGTCAATAGACCTCAATATTGCCAAGATTTCACCGTTTAATTTTATCTTGTCTTTAATTGTCTCCTACTGTTCCCAAACAAATGTGTAGAAGACAAATGTATGCAAAACCACGCAATTCTGCTCCGCATAACTGGCACCAGTCCAGCTGATGGTTCAGTCCTGGTGTCCATATAACATTAATACACACTGATTTGTGTTTTCATAAAGACGTTCCAGATTATTTTTCATTCTGTGGGAGAGGTGGCTAATTTTGCTTTCACAAGTCATGTCTAAAACTGTATAGAGTGTCACTCTACACTGGAAAAAGTGAAACATTTGTCAAAAGAAGACAGTTGTCAAGCCACAGCGTAAATGAATGCACTAAACCATCTTGAATTTCAGTTTGAGGTTTCAGTAACACTGAAAAATGTTATTTATTTCAGTAAAATATTTTGGGCCTTAATTTAATCTCTAATATTAGTTTTATGCCATTAAATTTCTACTGAAATTAATGGAACTTTACTCCAGTTTTATGGCAGTAACACAGGATAGAATCATGCTCAGCCTCTTCCTCTGAACTACATTACACTTGCAAAATCAAGCACTCAAAAGTTAGGAAAAGTTCACATTGTTTGCCTGTGCAACTTTAATTTGGCCCCCTTCTGTGTGTGTGTGTGTGTGTCTATATATATAAAAGTCAAATGGTGTATGCGTGTATGTACGTGCACTTACTCCTTCCACGCCGTTTGAGCTAGAGATTTGAAATTTGGTACAATTATAGGTCTTAGGGTCCTAATCAGGGTAAGAGTCGAAATTTTTTCAAATCTCACCTCTGACGCCCCCCAGGGGTGAAATTATTTAAAGGCCAATCACATCAGCTGGGCAGCTGCTGTTCTCTGTGACATAGTTATGATGTCATAATACCCCCTCCAACGGACCCTGCATTTGCTCAGCTTTCTGCCCCCTCCCCCCTCCAACGGACCCTGCACTCGCTCAGCTCTCTGCCCCCTCCCAACCTCTGACGGACCCGAGTTGGGTTTGGTCGGAGGGTAAGTGAGGTGGGGGTGTCGGGTTTGGTCGGAGGGTAAGTGAGGTGGGGGTGTCGGGTTTGGTCGGAGGGTAAGTGAGGTGGGGGTGTCAGGGTGGGTGAGAGGTGGGTGTTGGGGTTGGTCAGGGGGTGTTAGGTTTGGTGGGGGTGTTTGGATTTGGTTGGGGGGTGAGGAGGGGGGTCTAGGTTGGTCGAGGGGTAAGTGAGGTGTGGGTGTCAGGTTTGTTTGTGGTGGTAGGTAGGGGTGTCGGGTTTGGTTGGAGGGAAAGTGAGGTGGGCGTGTCAGGTTTGGTCTATGGGGGGTGAGGTGTGGGTGTTGGTCAGGGGGTGTTGGGGTTGGTAGGGGGTGACGTGGGGGTGTTGGGTTTGGGTGGGGGGGTGAGGAGGGGGTGTCAGGTTTGCTCTCTGCCCCCTCCCCCCTCCAACGGACCCCGCACTCGCTCAGCTCTCTGCCCCCTCCCACCTCCAACGGACCCGAGCAACGCTGGGTATTTTCGCTAGTATAATATATATATTTCTGTGTGTGTGTATATATGTATAATGAAATAGTGAGCAACTACCCACTCACTGAATGCAACCTGTGTCTTACAGAAGAGATTGTTTTATTTGGTTATTTTTATTTATATATTTATATATATATAATCTCTTCTGTAAGACACAGGTTGCATTCAGTGAGTGGGTAGCTGTTCAATATTTCATTCTCACTCAGTGCATGGCTCCCCAACCATATTTAATTCTCAGCATCCAAACCCCACACTGAATTTAAAAATAATAGTTTCCTCATGAGCAATGCTTAGCAGTCTTTAGTGTCTGAGTGTTTCACAAACATGATGAATTGATCTTCACCACATCCCAGTGAGATTAGGTGGTGGAATCACCATTTTCCAGATGGGGGAATTTGAGGCATAGAGATTAAGACCAAAATTATCATGTCAACTATCAGTTAAGGTGGTCCTCAACCAAATTTCATATCCCTTTCCTTATGTAAGGAGGCACTGAAGTATCTCAACAAAAGCTTTTTGTTTTGTGTATTTTTTTTTAACATGAGCTAAATGTATTTCCCTATTCTTCTCAGAAATGGCTAACCAGTTTTGGTTGAAACTTGAAGACTGAGAGACCCTAGCATGAAACATTTTGGCCACTGAGTTGATCAAAGCCATAAGCAGCTGAGAATAGGGACTTCCAATGGAAAGTATTGGACACTCTGCACTGTGGGCTGTGCTAACAGTTCTGCCTGGAACACTGTCACAGCTAAATTGTACCCACCTGAGCAGGCCCACAAGGTAGGGTAAAAAGTGAAAGCCTTTTCCATATTGGGCTCTTGTATTGGGACCAACTGTGCACTATCAGGGGACTAGAGGCACTGCTTTTGGTTAGGGAGTGAAGACTGGGGAGGAGTGTAGAGCCAGACTTTTCACTTTTACAGGTGTACAGGTCAGGAGAGGGGCAAGCACCCTGAACTCTTTCATGGAGTCCCCACACTATGAAGACAGTCAATGGCTCAAATTCGCAACCTGGGGGTAGTGGGGAGATGTCACAACATCTATAGTGACTACATGTAAATCTATAGCACAACCTCTTCAGATTCTACCATATGTCCCTCTGATCAATATGCCAAGGGATTTGTCAAACAAAAAACTCTGGGGTTCCTTTCTGTGCTGCCTGCATATCCAGGGCCAATGTGCAAATGTCTGCTTTTATAGCACAAATTGTGTCTTAGGCTGTGGTTAGACTACAGGGGGAAGCGCTATTGTTTATAGCGCTTTCCGATTTAGCGCTACAGCTGTTGCGCTAGAGGGTGTCCAGATTGAAGCCCTCTAGCGCAAGAGAGCGAACACATTTGTCCTGCTTTTGCCGGCAGAAGCAGTTGCGTGATAGGGCAGGTATCCCAGCATTCAGCTGGGTGCAGCCCTCTTTGAAAAGGAGTGGGGTGAGGGGGGACTGGGAAGGGAGGGAACTTCTGGCTGTCAGTTTCATTTCCGAAACTGACAGGCTCTGCACCTCCCTTCCCTAAGCATTTATTTGGGGGGGTTTCAGCGGCGGGGACCGGGGCAGGGGCTGGGAGCACCTCCAGGCTGCCGCCCGCAGCGGCAGGGGACCCTGCAGCCCTGCCGCCCGCAGCGGCATGGTTTCCAATTTTTATATGATTTTGGGGGAGGGTTCTGACGTGGGGGTTATCTGGGGATGGGACAGAAGAGTTTTAAATGGTGGCCAGAGAGGATGCAATGGGGATTCTGGGACAGGATGCCGGAGGCTGGAGGCTCACTATCACGCAAGGGCAGTACACATTGCATCCCTTGCGTTACAACAGCAGCACTGATAGCTTTATTCCTCTCGTTTTGAGGTATACCAGTACCGCTTTAAAAGGTCAGTTAAAGCGGAAAAAGTGGCTTGGGAGTGTGTACTGGCAGGGCTATTGTAGCGCTAAAGAGGGGTTTTAGCGCGAAAACAGCCCCAGTCTAACCACAGCCCCAGGGAAGTGTGTTGCTGTGAATGATGAGTGACATTAATGAAAACACCTTGGGCCACATTATACCACTTACAATTTGACTTTAGATAGTACTCTTATTGCTAAGAACACAGTATGTGCCATCACATGTGCAGGGTGACAGATATTTGAATGTTTGGGCACTTATTAAACTTTGGAAACAGTGTTGCACTATCAGAGCAAACTGAAGGAAAATGGCAGAATAACCATAGATGGAATGTCAGTCAGTAAACATCCTTGAAATGCGAAGTCCACTACATTAAAGGAAAAAATCCTGCCTTCTGTCACCAGGCAGGGGAGGGGAAAGGGGGATCCTGATCCCATGAGCACTCTCTAGAGCAGCAACAGGAGAAGGTTCTATTCTTGTACTCAAGACAGTGCTAGGGTGAGAAACTGCCTAAAAAGCAGTCTACTGGTATGAGACAGGAACAGGTCACCAGCATTCCTGCATACATGATGTGCTTTGATCGGCAACCGGAGCTGGAAAGTTGCATGCTGTGCCTTCTTTAAAAAGAGCAGTAAGTTGTTTTCCATTCTTTCTGCTCCTAGCCCATCTCTCTTCTTGTCCTGCATCTGCAAGGTGGTGGTAAGACCATTCAGTACTGACACACTGCTCCTCACCCCAGCATGGCTCAAAAATGAAGACAGGATTGTGCCTGACATTTGTGTGGTAGATCTGTAACATCCTTCAAAATCTAAACGTTCCAGGCTTGATGAGCAGTCTCGATTTCCCACTACAGAATAAACTGGTTACACACTTGTCCTGCAGTTATGGGGATGCAGTCTAAAGAAACATGAAGTATATGGTGGGAACACTAGAGTTTTTCTGTATTTGAATGAAAATGTGCTTTTTGCAGACACATGAAAGAAACAAGGATTAAAAAAGTGCCTGTGGGACTTAATCCAAAACCCACTGTCATTGGGGGGAAAAACTCCCACTGACTTCAATGGGTTTTGTTAGTCCCTTATCACACCAGTATATTGTCATTTTAGAGGACTGTACAGCAACTGCAAAAGCAATGCAGTGTTTTGTTTTGTTTTTACAGCAATCTTAAATAAAACTTGCTATAGCATCAGTAAAATGTTTTGCAATCTACAGAAAGATTCAGAACTTTGCTTCATTTTACTTAAGATCCTTGTGGAAAGTACCGATTGTCTTCCTTGTTTGTACACTACTTAACACAACAGGGACTCTGGACCCTACTATTGCGTAATAGAAGATCAGGGTGATATGTTCCTACTTCCTTCACCAAGAATATAATCAAGCTGCAATGTTCTGGACACCCTGTTCTCTCCAAATTTTTAGACTATTGGCTGAAATCCTGGCACCACTGAAGTTAATGGGGGAAAAATATTGTCAGTCATATGATACAACATATATCTAAAGAAAGTCACCTGTGACTCGGCAATGTGTATTATGATATGAAATGACAAAACATAGCATTGTGCCAGAACAATCAGTAGTCAGTAAGTCAAGTGACTACCAGGTACATCACTTTACTTATGACACTAATCTTAGTGATTGGAGAAGGTTTGGGATGCAACAATGGGATAGTTTTATGTGCTCAACGGGCAGTGTGATAATGCCATGTCTACATCGGAGTTGGGGAACATTAGCTTTATGGGAAGGAATTGAAAGGACTTTGCACTATTGGATCAATGGTAACCATTTGTTATCAAGAAGTTGTATCATACTGTTAGTCATAATTGTACAGTTGCTACAACATTACCTACATTATAAATTAATCTGAATGTCTTCTTTCTATATCAAATTAAAGATTGCAAGGTGGAGCAGGATTCATCTGGAACCAAAATAGATAAAAAGTCTGCAACCATTTCAGAGGACCTAAGTGTGGGTTGTTTTTTTTTAAAATACTTTTGGTTTTTTGATTAGGTGGGATAAATGTGGTTGGCTAAAAATCAAAAAAAAAATTAGGTGTTTTGGCAAGATTGTAGCCCAAAATGGTGAAAAGTTCATGAGATCAGATGGACTTTTCTAGCTCAAATGTGAGGGATTAAAATGTCACATTCTTATTCCAAGTCTCCTGAGACTTGAGCCACATCCAAATAGACCCATTCTAGTTTTTGGATCTCACTGAGAATCAGAATGACAGAGGATTGGATCCAGGAATTTGAACCCAAACCCCAGTACATTCCCCAAGTTCAAAGGGGTTTTAGGTTTAAGGCTCTAATGTTCCCCCTTACTGATAGCACAGTGCACTGAAGGCCCCATTCCTTGAAGGGGACTTGCTGCCCTGTAGGGGATTTTTCACTGAATGAGTCCCTGTGAAAGGTGATCTCTTCAGGACAAGAGAAATTAAGTGGATAGGACTTTCTAACAGCACATAATAATACATCAGACTTCATAATATCTTAGTTTAAGAATAAAGAGCAACGCAATATACAGTCCTGAATTTTGATGACTGTACTGTGACAGGGCACTGGGCTTGGGGGTACAAATGAGACCAATGTTATGGCCTGTTGATTCTTTAAAATTATGAGCTTGTAGTTGCAGGTTATATGCTGTTTCCTGAAGGGCACATGACTAGGTACAAGCACGTGAAGTTTCTTGATCTAATCTTATAAACACAATTTGAGGAAAGGGATGTGACCCTGAACTTTATTTGGACTGCCCCAGCTAGTGAATCTTCCATCGCCTTATGATTGCATTAATTGGGCAGCACATGCCCATGGGCATTGTACCAGACTAAGTAATAAACAAATTCCTTTCAAAGTCCTCTGGCGTCGCTTTTAATTGAAAATGGAGACCATCTCTATTGCAAGTAATCCCTTGCCATTATCAGATGTCAGTCTGATAGTCTTTGGTTTGGTTCTATTTTAAAACAATATTCAAATATTGGTCTTCATATTTTGCCGACTCTGCATTAAACTGAAGCAACTCAGTTCAGCAGTACTTTTTTCTGGAGAGACAGCTAACCATTTAAAGTCTAACCAGGCCTGTTCCATTCTTTTATGTTGCTTTTCATTTTTAAATCTTAGTTGAGTTATTCCCATAGAAAGCAAAAGGAAAATGCAGACCAGCTGCAGCACTGAGCATTATTGAATGCTGTAACCATACTAATATCTGGGCAGGAAACCAGAATAGGAGGAATAGTTGAGCCAATATGAAATACATATGAGATAAATAAGAAACCTATGAATACAGTTTAAAAAAATCTCCCAAACATCTGTTTCCCTCTGGCATAGAGATTTATTAGCCTCAAAGTTTAAAAATAATGAGTTATCGTGTTGTGTTTTGGAATTGGCCTGGTTTTGTGTGTAATCTCCTAACATGGCTGCTTCAAATGAAATACCCAAACCCCTACTGATACCTCAATTGGCGTTTTACCTTAAATAAGGGCTTGATCAATGGGAAGGCTCCTGTGGACTTCAGTGAATGTTGGATCAGGCCCTAGTGTAGGGGTGGGCAAACTTTTTGGCCTGAGGGCCACAATGGGGTTTAAAATTGTATGAAGGGCCAGATAGGGAAGTCTGTGTGCCTCCCCAAACAGACTGGCCCCAACCCCTGTCTAACTCCCTGCCACTCTGACTCCCCCCTCAGAACCGTTGACCCATCCATCACCCCCCTGACTGCCCCCCGAGACCCTCTGGCCCTTATCCAATGCTCTGGCCCTGGTCCTAGCCCTCTTACCACACCACTCAGAACAGCATGTCTGGCCCAGAGCCACTGATCCACTGGGCCAGCATGTCTGGCCCAGAGCAACCCTGCCCCACAGAGCACTGCTCGCTTGACATGCTGAGGCTGCAGGCTGGGGAAGGAACAGCCAGGAGCTCAGGAGGCCAAACAGAATTAGCTCGCGGGCCGTAGTTTGCCCATCCCTGCTCTAGTGACCATCTTTTCAGAGATCCTGTGCACCTGCAGTTTCTGACATTCCGCACTTCTGAAAATTATGGTCCCCAATCCTGCAAACTGCAGCATATCCCTGTACCTGTGGGAAGCCTCATTGACTTACACGACACTCTATGCAGAGCAACATTTTGATATATATTCTTTTACACGGCCACTTAAGGCACTAGATAAGAAAACTACATAAAACTGAGCCTATATAGATTTTTCCAGAGTATTTGACCCTGTTTAGTTATAATTAGAAATGATGTATTATCCAGAGAAAACTTTGTTAAATCTATTAAGCAAAAGCTTCCAACACCAGATCTGGAGCTTCTGAATAAATGACTGAATACCATGCAGAGAAAGCAACAGATTCACTTGTGAAGACAGCAAAATGATTGCAACACCAAATTGTCAGTCACTGCCCTCCATGTAGTGGAAGCTGCAGTGAACACTACATCTGAAAAACTTTTAATAAATGAAAAAAATCAACAGTCAATTATATTCTGAATTCCAGCAAATTATGGAATGACTTTTTTTTTTTTGACTATCATTTTAAAGTCAGCAAGCAAAGGAATACTGGATCCAAATTTGGTAGATTGAATATGTCTGAGGTAGAATTTCTCTCCCAAAAATAGAAGTACTCACCAGAGTTCAAGACCTCTCTTCTGCCATTGTGTAACAAAACAAAGGAGTGAAGTAAAACTTGGTTTACTTGACTCATCTAGCTCAGGTCTAGCACTCAAGACCAGAGTTTAGTTTATTAAACTCTAATTTGGAGTCATTACGATGTTTAAATAGTACTGAATGAATGACCTCTTTAAGATATGGCACCAAATGATTTTTGGAGTCTGGATCTTACTCTTTTTTTTTTTTTTTTTTTTTTTTAAAGAGTTTAGCTCTCTTGCTATTTAGATAATCCTGAATATCCAACTGGCTGCTAGCAAGCCTTGTCGATAGGAAAAATTGAACCCAGTTCTCTGCAGAATAGGACCCTTAGGTAGGAATGAGGAATGGTGATTTTTTTTTTTATCCATTCCTGATTCAATGAGTGGTACAACATGTTGAAGTAGCTTGTGACCAGGTCAAAAGGGATTTTCTGCCTCCTTTCTAAAAATTCTCACTGCCTAGACATACCCAGGCCTGGAAAGGTGCCCTGCTAGAAGGGAAGAGCTGGGAGGTCAGACCTCTAGGGATTGCCTATTAAGGCTTCCCATGATCAGCTGCAGGCAGAGCCAGTAAGAGTTGGTCCTCTGGCATCTACAAGGTCCAGGAGCAGGAAGTGGCCAATAGGAGTCCAGCAGGCCACATAAAAAGATCTGGCCAGTTCGCCAAGTGAATCCAGGACAAAAGGCACTTGCTGCTCTGCCCCCAAGTAACCTGGCCTTGTCAGGGCCCTAAACTGGTACTTTGATCTTCACAGAGGAACAATGGTTATATTATGGACTCAAAGAACCAGGTGTCTATTTTGAGCTCAAAATTTAATTAGTTTTCTGTTAAACCCATAAGGGGACTGGGCTGGGCCATGGAAACAACAGACCCTTGTGAAACAAGACATGAGGGGGCGTAGAATGGAAAAATCCTGACAATGCTGTGTCCTGCCACAAGTAGTGGCACACTGGTGATGCATGCATTGTAACAGTAAAAGGTAAAGATGACTGGTTATGCCAACCACAATTTTTTTTTTAAGTGGAAACATTTAAGTTTTTGTGGTCATTGATCAGATGAAACTGTCATGGATATGGTCAGGTGACTTTTTATTGATTGCAGGGTATTGCTATGGAAACAGTTCAGGTATACTTTAACTGTGAACTTCTGTGCTTCTGAAAACTTTTAAGAATCCTAAATATAACTTAAACACTGAGCTGTGGTTTTTATACTAATTGAAACACTAGTGAAGATTTTGTTTTCCTGACATATTCTTGGCTTCAACTTTAAGAAAGTTATTTTGGTCAGAAATATTTATAAACTTCAGGCAGTTGAACTTTCCTCTCCATTTCATTGTCAGAGTACCTCTTTCTTTCAAATCCTCTTTTAAAAATGGAAAGGAGGGGGTCCCACAAAATGGACAGAAATCTGTCCCCATACTTTGTTCGTGTGTTACTTTGAAGAATGATAAATACTGAGTGTTCAGATCTGGATCCAAATGTCTCATTTGAGGCCTGTCTCAAGTTTCAAGTTTGAAATAGGCAGATGAGTGTGATGTTGCACTCTGTGTTTATGGAGATATGCTTGTGTAAATATAATGTAACTGGAATATGCTTTATGCAAAAGGTCTCCTGTAAGATATCATTACAAATCTTATAATCTAGCGAGTCTGTTCATCCTATTTGTATGACTGTATCCTCCTTGTATCCGAAGCCAGAGCAATACTCCATATTTCTAAAGTCCTATTGTCGCTGTGCAAAGTGGTGGCTTAGAATCTTGATGGCTCCCATTAACTAGAACAATTGGTGGTAAATGGCTTTATTGGCTTGTAAGCCTTCCTGTATATCTGTGTGCCAGGCAGTGGGTAATGAAGTCTCGCAGGACATGTGAACTTGTCGCATGGTACTGGAATCCAGCTTAGACATGGTGCTTTTCCAGGAAGGTTTGGGGTGGGAACCCAGAGAGAGAGAGAGAGAGAGAGAGAGACAGACAGACAGACAGACAGGATTCACATCTTGTGCCAAATATATAAAAAGGGGTGGAACAGAACAAAGGGGGCTGCCAGTCATGAGATCCCCTAGTTCCCACATGAGCAGGAACTGACAAGGACTGTACCAGGGAAAGGATTGGGCCCAGACTAAAGAGTCTAATCTGTGAAAGAAGCTTATTGGAACATCTGAGGGTGAGACTTACCTGTATTCAGTTTCTTAAATGTGTTAGGTTTAGACTTGCTTGTTTTGTTTGCTTACTTAAAACCTCCTTTTTCTACTTAAAATCATTTTTTGTTAATAAACCTAGAGTAAGTGATTAATATTAGGGGAGTCAACAGCTGTGCATATCTCTCTATCAGTGCTATAGAGGACAATTTGAGTTTACCCTGCATAAATCCATTTTACTCAGTATAAAGCTTATTTGGGGTTTGGATCCCATTGGGAACTGGGTGTCTGTGCTGGAGATAGGTGACTTGCTGAGCAGTTTTTGGTTAGTCTGCAGTTTTGGGGGCATGGACCAGACCTGAGTCTGTTGCAGCAGATGAGCATGTCTGGCTAACAAGACAGGCATCTGGAGTCCCAACCTGACAGGGAAAATGGGTTCTGGTAGTTTCAGCACATAAGGTAACGGTCCCAAGGCAGTCTCTGTGACTGAACCTGTCAGAGAGCCTCAATCCAGTTTTAGTTGTATGGCCTGAATCACCTCTTGACTTTCTCTGTTAGAAAAGAAGCATGCTTGATGTTAATGTTCTTCTCTTTCCAAGTCTTCCATTATGATCCCCTTGACCTTAACTCTGCTAGATTTCCTAGGGGGAGATATTTGTTAAATATCCCTCTATACCACAACTACCTGCTCTATTCTCTTCCTCCTTTTCCCCGAACATATGTTTGAGCCTTCCCCCCTCAAAAAAATCATTTAAAAGATTATCATAAAAGATGTTGCTTTTGATAGTCCTGAAGTCTAAATCTACCCACTGAACAGGGGCAGCCATTAATGGAGCCCTTCCCATGCTGGTTAACCAATTTACTCAGCTTGAACTGGCCAATTGTTGACATTGCCAATAAAGGAAAACAGCTAGTGCTAAAATGCAGCAGTGATGCTTGTGAACTGATTGCCTGTCTGGACTGACACAACACCCAGCTCCAATAACATTTTGGGCACTGCGTCTGGGTTTGAACTTTCAATCTAAAGGTGAAAGACTTTTGAATCCCATTTAATTTCCCCTCTGGAGTCCCCCAAAAGGTTTCTTGAAACAAAATATGGCAAAATTACATAATAGCCAACTTTTAAAGCTGACCAGCAGATTTAGCGGGGGGATTAATTGTGAAGCCCACAAGCTACTCCCTTTGCTTCCAAAAGGTTGTCACTGATTCTGAATATTGCTGATCATGTAAGAAACTAGGTGGGTGAGGTAATACCTTTTATATTGGACCAACTTTGGTTAGTGAAAGACTGCTTTTGAGCTACATAGAACACTTTTTCAAGTAGAAAAGGTAGAAGTGCTTTGTGTACCTCAAAAGCTCTCTTTCCACAACCAAAGTTGGTCCAAAACAAATATTACCTAACCTGTCTCCCTCCCCACCGGGACTCTCACAACTAGAACACTGGAAACAATGGAACACTGAGAGACAACAGTGCAAATAAAATAAAAACCCTAAAGAAGACTCCTTCAGATGGAAATTAGTTATTTTAACCTCTTAGGGATGGTTCCTGCTCTAATTGAATTCAATGAGAATTCAGTTATTAACTGCAATAGTAGATTCTAGGCCTAAATATCCTATATATCCTGTGTTTTATATACTAAACCCATGGGTCAAAATCTTAGGTAAAAGAGTGCAATTTCTTTATCTCACTTCTTTACTTGGTTTTAAGGAATATAACTGGCTCTGTGGATATGGGGAAAGCGACGGATGTGATATATCTGGACTTTAACAAAGCTTTTCATATGGTCTTCAACAGAATTCTTGCCCGCAAGTTTAAAAAAAAGTATGGATTGGATGAATGGACTATAGGGTGGATAGAAAGCTGGCTAGATTGTCAGGCTCAATGGGTAGTGATCAATAGCTCAGTGTTTAGTTGGCAGCCAGTATCAAGCAGTGTGTCCCGGGGTCAGTCCTCAGGCTGTTTTTGTTCAATATCTTTACTAATGATCTGGACGATGGGATAGATTGCATTCTCAGCAAGTTTGCATATAACACTAAGATGGGGGGGGAGGTAGATAGGGTCCAGAATGCCTAGACAAATTGGAGGATTGGGCAAAAAGAAATCTGGTGAGGTTCAACAAGGACAAGTGCAGAGTCCTGCACTTAGGACAGAAGAATCCCATGTACTGTTACAGGCAGGGGACGGACTGGCTAAGCAGCAGTTCTGTAGAAAAGGACCTGGGGATTATAGTGGATAAGATGCTGGATATGAGTCAGCAGTGTGCCCTTGTTGCAAGAAGGCTAATGACATATTGGGCTGTATTAGTAGGAGCATTGCCAGCAGATACAGGGAATTGATTATTCCCCTCTATTAGACTCTCTGGTGAGGCCACATCTGGAGTATTGTGTCCAGTTTTGGAAGACCCCACTAGAGAAAGGATGTAGACAAATTGGAGAGAGTCCAGGGAAGGGCAACAAAAATGATCAGGGGGTTGGGGCACATGACTTATGAGGAGAGGCTAAGGCAACTGGGCTTGTTTAGTCTGTAGAAGAGAAGAGTTGAGGGGGGATTTGATAGCAGCCTTCCACTACCCTGAAAGTGGCGGGGTTTACAAAGAGGATGGCGCTCAGCTGTTCTCAGTGGTGGCAGGTGACCGAGCAAGTGTAAAATGGTCTCAAGTTGCAGTGGGGGAGGCCTAGGTTGGATATTAGGGCACATTTTTTCACTAGGAGGGTGGTGAAGCACTGGAATGGGTTACCTAATGAGGTGGTGGAATCTTCATCCTTAAAGGTTTTTAAGGTCAGGCTTAACAAAGCTCTGGCTGGGATGATTTAGTTGTGGTTTGTCCTGCTTTGAGCAGGGGGTTGGACTAGATGACCACCTTAGGGTTGGAAGAGACCTCATCTTCCTTGATTCTAAGTAGAAATTCTAGCCAGTGTATGTAATTAGCTAAGCCAACTGCCAACATTTTGTTCCAGTCTTTTCGTCTCCTCAGACTTATTCCATTATTTGACTTCCTTACATTTAAACATATGTTTGAGAGGCTATGGAAGTTGCTTTTAATTATTCCACACATTTGTAATCCACACACAATCCATACCACACTGTCATTTTAAAAGCACTATTCATACAAACTCAATATAAAAATCAACCATACAAAATCAAAGCAAAGATTTTTAGTGCTGGACTGATGAATGAGAGTAGTTTAAAAAACCTAGCACATTTGCTAGTTTTAATAACAGACCTGTCCAATTTTGTCATTCCCTAGCATATGGTATAACAAAGCTAATGTTCCATCCTAGTTTTTTTTAACATATGATAACATTTTAGCTTTATGCCTTTGGCAACTAAAGAATGGTTCTGTTTAATTAAAATAATAATAATAAAAAAAAAAATTCAAAGGGCTACCTATACTTCCTCTACCCATCGCTTCTATTCTGCTAACCACTGTTTAGAAATGGCATTTTATATAGCTATTAACTATGTTGGCTATAATCTATTTTAAATTAACCCTTTCATCAGTCATTCAACTGCATTTCTGAACCAGTCTCCATTTTATTTTCCTAATGAGCATATTTTACTGTGGCAGAGGTAGTGGGTGGGAAAGTTACCTGACAACTACTGGGCCAAAGACTACGGCCAAGACTTTCAAAAGTGGCTGATGGCCGGATCCAACTCTTACTGAACTCAAAGGAAATTTTCTGTTGATTTCAAAGGAAATTGCACTAATCCCTAAGTTTCCTCAGTTCTTGGGGACATGACTTTCACAACATGGGAACTCTGCATCTTCTGAAAATTGGGCCCCTTGAATTGGCCACACAAAATTTGAAGTACCTCACATCTAGATGTGAAAAAAGGTGATGGGGTCCCACTGTTTAGGGAAAATGAACAGGTGAGAAGCCAACCTCTGCTTTCTTCACTTGCCAAGATTCCTACTAAAGTATGGCTGGGCCCAGCTTGAGGGGTCTGCTAGTAGGTGTCTAGTAAATTTGAAGGCCTAGCCTTCCCTCAGTCTGTTTGAGCTGCTTGGAGGAAGAAGGAACACTTTATCACTGTTCTTCCATCCCAAAACCTCCTGGCTGCTATAATGTTAAGACCTTCTGCTACTTTACACTTTCCTCCGCTTCCAGGCTGCTATGGTATGGGAGATAGTATCTATTTGTCCCTTAACTTGTTAGTGGATTTTTCAAGGCATGATTTACTGTGTGCATGTGTGGTGGTTGCTCTCCTAGCCTTGTGGTCACCAACTACTAAACATAGTTGAGAGGAATGCTAGGACAGTAGTGAAAATAATACTGTTGTCTTATTTTTTTCCATTCACAATCTGGAAGATGTAAGTGACTAATTCATTAGCCTAATTCTTGAGTCAGGGTAAATGGCTGGATTTCTTCTCAATAGAATGAGTTTGCTGAAAACTTGCTTTAGATGAATGTCTACCTGGCTCCAGGAACAGCTCACTGAAAACTTCTTGGAGACCCCTGGGGTTCTTTGTTGGAAAAGCAGTGGAAGCCTGTGGGATTCTGCAGAGACCAAACTTCCTCAAGTTTCCTGCTCATCTGGTCTAGATGCAGTTGAGCTGATCAATTTGATTTCTGTAAGGCATGATTGTCCTAAAGCAGTCTTAAAAACTAACATTTGATTAAGGGAATACTGCATTCCCCCTTCCTAATAGTTCTATGTCCTTCAAGGACTCATCTGCAACATAAGGCAGGCCTGAGGAGTAGAGACTGTCTGGTGTCTGGAAACGACCTACCAGTGCATAACAAAACTTAACAGCAAATAAGTATTCTTAGTTATGAATTTAGAAATGCAGAGTCACTTTTTAATTCAAACAAAAGTAATCTAAAGGCTAATTTAAAAAAAAAGTGGTGTCACCATTTGAATTTGAGTTACAACCCTGATTTATAGTGCTTATAAAAGTTAGCTGTAATGTGGATAGTTGCTCTCCACTGTTTCCCCCACATGTCTGCAATTGTACATTATTCACTCTTCCTATCTGTTTTTATATTGGAAAAAATGAACGTTAAAGTAAAAATATTTCAGTTGCCAATAACTTATGGTTACAAACTGGATTGCTGGCCGTCTCAATAGAGAGGCCAAAGACCAACATACATTTTTGAATAGTTTAAAATGGTCCCTCTAGATCACCCTTATAAAAGTACTTAATATTCTGTAGTAATGGTCCCAAGCACTGCAATTTACAATAGTGCTGTCTATAGCTGGGATTACTGCAGGATACTGTACCCTATTTTTAATAGAGATGCTTCTGAAACACAACAGCACAACTTGAAGTACATTAGTAGGGAATGCTGAGGAATCTTGCACTGAGCCTAAGCCAAACCTATTTTGTAGATGGAAATTTCTCTCTACTCATCTATTTTCTGCACCGTTCACAAAAAATACCTATCTTCACTAAGAACCAAAACCAGAGAGAGCCTCCATGGAGACTAAGGTGACGGATTCCATTTTGGAACATTTTGGTGGTGGTTTATCACATGACTAAAGTCTACATAGAGACACAAGGTAGATGAGGTAATAGTGTTAGTGAACCAACTTCTGTTGGTCCAATAAACTTCTCTCACAACAGAAACTGGTCCAGTAAAAGATATTCCATCCCCCACCTTGTCTCCAATATCCTGGGACTATGTAGCCTACATAAAGCATTAACCAGTCCCTCACAGAGAAGGAGGATGAAGTTTCCTGCTTGCCACCATATGGAGACAGGGAGTGATGGAGGTATTTGCATAGCAGCTTGCTCCACAATGCACCTTCAACTTCACCTTACAATTGTATTCATCACTAAGAAGATAAAGGAACAGTTTGATCATTTTCTCTTTTCTCAGAATTTAATTAATTCTCTTGCATCAGTATATATGAACAGAAGTTGGCCTGAAATGTGTAATGCAGACATTAGTGGACCATAATCGGGCTACATTCACAGGAGGTCCTTATCTGCTCCCTCTGTGGCCATCACCCCCACCTCTTGTTGTATTTGGAAGAATTGGCCCAGTAATTGACTCCCACAGACAGACTGAAACTACTCCTGGGATTGATTTTAATCTCTGCAACTCAAACTGTTGCCCTTCTAGATAAAGCAACTCAGTATGACCAATTGTTTTACATTGCTTCCTTGGTTACTTAGACAGGCCCACACAGATGGTTAGTGTGACTAACTTGGATTCCTATGTTTTGTACATCCTACACACTGATGTAATAAGCAGAGATTAAAATGAGGTCCTGATTTGTTTGCATTTTTTCGCTGTTGGAATACAACAATTAAAGGGGAGGGAAAACCGAACTACTTAGTAGGAGAAATTGACATTCAAATACTTCTAAGATAATTAGTTAAGGAAGTCTTCAATATTAACTCAATCTTTTAAAATGATTCATAAGATGACAAGACCCATAAACTATCCATACTATGAAATATGAAGACTTTGAGAAGACTCTTCTTAGAAACTGCAAGGGGATTGCTGCTGCAAGCTGCATCTTGAAACAGTCATTAATCTCAGTCAAACTATCCTCTGAGCTTTGAGTTAATGTGACTT
Source organism: Sternotherus odoratus (assembly GCA_032164245.1). Classification (NCBI taxonomy): domain Eukaryota; kingdom Metazoa; phylum Chordata; order Testudines; family Kinosternidae; genus Sternotherus; species Sternotherus odoratus. Next base: position 34,337,933 of record JAVMKO010000004.1, read on the forward strand.
TCAAAGCTGGATTTGCACATACACACTGTTGCAGGCATAACATATTTACAAAGACCCAATATGTGTGTCTCACCTTGTAATCTGTAAACAGTTACCACAAAGAAATGAATTGGGCCCACTGAGTTCTTAGAGCCAGTTTTTACCACCACTTCCTCACTCTGCACAGTAAATCACTTGTTAGTTTCACTGGAATTACTCAGGATGTAAGGGATTATTTAATATCATAGGTCAGGATAGCAAAATGTAGCCTCTGATGCTTTCAGTAATTATACCGACTCTTTTCTGAGGTGCTATCCCCAGAAATAAACACTTTAAAAGCTTCTGGAATATAGAAAAATTATGGCACTAAAAACTGACCACCCCTTAAAAATTATTCTTTTGGGGACTTTTTTAGTATTTTACTTGTGGGTTTATGTGCTTTAGTTCCTGTTATATTTTTTTTTACCTATGTGGTGTCTTGAGTTTCTTTGTACAAGGGATGGAGTGCTTTGTAATTAAGGCTTTTATTCAAAAGATGTGTTCCTATATTTCTACATTGTCTTCAGAAAATGTATTCAAGTTTGTAACACTCCTCTGACTCAATGGAGTGATAGCACTTATAAAATGTGGTGGTTGAGTTTTTTCTACAACTACTGTATAACGGTCAACGCTGCAATCACTGCCTACCTCAGTTTCCATACCTGAGGGTTGTAACTTTGAGGGGTCTTAATGAGTGATCAGGAGATGTCAAAGTGGCCTAAAATCCATAGTATCTTCCCCAAAAAAACTTTCAAGGACAACACTGTTCTGCAAAGGTGGGGCAGGATTGGAGGGGGCAGGGTCCAATCATGTAATGCTTTTGGCAATCTCTCCTCACCCAGCTCCTGACGGAATTGCTGTTTGAACAGCTGAGTTCAGGAACCAGGATCTCATTTGCAGTCTCTTGCCAGAAATGTTTGTTCCCCCTGATGGGCAGACAGGATAAAGCAGCAGTGAGGCTCATATGTGCAGTTAGTCCAACTCCCTTTCTGCTGGCAGGGAGGAGCCCTAGCTGTTCACCTAGCCTCTTGTGTCAGGGATGGGCTTTTGTCCCTGTACAAATCCCAACCAAATTCGGTCAAGTTACAAGCCTTTGAAAAGCTGCAGTTCACACCTCTTCAGTAAAGAGTAGCTAGCACTCTGCAGTTAAAGTTTAAATCTTGTCTGCATTGGGTATGCTCCAGTTTGGGGTTGAGCAGGACTTGCTTGCATTTGAAGCTCTGGGCACTGGAACTGAGAGCAAGGAGCCTGCACTATGTCTGACCCCTTGCTAGAGCCCAGGAAACCTAGAAGTGATTGCCTGATGAGACTGCAAAGAGAATGAAAACTGGAAGGAGTGGGGAGAGTAGATGGGGCACAAGGAGCTGGGAAGGGAAGGGGAGAGGAATAGGATTGGGAGTGCAGGCTGGGAGTGGGTGAAGAGGAAGATGGATTGGCTAAGCAAGGAAAGTAGGGCCTGGGCTGGGCATTAGGGAAGGAAATGACTATGGTGAGGAGCCTGGGAGCCAGTGGGTTTTGTGGGGAGAAGGAGGATGCGTTGAAATAAGATGTCCCAATAGGAGAAACTGGGATTGGCTGGTCAAGGAGACAGGGAACTGATGAGGTGGGGAGTAGAGACCGATATAAAGAGCTATGATATTGGTGGTGGGGAGAGGGTGTAACTGTGACTGGCTGAGTAGGAACCTGGAAGTGTGACCCAGGGAAGAGAGAGATTGTACAAGGAACAAGAGGAGAGAGGGAACAGAGATTGAAACCAGTGGCCTTGCCTAATCAAGGAGCTTGTGGCGGGAGGGGAGAAGAGGAAGGGACTGGGAATGACTAGGGAAGGAGAGTGGGGATCAAGTTAAATGGATGGGACATACTGGGTCAAGATTGGTGGGAAGTAGAAATCAGAAGGCGAAGTCTATATCCACTAGAACTTGCTCCACTCCAGAGCCTGGAAATATCCAAGATTTGAGTCTCACCATTCCTTTGCTGTCAGGAAGTAGCTGTGAAACCCATGGTCAAATATCTCCTCCCCCTGTAGTGCAGGAGCACAGAGGGGATAACAACCTGGTATTATTTACTTCATTGGCTCACAAGGCAGAAGTCTATGCAGTGGATCTAGAAGAGCCAACCCTGCAAATGACCCAGGTGAGTGTCAGTATGGCATCATATGATTGAATTTTTGGCTTCAGTTGTCTTTTATTAAAACCAAAGACATTGCATATAAAAACTAGGTTAAAAGAGCAATACAGTACAATTGTGAAGGGAAACACTCAAAAGCTAGGAAAAGCCAGAATGAAGGTTTCCTGTGCCACCTTAATTTGACCCCCTTTTGTGCATATACATTGATAGTCTTTAATTGCATAATCACATATTTGATCCCTTTCCGCCCCCAGTTTTCAGTCTGCACAGAATGGACCCATGCTGAAGAATCCTAAAGGATGCTATCTATAGGACTTTTACTTCACAGAATTTGAAAGATGTATAGAGAATCCTGCAGGGGACTGCAGGAAAAAAAAGGATGGTCTGATGCTTAAAGCAGTTGAATGCTGCCTTGAAGAAAGGAATCCTATCTTTGCCTCTGCTGTAGAGTTCCTATGTGGGCAAGTCAGTCACTTAAATAAAATGTCTCATAAATGGTTGCTAATTGTGTTTTCCTAACTTGAGACCCTACAGTCTGACTTGCAGCCATGAGTGCTCAGCACTTCTGTGCTGAAGTCAATAGGGGCTGTGCTTTGAGCATATAAGGCACTACGTAATATCATGTACTCTGAAAAATCCAGTACTAGGTGTTCCAAATTGGGCATCCAAAATTAGTGAATACTTTTGACCTTAATTTCTCTGTGCCTCAGTTCCCCATCTGTAAAATGGAGATAATACCCCTTCATTTGCAGGGACGTTGTGAAAATAAATTACTATTTGTGAAGCATTCTGATACTACAGTGATGAGCACCATAGTAAAGCCTGTAAGGAAACTAAAATTCTGTCCTTAGAGCAGCGTTTGAATAGTGTGCAGTAAATAAGGCAGGGGGCCTCATACTGAACAGTGAGGAGAAAACAAAATATTGAATAGCTAACTTTTAAATAAGCACCATCCATCCTATGCACATAATGAAGCAGGGGTCCTGTGAGGAAAAGCAGTATGATCTTGTAATTAGACTGGTCATAATACATAGGCACAAGGGGGCCAAATAAACTTAAATCCAGGTGACAGTAATACTGGCATTTTCTAACTTTTGAATGCCTGATTTTGTGGCATTTAGTGTACTCTTTGTGTGTCTGCATATGTGTGTGTGCGCATGCAAACCAGTATTGCTTGGGGCATTGTGGTTCAGGGAAGTGACACCATTTAGTGCAGTTTCACATTCAAAAGGCATGGCATAAAATTCTAAACTGGCAATGCAGGTATCTGTAGAAGAGATTGTTGGTCTCAGTGTTGACCTTTTGATCAGGATAGTGATTATTGAGTTAATTATAGATTCACTAGTGAAAGAAGATGTGCAATCTAAGGTCCCATTAGGGAAGGAGAAACTGACCAAACTAGACCATTACATCTCTTAGTAATGGGAACTTTTACAGGGTTACCAAATTGGCATGAGGAAGAGAAGCCAAGGTTCAAAAGTTTATTCCCTGCTGCAAAATACATTTGGAGATGAGTAAAGATGTATCTATAGCAATGGATTGTCATGAAAATAAAAATGTACAGATTAGGTACCTTAATTTTTTTAGAGATCTTTAATGAAAGGGTAATTGCTAATCCAGGACCTGGTTAAGAGTGCAGTATTTGACAGAAATTCTTACTACAGCTGTCAAAAGGGCTTGTGTAGGAATTATTGGCTCTTTAATTTTATCTTAAAACATGAACTTAATGGTAGTTCTCGTATAATAGCACATAACGTCCACTTAGGAAAACAAGGACCAGGTCCAAACCATCATGAAGATTAAACTTACACACTGGAAGGGTGACTATTCCAGGTCAGGTATGAGGTCATTGACTGGACAGTATTAGGGAAAATCATACTTTGGCTATCTACAGACTGTTTGGCTTGTGGACAGAAGTTGACAGTTCCACAAACTACATAGAAAATATTCTAAGCTCCTCTCCAAGAAACCAACAAGACTTGGCCATAGGCACCTGGCTCGAACAGTTGCATTTACAGTATTTATAAACTTGAGTATTGTCAGTGGTATTTGTGTATAATGCTTAAAAATACAAGCACATGGGAATTGTTTTATAGCTAGAAGTAATTTCTTCTGTATTGCCTGTCACATGGACAGACAAACCAGACGGGGAGGTGTAATGGAAACTATATCACACCAAACCTAGATGCTCTCTGAAAATGGTTTGGGGTGGTCCTTCTCTAAAATTAAAAGTTAATGCAACACAAGACATTGATTTATGTGCACATTTAGTGAAGTTATTTGGCTGTCCTCCCTCTTATTGTGATTTCCCAAGTGTCTTGAGGCAGGCAGCTATATTTTGAAATAGATTTAACATAATATCCAACTGAGAAGCATTTTTGGCATTGTGCAGCAGCAAAGGAGATACTTGTACTTTGATATTGTTGGGGTGGGAGAATTTTTTTTTCTTTTTTTAAAAGGAAGTAGAGTATTTTGCTGGAGGCAGGCAAAAATTATCTGACTTGTTTGTTGCGTTGGGGTAGAACAGATGCCCCTCAGCAGTGTCCTTGGAAAGTTAACAAATATGTTATCAGAATTCTGTTTAAAAGCCAAGTATCATACAGCGAGGTAATGTTCTGCCACAGGAGGAATATTGTGCTACAAGGATGCCTTCAGTGGGGACCAGATCTGTGGATCCACTGAGACAAACTGTGGAAACCTCCTGTAATATTTTCTGCTGGTGTGGACTCTTATGAAGTGGAGTGCTTTTATTGTCAACTAGTGTAAAAGCCCGTGTACACGGGCCAACGGTAAAGGCTTGCACCCCCCCACACTCAACTCTGTCCCCCCTCCAACGGCCCCCCCACTCACTCAGCTCTCCCCCCTCGCCCCCACTCCAACCGCCCCTCAACCCCTCATCACGCGCCCAACAGCCCAGCCCACTCCCTCCCATCCCCCCAGCAGCATTCACTCCCCCCCCCTCCGTTTGCTGATACCCCAAGTCCCCACGACATACCGCCTGGGACCCTGCCCCCCCAACTCTCCTCCCCCCCTGCAATGAAACCCTGCCCCCCCTCATCCGGACCCTGGCCCCACGCAATGGGATCCTGCAATGAGACCCTGCAGCTTCCCTCACCCTAAAACCCTCATCCAGACCCTGCTTCCCTCGCCGCGGCGTCGACGCGGTGGCCATTGTGTGCCGCCAAACTACATCTCCCAGCATGCTGTGTGTCCGGGCTGTCTCTACTGCGCATGACTGCTTCGGACAAACATCCCCTAGCCTTTTATTATATAGGATATTTTTTGGCTAATGCCCACGGTGCTCTTCAGAAATAGTGCAGGAAAAGACTGACTAACTCAGCAAATATTGTAAAGTTAGTTCACTTCTACTAATCCAATAACCGTCTGATAACTAATCCAGAGTGTCACCTCTAAGGGCATGGTTACACTTACAGGATTATAGCACTTTTGGTTATAGCTGTCCCCATATACAGCAATAGGTATTGCGCTAGAGCATGTCCACATTCAGACCTGCCAGCGCTAGAGCATGGCCACATTTGTGGCACTTCAGGCAGCATTAGGAGCAGCGCATTAGGGCAGGTATCCCACAGAGCACCTCTTCCCGATCTGGCACAATGCCTTGTGGGAAGGGGGGCGTCACTTGCGGGCATTCTGCATCCTGTTCCAACTCCCCGTGATGCTTTGTGTCATATCCCAGCAATCCCTGTGTTTCCGTCCACCTCAGGCACCATCTTTCAACAGTTTCAGCAAGGCGCGCTCGGTCGTCCATTTTCTTCTGCTGTAATGGATCGCAAACTGCTGAGGAGCATGCTGGTGAGTGTCATCAGCACAACTCTCTGCACAGCGGAGTTCATTCTTGACATGCAAGGTGACAGTGATGGGTCTGAAGACGAGATCGAGCCGAGAAATGCATTGGACATGAAACTGATTGATTGTCTCTTTAACAGACATGCTCACGACCATGGAAGGCCACTTCTGGGCACGGGAAACAAGCACTGAATGGTGAGATCGCATCGTCATGCAAGTGTGGGACGATGAGCAGTGGCTGCAAAACTTTCGCATGAGAAAAGCCACTTTCATGGGACTGTGTGCTGAACTCGCCCCCGCCCTGTGGCGCAAGGACACCAGATTGAGAGCTGCCTTCCCGGTGGAGAAGCAGATGGCTATAGCAATCTGGAAGCTGGCCATCCCAGAGAGCTACCGATCAGTGGCCAACCACATTGGGGTGGGAAAGTTGACCATTGGATGCAAGTGTGCAGGGCCATTAATTGCCTCCTGCTATGAACAATCGTGACTTCTGGCATCACATCATGGCTGGCTTTGAACAAATGGGTTTCCCTAATTGTGGAGGGGAGATCAATGGGACCCATATACCTATTCTGGTGCCCGACCACCTAGCAGACGAGTACATTAACTGAAAGGGGTACTTCTCCATGGTTCTCCAGGAGCTTGTGGATCACAGTGGGCGTTCTACTGACATTAATGCAGGCTGGTCGGGAAAGGTGCATGATGCACGCATCTTCCGCAAGACCAGCCTATTCAGGAAGCTTCAAGAAGGCACTTTTCTTTCCAGATCAGAGGATCCCCATGGGGGAAATCGAAATGCCCATTGTGATTCTTGGCAACCCCGCTTACCCTTTAATGCCCTGGCTCATGAAACCCTATACAGGGAGCCTGGACAGCAGCCAGGAAAGGTTCAACTACAGGCTGAGCCGCTGTTGAATGACTGTGGAGTGCGCTTTTGGGTGTCTCAAAGCGCGCTGGCGCTGTCTTTATGGGAAGCTAGACTTGGCAGAGGGAAGTATCCCCGTGGTTATTTCTGCGTGCTGTGCCCTACATAATCTCTGTGAGCGGAAGGGCGAAGGCTTCACTCTGGCATGATCCTCAGAGGTTCAACACCTGGAGGCCATGTATGCACAGCCAGAGAGCAGGGCTCTTAGAGGGGCCCAGCGTGAGGCTGCAAGGATCAGGGATGCCTTGAGGGAGCATTTTGATGCTGAAAGTGAGTTCTAAAGGGAATTGCAGAGGGAGAGAGGATGCATTCTTTTAATAGGATAAGGCATTTGCTTTTCTGTAGCCATTAGTAATATATATACACCGAATAAAGAAACCCATTTATTAAAAATAATTCATTTATTGAACAGCTTTTTCAGATTTTGAAATAAAAGTTGAAATGTGTGAAGGAGGAGGGGGGGTGCAGTTGGGGTGGGAAGGGGGTCAGTCAGAGATTGGCGTATGTCCTGGCCTCATACCCTCCGAGTTGCTGTGTTCTCCGAACCCCATTTGCGGAGGGCAATAATGCATGTTATTAGGGGTTGAGTGCAATGGATAAGGGCCCTGGGTCTGGGGGTTGGTCGGTGTCCTAGTGTCTTACCATTTTTAACACAAAGTACTTCAGAAGTATTATGCCCCTTCTTCACAAGTACTAGTTCGTGACAGGATGGATCACAGAAACCCCTTTGGGAACTGCCAGCTGATATGCTGAAACTACCTCTGAGCCCATTTTCCCTGGCAACCTGGAACTTCAGAATCTTGTCTTGTTTTGCCAGACATGCTAGCTTGCTACAAACCCAGGTCTGAACCACGTCCCACAAACTGCGGGCTTAGCTGAAAATGGCTTAAGAAGTGTTCCTATCTCCAATACCCAGGTATCCAGCTCCCGATGGGGTCCAAACCTCAAATAAATCTGTGTTACTCTGTATAAAGCTTATTATACAGGGTAAACTCATTAATTGTTTGCCCTCTATAACACAGATATGCACAGCTTTGTGCCCCCCCCCCCCGCCCGGTATTAATACATACTCTGGGTAATAAGTAAAAAGTGAGTTTAAAAGGTAGGATTTAAGTGCTTTCAAGTAACAACACAGAACAAAGTAAATTACTGAACAAAACAAAGTTTAAACCTAATACAGTAAGAAAGTGATTACAGATGAAATCTCACCCTCAGATGTTTTAATAAGTTTTGTATAGAAGAGTATGGGTCCAGCAATCACTTGCACCCCTGTGGTTACTGTCCTTTGTTCCAGTATCTTTCAGGTATCTTTTGGGGGTGGAGTGGTATTGCTTGAGCCAGCTGAAGACAAAATGGAGAGGTCTCCCAGGGGCGCTTATACAGTAGATTTTTTCCCCCTCCTCTTGTGGGTGGAGACCCCCCTCCTCTCTCCTGTGCAAAATCCAGATCCAAGATGGAGTTTGAGTCTCATAGGCAAGTCACATGTCCATGCATGACTCAGTCCTTACACATTCCAGGCCACATTTCAGGAAAACTCAGATGTGGATTGGTGTCTAAACATTCACTGTTAGCTTAAGTGTTTCTTGGTTGGACACTTAACTTGCTAATTCCTTTCTAAAGAAGCTGATCAAATGCCTTAGTAAGGCTACTTAAAATCAAACAAGTACACAGCCAATATTCAAACTTCAAATACAAAAATTATACATGCATACAAATAGGATGATATTCAGTAGATCATAACCTTTACAGAGCTGTTACATGGTATATGTAGCATCAAACAGATTCCAGTTATGTCATATATACATTCATAAGTATATTTCCATAAAGAATTATGGGGCGCAACATCATATTAGTTCCCAGAAATAGTCTCAATCAGCAAACAATTGCATCCCCTTTGATCTCTGGGTGGGGAGAGAAGAGGCTCTTTCTTCCCACTTCCCTGAACCCAAGCACAACTCTGTAGAAATAGTCACTCTATCTAGTAGAAATATTATGAGACTAAATAAAAGATCTAGAGAGATGAAGAGGTGAAGTAATTGCTTGTATTGGACCAGTTTCTGTTGGTGAGAGAAGCTTTTGAGCTACACTGAGCTCAGTGTAGCTCAAAATATTACAGTACCTCCCCATCTTGTCTTGCTAATTTGTAGGATGACACAGATGCAACAACACAGAATGTTAAATCTACATTAACTGTAATCTGGAACCAGAAACACTAAAATGCCTGAATTATAATCATATGGTCACTGCATGGTGTTTGCTACAGAGAAGATTTTGGGTTGTAAGGGCACCTTACCTGTTTGGATTTCTTTAAGTTTAATAAACTCTGGATTCCCTGAGTTTATAATACTTGGTTTGGGAATAATTACTACATCCCTGAGGTGTAATATGTCTTAACTCGAACTACTAAGTACTCAACTTTAACTCCACTTTAACACAGATTTTGCTGGATCTATATAGTAGTTTGCCATGCCTCTCACTTTGACCACTTCATCATAGAAACCAAGCCCACTGCTAATCCTCACATTTCCACAACAACTGGCACTACTTCTTGGCTGTTTTATTATGTTCTTCCAGCTTCAGTCTCTTAGTCAAACTTGACTTTTTTATCTTTGGCTTCATCAGGTTATAAATTCTCCATTTTTCAATCACAGTGGACTGTTATGTGTCCAGTATCAACCACTCACTTAGACAATCCAAACAAAAACATGTGGCCACATTAGGATGATGGATGAATTCAGAAAACTTTGCACTGGGCAGACATAATTTTCCATAAATATTCTATACAAATTGTTTCCTCTGATTAGTGACACTTTAAATACAGATTTATAGTTACACTTCAGATCTTTGATAGAATAAATATTACTTTTGATTGCATCATAACAAAGAGGGAAACTATAACACTGCATTTAACACAGAGAAACCCATCAACAGAAAAAATTAATGGTCTTTTTTAATCCTGCAGGGTGGAATCAATCCAGTTTTTTAATATTTACAATTTTCATTGTTTTAAAAAATCTATTGTGAAAAATATCTGCATAAGCATAAATAACCAAAATTGAAATCTGCCTTCTAATATTCACACTTAAATACTGACTTTTTTTTAAAGCACATCTCTTCAGCATATTAAACAGGGATTAAGCTGGGAAAATTCCTGAACTATACGGTATATAGTATAGGAACCATGTAGCTAAACTCTCTTTTGTACTAGACTGATTACATTTGTGGGGAGGGAGGTGAGTAAACTCTTGATAGTGGAAGAACTAACTGATCTGGAGGAGTTTCTCAGTTAAGACCCAATTCTGTAAACTATTTTGGACAGGAATCTGGGAAACCGGTTGAGACTCAGAAATGACACCCTCCTAAACAGAACCCCGTGAAGGAAGACTCCTGCAATAGATTAGAGATTTGGTGGTAGAGTTCCTCCTAACACTTCCAAGCAAACTTTTTTTCTGTTTAACAGTCTGGACTGCCCACTGGTATGGGTTAGTAGTAAGAGCATAAAAGAAGAGGTGATTACTTGGATGAAGTGTACTTCCCTTCAACTCACTTTTGAGGAGGATTTTTTTTTTAAAAAAAGACTTTGTTGTAGGCCAAGCTTTCCCCTGGGTATCTTATCATGCTACAAATCTGAAGCCTCCTGGGACTTGTGTGGTTCAGCAGGATCTGTCTGTTGTGCTGGAATTCACTCAGTATATTTATATTAAGTCCCTTAAAATCAGTTTCCCTTGAAAGGGGGGTGGGAGAGAATCGTATAAAGTTAGGATTGTAATCAATATTTACTGAAAAGACTAGGAAATTAGTGAAAATCCAGAATTCAGTCTAAAAATAAAGTCCAAAATATTGAAGGAACACTTCACAAAATTTATTTAACCTTGGTGAAATATATCACTTTGTTTTGTATAACTACTACTGCTTTTATTTCCTCATAATACAAATATGTTTTGGATATACTAGATAAGTTCCATAGAAATTAAAGTTGTATATACTGAACTGTGACAACTTAGGATGGTGAATAATTTGCTTTTTATGGTCAAATGAAGTAGACAGTCCCAAGCTGCATAATCTCTAAAATGCATTGTATTGATATCTGTATATATAAAGTGCCATTGTTGTGTATTATGATCTATAATGAGAGCTGTGCCATAAAGGAACAGGTTCTCTCTGAGGGGCAAACTTAGAGCCCTGTTTGGTTACAAAATAATATATGATACAAACCAAGTGGCAGGTTGTCATAATAAATGGAGTAGGTAACAGAATTGATAGATGTAAAAAAATAATAATCTATTTTTCAAGTAGGAATGAAAGAGCTTTGTTCTCTGGCATGGCATGTTCTAGGCACAAAGACATTAAGGTGTCTGAAGCAGTGAAGTGGTTCTCCGGTGGAGGGCAAGTAGCTATAATGGGTATATGCAAGAGCTGAGGAAGTGGAGCAATGTGATTAGAGCAGCAAAAGATTTTTGGCACTGGCATTTTAGAATGGACTGAAATGGAAAGAAGGAAGCTGCATTGGCTGATGTAGGCGATAAGTCAGTAGGCATCTTTGCAATTTTAATGGCAAGAAGGGGAGGCAATTTTAGGGATGTCGTGAAGGAAAAAGTGGCAGATTTTCAGTGTCTGAGCTTTCCTTTCTCACGTACGAGTCTGTGAAGCTTAGTAAAAGGAGAGATGGTGTCATTATTAACAGTAATAGAGACTGGGGGAAGTCTGATTCATGAAGTAAGAACTTCAATTTTAGCCATAGAAATAACTTAAAGCAATTCTATTAAATACACAAAAATGAAAATTTTAATTTTATTACTGAAATGTATTTGAATATAGAGATATTATTCCATCAGTTCTTAAGGTTGTGTTCTGCCTAAAAACTGATGGAATTACACAGCCTTAAATTTCACATTGTAACGTTTTTTCCTGTTTGCTGAAATGATCTACAGTACAAGCTTGTGTGCAATTGTATGTTTTGTTTAAAAAAAAAAAGGCTCATTCAAAGTAACTGAACATGCTCTAACTCTGCTCAGATAGATTTCCATACTAATACCCCTCAGCACCATAATGTGTATGACAGTTACCAAAGACTTCTGAATGTTTAGTTTGTCTGATTTATATATTTTTAATGGCCTAGAAGAAAGGATAAAATGGGCTATGCAGTAATGAGCGTATTCTACTGTCTGCAGAGCCCCAAAGGTTTCGGTAATGTATCAAAATGCTTGTGGGTTCACTAAATAGTACCATTACCTTCTGTAATCAATAGCAGCCAAGGATATTTTTCTGGCTGAATTATGAAGATTGGCTTTCCTGGCTTTGCCCCAGACTTCTTCTGTGATATTGGGAAAATCATATACTGTCTCTATCTCACCTTTTTCATCTGTTAATTGGTTATAATTGTATTTACCCACGACACAAGTGTTTACACTTTAAACTGAATGTGATTTTATAAAGTAACGGCATGTACTCGGTCTACAATACAACTCCACCCTTAGCAAGACTGCCTGCGCTGTTAAGGAACTGCATGCATTATGTGCAGTAAGCTGACCTCACTTGCAGTGGGGTAGTAAAGGCTTGTTTTCTAGGTTCATTGCGTCTATTCACCTCTGATCACATAATAAATCAGGGGCTAGGAGTAGTTCGTGTTTTCTTTGGTTCTGTACATCGACGTCTAGCTTGTCCTACCCCCTCTCTTAACCTGTGTTCTACAAACCGCTCTTCCGCAGATCAAATGCCCAAAGAACAGTTGGTTGCTCTTGTATTGAATTATTTTAGTAGCATCCCTCAGTGGCTCTACCCTGGCCTAATCTTCCCTGAAGGCGCAGTGGGGTCCCGCACGCTTTCGGCAGCGCCTGCTCCCCTGGCTCGCTCTTTCCGCGCCATGTTTTTGAAATCCCCCCGATGCCGTTGATGTCCAGCCTGCAGCGCGGTTTGGGACGGGTCCGCTCCGTGCGCACTGCCTAGCGAGGGCGCAACCCTGAGGGGGCCCGCAGGGTGGAGGCCGGGAGGCTGGCTGTGCGGCGCGGCCAGGGGAGGCAGGGCCGGGCAGGGTTACGGGCCGGTGGATGGGGAGGGACCGTTTCTCCAGCAGGAGCAGCAGCCTCCCCGTCTCCCGGAGCGCAGGGGACCGGCCCAGAGAGGCACCCGCCAAGGGCAGGGGGAGGAGCAGCAGCGCGAGGCCGATGCGAACAAACAAGTCGCTCCTAGCTGCGCAGCGCTTCCCCCTGCCTGCGCCCCTCTGCGCCGGAGCGGGCAGCGTCCCAGAGCGGCCGGGGGCGCGGGGCGGCGCTCGCTCCCTGCCGCCCCAGCAGCATCGCCGGGAGGCTGCGCTGCGCGCGGGGTGCTCGGGGCCGGGCAGGGTGACGGGCTCCCGGGCGTTGCGCAGCTCCACCAGTCTCGCTGGGCAGCCGGGACCCGCTTCCCGCGCGGAGGCGGCGAGGGGCCGGGGAGCCGGACAGTGCGCTGCCCCGCCGGAGGAGAGGGGCCGGGCCCCGGCCCGCAGGGGCTAGGCTGGGCGGCCGCGGCAGAGGGCGAAGCCGGCGGGGGGTGAGGCTGGGCGGCCGCGGCAGGGCGGGAAGCCGGCAGGGGCTGGTGGGCGGCCGCGGCCGGGGGGCCGGGCTCCAGGGGGGCTCCCCGGCCCGGGGCCCCGCAGCGGGGCGGATGGCTGCGGGCAGCATCACCACCCTGCCCGCGCTGCCCGACGACGGGGGCAGCGGCACCTTCCCCCCGGGGCACTTCAAGGACCCCAAGCGCCTGTACTGCAAAAACGGGGGCTTCTTCCTGAGGATCAACCCGGACGGCAGAGTGGACGGAGTCCGGGAGAAGAGTGACCCGCACAGTGAGTACCAGCCTCTTCCCTCACCTGCCACCCCACCCTCTGCCCTGCCCGGTCCCAGGGGCATGCCCCCGCTACTCACAAGGGCGACCTGCTGCCCATCCCACCTGTACACTTACCCCTCCGCCAACCCCAGTGATACCCTCACCCGCATTCCCCTCCTCAAACCCGCAACGCCCAGACGCCTCACTGAGGGTAAAATCCTGGCTTCATTGTCACCAGTGGCAAACTCCTATTTTAGTGGGGACAAGATTTCACCCTAGGTCTCAAACCTGTTCCCCTTACCTTCCCATTGTCTGGATCTGGTGGGGGGAGGAAGGATGAATATGAAGACCTGAAGTTCACTCCTACTTTGGTCACAGATCCGCTGTGTGATCTTGGGTAAATCACTTAGCCCCTTGGCTTCTTCACATTAGAGAATCTTACTGTGTTTGAACAGGATTGGGAACATTTGAGTTGACACTGTCATGACCATGACTTTGCAATCAATGTAGACTAGCTTAATTGAGGAATTGTGGGGGTTTAAACCATGGCTAGCTGACAGGGTGTCGCATCCTGGGCTACACCAATTGCAAACTGTAGTCAGTATTTTGTCAACCCCCAATCCTATTCAAGCACAATAAGATGTTTTTGCATATTCGTGTTCTGCTTGTCTTTCCCCTATCTCTAAAATGGATAGAATAATATGTGCCTACTTCAAGTGTTAAGTTTAAAGCTAGTCACATGAGATACTTAAAGTATTTATTATCAGTGCTGATCAGTCAGCTTTTAATAAGGGACAATGTAGAGTTATGGTTCTGTTAAAGCAAGCTCACATCTAAAAGACGAGAGAAATGTGCAAGTGTGGCACTTTGTTTGTAAAAGTTTTTTCATTTTCATATATAATTAGCTTGGATCAAAGAACAGTAAAAACAAGTGTAAAATATTTTGAATATTACAAAACTTGAACTATATCCTAGACCGTATACTAGTGGAAGAGGTACTACCTCTACAAGTGCCCTTCCTCTCAGGGCAGGAATAGGGTCCTGGGATGGGAATGCTAATTCACTTTTTGTTTTGAAAGGGGATCACAGTACATAGAATGGTATAATCCTCCGCACGAAAGAACAGGCAATCGGACACCTTGCACCACAGGAGGCCTGTTGTCCAATATGGAATTGTGTGGGTGGATCCTTATTGTTTATTTAGAGAACAAAAGCCGCAAGACTTTTCAAAGTATTGAATAGTCTATGAATAGTACTTGCCAATCCAGTGACAATACCTTAATCTGTTCCACAACTGAAGAGCTGCTGGTGAATTATTTCCTTCATATCGGTCATGCATTGCAGAATTACTCTGCAGTCTTAGAATCAGAGAGGAAGCCGTGTTAGTCTGGAATAGCAGAGGTAACAAAGTCCTGTGGCACCTTAAAGACGAACTATAAAGTTTTGAAGCATAAGCTTTCGTGGGCTAATAGAAGTGGGTATTAGCCCACGAAAGCTTATGCTTCAAAACTTTATAGTTAGTCTTTAAGGTGCCACAGGATTTTGTTACCTCTGCAGTCTTAGTCTCCTGCCATAGGGTAACAGCCCTACCATGCTTCCTGATTAGTATATTACTAAATTTGTATTACCCACTTTATGAACCTTGACTAGACAAGGAACTGCTATGAGACAATTGGCACCAGCTGCAGACCAAATAAGATCTTACTCAAACAGGCTCTTTTCAACAAAGAACTAGTTGTGACATGAAATTGACTAGGATTATGGCCCCATCTTTCATCTGCTGTCGGGCTGATCCTGAAATGCAAGTGCCATAGAAGGGAGACAGAAGAGGAGGAAGACAAGAAGCAAATGGGGAGACAGATACAGAAAGAGAGGACCTACAAAGAGAAAAAGAGTAGGGCAGAGAGAGGATGCCACGTGAATCACCATGTAGCTGAAGTTTGCGTATCTGCAGCCAACTTACCTGCCGTCCTCACAGTGGCGGCAGTCGGCGGCGCACTCCCCCGTCGACTCCAGCTTGCGCCTCCCGGCAAGATGGAGTTCCGGAGTCAACGGGGGAGCCGCA
This sequence comes from Sternotherus odoratus, assembly GCA_032164245.1. Taxonomy (NCBI): domain Eukaryota; kingdom Metazoa; phylum Chordata; order Testudines; family Kinosternidae; genus Sternotherus; species Sternotherus odoratus. The sequence continues at coordinate 34,353,676 of JAVMKO010000004.1, forward strand.
GGCGATTGATTTCTCGCGTCTTCACAAGATGCGAGAAATCGATCGCTAAAAGATCGATCGCTACCTGTCGAACCGGCAGGTAGTGAAGACCAGCCCCTAGATGACTGAGATTCACATAGCTATAGAATAGGACAAAACATGCATCATGGTGGTTATTGCCATATCTCATATGCATTTTAAAATGACCTCAATGGAGAAATTGCAGTATTTCTTCTGACACACCCTAGTGCAGGGGTGGGCAAACCTTTTTGGCCCGAGGGCCACATTGGGCTTCAAAATTGTGTAGAGGGTTGGGTAGGGAAGGCTGTGCCTCCCCAACAGACTGACCCTGCCCTCTGACCCCCACCCGCTTACTGCCCCCCTCAGAGCCCCCAACCCATCCGACCCCCTCTCCGCTTCTTATCCCCTGATCACCCCCTTGGGAAACTCCCCACTCTGCCCCCCAGAACGCCACCCCCTATCTAAGCCCCCAGTCCACTGACTGCCCCCTCCCAAGACCGCCCCACCCTAACCGCCACCACCTTGAGACCCACCACCCTATCTAAGCCCCACTGCTCCTTGTCCCCTGACTACCCCCTCAAGAGATCCCCTTCCCCTAACCACCCCCCAGGACCCAACCCCCATTCTCCCTGACTGTCCTGATCCCTATCCACACACCCCTGGGACTCCCACGCAACATCCAAGCCCCCCCATTCTCCAGCCCCTGACCGCCCCCCGAGACCCTCTGCCCCCTTTAGCCAACTGCCCAGCCCCGGCCCTCTTACCTCGTTGTCGCTCAGAATAGCCAGGAGCCAGACATGCGGTCATGCAGCTCCTCCCCCCCCCCCCCCCCCCCGCGCGCTGCTCATGTGGTCCACTGAGGCCGCGTGGGAGGGGGTCAGCGCGGGAGGGTCCTCCTCAGCTGGTCTTCAGGGGCTGGCTCTGGCCCGCAGGCCATAGTTTGCCCACCCCTGCCTTAGTGTCTTGTTTTGTTGTTTTTCTGAAATGTATGTGGCAAACCAAACAGAAGACAGAAGTCACGCTTAAGGAGTTTATTTTTCACAAGAAGTTCTTTGCAAGCTGTGAGTTCTTCTGGCTGAACAAGGCAGCACAAGGTACCTACTCAGTTTAGAAAGTTTTTTAGAACATCCTCAGACGTGTCTGTATTGAAATGACTACTGAGCAAACAAAGTGATTCACTTGTCCATAGCTTTCAGAAGAGCTCCAGTAGCACAGCTTGTTTCCTTCTTGGTCTTTCTCTCACTTGTTAATAGCCAGAGTTCATATAATACCTTAATTTCCATCCAGTTTTGCCTCAAGCCAGGAGTACAGCATGACTTCCTGGAAGGATTACATTTTCCAGTAATCTTTCTCCTTGATCTTCTAAAGACTTTCTAGGAACTTCTCTGAGAGAGCTTTGTCCCTCACTGATCAGTGTGAAAGGTATTCCAGCCTACTTTGTTCATGAACTCCTGTTGCTTTCCTCTGGAGACTTAAGAGCATATATACTCCATGACTGGCCATTATTTGTATATTTTAATGTATTGGGTAATAATTTGGGATCATAACATTTTAAATCTATTTTATCATTATTCTACAAATAATTACATAAAGCAAGAAATAATTTGAAAATCATTAATTAAAATTATCACATCCTTTTGTAGAGTCCTGATTAAATAAATAAGAAAGTAGAAATATGATCCCTTATGCTGAGCCTAGTATAATCAAACATGACTTGAAAATGAACAGACTTTCAAGGGTTCAATAGCCAGCATCTCTCATTTGGTCACTTCAATTAATGGTTAGATTTTTTAAATTTTTCCCTACAGCTCTCTGCACCAACAAGCTCCTGTTCTCATTAGGATTTGTTGGGTGCTGAGCACTTTTGAAAATTTGACCACTTAAATTAGGTACCTAGATGAGAGATGAGCATTTTGAAAACTTAGTCCCAATTGTGTATTCTGAACACTCTGGAAAATCTGGCCCTAGAGATCCAGTCACATCATTTTTTTTCACATCACACCACACAAGTTATTCCCTCAAAAAATCATTCAGTCTGAAGACCCACCCATTAAGTAATTTACATTTCCCTTTGGTCTATTGCATAGTTGGTTTTTTTTTAACTGTTTCCAGTTGTTAAAACTAGCCATTCCTGCAGTGTTTCTTGTCATAGTCAACCTAAAAATTCTTCCCAGCTCTAGGATGCAACTTGCTCTGAAAAAAGCTAGCACAGTAACCCTCATAAAGAAAATGTATATTGTGTTTTAAGACTTACTGCATAATGAATATTTTCATAATTGTCTCACATTACTCTGCAGTGGTGTTAATAGCTAAGGACAAAGTCATCCATATTGCTGGTATGGCATTGGAGTAGAGGTGCCACCTGATGAATTCTCCTTTATTAGAATCCAGCTGCTCAGCACAAGTCGCCTTGGAACAGGCTGAGAAGGAGCGAACATATGCTATGGAACGTGCTTTGCTAATTCTCCAAGCAGAGCTATTATCTACTGCAGCACACTTGCCTGCCAACTAGATGTGGCCTCTAAGAGGACCACACTTTGGATGTGCAGAAGTGACAGAGCCCTGTGGCACCTTAAAGACTAACTAAAGTATTGAAGTATAAGCTTTCGTGGGCTAATACCCATTTCATCAGATGGGTATTAGCCCACGAAAGCTTATACTTCAATACTTTAGTTAGTCTTTAAGGTGCCACAGGGCTCTTTGTCACTTCTACAATTCCAGACTAACACTGCTACCTCTCTGATTCTTGACTCTGGATGTGATCAATGAGTTACCCTAGCATTTTCTTGGATGCTGTGTAGGGGCTCTTTGCTTATCTTCCTCAAGAAACAAAGTTTTCCAACACTTTCCCGAGCTCCCTGGTGCATGATTTAGCTGTTAATGTTTGAAAAATGCTTTGAAGATCAAGAGTATGATATAGGTAGTCACTATTTATTTCTGTTCTACAGAGTAAATACTCCACCTATGCTTTAACTATTAATCTTGGCAGCTGTTTGTTTAAAGTCCTTTGTGAATTCATAGAGATGATCATTTAAATAAGCTTGTGGGCCAAAAGCTCCAAATGCTTACTCCTGCCAAAGCCAACTTTATGACCCAAAAGTAAGGGTGGACTAAATTTATGGGAAAATTCTGGAGCTATGCTAGTTGAAAAACAGTGCAAGGTCAGAATCAGGCTCTAAATCAGGGGAGGGCCACATCCTGGGTATGGAAATTTGTATGGCAGGCCATGAAAGCTCATGAAATTGGGGTTTGGGGTGCAGGAGGTCTTCAGCTGGGGGTGTGGGCTCTGGAGGGGGTCAGGGTGGCAGGCTCTGTGTGGTGCTTACCTCAAGCAACTCCCAGAAACAGTGGCATGTCCCCACTTCGGCTCCTATGTGGAGGTGCAACCAGGTGTCTTGGCGTGCGTCCCTGTCCGCAGGTGCCACCCTTACAGCTCCCATTGGCTGCAGTTCCCGGCCAATGGGAGCTGTGGGGCCAGCGTGAGGCGCCCCCTGGCTGCCCCTATACATAGGAGCTATAGGGCGGATTTGCCGCTTCTTCTGGGAGCTGTAAGGAATGGAGGAAGAGCAAGACCCCGACCCCACTCCCTGGTTGGAGCACCAGAGTGGGGCAAGCCCCACACCCCACTTCCTGGTGGGAGCTCAAGGGCCAGATTAAAATGTCTGGAGGGCCAGATGTGGCTCCCGGGCTGTAGTTTTTCCTCCTCCAGTCTAAATGTTCTACTAAAACTAAAACTAAAACTGTTCTACTAAAAGGTCTCTATTACCTTTTTAAAAATAGAAATGTTTGTTCCTGTACTTTCCACTAAGAAAAATTAGACAAGGTTGCTAATGTTTCTTTGACCAACAAATATTCGTAATACTGTGTGCAAACTTGTGAGTTCATTCTGGGGTTAGAAATGTTTTCCAATAAAAAGCAGCTTACAGAAAGTGAGCTGTGTTTATTTGACTATTACTAGTATTGACAGAATAGACAAAGGGTCTAACCCTTGAAATCAGTGGGAGTATTTCCACAGACTTCACCATGTATTGGATCAGGATACTGGAATTGTTATATCAGTTGCTATTAAGTGTCATCTTACATTTTGGGATAAACGCTAAATAGCAAAAGATGCAACACGCTAGCCAGAATTATCAATCCCCTCATTTAAAAGCTGTATAAAATATGATTTATTTCTCACGACCAAGTTTACATTCTGAAAAGTGCTCACTAGTACCATGGTGGCTGGTGTTTCACACCATAATAATTTGAAAAAGGCAGGATTCTCTGCATGATTAGCTCTCTACTTGTTACAGCCAATCATTTAGATGTCAACTTTTTATACATTTTACCTTAATGTATTCATTTTATAAACACATTTTTTTTTTAGTATTCTTGCAATCCTGAGCTCGAATTCTTGCTCTCAATTCTTATGATCAATTATTTGAGGTGTGTCATCAGTTTTCATTGCAGGTGGTGGTGTGACCTTGAAGGATCAGGCTCAAGTTCTGCACAATATCCTTTTTGGTTTCAGCTTTAATTTGCTTTTTTCAGAGTATCCTATAAAACTTTTCAAGTGTAATTACTAGCCCTTTGTACTTATTTACATTTTGTACTGTGTCCACTACGGTGAGATTTTACTTCTATTTAGTCTAGAAATTGAGAATGGGGGAAAAAAATCTAACCTGGAATAATTCCCATATTACCTAACTTGTTCAAGTAGGTCACCGTCCATGTTCAAAACTGTTTCTATATGAAACAGTTATTTGGGTGGCAGGACACAATGTATAGAAATAATCTGCTTAAGTGCTGATACCAGTTCCAAGCAAGAGGCCACATTTCTATAGATTGTTTCAGGGGCCAAATTTATCCCAAGTGTAATTCTTTTGTGATTGTTCTATGAGTGAATTTGGCCCGAGATGTTTAGTTGAACTGATTCATCTTGATCACTTTCTCAAAAGCTTTAAAGAACTCACTGCACTGAAATGTAAAGTTTATAAACTATTACATTTTTATCAAACTTTGTTGTGATAAAATGAATCCTAATTCAACAAAAAAGGAAATTTTGTATTTTGATTTTTATTAAACTTTAAATATATTCCTTGGAAATCTTACTGAAGAATGACACATTCCAAGGTGTTTCAAAATCCTTTGAGATGGGTGTTCATATTATGAAACAGATTTATAGTTCTAGACACAATAGTGATACTGTAGAAGTGTCCATGTTCTAGACAATAAGACTGTTCTGTTCCTTATGTATAATTTATTGGCAATACTCTTTCAAGTAAGGGATCTATTAAGAATGCCTAATTTATTGTGATGTAGAGGTTACATATGTCTGTGAATTCCAAGACTATTGCATATCCAGGGCAAATTACCCTGAAATTAAACTGGGATTTATGGCTTGACCTTCAGCTTCTAAAAATATAGAGGACATAACACCTGATGGTTCAAACATTCACAATTAGTAACTTTCCATTTCAATAACATGTGTATTCAAGGCTATGTACTTCCTTGGTTCTTAAATGCTCAGCTGTGTGCCTTGTAACATTACCTGGGTCATGTTATAAACATCAAGAAATATACTATACTATCTCTTGTATCCAGATTTCTCAATAATACAATCAGAAACATGAGTCCAGAGTTCTGATGTCACTTCAGAATTCATTTTATTTGTGCAGTTTTTAAAATTTTCAGGATAAAGTCAATTTTTTACCTGAATATCTGTTTGTCATAGTCTTAAATGTACACCTTTAAATGAGATACTGCTATATTGATGTGGAGTCTGCAAGGTTGGGTGTGAGTTCTGCTACATAAAGTGTTTCTGAACATGTCTTTCTAGAGATGACTATTCATATGTAAATATGTCACTCTTAAAGATGGCAGCTTGTTTGACCTTTTTGGCTGAAGGGAAGCTTCTTACTGTTCTAATGGAGGAAGATGTTAATTAAAAGTACTGGGAAGAACTACCGTATTTTTCGCCCTATAAGACGCACTTTTTCTTCCCCAAAACGGGGGGGGAAAAGTTGGTGCGTCTTATAGGGCGAATGTGCGCCCCGGTTCCCCCCTCCCCGCCGCGGGCGGGCTGCCGGGAGCGTCCCGGTTCCCCCCTCCCCGCCGCGGGCGGGCTGCGGCAGCCCGCGGCGGGGAGGGGGGAACCGGGACGCTCCCGGCAGCCCGCCCGCGGCGGGGAGGGGGGAACCGGGGCACACGCGCGTTTTTTTTTTTTTTTTTTTTTTTTGTGACCGCGGGCGATTCTTTCCTAAATCGTTTTAACTCTGCACTAAGAGGCTGGTCTCCATTCTCCATAGCAATACGATCAGCTTCTGTTGGCTCAGGTTCTGGAATTTCAAACCTTTCTATCAGAAGACTCAATAGTTCTTGAGGTTTGCAAAAGGATCTATATGTTGTGAGAAACGTCCGAACAAAATTTGGGTCTGCATACATGTGGTAGGTCAGTCTCTCAATGAGTTTGACAACAGTTCCTGCCTTGAGGATGGGGATTCCAGATTTGGGCTGCATGTTTTCTTCAAATACAATATTCTCTTCAGAGTCTGGTTCTGCAAACCTATAAAGCTCCCGGCAGCCCGCCCGCGGCGGAGACGGGGGAGGGGCGGTGGCGCAGACGGCGGGGGGGGTGTGTGGTAGGCGGACCCGGCAGCCTGCCCGTGGCGGGGAGGGGGGGGGTGCAGCTGCGGGGACTAGGGCAGGGGTGCAGCCGGCAGGGGGGGGGGTCGGCGCTTAAATCTGCGGCTTTTCGGCGGAGGGGGTACAGAATCTTTTTTTTCTAGATTTTCCGCCTTTAAAATTAGGTGCGTCTTATATGCCGGAGCGTCTTATATGGCGAAAAATACGGTATACTCCTGTATTAACTTTGTAATGGCAATAGAGTGAATTGGTGTTTGCTTACAAGTACTGTAGTAATACTTGACCTAGTCTTTTATGTTTGCAACTGATCTAGCGTAAGATGAGACTTCACTGTATTTTCCTGGTCACAACCCAATATGAATAATTACATTCTGATGAACTAAGCTTCCTGCGCAGTTTCAAGTACACATGGTGCTCTTATCTCCCACTCCTACACTGTTGTGCAGTGCTTTTGCTCAGTGTTAAAAAATGTTGCTGTGCTCCATTCCATCGGTATCTGTATTGGGGCACATCTACACTAGAAAGCTTTCTACTGGCAGAAGTTCTTCGTTTTCTGCAGCTGACGTAGCTCTTTCAGCTGTGTGTGTTCACATTTGGCTCCCTTTGGTGCAATGTGTCCTTGCAGCATCAAGCTGTATTGCTAAAGGACCCCAGGCACTGGGCGAACATCCCACTGTGCTCCATGCCATGGTCTGGCATGCTACCTTGGGGGAAAAAATTGCAGAATATAGTGGTGCTGTTGCCATGTTTTGTGGCATACCTTCACTCATTTCAGGGAACTATATAAGTTTGGGGTCAAATTTCCACAAATCTTTTTCTGTTCCATCTCATAATCTATTTCTCGTTGCCAACATGACGCTATGAATGTTTACACAGAGCAGTTGTCAATGACTGCCCTGGGTGCTTCTGTGCTGCTTTGGCTCAAAGCCCTGCCCATCAGTAGCAGGCTCTCAGCACAAGGCTTCCACCAGCCTGGTTACTCTTGCAGGGTGATTCAACAGCCCTTCCAGTGTCAAGTCACCCCAAAGCCATCTCCCCTGTAGTGTCCAGTTCCTCTCACTGGTCATCATTATAGAAGTTATCAAGATTTCTGCCTCCGAAGAAACCGAATGTTCACTAGCCCGCTAGGTTAGTGGAGGCTTTTACCATTTAGTTTTGTACACAGCACTGAGACGGATATGTAAAAATGAAACCAGTCTATTGACAACAGAACCTAGGTTTAAGTGATATTAGATAGAAGTGGGGATAGAAATGGCTAGAAACACAAGTAAAAAAAAATGCTTCTAATACTCAAATCTAACTTAAACACTAGAGTCCCTTGTTCAAAGTGATTGTGGTGAGAAAGCTGTTCTTCCAGGATCAACACAGAGCCTGAAGCACTTGGTTTCTTTGTTTCCTCAGGTAAAGGAAGCCAAAATGGCTCTTTCCTCAGTCAGTTGACCCTGTTTAAGAGTCAGGAAGGCTTCAAAGGGATGCAGTCTGCATCCGCCTTCGAGATTAAGTGGTCATCTTCTCTCCCCCAAGCTTGCTTCCCTGATGGCTTTGTTCACAGTGCATGTAAATGTGCTTTTCTGTCCAAGGTCACACCTTGCTTAATTTACACTGGATACACAGTCAAGCCTGGAAAAAACATACCTCAAACATGTTTAGGAGACAGTGCCTAAGTACAGTCTATCCCAGCCTATCTGTACCCCCAATGGCCAGATTGGGGTTCAACATTCCTATGGATAGGGAACGCTGTGCCTCTCCAAACAGCCTGGCCCCACCCCCTATCTGACCCCCGACCAATTCAACACCCCCTCCCCGCTCCTTGTCTCCTGACTACTCTCTCCAGAGACCACTGCCCCTTCCAGAAATCCCCCTGCCCCTAATCACCCCCCAGGACTCCACCTCCTATCTAATCCCCCGACCCCTACCCACATCCCCGGCCCCTGACAGGCTCCCTGGGACTCCCACGCCCTTATCCAAACCCTGTCCCCAGCCCCCTTACCATGCCGCTCAGAACAGCATGTCTGGCCCAGAGCCAGACATACTGCTGTGCTGATCTGCTGGAGAGCACAGCCCTGCCCCCCTAGAGCACTGCTTGCGCAGCACCCTGAGGCTGGGTGGGAGTTGGGGGGGCAGGAACAGCTGGGGAACAGCTAGCTTCCCGAGCCGGGAGCTCAGGGGGCCGGACAGAATTCACCCCTGGCCTATCCTAAACAAAGGAATGTGTTTCCAGCACACATCTATAGTTCTTTATACAGTACACTGTCTGTACATAGAGCAAACAGTAGTATTAATAATCTGCATGTTACTAGTTTGCATTTGACACCTTTACATGAAAAGTTTCATACCGATTATGACAACGAGTTGGGGCAATGAGTGTCAGGCAGATGAAACTTATGGCATAGGATGCCCTCTGACAGTTGGCATTGCGATGCTCCCTGGATCACAGCTGTTATCTTGCCACCAAAAATATGGTTGAGAGATCAATCTACTGAGCTGACTTGGCCATTCTAAGCATAGGGCAAGACATTCTTTTGTAGTTGCAGAATTGAGGATGACTGAGAATGAGCAGCTGAAACACACTTGTAGGTAACTGCTGACCAACTATACAGGGTAGAACAGCAGTGTTGGGGACCAAATGATGAATGTAGAGTGGGTGGGATTGGATTGTAATGCAAACTTAGTGGTGGCTCCAGAACTTTTGGTTGCAGAATCCCCCCGTTTGTGAAGTAGTCATGCCAAACTCACCTCATCCTTGCAATGCAAGAGACACAGGCAAGAGCTGCTCTGACAGTGGGGAATGCATGGCAGTCTGTCTTGAAAGTTCCAGCCCCAAATTGTTACTGGTCAGTGGACACCCAGTTTGAGATTGGAAAATCTATTGGCGGGGGGAGGTAGTTGTCATGCAATTTTAGAATAGCAGAGGGTCCCTGTGCCTACTGTTTGGTTAGTTCTATGAATGTACCTCACTCTGTTGCTCCCTCCTCCTTCCAATGCAATGCAAGTAACTGTCGTTTTAAAGTCACTGCAAGTGCTTTGTTTGTTACCATGATATTGAATTTTACTGGTCTGAAACAAGTAACATTTCTGTTTTTCCTGTTTTGGACTGTTGCCTGGTACTGCCATTTCATGCTCTTAAAGTAAAGCTGCTAATTCGAAACAGAATTTTTCTCCCCATGCACGGCCACTATTTTCAGAAGGGAGGTGGGGGGGGGGGGCGGGCAGAGGAGAACATTTGGGGAACAAGCAGAATGACATGAATTACTGAGGCAGTCCTAGTAAATTACATCTGTGACACTATACCTTGAGGGAACATCTTGTAATCCCCATATTGCTCATCTGTATATAACTTTGATATTGCATATAAAGCATGTCATGTGAGGTGTCTGGGAAAAGGTTATGATTGGCTGAAAGCCACTGTTCTATCTAAATATGTATAGCTTTAGTGCATGTAACGTTATGAGGTTGTGTGGTATGATTGTCACTAAAACATGCTGTAAGTTGGGAAATCAGGTAGATATTCGCTCCCCAGAGAAAACCTCAAGGAAAGTAACCAATGCCCGGGTGTGGTGTCAAACAACCATCCACAGCTGTTGTCCAGCAAGGGAGCTACAATGCAATGACTCGCCTGCATGAGGCCATACCAGGGGAATTGCTCAACCTTGCCTGGGAACTCAGCAGTGCCCACCAGACATGCCTGGACTTGTGTTCTTCAAGCACATGGGACTGAGGGTATAAACCAGAACACAAGCGACCCATGCTTGGCATTTCTCCTCCCCTCCCCCCCCCACCTATGGTGCGAGCAACAAAGACACTCAGAAGATTCCAACAGAGGAGACTAGTCCAGGTTTAAGGGACACATTTGTATATTTAAGGACTGCAATATCCAGTGGGGTGAAAAAAATCCTGCTTAATCTAAATGTTGCCCAGTCTAATGGGGTTGAGAGTTTAGACTGCATGCTTATTTTATTTTGGTATTTGGTAACTAACTCTCTAACTTTTTTTGCCTGACACTTGTAAACAGATTTTAAATTATTATTTTTACCAAACACTTCAGGCAAACTCGCTGGTAATCTGCTCTGGTTTACAAAGGCTGGTGTATATCCACTTTCCATTGATGAACTGGTGAACCAATTAATAAATCTGCACTGCTAGTCTTCACTGTTCCTGAGGTACTGTGCTGGGAGCTGGGGTAACTTTGGCTGGTGCCTGTCTCCGTGTGATTCTCAGAGCCACTCGTGAGTATTCATGCAATCTAGCTGGGTGTGGGGCTCCAAATGCAGTTGTACTGAGTGATAACTGCTCCTAGTGGGGCTTGCTGCTTGTCACTAGAAAGGCATTGTAAGACAGCCCAGGCTGTAGAGAAGTGGGTATAGTGGTCCCACAGACCCAGGCTGCACCCTGGGGTTCCCATCACAATATCTACCAGAGTCCCCTTTCTCAGTGTTTGCTTGGCTCAGTTGGTCTCGCTGGGACTGTCACAGTGCCATTTGTGTCCCCAGTGTATGTAATTTTCCTAATCAGTTACCAGTTCTAGGATGCCATAATACATTAGCATAGTTCCTTAGTGTCATGCCTTTTGTGAAATAGACTAGACTAATGTTCCCCATCAAACACATGATGATATCCTGATCCACATGTAATGTCTACAGTCTGTTCTGAACACCTTGCTCACCTGAAGTTCTCCAACAGCTGCCTAGATAAGATGAGTCCCAGAATGTATTCTGAACTGAATCTTGAAAGTAGCAGGACTCAAGATGGGGCTGTAAATAAGTGTTTTGGGCATGTTTTTATACTGTCAAGTCACTTTTGATACCATTCTCTAGAGTTGCTTAAAGCAGATTAGAAAAATCAAGTAACTGGAGATCTTGTCATTTGGCTCAATGTTACAAGCATTGAAAGGTATGGTGGCAAAAGTGCAGTCCAGAATGGAGAATCTCCTCCTGGGCAACACTACAGGAAGAAGCTTTGCTATGTGTACATGGCATGTGTTCATGGATTTCATAATTCAAATAAATGTTTTTTAGCATTTCCTAATGGAAGTTGTAAAATATTTTACAATCATGTGCATTTACAATGCACTTCACAAGACACAGATAAGACCCATTTTGTGCTTTGAAGAACTTAAAATGTAGAAAGATATGGACAATCAAAAGATAGAAGAAGCTAATTTGTTCTTTATTGGTGAAGGGTTCCCTAAACATTGAAAGTGAAAGCAACAGCTGTGTAACAGCACAGGAGTTTAGAACAGTAGAATACCCTTTCTGATCTTCTACACTGTATTCTCTGTGCCTTATGAAGTACACCGTCAGCACTCAGTGATAGAGTTGACATTGGTATTCTTCACTTCTAGTACTAAACTGTTGTTTGCTGCTGCTTTCGGCTGCAATTGTGCAGAAGGGGCACTTCATATCACCATTTGAAAAAAAAAAAACCTCTTCCTCGGTCTTCTGAAATATTCTTGGGTCTCAGTTCACCTTTATTGCTGTTGGTTGTGTAGGTTTATTTTGAAAATAGTTCATCCACAAAGGGGTTTTGAAAAATGCATAGTAAAAATAGTACTCAAAAGATTTGGAATACACTTAAGCATGTGCTTAAATTTTAAATACGTGAGGAGTCCCATTGATGACTTAAAGAACAACTCTTGTGTAAAGCTTTAGTATGTGCATGGATGTTTGCAGAACTGGGGTCTATAAGAATAGGTGCTTGGGAGATAGGTCTCTGTATCCAAATGTTAGACTGACTTGAAGCCTAAACTAGGAAAACTTTAACTTTGTATTAATTAGTACTGTTAAACATTAATACTTTGGTTACTGCAACTGTGCTTAATTCTGAGTCATTCCACCATTTTACATCCCTAAATACTAAATTAACTGAAAAAAAATAAAGAAAACATAGTGCATTATTTGCCTTGCCTGTTTGAAGTGAAGTTCTTAGTCATCTTTAAGGATTTGTGTATATGATCAGTGTTTACATAACATTTGTTAATGTATAATTTTAATTTGTTTTAAATCAACTAATGTTGCATTGGGAAAATTCTATTGGCAACTTGATCCTGGCTTGAGTCTAACTTTCACACCAAAGCACAGTACTGAATAAGATACACTTGTATTAAAATGAGTCAGATTTCCCTATTTGGTTTTGCCCTTTAGACTTTAAATGATGCAATCAATTTACCTGCAATGACACAAGAGGCAGTCTGTTGTTAATTTGTAATACAACAGTGCCCAGAGGCCCCAAACAACATAGAGGTTTTATTGTGCGAGGCAATTTAGAAACTTACAGTAGACTCTCGATTTATCCAGAATTGCATTAACCAGGTTGTGGATTAACCAGGATGTCAAAAAAAAATAAATGTGTGTAACTTGCGTAACTCGCAGGGCCAGCTCTGGCTTTGTTGCCACCCCAAGCACACCAAAAAAACCCCACCCACCAGGGTGCAGGGCAGCCAGTGAACCAACCCCCCCTCCTCCAGTGCAGGGTGGATGGTGAACCAACCCCCTCCCCCCCCATATTTCCTATGGATGGTGATTATCCGGGATTTTATTAACTAGGTTTAATTTTTTCCCTATCATCCTGGATAATTAAGAGTCTACTGTATAACAAAATGTAGTCCTTGTGATCTAAATTTATATGCAATATTCTTCAATCACTCTAAACTTGACTCAACAACCATAAATAATTTTCACAGGTAAAGCATGAAATAAGAGAGAAATTGTCTGGCACTTAAATTTAAAGCCGTTTACGTACATCTGACTACCCCCTTGTGAAGCTGACAAGTATTGTGCCATTTTACTTGGAGAGGGAGAGGGAGCTAAAGAGACTTGTTCCAAACTATGTGTAGAAATTTAGTACATTACATTATCATTTTAAAAATTATGTCCTGTAGAAGTGTAATTTGTTTGCCTCCTTTTTTAAAATAACAAGGAGCATCTGGGAATACTGTATTCCGTATAGTCTACTGGAAGAGCAGGTGTTTGGGTTAGGAAAGAAATGGGCATAGATAAAGGGAGTGATGGTGGTGAGAGAGGATGTCCATCTGGAATCAGAGAGGTAGCCGTGTTAGTCTGGAATAGCAGAGGTAACAAAGGGTATGTCTTCACTACAGGAGTAGGTCAATTTTCCCTTAATTCGATTTTCTAAAGTCTACTTTAGAAAATCGAATCAGTGTGTCCCCACCAGGACAGCAGGTCGACAGTGGTCGACACTGTCTGTCCTTAAACTTTTTGCAGGGTCGACATAGCCCGCATTGCACTGTGGGTAGGTAGCCCACAGTGCCGGGACTGCCGGACCCCCCCGCCTGCCCGAGCAGCCCCGCGAACCGCCCCGCTCGCCCAAGCAGCCCTGCGCCGGACCCCCCCCCCGCGCCTGCTTGGGCGGGCGGGGGGGGGTCCGCGGGGCTGCTTGGGCGGGGGGAGGGGTCCGCGGGGCTGCTCGGAGGTCAGAGGCTTAAAGTCAGATGCCTCTTCACTACATCACAATTGACATAGAGAGGTCGATTTTAGCGCTACTTCTCTTGTCAGGCAGGAGTTATAAAGTCGATTTTGAGGGCCCTTTAAATCGACTTTAAGGGCATGCGTGTGAAGACAGGTACACGTTTATTTCGACTTAACGTCGTTAAAGTCGACGTTAAGTCATAGTGAAGACATGCCCAAAGAGTCCTGTGGCACCTTAAAGACTAACTAAAGTATTGAAGCATAAGCTTTCATGGGCTAATACCCACTTTGTCGGATGCAAGCAGTGGAAGACTGTCCATCTGGTTTCTGTACTTCTTGTTAAATATGTAATTGCTGTGGGACAGGCTAGTTCAGTAGGCTATTATTTCAAAAATTGGGTAACTTACTTTTATTTAAAACCTTGGATTTATTCTTGTCACCAGAGCTTTTTGAAGTGTTCATATTTCAAGGGTGTGTATTTTTGTTGATGTTTAAAGTCCTTTTGCCTGCTTGTGGTTTTATGCCCCTGGCTGCTGATGACAAAAAAAGATTTCCTTAGAATGCTGTAACACCATAAAGAAATATCTTTGTATATCAACATGACTCACTAATTCCCAATGAAAAAGTTGCTACATCATCATCTGAACTAGCATATCCATTACTATATAATCATAACTGTTATAGATGATTATCTGTATGGGTACAAAATATTGATTGACGAACATTAAATTGATTAGGGTTTTAATTCTTACCTTGAAGTCAACAACCTCTAGTTCTTAGTGATCCTTCTAATCCTAAGCACTGCAGAAAGAGAAAAGGGAAAATGGTCACCCATCATTATTTGCTTTCTAGATTTTTACTTAGCCATGGAGACAGGTGGGGCAGGTGAGATGCTGTGCCTAGAGTTATTTTTGTTCTCTGCAGAAACTCTTCTGAAGAACTATGAACCACAGTTATGAAGGCAGGGGTGGGGAGGAACCTAATATGGAGCATGAGTTTCATGACTGGAAGCTCTGGGGGGCGTTTTTTTTTCTTTTCTTCATTTTGTGAGTCTGTGATCTTGTCTCAGAAAGCACCAGGGCTGCTTCCATTTGTCTATAGAATAATGTTTGAGTCTTCTAGCACAGTTTGTGTTTAGGGGGTACTTTATGATGAGCCTATGAAGTAGGCTGATCTCTTTTCAGTCTGCACACTCACCTGAAAAATGTCTCCACATTGACTGGAAAAACATGCATTATAAAGAGATACTGGGGGGAGGAGAGTCAGTTTTACATGATTAAAGAGACTTGGGTCAGAAGAGAACAAAAAAAAAGAGAAAAATATGGATGGTGGGTCAGAGCCCATAAGAGCTAGAATTGTCACAGGATGGGAAGCAGGGAAGGAGAAAATAGATGTGCCTTGTGTAACAGTGAACCAACCAGGCTAGAGAAACAACCCATCTCTTTTCTGTTTGAGTCACCTAGTAAAAGTTGAAACAAATAAGAGCTGGTCTTTTTAATGCCTGCTCTTCCAAGAGACTGCAACAGACCACATCAGTTTATGAAAGGTCATGCTCCCTGTGTTGAACTAAGCATTCACGGTAAAGGAATAGCACTTAATGAAGAGGAAATGCCATCAGCAATACACCCAGGCATTTTAGCAGACTAAATGAGCCTTTAAAATGCTAGGGAATAGAGGCATCCAAAGTATCAGAGAAGCCCAAAGAATTCACTTAAGAGAATCCCTTATTATCCTCTTCCTCTTCATCCCCTCCATATTATTTCTGAAAAAAGAGAAGTGGCAGTATTTAAGAAAGCAGAACCTTTAATTATATAGCCTCATCAGACTCAGGCAGTCCCAAAAAAACTTAAAACAGAAGAAAGCAAATTAATGGAGGAGGGTTCAGGCTGAGTGTTACTACATGTAACACTGAGGAATTCATATTTAAGGGACTCCTGTCCCCCTTTTTCTGGAAGTGATTCCAATAATGGTTTGAATATACAATAGGCGAAAATTAGAAACTCATAAAGAGGTGAACAGTGTATTGGTGAAGCAGCTGCATCGTTTTGAAGCTGATATTTAGGATGTAAATGTAGTAGAGTCTCTTAACAAAACCATATTTATTATGTAGAAAACAACCTTTTTTTTAAAAAAAAAAAAAAATGGCTGGAACCTGAAACTTTGCTCACAGAATAGGTGAATAGTGTTAGTCTTCCAGTCTTGCCTCATCAGTAAGACTAATTCCTAACCTGGGGCTTGTCTTCACTAAAGTGGGGAGGGATTGATCTTTTGGCGATCGATTTATCACGTCTCGTCAAGACGTGATAAATCGATCACCAGCAGTGCCCCTGTCGACTCCAGAACTCCAGCTTGCCAAAAGGTGCAAGCTGGAGTCGACGGGGGAGCACGCCGCTGCCCGCCACCATGAGGACGGCAGGTAAGTCGGCTGTAGATACACTGAATTCAGCCATCTACAGCCGATGATCTCCCCTCCCCTCCCCCCGTGAAGACCAGCTCCTGGAATCAAAATCTCCAAAGGTATGTCTGCAATGCAATTCAAAACCTGCATCTGGCCTGTGCCAGCTGGCTTCACCTTGGACTAAGGTGCTGTTTAATTACAGTGTAGATGTTGAGCTTGACCTGTAGGACTCTGCAAGGTAGGAGGGTCCCAAAGCCCATGCTGCAGTCTGAGCTTGAACGCCCACACTGCAAGTGATGAGCCCCTTAGCCCAAGTCACATGGCATGGACCAGTTACTGGTTCTGAATTGCAGCATAGACATACCCCAAGAGGGAGAAGGTAGTTTTATTTTCATTCTTCTTTAGTCCCTGGATACTTTTGAAATAGCCAGTTGATGCCAACTGTGCTGATAGTCTCAGTTCAGTTCCTAGTAGACAGACATGCCACAACTGATTTTATTCATCCCATTTAATAATCCTGATGGAAGATACTGACTTTCTTTTGCTACCTTCCTGGAGGCTTAACTTGTGCTGACATCCTGGAAGTAAAAAGCGTTTTTGGGTTTAGACACTGGACTAGAAATTAAGAGATCTGATTTCCCCCAGAGACTTCCTGTGTGACCTGGGGTAAATCACTTTATGGGTGCTTGTTTGTAAAATGGGGGCAATAATACTTGCTTCCACCTCTTGTGACTCTTCTCTATATAGATTGTAAGCCCTTGGGGACAGGGAGTGTCTCATAGCATTGATGCATATCGAGCACAATGGGACCCTGATCTTTGGGAAGATCTAGGAATTGCCAAAATGTGAATAATAAAAACAAACCATTACCACCCCCTATTGTATCATTTAAATTAATACTATTTGAATGGGTGTTTGAGTGCAGTAGTTGCCTAAGGTTATACATTCTGAATTCTAGCATGCAGGTATAATGAGTAACATTTTAGAGCCAGATCCTCAGCTGGTGTAAATGAGCATAGTTTATTTGACTCTAATGCAGGGGTAGAAAGAGTATTGGTGTGACCTGGGCTATGCTGGGTCTTGTAGAAGTGGGGGATTTGAATGAGGAGAAGGTAGGTACCTCACGCACTGGGTGTCATCCTAGGCACAGAGATCAGCAGTGAAGAGGCTCAAAAACACTTGGGGAAAGGAAACTAAGGGTATGAAGTTGGCATTGTTTGTGGACTGAAAAAAGCAAGGGAGGACACAGCCAGGAAGAAGATCTGAGATGTTGGTGTCACCTAGTTGTGCAGGACAGCAATGGTGAAAACCGTTGAAACATGACACTGTAGGCAAGAGACAAGGCTGCGTGGGTTGGAGGACAGCAGTGTGGGTGTTGGGACGATCTCAGAGGAGAAAGCTGCAGTAATCAAAGCTGAGGATGACTGGGATGTGGACAACTTTAGGTGTTGTACAGAAAGGGAGACAACTCTCTTTTGACTATATTGAATGTTTTCTGAAGAAAGAAGCCGCAAGGACTGATAGCAGCCTGGATGTGTAAAGAGAATAAATGAAGGGCCAACATTAGCCCTAAGGCCAGGTATAGTTTTCACTTGTATCTTGCTCCTGCATGCTGTATAGTTGCTTGAATTACATATTTTGCTCCAATTATGCTTTTGCATCCCCCGTTTAGATTGTGCTAATTTCCTCCAAAGATGCTCTCATTGCTATAGTTTGAGAAGTAGTTGCTACTGTGGTCTCTTCAGTAACTGAAGGTGCAGGAATAGGACTTAGTGGAGTTGGCTTAGTAACTTCACCGCAGTGTATGTCATTCAGGGGCCTCATGGAACAATTTTCCTCACAGGGCCTCTGCAAATATGTTGGAGATGGGCCTTGAGCAGTTGGCCTGGGTTTAGCTTTTCCATAGCAGAGGCTGTAGTAATGCTAGTCATTGATCCAGAGACTTTCAGCCTGGGGGGGGGGGGGGGGGCGGGGTTTGGCTACATAATTTCTCTCTTCCTGTAAACTGAATGAGAGAAGTTTTGCTAGTGATTTTGTCTATTGAAAGAACTTAGCTGTGTCTGAGTGAAAGAGTAAATGGCTAAAACTGAGTTGTTTTGTTTCCCCCCGCTACCTCTCCAGCGTGCACAGGCAGCTCCAGTCATCTTCTTGCTGTGCTTTCCTCATGTAGTAGAGGTGAATGTGAGTTGTCAGCAGAAAACCTAAATCCCAAATACTTTTTGAGAATCAGCTAATCAACACTTTTATACTGGAAAAGGGGAGTCTGGGCCCGAGATCACTCTACACTGCCACCCAGGAGACCTGACAGAACACTACTTCAGGCGTTTACATGTCAGTGCAGAAATAATTATAATAAACAATAAACATATGTTGCAGTGGTGATGCTGTGAGTCTTTGGAATAAATTGTAGCTTGTGTTTCACATCAGCATCTTTTGGCAGCCAGTTTATAGTGCCATTGTAATCTTAAAGGAGATTCCTTTCTCTCAGCTGGTTGGAAAGGAGAAGCACTATTTGAGAGGGACGGAGTAATGGAAAAACTATCAGTGCAGAATCGTCTGGCTGTGCCAGAAGGACAAGAGAAACTGGATGTGGTTAATTAGGTCTCAACTTTATTCCTAAATGTCAAAGTACCTGCAAGGTAAGTGTGTGGTGCAGATAATTCCATAATCATTTACATATACCCAGGATGTGGCTGCATTCAGCTCTCCACTTTTACCTATCCTGGTCCACAGCCAATATGCTGCTGGGACCTAACCACCTCTCCTTGGATGCAGGTTCAGAGGGGCTATAAAGGAGGAGGGGAGTTGTCTCCCTGTCATAGGAGTCCCTGCCCATTTCTGCCCCTTTATAAAAAACAAAAAAACAAATTAAAAAAAACCCCTAAAACCAAACAATCCATGCTTATGTCGAGAGTTGCAACATTGCAGCCTAACCCCCATTTCAGCCCCAGCTAAGCCACTAACACACTCAGGGCTGGCGACAGGAATTTTGGGGCCCCGTATGCAGATCGTGTGCCCCCCCCCCGGTCTCCTGCCGCCCGCGCCCCCCGCCCCCCCCCCCCCCCCAGCCGGTCTCCCGCATGAGCTCTGGCCGCGTGGCCCGGCCGGGAGAAGCAAAGGGGGGCGGGGTGAGGCTGCTGGGTGCCGGGGTAGGGGGCTGATGAGCGCTGCAGCGGCTGCCCGGAGCCGCGCCTTGCTCAAAGACCCGGTGACAAGGGGGTACAGCTGTGTACTGGGCCCCAGATTTAAGGGCCCCCCCTTAAGTCTGGGGCCCGGTACAGCTGTACCCGTTGTACCCCCCTGTCGCCGGCCCTGAACACACTGTAGGAAAGGCGAAAAAACCCTATATCATCTTGGCCAATCTGGCAGTGAGGCAAAAAATTGCTTCCCTGCCCCCTGAGAAAGGGGCAAGTAATGTTTTGCAAATAGCTGCTGTGGGCATTACCTGGTATTTAACTCTTTCCATGGGTGGGAGGATGGGGGCTGCTCCACCTGGTCCAGATAAGAGGGCTTTTCCTGCATCAGCATGGATCTAAATCTGCATCAGCTGCCTTCAGCTCCCAGTGGCCACCATTCCCTGTTTCTAGCCAATAGGGGCTGCAGGGATGTGCTGGCTGCTGCAGCTTCCTGCAGCTCCCATTGGCAGGGAACACTGAATCACACTCAATATAAACAAACTGTGTTGCGCCCCACTAATGGATTACCCTGATGGGCCACAGGTTGCCCACCACTGATCTAAATAATCTCTCCTCTTCCAGTCACTTCAGGTGGGGAAAATGGGTCTATGTCCCCATGCTGACCTGGTCTGAAGCTGAAACTGCAAGTCTCTCTGGTTATCTAGTCTTTAAAGGGTCCACATACCTTTACCTACAAACCAGACAATGGCCCCCATCACTTAAATTGTGGTACAGTCATTTGCATTGGGATGATTCTGAATTTCATTTCCAAGGGAGTGAAACCCCTTTGGTTGACAATCAGGCTGGGATAGGCTAGGCAAGGAAAAGCCTCTTGAGTACCTGAGACACCCCTATGTACTATACTTTGTAGTCACCATTTATCCCTATTGGAACATGAAACTAGCCTGTTTCATGTAAATGGGTGGGTAGATCAAGTCTGCTAATTGGAGGACTTCTGGGTTTTATTATATTGCATGGATTTCCAGTGTATTCTTAAAATTCTTACTTTATCCTCTGTGGAGAAATCAGGAAAATGGAAACTTGACTGGGTTTATAAATGTACTTTAAAAAACGAGCTGCAATAGGTAGGCTTTGTGCTTCAGCATAGTTTACATCACTTGTATAGTGTGCACTTGTCCTTCCTCTTTCTTTGTCTATTTTGCTATCCTTTTTGCTGTACATGTCTGATTCTTTATCTGTGTGTCTCACTGTCTTCCTAATAGTCTTTCCTTTCTTGTTGAATAGCAGTGCTGAGCTTCTGTACTGAAACACTTTAGCCAATGCAACTGCTACCAGTGAAATAATTGAAGACAGCTTCATACACAGCAGTTACCACAGGCAAAATGCTTCATTGCGTGAGCTTGGCGTCACTGTTCTTCTCCAGCTGCCAACAGATGTCTAACTGGGAGTATATGAGAAAGGTAGTCCTAACTCAGCAGTGAATAACTTCCAATATGTGCAGCTCCATTTCTCAAAAGTTTAAGTCACTAGATCTCGCCAAGATCTGCATAAGTTAGGAGAAGTTGTTAGGCCAAATCATTAGATTGCAGAGCGGTGAAGTCAGTTGGGACTGTTTGTATGAGTGGAATATTTGGCCCATGCTGCGATAATCAAAAACAAAACAAAAATACTGATGGGTTGTAAGGACCCTGAAAAGAGACTTGACTTTTAAAGGTCTTCATTGTACATCTTGTGCATAGAGCGTTCTATAGGAGCTTATTTGTAAATTAGATTTACACACACTTTTTCACACTCCTGACTTCTCCTATTTTATCAAATATATCTTCTGTCCATGGAAGCATGCAAATATTTTGAAGTGGAAAAATCTTTTCAAAAGGGGGTTGGCAAGATTCACCCTATAGCGGAAAGTTGGTTAAGACCCTAGCAATCATAATGTTGTTTTAATGTCACTTTTCAACTTAAGTATTCCTAGAAAAATATCCGGAAATAATTCAATATTAATGTATAGTTATCTCTAAAATATAAATAGTCACTGTCTTGATTAGATATACAAGCTGCAGGCAGAGCTATCCTTCTGTCTTTTCCCATAGGATAAATGGTTATGAAAGACTAACACAACTGCAGTTCTACTTTTTTTCATTCCTAATTCTGTAATGACATGCAGGCAGGGAAACAGCTATGCCTGCAGAGACCCTTGTTGGCTGCAGTTGGACTCTGTATAGGCACAGGGCCTGCCTGTTCACTCATCTCCTTCCAGGATCGGAGCCTGCATTAGGAAAAAGAGCACATACGCACATAGTACCACATATTTTGTAAAGATTAATATACTGCAAGCATTTACAGACAAAGTCCAGCTAGTCATTCTCCATTTAAGACTTCAAATAGCATCGATTAGGATTTGATTAAATGGATATTCTGTAAATAGTGCTAAGTTTAATAGGGACTGTGGAAAAACATTGGAAAACTTTTTACATGTACAGTGGGGTCATGTTTCTGGTGCAGAATGAGGGTGGGGGTTGGGCACAGCTTCTCTCCTAAGCATTCCAACACAGCAGGTGCCTGATCCAGCTTCTGTCAAAGCCATGGAAATCCATTCTGCTGACTTGAGTAGAAGCTGGACTTGGCCACAGAAGCTGTAGTTCAGCAGCCAAAGCACCACCAAACACTAGGAGGTCAGTGCTGGGTTGTAAAGGAATAGAGTATCTAAGGTCATCTGTGAATTTTTGTTAAGCCTAATGTTCCTGAAGACATGGTCTCTGCTCCTGCCTCTTTTGGGGTATAATGCTTCCCGACTCCTCCTTCTTGCCCCATAACATGGCTCTATTTCTGGAACTTTCATTTGCTAAGTATGCTTGCTTAAATACTAAGAGCTACATCCTCCCTAAGAGCTACATCCTCCCCAAGACCAGGCCTACCCATTTTGTCAGCCAGGGAGGAAAATTGTTTGAGCTTTCCCCACCTACCCCACTGGCAAAAACAAACCAATTGGTGGAGGGGGTGGGGTGGGAACTTCTGACCAATGAGCAGAATGAAAACAGCAGGCTAATTAGTGTGCATAAATAGTGGAGTGGTGCAATAATATGGCACTCCCTGGAGGTTGGTGGTCAGGAGAGTTACCCAGGATTTTCTGAACCCAAAGCCGTGGCAACTTAACTGTTTCTTTCCAGGCAATGCCAGGAATAAATCAGTGGAGATGCAGCACCTCCCTCTGATAAATGCTTTACACAAACCAGAGTGCTTTTACCTCATATAAAACTACCTCATTGGGTCTCAAGCACACTATATGCCGTAGCAGTAGGTTCAGAGCAACCCATACATTTGTTAGCCACAGTCTGTGATGATTTCAAGTGATCAACAGCCAGGCTTCAGCAGACCTTCCTTCCAGACAGCTGATGGGGAGTGTAAGTGTCAGCTCCTGGCCTGAAGAGAAGCTCCCTAGGACTGCTCTGAGATATTTACATTCACATAATCTTTTATATCTAACTCTCTCTCAAAACACAACTTGTAGTAACCCCTATGGGTCACCAATTCTCTTAGCTTCAACAATTTGCTCGTTATTTCTTACTGGCAAAGCATTTCTAGTCCTAATAATAAAACTTTTATATGTCAGGAATACTCAAAACCAAGGTCACTATCCACTCACTTTCTTCAGAATAACATGAGGGACCATACTGGGTCAGACCAAAGGTCCAGCCAGCCCAGTATCCTGTTTACCGACAGTGGCCAATGTCAGGTGCCCCGGAGTGAGTGAACTTAACAGGTAATGATCAAGTGATCTCTCTCCTGTCATCTATCACCATCCTCTGACAAACAGAGGCTAGGGACACCATTACTTAGCCATCCTGGCTAATAGCCATTGATAGACTTAATCCAGTTCTCTTTTAAACCCTGTTATAGTCCTAGCCTTCACAACCGCCTCAGGCAAGGAGTTCCACAGGTTGACTGTGTGCTGTGTGAAGAACAACTTCCTTTTATTTGTTTTAAACCCACTGCCCATTAATTTCATTTTGGTGGCCTGTAGTTCTTATATTATGGGAACAAGTAAATAACTTTTCCTTATTCACTTTCTCTACCCTACTCATGATTTTATAGAACTCTATCATATCCCCTCTTAGTCGCCTCTTTTTCAGGTTGAAAAATCTTCGTCTCTTTAATCCTCATATGGGACCTAACACCTAATCATTTTAGTTGCCCTTCTCTGAACCTTTTCTAATGCCAGTGTATCTTTTTTGAGATGAGAAGACCACATCTGTATGCAGTATTCAAGATGTGGGTGCACCATGGATTTATAAAAGGACAATAAGATATTCTTCGTCTTATTCTCTATCCCTTTTAAACGAATCCTAACATTCTGTTTGCTTTTTTGATTGCTTCTGCACACTGTGTGTCTTCAGAGAACTATCCACAATGACTCCCAATATTTTTTTCCTGATTAGTTGTAGCTAAATTAGCCCCCAGCATATTGTATGTATAGTTGGGGTTATTTTTTCCAAGGTGCATTGCTTTACATTTATCCATATTAAATTTAATTCACCATTTTGTTGCTTAATAACTTAGTTTTGTGAGATCTTTTTGAAGTTCTTCACAGTCTGGTTTGGTTTTAACTATCTTGAGCAGATCATAAGAATGAAAAGAAAACTGAGGGGGGAATTAAAAGGCTGTTACAAGGAGGAGGGAGAAAAATTATTCTATCCGTGGAGGTTAAGGAGAAGAAGCAATGGGCTTAAATTGCAGCCAACGCACTTTAAGTGGGATATTAGGAAAAACATCCGAAGGCCATGTCTACACTACAATGCTCAGGAGTTTCTCATGCCAACATAGCTGCCACAGCTCATGGAGGTGGTTTTATTATGCTGAAGGGAAATTTCTCTCCTGTTGGCATAGAGCGGCTACACACGTGATCTTTAAAGTGGTGTAGCTGCATCCGTGCCGCTGTAAGCTGTCTAGTGTAGACAGGACAAAAATTTTAAGAGCAGGTTAGACAAACACCTGTCAAGGATGGTGTAGGATAATACTTAATCATGCCTTGAGTGCAGGGGTCTAGACTAGAAGACATCTTGAGGCCCCTTCCAGTCCTGTGATTCTATGAAAGGGCTAAGAATATTCAGTGGCATTAAAACCAAACTTTATCCTGCAAGTAATGGATATTATGCTTTATAGCTTTAGAACAGGGTAACATGAATTTTAGCAATTAATCTAGTATAAATGCTAGCAAAAGCATAAATCTCTCCCAAAAGATCATCTTGTCAACACACAAATATCCAAATAGTCAAAGGTTTCATATTTGGGAAGGAGCTCCTCTTCCTTTTATTTTGTCCCTGCTTTGCTTTACCCGCCTATTGGAACACTTCAAACACCATTCATTTGACAACCCCTTTTGACTGTTGCAGTTAACTGTACAGGTTGCCATGGATTTTTATAGAAAAGTAACTTTGCTCACAAGATTTTCTGTTGGCAAGATGTAGAATTGCCACACTGGAAATCTGAAACTCCATCCTCAGTTAGCAGCTGGAGAAAGGGTTTGTAAGTGATCCCTTTGTGGAAAGCATTTTTCAAGTCAAGAGGATGACAAACAGATTGTGACTTTTTCTGGGAACTTTTCTAAGTAACTGCAAAAAAAACCAAAACGCATTTGGCTAATGAAATGGCTAAATCTGCTTTAGTAAATCCAAGTTAAAGATACTGGTGTGTACAATTGCAGATTTTTTTACTGTGCTTCACACTTAAGATTATGAAGTAAACCAGAATACTGTGATGTCACATACATCCCACCTCAAAGGCAGATGTGTTTGGCGCACTAGCATTATCAATTAAAACAGAAGTGGAGAACCGCATTGTAACAGATAAGTAGTTGATGGATACATTCCAGCTGCCTTTATGTAGCCTTAGATTTGCTGCTACTTGTACTTCAGAGCAAATACTTCCCTTTTGAGATATGTGAGCAATAAAAGCATTATCTAAAAAGTTAAATCTAGCCAGGTAAAGTTTTGGAAGAGCAGGATATGGTCTTGATTTTAGAACGGCTCAGGACTGCTCTGCATTGGCGCAAATCATCAGTAATGTTTTTGGGGGGAGCAGGGGTAGGTAAATATAAATGTTAGTAGAAAAGCTGAGAAGACTTTCCTTTACAACAGTTTGTGAGTCTTTCCTTTAAATCACTTTACATCTACTCAGGGCATGAGAGGGCCAGGTTGCCAGGCATAAAGCAGTTTGGGCAATATCTTCAAGGCTACGTCTACACTAAACACCATTGGCCGCAGTGTGTGGGATATGTGTGGCTACACAGCGCAGTGGAAAAGCAGGCCTCGTCCATGCTGCTTGTGTAGCTACACGTCAGTGAAAGATTCTGGCGGTCGCAAAAGGCTTCAGCAGCAGCAGGGAGCTGGCGTCTTTCACTATGATGAGGAAAGGCTCTGGCAGCAGGGAAGCGACTGGAAAATCCTCTTGCTATAGCCTTTCCCTGCTACAAGGAAACGCTCCAGCAACAGGGAGCTGGTGGAGCATTTCTCTGCTGCTGGAGTCTTTTCGTGTGGTGGGAAAGGGCTTTAGCAGCAGGACACTGGCTAAAAATAGCAGTGCGGGTGGGGTTGGGAAGAGCCACAGCCTGGGCGAGTAGAGAGTGTATAGGGTATACTGGTGTACATGCAGAGACCATTGAGACATGTCTTGATTCTACTGGCCTAAACTGAGCCTCACTGGTTATACTGCTACTTATATCCATGTTCGGGGCTACACCTGTATATATGTTACATGCCACTGAAAGAAGTGTGCACTGTACATGTACCTTTTAGAATGACCCGAATTCTTCTTCTTGTCTCTACAAAGCTCCAGTGCAGCTTGTTCTTGGTTTGGCAGAGCCCATATTGTACGTAATAAATGTCTCTTAATAACTAAACAATTCTGTCAGCTATTCTGACACTAACTAGTCAAAGGCACAAGTTTTCACACAGACTGTTGCAAATGTGGAGTTTCTATGCCAAACTCTTCTGTAGTTGTGTTGAATCTTAAATAAAATAACAAAAAAAAAATACGGGAAATGCTCAGAAGATTTTATCTATGTGGCCCCCTTGCTCCACAAAAGGTTCGTGGAAGAATAGGGAACTGAACTTATCTCCTGAGATTCAGGCAGGTGCTCTAACAGCACCATCCTTCCTCCATTTACTTGTGCACAATGCTTTTGTCTCCCAAAGGCCTCATCCATTTTGCCTCTTACTTTCCAGAAAAATTCCATCTTGACATAAAATTACATATTGGAACTGTCAGGCCAATGGTTTATTTTTGACTGTCTGTTTCCCCAGTGGAAACATTTGACTTATGGAAGGATACAGTATAAAATATATTGGACTAGGTGGACCATTGCTGTAATCTGACATGACCGTTCTTAATTCTCATTTTGGAAACTGTCTATTAATCCTGTTTATGTTCCTCAAGCTGCATTAGGAGCCATGCGTGCTTTGTGTATGTTCTTATGCATTTTATTTAACATTCTGGTGCACAGTGATACAGTACTTGTCAAGGGCAGATATGGGTTGATTAAGGTTTTATTCCTATACTGCTGGCACTCCAGGAGAAGACAAAATCCTTTTGTGTTTTAACTGGCCATCAATTACAGTGCTGTGGCATAAGGGGTATTGTTTCCTAACCCATACAAGGTTCTAGCTTAGCAAACCTGTAGCTTTAGTTTTACTGGTGATACTGTTTTAGTTTGCAAAGACTGTCTTAGTATGTCTATATATAACATAATGAACCCCCTGGATTCTATTGTAATACAAATAATAAATGATCTTAAGATATAATCACAGTGCAGGCTCATACCTTTAATGCATAAAAGTCAAATGTCTTGTATCCAACAATCTGCATTTAATGTAGGTATTTCCTTACAAGTCAAGTGTAGAAAACATTGACTTCAAAATGTTAGTAAACATTTTACTGACAGGCTGGCCCACATGTTCACAGGAGGGCTTTCAGGTAAATAAACCAGCCAACCAATTGTCATAGTCATGGGGAGCCATCAAGATTATATACCACCATTAATGGCCCACACTTTGAGGTCCTATTTTAATTATGCAGAGTTATACTTGGTATTTCTAGCTTCAGATACAAAAATGATACATGCATACAAACATGATGAACACAGTTGGTAAGCTTTGTAATGATACCTGACTACCTTATGCATAAAGCATATTTGTTACATCATAAGCATATTTTCATAAAGCATATGGAGAGCAACGTCACAGCTACATCCAGGTCTTTGTCTAGCTTAATCTTTGTTAGATGTTAAAATAGCAATGGCTTTGAGAACTGACTTTATCTTTTTGTTCCTAGTCAAATTGCAACTTCAGGCAGAAGAAAGAGGAGTGGTGTCAATCAAAGGCGTATGTGCAAATCGTTTCCTTGCTATGAAGGAAGACGGAAGATTATTGGGATTGGTAAGCAACGCTAGGTTCTTTCTTTACTTCATCTTCCTTCATGTTTAGCAGCTGGTTTTCGAGACATAAGAATACTCAACTACCCAGTCATATTGAATTGTTTCTGGCCAAATTGTGCCTCCAGCATGCAGCTTGAATAACGGGGCTCGGCAGTGGAAAGAGGCATCCTTCCTCATCCCAGGCAACACAGCCATACCATAGTGGCTTTTGCATGCAGAGGGCGTAAGGCCAAGAGAAAGCTTAGTGATTTTGTTTAAAGGGAATCATTTAAGTAAAAAAAAATTCCACTTCTTTCCAAAAATAAGTACTACCATTGTTACAATAATCTTAAATGTAAGTGAAAGCAGTTAGATGGCTGAAAACTGTTTTTTCAAGTTTCCATGATTTTGTGTTGTGACAGCGGTCTTCCATAGTTCTGTCTTTATAGTGAGTCATTTTTCTCTTGTTTTGTGTGAGGTTTTTATCCAGACTGGAAAACTAGGAGAGATTTTTGAAAATATGTGTGTAAAACTACAACAATTAGTAGGAAGATTGAAACAGCGGGTGTAGCACCTGAAACTAGTTAACTTCTTTTAAAATTAACTAACCGGTTGTCAAGCTCCTATATATTGGGTAGTAGCAGCTATAAACCTTTAAGTCAATACATTTGTCATAAATTATACTTTAATATCTACCTGTACAAGATGTTTTCAATTCTGTTTCAGGACCTACAGTGTTAGGACCATTTTCATTTTACTTACAACACACATAATGTCTGTTCTTCTGAGGTTTTATCAGACTTAAGTGTAAACGTTTGGTGTCTTTACCAATACTTTTTCATATATATATCCATTTAATCCAAACACCCAACATTAGTCACTAGCCATTATATCACTGTAATATTTCCTTCCAGAAGTTCTCGACCAGCTCTTAAGTGACTCTCTAGTACTTTGGTTATTCTGGAAAACAGCAGTGTAAATATTCTGTGACATTCTTCTTAGCTAAAGACACATTGGATTAGTTCCTAACTTCCAGCTGAGGTCCAATTATTGAAGGATGGAAGAGGAAGGCTAAAAGTATTTTCTGTTCATCAAATCCTCAGGGCAGTTGAGACCCAGTTCAGTCTCCTCTCTCCCTGCCTCCTCATAATGTAGAGCAGCCTCAGGGAAGCTCTTAACCTACATAAATTATAGCAATCCCAAGGGACTGTTGTACCAGAAGGGATCACTGGAGCACAGCACATTCTGGTACACACCCTCTTCTGCCCCCAGCAGACATTCCACACCAGGACAAATCCATAGTTGTCCTTTTAAGTCAGTTTTAATGGTCTCTTTGCACCACCTGAGCAGCAGGAAGGGAATAGGGTGCTGAATCTGGCCCTTGTTTTCCTAGAAAGATGTATTGCAAGATAATCTTCAGCAGTGCTATCTGTAAGGTCATGGAAACAAAAGGGAGATGATCCAAAGGATTGATTGTAAGATGGTGTCTACATGGAGAGGTTTACCAGTATGATGGTACAAGTATAATTAACTTCCTGTGTAGACATTCATATTTTGGAAAGCATGTCCACAGGAAGAGGTATAGTAATGCTGTAAAATTCTGTGTAGACAAGCCCTGAGAGAGACTAAATACATTTCTAATTATGTGTCCAGGCAGGTTGAAGTGTTCTCCTACAGGTTTTTGTATATTACCATTCCTACACACTCATCCCGGCAGAAGAGTCTGTCCTATCTCGAGGACTCTCATTCTGCCCCACCACCCCCACAAACATGATACAATTCTGCGGTGATCTGGAAGCCTACTTTCGCTGTCTCCGACTCAAGGAATACTTTCAAGACAAATGGAACAGCACACTGATACACAGACACCATCCCACCAGCAGCACAAGAAGAAGAACTCCACATGGACTCCTCCTGAGGGTCGAAATGACAGTCTGGACCTATACATAGATTGCTTCCACCGACGTGCACAGGCAGAAATTGTGGAAAAACAACATCGCCTGCCTCACAACCTAAATCGTGCAGAATGCAATGCTACCCACAGCCTCAGAAACAACCCTGACATCATAATCAAAGAGGCTGATAAAGGAGGTGCTGTTGTCATCGTGGACAGGTCAGACTACCAAAAGGAGGCTACCAGACAACTCTGAAATACCAATTTCTACAGGCCACTTCCCTCCGATCCCACTGAGGAATATACTAAGAAACTGCACCATCTACTCAGGACTTTCCCTGCACTAACACAGGAACAAATTAACATACCCTTAGAGCCCCGACCGGGGTCATTCTATCTACTACCCAAGATCCACAAACCTGGAAACCCTGGATGCCCGATCATCTCGGGCATTGGCACTCTCACTGAAGGACTGTCTGCATTTGTGGACTCTCTACTCAGACCCTATGCCACCAGCACTCCCAGCTATCTCCGTGATACCACCGACTTCCTGAGAAAACTACAATGCATTGGTGACCTTCCAGAAAACACCATCCTAGCCACCATGGATGTAGAGGCTTTCTACACAAACATCCCACACAAAGATGGAATACAAGCTGTCTGGAATAGTATCCCCGATGATGCCACAGCACAGGTGGTTGCTGAGCTCTGTGACTTTATCCTCACACACAGCTATTTCAAATTTGGTGACAATATATACCTCCAGACCAGTGGCCAGAACCCGACACCCCCACCTCACCCCCCCAAGCAAACCCGACACCCCCTGACCAACCCCAACACCCACACCTCACCCACCCTGACAACTTCCCACCCCCCCAGACCAAACCCGACACCCCCCCGGCTCACTTACCCCCCAACCGAACCCGACACCCCCACCTCACCCCCCCACCAATCGCAACACCCCCAGACCAAACCCGACACCCCCCGGCTCACTTACCCCCCGACCGAACCTGACACCCCTACCTCACCCCCCCACCAACCGCAACACCCCCTGACCAACCCCAACACCCCCACCTCACCCCTCACCCACCCCGACACCTTCCCACCCCCCCAGACCAAACCCAACACCCCCTGGCTCACTTACCCCCGACCGAACCCGACACCCCCACCTCACCCCCCCCAAGCAAACCTGACACCCCCACCTCACCCCCCACCAACCGCAACACCCCCTGACAAACCCCAACACCCACACCTCACCCCTCACGCACCCCGACACCTTCCCACCCCCCCAGACCAAACCCGACACACCCTGGCTCACTTACCCTCCGACCGAACCCGACACCCCCACCTCACCCCCCCCAAGCAAACCCGACTCCCCCACCTCACCCCCCCCAAGCAAACCCGACTCCCCCTGACAAACCCCAACACCCACACCTCACCCCTCACCCACCCCGACACCTTCCCACCCCCCCAGACCAAACCCGACACACCCTGGCTCACTTACCCCCCGACCAAACCCGACACCCCCACCTCACCCCCCCACCAACCGCAAAACCCCCTGACCAACCCCAACACCCACACCTCACCCCTCACCCACCCCGACAACTTCCCACCCCCCCCAGACCAAACCCGACACCCCTCCGGCTCACGGTGCACTGTGTAGCACACAGATTATTAAATACACTGTTCGGTCGGGGGGTGAGGTGGGGGTGTCGGGTTTGCTCGGGGGGTGAGGTGGGGGTGTCGGGTTTGCTCGGGGGGTGAGGTGGGGGTGTCGGGTTTGCTTGGGGAGGTCAGGTGGGGTTGTCGGGTTTGGTCGGGGGGTAAGTGAGCCGGGGGGGGTGTTGGGGTTGGTCAGGGGGGGGTGGGAAGGTGTCGGGGTGGGTGAGGGGTGAGGTGTGGGTGTTGGGGTTGGTCAGGGGGTGTCAACTGTCTGCCCCCTCCCCACCTCCGACTGACCCGAGCAACGCCGGGCACTTATGCTAGTCATTAATAAATGCTTCCTTTTTAAATCATGCTCTATCTTTAAAGGCACACTCACCAGAGGTTCCTTCGCTGGCTGGGGTACCAGCTTGGGATGGTTGGGAGGGTAATGGCCCAAGGGTGATGATACAGCTCCTGGCTGTCTGCTAACAGGGTTTCTCTCCTTGCCTCCTGCTGCTCCGTGATATTTCCGTTCTCGTCACTGTGGTCGTCATCTGAATCCTCCTCATGCCTGATGATTATCTCATCGGTGGAGTCCACGGAGACCGGTGCGACGGTGGTGGGGGCGCCCCCCATTATCCATTCAGTTCACTGTAGAACCGGCATGTCCGCGGCGGTCCCCCAGAGCGTCCGGTTGCCTCTTTGGTTTTCTGGAACGCTTGCCTCAGCTCCTTAATTTTCACGCGGCACTGTTGGGCATCCCTGTAGTGGCCCCTTTCCAGAATGGCCTTGAAGACTCTGGCAAATGTGTTGGCATTCCGTTTGTTGTTGCGTAGTTCCAACATCACGGATTCCTCTCCCCAGATAGCGATCAGATCCAACACCTCATGCGTGGACCATGCTGGAGCTCTTTTCCTCTGGTTGGTCTCCTGTGCTGCTGAGCTCTGCATGGTGGTGGTTTGTGCTGCTGAGCTCTGCATGGTGGCTTGTGCTGCTGAGCTCTGAATGGTGACTGATCAAACAGGAAATGCAATTCAAATGTTCCTTGGTCTTTTCCTGTCTACCTGGCCAGAGCAACGAGTTGAGAGTGCTGTCCAGAGCGGTCACAATGGAGCATTGTGGGACAGCCGCTGGAGGCCAATAACATCCCCATGCATCCTCACTACTCCACAATCGACCCAGAGAGGTCGATTTCAGCGCTACTTGTTAGGGAGGAGTACAGAAATCGATTTTGAGGGCCCTTTAAATCGACGCAAATGGCAGCCATGTGAGGATGGGTACAGTTTTATTTCGACTTAATGATGCTAAAGTCGACATTAAGCTGTAGTGGGGACCAGGCCCTAATGAGGAAAAAGAGCAGGTGGAAGCTGCCTCAGTCAGCCAAGAAAAGGGGCTGGTGAGAGATCCACAGGTGAGAACCACCAGAGCCCAGGAGGCTGGGAGGTCCCAGAGAGGAAGCTGTAGGTGATGTCTGGGTAAAGGCTGAAAGCAGGAGAGCAGCAAGATGGGTTTGCTGGTGACTTCTTCGAGCCAGAGAACCAAAGGTAGAGAGCTGAAGGCCAGAGAGCAGGAGAGGGAGTTGCCTGCTGATTTCTAAGCTGGAGAGCTGAAGCTAGGGGAGTGGTGGAGGGACTTGCCCATTGACATGTTCCAACTGGAGATGAAGGGTGGGAAGAGGGCTCAGACCCAGCGGGAGTGAGAGATGCTTCCCTGATGAGGGTGAACTCCCAGGAGAAAGGCTGTGGGGGCACCTGCTGGGATGAGCTGAGTTCCACTACAGCTGGGTGAAATGGAGTGGCTGCCCTGGTAAGACGAGAGAACTAACAGAGCCCAGTGATGGTGGAAGATGCTGGAGTGTGGTAGACTGTATTTTGGGACTCTTTGGACTAGGATGTTGTAATAAACGATCCCCAAGAAGAGGTGTTATTGAGGCAAGAAAATTTGCACAGAGTTACTGGAGACTCTGAAGGAGGGAAACTGAGGTTCCCTGTTCTGCCACTGGTGGGAGCTCCAGGTAAGGTCACATTATGACAGTAATCCACTATTACTTCTACTCTATTCAGATTCTCAAAGGTCTGGAACTAGATACTTTGCTGCTGAGGCAATCCAAAAGGGAAATCACTTAAACATAGATCTACCAGAAGGGGAACAGATGGTTCAGGATTTTGCACTTTCAGCCATGAGTTGGTTCTTCCAAACCCCTTGACTTGCATTCAAACCTGAAAATACGCCTGCATTTTGAAGTCTAGACAAGCCCTTCTCAATATCTGCCATGAGGCAGTGCTCTCATTTGATGACATAATTGAGATCTTTTGACCCAAAGAGATCCATTACTTTGGTCAGTGTAATAAAACCATACTGTTATCCCTATCAGTATGTGTCTATATTGAGTGATACTACTGAACCTATAACAGCCAATTTTAGCATTTGGGCCAATTCAGCTTTTACTTTTTCTTGGTGCTACCCTGTTTCCCCGAAAGTAAGACATCCCCCGAAAATAAGACGTACTTCCAGTTTTGCCTCTCGCTGTAATATAATGTAATGTAATTTTGGGAGCAAAAATAAATATAAGACACTGTCTTATTTTTGGGGAAACACGGTAATAAGACACTGCATTGTATGCAGATTTTAAAGCACACTGGAATCTAAGAATTATTGCAATTACAATTATTGTATAATTATTATATTATACTTGTACCATTCCAGTTCATCCATCGCGTCATCGAATTCTTTTAAGAGTATCTTTTGCATTCTGTAGAATAGACAGTTCTACACTCATTTGACCATCAGCATATATAGATTTCTCTTCAACCCAAGTACATACTGAACTTTTCTTTTCCAGTATTTCATGCTATTTTGGTATCTGTCCATATACAGACCTGCCAGCCTCCTTTCACCCACTCTACAAAACATCTGGTGGTCAGTAATCATTTTGCATGTCTTCTGTGATTACATTGATAAACTCCAGTATCTATTTTGATACTCACTTCTGGTTGTTTTATTTCCAGGTATCACACATCAATTAGTTATAGAAAACTCCTTGTAAAATTTAGTAAGAGACTCAACCAAAAATTCAGTTTCTGAATTAACTTCATCCAGCTTTTACTTGCTGAGTAGATGTTCATAAATGTATCGTCTTTGTATTTCTTCATCATTTATGCTGAGTAACTTCTTTTGCAAAATGGCTTATTGCATGTCTGACACTGCACCTCTTGGGCTGAACTCCTAAATTGTGCAGTGATGTATTCTATTTGTCTTTATAGCTTGGTATGAAGTTTTAAGTAGATGTACTTCTGTTTTTCTGTAATTAACAGATTAATTTGGGAAACACCATTTTTACTAGCTCTGTTCCTTCCTGCAGCAATCAGTTATCAGAAGAGCTAGTTCAAAAAATTTTGATGGAACATTTTTTCCATCAGAAAATGCTGTTTCAACAAAATCAAATCAAATTTGATCAGAAATTATCAAAATGGTGCATTCAATAAGGTTGAAATACATCATTTCAACTTTGGTATTGCAATATCAAAATAATAGCCTAAACTAAACATTCAGCTTCATAAAAAAATAAACATTTTGGAATATTTTCTTTCACGGACATTTGAGATTTTAACTTTTCCTCCTGATTTGATGAAAGATGGAACTTCAAACTCTCAGTATCAGAGGGGTAGCCATGTTAGTCTGGATCTGCTTTGTTGCTTTTTCAAACTCTCAATTTATTATGGGATGATAATTCCATTTTTTGACTGTCTCTTATTGGTTTTACTTCAAATAATTTGTCTAATTAGGCCCCATCTGTTAACTGGGCCTAATGATGTGACTTAACTTTGTCATGTAGGTTTGAAACATAATGGTCAATGGTCTTACCTGGCTGTTGTCTTGAAAAGAAAATGTTCCTTTATAACCAAGTGACATTCTTGTTGATCAGAATATCCTTCAAATTTCTGAATGACTGGCTTGTCCTTTGCACCCCTTTTCATATTCCATTGAAAATGTTAGATATCCGTATCTCTGAGCTTGCTTCCTGTAGCAATGTGTAGGACTTCAACCTCTCAGGTTTCTTTCCAATCACACTTGCCTTCAGGAAACTTGGAAGTACTGCAGCTGCTGCCTCCATTTCTCTGACATTCTCTTCCATTTCCCAAGACTTAATTACTTAGAAGAAAAAACTTGTTTGATAAACACCTTGTAATAGGGGTGTGACCCAAAGAGTGCTGGTAGAGATTAATCTTTTATTTCCTCGCCCCAGTCACATAATGGTGTTTGTCTTTTGTAACCATGATCTGTTATCACATGACTGGGTCAGTATCCCCTGACTCCAATAACTACTCTTTCAGGTTAACCTTCCAGTTTTAACCAACTTATAGTGAGTCTAACAGACATCACATTGAACTTTAGTTTTTAATGCAACTTTTAACTCTTAATATGAATGGTCTAGAATTTCAAATTATTTCAGACTCAACTAATCTTTAAGGTGGGTGCAGTTTTCTCTAAGTGAATCAGTGGTGGCAGGCAGCACAGTCTATGGTGGAGGAATTTTGACAAGCTGTTACTCTTACCTTCAGTCAGTTTGTCTGAATTCAGTGAATCATGACTATTTCAGTAGAAGCTATGGTTTGGCTACTATGAGGGATGCTGCAAAAGACTGTTGAACCAGTTTAACTACAGCCAACCCAGTTAATGTTGCCACTTTCCATGTTTGTTTTATTTAATGGTTCACACTTCTTCTGGCTTGAGAACTCAGTTTGGTGGTAGACAAAACATTTCCTGACAGATGGCCAAATTCTACAATCCTTATTCAGGCTGAGTGGCACTCACTCACACGAGTAGTTATATCCACTTCAATGGAATTACTCATATGAATGAGTGCCACTTAACATTAGGGTTGCAGAATATGCCCCAGAATTATTTTCACTGTTTTATTTTTTTTTATAGAGGGACTGTATAACTTAAGTATTAGAAATGAACAATTAAGTCTTTCACCTCTAGATCACCTTGTTGAATCTAGCCCTGATCAATATAATCAAAAATACACTGTTATCTATGGTGGTACAGTGGCCAGTAAAATGAGTCAGTGGTCAGAATCCCATTCCTCTTGGACAGGTGTCCCCATCCTACATGTCACTCAGAAGAAAGGATAAACAGTGAATAGATCATATTGAGTGCATCAAGTGCTCTTTCCTTGAGGTGGTCCATCCAAGTTAGAGTAGAACTACATTTGCAGGACAGTATACAAAAGATAGCAGCAGTGTGAGCTTTTCTGTGGATAGATAGAGGACTTGAGTTTCTGAAGCTGTCAATCTGGTACCCTTCACAATTAAGAGCTTGTTTGTCTGATGTGTTAGTGCATGGTGGACTAGAGTGCTGCAGATCTACACCACAGCTTGATGTGCACTAAAGGACACTCTCATATATCTATATATAAAAACCCTAAATTCTCTTCAATTTATTTGTTTCTAAAGTTCTTATTTTTGGGGTTGAAAGTCTTTTTTGGGTGTGTTCATTTGTGGTCCCCCCGCCCATGTTTTTTACCTGAAAATTATCAGGAATGGCAAATCTGGTTTTGCTGGGGAACTCATTGGAAGTCTCAGATGTGGATTGTGAGCTTTTTTTTTCCCTCCGGTCATTGGAAGGAATAGGGGCTGTTGATTTTTAACAAACATCTCTTTTCTTCTAAGGATTTCTTAGGACTTATAGTTAAACTGGATGGTAACAGGTTTTAAGTAGTCTGAGTGAAAATCACTTCATTTCAATTAATCAAGTTTTACCTACATAATATCTCTTGTGTTATAATCTTATCCGTTTACTAGTCATACATAGTTTTTACAGGGTAATCAAGACCAGAATTTCTAATGCTAAAAGTGTAGAAGTCTGAAAGAAAAAAAAAAATCAGACCACCTTGTTGCATCATAAAGAAGGAAAAGCACAAACTAATTTTTCCTCTTTATATGTGACCCTTACATTTATAACATGAAAAACACAGGCATTTGCTATAAATTGGTAGGTTTTATAATTTTAATGTTAACTCCCATTAACATTGCTAACTCCCACTCAGGGATGAAACAGGTGATACTCCAGATTGTTCTTCTAACTATATCTTTCCAGTTCCCATCATGCTGCATCTTAAGTGACCTCTATTTCAAACAGAATATTACACCAGTCAGCCTAAGGCTGGCAACCACATCATCTTTGACTTTAGTCTTATCTAACTTCCAAAGCTTAGTGTTGTCTGGTCATTACTTTGATTGGAGACCACCAGGGAGTTGCAGGACATGAGATTGATATTTCAAGAGAAGTTCTGCAACCAATGCCTCAATATGGTATGAGTGGAAGTGGTGCTGCTGGAGGTGTCAGTGTTTTGGATAAGATGCAAAACCAAGATCCTGACCACCTGTGATCACTTAGGTTATGTCTACACTGCAATTAGACACCCACATCTGCCTCATGCCAACTGACTCAGGCAAAGGGGCTATTTAATTGTGGTGTAGTCATGCAGGCTTGGCTCTGGGACCCTCCTACCTCACAAGGCCCTAAAGCCCACCTCCGGCCCTAGAATCAGAGTGTCTACACCACAATTAAACAGCCTCTGAGCCCAATCCCTGTGATCCTGATTCAGCTGGTATAGGGATTCCTTTGTACTTTCTTGCAAAAGTCTTAGCTGAATGTCCTATTTGGCAGTTATATTGAATCTACATAAATTCTGCTTCAAGTCAGATCTGAATTCAGTGCTTTTTATACTCCTTTCCTTGTACAATTTTACGGTGTCTTGTTAAAGCTACAGAGTTTGCTGCATTTCAGTGGTGGTTAGGACAATTAATGCGTATATTTGTGCACAACTGAAGTGCTTTGAGATCTTCTGTGGTAAAAGGTGCTCAGTAAATGTTAGATTATGATTTTGTAATTTTTATTTTGGAGATGTCTCATGCTTTGTCCTAAGTATTGCTTTGACTATTTAATTTTTTTTTAAATGTTAGTGATTTAGAGGTACATGAGAAGTCAGCACATGGATTCTGTTCAAAGATTTCACAAATCAAAAGTAGTATATACATTCTACTGCCAAAACCTATATTTGGAGACTGAAGTTTGGTTAGGTCTTTAATACACAGCAGACTTCTTATTCCACACTGTAGTTGTGCATTTAGTTGCTCATAGCAACAGAAACCTGACACAAATGTTAGGATTCAAGATTTTCCCATGTATGTTTGCATGCGTACTGTTTTGAAGTTTGGTTATGAAGCCTAGTTGTTTTCAGGTTTGGGTTTAGATGTAGTTAAATACTTAAATTTTCAATTAATAGTCCTAAGGCAATACAGCAGTTCTGTTGGTAACTAACTTGGCAGATAGGCTCTCTGTTTAGGATGTATTTTGGTTTATCGGTTTTTATTCGCTTCCAAGATTTCGGACATACTTTCCTTTCCTTAGTGATTAGCTTATTCTGTCATTTGAAGAACTTTTTTCATAGAGTAAATGTATGTCACTGAATGTGATATGGCTGAGATATGAAACGGAGGTAGCTCTTTCTCTAAATCAATGTTCTGTTCTATTTTAGTTCTTTCCTTTTGAGATCTCTTTCTGCCCCTTTGTACAGGGGTCAGTGCTAGTGGGGCCTAAAAAGTTAACTGAAAGGCACAGTGTGGCTGCAGTACAGCTAAATATAGGGGGAGAGATTAGTGTCCCCCAATAAAATATTTGAGTTTTTTCACGTGCCCCCACCTCCTTGTTGAAGTGGAGAATGATAGTGGTGGTTTTCCTCTCTCAGATCCAGAGGGAGAAGAACTCTACCAGTTCTCTCTCCTTATTACTATCAGCCATTAAAACCTACCTACCGGTAGTCCAGCAGTAGCTAACTTAAAGATCCCAATGAAACAATTCCAAACATGCAGTATCTAAAGGTTAAATACTGATATGCCTTTTACTCATGCACTCAACTAGATCCTTTGACATCAGTGGGATTATTTGTAGAGTAAGGTGCTATTCAACACAAGTGCTATTCAGACTCCGGTCCTGAGGGAGCGGGGACTTCTGCTATGTGTAAAGCTGGGCGGCCGAAGATGGATGGGAGTGGATTGGCTGGTACAGGAGTTCAGTGATTTTTCTCTTCTGGAGTTTGAAGAAGATGAGAGAAATTAATAATTCCAGATGCCAGATAAATATGGAAGTGGGGAAATATTTGGCATCAGAAGATCACTACAAATCACTCTGTGTACTGCAGGAATGGCGTGCATCTTGGTGACACAGGAAACCATGCTTTCCTGGAAACATGAGTCATGGAATCTTTAGCTGCATTTGTTAAACTCTGTCAAGTGAAAGATAAAAACTTACTGGCTCTAGAGAGAGCTTATAGGGATTTTTCGAGGCGGTCAAGAATGTAATCTCTCCCAACAATAAGCCACTAACTCTTAAGGCCCTTGTAAAGAAAAACACACTTCAGGGTGCACTTTCTTCAATTTGATGACATGATGCACAGGTTTAGGAGGGAGTAAAAGACCCACCTACTTCTCCTGTGCTGTTTACTGTAAAATTAGTTGATCTCTACATACAGTAGAACCTCAGAGTTATGAACACCAGCGTTATGAGCTGACCAGTCAACCACACACCTCATTTGGAACTGGAAATATGCAATCAGGAAGCAGCAGAGACCATAAAAAGCAAATGTAGTGTAGTACTGCGTTAAATATAAACTACTAAAAAAATTTAAAAAGGGAAAGAGATTTAACAAAGTAAGGGAACTATTTCTGCACTTTTTAATTTAGATGGCTAAAAGCAGCATTTTTCTTCTGCATAGTAAAGTTTCAAAGCTGTATTAAGCCAGTGTTCAGTTGTACACTTTTGGAAGAACAACCGTAATGTTTTGTTCAGAGTTACGAACAACCTTCATTCTCAAGATGTTCATAACTGAGGTTGTACTGTACATTGTTGTTTCTTTTCCTCAGTGTCAGCTTGTCTCGGTCTCCTTAGAGTATGAGCTCCTCTGAGAGGGTACTATCCTTTGGTGCTTGGAATGCACCTAGTATATAATGGGTAGTATCATAGACATTTCTCCACTTTCAGAAGCTCTGTGTGAGGGAGGTGATGGAGACCGAATGGGGAAATGGCCTGCTGGGGAGACGGGATTCCATGGGAGTTAATAGGAAGAAAGGACAAAATGGGTGAGTCTTTTGGCTCCCCCAGGCTCATTCATTTAACTGAAACAAGTCAGTGTAAAGAAATTAATGTGTGTATACTTAAGCATCCTAGTATTTCAGTAATGGTTGGCAAATATGAGCTCTGGTATCTGATTCTCAGTTCCTGTGCTTGAGGCAGGAATGAAGAAGTGGTTGAGGAAGGTGGTTAAACCTACAGCTGCCTTACCTTTGGATCTGTGAGGCTTGAAGGGGGGAATAATGTGTGTAGCTCTATTTCTTCTTTGTGGGCTTGATTCCATAAAGGACTAAAACAAGAGTAATTCCATTCCTACTCAGGACAGCACAATAATGCTCATCTTTAAAGTCAATTTTCATATACTTTAAAATGTAAGCATAGACTTTGCTGAATCAGGACCCATATTCAGATCCAGGAATCCACTGCAAGTATAGGAAAGATGGGTAGCATGCCACAAAGGTGTTACCACCACCACCGCATGTGGCTCTTTGCCCACATCAGTGTGAATAATTGGGCCTTCTGTTCCAAAAACAACTGTTCTATGTTATGATTTAATATCTTTTGTTGGCCACTGAGAACTTTCACATTATTATTCCTGGGGCAATTCTACACTAAAAAAATAAAACATTTGCACAATATTTTAAAATTCTGCATTTTGTCAAAATAACCAATATAATCATGAATCAGAGAGGTAGCCGTGTTAGTCTGTAATTGTAGAAGTGACCGAGAGTCCTGTGGCACCTTTATAGACTGACTAACGTATTAAAGCATATGCTTCAATACTTTAGTCAGTCTTTAAGGTACCACAGGACTCTCGGTCACTTCTACAATATAATCATGTTACTTTCAATTATTTTGGAAATTGATTTCAAAATAATTGTCAGCAAGTATGTCTGTAACAGTACAGACAAGAAAAATCCAGGAAATGTTTTTTTAACATAATTACTTACTAAGCATATTAATACAGGACTCGGAGTAATCATTCATTTAAACAAATATAGAAACTTATTTCCCATCTGCCTTAGAAGCAGACCAGAGGATTGTGGGAGACAGGAGTAAGGGAGGAGTTGAGGGAAAGGGAAGTAATTGCTCTGAAGGAGCATTGGAGTTAAGGGGGATGTTGGGTGTGGATGGGAGAAGTACGGAACAGGTGGTTGGTTTATTGGGGGAGAGGAATTGTTAGGAGGCTGGGGAGCCTTCCCCATGCAGACCCATGTGTCCCTGCATCCCTACTCCCATTCATCCTCTGGCTCGATCCCCTCACTAACTCCTGGGGCCCACCCTTCTATTCCCCCCCCCCACACACACACACTAGCTCTTCTGAACCCTAGTCTTTATGATCTCCCCCCAAGAAGCCCTGTGTTCCCTGCTCTTTCCTCTGCCCCACATGCTCCTCTGGCCCAGCTGGCAAGGTGTTGAGGAAAGCAGCCTCTCCCCCTTTCCTCTCAGTAGGCAGTTACTCTGGGTTGTGAGCCAGCTGCCCTCTTCTGGTCCCACATCCACCCCTGGTGGGTGAAAAATGTAACTGCAGCATAATCCCTGTGGTGGCTTCCCGTTGCCTCCTGCGCCACTGTCCAAGCACATAATTAGAATTCCCCCAGGCGTGGACAAAGTTCTTGCCCCAGATATCTTGCAATCTAAAGTATATTTGCTTTTTAAAGTCAAAATTGTATTAAATTATTCCTTTTGAAGTGAGATGCATTATTCTGACAAAATGATTATCCCTTGCAAAAAAACAAAACAAATGTATTGGTTGCATTGTTATACGTCAGTAAAAATAGGTAAAGTGTGGGAGGGAGGAAAGCAGGGAAGGGGCTGTTTGTGTTCAGCATTAAAAATTACTAGAAATTTGAGGGTTGTAGTTTATTTAATTCTAAACTATGTAGGTTGAATTCTAAAGGTGAAAATTACAGCAGTAGGTCATTTTGATGAAAACATTTCTATAATCTGGCTGTGAGGAACAAATAAGGGAGTGGAGGGTGGCATGTATTCAAGCTCATATTTGGCATGCTTCTGATGCCACCGGACTCTAACAAGTTCCCAGTATTTCCTATATCTAATTTCTTTAGAATGAAGTAAACCTGCAATAATTGGTTTGTGTTGAAGGTATATGTCTATTTGGGAGTTTCTACTTGTGCATTAAAAACTGAAATAACTTGTGTGTGTAAATCCTTCAGGAAATCAGGCAGGATTTAGTGTAAAGTAGGATTTTCCTTTAGATGAGGAAGGTGCACTTTGAAGTTTCTCTCTACCTAGATGTTATCTGCTATTGATGCTTATAATCGGTGTTGGGAAATATTAATGTCCCTTTATAGATTAACTGTTTTCCTGGATACTGAAATGCACATTGCAAAGCATATTGTGTAACATATTTGAAATGGAATAAAATTTTAGTTAACATGAATGTTTTTCTTGGCTTAGGCTTCCCTGCAACAATGGATAGAATAAATATAATTTCCACATGGATACCCGAGTTAGATTTATTTTTTTCTTAAATCTGATTTATTATTATTATTATCCTGGTAACACAACAGGGTCACTATTACTAATATTTTTGTTACTGCAAAAATAGTACTATAGGAATTGGCTTCAAGAAAATTAAAATAAACCATACAAACAGAATCAGAGAGGTAGCTGTGTTAGTCTGGAATAGCAGAAGTGACAGAGTCCTGTGGCACCTTAACGACTAACTAAAGTATTGAAGCATAAGCTTTCGTGGGCTAATACCCACTTCGTTGGATGCAAACAGAGGAGTTTGGTCCTAGGCTGGACCTCTAATATTCTCTTTCTTGACAAGTTGATAAAAAGATTTGGCAGGGCAAATGATGGTTTTCATATTTTTTTTCCTGTTGTAACTTGGCAAGAGGGATAGATGAATTGTCTGACTTAGAAATCAGGAGCTACCAATAATTACAGCAGACGGGATTCTTCCATCATTTCTGATAAATGGTGAAAAGGAACAAAGAAATAAATAGTATGAAGGAAGATTACTCTGAGCTTTATCTAGCTCAATCTAGCTACAAAAAATCATGCAATAGTTCACACCAACCGCATCTCCTTTAGGAGTTTATTGATGATCACTTGCATATATTTTTAAACACAAAACTGTTTAATATTCTTTTCTGAAGAACATAGATTTCAAGGAATTCATATCTTCTGAAAATGTCCCTAATACTGTGAATACAAATAACTTTAATCATCAACTACCTCAAGTTAATAGGCACTCCCATGTATTAAGGAAGTGATTTGTTATGCCAGAAGGGATAAATATGAATAATTTTTTTTTCTCCCTTTCAGAA
This sequence comes from Sternotherus odoratus, assembly GCA_032164245.1. Classification (NCBI taxonomy): domain Eukaryota; kingdom Metazoa; phylum Chordata; order Testudines; family Kinosternidae; genus Sternotherus; species Sternotherus odoratus. Next base: position 34,397,644 of record JAVMKO010000004.1, read on the forward strand.
ATGTGTAACTGAAGAATGTTTCTTTTTTGAGCGCTTGGAATCAAACAACTACAACACTTACCGGTCACGGAAATATTCTGATTGGTACGTGGCACTGAAAAGAACTGGACAGTACAAACTTGGACCAAAAACTGGCCCAGGGCAGAAAGCTATCCTTTTTCTTCCAATGTCTGCCAAGAGCTGATTTCAGTGGAAGATTCTATCATCTATGCCACAACACACTAAAGTGGTAGTTTCCTCCACTCCTTCCAAAAGTAGTAAAGTATGAGCAAATCTTTGATAACTGCTTTTGCAGATGTCTGATTACTAAATATGTTTGTATAATATAACCTTGATGTTACTGTATGTTTTGAAACAATTGTGCCAGTGTCCAGAGGAAAAAGCACCAGGAAAACGTATAGAAATTTCAGTATCAGTGCTTCACATATTTTCCTCTTGAGCTACTATATTAGCCTTATGTTAGCCTTGCAGTGTAAAGGAAACTTAAAGATGTGCACACATTTACAAGAATATTTACCTTTTAAAAGAAATGAAATATATCTATAGAGCTTACTAGAAAATAAAGTAAATATTGAATTCCAGCAAGAACAAAGTCCAGGAATATATTTAATATGGTACAAGTTAGCCCACAATTTAAAACCATCAATTCTAAATTAATAATTTAATAAAATGTGAAGCTTATTACAATTCTGTCATGTTTTTATAAGTATCTGGCAGCTCCCTGTGGTACAACTTATAAAATAGGCCTGTGTAAACGGCTGGAAATTCTCTCATGGTTATATCAATCTTATCAAACCCTTCTCTGTATCCATAAAGTAGCAGTTTAGCTACACTGCTGGTGATGGGAGTAGTGTCTTTGGTCTTGGAAAGTTCCTCAAGATCCATCCATTCGCACCTCAAGCACTCCTGCTGGCAGAAGCTGATGTTGAATGAGGAAGGCTGCAGGCGACAGATGATATACATATCTGATATCCCAAAGGCTCCAGGATGCCTATGTTGCTGCCTTATGCTTAAGAGGGACTTGAACTCTGACTTAATGCCCGTCTCTTCAAAAACCTCTCGAACTGCTGTGTTTCCTAGATGGAGAGAAATAGTCCTACAGTACATGTAAGAGGAGACTACATTTCAAGAACTGTTCATCGTAAAAGATTTCCAACTTATAAAGCATCGCTGATGGTAACACCATCTTGAGACTGTAGAGGCTATAAACTCCAACACTACAGTAAGCTCAGTTTTTGGCCCTTTGAACAAAACTAATTGCAATGGACTATTTTGCTTTTCTTGTGGATAACCTACAAAATGATGAATGTTCCTTAATACTGTACAAGTATGGTAGTTCTGAAACTGATGCACCAATGCAGTATACCCAGCTGTTATCTAAAGATGTTTGTTAAATATTTTCAGTTCGCTTTGATCCCAGTTAATACATTTTTAGGTTTAATTTCAGTGGCTGATTTTCCAGTTGCATCTGAGCACTTTCAACTATACCTGATTATGGGAGAAAATCAATTAGTTCAGTGGCACAAGTACACAATTTATCTTACAGATGTAAAAGTCTGCCAACGCTGGCCTATAGAATGAGGGAGCACCTCACCCCTTTTGCAAATTTATCCTTAACTGTCTATAATGACATTTTAGTTACATTACTTTGCCCATATGCCATGAAATATATTGATGCATGGGGAGTTCATGTAGATAATTCCTATTAACTTGGCATATGTAAATCTTTTGTACACTGATCAAAAGGAGATAAACCCCCCTTACATTTCTCATAAAAATCAGTAGAAATGGAGAAGAAAAAAATGCATTAACAGGGGCCCCAGTCTAGGAATGTCCTTGAGCACAGACATAGTGCTACTGAAAGTCAGTGGGACTACTTGTGCTTAAAGTTAGGCACTTTTTTAAGAACGTTGTTGAGTCAGGGTCTAAAAGACAGATGGGCAAACCTTTTTTCCCCCCCCAAAGGTCACATTGGGGTTTCAAAATTATATGGAGGGCCAGGTAGGGAAGGCTGTGCCTCCCCAAACAGCCTGGCCCTCCCACCCGCTATCTGACTCATTCGCTTTTCCCGCCCCGACTGCCCTCCTCAGAACTCCTGACCCATCTAAAGCCCCCCCCCCCGCTCCTTGTCACCTGACTGCCCCCTCCAGAGACTCCCCTCCCCAGCCACAACCCCCGGGACCCCACACCCTACCCAATCTCCCCTGCTCCCTGATTGCCCTGACCCTATCCACACCCTCACCCCCTGCCTGCCCTTTATCCAACCCCTCCTGCTCCCCATCCCCTAACTGCCCCCTCAGAACCTCCACCCCATCCAACCCCCCCCCCCCACTCCCTGTCCCCTGATTTCCCCTCTCCCTCCCCTCCCCCCTGGGACACTGGCCCCCTTACCATGCTGCTCAGAGCAGTGTGTCTGGAAGCCTGGCTGGAGCCAGACATGCTGCCCCACTCTCCCACAAAAGCGCACAGCCCTGCCCCTCAGAGCGCTGCCTGCGCAGTGGCATGGCTCCAGGGGAGGGGGGGACAATAGGGGACGGACCGGGGCTAGCCTCCCCATTCAGGAGCTCAGGGTTTGGGCAGGACAGTCCCGCAGGCTGGAGTTTGCCCACCCTGGTCTAAAAATAGCCAATGGTTGGCAGGGTAACTAATTCACTCTCTGTGCTTAGACCCAGTCCCTCCACTAACCAAAAGGTAGAGTTACCTTGGAACCGCAATCAAAATCAAAGATCACAGCAGGGCTCTAATATCCTCACCTGCCAAAATTTAGCTGTTCCTAGGCTTTGCAAAACTTTACAAACCCACTAGGATGGAGTATTTATTGGATAGGTAAATAGAAACATAGGATTTTATTTTTTATCCTCATGGCAAGGGAGGTGACTGTTTTGTCTGAGGTGTTAAATGCCCACGGCTATTTTGCAAGGCAACTTGCTGCAGTTAATTAGGAATTAGTGTTGCTTTTTTTTAACAGAACTACATTCATTTTAACAAAAACCTTTTAGTGATTCTTTCTTGCCTGAAAACCACCATCTTGAAAAGTCAGAAGTACAGAAGATATAAATTTTGGATTTATTTTTAAACCATGGAAAATTTCAGGACAGACAGTAGCAACCATAAACAAAACTCTTAACAGCCTTTCTTGCAGACCATAAACATTTATATAGTAATGGCCCTGATCCTGAAAACCCTTCCATGTGTCTATAGGGTGACCAGACAGCAAATGTGAAAAATTGGTATGGGGGTGGGGGATAATAGGAGCCTATGTAAGAGAGACACCCCAAAATTGGGACTGTCCCTTAAAATCAGGACATCTGGTTACCCTATGTGTGTTTAAAGTTAAGCACATTAATAACTGCATTGCATTTAATGGGACTAGTTGCATAGTAAAGCTTGACGTGTGAACATGTGTTTGCAGGATCGGGAGGAGGGTGGCATTACTATATAAATGTCTGAGAGCATTTTATTACAATATTAACTACATAGCTACTCCTGGGGGTGTGGGGAGAGTACTCTGACTCCAGACTGAAAGGAGTAAAAGGACAGAAATCAGGGATGCTGAGGGAGACCATGCTAAGTAAGATAAGAATCATTAGACCAGAGATTTGTCTAGATTTGACTTTGCTTCAAGATAGTGCCTTATTGTAGTTCCCTTATTTATGATTTTAAAATATTATAATTTTAAATAGAAGGAACACTTAGGGCTTTAGTTTCGAAGATCGGCAAGCCCCCAAATGCATACAATTTAGTGCTTAATTTGTTCATGTAACTACAGCATCTCTTGTGCAAATTGGTCCGTGTGAATAAACACTGATCTGCAGGCATGGTAACTGCACTCCTAAATTTTTGAAAGGTAGGTCTTGAAATGTTTCAGGCTTAATGTAAATGAAGGAAAAAAACAAGTTCTGTTATTTCATGTTTCATTAATTTATATCTGTTAAAATATAGTAATAAAAATAACTGCTACATTGCATCTTAATATTCTAATAGTGGTATGAGGGGAACTTTAAGAAACATATTTTTTCCAAGATTTTTCTGATATCTACTTGCTGTCACCCCAGCAACAGCTACAGCCTCGCCTATTTTTAGAGGGATGTGTCCCTGGTACTCCTGTGTACAGCACTTCTGCAGTAGAGCCACGCTCAATGCTGGCCATTCTTTGCCTATCAATAACGTAAAAGTTCCTCCAAAGTCCCCTTCTATCTTGGACCCTTCCCTTTCAATCCTTCTCTAACCAGACTCCCTTTCTGGTACAAAGTATAGAGTATATATCTTCATGGCATTATGTATTCCTCTCCAAACATAAATGTTTGATGTAAGCTCATGTTTCACAAAACTATACATGCAACATCAACTAAAGCTCAATTCAGTAATAAATATTTAAAGGAACAACATTAGTTCAAATGAAATATGTTAAAATGGTACATGAAATTGCATATAATGACTAACAGGCTGGAGCTACAAAGAGAACTTAGGCAGTACAATGTCAGTCTAACATTAGGCACTTGCACTCTAGTGGAAGCCACAGCCCCAAGTCAGGCATCCACTCTCCCTGTACAAGACATCAGTGTTAAGCACCTAAGAATGGGACCCACAAAAACCAGCAAGGTGAGTGTAGCCAGTAGGAAATTCCAATGAAAAGGGTATAACCTAAGCTTATCCTGGTAACCTGCTGGTGGGCTGCTAGACAGTTTGTTTACATTTGAAGCTCACCAGTGGCCGCGGTTCGCCGTTCCTGGCCAATGGGAGCTGTGGGCCACAGGGACATGCTGACCATTGCTTCCTACAGCTCCTGTTGGCCAGGAATGGTGAACAGGGAGCTGTGAGCAGCCATACAAATGTAAACAAAGCCCACCAGTGGACTATCCCAACGAGCTGCACGTGCCCAGCAGGTTGCCTATGCTGGCTTCGTCCTGCCCCTTAAAAGGGACCTAGGTGCCTGAGTTTGGACCAAAGGTCTCTGCTCTTGATTCACAGCTCTGAACCCTCTACTGGAGGGTTGCAACAAAGCAACAACCACAATGAGGAGAAGATGGTGGTGACACCTCTCCCGTCCTTATAACCTCATGCAGCTATAGCATGCTGAGTGGCAGAAATTTAGGTGCCTGGGGATTTTAGGTACCTACAGGGTGTGACAACTGAGCAGGGATTTTGAGAATTTTAGTTAGGTGCCTAAAGTTCCAGGTAGGCACCTAAATCCCTTTTGTGGCTCTAACCCAAAATTGAGCTGTATACTGGGAAACTACTGTCCTGTCCATTGCAACAATGAATAGTAGAGTGTGGCCTTAGTGAGGGAGAGAATACATTTGTGCCTAAGGTGCAGGACTAGGAGTCAGCACATGTGGGTCCTGTTCCCAGTTCTCCCCAACTGTTTCTATATTACTCCGACAATGAAGTTACCTTTTTTTGCCTGATCTTATTCATCAGTACTGTGCAGATCCTCAAAAATCTGAAATACTAAGCTTTTCCTTACAATACTAATGTAAGATCACAGAATGTAATACTGCCCAGTGGAGGTAACCTTTGAACCCAAAAACCTACATACTGTCTCCTATATACAGAAAAACCTCCAGTCTCTCTTTTTCTTTTTTTTTTTTTTAAACTAACCTTTGAATCGTAGACTATCAGGGTTGGAAGGGACCTCAGGAGGTCATCTAATCCAACCCCTACTCAAAAGAGGACCAATCTCCAACTAAATTTGCATAAATTTCAATATTGTAAACTCATTGGTCCTGTAACCCTTTAACAGAACTTCAGCAGTACTATAGTATTAACAACCATCTACATCACATTAGTTTAAGTGAAGTATTTCCTCAGACATCCTCTGCTGAAGTGTCTGTTTTATGATGCAGGATCAGGTCACCCCACTTTTGACACCAATTTTAAACAGATATTGACCATCACAAGAGTAATCCTGGAATACTACTTCGGGCTACATACCTCTGTATCAGCCAACTAACAGAGGGCACAACTCAGTGTACTTCAATGGAGTTGTGACTGCTTATGCTGCTGATGTATTTGAAACCTTGTCCGGAGACTTACCAATGTCTTCACCTGGGTCTGACAGGCCGCCTGGAAATTTCCATGCATTTGTAGTCTATAATAGAGCAGAAATATTAGCAAAGTATACAGTCTGTCTTGTTCTCCTAATACAAAAGGATAAAATAATTCCTCTAGAATGCCTAATCCCCCTAATATGTATATGCATTTTTAAAGGTGGTGACATGTTAATTACTTCTATAATTATCAGTTAAGATTTAAATAACTTCTGTTTTTGCTAATGTGATCAGACAGCTACCTGTCTATTTGAAATATTGGAAGAAAACATCTACTGATTGAAAATATAAACTGTCTAACAATCATTAGACAAAGTTGCTGCTAGTTAACTAGTTAAAAGAAGTAGTTGAACATGAAAGAAGCTGCTATAGATATAGACTGTATAATCTTATATTTAATCACTAATGTATTCTACTTCAGTGGGTTTTTTTGGCTTTTTAAAAATGTACATATTTAATCCTCAAATAGATATTATGATTGTAGTATTGTTCTATACTGCACTGGCTTTAAAGTGATTTAGTGTCTGTAATAACCATGTAGTGTAACTTGTCATTTGTTTTCATGGAGTAGAAAAATAAAATCAAGACTTTTTTTGTGCGACCTCTCTACAAAATCCTTTATTCGGCATAATCAAGTTGAATAATTAGCAGCCTTGGCACTGTAACTGCAACTGATAAACATGGATAAGATCCTGTAGCTGTTGGATTAGGCCCTCTACATTTTTTTAAAACGAACTGCAGTTAAAAATGTTACCATTTGACAATCTCTGTCAATTGTCCAGGAGGGAGGGGGGAGAAATAAGGGTATTTTTTTCTTGAAGTGCAAAGCAACTATGTACTTCCCATTGATTATATTGAAAAACATTCTCTCTGGGCTCTCCTTAAGGGCTTGGACAAAAGTTTAGAATAATTAATAACACCTGTCTAGATGGACAATGCATATATGTCCACTGGCATTCACATTTTGTTTTCCATGCCTGGAAATCTTTTACTATGTAATCGTCATCATTCACTACACCACACAACTGGTCACCTTTGGGACAATGTCATTTTTCAGGAAGGGGGCGGGGGAACAAAACCAAAAACCCCTAAGAATATAAGCATGGCCACACTGGGTCACATGTTCCTGTATCCTGACTTCTGACAATAGCTAGTGCTAGATGCTTCACGGGGAATGAACAAAATGTTAATTATTCAGTGATCCTGTCGTCCAATCCCACCTTCTTGCAATGGGAGACTGAGACGCCTACAGCATAGGGTTGTGTCCCTAACCATCTTCGCTAACAGTCATTGCTGGACTTGTCTTCCATGAACTTGTCTAGTTCTTTTTAAAACTCTGTTATAGTCTTTGGCCTATAACAACAAGTTCCAGAGAATGGCTGACTGCACAGTGTGAAGTACTTCCTTATGTTTGTTTTTAAGTCTGTTGCCTATTAATTAGGTGACCCATGGTTTTTGTGTTATGTGAAGGGGTAAGTAACACCCATCTCATTCATGATTTTATAGATGTCTAAAGCGGGGTTTCTCAAACCGGGGGTTGCGAGCTTCAGCCGCCACAGAAAAGCCGCCAAATTGATTAGTTCCGCATTCGGTGGCTTTTCGGTGGACATACCGAGCACTCTCGGAAGCACTCAGGATGTCTGCCGAAAATAGCCGCCGAATGCGGAAATATTCAATTCGGTGGCTTTTCGACAGACATACAAAGGTCCGCCGCGCTGGCGAGGAAGAGGAAAAAGGGTCGCGGTTCTCAAAAGTTTGAGAACCGCTGGGCTAAAGACTACTAAGATGTCCCTTAGTAGTCTTTATTCTAAGCAGAACAGCCCCAGTCTTTTTAATTTCTCCTCCCATGGAAACAGTCTCATACCCCTCATTATTTTTGTTGCCCTTTCTCTGTACTTATTCCAGTTCTAATTTATCTTCTTTGACATGGGGTGACCAGAACTGCACACACTATTCAAGGTGTGGGCAAACCATAGATTTATATAGTGGTATTATATTTTCTGCTTTATTATATATTCCTTTCCTAATGGTTCCTAACATCATGTTAGCTTTTGTTGTTTTTTTTTTTACAGCAGCTGCACACAGATATTTTCAGAGAACTATCTATGATGACTCAAAGATCTCTTTTGAGTGGTAACAGCTAATTTAGACCCCATCATTTTCTATGTCTAATTGGGATTATGCTTTCCAATGTGTATTAATTTGCATTTATCAACACGAATTTTCTCTGCCATATTGTTGCCAAGTCACCTCGTTTTAGGAAATCCCTTTGTAACTCTTTACAGTCAGCTTTGGACTTAACTATCTTGAGTAACTGTGTATCGTCTGCAACTTTGCCACCTCACTATTTACTCCACTTTCCAGATCATTTATGAATCTTGAACAGCGCAGGTCCTGGTACAGATCCTTACCTTTCCACCATGAAAACAGACCATTTAGTTCTACCCTATATTTCCTATCTTTTAACATTAACTCTACTTAAGAGCCTTTGATGTAGGACGTGGTCAAAGTCTTTGTGGAAGTCCTAGTGTATTATCTCAGCTGAATCACCCTTGTAAATGTGCTTGTTGATATCCGCAAGGAATTTCAATGGATTGGTGAAGCATGAGTTCTCTTTACCAAAGCTGTGTTCCCTACTTGACCCAGGGAAACGATTTCATGGTCTAGTTTTGTTTAGATTACTAGTTCAATGACAATGGACACTACTAACTTCAGCTTTTGTATTCAGTGTTCTGCTTCTAGTAAAAACTGTTTTCCCCCCTTGTTCCTCCAATTTTTCCTTCCTCACTGGTTGCATATCATGTCAGTCTTACAGTGGCAAAGAGAGCTGGATGTAGGTGGCTCTGGATTCTGCCAATTCCATGTTACATCACCTGAGAATGAGTCATTTGTACAGTGATACAAAGTTCACCCCTCTTTGTTTAAAGTTCAACACTGTGCCCTGATAGGTTCCCCTACCTTATGTTGGGCCAGGGACAGAAGAAAATGACCGTTATGGTCCCAAGGTTTGACACCACGTGCAGCAATGTGTTGTGCAGTTTTCAAGTGGAAGACCTACCTCAAAATTTTTGAACTGAAGGGTGCCTGAGATGGGAAGCCAAACCTTGAAATGTACCTTTTTTTTTTTTTGAGAACTTTAGAAAAAATTCTTTGTCCATCCCCAAAGGAGGTATAATTCTTGTGTGTGTGTTTTTTTAATTTGATGATTTCTTGAGTTCTCTTAAAAGGTTATTCTTTATTATTACACAGGCTTGTGCTCACTCATTCTGGGAAAATATTTCTATATCATCTGTATTTTCTTCATCACTTATGCTGGGAACTCTTTCCACCTATAACGAGCCAGTTTTGGATCTTACAGACTGCATGCCAAATTTACGCATTAACTGGCAACTACTCAAAATGAGCTTGGAGGCCGCACTATACAGAAGTCCTTACAGTTTTGCTCTACAGCTAATAAAAATACAAAGTTAATACTTTACTTCCTGTAGAGTGGTGCCTCTCTTTCCTGAACTCTTCCATTACCAATTCAACATATTGTATAATTGTGCCTGCCTATGAATATACTCTTTCATTTAAGTTCATTAGCTTTGCTGCATCTAGCTGTGAACTGAAGTAAAGCTTAGTTTTGTTACTGAGAACAAATCTGTGGCTAATTATTTCACCATGGGGAAAATGTAGCTAGCAGGATGCTGGCTTAGATCTAATGACAGAAAATGGAAAGTGATGCATCTAATTACACCTTACATTGGCATTTGCAGAAAATATCTGATTGCTCCCACCTAATTATAGGTAGCCTATGCTATAGTGGAGAGATTTGAATTAAATTTCCAAATGATTATTCAATTACAAAAACACTGCTGTCAACTAAAATACAAATAACTTTCATTAGTTTTGTTGTTCTTGAATTTAGCACATGAAATGGTAGAATGGCTCAGGAGCCTGGTAATGAAATAAAGAGCCTTTCACCACTTGATGATTGGCTTAAATGTAGGTGACTTTGGTAATGACTGGAAGCCATTACTTTGGTGATCTCTATCCAGTTCCACATCACAAAAACTACCATCACTGCAATGGACACTCTTGCTTGGTAACCTCAGCAAGGAGACCAAGAATGAAAGTGTAGATGAGAAATTAACTACCTTCACATGCTTAGTGGTGGTTCCTCTAGATCAGTGATTCCCAAATGGGTTTGTGAACTCCTGGGGGTTCGTGAAATGTTACAGGGATTTCTCGGGGGGGGGGGGGGAACCCTAATGGCAGACAGAGCTGTCCCTTGGAACACTAGGCACAGAGCCCCTGGACTTCCAAGAGCTAAGCAGATCAAAGCAAGCATATCTATCACACAGAAGATTTAAACTCAAGACTCCTTGTAAGAAATGGAAAGGGAGGTGAATATTTTTTGCTGTTTTTAAAATTAAATAGGCAGCTAGTATTGTTTTTAAAATTATTATGAAGAACAAATTTAAGCTTTGTTATAACGTGTGTTGTTTGCCTAGACTGCTCAAGACTAGAATGTTTGTGTAGAAAGAACTCTTTGAGTTGGGTTCTTAAATACTTTCATGCTGTTTCACATCTGACACCCCTTGGTGAAACACAAGCGCCTTGTCTTATAACGGGCTTACTCAAAGTGTCTGAACAGAGCCATTTTCAAGGGTGGGTGAGTAAGTAGGGGGAATTTGCATGGATAGTGTCTATGTTGTAGGTGTTCTCTGGCTTTTACTCTAATGTCAATCAGGCACTTTCAATAAATGTTCCCTCCCCCTAAGCACACATCAAAGAAAACAGATACACCAGTGAAATGTTTGACAGATATGCCAATGGCTAGAGGAAAACTTTTCAAATGGAATATTTTTTCAGAAAAATATAGCTTATTTGTATATTCCGTAATACTATTCCCCTCTCATTTTTCATGGGGGCTTCCTTAAATTAACTTTTAAAAATCTGTAATTTAAGGCTTGTCTACTTGGAGGAGTTATTCTAAAAGAGGTGTTCCTGACTAACTCCTTGGGCAAATCATCTTGTATTCAGGAGTAAGAGTGCCTTGTTCTTGTTTATCTTAACCTGCCTTGGATGTAGATTGTTAACTTGGAATAAAACAATCTTATTCCTGAATAAAAGTTTGCCCACACAGCTATTCCTCTTTAAATTCATATCCTAATTTCATCCAAATTCATTTCTTAGAGTAGACAAACCCTTGGGTCCAAATCTTGCAAAAATGTATGCACATGAATAATTTTACTCAGTAGTAGTTTCACTTTAGTTCATGGGACTACTGCTGTCAGTAAAATTAATGACTAATGTAAAAATTAAATTACTTATCAGTAATGTTCAATTCTACTCTATCAGGACTGTAACTTGGAACTTTCTGATGCCTCAGAGAATTCTCGTTTAAGATGGGCAAAATAAACATCTATGCCAGATGAACCTATAGGAAACAATTATGATGCAAATATCCAAATATTGTTCTTAAAAATTAACAAAAGAACGTTTCCGCTTCTCTTCTCTGAAAGTGACAAAGTGGTCTCTAAACAGAATGATTTTCAAACATTTCCATGAGATGTTGGTCGATATTCATGTGTGTTCTTTTTAAGCAGTGCAGAGATAAACATTTGCTCCAGATGAAAAACAGGAGCTCTATGAAAAAGTAGTGTGTGCCCTTTTTAACAGAAACTGTATGCATCTTTTTTTTAATGGGTGCTCTCATTGGATGTGAAAACAGCCTCTCACTTGCCTTAGCAACCTCTGCAAGTTGTACCTGCCATAGGATAGTTCTTGCTCCCTTGAGGCAACAGTGACATAGTTGTAACTAGTATGCAACTTTTTCATCTATTGAAGACCACGTTTTTGTGTGTTCTCTCTACCTTATTTTTCCTTTATTGCAGGCTTACTCACCACATCTTCTACTAGCTAGGAAGACAGGCAGCTTCCTATGAGGCAGGAGTATTATTTTTGGGGCAGCTACTGCTAGATGTGAACTTGTCTATATTGGCACAGTGCTTGGCACAATCCACTAGATAAATTGGCTACAACCCTCTCAACAGTTTGATTTAAATGGCTTCTGCCAAACAAATTATTGCTTTAAAGAAAGTATATAAAGGGGCTTTACAATATACACTGGACATGAAACTATACTGGGATAATTAGAGTATTTAATGAACAAAGAATTCTTTAAAAATGTAGTTAATGTCAGTTTGGTCACTTTTAGTGATAATCCTAGATGCAAAGAATGCAAATGTAACAAACAAGGTTAATTAATGTGAAACTGAGTGTTATATTTAAAGTGGTAAATATTCAAATGTTTGATTTGTTTTGAGTGTCTTGCACAATAAAATGACTAGAAAATATTGCTTGGATACTCCTTTTCCATGTCTTATTTTAGATTGAATCCAGGAGTATTTCCTAAAAGGCAGCATTCCCCATGTTTGCTTTAAACATAAATACAATTGCTAACAAATACATATAAATGTTTGGTTATGACACAAATAGGTAGGATTTCAAAGTTTTATGTCTAAAATTTCAGCTGTGCCTCACAGGACTCTACTACCCCCCCCCCCCCCAAACCTCTCTCTATTTTAAAAGACCTGAAATAAAAAGAGCACAATTCCACTCAGGTTTAGAGTAAGGCAGGTTAGCCTGATCAGCCAAGGGAATTTCCCTGCTCTAATTTGTGTCACCACCTTAATGTTTCAGCATGGTTTTCTCCTCCTTGAAATTCCATGTTTTAATAAAGAAGGAATTATGCTCCATTGTACAAAGCTGTAGTTGGCTGATCATTAACCTGCTAGACAGGCTGTTGTGTCCATTTGTCTGTTGTGCAGTCTATGCTAAAATTCTTAATGAAATGTTATTTGAAAAGTCATTGAAGATGCCCAGTAGAAGTATTTTTAAATGTCAATCCAGACTATATTTCCCTCCCACGCAAAAGCCACCAAGAATGATCAGATCATACTGCAACAACCAGCTTGCCACATATATGCATTGAACAAGCTTATAGTCTATAGTGCAGCCCTTTATATATTCATTCTTCGAGTAGTATAATATTCAGTTAAGCACAATACTAGTTCAATCATTTTTTATCCATTTATAATTAACAAAACTGTGAGAACTGTCTGCAGGACAGCAGCCTTCAAAGTTTACAATTTTTTACTCCTTTTTAAATACATAGAGTTGTCTATAGTTAAGCTTTCAAAAATACCAGTGGAGAAAAGTAAACTTTCCCTATTCTAACTTATCAGAAATGAAAGCTAAAAGATCTTTGTTTTATACAATATTCAAAGCCCATTTAGGATTAACTGGTATTTTAGAATCATGTAGCAAACTTACTTTATTTTTGTCTTGGACAACCAATACTTTTCCAGTGTCTACATCCAATGCAGCACCTGTTGGGAGACAGAAAATATTCTGTCACCTTTAGAAAGGTAGTGTCTAGACACTATTTTTCTAAAATTTTATGATTCAGAATTTTACATGATTTAAAAAGAGAGCATGGTAAACCTTTTGAGGGACTCATCAGTGCTCAGTGCAAGTTTAGTCTAGGCTTAGTTTAGGTGATTTATCAGAAAATTGGATTGTGCTAAATGAGAAAAGTATATCAAATTACAAGTATAAAAGTTAAAACGTCTCAACATGGGGGAATGTGTTTTCCCAAATTAAGATGTAGATATATGTAAAAGAAAAAAATCTTAAGATTTATGTAAAATGACTGCTAGTAAGGTTCCAAGTCCAACAAAATGATTAAAAATAATCTATCTAGTAAAACGTACACCAGACCCTTGCTATAGCCCGGGGTTCAGGATCCATGCGCGGTCCTGTGGTAACGTGGGGGACATGTTGCCATGGATCCCAATTTAAATATTTAAATTTAGGATCCATGGCAACGACCATGCTGTATATGAACCAGCGCTATAGGGACGTGGGCTATAGCGAGGGTCCGCTGTTCTGGGAAGTAAATTCCTTTCTTCAAGAGAGGTCTCATTTAAGTCCTTAGGAATTTTCCATTGACTTCAGTGGGCCTTGGATCAGGCCCCAGCTGAAAACTATCCTGGGTGAAATCCTGATCCTATTGAATCAAATGATGAAATTCTTCCTAATTTCAGTGAGGCCAGCAGGGTGGATAAAAATCACCCAGATTTTTTTTTATTTAATGTTTTGAGGAAAAAAAATAGCTCAAAGATATCTCATAATGGGACATTTTAATTCTATAGTATGAGACAATATATTCATGTAAGGTTTAAGAAAAGTTTTGTAAATGAGTTCCAATAGTTCATGGATTAGGAACCCAATCTTATAGGGTTCCAGGCACTTCTGTATAGATTATTTAGTCTATTTATGCAATGGAACTCCGTGCTCAATCTAGAAGACACCATCAGAGATGCTTAGTTTTGCAGTTCTCAGACTGGATTTGTTTCTGGAGATAACACGCTTGTTAACACAAAAAATTTTTTTTAAATATAGCGGTGAGAAATAACAAACCTCAACCCTATTGTCCCTCTGCAAATTTGTGTACATAAAGTCAATCCTTTACCTCTCACTAAAAGTGCAAAGTTTCAAAAAGTTCAGTGAATAGAAGATTGTGGAGGCTGGAATAGATCTGGACAAGGAGAAGAAGACTGGAGATAAATGTGAGAAGGGAGGGACAGGCAGTAGAAACAAAAGTGAAACTGTTTGAGCAGCATATTCCAGTAGTTTTGAGGTCTTCTGAGTGCAGCCTTCATTGATTTGAGAACGACCATACCATTCTCTCACGAAAAGGGGAAACCTATAATGGCAGTAGGCCATAAAAGAGACCAAGTCTGGGAATAAGAACCATTCAAGAAATGTATGTTTGCTGATAATGTTTTAAAGAAAATCACACCAGTGAACCGGTGGAAGTCACTTAAGCACTTGGATTCAGAGACTGTTGAAGTGATAATCTCACTTTTAACAGCACTAGCTACTTCTGCTGGTATAGGAAGAATGTTTTCTTTCTTTGGATTAATTCATTCCAAATTGAGGAATCGTTGGGGTCCTAAAAAGGCAGGAAAACTTGTTTTTCTTTTCCAGATTATGAACAAACAGGAAAATGAAGGTGAAGACTGTGTTAGCTGCAGAAGCCAATATTTTAAGTTTCTCATTTTGACTTGGCTGACACAGTCTATTTACATTTTTTAAATATATTTAACTATTTTAGTTAAAAACAATTTAAACAAAAACAAAATCCTGATTTTAAAAAACTTGAATGTTTAACTAAATTGAAAATTTCATATGCTTGTTTTGTTAAAATATATGGTTGCTGTTGAAGAAAAAATCCAGACTATATAACGTTGTTTTAGTTAAATAAAACAATTTAAATGTCTGGTGATGTTCTCCTCCTAATACAACCTGGCAAAAAATCCTCCAAATATTGATTAACCTGTTTGAACAGGAGATATTTATGAAGTCATGGGGAGGTGAACTATCTGCTTGGATTACCTTTGGTAAATGAAATAACCCATCATTCATTTTCTGATATAGCTGTAAAACATATTTTGAAAACATTTCAGATTACACACTTTATATAGTGTGTACCTTCTAAAAATGAAACTATATCTATCTCTGAGTTGTGAAGAATATGTATTAAGGTTATTACAACCAACAAGAATGCACTTTTATGTAAAAATCCATGATTAAGTTGAATCTTCCTGATGAGTGATTTAAATAAAATCCACCTTGGAGGCCAGGAATTCCCTCGTAAATGCCGGTACTTTTAGACTAAGAAACAGGCAGAAAATGTGCTTATCACGAACACATTTTGTATTCACCAGCTTGGTTTTATTGATTATGAAACTATTCTACCAATTTGCTTATATATTCATTTATATTCTTGCTAGATAATCTGAATTTTCTAATCAGCAAGCAGTATTTAGAGTCAACCTGCTCCCCAAATGGCACAGAACCACCTTTACTTGGTGGGAAAAAATACAAGTTCGAGGGTCTGACTGAATAATTAAACCTTGCAGTGTACTCTGTACTTACAGTTAGCCTGTTACTTTCTTCCATGAACAACAAGTTTCCTTATTTTTCTTAAAACTGTCTGTTTTCACGTCTAGTCATCCTATCACACCTACTGATTGTTCTTGAAAAGATTCCAATTTAAAAACGGCTGTCCCTTTTAAAACAGACATTTTACAACCCCAATCTCCTTGACAGATTTTAGATTTATGTGCTCTGGTGAGCACAATGAGAATTGTGGGTACAACTTACAGTGCTCTTTTCCACATCAATTGTGCACAGATTTAAAATTAGTAGATAATTACAGGAAGAACTGTTCCTCTCAATTTTGAGCAGCTGGAAGCCTGTGTGGTTAGCACTCTGATGATGCATACATCTAGAATACTATGGAAAATATTTTAACATACGGGAATTATTAAGGAATGATTTTTTTAGATTGAAAACATCCTTTTCTGCATCATACAGAAATGGGAGTTTTCTGTGTAGGAGAAAGAACTAGCAACCCTTAAATCAAGCTCTATGAAAGGATATACTTTAGTGAATTAGTCATATATCTGCTTCCTTCACTCTCCCTGTAGATAGTTAGCAATATATTGGTTAGTGTGGAATCCAGGGGAGTGAGGGGTGGGGGATGGAGGGAGGAGGGAGAGATGCTGGGATCAACTTTTATGCACACTGGGGTCACAGTGGTTATTTTCTAGAAAAGTTGCCCCTCATCCATATGGCTTTCTGAGACCAAGAATGGATACTGGAAAAGGCAAACAGTAGTCTGCCTTAACTGGAAAGAAAGGTCAACTGCTTCTCTCCTCTGCTCCCAACAAACTGATATCTGTCAATGTAATTTTGAGCACTGTGAGGTACCTAGAACCAGTCATAAGTAATGATTAAATCAAAAAGAAGATAGGAAAAAGTGATTGTGGTGGTCTGCTTCTGGTCTCCTTTATCAGAAATCAGTAGCAGGCCCTGGAATTTGGACCTTTAGAGAATATGTCAAACCTGATGCTTTGAACCACAATGACTCTCTGGAATGGTTTCAACCTGTTCTCTCCCAAGGCAATAGTTATTAGAATGCTATTTTGTTCAATCACTAGTGTCTTGTCTCCTTTTGGAACGAGATGACAGAATTTAAAAAATCCCTCTGCACTATTAGAGGACAAAAAGCAGATATCTCAACCACTTATGAATAAAATTATAAAACACTTCTAACTTTGTGCCAGCAACAGATGTTCAGCGTCCAGGTTCATCCGTGGCCCACTTAATGGCTATAAACATTGTTGTTAATGTTTATAGCATCTGCACTCATACAGAAATATGAATTATTCTGAGATGTGGAAAACTTTTTTTTTAATTCCCAAAACTTCTTTGGAAAGTCTAAAACCTATTTAATGTTATCTCCTGCAATCTCACCTGGTCATTTGTAACAGCTGTTCATATCACAAACCTCTATAGCAGTGATTCTCAACCTGTGGTTGAATCAGCATACAACTGTGGCCCATGTGACATTCTCAAGGCCATACAGGTAGTATATATATTGTGTGCATGTGGCCCACATAACACACACAGCTGCAGATGCAGCCCAAAGTGGTAAATAGGGTGAGAACCACTGCTCTATAGCAATTGCCAAGATTGTGACTGCTGTTCAATTGTGTAGGAAAGGGGTTGTCAATAGACGGACCATCAGATGCTTTTGAACGGACCCTGAAAATCATTTTATTTCCTTCTTATTGTTGTTGGGTTTTTAAATGATTTTCTCTGGAGTTTGGACCTTGACCAAAAGCAATCAACTATGCCAGGTGTAGAAGGACCCTGCTCCAACTGGAAGTACTTTCTTTCTTCCAATAACCAGTTCAAAATTTGGAAAAAGAAGACATATTGTCAGGTAAGTACCAAACTAGGGGTGAAAGGAGAAAGGAAAGACTAGATTCTGTTCCAGGGTATTGGTCATGTACAGGTATACCTATCCTTAACTCCTAACCTTTTGGGTCACATTACATAGTATTGTCTTGTGAACAGAGAATATCTAATTTAAAATATTTGTGTGCTCTTGGGTTTGTAACATGTTTTTCTGTCCTTAAATACTGCATGAAAACATAAACATATCTGGATATTTGAGAATGAATGTACCTCCCACCTATTCACGGGAGGTAAGCCTCACCTTCTATAAATATCTGGAGATATCTGCAACATCTTGGCATTTCAAGAATACCTTACACGTCACCTTTACATATATGGGAAATGACTGAAGAACCTTTCCATTTTGTTGAAATGGCCAAATGTCCTATTGCTGAAAATTGATGCAATAAGTTCACAATCCATACACAGGGGAAAACACCACAAATTTCTCAACTGTTAAACAATAGTAGATAGCATCTGTGAGTAATACTTTCTACCATCTCTAGCTGGGCTGAGCAACTCTCTGCTATCCTGGTGAACAGCCGCCTAGCCTCATTTATTCACCCCTTTGTCATCTCTTTGCTAGTCTACACAACAGTACAATAAAGAAGGACATGAACTCTTCAGCACCTGGGAAACTCCAACTGGTACAGAATGCTACAGCATGTCACCTCAGCAACAGTGGCTACCAAACACATCAGACCTGTTCTCTGCTCTCTATACTGGCTTCACCTAGGATATGGAATCAAGTGGAAGGTCTCAGATCTTACCTTGGGTCATGGAGCACATTGGAGATATCTCAAAGACTGCCTTTTAAAGCTCCAGTATGAACACTCTGGTGAACAACTTTGCTTTTCTGGAATAATGGAACTTTCTACAATGGGGAGAGCTCATCTGTGAAGGAGACCGCTTTCTCAGGAGCCAATCTGGCACTGTGGAATGAAGTCCCACAGGAGCTGAGGATCACCAAAAGTCTCACCATCTCTCACCCCCAGTGCACAGTGCATTTATTTTGCCTTGTTTTCTCTAACATGAACATATAGGAATGTTTGTGTAAAATATATATAACATAAAAGAAAACCCTCCACTATACCTATATAGAAGAGCATATATAGAATAGAACACCATTGCTACTACTTTACTTAAATACATCAGCTGCTTTACGCTATCATGTCTTCAGGATCTTTTTCTTCAATCAAAAATTCCTAATGAAACCTGCTGGAATGAAAAGAAATAGCAGAAAATATATATATAAACAGTCCCAGGGCTAATTTTTTTTTAATTGTTATGCAGCAGTGCTTGAAATTAATATGCCACAATTTCTGGAACTATTTAATTGCTTCTGCCCTAGAAGTTAGTTCTTATTTGTATAAAATACAGCCAAAATATTCACCCCACAGTAACAAACAATCAGATGCTAGTATTTAAAAGAGATTCTCCACATACATTATTTTGGTTTTGTAGTATATAAAACAGTGTTGTTTTTTAAAAAAGCTATAACTTTTTAAAATTGCATTTTGAGTTATACAAATCCTACTTCAGGAAAATCCCTTTTCAGTTACTTCTGTTTTCTCAAATATGTTAAATTATAACCATAAGAAGTAATACTGTACTTCTGCAAAGGGAACGCATTGTCTGACCTTAGTTTAGTGCCACATATTTTAATGATGAGGCTTTCATACCTCTGGAAAACATGTTCAAACATGTCCATTGAAAAAAAACACAAACCAGGCTTGTCTTAAGCATTTTCAGCTGTGCTGCCCTCTGCTGATTTGCACTGCAAAATGCATGACTGGCAACTCAATTTGCAAAGCTGTTACAATGTAAATCAGAAAAAGCAAAGTTTATTTACAGTCAGATGTTCTTTTTACAATATAATTAAACTTAACCTTATAATTTTCCATCTCACATGAGTATCTCGTCACTAGAATTTGCATATGACTGTTTACAGGCTCTCAAAATCATGGGGTGGTCACCTGTACACCAGTGCTTAAAAACTATTATTTTTGCCCCACTCCACTCTCTCAAATTGGTGTGCTCTGTAATAAGCACATCTGAGCCATTGGGTGCTATAGCCCAGGACTAGACTAATAATGGGAGAATTGTGTGATTTGACCTCAGAGAAAGTAAAGGCAAGAGGTGTGACCAAGGGGGAGCCCCTAAGATCAGAGATTCAGCTAGTCCTATAACCATGACCCAGTCCTATAACCAGGTATTTTAGCATGCTTGGATGGAGCGAAGAATGGGGTCCACGTTTATAATACATACAATACTTTAAAAAGACCCTTGTATTTCTTCTAATTTTTGTAAAAAGATATTTATAGTTCTGGAGCCTTAACGTTCCATCTCTCCTGGAGGACATTTCTCTCTTTGCAGAGTGAATATCACAGAGCTCCTGGTTTTGTTTAGTTTTTTTTAAATAGTCATATAGGACAGGTGAAATTTTAAAGCTTCAGGACTCCATTCCACTAGCCAATACCATTTAAAATTGTTTTGACCCTGAAAACTGAGACATCAGCTTACCAGTTTGTTTTTATTCCAAAATAACACAATATATTTGTTCTATAGGGATACTCCTGAATGCAGACTGCACTTCACAAAGTTGTCCTACAGGTGTGTGTAGTTTGGAAGCCAGGCTGACTTATTACTGAATTGGGTCCTAAACCATCAACTGTTTTTCATAAATAGAAGTGTCTTTAGAACTAACCTGCCACTCCTAACTGATGCGTGGCATACCCTGGTAATCTGCTGTGCCCTTCTCCTAGCCACAGTGTCAGCGTGGATGAGTCTGATTCTGCATGGTGAAAAGTAAAGCCCTGCAAAGCAGCAGTGGCTATAAATTTGCTTTGGAGGATAGGAATGTGCAGCCAGACTGCTATTCTGCCTTCTGTTCTCCATTGCTTGACAGACTCTGGGGGAAGAAAAAAAGGATAACATAAAATTGTATACTTTCAAATCAAGAAATAGATGTGAAGTAACAGCAGTAGTCAGAAAAGTGATTGTGAAATGATATTGTGGAATATTTCATATTCATTCTGTTTTAGGGCCTGATTTTTAAAGGTTTTGAAGCTAGCCTCATTTATTGCAGGAGCAAATAAGAAGTGAAAAAATGTTGGTGAAATCTGATTGCAAAAAGGGGGTATGGCACTGAAAATCTGACTCAATTTCCATTCACACAATTTACTCTGTTTACAAATCAAACACTTTGCATTCAAGTCAGTCACTCAAATTGTGTCTGGGATTTAAAAGTTCATCTGTGTCCTTTCTGCTTCTTACATGATCACTAGTAAAAAATATTCTCCAGTTAGGCTTTATGTGATGATTTTGTTGAGTAAGAATGATAGAATAGAATTTAGTTCAGTTTTCAATAGCTGCATTAACTTTACAGTGATAACAGTAGTAACTTATTTTTTTCAGAGAACACAGGCCCCAATCTTGCAAGCACTTAGGCATGTGCTTAACTTTCCATCATACTTACCCTCATCTCTGTAATATCTGAACACCTCATAGTCTCCAATGTCATTATCCTCACAGCACTCCAAGAAGCAAAGTAGTAGCAGCATCCCCATTTTACAGATGGGAAACTGAGGTACAGAGAAGCTAACTGATTATGCCCAAGAAGGCACACAAAGTCCGTGGCAGAGCACAGACTTGAATTCAGGTCTTGCAAGTCCTAGAAAGGGGCCTAACCAGTTGTCCATCCTTTCTCCCTTGAGGCTACGCCCCATAGTAAAGTTAATTCCATGCCTATTTGCTGGCTCAAGATTTTGATGTATCAGACTCATATACAGAGGCAGCAAATAAGTAGAAGAATAAATTGCTTTATTCACTGTTACTTCTTCGACTACACGTACAATCCAAGTTTTAATTCAAATAACTGTCGTTTCATAATAATTTTGGGTAACAGAGTGAAAAATCTTTACTTAAAAAAATGTACATTGTTAAGAATAACAATGAAAACAGCTCTCCAAAGAAAATGGCAACGGGCAGTAAGGATATTCATTTTGTACATTCAAATAATTGAATAGTCTCTTGATCAGTCAAGTTATTTGCTACTATCACTGGAAATTAAAGTATAAGAGATCTTTATCTTTGTCTAAACAGTGGATCTCATAGTGTGGTTTACAATATCATGTTGTTTGTAGGTTGGTGAAAGTTTATATACATTTTGCTTACAGCTTTATACAATGGATAATGCAGATTTTGCACTTTGCATGTATTCACTTTTTTTCCTCCAGTAGTAATAGAAGTTAAAGGTTGAATTCTGTGTTGTGCAGTTATAAACCCAAGATTACACAATTATGCCACCTCAAGGAAATAAATAGATTTCAGGCTAGTAGGCCAGCTAGATAAGAGTGCTTTCTCTTCAGAGTAAAGAATGACAGCTAGATGTATACAAGGAATGACAAGGACACTTCAAAGGATTACAAAATGGCCTTTAGAAAAGGAACATTATGACTTAAAATGTTTCCAGTTTTGTTTGTCAATGTACCATTAATTTAGAATAGTTAATTTTTTAAAAAAACACAGCTTAATTGTAATCATTAATGTCCACTTCCCTGCCATTTATACTGCATTTATTGGACAATAAAAACAGATTCCTCAGTTACTCTTTCAAATTGGTATCTGATTGCATAAGGCTGCTACTGTTCAAGAGCCCAAAGAGTAACGATTAAATCTAAAAATAAAAACAAGATAGTTTCAAAATGAAATAAGGGAAGCCATGCAAAATACATTCTGTCCGGGCATTCTCACTGGGGGCATTCAATATACCAAATTTTAACCACATAAGAATAACTTTATTTGGGGCTGGAGCCAAGTGAGGAAGTAGTCCAGTGAAGGCAATGTGAGGTTGGTGTGAGGATAGGGATTACTGGTAGTGTTCGTTACGATGGTGTGACTTATGTATGCGGAGACCCTGCCTCCTACCGGGAAGATTACAGAGCCCTGGCCAGGGGAATCCTGGGCCCAGTTTAGTTAGTGGTAATTTCGCTCCTGGTGACAAGGAGGGCGGATTTCAGCACGCTGGGTGGAGGGGAGATCACTTCTTTATACAAGACCTGATCTTCTCTAACTGCTGCCCTCCAGCACAGTCCCCTTGTGCCCCCAGGGGCAGCACAGGACCCTTCACTCTGCTGCGCGGGCCCCGTGGCCCTGAAATACACTTGCCCTGCAGCCATCTCTGGAAGGTGGCTTGGTCCAGGCGGTCTGGAGCGTGGAGCTGAGCCAGGTGCACGGTTACGCCGCCAAACTTATCCAGCTGCGGCTGGAGCCCGGCTGCCGCCAGGCTGCGCACGGTCGAGCTCCCCAGGCGGCGGCCGCACGGAGGGACTCGGGCCGGCTGGGGCCTTGCCCCGTTCGGGGCGCGCCGAGCAGGGAGACCCCAGCGCAGCGCCCGGGCTCCCAGCATCGCTCTGCGTGGGGGGCGGGGAGCGAGGGGCGGCGCCGGCCTTTGCACTCTGCTTAGGAAGCACTTCCAGGGGCCGCGCACGTGTTCGCTGCCCGGCCGGTCCCTCCTGCCATGTCGGCCTCCAAAAGAAGGAGCAGGGGGCGGCTGCCCCCCGAGAGCGGCTCCCCCAGTCACCCCCCGGGGTCGGCGGAACGGCCGCCTGCTCCGCTGACGCTGGCTGCTGCAGACTTCTTGGGAAAAGGTACGAGGCGAGCCGCACGCGGCGGCTGCTCCCTCTCGGTGCCCGCGGCAGGAGGGGGAAGTTTACTTGACCCACGTGCCCCCAGCAAAACCCTCCTTCCTCTGTGCCTGGGGGAGGAGACTTTAACCCCTGTAGAGTAGTCATGGGGGAAAGAGGTTTTTCAACAACCCAGTTTGCTTTCCCCGTTTAAACGGTTTGCCTTTTTTGTCACTCCTGGACCAGTCGATGTTCATGTTGGGTTATAAGACATCGGCACCGCTTTGGGGTTTTAGCATTTTATATGTGTTAAATTCAAGTAAAGCTCTGTGTGTCTATACGTGTGTATTGGGGGAGGGGCATGTACATTCAAAAACAAGGTTTTTAAAGCCCACATTTTGGTGCTACACTACTAGACCCCCACCCCGTGTCCTCTTCAAAAAACAAACACACAAGCAAACAAAAATATTATGTGCTATCTGAGATGCAAAGTTGTATACAAACATTTACTAGAATCAGAGAGGTAGCCCTGTTACTATTGATTCGTTTATGGCTCGCTTAATCAACATACACGGGGCTGTAGATCTGGTGAATCATGCAACATAAATAAGAACATTGCTGTTACATGTAGAGATGCAATTTTACCATTGGGCTCTGTTTTGATCATATACTCATGCAAAGGCATGCAGGCATGGGTCTGATAGGATTGGTACCAAAAAGCACATCTGCCACAATGGAGCACGGTGTATATAGTATGAAATAAATATAGGCCCTAATCTCACATCTGATCGGTTTCAGAATAGTAGCGGTGTTAGTCTGTATCAGCAAAAACAACGAGCCCGTCCTGGCACCTTAGAGACTAATGGATTTATTTGGACATAAGCTTTTGTGGGCTAAACCCACCCAAATTAATTTCTTAGTCTCTAAAGTGCCACAATGACTCCTGGTTGTTGTCACATGTGAGTATTCCCAACCATTGAGATTCCCTATACCATTAAATGGAGCAGCTGGATTTTAAAAAAATTGTCTTTTCTATATGCAGCCTTCTTGATCCAAACATAAATAACTCCACAGAAACTACTAAGTAAAGATAAAAACTAAGTAAGAAAGCAGTAAATGTTAAATGATTTAAAAAAGTCATGCTCATTCCTCCTTTATGAAAGAAAGCATATCATTCTGTTTTTGCTTTCCCTCTTCCTGCTGCAACAGCTCCCAATTAAACGGAACAATTTGATAGTAGACTGGAATACTTAAAAAAAAAAATTGGTCTGTTGCAGAAATATTTTCATAGAGACATGGCTCCTGTGTTGTGCTGTTCTTTTCAGTGGCCATCTCCCCACCACATTAGGTATTGAAAAGGTCTGGGGTTCGTAATGGGACATGCAGACCTCCTCTGTATCACTGGTTCAGATCTGGAGCATGGTGATACTGACCAAAAGTTATAAGTTGATACCTGTTCAGAAACCTAGCTGAATAGGACAGAACTGTGTCCCCCCCCCCCCCCCATAAAAATAGAGACTGAGTGGCCAAAGAAATTGGCTTTCAAGGAAGATTAAGAGGAGTTGTAACCTCTTTCATCTGAGTGGTAGTCAAAAAGGCAGCATTATATACTCAAGCTGCCTTGAAATTAATTGTGGGTATCTGTCCAATTCCTCATGTGCTAAAGCCACAAAACCCACCATCATGATTCACGCTCTAGTGTTAGAATTGAATAGGCAGATACTGAACTGGCATGCTTATTTTGTAGTTCAGTGAATCTTACAGTAGGGGTAATGACAATGCAACTGTTTCATGTCGGAACAGAGGAGTTTTGTTTGCAGTCTTGTCTCTCTTGAGTTGGCACATGTTATAAGCACTAAGTTCACTTATTGTATAAAAGAATGACATATTTTCTCTAATATTTTAGCAGATGACAAAGTTCCTACAATGTACAGAAGAGTCCTTGTGCAACTAGGACTCAACAGTATGAAATCTGCAAATATATGCATAGGTCGACCAGTCTTGCTTACCAGTGCAGATGGAAAACAAGAGGTGAGATTTCTTTTCCTGTCTGTTACGCTAATTTTGTACTTGGCTAAGTGGTGGACTGGAATTAGGTCACAAGTGGGCGATGAGGTTGGAGACTTAAAAATTTCAGTTTTGAATTCTAGTTCCCCACATAATTTAGTGCTGTTATGTGTTGTACTTCTAGATTGGAAAAGCAGATGAATTGTGTATCGGGGTGTTTTTGCAGTCTGGTGGTGAGACTTGTGTGCAGCTTCTGATTGCTCTATGCCTGGTTTTAGCTAGTGCCATTAGCTGTTTTCAAGAATAAAATGGTGAAGGGGAATAAACCCCAGACCGTTGACTATGTTCTTCCATTATCTACAGAAAAACTCTGCCCTTAGTTATATATTCTCTCTCATTCCCAAAATGTAAGCTTTATATTTTTAGAAAGCATTTTAGTTCAGCCCTTAGGGAGACCTGTGCTAATTGCCTAGCGTTTTTTTCAATCCTTAATCCGTTGTGGAGTTTGATTTAAAAGGCAAGAGGGGTTTTTCACCTTTCACTAGGGAATGACAACCGAAAAAAGCTCTTAATCACCAAGTGGTTTTTTTGCTTGTTTGTTTTTGTTTTTTTCAATTTGAAACTCTATATAGGTCTGTACAGCTTGGCCAATTGCAGGCTTCCCAGGAGGGAAAGTTGGCCTAAGTGGAATCACTCAGAAGAATCTGGGAGTGAAACCTGGTGAGGCAGTCACTGTCCAGCCTGTGGTCGGTGCAGTGGTGCAGGCAGAAGAAGTAGATGTGAAGCTGAGGTTTGGAATTTTTCTGTGACCATTACCTCCCAGTGCATACATTCTGGAATATGTGGTTATAGGTCAGTCAAGTTCAGGCCTGTGATAAGTAGATGCAGGTCCATTTTAATGAGACTACTTGTGCTTAAAGTTAAGCACATGCTTAAAGTATTGATAGGATTGGGGCCTAATTTTGTTTTGGGAAGTAGCATGTAGTATTGCTTCCGGTACCGCCTCCTGCGCTGGAACTCTGTGAGAGTTCTGCATTCAGAAGATTTGATGAGTTGGGCTTTAGCTAAATTGACTGAAAGACTTAATGTAGACTGTATCCATTTATAAATTGCATATTTGTGCCTGTTCTCAGGTAACTGATAAGCACTTCCTTTGTCTGGGTGCTGCAAAGTTGCATTAACAGGAGTCTTGGTGATACTAAACTGAGAGGAATAGTCTGACTGGGTTTGAAGCAGCTCCTGTTCCCCAAGTCCTTATAGTATATCTGATTCCCTAATGCCAGGAGGGGTTGAGGGTAGCAGCACTGACCACTGGTTGCTTTGGGGTTTTCCAAAGCCATCCTGCCTTGCTGGTATATCGGGGAGTGCTGTCTTCTAGTAGAATCAGCGTGTGTCCTTGAGGGCAATTTCCCTGAAGCTTTCCAGGAGTCTGTTGGGAGCTGTAGATCTGCTGTCTTCTCTCTCCCCTCTACAGTCTGGAACTTCCTGCTTTAAAACCCTTTCACCACCTTTTGCCAGAGAAACAGGGCCAGCCCTGCCCACATTAGCTCTTCCACTCTGTGACATTGGTGTGGGGCTTGTACACTCCATCACAATTTCTTATTGATAATCCAAAAGGAAAAATAAAATCACCAAAGTAAGCATGTCAGGATAATAGGAAATAGGAGCTAGCAGGTGTTTTATATATTTATTAGTTTCTTGACCTAATAATATCTCCTTCAGAAACAGAGGTTGTGCTAAGTTGGCTCAGGAAATTCTTTGTGACCATAAGATTTTAAAAAAATATTGTAATTTAGTTTCAGGTTAAAGGATGAGCATGGTCTCTGTTTGAAAATGATGCCATCAGGGTAAAAGTAATATTCGAAAAAGTCACTACTTGTGTTGTGAATATTGTAATTAAGAGGCTGATGCTGCAAAGTCCTTACTGATGGAGTAATTGAGGCCAAAAGAAGTATTCATGTGAGTGTGGAGCATCCACATTAGGAAGAGTGAATAATTTTACAAACCTAACTTTCCTTTAAAAATGTAAATTGTCTCTGGCAATGCTGTTGGTGTAGATTTTGCATATGCGTAGGTAGAGCAATTAGATTTGAGCCCTATGATTTTGTATAATTTTTGTAGCTGTCTGTGCTCTCAGAAGAATATAGGATCAAACCAGTGGTCCATCTAGTCCTGTATCCTGTCTTGTACAGTAGCCAATACCAGATGTTTCAGAGGAAGATTTAAAGAATCCCTGAGTGGACAGCTAAGGAATAACCACCCCTTACGTCAACCCCATCAGTTAATGCTTGGTTTAAACCTTGGAGACCACCTTGCAGACAGACAGCTGCTATTATCTCAGGAATCAAATGGGGATATATGTGTGTAAGTTTGCGGTTATTCACTGGGCTACCAACAGTGGCCCAATTTGGAATGCAGAGATGAGTGCAAGGCAAAGGCCCAGGAGGCCAGGGAAAAAGGCAGGGAGCCGTGCCCAGGGAAGAGACAGGATACAGTGTGTTTGTAAGGCAGTTAGGAGGCACCTGACAGTGCTGTTTGGGAGGGAAACCGAAGGAGTTGAGGAGAGCACCTAGAGTGCTGTATGGGGGAAGAATGGTGATGGGGTAGAGGCGAGAACTGGGAGGAATAATCTTCAGACGGGAAGAAGGGGTTACTCTACCATGTTGAGGACTGTTGTTTTTTGTTGTTGTTTTTTACATTTCACTTTGAATTTTCAACTTGCAACTTAGACAAGGGGAGGAGGAGTAAAAACACCAAGCTAAAAGGCTGTAAAATCATGAAGGTGCTTGATTCTTTTACATTTATTTTTAAATCTTTTGATTTGTGTTAATCTGGCTCATGATTTTTGATCTTGCAGTACTGACTTCACTGGTACAACATGTGGGTTGGTGGAGAATGTTTCAGTTGAAATTTTATTAGATTCCTGAAATATTAGTTTAGTGTGACATTAATTTTTGTAATCTATATACCCTATCCCTGCCCAGCCCCTGAATTTCAGGTCTAACCATATGATTGTCCCTTTGAATACGGAGAGGCTGCCCTCATGCAAATTGACACCCAAGAAATGGTGGCAAACATGTTTTAATATTGTAGAAACTCAGGCACACACTGCCAGTGTCAGTATCTATGTAATCAGGCCAGTTATCCTACTTGAATAGTTCTAGATGGCTTTCCTCTATATTTCACAAACTCCATGGTACACTTGCTATTCTTTTTTTCTAATAAGGAAAAAACCTATAACTACCATTTTAAGCTATAGCAAAGCAAAGGATATAGAAAGCTTGCCTGGTGTTACATGCCCACCTTAGTTTAGTTAACTGGTGGGAAATACTCATTTCATTTAAGCCCTCCCCCAGAAAGGTAGGTGTTTTAATATAAAGTGAATAAAATAAACTTAATCTCTGTAGGTGTTGTATGTGAATACTATGCAACATACTTTCCTGTGTTTTCAGCTTTAATATTTTTATATAATAGATTTTGCCTAAAAGAGAACTGCCAATGGAATTTCTAAAATACTTTTGGTTATAATAATCTTTTAGAAACTTTTCCTAATCAGAATGCTGAAACTTTTCCAAAATCTGATTTTCCCCTCCCTTATGTTAGGAAATAACTCTGTTAGAGAAAATATGTAAAGAAAGAAATGGTAAGCTAGATCCTAAAGTCGCTCAAATTGCTACTGGCCATAACACTATCTTTTCTTGTAAGACTACCAAATTTGTAAAGTAAGTGCAAATGTAGTCCCTGCTCCTGCAAGTGGGTCTATGTTTTCTTAATTTTGGGCCCACACATCATCTAAATAAATGTTTCTCAACTTTTCCAGACTACTGTACCCCTTTCAGGATTCTGATTCGTCTTGCATACCTCAACTTTCACCTTACTTAAGAAATACTTGCTTACAAAATTGGAAATATGAAAGTGTCATAGCACATTATTACTAAATAATTGCTTACTTTCTCCTTTTTACCATATAATTATAAAATAAATCAATTGGAATATAAATATTGTACAGTACTTACATTTCAGTGTATAGTATATACCGTAGATCAGTGTTAGTCATTGTCTGTATGAAATGTTAGTTTGTATTGACTTCGCTAATGCTTTTTATATAGCCAGTTATAAAACTAGGCAAATATTTAGAAGAGTTGATGTACCCCCTGGAAGACATTTGAAACCCCCAGGGGTATCCGTACTCCTGCTTGAGAACCACTGGATTAAATGACTGCAAAAGTTTTACTTAAATGTGTAAAGGTAATTAAATACACAAGTGTTTTCTGCACTAAGGTCATAAAATTATATGGTGACTTGAAGTTTGTCAAAAAATTGATATGTTTCTTGTCCTAGAATTTTCTCCTTGATCAGTAAAAATATTTGGGAATAGACTTTTTTGTGATTAGTAGACTTAGAACTCCCTCTCTTGACGATAATGTTAGTTGCAGTTTCTGTATCTGGTATGTGTTCGTTGTTTGTTTGTTTTTTTTTTTGTTTTTTTTTAAAGGTTCAGTTTAATTGATGTTTTTGAGAAGCATCTTTCTTTTAGTGTAAAGGGAAAAAGGATAATTTTGTGATGGTCATCTACAAATATTTCAAGGGTGTAAATGCTAAGAAAATAGAAGAATTGTTTAACATGATTACAGGACAAGGTAAAATTAGGGAAGAAAGAGAGAGAAAAAATTTAGGCTAACTATTGGGGGGAGGGGGGGGGAAATCCCGGAAGTGGGATGTGTTAGACCATTGATACTCTTGTTAGGTAAATGTTTTATGATCCCTCATTTAAAACTGGTTTGCATGAAGTACAGTACTAGAGAATATATCGCAGGGAAAACCTTGCCCAGTTGGAGTAAGGGCTTGGTCTTCAGATCTTCAAATGCTCACATTTGTGCTTACCTTTACAAATGCATGTATTGCCCATGAAATCTCAATGGACTGCTCATGTATGAAAGTATTTGTAGGCCTGCGGAATAAAATGAGGTTTTCTCTGAATCATTTACTGATTCAGTAAATATAGTAACCACCCTTATTGTAAGAACAGTAGTCAGTTGGAAGATATATGTATCACATACTCCTCACTTTTAAGAATGATAAATCTTGATTTTTATCATTGTAAATATAGTATTTTATATGAAAAAACAAAGAAATGTTAATATTTAAATGGTTGTTAATTAGCTTTAGGACAAATATATTTACATTGTATTTTTGACTAGACTACAATGAGTCAAATAGAGGAACTTGTAAATTTGCCCATCAGTTTTTTCTGTTTGCAGAGTTTAATTATATCATGTACTGCAAAACAAAGAATTTACTATTAATGAGTAAATCATGGTTTATCAATATTCTAGATTGATTCTGTTTTTAGAATTACTAGGGGATTGTAAAATTGTTTTTCATCACAATCACAGGGACAAAGATGCCCGTATTAATGTTGAAGACTTGTCTATCTGTCTTTTGCGAAATCTAGGTAAGTGGTTTGTGGTTTTTGTTTTACATGTATATAGTTTAGTAGAGAAGCTGGTTTTTTTAGAGTAAATATCAGTCACCCACTATCTTCGTCAAAGGCTTATTCCAAAATGACTTTTGCCTCTTCAGCACTCTATCATAGTTGTTTAGCTTTTTTTTTTTTTTTTTTTTTTTACAAACTCCATATACTTTTTATTGACCTATTCATTCTGGACGACATCACCCCACTATGGTGTAAATATCAAATAATAATATACTTGCATGAAACATAGTTTTCAGTCCATCATGGCTGCTGTCAGTTCATTCTGAGATGGTTTAAAAGTCTTTCTTGGTCTTCTGCACTATAATGCAATGCAC
This sequence comes from Sternotherus odoratus, assembly GCA_032164245.1. Classification (NCBI taxonomy): domain Eukaryota; kingdom Metazoa; phylum Chordata; order Testudines; family Kinosternidae; genus Sternotherus; species Sternotherus odoratus. Next base: position 34,429,001 of record JAVMKO010000004.1, read on the forward strand.
TTCCAACAGTTGTGGTTAAGAATTTTTCTGTTATGAGGAGAGCTAATTCAACACTCTACCATGAGGTCTAGTATAATTTTTAGTGTATCGGGATTTACATTGTGTATTTGACACCCTGAGCCTCCCATCATATTGGACAAAACTGATGCTCTTTGTTTTGTAGATAGCCAGGAGTGAGTTAGAAGGGTTAGGAAAGTTTAGTCCATCTACTCAAACATTATTTGCTGTAGGGTAGAAGCAATGGATTGTACTCGATCAGTAGATTAATAGTGGTATTGCCAACCCCAACATTTAAAAAATCATGAGATTGGATTAAAATTTTGTGATTAAAAATAAATTTTGGATTCTTTTTATTTGCCTTCTGGTTTTGGGATGTTAGGCTGCAGTTGGGTCACATTTTCAAGCTGTTCTCTGCAACAAGGAAGGCTAATCTCTCTCTTTTTTTAAAGGGGGGTGGAAGGGAAGAGCTGAGATTTTCACATAAGCACATGACTCCAGGGGCTGGGATTTAAAGTAAATATCATATCTCATAAGACTTGTGATAAATCTTGGGTCAGAGGACAACACTAATAAATAGAGAATTTATATTTCCAGAAAATATAGTTCCTTAATCTGAAACATTTTATGAGCTCCAAAATTTAAGACAACCAGAAATATACCAATGGCCAGTCATTCAGAATACTTACCCTCATATAGGCTGGCTATGTTCTAAGGGATCATTTTAGATGAGAACTGTATTTTCCTGTCTTTTATGTCACCTTGTCTTTTAGGGTAGTTAGTTTGTGACATCTGTTTTAGAGGTTTACTGATGAAAAAATTTTCTAATTCATATTTGAAAATTATTGCTGGAAAATAAGATTAATATATATTTTTTAATTTATTAAAATTTAATCTTGTCGTAGATGGGAAGATAGTTTTGCCAGGCAACCTTTTGCATCTCACTTTCTATGGCAAACCTTGCAACTTGATGGTGATGAAGGTGAAAGGAGCAGATGGGACCCTGCTGAAAATGCAGAGTGGTACTGTTTTCAGTGAAACACAAGAGCCAGTCCTTGAACAGACTGCCTTGGAGACCAGTGCTCTAAACTTGTCTTTGCAGCTCAGAAAGTTGGACATAGAAGACAACCAGGAAGGAGCATCTACCAGCACTCCATGCAAGCTGATGGCTGAAAGTTCACCAGTTACTTCCAATGCTGTGGTGATAGGGGGTGAGCAGGATTATGACCGGACAGATGAGTTCTGTGACGAGGGAAATGTCAGCGACCTTATTGATGGTTCTGAATCAATCAGAGATGAAGACAGTGTGAGATTGCTACCCCCTGGCAAAACTGGAGCAAAATGCAATTCGGATACATTTTACTTCATTTCTTCAAGAACTAGAGTCAATTTCATAGAGAATCGGACCACTGCAACAGAAGAACTTGACTGTAAATCTAACCTTACCTATGACATGATAGGTGGTTTAAGCAGCCAGCTACAAACTATTAGAGAAACAATTGAACTGCCGCTGAAGCAGCCTGAATTGTTTAAGTCTTACGGTATGATGTCTGAGTTGGTTTTCTTCATCTAAAACCATGTTTTTCTTTAATTTAACACTTCTTTCACCCATATTGACAAGTCACTCTATATGAAACACACATTCCCTCTCTGTGTGATACAGATTTGATGTATTTTAGTTCCCGACTAAACTCTGTTATAATTATCTTCTTTACAGTTGTTCCTTTTTTAATAACCAAGTGTTTAGGTTGTAAGTATCATGCTTTAGACTTGGGGCTTGTCTTCACTACCCGCCGAATCGGCGGGAAGCGGTTGATCTGTTAGCGATCGATTTCTCGTGTCTTGTGAAGACGTGAGAAATTGATCATGCGCGGCTCCCCCGTCGACTCCGGAACTCCAGCTCGCCGAGAGGCACAAGCTGGAGTCATCGGTGCAGCATGCTGCTGACTGCCACCGCCGTGAGGACGGCAGGTAAGTCAGCTGAAGATACGCCAACTTCAGCTACGTGAATCATTATGATGATTTCTTAAATAACCGTGCTTGGGACAACGTAAAACAATATGGGACAAAGCATTACAGAGTACTGTAGAGAACAATAATCTTTCATTTGCAGCAGATGGATTAGATGATTTTAATAGGTGTTTTCTATCCATAATTTCTAGGAAAAGTTAAAGTCCTGGGGAAGTTTTTCTAGAAAGGAAATAGATGGGGTAGGAGAGTGGTGTGGCTGCTATTCTTATGTGTTTTTGAGGTAAACCATGCTGTCTGCTTTGGTCCATAAATCACTCTGAGTGGGGAGATTGTGTCCTAAGTGAGAAGACTCTGCCAAGCTGAGGGAAATAACCAGGTTTTCACACTCAGAATCATAATGTCAGTAGGGGGATTACTTGTCTCTCTCTGGAATGGCCAAGATGTTTGACACCCCTCCCCAACCCATGTATGTTCTGAGATCTATGTGGTCTTGGGATATGAGATATGGACCAGAATTACTCATTGCGAGGAAGGGCCCTATGCCTCTGCTTCTCCACCTTGCCTGTCTCCTCAGTGGAGATGTGGGTTGATAGAACAGAGGGACAATCCATGTAAGACAAGGATGGGAGTATCAGTTTATATTGCCTACGCCTTCCCTCTGGGTTTCTGTGGGATGATGCCATGGAGAATGCCCATCCATGTTCTGTCGACAGAGCCCAAACTTCAAGATGCACCAGGGGATTTCATGCGTCAGTAACAAGGAGGGATGCTGCTGCAAATCCTGTACCATCCCACAGGTGAGGTCTGGATAATCAGCATCTCATCTGCTAATGGCATCAGAGAGATGATCAATCCCTATATTTACTTCAAGATCATTAGGCTTGAATATGTGGTTATCTGCAGTGCAGTAGCATAGGAATTGCATATTAGACCAGACATTTGGTCTCTTTCCTTCACATTGACAAGCATCTGACGCATCAGAGGAATGTGCAAGAATTCCCTTGGTGGACATTAAGGAGTAACCTGGCAATAGAGGAAGTTTCTTCCTGACTCTTGTCAATTAATGTTTAGTTTTTTGTTGGGCTTTCTATCCCTACAGGACACTTAGTTCTGAGGAGTTTTCTCTCATTAGATTTTGTTCCATCATCTCTGTGGTACAATTGGTCCTTCTTGTATAGTTTATTGCCAGGTTTACAATATTTCATTGACTGTTTGTCATTCTATCATATTTCAATAATGCTTGTTCTGCCAACGTCTCTTGTCCATTATCAGGAATTCTAGTTCACCTATTTTTGGCTTCTAAACTTCTTGTTTTGAATTTTTGTCTGTGTGCCTGTTTTATTGGACTCTGAAACTGTTTAATTTATCTGGAATATATTGGTGTTCCCAACCTGTCTCTCTCCCAGTTTGGTTGTAATTTCTCTTGAGTTTTAACTATATGCAGAGACAGCTTGCTTTATCGACATCCCTAGCAGATGCCCTTGTCTGACCTTAGTGCTCATCAGTAGCTGTCAACTGTCCCCAATCTCCTAATATTTGCTATACAGAGGCACATTCATTCTTATATTTGAAATTTCCAGTCTTTTTCATAATGTTATGTAGGGTGTGTGTACTTGTAATGAACTTGAGTGATTCTGTTGTACTGGAGGTTTGTACAAACAGTATTGTAGGAATCTTTAGCATGATAAAGATTTAATTAATGCTAGGCTTCAGTCAGAATTATTTCAATAGGATTATTGGGGGGAAAATATCATTTTATATAATAGGTTTTATTAAAAATTAGTGTTACCTATATTTCTTAAATAGAAGCATGCAGAATATAGAAATCAGTAATGTAGATGTGTATATTGTAGGATGATGGAGCGTGGTGATTTGATTTGTTTACAACTGCCTTAATTAAGCACAAGTAACGTTTTTCTCTCTGTGTTTGTTTAAAGGAATTCCTCCTCCGAGAGGGGTGCTACTGTATGGCCCCCCTGGTACTGGGAAGACCATGATTGCCAGAGCTGTTGCAAATGAAGTGGGAGCCCATGTTTCAGTTATTAATGGTCCTGAAATTATAAGCAAGTAAGTTCATTTAATTTATTACATCAGTAGCTTAGAGACATGAGGCCAAATTATTCTGTACTGGTTTATATCCATTGGAGTTGCACAGTGTATAAATATGTGGAATTGGGTCCAGAACATATGTCCCACGTCTTAGAAGTTCATGGGGAAGGGATTACGCTGCTTATTGTGCTAGAGTGAAAATTATAGTTGTCATCTCCCAGTGAAATGAAGTAACAGGAGACTGTTTTTATCATTCCTTTGAAGAGGAATCTTATTTAGTATGGTAGAGAGGGGTATGTATGGCAGTAGAAGGGGGGGGGGGAGGAAATAATTTGATAAATAATTGGAAAGATAATTAGAACTGCATCTGCGTGCCAGTTGTATGTCCAACAAGGGAAACAGGACTGTTTGTTAAAGCACAGTAAAATAAAGGATGAGGCTATAGATGAGAATTTGTCCAGGCAGCATTGGTTTAGTTGTAGAAAAACTGTAATCTCTATGACCTAGATGGAGATAAACTGTTCCCCTTAATTTTTGCTGGCTTCAGATGGGTCAGGTTTTTTAAAAATGTATACATTTTGCCTTAATTTCTTATCCTAGTGGAAATGCAAATTTGAAAATAACCTTTGTGACAAGCCACATGTTCTCTGGGCTGTTGTGAAGGTTTGAACACCACTTGTGGAAACTCACAGAATAGGGTCCCGCCCTAACTTGGAAAACAATACAAGTTCTGTTGCTAAAATATTGTGATTGTTTCAGGTTTTATGGTGAGACCGAATCAAGATTACGACAGATATTTTCTGAAGCCTCTCAACGGTACATTCATTTTAGATCATTCTGATTATATACATGTTCACTTTGTCATTATTGTGTAAAGAAAAGCTTATGAAGTTCTCTGGATTGTAATATTTTTCCTGCAGAGAGATATCAAATGTAGGTAAGGTTTATTTATATACAGCTTGGCGCAAAGGAACGTAATGAAGTTCTAATCTACAAATTTTATGTTTTAGGTCACATAAATGCAATGTCATTTAACAAGGCTATTGCATATTACTCTAAACCAGGGGTTCTCAAACTGTGGGTTGCGACCCCTCGGGGGGTTGCCGGCTGCCTCCCAAGGGGGCCGCAAGCTGATTTTGCTGCCAAAAAGCCGCGATCGCTTCCGCATCCGGCGGCTATTTTCGGCGGAGCGCTCAGCATGTCCGCCGAAAATAGCCGCCGAATGTGAAGTTAATTTATTCGGCGGCTTTTCGGCGGACATGCCGAGTGCTTTCGGGAGCGCTCAGCATGTCCGCCAGAAATAGCTGCCGAATAAGTCCCGCGCCGAGGGACAACTTAAAAAGGGGTCGCGGTTCTCAGTACTTTGAGAACTCCTGCTCTAAACTAATAAGCATGTGTCCTAAATAAAATATTGAATTCTCATCCTAGTTGGCATTAGAACTCAAAACTCTCATTTGTAATAGGTTCCCAAGCCAGTTACATTGGATCCAGGTCCAAAGATTGCTTACTTTAATCCCAAGGGTGTTTAGATGCAAAGATTTAGTTTGGGCTGATTTCTAATTTCCAGTGGAAATGTTCTGCCACCTGAGCCAAAAGAGATACTCATTTAGCTTACATCAGAGAAGCCATTCTTCTGTTCTACCCATATTTTATCTCATAGAATCAAAATGGTAGAAAGTTGTCACTGATGTTGTTATTGAACAGAAAAACAAAAATCTTGTTAAAATCTTACAGAATTTTAATATTGTGTGTTTCTTGAAAAACCTGTTGGAGTGGACATGAAAGTTGTGATTACTGTGGGCATTTAGTATGTACCCAAGTGCTTTTAATGGCTATCTGAACCATGTGTGACTGCACCTATAGGGCCAGATTCAGTACTAAAATATTCTCACTCAAATTTACCCAATATAATTGTAAACTAAATGTATTTGGAGGGCAAAATTCACCTGAGGACAGGAGCAAGAGAGGACCCAGGTTGACTTTTTAGGTCCCAGTTTAAATTTGCAGGGACAGCAACTTGAAAAGCCATCTTTTTACTTGTAAATAGAGTAAGGTCAGTATAGAATCTGAGACACAATAAACATGGAATCACACAATGCAATTATTTAGAGAGTCCTTTTTTGGAGCAGAAACATACTTCAGGCCTGAAAGTTTCAGTCACATAAGAGATTGGGATGCTCATTCATTTTAATGGGAATTGGGTATCCATATCCATTAGTTTTGAAAACTGAAGCCTAAATGTTTTAAATGCTACTGTGTACAACTGGTAGATAAGTTGCTGCTGTTTGTTTTTCTTTCAGTCGTCCATCAATTATATTTATTGATGAGCTGGATGCACTCTGTCCGAAGAGGGAAGGGGCTCAGAATGAAGTAGAAAAAAGAGTTGTAGCTTCATTACTAACATTGATGGATGGCATTGGCTCAGTAAGTAAAGTATATTGATACAATTAGTGTACAGTAGACTCTCGATTATCCAGAATTGGATTAACCAGGATGTGGATTAACCAGAATGTCAAAAAAAATACACGCAACTCACACGGCCGGCTCTGGCTTTGCTGCCGCCCCAAGCACACACACAAAAAACCCCCACCAGGGCACAGGACAGCCAGTGAACCAACACTCCCTCCCCCCGACTCAGGATGGCTGGTGAATCTATCTCTACTCCCCATATTTCCTATAGATGGTGATTATCCAGGATTTTTTTAACCAGAATTATTTTTTTCCCTATCACCCTGGATAATCGAGAGTCTACTGTATTAAGGGGAATAAACCTAATGCCGTGTATTCCATTTGTAGCAGTCAGGCCAGCATAAGATGAATCAGAAGAAACTTTTAGACTGCAATCTAAGGGCATGTCTTCACTACGACTTAACGTAAACTTTAACGACGTTAAGTCGAAATAAAGGTGTACCTGTCTTCACAGGCATGCCCTTAAAGTCGATTTAAAGGGCCCTCAAAATCGACTTTGTAACTCCTGCTTGACGAGAGAAGTAACGCTAAAATCGACCTCTCTAGGTCGATTTTCATCTAGTGAAGAGGCATCTGACCTTAAGCCTCCGACCTCCGACCAGCCCCGCGGACCCCCCCCCTGCCCGGCCAAGCAGCTCCGCGCACCCCCCCCCCGCCCGCCCGAGCAGCCCCGTGCCGAACCCCCCCCGCCCGCCCGAGCAGTCCCGCGAACCCCCCCGCCCCCCCTAGCAGTCCCGCCCCGGACCCCCCCGCCTGCCCAAACAGCTCCGTGAACCCCCCCGCCCGCCCAAACAGCCCGGCGCCGGCTCCCCCCCCCTCGGGCGGGCGGGGGGGTCCGGCGCGGGGCTGCTCGGGCGGGCGGGGGGGGTTCGGCGCGGGGCTGCTCGGGCGGGCGGGGGGGGTCCGGCGCGGGGCTGCTCGGGCGGGCGGGGGGGGGGGTCCGGCGCGGGGCTGCTCGGGCGGGCGGGGGGGGGGGTCCGGCGTGGGGCTGCTCGGGCGGGCGGGGGGGGGGGTCCGGCGCGGGGCTGCTCGGGCGGGCGGGGGGGTTCGGCGCGGGGCTGCTCGGGCGAGCGGGGGGGGGGTTCGGCGTGGGGCTGCGCGGGCGGGGGGGGGGGGGGTCCGGCACTCCCGGCACTGTGGGCTACCTACCCACAGTGCAATGCGGGCTATGTCGACCCCTGCAAAGGTTTACGGACAGACAGTGTCGACCACTGTCGACCTGCTGTCCTGGTGGGGACACACTGATTCGATTTTCTAAAGTCAACTTTAGAAAATCGAATTAAGGGAAATCGACCTAGTCCTGTACTGAAGACATACCCTAATATCCTTATTGGATTTAAAGGAAAAGAAAGAAAAGATGGGTGTCTCTTACTAACTATAGATAGGGTTAGTACTAATAAGTGATATCCTTTAGTAAATTACATTTATTTTAACAGAGTACAGCACCATATTGTTATGACACTTCATAGAAATTAAACCTCATTTTATATATATGGGTGTGTATTTTGACATTGAGAAACATTTTTGAACTGCACAAGAAAGGAGTATATAACTTCTTCCATTTGGTTTTTGTCCTTCCTCATCTCCCACTTCTCTGATTTTTTGGAGATAAACATAAGATTTCAGAGGCTAAGGGATCCAAAATCCACATTAAGATACCCTTTCAGTTCCCATACTAATTTTTTTAAGGTCTTATTGAAAGATCATTAAATTTAAGAGTCTTTCCATTGACTCTAGCAAACTTTGGGTTGGGCCTATATAATCTATTAATTCCTGGTGTACCACAACCTCTAATTATCCAGAAGATGGTAGGATTGGGAGGTCTATGTCTTTCTGCAGAGTTAGAAGCAGTGTGTATAAAAATCTTGTGGATGTTAATTGCAAGTTCCCTTAATCTCCTGCATAAAATTTTGGTGGCTCAAATAGCCTTCTATATAGGGCTATAGGAGGGGATGTTTCCTATCAGTAAAGACTGATGGGCCTTCTTTCTAAGGATGAAGTTTCTTTGGGGACATTCTGAACACCACCATTTCAAATCTCTCTTAACAAATATTAGCACTACTTAGCTCTTATATAGAACTCTTCATCTGTAGAACCGAAAAAACTTTATAAAGGAGAGTAAAAGTCCTCATGGAGGCATCAGGCTTCTGAACCATGAGGCAATGTGTTACAATAGGAAAATGCAGTTTAATGTTAAGCTGACTCAAAAACAAAAAAACAAAAAAAGTTTCATGTTAGTTTGGCAAACTGAAACAAAGCATTTATACATTTCTGAATTGAAAATTTTCAGAATCCTGCATCCTGCAAAAAATTACGGTATTTCAACTTTTTCTCCCAATTTTGGATAAAAATAAATGTTGAAAATAGAAATTTCCTCTGGAACTGAAATTCTTTTGCTCACCTCTAATGGGAACACTGCCATCCTCTCCAACTTGATACCATGGCTCAGTTCCTGTCCGAAAGTTCCAGCACATGATGATTCCTCATCTGATGAGTTGGAAAGTGCTATGCATGTATTATTACTACTTACTCTTTTGGGGTTAGAAGTAGACTCTACTTTGCTATCTGAAAAAATGCATAATTCTTGTGAAAAATAGACAGGGAGGCTGTCTGTTGAAGTATGTGTAAATTATGAGGTCTTTTAACCATTTTAGAATCTAACTTGTTTTTCTATTTGTTTCTCTTTAGGAAGACAGTGCAGGGCAACTTTTGGTACTGGGTGCTACAAACCGTCCGCATGCATTGGATGCAGCGTTACGTAGACCTGGGCGTTTTGATAAAGAGATAGAAATCGGGGTCCCCAATGCCCAGGACCGATTAGACATCCTCAGAAAACTTCTTAATAAGGTTCCTCATCTGTTAACAACAACAGAGTTGGTGCAGCTGGCTGATAGCGCACATGGCTATGTGGGAGCAGACTTGGCAGCCTTGTGCAAAGAAGCAGGTAAGGCATAGTACTAGTCCCACTGTGACTTCACTTGCTCTAAAAATCCACCTGTGCAAATGGTACAGACAGTACATCTCACTGAGTGACTTAAAACAATGAAATCTATTGACTATTGGGAAACTGGGATAGTTAAGGGGATTGGTAATGGGATCTGGAGCCTTTTGCTTTCCTGCCAACAGTTTGACTCTAGCCCAGGCTGTTTGAGACGAAAAGTTGTCATCATCTCATGACTGTTCCCATGTGGCTGTTCTCAGCCCCTTTTTCACCCATTGGCATTTTTGTTGTCTGGTCAAGGACTAAGTGGATATGAAGACTGAAATACTCTCTCCCCACTAGAGGGGAGCAGTACGAGGAATATTGGTCTGCTGCTGCCTTAGCCATGTTGTTCTATGGACCAGTCGAGATCCTCCAAGCTGCAGAACCTATAACAGGCACTTAAAAATATATTTTTTAAATAAAATAAATTTTTTAAAAAAGCTATGGGAATCCCCATGTCATCTTTAGCTTATTATATAAAAAAAATCTCTTGTAAGCTGTTGGTCAGTGAATTGACCAACCGCTGGTGAATGGGTTGTGACTGTTTCCAAGTATTTCTAAGAGTTTCTCTGCCCTTTCCTCAGTAAACAAAATTATGAGGCACTAAGAGTTATCCTCACAGTGCATTTTGGGTTGCATACACTGGGGAATGTTTAAAAGCAAACCTACTTCTGTTTTTATTGAATCATTATAGAACCTTTCAATTTTTCATTTTGCAAAAAACAAGGGTTTATAAAATCTAAATGTCAGGCGTTAGACTGACCCGAGGGGCTTTTTAAAAAGAACCATAATTATGGTTGACTGTGTGTGTGTGTGTATATGTGTATATATATATATATATATATTATATATATATATATTATAATGACTGTAATATTATACTTTTTTATTCAACAGTTTTACTACTTTTAGCAATGGATGCAGCACCCCATGCAGCATGTATGATTACCTGCCCTATGGGCAGGTGGTGTATATGTGTATTCGGTGCAAGGAGCTCCTGGCCCTGAGACACCATGTACGGGCTTTGGAGACCAGAGTGGTTGAACTGGAAGGGCTGATGGAGACAGAGAGGAACATAGATGAGACTTTCCAGGACACAATAGGATGGTCCCACTGCTGGTTTGACAGCCTCAATGCTGTTGAGGAAGATGAAAATCCCAGGGAAGGAGAGCATCTAAGTGGAGCAGAAGGAAACAATCCCATAGTTGGGACACTTCTTCCAGATGATGTTGTGGTATCCTCTCACACTGAGGACACCTCTCTGGCTATGAAAAAGAGAGGTTTTAGTAATGGGTGATTCAATCATTAGAAATGTAGATAGCTTGGTTTGTGTTTCCTGAGAGAACTGCATGGTGACTTGCCTGCCTGGTGTGAAGATTGCGGATCTCTAGATGAGACATCTAGACAGACTTATGTGTAGTCCTGGGGAGGAGCTGGTGGTTGTGGTACATGTAGGTACCAATGACATAGGGAACAATAGGAGAATAGTCCTGGAGGCCAAATTTAGGTTGCTAGGTAAGAGACTGAAGTCCAGAACCTCCCTGGTAGCAATCTCTGAGATGCTCCCAGTTCCACGCTCAGGACCAGTTAGATAGACTCTGCAATTCTGCCTATATGCGTAGATGAGACGATTGTGTAGGGAGGAGGGATTTATTAGGATGTATATTTATTATATAGATTTATTAGGAACTCTGGAAGCTTTTGGGAAAGGGGAAACCTATACAGGAAGGATGGGCTCTACCTCAACCAAAATGGAACTAGTTCGGTGGCACTTAACATTAAAAAGGTCATAGAGCAGTTTTTAAACCAAGGGCTGGGGGAAAGCCGATAGGTGCAGAGGAACCCATGGTTTAGACATTCCTTAGGGGAGGCTCTATTAATAGAGAATCTCTGTCCTAGTGAGGATAAGAGGATGGAAAATGATGAAATACAGGCAGGTTTGATCAGAAACAGTGAAATAAGAGAGTCCCATTAAATTACATCATGTAATGGAAGACAGTTAAAAGGAGACAAGTTTTAAAGTGCTTATAGACCAATGCTAGAAGTCTAAATAATAAAATGGGTGAACTAGAGTGCCTCATATTAAATGTGGATATTGCTATAATAGGCATTACAGAAACAGATAACAGAAACAGATAATCAATGGGATACAGTAATACCAGGGTACAAAATATATCGGAAGGACAGAACAAGTCACGTTGGTAGGGGAGTGGCATTATATGTGAAAGAAAACGTAGAATCAAATGAAGAAAAAATAGTCCGTGAATCAAACTGTACCATAGGATCTCTATGGATAAAAATGCCATGCTCTAATACCGTGTTTCCCCGAAAGTAAGACGTGCCCCGAAAATAAGACCTACTTCCAGTTTTGCCTCTCGCTGTAATATAAGGCCTCCCCTGAAAATAAGGCCTCCCCGATAATAAGGCCTCCCCCGAACATAAGTTTGTCTGGTTATGCTGGTTTGTGATGACAACTACTACCGTACTGTATACAGGTAATACATTTCCTTTTTTTTTGTTCAACAATAAATGTGTACCATATTCTTCTTCATGGAAAAATAAGACATCCCCTGAAAATAAGACCTAGCGCATCTTTGGGAGCAAAAATTAATATAAGACACTGTCTTATTTTCGGGGAAACACGGTAATAAGAATATAGCGGTAGGGATATATAACCAATCACCTGACCAGAACTGTTGCTCAGGGAGACCAGAGAGACTATTAAAATAAAACACTCAATAAGAATAATGCGGGATTTCAATTATCCCCATATTGCCTGGGCACATGTCACCTCAGGACGGGATGTAGAGATAAAGTTTATTGACCCCCTCAATGACTGCTTCTTGGATCAGCTGGTCCTGTAACCCACCAGAGGAGAGGCAATTCTTGATTTAGTCCGAAGTGGAGCATAGGATCTGGTCCATGAATATAGCTGGACCACTTGGTAATAGTGACCATAATATAATTAAATTTAACATTCCTGTGGCAGGAAAAATACCACAGCGGCCCAGCACCATAGCATTTAATTTCAGAAAGGGGAACTACGCAATAATTAGGAGGTTAGTTAAACAGAAGTTAAATGGTACAGTGCCAAAAGTGAAATCCTTGCAAGCTGCATAGAAACGTTTTAAAGACACTATAATATTGACTCAACTTAAATGTATACCTCAAATTAAACAACATAGTAAGAAAACCAAATAAAGCCTAAACAACAAAGTAAAAGAAGCAGTGAGAGGCAAAAAGGCATCCTTTTAAAAGTGGAAGTTAAATCCTAGTGAGGAAAATAGAAAGGAGCATAAACACTGGCAAATGAAATGCAAAAATACAAGTAGGAAGGCCAAAAAATAATTTGAGGAACAGTTAGCCAAAGACTCAAAAAGTAATAACTTTTTTTTTTTTTTTTTTTTTTTTAAAGTACATCAGAAGTAGGAAGCCTGCTAAACAACCAGTGGTGCCACTGGACGATCAAGGTTCTAAAGGAGCACGGAAGGACGAAAAAGCCATTGCGGAGAAACTAAATGAATTCTTTGCATTGGTCTTCACAGCTGAGGAAGTAAGGGAGATTCCAAAACCTGAGCCATTCTTTAGGTGACAGATGTTAGGACCTGTCCTAGATTGAGGTATCATTAGAGGAGGTTTTGGAACAAATTGTTAAATTAAACCAGAGTAAGTCACCAGTTCCAGATGGTATTCACCCAAGAGTTCTGAAAGAACTCAAATGTGGAGTTGCAGGGCTACTAACTGTAGTCTGTAACCTATCATTTAAATCAGCTTCTGTACCAAATGGCTGGAGGATAGCTAATCTGATGCCAATTTTTAAAAAGGTCTCCATGCGTGATTGCAGGAATTACAGGCCTATAAGCCTGACTTCAGTACCGGGCAAACTGGTTGAAACTATAATAAAGAACAATATTGTCAGACATGGATAACATAATTTGTTGAGGAAGGGTCAACGTGGTTTTAGTAACGGGAAATCATGCCTCACCAATCTACTAGAATTCTTTGAAGGGGTAAATAAAAATGTGGACAAAGGGGATCCAGTGAATATAGTGTACTTAGATTTTCAGAAAGCCTTTGACAAGGTCCTTCACAAAGGCTCTTATGCATAGTAAGCTGCCATGGGATAAGAGGGAAGGTTCTCTCATGGCTTGGTAACTGGTTAAAAGATAGGAAAAAAAGGCTTGGTATAAATGGTCAGTTTTCAGAATGGAGAGAAGTAAATAGTGGTGTCCCCGAGGGATCTGTTCTGGGAACAGTCCTATTCAACATATTCATAAATGATCTGGAAAAAGATGTAATCAGTGAGGTGGTAAAATTTGAAGATGATACAAAATTACTAAAGATAGTTGAGACGCAGGCAGACTGCAAAGGGGTAGAAAAGGATCTCTCAAAACTGAGTGATTGGGCAACAAAATGGCAGATGAAATTGAATGTTGATTAATTCACATTGGAAAGCATAATCCCAACTATACATATAAAATGATGGGGTCTAAATTAGCTGTTACCACTCAAGAAAGAGATCTTGGAGTCATGGATAGTTCTCTGAAAACATCCACTCAATGTGCTGCGGTAGTCAAAAAAGCGAACAGAATGCTGGGAATAATTAAGAAAGACATATATAATAGGACAGAAAAGATCATATTGTCTCTATATAAATCCATGATACGCCTGCATCTTGAATATTGAGTGCAGATGTGGTTGCTCCTTCTCAAAAAAGATGTGTTGGAATTGGAAAAGGTTCAGGAAAGGGTAACAAAAACGATTAGGGGTATGGAATGGCTTCTGTATGAGGAGAGATTAATAAGACTGGGACTTGTCAGCTTGGAAAAGAGACCGCTAAGGGGAGATATGATTGAGGTCTCTAAGATCATAGTGTAGAGAAAGTAGATAAGGAAATGTTGTTTACTCCTTTTCATAACACAAGAGCTAGGGGTCACCAAATGAAATGAATAGCAGGTTTAAAACAAATAAAAGGAAGTATTTCTTCACGTGGTCAACCTGTGAAACTCCTTGCCAGAGGATATTGTGAAGGCCAAGACCATACAGGATTAAAAAAAGAACTAGGTAAATTCCTGGAAGATAGGTCCATCAATGGCTATTAGCCAGGATGGGAAGGAATGGTGTCCCTAGCCTCTGTTTTCGAGAAGCTGGGAATGAGCAACAGGGGGTGGATCATTTAATTACCTGTTCTATTCATTCCCTCTGCGGCACTTGCCACTGTCAGAAAACAGGATACTGGGCTACATGGCTTTTGGTCTGACCTAGTAGGGCCATTCTTATATTGGATTCTATTTTGACCCATGCATCATGAATGAAATTGTCTGTTAAGATTGTAGAATTGTTATTATGGGGAATGATGCATGAACCAGAAAGATCTATACTTGACAATCAGACAATATTTGCAGAGCTGTCTGTCAAATATTCATCTGTTGATTCATGTACAGATTAAATGAAGAAGATAAATATGGACCTTTGGTGTCATTTTAACAGAGTCATTTTGCAGGCTATAACCATGCTTTAAACTGTTGTAAACAGTTGTAAACTAGCAATCATTCTTTTTAAAACAAACAAAAGACTCATCACTTTTCCCCCTATTCTGATTTGAAATATCTCAGTCTGAGACCCCATTTGTGGACACTGAGGTCCACATTGCAAAGGTGTTTCAACCCAGTCTGTACTTGTGCACATGTAACTTTTCTCTGTGACCGTAGGCACTTATTTTATGCATCTTTAAAGGATGATTATCCACTCTTTTTTAGATCTCTGGATGGAGCATGTGGCATAAGTGCCAAGTATCTTAGTTATTATGCAGACCTCTACTCTTTTGTTGTTGTTTTATGACAATAGTAATACAACCAAGACTGGGGGCCCTGTTGTGCTAGACCTTGTACAAACACACAGTGAGAGATTATTCCTGGCCTGTAGAGCTTATGGTTTAAATCAGAGGTAGGCAAACTACGGGCCACGTCCAGCCTGCGGGACCATCCTGCCAGCCCTTGAGCTCCTGGCCGGGGAGGCTAGCCTCCGGCCCCTTGCCTGCTGTCCTCCCTCCCCCACCGCCTCAGCTCGTCGTGCTGCCAGCGCTCTGGGTGGCGGGGCTGTGAGCTCCTGCCGGGTAGTGTGGCAGCATGGCTGGCTGTGGCATGGCCACCCGTCCTGGTGCTCTGAGCGGCATGGTTGGGGAGTGGGGTGAGGGGGGGGGGGTCAATAAGGAGCAGGGAGTCCCGGGGGCAGTTGATAGGTGTGAGAGTCCCGGGGGCCTGTCGGGGTTGGGCGTGTAGATGGGGTCAGGGGACAGGGACCAAGGTTGGATAGGGGTGGAATCCCAGGAGGGAGCGGTTAGGGGCGGTTGGTCCTGGGAGGGGATGGTCAGAGGACAAGGAGCAGGGAGGAATTGGATGGATCAGAGGTTTTGAGGGGGGAAGTCAGGGGGAAGGAAGTGGGAGGGAGGGGATGGGGGCGTGGGCCAGTCTGTTTGGGGAGGCACAACTTTCCCTACTCAGCCCTCCATACACTTTTGGAACCCTGATGTGGCCCTCAGACCAAAAAGTTTACCCACCTCTGGTTTAAGTAGACAAGACAGACAAAGGATAGAAGGAGAAACTGGGGTGCAGTGACTTGCCCAAGGGTCCACAGCAAGTTAGTGGTAGATTCTGGAATAAAACCCAAATGTCCGGACTCCCAGCTACAGTAAGTTTCACATAACACAATGTTTTCTATGTCTCTCATGTTAGAATACAATCCTCCAAATTACAAAACAAATAGAAACAATTTATTTAAAAAATTGGTAAATATAAACGTTGAATCTCTGTTATGATGACATTTGTAAACTGTTATCCTGGAGTGACCTCTGCTGGAGGAAGATGCAGTCCTGCCCCTGAAGCTGTGTATTTAGTATTTTTCCTCCTCAATTTTTTTAAAAAAAGAATGACTTTTTGGCTTAGAGACTTAAGGGAAAGGAATTTAAATACCATAAATATATATTTATTTTAATGGTAGTGTCTATATTTCCTGATAATGAATTTTATAGTTTTTGAATGTTCTTTTCAAAGAAAGTCATTAAGTATCTTTCTGCAGCTTGTAAAATATATTACCTATTCATCACAGATACATAAAAGTGAGAGATGGAAAAGATCTGCCTACATAGTATATAGTCCAGCCCATTACCTGTGAAGAATTCTGGTACATTTTCTAATGTTTTCTTTTCCCTTATTTTGAAGTCCCAAGCAATGGGCTTGCACCACTTCCCTTAGGAGACTGTTCCACAGCCAAGTACATCTCATTTCCTGGAGTGTTTCCTGATATTTAGCCTAAGTTAATCCATTATTTCTTATGTTCCTGTATAACACACTAACTCTCCTTCCTTGGTGTTTACACTCTTCAGATGTTCATAGGCTGTTACCATGTCCCCTCCATCACCTCATTCATTACTTACCCAAACAATAAATATTTAGCTCTTTTAATCTTTTCTCCTAAATGGGTCCTTCCAACCTCCTGATAACTTTTGTTGTTGCTCTCTGAACTCCCTCCAATTTGTCAAGAATCTTTTTGGTAATGTGGTGCTCAAAATGGAACCCAATATTTTGTGTATATTATAGCAAAAAAAAAGTTGCATAAACATGTAGTTAAGACCGCTTAATGCATTCCTAAATCATCCGAGCAGTTAAAAATCGGAGAATCCTCAGTTAAGATTCTTTCACAATTTTAGAAATAACTGCTACTTTCGTCAATATACTTGCATATGAGTACAAATAAAAAATGGGAATTCACATAACAACCTTAATTCTGACCACAAAAAATATAAATTCAATTTATAGTATATAGTAGTAGTATTTATTATTTGTATTGAGATATTACTTAGAGGCTCCAGTTAAGATTCTGCATCCCAGTGCTCTAGGCACTCTACAAATACATTTACGATGGAAAGAGGGTTCCTGCCCTGAAAATCTTACATCTCAATATATTTATGTGCTTTCAACAAGTTTAAACTGTTTCTCGAGAACACTTCATTCTTCATAAGTATATAGAAAACCTACATAATTTTATCTGTATGCTGCTTTCATTAGCAGAGAGTAAGCTGTGTGTGATAGGGTAACCCAGTGCTATTGTAGGCTAAGCTGTGCAACTGCACATATTGTTAAGGTTGCTTATGACATTTCATTATATACCAGGTTTTTTTAAATGGCTTGTTTATGTGGGGACACTCAGGAAAATTAATCCAAATGAATTAAAAGTGTGACTGAAAAGTGGATTAGTTAATGCATTAAACTTCTGTGTGGACACCGTCATTTAGAATTAAAGTGGCCTTAATTCAGTTAACATGAATTCACTTCAATTATGAGATATTTAAACATGTTGGGTTCTTTTAATTTGCCCTTCTGATTTTTGACCCTTTCAGATGCATGGGGGACAGACACATTTTCAAGCTTTGCTTCCAAAAGCGCTAGAAACATACTTCCTTTTTTAAAAATGAAGCTTGATATTATCACTATTCTCTCACTAGAGACACTCTATTTAAGATTATCACTCTTTAAATAATGGATTTAAGTTAACTTTTCGTCCCAGCAGTTTCCACATGGGGAAGTTAGAGTATAACATTTTGGCACGCTCTGCAGTTCACACCCTACTGTAATCTGCACCGCGGCACAGGGTAGCTATCCTGAGAGGTTGCACAAGGTTACTTTTTGGCAGAGCTGGGACTAGAATGGGGTCTATAACATTGCAAGTCTCATTCACTTAGATCATGCTAGTTTTATTTATTATTTCACAATAAATATCTGACCTGTGTGCTTGGTTGTGTTATCTGTAATCACTAGACACCCTCCTTCCTCCGCCCCACACCGCACCCATTAGGAGCCAGAAAAAGAAACGCAGGAATCCTGATTCACAAAGTTCCTCTATGGCAGTCGTTTTCAAACTGTGCCCTGTGGCCCCCCACTATGTCTGTATTTCCAAAGGAGTCTGCATTTTTATTCAAAATTGTTTAGGGGGTCCACAAATGGAAAAAAAGCAAATGTTAGGGGTCCACAAATTGGAAACCACTGATACACAGTTAATTGCTAGACCATATAAGCCGCGGGCAAAGTATGTGTTGCACCCCCCTGTGATGGCTGATTCACATGTAGTAAACAAATAATATTGGAAAGACTTGCATTTACTTAAATTGCTATTGGATTACGCCCTATAGCCTCAAGCTTGCAAGGAGCGTCAAGTGGCAAATCCACATGGACTTCAGGGGGTCTATCTGCACAGAGCTCTTTGCAGGATCTGGGCCTTATTATGAACCCAGTTAACAAAGCCATGGTTTGGGGGCTATAGGAGGTTGGTTGTGCCCTAAATTGTTTAGTAGACTACCATTTTAGCATGAACAGCTGCATTCTGAAGTGTTTTATCTCAAACAGACATGTTGTTTAGAAGATAGGCTGTGACATATCCTTGCATATAATGTCTGTTTGTATTCCTCTGGGATCATGCTGCCACTCTAATTAATTGGCCACACAGCCTTTTATTAATTCTCTGAAAATTTATAATGGTTTTAAATTAACAACAAAGATAAGCACTGCACTTTTTTGGAAAACATATGAAATGTTAATTATGTAGCAGCGACATGAATGATATAAACTGTGCTGAATGTTAGAAGATGCTTAGCAACAAAGGTTTCCAAATATAGCAATTTATTATAAACTTATCCTTCTATGGTTGTCTGTAGCATTTCAACAGGGTGAATATAAATATAGCTTGATTTCTTCAAGAAGTGGATTCAGTCACATTGTTTACAGTGAAAGGAAGTATTTGCTTTGTAATTTTTAGAATTTATCTTGAACATCCTTGTTCATTACACATAATTTCAGTGTGCTGATATAAAACACTTGGACCCTGAAAAGATAGCATCATCAGGAAAGGAAGAACAAATGCCTTTGTTTAAACAGTGGGCTACTTGCAATAACATCTAATTGGTTGCAGTAACTTGCACTGTATTTCTGAGCCTTTTCTGAGGTAGAAGCACTAATTTTGTTTTACATCTGAAAGATTTATAAATTTGGCAGTTTTTTTTAAAGGTAACGACACAGCCCAGACAAGTGTCGATTTGCTTTGTGAAGTTGGGTGTTGCACTGGTTCACTTAAATTGAGCTTGACTGCTATTTCCTGAAATGTTGTAGAAATAAGAAATCTGGTCAGATTATCAGTGATGTAACTCTCATAGCTCTACTGAAGCCAGTTGAGTTTACACTAGCTGAGGAGGCGGCCTTTTGTCTTTTAAATAAACATTTTCAGAATAATTTAGTTTAGGAACCATGATGCTCAATCCTCTCATCTATTCTTTAAACTTCAGTGAACAATTCACTTATGATGCAGAATCTCTAATATATAATTTACGATCGTGAAATGAGCATGAAAGTTGCATTATTTGAGGGGTCTGTCTTTACAGCATGTTTTGCCAGGCCCATGAAACTTTTAGCTGTTAACTCCCTGCATCACTGTCCTGTAGCCCAAACTTTGATTTATGTCCCATCCACCCTTCCCTCATCCCCTCCAGAAGAACCTGACTCTTGTCTGCCATCCCCATATCCCCTCTTCGTTAGGGTGAATGAACAATACAATTTCAGTTTTTATAAATAAATAGGAAAATCCTATGCCTGTGAGACCAAGGAATGTCCCTGTTTACAGGATCTTTGTTTTGTCTTGGCTTTTGTAACTTACCCAGGTAAACAAAGCAGCAGGGCCCGCTAAGGGTGCTTACCCTGTGGTCCCACGTGCCAATGTTGCCGATCCCTGTATTATTGAGTAGTGTAGTCTCATGCACATACACACGTGGTTATGTGGGGAGAGGGAAATGTTACAAACCTATTTATCTTTATAGGGTCACGTACATTTTCTGGGGTTATATGGAGTCAGGACATCAAAACCAAAGCTGAATTTGTATGAAACAGTGGAAGACAATTTTATTCAGAAATAACAGAACATAGAATTCTGAAACTTTAAGTGATGAAATCCAGATATGATGTAGAGGTACAACTACACATTTGTTATTTGATTATAATAACTGAGTCCCAAAAATTCTCTCTCTCCTATCTCTTTTACTCTCCTTCCCTCCACCCCACTTCCAACCCCTTTATTTGAAAGTGCATTTTTGAAGCATAGCTAGGAATGTGATATTGAACGAGGATGACTTCTGCTTACATAATACTTTATACATTCATTAATTTACTGGGTAATGGTCTCAAGTGAATCTTGTTACAATCTTCAGGGCTCACGAGTGTTTTAAATCACAGTAATGTCATGTAATTTCCAAATGAAATCACTAACCCCAAATCTTTTTTAAAGTGAAGCAAACAACATAATTTGCCATCCTAATAGGATATGTACAAATGCATGCTTGCTTTCCATGCATGCCCTCAAAGCAGAATGCTGTAACATATGTTTTTGGGTTGTTTTTAAGAATGCTAATTCACAGTGTTTGCTTCTATGCAGAAATGGTTACATCTGGATATTAAAGTGTGGCTAGAGGGAGTGTGCTTAAGACTGAATGGAATGTGTTGACCTTGCATTTGTCTGTGGAATCACTTGTGCTTTATTTCTTTCCTTCATCTCGTGGAACAGAGGAACAGGCAGAATTACTTTCAGAATTACGAATTAGTTGAAACTGTTTTTAGTTGTTTTTCCAAGATTTCCTGTATAACCACCCACTCTCACACACTTTATTTGTTATGGGTCTTGGGTCAGGGGACCTTCTTTTTGGTTCTGTGTATGTGCAGAGCCTAGCACAACAAGTAAAGTAAGGCTCTTCTGTGATAAAGTGGATCCATTGACTTTAATGGGATCATTCACAGAATAAAATGGCAACCAACATGGCTAACAGTATCCGAATCTGACCCACTGTTTGTAATGGCAGATTTCAGGAAAACAGATACTCTGCTTTATACAAAATCCATACCCTTTAAGGCAGTGAATGGAGTTTTGATTGGTAAACTTGTTTATAGTGGAGAGGGTATAAAAGTCCAAATGTATTATAATGTATATTTTTGTAGTTTTTTTTAAATTTCAGTGTCTGATTCTAGTTTTGTGTCATACTCTGAATTCTATTCTGTGGATGGTCTAGTGCTTTTTGCAGCCAGGGCTTTTGGAACTGACCATTTTTGTAAACCTTTTCTGATCATCACTTAACTTAAAACTTTTGTATCCAAAACTAATTTTCAAGTAGTTGTACATTGGAATTGTAAACTTCTGTGTTGTGTATAGTTGTGGGTTGAATGCTGAGTAATTTACTTAAACCCTTATGTATTTCTCTGTTTTGGTCAATTTCTCATTCTTGACCACTCATATTTATCTGAGCAAAAAATAAAATGTATATGCACAAAAATATAGTTCATATTTTCTCCCAAGTATCACAAACTCCTCTACAAAGTTTAATTAAGCATCACAGTACCCCAGGTCGTCGTCATCTTGATCCTCAGATATGTCCAGACCAGATCAGGTCTGGACTGAGGTAGTCAGTACCCCTCTGAGGTAGGCATGATGGTGAAGCTTGCTTCAGTAGCCAATTTTTCTCTTTAAGAACCACACCGAGTGCCTTAAAGACTAACTAAAGTATTGAAGCATAAGCTTTTGTGGGCTGATACCCACTTCGTCGGATGTTAGTCTTTAAGGTGCCACAGGACTCTTTGTTACCTCTGTTATTCCAGACTAACATGGCTACCTCTCTGATTCTTGACACAGAGAGTGGTGGGCAGAATAGCCCATCCCCTCATTTTTCCCACCAATTATCACTGGTTACCCACCAACCAATTTTGGTTCACTGATTTCTGGTTTACTAAGCATGATGTTGACACAGTCCTTGAGTTATAGCAGGAAGCCTTTTTTATTTGGACTAATTCAGTCTTTTTGTCTCCCTTTCCTATCTTTTCCCATCAGCATTTGTTGTTATAGGTTATTGTGATATCTTATCAACATACACTCACTTTTACAGTTGTGATCACAATTAGGGTAAATTGGTAAGCCCAATTGCCCCCCCCCCAAGATAACGAATCTGAGTGTAGTGTATCACAGCTTGCTTTAGTTCAGTTGCAACCTGATTCAGAGACTCTGCAATGTTGGAGCAAATGATTCTGTCTATCATTCAATGATCTATATGATATAGATTGGAGGATATGTGCTAATAATAATAGAGCCCCAGTTTTCCTGGATGTGATAGCTGACAGATTTTTTTCATAAATAATGGCGGAATCAACAAGATGTGATGACATTTTAGAACTGGTTGTAGGGGAAAACCTTGGTTCAAGTGATCATGAGCTAATTCAATTTAAACTAAATGGGAGGATAAAACATAGATCTGCAACTAAGGTACTTGATTTCAAAAGGGCAAACTTAAAAAAAAAAGGGAATTAGGGAAGTGGACTGGTCTGAAGAACTCTAGTATCTGTGGAGAAGGCTTAGAGTTACTTTAAATCATAGTTGCAGAAGCTATCTCAGGCCTGCATCCCAAGCGAGGGGAAAAAATTGCAGGGATGGATTTCAGACCAAGTTAGATGAGTAAGAATCTCAAACAGGTGATTAAGAGAGAGCCTACAAAGAATAGAAGATGGGATGGATCAGCAAAGAAAGCTACTTCTTGGAGCTTAGAAAGTTTAGAGATAAAGTGAGAAATGCCAAAAGCCAAGCAGAGTTGAACCTTTCAAAGGAAGTAAGGAAAGAAGAAGTGAGACCGCTAAGCATTGAGGATGGGGTGGAGATTAAATATAATCTAGACATGGCCCAACACCTAAACAAATACATTGTCTCAGTTTATAATAAGGGTAATGAAGAGCCTGGGGGTAGTGGTAGGGTGGCTATTGGGAATGAATATACGGAAGCAGAAATTACAACATCCGAGGTGGAAGTCAAATTCAAACACCTTAATGGGTCTAAATCAGGGGCCTGGACAATCTCCATTCAAAAATATTAAAGAAACTGGCAGATGAAACTGCAAGGCCAATCACAAGGATTTGTACTGAATCTGTAAACTTGGGGGTCGCACCCTATGGCTAGAGAATTGCTAATATGGTTTCTGTTTTTAAGAAGGGGGGGGGGGAAATGTGATCTGGGAAACTACAGTTCTGTTAGTTTGACGTTAACTGTATGCAAGTTCTTGTAACAAATTTTGAAAGGGAAAGTAATTAAGGACACACAGGTAAATGGTAACTGGGATAAAATACAACGTGGGTTTACAAAAGGTACATCATGCCAGACCAACCTGATCTTCTTTGAGAAGATAACTGATTTTTTTTAGAGAAAGGAAAGGTACTAGATCTAATCTATCTGGATTTCAGTAATGCATTTGATACAGTTCCACATGGGAAACTATTAGTTAAATTGGAGAAGATGTGATTAATATGAGAACTGAAAGGTGGATAAGGAACTGGTTAAAGGGCAGACTACAGTGGTCATGCTGGAAGGTGAACTCTCAGGGTTTATGCTTGCCAAGGATTTTCCAATGCTGAAGGAATCCTTAGGAGCTTGTTTATGGCAATTTTGAAAGGAGCAAGGAGGGTAAGCACCTGGTCCTTTGTGCTGATTTCAAAAGGTCTGAGCATTAATTCACTTTCGTCCCTTAAATCTCTGATGCTCGGGGATAAGCAGATCTTCACCTTGCTGGGATACAATATTCTGTATAGTGAGCCAGGTTGGCTTGTCCCACTTAGCATGTGTGAAATGTGTATGTATTCTGCATATTTACAAGTCTTTTCTCCCCTCCAATGTGGATCCTCTCTACTCTTCTGAATTTTCCTTTCTTTTCTCCCTACCCACTTAAGATCTTCACAATGGGGTCCAACCCATCCTCCCAGCTAAAGTAGGTTAGTCACAGCCACCTTTGGAGCTGCTTAATGTTGCTACTGAATTATTACAGATAGTCACTGAAAGGAGGAAGATTTCAATTCTGAGTTGGCTGCATTAGTAGCCCTCTCACCACCACCTAGTAACTTACCAAAGATGACAAAGTACCAAATCTCAGATTGGTATCCCTCATATAGAAGAGTATTTTTCAACCTCTCTAGACTTCTGGGCTGACTCTATGGTTTTGAATTTGCAGTCGCAACATATTACTTGTTTAAAATGACTTTTCAGATTTTTGAGAAACCTCCAGTGCGGTCTTTTATTTTGTCATGGTACTTTCGGCTTTATATCATCTACCACTTTCCTCTTATGTACCACATATCTGTAATTAAATTGAATCATTTTATGTTTTTCAGCATTACATTTAATTGCACACATTAGTCCAGTTATGTTTTTAGATCCAAATCTCTGAATTTTGGTTAGCATTTATCTGTTTAGTTCTCTCCTAATTCTGTGTCTGCAAGTTGGTTTCTCTGTTTACATACTGTAGGTAACAATCATGTAGATTCCCACTGAACTGAAATGCACCAACCTCTCTGAAATTTTTTTTTCCGTCTTTTCAACTCTGATCCATTGTCTAGTTTCAGATATAACTTACACAAACGCAGGTAGCTGGCTAGCTATCATTTTGAGGTGAAATCCTGGCCATATTGAAATCTATGACGGTCTGGCCCCGCCACAGCTCCCAGTGTCTGAGATTAAGAATGAATTCTTCAGTAATTGGCACTAATTTGCTCTACATTAAAAATATCCAGAATTTAAAATGCAGCTACTTTTGAAATGATTGTTTAAAAAGGGTGCTATTAAGGTTCCATATTATTGACAGATAAAATATATGCTTGAAAAATAAAGAGAATCTTTAGCTGCCGGCATTGCAAACTCAACCTGAGATTTGGAAATCAAGCTGGGTTCTCTTGGGCTTAATTCATCCACAGTTTGTTTGTTTTTTAAAAAAGTCTGCAGTTGGAATTTAGTTACAAATTCTGAGGATGCTCAAGGCAGAGAAAGGCATGGGTGAGCCAGACTCATCAGCTCTACAGAAGTGGAAAAAACTGTAACTATGTGTATTTGTATGTAAAATAAGCAGGTAAGATTGTGAAGCAGATCTGTCAGATAAGAATGTGGCATGTCCATATAATCTTTTCTTAACAATTGCATTCTGATTTGCAGAATTTATTAGTAATACCGTAGTTACACTAAAGGTTTGCCTCTCACCCTGTCTTTGCCATTACATTGTCAGAATAATGGGCAACCTTTTTCTTTCTTACTATGAATCTATGGCCAACCTTAAGCAAGGTGTCTTAGACTTGAGTGGTTTGGAAATAAAGGAGCTATGGTGTCCTATTTTTATTTTAGTTTTTAGTTTTACTATAAGTTCTGTGTGTATAGTCTCATTTGGGAGAAAAATATTTCCTGTGTGCTACAAATTTTGGAAATGCAATTCCTTCTCCTTCTCCCCACCTTTTCCCTCTGTTGTACCTCCTACCAGCTTCTGCTCAGTTCTGTAGACATGTTCCAGCAAATGTCAGACTATTCATGAAGGACTATAAATTGTGTACACAATCCCTACAGTAGATTAGTGCTCATGTTAGCTGAGTGAACTTGCAATATTATGGTTACAGGGGATTTAAGGGTATTACATTCCTGTGCAAACAGTACATAAAAGTTCTTCAGAGATTTTTCCATATAACCAAAAAGTAAAATGTGGTTTGTGCTTTTGTAATAAACACAATTTCTAATTTGGGTGAGCATTTATGATTAGAGATGAAGTTAAAACCTATGGCACTTTCATGTGGATATTTCTCCTCCAGTGAATTTGTCATTTTAAGAATCAGAGAGGTAGCCGTGTTAGTCTGGAATAGCAGAGGTAACAAAGAGTCCTGTGGCACCTTAAAGACTAACTATAAAGTTTTGAAGCATAAGCTTTCGTGGGCTAACACCCACAAAGCATAAGCTTTCGTGGGTTAATACCCACTGCTTGCATCCGACGAAGTGGGTATTAGCCCACGAAAGCTTATGCTTCAAAACTTTATAGTTAGTCTTTAAGGTGCCACAGGACTCTTTCTTACCTTTGTCATCTTAGTTATCCACATGGTGGCATTAAAAAAAATTCCTTGGATGATATAGACTCATAGACTTTAAGGTCAGAAGGGACCATTATGATCATCTAGTCTGACCTCCTGCACAATGCAGGCCACAGAATTTTACCCACCCATTCCTGCAATATACCTCTCACCTATATCTGCGCTATTGAAGTCCTCAACTCTTGGTTTAAGGACTTCAAAGTACAGAGAATCCTCCAGCAAGTGACCCATGCCCCCTGCTACAGAGGAAGGCGAAAAACCTCCAGGGCCTCTGCCAATTTGCCCTGGAGGAAAATTCCTTCCCGACCCCAAATATGGCGATCAGCTGAACCCTGAGCACGTGGGCAAGACTCACCAGCCAGACACCCAGGAAAGAATTCTCTGTAGTATCTTAGATCCCCTACTTTTAAAAGATTCAACAAGTTTTGGTTGATTTCTTTAATTTGCATCTGTCGTGGTTAGTCAGTTGTCCCAGCACTGTGGTCTGTGGAACACTAACTGATGATCACCTGGTTCTGCCTTTCCTCTGTTTTCTGCTGTTAAATTGACAGTTAAAAATGCTTAAAATACTTAATTGTGTGTTTTCATATCCGCAGTTGCCACGTGAATGTTACGTGATCACAAAACGGAGAGAAAGGTGGTTGCTAGATTTGAAAATGGGATGAAAAGTTGTCTGCGTGATTGTGAATAGGAGAGAGAGAGTCTTTGTTTCTGTTTTCTGTGTTTTCTATGTTAGTGTGTAATAAGCATAGATTCTGACAAAATTTAGCTGTCTGAGAATATTTATTCTTGCGCTCATCTACGTGCAATCATAATGTAATGTGCTGACATCTAACCATAGCTGTGAACCAGAATACCTTAAGGATAAACAATGCTACCTGCATCATAGTTTTGTAAGGGACGGAAAAGAAAGCAGCTGTACTATGAAAAATTGTACAACCTACTTTTTTCCTTTGTCCTCTTTCCTTCCTCTGTCCTTAGACAGACAGGATGAATTTGTGAGGGACAACACAATGTTGGGGAGTGGAACAAATTGTTTTTTTCCATATACTCATGTTTTTGTTTTTTAGTTTATTTCAGATTTTTCCATTTATGCCAGTTTGAGAAGCAGTGTTCCTCTCCATGGAATATACTCTCTTTATGTCCACCTACTTAAGTCCCTAGTGTGCATAGAGTACAGTGCTAGAAACCAATCCTGCAACCCTTACTCAAAATAGGTATGTCTTACTTATGCAAGTAGTCCTATTAACTACCTGGAAAGCTAACTCAATTTTGTTGTATTTTTGTGTTTTACTTTATTTCAGAAGGACTACTTCCTTGAGTAAGGAATTCGGGTCTGTTAGCGGGCTGCAGGAATGGCACTTCATTAGTCAGAATTAATAAAATCTGACTACTCATTAATCCACTGAAAGTTGATGACATCTGAATAGGGTCAAGTAAAACTGATACATAAATGTGCTCTCAGAGCCAGTTTACATTAGAGGATAAAGACTTTATCTGACTCAAAACAGACGAGACCAGTGGTTTTCAAACTGTGCCTCAGGACCCCTTTTTAATTAGGTTGCCAGGGCTGGCTTAGATTTACTGGGGCTAGGGGCCGAAGCCAAAGACCGAGCCCCACTGTCTGGGGCCGAAGCTGAGGGCTTCAGCCTCGGGCAGTGGGACTGAGATTACAGGCGCTGTTACTGGAGCTGAAGCCTTGGGCTTTGACTCTTCTCCTCCGGGCACTGGGGCTTTGCATCCTCCTTCCCCCCACTACTGCCACCTGGTGTGGCAGGGCTTGGGCAGGCTCAGACTTCAGTTCCCCCTCGTGAGGTTGTGTAGTAATTTTTTTTGGGGGGGTCAGAATGGGGTTGTGGTGCAGTGAAGTCTGAGAACCCCTGGGTTAAACAAATCCTATGAAGGGGCTCATCTGCAGAGACCAAATGGGTCTTTCGGATGAGCAAATATTGAATGTTCACTATTTTCTGAGACAGTATTAAAAAGTGCATGGATTAAGAGTTCTAAACTTTATACCTCCACAGCAAGAAACTTGGTATACCACTGTGGGGGTATTTTGCAAAAAAAATTCTAGCAGGGTGTATTGTGTATTACCTTAGATTCCTTACATTAAATACATGTTTTCCATGGCTCAAAGTTGGGATGTTTTTTTTCCCCCCCTCCAGGGAGGCTGTTGGCTGTATTCTTCCCTAGTTAATAAGTCTCTTCTCCCTCCCCCCCCCCCCCCACTCCCCTTTTGGGCAGGAGTCATTGGGAAGAACAGGAAAGAAAGATTATGATAACAAGAGGAAACAGGAAGAATCATGCTCTCATTTTTCAATCTGTTTTTTATTATTGTTTAAATGTAAAACGTTGTTTCAATTAAATACTGACCTGTGTGTTGGCAGGTACACACACATGCTTTAATGAATTCAGGCTTTGTTTGGAGAGCTGTGACCTTTTTATCCCTGTTCTGGATCAGAGCTGCTGCATTTCAAACACACTACTGATCACTGAAACGTCACTCTGATACAGTTAACAGCACGGGCAGAGCTTGACTTTACACTGGCACTGACCGTACAGAAGAATGATGTCCCGTTTGGACATTTTTATGTTGTTATGACTAAAAATCGAATTATCCCTTTAAAAATGAAAAAGATAACCATGATATAGTTACAAACTTCATCAAATGGGCGTTTGTGGTAAAATGTGTAGCTGATGGTAAATATATTCATACCCGAAAAACAGAGATCTGGATCAATTATTTCTTTTCTTTTATGACGTAACTTTATCTAAAGCTGTGATTTATTAATTTATTTTAAATCACTGATGCCTTGTGAATAATCATCATAAATGCTTGGGATCAAATGTAAAACATAAGATTAAAACACCGAAAGAGAAACGCGTCAATCATAACTGCAATAACATAGTGTATTTAACCTATTTGGTGGTGGTGGTTTTTCTGTTTGCGCATGTGGCTGTGGAATTACAAAATTGTGTGATTGAAATGCTGTCCTTTTATGTAATAGTTCTTTTTAAAAATAATAGAAGGAAAGAGAAAAAAGAAAAAGAAACACATATACACAAACAAACAAACAAACCTTCTGAAATCCTTTTAGTGATGTTGAAGTTAGTAGCATTTTTCACTTCTCTTCTGGCAACTAGCTTTGCAATTTCCTATTTGACCTCATGGACTGTTTTTATTTATGTATCCTGTTAGTTCTAAATGTTCCACATTTGGGTAAAACCTGAACTACAAACATTTTTTTATTGTATTAAAGAGCTTGTGTATTGAATGCAGGTGTTCATGCTCTGTAATAATTGGCAGTTTATGGAGATATACCAGCTGTACTGATCCACAGGGGAGATATTAGATCTATTCACACATTGCATATATTGTAGGAAATTTGGAATTCCTGTAATTGTCAGAAATCTTGTATGTCCAAGTTCATAAGTGCTCCCATAGAAAATATACAGTGATACTCTGACACTAAAGCCATTTTTATTTCAGAAACAACTTATCATTATTGTGCTTTCTTGCAGTGTTAATTGACATTTTGTTCAGTTAGCATAGGGGAAAAAATTATTTGTCTGTTTGTTTGCATAGCTCATTTGTGTCAGACTGGTACCACATGTTTTTGTACATCAGTTAAATTCTATTACATTCAAGATTTATTTTAATATAGTCAAATTTATAGTATGTAAAGCAAGTTTGGAAATAAAGGCAGGAAGAACAAAATGGGAGTAAATCCTGAAAGAAACAAACTGAAGGGTAAGGAAAGCTAAGGTGCTTTTGGGCAGCATAGTGTCACTTCACAGGAAAAGATGTTGATAGTCCTCACCATATGGAATGGTGAGATCCCACATAGAATAGTGTTTAGTGCTGGGTACTGCTTCTTCGGGTGGCACATGACCAGGATTCATCACCAAATGTAGATCATTGGCCTCCTTGGTCTGGGCCAGGTAGCAATAGGGAGTGTGACGTGAAGGCTGATTCATGCCACTCTAGGTGCTTCTGTACTCAGAAAGATATTGATAAATCAAAAAAGGGGGGAAAACAGAGCTTCAGATGACTGAGTTATAGGGAAAGACTGTAGAAATATTGTATGAATGGTTTGGCTAAACAGAGGGGAACTAGGATGGCTATAAGTGTTTGAAAGGTATGAATGCGTTGGAGGGAGAGGCATTATTCATGGTAGTTCAAGACAATATGAAGAATAATGTGGAAAATGTGTTGAATATGAAGAAAAACCTTCTAATGCTGAAATTTTATTAGACAGTGAAAGCTTTCCGTGAAAGCAGCAGAAATCTCATCACTTTAAATCCTATTAAAGTTGATTAGGCAAAGAGAGGCACTTGGGGTCCAATCCTGCATTGGCAGGAGAATAGACAAGGCAGCCAATCTTACTTGAATTGGTGGTTCCTATATAATACCTATGGTAGATATTTGTATTTTTTTTCTCTCATTAAAAAGTGGCTATTTTCTTGTCACTTCCCATCTCCACCTTGTAATGATTTTCCTGGGAATTATGGCTATTTCATTCTCTCTCGGAGCTGATCTGTTCTACGTGTATATGTGGTCATAAAATCCCCTTTGCCCTTCATCAGAAATATTTGTTTTGTTCTCTGAACTAGCCAGAGCCTGGTTTTGGGACGTTCTGTTTGAAGATCATTTCCTTGCCAATGCTGCAATCTTTTGTACGTTAATCTGTTGTACGTTCTGCATTTATGGGAAACAGGATGAAGTCAACATGTGTTTGGTTTTCTTTGTAGGTTTGTGTGCTTTGCGGAGAGCACTGGGAGAACAAGCTAACCCGTTAGATAGCGAGGTGGCTGGGTCAGTGATGATTACGCTCAATGACTTCCTGCAGGGGATGAATGATGTCAGGCCCAGCGCCATGAGGGAGGTGGCTATTGATGTGCCAAAGGTAAGTCATGTTCCACAGAACACTAGAAACATTGTTAAAGCTAAATGCTGTGAAGTCTTAGTGAGACTTTGAAGAGCCTTGTCTGCAAAGATTCATTTTAGAAAATAGAGGTCTCCACTAAATGTTCTGCGTCTTTTTTTTTTTTTTTTTTTTTTTTTTGGACGTGTCAGATTTGTGGTTTTTTGCTGACCTTTGTTGTTCAGTGGGAAAACAGGCACTGAATAGGTCTGTATGTTAGAGCCACTACTGTTGCAGCAACTAATTCAGTTAGAAACAGAGCATTGACATTTGCCAAAATATGCTGAACCTTCGCAAGAACGTGGAGTTTGGGGTCCATGCGTGGGACCATGTTAATGTGGGGATCGCATTATAGCGGGGACTGTGTTACCATGGATTCCAAATAAAGTAACTAAATTTGGGATCCATGGCCGTGGCACGCTATATGCGAATTCGTGCTATACAGACGTGCGTTCTAGCGAGGGTTCGCTGTATATTGAAAAAAGGCTATGAAAAGGTTTGTGTGATAGTATGGAGCATAGCTGATAAAGTGTCTAGTTTAACAAGATCTGAATCACTGAAAGCATAGGGACAAATTCTGCTGACAGTCATAATTCTGCAATCTCATTGGCTTCAGAGAAATTGCAGAGGTTTAATTAAGAGCAGAATCTGACCTCCTGTGTGAGTCCTTACTGGTCAGCAGTGATCACTTCCGAAGTGATCAATTTGTCTGCATAACTGTGTGTGAATATGCTACTCGTTAATCTGAAAAATTAGTTACTTTTTGGAAAAGATATACATCTACCACCTTTTGTCAAAAAAAATTCAATTTATATTGAAAAGGAAGATCCTTGATCTTGAAAGGCTTACAATCTGTTGAGATAACCAGATAAGTCAATGTTTTAATAAGCCCTGTCTTATTTGAGACAAACAACATGTGCCCCAAAACCCCCAAACCACATTACTTAAGTCTAATTATCAAAATTAACTTGTCCACTCGCTTCTAGGGGAAGATGGTGTGTGAATGGACAGATAAACAAAAGGAGTGTGTATCCTACATTTCTATATTGTTAATATTGGCAAAATAAATATTTGTGCTTTATATTAAGAAAATTCCAGAAAAGGGGGGGATTTAAATCAACTCCAAGTTTAAAAAAAACAAAAAAAAAACCCCGAAGAAAATTAAGCATCATTTCACAAAGATGAATCAACAGGGAATTCAGTCACATAGTAGGTGGTTATTCCCAAACTATAGTAATAAGAAATCAGAAAAGTGAATGGTACACTTCATTTAGTAGCCTATTCGTGTATTCTGCACTATGGGCCAAACCTGGCTTTGTTATGCTATTGAAGTCAGTGGAATTACTCTAGGATTTACACTAGAGATATTCAGGATTAATATGTCTGAAATCAAGAGGAGAATCTGGTCCTGTCTTTTTCACTTACACCTAAATAGCTCCCGTTACCATACTAATATCCGAATGCCTCAGAATGTATTTATCCTCAAAGTACTGTGAGGTAAGGAGGTACTATTATCCCCATTTTACAGCTGGATAATTGAAGCACAGAGAGAGAACAAATGAGGTGCCCAAAGTCACACAGGAAGTCTGTGTCGTAACAAGGAAGTATACCCAGGTCTCCTGTGTCCCAAGCTAGTGGCTTAGCCACTAGAGTCTAAACTGTTGTTCTTCTCAGTGCCTTCCTCCATATGGCTCAGTCCCTTTTACCACACCCTTAGTCTGCGGACTGCTATTTAAAAACATTTCTTTATTGAAATGAATACACAAAAAGTGTTGTACACTCGCAGGACTTAGGCTTTTACAAATACAGGCTTCATTCTGTCAAGACTTAAGCACATGCTTAAATTTGTTGACTTTATTGGGACTCCTTGTGCATGCAATATTTGATAATGCTTTGAAACTTTTCTTATTTTTAGCTAGATCTCAATCTAATATTGCAAGCACAGTCTTGCTCTTGCAATTAAAGAGGATGAAAAATTGCATGTCCAGTTAATTGCATTTACACTTGCCCTTGTTTGGATGCTTAAGTACTTGATTGTGAGTGCAAATCAGGTAACTTGCCAACTAAATGGGTGCAATTGCAGGGTCATTTGGGGCCCATGATCTTGTGCCAGCAATATTATAGGCTATTTATGCCTTAGCATACTTCACTATTTGTGGTCATGATGTATGATTGTCCAGTCTTGGAACATCTGTTGGGAAACCTCTGGAATTACTTGCTTGTCACAAGAACTGGAACCAACATTAGTTATAAGTACAATAATAAGGTCTTCTTTTTATTCCCCCTTCACCTCCTTTCAATACAATATTTGCAGTTTATGGACTTGGGCCATTTTTCCATCTAGCACTTTATTAGCTGGCTCGAAGCCACGGTGCACTGTGATATGTTACTTATGTGATCTTCAGTAATTTACATCAGTAGAAAGTGCTTTCTTGCACTAAGCTTATTATGTTCATATCATATTGTAAAAAATATTGTTTAAACTAAAAAACCCTAATGGAAACCAAATTGGCTTAATGAGAAGTAGTTCATTCCTGCAACTGGAGTCCCATAACTTCAATTCTCTTTTTTCTGGCTAGTGCATGTGCATGTAGCAGCATGTTTAGTTATCATAGAGTGATTAATCCTCAGTTAATTTCACCTGCTTATTTCTGTGAGGATAGGCTTCTCATCCCCTCCTTCCAAAAAAAAAAAAAAAAAGCACTATCTGTGTAGACAGGTAATAATCTATGCTACTTTTTGGGTAAATAAGGTGTTAAATTCATTTTTTTGAAAAGTGTTAGAAAATTTGACTTTAATTCTGTTTGTCATCTAAAAAACCCTTGATAAAAATATATTAAAGCATGAATAAATGACCAACCACAGGAAACTTTGCAATAGGAGACAATAGATTGGATATGAATTGTATTACTCTATTAACTGTTATTTTTTTGAAGAAATATTATTACAAGGTTCAAACACATGCAACTTTTGGGCTATAAAGTGAGTTAGCAGTAAAATCAAATCCAGCCGTTAGAAAACTTAGAGGCACCTTCATTATGTTAGGTTAATATTTTTCAGTTGAAAATTGGCTTTTTTTTTCATGTTAGGGCTGTTTAAAGTAGCCCTATGTAAAGCAAATGAGACCAGACATAGTAAGTAGATATGGGGTAACATACTATATTTTAAACCATGAATAAAAGCAATTTGATAAAAGGCTCATTCCTGCTTTGGTTTTATGCTGATACCATTTTTTCTTTACTACCCTTGTATTTTCCTGAAAGTAACATCCTCTTTCCATCAAAGATAAATAATGCTCTGTTTTATCATGAAATCTGCGGAGAAGTTAGTAAAAACATGCAGGATTTTTCTCTGAAATCTCCCACCATTTTGAGCAGGGTGGTGAATGGGAAGTTTTTATTATCCTAATTAGCTGTGCATTTTTTAATCTTAAATTTCAGAGAGAATTGTGGGAGGATCATTATATGTAGTATTTTATTAAACTGAGTTGCTCTGGTTGTGCTCATTTTTAATAGAAAATCAGGAAAAGCCACACTGCTGTGCCTATGCCATTATACTTGTTGCACAGTATACAACACATTTACCTTAAGAGCCGTTACCTGTAAGAGCAGTATCGATCGTCTGCATTATTTGAATGATGAAGACTATCGGATGCAATACTTAGT
This sequence comes from Sternotherus odoratus, assembly GCA_032164245.1. NCBI lineage: Eukaryota > Metazoa > Chordata > Testudines > Kinosternidae > Sternotherus > Sternotherus odoratus. The sequence continues at coordinate 34,464,015 of JAVMKO010000004.1, forward strand.
TTTTCTATTCAAAGCATACCCTACTTATTGATGGGGGAGGAGGAAGCAGTCACATTAAGTGAGTGTTGAGAGGGATTTAATGGATAGTGAGCTTGTTTGGAGGACAGAATAGGAAAGGCTCATTCAGGTGTAGAGGTGGCACATTACAGTCTACTTCCTGGTGCACTATATATTTCCATTCCATTGGCACTCCATGTATGCAGGGAGCGCAATGCAGTGTGTGTTTGAATGGGGAGAATGCAAAATGTTTGTATGATGACTTCAAAAATCTGTTGATTCTCCTGTAGTCTTTCATTTTAATGGAACTTCTCTTGAACTTCATTACATGTAACCTTTGTGGAAGACTGCTCTTGTATGTCAGGGACTTTGGAGATGGGGGGTGGGGGTGCATGCTATACATCAGAAAGTAAGTTTTTTGCTTCAGTGGTTTGGGGAGTTCTGCTATAGTAACCGTTCCTCCCTCTTCTGTGGGTTTTTAGAATTCTCAGTGGAGCCCTGGGGGTTTTCCCTGCCTGTTTTTTGTCCTGTTGTAATTCAGCACACTGAGACTTGCACTCTTCTAGCCAAAAAGTTCTGGATGAGACGTCGTTTGGTGGATGTCTGCTTTGTTTCTTTACTACTTACTGCTTCATAACTATCTAGGGAGTTACTGTTCTGCATCACGTTCTCAGCCCTGCTGACTTGGAGAGTTAAATATTTAGTGCCAGGAATGAGACCTTGGTGTCCTACATTGCAGAGCACTATCACTATCCCTCTAAGCTTACTCCTGAGAGAATTCTGTGCCAAAAAAATAAATTATTTAGGCTGAGACTCAATCAGATTTTGAAAAGTCCCTAGTAATAAAAAATAGCAAATGAAGCAGTCTCAGTGTTGTAGAACAGGGGTAGGCAACCTATGGCACAAGTGCCAAAGGCAGCACGTGAGCCCATAGACTTTAAGATCAGAAAGGACCATTAGGATCATCTAGCTGGGGTAGGCAACCTATGGGATGTGTGCCAAAGGCGGACCGCGAGCTGATTTTCAGTGGCACTCACCCTGCCCGGGTCCTGGCCACCATTCTGGGGAGTTCTGCATTTTAATGCAATTTTAAATAAAGCTTCTTAAACATTTTAAAAACCTTATTTACTTTGCATACAACAATAGTTTAGTTATATATTATAAACTTATAGAAAGAGACCTTCTAAAAAGGTTTAAATATATTACTGGCATGCAAAACCTTAAATTAGAGTGAATAAATGAAGACTCAGCACACCACTTCTGAAAGGTTGGCGACCCCTGATCTTGTCTGACCACCTGCACAATGCAGGCCACAGAATCTTGCCCACCCACTCCTGTAGTAGACCCCCAACCTATGTCTGAGCTATTGAGTCCTCAAATCGTGGTTTAATGACTTCAAGATGTAGAGAATCCTCCCGCAAGTGAATTCTGCCCCATGTCTCTTCCCCTTCCCTAGGAAAAGTATGCTGCTGTTACTATTCCATTATCAAGTTAATTTGGAAATTTTAGAAATTTTGTTTCATATAACGTATATGGCTTTTAAGAAAAATGTTTTCCGTCAGTGTTAAGAAGCTACAGAAAACTTCTTTTCTGTCTCTTTACTAAAATGTATTGTACTGTAGACTATATTTTCTTTTTTCCTGTATTTCTGTTAAAGTTAAGGAGACATACCTGATCTTAAGAATTTGCATCTTTGCTTCATGCTAAGACTGTAAATATGTCAGTCTCTTATTTTGAGGAATTGTCATTCAATTTCTCAAATTTCTATCTTCTGCTTCATTCATTATCTTCAGTAACTCAATTATTCCCTCCCCACTCAAAATAAGAATCAACAACATGCACAAATGTGTAGCTGTGTGAGTCCATTTACTACTATTTAACTAATGTTTGTTCATTTGGACCTGTTTGTATGATGGAACAAAATCAAAAATGCTCTTTCACTTTTTTTCTCCGAAACAGCACATTAGAAATAAGTTTTAGCACTGGCAGGTAGCAAAATTGGGGTATGGCAAGTTAGCAAAATTGGCAGGCTGCTTTGGCAGTTCATAAGCCCTAACCACTCATTCCTAAAATACTAGATTCCTTAGAATCAGAAACAGCAATTCTCTTTTCTCCAAATTGATATTTCTCTTCACTTTTTTTTTTCCCCACAGCAAAATTCCACCATTAGCTAGTTCATCTGTACTTTTCTGCGTAGGCAATTGTTGTCAGTTCTGTGTATTTTTATGCTTCCTTACTCAATCACAGTATTGATTCAAAATGTAGAAGGAGTTGATGATTAAAAATAATTTAAAAATAGAACTTGATATATGTGAGGTTTTTTGAACCCCCCTCCTCCATCACAGGTACCTCTTTCTCCACAGTCCTTGTTCTTTCTGCTGCCCCATCCTTGTGTCCTACCTCAGTCAAGCACAGATGAATCTTAAGAGGGGAGTCCTGATTTTATAGCCAGTAAATCTGTGGCCTGTCTTTGAAGACTACCTATTTTAGGAGAGCATCATCTCAAAGCAAAGGTCAGCTGAGTCAATTGACTCTTATTGTGGAGACTTGATATCTTTAATATCTAAAGCCGAGTAGAATGGATGCTGACAAAAACAAGGGGCATAATGGCAGACCACTTATTGCAAACATAGAAAATACAATGAATTATCTGGGTGGGGAAAATTATCAGTCTTCTTTACAACTATGTAAGAAAAGGTAGGCCTCATTTTACCCACCATTTTGAATAGGCTACATTATATTTAGTGGTATACATCTGTTAGTGTCTGTGCTCTTACTCATAATGCACCTGCCTCGCATCTCTAGCAGAGCAACTCCAAATGCAGTTACTCCTTACATTTTAATCTTTAATATGGAAATACTCATCCAGTATTTTTTTAATATACTAGTTAAATCTCCAGTGCACAAGTCCAGGATGGAATAAATATAATTGCAAAGTGATTTAGACCATTTCAATCCTTCAAACACTTATGCATGTTAGTAGTCCCTACTATATGACTACTTGCACCTAGGATAAATTTCTTTAGTGTGCCAGATGGAAATAATAATCTCTTAAATTGATATAGAATTTTTTCCTAGGATACCAAAGTACTTTGCAAATCTATATATATAAAAGTCAAATGGTGTATGCGTGTGTGTGTGTGTGCGTGTATGTATGCTGCCTTACTCCTTCCACACCGTTTGAGGTAGAGACTTGAAATTTGGTACAGTTATAGGCTTTAGGGTCCTAATCCGGGTAAGAGTCGAAAATTTTTCAAATCTCACTTCTGACGCCCCCCAGGGGTGAAATGCTTTAAAGCCCATTCACCTCAGCTGGGCAGCTGCTGTTCTCTGTGACATAGTTATGATGTCATAATACCCCCCTCCAACGGACCCCTCACTCGCTCAGCTCTCTGCCCCCTCGCCCCTCCAATGGACCCCGCACTCACTCAGCTCTCTGCCCCTTCCCCACCTCCGACGGACCCGAGCAACGCCAGGTATTTTTGCTAGTGATATATAAATGCCACACAGAGAGAGGAATTGAAATGATGGGAATTATCTAGTGATCCTGCAGAGTTTACAGATTATGTGAGTGGTAGTATTGATACTGGGTTGTATTTTTAGAAAGGAGCAGTAATTTGTCTTTGAAATGTATATTTCAATATATTAAATTTTATTTTCTCCCCTTTCATTATGTAAATCTGTAATTATGTAAATTCATCATTTTCCCTTTTTTCTTTATTGATAATTTATCACATGCTGCTTGTTTAATGCATTTTTTTAAACTTCATAAAATAAACCTATTGAAAAGGAGATGCATGCCATAGTTCTATACAATCCTGCATTTTGTGCTAATGTGTGGATTCAGCAATATGATCTGCTTTGTAGGTACTCTGGTCAGACATAGGAGGATTGGAAACTGTCAAATTGAAATTGAAGCAGGCGGTGGAATGGCCCCTCAAGCATCCTGAATCCTTCATCCGAATGGGGATTCAGCCACCCAAAGGAGTACTACTTTATGGACCTCCTGGATGCTCAAAAACAATGATAGCAAAAGCTTTGGCCAATGAAAGTGGCCTCAACTTCTTGGCGGTGAAGGTAAGTCATTTATTTTTATTTTTTCTTAATCTCAGGATAGCAAATGGCTTCAGACAATACAAATGTTTTGTGTTTCAGACCAACTTTCTGCTGCACAGATTCTCTCCACAGACATTACTCACAGGCTAGTGACCCTACCTGTGGAATTCGGAGGCAGTCCAGTGTTGTTGCTGGAGGCTCCAGGACTGGGCTGTACTGTTGGCTTCAGCTCAGGCAGCCACCAGATCTTCTGTTTCCAGAGTGGAACAAGTTAGCAGTTCAGTTTCTCCTGGCCATTTAGTTTGTTTGGTTTTTTTATTCATTTTTTGTGCATTTGTGACTTTTAAGCTTCCCGGCATTGGGCGAATACTAGCAAAATAGTTTCAGCCAACTGGATCTGCTGCTGTAGTGCCCTCTTCCAGGCCCATCTGCTCCCACTCAGGCATGGCAGAGCAGTTCCTGAAAACACCTGGTTAAATTGAAGTGGAGCTCCTTCCATGAGGCAGCACTTTCCAGGCTCTCCAGAGGGTGAACGATGTCTTCCTGTTGCCAGTCAGCCAAACTTTGCGCTGCTAGGGCATGAGACTCCGAGTCAGACTGGCATGCTGGCAGACCTATCCTGCTCTGAGGAGCTGTTACTCCAGTGCAGAAAAGCCTGGTCAGGAGCTTCTGGGAAGAGGATCTAAGGACGAGGAAGAAGCTATCTGGCCGGCACAGGGCCCTCAATAGACTTAGGCTGGGGAGGAGGGAGAGGACTTTACCCAGAGTCCTCTGCGCCCTACCCTCAAGATACTGAAGTAGGTTCTCTGCTTCCCTGGGGAAGAAATAGGGCTTCTGCACAGCTCCCCTCCTCCCTTTATGAATTGGCAGGATTCTCATTATACTCTGGGATAAGTCCTGTAAAATCCAGAGACTTGCAAAAAGGCAAAAGTAAGTGTTGCCTTCACAAGGCAGTAATTTAATTGTTAAAGAACGACTGAGGTAAAAATCAGAGGTGAAAACCCCTTCTCTCCTGAGAGAGGGTTTGCTGGGGCGTGCTCCTATAAAGTCTCTTGCTTGGTGCTCTGGATAGTGCTCACTGTCCCTCCTGCACCCTTCAGCATGTGTGGGTATGCAAAGAAGCCTGTGCAGCCCTGCCTCAGGTTTCAGCCTAATGGAAACTGTGCCTGTCTGGTTTTCAGCCCAAGGACCATTGCTGTGCCAGAGAAAGGGGCTCAGGTTTGAGACAGCAGTGGGAAAGAAATAATTCCTTCTGATCATCAGCCATAAACCCTGCCCTGCTGGAGAAAGGGGCTCAGACTCTGAAAGGTGGGAAAGGGTCTTTCTTTCTACTGCTCCAAAGGCTGTCTTCACAAGGCTTAAAGCCTTGAGCACTTCAGGGATTCTATGACCCTCAGGTTTCCACTGCCCACAAAGTTGCACCTCTGTGAAATTACAGCGGGGTAACATCCCTGCCCTTGTTCAAAATTATCCTGATTTACTGAGTCAAACCCTGAGAGGTACCAGGCTGTGCCTACAGTACGTACTTGGGTGCTAGCCATCCTGGGGGGAGCAGGCACACAGCCTTTCAGGGTCCCAGGACATCTAGCAAGCTACTCCCACAATTGAGATATGTGTTCCAGTAGCCTTCCTCTGTTGTGTGCTCCCCATGCCAAGGTGAATAAATGTGTTATCTCCCCCCATAAACAGCCAGGAAAATAAGTACTACACATGGAAATACAACCTTCCTCCCTTCCCCCCCCCAAAAAAAAACCCAAAAAAAACAAACACAAACCTACCCACACCTCTACAGGACTTTTCCAGGACAGAATGTCAGTCAGCAGCCTACCAGGGAACTCATTAATAAAATAATCTCCCCTTTCAAACGCAATTAGATAAGTGTTTTCCCATTAATGTTTCTCTTGAGGGCATCATAACATTGAGATGAGGACATCTGATTAAACCAAGTGTTAAACTAAAATGTTTATATGAAAGCAAAGAAATTTCCTAGATTTTTGGAACCTAAGGTTGGTGCAGCTTCCCCCAGTCAAATATATGGTCACACCTTCAGAAGGGGACTTTCTTCTAAAAGATACCACAGGCCAAAGCCTCATCTATGTCTTTTCAGACCAAAGGTTTTTCATACATTTAGTAAGTTTGCCTGCTTTGTGGCGGGGAAAATGGCTTATTGTTGATAGATATGATCCTTGCTTGGAATGAGACATCTTGGGTTCTGTCCTGGTTAATCCTTTGCTGTGATTTGTGACAAGCAATAGATTCTGACTTGGTGGCTACCAGAATAGCATCACTGATTCTAAATAGATATCTTGTAAATGCAAACGTTCAGGTGAGGAGTCTTTGAACTTCAGTATTGACTTATTGATTTGCTCTCTGGACTGGTTCCTTATGTCACTCAACAGTGTATGCAGTTTGTCAGTCCTTATTCATGCTCCTTTATTGCAGCCCAAAAGATCTACCAGTGTCCCAGAGAGGCCAAGTCTATATTACAATATTTAAGTCAATTTAACTTTACTGCAGCAGCTGTATGCTGATGTATTACATTGTTTATGTGTATCTATACTTTGTTCCTTGTGTTTGCTGTGCATGTCCTTACCAGGAGTATTTGTATCGATTGTATTATCAGTGTGTGGGGCATTGTAGAATGGCTGCTGAAAACCAGTAACGGTTGATGTAAGCAAAGCACTGTCTATGCTCACTGACACTTCATCAGAGGTGAAAGTAAGGTGCTACGGGCCGGTATGCCGTACCGATAAAAAGCCTGCCTGGCCGCTACCACCTTACTTTAAAGCGCCGCTGCGGCAGCGCTTTAAAGTGCCGATGGCGGGGGCAAAAGGAGCAGCTACCCGACCCCGGCGGTGGCAGGAGAGGGCCGTGCAGAAGGGACAGGGAGGTTAAAACGCTGCCGCAGCAGCGCTTTAAGCAGGGTCCTTTTGACACTTTGAAGGACCAGGCTTAAAGCACAGCGGGAGCAATGCTTTAGCGTTTCTGCCCCTTTTGCGCTCCCCGTTGGCAGCCCTGCCAGTCGGGACCTGGCAGGGCTGCAGATGGGGGGGTGGGAGGCGCACAAAAAGAGCAGCGTTAAAGCGCTGCTCTGACTGCGCTTTAAGCTGGGTCCTTTAAAGCACTGCCGCAGCGGCGCTTTAAGGTCCCTGTCCCGTTTGCTCCCCGCCCCACTGCTGCTGAAGGGGGAGAGGGGCATAAGGAACAGCTATGAGCCCCAGGGGGGGGAGGAGGGACTGCTGAATTTCCTAGCCCCGCCCCCTCCTCCCGAGGCCCCACCTCTTCCGGGGAAGGTGGGCAGGGGGCGTACCGGTAAGTCAAAAGTTTTACTTTCACCCCTGCACTTCATCGACCTAACAAGATTACTGTATTTTTCGCCCTATAAGACGCACTTTTTCTTCCCCAAAACGCCGCGGCGGGGAGGGGGGAACCGGGACGCTCCCGGCAGCCCGCCCGCGCGGCGGGGACGGGAGAGCGAGGCACTTTTTTTTTTTTTTTTTTTTGTCCAGCGGGGAGGGGGGAACCCCGGCAGCCCGCCCGCGCGGCGGGGACGGGAGAGCGAGGCGCTTTTTTTTTTTTTTTTTTTCCGGATTTTTTATTTAAAAATGAGGGGGCGTCTTATAGGACGGAGCGTCCTATAAGACGAAAAATACGGTAACCTTGTCTCTACACTGTTTGTGAAGGTGGAGTTATTAAGATGGCATAGTGGGGAAGTTACCTTGACAAGAGTGAAATTAAGTGTAGGCACTTTCATAATTAGGTCTATGTAAGCTACCTTGTGTCAACCTATCTCTAGTGTAGACCAGACTAGAGACTTTTGTGCATTTTTCTTACCAATGGAACAAAATAAATCACTGAAAGGTAATGGGGCCATATGTATTCATAGGACACTGGGATCTATAACTTTCAGCTCCTGTCTGCCCGATGACAGCTCTTTATTGTGCATGTCTGTCTCTGTGACACTTAGCTTTAGAGGTCACCTAGTTTTCTCAAATTGAATGTGGAGAAGATTAAATCCTTATTCACTGGGTCTCATCTGTGCTTTGCCTCCATTTTCTCTTTTGACAGTTTCTTTGAATGGCTATGTGTTTGTCCTGTTCTGACAGCTTTTTTTTGAGGCACACATTAATCAGATGGTTAAGGCATCCTGCTTTCGGAACCTGTCTGTAGGAGGCTTGCAGTACTGTGTGTTGTCTTGAAAAAGTAAAGATAATTATTACACCTGGTTTTATGTTGCATCTTGATTTCGGTAGGTCTCTGATTTGTGCTTTTGTCTCATTTTAGGAACTGTTTTTATTTTGTGGAAAATCTGGCTAGTCCTGCACACACAGGGAGGGGGCGGTCAGGGGACAAGGAAGGGGGGCAGGGGGTTTGGATGGGTTGGGAGTTCTGAGGGGGCTGTTGGGGCAGGAAGTAGGAGGGGGCAGATACGGGTCGGGGGCCAGTCTGCTTGTGGAGGCACAGCCTTTCCTACCTGGTCCTCCATACAGTTTTGCATCCCCGATGTGGCCCTTGGGCCCAAAAGTTTCCCACCCCTGCTTTAGAGCCTACAAGTCCACTGAGTCCTATTTCTTGTTTGTCTGAGCGATTGGCTGAACAAGTTTGTTCAATCACAAATTTAATTCACCCCCCCCCCCTTTTTTTTTTAATGGCCACCTTCAGCATGGAAGCATGTCCTCTGGAATGGGGGCTGAAGCATAAAGGAGCATATGAATGTTTAGCATATCTACCATGTAAATCCTTTGCAATGCCGGCTACAAAAGTCCCATGCGAACTCCTGTTCTCCCTTTCTGGTGACATTGTAAATAAGAAGTGAGCAGCATTCCCCCCCCCTCCCAATGTAAACAAATTTGTTTGTCTTAGCGATTGGCTGAACACGAAGTAGGACTGAATGGACCTGTCAGTTCTAAAGTTCTGCATTGTTTTGTTTTTGAGTGCAGTTCTGTAACAAAACAAAAAAAAATTTGTAAATTGCACTTTCACGGTAAAGAGATTGCACTACAGTACTGGAATGAGGTGAACTGAAAAATACTATTTGTCATTTTTACAGTGCAAATATTTGTAATGAAACTAATATATAGTGAGCTGTGTATACTTTGTATTTTGTGTTGTAATATAAATCAATATATTTTAAAATATAGAAAAGCATCCAAACTATTTTAATAAATTTCAATTGGTATTCTATTGTTTAAACAATGTGATTAAAACTGCGATTAATTGAGATTATTTTTTTAATTGTGATTAATTTTTTTGAATTAATCGCGTGAGTTAACTGTGATTGACAGCCCTTATTTTTTTTAATAAGCAAGTAATGACAAAATAGTGCCTACACTTCCAGAAAACTTTTGTCATTTAAAAAAGTAAACCAGTTACAGTCCAACTCTAAAGCGAGAGACATTGAATGTTGTAAACAAACCTAGTTATAACAGCAGTATTTTAAAAGTTGATAGCAAAAAGTGTGTGCGCATTAGCAGTGAGCAAATTAGCAATGCAGATGGTACAGAATGTACATCTTAGATATTATTTGTATTTAGTTAACTGGTCCAACTAGGATAAACAATTCTGGTATAAAATGGTCTTGACTCCTCTCTCTCTTTTTTTCTTTTTTCTTTTTTTTAAAAAAGATCCTTTAAGCTCTGGCTCTTCTTTTTCCAATCATCAGTGGTTACAAAAATATACACTGTACTCAGAGCTCTGACTTCATCTTGGCTTCTGCTGACTTCCTGTATCCCCCTGCAGATGCCTTTGTGCCTCTCTCTGCGTTTGACATGTGTTTAAGTTTAGTTTGTCATCTGGTGAGTTACGTCAAAATATTTTCCAGCTGAAATTTCCTCTGCCTTTCTCCTTTGCTCTTGGCTGCAGCAGTTAAAACAGATTAATGAGGTTTGGAAAGGCTGACTGCCTTGCTTTATGAAGAACTGTCATTGAAGTTCTGGAAGAAGATCGGTTATCCTTCTGACAGGATTTTCAGCAGGTCCTTCATTAGTTGCCTTTCTGAGCAGAAGCATGAAATAAGAAAGTTCAACAACTGTGACTAGCTGAGCAAAGGGTATTTAAAAGAAAAAAATTGCATCAAGGTCTTATGAAAAACTGTCGCAGATCCATTCGTTAAAAATAGTAATAAACTCCCCCCCAAAAATTGCAAACCTGCCATACTTAATTAACAAATATTGAAACTAACATGCAACCTCTCTCTGAAATTAATCTACTCTTTATATAACGTTTTCCAAAGTAGTAGCAATTTGAAACATTTAAATTAACTCATTTGAACTTGGAGATGGAGGAAAATATAGTATACTCTTTAAGTAAAAATAAAATGCAGAAGTAAAAGTAAAACATGCCTCCTGTTGTATTAATTTAGATGGACTATATGGGCTAACAGTGTTAACATACCCAGTCACTTTCCAACATTGAACAGTTGTAAACAAGGTTTGGGGTTTGGTATACAGAGATCTCAATCTGCTTAGTGCCATGGCAAACGCAACCATTAAAAACTGTTTTACCCTTTTATGAAAGATACAAAAAAGAAGAAAAAACAGTTAAAGCATTTGAAATGTTAAGCATTAAATAAGGCTTTCATTTTAACAACATCCTGTGTTCCATTTCCCTTTAGCGGGAGAGAGATTTTTAGAAGGAAAAAACCCTGTTTGACATTCTCATCAATGGTATCAAAGATCATAAGAACTGTCCTTTTTAGGGAAAAGAGAAGTCTGTTAAGATGGGCTGTGCTGAAGCTGTCGTTGCTGTTGTTGTAAAAGTCCAATGCTGTTTCCTAGCAGACAAAAGGCAAATGCACACAAAAGGGAAGAGAAAGGAACAGCAAAGATAGAAAACGAGGCTTCTGTCTCTGGTGTTCACTTTCACTTGCAGTCTCACTGCTGGAGAGAAACAGGCACAGCACATGGTTTTATCAGCCAATCTGAGACCTGGCAAACGTATACCAGAATCAGCCTCTTTAGGGCATTGCTTTTAGTTGCCTCTTTCTGGTCACGGGTTTACAGACTCGTTGCCAAATTATAGTCTTAGCTGGCTAAGCCAGGCTTGTATTTCACAGAAAGAGGGGAGGGACAGGAAAGAGAAGAAATAAGATGGGAAGGAAAAGGAGACTTTGCAGAGGGGAAACGCTCACTTCCAGGTGATGTTGGGGGTTCTTCCAGAGCCGTTGAAGGTGTTGAGTCTGTTCTCTGTCTCTCTCTCTCTCTCTGTCTCTCGCGCATGTCAGGACATCTCTCAGGATTAGGATGAAGCAGGTCCAGGGGACAGTGGGGATGGCAGCCATGATGGTGAAACTTGCTCCTTCCCCTTCTTTCAGACCGCTTCTGTCTTTTGGTCTGTGTTTTGCACCAAAGTCTCTTTTTCATTAAGAACCCCAAAAGGGAGTGCAGGGCAGAATAGCCCATTCCCTCACTATTTTGTCCAGAGTTAGGCCAAATTTCTGACACATCAATTTTGGTTGATTAATTTTCAGTCTCACAAAGCTCTTGTTTACCAGGCATGACCTTAATTAACACAGTCTGGCCGCTTCAGTAGGCTTTTTTGTTTGGATTAATTCTTTCTTTCTGTCTCCCTTTTGCAATTTTTCCCATCAGCGTTTATTAAGGTTATTGTGACATTTTATGAGCTTTCACTCACTTTTTACAGTTGAGCTGACAAATAAGGTAAATTTGTAGGCCCAGTTATCACAGCACACACTTCCCACCCCAAAACTGTGAACATGTAACATCAGTCTAATAGAAAATGACTGAAAATTAATCTTTTATCTTTGCTTCTGTAACCTTTTTCAGTCACCTATCAAACTCATTCTTACAGACACTTACCCACTCTAACAAAGTCCTGTGGCACCTTAAAGACTAACTATAAAGTTTTGAAGCATAAGCTTTCGTGGGCTAATACCCACTTCAGCCCACGAAAGCTTATGCTTCAAAACTTTATAGTTAGTCTTTAAGGTGCCACAGGACTTTGTTACCTCTGCTATTCCAGACTAACACGGCTACCTCTCTGATTCTTACCCACTCTAGGGAGTATACAGTATGGGATTTTAAAATTAATAACTACTTAGCACTTATTGGTAGATTTCAAAGCATTAAATAAAGGTGAGTAAGTATCCTTATCCCTGTTCTGCAGATTCATGCCTTATTTATAAACAAAAGTTGTATTGCTTTAGCTATACTGGTATAGTTAAAGTAGTATAACACTCCCTAGCGTGGATGCAGTTATACTGGTGTAAAGGTGCTTATATTGGCATAGCCTATTCCTGGACAGGAATGGGAATAAACTGTACTGTTATAAGACACATGTAGACTGGTATAACTGTATCCACACTAGAAGTTGCACTAGTATAATAACTATGTTGGATAAAAAAATCACACCCCTTACTAAAATAGACTGGTACAATGGCTGTGTGTAGACTAGGCTTAAGTGACTTGTGTTGCAGAGAGGAGAGATTTGAAATGAATTATTAATTTTTCTTTGATGGTTCCTATTATAGTCCACTGAGGAGTATGTGCTATGCACTTGGAGCACTTGGTCCACACATGCAGTCTTTTATTGCCCTGTGGTTTCCCTTGAGGCAATAAAGAGCGGGGTGGGCCAACTGCATCTCCAGTTCCTTCTCCCTGCCGCATAGTCCAAGTCAGAGTATCTGTCGACCTCCCATTTTTAGTGACATATTTTGTAAAAAACCAAAACCTGTTCATACTTTTGCTCATAGTTAGGATTTTATTATTTTTTGTTGTACTTTGTAATTCCTAGCAATTTTTAAAATTAAGGATTTGGGATGTTTCTTTGGCTGTTTTCCTCACCAAATAATCCTCTCCTTCTCCTCCCCCTCTAAGCTCCTGGGTCGAAGTATTGGATTATTTTGAAAATTCTGGGATTCAAAGCCTGTGCTTCCTGCTGTCGCTCATTTTCCATTAGCAACGAACACCAGTGCTGCTTGTACTCTTTGGGGGAAACCCACATTGCCTCCAGATGCAGAATCTCTCTCTCTTTCCCTACCTGTACATGCAAAGGCTGAGCTCTCTGCCTCAAGAAGCACCTCCTGGACGTAGCCATGAGGATGAAGTCAGATCCTGTCTGGGGGACCCTTCTCTCTCCCTACCCCATACATCTTCCTGAGAAATCCAAGAATGCTCACCCTACATGGAGCTTCTCTCTGGATATGCTGGTACCAATCCTGCAGACACCACATTGGGGCCAAGCCATAAGTCACGGAAGCATGCGCGTAAACATGGCAGTAAGTCTTTCTTTAAATCTGAGAAAGACGCTACATTGTCCACGAGTTCTGGCCACGGAGAAGCTACACACTCCAAGGCATACAAGAGTGATAAGAGGCTGCACCGCTCGATGGATCCACTGGTCCATGTACTCTTCTGGCTTCAGCTCCAATGGGGTCCCGTGAATTGTCAGTCCTGAGACAAGTGCCTTTACTGGTTCCAGTCTTCTCAATAGCTGGGAGACTTGGGGAGACTTGGAAACGCTCCCAGCCTCATGAACTGTTTGCCTGGGAAGGAGCGAGGTCTCTTTGAGTTCTGGTGCACTCACCTCTGTACAGGACTCCATCTCCTGCATGAAATCGATCCTCTAGTCTAACGCATCCCATTCTGATGGTTCTGTCAGCATCGTCATTCTCACAAGACTCCCAACTCCTTTGAATTCAAGGACCTGGATGTTTGGCACAGTCCGCCACATCTGTTCCAGAAACAGTCTACCAGAGAGTTCCGACAACTCTGTGGCAGTTTCCTACCTCACCTTACCCAAGAAGCTGAGATCCAGCTCCTTGGGTACAAGTACGATAGCAACAGGATCAACGAGGTTGGCCATATTGGAGCTCATGGCCCCAGTATTTGCTTTTGGAATAGTCTCATTTGGCTCTGGAGAATTCCCCTCCCTCCTGGGCCTAACAGTAAGGTTTCACCCTTGAAGCTGTGGGCATCCTTATGCCTTTAGACTGTTTCCTCTATCTGAAAACCTCGGGACTTACTCTCTGCTGTATCGGAGTGTATACAGCCGTCATTAGTGCTCTCCATCCTTCGGTGGCAGGGCATTTGACTTTTACCCACTCCATGACTGCCTAATTCTGGATGGGCCTTTTTTGTAAGTATCCACCCATTCAGCCTATCACTCTCCAATGGGACCTCAACCTAGTCCTTACCTCCTTAAAGAACTCTTCCTTTGAACCGCTGGCATCCTGCCCACTCTCACTCCTCTCTCTGAATGGTTTTCCTTGTTGCCATTACCACAAGGAGTGGGGGGGCTGGTGAACTGGGAGCCATTATGGCAACCCCCCATTCCAGCCACTTTCACCTCCTCTTATGTAGACAAGTAAGTATGCTTATATTTTCATACCTGTTGGGCCATTTCTACTTTGAATTCTTCAAATAAGAACCCGTATGTTGAATATTTAGTTTTCAGTATTGGTTATTCAACAGCAAGTTCTGGTTTTGGAAAAACCTAAGCAAGTGGAAGTTATTCTTGTTTTTTTTCTGCTTGAACACTGTCTTTTCCCCCCAAAGAAGTGAACCCTTCCTCACAATTTTAGAAATACTATTATGTGGACCTCAATTAGATTCCTGCATAGGGGTCTAGTGTAAATGAGCTCAGTGGTTCCATTGTGGTACTTATTTGTATGATCCACACTCCGTAGTTTAACGCTTTTCAGTGTGGCACTTGGTGTGATTGTTCCCAGAACTACAATATAAAGATATAATTGTATTTTAGTCAAGATGGACAGAGTTGTGTGTGGGAGAATTTGGAACAGTGTCCATCTGGCTCTGCAAGTTTTTCATTTTCCTGACTATCAAACTAATAAAGTTAGATGTATTAAGGAGACATTTATTACTAGTAAATTTCATATTAACGTCAAGGTAATTACCCCAACACCTTTAGTGGGTAAAATCCTCAAACAGACCATAAAATACTGATTTTTAAAAAGTACTACTTGTCTTTGTTTCGAGGATTCCCTATTCCAGATGATGTTTTTGCATTTAAAAACTCTTTAAAGCATCCACATCCTAACTGTGTGTATACAAGCTTATCTCCTGTTTTAACATGCATGAAGCGGTTTTCTCTTTTGTGACGTTAATCTTCCAAGACCTAATCCTGATCATATTTCACATGCAAGAATGTTTCATTGTTTTAAATGAAAATGATTGTAGGGTTTTGGATTGGTGAGAACGGAATATTAATCAAACAGCTGACATGGAAACTGTTGTCTATTCTGAGGCTAAATAAACACCACTTCATGGATATTTGAGCAATGAACAGTGTCCCGAAATTGGCTGGGTTATGCTCTGAGGCTGGATAGCAACCTCAAAATGTTCTGCTCATTGGAATGTCTCTGATACCACTCCTTCTAATTCCCTTAAAAGTGCTTTCTCCAAATCCCTTGTTTATGTTGAAATTTGTCAAGAGACTGGTCAGAAGGAGTATGTTCTGTTTCTTCACCTACCATGATGTGGAAGATCATTCTTCATAGAACATAATGTAACTATTTATAGAGTAAGTCACTAAACTCTAACAGTTGTTAACAAAACCTTGTGGTCAGTGGTCAAAGACTGCTGGCCAATTTAAAAGAAATGTCATGGACACTGCCTGGCATAGGACAGTGGTCAGGAGACCATCAATAAATGATTTGTGCAGTGTGTGTCAGCCAGTTCTAAAGCAAAGCTGAAATGAATAGAAGACATGTAAGAGCCTTAAGTGACGGCAGAGTTGTTGCAATATAGTCGTCTTAATCATCTTTCAAGAAAAGGGTGAAAATTATCAACAGGTGTCTTTGTTGCTAATGGTCTAATGACTACTTTTTGGAAAGAAACTGACTCTGCAATAACGAGGTGTTAATCTTAGCTGAAAGACTCCTTCACTTGCATTTGCAAAGGGAGAGAGGCAAAGCTGCAGCTTGCATGTCCGAGAGGTAACCCAAGTCCAATTTGTATGCCCAGCTTCTTTAAGTTCCAGTCTTTGTGGTGTGGATTTATGAGTGTGACTTCAGAGTGTCGATAAGATGAAGTTTATGCCAGCACCTCTCCTTTTTGGTGTGTTCTTACTGCTATTCTGGACTCCCTGTCACCATGTATTAGGGTGACCAGATGTCCTGATTTTGTAGGGACAGTCCCGATTCTGAGGTCTTTTTCTTATATAGACTCCCCCACCCCATCCTGATTTTTCACATTTGCTGTGTGGATCACCCTGTTGCCAAAATTACACCCTACCTTGTGTAATAACCGAGTTCCATGTTACTTGTAACAAAAACCCTGCTCATGAATTGTAATTTTGGTGCCATTGTTAAAAGATGAGTTATATGAGCTTTTTGATCAGCTTGCATGAAAATACCCCATAAAGGATACATAGACTGTTAATGCAAAGAAGGTTCCCTCCTATGATTTTCTCTGTCAACTTGTTATTGTTTGATAAACAGAAAAATGGGAAAAATTGAATGTCAGAGTATCATAAACAAGCACCAATTAAAACATTTCTACCTCTGTGGAAGAAATGTATTGCTTTGTGTTTGTCTTCATCGTTTTTTTTAAATACTCTTCAAGCACATGAAATGCTATTGTACAGCAGAGTTCAGAGGTAGCAATTTTTGTTTTTAAAAACTTTTTTTCCCAGTCAGAGAGATGAAAAGGAATCCTCAGACAATTTGATATTGTCTGTAATTTTGATGCATACTAGAATAGAATCCAATAATGCCACTGATGTCAGTAGCCCTGTTGGCTTCAATAAGACTGCTGATGTGAATGAAGATTACTTCTATGCATGAGTGTTTGATGGTTTCACAGCTCCAAGGAAAAAATTATGGAAAAATAAATCTGTAGTCCTGGATAGAATCTGATGAGGTTTCTCAGTGTATCGGCTTGGTTTAAACAAAAAAGCAGGCCAGAAAGAGAAAACTGCCTGTCTAGTTATTTAAGGACTTCTTGGACCCACATTATCAGATTCCTCATCTGCAAATGATCATGATGAATAGCTGAGGCCCAGAGCAGCTGGATACTGTCTCCTTGAGCTACAAGCCTGTTCTGCACAGACTGCTGCATGCTTCTTTTTCTTGGCATTTACAATGAATAGGGGAAGGCCTGTTTTTGTTCAGTCTCTTTTTCTTCTCTGGGATAGAAGAATCCTGAACTCCTCATCAGTTACGTGACTGGAAAATTATATTTTCACGCAAGTATTCGGCAGTCTCAAATTTCCCAAATGGTTGAAATCCTGCAAAGCATCCAGGTGACATTTTGACTTGTGCCTATCACAGCAATCATTTAGAGGGAATCGAATTGGGGAAGCATTATTTCTATTTCCTGCTGGCATGGCACATGCTACTGTCCTACCAAGATGATATGTTAACAAAGTTAGACCTCTCTGAATAACACATTAGGCCTAAGTATGCATTCATCTTACCTTCTACTTTGTGTCATGAACTATTTTCAGAAATTACACGCCCAGAAACTGTGTGTTTTTATTTGTCACATAAACAGTATATTGCTTCAGTTTTACGGCGGTTTGTACCTCTCTCCATACACATGCAGTAACTCCCATTGATCTTTTAGAATGGTACCATCTACAATATATGTTCAGTTCAATAGATGCTATCACAAGCCTAAAAGTGAGAGTGGAGCAGAAGATTGGAAAAGTGTCACAGGTTCTGTTTTATAGTAGTAAACCCATGTTCTATTGATGTATGTACTAATTCCAGACTGTTCCACTCAGAGAAAGACTGTAACAGCTGCACTATTGCAGTAAATATATAAAAACATGTATTTTAGTACAAACAAATGCTAGAAAGATTATTGTTTAAAGCAAACTGTTCCATACTGCCCCTCCACCATGCCTCAAGCGTGACCTGAAGGCACTCATAACATCTGGGCATGAGAAGGTAGTTCAGTTTCCACGTCTATTGGCTTCTCTGTGGAGAGTTGGGAAGAATTCTATTTGTACTGGCAGAATAGTAATGAGAACACCTGTTTACTAGAAACTGGACTGCAGCCCAGCTCATTTCACACAGGATAGCAAGCTGCCATCAGATGGTCATGATTGTAAGTCGTCATTGACATAGACCAGATTTAAATCAGTGACTTATCAATCCCATGAAATGCTTAGTCCAATTAAGAAGTGTTATTTTTAACAATCTGGTTCACAATAAATAGCAAGGCACAGAAGGCACTGAGAGTTCTTCCTTGTTGGTTTGTTTTCATAAATGTGTTTGTTTACATTGATTTTGCCATCTTAGTTCAATCCCTGGGGGCCAGGACTCCACATTCACTAGAACATTTGGTTTTAGCAGAGAGGTAAAAGAATTAATGAGCTTGGATTCTAAACTACTTTCTCATCATAATGTGTGATATAGTACCTACAGGTTATATTTCAGGTGTATTGGTGGGGCAATAGGTGGCAATTTCCTCTTCCTACTCTGGTTCAGCAAGCCACTTAAGCATGTATTTAAAGTTAATCCCATACTTAGGAGTTTTGTTGAATAGAGACAGATATTGAGCACACAAACAAGTGCTTTTCTGCTCAATTAGGGCCCCTGCAATGCTGTCAATCAAGTAGCTTTCATGATCCGCAGACTGTACTTTTTTTTTTTTTTAAATGCTTCAATTTCTCATAAAACTCAAATGTAGGAATTATGAGGCTAAGGTAAAATCTTCTCTCATCTTCTAAATGAGAATAAATGTCACTATAACCTGACCTACAAACACACAGTCATCTGTGTACCCAATAATGGGACCAATGGAAGAAAACTTGGTGTGCGGAGGTGACTCTACAAACAAAGGAATACAACTTTTTGCAAGCAGTGATTTAGCGTTTTATGCACAAAATGCTGCATGAGAGGATATTGATAGTGACATGCCAGTAAATGAAGTTAGAATGCTAATTTTAAAAAACTGCTTTCTTCTCTTTGTGCAGGGACCTGAATTGATGAATAAATACGTTGGTGAATCTGAACGTGCAGTGAGAGAGGTAAGAAGATGTGAGTTGCAAGTCAGGGCCCATTGCATGTTGTGCTGGATGCATGCTCATTTTTCAAACTCTCAGTCTTAATAATACACTGTCTGGTTAACCTTAAGTTTTCAAAAAGAAAAAAACCCGTAGCCAAACATAAAACCAGACCCTCCTTTTGATCAGAGATTTTGAGGAGAAATTAAGTTTTTGGTTTTTTTTGTATTTTTATTTGCTTGTAGAAAGCTAGTGGGGTGTGTCAAAATTGCTATTGAAGCTACATTATATAGAATGATGTAACGTAGCTCCTAAGGAAGTCTGCTTTTTAAAAAATGGCCATAAGATGCTATTCTTTGTCCTTTTGGAATTTAAGCAGGGTGTTTGAGTGCATGAGTTTTGTCCAGCAATCCACTCACACTCCAGTAAACTATTTTATTATTGTTTCTCTAGATCTTCAGGAAAGCCAGAGCTGTGTCACCTTCTGTTCTTTTCTTTGATGAAATAGATGCCTTGGCAGTTGAAAGAGGGAGGTAAGGAATACTTTTACAAAAATACTCAACGTTCACTTCTGTTCTGATGAGTGACTTGAGAAATGGATTTGTTGAGATCCCAGGTTTATCATCTTCCTATAATTCTATATCATATGTGTACCCTTTTCAAGTAAAAGGAGGTCTTTCATCAGTGCCAGTGCAGCATACTTAACGTGGCATCTGAAGGCAAGGTGGTGGTTTCTTACTTTTTCACATCATTACCATAATAAAGATTTTACAGACCAACCCCATATACTTCAGTTCCCTTCAATGGCAGGGATCTGGACTACCTAATATTTAGTAACAGGTCTTGTCCATTGCTAATCTCTGATTGGGTTCCATTAATTAATTGTATTTGTCGCAGGGCTGTTGCATTATAACAGTATAAGGCCTCAGTCCAGCAAAAGACTTCAACGTATTCCTGAATTTGAGCAAGGTAGCAAGTCTATTGAAGTCCGGTTGAAATGCTTTGCTTGACTGGGGGCTTGATGGAATGATTTCAAAACATCTATGTCCTTAATGTGTAAACTGAAAAAAAATTGTGTATCAGAGCAATAATGCTAACAATCTTTTCATAATAATCTTTCACTAAACCAAAGGGAGTTCAGAAGTTTGTCCTGCTAAAGAAGGATAGCAGTTTTCAGTTGGTGTAACTTACTACTTTATTTCAGTAGAAATACTGTAGTGTGTTTTTTTCAAATGTACCTAATTCCTCTTATAACTTACTGTATTTTTCGCCCTATAAGACGCACTTTTTCTTCCCCAAAACGGGGGGGAAAAAGTTGGTGCGTCTTATAGGGCGAATGTGCGCCCCGGTTCCCCCCTCCCCGCCGCGGGCGGGCTGCCGGGAGCGCTCCCGGCAGCCCGCCCGCGGCGGGGAGGAGGGAACCGGGACGCTCCCGGCAGCCCGCCCGCGCGGCGGGGACGGGAGAGCGAGGCGCTTTTTTTTTTTTTTTTTTTGTCCGGCTTTTTTATTGAAAAACTCGGGGGCGTCTTATAGGCCGGAGTGTCCTATAGGCCGAAAAATACGGTAAGCTTGTGCAATTGTGTGCTGTTTTTTAAAAACAATTTCTTCTCATTAGTCATCTGTGTGGTACTTGTTGCATATTACCTTCTTATTTATACAAATCCAATCAACTTACTGGAAGGTACTTTTATTATGGCCATTCTAGTCCCAAGTGTTGCCAATAAGGGCTAGTCTACACTTAAAACTTATACTAGCACAGCTGTGTTGGTCAGGAGTGTGGAACAAAAAACACTCACCCCTAGTGACATTAGTATTGACAAAGCCCCCAGAGTAGATGAAGACATGCTGACAGAAGAGTGTTTCTGTCAGCATAGGTAACATTGTTCAGGGAGGTAGTGTTCCTACACCTGCAGAAAAACTTCTTTCTGTTGGCATAAGCTCAAGGAACTCTGCCAGCATAGGTATACTGACCTAGGCTCTCTAGGTAGACATAACCTAAGGGCTTGTCTTCACTAAAGCTGGCAGGGATCGATCTTTTGGCGATCAATTTATCGTGTCTTGTCAAGACGCGATAAATCGATCGCCAGCGGTGCCACCGTCGACTCCGGAACTCCAGCTCGCCAAAAGGCGCAAGCTGGAGTAGATGGGGGAGCGCACTGCTGCCGCCGTGAGGACGGCAGGTAAGTCGGCCGTAGATATGCTGAATTCAGCTACGCTGTTAACGTAGCTGAATTTGCCTATCTACAGCCAATCTACCCCCCCAGTGAAGAACAGCCCTTAGGGTATGTCTTCACTACAGCAGTAGGTCGATTTCCTTTAATTCGATTTTTTAAAGCAGACTGTATAGAGTCGGTTTTGTGTGTCCCCACTAAGCACAGCAAAGCACAGCAAGTTGACAGTGTCTGTCCGCACAACTTTTGCAAGCGTCAACATAACGAGCGTTGCACTGTGGGTACCTATCCCACAGTTCCCGGAGTCCCCAGCAGGCACCATTTCAAGTGCTGCACTATGGGTAGGCATTTCATAATTTCGTGCCCTTTTTCCGCGCCACCGACCCCCATTACGAGCGGTGCACTGTGGGTAGGCATCCCATAATTCGCGCCCTTTCTCCGCGCCGCGCTAACGCCATAGCACTGCAAGCATGGAGCCTGCTGATGCCACGGCTGCAGTAATGGCCGTTGTGAGGACCTCGCGCACGGTTGTGGATTTCATGCTGTACCGTCTGCAGAGGAATGCGATCCGGGGAGAACTGCGCTTTCTGGAACCCGACAACAGTGAGGAGGAGATGGACCTGGACGTGCACAGCAGGGACGGGGACACTGACGTTTTTGGAAGTAGGGCGAGTGACAATCTGTCAAATTTGGTGGCAATGGGGCAGGCTCATGCCATCGAACGTCGATTCTGGGCCAGGGAAACAAGCACGGACTGGTGGGATCGCATAGTGCTGTGGGTCTGGGATGACTCCCAATGGCTCAGAAACTTCCGCATGTGTAAGGGCACGTTCATGGAACTTTGTGACTTGCTTTCCCCGGCCCTTCGGCGCAAGAATACCAGAATGAGGGCGGCCCTTACAGTTGAGAAGCGAGTGGCAATAGCCCTCTGGAAGCTTGCAATGCCAGACAGCTACCGGTCAGTCGCGAATCAGTTTGGGGTGGGTAGATCTACAGTGGGCTTTGCTGTGATGCAAGTAAGTAGGGCAATCGTCAAGCTGCTGCTACCCAGGGTTATAAACCTTGGAAACCTGCAAGCTACAATAGATGGCTTTGCCGCCATGGGATTCCCTAACTGTGGTGGGGTTATAGATGGGACTCATATCCTTATCCTGGCACCGGACTACGAGGCCACTGAGTACAGAAACCGGAAGGGATATTATTCAATGGTCATGCAAGCAGTGGTTGACCACAAGGGACGTTTCACCGACCTGTACGTGGGGTGGCCGGGAAAGCTTCATGACGCTCGTGTTTTCAGGAACTCTAGGCTTTTTAGACAGCTGCAGCAAGGCAATTTCTTCCCCGACCAGAAAATTTCCGTGTGGGGGGTGGAAATGCTGATCGTTATCGTTGGCGACCCAGCCTACCCCCTAATGCCCTGGCTTATGAAGCCCTACACAGGAGCCCTGGACAGGGGTCAGGAGCTGTTCAACTACAGGCTGAGCAAGTGCAGAATGGCCGTAGAGTGTGCATTTGGCCGTCTGAAGGGGAGATGGCGTTCGTTACTGATTCGCTCAGACATCAGCGAGAGAAATATCCCCATTGTTATTGCTGCTTGCTCTGTGCTCCACAATATCTGTGAGAGCAAGGGGGAAACGTTTATGGCGGGCTGGGAGGCAGAGGCAAATTTACTGTCTGCTACTTACCAGCAGCCAGACAGCAGGGAAAGTAGAAGAGCGCACCATGAGGCCCTGCGCCTCAGGGACGCCTTGAAAACCAGTTTTATGAGTGCCTGAGACGGCGTTTGAGAACCTGCTCCCTTGCTCTGCTCTGCCCTAAGCCTGCTGTCCTTGCACCCTCTTTCCCTCCCCCCTCCCCATGCTTGCAGAAGAAATAAATTCACTGTTTGAAAAATCATGGTTCCTTTATTGCTTCATCACAAATACAAATACAGGGGATCACTGTCAAGGTGGTTGAGGAGGGAAACCAGCAGTCACACTGGTGGGGGAGCGGACAGAGGAGGGGGGGAAAGGGGGAGAGGAGGGGGGCCAAG
This sequence comes from Sternotherus odoratus, assembly GCA_032164245.1. Lineage (NCBI taxonomy): Eukaryota > Metazoa > Chordata > Testudines > Kinosternidae > Sternotherus > Sternotherus odoratus. The sequence continues at coordinate 34,487,202 of JAVMKO010000004.1, forward strand.
ACACAGCAGCTTTTAAAAGTTTTCAGAGAACCTCATCCTGCTGCTGCTTGTGCTGGCTTGTGGGGTGGAGTGGGTCAGTCCACGGACCTTGCCCCCCCCCCGGGTTCTCACCCCGCGTTTGGGTGGGGAAGCTATGGGAGTTGGGGAGGGGAGGAGGTGGTTACACAGGGGCTGCAGAGGCAATCTTTGGCCCTGCTGCAGCTCCACCAGACAGCGCAGCATGTCGCTTTGGTCCTCCATTATCCGGAGCAAAGCATCCATGCGTCTTTCTTCGCGGTCCTGTCGCTGCAGCCACATTTCTTCCCTCTTTTCTGCTGCGGCTCTCGATTCTTGCCTTGACTGTAGCACTCTTTCCCTCCATTCCGTCTGGCGGGCTGCCTCAGCACGCGAGTTCTCCAGTAGTTCATTGAACATATCATCGCACATTTTCTTTTTACGCTTTCGTATCTGCAATGCACGGCGTGAGGAGCAGGACGGGGGATTCTGAGATAATTGTTCATCTGTGGGCGAATGTGGGCAAAGAAAGTTTGAAAGTTATGAGACAGATACATTCAAGGTTATGAGACAGATGCAGTCTCGGACGGTACACAATGGGAGTACTATGCAATTGGCAACCTCAGTATTCAGAGCCCTGATATGATTTCTGTACAAGGTCATATTCTACACCTAAAAGTGACTGAATGGCTCAAAGAAAAGTCAGAGCATCTCAGACACATATGCGTGCCTCAGCCCAACACGGCTTCTGAAATTACCAGCCATGGTAAGTTCAAATCCATATTTAAAAGCAGCACTTGGATATTCTAGAGTAACCCCACTCCCTTCCCCCCACCACATGGAGACCTCCTCCCCCTACCGCGTGGCTCCCACAGAACTGCGATCTGCAAAACAAAGCCCAAAAATCTCTCGCTAAGGGCTGGCTGGGTCTCTTCTGCGGAAGCAACCGCTTGCAGACTGTTCACATTCCCTGCTAGCTACCGCTACGGGCTGGCGGGGGGTGGGGGGGGCGGGTGCACGTTTGGGGGGGGCGGTTGGTCGGTCTTCAGCAGAAAAGATTACTTTGCAGCTGGGAATCTTTATCTCCCTACTAATTGCAGTCCGTATTTCAAACAGGCAACCATGAATGACATCACTTTGCTTAGAATTTCTCAGAGAGATGGAGAGCACATGCTCCTTGACTCCATGCAAAGTCTTGGTCCATTCGCCGCAATGCTAGCCTGCTCAATGATACCAGACTACTTACTACTTTCGTGGCGTGGGATGGTCTCCTATCACGGGGACCACAGAAGGCGGCTCTCCCCAGAAATCTGGTGCGAAAGATTCATCGCTACCTCCTGGATAGCTTCAGTGAAATGTCCGTGGAGGACTTCCGGTCAATCCCGGAGTATATTGACAGACTCTTTGAGTAGAAACTGACCAGCAATGAAAGCACGCTAAGTCCTTAGGGCAAGTTAACCATTAATAAATGCTTCCTTTAAAAATCATGCATCATGTAATCCCTTAGAAAAAAACACTTACCCCCCTGGGAGGCTTGGGAGGGTGCTGGCTGCAGGGTGATAAACAGCTCCTGGCTGTCTGCTAACACGGTTTCTCCGCTGGCCTCCTGCTGCTCCGTGAAATTTCCCTCCTCATCGTCGTCCTCATCTGAATCGTTCTCGGCCCTGACGATTATCCCATCGGTGGAGTCCACGCAGACCGGTGCGATGGTGGTGGGGGCACCCCCCATTATCTGATTTAGTTCATTGTAGAACCGGCATGTCCGCGGCGCGCCCCCTGATGGTCCGTTTGCCTCCTTGGCTTTCTGGAACGCTTGCCTCAGCTCCTTAATTTTTACGCGGCACTGTGTGGTGTCCCTGTTGTGGCCCCTTTCCTGCATGGCCTTGGAGGCCCTGGCAAACGTGTTGGCATTCCGTTTGTTGTTGCGGAGTTCCAACATCACGGATTCCTCCCCCCAGATAGCGATGAGATCCAACACCTCATTATTGGACCATGCTGGAGCTCTTTTCCTCTGGCTGGTCTCCAGGGCAGCTGAGCTCTGCATGGCGTCTTGTGATGCTGAGGTCTGTATAGCTGCTTGTGCTGCTGATTTCTCTGAATGGCGACTGAGCTGTGCAGGTGAGCTGGCCACGCTGACCAAACAGGAAATGCTATTCAAATGTTCCTGGGTCTTTTCCTGTGTACCTGGCCAGAGCAGCGAGTTGAGAGTGCTGTCCAGAGCGGTCACAGTGGAGCAGTGGCGCAGTCCAGAGCGGTCAGAATGGAGCATTGTGGGACAGCCTCTGGAGGCTAATAAAGTCACTTGCGTCCCCACTAGCCCACAATCGACCTAGAGAGGTTGATTTTAGCGCTACTTCTCTCGTTAGGGAGGAGTGTTAAAGTCGATTTTGAGGGTCCTTTAAATCGACGCAAATGGCGTCCGTGTGAAGACAGGTACAGGTTTATGTCGAATTAACGTCGCTAAAGTCGACGTTAAGTCGTAGTGAAGACATGCCCTTAGAGTTTGACTTCAGTGATAGAAGTAGCAGGCTCTTTATCCATAGCAGTTTCTGTAGAGGATACCAGCAAAATGGGAAGACAGGGATAAAATATGTCAGTGGGACTCTTCAGCAGTTTTAATACATTGTTTAGTGTGTGGTGGTAATTTGTATTGAATACAGCTGTATTCTAAAAATCATTTACAAATAAATCCTTCTTTTCTGCTGAAATTTCAAAAGTTGACACATGGTACAAGGTTTCCCATCAGTCTCCCTCTTAGTGAATAATTTCTTCAACTAGAAAATAAGTAAACTTTCTAGAATGTTAACAGTACACTAGTAAATCATTAGAGTCACCAGCCTGCTTATCACAATAGATGTAGCAAAAATATGTCTTGAAAGAAAGTCAGAATAAGAAATTTACCCATCATAGAGCTGTTAATGTTTAGAAACTCTACTTCAGCGAGAAAACTTTTTTTGTGTGTTTTTTTTGTTTTTTTTGGTTTTTTGAAGAATAAAGCACAGTACTTTTTTAACCAGCCTTTTCAGTCTATGCCCCGAGGCTCTGAGGTTTTCTGGATTCTTTTGTAAATAACCCAACTTCTCTTACCTGCAGGGGAAAAAATTGCCTTGGGACAGCTTGCTGAAATATGTGGTATGACCTGCTGTAGGGATATTATATTGGAGACATCTGTTTTTGGAGCTTTAAAAAGAACAGGGTGGGACACACAAATATTTCGTTGTCAAATCTGAAGCAGATGGGAGGTAAAATATGTAGTAGAGTTCTCATAAAATTCATCTGAAATGAAACAATGTAGGAAACCGGACAAGGCACTTATTAGAAATAGCCTGTTTTTACAGGCTGATTTTGCACAGTAGGAATTTCCAAATGCATTAGAGATGCTAATGATTTGCAGCCTCTGGAGATCCATTTCCTGTACTATTACTAACCATACTGAAGGAAACACCTGTTTATGTTGTCCACAGCTTCTCTTAGTGAGTTAAATTGTTTTTCTCTATCTTCATAGTGCAAAACATTATCATACAATTTATGTAGGGATTTTTTTCCCTCTTTTTAAATTCTGTTTCCAAATTGTCATATTTGTTGACTCCATTTGTGTAGAAAATAAGCCAGATCCAATGAGCTTGGAGGTAGGTAACCTCTTCTGGTGCTGGGAGACATCTCTGTGGAAGAAGTATATCTCCACAGACAGGCATAGAGAATCATAAACTTTTAAGGTAGTTTTTTGAATAGTTAAAAATAGTATCCACAAATGGAATAATACTTGTTTTTCTAGCTAATCCTCACAATACAACTGATTAGTGTTCTCCCCAATTTATAGATGAGAAAATTTGGGGAGAGTGGCTGATGTGGCTAAGGCCAAAAAGTAAGAAATACTGTTAGAACCAGGATTAGAATTTAGAAGTTCCTGGCTTCTATCCTTTATTGAAACTATTAGACAATGCCTCACATAAATATGATTGTCCAAATTAAGATACATAGTACTGCAATATCAGAGGGGTAGCTGTGTTAGTCTGGATCTGTAAAAGCGACAGTCTTGTAGCACCTTATAGACTTATATGCTCCTATACATCTGTTAGTCTGTAAGGTGCTACAAGACTCTTTGTCGCTTTTATAGTACTGCAATGTTACTGCATCTCACCGATTTGCGCATTGCTAATACAGAATTCCATAACTTAATACACTATCTAGTATTCTCTCCCTACTGTGGTTCTTGGTAATTGTTTAACATTACAGTAACGTGCTGTAGGATGCTCCTTCTTAAGACTGCATTACCTTTACAAAACGTACTAATGAACAAATGCAAAGGAAGTAGAGAAAAAAGCAAAAAAACCCTAGGCACTGGAAGGATTGAGATTGGGTTTTTAATATATATCCATAGACACTTATGAAGGGGAAGAGATAGATATATGAAGGGTGTAAACAACAAGGCTTTGGAGGAATTACTGAGGACATTGCAAGGGACTATGAGTAGAAATAATGAAATTAAATTAAGAAAGGGAAAGCTTCTGCTGAAAAACATTTTTTTGACAGTGAGATCTCGTATGCCATAGAACAGTCACATAGGAAAGCGGTGGTAGTTTGTTTGGCACATTTCAAAGAAAACTGGACAAACCACAAATTAATGTACAACAAGGGCACTGGCAGAGAGGAGGACTAGATGACATAATAGATGTTTTCCATCATTCCATGGTTCTGACTAACTCTAGGTTCCATTAGCTAGTTATGTTTTTCTCTAACTTCTGTAAAATGGTTTGACTGTTCGCAGAAAAGACTACGACATTAAGGTCAGGAACACATGGCTGGTCCAGATACAACAGTGAGCAAGGAATGTTTGGTTCCAAGTAATCCTTTCCCTTTTCAAAGCTTAAAACTCTTAACAAAGTGCATAGCTGCAGAGACTTATGGGTACTTGTTATTCCTTGGTATCCGGACTATGTAAAACCTAATTCTTCTGACCATTAGAGGTTGCCAACAGGAAATGGCTTGGTAATCCGATTTGAAAGTGATGAATGAACATGGTCCTGTGTAAATGCAGTACAGACACTCCGCCGAATTTAAGAAATCTATGTTCTTTGGAAATGGGTTATTGTTTATATGTATAAATTTTTAGGATTTTTGGGCAGTAGACTTAATTGTTCTTTTTCTTGCTTTTCTGAAGCAAGGTAACTTTTCCCCCTTAGCTGCAAAATCTTATAACATAAGACATAAAGCATTGTAGGCTGGAGTGAAAGAGAGTGTTAAATTCCTTTTTTTAAAAAAAAAAAAAATCCATGCTGTGCATTATAAAATCAAAGGCTGCAATAGTTATTAGGCTGGCAGTCAGTTTTATTTGGGCAGCGGAGGGGTGAGGAGGAGGAGACCTTGGTGTACTTCCTAAATAGCAGCCCATCCAAAGAGTAATATTGCAATGATATTTGGGTGACATGTTTCTCCCCCCTCTCCTCTGCGCATAGATTACATTAAAATGACTAAACCACAGTGGGAAGATAAATCTATAAATTTATATGCCACAGTTTTCAAACCTATAGATTTCAGTGGGAGCTTGGGTTGCTCAGTGTCTCTGAAACCATGCACTCTATTGAAATGTCAAAATATGGGTTTAGAATCCTAACTTTAGGCATCCAGGTTTGAAATGTTTTGTCCTGGAGGAATAGAATCTTCCGTTTATAGTGTTGTGGCATCTCTGGTTTTAATAACAAGGGCTGTGTAAATCTTCTGTCTTTACCAAAACTGGCTTTATCACAAACCACAAATTATTGGGCTTGCAGAGTTCCTGGGAGAAATCTATGGCCTGTATTATACAAGAGGTCAGATTGATCCAAATGCTACCTTCTGGCCTTCCAATGTGTGAGCTGGATAGGTAATAGGTTCCCAGCAGAGAAGTCTTCCTGTGTAGAGTGAATGTCCACTAGCACACAGTTGGGGCAGATGGGGGCGGGGGGGGGGGGGGCATAAAAGGATGGGAGGAAGCCTGGTAGTGGGAGGGGAGAGGTGTGGAAGAGCAGAGCTTAACTACACTTGAACCTCTATTGCTGGAAGGGATGTTCTGCCAGCAGCGTTAGCTGCAGCAGGACCCCTCTTGCTTTAACTTACCCTGGGAGTGGGTTAGCCCTGAATCGGGAGAACCTCAACTGATTCACTGCCACTGCTACTCTCCAGCACATCTGAGCTACATTTGAATGCTGTGGAAAATCAGGGCCTTTAAATCTATGACTGTTGTTGTTTTAACTCTTAATATGCTGGAGTTAGCTTCAGTTTGGAAAGAATGGCTGGAGAAATAGGTTGGCTCCTCTGAACCGGATTTCTAGCAGAATGGAGGTTCTAGGCCTAATGAGGATTTGTAAAGGGCTAAAATTCTTCTTCTTTTTTTTAATAACTTCTTCAGAAAACAGGGCAAGAGTTTACTTTGGAATAGTAATATTTACAAGCTGTACTGTCCACATGCTGTTTAAATTTAATGAATGTCTGACACCTCTATGCACTCCATAGAGTTAACTGCTAAAGGCCCTTGTCTAGCACAAATACTCTATAATGAATGCCATGTCTTAAATATTCTTCAAGTAAATTTCACTTCTAATTTTACCAGACTGCATATTTTTAATTTTGTAATTTGAGCTCCCCTTTCTCTTGAAGGCGGTAGGAGGTTTTTATTGACGTGAGTGGATTGGACTCCTAGGTCCTGACCCGATAATCATTTAGCCCATGAGTAGTTTAACAGATTTCAGTGGGACTACTCACATGTGTAAAGTTAAGCATGTGCTTTAGTGCTTGCAAGTTCAGTTCTTATAAATGTATTTCTTTTGGAATAAAAAGGAGATCTAATTGTATTTAGAACCAATTAAATATTTTAGGCTTAGTTTATAATCCAGCTGGATGTACATTGGCATTGTATTTATATATTGATATAATGCATGGCTCTAAAAGTGAAATCCAGACTAGTTATTCACATTCTAGTCTGTAATACTTCCAGATTAAACTTTAGTTGCTTGCATGGTAGACATGATTGATTACAGTTTTCAACTTGATTAACTTTTAGGAATGCACAGAAGGAGAAATGCTGAGGAAACTGAATGAAAGGAAATGGAAAATGTACTGTGCATTAGGTTTCTTCTTTTAAGACAGCTGCAGTGCAGACAAAATAACAGAATTCTAAGAGTTAGCATCTTCCTGTTGTGCTAAGCATTTGCAGCACAGATGGAAGAATAAGGTTTATAGTCTCCCCTCAATACACACGCAACTACTCTCATGAGTAGACAAGGACATATGCATGGTCTGGGTAATATCTTTTGGCCAACCACCTAAATAATTATGAATTCAGTGTGTATGTGTTTGGGGTTGATCCATTGGAGGGAGGTGCGTGGGTATCCTCCTGCAGGAAATTCTAACTGCTGTTTGGTGCAGTCTGGATCATTTCAAAGGCAAAAACTTTGCTCTGCAGGAACCAGCTATTGTCTTTGAGTATACAATTCCGAAGTACTTCTTTTGTGCAGTGATATGTACACAGAGACATATAATGGCTTTTATATTTTAACATAAGTTTGAGAATTAAACTTTTTTTCCCATACATGGTGTTCTTTCTCTCAGTCTTTTTTCTATTTCCCGGCAATTCTCCTCTTCCATGTTTCTAATCTCCCTTTTCTTTCTCATGCTGTCTCACTACTTTTCCTTTCTGATTTGTCCTCTGTCCTTCCCTTTCCTTTTTCTTCCCTCAGCTCCTTAGAATGAATGTTTTATCTCTTCTCATTGTACTTTCTCTGTCTCCCCAAACATATCATCTTGCCCCATATCCACTCCTCTTTCGTGTGCATATAAGTCCACTCAACACCACCTAAATTCTCTAGCTCTCTTCCCAATCACACACCACTCCAATCCACTCTTTTCCCTAACCACATTTGATGAACTCCTCCCCCCGATACAAACACACCTCAATCTGATCTGTTTTTTCCCTCCCTGCAAAATGCATTTGGTATTTCTCTCCTCTCTCCCCCACCAAATCCATGCTGTATATTTCTCTGTGATCTGCTCCCAGCAAAATCCATCCCGTATGTTTCTTATTTTCTCACTCATTGTCCTTATAATATCTTTTGTGGTTGAGGTGAGGAGAAAGGTCCAGGCTGAGGGAGTAGTGCTGGGAAAAATCTGGTTCCCAGATCTCTCTGGGGAACAGGAAGGCTCTATGGAGCACAGTCTTCTTCTCCAGGCTGGGGAGAACAGGCAAAATTGTTCCCATTCTGTCAGAGCAAGCATATAGGCAAGACAGCTTCTGTCCAGGAACAGAAGGAGTGAGTGACTGCCACATGCCCTTTCCACTTCCTCTCTCCCCACATTGCCTGATCAGGCAACAAGGTTTGTTACAGGGATTGGTTCCTGGGTTAGTGTTTCTGTGATCTGGTGAGTATTTGCTTCAGGTTGGGGGGGCTGTCTGCAAGCGAGGACTGGCCTGCCTCCCAAGGTCTGTGAGAGTGAGTGAGGGATCGTTTTCCAGGATAGACTGTAGATAGTTGATGATGTGCTGGAGAGAGTTTAGCTGGGGGCTGTACGTGATGGTCAGTGGTGTTTTGTTATTTTCCTTGTTGGGCCTGTCCTGTAGTAGGTGACTTCTGGGTACATGTCTCTCTCTGTCAATCTGTTTTCTCACTTCCCCAAGTGAGTATTGTAGTTTTAAGAATGCTTTGTCTCTGTACTGGAGCAAATTCGGTTGTATCTTAGGGCCTGGTTATCGATAAAGGATCATGTGATGTATCCTGAATGGAAGCTGGAGGCATGTAGGTAAGTATAGTGGTCAGTAGGTTTCTGTTATAGGGTGGTGTTTATGTGACCATCACTTATTTGCACTATAGTGTCCAGGAACTGGATCTCTTGTGTGGACTGGTTCAGACTGAGGTTAATGGTGGTATGGAAATTGTTGAAATCCAAGTGGAATTCTTCAAGGACTTCCTTCCCATGAGTCCATATGATGAAGATGTCAACAATTTAGGGCAAGTAGAGGAGGGGCACTAGGGAACGAGAGCTGAGGAAGCATTCTAAGTCAGTCATAAAAGTGTTGGCTTACTATGTGGCCATGCAGGTACCCATAGCAATGCCACTGACTTGAAGGTATAAGTTGTCCCCAAATCTGAAATGGTTGTGGATGAGGACAAAATCACAAAGCTCAGCCACTAGATGTTCCATGGTCTCATCAGGGATACTGTTCCTGACAGCTTGTAGTCCATCCTCATGTGGAATATTGGTGTAAAGAGTTTCTACATTCATGGTGGCCAGGATGGTGTTTTCAGGAAGATCACCAATGTAGTTTCCTCAGGAAGTTGATGATGTCTTGAAGATAGCTTGGAGCGCTGGTAGTGTAGGGTCTGAGAAGAGAGTGTCGAACAGCCAGCTAATCCTGCTATAAGAGTTCCAGTGCCTGAGATGATGGTGCATCCAGGGTTCCAGGTTTATGGATCTTGTGTACCAGATAAAATACCCCTGGTCGGAGTTTTAGGGGTATGCTTGTGTAAATTTGTTCCTGTGCTATAGCAGGGAGTTTCTTGAGCATTGGTGTGGTTTCTTTTAGTACTCCTCAGTGAATCAGAGGATAGTGGCCTGAAGAATGTGATGCTGGAGAGTTGTCTGGCAGTCTCCTGTTCATAATCCGACCTGTTCGTTATGACTACAGACCTCCTTTGTCAGCCCCCTTGATTATAATGTCAGGGTTGTTTCTGAAGCTGTAGATGGCATTGTGATCTGTATGGCTCAGGTTATGGGTCAAGTGATGCTGTTTGTTCACAATTTCAGCCTGTGCACGTCTGAGGAAGCACTCTATGTAGAAGTCCAGTCTGTCATTTTGACTGTCAGGAGTCCACGCAGAATTCTTCTTGTTGTTGTTGATAGGAGGGTTCCTGTGGGTCAGTGCACTGTTCAGTGGTGTGTTGAAAATATTCCTTGAGTTGGAGACAGTGAAAATAGGCTTCCAGATACAGACTAACATGGCTTACCCCTCTGATACTTGGCATTCTTGAATGAAAGGTACTCTTTCTCTTGTGACCAAGTGCTTATTAAAAGGAAAACATACACTTTTATGCATTAATTTATTTAGAGGAGGATTTTTATAAAGGAGAATTAGGCAATCTACTTTCACTGGCTGCTTACCTCCCCTTTTGCCTCCGGAAATCTTCTTATGTTATTATTAACAGAAGTGTCAGTTATAACCATATTGTATTGCTTGCATTAATATCATGACCTATGTTTGCAAGGCCAGGAATTTTACTCAAGATCTGGAGATGTTTCTTGAAGTCCTATCAGTGTTTAAGAAGAATAAGAGCCTTGTCCATTTTAAAAGCCATTTTTCTTGGCAAATACCTTAATTTTCATTGGATAAAATTACTATTCTCTGGGAAGATATTGTCATTATTATTATTTATTTCTTTATTAGCTGCTAATCCTATTGGAGTAGAATTTTCTTTTAATACTATGGAAAATGTGGAACTGCCAAAGCCATATTTCTTCAATATTTGTGAGGGAAGGAAATAAAACAGTGTGACAGTTAATTACGATCACGGCAGTTGGACTGAAAAGACTGACTTGGCAGGTGCTTCTTGCTGACAGTTTACCCCTACAAAGCCCTGACAGAAATGTCAGACTCAATAAAATCTTTCAAACTATGTGAGCGGAGTGATTTTTTGTTTGGGAGTATGCTGGCAGGGGGCCTTGGTATTTCAGGAACCCTTTACCTCAGTAGCTTATAGAGAAGTTCAGAATCCTGGTCTATTTGAGCAGATATTAATTTTTTAATATGAACTATTTTGTTATGTCAATGAGTTTTACATTTGTGTCAATGTTAAATTATTTCCTTAAAGTTCCAGCAAAAGAAGTAATTTGAGATTGTCATTTCCAGGAAGATTTTTAAAGCTCATACTTTTCCATTTTTATTTTACCTTTTTTGGTAAAAAGACTAAACCTTTTATGTAGGTTTTCTCTGATATTATTTGGTGCATACAATGGGCCAAATTGTCCCCTTCCTCTCCCCACCAGGAAAACTGTGGGAAACTTTTGCCAGGGAAATTTCAGTGATGATTCCCATGTAGAGATTACCCCACAGCATGCTATTAGGTGGAGGGGTTCACCTATGTACAGTAAAGCCGGTGGGGTTTGTCCCCTAACCTGGTTATTTCCATGAGTTCAGGGTTATCTGTGCTGAGATGTTACCCTTGCCCATGGCAGCCCTCTCCAACTTCTCCCTGGCTTCCCAGCAGTGCACTTCCAGTGGATCTACCTGAGAGCGACATAAGCATTACATTCTCCTTGAACTCCGTCATAGTCAGTGTTCAAAACCTGGCATGGTCAGCTCACCAGTTGATACTTCACAGGTAGATAAGTTGAATTCCACGTTTTACTGCAAAACTTCAGTGTCCTGCCTACTCTGCATAAATACAGTAAAACCTTGATATAACGGACTAATTCGGGTGAGGGGGTGTCCGTTAAAGCCGAAAGTCCGTTATTTAATAATTTTAAAAAAACCCGCGCTGTCGGAGCAGCAGCCCGCCCGAATTAGTCCGTTATATCGAGGTTTTACTGTACTTTTAACTATCATGTTAAACTATCACGGCAGCTGGGAGCCGTGAGTCAGCCCGCCCGGGTCCTGGCTGCTGGGACCCGGGCGGCAGCCAACAGCCGGGAGCCTTCAGCCAGCCCGCCCGGGTCCCGGCTGCTGGGACCCAGGCTGCAGCCAGGACCCGGCAGCCAGCCCGCCCGGGTCCCGGCTGCTGGGACTCGGGCGGGAGCTGGCAGCCAGCCCGCCCGCAGGTGGCAGCCGGCAGCGCGCCCGCAGGTGGGACCCGGGCGGGAGCCAGCAGCCAGCCCGCCCGCAGGTGGCAGCCGGCCAGCCCGCCCGCCCGCCCGCAGGTGGGACCCGGGCAGGAGCCGGCAGCCAACCCGCCCGCTGCCAGGACCCGGGCCGCAGCCGGGAGTCGGCAGCCAGCCCGCGAAAAACGGATTTGGGATGCATCGGAAATTTTGTCCGTTGCATCCGAAGTCCGTTAAATTGGGGTCCGTTAAATCGGGGTTTTACTGTATTAAGTTCCATGGCATGTCTTGTCAGAGGAGTGGGTTCTACTGGAGAGCCCTTACACTGTTCTGCAATATCTCGGGTGTCTCCTGGGCTGCCACCCATCTCTACTTCCATTAATATATAAATAGTTTCATGTGGCATATTTGGAATTTAGGGAATTTGTGTTATGAGTAAAGACATGCATACGCATGCTCTCTGAACCCAGTGGGCTACCTGCAGAGTTATGTACAGTTCAGTGGGAGTAAGGGTGGCAGTATCTGGCTCCAAGTAATTTTAAAACTAAGTGCTATCCTTTAAGAGATTATTGTAGATGTGTAGAAAGTGGGTTAAAGAGGATTTGACAAAAAAATTAATCCATACACAGAAAGAATGACTTGCAAACGGATAGTAATGCTTAGTACGTCTACTGCTTTACATTTTTCAGAGCACTGTACAAACATTAATCCTATTTCATATTTTTAAAAAGAACTGTGTCATTTTATTTTCACAACATTACAATGATTTAAAATTCTCAGGCAGTAATGAAGTTGCCAGATTTCTCTTAGCCCCTTTTTTATTTTGGAGTTCTGGGGATTTGTGGTGAGGGTAAGGCACGCGTACACTCTCTCAAACTCTTAATTTTGACTGCCTTCATTCTCAGTCAGTTTGCTGACAGGAAATGAGTCTGTACCAGTACGTGCCTTTGAGGACTATTTCTGTGTAGTTATGATGATGAAATCAATGTGTGGAAGTCAGATGGGGGTGGAGGGAATCTGCTTGGCTGGCCGTTGGTTTTGGCAATGTGTAAGTAGGATTGGAGGGCTAATCGGAATTTGTTTTTCTGACTGCCGTATGTATCAAAAGTCCAGGCCGCCTTAATGAGCATTGCCTGCATTAATTTGAGACTGTTGCTGGGAAATGATGGGAAAATGGAAAAATGCATACTTGTGTGTCACTCTTCAGATTAACAGTTTATGCAGCACTGGAGCTCCTCGAGCACATGGTGATGACGCAGGTCTGGAGCAGCTGGTGAAGAAATCTCTAGCTATAAATGTCTGCCTGTCTGCATTTTTATAGGATATCCTGTTAAGCCAAAAGTTTATTTACTGTAGAATACAGGCTAAATATGGTGCATAATATGACAATCTAGTTCAACGAGTAAATTACATGCACATTGAAGGCAGTTGTCTTCGTATCAGGCATTTTATTTTCAGACATTTTATTAATTCTTTTTCAGCCACCTGTCTTTACTATAAAATATTTTTCCTTTTCCTGTAGAATATTTTCTATCTGGTGCCAAATAATAAAAAAAAGCCCACATTTCTTCATAGGGATCTGGTATCTTGAGCTGTTGATCTGGTACCAAATACCATTGACTTCAGTGAGGCTCTGCATGGATGTAGGAGTTCATGCTGTTGGATTAGTGTACAGTATTGGGAGAGGGGAAAGAGTATGCTCATAAGCCTTATGTACACATAACAGGTAGTTTTGTAATTTAACTTTTCACTCTTTGAAATCATTTGGGGATTTTCCCATCAGTGATCAACTTAGATGCTGTTCACTTACTTTTCAAGTCCATCCTGTCCATGATTTTTATGCTTGGGCTAAACGTTGTCTCCATACTGAAACTTGCAACATAGATGTTCATATCAGGAGGGATCCAATGTTTCCACCTCCCGTCCCCCAATAAACCAGTATTCCTGCTATTTCGTAAACCAGAAAAAAAATGCCCCCTCTCCTGGGGAATTCTGGTTTCAGACCATTTTCATGTGCAATTTTCATTTAGGCCCTGATCTTACAGAGACTTTCATGCCTAATTGTATGTCTCTGAGTAGTCCCAAGGGTGAGATGTTAAGCCCGTGTATAAATCTTTTCAGGATGTGGACTTTATTACCCATTAAGATCAGCTTATTTTACAAAAGTTGACTCTAATTTATTTTAAAGCTCTATTTCCTTTGAAAAGTATTTACTAACCTGCAAACAACTATAGTATTTTATCACATTCTGCTCCTTTTAAATTGATAGGGCTGTGACCTCTGGGTATGGTAGAAATGCACTCATTTTCACTGGGGATTTTTTAACACTGCTGCAACACAACAAAAAAGCTGACAAGTCCCTTCTCCAATATTTCTTAACAATCCCCTTGGTTCACCCCATTATTGTGTTAGGCAACATTTATTTAACCAGGAAGGAGATGTCTTCCAGAACCTGAATATCAATAATAAGTTAAAAATCTATTATTTTCCCCTTGAAAATTATAGAAATAGCAATAACTATTTTGTGAGTTATGATCTCTCTGACTCTAAAGCATTTAGCAACCACTGTTCTCAAATGGCTATTGTTTCCAAAGTGGTGTTACATTCATACGCATGCAACATAAGGTTGCAAAAATAAGCACAAGCAGAAATTAAAAGTTTTATTGGATCTTAAAATTTGGTCTGATTTTTTTTCATGTTAAATTACAATATGGCCAACAAATATTATTTCTCTGTGTGTGCACGTCTGCACACTCTAGTTATTTTAAATATATTTTTCTAAATTGTTGTAATGTTAAGGCTCCTTTAGAGATGTAAGTGGTGCCAGAGACAAAAGAAATATTTACCAAAAAAAGGAGGATAAAATGAGGATCACTGGGAAGGTATTATAAATAATGAGAAAAAAACATTTGTTAAAATATATTGGAAAGTGTCCCTTTAAATACAGGGAGATGCATCGGCACAGAGTTATGAAGAAATGTGACTAGTCTGTAGGGAGCAATCCTGTTATGGCTAGGGGGCTGATCCTGGATGATTGTAATACTATCTTTTATATCCTTGGTGGGGAAATCCTGTTTGATGACAGTCTGAGTTTTACCCTGTGTAAGGAGCAGGCCCTAATTCTATGATAAGAATTCTGTTATTTGAGGTCAGTAAAATTTTAGTCTTAAAACTGTTTAACTTTACTCCCCACTGTTTCCTTCCCCACCTGTTTAAACTTCTCAACTCTACTTGCAGCAGTTGTTCAGCAGAGGGAGCTTTTGGAATAAGCTGTTGATTTGTCTTTGCTTTCAGGAGACCCAGTATTTTGGGTTAGCCCCATAGAAAACCTCACCCGTTTCAATAATCAAGAGTTCAGAGTCTGGTCCCAAGCCTGTGAATTTGTAGGCACAGTTTGTTTCCATTTAGACATATTAGGGTTTTTTAAAAAACACATTTTAATAATAACTGAACTTTTATTCTGATTTTGTTTGATACTGTTATAGATGCTGACTTTTCCCTTTCTTTTCTTGCAGGAAAGAACTGGCACTTGTTTAGTTTTACCTTTTATATACCACATTATATTATATTTTCATTATATGGAAAAATGATCTATTAGCTTTGCTATTAAACATCTTCCTTCTCTATCTGTCTGTAGAAATGTTCTCTCTCTCTCACACGCACACACACAAAACATATGTATATATGGTCCTAATATTTCCTAGATCTTAAGTATTAGTATTTTTTTTATAAAACATGCCCCTAGTTCTTATAACATTTTTGAAATAAAGTATATTTTGTGCTGAATTAATAATTGTATCTAGTATTGTGATGTATTTTAGACATCTTTCTAGCGTTTTAGAAAGGTTTTGTAAGTGGGATTTAAGTAATCATACAGTTTGTTCCTTTACTTTGAGTTATGCAACATCTCTGTCTTCTATGTACATACATTTACTTGGGCAGAAGGCAGTTGGCTGATTGTACAGTTAGTTAAGCCAAGCGTATTGTCGTTAGCTTAAAAATATCAGTTCCCAAATAACTTCAAATGCATAAAATATTTTATGCCTCTGTTTTGGGGTTTAATTTTTTTGGGATTTCAAAACTTGTATCTTTGTTTCCCCCAGCTTAACTTTTTTTCTTTTGGAGAAACAGATAGATGAGTATGAGTTATAAAGGCAGGAAATCGTTTGATTTAGCTGGGTATCACTCAGATCGGTCTCATTTGATGGAGATGGAAGAAGTGAAAATATAGTGGAACACTGCAAAATGCATAAGTATTTGTACTGCATGGGGTGGCATAAGCAATGAGTTGGGTAGTGGTAGGAACTGAGGTATTGTCTGTTTAGTTAGGAAGCCATGTGAATCCAGCTATTCCCACCTTAGAAATATTTACACCACATTATTTATATTGTGTGAAAACCTTGTCCAGTCCACCATGGCAAGGTAGTAAGTGACAAACCCAGATGTTTTTATGAATATCGAGAGATCTTTTGAAGGGCTAATCATGGAATATAACCTTAATAGTTTACGTGATTTATGTTGTTTTTTTCCCTCATCAACTGAAGATGAAAGTAAAAATCAGAAAGCTATTCTATAAAATTGAAAAGGTTTTTTTTATGGTTTTACAGAAGAGTAAACCCTTTCTTATTTGGTGATTATATAGGAAGGGAAAACTAACGCTGTGGCTTTTTTGTTAACCAGGTCTTCAGGTGCTGGGAATGTAGCAGACCGTGTCTTGGCTCAGCTGTTAACGGAAATGGATGGGATAGAGCAGTTAAAAGACGTGACAATTTTGGCAGCTACAAACCGACCGGATATGATAGACAAGGTAAGAATAGTTGCATTGTGGTATATACTGGTCTCTTGTGAAAACTGGCTTCTGGAATAATTTGATTCTCTTTCAGTGTTTTTCCCTTTATTCTCTAATCCATTTTATGTTTAAGGGAAGATGTTTGAAAACAAAGACAGAGGAGGAGGAGGAGGAGGAAAGGACTATGTCTGCATTTCCTTTTTTTGTTACGTGGGGCTTAGTGAAAATAGAAATGTTCTGCAACGTCCTTAAGTAACAGTTTTCTGAAATCTTTCTTTAAATCAAGCTCACAGGAGATGTGCAATATTTCTGTAGAACCGCTTGTGTCTAATTTGCTTTTATAGTGTTTGTTTTTTTTATGAAGGAGTTTGCTGGACTGCTGGTTTCACTAGTTATTTCCTTTGAAAATATTTAGTAATCAGTGCTGCTAATTCAGCCAGGTGTAAAACATTACAATTTCTCTTTAGATACAGAGGTAATTATATATGGATAATAATTACACACCATTTTACATTTTGAGAATCTTAAATTTGTAGCTAACTGCAAAAAAACAAAAACAAAACAACTCTGCAACTTCCCCCCAAATCACTTTAAAACATTCCACAGCCATGTTCTCTTGTCAGAGTAAAACACAGTGGAATGGACCACGTTTGAATTGCTTTCGTCTAAGAAGCATTTCTAAGTAGTGGTCCTTACTCAAGGAAGTCTTTACTTGCTTGACTTTGGCTCCAAAAAACACAACCCTCTCTATCACTTATGTCCAAGAGACGTTCCACTGATGACTGTTATCATTAAGGCTTTTTTATATGCTTTGTGTGTTAGTCACTAGGATAGAGCAGGTCAGGAATTTTCCCTCAAATAAATTTCAGTTGAAAATGTCATTTCTAATTGGAATTATCTGTGGGAAGTTTTTGATTCTTGCCAAAAAAAAATTAATTTTCTATTGAGAAAATTTAAACTAAATATTTCATTTGGTCAACCTGAGTTGAAACGTTCTGATTTGTCAGATTGAAAAGAAACATTTCTTTTTGGTTCAGTTTGATGTTATTTTGGGTTCACCTCAACTGCCACAATGCTTCCTGGAAGTTGAAGTTTGTGTGCCTCATCTCCCCATTTCTCTCTAAGCGCTGGACTCACGGACTGGACTCCCATTATGCACCATGGTCTCCCCACCGATTGGACTGTCTGTTCTGCAAAAAATTCTAATAGTCAACTTTTTGTTGATTTGGGAAAGTATCAAATTTTGAAATATTGGAATTTCCCTATGGGTGGAAATCCCTATTTTTGACCAGATATCTTATAGAACAGTGGTGTCAACCAGGGATCTGGGGCTCTCTGGGGGGCCTCAAACAGGCTTCCCAGGGGGCCACTAAGCAGGGCCCAGTGTTACACTCACTGGGGCCTAGGACAGAAAGCTAGAAACCCTGGAGCAGCGTTCTCAATATTCTGGTAGTTGGGAGGAGGAAATCTGTTCCCTTATATAGGATATGAAAGTCACATATGCAGATCCCATTTAGCTGACATTGGAATTGGGTGACAAAGATTTCCCTCTTAGTGAGGGAATGGGTTTTCAACTGAACATAATTTAAATGCAAGGATTGTTGTTAACTATTAGCTTCTCTTCTTTTATCCTGTGTAATTTTGGCTGCTACTTCAGGACATTCTTGCTTTGACTTCAAAACACTAGTTTGTGTGTCTGCTTCTACCACTTGCCCAGTGAAAATGCCTACAAGCTGTTGATTTTCCCAACAGATAATGGGCCCCCGTTCCATCTTCATTAAGTTGCAGTTTGTTCTGAATGGAAAAGTTTTTTCTGATTGCCTTACAAAATTTAAAATCTATGAGAAAAGGATAAGACTAATTTTCTTCTTACATTATTTTCTAAATACAAATTATGCTTCTCCTACCTCCTTTTATTGCTGATTTTTACAGAGCTATATCATTGATATTTATTAATTATTACTGATTGGACAAAAGGAAAGACAAGGGAGAAAAAATCATTTTCAAAAGATTTAAAATATTTTCTATTTTTCCAAGGTAAGAAACTCTCTTAAAAGGGCTAGTTTATAGATGGATATAGGTTAGAATCTTGCCAGTCAGCACTGACTGCAGGAGGAGAGACCAAGTGCAGCTTAATGAGGTTTAAGAACTAGTGAGTCAGTGTGGCGGTGTTTGTACATTGGAGCAGGAAGGTGTAATGTCCAACTCTAGTAAACATATCCGTGCTAAGTCTGATTAAGTTAGAACTCTCAAAATAACAGTGTAGCTGCAGCTGCAAAGACAGTGAGATTCTCTAGCTACCTTGAATACACTCCTATTTGAAATCCTAGGCACACTGGAAGCACAACTGTTAGCCATGCAGCCACAGTTACACTACTATTTTTAGTGCACTAGATTGATCAGAGCCACAGGCATGCCTACCCAAATTGGAAATTACACCTCTAGTGTACACCTACCCATAGTGACATCATGCTTCCTACAAACCAAGTAGGTTGCACCATTATGCTGCTCTACCCCAGGAGTCGCAGATGCTTACAGTAGTTGCTCTTTCTCTTCTTTGAAAGGGAAAAGGGAAAGGTGAATGCTATAAGAATGCCACTATTCTGGGCTTTAGTAAATTAATAACTGGAAAATCTTGCAGTGTGGATTTGTGGTTTACATTATGATTAGTCAGTTTGTATATATGTCTTTAAAAACTTATGAATTAATGTAATTTTAAAAATATTCAATAGTGTAATCACATATTTCCAATCAATATATGCCCTTCTCAAGCATTCATATGATGACTACTTGTTCACTTTAACATGTGTTCCTTATATGCTGTAAAAAGTCACAAGTACAATGTACATCTATGTTCTTTGCCTTGGCGTTGCAGGGATTGAGGAATATAGTAAATTTTACTGGAGGTTCTATTCTTAGCTTTGTAAACAGAGTAAAGTTTGGAAGGTGTTTGTAATATGTCTAAACGTATTAATTTACACAAAGGGTAAACCTAAATCTAGCATATTCCTGTTTTATGTAGCTTATTTATCTACTAATATACGGTTTGTGGTCCTTCCCTATAATTTGAGAGACGTTTTTGAGAATATAGAGTGCAAGTAAGTGGAAGATTATTTTCCCTCAGTCTAATGCAGGCTTTGCTGTCATTGTAGATATGGATATCAGGGCTCTCTTATTTGTGCATATTTTAGCCATCCATTTAACTGTAAACTTGGTTGGTATTTGTGACATACATTTATTAATTATAATAATTTATTGGACTGTCACCATGGTACCTAAGCACTATTGCCAATAACCCCACCCCCACATTTAAGACTGTGTGAGACATTTTAACCTACTTTATTTCTCATTGACTTCTCACGTGATGCTAAGGTTGTTCTGAGGTGGTTGCTTCTTTCCTCAGAGAAAATATTTTATTTTACGTACTTCTGTTGTTCCTGTATTTTTCCCGTCTAATAAAAGTTGTTCTTCCTACATTCACACATGTTATGGGAACAAGATGTTCAGAACATTTATTGAAGGTGCAGATGAAACAAAATGCTGTTATGAGTAAATAATAATAATATCCTTCCTGTTGTGCAACAGATAAGTTTAGTTTTCACCACCTGTGGTGTCTGGGGAACAACTGTTGGAATAGAACTGATGAGACAGACGTATAAATATGGGAAATAATTTTAATTCATGCTGACTTCTAGGCTCAAGGAATAATTTTGGGGGGCTACCACATTTTAGGACCTTGTGTACTCTTATTCAATCTAAAATTAAATGTTTTAAATAGACTTCTAATTGAGTGTGCACATTCTTTCCAGAAAGAAAACGCAGAATACTTGTAGCACCTTAGAGACTAACCAGTTTATTTCAGCATAAGCTTTCGTGGGCAATAGCCCACTTCTTACAGATACAGACTAACACGGCTGCTATTCTTAATTCTTTCCAGAGTGCTCTCTACCAGATTTCCTTGGAAGGTAACCTATGTGTTTTTCCTCTTTGGTATTCGCTAATCTAAACCAACTTGCTTCTGTATCACGGAGTCTTAACATACCCAGGGTTTTAGTGTAGATCTTAACTCTTAGGTGAGAAGGGTGGATTGCTATCATTGTTACATGCCCCATGCAAATATCTTCTTCCTCTTGAGCTGTATTTCAATCTCCATTAGCAAGGGAAGGCTGAAGCAAGACACTGCTAGATCCCGAGGGAGTTCAGTGAGTATTTCAGCACAGGAAGTGAGATGTGTGTAGCTGAGAAATCAAATAGTTTTACCTCCTGCTGGGTCAAATTTGAATGTCAAACACATTAGATGTGATGTAAAACACAAGGCGTTGAATGAAGTGACAGTCTGTGGTCCAGGATGGCACCCTGGGGCTTTTAACAGCCTTGCTCCCCCTTATCATGGAGTGCAGAAAAGTTGCATCCTCAAGTGTGTCATTTACATAAGAATGACAGGATGTGATGGGACAAATGAAGATTAATGAGATGATTTGATGTCAGCATAGCCTATTGTTTTTAGATTGATGAAGATCTGAATTTCATCAGTGTTGAGAAGCTGGGAATGGGTGACAGGGGATGGATCACTTGATGATTACCTGTTCTGTTCATTCCCTCTGGGGCACCTGGCATTGGCCACTGTTGGAAGACAGGATACTGGGCTAGGTGGAGCTGTGGTCTGACCCAGTATGGCCATTCATGTGTTCTTATGCTTTAGAGCAGTATAAAACGGAAATTGTAGTGGTGCACAAATAATGCAATGAATGCCAAAGAACTGGGAGTTTACAGTTTTTTAAAAAGCACGTATAAAGAGCCTGAAAGAGTATGGGTTCAAATCTAAGATGTCTTACATGCTGCTCATGAGTAAGCTCTAAATATGCCAGAACAGAGGAACATTTTCCTTCTTTTTGTATTTTTATTTAACCCTAAATTTTTTACCAAAAACATTGGGACCAAATTATTCTTTGAAGTAGCTTTACCTCCCAGGGTTGAATTTAGCTCACTTAGTTAAAAAACATGTGGACGCAACCCACTGTTCTGATCATATGAACAAAATAAAACTGCAGCATGTGTTGTCCTCAGAAATTGCCAACAGTGAGGAAATGGAATGAGATTCTCTTTCCCCACAATCCTCTTTGATCTTGAATGGTTTTGGAGGGTTCCTTTTGGTCAGAGGTTCATACAGTGGTTTACAAAAGTTGGTCTGACCCTCAAAATGTTGATCGCTCGGTAGTTATGGGACAGCTCTAATTCAAAGTGGTTTGTTTTGATGAAAATCAAAAATACATTATATGTCGGTTTGGCAGAATCAGTAAAGAAATTCTAATTTCTGGCCTGCAGCAAAAGAAAATAATCTTTCCTCTTTAGAAACTTCAAAGTTCTGCCTTTCTTGAGGCTTATGGAAGAAATTCAAATATTTAGGTTTGCAGTTTTACGAGTTAAAGGAAATAAAGAATCTTGCATATTTATTAGTTATTGTCTGGAAATGTATATGTATTGTTAGAGCAGGTGATACTGTAAGCATGTTTACCAGTCCGATTTGCTGGCATAAATTACAGTTCCTAACACAATATACTCATTTATTTGTGTATTTGCCTATTTGGTGACTGTAGGGCTTGCCTTGTATTCTTCATCTTAATCACACACAACTGTCTCGTTTATGTAATGTCTTCAACATGATAGGGTTACAAGTGCCCTGGGTACTTGTGTGCTGCTGCCTGCAGAGCTGGGCTTTGTACTTTGTGTATTCTACACATGGCATTCCCCTAATTTTGGTGAAGATAGAATCATAAGGCACTTCAGCTCTAATTTAAAATAAAAATAAATCTTCTAGTCCTATTCTTTACTGAGAGAGAATTGAAAATTTAATGTAAACCGACTGCTAATACTGAAATGATGAAAATGTTATACTTGACTTCGAAGGGATTCTGGGGGGAATCGAAAGATTCTGCCTAATGATGCCCTTACACACAGTGTTGGATTAAAGGATAAGAAGTATAGTCTAGTGCTCAGGGCCCCAGTGCTTACAGTCATGTGACTACATCAGACTGTAAACTTTCTTTTTATTTTCTAAAGATAAGTTTCTAGTCTTTATGATCACGATGAAAACCTTGAAAACATGAACCAAGTGTAACTGATGCAGCAAGGCCTACTGTGAGCCTGAAAAATAACTCTGAGCACTGCTGCCTTCATTTTATATAACTAGGACCCTACCAAATTCAGTCCATTTTGATCAATTTCCTGGTCATAGGATTTTAAAAATCATAAATTTCATGACTTCAGCTATTTAAATCTAAAATGTCATGGTATTGTAACTGTAGGGATCCTCGCCCAAAAAGGAGTTGGGGGGGGGGGCGCAAGGTTACTGTAGGGAGGGGACGTGGTACTGCTACGCTTACTTCTGCACTGCTGTGGTGGCGGCGGCGCTGCCTTCAGAGCTGGGCAGCCAGAGAGAGGTTGCTGGTCAGGAGCCCAGCTCTGAAAGCAGAGCTGCCTCCAGCAGCAGCGCAGAAGTAAGGCTGGCATGGTGTGGTATTGCCACCCTTACTTGTGTACTGCTGCCTGCAGAGCTGGGCATCAGTTAATGGCCACCAATCTCCCACCACCAGCTCTGAAATCAGCAGCGCACAAGTAATGGCAGGGTATGGTATTGTCACCCTTCTGTGCTGCTGCCGCTGGGGTGCTGCATTCAGAGCTGGGCACCTGGCCAATAGCCACTGTTCTCCGGCCCCTCAGTTTGGAAGGCACTGTACAAGTATGGAAGACAATACTGTAACACCCCACCCATCCCCTGCCCCCTTTACACCTCCCTTTTGGGTCAGACCCCCAATTTGCGAAACAGTAGTCTCCCCATGAAATCTGTATAGTATAGGGTAAAAGCACGCAAAAGACCAAATTTCATGGAACGAGACCAGATTTCACAGTCTGATTTCATGCGTTTTTCATGGCTGTGAATTTGGTAGGGCTCTCTCTCTATAACAGTAATCAGACCCACTGCTTGGGCATCCCTCAACACCATCCATGCAGAGAATTTTGTGAAGAGAAGGAGGTAGGTGTGACCTGTTCAGCCCCCCCCCCCCCTCCTATTAATGCAGATAAACTCTGGCTACTGAACTCTGGCTACTGAGATAAGTATTGCAAGTATGGTCCCCCGTGCTGTTACTCCTGAATTCCTGTTGCCACCCCTGTTACTCCTCTATGTGGAGGGTTCCTACTGCTACTCCTGGGAGTTGGCAATCTGACCTAGTGATCAGAGATCCGTCCTGGCCTCACAGTCAGGAAGCAAGAATCAATTCAAGGGTCAGAGTCAGGAGTACGAGTTGGAGCCAAGGGTGAGAGACAGAGTCAGAAGCTGGGCAAGGGGAGCAGGGCTGGGGTGGGCTAGAGCAGGGCAGGAGCAGACTACAGCAGGATGGGAAGACCCAGGAGTGATCACAACTGTGGGTGTAAGTATTGAACAGTCAACATCCTGCTGCTAAGCCTAAATGTAGACCTGTTGGCTCCTTTCAGCCATTTGGACCAGCTGACCAATCAGGCAATTCTACTGCAACCCAGTTTGGCTCGTTAGGCCCCAGCTCAGCTACGGGAGCTCAAACCAATGGTTCCTCAAACTGAGAAGAGTAGGGAAGCTGCTGTGGTGAGGCAGGCGATTCATGCGGTTTGAAGCAGGACGGTTATACTTTTGTGCAGTTTGTGCCCTGTCCAGTACAGGTATAAAACTGGAGGTGGTCTTGTCTGGTATGCATGAGGATGCTATGTTGAAGAGTGTGCTACTCTGACCCCGCTTATGTGACCTCACACACTGCGCTTGTGATGTCACACTGGCAGGGGCAGGGCTGCGTGCTCTTCAAAGCGACATCCTTTGTGGACGATGGCCTTGCATGCACAGTGTGTGTGAGGTCATGCCAACAGGCGTGGGGTGCCATGCTCTTTTAAACGGCATCCTCCATGTGGCGTGACCTTGCATGCACTCCGGGAGTGTTGGTGTCAGGCAGGTAGGGGCAGCCTCACTCCATTCCCAGAATTACCAGAATGTCTGGTATTCTGGGTACGCATCAGTGGCCACCATAGCTGTTTCCCTTGCCTCTCTGAAAGGAAAATGGACCTCCTGCCACTGTCACAGAGGACCGTATTTTGTGGTGTGCTTAGGGCCCTGAATTGCCTAAATGTGGCCGTTCCTGCATACAGGTTTTTTTTAAATTGTAAAATGAGTCTGTGAAGTTTGGAATGTATCTCAACCAATCATCTTGTTAACTTTCCTGAGAATATATAGCTGGCCTCTGCCAACTAGTGCGACAGGAATTGGTTACTTTTAGAGGGAGACAGTGTTGTAAGGTTTAATGGTTGCAAAGTGTTTTCTGATATTTGAATGAAAAGTGTTAGTTAAGTGAAATATTGTTATACCCTTCGTTTGGCACTGTTAGCTTACTGAAACAGTCCAGCATGTGTACTTGCCTTATCTGAAAAGTTTTAATAGCCTTATGTCCAACTTTCTAGGGAATGAAGTTGATTTTTTTTTAAAAAAAGTTTGCAAACTCTTTAGGCCAACTGATATGGAACAGCTGACACCAGTCTTTGGGGGGCTTCGTAGGGGTTATGTCACTAGCATATACCGTATTTTTCGTCTTATAGGACGCTCCGTCCTATAAGACGCACCCTCATTTTTTAATCCAAAATCCGGAAGAAAAAAAAAAAAAAAAAAAAAGCGCCTCGCTCTCCCGTCCCCGCCGCGCGGGCGGGCTGCCGGGGTTCCCCCCTCCCCGCCGCGCGGGCGGGCTGCCTGCCGGGGTTCCCCCCTCCCCTCCCCGCCGCGCGGGCGGGCTGCCTGCCGGGGTTCCCCCCTCCCCGCCGCGCGGGCGGGCTGCCTGCCGGGGTTCCCCCCTCCCCGCGGGCGGGCTGCCTGCCGGGGTTCCCCCCTCCCCGCCGCGCGGGCGGGCTGCCTGCCGGGGTTCCCCCCTCCCCGCCGGGGTTCCCCCCTCCCCGCCGCGCGGGCGGGCTGCCGGGGTTCCCCCCTCCCCGCCGCGCGGGCGGGCTGCCGGGGTTCCCCCCTCCCCGCCGCGCGGGCGGGCTGCCGGGGTTCCCCCCTCCCCGCCGGACCAAAAAAAAAAAAAAAAAGCGCCTCGCTCTCCCGTCACATGGGAAAACATGGGAGCGCGCCCGCGGCGGGGAGGGGGGAACCGGGACGCTTTTTTTTTTTTTTTTTGGTCCGGCGGGGAGGGGGAAACCCCGGCAGCCCGCCCGCGGCGGGGAGGGGGGAACCTCGGCAGCCCGCCCGCGCGGCGGGGACGGGAGAGCGAGGCGCTTTTTTTTTTTTTTTTTTTTGCATTCGTCCTATAAGACGCACCAACTTTTTCCCCCCCGTTTTGGGGAAGAAAAAGTGCGTCTTATAGGGCGAAAAATACGGTAACATGCTGGGATGTGATTCAGAATGGGAACCAGAGTCTAAACACAAGAACTATGGATCCCCCCCAAAATTAACTATTAAAAAACATGCCTCTTTGCTATTTAGGGTCATTTAACTTATTCTAAAATGTCAGGATTAAATACATTTTGGAGATTACCCTTTCAATCGGACAGCAATGAGTGCTTACATCATTTTGGCCAGGTGCAGCATGGTTCTTTGAAATAAATGAAGTATAAAATTTCTTTTGAAGATAAGATTGTTCTGCAGCATATAATAAATTTTAAGAAAATGAAGCTCTAGGGAGAGACATCAAAATACATGCTGTGGAAGAGAGTATCAAATATTAAAAAATTATTTGTTTCAAAATCTTGGCACACTCACAAGTTCCTTTATCTTCTCTCTGTTGCCATTTGCTTTCTGTGGTATTAATTTTAGTCAGGCTTGTTGTACGTGACAGTCTCAGCAACCATAAGCAGCATTATACTCTGAGAGGTGGGTATTTCTTAAGAGGTGTTATATTGCCATGGTTAATAATGGATGTTGATTTATTCAGGTGGTAAAGTGTGTGCCAAGATTATCTGTAGAATTAAAACTGAAGACTCAAGAGAAGGATTTAAAGTTGTTTCAGAAAAATGGTCTGCCAAACTTGAAATGTACAGTAATTTGAGTAAATATTGGTTCATCCCATCTCCTCAGGAAAGCATGTACATACTGGATGAACACAGCTGTTTTGCAGCTTAATTGCATAAACAGTATTCTACAGTGGGATTGGCCAGATGGTCCCTTCAGCCCATGCAAAGTCCCACTAACCCATGTAAGGCTGTGCGGTTGCAGTGATAATTTGGTTTCCACAGAAACGTGATATTTTTATTTAAATCAGGAACTGTATGTTTAAGTGGTTTCCAGTGGAACCTTTGTTTCGTACAAGTATGGCAAATAAATATTTCCAGGTGTGCAAAAGTGATTTTTGCTTCTAATTATTTGATTGTCAGAGTGTGGAGAACTGAGCAGTAAATCAGCCTTAAGGCTGCTAAAATACAACCCTTCCCAAACCTCAGTGGTGACAGTTGAAGAGCATGGTGACTTTTTTCACTTAAGATTTATTAGTTACCTGAAAAGAGAGGGTGGAGGTAAAACTTGTTGGGCTGCATATTTTCTCTTTTAAGAGAGATAATATAACTCTAGGATAAATTGGCTTTATTTTGTCTGTGAAAACATGCATCCAGATAATGCATGTAAAATATACATACAGATAATAGTTTGAATTCATGGAGAACAGAAAAGTAAATATGCATGCACTTATACTTTATAACAGATAACATTCCTTACATTGAAGCAGTCATGTATTTATCATTGCTAATACTTTCATAATCTTTTGCACAATACATGGTGGAGAGCTAATTTGAAGCTATCAAATACTTTCTAGAAGTAGGTACCAAATATACTTATTTCATCTGGAAAAGTCCAAAGGAGAAAATTTGCTCTCATTCAGACCTTTCATCCTGCCAAATGAAGGACACAATGTGTGACAAAGACCCAAAATAATTATTCATTCAGGAAATTTAAAATGCTGTGGGATTCATTCCTTTCATGTAAATAACTTTCTGCACCTCAGTTCAGTGATTTGTGATGTAAATGATTTTTCAACAATTAAATTAAAGAGGACACCAAATTTGTGAGGAACTCAAGTAACTTAGGGACTGAAATGAACAATGTTCCTTGAAAGGAGACGTTCTTGAAAGGTACATATGCACTGGTGTAAAACTGGAATTACAGTGGATTTATTGTGTGTGTTATTTTTTAAGGAGTTTTGTAATGCTGTAAATTGCTTTTTTATGTGTGTGGGAGGGGTGAGCTAATTTTTTATTGTGATTATAGTGGCAATAGAAAAGTTTAATTTCAAGTAATTTATGTTTCTTGAACTGAGTTTACATATCTACAATGTTAATGGTAAGCAACTACAACCATTTTTCCTGTATGTATGTATATATAGTAATGTAGTTTTACTGTTTTAATAACTTGGGAATTAAAACAGAAGGATACATATATACTTTAACTTCCTCCTCCCCCCCCCCCCCTCCTTCTCACTTTATCATCATTATGGTACCTGTCTTTTAGGGTAAGAGCTCAGGTGAACAGTTTTTTTCCAGAGCCATATCAGCATGGTGCCATAGATCAGTTAGTATGGTAAAGTGCTGTGTGAATGGTCAGAACCTTGATCACATTTAATCTGGGATGTTGAGTTTTATGGCAGCAAGGTTTGTTTCACAATCTATTAGATGGCATAAGTCTTTTTATCTGATAAGCTTCATTGGCTAGAGATAACAAGTTGAGCAAGAGTTATGGTTCCAGAGAGACTTGTGGTTTTAAAAAAATATTTATTGGAAATGAAGTTGAAACAAATACTATCACAGGCCTGATAGGTCAGAGAAGACGTACAAAGAAGGATACAGTAGCTGCAAATTGTGATGGTTGGGTTTGTCGCCACAAATACACTTTGTGCTCAGTTTTCAGTTGGGCTTCTGCCCAGCTTCCCTTTTTGTGGCTGCAAAAGGTACACTATATTTTATATTTGCAAACAAAAAATGACATTAAAAGAATATGATCAAGTTTGGAAAATCAAGCTCTCAGAAGTTAGGAAATGTTTTTTTAGGAACAAAGTTACAAAAGTTAGGAAATGCCTGTGTGCAAAAAAGACATATCCCTTACACAAATGCCACCCTCAGCTCTGCCAAATTTCAAGTCCCTTCCCCAAAGAAGGGTCTCTGCAGTTCCTTAGCCTGGACAAAACAATGTATTTTCCTTAGCCTTATTCTTGGAAATGGCTGAAACATTTTGGCTTAGAATTTCCAGAAATATTTAGCCAGACATGAAAAACATGAGCCCAAAAGATTAAGATTTGGCAAAGATACAAGCCACAGAAAAGGGTCTTTTTTATGGGAAGTGTCGGTGTTGGACAAACTTAATAGGCAGTGTTTCCAGCCCTGCCTGCAATACAGCACTAAAGTAAACTTGGAACTCATGGTGAAACAGAATGTCCTGAATTGTTTCAGTGTCCCGCAGAGTGAATATTTTAATAATAGTTATTACAGATTTCCAGTTACAAAGATGATGACCTATGGGGGGAGAGGGTGGTGATGCCTTCATTATAGGGTTTCCCTACATATTATTACAATATAAGGCACTGGTTTTAATCTTTAAGTTTATAAAATCCTCCAACCCTAGACAAAATAAATCCGACATTTCCTTATCAGTGACGTGGAAGAAAGATCCTGTTTCCTTCACTACTAAACAGCTGTGAAGACCTATGGGGCCTAACTAATGTGATAGTCCTTCAGCAAGGGTATCTATGCATCCGATGAAGTGAGCTATAGCCCACGAAAGCTTATGCTGAAATAAACCAGTTAGTCTCTAAGGTGCTACAAGTATTCCTCGCTTTCTTTACGGATACAGACTAACACGGCTGCTATTCTTGAACCTGGGTTTTTTGGTAAATTTTAGAATCACTAACCATTAGAAGACTGTCAAAAACATAGACTAATAAGCACGTAATGTGAACTGGACGGTAGCTGTTCAAAAGTCCAACAGATGGTTCAGTCCAAAAAATGGAGAGGCTAAAAAATAGTGTGTCAGATTTAGCAGCAGCTCCTCTTCGTTTGTAAAGAGTCCAGATTGCTATTCCTTATCTGGGTTATGTCTAAGGGCTTGGCTACACTTGCAGATGTAGGGAAAGTGCTCCAGTCTGACAGCTGCAAGCGCACTGGCACAAACACATTTGTGGCACTTGCAGTGGCATTGGGAGCGGTACATTATGGGCAGCTATACCAGCATTCCAGTGGCTGCAACATGCTTTTCAAATGAGGGAGGGGGGATTTGGAGTGTGACAGGGAGTGTGGTGTGTGTATGTCGGGGGAGAGAAAGTGGGTTTCTGAGTGCTGGGAGTGTGTCAGCACGCTGTCTTGTAATGCTACTGTCTAGAGGCAGCCTCAGACAAGCAGTTTGCCCAGCAATACTAGAGAAGGCAACATACAGTTTATAATGAACTTTTACAGTTTAGATTGTTTTGTACCGTTGCAGTTTGATACAGAAAAATAAAAGGAGCAGAGCAATAAGCATGACAATGGTCACACCATGTCTGAGCATCAGTCATGACCAGGATAGATGAGCTACAAGTCTAGATATTGGTGTCTGCATGAAATTAAGACCTCTGAACAGCTGTAGGAGAAGCTGGGGAATGTCACAAGCTGGTTCCCAGTGGACACAGAAACCTGTTTCTTTTTTGGTGTGTCATCTTACATTTTCCTCTAGAACTTTTAAAAAATTGTAAATGTTTAGGCAAAAAACCCACTATTTCAAAGAGGAACAAGAGTATAATTTTTACATAGCTAGATAGAGATATAGATTAAAAAACAGAATTCCTACCGTACAAGAAGTTAAATCGGGCATCATATTATCAACCTGATCTAATACTCAGTATTGTCCAGAGTGTTGCAAGAGAATGTTTAGCTAATAAAGGGTTGTATAGCTATACTATTTATTATTTATGATTTGCATTACAGTAGCACCTTGAAGCCCAATCAGGAATCAAGGCCCCTTGTATTATGTACTTTACAGCCTGAAATAGAAGGAAGGCGGTATCTATCAAGTCTTTGTTTAATTCATCTATTGCATCTTGCTATAAATCCAGTGGGTTAAGGTAGTGAGGGGAAAGGTAACAGTGAATCAATCAAGTTTTGTATAATAACCTGTAGTTGCAGTACATCTCTTTCCAGCTAGTACTGAAAAAATGGGAATCTGGAAGCAAACATGTTATGCTTGATTTCGTTGCTATTAGAGAGCAGGATAGGTTGAAAGATGCGGAATGAAACTCAATAAGGATAAAATGATAATGATAAAGCAAATGGAGATGCTAACACCTGATAATGATAAAGAAAATGGAGATGTTTCTAGAAGGAGGACAGGGTGTGAATTAAATTACAAATAACTCAACTTTATTTCAGGAGTTGTTTTTCAGTGATTGTTTTCTGCAGAGGCCACAGATCAAGAAGAGAACATTAGACAGTCTGCAAGACAAGTCTTATTCCGTGACTTAATAAGTAGGCATGTGGCATATGTAAGCAAGAACACTTGCCAGGGTGTGTGTTCATCAGTCAACATAGGAGGTGTGCGTAATTGGCAAGCACACACCCTGGAACATGTTACTGCACTTATAATATGACCATTTAATTTACTTTTATGAAGGCACGTAGTACTCTGTGCTGGGTTGCAAAAAGCTTTCATTTTTTTTAGAACAGTGTACTGTATTTTCACACACATAATAAAGTGCGTTAAAGATTTAAATGCCAATTTTAGTTTTCAAGTACCTTTCTTTTCAGGTACTTAAGCTGCTATGCCATCATTCTGTGTTGATGATTCCTGCCATCTTCCCTGAGTGGATGGGAAGAAATACAAGTGCTGCTTTTATTCAAAATTTCTCCCTGCTGTTCCCCATTTTTCTCACTTCCTTGAGATGCCCCATCCACTTCTGGGGCAAAGAAGCCCAATTCTCAAAACAGTTGGGGGGTGTAGACCTGACACCCTACAGGAAACATTGACGTCAGAGGACATGCTCCTTTCACTGTGCAAAGACTATATACCTGCAGCATGACTGACTGACACTTGTTTCGGGTGATTAATGCATTAGAAAGAATGAACCGAGTTTAACTTTCAAATGCAGGTTACGTTTGCAGGTCTTGTAGCATGGAAGAACATTTGTCAAGTATAAACTGAGCAGATTTTCACTGGAGGATTCTGAGATACAAATATAGAAACCCACAATACCATTTGAACAGTAATATTTCAGAAGAACAGTATTTTAACAGACTTTGGAATCAGAGCAGAAACAGCTGGGGAAAGCTAGATTGGATATTTTAATCTTTAAATAATATTTTTACATAAAACGTAAGTTTTTGCAGACAGTACTCTTTTAAAAATGGAAAATAGAAGAAAAAGATCCACCAGTACTGCTACAAAAGAGTTGATCATTCTGGATCTTGGGCAGACTTGGATTGTCTTCAACCCAAGCTCAAGCCTTTTTCCTTTTCTCAGAAACCACTGATCCACTGGTCTCCAGTCCTGCAAATGCGTATGCGTGTGCTGAGCTTTAAAGGTAAACATGTATCTAAATGTTTGCAGAAATAGGGCTTTAAGGACTAGAAAACATGACTTGTATTAGCATCTGATGCACCATGACCTGCTGCTGTTGCAACCACTAACTGGGCTAAAACAATATCTTCTTTTAGAACTTGTAAGCACCTTGGGTTTTAACATAGTTCTCATGTGTCAGGGCCCTTTTTCCTTCCCCTCTCTTCTGATACTGCCAATGTGAGGCAAGAACATCAGCTTCGCATAGGAGCAATCTGATACAAATAAATTTTGAGAGGCATGCTGGCTGGCCAACCTCACAACAGGTGATGGTGAAAGGAAAACAAATAGAAAAAGTATCCATTCACAACATCAGGGATTCCTCACCCATCTTACATTAAGCACTTGTCTACTCACACAAATTGTACCACTTTAACTATACTGAGATAGTTAAAGCAGCCCAGCCCCCTTGTGTGGATAGTTATCCCAATATAAAACTGTCTTAAACTGTATATAGTTATTCCCTTATCTGGAGGGGAATATACTATTCTATATAGACATAAGCTATACTTGTACAAGGCACATTTACACTGATATAACTGCATCCATCCTAGTGATTAATTGGTTTAACTATTTCTGTATAAAATCACACCCTTAACCACAATAGTTATATAGGTATAAAAACTATGTGTAGACAAGACCAGACCTAAATAGTAGCAGCTTCAGAGAGGCTGGTCAGTATCCATGACTCAGCTGTGTACTTGTGAGTTTATCCCCTTCAGAACATCTGA
This sequence comes from Sternotherus odoratus, assembly GCA_032164245.1. NCBI lineage: Eukaryota > Metazoa > Chordata > Testudines > Kinosternidae > Sternotherus > Sternotherus odoratus. The sequence continues at coordinate 34,520,071 of JAVMKO010000004.1, forward strand.
TTGATCGGGTATCTGTTGTTTGGAGGAAAAGGAGTTACAAAACATGAGGATTTTGAAAATAATATGTTGTAACATTTATTTGTTCTAAATATATTATAAAATAAAACCAAGTGGAAAGGAAAACTTAAAAGAACATGAAATATTCTTACAGTATTTCTGCAACAAGTGAATCAGTATCATTTTTCCATCCAAAGAGTAATAAAGTTTATCGAAAGGTAATTTTTGCTTCCTTGCATTCAAATCTTTCTTTGCTTAAAGTCCTTAGCTGCAATCTTAAATTCATTTTCCTTTTTCTTCCTCTAAGGAGCTGTTGTGCATGTTTTCACTATTTCTTGCCACTGTTTTTGCTGCACGTTTGTCTCAATAATCCTCTCATGAAAACACACAGGAGTGTTTGTTTACATAGAATCTTAAATCACAATAAAGGGAAGTGAGATATCCTAATATTTATTAGTTTGTTGGTCTGATTGTTGTGTTTGAATGTGAAGCTTTAGTATCTCCATTACAGCTCTGTCCCATATCCTATCTACCAAATACTAAGAAAGGAAACCTGGGTATTTTCTAAAGCTTTTCAGGCAGATCTGTGACTCCTATAGTTGAAGAAATGTAGGAGCAGCAGATGGCAGTCAAACCAAAGTTCATTATGTTAGCTTGCTTAAGGTTTCAAATGGCTAGGCATATAAGAGTCTGGAGAGAGACAGACAGACACAATGGCTGATGATTAGTGCCAGAGAGGGTGTTCTTACAAATTGGTAAGAAAATATTCGTATGTCAAACATTAGAAAAGAAGAACTTTAATTCTTACCCATCTGGGATTTGTATTTTAGATCTTTATAGTTAGGAAGCTCTTGTAGTTTTTGGCTGCAGATGTGAATGTTTTTTTTTTAGAAGTACAAAAATTGGTGATTGGTTTGTCAAATATGGAGCTCTGTTACCATCCCTCTTTTACCAGGCATCTCACTTGTGTACTAAAAATTCTTTAAATGTAAAGATGTCTGCTTTCTCTATCGCTGCTAGGAAGAGATTTGTGTTTGTCCTGAACTCTCTTTCACACTTTGGGATAATATGCTATTTTCATCAGTTAATTTTTTTTTATGGGAACCATACTTTTCTGCTAATCTCAATGAATAATAAGCGTAGTACAGGACAATTTTTTTTTGTGCTTTTAATTGTGCTGTTTTGTAGAATCCCAGCTAAGTGATTAAATAGTTCAGTGGGATGTGGTATTTTTATTTGCTTCCTGTCGTAAGCTATTGCAACAGTTGCTGCTTTGTATCCCAGACATGGCCACATTTCAGTGGCTGATGGATTGATTTCCTATATTTACATCCCTTTTCTATTTCAAGGTTGTAGTCAGGCTTAATTAGCCAGAATGTACACCCATTAGCAAAAGGCACTGCAGTATCATTAAATATTAATATTTGCTTTATTGTCATCCTAAATCCATGTCTGTTTTTCAAAGACATGTTAAATTTACTCACCTGTGCCATGCCACATCCTCAGCCACACCTTTCTTCCACTTGAAAACTAATCTTGATTTTTAAATTATACTGTTTTGGTTATTTGGCTTCAATTCTGGCTCAGTTGTGTAGTCTACTTTAAAAAAAATCTGTGGGAAACTGAACATTTTATCATGAGTCTATTTTTAGTGCACACTTCATATCTCATCTCCCCTAAGGGGTTAATTTTGTGCTATTAACTGAAGAGCAGAGTTTACACTAAGCATTATTTAACATATACTGGTGGTATTACTGTATTTCCTGTTTTGTATTCACAATAATAGGTTTGTAAAGAGGTACCTTTGTGTAAATTCCTCACTGACATTGTAGGCAAGTATATTCATGTCTTGAAGTAAGCACGGAAGAGAAGTGTTGTTGGAACACTGCTAAAGAAGGAAATCTCTTTGTGTTTCATAAATGATACTCCGAAGGCACTTTAAGAATATTTTTTTAAATGTCAGCTATGCATTTGTTTTGTTTCCTTGCTTTTATTATTCTGGCTTGAATTGGTTCTGAACCCCTTAGAAAAAAATCATTTAGATCAACAAGAAACTGTCTCTATGGTTGTAGTGAATTGGATTGTAAGACTGACATTGTTTTGTAATGCAAGAGCAGATTCACTGAATAGCATGTATATTAGAAAGTTTGAGAATAAATGTGTGTACCATAACTGGATGAAATTCTTTCCTAGTATATTTATGAATCCAGTTTAAGGTTGCTGATTAAATAAATGGGTTTGGAGTTTTTTACCCCCTAAGGCTCTGTGTCCAGTTTTTTGTTTGAAATGGTTATGGAATTGCCAAGATATTTATGATGACCAAAACTGGCAACACAATGGAGAGCGTCTAAACTAATTAGGTGTTGTTAGCAAAAGCCATTTTTAATGCTTACTGACCATCTGGTTATTTTTGAAATGTATTTTGAATCTCTAGGGAAGTAGAGAGATGTTACAGATAAAGGACCTAGGAACATTTTAAACATTTATTTTGAAAAGTAATTAAGTGTCCTTTATTGTGGAGGCCAAGGGATTAAAAATCCCGTGGTAAAGCTTTGCATATTGTACTCTCTTGATTTAATAAATTTTAATCACAGAATAATTTTGGAGAGTTCCTTTCATACTGTATACGCTCCTTAAGTAGACAAGTTGTACCACTTTAATTATACCAACATAGTTAAATCAGTACAATCACCCTAGTGTGGATGCAGTTCTATTGATATAAAGCTGCTCAGGGAGCCCTCTCCCACCGTTCACAGCAGGAATATACTAGAATACACCTGTATTTGGAACTACTGTGGATCTGATCCATCTTTGTCTTGCACGTTGTGTAGTCATTTGCACCAGTGCAAGGGGGGTGTAAAACATTGCTGTTCTTGGTGGCATTTTACACTAATGTTGCACTGGTAAATGACTACACAAGGTGCATGACGGTGGTAAATTGGGCTTTCTGTGTAGTGGTGGCTTAGGAGAGCAGTGTAATGGCAGTGAGGGCTTTGTATTTTTATTTTTAAACTACAGAACTGTATGTCACAGTGTAACAGGGCCGACACTCACCCCTGCGGTGCCTCCCGCTGGTCAATCGGGGAATCAGCTCCTCCAGCGTCTGGAGCGCCCTCCGCAGGTTGATGCCCTGCTCCTGTTTTGGCCCAGTGTGCCTCCCGGACCCCGGTGCCCTCTAACTGCGGGTGCCGCACCCCTGCAGTACCCCCTTTGGTCTGAGGGTCTCCTCTTCCTGGGGGAACCCTCTACCCCCTATCCCCACCTCGCCTCAGAATGTGCCACTGTCAGTCACCACTTGCCCCCGCTCACTGGAGCAGACTGCAGTATCATGGCCTCTCATCACCGGCAAGGGGGTTTGGCCTGCTGTCGCTATCTCTAGCCCTGGGCTGCCCCCTGCAACCCTGGTACTCCTGGGTCGGGGCTCTCTGGCTAGAGCCTGCCCAGCTCCCTCTGCACTGCCCCAGCTCTGCCCTAACCCAGGTACCTGGCTTAAGCTCCTGCAGCAAGATCTGTCTACCTCTGAGTACAGAGGAGATTGACTCTCCCTAGGCCCCTGCCTCTCAGCCTTTATACTCTGGCCTGAGTGTTTGGGGCGTGGCCGCCCAGCTGGGCCCACTCCCCAATCAAGCCTGGAAGCCTGCTAGCTCCCGGCCTTAACCCCTTCCTGGGCTATCCCAAGCCCCTTTCTGTAGGGGGCGGGTGGTCAACCCGCCACACACAGTATGGGAAGGGACAATATAAAAGTACTAGTATTACCAGTAGATGTAAAAGCAATAGATGTGTGTGAGGGTGGGAATGTATTGGGGGAGTCGGGAGTGAGTGAAAACTCTATAAATACTGTATTATATGAAGAAAAACAGGCTAAAATCTTCTAAAATTACCTTCCCCGCTGCTTATTGAGAGGACTTTGGATATACTGGGTAGCCCTGCTTTCCTTCCAAAATAGTCTAGAAACTTTGAATGATAGAGAGGCAGGATATTTTGCAACTGTTAATGTTTCATCAAAAATTTGAAGGGAGCAGAGTTTTGCTTATTGCTATATAAATAGCAATAAGGACGTTTTATCTGTCCCAGAATTGCTCAGTCTATTTAAATGTGATGTACAAGATGTTGCTGCCTTTGATGAAATTTTGCTTAAATCAAAATCTTCCTTAACCCCATCAAACTGAATTGTTTAGATCAATGCTGTGCGTATATATTACTTGAATAACAAATTCCTTGGCTTCCATAGTAATCCTGAAATAGTAGTATTGGGTACAGGTGCTTGGATTATGTTGAAAGGATTCGGAGTCTATTTCAAATAGTAATAGGAACATTTGTGCCATAGCAGGGTTTGCATGGTATTTTACAAACACACAGTAAGCCAGACTCTGCCTTTGGTGCAGATGTGAGTGCCTTGAATGCAGGCCATAGAGGCATTCTGCCTGTGGAGAAAAAAGGCAAAATATGTGCAAGGGTGCTAGAAAACCATGCTCATATTCGCCACTTACATCTCCTTTTAAGAGGAGCAATGTGTATTCATCTCCCCTACCCTTAGCACTAGCATTAGCATCTAAGCACTAGCTGTTATGTAGGAGAGCCCCTGTCTCATTCCCAAACTACATAACACCATTTAGTGTGGAGAACACAGCTAGCCATGTTAGCAACTCCCCCCCACCCCACCTCCCTCCCCCACCTTCAACCCTAGAGTACAAGCACTACCATTCTAATTTCCTCCTGCAAGGGTGGGAAAGGGCTTCCTGAACCTACCCCCTCCCTCCACTGTGTGTTTGTGCAAAAAACATCCATAATCTAGCCTTAACTAGACAGATATGTCACCACATCATGCCAAGGGGAAAGGGGGGTGGGGTGGGGAGTGAGGTGGGGAGTGAGAAGGCAAAGCAAAGGGAAAGGGGGAGTAATCTAGAAAGAGCATTACTTCCCCGCCCTTTTTTAATGACTTATCTTCATTTTGTAACACTGCTTATTATATCAACACTATATGCATAGGTTAGACATGGGAGTGTCTGCAGGAAGTTTCCAGATGAGGGAGTTAGTAGAGGAAAGCAACCCAAAAGAGTGGGATTAAAAAAAGAAGGCAAATTAATATTAAGATTAACAGAATAGTATTGGTAACAGAGTCTCCCGTGGCACCTTAAAGACTAACTAAAGTATTGAACCGACGAAGTGGGTATTAGCCCATGAAAGCTTATGCTTCAATACTTTAGTTAGTCTTTAAGGTGCCACAACACTCTTTGTTACCTCTGCTATTCCAGACTAACACGGCTACCTCTCTGATTCCAGAATAGTATTGTCACTGGTGGTGTGGGTTATAAAATTCATGCAGAACATTATTATGTTACTCCAGTTGAATCAGTTCTTTTTTAAAAATATTTACTCCAATATTATGTGAATGACATCAAAGGTCTATAAATGGTTAAATTAGCCCTTTAATAGTTCTTATATTTTGAAGATTACTTAAATTTCTGCTGTGACTGAAAACAAATGCAATTTGGTTGGTTGATTTATTTATTTATTTAAAACAACCAGCCAACCAACTAGCTGAGTAAATGTATCTGCATATTAATTCATTCTACTGTCACACTTAACTTTACATTGTATTTACTTTTTCTATCCTTTCTGTTCCATGACAAATTTTATGGAGAAAGATAATTTAAGAGCAACTACTGTACAATTAAACTTTTTAAAAGGCAGAGACATGGCACTTGAGCAACAAAAAGTATGTATCTTGTCACGGGTTATATTTGATTGTTTTCTTTGTTTTTTATTAGCTTTTGCCATGTAATATATACACACAAGTGTTTCCCATTATCAGATCACTGTTTTGTTAGAACAAAGACAAACTAGATGAAAAACTAGATGAACCTATAACTACCAGAGCAGTTTAAATGTTATTTCTTCTTCAAATCCAAATTACTAGCTATATTATTGCACTTTTACTAGTCAGATTTTTTAGCAAATAGTATTTACTAATTTACAAAATTAAATTATATGGAAAAGTTAAATACTATAGAAAATAAATTTGTTCTTTTGCTCTTTGTTTGAGTTGAGTTTTCAACTGTTCTTTAAATGACATTTTAAGGAAGCAGTATGTTTAATCCTTGAAATCATCATCATCCTGTTCTATAGTTTGAAAGAGGAAAAAAAATGTAGGGAATTTCCTCTTCAGCTATTCTTGTTTCCTGCTTTCTCTTTAAGCTTTCTATAATATAATGTTTCTTAGAGTAATGTCAACTGGTGAAGGGCTAACAGTAGCAGTTTTGTGTGCAGTATGTCGTTTGAGAGGAAATTTTAAATCAGTTTATATTTTTGCAAATATTCCTGTGCCTAGGAGAACAGAAATTGACATAATTTTAGAACTAAATAGTTCCCGTACAGTAGTATAAAAGAAAGCCTTTTAATTTTAACTCTTCTGCCTCAAATCCTTCTTAGGTCTCGCCTACCCACAAAGATTGTACTTTAACTATACCTGTATAGTTAAGGTGACACAGCCCCTCTAATGTGGATGCAGGTACAAAGCAACTTTTTTTTTTTGTATAGTTGTTATTGCACACACAGGGAAATAAGCTATATAGGTATAAGACACCTAATAAGCTATATAGGTATAAAATAACTGTGTGCATGCTAAGGGATGACTGGTATAACTACTTCTGCATAAAATCCCACCCCTAACTTTAGTCCATAGGCTTTTGCTGTGCCTTAAGTGATCACTTTTAGACGTGAGCAAAAATCAATTTTTTGGTTTGCTGGCAATTCTGAAAAAAAGGGGGGGGGGGAGATTGAACTGAAATGACATTTTTCAAAAATTTTCAATTGCACTAAAAAGGAGGGTAAAAGCTGGGTTGGAATGAACCAAAATGTTTTGGTAATGTCAAAAAAGTAGAACCTGAAAAATATTATTCAATTTTGAGAAACGCAAAGGAAAGGACTGCAAAACAGACAAAGGATGTGGTGTTAGTGCCTCCCTGGTAAGCTTTAGCCAAGAGAAAAGTGAGACACGAGCTTAGTTCTCTCTCTGTCTGATGTGGAGAAGGGTTTTGAACACAGGTCTCCAAGATTGCAAGAGTGCAGTAGCCACCGGGCTGTGGAATATTCTCAATTGCTCTCTTAAAGTTGTTCCACTTTTTATAAATAATTACTTAGTCATTGAAGCAGGAATTTGAACTTGGGTCTCCTACATCTTAGGTGAATGCTGTAGCTACCAAGCCATGGAGTTTTTCTCACTATTGTTCCTTAGCCCAATGACTCTTCAATGTTGTTCATAGTGGCACTTCACAGTCGTTCATGATGGCAATGATTAGTCAAGATTCACTCTATGCAATTGAAATAAAAATTAAGTTTTTTTAACCACGGGATTTTCTACACTGGGACACTCAGGAGAGTTCATCCAAATTAGCTTTTAAAGTTGGTTAATTAAACTGCATTAAAGTCTGTGAACACTCTTAAGGGCTTGTCTATACTGGCAATTTACAGCGCTGCAACTTTCTGGCTCAAGGATTTGAAAAAACACCCCCCTGAGCGTAGCAAGTTTCAGTTCTGTAAAGTGCCAGTGTAGACAGTGCCTCAGTGCTGGGAGCTACCCCCCTCATTGAGGTGCACCAGTGCTGCGCCACGACCACACAAGGCACATTAAAGAGCTGCTGGGGCAGTGCTTTAGCGTTGCCAGGGTAGACTAGCCCTTTTTCAGAATTAAAGAGGCCTTAATTTGATTTAGTTTATTCATGTCTTAAGTGAATTCTGACTCTGGGTTTCCACAGGGGTGTTTAATGTGATTTATCTGATTCACTTTAACACTTTTAGGTAATTTGGATTAATTTTCCTGAGTGTCCCAGTGTAGACCAGCCTTAAATTTGGCCCTTAAGAATTTCTGTAAAGCTTGAAAATAGCTGAGCTCTGTCTGGCACAGGCCAGCCATGTATTTTTATTTGCAGTGTAGACACACCCTTCATGATAAATGTACTGAGCATACTGCCCCAGTCTAACTCCTGTGCAGAAGCCTCAGAGCTAGATGTCAGCTGCAGCCATCACACCTCCATCTGGAAAAGGCCATGTGTTGTGGTCTCAGCTAGTTCACTAACTCTTAATTCTGTTCACAACTCTTATGGATAAGGTCTCATGTAAAAGGCAGACAAGTATCAGTCACCTATTTTGCTAGTAAAGTAAGTGAAAAGTTGCACAAGGTCACTTCTGGCAAAACCCAGGTATCTGATCTATCAGATCTCTTCTAATTAGTCACTCTGCCTTTCAGAAAAAAATGTGCCTAACCTGTGCATTTGGTTTTGTTGTCTGTAACCAGGCAATCCCACGCTCTGCTTAAAAGCCAGGAGTAGAAACCAGGATCTCTAATTCTTAACATTCTTCTGCTGTCTAGTAAATAGCTGTGTAAGCCACTAGCAAAGCATGTTATGGCCCCACACATGTCTTGTCGTCATAGAGAATAATGGTCTGCTGTTGCCAATTGCTCTTCTTACTTAAGAGGAAGAGGTCAGTGCTTCGATCTATTGTTATTACTATTTATGGTACCATAGTGTGCAGGACCCCCAATTATGGACCAGGACCCCATTGTGTTAGGTACTGTAAAAATGCAGACCAAAAAGACGGGTCTCTGCCCCCAAAGAACTTCAGGTCTTGGGTTCTCACATGATTGATGTCTCATTCCAAGGATCAGTATTGTTTCAGATAATGGAATTTCCTCCCCCAGTTTGCTTTTAAAAAGCCTAGAAAATTACATACAAAAATATGCAAGAAAAAGGGTAAGGTTGCAAAGTCCAGTATCAGAAGTTAGTCAATGCCTGAATTAAGGCCGTCCACAGTACCTTAATTTGACCCCTTTGTGCATATGCATTATGATTAGGCTGACCATATGTCCCGTTTTGAACGGGACAGTCCCGTTTTTTACATATTTTCTGACCGTCCCGTCTTTTTAATAAAAATATCAAATTTGTCCCGTTTTTCGTAAAAAAACCGGGACGTGGCTTATTTCAGGGACCCACGGCTGGGTCCCGCCTCCTCCCACAGCCCTTCAGTCCCTTTCCCTCCCCGGCCAGCTCCCCCCTCACCTCTGCCGCCGCCACTGCAGAGCCCGAGCGGTGCGATTGGCTGGGCCGCCCCCACGTGTCACGTGCCTGCAGCTGAGCAGCGGCGCGATTGGCTGGGCCACCCCCATGCGTCGTGCGAGCCGGTTACAGCAGAGCCTGGCGCAACAGCAGAGTGGAGCTGCTGGCCAGGCAGAGGCTGCCTGGTGCCTCGCTCCCCCCCGCCCCTCCCCCCCCCACTTGGAGGAAACGCGGAGCCCAGTGCAGGTAGGGGCTGGGGAGGGGGGTTCAGCAGCGGGGCCTGCAGGGGTGGGATGATCTGGGGGGTCATGGGAGAGGTGGGAGGCTGTAGGGGGTGGGGCTGTGTTTTGAGGCCATTGGGGGGGGGGTCTGTGGGGGTGTATTGGTTGTTAGTGGGGGGGGGTTATGGGGAGAGGTTGTGTAGGGAAGGCTGTGGGGGTGTAAGGGGCTGAGGGGTTGGTAGTGGGATGGTGTTGGGGGGCCTGGAGGTGGTTATGTGAGGGTTGGGTATTAGAGCCTCCCAGAACCTCCCCAGTGTCCCTCAGCCCACGTTCTGCAGCCACTGCACCGACTTCATCTGGTGAGACCCCCCAACCCTGTCCCGTTTTTGCCATCCCAATGTCCCGTTTTTGTCTCAAGGAAATATGGTCAGCCTAATTATGATAGTGTCTTTGATTCATGATCATATACTATTCTACAGGGTTACTTAAGAATGAATGTAGCTCATTGAAAATATTAACTTCATGTGTGGCAACAGTCAAAAAGCATATGAAATGTTAAGCTGAAATAGGAACATAATAGAAAACAGTTTTACAGAAATCAAAAGTATGCCTTCACCTGGAATGCTCTGGTCAGCTCTAGTCCCCCTGCTCTCAAAACGAATATTGTGGAAATTGAGCAGGTTCAGAGGTGAACAATGAGAGTGACCAGGGAATGGAAGAGAGATTGTAAACTCTGAGGCTATTTACCGTAGATAGATGAGTAAGAGGGAATGAATGTGTACAAAATAATGAATGCTCTACATTAATGGAATAAGAAGGGAGACTTGGAATGTGTGTTCATCATTTCTTCTAATACAAGAGCAAGAAACACTAAATTAAACTGAAAGCTGGCAAATTCAAAACTGGTAAAAGGAAGTACTTTTTCGCAGAAGACATGATTAACTTATAGAAATTATTGCTATGGAATATTGATTAGGCCAGTAGCATAGCAGCATTCCAAAAATGATTTGACATCTGTGTGCATAGCAAGACTATTCAGAATGATAATAAAAGAAAATACATTTTGAAAGGGATATGAATACTTCAGGGCATAAGCCAACCTCTTATAAATAGAACTAGGTTGAAATTTTTAAAGACTTATTTATTTCAGAATCATTAAGTAGATCAGGAAGGTGAATGCCCATGAGCATACTGTGCCCCGTTTGAAGGAAGAGAAAGGTCTGGGATTATCATCAACTAGGAAATGCAAATATTTACATGTTATCTTTGTCAAAAAGAAGGTGCCAGATGAGATGTTATGGTTAAGGCTACATTTTGGTTGCGGGTACTTTTAGTAAAAGTCAGACACAGGTCATGGGCAGTAAACAAAAATTCACTGCTCATGACCTGACCATGACTTTTACTAAAAACACCCATAAATAAAACTTTGGGTGGGGGGCTAGTGCTGGGGGGGGGGGGGGAGTCCGGGGGTACCGGGGGTGCTGGGGGAGGTGGCCTGGAGTACCCTGCTGGTAAGGGGTGCTGGTCAGTGCAGCTGGGACTCCTGCAGTTGTGGGGGGGGGGGGGGAAGGTGCTAGACAAGCACGTAGTTGGGATCTCCCTGTTGCTGGGGAGCGGTTGGCAGGGCTCCTTGCCCATTTTTGCAGCTCCTAAGTGGTGGAGGGGTCAAGGGGCTCGGTGGGCTGCTCCCACCACGAGCACTGGCTCTGTCACAGCTCCCGTTGACCAGGGGATGGGAGATGTGGGGTCAGGGCCTGCATGAGCAAGCAGCATGTGACGCAGAGCCCCCCTCTTCTCCCCAGCTCCTTCACCGCCTAGGATTTGCAGGGCCGTGGAAGCTGGGGAGCCCCCCTTTCCTAGGTAAGTGCCCCCCTCACAGCTCTCTGCCCCTTCCCACACACCCAAACTGCTGCTGCTGGAAGCCCCTGAGCCAGCACCAGGGCTGCAGAAATCACGGAGGTCATGGAAAGCCACGGAATCTGTGACCTCTGTGACAGACTTGCAGCCTTAATTATGGTAGAAGACCAATCCGAACACTTTCAGTAAGTACTGAATAATTAGACTGTTCCTGCAGTGTTGACCGCAGGATTTTCTATTCAGAGGCAATACTCGTTTACATAAACCTTTACAGAAATGCACTTTATAGTGTTGTTCCTACAAAAGTATCACAGAATGCTTCCTTGCCATTTGTAGTCCGTGCATGCAAACATCAGTAAGCTAGAGAATACAGTTTATTCTACTAATAATGTAGGAATTACAAATGTAAATACAATTTAGATCAGGGTTTCTCAAACTGGGGGTCGCCGAGCGCTGCCCGGGGGGTCGCGAGCTCCTGCCGCCGCAACTTGCGGCGACTGGGGCCGGGGCGCAGCCAGCAGCCCACCCATGGTGGGCGGGCTGCTGGCTGCACTCCAGCCCCCAGTCCTTGCGGGTGGGCTCCCGGTCGCACTTCTCGTGCCAGCGGCTGGTAGCCGTGCTTGGTGCCCTCCTTGTGGGCCAGCAGGGCCAGGTTCAGGGTCTTCTGTATGGTGCCGGGGCAGCAGGCCAGCCTCGGCCGCCGCCTCCTCACTGCCCGCCCGCCTTGCCCCGCATAAGGCAACTGCCGCCGGGCGCTCACAGCCCCGCCGAGCCGTGACTCTGCCTCATGGGCTCTGCCTGCGCCGATGGCCAACTGCGGCCATGGTGCTCCGCCCGCCCGGCAGGGGGCTGCTCTCGGAGGAGGCGGGAACGATGCTGGGCCCCTCCGTCCGGATGCGCTGGCGGGGTCCCAGGGATGCTCTCCCGCCTGCGGGAGGCGGCTCAGCGCCGCCATGGCTCCCTCCTGGCCGTGGGGTGCTGTCCTCCAGGCTTGGTGCTGCTGCTTCCCTGCGGGCGGCTCCTCCGAGGCTGCTGAACTGCCACTCCGAGGGGCTCCCGGCACCACCGCCCCGCGCTAACCCTCAGGCACCGGGTGAAGCATCCCCAGCTGCCCCGTCGACGCGCGGTCTCGCCTCTCCCTTCCTACCCCTGCCCAAAAAAGTTGCGCGCGGAGCCTGAGCTGCGGGGAGAGATGCGCCGAGCCCGCGAGGATCCCCCAACAAACTCCGCCGGGAGCCAGAAAGGGAAACGTCACGTGGGAGATCAGCTGTAATCGGCTGCATGCGGGGCAGCCCGCCTGCGGCGGGGACTGGGGCAGGGGGGTCCGCGCATGTTTTTTTTTTAAAAAAAAGGCGGCTTTTCGGCGGGGGGGCACGCCCCCCCGCTGGAGCACAAAAAGGGGTCACGGTCTCAACAAGTTTGAGAACCACTGATTTAGATTGTATAGGGAAGTGTTTTCATTCCTAGGATGGGAATTTTCTCTCCTATAGAAAGTGACTGGAGCTGTCTTTGTCTTTTTCTGTGTTCAGTTATTGTATAAAGGTGACCATCAAAATGTTTTTTTAAAACATTTGTGCCCTTTTTTGCTTCTTTATGTTGCATGAAGACCTGAAATCAAAAATATTTTTCCTCCTTTCAAGTATCAGAAGCATGTGTCTGACTGACCTGGAGTTGCTGGAGGACATCTAGACCATCTCAGATCATATATGTTGTGGGTGTTACTCTGACCCTTAATTAAAGGGAGCCGAGGAGTTGAATTTTAACACAGACATTCTCCAAGATAGTCCTTGGCCAATGGTTCCATTCTATGCAGCCAATGAAGTGGGCTATAGCCCATGAAGCTTATGCTGAAATAAACTGGTTAGTCTTTAAGGTGCCACAAGTGTTCTTCGTCTTATTTGTAGTTAAATGGCTATTGACAGATACTAAGAGTGGAGTTCTAAATGGTCTTTCGCTTTCTTACACTGTCATGGCACGATTTCACAAATTCCTGTCACTATATCATACTTTCTAATGAACAGGAAAAGCAGAAACGGTTCCCTCCCTTCATACATACTTGGACATTTTCAAATAGCAAGACTAGCAAAATGCAAATAATGAACACTAAATTATGTATGTCTGCTCAATTGCTAGACTGAGATCTAATTCTCAGTGTTTTAGTAATGTAATTATTTGTGTCTTAATACGGCTTATTAACCTTTACCTCAGCTTTAATATTATCTGTTTCACTTTATCTCATCTGTTTCACTTTAGCGTAAGAGAGAAGGAAGAAAAAAAGACTGCACATGTGCAGGGAAAACCTTATGCCTGTGGAGCAGATTACCTCTGGGATATGCAGTTGAAATGTTTGAAACGCCTTATGAGTTTGGCAGCTTTCCGTTTGCTTTCCCTTTTCCTTCCTTTCTTAGTCCTCCAGTAATAGCTCCCTTGTTCCTGAAGAACAAAACCAGCACTTAGTGGTCATTCAGAAAGATTCATTAAAAACAGGAATGGAGTAATTGTAAACAGCGCCCCCGCCGCCCCACTCCCTTCCATTCTAGCCTAGGGCATAGCAGTCTTATGTTGTCTGGCTCCAGACAATTTTTTGGGGGAAATGAACAATAGTCTTTGGAAGTTAAAATCCCTGTGTGACAGTTCTTAGTCTTGGAAAACGAAGAAAGTAAACTGAATTTTAATACAGTATTAATATTTGTTTAAAAGGACACTCTTCTGCTGATATACTCTTCTCCCTTTTATAGTAAAACCTTTGCAAGTGCAGGATCTATGATAGTTGAAGGCCAATTTGTGACTAAAGTTGCCAGGCGTCCGATTTTTGGCCAGAATGCTTGGTCCAAAAGGGACTCTTGTTACTTTGGTCAGCACTGCTGACCAGGCTACTAAAAGTCCAGTGGACAGCACAGCAGGGCTAAGGCCAGCTCCCTGCCTGCCTTGGCTCTACATGGCTCCCGGAAGCATGTCCGGCTCCTAGGCACAAGGGTGGCCCCGGGGGGTCCATGCACTGACTTCACCCTGGGTGCTGGCTCTGCAGTTCCCATTGGCCAAGAACCACAGCCAGTGGGAGCTCCGGGGTAAGCAAAGGCAGTGTACATTGCTGCCTGGTTGCCCCTGCGCCTAGGAGCCAGACATGCTGGCCACTTCTGGGGTCTGCCTGTGGTAAGTGCTGCCTGGCCAGAGCCTGCATCCCTCACCCTGCACTCCAACCTCCTGCCCAAGCTGGGAGTCCTCTCCTGCACACTGAACCCCTCATTTCTGGTCCCACCCCAGAGCTCTTGCCTCCAGCTGGAGTCCCCCTCCCCGTCCCTGCCCCAGACTGGTGAAAGTGAGTGAGGGTGGGGGAGAGTGAGCAACAGAAGGAGGGGGGATGGAGTGAGCGGGGGTGGGACCTTGGAGAAGGGGCAGGGCCTTGGCGAAGGGGCAGGATGGGACCAGGGTGTTCGGTTTTGTGTGATTAGAAAGTTGGCAACCCTAATTGTGACTATTTTCTTATGACAAGGGTAATGGCTATTTAATAAAGCGGTGATTCATTTACTAACAGTTACCATTACTAGTAGGCAATCAATAAGTATTTCAGGCTGATTAACCTGTGTGCAGACCAAGAATTAATGGCAGTGCTATACTTTGTGGGAAGTAGCAGCAGTTTGCTGACTGACATTTGCTGAAATTATTATAGCACTGAGACAGATCCTTTATTACATAATTATGGAGAGAGTCTTTTGGTCAAAGGTTTTTGTTGTTGTTTTTTTAACACTGACCTGTAGCAGAGGAAATGTTGCAAAAAATTTCTGGTTTATCTTTGGTACTGATGTTCTCTAATTACTGGGCTAACTTCAGCCCTGGTGAAACACCACTGATTTAAATGAAGCTGCTTGTGTGTGCCAGGTCTGAACATGGCATTATTTATTTTATTTTATTTGCTTCGTTGTGCAGTTACTGTCTTCTCATTGACTGCCATGTCTGCTACCACATATGTCTCTGTCACTAACAAAAACTTAGTGTTGGCATGTTCCCCAATCTGCCAAAACCCAGAAGTGGTTTTAAAATTTCTCAGCATACCTTAGATACATGAATATATAAGGGGATAAACAGATGCAGAAGTATTTTAACAGATGGAGCAGATTTACTGGAAAACTTTATCTTGTATGGGGGTGGTCATCACTAACTGAGGGCTTGATTACACTGGCACTGTATAGTACTATAAAGCCTCCAGGAGCGCCATAACTCCCTACCCGTCCAGGCTGGCGAGGCACATAGAGCGCTATAAACCCACAGTTATACCGGTCCTGGTAATCCTCCCTTCCCCGAGGTTTAACAGCTATTGCGTATTCACTGCTCTGTATTATTTCCAGTGTGAATGGGAATTAACACTACAAGCGCTTTGAGTGATCTCTGGAGACGCCCCGAACCATTTAAGGCAATTGACGTCTCTTGCCGTTGTTTTGAACTCGGCTGGAGGAATGGGGAAGTACCTTTTCAGAGTTTATTTCTAAACTTGGCTAATCAGCAATGCAAATGTTTACCGAGTGAGCGTGTGTGAAAGAGAAAACTAGCAGGCTCTGTATTTCAAAGGAAATTTGTCTCAGCAGCCGAAAATCCACTCGCTCTCTGTCACACAACACGTTCCCCCTTACCCCCCTCGTTAGAAAAGTACATTGCACCCAGCTGAATTCTGGGATAGCTGCCCATAATGCACCACTCCCCGTGCCGCTGCTAGTGCCGAAAATGTGGCCACGCTATACCACTGGCGGGTCTCAGTGTGGACACGCTATAGCGTTATCCCTATAGCTGTATACGAGGGCAGGTATAACCAAAACCGCAATAAAGCTGTAAGTGTAACCAAGCCCTGAGTTACAGCCAATCATTAGCACTCATTTCTTGCTTTCAATTAAATCCATTTAAGAATTTTTGCAGAAGGACACGTGTTAATAATATCTTCTATATACATAACTATATTAATAGCATCTGTGCTGATATAAAAAAAGCACTTCACAACTACAGAATTGTCTGTTTCAAGAGCAATCTTAAGGTGCAGGCAGAGATTTTCACTGCTAAAAGATACAGAGCTCAGGTGTAAATGCCACTGGGCACCAATAACAGTTTTGTGTTGCAAACAAAGTGTTTGATGGGGAAAACCAATGTTATTAAAAGCAAACTAAATCCATCCAATTTATTCACTTCAGTAAATTATTGGTAGAAAATAAAAAAAACCTTAACGTACTGAATACATGAGGAAAAACTTTTTGCTTAGTTTCTATTCCTGCTCTATTTTAGTAAAATCTCACAGTTACTGCTTTCGTTTTCAAAAGCTAAGGACGATTGAAGGGGCAGGCATGTGGCAGGACAGTATGTACATGTTCTCTTTATATAACAAATCCAATGAGACAATTTTTCTAAGTGGAGTGCTGGATTGATAGAATATGGCATGGCTTCTTTCACCTGCAGGATAGCCTCATGGCAGAAGACAATATAAGTGGTCTTCTAAGTGATAGCTATATCATGGGAAGTCATGCGTATTTATTGATTCAGAGCTTCACACCTGTTCTGTCATAACTACTTCCTCTCAGAATGTGGGGAAAAGAATGAAGTGCTCTACTTTCTTGCAAGATTGCCAGAGGCATTACGTCTGTGAATCAGAAAAACTCTTAAGTTAAACGTCTACATTAAAGAAATCAGCTTGTAATTTTATAGTTTGCTCTGTGTGCACTTACACATTTTTAAAATGGCTTAGTAAATGGAATTTCTGTAACATTATTTTTAATACTTATTGTTTCAAGTGTCAGTTTTTACAAATTTTACTGTAAAGGAAAAAATTATATTCTGCAAATATGATTTTGTATATTTTTTTAACCTTTGATTTGTTAAATACTTTGACTATGGAGATTTAGGGCCTAATTCAATAAACAGATCTGGCTTCAGACAATAACTATGGAATACATATATGATGTATGTGATTCTATATTTATTGTGAAACTGGGGTCAGGTAGGATGGAAGTGGTAATAGTTTACTTTACAATGTAATTTTTTTTTTTTTACATAAGACATAGCTTGATGTTTCTGTTAAGCCTGAAATTATGTACATTGGTAGTGTTGCCAACTCTTACATTTTAGTGAGGGTCTCACAATTTTTCTTGAAGCCCCAATCCTTAAATCCTGTGATTAAGAATCTCAGATTTTTTTTTTTAAAGTAAGTTTCTGGGCCTTCTGGCTGTAACAGAAAGCTTAAATTCAGAATGTCGTATATTTCGTATTTCAGTGTTTGAGCACCATTTTATCAGGTTTGACTTCCACTGTTGACAGTATTCATAATAGCTCCCATGATGGACAAACATAAAGGTGATGTTGTCCACTAGGAGAGTTGTTTCCAATCAGGTCTCCCACTGAGGGAAAAAAAATGCTAATTACTTTAGAAACACAGGCCATGTAAATTATATCAATGTGTGGTTGCTTTTGAAGTGGTAAGTGCTGTAGTGTTACTAAAGTTCCCTTCCTTGCCTTTGTTCTTTCATTATCCAAAATGAGATTGTTGTTTTATAAACAAATGTTCAGCATTGGGAGCCAGATGAAAGCAAAGCCAGGAGATTAGATTACATTATCCACGGAGAGACAAAGGAAAATGCATTGAGAACAGGTCTCCTCTTAAACCACCAGGTAATTGTCAAGCTCCATAATTATAAAGGGACAGCCTCTCCTTTCTAATGTCTGTTTTATATGTTAGATGTGATTAAAAGCAGATTTATTTTTTTTAGAAGGAAGTTAAGTACTTTTTTTTCCCTTCAGATTGTCGTTGAAACAAAAAAGCCACAAAGATGTAGCAAAGGCACTGGTAGCAGATATGTTTCCTTTGGAAATTGTTCCACAATCCTGAGAGGCTTGAACTCCAAATCCCTTGGTGGTGCTGATATAAAAATCATTTTGAAAGTAAAGCACAGGGCGTGCAATAAGGGACATTGCTTTTACCCCGGGTCATCATGAGCTTACTCCTGAGGGAATTTTGCACAAAAGTTAAAAATTGTGTAGACATTATTTTAAAATTCTGCATATTTTATTTGTCAAAATAATGCAGTATAATCACTCTGGTTTCAATTATTTTTGTCATTTATTTAAACTATGATATAATGGATGAAGAAGGGGAGTGAGGCGCATTGGAGGAAAACCCCAAACCCTCTAATAGTAATAACTAGGTTTGACCCCTTATTTCTAGCTATTAGTCAATAAATACATGCAGCTATATGCTCAGGGTTACATCATAGGTAAGGCTATGTTTTAGTCACTGGTAGTTTTAGTAAAAGTCATGGACAGGTCACATGCAGTAAACAAAAATTCACAGCCCGTGACCTGTCCATGACTTTTACTGTATACCTCTTACTAAAACTTGGGGGGTCGGGCCGTGGGTACTCGGGGGGGCACTATGGGTGCGAAGAGTGGGGTTGGCAGAGCTTGGGTAGGTATTCCCTACCCGGCTCCCGGGAAGTGACAACCTCCAGATCCTAGCTCCCCCTGCTGCCTCCGCTCCGCCCCAAGCCCGGGTTCTGCAGCTCCCATTCGCTGGGAACTGCAGTGTAAAGTGGGCAGAGGTGCCTGTGGGCAGAGACAGCACCTGGATCCAGGAGCTGAAAGAGGGGCATTCTTGTTTCAGGGAGCCCCCCCCCCCACCAGGTAAGCATCACCACACACCCTAATCCCCAGCCCTGAGCCCTCCCACACCCTAATCCCCAGCCCTGAGCCCTCCCACACCCAAACTTCTACTGCTCAGGGATAGGGGCCCTGAAACTGAAAGGAAAAAAATGCTTAAATACGCTTTCTGTGCCCACCATCAATGTATGTAGAAAGGTTGCTGTTACGAATTCTTTAAGTGTGATAAAAGAGAACATTACTTACCTCATAGTGATGGGAGGTTCTTTGAGATGTGTGGTCCCTATCTGTATTTCGCTACCCATCCTCCTTTTCCTCTGCTTTGGATCTTCTCCGATTCTCGGTGGAATAGAAACTGGAGTGATGGTTGGTTCTTCCCACCTGTAACGGGGTCACCACTCACCCCTGCGGCGCCTCCCGCTGGTCGTCTGGGGAATCAGCTCCTTCAGCGTCAGGAGCGCCCTCTGCAGGTCGATGCCCTGCTCTTTTGCTGGCCCCGTGTCCCTCCCGGACCCCGGTGCCCTCCAACTGTGGGTGCTGCACCCCTGCAGTACCCCCTTTGGTGTGAGGGTCTCCCCTCCCCAGGGGAACCCTCTACCCCCTATTCCCACCTCGCCTCAGAGTGTGCCACTGTCAGTCACCACTTGCCCCCGCTCACTGGGGCGGACTGCAGTATCATGGCTTCTCATCACAGGCAAGGAGGGTTGGCCTGCTGCTGCTATCTCCAGCCCTAGGCTGCCCCCTGCAACCCTGGTAGTTCTGGGTCGGACCTTGTATCAGGCCCGGAGGCCTGGGGCTCGTGGCTAGAGCCCACCCAGCTCCTTCTGCCCTGCCCCAGCTCTGCCCTAACCCAGGTACCTGGCTCAGCTCCTGCAGCTAGGCCTGTCTCCCTCTGAATGCAGAGGAGACGGTTTTCCTCTAGATGCAGAGGAAGACTGTCTCTGCCTCTCTGCCTCCCAGCCCTTATATCCTGGCTGGGAGTGTTTGGGGCGTGGCCGCCCAGCTGAGCCTAAACTCCCAATCAGCCTGGGAGTTTGCAGGCTAGCCTCCCAGGCTATTTCAAACCCCTTTTGGGGCTTTTCCAAGCCCCTTCTGGTAGGGGGCGGGTGGTCACCCCGCCACACCACCCTTCATATCCTCAGTTGAAGGCATAAGGTGAGCCAGGGCATGTGTGGACCCACAGACATTGCTTCCAAAATTCTCTGGGCCCATGGAGCACATGCATATAGAGACCACACATCTCAAAGAACCTCCCACACATCTCCTTTCCACATACATTGATGACCAGCACAAAAGCAGAAAGCTAATGTAAGCATTTTTTCCTTTCATATCTTGTATATTTAGTCCACCTAATATAAAACTTTTTAGTTTTAATGTAAGCACATATCATTGTAAATGGCTTCACTTAGTCCCTGTGGCATGGCAGGGTCTTAGAAGTTAATAAAAATGTTTACATCTCTGTTCTCAAATGCAAATTTTCCAAGTGCTTGCTTCCATTTTTACATCCTCCACATTGTAAAGATTGAACTCCATCTCATGTTCTCTTTGGTAAAACCTGAGGAAAATAAAGAGAAAACAAGATAGTCAATTGCTCATTTATAACTCAGTCGGTAGCACTGGCAGGCCGGATGTTCGTAGCTATTTGTGAGTTGAACTTAGGTCCCTTTCCCGGTGTTGACTCTGATTTGAAGAGCAGGGAAAGTGTGGAAAAGAAGGGTGAGAAATCTGGGTGAGATGTTTGTTAAACCAAAAACCTGTCTGTACTTGATCCAGGTGGAAGGTAAAGCTCCCATGGCAAGAAAGGTGATAAGCCCAGCATTCTCACTAGCTTCCCCTCTTTCAGTAAAATAGACCGCAGTAAAACAGACAAGGCTGTGTGTGAGCTACTGCCAAGTGCTAAACAGCTGCTATCTTTACCTAAACAGTAGGGGGTAGTAGATGGTAACATTATTGTATAATGCCTTGCCATTTTTGGATTTGACAGATACTTTGTAAAACTAAGTGTAACCAATGAGTTCCAGACCATTTTTCAGATGGATTAGGCTTGGTTTTCTCTAACTATTATACTAAACCAGCAAAGGTATGAGACTAGGTGTAACTGTCAAAACTATCTATTTATCACTGACAGGGAAGCATATCCTTATGTATAAAGATACATAGAGCAGTCTGTATTTGGTCTGTTTTCCTAAGTTATTTGCATTGTGGAAATTACAGCTTGATTATAATCTGTGTGTAAAAATTAAATGTTAAAAGAAAGACAATATGGTAGACAGCAACTGCAAATGTTGCAGGTATTCCCACTAATGTCTTTTACTGTCATGTTCTGAGTTATGGTCACACAGTACTGTTGATCTCAGCCAAACCCCTCATAACACAACTGACCAACTGTGCAATGCTACGCTGATCACTTTACACATTGCAATATTAGATTTTATTACCCTTATGCTTAGCAGATGTACCAAGCTGTTAATATGTAAGGCAAGGATGGTTCCTTCCAAGTTTGATATCTCTGCTTGGGTATGCAGTAGGACAAAATTAATCTTGAGTATGAGCATGCTGACATGTTCTTTGCAAGTTGTTAAGGATTACTGTACATCCAGAACATTTGTCCAAGTACAAAAATTGCCTAAAAATGAAAGTCCAGAACTCCATATATAATGTAATTGTACACCAGGGTTTAAGATTTAATTTTTAGAATACTAAAGCATTAGGTGTCCTGTCTTCACTGCAATAATATCTTTCTGAATCAGTAGACAGGCTAAAAAAAATAGATATTGGAGTTTTAAATTGCTCATTGTCAATTAATTGTTAACCCTGAAACCTAACAACAGTGTGTCAAATGTTAACATTATCTAATTCACTGTTGTCAATTTTAGTAGAAATATTAGGCTAATATCCTTTCTCTATAGTTGTTGGATATAGTAGCACATATTGGGATGGAAGGCAACATCAGCTATTTGCAACAGAGTACTCAAGATTAATTTTGTTATTGGGAAGGGTATTCAAGAATATAAGCCCTCTCACTTCAGTTCTAAATCTCAGGTAGCATGTGAACTCTTCTGAACTCACAAATACCAATGTGTTTCCTACATAGTCACAATATGACCAGTATCCACTACTTCAGACCCCTGCTTAAAGCTTTGCATCAAACCAAATTCTATTTGAATTGGTTACCAAATTCCATTCTCAATGTGTGGGTGGCTTTTCTTGTTACTCCTTATCTAACCCACACCTGTACTGTTCTGGTTAGAGCAGCCCATGCTAATTTCATAGCCATTAGCACAGACCCAGATTTAAAAAATAATTCTGTGAAGTTGCACTTGTGTAAGTGCAGTATTACTACATTTTCCCAGTACAATTCATTCAGGGTGTGTTTTAGAGAGAAACACCACTTGACAAACCATTGTCTCTGGAAATCAAACATGCCCACAAGATATTTTTCCATCAGGAAGTATTGAATTAGTTCTCTCCTGCATCCTGATCAGTGAGAGAGATTGTAAAAGTAGGACACTTGCAGAGAATAGACTGTCTTTTTTTGTCAATAGCTTTGTAACTGCCTAACAGAGCTCACATGCTTTGTGCTGTAATTTGTTTATCATCCCTTCCATCCTATGAAACAAAACCAAAGGCCTGACAAAAAGCAAAATACACGTTTGGGTAGGATTTAACAGTTTGAAGGCTGAATGAGTTCATAAGGATAATTTGGTGGTATGCAGTAGTTTGCCCAGCCAGTTGGAGGTGGGAAGGTGGATGGATTGGAAGAGTTGCTAGGGTGCCAACTTCTGAAGTTGTAAAAACAGTAGGTCACTCGTCTGTGCAGTGGATACATTATCATAATTAAAGACATCGACAAAGCTAGGCGACTGGAACATTTATAGTAAGTCCTGTATTAATGTAGGAAAAAAGGAATCTGGCAAAGTATTTTGTTGTTATGTTAATATAATATCACATGTAATAAATTGATATAAGATCTTCATTATAACTATAGTTGCTGGTGGCATTGATACTTTGCATCTTGTAGTAATTGTGGCACTTTCCTGAGGACATTCAGGAATATATAGTTATTACGCATAGCAATGGTTGTCATTGTCACATGAAAAAAAATCTTGTCGATTTTAGTTTTAAGTTCTTTAAAATGTAAGATAACACTGCGAACTCTAGTTCTGTGTACAGAGAATAGGCTTCCTAACACTGCCCTTCTTATGTTCCTTAACCTAGAGGGGAAGCGATTACTGTCCGTAGCTGACAGTATGGCTGAGGTTTTATCTACATGGGAAAGTTTATCGCTAATATCCCCCTGTATGGACACTCTTATTCCAATATCAGAATAACTTTTTTGGGGGGGTTGATTAAATTCCCTTCTGAGCAACATAAGCGAACCTGAAGAAGGGACGCTTAGATTAGATTATGAATGTCCACATGGGGGTGTTATATTGGTATAGCCATATCGGTTGCCATTTACACTTTTAGGTTATGCAGAAAGAACTGTCCTATGTAGACAGTTGCTCTACATAGACTACATAGGTAAGATGCTCATTAAGTCCTGCATCTCTTGTTAGGCAGCTCACAATTGTATCAGTTATAAGTGAGAGTTTTAGTGATGGTGTAAATTCCTGTCCACTAGTAAGGGAACCAAGCACCATCACATTTAACTGAACAGCCATCAGATGATAATGACATTTGATTTCTACTGGCCCTGGGCAAATTTAGATCAGTGACCCTGGAGGTTAAGGGCTCCATATCCTATTACCAATCTCTTGAATTGTCCTGTCCCCAGTAGGACAAGTGTGGTCACATGGGTGTTTTAAAATGTTGGACATTCAGAGGGGGAAACAGTATTTCAGTGTGCCGTTTTCTTTTCTTTTACAAAATCATTTGTTTTTATATATAAATGACAGTAATGCTGTGTATTGTTACTGGAGCAACTCTGATCTTCATTTTCACACTCTACAAAGATTGTATTAATGAAATATTTTAACCAGGGTCTGTTATTTATTATTAGTTATTTGTATTGCAGCAGCACCTAAGAGTCACAGAGATTGAAGTAGATGCCAATATTGCCTGTCTTTCTCACGAAGACTTGAAATATCTGTTTATATCCCTCTTGCCAGCTAAGAAAGTCATAAAAACCTCTACCACTTTCCTAGAGAAGAAAACTACTGTATGTTAGTAAGACATGCTTATGACTTGAATCAACTCTAGTCTAGCAGGTGACATGAGAGTGACTGGTACACTTACTGCTGTTGTCAGAGACCTTCCTAGAACATACAATTTCCAGCATCAATAAAACAAGGCAGAGAGGTCCAGGAAGGTGAAATATGTTTACTGTAGCAAGCCTTTGGTGATTATCAGTTGGTGATGAGCTGATATGAAATGATAATACAAGAGTGGCTGTGGTAATTGTTGTGTTGTCTGTGTCTCAGGAAGAGGTGTGTCTGTTTCTTGCCTGCAGTAAAACTGATGACATGGTCTGATAGACAAGTGCTACGGAAAGACTGAGAGGAATTTATAGACACCTGAAGGCAGTACAAGCCGATGATGAAAGGCGTTCTCAATGTTAGACACTAATTCATAGTGAAATGAAATCCTCACAAGGGCTTTGTTTCTGCAGTACAGCTTGCAAGGATGAAAGCCCACCTAAAACTTTCAAATGGTTGCTGGTTTTAATTCACATGTTTTTGGTGCCATGGTGAAATTCACAGAAGAAAATAAGAGTATTAATTAGACCTTAACTACAAACTTCTTATTGTAACTTTTTTTTCATAAACATATTTTTCATTGCCTATAGCAATCTGTATTACTTTCTACCTTCATGCTTACCTGGTGACTTAATTTTATGTTTTTGTTTTCCTAAATATAAATCATTTAATACACCAATAACACTAAAGAATCCTTCTGAAGTAGCTGAAAACATATGTCTGGTACTAATTAGGTTAGAAATTTGGAAGTCTTCAGACTACTATATTTGCAGTAAAAGAAACATTTTGTTCCGTGAAATAATGCAATCCTCCGTTCCTCCAGTGTTTGATTTATTTATCTAGTTCCTCAAAAACAACTGAAATTTGTCTACACTAAAACTTACTTTAAAAGAACCAATAAAAATTGATTGCTTGGTAGAGAGAGCAGTCTAAGTAATGTGGAATAGAACCATGTTCAGTACATTTTGGAATACTTTGGGGGAACTTTCTTAAGAAAAACATTGTCTGGTAAGGGTAATCTCTTACAGTTTTTTTCTGCATTTCACAAATAATTTAGTGATGTTTAAGGTGTTAGAATGATTGTTATTAAAACTGGTTTTGATTAAATCATATTAATTGCTGAAAAAGGCTTAAAATCAGCTTCAGTTATCAGTCGTCCGTTAAATTATTATAAAATCTAAATTATAATTTGAAGAGGCGAATCAGTTGGTAGTCACAGATTTATAACTGATATATCATCTGTAGAGAAGAAATACATCTTACACTTGTCTCTGGATGATTTAAACAATTCTTATAACTGCACTAAGAGCAGCAGAAGTTCTGATTTGTCTTTTATTTGCCTCTCAAAAACTTCATGTCAAATATGCTCAGTTTACAAGTTTGTTTTTAAAAAATTTTTTTTGTTATTTTCTAAACTGTCAGCCCTGCAAACTTAACTTGGGATCTGAAACTCCATCTGTGTGTCATCACAATAATGTGGATTCTGTAGACCAGGTTTCTTTGTGGGCAACCCCACTGTCTTCAGAGTCTACCCCCAGTTACTCATTTGCAATCTCAA
Source organism: Sternotherus odoratus (assembly GCA_032164245.1). Classification (NCBI taxonomy): domain Eukaryota; kingdom Metazoa; phylum Chordata; order Testudines; family Kinosternidae; genus Sternotherus; species Sternotherus odoratus. The sequence continues at coordinate 34,545,587 of JAVMKO010000004.1, forward strand.
GGAGTGGGAGATGAAGTTTAACATATACTGTAAGGCTGGAATTTAGCCAATACTTTATGTGAATTTATATTTCTATAATTGTGATAATTTCTATCTTTTCTCATGCATTCAAATAGTAAGGATTATTTTTGTTCCAATAAGCTATATCAGTAAATTGGACTTCTTGCTGAGAATGACCATCATTATTTGACAAGCAGCAGGAATGGTCATATTTATGGTGGTGATATAACAGTAGGTATTTTACCAAAAATATTGGATTACAGACAATGTAGCTTTGAAAGACAGGTCACTTTATACATTATGCTTAAGCTACCTGAGGCTGTCTGCAACCACACAATGCAATTGTTCTGTTTCCAAGTTCAAAATTCCACTGTCTTGTGAGTCCTTCTTTTTAACCATCTTGTTTGAGCTCTGTTTTTGGATTAAATCTCCACATTCACCATTTCACTCTTCTGAGCTAGTCTCTACCAAACACTGTTTTCTTTCAAATCTTTCTCTGTGTCTCTCTTCCTTTTTTCCATCTCGGTTAACACTCTCATGTCTTGTCACTCATTCCTTTTGGCCAGTCTATTCAACGCTTAAAGTTCTTTGCTGCTTTCAGCTAAAACTTTCTTCATGTTGTTGACTAAAAATCTTTTTTTTTTCTACTCTTTACTTCTGCACTTGCCTCTTCCATTGCACTATCTTCCTCTCTGTCACTAAACTTAGTGCCCCCCCCAGACACACATTAGTGACTTCTCATCCTCTTTTTGTGAAACTGAGCATCATTTGAAGAACATTGTCCACTTTCTTTTCATTCTCTCATTTCTTAATTCTTCCTGCTTCTGTTTTAAATAACTTTATTTTACACCTTGATTAGTTCTTCTACTGTCATTTCACTCTTTGGAGATTCTCTTCTCTACCTCTTACCATGCTGAGTATATTGCCATTTAAAAAAACAAAACAATAAAATGGACAATGTCCAGCAAAAATTTTCCTCATCTCATATTATTCTCCACTATTCTCCTTTCTTCCACCCCAGTTTCACCCTTTCTTTTTTATCCCAGTCTCTAAAACTTCCATTATGTCTTATAATCCCTTGACCAAGGTCCTTGTCCCTCTTAGCTCTTCCGTTCATTCGCTACCTCATCTTTAACCTGGGCTCCTTTCTGACCGATTACAACTGCAATGTTGTGTTTCTGTCCTGAAAAATGTTTCCTTTATTTCTTCTGCCTATAAAACCAGTGCCCGGTTGGCTATCCCCTTTGTCTCCAAATCCTGGATCGAGCTCCCTACCCTCACTACCTAATCTGTTGTTCTCCAACTTTTTCTCTGATCCTTCCTCCTTTTCCATTCCAATGAAACTGCACTCACCCAGGTAACCTGACAACCTTCTAGCTAAGCGAGAGGGAAATTGCTCTGCTCTTACTCTTCTTTGAACTCTTTGCCGCCTTCAGATGCAGTTGATCACTTTTGATCATTTTAGCATCTCTAATTCTGTATTCTCCTTGTTCTAGTCCTACTTCACTGATTTCTTTAGTGTCATCTTAGTTGACTCCTCATCATCTCCTTTTTATTTTGCCTTCCTGAGGGATCTTTCCTCAGCTCCTTCCTTTTTTAATCAATCTGTACCTTAATTTTTATAAGCGATTATTCAGAAGAATAATTTGGAGTGAAATGCTAAACTAAAAAATGCTTTTGATATTTTTATCAGTAAATTAAGATAAATCGTAAATTCAAAAACTAAACGTTTTTTACCCTGAAAACAAAATAATTCAGGATCATAGAAACAACTTCTCTATTCACTCCTGTTGGACATAAAAACACAGAGATGTTGGGAGAGTAAATAATCTCAGGACAAACTGTTTTGTAAAAAATCATGCTTGTGCATGCTAGGAAGCAGTTCTAGGAGAAGGAGGAATGACTTTTGATTTTAGTGTAGACCAACAACTTCGGAGTCTTAAAGGTTTTTTCTGTCTCTTTTTCCAGTCAACTTCTCTATGTCCCTGCAATGTTTCTTTTCCAGGTCCTTTTTTTCCCCCTGGTGTTTTTTCTGTCCTTTCATTTCCCCAAGTTTCTTACCTTTAACTGAAATTTGCTGTTGTGTGTGTCAGACTATTCTCTTTGGTTTTTGCAACTTTCTCAGTGAAGTTTGGTCCCTTTCCTCTTAACTTCCACTCTTTGTGACTCCCTTTTCATGATCTACACAGTTTCTCCTCTTAAATAGAACCTCCTCAAGCTTCCTCACCTCTCACTAGTGATATTGTTTGGGAAGCTAGTGTAAAGCCAACCACTGGTTGTCTCCAAGTCACTGGATTTTAATACTGGTCATCAGCTCTGTCTCTTGATGTGTTCCAGATACTTTTCTAAAGTGAGTAACTGGTTTTGTTGGTAACCAGAGTAATGCTGCCAGCCTTCTGCCCTTCCTCTCTACTTCTTCCTTCCAGATGCACTGAATTAAAAACAACAATAAAAACAAAACAAGAAAGAACATGTGATAGTAGAAGTGGTTCTGCAGCATTATTCTGATTAATATAGAAAGCTTAATTGTCCATTTTATCATGATGCATGTGTGCATCAAGAAGCTGTGCTAATGATGTTTTATGAAAATAAAATCTGAGGCTGCTGTAATTGGAAGAAGACCCACAGGATTGTACTTAGATATTTCTTTTGTCTTGTTTTCTTATCCTTCCTGGTAGAAGTGTTTCCAGAAATCATTTTGTACCCATCCACACTTTTCCATCCACTCCCAACCCATACAGTAAAGGTACATTGTTTAACTTGCCAAGTGTTTCCCAAAAATACAAATTGTAAGGACGCACAAAAGTCTGTTCTTATTTAATGCACATGTATTAATGAGACTATGTGTTTATCAAGGAAAAACGATAGACCTTTTTACATATCTCATGGAATACATAGTAAATTAAATTGGATTGAAGAAAAGATAAGAAAAATGTATACTAGAATATATATACACTATATTGCGGTTAAAATTGGAAGAATTAGATTTTTATTAATAAATGTCAGTAAATATCAATTTCACCATAAACCCAGAAATACAAATAAAATTTCCATCAATAATCTAAATTTATGGATAGGTAAATTAAGAGAAATGCTGCTTATGAATGTCTTAGAGTTTGATTTGAGGATATTTACTTTGTTTTGACACCTGATATTAATAATTTGTGTTTTAATGATTATAAAGCTTTAACTGACAATTAAATGACAATAGTCATTGAGATTCAAAAATTGTCCAACCCCTCTATTCTTAAACCAGCTTCCATGATTTCCCACAGCTCTGGACATTTAAATTAATTAAAAAGAGGGGGGAGGAATGCTTAAACACATAATTTTGCGTAACAGTGAAAATGTAAGTAGATAATTGCAAAAAACTTAGATAAATATTGATATTATCTGTTGAAATTATATTTTTTTTAAATTGGTTTCTGCCAAACCTGATTGCAGTAGTCATTACCTTCTGTCCTATTGGATTAACATTGGTGTAGAGTAAAAAAGACCATTATCCAGCTACAGTACAATGTCTAAATCAGAAAACTTATTACAAAATCAGATTTGCAATAAGTAAATTATTTTGTTTTTATGGTGCTTTTAAAAATCAGATTTGCTGTGCATTCAGAATTTATAGTGGTAGACATAAAAACTTGCCTCTTTTGTCTTTATAGATGGATAGATACAGTTTTGTCAGTATTTTCAGTGTTCCTCATACTTCCTTGTATCAACTGTAGGAAATTGAGAATTCTTTGGTAATGTAATTTAGTTGTCTAAAATGATTGGCAAGTTGGTAAAGGTGACCACTATAAATGTACTGTGTCAAATTCTGACACATTAGTGCCTGTTGATTTGAGTAGGAGAGGCACGCATGCATCTGAGGGCAGATTTAGCCTAACTAGCTAGATATAATGCTTTTGCCCTGCCTCATGCCAGCACTGTGTGTTTTGTGTCTCTGATTATATTTTATGTATTAGGGCAGGGGTCTCAAACTCAAATGATCACGAGGGCCGCATGAGGACTAGTGCACTGGCTCGAGGGCCGCACCACTGACACATACACACACACCCTCGCTGCCCCAGCTGTGCCCCCACTCCACCCCTTCCATGAGGACTAGTGCACTGGCCCGAGGGCCGCACCACTGACACACACCCCGCCCTTGCTGCCCCGGCTCCGCCCCCACTCCACCCCTTCCAAGAGGTCCCACCCCTGCCCCACCTCCTCCTCTGAGCACACAGCTCCCCATTCCCTCCTGGAAAGCACTAGGCACCACCAACAGCTGTTTGGCAAACAAAGTAAGAGCAATCTAGGAAGTCCAGAGCTAGAAACACACGCGGCCCAGCCAGGCAGCAGAGAAGCCTCCACTTCTGGCCCCTCCGTCCTGCAAACTGCTATGGGGGGACCGGGGCGGGGGGCGCCAGGAAGCTTGGCGGGCCGCAGGGAAGGGCTTTGCGGGCCACATGTGGCCCCCGGGCCGCATGTTTGAGACCCCTGTAATAGGGCTTTTCAGTGTCAGTTTTCCAATTAGTGAGAAATGTTTAAAAAGGTGGGGGGTAGTCCAGGATCTCACTTGGAGCTTCTAGATTTGACCATACTACAAATAATAAACATTACAGTTACCAGTTCAGTCTCTTTGTACACTTTGAATGCTGTGTACACAAGCAAGTATTCTCTGCCTTTGTAAAGGCAGATGTGAAGCAGGCATGTTGAACTGTTTATTTCAATATATCTCTATACTTACAAATCTACTTATGACTTAATTAGGTCATTAAATATAGTAATGTTTTTACTTAGATGCCTATATTTGTATTTAAGTGCCTGTCCGTAGACCGCAAAGTTAGGAAATTTGGGCACTGGTGTTTTAGAAAAGTGGCATAAGATCTAACTTTTCATCCATTCCAGAATTTCCATTAGAGATGGCCAAAAGGACCTGGATTTAATATTTGGAACAGTAAAATGTTGAGGTTATGGTTCTCATTTGTGTAACTACTTGTTTTCCCCACAACTGCATGATGGAGTTGTTTTTGTCAGTTTTGTCCGTAAAGATGTTTGAGCATATGTACCTATTCACATTTCCTCATATTTTGCACATGTGCTATCGCCACTTTGGAGCAACTGAACTGATATTTCAGTCCATATTTTTCTCTTCTGTGAATATGGTTCATATTTTTCCTTATTAATAAATTGCAAAAAGTGTTGCTACAGTACTATCCTAGTCTACCCTAGCTAAAACCACCCTAAATCCAGAAGGGAGGGACCAAGGTGCTGTTGTTGGGACTAGCTGATGGGGATTACAGAGATCCTCACAATTGAATCATGTCATGCCTTTGTTTTGGGTTGTCTGAGTGGTCACTTTAAGTAGTAGGGCTGGATTGTTGCCTCTGTTTTAAAGGAGCATTGAGGGGATGCGGGAATTCATTTTATCTTCTCTTAACATCTACGATGAGCCCCACCCATCCACATATTCACTGGAGTGAAGGGATTGGTTGCTTGGGTGGGTTGTGTTAAGTTATTTGAAGTATATATGCTATTTGTTTTTCCTGCCACTCTCAGGAAGTGATATTGTGATCTGCAGCGTAATTGTTTTGTGCTCACTTTAAATTTTGGGATACGACATGGGCATGAACTTAATATGCGGGACATACATTTCTACTGTCTTCACATTTTTTAAAAGAAAGCCTGTGTGTTAAATTCATTCCGGCCTAACTTCACATCAGGGATGATTTTGACTTTGCATGTATAAGTAGACTCGTAGACTTAAAGTCCAGAAGGGGCCATCATGATCCTTTAGTCTAGTCTGATCTCCTGCACACTGTAGGCCACAGATCTTCATCCACCCACTTCTCCAAAAGTCGTATAACCTCTTGCTGAGTAACTGAAGTCCTCAAATCTTGATTTCAAGATTTCAGGTTACAAAGACTCCACCATTTACTCTAGTTCAAAGCAGCAAATGAGCCATGCTAGAGAGAGCTAACCCACAGGGTCTCTGCCAATCTGACTGGGGGGAAATTGTATGAACAACTTTAAGTTATTTGTTGTGGTTCCGTGTCACTTAAACACACATTTGAGTGAACAGGGGGGTAATACATAGATGAAGGTGGAGAATAGTCCCATGTGCATCTCGTTGCATATACATGTCTGCCTAACTGAAATACTTTCCAAAATTCATGGATAGTGGGTAGGTAATAGAATAATGCTTTCATGTAAGTTTAGTTCTAGAGCTGTATAATGTGGGTCTCTTCTTTTTAAATTAGGAACAAGTCTAGTCAGGGAAATGACAGCATGCAACCTATACAGTATACCAATCAATGGGTGCTTTTATAATTCCATTTTTACACAGGTGTAGCATTGAGGGAGTAAACTGATTCTGTTTACTCCCTCAATATGACCACGATTTGTGAATTATGAATTTGTCATTATGAATATGACCACGATTTGTTTTATGTTGCAGAATGTTTTTTCACCCTGTCTTTATACCTACTTACATCATATAAGGTTTATCTCCAGTAAGTACTGGTGTGCCAGTTTCCTAAATAAATTGTTGAGTGAAGGATGTTGTGCCTCAGCTTTATTCTACATGTTGCAGGTGACTGGGTTTTCATTTTTCCTTATGTCATATTGCTTAAATTCAGCTCTTTTGACATTTTCTTTCCTAGAGCATTGCCTGTTTACAATTCAATACTTCCATTAGATTAAAGCCCAGCTAAGCAGATCCTGTTCTGTGTTAGTAAATGTCGTGCTTCTTGACAGATGTTTCAGTTAGAATCTGATGGATGTGACAACTACAGCATTAATGTTGCAGTGATGAGAAAGAATCCATATCTTGTCAGCTCTTGGGAGAATCAAAGTTCATCTCTCTTTTTCAGTGGAGCAAAACAGTAGCTGCTTCCAACTGCAAGTTCCAGTTAAAAGATAGATAAAAGCTGTAGACTCCTTAACTACCTTTTTGGAAGTTACTTCCACTCCCTGTTGTGCAGGGGTCTCAAACACGCGGCCCGCGGGCCACATGCGGCCCTCAGGACTCTCTTGTGTGGCCCGCCAAGCTGTGCGGGCAGACTCCGGGTGCCGGGGCTACACGCTTCCCCCCTCGCCCTGAACCACGCTGGGTAGGCAACACTCCCGGGGCCGGGGCTGCGTGCTCCCCACCTCCTCCAGTGCCGCGCCGGAAGCACTCTGGGGGCTGGGGCTGCATGCTGTCCCCTGGACCCACGCTGCGCCGGAAGCATGCCAGGGGCCAGGGCTGGGCACTGACCCCCTCCCCAGGAGCTGTGCACGTCGGCAGCACTCCGGGGGCCAGAGCTGCGCGCTGTCCCCCTCCTCTGGAGCCACACGGAGCAGCTAGGAGCCTCATGGTAAGGGGGCCCAGGATGGGGGAGGGGGAGTTTAGATAAGGGGCGGGTGCAGTCAGGGGACAGGGAGCAGGGTGGGTTGGATAGGGGGTGGGGTTGTAGGGTGATGGTTAGGGAGTGGGAGGGTGGATAGGGGGCAGGGCAGTCAGGGAACAGGGAGCAGGAGATTGGGTAGGGGGTGAGGTCCTGGGAGGTGGTCAGGGGTGAGGGATCTCTGGAAGGGGCACTCGGGGGACAAGGTCAGGGGAGTTGGATGGGTCAGGGATTCTGAGGGGGCAGTCAGGGTGCGGGACATGGGAGGGGGCCGGATAGGGGGCAGGGTCTTCACTACCCGGCCCTCCATATAATTTTCCAAACCCGATGTGGCCCTTGGCCCAAAAGGTTTGCCCACCCCTGCGCTAGAAGACATAAGGCAGCTCCCCCACCCCCCCTTGGGTCCTTTGCATAGGTCCGCTCCTATGTCCCTTTCTTCCCCTCTGAGAGCCTTTTTCAGCTTCCCCCACCCCCTCCCGCTTGATACTGGGTAGAAACCTGTTTGCATTCCCCACACCCTGCACTCCTCCTGCACTCCCTGCCCTGAGCCACCTGCTGCCGCACCCCTCGCCCCTCTTGCACCCCACACACCAACTCCCTGCCCCCTGCCACATCCTGCACACCTCCTGCACTCCCTGCTGGCAGGAAGGGGACAGCGTTGGGGAAGGGGTTGGAAAGGGGTGGGAAGAGGCAGGGCAGGGATGGGGTGTCATGGTAGGGGTGGAGTGGGGGCGGGAGCGGGAACAGTGAGGGGGCGTGTCAATGATGCGGCCCTCGGGCTAATGCACTTGTCCTTATGTGGCCCTCGTGGTCATTTGAGTTTGAGACCCCTGCTGTTGTGAGTTCATCAAGTACAATGTTGTCTGATTTTTAAATGGACTTTCAGTGCTAACTACAATACAAAAGGCCAACTTCTGCTCTTTGTTTTAACCATGCTACCATGCTGGCTTTAGTGGGTCTTCACAGTTGTAACTAATGTCAAAATTTGCTCCAGAAAATGTGATCTTGTCATATCATGTGTAATTATTTCATGAAAAAGGACAGCCGTTCAGTTGTCTAAAAGTTCTTAAGCTGTGGTCCACAGTTCACTGGGGATCTGTGAAAGCTGGTTGGTCTTGTGTTGCTGACTCGCCTCTCGTTCCTAGCTAACAGAAACAGGACAGGTGGATAGAGGAAATAAAGGACTGGTCTACACAGATAAATTCACTGGTAATTGTAATTATATGGCTATAGTTAGAGTGGTAAAATTTCCTGTTTGGACACATTTATTCTGGAATAAGAGTGGAATAACAGTGTAATTATACTGGTAAAAGTGTTCCAGTAAATTTGCCCAAGACTCTGATGCCCTGCTTATAAGTTTTTGAGCAAGTCTGGCACATTCCATCTACTAGAGGGCAATTCTGCAAGCCACTATGGTGTACTGGGGGTGGTACTTCCCAGCTGCTAGTGTTGTGTGTTGTTCAGGAACCAAACCAAATTCCTCTGTTATTCCCCATCCCTTTTTTAAATACATAAATTTAAAAAGTTGAGGGGAGAGTATAGACGTATTGCACAACTTGGTGTGCCAGAAAGGGGTCACCAAATGATACCGTTATACACATCACAGAAAGTAAACATAGCTAATCACACCTTCAGAAAAATGTCACAAGCACAGTGACATGAAATTATCAGGTTACAGATTTTATGAATATTTGAGATCTAAAGCCAGAATCCAATGAGTAAGACTCAAAATTCCAAGTCTAGAAATTCTCCTCCTTATACCAGATGCAACAGTAGGTTATTAACATATTTATTTTGGACATGATACTGCTTTAACACTGAGAAGCCAATCAGATCAGGGTCCCACTTTGCTAAGGCCTTTACAAGCGTATACTAAATGATAGTCTATGTGCCAAAGAGCAAATCTATATATATAAAAGTCAAATGGTGTATGCGTGCGTGTATGTATGCTTACTCCTTCCACACCGTTTGAGCTAGAGACTTGAAATTTGGTACAGTTAGAGGTCTTGGGGTCCTAATGACCGTAAGAGTCTAAAAATTTTCAAATCTCACCTCTGACGCCCCCAAGGGTGAAATTCTTTAAAGGCCAATCACATCAGCTGGGCAGCTGCTGTTCTCTGTGACATAGTTCTGATGTCATAATACCCCCTCCAACAGACACCGCACTTGCTCAGCTCTCCGCCCCTCCCCCCTCCGATGGACCCCGGAATCCCTCAGCTCTCTGCCCCCTCCCCACTCCGACGGACCCGAGTTGGGTTTGGTCAGAGGGTAAGTGAGGTGGGGGTGTCGGGTTTGGTCGGGGGGGTGAGGTGGGGGTGTCGGGTTTGGTTGGGGGGTGGGTGAGGTGGGGGTGTCCAGTTTGGTCGGGGGGTGGGTAAGGTGGGGGTGTCGGGTTTGGTCTGGGGGGTGGGAAGGTGTCTGGGTGCGTGAGGGGTGAGGTGTGGGGGTTGGGGTTGGTCGGGGTGTTGGGTTTGGTGGGGGGGGTAAGGTTGGGGGTGTTGGGTTTGGTTGGGAGGGTCAGGAGGGGGGTCGGGGTTGGTCGAGGGGTAAGTGAGGTGTGGTGTCGGGTTTGTTTGTGGTGGTAGGTAGGGGTGTCGGGTTTGGTTGGGGGGGAAGTGAGGTGGGTGTGTCAGGTTTGGTCTACGGGGGGGTGAGGTGTGGGTGTTGGTCAGGGGGTGTTGGGGTTGGTAGGGGGGAGACGTGGGGGTATTGGGTTTGGGTGGGGGGTGAAAATGTGAGTCGGGGTTGGTCGAGGGGTAAGTGAGGTGGGGGTGTCGGGTTTGACCAGGGGGTTGAGGTGGGGGTGTCAGGTTTGCTCTCTGCCCCCATCCAACGGACCCCGCACTCGCTCAGCTGTCTGCCCCCTCCCCACCTCCGACTGACCCGAGCAACGCCGGGTATTTTCGCTAGTACAATATACATCTTTAAGTCAGACTGATATGTAAAGCTCTTTATAAAGTTAATATTTGCCTCCACTGCAGTCCCAGGCGTTTTCAGTTTCTCTTCGTGCCCCCCCACCAACCATTCCTTTCCTCTGAACTGGAGCTGGAATTTTGCCCTGTAAAACAGTTATGTAAATGTGATACCTTCAGTTATTTGAATAATAGTGCTTTTTAAAACCATTTAGTAGGAAGATAGTCTTTATCTTTGAAACTGAGCACTCTAGCACTAAACTTCAGACTAAAAGCAGAAGTCTATTGATGCTGCTGTCTGACTATAGACTAATAAATTGTTAAACTGTTATTTTGTTTTTTTCTCAGATGTTTATTCACTTTTTGTTTAATTCTTGTTTCATATAACATTACATTTTCACGTTGCATTGCTAACTCAATACTTTCACTAACAACTGGAAATAAAGAGCTTTGCACTGACTTGCAGTTTCAGATACTATATTTAAAACAACCTGATAGTAGGGTCTTATGTTAGAGGTGTTACAGTTTACCGTGTAATTATGTAAATGTATTCTATCTTACCTATCTGTGTCTTGCTGTATTTGTAAAACAGCATGCTCGATGCCACTGCAACTTAGTGGCAGCTTGCCATGCATTCTTAAGTTTTTCTTGGAACATTTGGTTTAGGAAGTGGACTAATTAGTACATAAACACTGTGTAGCAGAAAAACTCCAATTAGCAGTGTTTGGCCTGGCTTCAGTGATAAACAAAGTTAGATGCACGTCAGCGTTTGTCCTAACAGTTTATAAAATCCCTTTTGTGGTCCTAGGGGACAGCACACACCAGATACATTAATTGTAGTAGTCAAGCCAGGAGAAAAAGCTTATTGTGTCAAACTTAATAGGCTGTGCCTGAGACATTAGCAGGCTAGTTTTGAAGGTTTTTAGTAATCTTAATTATTCTGAAGTACTACAGAAGTCCTTCTAAGTGTGTCCCTCTCACCATTGTAAATGATTCTTTCTTTGTCTTATATTATATGAAAAAGTGACAAAAGGCCAGCAAAAGTTTTTCAGACTAGGCTTAAAGTTGTTAATATGAATGTTAATATCATCATCATCATTGTTCATTGTTTTGATAGAGCCTAAAATTATGCTAGTTGTTTTAAAGAGTAAGTAAAGATAGGGTTCCTGCTCCAGGAAGGTCACAATCCTGATTTAGATAAACAGACATGTGGTAAGGTGAAACAGGGTTTTTAGGAACATTACAAGGCTACTCTGTTTAGACATATACTGCTCATGAGGGGAGGATTATTGCTCATTTTTTAGTTTGGCAGAATTCAATTTTTATTTTTTATAATTTTGACAAATGATTTCAATGTTTATTTTTAAGCATTTTTCTGATTTTTAATTATTGAAATTGTCATAGTTGCACAAAATTATGGGGCTTATGCATTTTTTTTCTATTTTTATTTATTTGAATTTTCATGGTTGTTGGAAATTATGGGGAGCCTCACAATAGAAGGGTCAAGTATTTAATGATGGTGCACACTGAGATTCTTAAAGGTAAAGCTTTATAAGAGTTAAAACAAACATTATCAACCTCACATGTCAAAATATCCAAAGTAAATACCCATAAATTAAACTCTAGTAAGATTTCAAGCAGAATTTTTCTTTCTTTAACCTATCTGTAAATTTTGATTATCAGTGGATGTTTTTTCTGGTCAAGGTCATGTATGTATGGTGTTACCGTTTCTAGATAAAAATCTAATTCTTCAAAGCATATTAATTTTTGTGCGGTTATGTTGTTTTCTTTTAAAATGCATCAGTAACATAAGAAGGGGAAAACTGAATGTTGAAGAGTTACTATCCTGGATTTGAATGTTTAACAGATAAACCAGATTTATTAAACTCCTGGGCATGCTAGAAAGCCCATTATTTTCTTCTCTTTACTAAGGGTGTTGAAGAAAGTGTGGGTGGAGATAGGTATATTTAGGGAAATCCTTTTGTTATAGGCACCAAGTGTGGTGGTTGAAAACTTGTAGTTGTAGTTTAAAAAATTGTGATAGTAAGTAATAAAGTAAAATGTGTTTTTTAAAAATGGAAATTATGCAAATGATTAAAGGAATCTGAATAACTTTAATACTGCCTGTGGAGAGGATGCTTAAAGTATCTGGCTTTCCTCTGAGACAGCGTTATCTATCCATAGTTTATAAATTCATAGAATGCCTTATTTGAAACTGCAGAGTGGCTGGGAAAATTCCTGTTTGGATGATGATGGACAAACCAGTGTGGAGAAGGGAGGCCACAGAAAGGTAGATTCAGCTCCTTGTTTCAGGGCCACCTGACTCTGGTGTAGGTTACAGCAGGATGGGTGTTGGTCTAACTCATGCTGCTGACTTGAGACTCTTTCCGCCAGCAGAAGATTGTAGTTCAGGGGTCAGCAACCTTTCAGAAGTGGTGTGCCGAGTCTTCATGTATTCACTCTAATTTAAGGTTTCACGTGCCAGTAATACACTTTAATATGTTTAGAAGGTCTCTTTCTATAAGTCTTTAACATACAAGTAAAGTAAATAAGGTTTTAAAAATGTTTAAGAAGCTTCATTTAAAATGAAATGAAAATGGAAAGCCCCCCCAGACCGGTGGCCAAGATCTGGGCAGTGTGAATGCCACTGAAAATCGGCTCCCGGGCTGCCTTCAGCACACGTGCCATAGGTTGCCTACTGCTGTTGTCGTTCATCTCAGCTTTGCCACATACTGACATGTCTCAGCTTCCCCTGGGAATCTCTAGATTCAGTCCATTGGGAATCACTAGATCGTATTTGTATTTGTATTTTTCCAATCTGTGTATTGGAAAGACCAATGTAACAAAGACAAGTATTGTCTCTCTGTTCACAATTGCCTGATCCAAAGCTCACTGAAGTCAGTGGGAGTGATTACATGAGGCTTTGGATCAGACTCACAGACTGCATGTACTGCCACCCATGAGGTGATGTTAAAACACAGAACTATCATATTTATATATTAAAAACCTCTCCTAGTTAGATAAAATTATGCCACTTAAGTGGAAGAATAAAGGTTAGTGTTGTCATGAAATTCTAAACCATACTTACTCCACTATCACAGATGTGTTGCATAACACCATTTCCAAAACCAGTGTTATAAGCTTCACATTTTTGATAGCCAGATATAAAAGGTACCTATAGCTGCAAATTTCTCCAAGCATTAGGAAAATGTCCTTGATCAAAAAATACACTTAAGAATTTACTATTAAAATAAAGTTGTTGTTGTGGTAAACGGGAAGTGATTGGTGCGTATTGGGACACCATTTGTTATTCAATGACCTTAACTGAGTACTTCTTCACTTTCTAACATTTATTTTTCCTTTTTTGAAAGTTTTACTATAACCTGATTTTTTCTGAGTTACTAATGTTTTTTTTACTGTCAGTATTTTTTTATTCCTCCCCCTTCTGCTACTGATGCTTGATATGTAATAACCGCCCTGATTCCAGTGTAAAGAAGTTTTGTGTCAGATAATTTCCTCAAACATTTGATAAATCTCCAAGTTAATATACTAATATCTCGGCCATATGGGATTTATTTCTTCTCTTAGGAGGAAGTAAATTAGATTAGATTTTAGATCACAACTTTATTAATTAGGAAATATTGGTCTTCTGCTTGCTAGAACTACTTCATATTACTTCAAAGCTACACCTGTGTACTCCTTAAAATTTTTTTAACCTGTCTTAGGAGCTCACAGGGAAATCCTATTGGGTTTATCCCCTGAGGATCTTGTACCAACCTCACCATTATAAGCTGAGTTTAAAAGGTTCATAGCAATTAACTCCAAATTTAAGCATCCTCATTTTCACAATATTCATTTTCACAGAGGACAGTTAAATAAAAAATAAACCAAGTTCATATTCTAAACTTTTTTTTAATATATGCTTTCTGAGAAATACATCCTTTTTTCAAGAAAGAAAAATTCAAAGCTTTTTATTGATTTCCCCATCTTAAAAACACCATATTTGATTCATTTCTGAATTGGCCGAGATTTGTCACCATATACAAAAGCAAATATCAGGTGGATTGGTTTAGATATGGAAAAGCTGGAATTTCCAAAATTGGGCTTGTAGTGGAAAGTTGGGTATTTAACCTGCTTGGCTTTTTAAAAGTCTGTCTGCTTCCCTCCATTCCTTAGACACACTGTTGGGATTCTGAAACCAAACATGCCCTCTAATCCGTACCACACTTGCCAATTAAAAGTACTCTCCCCAAGAGTTGTCACAAAATTTCTCTCCTTTGCAGAATGGCTGTTGCAACTTTAGCAGTGGAGAAACTGCTTTGTTTCAATATTACTGGCATATATCTGTATACCAAAGTAAATCTGGGTTATGTATATGTATGAGCTGGAGACAAGCAACTGATAGAAAATGTGTAATGGGACAGAACCATAACATAGAACCCACTGAAATCTATCTAGTTAGGCACCTATATAGGCCTCATTACCTAGTGTTTGAGGGCCTCACAGGGTGAACAGATGTCCCGATTTTTTTATAGGGACAGTCCCGATTTTGGGGTCTTTTTTTTATATAGGCTCTTATCCCCCACCCTATCCTGATTTTTCACATTTGCTGTCTGGTCATTCTACTCACAGTCACTAATGGTTTTATCCTCTTAACACTCCTGTGAGGTAGCAAAGTATTAATAGGGAACTGAGGCACAGGATACATGAAATGGTGCAGAATTCCATCCTAAAAGTGATTTGAAATTAATGATATTACCATAATGTTTTTTGCTTACTTAACAGAGCTGGTTGGACATTTTCCGATGGAATGTTTTTTCCATCAGAAAATGCTGATCTGTAGAAACTGAAATGCTCCTTGGGAATTTGTCAGTTTAGATGACAGTTCTGCTAACGCCTGCCTGGTTCCCAAGTTCCTCTGCAGCCCATCTGGTGGCATGTCACGGAACAGGGGCTTCCAAGCTGCCAGTTCCTAAGCAACCCACTTGGCGGGCTGCTGCAGAGCTGGGGCTTCCGGGATTCCTGGCTTCATGTTTGCCTGAAAGGATGGACATTCCAGTTCTCACCCAGCTCTGTTGTCTACTTTAGGGATGGAATAAAGCAGCGAGCTACCACCTTCTTCACTGTTTAGCTGAATATTACCTTAGTTCCAAAACTATACGTCTAAACATCTCTACATGTATTGTGAACTTTGGAACTATTAAATTACTTCATAGTATAGCTTAAATAACGGAAGGGGATGGAAGAAAGAGTACGAAAGAGTACTGTCTGGTGTTTGTAAGGTAACCTTGAATGCATAATCCTATTAAGGCTGCTTTTTCTTTCAAATCTTGACCTAAAAATGTAGCATTTCCCCCAGGAGAACAAGCTACTGTGATTATAGCATGTTGCAGCTTGTTGAAATAAAACATGCCCACCAGTGTAAAATGAGAACATTAATATTTCATGTGGGAACATGACTTTCACTTCAAACTGACACGAGCTTTGATAGTTAAAAAACATCCTAGAACTCCAACTAGCCCCAGAAAATGCTATTTTATATAATATAAGTAGAAATATTGTTGAGAGCACCTTTAAAAAATTAGAATCTCTTTGCACACTGAAGCAGTGTTCAGAGCTGGATGAAACGATTTATCTGAACACTAAAGCTAATTACTTTGTGCCAGGAAAAAAATCTTAATTTGCCATTCCCAGTAGCAATAGGTTCTTTTCTTCATTATGGATTTATCCAATTTGAAACAAACTGAATCTCAGGTATCTTTATATTTAATAGATATTTTGCCCTGAATTCTTTATTCCTTTCATCTGTCATTCAGAACTCATCCTCTCTCTCTTTTGTTCTCTAGGGGAAGCTTATTTTTCAGATGGTCAATTTATTTAAAAAAGATGTCTTTCTTTCTTTGGAATCATCTTGGTTCTTTTTCTCCTTTCCCTTTTCTCTTGCAATGCCCATGTTGAAGCACCTTCACTAGAGCAGAAATTTGAATCCCATCTCAAATTGATAGGTATATAA
This sequence comes from Sternotherus odoratus, assembly GCA_032164245.1. Lineage (NCBI taxonomy): Eukaryota > Metazoa > Chordata > Testudines > Kinosternidae > Sternotherus > Sternotherus odoratus. Next base: position 34,561,882 of record JAVMKO010000004.1, read on the forward strand.
TATTGTTCTGAATATTTAGACTACTCTGTTTTCTTCAACTATAGTGTGGTAGAGGCAGCGTGATCTGAAGAAATGATTAAAGAGCCCTAGGAGTCAGGAAGTCCTAAATACTATTGAGGTTCTTCCACAGACTTGCTTTGCAGTCTTCAGCAAGTCACTTAATCTTTCTTTCTTTTTCACTCTCTATGAAATGAAGATGGCGATTGGTCAACCTACCTCAAGTAGATGGGCTAAGAATTAATTAGTCAGTGTGTCTACAGAATTTTGCATATATAAATTGCTAAAATTGTTGGTCAAGATCCTTAGGTGGTATAAATGGCATAGTTAAGTTGAATGAAATGTAGCTATGCCGACTTACACCTTGTGAAATTCTAGCTTGTAATTGTCATGTTGTGGCTTTGCAGAAGTGTATGTTTTATAGTATTTCTTCACATTTTAAAGAATAATTTAATGTATTTCTCTAAATTCAGGTTTAAAATTGAGATGACCAAAAATTTAACTAGCTTCCAAAAAAAGTCACATTTTATACTTAGGTTATTAAAAATACTTAGACTTCTAAATTGTAGCTGTGAAATTCTTTTTGAAAATGGTACAATGCACAGGAACCATTTTTTTTTTTTTAGAATAATTATCATTATCAGTGCTGTCACTTCGTATATGGGGTAGGTTCCAAAATCTTCCTATATCAGTGATGGCAAACCTTTTTGAGCCCAAGTGCCCAAACTGCTAACCAAAACGACTTGTTTTTTTCAAAGTGCCAACACTGCAATTAAACCTGAATAACGAGGTTTTAGTTTAGAAAAAACAATTCGTACAGTTTTTCAAACTAATTAACAGCTTTTGTTTAAAAAGAAAAACACAACAGAGCTTTCCATTAAACATTTTTTTATTGAAAAAAACAAAAACAAACAAAAAAAAAACTGTACACCCCCCCCCCAACTGACCCACTCAGCCCAGTCTCTCCCCCCAAAACCTCCTTCCCTCCCACCCACCCACCCCCCAAATGACCCACCCAACCTGGTCTCTCCCCCCAAAACCTCCTTCCCTCCCACCCACCCACCCCCCAAATGACCCACCCAGCCTGGTCTCTCCCCCCAAAACCTCCTTCCCTCCCACCCACCCCCCAAATGACCCACCCAGCCCGGTCTCTCCCCCCCAAACCTCCTTCCCTCCCACCCACCCCCCAAATGACCCACCCAGCCTGGTCTCCCCCCCCAAACCTCCTTTCCTCCAACCCCCCCCCAACTGACCCACACAGCCAGGTCTCTCCCCCGCAAACCTCCTTCCCTCCAACCCCCCTCAACTGACCCACCCAGCCTGGTCTCTCCCCCACACCGCTTACCCCCACTCCCAGCCCAGCCTTCCCCCGGCGCTTACTTGTTCGCTGGGTCACGCTGCTATGACCCGACTCCAGCGAGGCCCCTGCCCCAGTCGCTCCTGTGACGTCCGTGTGTCAGGTGATAGAGCGGGGGGCGTGGCTTCAGTGTTCTCTGGGGAGGGTTCTCCCCAGAGAACTGTGGGAGATGTAGTCTGCGGGAGCCGACGCCGTGACTACAGTGTATGACTGTAGTCACGGCGTGCCCACAGAGACGGCTCGGCGTGCCAGCAGCGGCACGCGTGCCACGGGTTCGCCATCACTGTCCTATATCAATTACGGTACCCAGCTAGAATTTTCTTCTAAAAAAAGAAGAAAACCCACTCTCTGTTTCTGAAGCTTTAATAGCTTTTATACAGTCAGAAAGGAATAATTGGCCATAAATAATGCTCACTTATTTTTACCAATAAAAACATGGCTTTTAAATTCTCAGGAATGACAGCAGGAGATTCTAAATAGAACAACCAAGATAACTTCTCCTTTTGAAGCTTCAAAAGGGGTTTAGCTACAAAAATTCGATTCCAGTGAATTAGAAATTCTTGCATAAAATAAAATAGAAATATTTATACATATTGATAAAGTATCCCAGGCTAACGTACGGGACTTACACTAGTTTACAAAAATATTACTAGTCTGTTGGATACAAAGAACAAAACACAGGGAAACTGATATGTAAGTCTATATAGACATCTTAAAGGGCTGACAATGTCATACTCTGATATAGGAGTATACTTGATATTTCATTTATGTCATTGGAACACCTGATTTCTTTACAGTCTTTTAATTCAGAGAGTAAGCGAGACTGAGAATGTTATATATATATACACACATAGTAAATGTCAGTCTGGCTTATTCTTTTAAATTAACATGAGTGAGATTGGAGTTTCTGTAAAATGCATTAACTTGAATAAATATTCTTGCCAGTGCAACATTAACATAACTGATGAAAGGTGTCTTGGTCATGAGAGTCCTTGAGGAATTGTATATGAATAGCAGAGTCATTTGCAATACTTGCTCTTTCAGGAATTTTACTGGTAACTTATGGAATTAACTGGAATTTTAAAAATGTCTCTCTTTGACCATTTCGGTAAGAGCTGACACATTTTCTTTTCACAAGTTCCTGTTTGAGTCAGGTAGAACATAGGTTTATCTTGGAAATAGGCTGTACTTGTCTTGGTGGCAGGAAGTATGGAGAGGATTGCTATTGACATTTCTGATATTTCTATCAACTGTAAAGCCAAAGTATGATTTTTAAATCCGTGTAAAATGAACTATACATTTGGCAAGAAAGCTGGAAATACTGAATTCTGCTTCTGATGCTTCTGACAATCCCACACATAAATCCTAGCCCCTGAAATCCTCTGATCAGAGTACTACTTCTTCACACAGGTGGTTAAAACCTGAACTTAGTTGTTTCTCCAAATCCATATGTTTGTGCTCCACCATCTCAGCAGTTGAACTAGAGGGCTTTCATTCCAGTTATCCTGGCTGAAGAAAGTCTCCCTCTGCATCATTTGTATGCTAATTTATAAAAGAAAAGAGGCTAGAAAAGAAAACAAAGTTGGTTTGTCTGAAAATATTAGAATGAATTACCATTTTAGCACAATTTTTCTGTTTATCTACAAATCCAGTTATGGTGGGAGTTTTCATGTTCAACCCTACTTTGCAGAGATTTCTGCTAGAGAGATGTTAGAAACATATGTCCACTATTTTTCTGCGTACAACAATATAAAGTCTACATCTGGTAGAGTATCAAATATAGTGGGTCACTGGATGTTAGATAGATAGTTTGTTTTCCTGATTCTGCCAGGTCCATGGAGGTGCTCCTTTACATCAGTTTTGGCTAGATTCTGATACCCTTGTCATATTGGAAAGTATCTTATGCCGCAGAAAGTAATGGGACTTCTTGTGGAGTAAGGTGAATATATAAGGGAAGTTATTGAACAACAAAGCCAAAGAAAGATGTAACCAGAGGTAATAATTAATTTCACCCTTGCATGTTGATGATTTAAGTAGATATTTGTTTTTCCAACTGGATAGGTTAAGATGTTTTGAATAGTTTATTATTATTTCATTCTAAAAATCTAATATTCTTTAGACAGTAGGGGGCAAATTCAGCCTTCCAGTGAACCATCAACCCTAGGGCTGAATTTGGATGTAGAACTCCGACAATATTAAATGTCTTTAATTTGGGATATTGTTCCCTTTTTAAAGTGAATTATATTGTAATGTACCATGCATTTATGTGCTCTAGAACCACAATCAGCATACAAGATTGGGGGAAAAACCTCTTGTTTTCATTGGTGCGGGTTAGTGGTTGTTAAGCCGCTACTGGTTTTCTTTCTCCATTTCAGTCCTTTAATTTACCAGCTGTGTTTTCTAGACGGTGCTGGCCTCACCACCTTAGCCACAACTTCCTTCATTTGATGCCAGAATACTCAAAGGGTTGGGTATACCCAAAATATATGAATAATGTTTCCATTTGAATGAGTACTTTCCAGCCCTGGGGTGGTGGTGGTCAATGGGGACTAAATGAGAGTTGTAAGGGAGAGGTTTGTAGCTAACATTATGAATAAGAAAACCTCTCTCCCCCCCCCCCCATTTTTTTTCCTTTACTTTTATTTCTCTGTAGGTGTTTCTTCCCAGTTTCCTCCTCTACTGCCCCCACCATCAACCTGTACATTCTGTTTTGAAAAGAATGTGGATGTATGTATATATAAATACACACAATATATCAATACTAGATTTTTATGTGAGCTGTGTGCATTTCCTTACTAGCAGTCACTAAGGGTATGGTTAGACTGGCGCTTTGCAGCGCTAAAACCCTCCATTAGCGCTATAATTATCTGACCGTACACACCTGCAAGTCACATTTTGCGCATTTAGTCACCCTTCAAAGCGCAAGTATTAAACCACCTCTCCGAGAGTCAGAAGGCTTTTAGCGTAATCCCTGTAGCCTGTTAGGGACAGTGTATACAGTCAATTTGGCGATAAGGCAGCGGTTTTTTAAAAAAAAAACTGACCCCCCCCCCCTGCGCCCCGGCCCCAGTCCCCGCAGCGGGCGGCCTGCCGGGTGCACCCCAGTCCCCGCAGCGGGCGGGCTGCCGGGTTCGCCCGGGTCTCCGCTGCGGGCGGGCTGCCGGGTCTCCGCCGCTGCGGGCGGGCTGCCGGGTTCGCCCCGTTCCCCCGTCCCCGCGGCGAACCCCGCAGCCCGCCCGCAGTGGCGGAGACCCGGCAGCCCGCCTGCAGCGCCGGAGACCCGGGCGGACCCAGCAGACCACCCACAGCAGCGGAGGGGGGTTGACTGGGGACTGGGGCGTCCTCACTTTTTTTAAAAAAAATTCTGATGCTTTTCGGGGTCGCGGGGAATGCTTGCGGAGGGAGCTGTGTGGAGCCTGTCAGTTTGAAAAGTCACTGACAGCCTGAAATTGTCTCCCTCCTGCTGAATGCTGGGATACCTGCCCTATCCCGCTACTCTCACTGCCGCCAGAAGCGCTGCTAATGTGTTAATTCTTTGGAGCTAGAGGGCTTCAATGTGCACAGCCTCTAGCGCAACACCTGTTGCGCTAAATATGGAAGCGCTATACAGAAACGCGCTATGATCTGTAGTCTAGCCATACCCTAAGACTGTTTTTTCCCCAGGCATGATAGGGGAAAGTGCTAAGGAACAAAGCATTAGCTCATATAAAAGCCAACTTGAGCCAGAGAAGGCAGCTAGCTAACTAAGGATTCAGGTGGAGATTCGGGAGAGTGATTTGTAGATATAAACTGGGAAGGAGATCGGCTACCTTTTAAAGCAAGGCTGGAAATGTTCATTATAAAATGTAAATAATTAAACATGTTGGGAACACTACCATTGGAACACAATACCCTTCTTTTCTTCCTCACACACACACACACAAATATTTATCATTTTAATTTAGTCCTATTGAGCAAATCAAGCCCTCTCATGGGGAGACTGGTAAGGGGATCAGATATGCATTAATATCTTCGGCATTGGTACATTGTAGGGTGTTAGAGTTCCTCCTTCCAGCACAGAAGGAGCATAAGGAGGAAAGATATGACTCAGTTTGCACGTCCATATTTTCTATGTACAATGCAGAAGCTCACCTGGTAACCTAGACGTGTTGATCCTGTTGTTTTTAGACCTTCTGAGTCCAGCTCACTATACGAGGTTTATTTTTACATCTCTTCTCTTTATATAAGCAAGGTAACTTTTCTGTAACAAAGCTATATCCAAGGTTTCTGTTTTATTAAACCAGACCATTCTAAATCATAACATCACCACTAATATTGACGTATTAGTTCTCTTCTATCTGCTTAGAAATTGGAATATGCTAAAAACTTGACACCGAGCAACCATATCCAGTTGGCTATGTTGCTGCTATTTGCTTCCCATATATTTTACCACTGGGGACAACAGCAAGGATTGCCACTTTCCAAAGCATTATCACCAATTTCTCCATAGCTTGTGGAATATCTCTATCCTCTAAAAGTACTTTTGAGCACTCGTACTCAATTGCACTTTGAAAGTGTGGTTGTGTAAACTATGGGGAACTTCCTCAAACTAAGGAAGTGAGGCTACCCCTCTCCTTCAGAGAAGCTGTATTATGCCAGGCCTACTCATATACCTTAAAACCTTTGTAATGCACAGGGTGAGAGTCTGTTTCTGCTCATCTGCTACAGTGTCTCAGCAGAGAGCAAGAAATGATCTATACAGGCACCTGCCAGATTAGCGTTCCACTGGTGGGGCAAAGCACTTGAAAATCACACTTAGAGATTTCTGAGGTTAGTACAAACTGGGAGGCAATATTGTCTACTGCAGTGGTTCTCAACCAGGGACACTGTACCCCTGGTGGTAGGCAGAGGTCTTCCAGGGGGTACATCAACTCATCTAGATATTTATCTAGTTTTACAACAGGCTACATAAAAAGCACTAGCAAAATCAGTACAAACTAAAATTTCATAAAGACAATGAATTGTTTATACTGCTATACTATATCAGTGTTTTGCAAGCTGGAGTGGGTCACGATTTATTTTATAATTATGTGGTAAAAATGAGAAAGTAAGCAATTTTTCAGTAGTAGTGTGCTGTGACACTTTCATATTTTTATGTCTGATTTTGTAAGCAAGTAGTTTTTAAGTGAGGTGAAACTTGGGTTTATGCAAGACAAATCAGATTCCTGAAATGAGTACAGTAGTCTGGAAAGGTTGAGAACCACTAGTCTGCTGGATAGGATACTGGACTCTGAATCAAGAGACCAGTATGTCTTCCCAGCTCTGCCATGTGCCTTCTGTGTGAGCAAGTCACTTGACCTTTCTGTGCTTCAGTTCTGACATCCTGTACAATGCTTATACTCATTTTGTAAAACACGTTAAGATCTCCACCTGGAAAGCATTACAATAACTAAGTATTATTATGTGTCTTTTTAAAAATAAAAAGTCTGAATCATACAAGAGACACTCTGATAAATATCCCAGTTCCTTATTGGATATTCAGGTGGGTTCTTGTTAACTTGGGGACGTGAAGTTGGCATTCTGCATTATTTGACCAGTTCTCAAGAAGTCATAATTTGAGACGTTGGCTAAAGTTGTGTGTGAGAGCCTCTTCTAATTGACCAGTGCTCAGAAGCATCCCTGAACCTTCAACTAGCTTCATAACACATTCTGTTGTAGCTTGCATTGCAAGGTATTTATATACCAGATAACATTCATATGCCCCTTCGTGCTTCAGCTTGTAGCACTATCTTTTTTTTAAATAAAATGTTTACAGTACAAATATCTGTAATAAAAATCATAATATAAAGTGAGCACTAGACACTTTGTAATGCAAATCAATATATTTGAAGATGTAGAAAAATATCCAAAAATATGTATAATAAAATTAACTTGGTATTCTATTATTAACAGTTTGGTTAAAACTGCAATTAATCACAACTATTATTTTAATCTTGTGATTAATTGCAAATATTTTTAATTGAGAGCCCCAATAAATTGATATTATTCAAAATGCAGCAAATTAATCTGTTACTTAAAAATTACATGGTTACTAATGTAGTTCTAGGATTCACATTCATATTTTGGCAAACAATTGTTTGGGCATCAAGCAGAAAAAGGTGTATGTTTGGGTGGTTGTTGTAGCTGAGCATTAAGTCTTCGGTTGCCTCCAGTTTCTACAAAGAAGGAAGAGAACTCAATAATCAGAACTAGTGTAGATTTTATTTGTAGAAATGAATGATCACGTACCAAATCTTTCATGCCTTTTCAAATTTACACAAAGTACTGAATGACAGAAGTAGTCTGAATCGGCTGAACTTTTCACAGAGGGAGAGTGTTTAGTACATCCTGTGTAATATTTAGGATGACTGAAGACATAATTTGGCCCCTATACCTGAGTTGGGGTCTGAGGAAGAGACATGCAGCTTGCCATTCTAAATGTAATTAGAAGGTTCTTTTAACATTGAGGATGATATCCAGTCAGTAGCTTAAGTTCCATCATTATGGGAAAATTCCTCATTTTTAGAGGCAGTATCACATGAAACAGTATTTCCACTACCCTGGGCAGTACTCTAAATTGTTGATAATTGAAGTTAAGGTAAATACATTGTCACAAAGTTCCTTCTCTGCCTTGGTGGCTCCTGCGCTTTTTTGGAGGATGTGCTCACCTCAGAGGTTCATGGCAGCCTCTGAACACAAATGTAACAGAAGCTTTGCTATCTTTCTTTATCCCCCCCCCCTTTTTAAATTATTGCATCACTATACCATAAGGGCCAAATTCTACACTTTAATGCAGGGAGACTGCTGATCCAAAATTGTTACCATGACTACATCAAAATATCAAGAATTCACTCCGGTCTTCTTGGATGAACCAGGTTTCCCAAAGAAAAAGAGTCAAACTCTTGGCCAGAATGCACAGGGATACTCCCATGTTTGATTCTGTGACTTCACTTTAAACTTAAACTCAGTTGGTCAGGGAGTAAAGGGATATGAGTCTACTAAGGGAGGAAAGTATTGATCTGTTGTCCATGTTTCCTGCACAGAGTCATCCCATATGCTGTTCCATCCTGACTCTAAACTTGTTAGTAGTTGTGCTTGATCACAAGTATCCAAAGCACCTCAAAGAAGGCTCCACTGCCAAAGCCTAATCTCAGCATGAGAAACTTGCTGTGGGAGTGACAGAGTCTTGTGGCACCTTATAGACTAACTTTTGCTGTAAGAGAGACCCAAAAGGTTTGAAAGGAGATGGTGATTAAAACTTCTTGTTCTACATTTTTTTCTTCTATGACTTTTTATAGGAAGGGTCCCTATAGAAAGCATATGGAATTTGCAGCTGGGAACTGAGAGATAAATAGAAAATATGAGAACATGTAAATTCTTCCAGTCAGATTTTTTTTTAAGTAAACTTACTGCTCCACAGTGTTTATCTGGATCTTAGCAGCAAAGGTGATGCATCACCAATCTGCAATTATTATTTTGTAGTCTTTTGCAGTCCTAAATACTGCAACATTCTCTTCCTGTTGCTTTAGCACCTGGGAGTTCAGTCTCAAATGACATTTTCCAGCAGATGTGACTACCACCGCTTGTTTATTTTTAGCAGGGGATTGTGCACCTTGATCTCGGTGGGAAGCTTCCTGTCTGCATTGTCTTTTACAGCCGGTTGTAAAGGCAAGTGGCTCATAATGACCTGCCCTTATTTCCTCTCCTTGATTCCAAGAGACACAGGAATGTCATCATCAAATGCTATAATTTACTCGGGGACTTTCCAACAAGGACCTCACAGGGTTAGTCTTTCCAAAAGCTGTGTTTATTCAACAAGGTAACAGTGTTGATAGCTTGGCTGTTGGGGCCAGGGAATCACAGGATCATCTCATATCTTGGTTAGTTTTATCCAGTGAACAGCCTTCTCTCCTGTATTAGAGAAAGAGGTGATTCTACATTTTTCGCTATAGCGTGCCTGTTGCCACTGAACAGCAGTAATTTAATTATGATAATAAAGAAAGAAAGCCAGGAATACTTGTAGCACCTTAGAGACTAACTAGTTTATTTCAGCATAAGCTTTCATGAGCTATAGCTCACTTCATCGGATGCATAGAATGGACTATAATAACACTGTCAAAAAAAAGTCTGTTTTTCATTGGCTTGGCTCTGCTTTTAAGATTTCTCAATAAATTTGCTATTTCAAGAAATGTTAAGAAGTCATCCTGCTGTTTCCCTTTTCAGACTACATACCTGTTGCACTTAAACTGTTTCTAAATTCTTGTATGATGCTATATGTAATAGACTTCAAAAAGACTTCCTCTGTGTCTGTCTGTATATATGTTATATTTGTGCGCATGTGCACCTGCGTATGTATGTTATGTATTAGTTTAAAAATGACTTGCTAGGGCTTTGTAATATCCTTGAGCTGAGACCCTGTGTACCAAGTTGGGGTTGTTTATATCTTAAATTTATAAACCCCTAAAAAGAAGTGATCATAGCAGAAATGCAGGCAGAAACCTAACTATACTGTTAGTGAACATGGCACTGTTTCCATTTTCTGTGAAATGAAATTCTTTTGATCATATTTTTTCTTTAAATACCGGTTCTTTCTCTGAATTCTGTTTGATTTTTTTTCTATTATTACATGAAGAACAATAGGGAGATTTCCATCTATTCTGGGTTTTAGAAGCTAGGTCAGGTAATCCAAGTGACTGTTAGGTTCAATGAACATGATTTTTGGAAAACAGCAATAACTGGGGAGTCATTTCATCTGGCATATATGGCTCATGTTGTCAGGATGTTGGGAAAGGATTCCAGTTTATCAAAAACTCTATGTGGAAAATGCTGGGGTAATTGCATGCAGATAGCCCTCGAGAGGGTCACTGCTGAGGCCATCTGTACCAGTGATCTGCAGATTATACTTTGTTTACATCAGCATTCCAGAATTTTGGAAAAGAGTAGTTCGTGAGGGTCGCATTTTTAATTCTCTTTTCATTAATGTACATAAAGAGCATTAGCATCTTTCCATCTTTTTTTTTTTACCTCTGATTGCCTTATGCACCTCAATCAGTAATTTTGAAATAATTTTGAAATATGTTGAAAATATCTGATGAGGTCACTTTAGGATTTTTTCTGACAATGTCACCATATAAGAGAATCTGGCCATGAGTGGCATCCAGACCATTAGTGGTGAGCTGCCCATTAGAGCCATCCTTTTTGGCCAGGTTGAAAACTTTTGTTTGCCCTTAACTTGAGGGACAGTCACGACCCCATTTTAATGGGGTTGCCAGGGCTGGCTTAGACTTGTTGGGGCCAGGGCCGGCGACAGGAATTTTGGGGCCCCGTATGCAGATCGTGCGCCCCCCCGCCCCCCGGTCTCCCGCTGCCGGCGGGACCCCCCGGTCTCCCGCCGCCCGCGGGGGCCCCCCCGGGCGGTCTCCCGCGCCCCCCCCCGGCCATTCTCCCGCCGCCTGCGCCCCCCCCCGGCCATTCTCCCGCCGCCCGCGGACACACACCCCCCCCCGGCCGTCTCCCGCCACCCGCGGGGCCCCAATCCCCGCATACGCTTTGGCTGCGTGGCCGGCCGGGAGAAGCAAAGGGGGGCGGAGGGAGGCCGCTGGGGGCCGGGGGAGGGGGCTGGTGAGAGCTGCAGCGAAATGCTCACAGGCCCGGCGACAAGGGGGTACAGCTGCGTACCGGGCCAGCCCCGGACTTCAGGGGCCCCCCCTGAAGTCCGGGGCCCGGTACAGCTGTACCCGTAGTACCCCCCTGTGGCCGGCCCTGCCTGGGGCTGAAGCCTGAGGGCTGAAGCCTTGGGAAGTGGACTGAGATTACAGGCCCCCTGCCTGGGGCTGAAGTCCTTGGACTTTGGCTTTGCCCGTCCTAACCTTCCCCCCTCCCCTTCACCTCCCCTGTCCCATGGGGTTGTGTAGTTAAGGCTTTGGCCCCCGTTCCTGGGGTTGTGTAGTTATTTTTGTTGTCAGAAGGGGGATCACAGTGTAATGAAGTTTGAGAACCCCTGCCTTAGGCCATTTGTGTGTATTTATGGTACAGATTCTGAAAAAAACTTGTACCTACAAAACTGTGTTGAATTGCACATCCTGGCCTGTGAAAGGGGACCCGGTGAGAAGAGAAGCTATCTAGAAGAGTTCAGCATTCCTGTGGCTGAGGCACTGCTTTTGAGGAAAGGAAAGAGAAGGCAGAGGAGGGGCGTGGAAGCTGATTGGGGCAGGGGGAGGGGGCGAGGGAGGCTTGAACAGAGACCACATCCGTGTTTTTCCAGGTGTCTCTTTTGTAATCTTTTCTTTTTAGAAGAAAAGCAGCAGCAAATCCAGTCATTCAGAAAGATAAGTGACAACAAAAGAGAGGAGCTAGGCTTTCATTGCTGTTTCACTGCAGTTATTGCAATCTGCACTTTCTTTTATAATACTTACTCCATTATAGTACGTCTCCCACACTTTCATTCTCTGTCATTTCTTCACAGTTACTTCCTTGCTCTGTTTAATTTTTTAAAATATATATTACCTACCTCTGAAGTCACTTGCAAAGTTCATACTGCTGTTGTGAGATTTTACCCACTGCGAAAATTGATTGCAACAAACTGGATTGTTCCAAACTGTCTGGGTCCAATGTGACAAAATCTTCCTTGGAAAATCAGCGAAGAGATGAATGACTGCTTTACTGATGAGAAGTAAACTGATAGAACCCACTATGTCAATGTCTACATTAAGCCTAAAATGTTAGGTAGAACCTCATGATATTTCAAACAAATATTTGAATTATTTATATAAAAAAGTGTACGTATTTTACAATATTTAAATTAACAAGATAAACTGGTTTATGCCCTGCATTTTTGTAATTGCCCAGGTCTTTGTGTACTAGTAGACTTCAAACTCAGTCCAAATCCTCTTTATAACCAAAGGACTTGACATCAGAATTAAAACAAAACTATATAAATAATTGCTCATATCTATCCCTTTAATTTGTCAACATGATTGTTACATAAGAAAATCAATCTAAAAATCTTCAGGGCCCTTTTAATTACAAATATTTAATGCACATATTTCCACTGAAGAATATCCTGCCAAAAAAAGTTCTATGGAGTGAATAATATTCGCTGCATGATTAGTGAAAAATCTGGGAATTTCTTTGTTTGAATACATCTTAAAATACATGTTTAATGTCAGTTTTACTAAAATTAATAAATCTGTCTGGAATTCTGCATAGGTACCTCTTTATGACTGATAGTTATGGTTGGTTCTGACTGTCATGATACATTTCTTCTCACTCTGCTGCCTCCTACTTAAAATGAAATTTGCAGCCGTGCAGTCTGCATCAGGGAATCAAGTGCCGATTTCAGTGTGGCACATACTGAGTAGAGAAGGCTGATTTGGGTTTCGACCTTGTGAAACCAAATTCAAATACTTTTACAGGCTGGTTTATTTACAAGTCAGTGTATTACCTTAAATTAGTTTGAGAAGGAGAGTAATCTAACAGCTTTATGTAGCTGTTCTCTCTGGGATTTGGGGAAGGTGAAGAAATCCACTCAGCAGTCCATGGATCTGGTGGGTTTTTTATTCTTTTGTTTACTAATTTGATAAACATTTATGCTAATCCCAATCATTAATGCAAATTGGCAAATTTCTACTAAACCTTTTAACATTTAAGGAAAAACAGTGAAGAAAGAGCAGCTCTGGATTTCAGTGGTATGGATGTTAGCTACATCTGATATTACAGGTATTTTACTTTTTCAATAATAGCAGTACTGGCAAGGTACCAAACGAAGAATTAACCCCCAAAATGTGCTACGTTTCATATTACCATCTTTCCATCCCATCCCTAATTATCATGACAAAATATGCTTTTCTGATTGCAGAGTTGTGGCTAGATTGCACTAAAATGAATAGAGTACTTTGAAGTATCACTTTTCCAGATGATTTGCATCTTTCCTGTGTATGTTTAGTAGTCAGCATAAAGGGAGAGGGTTTGAAGGGTACCAGTATCATCTTCCCCTTCCTTTCCAGTGAAATAAGTTCCTATATTAGATTACTGTGGTGGGCTTAGACTGCCTTGATTCATATAGGTGAAAGGGGAAGTCTATTACACTTGAAACAAATCAAGTGTCATTAAGGAAGGGCATATAGGGTGTCAGAACACCACCTATACAGTACCATACTAGCTATCCTATTTTTTCTTCATCTCCATTTTTCATAAAGCACGATACTAGCCATGTGAAAATAATAATAAATAATAATATACAGGTGAGGAGAAAGTAGAGCAAGAATGTGAGGAAGCATCTTGATATCTGCTTCCTTTTGAAAATTATTCTGTGTCCTTCTTTAGCTTGCTTTTCGGCTTTTAATGGTTTAATTAATAGTTCAGTGAAAGATGGAGAATCCACTTCTACCAAAAAGTTTTATCTGCTTTAGAAATGTTAGTGTATTTTTAAACTACAGAAAAGCCCACCATACCCAACAGAAACCCTCTTTGTATTCAGAAAACAAATTGAAATCCAGAAATTCCCCTGGCTAACACCAAAAAGTACCAGGAACCACTTAAAACTGTTTTACTCGGAGTTTAAAATACAGGTGTGGTATAGTATATATTTTTATTGTTAGATACAGAATCACAGCTGAATTATACAAACTCATAAAAGGAGGGCGAATTTGATTGAAAATGCTAGTAGGCTAATAATTATAATTGTGGAATAATGATTTTTGTGTTCCCTCTTCTTCACTACCCTGTGTACTTTTGCCTGAGAACAGGAGAATTAGTCTGTCATGTCTATATAATGAAAACATCTTATTTTAAGGATCAGAAATTTCAAAATGCCTTTCTGAAATTATTTACTGCCTTTTATCACCGTAAGTATAAAGCTCTGTGAGAGTTACAAAATAGAACCAAAGTGGTATGGATATTAAGAGATTACCATTTTTAGTTTTTATACTGACGGTGTAGTACAATGGGTCAAGAGTAATTTAAAATATGTAGTTAAAATACATAGCTATTTCAAACAATAAAAATACGTTTTAGATATGAAACCGTTCCATGGACCAACTTCAATTATTGTTTTAATTGCAAGATCAAATTGCTGCATAAAATATTAATTAAATAATAAAGAACACTGGCCTATTTATATGTATCACCTGCAGTGGTTTAACTTTGTTGTGTATGCAGGTAGTACTACAACTGTGTAAAAACAAATAGTATACCTAAAATATGGAGCTTCAAGTAACTAATGCTGCTGGCCCATATTTTCACGATTGCTATTTAAAATTATTCTTAATTCATACCTTATACATAAATCGTGTTGATACACTTAGAATTGTTTTGAGCAGGTAACTATAGAATCTTTTGTCATGACTGTCAGTTCTTGGTTTAAAATGATCACGGATTCCTGTTCTCGTTATAAATATCCTGTGTTGCAGTTGTGTTTCCAATGTAGTCAGATGAATTGTCTTAATAAAGGAGCCTTAAGGATTATGCAGTTGTTAGATGGTGTATTGGGTACCATTCCAGTGCTAAATAAGAAACTATTTGTTACTTTTTTTTTAATGCAGCAGTAACAAGTTTTTAAATTAAAGCACTGTGGTATCTGGTGCCTACAGGAAAGGGATATAATATTCACTTAGCAGCCAGTGAATGGATGATTAAAATCTTTAAAGTATTTAATAAGATTGAAACACAGAGCAGGGCTGTTCTCTGGTGTAATGTTACAGAAAAAGTTCACTGGGTCAGAGAAAGTACTGGAGATTGAGCTTTCAGTTGCAAAAGCAATATACCTCTTTGCTTACGTCAAGAAACTCTGAAATCTCTAGAAATGTAGTGATGTATTTTTTAACATAAAAGCAGCAGTTTCACATCCATAAAATGCCTAAAAAATGTTTTAAAATAGAAATGTCATCACGTGCTAATAAAGAAACTACGTAGAATGTCTGCCTTAGCTGTTGGTTAAAGCAGACCACACACACTGAGCCATACTCAGAAAACTTCACAATTAAAAAGAAGTCTTAATGGTGTCAGAAGCTGATGTCCCTAGTGCTTTGAAAAGAAAGGTACAGTACAATGGGGCAATACTGCTCCCATCAGTCTCTTGTTTACTTCATCTGTTTCCTGGTGTGAGAAAATTAATTCTCCTTAGTTGTTACATCCTGAGGCTATATTAACCAGTTGCCATTACTGACTTGTGTAACGTTCGTGGTCATATGCAGTGCAGTCTCATAGAGGCTAAATTCTGGTCATCACTTTTATTTTGATATAGTAACTTAAACTGATTCTGAATAAAGGTGACCATGATTTAACGAATTACTCAAGCAAGGGCCTAATTTTACTGCTTATGAGTAATTGCGTCAAGGCTGATAGCTTCAGTGTACCTTGATAAATTGTGGTTTAACTCCTGAGTTGTCTTGTTTTCTGTTACAAACTTTATATTTCTTAAATATTGCTGTATTTGGTGAAAAATTCCTATAATCTGAAAGTGATCTGAATTTCAGGCACCCTTCTTCTATGAACAAGATAAAGCTAAGCTTGTGGGCTGATTTATGAAAATTGTATATATCCATGTGAGGAGAGACCTTTGTTTTAACATATACTCTTTGGTGCAAAATACATTTAGTGAGAGGAAGTATACTTTCCTGGTTTTCTATCTTACCTCACCAAAAACCCTCAAATCAAATTTTTAAAAATATTTTTAAAGTTTTCTTTTGAAAAGCAAAGATTCTTTTAAATGTGTGGTTGTGGGATGTAGGGTACAGGATAGCAAAAATTATAAAGCTATAGCTATACTTATGTTGCTCCTGGGTAAATTCTGGACAACTGAACATGCATATAATTCATGAGTTCTGCATTTTTTTTATTTTTTTGCACAGAAAAGAGCTTCTGCTGGAAAGTTACTGCAGTTCTTCCTTTTGCCCAGAGGTGCTGTGGTGATAGGACGGAGCAGCAGCTCCTGGCCAGTTAGGGAAGAGAAAGTGCCTGTCTTCTTCACAGCGCCTGTTTGGCCAGATCAGGAGACAGGGTGGCTATGGGGAGACAGTGTAGGGCTGCTGGAGGCTCAGACAGAGTTTCATAAGGGCTAGTGTGGGAGAACAGACTGGGGCAGAGGCTGAATGGGAATGGAGGCGTAGGGCCACAGTGGGGAGAGAGGTGCAGGTCACATAGGGAAAGGGAGGTGACTGAGTGGGGGCACAGAAACACCTGGGGACAGAGGGAGAGGGTGCAGGGCCACATGGGTATGTAGGGTGTATGAGAGGGGATGCAGGGACACATGGACAGGTGGTGCAGGGGCACATGGGGACAGGGGCAGGTGTGCCTGACTGAATGGCAGAGGTAACAAAGTCCTGTGGCACCTTAAAGACTAACTATAAAGTTTTGAAGCATAAGCTTTCATGGGCTAATACCCACTTCGTCGGATGCAAGCAGTGGTCCACTGCTTGCATCCGACGAAGTGGGTATTAGCCCACGAAAGCTTATGCTTCAAAACTTTATAGTTAGTCTTTAAGGTGCCACAGGACTTTGTTACCTCTGCTATTCCAGACTAACACGGCTACCTCTCTGATTCTGACTGAATGGGAGAGGCTGGGGTCAGTCAGGATCTGTATGGGGAAAGCTCCTTAACATTCCCCTTCCCACCACCCCCAAAAAAACCTGTTCCATACATTTCCCATCCTTACCCAACAGCCCTCCAAGTCCACACCCAGGCTCCTTCCCAGCAATTACTTCCCTTTCCCTCAGCTCCTCTGTTTCCTCTGACTCCCACAGGTTTTAGCACTGCTTCTGAGGGGTGTGGGAAATACGGTTCTGTAATGTAGTTTAAATGAATTATTACACCGAGTTTTGTATTAATATGCCTAGTAAGGAGTTTGTCAAAAAATCATTTCCTGAACCTTAGTTTGTTACAGATGTACTTGCTGATATGTGTTTTGAAATAAATGTCCAATGATGATGATAATTGATTTGGTGTATTTAAAAACATCCTAGAACTTGTGAAAATGGCAGATATCCTGCTCCATTGACCAGTGTTTAATTCCCCGCAGTATAAATAAGATGGTCTTTGTATCTTCTTATCTGACAGGTTTAAGACCATAATCTGCATGAGAGATTTTTAAAAGTACATGCTTTTTAATATAATTTCTTTTATTTCCACTAGACTGCAAAATTAATGTTAATCTTCGAGTTCAAGAAAATAGTTTATTAAGATAAGAATCTTAATCCTTTAAACAAAACAACAACAACAAAAACCGGGATAACAGGTTTCTTTAACAAGGAAGTCTACGGTATTACAAATATGTTTTTCCTTCTTTCTCTTTCACTGTGACCCTCACTCGTCGTACATAGAGCACCATGACGCTCACTTTCCCTGTCAGTATTAGTGGCGGCAGCCAGTCTGACCTGGAAAGAAGCTGACACTCTGTAGGTCTCCTTTCAAAAAGGGAAGTGTCAGTAATTCACTTCACTCCTTCAGTCAGCTCTGTTTATCTTGGGCACTGAAGTGCTTGTTTCACCTGACTGCATGGTCAGAAGGTAGCCTAAGGCTTGTGTAGCAGTGCCTGTGACTGACTGGGTTTATGGGCTTTATTTTGGTAAACACTAGGTACTGTGCGTGTTCTTGTCCAGGAAAAACTGATATTTTCTTTTATACGATAGCACAATTTCTGTTTTAATTTTTTGGGTTTTTTTAAAGCTAACTTCGTACTTGTGAAAAGTGCCAGATTGATAGCAATAGAGGCTGGAATCCTCTCTCTAGCCACAGGGCCACTCTGCCCTAGAAGACTGATCACTTCTTGGGTTGAGAAGGTTGGTCACTCTCCACTCCTACATAAATGTAAGATTTAGAGTTGTTATTAATGCAAAGCAAACTCTACTGTTTTGTTTAGGTTATGTGAACTGAACCCAGAAATAAGAGCTGTATACTTTTGCCTGGCTCTCCCAAACTCAAGAAGGATTGCATATAACTCAGAATATCCTGAAAAATGGACACACTGATGTAACAACTGTGATTGTTAGTCACGTTATATACCGTACACTTGATATTATTTGTGTTAATACTGCTGTTGTAGTACACACAGTATGAAGTTACCATATTCATAGTTATTCAAGTTATTCATATTCTTTCCTTCCCTTCTGGTATAAAATTAAAAATCTTGTTCCAAATTTTCAAAAGTGCTTTTTCTGAAGACAATGGAAGCTGTGAATGATCAGCATTTCTGAAAATTATGCTATTCATGTCTACAGACCTCAAATAATTCCAAAAATAGTTATCGCCAGGTTTTTACCGTTTTTCAGATTAAGGTATTGCTAATAATATCAAGAGTGTGAGGCTTATGTTAAAAGACAAAACAAGCATTCATGGACATTTTTTCTGCCATATTACTTCTTTCTGTTAGTCATATACAAAGAGAGTTTTTACGTTCCAGTAGGCTATGTGTAGTAGAGCACTGACTGATGTGGTGACACTGGGATTAATCTGAATCAGGTGCACCTGTTCTATCCCTTCACTCTTGAATTTAATTGTCAAGAAAAGATTTGAAGTACTGTCCAATGTTCGATATAGAATTGGCATGAGTTGAATAGGACTACTCCTGTACAAACTCATGTAAGAAGACTACGCTAATACGTTCCTTAGAGGTATCCATGGAAAATGTAGTTTTGTGCTTGCTATTATAGTACGTCAGGGCTGAGATTCTTTAATTAACTTCTTCAGTTTTTCAAACTCTGTATTAAGATTGCATCCCCTGGTCATTGGACACCTTTGCACAATAGCACTTCCAGATTGCTGGTTCGGGCAGCCAGATCAGGTACAAATTTTCCTAAATAGTTCACCATTCCAAGGAATTTTTGTATCTCTTCCTTGTCTGCTGGAGCAGGCATGTTGGTGGCAGCCTCAACTATAATTTATCTGTTACATCTTGGTATGTTAATTTATCTCCCATGTATGTTCTTTTCATTACATGGAATTTATCTTTTGTTTGGTTAATTTTAGCCCAGCAGCTCTAGTTGTTTCCAAAACTGCTTGAAGACACCGGTCATGCTCCTCTACTGATTTTCCCCAAGATCAAAACATCCTCAACATAAACCTTAATACCTTGGTTTTATACCATCAAACAGTTGTATTTTCTGGTGAAACACGTTTCTCAGATTGGGTGTTGAATGTGGGTTCCGTTAAGGGCACCTACCAGAACCCTGCTGATGCATTGAGTGTAGATAAATGTTTGGTATCCGCCATCTCCTCCAAAATTTCTCACCTTGTAAGTAGTGGAAAATGATGTTTCCTTTGGTATTCTATGTATGAATACTACTGTTGTAGTACATACAGTATGAAGTTATCAATTATTCATATTCTCTCTGTACATAAGCATAGGGTTCCATCTTTTATTTTCCTGTAATGACAAATGACCACGTACCCACTTGATTGGTGAATCTACTCACTCTGTGATTTCCATAGCAATGACCCTATCCAGCTCCTTTTTTATCTTCTCCCTTAGGGTGAAGGAACCTTTCCTAGGAACATAAATTGTAAAGTAGTTAGATACTTTCTGTTGTATTCTGTTGAGAGCTTCCCTACAAATAGTATCTTTTCCAATTTATTTACCCATATATTTAGTTCACATACACCTTTAGTGGGGATAAGCTCACTTCCGCAAGCCCTGAGTTTTACCCATATACTTTCCAATATCTGTGCCGTTCTTTAGTGCTAATGACACTGTTTTGGGCAACACATTAGCTTGTGCACAAGTGTCCAACTTAAAATGAATAAAAGTCCAATTTGCTTTCAAGTTAATAGTCCAGTCATCTTCCATTGCAAGGTAATTGATTGCTCTTCTGAAGAATTCATCTGAGCTAGTAGTCCTGTCATCATTCTCCTTGTCCTACATTGTGTATACCCTGTTAGTGCTTGCAAACTCTTTCGAAAATGTTGTAATCCATTTCATTTCTTGTATCTTTTTCTATATGCCGAGTGCTGTCTTGGCTTGTGTGGTTTGCCACAGCAGTGCAGCTTCTACTTGGACTCCTGCACATGGAGCGCCATGTGCCTTTTTGCTTCAATTCTCTTTTCTCATAGTATTTTGGAGTCTCTATCATGTCCACAGTGTCAGAGCACTGTCCACCCAGTTTCATTCTGGGTGGTTTCTGTTGCTTGGCAAATTCTAAATGCTTTGCAAGGGTTAATTCTGGGTTTTCCAATCAGTCAGTCTCTCTCGCTCTCTCGCTCTCTCGCTCTCTCGCTCTCTCGCTCTCTCTGTGTGTCTCTGATTTTTGTTCCAGATCCCAGTCATGATCTGGTCCTTTATCAGGGATACAGTTAGCCCCCCCTCCCCCCAATAAAAATTCTGTAAGAGTGAGCCTTCAGTCCTAGACGAATCACAAACTCTGTGGTTTCACCATCTTTTTGTACTCTGAAAACCTCTCCTGTATTTCAGTTTTGTGTGGAGTGCAATAATCTTGATATTTCTATAATATAGTTTCATACTTATCCCCTTCTGCCTTAGTTAACTGAAAACTATTAAACCTGTAAAGTGCTTCAGAACCAGCTATTGTCAGAAATAAGGCTACCTTGTCTTCCTTTGTATTGGCATCTGTTGCTTGCAGCTGAAGAATAAAGCATTATTTAAATGTTCTCCAGTTGTTTCCCACATTTCCAGAGTGTTTCAACTCCTGGCAGGGGATTTAACTGCTATGTTTTACCATTCATGTTATTTCTTAGTTCCTTATTACTCTTAATGATATGTGGTGTTCAGTGATCACTAAATGCTTAAGATGCTTGCACAAGATTTGTTTTGTTCTGTGTCTGGTTCCTAGTGGCTGTGCATATCTATAACAAGAGCACCCCAGCACCCCGACCAGACTCTGTCTGGGAAGCTCAGCCCTTAAAGGCAGAGGTCCCAACATCACAGTGAGTAGGGTGGAGATAGCTCAGGGAGAGTTTTGAAAGTGAAGACAAGCAGCTTATGTTTGATTCCAAGGAATAAGGATCCAATCGAAGGATTCAAAGAAGGAGGTGACATAGTCAAAGTAATGGCTAGGAAAATTCTTTGTAGCAGCACTATGAATGAATACACGGAGAACAGGATTGCACTTGTCAAGGAAGAGAAAAGGATGTTGCAGTAATCAAGAAGTGAGAGTTTGGATGAATAGAAAAGGCCATATCTTAGATACATTATGCAAAAAGAATCTGCAAGATTTAGCCATATTTTGGATCTGAGGACTGAGGTCTGAGTTGAAGATATTGCCCAGGTTATGGGTCCGAATGACATACAGGACAGAGTTGTCTTAGGTATTGAGAAAGAAGGTTGTGGGGATAGTTTGGGGGGAAATATTAAGAGCGCTGTTTTACCCATAATGAGCTTGAGGTGACAGCTAGACATCCAAGGAGGTGTCAGAGAGACAGTCTGAGATTGTAATTCAAACAGACTGAGACAGTTCTGGAGCAGAGAGAGTCAGCAGAATAAAGATGGTATTTGAATTTTTGTTTGCAGATAAGATGTAGAGGGAGAAGAGACAGGGACCCAACGATAGAGTCATGTGGAATCCCCACAGAAAATTGGTGGAGGAATGAGGAGGATCCTTCAGAGGATAAACTAAAGGAGCAATGAAAGTGGTAGGAGGAGACCCAGAAGAGGACAGAGCCACAGAAGCCAAGACTGGGCAAGATTTCAAGAAGTGTATCATTGACTGTACTGAAAGATTGTGACAGGTCAAGGTGGATGAGGGTGGAATACTGGTTCTGAGCTTTGGCTAGAAAGAGGTCATTAGAGACTTTGGTGAGAGCAGTTTAAGAGGAATGCAAGGGGTAGAAGCTAAAATGGAGAGGAACTTCAGCCACTGATAGTGCATACAATGAGCTTAGAGATAGAAAGAAGATAGGATGGTAGTTACAGACGCAGTGGGGGCAAGGGATAGGGGTTTTAAGATGGGAAAGACTCAAGCATGCTTGTATTGTGAAGGAAAAGAACCAGAGGAGAGTGAGAGGAAGGAGAGGAGTCAGGGAGCGGATGAGAGTGGGTATGAAGGATGGGATGGAATGGGATCACTGGAGCAAACAGAGGGGTTAGATAATGAGAGTAGGCGGTCTGTGACAGAGAAAAGGAGTTGAGTTGCAGCAGGGGGAAGGGAAGCCAGGCAGAGGGGAAGAAGAAGGTCATGTCAGATTTCTCTTGGAATGTATTGGTGAGATCCTCTGCAGAGGGAGAAGTGGAGGAAGGGAGGGTTTCAGAAGGGAGTCAAAGATGGCAAAAAGCCAGCTGGTGAATGCAGGTGTGGGATTCAATTAAAGTTGGAGCAGAAGAGCCATTTATCCAGGAATATGGCAGAACTGAAGGAGAGAACAAATTTCAAGTAGAGGAAGTCAGCCTGCTCATGGGATTTTTGCCAGAGATGCTCCACAGCGCAAGAGCAAGGAAGCAGATGTTTGTCCAGTTGGGAACATTCAGGTTGTCTGCCAGAACTTGATCAGTTTGTCAGTGAATATAGCTGGAGTGTGTTGATTCATTGTTTAAAAATTTGTTGCTCTGAAAAAAAAAACCAAGCATGTTGTCTTATTAAAACATATTCTTGTCCTAACATGCTGTATACTGAAAGCATGAAGTGTGTCTGTTCCTATGCTGTCTGGAATTTGGACAGCTGTTGGCTTTAATCTCTCTAGTAAAGGTAACAATAACAAGATGTCATGACTTTTTTTTTTTCCTTTTGTATAAATTATAGACTTCGGTTTATAAGGAATTTAGGATTGCAAACTAGTTTCTATCAGCTTTTCCCAACCAACATTTTAAATCACATCTGATAATGAACCAAAAGGGTTTACCTTCAAAACAAAACAGAACCAAGTACCCTGAGAGAGGTATTTTAAGAATTCACAGAAAAAGATTATACTGAAACAACAACAAACACAGATAAAGTCACATTCTCTTCTCAGAAGATCTCAGTGACATAAACCAAGCAAAGACAGGAAATACAGAGTTAGGAATGATGCTATGTCCCTAGCTCTCCTAACAAACTACCTCTCCCCCACCTCCAACTGTTTAATGTAGTAGGTAACTTCATATCATGATCCTAGTTTTCATGGACATGAGGGTTATATCTATTCTTTGACAGATTGGTAATTGATGAAAGGGATTAAAGATAAAGTTTCATCCTAAATTGTGGATGGAAATCCTTACTTTTATTAGTTGCAGTAAAATTTTAAGGTTGAATCAAAATATTTTGTTTTGTATTGCAGTTTCCTTTTATTTTTAATAACTCTTCAAAGAAATAAAAAGTTATTTGGTAATGTGCATGAGTCACTTAGGTATGTCTACTTTCATGAAAAAGATACTTCAATATGTATTTACATTATATGCAATTCATACATGCATGTCAATGACTGCTTCAGAATTTGTGAGAGCAGTAAATCCTTTGACAAGTACCTTAAATAATTGAATTTAAAACAAGAACAAAATAAGGATTCTTAAAGGAAACAGTAAAATCTCCTAAATTTGTAAAACTTTTTTGGAGCCCAATCAAACCAAAACTAGCACATACTTGTAGATGCAGAAGATATTTGTGTTTTTGGAGAGGGATTTGGTGCCTTAGATAGCTCAGTTTTCTACATGGGAACTGTATTCTTGAGAAAATGATGCTCAGGGCATCCCCTTAGTGGCTTAATAAGTGTACTGATTCTCCCTATTGGTCAGGAGTCGGTCAGCTGTCATAGAGGTTTAGAGAGGTCATGGTCAGAAGTGTTACTGTTATGCTCTTTCTCTGCCTCTTAAGATCACTCAGTGAGGCCTGTCTGTAGCAGTCATTTTCTCCTATTTCTCTAGTATTGATAGGATGGCAAAAGCAGATGATTGAGACTCGCTATGACTGACTATGGAATGGAGCTACCATTTAGCAATGATAACAGACATTGACAGTATTTGACATTGGTGGTGTCTGAGATACCTTATTTCCTGTTCTAAGTAAGGGGGAAAGCTGCTTGTTCTATTATCATTGTGTGGTAAGAGTGGATACAAGTTGACTTTCGAATGGACATTTATTATAAAACCAAAATATTTAACCAGCTACTCATATTGTTAAACCACTCATTGAGTCTTGCTGTTCCCCATCAAGGCTCCAACACAGTACTGGAGTGACTTCTGCTTAGTCTGTGGCACAGGTTTAGGAGTGTATAGGAACACAGAAATTGGCTTTGTGTGGTGGAGGATGGGAACACCAAGGCAACACATGTGTGGAACCAGGAGCTAGAAACTATTGATTACTATTTCCAGTTTTACCACTGACTACCTACAAGGCTTTCGGCAAATCACTGAGACACTCTGTTGCTCAGTTTCCCCATTTGTAAAATGGGGAAACTACCTGTATTGCAATGGTGTTATGTAGATCAGTGGTCTTCAAAGTGGGGTGTGCAAGACCCTGTCGCCAAATCCTCCCGGGAAACCACCGAGATTTTTGTACCGCCAAACTGCCACCGCAGAAAGTGGAAGCTTTCTGTTCAGCAGCATTTTGGCGGACATACCCTGGGGGGCTGTGAGCGGACGCTGCACCACGGAAAGGGGCCGCAGCCACAAAAATTTGAGGGCCGCTGATGTAGATTACTGTAGCTAATATTAATAAAACACTTTGAAGATGCAGAGTGCTGTGTTAATTACTATCATTATTGTCATCAATCTGATTATGATTTGCCCTATTTCTCACTATCCTTTATAAATGTTTTTATACACATGATGGCCTTTTGCCTTTAGTTATTCCAAATTAGTATGTATGGCTCCTTAATACTAAGGACCTGTGCAACCTTGACACAACATGACATATAAGAGTTATAAAGCGAAAAAGAAAATTGAGTTGAAGTGTAGTTATGGTTGAATCCTTTTTGCATCTTGAGTCATATATACTTTACTTTTCTGATTTAAAAAAACAACAATTTGACTCGCAAAATCCAGGCTGATATAGATGCCTTTGAGACACAATAACCATGGAATCACATGATACTTGTGATTACCAGATGCTGGGACTGGAGACGGGATGGATCACTTGATGATTGGCCTGTTCTGTTCATTTCCTTTGAAGTATCTGGTATTGGCCACTGTCAGAAGACTGGATACTGGGCTAGATGAACCATTGGTCTGATCCAGTATGGTCATTCTTTATGTTCTTATGCCATTTCAATGTATTTGTTTTATTTATTTGAACTCATAAAACTCATTAAATGCACATCATGTGTTTGGGGCTCCCAAGGCATAAATTAGCACCAGTAACACTAACTTAATATAGTATAATGTAAAAGGCTACTCAGCATATCTTAAATCACAATTATCCACCAGCAAATATATATTCAAAGACAACCAGCAATAATGCATGACTCTATAAATCTCTCCAACCCTCCACTCAACCCCTCTTTTCAGAGTAGAATAGAACTTTAGGCTCTGATTCAGATGTGGAATACACTTGCTATACAGGCATTCAGGAGGGGGCATTCAGAAATGAGTGTTCAATTACATTTTGCAAATTATATTCCCCCCCAACCCAATAAAATATTTTTTGTTACTTCATGCTATGCTGACCTCTCTCAGAAACAGTGTGTGTGACATATCATGGATTACCCTGTATTTCAAAGACATTTTATGTTTTACTGCGATTCATAACTGTGTGACTGTGGCCAGGACACCTAATGTAAAATTTTTCTGAGTCGAGTCCAAATCCCATTTTTAAAAGTGACTTAGGCATTTCAGAACCTACGTGTTACTGAAAGTCAGTGGGATTCAGGCCCTTTGCCAATGAGACTTCAGATCCTAAATCACTTAGGTGCTTTTGAAAACTTGACTCCTAATCTATTTGTGCCTTCCCGACCTGTGACAGAGGGATGATTGTTGTCCATCCCTGCAAAGTGTTTTGAAGTGCTGTGGTATAAATTTAGATTAAGAAGACACATGACCTTTCTGTGCCAGACCTGGTGCCAAGTTTGTTGTTCTGAGACGGTGCTTCAGAAAGAAAAGTGCAGGCTTTTTACAATACCTTTACTATGCTTCCTTGCTGTCATGTTAATTTTTTTTTTGCATTTTTGAGGTTAGAATTCCATTTTCTGTGACTACTGCCATATGTAACATCTCCCAGATATGACAAAGTTCAGTTTCAATTCAACAAAAGTAGGATTTATTATCTACTAATAGAATTGAAAGAAAATAAGTTAAAATGTATGTACGTTAACTTGCATGCTATCCAGAGACAATGGAAGCTAGACTGATTTGATTAATTCAAGTTAGATTCACAAAGCCTAATACATTCATGCCTGGGATAAGGAGATGCAACTCTACTGAACTTAATGGATTTATACCGATTTATACTAACTCTGAATTTCAACAATAGAAGTTGCAGATGAAAAGTCTTTGTCGTCTCCCTGCCAGTGCAGAACTGCTCTCTGTAGTTACAGCAGATTGAAATATTACCTTGTCTGCACTAATGCAGAATCTTCTGGCTTCTGATAGCTGTCAGAGATTTAGCCTGTTTGGGATTGGCACCTCTTCAGAGAAATTGCATGCAACAGGTATGGATAATTGTTTTAGGTCACACCTTGCTCCAAGCAAATCCCTATTAACAGCATGTGAACTACAATTTCATACTAGTGTCCTCCTTTTGCTCTGGAATGATATATATATTTTTGGATGAGATATTGATAGAGAAATACAAACACATAGAAAATCATAAATGCAAACAGAGGCAAAATACTGGACAGGTGTACTGTAATGTCACTTGTTCTGTACAAGTGCAGTTATCATCATGATGTGGTGAAAACTAGTTCTCCAATGGTAAAAGTAACCAGCTTTCCATTATAATCCTCACTCTCCCCAGCAGCACCGTTTTAAGTTTGCAAAAACTCAACCAATTCAGTTGCCCTTTCTCATATGCTTCCCTTTGCCAGAAAATTATTAAAACTTTTTTGGGGGGAGGGAAAGAAGGTTGGAGAATGTTTGTGAAACTGATGGTGAAAGATGACATCATTAAACTGTTCTTATCTTGGGGGTGCCTGGAATTTCCAAATACACTTTCTTTTACTGAGCTCAAAGAGTAGAAGGAGAGGAATAAAATCCAACTGTGTTCTATTCCCTACATTGCATACTCTTTCACCTGTGACTTATATGGCACATTTTTTTCAATATCAAAGTTCTCTGCAGACATATATCCTGCTTTACAGATTGGAAAGCTGTGACTCATGCAGTTTAAGTGAGATTGCCAGAAGTCACGCACAAGTTAGAAAGAGAGCTGATATTAGAACCTATTCTCCTGACTCTTTTTCTCATACCTAGTCCGCTAGACCACACTGCTTCCTAGGCAAGTCACTTTTACCTGTTTCTTTTTCCCAGCCAATACAACTAACTTTACTATTGCACGGAAGTGTGGAGAGGATATTTAGAGGAATTTGACTTAATGTCCAAGCACAAACAGATTTGAATGTAAATTAATCATCTGATTTTCATGAACACAAATTGTCTCTACTTCACATTGTGTTAATCAAGAAGGATATAAATCCCCAATTTAATCCAAGACAAATGGCTGTAGATTTAGTCTAAGGTACTGGAAGAAGCCTTTTGATCTACCTAGATTGCTCCAGACCCACCCTGCTCAGATTCTTTGGGAGCTGCTCTTTAAACCAAAGAGTGAGAGAGAGAGACTGAGCACATGATTGCCAACACTTGCCTGTGGAATTACACACCCAGTTCATTCATTTCACTTATCCAGTACAAAGTTAGACAACAATACTCCAGTATAAAATTGAACAACAGTACAAAGCTCTCTGTAATATATATAATATAATACAAATTCTTAGGTAAGCAATAGACCAGAGAGCAATACTTAATTATGTTCATAGCCAAAAATCTTTGCTAAACTGGAGTTAAGATTGGAAAATTGTATCCATAATTTAAAGGATAAAACTTTAATAAATACTGTACTTAAAAAGAAAGAGAGCCAAAAAGTTCAATGCTAAGGCTATATTTAAAAACACTCCAAGACTCTGGAAACTATATAACAAACAACCTTAAGTCTGCCTGCTATTTCAGCCACCATGTGCATCCTCCCACCTCCCTCAATGGGTGGGGAAACTTGATGGGGCTGGGGTAAAAGGAGGCAGTCCCAGGAGTTTGGGAGGGAGGCACTCACTCAGAGATACCAGGTAGCTCCTCCCCCACCCACTGGAATCTCTGGTACTCATTGGTCAGCTGGGAGGAGAGAAGGAGGGATGATTGGCCAGGAGTCCCAGCAACCCCACCCTATACACCCTGAACCAACAATGGGAATCTGGCCTGACAGGAGTTATGGGTTATATGGCAAGAGTCCTGTAACCCCTGCACTGGAGCCAATTAAATGCCTGGTATAGGAGAGTATGGGTGATAGATGGGTAGCACAGGTCCCCTGTCTTAAAGTTTAATACAAGTTGTGGCTTGCCACTTAAAATTCATCCATGTAGCTGACCTCATTTCACAGCTGTGTCTACATCAGTCTTCCCATATACCTCTTGTAAAGCACCACAGCTTGACATTGTCCATAGCTATGGAAGCCTGTTCTCTCCAGTTTTCCTTTTGTATCATATGCTGCTGACAAATGGCCCACTTCTTTGCTCCTAGACCTGTGTTAGTATCTGTCATGGCTCCTCCTGATTCTGCTTCACCATTGGAGTGATGAGTCAAGAGTGACTCGCAAGGGAGGTGGACCATTTTGAAGCAGCACTAGGGATTAAAGAAGGTTTCAGCATGTGTGGATGGAATGAGGTGAAAGAGTTGCTCCAAACCAGTGTCCGAATCACCCAACCAACCATCTGCAGGAAACCTTCCCTTCTCGTTCCCCTCCTCAAAATTCTTAGAAAATAGTTAATTTCCAGAGGTATAGTCCCCACTCATCACATGCATTTTAGTTGGGATGTCTCTATGCTACAGTTTCCCATGCGTTAGCAAATAACTTTAAAATGTTTTTAGCAATTCTTGCTTATAGGGTACATTTATAAATAAATTATATATGGTTAATAAACAGTTAATAGCTGTTTTAAACTATTATGGAGTCCAACAAGTCTTTAGGTTGCTTATTACCATCTATAATATGTATTGCTCATTTTTGCAACATGTTTACATCATTTGTTAATAATTTATTAACCCTTTATAAACTATTTTAAAAATGTACTTTCAATATAGAACTTGACCAAGTTATCAGCCATGCTTAAGCACAGTTTAAAAAAACAGTTCTAATGTTGCTTGATTGTCTAATTCACTTTAAACAAATACTTATTCAGGTTTCTACGCCTGGAGAAAAGAACCGCATTAATAACTTAGTAACTAGTAAATTACAAAGAACAAATTATTCTGTAAGCAGGATACTGATTATTCATTTTCAGCTCTTGATCCCTTTTAGCTGCATTGATGTTCACTGGATTTTACCTTGTATCCTTCTCTGCTATTGTGAGAATGCCATGTGTCCGTTGTTTTCAGGCAACTATATCTGTCTTTGCTATAGAGTAACTTTGCTTGTTGGATAGGCTTTAGTCTTGTAATAAAAAAATAACATAGTATGATATAATTAAGTTAAAAATAATAAAACCATTTTTTTCTCTTTGGAAAACCGTAGGATCCAAAATGCTGAAAAATATATAGTATTTTTCACGAATATTCAATAATTTTTTTAACATGCATTTTACTAAGTTGGACCTGATTCACCCCTGCGTTTTATTCCAGTTTTATAAGCAATGAACCAGGTCTGTTGTATCAGAAAATAATGGAGAATACATATGCCTCCTTACTCATAAAATTTGATGCTCTTTAGGATTTAATTTTTGAAAGCTAGTACATATAGTTTTTGTGTTTGTTTGTTTTTCCAAAAATTGGTGCCTAAAGTTAGGATCCTAAATCATTATTTTGGTCCCAATTCAACAAGGCACTTAATATGTTCAACTATAAGGATGGGAGTAGTCCATGACTTCTTTCTTACTTACATAAATTTAGCTGAGATCTGACTTAATCAGGGCCTAAATAAATCCTGAATAAGATGATTTAAATAAATGGCTTGGTTTTAAGTGATGAGCACCCAGTAGGTCACATTAATTTCATTGGTAGCTACAAGATTCTCAGTTTGTTTTTTTTAAATCAGAACACTTATTTAGGAGCTTAATTGTAGTTGGGTATTTTTGTATACCTTGTCCGTTATTATGAAACAAAGCAGTCAAAAAATAAAAAGTAGATCTTATTTTCTGAGTATCTTCTTGTTTGGTAAATAAACTGAAGAATCTCCTGTAGAGCTCAGAGATTAAATTGTGAAAATAAAAAAAGAGTGCCGAGGGTACGTATTTAAGAGTTGTTAATTGTATTTACAAAGTAGAACTTGTTCTCTGTCCTTTGTAATCGGCATAATATTTAAAGCAGAGCCAAATGGTTTGCCAAACTTCTGTGGCTTCCAGGCACCTTAGGATGACTGTTCTCTCATATATAGAGAGATGAGGTTACTGAGGCTCTCCCTAGTGTATAAAAAAGAAGCAACTGAAAAAGAGTTCAGTTACTTCAGAGACTTGAAAACAGATGTTTTAACAGCCCCAGAGGTATCCAAATGTGCTTGTGTGTGTATGTGACCTTGTATCTACCTTACCAGAGATATTTCAATTGATACACTGTGCCCTTCTAGCTGTGGTCCTGTTTTGTACAATGACCTGGAAGTACAGCATTTCTCTGCTCATTTGAAAATATTCCTAATGTCCGTAATGCAGTAGAAATCCAGTTTTCAAAGGGTTTTGAAGATATCTGAGAGGATTTGTCAAGCAAGGAAGCACATGCATGATGTGTATTGAAGATTAGTTGTGTCTCCAGACAGCGACTCATTGGAACTGGATATTATTATGATTTGTACTCCAAGGAAGAGTAGGGGCCCCAATTAGAGTTCTGTTGTTCTAGGTGCTGAACAAACACATAATGTAGAGATGGTCCCTGCCCTGAAGACTTTGCAATCTAAGTATGAGGCAAGGAACAACAGATGGATACAACAAACAGAAGGGGATACAAGGTAACAATGAGATGATTAATGAACAATATTGTGCGATAAGGACTGTACAAACTGTCTTTTTTTAATGCATCTGTTCCCAGTAATTCTAGATCTTGGATAATTTCCAGAAAATGCCTGTATTTGATCATATTTCCCTTTTGGCATATGGTAGAGACATGTTCCATCCACATTCCTTCTTCTGTGGGAATACATTGTAGTACAGCTCTCTGCAAACTTTTTTGTCTCCTCTTTGTTCTTTCTTTTAACCTCACCTACACGGAAGCCAGAAGCTTTTAAAGATGATTCTTTAAGAAGAGTTTTAAAATCTTTGCTATGGACACACATTTAACATATAGGAGTGATTCTCATTTTCTATTGTATATTGCCTCTCTCTACCAGGGTTTCTACCATTCAGCTGAAGAAGACATTTTAGGGTCTTTTCTCTTGGAGAATTTATAAACTGTTGTTCTAGTGGCTGGGGGAGTCTGACGTAAAAATACTTGATGCTGCATTTCTACTAGACTCCCAATTCTTGTTGAGGGCAAGTGGAGTTTTGGTAGTTTAAGGAATATGAAAATAAGCCCCAAGCGTGAGTTAGGTTAGGATGGAATGTAATGACAAAGGGTCTGGTTCTGATTTCATTTATATCAATTTGACATCCATGTGACTGATGGAGTTGCTCGCTTACTCTGATATAAGTGAGACCAGAATCAGGCCTTGATCTTTAAATACTTGAAAGAGTCTTGTGGTTTTAGTAATTTGTAATTATTTTAGCAGCTTCATATAGTCTTTTCAATGTGCTATTCGATATATGCTTGTGTGTGAACACAATACACAAAATATTGTATATATCTTACCAGACCTATTTAACACTTACCAAAAAATCAAATTCTTCTAATACTGTCTTGTCCCGAATTCTTATCCGTTGTTGTCCTTTGAAGTTTGTCATGTTATCTTTTGATCAGTCCGTGTCATTGCTTCAGGAGGAAGCTCTTAGTATTCTAAGCCAATTGACAAATAAGACATGCCAGTCCTGCTAACGGAAAAGGAATTAGGCCTCACATAGCCAGTGGTGTGTGAGTATACGTGTAACTGGAAACATTTGTTTTCCTCTGTGAAATTGGGGAAGGCCGATTGCCTGGAGAGGCGCATCAAACAATGTTATAATGCCGTTTGATGTTTCTTATTGGGGCATAAATCTTGCTCTAGCATTAATTCATTTTTGTTTTTTATTAAATCCTATAATAGTCCAACTATGTACAATCATTTATTTGTATGCACCAAAATATTGAAGACTGAATAGATGCTACAAGGGGTTACAGAGGCTATATTAAAGCCAAAGTCGTCTACAAGAGGTCAGTAATAGATCTCCACTTCCTGTTGCTACAGATTTCTCCAGCAGTTGCAGGGCCCAGTAATGCCAGGTATTAAGCACCCGCTGAGAGGTAATGGGTGCCTTCAGCTCCCACTTACATCAGTGGCTGATGAAGGGGCTCAAAAATTTGAAGTGAGTCAAAATCTTAAGCAGGATAGACTGTTTTCCTGAACAAATCAAGACCTTAAAAATTTTAGATTTAACAGCTATCATCTATTTTAATAAGTATTTTATATTCAGAACTTTTCCAAATATTACTATCTTGACATAATTTTTCTTTCATCAATAGTGTGCTTGGTGTTTTGATTGCAGAGTTTTAGGTCTTTCTCACCCTATGTTAGTGTTTGTTTTCAGTAGAATTCTCCTAATGATGGTACAGCGTTGAATGGTCTGTTAACCAAACAACGCGGTTGTTTCATGTAAGAAAAAGAGGCCTTTCAAAAAAAAAAATCCTGATAGGACATAAAATTATATAATATAATATTTAATGATTAAAAATACAAATCATAGTCACTACATAGCTTCAGTATTAAAAAGATGAAAAAATAAAGACACTTGGACACATGTTTGCTATCTGATGATGTCCTGTTTAACTTCTTGCCACTGGCTAAATGCTTCCTCTTTAAGTAGGATTTATGCCTATTTTGTCCATATTAACTATTATACATTACCATTCATTATCTTGAGGCTAATTCAGCTTGAAAGAAGTTTTAAAGGATACACAAATAGGATAACCACTATATTGAGGGAAATCTACTGTTCCTTTTACACATGATCAAATTTGATATTGTCATAAAGCAATGAAAGTGTTTTGTTCTTATTATCTATTGGGAGAGAGTATTAATTTTTCTAGTGGTCTGAATCCAACAGTGGGAGCCAGAAACTCCCACGTTCTGTTCTTGGGTTTAACATTTATTCTTTTTGTAGTTACACTTTGACTCAGTTTCCCCATGTGTAAATAGACTATTATAATTAGAGCTGTCAATTCGAATGTAACATTAAACACCGTTATCGTTGGCCCCTGGACACACACACACTGCCTCTCTTACCCTCTGGGCCCTGACTTAAAAAGAAGACCTTGATGAACTTTTTGTCTAAACCAGTAAGTCTCGGTCAAATTTTGGATTTGATAAAACAGCATATTTTTGACAAAATGAAATTTTGTCAAAAATGTTCAGACCAGTTCTAATTATATCATCTGCATATCATACCAAAATGTTTTAAAGCTTGATTAATTAGTTCAATGTTACAAAATTCTTTGATTATGAAAAGTTGCATTATCTAAATGCTTAGTAGTATATCTTCCACAGGTGGTATAATTTTAGATATTTATTTCATGAAACTGTTAAAAGTTTTTACCTGTACAACTCCAGAATACAAAATGTGAATGATCTGTGACCAGTGCATGGAAGATAGAAAGAGTAAGAGAACTGTTTTACAGCATGGCTAATTTTTAATATAGTTCATCAAAGGCTAACACTTTTACTTGAGGTTAGTGTATGACTCACAGTGATTATCTACACCCACTGCCTCTCTTTCCACTTATACATTTTTTTCAAAAAAAAAAAAAAAAAAAAAAAAGCTTAAAGCTATATATAAGTAAAGATAATTAAAAGCTGACACACTTTCAAATCTCCCAGCTAAAGAATATTGAACTATGGAACTGCAGTGAATCAGATAAAATTTGGACACAAAACTCTCATCAAACCACATGCATTATTGTTTTTATTTTGTGTTGCTCCTTTAACTCACCAAGTAGAGTTGTGAGTTTTATCCATAATAGTGCACATGTGCAGTAGGCTTTTTTCTGTACAAACTTTAGTTAATAGTCTCAAGAGACAGTGGTGCTCCCTAGGGGTGGTGGTCTTTCCAGTGTACAGTTTAAACAGAGAGGTGTTTATGGGTAGATAGGGTCTTCAGCCTCTCTGGACTAGACCTGGTTGGGATTTTTCTGATTAAATTGTTTTTAATTGGAAAATGCCAGTTTGTCCAAACTGAAATATCATAGAAATGCTCAGGTGTTGATTAATATTTTAACAGAAATATATGTAAGTTTTCTTGCTTGGCAAGTTTCTGGGAAGCCAGGGCTTCCAGGATCCCATTTGCTTAAAAATAAAAAAAAGACCAAGAAAAGAGAAAGCACAGACATTAACAACATAGTTAAATTCATATGGATATGTTTTAGAAACCTTGTGTATGAAAATCGTGGTGTAGGGAATAGAAAATACAACTTCAGCGTGCTAGGGATTTAGCCTCAGGTGTTTGGCTGCTGTTCCAAGCTATGTCAAACTATACAAGAATAACTTATCATTGCATGTTATTTGTAAAAGATACTGAAGTCTTACGGGTGACATGGTTAGACAATGGGAAAGGTTGGGCATATTCCCCAGAATGGATTTCAAATGTGCTTATCAAAGGAATTTAAATAATAGCCATTGTTCTATAGTTCATCTTTCAGATGAATTTTCCATTTCTGTTTAGAGCAGGTCTTATCTATTAGACTGTGTATGTATTCATTGTTAATCTCTCTCCAGCTCTACTTGCAAGCTAACGTGTTACACTTCCTTTTAGGAACTTCTGTGCTAAGAGAAAAGTCACGATAGTCAGTAACACTTTTAAACAAGGTTCTTCACAGTAACATTCTAACACAGTTTCAAAATGGCTTCTGTAGCCAATATAAAGATGCCTATACAATAATTTGTAAAACGTTTTGTAACATGGATTCCCTGGTCTGTATTAGCCAGGGGAACCATTTTGAAACCACTTTAGCGCCTTTCTGTAAGTAGAAGTGTTAAAAGTTCTGGCTAACAGTTTCCTTTTAACATGGATGGGACCTAATAAAACATTCTTTGTCTCTTCTGAAAATTGCTTAAATATGGTGATTAGGCATCATGTTGAAGAAAAGTCATCCTCCTTCCTTGGTATTGGTAATGTTACTGAAGGGGTTTTTAGTCTATCTGTCCAGAATAAGATTGGTAAACTGTTACTAGAAATGGTCAAACATTTTCCACTGAAATAGTTTTTTGATGGAAAATTAGATTTTTGATGAAGTTTTTCATAAAAAGTGTCTAGTCTCCAAAGAGAAAAATGACTTTTTCTTGAAAAACCCAAAACTTGAAAAACAAACCAATTTCAGTTTTTTGACTGAATTAAAAAAAAAAATCTATTTGGAAAGGCTGCCATAGTGCCCCCTGGGACGAGAATAGCGATGTAAGGCACCCAAACAAAAACTCCCTTGAGACACCATGGCAGCATTTCTGAATCAAAGATTTTGGTTTTTAAGCCAAAAGCTTTTTGATTCCCCACCTCCTCCCCCCAAAAAAGTGGAAACATTTTCACAAAGGGGGAAAAAAATACCATACATTTTTCAGCTGTATCAAGCTGACAGAACTCCTGAAGGCAGTGCATAGGAATTTGAAAATGTCATGGTTACATGACCTTTGCTCATATATGCTACAGGGAAACCCCTTTCCACCACTTAACATTTCAGGTCACATCCTCAGTTGGTGTAAATTAGCATATTGCCATTGAAGGCAATGCTCATGCTACACAGATTTATAACAAATGAGGCTATGGCCATTACATCTTCACAGGCATGTGCATATACATAGCAACAATGGCTTGTCACAGATAGCTGAGAATTAGATTTCATTAAAATTAAGAGGACTGCCGGGGGAGTAAGGTACTATTCAGCAGAAGCATGGGGGTATAAGAATCTGATAATGGGATTATTCACATGCTTAAAGTTAGGCAATGTGCTTAAGAACGTTTCTGAATTGGGGTCAGTGTTTTTAAAATCAGATTTATTCCCACCAAGATCCATCAAAGGGGAAAACTGTGGTGGCCACGAACTCTCTTCTGTTAGGATGCACATAGCAAGCCTTCATAGCCCCAAAAGAGTCCAGTGGCTGGAGAGGAGGCCAAGCAATGAGATGTGCTGATTCAGTGCATTCCTCACACAGCCATTGCTGGACAAGGTTCTAACTGAGCCAAGATCACAAGTCAAAGATGCCTTCTGGTAGAGTGCTCAAGTTTGGACTTGTGGCAGCAACTCTGTTTGCCCTCCCTTGGGATGAATCCACTGTGGAACACAAAATGATCCATTAGTGCTGATTCAGCACACTGTGCAAGGCTGGATATATTCTGTCCATTCTCTGCTGAAAAATAAGACTTGGTAAAACTAATGCACTTCAATACAGTTTAATCAGATACGACTGTCACTAATAGAACATAACTTACTACCTGACTCAGTGCCACCACTGTAATGGTTCATTAGGATTCTGATGCTTTTATTCAATTACTGTTGGGTCACTGATATTCAACATGGAATCTGGAGGAGGTAATAGAAAGGATATGTTACATATTGCAAGTAGTAATACAAAGCAGACCCTCGAAAATTTTCACAGTAGGTACATAAAATTATGCACCTAAATCCCTATTTTAGGCACTTAAATATAAAATAGCCTGATTCCTTTTTTTTAGAGGGGATAAGCAGACCAGCTCCAATTTAAATAAAATATATATAACTAGCGAAAATACCCAGCGTTGCTCGGGTCCGTCGGAGGTGGGGAGGGGGCAGAGAGCTGAGTGAGTGCGGGGTCCGTTGGAGGGGCGAGGGGGCAGAGAGCAAACCTGACACCCCCACCTCACCCCCCAACCAAACCCGACACCCCCACCGCACTTACCCCTCGACCAACCCCGACTCACATTTTCACCCCCCCACCCAAACCCAACACCCCCACGTCACCCCCTACCAATCCCAACACCCCCTAACACCCACACCTCACCCCCCATAGACCAAACCTGACACACCCATCTCACTTTCCCCCCCAACCAAACCCGACACCCCTACCTACCACCACAAACAAACCCGACACCCACACCTCACTTACCCCTCGACCAACCCCGACCCCCCTCCTCACCCCCCCAACCAAACCCAACACGCCCTGACCAACCCCAACACCCACACCTCACCCCTCACCCACCCCGACACCTTCCCACCCCCCCAGACCAAACCCAACACCCCCGGCTCACGTACCCCCCGACCAAACCTGACACCCCCACCTCACTCCCCTACCAAACCTGACACCCCCACCTCACCCCCCGACCAAACCCGACACCCCTACCTCACTTACCCTCCGACCAAACCCAACTCGGGTCCGTCGGAGGTGGGGAGGGGGCAGAGAGCTGAGCGAGTGCGGGGTCCGTTGGAGGGGGGAGGGGGCAGAGAGCTGAGCGAGTGCAGTGTCTGTTGGAGGGGGGTATTATGACATCATAACTATGTCACAGAGAACAGCAGCTGCCCAGCTGATGTGATTGGCCTTTAAAGAATTTCACCCCTGGGGAGTGTCAGAGGTGAGATTTGAAAAATTTTCGACTCTTACCCTGATTAGGACCCTAAGACCTATAACTGTACCAAATTTCAAGTCTCCAGCTCAAACGGTGTGGAAGGAGTAAGTGCACGTACATACACGCACGCATACACGCATACACCATTTGACTTTTATATATATAGATATACACAAACTGATGTATAAAATAAAAAATCATATTTAAAAATGTAGACATGCGCTAGCTAAATAATTGCCTGGGAAAAGTAGTATGCCTCATCTTTGGGGGAACATACGGATGATCCCATCTCTTCTAGCTGGACAGTGAAAGTGACTCACTGGATGGAAAATGCAGTTTATTACCCATTGTGCACATGCACTAATGCTGTCTAGAAATTATAATTCTTCCATTGATTATCACTGAAACTTACTTGGAATACTTGAATTGTATCAGTAACCATTTGATTTTTTTCTTCTAGATTTTTAGATATGGAAATATTAATCAAAAATATTGTAGCATTGTTTTAAAAGTTTACACAAATTTAATGAGTTTACAAAAAAGAAAAGAAAATCCGATTACACTTTCAATTGCATGAACTTTTTACAGATATTTTGGATCTGTTTTTAGATTAGTGTAACAGACTTTCATATATTTCACAGCTCTAATTCATTCCTGCAAGGGTAGATGCTATTAAGAAATTAATTCAGTGTATGTGTGATGCAACATTTGGCACATGTAAAGAGTCTATGTAATCGTTTAGTCCTATTCTCTGTTTAAGTCCAGGTCTCGAATATTATGCCTAGTAGTATTACTTATTAAACTATTTTAGAAGCACTATGGAATAAGTTGCATCTGCTTTACTTTTCAAATAACAGCCTGTAATTAATGTAAAATAACTCAGAACCATTCTCTTTGAATATTCATACCATTATTTAACAATAATTCCTATGGGTTGCTTTTAAGTTACTTTGTGTTAGGGCTATACGTGCCAGGAGGTACTGTTTAAAAACTAGTTTGGTTAAACATTTTTACTATATTTATTACCTCTTATAAAGTTGTTTCACTGAAATTCCTTGAAGTACAGTAGAGAAAACAAAGGGGAAAGTATAGGAAATGTTTAATGCAAACATTTATTTGGAACTATTATATGTTAAACTTTTTTTTTTTAAAGGGAAGTCAAAACAACATCTTCTGACATAATGTATAGTGTAAGAAGGTGGGTGAGGTAATATATTTTATTGGACCAACTTCTGCTAGGGAAGAGACAAGCTTTTGAGCTACACAGAGCTCTTCTTCATGCCTGGATACCCCTTCCCAGACATAAAGAAGAGCTCTGTGTAGTTCAAAAGCTTGTCTCTTTCCCCGACAGATGTTGGCCCAATAACAGATATTACCTCAACCACCTTGTCTCTCTAATATCCTGGAACAAAAACAGCTGCAGTAATATGGCATATAAATTAGTATGTTAATACCAAATTCAGAAATAAACATATTAAAATCAGCTGTATTACAGTCATTGGTTTGAGCCAACCATTTACATACAGTAGGTTTAAAATGTTAAAAGTATTTTTCATTGCTTTCTAGTTTATCAAGTTTATCATTTAAATAAAAAAGAATCAAGTGAGCATTTGTCTTCATACATGAGATTATAAGAATGGCCATTCTAGGATATACTAATCGTAGAACTGGATGGGACCTTGAGAGGTCATCTAGTCCAGTCCCCTGCACTCAAGGCAGGACTAAGTATTATCTAGACCATCCCTGACAGGTGTTCGTCCAACCTGCTCTTAAAAATCCTCAGTGATGGAGAGTCCACAACCTCCCTGGGCAATTTATTCCAGTGCTTAACCACTCTTACAGTTGGAAAGTTTTTCCTAATGTCCAACCTAAACCACCCTTGCTGCAATTTAAGCCCATTTCTTCTTGTCCTATCCTCAGAAGTTAAGAAGAACAATTTTTCTCCCTCCTCCTTGTAACAACATTTTATGTACTTGAAAATTGTTATGTCCTCTCTGTCTTCTCTTCACCAGGCTAAACAAACCCAGGCTTTTCAATGTTCCCTCATAGATCACGTTTTCTAGACCTGTAATTATTTTTGTTGCTCTTCTCAGGATTTTCTCCAGTTTGTCCACATCTTTCCTGAAATGCATCGCCCAGAACTGGACACAATACTCCAGTTGAGGCCTAATCAGTGCGGAGTAGAACAGAAGAATCTTGTATCTTGCTTACAATACTCCTGCTAATACATCCCAGAATGATGTTTGCTTTTTTTGCAATGGCGCTACACTGTTGACTCATATTTAGCTTGTGATCCATGATAATCCCCAGATCCCTTTTCACAGTACTCCTTATTAGGCAGTCATTTCCCATTTTGTGTGTGTACAACTGATTGTTCCTTCCTAAGTGGAGTACTTTGCATTTGTCCTTATTGAATTTCATCCCATTAACTTCAGACCATTTCTCTAGTTTGTCCAGATCATTTTGAATTTTAATCCTACCCTTTAAAACAATTTCAACCTCTCTCAGCTTGATATCATCCGCAAACTTTGTAAGTGTGCTCTTTACGCCATTATCTAAATCATTGATGAAGATATTGAACAGAACTGGACCCAGAACTGATCTCTGTGGGACCCCACTCGTTATGCCCTTCCAGCATGACTGTGATCCACTGATAACTACCCTCTGGAATGATTTTCGAACCAGTTATGTGCCCACTTTATAGTAGCTCCATCTAGGTTGTATTTCCCTAGTTTGTTTATAAAAAGGTCATGTAGACAGTACCGGTATCAAAAGCCTTAAATGGTCTCTCTAGCCCAGTATCCTGTCTTCTGAAAGTGATCCGGGCCAGACACTTCAAAGGGAATGCACAGAATGGGGCATTTATAAAGTGATCTGTCCCCCTGTCATCCTGTTCCACCTTCTGGCAGTCAGAGGTTTAGGGACACCCAGACTGTGGGATTGCATCCCTCACCATTTTGTCTAATAGCCCTTGATGGATCTATTCTCCATGAACTTATCTATTTATTTTTAAATGCAGTTATACTTTTGGCTTTTACAACATCCCCAGGCAATTAGTTCCACGGGTTGATTGTGCATTGTGTGAAGAAGTACTTTCTCATGTTTGATTTAAACCTGCTGCCTATTAATTGCATTGTGTGGCTCCTGGTTCTTGTGTTATGTTAAGGGATAAATAATAGTTCCCTATTGACTTTCTCCACACCATTCGTGGTTTTATAGACCTCTGTCATATCTCCGTTTAGTCGTCTCTTTTCTAAGCAGACCAGTCCCAGTCTTCTTAATCTTTCTTCTTATGGAAGTTGTTCCATACTCCTAATAATTTTTATTACCTTTCTCTGTACCTTTTCCAATTCTAATATATATTTTAGATGGATCAACCAGAACTGCATGCAGCGTTCAAGGTGTGGCCATATCATGGATTTATTTCAGGGAGTGTCGGTAGTATATTTCTTTAAACAAATGTTAATAAAAGACGTGATTATTAGAAAGAAAGAGAAAAAGTAGTCTTTTGTAAGGGAGATTTTGATATGTGGTCAGAATCTTCTGTCTTTATGCACTTTAAGTAGAACATTGCTCTCTGTTGTTCACTTTCAACAATAATGTTGGTATAATAAAATTAACAAGTATTAACTCAAATCAAGTTTTCTTTAAAGGATGCATGGTTTGCAAAGTATTTGGAGACTTAATCTAGGAGAGATGAATGAGTAAAGGAAGGCCCAAATCTAATTTTAGAACTCAGAGAGCTATACAGTATATTGGCATGGTCTTAGTTCAAATTAAAATTATTTTCATTTTAATTCACTATGGAAACCTTGAAAATCAGTTTTTCGGCATTATCTATATCCAATATATGATTTAAATGAAACTAAATTACTAGGACATTTTCCTGTATAGAAACCCTGTTCTATAAAAATATTTATCTACCCCATCGGGACTGAATTGCTATTTGTGAACGACTCTGAGATCATTAGATGGTGAGGAGTATCATAACTAATTTTTTATACTGCATGTTACATTGAATTTACAGTTATGCCTTTTGCATTCCTTGGATGGGTGAATTACATAGTTTACAACACATGTTTTTATCAGATGTACATATTTTATTTACATTTGAAGTTATA
Source organism: Sternotherus odoratus (assembly GCA_032164245.1). Classification (NCBI taxonomy): domain Eukaryota; kingdom Metazoa; phylum Chordata; order Testudines; family Kinosternidae; genus Sternotherus; species Sternotherus odoratus. Next base: position 34,604,066 of record JAVMKO010000004.1, read on the forward strand.
GTATCCACCACAATATCTAAGCAGAACTATGTGTTGCGCCATCTTTGTCTCAGTTGTGTTGGGGCTCAATAAATGTATGATACTGTAAATAATCTAAGTATCCTTCTCTTCCCAATGATTTCTCTGTTTCTTTCAGAGACAGATGAAAGACTGGAATGTGGATTGTTTCCATTCAGTCTGGTTGAACATATTTATGGGTATGAAACTGAGAAGAGTGTTCACATAGGCAAAAAAGAGGGAAATTGTAATCCACAGCTGCTGATGGGCAGTGTGCGCGCAAGCAAGTGTAATGCTCTGTGTATAATTATGTATCCTATATCCACCCTAAATATCTCATCTGACAATTGAATGGTTTCTAACTGAGCTAGAGAGAAAATTTTCTTAGAGCTTCAATGGGTGCTTAATGATTAAATCTGAACAATTTAAAAACAGATGATGCCTAGTGTTCTTCTAGAGTACACTCTGGAGCTCCATATACTTGAACATATAAATATTATCCCCTGTTTCATTAATGTTAATCCTAGGCAGTGGGCCAGGTCCAGAATTATTCACAAGGCAGAACCCAGTAATTATGCACAGCTGTAGCTGAGTAGGCCTTCATCAGTTTCTTCAACCTTGGGATTAAATTGAGTTGATATCATCAGACTTCCACTCATAAAATGAAATATTAAGTACTGTGTGACAGGAGAAGGCTATACATTGTATGCAGGGAGTTGGAGAGTTTACTGAATGTATTTCCTATGCTCAGAGAGAGAAAAAAAACCTATGACTTTTTTTTTTTGGGGGGGGGGGAGGGAAATCAATTCTGAGTTTCTTTATCTCAGGAACTTCTGAGCCCTCAGAGTCCAGTGGCTGCCAAGGTGGATAATAAATCTTCCAGAAAATCTGAAACAATCTGTATTGTGACACTCTAATACTGTTTATACTTAACTATGTGTAGGTCTTCTGGGAATTAATATCAAAATCTGAGATCTCAGTACAGTATTGCAAATGTAGGAGAGTATTGCTGCAGAGGACTTCTTCAGCACTGATCCTAGTACCTATCTGTGGGGATTAAAGTAGTTGGATTAATTCTGGTTGGTGTTTTTTGGGGGGGAGATGGCTAGGATAATCAGTTTTGCAATTTTATTTTAAGAATTAAATATTTAAAGGCTGCGTGTTGAAACTTGTGTTTTGTACAAGAGTTTTTCCAAAAGCTTTGACTTGCAAAGCCTACAGACTGATACTTTAATAGAGTATACAGTATATTCAGTAGGAGCTTGAAGGGAAATAGCTACAACTGAGTTTTGATTTATCTTAAGTAAAAATTCCTTAAAATCTGATGTTAATCAAGAATACTATTTGGGCTATAATGGATCCAAACACATTTTAGTTGTCTTCCCTTTTATGGGAACTTCTCTTTTTTTAAAGAATCTTTCTTTTCACTATCAATATACAGGATCATATTATCATGTAACTTACAGACAAAAAAAACCCTATAATAATTTTCTTTATAGAATCATAGGATAATATGATACAATGGATATTTCCTGGATTTATTGTAGAAAAAAAATGTAGAATTTTAGATATCTTTTCATGTTAACTGCTGATAAATGTTGACTTCTGAATTGCTTTAGGTCTTCTAATCAGTCACTCTGCATATACAGAAATGTTCCCTAAATGTTTCTAGTGAGTTGTCCCATTTTGTTTTCAGTTTTTAAGCAGTGGGGTTTCTGACACTTAATTTAGAAAACTGTTCAACAACTGAATTTGTCTCATTGCCTGGAAGTCTTCTAAAATACTGTCTTTACCAGCCTAAGTTCCAGCAGTATGTTGCTTGTTCTTTTCATATATCAGAAACAAAAGCCATATCTTTTCAAAGCCATAGAAAACTGAATAAAATAATCAGAAAGGACCTCAGTTGGTCATCTAGTCTAGTCCCCTGCACTGAGGCAGGACTAAATATTGTCCAGACCATCCCTGACAGGTGTTTGGCTAACCTATTCTTAAAAACCTCCAATGATGGAGATTCCATAATCTCCCTAGGTAATTTTGTTCCTGTGCCTAACCACCCTGTCAGTTAGGAAGATTGTTCATTTTCTTCATTTGAGTGAGTGGTCTTGTGGAGAATCCCAATATTCCCAGACCAAGCCAGGATTACCTCATATGCCTGGATCCTTTCCATGGTCACAGAATCTTTCTCACCCCCTATCTCATCTGGTTCTTTCTCTCCCCTTCCATCTCAACCCCCTCAAGAAACATAATGTCCTGTTCACACTTCATCATCTAGTGGATATCATGGCCGTCATTTCAGTTCCAGTGGATCAGTTGGGGAAGAGGAGGTTAATTCAAGGTATTTTGCAGTTATTTAAAAATCTGGGGGTCTAAGGCTTAACTGAAACAAAGATGGCTCACTCAGTATGTGATATGGTCAGTGGAAGTTGCCATTGGCAAAGGAGACTTGCATATTCTGATAATTCCTTCAGATTCATGACTCTGAATTACCTTGCTATCGCTAGATACTTTTACTCGGTCTAGAATCCACACAGAGTACCTTTACAAAGATTACGCTTATGATTGCCAGCAGCCTTTTATCAGGACTGGATATGTGTGAACTCTTATCTAGACAGCTTGGTAGATCTCCACAGAATCCTTCAAGGAAGTATGTAGAGCAGCCACCAGGCCTCCATTGGCTCTGGACTCTGGAACACTTCATGAAAAGTGCTGAGTTCTTTGACACTCTGCCAGAAAATATCATCATTGGGTTCAGGCATCATTGCTACGGAGAAGAGAGTTTTTCCGTTGCCAAAAAGAATATTGAAATTCTGATTTTTACCATCAAAGTAGTCTGGGTGATGACAGTATCTCTACTGGATCCTGAATGTGTTTGATGGGTAAAGTTAAGGTTTTGTCACGATTATTTTTAGTAGAAGTCACTGTCAGATTGTGGGCCATAAACAAATATTAATGAAAGCCCTCCACCTGTCTGTGACTTTTACTAATAATAATGGGGGAGAGGCCGGACAGATGGAGGACTGAAGTCCAAGCCCCATGCGGGATAGGAGGGGGAACTGAGAGCCTGAGCCACGCTGGCAGTGGGGAGGGATTCCGGCCCCCACTTCAGCGGCTGACAGCTGTGGGGCCCCTGCCGCAGGCTTCACAATGTTTCCATAGAAAGGTAAGAACTTCATTTTACAGGTGGAGTAAATCATGCACAGAAAAGTTGAGCCACTTGGTCAAAACTATACAGCAAGTCCCTGTCAGACCAAGTATTAGACTCCAGGCGAGTCACTTCATACCTTTACAGGATATCTGTTAAAGTCTGAGAAGTTGTTTAAGACCCATGCTTCTGTGGACATTGTAAGTATTTCCTGCATCCGCTTTTCAAAGGAGCAGCAACTCCCCAGTGAGATTAAGTTGGAAAAACACTGGGCAGGAGGGCCAGGGAGAAGGATGATGAAGTCTTGTGTTTTCTACATTTAACAGATCCATTGTAGCTCTTTGTGAACTGGGAATTGAAAACTGTTTGTACATGAATAGCAGAATAGGACATAAATAGTCTCTCAGACTTAGCTTGGAGAAGGTTCCATATAAGTGATTATATTAACGTCTCTTTGGTTTTGAAGCTAAGTTTTACGTAATTAGCATTCAATAACAATACATGTTTAAAAAATATAAAGTAAATGACACCAGTTTATTTGTGGTACGCTAAAGATCAAACTTAAAAACAACCTGACACCCTCTCCCGCAAAAAAGCACCAAGAAAATTGACAGCAAAAAGCTAACAGAAGAGATATTGTAGCAGCAGTTTCAAATTGAACCAAAGAACAGATTTCAGCAGCTTACAAGACAAATCCACCACAAGACATCATCATTGACCTGTTATGGTCCTTTTTGTGTGATGGTGTCATGGCTACCACAGTAACTGAAGTTCGTTTCCATAAGAGCATACATAAAGTCCGGGTAAGTGAGAACACACCAAACTGTTGAAAGAAGAGCCAAAGCAAATGTGAATGCTTCAAAAACACCTCCAGGAAAAAAACAATGAAAAGTCTGTATAAAATGAAGGACAGCGCACTAAAAAACAGTGCAAGAAGAGGCAAGAGGAGATACATGGATAACATCACCAAAGAGGCTGAAGCAGCTGCTGAAAGAACTCCACACACTTACACCAGTTGGAGGGCATGTTAAGCATAAACAAGACCTTCGCAACAGAAGGAAAACAAAAAGTAGGATAGAGCTCTTTCAAGAAGCTTGTGAGGGGCCACACCCTTACCCTATTAAGGAGGAAGTTAAGGAGCTTTTTTGGGCTTGGCCAGCACTAACTAGATGCACCTGCACTACTTGCTCTGCCTGCAGGGAAGAAGCTTTAAAAAGGCCTTCCACAAGAAGGAGGGGAGGTAACTAGGGCAGACTGCTGTTCCTCAGAAACAGCTGATTACAGGAGTAGATAGATAACAAAGGGGAAGACAGTGGCTGCTCCAGCTCCTCTTAAAACTGCTTGGACCGGGTACAGTCCAGGTGTTACCAAAAGGGCGGGGAGGGGGTTGTGGTGGTGTAAGGAAGGAGTTTAACCTGCTCAGGACAATAAAAAGCCTACAGACAATCCAGGGCCCAGAGAGATGATGGTAGGTTGATTGCTGAAGAGTCTGAGCACCTTTCCTTTCTTTTTGCCTTCTTTACTTTGTTTCTCTTTGCCCTCAGAAGGGGGAAAGGAACTCTCTCTTGTTTTTGAGAGAGAAAGACTCTTGTGTTCCCCGAGCACTGTGAATGTTAGAGAAGGACTCAATCCAAACCGTGGTGCGGTTGGACATTCAAGAGGCACCCACCTTTCACAAGGTGCTGAACAGACCAAACCCCCAAACAAACTGTAGACTTTCGATAAATAAATTAAACACCCAGAACTAGATATCATGACATCTCAAGGACAGTCAGAAAAGTGAAAGACTCAATGAAAAGTGAAAACCTGGGAAAGCTGCAGGTGAAGACCAATGCATGGGGGAAATGTTGAAAGCTTTTGATGAGAAGACCATTGGTAAAATCACCTAACTTTTCAACAAAATGTGGGACCAGAAAAAGCCTCCAGAGTAATGGGAAAAGTGATTATGGTCAAAACACCAGAGAGAGGTTATTGAAGTAACTGACAAGGTATTACACTCCTTTCAGTGATAGTCTTCTGCAGTATTATCTTAAGCAGGAAAAGGGAAATAGTTTAGTCAAAACTAAGGGAAGAGAAGGCTGAATTTTGACACAAAATCATATGTTGACCAGATTTGAATCCTAAAAATAATCATTGAAGAGAGCACTGAATGGCAAATCCCACTTATTATAGACTTCCTAAGAAAGCATTTGACAGCTGCCATCAAATTCACTCTGGAACATCTTGAAGTGTTATGGTATGCCAACAAAAATAATTACCAACATCAAGGCTTTATATAAAGATGCAGCTTGCACAGGTAAGTAAATGCAGACTTGAAGGAATGGTTTACCATAGACACTGATGTCTAAAGTGGATGCATTCTCACTTTTCCTAGTTGGTGCTGCCATTGACTTTATTATGGGAATAGTTTAGAAAGACAACGCAGACAGCACATGGTTTAAACGCAGGCTCGAATGTTTAGATTTTGCTGATGTAGCTCTTCTCAGAGACAGCTCAACTAACATGAATGCAAACACCAAAAGACTCAGTAATCAGTTATGAAAAAATAGTCTCTGAAGAAACCCGGGAATTACCAACTCGTGCATTGTTAGAAAGCAAAAGAATAAAAGAGGTAAGTCAGTTCACATATATTGGCAGTAACATGCAAGCCAATGGGGATACCCCAAAGGAAATAATGTCACAAATTGATAAGGTGGCAGCTTAATTTCCAAAACCAAGAATCTTCAGCTCAAATATTATTTCCACCTTTAACGTATGGATGTGAAAGTTGGAAGTCTACCAAAGTTATAAACAGACATCTAAGTGCCTTCAAAATCAAATGCCTCAGGAAAATGTTAGATATTAAATTGAATCTGAGATTTGTCAGAGATTTCAAGAACTCTTTATCTCCAAAGTTATCCAGAAAAAAAGATTGAAGTATCTGGGATGTGTTGGGAATGGAACCAGAATGTCTGCTCTGGCAAGCATGCCATTAGACAGCTGTAGGGACATGTAAAAGCGACTGACTTTTCATCAAACAATATTTAGAAAGGGAAAACTTGTGGGACTTAGCGACATGGAGGACATGCAAAGAGCAGCCCAGATAGATAGGATGGCAGAGCCTTGTTCAAGCCCTAAGTAATATATAATGGCACAGGAAGAATTCCAGTTCTGGTGGCTCCATTTTTTATTTTTGTTTAAGGTCCACTATTTCATGCCTTACTAGGGTCTAAAATGCTTGCAGTACTTGTTAAATCACTGCTTCTGGATCAGCAGCTTACAAAGATGCATTTGAATCCCAGAGTCCAAGCCGAACCATTTAGTTGCACCCAGAAGTCCCTAGGACCAGCTCTTAAAGTGAGTTTCTGCCTATATTAGGGAAGAAACGACTAGGTAATCTTTCTGCAGCTAGATGAAGGAAATCAGTGATTTTTTGCCTACAGTAGTGAGAGAGATGTCTGCATTGGCCTGTTCTTGTAGCGTAGCATCTTAGTGCGTGACTTAGCCAGTCCACCACTGTTCTTAATTAGGCTATGTCTTGAGTATATTAATATCCTGGCATGTAACTATCTGGGATTTTATGGCTGAGCTTGTACTTCTTTTGTACTAACCACACATTTTCAATCTTTGGCACCGTGTCACCTGCACGCTTATGTCAATGGACTTCCTCATCAACAAGTCCGACTCTTTCCTTCTTGAAGGCTGGAAAGCAGACACACTGGCCAAAACAAGGCTTCTTAACAGTATGGCCATGTTTAAGCCTGGCTTCCACTTCTACAACAAATACTCCAAAGAAAACAATCTTCTGTGGATATTAAAGGGTTTTCTTTCTACCGAGCCTTTTTATTCTATTTTTTTTTCCTTTTCCTTATGTCCGAATAATACTAGCTAGATGGTCAGTTGAAGAGTGTCATCTGTGAGAGTCGGTTCATTTGTACTCTTTCAAGAAATAATGGGTTAAAAGCCTACACCATGTCTGGTGATTATTCCCATTTGTACTGGCTCTGGGAAGAGGTTGCTACTTTAGAGGATGAGAGATTAAATCAAAGTTTTCCTATTTCTGGTACCTGTACAATTAGAAGACAAAAAAAGAGGAAGGGATCACCTTGGTGTCCTGAACAGCCCTCCTCTTCATTATAAATAGATTTAATTGCCCAGGCTTTGGGCTTGCTCTCTCCATGTTCCATTAGCCTGCAGTCCTTCACTAACAGTATCTAATTCTTTGCTTTATAGTGTTCTTTCAGAGCCCTTGATTAAGAAAAGAGCTCTTTATAAACAATCAGATTCACTTTTATTGAATTTTGACCAATATAACTGAGACTTACTGATTTAATTTTTAACTGATTCTGGAAACCAGTCCTATGATATTACCTCTTTACCCTTCGTCATCCTCATCAGAAATAGCTTGTTGTACATCTCCGTTGTGTTTTATGAACATTTCATGTAGCTGTGATTTGATAGCCAGATCTGTAAAGTTTGGTCACAAGCCAGGTAAGCTCTGCAGGATTTTTGTTATAAGATACACACAGAAGTAACTGTGTAAAAGCAATACAGAAATTGATACAACTAAAAGTTATATAAAACGTATCATGTGGGTTTTCAAATATGTCTTCCTTTCACAAAAAACATTTTCACTGTTGTTTGTCATGCCCAAAAATATTTAGATCTTGAGAACAGCTTAGAAGCACACTTACTTAGCAGAGCTTCTTGGAAAGGTGTTATTAAGCAGGCACAGTCATAACTGACCTGCTGTGTACTTTGTCATTTGAGGATGACTGCATTTCTGAAAAGAATCTTATTCAGTCCTGATAATTGAATCACTTGAGGCAATGGTAATCCAAAAGCATAGGATATGTATGAAAAATACTGTATTATGTGGTAGATTTTTGTTAAAGCTTTCAAAAGCTTTTGAAGAGACTTGTAATATTTTGGCTGGAGTTCAATATTCTCTTTCTTTTCTACAAGGAACAGTTTTTTCTCTCTCTAACATGTCATTTTGAGGTTATACAGTAACATCTGTCAGAGCTATGCTAACCTCTGTCATCCAGCTGTTAAGATGTGGTATTTTCCTTCCTTTTCCTTCTCTTCCCTCTCTCTTTCTTTTTACTCCCTCAGAAGGGGGGGGGAGTAACCTCTCTCCTTTTATACTGAAACTTCAGGTGGAATGAAGTGGTTATAAAAGCATCTATCAACATAGCAATAGCTTGCCAAGCCAAGTATTTGGGTTGGAAGTCATGCCTTCCCAACTGCTTGAAAACAGGAAGTATCTCTGTTAAGTGATGGATAGCTCTACTTTGCTGAGAGGAGGAAAAGGCTTTTTTCACCTCTTCGTCAATAAATGAGTTTTGCATTTATTCCATGTATGTAAAGAGAGAATTTTATATGACATGCATGCATGTGTGTGTGTCAATCTCTGTCTAGATATATAAAACTTAAAAAAGAAAAGAAAACCAAAAAGCCTTTTATACATGAGCAGTCCCTGTGAGAAGCCAGCCCAGGCACATCTTATCCCAGTGATTCCTGTAAAGCACTCAGAATCTGTCAGAAACAGCCTGCAGGATTGCAACGGCTCCTGGGTGATTAATTGCCAAGAGAGTTTGGTTCCAGGTTCCATTACACATAATTGTTATCTTTTCTAAAGGGGTTCTTTTATTAAAACCCCCACCCCAAAAGAGGGGGGGGGGGAGGCAAGTAAAATTCCTGAGGTTTAGCACTTCTTAGTTAGGAGTACCAAGGAGTTGCTTGCATAAACAGGCACTAAAGAAAGCATGATAGATGTGTGTGGTTTTTTAAAATTTTATCTTTACTGAAAATCACTTTACTAGAAATCAAGGAGGAAGTGCTATCTAGCAATTAAAGCAGAAGACTAGGAATCAGGATTCCTGTTCTCTATCAAAAGCTGACCTTGCAGCCTAGCAAGTCACAAAGGGCTAAGTTGTCCCTAAACCATATGTGGGAAGCAGAGACACCCTTGCCTCCTGCTCTGAATGTGGCTGAACTAGGGCTGCATATTTGAAACTTCCATCACGAACCAAGATGGAGGGAGTGACCAGAAGCATGAGTCTGCCCCCCTCCACACACTGGGCAGCAAACTTGGCCAGGCACGGGGAGAGAGAGTTAGCTGTACTCTGAAAAGTGGGAAAGTGACTTATTCCTCTTCAAAGTAAGATGGGAGAGGGGAGAAGTAGTGATTGTGAGGCTTAGGGCTTGTTTACCCTACCGGCCAGATCAACGGGCAGTGATCGATCCAGCAGGGGGTCAATTTATTGTGTCTAGTATAGACACGATAAATCGACCACTGATCACCCTAACATCAACTCTGGTACTCCACCTCAATGAGAACCACAAGAGGAATCGACGGGCAAGCATCTTCCATCGACACACTACAGCAAAGATACTGCGCTAGGTGGATCTAAGTATGTCAACTTCAGCTACCTTATTCACATAGATGAAGTGCGTAACTTAGATTGATCCCTTCCCATAGTGAACTGTAGACCACCCGTGGATCTCTTCATCTATTTATTCATCTGTAATGTGGATGTTCATAGATGTTAAGGACTGAAGAGACCATAAGGGTCACTAGGTCTGACTACCTGCACCATGCAGGCCAGGGAATTTCTCCCAGTAATTCCTGCATCGTGCCCATAACTTGTAGGATGTTTACCTATCCCCAAAAGATAATAGGGCTTCATTTATTAGCTACCCAATTACTTCAGTGGAAGTTTTGGGTATACAGGGAACAGGTGTCATAGGACCTGGAAGCTTAAGAATCATATACAGTACAGAACTTGGGATAAAAGTTGATACAATGTATGAAGTAGTATTTATTTATTATTATGTTCCATTGCTTTATAATTAGGCTGACCATACGTCCCGTTTTGAACGGGACAGTCCCGTTTTTTTAATGTTTTTTAACCGTCCCGTCTTTTTGACCAAAATATCAATTTTGTCCCGTTTTTGGGGCAAGACTCAGAAAAAACATGGAATCATAAAACGTCCCCCCCTCCGCTGCCGCCGCCGCCGGCTCGCTCGGCCCCCGGCTGCGGCTCCTGACAGCTCTGATCTGCCGCCTCCTCCAGCCCGCCGCCCGCTGCAGCCTCCTCCTCTCTATTCCTCCTTCCCTCCCTTCTCTCCATCCCCCTTCCTCCCTGCTCTCTCCCTCTGTCCACTGCCTCCTCTCACTTCCTCCATCCCTTCTCTCTTCAGAAAACCTGGCCGGCAGCCCCCCCGCCGGCTCGCTCCGCTCCCAGCTGCGGCTCCTGACAGCTCTGATCTGCCGCCTCCTCCAGCCCGCCGCCCGCTGCAGCCTCCTCCTCTCTATTCCTCCTTCCCTCCCTTTTCTCCATCCCCCCCTTCCTCCCTGCTCTCTCCCTCTGTCCACTGCCTCCTCTCACTTCCTCCATCCCTTCTCTCTTCAGAAAACCTGGCCGGCAGCCCCCCCGCCGGCTCGCTCCGCTCCCAGCTGCGGCTCCTGACAGCTCTGATCTGCCGCCTCCTCCAGCCCGCCGCCCGCTGCAGCCTCCTCCTCTCTATTCCTCCTTCCCTCCCTTCTCTCCATCCCCCCCTTCCTCCCTGCTCTCTCCCTCTGTCCACTGCCTCCTCTCACTTCCTCCATCCCTTCTCTCTTCAGAAAACCTGGCCGGCAGCCCCCCCGCCGGCTCGCTCCGCTCCCAGCTGCGGCTCCTGACAGCTCTGATCTGCCGCCTCCTCCAGCCCGTCGCCCGCTGCAGCCTCCTCCTCTCTATTCCTCCTTCTCTCCATCCCCCCCTTCCTCCCTGCTCTCTCCCTCTGTCCACTGCCTCCTCTCACTTCCTCCATCCCTTCTCTCTATCCCCTTCTCCATCCCTCCATCCCTTCCTTCCTCCCTTCTCTCTATCCCTCCATCCCTCTCTTCCTTCCCTCTATCCCCCTTCTCCATCCCTCCCTTCCTCCCTTCTCTCTCTCCCTCCGTCCACTGCCTCCTCTTCCATCTCCCTTCTCTCCATCCCTCCTTCTCGCTGTCCCTTGCCTCCTCCATCCACCCTGCTCCCTACCCCCATCTCTTCTCTCATCCATCCATCCTCTCCCTTTCTCACCTTCGTGCCTTCTCTCCCTCCGTTCCCTCCATCATCTTCATCCCTCATCCCCCCTTCTCTCTCTCTCCCTCCATCCTCTTCATCCCCCATCCCTGTTCTGCTTATTCCTCCATCCATCCCCCCCAACCTCCCTCTGCCTCCCCCCCGCCCGGTGCTGGGGGGCCCAGGTGGGGCCATGCCCCCCCCCACACACCCTGTCCCGTTTTTGCCCTCCCAATGTCCCGTTTTTGTCTAAAGGAAATATGGTCAGCCTATTTATAATGGGCCCATTATGGTTAATTAATTTAAATATATGTGTATGCAAGTGTCTGTTTTACAAGCAGAGATGCAGTAGGTATGCAGAAATTAGCATTCACCTCCTGCTTCTCCTTGCACCAGATTCTACCATCCTTTCTCAGGATAAATAATACCTAATGCTATATGAACTGAGACAACATCTGAAACACACACTAGGTCAAAGACTGTGTGAAATTAGTCTTCGTATCACTCTCAGGATCTGGGTTTCTTTGTTTAAACTTATTAAAGTGAAATAAATTAAAAATACTGAGCTGAAGTTATTGCATAATTTCAGTCCTAGACATGAGATTTAGACCTCCCTGAGAAATGTATATGTAAGCCTCTGGCTATTAATAAGGGAGAAAGCCTCCTAAATCTATTGGTTGATCAAAAGAGAATCATCCAAGAAATATTGAGCTGGATTTTCAGCCACTGGCCTCTACTTCTGTTCATGCAGAATTGTACTTGTTCAAGTGTGCACCTGCAGAATGCAGGTTCAGACAGATTGTATGTTCATTAACACTTGTTCATGGTCGTTCTGTAGACTAAGGTTACTTAGAATAAGATAGATTCACTGGTGCTGAAACAGTTTTTATAGTGGGGGTGCTGAAAGCGGAAACCATGTATTTGGGTGGTTATACTTCAAGCCAAGGGGCATGGCAGCCCTCTCCTTCACCTGTAGTTCCAGTACCTATGGCTAGATTCTGACCTTCGTTACCATGGTGTAAATGTGGAACAGCTGCATTCACTTCAGAGGAATAGTCTCAGATTTGTAATGAAGTTACAGAGTTCAGAATCTAGTCCGCTATTTACAGGGGTTAGACTGTTCACAAGTGGAGGCCAGGTAGAGAGGCTTGGCTTCAAATGTGTGTCACTGTTTTTATTATTTTTTATAATCAACCAGCTGATTACATTGTTTAAAATAGCTGAAGTACCTTGGACATCTACAGGTTCTACAGTTGCAAATTAACTACTTGGGAGAGCTGTCTGCCAAGGGATGTGGTTGAAGCCCCGGTTTTTGAGATATTTAAAACTAGTCTAAACGAAACACATGGAAATGTACTTTCATGACCAATCCTGTACTGGCAGGGAATTGAACAGGATGCCCTAATATGTCAATTCCATCTATATTTGCTCATTTCAAGAAATTAGACACTGTGGAGTAAGTGAGAGTGCTGGAGTTTGTGAGGTACTAAATCAGGATTCTTAAACTGAGGAGTAAGAAAATTTCTTAAGGAGTTAATTGCCCCACTGTATCTGTGTTTTCAGGATACCATTCATTACAGGCATAAGAGACCATAAACATGGCAGCCAGCTCTGAAATGTGAGGAAGATAAGCTGGCACTCCGCTTCACCTTTCCTACTCCTCCTATGAAGGACAGGGCAAGAGAATGGAACTGTGAGTGGTCCCCGTTCCACCCTCTCTTCTTGTCATTCCAGTGTGCCAAGTGAGGGTTCAGAGCTCAGTGCTGCCATTTCCCTTAGAGTACGGAGTCAGGATCTGTGTTCACATGGTCTCGTTGCTGCAATGAACTGTCTCTCTGAGGGAGGCCAGTCTTCCTCCTCCATGTTATATCAGCCTTGAATTTGTTAGATAAATTCTGGCACAGGAAGATTGTAGCAGGAGGGTCAGATCCTCAGTCCACAGTCACTCCGACATGTGAGGAAGAAGACAGAATCCATTAACAAGGTGTGCTGAAAGCTGTATGGGGAGCAAGAGGATAAAATGGACATCCTGTAATGCAATTACTAAACTGGATGCCCTTCTTTCATAGCTAATTAAAAAGTCTACAGTATTCCTATATTTTCCAGTTTTAGCTGGTCAGGAAGTATTTTGGCCTCTCTCATGGTATTTCAGTCCTGTTTCTATCTCTGACTTCAACCAGGAAAAACTGAGGGGTGTAAACTCATTTAAATACTGTAGTACTCTTCTCTCAGAAGAGTATTTCTGATTTGCACAAAGGCATTCAGGACTATTTTACTTTCTTCAGGCAATTTTGGCAGTCCCTATTATGATTCTCATTTATTTGTCACCTACACTTCTGTTCTAATTCACAAAAGTTGCTGGATGTGACTCTGATCTGCAGTAAAATGAAGGGAGCTCAATGGCACCCTCTTTATCTCACTGGCAACATAGTATATAGAAGGAAATCTTGTTTCTCAAAAAAACAATTTCCAATATTTTAGTTTATCGCTGCTTTATGTAAAGATGAGTCTGTTCTCCTGCTTAATGGAATAATAGAATAACACTGGGTTACATACATTATGCTAAACATGGATACAGAATGCTGAAAAGGGTTTGAAGATCTCTTAAGCCAATGATATTGAATGTTTTATTCCTTATTGCTACAAAAAGAGAGTCTCACCAGGCTGTACTATGAGTTATGTAGAAGGATTTCACTCTATTGACATGATGCATTGCAACAGAGTACAACTCAAAACAGTGCTGGAGAAAAAATTATGTAAAAATACTAATATGTGCCTGTCTCTGTTGTACCTAACAGATATATAAGAGCAATGGATGGCACTTCCCAGTTGACTGTGAAGGATAAGTTACATGTGGGGTTTCTTGCGTATTTTACTGCTCCATCCTTTTATTGTTTTCTCTGCTGACTCTTTTGAGATAAACATTCTCACTCTTTGAGTTGTGTTACATCTCGCTAGGAGATCAAGCCATCTGTTTCCTTGCTTTTATTATTACATCTTGTTAATAACCATGTAAAATGTTTCTGCCCCGTTCACAGGTCTTCACAAAGTACTGCCACTTGATATTGCACATTCTTCCTGAACACCTGCTGTCAAACGCATCAAGTCTTTTCTTGTCAACTTGCACAATGCTCCAGGTCTTGAGCAAGACTGACATGACAGAAATGTTGCGCAGCCTGATTTTTATATAATGTGAAGTCCTTATACAAGAACTGATAATAGAAGAATTAAAACATTTTGGAGGAATTATTTATCTTTGACCCAAATAACTGTATAAAATTCTCATTTATTAATGCAATAATTAAAATAATTGTTCTTAAATGGTTTAAAAACCATACTACCCCACCCTGAGTGCAAATTTAGACCAGAGAATAATCTGCATAAATCTTGGGAGAGTCAAAGGGTAGTGGCTGGGGAATAGGTCTTCCAAGAAGATAACTGGTAGGAGGTGTTGGATAAGCTGAAGGTTGTGGAAGCTTCTCCCTTCTCCCTCCCCGACCCCTCCCACCCAGTCAAGCAATCTGAGAAACCAGCAAAAAAGTCTTTAAGTATCATCTCGGAGCTGCACGTACGCTGGATCCTCTCATCAGGCTTAAGGCCAGGACACAGCACCGAGATAGCATTTCTTCCTGTGGTTGATGACTCCTCCTGTCTGAAGACAAAGGAAATGTATTCATACTTGTCCTGCTTGACCTCTCCTTGGCATTTGATACCATTGATCATCAAAGAAACTGCAGAGGTGAATGGAAATGCCCTGTAATAGCTCAGGTCCCTTTCTGATTAAACTGCGAGTGGCATTATGGACAATGTTCTCCAAACCTCTCGCCTCTGTGGAGCTCAACGTGTCACAATCCCCACATTTGCAATGTATAGTGTGACAAAGTTCCTCCTCTGCTTTGGTGGGTCCTGCACTTACTGGCGGATTTGTTATCAGAGGTTCATGGTGTGCTTTTGGGGTCGTTTCTATTAGATGATCAATCAACAATCATAGTCAAAGAGATCCACTCCCATTTGCAACTGGCCAAATGATTGTGCTTCATCCTAACCCAGGCCCAACATCAGGCCATGATGTTCTGTGCATCCTCTGGACTTGAATATTTCAACACATTATTATATCTAGGAATTGACACTCTCTCTGGAAAAAAATCGAGCTGATGCAAAACACAGCAACTCATCTGTTACCAAGACAAGCCTGTTCCCATTGAATGCAGTTTCCAGTTCAGAGTCTGTCTTACATCATACACACAGACGCAAAGCCCTGGTAGAACTCCCTGTGATTGGATGCTCACCAAGCTGTTGCATTTGGGTCCTGCTTTTTAACCCTCCTGAATCTGAACAGCATCCAAACACTGCCCCTGGTTGAGGAATCTAGGCATACTGTTGAAGTGTAGGTCCTCTGTCTATCACCCTCTTCTGATAGCTGAGACCCCCCCAGGGACTAGTGCTGACCTCTGATTCCTCCATAGCTTAAGGACACCCCTTCCAAACTCCAGCTATCTGGGAGGCTGTGGGTTTACAGTTCAACTCTTGAAGAATATGTGACAGTGGAAGTGAACGGACACACAGACAAGCTTTGTACAGGATTCCAAACACCATTATGTTTTACTTAATGCAAGAGATACACGGGTCTAGACAAAATAATAAACACAGCTATCTGGTTTTCCTGTCTCAGTTTCCTCCCCATTCTGAAGAGTTCTTTGAGCTCGGGCAGATCCTCCACCTGCAGTTCATGGCTTTTCTTCAGAATCATAGAGTCCCTCTCCCTCTCTCTGTCAGCTAGCTTCCTTTTGCCCTTCGCAAGTTAGACAGGACAACTCTGCCATGAAAGCATGTCCTTCCTTCCTTTGCAAAGCTCTGTGAGTTTGTTGAGTTTATGTACCCTACAAACAATGTCTTATGGATCCTTTGTTCTCCTGCTGGGGATTTTCCACTCCCTCTCCCTGCAGAGAGGGTGGAGGAACTAGCTTCTCCTAGCTTCAGCCTATCCATTGTTCCAAGGTGTTACCACCTGATTAGACAACCATATAAGATCTAATGACCAACCATTGTATCTGATCCAGAAGATACATTCTTCAGTCCCTCTCAGTAAATGATGTGTTCCGTATCTACTCAGGCAGTCCATGTTCAACAGTTTCGTAACATTAATTTGTAAGTTCTACATTGGACAATGCCCCATATCGTCACATCCTGATATTCACAGAACTTCATGGATTGTTCCTTCACGATCATGACCAGCTGTGTTTCAGTGTACCAATAAAAATGTCAGCCAATAGAGGGAAACCTATTAAATATGGGCAAAGCACTTGTATAGAAGTTGGACTTGTACTGTGTACTCACTCCTACAAGATATAAAAATGGCCATGAAACAAACCACTTTCTTAATAGTTAAAGAATTCACATCTCAAATTTAGCTTTTCCTTGATAAATTTGTCACACACAATGCACTGATTCCCACACTAAAACAGGAAGTCCCACAAACTATAAAGTAATCAAGTTCTTTCTCATACAAGCTAGGAAGAAAGATTTATTTTTAAATGCTTTGCAGGTGCTCAGATACTATGCTGATAGAATTGAATAATTGAATGCTATATTATATTATATAGACTCTCCCTAAAGATCCGATTTACGCAAATCTGCACTTAGGAAAAAGTTCTATAAGCTAAAAATAGGAGGGGGTTGGAGGGGATTGGGGGGGGGGGGGATGAGTAATGGTCGGAGATGCATTTCTGATTTACATAAAATTCAACGTAGGGTGTTCCGGAACGGAACGCTTGCATAAATTGTGGAGCGTCTGTAAAATTTAAAATACCTCCAATCTCGAGGAGCATTTTTTCAGTAGGGATCACAAGAAGTCAAGTTCAAATAAAGAGCTTGTTCGTTTCGGTTAGAAGGATTTAGTTAGAGAGGATACAGATTATTCTGCTTTTTCCAGTTCTCCAGTTGCAGTGTAGTTATAGCCATCTTGGTCCTAGGATATTAGAAAGAAAAGATGGATGAGTTCATATATTTTATTGGGCCAACATCTGTTGGTGAGAGAGACAAGATCGAAAGCTTGTTTCTTTCACCAACAGAAGTTGGTCCATAAAAGACATACCTTCCCCAGCTTGTCTCTCAGTTCTCTAACTCTCATTTCAGGTCTGATCCCAATGGACTTTAAGGTTGGACTGAACTACTTTCTTGATGCACTATAAAGATTCTGTAGGAAAGGTAATTTAACAGAAATATGTCCTAATTTAATATAAGAACCCATTTATGGAGATTCATTACAGTGGGAGATTCAACACACTAACCCTCCAACTTAAATTCGATTACTTCCTGAACTTAATACCCTTTTCAATGTCAATGTAATCTGTGCAGTTTTCATTTTGCTAGTGGGAAAAAAAATCTTGTGACACTTCACTGAACTTCAAGGAAGTAGGTTGCTGTAGGATGAAATCAGAAAAATGCTATGAGATTAGGCATGAATGTAGAAGTATGTCAGAGACTATGAGATTTTCTTCAATCGTAGCTGAAAAACCTAGAAAAACCTATGTCTGCTTTATCTACTTACTATAATATTGGCAGTGTCTTTTTAATTCTGCATTGCTTGACAATGTAGTTCTTGCTGTGGCTAAATATCTCTCTAATAAGCTAACTAATAACATGCTTTAAAAATAATTAGGAAGCCCTACGGTTAATTCTAGTTTAAGAATTAGTATTTCCATTCTCAACAGCAACCACAAATAGTTTTCCTGGTGTGGCAGGGTGCTGGCCAGGAGTGCCTGAGCCAGTCCTGCCGGCCCTTTAAAAGGGAGCAGAAGCCTGCAAACCTCCCTTGCAGAAAGGCTAATTAGCCACCTGGCTTGCAGGGCAATCAGCCTGCATGAGTGGCACCTGGCAGCCTCCTCAGGAGGATAAAAGGCCTGCCAGGAAGCAAGCCCAGAGTGGTGGGGATGATATGGAGTGTGGAGTGTGAAGAGCTATTCAGAGCTGTGTTTGTATTAGAGCTGAACTATATAGAGTTTGTAAAGCTCGAAACTGTAGAGCTACTCAGAGCTGTAAACTGTAGAGTTTGTTAGAGTTGTAAACTGAAAAGCTAAACTGTGTAAAGCTGTATATATTGGTGGTGGGGCCTGCACTGTGGATTAAAGAGCACTGTTTGAAGCAAAGAAGGGTTTCCTGCCTGTGTTCCTGAGAGGGGTGAGAAGGCGATCTGTCACACTGGGTTTACAGACGTAAGGTTTTCTTTCCTGAATAATTATCTACAATAATTACCCACACAAATATCCTTGTTTTAGAAGGTAGATAAGTTTTCCATACATCTGCCTCAAATAACACTTCTCAAATTAAAACATTTGAGAGATTAAAGAACATTTTTATTAACAATAGTATTTTCATTTTAACTGAAATGTTATTATTTGTGATGGTACCTGTTACTTGATTATCATTTCGCTCTTCTGTGACCTGGTGCACCTCTGGATGCTATTTTATGAACAGGGATTGCATAGCCTACAACCAGTAACCTCTGGCTTATGTGTATTTAGGCCTCCATTCAACACCTGTCAACATCTTATTACAAAAATAAACACATTTGCATAAGTATTGCTTGATAGTACATACGGTTTCTACCCAAACTCCAATTAATTAATTGTGTGCCCTTCTAACCCCACATTTTGTATCCTTAGCACCTCGCCATAAATTAGTTATGTACCTCCTACCCTTACATCAATTAATTCTGGCTCCATCAACCCCCAAATCAATTTTTCATATTTCAGCAGTAAACAGTTAAATCTGTACTCCCCAAAATTAACATCAGCCTCTTCATCTTGTACTCCCCTTTGTTCCTGCTGCAGCTATAGGGAGGCTCCAGGAATTCTTCATTCCCACTTCCTTGTGTGGGGCAAGGGTGAACTCCAGTGGTTCTTCCCTTAGGAACGTAAGAAGGGCCATACTCAGTCAGACTAATGGTCCATCTAGCCCAGTATTTTGTCAGTGTGTGTGTGTGTGTGTGTGTGTGTGTGTGTGTGTGTGTGTGTGTAAAGCCAGTGCTGGATGCTTCAGAGAGAATGAACAGAACAGGGCAATTAGTGAGTGCTCCATCCCTAGTTGTCCAGTCCCAGCATCTGGCAGTCAGAGGTTTAGGGACGTCCAGAGCATGGTGTTGCATCCATGACCATCTTGGCTAGTAGCTGTTAATGAACCTGTTCTCCACATACACATCTATCCCTGAAGGGCAGTGATCCGTTCCAGGGATTTATCACTCATGCATTCATATACACACACACACACACAGCTCTAATGTGGGAGAGGAGGGTCAGCTCCAGGGTTTCTTCAATCTCTCTCTCTCCTGGCATAGGCTTGGAGATTCAGGACACATCTGAGCCATTTTTCATAGGAGAGAACAGAGTGACCTGGAACAGCTGGGTTCCTTCTGCTTCCTCTTCTCCATACCTCTTTTGTAAAAATAGTATCTGCTGTTCTCTGCTCCACCCATCCAAAAACTGCTCTCAGATCCTTAGGGAAGTGGAGAGAGCTCTACTGGCACCTCTGGTTACCTTCCCCAGGGGTGAGCGATGGAAGGTAGTATTCCCTGCACACTCAGAGGAGGAAATGAAAACCTGTAGAGATGGCAGAAGTGTGGTTCAGGAAAGTACTTAAGCCATGTGAATAAAGTTAAATCTGTGGCCTAAAAGTGTTTCACAAAATCACAATAATCATTCTGACATCACAGATAAAATAGTCAAAATTCTACCTACATACAACGTCTTGTCTATAGTATGAGAAAAGGGGTGATTTAAAAAAAAAAATCAAGTTAGCTAATTTGATTGGATTTGAAACACCACTTAGGGCTGGGGGGGGGGGGATCGACTGCAGATACGCAAAGTTTGTGTATCTGCAGCTGACTTACCGTCCGTCCTCATGGCGGTGGCAGTCGGCGGCGCGCTCCCCCGTTGACTCCAGCTTGCGTCTCCCGGCAAGCTGGAGTTCCGGAGTCGACGGGGGCGCCGCGAGCGATCAATTTCTCACATCTTCATAAGACGCGAGAAATCAATCGCCAGAAGATCGATGGCTACCCGCCGATTCAGCGGGTAGTGAAGACATACCCCTAGTGTAGACACAGTTTAAACACCTTTAAAATAATGTTAGCTGGCCATAGTTTATTTTAGGGAAGAATCTAGGTTACAACAAGATCAGCTAGTATATTTGTAAAGGTGTTAAACTGTGTCTATGCTAGGTGCTAAGTGATGTTTTAGATCAGATAATTTGATTTAAAAAAAAAAACGCTAGACAAGGCCTAAATCAATTAAAGCATTCTTTGTAAGAATCTTATTCCAATGTACTGCTAGTCTGTACTAATTCTGTGGTCAAGTGGTAATTTTCATTGTGGAATTCACATTTTATTTTAATATTTAGCCTTTTATTTATTGTGGTATGATTGGCTGGCCCCAGAGAGATATTCAGCAGGAAAGACGTACGGTTGCTGAGGAGCATAGTCAATTAGAGGAGGAGGTGGGATTTAACAGAGACAAAATGATTGGGGTCCTCGGGGCTTGAAGGAGGAAAAATAATCTTGTCGCTAAAGAACAAGCCTGGCAGACAGGAGATCTGAGTTCTTATCCTCATAACTGCCGTGGACATTTGTATGACCTTGAGCAAGTTATTTAATTTATTTGAGCCTTAACTCCCCAGTGTGAATAATAATGCTTAGGTATCTCACAGGGGTTGAGTTTCAAACAACATCTTTAAAGCACTTTATAATTCTTGGATAATAGTGCTCAGGAACACAAAAAAGTATTCTTGTGTGTGCATAGCAATATATCTATTTTCACTGCTCTACCTTTCACCGGGGCTAGCACAAACTTCAGAATCGAGCAACTCCCTAGCCACCATTTGTCTGGTCCCACGTAGAGCTTGTATGTAGGAGAATGTTTGTCTGTTAATCTCTCTGTATCCCATTTCTCATTCTGTAAAATAACTATAATTCCTCTCTGCCCTTTGTCTTATAGATTTTAGATGGTAAACTCTTCAGTGCTGGAATTGGTTCTTATTATGTGTATATATAATAACAACTTGCACAGGATGGCCTTCAGGCACATCCGTAACTCAAATGTAATAATTTTTTCTCCCCTTTAAGAAGAAAATATAGTAAAGTAAAGGCCAAAATATGACAGTATCTTTTATTTGGGGTACCAGTTAGACACTACATAAAACATGAAGTAGTCTGAAAAGACATTGAAGTGAAAAATGGTGTGAAAAACATCACAAAAATAAATATGATATTCACTGCATTTCATCTATAATTCTTTTGCTTTTTGCATTTCATTGGATAACTTCTTAGAACTTAGAATTTAACACTAATACTTTTTAATACTGTTTAAGTACCAGTTTCCCAATTACACAGCAGTCGTTGTTATTCACTATTGTTAGGCTAATTGTCTCCATAGGAAACATCCTAACTGAGTAGGTTTCCCGATTAAACCAACTCTAAGTTAAGTGAAGTTCATCAATGTACTCCTGAACGTTTCAGGTTTTCTGTAGGTGTTAAGACTAGCTCTAAGCATTTCCTTAGGAGCAAGTGGAATGCAATATAATACCGAATACCCTACCATTTTTAGTGGTTGGGTCACTACTAAAGCAATTTTCCCTGTCTTGGTATTGACACCTCGTCATCAATGAGTGGGAGTGGACCACATCCACCCTGACCTAATTGGCCTTCAACATTCATTCTCCACTAGTAAAATAACTCCCTTCTGTTCATGTGCCAATACATATTTGTATGCCTTTCTGTGATTTTCACTCCATGCATCTGAAGAAAACCTTAGGCCTAATTAAATCTGTTAGTTTTTAAGGTGCCACTGGACTCCTCATTTGTTTGTTTTTTGTGAATACAGACTAATTAAATCTGTTAGTTTTTAAGGTGCCACTGGACTCCTCATTTGTTTGTTTTTTGTGAATACAGACTAACATGGCTACTTCTCTGATACTTGCTACCTTCCCAGGTCATTCTTGAAACTTACAAATTCCTCTGTCAAAAATATTGACGAAAAAATGACAGTGTCCTGATATAAACATGATGTAGACATTGAATTACAAACTTGTTGCATCATCTCTTTAGTGTGTCAAGTTCCTAAATAAACACACCAGTGCTGCTGTGGGTAGCTAGTTGGAATTTATTGTATATAGTGCAGTTTCTCTAGTTGAGAATTGTTGTGTTTTTGTTTTAAAAATAACAGGACATCTCTTAACATTCAGGATACATTTTTCCACCCCAAAGCACCACAACAGTCTTTTTAAAGCAACTTTAGGAAGGGTGTTAACTTGATCAGCACTGTGTAGGAAGGAAGGCTCTTTCCTACTATTTTTTCAGCATGACTTTCACTGACATGATCAGGCTGGGAAAAGACTTATTGGCCGACAGCCCAGGACAACTATGCAATATCTCAAGTCAACTGGAACTCAAACTACTCTGCCCAAGGGAGAACTGTAACATAAAAAGAATTTAGGTTATAGGCTGAATCTTATAAACATTGTCCAGTTTAAAGTGTATTTTAAATATTATTTATGTGCATCAGCATGTACATTTCTCTCAAATGCTCTATCAGCAAATGAAACGTTAAAAAAAAATTAAATGCTTTCTAGGCTTTTTTCAAAAATATCAGAATGACTCCCATTGATCTCACAAATTAGGCAACTGGCTCCTTATAAATATTTGTTTACTTAGGAATTAGCCCTTAACTCCTTACTCAGAAAAAAAATTGCCATCGCCTTTGTCATGAGTGTGAAGTGCCTTGGAGTTGCTGTTTTACCTGTTAGGGGTTAACTGAACAGGAGAGGGGGGTGACGTCAGAGAAGCCTACCTACAGACAAACCAGGAAGTTAGTCTCAGTTCAACCGAGGCTTTTGGGCTGACTCCATCTTTTTCCAGCTATGGAAACTCATCTCCTCTTTTTCCTTCATATATTCATAAGTTAGATAAACAGTAAGTAGAACTATTGATTGCATAAGTTTTGTATTTGATCTCTGGTGTCCTTAAACTGTAGAGTTTATCAGAGAGAGAGAAATCCCCAGGGAGGGGGCTAAATTATGCAAGGAGACTCAGGTTAGAAAGCTTTATATCTGTAAAGTTTGTATCAGTTGTATGCTTTGTTTCTTTCTTTATTAAATCTTTTTTGTTATACAAAGGGTCTGATTATTTCCCTTGGAGTGGTCCTGGCTTTGGATCTGGCACAGCTTATAGCTAGCAGGGTCTGTGTGTTTAAACTCTCTCCTCCGTAGCCAGGAGATGTTTTCCATCTCCCAGATAGAAAGGGAGGGGTCGGGAGAGTTACTCTCGGGGGGGTGTCAAGGTGCCCCACCCCATAGTCTTGGGGCAATCACTTTGATGGTGGCAGCTGGATCCAATCCCCAACTGGAAGAGTTTGGGTTTTGGGGGGAAAAGATTTAACTTAGGCAGGAAAAGTAGCTTAAAGTTAGTGGTCTGCATAAGAGATCCCCCCTCTTTTACCCTAGAGTTTAGAGTGGGGGGAAGGAAGATTTTCTTACAGCCTTCCATGAGAATTTTGCCTGAGTAAAAGACCTCCGAATTTGTCCAATAATTCAGTTTAGAAATTTTACATATAGAATTCAGTAACAGTTTCATCTCAGGGAACAAAAATAATGGAGCTCTTAAATCAGAGGGGCATTTACTACTATTGTTATTTTCAAGTTTTGAATTGAGGTACACATTCATTCTGGTTCACAATGGAGTAGGTTTTATTTTCTTTTTCTGCTTTTTTTGGATTTTATCTTTGATGCACTTTTATGGCTTTAGGTTTTATTGCCATTGCTCTACTTTAAGTTGTGCTCTTGGAAAGACTTGAGCACATAGGGCTCGTCTTCACTAGGCTGGGGAGGGGTCAATCTTTTGCCGATCGATTTGTCCCGTTAAGATGTGATAAATCGATTGCCAACGGCTCCCCCGTCAACTCCGGAACTTCAGCTTGCCAAAAGATGCAAGCTGGAGTCGACGGGGGAGCGCGCCGCCAACTGCCGCCACCGTGAGGACGGCAGGTAAGTCGGCTGGAGATGCGCAGACTTCAGCTACGTAGCTGGAGTTGCGTATCTGCAGTTGATCCCTCCTCCTCCCCGTAGTGAAGACCAGCCCATACTTAATGTACATACTGGGAGTAGTCCATCCTACTGAAGCCAAAGTGACTACTTACAGTGCAGAAAGTTATGCATGTGTATACTTTGCCAGATTGAGGCCTTAGATTGTAGCTCTTTTCATTTGTTTAATTTAAAAGTCTCCTGTGGCACAGGAAAAAAAAAACCCTGCTCCACTGAGATCAGACTATACTGATGATCAGAGATATTAAGCTACAGAGTTCTTGAAACTTCATGTTTTTCATTACTGAAACCGAATGTCATTGGTTGCTGCCTACCATTACCTTTTCTGTCTTAAAAAATAACCTTTCCTTCTGTTTTAAAGACTGACAAATGTTAGATCAATACACATACTTATTTTATATTTATAACATATTTTCTAACTTTTTTTACTGTATTTTTAATTGAAGATCAGAACTAATAGCCATTTATCCATCTGCCAGGTCCTTGAAACAAGTCTTAAATTGTTTTGAGGAAAATGTCTGTTATACGTTGTTTAGAATGGTTTCCACACATGGCTCTATTGGAATCTGAGAAATAGCATTGGTTTCTCTTCATTTACTGAAAAATCCTAATATACAAACATATATATTCATGTCCTAACTGTTTGTTAGTATAATCAGAGGGGACAATCCTCCATGTGTGATTTTTATTATTGGGTTGCTTCATTTCTGTTAGCTGATTTTGTTTGATGTTTTTCTTATAGGCTTTGATGAGACCTGGACGAATTGACAGCATCATCTATGTGCCTTTGCCAGATGCCAAAACTCGCAGAGAAATCTTTAAACTTCAGTTTCGCTCCATGCCCATCAGTGATGAAGTCTGCTTAGAGGAGCTCGCCCAGCAGACGCAGAAGTATTCAGGAGCAGAGGTAAAACATTCTGTACTCTGCTAGTGGCTGGGGAGTAAAAACGCAGAATTATCCTTGTGAAAAATCTAACACAAATACCATCAACTTATTTGAGTGAGGGGAATTCTAAAGGCAAATATATATATACTTCAGAATACAATATGCTTTTCTTATTTGTCAGCTACCTTAGAGATTGCCAAGAAAAAATAATAGAATCTTAAGCTGAGTTATCTTTACCATGAAGTTCCTGCTACAATAGAAGCCATGGTCACAGGGATGGGAGGGAGGGGGGAAGGGATGGATAGTCCCTGAGAAGATGGCTGTACAGTAAAACCTCGATTTAACGGACCTCGATTTAACGGACTTCGGATGCAACGGACAAAATTTCTGAGCAAGTCTGATGCATCCCAAATCCATTTCTCATGGGTCACGGCAGCGGGCGGGCTGGCTGCCGGCTCCCGGCTGCCGCCCGGGTCACGGCAGCAGGCAGGCTGGCTGCCGCCTGGGTCACGGCAGCGGGTGGGCTGGCTGACGGCTCCCGGCAGCCGGGACCCGGGCGGGTGGGCTGGCTGACGGCTCCCGGCAGCCGGGACCCGGGCGGGTGGGCTGGCTGACGGCTCCCGGCAGCCGGGACCCGGGCGGGTGGGCTGGCTGACGGCTCCCGGCAGCCGGGACCCGGGCGGGTGGGCTGGCTGACGGCTCCCGGCAGCCGGGACCCGGGCGGGTGGGCTGGCTGACGGCTCCCGGCAGCCGGGACCCGGGCGGGTGGGCTGGCTGACGGCTCCCGGCAGCCGGGACCCGGGCGGGTGGGCTGGCTGACGGCTCCCGGCAGCCGGGACCCGGGCGGGCGGGCGGGCTGGCTGGCTGACGGCTCCCGGCAGCCGGGACCCGGGCGGGCGGGCGGGCTGGCTGGCTGACTGCTCCCGGCAGCCGGGACCCGGGCGGGCGGGCGGGCTGGCTGGCTGACTGCTCCCGGCAGCCGGGACCCGGGCGGGCGGGCTGGCTGGCTGACTGCTCCCGGCAGCCGGGACCCGGGCGGGCTGGCTGGCTGGCTGACGGCTCCCGGCAGCCGGGACCCGGGCGGGCTGGCTGGCTGACGGCTCCCGGCAGCCGGGACCCGGGCGGGCTGGCTGGCTGACGGCTCCCGGCAGCCGGGACCCGGGCGGGCTGGCTGGCTGACGGCTCCCGGCAGCCGGGACCCGGGCGGGCTGGCTGGCTGACGGCTCCCGGCAGCCGGGACCCGGGCGGGCTGGCTGGCTGATGGCTCCCGGCAGCCGGGACCCGGGCGGGCGGGCGGGCTGGCTGGCTGACGGCTCCCGGCAGCCGGGACCCGGGCGGGCGGGCGGGCTGGCTGGCTGGCTGACGGCTCCCGGCAGCCGGGACCCGGGTGGGCGGGCGGGCTGGCTGGCTGGCTGACGGCTCCCGGCAGCCGGGACCCGGGCGGGCTGGCTGGCTGACGGCTCCCGGCAGCCGGGACCCGGGCGGGCGGGTTGGCTGGCTGGCTGACGGCTCCCGGCAGCCGGGACCCGGGCGGGCGGGCTGGCTGGCTGGCTGACGGCTCCCGGCAGCCGGGACACGGGCTGGCTGGCTGGCTGACGGCTCCCGGCAGCCGGGACCCGGGCGGGCGGGCTGGCTGGCTGGCTGACGGCTCCCGGCAGCCGGGACCCGGGCGGGCGGGCTGGCTGGCTGGCTGACGGCTCCCGGCAGCCGGGACCCGGGCGGGCGGGCTGGCTGGCTGGCTGATGGCTCCCGGCAGCCGGGACCCGGGCGGGCTGGCTGGCTGGCTGGCTGACGGCTCCCGGCAGCCGGGACCCGGGCGGACTGGCTGACGGCTCCCGGCAGCCGGGACCCGGGCGGGCTGGCTGACGGCTCCCGGCAGCCGGGACCCGGGCGGGCTGGCTGACGGCTCCCGGCAGCCGGGACCTGGGCGGGCTGGCTGACGGCTCCCGGCTGTCGCCCGCGTCCCAGCTGCCACCTGGGTCCCGGCAGCGGGCAGGCTGCGGAGCTGCCGCCCCGACCTTGTGGCGGTCGGGCTGCTGCTCCTACAGCTTGTTTTTTTTTTATTATTAAATAACGGACTTTTTCATTTAACGGACACCCCCTCGCCCGAATTAGTCTGTTAAATGGAGGTTTCACTGTATTGAAATCATGCTGACAAGAACTTTGGGTTGTGAGATAGGCGCAAACTTAATGTGAAGGCACAGAATGATTGGTTCTGGCCTCCCACGGATCTGTGGCCATCTTTCGTGTTTGATGGTTATGCTTCATAGCCCATTTTTGTGGAGGAAGAACAATCATGGAATATTGTGGGGGAATCTCTCTGAGGACTTAGTTTCAGATAATTTCTTCCCCAGCACCCTCTTATAGGTTTCTCTGTGGGAGGGAGAAAGGTAGTCCTATCTTCCAGCTTGCTGAAGTCCCTATGAAAAAAGTCAGCTTTTGTCTGCAGATGTCATACAGTTACCACAGTTCTTTCCTATTCTAATAATAGGAGGAAACTCATAATTCAGATAGTTGTGTGGTGGTAGTTGATTAAATATTGGTATTTTAATGGCAACCATGTAGTCCTTGCTTACTAGTCCATTCAGTTTCTCTATAGAATCTATGATCCTTTCCTCATTTTATTTAGTTAAATTAAATGTTTTTTTAAAAACTGTTAAAAGAACATTGTTATGGTTGCAAAGACAAACACTCCAAAATTAGGAAATGCCAGAATTAAGGTTGCCCGGCCACCTTCATTTGGTTCCTTTGTGCATGTGCAACATGACCTGGGTTTTAATTATGTAATCACTTTTTTTTTTTTGCGCAGGACCCCTGCTTCAGTACGCAGGATGGACAGTGTTCTAAAAATTAATAATGGCTGTGTAATGGCTCTTGTGTACAGGACCTATGCTGTATTTGTTGCAGAAGACCTGAAAAAAGGGTCTTATAATGGAAAATGTTGGGCAAGCTTAACTATTGGCATATTACCTGCGCTGCCTATACTTAGATTCTATTAGCACAGTTATTGTAAATGGAGCTGGTAGGAGCTGCCTTTAGTTAAGGTTGCCCAACACTTTCTATTGTAAGAACCAGTTTTCAGTTGTTTATAAACTTGCCAGTCTTAAGCTATTTAGGCTGAGATTTTCCATGTTGGCTGTCAGCCTCAGAATAAAGATAGGAAAAACATGTTGTTTCCCACATTTAAAAAATAAAATAAAAAAAAACTTCTCAAAACCATTATGTTGAGCTCCTCCATGCTTTGTATCAGGGATGTGCCTTTTGCCATCCCTTATGAAAATTGACCCAAATTTTGCCAAGTTATAAGCCTCTGGGAAGATAAAATAGAATTTTTGAAAAGTATCCTCTCCCAAGAGTGCAACTGCTGTGCATGATACCAGAAATTCAGGATATTTGGGGGATCCTATTGAACTTGACTCAGGTAATGCACAGTGAGTTCCTGTAATTTAGCTGATGCTCACAGAGACGCCTCTGCCCTTTGACTGTTGCTTTGTGCACAATCAAAAGCAAAATAAGCCAACTTGTCATTGATTGCATTTGCTGAATAAAACTCGTCTTGGAATAGCATATATTGTAATCATATTTATGATGGTATTAATATTTTTGTGTTTTATTGTTCAGTTAAGTATAGTAATAGTGTTAGGGAAAACCAGCACAAAGAGAACTTCTAAAGTGAGTTTTCCTTGGAAGTGTATGTAAAATGTTTGATGGTTGGCACCGTCAGTGCACTGTTTCATTAAGGCCTTTTCTTCCTGGTGTCTCCAGTTTCCAGCTTTACAAATAATTTCCGCTGTTGAATGGCAAGTTCCCATATCCACTGTTCTACCCTTTTGTATACCAAAGAAATAGGAAACACTTGGTTTTGTGTCTATAAGATGCTGTATAAATAGGGAGCGTCTTGTAAAGATGTGTTGAACTATTGCAAAATGAGCTGAATAGACAGTGAGTAATACAGATTAATCTGAGTAAAAATAGCACAGTGAGTAATAATAGCATTCATCTGGCTTCCTTGCATGGCATTTTTTCAGATCAGATATTTGTATCTTTTCCTATCATCACTTATGACCCTCTGATATATCTCTGTACATCTGCTGGGTGTGTGCGTTTCCTTTCTATTAATGAACATATTTATGTTACATCCTTCTTGTGCCACGGTTATTGCACAGGGCGGAAACTCATCACTCCTTGTCATTAGCTAAAGAACATATACATAAATGATAGATCAAGATAGTCTGCTAAATAATGTACACTACTCTCCCATTTAGCTGAATGGCCTGGGGGACATCTGAAACTTTTGGATAACCAGGCATGCAGATAAACGGAAGTGCTATTTTGAGCTACATTTCCACTGATACAGAAATACGGGAAATGAAGGGAGTGATGCAGATGTTTGCTTAATACTTTGTACTTTATTAAGGAGTAAATAAACAACTTTATTGGGTCTATCAAAATATCAAAAGTGTATTATAATCACAGTGGACCTGATTTAATTCTGAATTTCTCTTTTTTATGAAAATGATTAATCGCAGTCTGTCACTTAGCATCATTGTGCCAACGGCTGCAGCAAATCTGCAGTTTGTCCCTTGCCTTCCAGCTATCACAGATGGTGGAGTTACCGATGTTGCAATGATGCACAATATCAACAACTTTTTCTCCCTTTTCTAGGACCTTGAGAATCTGTAGGTTTGGTTTTAGGGCCAGCACAGATCATTGTTTTTTTTGACATTTTCCTGCCAAACTGCTCTTGCATCTGAAACAGGATTACTATGGCTCAGTAGCTGGAGGTAACAGTTCAGAACTGCTATACAGCTTCAAAACTCTTGGTTAGTGCTAACAGGCTCTAAGAAACTAATTGACATGGTATTGGTGGGTGACTAATATGGGGCTGCACTGGAGACACACTGTGCATTCAGATAATTAGGATTTTCTGATAAAAGGGAATTAAGAACTGGAATTTTACTGTATTTATTTTTTCAGCATTTCATTTGTGAAAAGAATGGACATAAATAGTGAGAGGAAGAGTTACAATTAAATTATGAAGTCCCCTCCTTCCCTTATGCTAAAATCAAAAAGTGCATATTATTTAACTGAGAGTTTGTCATGGGTCAGGCTACATTACACTATGGATATTGGACCAAACAAACCCCTATAACTGAACACCCCCCGAAACTCTGGAGAGGTTTGGTTTCAGATCTAATCTTAACATCTCAGGCCCTTGTCTAGTCACAAATGCGGATGTATGTTCAGCACATATGCTTATGGCATATGGCATGTCTAAAATGTCTAAAGTAAACTTAAAGGGCTATTTGAATGGCTTACAGTATAAATGATGTGAAGTTGTTTTTACAAATTTTTGAATACTGTGATTGGATTCACCTCCTGTGCCAAGTGATGGAGTGAGGAAGAATAAAGCCTTCTAGGAGCCAGGAACCAAATCTTTGCTGAAGTGTGTGCCCTCCCTCCCCAAACAGACTTCTCTGGCTATAGCCCCCCTAAAGGCTTTTCCCTTTTTCTAAGAATTGCAGGCAAATTTTCCCTACAATTGCCAGGACCAATCCATTCACATGATAGGTCTGTCTGCAGCCCTGCCGGGTCTGGCTTAACCAGATGTCTATCTTGCCCTTGCTTTTAAGCTGGATTACAGTCTCTCTAAAATGATTCATATTTCTTGAAGGCAGTCAATCCCTTCCCCTATTTCCAGATCCCTTCTGGGAAGTTCTGCTGACAATCCTCCGAGCTACTGCCTCCTGATATAGCAGAACCACTACTAAAAGGAAGCTGTGAGACTCTGCTCTATTGCTACCGTCATCCTCCTCTCTCTGGGTGTGGTAGTTTGCAAGGTTTTGGCAGTGCCTTGTTCTTCTTCGAGTGATTGCTCACATGCATTCCACTATAGGTTAGGCACGCGCTGCGGGCCTGGTTGCCGGGTAGATTTTCCCCTAGCTGCAGACTGGGTGAGCAGGGAGCCCCCTGGAGTGGCGCCACTGAGGCACTCTATAAGTACCCCTGCGACACAGTCTGGCCCTCAGTTCCTTCTTTACCGCTCGAGCTGGTAGTCGGAAGAGGAGTTCTGCTTTTCAGCGTTCTCCTTATCTCCTAGCTAGTCGATTGTTCTCTTAATTGTTCGTTGTTAGCAGTTGTTGTTAGTTAGTTTACATAGTCTTTGTAGTGTAAAGAGTCAGTGCAGGGGTTTTTCCCTGCTGCCGGAGCCTCTGTCTTCAAGGCTCCGGGATTCAAGCACTCAGAGTGTGGGAAGCCTACGCCTGTGGGAGACCCACACTCTAAGTGCCTCTCAAGTGCCTGGTAAGTGCACTTGGCAGTTTCTTCCTAGAAACTTCTGCAGTACCTTCAGCCCAGGACCCGCAAAGACAGGGAATCCCGCTTGCCGCACGTCCTGATGGAGGCGGCCCCGGACTCCAGTGCGGCACCGGACCCCGCACCCAAACCGCCGAGAGCCAAGCCTCGGCACCGGTCGCGCTCCCCCAGCACCAAGCGGAAGAGGAGCGCTCAACTTCGCCCTGCTCCGGACCGCGTCCAGCCGTCGGTACCAGTGCCACGACCTCAGCCTTCTCCGGGGAGCCGACCTGAGGAAGAGCCGCCAGCACCCGCACCGCTGACTCCGGTGCCGCAGGAGGCCCCGTCGAGTCCGGTGCCAGTGGTCTTGCCACTTGGGGTGCCAACTCCGCAGCAGCTTCCCTCCATGATGGAGGCGTGTACTGCTGCGAGAGGGTTGCTTGCCGGGGACGCCCCGCAGCAACAAGTCCGGTCGACGGGCAGGCCGCCCATGACCGAGGCAGAGATCGCGTGTCGGAGCCCGGCAGGGCATGGACACCGCTCGATCTCGCGGCGCCGACCAGACTCCCGGCAACGGTCACCCGCCTGGCTCCGGTCGCAGTCTCGGCGCCGCAAGGAGTTGAGACCCTGCTCAAGGTCTCCTCCTGGCCGTTCGCGCCACTCGCGCTCTGGCCGCCGATCAGAGTCCCGGCACCCTGGTAAGGGCCGGTCGTACTCTCGGCACCGGTCGCACTCCCGGCACCGGTCCCTCAGCTGGCGCCGAGACCGTCCGAGACGTCGCTCCACAAGCCGCTCCGCGTCCAGGCACTGCTCGTCGTCTCGGCACCGAACCCCGTCGCGGCGCCGAAGGTCCTCCCGGTACCGATCATCGTCTCGGCACCAAGACTCCCCGAGGCGGCACCGTTCAGGTAGCCACGATTCCTCGGATGGGCACCATACCGCCCGGTACCGGTCGAGAAGCCCATGGCACCGGGAGTGTAGAGAGCAGCACCGGACCCCGTCGCGGCGCCGAAGGTCCTCCCGGTACCGATCATCGTCTCGGCACCGAGACTCCCCGAGGCGGCACCATTCAGGTAACCACGATTCCTCGGATGGGCACCATACCGCCCGGTACCGGTCGAGAAGCCCACGGCACCGGGAGTGTAGAGAGCGGCACCGGACCCCGTCGCGGCGCCAAAGGTCCCCCCGGTACCGATCATCGTCTCGGCACCGAGACTTCCCGAGGCGGCACCGTTCGGGTAGCCACGACTCCTCGGATGGGCACCTTACCGCCCGGCACCGGTCGAGAAGCCCACGGCACCGGGAGCGTCGAGAGTCCGCCGGCACGCGGGCCCCTCGCTCGGCGGGACCAGTCCAAGTCACCCAGAACCCTGTCTGGTCAGAGTGGGCGGCATGGGGGTACGATCGGCCCCGGGAAACCCAGTCTGAACCCGGGTTCCCGGTGAGCTCAGAGGGTCCAGTGGACGTGCTGGCAGGACCATCATCGGCAGTCCAGCCCTCCACGGTACGTAGCCCTATGGAGCCGGGTCCCTACGCCTCCCCCGTAGGGGTAGAGGCAGTGGTGGGCACTTCATCAACTAGCCCGCCCGCCTTGGACCTCTCCAGTTACCAACATCTCCTCCAGGCAGTTGCTAAAAACATGAACCTGCCTTTGGAAGAGGTCCCAGTGGTGGACGACCCGGTCACCACCATGTTAACTAAGGGCACTCCGGCACGGGTGGCAGTGCCGTTCATTAATACTATTAAACTCCACACGGCGGTAATTTGGAAGACCCCCGCCTCTATCTCCCCCACTGCTCGTGGGGTGGAGAAGCGTTATTTTGTCCCAGCCAAGGGATATGAATACTTGTATGTTCACCCCACGCCCTCCTCCCTGGTGGTGGACTCTGTTAATAACAAGGAGCGCCACGGGCAGGAGGCGCAGGTCCCCAAGGCCAAAGAGGCCAAAAGGTTGGACCACTTCGGCAGGAAAGTTTATTCCTCCGGGGGCCTACAACTCAGAGTCGCCAACCATCAGGCACTCCTGAGTAGGCACCATTTTGACACGGTGGAGGCCCTTACTAAATTTGAGACTGCTCTCCCGCAGGAGGGCAAACAGGAGTTCAGGGCCCTATTGCTCCAAAGCAGGGACATATCTCGTCATGCCCTGCAAGCGGCCCTGGACTCGTCCGACTCTGCGGCCCGAACAATGGCCTCGGGCATTGCCCTCCGCCGGGCAGCATGGCTCTCGTCATCCAACCTAGCCCCGGCCATGCAATTTAAAATCCAGGACCTCCCCTTTGAGGGACAGTCCCTCTTCTCGGAGGATACGGATGCCCGTCTCCAGGCCCTCAAGGACAGGGGGGTAACCCTCAAAGGCCTGGGCATGCACACCCCAGGTCCACAGAGGCGTCCCTTCATCCCGCCACGCAGGAAATTCTTCCCACCTGCGCGCCCGCCCCAGGACTCCTCCCTCAGGAGAAGCCGCCCTTACCGCCGGCGGCAAGGGCCTAGGCAGGGCGGGAAACAACAAGGCTCTAAGCCTTCCCAGGGGCCCAAATCCAACTTTTGATGGTGCGCCCGAGGGCAGTTCACCAATCATAAACCTGGATCCTCCCTTTGGAGACCGTCTGTCCTACTTCCGCCGTGCATGGTCAGACATTACATCAGACCAGTGGGTCCTCCGCACGGTGGAGGTGGGATATTCGCTCCAGCTCTCCTCCACTCCTCCCACCCACCCACCCTCCTCGTCCCTCTTCAGGGACCCCTCTCACGAGCAACTCCTCGTACAGGAGGTGAGGTCGCTCCTCGCACTGGGAGCCATCGAGCCCGTACCGCAGGAGTTCAGGGGGAAGGGGTTCTACTCCCGCTACTTCCTGATCCCCAAGGCGAAAGGGGGCCTCCGGCCCATCCTGGACCTGCGCGAACTCAACACCTACATGATCAGGTTCAAGTTCCGCATGGCCACCTTGGGCACTATCATTCCCTCTCTGGATCCGGGAGACTGGTTCGCTGCCCTTGATATGAAGGACGCTTACTTTCACGTGAGCATCAAACTCTCACACAGACGTTACCTCCGCTTCCTGGTAGCGGGGGAACACTATCAGTTTGCCGTCCTACCCTTCGGCCTGTCCACCGCACCCAGGGTGTTCACAAAGTGTATGGCGGTAGTAGCGGCATTCCTTCGGCGCCGCGGGGTACACTTATACCCGTACCTCGACGATTGGTTGATCCGAGGCACCTCCAGGGACCAAGTGTCAGCTCACGTGCGGCTCGTTATAGGCACGTTCGACCGCTTGGGAATCCTTCTCAACAGGGAGAAGTCCACCCGGGAGCCTACCCAGAACATAGAGTTCATAGGAGCCCTACTAGACTCCACGGTAGCAAGGGCATCCCTGCCCCAGCCTCGGTTCCTCACTATCCAGTCGTCCATCAGACAGCTACGCAACTGTCCGATGACTACGGTCAAGGTCTTCCTCAGCCTGCTAGGTCACATGGCATCGTGCACTCATGTCATACAGCACGCCAGACTACGGCTACGCCCACTGCAGTCGTGGCTCGCGGTGGCCTACAGACCGAGAAGGGACAGTATGGACGCCCTCCTCTCCATCCCCAGAGCCACCCTATCCGCTCTGGCTTGGTGGGAAGACCAGGACAATGTGTGCCAAGGGGTCCCCTTCCTTCCCCCCAGCCCGTCCATGTCCCTAGTGACGGACGCCTCGTCGCTAGGGTGGGGAGCTCACCTAAGGGAACTCAGGACCCAGGGCCGCTGGTCGGAGTCAGACCTCTGCCTCCACATCAATATCAGGGAGCTGAGGGCCGTCCGGCTCGCGTGCCAGGCGTTCCGGGACACATTACGGGGTCACTGTGTAGCGGTGCTGACAGACAACATCACAGCCCAGTATTACATAAACAAGCAAGGTGGGGCCCGCTCCAGCCCCCTGTGTCAAGAGGCGATTCTCCTGTGGGAATTCTGTATAGCCCACGCTATTCACCCGGTGGCCTCCTTCCTTCCCGGAATCCAGAACACCCTGGCGGACCGCCTCAGCAGATCCTTTATGACTCACGAGTGGTCCCTTCGGCCAGATGTCATCCGGCCGATCTTCCTGAGGTGGGGGTTTCCCCACATCGATCTCTTCGCCTCCGGACAGAACAGGAAGTGCCTCCAGTTCTGCTCCTTTCGAGGCAGCTCCCGGGGATCCCTGACAGATGCCTTTCTCCTACCCTGGACGGGGCACCTGTTCTACGCGTTCCCTCCGATCCCGCTTCTCCACAAGGTGATCCTGAAGATCAGACGGGACAGGGCACACGTCATCCTCATAGCCCCGGCCTGGCCCAGGCAATGCTGGTATGCGTCCCTCCTCCAGCTGTCCAGGGCCCCTCCCATCAGCCTCCCGCTGTGGCCAGACCTGATCTCTCAGGATCACGGTCGCCTCCTGCACCCGGACTTGCGGTCCCTTCACTTCACAGCGTGGCTACTCCATGGCTGAGAGGTCCTGAGCTCTTATGCTCAGCCGAGGTACAGAACGTCCTTCTGGGTAGTAGGAAACCATCCACCAGAAGTACCTATACCGCCAAGTGGACCCGTTTCTCTGCCTGGTGCACACAACATGACATCGTTCCAAGTGAGGCTATTATCCCACGCATATTGGACTACCTGTTAGGCCTCAGAAATCAGGGCCTTTCTACCTCTACTATCCGGGTCCACCTCGCTGCCATATCGGCTTTCCATCCGGGTCACTCGAACCACTCAGTCTTCTCCGACCCTGTGGTATACCGTTTCCTTAAGGGTCTAGATAAGCTGTATCCGAACGTCAAGCGTCCCATTCCACCTTGGGATCTCAATCTTGTGCTCTCACGCCTCGCGATGCCCCCGTTCGAGCCCCTCGCCACGTGTTCCTTACTACACCTTTCCTGGAAGGTGGCATTCCTAGTAGCTATCACCTCGGCTCGTAGAGTGTCAGAGATCCGTGCACTGACCTCCGAGCCGCCCTACACTATCTTCCATAAGGACAAGGTTCAGCTACGTCCCCACCCGGCCTTCCTGCCTAAGGTGGTCTCTCCCTTCCATGTTAATCAAGACATTTGTCTCCCAGTCTTTTATCCTAAGCCACACACCTCTGGAAGGGAACAGCAATTACACACGTTGGACGTTAGGAGAGCTCTTGCTTTTTATTTAGATAGAACAAAGCAATTCAGGAAAACAACCCAACTTTTCGTGGCAGTTGCGGAGAGGATGAAGGGCCAGCCAGTTTCAGCCCAAAGGCTCTCCTCCTGGATTACCTCGTGCATTCACACCTGTTATGAACTCGCGGACAAGCCGCTTGAGAGAGTAACAGCACACTCCACGAGAGCGCAGGCGTCCTCTGCGGCCTTCCGGGAGGGAGTCCCTATTACGGACATCTGCAGGGCGGCTACCTGGTCCTCCGTCCATACCTTCGCCGCCCACTACGCCATAGTCCAGCAGACCAGGGACGATGCGGCGTTTGGGTCAGCGGTCTTACGATCAGCAATGGGTCAACCCGACCCCACCTCCTAGGTATTGCTTGCAGTCACCTATAGTGGAATGCATGTGAGCAATCACTCGAAGAAGAAAACAAGGTTACTTACCTGTAACTGTTGTTCTTCGAGATGTGTTGCTCACATCCATTCCAAACCCACCCTCCTTCCCCACTGTCGGTTTAGCCGGCAAAGAAGGAACTGAGGGCCAGACTGTGTCGCAGGGGTACTTATAGAGTGCCTCAGTGGCGCCACTCCAGGGGGCTCCCTGCTCACCCAGTCTGCAGCTAGGGGAAAATCTACCCGGCAACCAGGCCCGCAGCGCGTGCCTAACCTATAGTGGAATGGATGTGAGCAACACATCTCGAAGAACAACAGTTACAGGTAAGTAACCTTGTTTTTTAGTGTCCATACAGTGGGGTTTTTTTGTTTTGTTTTTGTAGATTCTGAATTTCAAGACCTTAAAGTCAAAGAAACTGCTTGATGACACCTTGTATCAGAGAGGTAGCCGTATTAGTTTGTATCCACAAAAACAATGAGGAGTCCGGTGCATCTTAAAGACTAACAGATTTATTTGGGCATAAGCTTTTGTGGGTAAAAAAACCCACTTCTTCAGATGCAACTGGACGCTACAGTTTTTTTGATGATGCCTTGTCACTGTTGAGCATTTTCAAATATGAGTACTTATTACCATTTCCCTCCTAATTTACACACCATCATTTCACTATCACCAGGTGATAGTGAAATCACTTTCATTGAATTTCAGATATTTTGTCATGCAAACGTCACACACAATCAGCTGTTTTCTTCATGCCCCAGAAATATGGAATGGTGGCATATGGAATGACAGGTACATTGAAAACAAGGTGTGCCCATTGTTATTGTGACATCATTGGGATCGTACTGAAACCAGAGACTCTCCGGACTTTAGCTCTTAGCCTCCACATATGCAGCTGGCTGGTGGAAGACATTGCAAACCTAAATAACACCAAAGAGGCACAAATACAGGAGATCTACCAGAGAAATGATGTCAAGCATTAATGCAGTTGCAAGTGATAAGGAAGTCATTAGGAAGAAGCGAGATCCATGCATCGATATATGAGACCCCATTGAGCACACAAGAACAATAATAAAGGACATCAGTTGTACAAACACCCAGAGGCAGTACTAAACATTGTCCTTGACAAAGTGACACCATCATCAGTCAGTGTAGATAACGCAGTTGCAATTGGAATTTGCCAAATGCAAGAAATTAAACCCATGGGGTTCTATGACACAATACCAAGGATAGCAGAGATGCGGTGGCAAAAAAAAAGCGCAGACAGGTTAGGCCAACAAAAGTATTTGACACTAGCCTTATCTATTCAAGAATGATAGTCTAACAGGCAATTTCACAAGAAGTTGAGAGCAAGAATATTTTGTCACATGAGTTGGTTCCTGTACCTGTGTCAATGTTTACTGACTCTGATGACATGAGGATTTCCAAGGATAAATCTAAGCTAAAGAAGCAGCTGTAGACAGAGATGTCAGCTAAACATATTTCACAAGAAGTCACCTGCACTATCATTGATGGTTCCGCAGTTCTTTGGGCAGTACGCAGGCCAGCAAGTGAAATTGTCAAAGACTTTGTGACCAGTTTGAGTCTACATTGAATACAAGCTATCCCCAAATGATGTATATCTTGTCTTTGACAGTCACAAAGTCTTCAATGCGAGGAGTTCACAAGATCTAGCAGAGCTTCAGAACCAAGCAGGGTACATCAGTTGAATACAAATACACAGTTGCCTTGACGCTCACAGAAAATAAAAAACATTTGATCGACATAATTGATTCATTCAAAAGATTTCACAAATGACATACACTAAAGCACAAGCTAGTCATCATAGGCAGAGACAACACCCCATCTGAAAATACACCGAAGAGGTGAGGTGATGAACAGGGAAAAAAATGTGTCCATCTCACATTACAAAGCCGACAACATCCTTATGCAACAAATGATGATGGCTGCAAAAGACAGGTGGGAATATCGGCATGATCAGATCATGCTGACATATTTATCTTACTCTTGCACAATTTCCTTAAACAGAGCCTAACAGAAACCCACAGTCCAAGAGAGCTGTAATAGATATCCCTGCTACTGCAGAGCAACACTGGAACACTGTATAGCACTGTTAGCTACCCACGGACTCTCAGGTTGTGATGCTGGAACCTCTTATTTTGGCCTCAGCCAAGGCACTGTGTTGAAGACTGCAAACTCTCTTTCTCTGATGGGTGACATCATGGCTGCATGCTATGTACAATCAGAGTGTACCACCATGTTGGAAGCATGGCAGAAATCATGGTCAGTGCTGTCAAAGTCCTCAGTCTCCTGGATGCTATACAGCAAGCTACCGTCTCCGGCAGTGGTCAAAGAAGAGCTAGCAGTGGTGTTGGCGATGTGCCATTTTCCTCCCATTGGGGGTTCTTTGTAGAGTATCAGGAAGTTAAGAGTTGAGGAGGAACTCCTCTCACTGTATCAAATGAAAATTGAGGTCCATGCTAAACCCCCACTCCCTTTACTCATATACTCCTATTAGCCAAATATAGAATAATATTGATTATAACATCAATTGTTCTACCTTGATTTTGTACACTTCAAATCATGCAAACTCTTACTTATTATAGGGGTCTCGTGGCAAGGGTGGGATGAAATGTTGATATTTTAAAATGCTGAGCAGTGATAGTGTCATCAGGCAGATTCTTAAGACATTCTCATGGTCTTGAGAGACAAAATCCACACACACAAATAAAACCTTGGTAAGGACCCTAAAGCAAGATTGACCAGAAAGGCTGCTGGACACTCCGAAAAAAGCCGTAGCGGTAGGGGATGGGTTGAGAAAGATACAATAAGCAAGCATATGTTGTTATAAAAAGATTATAAAAATAACAATAACAGAGACCTTGGCATAACTAATTCTTTACAAAGTTATTTTTAGCATTCCTGCCCTTTAATTAGTACAAATGGGACAGCATATCTAGTTACAAAAGAGCTTGTCTTTATAAAACTGACATCATTTTTGGCTGTTTCTGTATTAATATGATACCAACAGACAGAAATTTTAGGCTTACTTTCTGGAAACCCAGAACTTCTGGAGAAGTTTATTTTACATTTATTTGAAAAAAAAGAAAAGTAATATTTTACATAGCTATTATGTTATCTATCTAACCTACAGTTTTTTTCCCAGCTTTTCATGCTAATATCTAATACTAAGAAGTTCTAGAGACAAGTTTCAGTAGCCTACGTGATCTATTTCTAACTGCTCCTGTAAATAAACAGTGTGACTCATTAAAAATCAGAGCAAATAAGTGTTTTTTTTTAATATTTGCCAGCTAATGCAAGTTCCTTAAATCTCACTTCTTGGACCCCATACATTTCCTGCAATGTAGCAGTACTTTATTATTGCAGCCTTGAATTCTAAAAGACATGCATTAATAAAAGCTCAGACACACTATCCTGTTCTTATAGGGGTCAAAATTAGATTTTCTCACTCATTTTCTGTTCTTTGTTATAATCACAAATACAAACCATCAAAAGCCCCAAAGCACTTTCTAGTGCAAGTAAAAACAAAATGATATGGACAATATCTGAGCAAATTGCTTGTTCTCTAATGTTGAAATTGTATATTGTCTGAATCGGAAAAGAAGAAAGGTTGTAGCTGGAACATGTCTTGGCACAGAGGAAGAGGGACGCCTGCCTTTTTAAATACAAATTTTGATCTTTGTAGTAGGTGCGACTTTAAAAATTAAATAATAAAAGAGAGATTGTATCACCTTCCTTTACACACTGAATAGGGAATTTGAGCTCTGAAAAGGGAGGAGTGAGGGCAGGAAATGTAGTTTCCACTGTTAAAATATTTAATTCAAGAATTTAGCGGAATTAAAAAAAGGAAAAACAGAAGTGTAAGAGGGCTGCCATTCACTACCTGTGCCCCTGACTGAAAAGAATGTTATGATTAAAATCGAAAAGGCAACAGCAAGGAAGGAGATTGTGAGTGGCAATTTAAGTAGTATTTGGAGTGTTTTTGAGTTTAGATCTGGTTAGAAATCATAAAAATTGAAACACTTTGGATAGTACTAATATCTCCTTAGAACAAATATGTTTATGAAAAATTAGCTTTGGGATTGTCTATTTTAAAATTTATGGAAGGCAGTTTGTGGTATGAGAGCAACGGCTGGCATATTTATAGTATATTGGTTTCCATGCTTACAGGAAATAACCGTAATGAGAGGGACCCATAAATCTTTCATTTATCCTTAATCAAAGTAGAAGAGTTGATGTAAATGTATCTTTCTCACTTTGCAATAACTCACAAAAGGAACACTGAGAATGCAAAACAAAATGCCAAGTTTCACTCTAGCTCAAATGAAAGCCTGTTTGGTGGCAGAAAAGGATCTTTGCAACAGCACACTAGCTGTAATATAAAGCTGTTTATCTTAGTGTGCTCATTCCAAACTGCAGGGGCTAGTTTGCTCGTATTTAAAATTTGAACTTCTAAAAACTTTGTATCTCTACTAGTAATATGAAAGAAGCCACCGTGTTAAAAAATGATTGTAGATTTCATCATGAATTTCCTACATTGTCAGTGTATAAATAAGAGTTCCTTCCCTAAAGAGCATACATTCTAAAGGTATGAGAGGTTGGGATAAAGAACAAAATGATATAGAGCAAATGAGAATGATATATCTCTCTTTATACTTGCAGTTCTTCATGCAGTGAGAGATGTTTGGCTAATGTTAACCTGGAGACTGAATCAAACATGAATGTTGGCATAGGAAAGGCACAATATTGGGAATGGCTGAAGGAGACAAAGGGAACTGTCAGGAAGAAATGTATATGGGGCACAGAAATTATGATTGCTCTCTCACATTGTATATCATGCAACACAAGTTTCTAAATATGAGGAAGAAACACTGCATTGTTCATTTTGTTTAATATTGCCACCTTTTGTGAAAATTTTGCTTCAGCAGTCATCCTAGTCTCTGAATCTCATTTTTAAACATGAGTACATATTGTTTTGCCTTTAAGGACCCAGTTTTTCATTTGTATGCGTTGAGCCATGTGAGAACAAGAAGTGGCAAGATTAAGGTGCTCATCCCCTCAAATGTACCTTGTACATTTGATGTAAGCATCAAAACTGTTTCTTTCAATCGTGAATTGAAAATGCTTAAGTGGGTGAGGGGAAAAACTAAGACTCCCATCCAACAAAGGTGAAGTGGGATCATCACCTTCCTACTCACTTTTATCAGCTCTGAGGAGCTGTCTTTGGCACAGGTGTAAGAAAAGGTTAAAATATAGGAAAATGTCTTACTGAAGCTGGGTAACTAGCTCTGGGCTGCTTTAAGTTTTTATCTTGTGTTATGCATTCCTGGAGGCACTACTGGGCCTCACTCCTATCTTGTCCTGTACATTTTATACGTTTGTCTTACCTCATATGTTTTAGCTCATATCTGCATGTATTTTTACCCCATATGTATCATTTCATGATAGGAACTTTTTGTGTTTGTACGTCTTGTTCTTTCCAGACAAATAAGTAAATAGATAGGAAACAACGTCATGTTTTTCACCTGTTAATTTGCATGAGGCCCTTCTTGCCTCCTCCTCCATGTAAAGAACCATATAAAAAGTCTTGTAATGATGTATGAGGGGAACCCATAATTTGAGTGCTATCTCTGTGGCTTCACTTCGCTAGCAAATAAACTTTTGCATTCAAGCTTTCTCCAGGGCCTGCCTGTTCTTTGAAGGTAAATTGGGTAACCTCCAAAGGAAACGAGCCATTTGTGCAACACAGGTGGATAGAAGATGAGGAAAGAGCTGGCATTCAAAATGTTTTCACAATGACAGTGTTCAGAATAAATGAGGTGAATCACTGTAAAGATCTGTGGGTTTTTTTAAGCAAGTAACTAGTTTCACAGGACTTCCCATGAGACCATTGCTTACCACTGTTCTCATGAGAACCGTTTAGAACAGCGGTTCTCAACCTGTGGGTCACGACCCCTTTGGGGGTCGCCGAGCGCTTCCCGAGGGGTTGTGAGGGGTTTCCGAATTCGGCGGCTTTTCGGCGGACATACCCACTCTCCCGATTCTCTGCCGAAGCGCTTGTGAAAGCGGAAGCAATCGCTTCGGCAGAGAGTCGGGAGCGATCGGAATGTCCATTGAAAAGCCGCGGAATGCGGAAATAATCAATTCGGCAGCTTTTCGGCGGACACACAAGGGTCATGCCGAGAAGCCGCTACTGAAAAAAGGGACGTGGTTCTCACAAGGTTGAGAACCGCTGTTTTAGAAGATGTGTAATTTAGCGGGGCTGCTCAGCACACTAAACCCCTGGGGTGCCAGTCGTGTACCAGGTGTACCACAACTCGGAGGCAAACACTGTAATTTTGTCAGCACCTAGTCCTTGTAGGCGCTAACCCTCGTGGGTCACAATAACCACTTGGAATAAGTGAAAGGGTATTTTACCAGGGCTGGCAGGAATAGAAAGATTGTAGATACCCTAGACACAGCCAGTTTAAACAATTCCAAGTGAGAATTAGTTGTTCTGGTTTTGTCCACAGGAGCAGTCCAACTGAGAGTCAGGACAACTTGGGGCTAATGCCAGGGGTGTTCTCTCCAGACCAATCTCTGTGCCAAGCAACTAGGGTGCTGTCATGTTTCCAGCCAAGGCTTAGTGTCTCTCATTGGGGCCCCTTGCACTAGCTCACTGCCCAGCCACTGCTGCTCCCCCATAGGTCCCGCGCAGACCTGTACTCCGCTGTACCATCAGCAGTGGCAGCCTATTCCACACACAGCTCATCATGCAGTTCCTGGGGATTCAGCTCTGAATTCAACTTGCATCACAAATATCTCGAAAGATTTGCACACCAGGTTAATAGCTCCAGCAAAATTATCAAAAAATCCAATTACTTCTCTTTCCTCCATATTACCATGTTAGAGACCTTTGGAGGATTAAGTTCACAATTACAGAACTGGCAGTGTTAGGTGTTTTTGCTGTTGTGCATTTACAGTAGACAATCCTGGTTTATTCCTGATTGGGGAATGTCTTTTCTATTAAACGAAGCAAATAAAAAAACCCTCTTTGAAAATGTTTATGGAAGTGTCCCCACTTGTACCTAAAAATGGTAAAGATGGGACACCTTTTGTTCCATCCTTCCTTCCAGGGAGATTAATGAAGAAAGTGATGGGGTTTGTACCCCTCTATGAGCAAGGAGAGCTAGAGAGAGTGGGATGGGATGGTCCACCATAGGAAAAGAGGGAATTGGGCTAAAGGGGTCAGCTCTGTGAGTTGGA
This sequence comes from Sternotherus odoratus, assembly GCA_032164245.1. Lineage (NCBI taxonomy): Eukaryota > Metazoa > Chordata > Testudines > Kinosternidae > Sternotherus > Sternotherus odoratus. The sequence continues at coordinate 34,648,309 of JAVMKO010000004.1, forward strand.
GAGAGGGTAGGTTAGTGGTGCCTTCCCATAGGAACAGAGGAAGGTGGAGAGGAGGTTTGGAAGTGATGGCAGTGAGAAAAAAAGTGGGAAGAAGTGAAAGTGTTCCTGTTTGGAAAGGGGTGGGTATCAACTATAGGCTGGATAAGGAATATTCCATTGCTAGAGCTGCTCACTACCAACAGGATTAGACATGTCTTGTAAAAACTGCTATTAAATATTAGTCTACATGAAGTTCATCAATACAGCCATGGCTACAGGAGTGACACTATCTCCTGGGACAGTTTGAATATTACCTACTACCTCTCCTGTTTGCCTCCTTCCCCCTTTCTCTTCCTCCACTTTTCCACACACAGAAAGATATTAAATATGCCTCTGTATAGAGCATGGTGGGCAAACTATGGCCCATGGGCTGGATCTGGGCCACCAGCCGTTTTAATCTGGTCCTCAAGCTCCCACTGGGGCCTGGAGTCTGGGGCTTGCCCCGCTCTGGTGCTCCAGCCTGGGAGCAGGATCAGGGGATGCTCCACGCGGCTCCCAGCAGCAGCGGCATTGCCCCCTCCAGCTCCTAAGCGTATGGGCAGCCAGAGGGCTCCGCTCTGCACACTGCACTTGTCCCAAGGACCACCCCTGCAGCTCCCATTGGCTGAGAACCATGGCCAATGGGTTCTGCAGGGGCAATGCCTGGGGATGGGAACAGCATGCAGAGCCACCTGACCATGCCTCGGTGTAGGAGCCAGAGAAGGAAACTGCCACTGCTTCTGGGAACCGCTTGAGATAAGTGCCGTCTGGAGCCTACACCCCAGCCAGAGCCCCCAAGGCCCTGCCCTAGACCTGATCCTCCTCCTGCCCTCGAAACTCCTCCATCCCAGCCTGGAGCACCGTCCTGCACCCCAGACCCCTCATCCCCAGCCTCACCCCAGAGCCCGTGCCCCCAGCCAGAGCCGTCATCCCCTCCTGCACCCTGCCCCAGCCCAGAGCCTCCTCCTGCACCCTGAACTCCTAATTTCTGGTCCCACCCTAGAGCTTACACCCTCAGTCAGAGCCCTCACCCCCTCCTGCACCCCAACCCCAATTTTGTGAGTAGTTATGATCCACCATACAATTCCTATTCCCAGATGCGACCCTCAGCCCAAAAAGTTTGCCCACCCCGGTATAGAGTATAACAGAAGGAAGTGTGTCGCCATTTCAATGGGGGATGCTGTCACTAAGCCAGGGCTACAGAAGAAGCGACTGAATCTAGCAATCTATTATCTGTCTTTGCTGCCCTCTGCTCTTCCCTGTGGCCAAGCTGCTTTATTGTCCTATATTTGGCTGTGGTTCTGAGTAATGGAAAAACATGTTGCTGTTTAAAAGCAGATGGAACTTCATTCCAAGAGGGGAATAATGGGTCACTGCTATTGTTTTCATTTGTTTTTATTTTTTGCCTGTGAGTTATTTGTTGCAGTTTTATATATATATATAATATATTTATTCTTTTTCTGAAACTATCCTGGTCAGTTTTGAAAAATCTTATATCTCCATATTCAGGAGACAAACTGTCACATATGGAGGCACATGAAACTCAGACAAACTGATTTTGTGATGAGCCATGTGCATGGCAGAGTAGATGATATAGTCAAATTACATACCTCTTTTTAAAGTATTTTATTGATGTAATCTAAATGTATAAGAATAGCCTGGTTGAATTTACGTTCTATAAAGAAACTTTTGTCCCACCAGTATTTACTTTCATGGTGTGGAATTGGCAGCTGCTCTTATGGGCAAAAACTATATATAGCACAATAGCATACAGTTGAGATTTAATTTCATCCAGAACAATAACATGGATTTGATTTGCCTGAGTTTGGTTATTTCTGGCTTTTTTCTTGGTCCAATACTTTGGGTTTTATGCAAAGCCTGAAAATTTTAAGCAGTCACCCGATAAGTCATTGCATTTGATAGAGAATGAAGTGCTGATCCTAGACAGTGACACTGGAACTGTAGGAGCCAGATCTTCAACTCGTATCAACTGTTGTTGCTCTGTTTAAATCAATGGAGCTATAATAAAGTTTGCTAGCTGAGGATCCTACTCCCACTTTTATGTTTAACATTCATAGGTCCATTGATATTTTTACCAGTGTGCATATTTGCAAAAAAGAAAAATAATGGAATGCGTTTAAATGTCCATTGTGTTTTCTTTTATGCCGTAGGCAAAGATCTGACTAGAAGGTTCACTAAAGTGTCCTTTACGACTACCAGTGCTTTTTCTTGTCATTGAACAACAAGATTTCAGTGTTTAGCTTTCTCAAACTCCAGTGTAGGTACTCAAACACTCCGTTCTACCCTTTCCTTAACAGACCCATCCACTATCACCCGCTCATCCCCAAAATAAAGCTTCAAATGTTTACCTTTTTGACATTGAGAACATTTAAATTACAATTACCTGAAGGCTAATTCAGATAGGATGTTTATACAAACTATAAGCCATTCTCAGGAACACCTTGTGCTGCCCTACTTGTCTTTCTGGTACTGTGCCAATTATTTTGAGTTGCTGTCAAGCTGCAAGGAACACTAACAAGACGCCGGAGCTCAGGAGACAAGGATATGTAGGAACAGGAGGAAGAGTTATAATTGATTCATTTAATGCACTTAAGTACTGTTGCTGTGAACAAAGATAGCGTATTATAATCAGATAGCTTCCTGTTTGCACTTCATTGAAATGTGTGGTGTGTATAAATTTGTTTGTTTGTGTACATATAATTTAGGATGTTTGCAATTCATAGTCATCAGTGGAACCCTTGTTTCTGTTGTGCACATTCCATATCCATTAATCTTTGTACCTGACAAAATCAACAATTCTGCTATCTGACTAGCAATATCTTGTTTGTGTATTGTACTGAATATCAAACTCAGTCTTTTGTTATGAATGCTGTCTCTGTATGTAATTTCAATCAGCTACTTTAGTGGCAATCAATTTATCTTTTAATTTGAAATAATTTTTTTAAAATAAATGTTCAGTTCAATTTATGGAGGTCTAGTCACTGTTCAGATAATGTCTTGAGTGGAGGTTTTTCATTCTAACTATAATGTGCTAGATTTTTTCCCAGAAAGGTATACATAAACCCCCAAGGCTTTAGATTTCCTCTTAATGTAGAATATGGCTCCTATTTGGAAGGTGTTTTCATGTCTGTCTAGTGAAATTATTTGGGATTCCAAATGCCCTATATCTTGTTCATTTTTAGGGGGTTGTTGAACTTGCATATCTTCATTTCATGACATTTTTTCTTTTTCTTCAGGAATAGTTGCATGAAAAACTTTCACTTTCTTCCATTAACCTTTCTCATTTGGCCAATGTATTGCCATCTACCAAACACCCGTGAAGGCACTACTGAAGTTGCTGACTTCTTGGTTAGATCATAGCGATGCAGCAGTAATTCTTAAATAATTTGAGAAGCAGATTTGTAATTCATATTCATCTGACTATAAGTATAGAACTTCCTGGCACTCTCACTGTCCTGTACCAATCCTCTTTATTTCATGAAATTCATAGTGACATTTATGTAAGACTATGCAAGGGGTGAATTATTTTTAAATTATATTGCATTAGCAAATAAATAGATTCTCAGCCACTCTTTTGCAACTGCTTATGTAATAATACCAAAAGAAATAGAACTTTGGTTAGGACCCATCATTACTCTTTGGACCTTCAACTAGAGTAAGGTAGGGGAAAAAATCACAAAAATGTAAAAATTTAACTTTGCTTCTTTCATAGGAGCCCACAATGTTAGTTTTTCACAAGAATGCTCAATGCAATTCTTCTTGGTTTCATTAAATAAAAGGTTTAATTCTGAAATAAGCAAATGAGGGAAACAAAAATGTCAAATTAATGCTGATTTGATATTACACAAGGAATGGCTTCTGTAGTTTAAAAGAACCCAGCCCATCTCCACTCATAAGCCTCACTGTTTACACTGTTCTTATCTCCTTTATATAAGAACTCCAGCTTTAAGGCTCAGATGTTTTCTAAGCCCAATTAATGCTGTGAATCCATGAATGAGTTTTAGGCTGACACGTGAGACTAGTGATAAACTTACATTTCTCAAGGGTCTGTTTTCAGAAGAGAAGCCTCAATCACAGCAAAAATTCCAAATCATTCATTGTGGAGAAGAAGCTCCATCCTCGTACTGATCTTGCTTCTTTAAGTTACTTTTCTCCTTAAATTCCACTATCTAAAATTGATTTCCATGTTGTTTCCCACCAAGTAACTAGTGGGTGATACGTAATCAACCATTCCAAATCTCTGACTAGGACATGGAATAGATGGGGGCTAATGGATTAATTTTAAAAATTGTTTTTTTGAAGTACAAATATAAATTTATTTTGGGATCCTAATAAGGGCTTTTTATTTGTATTAAAGCTCTTCTGTTGCTCTTTCAGCTGTAAACTGCAGTAGAAGTTTTAAAGTAATGTATCACATTAGTACTCAGTACAAAGTCACAAACACTACAGTAGCTCAGATTTCTGGATGGGAAGTTGGCATCATTTTCCAAATGATCATTTACTGCTTCCAGAAAATGTTATAAAATTGTAAAGTTTAAAATGCTTTTTGGCAGCTGGATTAAACAATTACTGGCAGATAGAAGAATTAGTGATAACCCCCAGCAAATTACTAGTTCCGCTGAAGATAATTCTTGTGGTGTTTTTGTTTCTTTTTAATTAAACAGTTTTTAATTGTTCACTTTACCCTTATCCCACCTCTTCTCTCTTCCCTTCTTTCATTAGTGAGAAGGTCAAGGATTGAATTGTAAATTTAACAAAAATTTTAAGGGCTTTGTTGGTACATTTAAGAAATTACAGCGCCTAGCCTATATCCTGCTTTTATTGGAGAAACTCAGTCCAAAAGATGATCAGATGGATATTGCAATACTGGTTGGCTTAGACAGCTACATTGTCAGCCAAAAAAAATGCACTTTGCTCAGTAGGAAAGCAACATTAAAGTCAGAGCTGCTGATTTTTCCTCCTTATTTAGGGAAGGGGCATTCAGCTACGATTTCAGATTTATCTTCCATCTATAGCTATGGCATTTTATTGCTAAATCCTTTGTGTGCACATTGTCCTGGAGATTTGTCCTAGCAAGCAACATAACAAGATTTTTGATGTATATTACGTGTGAACAGGTGTTGAGTGATCAGAATATTTTTTCCTTGGGGGGGCAGAAGGCAGTGGGTGCAGGGCACCAATCTAGTCTCCCAATATTGCCTCAGTCGTGTCTTAACTTGCACAGTGCAAAGCCAACTCTTTCCCATTCCAGAACCTTTCTAGGGCATTCCCATGGCTAAGAAACTGGAGAGGGCTAAAAGAAAATTGATAAATGTAGCCCTTATGAGTTGGCAGGTCTGAATGCCCTCAACTGTAGCAGTCTCGAGTCAGGAATACTACTTCTCCCCTCAGTCACAGCATTCACTGCTACGAAGCAGTTCTTCTTCAAGTAGTGTTCCTGTGGAGGCTGTACATAAGGATATGTGTACACCCATGTGCTCTTGATCTGAGATTTTTCTCAGCAGTGTCTTTGGGTCTGCATCTGCGCCCTAGACACCCTCGAACCCGGATTCAAAGGCATATATGGAGGGGCGGACCTGCTGCCACTCAACTACCTGCAGCTTGACAAAGTGGTGTCCATTAGTTAAGCCATGCTGCTTGCTATACCTCTGACTTATTTTTCTTTATTTTACATCATTTCTTTTTTTTCATTCTTTTCCCCTTATTCAGCATAGTTTGTGCTTTTGTGTGGGTAGATTCCCATTCCCCCGATCAGGGCGTTTTTGTTTTCTTAGGCATCAATCCATAGCCTTTAGTACAAGTTGTGCCCAAGGCCCCAGGCTTCAAACCCTGTCAGACTTGTCATAGGTCTTGTCCCCACAGCAATTGACACTCGGGATTCCTCCAGGAAACCCACATTCCCTCCACATGCAACATCTGCTCATACGTTAACTCTCCCCTGTATATCAGTGCAGCCTCACCTGCCTTCTTCAGTAAGAAAGGACTCCAGGGGCCTGATGGTACCACTCAGTCCTTAACAGGAAAAAAGATCCCAGCCCTCAGAACGGGACAAGAGAAGGAGAAAGTCACTTCTGTGGTCTGCATGTTAGGAAATCTCACATTCCAGTAAAGGTACAGCTGATGCTTCCATTCCTTCTGGTACTGACACTGCACTTCAAAGAAGCTGTATACGAAGAAGTCATCTAGAGCAGTACCGTCTTCGGCACCAGATTCAGTGCCCTCAAAGCATAGAGATTCTAGAACCCACTGCCACCATGTAACAACTCAGCATTGGCAAGGAATTGATTAAGTGATTTGTCCTGATGATCCCAACAAGTGAGCTTGCCCCATGATGCAAAGGAAAGTGGAAAACCCCCAAGGTTCCTGCCAATCTGACTTTGGGGGGAAATTCCTTCCCAGTCCCGCCTCTGTTGATCCTTTTCACCCCGGGCACATGAGCAATACACACTGGTCAGGCACTTACAATTAGATGTTTTCTACGTAGCACGTCAGAGCTGTGGCCAATCTTTGATGCTTCAGAAGAAGAGGTAAAAAAATAAAAATCAAGATTACATCCAGTCAATTGTGCACCGGAGGGGAGAAAAAGTCCTTTCTGACCCCTGAAGGAGACTAGCTGAAGCCATGAAATAAAATATTTGAGTACAGTAAAACCTCAATTTAACGGACCTCGATTTAACGGACTTCAGATGCAATGGACAAAATTTCTGATCCATATCAGACCGCGACCCCTCCCGGCTGCCGCCCCGGTCCCAGCCGTGGGCTGGCTGCCAGCTCCCGGCTGCCGCCCCGGTCCCAGCCGCTGGCGGGCTGGCTGCCAGCTCCCGGCTGCCGCCCCGGTCCCAGCTGCTGCCCCGCCCCTGTGGTGGGCGGGCTGCTGCTCTGACAGCTCAGTTTTTTGGGTTTTTTTAATTAAATAACTGACTTTTTGATTTAACGGACACCCCCTCACCCGAATTAGTCCGTTAAATGGAGGTTTTACTGTATAGTCATTATGGAATTAAATGACCCAGGCTATTGAAAGTATTTTTCACTGCTAGATTACAGACTAAACCTATCCATTTTGTTCATGTGCACTTGCAGAAATATTGCCACGCTGCAAAAATACACTCTCCTCATTCTACGAGGATGTTCCCTCAGTCCCATTTCTAGCTGCACATATTTAGAAGGAGTTCCATAGAGTTCCCTCATCTGAAGATACAGAAACCTTAATGTAAGATCATACGAATGGCCATACTGGGGCAGACCAATGGTATATCCAGCCTAGTGTCCTGTCTTCCGATGGTGGCTGATGCCAGATGCTTCAGACGAAATGAACAGAACAGGGCAATTAGCAAGTGATCCATCCCCCTCTCCCAGTTCGGGACCCAGAGCATGGGGTTGTGTTCCTGACCATCTTGACTAATAGCCATTGATGGATGTATCTTCCATAACTTTTATCTAATTCTTTTTTGAACCCAATTATATTTTTGGCTTTCACAATGTTCCCTGACAACAAGTTCCACAGGTTGACTGTGTGTTATGTGAAGAAGTACTTCCTTATGTTTGTTTTAAGCGTGCTATCTAGTAATTTCACTGTGTGACCCCTGGTTCTTGTGTTACATGAAGGGGTAGAGAACACTTCTTTATTCACTTTCTCCATGGTCATAATTTTATAGACCTCTATCATATTTCCCCTTAGTTTTTTTTTTCTAATATGAACAGTCCCAGTCTTTTAATCATGCCTCATTTTAATCGCTCCTCATATGAAAACTGTTCTATACCTCAAGCATATTTGTTGCCCTTCTCTGTACTTTTTCCAATTCTAATGTAATTTTTTTGAGATGGGGAGACCAGAACTGCATGCAGTATTCAAGGTATGGCTGTAACCTGGATTTATGTAGTGGCAATATATTTTCTGGCTTATTATCTATACCTTTCCTAATGGGTCATAACATTCTATGAGCCTTTTTGACTGCTGCTGCACACAGATATTTCCAGAGAACTATCCACAATGTTCCAAGATCTCTTTCTTGAGTGGTAATAGTTAATTTAGACCCCATCATTTTCTATGTATCATTGGGATTATTTTCCAGTGTGGATTACTTCCACTGTACAATACCTTGAAAAGGATGCAGGTTCTGTGGTGCTGTTGCATCATTGCATCTTCCAATTTTGTTGGTCACTTGTGCTTATTTAGGTAGCATGTGAGCGGGAAACAGAAAAAAAATAATGAATGGCACTTTTTTACTGGAGATACAGAATTTGACACTAAGAAAAAAAAATCCGTAATTTAATAAAAACTGGACACAGAACAGAATTATTGTTCTAATTTTCTCTCCCATAAATTCCAAACCTTAAAAATCTCTCATAAACCCTGGTGATAGTGCTTTACAAACGGTAAAAAATGAGCTCTAATAATAAGAAAATGTAATTTCTTTTAAGACTGCACTACAGTATTTAGTGCAGTGCTAGATAGGGTTTTATACCGTGCCTGGCACAATGAGATGCTGATCAATGACCAAAGCTTGTAGGCGATACCATCATACTACTACTATTACTAATAATAATAATAAAATGTTGAAAAATTAAACTTCATGTTGAAGTAAAACTCTCCTATAATAATTAATGTAAAGTTCATAAAATAAACTTTAGGTGCCAAAAATTGTATGTAAGGATTTGGAGGCTAATTCATTTCTCCCCTTTGGTTGATGGAAAAAATAGAACAGTTATATTAAAATCTTAATATTGCTCTTTGAAGATATGATAGTGTATGAATGATCTTCCCTTTGTTGTTTAATAACCACATGATTTATTTATAAGTATATAAAGTACAGTGAGTATTCAGATATATTCTACACACCTGTCTAGGTTGCCCAGTTCAGTCCATGCCGTACCTCATTTTGCATCCCTGTGAGTTAACAATGCACAAGAATGCACTGATAGGCTTTAAAACTCAAAGCCGTCTTTATTTTGGAAGACCTATATTTTATTCCTGTTTACATTTGTATAATCAACACTCTCATCCTGGAATTGAAGCAAGTTGTGGTTTTTTTAAAATGGTGTCTTTTTACAGCCGCTGAAGATTGGGGGAAGAGAGTAAGTTGATTTCAGGCCATCTCTTTTAGGGGCTCATTGTTTCGAGCCAAAATGACAAGTTAAATGTATATGGGAGTGTTATGTTTTGGTCTTTTTTTTCCCTTGTAACTCATCCATCTTGGTCATGTAAATGTTTAGTCATTACTTATGAGTTTCAAATTAATACACTTCCTGACTGAACTTGGTTGTTTCTGTATGCATCAGTGCTGTGGCAAAGCTTAATATTTTAGCAGAGCTGGTCAACCATGTGATATGGAAATACGTTGTTTATTGTGGAGTGCTAATGAAGAGAGCGGGAGCCTTTTGTTACTAATGTTTACAGGAAGCATGATTGTGAAGTGAAAATTCCTTCTGAATATTTTAATTACCTCTGTTACTTTAAACAATAGCAGAAGGGGCTACTTTATGTTGATAAATGTTAGTCTCAAATACAAATATTTTCTTTTCTTTCATTATCTTAGCGTAAGTAAAGATCTCTTTTTGCAATTCAAATAAGACTCTTTGGGTCAGGATATTACAACATATCCAAAAAGTTTATCTAACGTGATAAAAATAGATTTTAGCTTATTGTTTGTTAGTCTTTTTTTAAAAATTGCTTGGTTGCTATAACAAGGATTATTATTTAATCCTTGTTTTATTAATATAAAATACTCCGGGTGGTTATGATTTTGCATAGATTCCCTTTACCCAATAAGCCAAGGCAGCAGAAAGCAGACTGTCTTTTTTTAAACCTGCTGTTCTTCATGTTTTTGAAGTGGCAAGTGGTTTATGTTGCCCTACGTAGGACTAATGTTTCAATTTGTAGTTGAGCAAATTCTTTTAAAGTACTTCTGTGTGTAGAAATCAACTCCAGAAACAGAGATCTGAAGATGTGCAGGTAATGTTCTTGAATCAGTGGATAACTCCTTATGGTAATTCAGATTAGCTGTCAGGATGTGTGATGTGGGTGAAGTCACATTGCATTGTTTCATTAGTGCTGTATCAGATCAGACAGCCGTCGAACACAATGTAATATGACATCTCACTTAATTTCTGATGGGATGTCAGAGTCATTTTGGATAATGGCTCTATGATGTGCATGGACATTGGTAAATGTCTATTTTTATAGTAAACGCAATGGTCCACTGATTATCTCAAATTATTTTAAATAAACCACTACAAGTTAAAAGAAATAAAATAAATCAACAGTAGCCTTTTTGCACTGTATACCTTGGTGACAAGTGCATTACACTTTTAAACTTGACTTGAATTTTAAAAAGTAATGTGCTAAATCTCTTTCTCCCTGCCTCCCTCCGCCACAAATTCATGCTCCATAGGTAGGGCCCTACCAAATTCACGGAGCATTTTAGTCAATTTCACGGTCATGGGATTTAAAAAATCATAAATTTCCTGATTTCAGGTATTTAAATCTGAAATTTCACGGTGTTGTAACTGTAAGGGTCCTGGCACAAAAAGGAGTAATGGTGGGGGCTTGCAAGGCTTTTTAGGGGGGATTGTGGTATTTCTACCCTTTCTTCTGCACTGCTGCTGGCAGTGGCGCTGCCTTCAGAGCTGGGCAGCCAGAGAGAGGCGCCTTACTTCGGTGCTACTGCCTTCAGAGCTGAGCCTTCAGCCAGCAGCCACCATTCTCCAGCCATCCAGATCTGAAAGCAGCACGGAAGTAAAGGTGGCAATAACATAACCCCCCTAAAATAACCTTGCAAATGCCACCATCATAGCCCGCAACTTGTTTTTGGGTTGGGACTCCCCGTTTCAGAAATGCTGGTTTCCCCTATGAAATCTGTAGAGTAAAGGGTAAAAGTACACACAAGACCAGATGTCACCGTCTGTGACGCGTTTCTCACAGTCATGAATTTGGTAGGGCCCTATCCATAGGGAACAATCCTGCACTTGTTGGGGGATGGATTGGATTAACTAATAGATCTTTTCCATCGCTGATGGTTCTGTAATATAGCACATATTCATGTGATAAATAATGTCTCACGACATATTAGGTAATAAACACAATTGATTTCAAAATCAGAAAGGATGCTGTATAATTTATTTTATTATTTGAGACCTTGTGACAGGGTTGGGGGGAAACCCCATCCTGTGCAGATGAATATGCCCGCCTGTTTTAGGGGGAAATTGGGATGGGGAGCATACATATCTTACGTCTACCTCCCTCCCATCCCGAGTCCATTTCCTCACCCTTATCAGGAAAGCAGTACAACCTAGTGGCCAGAGTCCATAAATTCCCTCCTTGTCATTGGGCAGTAAGGCCTAGAAGCCAGTGTCTATCCATCTACCCTTTTTTCAGGGCAGTAAGGCCCAGTGGCACAAATCAATAACTTCTCTCCTTTTTGCAGAGCAGTAATGCCCAATGGCCAGAGTCAGGAAATGTGCCTCCTCTCGCAGGGTATTAAGGTCTAGCGGCCAATGTCGGACACAGAGGAAGGGGTTGTGCCCCCCCAGCAGAGAGGTCCGGGCCCTCCTTGTCCACCAGACCCCAGCCCAGGACTCTGATAGTGGCCGTAGTGTGGGCCACTGAGTCAGTGGGGAAAGGCTCCTACTGAAATACGCTGACTCAAGGCTTTGGCTCACTCACCAATCCGCAGATTCCCTTGGGCTGTTTCCTGCCACCATCCTTGCTGCTGTGGTCTGGGCCTCCCTGTTAACTCGAGGTTCTCTAGTCTGCCCTTCTTCCAAAACCTGCAAGGCTTCCAGGGTTGTCTTGGCATCCACGTGAGCTACAGCTAAGGTAGTAGGCTTTTGCTGAGCCTTGGCTACTTCAACAAAACAGAGAAGAGTGACAGAAGGAACCTAGAACCTCTTTCCCCATACAAAAAACAAACAAAAAATAAGAAACAAGAAAAAAAAAAGCAGCATGGTTAGATGGCAGAGCTCAATAGATTATTCAGGCCAAACAAATATCCTTCAGAAAATGGAAATCCAGCCATAGTAGAGAAAAAAGCTTAAATCATGGCAAGTAAAATGTCACATGGAAATTAGGAGAGATATTATAGCACAAAGACATAAAAAACAATACACATTATTAAGAATATCAGAAGTAGTCAGCCTATGAGAGAATCATTGCATCTGTGGAGCTACTAGGGAATTAAGACCAGTTAAGGAGAATAGGGATATTGTAGAAAAAATTAATTATTTTTGCATCAGTTTTCACCACACAGGATATTGGAAAGAAACCTATCCAGATCTTTTCTTTACTGATTATAAAGATGAGGCATTATGTATCAGGAATTAAAATATGAAGGGTTTGTGCTGGAACAAGCTGATAAATTTAAGATTAACAAATCTACGGGACCAGATGATAAGCAACTCAAAGTTCCGAAGGACTTTAAAAATGAAGTAGCAGAGCTCCTAACTAAAGTGTGCAATCTCATTTAAATAAACTACTGTACCAGTGGGTGAACTATATTTGTGTTCCCATTATTGATAGCACTGCGGACACTGCACTGGCAGTAGAGCAAAGGAGGAAGATTTTGAGAAAAATGTCATTGGAGACATAGCCAGGATTCATTTATATGGATACATTAGATAAGATTAATAGACACTCAAGGTATAACCACTAGTTTACTGAGGTTAGGTAGAAACTTCCCCAGTTTCTTCCCCCGGGGACAGATTATTCTATAATTCCTGTTACATGGCTTCATGCACCTTCCTCTTAAGCATCTAGTACTGGCCATTGTTGTCACTGACAGCATGCTGAACTAGATGGACCACTGGAACAATCAATCATGGCAATTTCTATGTTCCTAGTACTTTGCCTGAGACCCAGCACAAAGAATGACCCATGTGAAAACCAAACCAAACAGGTGTCTGTCATGCCTTAAATATTATAACCTGAGGCGTTCTGAGATGTCTGTTTCTCATGCTAAGATTAACTTGCTCATTTGGATTCATCACCACGTCCTCCTGCTCACCCTCTAGTGAAGATGGAATGTAAGACTTATCAGAAACTTAAGTACACAAAGTATTATCAAATGATCATTGTTCACATTCTGGTTACTCAAGGTGAACAAAACAACCTTGTGAGTGTCAAAAAGATAAACTAGAGCCATTTCCTATCAACTCAGAATCCATATAGAACAGGTTGTTCCCTACATGTCAGAACAACGCTGATAATATTTGGCAGCAGAAGCAAATACACACACATTAACATCTGAGCTGTGATAACACAGGCTTTTATTTTGAGTTTTATATGTGGTAGTAATCATTTATCTTTTTCTTTGTTACTCCGAAGTAAAGTATTTCTTTCTTGAAATACTTTATTTAGCATAAAATAATAGTTCATTCACTGGTGTTAGAATACACAGAAGGAAAGAAACATTCTAGATATATTTACAGTCCATAATTTTTTGTTGGTGTTATTTTCTGTACGTCAATGTCCTACAAGAGTGCACTTTACTTTCAAACAACAGTCATGTTTTGCCAACTTAAAAATCCTTGGTTTTCAGCTGTCAGTCGCTCTCGAGTGGCTCACGACCATGATTGCCAACTTCAGGGCAGACTGTCAAGAAGCAGGGCATGAACCCCAAATTGGTTGTATGTTCTATAAGTAGATTTAACCAGCCAACTGGTCCTCAAGCACAGGGCCGGCAACAGGGGGGGTACAACGGGTACAGCTGTACCGGGCCCCGGACTTCAGAAGTCCGGGGCCGGTACTCAGCTGTACCCGTTGTCGCTGGGGCTGTGAGCGAGGCGCGGCTCGGGCAGCCGCTGCCGCGCTCACCAGCCCCCTCCCCCGGCACCCAGCAGCCTCCCCCGCCCCCCTTTGCATCTCCTAGCCGGCCATGCGGCCGCAGCACATGCGGGGGTTGGGGCCCGCAGGAGGTAGGAGACCGGCGGGGGGGGGGGAGCCTCGGGCTCCGGGAGATCGGCGGGGGGAGGCCCCTCGGGCACCGAGAGATTGGTGGGGGGGGCGCGGGAGATCGGCGGGGGGGGCGCGGGAGGTAGGAGACCGGCGGGGGGGGACACCTCGGGCGGCGGGAGACCGGCGGGGGCGGGGGGACCTCGGGCGGCGGGAGACCGGCGGGGGCGGGGGGGACCTCGGGCGGCGGGAGACCGGCGGGGGCGGGGGGGACCTCGGGCGGCGGGAGACCGGCGGGGGCGGGGGGGACCTCGGGCGGCGGGAGACCGGCGGGGGCGGGGGGGACCTCGGGCGGCGGGAGACCGGCGGGGGGGGTGCGGGGCCCGGTCTCTCGCCGCCCGTGCCCCCCCCCTCCCGCCAGTTTCTCGCCGCCCGCGGGCCCCCCTCCCGCCGCCCGCGGCCCCCCCTGCCAATCTCCCTACCAGTAGGAGTAGGAGTCAAGCTGCCAGTAGGCTAGGGGCAGCAAGACAGCAAGCCTCACTAGGAGGAGAAGCTGATTCCCTCTAGGGTGACCACATGTCCTGATTTTATAGAGACAGTCCTGGTTTAGGGTCTTTTTCTTATGTAGGATCCTATTACTCCCCACCCCATCCCGATTTTTCACATTTGCTGTCTGGTCACCCTAATTCCCTCCCATAAGGGAAGGAAAAACAAGCCCAAAAGTTGGTTTGAGGGAAGGAACTGACTGCCCCTGTGCCTCCTAAAATGCCTGTTTTACCCAAGCTGAGGCTGGTGAGACGGAGAAGGTACCTTGCCACAGTATGTACTTCAGAGGTAGTGTGCAATAGTGAAGAAAGGGGAAGAAAAACTAACAACATACCTACTTCCTGGCAGTTTTGCACAAATATTCAAGAAAACTGTAAACTTGTTGGAAGATTCCCATAAACTAGAATAAATCAGATTGCATTCCAAGTGGTAAACCAAACATAGGAATTCCTCAGCAAATTCAGGTATGGTGGGATGCAGCAGATATTTACGTGTTTTCATTATTTGTTTTCTTGTAGCACCTACGAGCCCGTGGTAGTTCATAGGCAGCAATGACTTGTAGTTAGTTTCTGGGTGCAGGTCATCATTTTTCCATTACTAATAAACTGTTTGATCAGAACAGATTATATAAACACAATGCTATCCATAAACTGCCCTTTCAGACCATTGTGTTGCTTTATCTATATTAGCTTTCATGTTGGTACGTTTTGAAGATATTTCTGCACCTATAGTTTCCAGAGAAGCTTCAGTCTCTTGTACTGAAGACAAAGCTTTCTGCCTCTGGAGGAAAGGGTTGGGGTATGGGAAATAGTTGTGAGTCAGATTATGAAAGAAGATTTAGTTTCTCTGTAGTGTAAATTAATATTTTGCTATTGAAAACTTAGTTAAATGATGTATAGTTAGACATATTTGTGGGTGACTAATCTATTGCACAGATCATGGGAATAGTCATCATAAAAAGCATTCATTTTAAACATAAACCCAGATGTGCCTCTTCTCCTAGCCGTTCTCATATGTTCTGCAAGTAAATAATAGAGAGAGAAAAGTTGAGGAAAGAAAAGAAGCAGGCAAATAGGATTCTGCAACTGTACCCATATGGTTTGACAGTATAGTTTATTTTCTGGTTTTAAAATAAATGACTTTATAAATATATTCCATAGACCTAAGAACACTTAGAAAGATGCAGTAGGAAAAAATAAATAAAAGCAGTGTTAAATATCATACCAGAAAAATGAACAAGTGGAATAATTTTTGTTTTAGAGATAAGAGAAAGATATCAGGTCATCTAGTTCAGTGGTACCCAGAGGTCTTCTCAGGGGTACATCTAGATATTTGCTTCGTTTTGCAATAGGCTACATAAAAGCAGTAGCAAAGTCTGTACAAGCTAAAATTTCATTCAGACAATTACTTGTTTATACTGCTCTATATACCATACACTGAACTGTAAGTAGAATATTTATGTTCCAATGGATTTATTTTATAAATATATGGTAAAAATGAGAAAGTAAGCAATTTTTCAGTAATAATGTGCTGTGACACTTTTGTATTTTTATGCCTGATTTGCAAGGAAGTATCTTTTAAGTGAGCACGCAAGACGAATCAGACTCCTGAAAGGGGTTGAGTAGTCTGGTAAAGTTAAGAGCCACTGATTTACTCCATTTCCTACAGTATTCTGTATTTACCTATTATTTTTCCACTCTATATTTATTAAATATTTATTATTGAAACTAAATAAAACAATAACAAACACAATGAACAATTGCTTTGGTGTACTACAGTATATTAATTAGAGTCAAGTGAATTGATCTTGGAAGCCGAACTCTATAGCTTCAGTGGCACCACTCAAGTCTTTCCAACATTCACCACATGTGGTCTTTTTGCACAAGACTGATGATCTGAAGGATTTGCTGGTCCCTTGAGACAGCTTCTTTTTCTGAGTCATCATTTGCCTCATCCATTAGTTTAGTAGTTCGGAGACCACAACTGCCAACATATCCTCAATCTGACAAGCACATCCTCTCTTTTGAACTCATTGTCTATGTCAAAAAATATATTGAACTTCTCATCCTGACATGTTGTGGAGAAATTGGGGCATTATAGATGGTCTTCATGAGATATGGTTCAAAATATGATCTGGTCTGATCTGAGAGGACATTAAATACTCTTCTTGTGAAGCAATTAACTATTGTGCTAAAGGAACCTGCAACCCAGGATTCATGAACAAGATAAAATGCCACCCAACTTGGTTATTTCCTGAACAGTATTCAGTACATGGTGTTTGCTATCTGACTAGTAGTGACCCTTGAAACTATTTGAATGCTGAATCTGAGGTGGCTGATGGACATTGTGTTTTGGACATGGACCACCTGCTTGATATTGGTCACTATTACAGATGCTATGGAATCTTGGAGTGCTCAAAGACTCTTGTGTTAATAGGTTTCAGAGGGGTAGCTGTGTTATCAGCAAAACAGCAAGTCCTTGTGGCACCTTAGAGACTAACAAATTTATTTGAACATAAGCTTTCATGGGCTAAAATTCACTTCATCAGCTGCTGGAGTGAAAAATACAGTAGGCAAGTGTATATATTACAGCCCATGAAAAGATGAGGGTTGCCTTACCAAGTGGGGGGTCAGTGAGGCCAATTCAATCAAGGTGGATGTGTCCTATTTCCAAGAGTTGACAAGAAGGTTTTAGTATCAACAGAGGGAAAATTACTTTTTTTTAGTGATCCAGGCACTCCCAGTTGAAAGCAGATGAAACGCTTCCAAAATAATTTGAAACAAAATCTCCACAAGACAAATATTTCTGACCAAGGCTGGCTCTGGCTTTTTTGCTGCCCCAAGCATAAAGAGAGCAACTGTCCCTCTCCCCCCCCCTTCGCCCCCCCAAAGGCAGCCAGAATGCCGCCCCTTAAAATGTGCCACCCCAAGCACGTGCTCCCTCTCCTGTTGTCTGGAGCTGGCCCTGTTTCTGACTCAATCTTTGAATAACTGGCAGTTGACTGCATTGCATGGCACCATACCTCCATGACTTTGAGAAGCACTGCATTGTGCATCTGGAAACACAGCACCAGGTACAGAAACAACATGCAACTCAGTCAGCACAACCAGGCAAGTGGCTCTGTGGCTTGTGTGGTAAATGTATTCCTCCTGAACTGGTCTACCAACCATGGGAAGACCCATTCATATAAGCTGTGATTGTTGATATCATCTTTGAAATTGGAGTGACTAGTATTTTATGAAAGTTGGATGGTTTCTTGTTCACCTTGCCTCTGAGAGAATAGAACTGTAGCGACTGAACTGAAGTTATACTTGCTCAGCACTCACAGTGAATTCCAGGGATCTGCAGCCTCAGGCCTCAGTCTGGAGGGAAAAAATTGCAGGATTCTGCCCAAAGAAAAGTGATTGCTGAAGCCCTGAGTCCTAAGTAGGATGTCCTCGAAGAGGTCATGAGAGTGTCAGAGATGCAGTTTCTTTAGGTACTATGACAGTCATTTTAATTAAATTGAATGCTCAGGGTTCTTGTCAATTTGAGACATCATTTCTTCATTATCTGAGTTAGTTTCTTGTCTCAGCCATGGAGCCAGTCCTAGAAAATCAATAACATTCTCCAGTGGAATTTCTCAACACTACTGATAGCCTAGGCTTTTCTCATAAATCACTTGCTCTAGACAATCACAAAAAGTTGTCATTTCTTAGTTCCAGTATCTTAGGTTAGGAACTTTGCCGTTAGGGTAAAATCACATAGCCTCTGCATGCCATGGAATCTCTGCGACTTTCCTGACATCCTTGTCTTCTTTCATAGGCTGCAAAAGTATTAGCTTTCTGAGAGCTGAAATGGTGCTTTGGAAGACTATAGAGGGAAAGCTGGTTTTAAACCAAAGGTAGTAAGATATATTAGCACAGTTTACAAGATAAAGCCAATCCTCCACTGTCTCTTAGCTTGTTGAGACTTCAGCCTACAGCACATTGCACCCATGGGTTTTCTTTTTGTATTTCTAAGGGCACTTAGGAAGTTATTCTACAATAAGTTATGGTTTGAATTTAAAGCACAATAGCCAGAGTAGCTCCCTGTATAGATAATACCATGGTGAACTGACTTACTCTTTAAAAAAAACAAAAAAAAACCCCAATGGAATGACATCAATTGGAGTTGAGGATACTCAGCACCTTAAGAACATAAGAATGGCCATACTGGGTCAGACCAGTGGTCCATCCAGCCCAGTATTCTTTGTTCCAGTAGCGGCCATTGCCAGGTGCTTCAGAGGGAATGAACAGAACAGGCATTGAGTGATCCTTCCCCTGTCGTCCGCTCCCAGATTCTGGCTAACGTTGACTAGTGACACTCAGAGTAGGCGGTTGCATCCATGACCACCTTGGCTAATAGTGATGGACCTATACCCTGTTATAGCGTGGACCTTCACAATATCCTCTGACAGTGAGTTCTACTGGTTAAGTGTGTGTTGTGTGAAGAAGTACTTCCCTTTGTTTGTTTTAAACTGGTTGCGTATTAATTGCATGACCCCTTGGTTATTTTGTTATGTGAAAGGGTAACATTTCACTTCCCTGTTCATTTTCTCCACACCAGTCAAGATTCTATAGACCTCTATTATATCCTCTTTTAATCTTCTCTTTTCCAATCTGAAAAGTCCTAGGCTTTTTAATACAGAAACTCTTCCATACCGCTAATCATTTTTGTTGCCCTTTTCTGTATCTTTTCAAATTCTAATGCATCTTTTTTGAGATGGAGTGACCAGAACTGCACATAGCCCGGGTCAACACTGGGGGGCAAGGGTTGATCTAAGATACGCAACTTCAGCATAAGAATAGCATAGCCGAAGTCGACATATTTAGATCAATTTACCACGGCATCTTCACTGTGGTGAGTAAACAGCTGGAGCTCCCTCATCAACTCCGCCTATACCTCTCGCGGTGATAGAGTACGGGAGTAGACAGGAGAGCACTTGGGGATCAATGTATCGCATCTAGTCTAGACGCGATACATTGATCCTCAATAGATCGATCTCACAGCATCGATGCCCGCCATAGTGTAGACCTGCCTATAGAATTCAAGGTGTGGACATACCATGGATTTATATTGAGGCATTATAATATGGTACCTTGATTATGATCTGGTCCCTTGCAGTACCAGGCAGCCAAACTCCTCCTGTTAAGTGGAGTGATGTCGTAAGGCTTTTATGTTTTTTCCTGTCTCTACTAAGAGAACTTACCCAGAATAGATGGATCTGCTTAATTGTTGGCAGCACCTATTTTTTTCTCATCCTGTAAAATGCATCCAGATATCACAATGAACTCAATATACATATTTAAATAAATTAATGTCATGATTTATTATAGTTCTTGTGAAATGTCAGTGGGTGGAGGTGAGAAGAGTATAACTTTAGATAACTTCTAAATGCAAATAAAGGGGTATTTGAACTTTCAGTATGAGTTATGGAGAATAGTATTTTCAGTTTAGTACCACTGTTATTACCCCCACATTCTCTTATTATGTATATTCATATTGAAGGTGTCTCATAGCACAAAAGAAAAACAAATTTTATGCTGCAGGGTCTCAAGAAGAAAATTTATATTTACCCTGCATTTTTGGGGGGGGGGGGAGGGAGATGAAAAATATTAACATATTGCTTATACTGACAAAATTTGAGAGAAATGTGTATTTGCAGACTCACTCTTACATAGGTGAACGGAGTGTTAGATTATACCACTATTATGTTTGTAGGGGCCTCATGATATATTTTTGTGCCCATAGCATGCAATGCAAATGTTCTCTTTTTTATGGTCTGCTGACAATTATCATTTGTTTTTCAATATTTTTTTTAATTAAATGGAGATTTAATTAGTCCATCTGGGGCACATAGCACATTTTTCTGCTATAACTTTCCATTATTTCAGAAACACATTACCAGATGCAGATTTCATAAACAAACACATATGGCTGTCATGCATAAATCATGGGCAGGATAAATTACTGCTGATACCATCTGATTGCATTATTTTGTCTTCCATCACATTATTTAACCATGGAGTTTTTAGGAGCTAATGTTTTTGTTTTGTTTTGTTTTTAAGCATACAGTCTAATGTTTAATTTTTCACATTTGTTAAACATATTTGATCCTGCTTGTTTTCATTCATATTTCAGTCTGCTTTTGTTCATTCTCCAAGAACTGTTGCAAGAGGAATCTTCATGCACAATTAATATTTTGGAGGTATAGTATGTAGCAGGATACACAGACAACAAAACAGCTCTTTACTACAGGAGTAAATTTTAAAATAATAATAATAGGTCAAATTCTCCGCTGTCATTGATTTCATTGGTGTTATGCCAGGAGAGAAATTGGCTTAATGATGTATAAGATATCAACCGAACTCTTTCAAATATCGTTACAGCCATTGGGCCTGTTCCTGGTAGAACACTCAGCACCTAAGGCCAAATTCATACGTGCCCTTTGAGCTATCTGTGCTGGCGCAAACCGGCACAAAGCAGGTGTATGGCTGCTTTGGTGATTAGTGCTGATGAAGGTAGTCTGTGTACAGAGCCTTCTTTCTGCCTTTTTCATAGCATTCCTAGTTGCATGGTATGTTCTACTGTGTACAAAGGATGTAGTGGAGGCAGAACAGGGGCAGGTTGGAGGAGGCATGCTGGAGACTTGTACCCAGATTCTGCATCCCTACAGTGGGTGATAGGAGAGCAGGTGCAAGTTTATATTAAAATA
The DNA here is from genome assembly GCA_032164245.1 of Sternotherus odoratus. Lineage (NCBI taxonomy): Eukaryota > Metazoa > Chordata > Testudines > Kinosternidae > Sternotherus > Sternotherus odoratus. The sequence continues at coordinate 34,669,515 of JAVMKO010000004.1, forward strand.
CATTTTATTATATGACTGACAATCTCTCTTGGGAGTTTACAACTGCGTATTATATAGATGAGTGTTTTCACCATAAATACACATACTACCATATATGTATACTATATTGCACTTAATGTGTTCAGTGGGTCAGTGTACTTTTGGCTGCAGGCTCCCGCCCAGTTTCGGCTGCTTCTCACAAGTTATGCACAGACCTGAATCCATCTACAGGGTCTTCCAGTTGCAGCTTCCTCCAAGTTGGGCTTTCTGACTCCTCCTGAAGCCTGTTCCCCTCCTCACCACATCCACTGGCTTCCCCAGAGAGAGATTGCTTCCTGGGTGAGGCTCTCTGAAAGAATTTCCTACCTCCTCCCTCTGTTGGCCAGAGCATAGGATATTTCTGCTTATCCATCCTGGAAAGTCATAGTTCTGTTGGGAATGGTAATTTCTCATTTGTCAGATTCATAACACTACCCTCTAATGATGAATTGTTAATAAACTCAAGTTAGCTTTTTATGAAGTTTTAACTGTAAACAAGGACAATGTGCTCATCAGACAATACATAAACAGTTTCCTATTTTTATACAGAAGCACACTAGCTGCACTTGAACATGTGTTTATCAAATTCTCAAGTAGGTTTTTATCTTTGCTTAGAGGATAGAGCATAGTATTACAGGGAGCAGTTTATTCATTCAAACATCCTGTATATTGTGCCTTGGATTTCCTATATAAAAATCAGTATTGAGATAAAAACCTCCTTCCCATGATTTATGATTGGATATTTGTTTCATTTCTGTCACAGTGATATTCAGGCTCCTATTAGGTGTGAAATACTGTAAAGCAAATTAGTGAACTGGACAGAGAATATATCAGTAAGATTATTTTGTTTCAGTGGGTTCAGTATTTAGCAGTTTCAGTCTTCAGAATGCTATATTAACATTAACTAAATAATCTTCACAATCCATCTCTGAGTTGGACAGGTATATAGATAGGTAAGTATCACTGGCATCCAGATGTTACAGCTGGGGAATGTTAAAGGATACGCCCGCTAGGTGGGTGACTATACAAAGGAGGGGGTCTGTCTGGCTATTTAAGGGGGAACTTTTTACTTGCGGCGATAAATAAAATATTGGGGCTTGGGAAAATAAGACACCAATTTATTGTTCTGGGAACAAAAGGTTCTTAATTACAGGTTACAATTTAGGTTTATACACTCTGATTAAAATAACAAAGATACATTAATAACTAGCTATCAATACTATAAAAATTACACACAATATGTACACATATATCAATTTATACTTACAAATACAACTCAAACTCGACACATCACACGGCCGGCAACACGTTAAGCTCCACTGGGACACGAGAGCTGGGAGAGACCTAGGGGTGATCAGCCTCCAGGGACCAGTAGGTACGCCTCTCTCTCCGTCCGCAATAAGTACGGGCAGAACAATTATACTTGAGATGACGCGACTTGGCACGGGGCGTGACAAAGTAGGGGCAGCAAAATTTCATCCTTATTAGGAATTTAAGAAGATAACGTCGTGGGTTTTTCTGGTAAGGCTACATGTCCTTGGTCTGGCTTGGGGGGGGGGAGGTGTTGGGAGGAGGTGTTGCATAGTGTATGCTGACAGCAGCTCAAGTTATGAAGACTAAGACAATAACAGGAAGTGGTGGCTTGAACATACAGATGGCATGTGGTATGTCTGAGAGCAACTTGAACTGTCACAGTAACCACAAAAGAAGGAAGTCAAAGTGCATATACAGGCCAGTATCTATATGAATAATAAAGGCCAAAACATTTACAAGGAGGAAATATTTTAACAGGGAATACTAAAACAAAGGAGTTAGGAGCAGATTTTTAAAAGTATTTAAGCACTTAAGGTGCAGACTGGTGCTTAGTGAGATTCGCAAAAGCTAGATGCCCATGAAAATCCCACTAGGTGCCCATTTGCATTTTTATGTGCCTAAATTCCTTTAAAATTTCTGCCCTAAGTGACTTGTTAAAGGCCAAAGTGGGTATTATTATTGCAATCAAGGACAAGAATCAGGAATTTTTACTTCCAGTTGCATACTCAAATCACTAGAGCCTCATGTTTACTCCAAATTTTCCTTTATTAGAGAAATCAGTGTCTGAAAAGAGGTGATCGATTTTTAACTTTACTATTTTAATGACTCATACAGTATGCAATAATATGAGTACTATTACTATATTTATTTATATTGTAACGCTGCCAGGAGGCTCCAGACCTATTGTGTTAGGCACTGTATAAATATATGCAAAAAAATAGCCCTGGCTCCAAACAGCTTACAACTCAGGGATGTCACACGATCAGAAATGGGAGGAGGTGGTCCATGCAATTGTGAAAAGGAGGAAGAGTGATTCATAAGAGAATCTTTATGTTAAAATGTGTTCCACATGAGAGTATTTAGGAGTCTACAATACAGAAAGCTAATGATGTTGTGCTTTATTCAGAATCCTGTTCTAGAAGAGTTAACAATTAATATTATACTGTGTTTAAGATATAAAGTACTATGTAATATGTTGTTATGGTTTATTAATGAAGATTCTTTTTCCAGTCTTCTGAGCCATCAATAACAGTACAAATATTTTGGCATTAGTTATTTAATCAGACTATGAATTCTTGGGATCCCACATAAGAAGCCGTCTCTATGGTGCGTGGGAGTTACTAGCTTATCAGAGAAATGGGGCCCAAAGATTTAAAATTCAGGGGGTGCCCTCTTTTTCAAAAGAAAACTGGTAGTTCTGTGACATGGGACTTTTACGACAAGTCATTTTCCTTTAAGAGATTAGCAGGTATTGGGGAGGTGGGGAGAGAATTATTCAGAGGTGGTTTTGGAAGGGGTGGCGGGGAGAACTGTCACATACTCTTTCGTAGAAATAGTCTTATTGAGTCTGAAATCTTGCAGAACAATTAAGTATCACCTTAAAATACCAGGAATAATTTGTCTGTTGGTTGAACACATGGATAGTAAATTTCTCTGTGGGACTTTCCTTAGGCCCCAAATCAAAAAAGCACTTGAGCATCCCAAATCAGGAAAGTGCTTAAGCACATATTTAACTTTAATCATGTGCTTAAGGCTTAGTGACTCCAGTGGAACTTAAAGATAAGCATGTGCTTGAGTGGTTTCTTTAATAGGAATCCTTTCTTGAAATCAGGGCCTGAAAGAGAGAAAGGCACCTCTCCCCTCTTTAAGTTCCCCTTCTCTTTTCATGTGTGAGCAGCATAGTTTCCATTTAAATCGAAAAATGGCAAACAACCACATTCTGTGAAAACTTACTCATTTTCTAATTCTATCTTCATATTCAATGTTTTTTTGTTAATGTCATTTGATGCCCTACAGAGACAAAGTGATGAGAAATCCCAGAGGCCTGACAGATGAGTTGACTAGTCCTGTTTATATAAAGTCCTGTGATCACACTAAGGACTTTGTTTCCTTGTTTGAGATGTTGTTTTGTTTGTTTGTTTTTTGAACAACTGCCTTAACTACAAATGTTTAATTAGCATAGAATCTTTGTGGTGAAGGGTGATTAGGATGAAGAAAGGAAAATCCTAAAAATCATGACTTACTGAGTTGCCAGTTTAAATCTAACTGTTGTTTATGCAGTTTATACTATTACTCTGATACTTATAAAATGTATGGAGAAGGTCAATGTTTGGTGCCCCTTGGTTAATCTATATTCTTTTTAAATCAAGGATGCCTAACAGGATGAACTGTGAACTAAATAGCTTTAACAGTTAGTGTAGATCCTTTGAATATTAACAAATAAACAAACACAATGGGATGTACATACAAACTTGGTACTTTAAAATAATTTCTGAATATTTACTTGCTTCATTGATTGTTTCCCCCACATGCTTGTAACAGTCAAGTGAAGTTCCACTGAAATTCATATTTGTACATATAACTATAAACTGGCAAATCTCACTTTTTTGCCAGCAGTCCAGTTGATTTTTTGATTAGTTGAATAAATGATGTGCTGAAAATCAGTCGTCTTGTTGCTTCGTAGATTAAGCCATAGACTTTGAAATCGTCTGCTATGATTTGTTTCTCTGGCAAGTGATGGTTCCATGAAGCCAAATGGTCAGTTGCATTGTATCTAAAATGATTTAGATTGTAGCTCTCTAGAGAGAAGACAAATAGGATTTTGTTAATTAATAGTAGTGGTGGTATTCATTAAGTGCAGATGTCCTAGAGATTTCATCTCCCTTTCTCTCTGCCACTCTACCAAAGTTTGGGTTATACTTGGGGTTTTGGTTAAGCCTAATTATGCAGATGAAGGTCAACTCTGACATTCAGAGCTGGGTTCATATGAACTTTCCCCACCCCCATGCACGCAGAACAAAATTCTGAGGGTGTTCAGATCTACTGTAAACTTTCGTTAAACACTTTCGGATGATGTGGACCTCATTTTAAGAGAGAGAATCCTCTCGTGGTATATATCTCCACCCATTAGTCATATAAAGCCCTGTGGTAATTACAGCAGTTACATGGCAAATAATAGTAGTATAGTATTTCACACATTTTTAGTTTGTTTCCCAGATGATATATTTCATTAAAGGGGACGAGCCAGCCCCATGTGACAAGCCAGTTGTTTGCGGATAACAGAAGTGCTTTGCAGTCCACCCGTTTGAAAAGGATAGCAAGAGCGCTGGGTTAGGCACAACTAGAAAATAGTTTTAATAAAAAAATAAAGTGATGATCCACTAAAACACTAGCTCCATAGCTGACATGTCCTCAAGTTTTCTGACTGAACTTATTCCTAAATCGTGGAAGCTCAAGAATGGCAAGATTACCATGACCTGACAATTGTCAGCTATAAATAGATATCTCACTTCCTGTTTGTCATCTTCTCTTCTTCCTACCTTTTGTAGCCCACCCCAAACTTCTCTCTTTCACCAACAGAAGGTGGTCTAATAAAAGCTATTACCTCACCCACCTTATCCCTCAAATATCCTGGGTCCAGCGTAACTATAACACTGCAAACAATATTAGGAATATGTCCCTTCCCAAGGCAGCGATCAGCTCTTGATTCATGTTTGACTTTCATGTATAGTTCTCCTGTTAGTATGTGGTCCCATTTTTAACCTATTTGCAGATTCCCTCGATTATCCCAAATTGCTTTCACATGGAGCTGAGGTTAAGCTTTATTTCTCTTGGCTTGTCCCTTCTGCAGCAGACACTTCCTCTTCACTTTGAAAGGACAAAGCAATGTTCAGCTGTCTGGGCCTGAGCCCAGGATTTGATTTATACATTATTTAATTTCCTTTAGAAAATTGGAAGCAGGACTTATAGGAATGGAAGTCAGTACTTTTCATTTGTTTAAGGACTCTTTTAAGGCTAATATAATCATCAGTAGTAGATGTGAGCATGATTAGGGTGACTTAAGGTAAAATAAAGAACGTTGAATAGAAGGGGAAAGTCTTTCATAATGGGGAGGGTGCAAAGATGCATAGCAATCTGCAACATATGCAAGTTGTGAACTGTGGTATTAGAAAAATATGAAAACAGAAAATCATCAAATTTTGTGTGACATGTTTAAGACACCTGTATCCCTTTATGTAGAGCCCATTACCGTATATTACATTTGTAATCATTTTTTGAATTGCAGTGGTTTCTGGAACTTAATTTAACCATCTAACTTATTTTGCAGAGATTGTTCAGTTAGTCTGGAGGTTTCCATTAGGGCTGACTCTGCATTCACTCCTGCAATTAGGTCCATGCAGGCCGTGAATTGAGTGCCAAGACTATTTGAAAATTTCTCATGCAACTTAGTCAGGAAATTAAAAATTAATTTTGGGAAGGACGTGATATAATGTTTGGCAGTGAAATTTGAATATTGTGTCCATCTGGTGTGGAAAGTCTTAATTTCCCCAAAAAAGCAGCATTAATATTTAAATATTTGTTACATAGGATTTTGAATGATCTATAGCATAGTAAAGTAACCTGTTGGCGACACTAGTGGTATACATGTGCATAGCTTTACAATATGATGTGCTCCTTGCAGACTTTATTTTAGTGAAATACCATTTAATGAAGGCAAATAAAAGTCCTAAATTGTTTCAGTGCATTGCTATGTGACAATTGCAATTTCAGTAATGGTTTTGTGCAAGAATTGACTTCACCATTAGAAGATTTCACAGTGCCTACAGGTACATATTTATTGCCAGAACTATCATAGTTACAATGTAAATATTGCAAATCACATACACCTGCTAAATAGAAAATGATGTACATTATATTGTGGGCCAGATTTTGAAAATTTGAAATGTTATTGTGTTGAGCAACTTCCACACTCTAAGGCAGCATTTGAACACACATTTCAGATATTTCATGCACACAGGATCGGCTTAGACAATTTTGTATGCCTGACTTTTAAAAAATTGAGTTTATATGTAAATAAAGAAAATGTGGAGTGATGCAAACCAATGTAAGACATGAAATACCAATCTGACATTGACACTACAACTTGATATTGGTGGTAGGGATGTGGAGACTTTTTTTAATCCTTCCTTTCTTTAAAAAAGCAGACACAAAACATATAATAGATTCCAGGTTCTATACACAAACCAATGCATGTACAGCATCTGCTATCAGACTCACAGTGCATTGTTGTTTGTAAGTTGGAGTTTTCTTTCTTTTATTTTGTAATTACCTGGGAAGTTGCAATAAGAATTATTATATTCATTATTTCCTAAATCCTACACACCTACCTACCTGCAGGAGCATACACCTGCAGAAGTACTAATCTGCTTCCACTGCCTGATAAGGGAGTAGCAAGCCAAAGTGAGTCTATTTACTCTCTGATACATGCTGTGTTCTGTAGGGCTTCCATTTACATCAGAGTTGAGAGAAATGTGTGTGGGCAGGTTGAGAGAGTCCAGGGTTCATGGCCAGTTGGTCCATAAGTAGGTGGAACTCTACTTAAAACCCTCATATGGGAGTAGAGAAGAAACAGTTGAGTCTAGTGCAACCAATAGACTTCAGTATTGTTACAGAGAAGTTCATGTGGATAAGCCACAGGAAAGGGAGACAGGAAACTTCCGTTCAATTCCAGGCTCTGCCACTGATCTGGCACATGGGCAAGACACGTCACATCTGTCTCTGGTTCCATTACCACCTTTTCTCTGTCTTGTCTCTTTAAATTGTTTGCTCTTTGGGGCAGGAACTCTCTCTTACTGTGTGTTTATACAGGACCTATCATAATCCGGGGGAGGGGGGTGTCCTGATCTTGGTCAGGACCTCTGGGTACCTACTTTAGTACAAATAGTAATTAGAACTTGGGTAGATCCCCATTTCCATCACATGTACACAGAGAATCCCTGTGCAAATGTGAGCCGCGTTTGAAATATCAGTGGACAAAAAGATATTTGAGAGACATAGCATGGAGATGGAGATGTCATTAGCTTTAACTGACAAGTAAGATATTATGGAACTGAGATTCCATTGAAACAATAGTAAGTAATCTGCATATTCTGGTTAAGTAATGTAGTTTCTCATCAGCTTTCTCTGAACTGCACCAATCTGATAACTACATTCCTAGGCAGTTTTCGATAAAATGGCACTGAGGGCAACAGATTTGCTTTACTGTGTAATTGAACATGCAGTCAAATTATACAATGTATTTATCATAATTCATGAAAAATGGACTACAAATGTGCAGTGCAAGCTGCCTGAAGGAGACTGTTTCCACAGAATTATAGATCTTAGAGACAGGTAATATTTAGTCCCAGCATAAGTCACTCAGTCTCTGGCAAAATACTAATTTTTTTGAAGTGCCTCCCTAAACTATTTTTGCCTGTTACTAGTGAAGGAACTTCCCCTACAGATTTCTATATTCTCACTGGTCTGACTATAAAATCATGTTTAGGACCAGCTATGATTTGGGTGGCTATGCGGGGGCTCCCATGTCTTCAGTTTCTCCTTCCACACACGCATCCTGTCTCTCTTCTCCTCCTTCCCTTTCCTCATCCCATTTTACTTTCTCCCCACCCACGGCTGTGAGGACAGAGGCAATTGATATTACTTTTGCAAGTGATGGTAGGTGAGAAAGGGGAAGATCAGTTGGGTCTTTTCTCAGAGCAGAGAGCACACTGAACTTTGGTAGGTAAAGTCAGCAAAGCCCTGATCAGCACACCGATGTAGTGGACATTACAATGCTGTATTCAACTTATGACTGTCCCCCAGCATGGCAGTCTCCTGGGCTATGGATGACACAGGTCCCAAAAGCTAGCTCTGCTGTTGTTTGTGATAGCAATTCTCTGTTTTTTATTTTTGTTCATCTTTTGTATTGGTTCGTACTCTGAATAATTCTATGGCCATTCGTATTGTTCAGCTCTTTCTCCGCACGTCCCCTGTCATCTAAGGCAGTTGCAGCTTCCTGAAGCACCTGTTTCTCCCCAACTTGCTCTCATCCCTGTGATGGTGTAGGAGTTTACCCGGCAAGGATTCTGTTTGCAGTCGGGAAGAAAAGGAGCCTCTAGGTACTGCCACAATAAAAATAATACCCATGCATGAGACTGTCCACAGAGTGACGAAGGACTTTGGACATCACAGGGTTCTGGCAGGGCCTGGTAGTTGAACACTAAGCTCAATAGTATGCCAAACCTAACATGCTGTTTGCCCAAAGGGGAATGACTCCCTTCCCACAGGTTTTCCCCAGGGAGGTTCCCTGAACATTTAGGCACAGGGGAATATACAAAGACAAGAGAACTGCACAACATTTACATTAAAGTACAAGGGCCTTATCTAACTCATTTTTTGCTAACATAACCCTGTCCAAGTATTTGTGTATAAATGGTTAAACAAAAAAGTAAATCACTGGTATATCATCATTCTCCCATCTGTCTATTGGTTTTGTACAGCTGCCCATCATCATCAGTATCTGTGCCTTCCATGTTAAATCAATAGCAATAGTAAAGTTCCTAGTGGATTTAACTGACTTTCTTGCTCTCCTCCCTTTTATTCAAGGTAAAAACTCTCCTGGGTTTTTTGGAGGGTGCGGGGTGGCTTTCTGTGCAGGATCAGTGGCAGACAGCCATGGTCACTATTCAGAAAAACAGCCTGCTGCAAAAAATCAGAAACTAATTTAGACCACTAGCTACTGGGAGTGGTGAGGCTAGTCAGGTGGAAAGGGGATAAGAGTTTGATCATCTTTATGCCACAGACTTTTCTGTGTTCCTTTTACTGGCGGTAGCAACCATAGAAATTACTAAAGCACTAGCAGTATCATAATGCTCTCGCTCTGTGACACTCTCAGGAGTGAAGGAGAAGTCCAGCATGTTCTTTGGTTGTTAAGGAAGAAAACAGAGGGAGGGAGAAATTTCTTACTCTTGACCTACTAAAGAGAGGGCTGCTGTCCTAGTTCCCACAGACAAGTAGGGCATGAAGGAATTTTGTAAGGTTCCTCTCTTCTTTTATGTGCCTTGTTTGGACGGATGCCCAAAAGGTCTCGGTTTCTTCACCCAGCTGAATTTAAAAAAAGGACTAGGAGAAGTGAGGCCCAGCTGACTAAACATCAGGCAGCTGCAGGATATTCTGTCTTCCCAGGTTACATTATGATATATACTGTGTGTCACCTGACATCATGTCGAAGTAAGATGGTATCCTTAACTCTGCTGCTGAGAAGAGAGCAGTCATAAGCAGCTGTTTAATGCTGTAACCATAATTCCTTTTGTAAACCAGCTGCTGCAAATGCAATTTTTTTCTTCAGAGGTCCCTAAGATAGCACTACCTAGAGCTATGACATGTCCTGCAAGTCTCAGAAGATGTTTAGCTGGCATAATTCAGTCCATCTTGCTGGGGGGGGCATTCAGCATACTAATGGCTCCATGCACACGTTCTCTGCAGTAACAGTGTACTGTAAGTGCAAACACACTACACTGTTCATTACTTTTAATTAAAAAGTGTATGTATAAGTAAAAAACCTCTTTTATATATAGACTAGCAAAAATACCCGGCGTTGCTCGGGGTATTTGTAATTGGAAACTGGGATGTAAAAAGACTACCATGTTTTTTATTAATACAAATTTTGTTCAGACGTTTCAGCGTTGCTCGGGTCCATTAGAGGAAGGAGGGGGGAGAGAACTGAGCGAGTGCGGGGTCCGTTGGAGGGGGATATTATTACATCATAACTGTGTCACAGAGAACAGCAGATTTTAACCTGCTGCCCAGCTAATGTTAATGGGCTTTAAAGAATTTCACCCCTAGGGGGTGTAAGAGGTGAGATTTGAAAAATTTTCGACTCTTACCCTGATTAGGACCCTAAAGCCTATAACTGTACCAAATTTCAAGTCTCTAGCTCAAACGGTGTGGAAGGAGTAAGGCAGCATACATACACGCACACACGCATACACACACGCATACACCATTTGACTTTTATAGATATAGATAGATATAGATATAGATAGATAGATACACACATATGTGTGTATAGTGTCTTTGGTTTTCTAGAGGCTTTGGATTCCTGGTCCTCTCTAAAGGAACAAGTTAAACTTTCTCATTGAAATAATTTTATAAAAATGAAATCATTCTGAGTTTAACCAGAAATGCAGTTTAATTTTGTATGGAAATACTTGGAGGTGTTTTGTTTTGTTTTTATGTTGCATAAATATAGCCGAAACTAGAAGTTGGCAGAGAATGCTGTTTAAAAATATTTTGTCCCAGCATGTAAAAACTCGTTGTGTTATAGAATTCTTTTGTTAAAGGTTCAGCTATGCCATGTCTCTGCCAGAGTGATGGGATCCATATCAACTTTGTAAGTTTTGGAAAGTAACCGGCATTTTGGGCTTGTCGTTACAAATGTTAAATTGGAATTTATACGTTTAATATATTGCTTGGAAAGATACCATATGTAGTAATTTTTTAAAGAGACAGTGGAAAAAATAAAGCTTACAACTACATTTGAAAATTCACCCTGGCTGTTAAATCATGCCCGAATGAATAGAAATACAGTAAACCCTCGATTTAACAGACCTCGATTTAACGGACTTCGGATGCAACGGACAAAATTTCTGAGCAAGTCTGATGCATTCCTGATCCATTTCAGGTGGGCTGGCTGCCGGCTCCCGCCCGGGTCCCAGCAGCCAGGACCCGGGCGGGCTGGCTGAGTGCTCCCGCCCAGGTCCCAGCAGCGGGCGGGCTGCGGAGCTGTCGCCCCGACCCTATGGCGGGCGGACTGCTGCTCCGACAGCTCATTTTTTTTTATATTATTAAATAACGGACTTTTTGATTTAACGGACACCCCCTCGCCCGAATTAGTCCGTTAAATGGAGGTTTTACTGTATATGCAAAGACACTTCTGCATCTACTGGTGAATATCTTGATTTATTCCATTTAGACTCATCTTATATATATATATACCGTATTTTTCGCCCTATAGGACACTCCGGCCTATAAGACGCCCCCTCGTTTTTCAATAAAAAAGCCGGACAAAAAAAAAAAAAAGGCGCCTCGCTCTCCCGTCCCCGCCGCGCGGGCGGGCTGCCGGGAGCGTCCCGGTTCCTCCCTCCCCGCCGCGGGCGGGCTGCCGGGAGCGCTCCCGGCAGCCCGCCCGCGGCGGGGAGGGGGGAACCTCGGCAGCCCGCCCACAGCGGGGAGGGGGGAACCGGGACGCTCCCGGCAGCCCGCCCGCGGCAGGGAGGGGGGGACCGGGGCGCACATTCGCCCTATAAGACGCACCAACTTTCCCCCCCCCCCCCCGTTTTGGGGAAGAAAAAGTGCGTCTTATAGGGTGAAAAATACGGTAATATAATTCTCTGTGATGTTTACTCACATGACCCTAGGTTTTGCAGTGCCAAATGGGCAATTGCATGTGGCGGGCGTGTCAAACTTATTCTCTACCTATAACATTACCTCTACCTCTGTATTTCCATAATGACTGCCCAGTTGCGCATGATCACATTTTTGTGAGGTTCTGTAGGCTCTGGTGATGACAATACATAGACCAGGAAGCCAGGAGACAGATCTGAAGCACAGATTCCCCAAATGAGAGTAGGGGATGACAGTTGGAGACAGCACAGGCATGGAACTCTCATTGTCAGATTGTGTGGTGTGAGCACTTGCAAAACCTATGCTACACATTTGTCACATAGGCCTAATGTCCTCCTCTCTGTGTGTATAAATGGTTAAACAAAAAAGTTAAACATTGATTTAATACTAAATATAGAAGCAAGTTTGCAGTAATACATAAGAAAGCTTTGCCATTCATGATTGAGGTTTTTCTCCTCAAGCATGGCATGTTTGTTTTTTAACCTGAAGCTCATATTTTGTCCTCTTTCCTAAGCACCAACTTCCAGTCCTTTAATGATCTTATCTAATAAAATCTGTAGAGATGGCAGGTTTTGTTCATTACAGTTCTTCAATCTGCTCTTCTGAACCTGTCTCTGGCTAGCAGAGACTGGTCGGCCAATCTTCTGGATCATAGATGGAGGATATACATAAATTATACTGTCTGTCCTCTCTCATGTTGACAGGAAATCCTCATCAATCATGAATTGCAAAGTTCCGTCGTCTTTCCTACAAGTCTGTTTTTTCTTTAATAAACTATTCAATGTTATGACTTTTACTGAACTCTTGTTTTTACTAACCAGAAAGAGAAAGGAAGCACCCAAATTTATATTAATAATATTTTATTAAAGCACATTATTGTTGAGGAGAGTATCAAAATAAAAGCCTGTAAGTCTCAAGATGTTGCTCATGTATTTAGGATGCTACAGGCTTTATCTGATATATGAACTTTTACTTGAAGAAATTAATATTTAAATACATATTGTTAAAAACTGAAGTGATATCTGTGTGTCTGTCTTAGACACATATGGTCTCCATTACCATAGTATCTGAGAATCTCAGAATCTTTAATGTATTTATTGTCAAAACACCCCTGTGACATAGGAAAGTAATATAAAATAGTGATTACTGGTCAAGATCTGTGTAAACTAGTTCTGGCTCTAATTTAGTATGCAGGTATTTACCATAGAAACTCTGTGGTACATAAGAACTTGTAGAATGGATAGCGAGATTCTTTACAGAATGTGAACTGTATTGTGAATGTACTTTTACTTCACTATGTCTGAGATGTATTAGCTCTTTTTCCAAATAACCAAAAAAAAGAACACTACGTTTTAAAAAGGAACTGTGTTCAGCATAATGAAGAGATTGCAGAATGTGTATTTCTTGCTAAGGATTTGGTGTGTCTTTTGAGTTATTGATCTAAGTAACATTTCTGGTTTTGTGTCAGCAGGGACACTTTGCAGGATAATCAGAGTTATTCCATCCCTTTTGGAGCTATCCTTTTCCTAAAGGAGTAAAACTATTATAATAACATAAGAGAAAATAAAAAAAAAATCCAGGCACAGCATTCATTATCATCCCTGAGGTTCTTTTACAGACAAAACAGGATTATTTGCAGTAAGACGCAAATACTAACTTAAAACCTTTAGTTTTCAAATATGATACCCAAAACTTCCATTTCTAGCTACTTAAAAGCGTTTTGGTTCAGTCCTGTTTTAAAGAAAATTGAGTTTGCATGGCACCTTGATGTGCTTTTTATCCACTTTTGTATGAAAAGCCCAAACCTAGGGATACCAAGTTATTGTTTGTTTCTCACTGAATCAGTGGGAAGCAAAGTTCCATTTTAGCACACAGTTAGTGCGCTCTCTGTCTCCATTCCTCCTCCTGTCTTCTGTGCTTGCGATAGTTCATCTGTCAGGCTGTTCTCTACTCTGTGATTTTGAAGAGTCTTCCATGACAAATTTCCTGGGTCTGATTCTCTTCTCATTTAGGGCTTGTCTACATGGTGCATTAATCTGCACTAGAGGGTTGTGGATTCCAGTGCACACTAGATTGTTGTGTGCTTACTGGCCTGTGTGGACCCACATAGGCCAGTTCTTCTTCGAGTGCTTGCTCATGTCCATTCCCATATATGTGTGTGTGCGTTCCGCGCATGCCCGGTCCGGAAAGCTTTTCCCCAGCGGTACCCGTAGGGTCGGCAGGGGCGACCCCTGGAGTGGCGCCGATATGGCCATGCATATATGCCCCTGCCGACCCTCCCCCCGCTCAGTTCCTTCTTTCCGTCCGTGGCGGTTGCTGGAACAGTGCTCTTCTCTTGCGGTATCGTGCTGTTAGTTAGGTATTTACTTAGTTAGATATTTAGATAGGTATTTAGATAGTTCTATTGTGCAGTTAATTATAGTAGTTAGTGTTGTTGTTATATAGTGTAGTGTAGATAGTTAGCCTATTGTTCCCTGGCGTCAGGCTATGCCTGGAGCGTCAGGGTTCAAAGCGTGCAAGGACTGTGGGAGGCCCATGCCCATCAGCGATCCCCATTCTCGCTGCCTGAAGTGTCTCGGTGAAGGGCACCAAACGGATCGTTGTAACATCTGCAAGGGCTTCAAACCCCGCACGAAAAAAGAACGAGACTCCAGGTTGAAGTTGATCTTAATGGAGTCCGCCCTGCGGCCAGTGGAGCCGTCGACATCGGGCAGCGCACCGGCATCGGTCCGCGGCACCGAGGCACCGAAGACCGTGAAGTCCTCCCGGCACCGGTCCCCCCGGCACGGTGCAGGTTCATCTAGAAGGCACCGGTCTCAATCCCCGGTGCCTTCCAAGAAGTCCAGAGGGCGCTCCCCGGTGCGTAGGTCCACGGGTGATCCCTCAGGTGTGGTGACAGCTCCGGAGCGCGCGAGGCGGCCCCGTTTAGAGCCCACACCAGCTCCGGCGGCACCAGAGCCAAGGGCGGTTTCCCCTGAAGAGGAATTCCCCCTGGAGAGCGAGACACCCGGGCTAGAGATTCCATCTACCCTGGAGGTGTTTGTCGTCGCTGAGGACCTTATTGGTCTCACTACGGGCCCGGCACCGGAGTTCATCGTCCCGGCACCGGCTCCCCGTACAGCCGCACCGACCGTACCGCTCATGTCAGTGGCACCGGCACCGGCACCGGCACCGGCGGGCCCCTCCCTCCAACCTCCAGCGGCACCGGCGACGGCACCGTTAGTCCCGGCACCGGTGCACCCCGCGGCGCGGGCGTACACGCTCCCTGGCAAATTGGATGCCTACGGCAGACTTGTGGCACCGGACGGCACGGCACCGCCCTGGTCCCGGTCAGAGTATTCCTCCGAGTCGGATGCCTCCTCGTATCGGTCGAGATCAAGGCATAGCCACCACTCGTCTCGACGGCACCACTCTCGGCACCGACACTCTTCTCACCGTCGGCACCGACAGTATGTAGATGAGAGCCAAGCTACCAACCCATGGCCGTTTTGGACTCCCTTTGCCTACCACCAGGCTCAGGGCCCTGCCTCACTAGCGTCACTGCCCCCGGTACCGAGGGGCCCGGTGTGCGCTACTATAACTAGGCCACAATCCGAGATGGGGGAGGACCAGCAGCCGGGACCGTCTGGTTCTGCATCCCAGGTGAACGAGGAGCGGGACGGGGAGGCCTACCAACAGCAGCAAGACCAGGTAGCCGACATTCAGCCCACCTCCTCGTCTTCATCACCAGATGACGCAGTGGCAGGCACGTCTACGTCATTGCCCCCCATGGACCTCAGGGGCCACCAGGACCTACTGAAAAGGGTGGCCCAGAATCTGAACCTCCAGACGGAGGAAGTAAAAGAGGAGGAGGACGACCCTAATATGGACATCCTTTCCTCCAACCTACCATCCCAAATAGCTCTGCCATTTATGAAAAGAGTTAAATCTACTATGGAGACATTGTGGCAGACCCCTTCCTCTCTTCCACCGACGGCTAGGGGAGTGGAACGGCGTTATTTCGCACCCAGACAAGGGTACGAATATCTCTTCACCCACCCTCCACCGGGTACCTTAGTAGCAGATGCTGTCAACTTTCGGGAACGTCAGGGGCAGACGGGACCCACCCCGAAGTCCCATGACTCCAAAAAATTGGATTTGTGGGGCAGAAAGGTTTACTCGTCGGCGGCCTTACAACTCCGAATAGCCAACCAGCAGGCCGCGCTGGGACGCTACTCATATAATACTTGGTCCGCTATGTCCAAGTTTGAAGGAGCCCTCCCAAAAGAGTCGGTCCAGGAGTTCAAGGCGGTCGTGCAAGAAGGCAGACTGGTTTCCAGAGCTGCCCTCCAGGATGCCTTAGATTCGGCGGACTCGGCGTCCCGGCAGTTGGCCACAGCAGTCGCCATGCGTCGTGGGGCATGGTTGCATGTGTCGGGCATTCCACTGCCGGTGCAAGCTACTATTCAGGACTTACCTTTTGATAGGCAAGGCCTGTTCGCGGCTGACACAGACAAAAAGCTCCAGTCCATGAAGGACTCTAGGGCGATGCTTCGCTCATTGGGGCTACACACACCCCAGGGACAGAGGAGGCCCTTCAGGCCACCTCCGCCTCCGCCAGCTAGGCCTTTCCAAGCCCCTCCCTATAGACGGGACCAACCAAGGAGAGGCGGAAGGGGTGGGGGTAGAGGGCGTCAGAGTTCCTCTTTCCGCCAGTCTCAAGGATCAGGAAACAACCACCCTCCCGGGCCCAGGCCGAACTTTTGAAGCCGCGCCCGGGGACGCCGAACCAGCATCCAACTCCATGGCTTCCTTTCCGTTTGTGAACCGTCTGTCCCATTTCTACCAGGCATGGTCCTTTATCACCTCGGACAAGTGGGTTCTCAGCCTGGTAGAAGTGGGATATTCTATCCAATTCTCTGTTCTCCCTCCCACCCATCCCCCGTGCCCGTCCCTCTTCAGGGACCCATCTCACGAGCAACTCCTAGAACAGGAGGTTCATACCCTCTTGTCTTTGGGTGCCATAGAGGAGGTTCCTCAAGAATTTCGGGGCAAGGGTTTCTACTCCCGTTATTTCCTTATCCCGAAGGCCAAAGGTGGACTTCGCCCCATCCTAGACTTGCGAGGCCTCAACTCCTACATAAAGAAGCTGAAGTTTCGCATGCTCTCATTGGCTGTCATAATTCCTGCTATGGATCATGGAGACTGGTTCGCCGCCCTCGACTTAAAAGACGCATACTTCCATATTTCCATCATCCCGAGTCACAGACGCTTCCTGAGGTTCGTGATGGGATCCAGACACTATCAGTTCACCGTCCTTCCGTTCGGCCTCTCCTCAGCTCCAAGGGTATTCACGAAATGCATGGCGGTAGTCGCAGCATTTCTCAGACGGAACGGCATCCATGTTTACCCTTATTTGGACGATTGGCTCATCAGAGCAAAGTCAAGGGAGCTGCTTCTGACACAAATAACGTTCATCAGAGCCACCTTCCTAAAGCTGGGCCTCATTCTGAATGTATCGAAGTCAACCCTCACTCCTACCCAGAGAATCGAATTTATCGGGGTGATACTAGACTCTCGCCGTGCAAGAGCCTTCCTACCGCCCTCTCGGGCCAGGGCCATGGGGGACATTATTCGACCACTACTCCGTTTCCCCTTGACAACAGCAAGGAACTGTATGGTCCTGATGGGACACATGGCAGCGTGCACTTACGTAGTGCCGTTTGCAAGACTCCATCTTCGTCCTCTGCAAGCCTGGTTCGCGAAGGTATACAACCAGCGCAGAGACCCCCTCGACCGCGTAGTAACTCTACCACTGAAGGTAAGACAGTCACTTTACTGGTGGCTCCAGCCCAAATCTCTGGGAAGCGGGGTACCCTTCCACAGACCCCAACCATCTATCACGTTGGTGACAGACGCTTCCGCGCTAGGTTGGGGAGCTCACCTGGGAAAGACCACCACTCAGGGCTTATGGTCTCAGGAGGAGCTATCTCTCCATATAAATGTTCGGGAGCTCAGAGCGGTTCGCCTGGCATGCCAGGCGTTCCAGTCACTATTGAGGGGCAAGAGCGTGTCAGTCCTAACAGACAACACAGCCTCGATGTTCTATATAAACAAACAGGGTGGTGCTCGCTCCTCTCGCCTCTGCAAGGAAGCTATAGCCCTTTGGGAGTTCTGCATCCCCAGGGGGATCTCCCTCACTGCGGCCTATCTTCCGGGGGCTCAGAACGTACTGGCGGATTCCCTGAGCCGCTCTTTTCGGGGTCACGAATGGTCGCTCAGGCCCGATGTTGCCCATTTGATTTTCCAAAGGTGGGGGTTTCCCCGCCTCGACCTGTTCGCCACAAGGACCAACAGGAAGTGCCACAGGTTTTGCTCCCTCCTCGGCCTCAGCCCGGGCTCGGAAGGGGATGCATTTCACAGTCTATGGACGGGGGGTCTGCTTTACGCATTTCCCCCATTCCCTCTCGTCCACAAAGTACTGGTGAAGGCCCGTCAGGACAAAGCATCGGTCATACTGATAGCGCCAGCCTGGCCTCGGCAGCACTGGTACACGACCCTGTTGTCTCTTTGTGTGACAACGCCAATAACACTTCCCCTGTCACCAACACTGATCTCCCAAGACCACGGGAGAATGTTACACCCCAACCTACAGTCCCTGCACCTCACGGCGTGGTATATCCGTGGCTAAACCCAACAGAGCTTCAGTGCTCGGATTCAGTCAGGGAGGTCCTCCTGGGTAGCAGAAAACCCTCCACGAGGGGAACCTATACTGCCAAATGGAAGCGCTTCTCATTGTGGGCTCAGAACAAGGGGGTGGACCCTCTGTTTTCTTCAATTCCTACTATTCTTGACTACCTCCTTGAGTTAAAGCAGCAGGGGTTAGCGCTCTCCACGGTTCGGGTGCACCTGGCCGCCATTTCGGCGCTCCATCCAGGTGTTGATGGCAATTCGGTCTTTAGTAATCCTTTGGTTAACAGATTCCTTAAAGGTTTGGAGAGGTTGTATCCTCACATACGTCAACCAACCCCCCCATGGGACCTCAATCTGGTTCTAAAGGCCCTAATGAAGCCTCCGTTTGAACCCATCTCCTCCTGCCCCCTTTCTTATCTCTCATGGAAGACCGCGTTCTTAGTGGCAATTACCTCAGCACGCAGAGTCTCTGAGATTAGGGCGTTCACTTCTGAACCACCCTACACGATCTTCCATAAAGATAAGGTTCAGTTACGCCCACACCCGGCCTTCCTCCCCAAAGTAGTCTCGCCCTTTCATTTGAACCAGGAGATATTCCTACCGGTGTTTTTTCCTAAACCCCATGCGGATAACAGGGAAAGAATGCTCCATTCATTGGACGTAAAGAGAGCCCTAGCCTTTTACATAGAAAGAACCAAAGGGTTTCGTAAATCTCCACAACTTTTTATTTCAGTGGCAGAGAGGATGAAGGGGTTACCGATTTCTACTCAGCGCCTCTCGGCCTGGATTACTTCTTGTATTAGATTGTCTTATAACCTCTCGAATGCTACTCCACCAGCACTGTCGGCGCATTCCACCAGGGCCCAGGCCGCATCCACAGCGGTCCTGGCGCACGTTCCCATCGTCGACATCTGTAGAGCAGCGACGTGGTCTTCAGTGCACACCTTCACTTCGCACTACGCCATCGTGCAGCAGTCGATGGAGGACGCAGCTGTGGGACAAGCAGTCCTGTTAACAGGTACGCAAAGTACTCCTCTCCCTCCTCCGAGATGACTGCTCGTAAGTCACATATGGGAATGGACATGAGCAAGCACTCGAAGAAGAAAGAACAGTTACTTACCTCGTAACGTTGGTTCTTCGAGATGTGTTGCTCATGTCCATTCCGAATCCCACCCGCCTCCCCTCTGTCGGAGTACCGGCAAGAAGGAACTGAGCGGGGGGAGGGTCGGCAGGGGCATATATGCATGGCCATATCGGCGCCACTCCAGGGGTCGCCCCTGCCGACCCTACGGGTACCGCTGGGGAAAAGCTTTCCGGACCGGGCATGCGCGGAACGCACACACACATATATGGGAATGGACATGAGCAACACATCTCGAAGAACCAACGTTACGAGGTAAGTAACTGTTCTTTTGGGATGCAACATGCTAGTGCACACAGCCCTTTAGTGCAGACTAATTCACTAGATAGACATGTCGTAACTCTGGTTTTACACAGCAGTCACTTGTTTACACTACATGACAGGAGAATCAGATATCCTGACTTTGATGGGAGTTTGAGAATGAGAAAAGAGTAAAAACATAGAGCTTCGCTCTCAGGATTTAGTCCTGGGATTATTCATGTATTTTTAAAATGTCATTTATGAGTCTTTTTCACTTTTGTGAATGCTGAATGGGAAAATTGGCACTCCAGATCCATAATCTTCCTTTTAGAGCGGCTAGTTAGGTGCACACCATGCAGAAACAGTCTTTCAGGTAGTCTTCATCCAGGAAGCACCCCAATTTGCACTATTCACAAACCACAGGATACCATTCTGGTTTAGGTTCCTAATCCCTCTCACACACAACCCCTTACAACATCTACTTGGGGGGGCGGGGGAATGAGCTAGAAAGGAAGGAAAAAAGAAAAATGAAACACAGTGTGCAGCCAGCCAATCAGTATGGCAGTTACCCACATACAATCAGCACCAGCTGCAGCCCAATTAAACTCAACATTCACAGGTGTTCCCAGCAGCCTGTGTGTTAACAAAACCACTTTCTTGAAAATACCTCAGACTTTAACACAGAAACTCATTTCTTTTTAACGTTCTTGAAAGCTATTTAGAGCACTTTAAATACAAAGAAGCTGAAAAGGACTTTCAGCCCACTGGAAAGAGTTGGTGCTTAATGCCAAAATGGGTGGGAGTCAGCCAAGTTGAATCAGCCAGTGTAACCATTGGTTTGTTGCGGGGAGGGGGGGAGAAGGGTTATCCTGAGTGGTGCTTGTTTAGGAACAATGGTGCCCATTTGATTGTTAAGATTTGATTCTCTATTTTACTATCCATCATATTTGTAATACAGTTGTGAGTTCTTGTGGGGTTATCAGTTCAGATGGCAGGTGAAAATTTTTCTCTTTTCATACAGTCATTTCATAAACTAGCTTCCTTGGCTTCCACAATAAGATTTATAAATTAGTTATTTTTCCTCCTGGGTTTAGAGTTCAGTGGGTGGTTCAGCTCCTTTGTTAGCACCTCATGTTTTTGTTAATCTGTTTTATTAACATGATTAGAAAGTGAAAGATATTCTGAGAGATGATCCAAGCAGTCAGACTAATGTGTAATGTAGTTCTCTATCATCTCATTTAGGAAAAAAAAAACCATATGTGTAAATATTTGTTTTAGTTTTAGCTTATAATAGCACTAATAATTTAAGTACTTTTCTGTGTTCCGTATGGCATTAACAGCCTTTGGCTACACCTTCAAGCCTCCAACTCCTCTGAACTGGTTACTAATCCCCAGGAAATATCCTGCACCTCAACAATAATTTCTTAATTACATATTGCCTGGTCTGTTGCTAACTGATTAATCACTTTGTTTCTGACTTTCATTAGTGTCTTCATCATCATTTTACCAGTCAGTGCTGCCAGACAAAGAAAATTACTATATTTAATGTTGTATTATGTATACCATATGTTTGTCAGTAGCTTTACCATAACTTCACTTTTCTGAAGGTGATATTCTTCTTTCTCATATTATTCTTCATAATATTCTTTCTCATATTATTCTTCATAATATTCTTCTTTCTCATAGCATGCAAAGTCCAGCACACTTGGTTCTTTTTTCCTTTTGCACTTGAAGATCGGATAATTGGATTTCCTCAGGTTCAGTGCTCAAGACATTTCATATCATGGGAAATTTGTTTCTCCCACCAAGACTGCAGTTATCTTATATAATCTATTCATTGCTTTTCTCTGACCTTGGTGCTATTGAAAGGATACATTCTTGTACTTGCATGTATTAAATTTGCTCTTTTTAATAGGATGGTGATAGCATGAAGTCATTCATTGTTTGGATTATTTTTCCATACTATTTTGTTGTTCTTATTGCTGTATCCCTCCCTGAATTTTAGGCCTTTGTGAACAAAACACTATTGGATAAATGCACAAGAAACCTTATATTACTTCTATAAAGCAAAAGATTCATTGCATCCATGGTATGCTGAAAAAACTTGTAGCTGCGCTTGTGTTCATCTGCCATCTCATTGTGAACAATTATCTAGTTTTCATCCACGTTTGATGACACCCAGGTAAGGTGATGAAAAGTGTAGCAGAAATCTATCAAATCCCTTTTCCTCAGAAAGTTAGGGAGTGCCCTTTGCATACCTAAGATAGTGAGAAGTTGTCCAGGTGTTTTTGAGAAATTGGCAGAGTATTTCACATTTACTTAATGTGGCCCAAACATATTTAAGATTACTTGTCCCTTTCCACTGTAATCCTTTTGTGCCTCTGAGGGGAAATTTTGAGTGAATTTCCATGTAGCGAAACAAAGTTCCAGGTGGGAGCTCCTAGTTTTAAATATGATGGCAGTGGATTCAAGATTTCCTGATCTTTTGTAACCTCCTGGAAGCATATCTGCATTTCCCATCAGCCCTGCTTACAGTGTGTTCATACTGTCACTAAAGAAAGAAGCTCTGGTCTATGTCACATTGCTTTTCTATCTCTGTCTTGTGAAGGTCATTTCAAGATTAAGGAAGAAAGATATCAACCTCTTTTTCCTTTCGTGGATGTATTAATATTCTCTGTCATTTTTGGAAATGAGAGCCCAGCTCAAGTTGTTTAACAGTACAAGACTTCACCATTAACATAGACACACAGAAAATTCTGCCTTTTCCAAACCCAAGCCAAGTTTCTGTTTTCCACAGAAACCATGACCAAACCCCTCTTTGTGCAAACAATAGGTTTGGGTGCATGACGTATATTGTGATAAAAAGTGCTGTCATTTGTCTCCATCTCCTAGAATGTTTTTCTTACTCTTCAGGACGAGCTAAATCACAGAGAGTTGCTTTTGGATTCTGAATGTAACAGGGTGTAATTTTTTGACCCAGAGGATTTGATATACCTATATTTCTAGTTGAATAAATTACTTTTGTTGAAAATCAGTGGAAGTGCTAAAATCCTTATTTCCGTGAACTGTATTTCAGATGGTTGTTAGAAAATCTCAGATTTGTTTACATTATATACACAGTAAGAATCAATATTACTTAGCATTGGTTCTCAAAGTGGGGGTTGGGACCCCTCTGGGGGTCGCGACTCGGTTTTGCGCGGGTCGCGAGCCTCTGCAGCCGGCCCTGACCCCTGCTGCGGGCTGCTGGCATCCAGCACCCCCGCAAGCTCAGTCCCGGTCACGGAGGGCTCCCTGCGCTTCCCCGGCCAGCCCCGAGCCCGGTCACACCCGGCACCCCCATGAGCCCAGCCCTGGTTGCGGAAGGCTCCTGGCGCGCACACACACACACACACACACACACACACACACACACACACACACACACACACACACACACACACACACACACACACACACACAGTTCCAGGCTCACCAGGCGCCATGTGAGCTGAGTTTCACTGGCGGTGGGCTCCCGGCACCCCTCTGGCCCTGGCTGGCTCCAGGCGCCTCCGTGAGCCGAGCCCCCATGAGCTTGGTCCCGATGGACTCCAGGTGCCCCAGCCGGCTACACACGCCTCCGCGAGACGAGGCCCAGTTGCGGCAAGTTCCAGGCGCCTCCGCGAGCTTGGTCGCGGCGGGCTCCCCGTGCCCCCCGCCTCTCCCAGCTGGCTCTAGGCACCCCCGTGAGCTGAGCCTGGTCGCGGCAGATGCCTGGCGCCCTCATGAGCTCAGGTCGGTCGCGACGGGCTCCCGGCGCCCACCCTGCCCTGGCCGGCTCCATGCGCCCCGTCTCCAGGCAGCCCCTGCCCCAGGGGGCTGCTGGAACCCCCCAGCCTGGCCCCTTCCATGGCAGGGTGCAGGCACGCCCCCCCCCCCCCTCCAGCCTGACCCCTAAGGGCAGTCGCGCTTTGAGGCCTGGTGTCCAAAAGGGGTCACCAATACAAAAAGTTTGAGAACCACTGACTTACAGCATCATTTTCCCAATTCTGGAGACTGCTAAAAAAGCAGAATAAAAATTATAAGTGTTGCATGAGTAGCCACATTTCACTTGCAATGCATCCAGTCATTTCATATTGTTGTGCTAGATGTCAGCAGGTGGTGCTATTATACATAGTCTTCCAAGTTCCTTTCCTTGGTGTGTGAGCAAGTTTTTACTCTTGGAAGGAATGTTTGTGGCAGTTGGTAGATATGATTATACACAATTCTGACTGGAGACAGACCTGTGCAAAAGCAGGAGAGTTTACTGTTGGGTTCTGATTAGAATCAATTCTGAAGGCAAAGTTGTTCCCTAGTAATCAGGCATTGGTGTTGGGCTGAGTTTCCTGGAAGAAATTTTTTTTTACATGCTGTTTGTGACCGGGATTGGTGTATGTGGTATAAATAAACAAGTTACACTTTTACTCAGACTATGTGTCACTAATTTCTCCTCTACTGGAAGTTGACTTGAAAGGCTTAGGGTTGCCAGGTGTCCAGTTTTTGACCAGAACACCTGGGCGAAAAGAGACCTTGGCAGCTTCGGTCAGCACCGCTGACAGGCTGTTAAAAGTCCAGTTGGGATGGAGCTGGCAGGTTCCTTGCACCTGGCTCCCCACAGCTTCTTGGAAGAAGCAACATGTCTCTTGGGTCCTAGGCAGAGGGACAGCCATTGGAGCTCCATGTGCTTCCCCCCCACCTGAGCGCCAGCTCCACAGCTCCCATTGGCTAGGAACCGGGAGTTATGGGGGTGGTGCCTGTGGGTGGAGGCAGTGCGCAGAGCCACCTGACTGTGCCTCTTCCTAGGAATCGAGGATGTATTGCCGCTTGCAGGTATTGCCCAATGTGAGGCACCCCAAAACTCTACCCTGTTCCCCCTACTACTCCCCAACTTCCCCCCAGAGCCATCACCCTTCTACACCCCAACCCTCTACCCCAGCCCTGAGCCCCATCTGGCACCAAAACTCCCTCCCAGAGCCCGCACCCCGAACCACTTCTTGTGCCCTGAACACCCTGCCACAGCTCAGAACCCCCTTCCATACTGCAAACCCCTCAGCCTGGAGCCCCCTTATGCCCCTAAACCCTCATCCTCGGACACACCCCAGCTGACACCCTCACCCCCTCCCACGCACCAACCATCTGCCCCCCTGCCTAGTTGACAACCATAGCAAGGCTCCAGATTTCTATTATTGCTCAGCAGAGGTGCAACACTGATTTCAGAATGGGAAACTAGTGCCTGAAAAAGGGGCAACAACATTTTTCAGAATAGGAAAAAAATGTAATAAAACAATGGATGCCTTTATGGGCCAGATCCTACAAGGTACATAGAAAGCATGTGGGGGGTGAAAATAATGCTCTGTTAGCAGCATTGATTTCCACCAGATTTCCTGGTGTGTTTCTGCCAGGTTTGGAGAGAAGCTTGCTTCCTAGCTCCTCAACTTCCTTTCAAAAATCCCGCTAGCCCTGCAACTGTATGGTTTATGTGGCCTCCTGGTATGGGGGGAGAGCATGGTGTTGAGCCCTCTCTTTCCGTCTGCTGGTTCTGGGGTCTTTCTTTTCCCTTTTATCTTTGTCTCACTCCATTCTGCATCATGTTGTTGAATACTAATTGTTCAGGTAAGCAGAGGAACTGGAGAAACTAATAATATGTTCTTGAACAGTAGAGCTGGGCAAATAATGCAAGTAAATTTATCAAACCAATTTCAATTTCAAATCTCTTTCCTCAAGTGTACTTATGGTTGAATTTTACTAGCGAGAATGCTTGTGGGAAGAATATTTTAAACTTGCACACTTAAAACTTCAAATTTGCTTTCCTTAAACCTCCACTTCACCCACCTGATATTCTAAGTCAGCAATGGGCTGTAAATCAAACCATGTAATTTACATGACCAATCACAATGGCCCAAATTTTGAATATTGAGTAACAGAAAGCCTTGGAGTACATTAATGTATGACAGATTGTCAAACATTTTTGAATAATAAAAAGTTTTGAGTTTTGAATGAAACTAGAAGAGGAAAAATTAATAAAATAAATTATTTTTGTGAATTATTTGCTTTTCTCATCAGAGCAATTCAAATAGTCCTGAAAACAAAACAAAATGTATAGATTTAGTGGAATTTGTTTATCTATCTATATATATAAAAGTCAAATGGTGTATGCGTGTATGTATGTGCACTTATTCCTTCCACACCGTTTGAGCTAGAGACTTGAAATTTGGTACAGTTATAGGTCTTAGGGTCCTAATCAGGGTAAGAGTCGAAAATTTTTCAAATCTCACCTCTGAGGCCCCCCAGGGGTGAAAGTATTTAAAGGCCAATCACATCAGCTGGGCAGCTGCTGTTCTCTGTGACATAGTTATGATGTCATAATACCCCCTCCAACGGAGACCGCACTCGCTCAGCTCTCTGCCCCTTCCCCCCTCCAACGGACCCCGCACTTGCTCAGCTCTCTGCCCCCTCCAACGGACACCGCACTCGCTCAGCTCTCTGCCCCCTCCAACGGACACCACACTCGCTCAGCTCTCTGCCCCCTCCCCCCTCCACCGGATCCCACACTCGCTCAGCTTTCTGCCCCCTCCCCACCTCCGACGGACCCGAGTTGGGTTTGGTCGGAGGGTAAGTGAGGTAGGGGTGTCGGGTTTGGTCGGTGGGTGAGGTGGGGGTGTCGGGTTTGGTCGGGGGGGTGAGGTGGGGGTGTCGGGTTTGGTCGGGGGGGTAAGTGAGCCGGGGGTGTCGGGTTTGGTCGGGGGGTAAGTGAGCCGGTGGTGTTGGGTTTGGTCGGGGTGGGTGGGAAGGTGTCGGGTGGGTGAGGGGTGAGGTGTTGGGGTTGGTCAGGGGGTGTTGGGTTTGGTGGGGGGGGTAAGGTGGGGGGTGTTGGGTTTGGTGGGGGGGCGAGGAGGGGGGTCGGGGTTGGTCGAGGGGTAAGTGAGGTGTGGGTGTCGGGTTTGTTTGTGGTGGTAGGTAGGGGTGTCGGGTTTGGTTGGGGGAGAAAGTGAGGTGGGTGTGTCAGGTTTGATCTACGGGGGGTGAGGTGTGGGTGTTGGTCAGGGGGTGTTGGTAGAGGGGTGACATGGGGGTGTTGGTTTTGGGTGGGGGGTGAAAATATGAGTCGGGGTTGGTCGAGGGGTAAGTGAGGTGGGGGTGTCGGGGTTGGTCGGGGGGTGAGGTGGGGGTGTCAGGTTTGCTCTCTGCCCCCTCCCCACCTCCGACGGACCCAAGCAACGCCGGGTATTTTCGCTAGTATCCTATAATTTTCATATACTGTGAAGCTTTCGTGCACTGTCCTTAAGAGTAAAACTAGAAACAAAAGAACTCAGTGGCCTCTGAAAGTTAATTATGGTCCCTGTTGCTGATTATTCTTGGCAGGAGTCTAGAGGCAACATAAAAATCACTGGAAGTGTATTGGCTGATAGGCAACTTCCTCCTCCGCGTATTAGTATATGAGTTAAATAGAGGGAGATAAAATTGTAATGTTTGCCTCCTCTTTTTCTAAAGTCTTTTTACATCAGTCAAACCAGTGTTCCTCCTCACGCTGCCCTATATTGGAGTTTCCAGCAGTAAAAAATACACAAGCCATTCACCATTGGATTTCTGCTGGTTGAGTGATATTTGCTTCAGTAACTCTAATGTTCTAATATAGATGATTAATGATCATTGTAGGCAGATTTGTCCAAGCAAAATCTGTGTTCTTTGTTTCTCTATTGGTGGCTATGAAAAGACTTTATAAAACAAATTATCAACATGTAAAAATAAGTTATGCCATTTGGTATAATGAAAAACGTATGCAGTGTCATACTATGTATTAGGGAGAAAAGGGCTGAACTTCAAAGATCCACATTATTTCAAAGTTCAGGGTGGGTTTTTTGGATGTGGTTTTGGTTCAGACCTATTTTTAGTCCACTATTTCACAATAGTTTGCTCTCCTTCTAAAGATTTTATTTAATTTGAAGTAGCTTTATAACTAATAGAATGGAACTGGGAAATATTCCCCTTCTACTAGAAAATATGTGTGTAATAGGATATTTACATTAGTTTCTAGAACTTTGCTGGGTCTTATTTATCTCTGTAAGAAGTTGATGCACTAAATCTCAGCAATCCTTCAACAATTCAGTGTCTCTGCACTACTGAAAAGCGTTAAAATACATAACAGCAGAGTTTTAGCTTCACTGCTCATTAGAGCAGCACAGAACTAATAGTAATATTGTTGTAACTTAACAAAGCTATCTAAATCCTTGCCTGTTTTTTTGTGAAAGCTTCCTAAACATGCTGCTAAATCCTCTAAAAAGCTACTAACGGCTTTGGCAACCATTAGCACAGCATAAGCAGTGGAACTCTTTTCAGTAAGTGAACAAACAGAGAAAATATGCTGAATGGCTGGACAAATGCGTTTCAGCTGGCTCTTTCATTTACAGATATACGGGTGCAGTCAATATCAATCATTGTTTTCCCTGTTGCACTGGAAATCACAATATCTCTTTTCATTCTACAAGCTCTTTTCACCACAGTAATGTGTCTTTAGAGTGACACTGGCATCAGTCTGTTTCCGCTGTCTGAAGTCCAGAGAGCTTAAAAACACATTTCAGAGTATGAGACCATAACCCTCTTCCCCTTCGACACACCTCTCTCTCTCTCTCTCCTTCGTCCCTCCTTCTCCCAGCTTTCCTCTCTGAATTAATTGTATTTACTTCTTTCCCAGCCTTAGGGTTTAAGGAGGAAAGTAGTCACAGGGATTTGAAAAATCTGTTCTTTTGGTTTAGTGACAGAGACATGTCAGATTGTTTGTTTGTCACTGATCATTGGATTTTTAATGTATCAGGCGTTGCAAAGAGTTTAAAAACATTAGAGCAGCATATGGTAATTAAATTAGAAATAACGGTGACATTATGATTTGAAGTGTAATGGACTAAGGTTTTAAGTGTGATCTATTATAGTTAGGTTTTTCAGAGGTGCTGAGCACCCACAATTCTCATTCAATAGAAATCAAGCACTAGAAGCTAAGCCACTGTATCAACCAGGCCCTCAGCGTTTACTAGCGTTCTTCTGTGATGACTTCATTTACAAGTTTTGCTTCAGATCATGTTTGGTCTGGAAACAAAAAGGAGAATTTTCAGATTAAAAAAAGACGTGTACATTATTTTTGTTTTTCATTTACAGATAACAGCAGTCTGCAGAGAAGCAGCCCTTCTAGCCCTCCAGGAAGATATACAGGCCAAATGTATTATGGGACGGCATTTTCAATATGCATTGAGTATTGTGACCCCTAGAATTCCTGAGTCACTAAGACAGTTTTATGAAGATTATCAGCAGCAGAGTGGACTACATACACTTTGAGAAATGAATATATACATTTTCAAACTGTGTGTGTGTGTTTGTGTACACATGCTCATTTCACCTGTATACAACAAATTTTCTTTGCTAAGTTCTTGAGAGCTTGGGAATTTCTTATTGTAAACAGAATGTGTGAAATTAAATCTTTTACAGAAATTTCATAGTTGAAGTCTTTTGTGTTGATTGTGAACTATGTTAATGCAGCAGAAGTGGTTGAAAATTTTGTTCTTCATAATAAAATGGTATAATCTGCATCAATATAATTCCAATTGCTGGTTTAAATCACTTTTTTCTGCAAATACATATCGGTCTGGGAAAAAGGACTCTCAGCTCAGTAATTTTTAGGCTGATCCTTGATGGTCTTCTTGAAAACATTTGCAATAGCAATAACTGACCCTACAGTCTTAATCTTTGTGTGTCTGATTATCAGTTCTGTACCAAGGAGCATCACAATGACTGAGAGTGTCATGAATACATGCTGAAAAGTATTCTGAAATCTTTGATTTATGATATTCCAAGAAGTTGCCAAACTGGCCTGCCAAATACTCAGCTTTCCTCTTTCCTCCTTTTCCCCCCACCTATTCCCTCCCCTCCCCCCCCCCCCCCCCCAAAAAAAAAGTTAAGGTGTTCCTAATCGATCACAGCACAATGTTAAACTTCAGTCTTGGAAATCCTCCCTTTCCTTATATTATAAGGTAGGAATATAAATTATAAGGGTACATTAGACTTGTTATAAAGATTGGGAAAATGGACTGTTTCTAATTTGTGGCTAATTTATAACTATTTCCAGATGTCAGGGAGAGATTATTTTTTCATTTAAAACATCAATAATAGTATCTTGTTGATTAGGAAAATTGTGCATTTCTTAGAGATCTATATACAATTTTTCTCTTTATAATGTGTGTTGATTGTTTTTTATCTGATATTTAGTCTATCGAGCACTGTACCTTGATCTATAGAGGACACGTAAAACAAAATGGGAAAAAGTGAGAGATGTTAATTACTTCTTGATACAGTACGTGCAAGTAAGACTTGAAAAAATGTGCATTTAAACTGGATCACTAAAAATCATTGAAATTTCCTAGAAAATCCAATGAATAAAAATATCTAGTTGATAGAACTGATACAAGTGGCCACAAAAATTTGGGGGTACAGATACATCTTTTTAAACCTATTTCATCACCGATTTGTTTACTGAAACTACGGCAGGTTGTTTCTTGGACGTGTATTCTTGTTGCTTCAGTAAACAAGTTGATCAGGTAAAATTACTTGCAGGGTAATGAGCTATTGTATATGACTAGAAAGGCAGATCCATCAAAAGCAATAAGTAAAATGGGGGGGAGCCAAAAGGTGATAAAAACTGAAAGGATCTCACTTTATTTCAACAGGTAATTGCATGGCTTGGCTAATGTTTCTTCCAGCTAGGCGGAAGACCCTTCGGGGTCGAAGCATTAGCCAAATCATGCTGTTACCTGTTGATGTCAAGTAAAATAGTTTCAGATTTTATCACCTTTTGGCATATTTTTTACAATTGTTGGTTTTGAAAAAATTGATTTCTTATGGTATTTTGATATTTGTTTATGCAAGAGTTTTATGTCTGTTTGTGCCTACCCCTTCTGTTCTTTTAGAAGAAATAAGCTTTTGATTTTGTTCAGACATTTTCTTTGTTTTGTTCAGTTTCTCTCATTAAATATAGTCTTTAATGAGCTACCCTTACCTTAAAAATCATACATCTGCCTGCTTTTTAACTTACTCTTGCTACAAATAAAGTTTCAGATTTCTATCCCTGAGGAGGAAAAGAGTAGAAGTGTATTTTTTGTGTTTGATGGTTCTTGCTGTATTGGTGGTTTCAGAGTTTCTTCTGTGTTGCTTGTGTGCGTCTTCTACACCAGACCAAAAGAAAGAGAGAAAAATTTAGAAGGAAAATGCAAAAATTGGCAGAAGGATGCAGGGGCAGATATAGTAAATGAAACTAGTTTTAACTCATTTTTTTCCTAAAGTGGCTATAATTCAGGTTGAGGGTATCCAGACCATTTATCATAACAATTAAATTCTAGATGTTTTCAAACTTTCAGTAGTCATACCATTATCCTTCTGAACTTTGAGTGTGTTTGCAGAAAAGAACCATAGAACTCGGTCCTAACCTAACACCGTTCACAAATCTGGCCCCTAAATATTTACATGTTGATCTGGATGAGAGAAATCATTGTTGTCATTTCTTGGGAAATGTTCGGATATCATGATAACAGGAGCCAAAATGAGAACCTGGACTGGGAGAAAGAAACATGATGACAAGAGTTTGCAGTCCATTCCATAAGTGAGATTCCCATTTATATCAGTGTGATTTCCACTTGTTGTGAAGGCTGCAGAATTGGAATATCAGGCATTGGGCAAGGGATGGGATCTGGCACCCAACCATCGATTGTGCCTGTGAAAATCTTTTCTTACAATTCTTTATTAAATGGACCTTCTTTCATTTCCCTCATTGTACCACATATCCTGATTAATAAATGTTAAATGAAATATTTTCTCTTTTTGCTGGGTTTAAAAGGCAATTTAAGTTTTATTGTAACTTGATTTTTTTTTAAGTATGGCAAATTGGTGAAATTCATAAAATATTTCTGTTTTGCAACTAAATATTTGTGGTGGAAAACTCAAGTAAATTTATGCCACTTGAAAACTTGCTTAATCCTGATGATGGATAGTTTGAGGTGTAAAGAAATGTATGATTGTGCATACCCCGTTCCATATGAAACCTACAGACCAATGTTCTAATTGAACAGCAACATTGTACCATTTAATCAGAATAATGGAAAAAATAACTTGTGTTGGAAAACAATTTTGACGAAAGCTCATTGGCAACAAAAGAATTCCACAACCATTTTGAAAGTGCTTTGGAAAATACTTTGCCAAAACAGCTACTGTGCGTGGCTTGAATTTACATGCCAGGGTATGTGATCCTGTTGCACAGTGCCCGCAACTGTTGTTGGAGTTAATAGATGAGGACACAATAGGACAGAGCATTCCAATGGTATTCTCTGTTAATTAATTGCTTTTAAATTATCATTTTTAACACAGGAAATTGAGATCTAAGCTTTTCATAACATGCTTCCCTCAGAATATCATTTCTTGGCATTGCACTAATCTCTTAATTGTAGGAGAACAAACCTCAGTACTGTGTTTCCACACCAAGGGTAAGTTAAAGATGGAATTTTACTCGTAACTCTGAATGTCCTGGCTTCTAGTGAGTTAGTCCCCTTCATATTGTTTGGGTACTTTTATATGATTTAATTTTCATAATTATAGGTTTGGTGAACAAGAAAAATCCACCATGTAAAAGGTAATACCCCCCTTCTCCAGAAGTAGTTTCAGTACTTATTTCCTGACATTCTTTAGGGATAAGGCTTTTCTGTCTGTCCCCCCTACCCCAATTATCTTTTGGAGCTTATCTTTGGCTCAGACACTGTTTGAGTTGTGGAATTGTTAACATTAAATCAGCTTTTCAATGTTTCAGGCAAACTTTGTTTAAATATAAAATTTAACTTCTTCCAATAACAACATCTTGTGAATAGTGTAAAATGTCCTTCAGCTGGTTTGCCAAAAATGAACAAAATGCTAAAATGTCTTGACTCAATTTGAAAAAATTCCAATCTTGTATTTTCCCTAATGCATGGAACTGCAGCTACAATGTACGGTTTTTTAACTCTGTGGAAAAACAATGTAGTATATCAGCATGATTTTCCTTGAATCGCTAAATGAGAATAGAACATAATGTGTAGTTGGTTCGAATGCTAAGGGAAATTTTTTAGATAGTGATTATTTTTGAAACTATTCAAGAATATATAACAAACTTATCTGTCCTACTGAATTTTGAACTTTTAAAGTTGATTTTGCTGGCCTATATATATATATATTCTGGGTCTCATCTCTTGGTTTCTCTATTCATTGTAAATGTGAAACTCCAGTTCTGCTTCAGAAACCTAGCCTATATCAAGCAAAACACTCCCATAACTAAGCAAATATGTTGGTTAGAGCTATTGAAGAACTATAGGAGAATATGTTTTCTTATGGGGCATGCTTCAGACTCAATGCTTATGGAGTGTAGATGAGGGTCATGAGAGAGAAGTGCTGCTGAGTGCGGTTCTGTAAAATGAACTAGGCTGAGGGAAGTGAGCACTGCAAATTGGTAGTTAGGAAAAAACCCTCAGCTCAGTACCATTGAGGCATTGAAAACTGGCCTGGTAGACATATTGATTTATTAGAACTATTGGATATATGTGTGTCTGGCCCTCAGGGAGCAAAAGGTGATTCAGTGGATGAAACAATATTGCATTAAAAAAAAAACTGGCTTTGCAAAAGTATTCAGTGATTTGGAGTGGCTCAGTTTTTTTGGTGTCAAAAGAACATGACTTTCAGAGGTTGGGTACTCAGCTCTTTCTGAAAATCCAAGCCCCTTTTAGGTGTCTCAATTTGGGCAGCCAAAAATTGAGGCTCATAAAATCACTAGTCACTTTCGAAAATCTAGGCCAAAGTTTCCTAAACAAATTGGAGATGATGGACAAATGTAAACAGTGTGGCTCATTTAATATAAGCACAGGAAATTTGGACACACAACTTAATTTCTGTAAAGTTTCTGAGGGGTCCAGCCTTCTGCATAGTCTGAACAATTACATACTGACTTTTATAAAATACTATTTTTACCATATCATGACTAAATAATTGGTTTCTGATCTCAAAAAAATTACATTTTATGTAAATACAGCACATTTCTAAAAGGATTTCCTAACATTGCTATTTTTGCCCACCACTTGGAATCACAGTCTAAAATAGTCTCCTTTCTTATTCAACTCTCTTTCAGATCATTGTATTTCTTTACATGATAATTATACTTCCTTCACAACATTGTAGCCAAAGGAATGGCACCGTGGATGAATTTAGCCAGGAGTTTAAAGTACATTGAGTTCCTCAGATGAAAGGCTCTACATAATTGCAAAGTTTTATTGTTATGCACACGTTTTGAAAGTCAGTCTCAAGTATATTGTGCCTTTAGTTCTCACATTTTAGAATCCTAGCTTGAGTGAATAAACCTAAGCCATGTTCTTCTCTTCTGATGGTGTGAAAGGGCCAGAAAACCAGCTGATTTCCTTAGCTGACATAGCCCATCCCTACTCCACCACCATTCCATGCAACCTCAGAATTGGTGACATGTGAAGGGTGAGAAGGGGAGGTGGCTGGCGTACGATCTTCAGCAGGCATACTGGCCCCTCAGCAGCATAACCAAATGGCATACCTTAAAGCACCCCAATGTTGCTCTAAACTGTGCTGAGGTCAGATTCAGCATGAACCTGCCTCTGGGGAAATGCAGATGGTTCCTTTATGACCCAGTCGGCTTCCTAGCTATACACAGCAGATACTGTGTGCAATGGAAAATCTGGCCTCCATGCTAGAATACGAGTTTTATATTTGTAGTTAGTCACTAGCCTTTTTATATAGATATAGATAATATAAAATGTACTTCAAAATCTGTTCATGGCTATCCCTTTTTTCCACCTTTGATATAGAAGAAACTTGTAAGTAAAGAATAGCAAAACATTTTAAATGTTAAGGTAAAGTATGGACTATTTCCTAAAGTGCTCTATCTGGTGTATAAATTCAGATAAAGAACATTTATTTATTTCAAACTAGCGAAAATACCCAGCGTTGCTCGGGTCAGTCGGAGGTGGGGAGGGGG
The DNA here is from genome assembly GCA_032164245.1 of Sternotherus odoratus. Lineage (NCBI taxonomy): Eukaryota > Metazoa > Chordata > Testudines > Kinosternidae > Sternotherus > Sternotherus odoratus. The sequence goes on from JAVMKO010000004.1 coordinate 34,704,413, forward strand.
CAGATGGCTGAGCGAGTGTGGGGTCCGTTGGATGGGGGCAGAGAGCAAACCTGACACCCCCACCTCACCCCCCTGACCAAACCCGACACCCCCACCTCATTTACCCCTCGACCAACCCCGACTCACATTTTCACCCCCCCCACCCAAACCCAACACCCCCACGTCTCCCCCCTACCAACCTCAACACCCCCTGACCAACACCCACACCTCACCCCCCATAGACCAAACCTGACACACCCACCTCACTTTCCCCCCCCCAACCAAACCCGACACCCCTACCTACCACCACAAACAAACCCGACACCCACACCTCACTTACCCCTCGACCAACCCCGACCCTCCTCACCCCCCCAACCAAACCCAACACCCCCACCTTACCCCCTCCACCAAACCCAACACCCCCTGACCAACACCAACCCCCACACCTCACTCCTCACCCACCCAGACACCTTCCCACCCCCCCCAGACCAAACCCAACACCCCTGGCTCACCCCCCCCCGACCAAACCCGACACCCCCACCTCACCCCCCCGACCAAACCCGACATCCCCACCTCACCTCCCCGACCAAACCCGACATCCCCACCTCACCTCCCCGACCAAACCCGACACCCCTACCTCACTTACCCTCCAACCAAACCCAACTCGGGTCCGTCGGAGGTGGGGAGGGGGCAGAGAGCTGAGGGATTCCGGGGTCCGTCGGAGGTGGGGAGGGGGCAGAGAGCTGAGGGATTCTGTGGTCCGTCGGAGGGGGGAGGGGGCAAAGAGCTGAGAGATTCTGTGGTCCGTTGGAGGGGGCAGAGAGCTGAGCAAGTGCGGGGTCCGTTGGAGGGGGGAAGGGGCAGAGAGCTGAGCGAGTGCAGTGTCTGTTGAAGGGGGTATTATGACATCATAACTATGTCACAGAGAACAACAGCTGCCCAGCTGATGTGATTGGCCTTTAAAGAATTTCACCCCTGGGGGGCGTCAGAGGTGAGATTTGAAAAATTTTCGACTCTTACGGTCATTAGGACCCCAAGACCTCTAACTGTACCAAATTTCAAGTCTCTAGCTCAAACGGTGTGGAAGGAGTAAGCATACATCCGCACATACATACACGCATACACCATTTGACTTTTAAATATATAGATGTGTAGGTGGCAGAGACATGCAAAGTTGCAGTTGTTTTAAGTAGGTTCCGTTTTGATTAGTATTGTTAACATCGGGAAGACAAATAATGCTTATTAGTGTTACAGCTGAAAACAAGTTTTAATCTTGGATTTGTGTTTGCTGTCTCTGCAACTTCCATTTATTCACTTCTTAATCTTCAATTTAGGAAGCCTAACCATGCATTTTCTGCAGGGCTTTATCCTGTTTCCATGCACAATATTTTCCTACTAGTTTTAACATTGACTCCAATGTTCTGCAAAAAGCTGGAGGAGATGAATGTTTTTCAAATAAACCCTTCCGCCATACCATTGCAGACTATGATTTAAGTGGTTTTTGCAATTGAAGTCGAGACCATCCTAGTCAGTGTTTGGATGACAGCTCTCCAATGAAAATGGAAGTGTTGTAGGAGATGGTACTGGGGATTTCGTGGCACTCATCACTTTGGACTAGGATTGAGCCAGCACCCAAACATAATGGTAAGGTGTACTCTGCTGTTGGGGGGGCCCTTAAAATGAAATATGAAAACAAGATACTGACCACTTGCACTCAATTAGAAGCTGTGGCACTCAGAGAGTAGAGGCGTTAAGTTAACCTCTGTGTTTTCACCAACTTGTGAAATTATAGCCTACCTGTCTAGGCATTTTTGGAAAGCTACTGTATTCTTCTCTTCCAATCAGAAACTGTCTAGCAGTTTCTACCTTATTGCCATTTTCATTTCAGTGTTGGGGAAGTGATTTCTGAGTGTAGGTTTCTATATCAGTTGTGTGTGTAAAAGAGCTCTGGAACCCTTCAAGATTAAAGATACTATCTGTCAATTCAATCTGCAAGTACAGAAGTGGGATCTGCAGCAGTAGGACATACCAATGCTACTCTAGGGGCTGTTGTGCTAGGTCCATTGAGGCTCTCCCATTTTCTATTGTGAGGAATTCTAAAATGGGGTTTGACAGGAGAATGGAATAAACTGCTAAAACATTTTTTGGGAAGCGGAGTTAGTGCTCTCTCTATTGTACTATTCTAATTCTGTGCACTGTGCCTTTAAATGGAAAGGTATAGATTATAGCAGTCACAAGAGTAAAAAGGATTCCTAATATATAGTGCAGGGGTAGGCAACCTATGGCACATGTGCCAAAGGTGGCACGTGAGCTGATCTTCAGTGGCACTCACACTGCCTGGGTCCTGGCCTCTGGTCTGCATTTTAATTTAATTTTAAATGAAGCTTCTCAGACATTTTAAAAACCTTATTTACTTTTCATACAACAATAGTTTAGTTACATATTATAGACTTATTGAAAGAGAACTTCTAAAAAGGTTAAAATGTATTACTCGCATGCAAAACCTTAAATTAGAGTGAATAAATGAAGACTCAGCATACCACTTCTGAAAGGTCGCTGACCCCTGATATAGTGTGTTATAAAGACCTATGGATTATGAAGTACATTAGCAAACTATTCCTTTAATGTCATGGAATGCTGCCCCCAGCATGAACGGGGATTAATCCACCAAATCATCAAATTCTCTATTTCTTATGCAGCAGGGATAATAAGCAGTTTCCTTTTTTAAAAGTTGCAAAAGCATTTTAGTGGTTTTTATTGTTTTTGGTTTTGATAAACTGATCCTGTTAATATTGTTTGCTTTAAGGTAGTTATTTTGGTCCTGGTGCATTCACCCATAGCCCATACAATTTAAGGTAACTGTATGTTGTCACTAATGTTTGGTTTAAGGAGCTCACTAACACTTAATCCACAAATGTATAACAAATCTAGCATTTTCTTCACACTGGTGCAATCTTGCTTAAGCTGTCTGCTTCCCATCTGAAAAGTGTAAAAACAACTGGTTACCTCAGTCTGATTCCACTTCCATGTTTTCAGCATATGTAATTCTGCAAAAATCTACGTTGTGAACATGTAACACATGGTAGTAACCAGTTACATTTTCATTCCAAAAGGGTGAATGGTAATCAAGAATCAGCTGGTAGTGCCAAGTGCCTTCATAACACAATTGAGTACATACAGCTTTGTTAGGCCTCTTCTTGCACTTCACAGAGAGAATTAAAACATCTAACTGATGGAGATTTGCTCTTTTCAAACTTCATTGGTCTGGGACTGATTTTTCAAATAATTTGTCTGATAGGTGGCGAAAAGGTAAGTATCACAATCAGGAGTGCATTAAAAAGGAAGGGGGAAAACATCAGGTGGAGTAAAATGGAGAGTATTTGTTGTTGCACTGGAAGTGTGATTCATCACTTAAGTTTATAGTGGTACTAGCAAAAATACCCGGCATTGCTCGGGGTATTTGTAATTGGAAACTGGGATGTAAAAAGACTACAATGTTTTTATTAATACAAATTTTGTTCAGAAGTCTCATTTTGTCTAATTCATTTCATTCTCTTGCAGTTAGACGTGGTTTCTCCAATATATTTTCGCTTTTTACGCAGCATAACGAATAGGGTCCTTTTTAAGAAAAAAACAGTGTATTTAATTATGTTTGCGCTACACACAAGGGGGCCCTTGGAGGGGGGAGAGAGCTGAGCGAGTGCGGGGTCCATTGGAGGGGGAGGGGGCAGAGAGCTGAGCGAGTGTGGGGTCCATTGGATGGGGGAGAGAGCTGAGCGAGTGGGGGGGCCATTGGAGTGGGGGGGAGAGAGCTGAGCGAGTGGGGGGGCCATTGGAGTGGGGGGGAGAGAGCTGAGCGAGTGGGGGCCATTTGGGGGGAAGGAGGGGGAGAGCTGAGCAAGTGGGGGCCATTTGGGGGGGAGGGGGGAGAGAGCTGAGCGAGTGGGCGGGCCATTTGAGGGAGAGGGGGGAGAGAGCTGAGCGAGTGGGGGGCCCTTGGAGGGGAGAGGGGGGAGAGAGCTGAGCGAGTGCGGGGGCCCTTGGAGGGGGGAGGGGGGAAAGAGCTGAGTGAGTGGGGGGGCCGTTGGAGGGGGGAGAGAGAGCTGAGCGAGTGCAAGGGCCATTGGAGGGGGGAGGGGGCAGAGAGCTGAGCGAGTGCAGAGTCCGTTGGAGGGGGGTATTATTACATCATAACTATGTCACAGAGAACAGCAGGTGTTACACCTAGGGGGTGTAAGAGGTGAGATTTGAAAAATTTTCTTACCCTGATTAGGACCCTAAATCCTATAACTGTACCAAATTTCAAGTCTCTAGCTCAAACGGTGTGGAAGGAGTAAGGGAACATACATACACGCGTACACCATTTGACTTTTATATATATAGATAACTGCACTGATTTCAGTGGGGTTTCACTGGCATTAACTGGAGTAAGGCTCTATGTTAGAATATGTGATTCTCTTCTATCCCCAAACTGATTAGAATTCTATGTCTCCCCTATTAACCCCAAAACAATGAGGAGTACTTGTACACCAGATACTCCTCATTGTTTTTGCTAATACCGACTAACATGGCTACCACTCTGAAACCTATTAACCCGATCACCGTTGGATTAGCAGATGTGTGTGTTGCTTGATTCTTTTAAATACTTGTATTCAGGTAAGTATACAATGGCAAACATTATAATACTCTGTTCTTTGAGATTTAGGAGCTAAATTCACCCAGGTTGACACTGGCTTCTGGGCACTGATCTTGCTGGGCCTTTTTCCCCCAAAGGCAGAAAATCTACTGTCACAATCTCTCATTTGTAAGGAAGCATCATCGCCCCTAAAAATGGGTGGTGCTCGTTGGAGAAGGGGTGCTGCTCAAGGCAACGGGATGCACTGATTTAGCACAATCTCACTGCTGCTCTAGTGGTGAGACTTCTATGAAGACCTCAGTGAATTTTAAACTTCCCCAGCACGATGTTTGAGGGATAGCAATAATGGATATATTGCCTGCTTTCACTTATGGATGCATTCTTCAGAGGATACACTGGGTCTCACTTAGGGTGACCAGACAGCAAATGTGAAAAATCGGGAGTAATAGGAGCATATATAAGAAAACCAGCCAAAAATAGGGACTGTCCCTATAAAATTAGGACATGTGGTCACCCTAGTCTCACTAGTGCAGAGAAGTGAAATCAGCACACATAGATCAACGCATGTACATACCCTAGTGGGGCTATATCTGACCCCTCCAATCTTAATGTCACCCCCAACTTGGATTTTATTTTGTTGTTGTTGTTGTTACTCCCTTTCCCAAGCAAACCCCACACCACTGTAGCATGTATAGGGTTAATCTGTTATGAGAGCTGGCTGACCTTTTTTACAAACTAGTCTTTTCATTAACAAAAGGGATTTTAATGAAGACAAATTTTCTCTCCAAAAAAGTCATTATTTCAAACTTTTTAAACAAAATTTATGTTTTTTGAAATTTTCAATGTTTTTCTTCCAAATGCTGGGGGAAGAGTCCCATTTCCTCTAATAATTTTAATTTTTTTTCAATTTAGAAAAGAGGGAGGTAATTAAAAAGTGGGGTGAGGATTTGTGTAACTCCCAAACAAGCAAACAAAACATTTTGACTAGTTTATATTTTTCAGTAAAGAGGAGAGTTTCAAAAGAGCCTAAGAGACTTAATCTTCTAAATGTCTTAGGGAACTTTTGAAAATCTTCCAACTTCATGCACAATTTTTGTAAGACTTTTTTTTTAATTAAAAAAATATGGGTATAAGCTAAAGCAAAAAATATCTTAGGTTTTTATCTGCTGTAGCACCTATCAACACAGTATCTAAGCCCTGCACAAAATGAAAGTGCATAGAAACTCAGAAGAAAGAAGTGTTTTTGTAAGTCTGTTCCTCTAGGGTAGAGGTGCCTGACTTTGTGTGTGTGTGTGTAGGATTTTTTTTTAAATATATTTGTTTGTTTATTAGTAGGCGGAGCATTTTGGGGAAGGCTTTGCATGGAAGTGTTCTGTATACCCTGAAAGGAACAGGGCTCAGTCTGACCTTTTGTATCAAGGAGTTCCACAAATCCACTTTCTAGTGCCTAATAATGAGTACCTGGGCTAATCCTCTGCATCATTCCAATGGAACTTATTTGTCTCAGAGGACTATGAAATGTAAAGCAGTCTCTAATATCTAGGTCCAGGTATATGAGGAGCTTTTTAAATTAGGTTCCCAATGACACCCGAGGCACCTGAAAATTTTATTCAACGTCTAATTACTCACGTGATTTAAAAAGTATTCTTTACTGAGATAAAAATAACCATGTTTGGGCAGGTTCTTTCTTTTGTGAATGAGACTGCTTTTAAACAATGAAACAACTTCACTTTTTCCTTCTAGGCTACTTTTCCCACTGGTTAAAAAGCCCTTGTGGTCTAGTAGAGAAGGTACAGAGCTGGGAGACAGGAGACCTGCGCTGTATTCTACTCTGTCACTGACTGTCACCTTGGGAAAGTCACTTTACTACTCTGAGACTGTTTCCCTTTCTGTAACTATGGGGTAATTGAAAGTACTGTTTCAACATAAAGTTACACTATAATTATTAAAACCTGGGTATATTAGAGTGAAGTTTTACTTTTTGTTTTTGTCTTGTTTTTTTAGGGCATCCAAATTCCTCCTACAGACTTATGTGGGGTACATGTAACAGGAAACTAATGATCATTATGATTTCTAAAGGCAGAATCCAACTGTGTTACAGCTTTGTCCTAGGGTGTATTAGGCTGAAAAAATAGTGCTCCCAACAAAATCAATTTATTTTTAATTTCTTAAAAATATAATTTGTCGTTTGTTTATTTGAGCAAAGAGGATAAAGGGTGATTGGAGGTTAAGTTAAGAGGACTATACAGATAATTTAATAAACTCTTGATGAAAAAGGGACAGAGACTTAACTTGTTATATAATCACTGTTAAACTTCCTCTGGGAAATTCTCCATGTCAGTCTCAGTTTCATACAAGTCTGTACATAGCCTTTATAAGAATTTGTATAAAGTTGGGTGGGGAAATAGAGTGAGTTGGAACAGCATTTAATTTGAGACTAAAGTCTAGCTATGATGGAGTGTGTTCTTTTTATTAAAAAAAAAATGGGGAGAGGGCTTACGCCTTACGAGGTAATTTCAGCAAAATAATCCTTTTGTGTTGACTATTTCTGACACCTTATTCTTCTTTGAGTTATTGTTCCTGTGGGTGCTCCAGGTGAGGATGTGTGCATGCCTGCACGCACTCGCGAATGGAGATTTTTCTGCTAGTAGGGCCTGCGGATCCATGCCTGACCCCATACACGAAGGTACTTTGATTCCTTCTCAGCTGCCTGCCTCAAGACAGAGTTCCATGGTGTCCTCTGTCTAGCTGACACAGTTATACATCTGCCCTTTTTACTCTGTTTTCATTTTATAAATAGTTTTTTTAGTTGTTACTTTACCTTTTTATTGCAGTTTGTGCTTTGAAGGGGGGGGGTTCTCCCCCTCCACTAACCTTCTGTTTATTTGAGACTTCCCCCTTCCCCCCACCCTTCAGGCCTTCTTGATTGGTGGCTTTCCAGGTGGGATATGTCAAAGATCCCCAGGAGTCAAATCCTGCTAGACCTGCCACAGGATTTTTTCTCCTCAGTGCGGGCACTCCAGTTGCCTCCATTTCCTTGGAGTGCCTCTCTCTCCCCATCCAAGTGTAAGAGCCGTTCTGGCTTCACGAGTAGATCTTGAAAACTGAGGGAAGACTGACTGAAACAGTTCTCATGGAGTGTTGCTGTTAGACGCAGAGTTCCCCCTGTACATTGGACATAAAGTGCTCCAGAGGCTGCACAGGCCACAGCTCTGACCTCCAGAGATCAGGAGATGAAGTTGGTCTCACAAAAGATGACCAAATGTAAGTTACTCCACTCCCTTGATAGAAGGAAAGAGAAATCTTCACTTAGATTCGGAAGAAGGGAGATGTTACAGGGTGCACTAACCTCTCATGAGTGCCCCATTGGCCAAGTGTGTGTGCCTTTACATTCTCATCAGCATCCAGTGTTGGTGCATAGGCACTCACAATAGTTGCCTGTTGATTTTTGGTGAGCCTCAGTAGGAGTGTCATAAACTGCTCATTGATGCCAACTGGTACCTCAGAGAGGCACCTTACGAGCTTGTTCTTTATAGCAAAGTCCACTCCATGCAATCAGGGTTCATCTATAGATTTTCCCTTCCAGAAGTAGATGTATCCTCCTTTTTCCTCCCTCACCTGTCGTTCATCAGCTCTTCTATTTTTGGACAAAGCACCAATATGACTCAATTCACAAGCAATAATGGCTGTATGTCACTCTGGTCGATTGCTGTTTGAATTGACCATCAGGGTATGTACGTTCCAAGTTCCAAAGTTAAAAAGTTTCTTACATTTCTTACATTTTCGACCTCTGAGGTGGTGATTCTGCTGGATGCAGCTATCCAGCCAGGAAGAACAGAGGCAAGACTATTTTTAGGGTACCTTTTCTAATCTCCTCCCCATATGGGGTGAGCAGAGTGGATCCTAAAAAGGACTGCTCAGTCATGGATGCAGCTGCCAAGATGCTTGACCTATCTCAATCCTCAAGTAAGATGACTGTATCACACACACACTACCTGTGTGTTGGTCTGGGACTAGGAACTTCCGGATTTCACTGTCCTGTTCCCATCACCACTCGCTAATCGCCACCGGACTTTTGACTTGTGCAAATGTTATTCCCTCCCAAAACAATGGAAGATGCCTGTGCAAGACTTCTTTTAAAGTGGAGAAACTGGTGCACAACAGTCACCACACTATCCTTGACAGATAGAAGACTTGAAACCAATGGCATGGACACCATGATGATTGGAAATCCTCTATTTGCTGCAGCCACCATCCACCTTCACAGCCATTGTAACATTACACAACAGTTTCACCTCCATTGTGCAGTTATCCTCCATCTGCTCTTCTGTTAGGGACTTCTTGGATCACACTTTGTCTGGAACCTTGCCCTTGACCATTCTGCCATGGATAGCCCTAAAAGAGTACATGACTCCAGGAAGCATCGCTCTCGGGGTCATTGAGACACACAAGCCTCTCCACCACTACAAGGTGGTGATCCATCACTCCAACCATGTTTGTGGTGTTTATTGGCGTCATCCTTTACCTAATTGCTGGGAAGTTTACAGCTTGCATTGAAATCACTTACAGAATGGATGGGAAGCTGTTCAGGCTTAGCAGGTTAAAAGCCAAGAGTAAGATTTCCACAACATCTGTTGTGGAACTTCAGTATGCTGATGACAACTCTGAGAAAGATCTTCAAACTATCTTGGATGTGTTTGGTAATGCTTATGCACATCTTGGTCTCAGTCTTAATATCAAGAAGACTAAAGTGTTCTATTAGCCCTCTCCAAATGACGTTTTACATGCCCCCTCTATCAAAATCAATGGAGTGGCACTGGAGAATGTTGTTCATTGCCTGAACTGTGCCAGTGTAGCTTTTTGTCATTTATGGCACATAGTCTTTGAAGATCATGAGATCCAAACAAACACCAACCTTCTTGTTTATCAAGCTGTTTTTCTCCCAACATTGTTGTATGTGTCAGAAACTCGGACAACCTATAGACACCACTTGAAAGCCCTTAAGAGGCACCATCAACACTGCCTTCATAAGATTCTGAAGATCAGATGGGAAGAGACAGGCGCACCAATATTAGTGTTCTGGAAGAGGCAAAGACCACCAGTATCGAGGCAATGATCATCCATCAGCAATTCTGTTGGACTGGTCACATTATCCGGATGCCAGACCATCGCCTCCCAAAACGGATCCTGTTCTCTCAGCTGAAAAAGGGGTATCGTAATGTGGGTGGACAGCAGAAACGTTATAAGGACTTGCTGAAGGACAACCTAAAAAAAATGTTGTATTGACACTGATACTTGGGAGACACTTGCCCAGGATCGCTTAAAATGGAGTGTAGTCCTATGTGATGTCCCCCGCATTTTGAACTTGCTCGCCGAGAAACTGAAGAGGACAAGAGGCGCAGGAGGAAGGAGATACTGGTCTCCAGTCATGGTCAACAGCCTCCTGCTGAGCCTGAAAACATCTGCCCTCATTGTAATCGAACTTGTGGTTCAAGGATTGGCCTTATTAGCCACCTGAGGACCCATAACTCCATGGAAGATGATCATACTCGGTAACGAGTGATTGACCATCATCATACGAGAAATATTTTAGGATATAATGTAATACTATTCATTTCAATACTTTCAATGGCCCACCAAAGCTCATGGATTCTCAAGTATTCCCCAATAATTTCACTTCCTTAATGGAATGCCAAATTTTTTTTTTATTTCCTTCAAAAAGTGTAATCTTTTTCAATTGTATCAGCTTAGAATTCTCTTTAACTTTTAATATGGCCATTACTGCCAGCAGAAATGCAATATTAATCTCATATGGTTGAGCAAGAAATGTCAGGGAAATTGTTCTAGTGCCATTTGGTGCTCTGGTAATATTTTCAGTTTTGCTATTGAGGATAAACTAAATATTCTTCAAGCTCTGCACAGGTGGATCTAAGAAATCTCTATTGTTGCATTAGAAAAATTCGGTTGCATAAGAAAATCGATTTTAAGAGGTGTTAAGCACTTAATACACACTTATCACAATTGCTCAGCACCACTGAGAATAAGACAGCAAGTGGTTCATATTTCATCCAGAGTCAGTAACTAGCTCATAATTTTTTTTGGTGTCAGCAAAATTAAAAGAAAATATGATCATGGTTGATAGCCTTAAAAATAGATATTTTTTGACAGTGGCATGCTTTTTATTTCTTTTTCATACTAATTGTTGCTGCCACTAATAAAATATCAGCAATTGACTTGTTTGATTTACTATGAGACTTTCAATAAAACCAGCATGCTTATTTTACTTTTTTTATCATGCTTAGGTGCATCAAAAATTCAGTGTGCAGGAAATGTATTGGAAACTCATTCTGCATGCACCAGAAATTCACATACAGCTTCCAATTTCTTAAATTTTCTGGCAGCAGCAGTTTGGAAAGAAATTGAGAAATAAAAATAGGATTTTTCGGATAAAAAACCTATAAAAATAGATAAATATTTAAGCCTATCAACCTTAATAGTGAGACTCTGAGGAGTTAAAAAGTGATCATGTTCACAGAGAAGCTATTTCACTTATCTTAGGGTATCTGCACATAAATACCAGTTGAATACAGTAACTGAGCATAATATACACTCCAGCTAGGGAAGAGATCTCTGTTTATTCTTTAGGTTCTTATCTTCTATGCAAAGAAAACTATGAAAGACTAATAAAACTGGCTTTTTTAAAAACAAACAGGCAAGACAGGAAATAAGTACAAATACTGAATTAATTCTGGCAGTAAAATCTATGCTAGGCAACTAGCATAAAAAGACCAACCATTTTATAAGGCAGCAAACATCGGGCAACATGTTGTGTTCAGTGCTGCTCCTTGTTTTACATGTTAGTGCATTTACCAAAAAGGAAAAAAAACAAAAGCAGAGCAAAGAATGAAAAATACAAAATGTAGGGCCTGATTCAGCATCCTATTGACTTTAACAGTTTTTGGATTAAGCCCTTAATCACCAAACTATATGCATACATATTTATTTTCTATTTAAGATTTTTGGCCCAGATTTCATCTCTGTAAATATATGCAAACAACTCTAGGAAAAGGTACAGTATTAACCTCATACAAAACACTACTATATTCTATGGTAATGGTCCACAAACACAGTGCAGCTTACAGCAGTGTTACCACTTCTTTTGGAACTTTCGTATTTGTATTTTTTAAAAAAAATTGGTATAATTTTAAAAACAACTCAGTTTCAATTTGCAAGGCTAGAAAAGAAATGGATACATCATCATACTATACTTGGAGGTATTATAAATAAAATACAAGTTTTACCAGTAGATAAAGTTATGCATTAAAGTTTCCTTGGCAGCTCAGAAGTAGCACATTTAATGCAACAGAGAAACAAATATAATAGAAGAGATTTCAAAGTGCTAAGTTGTCAACAGAATCTAAGAGAAGCAAACATTCGCCCATGTCACCTCCAGTATCATAACATAAATGAGTTAGCAAAGTAACAGGTGAATCTATGCACTGTCACTTTATATTCATTGTCAACAAAAGCTTCCATTATAATTTGCTGTCTTTTCTTCTTTTTTACTCACTGCTTCTCCTACAACTTCATTTTTTCTTTTTGCAGTAGATCCTCAGCAGCTGTTGGATGGTGTTTGGTTTTTGAGAAGAGATGTAAGGTAGTTATGTGATCTTTGTAGCTAATTCTGATCCTTACTTTCTCCCCATTGTTAGAAAGCTGCATGGTCCATAAACAGTTTTAGTCAGGGAGTTGCCTTCATTTGAACTGTTTAACAAGGGGAAAGGAGAGCTTCCAGAAGTGTATCTGTGTGCGTGTTGTATTGAATTTTGGTGAGAGAATTCTTCACCTTACACATTATAAGTTTTTAAGGAATAGTCTGTATAATCTAAAATATACTTGAAACTGCAGGACAGTTTTCCTGGCTCTGAAGCTTCCAGAGGAGAACAGGGTACATGCTTGAATTTGGACATGGTTGAGAATACCACAGAGTTCCAGTCCACCGCCCATGGAAGTTACTGAAAGTTTTGCTTTGGCGTTCAGTGGAAGCAGGATCGGGCCCTTACTTTCTTAGTCTCCGCAAGAGATAATTGCTGTTAAACAAAGAGCACCAGTTCAAGATGTGACTAGCATACTGTCATATGGTATTACTGAAAGCAAAGTACACCAAACCACATCAAACATATAAGCAATATTTCAGCACTTAATACTTCCATTGCCAAAACACTAAATAAAATATTTAGGAGGATTAAGGCCCAGAGACAGAAGAAGTAAGAAAATATGGATTAATAGCAAAAGTACATAAGATCTTCTCATATGAGGATACAGCAAACTGTTACTGGGACCTGTAATAAGAATGGAACACATAGGAGTAAGAGACTGGTCTTCAATACTTTGCTTCATCTACACGGGTCAGTTAAACAAGGTGATAAGTCTTGTGATAAGTCAGTATCCATAAGTTTATAAATCAAAGGGGAAGACCTAACTGTCAGAGATATACAGGTGATGGGTTTGACCCCTTGGGATTCCACCTGATGTGCTGAGATACCACTGAGTCCACCTGTTCTGCCAGCATGGGCCCCCTTTAACCTGACTTGCTGAGCCAGGCTATTAAAGCCTCCTCTCTCTCTTACTCTCACTCTCTCTCTCTCTCTCTCACACACACACACTGTCTCTGTCTCTCTCTCTCACACTCTCTCTCTCTCTCTCTCTCTCTCTCTCTCACACACACACACACACACACACACACACACACACCCTGCAGATCAGCTCTGGGAAGACTCAGTTTAATGGACTTGCTTCAGTGCTCAGATATCCACCTCACTTGGAGTGTAGACCCAAAGATATATTATGAAATCCGCCTGCTCCCTCAATGTGGCATAATTTATCACCCTTCTCCCCTCCCCTGTTAGAAATTCCAGAAAATGGATTATATTATAAACAAAACAAATTTTATTAACTACAAAAGGCAGATTTTAGGTGGTAAAAGGGGTGGCAAACAGAACAAAGCAGATTGCTAAGCAAATGAAATCAAACATGCAAACGAGGCTCATTTCACTAAAAAAATTGGTTACAAATAGTATTTCTCAACCTGGATATTGTTGCAAGTAGATTACAGAAAGTCTTGAAAGGCTGATGCACTGGTCTCACTCTTGAGATCTCAGGCATTATTACTCACAAGCTAGACGCCCTCCCGGCTTTGGTTCAACTCTTCTCCCATCAGTTCAGTTTTTGCTTCTGGGTTATTTTCAGTGTCTTTGGAGCGGGAAGGCAGAGGAGAACCCTGATAATGTCACTTCTCTGCCTTATATAGCTCTTGTGTAAGGAAAAACCCTTTGTCTTCTAGTGGAAAACCATTGGCATTCCAAAAGGGGAAGAAGGGTATCAAGCAGCAGGTGATTCGGACCTAGTCTCTGCATGGCTGTGGCAGCCATTGCTTATAGGCTGTCTCCAGCATCCACAGAAAGACAAAGTTCTTTCACAGTTCATTGTTTCTGCTAATGGCCCATGACCGCTGTCTGGATTTTCCATTGTTGTACCTGAAGGACTGGTTGAGGTTGACACCCAAAATAACACATACAGATACATAGTTAATATTCTTAACTAGAGATACAGAAATGACACAGGCATACAAATTGGATAATCACATTTAGTAAATCATAACCTTTCCAATTATATCTGATGTTCTTTGTTTGCATAAAGAACATCAGTTGTGTCATATTCATATCATAAGCATATTTTCACAAGGAATATGGAATGGAATATCACAATATGCATCCCTGCTATCAAAATATGTCCCAGCATGTCTATTTGACTTGGGCCAAATCCTGGCCCCCATTAAGTCAATGACAAAATTCAAATTTATATCAGTGTTTGGTCCCTAGACTGTCATCTTTTGTGAGCTTTTTTCATGGAGGCTCATGGGCCACATCAGCTGGTATTTTCATGCCATTACATTTAATGTTCACCTGTATTATGCAATGAAAGGGAGCCCGATAATTACCATTTTTGATACAAGCTTCATGGAAAGGGGTTAAGAGCCAGAGAAACTTCCTTCCTGCTCCCCTGCCTAGAATACAAGATCAAGCTTAAAGGTCTTGCTTCCCTCTCTTTCAATCAGTAAATCAGAACTGAGAATTAGTTCTGTCTGTGACATGGATGTCACTTTTATCTTCCCTATGGTAGCTGTTACCTCTGCAAAAACAGTATGGGAGCCATGGGCCTTAGTTATTGACACCCCATTCTTGAGAACAACAAAGGAGATTGTATTCATTAGGCCTGACTTGTCATTCTTACTAAAAGCAGTCTCTGGTTTCCATGTATATTTTCAAATCAAATTAGCAATGCTGTGCCAGAGACTTCATTGATCTGACAATGACAGATTACACCCCCTAATGAATGGTAGGCATTCCACAAAGATGTGAGACACATTATAAAAGTCAACAGTTTCATTTCAGCCAGCCAGGTTAGAAGAACTCCTAATACCCAGGTCTTCAGTAATGGGTGGACAATATAAACATACACCTAGTAATCTATTTAAATTAGCACAGAGCTTTCCCATTTCCCTTGATAATGTATTCCAAACTCAGGGAGTGGCTGCGGCGTCAACAGAAAGGGGAATGGTTTGTACCTCAAATGCTTTGAAGTGCTGTGCTATTTATCAGTTATGGTAGATTTCCTCTGGCTAGTTTTTATCCACTATAATTAAAACAACTATTTTCTTTCACCCAGCTCTCAACACATACTTATACAAGTAATTTTACAGTACTTAACCCCACTATGAGAATTTCTGCAGCTCTAGCAGTGTGTTACTTAACTGCTGCAGAAGAAAGCAAGAGAAAATGAAAAACAGGTGTACTGACTTTAAAAGGGCCCTCATTTCTATTCACAGGTATAGGGAAATATACAATCCTGCTCCACCTATTGAATCAGCAAATTATTGAAATGAAAAAATGTTATGTTTTTTCTTTACCATTTGTAACAGGGCTGGATATCATCTGAGCACCTGCATATGGCCAGGGAGTGCCTCTGCAGTGCCCTGCCCCTCTTCCCCTTCTTCAGGGCTCCTTCAACAATTTGCACAGAGCCTCTTTCAGTCACAGCCCTTCCCTGTGGGGGGCTGAGTCTTTTTATTAAAATAACAACATTTTCAAAAGAAACAGAAAACTATCTCACTGCAGGTTTAAGCAGGGCATATACTGCTAACAAGAAGGCCCTAGCTCTTTTCTACTCCCTAGGCATTCATCTCAATATAGAGAAATCAACTTTGACACCTATGCAATGCACCAGGGCTACCCTAGACTCTGTGGTAACCAAAGCATAAATACCTGCAGACAGGTTCACCATGGTGACCAGCCTAATCACCAGGCTTGAACAAAGCCCACAAATCACAGTGAAGGTTTGCCTCTGACTCCCAGGACTTGTGATGGCCTGTACTGTCTTAACTCCCCCCATGCAAGACTGCACTGTTGGTGCCTTCTAGTGTTGTTCAAACCTGTCCACACACTCATTGAACACAAACTGTGCAGGGAGATATCAGTACATGGGATGGCACTTGATTCTTTCAGCTGGTGGAAATACCTTCAGAAAGTCATTGTGGGAATCCCCTTCTCACTGTGTCCGTCCCTGCATGTCTCAGTTTAGGCTGGTGGTTATTTCACATCAATGTCCTCAAACTCTGAGTGACCTGTTATGCCTCACTTCACTTCCTACCTACTCCCAGGGTCAATTTGTCAGGATAACATTAGACAACTGAGTGGCCATGTACTATATGAGCCACCAAGGAGGGGCAAAATCTCCATCCTTTTGCAAAGAGTCAGCAAACCTATGGAACTATGAAAAGTTGGCATACTCCATTAAATAGATATTTCAGTGATTTATCTGCCAGGGGTTCAGAACACCATTGCGGACTCATTGATCAGAATCTTCCATCAAGTGCATGAGTGGGAACTGAACAATTCAGTCTTTTCAGATCTGAGCTTTACCTGTAACACAGTAATTTAGCATAGGACCACTGGGAGGAGGTTATATTGAGCCAAAGTCTGTCCTTCCACCTTCTCATAGCTTTAGGGATTTCACAGAGTGGGGGCAGAATTATAGCCCTGTAAGCATCAGTTTGCTTAATCGTTGCTGAGAGGGAAGGGGTAAGTGAAGCATCACTGGTAATTTTGCAATGAAATAATTGTTGATAAGTAGTTATTTGTATTAGCAAACATGACCAATAAATATTCAGTAATTGTTAATTTTTCCACAGTTATATGCAGGCAATATAGCAGAGGGAAGTAAAACAATTAATATTTTTTTGCTAATGACTACTAAAGGGGAAAGAATGATTGAATATACAATAGTGAAAATATTATCCAGCAGTTTAATATAGCAGCTAGTGTAAAGCAAATCATGTAATATAGTTAGCTAAACATGAAGACACACTAGGCGATATACTTAGGGGAGAAATAAACCTGACTAGATGACAAAGAAAAGTCCACTCTGAGGAGGAAAAGTGAATGTGGCACTTGCCACTGCGTCAATGAGCAATTAACATGCTTCCTGCAGTTCTCTTAGAAGAGTGAACAGAAACCACAGGGTGTTCCACTGGTGCAGAATTGTCACTGCATTGGCAGGGCCTACACACTGGAATATAACATACAAATGCATCTTTTCTTCAACACAATCTATCCTATGACATCAGTTCTACTCTAGTCTCTCCTGTGACAGCAAGAAAGCATAAAACCTTCGGTACACAGTCATTTATCAAGTAGTAGCCTTCTGTGTTTCTTTCAGAACATATAACCCCTTTGCAGAAAACTGAATGGTCAGTGATTTGCAAATACCTAAAATAGCCAAATTGAAAACAAAATTCAGCACTTGTAGCCAATGAGAGTGCTTGGGTGAACACTCAGAGAATACCCTGCTTGTTGTTTGTTGAGTGCTTGAGAGGATGAAGGGGAGTGAGGTCCAGCATCTTGAACTGAACAGAAACTTTCCATTATTTTCCTTTTGGCTTTTGATTTTGGTTGGGCCAGAACCAAAGTCCTAACTCTTGAACATCCCTGTGCTTGGGAGAAGTTTGACTCCAGTTCCAAACTTCATGGTTGCATCAAGTTTTGCTTTCAGCTCTTCATTCTTGAAAGCGTGCTGTGCTGCTGTGTCTTCCTATCTGTTCTGCTTATAAGAAAAACAATGCTATCTTCTTGGAAAAAAAGGTCAAGATTATGTTGCAACTGAGAATTTCCCATGTGTGTACCCACAGCCCGTGCCCTGACAGCAAGTTGTTGTGTGATCATGCTGCCGCGTTTCTTCATAGATCTTCAAGAGTGCTCTTTGCACAGAAGCAGAAGAAATCCCCAGCCACTTGTGCTTTTGATCTCAAATAAAGATCAATCTGTCTACCGGAAAGTATGACTGGAAACTCCACCTCACATCATCCTTCACTTTCCCTCGTTTGCACTAAAATGTTTCATTGTGACTTTAATGCTCCTCTTCCTCCCCTACCCCACAGTGTTTGTTTTATGATTTTTTTACTCCAGCTTTGCATGGTAGCTTTATTTCATCTCCGCCTCCATCAATTTTAGCCAAATCCTTGGCTGACACCATTTCTCATTTTTCTAATTAGGAAAATGTGTTTCCTTGCTGTTGCTATTCATAATAAATAAATAATATTGTAACAATATGTAGATAATCCTTTTTTTTAAAAAAATGCACAATCTCAAGACAACATATAATATATTTAGTAATACTTTGCATCCTTGTCCCCTAAGGATCTCGAAGCATTTTACAAATGTTGGCCCTGATCCTGCAAAGATATATACATGAGTAATCCCACTGAGTTCAAAGTTAAAGTTACTTGTGTGCACACATGTTTATAAGATCAAGGTTCCACTTAATCCTCATTACACCCCAAAAGTATATACTTACATTGCAATTTATTGTTACACCATGAGAGGTAAGTACATATTCTATACATTTTACAGGGGGAAAAACTGACGTAGAGAAGCAAAATTCCTTCCCTGAGAATCATTTTAAAAAATACCGATATTGTAAAATATTAAGTGTATCCTATTATCAAGACTAATGCTGTTTTTAAAAGTGAATACTTAACCACTACGTAGCTATAGGAACTATAAAGCAATAAAGTTAATAACAGTAACATTTCCAACACTTCCTCCTTCTCTCTGCTGATTTTCTTCAGCTTAGTATTGGATCAAGATATCTACAGGGGAAAAAGCAGATTTTTTCATGCATAAAATTATTTTCACCTGTTCTGCCTGCCATGTTGCAATGGGATTTTTCCCCACTTTTCACAAACTGTGCCACCTTATACTGGTTAGAACTTGGATGGGAAACAATCCAGGGTGTTATGTAGGAAGGTGTACTGCTGATTCAGTGGGCTTGTCTTCACTTGAGCTGGCAGGGATCGATCTTTTGGTGATCGATTTATCGCGTCTCATTAAGATGCGATAAATCGACCACCAGTGGCTCCCCGTCGACTCCAGAAGTCCAGCTCGTGAAGAGGCGCAAGCTGGAGTCGACGGGGGACCGCGCCGCCAACCACCACCGCCGTGAGGATGGGAGGTAAGTCGGCTGTAGAGACGTCAATTTCAGCTACGTTATTAACGTAGCTGAAATTGCGTTATCTACAGTCGATTTCCCCCCCTAGTGGAGACCAGCCCAGTAGGTGGCACTCTTCCCATTGAGTCATTTCTGAGCCATGCCTCAACACATGGAAGTGCCATCTTTCAGATGTTCAGTAAAACTTAAGTCTGCTCATAGTTAATTATGGCAAGATCATAGCTTGTCTTATGCACCCTTGAGAGGGTATAATGCACCCCCCGCCCCCAACTCCACTCTGTGGGCTGCTATTATTGCAGTTCACAGGCCAGGGTGAAAATAGACTCTGGGTGTAGGGGGATGGAATGGATAGAAACATGACTTTACCCCCACCCTTTGCAACATGTTGACTAGCATAGCTAAACTTGTGCAAAGGGTATTCTGTGCCAGTGCCTAGTAAAGAGTTGTTGCAGATTACTTCCTGCCTACCACTTCCAATTTAAAGGGGGAACCAGGAACCAAACTGTGACTGTCAGTCCCAGTTCAGTACTTGGTGTAGTGAAATTGAATGCAGGGATCAGTTAGGCCAATGTGCAGTGGTAAGGCATCCCAGCACCATATTGCTCAGTGTAAGATTATAACGATTTCAGTAATAAACCAAAGCTATTCCGCTTGGCAAAAATTCTAAACACAAGTGCCCACTTTTGAGCTATGAGATGAAAGGTACGATAAAACGGTATGATTCTGCTCCCATTTAAGCCAATAACAAAACTCTCATTGACTTCAATGGGACCAGGATCCGTTTCTAAGTGCAGAGTATTCCAAATTTGTTTAAACAGTGTTTTGTTTATAACACATTTTTTCAACTTGAAATGAACCAGAGATGATGATTGTGAGAGATCATACTTCCTCATTTCTTTTTATGACGACGAGGGTTTTTTACATCTTTGTTTGTTACTGAGAGTTTGGTAGCTTCCAGAATTTGGAGATTGTATTCATCACTTGTCGGTGACAGTACCATGTTAACTCCAGCCTCAGAAACATTAACCTTCATTGAATATGTTGGTTGGATACCCATGCACCAATGAAGTGTATGATGATGCTATTCTAACTAAGGTCAGAGTTAAGGTTTTGCATTGTAGCATTACAGTAAGAAATGTAGTGTGTATATTGTGTTGCTGGATATGTTGAAGTTCTATGGAATATATTTTTAGTGCATCAGTGAAGGTAGTGAATATGATGTATGGTGGTTAGGGTATGTTAAAAGAAGACACCTTGAATTGATATTTCCTTGCTTTTAAGCGTGTATGTGGGGTGGATATTCCTCTTATGCAATCTTAACTGTGTTTAATCATTTTTTAATCAGTTTCTTCTTTGGAGGCATATCATTTTCCTGAGAGAGGTGAAAAAAAATAATTGTAGAGAAATGATCAGCTTTTTTAGATTAAAGGTATACATACCAGAGAAATGTCTAGCAAAATACTAAAAACCATAACAGTCCTATTTCATCATGCCTTATTATGATATAATTGTCAAAATGTTAATTACTATTTCTATTGTGATTTGTTTCTTTATTCATTTAAGTTTAGCTTTTTGAAAACAATTACAGTATTTTAATAATTTGAAGATATCATGCCTTGCAGAAATAATGAATGACCATAACAATCAATGGTAACCTTTGAAAACTTCACGTAATGATTTTCTGGAAATTGTTGTGAAAATATGTGGCAGAGTTAGGGACAGAATCCAGTTTTCATGGGTTCTAAATTTAGTGTCTTAATGGCAAGATCATCCTCTAGAACAAATGGGGTGGGATCATGAAATTAGAGACTTCAGCCTTCATCTAAGTTTCTCCTAGTATGTGGTAAAATGGAGCATACAAAAGTAGTGTAGTCTTATTTTGTGTAGAATATATTCAATCATGCAAATTTGACCTAATTTTTCTGAGACAACATAGCTCAGTTCCCAGTTCTGCCAGAAGAGGACTTGTGAAACAGACCTGGTCATAAATGTTCAGATAGAACATTTTTCTGTTGGAAAGTGCTGGTTTGTCAAAATCAAAACATTCTGTGGGAACATGGTAATTTTGACGAAACTTCTGACAGAACCAGGGAGGTTTGTGAAGAAAATCTGCTTCATTTCTTGCCTGCTCCCCATCTGCCTGCCTACCTCGCCAGCTCCTCTGTAGTCCATCTGCTGGGAGCCCAGAAAGCATATTTCATTTTGGAAAGACTAAAACCTTTCCTCGGTGGGACTGTTTTGGTGGGTCCAAAATGAAATATTTCACTTCCAATTTGGGATTAATTTTTTTCAAAAACCTCAAACTTTTTTGCAGAAGTGAAATTAAGTTTCCTAGCCAGCTCAGTTGTGAAACCTCTCAAGAGGAATGATACTTTCCTGACTTCTGATGTCTTGCTCAATAAGGAGGGCTGTGTGAAGCACACAGAATTAACATGTCAGTAGAAAGAAAAGATGAGATTTGAAGTCCCGGGGTAAAATCCTGACCACATCAAAGTCAAAACTCCATTACTTCTCCCTCTTCATTTCTCTGTTGAGCCTGTGTTGGTCAATAGGTATGGAAACTTCCTTGTATTATTTGGATCATAAGATTTTCTAACCATGCTTTCAGAAGAACTTCTGAATGTGTCAGATGAAATCCCTTTCATGTTAAAATGCCTTAGAAATTTGAGGCTGTGCCTGTGCAGCTGCAAAACAAGCATGTGTTCTGCTTGTTTTAAAACTAGCATTTTGATACCAGCGTGAGTGCACAGTGTCCATTGCAAGGGGAAAATGGGGACCATTTAATATGTAGTCACCCGAATCTAGATTCTTGTTGTTACAGTACAAATGCGTCTTCTTTGAATGTAGAGAGGTTAGTAGCCTTCTATCTCAGGAAGAAGAGGAGAGACGATTATGGGAGAAGTGGACATATTTGCATGTGGTAATTTTTGATGGGGATATTATTTTGGGGGAGGGGCCTGGGGAAATGGGTTGAGTAGGTTTTGTGCCTAGGCTAGTGTGTTTCTGACAGTATTACAGAGCCATGGCCTTAAAGACATGCTTAACTTTCAAGAATGAATGGTCCTAATTTGTGCTATGGGACCATATAAGTATTTGCAAGATCATGACCTAGACCCTTCTAAAGTTGGTAAGATATTGGTATAGATAATAAACATATCTGTAAAAGAGTCTTGTAGCACCTTATAGACTAGCCGATGTTTGGAATCATAAGCTTTCTGGGCTAAGACCACTTCATCAGATGAATGTTGGGGAAATCTCCAGAGGCAGGTATAAATATGCAGGCAAGATACCTGATTGAATTGAACTTGCTATCTTGCCTGCATATTTATACCTGCCTCTGGAGATTTCCCCAACATTCATCTGATGAAGTGGGTCTTAGCCAAGAAAGCTTATGATTCCAAACATCTGTAAGGTGCTACAAGACTCTTTGTCGCTTTTGCAGATGCAGACTAACAGGGCTACCTCTCTGATACTAAACATATCTCTGTGAGTGTCAATCTTATATTAATTTCCCTATTGTTAACATTTTTATAGGGTAGCAAGTAAACCTTGAAAGTTGCATGTGTGCAACTGAATGAAGAAATGACTGCCCAGTTGTAGAAAACTCCATTCCAGGATTTCAAGAAAGCTTTCTGAGTGACACATTGACATCATTGGAGGCGTGACTGAGGGTGGAGACGGGGGCACGGCGCTGAAATGCTGCTGTGCAGAGCTGGAATTACTCTGTAACAGCAACAGTAAAGCCATAGCAGATTGCAAAGTGATAGCAGCAGACAACAGTGAGCAACTGCTGTCTACACTGGTTGGGTTGGAATTAGCTCCAGTTACTTCAAATGTGCCTTGGGAAGCAGTTTTTTATCTTTGTATTAGGTAAGCATAAGCAGTGTTCTTTACTGTCCTTTTTTGAAGACATTTAAGAACAGATCAGGTGCTTAATAGTTTGTTCTTGTACTGAAGTGGTCTCTTTAAACTCTTGTTTTACGGTCTAAGCTTAATGGTTGCCTTCACAGATGCAAATAACATTTGTATTATGAAATAAAATGTTGCTTTCCTGCTAATGCTTTCATAAAGAGCATAGTGGTGCACTTTTATTTGCCTCTTTGCAGTTTAAGTCTGCAACAAGTCAACTTCGTGAAATACTTATGCACGTACTGTGCTGAATTATTGGCAGAAGTGCATTCTCTTGAATTCTCTAGTAAAACAGGTAAAGTCCATTACAATTTGCTGGCAATTGTACAACTTCCAGTTAAGTAATTGTGCCATCCTTGATTTGTCGGTCTTGCTTAATGCAGAGATTTCTTTCTTGTGTGCTGGAACGTTGTTTGCTCCACTTGAAATGCCAAGGGGTTTTAAAGGCACTTCATGCAAGACGTTTGTGTCTAGAGTTGCATTATATTTTAGTTTTCTGACTGACATGGTGACTGTGCTCCAAGCCTGTCAATCAGTCTGCAACAGCAACAGCAAGCACATGGCAGTTTGCAGAGAGCTCTGAGACAGAGCCATTGCTTTCTGCCTCTCGCCTGGTTGGAAGTAGCTCCAGTTATTGTAGCTGTGGCTTGAAAATAAGTGCCTCTTCCTTATTATCTTTTCTTTAAACGTTTTTCTTTTTTTGCTCTAGGCATTCTCGTTGCACTTTGGCTGCACGGAGGTCGGAGAGCTTGCAGCAGGACCATGTGGTGAAGCAGAACTGGATCCGGGACGTTGTGCACCATGCAAGTTGAGTGTGGAAGGCTCGTGTGACTTATCCCAGTCAGGGAAGGAAAATAAAAGTCGAAGTCGGTGGACGAAAAGAGGGATCCTGTATTCCTTGACTTGCTGTATTTTGCTGGAGACCTTCACGGTGCTGCTACTGCACGTGACTCTGTAGCTGCTTCTGCTCCTCGGCGTCTGCAGATAGCAATCGTGCCTGCATCTTGCGATGTTTATCTTCCACTAGTTTGAGATGAAGTATTTGCAGCCAGGGCTTGATTGTCGTCACCTATAACAGGAGAGAGAGAGAGACTTGCAGCCAGAGAAATTGCTTCCTTCGGAATCCCACCGCCGAGTGATTTATTTCTCTCCGGAGAATTGTGCCCATTCAATGAACAAGTGAGTTAGGGTAACGCAACCATTGAATGTTTGTTTCTTTGAGCGGGGGGAGGGGGGAGAAGTGGATTTCCCTCCGCTCGGTGAATAGGATCTGGTGATCCCTGTGTGATTCGCAGAGGGGAGAAACACGGAAGAATTATCCTCTCCAACCAAAAGAGGGCCGGGGGAGAAAAAGAGTGGAGGGGGCACCGAAACCCACCCTTCTCCAACATTTAATGCTTAACAGTTGCGCTGCCCCGTGGATCTTAAGTGTGGCGGTTTTAAATGGATTTGCCAGTAGTGACTTCTTGGAGTTAAGTAAGTCCTTAATTACGTTCACGTCCGTACTGAGCTGGGTTGAAACTATGGATTCTGCCTGCAGCCGCCGCCTTTTGCACGTGTCGAGTTGGAGGAGTTAGCAGGTGCCGTTGTATTTCCCCCCCCCCCCTTAATCTTATGGGCCGGGGGAAGGCGGGGGGTCAGGCTGCTCCCGGCCATGTGCTGTCGCTGAGGTCCAGCGGAGGCCCGTGTGTGCCTGTTCTTTTTTCTAAACTGACGTTCAGGGTTATGTTTTAATCCCAGGGCTCTGAACTTGCTCTGGCCAGAGAGCAGGCTTGAGTGTGCAAAGGGGCGGGACGGCTGGAATCAATGGCTTAGAAATCATGGCAAACCTGGGCTGTGCATTGCGAAGAGCCTGGGGGGCGAGGCGGGGGATTGAAAACCTTGTGCCCCAATTAGCCCTTAATGATTCCGCGAGAGGAGCGGTGGGAAGCCGCGTGTATGTAGGTCCTTTCGCGGAGGCTGGTTTTGATCTGTGGTTAAAAGGACACTCACCCCAGGACTAGAGGCTAAAGGGGGACGTCCGTTCAGTGTCACAGCCTGTGGATGAGGGAGGGAGAAGGGGTTAATGTTTAAAGTGAGACCTTCAATGCTTCATTGAAACACCTAGCAAAATCCTCCAGCCTAGCAGAGATTTCCAAAAACTGCACTCATTGCTCCAAACGGAGAGCGCGCTTTGGTCCAGTTCTGGGTCAGGTTTGGCAGCGGTGTGGAGCTAACAGGATGGGATCAGACGAGAGCAGCGTTCCCCTCCCCCTCCTTTTCCCCTCCCTTGGAGAAAAATCCCCTGTGCACATAGTCGCACACCCAGACCTTTCAGTGCTGTGCTTGAAAGGCACAGGGAGGGGGAGGGCGAGAGAGGGAGGACACTACAGCTTTAAGTATTGGAAAGTCCGCCCTCCTGAGGTAATGCTAACCTCAGTCTCTTCCCCTCCTCCACCTCCCTGCAAAAGGGCGGGGGGGGGGGGAGCTCTTGTTTTCATTCATAACTTTTTCCTCTTCCTTCCTCTCCGTCAACTATTTATTCATCGCTTCACTCAGCTCAGATTGCAGAGGGCGCAGCTCCACCACCGTAGCCTTAAGTGTGGCCATACTTTGCTTCCTCCACCCCTACCCCCACCTTTCTGTGTATCAAACCAGAGCAAGTGAAAACGCAGCATGCAGATAGTTGTAGAATTTATTCGGATGGTGATGTTGCCTTTTTGAAGCTGATCTGGGGAACCCTGGAGAACTGGTTTGGAGGATATGCTGACATACTGTACTTTTTGCTAAAATCTGCAATGGTTCTGAGCTTGGGCACAAAAAATGGTATCTTACACTTTTTGTTTGCTCTTGGAAAAAGTCATTTTTAGATCTTATTTGCAGTGGGGGTGTTTGATTCTTTCATCAGAAACTATTATATGGTGTGCAGCTGGCTTTTTTTTTTTTTGTGGTCATTTGTATCAGTCTGGTTTTTTTTTTTTTAATATTGCATTTTTTTCAGAGATGGCACTTGTGCTCTTTTAGAAATACTGTAATTCTTCCCCTGAAAGTCCCACTTTGGTCTCTGCAGCTGTATGTCTTTCCCTTTCTGTGTTCATTCAAAACTAGCACTTTGTGTGTTCATATTAAGACTTATGAAAAGGAGAGCCTTGTTATGTGAGATGAATAAAGACTGACTGAATAGGGGTGGGGTTTTGTAATCTTAAAACCCTAGGTCCAATACAGGTGATATTTAAGTATAAAAGGAGACCTTTGTCCTCTGGTTTGTTTAATGCTTTCTATGCCACAGTGCAAATGTGAGAGAAGTAGTTATTAGATATTTTTGTTTTTTTCAAATTCTATAACTGCCTGTTGAAGCCATATCTCTTAACAGGAGTTCAGTGTACTTTTGCTCTTCTCCTCCCCTGTGTATTCATCCTCTCCCTCCTTTTTCTTGAATTGGGAATATCTCCGTGTCAAATATGCTCTGGATATGCAAGACAAACTTACTTTTTCGAGGGTTATTGGATAAGTTGATTTGGCATGTATTCCAGTCAGAAAAAGGAAAAACATGATTGTATGCAATTTTACTTTTTTGTGAGGCTGGGGAAGTAAATCTTCCATTAGCTGTTGGTGCAGGAAAGCAAATGTTTGTTTTCCCACGACACTTTGTGATCACTACAATGATGTATAAATAATCTGCCCTGCTTGCCTCCCCCCCCCCCATTACATTTTATATAGGTACAGAATTGTCCCTCTGCAGAATTTTCCAAATCAACATTGCAATAATCTGTCAGAAATTACATTTTATATAGGTACAGAATTGTCCCTCTGCAGAATTTTCCAAATCAACATTGCAATAATCTGTCAGAAATTTGAGACAAAAAGATATAAAAATGAATAAATAACTCTAATTACATTTTCTTTATTTTTATCTATCTTCCAATATTAGTTTGAAGACCTTTTTAATAATTTTTCCCCTAGAGTAGTTTGTGAAAACCTGAGATGTATTTTTTAATTTATTCTTTCATGAGAAAAGGAACATGAGAAGTCATAAATGTCTGAAAACTGTGTTCCAGTTTTATTTTACTACCTCATCTCCCCACACACCCTGCCCTGTAGTCTCAAAACACTTAAGAAAGCTGTTGTATAACACGTTGTTGTTTACATCTGGTGTCTTACTTTAATAACCAGTTTGTTACATTATTTGGAACATGTGGGAAATACTCTACTGGGAAATATCCTTCCGTTTTAGACATTTTTTGTTGGTTTTACTTAGGGATTTCTTAATGAATGTTTCATTTTAAAGATAAATCATAAGCTTAAAGCAAGGGTAGGTACTGGAGTACATTTATGATGCAGCATTCACAGACTGACAAAAGCAAGAGTTTGTGCAAATTTCATTATGCAGAATATGAATCTGATACTGTTCATTCGGGTATCTAACTTGATTCAGAGTACTCAGTATTGCTGCTGTTGATCTGTTCAGTAACGAGAGAGGCATTTATTTCCCATGCCTTGCCAACTAAACATACAGGTTAATACTTCCTTTATTTGTTTTTAATGGAAAAGGCTCTGATTTTAAATGGCACGGGGTCTCCTCTTACATTCCTCGTCTGTAATGCCAGACCCAGACTCTTCACTCTCTCCCTCCCCCCCCCCTCCCCCACTGGCCTTTGGCCAGGTCTTCAGCATCGGTTGTAATCCACTGCTGAAGGAGATCATTACCAAGTGGTTAGGGCAATTTGTGGCTTGCCATGACATTTTTATTTTTAAAAGCTTCCTGTGACTTATTCCTCTTTCACCTTTGATCTTTCTCTCTTTTTTTTTTTCCTTAGGATTTCAGATGAATGCCAGGTTCCCACTGAATGCCAGAAGTAGAGATCCCTACAGATGGAGCCCCAAAGTCAACATGGCAGTGGCGGTTCATTAGTTGTGATCCAGCAGCCTTCCTTGGACAGCAGGCAAAGGTTGGACTATGAAAGAGAAATTCAGCCGACTGCTATCTTGTCATTAGACCAGATCAAGGCCATAAGGGGCAGCAATGAGTATACCGAAGGCCCATCTGTGGTTAAAAAGTCTGGTCCACGGACAGCACCAAGACAAGAAAAGCATGAAAGGACTCATGAAATCATACCAATGAATGTGAATAATAATTATGAGCACAGACCCAGCCACTTGGGACCCGTGGCACACCAACATAACGTAAGGGCTCCTGTGTTGAGCAGATCAACTAGCACTGGAAGTGCGGCTAGTTCTGGAAGCAACAGCAGTGCTTCTTCAGAGCAGGGGTTGTTGGGAAGATCGCCCCTATCTAGGCCAGGTTCAAGCCACCGATCTGAAAGGACAATCCGGACGCAGCCCAAGCAGTCATCTGTAATGGTAGATAATCTGAAGGGTCCCTTGAAAGAGGACTTGACACAGCACAAGTTTATCTGTGAACAGTGTGGGAAGTGCAAATGTGGTGAGTGCACAGACCCGAGGGCCTTACCTTCTTGTTTGGCTTGCAACAGGAAGTGCTTGTGCTCTGCAGAGAGCATGGTGGAGTACAGCACCTGCATGTGCCTGATCAAAGGGATCTTCTACCACTGTTCCAATGATGATGAAGGGGACTCGTATGCGGATAATCCCTGCTCTTGTTCCCAGGCACATTGCTGTTCTAGGTACCTGTGCATGGGAGCAATGTCCTTGTTTTTGCCTTGCTTGCTCTGCTATCCTCCTGCTAAGGGATGTCTGAAGCTGTGTCGAGGGTGTTATGACCGGATCAATCGTCCTGGTTGCCGATGTAAGAACTCCAACACTGTCTATTGTAAACTGGAGAGCTGCCCGTCTCGGAGTCAGGGGAAGCCCTCATAATTTTGGAGGGAGATTTCATTTCTTCAAATACTTGCTTTCAGGTTGTGTCTGATTGTCTGTCTATGTGGGGATTTACCCCCACTTTCTTTCCCTTCCTTCTCCACTTTAGGTACCCAAGTTAATTCCTTTGCACCCTCCATATCCCTTCTCTCAACTCAGATAGGTGTGGAGTATTTTACTCAGTCATGTTTATTTCAGTGTTTGGTAAGCTTGGGCTGTGTGCCTGTATTTGGCTCCTCTGCTTGACAGGGCCTCTTAGGTTTGTAAGTAATCTACACATGAAAGAGGCAGTGAGGGCTAATGGGATTCTCTGCAAACAGCTTCCCCAATGTGTCCTTTTGTTCGCTGCAACTGTATGTCTTTTAGGTTCCAAGAAATAATTCTACCTTCTTTCATGAGCAAGCTGGATTAATCTTGAGGGAGTTGGAACTGTAGAAAATATAAGGCTGTCTTTTACTCCATAGTGCAAAAAACCTGCTTTTCCTTCTGCTCCCCAACCCTTCTTAATATTGTCGCAGTCCAGAGACTTGCCTGGCTGGTACATTTTTTTTTTCTTTCTTTTAAATATATTTTTGGGTTTTGCTTCACTATATAGATCTTCACATTGGAGACATTACGACTGCAATTTGTTCATCTGTTTCTCTTGTTTTCAAATCTGTGAAGGACATCACCCACTCCACCCCTTTCCCCAAGTTTCTGTGGTCATTGAGATCCTTTTGATACTGATGTTAACCTTGGCTGTGTTTGCATATCTGAATATTCTTCAGGTGTCATTAAATTGTTACCTAAATTTTCCTGGATCTTTAACACTTCTATTATTTCCTTGGTTAGTGAATTTAGCTCTGCCTTTGCTTCATAACTTTAATCTGTTCCGTGACTTATTGCCTTAGCCACAAATTGTGGTCTTTTTTTGTATATTTTATGTATAAAACACAAAGTTGAATCCTGACTATTTTTAAGACAAAAGTCTGTTTAAAACTTTTTTATTGTAAAGAATATTTATTATGTGAATCTCTATTATTTTAAGATATTTATTGCAAAGGACTGTTTGAAAAATGTACTCATGTCTGAATATAACAAAATATCAATACTTAACAAATAAGGATGGAAAAAAAGAAAGTACATATGTTAACTATAATGCAGAAAATATATTAATTAATGAAAATGTCTCGAGTTTTTCATTTTAATATTCTGGTAGGTTGTGTTATGATTTCCATGTTCATATTGCAAAGTGTCTTGCTATTTTTTTTTTTCCTCCTTATGCACTGTCGGGGTGGTTGAATAACAAATACTGTGAAGACACTAGTATATGTTCAGATCTTGTTTGCTTAACTTTGGTGTTGAAAATACATTATCAGCTGAGTTTTCACTATGAGATATTTAATAAAATTGAACGTGTGTAATTTGCTTGATATTGCCAAGAAGTTTAGACCACATGTATTTATCAGAGCATTCTGGAAATGCAACTTTAGACATTAACCTCTAACTTCAATAATTCTTTTTGAATTGTTTTCTGTAGAATATCAAATTAACATGCAGAAAAAGCAAGAGTAGAAGGGTAAAAATAGTCTTGGTGTTGCTGAAGTCTGGTAGCTCAGGAAATCTAGGATTTTTTGTTTGTTTGTTTTCCCCTGTGGGAACTCTGGCTTTCCCAACCACACTGAACTCCCCTGTTCCTTCTAATTTAAACTCTCTTGAAAGTAATATAGGTGTCACAGCTATTTGCTGAATTCATTCACATTTAAATGGTCAGAAATAGGTTTTGCATTAGGATTAGTAGAGAATCTCCCGGTTTCATTGGTGTGATTCAAGTCCTCTCTAAGTAGCAGTGTCAAGTACCAGAGGGGTAGCCGTGTTAGTCTGTATCTGCAAAACAACGAGAAGTCTGGTGGCACCTTAAAGACTAACAGATATGGGCATAAGCTTTCAGTGGGTTAAAAAAAACCCACTTCAGATGCACGGAGTGAAAATTACAGGTATAGGTTAATCTTTAAGGTGCCATCAGACTCATTGTTTCAGTAGCAGTGTAGTGACTGGGCATACTTTAAATTGCGTTCATAATGTAGAAGGTCAGATAAATGGTACATTTAAGAAAACATAATTTTGGATTCAGGTGACTACATCAGACTTTGCAAATGAGTTCTCCAATTTTGTTGCTTTGCCTTCTAATTAAATTGTTTTATCAATATCCCCTCAGAATTTAGAATATTGTATTACACTTAATTAGAAGAGCCAAGTCTATTAGCACCGACTCCCTTAGTGTCTTTTGTTGCTGGAGCCCTAGGTATAATGAGAAGTTCGTGTAAGAGCTATAAGTCATTAAAATGTTGTTAGGAGTTGCATCTCTTGTTGAAAGAAGTGTGCAACTTTTATGACTATAAGGTAAACAAAATTATAACTTCTGGTTGACACACAAGAATATGCTTCTCTTATACTGTACTATAAAAGTGATCGTCCACTCTTCAGTGCACCAGCATAACCTCAGCACCATACTGAGAAGTGACCAAGTTTACAGGATCAGATTTCTTAACAGATGTTTGTCTGGTGGCAATGTATTAATACTCACCAATATTTTCTTTCTTTTTTGCATGTGATAGAGCAAAGCTGATAGAAAAATATTTTGTGGAGAACTTTTTTTTTTTTTTTTTTTTTTTTTAATTCTAATTCTTTCTCATTGGTAATTTTGGTCCAACAATGAGCTGCAAACAGTTCAGAAGACAATGAAATCCTTGTCAAACAACTGCCATTGGTCAGATGCAACTGCTTTCTCAATAGTATGCCAACATTCAAAATCAAAAGACTGAGCAGCTTCATTCTCATAGTTGTGTGACAATATGTTGAACAGTTTTATTCTCATATTTGTTATTCTTATGTAATCCTATTTATTTCACTAATCTGCATCTGAATCCTTTGTTTTCCATAGCTGTAGCTTCTTAGCTCTGGACTTCCAAAAATCAAAATATACAGCCTGCTTGAAAAGAAAGGAACTATGTACATCGTGTCTCTATTCATCATGCTTTTCAAGTTACAGAACACAATCTGTGATAACTGTTTTGCCTTTTGGTTTCTTGAAGTTTGATTAACGGTCTTATTGATAACTCTGGAAAAATGGCAAGGAAAATTCTCCCTCAAAAGATTCAGTTCATCCATATAAAAGTTTTCTAACTTCATTATGTATAGTGGTGGTGCACTGTTAAATAGTTGCCACATTTCATGCTACATTTAAGCAATTGGAGTGAAATCTTTTTGTCTAGTTGGTATATTTTGTGTCCTTAATGTATTTTTGACTTTTTTAATGCACTGTGGGGTCCTTCAGCATGCAAGATTTTTCATTATCTAACAAATCTGCAACACCTCACAGTCTGAGAACCTCTATTTTTTTGGCCAAATAGTTGCATATGGGGGATGGGAAAATGCCTTTTTAATAGAAAAAAATGTGCAAGTAGACAAAAGTGTGTTAAACCGTTCACCTGAGAAGCTCCACAATTTTAATAACCCTTTGCTGTTAAGTCTTAACCTCAATTGGTGTAGGCCAATTTAAAATATTTCCCCCTTGCTAATGTTAGTATGTTTGTTTGGTTCAAAGTATACTCTCATATATTCTCATTTTACACAGTATTTATTTAATCCATTTGCATAACTTGTTGAAAGGGAGCCCAGGTTTGCTGATGCTAAATGCACCCGGGATCTTAATGATAAGTTAGAATAGGAATTAGGATTCTGTAAGTTATTTAGAGCAGGAACTGCCACTTTCTATATGTTTATGCAGCACCTAGCACAACTGGGTCACTCATTTGGCCTCTATGTGCTGTTACAGTATAAATGAGTGCTACTGTTCCCTTGATTAGAAAACCCAAGTTTCTTCTGTGGTGATGTTAATTCTACTTAGGCTTATTAGAGAGACAGAGTGGGTGAGGTAATATCTTTTATTGGACCAACTTCTGTGGGGAAGAGAGACAAGTCTTTGAGCTTAACTAGAGCTCTTCTTACTCAGAGCTGGAGAAGAACTCTGTGGTGCTTGAAAGCTTGTCTCTCTCATCAGCAGAAATTGGTCCAGTAAAAAATATTACCTCACTTACCCTTCTTGTTTCTCTAATATCTTGGGACCAGCACAGCTATAACAACGCTGCTCATGTAGTTAGGCTTGGCAGAATTCAATTTTTATTTTTTAATAATTTAGAGGGATAGTATCTATTTTTAAGCATTTTTTCTATTTGTTTAAATTTTCACCGTTTTTGGAAAGTATGGGAGGTCAGACAATTTTTTCATGACAGTTGATGTTGGAACTAAAGAAGTTAGATTTTTAACTGTTAAAACACACATTTTCACCATCACACCAAAATGTGCAAAGTAAATACCCTTAAATCAACTCTAATAAATTTTCAGACAGCATTTTTCTTATTTTGTCTATCTGTACTTTTCTGTTACTAATAGAAATATTTTTTCGTCATCTTGTGTGTGAATAGCAAAATCAGTGTCTACCAAGAGTTACTGATAAAAATATAGTCCTTTCAAGCCTATTTATACTACAAGAATATCCTTCATATGACAGAGATTTCAATTTGTAAAATAAATTCTGTTCTAAACAAAATTTGTATAATAAACTGATACACAATAAGTAGGTATGAAGTTCAGCTGAGTGACTATCCCAGTCATATAAGCTTGGTTATATTCAAACAAGGCAACCATCTGGTTGGCATGGTGGAGTTCTGAAATGTACTGCACAAGGTCTGGGATGAAGAGATGGAAGGAGACTTTTTAAACTAAGAATCCAGCCTTGATTTATTTGAAAACGTCTCAAAAGTCTTATGATGAGAGAGACTTTAGAGCTTTGCAATGGGATGGTAAATGAAGAGCTACGGTAAGTACCCTGCTGGAGAGAGAGAGAGAGAGAGAGAGAGAGAGGAATAGTATTTTGAGATAGTGGTGATGCTATTAAAGCAATCTCACAACAATAATTCTAACATTGGCCAGTCAGACATTAGCCAAATTGGATAATTCTTAACAAAGCCACTTGCTCTCAAGTCTGTGTATGCATAGTAGTGAAGTGTTGAATATAATAAAGAGAAGCTGTTAAGAGGGTTTCAATTTGTTTTACGTTAATGGAGATGATTTGTTTTGGAGTATTCAGGATTCCCCAGTACTTTTCTATCACTTATTTTGGTAAATTTGTTGCCTCAGAACATTGAGGAATCCCGACTAGTTAATGTTTTCTTTTCTTCTAACTGGAATATTATGTTGTGGTAATTGTCTCTCCTAAGAAACAGGAATAAAACCTGACCTGGTATCACATGACTACAGTTAGCATGCATTACAGGATCATGTGTTTGGCAAGTGTTCTTTTAATGAACTTTCCTCTTTGGAAGTCTCCTTGAAGCAGCCTTCATTTTTGGGGGGAATACATTTAAAACATGCCTCCTTAATAGTTGTGGTAGCTTCCTACCTTATTTCCTGTTCTTGAGCAGAGATGACAAAGGCATGGGTTTTTACATTGAGGTTGGGTGGTTGTCTGTTGTCTGCATTTTCAAGTGCTCCTTTTATGATTTGTTGGAGGGGGATTCTCCTGAAAAACAGCAATTCACTTTCAGCTGCTTCAGAGGCCCCTCCAACTTCCCCCTTCTCCTCCCCAGAGTATGTACTTTGGACTCTCAGTACAGCTGTCCGATGTGGATCCTTCATCTGGAAAATGAATTCATTAGGCTGCTAAAAGAACATCTGTGAATGATGCATAGAAGTAAGATGAAGCTATGTTTAATGTTTCCCCCCTGATTAGGACAGTGTGCCGGATGTACTAATAGCAGAACTATTACTTGAGTAAATGGTGCCAAAAATCTATGTATATTTTATCAAAATCACAAGTGCAAACTGAGAGCTATCATACTTTACATTTTCCCAAATCCATAGTACACCATTAAATTGAAAATATTCTCTGCAATAAACTTGATTTAAGATTAGGGTTCCTGCAAAACAAACTAATAGCCCCCCCCCCCAAAAAAACCCGCCCCAGCCTTGCACAAAAACCAAGGATCAAAGAATCATAGAATATGAGGGTTAGAAGGGACCTCAGGAGGTCATCTAGTCTAACCTCCTGCTCAAAGCAGGACCAATCCCCAACTAATTCATCCCAGCCAGGGCTTTGTCAAGCCTGACCTTAAAAACCTCTAAGGAAGGAGATTCCACCACCGCTGTTGCTAACCCATTCCAGTACTTCACCACCCTCCTAGTGAAAAAGTTTTTCCTAATATTCAACCTAAACCTCCCCCACTGCAACCTGAGACCAATACTCCTTGTTCTGTTATCTGCTACCACTGAGAATAGTCTAGATCCATCCTCTTTGGAACCCCCTTTCAGGTAGTTGAAAGCAGCTATCAAATCCCCCCCCTCATTCTTCTCTTCTTCAGACTAAACAATCCCAGTTCCTTCAGCCTCTCCTCATAACTCATGTACTCCAGCCCCCTGATCATTTTTGTTGCCCTCTGCTGGATTCTTTCCAATTTTTCCACATCCTCCTTGTAGTGTGAGCCCCAAAACTGGACACAGTACTCCAGATGAGGCCTCACCAATGCCGAATAGACAGGAATGATCACATCCCTCGATTTGCTGGAAATGCCCCTACTTATACAACCCAAAATGCCATTGGCCATCTTGGCAACAAGCACATTGTTGAGTCATAGGCAGTTTCTCATCCCAGTTTCTGCAGAACTGCTACTTAGCCATTCGGTCCCTAGTCTGTAGCAGTACATGGCATTCTTCCATCCTAAGTGCAGGACTCTGCACTTGTTGAACCTCATCAGATTTCTTTTGGCCCAGTCCTCTAATTTGTCTAGACAAATGACATGTGTGATCTATTTAATGCTAATCATGAAAATTTTAAATTTGGTCTTTTTGTGTATTTTTATTGGAGTGTATAAAACAAAGATTATTTTGGAATTCAGGTAATGTTTTTTGAGAATTGACTTGATTACTGGTGCTGCTTCAACTTGGATCCAAGAATGCAATGCTACTTTTATACAGATTATTTCTTGGGATTCATTCATTGTTGTTATTGTAGCATCTAAAGGCCCTAATCAGGACCCTCTTGGAAAAGTTGCTGAACAAATACATAGTGACAATCCCTGCCCCAAAGAATGCAAGATCCAAAAAAAATAGAAGTATGAGGGAAATATGCCTCAGGCAATTAAATATTAAATGCCAGATTTGAATGCCTAGGCTGGAATCCTGTTCCTATTGAAGTCTGTGGCAAAACTAAGTATCAGAGGGGTAGCCATGTTATTTTTGTTTTTGTGGCTATAGATTTATCAACCTCACTGTGGCCTGGATTTCACCCCTTGTCTGTAATCCTCCTGATGTATGCCCGTATTTGGAATTAAACCTCAGACAGTATTGTATGACTGAAATAAACTGTGCGCTTCAAGTAAATTTAAAAACCCATTATATTCCACAGTATTACCTTTCTCAACTTTTGAAAAAGTCAGATTATTTTAAATGTCTATTTCTAGGAGAAGAAACCAAATATTTGCACTCAAAATGCTTGTGCGCTTTTGTAAGGTCTGTTTTTGTAACCACCCCTGTCTTATATTGTAAGCTCTTTGTGGGCACTGCAAATTTACTCTGTTTTGTAAAGCATCAGTACAGTGTTATATAAATTATTAAAACAAACATTCAACCCTTTTGGCAGTATATTGTGTGGAAGGATTTGAGGTTAACTCTTCATGGAGCCTTTCTCTTTGAGTTTCCACAGCACCTAGCACAATGGAACTCGAGTCGTGACTGAGCTCTTTAGGCTCTGCAGTTGTATTGCTGTTTTTATAACCACTTACAGAATTCACCTGGATGATGGGTCATATTCATCCCTGGTATAATGCTGCTGAAATGGCTGGATTTACATCAGGGATGAATTTGGCCTGATAACACTGAACTTGTATGTTACACTAGTGTCTAGTTCAACCACAAGCCGCTCTGAGTGGATTGTAGAATGGTGGTTTTTACTAAGTGGGATGTTCAAATACAGTGTACTGCATGGGATGTATGAATATACTTAAGATGTTTTTTCTTGGTTATAATATTGAGTACCTGCGAGACAATGGAAAATAGGTAACTATTAGCAGCTAAGTATTGAATAGCTGGAATACACTGAATATAAATTTTGGAAAAAATGTTAACCTATCTTATGCTAACTGTATACAATGCCACTTCATAATCAATGGCTCATCTCAGGCATTTTAATTTAAATAACCCTTTTTTCCAGGAAATTCCTTCACTAATCCTTCCAGTGCCTTGAAGATTTCCTCTTCCAGCCTTTAAATTCTCATTTGCAAAGCAAGTTGTAGTTACTTCCTCCCTCTTCAGAGTGCCATCACTCCTAATTTGTCCAAAAGGGTTGATGTCATCTTCTCCTTATGCCATTGTATCTGCCAGCTCTGGAAGCAGCACAGTGAAAATTGAGCCCAGAAGAGCCACACGGTTTACTATATAGGATTCTTTTAGAAGAGACTAAAGTCTGATGTCTTCTATGAAATCTGGATGTTGGAAAATCTCATGATACTTCACTATTAAAAATAAAGTTCGTTAGCTGTCCTTGGTCAAAATCCACCCACTCCTTCTTCCTTGTTCTGTACCTCTTGACTGACCAGTCCAAGGGTTAACTACATTTCAGTGTTATGTGTGTTTATATAGCAGTCACAGTGCTTCTGGCATCCTTTGGATGAAAGGCACTATTGAAGCATATATAATTATTATCTTTGTATGGCAGTGCAGATTGTTGCCTTAAGGACACCTTTTAATTCTAAATGTTTTGATTTGCTAATGTTTCTAATTTGCTTTCATCCATTTATAAAGATAGGATTCAGTGTAAAGTTTATCAGATCTGAATATGAACTTTGCCTAATTCAGAAGCACTTGGAGTTTGGAGTTTAGGTTTAATGATAAAGCAAGATTACATAAGGTAATATCTTTATAGTTTAAAAACACTGACCTGCTCCACCAAGAGTCAAAAGACCTCTGAAAAAGCAGATGGAGGAGTTTGAAGAAGAAAACCAGAGACTCAAAAGGAGTCATGTGTGTGTATTTCCAGTTTTAAACTTGTTTTCATGCTGGAGTGAAAGCGCTCACAAAGGCAATTGCACAGACCTTTTTCACTATTAACAGGTGCAGGTAACATTCAGTGTAAAAGTTTAACTGGTTTGCAATTCCAGCAGACAAATTTTCCATACCTGATTATGGATAATTTTACCCTTGAGGCTTCTAGAATGGCAGAAAATACACTGCTATTCTAACATCTTCCATCTCCTGACAATCTTAGAGCACTTTATGGATTCATTTCTTAATTAACTAAGCTTCATAACACTCCTGTGAGGTTTAGATTTCCCTTTTACTGATGGAAAAACTGAAGTTCAAGAAATTTAAGTGACTTGCCTGAAGTCATGTAACAAATCTGTAGCAGAACTCACATCATCTGACTCAGTCCTTTGTTTTAAGCACTGTTAGATTATTCTTCCAAAAAGGTGAATACAGGTGAAAGAATGAATGAGAGCCTGTTAATTTGAGTGTTTCATCTAAAGTCTTAATAAGTTGTGTGCTTAATTAAATAGTCATTTTTATGCAGTTGATTACTGTGATTTAGAAT
This sequence comes from Sternotherus odoratus, assembly GCA_032164245.1. Taxonomy (NCBI): domain Eukaryota; kingdom Metazoa; phylum Chordata; order Testudines; family Kinosternidae; genus Sternotherus; species Sternotherus odoratus. The sequence goes on from JAVMKO010000004.1 coordinate 34,742,941, forward strand.
TAATATTCATGCTTATAATTAGAAAATATGTAATCCAAACATCCTGAGACAAATGTAAAATGTTTTTCTAATCATATGGCACATTTGTACAATATGATCCAGCGAAACCATCTGTAATGGACAGTTGGCCTCATATTAGTTTATTAAATTCTTTCTGAAAATTTCAATGATCCTGATCATTTGTCTTCTACCTAGTCTCATCAGACACTCAAAGCAGAACTATAAATAATACATATTACTTTCAGGGCCAGGAAAGAAAAACCAGATCCCATTATGTCTTATTTAAAAAAAAAAAACAAAAAAAAAACCTTTTATTTCTACAGATTTATTCTGGCGTCCTTACTAAACAGATCTGCCTTGGATTTCTAATGGTGAATATTTTAGCAGGAATGTAGCCTTTGTTACTATGAATAGTTTAGTACAGATTAGTGGTATGCCAATTTCCTGTTGCCTTTCAGAGCTGCAATTTGAGCCCTATTTGCTCCTGGCTGTTGCACAATTGAAAACAATGGGTGGCTTCTTTTAGGTTTCACTTCAGAGCTCTTAAAAACAGAGGAAGTGACTAAAGCCCTACTTTACAGGTAATTAACAATAGATAATGTTTGCTCTGCACTTATTTATTTATTTTTATTTTTGAGCTGATGAAGGTAGAAATACACATGGACCTCCCAGTGTAGATACTATGATGCAGTTTTCTGGGTGCAATCATGGACTTAGTCTCAGCAAGGTGGCACTGCATGTCTGGGTCAAACATATGCCCGATTGAATAACCCAACAGATGATTTATAAAAGGGACTAGTCAATGCATTTTGTTGTTCAAAATGCTGAAGCCCAGGCAAGCATGGTCTATTTCTTCATTTCATTTCTTCACATTTCAACATGCAATGCGGAGAACCATGCTTTTTTGAGCTAGGGACTGTTTTTAATGTATTCTATATCTGTTTTATGAGGTGCTCACTTCTCATACTTTGATGTTTATTTAAGGCAATTAAATATTTTCTTATGTATATTCAGTACTAGAGTACTGGTCTCACTGGTCCTTTAAAGATTTATCTTTAAGTAGAAAAGTTTATATTTATATTTATATTTGCCACATGTTAGTCATTAGACACAGATATCTTTTCCTATTACATAAAGAAGCACGAACAGCTAGTAGAAAACAGAGAGACGCATTCTCCTTCCCTGCCATCATTAGGGTAATTTCACTAAAAATATAAATGCAGAAAAAATGTTGAATTTTGGATGCTATGGGCTCCTTATAAACAATATTGGGAAGACTTGGGTACATTTCACCCTCAGTCCAAATGCTGAAATTAATTCTGTCCTTATATATTACAGGCCATAAACAGACATGTTGGCAACTCTGACTTCCTACTACAGAAAAAAATAAAAATAATTTAACCAAGTGCTGCAGAGAAGTCTGCCTGCATTTGGTGCTAACTTGTCATTTGGTCGCTGACTTGGTCTGGTTCAGATAGTGTGCAACTTTCTGAGCAAGTGGGTATTTGTGTGCACGTACTGAGTAGTAGTTAGCTTGCATGCAAAAGTACACTCTATGCTTGTGAACTTTGCAGATGCACAAATTGGAGGCCAGATGAAAAACTGAGGCCTGTTTTAGTAAACTCTTTCTTACATGAGTAGACTTGCTGAAGTGTTCGCTACAGATGGAGCTTTGTTTAGAAAACCACATTCAAACTCTGCTCCCGTCTCCTCCTTTTGCCCCCAAACTGGTTTTAAACACTGTTGGATGACCGGGCTAAGCTGTTCAAAACTAGTTTCAAAACAAAACAAAACTTGACTGTAGTGTAGATGGCAACCTTAGAGTGCAGCCAGATTTGTTTTGGCAAATTGAATATGCACATTCATTTGCTTTTGCCTGTTACTCTCCCCCCTGAAGTCATATTTCTATTTGTGTGAGTACAGTACTGGTTACTGTGGAGAATGTAATGATGTGACATACGCACAACTATGATTTCAAAAGGGGAGTTAGCAGCAGAAACAGATGAAATTAAAACCTTTTTTCTCACGCAAACTTTCTAACTAGTGAGGGGGGGGGGAAATTGACAGGAACAATGTGTGTCAGAAACAACCCTGTTTTATATTTTCAGTATTTCCAAGTTTTTTATAAGGCTTAATATGCTTTGTTGTAATTCATTAGTGAGACATTCCAGTATGAGCATTACTGCTCCCTGCTCTTAAAATCTAAATTGCGAGTGGAAAATTGTCTAACTCAACAAACTGCTCTTATTTCTCTTCCTTCCTGCTCTAACTCTCCAGCCACAATAACCTGATAGCCATGTTTGAGGCTTTGCAGTAAAATACATCAAAAAGACAAGGATGCAAAGGGTCTTTTTAAATTTGGGGGGCTTACTCAATTTGAACAGTTGGTGGGGTTGTGGGATGTAGACTTGTACTGATGGTTCTTGTTAGCAAACCTGAAAGAGAGAGGGGAGTGGTTTTAGCTAGAGGTTGAGTTCTAAAGCTGTGTAGGTCACTGACTTTGCTGTGTGACTAGTTTCCTTAGTTTTCCCATCTATAAAATAGGAATATTATTACATGTGTATCTGACCTCCTTTTCGGAAAGTTCCAATACAATTTAATAAGATTTGAACAATTGAATTATCTAGAAATGACTGTCAAATTTGATACAATTTTATAGCGACATATATATAGAACTCTAAGGTTTGTTTAAACAGGTAATATCTATTAAATTCTATAGTGTTATGGAGAAAGTTCTATAGATTCTTATTAGTTTCATGCTTATTAAATTCTGTAAAAGTTTTCCATCAGGTTGAACAGGGTCATCCCTAAGTATATATTGCTGTGCAGCTGCACAGATCCCTGCTTTCTGTTAGCATCCATTCCTAAGATGCACCCATAACCTTCCCCACCTGTGGACATGCAATAATTCTTCCACTTAATATTATAAAAGCCATACCCTTCCCGCAAGCTCCCTAATGTTTTATGTATGTTGCAGATATCTTCCTTGGGACTGAGCATTTTACTTCACCCTGTCAGGGTAAATGTTAATTGTCTCCTGCAAAAAAAAATCTATTCTTTCTGAGAAATATATGATCTCGCCATTGGTGAGCAGGAAACTGAGAATTACTTTTCTCTTAGGAGATTCGAATATACAAACATTAATTCTCATCATACCTCAAATGAGTCAGGTAAGTATTATATTATCCTAATTTTACAGATAGGGAAACAGACTCTCTGCGTCCCATTCAGCGATAGCATAATGAGTAAAGCTCCTATTAATTTTATTAGGAGGTGCACCCACTCACAAAATGGAATTTGATTCTGAGAGTAAATTACTTGCCCAAGGCTACACATTACCTTGATGTTGCATCTAATTTTAGAATCCAGGAGTTCCTGAATTCTGATCTTGCTTTTAGTCCACTAGACCAGTGGTCCGCGGACCAAGAAAATTTTGGTGGTCCACGGTGCCGGGCTCCCTCATGGCTGCCCCTCCAGGCAGGCAAGAGGCTGCGGGCGCCTGTCCCGCCCCGTCCCCGTCGGTCAGCAACCGCCGGCTCGCTCCTGCCTCCCGTCTCGCGCCGCACCGCTCGAGCTGGGGGGGGGGGGCGATCACATAAAAAATTAGGCCACTTATATAGGCCTAATGGATCCTATGGATGTAGGAGTCTAACTTTAGGCTATTGTTTTTGAAAATCTTGGTCCTAAACTTAACAAACAAAAAATCTCTTCTGGAAATCAAAAGTGAACTGACCCAGTTCATATAGGCTAATGAGATCCAGATAAAGCCAGGTTGTCCCCATTAACATGCAGATTCAATGGAAAAGAAGGCTTAGGGACATGGGCCAAAGAGGCAGCCGCCAAGGCTTGCGCCCTAGTCGAGTACACTCAAATGTACTTTCACAGTTGGTGGCGGAGGGATTCCCACCAGGTCGTAACAGGTATTGATGCATGAAGTGATCCAGTTGGAGAGCCAGTGAGTGGAGGTTGGCCGACCTTTCATGCGCCCATCCGAGGTGATGAACAGCTGTGAGGACTTCCTGAATGGCTTAGTTCGCTCAGGTAAAAAGCCAGAGCCCATCTCACATCCAGCGTGTGGAGGTGGTGGTCCTCACTGGATGCATGGGGCTTGGAGCAGAAGACGAGCAGAAAAATGTCCTGACCCATGTGAAAGGTGGAGATCACCTTCAGGAGAAATGAAGGGTGTAGGCAGAGCTGGATCTTATCTTTACGAAACACCTTGTATAGGGGCTTGGAGGTCAGGTTCCTGAGCTCCAAGACCCTCCTAGCCGACGTGATAGCTACCAGGAAGGACACCTTCCGTGAAAGGTGCGAGCAGGAACACATAGTTAGTGGCTTAAATGGGTGGCCCCTGAGGTGGGCCAATACCAGGTTCAGGTCCCACTGAGGGCCTAACATATAGGAAGAGACAATTCAGTCCCTTAAGGCGTCTGTCAGTCATAGCATGGGAGAATACCCTGTGGCCCTGCACCAGTAGGTGGAAGGCCAATATGGTGCACATGACTGACGAGGGTGTCAGTCCTGGGCTCTAAGGTGAAGGAGCTAGTCCGGAATCAGCTGGATTGGGGCGGTCACTAGGGAAATGCCCCTCTCATCCGCCCATCTGGAAAACTAAGGCCACTTTGCCAAGTAAGCTTGGCGCATGTAAGGCCACCTGCTTTCCAAGAGGACATGCAGAACCTCTTCCGAGCATGTCCTTTCCTCCAAGCCTAACCATTGAGCAGCCACGCTGTGAGGTAGAGTGCCGCTAGGTTGGGATGGCGGGTCCTGGTCCTGGGAGAGTAGGTCTGGGCCTGATGGCAATGACCACCGTGGAGCGACTGCCAGGCCCACGAGGGTCCTGTACCAATGCTGCCTGGGCCATGCTGGGGCAATCAAAAGGACCTGGGCTTTGTCCGTCTTTATCTTTTTCAGGACCTTGCTGATCAGCTGGAACGGGGGAAAGGCATATAGGAACTGGTCTGACCAGGACAGGAGGAAAGCCTTAGAGATAGCATACCAGTCCCTGGGATCCAGGGAAGGGATGATGGAGGCCAGGGAGACCATGTGGAACTTGAGCTTCACCATGTACTTGTTCAGACCTCGTAAGTCCAAGATGGGCTTGAATCCCCCTGTGGTCTTCCGGATAAGGAAATAGCGGGAGTAGTACCCCTTGCATTTGAACTCCCCAGGCACCGCTTCCACTACTCCTAGGCCTAGGAGCCGCTCTACCTTCTGCTCGAGCAGAGCCATGTGAGAGGGGCCCCCAGGAGGGACAGGGGCAGAGGGTGGTTGGGCAAGGTGGAAGTAATCTAGAGGATGTAGCCCCAGGTGATGGTGTTAAAGACCCATCAGTCCAAAGTCAGCCACTCCAGCAGGAAAGCATACAACCGATTGGAGAAGGGAAGCGTTACTGAGGGTGGATCCCTGACGAGAACTGGCAGGGTGCCCCCAGGCATCCCATCAAAACTGCCTTTTCCCCACCTGCTTGCCCTTGAATGTCAAGACTGCCTCCCATGACTTTTTTTTTATAAGCAGTCTTGTATTTTGAGTGGGTGGCCTGGGTGGTGCGGCTTAAATTTTGGTTTAGCCGGAGCTGGAACATAGAGACCTCGAGTCTGGAGAGTCAGGCGGGAGTCTTTCAGGCCATGCATCTCTGCATCCGTTTGTTCTGCAAACAGAGCTTTGCTGTCCAACGGGAGGTCCTGCAGGGAGATCTGTGCGTTGCTGGACAGCCCTGGGTCACCTGCAGGATCTCCGGTGTGTAGGGTCTTCTGGACATCTGGGGAGGCCTGCTCCAAATGGGCTGGGCTATTCCACTCAACCCAACACTAGAGGCAGGTGGGGATTAAGGACTGCCCAACATGGGTCTAGCCTCTGTCCTGGGTTTACTCTAGTGCCATGGCAAAGGCCTCTTCCTAGCCTTCTTGGTGTGCCCAGTGCATGGGGAGTGGTGCCGACTAGTTGATGGTGCCACAGGGTCGCCCCGCACAGACATTGCGGTGCCCGGTGCTGACTATTGTTGAATAGATGTGAGCAACACATCTCGAAGAACACCAGTTATGGAAAAGGTAACTGTCTTTTTCTAATGGACCTTCTGTTTTATCCCTTTACATTTTATCTCTCTTAATAAATTTAAATTTAAAAGATGTGAACTGCCAACCTCCCATGTTAGTTTAATACATACATTCTGAACTGTTTTCCTACACTTACTCCAAATTCAGGTTCCTATTTTGAAATCTTTTTCTGCCAATTTCTGAAGTACAGTAAAACCTCGATTTAACGGACCTCGATTTAACGGACTTTGGATGCAACGGACAAAATTTCTGAGCAAGTCTGTTGCATCCCAAATCCGTTTCTCACGGGCTGGCTGCCGGCTCCCGGCTGCCGCCCGGGTCACAGCAGCAGGCGGGCTGATGCCGGCTGCCGCCCGGGTCCAGGCAGCGGGCGGGCTGGCTGGCGGGTCCGGGGAGCTGGGACCCATGCGGGCTCGCTGCCGGCTGCCGCCCGGGGTCCCAGCAGCGGGCGGGCTGCAGAGCTGCCGCCCCGACCCCGTGGCGGGCGGGCTGCTGCTCCGACAGCTGTTTTTAAATTTTTATTAAATAACGGACTTTTTGATTTAACAGACACCCCCTTGCCCGAATTAGTCTATTAAATGGAGGTTTTACTGTACTTCAAAGGAGCTGCAGGGACCTATTTCACAGGAACTTATGGGGTGCTCTTGACATCTGAAGAACAATGGTTGCAAATTGTTGCAAAACAGCTCCCCATTCCCTATTGCTGGATTTGGTCAACTCACAGGCCAAGATCCTCTTGTTTGATTTTTAAAAGTGGAGGATTGCTGAAATGACTGTATTGACCTAAATGAGAAGACACTGGGGGAGCATTTGTATATGTTAGTATGCCTTCTTGGCTGCAGAAAGGAGAAAACGTCCATGGCTACATGTGAAAGTCTATGTTCCTTTTAAAAATGTATTAATGTGTTAAGAATACTTTGTGCTTGCACAGGCACTTCTACATGTGCCATCAAGAATAGTTACATAAAATTTATTCTATCCTATTTACTTGAATGCCATGGTGCTGAGCATGGAGATGTAGTGATTATAAATCATAGGTTACCAGAAAAACTCTGTGTGTGTGTGTGTGTGTGTGTGTGTGTAGAATGTGAAACATGCCCAGAGTGAATCTGAAATAAAATTGAATATTTTCTTTTCTTTTGAAATCTGAGTTGAGCCAATGTAAACTATTAAAGATAAGCATCTTTACATTTTTGTATAAGTAAACCTCAAGGATATATTTTTCTGTATTGCTCTTAACTAGTCAAGCTAGAGCATGCCATACAGCTTGAGAATATCCATAAAGTAGCTGAGTGTTTAACTTTTGTACAAGTTTTCTTCTGTAGATGTGTCTATGAACATCTTCTTTCAAACAACTTCTTTCATACATTCTTCCCTGAGGATGGTGGCTGCTTAGTACTTTTCACCACAACAGCTGATTCTGAATTGCAGAACAATATTACACTAATGGCACGTTCATTGCAAACAGCACATTTTTATTTAGATCATCTAGTGAACTAATTTGGCTGATATTGCTAAGAATCACTAACCTAGCTATCGGCATTATGTTGTAGCTATATATTGTATCATTTATATAAAAGTATGTGGTGTACTTCGCAGAGAGAGAGATTATCTATTTTGGCTCTCATCTGAATGCATCACTTTGCTGTGACTTTGAAATAATAACCACTTAATTACTGAAGATATTATCAAGATTTTCCCTATATTTTCTGCTCCTGTTTGTCCTCTTCACTTTGATTGTAACATCTTCCTGTCTCAGTAAAGTGATGCATTCAGCCAATCAGTGGTGTTTGTATATAAATAATCGCTATAGCAATAAGTTACTTCTGTTTTTATGCTCTAACTATATACAAATACACACATATATGCCTAAGACATTGTCAGCCACTTTATATCCAAAATTTCCATACTAATTCACACAATTTGTTCATCTTGCAAGCAGCAGTGCTAATTGGTATATGACATTCTTTTGTAAAAATGATGCCTCTTTCCTGTTTTCCAATGAAAGTTCATTTGCCAAAACAAGTGATGTACATAGGAATATTTGACTGCCTTGTTTTGATTTTATGTAACCTTTTCAGTATCATTTTACAATGACTCTTAGATAGGCAGGTGTTATGCCAAAAAATAGAATATTTAAAAACTGTAATGATCTCATCTGATTTTTCTATTTTAAACAAGGTGCTTTTTGATGGCTTACTAGACATGACGTAAACAGTTTCCTGTTTCATATTTTAGCTATGTTAGAGAGTCAGTTGCCCTGGATTTGCAACTACAGGGGCTAACATCCCTCAGTAGTAAAAAAGTCACTGTTTAATAAGTGTCAGGGGAAATTAAAGAATCAGTGGACGGGGTGGGAAAGGATGTGCCATGTCGGAGCTAGAGGGGCAGATTGTTTTCTAATAGCATCAGCTAGCCTAAACATTTGTTGATGTGCCACAATTGTTTTTGGCTTAGCTGGAGGAAAAGCAAATTTTAAAAGCATGGTGCCAGTCTTTTAGGCCTCAAGGTTCTTCCATCAAAATAGCTTTCTTTTAATAATATAAATCTATGTTCTGTCTGTACAATTCATGTTCATGTTTTTGGTGCAAAGGGGCTGTGCCCTATCATAAACATGCTATTTTCTGTAGCAAATCACTGCACCTCTCTGCCTCAGTTTTCCCAACTGTACAGTGGCGATGATGCCTACTTCACAGGCATGTTGTGATGGTTCACTACTTAATGTTTATACAGTACTTTAAACTCCACTTTCATATCAAAATTGCAAAATATTACTCATGAATTATTCTACATATATTTTCTCTGCTTGCTGGAGAAATCAGATGAGAGATTATTGAAAGTGAACCCTCCTGTTTATATCACTATTTAAAAAAAAACCTCTTAAAGTAAAAGAACTTAAGGCCTTAAAAGGTTGATTGTCACTTTAAAAGTTAATATATCCTATTTGGGTGTTCAGCAGACACTGAGAAATTGCCTCCTGTTGCTTAGACACAGGGCCCTTTGCATTTTTGGACAGGTCTGTATAACTTTTGTTTTTTCCTTTCTTTTTCCCCACCAGACCCCCATACCTAGGACAGAAACACATTATGCTTTTCTTGTCATAGTGCTTTGCACAGGGCCAAGATAAGGATTCTGTGGAGAGTTGGCCAGATGTTACTTCGGGAATCCCCTTAATCTTGATTCATTTCACATTTAAAGAAACAAAACAAACAAACTTAAGTCATTGGTCTTTAGATCATTCTCTTGCTGCAGAAATGGAGCTAAGGTGCTATTCTTGGTGCCCTTGCAAGTGATTTGCATTGGTGTATTCCCCTTTATAGTTGCAAGGCTATCTTTGCAGGGAGAAAGGCTAGAAGTCCAAAATTGTCAAACTTGGGTGCCAAAAATTAGGCACTTACATGAGGGAAGCCGGTGAGAGCCACAGCTCTCAAATGTATGGCCATATGGGGTATGTTCTGCATTGCTACACATTTTGCCTTCCTCTCCCAGTGCACCACAAATTCAAGTAGTGCCCTACAAGATAGAGGGCACAGGGATAGGGGTGGGGGTGGAACCCCCGCTTCTCTCCCAACAAGATAGGTTGCTCTGGGCCCTGCTTCTCTCAGCCTTTCTGCCTCAATATCCAGACAGAAAGTCTCTGGGAGGGAGCCCACAAATCAGTGGGGGTTTTGGGTACAAGGAGGGAGAAAGCTGCTATATTATTGGGGGAGGGAGAATGGAGTAGCGCATGCTATGAGATTTGAACTCTTCTCATGCTGGGAGACTCCAGTCTCTCTCCTCTCAGAGCCCTTTGTGGAAAAAAATGTAGCAGTCTAGATTGATCCCCCCAAAAAAACACTCTGGAAAACAACTGTCAGCTCCAGAGTAGCAGCCGTGTTAGTCTGTATCCGCAAAAAGAATGAGGAGTACTTGTGGCACCTTAGAGACTAACAAATTTATGTGGGCATAAGCTTTCATGGGCTACAGCTGACTTCATCAGGTGCAGCTCCAGGGCAGAAGGTCCTTGGAAGGGAAAGGGAGTGAGGAACAGGAACATCCAGAGATGTTCAAAGAGTAGCAGTGAGAACCAACTTGAGGGCAGCAGCTGTCAAGCCCTGAAAAGCAGCAAGGCTTCTCTAGATTAATAGTAGTGGGCATGGACCATCCCACTTTTCCCTGGCAACACCAATAGCCTAAGCAGTTTACACAACCTCTTGCTAGCCGGCTCCTCCCATGGAACAGATTGCAAAGGTGTCTCAATTCACGCAGAGAGGAAATATCCTTAAAAAACAGGGTTGGTACCTCAAACTGAGAAAATAGCCAGCATGGGTGGGGGAGAGACCTCCTTTTTGCATCTCATGGCAGTGCTGTTCCTGTTTCATTGTCTTCTGCAGATTCAGGCTAAGGGAATCCCCTTTCTGGAAGGTAACAAAGACAATGCAATGGGAAATGGAGCTCTCCATGTTAAAATAGTGCTGGGAATGCAGTCCTTGGAAAAGCTGAAGCTACCCAATCTCCCTCTCTCTCTCTCTCTCTCAGAAGCCTGGGGTTGGGTGAAATAGCAACTTTCATTACAGCCTGGTTTAATATATGAAACCTGAATCCCAGCCCTACTTCGCTGAAAGATTCTCAAAGGTTAAGGAACCTTTCAGTGAACCTGGTATAAATTTTGGGTGAACTCATTTTGATCTATGAATGGCAAAGGAGGATTTATTGGGGGGGGGGGCAGAAAGGTGGGAATGTAAAATGTGGACATCTGCAGTTAATTCCCCCCCTGAATGAGGGAAGTCACCAGAAACCATCAAACATACAGGGAGCTAACTCCTGCTTCAGAGATGATCACTCAGCGTTAACAATTCTCATGGAAGTTTACTGAGAAGGTGGTGTCAGGTCAGGTACAGCAGCACTTGGCTTCTCTAATTTTTCATATCCCTTCCAATCAGGGTTCAGACTTGGATAAGTCACAGAGATGCCATTGGTGGTATTTGACCAATGATTTGCTCTATGCTGAGAGTAGAGACCAAATGTCCATAGTAAAACTATTAGTCTTAGAAGTAATCGTTGACACTGGGGGGGGGGGGGTGTCAAAAGTTCATGCTAGCAGGTCCTGCTGTGGGTGTGGGGTTGATGACACTATGCTACGATAACTTTACTCCTTCCCATCGAACAGAAGATGATGATGATAAACAGCTTCCTCCTCGCAAAATCTTCAATCCTGACACAGTTCCCATTTCACATCTGTGTCAGACTTCCAGGGGAGACCATCAGACACAGTGGCATATGATATCAATAATATGCCATATGCAATAATAATAAATCCAGCTTTATGTTGTCTATTCTCTGTGTGGGGACAGTGCTGTCTTCCAGATGTCCTACTGTCTGGGTGTAGTAGGGACATGGATGAGAATCAATTGGCTTAAGTTGAGGGTAGGCAAACAGACATGCTAGCTGGCAGGGAGAAACAATTTAAGGAGCTTAAGAAGTCTGTGCCCACCTCCTCAGCTGATGGCAACTGTCTTGCTATCGTCAAACTGATGCACAGATTAGTAGTCCAGGACTTCCAGAGTGACCAAAATCCCTTCTTTATTTAGACCTGGCCAATAGTCTTCATCCTTTATTATTGGGTAAGGAATGGTGATCCCACATTGTACCCTCCCTGGGTCTGATCATAGAAGACCCCAATTAAAGCCAGGGCAGTATGTGTCAGCTTGTCTGCTAAGCAAGATAAACCACTGAGAAATATCATGGTAGTGCTTTATGCTCTGGGATGGTTACCTGTCGGGGTCAAATTCAAAGTCCTGTCCAAGTTCTAAGCAATCAGGGACCCTTGTATATCGGGAACTACCTCTGTCTCCAAACCCAGAGCAGCTGTATTCCACTGGTTACCACTAACGGGGTAGGGACACACTTTTCTCAATTGAGGGCCCCTATGTGAGGAAAAAGCTTCTGCCTGTGATTAGGCTAAGGTAACATTTTACTACTTCCAGAGCATGCTACAAAACCCAACATTTTGCAAAGGCATTTCCTTAATGGATTGGGGGGTTCCACTCTTCACCTGAAGTCAGATGTCTGATGAGAAGCTTTGTGAGAGAGGGGGGAGAACTGCTGTTAAGCAGCATTCCATGTATTAGATGAATCTATGTAAGGGCAGCCAAGAACTGTGGCACCAAACATTTTAGAAAGGCATGTTGACAGCAATCAAAATGTTGCAATGGATGTCAGTTTCTCACCTGATTCAGTTTACAGAAGCAAACTATAGTACTGGGGATGTAAACAAAACGCTGACATTTTACACATAGAAGTGTTTCTAGTTACTTAGATTATAAACTCTTTGGGGGAGGAACTGGCTTTTTGTTCTGGTCGTACAGGGCCTAGCACAGTGGAGTCTTAGTTCACAACTGGGGCTCCAAGATGCTATGGTAATACAAATAATAAATTGTTAAACTAGAGTTAAAGCCTCATGAGAATAGTTTTGTGGGTGAGTGGGAAGTGGTTTATTTGGGGAGTATTAACTGTATCTGACAACCTGCATATATCACAAATGATGGCAACTTCAGGAAGGCGCTACTAGCAGCAGGACAAATGCCAATTGTATTTAAAACCTATATTTTCAAAAGTGTGTCGTGGTTTGTTCATGTTGGTAAGATTTTCCTACCGGTTACATTTTTTTGGTTGATGAGCTCAACTGAATGGGGTTAGATTTTCCCTTAAATCACAAAGCTGCCAGGTCATCCCAACATCAGTTGAACTGGAAGCCAGGCTTAGCTCTTATCCTGGAACAAATGGGACAGTCTCTGATCTCAGGAACACGGGTGTAAATCCAGAGTAATGTTACAAAAGTCATTGGTGTTACTCTGGATTTATACCAGTGTAATTGAGAGCAGTCTGGCCCAGAGAGTCATCTTAGTGAGGGTGTAATGTCTCTTTTGGTTCTGATAATGTATGAGAATTATGCCTTTCAGTGGTATTACTGAAGTGGGTGGCATGAGGCGAGGCTGTATTAGCTCCCCTTTGGTTTGATTTATCAAGGCACCCAAAGGATTTATGAGCTGGAATTGGTCCCTTAAAAGCTATTTGTAGTTTCATACTGTAGGTTGTGAACCAAGAGCTTGGCCACTATTGCTTCTCTCATTGCCCCCCAATATAATAGTGTAGAATCTAAATTTCATCCATAAATGGCTCCACCCCTCACAAAAGAAAATGTCACTATCATTAGTTTATGGCATCTTTCATTCAACACTTCATTTCTTAAAGAACACAGAGACTGGTAACAGTTTACCCTGATTTTCCCCTTGCTTTAAATTTGTGTACTTCACTTTCCCTCCCAATTAGTTTTCTATGGCAAGGGTTGTGTAAGTCACAGAACACAGGTTCCATCTTTGATTGCCTATGAAATAGGCCTGTTTGATTCAGAGCAACCTATAATATGTCAGTGCTCTCTTTTCACTCTTTGGGAAATTTCTTAAGGTGGAAATATACCCCTTTGCATATGCTTCTCCCGCATTCTTTGGGATATTCTTCTCTGGCATAGTGTCCTATTAATATCTTATGTAATAATCTAGCTAAGGCAGTCTTCACCAAATCATATGGAATATACTCATATGCTAGCTATGTCAGAAAATGAATACAAATCTATGTGGAGTAGTAAGAGAAGGAACATGCCATGTGTGGTGTTTTGCCAGATTTTGTTGCTTTGTCACTTTTTTTAATGGTCTATTTTAATATCAGGATTTCTCTTTCTTGGCCTCATTTTTCCAAAATACCAAATTATCTCCTATATATTCTCATATATGTTTGCTAAGCTATCTAAAACCCCAGCAAAATTACGTAACAGTCTTAGATTTGTGACATCTTACCGAGTAAATTCATTTAGCAAATGTTACAGTACCTTTTTGCCCATCTAGGTTGATTGATCAAAATGAGTCTGTTCTGGTGTACGTCACATAGTGTATAGAGTGGGTTCTGTCTAGGCTGACCATATGTCCCGTTTTGAACGGGACAGTCCCGTTTTTTTAATGTTTTTTAACCGTCCCGTCTTTTTGACCAAAATATCAATTTTGTCCCGTTTTTGGGGCAGGACTCAGAAAAAACATGGAATCATAAAATGTCCCCCCCCGCAGCCGCCGCCGCCGGCTCGCTCGGGCCCCCGGCTGTGGCTCCTGACAGCTCTGATCTGCCGCCTCCTCCAGCCCGCCGCCAGCTGCAGCCTCCTCCTCTCTATTCCTCCTTCCCTCCCTTCTCTCCATCCCCCCTTCCTCCCTGCTCTCTCCCTCTGTCCACTGCCTCCTCTCACTCCCTCCGTCCCTGCTCTCTCCCTCTGTCCACTGCCTCCTCTCACTCCCTCCGTCCCTTCTCTCTTCAGAAAACCTGGCCGGCAGCCCCCCCCCCGCCGGCTCGCTCCGCTCCCAGCTGCGGCTCCTGACAGCTCTGATCTGCCGCCTCCTCCAGCCCGTCGCCCGCTGCAGCCTCTTCCTCTCTATTCCTCCTTCTCTCCATCCCCCCCTTCCTCCCTGCTCTCTCCCTCTGTCCACTGCCTCCTCTCACTCCCTCCGTCCCTTCTCTCTTCAGAAAACCTGGCCGGCAGCCCCCCCCCCCGCCGGCTCGCTCCGCTCCCAGCTGCGGCTCCTGACAGCTCTGATCTGCCGCCTCCTCCAGCCCGTTGCCCGCTGCAGCCTCTTCCTCTCTATTCCTCTTTCTCTCCATCCCCCCCTTCCTCCCTGCTCTCTCCCTCTGTCCACTGCCTCCTCTCACTTCCTCCATCCCTTCTCTCTATCCCTCCATCCCTCTCTTCCTTCTCTCTATCCCCCTTCTCCATCCCTCCCTTCTCTCTCTCCCTCCGTCCACTGCCTCCTCTTCCATCTCCCTTCTCTCCATCCCTCCTTCTCGCTGTCCCTTGCCTCCTCCATCCACCCTGCTCCCTACCCCCATCTTCTCTCATCCATCCATCCTCTCCCTTTCTCACCTTCGTGCCTTCTCGCCCTCCGTCCCCTCCATCATCTTCATCCCTCATCCCCCCTTCTCTCTCTCTCCCTCCATCCTCTTCCTCCCCCATCCCTGTTCTGCTTATTCCTCCATCCATCCCCCCCAACCCCCCTCTGCCTCCCCCCCGCCCGGTGCTGGGGGGCCCAGGTGGGGCCATGCCCCCCCCCCACACCCTGTCCCATTTTTGCCCTCCCAATGTCCCGTTTTTGTCTAAAGGAAATATGGTCAGCCTAGTTCTGTCATGCTTCATATTTCTATCTACTTTTTAAGTAGAAAAAGCTTAAGTGAACAAGTGAAAGTGCAAAAATAAAAAATAAATTAAAAAAAGCTGGATTAGTTAGTGGACATTTGCTCAGATCCCTATACTTGAGCTCGTTGGGACAAACATTCAGGACATTCATATTTACAAACCAATGAATGTCAAGCTCAGCCACTGAACTAAACTTTCTCTGAGATCAGCCATTGTGACTGACAGTGAGTTGCAAACAGCACAGCAATGCCCCCTGCCAATTGCCCCCAAAAAGGAAAAATTGTCCCAAGCACCAGCGACACTCCTAACTTCCTATTCTGTGAATTTTGGATTTGTTTGATTTGGACTGAATTACTTCACTAGTGAACTGAGGATGTGTCTAGGTGCTTGAAAAGCTGCACTGATTCAGTTCTAGCTGCTTCGTGCCAAATGCATCCAGTGCAAGTCACGTATTGAGGGAAAGTAAGGACATGTACTACTACTGGGGAGTCGTCGCATTTGTACTGTATTTGTACTGAAATGTTTGCAATTCTGCTCTTCCACAGGCCATGGCAACTGGATTGAATGTAATCTGGCTCTTTTATTTTCTTGCTTCCATTCAAATAAGGCCTTATAACAAGAAAAGAGAGAGAGAAAGAGTGTGTATTTGTGGGTGGGTGTAAGAAACAAAGTATGGGGTGTAAAGAAGACATTTGCCAAAGAATTAAAATTGATCTTTTTTTAATTTTTGCTTTAGAAAAGGTTCTGAGTGGATATAAGTTTAATTCAAGGAGGTTGAATTTTAATTTTTTTTCAGATCATCCATTTAAAATAAAATAAATAAAACCTGCCCAGTTCTCCATAGGGCCTTGTTCACTGATAAGACCCATCTATCATTACTGAATTAAAATGAGGGATGTGTCTTGTAGTCAGCCTTCGATAAGACGTGATGTTCCTCTGTTGGGAAAGTTCTCTTTTTTCTCTTTCTTGGTGCCTGGGAAAGCTGCTTTTAAATTACAAAAAGGTTGAATCATTGCACAGAGTCACTGGCCCCTCTGAGGCGGCTTTCTCTCTCTTCTTTAAGAACAGACCACGCACAGAGCCAGATGGTTCCCGTCTGCTGGCTTTATTCAATGCACTTCCTCCCACAGACGGGAGCCCTTTTGCCCTCCTTCCAGCCCCCCTCCCCTCCCTTTCAACCATCCACCACTGGGCCTTTCTGTTCTGCGGCTGGAAATAATCTTTTATTGCCCAGTTGTTCGGAAGTGACCTTTTGCCCTTGATTAGATAGCACCAGGCTCTATCACCGGATTGCTTTTGAGCTGGCAGTTGCTTTTTTGTGTTCACTGATCCGGTGTCAGGGAGAACAATGCAAGTCTTTGCAAAATTTTAGTACAGCTAAGGCCTCATGTGGGATAGCTGGGGGAGAGGAGGAATGGGGTTGTATAAAGCAGCCTCGCGGACCATGATTAATTGTAAAAAAAACATTTCCTTTAATAAACTGCAAAACAAATTCTGTGTTTTTATACCCATCTTACATGTATTTACAAATCACCTTTCCCTCCTTTCTAGCTAGCTTGAGGTTACAGTCAAAGCTAATGAAGAAAAACAGAGAACAGATTCCCTTACAGTGTATTGTACATGTATGTACAGGCATGTAAGTTTAAAGTGTACTGAGAGTCTGCGACAGACTTGGAGTGTGAAAGGCTGTCCCAGTTGATGTTGGAGTTCAAATCCCAGTCTCTCAGATCCCAGCTTCAGGACTAGAAGAAGAGCTCTGTGGCTTGATAGCTTGTCTCTCTCACCAGCAGAAGTTGGTCCAATAAAAGATATTGTCTCTCTAATATCCCGGATGGACATGGCTACAACTATATGCATATTATACCACAATTTTATTCACTGACTAAAAAGCTATAGTCAAGGAAGTTTGAATTGGGTTTTCAAAATGTGTTCAGTATGACTTAAACTATAGCATAGTAAAAAAACCCATCTGGCTTCCATTCCTATAGGAGTTAATAAAGAAAGGTCACCTTTCTATAGAATCTTTGTACCAGCCTATAGGATTCTCGAGCAGGGATGAAATTTTCTATTAAATGTTATGGAATGTTTAGACTAATTTTTATAGACTCCTATTGCTTCCATTGCTACGAAATTTGATAGGACTTTTATATATAAGGTATTTTGGCAACCCAGTCAACCCCTTCAAAATTAGCTTGAACTAAAGTTGCACTAAAGTTCAGAAACCAATTTTTTTATTCTGAACTGTGCCCAAAATAAGTATTTTAAATGTTCTTTTATATATCGTCTGTGTGAGTCAGACCGACTCATACATAATTTGTCTTAGATTTTTAATTCAGAATGCCAAGACGATTTATTATTTGCATTACAGTGATATTCAGAGGCCCCCGTGGTGTGGTGACCCATTTTTCAAGACTTTTTACAAACACTCAGTAAGAAGCAGTCCCTACTCAAAACAGCGTCTATCAAAATAGGGACAAGATGTGACCAACACAACACAGCAGGAGATGAAGGCAAGTGAATGATGACAGTAGATTTAATGATGGAAGTAACAGGAGCACGAAGTTTCATATAATTGCCAAGTGTCCAATTTGGAGGCTTCATAGTTTTGTTCTTGTGTTTGTTGTATATGTGTTTGTTTTGATAGACAAAGTGATGAAGAGTTATAATGAATCACTATCAAGCCACCTGCCCAGTCATTAGAATCCTATGAGGCAGTTAATCAGGGAAATCATAGTAAAGGTGAGTCCACTAAAGGGTTTGGAAGGAATAAAGAATAGCACATCAATCAAGGGGGCTACTCCATTAATAAGGGTAAGCCTGGAAGAAGGAAAAGATACTTGAGGAAGAAGCAGGCGGGTGGGTGTTCAAGGCTGCCCATTTGTAGCAGAGCAAAGGAACTGGGTTGCAATACTATGAAATAAGAGAGTGGCTGAATAGGAAGGAGATGAAGACCTGAAATTTATGTTACAATGATGGAGAAGGAAGAGGCAAAGGACCCAAAAGAGGTGGGATTTAAATTGGTGAGCTAGAAAGATGATTTCTTTACTTAAGTGTGTGTGTGTGTGTGTGTGTGTGTGTGTATTAATGTATTAGGTTAATAGAAGGGCACCTATCTTAAGTTGCAGGCAATGGGAAGTACACGAAGTCTCAGAAAAGAACAACTCAGCCCAGCAACACAGCTCACACCCACTTAATGGGAAAAATGTTAACAAACATTACAGTTTCTAATATATATTAGAAAGCCTGGAAATTTGACCGAAGGTAATGAGAGTATGATTTCAAGAATCAGAGGGGTAGCTGTGTTAGTCTGGAATTGCATAAGTGGCAAAGAGTCCTGTGGTACCTTAACGACTAACTAAAGTCTGATGAGTATGATTGCCTTCCCTTTTTCCCCATGAAACTCAGATTGTAAAAAAAAAAAAAAAAGTGTAAGAGCTGGGACTCAGTGGGGCATGGGGAATAGATTCAGACAAGAAGCTTGGTAGGGGTGTGGAGAGGTGGAAATGGGACTGGTGGCTGGCAGGGGGAAGAGATTTCTGGGACTTTAGGTAGTGGGGAGACTGGCAAGGAGACTGAGACTGGGAGCCAGGGGAGAAACAGAGAGTGGGCTGGGAGCAGTACATAGGGGCGAGACTGAAGATTGGGACAGGAGATTGGGGTAGAGGGAAGGAGTTAAGGTGGGAGTGGAGACACATCTGACAAGGAGCCAGAGTGCCAGAACAGACACTAGCTTGCCAAAGAGACTGGAATAAGGAGCCAGTGGGGGAAGAGAGTCAGCAAGATAGGGGACACTGAAATAAGAGACTGAATCTGGGGAGAATGGGGAATGTGTGAGGGGCACTGAGACCAGGGTGTGGTGTGTGTGTGTGGAGATGGGGGAAGATCAGACAAGGGGGTGGGAACTGTCCATACAAGGATACTGGACTGGAAGTGGAGAGAAAAGGAGGACAGGAAGTTCCGAGGGGCAAGGCTAGGATTTCATGAGCAAAAGACTGGGACTGGTATGGGAAGCTAGAGGAATGGAGATAGGGACTGGCTAGGTGAGGAGAACTGGATGGGAATGAGGAGTCAAAAGTGCAGAGGAGACAGGACTGGAACAGGGAGAGGCTAGAAGGGGCAGGACTGAAGGGGTTAAGCTTGACAGGGAGCTTGGAATGGAACCCAAGATTTCTGATTCTCTGAGCCATTCCACTTCAGACAGCAAATACCTATGAAACCCTCT
Source organism: Sternotherus odoratus (assembly GCA_032164245.1). Taxonomy (NCBI): domain Eukaryota; kingdom Metazoa; phylum Chordata; order Testudines; family Kinosternidae; genus Sternotherus; species Sternotherus odoratus. Next base: position 34,762,430 of record JAVMKO010000004.1, read on the forward strand.
GTACCTGGTGGGAACTTTCCCACGTTGGGGGATGTTCCTAGCAGGGGACTTGTGGGAAGTTTCCACTACCTTCATGCTTCCTGATCCAAACTCCATTCAAATCAAGGACAGTTTTTCTATTTATTTCAGTGGGCTTTGGATCAGGCCATAGGTGCTGGAAATAGGAGTGCTGGGAGTGTAGCAACACTCCCAGCTTGAAGTGGTTTCCATCATCTATCGGGTTCACAGTTTGATTCAATAGCTCCCAGCACCCCACTATACAAATTGTTCCAGACCTCTGGATTAGGCACATTGGTGCTACAATGGTGATTAGTAAAACCAGTTAGTTTAATTTGCACATAAAGCATCTTGTACAGTGTATATGGTAAGATGTTACTAACTATGCTTATAAGACAAAATGAAGATGGAGGGAAAGAAACGTAAAACAGTTTTGCCTGGGCAAGGTTGATGTGACTGCTGAAATTCACTGTAAAGTAATGAGATATGCTAATTCAGTGGCCCTATCTCCTAGGAAAAATGATTGGAGTTATGGATATTGCTCTGAATTCATCTGCACCATGGTTGGCAGTAGTACAAAAGGCAAACAAGATTTTGGGGATGCATAGAGATATCAAACATTCCTTTACAGAAGTTATTTCAGTACTATATGCCGTACAGTAGGAGGCACTAGCCGCAGAAAAAAATATTTAAATTGCTGTTTACAATTCTAGTCATAGTACCATCAAGTTGTTGAGATTCGACTGGTGGAGCAAATGGCAACATAAAGTTGATCCAGGGCTTGTGTGTTCTGTGTTATGAAGAAAGTTTAGTCAGACTTGGCTTTAATTGCCCAGGAGAAAAAGAGAGAATTTCATGCAGATCTAGAATTGGTGGAGATCAGAGGCCAATACAGTTTCCTTTGTTAAAATAACATTTCCAATATGTAAAGGGGTGGGAGACCCAGTAACGATGCTCCAACCATTATTTCTTGTCTATGCAGCATTCAAAGCACTGTAAAGGTGAAAAAATCAAAATGATGTCAATAGGATGTTTGAAAGTATAACTTTATTTGAAAACAAGACAACATGAACCGGAGGTGAGAGAGTAGAATTCTGATTTATTATGTAAGCAATTCAGGGAAAAGTTCTTTACTTTAAATTACTGAAATATGGGAAGAAAACAAAGAAAGTCGTATCTTGAAGAAGTAGTTGTAATTATTCCCCCCCCTTTCCTGGAATGACTGTTATTACAAACTATTTAAATGACTTAATAATGTTGCCTTATGTAATTTTTCTCTCTTTTGGGATGGTTCTGATAGCCCTGAGCTCAGAACACTCCTGGATGACCTGCACAGGAAAACTCTTGCTAACGAATTATTTTTATTTCTTTCCATTTGTCAGATCTTTTATGTGAGCTCGATGCTGGCTATATGATATTCAGTAGTCACTCAATAACAAAATAGAATTTGATACCCAGGGAAGAAATTGTGTTAAGAGTAAATGATGACTTTTATATAGTGGAAAAATGTTTCCCTGAATCACACAGCATACTGTGTCTATTTCTTGTCATCAGCTATTGGAACCCACAGAAGTGTATTTTAAGGCTATTTCCACCTCCCAACAACTCTGTCATCATTAGCAACCAGTAAGTCATGATGACATAAGGCCATTTATAACATCATTTTTAGCTATGTGTGATGGGTGTATTTGCCCCACACTGGACAAGGAGGAGTTAATCCCATACTCTGGGAAGAGGAAGCCGTATCCCCTCACCCCTGCTGTGCATATTCAAACTGAAGCCTCAGTATAATAGGGAGCAGCCCAGCTCAGTCAGGGAGAGAGGATGCACATTTCAGGAGCCCCTGATCACAGAGGCCAGCCACAGCAAGACCCAGGTGAATACCTAGCTATCTGGGGAGACTCGTCAGAACTGTCATTGTCTGGAGCCAGCTGCATTGGCTCCAGACATTAAACTACATCACCCCCATAAGCAGGGCAACCATATTGATTCTGGCTATTAGGCCACACAGCCCTGCAAGGAAGGGAAGCCATAATGACTCTGACCATTAGGCCACACAGCTATGCTAAGGAAGGCAACTGTATTGATTCTGGCCACTAGGCTATACTGCTCTGAGGCTAAGGGCAGTCAGTTGGACTCAGCTACAGGACTGTATCACCCTTTTCCCCGTCCCAAAGAGGGATGGAGTGTACTTGCCTTGAAAAATTATGTGCACATGTTTTCAGATTTTTCCATTGATAGTGACAACTTTTTAGTCACTTCAGAACACTTCAGAAATGGAGACCCAAGACATAAACAACAATAGAATAGCACTGTGAGGATTTTTGTCACTTGGTTAAATTGTACAACATGGCAAACCTCTTCCTGTCCCTGGAGTTGCCTCTGAGAGGTATTTTCCTTTTGATTTCCTTCTTGATTTATGCATCACATGTGCAGTTCAGTGCCTGTATCAACTACAATTTATTAAGAATAAACTTCAGGGAAATCTTAACCTTCACATTTATTTTGCAAGATAAAATTAGCAACAAAGATTTCCTTTCATGGATAGCTGAAATCATGCAAAACTCACTTGTTAAAAGTGCAAAATTCAGACCAGGTTTGCCAGCAGATTCTAAGGTCCACAAATCATTTGAACCCACCTGGCTTGATTCCTAGGTTGCATCTTCTAAACCATGTGAAGCAAATGGTGTAAGTTGGTGCTTTCAGTTGAGTGTTGCTTTGAAATTTTTGGGTTCATCTTAATCCAAAATTCAGAGCAATAAAAATACTGTACATAGATCTAATACACTCTAGCAAATGTAAGTTCTGAAGGCATAAATCAGTAGTACTTTGCAAGGTTGATTCCAAGACCAGTAAATATATCTACTATAGATCATTCCTGTCAAGGCTAAAGGTTTTTATACAAATAACTTTATGGTACAATTTGCATATTTTATAATTGTATGCTTTATAATTGTGTATTGTATAAACTCATTTAAATAAACAGCAATGTCCTGTTTCCCAGAATTTATGTCTGACAAAGCTGCAACATGTAACAAATGTTAGGAACACACAAATTGCCCCACAGGATTAGACCATCTACCCCAGTATCCTGTCTCTGGCAGGGGCCAGTACCAAATGCTTCTAAGGAAGAGTAAACAAGTCAGATAATGTACTCCCAGGGGAAGTTTAATTCGAAGCTATATCAGTAAGTGATTGGTCTAGCCCCTGGATCAGCAGGGTCTATGTCCCATATTTAAAAAAAAAAAAAAAATCTTTCCTCCAAGCATTGATGCCAGCTTACAGTCACCACTTCTGCTCCCTCTGACCTGACCCATGGACCATGCCATTCTCCACCTGTTTGTTTTGTCTCATACTTAAAATACTCTGCTTGTTCTGGCTTCTGTTACAATAATTGCTTTACGGACTGTGCAATTTAGGGGCTGCTTCTACTGGATCCTGGGAATATGTCCACGCCACCTCTGGGAGTGAGACTCCCAGCTTGGGTCCACATACTTGTCTTAGTGGGGCTTGTGATAGCACTCATAAATAGCTGTGTAGACACTGTGGCTTGGATTTTAAAGCACTGGGGTGGTGGTGGCAGGCTTCAAAACCTGAGCTCTATCTGGAGCCATGACATTAAAGTGATGTCTAGCAATTATTTTTGACATGTAGCATGAGCCCCACTAACACAAGTCCGTGGACCCAGGCTGGGAGGCTTACTCCAAGATGCAGTATAGACACACTATTATTAGGTTTGCTGCAGATTAAACACTTAGCCAAGAGGACGCTCATCATAGGGTATATCTTCACTGCAGTCATGGGGTGTGGTTGCATCTCATGTAGACATTCCCAAGCTAAATTTCATATAGCTATACAGGCCCAACTGGAACCTGGGTAATTACTTGTGTGCCTCTCTGAAGCATGTGCTGCTCTGGCTTCACGCTCTTAGACCCAAGATAGCTAGATTACAGCTAGCTCAGGTATGTCTGTATGAGATACAGTCACAGCCTATATTTGCAGTATAGACATATCACAAGGTCCTCCTAGCCTAGAGCAGACTTAATCACAGTGATGCCACCTAAAAATCTCTACTGCTATCCAGAGCTGGTGCAAGGATATTTCGCGCCCTAGGTGAAACTTCCACCTTGTGCTCACCCCCCCAGCCCGGGAAGCCCTGCGGCAGCTCCCTGCCTGGGGAACCCCCTCCCCGCCCCCGGGAAGCCCACCCTGGAGCAGCTCCCTGCCCCAGCTCACCTCGGCTCTGCCTCCTTCCCTGAGCACCCCTGTGCCACTCCACTTCTTCCTCCTCCTCGGCTTGCGGCGCCAATCAGCTGTTTGGCCCGGCAAGCCTGGGAGGGGAGGAGAATTTGAGCAGGGCGGCTTGCTCATTGGAGGAGGTGGAGCGGAGGTGAGTTGGGGTGGGGAGTGGTTCCCCTGTGCGCCTTCCCCCCATTACTTACTGTAGGTGGCCCTCCCCACGCCCCCCTGCCCCAGCTCACCTCCGCTCCACCGCCTCCCCTGAGTGCGCTTTATGGCACCCCCAACCACTTGGCGCCTTAGGCGGCCGCCTAGTTCTCCTAGTGGTTGCACCGGCCCTGTTGCTATCCAGAATGGGGACTGAAGTTCCTGACCAGGAGCTATGTAGAAAGTAGCAAAAAAAGAGAACTTCCTTGCCTACCTAAGAGAGTGGTTGAATATTTAGAATATAATCATCAGTGCAGAACACAGGCACTGTTTTCCTTTATTTTTCATTATTTAGCTTAACATCATCAGTTTAGAAGATGCTGAATATGAGGCAGAGTGTTCTTTCTTTGTCTGAACATTTTCTCCTAGTGTCTTTCTAATTGTTTTGATAAAGAGAACATGTCTGAATAAATTACATTGAAGACATAACACAATATAAATGACATTTAAACGTGTGTGAAAAATAGATTATAAATACAAATTAAAAAAGAACAGTACTGAAATCATTTCACAAGTTTCAGGATATATGCACATACATCAGAAAAAATGGCATTCTCTAAATTTCTAACCTATTTCTTTCCTATATATTGCTACTTTATTGAGAAATAATGTTGTTTTTTTGTACACTTTCAAGGAAGTGAAAATAGGTCAACGGGACTACACACATGCAATAGATTTGACTGTCTGGATAAGTGCTTGTAGGATCATGGCTATACTTTTTATATTCCTGAAACCTCACTAATAGTTTCTAGTTTTAGATGGACTTGTCATTTAAAACCTCTTAAAAAAACTCAAACAAAATCTAGTCATTGCAGGAAGATAACAAGCCTTAAGAAAATGATCTAAGCATTAATTTCAATTAATTAAATACAATGTGGCATGTGACACTTTTTCTCTGCTTTAACAACATGCTGTGGTTTAGTAATTATATTAAAATACATTAAAATTAGAAGCCACATTCTTCTCCTAGTTCCACTAATGTAAATTTTAAGTAATTCCACTGAAGTCAAAGAAATTATTCTAGTGAGTAAATATTGTTCACAAAGCAGGCTTGTAGGCCTGTGCCCTTACATGGGTGAATCTTAGGTCAGAATGTTGCTGTGGATATTTACTACTTGCAGTTGTTATATTTACAACATTTGCAATGTTTTTTTCCCCATCTCCTATTCTGAATATAGAGAACATTGTAAGTACCTCAGAAAAGGCAAAAACCACAGTACAGTATAAATCCATTTTTAATGATTCGTGCTATAAACTTTTGTCCAAGGCGAAAAAATGCTGCCAGCCATCCTAGTATTTTCTATTTTCTTCCAGATCAACCAAACCATGTTATGTTCTATCTATTTCTGTGATGGTGATTATGAAAAGGAAACAATTGTAACAGGAAACTTTCACTTAGCATGATAGGGAATGATTTAGAAATTGTTGTAATCATACGTTTGCTTTATAGCAGTATTTGAGTGCAGTGAGAGATGATTTATTGCTCTCGTTAAAGCTTCTCAGTATGGAGAAGATTTTGTCTCAGCATAATGATTTTCCATTTTAATTTGGAATGCTTACATTTTAAGAGTTCTTCCTTAATTTAAAAGCTACCAATTGCTCCAAAAGAGTCAGACTTTCTCCAAATATACTTACAGTTGGTTTTATAACAGGGAAAGGAGACCATTCAAGTCTAGGAGAGACTGTTTTTTTCTAATCTTAACAGATTCTTTGCAGAAGACTGCAATTAAGGTCCAAAAATAGCTTTTCTTTCCCAACCCCCCTAAAAAGACCCATTCTGCTTAGATTCTAAATTCCTTATTAGAAGCAAGGACTACATCTCCTGTATCTTGTGCAGTGCTGAATACTTTTCCAGAACTAAACAACCAACAATCCTATCAAAATAAACCAACTTCAAAATGGTAGTAAACAAAAGAGTAGAATACTATATAATATGGTATTTTTTGGCTGAGAACATTTCTATGACGCCACCCCTGGTTTATGAGATTTACATAAATTAGTCATCATGTTTTCTCATTTTCCTTTACATAAGTATGGCTATTAGATGTGTGTAAAAAAATGTCAGGAGTATCAGAGCTCTATTTGCATTAGAATTTCCAGTGGAAATGTCAAGTGTGACCTTTTTCTTGTTTGGGTGGCTAATCCCATTTGAAATTCTTGCCATGCTCCTACAGAGGGTCAGTGCACTTGTGAATCAAGCCACTGCACCTGCTGGAACTCCCCACTCCTCCTCTTCCTCTCTCATGTTATGACTGGAGGAACTTACAGCTCGCAAACAAGAGCGGTACACTGCCTAAGTGGCTTGAACAGCCACATTTCACAACATTTCATCCCTGGGAAATTTTGTACTAAATCATATTGGTTTGTTTTTAATGTTATTTGTGGAAACCAAAAATTAAGAGAGAGAATTCTATATGAAAAGGCTGGTATTTAGTGGCTTAGTACATTCAAAATGGAGGAATACCTATTTGCAACTGAATCTTTAAAAAGGAATAATAAATGCCTTGCTCACCATGAAAGGAAACCTTGGGGTTGATACCGGTAGATCCTCTTGTATGTGTGGGATGGGAAGTGTCTCTTTAAGATACAGGAGACTGACTACTTTGGCTGAGTCCTCCGCCGTGGCAAATCAATACAGACAATGTAAATGGCTGGAAATGGGCAGGATATCCACACACACTTACTGCTAAAGACAATGATAAACTAAACTAAACCTGTTTTGCCAACACTTGGCTATGCTGACAACTTCCCATTATAGGAAACACTAGGGTATTAAGAGGAAAACTGGCTTTCATGGTATAACGCTCTATTCCTGCATACATATTATTATAATAACTTTTTATACTAACATAGAAGGAAGGAGCTTAGTTAGAAAATTAAAGATCCTGTAACAGATAGGAAAGCATCTTTTATAAACCTGCTTATCCCCAATTACATTTTGTTGTTACTTTTTAAAATGTCACGTTATTTAAATACTTACACTGGGAAATAAGCATCAGAGATTAAGTTCTTGTTTCCTGTAGTAACTTGGATATTATCAGTTAATGAATCTTTTCTGAAACAGATCTCAGTCAAAGCTTTTCTGTCAAACTGCTACTGTATTTTCAGGGTTATACACAGAGCCAGAATGAGGATACCTTTGTAACAAGCCCCTGATATTAAAGAGGGTGAAGGCAACTTCTGAGCCTCAGTGGTTTAACACATAACATGATTAAAACACAGGACTGAGAGACATAGGTTTTATTCCTGGCTCTGATATCAATTTACTGCGTGAACATGGGCAAGTAACTTACCTGTGTGTGTCTTAGATTTTTCCATCCATACAATGAGGGTAAAACTCATATTATGAAGATAATATTCCATAGCAGCTTGTGTTATACTGGGAATAAATTACTACAGCCTATTTAGTAATATAGTATGTGCTATATTAAAGTGCATAATCCTATACTGAGAATTATAGGAGTAGTAAAGAGTATGCACTATAATAGTTCTCAGAGTGGCAGCCATGTTAGTCTGTATCAGCAAAAACAACAAGGAGTCCTTTTGGCACTTCAGAGCAGAGGTGGGCAAACTGGCCTGCAGACCACATCCAGCCTGTGGGACCATCCTGCCTGGCCTTTGAGCTCTCAGTCGGGGAGCCCCTAACCCTTCCCTTGCTATTCCCCCCTTCCCTAGCAGCCTCAGCTCGCTGTGCCGCAAGTGTTCTGGCCTGCCGCTCCTGCTGGGGAGTGCGGCGGCACGGCTATGAGCTCCTGCCACTCTGAGTGGAATGGTAAGAGGGCAGGGAGTGGGGGGGGGGGGAGGTTTGGATAAGGGGCAGGTGATTCTGGGGACAGTCAGAAGACAGGGAGCAGGGGGTGGTTGGATGGGGTAGGGCGGTCAGGGGATGAGGAGTGGGGGCCTTGGATAAGGGGTGAGGTCCCTGGGGTGGTGGTGGTTAGGGGCGGTGGTCCCAGGAGAGGTTAGTCAGGGGACAAGGAGGAGGGGCGGTATGGGGTTGAAGGTTCTGAGGGGGACAGTCGGGAGTGGGAAGTGGATAGGGGTGGAACCCAGGTTGTTTGGGGAGGCACAGCCTTCCCTACCTCGCCCTCTATACAGTTTTGCAACCCCAATGTGGCCCTCAGGCCAAAATGTTTGCCCACTCCTGCCTTAAAGTCTAACAAATTTATTTGGGCATAAGCTTTCATTGGCTAAAACCCACTGATGAAGTGGTTTTTAGCCTACAAAAGCTTATACCCAAATAAATGTGTTAGCCTCTAAGGTGCCACAAGGACTCCTTGTTATAATAGTTCTGTATTACATGTGGGTTGTTTGTAGCTCAGAATAATTTGACATTGTAACACTTAAACAGTTCTGCACTTTCCAGCTAATTTCCCACCCATAATCTTTCTTTTACTGGTTATAGTGGTTTCATAAAAAAATGTGCAGAGCTAGAAGGGTCATGTGAACTGAAAAAAATTAATGGTTAAGCACTTAGCTGAGATAAAGTACAACAGTCTTCAGAGAATGTAATGAGGCAATCAACACTGGAGATAGCAAACTAACAGCCCCTGATGCTACATATACATCCTGCAACAAAGCAGTGAGCTCTAGAGATGTGCAGTGTGCCTGGCAGACCCCATCACTTTCTTATATTTGTTTTTAGAGCCCCCCCCCCTTTAACATCTAATTAAAATAGACCTTGTGTGCCTTCCACTAACTTCAGGTTTACAGTGCAGAAATTAACATTTGTTTGCTGACTCCTACAATGGTGCATTTAGGTGGAACTGATGACATTCTCTCTTAAAGCATGAAGGCTGCAACTCTTTTCCTGAGGAAGTGAGCTGTGCTGACAGATTAAACCTGTTTATCTAGTTAAACAAAATAAACAAGCAAATAGGAAACGTGTTACATCGGAAAATTACTCAGTATGTGAAAGGAGGGTTGCTTGTTACAGGCCTTTTTTTGTTTTGTTTGTAAGTATGAGGAAAACCCTCAGTCATACTAGGGATGCTCACACAGGTGCCATGAGTCACCCCTCAACAGAGTCTTCAGTGACTCATTTCTCAGGAATGTTGCAGCAACTCAGCTGCATTGACTCAGCCCTCATGCATACTACAGCTACCTATCCCTCAGCAGGGGCTGGGTCAGATGACCACCAGGCACAGGTGTTTCACTGACTCTCCCAAAGCAGCAAGTTAGTTTGTGCTACAGCAGTGCTCATTGTTCAGTGGGGAATCCACCTGCTCTATTATAGATGCCTTATGTTCAGCTTGCTCTTCCTTGTTCCATTCTACTTCTATCTTGTCCATGCCCTGTATTTGTCTCCTGATTCCCCGACCATTGGATTGACCCCCTGACTTCATTTGGGTTGTCTAGCTACTCTGATCTCAGCTCTGACCCACGGCTTGTTCCCAGACCCTGGTTTCAGCGGTGCCCCTTGGCCTGGGTATGACTCTGCAGCTGGCTCCCACCACCGGGCATGACTGCCTGAAACCCACAGCCCAATAGTAAGGAATGATATAAGCTGACAGGAACATATATGTCATGACTTAAAATAAGGGGTGTGAGGCGCGGGTGTGTATGTTCTGAATATAACTCAATTTTACAAAGATCTGGGCTTTTAAAATTGCATGGTCAAAATCTGTTTCATACAGTTCATTGGGGTTAATTCTTTGTTAACTATTATCTTCTGAGACTGTTTGTTTGTTTTTTAAGGCAACCTCTCTTTTAATAGATTTCATAAAAGTGACCCTATTGGGCTCCAATGGAGTTACTTGTGATTTATATCTGTGACATCAGAATCAAGCTCATTGGGTACAATGCTGCTTTGCTATGGTTTGAAGTAACCCAGCTTCTTCAAAGCAAGGTTTTGTATATTGCCTTGTGTTTTGAAAACAGACTATATATTTGACAAAGATTATTTACTTTGTATTGTTCTTTTGATATTAAAGGTTATGTGCTCTCCCCTCTGAAGCAATAGAGACGGATGCTCCTGGAGCACCCATACAAAGTCTTCTGCAGGGATGGGGGAAGACCATGTAGCTAGCACTTTGATTTGTCTTTCTCTCGGACCTCAGGGCAGGGCCGATGAAAGCACTAGGCGACCTAGGCGGTCGCCTAGGGTGGCACTGTTTTTTGAGGGCAGTGGTTTGTCACTTTTGGCAGTAGGTCTCACAGCCACTGTGCGCTTCAGGGTGTGTCCGCCGAAATGCAGCGGAAGTGGACAGGGGCCATGTGAGCTGCTGCCGAAATGCCACTGATGCCTAGGGTGGCAAGAAAGCTTATGCCGGCCCTGCCTCAGGGTGTTAGAATTTGCTAATAAGCAACCTAACCTTCCACCTGTGTGGGCTGTAGGGAAAGGGCAGGCCTCTTAGCTGAGGGTGGTATCTAACCTCAGTCCTACTGAGAACAGGAGGTTATGGTGGCCCTTTTGTGAATGGGCTATTCTTGGTAAATGACTGTACAGTGGGGTATTTATTTGCCAGCTTTTGCATGGTTTTTTAATTATGAAGGGCAAAGGGAAGTAACATTGGCAATTAACAGTGCTGCAACTTTCTCGTTCAGGGGGTGAAAAAACCACCCCTCTGAGTGCAGCAAATTGCTGTGCTGTAAAGCGCCAGTGTAAATAGCTTCCCCCCCCCCCACATGCTGGCTTCTTGAGGTGATTTTTAGAGTGCTGGGAGAGCTCTCTTCCAGTGCTGCACTGCGACCGTGCAAGGCACGTTAAAGTGCTGCCATGGCAGTGCTTTAGTGTTGCCAGTGTAGACTAGCCCTTATTTTTAAAATATGAAAAGTAGTTGTATCCCAAAAGTTTCCAGTGTGGATGTGTGAAGTTTGGGGCGAGGGCTGTGGTTCTCTTCACTGCAGTGGTAAAAAACAAAGGTGAGATTCCACAGGACACACTTCTTAAAGGGCTTGAAGCATTGTGTGGGTCTGCTGCTTCAGTTTCTCTCATTAGGCTCCCTAATAATTGCATTAGGCTCTCTTGGGTTGAATGACACTCCTTCTTGGGATTTGGTTTATTAAAATAACATCCCAGTTCCAAACACACCAACTTTTCCCCCCACTCTGTAGTTCCTTTAACCCTTGGCTGGGCTCAATAGTTCAGTCCCAACCCCAGGTCCTGCTGCATAGTGACTCCAAAAACCTCTTCCTCTTCCCCTCCCTGTAGCTCCAATGAGGCTTTTCCATTTGGCTGGTAGGAACAGCCTGTTCCAAGGTCCTCTCTGACCCTGGGTCTTCTGCAGGTGCCTTCCATCTCCTTGCAGGACTTCCTCCTTTTGACTGAGCAGACTGCCTCTTATAAGAAGGGCATAATAAAACATTTCTATCTATTATTAAGGACTGCATCTGGGCCCCTTCCAGCAGACTTTGACACAAGGAGAGGTAGCAACCCCTGTTAGGGGTGTCTACTAAAGCAGAAAAAGTCCCTTCTTGGCACAAAAACCATGGGAGTATCTACACTTGCTAATGACTTTTTGCAGTGAAACTCAGAAGTTTCAAAGAAAAAATAAAACCATCTCCACGAGAGGCATACAGCTCTTACCAGTGATGCTTTTGCAGTGATGTGGAAGCAGGGCCGGCGACAGAAATTTGGGGGCCCCCTACTCTGATCGTTTGGGGGCCCCCCAGCCCAGCTGGCACTTCCCCCCTCCAGCTGACAGCGGCCAGGGCCCCCCCCCGCCTAGCCCCCCCCCCTAGCTGACAGCGGCTGGCAGCAGTGCGGGGTCCTGCCGGAGCGCGAGCCGCCCTTGCTGCTCTCCCCCCCCCCCCCCCCCCCCCGCGCGCACTTTCTCCCCCGGACTGTGCCGCTGCCGCCGGCTGGGCTCACTGCTCCTGCCGGGGACACGCGCGCTCGTCCGGAGGAGAGCCGCACCGCCTCCCCGCCCCTTCCCCGCTCTCCAGGCTCCGCGACAAGGGGGGATGACTACGGGTACTGCTTTGTACTGGGGGCCCCCTAAAGTCCGGGGCCCGGTACAGCTCTACCCGTAGTACCCCGCTGTCGCCGGCCCTGTGTGGAAGTGAAGATGTGTTCTTCCAGTTTACACAGCTTTTAGCCTTTGCAGGATATCGCACAGTGCCTAGGTATCCACTCTGGCCAGCTGCTCTGATGCCAGGTAAACAGACATCCACCCCTCCCCCTGTAAAGCCCAGGGAATTTTGAAACTCCCCTTCTTGTTTACTTGGCAAGTGTTCACTTATCTTGTCAGTTGACAATGCCTGCTTCACAGTGCAAATGATCCCCTGCTTGGAGCAATGCTGAGCTAAGGGAGCTGATAAGTGTTTGGGGACAGGAGATTGTGCAGGGACCCAGGATGCCCTGTGATCATCCCATTCTCCTTCCCACAAGACCTATCATCAAAGTAAAGAGAGTTGCACTGTGGCATAGCTACCCTCAGTGCACTGCTCTCATCAGCAATGGAAGTGCTGCAAATGTAAACCTACTCTGATGCCAGTGGAATTGAGTGAGTACACAAGCCAGCACTTTTCTTTCACCGGTTCACTATCACCATCGAAACTGACAGTGTGAAAACGCTGCAATATAGACATAGCCTTAAAGAACCCATTACCAATAGCTAAAGCTCTTGCAGCACGGTACATGAGTAGTTCAAGTCAAAGTTAAAATAGTCTTCAAAGCTTCACCTGAAAATAATTTATTCATAACAAGTTTACAGCAAAATAGCAAAACTAAATGGTAAGAGTATTACACAATGTAAGTACATTAAACATACTGGGTAGACCAGAACCATAAACAATCTTCATCTGCTGTATTGTGACAAGCAGGAGAAAACTGTTTTTTCAAAGGTGTACTGTTATACTTAGCAAGATTCTAGTTGATCCTTAGCCCTACTGAGTCTGATCTGCTCCAGTGGTGCAAAGTAGAGTTAAAACGTATTTTAAATGGTCAGGTAAAGATTCTCCAGATGTGGGTGGGGCTCCACTGCTGTTACAGAGATGTAGTAGTCAACCCTACATGGCTTCCCCACTCATAGCACCTGCCAAGGACAGACTGGGATCTAAGGGTTGTAGCTGGAGTGCTAAAAATCAGGGGCTGTTAGAATAGTCCCTTGGAAGCTGTTGCAGCTTAATGCAAATGAGACCCTTACTGAGGCTGCTTTATGTTATGGTAGAGGGCTGTGACTGTGAGGTGTTTAAAAATAAAATACAATTTGGCATTGGTAGTCTGCTCAGCAGAGTTGGCCAAACTCAGGCTTAGAGCCCATCATTTTCAAATTACCTTTTGTATGTGAGCTAATTAATCCTCACATCAGCCCTGTGAGATCGCTTCTAGGCACTGTACAAACATTAATAAAGACTGTACCTGTCTTGGGATTTCTTTATTGGTATACAATCAAACTACACTTGTTGATTAGGCTCAAGTGTAGGGGTAGGTGCAGGGTATACCACACATACAAAGTTTAATTAGGAGTCCTTGGTTTTGCTCATTCATTTGTTTTTGCTGCTGTCTTCTGTTGAAATACTACTTAATAAAGACAGTCCCTGCCCCAAAGAGTTCAGAATCTAATCAGTTCTTACCATTTTACAGATGGAGAAACTGAGCCAGCTGTTAAGGGACTTGCCTGATGTCACAGCAAATAATTAAGATCAGAGATCTGATTAAACTTGAGTTTCTGTCTTCCAGTACTTTCCTTACACTATGATAGACAATAATCATTCTGGCCCAGATTCAGCATAATGCTTCAATGCACTTTAACCATGTGAGTATTTCCTTTGACTTCAGTGGAACCGCTCACATGATTAAATACCTTCCTGTATTGGGACCTCTATGATGTGTTGTAAAATCCTTCCTATTCAGGATAACAAGCACCCACAGGTTTTCAAAATTTAGATATAAAATTTCTTAACACACAAAATATCTGACAAATGCCACTAAGCACTGGATAAAATAAACATTCGATTACTTGACAAGTAGATATTTTTTTTAAGTTTCTGTATTTTATATTACAGTGATTTCAAACATATGTGGTTATAAGCTTATCAGATTTCCAGAAATGAACTTTCTATAAAAATCACACTGGGCCCCTCAGCTGTGTTTTCCTCCATTATTTATAGACAAATTGAAAACAAATGTTCTTTTTTTAAAAAAAGAAAAAGGGGGAAAAAAAAAAGCACAATGAACTGGAAACAGCTGTCAGAATGTGCCTTTCCTCCAAAATACATCTGCAGTGTGAACCTATATTAAAGCAAAATTATTTCCTTTTATCTGAAGTGTTATCTCATTTAATGGTGGTTTCAGGGACAATTTGAATGAAAAGTAGAGAGAAGTCTGATTATTGCAACAAGACTTAAATATATGTTTTTAAAACATGAAATGAGAACTTTCCATAAAAGAGGAGAAAAGTTTTTCTGCAGCTGGGATGTGTTTATTTCTTATTAGAGTTAATGTTTGCCTGAGTTTTTTGGGTCAGAACCTGCAGCTCTTACTCAAAGGGTTTCCTCTCATGAGTAAGAGTTGCTACAGGATTGGGGCTATTGTGAACATATATTGCATCTTCATCTGCTCCAGTGTGCAGTGCAGTGGTCTTTCTAATCTAGTATACTTTTTTCTGAGTGTACCCTTTGCCAGATGCTTCACAGGAAAACATAAAACCAACTAACTGCATTACCTTCACTTTACAGCATGAGAGGAAGTGTGGGGAGGATTCCCTATTGAGGTTTACTGGTTATTAGCTTATGCCCAGAAGCACATAATATGATTTTATAGCACATCTGCATTTATGGGAATTGCTTTTCACGAGTAGGGCCCTGGATACACTACAATCCTGGATGCTTAAAAATCCACACATGCTGCAGCGGATTTCTGCTCTGCAGGGTGTATTCCACTGAATAACACTGAATTTCTGTTGTGGGTCTATCCTACATTCGTAATATAGTTTTTAAAAAGAATGAATATATGGGATTAGGGATAAGCATTTCTTGGGCCAAATTAATCCCTGTGGTAATATGCTACTTGTACGAATAAAATTAACCCAAGGATGAATTTGGCCTTTTTTGTCTTTATGAAACATGTTACTAAGGTACATATCTAGCTGTGTGATTATCAGGGAGACGTTATATGTCCTGTGTGCTACACCTTTTACATGTAAGGAAGCGCCCAGCTTGACTAATCACACTGGCTGCCATTAGAGAATTCTAGATTGATGTTACAGGGTGAAGCACACTGTTCTCTTTGTGTCATGGAAATGTTGTTCTATCTGTTGGTTGTTTCTTTTGTTCCGGAATCACAAGAGGCTGAGGTTCTCTGCTCAGAGAACAGGTACAGTTCTGGTAGCAGCCATGTGGGCTTTCCTGTGTTGCACTACTACCATTGTGTCTCAGGCGACATGGAGGGGCCAACTCAGTGTGTGTGAGAGGGGTATTTGGTCCTGTGTCGATATACTAGTACAGACAGGCCAAGGATTGCATGCCAATAAGGGGGCACAACGAAGAGATAAATAATGATGAGGACAGGCCAGTCACACACAACGATCTGGATGTCTTGGTAAGCTGGGAGCATTCAAACAAAATGCATTTTAGTACAGCCAAAAGTGAAGTTGTACATCTAGGAACAAGGAATGTAGGCAGCACTATAGAATGGGGAGCTATAGTCTGGAAAGCAAATATTCTGAAGAGAAGCTGGGTGGTTTGTGTCATAGTGAATGAGCAACGAGACATAAGCTTCCAGTGCGATGCTGTCTCAAGAAGGGCTAATGTGATCCTTGAGGTATAAACAGAGGAGTAACGAGTAGGACAGGTAGGTGTATGCTCTGTATACAACATTGGTGAGATGATCCCGGAATGCTGCATACAGTTCTAGCATTCACATTTTTAAAAGGTTGTTGGCAAAATTGGATTAAGTGCAGAAAGGAACCATAAAAGTGAATTGAGGGCTGGAGAAAAGACCCGATAATGAGAGACTTAAAAGCTCACCCAGTTTAGCTTATTCAAAAAAGAGACTGAGATAAGCACCTTCGCGGGGAGAAAATATCGGTCTGGCCACTAAAGATCTTTTTAATGTAGTAGAAAAAAGGCTTAATAAGAACCAATGGCTAGAAGCTGAAGCCAGGTAAATTCAAATTAGAAATGTAGGCATGTCAATTTAACACTGAGGGTAATTAACCACTGGAACTAACCACCAAGAAAACTGGTGGATTCTCCATTTCTTGATATTTAGATTGGATGTCTTTCTGGAAGATACACTTCAGTCAAACACAAGTTATTGGGAACAATACAAATGTAACCAGGTGAAATTTAATGGCCTGTGATATACAGGAAGTCAGGCTAGGTGATCTAATAGTTCCTTCTGGCCTTAAACCTATGAAAGAGGATGACTTTATGCTATGAACATCTGTCCAATAGATACTGAACTGAGAGTCTAAGCAACAACTCATTTCACACTGGCCTTAGAACAGTTTGTGAAATCATTTAAAAATACTCCTAAAGAAGAACAGCAGTTATTATATAACTTCTTGTTATATCACAAGACCAGAGTAATTCTTCCGGTTTTAGGTCCTGTTGGACCAGGTCCAGTTTGAATGTCTTTCATTTCTATAGGGATTCTAAATCTGCAGCTCAAAACTGTCAGATAACAACTTTCCCTTTCATACACACACAATAAAGGAAGCTTCCTAATTTTATTTATTAGCCCTTTACAAAATCTATAAAATCCACAATAGCAATAGAAAATATTGCTCATGTTGCTGTTCTTTCTGCCTATCTGCCTGCAGACAATTTTCTGTAAACCTATCTAAGAATGGCAACAGTTCACAAGTTTGCAGAAGCTAGTAAGAACAGTCTTTACGATGGGTGGGGCTAAAAATGCAAATACTGAATGAAGGCTTTGATATTATAGAAAGATATAAAATTTCTGATGGCTGAGACGGGGTAATAAGAGAAAACAACCCTTTATCTTTAGTTTAAACTAAAAGGGGTGTCCCTTGCAAGGTAGTTGAAATTCTGCGTTTCAGAGCTTGGAGAGATCAGACTATACATGTTACTCTTGGTAGATCACATTTGAAAATGCTTTATGTTTGACTCCAGCATCTCTGTCCTAGCTACCTAATGGCCACTCCCCCAAAACCCACTTCTCCTTTCTTTATATTCAAGGTGGAGATCTGCTGGTTCACTGGTGCCGGTGCATAACTTCAGCAGCTGCCTGAAGGATTCTGCCTCTTGAGAGGAGGTGGGTCAGCATAAGAACCCTGCTACCATCCAAATACAGATATTATTGCCAGTGGCCACTGACTCATTCTCTGTATACTTCATTTATTGGAGCCTCAATGTTTGAGACACCTTGGTCTGTTTCTCAGAGCTGCTGATAAATATTTTTATGACCCTTCTAGAGATGAAAAAACTCAACCAGAGTAGATAAGGGACTTTCCCAAGCCAGTCACCAACTTCTTGAAATTAGAAAATTATTTTATAGGCATGACATTGAATAATTGCCCATTATTTTGTGGGATATATTTATATCTTCCCAAGCATCTATGTTAGGCTATGACTGGACAAGTTGACTATTATTTTGATGCAATATGGGAAATTTCTGTGTTCCACAGAAGAAGCACAATCAGAGCTAGTGAGGACTCTGATTCTTAAGCTTGTGTGTGTACACACTTGCATGTATTTATAGGCAGGTAGGGGTGTATGTATGTGTTACATAAAGAGTATAATGTGTATCACAGTACATCACTGGTTAAAATACTTAATTGATTTTAAATGTCTTGGTGTTCTTGGTCCACTGGTCTCTAGAAGAGAGATTGCATCCTTTATTGTGTTCTACTCACCTTTTTTCATCTTACTGACTTGCTGATTCATAAATGCTAGAATTATATTCTCTTTTTTTTATGTCGTGCATTTTACAAACATTGAAATAATCAAGCATGTAACTGGTATCTGTCAAGTGAAAAAGCTGAGAGTTGCTTTTGTTTTTTGATTCTCACCACCAGAAAACACTCTCCGTAACTGGGAATGATTGAAGTACAATATACATTAGAGCTGGGTTGCTGCTAGGTAAGTCATTGCTATCAGAAATCACTGAGTTCAAGGAACTCCTTTGCCCATCCCCAAGAAATCCCATTAACAATGTTCTTTGTTTCATATTGTACTGCAAGCGATGATCAACAGATGGATCTTTAGTCACAGAATGAATTCTAGAGAGCCATTTGGGCACAGTATGGTTCATATTCCCACCCAGTTGCCTCCTATTTCTGTCCTCTTGAAACCTGCTGAAAATTGAGGGCTTCTTATTGTAATCTAAGTGAGATGAAAAGTATTTTTTCCTATGGCTGTAAACCATTTTCCTATTCATGAGTGATGTAGCATCTTTAAAAAGAATATGCTAGCCTAGCAACAACAAAAAGTTTGAGAGATCATCAAAAGCTAGGAATTGATATCTGTCAAGTGAAGAAAGCTGGTATTCATATGAAATGTAATTCTCATGTTCATAGGTGGGGGGGGGGGGGAGGGGAGAGAGGGAGGCAAAAAACTTGCCCACTAAAATATAGGCAATCCCTATCATGCTAACCATTCAGTCTTCTGTTTAGATTTGATAGTTACACTGAAAATGACACACACCAAGTGCTACACAAAATTAATCTAAATATGTCAGTTAAGATGGTTTAGACCCCCACATGGGACATATACATAAAATTATTATCTGATAAGGAATATCCTCTGGATAACTGGAACATATTTTCAAAGGGGAATCTACTCAGACTCAAATATGACATGAATTGTCATTTGTGGGTGAATTTCTGTGCAATCTGTCTGAGCAAATGACTGCACACAAAATTAGAAGTCTTGAGCCTGATTCTGACTCCATTGAAATCAACAGGAAGTAATATTGGTTTGGACCTATAGATTTAAACATAGGGGGTGAAATTCTTGCCCCATGGAATTAAGTGGCAAAACCTCCCCTGAGGTCAATGGAGCAGGATTTCCCCCTTAACTCTTAATTACTTACTTTTTTAAAAAAAAAGAGAGGGGGAAAAAGAGTATTTTTTCAGAGCACATGAAATACTATGTTAACTGGCTCCTCAACTGGACATACTGCTGTTCACGTTGCTTAATTAGTAATCTTTATCCCAGAGGTGGCTGCATTTTACTGATTGTCTATGTACAGAATTTGTAGAGTGGTTTTGAATGAAATCACAACAGAAATGTAAAAGTCTTTTTTGGGTGGTACAAAACTCCAGCTTAAATCAATTGGAGTTTGGCCTTAATAAGAGCTGCATTAAAATTGAATAAGGATGTGATGATCTGGCACTTAATAAAGTACCTTCCTCACAGACCAACTCTGGTGTCCCACTGCTTTCAAATGGAATTTTGCATGGGTAACAAATACAGACCTGAGTTTTTGAAGTGATTCGTTATACAGTAAAACCTCCATTTAACGGACTAATTCGGGCGAGGGGGTGTCTGTTAAATCAAAAAGTGCGTTATTTAATAAAAATAAAAAAACAGGTGTCGGAGCAGCAGCCCGCCCGCCACAGGGTCGGGGCGGCAGCTCTGCAGCCCGCCCGCTGCTGGGACCCCGGGCGGCAGCCGGGAGCCGGCAGCCAACCCTCCCGCTGCTGTGACCCGGGCGGCAGCCGGCAGCGAGCCCGCACGGGTCCCGGCTCCCCGGACCCGCCAGCCAGCCCGCCCGTTGCCTGGACCCGGGCGGCAGCCGGCATCAGCCCGCCTGCTGCTGTGACCCGGGCGGCAGCCGGGAGCCGGCAGCCAGCCCGCGAGAAACGGATTTGGGATGCAACAGACTTGCTCAGAAATTTTGTCCGTTAAATCGAGGTCCGTTAAATCGAGGTTTTACTGTATTGTCCTTTGACTGGAGCTTGAAAGAGTGAGTGGGTATGTAAAATAGGGTGTACCATGTTCTGTTCTGTACTCTTTAACTACAAGAGATGGCTTCATGTCTGAACTTACATGTTGCATTTAAAAAGAGTGAAGCATGCTTCTAAATTTCAACTACAAGGAAAACAGAATCCCAAAATGATGTATGTTTATTCCCCTCCTCCTGCCCCAACCCCCCAACAACACTGATGATTAATTTCCTTGCTATAATGACCAGCCAAGAGAGACTGCAGCAATGCTCTCAGGAAATAATTATTTTTATGACAGTAGCACTCCTGATTGAGGCCTCATGATGCTCCATGCTGTACAAACATAAAGTAAAAGACAAGCTCTCTCCCAGAGAGATTACGATCTGAATGTTAGGGTTGGGGAGACTGTGGGTCCCAAGGCAAGAGTCCCAAGGGACTGTGGGTCCCATGTGCTGATTCTGTTTTAGGAGCATCAACCTATGCCCCATCCCAGGCTCACCTGCCACTGGCTGTGCAAAGCCCCCGCCTCCATCCTATGGACCAGATTTTGTCATACTTATTCACAAAACGAGATCCAATATTCAAGGAGTGGTTCTACGGATGTCAGTGAAACTACTCAGAATAAACCTCTCTGATTCTACTCAGAATAAAATACTACTTGCAGGATAGATTCTGGTCTCCTTATTCACTATGTTGCCAGGAACAGGAGTAATCTGTATGTATGCAGGCATGTGCTTCTGGGGCCATGAGCACTGAAACACCTGGAATGATGACCTGTCTTGTAATGAGAGGGGAAGGCAAGAACGGGAAGATCACAACAGCTTTTGGTCTTTTTTTTTGGCCCTAAGCATTTCTAGTGCATGCACAGGAGCAATGGGTAGTCAGGTGTTGGATGGATGACCCATATTTTTAAGCCTAATTATGACTTTAGGGTCCCATATTTGAAACTTGGATGTGTGGGGAGAGATGTATAAACAGTGAGCAAATATACTTTAAGAGCAAGGTTAAAGCTGGAAAATAATTGGAAACATTAATAAAGATCCCAATAAAACAATACAAACCAGAAAAATCGGGGATACAAAAAGGACACATGCCCCTTCACTGCTATAGCTTGCGCGGTTTCCCAAGTATAGATTTAAAAAAATCAAGACAAAGGAATCATCAAGAAATTTAAACTCATTACTGGGCTGACTTCATTTCGAAAGATTGGCCTTAATGTTGAGATTCCAATGTCCTGTGGATTCAGCGTTTGAAAGCTGCCTTTGCTGTTGGAGAGGTTTGAGGGGCTTTGATGTATTTGAAAAGGGAGACGACGCTGGTTTGTCTTTTCTCTTCCTTTCTCTTTCCGTTCCCCACGTTCAATAACAGGCTTTTAAGGACCGTTCGGCTTCTGCCTAATGGTGCTTGCAAATGACCCGAGCGCTTGACAATCCGGAGGGTAACGATGATGCTGATGATCGTTAATAATGCGTGTCGCGGTCCTGCGGCCAGTGGGTGAAGCCAGTGCACCCTCCTCGCCTGGCGACTCATTAGGGCAACTTGCAAACTGGTTGCTGGCGGCGGGGGTTGAAAAGTTAAGGACACTGGAGGTGCAGTTGGGTACACGGCCTCATTTGCATTTCAATGCGACCTGCTTGTTGACTCAGTGCCCGGCGCTTCGGCAGCTCCCACCAGAATCTGCCTTTGTTGGTTTTAGCTCCGGTCAAGTCCACTGGCTGCCCCAGGGGAGTTGGGCGCATTGAGTTTGTGTAGTGAGGCAGAACGCTCAACAGGAAGGAAGGAAGAAGGAGGCTTCTCCGCTTTGCCATTGTCTGGGCAACGGGGCTTAGGCAGCCCAAATGAGTATTTAGTCTGTAAGGTGCACTTGAATCCCTCACAAATCCGCTCAGTGTGGAGCAAGAGGGAGCCCAGACAGGGACAGATGGTACGAGGCCCCTTTGTTTAAAATATGGAAAGAGTCTCTCTCCCTTTTTTTTTTCCTTCGGGGACGCAAGGTAGCCTGCTCTTTTCACTGTCTCTGGCCGCCCCGCCTCCCCGTGCAAGCCCCGGGGATCAGAAGATAATTCATGGCTGCGTTGATCCTTGCAAAGCTCCGCTCGTTTTATTGCTGCAGTGGGGGCCGCTTTGTCCCTGGAGCCGCGCTTTACAGTATCCACGTCGCTGGTGTCCCCGGGCCTTAGGCTAGCCCCGGAGATGGGCTTTGCCTTTTATCCTCCCGCAGAGCAGCCGGAACACACAATGGCCTGTCTGCGGGGCAGGGAGGGGTGGCTGCGTGCGGTCAAACCTGCCTAAGCCTCCGCTGTGGTGCACGGGACGCTGAGGTGTGTGGGGCTGGGGATGCTTCCCCGGGCAGAAGGGGGCAGGAAGGCTCATTCAGAAGCAGCGCAGACTAGCCCCCAGGGTTGGCCCATCCAGGCGTGCTCGGTCGGAAGCCCGGCTTCCTTGCTAATGAGCTCTCGCGTGTGTTTCCAATCAGAGAAATGTCATTTAGGATTTAGTCACTGTTTGTGGAAAGTTTAAAAATGCTGTAGAGGGAGAAAAGACCTGAGGGCATCCCAGGCTCCTTAAACATGTTTAGTATTTCACATAACATTTTGATAGGAGCTGCACTGAGAAATCCCCCTTCCCCGAGGAATGCATTGTAAGTTATCCCGACACCCCTCTCCACACAAGAGAAACAAACAACCCCACTTCTAGAACCATTGGGGGCACATCCTGCCTTCAGTCTAAAATGGGGTCAATCAACTGTCAGCTAGTGACCCATTTTCCCAGCTGGTGCTGAATGCATTTAGCCATGACCATGCCTGAACTCTAACTACATTACTCAAAAGAAATGTTAACAATTGAAAAGAAAGAGAGAGTAAAATGAGTCTGTCTTTAGCAAACAGGTGACCTTCTAGCTTTATCAGACAGTTTAAAAAACTCACCTTCACTCTCTGAAAAGGAGAGGGGGCATTTCAATAGCATTTATAAAACAAAAAGTTTGTCTAATTATATAATGTAACCATAACAATTAGTATTGGAGAAGAGGGATTAGATCCCCTTGTTGGTTCCTCTTCTAAGACTGTTCCCTATTGTAAATTTCCTAGTGTTTTGACAAGTCTAGTTTTAAATGTCTAAAGCTTTAAGATCATCAAGACCTAGATGTTTAAAAATATTTTAAAACTAATTTAAGGGGTGGTTTTCACAGATGCTGAGTACTCATAGTCACATTTGAAATCAGACTTGCACAGCATCTCCAAAAAAAGATCCTTTCTCTTTGACTCTCTTTACCCTGATCAGATATTAACAAATGCTATTTGTATATTAAGGAATTATATAAATAAAACACAAACATACCATATGTAGTAAGTGGTCATGCTGTCCTCCTCATTTACGGTCTTCCCATTATTTTATCTCACACAGGACTATTTTTAATATTTTCTGAACTGCTTCTGAACAGTTATGATTTTTTTTAAAAAAACCCAAACAACCTGTTACCAAAATAGGTTCAAGAATAGCAGCCGTGATAGTCTGTATCTGTAAAGAAAGCGAGGAATACTTGTAGCACCTTTGAGACTAAGTCTCGCTTTTGTAACCAAAATGTTTTTCTTTTCTCATCTTTAAAGTTGACTACTCCTTAAAATACACTGGTACATAGTTTGGGATGAGCATTTTCAGTCTTGTACTCCAGATATATTTGTGATCCAATATATCCTCAACCACCCAGGCTAGAAATATCTGCTTTATTCCAGACAAAATCTACCTTTCCAGTGATGTAACATTTTGTATTTAGTTAAATTAGACTTTTTTAATATTGTGACTAAGGCAGTCTGTTTTACAGATTGAGAAACAACAAATTATCACTAAAAATGTGTTTAATGTTCATTTTTTCTAAAAAAACAATTGCTCTGTAAAATGTGGCATAAAAATACATGACATTGTGGTGTAAAGATCTTAATGGCATGCCTTTTGTATGTGTTTGCTAATCGTGAATAATATGGCCATTCCAGCCTAGGGCTAATAAAATTGTTGTTGTACATCAGGTATTGACATAGTCTGCCCATGAAAAGGGTGAATAAAAGGGGTGCAAGTGGAAATCTTGGTGAAAGTCGTTATAACCAAGCTGGGAATCGGAAGAAGGAGGGAGCAGATGTGTGACCACAAGTGTAGCAAAGAAGAATGAAGTTGATCTAGGGAGGGGAGTCATAAGGAGGGCTAGGGATTCATGGTATGGTCACAGGAAGTGGGCTGTAGGCATCACTGTGAGTTCCAAAATACACACTTAGGACTTATAATAATAAAAGTTAGATCATTTATGCTTTAAAATCTTTGCACATGGGGCCTAAAGGCTACAACAAAAACAAGGAAACTCAAAGTGAAGGCTAGCAATCCATCCTTGGCTGCTTTCATTGTGTCCATAGGATTTTTAGATCACTGAAGGATGTTAGCAATTATGTGGTGCAATAACTAGGTACAATGGGATAAGCACAGGAAAGAGTTGCAGCCTTGAATTTGAATGTCTTTGCTGTTCTCAATTTATGCCACAAATTTAGCAATGCTTAAAATGTCTCTGGGTGCACTATATATTCAGTATTGGAAGATTTGGGGACAAAATTTCGAAAATTGGTGACTGACTTGTGAATGGCACTTGCACACCACCCAATTTAGTGCAGTTTTTCACTTATGCCTTAGAGTGCCTATTTTGTGGGCACAACATTGATCCCTGTCGTTTGACAAAATTGCCTTTAGTGCATTTGTAGACTCATAGACATCATAATGATCTCATCTGCCCTTAAGCAAAATTTCAAAATGTAGACTTTCATGAAGTAATTCCTGAATTGATCCTAATATTAAATATTTTCTCCTTGGTCTGCAGCCATTGTTCTCACTGATGTATACAGTGAGAGTGAAATAGTGTAATGCCATAAGGACCAAATCCAGAGCCCTGAGTAGTCAGGCCACAGAGCAGCCTAACCATGGAGCAGGAGTCCTCCTCTCAAAGTTGCATGGCTGGGACATTAGCCCAGTAGCAGATATAACCTCCAGGGACCATTATACTGCTTTTCCATGAGATCTGTTTTCCCTCCCCCATGCGGCAGAATTGTCAGCTGTACAACTTTGCATTCTTCTGTAGCTGCAGAAGAGTGGACTAGGTCTGGCTCTAAATTAGCTCATGGTGACAGCCACAGAAAACCCCACTACAGACATCCTTTCTGAAACCCCAAAACACACTCTGAGTCTAGAGTCTGACTCCTAGTCAGAACAGTTAATCAAAATGTTAGCCATGTATTGTACGAGCTCCTTCACAGTTGATGTCATATATCTTTTAAACATCTGCAAAACGGCATGGCTTGGATAAGTTTCCATTACTACTCTGAGGCTTCATTGGCTCTTCAGAATGAGTGAAGAGGAGCCAGACAACATAAAGAGCAAACAATCAAAGCTTTCAACTCTTAGATCCTTGCAGATGGACTTTCTGATGAAATGACTAACAACTGTTGCCAGATCAGCAACTATAAAGCACCTGTATTTATTTAACGCTTCTAAATTTGCATTTTATCAGATAACCTGTCTTTATTCAGAATATAACTCTCAGGGCCTCTTTCTTTTCTCACTAACACAAGTGTAAGTCTGGAGTAGCTCCATTTAAATCAGTAGAGCTATGAGATCAGAATCAGGCTCACAGTCTCTATAAAAAGAGGCCTCTTGCACACTTGAAACCCGGAATGGAGTTGGTTGAGAGTACATATCAGTAATTTAAGAGTAAAAATCTTAAAGATGTTTTGGTTATTGTTAAAAACAAAATAAATATCAGAAAGCTATCAGAGAGACCAGGTGGGTAAGGGAATATCTCTTATTGGAGACCAGGTGGGTAAGGGAATATCTCTGCTAGTGAGAGACAAGCTTTCAAGTTGCACAAAGCTGCTCTTCAGGTCTGGGAAAGGTACTGAGTGTCACAGCTAAATACAAGATCAAGCAGATAGGTTAGTATAATCAGTTAGCACATATTTAACCAGTTAGCACATACTCATCTGGAGCAGGTCCTTTGACTAACTTTGCTAGACACTAAAAATCATGGTCTTAAGGAAGAGACTGGATTCAGGGTCTATTACAACAATCTGTAACTCCCCTCCCCCCCTTTTTGTTTTATGAATTCAGAAGTGTTAGCAGGCCACTTCACCTTGAATGGTTCCTTAGAATATGTGCTAACTACTCAATCATAGAATTCATAGGACTGGAAGGAACCTCAAGAAGTCATCTAGTCCAGTCCCCTGCACTTATGGCAGGGCTACATATTATCTAGACCAGTGGTTCCCAACCTTTTTGTGGCCATGCCCCACCTAAGCATCTCTAAAATCCTGATGCCCCCCTCCCCCGTGACATATAGTTCTTATTATTCAAAAAGTGAACTCCTATTCATGTGGAGGAAGCCTAGAAGACCATTAACTTGGTCTAAACAAGCTTCCAAAGAACATGGCATCCATGAAAGAGAAAAATAAAAGAACGAAAGGACAGTTGAAGTACTGAGGAAGAAATCACTAAGAAATTGTTAAAAAAAATAAAATAATATGAAGTGATATGAAAAAATAGCAAATAAAGCAAATAGCAAAACAACAATAAAAATAGCAAATAAAGTATGAGGCCCCTAGAACCATAAGAAATGCAAAAAATTCACTGTTAATAACTCATTCTCGAATTGCCCCCCTTAAAAATTAAGTTGCCCCCCTGTGGGGCGTGTGCCCCATGTTGGGAACAACCGATCTAGACCATCCCTGACGGGTGTTAATCTAACCTGCTCTTAAAAATCTCTGGTGATGGAGATTCCACAACCTCCCCAGACAATTTATTTTAGTGCTTAACCACCCTGACAGGAAGTTTTTTCTAATGTCCATCCAAAACTGCTCTTACTGCAATTTAAACCCATTGCTTCTTGTCCTACTCTCAGAAGTTGTTAATTTTTTCCTCTCTCTCCCCCTCCTTGTAACAACCTTTTATGTACTTGAAAATTATGTATCCCAGAATACAGCCATTTTTCAGATGTGACGTGATTCTGATTGCTTCTATTTTTGGGTATCAAAATTGAGACAACTTAAATGAGACTGGGTTTTGGAAGGTGGGTGCGTGGCACTTCTGAAAGTCAGGCATCTTTTAGGTACCCAAAAAAAGGAAACTCCCAGAAGCATGAGTCACTTCAGTATAAACCAATGGTTCTGGTGTAACTGATATTTCACATACATGTTTCTGATACCATGATGCTTTGTTACCACACTCAAGGGGTAAGTGATAATTTTGCAAACTGGGAATTGCACAGATGTATATAGAGTAGGGTGGGCAAACGTTTTGGCCGGAGGGCCACAGCTGGGAATATAAATTATATGGTGAGCCATAAATGCTCAGAAAATTGGAGGTGGGTGCGGAAGGGGGGTGAGGGCTCTGCTTGGGGTGGGGCCAGAAATGAGGAGTGCAGGGTGTGTGGGGGTGGGGGAGATTGGGCTGGGTTGGGGGAGGAGGGCTCCGGCTGGGGGTTTGGGCTCTGGGCTGGGGATCAGGGGCTTGGGGTGCAGGAGGGTGCTCTGGCCTGGGACCAAGGGGCTTGGAGGGTGGGAGGGGGATCAGGGCTGGGCAGGGGGTTGGGGTAAGGGAAGAGGTGCAGGCTGTGACTGGGGATTTGGGCTCTGGGGTGGGGTTGGGGAGGAGGGGTTTGGGGTGCAGGATGGTACTCCGGGCTGGGATCAAGGGATTCAGAGGGCAGGAGGGGGATCAGGGCTGTGGCAGGAGTTTGGGGAATGGGGAGAGGCTCATGGGTGCAGGCTCTGGGCGGTGCTTACCTCAAACAGCTCCCGGAAGCAATGGCATGTCCCTTCTCTGCCTCTTATGTGGAGGTGTGGCCAGGCAGCTCTGAACGCTGTCCCGTCCGCAGGTGCCGCCGTGGCAGCTCCTATTGGAGTGCCGGAGGGAGGCTGTGCTGCTGCTTCTGGAAGCTGCGTGGAATGGCCCCTGACCGTGTTGGCCCCTGGCTGAAGCGCCGGAGAGAGGCAAGCCCCAGATTCCGCTTCACAGCTGGAACTCGAGGGCCGGCTTAAAACAGTTGGAGGGCCATAGTTTGCCGACCCCTGATGTAAAGGCATATGAGCTCTGTGACTGATACTGACCTTGTTGAGAATTATAGAACAATTGTGTGGCTTTATCCTGTAGATCTTTGGCAAGGAGTGTCCAGTACACTAAACTTCATTTCTCCTTCTTTGCTACAACATGGGGAAAGAAAAATTTAGATTTATTGGATGTTGGTGAACACCTCCTTGGTTGAGCTGTTACTGTTTAGACATCCCTTTACAATTCTCTTAGATTGTTGGCAAATATTTTTATCAGTGCATGGAAATTTTCATTCATCCCCATGCTTCTGGACTTCAAAATGTATGACATATTGTATTTGTAGGGGAATTCTCCTACACATTGTACCATCTGTACTCAAGCTGAGCAGAATTTTCCTCCAAAATTACTTCCAATGAAATCAAAAGATGCCTGTGCAAGTCAGTCAGTGTGATGTCCATTCTTGCAGAAGACTTGTGTTCTGTCTTTCCAAAAAGCTGGTAACCTGTGGGATGGCTGACTGTAGGGAGATATCTGCAATCTTTTTTCCCAGAGCCATCTGCCACTAGTATTATCTACTTTGACTTTATAACCAAATACACTTATCAAGGAGCATGTTGCATTTTGGAGACTTTTGTGTGATCATGAACTGAAAATGCTTGTTCCATTCAAAGGATGTGGAACTAAGGTTAACTAAGAATTTCTCATCTTTTTTGGTTTAAAATGTCAAACTTACCTTTGTGTTAGTATCATGTTTTAAGTGACCTTCCTTGTTTGTTTACAAAACAAAAGGAAATTGGAAATAGGATTTGCTTTCTCTGGCAAAAAAATGGTCAGGCCAGTTTTTGATTCAACTTTATTAAAATGAGCAAACAAACATATTGCTCTGTTTGGTTATAACCAGTTTCAACCAGCAAGGGTTTTCTTTGAAAGTATAAATCAGATTCAAACACAAGCCTGATCACAAAGTTATACTGTATAAGATTGCAGGTATACAGCAGATAGTTTTCAGATACTTAAGCAGTAACAGTATTGACTCCGGCCATTTCCTAGGGCAGTGATGGCGAACCCGTGGCACGCGTGCCACTGCTGGCACGCCGAGCCGTCTCTGTGGGCACGCCGTGACTACAGTCATACACTGTAGTCACGGCGTCGGCTCCTGCAGACTACATCTCCCACAGTTCTCTGGGGAGAACCCTCCCCAGAGAACACTGAAGCCACGCCCCCGCTCTATCACCTGACACACTGACGTCACAGGAGCGACTGGGGCAGGACGTCACAGGAGCGACTGGGGCCTCGCTGGAGTCGGGTCACAGCAAGCAGCGTGACCCAGCGAACAAGTAAGCGCGCGGGGGGGGGGAGGGAGAGACCGGGAGGGGGGTCAGTTGTGGGGTTGGAGGAAAGGAGGTTTGGGGGGGAGAGACCGGGCTGAGTGGGTCAGTTGTGGGGTTGGAGGAAAAGAGGTTTTGGGGGAGAGACCGGGCTGAGTGGGTCAGTTGGGGGGTGGGTGGGAGGGAAGGAGGTTTGGGGGGGAGAGACTGGGCTGAGTGGGTCAGTTGGGGGGTGGGTGGGAGGGAAGGAGGTTTGGGGGGGAGAGACTGGGCTGAGTGGGTCAGTTGGGGGGTGGGTGGGAGGGAAGGAGGTTTGGGGGGGAGAGACTGGGCTGGGTGGGTCAGTTGGGGGTTGGGTGGGAGGGAAGGAGGTTTTGGGGGGAGAGACTGGGCTGAGTGGGTCAGTTGGGGGGGTGTACAGTTGGGTTTTTTTTTGTTTTTTGGTTTTTTTTTTCAATTAAAATGTTTAATGGAAAGCTCTGTTATTGTGTTTTTCTTTTTAAACAAAAGCTGTTAATTAGTTTGAAAAACTGTACGAATTGTTTTTTCTAAACTAAAACCTCGTTATTCAGGTTTAATTGCAGTGTTGGCACTTTGAAAAAAAAAGTCGTTTTGGTTTGCAGTTTGGGCACTCGGGCTCAAAAAGGTTTGCCATCACTGTCCTAGGGATTAATGATTTGCTGCAAGGAGTTGATGGCCAAAGTTGTGTCTGGGGGCCAATAACACAAGACAGACGTTAGTCCCCAGGAAATGTCCTGCACTGATGCTGTTCTGTTGATATCATGGCTGAAAATGAAAATAAACCATTGGCATATGATTTTGTTTTTATGGATGATGCAGTTTCAAGTTGTCTGTACAGGCCATGTCTAGAAAATTAATGATCTGTATCTCAACCAGTCACATTGAATGAATCCTCTTTCAACATCTCATTTTCTGTCTACAATGCTATATTCAGTTATATGAAAGGTAACAATCGAGATTATGAAATTAAAGCCCATGGGTCAGATTGTGTCTGATCTCTGCTTGGGTCACCAAGGAAGGGAAGAGGGCTCAAGGAATTTTTTTTCTCTCCTATGGATGAACTAGCCACAGCTATTGCAAGAAGAGAGAAGACCTGGGAATTAGTTTAGTGTCCGTGTCAGCTCTGATTTTAGGGAACTAGTTCCTAGATTGTGGTCTGCAGATTATTTGCTGTTGGTTTGTGAAGAGTGGACTGGTCACATGTGGCTGGTGGTACTCCATATTTTCAGCTCATAAATTACATTAAAGTACACCAGATATGTCCCCAAAGCTACTTTTTGATCTATGCTGTTGCTGCAGTTACCAGGTAGATGTTGGGGAATAGTTGTTAAGAAGGAGAAATGATCTGCTTGATCATGAAAGTGAGGAGAAAAAGAGGTGCCTATGAGAGACTCTCGATATTAAAATGTTATTCACATTATAAAGAAGCATTGGGAACCCTGGCATGGGATATGGTCTGGGGGTGAGTCCATGGTCCCAACTATCTTCCTCACCAGCCAGTAGAGTAATGATGGCAGGGTTCGAGCCCATGTATCACCCTTTTTTCTTAAAACTGCACAACTCCTTCAGCACACTCCCTGCCATGGCAGTTGGGGGCATTCTTGCTGACTCGGTGAGAATGTCTGGAGTAACTCTCAGTGCTGCACATGACCCTTACCACATGTGACTTAAAACTACAGTATTATAACCCTGTAAGTTTTATATTGGGTGCAAGGGCATGGGGCTATGAATTCATGCATTGGAGGATTTCAGCTCATATTCTGGTATCACTGAAATGCTGCTGCTGTTCACTGGCTTATATGGAGTTCTGTGAACTTTGTTGCCCCCTGTTTTTGCTGATTTAAACAACACCATTTCCTTTACCTTGCCACTAATTGTTGTTGCCTTAGACGGCATGTTAAAAAAGTGGCTACCCATTCTTCCTTTTTCCACGTCAGGGGCAGTTGCTGGCTTTACACAATGTTTTACATTTGTCAAGCAACTCATGCTGGAAATGTTTTGCCTGTTTCAGTGTTTTTTTGTTTCCCCTGAAAGGGAGTCCCCTGTCCGAGGACTTGTTACTAGGTAACAGGGCTCCATTTGCCAATTGCTACCATTTCCTTCTTACCATACTCCAGGCCTTATTATTAACATTTAGTTCAGAGAAATTGCTGTCATTATGTGAAGTAACTTCCTTCAGAGGTTACTCATTAACCTTAGGTATTTTACTGTGTGATTATAATTGCCAAACGCCATAGGCATGGAAAACCTTTGAACTCCTCCAGGTATTAGAGTATGAGAGAAAAAAATCAGTTGTGACTTTTATATGCTTAACTGTATCCTTGTTCCACCTCCTCCAAGGGTCCCTGATCAAATAACCAAGTGATTGTGAATTGCTGGATGTGAACGTGCTGCATGCTAACAGGGACCATAGCTGCCCTCGGTTACCTTTGGTAAATCTGAAGTAACTCTACTACACTCAGTGCAGTTACACCAGCGTAAACAAAATGTACTGTAAATGAGGACCGAATTTGGCCCAGTGTCTTTATACCAAATTTGCATAATTGGGAAGCCCATAATTTATCACATATCTACATGCGTTCAGTATCTTTAGTAACATCCATAATGAAGTGGCTCTTCTGTTATGTTTATGTGGGTTTCTTGGCTCCTACTAGGACAGACTCACAATCAACCCTAATCTGACTGGCAATGACTGGTATTCAGTTCAAGGCTCAGAAGGCTTCAGGCAGGAACACAGTTTCTTTTGTTTTTCTTATTAGTTTTTTAAATCTCCATTTTCCATGTAAAGAGAATCAGCTCTAATTTGCTCTGTACCTCAGGGTTTGTCTCAGTGGCGCATGTGCTCTCTGGAAAAATCTTACAAAACATATTTGTCCTTCTCCCCCCACCCCACTTCTCCTTTAGAAATGCATCAACATTCTTGGTAACTTGATTCCCCTGACAGGATGGAGCAGGCTGCTGTAGCTGCAGTGTAGCCTGGGCTGCCACATGACTTCAGTAGGGAAATGTATATCAAGTTCAGGAAATTAAGGGACAAGTGAGATATATGCATTGTATTTAAAATGAATGAAGAAAAAAGGGATGTAGTCCATAAGTACATTTAACATGTAGCCAGTCCTAACGTTGGTGTTAGGAAATGAAAAGTTGTGATGGGCAGAAGAGTCTTTATCTCTAAAATCTTCTAAAACACAAAGGCAAAATGAGTGCTCTAAGCTGAAAGGAAAAAAGTGGGGAAATTTATTGCCACACTGCAAGTCTGAACTAGGGAGAAGCGCACAGCAGGGAAAGTAAGAGTGAGCCCTGACTGTTCCGATCAAACCCTTGATTTAAAACTCTTTTTTTTTTCTTTTCTCCATCTCATTTTATTTCCTTTAGCTTTTTTATGTCCTTTAAATCTTTGCATCATTTAGAAAATCCAACTGAAGAAAAAGAAACCTTTATTTATGTATTCAATGTCTAGCACAACTGGGCTCTGATCCTTGACTGGGTCCCCAAGGCACTACCACATTTCTTCTACTACTACTAATTAATTATTACCTGCAATGTTGTGTATTGTCTACTATGGGAAAAGTATTTCCAACTACGGGGCTAAATCCTGTGATCTGTTCTAGGAGAAAGTTCTATGGATTTCAGTGGATTTTCCAGTTTGCTGAAGATGCCCTATAATACATCTTTTGTGATATCAAACATACCATGAGTTGACCAATGGTATATATACCATGATGCCATAAAGTAATGCATTTTGAGCCAGAAAGTCCAAAGAGGAATTCGGGGAAGACTGTGAGTAGTGAGATATATATATAGATATAGATATAGATATATAATATAAAATTATAAACCATAAACTTAAACAAATTATATATATGTTTATTAATAATACATAATATATATATTTAAGTTTTTAGTTAAAATTTTGTGCTTTGCTGCATTCTTGCCTGCCCCTTCCCTTTAGCCCTCATCTTCCTCCAAGTCTGGTAAGTAAGGGCATAATTTAGCACAGAAGTGTGGGATTAAGTCAATTTTCACTTTAGCTCTGCAGTTGACCTTCAATAAACAAACCAAACGTAATTCAATGTAAATTGCTAAAATAGGCAAAAATCCAGCATTTCATTTACTACTGTAAAACATCCTATTTGATAGAACACTTCTAAGTGGTAATTGCTTATACAAAATTAGAAAGGTATTAGCAGAATTTGTGTCTGACATACTGCGCGGTGAAATGAAAAGTATGTCAGTTGACACATTTTAAGATGTGGCATGTCATTGCCAGCTGTGGCATGCTTTCACTTCAGACATGCATGCTACTTAGTCGAGGCAGGAACTGTCTTTTTGCTTTGTGTGTGTATGGCATGTAGAATACATGGAGCCATGGGTCCATAGCTAGGACTCCTAGGTGCTCTGATAGTATAAATAACACAGCTTACCGTATGTCTTCACTACAGCAGTAGGTCGATTTCCTTTAATTCGATTTTGTAAAGCAGACTGTATGCAGTCGATTTTGTGTGTCTTCACTAGGCACAGCAAAGCACAGCAAGTCGACAGTGTCTGTCCGCACAACTTTTGCAAGCGTCGACATAACGAGCGTTGCACTGTGGGTACCTATCCCACAGTTCCCTGATCCCCCAGCAGGCACCATTTCGAGTGCTGCACTATGGGTAGGCATTTCCAAATTTTGCGCCCTTTTTCCGCGCCGCCGACCCCCGTTACGAGCGGTGCACTGTGGGTAGGCATCCCATAATTCGCGCCCTTTCTCCGCGCTGTGCTAACACCATAGCACTGCAAGCACGGAGACCGCTGACACCACGGAAACAGTAATGGCCGTTGTGAAGACCTCGATCATGGTTGCGGAGTTCATGCTGCACTGTGTGCAGAGGAATGCGATCCGGGGACAACTGCGCTTTCTGGCACCTGACGACAGTGAGGAGGAGATGGACCAGGAAGTGCACAGCAGGGACGACAGGGACACTGATGGCATTGCTGGGCGTCCCTGTTGTGGCCCCTTTCCAGCATGGCCTTGGAGACTCTTCCATACGTGTTGGCATTCCGTTTGTTG
This sequence comes from Sternotherus odoratus, assembly GCA_032164245.1. NCBI lineage: Eukaryota > Metazoa > Chordata > Testudines > Kinosternidae > Sternotherus > Sternotherus odoratus. The sequence continues at coordinate 34,797,151 of JAVMKO010000004.1, forward strand.
TTGCGTAGTTCCAACATCACGGATTCCTCTCCCCAGATAGCGATGAGATCCAACACCTCACGAGTGGACCATGCTGGAGCTCTTTTCCTCTGGCTGGTCTCCAGGGCAGCTGAGCTCTGCATGGAGTCTTGTGATGCTGAGCTCTGCATGGCGGCTTGTGCTGCTGATTGCTCTGAATGGCGACTGAGCTGTCCAGGTGAGCTGGCCACGCTGACCAAACAGGAAATGGTATTCAAATGTTCCCGGGTCTTATCTACCTGGCCAGAGCAGCGAGTTCAGAGTGCAGTCCAGAGCGGTCACAGTGGAGCAGTGAGGCAGTCCAGAGCGGTCAGAATGGAGCATTGTGGGACAGCCTCTGGAGGCTATTAATGTCGGTTGCGTCTTCACTAGCCCGCAATCGACCTTGGAATGTCGATTTTAGCGCTACTTCTCTCGTCAGGCAGGAGTTACAAAGTCGAAATTGAGGGCCCTTTAAATCGACTTTAAGGGCATGTATGTGAAGACAGGTACACGTTTGATTCGACTTAACGTCGTTAAAGTCGAATTAAAGTGGTAGTGAAGACAGGCCCTTACAATAAAATGCCACAAAATTTACAGCCTTCTTATCTAATCTATCCTTTTGGTACCAGTCATGACATGACACGTACATTACATAATATTTGGCCTTATCGTGATATACAACACAGTATATTTTTGCCTTGGATGATTTATCATGGAATAATCTATATATATAAAAGTCAAATGGTGTATGTATGTATGTATGTTCCCTTACTACTTCCACACCATTTCAGCTAGATACTTGAAATTTGGTACAGTTATAGGCTTTAGGGTCCTAATCAGGGTAAGAATACGAATTTTTTTAAAATCTCACCTTTTACACCCCCAAGGGGAGAAATTCTTTCAAGCTCATTAACATCAACTATACAGCTCACATAACATCATCCGGGCAGAAGGTTGATACATGCTGTTGTCTGTGACATAGTTATGATGTAATAATACAGCTAACCAGAGAGCTTAGTGTTGTGTAGCACAAACATAATTAAATACACTATTTTTTTTCGTAAAAAGGACCCTATTCGTTATGCCACATAAAAAGCAAAAATGTATCGGAGAAACCACATCTAAATGCAAGAGAATGAAATTAATTAGACAAAATGAGACTTCTGAACAAAATTTGTATTAATAAAAAACATTGTAGTCTCTTTACATCCCAGTTTACAATTACAAATACCCCGAGCAACGCCGGGTATTTTTGCTAGTATTTTATATTATTCACTGGGGATCTTGGGCTTTCTGCAAAAGCATAACTGGTGCTTCGGATAATGCTCTTTCCATTTGCTGAACACGCAAGGGCAGATGGAGTTTTAGATGGATAGTTCGAGAAAGAGAAGAATTAGGGGATTTGTATACAGAAAGGTGTGCACAAAGTAAATCATGCAGTGAAAGATATATGTATCTACATATGGATAACCTCATAAGGAGAAAAAACCCGTATAGCAGCCTATGCGACACATACACCACAGACAGGTCCGGGGAATGGTATAAATTCTGTCATCTTTATAGTACACTGTAATAGTCTGAAATTGTCATGTGTACATTTTATTTTTAGGGTTTGTGTCTGAGTAAGAACTATTAGGAATCTGATTTATTAACCTTGAGCCTCCACCAAAAATCCATTAAGTTTAGTTGGCTTTCTTTTTCTTTTCTTAGAAAATACATATCTATTGTGCACAAAGATTGAAACACAGTTTTACAATTCCTTTCAAGTATATTACTACTGATTGCTATTACAGGGTGACGAAATTTTTTTGTCTGCTACAATTTTGAGGCCATCACTGGTTTATTAATCTTATAAAGCCTTTTCTCCCCTTCTGACATGCTATGAAACTGCACACATTGTTTATTTTCAGTAGTGTCCCTGAACTTGTATTTAAGAGCCACAAATCTGACTAATGATATTGCCTACCAGTTTGCAATTTGTAGGGAACACAGGTATAATTGTGCGCGTTTCAGAATATTATAGTGGAATAAATATGGATTGTTCAGGACAGAGGTTGACATCCACCAGAAAAAATAATTTCATCACACCAATGTGGGTAGATATATGGTGAATGAAATATGCTGTAAAAGTTAATGATTGAGTATTTCTTGCCTTTCCCACACCTCTCTATCCCATGCCCCTTTTTCTTGCATCCGATGAAGTGGGCTATAGCCCATGAAAGCTTATGCTGAAATAAACTGGTTAGTCTCTAAGGTGCTACAAAGTCTTCCTCGCCCTTTTTCTTGGTTTCCCCTCTTCACCCAAAATGTAGAAATCTGTATGGAAAAAATCCTGTAATCAAAAAATTGTTAAACTGAGGAACACATGAATAATATTTGGCTCTTGAGAAGGTTTGAGAAATAGCAGAGAAAAACAGCTGTGGATTCTAGTTTATTGGACTGCTGACCACAGCATTTGGTTTTGTATTTGACTAATTTTGTGAAAATGAAAATCAGGATCCATCATTTCAAAGAAAATATCTGGTGAACTGCTTGCTCTTAAAGTGTATACAATATTTCTTCCCTCTCTCTCCCTGATTCCCCATCCCCCAATGTGGAAGCTGTGGATCCGAGGGGATTTACCACTTCCTTCTAGAATCACTTGTGCTGTAGCTTTAATAAAAGTTTGTTTCTCCAGCTGTCTAACTTTTGGGTTTATCTGACTCAGGTTGACCCGTTAGTTTTATAATGAGAGAGTTTATTTAGTTGTGCAAATTGGGGTTTTCTTAGACAGAAATATAACAGACCTAGAAAGAAGCCAATCTCTTGATCATTTACCCTTCTGAAGGGGGAGATCTACAGTATCTTTCTGCACTCACTGGGCACCCTATTGGTTGCTAATAAATTTAAGTTACTGCTCCTACACATTTAGTTGGTTTTTTTTAATACCGTCTTGTAAAGAATGGTGCATTGAAAAATGTTGTTTCTTCTGTCTGCGATAGAAATATTGACAGGGTTTACAAGCTAATTACTCTTCTATTCACAGGAAGTCCAGAGTCTTTGCTTAGCAACCAGGCTAATCATTTCTAATTCTTCTTTAAATATACCTTTATATTGCACCTACAGCCCTGCTGACTAGGAGGTCTAGTCACTTATCAAAATCCTTGGGAGAAAACAAGGAGTAAACATTTTGTGAAAATGGTGCCAGTTTTTTCCTCGATGGGACCTTAGCCTGTAACATAGTCCAACAAAGCAGGGCATGATGTGCCAAAAAAAATCTTTTTAATAAACAACACAGGCAGTAGGAAATCATGCTGGTCGGGGCTTGTTTGTCTGGCTCAGGGCCTCATTCCAACCTGTTGCAACCAGCTATAGAACATCTATAGGGACACCCCCGTACAGGAGGCCCCATGGAGGAAAGGAACTTTTACATTTCTGTTTGACTGGGATCCTTGCCAGTGGCTAAGTTCAAAGTGCAGTTTCCAGTAATTTTGCTGTTACTACTCTGTGCGTTTGATAGGCCAGGACAGAAGCATGCAACCCGAAGTAATATTTCCTGATTTCTGTCATTTCTCAAGACGTGAATGAAGGCTGCTGTGGGACTGAGATTTAAAAAAGTTTTCTTGGCTTGAAAGCCTTCAGTGCTTTCCTCTTGCCCAGCCCCCATTTCTTCCCTTCAGATCAGATCCCATGCCATTGGCAGTCCTGTACTTGCGTGAAATTCATGCTGATTATTTCCCTATGCAAACATTGAGCCTGTTCTTATGCAACCAGCAAAAATCCTATTGATTTACTGAGCGTTAAGATTATTTACATTTATAAATCTTATATTGATAACACTTCCTCTCCTCCTCAGAATTGCAAGTAACCTTTTACACACTTTTTGTTTTGTTCTTTTTTTGCCGGAGGGGTGGGGGGGGGGGGGAGAAGAGGAGGGGCTACTCTTCCTTCAGCTCATTAGATTTGGGTGTTTAGCTTGTACAGAGATTAAAAATAACATTAAAGGAAAAGACCAATGTAATCAGTACTGTTCTTTCATATACATCTTTCTAGGCATGTATATGCTATGTTGTGATAGAAGCACCCTCTAAGGCAGTGGTTCTCAAACTGGGACACAGAGACGAATGCTGCGTGTCCGCCAAAAGCGGAAGAGTTCAATTTGGCGGACATACATGGGGCGCGAGAGGACGCAGCATACCAAAAAGGGGTCACCAGACTGACAAGTTTGAGAACCACCGCTCTAAGGTTACATAACCATTTCTTTTTTAATCCTTTTTTATTCAGTCACTTAGTGTTCTACAATGTTTACCTTTCAGGCTGATATTTTTCAGGCTTGGTCTCTGCCATATGGTGAATTTTTGTTTTTTAAAGGTGGAATACAAATATTTTTGAGCATGAGAAGTGGAGAAGTACATTGTAAAATAGACACACAGTTTTTTTCATTTCAAACAGGTCCAAAGTCAAAATAGATCTGGATAAAAAGTTGGAATTCAGCATGGAGTTAGCCCTCAAAGCAGGAAAGCACTTTTGAGTGCTTTGGTGAAAATAGATTAGATTTTGATTTGACAGTTATGCCACAATTCAAATGATTTATATTGTACTATTCAGGTAACAGTATGTGATAATATGCAAAAAACCCACTGCAACGTGGGGGTTGAGTTAGATTGTGAGTGAAAACATAATGCCTTCATTTCCTAATTTTTCAGTGGTCAATTTTTCAGAGTTGCACACATGCACAGAGTGTGTGTGTGTGGTATGCACACACACACACAGCATGCACATAAGTAGAAATATCAGGAGTATGGGAAAGAACTGTAAGTATTCGTACATGAGCTAAATTATGACTCAGTTGGTGTCACAGGAACTTGGTGGGCCACGTACCAATATTCTAGTTATGGAAAAGTAGGTATAGTTTGTTGAGGAAGAACCGGCAGGATGATAATGGATGAGGTGTTACATTATATGTCAAGAACATACATACTTGTTCCAAGGTCCAGAAGGTGGTAAGAGGCAGAACAGTTGAAAGTCTCTGGGTAAAGATAGAAGCGGCTTAAGATAAGGTATTGTCATAGTAGGAATTGACTACAGATCACCAAGTCAGCTAGAGGAGATGGATGAGGCATTTTTAATGCAAATAACAGAAATATTCAAAACACAAGACTTGGTATTAATGGGGGAATTTAACTGCCCAGACATCTCTTGGAAAAGTTATATGGTAAAAGACAAAACGTTAAAAGAGTTCTTAGAATGTACTGGGGACAACCTTTTGTTTCAGAAAGTGGAAGTAGTAACGGGGGGCAGCCATTTTAGATCTGATTTTAACTAACAGAGTAGAATTTGTAGTGAATCTGAACGTGGAAGGTAATTTGGGTGAAAGTGATCATGAAATGATAGATTTCATAATTATAAGGAAAGGAAGGAGTCAGAACAAAAGAATAAGGATAATGGACTTCAAAAACGCAGACTTTAACAAACTCAGAGAACTGGTATGTAAAGTTCCCCAAGAAGAAAATCTAAGGGCCGAAGGAGTTGAGGATAACTGGCAGTTTCTCAATGAGACAATATTAAGGCAGAACTGCAAACTATCCTGATGTGAAGGAAAGATAGTAAGAGGCCAGTTTGGCTGCATCAGGAGCTCATGACTTGTACATCAACATGGAATCCTACAAAAAAGTGGAAACATGGATGACTTGCTAAGGATGAGTATTAAAGAATAGCACAAGCACTGTAAGAGTGTCCTTCCCTCTCTCTGGACCTGGGGTACAGAGAAGAGGGACTCTTCTATGTCAGACCAATTAACTCCAGCTGCTTCCCAGCTTAAGTTAAGTCTTTACACCCCCAAACCCCCAGACTCTATCAGTTGGGAACTTGGGGAATCGCTGCCACCATCCGAGTAAATCTCCAAGGCCCTGGAGAGGGGTACTCGGACTCCCCCAAACTCCGTCTCTCTCCCTGAGATCCGGACACTCAGAGGCTGCTTCCCCTCCCCCTCCCCCTTCTAGCCTGAAGGTAGAGAGAGACAGACTCCGCACTTCAGCTCACACCCTGAGCTTATCCTTATACCTACTCCCCTTCCTCCCTCCCTTCCCAGTCTGAAAGCAGAGAGAACCTTAAGGGAAATAAACCAAACACTCTTTATAACTAAAAAGATTTAATAAAGAAAAGAGAATAGAACATAGACTTACAGTACAACTTTACAATCTAGAGTTCTCTAACTTCCCCTCTGAAAAGGATAGAGACACTCTAAATAGGTACAGAAACTTATGGAAATCAACATAGTATACTTACAGCACAACTAATCTATATATATAAAAGTCAAATGGTGTATGTATGTATGCTTACTCCTTCCACACCGTTTGAGCTAGAGACTTGAAATTTGGTACAGTTAGAGGTCTTGGGGTCCTAATGACCGCAAGAGTCGAAAGTTTTTCAAATCTCACCTCTGACACCCCCCAGGTGTGAAATTCTTTAAAGGCCAATCACATCAGCTGGGCAGCTGCTGTTCTCTGTGACATAATTATGATGTCATAATACCCCCTCCAACAGACACCACACTCGCTCAGCTCTCTGCCCCCTCCACCCTCTGACGGAACCCCGGAATCCCTCAGCTCTCTGCCCCCTCCCCACTCTGACGGACCCGAGTTGGATTTGGTCGGAGGGTAAGTGAGGTGGGGGTGTCGGGTTTGGTCGGGGGGTAAGTGAGCCGGGGGTGTTGGGTTTGGTCTGGGGGGGTGGGAAGGTGTCTGGGTGGGTGAGGGGTGAGGTGTGGGTGTTGGGGTTGGTCAGGGGGTGTTGGGGTTGGTAGGGGGGTGACGTGGGGGTGTTGGGTTTGGGTGGGGGGGTGAAAATGTGAGTCGGGGTTGGTCGAGGGGTAAGTGAGGTGGGGGTGTCGGGTTTGGTCGGGGGGGTGAGGTGGGGGTGTCAGGTTTGCTCTCTGCCCCCTCCAACGGACCCCGTACTCGCTCAGCTCTCTGCCCCCTCCCCACCTCTGACTGACCTGAGCAACGCCGGGTATTTTCGCTAGTTAGGAATGTAAGAAGGAAAGTAGAGTCATTCTCCATAGCTAGAGACGAGCTCCAGGACCCTTGCCCAAGCTGGCACGGCAGGTAAAACCGAAACTAAAAACTAAACTCCCTCCCTCGTGGCAGGGAAGCTCTTACGTCACTTGTTCTCAGGTAACATTAACCCCATCCAGCACTTTACACTTATGACAAGCACGTAGACACAAAATAAGAGAGGATAAGACACAAAATAAGAGATGATAAGGCACAAAATGAGTTACACATAGCAAGCGACATAATAGGCAATAAAAAGGTTCTTAAATACACAAGGAGTAAAAGAAAGATGAAGGAAAATGTTCTCTTCTTAGTGGGGAAGGAAAGCTAATAACTGATGACATTAAAATGACTGAAGTGTTTAGTTTACTTTTACTAAAAAGATTAATGGTGACCAGATACTCAACACAATTAATATTAACAATAAAAGGGAAGGAACACAAGCCAATATAGGGAAACGTAGATAAAAGAATATTTAGATAAGTTAAATTTATTCAAGTTGGCAGGGCCTGATGAAATTCATCTTAGGGTACTTAAGGAACTAGCTGAAGCAATTATCTTTGAGGATTTGTAGATGACGGATGAGGTCCCACAGGACTAGAGAAGGGAAAACATAGTACCTACCTTAAAAAAATAAAAAAAGAGGAATAAAGAGAATCCCGGGAATTGTAGATGGCACTGCTGAGGTCTCTGTGGGAGTATTGGGTTCAATTCTGCATGCCACACTTTAGAAAAAATGCGGGCAAATTGGCAAGCATCCAGAAAAAAGCAACAAAAATAACGAGAGAACCTGGCGTATGAGGAAAGGTTAAAGAAACTGAGCATGTTTGGCCTTGAAAATAGATGACGATAGAGGACCCGATAAATCTTCAAATATGTTAAGGGTTGTTATAAAGAAGATGGGCATCAACTGTTCTCTATGTGCACTGAAAATAGGAAAAGATGTAATGAGTTTAATCTGCATTAAGGGAGATTAAGGTTAGATAGGCAAAAACTTTCAAAGATATAAGGATAGCTGAGCTCCAGAACAAGCATCCAAGGGAGGTTGTAGAACCCACATCTTGAGGTTTTTAAGAACAGGTTGAAAAAACACCTCTTGGGAATCTCTAGGTTTACTTGGTGTTGCCTTAGCACAGGGGGCTGGACTTGATGACCTCTCAAAGTTTCTTCCAGCCCTACATTGCTATGATTGCATCAAACAACACATAGATATAAAACAAAAGTTAAATTTCCAGACTGAACACCTTGTATGAGTCTATTCTATAACAGGATTCAACAACTCTGAGGACAAAATGGCAGCTGTAAGAGGGGTACCCTGATCCCTGTGCTCTTGAGTACAGAGAAAAAGACTCTTGTATGCCAGACCAACTAAACTTTAACTGCTCCCCAATTAAATTAAGTCTTTCTCCCCAACACCCCCACTTTGCCAGCTGGGAAATTGGGGTTACCCAATGCTGCCACCATTCGGGTGTACTTCCAAAACCTTGGAGGGGCCCCCGAACTTCCCCACCCTCCGTCTCTCTACCTGAGAGCCGGACCCTTAGAGGCTGTTCCCTTCCCCCCTCCCCCTTCTCGTTTGAAGGTAGAAGGAGACAGACCCTGTTCCTCAGCTCCTACACAGAGCTGACCTGTTTACCTACTCCCTTCCCTTCTCCCTTCCCAGACTGGAAGCAGAAAAAACCTTAAGGGAATAAATCACACGTTTTTATAACTAAAAGATTTAATGAAGAAAAGGGAATAAACAAAGATACATTACACTTCACAATCTGGAGTTCTCTAACTCCCTTCTGAAAAGGAGAGACACACCCCAAATAGGCACAGGCTTAAAAGAATCAAAAGGTTATACTCACAGTACAGCTAATCAGGAATCTAAGAAGGAAGTAGAGCCATCTTCATAGCTGAAGATGCTCCAGAACTCTTACCAAGCTACATTGGCAAGCCCAAGCTGAAACTCAACTAACTAAACCCCTCCCTCCCTCATGGTCGGGAGGCTCTGACGACACTGCTGTCTCAGATAACATGGCCCCACCCAGGCCTTTACACTTATGACAGCAGCTGTCTGCATAGGTAGTTTCCTTAGGAATTTAAAAATACGTGAAACAAAGACTTGACAGTATGATGCTTGTTGCAGCATAATGAGGTGAGTATTTGCGTGAACAAGGTTTTAACACTAAAATTATAGTCTCAGATGTATTAAGCTCCTCTTTTCTCTTCCCCCCAAAAGACTTTCCCAACTCTCTCTTCAAAAACAGAATTCAAATTAATTTGAATCAAATTTGCACTCATTGAGTTCACACCATATTTTGTGTTCAGAATATCAGTACAGGTGTTCATGTAATTTTAGACTCTCATTATTAATCATTAAAGTAGTTTCCTTGAAGCATAGGGATTTGGCATTGTCTGCTCTCTGATTACACGGATTCATTTCACATTCAAGACAGTATATTTCTCTCATATACCTGTATACCAGTAGATCAAAGAAGCTAGAGAGAGGAGGTGGTTGTCTGAGAAGAAAGCAAAGAGACCGAAGAGGAAAGTGCAGCAGGCCTGAAGAGCTAGTAATGTGCTAATTTCATTCTCTGACCCAACGCCTCATGTCTGCACTAATTGTGGCAAGGACTGTTGCTCAGGAATTGGAATTCTTAGCCACTCATGATGCTGCAGTACTACACACAGTACTTAAACTGCTTTGGCGCTTACACAATCGTTTGTTAAGATGGACTGTTGCCATGTATACCTCCATATAAGCTGAAGGTAGGAGGATGAACATATTTTGTGGGTTGGAGCTTTGGTATATTTCATGTATTCTAGTTGTATTTGCATTATACATGATTAGTGCCATTTCCCCAGTGTTTGTATTTGATTAGTAATACTCTTGGCACGGGGGGAGGGGAGGGAGCATGAATACCAAATGGTCACAGAATTGATATTATTTGTCCTTGTCAAATAATTTATTGTGCATCATTAACATGATAGCATCTGTCATGTGGCATGCAGGTGTGTTCAGTGAAAAGCACTTAAATCCAACCAATCACACTGCACTCAGTAGGAGGCCCCCATTTTGAATTTTGACCAGAAGGATATGGTGGATGAGAGAAACCCACAACCTGGTCTGAATTTTTTATTGTGTGCAAGATCAATTTGGCAAAGGCTGACTGGACAATTTGTTAAAACCACAATCTCCTGTGGTAACACAATCTCTGTCTATTTTTCAACTGCTGATGAACAACGTGCAATTCAAGAATGTTGGGTTGTACCATGAGACCAAGCAGCAAGTAAACAAAAGAAGCATGCCATGTTCAAACTAACATTATGCCTCATAAATCCAGAGGATTCCAGCAAGCTTTGAACACCCATTTTGCTAAGAGGAGGACCTGGGCTGTGAAAGAACCCAAGATCATTAAATTAAAACTTTTAGTGAGATGCTAACATTAATATGCAACCTGACTCTATTGAGAAGGACACAGAACTTGCTAAACTCAGGAAGTTGTAAAATGTAAGCATGATGTTTTTTGCTTAGTCATGCCTGATGTGCCAACAAATATAAATAGTGATGATTATTGTGTTATCTATGTTCTCCAGGGCTGATATGTGGAACCAGAGTAACATTTCACAGACCTTTCCTGAAACTAAATACTGGATTGACTATGGGTTTAACAGAGGAACTCTGTTAAACCCATAGAACCACAGAAATGGTTCTGCATTGTGAGATATAGAAACTGGATTTCAAATAACTGTCAGAAAATATTAGAAAATATGAGATAATGAAAGATAGCTGCCATCTTGTGTTTATCATGATGCAAGCACTAAAAAGCCTTTAATGCTTCTACATTTATAGCTTGGATGTTTTCATTTATATGTGTTAGTTCAGATTCACTATGTTACATCACAGTAGAATTTGAGTTTTCAGATGTTAAAATCACACACTGAAAATGTTCTCAAGTGCTTGTTGTCCCATGTTTTAAGTTGCACCATATCTGTTCTGCTATCACAGCTGTGATGCCAAAACAGTCACTAGCAGGTGTTACTAAAGAATGCTAATAGATGTAGCAGTTAATGAAATATCAGGAGAATGGGACAGAATCCCTTCCATCAAGAAATCCATGGATGGGCTCTAAACGTCTGCAAATAGTTTATTCAGTATAGCTACAACGTTGTTATCTCTCTGAACTCTGTATGCCATAGACTAGGCACTCTCTTGTACAGTGGAAGTATAGTGGTCATCCTCCAAATCTTGCTGTTTCCTTAAGGTTATTCCTATGGGTAGATGTAAATTATTATTATTTTGCCTGAGAATGCAGTCTCTCTTTTTAAACAGAATTTGCCAGTGATAAATGGAGAGATACTGATAGATTGAGGGTAATCTTCAAAAAGTCATCAAATATCCGACAGATTCCAGAGGATCGCAAAAGGCCAAATGTGGTGCCAACCTATAAAAAGGGAAATAATGACAACCTGGTGAATTACAGCTCAGTCATCTTAATTTCAGTACCTGAAAAGATAATGGAGAAAATAATGAAATAATCAATTTGCAAACACCTAGAAGATGATAAAGTGATAAGTAACAGCCAGCCTGGGTTTATCAAAAACAAATAATGTCAAACCAGCCTAATAGCTTTCTTTGATATGGTAACAATATGTTGTGATTTTGGGGGGAGAGGGAAGTGGTAGATGTGGTATATCTTGACTGTAGTAAAACTTTTGATACTGTCCTGCATGACCTTCTCATAAACAAATTAGGGAAATACGACATCGATGGGGTTACTATAAGGTGGGTGCATAACTGGTTGGAAAAATGTTTTCAAAATGTAATTATCAGTAGCTCCCAGTCATGCTGGAAGGGCATATTGAGAAGGGTCCTGTGTTGATTAGACCTTAATTAGAGTACTGTGCCAACTTCTGGGCACCACATTTCAGAAAAGATGTTGACAATTGGAGAAAGTCAAGAGGAACAAAAATGATTTGAAATTCTAGAAAACATGAACGATGAGGGAAGACTGAAAAAAATGTGATGGTTTTGTCTGGAGAAGAAAAGGCAGGGGATATATAACAGTTTTCAAGTACATAGAAGGTTATTACAAAGAGGAGGGAGAAAAATTGTTCTTAACCTCTGAGGATAGCACAAAAAGCAATGGGCTTAAATTTGCAGTAATGACGGTTTAGGCTGAACATTAGGAAAAAAATTCTAGTTGTCAGGGTGGTTAAGCACTGGAACAAATTGCCTATGGAGGTTATGGAATCTCTATTATTGGAGATTTTTTTAAGAGCAGGCTAGACAAACACCTGTCAGGGATGGTCTAGATAATATGTAGTCCTGCCATAAGTACAGGGACTGGTCTAGATGACCTCTCAAGGTCCCTTCCAGTTCCAAGATTCCATTATTTCATTGACTTCACTGAGACTTATGGCCCTTGGAACCTTATTAAAAGTGCTCAGCAACTTCCAGGATATGGACTAAAATTGATTTAAAAATTGTCACTGCAGGAGAATCCATCATGACCTTGGGTTCATTATTCCAATGATTTATTACTCACTATAGAAAATTTATGCTTTATTTCCGGATCTCCTCGCTCCAACTCTCCCGAATCATTTCCTGCGAGTAGCTGGCTAGGTGAAAGTGTTAGGGAACTTTCAGGGGCTCTGTTACCTTACTCACTTGCCACATGCATGAGAGGGGAAAAATTATGACAATTCCTTCCCAGAATTAATCCTGAGGTGGAGCCCTTAGACCCCGTCAATTGCTCAGGGCTATGCCTAGGGACTTAATTAGTATCTAGAATTTTGTAACCATTTAAACTAAGATTTGTATGACTAATCACTGTTTATTTAAATTCAAACCATTGCACCTTCAAAAATAGACTATGTTTCAAAATTGGAGTCAACTTCTCCATTAACAGTTTTTTGTGTGAGAAAAATCAATGGCGAACCCAAAACTAGTATCTTGCCAAAAGCCTTGTGTATTTTAGTCCATGACTGCTAACAGAAGTTTGACTATTCAACTAATAATTCATGCTCTGAAAGCAGTGAAGTTTTACTATTTTAAGTTAATTTGGAGCTTTAAAACATATTTATACTGGTCTAACTGTGTAGTAATTTTGATAGCTATGCTAATAATTATAAATTTGACATCAGTGGGAGTTCTGTATGCAGTTGGCTTACAAGTTTTGGCCCTTTAGTGTACTGATAAAATAAAAGACGCACAAAGATTTTTTGGGGGTGAATTTTTAAAATATCTTTGCATTTATATTTCTTAATTTTCCTGTATTTGTTATAACCTTATTTAGCTAAGTAGCAAATGTGCAATTCATCCCGTCATTTATGGATTTAAACCAGTTCAGCTTCATTCTCTGCACATGACATGGTAGCAAAACACAACATTATAGGGGTATAAACAAAATCTCTCTGTACACTAGTAATTACACTGAAGAGGTGTGTGGGGTTGGAGGAGTGATGTAAGAAAGGCGAAAGAATGGCTGTCTGAATTAAGGGATAGACGAAAGCATTTATCTCTTCTCATGGTGCCAGTCCAGCCTGAGGACTTACATGAAGCAGCTTTGATGCTCTTACTTTACAGAAGTCCATAAACACAATTTGGTACAACCCAAGCAGGACTGAACTAGTTTTGAAACTAAATTACCTTGTGTGCCTTGATAGTGTTCCCTTCCAGCTCAGGTTGAATATCCTAGCTTTGTACGTCACAGAGACTGCACTGCGGCTGGCTGTACAAACGAGAGATGAATTCATTTTTTCAGCACTGCCTGTCCTTTATCGTTTACTTTTTACAAAAAACGTTATTTGTTCTGGTCTGTCTTTGGCCAGTGGATTCTCAAATGAAAGAGAAGGCAGCAGATTATTTTGTTTCATAACTACCAGGCCTGAGAAAAATGAAGTGTGATGGGTGTAGCCCATTTAATAGCTATTAAGCTGGTTAGTACATGGATGCAATGAAAGTTTCAACTATCACTGGTGGCTTTTTGGCTGATGTACAACTACAAAGAGATGTAGATCAACTGTAGAAATGTGCTGGAAACTAATAATTAATTAAACACAATTAATGACCAGCAGGGAGGGCAGTTAGTGACCAGTTGGAAAAGGTGAGACTCTAAGGTGAAATATTTTAATAGTGAAACTGCACTGTCCTGTAGTGTAAAAATACCCTGAGGGAACTTTCCACATCACTTTAATTAATAGGAATGCAATATGCAAAATAATTAAAAGGAACTGTATGATGACTGGCTATGAAATCTTTGATGTCACAGTTTCACTCATTCTCTGACGATAATACATTAATATATAACTGCATGGACTTCAAACTGTAAATTATAAAGAATTCTGAAAGTTCTTTATTTTTCAGTATTTTTGATATTATGCTGTCTATGCAGAAGAGCAGAGGAACATTTTATTAATGTATATAATTTGGCATAATATTCTTTGAAATGTAGAAGAGTAGTTATTGGTGGTGAATTCTGAAGATTTTTAATTTATAGCCTGGGATCAGAGGTGTTGAAATTCTCTGGGTATTTGATCTCATATTTTCCTCCTCTCCACAACCTTAACAGCAATAAACTCCTTCTGCCCCCAAATCAGTTATTGCTTCTAACAATGTCTTATAAGTGCACTGCCTGTCCTTTATCGTTTACTTTTTACAAAAAACGTTATTTGTTCTGGTCTGTCTTTGGCCAGTGGATTCTCAAATGAAAGAGAAGGCAGCAGATTATTTTGTTTCATAACTACCAGGCCTGAGAAAAATGAAGTGTGATGGGTGTAGCCCATTTAATAGCTATTAAGCTGGTTAGTACATGGATGCAATGAAAGTTTCAACTATCACTATTGGCTTTTTTTAGCTGGATTATATTGGCTAAAGTGATTTGCAGTAAAATAATAATGGTGACATTTGTGCTGCAATCTGTAGGCTCCAGATTCAACACCACATTAAGATAAATGGGACAGATCTGATGCCTGAGAGCAATTGTACTAGGCTATCAGTTTGCAGTTTCAGGAAGATGACATGTATTGGTTTACATTCATATTTGGAAGATTATCCTCTCAATTGTTCATGTGTGGAAGGTTTTCTTCAGAATCATAAGGACTGGAAACTTAGTGGTTTTTTTCCGCTGAAAACTTAGATTCTGCATGGTATATTCTGCAGTGAACTCCATGGGCAAAAGATTTAGAGCACACAGGGCTCTGTACAGTGTACAATAAAGGTTTCAGAAAGAGCACACAGCAGTCAACCAAGTGCAGGAGTTGCAATAATAGATATATGCCTCGTCTTAACTGTTAGAGATATGCAGCTTTCTCACACAGACATCGGTACTAGTGGGATATAGTTTGACGCTTCTATAGTTAAGCGATGGGTATTGATTCTGTCTTTTCCTTCAGACCCCATTTGCTAGACTGTGGATTGTCAGGAAGAAAAAAAATATTTATTTTCTGTCTGACTTTTCTCACCTGATACAATATGACACCTCACACTGGGTTGCATCAGTCCTGTCATATTACATTGTGGGATGTGACATAACATAGGCTGACTCTCACAGCCTGTATTAGCTACGGGAAGTCTGAAACAGTGGTTTCCTGAAAGGGGTTAAAGTACGTATTTTTGCTTTTGAAGAGGGTATTATTGGAAACTCCATGAGCATTTGTGTCAAAATATCTACAAAGTTGCCGTTTACTCATAAGGTACCTGGGCCTAAATTCAACAAGGGACTTAAGCACTCAGTGGTGCTGGAATAATTTTTATCATGTGGGTGCTGAAGGTGGAAACCATGTAGTGTATTTGGCTTGTTATGACTATTTCAAGCCAGGGGATGAGGCAGCACCCCCAGCACTTCTAGTTCCACCACCC
The DNA here is from genome assembly GCA_032164245.1 of Sternotherus odoratus. Lineage (NCBI taxonomy): Eukaryota > Metazoa > Chordata > Testudines > Kinosternidae > Sternotherus > Sternotherus odoratus. The sequence goes on from JAVMKO010000004.1 coordinate 34,813,033, forward strand.
ATGTATGCCCATGGCTAGCTTTTTGTTCCTTGACTTCAGCAGGATTACACATGTATTGTCTGGCTTGACAGAGCCCTGCCTGGGATGATTTAGTTGGGGATTGGTCCTGCTTGGACTAGATGACTTCCTGAAGTCCCTTCCAATCCTGATACTCTATGTATTAGACTCAGATTGATCACCTAGCCTATGTCCACGATACTGTGGTAAACTGTCCTATGCTACGCAATTCCAGTAACGTGAATAATGTAACTCGAGTCGATGTATCTTACATTGAGTTACCATAGGGTCTAAACCACGGGGGCTTGATGGGAGAAACTCTTGTGTCGACTTATCTTACTCTTCTTGTCGGTGGGGAGAGTACAGCGGTTGACTGGAGAGCGATCTGCTGTCGATTTGGCGGGTCTTCACTAGACCTGCTAAATTGACCACCAGTGGATCGATTTCAGAGCATCGATCCTGGCTGTAGTGTAGACCTGCTCTTATAAAGGCATGCACTGTACTTTTCTTTTTTTTTTTAAAAAAAAAATACACTGTGTATTATTATTAATACAATGTGTATTTTTTTTTTTTTAAATCCAACATCAGCTATTTAGTGTGGCTGGTATAATAAATTATGGTCACATCATCCTCTTGCACTTGAATAGCACATGCAACACAATTTTCTGTTTACAAAGTGTATTTTTTTGGTGAGGTAAAAATAGTGCGCTACTTTATACCAACTTAAAAACTAGCATATGCTTGAATATTTCCAGATAATGACCTGGTCGAGTAACACTAGGGTAATGAGCAGCTTATCTGAAAAATGCACTTCCCAGAATATATAAGAATTTGGTGTTAGTGACACCACATTCAAGTTGCCAAATGGATGGCTTTGGTGCTGTGTTTAATTTTATCCAGACCAGTTAGTGAAGGTGGTAGAGCATAAAGCTGTAAATTTCAGTGTCATGGGTTTGAGCTTATATTGCATCAGTGTAATTTTAGGTGCTTAGTGTAATTTTAGGTGCATCAGTGTAATTTTAGGTGCTTAGTATTATATGTGTGTGGTACAGAACCAGAATACAATAGAATGTCTCTTCGGTTTGTGTATGTTGTTTTAGATTGATTCACTTGTAATTTATTCATTATTTTTATGGTGCTTCAATTCTGAATTTCGTATCTTCAGCTGTCAGGTAAAAATGTGTTTGCATTTAAGGATAACTCTTGGTTCCCTTTCTTCCATTATGTGGGGTCTGGATGAAGCTGTAAGGCTCAGCTCTGCTCTGCAAATATGAAGCATTACTCGTTTCTTCTGTATGGTGTCTCCACCTCACCACTGGAGACTGTAACTGCCACCTGGCCACGAAAGCTTATGTCCAGTCCAGGATATAGCACAAGGCCCTGTCAGAGAGGAACTTAAAGGTGACTGAAGAAGGAGCTCCTGGTTGACAGTTGAGGCCTGGCTTATGTACAAAGCTGCATTAGTTTAACTGAAGTCGTGGTTCTTTTTCTACTGTTTTAGTTAAACTACTGCAACTTTGTGTGTGGACAATGTTCTTAAATCAGTTGAAGTTCACAGGTGCAAGCTAAACTGAAATAACCAGTTTTTAGATGAATATGAGAGTCTCAACACAGTTCCACCAGTTTAGCAGAATTGGTGGTTTAATTTAAGCTAAAATGGTGCAACTTGTGTGTATAGATAAGCCCTCAGAAATAGAAATATCAGTCATCAGAAATCAGGGCAAAGATCATCACAGGCAGTCAGAAGGTGAGAGAAGAAAGAACTCACATAACAGCTTGTCTATTGTAAAAGCATTAACTAGTCTAAGGACCTGAATGTACTTCTTCAGGGACCTGCTGTCTCCTGTATGCACTGCCAGGGAATTTTTCTCAGCCCAGAGCTGCATTAACTCTGCCTGATTTATGTGGGGAAAAGTGAATGGTAGGATGCAGGGAGGGCGACGTAGTTTGTAGGGAGCGAATTTGCAGTAGCAGCACCTTCCCACTCTAAGTTGTTCTTCACCACCCTTCCAACGGGAGTGCTTTGTACTCAGTTCCAACCTGTGTAAAAGCAGTCACTCGCTGCATAGCAAAAGTACCCTGACTCCTAGGTAAACATTCGCAGGCACCGGGCCTTCATTAAATCTTGAAATTTGGGTTCCCTAGTAAACTGAATCTGAGTGTGTACAAGACAGGAAAATATTTTCTTACACAATTCAGCCTTCATGTGTATCTTAAACATAGCCATGAACTATGGATAGGGTAGGGCAGAGCCACACTGCTCCTGGGGGAGCTCAGACATGCATCAGGAGGGCAGAATTTCTCCTGGAATTCCCTGGCTCACAAGCAGCGCATGGCCACTATTACTTTTCCCACAAATTGTCATTGGCCGTGCACTCCTGGAAAATGTTGAGCATTTCCTTTACCTTAGTAGTCAGCTCTCCCAGTTCTTTGTGGAGAGATCAAACATTGTGCCAGTGCATCCTTCGGAAAGTTGCTTTGTCATGTCTTTATTGACAGAGATCTGTGGATGGAAACAAAGATCCTGGTCCACAATGCAGTGTAGTCATCCCTGCTCTTTTTTATGGGTTCAAGACATTGGTGACCTATAAACACCATTTTAAGAGTCTGGAGTGGTACCACCAGCACTGTCTTAGGAAGATTCTCCATATATTAGATGGGAAGATTGTTACACCAATGCCAGAGTACTCTCTGGAGCTAACATCACCAGTGTTGAGGCAAAGTTGAAACCTCAGTTTTTCTGGGCTGGCCATTGTATGTGGATGGCTGATACTCATCTTCCGAAACCCCCTCCTCTTTTTCACAGCTTGGTAATGGCAAGAGGACTCACGAGGGACAGAGGAAATGCTATAAGGACACCCTGAAAGTATATCTTAAGGAGGGCAGCATTGACCCCACAAATTTGGAAAAGCTGACTGACAATAGACTGCAATGGCATTGCATCATACATCAAGCCTCAGCCCGTTTTCAAGAGAACTGCTTTGCTCAGGAGGCTGAGAAACAGTACAGGAGGAAGGAAAGTACAGCATCCTGGTCAGAATTTGTGCACTCTCCAAGCAACCACCTGTTGGACATGTGGAAAATCCTGCAGAGCATGATTTGGACTCTTCAGCCATCTTAAATCTCATCAATGACTTCCTCGTCCCTCCCCCCCCCCCCCCGGCAGACATCACCCACATATCGAGGGATAGCCAACAAGGCACCTTCTGCAAATGCTTATGCATGTGAGTAGCTTCACTTCATGTGAACAGACCCACTTAAATAACTGTTGCATTTGCAGGATCTCTTAAAAACAATGCCATTTTTGTGAATGTGTGTTGGTGATATCTTTAATTCTTCATTCAGAGGATTGTTGATCTTACATAAACTCATATATGTATATTGCATTTGTGAAGTGCATATGGGTAAACACCCATACGAACCTATAGGGCTAAGCATTCATTTGAGTGGACTAATGCATATGTATTTTAATCCACTGAAGTGAATGTCTAGTTCTGTACATTTATTTGTGTACACTATATAGCATAAATATCAATATATAGTAATTCATTGAAACATGGTTTGTGTGAGAATCCTATATGAGCAGAGTGAATGAGAAAATTTTACTGCACCTTCCATCACAGACCAGCCACAGACCTATGAAGCACAGAATTAGTATTGACAGTTGTACACTTTATTATAGGGCAAAAGATTCTCTTAGGAAGGCAAGGTCAACAATCCTCTGAGGTGAAGAATTTCTTAGGCACACCAATGTTTGACGTCAAATCCCTTCATATGATTTTGTGGACTGATTTCAGCTGGAATTCAGAGGCAGGTTTTGAGTAGCAGAACAGCTTGCTAGATAGGAACTTAAAGCTATTTATTCGAAGGTGACCCTGTTATATTTCTTTAAATTTTGTGATGGGTCATGGGCCAAATTCTGTAGCCGTACCCGGTTTTTACTTCTCTTTACTCAGGCAAACTCTCATTGACCTTAATATGTGTTTAGCCAGAATAAAGATTTTAAAGATGTGACCTCATAAATTGACTTTGTTATTTTCAATTCAATTCTTCTGATGCAGATGACTTTAATCCTATTTATGGCATCACACTTTGATGCATGTGACTTTGCTATTAAGACTTCTAAAGACACATTTGAGGAAAGTCACACCCTTCTGTAAAATTTCCTTTTTAGTACAATGTACTTCTCTTTCAGATAAGAAATAAAGGGAAATCTTAACCAGTCTATCATTAAATATCCCATCATGATTTTCCTTAAAGTGTGGTGTCAGTCTCATTCTCCCGTTCAGTCCAGTTAATTACATGTTGGCTACCTAACTTCCCACTTCAGTTTCAAATAAATACAATATTTTTCTTTTGCGTGAAAAGTTTAATAACCCAAAATATTGATAATCTGACATTGTACTTCCATTGTCTTAACATGTATAGATATTAATCAATATGTAGTATATTGACCATATCTGGTATATTATTTTCCTTTTCTTTAAAAATTATTTACACACACATACCATATTAAGATTGTGTGTGTATATGTATAGTGTGTGTATGTATATATATAGTGTGTGGGTGTCTACACACACCCACCCACACCCACACCCATATTATTTTTTTTGGATGGGAAACTGAATGTTTGGAGGTGGGAGGTAGAAGAGCTCTTAAGAGAATAAAAAAGCATAAAGAGGGAAGATGTAATCCAGTTATGTTCTGTGTATATTCTTCTTGGCTATCCCATAAATTATTCTTTTTATTTAATTCCTTACATTGATTTGTACTGTAGTTGGGTGCTGTTTGAAAGGCTACTTCTCTCTCCAACTGGTTGCAGTAAATGAAGTTTACGTGACCATTTTGTTACAGTGATTTTTGAGATACTTTATTATAAAAGTACTATTCACAAGAAAATTCATTAAGTGGCTAAATATATTTGTAAACATCTGCAGAAGATCCCTTTTTCTTGTTGTCCATATTTTGTTTAGAAAATCATAGTACTAAATCTTTATACATTCCAAATACAAATACATTACAAATAGTTTACTTTCTTTACTAGTTGTGCATTCCTTATACATCAAATGAAAAATGCTCACTTCAGAATCAGCAACTGAGGAGAGTACAGTTATGAAAATAATCTTCATTGTCAAAATGTGTGTGTGTGTGTGTGTGTGTGTGTGTATATATATGGAGGGAGGTGTGAGTGAATGAATGAATGAATGAATGAATGAAAATATTGATAGTGAGCTTCGCTGTTGTTCTGTTACTTGGTATACACTTTCAATATCAGGCAGTTATGAACCTGCGCTCTATTCAAGACCCTCAATACTCCTTTTTTGGGTAGATATCTAGTGAGAATACAGACCTTCCAGAGTGTTGTGGAGAGAGAAATCCATTAAGGGATGTGACCAATTGAATCAATTTTTTTAAGTTTCACTGTGATGTGAATTTCATAGACTTTTTAAAATACATCTTTGCAAACACTTTCATGCTTTAAAGGGAAGTTGGTTAAAATGGCCTCGTTCCTGGTATGGCATTGATGAAAAGTGATTTTTAAGACCCTGTCACAAACTAAAATGTGCTTTATTTGTTTTTGATGTGAAATTTTCCACACAGTATTTCTAGCCTGAGTTACATGGGCTTTTAGAAATCCGAACCTGCTTTATTCCAGTTTTCTCTTCAGGTGAGAATACCTACAAATTGCAATACAATATGGAAATTAAAATGGTTAGACACATTTAAAACAGACTGGAGAAAGCACAAGGTAACACAATAAGCTGTAGGGAGCAATCACTAACCAGAACACTGTACGGGTCTCTTCCTTCCCTGATTTCCATGGGTATCTAAAATGTAATTAGACATTTTTGGGATCTGTTCATATAATCACGGGGGAAGGGTTATTGCTGCGTTGAGAAATTTTTTCTTTAATCCAGTGGAGAAAAAATGTATTTGCAGAACTTTCCACGAGACATCTTTAGTTGCAGCTGCAGTAACAGGAGGCCTTGAGAACTGTGGAATTCAGCAGTGAAAGGGTTATCTGCCCTCTTGAGTATGAGAGCACACCCTGAACTAGCCTGGAGGCATGGAGATAATAATAGCATGGGAGGGTGGCAGCCTGCACTCTGGAACGGTTTATGAGGAGGAAGTCTGCAATTACATATTTCTGGACAAACATTAACCAAGACTGAAGCCCAGCTTGGAAGAAGAAAAACAGACTGGAACCTCCAGTAATATAGCTGTTATGTGGGATGAAAACAGCAGTCAAACTCTCATGTGGGTGGAGGTAAAAGCAAAGGTAAAAATGCCCAAGGAACAATGCACAAGGCTTGATAACATTTAACAACCTTGCAGAAGATATCGCTTGCATGTCTCTGCTTAGGGTGACCAGACAGCAAGTGTGAAAAATCGGGACCGGGTTGGGGGGTAATAGGAGCCTATATAAGAAAAAAACCCCAAAATTTGGACTGGCCCTATAAAATTGGGACATCTGGTCACCCTATCTCTGCTACACAGTGGATATTGCAGAGAACGAGGCGATTTTTGAAGTGTTGTCTGACTGCGTAACAGACCAAAGCCACGGCAATGAAACTATTGTTTGCTACATTCATGGCCTAATCCATTTATATCTGTGGTTTCAGAGCTTGCCACCAAGCATTGATACGTCTCCCTTTAAACACAAGTTACTATGGGCATCTCTTAATCACTGTGGTTACCACACTGGGAACAATTGCTATTCTGTGCTGTGGTTTTGTAAAGCAATATTCTTATTTAGGGCTTTATGTGCTAAACTTATATGTACCCATTTTGTCATTGACTCTGCCTACCTAAAAGTGGAACTGTTACACTAAAATTAGGTAGGCATCTGAATGATATACATTTCCTTTCCTTTGTTTTTTATGGTAGACCACAACCCTTGTAAAGAAATTGTCCACTCATTACTGTATGCCCTGGGGAAAGGGAGGAGTGGCAGAATATAGACCAATAAAGGAGGTAGAGTTATCCCAAAAGAAACACTTGCTGCAGCAAGCATAGTATGTAAATTCCAAAGTTAAATGCTTTGAAAAATGTCCAAGCAATGAAGAGACATAAATTACTTATGGGGGGAAGGGAAGGGAGCAGGAGGAGGAGGGGGAAGGAAGAGAATTGTAAACATTTCTATAAGGAATATTTGCCTCGCCATTACTTCTAAGTGAATAGATGACATTTCTTTAGGGAAATAATAGCAAGACAGTTGAAAATGAGGCACCCAAACCTGGATTAAACTGTTAAAACCAAGCAAAATTATTAACATTACTACATTTTGGCAATTAAATTTTTGACAATTTTATCTAGGGGTAAGGTTGTCACTTCTAGGTCACCTATCCCATGCTGGCCTGCTTGTGACCTGGAGACTCAGTCATTAACATCTGATAGTTCTTAGGTGGCATTTATGTCTCAACTGGGAAAGATAGTGGAAAGATGTTCCTTTCCTAAAATATACCCTCACAATTATACTAATTAGTACTCATGTTGGCAGGCCCACAAGAGAGAGTGAGTGGGAACCCAGTCTGAACTCACCCCCAAACATCGTCTGTATTTGAACAAGATTATATTGGAAAGACTCTGCTGACTCTGCTCTGTTTTTATGAAGGATGAACAGATATTTTCAGTTTTCAGGGCTTTTATTAACACTAACATTTTGTAAAAAATAGTCAAGTCAAAGTGTGTAGTGATAGCCAGCTAAAATACAATGCATTTTAATGAAATACATAAAGTAGATTATGATCACTGCAGAGGAATGAAATTATAGCATAGTAGTGGGTAAGTACTATTTTGATATAAAATGTATACTTGATTGATTCTCACTAAAAACCAATTAAGAAATGGGGTTCCAGATCTTCAACAACAATAATTTAGGGCCTGATCCAAACCCAGTGCTAGTCTTTTTCCAATTACTTCACTATGTTTTGCCTGTAGATATGTTACAGATTGGTGGCTAATGCAGGGACCGTTATTGTAGTATAATGAATGCCACCTTCAAAATCGAAGATCTCTTTTCTTACATGGAAAATATGAGGCTTCAGACAACACTTAGTTTGCTTTGGAATGACTTGTTAGAAACTCTCCGGTAACTCCAAAATCTTTTAAAAGTTACTTGAGAGGAAAAAGCAGTCCTGGAGAGGAAAATCACTTCTCGGACTTTTGGCTAAGATCATGTGTTGTATGCATTCTGCCAAAGCTGTGGGTCATCTTATTACAAAAGAGAGGTGGTCAGTGGCTGGCAGGGAATTATGAGGACTCTTTAATTTTTCACTCCCCATCCTCCCTCCACGTCAGAAAGGTGAATTTTGCAGAGTATCCAGAATATCACCAAAGACTGATGTGATAGGATATTTGGAGAGGGTTAACGTTTTGCTTCCCTATGACGATAAGGGGTAGAAAGGAGTTTCTGTAGGTGGCTGGTTGAGTTCCTATTTAAACTATTAATTGTTATAATAGTTATTAATAGTGTATTGGGGTGCCTACAGCCCTGGATAGGTGTTTCTTATTAGTATTTAAATCTAAATAAAATATACCCATGTATGTACAAAACAGGGGTGGGAATAGGGGGAAGTAGGAGGAGACTAACATGAAGCGTTACTTTCCATTGCAAAGAGAATGCGAGTCTGAGCTGGTTGAATTCACTTTCTTTTGAGGATGGAAAAGGCTTGAGGCCGAGACGTGCACAGTCTTTCAGATCTTTATATTTGCATCTTTAGATTTCCAAGGACTTCTTGAAAGGGCAGACTCTGAGCTTGTTCTTAATCCTTTTAGTAACTCATCAGAATAGCAGGCAGCACTAAAGAGACAGGTTCAGTTTTTGACTGGCAGCTGAACTTCATGTTGAAAAGTCTCTTTCACTAGTGTATATACACATCCTGCTGTCGGACAATCTTAACTTTATCTGCATAAAGATTTAGGAGTATATATTAATATATGAAGGGTAAAATTCTTTGAGAATGTTGAAATTACACTTTTTAAAAAAACTAGAAGTTAGGAGGTTCATCAGGCCACCATTAGCCTCCGTAGTCTCATCAGTGGTCACCTCAAGTGCCAAATGAGTCAAAATTGGCTTTCACAGGCTCCAGGCTAGCTTTCACAGGCTAGCTCCCAAAGAGTCAAAGTATGCTCCTTGGGGACTAACAAATTTACTTAGGCTTGTTCAGAATCAGGAGTTGTATGAATTTGGCACTACGTTTGGCTAGGGTGTCTTGAAAATATAGTACACTAGTATCAATGTGCTTAATGGTTTCCTTTCTTTCTCTCTCTTCAATTTCCCTGCTCTGTAACTGTGAGCTGGGAAGGAAGGTTTGGACTCAGCACTGCTGGTTACACATTGATCAATTTCCAGTGCGGGTCAAGATGACTCCTTCTTTTCCATATACCACAGAGCCTATTAAGACTTGAAGAGACTTACCAGGTGGTAAATGAGGTCTAATCAGCTCTTATGGGACTCTAGGGGCTCTGCCCTCTTATGGATGTGCCTTTGTCTCTCCCCTTCACACCTCAGGGCACACTATGTTGTGCATTTTTATTAATAATGTTAAGTAAAAGTCTTAAAAGGGCACTCCTATATTCCCAATCTCAAAGCACCCTATTGTCAGGAAAAGACTGCTCTAATTACTGAGACTCTGGTGGACCACATTAGCACATACCAGAGCTATGAGGGTTGGCACAGAAAGAGTCCTGTACCCACCAACACACTGAATAGAATAAAGTGACTACTAACAATTGCATGAAACATAAGTCTCTTGCTCTTGTAAATAACCCCCGTGATAAGTTCCTCTGATACAAGGCATAACATTCTGACTCCTTAACTCTAGTGTTTCAGATTGTAAAATTCAGCAATAATTAGTGTGAGAGGAAAAAGGCCTATGAAGACAGAGTAGTGTTGACAAGAAGCTTGTACCATCTGCCTTGTTCCTCCACAAATCCATCAGCACCCTCCCAGCAGCTTGACCTCCATAAGAACATGGAAAGAAGATGTTCTTGGGATTAATCATTAGCAAATGTCCCTTGACTCTTTCTCCATTTCCCATCTGAGTTTAATTCCAACAGAAGGGAACCCTGATGTATGCCTTCAGGTATAATTACCTCAAGACAGACTGACCATTTAAGCACAGATGACATTGCTTAGCTTTAATTAGTGTAAACTGGCAGAGTTTATATGACCAGTAGTTTTGGGGACTGTCAGAGGCATGAAAGCATATTTTGCATATCATTTCCTGCAGAGGCTAAGACTCTGGTCCTAGCTGAGAGGCAGGTAATGAGGGTTAAATTTTTTTAGTGATTTTGGTCTATCATGGCTATGAACATGAAGTAACATGCCTGGGGAATAGTGATGCTCAATCAAAAAACCAAACACTCTCCCCTCCCAACTCACACATACACAATGTGAAGCAAGGAATTAATGAAGGTTCTTCTTTAAAGAATTAGTGGGATTTCTAGCAGAAACTTCATTAGATTTCTTTTTTTAGAGCGGTGATTTGACACTGGTAATAAGAGAATGCGTTTTATAGTAGGACACATACCCATTTCTAACTCATTCCCCAAACATCTGCAGATAATTAATCTATTACAAATAGTGTAGGGTGTGAGTGAGTGATGGTGCAGTGTGTGTGGGTAGATCCACAAAAGGATTTAGGTGCCTAACTGCCACATTGTGTGCCTGAATCCAAATGCTGCAAAGTGTGAAGGAGAAATGTTGTGTGTGTGTTTTTTTTTTTACTCTGTCTTAGACGTCATCTCTTTCTTTTCTAAATCAACCTCCTAAACCAGTATAGGCGTTTAGTATGTTATGAAGCAATATGAGCACACTGATAGATGTTATCCACGCCTGAGATGCAGATGTTATAACAGATATTTACTAGTTTGCCAGCAAGTGAGACTATATTTTATAGTTGTGAAAAATGAGTGGTCCCCAAGAATTTGTAAGAAAGGAAGGGGGTAAGTCGATGCATGAAACTATGTTTGTGTGGGTGTTTAAAAGAGAGAGTGTAGCTGATATTGGTTTCACTAACTAGAGTGTTCTGAATGAAAGCTGGATGAACAAGTCTTGCAAAGAACAGCAATTTCTGACAGAACTGTGCAAAAAACTATTAGGTCCTGGTGTAGTAAATAAAATTGTTTGCCTGCATCACAACATTACATCCACTGATAAAAATACAGATTGAGCCTACGATAGTTTTCGAGAAAGCGATCCTAATCCCTTTCAATGACTAGAGTTGTCAGGGTACGCTTAGGGAAGGTGCAGATACAGTGGTGCTAGAGCAATGGTGTTACCTTCTCTTTTGCATTTGCTATTGTCACTAGCCTGTATGGGGAAGCTGGGGAGAAGGACTTAGTCATATGCTTAAAGTGGTCAAAACAACCTGAAATCTGCCTGAGACTGGAATGTGAAGTTAACTCTGCCATGGAGACTTGGACAAAGCAATGCTGTGAGCACATTCCAAATATTCCAGTGAGTTTAGGATTTAATGACAGCTTAATATTTCTCTAGGGTCTAATGACAGAGTTTAAAGCTGTTCTTTAGCTAGTGGGACTGAAGCAATCCTGGCATTTAAATACAATGGAAATTGGCACCATTTAAATATGAAGATGAATGGATATAGGTAGATTGTTCATATTGACCTCTAGTAGAGGCAGCTAGTCTGGCTCTTCCTTATTTCTAGCTGCTTTCACAGACTTCCTTGACTCTTCTTTCCAATTAAAAACCTGGATGCCTGTATAATCAGTAGAAATCAAGAGCAAGCCCCATGTAACTACTGTCAAAAACCATATCTTGAATTACAAAATACTAAATGCTCTACATGATTACAGTGATGATACTATTTTGCAATTCTATAGTGGCCTTCAGCTGATGATTTAAAAGTGCTTCACAAATACTGATAAGAACTTTGTATTTAAAAACCCTCTTGGGAAGTCACTGGTATCTTTACTGTAGAACTTCAACAATTCAAACGTCAATTACCCTAACTTCTCTGTTTTCCAAAAAGGGGTTTTGATTGTGCACAGTCTATTAGCTCCTTTGAAAATTTGTTAAGGTTTTGGATAATCAAACTATCATACTATATTCAGAGAATCCAGGATGTAACATGTACCTAACTAGGTGTGCTAAATTACTGAGACAAGGTCACACAACAAGTAAATAGAAGAGCTAAAAGAATAACTTGATACTTAACTTCAGATCTTCTCTAACCACTCTTTCTCCCTTCATGTAAACTTTGCAGGTGCAATTTGCACTAGCAAACTTTTTACTTGCTCTTTTGTTCCTAGATCATTTAATTGTAGGGGCAAAAATGTGGTCTCAAATTTTGTGGGTATAATTTTTGACCACTGAAATATACCTCTGAATGGTTATTTTTCTTAGCTGTTGTTTTTAGTATAACTTCTAAAAAAGTAGAATAAATATTTTATAGTGTATCAGTGAAGTTTGTACTATGACTAATTGATTAATTAGAAGATTTTCCTACAGAGATTTTTCACAAGAGAAACTACAGAGTTGTATTTTTCACGGAGATGTCACAAATTAGGAGCTTGGTTCATGACAATTGCCCAAATTTGACTTTTCAGGGAGTCTCTACTCAGGAGAGCTGTTAGGGGTAATCTGGTTAAATCTGAATGTTTCCCTTTCTTCTGTTGTGTTTTCTTCTTTGAGGTAGTTACAGTTCATTTGTCTACTGAAGTAACAAGTATTATTTGCTACAGTTTCTTGCAAGGATTCATGGGAAACTCATTTACATATTCCTTGTCACAAAGGCAGACCACATCCTGGCTAAGACAAAGTACTGTCTGATCAACAAACTTCATATACCAGTGTCTGCCTAGAGGAAAGCCAGGATGTGGTCAACCTTTGTAAGGAGGTGCTGTTTATTCTGTGTGGAAGTCAAGAGAAGGGACAAACTAACTAAATCTTTCTTTTCATTCTCCGGCAGAATTTTCATCAATCAGAACATATGTATGATTCACTTTAGGCAATGCTATAGATAAGCTTGGCAGAATAAGAATTTTTAATTTTTTTAAATCGTTTTGATGGATAATATTTATTCAGTTTTCAATTTTTATTGACCTAAGTTTTGTTGCAGACTCCTCTAGATACAGGGACCAGCTGTAAAACCAGATATGAATCCAAATTTAAGATTCCAAAGCATTCTGTCCCACAAAGTTGAAGAATTCAGATCTGGGATTTTTCAAATGGCCCATCTATCATTTGAAGGGATTACCAGATCTTTCATTCCATCAATATGTCCATGGGTGCTGGAACTAGGGGTGTTGAGGGTGCCTCAGCACCCCTTGGCTTGAAGTGGTTTCTATCAGACACAGGGCTTACAGTTTGGCTCAATGGCTCTCAGCACCCCACAATAAAAATTGTTTTAGCACCTCTGAATATGCCCCCTTGTTTACTCCCCCTCTTTTTGGAGCCAATGTATTTATGCATTGTTTTGTTTACAGCCTTTCTTAGGCTTGGAAAGCAAAGACTGATTTTAATAATAGAATCATAGAATATCAGGGTTGGAAGGGACCTCAGGAAGTCTTCTAGTCCAACTCCCTGCTTAAAGCAGGGCCAATCCCCAACTAAATCATCCCAGCCAGGGCTTTGTCAAGCTAGGCCTTAAAAACCTCTAAGGATGGAGATTCGACCACCTCCCTAGGTAACCCATTCCAGTCCTTCACTACCCTCCTAGTGAAATAGTGTTTCCTAATATCCAACCTAGACCTCCCCCACCTCAACTTGAGACCCTTGCTTCTTGTTCCTTCATCTGCCACCACAGAGAACAGCCAAGCTCCATTGTCTTTGGAACCCCCTTTCAGGTGTTTGAAGGCTGTTATCAAAACCCCTCTCCCCTTACTTTTCTCTTTTGCAGATTAAAGAAGCCTAGTTCTCTCAGCCTTTCCTCGTTAGTCACGTGCCCCAACCCTCCTGATAATTTTCATTCCCCTTCGCTGGGCTCTCTCCAATTTGTCTACATCCTTTCTGTAGTGGGGGCCCCCAAAACTGGACGTAATACTCCAGATATGGCCTCACTAGTGCCGAATAGGGGGAATGATCACTTCCTTCAATCTGCTGGCAGTGCTCCTACTAATGCAGCCCAGTATGCAATTTGCTATTTCCTCCTAACAACTGCAATATAATGTTGACAGTCTGTATTTCAATCACTGAACTAATGATGCCCAGCTTCCTATTTGTCAAGTCACTTTTCAGGGACTGGAAAGTGTGCCTCGTGCACCACCGTCTTTTCCAAAATGGAAAATATTGGCACCATTTCATGTCAGTTGCTTCCTATCACTGTAAACTTGAAGGGCAAACCATCTTATGGAAGGGGGGGGCAGTCCTTATGAAAGTTTCCAGGTCATTATCAGCAATGATGTCAATAATGGTGTCAGTTGAACATTGGGGTGAGTGAGTCATAAACGAGGTGTAACTTAAACTGATATGGCCTTCCCAGGGTGGGTGAAATGAGTGTAATTTAGATAATGAGGAAGTGGAAAAGTGGTGTGTACCCAAGAAAAGGAACGAAAAATAGGCTGTTGGATTAATTGATTCCCTCGCTCACTGCTCTTATATCATCACTTCCAGGAGCACTTTTGGCCTATACTGAGGCATAAGTCCTTTTGATTCTAATAGGAGTTGTAACCTTCTATGCCAGAGCTGAATTTGGCCCACGCAGAATTCTAAATTGGTATGTTATAATCATTGTGCACATCCACTGAATGCACATGCCTGGAAACCAAAAGAGTTGGTACAGATTTACACTGGTGTAACTGGGCCAGATTCTGATCTCAAAGTGTCATAACTACATTAAAATGGTCTCTTTTTAAAAAATAAAGTGCTTACTGACTGCTGTTATTATGTTGTAGTTCTGTGATGACCAGTATTCACACATTGTTAGGAACCAAATAAAAATGTAATGCATGTGTCCAGGTTTGTCTCCTCCTTACAGTTAGAGCAGTTCATTTTATATGGATAAATACTGAAGATGCTTCTGTAGTGTTACTGAAAATTGGATCCTCCTACGTTGTCTGTCTGTAATGGCACTGACAACGTTAATGTTTTCAGTCTTGATTAGAGGGTGTGGAGCAAGTCAAACAAACTTCCAAACCATGGTCTTAAAAGTTTTTGGAAGCATTTGTGGATTGCCACGGACTCGCAGGGGCGAGGAAAAAAAAATTGCAGGCCTGTTATTTACCAGGCCGCACGTGGCAACAGACTATATAGGTAAGGGACGCAAGGGGAATGTGGGTCAGGACACAAGCTGCAGATGCACGCGCGCACACACACACACACACACACAAGTAAAAATAATCAATTTAAAGTTTTACTGGGGATAATTACAAGGGGTAAGGGAGCAGTTTTTTGATTAACTAATAGAGTTAATGAAACTTAAAACACACAATGACTAAAGTACCTACTAACAATATTTACAAACAAAGATGCAGCATTTAGTAATAATTGATACTTACAAATACAAACCAACGCATAACACGACTGGTAAACGTATAAGCTCTATTTGAAAACACGTGAGCTGAGAGAGAGGTTTCGAGTTGATCAGGCTCGGTTACGTGGGGTACACGGGATACACGGATACACGGGATTCGTTTTCCTCTCTCTGTCTGCACATGGCAGGCAGAAACATAAATACCAACTATGACATCACAAAAGTGTCATAGGGGACGGGGCCCCAAACCTGTTTGTGTTCGCTTCTGATTGGCACAATCAAAGTTTACACCAAGTAGGGGAGCAGGTGCCTCAAAGTCTGGCTTTGCCCCCAAAGGTGAGGAAATGCACATTGTTATAGAATGCATGCGAAACTGAATGACAAAAGAAGAGGCCAGGGCAATACCGGTATAGGCAAGTGTTTACAGGATGCAGAGTATAGGCGGTCTCTGTAAATCCTGTCAAATCCATCTGGTCTGCCATCCTCACCATAAGATATGTGCATTTGACCAGCAAAACTTACAAAAACCCAGGTACAACTTGTATCTTGAAAAATAAGTGCTGTTGTATGATTAGTAGAGTGCATACATTTCTGATAGAAAGTTTTCAGTTAACGAAGCCTTAAGCAGACTCAGCAAATCTAGCTGCTTGACTGGCAATCTTTTTTTAAAACTCTACCAAATAGTGACTGAACTGAGTTATTGCAGTTAGCAGCAGCATCTTCAAAATGAGTGAGTAGAATACAGTATCTGAGATTATGTTGTTATGGCGTTAAGTTAATTATGGAGCAGGATTTTAGCACAGCCCAGTGCATACAACATGTAATCCTTCAAAGACTAAAATATATGGGCCTAATTCTGATCTTGCCTCAAACCAATTTTACATTGGTATAATTCCATTGTCTCCAGTAGAAGTACACTGGGCCAGATTCTCTAGAATACTCTGCATCTAAGGTTGCCAACTTTGGTTGGATGAATTCCTGGAGGTTTGTTTCATCACATGACATTATCTTTAATGAAAGATTAATCTTTAACTCCTGAAGACTCCAGAACAACCCTGTTTGCACCGTTCTGATCATCTGGCAATCCCGTTTGCAACAGAGGAATAGTACTGGACCCACGTCAGACCCCTGTGGGATCCCACCAGATATACCTTCTCAGTTTGACAAAGAGCGACTGCATACACTTTGAGTACATCTTTTCAACCAGTTACACACCCACCTTACAGTAACTTCATCTAGATTGGTTTTCCTAGTTTGCTTATGTGAATATCTTATAGGACTTTCTTTAAAATCTACTGCTTCCATCTGGGCTCTCAGTGTTGTGAATGTGTAATTACAGGTGAGTCGCATCTTACATGGGGGTTCCATTCTGCGGTCAGCATGTAAAACAAAAACCGCATATAGTCAAAACTCATTAAGTTTAATGGCGGGCGGAATCACCCACCTTACAGAGAGTTTTTAAATTATTTTTTCTTTTTTTGCCGACTGCGTGAAGCTGAAATCATGCATGTTAAATGTGTGTAAGATGCGACTCGCCTGTGATTTTTTTAAAAGAATCACTGAAGTAACAAAACCAGATGCCCCTGGGAAGTGAAGTCTTTATCTTTTCACAATGATACTCAATTGCAGAATTGCAATGCTGATGTGTGTGTGGGACTTTTGAATTGGTGCAACCGTTTGTATCCAGTTTAGTTAGAAAACGTGGGTTTAATTAACTCAAAGGACTGATCCTGTTGTTATATAGCATACAATGGCTACCACTAGAAGCAGGGACAGAGACAAATGGAGAAAATATAGTTCGGGTGCAGAAAAAAGGCAGGAAAAAAGGGAGAGAGAAGAAATAGATAAGGCACTGAAAGGTTCACTGGAAAAATTTACAGTTTCTAAAAGTGTTTTGGCTAGTGGGGAAAATGCTGAATTAATGGACTCTAGCAATTTATACCAAGGCTGAGGAAGAAGACAATAGTGAAAAATGTGCACAGGCTGTTGAAATAGAAAAATCTGCCAATGCTATTTTCACTGAAGATATGTATGATCCAGAAAATATTTACTCAATAACAAGACAATAGACATTACAGTTGAGAGAGGGCCTGTGAAAATAATTGGTAATGACTATGTTTTCCCAAAACATGATGAAGACTTGTACATGTGGAGATTGCTAAATGGAGAAAGGGTTGAAAGAAAGTGGCTGGTATACTTGAAGAATGCTAAAGCAGCTTTTTGCTTCTGCTGTAAATTGTATGGCTCAAAAATGGCAGGCAAATTGGTAAAGGAAGGCTGCAGTGAATGCAAACATCTCAATGATAGATTGCAACCTCATGAATTATCCAGTGAGCATATTGTAAACTCAACAAAATGGATTGAAATACAGAGAAGATTGTCTGCAGTGAAGACAACAGATGAGTACACACTGCGAGAAATAAAGCAGGAGAAGTAACATTGGCAATCAGTATTGACATGTGTTATAGCAGTTGCACAATACCTAACTGAACATAGCTTAGTATTTTGTGGAACAAATGCAAGGCTTTATGAACACAATCATGATAACATTCTGGGATTAATTGAAATGATAGCTAAATTTGATCCTACAATCCAAGCACATGTCAAATGCATCAAAAACGAATAAATCCATTACCATTATCTTGGGCTTCATATTCAAAATGAGCTAATCTCAATGATGGCATTGCAGGTGAAGAATAAATGTATTGAAACGGTGAAGACTTTAAAATACGTTGCAGTTATTCTTGACTGTACCCCTGATCTGATTCACCAAGATCAGATGTCCCTTGTGCTTCATTACGTTGACATGAATTTTGAAGAAGTTAAGGGAAGGGAGAATTTTATTGACTTTCTTCCAGTTCAAGACAAAAGCAGACAAGGACTGTTAGATTCTCTCATAGCTGTGCTGGATGGACTTGTCCTCCATATTAGTGATTGTAGGGCTCAGGGATACAACAATAGGGCAAATATGAAGGGCCAGAAACAAGGCATACAGGTGCGCATCCTTCAACTCAACCGCCAGGCCTATTCCATCCATGTGGCTGCCACAACTTAAATCTGGTACTAGGAGATGTGACGAAATGTAGTTCAAAAGCCATGATATTTTTTGGAGTTGTACTGTAAATTTACAATATACTGTATTTGCTTCAATTAGCAGAGGGAAAATATTGAGAGCACAGGCTCCCTCCCTAAAGCCAAAGTCATTGTCAGACACTAGGTGGAAGTGTCGAGTAGAGAGTGTAAAAGCAATTCACTACCAGACAAGGGTTATCAAGAATGCCTTGCTTCAAGTTGCTGAACAATGCAACTACTCAAAAGTTAAGTCAGGCTGAGTCCTTAGTCAACCATAAACTTGAAAATTTTAAGTTTCCGTTTTCAATGGTTGTATGGTACAAGATCATGTTCACCATAAAGCAAGACACTTAAATCCAGGGAAATGCAGCTTGATGTGGTTATCGCATACATCAAAGGACTAATTGATTTTTTGCGGAAATACAGGAACACTGGATTTACCTCAGCCAAGAACACAGCAACAGAAACAGCATCTAAAATGGACGTTGAGCATAAATTCAGAGAATGGTGTGTGAAACGAAAGAGAGGTGAGGAGGAGCTGTAGAAGTCACACGAGAAAGTATTTGAAACCTATTACTTTCTGGTCATTGTGGATCAGGCTCTCTTGTCACTAATCACAGGATTTGAACAAATGCAAGGGTATGCCTGGTTTCCTTATGATGTGAAGAAACTCAGAGAAATGACCGAAGATGACATGAGAAAGTGGTGCATGGATTTGGGCAATGCATTGTCTGATGGAGACTCTCATGATAGCAGCAGCTGCCCTTGAAGTTCACTGTAACCAGATTTCACCTGTATAAAAAAAGTTAAGGGGGGCCCCATACTGGCTGATTTGCCCCGGGCTCTGCATCCCCTAAGGATGGCCCTGGTCACAGTAATTGGTTTTCTGCATATAAAAGCCAGGGTCGGTGTTAGGGGGTAGCAAACGGGGCAATTGTCTGCAATCTCATGGCCACAGGGGCCCCTGGAAAGCTACATTGTTCAGGCTTCAGCCTCAGGTGGTGGGGCTCAGGGCCTGGGCTTCAACCTCATGTGCAAGGGCTTTGGCTTTCTGCCCTGGGTCTAATGCTGGCCCTGTTTGGCAACCCCCCTGAAACCTACCCTTCTAGGACTCCTGGTTGAAACCACTGGTCTAGTTGCTAGTCTTGGGTTATATGCCTCTTTCTGATGCCACTGATTCATTGGATGATCTTGGACAAATCCGTTTAACCCTTTGTGCCTCATTTTAATCATCCGTAAAACAGATATAATAATACATACCCGAGAGAGTGAGAGTGAGAATTAGAATAACCACAGTAATATCACATAGCTACTCAGTAAGGCAGGTACATAACATTATTTCCTGTGTGTGTTTGTCCTACCCCATCACTACTGTGTTGCAGGAAGACAGAAATGAGTGTTTTAGGAGGGATGTAAATGGGGTAAGGGAGGTGACTTGTTGGATAGATGTGGGATGGGTTCTCTAAACTTGAGAAACAATTATCTCCAAAAAAGTATACAGACTTTCTCAGTGTGGCTGTGTGGTGGTGGTTTTGATTATTGCCCAGAAATAGACTAGATGCCTCACAAGGACAAGTGAAGAGGCAGTTCCTCTCCCATGACCTAAACTTGAACTGATGCAACAAGCAAGAGCCAAAAATGGATGGAAAAGGGGGATGGCAGAAGAGAGAGATGAGTGTGACAAGAATAAGCTCATATGGTTATGTAAAAAGTTGTGTACCAATCTTGATGACTCAGATGAAACACAAACACTTGTCACCTTTCCTCTCCCAAGCTTCTTGTTAGGTAGTATAGTAGTCATGGGAGCTGTGAATAAGGTGTGGGAGATGACTTGTTTTTAAAGTATTTTAGCCCATGGGGCTGTGATTCGGTGTATAGCCCAGAAAGCATTATCTAAAATTGTATCTTCAAGGGATTCCTTTTGGTTTTGTTGTTGTTTAGAAAGGCCAAGTCTCAAAAATAGCTGTCTACTGGACAATCAAGTACTGAGCACGGCAGGCTTGGGAAAAAAAAGGAGTCTTGTGAAACTAAATGTGAACAATCCTACAGCGCAGGTGAGAAAATGAGTGAGTGTTGTGGAAATTCTAATTGAAAAGATAAGCCTCTCATCTAGTCATGCATCAGCTTTTTATTTTTAAATTTATTAACATATAATATTTGTTGGGTGTTTTTGGTCTTGTTTTGTTTTTGTTTTTCAAGACGCAGAGGGCAAAAAATAAATGAGAAGCATTAACAGCTTTGCAAGGTCACTAGAACCTGAGCAGAATTACTAACTCGTTCCCTCTCAAGAACTCTATTCACTGTATCACAAGCTTGAAGCCAGACCTTTATTTTACTGAGCAAAAAATGGTCCTTTTGTTGCTGGTTTTTCCCCCTAGTGTCATCTCTCATGGTTGCCAGGGAAACCAGTGTGTATCCTTTCAGCATAGGTTATTGGGCCTCAGGAAGGAAGTGCTCCAGTGCTGGCCTGCTATTTTTATAGAACCGTTACATAATACAATCTATTAGAGCTTCCTCTTGGTGTTTTATTGCACAAAGGGGAAATTAAGTTTGATGACTCCTAAATGTTTGATGGAGGATATCAGCTGACTTCTGGATTGTTTTGTGCTGGCTGCATAGCAACAATATTTCTGTATGCAATTTAAGAAGAACAAATCCATTAATGCCATTGGCAATATTTGTCTGTCTGTAAATAGCCAGAGGAAACTGAATACTAAGCAGTGCAAGAACAAACACTGTAAAAGCACACAGCCCTATCAATCTGGCAGGATGGGATGGCAGAGGAGGTTGACATTTTATTGACAGAAAGGGGTAAAGGAGTTTTAAAGGGAAAGCACGTGTCCACATTTCAGAGCAGTGGAATATTGAATAATGAAGTTGAGAAGCAGCATGGTAATAAAACTGTAGCCACTGATGCCATAATGGCTGTCTCCATGATGACATCATGGATATTCAGAACTTAGATTTCCCTTCTCCAAAGGCATAGGCCTCTACCACTTAAGAGAATGGCAAACCTCCTGATGGAGTTAGCAGTTTTGGCTATATGGTATACTTGAACAGTTCTGTTCCCATTCTAATGAGGGCATTATTTTACACCCTCCCCTCAATATGTTAGCCATTCATTTTGAAAATGTACCCTAAAAATAAGAGCAAGATAAAGGCGTCTGATTTGACTGAAATAGGTCTGTCTTATTCTCTACAGTCCACTCTCTATGTATACTGTGCCCTCCAATGTAGTCTGTCAGCAATTAAGAGGAATAGGTAGGCTATCCGGTAGACTAATCAGTGCTCCATTGGGTCTCCCCTGTTCTTTTGGAGGCAAGGATCCATATTTAAAAGTTTTCATTTAAATTATTGTAGGAAAGCATTTAATTTGTTTATACTGAAAATGGTGAGTTTTGAGGCTGTTGTGATTTCTTGTGGAGGGGAGTTCCAAATTCATGGTACCACAGCTAAAAATGCTTTGTATCTGTAATGGGAAAATTCCATTCTTTCTATGGAACATAACTACCGTGGGGAAGTCCTGGTTACAGAAAGGGGCAATCTTTGAGGTAGCCGGAGTCACTGTAGGCTTTGAAGATAGGACCAAAATCTTTCATTTGATGTGTGTTTGAGAGAGAGAGAGATGGACAACTGGTGTATTAACTGGGGCATGGAGGAGATGCTTAGTAGTTGGCTGCAGAGTTTCAACCAGCTGTAGGTTTTTGAGAGTGGCAGTGGTTCTTTCTAGGCGAGGCCTGGAGGTGAAAAGTATGTGGATCACTGTGACCAAGTCAGCATCCAATAGGATGGGGGTACAATCTCCAGGCTAACACTGTAATTGGAAGAATGCATTTCTGACAGCTGTTGATATTTTGATATCCAGTAATATTTGATCCCCCAGGAGAATGTTGAGTCTTCAGACTGTATTGACAAATAGAAGATAGACCCCAGTGATGGATGAGAATCTTGCCATTCTTATTAAAGAATATCCCATGTAATTGCTTCTGCCTAGGTTGGACTTAGCTTCAGTCACCTGCTTTTATTCCCGTTCTTGCCAAGCCACGTTGTAAAAAGAGGCGGTCCGGTTGAGTGTTATCTGCATACTGAGGGTATCTGATGTCATGGTTTTTATGATCTGTATTGGTGATTTTACGCAGGAGCTTGTAGTGCTCCAGGGAAGGAGTAGGTACTTGTCACAATTCTCTAGAACTGTTATGAGGGGAAGGGACTGAACCAGGGTGCCACACTGCTCACCCAGGACAGATCAATGGGGCAAGTCAGCTATATCTCATGATTGTGGTGAATGTGAATGATAGCTCCAGTATTGCAGATATAAATATCTGTCCCTCATCTGTTGCCTGGCAGAGATCAATTACCAGCTTAACTAACTAGTGCCATCTGTTTGTCCTGTTGTATAAAAATAATTCAGGGTATGGATAAAGATCAGATATATTTGGAAGTAGCTCGTTGCCAGCTTCTAGATAACTTTTCTTGAGAAAGGGAAATTAGAGGTTGTATGTGGTAATGTGTGTTGTAATACTGTATATTTAGGATAGGTAGGAAACTGCCTTCCTCAGACGACTAGAAAAAACACTTTCCATTCTTCAGTATTGATGTAAAAAAATAATCCTTTACTTCTGATATCAAAAACAGCCAAGGCAAAATGACTTCATTTCTATGCAGAGAAATACTAGAAATTTGGGAGTTAAAACTCCAATATTTGAAGCTTTGGAAGAAGTTTAGTGGATATTGTGCACATTGCATTGTATCCCATAAGAGTCATCCTTAGTCCGGCTGAATTAGCTGCTTAAGGGGATGGCTGTTTTTGTAATAGTTAGGACCAAAGAGAGTGAATTCTATTGCTGTGACTATTAATTGGGTACAAAAAATGTTTGGACCTTGTGAGCTCCGTGGGACGCTATTTTGAGAGATGATCTGACAGCAATAAGCTGGTGGAACTTGGTACATACAAACATGAGACTTATGCAGCTTCTGCTTATGTGCTTCCACTGCTATCCTGAAAACTATCAGAAGCCTGATTCATGGGCTTCATTTTTGACCAGGCGGTTATGTGAGGATGTAAAAATGTCTAGTCCCTGTAGGAGGGGTGGAGGAAGAAACCAAATTTACACAATACTACTATCCTGTAGTCAGAAACCGTGCAACAAAGTGCTATTTATTTGTGGCCTGAGTTAGCATGATGCAATTCAACACAATGGCCCAAATCTTATCTTGCACCAGGTCTCCTTTGTTCCACTTGACTAGAGTGATGTGAAGGGAACTTAGAGCTGCCCTAAGAGGCCAGCTACAGAGTCACCTTGCATAGGGGAATTCCCAGATAGTGTGAATCCCTGTGAAGGGATCAAGAGAGTGAAATCATCAATTTCTTAATGGCTCCTATGGGGGCAGTTAAATGCTAGAGAAAGTTAGAGCAGCCATATGACTGCTCCAACTTGTGCTAGTGTTTGAGTTATCTCCTACTTGCCCTCTAATTGCAAGAGAGGGGGCTGGAAGGCAGGTGTAATACCACCTTTGCCCTCATTCCCCTCAAGTGCAGTGAACTGAGCTCTGTGCATCTGAAGAAAAAGCACACTCATCCATAATGACACTGTCAGGAAGCCACATCATTGCATAAGAACATGTATAATGCTACCTGACACTGTTATGATGTCTGATGTTTAGGTAGTTTGTATGTGAGTCCAGGTCCTCATTGCTGTTTGAAGTTCTCAGATCACAGCCCACTGAATCTTTGTCCTTTTGCCAACTGGAGTGAGCCCTTTTGCAACACTACAATATCTAGCTGCATTATTTACAGTTATTAAAGTTATATTTGGTAGAATTTCCTTGGATCTATGGACTCTTGGTGTAGTGTTGTTGCTGTACTGTCTGCACATTTTGGTTATTGTAAGATAACTGAGTACTTCATTGGCGGTCATTTTGAAATGTTCATAATTTCCCTTATGGAAGCTTTTGTTGTTCCAGAGGCTGGACCTGGGTGATGAATTCTTCTGACTGTTTCTATGGTTTTGTTCCACTTCTTCCAAAGTCAGACTGTGATAGAGCAAGGTAAGAATGTCCTAGGCTCTGTCATTCCTTGAGCAAAAAGAACAGCAAAGAGAAAAAGGGTCCCTTGAATCTCAGAAATCCTGCATTATGTAGTTCTTGCTAGAAAACGACTATTCTGATTCACAAGAAATGTTGAGGTTTTGATATATTTGGTTCTAATGCGGAATGGAAGTGAGCCCTTTCAAAATATCCCATGGAAAAAATGAGAGATGGACGCACCCCAAAATAGACTAATAGCCTGGTGATTAGTGCAGTCACTGGGGAAGTGGGAGATAAGACACTTGGTTTACTCTGAGGAGGGGTGTCTTTCCGGAAGTTCCATCCTAAACCTAAGAAACAATTTTGTCAAGCTTGGTAAGTTTTTGAGAAAATATTTGTCTGTCAAGAGAACAGCATTTTCAGATTGGAAAGCAGTTTTGGCAAAAAATGTTGGACTGTTTCTAGGAGAGTGCAAATGCTTAGCAGGAGAAAATGAATTGGCAGTTTGAATGGTGAAAGGTGTGTGTGAAGTGCTTCTTGTATTTGCTTTGAAAGCCTTTATGTATAACCCCCCCTCCCCCGTTTGCTTTTAGAAGGAGCTTCTGGATGAAAACAACTGAGGACAGGAAAGTGCAACGTGTACAGCCGGAATGATCTGATTTTTGTTTTGTCAAATGTTAAACTAACCAGGAAGCATGGAGGGGTTTTCTTTTTTCTTGCAAATACTTCCCCAAGCTTCCTATGAGGTAAAATGGGCAATAAATAGCAGGGCATTTAATGGCATCATTCCAGGCCTCCCACCTCCTGGTGTTAGCATGGTCCTTTTCTTTCTTTCTTGTTTTTAGAGCACTGAGTTTTCAGGGGGAGGAGAGAGGGTCTGCCATTATCAGTGAGGGTGTCAAACTACAGTGGTTGGCTTCTGCAGCCCTTTTACCTCCCTGCCAAATTGGAGGAAGTTGAGCCATATTATTCACACCACTAGTAGTTTTGTCTTTCAAGTGAGACTTCCTTTTAAATTAAAACACATGTGCATGCACATATAATAAAACAGAACCGTGTGTCCTTCTCAAAAGTTCTTTTTCAAATATATCTGCATCTTTCTCTTCAAGCCTCCTGCTGCTTACCCAGTTTAAAAATGCTCCCTTGAAAGTTTAATCACTGGCAGTACCAGTATTGCTCTTGGAAAAAGATGCTGAAAACAGAAGCTTCTGAGGACAAGAGGAGAAAAATCTTCCTTATGTTTTAATAAACACCATAAAAAGTGATCTTTGTGAAAGCTGCATTCTGGGCGCAGTACATCTACAGGTTTCTCTCTGGTCTGTGCAGTCATATGAATAGTAGAAACTGCAATCAGATCTGTGCAAAATTAAGTGGTTTTGCTTCTCAAGATTTTGTGTAAACAATCTGAGTTCACATCAAAACCACACTTTTTGCACATTTTCAATATAATCCCACAGCCCTATTTCATTCAAAACTGGAACCAGATTTATGACAGGTTTGTATTTGATATTAGAACATGAAACAAATCTTTAAACCAGAGAAATTTAGTTTGTTTTTGGCTTTTGGTGTAAGCATTTTATGCAGTTCTATTGGCAATATGATTTCAGATCCACATAAGCTCATCATATCTGCTGTTTTGTTTGCAGTGTGGCATGTTCCTCGGGCAAACCAATCCAAGCCAATCTTCAAGGGTAAAAATAAATAAATAAGATTTTCTTTCTGACTTCTTTTTGCAGTTGTTGGTCTCAATGGTGACCTTAATGCTCAGCTTGTGCTAGATGGTGGTGCAAAGATGCATTACAATGCCATCCTGCTAGGATACCTCAGGCAGACATGTTGTCTCTGAGAGCACATAGGGAGCATAATTCTGACTCCGACAAGTAGTCTGAACTTCAGCAAAAGTACTTGTCAAAGTAGTTATTATAGGGCAGGAAGGATAACATCACCTATTATTAAAGTTGCCCGATGCTTCCCATTATAGACCTTGTTTTCAGCTGCTTATAATTGGGCCAAATTTTAACCATTTGGGCTGAAATTTTCTATATTAGGCATCTGTCTCAGGCTGAACTTTCTTTGGAAAATTTCATCCAGAACAGCTCACTATTTCTCAGAGAAAGGGTAAGAAAATATTATGTTTAACAATGTTAAAAATATTCCAGGGACTCTCTTTTCTGAAAAGTTCTCACCCCATCTCCCATACTGTGGAGCAGGGACATGAAGTTTAGCATGTGGGTGGCCTGTTTGTCATGACTGGAGGGGGTGGAGTGGGGGGACAGGAGGATAATTGGACTGCCTGGGCCAGGAGTTGAGGGAGTGGATACTGGGGAATGGTGGTGTAACATGCCTGGGAATGGGGAGCAGTTGGTGTGATTGGTGTGTCTGGAGGGATGAGGCTAGTACTTGCTGGGTGAGGAGACTGGTGCAGAAGAGACAGGATTGGGAGAGGTTGGAAGGGATGGAGCAGAAGGTGGGGGGGGAGGAGGTATGGGCAAAAGTGTGTGCCCACTGAAGCATGCTGTCCTCGAGAGCCAGAATGGAACCCAACCTTCCTGAGTCTCCCCTTTCCTCTGCTGTCTGCTAGAGAGTTTCACAGATATTCTGTCTCGTATCCTCCTATAGTGCTGGCCTACATAGAGGATTACAACCTACTGCTATCACTTATTCTGCTACTTCAAAGATACCTTGTAACCCCACTACTGACCCACGTGGATGTCATGCCACATGATGGAATTTCATTTTTTTCCATTTTCTTTTTTAAACTAGGAAATTACACACAAAAAACTGTTAAAAGAACATGATTACGGTTGCAAATTCAAGTGCTCAAAGGTTAGCAAACACCAGAATTAGGAAATGCCAGAATCATCTCTGTGCTAGCGATGAATCAAGGGTATGTAGTAAAGGAGGCTGGTCTTTGTAGGACCCCTACTTTAATTTTTAAAAATTATAATTGGGAACGTGCAGTGAATGAAACAAGGGATTGCAGGCAGATAAGGGATGGCTTCATAGTTAATGCACTCGAATGCCAAAGAGTTTCTATGCGGTGATATTCCAGTCACTTAAACCAAACTTTTCACAGGTGGTCACCCCTTGTATGTTCCTCATTTCTGGGTACCTGATTTGAGACCCTTAGGACTGATTTGCAGAATTCCTGAGCATTCATGGCTTTAACTGAAGTCAGCGAGAGCTGTGATTTGAACATATAAAGTGCTCTATAATGCTAAATACTCTGAAAAATCAGGTCTTAAGCATCTCAAACAGGGCATCTGAAATTTAGTGGATACTTTTGCCCTTATTCTCTCTGTGGCTCAATTCCCCATCTATAAAATGAGAGTAATACATCATCATTTTATCGGGATGTTATGTGTGAAACACTCAATGCTATGGTGAGGAGTGCCATAGGAAAGCCCATAAGGAAATGAATAATTCTATTTTAAGAGCAGAATCTGGATAGTATGCAGTAAATAAGCCATTAAAGAATGATAAGAAAACAAAATATTGAATAGTTGCTCATTAAGTGAGTACCATCCAATCTATGCACCGAATGAAGCAAGTGTACTGTGGGAAGAAATGTGATCATGTCATTAAAGATAGTATCAGAAATAGAGATGGTTGGAAAAATCCTGACAAAATGTTTTTTCGTCAAAATTTACTGATTCGTCGAAACTGAAGTGTTTCATGGAGGCAGTTTGATTTTGATGAAGGTCTGACAGAACTCTGCCTGCCAGGCAAGTTTCTGTCGGAAACCTGCTTGGTTTTCTGTCAGTTCAGCTACCTGGCTTCTTGACATCTTGTCAGGTGAACCGCTTCAGAGTCAGGGACTCAAGGTCTTCCAGGGTTTATGGCACCATTTCTCTTTGATAGGAAATATTGGGTTTTATTTTGAAGTGGAATGAAACCAAATTTCAAAACACTGAAATCCTCGGCAAACTGAGATTACCTTTAGTAGCACAATTCTAATCCTAATGCACACATGCAAAGGGGGCAAATTATGGTTGCACAGGCCATATTGATTCTGGCATTACCTACTTTTTGAATGGTTGGTGTTGCTACCTTACTCTTTTAATGTACTGTTTTGTGTGTAATTTTTACAGGAATCCCTAGAGACCTCAGTCTGTTCTGGGCCTCATTGTGCAAATATATAATTGGAGATGGGTCCCTAACCTGAACAATTTTCAGTCTAAGATAGATTGTGACTTTACCTGGAGCCCGGAGCGAGGGGAAGCACTTGGCTACATCACCCCCAGAGCAGCCCAAGGAAGGAATTGTGGCCACTCGCTCTCACAAATTCAAATCCTGGGAAATATAGATCCAGATTATGCTCCATGTGCAGTCCCATTATATGTGTTTGGTTTGTATATGTTTTTAGAAATAAACTCCCTTCTAGAGCATTTAAATAGCCCTTGAAGAATACCTTGGGAAGAGAGGGGTTCTTCAACTGGTCTAACAGGTCTATGCATTTTTTAATTCCCCGACCTATAGTGTAGGTGGCAGGTTGGGACTGGGAAGGGAAAAAGAGGTAGTTGCACTGTGCTCCAGCCATACTCTACTGGCATAATAGTCCCTAGAAGGCTGCCCAGAATAGTGCCTAGGCTGGTGGAATTTAGAGCTGCTCTGTATTGTATATGGAGCTTGATAGGTCCCCGGAATGGCCCAGTGTGAAGAGGCACAAAGGTGACTTAAAGCCAGTTCCTCACCATTTGTACTTGGTGCAGGAATGGGGGACTGCAGACTCTAGGTCAGGATGTTTAAAATGGCTCAGAATTTGGCCCCGATCTTCATTCCCCTCGAATTTAGTGATGTTTGCGCTCTTGTTATGTGGCATTACTTTCATATTAAACCCCACTGCTGTGCACCAAGTAAAGTATTTACCAAACAAAAGCCTCAGCAGTGAATGAATAGGGATGTCTCTCAAAATTATTTTATCCATTGAAAACAACTGAAAGACTCTAGAACAATAGTCTCAAGAATTCAATAGTTTATTACTAAATCATGGAGCGGTAATGTGCACGCACACACTCTCCATTGTCTGTCTATACAGCAAAATATCACGTGTATTTAAGTGAGGGGGTATAAATGTGCCTCTTGATTGTGGAGTGAATTTGCTTTAATTAATATCTGTTTTTAAACTAAATACATTTTGTTCCTTGGATCCCCTAGGTTTCAAATGTATCTTCTCTCATAGTCTGCTACAGTAAAATTATATCACTGAATTCAGACTGCTCATGTATTGGCACTTAACTACAATGAGCCCCATTATACACTTGGTTTACATTTCACTTAAAGTGCTCTGCTCTAGTTTAGACTACATTAAGGACAGGGTTTAATAGCCTTCTATACTTAATTATCACCCTTCTGTGCTATATAATAGTCTTTTAGAGTATGTAAATTACTTGTTATAACAAAGTATGCAGTGTACCTACTGAAATATCATTTCTATCAAAGGCCTATTTATGATTGCAAGTTGCTTGATTATGAGATTTGTGTCAAATATTTGGAAATCCTTTTTTGGATTTACAAGAACCCAGTCTGCAGCGGACTAAGGCATGACATTTTCTTAGCTGTAACACCTGCTTATGTATCTCCAATTGGTGCAATTAATCAGTCCTATAATATAGCAGCATTTCCTGAAATGTCTGATAAATCTATTCTGAGCATGGATACTGAAGTGGATAACTTAGATTGAATCACATTTTACATAATATATATGTCTGAATACATATCTTTGGCATCAATGGATTCCATGATATAGAATGTTTCTGAGACAGGGAACATATGTTACATGACTACCTGGCTTTTTGCATGCATGTTTTTCTTGCACAAATAGCTGTTAATATAAGCTGAATCTTCACAGTCCTTTAGTGAAAGGGATGTTACACTTATTATATGACCTCATAGTTAGAGGACAAAGCACAACACATTTGATTTGAATACATCTAAGTGTTTTGGAGTTTTTAAGGTTTTCTTGATCTTTAGGCTCAAACATTTTCCTCCTGGAAATTCAGGATAAATGTTTATCATTCCTATTTTGCGTGGATGTTTGTGTTTGAAAACTGGTTGAATTACTAGCTATGAATAATTTCAAACAAATGTAGCCCTTTCCTCTGTCATGCACAAATCACTTGTGAACAGAGTCTGATTTTTACAAATGTATTCACTTTTTATAGTAATTCAATAAACAGTTTATACAAACAAATTGCAGTCCATAGGTTGTTCATGGGCACTTCAGCTATTTGCTACTTGTAGTGTGGGAGTGGCCTTCTAAGACACAGGATATGGTTTTCATGATAGAGAGGAAATACCTGAAACCGAAGTTGGCTATTATGTAATGACAAAGAAGGAAAAGGATTATCCTTTTCATTGACCAGAATATGATATAAGTAAAAATGTTACACTAGAAGGTGAATCTCAAAGTGCTGATTAGGAAGTAGAGAAGGAGCAAGTGTTAAATGATTTTCCTGATAAATCTCTTTGGCCATAATGTCAACGTAGATATTATACTCTTAGGGTAAGGTTACACTACAGGATTATAGCGCGTTTACCTATTGCGCTATATGGGATGCGCTATAACCATAGCGCTATGTCGTGGCCACATTTGATGCTGCTGCCGCGGCACCGGGAGTGGTGCATGATGGGCAGCTATCCCAGCATTCAGCTGGGTGCAACGTGCTTTGCAAAGGAGGGGGTTGAGGGGGAACGGGGAACGTGTACGGAGGGAGACAAGTTCAGGCTATCACTGATTTCTCTCTACGGAAAAGTAGCAGGCTCTGAATTTCACTCAACACAGCTCCATCGGTAAGCAGTTTCACTGCTTAATTGCTTCTGTTAAGAGCGGAGTTCTGTAAAGGAACTTCCGCATTCCTAATTCTGTTTGCAAAACAACACTGAACACCTCAAATGCCTTAAATGGCTTCCTAATTGCCTTAAATGGCTCAGAGGCGTGCCAGAGATCCCTTATCGTGTAATGACTGATTACACTGGCCCTAACACGCTACAGGGCTAGCGCAAAAAGCCTTATGACACTCTGAGAGGAGGTTTACAAGTTGCGCTTTAAAGGGAGACTTTTTGCGCAAAATGTGCATTGACAGTGTGTATGGTTAGAGAGTTATAGCGCTCCTGGAGGCTTTTTGCGCTATAAAGCGCCAATCTAACCATGCCCTTAGACTGGGAGCTGTTTTAAACTGGAGCATTTTATTAACACACTTTTGTCAGAATCCAACCACCAATTGCAAAACCCCACTGCTGGACAGTCTTTTCCGGAGCTCCACACTGTTCTGTGATCACACCCACCTGACCAGAGTTGTCCCTCTGATTGTTTCAATACTTAAGGGGACAGGACACAGGAAAATAGAGCTCTGGCATTCCAGACAACTCTTACACCAAAACATTTAATCTAAATTTATACTGACATATATATAATACACTAGCAGAAATACCCGGTGTTGCTCTGGGTATTTGTAATTGGAAACTGGGATGTAAAAAGACTACAATGTTTTTTATTAATACAAATTTTGTTCAGAAGTCTCATTTTGTCTAATTAATTTCATTCTCTTGCATTTAGATGTGGTTTCTCCGATACAGTTTCGCTTTTTAAGCGGCATAATAAATAGGGTTCTTTTAAAGAAAAAAACAGTGTATTTAATTAGGTTTGCACTACACAACACTAAGCTCTCTGGTTATCTGTATTATTACATCATAACTATGTCACAGACAACAGCATGAGTTAACCTGCTGCCCAGATGATGTTATGTGAGCTGTGTAGTTGATATTAATGGGCTTTAATGAATTTCACCCCTAGGGGGTGTAAGAGATGAGATTTAAAAAAATTTCAATTCTTACCCTGATTAGGACCCTAAAGCCTATAACTGTACCAAATTTCAAGTATCTAGCTGAAATGGTGCGGACGTAGTAAGGGAACATACATACATACACACATACACCATTTGACTTTTTTATATATCTATATATATCTATATATATATAGATATATAGATATCGTAACTTTAACGCTACATAGACGTTTTACAGGTGTGTGTGTGTGTGTAACAGGGCCGGAAAGTGATACATTTTTTCCCCCAGAGTACTGGGTCTTTAGTTTGCTTAGAACTCTCCCTGTGTACAGCAACCATATTTATTTTCATAGTTCATTGCAGAGGAGAGACAGACACTGCCCTCTCATGGAGACTTTGTTTTTGTTCTTTCTTGTCTTGTTCTTTTAATCCTAAAAGGAAACATTCAAGATGAAAGCTCATTCTTTGCCATGCAATGTTTCTACATGTATACATTTATAATTTCTCAGCCTAGAACTTGTGACTGCAAGGTGGTTTTACAGGGCACAGTTATGCTCTGGGATGAGTGGGAGAGGAAACATCGGTGGGGAGGGGGGAGGAAATACAGCAATGAAAGGTCTTTGCTTTCTGAACATGTATACTGCTGCTCTGTGCATGACTACTGCAGTTTGGTGGTGCAGCAGCTAAATAATGCATGCGATCACTCACTTCTGTTATGATGTGCACACTGAAGTGTGTCTGAGCTGCTTAGATCACATCCCCTCTAGCTGCCTCCTTGCTGTTCCTGTGAGGAGCTTACTAGTCAATCTATTACTCTAAAATCACACTTCTCTTGTTTCCAAGATCAGCTGTTTTAGCATGTGGGTTGTAGCTGCTGTTGCCATCCATTCCTTCTTTTTAACAGGACAAGCTAAGGGAGGCAGAAGCTTGAGAAAGGGCAACCGTGGGGAATAGAGAGTTGAAACCTTGCACATTAAGCCATCCTTGATGTAGCTCCTCTGAAACCAATGGAATCACCTCAAGTTCATGCCCAAAATTCTTATGATCTAAAGGCCTCATCCAATTCTCACTAAAGTCAATGAGTGTTTGCATTGACTTCAGCGTGGGATGGATCAGGCCCTAAATACAAAAGGAAGGGAAAGTCTGAAGCAATGAGCAGTGTGCCTTGCTCAATGCTGAAGTGAAGAAGACATCTTATTTGTATAACGTTTTGCTTCCCCCCCCCCCTTCCATGTTTCAGTTTGGTTTTGATTTTCAGTGGTTATTAGCATAATGCAGGTAAGTAAATGCTAGGAAAATGTAAATTGATTACTTGCATCCTAGGCTGTTAGGATGTGTAGCTTCTAAATAAACAGTGATGTTATCTTTGAATAGTTGTGGACAGCTAGGGAAATTTCTGACAACTGGAGAAAAAGCAAATGTGATTTTCAGACAGAAAACTGAGCTGGCAATTACTCTACTTCTAATGTCTATTTCTAGTAAAATAATAGAATAAATATTCAAACAAAAGGCACTTCAAAAAAGTTTAATATTTTGCTTATTTTTTAACTTTGATGGTTGCAGGGGTAGTACAAATCTAGGAGAAGATTTTAGATCAGTTCTGCTCTTACTCAACACATCTTTTCATCTCCAACTATCTTCTCCAGCCCTCCTACACCACCAAGTACAGAATTAATTAAACTTTGCTGTATACTAAAGTAACAATTTTCAAATATTTGGAAACTGCTACAAGCATCCAGCTTTATAAAGCTGTTTATTAAAGTATTGACTGAGGAAGGCAGAAAACCATGATGTCTGAGGTGCTTCTTCAAATCTTCGTGGTCTGAAATAGTAAAGGATTTGCACTGTGGTAGTTTCTTTGATCGTCTGCCTCTAATTTTTCAGTGGGCTGTTAATCCCATTAGACTTTGTGCACTGTGTTTGCACTTGCACAAAAGCTGTTCAAACAAAGCCAAAATGTTGACACCACTATGCTCTGACAACATTTACAATGAATATTAAACACACTTGGACTGGTTTTGAATAAATTTTAGAAATAGATTCCAGGCTGCAATTAGTGCTAAAAAGGTTGGGATTTTGCTTTTTTTTTCCTTAAAAAAAAAAACAACAACAAAACTTTGAGCAACTTGGAATGACCTTGTGTATGCAATAATTATATGAGAAGATAGAAGTCAGATACATTAAAAATAGAGCTGTTGAATTTTTTGGTTAACTTTAAAAAAACAATCAAAATGACTTTTTGTCAAAATGGAGACTTACATGAGAATTTCCATTTACTTCAGATTTTGGGGTTTTATTAAAAACTGATTTTTCTTCAGGTTTAAATGGCTCTTTTTAGTTGGCAAAAACATATAAGTTTATTTAACTTTTTAAAATGAAAACATAAAAAAATTCAGTAAAAACTCTTACTTCCTCAAAGTTTTTCATAGGAAATAAAAACTTCCCAACTAGCTCTAATAAAAATAGTTCAAGAACTTTTTTCCCCTTATTACCTCTATGCAGGCAAACAGATGACCAGGGAGATTCTCTGGTACAGCTAGATCTCTGAGCCAGTATAGGATGGCAGTCTTTCTTGAACATATCAGGTCAATTTTAAGAGTGAAATCAATGTGAAGTTGAAGGTGGATAGAGGAAAAGGGAAGGGATAGGGTTCAATTCACCCATTTTCTCTGACGTATATGGGTGCATCCAAATGCCTCTTCTCTGTTAGAAGTCGTGGTGAATCCATTACTGCTGTAACAGATATGGTGACTAGTTAGTGACTGTCAGATTTGAATCTCAGTTGCACAGGTGAGAATCTGTAACTCTGTGAATGTGTCTGGATACTGAGGGCAGCAGCATGTCCATGGTGATCTGATGGTGAGCAGCTGTGTCCATGACCTCTCAACATTCATGGATACTAACCCCTGCAAGAACACTTTTATACAGGGGCATCTGTTGGGCATAGGAAAGGGAGTTATGCAAAAGAAACCACTTTCCTGCTTTCACAGCTTTTTTCCCCACCCCTCCCATTCAGCAAGTCTGGTTTTCTTATACCCGCAAGTGGAAGGGATTAGTTGACCCATAAAAGCTAAAAATCCTGACATTTCAGTTAATATGAAGATTCTATTTTTATATAGAATATATACTGAAAAATCATAATTAGTATCTAGCTATAATTTAACTGAACCTAAATGTTGGGGCTTACATATTTAGTAATATCTCTTTTTAAAAATATTTTATACACTATTTCTTTCAGGGAGGAGCAAGTCTCTCTTTAGTATAACTTAAAATTATTTCCTTTAAAAGATTTCTGTGTTGAAAAATGATTCTCGCCTTTAAAAAAAAGGTGTCCACTTGGCCAGATATAACAAAATGATAGAGAATTTCAAAGAAGAGCTACCAAGTGAGAGTGGTAACAGTGGTCGTGAATGACTGAGTTCCAGCCTGGTGGACGTCAGTAACTGGGACTGAGGCAAATGGAGTGTGTGTGGTTTGTGGGTGTGGGGGGAAACCTGGGTCATGATCATTAGTCTCCTTTAGCACCAGCCTGGAACCTTTTCAAAGGGTTGGAATGATTGAAGCTCCAAAGCAATCTTCCTCTGATTTCTATTAAGGTGCTGAAGTACTCCATCAACAACAATGTATTGTCCAGAAAAAACAGCTTACCCTAGTGAGTGAAGGAGGAAGATTTTTACCTCTGTGTGGTAGAGTTCTTATTGCTTTATCTCCCTTACTGATGTGGCTTCTTGATTACATTATCCTTTGCTTTTTTATTCATGAGCAATAGGCCTGAAACAGGAATAGCTGAGCCTGAGAAATGTGTTCTAGCAGGACAAATGACTTTCACAGCAACAGAGAAGGAAAAATGCCTCTCTCTCTTTCTTTCTCCCTTGAGTGGGGTGAGAGAGAAGGGTTCAATTCTGGGACATGCTGAGTGCTCTCTATGCAAACTGAAATCCTCACAGGATTGGGTCTCAAATGACTTTCCTAATTACATTTTGCTTCAGCTTTTCAAAAGTAGGATACACAAAATAGGCTGTTTCTCATGCTGCATTCATTCTGCCAGCTTTTACTTTGGAAGACTGGTCTCTGGTCTCAGGAGTGAGGTACAGATCTGTCACCGTCCTGCTTCGTGGATGTTAATATTCCTCTTCTCTTTCTATGACTCACTCCGAGCGCATCTAGTTCATTCACAATGGTAATTTTCTATTTCCACTTCAAACCCCCCCCCCCCCCGATCTAATGTCCTGTCAGCTGCTGTTTATCTGACGTTTCAAACGTCCTGGCTTGGTTTCTTTTTCCCTTTCATTACATTTTCTCCCTTGGTCCAGAAAGTTGTTTTAGTTTGTCATTTCTATTCCCCTGTCAGCAGCATTCTTCATCGTGTCTGGCTCAGGCAGCTTGTCTGCATGGTTTTCTTTATCTTGTTTTTGTGCTGAATTAGTGCCTCCTAGGAAGCCTAATGTAGCATAACATAATTAAGTGACAATATATGAGGTGCCAGTCCTTTACCCGGCAGTTAATGAATGGCTGGAAGATTTACAGGCATGAGGTGAAGTCGAAGGGAATTTGACACTCAAGCTACTAATTAAGTGATAGGTAGAGAACTGGCATAAAATATTTTTAAAGCTCCTGTATATACAGTACTTTTAATTTTAATGGTATCTAACTTGTTAAAAAAATAGAATGGTTTACAATAAAGATGTACCATGCAATGTCTCCTTTCAACTGTGGCCCTTCTCTCTTTCTCCTCTCCAAAGCAAACAACCTCCCTTTGCCCTCCACCCTAAAACAAAATATAACCAAAATAAAACATGCCAGGTCTCCAGGCGAGAATCTTTCAGAAGTTGAGAGGATTCAAGTCACTAATTTTAGATGGACCTTATAGGCTAAATTCTGCCATCTGTATAGAAGACATGGGTACGGTGCAATGGAGAGCTGCATCAGGCCACACATCTTTTCATCTTTCTCAAATAGCCACATGCACATTGAGATGTGAATATAGCCCCAAGGGTAGGACTTTGGGGTCGAACTTGCAGTCCAAATGTAACATACACTTGTTGTCTCCCCAAGTGATATAATATCTTTGATATTTTTCAGCCATGACGTCAGTGAACCCCACGAAGTGGAGTGAGCTTAGCAATGTGCTCTAGGAATGGGGTCTTGAAGCACAGGGCACAAAATAATGAGGCCCTGAGCAGCAATAGTGAGAGGTTCTCAAGCAAGCCCTGTGGCATGCTTCACGCATGCCTAAATGTTGTTCCGAGCCCACCTTTTCTATTCCTAAATAGCTAGTGTCACTCTTTAGAGGTCACTACTGTAATTTACAAAAACAAAGCAGTAAATGTCTAAAATACTATAAAATGTTGAAATTCCAAGTTTTTTCCACTGAGGGTAGGGGGGATTTTTGTTAATGACCAGTTAAACTTTGTTTATAAACCTCTGTTTTTGTTTTTTTGAGGGGGAATGTTTACTCTGGCTAAATATTTGTTTGAAATATTTTCTATTTTAACTGCATATTTAGTGTGCATTTTGAAGGGTTTGCAAAACTATATGATAGCAGCACTTATGTGGTGTGTGCAAGGCACATATGCTAGAATGGGTTTTGCTTTGCCAATTCAAAAGCACCTCAAATGATGATGTGAGAGTGGGGGGTGGAGGTAGGGAGTCACTCCAAATCACCAGCTCTTCATGGGTTACTCCATTTTTTTTTCCTTTCGCTTTCATTGTCCCTTACTTTATTGATCAAATAAATTCTCCTCAAGTCGCTACATATTGCTGCTATAAGATCCCTAGTGTAGACATGGCCTTAGGAAGGATTTAAGAATGGGATTTTTCAAAAGCACCTTAGTGATTTGGGAGCACAGTTTCCTTTTAAAATCAATGACCAAAACAAAAAAAAACCAAAACCCACCTTAGGTGCCTAACTTTAAACCAAAGTTGGAACATTTTGTCCTTTGTGATGAGCTGATTAGTGTATGTGTATCATTGCCCTTACCTGGGCAGAATCAGTACTGCTCACTTTTGTCATAGGCCTTTGACAGCTTGCCACAAACCAGTTACGTTCCATCTCAAGTGGCAGGTCTGCTTTTGAAGTAGAAATATCTGGGTTCTATTTTTGTCACCATGAAGTTTTAACTCACTAGAGTGATATGAGGTGACCCTGGAGTTTTTATTGCTCTAATGTTAATGACATTTGAACGTCCATGAAACCTGCTTGCTCAACAGTGGAGCTTTGTCCAACTGCTAGTGTGTTTAATTGGCTATTTGTGTATATGTACCACTGCCCTCTACTGCATGAGATCAGAACTGTTCTAATATGTGTCTCAGGCCCTTTATTGAGCAGCTGACAGAAAAGATCCTTCAGTTCACATGGAAGAGGCTTGTGCTTTTGGAGCAGCAGAATGGGAGTTCTATCACTGTTGTTCTGTAAAGCTCAAAGTGGCTGTAGTGTGCAGAATAGTGACAATCGGACTAAATCTTTCAAGTAATCTGTAAGACGGGAAGAAAACCTTAAAAATGCCTCCTTTTCTTTCTGAGAGAAGAAACTGTAAGTCAATATCCTACCCTATAGTGAAACATTTTAGAGTATGGTTCTTCAAGTAATTTGGTAATTTAACCCCAAATATTTAATTTGGTAATTTAACCCCAAATATTTATCAAATGATGCATCTTTAGTGATCTTTTGAATGAGTATTTTCATTCCAGTGAAGAATATTAATGGGAATTCATGGAGTGACTTGAACAGAACTTGCAGGTCCCTTCTAGTTGTCCATTGAAACCTGGCAAAGTAGCAAAGTTTGGACCTGGACCCAAAATTCCCCAAACTCTGATGTGTTTGGATCTGAGATTTTGATATGGACATGCAGAGACAGCATGACGTAGTGTGAAATTCAGAAGCCAGTGTAAGTTTCTCCCAAGTTCAGGTATCTTTTGATTTGAGCTCACTACTAACAGCTGAAAAGGAAACTTGTGAGTTTATCTGTAAACCTGAGTTCTCTATATTACTTTTTGAAAGATTAGAATGTCTTCTAATTAAAGTATATAGTGCTTTTTACATGTACAGTATCATGGTGTCCGTCTAATAAATGAAAGACATAGTAAAGAGTACTTGGAGAAGAAGTAAAAAAGTTTTTAGTTTTAAAACTGAACACAACAGCTGCATGAATGCCACAGGGTAGGGAGTTCCAACATGATAGAGCCAAGTCGGGGACTAGATGGCTCATGTGATTGTAAATGTGATATGAAGCCATTTGCCTCCAGGTTATCAATTCAAATGCAACTCATGATTGTATTGGTTGAAAGTCATGATTATCTAATAGCTTTAAGCAGCTTTGTGGTCCAGATCCTAGAGTACTACTCTCCATGTAAAAAAAAAAAAAAAAAAAAAAAAAAGAAAGAAAGAAAAAAACTGTTAAAACTGACACTAAAAGCCAAACTTTCAAAAGAGGTACTTGGTGCTTAGCATCTCTGTAAATCTGACCACCTACTTTTGGGCCTAAACGGAAGCTGGGCTCTTTAAAAATCCCAAATATAATTGCTAAGCACTTGCAAATCTGCCCTTGAGTTTCTTGAAAATCTGGCTCCACTTGGCTCCTTTGACAACTTCAGCAGAGACCTAGTGCTGAATGCACACAGAGACTGTATTTCAAGAGTTGATCTTTCTTCCAGAACAGGGATGGGTTGTGGACAAAAAGGTAAGGGGGAAAAGGAATGATCTACCTTTTGTGTGGATAACTAAAGGTGCTCTGGTTTTTTTAATTGCTTTTCCCTGTACAAATGGAATATAAAGCAGAATCAAAGACAGAGCAGGAGCTGATTATACAGTCTGTATTGGAGTAAACTTAGAATAAACTCTCATATGTAAAAGGATCTTGAATTTGTGAGAATCTAAAATTTCAACATTTAAAATGTTGATTTTCTTCTGCAGAGGTCATCATTGCAAATATGTAGTAACCGGGTCAAAGGTGGGCACTAGTAACAAGAACACCCGGACATGAAATGTGAAGTGTAAGTTTGAACAGATGGCAAACAGTTTTTATAAGTAGTCAGAAGGCCATTACATTAATCTAGATGAAAAAAAAAGACTAGGAAATGCACTGGGATTTTCATAGCAAAGTGTGGTTAAATTAAAAAAGGTAGGATGATGGCTGTAGGAGTGCCTCCTAGGGAAAATGAGAAGTACAGGAAGTTTTGAGTAAACTCAGAGGTATAAGGGCAGTACAAAAAATCCTAAAGGACGGTCCATTGCAACTCTATTATACTACATTTGGTGAAAAGGCCAATCCACTGCAGGGTTGTATTCCAGACATGCCCAACCTGTGGAAAAAACCCCATGGAAATTTGGCTTATTTTTGGCTTAATTGGCTTGTGAATTTCTTTTTGGCTTGTAGTTAGTTGCTGCTGCTTCTTTTTTTTTTTTTTTAATTAGGCTCCTGGCAAGCAGGGGCAAGGGAGGGAGAGAGTCAGGGGTGAACAGCATCCCACAACAGTCCCAGACTGCATGCCGGGGGGAACTAGTCACAGAGTGTTGGTGTTCTTAGGAATTGTCTTGTTTTGGCCTTGTTTTGAAATAGCATTAGCTTTTTTTTGGCTTATTGTGAAAGTTAGGGTGCTTATTTACCACGTAAAAGTTGGCAACTGTATTTTATTCCTGGTTAACTTGCATAATAAGTCATTAATGTCCTTCTGTCAGGGCAGATACAATACAAAGAAACATTATGGTTGCATGCATTTATATTTTGTATATTGAAATACTGCATGTACATATTAGACCCTAAGGTTCCTGGCAAGTTAACAATATGGTGTTGTTGCAAAGTTAGGTCAAGTCTTCCTGATAGCCGATCTTGAACAAAAGACATTTTGTAGTGCACAACTAGATAAGAGCTCTTCCAGCTTCCTGGTTGCAGAACACAACTATCATTTGAAAGGCCCCAAATGGATTGATATATGTATTTCCC
The DNA here is from genome assembly GCA_032164245.1 of Sternotherus odoratus. Lineage (NCBI taxonomy): Eukaryota > Metazoa > Chordata > Testudines > Kinosternidae > Sternotherus > Sternotherus odoratus. The sequence continues at coordinate 34,854,298 of JAVMKO010000004.1, forward strand.
CACATGTGCTGCTATAATCCTCCTATTGACTTATAACATTCAACAACCAGTAGGAGAACTCTTCAATCTCTCTGGCCGCTCAATAACTGACCTAAAATTGGCAATTCTTCAACAAAAAACTTCAGACCGACTTCAACAAGAAACTGATGAACTGGAATTAATTTGCAAACTGGATACCATTAAATTAGGCTTCACTAAAGACTGGGAATGGCTGGGTCATTACACAGACTGAAATCTATTTCCCCATGTTAATTTTCCCCTACTGTTACTCACCCTTTCTTGTCAACTGTTTGAACAGGGCCATCCTGATTATCACAACAAAACATTTTTTTCTCCTGCTAATAACAGCTCATCTTAATTAATTAGCCTCTTAGAGTTGGTATGCGCAACCCACCTCTTCTTATATTCTCTATGTGTACGTATATATAATCTTATATAAACTGTATGTTCCACTTTATACATCTGGTGAAGTGGGTTTTAGCCCATGAAAGCTTATGCCCAAATAAATTTGTTAGTTTCTAAGGTGCCGCAAGTTCTCCTCATTCTATTGACTTCAGTGGAAGTTACATCTCGTTGTTGAGGAGTTGAGCACACAGAATCTAAGGAACCACTAAAGCTATTACCATATACTTAGCATTTGGCCTGAAGTTCCAACCCCCCTGAACAAATGGAAAAGATGTAGGTGTATCTCTGCGCATAATTAGAGCTTACCTCACTTTGCCAATGCATAGCACCTTTTGCCCACGAAGACTAGAGCTGGAGGAAAGAGAGATCCATCCTCTGAGGCCATATGGTGAGATACAGATAAGGAAGGAATACATAGTTATGGATTCATCGTGGTTCTCCTCATAACTGCTTTTTGTGGGTTTCTGTAGCTTTAGTGGCCTCAGAGACATTTTTTGGGGGGGGGGGGAGGGAAGTTTACCTTTAAGAAGTTTTATTGTGGGGACATTTCCTCTTGTAGCTGCAAGTGGTGTGATCCGTTGCCAAGGAGTTTGTTCTGTCCGGGACTGGAGGATGAAAGGTTGATAGGTGATAATTAAGAGGAAGGATGACAATGTGATAGTGAATGATCCACCTGCCTCAAACTGCCCTGTGCACTTGTAACTATGAAAGGTGATGCTTCCGATTCTTTTAAACATCTTCTATCAAATTTGTGTTTACTCTGACAGTCAGATGTTGAGGTTTGTAACGATGTGAACAGTGCAATAGGGCTACACATCCTGTATCTAAAGTACTTTACTAACTAAGCATGACTCGCCTGTTCATCAGTGACTCGCCTGTTCATCAGTAACTCATCTATCCATATTTTTTCCCTTTATTTTGTTGCTTTGGGCTTGCTTTCCATGTTCCTGAACTCAGCCTGCCTGGGAGCAGTCATTTCTCCACCTGCTGGAGCTGTGCAGCTACAGTACTTGCTGGAGCACTAAGAACAAGCTTAAAGAGAGAAAAATTCAGGGGTTGTTTTGGGACTTGGTGATAGTGAATTCCAAGCACTTTTTCCATCTGAAATATTTTTCAGTTTTCATTGTGAGGAACTTGAATATTAGTTTTGCATCACAGATTAACATGGACATTCCAAAAGTGCTTGAATAAATTATTTATTTTTAAAAAATATGGTCAGCTAGTGGAAATAAAATCACTTAGTGGCTCTGTGCTGAATTCTAAAAAGTTAAAATCAAGACACTCCATAGGGCCTGCTGAATAACCTAGGTGAACACTTGAATAAATTGGACAAACATCCTGTTCTGTGTCATATATAATATCATTTTGTGAAATTGTACTGATCTGGGCAATAAAGACAATTGTCCACATTTTGCCGTTAGCTTCACCTATATAATATACTTGACTTCACTTCCTTGGCCTACTTCCTTTACAAGCAATATGGAAATATGACTTACAATGTCATTTCCTACTTCTTTGGATGTGGCTGTTGACAGGATTACAGCATAGAAATTTATCAGAAAATAAAGAATTCTGTACAGCCTGAGCTCAGTACTTCAGAGAATCTAGCCACGCCTGATAATCACAATGTGATGAAGCTGTAGGGTTTGGGAGTGCTCAATAGGATCAGAACAGAGACAAAACTCATTTTGCTTGTGCCCATTTGCAGAATTCTACACCTGGATTAGAGACAATGAGGGCTGCAGAACCCCAAACAATTTTGCTTCTTTGCTAACTTAAAAATGAAAGTCAGACTTTTAATTTTAGCTTGATATCTATTACAAGCCACTGTGCCCATGTGTTTGTGAGTTCTATTGGGGCATGTTCAGATTTTTTTTTCTTTGGTTTTCTAAGAGAGTGATCCTCATTCCTGGACTTCACTGGAAGTATTGAGTGCATGAGGAATGCAAGATTCGGTCCACAGAAACTAAAGCATATTAAAAAGAGTTAATAGGCACTTGTGTGTCCAAATGTAATTACCTTTCTTATGTCAGAGAAAGGCAGCACATTTTCTTTGAATAATGAGGTTTCACCTCATTCAGAGAGCCACCATCAAAATGTTTGCTTTTTAAAAATCTTGTTTAACTTGAACTGAAAACATACTTGCATTGTCTGAACATAGGAACAACCAATAAAGATGTGTTTTCCTTGTTACACTTGGACCTTTTGAAAAGAGGAATGCCAAAAATCTTATGACTCTGTATTTGGGCATGGCCAGTAAATTAGTAGACAGTGGATATACCTTTGAAATGTTACAGTAAGTTATGGACCTGGACTTAAGCCAGGGTTTACTTTCTTGATGCAAATCTTACATGATACAAAAAAGGCCATGTTACAGGCTACCATGAGATACAGTTTCTTATGAATAAAGACAGCTCACAAGTAACCAAGCCACGAGAGGGCAATGGGTCCTTCACATAAGCTGGATAAAATAAAAATGATATTTCAAACAGTTAATCCTTTCTGACAAGTGATTGGTTATTTAAAGCAATCTAGTCTGGGGAAAAAATCAGAGCAATTTGACCCTAAGATGCACATTTTTGGCTTGCAGATTCTCTCTCATGAACAGTGATTGTGTGTGTGTTTACAGTAAAACCTCGATATAACGGACTAATTCAGGCAAGGGGGTGTCCGTTAAAGCCGAAAGTCAGTTATATAATAAAGTAGGTTTTCCGAATGTGTATGTTAAAAAATTGACAAATTAGTTAGTTTACCTGTTTTTACTTATGTAGACACGTTTGTGTAATTAAAATGAAGTATGTATGAAAAGTTTAATTTCACAGAAAAGTTTTCTACAGTAGACTCTCGATTATCCAGGATGATCGGGAAAACCTTAATCCCGGTTAATAAAATCCCAGATAATCATGCGTCTACTGGAGGGGAGGGGAGGGGGGTTTGCTGGCCGCCCTGGGGGTGGGGGATGGTGGTGGTCCCACCACTTGCCCCAGTCAGCTCCCCTGCTAGCCTGGGTGTAAGAAGCCCAGGCTGGCAGCGGGCTGAGACCCCGGCTAGCAGGAGCCTGCAGGGAAACTCTAAAGCGGTAGCCGGCTGAGCACTCAGGCTGCTGCCACTTTGGGGTCTTCCCCCAAGCCTCTTGTCAGCCGGGGTCTCAGCCCGCTGCCAGCCTGGGCTTCCTACACCCAGGCTAGCAGCAAGTTGAGACCCCGGCTGGTTAGGATCCATCGGGGGAAACCCCAATGTGGCAGCAGGCTGACTGCTCAGCCTGCCGCCGCTTTGGGCTCTCTCCCCAGTCTCCTGCCAGCTGGGGTCCTGCTGCCTGCCCCAGTCAGCTCCCACTGCCAGCCTAGGTGTAGGAAGCCCAGGCTAGCAGTGGGAGCTGAGACACCCCCCCTCCCCCCGGCTGACAGGAGCCTGCGGGGAAAGTCTAAAGTGGCAGCGAGCTGAGAAGCGTCAGCGGCTGAGCTCTCAGCCCGCTGCTGTTTTAGAGTTTCCCCGTAGCTCTCCTGCTAGCTGGAGTCTCAGTTCCCGCTGACAGCCTGGGCTTCCTACACCCAGGTTGGCTGCAGGCTGAGACCCCAGCTGGCAAAGGGCCAGCTGGGGAAACCCCAAAGCAGCGGCAGGCTGAGCGCTCATCCCACCGCCACTTTGGGGTTTCCCCCCGCTGGCCCCTTGCCAGCCGGGGTCCTGCCTCCTGCCCCAGTCTGCTCCCGCTGTCAGCCTGGGTTCCCTGCACCCAGGCTGTCAGCGGGAGCTGAGTGGGGCAGGTGGCAGGAGCCTGGGAAGAGAGCCCAAAGCGGTGGCGGGCTCAGCACTCAGCTTGCTGCCGCTTTGGGCTTTCCCCCCAGGCTCCTGACAACCGGGGTCTAAGCCCGCTGCCAGCCTGGGTTTCCTACACCCAGGCTGGAAGCAGGCTGAGACCCCAGCTCATAAGGGGCCAGTGGGAGAAGCCCCAAAGCAGCGGCAGGCTAAGGTTGAGCCTGCTGCCGCTTTGGGGCTTCCCCTACTGACCCGTTTAGACATCCTGGTTAATCCGCAGCCCGGTTAACCCGTGCCCGGATAATCGGATTCTACTGTAACAGTGAATTAATAACACAAAATAACCTGTTCATTTAATTATAAGCAAATCTTGGTTAAGAGAATTTTAAAATTAACAGGGTGTTAATTTTCACATATAACACATGGACCAGAAATTTTGTCCGTTAAATCCGAAGTCCATTAAATCGAGGTCCACAAAATCGAGGGTTTACTGTATTTACTTAGTGGTTTCAAAAAGAGTTATGTGCTTATAATCCACTTATTACTGGAACAAGTCTCAGTTCCCGCATGCAGTTTTTACTCTGTTGTGTTAGATTTATTATCAAGTTCAGTATGCAATTGGTGCTCACAGCAGATCTGGATGTATTCAAATCCAGATGGGAGCTACTTATTCTGATTTCCATTGATTTATCCATCTTCCCCTTACTCTGTTCCTTCATTGTTCTTCAAGATGTGAATTATGGGTTTGAAAACGATTGAAAAACAGTTTCTCTCCACCAGCTGAAGTCTCGCCTCTGACTAGCTAGGAAAAATTCTTGAGGTTTTGAAGAAATGCACAGGCATTAAACATTTGAGACTCTCTTCCCATGGAATACTCCATCTGTCTCTACATATTCACTGTATTAGATACCAGTATGCATAAATGCTGATATTGACTTTTGGGCTAAATTGTCCCTTTCACAGAAGAAGATGGTGCATAAACCTTACCATCCCAGGAGTAGCCCTGGAATGGATTGTGCCTCAGAGACACTGTTGTGAGGCACAATTATTTCACTTTTCTCCCTCTGTGAGAGGAGGTTAATTAACTGTAGTCCTTGAAGAGGTGCAGCTCCTGCCTTTGCATCTGACCAGATACTTTACATCTTACCAATGAAGACAGGCTGGCTCTGGCATGCTCCTGACCTCTCCATGCCTGCTCACTCAAAGGGGCAAGTATTTGGGGAATGAACGCTGTACCTTAGACCCAAAGACATCTTCTCAGGTGTTACTTTGCCAAGCAGAGACGAGAAGTCAGAACTCTTTCTTCTCAGTTCCACAGAGTAAGAAAAGGGAGGAGTCTAGCCCTACAAGTGCAGTAGAAGGCCATGGCTATGCTATGGGGACAATACTGGCCTAGCTAAGGTGCTGTAGCTATGTCACGATAAATCTCATAGAGTTTAAGGCCAGAAGGGCCCATCATAATCATCTAGTCTGTCCTCCTGCACACTGAAGGCCACAGAACCTCACACAGCCACTCCTGTAATAGACCCCTAACCTCTGGCTGAGGTATTAAAGTCCTCAAATGATGATTCAAAGACTTCAGATACAGAGAATCCACCATTTTCACTAATTTTAACCTGCAAGTGACCCATGCCCCATGCTGCATAGGAAGGCAATACCCCCTCCCCATGGGCTTAGCAAATGAGGATACTAAAAACATTATATAGATATCATAGACTTGGTGCTGCCCACTCTGCCTGCATGGGCCTTTGGGTTAGGGAGAAGCAGACAGTAAACAAAGTGAGATCCACTCGAAAGGAACTACTTTTCTCTAAGTTTGAGGCTTTGTTTGGTCAACATGAATTTCCATTACAACCTGGTATGAGGCCCCATGACTTGTTTCTATAGATGGGCAAAGCAACTTTTAAAAACAAAAATCAGCACAAACCTTTTCCCTTAGTATTGGTGAGTTCTGGAAGTGGAAGTACTACAATACTGCCATGAATACTATTTGATGATATTGCTAATATTTAATGATATTGGTGGTAGCTAAGCAGTGCTGCAAATCTTGCAAGAAAACCTGGTATTGCCTGTCCAGTTTCTGCACCCATGAAATTGATATGTTCAGATAAATATCAAATAAGCAGTTGGACTAAATGGAACGTCTGAATCCTTTTGAGCTTCATCCATTAGTAATTATGTCCAGAATCTACTGAAGGCAAGATTTTAGAACCAAATCCTCTTCCAAGCAAGGCATAGGTGTTATAGTGACACCCCAGCACTAAGTTTACTGTGTCTGTTGAATGGCGGATAATGGTTAAATTAGGTGTAAAAACGTGCAGGATGCTCTGTTACTTTTTTTTAAAGGGCTCCTTCTGTAACCAGTGAGCAACTTAAGTGAGCCTCATTTTGCTAAAAAAAACATTTTCAAGCTAAAGTCCTTGGGTGACTGTGAAGGACTTGGGGAGTGGGGGAAGAAGGAAATTTAGCCATTTGAGTGTTACATTTTTCTTAAAGATTCATCTCAGCCTAATCAGCTTTATCATTGTGCCTTTAAACCAGAGACTTCATTTAAAAAAAAAAATGAGTATAATGGAATTCTCTTAAAGCCCCTTTTCCCCTCCCCCTGCTTTGTTTAATACTGGGTATGTAGACACCATAGTCTTGCATCCATATGTGCGCTTGCACGTGCCAAAAGCCCTGTGCTCCATTTTAATGTGATGCAGTGATGTAAAATCTACAGTCTGTCCTGTCAGAACTTGATAGCTCTCTAAACATTGTCCTCCTTGTTGCCATAACACCATGAAAAATAATATGGAATACTGCATATAAATATAGCTGAGGTCTTGGGGCATGGGAGCATTTCTAAATGGCTTGAAGCTATGTCACAGCACTTATAAATGTGAACATAATTGCTGAATGCTAACAGGATTTCTCCCTCTCTGGTGCTCAGCCTTTCTAGACCATACTTATGCTGCAGGATTACCCTTTAACATAGTGCAGTTATCTGTTCTGTTTGTTTTCTTATTTCATTATTCACATAAGCCAAGGAAAATGAAAGCATTTTAATTCCAGCAAAACCAACCAACCAAACAAAAGCCTGTGATTGGTTAGGCTTTTTTCAGGGATTGTACGTAGCTTGCAAGTAGAAAAATGTTAGGGGTGAAGACTCAGAAGGTCTGTTTTATAAAGCTGTCCAAAATTAAGGCATGAAATGGGAAAAGAATAAATATCACATTAGATTGATGAATAAGCACACAGTTTATGGGAACCAAACCATGTCCTTCAGCTACTGAACAATGAAATGCTGGTAGCAAAATATTAGGTAGCACCCTCAAGGTGTATATTCCTGCCATTAAAACATATTATAAAATAAAATATATAGTTTTAATTATTTTAAAAATCTTTTAATCTCATGCCTATTAGACACAGAAGCCACGTTTCCAAAAGGCCTCTGATTTTGTACATTTGTAAAACCTACACTGTGAGCACAGCTGAACACCTAAACTAAAATTTACAAAATAGGCCTGATTTCCGGAGGTGCTAAGTACTCACGGCTCTCTTTGATTTTGAGAGTTGTGGATACTCAGCATCTCTGAAAAATCAGACCATTTTTAGTTTGGTGCTTAAATATGGATTTAAGAGCTTTATTTTAAATGCCCAAGTTTAAAAATGTTGGCTCTAATTATCTGAACCAAAATGGTGTCCTTTGATCATCTGGCTCAGACAACTCAGAGTGCAATACATCTTGAAGAAATCTTACACTTAAAAAAATAAAATGCAGACACCTTCAAACTGCAAGTCAAACTCCCGTGCTCTCCTTGTATGAGCCAGATATTGAAATATTACTTAATAGTGATGGATTTTAGTTATCCATCAAAATATGCATCATTAGTGATTCCACTACAATGATTAAAGGCAAACACATGTGCTTTTTGTTTCCAAGGGCACCAAATAGTTTGTTTGCTTTTTTCTGACAGTTCAGTAAGCCATTCCTGGCTCAAAACTACAAGCTATATCTTGTGGTCCTTGCTCAGGCAAAACTCGCATTGATCGCAATGGGAGTTTTGTCTTGGGTAGGACTGCGGGCTTAATGTTTGCACAAAATCTAAAGAAAGTGGTATCTCTTTGAAAATATTGGATAAATGTCCTGTTCAGAGAGAAATCACTGGATGTATATTAGTTGGATTTCTCTTCACTCTCATACTTAAAGAACATCTGGCTGAAAATAGGTTCTCTGCTTCCTCACCTGAAGTCATCATCTTCTGTTAGCCATTTCCCCAGCAATCATTAGTGATGTTCTAAAGTTTAGGATTATGACTTCAGATAAGGAATAAGAAACAGGAAAAGCCTAACTTTTAGAAATGGTGCCAGTGATAGGCTTTGAAAGGGTCCTGTGCAAAGATGTGTGGCACCATAGGCACCAAAAGCCACATGGCAGAAAGGTTAGCAGGAGGAGGACTACAAGGAGAATGTTTATTATTTAGAATGCTGTTGTGCACCAAATGTGGCAGGCACTTTTTAAAAACAAAACAAAAAACAAAAAGTTAGTCTCTGCCTCAAAGAATGTACAAATAGATGAAAGTGGAAGAAAGTGTGTGCGCCAGGGAAAACCCAAAGCAATCCAAATGCTCATGCCTGTAAAGGGGGCTAAAGAATCAAATACCATCTGGGTTAAACTTCTTTTGTTGTTGACTTTGTCTTGTTGTAAGTCACTTGGATACCACAGTGATGAGTGATGTGATTAGATTAGATAGACCACTTAGAAATAATTGCAAGAGGAATTTAGCATCTACAGGAGGAAAGTGTGTTTGTCATTACCAAGGGAACGGCTTCATCATATAGGAGGAAAGCAGAGATGGTTTTGGCAATCACAGTGGAAGTTTGACCCATATCTACTGTCCTTCCCAGAAACCTGCCTTCCTCCTTGTGACTCCCATCCTAACCTAAGGGAGGCTTCCCAGGTTCCCTTTCCAGAGCAGCTAGATGTGTAATATGTACACTTCAGCAGTTCAAGTATTGCATCTAGCAAAATAAATACATTTTATATAGTACTGATGGCATCAAAGACTGGCAACTACTACAGCATACTTGCTCTAGGGAAACAAAGAAAACAAACCTTTACCTTCAATTTTAAGAGGTACTTACATGTAACCCCTTGCCATGTCAGCCTCTGCTCTGCTATATTCCCTTATTCTGTATGTCCTATCATCACCAGGTTTATCTCGTATTTAAAATTTAACTAAAAAGTATGAAGCATAAAATGATAAAGTTGAAAATTAAGTTTTAAATAAAATAGTTTCAAAATAAGTATTTGCATATATTTTCAAAATAACTGTCTTCTGAACTCAGATTCATGAGTCTGATTCTGCTTTCAGTTACACTGGTGCATAAATCAGTAGTGAAATTACACCAGGGAGATGATGGTGAAAATGAAATCAGAACTAGGTCCTATATTTCATATGTTTGTTTACACTTGATAGAAACAGGATTGCCAATTCCAGGAGACCCCATTTTTTTTCTAGAGCTGTGCAAATAACTATTTTTTTTCTGTTCTCTTGTGGTACCAAAAGTAAAATTTAAAATAAAATAAAGGTTCAGATTAACCCAAAACAATTTTTAATTTTTTTTGGTGATCTAAAATGTTGTTTTAAAAAAGTTTTGGATCAAATGAAATGCTTTGTTTTGTTTTTTAAAACATATTTATTTATTTTTATTAATTTGAAGTAAATTTAAAAATGAAAAATTGTTGATTTGAAAAATCAAAATATTCCATTTAGAAAATATTGAAATGAAACTCTTTTTTTTGCCTAAAACTATTGAGAGAAATCAGTATGAATTCACAAATTATTTGTTAACTTGAATTTGCTTTTTTTGGTCAGGCAAAAGAGAAAAGATGTAAGAATTTTTTTTTAACCCAACTTTAATATCAACCCTACTCCAAAGTGATCTCTCAGAAGCTTTGATTATAAGTGGCATCTCATTTGTGCTGATCAATAAATAGGACAGTGAGAGGAAAATAAATGAAATATAATGACTTCTGTCTTCTCTAGGCCTCCCGTTCTTCAGCAGTCCCTCTGCATCCATAAATGAAATCTGGCTTTTGAAGGAAGCAGCATTATCCTTCTACTCCCAGCCTCTTCTACCGCAGCTTGCAGACAGAACAGCTGCAAATAATATTAAGCCTACCCACTGACTGACAAACACTCTAGTGCTAAAAAAAATACCACTTGATTTTGCATAGTGTGTTCCATATGAAGTGTATTTGCAAATGCTTTGTAAGAGTTAAATAATCTTAAAAACTTTACATGGTATGAATTCCAGAAAACAGCAGGGTAAAAATAAGATATCATACATCTCCTAAATGGAAGCAAGGAAGAAAAAAGATGTATAGAGATGAGAATAGAAAATAAATGGGGAATCACTGAGATGCAGGAAAGGGTAACATTCCTAAATGATAGAAATTGTAGAAAAGATAGCTTTTGTCAGAACAGCTGAGAGGCTGTGACAATTGGGCAGACAATAGGCTGATGTCAAAAAAGAGGAAGTGAGAAAGAGACAAAGTCCATGAAATAGATTTGATGTAAATACATGCAATTGATTTTAAAACAAAGAAGGCAATTTTGACCTGAATCAAGAAGTGAACCAAGGGAATTGCTGAAGGATGTGTTGTGTGGTTGCGGTTTTGGGTCCAGCCATTTGCACATGCAAGATTATAAATAGCTGGGATTTGGAATGCTGTGTAGGAGGGAGTTGACCAGCCACCCTGTGCCGGGGGGAGGGGTTGTTGGTTCACTGGTTGCCCTGCACCCTGGTGGGAGGTTTTTTTTGTGTGATTGGGGCGGCAGCAAAGCCAGAGCCGGCCCTGTGAGTTACGCATATTTTTTTTTGACATCCTGGTTAATCCACATCCTGGTTAATCCAATCCTGGATAATCGAGAGTCTACCGTATAAGCACCCCTGGACCTGTTGAAAGTAATCTTTTGTTGAAAATGGATTATAGCTTTTTTATGACACCAAAGTGATGGATGATGGCGTTCACCCCATCTTTAGTTCCCTGGACAACTGTCTCCCTGGAAATAGGTTAGTTAGAAACTTGTATCCTGTCATATGGTACCGGCATTTCTCCATAAAACTGAAAATGGATCTCAGACTTGCTCTTGGAATGATGAAGGGATTTTATCCTGTTCTTCTCTAGAGGTGCAATAAGTAGGAGAATCCATCAAGCAATATAATAATAATATAATTATCCTACAGTCAGCAAGGACTTTTAACCTTGTTTCTCCCCCCCCCCCCTTCTCTCTTTAATTTCAATAAAGGGGAAAAAACCTTTGTTACTTGAATCCTCGAGTCTGGTAACACATGGTTCTGTGGGGTCCTGCGATCACTATTCCAAATAGACTGGTGAGCATCCATTTCACCTTCTCTAGTGAAGGAGACACATTTTTGGGCTACGTGGATAACACTGTTGGCAAGGTAGGAGGTTACAGTGCGAGACACTGTGTTAACATTGAAACCAAATAATAGACCTACTGGGTCCAATATAAGATCTGTCATTTAATATCTTAACACTATTTTATCCATAGATACTAATTGTTCCTGATTTTATTTTTAGGAGGGGGAAATGTAAAGAGGTGGGGTGGGGATAAGGATAGGAGGAATGTTTCCAGATTCCTGACTAGAACTGTAACAACTGAAGAGAACACTTCCCTTGCAGAATCCTTCTTTACACTGAACCAAGTGAATGTGTAGGAATTTAGAGGTTAAATTGTATGTTTTTATAAACCAATACAACACCGGTAGAGGTGCATCAATTTACACCCACCAGACAATTTGGCCCCTGGAGTCTAGTGAGCACCGTGTGAGGCTGCCCAGGAATTGTGTGGTTATTCAGGAATTGCAGAATGCATTAATGAAGTACCTTACTGTCAAACCACAGTCATTTGATTTAAGAGTTCCAAGTAACTTGGAACACAATCAGCAATAATAAGTAATTTGTATGGATTTATACAAATCCCAGAACTTCCTGGATGACACCAAGCAGGGACTGGGACACATGAACTGGAGCAGCTGTAGTGCTGCAGACAACAAAGTTCTACGACATAGGTGGGTAAGAAAGGAGTTCCACCACCTACTAGCCTATCAGTTTTTTTTCAGCCTGGAATTCATGTAACATCTCTTCCTTGTTACAAAAAACTCAGCAGAGAGGTGTCAGGTATACGGGTGCAACTCAGAAGGTGATGGTAGGGAAGGAGATTCTTGAGTCACCATGCAGCTCTCGCTCGGGGGAAGGGAGGCAAGGGAAAGGACTTTTTATGCCTACCTCTGCATTCCCTTGGGAGAGGAAGGTTCTTGGTCTTGATCACAAGCCTAACTACAAGGAAGGAGCTTCTTTGCTTAACAGGTGTCATCATTGGAGGAAGAGGGACCTTGTCAATCTATCATGGTCTTAACTGTAGGTGGAGGATGGAGGGGAGAAAGGTTGAAAAGGAAGGTAAAGAGTACAGAATGGACAGATGAAAAGAGAGCTGTTCATGCCTTTTAGTTCTCACTGTGAGGATTAAGGGTTGAGATGCAGGGAAACTGAGCAGTGGTTGAACAGAGACTATAATTCATGCCCTGAGGATAAGAGCTCGTGATGACATTGAGATTTACAGTCTTAAGTCAGTATGGAAAAGAGGAAACATTTGTAGCATTTCCTACTCTGAAATGTTTAATTTTAAGTACAAAGGTTGGCTTAATTTTCTGCCTGCAATGCACAAGTTTCTATTCAAGGGCTATTTGATTGGTAAAATCAGATGCTGATGAAACAGTCTGTGCTGGTTGGTGTGAGGAGGCACTTCAGGCTGCTCTATAGAGGGAGAACAGAGAAGTAGATCATTCAGCAATGAAGACGGAAGAACCCACCTGGCTCATAAAGAACAGCAGGGAGGAGTGGCCTAATCGGATCTGAGTTAGGAGCAGAGTGGTGGAAGTCATGTTTTAGAAAGAAGTTGACTACTGAGTAGCACTTTTTGCCTTGTGATTTATAATGCAAATCACAGTCTCTCTGCTCTTGAAAGCATGCAATTATGTTGAGTTTGCTTCCTGTTGTGCTCTGCAGCCTTTGTCATAAGAATAATGCAATGGAATTTCAGTAGCTAATATGTTCTGTGAATGGTAGCATTGTGCTGTAGAACTCTGACCTTTTCAATATTTTTTTGTTTGAATGCTGGTTGCCTCTTCATAGCCTCAACAGCTTCTGGGCAGGGCAAGGCTGTAAGAAAATGCAAATACTGAAGAGAGAAACTAGTATTCATTGTCCTGTGCTACAAAATATTATCATCATTCTGATGTTTCTTTCTAGTGATGAGTAAAATGAGAGTTGGATAGAACAAATCAAGAGTAAGCAGCTCTATGTACATGGGTGTTTGGAGGCTTTTTGAAGTCTCCTTTTAATAAACCTTGGCCCAAACTGATACATACAATAAAAGAAAAAGGTTTTATGTCTGTAGTTGTGGGTCAGCAACCGTTCAGGAGTGGTGTGCCGAGTCTTCATTTATTCACTCTAATTTAAGGTTTCGCATGCGAGTAACACATTTTAATGTTTTTAGAAAGTCTCTTTCTATAAGTCTTTAATATATAATTAAACTATTGTTGTATGTGAAGTAAATAAAGTTTTTAAAATGTATAAGAAGCTTCATTTAAAATTGAATTAAAATGGAGAGACCCCCCCAGACTGGTGGCCAGAACCCGGGCAGTGAGTGTGCCACTGAAAATCGGCTCGCGTGCTGCCTTTGGCACACGTGCCATAGGTTGCCTACCCCTGTTGTAACCCAACACACACAAGGAAATGTTCTTTCTGCATCTCTGATACTGAGAATTAGTTTCTCACTGCCAGTATTAAAACATTCTTGGAATTTCTAAACATTATAGATGACAATTTCCTAAGTCAAAAAGAATTACAGGCAACATGGGGGTATTCTTTGTTAGAACTTGTCTTAACAATAAAGAAGAACTGATCACAGACCTAAAACATATTGGTAGCTCATGTAGAAATGATCACGACTTGATCATATTTATAATGTGCAAGCAGAGTAAACTCCAGAAAAGTAATGTGTGTATATATATATGGTGTTTTAATAGGGCCGCAAAGCTGAAAACAAGTATGAGCCAAATGAGCTGGGAGGAAGAATGTAATCAGCAAAATGTGAACGATAATTGGGAATCATTTTAAGAACACCTTCCTAGATAACCAAAAAGCCACAATCCCAACATTGATGAAGAAGGCTACAGTGGTGAAAAAAAACACCCCTAGTTTAGAGGACAAGTGAAAGCAGCTATAAAATATAAAACTGAAAAACAAAACCTGATAGTAATGAATATAAATCAGAAGTTAGGAATTGAAGAAAACTGATAAGGAAAGCAAAGGGAACACAGGGAGAAATCTATAGCCTGCAGAGTTAAGAAAAGTTAGGAGTTTTAAAAATATATTAGGAACAAAAAGAATCCTGGCAATGGTATTGGTCCATTACTGCATGGAAATGGTAGAATTATCAATAATAATGCAGAATAGTCAGAAGTCTTCAATAATTATTTCGGTTCCTTATTTGGGGAAAACTGGATGATCTAGTCTCATGGCACACTTGTCAACTTTCATGCGATAAATAAGCACCCCGACTTTCACAATAAGCCAAAAATCAAGCTAATGCCATTTCAAATCAAGGTCAAAACAAGCCAGTCCCTAAGAACCCTAACGCTCTGTGACTACTTTCCCCCAGGGTGCAGTCTGGGACTGTGGTGAGCCCGCTGTGCACCCCTGACTCTCTGTCCTCCTTGCCCCAGCTTGCCTCCCCTAGCCTCTGCTTGCCCCCCCTTTGCCCCTGCTTGCTGAGAGCCAATAAAAAAAAGAGCAAAACAAGCTGAAAGCCGACCAAGCAACAAGTTACAAGCCAAAAACTAGCCAACAAGCAACTCATAAGCCACTTCAGTCAAAAACAACCCCAATTTTTGTGCTTTGTGTGTGTGCAGGTTTGGCATGTCTATCATGATGATAACACTCTTTCCATTGCACTAGTATTGTTGGAGGAGTTAAACAGAAGATATTAAAGTTAAACATTTGAAAATCATCTGGTCCAGATAACTTGCATCCAAGAATTTTAAAAGAGCCGAAGTGAAAATGGTTGGACTATTAATGTTGATTTTCAAAGAGTCTTGGAGCACTGGGGAAGACTGGAAGAAAGCTAATGTTGTGCTAATTTTTTTAAAAAGTAAATGGGACGACCTGGGTAATTAAAGACCTCTCAGTCTGACATCGATTCTGGGTAGGATGATGGAGTGGCTGTTATGGAACTCTATTAATAAAGAATTAATGGAAGGTAATGTAATTAATGGCAATCAACATGGGTTTATAGAAAATAGATCTTATCAAACTAACTTTATATCTTTTTTTTTAAAAAGCGAGATTAGAAGTCTGGTTGATAAAGATAATGGTATTGACATAACAAACGTACACTTCTGTAAGGTGTTTGACTTGATACCCCATGGCATTTTGATTTTAAAGCCTAGAATTTTATAAAGTTAACATGGCGTACATTAAGTGTGGGGTACCACAGGGACTAGTTCTTGGTGCTATGGTAGTTAACATTTTTATCAGTGGTCTGGAAGACGACATAAAATCATCACTGATAAAGTTTGCAAATAACCCAAAACTGTGGGGGAATGGTAAATAATGAAGAGTACAGGTTACCAATTCAGAGTGATCTGGATTGCTTGGTAAATTGGGTGCAAGGAAACAATATGTGTTTTAACACCTCTAAATACAAACGTATCATCTAAGAACAAAACATATAGAGCATGCTTACAGGATGTGGGACTCTATCCTGGGAAGCAGTGACTCTGAAAAAGATTGGAGGTGAGGATGGATAATCATCTGAACACGAGCTCCAAATGTGATGGTGTGGCCCAAACACCTAGTGCAATCCTGGAAATCTTACATAGGAGTAGAGAGGGCTGGCAGCAGAGAGGAGCTATGGCTGGGTATGGAGCGGGGTTGGGTGGCATTCCCTCCCTGCTTCTGTAAGGGCAGGGGCTGCCTTAGGCCCTACCATGCATCCCACCAATGTTAGGAGGGCATGCCCCACAGTTTGGGAACCACCACTGCCTTATGAGTGATAGACTCAAGGAGCTCAGTCTATTTAGCTTAGCAAAGAGAAGGTTATGACGTGACTTGATTATAGTGTTTTAAAATATCTACACAGTGAACAAATTCTTAACAATGGGCTCTTCAGTCTAGCAGCGAAAGGTACAGCATGATCTGATGGCTGGAAGTTGAAGCTAGACCAATTCAGACTGGAAAGGCAGTGCAATTTTTTTTTTTTTTATCGTGAGAGCAACTAACCATAGGGGAAAAATTAAGTGTTGTGGTGGATTCTCAATCACTGACAATTTTTAAATACAAACTGGATGTTTTGCTAGAAGATCTACTCTAGGAGTTACTTTGGAGATGTTCTGTGGCCTGTATTATATGAAGGTCTGAATAGATCATCACAATGTTCCCTTCTGGCCTTGGAATCCAGGGATCTAGGAGAGATCATGCATGCCTGTTCTCCCTGAGCCCACAGCTTTTCTGCCCCTACTCCACTTACCAGGGAACCATATGCTTTCTTCCTACTACACTTATCAGCATGTCTCTTCCTCTCCCTCCTTTCCCCCTTCCCGTTAACTAATTAGAATGTATTGCCTGATTGCTGCTGCACGTCTCCTGCAATTTATGGCCATATGGAGCAGGCCAGGCTAATCCCTGTATACCAGATGTGCTGCACAGCCTATACATTTAGTACAATTAGATATTTGACCTACTTACAAACCAATGGGCACTGCCAGCATCTGGGGTGTCAGTACTACTGGAGGGAATTGAATGCTTCTACTAATTACATTGCAACGTTTCCACAGCCATAGTCCTAGAGCATCCTTTGCAACAACATTTTACGATGCAATACAGTTAAACCTGATAGAATTGTCAGCCTATAAAGCTGAGAAAAGCTATATTAAACATTTCTTTAGTCTGTCCTTTAATGGGTAGCTGAAAGGTAGTGTATTCTATAGTTGGGATGTATAGTTACAAAATGCGCTGTCTTCCACTGATTACAATTTGCGATTTAGACAGACTAAATAATCTGATTATTCTGATCATTGTATTTGCCTGGAAATATAAAGAGAGAGAAATAGAGAGAGGATATTAGCTAGAATGGATGGCATGCAGCCATTTAGAACACTGAATGTGAATAAAAGGATCATACAGGTCAATGCATACATAATTTAAGAACCAATATAAGTATTTTTAAAAGGAATAATATAGAGACAGATAAATGCCTGCAAGCATTTTGAATAGGTTATGTCATACATGTAACGTTAACAATGGTGTGTAATCAGAAAATTTGGGAAGGTAAAAATCACAATTTTCCTCAAAGATTTTCACTTTAAAAAATTGTTTGTCATGCAAAATGTCACTCTACTGTAGTCATGTAATGATTCCTGAGATTCCACTGTTTAAGAAAGATACTTTCAGGAATTTAGTAAAATAGTGGTTAAGTGCCTGCGTATTGGCTGGGATTACCCCCAAGCCACATCCACAAGGGGATGATAATGAAACTAAAGCACAGCATGGAGGGCCTGTTCTCCACTGCATTCTACCTTATGCACTTGCCTTCATTATATCCATTTACATATCTGCAGAGTGGTTGGGAGATATGCTAAATCAGAAGAGGAGCATGTTACACCCACATGGTACATGAATGGTTGCATAAAGTGCGAGATAGTAGAGAAGACCTGGTTCTATCCCTGACTCAGGATTTCTCTCTGACTTCAGGCAAGTCACTTCACCTCTCTCTGTCTCAATTTCAAGAACATGAAGCTATTCTTTGGGAAATTCCCAAATTAAGAAACCCTTTTGTTCTAAATGGAATGAAAAATCAAAATTTCTTCAACAAAAAACCTTCAAAAACAGACTTCAATGAGAAACAGCAGAACTGGAATTAATTTTCAAACTTGACACCATCAAATTAGGCCTGAATAAAGACTGGGAGTGGCTGGGTAACTAAAAAAAAAATAATTTTCCCATTTGATACTCACACCTTCTTGTCAACTGCTGGGAATGAGCCACAGCCACCCTGACTGAATTGGCCTCATTAGTACTGACCCCTCCCCACTTGGTAAGGCAATTGCCATCTTTTCATGTGCTGTATATTATACCTGCTTATTGTATTTTCCACTCTATGCATCTGATGAAGTGGGTTATAGCCCACAAAAGCTTACGCCCAAATAAATTTGTTAGTCTCTAAGGTGCCACAAGGACTCCTCATTATTTTTACTGATATAGACTAACACGACTACTACTCTGAAACCTGTCAGAGTATTTAGTGTCAGTGGGGTATCTGGCCTCCTTCCATTTAGTTGGGATAGGATTGTGTGTGCACACTTTCAGAAAATGCTTGTGCTGCCTTTAGTATCAGTGCAATGCAATTTTATCTAAGACAAGTGTTTTCTTAAATAATTGAAATGATTGTCCACTATCCCTGTTCCAGCTGATTTGCTTTGCACTGCACATCATAAATTATATTGAGTGATGACATAAAGGGCTAAGTGAAGATTCCTCCTGACCCAAGTGAGTCATTAGATGGTATAGAGCTGGTGTAGGCCTGAATAAAGTGAGGAGGAAGGGGCTGAGTGATATATATAGTGCTCTCCCTGATACTCAGCCAATGGAGAAAGCAGCCCCGAGGCTGCTCTATGTTATAGCAGGGGGCTTTTGAGCAGAGCAGAAAAATAGCTTAAAGGCACTCTGTTCCCCCTCTCCTCACCCAGCTGTCTTCAGCTGCAAATTGTAAAATCTATCTGAGGACTGAGCCCCTCAGGAAAATTTGCATTAATATGCAATTCCAAAGCTAATTCTTTATCTTGAAATATGTTTTCTTTTTTCTAAACACAAGCACGCAAGGGGAATTTTTTGCTCTCAGTTTCGCACAGGGTGTAGTGGATTCAGTTGGCAAAATGCCCCATGCTTTTTACTAACGGCATCATCTTTTTTTCTTTGTGCTTAGTATAAGAGTCTTCAGATATCTACATTCCTTGAACAAGGTGTTCTGGAAATTTAACTTTAACTGGTAGAAGAGATCCTAACTCTAATAATAACAGTGAATGTAATGCATTGTCCTCAGTGGATTTGGGTCCATTTCCACCAGGTATGAATTTTATCTGGTTGAATTTACATCTGCGTAAAACTGGAATAAGTGAGACTGGAATCTGGACTCATAACTTTAGTAGCACAAAAGATCGTGCTCCACCTGGTAAGTTAGTTATTTTAGAAAGGCAGATTTAAATAGATATTTTTACTAGATGCAGGAAAGGCTTAAGTGACCTTTTGAAAGATGAACTTAAGTAGGATTTGCATGTTTCATGATGTATCTTGTGCTACTCAGGTGCAGAGTCATAAATTCAATACTTTGCAAGTGGTGTTTGCCCAAACTGGAGCAGAGGTAACTATTTTGTATCCTGCCAAACTCTGTTTGATCTTGGAAGGAATAGAATATTTGTTTTATGACTATAAGGATGCCAAGAAATTCTTTAAAGCACAGTCTGTAGCCTCTAAGGGTGAGATGGAATAGGATGAAACAGGAAAGTTACTGGAAGATGCCATTGTAAAAAACACAAACCACCCACCCCCTGCAGTTTTAATTATATTGCTTGTCATAATTATAATTCTTTACGATAATTCTGGTATCTGTGATATGAAGTCTGGAAAATCCTTTTCAATATAAAATATGTTGTATTGTACCTAAGTAATTGAAATACAGAGGTCTGAAATCTAAGAGTCTCTGAGATATTGGTTAATGTTTTCCAGTCTGAACTTTCATTTTGAATTTTTATCTGTATATTTATTGCCTTGAGTATGGTTGCACACCGCATAATAGTTCCAGAGACTCACAATGCAGATTATAGGCCTATTCAACATTTTCCTGTTTCAATGCTAAAATGTATTAGGCATTGTACCACAGTCTTAAATGATCATTTGTTCATACACAGAAGAATTGGGGAATAGTATTAAGTAATATTTTTCTTTTTTAAAGTGAACTTAACTTTATTCCTATAATGAACAGCCCTTTGTGCCAAAATTTGCTATTTGTGTCTAGAACTAGTACAAGATCATCAGTATGTCGCAATCCTGAACTGGAGGCACAGCCTCTAAGGTTTATGTCTACATGGGAGGTGTGGTTGCAACTCATGTAGCCATACCTGAGTTTGCTCTGATCTAGTTAGACCAAAGCTAGGTAGAGTAACGATAGCAGTCTTGCTAGGGCAGTGGCATGGACCAGCTACCTATAGTCCTGGGTGGTGGTGGTGATGTGTATTCCATCAATTTCTAGTTTCAGTTGGAACATACTAGGGCCCCAAAATTTGACTAGCTGTTTAGGTTGAAAAGGGGCAGCAATATTTCAGAATAATCCAAGACGAACTCTAGTGATAGCCTTAAAAATGTAAACCAATCTCTGCAACAAGAAGGGCTTGAGACTTGCACTTAAAAATAGCTATCTTTGCACCCAGACTAGCTTTGGCACATAGTGTTCCAGAAATTGGGGGACCGGCAGCCTTTGGCCCCCAAATTTTTCTCTGCGTGCTGCTGTTTGCTCCTCTCCTAACATTGTTCACAATGCTCTCTTTGTGCCATGCAATTAGTTGCTGTGGAGATTATTATGTTGTCACAATGAATTATAGCTTCATGTGAAGATGTTTTTCATGAGGCCTGAGCAGCTCTTTGGAGACAGTATGTGTAATGCAGGAACATGCTTAATGGAATGCCTTTATCACTGCTCATTCCCATTGGCTTTTTCTGTATTTGTTTTGCTGTAGAGGCAACTGCAATACTATTTTGAACACTGAGCACAATTATAACTTTGTTTTTAGTAAACGAGGGTTGATGTTTCTATGTTGCTGTCTTGTGATTGGAAAATGCTCAGCATCTCCCATGGTTGGGCCTGTAATGGGCATGTGACTACCGAAGCAGCCTCTTGAGGGTTTTGTAACCCCTCCCAATTCATGACCCAGAGGAGGAGCCTGTTTCTAACTCTGCCCCTATTAAGGATGCCTAAGGGATTTCTTACTCAAGAGTATACTGCCAAGGGAACCTTCAGCTTTAAAAACTGAACTGCCACTTGTTCTATGGAAAGAAACATTAAAACATTATGCAAATGCTCCATCAAAGCTAGGGAATCAAAATGAGGCACAGATGCATTTTCTTCAGTCCTCGTCCCCGTTTTTGCATATTTTATAAGTCTTTAAGCCCATCAGTCCCTACAGAATTCAACTTTCTGTCTGTGCCATTTGGAGAAGCCTTTTGGCATTGTTATTGGCTCTGTTAGCATGAATTCTGAGCCATAGTGCTAGCCTCATTTAAAATTCATCCAGTAAATATAAAATTAACCAGGATAGGAAAAGAATATAAAAATAGACCCCTCTGCTTTTTAAAGCTAGAAGATGAGCGAGAAAGCTCTTCTGTTCCCAGCAGTTTTAAAGACCCGAGACCACTAGGGTTAATTCACAGCATGCTCTGAGTCCAGTAGGGGATATACTTGTGAACAACTTTCCTACTAAAAGTCCAAAGAATCTTGACTAGCTTTCTCAAAAGGAAACTTGAGCCATATTTCAAGCTGACAGTGGTCAACATACAGTTTTGGGTGGTACCTGTGCTAAACCATGTTTTCATACTGTTAATCCCAAGCCATCAAACTGTAGTGGTTTCATCTGATTTATATTGAGTTTTTGGGTTCACTTGACCCTGAAACTGGAAGTAGAGCTCAAAGTATGAACAAATCAAAATTATTTCACCTGAATGTCTGGGAACTGAAACCAGTTAGGAACTTTTATGGCTTAACTGACTGTAGAGTCCCAGAGACTGGTCTGATTTACCACTGTACTATTTTACTCTTATGTCAGTATAACCAGTATAGCACTGACTAAAGTAAATCAATATTTATTGAACCTCTGGCTAATAAATAGTCATTCATGCCCCTTCACAGCATCAAAATGCACCATTTATTCATCTCCAGTTATCCCAACCCCTGTGTGATTGACTTTAGTGGCTCTGTAATAACTTAAATCTAATTTATGTATGTTGAGGTGGTTATTGAGATGTTTTCTCTATAATTCCATTGGTTTAAATCAAAAGGTGACCATCTGTCTGACAAAACAGGCAGGAAAGGGAAGAATGGCCATCTGTCTACAGCTACTTGAATAGTTATGAGACAATGCTAAGACTATTAGCTTTGAAGATTTTGCTTCCTCTCCAGCCAACCCACAAAACTGTTTTGAACCAGGACAGGAAAATGCTCAGGAATTCAGGAGATCAAAAGACTCCTGAAAGATTTAACAAGGAACACGCTATCAAGAGGGTAGATACTTGGCTGGGGAAATTGGATTGAGGAATAGGGACCCAATGGAGGTGTCTGAAATTAGGTCTGCTGAGGCAGTCATTAGAGGGATGATAAGCATTTAGGCAAGACAGGCATGCATGTAGTGTTTGTTTTAAACTTCTTTTCTTTAAACGCTTTGTTCCTATTGTTTAAAATAAACAACTTCCCACAAAGATCAATGGTCAGTGAGTGGAAAGATGCCAATGTCTCAAATAAACACATCAAGGATAGAAAATGTGGTCCACTTTGAATAACATCTGCTCATCACTCAGATGGCACCTACCTTCTTCAGAAATGGGCTGAGACACCATCATATTTGTGACTGTGGAAATGGACCTCAAACCATGGAACACTTTATCAATCAGTGACCCAAATGATTATATCAGGTGGTTTCTTTGCCATCCATTCCCCATCACCTGACATTTAGGATTACTGTTTTTAAGACACATGAAAGAAGAAGAAACAAACAATACTTTGGTTTAAGAAGGCTGTCTGATCACTATATTACACTATTGCAGGCTCCTA
Organism: Sternotherus odoratus; assembly: GCA_032164245.1. Lineage (NCBI taxonomy): Eukaryota > Metazoa > Chordata > Testudines > Kinosternidae > Sternotherus > Sternotherus odoratus. Next base: position 34,877,409 of record JAVMKO010000004.1, read on the forward strand.
AAAGAAGAACTGCAAGTCCTCAAACTCAGTGGGACCTGCTGAGTAAGCACTGTTGATTCACGGAGTATGATAGCCCAAGACCTGGTCTAAGAGTGAGAGAATTGTGGAATTCCATCTTGGATAGATCGCTTTTTTGTAGCCATCAAATAAGCCTGTAGTGTGAGAAGGATTGGAGCCTTGATGGCAGATGCCCCTCTTTTATGGTGTTCTTTCAGGACAAGGTCTCCTTATGTCCACATCCTAAATTCCTACCTAAGGTTCTATTGGCATTCTACTGTAATCAATCAATTCATCTACCAGTATTTTTTCCTGAAGCCACATAGCTGTGTACAGGAATCCTGTTTATATAGCCTAGATGTTAGAAGGGCATTGGCCTTCTACTTAGATGGGACTGTGTCATGCCTTCTGGGTGTGGTGTTCTGTGGTGGCACCTAGATCACTTAGAGATTAATGAGCCTGCTATAGCCTTAGCTAAGAGGCGTGTGGCTTTTAGCTCATGAGGTAGAGGTTCATACACTAACCTTGAGAGGCTCCAAGTTCAGTCTTGCCTGCTGATGACCAGGGTCTGTCAGCATTACACGAGCAGTTTAGGAAGTCACCTAGGCTCTTAATTTCCTTTGCAGATAGACCCGAGGGTCCTCAATCCCTACTTGGAGACTACTGAGACTGATATCTGGATGTATTATCCCTTGTTATGATGTTGCAGGCATTCATTTCCTCCCAAAGGATGTTCGCACATTCAACCAGATCACAGGCAACATTTATAGTATTACTGAAGAATGTGCCAATATCTGAAATATATAGGGCTGCTACATGGGCTTTAATGGATATGTTTTTGAAACATTATCCCCTGATCCATGCTGTCAGGTCTGATGAGACTCTTGGTTGTGCAATTCTATCTTCAGATTTGGACTCTTTTCCAAAGTTCCCCCTTCCATCTGGGGATACTGGGTGGAAGTTACCTGGAACAGAGTACCAATGGGGACACTACAAGAAGAAGATGGTTACTCACTTTTTGCAGTAACTGTGGTTCTTTGAAATGTGTCTCTTTATAGGTGCTCTACTACCCACCCTCCTTCCCCTCTGCTTCAGACTGTTCCTTAGGGGACATTAGGGTAGAGAAGGCACTGTGGACGGGTTGTCAGTATACCCTTGTATAACCTCAGTATCTGGCATGAGGAGGCATAGTGTGCATGCATGGGCTGAATGGATACTAACTGAAAATGTCCAATCAAGGGTTCGAGAGATGCATGCACACCTGAAGTGGAGCATCCACAGGGGAAAACAGGTCGACAAACTGAAGTTGCTGCACAATTGAGTAACCTCTTCATGAAAAGAGGCTAAAAAGAGCAGAGATGAAACTAATAAAAGATGACATGATAGAAGTGTATAAAATAATGAAGAACATTGAGATCAGTCAAATGCTCCTATTTGCACTTCCCTTCACAACAGAGAAACAGGAGGACATGAAATGAAATGAAAACAACCTACAACTGATAAAAGGATTGATTATTTCTTCCCCACCATGAATGATTTATGAAACTGCCACAAGATGTTGAGATACAGGACCAAATTGTCTGCTGATGAAAATGGGTGCAGCTACATTGATTTCAGTAGAATTTTGCCAACATACACCAGTACAGAGTTTTGGCCTTTGAAGAGTTTAGTAGGATTCAGAAAAGGATTAGAGCTTTTTTTATGAATGACCTCCACCAATCCACTAAGATAGAAATGTGAAAAGGTACCAATCCTTATGCTTCAGGACAGAAATCAACCACTAGGCATTAGGAAAACACTTCACCAAAAGGCATGATGGTCTTTAACTGTCCATTATGGAGGTTGTGCAGAAGCTAAAAGATAAAGATGGAGTTTTGCTGGTTCTTCAGACACTGAGATTCTAACTGTAATAGTGCATGTCTTCAAATATTGCCAGCCACTGATTCTATATCCTGTTTTCCTTGAGGAAGAAATCATGTTATGCACTGAAGTTTGTGTTTGATCATTTTTCATCTGGCCTTGGTTTGATCCTTGACTGCCTGAACATGCCAGTTATGTGTTGTTATAAATGTAACTAATAATGATGCATTTTAATTTATTGACACAAAACCTCAAAGGTCTATCAATATTTTGAAAAACAACTAATAATTAAAACAAAAGATCTATTAAAATACCCTAGGAGCCTGTGAACTAAACAAATATAAAATAGATGACACCCCAAACTATCTTTTTGGTGCATTTTTCTTCTTTTGCTTAGATCCTTGAATGTATAGCAGGTTAAATGGACACTCATTGAGTGTTTACTCAGTTTTCTTTTGCTGTGATTAAGCTATTCATAGTCCCAGCCCTTGTGTCTCTTTGATTTCAATGGTGTTGTAACAATTTACACCAGCTGAAGATCTGCCTCTTGTTGTTCTTCAGTTTGTCTTCTGATTTAGGATGTGTGCAGATAATCTACTCCAAGGCTGAAACCAAAGTGGTAGGGAATGTATGGATGTGGTTTTAATGTTAAAAATTGAGATGAGTTTACAATACTGAAGCAAATAGTGGATGAATCCATTAACTTGACTTCTTGAGTAGCTTTACAACAAGGGAACACACAATTAAAGAGGATTGTACTGAAGCACTTTGAAATGTTCATAAAACTATAAGCTAGTCCAGTTTCAGTGAAGCAGCCATGATCTCCTCCTAGCTATAAAACACCAACTAGTCCAGTTGCATAATAGCATCTCTTCTGTGCTATACTGATGTTTAGGGAGAATTATGGGTGGAGCACTATGAACACATGGAGCCATGAGAGTAAAGATGTAGGAAGAGTCAGAAGTATGAAAAGCCATGATGATAAATTTATAGGGTTAAATTAATCAAATAAATTATTTGCTAATAATAATTTGACCAGCTCTACAGTTTACTAATCACTTCCATATGGCACCATCCTTAGCATCAATGCAGTCTATTGCAAAAAAATAGCTGAATACTGAGCAAACATGAAGACTTAAAAATATGCAGGTTTGAGAACATTGCTCAACCTTCCTGGAGCAGTTCCTTTGGCATAGCATCATTAAATACTACAGCATACACTGCAGATTAACACAATGCAGTGTTTTAAAGGTCAATTTATTAATGTCCTCATACTACAGATGTTGTATGTAATGTATGATTTGGGTATTTGTCTCTTAGCACTAGCCATTTTAATAAATTTTTATTTCCATTAACAATTCCCTCTAAGTTTTAATTTTTTAAAAAAATCTTCACAACTTTCTCTACTGGGGATTAAAAGGTTGAATTTTTTTATTCTGAAATATAGACATCTGAAAAATTTGAATTAGCGGAAAGTTAAATAGGACTCACAAATGAAGGATGCCATTTGAAATTAACTGTTTATACTTTGCATTGTGATTATAATTTGATATGGTATTTTTGTTTACTTTGTTTTGATTTATGGTCAGTCCCTAAAATATTAGTGAATGGTGGCCATGCTTTTTAATAATAATAATTATGAAAAAAACCTCCTAGATTTGTTTGCAGTTTCTCTAATGTGTTGTTAATAAACTTGAAAGAACACAGCCCTGCCTAATAAACACATCAAACTAATGGGGAGTAAAGTAATTCAGAAGAGTGTTTGTTGTTTGGTGTTTAGATTTCAGTCAAAATTAATCAACAATGGATTGGGCCTGCTGTATTTATTAGCAACACAAATCCCTGTGATTCAATGCCAGGTCCTTTGAGTCATTCCAGTGCATGCTGGCAGGGGTACAGGACTGATAAATACTTACATCCTTATGACTGAAAGACCGGGGGCACAGGGGGGGGGGGAGGGAGGGAGGGAGGTGGGGGGGGGGAGGGAATACAGCAGAGAAAACAGACCACACGACTGGCATGAATTCCCTGAGAGCCATTTTGAATTTCTCTCTATACAACCAGACTGTGAATGGGAAGTAATTGATTCAGGAACAGAAGAGGCTTTTTTTCTTTGTGAAACCTTCAGCTTTGCAGATGGCTAGCCCGAATAATCCAGCATGGTTTTGTTCTCTCTTCCCCTTTAGGCTACTCTGTCCCCCCACTTTAACTTTCACTCCCCAACCCCCTTGGTATTTTTAAAGACCTTGATTGTAGCAGTGAGGACTGCTACAGACAGTGCATATGTAGCATGGGCATCAGTAGAAATGCTCGTGCAGCTTTCTAACAAGTTCTATTCCAAGGTAACTAAATTGAAGAAATTTTAAAGCTTGGTGTTTATGGATCTAGAGTTTAAGGCTCATTTGGGGGGGAGGGGAGAAGAAAATTCAGTTAGTGGTACTAAAAATGTTTCCCTTGAATTAAATGAACGCCCCCCCCGACCTTGAAGTGTTGTGACTAGAGCTGGTAGAAATTTCTGTTAGATGGGAAATTAAAAAAGAAAAAGGTTTTGAAAATAAAACATTTCTATTATGTTTTAATTTTGAAACAAAGTTGAACCTGGAAAGCCCAAGTTCTGGTGCTTCCAAATCAGCCATGGCTCCCAAAGCTTCTAAGTCCCAGCTCCCTGACAGCCCTAGCAGACTGATACTGGAGTTGGGAGTCAGGGCTGGTCTCCACTAGGGGGGAAAATCGACTGTAGATACGCAATTTCAGCTACGTTAATAATGTAGCTGAAATTGGCGTCTCTACAGCCAACTTACCTCACAGCGGCGGTGGTCGGTGGTGCGGTCCCCCATCGACTCCAGCTTGCGCCTCTTGATGAGCTGGACTTCCGGAGTCAACGGGGGAGCCACTGGCGATCAATTTATCGCATCTTAACGAGACGCGATAAATCGATCACCAAAAAATTGATGCATCCCTGCCATAGTGAGGACAAGCCCTAAAAGCCCTAGGAGCCTTGAGAATCAAGGTGTTCAGACACCTTGCTCTGCAGCAGTGTGACTAGAAGCCGCAAGAGTCCCAGCTTGAGCCTCCTATGCTGCGGCCTACTAACTGAGAGCTGCCAACTTCTAAATAATGAATGAAAAAGAACAGTGGGGAACACTTTTGAGAGAAACAGTGGGAGTGATTTGGAGTCTAGGAACTGTGTCTGTGTGTGGGGAAACTGGAGTGAGCAGAGCACCAAACAAACCATAACCAAGTGTTGTTTTAAAGGATTTTTTTGGGGATATGTTATTGTTAAACCATTCTTTCCACACAAACCCACACGTTTTTCAATATGTTTCACTGATAAACTTCATGCTGGAGGTGATGCTTGGGAAGGGCAGTTATTTCAACTTAGGAAGTCTAAAAATGAAGTGGTTATTCAGAAATCAAATAAAGAAACCAACAACCCTGCCATTACAAAATCCCACAATTATTTTTTAATCTTTTTAAAGAAAGATTTTCCTCCTGTACTTATGAAAACACTCGCTACCCACACACAAACCTGTAAAGGAGGTTAGTGGGTAGAATTACTCACAACTGTAATTTTGTTCCACACTTGCCATTGTGGGAGAGAGGGAGCAGACTTCTCAGTGCAGCATTTTTCTAGTTTTTGTAATTCTTCCTCTCCCTGCTTAGTTCTGCTGTGTGTGTACTACTGCCTATTTTTCCATAGAGAGGCAAGGTGGGTGAAGTAATATCTTCTATTGGGCCAATTTCTGTTTGGCAAGAGAGACAATCTTTCAAGCTTACAGAGAGTTCTTCCTTTCCCCTACATTGCTTTAACAGTAGAGCTGAGGGAATGGCGTGTGGTGGATAACTTATTCAGTGTACCAACCTTCTCTTTCTATTTGTGACTTGTTAAGCAATTTACAACTTTCTCAAATCTATGTGTTGTTCAACATTATTCAGCAAATAACCTTGATGAATAATTCTTGGTATGTATGTTGCTCCAGAGTTGTATGTTGTGAGTAATTGTATTCACAAGCTGATGTTTCAGCTGACTTTGATAAAACAAATAGGCCAAAATGTTCATATGTGAGTGCCAAACCTTAGCCACTCTCCTTCATATGGTGGTGTTTGTTTCTTGATTAGCTGAATATAACTCTCAGAATCGGGGTTCTAATGTGAATGTTTGAGTTCAGAACTAACGTTTGTCTAATATACTCAAATATTTTCTTAGTTTGCAAATTCCACCATGCTTCCTGTCAGTAGCTTGTTTTCTAGAAAGGTGATCATACAAGGGTCTGGAGCATGAGCACAAGTGAAGAATTTTTTTTTCCAAGTGATTTTTTTTCTTGTGTGTCACTCTTAGCTAAGGTCCAACCAACCAACCAACCAACCAACTTCATACAATTTCACCACATTAGTAATAGAGGCATTGACCAGATCCCTGGAGCATGTGTTAGCAGGACAGCCAGACACAACCCTTATATTATTGTACCTATAATATTGACACATGCATTAGATTGGGTTTGACAAGGATTTCTGAAGTTGCACATTCAATATGCACAACAGTTTAAAAATCTAATCTGGTGTCTAAGCTCCTAAAATAACTAACAGTTTTTCATTACCATTCCTTACCCCAACTGCCATGGCACCATCTGGAATGTTATCACACAGCTTAGAAGCTCCTAGCTGAGCGTCACTGTCTTTTAATTGGAGCTGTGGGGCCATCTGAAGTGTTCATGAAATTCTGACTCCATTGAAGTCAATGAGAGTTTTGCCATCAACTTCAGTGGAGCTAGAATTCCATCTCAGAGTAATAACTTCTATAAAAAATGAGTGAAGAAATTAAAATGGTAAAGACAGAATAGAAGAAACAGAAATTGCAGTTACACACAGATGTGTGTGGTAAACCAAATTATGGGTGACTTTCTACCCTGCTAAACCACACACATCCTGCTGATGAGAGTAGACCAAACTTTATTTTATTTTTGTTGAGCAATTAAGTCAAATAACTTAGCAACTATTTTGAATGTAGAGGTCGTTCAGAGAAACTGAGCACCCACACATTCACTGAAAAAGAATTCTAAGTACTTCAACAAGCTACAGCTGGTCAGAAAAACTTTGACAGAACAGTTTTTGGTTGGAAAATGCAGTTCCATTGAAATAAAAATACTTTGTGAAATTGTCAGTTTTGCTAAAACTCCATTTCAGAGGGGAAAAAGGGAAAAAAATGATCACATTGAAAGTCCCATTTTGAAATTTTCAGAACAAAGTCTTTTTTCTTTCAAAATGCTTTTAGTTTTTTAATTAATTTTGTATTGTATTATATACCATATGAAAAATAGATTTGATTTTTGGGTAGATTCAAAACAATGTTTTGGGAATTTTATTTGGAGAATTTTGAGATTTTGGAGTTTTGTACTGAACTGGACTGAAATCATTTTCCAAAATCTCAAAGTCCTTCATGAAATGAATTTTCCATCGTCAGCCCCGCTCCGTAGCCCTGCTTTTCAGAACAGTAAATTTAGTTGAAATCTAGAAGGTGACACTGCCCTTATGGCAAATTCCTGTTTATATAGCTAAAGTGGGGTTTCTCAAACTGGGGGTCGCAACCCCCCGTGCTGCCAAAAAGCCGCCAAATTGATTAGTTCTGCACTCGGCGGCTTTTCGGTAGACATGCCGAGCACTCTCGGAAGTGCTCGGCATGTCTGCTGAAAGCGGAACTAATCAATTTGGTGACTTTTTGGTGGACATACAAGGGTCCGCCGCACTGCCTAGGAAGAGAAAAAAGGGTCACGGTTCTCAAAAGTTTGAGAACCACTGAGCTAAAGTATTCAGAACCACCAGTTGTGTTGTCTGTCTTCCTTGTGATAATATCTTTTTCTTGACTTTCCTTTCCTAATTCCCGGGGAGAAAGAAATCATATCTTTTCTTAGAAGGAGCCATAGACCTGTTTGAGGAAAAATATATCATCATGAATTCAAGCCAAATTCCGTAGAGGTGTGGTATCTACATATGCCAGTAGCAAACCTGACCCACTCTTTACAGCTGTGGACACAAAAAACTACACCGTATACATCGTTGTGCTAATTCTGTATATCACATATTTAAAATGAATTTTCAAGGGTGAGTCAGCCTAGCCTAATCATATCCGGGCAGAGATATACGGTGAAGGGTTACTTTTATGGTGTTGGGATTACATAGTAAAATGTTCCTCCTAGATGCTTTCTGCCTGAAATATTTGCAGTAACTATATTAGGTAGGGCCCCAGGTAGGCAAAAGAGAAGTGAATATTAATTTATAAATACCTTAAGTATTTTTAATTATTTCATATACAGTATGGAAAATTGCAGAAGGCTTTCTTCTTTCCAAAATCAAACAGCAAAGAAGCCAAGGATAGTGGAAGTGGGTATTAGCCCACAAAAACTTATGCTTCAATACTTTAGTTACTTTAAGGTGCCACAGGACTCTTTGTCACTACTGCAAGTTAGATCTGTTTCTCGGACAATCCTCCTTTCCAAGCTAGACTTCCTTTATTTATTTCAGAGACTATGTTTTACTGTCCTGGTAAGAATCAGTAGGTGAAAACCACCTGGAATGAGATGAACAACCCCAGCCTAGTAAGATGAAATGGATGAATGTCAACCACTGCAGTAAACAGTCCAAATGGCAGCATAAACATCTAAAATGGAATGGGCTACTCACTCTCTCACTGACAATGAGACAGCGTAGTTAGGGGCTAAGAGTTCTTTAGTCTTGTTCCTGGTTCTGTCACTGATTTGCCAAGAGATCTTAGGCATATTGCATAAGCCCTTAATTTTACCATCTGAAGAATAGGACTAATATTTTTACATCTTTCCCTTTCTTAAAGGGAAGTGGAGGAAATTACATGTACTACTGATTTGATCCTGGAGAGTGCTGTGAGCACTCCTGTGAGGTGCTGAGCATCCTCCACTTCAAATGAGAATTAAGACCCTTTAGCACCTCGCAGCACTGAGCTCTGTACAAGTTCTAAATTATCTTACAATTAAGGAACTGGCACACAGCACTATAACATCAGTTATGAGATTTCAGTTAGGGAAATCCTAGCTATGTTTAACATCAAGTTGTAACTAAGGTATTTAAAGTAGTTTAAAAGCTACGCAAAGTTACATATTTCTTCTGAAACAGTGTATGCCATCACAAACATCTAATATAAGCTTTTGAAGCAACATTTACTAGATTCCTGGTGCTCCCTTGAGTATTTCATCAGCTGTGACTAGGGAAAACAGAACCCTGGATTAGAGGTTCTGGCAAGTGAGTAGCAAAGAGACTTAAAATACATGTTAGTGTGTGCGTATCCAAGCAAATGCACTTCAAAGTATATCAAGGGCACCTAGTGTATGCATGGATAAGTAACACTTCTAAACATGTGAAAAACTAACAGCCCAATATAAAGTGCGAATTGCAATTCTACATAACCCATCTCCAGCAAATCAGGCAACTTAAAAGCTCAAATGTAATGATAATCGTGTGTGTGGTATATTCCGTTAATAACATGGATTGAAGGGAGGGAATGATAGCCTGAAAAATTGCCCTGAAAATTTATCAGCCTGGACACACAACATACTCACTTGCTTTTTAGTTTATTCATGAGCAGAAAATGACATAGTAAAGATACTTCACTGGGCTGTCAAAAAAAAAAAAAATCACTCATCTTGGGTAAGGGAAGCAGTAGAATGCTCCAAGGCTGGAATGATTATTATAGGACTGGAAGTCAGGACTAATGAGTCATCATGTGATGGTGGCAAGTCACTAACCTCTTTGTGCCTCAGTTTCCTATTCTGTAAATGGGGACAATAATACCTACCTGTCTCACAATAATGTTGGGATCCTCAAATAAAAGTCATCGTATAAATGCACTGATCTATTTCTACAAACCATTTTTATTTCAAAAACACCTTTAAGAAATGCAAAATGTCTTTGCATGAATACTATGCACACCTTTTATCTTTATCTGAAACAAAATAGAAGTACAGTTGTATACAAAATCAGTACCTAGCTATAGACTCTGATATTGATTGAGGGTGTGTGTGTGTGTGTGTGTGTGTGTATTAGAGCTCTTAATGGCATTTGGAAGGAATTTAACTAAGTGTGCTGTTCACAGGTGGGTGGGCTCCTTAAAGATATTTTCCTTTTCTAGTCATCTCACTACTGTGTGGCCTCCTTTTCTGCAGCTTAATAATTAAACTAGCAACAGAATCTCCTCCCACTTCACTTTGATGTGTCACCAGCGTGACCCTTTTAAAAGGTGTTTCCAGTCAGGTTAGGTTTTTTCCTCTTCATGTTTATTTCAGGTGTGATCAAGGGAAAAAGAAATACTGCACTTAAAAGAAACTGGCAAAATTTGGCTTTTGGCCAAAGCAAGTTGTTGCCATGGGGAAATTCCATAACAGCATATGCAAAGGAAATACCTTACAAGAGGAGATTAGAGAGAATTTTGTACAGTGATCCCAAATAAACAGTGAAGGAAAAATAATAACCACAGAGCTAAACTAAAGAGAGAAACTGTGTGAGGATATGACCCTCTCACCTTAGCGTCATATGTTTAAATGAAGCCAGACTGATAGTGATCAAAAGTTGAGACCATCTGCTGATTGTTCAGTGGCCTTCCTGAAAAGAGTTTGAAAGTTTCAATACATTCTCCCCTGGACAGGTGTCTGGGACAGAAACGACCACTATATGTAGCACCAATGGCACCCTTGTCAGCAGTCTCACTAGAGAGGCCAAGGGCTGAATGGAACAACCTTATCTGCTAGAGTCAGTCTGTCCAGGCAAATGATTAGGGCAGAATGGGAAAATCTGCCCTGATGCTGCCCATGCAATGCGTGTTCTGTGGAGAAGTCTAAGACTTCCAGTATGAATCTGAGGTTGTTGTTACCCCCCAGTAAATTCTCTATTGCCTTACCTCACCTGTTACTCCCTTTCTTTTATGCTTTACTCTTATTAAGCACTTTCTCTGGGTTGTGCTATGATGTAGCCTCTGAAGATTTTACCTGTATGGGGATGGAATTCACTAACTTTTATTTCCCTGGGACTTGAAGGAGGGAGGAAGGAGCTGAACATCCTGGCTAAGTATTCAGTCCCATTCCAGCTCAGCCTCTGACCTCTGTAGAACAGTGTGGGTCTTCAGTTCCCACTTCTCCAGTCAGTTTCAACAAAATGGTGGGGCGGGAGGACAGTACAGGCTGTTTAGTAGGAATGTAACTGTCTCTGCTCTTGTTCTTAGCCAAGTAGGTGCGCTGGGTACTGAGCTTCATACAGTCAGCTAACCTGGCCAAAGCAAGGCACAGGAGTATAGCGGAGAGCCTGCTCAGCTCTCTCTGTAGACATTTAGGAGTTTCTGCTGCGGACAGCAAGATACCAGCCAGGACATTACACCACCCTTACCACATCTCCTCATTCAGGCCTTGCCAACCTCTTACAATCCCTTTACTTCCTGGGGTCTTGTCACCTTGACTGCATTCCCTATACCATTTGGAAAGCTCCTTGATGGGCCCAGAATGTCTGTAGCCATTTCCTCTGTGATCCGTTTAATGTTTAATGCTAATGTCAGTTGTCTGGGTGTGCAATGCACTCTGAAGCAAATATATTTCAGGAATTAATTACTTTTAAATTAAGCTTAAGTAGGACCTACAGTAAGGAGACAGAGTGTTGAATGTAATTGGCCCAGCAGCTCTAAGCCTGGGAACTCTTGGCAGAGAGAGTGACTTATTCAGTCCTCCACCTAAGCTTTTGGTTGTGTATGAGAATGAGAGAGAAGGGCCTTTGCTTGTTCCAGGAGAACAAATAGACGAATCTTGCAGGCTGCCAGATCTTCCATTAAGGAAGTTAGTGTGGCTACAGGGCAGAGCTTATTAGGAGATTTGTTGTAATGGAAGAGTGAGAGGCCTAAAAGGTAATTTGTGTAAGCACATTGGGCTTGAGAGCATATGAGAACCAAGCTTTTTTGCCTATTACAATTAACCATTGTATTCACTCTGAGGCCACCCTCAGAATGATCAGCTGGAAAGGGCCAGGAAAGTGAAGTGTGAGTCAAGATTGGAATGATTTACATATTTCTATGTACAAATCAAGAAGACTAATTTTATTTTTAAAGTAGGAGGAATGAGTACAGGCAAGATGGCAAAAGGAGTCTGAGTCATGGTGAGCAAGTCATGAACCACTTGGATAGATTCTATGGTGTTTACTCAATATACAGTGAATTCAGTACTAATGAATTCCATGGTATATTAATTTCTCACAGTCTCTTCCCATATCTACAGATGATTGCATGACACACAGAAGCAGTACAAGAGCTGCTCTACTAAAATGTAGGCGGCATGTGACTATTTTTGGTCATGTTTCTATAAACTGTTGTAGTTCAAATTGATTTTTAGAATAATTTGTTCTGCAAGCACATATTTCTGTTATTTATATACACCCATATAGGTGAATGATGATTTGCAGTGATAATAACTATTGTTTTATAGGGACATTGCTAAGTATCTTAAAACCAAAGACCCTTGCCTGAATATCTATGAATATTAACACAGAAATAATAATAAGTCTTATTTCCTTTCCCCAATTCAATCTGTTTATTTCTCTTTTCATTTTTTACTTGCCTGAGAAAGTGAAACTGGACTGTTCAGATTTATTTTCTGGTTCTCATGCATTACGTTTTCAGTGCTGCAGTATGAGTACTAAAGTTTGAAATTTTATAGTAAAATTGTATTTTGTCTATATGGACCCAAAAATTTTGACACGTTTTACTTAAGGTCTTTTTAACTCTCTAGAATGTAAATCAATTTCACATCTTTTTCAAATAATTCTAATGTACCCGTAATTAGTCATAATTTTCCTGTGCAGTTTTTGGGGAATTAACCCAAATTTCAACCTTAAAGATTAATTGACATGGTTTCAAGTTAAAAAATATTACCTCTTCACTCCCTTCTTGCTCTCTTTACCCCTTTTCCATGACATTGTTGTGTCTTTTGCTCTTTATGTAGTAAGTATGATATGAAGGAACCATGTGGGCATGGTAGGGTAATAACCCTGTTTACTAAACATATGGTATATGCAAGTCCTAGCTGCATATACACATTGCTGCTTTGACAGTGAAACAGTGGCTACTGAAACACTATAGATCATGAGGGCCAGTCAAGACTCATAAATTATTTAAAGGGATTCCTGTACACCACACAGTCATGTGGTACTCTGATCCTTCAACTGCACCCTCAGGGAAGTCGGTTGGGTTCCATACAGGCTCAAGGATCTACTTGGATGGATTCAGTGGCAGGACTGAACCCTAATACCAGATAAGTCAACACTATGAGACTACTCGTGCTTGAAGTTAAGCTTTTCAGAACTGAGGCCTGGCTTTGAAAAGACCCTGGGAGAGGATGATGGGAGATGCTTAGCACACTTTTAGGTGGTGGGAGAAATAATATCATTATTAACTTTCAGACGATACCTGCTACCCCACTGCAAAATCAAAAATTTATTGTTGTTCTCCATGTTTTTCAGCACACGGAGTGTAAAAATATTCATGGGGTTTGGGGTCAACTATGTGTATTGCAATAAATGCATATTTCACCTTAATTTTCATATAGCTCCATTCTCAAAGTCAGTCCACTGGCATTACTCTAGAGAGTTGTGCCATTGACGCCAATTAGGGCTGCAGGATTAGGAGTTTATTTTGTCTTTCTCTACATATTTTTTTATTTTAAAATCAATATTAAAATGCTCTTAAAGAACAAAAAAAAATGTTACTTGTTGCTAGGGTGATGAGAGGAAAGGGAATTGTGGGTTCAAGCAATAGCTGGGACTTATGTGATGTGGCAGTCAACTGCATTGTGCTGTTGAAGAGGGAATGTAACTAAACAATGACTTCTATAATTTAATTAATTAAGGAAATATTTAACTTCCAGATGTTGAAACCCTGCTCTCTTTTGTGAACATTTGTTTTCTCTCCACAGTCGTAATAGATAGATCCATGCTCTGCTGCTCCATGCCCATGTGGGCTGTGTCTGGCAGTTCAGTTTCCCCTTTGACTTGAATTGCTTTACTCAGACACCAAACATTACTTATGCACCTGCTTTACTCAGACACCAAATATTTACATACATGTACATGATACAATTGGGGCCTCTGCTGTAGACTCCTTCTGATGGTGCAATAAGCATGTCTCTTGCTGAATGAATTGACAGCCAGTTGTAAAGCTGTTAATGCTAATGTATCTCAATGGTATATTTTCTAATTTCACTTTCTACATTCATGTTTTGGCTAATGAGGTAATAAATGCTAGCTTTAATTTCCTCTGATCTATAACTACCTCTGATTAATTCTTAGCTCCTTGGGTCCAATTCATCATTACATTGCCCCTTTAAGATAGCTAGACTGTAGCGAAGGGACAGCAGGCCCCTTCTTATCCACCTGAGCAATTCTTCCAATGCAGGAAAAACCCTATACTAGAGGGTATAGAAAGGGCTATATCTGCCAGGTTGTGGGAGCTGTGGGTATGGGAAGCATGACAAGCTGTACCTGAGCCAGAAGAGAGAGTGGCCATAATAGAGACAGAACTTTGTCCCGTCAATTATACATCCTTGCAAAGCCCCTTGGAAGCCACTGAAGCAAGGACACAAGTTAGAGTAGTTTCCAGGACTGTCCAAGCCTATGCCAGGGACCACACGGCTCCTGAAGAGGAAAAGTGCAAACTAACTCTCAGACCCCACATTAATCAACTGCTCTTATTTCTGTCCTCACACAGGTTTCCAGCCTCTCCCCTAGCTCACCCAAACACCTTTCCCCACTGACCCTTCATACCCTTTCCCCCTAGTTTCAGGGATATCACATGACAAATAAGGAAAAAAATGAAGGCCCACCTGACTTTGCACATTTTGTGCTGGACTCTGGCCAGCTGTGCTCTCAAACTCATACTCAGTGACTTCCCAGAATGCTTTGCTCCTATTCCCAAGGCAGCTGTGGAAGTGATAGGAGGGAGCACTACCTGCATAAGCCCTGAAAGATAGTAGGTATTGAGGAGAGGAGTGAGGTGACTTAACTGATATTTACAGTTAAGATAAAGTTCCATACCTGGGGGCAATTGTATACAAACTAGTCCATCCATCCCTAAGATGAATGAATGTATTTTTCACATCATTTATTATTATCATGGTAAGGCAAGAGAAATTACTGAGAGAGAAACAAGGATCCAGTCTGGCTTTCAATACATACTAAAATTTAAACAGATCTTAAAAATAAAACAGATGATTAAAAAGTCCTGTCAAAACATAGAAACCACCATCTTTCCTTTGGAATTATGTCTAGGTTTCTTAGGGTATGTCTATACTACCCGCCAAGTCAGTGGGCAGCAATCGATCCAGCTGGGGTTGATTTATTGCGTCTAGTCTAGACGCAATAATTGTCTAGTCTAGACGCAATAATTGACCCCCGAGCGCTCTCCCGTTAACTCCTGTACTCCACCGCCATGAGAGGCGCAGACGGAGTCGATGGGGGAGTGACAGAAGTCAACTCACTGCAGTGAAGACACCGTGGTGAGTAGGTCTAAGTTTGTCGACTTCAGCTACGTTATTCACGTAGCTGAAGTTGCATAACTTAGATTGATCCCCCGGTGCTTATGAAAATCTCTTTCACAATTATTTTTCAAAATCTTTGTGTGTTAATGATACATTGCATTGAAATTGTGTTGGATCCCAAGAAGAACTTTTGTTCAGCACGGGCATGCAGTTCCTTTCTGATTCTGGATATCTATTTTAGTTTCATGTGAATGTGGTGAGAAGGGCAGTAAGCTGATCCAGTGGGCCAAACTAGTCCAGCAACAAGAACAAATCCTTTACAATGGAAAATTTTGTTTCAAGGCTGTTTTGAAAGCTCACAGATTATAACAAAAACAAGCAACAAAAGGCTCTTAAACAAACCAAATAAAAGGCTCAGCTCAGAGTACAGTGAATGGAAATACAGCTCATCCTACTTTTTCTGACAGAGTGCTTTCATTTAACTCTGAACACTTGACTGGGCTTCACAAGTTGGTCACCATCACCAGCCCCCCTTGACTGCCTGCAGGGCTATTAACTTCCCATCTGCTTTACCTCAGATAGATATGCTGCACCATTTCATTAAGATAAATATCTCTAGCTAAGGCAAGCCATTGTGCAGGCTCATGCAGTACAAGCTACCCCCGATCTATTTAGCTCTCTAGGCATTTGTCCCTCATTCATTATAGTGGTAGCAGAGCACTATGCCAGTGTCCCTCATTGTTCATCTGCATCCAGAGCTCTTTCAGTCCTCAGGGTCTCTTGAGCAGAAAGGGCCAATCACAAAAATCCTGTGGTTGGTTTTAGGAGATGGATGAATACTCCAGAGTTGACTGGGATGACTGCCAATCTTTATTACGTACATCAGTGAGCAGAGCAATGACAGTCCAGAAGCATGTTTGGCGTGATCTGCCAAAATAGTGCAGCCATGTAGAAGAGAGACATTGCTTTGAGTGAAATGTGCAGGATTCTGTTGTGTAGAAAAACTGGACATTTGATTAGCATGCTAAGTGTGTCAGCTAAATCAATTTCTTCATTGTACTTTAAAAAGCCAAGCAACCCTCACCTGTCATGAATTAACCTTCCTGTTTAGAATGTAAGAAACCGTGTGAATTGCAGACCAGCTTTGTGTCAGGCTGTGGAATTCAGTGTGGCATAAACCTTCAGAATTCTGATCCTTGTGGGACTTGGCTACAATCAGTCAAACATTCTATCAATCAGCAGGACCCCTGCATAGTGTGGCATTAACCTTTACAATTCAGACTTGTTTGGAACTTTGCTATACTCAATCAGTCAAGTCTGTCTGCACAGTTCCTCCATAGGGGGTACATCAACCTTTCTAATGCCATTGGCAAGCTGAATTGTGATCAGTCAATCAGTCCTATCATGCTGCACAACTGCTGTAAAATAACACAAACCAGAGCTCCTCTCCCCCCGCCTTGAAAAAAAATAAATCTTGCAATCAATGTTGTTTAGAAATCGCTCAGATATGATGTTCTCCCTTTTTCTGTCAATTAACTGGCTCTATCTATCTTTTTTTATTTTATTGGAAGCCTGATGCATGTTTATAATCACTGTGTGTTTTGGGTGGGATTACCTAACAATTTGGCACAAATAGCTGTATATCAGGCTCAGCTCTAGAGTAACAAAATTACTGAAGGTCAGGATGGAATAAGATGGTTTGGCAGAGCATGTATGTCTACATCATACCTGGCTGTAGTTATATTCATCACTAGATTTGGCCCCATTTACAGTTCCCTTATAGTACTTACCCTAATGGTAAAGTGTTTTCTATGCAACCAGAATGACATACAATTGATTACAAATAGACAAAATTGAAACCAAACTAAAAAGGTTTGAGAAAATACCGCATGTGTGTGGCACACTGTAGATGGAAGGAGGACACGTTAATATTTGTGCATAGTTAGATCTGTTAATATCTATGCAAAATTTCTGTAGAAGGAAATTCACTGTTCTCAATACAGTGGTAGAGAACACATTGGAAATTTTCACCTTTGAAGAGATGGAGAGAATGCATTATTTAAAAGCCTAATTCTGAAAGCACATCAGCATGTGAGTAACTTTATGCATGTGAACAAAGTTACCCATATGCTTACATATTTGCAGGTTTGGTCCCTAAATGTGTATCTGGAAGGGGATGATGACGGTGGATGCATCTCTCTCATCTTGGCAGGGGGTGAAGGTCTGAGCAAAAGAATCCACATGCCGCGTAGAAGCAAGCCCTGTTAATGCATGAAAGCTGCTAGAGTTGCTTGAGGCCTGTCTGAAGTAAAGTACAGTATTCAGTAGATGTAGTGATTTTGGACTGACGGGAAATGGAAGTCAGTGCTCATTTCAGACACAGACTGAAATAAATGTAGGGAGTGAGAATTAAGCCTTACCTTGACCACTGAGAACATACTAGATAAAACACATACTCCTGGATCATGTGGGAAAGATTCCAGGGAGAAATAGAATGTTGCACTCTACTCACTATCTCTCCTTCCTCTTCCATCCTGCCAAAAGTGCCATTTTCTTTTTAATTTTATTTGTCCACGTTGTTTTTAGTTATTCTAAGGCACTGCTAAAGCACAGATGTAAAACATCAGTACAATTTGCTGAGGTGTGGACCACGCAGACATGCAGTTCCCTTTCAAAATGCACAACAGAGGAAACAATTTTTGTAATTACACTTCCTTATTTCTTTTTGTTAAAACAGCTTGTGCAACTTCATGAGAGGAGGAGGATAACTTAAAACATTGTGTTAGCACTAAAAATTGGCAGGGGGTGAATGTACTGATTAGAGATGAAGGGCCTCTCACTCCCTAGCCCCTTCACCTGAAAGAAAAATTGCGGAAATGAAACTGGTTTCTTGCAGTGGTTGCCATTTCTCTACCTCTGTGTGCTTTGCTGTGCTCTGTAGACACACAATAATAACCCCATTGGATCTGTGGATCAAATGACTAGCTGCTGAAGGATTAAGAGCAATTCTATCCTCTTGGCATGGGCTTTGGAATTTTCATTAAAATGACCTTGGGTGTGGTGAGAAAGGAATTCAGGCTGCACTGATCAGAAGTTAAACATCCTACCTGGAAAACAACAAAAGGGCCCCTTTAAAATGCTCCTTACTGGGCCTCAAACAGAGCCATTGTACTTTTTAAACCTTGAGATGGTTGTACACGGATTGGACCAGAGATATGTGGAGATTCAGAATTAAAGGGGTCTTGGAGAGAAAAGGAATGGGCAAGAGCATTTATTTCTAGAATTGCTTACAAATACTTACTGTTAGAAAGTTGGTTCATTTGCTAGAGAGTGAATGGACTTTCAGGTTGATATATAATGCTGCCTATAGCAATAAAAAATTAAAAGTTATGTGCCAGACTGTGCAAAGCTTCTCCAGGTAGATAAGTGCTCATTCACAACTTCTCCATTCCCATCTCCACCTTTTTGTCCAGTCTGACATCTCCAGCTTGCTCTTGGTTATTTCTGCTTGGATATCTTGCAGTCTTACATCTCAAACTCAATCTGTCCAAAACAGAATGTATCCTTTATCTTAATCTCTCACTAGTTCCTCCCCTCACTAGCAACATAGATAACTCCACTATCTTGTCTTGTCACCTTACTATTACCTTCAACTTCTCTCCCCTTTTCCCTGCAATATGCAGTATCTGAACAAACCTTATTGGTTTTCCCCCATTTTTAATATAGCCAAATTCTGCTTTTCCCCCCTGAACCGATTGATAAATGCTTTATCCACAAAAGGGTCATCTTTTGCTTTGACTATTGTAAACTTTGGTTTCCATCACCTTACCTCCCAGCCTATCTGATAATGTCACTGCTAAAGCAATATTGACTTTTCCTCTTTCCATGTCTAAAGTGATTCCCTCCTGGGCTTTCTTCAAAGCTTATATAATCATATTCCACTTTCATTTCCTCAATCCTATGCACTCTATATTTCTCCTGGTAATTAATCCTCTCTCCTTTTCCCACTCTTGACTTCACATGATCTTTCATGCTGCTTTCCATTCTTGGAATAATTTCCCATTTGTTGTCATTTCTCCAACTCCACTTCACTCTTTAAAATCCACTTCTGTATATTTTATTTACCCCTTTAATAATCTCACCAGTGATCTCTTCCACCTTCCCTTCCTTAGACATCTGTAGTTAGTTTTACCAAAGATTTTACAACTTAACATAACAAAACAAAACAAAGTTTTATTTCATTTGGGTTATTTATGTCATTTTGGAAGGCTGGTTCTAATATGCATTCCTCTGCATGCCTACGTGGCTCCTAAGAATAGATTTGCACTGGAAAAAATGAAAATGTATCACTTGTCAATGCTGGTGGTTGTTATGGAGTGACATCTGATTTGTAGTCTGCCTGATATCAGGATCCCCAAGAGTATGTGTGGGGCATTGGAACTCCAGCTTGCCAAGAGGTTCAGGCTGGAGTTGACGGGAGAGCGCACGCTGCTGCCTGCCGCTGCCGTGAAGACGGCAGGTAAGTCGGCTGAAGTTGAGTGAAGCTGAAGCTATGATTCACATAGCTGAAGTTGAGTATCTTCAGTCAATTCCCCCCTCAGTGAAGACCAGCCCTAAGTTATGTACACAACCTGACTGCTCTTAATTATGTGCAATGTGTTTTTTGTTTTGTAGATAGATAAATGTCAGCTATCTGCACTGGGCCTTCATCTTGGTCATCATGACCTAGGTGGTTTTTTGTAGGTGTCGAAGCAGAAATAAGTCTGGTGAAAGGATTTGAAAAAGTTTACAGATGTATTCAAGTTTAGATGGTTTACAGATGTATTCCAGGAGAGTGTTTCATGTGTAAGGGGCAAGAAACGCATGGTACAGGCCTCACAGGACTAGTGTGGAGCCATACAGCGGGACGGGGTCCCGTAGGACCTGCTGCCGTAATAGTGGAAGTTGATGGGTGTGGAATTAAAAAATAGTCCTGCATAGGACTCTAACAAATGCAGACTTAAGGAGAATTGGACAAATTGGTGTTCAAGGCTGAAGGTATGTCCCGGGGCTCACACTCACCCCTGTGGCGCCTCCCACTGGTCAATTGGGGAATCAGCTCCTCCAGCATCCGGAGCGCCCTCCGCAGGTTGATGCCCTGCTTCTTTCCTGGCCCCCTGTCCCTCCCGGACCCCGGTGCCCACTACCTGTGGGTGCTGTGCCCCTGCAGTACCCCCTTTGGTATGAGGTTCTCCCCTCCCTGGGGGAACCCTCTACCCCCATCCCCACCTTGCCTCAGAACGTGCCACTGCCAGTCACCACTTGCCCCCGCTCACTGGGGCAGACTGCAGTATCATGGCTTCTCATCACCGGCAGAGGGGGTTGGCCTGTTGCCTCTATCTCTGGCCCTGAGCTGCCCCTGCAACCCTAGTACCCCTGGGTGGGGCCTCCTTCCAGGCCCCTACAGCCTGGGGCTTCCCAGGCTGGAGCCTTCCCAGCTCCCTCTGCCTTGCCCCAGCCCTGCCTTAACCCAGGTCCCTGCTTAGCCCCAGCAGCTAGGCCGGTCTCCCTCTGGGTACAGAGGAGACTGTCTTTGCCTCTCAGCCTCCCAGCCCTTATATACTGGCTTGGGAGTGTTTGGGTCATGGCCTCTCAGCTGGGCCCACTCCCCAATCAGGCCTGGAAGCCTGCTAGCCCCCCGGCCTTAACCCCTTCCCGGACTCCTTTGGGCTCTTTCCAGCCCCATCCAGTAGGGGGCGAGGGGTCACGCTGCCACAAGGTAGAAAATGTTCTTCTGGGAGGGTGCAGCTCTACCCAGCCCCCTACTCTGGACTATGTGCAATTTGAAGTCTTGCTCATGGTGTTTTGTTAATCATCAGATTATGGGAAACTTATTTTTGTTCTACAAAATTTCCAGTTTCTGCCAGTTATATTAACAAAGCTGGCATGGAAATAAATCAGCAGATTGCTGGCATCTAAGGATGGGGAGGGAAATGGTGAATTAGCATCAAGTATATGTATCTTATATAATCAAATGTGTGAAATATGGCAGCTAATCACAAGAAATGAGTCAACTAATGATGACCGCTATGGAGACTGAATTTTTGTTTTATACAGGTTAAAAGCATAGAACATATGAATATTGCAACAAGGTATTTTGCCTGGAAGTGCCAAGTAGAGGTATTAGTTAAAACATGTTCAGGAAGAAACACAGTCCTCAAAGCTGGCAGCAGGAGCTAGTATGCTACCGGTTGCAGCGAGCAGATGACTTTGCATCACCTACATTTCTCCTACCTTGTATTATAATTAATTTAGTATCTGTGCCACTCAGTATTCCTCCAAACCTCCCAGGTATAGCATGTAAGAAATACATCAAGAGCCTGCTCCTGCTCCCATTGAAGTAAATGACAAAATACCCATTAATTTCAATTGGAGCAGGAGCAGGCTCGAGATCCTGAGCTAATTTCAATACTAAAGTGCCAAATGAGTTTCTTATTTCCCAGCAATGGATGCTACTATTGTTCTTTACCCAACTGGCAATTATTATGTTCCTTTAGGACATAGTTCCTTTCAGCATAGTTATGGTCCTTGAGAAATTTAGTGCTTAGGGGCACCTAGTATACTATGTAATTTCAAGATAATATCAGGACAGCTAGTTTGAAAAAAAAATTAGGCTATTCATCCTGTTTATCTTGGTTACGGATATTAGGCTGTTGCCACATGCTGTTTATATGTCTTTTCCAGTAATATTGATTCTGCTGAAAAGACCTTTATTAGCACAGCATGTGAAGGAGAGTTGTGTTTAGAGTAGGGGCTTGAGAGCCAGAACTTCTAAATTCTGTTCCTGGCTCTGCCACTGACTCATTGTATGATTTTTCTCTTGCCGACTGTGTACCTACATATGGATTACTTTTTCAGGGAATGGTAGAGTGCAGTATGGGTTTGGATATTTCTGTGTCGTTTACAGCACAGTTTTTCCTGGAATGCACTTATCAACTCAGTGATGGAAGGCATGGTATTCAAATCTCTAGGTACAATTTGTGAAAGCTCCTAAGTCACTTAGGAGCCCAAATCCACCTGTCTTCCAGTAGAACTTACACTTCTATGTGATTTAAGCACTTTTGAATATTTTACTCTTCATTACCAAACATTCAACAAGGTAAACTTTCAGTTTGTTCATATTTGTTAAAATTATATTGCAAACCACTTACTAGCAGTTTTTGATGATTTTTTACTCTTCTTACTAATTAGATAAAGTGATTGGATTGCATTTTATAATACATTGCAGATCTTTTGCACCAATGAATCTTGTAGAAAGCTTTTTCAGCAAGGAGTTTTATGCCATAAGTTTGCAGACATTCATAGAAATTTTGTCAACATAAAAGATATTGTACCCTGATTATTAGCAAATCATGTAACAGTTGCTATGGTTGTGTGTGTTTGTGCGTGAGCACTAGGTGTGTTAACAGGGAATTGGGAGTAGGACTTATTTATATTAGTACTATATCAGCATACTGATTGTGTATTAAGAAACCACATATAAATGCTATCTGATTAATTAATTAAGTAGACTTATTGAAACCTCCTTGATAATGCGTGGTCTGCAAAGTTACATTACTGCAAAAGCCACATTGTTGCTTTATTGACATCATTTTCTTCTATTATGTGACTCTCTCTCAAATAAGGTATTTTGGCTGCCAGCATAAAATAGACAAATCACTCTCTCTTGCTTTCTAGGCATTAGGGACATTAGTCTTTTCTGTTTTGGGGGGAAGGGGAGGGAGGGAATAAACAATCACAGACCAAAACAAAAATTGATTATTTTTATTGTGGTAGCACCCAGAACCTTCCATCAGGACGATGGTTCCGCTGTGCTCAGTGCTGTACAAACTGCTAGTAATAAACAATCTCTATTCTGAGGAGTTTACACTCAGAAAAAAGGCAGGGGAAAAGGTGTCCTGTTTATTTCATCTCCCCCCTCCCCTTTGCTCTCCTAAAGGAAGCTATCTATGAAGGGTGATGGAAAGAACATAAGCAAAATATGTATAATTTTATCTCCACTATATAATCGATAAGTATTTAAATAAAGTATACTTTATTGCCTCTCCGTATATCCATTATTAGTGCACCAATTTCTTGAAGGCCTTGAGAGGTAGGTTGGTCCAGTCATTAGGGTGAGACCTTGGCTTCATTTTCCTGCTCAAGCACAAATTTCCTGCATGCCCTTGGCAAGTCACGTAGTCTCTTTGTTTCTCAGTTCTCTTTTGTAAAATGGGGATGATAGTACTTCACTATCTCTCAGAGGTGTTTTGTGAAGATAAATATTAGAGATGGTAGTAACTAAGTGCCTCGCAGTAACAAGGTCCATATAAATATGTAAGAAAAATTGTGGAAGAACTGGATCTTGAGGATAAGAAGCTTGAAATTTATGTAAAGAAACGGAGGGACCCAATCAAGGGATTAGAACAGGGGTGGGGAACCTTTTTTCCGCCAAGGGCCATTTTGACCCTTATAAAGTCATTCGCGGGCCGCTCCTCCCCCCCCTCCGAAGCCCAGGCTGGCAACGGGAGCTGAGACCCCAGCTGGCAAGGGGCCAGCAGGGGAAATCCCAAAGCAGTGGCAGGTGGAATCCTTAGCCCTGCACTGCTTTGGGGTTTCCCCCACTGGCCCCTTGCCAGCCAGGGTCCTGCCGCCTGCCTGACCCGCCCCGCCCGGTCTCTCCCCCACCAAACCTCCTTCCCTCCCCCCCCAACTGACCTGCCCAGCCCGGTCTCTCCCCCCCAAACCTCCGCCCCCCCCCCACCTGACGCGCCCAGCCTGGTCTCCCCCCCCCCCCGACCGTCGGCTCCCCGCGACTCCTTGTTTCGCCGCTGGGCAGAAGGTGGCCATGCGGCGCTTCCCGCCCCATCGCGGAGCCGCCTCCGGCCGGCGGCAACAACCCACACAGCGTGTCCCAGCCCCATCGCGGAGCCGCCCCCGGCTGGCGGCAACAACCCACACAGCGTGTCCCAGCCCCATCGCGGAGCCGCCCCCGGCTGGCGATGGCGGCCCGTGCGGTGCTTCCCGGCCCCAGCGAGGAGCCGCCCCCGGCCGGCGGCCGCGGGCTGGATAAAATGATTTGGCGGGCCGTATAAGGCCCGCGGGCCGGAGGTTCCCCACCCCTGGATTAGAAAAAGGTGTGAACAGTCCACACACTTTCCAAGGGTATGCTGAAGTTGGTTATGAATCCGATTAGTTTAGCTGGTCTGTCTGACTGGCCTGTCTGACTTCTGCATTTGCATAAACTGTACAGTGGTTTTTTCACAGTTATCTGAGGAATGAAAACCAACTTTAATCTGCACTGAAATAAAAGCTGAAATCACTCAGCAGGAGTGGCATGTTAGTTGCATGTTATAAAATGCATAAACTGTATCACCCAGCTGCTAAATTCCGATTTGAATGCTTTTTATTTTTTTTATTATGTTATGTTTTAAACTTCAGCTAAACTGTGATGCTTGCTTAACCTGGGACTGTGATATGTTTGAAGTGATCCCTCAATCCTTCATATTGGTGCACTGCCAGCTTCCATCCGTAGCCTACGGCTTTAAGCAGTTAATGTAATATCCTGACAATTTTCTTGACATGTCATGGGAGGCAGGGGGAGTCTGTAGCAGAGACAAGATTTCATAGCACAGCTCCAAGAGGAGTCAGGAGCAGAGCTTTGGCATTATCAACACAAAACTTAGCTTGCTTCTTTGGCAAAAAGAGATCACTAGGCTGCTCCTTTCTAAGCCTTGCAAAAACACAATCCATATATTGAAAGAGAATTTATTTCAGCATGATTACATTACAAGAAGATACTCGAATGAGTTCATATAAAGTGGCAGAAATCTGTCACATTTAAAGCAGGTTGTCAGTGTAACAAGTCTGTTCCCCTCAAACTACTAGCTGCAAGCAGAAAAGGGTGATGGTGGTGGAAATGCTGAGGCACTGAAATATTAACACTAATCAAAGCTGTAATCTCCTGCAAAGACACGTGTAGGCATTGCTTCTGAGGATTGTTATTCTAGACCCCTTATTTTGATCACATGACTCTTGGTTTCACATTTTTACCCCTCACAGAGCTTTGTAAATGTGACCAGGTCAGTAAATATCTTTCATGTGAGTATAAGATGAGGAATTCTTAGCCTTTACTTAGGGCCCACGTAGGTGGCATGGTCTCCCTTTCACCTAACCCCCTTGAAGTGCATTCCCTGCATCCTGTACCCACAGGACAAGTTTATACTAGTTAATAGAGCTTGAGGGCTTTCCTAATGTGTACTGCTTCTCATTCTGCAGAAACCCCTTTCCAAAATGAGAGTGAAGTGCAGTTATGGTCAAGGGAACCATTGCAGTATGGCTTCTTCAGCAGCCCTGATCCACAGGGTCCGGTAGGAGTTGATAGACCTGGTTTATAGAGCAGATACTCCCTTCCTCTGGCAACAGATCTTAAAGATAGAAATAGATTTCAGGGTGTTCACAGTTTAAGGGAGCAACGTTTTATGGGGCTGGCAAGCCTGATCGCTCATAGAAAAATGAATAGGACAATTTGCAGTATTGGTTATTCCCACATAGAGAAAAAAAGAGCCCATGTTACTTCATATTTTCAAAGCAATGTATAGCCATTACTCCAAAAGCAGAGTAGTGTGGATTAGTTAGGTAAATTACTGTTCTATGCTCATTTTGCAGATAGGGTAACTGAAACACAGGGAGGATTATTAGCTGTGCTCAGTACGTTCAATCCCTATTAGGTTAGGTAGGTAGAACTGATGTACATGCAATGAATATGCTAATCTAAAAGCACTAGTATGTAATATCCCTATATCCCTGTCCTAGTCAAGAACTCTTGAAGAATGGGTGTGATAAGTGTTTATGGGTATAGAGGGAGTATAAACAACGTGAGGGAGATGATTTATTTAGAATATTACACAGCCAATACTTTCAAAAGTGACTAGTGACTTTTGGTGGCTCCATTTTGTTTATCAGCTTGAGAGTCCTACAGGACCTGATTGTCAGAGGGTGGGTGCTCAATCCTTTATAGAATTGGGTTGGGGGATACCTCAGTGGTTTAAGCATTGGCCTGCTAAACCCAGGGTTGAGTTCAATCCTTGAGGGGGCCATTTATGGATATGGGGCAAAAAGCTGTTGGATGATTTAGTTGGGGATTAGTCCTGCTTTGAGCAGAAGGTTGGACTAGATGATCTCCTGAGGTCCCTTCCAATCCTGATATTCCATGAAATGGGGCTTCCAAGACATCTTGACTTGGGTATCAAAAAACGGAAGTACTCTGATGAGAATCTTTTCTACACTTATGGAAAAGCTTTTACTTGTGAGATCCATTCATCTGAGATCCACCATTCCTCTGTGGGGATAATGCAAGTCTTAAAAACTGAATTGGGCAGAACACTAGAAACTGTTCTGAATGGAGCAGCCCAGATCTGACAGGAGGTCCGGTGAGATGACAGAATCCCAGAGGGCTCTTCATCCGAGTTGCACACAGATGTGGTACTAACTTTTTAATATTAAGACTACATTGACATTTGAAACACAGACCACAGTCAGTCCCTCCATTAATATTTTTCAAGGGGTCAGGTTGTGGGGCCTGCTCTTGTTCCTATTTCTGTGACATTAGGCAAAACCCCACCCACATGCCTCTATATAACCCATGTACAATATGGCTGATATTTCTTTGCTAGTAACATCTGTACCTCAGCTAGTAGGTTTAAAAAAACCAAAACAAACAAAAAGCACTATTAAAACAATTCAGCTCATGCTGTAAGTAAAATGTCATGATTCAGACTTTAAGTCACTGCTGAGTTCTGTTGTCCCTGGAGTACATATGTACTAAACAGTCATTCAAAGCAAGCATGAAAAAATGATTTCTGAAGCAGTTGAGCAAATAAGGAGAATTATTTTGAACAGGGACTAAATTAGTTTGAAACATATGCTAGCTCATGGAGCCAAAGTACATAATCAGGTTTAGCAAAACAAAGCCTGATACCAAACTTGCCAGGAAAAATTGTTTTGTCATTTTGAAATCTGCTCAGTTTTTAAGCAGACCTTCCCAGAACAGGAAACAATATGTACTTCATACCCTACTGCATCTGCCATAATTGTATTTTCCTATGAAGATAAGTAGGAGAATATGTAGGAGAATATGTAATTCCTTTGTACAGATTCATAATTTAAAAGCCTGCTATTATTGAACTGCATTTTCAATCAGGATTTAGATTAGTTAACCAAATATATATTGTATAAGACAATGACATATCCAGACATTACTAATCACAAGAAATATTGTGGGCTTGTAAAAAATAATTTGACATTCTATAAAAGAATACATGATTGATAACATTGTGGGCAGCTTGAAAATTAACCCAGTTGATCAGTTACATAATCAGCTGAGTAAGCCAAGGGAAAATAAAAGAGCACATTAGACTAACAATGCAACAGCTTTTTGTACCATTGTCTGGCTTTTCCTGTCCTCGAGTTTAGTTCAGTAAAAACATTGTCATTCCAAACCAAATTATATTCACAGAAGGTTGCTGTGTCCAGCCTTCACTTCCCAGCTCTATAAATTTTTCCAACCACCATTTGTATTTTTCCCTCTCCCCGTAGCCACTTCCAGGCAGTGTTTTCTATTACTGATCTGTTGCCTAGAGCAATTTCTGGAGCAGTTGGTGTTTTGGCTGATCCTTTTCTTCAGGTAATCTGTCAATGTCCTTCTCCCCTACCAAAGGTCAAAATCAAACTGTGGACAGTCATTCTGTGTCCAAACTAAACATACCATGTATAAGTAGCTTATCTCCCAAAATAAATTATAATTAGCATAAACCACCACACACACACCCCTTCCCACAAAAATTCCTCCACCTGGGCCAATCAAGATGTTTTGTCTTATCTAGTCTCATGTTGAAAGGAAAGGAACTGAGTTATTATTCCAAGTCAGATTTTATTTACTACCTATTTTTAACAAAGGCCTCTGGGCTAACATACCCTCGGAATGTTTCCGTGCTCCTTTCTCTACTCACACATACACTCTCTGTTTATAGGATGCCAACTGAAAGGCATTTGAGCCCTGAACAACAGAAATACAATTCAAAGTATTAAATATAGAAAAAGAAACCAACCAGTCAAGTATAACACTGTGCTAGAGAATACTACAAATGTATACTCCTTTCCCCGAAGAAGCCTGTCCCAGTTAGTTAGAAGAATGAGGATAGCAAAAGGGGCAGAAGATGCTAAAACAAAGGGAGGGAGCACCTAAATAGAGAAAGTGGCCAAATATGCTTTTAAAAGGAGACAAGAGTTTCTGTTATGCTTTCTCCTTGGGACAGTTCCACAAACAAAGACTATCAACTGAGAGAGACCTGTTGCCAATTCTACAACCTAACGTTGTTATTCATGTTGCTGGGTGAAACCTTTTCATAGGATTGAGATTGTTTGGTGTGAAATCACCCTTCAATTAACATAACTGTAAATCTAACCCCCATCTAAGACAAATGGTGTACATGAACCTGGTGTGGCGCTTATGCTGAGTATTACTTTATGTGCAGATGTGCGCATATGCATGTGTGGGTTTTTTTCAGGGAGTGTGTGTGTGTGTGTGTGTGTGTGTGGGTGGGTGGGTGGGTTTAGAACACAAAGGAACTGAGAACAGATTGTGTGTGTGAACGAACCTAAAGAAGCAGCTGAATGCACAGTGGCTGATCCTGAAAAAAGCAGGGAACATAGGTGGCACATGATCCCCCGCTTAGGGGACGCTAGCCATGCATTCATGCCTCTTCTGCTTCATGCAGGAATTCTTGGCTGAGATGCTTTTGGTCTGTGTTATGCAGGAGAGCAGCCTAAATTACTATGGTCCCTTCTGGCCTTAAAATCTATGATTTTGTGAAAAATGCTGAAAGTTTCATGAGTTTTAGTAGAAATATTTTTTCATTTGAAACACTTCACTGGAATAAACTTTTAAAAGTACCACCCAAGGAATGCATTGTGTCTGAGATTACCAGGCGTACAGCCCAAATAATATGAAACATCTATTTTTTTGTACAGTTTTCATCCCAAACTATAGATCTCCTCTCAGTTCCTGAGGCTCTGCCCAGGTGTGCTGAAATGTTCAGAAAACTTGGCAAAAGCTTCAGGAAACCTGGCTCTAGTTTGAATTTTTAAGGGGTGGGGGAATGGGGAAGTTTCACTGGTTTCAGGTTTCATTAGAGAACTTTTGTACTACTCTAATATCTTCTTCCAGATTCAGAATCTGTGACAAAATTAAAGCCAAGAAGCCAAAAATGGTATACCTTGTGAGAGAGGAAAGATTTACTGTCAAGTAAAATGTGAGGTTTTTAAGATGGAAACTGAGAGAGACCATTTGCTTATTTTCGACATGCATTACCTGGTTTGGTGAAAGCCTGTAGGAAACATCTTTGTTAATCACACAGCTTGGGTTCACCTTCTGCCTCTCTTGGTGGAAAGAATTATTCATCAGGGCAATGTAGTGGTGGTTGTTTCTACCATTTTTGAAAGAAGAGAATCCGCTACAATGTAAAGCATAGTCTGGCTGCAGGCTGTGTTTCCCTGGAGTTCAGCTAGTTGCAGCTGTCCTCAAGGATCCTGAGAACTGCCAGTTCACACAAAGGTGGTTTAGAAGATGTTCAAGACTGGGACAGATTGTGAGCTCCATGCCAAACACCGCTAACAGCAGAGGGTTAATTTAGTAAAGGAATTATATTGATCACTGGGTGTGGCTAAAATGTGCCCTCAAAGTGGTGCGTGAATTAAGTTGATGGTCTCTTTAGCTTGTAACCTCAGAAGCAGAGTCCCAACTTGTCGGCGGTCAAATAGATTTACATAATGTAATGAAAGGCCATACCCTTTCCATTTCCTTCTTTCAAAGCCTTGTCACTGCAAACTGTTCTGATAAGACTACTTATCAGTGACAGCATATTTATCATTATCATTGGAGAATAGGTTCAATTCAATCTTTTTCATTTTATTAATTTTTTTTAATGTAAACCCCACAGAAGGAAGGCTGCATATTGACCAGTTGGAAATCAATTAGTTATCTTTGAGGGACTCTTCATTTCTATTCACATCTATTTTGGACACAAGCTCTTACTCCCGAACTGGTTTGGATAAAGTAAGAACTTTGGCCCCCAAATAGAATTTTGATCTTTTCTGAAGTCAATACAATATTTGTTTAATTTTATTTAACATGAAAATAAGGTTACTGTTGTATACCTCTGGGGTTCTGCCGGAAGAAGAAGAAAAATAGTGTACAAGAAAAGCTCATCTAGAAGACCGCTATTTTTGGTGCCAAGAAGTGTCCCACAAGAAAACTTGTGGTTCAAATTGACCCACCACAGCTCATTCCTTCTGTAGGTCAGTTCAGACAATGGGGGGGAATTTAGAGTCAAGGGAAAGACATGGGAGGATGAGCTGTGCAGCAATCAGAAAGAAGTCACTTTGAAGGGCAGAAGAAGCAGCCCCAGCTGGTAAAGGCTGAAGAAAAGAAAGGGTTTTGGAACAGCACTGAGGGGTGTTGGGAAGAGAGCTGGAAAGCTAGTATTTGAGTTGACATTGGACAGTTCTATTCTATCTTTCTGAGGGTTGTACATTGCCATCCATCTCTCTGTTTGAATGCATCCTAGGTAAAATCAATAACAATAGTGAAGTCCCTAGTAGGTTGCATGGCATCTCTGGCGCTTCTCCCTTTTTGTAGGGAGAAGTATCCAAGACTCCATGGGGGTTATGGCGTTATGGGGTTTTTATTTATTTTAAATGAGATTTTATTAATTTTCTCTCTTGATTGTTTGGGATTTATTTGGTAGAAATGGGTGTCAGTACTGTGAGTGGTCCTGATGGAAAGGCTTTTTTGAGGAAAAAGGTTTTGAAGTATTTCCTAAACATAGCTGCTCTTTTCAGAAAATTTCTTCTATAGCTAGATTCTCTCAACCAAGAATGCTTTATATCCTGTTCTGTAGCTGGGCTTGATCCATTAGTTGATTTGAAAACTAGGACTAAAGTCTTAAACTGGCACCAAAAGTTGACTGGGAGCCTGTTGAAGGAATTGAGCATGGGTCAGATGCACTCCTGATTGCCTAAGTCATGGAGAAAGTACAACCACATTCTGTACCAGCTGGAATCTGTGCATTGTCTTCACATTGGTTTCAGAGACAATGAATTACAGTAATCCAACATTGAGGTGACAAATACATGTATCACTGTGGTCAGGCCTTCATCTGGAAGGAAGTGTTAAGTTTCTAGCTAGCTGGACATGAAAGAAGGCATCTTTAGGTACTGATACTGCCTGCTTAATGAGGAATCAAACAGGATTCTGAGGCTTCACACAACTTTGACCAATGTGGGCTGTAAGCCTTCAATAGAAGATGGAGACAAACATCTCTGCTGTTTTTTTCCAAAGCATTTCACCTTTTTGACCAGCATCGCTTCAGTTTTGGAAGCTGCTTTTCAATGAAGAGCTAATTTCTTGAAGGCAATCTGTTACCTTATAAGGGACTGTGATTTTGTTAATAATCCAGACCCCAAGAAGGGGATGTTACTTGAGCCAAGTGAGTCTATGTGCATTTATTGGGGAGCCCAATAAGGTGGAATATGAAGCAGGAGATAGGCTGACCCTCCCCTGTTCCTGTAGACAGGTATTGACACAACTATAACTTGGACAGTTTGGTCATCCTGTCTCTACCCTCAGTTACCATTGCTGTTCTCAGCTTTGTTTAGCCTGTTGATGTAATAGGCTCCTGTTGCTAATGACTAGCATGTATAGTTATCATTATGATAATAATTAGAATATGTCATGGAAGCTGAAACCAGAAACTAGAGTCCTAATGAATGAAAACAGCTGAGGACAGCAGGGAGCTACAATAGCACACAGAGAAGAACTTGCTTTGGGGTTCTGATTCTGTTTGTGTTTAGAAGGTGCTGTGGTTTCTCACTTTTTCTCTCTCTCTGCCTTTTACTAGCAGCTAAAGAGAAACCAAGGTGATTCTCTGATCTTGCCTTAAAAGATTCTTAAATCTTTATAATTGGAGGCCAGGAGGAGGGATGAACACGTCAATTGGCACGCAATTAGAACCTGCTCAAACCTCCCTTGACCATTGAACCAACCCAAATCTTTATTTTTTAGATTCGAACAACTCTTTACCTCAAACCCCCAGTCAGAAATTGGAAAGTATTGGAGGGCTTCCCAGAAACTCCTGTTCTCAGAAGATTTCTGTGTTTCGTTTCTGTGTATCTACTGCAGCCTGCTATTTCAGGAGAGGACTCACAGTAGGAAACTCATTCTCAAATGTGCATGTGGTCACATCTCTTGTATTTGAACAGCTGTAGGGATACTTTCATAGTATGAAGAAAAGCCAAAAATCCCTGAAAAACTTTTGAATATTAAACATAAATATATAACCTTTTATTTCTGAGAAAATATAATTAACAGTGTCATTCCAGGACTAACTGCCGAAGAGTTTATCAGGCCCAGGCATCCCTAAACCTGCCATACATTCCCCTTGAAAAGCAATATCTTTCCAAGGCATTTTAAAAATGTTTTGTAAATTTTTTATTACTATTTGTGTAGGCTTTTTATTTATAGAACAGATACACATAGTATTTAAACACCTTACAAACATGATCAATTTAGCTTACTGAAATGAAGGTTAAGAGGCGACTTGATCGTTGTCTATTAAGTAACTATACAGAG
Source organism: Sternotherus odoratus (assembly GCA_032164245.1). NCBI lineage: Eukaryota > Metazoa > Chordata > Testudines > Kinosternidae > Sternotherus > Sternotherus odoratus. Next base: position 34,910,502 of record JAVMKO010000004.1, read on the forward strand.
AAGATATCTGATAGTAGAGGGTTCTTTAATGCAGCAAAAACCAAACAGAATCTAATGACTGAACTGCCTTCGACTTGCAGTCTGGAAATAAGGCACACATTTTTATCTGTTGGAATAACTTATCGGGGACAGGGCCGGCGACAGGGGGGGACTATGGGTAGAGCTGTACCGGGCCCCAGACTTAAGGGGGCCCCCTTAAATCCGGGGCCTGGTATGGGGCAAGCCAACGAAGCCGGGCGGGCAGGAGCAAGGAGTCTGCAAGCCAGCCTGCAGGGGAAGGGTGAGCCGCTAGAGGGCGGGGTTGAGCAGGGCTGGGGAGATTAGGAGGGGGAGAGAGGAATGTGCAGGTCAGCGTGGTCAGAAGCTGTGAGCCAGCATGGGGGGAGGCGTTCTGGTCGCGCGGTGCTGCGGGGGGTGCAGGTCAGCGTGGTCAGAAGCTGGGGGGGAAGGTGTTCTGGTCGCGCGGTGCTGCGGGGGGTGCAGGTCAGCGTGATCAGAGGTGGGGGGGGGAGGCGTTCTGGTTGCGCGGTGCTGTGGGGGGGGTGCAGGTCAGTGTGGTCAGAAGCTGGGGGGGAAGGTGTTCTGGTCGCGTGGTGCTGCGGGGGGTGCAGGTCAGTGTGGTCAGAGGTGGGGGGAAGGTGTTCTGGTCGCACGGTGCTGTGGCGGGGTGCAGGTCACTGTGGTCAGAGGTTGGGGGGAGGTGTTCTGGTCGCGTGGTGCTGCGGGGGGTGCAGGTCAGTGTGGTCAGAGGTGGGGGGAAGGTGTTCTGGTCGCACGGTGCTGTGGCGGGGTGCAGGTCAGTGTGGTCAGAGGTTGGGGGGAGGTGTTCTGGTCGCACGGTGCTGCGGGGGGTGCAGGTCAGCGTGGTCAGAGGTTGGGGGGAGGTGTTCTGGTAGCGCGGTGCTGCGGGGGGTGCAGGTCAGTGTGGTCAGAGGTGGGGGGGAGGTGTTCTGGTCGCACGGTGCTGTGGCGGGGTGCAGGTCAGCGTGGTCAGAGGTGGGGGGAAGGTGTTCTGGTTGCGCGGTGCTGCGGGGGGTGCAGGTCAGCGTGGTCAGAGGTGGGGGGAAGGTGTTCTGGTCACGCGGTGCTGCGGGGGGTGCAGGTCAGCGTGGTCAGAGGTGGGGGGAAGGTGTTCTGGTTGCGCGGTGCTGCGGGGGGTGCAGGTCAGTGTGGTCAGAGGTGGGGGGGAAGGTGTTCTGGTCGCACGGTGCTGTGGCGGGGTGCAGGTCAGCGTGGTCAGAAGCTGTGAGCCAGCATGGGGGGCGGTGTTCTGGTTGCGCGGTGCTGCGGGGGGTGCAGGTCAGCGTGGTCAGAGGTGGGGGGAAGGTGTTCTGGTCGCACGGTGCTGTGGCGGGGTGCAGGTCAGCGTGGTCAGAGGTGGGGGGGAAGGTGTTCTGGTCGCACGGTGCTGTGGCGGGGTGCAGGTCAGTGTGGTCAGAGGTTGGGGGGAGGTGTTCTGGTCGCACGGTGCTGTGGCGGGGTGCAGGTCAGCGTGGTCAGAGGTGGGGGGAAGGTGTTCTGGTCGCACGGTGCTGCGGGGGGTGCAGGTCAGAGTGGTCAGAGGTGGGGGGGGAGGTGTTCTGGTTGCGCGGTGCTGCGGGGGGTGCAGGTCAGTGTGGTCAGAGGTGGGGGGGAGGTGTTCTGGTCGCACGGTGCTGTGGCGGGGTGCAGGTCAGCGTGGTCAGAGGTGGGGGGGAAGGTGTTCTGGTCGCACGGTGCTGTGGCGGGGTGCAGGTCAGCGTGGTCAGAGGTGGGGGGGGAGGTGTTCTGGTTGCGCGGTGCTGCGGGGGGTGCAGGTCAGTGTGGTCAGAGGTGGGGGGGAGGTGTTCTGGTCGCACGGTGCTGCGGGGGGTGCAGGTCAGCGTGGTCAGAGGTTGGGGGGAGGTGTTCTGGTTGCGCGGTGCTGCGGGGGGTGCAGGTCAGCGTGGTCAGAGGTGGGGGGGGAGATGTTCTGGTCGCACGGTGCTGTGGCGGGGTGCAGGTCAGTGTGGTCAGAGGTTGGGGGGAGGCGTTCTGGTTGCGCGGTGCTGCGGGGGGTGCAGGTCAGTGTGGTCAGAGGTGGTGGGGGGAGGCGTTCTGGTTGCGCGGTGCTGCAGCGGGGTGCAGGTCAGCGTGGTCAAGCTGTGAGCGACTACGGGGGAAAGGTGTTCTGGTCGCACCGTGCTGTGGCGGGGTGCAGGTCAGCGTGGTCAGAAGGGGAGCCAAGTGGGCAGGAGCCCCCTCTGCCCCCACCATTTCTGTGATTGCTGAGTTGCACAGCCCGGCAGAAAACAGAAAGTGTGGCTCAGCTCCCTGGAATCTGCAGCTGGACACCAGCTTCTGGGTCCTAGTGCTGGTTGAGCTCCCTTCTGTGTGCTGAGGGCAGGGGGAAAGAGGCAGTGGGGATGGAAGGGGTGGGATGGGGAAGAGATGGAGCCATGGGGAAAGGGCATGGGATTGCGAAGAGAAGGGGATGAGGGAAGCAGGGGCCTAGGGTGACCAGATGTCCTGATTTTATAGGGACAGTCCCAATTTTTGGGTCTTTTTCTTATACAGACTCCTATTACTCCCCACCCTCAGTCCTGATTTTTCACACGTGCTGTCTGGTCACCCTACGGCAGCAGCTGGGGCTCCCCTCTTAAGGAGGTCCATCATATCCTCTCCCTGACGAGCCCCACCTCTGCTACATCTGTACCACCCTGATGAGCCCCCACAGACACTCTCCCAAATGAGCCTCAACCACCTGGACCCCACCCAAATGAACTTCACCTCCCCTGCACCCAACCCCTCTCCTGACCTCCTACCACTTGTTCCCCTCCTGCAGATTCCCATTCTCCCTGCTTCACAAAGAACCCTCTTACCTCCATCGGGATCCCCCCACACTGAGTTCCACTGCACTTGGATCCCGCTGCCAGGCTGAGCATCCCTGCCCACATCTGGTGTGCCTGGAGCAAAAGGGGCAGGGCCCCAGGGTATTTCTGTGGCAGGCATGGCCCTTGTGCTGTGGCACAAGGGGGTGCTGGGCAGTGGGGGAGATCTGTGTGCGTGTGGATTCCCTGGACTTCCCCCATGTCTCTGCACCCCCACGTGGGGTGACGGGGGCTCCATGGGGCAAGGTTGACAGGAGTCCCGTCTCGCCCTGCCGCTGCGGAGCTCACCCTTGGTGTCCCCGGGTGCCTGGCCCGGGGGAGGGGGGGCACTGTGTCCGCAGTGGAGGTGCGCGCAGCCCAGCCTGAGCGGGGACTTGGCGGTTGAGGGGCCGGGGAAACCCAATGGGGAGGGCGCCTCTGCATCCCTAACCCCGCCCACCTCTCCCTACGCATCTTCCCCCGAACCGGGCCACGGGGCTTGCTGCGGGAGCCGGAGAGACGCGTGAATGGGCAGCTCCGCGCCGGAACCGGTCGCGCCCCCACCCCAGGTATTTCTAGTAGCCGGCGGCTTTGCCTTTCAAGCCGGGGCACCCCTCCCTACTCCCCCTTACGGCGGCCAGCCCAATCAGTTTTGGGAGCCCAAAACTTCCAGCGGCTCCTTCCCTACCCCGACCCGCACCACCGAGCAAGTCAACTTTTGATCGAGTCCCGCAGTGGGGGCTCCAAGTTTCCGTGTAGTTTGAGGGGCTCCGGGCCTCCATGTCTCCAGAGCGTCTCCCTGAGGGCTGGGGACATGTTGCTCCATCTTCCCCTCCCAGTGAGTCACGTAAGGAGCAGCAGGACCCAGCGGGTGACCCACATAGGCCCGGGTGGGGCAGGGCACGGGCGGCAGGAGACGGGCCGGGCCCCCCCCCCCCAAACGATCAGAGTATGGGGCCCAAAAATATGTGTCGCCGGCCCTGATCGGGGATGTGGTGGATTCACCATTATTTAAATCTTTAAATCAAAATTATGTCTTCCTAAAATATATGGTGTAATTTAACAGTAAGTTTTGGATAGATGTGATGGGCTATACCCCCATCCCATTGATGGAAAGCATAATGAGTGTCCTTGCACTCACAGCATCAGTTAGGCGCATTTGTAGAGCATGCTGTACTGGGAGAAGGGGAGGTTAAAAAGGTGAAGCTGGCCACCTGCCCAAGAAGAGAGGCGGCTAGAGATTGCTGGGGATCCCAGCCCAAGGCAGTGACCAGCCTTCCCTCCTGCCCCACCCCTCACACAGATGCTGCAGTCCTGAGAAGGGAATCTAGACATTTGCTGTCTCAGTGCTCTGTAGCAGTGCCAGAGGCTGGAAGTAATTGGGCTCAGAAAAGTGAGAGAGGGAAGACTGTGGCAAGACACTGGACCAAGCTTGGATGAGGTATTGCCTGGATAAATATCTGGTGATACAAACAACTGAGGTGGAGTCTTTGAGCTCAGATGAAGGTCTTCCTAGTAGTCTAAACCCATCCCCTGCCAGGAAGGAGACCTGTGGGCAATAGGAGCATATTGAGTGCCCATTAGTGGAGTGTGACAACACAGAGGATTGTATGGATGAAGAGAGGGCCTACGGGAAGACTCCCCACAAGTTGATGATCCTGATATGGATCCAAAGGAAGGTGATACTGGGGCTTGTGGACTTGGGGTGCAGTCAAACAGTGACACAAGCAGCGGTAGCGTTCGAGATGATTGACATGGAAGGGATTATTTGCCGGCAGTGCATACACGATGTAAAGCCTTATCCCAGTAAACCCAGTACTGGAACTGAAAGTGGGGTCCCACACTGACTCAATTACAGTAGCACTGGCAGAGAAATTAGCATGTCCAGTGATTATAGGCTGAGACTGGCCTGCCTTTCAGCAAATCATTAATGATCTAATCCACATTTAATCAAGCAGAGACCAAGGGCAGGCCCCATCCTGGAAACTGTGTACCTTGCAGGCATGGGGGACACTGAAACCCCCCAAGAGGGGACATCTCAGCGACAAGGGCCAGCTAGAGAAATGCAGGGATGCCCAGTAGCAGCCATAGACCTCAAGATCTTTCTACAAGAGGTAAGCTTTCTCCAAGAGCATCATGGTGATATCGAGTCATACCTATGAACAGGCGGCATCCATGAATGAAGAGGCAGCAGATCCCCAGCACCTGAGACAGAACCCCACCTTTGGCTGGAGAAAGAGCAGCTATAGTGGATAGAATGACACCTGCAGTCAGGAGCAATAAGAACTCCTCTACCGATACCCGGTAAGTACTGAAGCACCTTAATCCAGCTGACATACAATATGAGCCCTTGTGTGGATCATCTAAGGCATAAGAAGACCCTCAAGCAGGTACTGGTTCACTTTTTCAGGCTGGAGGTGCACCACGAAGTAAGGAAGTATTGCTTTTCTAGGCCTGAGTGTCGGTATGTGTCAGCTAAGAATATCCAGAAGGCTCCTTTGGTCCCAGTGCCCTTAGTGCAGGGGTTCCCAAACTTGGTTTGTGGCTTGTTCAGGGTAAGCCCAAGGAGGGCTGTGAGACACTTTGTTTACCTGAGTGTCTGCAGGTATGACTGCTCACAGTTTCTGCTTGCCATAGTTCACTGTTCTTGGCCAATGGAAACTGCGGGAAGTGGTGCGGAACTTTTTGCCTGGGTAGGTTTCCCCACAGAACATATTGACCAACCAGGATTCCAACTTCACCTTGCAGGTAATATATGTGCTATGTTCCTTCCTTAAAATCAAGGTCTCGAGAACATTAATGTACCATCCACAAACAGATGGGCTGGTGGAAAGATTTAAGAAGATGTCGAAGCAGTTTGTTGGACTGAGCCTTAACACTAGCCTGTGCCTTCGCTTTTATTTGCCATGTGAGAGGTACCCAAAGCCTCCATGGGTTTCTCACCCTTCAAACTGATCTACAATATCAACCCCAGAGAATCTTGGATGTGTTGTCAGAGGGTTGGGAGAAGCAATATGCAAACATGCTCGGGGTGACCCAATATACCATCTAAGTGGGGGAAGACTTTAAGAAGGTGAGTGCAGTGTTATAGCTGTGTTGGTCCCAGGAAGTTAGAGACAAAGTGAGTGAGGTATCTTTTATCAAACCAACTTCTGTTGGTGAAAGAGACATGTCTTTGAGCTACACAGAGCTTTTACTCAGGTCTGGGGGAGGTACTCAGTGTGTCGCAGCTAAATACAAGGTTGAACAGATAGTTTAGCCTAAGAAATCTGGCCAATTAGAATATGTGCTAACTTCTTAGGCTAAACTATCTGTTCGACATCATATTTAGCTGTGACATGGAATACGTTTCCCCAAAGCTGAGAAAGAGCTCTGTGTTGCTTGAAAGCTTTCTCTTTCAACAACAGAAGTTTTCTGATAAAAGATTCCTCACTCACCTTGTTTCTTTAAGAAGTTGAGCACTTTCACAAAGAAGAACCTCATCTGGGCTCAACAGAGGCAAGAACAGGGATATAATCAAGGGGCACACTTACTAACCTACCCTAAAAATGTGCTGTTGCTTCTGTTGCTCTCCTCTGAGTCAAAATTAATGGCCCGCTGGCAGGACCTGTTGGAGATGCTGAGACAAATGGTGCAGTTAATTATGGGATCAAATTACCTGGCAAGAGAAAGGAGACTAAGGTCAATTATGTAAATTTTCTGAAGTCACAGAAGACCTGGAAAGCTCTTCTGATAGTTCCTTGGCTGGCAAGCCCTGAAATCAGAAGTGAGGTAGCTGCTAGTTTAGAATCTGGATTTGTATGATTGAAGAAGGCCTGTGCACCAGAACAGAAAACCCATTTAGTGCAAATGAAATATTCTACCTCAGTTCATGTATCAGTAAAAATCAGGATATAATAAGACACATGGATGCTGTACGGACTGATTGATGTTTCGTAAACTCTGTGAGATCCTGAGAAGACAGATATTTTTATACAGTAATTGAAAGTATTATTGTAAGATTGAACTAAGACAAACAGAAAAGAGATTACCAGATGAAATGACACATGCATTTGATTTGATCATTCTTTTCAGAAGACCAACGCTAGTCTACAAGATGGTGGCTTTATTTCTCCGCGAAAATATTCTGGTCCCACTTGGCAGAAAGTACAAATACAGAATTAAATACATGAAATGTGTTTTCCCTTCTGGAAAAATGTGACTGTACTGTGAAATGGGTTTGATAATCCAGCCAAACAGAACTTCTTAAATTGGATTCATTTTAAAAACACCAATACTTTGCTGACACATTCAATAACTGTTTAAAGTTAGCAATCTATGTACCCTACTTTGCTACTAACATTATATTTTACCCACAAAATCATAAAAATCATATCTTGTATAATTAAATGTGAAGTTTCTTGTTAAACATAGTCAAATAACAAATGTAGTTCTATGATAAATGTAACTGTGACAGTCTATCTAGAAAACTTCCTTTGCAGTGGATGCTGCTTCTGCAGAGTGTGAATGATCAAATCAACACTGCAGCCATTGCAGAGTAGGATTAAATCTGGGTTATGAAAGGATTTAGTTCAACTCAGTTTTGATGGTTTTAAAATTCAGCTGAGTATTGTATCTTTTTGCTGGCCCTTCTTCTTGTGTATCATCAAAGTTTTGTGCAATGTTTTCTACTGAAATGATACAAAGGCCTGAGCTCTGGTTAAATATTCAATATTAAATATTCAAATGAGCTTTCTACTGCCCAAAAATTCTGCATCAGGGTATCTACCATAATAGCAACTGGTGTTTCCCCTCAGCCTAAGCCAGGGGATACTTAACCATTTCTCTTACATTAATCCAAGTTAAATATGTTTCCTCTTGGCCCACTCCATTTAATCTGTGAAGTAAATATTTGTTCCCCACTGCTTTCAATCTATACTACTGATAACAAATTCAGCAGACAACATTTCAAGTACAAATTAGAACTGGAACTGTGTGACATGAGGTAAAATTAAAAGTTTATACATGTCATTGTGAAGACAAGAAAATGGCTTGCAAACTTATTTTGTAGTCACTATTTTATATTCCCAAATACAAACTACATTAAAATTGAGTTACACAAACATGAAAAACCAAGACATTCAGAGAGGTTAAACTTAAAAGAAATCCAAACAATTTAAACGTGAAATGCACAGTTAAGGCACCCAAACCATAATTTTTCTTCAACATGTAATAACCATATAATTACACTAAAGGCATTTTAGTGGGTTTTTTAAATTCCAGATTAGATTAAACTAATTTTTTAACATGAATGACTTTCCCCCCATACTTTTACTTTATGGTGTCACTAAAGGACTCCATTTTTAATTATTTGTCAATTTATAAACTAGTTATTTTTTTTTTAAATGCTCATATTCATTCTACACATAAAGAACAAATTTTGTACTTGGAGAGGCTCTGATGTGTTCTTGATACATAACAGAAATTGAATCCCTACTTTAACTGAAACTCGAATTAACTACAGGGCTATGACTTCCATAATTAAAAGACAAACCTGTATTTTCAACTATTTTGTTTTCTCCCACCAGTATTATCACTCTCTGCCATGCAATAGCAGTTGAATAATGTCTGGGTATTTTCTTAGTTTATATACATCAATTCTGGCATAGAGGTGGTCAAACAGTAGCCAGTCCTGTGCCCTTCCCTGCCCCTCCTCTCCCAAATGAATCTCGGGTATACCACCAATGCCCAGTTCTTAGGTAATAACTTTGTTTTAAGACTTAACTTTAGTTGCTGAAATTAAGCAGAGGACAAAATCCCATTGCTGCTTGCCACAATGCCCACCAAAAGAACCTGGACCACAAAACTAATACAAGCATTTCTTCAAAGACCAAATAGTACTCAGGTTAAAAAAAAGAACCCAAATCAAAACAACCCCAACCTCCAACTGTTAAAACTATGTGAACATCATCATCTGGTGAGCCTCCCCATAACATATTAAAATTGAAGGTGTAAAGTACAGGCATAGCATATAGGGGACTGCAGAGCCAAAATAGGTTATGAGTCTCAGTAAGTATCTTATTAAAAATTATATTTCTGAGTTTTTAATCAGTGCATCCCAATTTGTCCATTTTCCATTAATAGTTCATCTGTTGATTAATACAAGCACTAAATCATTCCATTTATCTTAATTCTTTCATTCTTGTCAACCAGATTTCTGTAGTTGATGTTTGCTTTTTAACCATAGGACCTAATTAGGAACCCTTGGCTTTTGTCATATGCGTTCTAAACAAGCATCTGGCTTTAATTTTAATAAATCAGGCCATTCTCTTAACAGATGATGAAAATAATTTTGGGAAAATATCTGAAATAATACATGCAACTCTTGTCTAATCTAAAGACAGAAGCCTTCCACTTTAGGACATTCCCAGAAGATATTGTGATTGTCTATACCATGACATACCCTCCAGTTTCTTTGTTCCGAATCTCATGTTTGTTCGTTCTCTGAAACTGAGACATAGAAACATCTAATAATATTTTCTACTGGTATTCTCTCTATATGGGGAAACTTCTAGGATAGAATCTTGGCTCCATTAAACTCAGTGGCAAAACTCCAATGGACTTCAGTGGGGCCAGGATTTCGCTTCAGTCTTCACAGTAGCTAATATGGGGCTAATCCAAAACCCACTGAAGTCAGCACTGGAGGCTCTCTTTCTTTTGAATTGTTAGATTAGTGTGGGGGAAACTTGAAGAGTGCCTGCCTAGACTGTAGAGTGCGTGCCTAGACTGTAAACGATTTGAGCAAGTGCTTACAATCTGGATTTGTTTTCATAAGTGCCAAAAGCGCATGCATGTGTGCTCTCTCTCTAGTCAAATCTCTCAATATATATATATTTAAAGAGCAGAAAAATCGCATCAGAATGAAGGACTTCTATTAAGAAAAGTAATGATTGGTATGTGGAAAAACATGATGGCAAGGGAGATCTTTTAGGAAGCTATATGAGAGAAAACAGCTGTGATTCTGAGCACCAGACAATACATTATTGATTGGTAGTGCTCTGGCTGCTAATGTTTCTATAGGGTGTCAGGCATTACAAATCAAATGGTTCTCTTTAATCCAGGCTCCTAAAATCCTCATTCAAATCACCTTTTCCCATCAATTTCCATTTTCTCTGCTGGTGCTTGGAGATCTCCTCTCCTTTCTGAGTTGTTAAACCATGACAACAAGTGATGTCAAGAGCAATGGGAGAGTATATGAACTTGTCAGTGTTTCTATCACTGCTATGCTGTTAGCAGAAATGGAGAAAGTAATGGAGAAAAAGTATATAATTTTGGGATGAAAGAAATACCCATTTGTATAACATAGTTAATCTCTGTAATTCACTACTTAAAGAATTTGAGCTGAATGCTGTGTCTGGATTTATAGTACAATAGGATTGGATATTTAACACTTGTATTCCAACTATAGACGTGAGGATAATCATGTCGTATGAATAATCAAATCTCCTGCTCCATGAAAGTCAGGAATTATTTGTTCTTTGTGTACCTTATTGCAAAATTTACTAAATTTTCACCTTCCTTTTGAGTATCAAGGACCTAATCCAACTCCCACAGCAATCAAGGCTCCAATGAGTGCTACTGTTCTAAAAAAACCAAACACTTTGGTTACTTTCTACCTCAAAATCTTTCTCAATATCTTCCCTCCTGCAACAGGAACTGTTCTCCTATGGTGTCCTGATACTGCTGGAGCATTTTAAAAGATATTGTACTATAGAATAAAAATAGACTCTAATCCTCCAAACACTGACATACATGCTTCATTGGGCTCATGGGTATATTAGGCAGTCAGGTCTTTTTCTGAAGAATTATATCTACAAACTTGTCAACTGTTCAAATCTTGCTGATTAAGTTACTGTTATAAAAGAATATTGCTTAATATGTGCACACAACATGAATATGAAATACAGTAAAGCCTTGTGATAGGGCTTAGTCCCCATCACCTGCAAGGCCAGGGAAAGAATCCCAACTAATTATGTTCTGCATCTAGAGTGGTGATTGATGGCCTTCATTGGCCATCAGGCAAAGTGAGGCTTATAAGTAGACTGAAGGATCCCAGTTTGGGATAGGGATGGGGAAGGGAAAGGGAATGCTGCAGCTGAAACAGAGCTCTCTGGTGGACAGAAGTTCTGGGATAGGGTTTAACAGACAGGAAACAATGGAGGAAGAATTCTACAGGTGCAGGTTAGGCCCCTGCAAGGGAAGCCTTATGGTTGGGCCAACAAGGAAACTACAGTGGAGTCTGAGAGAAGTGAAAGGGTTATTAGTTTGAAGATTTGTTTGGACTTTCATTTGGACTTGTTCATGTTACCCGAGAAGGGATTTAGACTGGCCCTATTGTGGATAACAGCCTGCTGCTTCTCATGTTTGGAATAATTACTCTTTCAGTTTGGTTGCAAGGGCTTGTGGTGGTGGTGCTGAAGGCCCCAAGTTTGAACTAGGTGGGGGCCTGTATAATTGTAACCACACAGTTTGTTATTCCTACATGCATGTGGAATTTGAGTTTTTACAGTCAAGGGTAGAGGTGTGTACATGTGGAAAAACTGAACTCTGGCTTACCACATAGCCGAATATATTAACAATTGATTTTAAAAGCTGTCTATTTTGCTGATTCAAATTCATTTTCATTTCTCTTTGGACTGGCATTGGCACTGGCACTTGGCACTTGGAAACAGTGCCGACTAGTGGAAGTGTATGTTATTTCATATTGTGACCCAAGGATCTCTTTGTGCTGGCAGAGGGCATCGGGCTACATAGGGTATCCCTGTAACCCTTTGATCTAGTGTCTACATATTTGTCCACCAAAGGATGTCATGTAAGGTCTCCAATGAAAGTCTGTGTCACACTGGCATCGTAATCATTGTGAGATATATGTAGGGGTAATATGTAAGGAGTGGCGAGTGTGTGTTCATGCACTCAGCTATATTCTTCAGGATGAAGGAGCAGCTGTGAGAAATCTGAGTGGTGTTGAGAAGCCACGTGTCAGGTTACAATGCCACTCACTGAAATTTGGCCCAGTTGCCCCTCTGCCTATATGGCGAGGTGGCTGAGTCTAAAATGGCATTGTGACTATGCAGTCGGAATGACGGTCCAGAATGCTCCTGCAGTAGACTGAGTACAGGACCTCTTAGTTGAGCTGTAGCTCTCTGGCCTATGGAATTTTGAGCAAGTGCAAAACCCTGAAAGTGTTGGGGGGTGAGTCCTCCTTAATTGGTGTCCCTGCTCTGAGGTGGTGGGAACTAGCTGCAGAGACAGAGAGTACACAGAGGAAAAAATCCATGCCTCTGAATAATTGCTTATGCCTTTTCTTGTAATTCCTATCTTGCACCACTCTGTGCCAGGCCCAGTTACTCCCTCGGTCTCTAACAACAGGAATGAAGGTGATTGCTCAGTTAATATGCTCTGGAATAGCTGCTGTGCTGTTTTCGGTACATGTAAAAAAAAAATCCTACATTGTTTAATAGACAGTAATGTTTCTGTAGATTCTTTGAACCTTCCTAGAATATAATAGAAAATTATATTCCTAATTTAGGATTTAAATAAAAAATCTCCATAGAAATAATATCATTCTTTTTTATTACATTTGATAAGGTTTTAACTAATTTCTGTAGTCTATATAATTTTTTTATCACACCGAGTTGGTTTTATCCACGTTACATTCAGGACTATTCCATAATGGCTACAAGTCTACTGTATTTGGTTAGGGAATCATGTTCCCAGGGAAATGATGGAATCCTGTACGTTTGACTTTTAGCAAAACACTAAAAAAACACACAACCCCATCATACCCATTCTATATTAGTAAGGGAAAGAACTGAATAACTTAGGTCTTTTTCCTATCTAACTTCTAGGATTGACTGAACAGGCAAATCAAACTTTTTAGAGTTTCAAAACAATGAGCCAATATAAATTGGAGTGTCTCATACTTAGATTGTATGAGAGGCAAGGGCTGTCTTTTTCTTCTGTATTTGTACAGCACCTAACACAATCTGGTCCCGGTCTGTGAGTGAAGTTCTTAGGCACTACTACAATACAAGTGAATGAATCCTGAAGTGCCACTATATTTTTAAGTTCTTCATGGACCAAATGCCTGTACAGGGTTGTGACATGCTGTTTTAGCCAACTAGGAATTAGTGCTGTGTTACCATTTTGAAAATATTGATTTTGTGGGCAATACTGCAGAAATGATGTAATCACTAGTGATGCTAGTCTCAAAGAGTATGTCTACACTACAGTCAGATACCTGCAGCTGGCCTCTTCCCACTGACTCAGGCTGTTTAATTGTGATGCAGACATTCATGGTCCTACAACCTGGGCTCCTGTGTAGCCTGAACATTTACACTGTAGTTAAAGAGCCCCTTAGTCTGAGCCCCTTATTCTGAGTCATTGACCAACCATGGGTTTTTAACTGCAGTGTAGACATACCCAAAGGGGCTCTGAGATAAGTTGAGTAATCAGAATGCCCAAGTACAGTATACCTGAATGGCATCCTCCCCGCCCCCAGGAGATGTCATCTCTAGCCTTATCTCAAGTTATTTTTCACAGGTTTTACAGGGGCTCAATGAAAGGTCTCACTGTAACTTCATGATGCCACTGATTTCAAATCAAATCAAGATCATTATAAATGAGTGCTGTGGGTCTGATCCTATTCTTTTTGATGCTATTGGGAGACTGGCCATTGGTTTCAGCGGGGAGGGACTTGGTACGAATGAGTAGTTGTTGGCCACCTTTTAAAATCTTAAATTCTAACAGTTTCCAAATCGGTAGTAATATGGCAGAAAACAGACAAAATATTAGAAGCTAAGTGGATAAGAAAGAAGCAACGAATGTTGTCAGTTGAAGCCTCTATGGGATGTAGCAAGGCTTCTAGGTCTGTGATCTCAAAATGATATTCATGCTCAACCTACAATGTAGGGTGAGGAAGGAGGATGATTACTTCCCATATTTCCACTCAGCCATAGCTAATGCTACATTATCTTCTGCAAAAAATAAATCACATCACATACTAATGGCTCTTTGTCATATAATCAGAGAATATAATAGGCTTATTGCAGCCTGATCTGTGTCTGGTTTTTTTTTTGAGGCTTATCGATCTTTTTTTTTTTTTTTTTTGTTCCTAAAAGACTAACTCTGAGGAGAGTTGTCAGATCCCATTGATAATTTCATGTGTGTCTAGAATGTACCAGCCAACAAGATAGCCATGCCCCACTGTTGCAGAGAAGATTCCTCGAGTTTGCAGTTTTGGCTCACTGCACCAATTGCGTGAGACAGTGTACAAGATCACATAATAGAAAGGATTACGAGAGAACAAAAGCATTCTTTGCTTTATTTATAGAATCATTGTGGCAGGATGAAAAGCTGTAAATCAGCTTCAGCTGGGTGTGGACTTGTAGTAATCCACTCAAAACTTTGATTGTTCACTCGACTTTGCCTGGTAAAAGCTTCTGTGGCTCCTGTGGATTATTGCTTCATAATGCTTGGACAAACATCAATTAGCATACATCAAAACTTTTCCATTAGTGTCCCCTGTGAATGGAGGAGGCCCAAAAGACACAATCAGACTGAAAACAGTGCACATGGAGATTACAGCCAGCCAGCCAGTCTTTGTTGATGACATGATTTTGCTGATACAGATTTGCTGGAAATATTAGGTTTCTTTCTGAGACAGGAATGATTATAAAACCAGAGCTTTAGAAAGTGACTTCTTGGAAACCTAAACCACAGTGAATAATAAGTATTTTTTTTACCTAGAGAAGTTTGCTGTTTGCAAATTGCCCAGGGCTTGCAAACCTTGCTTCTGTATTATTCTAGGATTGCACTGGATGTTCTGTTTGTCCTATAGTGTAATTTTTGCACTTTCCCCAAGCCACAACTTTTCAATATTCCTTTATGAGCCTTCAGTGGTGTGTGTTCCAGGATGGCGTATTTGTTAACAGGAATGCGTCCAATACACTGTTGTACAAATTGCACCTACTTTATCTATCTCCTTTTACCCAATAAATAATAGATCATATAAACAGATCCCTGGAGTGTACTGTGTGTAGACAGAACATTGTAAATATATATATATAAATATTGTCTCAGCATTTGTTAATATATATATTTACAATGTTCTGTCTACATATATACAGATATATATATGTATGCATGGTATTGCTGATCTTGGCCAGCTTCTAGGAACAGTAAACTCAGTGGCTTTAACCATGAAGCCTTGGGTTTTACCCAGTCCTTGCTTAGACACACTTTTCTGATTTAAGGAATAAGGACCTGAGAATATGGCCCAATGGGAGTTTTGCCTTAACAAATGCTGAGACAATGCTGCATTTAGGGGCAATGAGGAGCCAGGACAGTCATCTGATGAAGTGGGTCTTAGCCCACGAAAGCTCATGATCCCTAAAATCTGTTAGTCTATAAGGTGCTACAAGACTCTTTGTCGCTTTTGCAGATCCAGACTAACATGGCTACCCCTCTGAAGGAGGAAAGTGACAGCTGTGCCATCCTTCAGTCTTGCTCTTCCTATGCCCCAGCCGGGTGAGTAAATTGAGGGGCACTCAAGCTCTTAGCATGCTTAAAGTATATTCGAGGTGTACTAGTGCTATATTATGTTTGTAACAAGTTAAAATGCTAATGTTATAAAGTGCTAATGTAACCTAAAATCAGAAATAAAAAAAATTGAGAGACATTTTAAAATCCTGGTATAATCCACAGGGCTTTGTGCTCGCAGGGGGCCTGTTTCGTTTAGCCTTACTAGCACTTGGTCTGATTGAAGCACACTGAAGTTGATGGAAATACTCTCATTGGCTTCAATGGACTTTGGATCAGGCTCTTTTATCAGTACTTTACTTGAATTGAACCTTTCAAATCAGCACGGCTTTTTGAGGGGGCAAGATACTACATGTCAGTTAAGATGGCAGAGTTGGGTCTAAAGAAAGAACATTTAATGAAATACAAACATTAAATGAGGGTAATTGGTTGTATTTTGTTCTATTTTGTCTGAGTTAAGTTGGTAATAATAGAGAATTAACTTCCAGAGTCTGCTTCATGAATCATTTTCAAGGGCTTCTTTTGTGCATTAAATTCCTCTATGCTCATATAGCAAAAAGAAGGTATTTATCAGAGGCTATTCTTCTTGGGGGGAAGTAAATAACAGCAAGCGCAGTCACCTGAACAGGAAAATGTAGCATTCGGGTATGTGAACAATTCATAGGACTTGATGGAACAAGATAATCATCCCATGTGAATATTAGGATAGGCTGAATGAAAGTTTTCTCTTTCATGTTATGAAGAGAACTTTAAGATTTAGATATTAGACGTTCAAGTACTTTTCCCACCCACTTGCTGTTTTGCCTGCATAGCACGTGGTCTCTGTCATTTTTAGACACCAAATGAAAAGCATGTGTAGTACAGCACTGAAATGCTCTTCCCTTTCATGTAGCCAGGGCAACATCCAAAATGAAAAATGGGTTTCCCTAAAGTAGAACAGTTTGGAAACAGAGAGCATTTATGTAAAGATTTTCTGTACATTTATGTAAAGATCTGATTGTATAAATATTTTTCTACTTGTGCTTTAGAGATGATTTTAAAAAACAAACCAAACAAAACCTAAATACAGGCTAGGAGATGGATATTGAGAGAGTTTTGTAATCATCATCGCTGAAGTACTATGTTGAATATTTGAATCACATATTAACTTCTAATTCTGAGGTACCCATATCTTTCTTTGCAGTTAGACCTTCTCTTTCATATAACAGAAGGTAAATTAATTTACAAAAGAATGTCTAGCCTTGCCATAGAACATAAGAGCCGCTCCTTAGTTAAGCGTGAAATTAAGTTTCTGTTATGAGCCTGCATCAAATCTCTTTGAAATCAATTGGAGTCTTCTGATTCTGTGTCCATTTTGCTTCTTTTGATTGTCTCTTTTTATTGAACACCTGGCAAACTGACTTCTATTCTGTGTCACGTGTAAAACTACTAACCCCTAGTTCATTCATGTGTACGTTGTCCCTGAGAGTGAATGCTAACAGTTTTTTCCCTTTTCTTATGTTACAAACACATGGTTGATGACCGTTAATCCAGAAAAGATTCTAGTATCAGTGATAGTCTGGAATACTCCATTAACTTCAGTGAAGCAAAACTAAATAAATGGAGTTACTCTGGATTACACTGAGCACTGAATCTGGTTTAGCAACATCCTAGAAAGAGCCAGTGACACCACCAGAAATGCCCTGTTGTTTAAGGTTCTAAAAGGAAAGCTATTCCTCATGAATACTCTGCATGTTTAGTATAACTTGTCTTTTACTGAGTTGATTAAGCTATAATGAATTTTTTTTGAATGTAGAAGCAAATTAACTGACTACAGGAGAGGCTGGTTGATTTAGTCAATAAAATTTAGCATGTCTTCAGACTTCTAAGATTTTCAGTAGCTGTAATTTTAGAAATAGACTGTTTTGAAGCATTACAGCTCTCAATAGTGTTACTGTAATGCTTTGTTCTATTTCCGTAGGTTAATATTTTACAAGCATTGTATGTAAAGAGCTCCATTCTGTTGAGATGAAATAGTCTGTTTATATTAGTTCCCTGGAAAGTGAGGGAAAACCAATGGAACTTCAAATGACAGGTTGCTGTATTTGTTCTTCGTTCATTTCTTTGCATTCTGTGTCTTGTAACAAAGATTGTAGGTTTTTGATACATACTGGTGTATAGAGTGAAAACCATTCTTAATTTTGTTCTGAAACATTACTACCTATGCAAACCAAATCACCTTTGGTTGCTCCATGTTGATCACACTGACTGCAGAATTCAGCTTATGCCTGGTGTGCTCTTGGTTATGCCTCATAGAATTATACATTGCATCGTTGAAACAAAGAAAGACTTACATTTTTGGATGGGACAACAGTCAGTCCCTTTGTTTCTTCTAAAGAGGATTCTATCCTCCAGTGTGATAAAGGCTTCCTAGAATTGATGATCTCGTGGTTCTTTGTACAAAGCCAAACGAAGGAAATCTGGGAATAGATTCAGTACTGCTGGTGCATTTGCAGTTCACTAAGCATTTGCTAAGGAAACTTAAGAAATCTAAAGCATATGCAATTACATACAAAATCATGTCACTTTAGAGTGCTCCTCTTAAGAAACAGGAAATGAGAATACTGCTCAGCAATATACAGTCCAGGTTTTTTGGTCTCCATTCTGCCTCCAGACTGTGTGTCTGTGTAGGAAGGGAGGAGGGAGATACCCAAATGTGTCAAGGTCCACTGACCCTCAGAGCACCCGGTTGCAGCAGTACAGGATGTTGTAGCTATCTTTGGCTCCTGTCTTTTTTTTTCTCTACTGTATGCTGTACCTTGGGACATTCCTTGCAGGAGCCCTTGTTTCCACTGTCTGTACGCCCTAACCCTGGGCTTCTCTCAGCCAGAGAGGCCTGTCTCTTCAGCTATCTCCTTTTCAACTTAGTTCCTTTGGTCTACTTATTGTGGCTCATCTCTGCCTCCCCTGGCCATGGGCCAATTAGGACCTCTGCTTGGCTTTTGGAGATCATGGCCCTCATGTCATGTGTTTCCATGGTTCGCAGTGCATCCAGCGCCTGTTCAAGCTGCTGCTGACAATTCTTTTCATACCCCAGGTTTAGTTTTGTCTCAGTCAGTTCTTGCTCTTGTTTTGTGGCCTCCACCATTATTTTTTTGTCCTGAAGTTTCACCTCCAATGCTTGGTTTGCCTTATGTAATTTTATCTGTAGGGCTGTAGTTGACTTGGTGTCTCTTGTTGAACTCTCTCGACTAACATCCCCCAGCCTGAGGAGTCCCTGTACCTCGGCCCCAGTGCTGGGCTTTCTGGCCCAACAGCCCCTGACTGGGTGAGGGTCACCTTACAGTGAACTCATTCACATGGTACCTTTTCTTTTAAAAGAGCTGGGACATTGGGCCAGTCTCTGCCTATAGTTATGGGCCAGGGTAGGTCTCCCACTATACCTGTGTTCCTGTGATCTTGCATTTCTATCTCTACCTCTGCTGTTTGGCAGACTTCTGTTTCTCTATGCACACCTGAGATATGTACCAGTCAATGCCTATCTATTTTCACAGTCAGGAGACTATTCCCTCACATCCAGCCACATTAGCAGCTATCTGTAGCCTGGAGAGCCCCCTTATTGACAGAACATCCCCAGCTGCAAATTTGGCTATAGTAACAATCCCCACTCCATGACTGGGCAGTCCTTTCTTATATGACATGGGTGACCACTCCAGAAACACACCACTTTGTTCTCCTGACCAGTTCTCAGGTGTCTGTCGTAAGTGCCCATTGATAACTGAAGCACCACTCCCTTTTTTTGGTTTCTTAGATACCAGATTGCCTAAGAACATCTCTTGTATATCCCCCTTGCCTCCCAGGATTAGAGTACTATGTCACCTTGCTTCCCTCAGAATAGTCCCCTTAAGATAACCCCTTGTTTGGCTGCTTCAGTATTATCTGCTTCCATGCAGGCCTCTGACCTCTCCGTGGCCTCATCCGCAGAAATCTTTTGAAATCTTCAAATCCAACCTTGGGCTTTAGTAGTCAAGGTCTTAGGAATTGTTCTAATATTATAAGAACCACTGTCTAAGGATTTCATGTTGGTCTGTAACCATTGTATTGCCAGGTCCTGTAAATGCTGTGCTGCCACTCTAAGGCACATCTGCCTTGTAGGGGAAAGGCTCTGCCTAAACTAGTGTCGGTATATGTCTGGGGTCAGTCCCAGCCTATCCAGAACAGTTTCTTTTATAATTCTGTAGGATCATGCTGGTTGGGCAAAGTTTAGTATGCTGCTTGAGCTTCTCCACAGAGGAACAGGACCATGCCAGCTACCCAAGAGGATTCAGCCCACGCTGCTGTGGTTGCTGCTCTCTCAAAAGTACACAAGAATGCCTCATGGTTGTCACCTGGGCCCAATTTTGTCAGGCTGGATACCGGTCTGGTAGAATTTTCTTCTCCCAAAATTATCCGGGGCCTAGGGTCCACTTCTCTAGGCATTGCAGGAAACATTCTTGTCTGTCTATCTGCCCCTCACCTTAAGGCAGTTGGTATCTCCTCCATCCTTGGAGGAGGGTCCCCACAATCTCACTTTGGTACCAATGGATCTTACTCACCCTGCCTTTGTGTTAATGTAGGACGTTTCTGCTATCTTCACCTCCTGCCAGTTGCCTGCCTCTGACTCAAGGTCTTCTGTGGCTCAGCCCTCCAGAAAGTTGCCTCAGTTCAAACGCTGCCAGTGAAATATAAACAAGTCCAAACAAAACTGAATAACTCTCCTATTCCCTTGGGCTACTGAAGTCTTTTCTTCTCCACTTATACACTGTGTCTCAGGGCTTCCCCTGCACTGTCCCCATCGTCTCAGTCTGTGTATTTTAATCGTGGATTTCTCTCTGCCAGAAAGACCTGTCTCATCTGCCTCGGTCTCCCAACTGAGCTCCTTCAGTCTACTTATTGTGACTTATCTCCACCCCCTCTAGCCAGGAGTCAGTTAGCTACTCATCTCTCTAGGGACAAGGTATGACTAATTGAGTGGCTTCACTAGCCTTGCAGGTGATGGGGATTAAGCCCCATCATACTGTACTACTTCATACGTTGCCTTTTTTCCTCAGCATACATAAATTCCACCTATTTACATGTTGATGTTACCCGAATAAAATCAAGTGCTGCAAATTTGGTTCTTCATAATACACATTCTTAGCAAAAAACCAAGATACTATATTCCTAATTTTGTTAATAGCTGATTACATTGCAGCATGTATTGTTCACTAGCTGAACTGCTGATGTGAGTTTAACATAGTTAAATTGTCTGAAGTGTATTCCAAGAGATATGTGGTCACAGAGCTTGGGGTTAAATTTCACACTGTGGTCCCAATCACCAATGGTCATTGCAAGAGTAAGGATAAACATAATGTCCTTTCTAAATCCAAACTTGTGTAATTATATTAGACTGAAAGCTCTCTGGGCAGGGACTGAGTCGTTATGTTTGTACAATATAAAGACATTGATTTTCAATAGGTAGCAAATCTAATAATTTTAAAATAGCTGTACTTCTAATCACTTATGTGGGATCATGGAATATTGTACATCATATCTCAAAAATGAAAGCCCTGCACGTATCAAGAGGACCTTAATATATTTCCTATTGGATTTCTTAGTACCTAATCCATATCCTTTGGAATCTAGGAATAGCATTTTCAGAAGCTTTTTCTTTATCCAGGGGGATTGGATCCTGGGGTCCTCAAGCATTATAGAATCTGTAATTGATTTTTATTAATAATAACTATAATTATTTTCTAGTTTAAAAATCAGTGGCTGCTTCTCAGATTGCAGTCAAAACAGGCCCTTGACAGATTTTTAGTGTAAATAATGTTTATTACATGCATATGGTTTACTTCAGGGCATATAACAATATAATGAAGATTTTAAAGGACACAATGTGAAGGATTAGTAGTCGTGTGTGAAGATGTTTCTTGTTTTAGAAATCTAATGCTTCGACAAACTTTTTCCCAGTGTTGTGAACATTCCTTAACTTGAGCTGCAGTACAAATTTAAAGTTAGATTAAGACTGTAAACTACAGACTATAATAAGGGAGTCTGGAGGCACCTAGTAAAGGCATTGGGCCTGATTCTCCACTGCCTTAATCTCAATTAGTTAACAATATATATATTGTTATATATATATATATAGAAAGTGAGTGGGTAGAGTTCCCACACATTTTGGCACTGTGCCAGCTTAAATCTGGTTCTGGTCCATAAGAAGTGAGGCAGTGGAGAACTAAGTCCACTGTGCCTGAGGAAGTCATAGGACTGGAGTACAGAGGAAATATAGACAATAGTAGCTGCTGCTACTTTATCTTCTGAGTGGGTGATACAGAGCGCAAGCGAGGCCATGTCCCTGTCCTCCCTAGATTTGGCTCCTGTTGTCAGAATTGTTTGGGTTTAGGAGAACATGGTCCAAGACTGTGCTGGCCTCTGCAAGACTAGGGAGGATCCTTTTGACTTTTTCACTGCATGTCTACACAAAGCTAGAAGCAATCTGGCTCTTAGCTGTTTTCGTCTTAACTCTCACTACTTCATAGAAACAGGCTGAATTACTCAACTTCCTTTTCTCATGACATTGAAATCCTTTTTCTTTTTGTGCATATCTGTATTTTTCTGTGCTGGATGTTATCCATGACACTCAGTCATAAAGAATGCAAGACAGCCAGAACAATAGAACTGTGATACAGCTTTGCTGTGTGAAATGGGGAGCAGAGAAGAGACCAATGGTACACTCCGAATGTACAGTCATTCCCTCCTTTCCTAGTCTGAATAGCTTCCAAATCTCATACATTCACAAGCAGAACCCAGCCAAAGCCCACAGCTGTCATGCATTTTCAACAGATTCCACAGGGCCTAGATGAGGTTTGAAGACATTCCTTTGCTCTTACACATTAGCTAAAAGGAATTACCGTAACATCTGATATTGTGGAAGTGGGAAATTTGCCATCCTGACCTTGCCCAAAGCTTTCCGGAACTGGGGGTCCAAGGATTTATTATCTCAGATGGCCTCCAAAGGTCATTAAGGGCCTGTCTAGTAGCGTTCCAGCAAAACTCAAGCAACGAATGTGCTATTCATTTGGAGAAACTGTGCAGTTTTGTATGTATAAAATAATGGCCAGACACATGTTACTGTTGCTCTCTGGATCTTTGTCATAGGAAAGGCATGTTCCACTGGAGTAAGTCCCAGCTGTCAGTAATGTGCTGATACACCACAGCCAATCATCAGAGAACAGGCCAAATAAACAGGATGTTCACAATGTGTATAATTGCATGAGTGTGTAACAAACTTTCTGCACATTTCACAGTCCCATAATGAGATTGACATGCATTGCTTAATCTGCATCTGTCTGTTTTGGGTAGAAACACAAACACCATGGAGACAATGTGTAAGAAAGCTCAGTTTCTTGGCTGCATGACTGTTGATATGGTAGGATGAAATCTGGTATAAATTGGAAATGAGCAGTACTTTAGAGCTATTCGTTTACTTGCTGAGAAGTGCCTTAGAGTCAGCCAAGCACAGAGTGGAGAGAGCGTTCATGTAATCAGAGTGGTTATTATAACAAAAGATGACAAAAACATTGAAGTACGTACACAGGATTATTTTAACAGACTATCTGAGGTGTCCTTATTTGTTTCTATTTCAATTTTTACAATTTTTATTGCTTTATATAAAAAAGCTCCAGACTATGTTATAGATATATAAGGCACCCACACAAAGTAATCCAATAATAAACAAAGGAAAATCACAATAAACCTATGTAACTATACTTGTGCTCTGTGCAAACTTTTTAAAACCCCCATAATAGAGGCTCAACTTAAACGTATACCCAAAATTAAAAAACATAGAGAACCAAAAAAAGAGCTACTCTGGCTAAACAACAAAGTAAAAGAAGCAGTGGGAGGCAAAAATGCTTCCTTTAAAAAGTGGAAGTTAAATCTTAGTGAAGAAAATAGAAAGGAGCATAAACACTGTCAAACGAAGTATAAAAATACAATTCAGAAGGTCAAAAAAGAATTTTGAGGAACAGTTTGCCAAAGACTCAAAAAGTAATAGCAATTAGAAATTTTTTTAGTACATCTGAAGCAGGAAGCCTGTTGAGCAACCGGTGGGGCCACTGGACGATTGAGGTGCTAAAGGAGCACTCAAGGACGAAAACGCCATTGTGGAGAAACTAAATGAATTCTTTGCATCAGTCTTCACAGCTGAGGATGTGAGGGAGACTCTCAAACCTGAGCCATTCTTTTTAAGTGACAGATCTGATGAACTGTCCCAGATTGAGGTATCATTAGAGGAGATTCTGGAACAAATTGATAAATTAAGCAGCAATAAGTCACCAGGACGAGATGGTATTCACCCAAGAGTTCTGAAGGAACTCAAATGTGAAATTGCAGAACTACTAACTATAATATGTAAGCTATCATTTAAATTAGCTTCTGTACCAGATGACTGAAGGGTAGTTAATGTAACACCAATTTTTAAAAAGGACTCCAGAGATGATCCCGGCAATTATAGGCCTGTAAGCCTGACTTCAGTACCGGGCAAACTGATTGAAACTATAATAAAGAACAATATTGTCAGACCTAGATGAAAATAATTTGTTGCAGAAGAGTCCACATGGTTTTAGTAAAGGGAAATCATGCCTCACCAATTTACTAGAATTCTTTGAGGGGGTCAACAAGCGCGTGAACCAAGAAGATCCAGTGGATATACTGTATTTAGATTTTCAGAAAGCCTTTGACAAGGTCCCTCACCAAAGGTTCTTATGCAAAGTAAGCTGCCATGTGATAAGAGGGAAGGTTCTCTTACGGATTGGTAACTGGTTAGAAGATAGGAAACAAAGGGTAGGTATAAATGGTCAGTTTTCAGAATGGAGAGAAGTAAATAGTGGTGTCCCCCAGGGGTCTGTTCTGGGATCAGTCCTATTCAAATTATTCATAAGTGATCTGGAAAAAGGAGTAAACAGTGAGGTGGCAAAATTTGCAGATGATGCAAAATTGCTAAAGATAGTTAAGACCCAGGCAGACTGCAAATAGCTATGAAAGGATCTCTCAAAACTGGGTGACTGGGCAACAAAATGGAAGATGAAATTTAATGTTGATAAATCCAAGTAATGCACATTGGAAAGCATAATCCCAACTATACATATAAAATGATGGGGTCTAAACTAGCTGTTACTACTTAAGAAGGAGATCTTGGAGTCATTGTGGATAGTTCTCTGAAAACATCCACTCAATGTGCAGTGGCAGTCAAAAAAGCAAACAGAATGCTGGGAATAATTTAAAAACGGATAGATAATAAGACAGAAAATATGATATTGCCTCTATATAAATCCTTGCTGTGCCCACATCTTGAATATTGTGGGCAGATGTGGTCAACCCTTCTCAAAAAAGATGTATTGGAAAAGGTTCACAAAAGGGCAACAAAAATGATTATGGGTATGGAATGGCTTCCGTATGAGGAGAGAATAATAAAATGGGGACTTTTCAGATTGGAAAAGAGACAGCTAAGGGGGGATATGATGGAGGTCTATAAAATCATGACTGGTGTGGAGACAGTAAATAAGGAAGTGTTGTTTACTTCTTCTCATAACACAAGAACTAGGGGTCACTAAATGAAATTAATGGGCAGCTTGTTTAAAACAAATAAAAGGAAGTATTTCTTCACACAACTCAGAGTCAACCTGTGGTACTCCATGCCAGATGATGTTGTGAAGGGCAGTTCTTATGTTCTTATGATGTTTAAATAAAATACTACATAATATAATTAGAGATTCCATTGTAGCTTAGATTTCAAATCAGGGCACTATCACTAGAACAGTGAGTGTAACAGGTAAGGTTATGTCTTCATTGCTAAAGCGATGTGTTTTTGCAGCAAGAACTAATGCCTGTTATCTCTCGCATTCTAGAGTCTTAGTTGAGGTAGAGCACAAATAGCTTTTACTGTGCTGTAACTAGATAAGGTCAGCAGTATGACCTCATCTGTGCCTTGTCCTCACTATGATTTTGTAGCAAGAGAACATATTAATTAGATTACAGTAATAGAGATTCGTAATAGCAAATTGCAGACATCTATTAGCCATAAAGACAGTGAAGAAGAGTGGTAAACCATTGAGATGCCTTAAAGAGCATTGACACACAACAATTCAGAGACCAACTCTACAGAGTGGAAGAGAGTGTGCTGTGGAGTGAGTCCTCCAGCAGGTACAGAGATGGTACACTTTCTCTACCCTCTAGATGCAGCCCTTGGTTTCCTGTGACTTGCTTCGTCCTTAGGCTATAAACAAACCAACCCAGGAGAGGGCAATCACAGGCTGCAGCTACACAGAGTGAAATTTGTTACCTCATTTCTGTACATAGTTCTGTTCATAATAAAGTGTTTATCTTGACATTGGTTTGGTCATCAGGCAGATATTACATGATACCAGGAGAGGACGGCACAGCATGTGGATGACCTAGTGACAGAGGTAACACTGCAATGGCTGCTACAAAGCTCTATAACTGCTAGAAACTTCCTCACCATCCTTCAGAATTGGGGAAAATGCTGAGTATGACTGGATAAGGTTCAAACAGCTATCCAAGTAGTATACAAAAGCCACGAGTGTAAACAAACTGGAGGATGATCAAAAGATTGCCTGTAGCAGTAACAGGCACAGAAGCCTGAGGTAGCTGAAATGCATTCAGTACACATGGCGATGGAGTAAAAGAGAGGGCATCTTTGCAAAAGTAATGAAAATGTTTGAGGATCAATGTGTCCCTAGGAAAAATGTTGCTTGTAAGAGAGCGAGAGTGATGTTCAGGATGAGAACACAGAATAATGGGAAAACAGTGGAGGAGTTTGTCACTAACTTAAAACTGAAAAGTCAGTTCTGTAAATATGCAATATTAAGATTCTCTAAAGATCAGATTGTCCTGTGGGTGTGTAACAATGAAAAGTATCTGAATGATTACCCTGGGAGATTGCATATGACACTAGAAATGGCAATTTGTATATGCCAATCAGCAGAATAAACAAACTCAAATGAGAAAGGCACAGTATATGACTGTGGTCTATAGCTAAATTATCAAGGGAAAAGTTCACAGTAATTAAATTGGCCTGAGAAACACAACTGTAAAATTTCTGTTTCATTACTTTGGAAAATCCCCCTTCTTGCCCAGTCACATATTTGCTATTTTGAGGGATGGAAAAAAAATTCTTTCATTTTTTCTATTTGTGCAATTATCATGCTTTTCAGTTGTATTGTTTATCTTCCACTCTGATTCAGGGGTTGTTTTTTGTTTTGTTATTGTTTTTAACTTAAACGGGACTCGCATGTCGCTCTCCAGTTGACTAATGCATATCTTGTAAGTTCAGAAATAAAATTTTGAGCCAAACATCAAGGATAGTATAAAGTCACTAAAATACCAAATATTCACCATTTTCCATGGGCTTCAGCTTGGTAATCAGTAGGAGCAATTCCTTCTTGCAAGTCTGGAAAGCACTCATCACATTGCAGCACTACTGCAAACCAACCATTGATCATCATGCTTTTTTATCAGTTAATATTGCTAAAAGGAAAAGACTTGGCATACCCATAAAATGCCTTCAGATGTTTGGCTAAGGTTCACTATCTTGTGAATTTTATTATCAGAAGCCCAAATGTTCCCGGTGTTTGTGGGTGTGTCTACACTGCAATAAAACACTCATGGGTGGCCTCTGTCAGCTGATTCAGGTTTATGAGGCCTTGGGTTGTGGGGCTATAAAATTGTAATGCAGAATTTCAGATTGGGCTCCAGCCTATCTATATTGCAATTTTATAGCCTTGCAGCCTGAGTCCCTGAGAACCTGAGTTAGCTAGCATGAGCAAGTCATAGGTATTTTACTGCAGTGTAGACATTCCCTCACATATCTCTGCAGTATCATTCTCTTTGACTATACTTAATAAAAAGCCATCTGTGAGAGTGGGATGATCTGTGGTGGGGTAGAGACACAGAAAAGCCCACTAAAAGTTAATGCAGTCAGAGACTGTACGACAGTTGGATAGTCTCCCTCCATGCTAGGAATTTCTCCTTAATTGGGAGATTACAGATTACTGCTGTTTAGAGTCATGCAGCGTCTCAGGGAGCTGGGAAGGGTAAGGGCAGTCAGAGCTGGCGTAGAGGCATAGGACCTCTGGATGATGGATGCCCTTATTTATTGTCCATATGCTCAGCTGCTGCCAGTGGAAACGTTGTCCATTCTAGGAGTGAGGGGGAAATTTGGCCTTTAAGTGTTGCAAAAAATATAAATCATGGTGTAATGTGGCTTTATATGCCAACAACCCAAATGAATTATAGCCACCTCTGGGATGGAGAGCAGCAGTGATTCTCAGGAGAAGTGCAGTGGATCTTTAATGCTCATGAAGAGAAGACAGGACATTTCTTTGAAGAGAAGGCAGGACATTGGGTACACCATAAAAAGCATAATTTTGTCTACATTGTCATGATGTGGTGCAGAGTCAGCCCTGCTGGGATTCAAACCCATGACTGCAGGGAGTCTAGGTAGTTCAAACCTGGAAATTTCATCCAATCCTTCGGTAGTTTTGCTCCAATGGTTAATCACACTCACTCTTAAAACGTGCTTTATTTCCAATTGTCAGACTTCCGATTCTAGACACTGGTGGCTCCTATACTTTATCTTCCACATTAAAGAACCAGGTATTTTATCCCAGTGAAGCTACTTGTAC
Source organism: Sternotherus odoratus (assembly GCA_032164245.1). Lineage (NCBI taxonomy): Eukaryota > Metazoa > Chordata > Testudines > Kinosternidae > Sternotherus > Sternotherus odoratus. The sequence goes on from JAVMKO010000004.1 coordinate 34,938,613, forward strand.
AGTGTGATCAAGTCACCTCTGAACCTTTTTTGATAAATTAATCTGTTTGAGCTCCTTGTCTTTCACTGCGAGGCTCTTTCCACACTCTTTCCATTTTTTTCAACATCCATTTGAAAATGTACATACCAGAACTGTTTGCAGTGTTTCAATATTGGCCTCGTCAATGCCACAAACAAAGGTAAAATCACCGCCACCCTTCAGTATCAGTCTCACTATTCCTTTCTGCATACAACCAAGGAGTCCATTAGTCCTTTTTGCAACAGCATCACACTAGGATCTCAGGTTGAGTTGCTTGTCCACTATGACCCCTAAATCCTTTTCAGAATCACTGCATCTAGGATGTAGACCCTCATTTAGTAGGTGGGGTCTGCATTTGTTGCTCCTAAATGTATAACTTTTGCTTCTGGCTGTATTAAAATGGCAAAAGTGGGCCCATCTTACCAAGTGTGCCAGGTCGCCCTGTCTGACTGCCCTGTCCTTCTCATTATTTACCATTTTCCCAATCTATGTGTTATCCTCACAATTTTTTTTAGCAGTGCTTTTATATTTACTTTGAGATGGCTAATGAACATTTTGAATAGTGTCTACTGATACCTGTGGAATCCCACTAGAAACATCTCCATTTCATGACTCCCTATTGACAACAGGCAGCTCTCAAAGATAAGTTATCTAGTACTTTATCAATTTAACATGTACTTTATTGATATTGTATAGTGCTAATTTTTTAATCAGATGCCATGTGGTACTAAGACAAATGCCTTACAAAAGTCTAAGTATTTTACATCTATAATCTTTATTAACCGATTTGTAATCTCAAAAAATGAAATCAAGTTTACCTGACACAACCCTGTTTTCCATAAAATAATGTTTAATTGCATTCATTATATTCATATCCTTTAATTCTTTATCAATTGATTCCCAGATCAGCTTTTCCATTATTTTACCCCGGATTGATTTCATGCTAACTGGACTGTTGTTATCTGGGTCATCCTTCTTGCCCCTTTTGAATATTGACAGTACTTTTTCTATATTCTGGAAACTCCCAGGTATTCTAAGATTTATTAAAAATTAACGTCAGTGGTCCAGAGTCCTGAGACACCCTTCCTCAGACAGCTCTTTTAGGACTCTTCGGTACAAGTTATCTGGGCCTGCTGGTTTTAAAAAGTTTATCCCTTGTAGATGTTTAATACAATTAAAAATAAATATATTAATTAATATAGTTGTAAGTATTTCATCATCCTCATGTGATATAAGCACATCATACTGCTTCTTTCCAAATAGAGAAGAAAATTATTTATTGAATGCATTCAACCTTTTCTGCATCACTATTAACAAGTGTACCCTCTCCCTCTAGTTACAGGTCTATACCATTGCTAGGATTCATTTTATTCCTTATAATACTACTTATTATCCCTAGCCTTGCCAGCCATGGATTTTTCCATGTTGTCTTTAGCTTCCCTCATCAATTTTCTATTTCATAACTCCCAATTTATATAGTTTAGCATATATTTCCCCTCTTTTCAATTGTTATATGTAGCTTATTTATTTTTAATAGTTGTCTTCACTTCATCACTGAATGGGAATGGGCTCTTTAACCAAAGCTATACTCAGTCTCGATTGTGCGATGGTGGCTTTTTGGCCATCCAAAAAATTCTTTGAGAACTCCCAATTTTCATTCTCATTTTTCTTCATTTTCCCATCCAGTCAATTTTGTTCATAATTTTTCTCAGCTGTAGGAAATTAGCCCATTTGAACCACCAGGTATTTAACTTTCACATGTTATTCCAAGTACTTTACCCATGAGGACTAAACTCTGTAATAGGTCTGCTCAGCATGTCAGAAATGATTCTGGATAAACTGATAACTTTCATGTACTATAAGTGAAGAGGTACTTGTTAGAAAGTGTCCCAAGCTGGTTGGTTTTGAACCACTGTTTATCTCTGACAGTTGTTTGTTTTGCTGCTGCTGGTGTTGGTAGTGTGGTGGTATTTCGGAGAGGCATATTTTTTTTATCAACACATCATGCAGCACTCACTAGTGCAACTAAAGCAGAGGGTCTGTTACACAGCTTTCTATTATCATTACAGACTCTTTTAATACATTCATGACTCACCCACACACATTTGAACTGGAATAAATCTTGCTGTTTAAAGACCCAATCTAGGAGTGACTTTCAGAAAAAATAGCGTTAAGATGTTTTTAATATTTTGGATAGAAGGCACTCAAACAAAATCTAAAGAGCATTTCTTTACTTAAAAAAATCAAGATACTGACATTTTTAAAAATAGCTATAATATAATTTATATTTGAGTTTCCAGCGTGTAGAATGTATTTGGTACACTAAGTCTATATGAAGTACTAGTTGCATAATAACTGGATTGTTCAAATAGGGGTGCTTCTAATGATATTTTAGTAGATTTTTGTAATGATTGCTTTCATATTTTAGCGCTACTTTGAAGCATCTTGCAATCTGTTGATTGCAAATCCCAATGATCTTCATCTACCCTCTATCATTAATGTATTATACAAACACCTTTGTAATAAACCTGAATAGCCTAATAAATAGCTTCCAGAGGATGTAGAACTCTTATTAAGTTTACTAGTTTGCTTAATGAAATAAAATTGACAAAGGAAAGAAAAGATTTATTGCTCCATAAATCTTAGGTATATTTTGTACATCCTTGGAACAACAACATTTTAGACATTAGCTTTGAAGAGATTTACAGGAGTCAAAGGTCATAGTTCCTGAAAACAGAGGAAACTACACATAGAGATTTTGTTTATGTTCTGTCTCTTAAAAAAACCAAATGAACCCATTCAGTGTATAAAGCAGAAGCACTTTGTTATGAGTATTAGAAGCAAGGACTGTAGATATTTTGGTCTCCCTGGTTACAAAAACAGATGTAGAAAAACATGTGGCTTTTCAGTATGACTGCTTGCTTTAACAGGGTTTTTATTACACGTTATTTAAATACATACAGTAATTCTTATGGAACATCTGCCCATAGAATACACAACAGTGCAGTCTACAGCAGATTAGAAGAATTGGCAATATGCAGTACTCCTGCATGAGGATATCTGGTAACAGAACTGTACTGCCTTCAAGTTTGAGTGGCAGCTGAATAATTTAGTTTTATGGTTGGGGGAGACCAAGGCACAGCAGAGTTTCTGCATGATGCTAAGTTAAGATTTATATAATGTTCTTCCATTTTGGCAAATGATAGGATATGGCTATGTAAAGACAAGGCCCATAAAGCTGGCACAAGCAGATCCCCTTATTGACGGATCCATCATCTCTTTTTAGTTTAATCAAGGAAAATTTTGAGGGCTTTCAAGGCTTCTTGTAATGGATTAAAGTCTAACATGAGTCCTGTAACACGTACTTAAGCCTTATTTTGAGGTCTTAAATGTTGCTTGGACTTAGGTCTGACCTTCTAGTATCCAGTGTGCCATATGATCTGTTCTTTGTAATGCATGACTCAATCATTTTTTAGAATACTTATGGGACAAAATTACCATTCAGTTCAATTTCTTTGTTGTATACTTATTGTTACTGATGTCACTAATAATTCACTGAATTGTCTGTAAATGTCCATCTTTGGTCTTCGGAGAGCTTTAAACATTCTAATTCCTAATCTGATTGACGAGAAATTGACGAGTTATATTTTAGTGTCAATTATGATATCTGTAGTTCATAAATTTGAAATGTAATATCTGGTTTTCTTTTAGTGGATGGTTACTCCCTCAGTATATTGATTCATAATCTAATATATTAACATACTTTATTTGTAGAGTGCTTATTAGGATAGCAGCTAGGTGCTTATTTACAAAGTTAAGCATAAATTACATAAACTATCACAATGAGTTGTGTTAGTCACATATAACATATATAGAGGCCACCTTTTCAGTGGATTGGGACCCCATTTGTGCATGCATTTTGTGTATAGATCCTGGGCCCCTTTCTTTAAAAAGTTGTCCTGTAATGCTGGTATCTTTATGGGTTAGAGCTTTGGAGAGCAGAGGTCTGGGGGAACAATTTCATACTGATTCTAGCAAGAGTAGAGGACTGTACAGCTCATGGATTGAGTAGACTTAATAATTTATACATCCTGCTGGTTTCCAAATGTTCTGCATGTTCTTGTCTAGCCCTGTAATATCATTATGAATAGAAGGTCAGGTTGAATGTCAGGTGTTGTCAAAGTACTGATTGTTTCCACTTTACAGGCACCATAAATGTCAAAAGAAAGGCATTTTGCTGCCTTTCCTTATTAGGGAAAACAAATAGTGAATTTAATGCTTCTGAAAGGTATTGGCTTGACAGCATTGGAAACAGAAGGCTTCAGTCTACTTATAAACCAGGTACGTAATGGGTAGAAGCAATACAGCTTCCCCATGCTGCATTGACACTGTGTAGCCAGCCTGACCTGCAGGGCTGAGAAGATGGTGTAACGGTGCTGTTCCTGGTGGGATCCAACTGTGAGTGCCAAGTCAGGACAGATTGCTTCCAACCGGGCAACTAGAGCCCAAAGCTGGGGTTTCTCTGCTTCTAAGGCAAACCAAACCAGCCAAACAGAAAAAACTTTGGTTTCGCCCCCCTGGCTAGCCACAAGTCTCACAATCAATTCCCTTAGACACTCCAGCTTCCCAGTATCATCACCATCAGCCACCTGTCCTGGGGACCAATGGTTATGAAAACCAACACCCCAAATAAAGAAAACGGTTCTCCCCAATTCCAAAGAATCAGTCCCCAGACACAGGTCAATATACAAATCAGATCTTACCCACAAATCACGCTGTTGCCAATCCTTAGGATCTAAAATCTAAAGGTTTATTATACAAGGAAAAAGGTATAGGTGAGGGTTAGGAATGGTTAAAAGAAATCCATTACATGCAGTGATGGCAAATCTCAGGCTTGTAGCAGTGGTAGAATAAACTACAGGTTCAAATCACAGTCTCTGGAATGCACCCCCTCCAGGGATGGGTCAGCACCCTTTGGCCAGAGTTTCCCTGTGTAGCAAAGTTCCATCCAGAGGTGAAGCAAGGCAGGCTGAAGACTGGAGGTAGAAGACAAAATAGTTTCTCCCAGGTTTTATAGACTTCCTCTTGTGGGCGAAGGCCCCCCTCTTCCTTCTTATGCAGAGTCCAGTTGCAAAATGGAGGTTCATAGCCACATGGTCCAATTAACAGACTCCAAGATTCAGTTTCTGACCAGGCAGGCCACATTCCCGGAGAAGCTCGGGTGTGGACGGGCGTCTACAAAGTTCATTGTGTAGCTGATGGTCCTTAATGGGCCACCAGTCAGGCCAGCAGAGTTAACAACAGCTTGTCTGAGATTTCACCCAGAAGCCAAGCATAAGTTTGATACAGTCACCATATAGCCAATATTCATAACTTTAGTTACAAAAAAGATACACACATACAGATAGATTAATCATAATTAGCAGACCATAACCTGGTCGTAGACCCCTTATAGGACCCCCTTTATACGATATTTGGTGCCACTACAGGACCCTGGTAGCACCAATGATCTATGATCCCAAATAATTTCAGTAAAGTGACAGATGGTTCTTTTTCTCAGTGCCCATTCAGAGCCTTATCTTGTCTGCGGATACTTTCGATAAAGAACTTTTGTGGTTACCCCCCCCCCCCATCATTTTATATTGTTTCATTAGCCAATCAGAATTAGCCCCTCGATCTTCAACTCATCAAGTAAACTAATATTACTGCAATAATTATTATGTATTGCAACCTATTTCCTCATTAATGGCTGATGTGTATGATTCAAACCCCATATGTTATTGAAACACAGTACATGTTCCCAATTAAGAATATCCTGCAGCGTTCTTGATCATCCTTAGCAATTAACATATTGTTGGAGTTCATCCACAGGGTAAATGCTGTAACCTGACTGAGAACTCTTGGCCATCAAGGGCTTTTAATTTGTAGCTGTATCTTGTGTATGTAGCTGACGAGTTTTAGAGGAAAGCAAAATAAGAGTGGTGATAAAACAATTGTCCTGAAAGACTGTGACTTTTAATTTGGGTCACTGGCATACAACTGTTTCCTTAGCCTAATCAAAGGTAGAAAAAGGTTTCCACTGTTCCATAGACATATGAATAGTAATTAAATTAGTTAAGATTAGAAACAGAGATAAGAGGCTACTTCATAAAATGCCTGCTCCCACCTTCTCCTCCTTCCTCCTCCAAAAAAGTACCTATATTTAAATACCCAGGATATAACTACAAAGTAGTTGCATCAAGTTTTGTCTTGTTAGCATTCAGCAAAACTTCTGTAGTGAGAAGGGAAATGAAACAAAGAAATAACATGGAGCAGACTTAATGGTGGCCCAAGTTTTGCAGCATTGAGGGCTATATGGTAAACTTCCCAAAATTTAATTTGCATAAAATTTTAATCTTTGGTAAATAGGCATATTTATTACTTTTTCTTTATGGAGCAGTATGTTCTTTAAAATTACTTTAAAAAACAGATTAAATATGCTTTGAGGACTGTAGGAAAAGCAGTCCGAATGGGAAGGCTGGTGCTGCTTCTCGGAAACCAACTTCTTGCTAGCCAGCTTTATCTTTTAGATGGTCACACATATTATGGAATGCAGATGTGAATCTTTTGTGAGCATGATTTTCTCAGGCACATCCTAGAAAAAGTCTGTTCACAAATATAAATGCTTCCGAAGAAGCTTGCACAAATAGCGGGTGTCTTTTGTAACTCTGGTTATCTGTCACTGAGTAGGCATTTCCAATATTTAGTGTTTTTCTTTATGGAGCCTTCAGCTGAAAAAGGGCTGCAAACAGCTGGAATATTTTTTTTATCCATTTGAAAATGTTTGAAGTATTGGTTGAACAAATCTTGAATCATCTTGGTCTAGTCAGTACAGGGAAGACTGTAACACTCATTCTTTGAGTATTTGTTGGCAAGTCTGAATGTGGGAAAGATTGCCACTGACACTTTCCATGAAAATATTTCCAGCTGCAAGCAAACGTCTCCTCTTCACTCAGTTCTCCAACTCCTCTGGGCAGTTTTCCCCCACAAGCAGTTGCAAACAAAGGTGTCCGTGCCTCTCTGCTCTGAAGGCCCTTCCACTGCTTTGCAGCTTTGTCATAAGTACTTGACAATTTTTTCTTGGCTGATGAGATTCAACCAATGTCTTCAGATGTACGGAGTGGAGTCCTGCAGAAAGTGGCAAGGCTTAGCTTTCACAGCTGACTCTGTGAACCCTGATCTTCTCGGCCTCTTCTCTCCCTCCTCCTGTGCTTGTGCCAGTGCATTACTCCTTCAGAGGGATGAAGATGCTGGAGCAGCTCAGGAACTAATAGGTGTTTGCCATCTCTCAGTAAAATTCTGTTATATCCAGTGATATTAGCTGGATTTTTCTGTTAAATAGCTCACAATCTCAACATGTGAAGGGTCTTATTAAAGTCTCATGGTAAACACTCCTCCAAGCTGAGAGAGGGTTCACCTCAGAGCATTGTTGTCCTGGAATGTCTGCATATAGTCCCAGGAAAACAACACTGAATTGGTTCGTATCGGTAGGATTTTATTCCCAGTGATAAGGACCACAAATTATTTTTGGAATTAAAACCTAGTTTCTGCAGAAATTAAGTGACTGCTGCTGGTCTGAAGGAAACTCTTGGGATTCGTGTGGCCAGTGACTGTGAAGTGCCACTATGAATGACAATGAAGTTGTTGCATCAGGGAACAACGGAGAATATCTCTATGGCCCATAGGTCTCTATGGAGAGATCTAAATTATTTTTATTTACACTTGATGGAACAGCTCCAGGAGGAGAGATTGAGAGACATGTTAGAATTTCCCAGAGACTGGTGGCTAGGGCACTCTCCTGTACTATGGGAGATCTAAGTTCAAATCCCTTCTCCACATTAAGGCAGAAAGGGGAATTGAACCTAAGCCTACCATGTCCCAAGTACTCTAACTACTGGGCTACAAGTGATAAGGGAGTCGTCCTCATCTGCTGCTACTACAAGCACAGGTAGGAAAAAAATACTACTTCGGGTCATTTCACTCACCCCAAAACATTTTTTTTTTCAATTTTCAGATTTTTTTTTTACAGTTATATGATTCAGTTCAGGTTGAACCAAGTTTTTTAGTTATTTATGAAACTACCACTGAACCAGAAAAATCAGTTATTTGCCCAGCTTTAACCATGAGTCATCTACCAAAACTGCCTCAATGCTCCCAACCCAAGCGTCACTAGGGCTTGCAACATTGTGTCTGATGCAATGCTACCATTGGTGGTGGGGGCTTTCATTGCCAGATTCTTCTCCTTGTTAAAGTCTTCAGAAATTTTGTGTGCCTGAAATATGTGTGCAGTGTTGCATTCTCATTATTTTTCTCATGACTCTTAAGATCATTTTTAATCCCCCCGCTCCAGTTCCTGGTGTTCTTTTCTTGTTCTTTATTTTCTTTTTTCTTTTTTCTTTCCTTTTTCTTTTCTTTTTCTTTTCTGTTCTTTCCTTTTTTTTCTAAAAAGCTTGAAAATGAATCCTAGAGGCTCAAACACCTGAAGGCAATAGTTTTTCTAATGTTTTCTTTTTTAAAAAAAGTATCCTTTTAAAGCCAATCTCCTAATTTTGGAGGGACCTCACTCATGATTTTTGGATGATTGGCATTGACACTACAGTGTATGCAATTACTGTAAAAGTCAACCAAAATTGTACATATGTCTGAGTACAGAATTTGTTCCATGGTGTTTAATGCTCTCTTTTCTGACTCAATACTATTAGTTAGCTAATACACTAAAACTATACTGACAGCAGTTATTAACAGAGGATTTAGCAGCATGACTTGGCCCTATAGCTGAAGTAATCAATAACAAAGCAGCCAAACAATTTGTTTTATTAAGAACTCAGCTACACAGAATATTGGGAACAAAGTCAGTAGGTACTTAAAAAAAAATCTAGAAATTTTAACTGAAACCTGAAAATAATTAACATGAAACAATAATTTTTAAAATAACTTAATATACAAGAACCTAAGCCTGCAACATTTAAGCACATGAGCAACTTTAATCACCTTCCTAGTCCCATTTAAGTCAGTGGGACTCTTCAGGAGAGTAAAGTTATTTCCGTATACGCAGGGTTAGCCCTAAGACTACCATTGTTCTCTTTAAAATAAAACAAAACCCTTAAAGTAGAACTAGGGTGAGAGTGTAAAGTCAGTTACACTTGTGTAAATTTAGAATAATTTGACTTCAGTTTATTTCACTTGCTGCCTGCCTCTCTCTCTCAATCTTAAACATATAAGAGTAGACAAAAAAATTTCTATTGGCAATAAATATTAGCTACACTTCAAACAAATACATTGAAAGCCATTTATGACTGCTATTTTTTAATAAATCTGTATGGTGTCTTTTTATAATATGACATCTTCATATATTCCAGTGCAATATGACACAGAAATGCGTGTTAAATGCAGGAATGGATGGTATAATCTGTTCTTGATCTTGGAAACTGATAGTTGCCTAGAACAGTGAGAGGAGGTTTTTTCTGTGCCACTTGGGAGACTACAAAAGACATTAATTTTAAATGTAGACTAGGGTAATTACCGTTACATTTATGTTAGAGGTTAACGTTAGTGTTGTTTCCTCTATTGCCTGGTTTTACAGAATGTTATGCCCCACTGCTTTTATTAGATCCAAGCAATGGTTGAAATAACAGTGTTATTAACCTCTAACACTGCTGAAAAATTAGGCGTAAGAAAAATATAGGTACAGAGTAGGGAAGTTATGTTTTTTTTCTAGCTGTATGGAATGTAGTAGAACTTTGTAAATGTAATAGTCACTTCAATCATATTGATTATTATAAAATTGGAAACAGATTTTGATGCCCAATCTTGAAGTCTTTACTCAAGCAAAACTTGCAATGAGGTCTCTAGAGGTGTAGCTAGAGTATGGACTACAGGAGAAGGTCTTATATCTTTACTGAACATGACTAAAGTAATTTGGCTAAAATAAACACTGACTTGAGCCTTCCCCTAAAACTTCAACCAAATATAACTTTTTTGAGGTCCAAAATAATTGAGGTTATCCTTGGTAGTTTTTTAAATATTTTTGTGTAGCTCTTCACTTCGTGGTTTCATACAGGACCTAAAGTAAAAAGTACTGAAATAGTTCAAGAAAAGTTGTTCATATAGTAACTTTGGGTTTGGACAAAACCAAAATCGGAGTCTGGCCAAAATCTCACCAAAAATGGATCTTTTGAGACTTCCACAGCCAATAATTTTGATTGAGACATATCCTGTAATCCTTACTCAAAGAAAATACCTAAGGATGTAATGAAAGGAAGGATGGTCTCGTCATTAAGGCAGTGGGAAATCTGGGTTCGATTCTTGGGTTGGTCATAGACTTCCTTTGTGATCGCAGCCATATTACTGACCGCTTCAGTTCCTGAAATGTGGCTAACAATGTTTTTCTACCGCAGGGTGACATTGTGAAGATAAATTCACTGTATGGCACTCAAGATACTAAGATGACTGAGTAATATGAGCATCCATATAAATGTATTTGTTTGAGTAAGGACTGCAGCAAGCCCATATGGAATATCAGCTAAAAGGTACACGATAAAGTTTGCAGATGACAAAAATTGGGGAAATGGTAAATAACAGAGGACATATCAGGTCACTGATTCAGAGCAAACTAGGTTGCTCAGTAAACTGGGTCCCAGCAAACAATATGTGGTTTAATACAGCTAAATGTAAACGTATACATGTAGGCCCAAAGAACATAGGCCATACTTACAGGATGGGGGAGCTCTATCTTGGGAAATAATTACTCTAAAAAAGTTTTGGGGGGTCAGAGCGGATAATCAGCTGAACATGAGCTCCAAGTGTGAAGCTGTGGCCAAAAGAGTTAATGAAATCCTGGAATGCATAGAAATAGTGGAATGTTGATTAGGAATATAAAGGTTATATATTTTCTATATTTGGCACTAGTGTGACCACTGCTGGAATACTGTGTCCAGTTCTATTGCCAACAATTCAAGAAAGATGTTGATAAATTGGGGAGGATTTAGAGAAGAGCCACAAGAATGATTAAGGGATTAGAAAAAATGCCTATAGTGATAGCCTCCAAGAGTTCAATCTATTTAGTTTAACAAAGAGGAAGTTAAGGGATGACTTCATTACAGTCTATAAGGATTTACATGGGTAACAAATATTTAATAATGGGGTATTCCGGGGTTCCTCAAACTGCATTGCACCACGACCCCCTTCTGACAACAACAGAAAATACTACAGGACCCCAGAAAGGGGGAACAAAGCCCAAACCCTGCTACTCTGTGGGGGGCGGCAAACCAAAGCTTTCGGGCTTCATCCCTGGGTGGTGGTGGTGGTGGTGGTGGTGGTCTCTAACCTGGGCTCCACCAACCAGGACTGAAGCCCTCAAGCTTCGGCTTCAGCCCTGTGTGGTGGCACTCGGACACTGGCTTCAGCCTCAGGCTCCAGCAATTCTAACCCCAGCCCTGGAGGTGACCCCATTAAAATGGGGCCAATTGACCCACTCTGGGGTCCCAACCCACAGTGTGAGAACCGCTGTTCAATCTACCAGAGAAAGGTATAAGATGATCGAATGGCTGGAAGTTGAAGCTAGACCAATTCAGACTGGGAAGAGAGTGTACATTTTTAATGCTGAGAGTAATTAATCACTGGAACAATTTATTAAGGATTTGTGGAGGATTCTCCATCACTGACTGTTTTTTTAAATGAAGATTGGATGTTTTTCTAAAAGAGATGCTGCTCTAGCAATTATTCTGGGGAAGTTCTATGGCCTGTGTTATACAGGAGGTCAGACACGATGATCACAATGATCCCTTCTATCAGTGGAATCTATGAATCTGTGAAATCTATGGAAACTTAGAAACACAAAGATCTAATTTTTTTACCTGCTTTTAAGCTTTTAAAAAATCCAATTACAACTGAGATTATTGTAACTAACTGAAAAAAATATTTTCTTTGTTCATTGTTTACTCTGCACATTTGAAGCTACTCAGATTCACTGTTTTCCTTATATAGTCAGATCCAGTTCAGGAAAGCATAAATCCCATTTACTTCAATGGGAATTAGGTATGTGCTTTAGTGCTGTCTTGAGTAATGAGGCTTTTTTGAATGGGAGCTGCACTCAGTTTCTCCTTTTCCTCAATGAGTTTTCACATAGCAACAAGGGGTAGGGTGGAGAAACATGTCAAAATGTGTTTGTAAAACCACAGTTGCTGGCAAGGAGACTTAGGTGCAGGTGTACATGAAACTATTTTAGTTAATTTAGAAAAAAAAACCTATCAATCTAACTACTGGTGTCCCTGTAATAGGATACCATTTCTGTCAAGTGATAGATACTAGATTTGCAGAGGGAATTGAAATGATACTCTGATGGGGTCTTTCCTATCTATAAATGACACTGAGGGCTTTTTTCCTTGATGGAACATTTTGAAAGATTATACAGTAGACTCTTGATTATCCAGGATTGGGTTAAAACCAGGACGTCAAAACAACTATGCATAACTTGCAGGGCCGGCTCTGGCTTTGTTGCCACCCCAAACACACACACAAAAACACCTCACCAGGGCAGAGGGAAGCCAGTGAACCACCTCCCCCTGGCGCAGAGTGGCTGGTGAGCCAACCGCTCCTCCCCATATTTCCTATGGATGGTGATTATCCAGGATTTTATTAACCAGGATTAATTTTTTCGCTATCATCCTGTATAATCGAGAGCCTACTGTAACTAACTATGGTTGATAAAGGTTTGTGTCATTGTTTGAAATGAAAAATGTATTATATATCGAGAATGCTTTTAAGGGAGACATTAAAAGATTCTTTAAGGGTCTGGTACTATAATTTTTATGGGTAGCAATTATATTTAGAATTTTCTTAGTGTCATTTGTATAAACACATTTTATTGCTGTACTTTCTTTAATACAGGAGAAATAGAAAAGGGTAAACACTTAGTCTTTAAGAAGATAAAATATTCAATGTGAACCAACTAATCCACTTTCAGAATATTCATTTGGTCTACTTACTTTCTTAACCACATCTTCAATGCTTAATTGAGTATTTTTCCGCCAATAAATTACCCTTCAACACTGCTGTCTGAAAGCGTAGTCAGTATCCAAAACAAGCCTGTCATTAACACACACTTTTTCAAACAAAAGAAAAGGAAGGCAGCAAATCTGAATTGTGGAAGTTGCTTGGTTCCCTTATTCTAAACACATTAGTACACTGTATTTCTCCACTTATATAGGCTTTTGTATGGTGAGCATGTGACTGTTTAAATGCCCCAGCGGGGTATCCAGAGCATTGGGGGAAAAAAAGAAAAAATTGTTTAGAACAATTTGCATTAGTTCAAGGGCAATGTTAAGCATTTTACAGCTGGTTTATTGCTATTCTTGTGCTGTTTAAGCTGTCTTTCATGTCAAAAGTCTTTTCCTGCTTACAAATCATCAGGAAGAATTCTGGCCACCATGCTGTTTGCCTAAGCTCCTCCAGAGATTCTGGCTCTTTGATCACAGATATCGTTTGCAATCGAGTTAAAAATAGGGGGCTGCTGAGATAAGCTGGGGTTCTGACAGTAGAACAGCCTTCCTTTTTCTTTCTGACTTTGTTTTCTTCCTTTTTAGGATGGCAACACACAATCTCAGCACAGACGGAGTAGTGTTGAGGGATAAGAGATGTGTTTGAAGGAACGGGGAGGTCATTAAAAGAGTCCAGCTTCTTAAAAGTGTTGTTCATCTTTCCAAGAAACTGGAAGAGTAGAGACCTGCAGACCAGAACCTTGGTAAACAGGACTAACAAGTACTTAACTTCCTCAGTCTTCAGATAGATTGTAGTTACTGCATAATTTCAGCATCCCCTGCTATTCAATGAAAACTAACTTTTTCTATCAGTTCTTTAACTCCATTAAAACTAAGGACCCAATACAATGCTCACTGAATTCAATTGAAAGATTGTCATTGACTTCAGTGGGGGTAGGATCGGGCCCCAAGTAAGCTGTTGTGTTCCGACGGGAATGAATCTCCATAACAACACACTAACTTTGCTGCAGAGAATGCAGCATAAGCAAATTCAATTAAGCAGTCTTGGTGGGTGTCTACTGTACATAGCCATCACAATCATGTAAGGCAGATTATTATGCTGCAGTTGAGGGAAGTGAATGTCATGAAAAACAAAGAATATATTCTTTCCTGTTTGTTCCTATATTTCTACCTGCAGATGCTGCACAATGTAGGTTTTCAAATTATACTAGTAGATTGACGATAATCAAAATACGGAATGAATAATAAAGTAATGTATTTTAAACTGCATCCAAAATGTCCAAAATACTATACCATATTGTTACTGTATTTAAATGTTGTTTTAAAGAAGCACTGCAGAATTCTGATCTACAGTATGCAGGCCTTTCGAGAATATATAAATATGCAAGAATATGAATACACTTACATAGTCAGGGTCTTATGATACTTTGAGATTCAAATGGAAGATAATTGAAATTTGGATTTATTTATGCACTTATGGACCTTACAGTAGTTGCTATATTTGCCTGGTTAAGGATTCCCTGGGATGCACCCATCCACCAAAAGAGGCAATTTCTAAATCTGTCTTTTGTGTTTGTACTGGACACAACCAAAAAGGGGTTGTGTTTTCACCTTAGTGTTGATTATTAATCAATGCTTTCACTAGAGTTGTGCAAATAATGACTTTTCCAGTTTGCTGGCATTTATAAACCCCTCCCCTTCCTCCAACCTCCTCCCAAAACACACACATTTTGATTTTGAACTAATATTTTCCCCCAGAATGTTCAGTGATTTTGAAAAGTAAAAAAAGAACAAAAACAGTGTTTGGTCAAACATTTTATTATTTTTGACAAAACTGAATCATTTTTTTTATTTTGACCAATTTAATATTCTTGTTTTTCATAAAATTATAGCAAATATTAAGATAAAAAGTCACTTCAAGCCAAGAAGTCAAAACACTTCATTCTGAAAATGTTGAAATAAAATGTTTTGATTTTTCTCAATATTTTAGGCTTTTTGGACTGAAACAATTAAGTGTAACACCCTAAATTCATGACAAGTTTGTGTTGCCAATTCTGCATTTTCGTTGTTGAAAAAAAGCTTCATCTGAAAAATTTCACTCAGCTCTAGCACTCACTCGAATGGTGTGAATCCTGTTCAGACTTACATATGTATAGACTACCTTATGTATGTGAGATCTTAAGTTCAGAAATAATCCTTAAAATCAAAACACAGGACACATCATAACAATGAGAAACAAGTATAACTTAATGAACTAAATACACACACACACATTTTTGGTGGTGGTGGTCTTGGGAATGAATCCCCCGTATAAATGGATACAGAAGTAAGACATTTCAGAAAACAGGAATAACTAAGTTTGTTCAATTTAGTGAATGTATTTAGAATATGTCCTTTCCAAAACAAAGGATTGGGCCCTTATCTATGCTGTGACCTCTTTGCAGTACATCTGAGCCATAAAATGGGACATAAACCTACCCTAACAGAAAAGCTGAATTCCCTCAGCTCAACACCAGTCAGGATTGAAGGATTTTTCAGAATAATGCTGGGGAACAAGGAATGGCTGGAATGCCATTGGACTCTGGGAATCCTTGGCTAATGGATTGGCCCTTTGTGGGCTCTAACTAGTTGGTTTAAGTAAGAACAGTCTAACTCTGGGTCTTGAGTTGACTACCAGCAACCCAGGGATTGGAGTTTAAGTGGCAAAATAATATAGACTGAGAATACAATTTAATATGTGTGTTTGTTGATTGAGCATCCTCAACTCTTGCTCATCACCTTCCAGTATCAGAGCTTAATCATAATACGTGTAGTTACCCAATTAGTAAATTCCTTCTTTCAGTTAGTTAAAAAGGTCCAGTGTATATTAACACTTCTCCAGATATACTGCATGTAGAGAAAACAAAGCATTTATGTCAAACATATATAAAACAAGTACTATACTATAATTAACAGGGAGAGAATAATATGCATTGCAACTTACTATAAAACATAATACAGTAAATGCTAATAACATGTACTCATAAATCTGTATTGTATGTGATATCGGACTACTAATCAGATTCAGTCCTTATATAGTTAATAACAATTATACTGTTTTTCTAATTAGGCTTGAGTTACTTCTGTAACTCTCAATTGCTGGTATATTAAATGATGTGTGAGAAAGCATCCTAACTGCCTGATGTTAAAACAACATTTATAGTAAACTAGACTGCTCTTGAGGCAAAGTTTTGAAATACCTTTCACACATCTGTATTCCAACAAGATACTGAAAACACACTGGAAAAACTATTTCATGAGCTATCCTTTTCAGTAAGGAGGAAGAAAAGTCTAATTAAAAAAAAATGTCTTGGGAAGTCATAATCTGTCAGATGGACTTGAATAAAGAAAATTACTAAATCTGGCTGGAGATCTGCAACTACTGAGCCGCTCATTACCATCCTAAACCCCACTCCTGCAAACACTTATGTATTCTCTTAATTTCAAAGCATGTTTTGTGGTTAAATAAATACTTACTTGAAGTTCAGAGACAGTGGAAGTAATGTTTTAGATGTAATTATCTGCTATTTCTGGTGAAACCCAGAACTCTGAATTCAAGCTGCTGGTGTGTTATCAAGACTTTCAGTTCACCTTTGAAAACAGGGCAGACAATGGATTATTAATTATTACAAAATAAATCTTCTCTACGATAATTGTAAAAGTGGTTATTTAAATTGGATTATTTTATAAATTGCTGACTAGAAGATTAAATGGTTTCTAGCATCAGTACTCTCAATACTGGCTCATAGAAATAACATGGATACTCCTGGCAGGACAGAAGCCTTCTTCTTATAGAAGTCCTTTCCTCTACTTCTAATTAGATTTTTTTTGTATGTTTTTTTTTTAAAAGTAAAATATTTCCCTGTATTTGCTTCCTTAAGTTTTTTTTATCTTAATCTTTTCCATATTGCAAAGCTAAATCTTGTGACATCCATATCAGTACTGCCATTATTCCTTTTAATATACTGGAAAAAAACAGACACATGCAAAACTGGTCTAAATTTCCTGCTGATTTCTCCCCCAAGAAGGGAAGATACAGGAAGGGATGGGAAAACCCCTGAAGAGAAAGGACTATACATTTGCACAGATTTCTGGAAAATCAGTTTTCCTGCAAGCTATGATAAGACTTCTGAAGAAATCATTATATTACTTTTTAGTCCCTTGGTCCCAGCAGTTGCTGATGCAACCATACGTTGCTAGCCATGGGATTTGTATCTTAAATCTCTTCTCAGTGTCCAGGTGTTTATTAGATCCACTTCTGTGAAGAAACACATAAACATAAGACTTCTTGTGTTTTCAAATGTTTACAATGATTAAGAAATGCAAATATTAATGGAGGTGTGATATATGTAACACAATTTACTTTTCTTCTGGCATCAAATATAGCCTGTTTCTACAGTAAGTAAGCACCACTTAGAGGGAAGGGAGGGGAAGAGTTGGCATTTGTGACTAGCAGCCCAGATATTGAGAAAGTGGAATACTTAGCTTTCTTTTTTCAGGGAAAATATAAATCAGACAACATCCCAACCTATTAAAGCTCTAATACGTTTTTAAAATGCATCTTAGAAGTCTATTACATAGAAAACAGTCACATGGAATTTATGTTCCTTTAATGGGGCTTATTTCAAGGATGTAGGTTTTTAAAAATTAAAAATATAGTTGACAACACTTTATTATTTGATCTTCAAATTTCTGTTTTTTTATATGGTAATGGTATTTTAGTATGGTAATGTGTATTTAATTGCATGATGCTCAATAGATTTGAGAAAAATAAAATTGATTTTTTTTTACCTTTATAATCATGTGGATTAATAGCAAACAGAAGGAAAAAATCTTTTTTCAATACTAGAAATACAAATTGTATTGGGCTTGATTGGTCAGTTAACTCGTGTGAAATTGCCTGATACAAATTAAGAGGGAATAAGAGCTGGACTTGAAGAGTACATGTAGGGAGAGTAGATTGGGACAAAGAACCCAAGGGTGAATGCGGGCATAAAAACTGTCTTTGGAGGCTGTTGAGGAGAGGAGAAATGGGAAGTGGGAGCTGGAAGCCAGGAGACACCTCTTATGAGGTGGATGAGAGGGGAAAATTGGGACTAGTTGGTTAAGCTGACTGGAACAGGGAGCCAAGGGACACTGATTTTGGACAAGGATCTCAGGAATGGAGAGCAGGGTTGAGAGAGTCAATAAGGATGGTGAATGTGAGATGGGTGATTGGAAACCATTTTGGGAGGAGAAAGACAAATCAGACAAGGTGCTGGAGGAGAAGGGAGCTGAGACTGACTGGTCAAGGGATGGGACAAGCTGCTTCAGGGGAGGTTGGGACTATAAAAGGAGTATACTGGGGGTGGGTGGGTGAAACTAGGATTTGTTGGGCAAGGAGATGGACAGGTATGAGAACCCTGAAGAGTGGAGACTGGGACTGGCTAAGTGAGGACAATGGAACTGAGACAAGGATCCAAAGGGAGAGAACAGTCACTTTTGGGATAGTGATAGGTTGGAGGAGATGGGACAGAGAGTCTAGCTTGGGGGAAATGGCAATCTTTGCCTACTTCAGCATCCCACCTTTCAGAGCCTTGAACAAAATTATTGAGTCTCACCACTACTCTGTGGTCAGCAGATAGTTGTGAAACCCTTTGGCAAAATGCCCCATCTCACTCCAGTGCTGGTCTACACAGAGGACTTGTCTAAACTTGTGGCAACATGTAGGGTCTGGGTAGCTACATGCTACAATGAAAAGCAGGCTGTGTCCACACTGCAATGTGTAGCTACATGTGGCAGTGAAAAGCGTAGACTGGATGAGGCAGCAGGGAAAGGCTTCAGTGGTGGGGAAATGCCAGAGCCTTTTCCCCAGTGCCAGAGCCTTTCACCACCACATGGAAAGTCTCTAGTAGTGGAGAATCAGTGGGACATTATATCCCTAAGTTTCTGGTATGGCTTTACTTTGCTTGCCTAAGCAGTGCCTCACTGTCTACACTGCTATTTATACCCATGCTAGTTGGGCATGCAGTGATTTTACACACTGCTGTAAATGTAGACATATACAGAGAATGACAACATAGAACTATCATGACTTACTAAATTAGGCCAAGTGGCAGAGGTCTGTGTGGTAGAGTTTAATAATTCCAACTCTGTTGATGAACCATATGGGTGTCAATAGGATGACACCTAACAGAATAATATTTGCACTGAATGAGTCAGGGGTCCTGTAAAAAAAATAGTTTGTGATCATGTAATCAAAGACTGTACCATAATGCATACACATATGAGAGGATGCATTTAGGTTGTATAGTTACCGTAATTCTGGCATTTGCTAACTTCTGCATACTTAACTTCAAGGTTGCAATGTCCTCTTAATGTAGTTTTTGTTTGATATATTTTGTACATTGCACAGAGTAGTGGGCAATATGCATTTGTGTTAATCTTTGTTTATATAACACACACTCTCTCCTCCTCCCCCACCCCCCCTGCCCCATAGGGACCATAATTTCATTGCTTTTTTCATCTGTGTAGGACCTGCTTTGTAGGACATGCTTTGAAACAATGGCTGTTTTAGGTGCACAAAGAATGCAGGACTGGACTCATATTTTGTAACAAATTTTCTTCATCTAGAAGGTGAATTTTGTGGCTCAGTTGTTTATTTCATGATATAAAATGCCTCAAACAGTCATTTAGAGCTAAGTCTGCTTGCATTGCTCACACAACTAGTCTTACTGAAGTCAAAGGGAGCTTACTCACTTGAATAAGGTGAAAAAGATGTAGGCCTTGGTGTGTAGATTATTAATTATTAAATGTGTGTGCTTACTAATGTAGTAAATGTTATAGTGTGGTTAACATGATATCCCATTTAAACAATACAGTTTTAATTATCTTAATACCGGCATATAAAAATGCACACAATTCCTCCAGTAACAAAGGTTTGCTTTAATTGAGAACAAAATCTGGAAAAGTTCTTGTTGAGGATATGTCTTCATATAAAATGTTTTATTGGGCACCGTTGGGTAGGAAGTGCTGAGCCATACGGATTGTTTAAACCTCAGCCTCTGAAATCATAATTGTGTGTGGGGGTGAGGCTGTGATTAGAATGAGGGAGAGAGCCCCATTCTGTTTTTAAAGTAGTGTTGCTGCTCAAATTAGCTTTGATCTGTACTAGGTGAGATCATTTGCCAATTTACACTGAATGCTTAAGGGAAGGTCAGAATATTTTTGGAAAATTGGATCTTTGTAGAAGTGACCCAGATGTTGTTTGAGTGAAGTTTGTCCTGAAGTAGAGAGAGTGTGTCCAAAGTCAACTAAATAACCCACTTAAACATGCATTATCTCTGAGGCGTGAGCAGAGACATGGTCTTGCTTTTTTTCTGCGACTGAATAGTTACGTTAAACGTGGGCCTGAGGGGAGCCCACTGTTTTGGGTTGAAGTTTATTATTAGGTGAGGAAATTAGTGGACACCTCCAGCTGCCATTAATCAGCCATGGAGTCTAGCTGGAGCCAAGTGAGAGGTCTGTGGGTGGATTCCGCCGAATGGCAGGGAAATACAACGAGACAGAGACAAATGTTTTCCACCCTAGCAGCACTAAACTCTGCCCTTTCACAGTCCTTAACATGCATGTTCAAATTGATTTAGTCTGTTTACCCCTTCAGCCTAACCATCTATTTCCCTTGAAGACTGACAGTTTTATGTGTCGCTACCATGTTATTATGTGTTGCTGTTCTGCCAGTAGCTATAGATTTCAGAAACATTTTTTTGCAGACATAAAGGGGATGGGTGGGAAGGTTAGGCCATTTAGTTCTTTTTTACAGGGTGCAAAACATGTTGAGCATAGCACCAATTCTCTCTCTCTCTCTCTCTTGTCAACACATTCCATGTAAAGGCCTTAAATAAACTTGCATGTTTGAGAAACACATTTGTCAGGTGATGTAAGTGTCTGGCTTATTCCTCTTCCTGTTTGGTTTACAAACATGACATTCTTTCATGGCTCTGGAATGCCGACTGAAAGTCTGCTGTAGATGTGTGCCACTCAAGCAAAAATGAATACAGGTAGAAAATCGTAGGGTTGGGCTGACTTGTGAACACTTTAAGTGCATCGTCTCTTCTCAGCAGCAGGAACAATACATCTAGGATTTGAACGAACTTGTTTTTAAATATTACACTAATTCAGAAAATGGGGATCAACTAGAAAAATCAAACATCCGTTATTAGTTTTTATGACGTCAGTCAGATACCACCAGTTCATTCCAAGAAGCCTATACTTAAAGCTTAGATTCCAGTACCCCATTCACACTGAAGAGCACCATGTTTATGTACATGTCTTGTAAGGTGGTATTCTATGTCAGTGGCTGCAGCTGCTAGCAGCTGATTCTAGTTTTGGAGGCTGCTGCTGCCGGTCTGAACTATGTGCATTGTGTAAAATCACATGAAGGCTGATTCATATGGTTTCAAGAAGAGTCTAAAATTATCGATTGGATTTTGTTTTTCCTCATGTACATGTAGAATATAGCATAGTTCTATGGAATAGTCATATCAAAGTTACATAGCAATGGTAACAATGCACTCCGGCATACAATTGCTAGTTTATAATGGGGTTTGGTTTGGCTTCTTGCATTGAATAACTTCATTGCTATCAAATCATAACATGCTTAGCAATAGAAAATGGAGTAAAAAAGTACATACATCTGCAAAATTCAGACTCCTATACAGAAGTTGGTATGCTAACACAGCAGTGTGCTCAAGGTCCCGTGTACACTGTTGTAAGCAAATCCCAGCTCTTCTGCAATGTAGTGGAGTGACTGGAAATCCTGCAGTATCTTAGGGAAATTGTACATAACTGGATGTTTTAAATTATTTAAATAGATAATTGAGTAATACAATCAGTAGAGTAGCTATGGTCCACAGAGCTGCGGAGATGGATTGGCAGCCTTAGAGAAATTTCCTGCCTCCATAGAATTGGGGCTCTCCCTTAAGATTCCCCAAATCTACAGGGCTTTCTGTGTGTCCCTCAAATCCCCTCTCATCTAAGAGGATAATCATTTGCAAACTCTGGAAGGTGAGTCCTTGGCATCTCTTCTTGTGGGAGTTTCCAAATGAAAGGACCATGTTACAATCTCTATGAATTCCATATTCAGTAGTTTTACAGAAAGCGAGGGCACTAATTATTTTCTATATGATTTTATTTACCCATTCAGATCTCTGGAAAGTCAATAAGAAAGAAATAATAAGAAATTAAGGTGTCTACAGGCATGTTTAAATGAGAATTCTCTAAAAACATCTTAAGAATTAAGCCTTGTGGGCCTCTTTATTATCCCAGAAAAACTGAAGGTGTGCACTCGTATAGTGTGTAAAAATTAGCTGTCTTGTAAAGATTCCAGTTATTAATGGTGTAGTGGAATCATTTAATACAAAATCTTACACAGATTACTATGTTACCGGGTGTTTTCAGCATGGCAGATGGTCTGCTTTTTTCAAAAAATTACTTTATATATAATATATAAAGCCAGTGGCACTACCGAGCAGCATTAAGGTCACGTTTCCAAAAACTAGCACTTAAATTTGTTCTTAATTTTTTCCATGGACTATTCCCCCCCTTCAGAAAAGTGTGCATGTAAATACTACTGCAAGTTTAGATGGTTGATTAAAGCCCCTTTGAAAATTTGGTTTTAAGTGACTAAAATAGTATACTCAGAGCCTGAGGGCTAGTCAGGTTTCAACTCTGCCTCCTTTATTCCACCTATAATTTAATGAGTGCAGTTGAGTATGGGCATAATTGATGTAATTTGTATATCTAAATAACTGCACCCAGAAGCTCATCGTGAACATGTTTAATGACATCAGTTAAACCTGGTATTGCACAAAGGGAATGATGTCTCTCTTGAAATCTTCGCATATGTATATGCATTGTGACCTTGTAAAACAGACACATGCAAGCTCTCTAGAAAAGCAGATGTAATGATTCAGTATCACATCTATATCATAGGAACAAACCAGTTCCTCCTCCTTGCAAGAAGAAAACAAGATAATGTCCTAAAGGAGATTTCATATTTTCTGATGCTCAGATATTTGATCATAGTTCAGCCTAATTTGAATTCCCCAAATCCCCAGCTCCTTTCCTCTTCCTGCATTTCTGTTGCCAATGATTGTGGGAAGCTAATAGTCTCCATAAAAACAGTTCTTGCCTTCAGACAAAATAATAGTAAGACTCCGATTTCATTTCAAAGAGACCACAGTGCTCACGTAGTGGCACCACTCTCTAAAGAGAATCCTTCATGTGGAACAGGATTCTCTAGATCAGTGCACTTCACTGTTTTTGAAGTGGGGCCACTTTGGCAAAATCCTTCAATGTGAGAGCCACATCCACCCGACACAGAGAGTTGAAAATTCCGAGTTCTTTGTTGACTGATATGGTAATATTCCTGTTAATGGTAATATTGCTTGGGGTAATGAGGGGGGATGGGGTGCTGGCTCTGGTAGGGGGCTCAGGGCTGGGGCTTGGGGTGCAGGAGGGGGTGCAGGGTTCCAGCTCTGGGAAGGAGTTTGGGTGGAGGAGGGGGACTCCAGGCTGGAGCAGAGTGTTTGGATGCAGGAGGCAGTATGGGGTGCTGGCTATGAGAGCGGGCTTGGGGTGCAGGAAGGCATGTGGGAGGTTGGCTCTGGTAGGTTGCAGATTGGGTGGTGGAAGAGTTATCCAGAACCTGCCCACTGAAGGGAGCAGCACTTACTTTGGGCGGCACGGGCCCCACACTGCTCCTGGAAGGGGCCAACCTGACCCTGCAGCCCCTGGGGTGGGGCATATCACTCTGCACACTGCCCCTCTCTGCAGGTGATGCCCCTGCAATTTCCATTGGCCTCAGTTCCCTGTTCCTGGCCAATGGGAACTGTGGGGGTGGTGCTTGCAGGCAAGAGGAGTGCACAGAGACCTCTGCTCCCTCCTTTACCCCGTGGAGCTACGGGGGAGTACTGGCCACTTCCAGGAGCAGCGTGGGGCAGAACCTGCCTTAGCTGCATTCCCACTGAGCTGCCAGAGAGCGTGATCGATAGGGAGCCTCACTGAGGGTCCATGGGAGCCGCCACTCGCTCGCGGGCCTCACAGCAAAGAACATTGCTCTATATGATATGACAGAACACTACTAGCACAATGTATGGAGAGGAGGAAGGAACCAGGAAAAGGCTGCTGAAACTTCTATGCCTTGTAATGCTATTGTATATGATTCCTTGCTTCAAAAAGTTACAGCCAGTTCCTTTTGTACTGACACACGTGATTTCAGAATTTTAAAAATACATGCTGCTTATTCGACCACAAAGGGAATTGTCGCCCTTGCTGTTTGTCTGTTGGCTCCTTTTGTAAATATTTCCTCAGTTACACTGGTTATATTATCCTGAGAATGCCCTTCCTATTTCTAAACCAATGTTGAGAAGGAAAAATAAATCTCTATCCCACCCCTTGTGAATTTGCAAGCTATTTAAGTTATATAGAAGAAATTGTGTAACTAAAATCAAGCACGTTAATTACAGGAATTAAATTGGATTGTTTTAATTTTAAAGCAATATACTGTCCTCAATCAATGGTTGCAACTCTTAATAGAGTATAATAATAAAGCCTAATAAGGATGGGTGATCAGACTGATAATTGTAATACTTATTTTTGATGCTCCGATGCTATTCGAACTCTTGAATCTGAATAACATCCAACATAAATATCAGCTTGAGTGACATGCTAACTTTTTTCCTCCTCTCTTTAATGGAAACCCCATTTATTTCCCTTTGTGTGACAGTTTTCATTTACTCAGCAGCAGAAGGTACAGAAATGTTAATTCTGTCCTTTCACTAATAAGGTAGACTGGCAGCCTCCTATCTTGAAGATCCGGTAGATCTGGGTGATGTTTTGATTCTTCATTTTGAAATGGCTTCATTTTGATTTTTTTTTTGGATTGGTATAATAATTTTAAAAGTTCAAATCAAAATGAAAAGATTTTTGTCAAAACAAAACATTTTGATCAATCAAAACCATTTTTTTTCCAGAATTTTCTTTTTTGCGGAACTTTTAAAAAAAATATTTTCTGAATTGGAATGAAAACAAATTTTGAAATCTCAAAATCTTTCATGCAGCAGAATATAGTTTTTCAGGTGTTATGGCTTAGTGTGGATTTTGACCAAAACCATTCACTTTTGGTTATATCCTACCCTCCTTTTGGGATTCTCACAACATCAGTGTGGATGATGTGTGATTCTGGAGAACCATATTTGGGGAGATGGCAACATACCAATCAAATGTCCTGCTGCTGTCGGACCCTTAAGTGAAACTAACATTGAAGTAGTTTGTCAGGAACAGTTCTGTGGTCAAAAGGTTACAAGTCTCTTTGTGATGCGACCTTTTCTTTCTTCAGATTCATTTGACTGCTTCTTTTTCCTACCTACATCTCTTGTTCCATGTTATAATAATAATTAAACCTCCTCCTCCTCCTGACTGTTCAGGACTGCCTTCTCCCACCAGTCCCTGCTCATGAGACACATCATCTTGGCGTGACAAGAAGTATCCACATGCAACTACTGATTGACTCTTCCTCCCTTCTACTCCCTCTGAAATATAAAATGGAAGGGTATTCCTGTTACAGTATGTATGTGTACTAGAGTGTGCAGAGCAGGGAAATATAGAAGACCTTCATGCTATACTTGGTTCTACCACTGACTTTATTTTAAGCTTGGGCAAGTCATTTATTGAACAGGGCTGCTGTAAGACTTAATAGTGGGAATCAACTTTGAAATCCTCATAAAAGCAATAAAAGCACTATACTGAGTAAATTCTCCTAGCTGGAAGTATAACAGTCAAAACATAGGGCTCTATTCTCCATTTTGTTACACTTTTTTACAGGTTTTACACCTTTGACCTGAATGAAGGCTCACAAACCAAAATACACAAGTGATGTAAAACAACTGAGAATCAGGCCCTATTCCAATCACTTATTTAATAGTGTCCATTATTATTGTGTTTTGAAAATGGTTGTGTGATGTGTAACTGTTTCCAATAAAACAATGACCTTGTATTCATTTAAACTTCATATTTATTTAGTTTGTATTTACTGGGTTGTGAATTTAAATGGGTTCTATATTGAGCTGAGCAAATTTTTTATTTTTTTCAGTTTGGGGGCTGATCTTACACCCTTCCCACCCCCGACATGCCTCTTTGGCCTAAGCTGCAATTGAACATTTTAAAATATATATATATAGTAAGGCCACTGTGTTCAGCGAGAGATTATCTCCCTAGAGACTTAAGTGTGTGACAAGCCAGGGTGTGAATCTACTGTTTGCTATGCACTAACTGGCTAGGTGGACCTCATTATCATGCGCTAAAAGTTCCATAGTGTATTCTGACATAGTGCTGTCACTATGTTTATTTTAGTGTGAGATAGCTGGGTCAACATGGCCTATTTGTGGTTGGCAGGCTAATACACTGTAGACTTACACTCCAGCTTACCACGCACTAAGTATCTGTATAGACAAGCTCTGAGACTACTCACACGATTAAAGTTAAGCACAGGCATAAATGTTTGCTGGATTGGGCCCTTAAATGCGACATGGTGGATCATTTCACCTGTCACTAAAAACCACCCACTTCAGGAGTGAAGTGCAACAGCCATAGCCCTTTAACTGTTTCCAATCCAATAGCAAAGGATAAAGGAGAAGAAGTCTACCATTAATGATAGTATTGCAGTGTGCTCTTAGAGCTTGAGCCAAAGCCCATGGAAATTAATGGCAGTCTTTCCATTTATTTCTATGGGCTTTGGATCAGGCCCTTAGACACTAGAAGTGACTGCACTTTGGTGGTAGAAGTAATGCGTCTTTAGTTGTTGGGATGCTGTAGGATAAAAATCAGTATAGTCATGTAAGAAATTATTATTATTGCTGTAAATGGTCTGGTGAAGTTCATTTAATTTTTGATGATTTGCCTGCACAGGACTTTCTTGCACTGCTGGAGAAATCCTTTGAAGTGGGTTTTTGGAAAGCTGGGCCATACACCTCCTCAATTGAGATGGTTTTCCTTCTGGAGATACATAAATAATAAATAATGAGGGTGTTTCCTCTTAATGAGGGAATACCCATATCCTGGGCTAAATAAACTTGAGGCCAAAGACCTATGTGTTTATTAGTCAAGGATGTCGTAATTTACAAATTTACTAGGAAACACCCTTGAGTTATTTTACTGACATTCCTAAATGATTATGTATTTGAGAAATAATTGGATGAAAAGTAATGTTTATTTTTCTAAATGTGGAGGTGGAGAGGCAGAAAATTTAGGGAAGCCACGTTTGTTGTGAGCATGCCTGCATAGATGGTGCATTCTGCAGCAGTAGTGAAACCTGAGACTGATAGAATAGTGCCCCATCATCATTTCCTGCCCTTAGATAGTTTAGGACAGCAAATTGATTCCATGCATAAAGGAATGCCAATGCCAAGTTTTAGTTTTGTATTAAATCCCACTTAAACTAGTAGATTTCTTTTAAGCTATTATAGGTTTATTTACATATCTATTGATATATTGATTTCTAGATAGTGTAGGTAGTAGTGTAATGAGAAAAGAATCTCAACACTTACAATAGGTTAACTATAATACTTGAGAATTGGAGACCTGATCTTTTATATTTGATTTGGAGTAACATGGAGGAATTTGTTGCAAATCTGAAGGCAATTTGGGTGGAAGTAATCATGAAAAGATAGATCCATTGATTCCACGGAAAGGAAAGAGGGATAGAAGCAGCATAAGGCAATGGACTTTCACAAAATTAGGGAAGAGGGAGTGAAGGTCCCATCACAAGAAAATCTAATGAAAAAGGAGTTCAGGAATGCTGACAGTTTCTCAGAGACAATATTAAAGGTACAACAACAAACTATCCTGATGCAAAGGAAATAGAGGAACTACAGTAAGAGGCCAGTATAGCTCCATCAGGAGCTCTTTAGTGACTTGAAAATCTAAAAGGAATCCTAAAAAAAAAAGAAAAAAAGTGTAAGATAGCAAAGAATCAGGCCCATTGACTTCAGTGAGATAGGCTCAACAAATTAAGCACACATCTAAGAGTTTGAAGACTGGAGTCTTAGGGAGACCAGAATGCTGGCCTAAGCACACATCTAAAAGTTTGAAGAATGGAGTCTTAGGGAGACCAGAATGATGGCCATTAGTTTCACTCAAATATTACCAAAAAAAGATAAAGAACAAAAGAATACCAACACATTTCCTTTGTGTATAGAGCACAGACAGTCTTAGGACATAATCTTGTCAAAGAGAAGGGAGTTGGTTGAACTAAGATGTTAACAAGGGTAAATCTCCACATGCATTCCTTACTCCAGCATTGAGATAGAAGCAAAGTATTTTTTCAGATTAACTATCTCCAGCTAGTCCTAACTTTTGCCAAATGACCATACCTGATACCGCTGTTAAAATATGACATTGACTAATTGCTGTGCTGACAGCTTGCTCAAGTTGAATATATGATGTTAGGTTCCTATGCAGGAACAAAAATGAAATACCAAAGGGTAGCCATGTTATGCCTACAATTACCAGAATAAACATCTGAATAGGCATAGAGGACATAAACAGATGTTCTAATTGCACGTCTGTGAGAAACTGATATTGACTAGTTCCACTCTAGCTTGACCTCTGCACCTCGAGAAGTTTCAGTCCCCAGGGGGATTTAAATGATTTATTGATTTGGGCACAATGAATATTGCAGAAACAGGTGTATTTCTAAGAGGTTAAATACATCCTTAGTTAGTATAGCATTAATTCATGTTTGAAAGGAATCCACACTCCACTTTAATCAAAACAGAGATATCTACAGCATTTACAGAGATAACAAAGTCCTGTGGCACCTTAAAGACTAACTATAAAGTTTTGAAGCATAAGCTTTCATCCGACGAAGTGGGTATTAGCCCACGAAAGCTTATGCTTCAAAACTTTATAGTTAGTCTTTAAGGTGCCACAGGACTTTGTTACCTCTGCTATTCCAGACTAACACGGCTACCTCTCTGATTCTTTACAGCATTTACCACATTCCTAAACAAGTGGGAGGAAAGCTGAGTTATGCAGAGGATGTGATATCGGGAAGCGTGGGGAAGGTGGAAACATGGGAATAGTTTCTAGTAATTAAATCTTTTGCTCTTTATACTTTAAAAAGTTTCAAGTGATTTGGGCCAAAGGGGAGGAAAAAAAATACAAAGAACTTTTATGTGGTGAGTACAAAACTTTCTGAAGATTCACTGAAGGTTTTATCCAAGTGCACTTTCTATCAGAGGGCAGTGAGCCAAAAGGTAGACAGAGCTTCAGAAACATTATTAACCTTTCGGGAAAGTTAAACAGGTTATCAGCTTAGAGGTTTTCATGATAAATCTCCAAACACAATAAGTAGTGAATGATAAATGACTTCTCAAAATCAGATTAAATTAACAAATGCAATATATGAGACTGTGATATGATGTCTGTGTTTTCTTCAACCTGGAAAACTGATCAAGGCAGATATTTATAACATTATGCCCATTTTCATTTTTATCTGAGAATGTCAGCATGGATTGTCCCTATAATAGTGATTGAACCTGAAAATATTTATACATGTGTTTAATTCTAATGACATAAGTAGTCTTATTTGACATCATTGGGTCTACTCACGTGATTATATCTAAGTCTCTGGACCCGAATCTGCTTTCAGTTGCACAGGTAGAACTTGCATTTCAGTATGTTATTTATTGAAATCTGGTGGTTTCAAAATAAGAAAGTAGAGCAGTAAGAGAGGAGAGCACTACGGAAAGATAATGAAAGAGAGAGAAGGAGAGAGTGATGAGAAGGGAAAAGTGAATAAGTAGGGATCCCCGAGAAGAAAGGTGACAGATACATCTTGGCAGGTGAGATTAGGGGCTAAAATGCATCTAGTGGAAGGTCCCAAGGAATCCCTGGTGGTGATTGCCTAAAAAAAAATCATCCAGGCAATAATCTTCTGTATAATGAGGCTAAGCATGGTTCTCAATTTCATTAATTTAAAGGAGGTGGTGTTTGGTTTTTCCATTGGTGTAAGCAAATTGTTCTAAAGAGGCTTGTCCAAGTTAAGACTCTTTTCTAAATAGGGGTATCTTGAAACAAACCTAATAAGTAAAAATTTGGCTCATAGTACATTGGCGAAGGTTACAGATTTCTTACCAAAGATTATTAATTTCTTCATAGTATAAGAGTATATGTGATAGGAATTAAAATAATAATTGATAACATTAATAGTTTCCAGACTCTAGTTCTTTACCTATGTAGAATCTTGCTGGAGTTTGATAATTTATTTAAGATTTTGGTTTAGGCAGAGAATGGATAATAGTGTATTTCACTTTTTGACATATCCTAGGCCAACCGTTGTTCCTGAGAGTAAGATTAAAATCTTCATCCCATTTTTCTCTTCTGGATAGTGATTGGTTTCATGGAATCATGGAATCTATCTTTTCATGATTACTTCCACCCAAATCACTGAACCAAAGCTATCAAATACCCCTCACACCAGTCTGTATATACCTGGCCACAAAGTTAGAAACATGTTTTCTAATGGCAAATTTCTGGTTGAGGATGTATTTTATGTATGAGCATAATATTAAGTAAGATGGGAGATGGGAGTCCAACTGTTAATATTTCTCTTTTACTAGGAACAGCAATGTGCTGCCAAAATTTTGACAAGAGACTCCCTCAAAAATGTCCTGCTTCAGTCAGTGATACATTGTACACCCGTGACATTCCCTGAGTAAACTACACCCCACTCCCTGCGAACCTCCATCACACTATCAGACTTGTCCCTCTCTGACACTCTCTTCACCATCCATTTTGCAGCTACTAGTCAATGTTTCAAAAATCCTTTTTATGAGGGTCTCTGTTTCTCACAACAGAAGAAATAGTTGTAAATGGGTGGCCTCGAGATCTCTGCTGTCAATAATGATGGTAGCCAATTCGTCCTGCAGTCTCTGGCTGAAAAGTGGCTGGTTGGGTGGAGTATATGCCATTTGGTGGTGGGCTAGTTGGACAATGAGTAATGGATCCCCTTTGGTTGTTGAGGTGGGCAAACCTCTCTTGACTTCTGGTGGTCTCCCAGTCTGGTATGTGGTGGAAGAGCAGATCTCCACAGGCTGATGTGAGGGATACCCTGGGTGGTGAGAAGATCAGTGATTCAAGTTTCCTTTGGTATCAGCTCTTCAGTCTGGCCTGGGACTAGGCACACATGGAGTCTGTGGCAGGGAGAGGGGTAGCTACTGTATTAACTGGGCCTCCACTGAGTGCAACAGCAGTTCGGCTCTACTTCCTCTTCTCTTCCTTCACATTCATTGCAGGAGCAGCTGGCATGTGAAACAAGAGAGGGTTTGTGGGGGTTAGATGGTGCATACTCCAGATACATCTGGGCTTTCGCTACACTAGGACTCCCGCTGCTGCTATAGTTAGTTCATTCTGCTGGGATTTTTTTTTTCTCTAAATTGACCTAGTGTAGGCACAGTTTCAGAAGCACTGGTTGGGGACACCGAGAGAGTTCTCTCTTAGCAACACCATCTGTGTTGTGGCAATAGCGGGTATATTCTGAGAAGGCTAAACTTGCTGAATGTGATAACGATAAGTGCAGAAGGAACATATGGGATCAATTAACCGCTATATCCCTAACTGTTTCCAGACCTTTACATGTCTGAAGGCTTGGGGTTTTTTTGGAAGAAGATCTATTCAGTAGAAATTATAATACATTTTCGGGTTTCTAGTTGGACTCCATTGATATTGTGATGTTTTGGGGTTTTACGCAGACCAGTAAGGGTCTGTATCACTGTCTGCCCTGTAACCTTGGGGGCTTTTGTGCTGTGCAGCTTTGGCTCAGAGCCCTTTCAGCAACGGCCTCGCCCTGGCTTCCACCATCCTGGTTACTCCTTGCAGGGTGACACCAACAGCCCTTGCAGTCTGAGTCTGAGCCTTGGTCTCTACACTGAAGTCGACATACTTAGATCGGTGGCATCTTCGCTGCGGTGAGTCAACTGCTGCCACTCTCCTGTCAACTTCACATGCATCTCTCATGGCAGTGGAGTACAGGAGTCAACGGGAGAATGGTCGGGGGGGGGGGGGGGTTGATTTATCGTGTCTAGACTAGATGTGATAAATCGACCCCCGCTGGATTGATCGCAACCTGCCGATCTGGCATGTAGTATAGACAATACTTTGAGTCTCCCCCAAACCATGTCCTCTCACTGGATCCTCATAGAAATTATCAGGTTTGATGCTTCCAAAATGACAGAATACACACCAGACGGTTTTGTTGAAGACCCACACCACCGTTTAATACCAAACACTTGAGATTGTTTTGTAATAAAACAAAAATTAGTTTAACAACAAAGAACGTAGATTATGTGATTACAAGTAAGAGGGAAAGAGGTAGGAAAGGTTACAAATAAAACAAACAAAACACACTTTTTAGTGACAAAAACGTGATTCTAGCCAGTTACTATCTTTGCCGAAATAGTTTCCTTACTTACATCAAGTTAGCAGCATTCCTATTCCTCCAGACCAGGGGACCCAACTTTCATAGCATGAAGGCTGCTGTATTTTTCATTGAGGGATGAGAAAATGCCTTTTTGCCTCTTATATCTTCCCAAAGTTCATTAACTGTTTCAAGAGGTGGGAAGGCTTCGCACAGGGGATGGAGGGGAGGAGGAAATTGCAGTCTCCATCCTCCATTGAGATTATTAAATAGTCATTTTCCACCACTTGCACACCTGATGGCTTTGTTTACCTTGCACGTAAATGTGCTTTTCATTGTCTTTGGTCTCATTTGCTTAACTTACATTAGAGACACGCTTGCAAAGTGATATTCCTTTATCTAGGAAAGGCTGGGCATAGACACTGTCTGCCAAACACATTTGAGAAACATATTTCCAGCACACATCTAGAATTCTTTATACACTGTATGTACAACACACAATAATTCTAGTGCATTACCTGTTTGCATATGACACTTTACACAACACCTTTTAGATACAGATTATCACAAGAGTAGGTTGGTGCAATGTGTATGTCAGGCCTGATGAGAGAAATGGTATGAGTGCTCTCTGTCAGTTGGTAGTGAGGGGTTCCACAGATATACATTTTCAGTTTTAACTGTGTCCTAATTAATGCTTTGTTTACTAACAAAGGATAAGAGACTCCATGTGCTACCAGGTAAGTATCAGGATGAGGTGTCCATAGCATAAAGATAGTCCACAGAAAATATAAGGAAATAATGATTAATGTAGCTCTATCAACTCATTTAAAGTCAGTGGAGTTGCATTAGGGATGACTTTTGCAGTGTTTTTTCTGTCTCACTACTTTCCTACCATCTTTTTTTCTCCCTTTTTATGTATTAGGTTTAATTCTCTTTTCCTATGACAGGTTCTGAAGGCTTCTTGAATGCAATTTTCAGCTTGCTGTTTGGGGCTTGATACATTTTCTAATACTTTCTGGGTAAATTGTAACCTTTGAATTAGAAGGCAGGTTTTTTTAAAAAAATAGTTATTGGAGAACCAAGTAAGGGGTATCTAGATTTCTATATAGCTTTTACTAAGGTCCATAAGATATTATTCTCCCAAAGACTTTCAGAAAATGGCAGCTACTTAACAATTCTTACACTGCATATCCGCATCAGATATTTTGCATGTACTGTAAATACATAGTTTATGCAAATGTAGATATGTTATGAACAATGTGAAGTGTGAAACTATAAATAACGGGGTGGGCTGGAGATGGACAGGGGGGAAAAGAGACCTAGTATTTACAGAAGAAGACTAGAAACCTCTGGAGAAAGGAAAGTTCTTAAATTATACAGTAGACTCTCGATTATCCAGGATGATAGGGAAAAAATAATTCTGATTAATAAAATCCTGGATAATCACCATCCATAGGAAATATGGGGAGTGAGGGTTGATTCACCAGCCATCCTGCGCCAGGGGGAGGGGGGTGTTGGTTCACTGGCTGCCCTGCGCCCTAGCAGGTGTTATTTGTGTGTGCACTTGGGGCGGCAGCAAAGCCAGAGCCAGCCCTGCGAGTTGCGCGTATTTTTTTTGACATCCTGGTTAATCCACATCCTGGTTAATCCAACCCTGGATAATCGAGAGTCTACTATAATAATATGTAAATTAACATAATCACATTTGTAAAGATCTGGTGCCAGGGTATACAGATATGCTAAAATCTTCAGTTTATTTAGCCTGGAAATGACAGAGATAATGTCAATTTTATTTAGTGTTTTCTTCTAGCAGGGAAAAAGGAAAGGTTATGAATGGAAATGAAAGAAAAATGGAAAACAAATGGTAGGAAGCATGCCAAAGAAACAGGAACACAGGTAGCACTATACACAATTACAATAAAAGGGAGGGAGCTTTTGAGTTAGTATCCACCCTGGATACTGCAGAACTGTGCTCCATGGGTTTGATCCTTGTACCAGTAGTACAAAAGAGGGCAGGGTTGTTGCCTATAGTTCAACAATCTCTCCAGTTGTGAAAGAATCTTTTGTGGGATGGGCAAATGAGATCTGTCTACATCTTATTTAGGAATCAAGAAAGCCTGTTGGGACTTGAAAGAGACCTTAGACACCCAGGACAACTTGTTTCTGTAAGGTCCCACCAAACTAAACACAGGCTCTACCATTCTGGATCAGAACAATAGCCTATAATGTCAGTATCTTGCTTCCTTCAGTGGCCTACCTCATGTTGCATGGAGCTGATTTTGCATTTTCCCCCAGTACTTTATTTGAGTGGAGTGGGAAGAATTCCTAAGTGAAGCTTGTGATGATTAGCATATGGCATGAAGTATGAGATTTGATTAGCCTTATCTTACATACATAATTACCAATGTTTTTATTGGTCATAAAATTATTTAGTCCCTCTAAGATCAGATTTACAGATACTGCAGTAGTGCATTCCAAAGGATGACTATTATTTTATTTGCACAGTTAGAGCTGCACCAGCTAATTAAATCCTTACATTCATAAGACCTGTATATAAACATATAAATAATTAAATAGAAAAGCCCTGCACTATAAGGTTGCAAAGTCTGAACGTGAAAGATAGAAAATGCCAAAATTTAAGTTTCCAGGGTTGTTGTAGCCGTGTGCGTCCCAGGATGTGAGGCACACAAAGTGGGTGAGATAATATATTTTTCTTAGACCAACTTCTATTGATGGAAGGGTCAGGTTTTCAAGTTACACAGAGCTCTACCTCAGGTCTAAAGATGGAAACCAGGGTGTCCAAGCTAAATATACGTGGGGACAGATTGTTAAGCATAAGGAGTTCACACAAATTATAGGAGACCACTTATAATGCAGTGGGCAATTAAGATGTCTGCAGTAGTAGGACAATAGCAGTTCAGTAGGCAGCAGGGTGTGTTACAAGTTGTTGTAATGGGACATAAAATGAATGTCTGTTAAGTTCATGGTTTTTAGTGCCTATCAGGGTTATGGATTTAAATTTCCCAGGCTTGTCTTTGCTGGTTCAACCTTAATTCTGACCCTTATGCATATGTAGTATGATTAGTGTTCAAAATGGGGTATTTTTATTTATTTATGTAAAAAATGACTGTGTTTCTGTAAATATTTATTTTAATTTTTCAATAGACAATTTTTTTAATCATATTGTTTTGGTGGTAAACACGCTTTAAAAACTTTTTTAAACCATGCTCTTCTCTGCTCTCCTACCCCTATTGGTAAAAGGTGGCGGAACAAAAAAGTTAAACCACATGGGGGAAGGGATCTAATTTTTTTAGTCTCCTCCCTTCCCCTGACACCTTTTCCCATTGGGAAAAAATGGGGAATTAAAGAGTAAGTGCAATAGACGGAAAACCCACCTTCACTCACTTTTTAGTATTTTTCCACTGGAAAAGAAAATTAAGTTCTTCTGTGGTCTTTTTTGTCACTTGAAGAGAGGGAGAGGTAAAAAGTGAACAAAAGTGTTCATTTTAAAAGTAGCGTTTTCAACAGCATTTTAAAAAATACTTTCACTTTTAAATATACTTTCAGAATTGACACTTAAAGTTACACCTTTAAATTCTTTTTTACTCTTTGTGTGTGTAATGGAGGTCACGAGAAGTAAAAACAAAGGCGGTAGACTTTTTCTAACAATTTATGTTCCCTATGGATTGTTTTCTGAGGGGTTGACATAAAACAAGGATCTCTGATACCATGTGGCTTGTGACCAGTCGCAATTATTTTAAACAAAACCATGTTTAATTAACTTAGAAAATAGATAATAAAAGTGAAATCAAAGCTCACTTGTGTAATTCATATATAGACTAAAGTTTCAGTAATAATTTCATAAAACAGGATATGCTGGTTGGAACAATTGCAACAAAATGTTTTTCACTGGAACTTGCCAGTTTGTACTTGAAACATTTGTGGAGATGGGTCAGTTCTGATGAAACCTAAATGGCAGTCCAATGGAATCCTGCTTGCCAGTCAGGTTTCTGATGCAAACCTCCCTGGTTTCCTGCTAACTGACATGCCCAGACCTTTGCCAGCCTTCCTGGTGGGCTGATGAGGAGTCAAAATGCTCTGAGACTTGTGATTCCTCAGCAGCCCCAGGGCTTAAGGCTTCAACACTCTCTTGCTCTGAGGTGGCCCACCACCTCAGGCAGGCTACCTTGAAGTCAGACTCTAGGGTCCATGGCTCCTGGGCACCCTGCCATTGGAATGTCTTGCCATGGGGGACCCTAGGGCTTCCAGAGCCAGGGCTCTATTCACTTTTGCAGTTAATTTAAAAGTTTTCTAATTTTGTGCCAGAACAAAACTAAATTTCAAAATATTGAAATCCTCTGTGCAGTAGAATCACCTTTCTCCACACAGCTCTAATCACAAAGCTATCTTCAAAAGGAAAAGAGCTAACAATGTACGTTAAAATGTTAAGAAGGCTCAAGGGATTCTTAGGTGACAAAGACTGGCAAAAAACCTCACAAAAACTATTTCACCCAGTTCTAGTACAGGCCAAATCCTCTTTGCCTTAGACATACAACCAGTCTTGCTGACTTGTGTGCAGGATTTAACCCTATATATATCTGTCTGTCTGTCTGTCTGTCTCTCTGTGTGTGTGTGTGTGTATTCCTCTGTATCTTTGTCTTGAGAAATAAAAAACTGTTAGCCAGATGGAGAGGGATATAATAAAACAAGGCAGACTCCCATCTTTTACTTTGACCAGGGATGTCTTCAAAGATAAGTTAAAACAGGAAAACTGACCTAAAAATTATTCAATCACTAAGCAAATTTGTCTAGAAAATATCCAGATAGATAAGCAAGTTTACCAGAATTTCTGTGTTGTTATGAAAGAGAGAGGCTGGGGGATGGAGAGGAAGAGCAAGCAAAATATGAAAAGTACTAAAAGATATTTAACTTAGATTCTTCAAAGCTGTAGTATTGCTCCTTCTCCCTCACATTCCTGAAAGTCTTTCAGAAAGTAAAGTGGGTCGAGCCCTGGAATGTGCCTGCCTGGATAACAGCAATCTTTATTATAAGACACTACAACTTCATTTCAAAATCATTTTCTTCCGGCCAACCAGCTGTGGCTACTCAAGACAGATTAACCAGAAACTGATTGATTTCAGCCCCCATTTAGCAATGCCAACTAAATGCCATAATTATACAGGATGCTTGCACAGATAATGTCAGCCATGCACTTAGTGATATTCCTAGATAAGTCCAACTGTCAGATCTCTGGGCTGAGCTTTTCAAATGTACAAGTGCAGTGTAATTGAGGAGGGGCAGGCAGGAAGAATGATGTACCGTTTGAATCAGTGGTATATTAGATAGCGTTGACTAATACAAAGAAGCAGATTCTATGCAGTGCAAGTGTTTGGCTCTCAACCCCTCTAATGGCAGTGGCTTCTTTGTCATCTCTACATGTAATACTTGTTTGCAGTGATCATTTGTGCTTCAAGTATGCTTGATATTGTCCACCTGGCAGTTTGCATGGCACATAACTAATATTATGAAATGTATCCAATTTTTTTAAACCAGTTCTTGTCATTCTTAATCCTTCCAAATCAAGCAGATTTGTTTAATAAGCATACTGCTTTATTTCCTCTGTGATTTTTACATCAGGCGCACATAAATAAAGGTCTGCTACTAACACACAGGGAAACTTTCAGTCTCAATTGTATCTTTTTAATCGGGGAACCATCCTGATTTACAGCTTGATTTCAATTGTTCCTCTACTGTAAAAACCATAATTGGTTTAATGTCAACAAGCATTGTCGACACTGTAATCTAATCTTTCTACCTTTTAAGAACAGATTATTTTTGCCATGGTCCCATTATGCAAAGCATTATATAGACACAGTAAATGATACTCCCCGCTCCACAGAGCTGTCAATCTAAAAGACAGGATGTGATCAGCATTTGGCAGGATTTAGCCCATGTCCTTCTGGTTTTAAATATCTGCTAATTAGCTTTAAGAGAAAAATAAACAAACAAAACCTCACAGCTCCATAAAGACATTTTGCTGCTTTCTCCCAAAGGTGGAATTTCTCCCCAAATGGTTTGCAGATTCAGTCCTAGATCCATGACAGGCTTCCATCGTGGGTCATCAGCATGTCTGGCTAAAAATGGGAAATTAAGGCTACTGCAAACAGGAAATTGTCTGGTTTGCAAGGGGATTCCAAAGAGTTGCTTCTAGCCCTGTGAGGTTCTGAGAAGTCAGCTATGAAAATCATGACACTATGTACAGAAAAGATATCAAGTCAAGTAATTTCTAGATGTTTCTGACACATGCAGTCTATATTTTTTCCTCAAAGGCTTAGATCAGGGGTCTCCAAACTATGGCCCGGGGGCCGGATTCGGCCCCTGGCTTTGATTTGTCCGGCCCCCCCAGCTGAGCAGGCAAGTGGAGTAGCTGCCGATGCTCCCCCTCCCCATGAGCTGGTGCCAGCGGCCCCATGGGCGGAGGGGTGAGTGCCCCTGAGGCAGTGGCCAGAATAGAAAAGGGGAGGATGCAGCAGCGGTCGGAGAAGCAAAGGGGTGGGGGGTGGGGGTGTTGCAGCAGTGGCCAGAGGAACAAAGGGGGGGATTTTGCATATATTTGCATTTATTGAATTTTTTCACAGTTGCTTCGGCCCGCGAAGCCCCTTCAAAAATCTAATATGGCCCTCGTCTCATAAAGTTTGGAGACCCCTGGCTTAGATCATTGGACTCAGGGTACTCACCACTTGTGAATAATGTGACCATCTGGGGATCTGTGATTGTTTACTGTTTGTTTTGCTGATACATAAAAGTACCATCTAAAGAACAAGAATGAGTTGATGTTCTGAGGAATAACGTGTTCTAATTATAAGTCATATGCAACCATCAACATCCAAGCTTCTTTCAAATTTTCTTCCAGCAAAATAACAGGAACAAGAGGGCAGAGATAAGGGCGGAAGAGTTTTAAGTAAGTGCTGCCAGACTTTCTGCCCTTTAAACTTTCCTTTAATCTCAACTTTTTAATTTCCTGATTTTGAAATCTTTGTTTTTAAAAAATTAATTTTCTTTATATTAAAATATTTTTAATTTTAACTATAGTCTTGTGATAATGTAGTTTTAAATTGAGAGATATCTAGGTATAATTTTAACCTTTCATAATGTTTTGAATGGACAGTGAATTCATCTTTGCATTAAATTGAAACAGAAGAAATCAAGCATGCTTTGATTTGAAATTTGCCTCTAAAATCAGTAATTACCTGGTATATTGATCACATGAAAAGGCTAAGAAAATTCATATGAATCAATAAATCCCAGTACAGTGGTATTTATTCTGGAACTCCCCAAACAGGAGAACTCATATTGGGCTCTGTATAACGTGGAAGAGTAAGAAGGAAGGCTCAAGTTATTCCATGCATGGAAGGTTGAAGTTATTCTGTCATGCCCTGGGAAACAGAAGCATCATTGACTTGAGCATGTATAATTTCTAACCATATTTTAAACCATGATAAGGTTTCTGCTGGATTGCTGTAGCTTAAAATGAATCACTTGAGTTATAATCATTTCTTGTTATATCTGAACAGAATCTACAAACTCTGCAATTTATTACCTCCTAAAACAGTCTGACATAGTCCCGGGTAGGGGGGAAAAGGGTTAAACAGAGAACTTTGTTCCTCTTCAGGAATCATATTGATATTGCAGGCGCTGAATTTTTCCTGACAATACTTGGCTACAGCTCTATTTAAGAGTTAACATAAGAGCATTATCATTTTATTTTCCCTTTTAAACCTAGGCATTCTGAGCTGTGCCAGTCACTGAAATGCAGTTGTTTCCTTTTAAAGCTGATATTGTAGTGGTATTTAAACAGATCTTCATGTTAATCAAACACTGCCTCATAACTTTCCAGCTATCACTATGTCACCCCTCCCCCAAATCCCCAGGCTGAATTTCAAGTGCAATCTATGTAAAATGTAAATATTGAAATGTAAGATATGGGGAGTAAATACTATGCTGTTATTCACTGAAATAACAGTTATTCTCTGCTTGTTTCAAAAACCACAAGAGTGTAACTTAAGTGGCATTCTCCAAAGAGCAAATTCTGCTTGTGTTTACTCCTATGTCTGCTTATTATTTAAGGGCTAGTTTGCTGCTAACAAAAATCCACAGTCCTGACAAGCAAATTCTTGTCCATATCCAATTTTAATAATGGGACATTCTCATGTATACATTGTGGGGTGGGCCATGTTTGGGTGCTCTGGTGGTGCAACAAACTTGCCACTCTCTTGTGCCCTTATGAAGGGACCAGGAACAATTGCAGTCCCTGCAGTCTCATGACTGTTTCAGCCTACTTTGGGTGCTAGCCACTGTGAAAAAGATAGGGATGTGCAGAGAGCAGAGGAAGTCCAATGCATGGTTCACTTCTTCTGCACCTTGGGGAACTCTGGGAGGAAGTGGGCTTTCCAAAGTTCCCCCTGGGATGTTGTGGCTCTGCACCACAGTCCTGTGCCTTTAAGGCATAAGTAAGTCCATAATGTAAAATACAAGGTAATGAACTCTGGGCCTTTAGTTCTTTACATATAGTTTCCATAGAGGGTTGTAGGTCCCCCCCCCCCCCGATATTCTTTCTTCACTGCTTCTGCCAAAGGTATTCACCACTGCTGCTGTTTTCATGGTATTTCAGGGAAAGCTGCATGCTGGCTTTTCCATACCAGGGTCTAATCTGATGTGAAGAAGCACCATCGTGCTTTGGAAAGAAAATAGAGCTGCTGAATTCATAGTTCACTAAATATGCATCACAGAAAACAAATCTAATGACACTCTCTATGTGCTTGTTCTTTGAATGCTTAGGAGAGAGGTGGGGATCATGTGGTCTCTACTCCCACCTCTCTGCAAAACAAAACCACACATTTTGAAGCATCACTTACCCTATTGCTGGGCATGCTGCATATTGAGTGATGAGAAAAGAGGAGGGAGAAGCATAGCACACCCACCTTCAGTCAATGTTATTTGGCACTCAAAATAGGCTGCACTTTCCTAGGATTCTAACTGGTCACAAAGGATTGTGGGATATTGTATGATGAAAAGTAATTGCCATAACTTTTTGAGTCCCATGTGGAAAAAGGTTGGCAACCACTGCTCTGACTACTTGTACTACTGTTAATGGTCATACTGGGTTAAATTAACTCCTGATGTAATGCCACTGAATAATCCAGGTATTAATTCAGCCAATTATTCAGTGAACATGGAGTTGGACTGAGTTGGGATGGTGGCCCCTTTAATGCAGGAGAATTAAGTACTCACTACATTATGAGGGAGAATATTTAGGTCAGATCTTGTGCAACCAGTGGAGCTTGGGGTGAAGATAGAACCAATGTTTTAAATCACCTTTGCTGTCTCCAGATCATTAGACATGGGTCTCTGGACACTAGTCCGCTTGCTTTGGGTTATGTAGAGCAACCTTTGGGTGCTGGTGGACAAGCAATTGCTTTCTGGAATTGATATTATTGAGTTACAACTAATTAGACTCTTCCTATAATGCTTCATCATTTTACTTGTCAACGTTTAATTTCATGCTATTAGAATAAAGGGGTGAAGCACTTAGTGAGAACAAACACCTCTCAATTCCACAGCAAAGCTTACAATGATTCTGTACAGGAATGGGGTTGCTGATATGTTTCACTGATGAACCAGGATTCAGTATTTGTACATCAAAGTGTAACATCATGGTGTTCTATTGCTGCTGATTTTGGGATACAAGTTGGAAAGGAAACAAAGAAGCATCATTGGTTTAAGGTCCCGTGCTTTCCTAGTGTACATGCAGTGCCAGTTGGTGCCAGGAACAGTAGAAGACCTTTAATTGGCATTAAGCATGTAATGACTTAATGAGCCTGTTGTACTGAATCAGCCAAAAAACCACTGAGAAAATGTTGCAAAAAAACCACACTGACTTCCGATAAGTGTTTGTTTATTGGACTTCAGTTCTTTTATAAGTTATGATAAATCTTTATTCTCAGCTTATATATATTAGTACATAATTATCACAATTCCAGTAGAACAGACATCTGTTTATGTTCTGGAGAGACTTGATATGTGTGTATGCAGTAAATGATGATTCATTTTCATGAGTTCCCTCATGAATTCTCAAAAGTCTAAGGACTCCCCTCTCCTCCCAGAGAGTTCTCACGCTTGGAATTTATTTAACAAATTTATAGCACTTTTTTAAGCTGTTGTACTTTGGACTATACTACTCAGGAGAGGGTTAACAACCACAAATACAAGAGAAATTATTCTTTGTACTTAGCCTTGGGGAAGACAGTGTATTAATTGGTTGGAGGGGATTGGAATGTATTGGATGTATTCCTACCCCTGATACTATCTCAGAGAAAGACAAAATATTATTTTTACTTTTCACATGTCCTATGCCTTAATAATATTGCTTCTTTGAAGGACAGATCAGATTAATCCATGTTTAACTGGGAAGAAATATGGTCAAATTGTTTAAGCATGGCAATGGAGATAGAAGACCTTCGTCTTATTTGTGATTTTGCCAATGATTTCTTCCAAATGACCTTCAAGTCACTTAATCTCTCTGTTCTTTAGTTTCCCTTCTGGAAAATGCATAGACTAATGCTTACTTGCATCACAAAGGTTCTACTCATTGATGCCAATAATGTACTTTGAGTTCTTTGATTGAAAGACTTTATATGAGCTAAGATATTGTTACTATAGTAAGCTTTCTGCAATGACATACACTATATAGAATTTAAAGTGTACCATACAACTATATTTTGGATGATCTTTTAGTAAGGTAGAACACCTGTTTTGAAATAGTCCCAAGATAGTGTGGGTTCTAATGGCCTAAAATATGAGCTTATCAATAAAACAACCATTATTAGACCTTCCTTTCTTCACTATCATTAGTACTCTACTGTATATTTCCAAAAATATATTGTTTAGAAAGATATTTTCTGACATAAAAATACAGGTCCCTCATTTTTCAAATGGTGGTGCCTAAAGTTAGGTTCCTAAATTCATATTTAGTCACCTTAATAAAAGAACAGACCCAGTCCAGGGATGACCCTGCATGCACAAAATATGCATGATACATGTGTAACTGTATACACAATTAACTGATGGACAGCTGTCTGAATGGAGAATTTGGTGTATTTTGAGTGCACAACTGCATACTATGTGCACGCCTGTTGTGCCAGCATGCTTATCTTTTGTGCATGCAGACCTGTTTGGACCCAGAGTATTGAAAGCTCAGAAAACTCCCTGCATCCCAGTCCATTTAAGGGAACGTTTCCCAATATTTATTGTCACTGGTAGTCAATCTTTTAACATTACAAACCAT
Organism: Sternotherus odoratus; assembly: GCA_032164245.1. Lineage (NCBI taxonomy): Eukaryota > Metazoa > Chordata > Testudines > Kinosternidae > Sternotherus > Sternotherus odoratus. The sequence goes on from JAVMKO010000004.1 coordinate 34,982,507, forward strand.
ATGGTGATTTCTCTTTGAAGAAAGTTAAAAATGATTGTTACTATCTGAAATAAACAGCCTGTGGGCTGATCCTTGGTTCAGTACCATAGTCTTTGTACAACTCCTGCATGAAGGAATTCCTCAGTCATGTAGAACCAATATAGTCAGGTATATACCAATCTCTGCTACAGTGCCCAATGTAGAGGGTTTGCCTAGTGCATGCCTGGGGGAAGAGAGTAGATTATTGCTGCACTCTGGCAATGCCCAGCTTCTGATACAGCCATAATCAGGGCCAGGAATGTTGCGGCCAGGTGTGACTAATAGAAATGTTGTGAGGCTGTCTTCTGTTGCTGTGGGCTAAGCTGGTTTCCAGGTAGCCTCATGGTGAAATGAACAGTGGTGTAAAGGTATCTTTGTCAGCCACTGGAGTCCTGCACCAAGAGCAACTTAGTCAAATGTGAAGATCAGGGCTTGAGTATTTTATTGGATAAATTAAAAAAAGAATGACAATATCTAGCTAAACAATCTGGAAAGTAAATACCCATGTTTAGAAGTAAAACAAATGTTCATTTTGTAAATGAGGATATGAAGATTTAGTGATGTGCTAAAACTAAGAATTATTGCTTGATAGAATTAAAGTGAGAATGGAACTTGGGTGCTATATTCCACTTGGATCTGTGAGAGGCTATTGACATAGATTTCTTGACTTGAAGTTGTAACCTGTTTGGGGGAGATGCCCAGCACTTGGATAATCAAGTATGACTATGATTATTAGCATTTGGTGAAGATAGAAGAGTCAGCTTAGTTAAAGGAAGATAAATATCCCAGAAAGATAGATTTCTTTTTCTGATGGAAGTGAAATCAAGCACTTGGCTTATTTCTTATTGCTATTTATTTTGCAACTGTCCATGTGTCTTTAGAGACAAACTTTCATAAACTGTACACATGTATGAATTTAGCATGCACTGCAATTCTCACTGCCAATCCATTACCATCCCCTAATCTAGAATTTTCCAAGAAAGGTAAGAGGTCACAGAAAATTTGCAAAAACACAGCAGTACATTTAGACACTGCAATGTAGCCATATGTTAACAGAAGTCCTAATGAAGAACACCCAAAAAACCCCAACAACCAGAAAATCACCACTAAACATGTTACCCACAAGAAATTAATCTACAATGTTATACACCTTGTATGCCTGCTTGCTCCCATGTGTTGTGATACCTAAATTTAATGTAGAATACTAAAATGTTAATTACACTGTATAAATTTGGGAAAACTTTCCCTCGCTTGTAATGCATAGCTACTTTGTTAATATTAACATTCAGTTGCAATTTAAATTCTACAGAGAAAGTTATTGCAGAGCCTACACAGGAAGGTTAAAGCTTCCCTTGAAAGCATTGATATTGCCTTTTGTTCATTCTTATGTATTTGATTACAAATTACTATATCCTTCGGCTATTTGAGCACTTCTAGATTCTAATCAGTACTTTGATGAATGCACAACACAATAATGCAGATGAGTGATGTCACCTTTTATGCATACCACAGCACACATGAAACACAATGCAGAAAAACCATTTAGAAGCTGTAAGAGAGTATGTTATTTCTCCCTTCTGGTGTAATCAATACTTACTGTAAATTGTCTAGCCTTAAAATTAAAACACAACAAAATGTTGTCTAAAGGTGAAGAGTAGACTTTATGCTAGTAAAATAGGAAGACATTCTGAGCTCAGCAACATTGAGCTTAAGAATTATTTCAGAAATACATAAATATAAATAAGATCAAAATCTGCTTGACAGCAATGCTAGAAATATTTGAGATCTCTTCTCAGTCAGGATTTGGGAATTAGGTAACTTCAACTGCACCTCATGCTTCAGATACTTAATTCAGAAATAATTTTATTAAATGAAATCTATGTAAGGATCACACCATTTTCCACACTGAATAAGGAAAAAAAAGAGTATTAACATGTGTTAATGAGTGTGCAAAGCAGAAATAAACTTATCTAGATAATGGGTATCCATAAAAAACCATGAAATCAATTTCTTGAATAAAAAAATCTATATAAATATTTGTACCATGGTTTAATCCATGGGTGTCCAACCTTTTGGCTTTCCTGGGCCACATTGGAAGAAGACGAGTTGTCTTGGGCCACACATAAAATACACTAACACTAACGATAGCTGATGAGCAAAAAAAAAAACCACAAAACGTAGAATAGATAATGTACATATCTAAGTAATAAAACTTCATTAATTTTTTTTGATATTTTTTATTATAAAAGTAAAAGAAAAAAGGGCAACGTAAAACTAGTGGGATATTTGACATTGTTTTTGAGACACTAATGCTTCAATATCTGGTTCAATGGAAGTAGTTGCAATTCTCAGTGAGTTCTCAAGGTGCTCATCAGATATTTTGGTTCTAATTTTACTCTTCGTGTGCTTCATTCTTGAAAATAGATGCTCACAAATGTAGGTGCTCCCAAAAAGCGATGACATGAATAAGGCATGATTATGAAGCGAGGGATATTTTTCTCTTGGAAGATACGTCTTATAAAAGTCCAGTAAAGAGACATGATCAAATTTTTCTTTAAGTTGAATGTCAGATTGCAGCTCTATGCATTCCATTTGAAAATTGGCAGGTAACATATTTATGTCGACTGAAAATGGAGTCGCAAATATACCAAAATATTGATTATTTTTCCAGAAATCTTGAAACCTGTTCTCAAATTCCTGTATCAAATCGAAAAGCAAGGCTGCATATTTTTCGATGTTCACAGGACCGTGTTTAGCCAACGTGTCAAAATGCATAAAATTGTTTGCCTTAATTTGAGATTGCCATAGTTTCAGTTTCATTTCGAACGCTGTTATGGTTTGAAACATTGTATTGATAAGTTGGTTTTCACCTTGAAGACGCATGTTTAACTCATTTAAATGAGCGGTCAAGTCTACTAAAAATGCTAAATCTGTGAGCCAGTTTTCATCGTCAAGTTCTGGCACAAATTTTGTTTTTGATTCCATAAACGACTTGATTTCATTTCGTAAATCATAAAATCTTTTCAACATTTTGCCTCGACTTAGCCATCTTACTTCCGAAAAGTAAATGATGTCCCCATAGTCAGCATCCATACTTTTAAGAAATTCCTGGAATTTGGATGATTCAATCCCTTGGCCCTTATGAAATTCACAGCCTTGATGACAATTTGCATGACGTTATCCATTTTTAAAGCTTTTGCGTATAAATTTTCTTGGTGTACTATGCAGTGATATTTCATCAAACGTAAGTTTTGGGCGGCAATTGCATCGTCTTCTATTAATTTTACAAGTCCCTCTCTTTTACCTACAATTGCCAAGGCACCATCAGTAGCTATACCAGATATGTTCACGATGGACAAAGAAAATCGCTTTAACGTATTTTTCACTGCTTCGTATAAATCTCTTGATTTAGTTGTCTTTCAATGGAACTAAAGAAGCCATTTCTTCAGTGACATTATATTAGTCATCAATACCTCTAATAAAAATTGCCAATTGAGCTGTATCTGTAGCATCAGTGCTTTCGTCCATCGCCAAAGCATAAAATTTTAAATTAGCAGCTTTACTCTCCAAACCTCTTTCGATAGATTTTCATATTTCATCAATTCGCCTGGCTCTAGTCTGGTGAGACAAACTTATTTTAGAAAAATCCCCTTTTTTATCAGGGCAAATTATATCTGCCACGCTTTCCATACATTGCTTAATAAACTCACCATCGGCATATGGTTTTGATTATTTTGCTATCAGATTTGCTACCACATAACTAGCTTTTACAATAGAGTCCGTTTGAGTTGTAACTTTTTTTAAAAAACTTTGTAGAGATGATAGACTTTTTTTCAGTTCCGCTATTTTGTCTTTACGACACATTCCTTGATACACACTAAATTTCACAGCATGTTTTTGCATATAATGCCTTTTCAAATTGTAGTCTTTGAAAATTGGCACAAATTCCCTACAAATTAAGCAGAGTGCCTTAGTATTTGCCTTGACAAAAAAGTAGTCATCTGTCCACTTTTTGTTGAACAATCTTCCTTCTTCTATAATTTTTCTTTTTTTGGGTTCTGTTTTCTTTTGAGACACTGTGGAATTAAAAAAATAATAATAAATATGGAATTATATTTACTTTTATTATGAAAATTAATAGATAGAAAATTAGAAAGCAAGGTTTAATAATCAAATAAGAATACTTACATGTCTTCTACATAACAATAGACGTCTATCGTTTACAAAGGTAGGTTGAAATATTATCGATAATCGCTGCGTTTTACTCGCCAAATCGCCACAAGCACACGTAACGTCTGCACCTTTCTTCGGTGTCAATTCGACTGCACATTGGAAGCCGTACACTGCCGAAAAACTTAAGCCACACATGCGTACAAATAGCGAGAGCGTACAGCACGCAGCGGCGTTATGCCTAGTACACACAAATTCTTTGTCACAATTCATTTTACGCGACATTAGAGTCCTCTCGCTCTTTATTTTATTAGTCAATTTTATCAGTTTTTTGGTTTTTTTGGTCGAACTGTTTGCAATTATAATGCAAATTACGAATAATACTCCGGTATTTGTGGACGTAATCTCATAACGTTGTAAGTTTACGATTTTGTGTTGGGCTGCATTCATAGCCGTCCTGGGCCGCATGCGGCCCGTGGGTCGCAGGTTGGACAAGCCTGGTTTAATCCTTGTTGAACCTTTAAGTAATTATTTATGCCCTTTTTCTTGCCAATGAAGGATTTCCCCTCCCTCACAAGAAGTGGTTCACACATTTATGTTCAATATTTGCATTGGCTATTTCATCCACTTCTCCAGAGATGATGAAACTATTATTGTAACTAAAACTACACTGATAGATGCTAAGATGCAACATAACCCACAAAAGAGAAGAAATTTATGCTTAAGGATTAACTCTCATCTACCTAGACATGATTGGGTAGGGTACCAATGATCATGGTGTACTGCTGTGCCTATGGAATCCCTATATATAGATGTCCTTGCTTTTGTAGGGTTGTGTTACCACATTGTTATTCTTTTAATCTGGTTTATGTTGCAGGAATGCCTTTTTTAAAAAAACACAGTTAAAGCAGAATAATTAGAAGGATTGCTTGCAAGATTAGAGAAGTTGTTGTACCACTTTACATTGTGGTGGCACTCAGAATACTATGCTCTGTTCTAGTGATCCTACTTTAAAATTATATTTATATGGAAAAAAGAGAAAATAATCAAAGAACAATCAAAATTAAGAGGGAGCTGATAAATTTTTTTGTCTGAAGCATTATACTACTCATACTACTGTAAAAAAGGGAGAAGTTTCTCCAGAATAGGAGACAAGTCTTTTATGACTATTTACGTTCTTATATCCTCTGAAAGTCAAGGCCTGTTCTATCGATACTTTAACTGTGGCCCTTTGCTGGGTGGAAAGAAGAGATTGCCTCTTCAACTAGTGCTGCTCTTTAATCCTCCCTGCTTTCTGTCATCAGATATTACTTGCTTGAAACTTTGCCTCAGCAGAAATTATTTCTTTTTATTATTGTAGTGGGAACCTCAATCATGGACCAGAACCACATTCTGTACAAACAAATGATATAAAGACAGCCCCTGTCCTAAAGAGCTTAAGAAATGACCTTTGGTTGTTGGGAGTTAAGAACAATCTTCTCTGAGTAAACCACCTTCCCGGGCGGAGGGTTGCAGACACTATTTTGCCATTTGCACCATCTGACTGTGCAAGCATCCAGCTGAGAGACTTGAATCCAGAAGTTGTTTATGTGTGGACAGCATCCCCTCTTACTCAGCTGTCGGGAGACTGCACAAGCCTTTTCTGAGATGGGAAAATGCAGTGGGTAAGCTTTTGAGGGAAGGGCCCATAACGACTTTTATGCCACCCTGAGTGTCCTGTTGGAACTTGATAAAGAATCATTATAAGTCCCTGTCTCTTTGTTACCCTATTATCACCACAGAGGTCCACTGAATTCCTTTCTGATTTGTGATGAGGCACAATGGATTCACTTTTATGCAGAGTATCTGCATAAAACCTACGGCAACGAGTCTAGTGATGTAGTTATGAACCAAAAGAGTATTAGAAACATGCTTACAAATAGGATGAGGCTTTCTTTAAGTATGGCTTGACAAGTATTTTTGTCAAGAAACAGAAAGGGTAAAATGCCTGATATGTCACATGGTGTTATCTACCAAAAGCATGAAGTTTCATAAACTTAAATGATGCTTGGAAATCCTTTATAAGGAACACATAGGAAAACCAAGGTTATTTTTCAGGCTCCAGAAAGAACTTTTGCTTCAACAAGAGCAACTCAAGAGAGCTATGCCTGTCTCTGACCATGCTCAAAAGACCTCTTTGGAGGTAAGCTATTGGATCACACAGGCCAAGAAGCCTCATGCAAATGGCGAAACTTTGATTTTGCTAGCTGCTATTGATATGGTGAAGATAATATGTAGGGAAACTGAGTAAACTCAAAGCCAGTCCACTGTCCAACAACACAGTGAAGTAAAGGAGTGAGGAGACAGCAGCAATTTGGAAAACTCACTGGTAGAGCATATGGAAAACACAAATACTGTTGCTTTTTGAGTAAATGTGAGCACTGAGGGTCATGATGCACATTTTTTGGCTTTTGTGAAATATACAGGGGAGGGTGCAATTCTCAGTGATATTCCACTCTGTCTCCCTCTTCCTGGACACAAGACAGCCCAAAGAATGTGCTACATGCAATAAAAAGTATTTGGATGATCACAGGGTGGGCTTTTGCATTGATGGAGCTCTGTCTGGCAGGCCATAAAGCAGGTCTGTGTGCCTCAGTAAAGAAAATTGCTCCATTTGCTGTGTGGACTCATTGCATGATTCACAGAGAACAACTGGCATTTTAGCTTGGAGTCCAGAGCTAAGTGAAGTTTTGCAGCAGGTCTTGTCTACTGTAACTACTTAAAGACCCAGCCTCTTTGTCTGCAAAATTGTGTGAAGACACGAGGTCCAGTCATGACATATTGTTGTTTCATACTGAAGTTCACTGGCTCTTGAGAGGAAAAGAACTGGGATGATTTTTTGAACTGAGACATGAGCTGTGTGTCTATGGAGTGGACTGCAAAAATAGTGAATTTGTTGATTTTCTATGTGATCAAAAGAAGATCTGCCATGTCTAAGACATATCTTGGAAACTGAATGGCTTGAATACAGAACTGCAAGGAAAGAACATCCACATCCTTCAGTGATTGAGTGATTGAATCACAGGAGTCATGGAGAAAATTGTTTTCTGGAAGAATAATCTATTGAAGATAAATTATTAATCCTTTCCATGGTTTTGCAAGTTCATGGCTGCCAATGAAATTATTCATCTTCCCACACAGGTGGTGACTGAGCAGCTCAGCTATATGAAGGAACAGTTTGTATCCTTTTCCCCAAACTTGGATATGACAAAGTATGACTAGGTGCAAAACCCCTTTTAGTGCAAGGCTCATACCGTGGGTTTGCCAGCAGCTGAAATCTAATAGTTCATTGAAATTCCATTCTTTCAGTTCTTGCAAGGAACATCATATGCCCAACTTTCTCTCCTGGAGTTCTGGTTCACTGTTAAGAACCCATGTACCTTAAAACTGATGGTTTTAAGCATGTGCTTCTGTGGAGCTGGACTTATGCCCATCAAGTATCAGTATCAATCTAGTGTTGGTGTCACATTAGAGATTAGATGTGCAATTTCTACCATGCTTCCAGACTTTGAGCAATTGTCACAACATGCAAGTTATATTAATGAGCATTAAATAACGAACTTAATGTGTAAATTCCTTGGATTCTTTGTTTGCTATGTTACTTTGTTACTGCCTGGGACAGTTTGTGTCTCTCAACTGGTGTAATGGAGGCTGCAGAAACAGTTATATTTACCTGTAAAAATGTTTCAGTATCTTAGGCCTGGGCTACAGTGGGGGAAGTGTGTGTCGAACTAAAATACACCACTTCGACTTGCCACCATGGGGACATCCAGGTAAGTCAACTGCGGTGGCTCCCCCGTAGACTCCGCTTACTCCTCTTGCAGAGCTGGAGTTGTAGACGAGATGCAATAAATCGATCCCCGATAACTGAACACTATCCGCCGATCTGGCGGATAGTATAGACGTACCCTTAGACAGACCTGTTTGGAATATTTCTCTCTTTTAGTTCACTAGTTAGCTTGCTTCTAAATATATAGTTAGTTGGATATTTATCACTTATTAGAAGTTCTCAATGTATATGTTTATATTATATTTATTCTGTTTTTGCATACTATGAATGCTTTCTCTGGGGAAATAATAAGAAAAAACATGGGACTACAAATCCTAAATGCCCAAATATTTGGTGTATGGCCATCACTGTGCTCATCTTGCAACATAACTGAAGCTAGGTATAACCCAATAGTAAAAAATAGTTTGAGATTCCATTCAGTCAGCTCTGCTGATTGGACTAATATATGGACTGATATTTTGCAAGTCTTGCATCAGTTGTTGCATATTTGTTACCGGCTATGGAGGTAAATTTGGCATCTTAGCCAAATAGATCTCGGCTATAGGTATTATTTTACCTGAAACCACATGTATACATTCCATTTATTGTTAACTCAAAGAATAGGGGACAGAGTCTCAGCTGGTGTAAATCAATGAATCTCCATTTATTTCAGTGAGGCTGAGAATATGGTTCTAGCAATCCAGTTTCTTTCATACCTATATATATATTCATTAGGGCTGTTGATTAATCACAGTTAACTTATGCAATTTACTCAAAAAATTAAACACGATTAAAAAATGTATCATGGTTAATAGCAGTTTTAATTGCCCTGTTAAACAATAGAATACCAATTGAAATTTATTAAATATTTTTGAATGTTTTCCTACATTTTCAAATATATTGATTTCAATTACAACACAGAATAGAGTGTACAGTGCTCACTTTATATTACTTTTGATTACAAAGACTTACATTGTAAAAGTCAACTTAGAAATGTAGATTTTTTGGTTACACAACTACACTTCATAACAAAACAATGTAAAAATTTAGAGCCTACAACTCCACTCAGTCCTCCTTCTGGTTCAGCCAATTGCTAAGAGAAACAAGTTTATTTACATTTAAGCAAGATAATGCTGCCTGCTTCTTTCGACCACCATTCCAGAGGACATGCTTCCATGCTGATGATGTTTGTTATGTGTTAATGAAGATTGTGACTGAACTCTTTGGAGCAGAATTGTATGTTTCCTGTTCCATAGTTTTACCCGCATTCTGTGATATATTTTGTGTTATGGCAGTCTTGATGATGACTGAGCATATATTGTTTGATTTAAGAACACTTTCACTGTCGATTTGACAAATCAGAAAGAAGGTGTCAATATTAGATTTCTAAATATAGCTACAGCACTCGACCCAAGGTTTAAGAATCTGAAGTGCCTTTCAAAATGTGAGAGGAATGAGGTGGGGAGCATGTTTTCAGAAGTTTTAAAAGAGCAACACTGATGCAGAAACTACAGAATCCGAACCACCAAAAAAGAACACCAACCTTCTTTTGGTGGCATCTGACTCATATGATGAAAATGAACATGTGTCTCTCCGCACTGCTTTGGATCGTTATCAAGTAGAATCTGTCATCAGCATGAATGCATGTGCTCTGGAATGATGGTTGAAGCATGAAGGGACACATGAATCTTTAGCACATTTGGCACATAAATATCTTGTGATGATGGCTACAACAGTGCCATGCAAATGCCTGTTCTCACTTTTAGGTGACATTGTAATTGTCTCCTGAAAATGTTAACAACACTTGTTTGATGTAAACAAACTTGTTTGTCTGAGCGATTGGCTGAACAAGAAGGAGGACAGAGTGGACTTGTAGACCTTAAAGTTTTAAATTGTTTTATTTTTGAATGCAGGTTTTTTGTACATAAATCTATACTTGTAAGTTCAAATTTAATGATAAAGAGATTGCTCTACAGTACTTGTATGAGGTGAATTGAAAAATACTATTTCTTTTGTTTTCTACAGTGTAAATATTTGTAATAAAAATATAAAGGGAACACTGTACACTTTGTATTCTGTGTTGTAATTGAAATCAATATATTTGAGAATGTAGAAAACATCCAAAATATTTAAATAAATTGTATTCTATTATTGTTTAACAGGGTGATTAATTGCAATTATTTTTTTTAATTGTTTGACAGCCCTAATATTCATACCATTCCAGTTAACTGTGCTGTTTTATCTGGGAAGACCATTATATAAACTAATGATTTTCCAAGCTCTTTGTGCTATGTCACTTTACATTATCATGAGGGAACTGTCTTTTCAACACTTAAGAATGCCATATCATCGCATGTTTAACATTTAAAGCAGTAGAGCAATGGTCAAAGTCACTATTACTTATATAGTTGGTTTCTCTGTTGATGGTAATATAGCAAGTCATCACAATCCAAATTGGGCAAATTTCTTTCAAGTGGTGTTGAAATAAACATGAGTAATAACAGGAGAACATCAATTCATTCCTTTGCTGCTATATGCGAGGTACCTTAAAAAGACATAGGGCACAAGATAAGCTGTCAGAAATCTCACAAATGATTTCAAAAGACAGAAAGGCATCTCAGACTTATCTACAGCATTTGAAGGGGTCATCGTGACCTCTGTGAATATAAAAAGGTAGGTCAAATGACCTTAATATTTCATATGTGGTAAAACAGTGGGAGGGCGTTAGCGTCACCTTGAAGAGCTTCCATGTTTATGATTGAGAGCAGAATAAAAGGATTTACAGTAGTTGTTAATATACTGAGATTTTAGTCATTTATATTTACAGTAATTGCTTTGGGGTGGGGTGGGCAGCCTTTTCCTGACAGTTTCTAGGAAAAAGTCTGCTTGAATTAAGGCTCAGAAACCATTTGATTATAAACTGAAACAAATCTCCTGGGAACTCAGAAACCTATTTGGCTTGTGGCATTCCTTCTGTGTCCTAATGTATTCTAATAAATGATACTCACTGATACGAAATGTTGGTTTCTGAAAACAGCTGGTGTGGATTTGGTTGTCTGGAACTACACTTTTTGAGAACTGGATCTAAACCACAAGTGAATGTGAATACTTTAAAGTCAGCTTAGTTCTCTTGACATATATTGACCCAGTTTATTTAGAAGTAGCTAATTAGAGGGACTGTAACAGTACCTTTTCCAGCATTCTGTAAAGTAAGAGCAGCAATAAATACTAACACTATTCCAGTGAATGAGAATATGCAGCACCTTGCTCCATGTTCCCTCCCTGCTGATACAGTTGCTTCTTCTAGCCTGCTGTGCTGCTTCCCATTTACCACAATACTAGCACTGCTCCTCAGGAATGAGTAGGATGACCAATTTTCATTGGATGTATTCCTGGAGGTTTTATCACGCAACATAATCTTTAATGAAAGTTGAATCTTTAATTCCCGGAGACTTCAGAACAATCCTGGAGGATTCACCACCCTATGAGGCCCTTTCCTACACCACACATAGTGTTCAACTGCAGGGCAGGACTCTGCTTTTCAACCTCTTGAAGAATCATGGCCCAACAGCTAAGCACCGTGAGGACAGAGTCAATTTAAGCAGGGCAACACCCCCCCATCTCATAAGATCTTCCCCACAACTGTCTGAAGACCTGTCGGATGATGAAAATTCCACAATCCGATTATGTGGTCACAAAGGATTGTGGGATTTGGCTCTTGGGGTATTTTTTGGCCACTTTGTGACTTTTAGACAAAAAAATCAAGAGTCACTGTATTGGAGGTCAGACTTATATATGCTAGCCAGGGAAAGGGAAGAGAAGCACTTTGAGTGCATTGGTGAAACACAGTTGGGAAAGGAATCTGTCTTCAGCCAGACCTTGGAAACAGAAAGATGGTGCTTTTGCATATTTTATTTTCTTAAGGAAATGAGGGCTTTTTCCATGCATTGGTGAGTCTAGAGACATTGAATTAAATAAAATTGTGTAATGCTAAATAAATTTTGCTCATAGCTCAACCTCCCAAATACCCTTTGAAAATGTTAAATTAACAATGATTATAGCTCTTTACAATGTATAATTACCCATTATTTACAGAATAAAGAGAGAACAGTGAAAGTACAAGGTCATGCCATAACACGCACTAAATATAGAGCAAGAGAAGAATGCACCACTGTTTTTATGCAGACTTCTCTTGTCATTCGGGAGCAGTGGGAAAATACTTCTAAAATAAAACTTTAATAGGCATTTTAGTCTGAACTGGATTTCAGTGGAGAAGCTTAGCATAATAACAATTTGTCTGACTCCATATTTTAAATGCAAATAAATCTGTGGCCTTGACGTCAGCTAATCATAGTAGAATCCTGTAAAGCAAAACTATTTACTACTGTGTTGTTTACTGTTACATTCAACAAATTATAATATGCACAATAGATAGAACGGATATATGGAAATTCATTTCACAACCAGAAGAGAGATTTTGTACCATCTTGGACATTTATGATGGAATAAGACTTTTAATCCTGATTTTTTTTAATGTACATGCAACTACATGTGCAGTTACAGAAAGTGGTGACAATAATTGGTCGTTTCCACATGCAAGTAGCCAGTAAGATGCACACAGGCAAATGTAAAATAATAATAATAATTAATAATTCACTCCTGTGCAGAGAGGAGCAGCAGGCCTATCAATTATGTATTTCAGTGACTTGAGTGATATGTAGGCCTTGTGAAAGGCATCACAATGCTGGTATGTTCATTCTTAAAGAAGTCATAGAAATGTAGGGCTGGAAGGGACTTGAGAAGTCATCATGTCCAGCTCCCTGGGCAGATGGCTGGAAAAGTAAATGTGCCAGATTTGGTCATCTTATTTATTTTATTATACAGAATTTCTGAATATTAAGCTAGGCAAATTGTCAAACTTGTGTATCATTCTGAATCCAACAAGTCTGCTGTTTATGTAAGAATAAATTACACTATTATGCTTAATTTGGTTTTATTATGGAACACTTTGTTTCAAATGAAGGGGTTTCCGTCTGGGTATTTGGCATAAATAAATCTTCAGTTTCTTATGTTCTGGGATTACTTATTTATTGTTGCCCACTAAAAGCACATAGCAGTTGCCATGCTACAGATTTTTCCAGTTCTGTACTGTGGAATACTGTGGAAATACAGTGGCAATATAGAGCAGTATTGGAAGAACGTACCACTGATGGAATTGAATATACTACTGTGGTAAATATAGCAGCCACAGGAATCCCACTGCATGGTAATTGTTCACAGATGTTGGCTTTTTACAGTGATCCCTGTAAATTGCTTTGAACTTTACATTGTCTCATGGTTGTCTCCCAAGTGCAAACTGCTTAGGAAGTATCTTCTGAATAAAAAATAGAGGTGAGGTTGCAACAACAAAAATCGTATAGACTCCTTCTAAATTTGGCATTATCCATCTATTGTACGTGTGTTAAAATGATATGGCTGACTGGATGGCTCCTTGCTCCTTTAGATGCTGAATCTAAGGCATTCTTGAACAAACTTGATATACCTGTTTGCCAAATCCTGATAAGTCTCTCACACAGTTTAAAGGGTTACAGACAGTTTTATTGGGTGGGGGGAAAATGCTGGGAAAATCAAGGGTAATTGGCAAGAGAGGAGCTGCAGGGGAGAAGTGAGAGGGAAAGAAGCAGCAGGAGGCTGAATGTGGAGAATTGGGCTAGAACAGCACCAAGAAAGGAGTGTTGTAGCTGTGTTAGCCCAAGGATATTAGAGAGGTGGGTGAGTAGCCCAAGGATATTAGAGAGGTGGGTGAGTTTTATTGGACCAATTTCTGTTGAGGAGAGAGACAAGATTTTGATCTTAGAGCTCTCTTTCCCCAACAGAAGTTGGTCCAATAAAAGAAATTATCTCAATCACCATGTCTCTCTAAGAGAGTGGTTCTCAAACAGTGGATCGGGACCCCTGGGGTCACCAGGGCTGGTGCTTGGGCCAGGGGCTGAAGCCCAAGACGAAGCCCCCACTGTCCAGGGCCAAAGACCAAGCCTCATTGCCTGTAGCCAAAGCTGAAGCAGGAGTCCCACCATCTGGGTCCCAAACCCAAGGACTTCATCCCTCAGTGGCGGGGCTCAGGTCATAGGCCCCCCGCTTTAGTCCCCCCTGACCTGGGGCAGTTGGGCATAGGTGGGTTCAGGCCTCAGACCTCCCTCCAGGGTCATGTAGCAATTTTTGTTGTCAGAAGGGGGTTGCAGTGCAATGAAGTTTGAGAACCCCTGCTAAGAAGAAAGAAGGCAGAGATGAGAGAGAGCATCAGGTGTGGAGATGTAAAAGGAGAGAAGTAGGTGGAAGCAATAAATTGTACCAGGAAACCAAACAGTTGGTTCATTGCTATTACACACCCACAAACATAAAACACTATTCAGAAGGCAATTATACCATTGGGCACTTTTGTTTAATTTCCTAATATAACCAGAACTTTGTGCTCTGTAGCTTATCGTATCAACAGAACCTTTGAAATGATTATTATGGGATAAATATAATTCAGTATGTAACTTGGAGAGAAAAGCAGTCATGTTGTAATAGAGGAGAAAACACAGAAAGAATAGGCAAGGAGAGGTTACCGGAGATATGTTCCCCTCTCCTGCTGGATATTGTTTATGGTATTATTGTTCTCATTATTACTTTTGTTAATGTTACATATTGGTTAGTGACGGAAAACCAAGGCTTAGAGCCAGGATACTAGACAAAATAGTCCACTGTTTGTGGTAGCTTCTTCCCTTGTTGATAATTAAAGCATTGGTATTAATGAAAATGACGATAATAAGGAGAAATGTGGACCATGCTGTGAACAATTTCCTGCCACTCCATGAGTGATCTACCTAAATAACCCCTTGCAGCTGTAATCATGTACGTTGATAGAAAAAGTTTGAATGTAGACTTTATGAGCTTAGCTGCAGTGACCTTCCGAAGTGCAGAGTTCATGCAGAAACGTCAGATGCTTTATTTAGTACTGCAGACTGCATCAATTTCCAAGTACTGTTGGTAAAAATAAGAATACAAGAAAATGTCTTTGGAAGGGCTTTTTGACATTCAGACCGAGTACAAATATTGGTATTCTCTTTGGATACCAGTTTTCTGATGGAGCTGTAAACTTACATGCTTCTTCACATACATTTTTGCTGTCTTTTATTTATTTTTAGTGATGGTGAAAATTGCCAGTTTAATGAGAGTGAAGTCTTGTATTTCTACAATAAATGAGTATGAGTAAATATTTTTATATTGTAATTTTATGCAGAGCATTGTTATGCAGAATTAGTCATATTTCTTTATTGCCATCTTAGGCAGACTTTGGTATTACATGAATCAGTAACAATGTTTTTTGAAAAATCAGAGCTAAGGAAGGCTTCCCATTGGGATAATACCATCCTTATTTCTGCCATTCTCTCATTTGAGTGGGGCCCCTGGGCTCTTGGAACCATGACTGCAGATTTTATCCCATGGTCTTTGAAGGTTATACTAAAAGTATCATGCTTATTAGTGTTTGAGCTTTACTCCAATAGCAGTGAATGTGAAAGCAAAATGAAAGAAAAGATAGAAAGGGGAAAGACCTTGAATTGGGTGAGGAGGAGGAGGATAAAAGAATGGACTCGGTACAGAAAAGAGAATGCAAGAGTGAAAATTAGTTTTCCATAAGAGAGGAAAATGATTGTGTTATCCATAGTGTAGCTTATGGGACTGATGCTTGTGTCCTTTTGCTCAAACTTTAATAGTAAGCTATTGATAGACTGCTTAGCAATCTTTGCAAAGATTTAGAGCCACATTATGATCTCATTTACATTAGCATAACCCAAAATACTCCATTTAAGTCAATCATCATCTGACTGAATTTTGTATTCCCAAGAGGCTACAAACATACATAGTACTCCATTTCACTAGCTCAGAGTACATTGCTTTTATAGTATTTTCACTGTAAATAGGAAAGTCCACATTACCAGAGTAAAAAACCTTCAACATAAATATCATATTAATAAAAGCTAAAAGCTCAGAGAAGCCAACTACCCTGCCTCACAGTTATCTATGAGTTGATGACATATGGCAATTTTTAGCAGATGGCCTGGTTTCTTATCCTGAATGTACATTACATTAAATGTGTCTGATCTGACAATAATCTATATATGTATTGGTAGTAACTAATAAGTAAGGTCACTAAAATAACTTTCCCAGAGTAAGGTAGAATAGAATTTAGGCAAACATAGCTCCCAAGCAGCTGTGAGGTCGATTTTTAACTCAGGTAGATATGCACATGCTAATATGATTAAGCTAGCAGCTAAAAATAGCGGCATGATGGTTGATTTGCTGATTGGCTGGCTGCGTGCTTCTCCCCCGCCCTATCCTCAACAGCTGGGAGTGAGATGAGGATGTTTTCTTCCCTGGCCGACAAAATGGCTACAGCTGCTTCTGGTGAGAATTTGTGTCATAAGACATCAGTCTGATGACATTTTCTGCTAACACATAACACTGTGCTTTTTAACTTTTGCTGATTCCTTCATTTTCCAGGTTGCTGCTATATTTACCTTGCCTTTTCTGAAAGAAAAGCTACTGGCAAGAGACATATGGTTCCTATAAAATTGATGTCCTTTCATCAGGCGGTCTGCCAAATAAGAAGACAACTGTAATTCCTCTGTCCCCAAGAGTTAGTCTCCTCATACTCTAGGAGACTGTCTGGGTAGCAAATGCTAGGGATCCACATAGCCTTAACTTACTGGACGAAGACAATCTGTCTTGTGTTAAATTGTTCATATATCACCTTTCAAACTTGAATGAACTATACAGACTGCTACCAAACATAGTATTTGTTGCAGATTTTTCATCGGCATTTAAAGCATCACAACATTGTGGCATGGCCTGTTTTTTAAGCATAAGTGCCTAAGGTTACACTCCCAAAACCATAGTTGGACACTTAAATAAGTGGCCTATTCGTGAGTAGTGAGGCCCAAAACTCTGATGCGTAATCTGGACTATGGAAAAATAGATGCCTAAATTAGGTACAGTAAAACCTCGATTTAACGGACCTCGATTTAATGGACTTCGGATGCAACGGACAAAATTTCTGATCCATATCAGACCGCGACCCCTCCCGGCTGCGGCCCTGGTCCCCTTCCCAGGTGGCTGGCAACCGGCTCCTGCCCCGGTCCCGGCCGCTGGCGGTCTGGCTGACGGCTCCCGCCCCGGTCCCGGCCGCTGGCGGTCTGGCTGACGGCTCCCGACTGCCGCCTCGGTCCCAGCAGCGGGGGGTCTGGCTGCCGGCTCCCTCCCCGATCCTGGCAGCGGGCGGTCTGGCTCCCGGCTGCCGCCCGGGTCCCAGCAGTGGGCGGGCTGGCTGCCGGCTCCCGGCTGCCGCCCGGGTCCCAGCAGCAGGCGGGCTGGCTGCCGGCTCCCGGCTGCCGCCCGGGTCCCAGCAGCAGGCAGGCTGGCTGCCGGCTCCCGGCTGCCGCCCGTCCCAGCAGCAGGCGGGCTGGCTGCCGGCTCCCGGCTTCCCCCGGGTCCCGGCAGCGGGCGGTCTGGCTGCCGGCTTCCGGCTGCAGCCCGGGTCCCGGCACTAGGTGGGCTGCGGAGCTGCCGCCCCGACCCTGTGGAGGGCGGGCTGCTGCTCCGACAGCTCGGTTTTTTGTTTTTTTTTAAATTAAATAATTTTAAACTTTTTGATTTAACGGACACCCCCTCGCCTGAATTAGTCCGTTAAATGGAGGTTTTACTGTACCAGAATAAGTGGCCTAAATCTGAAAGGGACTATAATTCTAGATTTGAAGATGATTCTAATTGCTTAAAACAACTGCACTTCCACTAGAACACAAGACATCACTGGAAAGATGAACAGAGTGTAGCAAAGTGACTATTTGCATAACAAACCTGTCAATGATTTATAAACTATATGGACCCAGTACCAAAGGATGTCTCACACAAAACAATTGGTTACTCATTACTATGTTGCGTCAGTGAGCTTCTCATCTTACCTCACATTCTGTATAGGAGGAAAGAGTTTCCCCTTTTCAGTGCATGTTGGCTGTCAGATCTATTGCTTTCTTTCTAAATCAACTTCAATTTTTAAAAGATGTATGAAATAGTCTGCTGAAGTAAGATGATCATTTAATTTGCATGTTACATAGGAAATTGTTTAGATAGCATCCACTTCAAACAATTTCTGCTCTTTGGTATTTGTACCTGTAAGGGTTAGGTAAAGGGGATTGGATCAAAGCTGGGCTCTGTAGTCAGCTGTCAAAAGTGACCAGGGAGACAGCTGACAGAAAGGACTGGACAGTTCTAACAGGAAGATGCTGCTCTGTGTCCTTTTTTGACAAGCATAAGATGCGGGAACTTGCTTCAGGAGCTGAATGAAGTGAGACCCTGCCTACCTGAACACAGGTGATTTCCCCAGGGAGGGGTGAGCTAGAATGAGGGAAAATGCACGTAGGATTTATGATCTTTGTATGAATCTGTGTATTCCTCAGGTTTCTGAGTAAAGACTCACAGTGTTGTAGAACTCTGGGTGAAAGGTTTGTATATGTTGTTTGCTACACCACCCGTAAGGGAACCAATTGCTACCGAAACACCAACGACAGAAATGGAGAGATCTGTGGTTGGTGGCCCATACCCCGGCTGGGGTGACGGGCAAAATTAATAAAATAAAAAAAAAACACCAACCACATGTCTCCTGAGAGACAAACCATAACGCATAAGGGTCACATCTTTAGTGGTATTCTGGGAAAGGGTAAGTTTAAGGTACCGGGATACATTGGTGTCAATTGGGGATGTAGGCAAGTGGGTTGAGGGGCTCCATTAGCATGCAGGTGTAAGAGACTGAGAGTCAGTTCCCATGAAATGTGCCAGAGAAGCTAAGGGAGGAAAAAACAGCACTGCAGCCTGCTGAGATTTAGGAAATCTTAAAACATCCAGGCAGCCAGAGGCTGGCGTCTTTCATAGCAATCTACAGAGTGGCCAACAGGGGGGCTTGACCAAACCTGTGTCACAGACATAACTGGGTTTTGAACAGAACTAAATTGTGAAGAATTTTAGAAGTCCTAGTATGTATTAAAAGTTTGACCATGGAAACCTCTTAAAGCTTAAATTAAATTAGTTAATTGGGGGGTGGGGAGTGTTGAGGACTGGAATAGATGACCTTTCAAGGTCCCTTGCAGTCCTATGATATTTTACGGTTGTCTGAGTGTTGGGAAATCTGGGTTGTGCTCTCTTTGAACTTGGACAGCTCACTTAACTGCTCTTACTCCCTTAGGTAATAATACTTACTTTCATCACAGAGGTGTTGTGAACATTAATG
Source organism: Sternotherus odoratus (assembly GCA_032164245.1). NCBI lineage: Eukaryota > Metazoa > Chordata > Testudines > Kinosternidae > Sternotherus > Sternotherus odoratus. The sequence continues at coordinate 35,001,829 of JAVMKO010000004.1, forward strand.
AACTAATGCACTGTTTTTAAAATGCTTTGAGATCCCTAGATAGAATACTATATATACCGTAAGTGCAATGTGCAGTATTATTATTAAATTTTATTCTCAATCTTGTGTGCTTAAAGTTAGGCAACTACTCACACAGTTAGCTATTTAAAATAAGTATTTATGTGCATAAATACATATTTTGCACCTAACGTTAGAAACCACCTTAGAAGAATGGGCACATAAGTATTCCATGTATTTGGATATCTCTTTTGGTTAAGAATATTCTGAGAAACAGAGATCAAATACACATGGTTGGATGTAACCACAGGAATCAATAAATATACATAAGTAGAGGGGAAAGAGGAACTCTGTTTCCCTTTTTTGTAGAACTGCATTATTTAAAGAGAGAACAAAACAGACTGTAACTATAATACGTGTCTTATCAAAAACTGTCTGGCTTTTGCATTCCGTTTCCTTGTGATAAGGCTCTTATGCTGAGCTGGTCTTCGGAAGTGAGCCCAAAGGGCTGACTGATAAGTTTACATAAGGAAGGAAATAATCAATTTAGGGCTGTTACTAAATGAGCCCTTATCGTGCTCATTTCCTCACTCTTGCTTCACAAGCTAAATATTACATGTTCAGGAGCAACTTCAAAAGATGCACCGCTCTGCTCTCTGGGTTTTATTAAGGAAAATTGCTTCAAGGGCACCAACCATTCGCCTGTACCAGAATGGTAATACAAATTATAGACTGACAAACATGCAGTGTAAAACTACTCCCACTTATGCTGAAGGAGCTAATAGATTCTTGCAGGCTGGCATCATCTTTCTGTCCCAATATTTAGCACTTCAGGCATAGATTTTAAAAAGTAATACATGGTTTTATAATGTGCTGTTTCACCTTTACAGACTTGCCTCTCCTCAGTGAAATACTTATGTGAACTTTGTTGTTTTGGAAAGGGACTCTATCCCTGAGTCATACTCTTTTCAAAGCAATATACTGGAAGTACCTGATTAGGACCCTGAGGACAATAAGATGACTTGTTTGTGTACATGACTTGTCGTGCTACACTTTAAAATGTGGGTGTCAGTTTGAACTTGCTTTAGGGTGCATGGGCCCCACTGTCTCAGTGGAGTTAATTCAGATTTACATCAATGTCACTGAGCGCAGAATTTTACACACGGAATCAAAACTCAATACATCCACTAGAAAAAAGTCAACTTAAAAAACAAGCTATGGATTAATTGGCCTTCATATACGGTTTATACCACAAACTGGTGCTCAAATGTAGAACAGCTGAGAAGTTAATGCAAAGCAATTACTGTGTGAGCTATAATATAAGAATATTATTTTATTCCACAGTTTGTCTGGCCAGACTTATGGTGCATGCTGTCATCCAGGAGCAGGTCCCAGTTAGACCACATCTAGGGGAGTTTTTCCACCAACACCAGCCATCCTTATATCATAAAATGGTCATTGTTGGATCATTTCCCATTCCCAACACAAACTGCTGCAACTCTATAAAACTGCCACAGCCACAAAAGTATTCCACTGTCATTAAATAAGTCAAGCAAATTCCAGCAAAACTATGGAACATAAGAGCTGTGGTCAGTCTTTCATGCCAGTGGATTTTACAATGCTACTACAAACTAGGTACACCTGAAGAAAAGGGCAGACGCTAGTGCCCAAAATTAGGGTTTCAGGCACAAAGTATATGGAATTTGGCCATTCCTTGAAAAAAGGTAGCAGAAAAAAGTGTGAAAATCTTGGAAATATAGATAGCTGTTGAGAATTGTTTTTCTATGTTAACAGATTAATTCTAGGTTTGCTTGGTATTTTAAGAATCAGAGAGGTAGCCATGTTAGTCTGGAATAGCAGAAGTGACAGAGTCCTGTGGCACCTTAAAGACTAACTAAAGTATTGAAGCATAAGCTTTTGTGGGCTAATACCCACTTCGTCAGATGCAAGCAGTGGATCCACCGCGTGCATCCGACAAAGTGGATATTAGCCCACAAAAGCTTATGCTTAATACTTTAGTTAGTCTTTAAATTGCCACAGGACTCTTTGTCACTTTTGGTATTTTAAATGTCTTAGGAACATGGAGGGATTGATTACATTTATCTAAATTAAAGTGTTCAGTTTGTCAACCTCAACTATCGCCTCTGTCTCAGTATATACTAGTAATCAGTTCCTCATCTTCAGGGTTGTAGGAAAAGGCCAAAAGTAGCTAGGGATAAGATAGGGGCCAGATATACCTCTCAAATTGCATAGAACCCTTAAAAAATATTGTACAGATCTCTAAGGTGCTCCCTGAAAAGTTTTTTATAATAAAGATCACCTCCTAACCACACATTTTCCCATGAATATTCTAGATTAAACCAGCATATATTACTTAACGTTGGTCTCCTGACATAAATGTTGGACACCAGTAACAGCAGTGGGGTTGCTCTGGGTTTGTAACAACTATACATTACTCGGGCTCTTATTTCCTCCCCCTATTATGGGAAGAAGAGTCTGACATGATTTGTATTCATGATGGCTGGTATGGGTGAGTCAATTTTTATGTATTAACATTTGTTAGATAATGGGTGTTTGTAAAATCTATATGCAAACAGAGACAGTGCTGATGGGCACAGTTTAGAAAGAGCTAAACATGATGATAATGATCAGCATCCAGCAATACTGAATCTTAGAAATTCCTTAATGGAAGGATTAGCTTCTCCAACCCCAGTGCCAATGAGCAAGGACATTCATTCTCACAAGATTTGAATTACTCAAATCAAATCAAATAATATGGTCACTTAGTACAATAGGAAAAAGAAAGAATAAGCATAGTATTACTATGACAGACCAACAGAAACATTGTCCAGACTGATACCAGGCAAAACAGTATATTTGAGACAACAGAGATATAGCTGAAAGCCAGCAAGTGTTCAATGCCCCATAGTAGAGCCACAACCATATACTATATTTCGGAAATGTACAGTTAGAAGACCTGTGAGCAACAGTGTCCCAAAAAAGCCAACCACATACATACAAGACCAGAATAAAGGACAGTAGACTCTCGATTATCCAGGATTGGATTAACCAGGATGTCAAAAAAAATAAAATGTGCAACTCGCAGGGCCGGCTCTGGCCTTGCTGCCGCCCCAAGCACACGCACAAAAAAACCCCACCAGGGTGTAGGGCAGACAGTGAACCAACACCCCCTCCCCCCCCAGTTCAGGGTGGCTGGTGAACCAACCCCTTCTCCCCATATTTCCTATGGATAGTGATTATCTGGGATTTTATTAACCAGAATTAATTTTTTCCCTATCATCCTGGATAACTGAGAGTTTACTGTATTACTAATTGACTGTGACTAATACTTTGAAAATAATTGTATTGACCAGTTATTTCATACATGCTATTTCAAAGTGTGATCTTATAAGAATTAGTGTAGCCTAAAAGGTCACGTTGCTGATGAATGTGACCCTGTTAATAGCTCTCTGAAAATACAGTGTGAGCTTCCAGATGCCCAAAGAGACTTGGATTATTCTGAATAATTCATGTACCGTATTTTTCGCCCTATAAGACGCACTTTTTCTTCCCTAAAACGGTGGGGAAAAAGTTGGTGCGTCTTATAGGGCGAATGTGCGCCCCGGTTCCCCCCTCCCCGCCGTGGGCGGGCTGCCGGGAGCGTCCCGGTTCCCCCCTCCCCGCCGCGGGCGGGCTTCCGGGAGCGCTCCCGGCAGCCCGCCCGCGGCGGGGAGGGGGGAACCGGGACGCTCCCGGCAGCCCGCCCGCGCGGCGGGGACGGGAGAGCGAGGCGCTTTTTTTTTTTTTTTTTTGGTCCGGCTTTTTTATTGAAAAACTCGGGGGCGTCTTATAGGCCGGAGCGTCCTATAGGGCGAAAAATACGGTAGTTAGTAGAGTCTTATTCCTCTTCTCCAAGCTACCTATCATCTTAGCTCAGAAATCTTCATTGGCTCCCTGTTCACTTCAGGGTGAAACTGAAGTTCTTTATGATTATCTATAAACCCCTTACTGGCCAAAGACTGACTATTTCTAAGAGTTCCTTTCAGCAGTGTCCCAATTCTAACTTTTTTCTTTTTTGGCATTCCACAAGGATGCTATGTGGATCCTGAAATTCTGTCTTGCTCTCCTTAGACCAGAAACAAGATTTTGCTCCTTCAGAGGTTTTTCCTCATGGCAGTCATAAGAGACTATCCAGCTTACTATTCAGGTTAAAGAAGGTTTCAAGAGATAGGGATTGGCAGTTCACAGCAATGACTATGCCATTGGAGGATATTAAAGAAGCTTATATGCAATAGAAATACAATTTATTTAGAAGTTCTGGAATTTTCAGTTAGAAGGTTGTGGGGAGCAGTCTAGCGTGGGTAACCATGTTGGTTGGATGTCTATAGTGTTTGTTTAACCATCTTTGTGCCTTAATACCTGTCCGAAGATATAGTATGCTATAAATATGTATATGTAATAGTGTACCATGTATATATGCTTAATTTATATGTATAAAAATAAAGTTTATTGTAACTACTTATACATTGCTATTTAAAAGATAATTGGAATAACAAAGGTATATATACATGTATCTCTTAATGCTTTCAGAAATCTGGCAAATTTAACTCCAACCAATCCCGCCAGCAACGTAATAATTTAAGACTATACAACAACTTTTGTGGTTCAGTGCATACCAGGACAGCAGACCCTGATAAAAGAGCTCAAATGACAGGATTGTTATTGTTTGGAATGTGATGACATGTTCCTTAAGCAAATGTTGCAGGTAGCAAATCTGTGACCCAGTAAAATACACTCCAAGCCATCAAAGTAGTTCTACAGCTTGATGAAATCCACTTGTCTGCAGCAAGAATGACCTAAAACTCTTTGCTTAAAAAAACATTCTTTTGGAATTCCAAAGCTTTTTTTTCTAAACAGCTACATACCAAAGCTGAGTGTAACTTTCACAGTGAAACCCCAAATGAAGAGAAACTCACCTGATTTTACAGAAACTGAAATCTAGAGTCAAGTTTCATGCAAACTGAGACTAAACCTTGAGTGAAACTGGATGGAGGTACAATTTGGATTGGACGTCAAGCACAAGCTAATGGTTCTATCAAATATCTTCTAAACCAACACCAGACAAAACTGTCCAAATAACAATAAAATGAGAAGTAAATGCCTAGCCCTATTAATGTCAATGGCAAAATTCTCATTAACTTCAATAGTACCAGTATTTCACCCACAATTTGCATTACTCACCACACACTGAAATCATCCAGTTTTCCACACAGCCCTTCTCAATGCTTACCTTTGAAAAAAGGTTCTGGTAGGCTAATGATGAGAGTGGATCAGAGCTTATGATGAAAGAACTCTTTCTCTCTAGTGAATCATTACGACTATTCCTCAGCTTTGGTCATTACAATAAATTTCATTCATTTATACATTGCCTTGTCTCAGGGCCTTGACACATCTACCTATTCAATGCCATATTCCCCCATACCTGTGTTGAGCTTATGGTGGTGCAGGGAAAAAGAATCAGAATGAGAAAGAGAATGAAAAAAAAGTCTGAATTCTGCAAGGTGTACCTTACATGCTGATTGATAGCAGAGAGTGTGCATTAACATTGCAGCAGTGTTGCATAGAGTCTATTGTTTGGAATCTGAGCAGTGGTGTACCTCTGGAAATGACTTTTAGCAAGATATATTGTCTTTCTCTTTACAATACAATGCTATTTTACAACATGGAACACAGAGGTATTTCCTTTAGTGTTGGTGCTACTGTAATTAATGATTTTCTTTTATTACATAAGATGCATCCCACACCATGGTATCTGGATGGCTTGACACAGTTTAAAATGAAACTGTACTGATTTTAGTTATAAACAAAAATCATTCTACTCTCTTGGCCATAGTATTTAATTTGACCAGCCAACTAGGAGCTTAGTCTGGTGGGAAGAAATTAGTCTTGCCCAACATACTAAAAAGTGAGCTGTTCTGTGTGTAAATGTATTTCCCCAGGGAGCAAATTCCAGAGTGCAAACCCACTAGCTAGCTTGTGACATCGAGTTAAAGCACTGGGAAGGAATGAAAAACAACTTGCTATCCCTTAAGGTAACTTAGGCCTAGTCCATTTAGGGCTCTGTGCATAGTAACCAGTACAATACTCTGAATTTCACCTGGCAAACATAGTGAAGTCAGAGTGGAGAACAGAGTTCAGATGGCTTGCAGAGATAGTCCTAGGCAAAGCTATATACAGCAGGTTACAATGGTGCAGATGGTTGATATACTAAGGGTATATCTACACCGCAACTAGGAGCATGGTTCCTAGGGTGGGCAGGCAAACTCACACACACTAGCACTGTTTCAGCTAGCATTCTTGTGGTGTTTTAGATGCTGCTTGTAACTCTTAGGACTGGGGGACTGTAGGACAGGAAGGAGGGGGGAGGAGTTGAGCCGAGCCTGAGTTAGAGCTACAGAGGGGTGTAGCAGCAGCTCTGTAAAGAGGTTTCACTGTTGTTAAATAAAGTCTGTTAAAGTTTCTTAGTACCTTGCCTGCTTGATACAACAATTCTATAAATAAGTGTGGCCACAACTGCATGGCTGGCAGCCTGGGCTACACTCACCCTACCACAAATATAAGGCTGCCATATCCCCTGGGTATATACTCAGATGGTTAACCCAAGATGCTGCCCATTCTGCTGTGGCTACACTATTTTTTAGCATGCTAGCTCAAGCAGGGCTAGTGCATTTGTCTGTTCATGCTAGGAATCACATTCCCAGCAGCTGTGTAGGTATATCCCAAGGGTCTGATTCTGCATCCCTTACACAAATGGAGTAGTACTTTACTATGAAAGTAGACTCACTAAAAAATGCTTCTTAGTAAGGATGAGAGAATTTGCTTCTTTTTTAGATGAAGCAAACTACTGTAGCTGGAGTCCTGAACAGCTTATGTAATGCACTGGCTAAGCATGTGTGACGCTTGCAAAATACAAGAGTGTTACATTCTCCATAGTTGAGGAGAGGCACGGAAAGACATAAGTGCCTATTCCTGATTAGATTTTTTGGAAAAATCATCATGTGGCCAAAAAGCTTTTTAATTTTCAAATCTGCAGAGTATCAAATGGAAATAATAAAGGAGTCATAAAAAGAGACAAAAACAGAGGAAAAAAGGAATTACTTTCACATCCTGTGCTTGTTAATGACAAGCATTTGGAAGCACATAGAGATCACCATGTACCCAGCCCAAGCTTCAGGCTTCATGAGTGCTTTGAAAAAGTTTGGGCTGAATTCAGGTTTCAGGTATTTTAAAGTATACTAGTCTCTATTTTATTGTCTTGAAACTTGCATTAACTCTTTTGGGAAATAATATTTTTCAATATAGAGCAGCACAAAATTCTTCAGGTTTATTTTACCAGCAGAAAACATACTTCCTTCCATTTTGCTAACCTATCACACTCTTGCACACACTATTCATTCTCCTATGCAAGAACTCCAGCAGGAAATTGGTATTTCATATTGTGGTAGAAATCAGTTATGATATAGCTGGCAAGTGGCTGGATTTACGGTAGTTTATTTTTAAAAGAAGGTTTTTATTTATTACACATTGTTCATTTTAGAGTTATATTTTGCCACAAGTTGTTGTATTTACTATCCATCACTGATTTGTTTTCTGCTGTATTTTCAGTGCTAAGTTAAGTGCTAAGGTCAGTGCTAAGTTCCAGGGCAAATGCCAAAGGCCCTGAAACCAAGAGACTTCAAGTGCAAAGTTAAGTTACTAACAAAAATATAAAGCCCAAAATCTGAATCATTTGCTTTTGTTTACTGTAGCCCCTGTGCTGATTCCATATTTATAAGTGATTTGTGGTTGCATTGTAAATTAAGTAAGCTGAATTTCGAATGAATGAGTCAGAGAGTCAGGGTTACTGAAATCATGTGAGCAACACGTACAGTTGCATAATTCACAAGACTTGGAGTGGGAGTGATGTAACACAGCAACCAGCAAGCTATGTTCCTCTCTACTGATAGACCACAAGGTGACATATATATTTAGTGCTCTGCACCTGACTGTTCAGAGCAGGGGCTTGAGGGTACTACAAGGACACAGTCTATAGTAAGAAGGAGAAAATTGCTATATGCTGCAACACTATTCAAGGGAAAGATTTGTGAGCCCAGCAGGAACCACAATTACCCTGCTGGCACTTTCTCCAGGATTAAGAATTTGCTGCCTGCCTATACCAGCAGCAAATCTCACAGACCTTGGGAGGCAGGCCAGTCCTCGCTTAGACACCCCCTCCCCCCCCAACCTGGAGCAAATACTTACCAGCAACTATTCACCACACCACAGAAACACTAACATGGGAACTAATCCCTGTAACAAACCCTGTTGACTACTATGTCCCCATATCTACTCTGGCAACACCATCAGAAGACCCAACCACATCAGCCACACCATCAGAGGCTCATTCACCTGGACATCTACTAATGTGATATATGCAGTTATGTGCCAGCAATGCCCCTCTTCCATGTACATTGGCCAAACCGGACGGTCTCTACGCAAAAGAATAAATGGACACAAATCCGACATTAGGCATAGTAACATACAAAAGCCAGTAGGAGAACACTTCAATCTCCCTGGATATTCAATAACAGATTTAATAGTAGCCATCCTTCAACAAAAAAAAAGCTTCAAAAACAGACTTCAAAGAGAAACTATACAGCTACAATTCATTTGCAAACATAACACCATTAGGGCTTCAATAGGGCTTCAATTTGGGCTTCAACAGGGACTGAGAGTGTCTGGCTCACTACCTTCTCTTGGTATTGACACCTCCTCATCAATTATTGGGAGTGGACCACATCCACTCTGACTGAATTGGCCTTGCCAAAACTGCTTCTCCACTTGCAAGATAACTCCCATCTCTTCATGTGCCAGTATATTTATGTCTGTATCTGTAATTTTCACTCCATGCATCTGAAGAAGTTGATTTTTTTTTTACCCATGAAAGCTTATGCCCAAATAAATCTGTTAGTCTTTAAGGGGCCACCGGATTCCTCGTTATATTCAGGATATTTATTTTGGATGATCATAACCCAATAGCATCCAAGTGTAATAATCTAAAAATCTAGGGCCTATATTACATCCTTTGTTACGGGGAAAAGTAGCCTGAGAACCAAGTTAAGTGGATAAAATTCTAAGATATCTTTAATCACGATCTGTTAAGCTTCCATATGAGTCACTTGTGCTTCTACGGAAATAGGTTTTAATGGCTCAGGAATATGAGTCAATTCTGTGAAATACATTTCTTTCAAATATCCAATGTCTGAAAAAGTCTCTATTCCTGCAGATACTGGATTCCCTGTTGGGGGTAGAAATTACATCTTTCCTCCTCATAACATGTAGTCATAATAGCTATAATCTACACTCTTTACTTTTATTATGGCTGCTGTAGATAGTACAGAAGCTAATTATTTGAATGACATCATGACTCTTGTAGTATGACAATGTCCAATACTGACTTTGTCTTGTTGTGAGTGCAAGGTTGTTCCCAGGCTTTGCATTATCTTACATAATGTTCAATGAGGAAATAAATGCTAACATATTATGGCATAGACAGAGAACATTGGAAATGGTTGATGTAAACTTGGAAGCAAGTTTAATCAAGCCCAAGGTATTTCTTCTCATTGCTTTGGTAAAATGGAAACAGAATGAATGTTTCAAGTAAATTGACCAAGCAGTCTCACCCTACAGTAGCCCTATTGAACTGCCACTTCCTCACATCTCAAAATCAATATGTGATTGGCCATTTTTGTTCAGCCAGAAATAACAGAAACTGTTCATTAGAGCTGAGAAAATGATTTACTTAGTGAATTTATCCCTTTCTATTTCTGTGGGAAGATGATTTTGTTGTCACATCAAAAACCATCGAGGCCTAGACAGTGTCCCTTAGAATCATGAATGGAGAGGACCCTTCACATGTAGATCTTTGTCATCCTGCATGGAAGGGGATGTTCAGCCACCTCTTTGACACCATCCTTCTCTGGTTCACAGAGAAGCTTTTCCATCTGTTTCGGGATCAGCAGAGAGCAGAACCTAAGTGGAGGGGCTCCAAGATGAGGGGGCCAGGGCCCATTTGGCCATGAGCCACACCACAGAGAAGTTAATGCAGGTTGAGCCAGCATTATCTTTTCTGGAGCGCTCCTGAATATTGGGACCATAGCTGCTGTCATTTCCTGAGGTTCTTAGTATCATGTTACTTATTGAACTGCGCTGCTAGGGACAGGGGGGCAAAGAGAGTGGACCTAGAGGTTAAGGGTTTGGGAATGCTCTGAGACTTTCCATGTATGGTGAGTAGGCAAATCACATCTTCCAGAAAAGATCTCTTCAAGGGAATCCTTAGAAATTTCCTCCCTAATATATCCTGCTGTCAGATGTATTACATTGTTTGCTGAACTTCAAGTTTTATTGGTTAGTAAAACTTCAGTCTTGTGATATTTCATAGATGTAAAATGAAGATTCAAGATTAATATCCAGTGATTAATACAATGAGCTGAGTTTTGTATTCTGGAATAGTGAATCAGTAACACATTGTTAAATGGAGTTGCTGAAATAGGGTTTGATCATGTAATGTGTTGAGTACAATGAATTGAAAGATTTCTGTCAAAACTTATATTTAAATGAAACGTGTGTGCTGTCCATGGAACAGTGTTTATTTTGCCTAAACAACATGTTTTGGGTTTTTCTACTAACAACTGAATACTTTAATTCAGAAAAGCCACTGTGGTGTCTTATGGGAGGTGTAGTTTGAGTGATTAATTCCCTCATTTTCCTTCATGGGCTTGGCTCATCTTCTACGATCCACCATAACCATGTGACTCCCATGGTAAACCAGGGTGTCTAGGCAAGAGCGGAGACCCTGGTGCATCACATAAGAGGTAGTCTGGCCAACAAGCCCAGCCCACAAAGGTGAGTGGGAGCATGAATCAGCTGAACTATAACTCCCATGAGTCATTGTAGCAGTTTTTCCAAATCAAAATGTTTGGTTTTCAGTCTCTCACTGAAAACTTGAAAATTTCCACAAAAAGTAACCATTTTTCTGACCACTCATGTAGACATCTGATCACCTTCAGCTTCCACTGATCTCAGCATCGAGAATTCTCAGCACCTCGCTGAGCATCAAGTTCATACCCTGTCACCGCAGTATCTCTTTGACAAGATGGACATTACATTCCTATTACAGTCTTCTAACTTTGTTTCCTTTTATTGATTTCAGAATACAAAAGTTATCCTGAGTGACAAGTTGCAGAGACCTCATTACTTTCTCCAGTGAATTTTTAAATTTTAAATAGGGTGACCAGATGTCCCGATTTTATAGGGACAGTCCCGATTTTGGGGTCTTTTTCTTTTATAGTCTCCTATTACTCCCCACCCCCATCTCAATTTTTCACATTTGCTGTCTGGTCACCCTAACTTTAAAAGATATCAGAAAATGACCAATAAACACTGAGGAGCAGTTTCAGGGGATCTTATTGTCAAATGAATGGCTTCTCACATTTGATGAGCTAGAGAGATTATCCCTGAGCTGAAAATTATAGTCTCCAAAGTTGGTGTCTACTGTATTTCTGCTACAGTGTCTCCTTAACAGCAGCAAACCTTACTGGGAAACAGAAGGAATGACCTACCCCCTACTACATTGCCTTTCCTCTTCTATGAAGAAACCTGGGATATCAGAGCGCTACCTGGTTAGTGATTTTGTTTATTAAAGTTACCTGATATATGGCACTCCTGATCATGCTCGGAATTCAGATCACTGACTCCTTCCACAGTTCCACTTCTGGAACATTCACAGATACAAGGATGACAAATCCAATCCAGCTCCATGAAAATATGAGAACAACAGTATAATTATTACTTAAACTTTTTATATAAAGTAGTAACCTCTGTCCTTTGTCTTTTTCCTCTGCTCTGTTGCTATTTTGCTGATATCTGCATCACATGCATTTTATAGCACTAGAACATGGTTTTTAATGGTCTGAGGGGGCTTGCAGAGAAATTGGTCTGTTAGGGTTACTGCAAATAAAAGACGATCTCATTAGTCAATTATTTCTTTGTCTAAAAGAGGTCATTAAATTTGATGATGGAAGCTGTCAATGTATAAAAATGTACAACTGAATGAAAGGTGAGAACAAATGCTGACAAGTATAGTATACACATAATATTCCTGACAAGACACAGGGCTGAGCTAAGCAAATGGCCTATAAAGCTTTTTTAGCAGCAGGACAGTAAAATCCTTCCTTTAAGGTGATTTGGCTTTTTACTAAGCATTTATGTGGAGCCAGGGGTCTACCATGGTAGGTGGGGTGCTTGTTTTTACTAGATCTTGCAGACACCACTGCAATATAACCTAACTTTATTATGGCACTAAAACTATTAAATTGTTATAGTCTCTTTCCCTTGCAGTAAAGTTTTTCTCTGACCAAAAGAGGATAGCCATTCTTTTCCTACTCTAGTTATTGTTTTTGACAGGTAATCATCTGAATCTCTTTTAAAGGCCATAGAGGATTAGGTTCTCTTTGTACTAAATGGCTGCATAGGGAAATGATTTAGAGTTCGTTATCAAGATTGATGGGTAACTCCCAACCAGTCCAGCCCCTTTTAACATTTTAAGAAATGCTAAATCAACTACCTTCTGCCCCTCTTGTTCAATCAAAGTATAATAAATAGTGATGGGAAAATAATTAAGGAGTTAATAGGTTTGTTACAGTTTAGATGCTTATTCCGTGCTCTTTGGTTTAGGCATCAGGCTCTCTGGATTCTTTCTCTTTCCAAGTGAGTGACTGTTTTTGTAAGGACAGAATTTCTCATCTTTTCAGTTCCTGTCTAAGCTGAAAACAAGAAGTGCAGATGTCCACAGCAAGTTAAGGACCGGATCTGGAAATCTACTTAAACCCAAGCATAAGTTTAGGCACAGGCATAGTCCCCCATGGTGTCAGTAGAATGTGCTTAAGTACTCGGTAAAAAAAAGGGGGGGGGGCTGAAAAAGAGTAAAAATAACTTGTTGGAGCATAAACCTTAAATTAGGTTTGGGTCAGGTCCTAATTTAATCCATTTTATTTGCTCATCCCTGAAAAGACGCATGACAACCCACAGTGGCCAAACTCTTTTGAAAATTAAGGAAAAAAAGTCGAATCCTCTACGCTGGCAATGTTCTAGTGGCAGTAAAAATTCCAATTACGAAATCATCAGTTGCTCAACTATACTGGAAAATAAAAATTCTGTATTCTTTGTAAAGAATGTAGTCTTATGCTACTCATGTGCTGGTTCAGAAGGAATACGGCGGGAGGGATGCCCGGGCATAGAAAACTGGGGTTGTGGGAAATGCTTTAAACCTCCCCTTCAACTCTAAAATTTAGGAATTATGTTACTAAGTACAGGAAACAGTCTGGAACAGAAGCTCATTTATCTCACTTTCTTAAAAAATGGACAAATTTAGTTATGGCACAAAACTACTTATTAAAGTGATATTTAACAACTATTTTACTGGTTTTGTAAAAAAAATTCTAGCTCCCCTACATTAAAAAAAAAAAAAAGTCTCTATGTCCTGGGATGGATGGACCAAAATGTAGAGGAAAAGGGATTTAATCTAATCATTTGTTATTTAGAGAATGAAAGGCAATTTAGAGATATAGAAATGAAAGGAGAGATTTTAATCCAATAATTGTTACAGGGCTAAGTATTACAAACACAGTCAAGTTGGATTAGTATAAATAGTTTATTTAACTGGTATAAGTGAAGGTTAATTCATAAACATAATCTGCAATATTAATTATATTACAGTGTATAAAATTATGCCAGGCATTCTACCTTCTAGTATAGTAAAATTGTTCATAGTGACAGCCCATAATACAATCTAATTTAACGCAAGGTGAAATGAAGGGGTAATGATTATTTGTATTACTATAAATCAGAACCCCATCATTCAAGGCAAGAACAAAAAAGATCCTACAAAAAAGATCTTACACTCGAAATAACATTGAACTGTAATACAGCTATTCTCTCCTAGGCTATTTATTCAAAATGTAAACATGTTTTTGTAAGGTTCACAGTCAAATCTGGTTGACCTGAATATATATGTAAATGGTCAACAAGGTAAAAATAATTGCACTGAATGTCTATTAGCTAAATAATATAATATAAAAAGAAAGAAGAACTTTCAGGGTAAGTCTTTTGTGTCTAAACATATATAGAGGTAGGTTATGGGGTTTGCTGCAGTACAAAGTAGCGAGACACGTGAGCATTTCCCTGCTTCCAGTATAAGTTGATCTTACCAGTACAATGGCATTAATGCTTTACTATCTCTATTGGAAATGCTTTGCCTGATACATTGTACGTTGCATTTGCCTTTTTCACGGCCGCATCACAATGGTGGTTCCTCATCATGCTGTGGTAGACCAATATACCCAGATCTCTCTCTCCCCCTCAGTACTTCCAGCTGATGAACCCCAATTGTAGTAGAAGTTGTTATTAGACCAAACTTCATGACATTGCACTTTGTACTATTGGATTTCACCCATTTTTGTCACTCCAGTGTTCAAACTGATCCACATTTTTCTGTAGAACATTCCAGTTCTCCTCTGTGTTGACAATACCACCAACACATTTCATTAGCACACTCCTACTTTTTGTGCCAAAAATCATGAATAAAAAAATTGAATAACATTGGTCTGAAAAACAATCTTTGAGGAAGCCCACTAATAACCATTCTCCAGTCCAATAGTTCCCCTTTCAGCACAGCCCATTGCCTACTCTGCTTTATATAGTCAGTTTCTTATCCACTTTACCATTTTTGTGCTAATTTAGCTAATAATTTCCCATGCCATGGTACAATGTCAAATGCTTTATTGAAGTCCTATTAGATCTACTGCACTTCCCTTATCTAGAAAAAAAAATCCGTTATTTTTTTCAAAGAAGGAAATTAGGTTTACCAAAGGTAGAGCATGCCAGACTAACCTATGTTGCATTACGTCACCTTTTCATTTAGCTCCATGAATTGAATTGAATTATTTCCTTCACAATTTGTTAGCCTTGCATGCCACTGAGGTTAGACTAACAGGTCTGTAATTACCCACATAACATTTTTTCCTTCTTGCTTAAATATAGGTGTGACATTAGCTATTTTACAGGCATACGGCACTACCCCAAATACAGAGATTTATTAAAAATCATTGCTACCAGACGAGCAATCTTATGTGCCAATTCTTTCAGTATTCTGAGCACACATCTTCTTAACATTCTGCTGAAGAAACAAGTATTGTTGGGTGAGATGTTCAGGTAAAATGAGGAGTTTCATTTCATTGTGTATTGCTTGGTAATTTCATTTTATTGTATTTTATGTAGTTATTGTTTCTGTTTTAATTCATTGTACTTTTAATTTATTTGCCAGAAGTGCACAGCATTTTCTCATAGGCACTTTATATGAAATCTAAATAAATTAAAAAATATATATGAATGAGAACAGACCTCCCACCCAAAGTGGAGATTAATGTGGTTAGAAGATTGTGTGTGTGTTAAGGAAAATATGGAAACTTTAAATAATTACTCTAAGATTAGTAATATTTAGAAATAATCATGGGGTAAATTAGGAGGCAGCTTGAGCTGTAGTTAGGGGAGAGTTGATAAGTTTACATTCAAAAATGAAAATGTCTAGAGAGCTAATTGAAACATTACAACTTCACCATAAACTAAGCTGGGTTTCCATGTAAGCTTGTCATAAGTTTATTATTATTAGAGGTAAATTGAGTGTATTCCTATTTGAAGAACTGAAAATCCTTTGATACTAATGTATGAGTAATTAAATGAGAGGTTATTAGCATACAAATAAAAATCTGTTTCCCTAGTGTAAAACAGGTATACAGTATATCAAACTACTACAATTAAAAAAATACTATACAGAATTGCACATATCTAATAATGATTGTAGAAGAAGGAATACATAAAAGGGAAGAGGTAAGTCTTCAGTAAGCAGAGTTACTATATTGGTCATCCTTACAACAGGGAAAGATTATTTTTTTTAAGATAAATTTCCTACAGATCTACAGTACAGAGAATCATTTTTAAATAATGACATTATTAGTTTGGTTAATTCTGATAAATCCTAATAATACATTCATTATTCTAGTAAATATTTACTTATAATTTCTGAAATAAACTAAGCATTGTTTAAGCCAGTTTAGAGCCAGTTTATATTAGCCAGTTTATATTAAGACATGATCAATTAAGTTAGTAGCCAAGACAGGGCAGGGCAGCAGAATGAAGGTAGCAAAGGGCCATAAAGTAGAAAATGTATGTTGTCAAAGTGTGAATAGGCTGCCAGGAAAACCCTGTTATTCAGCTAAGTGGAAGAGGTGTACTAGTGTTCACTATCTTTGAAAAAACATGGTGCTCTAAATTTAAGTGATTGTGTTGTATATCAGGGCATCTGTTAAGTGGATGTGAGTATAGTAGGAATAAACTCAACTGCCTCTGGAAAATCTGAGGTATCTCCAAAACAAGGTGTATTCTACCCTTGCAGGTAGATCTGAAAATGTGTATTCTATCCTTTCAAACAGCAAGAGTGACATCATGTGCTTGTTTGAACCATTTGTTCAGTTCTTTGTGAAGAAGAGGAACTGCACCTACTTAGATTTGTATAAAATTCTTTCTTTCATTTTAAACAATGACCCCAGTCAGCATGCAGGTTGGATTGTATCCCATCCTCTTTCTTCCCATAATTCCTTTTCTTCTCTGCTTCTTTTAAGCTCTGACTAGCTATATTTGAGATACCTGTCAAGTGATTAAACAAATTGATCACGAGATTAAAAAAATTATTTCAATTCATCACAGTTTTAATCACACTGTTAAATAGTATTAAACTCATTTTACTGAGCTAGCTGGGTTCCCTTCAGCTGAGTGAGCCCTTGTTTGCATGGGAGGGAGGATTTTACTTCCTCTCCTCTCCTCTCCTGTCCTCATCCTCTGGTGGCAGATGGGTACTGCACCTGATCCAACACTATAACAATAGCACTAGTTGCAATTGACAGCCCTTTTTCCAGGGTCCACCAAGAACACCCTCTTTAGGTGTCTGATTCCCAGACATCACTTCTCTTGGACAGAGACCTGGGTTTCACTCCCTTCAGGCGAGGGATTTTAAGACTGCACAGCTCCTTGCCTTACACTGTGATATCCCTAGCAAGCCAGACTGTCTAAAAAGGCCAGTGTTGGTTCTTTGCTTTCTCTCCAAGGGCTATGACCAGAATATTGTCTGCAGTTAGAGGTTGCCACACAATTTCTTCTAAGCAAGCATGTTAATTCTTAAGCATTACAGGGGAAAAAAAACAATAAAAGTTCATACACACATGCTAGATGCTTCCCAGAGATCATTCCCCAACTCCAGCCTAGCGCTTTATAGATTTTAGTCCTTCAAAACTCACAAGTGGGTTTTCCCCCTGGTTACAAGGTCATTTCAGTCTTAGATCCAGATCTAGAATGAAGGCAAATCAACCATTTCTTTATACCTCTTGGACCTTTGATCTTAATCTTCCGTAATAGGTTATAAGTACAGAATGTCCCTTTCTTCAGGGCATAACTTCTAAAGGGTGGATTTTTGCATAACTGGAGAGGTGGAATTTGCTTTATCTACTTCCCAAGGATTCCTCAAGAAATTCATTTAACATTTAGTGTCCTTCAAATCTACACTTATCTGGTACAATTCAGTATAGTCTTTTGAATCCCTTTATATTTCCCAGATCTCACTTCTGTCACATCTCCCCCTAGGAAGATGTATACAATCCTGGCTCACTTTAATAATTAACTTAATACAATAAGGTCTTCCAAGGATGTTGCAGGAAATTGCTGTTTCTGACACAACACCTACACAACTCTGATGTCCTAACACTACATTAACCATTCCTAGAACTGAAAATTAACTAGCTTTAGTCAGACTGTGCTATGTCCAGACTTTGTGTGATGGATGGCAGGAGAGAGATCGCTCGATCATACCTGTTAGGTTCACTCACTCCGGGGCACCTGGCATTGGCCACTGTCGGTAGACAGGATGCTGGGCTAGATGGACCTTTGGTCTGACCCAGTATGGCCGTTCTTATGTTCTTATGTGTGCTTTTCAGAAGTAGTATTTTGGGAAATGACATCATAGCAGGTTGGAAAGGGTTACCTGCTGTGAATTTTGGGGGGTGGGTGGGGAAGTTGGTTTGTAAAAGATACAGTATTTGCTAGGTGGCTCATCTCTGGAAATACTGTGCATTTCCCAGTCAAAAATATTGGGTCTGCTTCCTCTCACATCACTCTCACACAGTTGTAACTTCACTGGCTTTAGTTAGATTATGCCTAATTTAGAGCACTGTAACTGAGAGGAGAATCACATCCAGCAATTTCAAGATGGACCTGAGTTACAATATTTGACTGGAGTGAATGCAGCTCTTCAGTAGGGACAGAGGGCCTGAATAACACCCATTTGGGCCAGAGTCTCTGATCTACTAAATGTACTTTTCACTGTGGATGCAGAAAGTGGCCTGTAAGCAGCCAGAGGTGTACACTGGTAGCTCCCCTGTGGAAGGGAGCTCTCCAATGAGAGGAAGCTCATGCAGGAGGTGGCTCTGCTGGCAGAACTGGCATTTTAGTGATGGGCCTGGGCCGCATGGGGAGATCTGTGACAGAGCAGAGCTCTGCTGCTTCTCTTGATCTTCCAGTGACATAACTTGCACTGCAGCTGAGTGGCCCTGAATCAGAGAACTACAAAGGAGTCCCTTTGTGGCTCCTTCACTGTACTAATCTTAGAGAATGAAAGTCAATGATTTAAATGGGCTTTAGCTCTAGCCAGAGTATTTATCATTTAATTTTTTTACCTCTGCTGGGTACAGTTAAGTTCAGTGACAGCTCTTCAGTCCCTTGAAAAAACAACCTACCTATTTCAGTGTTTAAATATAGACTTTGGAGGCTAACATCAGATACCTGTTTCAGAAGATATTGGCCATTAATATTGATTGAGAAAGATATAATAATCAGATTTTAATGGTAATAGGGCCAGATGATAACATTTAAATGCGGTTTGAGTTTGAGATTCTCAACACCCACAAAATTTAGCTGGGGTTTTGATTTGCACTAATTTCTAATATTTTTATGCAGAAGACAGTTGACTCTCCATTTCTTCATTATGGGATAATAATCATGTGCTTCTATCTACCTGGAAACTTTTAGAAATTCAAACCTAAGAAAATATTTAACTCCGTTAAGTCAATATGTACACCCTATTCATATATAATGAAATTTCAAGGAAAAGCTTTCTTTTGCCTGTTACATAGCTATAGCAGCAGTTTTATTCTGGATAGATATGAAGACATTTAAATCAATGGCACATGCAGAATATCAATTACAAAGTCCTCAAGAGCTTTCCAAGTAGGAAACTTGATGGAGTCAGTTTCTCATATGCTGCTAATTTGTAACGTTTGGTAACCTATCAGTTAACAATTATTCTGGGTACACTTATGCTGTATTTCTGGGAATCATCCTTACACACATTATTTACAACAACTGTCAGCAAATATATTATTAATCCCATCAGAACAACACTCAGAATCAACCACTTTCTGATCTGTATAGGACTGTTAGAATCATTCAGCAGAGCTGCTAGCTGACACTGTTTACATCTTTTTGCAACAGACCCCATTTCTTTTGTTGGTTTTTTTTCCTTACTGTTTTGTAGTCTTAGACTTAGGTAAAAATTGGGGCTGTCAAGCAATTAAGAAAATTAATCGTGATAAATTGCACTTTTAATCAATAATAGAATACCATTTATTTAAATATTTTTGGATGTTTTCTACATTTTAAAATAAATTTATTTCAATAAAACACAGAATACAAGTGTACAATGCTCACTTTATATTTGTTTTTGATTACAAATATTTGCACTGTAAAAAACAAAATAGTATTTTTCAGTTTACCTAATACAAGTACTGTAGTGCAATCTTTGTCATGAAAGTTGAACTTACAAATGTAGAATTATGTACAAAACTAAGTGCACTTAAAAACAAAACAATGTAAAATTTTTAGCGCCTACCAGACCATTCAGTCCTACTTCTTGTTCAGCCAATCACTCAGACAAATAGGTTTCTTTGCATTTATGGGAGATAACGCTTCCCGCTTTTTGTTTATAACGTGACCTGAAAGTGAGAACAGGCATTGACATGGCATTGCGGTATTTGGTGTCACAAGATATTTATGTACCAGATGTGTTAAATATTCATATATCCTTTCATGCTTCAACCATCATTCCAGTGGAATAACAATATAAAGTGAGCACTGTAAACTTCATATTCTGTGTTTGTAATATAAATCAATATACTTGAAAATATAGAAAAACATCCAAAAATATTTAATACATTTAAATTGGTATTCTATTGTTTAGCAGTGTGATTAAAACTGTGATTAATCACAATTACTGTTTTGAGTTAATTGCATGAGTTAACCGCGATTAATTGTCAAGCCTAGTAAAAATACATTTAACTCTCTCAGCAGTTTACTTTATGTAATACTCTTGACATGTAACCCCTTACTTAGAGTTTACCTTGTACTGGAACTCCAAGCCTCCAGGACATCTTACCAAAAGGACTACAATTAAAATGGCTACCAGTGTCCTCTGACCTAATTTCCCAGTGTGCTTACTGTTGTTATTTGTGTGTAGGGAAGAAAAAAAATCATAGAATATCAGGGTTGGAAGGGAGCTCAGGAGGTCATCTAGTCCAACCCCCTGCTCAAAGAGGAGAGAGATCCAGCCCAGTGCCACTACCAAGAGCCAGCCAAGACCACAGGAAGATTCCAGACCAAACACAGCATTGGCATCTCTCATGATTTTGTCATGACTCTGGAAATTTAGAGGTGTTTTTTAATGAAAACATGAACTGCTGACAACTCAAGATATTTCCATTATTCAAAATGGCCACCATCTCCTATTATTGTCAATGGAGCTGAAGCCAGCAAGATGACCATTTCCCTACAGCTTATCTGCATCTAGAAGTGAAGCTACCCATTGTTTTCAATTAGACTGGAGCCAGCCCAGAGGCAAAATGGCTCCCACTTTATGGCTAAATCTACATTGCACATTTCTTTCAGCAGCATGTAGGGTACATACCTGTATAGCCCACCTAGTGCCAGTAGAAATAATAGTGTAGACAGAAAGGCACATCTTAGGCAAGTAAAGACAAGGGTAAAATACAAGTACATACCCAACATTCCCTCTATCACCCAAGCCGGGCCACCCTGAATGATGTCTCCTCTTATTTTACATATAAATAATCATTTTGATTTACTTAAAAAAAAAAAAAAAGCCCAAGAGAAAGATGGAATTGTAGAAGGAAGGTGTAAACTTTTGTAGAGGTGAACAAATACCAGCAATATGTATTGATTTGTATAGAAAAAAAATTCAGGCTATACTCAATTTGGAGTTGTGGATTGTTTTTTTCTCTCTTGAAGCTAGAACATTCTAGTGCCTAAAGGAAAATGGTTTATTTTATGTATTAGTTTGCAGTTGGAGAATATGAACTCCACTTTCCTCAAAACTCAATTACAAATGATCAAAATGACAAAATCAAATCCACCTTGAGAAAAAATAGACCTCTGACCAACATGCTAGTATACCATACCCCATAAACTTATTTTGAAGGTAGTTTTTATTTAACGTCCTAGTTCTCACATAACTCATGTTATTAGCCAAGGCTCTGATACTATGTCATTTATCAACTGATCAGCTGTGTCTTCATGAATCACTGTCTCCAATTTTGACATAAGCCTTTTTTCTAAGGCCACCTGGGCTTTGTCACTATTCAACTGTTGAAAAGAAACAGTACCTCATTAAAATGGGGGCCAGATACTCAGCTGATGGAAGGGGGATTTTGAGTTTTCCTCCCTGACATCTTTTAATTTTGCTGAGTTTGTTCTTGTGACCTTTTTTGTTAAAAACAAACTATACACAGTAGTATATATAGAGCAGCTGATAAGCAGCTCCTATGTACGGCATGTGCAAGAGCTATTCATAAAAAAACCCCAAAAACATTCACGCTAAATCTAAATATCCCATGGTTTAAATACCTCTAGGCCCCTCGCTGCAAAAAAAGATGATATAATTCAGAGAAAGTTTAAGAAAGAAAAAACAAAGAAACCAAGAACAACATATTTCTCATTGTTCCTTTAAAAAGCAATGTGACACTTCCTCTTTTATGTGATTAGAGTCTGCATCAAAACTAGGGCCCAGCTCCACCATTGCACCTATGCAGATGTAATCTGACCCTGGGACAGCCTAATTAAAGCCAGTACAGCTCCATGCAGGCACAGGGGTCCATCTGCTTGCATCCAGTTGCAGGATGATGACCAACATTTGTTAGTGAGCTAGTGTAAATTACAGTGCTTTATTGTAATTCACCACGATCTGTTCCTGGTAGATCATTTTCAAATGCACATATTTAGATAATTCATTTTTTCCAAATCAGCAAGTGTTCTAATCTTCATGAAGGGACATCTCTGCTCAGTGTATTTGTCATATTGATTGTGTTTTGAGATTTGTTTTTCCTATTCCCTACAATTAAAATGTATTATTATAATATATAATAGAAGAAATTTCATCCAGATGAACATGTACTTTTTATTGTACACTTGCAGTAAATAATTGTGGATAATTTATAAAAGAGTCTCTGATGGATTCGATTAGGAGAATTGAGGGGTTGGCTCAACTGTAGAGAGTTTCAGATCCATATCTTTTCTGAAACTGCATTTGGGAATTTTGTATTTGTGACAGCTAGCTACTGTTAGCTAACTAATCAAGGGTAAGAGAAGGCCTGTCTCCACATCTCTGCTAATCTATTTCAGTCTTGACCTGCAATACACATCAGCTCTTCCAGTCTTGGGTCATGAAGGCGAAACTGCCAAACTATTCTGTTGACCAAAGTAAAGAACTTCACTCAAGCCTCTAGCTAAAGAGGCTAGCATAATATTGATTAGCTCCCTGTATTTTTGAGGAATAGAGTAAAGTGACTAGAAAATGTCATAAATAAATAAGGGCTACATCTTTCCATTGATCTGCATGTGGAACTCATTCCTGAAATCAATAGGGAATTCTGTAGGAGGTTAAAAACAAACCATTAATAGTATATGACCGTAAATGAGATAAGATAAGGACTCCCAAATCATTTTGGCTCACTAAGACAGGTTACGTCCTCTTATCCCCTGCTCCTCCCCCCACCATCCTCAAGCAACATGGAAAAGATTTTGACATATTAGCCATTGTTTTGTAATATTAACTTTGTGACCAACATGCCTGGATGATTTTCTGTAACTTGCACTGAATTTTTGTGGGTTTACTTTAGGGAAGAGTGCAGCAGAATGAAATTATTAGCCAAACACTTATTATTAACAGTATCACTCACACCAATGTACAGTGTCACGTTTTGCAATTGTACTGAAGACAATTGCTCTGTATGAACATTCAACAATGTGTTGAAGTGAAAACAAGGATAGACATTCTGAGTGTCACTAAGTATTTTCTCCTCTCTGATATATCTTTTCACAAATGAAGAAAGTGTTTTTCTGAGCGATTAGGACACAGAACTGGAAGTTAGGACTACTGGGTTATATCCTGACTATGCCACTGGCAAGCAGTGTTATATACAGCCAGTCTTTTTAGGGTGGGATTTTCAAAAGCACTTAAGTGAGCCAAACCAACAAATAGCTTTCATGTTGCCCTCATAAATCTTTCTTTCACGAATACTCATCAGACTTTCTTTTCCCATGAATATTCTCATGCCGAAAGACAGCTCATATGAACTATTTTGGAATGTGAGTGAAAGATTTGAGCAGCACCCAAGTTCTTATTTGAAGACTATTGGTGTGTGTTTTCATATGGGTATTTGCCATGCTCTAGTGTCTAGCTGTGTTTAGCCCAGCAAAAACCTAGAATTGCTGAGGTGTGTGGAAAATTGAACATTTACAACAACAACAAAAGATAGTTGTGTCTCCACTAGGATTTTTTCAAACCTGTAATTCCCACTAGTTGCAACTCCACTGGCTTGGAAAATTATTATTGAAATAGCCCATGCTTGCTCAGATGTTCTTACCACTAGGACATCTAAACCTATTCAGATCCTTGTCTAACCTTTTCTTCCATCAATGAAGATGCTTTCATGGGGAATTGTTTGAAAATTTCTACTGTAATAGAAGCAGAGCCAGGAGATTAAATTCCTCTTCATTCGCTAAAGGTATAGCAGCAATGCAGGCTCATGCCTCCTTTCTCAACAATTGTCATTTTAACCCTGTCCTGAAAAGTCCAACTTTAGGGCTAATGTCATTAATCAGTCCCCGCACATATTCAGTCCTCAGCTTCTCCTCAGAGTGCCAAAAAGTGTGTCAGTAAAGATGGTGTTTTATGCCACTGAGACCACTACATATATTTCACATTGGCTGCCAAACATTTTTCAGAATATATCAACTTTCAGTAACTATCAATATGGGCTGGATTTAAACATGTACTCAGATATTAAGAGACTCAACACATTGTCAATTCACTGAGACATGCAGATCTTGTCTCTGACCTGCCTTTAAGAGAGGACAGGGTTATCGTCATATAAACTGCTTGCTTCAGCTTTGGGAAATGTTGTTCCTTATCTGTTGCACTACTTGATAAATTCATGGAGGATAGGTTCATCAATGGCTATTAGCCAGGATGGGAAGGGATGGTGTCCCTAGCTTCTGTTTGCCAGAAGCTGGGAATGGGCAACAGGTGATGGCTCACTTGATGATTACCTGTTCTGTTCATTCCCTCTGGGGCACCTGGCATTGGCTACTGGCAGAAGACAGGATACTGGGTTAGATGGACCTTTGGTCTGACCTAGTATGGCTGTTCTTATGAACAATCCCAATTTTTCCCCTGCCATGAGAGTGTCTAAACCTGAACCACTGAAATCAATGGAAGTTTTGCCACTGACTTCAATGTCTGCTGCATCAAACCTATACTAAATACTTCCTCTTTCCATTTTTCAACAGTGCACCCTCCCCCTAACATACCCTTAGACTTCACCATCTGATTTACCACTCTATTACCAAGTAATTGGGCTAATAACAACTTGTCAAGCAATATCAACATTTTCCCAAAACATGGCAAATTTCAGTTACATACAGCCTTGAGCCTTCAAACACTTTGTGCACATGCTTAACTTTAACACTTGAGTAGTCCTATAAAATTAAACATGGGCATAGGTATTTGCAGGATCAGGTCTCAAATTTGAAAAATTTTAATAAGTGAAATAGTAACAGTTCTTCCTGCCTGTCACGGTGTCCACTCAGCATATGTGGCACCTCCTCCTGGTTGCTCTGCAGATTAGCTCTTGCCAGGCATTTCCCTCCTCTGGCGGTGTCTCTCCTGTTGTGACTTTCACCTGGTGGCCCTTCTTGCTCCCAGGGTTGAAGCTTCTTGTTTGTGGCTTGGAGCCCCAGGTCTTCCCTTTCCAGAGAAATCAAAATCCTTCCAGACAGCTGTCCAGCTGGCATCTCCACAGTCCTATGCCACTTCCCACTGGCAGGTGGGGAACCAAGGGCTATCCTATACTCTGGATTACAGTCCAGAACCCCTATAACAAGCAACCAATGTCTGCATGATCCTACCCCCTTGCTGCTGTTTTCCTGGGCTTCTTCCTACCTATTTGGCTTCCCTCTCTTTCTGGGCAGTTAATTGACCTGTCTACCCACTTTAATCCCTTCAGGCCTTGTGTGGGGTAGGCACATTAACACATTGCCCTAAAGTCCATCACATAATTATCCAGTTGTGTGAGTGCTGTATGTGGTACAATACGTTCACTGGTGAAAAAAGCATTATTTAAATCTTTATCTGTTTGGAGTCAATGTGCCTTCTATGCCAATGGCTGATGAGATATACTGCCTCCACTAACAATAACTAAATGCTTTCTCTCTCCTTGGTTTAGAACATCCTGGATACCAGTGAGAAGCACTTATCCTGGAATGTCAAGGTGCAGGATGGGCACCTTCCTATCTTCTACATGGTATACTCCACTGAATGGCCTGTTTCACTAGCCCAAAGTGTACATGATGTTTGGAATCACACTGGACAAGCATAAGCCTTCACACCCTACCTGCAGGATTTAAAGGGCAACTACTTGATGGGGGGGATGTTAGGTGGCAGGGGGTGAGGTGTAAATAAACAAACTAGACTCAAAAGTAATGATTGTGGAAAAAAGAATGTTTTATCAAGAAAAATAATTTGTTTTATATTACATCATTGTTCATGTTCCATTTAGAACTTGGAATATGGAGTTCTGACTATAGTTTGGCAAAATTCATTACCTGGCAAAAAGAAATGTGTGCATAACCCAGAGAGGGAGCCAAATCAAATCCCTTTTTAAAAGTTACAGGTGAAGAATAACACATTTCTTACAGATAATGTCAGTACACTCCTGCTCTTTGATTGATGGGATGCGTTAAGTACAGACCTTTAATTCAGCACAGCTGGATGTCTATGAAGCATCTGGCACCGGCCACTGTTGGAAGACAGGATATTGCGCTAGATGGACTGTTGACCTGACCCAATATGCCTGTTCTTATTTCTCTTGTTCAGCTCCCTCTCCTACACTCAGAGGTCTGTGTGGTCAGCAGTACTAGCAACAATCTGCCTCACTAATAGTTGGAAGAAAGAGCCTCCTCTCCCAACAACAGATATTTAATAATTTGACACTTTGTCCAGGCAATAGCTTTGCCAACTAATGAGAATTGATCACTTTAAAAAAAGTTACCTTTTTTAATCTCTGGAATTTAACACTGCTCTAGTTTTGTGGAGTGAATTGTAATGGGCCATCACATTAAGTTATTTCCCTATTGCATGGAGGATTCCTTCATGATAGTTTCACAGTACTAGCCAGCTCTTCTAGCACCCTGGATTGGTATTTTGCTTCTTGCTGTGGTCAGTGTCAAGCAACCAATCTTAGAGTGCCCTGCTCTCCACAACACATGTATATGACAAGAAGAGAGTATCAAACTCTTTGCTTCTGTGTAGTCAGAGCAATGTCATGATGATGAGGCACTCAAAATCCACCACTGTCCAGGAGGAATAATTGATTTAGCTTCTGGAGGACCCAATTTACCCATAGATGCCAGAGTGAAGAATGGAACCCAGCAGGAGTGACACAAAATCTCCTACTCTAGACAATGCTGCCCCTCAAAGGCAAGATATGGAGAAAAGAAAAAGGTGTGGGCTCTTTTGAGAATGAAGGGAAGGGTTTAAGCCATCTCTTTTATCAAACCTCTGCTGAATGATTCGAGGGTGCAGGTACAGCTTATCTAGGGGGGGAAGGGAAGATTCTATTTTTATTAGTGTGTATCAATGTAAAAACTGCATGAACTAAGGGATGATTAGTAGTGGTTTACATTACTTGACAAGATCATTTTCCATGTGGCTAGTCCTTCATGAGGCAAAATTGGAAGTGGGAGGGGAAAAAGAAATAATCAGATTTACTTGATATAAAATTGTACAGTTAGTTTTGCATACAAACATAGTGAAAATTTCACTATGGTTAGAAGTAAGCCACAATCTATAGGACTATGGAGTAATATAAGTGCATTTTTTAATTGGGGGAATGTTTGTACTGCCCAAATGGGCCATCTTCCATGCACCGCTATCACCCCTCCTACACAGACCGGGGGGGCGGGGGGGTCAGTTGCCTCTGTAGTACTGCTTTCCCTTCAGGAAGGAGGAGTGTAGTCTTTGAGGAGGACCTCCTGCCCTCTAGTCTCTCTGGGAATTGCTTTGCAAAGGCAATACAGATCTTCTCCAGAGCTCCCTGCATGGTAGGGATCCCCTTTTCTGAAGATGTTGCAAGCATAACAGTTGCTGAAGTGAGAAGGGGAGCCAGAGCTGCTGGGGCACATAGCTGACAGGGACACAGTGACACTGAGTACATGTCCCCAGGGATGTGCAGGTGGGTCCTTTGGGCCCTTCTACAGAAAGGCAAATTCCAGCTACTGAAATGAACAGCCAGGGACAAAGTGTGAAGGTATTGTCATGGAGTTTTCCTTTCCCACAAGTTTTGCCATGGAAGTTGGTAATCTGGACCAGTGTTAGTTAAATAGGCATGGGTTGTACATTATTATTTTAATGCAGTTGAATAAGCTTTGGACACATGTGGCCATAGAGAGAAATCAGTATAAAGCTCAATACCTTAATTCCCTTTTTGTTCTTCTTAATCACATGTTTCTCTGGAGTAAACCATAAATAAAGAGTGAGTGAAATCGAAGTAAGAACCTTAGGACTTGACATTGTATACAAAATACACATTAATTTAACATTTGGCTTACTATTTCAAACGAGAAAGTCTGGCAATGCTGCTGTTGATTTTTTTCATAGTAACCTTGATGTACACACGTTGCATGTAAGAAGTATTAAGGATTGCTATTGAAACTGGTAAAATGCCATACATCATATCCTATAATGATTTTAATCCTGTCCTCAGATTTTTCATGTAGTTATGCATGCAACTCCCATTGATGTTGCTTATACCCTGCATTGTTTTTTTCTAGGAAAGAAGGCTATTATGAAAACCTTGGGCTAGTACAAACATGTAGTAACTTCACTGAAAACCAGTTAGTTCCAACAGTGTGTAAGCCAATGGTTCTCAACCCATGGCCTGTGGGCCACTTGCGATCCAATCAGCACAGAGCTGCAACACGTGATATCCTTGGGGCCATACAGATAGTATATATATTGGGTGGATGTGGCCCATGTAACAGAGAGAGCTGCAGATGTGGCGCACAATGGTAAACAGATTGAGAACCACTGGTGTAAGTCTTAAGAATATTTTTCTAGTGACTGTTAATAAATTCAAGCCCCTATTCCCACTGAGCTACTTGCAAACAGGCAGTTCTGTGTAGATTTCAAGGGCGTTCTGTGTAATGCACTATAAAGGTTACACACTAGGAAAGCCATTGTGCAGACTTGTGCAGACAATGACTTCAATGGGAATTCTGTGCATGGAGGGTGTGCAGGTGGGTCTTTAATTCAATCAGATTACAGCTCATGGAAATGTATTGATTAAATGGTTTTTCTATCAGAAAATGTTGATTCATCAAAACCAAAAAAAATTGTGGGAAACGGTTGGTTTTGATTAAACTTTTGCTGGGAGGGTGTCACAAATCCAGGATATAATTTCTGCTCATAATGAGAGACATCCACCCTGGAATATCCAATAGCCTGGGGGATAGGACATTCAGCTGGGCTGTGAGAGATGCAGGCCCCTGCTTCAAGTCAGGCAAAGCAGGGACTTGAATGTGCATTTTCCACATCCTCTCAGACTGCCCTGGCTATCAGCCTGTGAGTTATTCTGAGATGGAAGTTTCACTCTGACTTTTTTTCTGTGGAATTGTTTGAAAGGTCTTGGGTTCATTCTAATGAACAATGGGAACATTTTTTTAAACCTCAAAGATTTTCATGGGACAGGAAACTCTTTTCCTGCCCAGCTCCAGGCAGGAGGTCAACCTGCAACTGAATGCTTCATTCTTTGGGAACCAGATTTCCCTTTGCGTCCTCAAAATACATACTACTTGCTGCCCAAGGAAGATTGGGGGGGGGGGGGGGGGAAGAGATTTTTACTGCTACCTCTCCAAAGAGAGAATTTAATTAGAAAATAAGCAAATCACCCAAGGGCTAGGAAAATCTGTTTGTATCAAGTTCTCTAGTAGTTTTGTAATGTACACTCATAGGCCTGGATCCACAAGGGGACTGAAGTGTTGTAACACTCATTCTCACAAGGCCTAACTTTGAGGTGCCTAGAAAGATCACAGGAACAACAGTGTGACCCTACAAAGTCTCAGCTAAGTACTGTACAGTCAAGAAGAATATGACATTTCACCTGGAATGTGGGAGACCCAGGTTTAGTTTCCCCCTCTGCCAGATGCGGCAAAATGATTTGAACAGGAGTCTTCCCTACCTCTCAGGAGTGCTGTAACTATGGAGCCATGGGATATTCTGACGTGGGTCTCCCTTAAGCTTTCCTGTTGAAGCTATTCTATTGCGCATACATAAATAGTGATTGGAGTCAAGGGACTGAACCCTGGGTCTCTCACTTCCCCAGTGAGTGCCGTAACCATTAGCATCTCCCTAACCCAATGACTAATAATTTATCCAAAGTGGAACAGCTTCAAAGGAGAGGCCACTCTACATCAGACTATGCCCTTGCTCATGGATTGGAGCATACTCCTGAGAGATGTGGGAGACTCCTCTTCAAATTGTTTCTCCTCATTAGGCAGGGGGGTGGGGAATTGAACCATGGGCACCCACATGCCAAGTGAATCATCTAACCACTGGGTTATAAATTGGGCACCTGGTCTTGCCAGGTTTTAAATAGAACCTAATCTATTATGTGACCTCCAAACATGCCTACTGGATTGGGCTCCACAGGTAAGATAGGCAGAGGCGTGCCTATTTCCCCCTGTGGCTTGGAGAAAGGTGTCTGGACACCTAGAGTGACGCAGCAGTTCACGTGTAAAAAAGTAAAAAATGTAGGCACCTAAGGAAATTTTACAGCAATAACCTACTTCAGTGTTGAGTGAGTTTAGGCACCTATCAGGGATAGGCAGCAGCGGAGCAGGGCTTTTGTCAGTCACACTGGTGCCAAAGCTAGAACTTAGATGCCTCAGCCACCAGACATAGGCACGTAAAGACTTCTGTGGATGGGGGCCTCTGTAGCTTTCATTTTGAATTAGTCACCATAACTATCTGACTTCTAGATAGGTTTTTCCCATTTACTTTCAATGAGGTTTATGCTAAGTCACTAGAAAATGTCACTTTGCTTTCCAAATCACTTAGGCCATACAATACTGACTGGAGCAATTCCTAAATATCCTTAAAAAGCTGGTCCTTAGTAACCATGCTACAAATTATGAAGTGAATTTCAGTTAGCCATATCTTTATCTAACGCAGCAGGATCCCTAACATCAAACTTGCGCAGATTTATGTTTTCTGACTAGAAGCAACATATGCTTTTGAAACCACTAGAGAATGCAGTAACAGGAAAATTGTGGCTCTAGTTAAACAGGTCCCCAGGGAATGCCTGGTAAATGTCCAGAGTAGCAATTAGGAAAGGTTAACTTATGATGTGACAAGGAAAAGTAGTACAACTTAGATAACACTAATAAACTGCACTGCTGCTGAAGAATGATAGATTAGCCTGATGTTTTGTATAAAAAAAGAATTTTTAAAAAAATCCTGAATTTAGTTGAGAGTGTACAGTTATTTAATACACTAACACACATGTTTTGGTGAGCCTGCATGAAGCCTACATGAGAAACACAGGTTCTGTAGTGAACACAAGGGCAATATACAATATTCTAATTTGTGTAGCTGTCAAAAAATGAATCACAGCAACTAGTTATTGCCTTCCAGGAAGAAGGAAAGTATCAGTGATAAAAGGACTTCTGGAGTGACTACAGCATAACTTTTACCTGGGAGAGCTGACTCTTACATGCTACGGACATGGGAGGATTATAGGC
The DNA here is from genome assembly GCA_032164245.1 of Sternotherus odoratus. Classification (NCBI taxonomy): domain Eukaryota; kingdom Metazoa; phylum Chordata; order Testudines; family Kinosternidae; genus Sternotherus; species Sternotherus odoratus. The sequence continues at coordinate 35,033,392 of JAVMKO010000004.1, forward strand.
TACATATATTATAGCCCTTAGCTGTGGGTTTTGTAAAATGCATTTTTTTCTATTTAAACACTCATCAATTAAAAAAGCCTTCTTTCCAAAGATAAGCCATTTTGTTATTGTTGAGCTTCTTATACTAAGATTTATAGCACATTTTCCCTTCTATTTAATTATTCAATAAGTATTATTACATTTTTAGCCAATCTACTTTTCTATTTTATTCCCTGATCCAATGTAAAGCCCCAATCTTTCCAAGATTTGCACATGTGCTCAACTTCATGTACTATAAACTAAAATTTCAATGGGACTACTCAGAGTGCACAGAGTTAAGCACATCTGTACGTCTTTGCAGGCTTAGGGCCTAACTAATGCTCTTTTCACTTAGTGCTATTCAGAGCTTCCCAAACCTTTGAAGCATTCTTGTTTGCTAGGTGTGTTGACTTGGTAATGTCTCAGACCAATGAGAATTAGAGACTTGATGATTAGAGGTTGAGGAAGAGGCTTGGTGTTTGACTGTCCATTGATCGCAATGGAAAGGCCCACATGACTTCATTTGGATGTTTCTATCTGTCAGGTGGAATATTCCATTGCAAAACATTTATAATTTCATCAGGTGTATTCACGGCAGCTGATTGGATTCTGAGCCTGCTTTCCCTGAAGTCAGCAGACAAAATTCTCTTGACTTCAATGGGGTCAGGGCCAGGCCCAGGATTACAAAATATTATCTTCCAAGTAATTTAATGTGCACTCCGTGACACATTAAGAAAAAAAATGGCTCAAAGTATTAACTCAGAAAGACAACCCCAAGAAAGAATCCATGACTTCTATAACCTCCATGACAAAGTGTGATACAGAGGCCCAGTGGTAGGGCTCTGTGTCTGTTTTCCAGCAATACCAGAACAGAGGACAGGGCTTAGTGAAACTTAGTGAAGTCCTTAAGCTGCTCTAAAAAGTGCCTCAGGATTGCCCCATCTCCCCAGGAAGGGGAGGGTAGGAAAGGGTGGTGGACTAAAGCCACCTTTGCTCTGTCCACCCTTTCTGATCAGTGCTGATACACTGGGATCTGGCCTCTAATCTTTGCTCCAAGGAGTTTAGTCTAAATGATACAATATAATTAAAGCTACAGCATAACAAACTACATTACTACAAATGTAGAGAGCAAAGAAAACCTGTTTTCTAGTTCATATCAACCACAGTAACTTCCCTATGGACCAAGCTTAATTTACAGTCAAAGGTGAAGAGGAAAAATGCCCTATACTTTATCTATAAACTTCTCTATAAGTAATACCTATTATTTTTGTTATATGTTGACAGAATGATTGTCTGAACAAAACCAGAAAATAATGAAGTATCAGCATGTGGTATTGTTAGCATAATACCTTAGATTTTCCTTTAACCAGTGAAGAAAAAGAATGTTAATGTTACACTTTATACAGGACATAAAGTCATTGCTATACTTTTCCTTGTGGTGAATTACAGTCAGAATCCCATGCAGTTCAGCTAGTTATAAATATTAACTTTGCTTTGTTCACATTGGCAGATGTGCTTTTATTTTCTTAAAGATGGAGAATATGCCGGGTCTGCAGTAGCATTGATTCACAATTCCAAGCTAATTGTAAGATAACTTCCTAAAGATCTCAAGCAAAAGGAAGTCCCAGAACAAAGCAATGTCAAGTATGCACGAGTCACAACACAATGTGCTGATTACAAGCCTTTGGAAACATGCTTGAAAGACAAGTCTAGCAAAAAAAAAAAAAAAAAAAAAAAAAAAACCACAGAGGCGCTTCAACAGATTTTTAGTGTGAAAACAACATCTGAACGTGCCTGTTCCCACTTGAAAAAAAAAATGAAATAATGAAAGGTACTGGAGAACTAGAGATGAAATCATTGCATAGCCAAAATGCTGTTTAGTCTGTTCCTAAAATTTGCATAAGTTATACTTTCACGGAATTGTAAATAAACTGGACTGATCTGGAACAGTGTTTGATTGAAAGGTGCCAAAGGAGATCATCCTGCCATGCAAGATGTAATGTATAAAGTTTTTGTTTAAAATAAAGAGTTAGTAGAACATAACAGACTAAGTCAAACAAAGGGTAACACTTTCAGATAATTTATCTGCAGGAATGCAAACGCTGTGCATTCCTGATCACTCACGTAGGTACTACACTTTTGAGCAGAATAACATGTACAGTATTTCTTTGTGAATAAGCCCTGCACCCATTCCTTAGATTACCACAGGTACAGGCTTCACATCACTGGCATACTTTATGAATTCAAGTATTTTAGATATCTATTTTGGTCAGCTCATGAGATCTAATTTTCTCTCATATTTTAAGATTCAGAACCTATGTAAATTTATATATATATAGAACCCAGCTAGAAGATTCTAGATGCAAAACAGTGCAAATTTGCCTCAGCACTTAGAACAAAATATGGCCTCTCCAAAGGTATCAACAGAATAATATAAGTAATGTAAGTGAAGGAATACCCATTTATTAATATAAATAAATAATATCACTGTCCTTTTCATGTAGGGATTACAATGAGTTTCACAAAAGCATACGGTATCATTATCCGAACGTATTTATTTTACATATGGGGAAACTGAGGCACATAGTAGGTAAGTGATTTGCCCAAGGTCCCCAGGAGATCAATGGCAGCACTAGGAATAGAACCCTGAGTCCCTGATCACTCTACAGAGTGGTAACTTTTTATGGACACCTTGCACCCACTAATTATTTTTAACAAATGGATATGAAAGCATGTTTTTGTCCTGAGATACTAGAGGAGTGTTCACAACTAGCTTCACATAGTATGGTATCATTTCTGAGAGCAGTAGCAGTTTGGCTCATTACTGTTGTGCTTTTTAAATGAGGAAATAATTCATAACGTGTCTCACAGGGGGCTTGAGATATTTCATTAATAAACCTTGGCAAAGAACTTTGGGACCTGGACTGACAGGTGCTTGATGGATACAGACTACAGCTATTATTATTTTAATCTTATGAGTCCATTAATGGTGTGGAGCATGAAAGAAATACTTCAGAGACAATAATGTCTTAATTGTATATGTTACTAGCGAAAATACCCAGCGTTGCTCGGGTCAGTCGGAGGTGGGGAGGGGGCAGAGAGCTGAGCGAGTGCGGGGTCCGTTGGAGGGGGTATTATGACATCATAACTATGTCACAGAGAACAGCAGCTGCCCAGCTGATGTGATTGGCCTTTAAATAATTTCACCCTTGGGGGCGTCAGAGGTGAGATTTGAAAAATTTTCAACTCTTACCCTGATTAGGACCCTAAGACCTCTAACTGTACCAAATTTCAAGTCTCTAGCTCAAACGGTGTGGAAGGAGTAATCACACATACATACATACACGCATACACGCACCATTTGACTTTTATATATATAGATTTGCAGCAATACAGTATTTTGTTATGGAGCAGCACTGGGCTGCTGAGGTCTGTAAATGTTTCCTTTGCAAACCCTATTTTCAAGTGTTTATAACATGTTTGTAAATATTTATTCTTAGTTGGAAATTCCTTGACATTTAAAATCCTAAGCAACCAGCACTGTTTCTTTTACTGCTAACATGTGACTTAAAATACACATGCTTCATGCTAAATCCCACAAAAATATATTAATGCAAAGATATAGCTGACATTCTAAGACACACAGAAGTCTGGAAATTAAAAGTTACGGCTCTCACAGCAGGCATAACATGGCCAGTTCAGGCTTATGTTGTATTTTCTAGTTTGTATGTAGTGATGACTTTTATACCTTAATATACGTGCACAAGGTGCCCAAGTTACTGAGTTAAGCACTTTCACAGTCTCAGCTGGCATTGCATTAACATGCTTTAAAATACTTAATTTCCTAGAGTGATTTCATAGAACAAAGAACACAGAGATGTAAATAATCCCCTATTATGAGAAACCCACAGCAAAGCAGTCAAGGTTGAAGGGTGCTGGCTATGGTGGTGAAAGCCAGCATGGCAGAGAATGTGAGGATTCAATGTTTCTCCTCAGCAGCTGCTTCTAGGATTATTGTAGATGTCCCAGTGGCAGTACATGGCCTGGTAGTACTACAGTCTCTCCTTCAAAGTGAATCTTATTCTTCTGGAACTTTAGGTTAGTCACTGCTGCATACCCAGAAGATTGGATATTTGTTATTTTCAGAAGCCGTGTGGGTCCGCCCCTGCTAGGGTGACCCCAGCCTCACCAGCATCACCTCACATGAAAGATGCATGCAAGGTCATGCTGCATGGAAGATGCCATTTTGAAGGACAAGCCGTGAGCCTTTCCACCCCCCCTCAACCAGCATGACCTCGCATGCACAGTGCATGCAATGTCCCATGGTCAGGTGGCATGCTCTTCAAGATGGCGTCCTCCATCCCATGCGGTGTGATACCAGACAAGCTCATCCATCCTGGACAGTGGACATACTTGGAAGGACAGGATTGTCTGGCTTAAAAACCAGACAAAGGGCTTGCCTACCTGGAACACAGAGGCTCACATTGGTGTGTGTGGGGGGGTGTAATTTACATCTCTAGGTGCCAATTTGGCGGAATATGGGCAAAACATTTCACTTATTTCAATAAACACATTAATGAGCAATCTGAGATTTAAATAATCAGAGCAAATGTGCTTTATTTAATTGTCACATCCGTGTGGGCAGAAACTCCCTCAGCTGCCGGGCAGGGGGAGGGCAGAGAACCAGGTGAGGTCAGGTTCCCCTGGCTCCCTTCTGACTCTAGCCCATGATGCAGCAGCCTGCCTCACTCTGGGCCAGCAGCCTTTCTTGTTGACAGCTAATGTAGTTTTATTTCTGCTTATAAAGTGATAGACAGCAGTGTTGAAGCAATGAAGTGTCAGGGGTCAAACTCAGGTGAAGTGGCATGAGTAAATGGTGTTACAGTTACATAACAGAGCTTGTTTCTACCTTTTAAAAAACAAATATACACTGAACTAAGAAACTACGTACAAAAAATATGGTCAAAGAAAATTATTTAGGTTGCAAAGTCAAGCACTCAAAGATCAGGAAACTCTGGATTTATGGTTGCCTGTGGAACCTTAATTCAGAATCCTTGTGATTATGATACAGTCTTTAATTACATAACCACATACTAGTTTTTCCCACTGGACCCGTGCCTCATTCATGGCACAGTATGAACATAAAAGGGGGTTAAATTAAAGTTGCACAGGCAAACATAAACCTGACAGTTCCTAATTCAGCCATGCTTGACTTTGTGACCTAAATAAATTTAATACACAGATATTAGCATCCCCTCACCCTCTTTTTCTAATTTCTGTTTAGTCATGTTAGAGCAACATTTAATTTTTTTTTAAATGGAGCATTAGACAGCAAGTTGTAAAAACCCCATGCAAGGCTAATAAAGCAGATATATAGAAACAAATGGATAATACAGTAAATATAACCTATGTGGGGTTTAAACATGCCTAGGCTAACACTTCATTTGCTCTCAGTTCAGAAAGTACCATGGTGTTTCAAGTGCTAAAAGATTTACTATGGTTTATGGCTCAAATATTTCTAACCCAATTTGTCATTTAGCACCAAACTCCATTGCCCTGTTGCACACCCAAAGGCTAAAGGGCATTGAAACATTCTCCTGCTTAAGTGCCCAGGGGCTGCAATAGTTCTTGTGACCTTTCTATTACTCTTGGGATCGTTTGTAAAATTAGTTATTAAAATGCAAGCCTTCAGCAATACCTCTGATGTAATGTTTTGGATTTTCAGAATAGTAAGCTGTCAGTTAATCTAGTTGGGAAGGAGTTGCCATGTTACAGGGGTATTGCATTCACAATAACTTTCATATTTTAAACTGTTCCTATGTATAAGGAACACTCTTATAAAAATACTATTTACCATAGTCTCATTCTAAAGCCCAGAGAAACTCTAAAGCATAATGCAAATCCTTTGGGTTAGTAAAGAGTGTGTTTGTTTTTTTTATTCCTTTTTAAAATCTTCAAGTGCTAGCAGGATTGCCTTTTTGTAGGAAACGTGCCTTTATTTCCTAAGCATTAGTACTTTTATTATGGAAGCACAGTCAGGGCCCTATAGTTGAGATGTGTAGAGACCATCATGATGAGTGGGGTGAATATGTAGAGGTAGAGCCAGAACAAGATTACATCATGTGTAGGGTATACAACCAAACAGATTTACATTTGAAGAAAATCAGTTGAACCACTTTTGAATTACAGATTGTTACAAAAAAACTTTGATTTGAAATTTTGCCTAGTGTGGTTCTGCGGGCAAAGGCACCAAGCATTTAACCTTTCCACAGAGTTAAGCTTTCCTTGAAATCTAACGAGCAGGGTATATTTGAAGAAAGTAAGTTGTAATTCAGCAACGTTGTCATTAATGAGAATTGTATCTAATTGTTACGGTTACAGTTTGTGTACTTGCATGTAAAGGTTGCATTAAGTTAGGCTTTAGCTAAGCTCTGAGGAGCTGCAGAACAATTCTGTTGACTTATTCTCTCAGTCCCTGAAGTGAGAGAGCTAGGAGGAAGACACAAGGTCTTTCAGGGCAAAACCATGAAAATAAGGCAGCCTGAGGAAGCTTTGATAGTATTCCATAGTTCCTTATGTTAGCGTACACTCCTTCCTCACAGCTTTATCACTTATGTTTCTAAAGCAACAGACTAAATAGAAACCTTGGGAAGTGGGAGAAGTTTTGGAAAGACCCTGCTCTGTTTGTATTATGTGGAGGAATGGCATAGAGCTCCCGCTCCTTCAGAGTGGATGTTGCATTGCCACTGACCCATTCTGGCTTCAGCTAGCTGCTGGCTCAGTTTCCCCTCACTCACTTCTCTACCAGGGGACTCATTTCCTTTTATCTTCCCAAATTCACAGTCCTTCAAGGGGAAGACCCATGTGAGGGTGAAACATTCAGGCAGGCCCTTATCTCTTCAGATTCTTTCCTTCCAGTATCTCTGCTTCCTCCTTGGGTGTCTCTTCCTTGAGCCCAGTCCTCACACTGCTGCCTGGGGCACTCAAACCTGCACCTTTTCTTGTTTTCTGCTGAGAGGCCATGTTGCTTCTGACATTGACCTAGAAGACTAAAGGGGTTTATCGCACAAATCCTGTAGACAGTGTGGATTGTCATAGTGCCACCTATCTTCTCTGTCTCAGCCTGATCACTGCCTCAGTTTCCCCTCACTCAGGATGGTTTGATTGCTGCAGTGTCGGAGCACCCCAGCTAAGTCATCAAAGAAAAAAAATCCACCCCTTCCAGGGTATCCAAATTTGAAATAAATGAGGCTCCTGCCCTAGTCTCCAGATTTATAAGGGTTTGCCTATCTTCAGGAACTCTTCAGCCCACACTCTGGGCTCAACTTCAGTCCTTCCCGGTCTCTGCTCAGTCTCTCCCCTCAGTTCCTCCTGTACTCATTTAGGTTGCTATCTATTTTCTCCTCCTTCCTTCATGCTCTTTTGGTTCTTCTGTTTTATCTCCAGCCCAGAAGGCCCAATTTAGGTATAGGACCTGCCTATCATTTGACTGTGCTTCTCGGGAGGTGATTTAAGTGTGTCATAGGCAGGGATGGATTGTGATAGTGGGCAGTTGTTCATTTGAGGGTACAATTACAGTTAACAGATATCAGAAAGCATCCTTTACTCTAAGATGCAGAGGCCTGGATATTTTGAGAGTTAGGACCTGGGGTTATAGTTCTATCTCTGTGAGTATGTGTAATAAGTATAATAATGGATTTATTGCAGATTTGACCTCAAGCTGTATAAAAATGGGTCAAACTGTTGTTATTGAATTAGTGGTTATTAAAATGTATGCTGTTTTTGGAGCCTTGTAGTGGTAGCTTTAGAGTTAAGACTACAACCAGTGTTCTATTATAATACATATTTTCATACCTCTTTTAATTTGGTTTAAGAAAAGTATTTGTATCATTTTGAAGGGGGAGAAAGAGCAAAATTGTGTTTCTAATCCACAGAATGGCTCTCAACTCTGATAGTTTGTTCTTCATACATGTGCATATACCACAGTGACATCAGTGGGAGATCTCTGCCTGCAGAGAGAACAGAATACTAGATCTGAGGTCTACCACTTTGGATGAGGAGCACAAAATTGCCCAAGTAGTTTCATCCAGTAGGCTAGTGCAGTAGTCATTAGGTAAGCCACCATACTGGCAAATCACTATAAATTTTGTTTCCAGTTCCACTTCAGAAAGAGGTCTGGGAAGAAATCTGAAATAAATAAAGTGTATTTCTGACTGGATGGTCCAGTGTGAGCTCACTAAAACTTGCCTAGATTTATAACTTGGCAAATAAAGTACTTATTATCATTTTTTCAACAGTCTGAGGCAAAACTAATAGAAACCCACTCTTCTTCCAATTTGTCCCTTTCCGGCTCCTTCACATCTTTCTCCATCTAAGATTACTAGTTTACCAACAAAAAAATAGCTAATATTCTACCTTACAGAGAGTTCTCCTCCTCACATTTGGAATCACTAGGGATTTCATAACAGTTTTTTATGATTACAAGTTTGGAGTTGTTTTGTGGAGAGAGATTTTTTTTAATAGAGGATGCTTTTTATCTTTCTTTGGAGCATATTTTCTTGCTTCGACTGGCAAGCAGCTATTTATATGTGATAAATTAAGAAGTGTGAATCTAGGTCACAAATCACAATGGCATTACATAGCATCCTTCTAAAGAGAATGTTGATATAAGAACAAAAAGTTCAGTTTCATATTCTATCTTAGGATCAATGAGAAAAATTTCAGGTGCTATACTGTGAAGATTTAGTATGCAGGATTGACGGCGTCTGTATGTCATGTTGATGTGATGTGACATAAAGTCATATGAGACCTGTTAGACCTATGTTCAGTTGGGAAGGAGAGTGAACGTGTAGGTGAGAGCCCTTCCCCCCCAAAAAACAACCACCTCGCTCTGGAAAGATTCCAGCAAATCACTGCAAGAGTTTTCTCAACTAACCTTCACTGCGATGACAAGGTTCAAGTGAAAGATGGTTTCTCAGTGTATCCATGTTTCAGACCATAAAAAGGGTTTTGCTAGCTTCTTGAAATGCACCCAGAGGTGAACAAGAAACCACCACAACAACTTGTGCATGTATGTTATGTGCTCACAGTTGGATATTATGGCCCCAAGTTTTCTTCAAGGATAGCCACTTTGAGGTGACCAAGGTGTGGATTACCACTGTAAAGTCTAGACAAGAATGTTTATAACATCCTGGCCACATCTGGGGAATAGTAGATGTAAGGCAACACTGCCTTTTGAGAATTCAGGACTAGAAATTATTCCAGTGCTGCCAATTATTTTGGTGAAAGTATCCCAAAGCAAAAGCTAAGCAGGGCTGCCCAGCGGGGGAAAAAATGAGTACACACTTTCAATTAGTTATCTACACAATTGTCCATTTTTGGGAGAGTTCATACCTTTCAAAGGCTGAATAATTATATGGGGCCCTTCAGCCACAGAGGTTTAAAAGCAAAATGCCATTAGGTTGTGATATTATGACTGGTTGTGATAACATTGTTTTGCAATGTGAAAACACCATGTGATCACGTGTTTCATGTATAGTCAGTATAGTATTATGAAAGACACCAGGTATGTGAGATAATATCTTTTATTAAAGCAACTTCTATCAGTAGAAGGTATAACTTTTCAAGCTACACAGAGCTCTCTTGCAGATATGCCACAAGTTGCAATAAGAATGTGTAGGACCCAGGGACCTTGAATGGTGTGGGGGTATTGATCATTGTAACAGTAGATATATGTCTGCAGATTTTACATCTGTTGTTTTGGCAAGATCTGGTGCCACTTTGAGTTGGACAGATGAAAAACCTGCAGATGTCTCTAGGATGATGATGAAAGTTGTGTTGTGGAGGGTATTGATTCAACATTCATGGGGCTTACACATGCCCATCACAACACATGGTGTAACTCATTCGGTGCATAAAATGCACCAATAAAAATGATGAACTCACAGGAAAATGATACAACTGTGAGTGAATGCTCACAGTGACTGCTCCATATCTGACCTTTCATTACTCATTCTCGAAGGAAACCTATACCTTTCAAAAAGTGAGCCTGAGTACTTAAGCTCAGAACTCTGCTAGACACCAAAAACCATGGACTTAACAGAAGACATAAACTAATGTCCATTATAACAATCTGTAAGACACAACACTCCCTGCTACCCTTAATTGCCCATTTCAAACCCTTTATGAAAGCCAACCTCCACTTACCTACTTCTACTGACCGCCTCCAAAATGTGTTACCCCTTCTGCTTAATAACTTGTCTCAACTTGTATTTAGTTCAGACACCCTGCTTCGTTCCTCAGATCTGGTGAAGAGCTCTGTGTAGCTTGAAAGCTTGTACATTCCACCAACAGAAGTTGATCTAATAAAAGATATTACCTCAACTACCCTGTCTCTCTCATAACCTGGGACCAATATAGCTACAACAACACTCAGTATCCTTGAAACCAGAAGGTACTGGGAAAAAAAATCTGCAAAACAAGTGAAAACATTCCTGGTTTATGACAGTTCACCTGAACTATGCAGAATGACAGCCCTATAAGCAAATTACTATTTTAAGGCTCATAAGAAGGGAGAGGATTTATATATAAACTCTCATGATTTTAAAATGGCTTGAGCAGGAGAATTTGCATCTCAGAGCAAGTGACCCTTTGCAGTTCTAACTCAAATGCATACAATTAGCAGCAGCCCATGGAAGTTGAATCTGAAAAACATTTATCTCAGCTGATTACCTGAATGCATCTTTTAAAGACATTTTCTGTTATATCTCCATCAACATAACATTCTCGGCACAGTCACAGTAAGACATATCTGGTGGAATTATTTATGGAACAAATTTTATGGGTTTCTTCTGTCCTTCACCCCAGTAAAATATGCCCAATCACATTTGTCATTATTTGACAAGCTCTGCACATGACTGAATAATATTAGCAAAATAATTTATTAATCAATTTTTCAATTGTTTACAAATATTATTATGCAATTAGTGTTTCACTTTACTAATGGAACACAGATTACGGCTGGGATTTTTCAAAAGAGGCTAATGGATATAGATAACCAAGTCCCACTGAAAACCAACAGGGTTTGGAGGCTCAGTTCCATTTGGTTCCTTAGAATATCCCAGCCTTTTGTGTTTAAAGGGTTTCTTAATAACCTGTATTTTAAAAAAACGCACGAGCAAAACAAGTAAAGGATTTCTCAAGGAAAAGTTCTTCAAGCTTGTTGCAATGTCTTGGCGGAGCATGGATGTTGGTGTAGAGTGATACAGGGAGGAACTGTGCTGTCAACAACAGGAAGTTGGTGAAAAATGAGTGATGCCCCTAGGGAGGTAAATGCAGAGCAGATGGCTCTAATTGTGAGTCACACTGTGACAACTGACAAGAGAAATTCTGCTCTCTTGACACTTTAAAGATACCAAAAATACCAGAGAGCACATTCCATGGCTTCTTGAAGACTTCCATATCGAGGGAGGTGGGGAGGGAGCTTCAACTCCTCCTGTTTCCTTCATTAAACAGCCCATAAAAACTGCAGTTGATAAGCTTCCTGGCAGTCAAAGATTCTAATATTTAGATAAGTCACTAATGTTAATAAAAGCACTGAAGATATAAGAAGGAAGAGGTGCAAAGGGGATGCATGTGCAGGGCAGCACCAGTTGATTTAGAAACTGATCCTTTCAATTAAGTGTGGTTCTGGATAAGAGGGGGAAAGTAACATTCTCTTTTATAAGCATTGATAGATTTAAAAACCTCTTTTTATTCATTTGGAATGCATTAAAGAGCATTTACTTGATGTATTTCAATTATTGCCGGATACAAGACTGTAGATTTATGTTGTGCTTTTTAGAAATGAAGATACCATAAGTCAAGACCAGGAACCATATATAATTTGTTGCTGATTTTTGACATTGGGACAAATGCTTGACTAGTGTAGGTCTGTTGAAACCAACAGAGCTATGTGAGGAGCAAATTTGACCCACCGATGCCACCATGTATTACTTAATTATATCAGTGCTTTAATATCCATCTTACAACATTTCAGACTGGCAGAGAGTCTGTCACTTATGCATATGTAAAGCAAAATGCCATGCTTAACTAATTTGTATTTGAATAATATACATGAACATCTTTGCTTAGATGTGTGATCATTAACATTTCAAGGAAACACGTTGGGTATTATTCATTTTTTTACCTTTATACCATTTTAAGATAGGCGTCCATGTAATTTAAGACTGCTTCTGGTGGTGTAAAAGGGTACTAATGCAAAGTGTAAATTGTATTCTGATCTTTTAACAAAGTATTTCCAGAGCAATATATTCTTATACGTCAGGCTAAAGATATAACACCTTCCACTAACTGAGGCTAGAGGATTATTATACCCATTTTGGCACCCCACATGTAGCGTAGTTTTTCCTTTTAGAACTAGTAGGAGCACCTTGTTCTGACATGGTGCATACTTCTTGCATTTTTGCATTATCTACACCTCCTTCTACCTACACGCCAAACCACTCTCATTTGTTCTTTCTAAGCAAAGTACATTACACATTCTACAGACTTACTAACAAAGGAAAAATGCTTGTGAAGCCTCCGACTCTAAAGCGTGGCTTACATGTGTCAAGAGTGTTTTTGGTGTTCTTGTTGAAAAAGGAGCTTAGGTATTCTCTACTGACAAACTTGACCACCTTTCAGAGTGGTACTAGAGGTAGCCTGACATTTTGGCGTGATTGTATAGTTAGTCCTACCCTTTCCCTTGTTCATTATTTTGTTTCATTCTACATTAATTGGCAAGACTTCAGGTGTTTTTGTACAGTCCACATAGAAAACTCTGCCAGCCTTTACTCCTGTGGTAGCACGGCATCTCTTCATTGAATCCCTTTGTGTTAGTTAGGATTAAGCTGAGAATAACGTTTCCTTGTATGCACTTTATTTATACCTCTGATGATTGTAGCTACTTCTAATTTGTTTTTCTAACCCTTGTTTTCTTGTGACAGCTGATTAGTTTATATGTGGGTAGATGACGTTACCTATTATTAAGGCTAAGATTTTGCCTTGGACATTATTAGTAAAAGTCAGGGATGGGTCACAAGCAATAAAGAAAAATTTACGGAAGCCATAACCTGTCTGTGACTTTTACTAAAAATATTTGTGACAAAATGGGGCTCATCAGGTCCCCACACCTCCTGAAGCAGCCAGCTGCACAGGGGCTAGAATATCCAGGGTCTCCCCACTGTGGGTTGGGTGTTGGAGCTCCAGGGTCCCCTGCCACCGATGACTGGGAGCTGCAGAGGCCCCTGCCACCTGCAGAAGTTGGGGACTGTGGGGGTATCTCTAGTGACTGCAGCTCCGGGAGTCCCCCGCCAGCCCTGGATGCTGGAAGCTGTGGGATGCCCCCACCAACCCATTTTGTTGCTGCTGAAGATAGTCTCTCCCCTTTCTCCCTTCCTCCCCGTACTGAGATCATCATCACAGCCACTTTCAAATGCAATGTGAGGAGATCTTTGCTGGTTGAATCCTGTCAGTGCTTTCTGAGCCCCAAATTCTGAGCCCATTCCTTTAAAAAAGGACAGCTTCTATCTACTGAAATTATCTCACTTAAGGACGTTGTACACTATGTGAGTTTTTTTCCCCTTTCACTGTTGGGTAATGCAAGAGGCAGAGGCTTGAGAAGGTTTGCCCTCCTCAAAGAACACTGTATCTGATTCGTAAGAATTCCTAGAGGTTAATGCTGGTGACTGTAAAGAAAGCAAATACTTCATGCAAGGGTAAGTCCTCTAATTGTGTTTGTTTTGAATAGCTGCCAAATACCCATGTCAGGATGTCCACAGTCACAGCTCTGATCTCACCCTTCCTTCCTAGGCTATTGCACAATTGTGTGTGTGTGTGTTTGTGGTAGGGATAAAGTTGGATAGTAGGGCTGTGAAACCTTCCCAGGGAAAGAAGCCATGTTTTATTTTAGTGCTTGGTTTGGATGGGCGCCTGTATGAGATTGAATAACATAAGAAAACATACTGTGGCCCATTCATGGAAAACAAACCTGGTCTTCTGTGTTTGTATGTGAGATATGAGATTTAATCGCAAGGGTGAAAAATCTAAATGTCAATGAAAGTGCCTTATTTAGAGTAACAGAAACCTATAAACAAATCTGTTGCATACTTGTGATAGTCATCTACTATTTCTACAGGGACAAACTCTGAAATGCAGGGGTCACTTATCTACAGGGCTAGGACTGCACTGAGAGAGTAGTTTGGGATACTGCTAGTTAATCCATCCCCATGAGGGATGGGATCACATCAGTGATCTGTTGTGACAGACAAAAGGAGAGAAAGTAGTGACATATCATAAGTCAGGGGTAGCCAACTATCTTTTTGTTAAAGTCCAAATTTCTTGGTTTAGATTCAGACTCCAGAGAAAATAACAACAAAAAAATAATAAGGATAATAAGTACCTAAAATATTTTGGGGTCCATTCAAAAGTGTTTGGAAGTCTAGAGAGATCAGAAGACTCCTATAAGTCTGGAGAGATCAGAAGACTCCCAAATAGGCAATATTTGAATGTACTACAGAAGCAAACTTCTGGGAATTTTGCAGGCTTAGCATTGTGGCCACATGCTGAGGTTCATATAAATGACAATTTTTTAATAATGTTAATCCAGAAGAACATATGGACCTGCGGCCCCCTCTGACCGCAATTAGCAGAAGAGGGTTATCTGAACTGGATAAAAAGGAGCTTTATACATCTGGAGCCCATCCTTGGAATGTGAGATATAACTGTTACTCTTTGCCTTTACCAATCTTCTTCTGATAAGATTCAAGATCACAGGCTCTTCTGGTATGGAATGAGGAGGACATTGCTTGATACAGATTTCAGGTTCTCATACCATGTCCATCATGTTTGCCAGATGGCTGTTTTTTCACCAGATCACCCATTCGAAAAGGGACTCTGGCAGCCCCGGTCAGCACAGCTGACTGGGCTGCCAAAAGTCCGCTTGGCCTCAGCGGGGCTAAGGCAGGCTCCCTTCCTAGCTCCACATGGCTTCCGGAAAGCAAGAGCATGTCCCTCCAGCTCCTATGTGGATGGGTAGCCAGGGCGGCTTCGTGTGCTGCTTCTGCCCACAGGCGCCACCCCAAGCACTGGTTCTGCAGCTCCTGATGGCCAGGAAACAGAAGAGCTAGTCCCTGGCTATGGTAATCTCTCTCACATCCATATACAGACCTTTTATGTTTCAAATAAGGGACACGTTAGAAATTATAGAAGACATTTTAGTTTTACAGACACCTTCCTAATGTGACACAGTCATATACAAATAACATTATATTACAGTGTACAATCCTTTGCATGATTATTGGTGTATACAAGACAATATTTATAGATTTGATGTGTAATGTGGACTATTGGGCACTGAACAAAGGACAGGTGGTCATGCGATGTGTGACCATTCTAGAGTATTTCCTCTCAACCTGCTTTGGGACAAATTTGGGACACTGTACATATGAAAACAGTTGAAATGAACACTAGAAAATCTATTGGTTAGCAGGATGGTAAAATAGGGAGGGGTCAGTTTCTGCAGCATGAATTACGTTTTATGCAACCTCACCTTCTTAACATTAACAAGCTATAATGAATTAATAAATGAACATCTATGTAATATTAAGGTTATATATTTAAATACAAGTGTCAGGAAATGTTAACATTAAGACTCCCCCAACATGAATTTCTCCACATTGCATATATTGTCTATTTAAGCACACATTTAAAACAATGTAACTAGTCACTAAATATGGAACAGCATAACTCCCTGCTGGCCCACCCCACTATACAGTTCATTGTCAGGCATGGAAGGAGTCCATCAGTGGCTGCAGCAGTAGTGGATCCCCTATCACGTCAGTTGGGTGAAGGCAAGAAAAATCAATAATCTCCTGCAATAATCTCTTTAGTCTCACTCATTGTGAGTTGGACGCTTTTGGGGGGCAATTCATTTTACAATAGTGATTAAAATCTCTCCCCAATGAGGTGAAGGGTATTTGAATCACACATTCCGTGTCCCACATTCAAACTTTTGCAGCTCCTGGTCTTCTCCTGGTGCCTGCTTGGGCCTTGCAGTGAAAATGAGCGAATTAGCAAAGGGGCGAGGGGATAGAGTGAGTGGGGGTGGGGTTTTGAGGAAGGGTCAGAGGCAAGGGTGTTCAGTTTTCTGCAATAAGAGAGTTGACAACTCTATGGTTAATATTTGTCAAAACTATAACCTAGATTTTGTTAAGTTTATTCCGCCCTACTGAGGAAAAGATTCTGCAACCCTTATACATGATAAATAATATCCATCGATGGTAAATCACTTGGACTATTTGCAGAGTACAATACAGCTCAATACATGTGACAGTAGTAAAATTGGGCACATTATCAGTATTCTTGATGTGTAAGTTACTGTTATAGTATTACTGACATTCCAATTTGTTTTGCATGGTGGCAACTTGTCTTTTGTGTTTGCTGAGAGGTGACTGGTATAGAAAATAGAGCTGGAAAAGACCTGTTAAGTAATTTATTCCACAAAGTATCATCATTGTCTACAACACAATTATATATCTCACAAAGATCAATTCTTTGATTTGTTTTCCTTTTTCCCTTTGTTCTACTCATATAGTTTAGATTAAAGATACCCCAAATCCTTATTATAAGTGAATTTAAAACAAGACAACCATTCAAATAATTTCTAGCCTGTGATAAAATGTAAATGACATTTATGTTTTATGATTAACACAGCTACAGAAATAATTCACTGGCTAATCCAAATTCTCTTTTTATTGATTTTGACTGCATAAAAATATTATGTAAAATAAAATAAAATGCATCAATTTAAATGACCTGGCAGCCACATCCTATATCATTAAGGAGCTATATGTCTCCTTTGCTGTCAATTTATTGCTTTCATGTCCTGACTGGCAAGTACTTATGTTTGAATAAGCAGTAGGTAATTTAAATGTTACTTAAATAAACTGAGTTTATTCTTGAGGTCTGAGGCGTTTATGAACCCTAGTTATTCAGGACATGGTTACACCCCTAAGCCCACTGATCTATTAGGATCTGTGAATAATAGGCTTCCATTTACATAGATAGAATATAAATAATCCCATGTGTAATAGTGCTTAAACTGTAGAATATAAATTTAGAAGTGTGCCATGGAAGTTAACTGTTTTTCAAGGAAACCCTCTGCATTATGCCAGTTTTTGTTTTCACTGATACTACATTTTCTAAAATATTCAGCATTAATTATTCCTGTACATTGTACAGGTGCCTACTTGTAAATGACAAATACCTGAATTATTCCTTTTGTTACTATGATTCACTTTATCTAGGCATGCATTATACAGTTCTAGTTGTTACTCCTATGGAAGTATCATATACTGCATTACAACAAAATTGTGATTTTGGGTTATTTCATTTTAAATCACTGAAGAAATTAAAAATATCAAAAGTGATCTACCGGTAATTGCTCAAGCTGCATATAAAATCATCTTAATGGTCTTGATTCATCCATCTTTCTTCCTTTCCCTACAGGACATACTTTTTTGCTAGAACAATGTTTTAACAACACTTGAACAAATCCTTTATTTTCCTCTCAGTAATGTGGTTAACTGTCTGGAATTTCAACCACTGGAAATTCTTCCCCCCAAAAGAATCTCCATTAAGCTTCCAAACAGAGTTACTTCATCCTGCAGCTGGGTAGATGGGAGACTTTCTAGTGCCTAAGTACTTACTGTATATGTCACCCCTCAAATGTTTTTTTCCCCTAGCCACAGCTTTAGGAGCAGGTGTTAGCCTTTTGCTTCCTTTCTGTTTCCTCTGTGGGGAATGGGCTGGAAAGAGCCAACTAATTAGAAAATTCTGCAGGGAAATTAATTCTGTGAACAGCTGTGGAATGGCATTTCATTATAATACACACTCTCTGTCTGTCAGCAGGGTCTTGATTGGCTTGACAAGTGGCAATTCTCCAGATGTTCTACATTATGCGATGAGACCATAACTGCATCACACATTCCTGTATACTAAAGAGAGGACTTTTGGTGTTTGAATAGAAGCTAAAGTAGACTAAACTACTCTTTAGTACATGGTAAGTTGCTGTTACCTCGTATCTGCAGTAAGGCAAAAACATGTTTTTAGAAATCACACATATGCTTATTAGGCTTAACAAAACACACTTCATACAAGTGCCTGTCTGTTTTGCATATCCAAAACCTTATATATGCCCCCAAATTACATGCTTGAACATTCTCCTCACTAGAGAGATACCTATCTAGATGTGCATGGTTTCCTCTTGCACTTATAGTTGGACGTATATGAAGTAGGTGTGTATTTGCACACATACCAAAAACGTGGTTTATAAGCTCTTAAATTAAACAGAATGTGGACAAATCTGGTTTTACAAATCTAAAGGCTTTACCTCTGGTTTCTCAGTTTTAATCAGGAATCTGTCAACGATCCCCAGTGAGGCAGGTACTGAAGTTCCTTGTTCGTTTAAGGATGTCTAAATCATCTGCACACAGATCAAGAAGTGGCCAAGTAGGGTGACCAGACGTTCCAATAAAATCGGGACTGTCCTGATATTTAGTTGTTTGTCCCGCGTCCCGACCAAGGTATGGCCGGGATGCCATTTGTCCCGATATTTTGGCTCGGGGCTGCTCCCAGGAAAGGGTGGGCAGTAGGACCCTGCGGCTCCTAAGCACAGGAGCAGCAAGTCCCTGCTGCACCCACCACAAGCACTGGCTCCATCGTGGTCAATGGGACCTGCGGGCACAGACCCCCCCCCCAGCTTTCAGCCAATAGCAGCTGGAGCCAGTGCTTATGGCCTGAGCCCAGGAGCCCGACCGGAAAAGCCAGGTAAGCAGGGGGTGCTGCGGGATGGGAGCCAAGGCCCTGGGTCCCCAGCCCGTGGTTTCTGGGGGGGGGTTCACCCCTGACCAGCGGCGGGGCTGCCTGGAGCTGGGGGGAGGGGCTTCTGTCCCCGACCCATGGCGGGGCTGTGCAGTGCCCGGAGCAGGGTGGGGAGGGCTGGTGCCTCTGACCCGCAGAGGAGCTATGTGTGTGTGGGGGGGTGTCCTGTGCCCCAGAGGAAGGGGGGCAGGATCTGGGGCAGGGTGGGGGTGGAGTCTGGGAGGAGCAGGGGTGGACTGTGGGTGGGGGCTGTGATCTGGTCACCCTATGGCCAAGAAACTCCCACCACATCCTGATTGAGAGCCAAGACCTATTTATTCATAGGAGGGGTGAACATCAAATCTTCTGTAATCAAATATGACTAGGAGAAGAGCACATCTGCTTGGCCTTTCACAATTGAATGAAATGAGATGTTGGAAGACAATTTACTGAGACCAACGTATCTGTATAATCCTCCTCAAAACAACATTGTCTTTGAGTGGAATTGTCAAAATTGCCCGCTCTGCTGCCATCTATGTAAACTGAAGTTTTACTATTGATTGTAATAGGAACAGAGCTAGGCCAATACTGAGTACTTTTGAAAATCCCACCTTTAATCTAAATTTTCCTAAATGTTGGATAAATAAATGTATTTGTTGAAAACGGAAGCTAAAAATGGGAATTAAATGAACTAAAATGATTCTTGACACATCTGGCAAATAGCAATGATTTCAGAGGTTTTCTCCCAAAATTTCTGTGCAAGCATCCACCCTCTCTACTTAATTATGAGGAAGAAAAAAATCTGGCAATATACATTTAATCCTTTTTCATTTATTTTTTCCAGCTGTGGCTCAGAAAACATTTTGTAGAGAGTGTAATTAATATTTCCCTCATCTGTATTATGTGGGTGTAGTAGAAAGAGAGCCTAAGATGTACGCCCTTGTATCAGAGGCCTCAGGTAAAGTAGTGGGCAAGCTTTGCTGATATAAAGCAAAGTTAGCAAAAGTCAAGCTGTAAGCAAACCTCAGGGTCTGCCTGCTTGCAAGTTCACAGAATCTGGCCGATATTGCAAAAACACACATTCCTAAGTTGTGTTAGTCACAGAATACTCATGCACACACATCCCAATTTCAAGTGGTACCAGAACATCCCAATATCAAGGATGAAACAATAGCATTCCCCAAGGATAACAGGAATACACTGACCTCTCCTAAGAGATAAGGTCAGAATGACAGTACGTAACAGAGCTGTTTTGATCAAACCAATTTGTACAAGGTGATGGGTGATATAGTTAGCCACATCAGGGGGCAGTAACTTTCAGAAGGGCAGTACTAACTTGTTTGTATCCGGGTAAAAAGATGTATCTCAAAGGGAGTATCTTCATCTGGTCTAGAGATGAATGGAAAGTCCCGCTATTCACTGAGCTGGTCCATTGTTATGGGTGTACATTGGGGTTTCTCAAACTGAGGGTTGCGACCCCCAGGGAGGGGGTCGCCAAGCACTCCCAGGGGGGTCGCGAGCTCCTGCCACCGCCGAAAAGCCACTAAATAGATTAGTTCTGCATTCGGCGGCTTTTCGGTGGACATACCGAGCGCTCTCGATTTTCTACAACCAACTGGAAAGTTCGGAGTATGAAACATTTCCTTTGGCTTAGTTCAACATTGAATTGTGTCTCTTGGGCTGCCATAGTGCCTCAGAGAAGTTGTAGTTCCGGTGCCTTATGACTGCAATCTCCTCTATGGGCTGAACTCCCATCATGCATCACAGTCATGAGACTCCCATAATAGATTTCAGCAGTTCAACAAGAAGGGAGACCAGGGTGCATCATAAGGGATTCAAGCTAGTCCACTGATGCAATGTCTACCAGCACTAAATAAATATTAAAATAAACTTTTTTTTGTTTTGAGAGAGAGAGAGAGACTATATTCTCTCTATATACATATACACAGCAAGAAAAACTATGGATCCAGCTGAGGGGTTCGGGTACCTACAAGCTCGGTGTTAGTTCATGTACCTGTCGACGAATAAACCTGTTTTACTGGCTGGCTGAGAGTCACGTTTGACTGTGGATTTGGGGTGCAGAATCCATGGGCTCGCTGGGGGATGCGCACGGAGGGGAGGAAGGTGCTGAATTCTCCGAGATCAGACCCAGGAAGGCTGAAGTGGGTACCCATGAAGCTCCTGGCCTTGGAAACAGGCTGTGTACGGAGAGGGGACACTTCACCCGAAGTCCTATCTGGCTTCCTAGGAAGCAGTTCCAGACCATTGCCCAGGCGCTCCGTGACAACTGGTGGCACAGCGGTGGGATGTACGGCACCCCGTGGACGGCGCATCCAGCAGTAAGTGACTGGGGGATCGCTGGGGACCAGGCATGCTGAAGGCCCAGAGAAGGCCGGTTAAGGGGGTGGAAAAGCTGCAGCTTAACCCCTGGGAGTGTTTAACCAGCAAGAAGGATTGTTGCGGATCCAGGGTCCCCCTGAGAACTGCAGGGAGCAGTCAGGGGCGGAGAAGCGTGCGGCTTGGCCCTAGGAGGGAGAAGGACTTTTGCAGTATCAGGGTCCCCCTGGGGTTTGCAGTGAGTGGTCCCAGGGGCTGCGGAGCTGGCAGCTCAACTCTGGCAAAGATGTGGTGACCTGGAGAAGGGCTGGCACACAAGGGGGTTCCTCCTGGAAACCGTGGGGCAAGGAGCACACAGGCCTGCGAGTCCAGAACAAGTTGGGAACAGTGCAGTGATGAAGAACTTCATGACCCTGTGCAAATACAGGGGGTTGTGCATTGGAAAGCACAAGTGAATCATGCAGCTGGAAGCTGGAGGATGATGGCCGCTCAGAGACAGATGCAAGATTCCTGATCCAGAATGGGGTTGCAGGAGAATCTGGGAGCATCTGGAGTGGTCACTGCGCATCCCCAAGACTCTTGTCCCCAACCAGATGGGGGTCTTCACGATTGGGTTCCTCATCCGGGGACAGGAGACGGAGGGAAGTGGAGCAGAGTCCAAGAGAGGAATTGGACTGTGAGAGGCAGCAAGAGCCTGGAAAAGCGCTGCGGGAAAAGCAGCAGTGTGAACTGGGAATGGTGAAACCAAGGGACTTCCGAGGGGTGAGTGGGGATAGACCCCTGGATGCCAGTTCCGCAGGGAGCCTCAATACTAATTTGGAGTCCCTGGTTAAGGGATGGGGGGATGGGAATGTCCACCTCACTGCTGTTGAGCAGGCTGGCAATTCGAACCAGGGGAACCCTGCGGAAAAGCCCCGGTGTCTAGCTCCCTGGCTGGGTCCCAAGGCTATTGACGCCATTAGCCAGATGGGTGGGGTGGTGGACAGACTCCCACCCCTGTCCCCGACGTGTATGTCTATGTGAAGTCCCCTGGGTTCAAGTCGTGTGGACACCCAGAGGGAGCGGAAGGAGATAGTGAAGGGGGAGACAGTCCTGGGGTGGCAAAATCCTGGGACAGAAAGAAGTGTTATTGTGCCCCGGGTGGTGCAGTGTCACCAAATGCTGGGGGGCTGTGTGACCTGAGTGAGGGTCACAGGGAGGAAGATATTCACCCTGCCTAGAGCCCAGCCTGGCAGGTTGTTGCGGGTCTCCAGGATATCAGCTGTGAGATCCTGTTGGGGGGGTAACTGCGTGTCTGGGGCAGGATGCAAACCCTGCTCCTGTAATGGCCGAGGGTTTGAATTTGAATCCGGGGAACCAATAGGCTGAGAGGAAGATGGTCATTGAAATGCAACTAACCTAACTGGCAGCAGGGAGCAGAATACCTGCCTGCTTGTAAACGCAGCTCAAGGGAGGGGTTGGATAAGCGATGTT
The DNA here is from genome assembly GCA_032164245.1 of Sternotherus odoratus. NCBI lineage: Eukaryota > Metazoa > Chordata > Testudines > Kinosternidae > Sternotherus > Sternotherus odoratus. The sequence continues at coordinate 35,056,120 of JAVMKO010000004.1, forward strand.
CCCCCCTCCCCCTTGCACGCCGGAGAGAGAGCTCACAGCATAACTCCACTGGCACAGGCAAGGGAGAGAGACTGCTGGGCAAGGGAAGTGATTGCTTGGCAAGGGGTGGGGAATCTGTCCTCCACCAAGGCAGACACCCGAGTAGATACACTGCTAACGAGCTGCAGCAGAGAAGGGGTCCCTCCTTGAAGAAGCTGAGAGAACGTCCTGGCCACAGCACTGCAGACCCTTGGGAAAGGCTGCAGGGACAGATTCTTGGAGGAGAAGAGAGTCCTGTACCGGGAATGGGCTCCCCAAGGGGAGGTGGAACCATGGGGGTTCAGGAGGCAGCAGCTGGTGCCCAAAAGTATCGGCTAGTGTATCCAGAGCCGGCCAAGGTGGAGAGAATCAGAGACTGGCTAGTCTCTAGCACCGGTGGGTTGTACCCCAGGTTAGCTACCTAGCTGCCCCAATTTCGGAGCTAGGGAAAAAGAGTGACCCAGACAAGGTGGTCTGGGAACAAGGCGTGCCAAAGGGCTCTCTGTGCACCAAAGAAGGCTCTAATCCAGGGCCTGGTATAACTCCTACCCAGGAGTGTGAAAAATAATGGGGCACCCAGGAAAACATTGGTGAGGTTGAACTTCTCCAGCCCCTCCTCCCCCCTGGCTCAGCCCAGTCAGGTGACCTCCCTGCCCCCCCACCCCCCCGAGGTAAAGTTACAGCTTCAGGTATGCATACCTGCAGAGAGGGTGTTGCCTGCTTGCTTACACTATCAGCCCCTATTCCTTCACATAGACACTTAAGAAATGCATAGGGGAAACTGAGGCACACACACACACAGTATTCCTACTCTGTCACAGTTAAAAAAAAAGGTTAGCCTCTATTAAGTAAGCTGTGCAATTTCAATAAAACATTCAGCATCTGCAGAACATTTGGTGTAGAATAACCGAGGAGTGATGAAGGACTAACTGCCAACAATAGCATGCATGCCATTGCAAAATTTGTTGTAGCAACTAAAGGTGGAAAATCACAAAGATCCCATTATCTAATGAGAAAAATCTCCTGAAGGAGTATAATGTAAAAATACCTATATAATATACACTTCTATACTGTGTATAATCAGCCACCAAGGGCTTGTTGTGTCTGTATCAATAGGCTGTATGGTTGTAACAGAGTGGCAGAGTGTATATATATATATATATACACAGACACACACACACACACATACATTCTCTCTCTCTGTCTCTCTCCATAAATCCATATAGTTCGACAATATTTCTTCAGGGAAGATATAATTTAATGAGTGATAGACAGAGAGCTAGTCTGTCTGTGTGAGGAGGTATAGCTGCTGAATTCTTGTTTACAGCTGCTTTAAGATTAAAGTTTGAACAAACAAAGGATGTTCTGGAACATTGTGTCAGAAAAATTATCAATGAGAATTCCAGAAAAGCCAAGACGTTAAGCAGATGTATTTTCTTCCAGACTTAAACTTTTGAGCGCTTCAGTTTTAAGTTTGCATTGGCAGAAAATCTGTTTCATGCAGTTTAATACATCTAGACCAACTATAACAAAACCATAACACTCAGCTCAACCGATGGTGCTTATTCTGGAGATCACTTGGAAGGTAATCGATCCCCAAATACACATGGACTGCTCACTTAATTCACTCAATCATATCATTTCAGCATTGACTTTGTATTTATTTATGTTAAGTAAAGTAACTTTCCTGGTCAGATAATCTTGAAGAACACTGCTCCAGATCAATCCTTCTTCCATATAAATAGCTACAGGAAGAATACTTGTGGGATAAAGAGAGAATGAAAATGACTTCAAGGTTCCTCTCCTGTGGATAAACATGTCTTGCAAGAAACCATTCAAAATGAAGTGGCCAATTAACATTTCGATGATCATAGGCCAAAAGAGAGTTAGTAGACTGTGTGATGAGACATAAAACTATTGAGTCCATGATTTTTTGGCAGCTAGCATAGTTAATGAATTTTAGCTCCTATGCTTGAAGGTGGTGTTCAGGGGTCCTTTGAGGACAAGGACTGAGAGGCTACCATTTTGAATGACTTCTTGCAACATGTTCCTTATGCTTAGCAATCTGTTCTACCTTGCATTTAGCTTATGACACGCTGATTACTTTTCTCAGATCTCAAGAAGACCTCTGTGGGGCTTGAAAACTTGTCTCTTTCACTATCAGAGGATGGTCCAATAAAGGTTATTACCCAACTCACCTTATCTCTACTCATATAGCCAGAAAAAGAAATATTACCCTATGTTAACACTTTATATAGCACCTTTCTATATAGATCCTATATGCAAAGCAAAGATGCAATATATTGAATACCATTGTGTTATAGTCATTATAGAGAATGATCTTTTTTGCCTATTTTCAATCTACACTGAGATTGACTTCAGTTCCGGAAGATTCAGGTCCGGAATATTCAGGCCAATAATGTATTCTAGTAAATTATTTCATGGTTCATCTTTGAAATTAGATTATTGAAGACACATTGAATCCTTATAGAAAGAAGATGTAAACAACAGTTTGTGATGCTGGATTTCCACTTCCAATATTTAGAGTTAAAAAACTGTGAAAATTTTATTAATATATCTCAAGGATATGAGAATAATCGAAACCTGCTTAATATATGCAACTTTATACACCATTAAAATGACCTACTGATTAGACAGATGACTGAAAAAAGCATAAATAAAAAAAAATACAACTTGAAGAGGGTCAGGCCAAGATAATTAACATTTCTATATCCAAATAGTGCTCTAACTAAAGATGTTAACAATTAAAATTAGTAATAATGCTCTACAAAGAATTAAACTTACTGGCAGATTTTATCCTACTAGTATTGTGTTGACATGATTCTATAACTTCTTCCCTTCAATAAATGTTAGCTATTTGGTTTTATATTTGAATTTCTCAAATGTCTTAGCTATGAAAACAGAGAAGTATGAAAAGGAATTGTCAAAGATATGTCTCCTTTTACACCTGGTGGTTAGAGAGATTGAAAGTGTGAAGATGACATTCTAGGCAGATGGAGGAGATTTGCTTACTAATAGATTTTGAGTGAGAAATATGGAAACCATTTGTCAATGTTAATTTTTAAAAAAACATTCTCATAAACAATGGGCATTCCATGATCAGTTCTGTTAAGGGAACAAGAATGACATTTCTGTGATAACTGATTAATAATAATTGATGTAATACCGTATTTTTCGCCAGATAGGACGCTCCGGCGTATTAGACGCCCCCGAGTTTTTGAGTAAAAAAATCCGGACCAAAAAAAAAAAAAAAAAAAAAAAAAACACACACAAAAAGCGCGCCGCTCTCCCGTCCCCGCCGCGCGGGCGGGCTGCTGGGGGAGCGCCGCTCTCAGCGCTCCCAGGGGCCCCGGGGCCCGAGCTGCTCCCGTTCCCCGCCGGCCCCGAACACATGCGGGTGGGCTCGGGGGGAAGCGCTGCCCCGCCCGCCGGGCCACCTGCAGCCGCCCCAGCTCCAGCTGCTGGTCATATATTCAGCGTATAAGACGCCCCCCCCTAATTTTAAGAATATTTTGGGGGGTTAAAAAGGCGTCTTATACGCCGAAAAATACGGTAATTGTTTTCTGTGAAAACCAGCAATGGAATGGAGACATTTACTGACAATATATATTTAAAAATATAAATAGATGCAGGACCAAATTGTCTGGACACAGCTGAAGGCTGCAAAGAATCTCCCCAATTCTGGGGCTAAGTAGAGCCCTGACTACTCTAAAGTCACAGGATAGTAATCCTGTGATAAATCTGAAGATCAATCCATCAGCCAAGGATTTCTGGAACCAGGGACATCAGCAGACAGGGGGGAATATAGCATAGGAGTGTTATGCCATCCCTACCTCCAGTTGGCGGATAACCCTCATCAGGTGGCTCTACATCTAGGAACATTAAGCTGCTTTCCAACCCCTTTGCTTTGCTAGCATGACAGTGATCACAGCTCAGGATCTGTTCTTCTAAGTATACTGCACTAGATTCACATTAACAGAGAACACAATCCATAAACACTCTGAATGATCAGATGGGTCATAAGAAGTTCCTGTTACTTAAGGGCCCAATCCACCCCACACTGAGATAAATGGAAAGACACCCAATGACTTCATTGGAAGTTGGTCTGAACATCAAAAGAAGTTGTAAACAATAAAATTAGAAGTTTTTGAAAGCTAAATGGCAGGTGTATTTTATTAATTTGCTGCCCTTTATTTATACTGTTTCCTCCTTTGCTTTTTTATTTTGGAAGAGGGTAAACTGAAGTATTGAAATGAATAGCTTTTGTGAAGAAAAATTTCTAGGTGAAGATTTGGTATTGGAATTTTGTATTTATACTGGGGATAAGTACCTGATTTGTATAGGACACTGATAATTAAAGTAATTCCCTTACCTATTATGGATTCCTGTTTTAATCCCATAATTTTTGCCATGCCTCTAATTTACTGGGTTGAGAGGTGTGAACAAAAGGTTGTTAATGTGATGTTGCTTTTGTATATTATTCCTTTGGGGTTTGTTGAAAACTTGATATGGTTTACTGAATAATAAGATTATTTACTTAGGCTGGAAACCTCTGCCCACAGACTTAATTTATTCCTATCACTTGGCCAAGCCATTTTAAAATATTGTGTATTGAAGAATCTAAATTAGAAGTTTATTCAATCTAATTTACATAAATGATCACTTTGAATTACTCAGTATTAATATTATTGACCAACAATATATCAGTCTATAATATTTATAAAATACCCCAAATGGGAGGTTTGTGGCTATATTAGAAATATCTAACATATATGGCAAATAGAGAAATATTTGTGTAGGGATTTTAATAATGATAGACTGGAGAAAAGAAATACAATCAAGGTATTATGGACCTGATCGAAAGCGCTCTGAAGCCAATAGGAGTTTTTCCACTGATTCAATGTGCTACAGATCAGATCAAATTTCAAGAAATATGCATCCAATTTTGTCCCCTCTTGATGTAAAATGACAGAACTCCTATTAATTATAATGGAAACAAGGTTGGGTTTGCATCTAGCCAATGCATCTAGCATCTAAGGTTGCATCTAGCCATTCAAGAACCAACACAAAACAAACGAACAATTAACCTGAGTTTTTTCACATGGCAATTTAAAAAAAAAATTCTTCTTGGGTTCTTTTTGGTCATCTTGCTTTTGATTAGATCAAAAAATGTACTACTATTAATTGATTGATCTTCACATTTACCTCTCTAAGAGGTAAGTAAATAATAATACAATATATCCATTTTACGGGAAAATGGAGGGCCATATAGATAATTGTCCAAATTCACCCTTGGAATAACTCCATTCAGATAGGTGGGGTCAAGACTGAAAATGGTCCTAAGCATCTTACGCCCATGGTCAAGGCCAGTGGAAGCAGCAATAATAGAATCTAATAGCCCAGATTCCTAGTCTCAGACTCTAACAATATCCCCAAAGGCTGTCTCAGCTCTTGTAAGCAGACTAAAGGACAGCCAGACACCAAACCTATTTAGTGATCACATTCTTGTAGGCTGTCTCTGGAAGGCATACCAACCTAAATTACCCTTGAATTGAGTCTATTTACAATCATGTACATTTTTTATTAGATATATTTTTAGAAAACTTAATGTGAGTAGCACAGGAATTCATCTCAGACAAGAATTTACCCTGGGTTTACATTAGCATATAATTTGTAAAAGTTGTAATAAATATGCCTTGCTGAGATTGGCAAAATTTATAGGAAGGAAAACACCATGGCTAATTTTGAGCTACTTGCTTATATGCACAAAAGGGATAGTGCTCGGCATAGAGTCAAACCTCAGGTTTGTTATGTGATCTTCAAAACTTCATGGAATTGAGGAATAGTTATATAACTAAGACCAGAATTTCCAAAGTAACCTTTTCTTTTTAAACTATATTTTGATTAAAGATTTTGGTTTCCAATATAAATATTAACCAGCAGCCTAATGATGGGATCATGAAATACAGTCACAGTCTTTCATTCAGATATGAAGAAATATATAATGCTTAAATCAAGAATTTGGGTCTGAGTTGGCATTCACTGTATATTCCAAACTCCTACTGAAGTAGATAGACCTTTAGTGTGTGCAAGAAGTGCAAATTTAGGCTCTAAATATAAACATATAGTGAATAAATAAACAGGTAAACAGATGAGAAAAATAACAGCATGCACCATGATGGTATTAAATTACTCTGCCCATTTGTATAGTTCCTTAGAATAATAGGACCATCATTATTTTCCCAGTGTTTTTCAAATCATGGTAAGAGATACGTTTAATTTATGTGCCTAACAGAGAGGAAACTAGATTTGTGATCTTTGTCCAGCTGCATTTGGAAATCACTCTTGCATATAAGTGATGAAAGGAAATCAGTCGGGAACATAATCACCATGTTTGTCCATAGAAACATGGTTAGTTTTTTCAGGGTCGTTCCTTCCCACAGACTCACCTGCTTCTCTGAACTGTTCTCTGCTTCCTAATATCACTTTGGAATTCAGAAACAGGGGGGGGAAAGCACTTATTAGTAGCTTCAGAAAAATTATTTGTAAGTAAACTTTAGGACCTATTATGTCACTGGATCTGGACAATGTTCTTTATTACCGTAATCATTAGTATTGCACTAGCACCAAAATGTCCCAGACATGGCTGAGCACTCCAGCTTTATTAGGCGCTATATAAACACAGGAAAAAAGATGCTCCATGCTCCGAAGATCTTACAATCTAAATACTCAGACTATGTGATTCTTCTCCCCTTTACCACAACTTAAAGTTCAACAGCCGACTACCGAATTCAACAGGAAACTTTTTTTTAAAAGGAAATTTTGGAGACAGTTGAATGATTTGAAAAATATATTGAGTTAACTGAAATATTTAATTGTAATAAATAAACATGGACCTGCTAATAGCCAATAAGAGATCTTGCCTTCCTTTGTGTTTTCAAATTGCCAAATAAATCTATGGTGCAGTGTAAATAATGCTGAACAACACATATGCTTCCTCAACAAAAGCAAATGACCAAAACTACAGTGGCATAAGGAAGAGGAAGTCAACATGGGGACTAACAGAAAAAAATGCTGTTAGATTAGGGCAAATATTTATAAAAGGATTTATGATCATGCAAATAAAGTGAATGTATTCATATGGAAGGGCCTCACCATTGCACAAACATTTGGATAAATTAGATTTTGTTCACACCGATGTTCAAAGAAAGCTCATATTGTGCAATTCAGGGTACGTCTACAGTACGAAATTATATCAAATTGATAGAAATCGATTTTTCTGAACAGATTGTATACATTCGATTGTGTGTGTCCCCACTAAATGCGTTAAGTCGACGAGTTCACAGTACCAAGGCAAGCATTAACTCTCGGAGTGGTGTACTGTGGGTAGCTATCCCACAGCTCCCACAGTTTTTGCCACCCATTGGATTTTGGATTTGGATTTTGCCACCCATTGCATTTTGCCTTTTATACTGAAGTGCCTGCCAGTTTGGTGTGACCAAGGCATCACATGCAGCTCGGCAACAGAATTCAGCTTGCAGGCAGCCATGGTAAGGCCTGGGACAACTGGGGTTCTGCTTCATGCACAGTCATTTCAATGATTTTGGACTGCGGCGCCCTCCCTTTCCCATACCAAGCAATGCATGATGGGTTTCTCATTTAAAACCGTAATGCTTCTAGAACTAAATTTTCTTTATGACCAGGATTTTCCAGACAAGTGTAGGACATGTTGCTTTATTTAAGAAAAAAAACCTCCTGGGACTGATGGTTTGGATCCAAGATTGTTAAAATGATCTATTATATCATTGCACAACATTTAACTGGCAAATGAATTTGTCCTCGGTCTCAAAAGAGCTCTTGGAAACAAGTACTAATCACCCCAGCATGCAAGTCTAGCTATATGCAGAATATGGAAAATTACCCATGTTGGTCATCTCTCATATAATTAACATAGTTTAGTAATGTGGGGTAGTGCATACAGATCTTTGGATTAAAGGAGCTATTGAAGTACATATGATCTTAAAAGAATTATGCTTACTGAAAAGTTTACATTTATTTTTGTGTTTCAGTCTCAGCAATTAAACTGGAGTTACACCTGACACTTGAGTTCACAAATGAAAGTCATGATCAGATTGTAAACTCTTTATGGCAGGAACTGTGTTTTACTAATTTTCTTATCAGTCACAATACCATTGGGTCCAAATCCCATTTGGGACATCTAGATGCTACCCTAATATCAATAAGTGAATAACCATCACTGTGTGTCTCATCTGGGAGGTCTAAACACATCTGCCTGAATTTGACTCAGCTTGACTATCAAGGCTTGAGGATTCCAAAAAATTTGCTATTTTTTAATAAATACTTGTCAGAAGTACTGATTTTGTTGTGAAAATACAAAAAGGTCTGAGAGGGGAAGCTGAATAGCAACTCAGTTATATATTTGGGGGGGAAAAAGAAAAGAAACCAAATCACGTTTACTCTAGGTGTTGCAACCCAGTTTATGGATCCTCAGTTCTGCTTTATGTAAAACCATATAACCCAGGGATTCTCATTAAAATTCCTAATTCTTTTAAAACATTTGTGGAAAGCATTTCTGCTTTGCTATTGAAAGGACAGCCAGGGTGAAAGAATGTCACAGACCCTGCCTCAGTGTTCAGGGTCCACTTTGTACCAACAACTGGTCTTGCTGATTTCCTTCCTACAACGGATCAGATATTAAAAATTTCTCCTTCATGTTTAAAAGTGGATAACTTTATAAACTGAGGGAAACCAAAGCTGCCAAGATTCACTTACTGTATTTCCTAAATCCCTGACTGCCATTGTGCACCTTTGCTTTCTGGGAAATCGGGTGCCTGGTGAACCTGTTCATAACTTCTCCCTTCACCCATTTACCCTCCAGCTAGAGGCAACAAGCACATTTCAGGCTTTCTCAATCCACAAAACAGTTTTGCTTCTTATTTTATTGCAGGTCTTTTTTTTTTTAATTGCTTTCACAACTGGATGGTACAGCTTTTAAATGGTATTGAAAGTGTGTCCAAACATGTTTTCCAGATGAACAGTCTGTTTTCTTTTTGATTTATATTTCTGTTTAGTAAACATCTGCCATTTTGAATATTTTTTCTCTATAATCACTATAAAAAAACACGAAATATCCCAAACAAACCACAGAATCCCCAAACCCTACATAAAACAAATTCCTACAATGGTACAAGTATCTTCTCATTGGTGATCCAAACAGGTATACAAATTTCAACCATCCTGAAACACTGTTGCTGATAATCTTTTCAGGAATAACAATGGTGGACAATGGGTGGCTCGGGGGATTATTGATGGAATACAGAGTCTGTTACTGAGATTTTCAGAGCAGGCCAAAGAATTAGCCATTCAACCCCTCCTAGTTTTAAAGGAAATTTTAACCAGTGCCTATCAAACGCAGGCCAGCCATGTTTGAAAGTTGTTACCAACTGTGTGTCAGATTGGGGGAAATGTGTTTAGTGGGTTCAGTTCAAATATTCATTAATCACATGTCCACATCACAAAAAAATCCACCAAAATTGGCACTAATTGATAACATTGTTGGAAGGTTCAGCATAGAAGGCCAGGAGTGGAATGGGCAAGAAGAATGAACTATTATCTCATCCCAGGGTTGAGACAGCATGAGAGAGAGTTTACACCTCTACTGCCCAGGCTGTGACTAGAGGACTTCTGTCTTCAGCCCTGTCAAATCCAATGCATATGGAGTTTTCACTTTCCCATCACCTCTCGCTCACTTGGCAGAAGACAGCACAGAAGTAAAATACTATTTCCTGCTTCTTGTTGCATCTCCAAAATTCACAAGTGCTGTGCTTGCCCCAGTTTTCCTGTGGGGTTCCATGTCTCCTCTTTGCACACAGATGCTCCCTTTTTGCACAAGAGTTTTTAGAAGCTTCTTTCACTTATCAAAACTAAACTGAAAACCTTAGAAAATAAAACACAAGTTCTACTGGAATCGAAAATCCCTCACACATGGGAAGATTTGGTTTTTCTATAAAATCAGTTTTGAATAACTATTGTTTTGGCAAAATTTTAAAATGTAACTAAGTTTGATTGTTCTTGGCTCATCCTAATTTGCTTATTTAAGGAAATATTCTATCCTCAATGTGCACATGTAATTCCCATTACCATTAATAGGGCTTATATATACACATACATATGAGGTAGACTTGACCATTTATTTAGAATGTTCCAAGGTCAACTAAAGCCTGGATGTCTTACTTTCTCTGTGCTCTCAGCCTTACTAATTGAGAACAATGCTTATGCAAGCCTTCCTTGGGGAACTTGGGGTCTGAGGTTTTATAGCCTGTAGGCTGAAATTAAAATAGGAACCACAGATGTTTGGATAGAGTTCTGGACCTCTACATTTGAGCTATAATGAACTAAGTCTTACCAGACCTCATAGCTCATGAGTCGAATCTGACATTTGCCTGGAAGACAGAGTTGGGAAAAGTGACCAATTTGCAGTTCCCTGGGATTGCAGACAAAAATATATTTGTAAGTTGTGATTCAATATTTGCTACTTCCAGTGATTGACATAGGTTCTCACATTGAAGGTGGTGAACTTCCCCCTTTTGGACAAATACAAGAGTGTCTAAGAGTCCAGAGCAAAAACAGAGTGCATTGTTAACTGCCCTTTCCTCTCAGAAGTGGTAGGTCTCCAGTCCCCTCATTCCTTCTGTATAGGTATTGTACAGATCATTTTCATTCTAGTATGCTTTATCTTGGCTGAGTAATGCTAGGGAGATAAATAAGCATGGGATTTTATATCATAGCAGGCTCCTGAATGGTTCTTCTTCAAGTGAGAGCCAAAGATGTTTTTCGCTTTTTTGCAAATCTGTTAAAGTGTGACGATTTGCTGGTGGAAAGGAAATTTTGCACAGCTCCACACATAGGTTTGTTTATTTTTGTGAGCTTGAATGCATCTATTGCACTCAAAATAAAGAGCTAAAACTAAAGCAGACTGAAAAACCTTTCCAATGAGCCAATGGGAAATGTAAGCTTTTCTAAGTGCTAGAGCCAAGTGAGTTGCTGAAACGAAAATACTGTGAAGGAGATCACTAGTTTAGTCTCTCTGCCCGTGCCTCTGGAAACCCACAGGCATGCTTAACTTCAAGCATGTGAGCAACCTCCCTGACTTCAATAAAACTATTCAAATGCTTATAGTTAAGTAATATAAGGACTTGTCTACACTACAAAGTTAAGTTGACAAAAGTTATGTCAATGTACAGCTACCGCTGTAATCAAACTTCTGTTGCATGTTCACACTACACTGCTTGTGTTGGCAGAGCATTTCCACAGTAGCAGCTCTTGCATCAACACAAAGCAGTGCACCATGGTTAGCTATCCCCCTGTGCAACTTGCCCCCTTCTATGGCAGGGTGTTTTGGGAAGGGTTTACAATCCCTCACAGGGGCAGATTCAATGTCCTGTATTTTTCCCAATCCCATCATTCCATATTCCTAATATGTTTCATGCAGCTTTTCAGCTGTCCCAGTAACCTGCACATCAGTCATCTCTGTCAGAAAGCATGGACCCTGCACCACTCTTCAGTATTGTACTGAGCGTTTCAAACACAACATGCCTGATCCTGCTGCATTTCCTGAGCTGCGAGTCTGATGATGATGCCTTGGTGTCTGCCTTGCAGCATGCCATGGAAACAAACAATTCAAGATTGCTGTTGGCATTCACGGAGCAGCTGCACACGGTGGACCATTGGTTCTGGACTTGAGAAACAAACACTGAGTGATGGGATTGCATCATTATGCGGGTATGGGATGATGAGAGGTGGCTACAGAACTTTTGGATGCTCAAGACCACCATACTGGATGTGTGTGTGGAGCTCACCCCAGTCCTCTGGTGGGGGAAGAAATAAGGCAGCCCTCTCAAGAAACCTTTGGCAGAGGATTGGAGATTACCTCCAGGAAAGTTTCCCAGAAATCTCTATAGAGGATTCACAGGACATCCCTGGCCACATAAACAAACTACTCTGCAGGGTTTCCTCTGCCTACCTCTACAGTGGAATGAGAAGCAGATATCAACTTTCCCTCTATTGATTATTTCACTACGCCTTGTAGCCGAATTAAAAAAAATAGTAAATGAGCTGATGTGTTCCTGCAATAGTGAAGAAATATGAGTACTAACCAGACCTTCCCTCCCCTGCTTCAGGTTTGGCAGTGCTGGACTTCAGGGTGTGGCTAGGCTGCTCAGGAGTCAAAAAAAGGTTCTGGCTCACCATGCCACTGGATCTTCCTGTACTCTGTCCCCCATCCTCCTTCTCCTCCTTGTCCAGCCCCTTGTCCTCAGGGTTCACTCTGATGTCTTGTGACTCCTGGGTCCTGAAGTATCCATGGGGGTCTTGGTGGTGGAGGTGGGGTTGTCACCAAGGATGGCATGCAATTCCTTGTAGAAGAAACAAGTGTGTGGCTCCACACCAGAGTGACTATTCGCCTCCCTGGCCTTCTGAAGTTCTTTGATTTTTCCACAGCACTGCTGCATGTCCCTATTGTATCCCTTCTCCTCCAGGCCTGAAGTGATCTGGCCATAGATGTCGAAATTCCTACAGCTGAAGTGGAGCTGCGACTGTACAGTTGGTATGTTAGTTCTCCATGCAGAGCAAACAAGAAAAGCAAGTTCAAAAATTCCCATGGATTTAAAAGGGGAGAGGTGTGCACCTGTGTACCTGGTCACCAGGCAGTTGAGTTAAAAAGAGTGACCAGAACAGTCAAGGTGGGGCTCTGTGGAACACCTTCAGGAGGCCATTTAGGTCGATTTAAGCAACAGTGTCTACACGGACACTGAATCACCCTACCTATGTTGCCCTAAATGCTACGCTTCTCATCCAGGTGGATTTATTAGATTGGCATAATGGGTGAGTTAAAGCAATGGGAGAGAAACTGTAGCATAAACACCTCCATAGTTAGGTCGATGTACTTTGCCGTACATCGACCTAACTCTTGTAGTGTAGACTAAGGACTTTTCCAATGTGCTGCGGTTAAATTCTAAATCCTGTGCCATTGTTTTAAAGACTAAAAGACTAATGATACCTCACATCATTTATACTAATTGCAATTAAACCATCAAAGATTGAATATAAACACATTGATTGATAGTCAAAACATAATTTGAGTTGTTTTATATCCCTTTTCTATCTGATCTTTCACTTACATCAATGCTAATGAGACCTACACATGTACATCCTCATGTATCCATGGAAAAAAGAGAGCCCTTTACCACTGAATGCTAATAATTCTTTAAAATTTAAGTTCTTTAAAATCTGAAAGTCAAATTCCACTGAGGATATTGGAAGGTACACAAACTGTGGCAGGTTAACTTTGAAAGTATAATAAGGCTGGCCCCGAAAAACTTTGAGAAACAACGTGCTACAGCTACAAAAAACTAACAAGAAAGCAAGGAATACTTGTAGCATTTGTGACAAAGCTCCAAGTCTGTACTTGTGGGTCGTGCGTTTCTTGGCGCATTTCACTAGCCTCAGAGGCTCACTGTGACCATCCATGTAGCCCTTCTCTCTTTAGAGACAAGGTCACAGCCTATTGAGCTATTTTCATCATAAGCCAGTGAGGAGAAATTATCTTTCCTGGCACAGTCTCTGTTGTCTCCCTAGTCTCGGTGATTAATTGGGGAAAGTAGGAAGGGGGGAGCCCGGGCCCGCCCTCTACTCCGGGCTCCAGCCCAGGGACCCTAATAGTATCAGCTAAGATGGCTGACCTTTTAACCACCAACCACAATACAATTCCCTGGGCTACTTCCCCACAGCAGTCCCTGCTTCTTTACTTTCCACTTCACCCTTACCTCAGGGCCTCCTTCAGAACTGCTCTCTGCTCCAATGCCTCCAAACTGCTCTCTGCTCCAACGCCTCCAAACTCCTGACGCCCACGCCCAGCTGACTAACTAGGAGGGTTTTTAATTGATTTCAGCCAGTCCCTGATTGGCTCCAGGTGTCCCCAATCAGGCTAGCTGTTTCTAGAACCTTCTCTGTTTGGCTAGCCAGGGAACAGGGACCTACTCATCCTGAGGCTGATATACTTCCCTTCCAGCACTCTCCTATACCCTTCTGGTCTGACTCCGTCACACATCTTAGAGACTAACTAGTTTATTTCAGCAAAAACTCTAACAGTAATTTAATGGGGGATGAATCATTCCAAGCCAGCAAGGGTTTAATAAGTCATTTTAAAAAGTGTCATGGCATAGTGCAGGTATTGATTTCTGGAGAAAGCCGATCAGCTGATGAATCAGGCACAAACACATTTTCCGATGAGTTAAAATCAGGCAGTACTTGGGACACTGAATACATATGTAATCCTAGATAATTATACATGTATTTTTATATAGATATAGATATCTTAAGATATTTCAGCATGGCCTTCTTAATCAGTGGTCCATTAACACGCGGCTGTGACGGCTTCACTCCCAACATCCATGTGTAAACAGGTCTGTACTGTATTTACTCAATAACAATTTATATGAATGATTGCTTTGCTCACTGTTGAAAACTGTGCTTTTATCCCATCCAAGGGCTTGTGTTTAAGATATACTCTATTTTGGACATTTCGAAATGTAATAACCAAAAAACATAGAAAAAACTTATTTCAAGAGGGTGTGGAGAAAGAAAGAGCAATGTGGAGTAGAGAGAAGGTTCTTTATAGCCACATGACTAGTGAATTTTTATATTTGCTGTATGGAAAGAAAGCTAAGTAGCTGCATAGCTGCTGGTTGGCTAGATGCCGGCAGTATTTTTATTGGCAGGCAATTCTGAGTGGCTGAAAGCTGGTCATTAACACCCTGACACAAAGTGCTGACAGGACAATTATAAGATTAACACCCCCATGTTATATGAGCAATGTCAAAACCTCACTCTTACCTGACACTGAAAAATAACAGCATGAAAGATAACATCACAGACACTTGGTGATTTTTAAAATTTAAATACTACAAGTTATTAAACTTTTTTGGTAATGGTTTAAATACCTAGATTAGCTGCTTAAATCCAGTAAATGACTGAACACATTTTAAAGTGCA
Organism: Sternotherus odoratus; assembly: GCA_032164245.1. Classification (NCBI taxonomy): domain Eukaryota; kingdom Metazoa; phylum Chordata; order Testudines; family Kinosternidae; genus Sternotherus; species Sternotherus odoratus. The sequence goes on from JAVMKO010000004.1 coordinate 35,071,230, forward strand.
GTTATTTTTTCTAACTATATAAAACTACAAAAATGAAGTCATGAGGCCTATGTTTATTCTCTCCCAGTGATTTCCAGAATTAATTTGCCTGAGTTTATAAATTTTGCAACTGCCGTCACTGAAAACTTGACCTGACATCTCAGAAGTTCAAGCTTGCTGCCTAGGTCTTCACTGGCAATAGATATTCTATAGTCGGAACATATCCGAGAATGTTGCCAATGCTGCATGAGACAATACAATCCAACTCTTTGGCTCTGCAGCACACATCGTAGTGAAACTGGTTTTGTTAATAAAGTAAGCAGAAACAAATCTAAGGCCTTGTCTACCCTTAAAAGTTTTGCTGCTTCAACTTTAATGGCATAATTAAATTGGCGAACCTCCTTAGTATAGGAACAGTTAGATCAGTGTAAAAGGGCTTATATCTATATAACTTATTTCAGTTTGATGAAGCAAAATAAGATATATTGGGGAAAAGTGTTTTATACTAGCATAACTGCATCTATACTAGCATAATTATGTCAGTTAAACAACAACAACACCCCTTTCTAACATAATCCCAGTTTAAATTTAAACATAACTAAGATTCACAGGAACCAGTTAGGTTGAACAGAGCTGTGCAAAGCGTTCAACCCATTTTGTTTAACTTTAAGACAAAGCTGAGACTTGTTTAGACTATCAGGAAATATGAGTTAGGTGTTTGGAATTTTGATTTACTAAATGTAGTACAGTTTTGAGTAAACATCATACAGATTTTCCAAAAAAGTGCAAAAAGATCAGTCATAAGGGAATTAAAGCTACTAATTTAAGATGGCTTTATATGATCAGTGATGGATTTGTTACAATAGCGAAAGCTAAAAAAAAACCCATCATTTATAAATTTGGAAAAAAGCATCAAAATGGGGTAAATGGTGAATTGTGTGATATAAAAAACAGGATGCATACACATTACATGGGTGCTATCTTTAAATTATCCTTAATATATGCTGTTCTTTGTTCTCTAATTACATATTACCAAACCAGTCCAAAGGAGGAAAAAATGTGGAGGTCCTGAGTTCTTAACGTAGTAAAAATTAAGAGTTTTGCCCAAGTAATGACGGAGGAAAAAAAACGAGAAAGAACTTGAAATATTGGCCTCATATGGGTATGATACCACACTGACAGGTATTTCCACATTGTTCTGCTTAGCACTGTGTATACAAGTGTTTTACAAGCTATATTACTTTGTAAACCTTCATTTACAGCAAGCTTTATTCTTGGGGGATTTGCTAGAGTTGGAAGTCTAAGCGAGGAAGATACTAATTGCACTAAAGCATGGCATATATTTTGTTGGGTAGAGTAATATTAAAACAAATCAATGCATGGCTTTTTTTACATACACAATAAGAAAATGTCAGCAGCTAAGAAAATAAATAAAGGCCATAGGAGTTGGAATGGTACCACAGTCAGTTGTATAGTACATTATAAACAGTGTGATGCCTTAAATTTGAATTGTGCTGTCCCAAAATAAATAAAAAGAAATCAGGACAGTTTGGCAGATATACAATTCATGAATAAACAGGGCTTAGGGGAAGAGTTGATGGCAACCCTGTACTTTCACCTCCCATACATACTACTGTTAATATAGGAAGTGAAATAATGGTGCAGTGTGTTACAGAGTACTACATTGTTTCATCCCCTACTAATAATAATGTTCTCTTTAAAGGCATTTCAGTACATACATTTCAGTACACTTTCCATTATATTATTCTAAAATATAATGGAAAGTGAAGAGCAAAAACAAACCTCCACCTAAAAAGCAGTTTTATCTCCCCTTAAAGAGCTGGAAAGAACACTTCCATCTCATGTGTGTGTATGTTTGCGCACACACTTTTGTGTTGCAGGATCATGCAAACAGAGACTGTTGCTTCTCAGTGGCACTGGGGTGAATTTTAATAGCAACAGCATATTGAGAATTTGCAGGAAATTGTCTTGTGGGCTATAATAGTTTTGTGGTAGGTTAAAGTTGGCTAATCCGCTGTTTGACAGTGGTTACTTCACGTGGCTCCCCTTTTCCAAAAGAACATTGCATGGCTCCCACAGTGTGATGTTTATGCCATCAGACAAAAATCCCAAAAGTATCAACTGATGAAATTCAAAATCTGCCCAAAACACACAGATGCTGTTGGTATGCAGTTTGTGGAATTGTGCTGGATATGCTAAACAGGGGACTACAACTTCCATTCCCTCTGTCCCCAGTGCAGTTCCCCCTTTCCTCTAATCAGGCAAGAGGAAGGCTCCTGAATCAGGTGGTGGCCAGCTCAGTTGGGAAGCAGCAATCACATATCAAGCATTTGCTGCTGGATATTACAGCTGGGTGCAGGTATGTCTGGGACCTATGGGAAGCAGCAGTGGCTGAGCAGTGAACTAGTGCAGCAGGCCCCAATAAGAGAGACTACTGAGCCTAGCCTGGAAAGCTCCTATTTGCTTGAACCAAACTGGGGAGGGCACTTGAAGTGCCCTAATTCTCAACTGGACTTCAAGGGCCCAAACCAGAACCACTATTGCTCTCTGTCAACTGTAATTGTTAAGCCTCTGTACCTAGAATATCTGCAACCTTTCCCTTCCTGCCAGCCAGAGCAAAATATCCTTTCACCAAGCCACATGTCTGAGGCTAAGGTTACACTACAAGGATTATAGCGCGTTTACCTATTGCGCTATATGGGACGCGCTATAACCATAGTGCTATAGGATGTCTGTCGTGGCCACATTTGCTGCAGCTGCCATGGCACAGGGAGTGGTGCATTATGGGCAGGTATCCCAGCATTCAAGGTGCAACGTGCTTTCCAAAGGAGGGGGTGAGGGGGAACGGGGAACGTGTACGCAGGGAGAGAATTTCATGCTGTCACGGATTTCTCTCTATGGAGAAGTAGCAGGCTCTGAATTTCACTCAACACAGCTCCATTGGTAAGCAGTTTCACTGCTTAATTGCTTGAGTTAAGAGCGGAGTTCTGTAAAGGAACTTCCGCATTCCTCCCTCCCTTTGCAAAACAACACAGACGTCAAATGCTTTAAATGGCTTGTTAATTGCCTTAAATGGCTCGGAGGCGTGCCAGAGATCCCTTATAGCGCAATGACTGATTAGACTTGCCATTAAATGGTACAGGGAATACGCAAAAGCTTTTATTCCTTTGGAAAAGGTGGTTTACAAATAGCGCGATAACATCAGACTTTTAGCGCAAAATGTGCCTTGCCAGTGTGTTCGGGGGAGCTTTACAGCGCTCCTGGAGGCTTTTTAACTCTTTAAATTGCCAGTCTAAGCAAGCCCTAAGTGATTACTGGGACCCACTAGGGCTAGTGCCTACAAGCCAAGATGCGGAAACATTTACAGCACTTGCCTACAAATCTTCCACCTTAGAGACTGAATGTGCTCCAGCATTGAGCAGCCACAATAATTACAATATTAACACTGAAACTTCCATCCATCCTGAACTCCACCACTAGAATCTCTCCACACATGCATATGGCCAAACATTTTACCACCCCCACATTTCGGCTTAAAATGTAGATCAATAGCCTAGGCGATATAGTTACCACAACATCCATCCATCTACTGATTTGTGATAAACAAAAGCATTAAATTATTCTGGCAACTCTATCATCATCATCTTTTTATTAATTATTATTATTATTATTGTCAGATTTATGCCTGCTTGGGACAAAACAAATGCTAGTTTTGAAAAGTTGTTTAATGAATGGAACAAGTTTCAACTTTATTCCCTGCTTTCATGCAACCAAAGGTTATGTTTATTTAGAAAGTTAACATTTATACAGATTATACACTCAACAGTTCCATGCCAAAAACTACACAACTAAAATGACTATTTCCATCCCTCCCTCAGTTTTTGACCTATGGCTGTTTTTATAGAAACTGGATCTTTAAGCAATAGACTCTGGTAGAGTCAAGGGAAAACATGGCACCTTGTTCAATAATTTGCCAAAAGTGGCTTGAGAAAAGGGATATGCAAAATGCATTTGAACCTGGTATCCCTCCAGATTGTCCCCAAAATTATTTGAATAGGCTAACTGCCAGTGAAAGAAGCAGTAAAAACTATCAATTAGAACTGGATGATCTTTAGAGAACTCATTGGGTAAGAAAGTTTTATTTTTATGGAATAAGACTATTTTTAAACTCTTGTGAGTATGTTAAGATAGTCAAGAGGATAAAAATCAAAATAAATGATCAGGGTAGCAAATTGTGCGAGAAGTTTTCGGTGTATAATTGTTCACTCTACAAATTTCCTTCTGTTATATTTCCTGCCTTTTTCTTTTTCGCTCTCTGAAAAAAACATTCATATGATGACATTTTATTAATGTAAGTGGTTGAGAAAAGCACTTATGCTCAAACAACTGTAGAAAATTAAAAATTCACTTTTTGTGAGCACTTCACCAGAAACTTGACTAAAGCTACAATAATGCAACATAATCTAGATGGGCAAACTTTTACTTCATGGGATTTCCATGCAAGTGTAAATATCCATTTGTGTGGAATGCCATTCAAGATTAGGCCACATATAGGCTATTCTGCTCAGATCAGGAAACAGAATCAAGGCACTATGATTTATGTTTATAGTTTACCAAAAAATGGGAATTTTCATTGGAAAACTCCCCATTAAGAGTTTCCTCATCAGGAAATAATGGCTTTCTCATGGGAAAATTCAAAAAAATAAGGAAGTGTGGAAAAACCTATGTCTCCACACTTCCTGTTTTCCAGTATTTTCTGTCTGGAAAACAGTAACAAGGTGTGAGAAAGTAGGGTTTTCCCCTCTCCTCCACATTTTCTCACATTTTGTTTTTGAACTGGAAAGAAATCATTGTTACTTTCTTTCACTTAAAGATAGATTAAAAATTGAGGGTGGGGAAAAAAAACCTTAAGAAAAACAATCTTAAGAAAAAATCCAAACCAAGCAACTAACCAAAAATCAAAGTGTTACTGCTTATCTTTTTAGCCATTGTAAAGACTTTCCCTTCATAAGTCAAGAGGAAAAACAGAGCTGGTGAGCATTTTCCAACAATTACAAAATGAAGAATTTCAAAAAATATCTCCCAAATTGTTTTTTCCTCAAATATTCTTCCTAGTGTTTTAGGATCCTCCCCTTCCCCCTCTTCTCCCCCCCCCCCCCGCAACCCACAATTTACCAAAAACCAGTATTTTTTTACAAAATTGTTCATATTTGATTTAGAAGCTGTTGATCTTAAATATTCTTACCTGCTCTATTTCTAATACATACCGTATTTTTCGCCCTATAAGACGCACTTTTTCTTCCCCAAAACGGGGGGGGGAAAAAGTTGGTGCGTCTTATAGGGTGAATGCAAAAAAAAAAAAAAAAAAAAAGCGCCTTGCTCTCCCGTCCCCGCCGCGCGGGCGGGCTGCCGAGGTTCCCCCCTCCCCGCCGGACCAAAAAAAAAAAAAAAGCGCCTCGCTCTCCCGTCCCCGCCGAGCGGGCGGGCTGCCGGGAGCGTCCCGGTTCCCCCCTCCCCGCCGCGGGCGCGCTCCCGGCAGCCCGCCCGCGGCGGGGAGGGGGGAACCAGGACGCTCCCGGCAGCCCGCCCGCGCGGCGGGGACGGGAGAGCGAGGCGCTTTTTTTTTTTTTTTTTTTTTTTTTGGTCCGGCGGGGAGGGGGGAACCCCAGCAGCCCGCCCGCGGCGGGGAGGGGGGAACCTCGGCAGCCCGCCCACGCGGCGGGGACGGGAGAGCGAGGCGCTTTTTTTTTTTTTTTTTTTTTTTTTTCCCGGATTTTTTATTAAAAAATGAGGGGGCGTCTTATAGGATGGAGCGTCCTATAAGACGAAAAATACGGTAATCACAACTAAGCAACAATGTTTGGATTTTGAATATTTTGCTTCAGAGAGCAAGCTCAAGGGTATACTCACTAACAAACTTCATATAAAATGGATAAGTTTGTTTAAATATGAAAATCCCTTAAAAGCAAGGTAATGCCAAATTATCGGACACCTTTTGGCCATATCTTAACATCTACACACCATATTTCCATTGACAGGACAACTACCATGTGTTCATAAGGAACTTTCTTCCTCCAACACAGATTCATAGATGCCAAAGCCAGGAGGGACCACTGTGACCATCTAGTCTGATCTTCTGCATAGCACAGGCCATAGAATGTCTCCCAACTAATTCCTGGAGTACATTTTTAAGCAAAAAAACATCCAATCTTGATTTCAAAGTTGCCAGAGATGGAGAATCCACCACAGCCCATGGTAAATTATTATAATGGTTAATTACCTTCACTGTTAAAAATGCCTTATTTCTAGTATGAATTTGTCCAGTTTCAACTTCCAGCCATTGGATTGCATTAAACCTTTCTCTGGTAAATTCTCTGGCCATTATCAAATATTTGTTCCCCATGTAGGTACTTATAGCCTTATAGTCATCCCTTACTCTATTTATTAAGGTAAATCGATTGGGCTCCTTGAGTCTATCACTATAAAGGCATGTCTTCTAATCCTTTAATCATTTTCATGGCTCTTCTCTGAACCCTCTCCAATTTATCAACATCCTTCTTGAATTCTGGGTATCAGAACTAGTCACAGCATTCCAGCAACAGTTTTACTAGTGCCAAATACAGAGGTAAAGTAATCATTCTGTTCCTTCTTGAGATTCCCCTTTTTATGCATCCCAATAGCTCTTTTGGCCACAGCATTGCACTGAGAGTTCACTTGATTATCCACCACATCTTTTTTCTGAGTCACTGCTTCCCAGGATAGAGTCCCCCATCCTGTAAGTATGGCCTACAGTCTTTGTCCCTATATGTACACATTTAGACGCATTAAAATGCATATTGTGCTGCTCACATAGCTATCTGCGTCACTTGGTATTAGTGATTTGTCCTCTTTGTTATTGACTATCCCCCAATCCAGATGCTATCTGCAAAATAACAGTGATAGCTTCTTCAAAATCATTGATGAAAATTTTAAATAATGTAAGGCCAAGAACTCCACTGACAACACTCAATAAATCATGATTCCTCATTTACATGTTGAGACCTCTGAGTTAGCCAGCTTTTAATTCAATTACTGAGTGCCACGTTAATTAAATAACATAGAATGATATAACAAGCAACATGTCATGAGGCACCAAGTCAAACAATATATAGAAGTCTAAGTATATTCCATCAACACTATTACCTTTATCAACCAAACTTGCAATGTCAGTCAAAACCTAGCTATCAAGAAGACACAGAACACAATCTCTCACAATATAATGCAAAATCTTGATTACAACCTCAGCAACAGTTGTAAATAATCAATTTTGAAATATACCTACAGCTTGTGTAGGCTGTACATTATGTGCTTGTGGAGGAAATATATTATTGTAATGAAGAGTTTGCATTATATGGGCAAGGAGGTTAATATTCCCTGTGTAGTGTTTGGGATTCAGTGGGGAAGTTTGCTGATCATCTTTCTGTGTGGGAAAGATCTGTGTATGGAAGCTAGGGAGAAGGATCAGTCCCTATATTCACCACACAGAAAATAGAGAAAATTTCCAACTCAAGAAACAACAGAGAAAGACACCCTTAAAGAATCTTCTATATGTCTTCTCTCCAGTCTTGCTAAGGCCTTTGTTCTTTAACAGGCACAGGTTGGAATTTTTAAAGAAGCCTAAGGTGAGGCTTCTCAATGACACCCAGTAGGCATTCATATTCAATGGAATTTGGAACTTAATTCAAATTGGTTTCAGTCAATAGCACAACCTGTTTCTCTCCCCTGCCCCCCTTTTCTCCTGTGCATGTCAGGGAGGCATTGACTCTAAAGAGAAACATCTGCAGAAAAGAAAAAGGCTAGTTCCCTCAGAGACATATCCCAATGTTCTTTGGCGATATTCTTCAAAGATACAGAAAAGGAACTACCAACTCAGTCTATCTACATTCTCTCTTTTATTCATTACATATATAAAAAAGCAGAAATTCTGCTCATTTGCCGACTTTTCTAGGTTACAGAATAATGTTTTTTCTCTCAGAGATTGAAGTGAGGATCACTGTCAGTGTGCATTAGCAGCTACAGTGCTTCTTTCAAATATTTGGATATGAATAACGTTCCATATAAAGCCACTATCATCTGATGCATTTTTTTACATAGTGAAAGGAAGACTTTATACATACATTATTGGTATATTACTCTAGCAGAATTCCCTTTGAATCCAAAGTCATGGAGGAAGGAACAGGCCAGAGAAGGAGACAGCAGGCCAGGGATGGGGCTTGGAGAGACACACATCACGATCCTATAAATTCTACAGAGCTCAGGGCAAAAAACAGAATATAGCCCCCTTCCATATTCATATCCTCTCAGCCCTCTCTCCCATGGCTAGGGCTCCCCTTAACCATTAGCTGTGGGAGACATGACAACATGACAGCTTCTTTGGAGCTGACTCCTGGACATGTTGCTGGAAATCAGCAGCAGCATAGAGGCATGGGAATTTCGTGAAAATGGACTTGGCCTTGCACTGCTCTTAAAAGACATGCAAGATTTGAAGGCCAGCTCATATAGCCAGTTGTGCAGCATGGGGAAACTCTCCCACAACAGGGTGATTGGGAAGAAAATGTTGCAAAAGATTCTGGCAGAGATTTCTCTCTCTTTCTCCTTTCCTTTAGTTTATGAGAAATCAGGCCCATATCTATTAGCAGGCTTTCCCATTTGAGAGAGAACTGATCTAGTTGTTGACTTAATGTCATTCGTAAAGAAGGCCTGAACCAGAGTCCAGTCATGTGAGTATGCTTTGGATCAGGCCCTTTCTGTAAAGTGGACAATTGTCAGGAAAATTTTGCTTCTCATATCAAACTGTTCAATTACTCATGTTTCTTGTACAGTTACCACTCTCAATCCTTGCTTGCTTTATATAAATGTCGCAATTATGTTGTATACTGCAATAAATGGAGCTTTCCCTTAAACAAAGAAGAGTTCCAACTTCCAATATATTGTTGACTGCTTACAATCTTACAAAATCTACTCAAATGGTTCTTTGGTTTTGTAGTCTTTCATCCTGTAATTGTATGTTGTCTCTCATGGATTATATTAAAGCTGGAGGTGGAAGACCCTCAAAAGATTTAGAGAATATCGGAAATAGATCTGATTCTTTTTGTTCTGGAAGTCAGACTGAAAAGCTTATAAGATCAGGGTTTCCGGCGAGATTTTCTGTATTTCCTACTTGCACACAGGCTGGAAATATGATAATGTTTTTCTGTTCCAACTGAAAGTAGTAAGTGCCAAGGTACGTAGAAAGGGGGAAGTTAAAAATTTTGAATTACAATAACAGTTCAGTTCAACTTGAGTTTTGGGCTGAAATAGGGCTTTATTTTGTCTGAGACAGCTTGTGCATCTTTAAGCCCTAGCAGTGTGAAGATTTACAAACAGGCATAACGTGATGCTCCAGAAATAACCCCATTGAAATAATTGTCACTGCTCACAAATCGTACAGTTAAGACTCTGTGTGTACATTTTTGAATAATCAGAGCCTCGTTAATGTGTCTCTTGTTTTGTGCATCTGTTTTTGTTAAAGATACTTATTTGAATATATCTGATTTTGCAAAAATGGGTCCCCTTTTTCCCCAAAGCAGCTCTACTAGCAACCTGACTTTTTTATAGTGACTGTGTGTAGCTTCAGTATAGAGAATAAACAGGCATGATGGCTGGCAATTTTCTTCCCACATGGAATAGCGATGTTAACCTCTGTATAATAATTTTGACAATTCAAAATATTTGCCAACAGCTCCACAATACATTTCAGTCTTGGCTTCTGAGAACGGCAAACTGGAGAAAACTACAGTGCTCCCTCAAAGGTACAGAAGAATTTAGCTGCTGAGCTTACACATGAAAGATGCTGAAGAAATGCTCAGTTTAAACAAGCATTTTCATATCCTTTGGATTTTCAACAGCAGCAAAACAACAAGACAGTCCCTTGAAAGACGTAGGGTACAAACTAAAGCAGTATGCTCATCTGTTCTGATAGCCATTCAAGGCTAGACTATAATTTTCAAAAGTAATTAATGATTTTGGGTGCCTCCCATTTTAGAGTCCCTTTAAGGTGTGTCACTTCTGAAAACCTTGGCTATGGTTCTTTCACTCAAGTACTTTTGGCCTATCCAATGCTACCAACAGTAAACACCTTACTGAGTACAACTGCCAAAAGAGTAAAAAAAAAAAAATCCCTCGCTTTCATATTTTTCCCTTGCAAGGCCAAACATGCTGTATTTGGATAAGTTTCAATCCTGCTTTAATTCATTAAAAGAGTGAAACAAAATCACTCTTTACATCCTTGACAGCTGGCAGGTTTTATGGGTTCTTACTGCTCCTGCCAAATTAAAAAAAAAAAAGTTTTCATTCAGGTCTGTCATAGATCCTGGGATTGCTGGAAGTGTCAGAGTTGTCAAAGTGTACTCAGAACAGCAACATACAGTATCTGCAGGCATTAAGGTATTATGCTACTATACTGGTGTAAAGGAAGTTACAACTCTCTTTTACTTTCTGTCAGAAAGAAAAAAAAACCCTGATACATACCAATCCCCAAAAGGGGGAGCATTTCCATCTCTATCAATTCACCTGGCTTGTGCCAGGAGTTTTCTATTAATCATTCATACACTCAAGAAAGAATAAGGTAAAGACCTGGTTTCTTGATTCTTGTTTCTTACATAGCTGTCAAGTATCTTTATGAGGAAGAATGGTATTGTGGTTACAGAGCTGGGCCAGGTCTCCAAAGCACTGCATTCAATTCCTGGCTCTTTCACAGACTTACTGAGTGAAATCAGACATCGCTCTGTGCCTCAGTTTTCCCATCTGATAATGGTTCCTTTGTCTATTTAGCTCATAAACTTTTGGGGGTAGACACCAACCTTTTAAAAATATTTTCAACACCTAGCCCAATGGAACACTGATCTCAGCCAGGGCCTCCAAGTGCAACTACAATATAAATAAAGAAGAATAGCTACCCATTTACATTTTCTGAAGTCATTTCTTCTTTATATTAGGATAGTAACTGGCAGTTATGTAACAAATACGAAAATCAAGAAACAAACAATCTTGAAGAATGTGCATTACTGAATACAGAATACTAACTATGCCTCCCCCACACAGTACATTGCAGACACCGTATTACACTACATACAATATATATGTTGCATCTATACAATCCAGGCATCAAAAATGATATATAAATAGTTTCACTTCTATGCCAAGCACAGAAAAGTTTGGGAGCGGTTTGATATCTTGTAACTTTAGGCAAGGGGATCTTGCTTATGCCTCAGTGAACCAGATATATTTATTCTTGCTCATGTTATGAAGAAGATAAAGTAGAATTTGAACCTGCAGAGCTTGTATTTAAACCTCCCTCGCCCATCCCAAGAAAACGCAAATGAAGATCAAGTCAAGCAACACAAAAAAGGAAGAAAGCAAAGCTTTCCATTTCAAACCTTTCAAGCTTTTATAGTTGTTTCATTTTGGGGTGTGGAGGGAGGAAAGTCTGTGATATAACTCCAATCCATCAGAATACTATTGCTATCATTTCCAGAGGCGATTGGGAGGGAGTAGCAGCATTTTTCAGACGTGAGGGCTTAATTCAGCAAGGGCAGATGCCAGATTATTATTCTTGGCTGTATTAATTTAGAAAACAGCTCATGGGCATAAGATGCTATTTAGTGCTAGCAGTATATTTCACGGAGCATCTCTCTTGTCAATCAAGTGCTGTTTATATTTCTTGACTAAGTCATTTTCATTTTGTTTTGTTTAGTTATTTAAAAATCAGTATTATTCTGCGATCTGCTACCCCTTATCTAGGGTGGTAAGAATAGCTTCGGGTTGTAACATAAAGACCACAATATGACTAGTCTTGGCACTGAAACTTTGAACCCAGAGGTGCAGTTTTTTCTTACAAAATTCAATCATTATGGCATGTGCATAGCCTAGGGTTATTTCACTTATTAAGCCAACAACTGTATAAAATGGCAAGTTGCTCTTGGAAGAAATCAACTTGCTGTGTTTCGCCTGTACAAGATCATGTTTGATACACATACATTTTTAGAAATTCTAAGCCTAGGGCAATTGTCTACTTCTCAGTTGGAGTTACAGCAGAACAATAAATAGACTCTCAGTTACATTTTTGTGATCATGTGGATGTAACAGGCTGAAATAATTTGCTCGCCACAAGAATTAACTTAAAAATGTCTTTGAAAAATGTAGCTTTTGGTTGGCTCTGGCTAGAGAGACCAGGAAAAGGCATTAACCTGAAGAGATGGCAATTGTATAGTAACTTGTACCCAGATTCAGTGGTGCTGCACGTTTCAGAAACACAAATATAATATTAAATTACTCTTACAATCAACTGAACATTCCATTTCAGGAATGAGAGCAAAATCCCAAAGTCTCAGTTTCCAACATATAAATTTTCATACCAGAGTTTGTGGTTTACAACTCAATTTCCCTTTTACTGTTTTTTTTAAATGTTTCTCCACTGTTGCTGTGTGAAGAACCCTCAAAAGTGAACATCAAGATGAAATGAATACTCTGATATTGGCTATATGAAGAGGGCTATCAAATATCCAAAGTAAACAAAAAAGGGATTAGAGAACAAATATTGTTTATTTTCTCATTGTAATTGTAAAGTTTTACTTGAAACAATACTAGATTAAACATTTTCAGTCACAAGTGTGATTAAATTGATGATACCCCTTTAAACACTGACTGCCAGCAAACTATCATGTAAGTCAAAGTAGCATTTGACTCAGTGTGTAAATCCAGAACATCACCATCCATCAACAGTGCAAACCAGAGCAGAATTAGGCCCACTGCATATTAGGATGCCAGTGGAAAAACTCTGGATTTGCACTGGTGTAACAGAGTTTGGCCCTCTCCCCCATGAATCTCAAGCAAAAGACTTGATGGAGATGGTGATATTTAAACACAAGAGAGTTGAGCAGTAAAAATTAGTGACACAGAAACAGTAAATTATTCTGTCAAGAGAGGACATTGGGCTTGGGAGCCAACATTGGACTAAGATGACAATTTGTTTCTTATTTTAAGAAAGTATCTTTTAGTTCATTCTGGAGGTCCTTTTCCCTCCCGGGATTATATATTTTATATATATCTAAAATCAGTGCCTTAAACAGGAAAGGTGAGATTTGAGATAAATAATTTTTTTCCAGATGTCACCCACTTCTACTGGACCTGGTAAATCCTAGGTCTTATTTTTCAGCTGTAGGTGTGAGATGGTATGTGAACCTGGGCACCTAAACTATCTTAATGACATGAAAGGGGAATAACTGTAAATAGTCATGAACTAGCATAAAGAGGAAACAGCCTTTCATATACTCATTTTTTACACTTATGATGATGTATATAACTGATTTTTATTACAGTTACATCACATCATTTCTAAGAAGCGGCACTGATAAAGAATCATGTACTTCCTGTGCTGAAAACTGGAATATAATCCCTCAAAAACACTGAAGTGTGGCTGAGGGGTGGGGGTGGGAGGGGGCTGAATTTCAAGTAATCTTTAAAGATTTTTAAATGACCGATTAGTGTCTTGTATTATACACTAGCAGCCTGAGCATATAGCTGTAATCCCTTTTTGTTTTTGAAATATCCAGTTTTTCTCATCTTTGTCCATGGGTCTCCATATTAGCGAGTTAATGTACAGACTACACATCACAACGATTTAGCTGGATTAACAGTGAAGGCTGCTCAGATACCATGCCAAAAATCCCAGTGCCTGGACAGATGCCATGAACCCCCATAGACAACAGACTCTTCTCAAAAGTTTTTCACAGTCTAATTTCCCCTTGTCTTTCACCACTCTGGAAACAGTGGGATATTCAGGGACTGGCTGCTCATTATTATCTGGATCCTTCTATAACTAGCAGTATCATGAGGTTGATACTACTCGCAGCCTGATACCCATGAAGACAGAAGGATGTTCAGTAGAAGACAGTTCACAAATTAATCTCCACCCCGTGCCCTTTTTCACAGATAGTATGATCCATGTGGAGAAGTCACTAGACAAAAAGATCCCAAAACAAGCCCATTCGAACAGTATTAATTTATTGATCCTGGAACCACACAGCTTCTTTCCAGTCTGCTGAAAGGACAAGACCTATTCATATGGCTTCAGCTCTAAACTTTTCCTATCCCAATATGTATTCACTTAACCATGGAAGTATCCATTCCATTCTATATCCATCAACTAAGGGCTCATTACAAGTCCCCTTGTTTAAATCTGAATTGGGATCTGACCAATGAAATAGCGACCTCTTTCTCCACTTTTTTATTCCATCTAAATAAAGAACAGCACTCCATCTTCATTCTTTGTTGATTTTCTTTTATTCCCTGAGACTGCTTCTGAACCCAGACCCTCCTGCTGCAGGGCAAGGTTCTCCTTTGCTTGATGTTGATTCTTATATGGGGGGAGGGGAGATTAATCGCCATCATCACACTTTGTATCTTTTGGTGTTTACCTCATTCCTTGTCTTGAGTTCAGCATCACAGAGTTTGGTATATGCACCAATCCCTAGCCTCATGAACCCATAATCACAATATCCTGATGGAGGAAATCACATTCCAAGATTAGCAAAGCTGACAGACAGGCCAGGGCCCACTGCTATTAGAGGCATAAACCAAAATCTCTTTTAAATGGGAATACTCACACTGGCACTAGATGAGCTGCATCTTTCCCTTGGCTTCAGCTCTCTCCAGACAAATTAGAGATGATCAAAAACAGCCAAAATTAGCTTTTAAACCAGCCAAATTAGAGGTGATCAAAATGACAAACTGTTTTTTTTTTTAATCACCCTTTTTCAAAATGAAGATTTTCTTGAAGCCTTTTGTTTGTTTTTTTCTCCTTTTGTGAATGAAAAACAAAATGGCAGATTTGTTCAATTTTCCAAAAAACAAAAACAAAAAAAAAAAAACCCAAACTTTTTTAAAATCAAAAAACAAAAATATAATGGAAAATTCCAAATAGAAACTCTTTATTTATTTCAAAACTTTTCATGGAAAATACTTAACATTTTTCAACCATCTCTAGCCCAAATGAAGAGGGAAGATACCAGAAGAAGCACAGGACCCCCCTTCCTCCCTTTTTCTTCGTGCTCACTTCACCGTTACTTCCTTTAATTTATTTTGCCCTCACCCCAGTGTGCCAATATAAGCTTTGGTAACACCAACCTATCATATAAATCTGAAGAGATATGAAGCCACATATCTACACCTGGGTCCAATCCTCCTATATCATGCATATATCAGGAGTTTCCATACTCACTAGTGAGTTCATTACACATGACTTGACATCCTTCCTTAGCAACAGGATCTTTGGGAGCAGGGCCCAATTCTCCGGTATAATTTCTGCTGTCTACTCCACAGCCTGACCACTTCTCAGACTAAACAGCAGGTTCTTCGTGGACACAGGCTATTCTTCACCTGCGCTCTGAAATATGCTGGGATTTTCGGTGGAAGGCTACTTACACTCCTAGCTATCTGGTGCAGACAGGTTGCCCTCACACTGCTACAACCCAGTCCCCTAAACTCTGGAGACAAAGGTCTTATGGGGTAGGTTCTTCCATTTTAACACAGTGGAGGCATAGTACATGAGTACAATTATAACTCACATTTGAGAAGTATAAATAGTTTAGACTCATAACTAAGTGGACATTTTATTGGTGTGTCTTCTTCATTTAAACTTTTAAAGCATTGATTAGTTAACTTTAAAGTTAGCTGCCAAAGTACTAGTTAACTTATTTTTAAGAGTGAGAACATCTGTAATGGTCTGAAAAATAGAGTATACAATATTCCTGGGGGACATTGTTTTTCATGTGTCATCCACTCTTAACAGTCCAAAGTTTGAGGTCCTCACTCAATCTATGGTAGACAAATCAGGCAGTTCTACTGTCCTTTTCCAAAAATACAAAAATTATGGCACTCGGTTAAGTTGATAAGCTACTTGTTTTAAAAGGAAATATTTTGGTCCAACATATAATTAACCTGCAGAATTTACAGCTGCAGAGTAGGGTGACCAGATGTCCCGATAAAATTGGGACTATCCCGATATTTCGTTGTTTGTCCCGCATCCCGACGGAGGTATGGCCAGGACGCTAATTGTCCCGATATTTTGGCTCAGGGCTGCTCCCAGGAAAGGGTGGGCAGTAGGA
Source organism: Sternotherus odoratus (assembly GCA_032164245.1). Lineage (NCBI taxonomy): Eukaryota > Metazoa > Chordata > Testudines > Kinosternidae > Sternotherus > Sternotherus odoratus. The sequence goes on from JAVMKO010000004.1 coordinate 35,087,414, forward strand.
CCCTGCAGCTTCTAAGCACAGGAGCGGCAAGTTCCTGCCACAACAAGCACTGGCTCCATCCTGGCCAATGGCAGCTGTGGGCATAGACCCCCCGCCCAGCTTTCAGCCAATGGCAGCTGGAGCCAGTGCTTATGGCCCATGGCTGGCATAGCACGTGGAGTGCAGGGCCCCCCTCCCCTGCTGGCCCTAGGAGCCAGACCAGGTAAGCCAGGTAAGGGCGGGGGAGGGAGGGCTGCGGGCTGACGGGAGCCAAGGCCCTGGGTACCCAGCCCGTGGTTTTTGGGGGGGGGGGGTTTCACCCCCGACCAGAGGCAGGGCTGCCCCCCCCGACCAGAGGCAGGGCTGCCTGGAGCATGGGGGGGGAGAGAGGATTGGCACCCCTGATCCACAGCAGGCTGTACCCGGATCGGGGGTGGGTGGGTGGTGCCCCCGACCCGCAGTGGGGCTGTGCAGTGCCCGGAGCTGGGGGGGGAGGGCTGGTGCCCCCGACCCACGGCGGGGCTGTGCCTGCAGCCGAGCCCGCTGCCCTGGACCCGCGGCGGGGCTTTGTGGTGCCCAGAGCTGGGGGGGGACTGGTGCCCCTGACCCGTGCTTGGAGCTGGGGGGGGGGCTGGTGCCCCCGACCCACATCAGGGCTTGCCCGGATCGGGGAGGAGGGATCTTGGTGCCCCTGACCCACGGTGGGGCTGTGCCTGGAGCTGGAAGGGGGGCTGGTTCCCCAACCCGCGGAGGAGCTGTGTGTGTGTGTGTGTGTGTGTGTGTGTGTGTAGGGGGGGTGTCCTGTGCCCCAGGAGAAGGGGGGCAGGACCTGGGGCAGGGTGGGGGTGGAGTCTGGGAGGAGCAGGGGTGGACTGTGGGCGGGGCCCCAGTGTGTCCCGATATTCTGGTCCTGTGATCTGGTCACCCTACTGCAGAGTGATGATGAGGCACGACACAAAATAAGATTAGAGATTTGTGTCTTGAAGAAAGATATTTAAAAAGTTACCCTGATCAGTGTAAGGGCTATATATTAATTAGAACTGATTGGGAAATGGAAGTTTCACCATGAATGAAAGTTTGACATTTAAAAGTTAATTTCCATTTTGAATTTTAAAAAGTTGAGATGTCAAAACATTTCATAGTACAAAAATTCCAAAAAGTTTCATATCAGAAATGTCAAAACCTATTCTTTTGGTATTTTCACTCAAAACAGAACAAATCCAATGTGTCAAAATGATGATTCTTTTGTTTTGATTTTTCCAGTTGTGAAATGAAATAATTTAATCAAAATGGACATTTTCACAGACAAAAAAAACCTTTCCATTTCGGAAAACCACATTTTCCCACGGGAATTTTTTTTTCATGGACAAAGTTTTGTCCAACTCTAAAGTTAATCATGCATCAGAGCTGATCTTCACATGGGTCAGGAGGAAGTTCTGATCTGCATACTACACTTGTTTTGCAATGACTATGCATTTCAGGGTAACTTACTGTGCAAAGAGAAGTGATATCCCAATATTTTTAATAAATACTAATTTTTCCACACAGGTGACTTTTGCACTATAATATAGAAGGGATTGCCAGAACTAAACCTTTTGTTCCAGGACGTGTGATAAGCTGGTGCAACACTTTCTGTATCATAGTTAAGTAGCACTGCAAATGTAAATAATGCCTATTTACATTATTTGTTTTACATACTGTTATTAGCCAGGATCGAAACCCTAACCTACTGGAGAATGTCATCAATTTACTGGGATTCTTGTAAGTTACTGCAAGGAATACAGAGAGAATGTGCCAATAGCTACAGTGAGTGAGGAGGATACTGGTGATTTAAGAGGCATGGGAGATAGTTCACAGTTCCCTAAAGGTCTAGAAAAATACTGATAACTTGCAGTGCAACCATCCACTAAGCTATTTAGCACAAAGAACAATATGAATTTAGCTGTTGAAGTGATGTGCAAGCACTGCTAGCAGAGAACTGCATGATAGTCGAAACAAGGAAATACAAACATGGGAGCAGGGGTAAGACCACTTTCAGGAAAATGGCTGCTCACAGTCCCTTATCCATTGGAAGACTAGGTCCATATCAAGACTAGGTTTGTCCCTTTGGCAATCTGGGATGAACCGATGTTTCAGAATGAATACATACAGCACAGAACCCTTGTCTCTGACTTGCACCCATGCGACAAGATGATGGAAGGTCACTGGTTCATAGATAGCCTCAAGAAGCACAGGCACAAATGCATAAGGCTATGACTCTGGTGCAAAAGCTTCTTCCTTGCAGAGTTGTACTCACTATGAGACCTGTTAATAGCTGTAGGCCAAGCCTGGATTGTTAAAATAATGGGCATCCTAACCCCCAAAAGTATAGATATGATAGTGGGTAGAACACTGTTGAATAGAAGCCTTGCAGTAATGAGTAACCCATGCTCCCTTACTCCTCCGCCCTGCAATCTGCTGCTGTGGCACACTGTAAGGAAAAAGTCTTTATCTTCCCATCAAGTTCATGGCCACCATGTTTCCCTCCCCACTCTTTGAATATAGGGTTCTTGTGGACTTTAGTTTGAGGAGCCCACAGTCCCTACTCCAGATGTTCCATTCCAACACAAATAACCACATATCCTGTTGGGACGTCAAGGCAATGGCTGGCTGTGGTATTGTACCTATGTGCAAAATACCATTATCTGCTAAGTTAAGTCGATCCTGCAGGCAGTGAAGGATGATCACCATGTGCTGAACTTTTGAATCTTACTTTTCTATCTCCGGATATCTGGGTTCTCTAAACTTCTAAAGTACTGTCCCAACTACACTACCCACTGTAGCTACTTAGATAAGCTCATGGTATCAGCTAAAATTACTGATGGCACAATGACACTCACTATTGGCAATTAATTCCACATAAAGGCCCACTCTGGACTCAGTGCTCATGGCATGTATCACAGCTCCTTCCCTCACTTTTGGGTAGCACATTAGTTATTTCCAGGCATAAGCATATGCTTTCTTAATTTTCCGCCGGATCACACTATTATTGCGTAAATGCATCCATCCAGGTCTGTCTAACCTCTTTGGAGCAAATATTTATATGAGATGTCAACAAGTACATACCAATCCACTTTTCACTTCCTTGGGAGCTGTCAGAACAAAATAAAACTTGATGTGGGAAGTAGCAGCAGTTTAATTGTGCCTTCCCAAACTTTTGCCATTGCACAAAGTTCAAAACTGTTCAGCTGAGTCACAATATTATCACACTCCCTGTATTTTTTTCCCATAAGACATTTCCCTCCCAGTAACTGAATGAAGGTACCAGCTGTAATAGCTTGCTCTTTAGTAGCACTGTAGTGTGCATGCAATTAGAATACTGGGCTAACATCACAACATGGTGTCTCCTCATATATCCTCCCCAAAATTGTGATGTTAAATACTGCCATGGAGGTGCCTGGGAAGGGCAGGATAAAGAGCTGCATGGTGCTGGTGTTGTTGTTAAAAAAAAAAAATTAAAAGTAGTTTCTGCTATCTGCTTAAGTTTCTCTCCAATTAAAATTTTAATCTTCCATTTTCCTCATTGTATTCCTGATTCACTCAGTCAGACTGATGACTACACTTTGTGAAGCTGCTTACATGGTCTAGTTAAATTTGACATATTTTTATTCCATGACCTCTTTATTCCAGCTTGATTTTTTAATACATGGGTGTGTTTTGCATCAGATTAGATATGCCAGAACTGGTCTAGCTGTTTAGGTGTATCAGAAAAACCACATTAAGATACTTTTTAATGTGATCTAGCAGAACTCAGTTTAGATCACTTACAGTGATATATAGATAGGGTGACCAGATGTCCCGATTTTATAGGGACAGTCCCGATATTTGGGTCTTTTTCTTATATAGGCTCCTATTACCTCCAACCCCATCCGATTTTTCACATTTGCTGTCTGGTCACCCTATATCAGGGGTCGGGAACCTATGGCTCGCGAGCCAGGTGTGGCTCTTTTGAGCCTGTCATCTGGCTCGCGGCGCCCGCGAGGCTGGGGGGCGGGGGAGGCGGTGTGGCGCGGCGTGGCGCTGCTCTGGCTGGGGGGTGGGGGAGGCGTGGCGCGGCGCTCCTCTCCTCTGGCTGGGGGGCGGGGGAGGCGCGGCGCTCCTCTCCTCTGGCTGGGGGGCGGGGGAGGCGCGGCGTGGCGCTCCTCTCCTCTGGCTGGGGGGCGGGGGAGGCGTGGCGTGGCGCGGCGCGGCGCTCCACTCCTCTGGCTGAGGGGCGGGGGAGGCGTGGCGCGGCGCGGCGCTCCTCTCCTCTGGCTGGGGGCGGGGGAGGCGTGGCGCGGCGCTCCTCTCCTCTGGCTGGGGGGCGGGGGAGGCGTGGCGCGGCGCGGCGCTCCTCTCCTCTGGCTGGGGGGCGGGGGAGGCGTGGCGCGGTGCGGCGCTCCTCTCCTCTGGCTGGGGGGCGGGGGAGGTGTGGCGCGGCGCGGCGCTCCTCTCCTCTGGCTGGGGGGCGGGGGAGGCGCGGCGCGGCGCGGCGCTCCTCTCCTCTGGCTGGGGGGCGGGGGAGGCGCGGCGCGGCGCTCCTCTCCTCTGGCTGGGGGGCGGGGGAGGCGCGGCGCGGCGCTCCTCTCCTCTGGCTGGGGGGCGGGGGAGGCGCGGCGCGGCGCTCCTCTCCTCTGGCTGGGGGGCGGGGGAGGCGTGGCGTGGCGCGGCGCGGCGCTCCTCTCCTCTGGCTGAGGGGCGGGGGAGGCGTGGCGCGGCGCGGCGCTCCTCTCCTCTGGCTGGGGGGCGGGGGAGGCGTGGCGTGGCGCGGCGCTCCTCTCCTCTGGCTGAGGGGCGGGGGAGGCGTGGCACGGCGCGGCGCTCCTCTCCTCTGGCTGGGGGGCGGGGGAGGCGTGGCGCGGCGCTGCTCTGGCTGGGGGGCGGGGGAGGCGTGGCGCGGTGCGGCGCTCCTCTCCTCTGGCTGGGGGGCGGGGGAGGCGTGGCGCGGCGCGGCGCTCCTCTCCTCTGGCTGAGGGGCGGGGGAGGCGTGGCGCGGCGCGGCGCTCCTCTCCTCTGGCTGGGGGGCGGGGGAGGCATGGCGCGGCGCTCCTCTCCTCTGGCTGGGGGGCGGGGGAGGCGTGGCGTGGTGCTCCTCTCCTCTGGCTGGGGGGCGGGGGAGGCGTGGCATGGTGCGGCGTGGCGCTCCTCTCCTCTGGCTGGGGGGCGGGGGAGGCGTGGCGTGGTGCGGCGTGGCGCTCCTCTCCTCTGGCTGGGGGGCGGGGGAGGCGTGGTGTGGTGCGGCGCGGCGCTCCTCTCCTCTGGCTGGGGGGCGGGGGAGGCGTGGCGCGGCGCTGCTCTGGCTGGGGGCGTGTCGCTCTTCTTCCCTCGCTGGAGTCGGGTCACAGCAGCGTGACCCAGCGAACAAGTAAGCACGGGGGGGAAGCCGTTTGCAAGGGGGCGTTGGGGGGAGGCTGGGCTGGGTGGGTCAGTTGGAGGAAAGGAGGTTTGGGGGGGAGAGACCGGGCTGAGTGGGTCAGTTGGGGGGGGGGAAAGGAGAGCGCGGCGGCGATGGCAGGGGGGGGAGAGTGCGGGGGGGGGGAAGAGCGCGGCCGGGGGGGGGGAGGAGAGCGCGGCCGGGGGGGGGGGAGGAGAGCGCGGCCGGGGCGGGGGGGGCTATTATATGGCTCTCTCAGCCAAAAAGGTTCCCGACCCCTGCCCTATATATAGGCAAAGACCAGTAATTAAGAGGCAGTTTAGCTTTGGGAGTGTAAGGTTGGGTCCCTCCCAGCCCATTCAAGCAACAAGATCTGTGAGGGCTGCTCAGTCACCAGGCTGAGACTTATGGAAAGAGATGTGTCTTGTCACCTAGAATAACCTATTCCAATGCTAGAAGCAATGCTGACAGAATCCAAAAGGAGCCCCATCCGGTGGAAGGGTGATGGTGTCTTGTGTTCTAAGAATTTTGATATCAAAAAGAAGAGAAAATAAGGGGATTTGTAGCAGGGCGGTGACTCACCCCTGCGGCGCCTCCTGCTGGTCCGTCTGGGAATTAGCTCTCCAGCCTCTGGAGAGCCCTCTACATGCCGATGTCCCGCTTGCTGCTCTGGCCCAGAGTCCCTCCCGGACCCCGGTGCCCTTTTACCAAGGGTGCTGCACCCCTGCAGTACCCCCTCAGGTCTTAGGGTCTCCCCTCCCTGGGGAACCCCCACCCTCTATTCCCACCTTGCCTCAGTCTAGGCAACTGCCAGTCACCATTGTAGTACAAATATGAAAATGGTATTTATTGATTACTGGGTATTGTGTAACATGTAGCGTATGCTTGTGGTAACTGTGGGGTTAATAGGTATAGAATATGTAATGCAAGATGGAGTTTTGTTTAAAATGGAGTCTGTCAGATGGGTGGGCATGTAGCCATAATCAGAGGCTGAGCTTGCACGTAGGCCTGGCAGCTCATGCCTTACTTTGCAACAATGTCTGTCATGCTTGTGTTATAGAAAGAGCGGGAACTAACGGCTGGTAGCCATGGTGATGTTTGAATCTGTGTACAAGCATGTATGTGGCATATGATTATTGGCTGTATGTAGCTGTGACTCTCTGTAATGTAATTGGTTGCTTACATATTTGTACTCTGTATATATGTTTTGCCCACCCTGTGTCAGTGGGCTTTCAGGCTTTGGATTTCTATTCCCCTGATCCCCTATTTGTGCACAAATAAACCCTTTTTGTTCAGGATTACCTTGTGTCTTTTGCCTGTTCTTGGAAGGTAATTGGGAGAGGCCTCCAAGGAAAGAACAGATTTGTGCAACACCATTTGCCCCCATCACAGAGGCAGACTGCAGTATAATTGCCACTCACACTAGCAACGGGGGTTTGGCCTGCTGCCTCTGCCTCTAGAGCCATGGGCTTCCCCCTGCAACCCTAGTATCCCTTTTGGGGCCTTCTCCTAGGCCCTGCAGCCTGGGGTTTTCCAGGCTAGAGCTTCCCCAGCGCCTCCTGCCTTGCCCCAGCCCTGCTTCCCTCTAGGTACCTCCTCAAGCTCCCAGCAGCCAGGCCTGTCCTCTGCAGTCAGAGGAGGCTCTCTCTGCACCAAACTGAGCCCTTTTAGCAGGGCCAGCTGGGCCTTAAATAAAGCAGCCACACCTGTGGCTGCTAGGCCTAATTAGCCTGGGAGCTACTTGCCCCCAGCTATAGCCCTTCCCAGGGCTGTTTTAAACCCTTCTCCACTGGAGTGGGGCAGTCACCCCACTACAGGATTCTAGAAGACCTCATAAACATATGGAATCAGTAAAATCCACAGCTGACAAATTCCCCCCCACCCACACCAAGAACCCTGAAAGTTATAAAACAATTAATAGGAGTAGAAAGAGAAGAGTAAAAGGGAGGATGGAAAAAAGAAGAGCTCAGCCATTTTAAATTTGTTGTTGTTTTAACTTTTCTAGAGTTGCCACTACCACTTCTAGTGAACTCACAAGAGTGTGGTGCAAAAGAAATTTTCAAATAGTCTAGGTGTGCCACTGCAAAGTTCCACACTCCATTCTTAATATACAGTAGAAAAGTGCTCTCTCATGTGTCAAAAGGAAAGAAGGCTTTATAGCAAAGCCAGAACTTCTATAAATTCCTGAACAAATAATCCTAAATGCTGTAGTACTCTAGTCTAAATACTTGAAAAGAGAGGGAGAAGGAAGGCAGGAGAAAAAATGGTTTCCTGGCTGAGATTGGTGTATGCCAAGTTTCTGCCTAGAGAAAAATGTTATGGCAAAATTGAGGGAAGCAATGGTTTACAATGGAAACGGTGACAGATTCTTAACTAAACTATCAGATTTTTATTAACAGAACTGAAAGCATGTGCAATTCTGCACAATAGGTAATCTGAGCCAAACAAATATGCATTACGAACAGCAGGGCTATAATTAGGCTAAAAAGGTGATGGTGGTTCATTTTAAAACACCTTTTTATAGTTCCTCCCCTCCTCTTCCCCTCAACCCCCAAGGAAAGTGTTTCTTTATTCTGTCTCTAAAAGGGAAGGTGGGGCTGAGGGTAGGATGTTATCCTTCAAGAGAAAGATTTTCTCTTCCTAGATTCCTGTGAATGGAAAATATAAACTACTGGAGATAAAAAGCAAGGCAAAAGCCTATGAACATTCAGAATCAAGATTACTGAGACCTACACCAACTTTGTTTACCCTTCAACATCTCAGAAGCATCTCTTTTTCATTCACATTCCTTTACAGCAGTCATTATTATACAGTGTCCCCACATCCTAACAGTAATTAGCACTTTACAGGCAGGCTAAGTATCATTTTTCAACAAGGACTGCAATTCAACAAAATAAAACAAATCCCCTTTTACTTCAAGAGACAAAGCTTCTTCCCGTCCACTTTAAGAAGATCGAATCAGACTGTTGCTTTCCATTAGTTACTTGGTGTAAACTAACAACGGAACAAATATTTTTCACTGTATAATGCTTTTCACTTGTATAGTGGATCACAATTGAGCATGTCAAACACTTTACAAAGAGAGAAATTGATAGCTGGTAATTTCAGGGAAATGGAAGCAGACAGATGGCTTATTATTTGACCAGTGTTGAAGAATGACCAGCAGAGTCAGCAATAGAACCGATTTTACTAGATTCCCAGATCATCCCAGTCTTTCTGGATAATCCTTTGCATAGTTTATATAATTTTCAATAAGGCATTAGATTCCGTGATTTGTATTTCTTATAAAAGAGTATTTTGTTTGTGGTGGAGAAACATCTTACTTAAAAGTTCTTCTGTGTACTGCTACTGTCAAAATATTTGATCATCCAACATTTCAGAGTTGACCTCAATGTAGCTCTGCATTTTGTAGCTCATGCATGACTCTTGCACATATTCACCATTTTAAGGTTGTGCAGCAGGCACACAAGTGAAAATTATTGGAAGGAACACAGTGTCATTAGTCTGCTACAGCTAGTAAATCTTGGTAATATTAATGGAAATGAATACAGCAGAAACAGCTTATAAAAGAATATATTCTTCAGTGGACTGCTTTGCAACTTGCTCCCTGCAGATGGGGTAGATTTGTGTTTTAATAATACCCAAAATCTCATCCAGTGATTGTTACCTTTTATTTTTGTAGGAGACATTGATAGTAAAGCTGGTTTGAAAATGACTTATTTGTCTGCAGAAAATATTCATGAAAAGGAAAAGACCAATTGCTTTAGTCAAAATTTGCATGGAAAAAAAAATCAAAACTGAAATGTTTCAGCCAAAAAATTATTTTTCTTCTTTGAGAATGTCACAGTGATTTATGTTGCCATTCTGCACAGGCTGGTTCCCTGGTTAGGCTGCATCTCTTATAAGGCATCATTCTTTCTCCTCTTGCTGAACTGCTGCAGTGCATCCTGGGAGACATAATCTGGCCAAAGATCCTGGCCCATTGAGGAAATCATGGGGATGATGTACACATACTACAATCCTCAAAAGGCACCAGAACAACATTTCCAAATCTTTTTTTCCTTGTGTTTTCACTGAAAAAAACCTCACTCAATATTTTCCATTAAAAACAGATACTTTTTGTGAAAATTTTTGTTTTGTCAAAAGCTTGATTTTCTGTCAAAAATAATTTTAGTATAAAAACTTTCAGCCAGCCCTAATTGTTAGTATCTGGTTGGTCAGTGATTGTATTTATCTGATCTATTCCTGACCAACACAGCAGTATATATTGGAAAGTAGGTTGGGAAAAACTCACATACTGGTGAATAACATGAAAAAAAAAACACCCACAATGTGGGACTTGATTACAATCTATAAGTATTCACTTGGGGAAAACCTATTTGAAAAAGGCATCTTCAGTCTAGAAGAGAAAAGCATAACATGATCCAGTGGCTGGAAGCTAGATACATTCAGATTGGAAACAAGGCATAATTTTTTAACCGTGAGGGTAATTAAATACTGGAACAATTTACCAAAGATCATGGTGGTTTTTAAATCAAGATTGGGTGTTTTTCTTACAGATGTGCCCTAGGAATTATTTTGGGAAAGTTCTCTGGCCTGTGTTGTACAGAAGGTCATCTAGATGCACAATGGTCCCTCCTGGCCTTGAAATATATGAAGCAATAAGTCTCCCTGGGGAGGTTAACAGACCACTTGCCTCTCTGACTCTTCCTTTTATTGGGGCCTTAAAGTAGTCTTCCGAAATAATCCACACTCTCCTACTGACTTCCAGGGAAATCTTTTTTTTTGGTTTTGTTATTTTTAGTGCTATTTCTATTTTGGGTGAAACACAAGACAAAATGATCTGGCATGCATCCTGTTAAACACTGCTTATGAAAACACCTTAAGAAAGGATTGTGAGCATTTTGTCAAAAATGGGAAATAATTAAATGAGTACATTAAATTTTTACAATTCATGATGAAATCTTATTTTACTTCAAATTAAAAAAGGCTTCAAGAAGGTGTTTGAAAGCTAAACACAGTTGCCCTGTTCAGTAATTTAATACTAAATCTTTATTCTCAACTCTTTTTATAACATCCAGATGTCTATTGAATTAATGGAGGTAGCATGAAACTATTGTTTTGCAATGAGCTTTTAGGGATTTAACACAGAAAAAAAAAGATGTCATTCCAAACTCTGTATAATTTCAATTAAGGATTTGTTATGCACTCCAGGTAAGTATGACTCCTGCCGAGTTTATATGTCAGGAGAATTCTTAGATGTTTTTCTCATGACTACTTGTTACACCTCTCTTTAAAGCAGAGATATTTTATGTGTGTTACAAAAATACAATTCGCCTAAACACTACCTACCTCCTGTAACTGTGCTGACTTTTTAGGATTCAGAATTCTATGGTGCAGCTGGGACTTAATCAACCCTGTCACACAAATCTCTTGGCCTCATTTCTATACTAAAGTTTTTGTTTAAAAAAATAAAAAGGGATCTAGGAGAAACATCACAAAGGGACTAAAAGCTGTACAGGAGGTATCTCCCCTGCAGGCATTTTTCCGCTGAATAGGCCAGAGTTTAGTTTAGGTCAAAAGAAAACTGCTGGTCTGGAAATAATGGTACATTCCGGAAAGACCCAGCTGTCACACCCAACCTCCCAGCTGCTCTCCTTATTTATTCAATATTACAAAAGGAAACATAAATAAAGATTAGCTGCAAAATTATTACTACAAGTCCATGGTATTATTATTGAGTTCAGATTGTTAAAGACTCCAATTTTATTGTGCAAGGATGTGAAGTGGCTGTTTCAATGACACTTCTAGGCTTATGTAAGTGCATTGGTGATAAATAACTCATTTTTAAAACAGTCTTGCTAAAAATTAATAAGAGGTTTGGGATTGATTTGTGTGATAATTATATTTTCAAATTTCAAAAAACTGTAGGCTTTACATTTGCACAGAATCTATAAATGAAGCTACAAGTGCAGGCACAAAACAGGCACATGCATGTTGGGGGACCCAATTTCTAGTTTCTCAGATTAGTAAAATTAGATATTTAATCCCATGAAGATTACTATGCTAATTAAAACTCTGCTCTATGACAAAGTTCCTCCTCTGCTTTGGTGGGTCCTGCACTTTCTGGTGGATTTGCTTGTCTCAGAGGTTCATGGCAGCCCTCAGTTTGTCCATTTTTGCTAGAGGATCAAACCTGCCGTTCACTCAGATAACCTTATCAAAGGCGAGAATGGGCCTATGTCAGATAGGGAGTTGGGGACATGAGGGGAACCCAGGCCTGCCCTCTACACGGGGTGCCAGCCCAAGACCCTGTGGACAGCAGCCGTCTACATCTGTGTCTGTGGGACAGCTTCAGCTCCCTGGGCTACTTCCCCATGGCCTCCTCACAGCACCTTCTTTATCCTCACTGCAGGACCTACCTCCTAAAGCCTGATAACACTTGTTCTCCTCAGTCCTCCAGCAGCACACCTTTCCACTGCTTGTGTGCCCCTCACTAAGTGATGGGCGGGAGGTCCTTTTTAAACCAGGTGTCCTGACTAGCCTGCCTTAATTGATACTAGTGAGTTCTTAATTGGCCTCTAGTGCCTTAATTAGCTTGTCTGTCTTAATTGGTTCTAGTAGGTTCCTGATTGCTCCAGAGCAGCCCCTCCTCTGGTCACTCAGAACAGAAAACTATTCATCTAGTGGCCAGTATTTTTGCCCTCTACCAGACTCCTGCACCCAACTGGTCGGGGTCTGTCACAGCTCTGATAAATTAGTTCACAAAATAAAGTTCTGATAAGTGTGCCCTCCTCCCAAAAACCATAAATGTCCCACCCAAAAGCCAACCAACTCCCCCCCCCCCAATAAGGACACCAATGTCCGTGTTGGACTTCATGAAGTAATAAGGAGCATATGTCATAAGTACCTACATAGAAACAAGAAAAAGATGCACAATTTTTAGACTAGTGTATCTCATTCATACTTTATTTTAGTGTATCGTAATTTCCTAGGCAAACATCACTTTATCTCCATAATTATAGGGGAGACATATGGAAGTGGCTGTTGTAAACTTGGCCTCTTAAGGTGTGATTATGGTCAGAAAAGCAACCATGAAAAATGCCACCTTTAATCTACAGATCATCTTCCCACATGTACACAGAGTCATATCTGTTTCCTTATGAATAAAAATAAGCCTAAAAAAGACTTTTTACTCCTGTTAACATCACCCTTCTAAAGCTGTAATGATGTTGTAACCTGGAGTCTATTCTTATGGTATATCACCCAAAAGAATAATTACATGTTTTGAATGCAAAATCATTATTGACAAAAGACAGAAAGAATATCTCAAGATTTCTCAGCTCCCAGGATGGGTTTGCAGAAATGGCTATAGTAATAAAAAAATCACTTTTCTTGTAGAGTCATCGCATTTGGTAAATACGCCACAAAAATCAAACATGGAACCTGCCTGTCATTTTCACATTTTCACATTTTCTGAATACTCACATTACAGTCTAAAGCTATGTTTAACTGGTGAATATGTATTCTGCAGTACTACTTGCCTTTTCAATTCATATGAAAAATATCAATGGAGCAGAGCGTTACTGTTTGCTTCTTACATGAACAAGGCTATCAAGCACATCAAGTCCCTATAAAATTCCAAAACAATAAAAGTCACCACTTCTATGCAGAAGAGGAGAAAATGGGTAACCTCCACTGGAATTTATGTATTATTCCTGTTCAGAGTTTCCTCACCCTGGTGTTTTTTCCCCTAGTCCTTTCCCTTCTATGAATCACTGAACTTCAAGATAGAACAGAAAGAACTGTGATTGTGTTCAGGTAAACAGTTGTCTTGTTGCTCATCAAAAGCATCACCATCAATTACCTTAAATGCAGCTATTATCTTGCTAAGAGAAGAGGAAAAGAAGTAATGGTATGCAAAAGGGCATGTCAGCATCTTTTGTTAAAATTCCTCCAACAAGTTGAATGGAGCATTCAGATGATTTTCTGCCACTATTAAAAGCACTAGTATCCAAACAGGAGCAAAGTCATCCCCGACAGACACATTTGAGGACAATTGCACTTGTATTTCCCTCCAGTGGTTCAGCAAGAGCCCCACTCCCAGCTTCCAGCTCCCCAGCAATTTTTTTTCTGGGTGGAGACCCATGTCTCTCCCTTATGATAGGGGTATTCCAGGCTACAGAGTTCCCCGCCTTCACTGTGCATTTCCCAGCACAGGTTGCCCAAGAATGCTTTCTCCTTAGAGATGGATAACAGATAAAATTGCTACAGTTATAAGGTACTTCCCATGCAAGGCCTGCTTTATTCTTAAGGCAAAAAGCAAAACATATTTAAAACAATAAAAGAATCTACACACATGCTAATAAAATTACCAAAGTTAACCCTAACATGGACACTGTCAGGAATAGTTTTTCAACTCCCACCCAAGGGGATTCCTTCTGGTTACCATTTCATCACAGCTTCAGTTCAGAACAAGAACACTCCTAACATGTTCAGCTTTCCCTTTATACAGATCAGAGGCCTTTGATCTGGAGTTCCCAGATGCAGGTAATAGGTACACAATAGCTTTCTCTCTCTCTAGGGCATATCTTCAGAAGATTGGCTTCAGAGGGGGAAATTTGCATTCCCTTCACCCCAAGGTAATTTGTAGGAAATCCACTTCACACATCTTGTTTCAAAAACACCTTTGAAGGTGCTAATACCTTTTAGAGATTGCATTAATCTTGTCTTCCTGCTGAATAAATTCTATACAATCTCACAATAATACAGGATCATTTGCCTTTAATGCAGTGATCTCCAAAGATGCCAAGTCACACTTAAATCGATAAAGTTTAATTCAATCAAGTTCATTCAGGATATTGCAGGAAATTGTCAAAATGTAACAATCCCTATCAGAGATAACATATAGATAACAAAACAAAACAACTCCCCTCCCTCTTTGCAGAGCATGTTTAGAGCCCTGTGCAGATGCTACATTTATATCTACAGATGTGGATATCTGCAGATACAAATCAGTATCCATGGAACTGCAGGGCTCTATCAGGAACTGGAGCAGCAAAAGAGGCAGCCTGGCGGACTGCCGCTCCTAAGAGCCAGCACCCCATGCTGGCAACTCCTCCAGCGTGGCTGTACTGCCCTCAGCCCAGACACCAGGCTCACTGACAGGTGCCCCTACTTGAGCTAGTGCAGTGGGCAAGGGTGTAGGTGTAGATGGTACAGCCATGGTGGAGGAGCTGCTGGTGCAAAGTGCTGGTTCCTGGGAGTGGTGGGTGGCGGGACACCAGGCTGCTCCTTTCGCTGCTGCGGTTCCTGGTAGAGCCTTGCAGCTCTGTGGATACCTAAGGATATAAATTTGGAATTCATATAGGGCTCTATATATATTTGACCTGGGAATGGGTCAAATTGCCTCAAGTGTAAGATGTGGGTGGAGGAGGGAAGTGGAGAAAACAAAGGGAAGTGGATATTCTCAGGCTACTCTGGAAAAAAAAATCTTCTCCCCATTTCAAATGACAAAAGTTGATCAAGCTCTCATCCAACTCACTCACATTACAGTCAGTGGAAAAGTTCTGAACAACTTTGGTGGAAGTTGGAGCAGACTATAATTCATATACTTGTCACAAATACTGATGAAGCATTGTCAGCAAATGGTGTAGTCTCCTTCACTGGTTATGGTTATGAGCAGAGATGGGGAAACAAATTAACAGATTTCACCAGTCATTCATCCCTCCAACAATGGGGTATACTTAAACGTTAATATTTTTAAAACTGGAATTACCCGGCTAGCAGTCTGACAAGGGAATATAGCTGGAACAAGTATTATTAAAACCTTTTCAAGTTCACCCATTCCAAGCACATACTGTTATCTAATGCTTAATATGGGCTAAGAGGAAAACATTTTGAGTGATCTTTTTGTTAAAGTAGAGAAAGCACTTAAAACAATAAAAAGCAAAACAACCAATTAAAAAAGGAGAATTAAATTATCAGATCTCAGTGGTTAATATAAGTGGCATAAAATATTCCCACTTGTATTGTCAGTTATTTTGTTTCCCAGGGATAAAGGGATCTCCGGCTACTAGAAATAAAATAATTCAAATATAAAATGTCAGAAATAGTTTGTATTTATTTAATTAGCGATCATGTTGGAAAAGATATCAATTCATATATGTCAAATTAACTTGCTATTGGCTATTTTGTTAAACATTAATATTAAGCCTGGCAGTTCCTGCCAGACTTAATGTGTTAATAAGGAAACAATTATATATTTATGGTTTGTGCCATTTTGAGTTAGAAGACAAGCTTTAATAACCAGTGAGAGCTAATGTATAATAGCTGTCTTATTAAATCAAATGTTTATTCAAAACACCTAATTTAATTTAAAGTTATGGTGTTTTGCAATTGCAAGCAAAGAAACTACATCTGAGTATGTAAAACACCACATGGAATACAAGGAAGTGGTTGTTTGTAAGTTGCAGCTGCTTTGTCTTGTGTCTCTGTTTGTTCTAACTATCTTGATTTCAGCAAGGCTGCTGGTGAATAATCTTGTAATCAGTGGCATCAATTGTCTTTTTGTTGGCAAAATATTATACAGAGGGGATATCTGGACCGTTGCTCTTGCTCTCTGTCAAAGTCAGACTAATAATATTTGATGTCCTTCCAGCTTTGAAAATATTTTTCAGTGTGCATGTTATTCCAACTTGTTGTTATCTGACTGTAGTCTATCACATAAGCTTCCTTGTTTCTGACATAACAGCATATTAATTAATGTATGACTCAGTGTACCTTGATTCCAGGCAAGCCAAACATGCAGCAGTAGTCAGAATTCTAAGAGAGAGCAAGTGGGAGGGACAAAAGAAAGCCACAAGAAGGTCACATTCTAAGAGGGACCTGCAAACAGAGTGTAGACCAAATACCAGCAATAAACTGAACATTTTCATTGTTCCATTCCTTCCTACTCACATAGCCAATGTGGAGGAATTATACAGTAAAACCTCCATTTAACGGACTAATTCGGGCGAGGGGGTGTCCGTTAAATGAAAAAGTCCGTTATTTAATAATAAAAAAACCCGAGCTGTCGGAGCAGCAGCCCGACCGCCACAGGGTCGGGGCGGCAGCTCCGCAGCCCGCCCGCTGCCGGGACCCGGGTGGCAGCCGGGAGCCATCAGCCAGCCCGCCGGGGTCCCAGCTGCTGGGACCCAGGTGGCAGCTGGGAGCTGTCAACCAGCCCGCCCGGGTCCCGGCTGCTGGGACCCGGGCGGCAGCTGGGAGCCGGCAGCCAGTCCGCCCGCTGGCGGGACTCGGGCGGCAGCCGGCAGCCAGCCCGTGCGCAGGCGGGACTCGGGCGGCAGCCGTCAGCCAGCCCGCATGCAGGCGGGACTCGGGTGGGAGCCGCAGCCAGCCTGCCCGCTAGCGGGACTCGGGCGGCAGCTGGGAGCAGGCAGCCAGTCCGCCCACCAGCCCGCCCTCCCGTTGCCGTAACCTGGGCGGCAGCCAGGAGCCGGCAGCCAGCCAGCCCGCCCGCAGGCGGGAGCCGGAAGCCAGCCCGCCCGCTTGCGGGACTCAGGTGGGAGCTAGGAGCCGGCAGCCCGCCCGCTGGCGGGACTCGGGCAGGAGTCGGGAGCCAGCCTACCCGCAGGCGGGAGCCGGCAGCCAGCAGCCCGCCCCCAGGCGGGAGCCGGCAGCCAGCCCGCCTGCTTGCGGACTCGGGCGGGAGCTGGGAGCCGGCAGCCTGCCCACAGGCGGGACCCGGCAGCCAGCCCGCCCACAGGCGGGACCCGGAAGCCAGCCCGCCCGCTGCCTGGACCCGGGCGGCAGCGGAGAGCTGGCAGCCAGCCCGCCGGCTGCCTGGACCCGGGCGGCAGCAGGGAGCCGGCAGCCAGCCTGCTGGTTGCCAGGACCCGGGCGGCAGCCAGGAGCCGGCAGCCAGCCTGCCGTCTGCCTGGACCCGGGCGGCAGCCAGGAGCCGGCAGCCGACCCGCGACAAATGGATTTCGGATGCATCAGAGTTGCTTAGAAATTTTGTCCGTTGCATCAGAAGTCCGTTAAATCGAGGTCCGTTAAATCGAGGGTTTACTGTACTGAAAAGAAAGCCATAAAAAAAATCCCACAAACCAGAAATAGCAATCCAAAATAGTATTTCAAGTCTATCCTGTCAGAGATCATCATTATCAAGTGAACTGACATCTACAAAGCATTTTGCATTGGAGACTACTGGTGTCTGACTTAAACACTGCAGCGGAGACAACCCAAGAATCCACAAACTCATCCCAAAAATTCTTAAGAAACTAAAGAAATAGAAGCACACCAATCTGAAATATAATAAAGTTAATGGTCTGTAATAAGCCCTCATAAATTCGGTTCAGACTTCTATTCCAATTTCACTCCTTTCATTATATACATATATATAATGCTTACTCCCTCTAATTATATATATATATATAAGCTCTTTTGTCCTCATTTTTTTACCTAGCCACTTTTATTGTTACAAGTAGCTCCTGTGATTACAACTCAAAGAGATCACAGAAGAGAATCTCTAATTTCTATTTTATTTACTTTGTGCATTTACAGCACTTTAGTAATTTTGACTGTTTCCTCTGTATACCCAGTTAGTCAGCACACCCTGTTTGCATGAGATTACCAAAAAAAGTAAGAGGAAATATTTTTTAAAAAAACAGAGGAAAATATTAATGTAAAACCACAAACACTAGCCAAAAGGGGTAGGATGCAGTATCTGAAGCCATTTTAAATCCCATTTAAAGTTACTTGTGTTCTTCCAACTTAACATAGATGTGTGGATAGTGTAGTCAAGGTTTTGCTGACATACTCAACACATTCTCGAATCAAGTGTGCTTTTCAAAGTGTATCCTTAAGGATTTAAATACTTGTTACTCAATCTACCACAGAGGTGAAAAATCCTGAGAAATCTTGCAAAAGAAAAAAATGTGTACATGGAATTTAATGGATGGCTTTGAATTTTCCTTGAGCGTCTACAAAATCCAGTAATTTTATAGTCAAAGATCTTGAGGCTTCAAGCTCTAAAACAAACAGCTATATTATTAACTGTGGGTAATTACTGCACAGCTATTTTCATTGTGTTAAGTGCTGACATCATTAAACAGCAGAAAGAGTAGATCATCTGAAGGTTATTAGAGCTTGCTTTTTCCATTTCTTCCTCTTAAAGTTTTAAAGAAAAGTATCCCTCCTTGTGATGTTTTTACTAATTAGAATTTGAACTAATTTTACCTTCCCATTTTACTGAATTTTCCATGAAGATAAGGAAATTTTACAGACCCCTGCCTTTTCTCTTCTCTACCTGCCATGCAAACAACCCAAACCAAATCGACTGATCATGATGGCCATCTCTCCATTCTTCCAAGATGTTGTTTCAGGACAAGCTTCAGTTCCCTTTTTGAATAGTCATCCAGATTGTTCCCTTTCATACCTCTCGGCTCCCTTCCCTTTACACTATAGCTGCTGGAACTCTTATCCTTTCCTTTCATTTTGTCATTGTGTATTTGGAGCCAGGTCATAGTTTATTTCCATACACAGTTAAGTCTCTATGAACACAAGTGACTAGCACACTTCATGACTACTGGAGAAATTAGATTTTTTCCTTTAGTTTCTTTTCCATGAAAATATGACTCTGTTCTGTTAATTTAAGAGTGTAATTACAATCAAAACATGCTGAAGAGTAAATTATGCAACTTGGGGCACACACGTACTTACTCACACAAGATTAACATCTTGTATCCTTCAAATTCTATTGAAAGAAGTACATGCTTACCCCCTCTAATGTTAAAATGTTAAGGCTGAATATGTCCATAAACCTCTAGTGCCTGCCTTCAAAGAGGAAAGGTAAAGCAAGTCAGGTTGGGCCAGGGAACTTCTGAACACTTGGCATGAGGGCTTTAACCTTCTGATTTTATGTAAAGCTTCCCTGACTGGATCTAGGAGTTTCCAATAAATTCTTTCCACAGCTTGTTGTGTAAAGCATGTCAAGTTAGTCAGATCCAGAAGTATGGTGCTTTTCTGCAAGGACCTCCCCAGATCACTACGTAAGCACCTATAGTCCATACCATACTTGGTGACCTGTTAGTATAACAAGATATTAGAGCCTATGCTAGGGTAAGTGCTTACACCCATGGAGTGCTTTAGAAACTCCATAGCATGAGGACTATTTTGAGATCCATCACTGCATGGAAGAAAATTAAAGCATTAGCTTTCCAGCAGTAATCTGGTTGGAGCTGATGATCCATTCTGATATTAACTTTTAAACATTATTAACATTTTAAATGGTAGGGTGTAATCAGCTACATTTTGGACCTCTGTACTAGACTTTGATAAAATGACTCCAGGAAACGAAGTTCTCTTCCTCTATTTCCTACATATTTGTTACAAAGTGGCAGAAACTAGCTTTCTGGATTCTTGTGAACATCATTTTTTTTATGTCATAAAATCTGGAACCCTGTGTTATTTACTCTAAATTTAGTAATCTGTTCAGACCCAGATTTCATGTGCCAATTCTGAGACAGTCATTCCATTTTTTTTGTTGATTTTGGATGCAAGTCCAAATTTGTGAGTTCAGCTTTGAATCTGAAGAGACTATCATCATCTCTCCAGAAATGTCTTAAGCACTTTCAGGCCTTTGGAAGAAAAGGGCCAAAACTGTTTCACTATTAGTAATAATGGAGTAAAGTGAATAATGTCACTGATGGCTCCTAATTAACAGTTAAAATTCCCTAGACACGCAACTTCTGCCTGCAGATCCAGCTATTTATTCATATGAACCATTTGCTCAATGTCCTTTTCTTCCATTTCACACTAGAACACTGTCTCTATGTATGTAAAATGCAGGGTTCCATGTTCAGTGCCACGCCATTTCCTCTCCTGTGTTATTTTCAGGAAACGAGTAACTTGAGTGCCAAGTTGTTCAACAACAATAACACAGCTGAGGTATCCGTCCACTAGTGGAAATGGTTTCAGTCAGCAGCAGACAAATCAGAGTAACATACTTCAGGAATAGATAATACAGAGCAGGACTTTCACTAGTGTAGCATGAGAAAAAAATGTAAAAAAAATAAAAATGAAGCAGCCTGTAAACATGAAAAGTAACAGGCCTATGGGGAGAAGCCCTGACTGGCTTTAACTGGAAAGCTAGTCTCTTTTCTTATACATACATGTTTGCCAATTGGCACTTACTATTTTTGGTAAGGCTGCTGCAAGTCCCCACACAGGCTTCATCCAGTACCAGTTAAGCAGTATATAATAATAATTTGGTATTAAATACTGGCAGAGTCGGGAGGTTTCCTTCATTCATCTTCTTACCACTGCCAAGGCAATCAAATTAATTCTGTTAACAGCCTGCCAAGTCAACTAGCCTACTAAACTGTCCTGTCTTAAAAATGAAATCGAGACATTCATATCAAATCATACCACTTCCCTACTCAGTGTGATCACTGGAGCCCCGCCAAGGGGAATGACTACTATCATTATACAATGCCATGTGATGGCTTTAATGAGCTGACATTTCCTGTTGCTAAATTGCCATGTCAGAGAGCCAAACAAAATAGTGTTCAATCTCTTTGGAAACCAGTTTGTTTTTTTACCTTTTGCCTTCTATTCCCCGCACAATGCTTCCCCATCCATTCCTGCCTATATATGGGGATTTGATAAGAAAATTTGCCTCCAATCTTATGAACACAAACCATCACAATGAAGTTCTATGATACCTGTTTAAAAGGCTGTATCTCTAGAAAATATCTGTTTCTCTAGAAAACTGAACAATTAATAACTGAATAGATGGGATTGCACTGACCAGTACCATTGGTATAGGGTGGCCATGCATCATGAACCATGATATACTGGATAGAGCAGGGTTTCTCAAACTGGGAGTCGCGACCCCCCAGGGGGTCGCAGAGTGCTCCCCGGGGGGTCGCGAGCTCCTGCCGCCACAACTCGCGGCAACTGGGGCTGGGGCGCAGGGGGCAGCCCGCCCGCAGTGGGCAGGATGCCGGCTGGGCCTCGGCCCCCAGTCTCCGCCGCGGGTGGGCTCCCGGCTGCGTGCTGGTGGCGCACCCGGCAGCCTGCCCGCGGCGGGGACTGGGGGCCGGGGCGTTCGCGCGTTTGGGTTTTTTTTGGTAATTCGGCGGCTTTTTGACAGAGGGGTCACGCCGCGCCGCCAGATCACAAAAAGGGGTCGCGGTCTCAACTAGTTTGAGAACCGCTGGGATAGAGCCTTGCCCCATGTTCATATTTGTGCTGCTCTATGATACAGAAGTTTCACTGACTTCTGGATTCTCGTTTCACAGTTCATTACACAATTCACTGAAGCAGTGGCATCTGGGAGACTTGAAAAGGTCTTTTTGGACTGTCAAGGAAATTTAGGGAGAAGTAGTCAAATTCTCATAATTCCCTGAGAAGTTCCCTCAATTGTCATTTAACTTTAAATTTATGGCCCAGATTAAGCAGGAAGTGATCTTTATGCAACTGTGCTGATCCCATCACTAGAGTAACCAGCTGTGCTCAAAATTTGAGGATAATTTTAATCTGATTGCATGTTTTGCATTCAGTCAACAACAATATTGGACTGAAAAATCAAGCCCCGTGTTGACAATCCATAGTATAAAAGAGAGTCAATAATCCTCTGCATTACATGTTCCTTATAAACTCTACACTTTATTATAAACTGTTATAAATATCAATCAGATGCATATGAGTAACTGGAAGTGAATAATCAGAAGGAAGAAATTTCTATACTCAATAGGGCTAGTCAAAAAATATTCACGGAAATAGTTTCCCATTAAAAATGCCCTTAGGTGAAAACAAAGTTGTTGGTGGTTTGCTGTTTTGTTTGTTTGTTTTGCTGAAAATTATATTGATTTCATTGAAATTTTATCTGGATTATATTTAAATTAAGTTTCTCATTTCCAAATATATTGGTTTAGAAAAATTTCTAAATTTTGTTTCAAAATATGTTTTGAAGATTTTTTTCATATTTTATTTTTCATACATGAGTTCATTATTTCATATGTCCGTAGTAGTAGTGCATATCATGTCACAATATGAAATGTCATATTAACATAGTGAAAATATTCTGTCATTAAAGCGAACTGCCATTAATATAAATTACAACATATTATTTCTAGATTAATGTCGCTTCTTTGTGTTTTTATGAAAGAGTTTGGCACATTCACAGTTTCAAAAAGAAAATAATCATCCAGTGTACTAACTAGAGGAACAGCTGGTTTCAATAGCACAGAAAAGTGATTCCAGGATAAAACAAGGATATGAAGTGCAACTATTTATTTTAAAAATAGTGCATTCAATATTCCTGAATAATATTAATTTTAGAAGTTTAAAATGTGGTCAATCCCTCCCACCCCCTTCTTAATAAGGTAGGTCAAGCAATGAAAGTAAAATAGAATTTATTTTTCTTTTTGAGAAAAAAAGGGACAAGGAAGAAGAGTTATTTGCACAGGAAAATGTTAACAAGCCATATCCTACAATTCCACAACCAAAGACAATTTCAAACACCCTATTTTGACTTATTCAGTTTTTTTAAGTCCCAAAATCAAGACCTTGATGGTGCTTAATTATGTATCTCCATTCACTATTCATTGTGGTCATGTCAGATGAGCTACGATAGTGAATAAAACCGTAACACACCCAATAAGATGCAGGTGAATGGGATTAACTAACTACATGCACTCTATTGAAGCTAGGCATGACTACAATGCTTTCTTCTTCTTTCCTGGTGCCCAGACTGACAACTGGTCTGGCCTTGCTATGGTCTGCCTCCTTCCATGATTCATCGCACCTGCCAGGTCACAGATTATGTTCACCCCTTTTGAGATATACAAGAAATCCAACAAAGCATAGACCTCAGTCAGGCCAGGGGCCTACAGTTCTCACCAGGACAAATGTCTCAGAGTCTTGATCCTCCTGGTTACAGGGTCTTCATTTTCCAGATTCTCTGTATCAGGGGTAGGTTTTCTACCTTCGGCCCTGTCTGGGGCTGAAGGTAGAAAGAAGTCAAACCCACCCTCTCCACTTGGTTCCAAACCAAGGCCTTATGGTAGACAGCAAAGTTCTTGCACTCCAAAGGTGTTTTACCACTGTTCCCCTGGATTACTTGCTACCAGTCTCCTTATTTAAAAGGGCACAGAAAAATAAATCCAAAGATAAATCTCAGATCTTGTAAGTGTCCAATATCATATTTCTCATCAGAGGTCAGGTTAAAGTCTCAATAGCCAAAGGCCACAGGTAGCTTGGCCTCAATTAGTACATCCTCGGAGGAGATAAGAGCTTCCACAAAGTGTCTGCTACTGAGCCGTTCTGCTCCCCCCCCCTCTTTTCTTTTGCTTTGCAGGTGTGACAGGATGGGGCTGATGGGGCCCAAAGTAGCTTTTTAATGCCTTCAAGGCTTTGCAAGCCCTGTCACAGATGGCCTCCCCCAACTCACTCAGCTCTAAAATCGACCAACATAGAGAACAATGGAGGTGTTGTCGGTCAATGATTATCATCAGTATAATGGAATAAGCATCTATATTAAAAGTGTAATTCATGTGGCAATGTATGTGCAATGTACTCAGCCATTTGATGGTGTCATCATGAGCCAGGTGGAGAGCTGATAGTTGACTATCGAAATAAGTCAGTGGGCAGTCAGATATGATACACAATATGGTCTGTAGTTGACCGCAGCTGCATCGGGGTCATTACAAAAACTCCATTTAAAGTAATTGGTCACCCAGTTGCCTGGTCCTGTTCAAAACCAATTCAGATATGACCACAGGTGCTTTGACAGATCAAAACCTGGTGGACAGATGGTTCGGTCAGTGATGAGAGAGTCTTTAATGATTGTCGTCGCTGACCACTCATTGCACCAAGCAGATTCCACTGTCACAACCTGTGATGGCATAAATGATCATAAAGAGTATCTAGAAGATAGGCAAGCTGGCGGATGATTAAAGAGGTCTGCATACAAAAACAGGTTGCTATTCTCACAGATCTTGGCCAGCAGCATGACAGAGGCCTTCTCACAGCAAATATGTGGCAGTGCTATGTTACTGAATAACTGTAGCCATAGCAAGAGAGTTCCAGTAAAGTCCTGGTAACAATATGCATAGCTTTGTTAAGCTCTACATCGATGTCATGTGAGACAAGTGACATCAGAGAAGAGCACAGTACTCTGTTGTTGAATAGCAGAGGGTCAGGGCTGATGTGCTAAGCGTCTCAGTGCTTGCACCACAGGTTGAACTGGACAATTTTCTGAGCAGGTTGTTCTGAGTGCTGACTTTGGCTGTCATCTTCCTTAAGTGATTGTGGTATGTTAATGACCTATCCAATGTCTCATCAAGGTAAACCAGATTTGGATCATGCTGCAGATGTGGCCATTTAGGAAAACATTCACTCATGGCTTGTGCTTGCATTATGCAGATGAAATATGTTAGACATTGTCTTGGAAAAGTTCATTATAGTCAATGGTGCCTGCAGTCAGTCTGCCATGAGCTTCATATCCTCATTCAAGACCATATCAATTTCTGAGAAGGACTGAGCTTGATAGCTGCAGCAGATGTCATCAGCATTAGATAAACTTGCTTAAGAGTGTGGCTGGCGCAAGAGTGTAGCTGTACACATTGAATAGTATCAGTGAAAGAACTGAGCCTTGAAGAAGACCATTGATCTGACACTTCCAAGAGCTACAGCAGTTGCTCGTGTGTACTTTAAACCGCCTGTTTTGGAGAAAGAGCTTTACTGCTACAACCACCCCATGTGAAGCAACTCAAAAGAGTTTAAACAAAAAGCATCTGTGCCAAACTGTGCAATAGGCAGCAGTCAAATTCAAGAAGATGGCTCCCATCTTAACATTTTGTTGCAAACCATTTTTGATAAAGGTCGTCAAGGCCAGGACTTGATCACAGGCACTGCATCCTTCCAAATCCAGAGAGATTCACTGTAGGATCAAACACCTTGAAACACCTTGAAACACCCTGACAATAAGGATATGGGGGTTCTTGCTTGGTTTAAGAATGGCAATAATCTTTGCTTGATGCCAGGTACATGGTAACTTCTTCTCATCAATGATTGATATGTAGAAGTAAAGACACTGTAACACCTTTAGTCAAGGTGCTTGAGGAATTCTGGCAAGATGTTATCAGAGCCTACCACTGTGCCTGACTTGATGGAGTTAAAGGCTTATCTAGCTCATCAACTGCAAATGGCTCTGGTTGACTCCTATCTACATTCTGATGTCAAAGTAGTGCCATTCGTCATATATTCTGTGTTTCAATTGTTTCGCTAGTGGGACCTTTGCTACCCTCAGTAGATGACTTTCAGCCTTACTGGGCTTAACCAGTGGGCGATTTTGACCTGGAGGTTGTTGAGCAGTGCCCAGCTGGCAGTTCAAGTTCCAGCAATTCCAGCTGGAGTAAGTGAAGTCAAGTTTTTCCATAGATTCCTTCCACCGACTGAGCCTGGTGGCATTCAGACACTCAGTCGGTTGGTCGGCGATGCCCTGGTTGCCAAGTAATTAATATTTCCTAAGCAAGTTTGGCATTTGGAACTTATGCAGGGAGTGTAAATTGGTCAAAAGCTCCATGGTGCAGCTGAGCATGCAGCTTTATAAATAGCTCCTTGGAATTGGCAGTAGGCTTCATCAACTGGGATACAATGTGTTGGAATGGTAACCACACTATGTTCCAGTGCATCACAGAACTCCATATAATCTCCCTTAACCCCTGTTTGCTCTTTTCGGTCACATAAAGTTCACCATTTGCAAGAAACTGAGAACTGGATATATTTTTTCAGTTATACAGTAGACTCTCGATTATCCAGAATTGGATTAACCAGGATGTGGATTAACCAGGATGTCAAATAAAATATGTGTAACTCACAAGGCCGGCTCTGGCTTTGTTGCCACCCCAAGCACACACACAAAGAAACCCTACCAGGGCACAGGACAGTCAGTGAACCAACATCCCCTTCCCCCAGTGCAGGGTGGCTAGTGAACCCAACCCCCCTCCTCCCCATATTTCCTATGGATGGTGATTATCCGGGATTTTATTAACCAGGATTAATTTTTTCCCTATCATCCTGGATAATCGAGAGTCTACTGTATATAACCTTGGAACAAAACAATGAGTATAGTCAAATTCTAGAGATGAAGTGGAGTGCGTCATTCTTCTGAATTGATGCTTTAGATGATAGAGAGAAACAAAGTAAAATATATAAAATAGGCATACTGGGAACATGGACTCTATGAAAACATTGTGGTTTAGAGGGTTCATCTTCAATTATTTTGTGATTTATAGATACCACAGTAATAAATGTCAAAGAAAAATATCAAATAGATTTAGTAAGGACTTCCCACATCACAAGTTCATCCCAGCATACCAGGCCTCTAGTTCATTTTTTAATCAATGTCCTTTTTAACATCGGTGCATACTCGTCATTTTGTGAAACTGTGTCCACTTTAATCCATTCTTCAGGATCATAACATGAAATGGCAAATTAGCCAGGAATTCTATGGACTCTATGTGCATTATACATAGGGAAAAGGCAGACAATCAAGGTGTAAGAAAGATTCTTGCAGGAAACATACACAGAGATGAGGAAACATTTTTTTCCTATTAGAAGAAAAGTTATTGGGTTTGAACTCTTTTGTTAACTACACAAAGGCCCACATTTTATCTGCTAATTTCTGTTAATCACTATTAAACAGGTAAAGAGTGCCAAATGGCAACATGAAAGCATCCATTAGCTACATCTCTAAGTATGGCATTTTTGATATGGCATTGGGACTGGCTTGAGATTTCTGAAATTATGAGTTGGGAATGATTGTGATGTTCATCCTATCCATTTACTTTTCCTTATTTAGACTTGCTAAAAGCTCATGCAAAAGACTTAAAATACAATATATCCATATTATGTTGTACATAGCAATTCCATATTAATTAAGAGAGACCATGTTGTCAGATACATGCCAGAATGGATAAGCAGAAGTTTCTCCATTGTCAAAAGAGGAATTGACCATAGCCCATTTCAAGATTTCCTTTGAAAATCTTTGGGAGGCAAAAGGCAGCAAGATAAAGTAAGACTTGACCGAGAACTGTAAATCAGTTCAAGATGACTTTTCCAAACTTACCCAGCTCTAAAAAAAAACAACCAAACCCTAAGATGAGGTTTGAAAACTCATGAGAATAAGTTTGTGCATGATATTTCAAGTTCTTTGAAGTTGAGTGGTTTGGAAATATAACAAGAATACAACATTTCTCATGGTATTTTGCTTGGTGGAAAGCACTGTTTCTTCCAAACCAAAGCAGGAAGGGGCTTCACAATTTTTTATTTTTAAGTTATGAACTATTTTGAAACTGCCAAATTGTTTGATTCCTATTTAGTTCAAGCTATGGATGAAGGCTGGTTAAGAGTTGCAAACAAGGTAATTCAATTTAGGATTGCATCTATATTTAGGCAACTAAATAAGTTGCATGGAAGGTGGTGGATGCTCAGCATTTTCAAAAATCAGGTCACTTATTTAGATGCCCAAATATGGTTAGAATCCTAAAATCAGTCAATGTTGAAAATTATCTATTCAAATATAGAGAAGAGTCAGACATACTAACAAAAAGAAAGCAACTGATCAAATTTAGCCTGAATCAAGGGGTTGGATAATCTGGGGTGTCAGAGATAATTTCTTATGTAGCAACCATGACCCAAGTCCTAAATGAATGTAAAAATCAAGGTTTTGAAGAAATATTTGGCACTGTGCTTTCCACTGATATCTCATGTTTTCCTGATCAAAGGACATGCTTCTGTATTCTGTGAGGAACTCAGTGGTATTCTTAGGGTGGATGATGGGGATGAATTCCATCAGGGCTTAAAAGGATTCCAGAGGAACATCTGCTTCCTTTCCCCTTAAAATGATCTGGATTACATACCAGAATATCTGGTCACTCTTTTTTATATAAGGACCATTTTCAGGCTCTCTAATCTACAGTATATACAGCATCTAGTGAATGATCCATCAACTCTCTGTCACACCATAAGCTCTGACATTTTTAACCTAATTATATCTGCTACAAGCATCTATATCTATGAACTGTATATACTATTTAATTTCTGGAAAAATGGATCATGCAACATAGCACATTGTCTCCAAAGTGATAAACAACAGGGGAAATTCAAAGTAGTTTGCAAAGGACTTTGAGTAGGGAAAAAACTGTCAGTCCCTACGTAGAGGGGCATCCTCTTCTTTCTGAAGAGCTCTAGTTGCAATACCATAGAAGTAATTTTCAGCTGTTATTGTATCAATGCAAATAACATCTTCCACTTACAGCAGGGAAGTAGTAAATTTTGGTACATCCTTTGCTATGCTATGCTGGCATGATGCTTGCTTTCCAGTAGCAGGGCTCAGCTGAATCACCAGTGCAGACTGGACAACATTTGATCTTTCAAACCACTCCCTGTGTGAGTAGTCCCAGTGAAGTGTCTGAATAAAGTTTCATGGGATCAGTCTGCCAAGCAGCATACAGAAACAGAGGCAATAGCACTGTGACATGTATTCATCAACAGGGGTTAGAGCATTTGTCACATAAGAAGCAAGCTCCAGGAGTGCTGACTGAAGGGTGTGGAAGTCCAAAATAAGGGCAGGAGCCATCCTCAGTGAGCAATGCATAGAAATTCATTAACTGAATCCTTAGATCATTCCTCAAAAGGACTAGTGTCAAATTAATGCTGTGCCTGGACATGAGCAGTACTTACAGTATGTTGTTGATTGTATAATTCAGGTTTGGCAGCTCTGCAAATGTAGTGTGCCTGACTGGCTTATTTCCCTTACATATACAAAAATACTTTCCTTCAACTGAAGCATGTGTATTTTCCCCCTTGAAACAAGTATACAGTATTTAATAAGGCCAATGTAAAGAAAATCTCATTGCACTTTTTTCTGTTGTTTCTTACCATTACACAATCCCAAGGTAGTAATGGAATAGAGGGGTCATAGCTCACATTCCCTGGGAGGAAATTGCAGTATTTGTCAAAGCTCTCATAATTTTCATGTCAAGCTTTTCAAATTAAAAAGGAGATTTTTGTGAAAAAAAAATCACAAAAGCAAAATCCGTAATAAAGTAAATATTTTTGTCTGTTGCATAAATAGAAGAATCCTTTGGTATCTAGTGGGAAAACAACATGAGGCCTATATTGTTTTGGGATTATATTTATCAGGGTAAAAAAATAAACTAACATTTCACAAGGAAGCATGTGTAGGAACGTAATGCCTAAATCCATCCTAAATCTTGGAACCAAAACTCCATCTATTCTGCAGGGGATGCCTGTTCTAGGGTGGAAGCCACTGAAGAACACTGAATTCCATTAAATAATAAATTCCTTGCCTGCATGACAGGTAGAATTTTCAGACTCCAAAACTGTGGATTTAAGGTGAGATTTTTAAAGGCTTTTTTAGTATTGATCTAGTTCTGCTCCTACTGAAGTCAAAAGGAGTTTTACAACAGACTTCAGGAGGAGCAAAGTTAGACCAATGTTGAGCACTTTTAAAATCCCACCCTTATCAACTGGGAGGGAGAAACCTAATAAAAGTAATGCTGAAAGAAACTTAAGGACAGTGGCCAGTACGTTCTACATCAGTATGCAATGTGGTATGGTAGAAAAAAGCCTAATATGATTTTGAGCTTCTTATATATCACAAAGCAGGGAGCCTCTTTGGAGGCTTTCAGATCAGGCTACATAGTGTTGGGGGACCATAAAAGTACCTAAATATACAGACAGCTCTTGTGTAATCACATCCAGCTCTGGACAGCAGAAAGATGTTAACAAGTTAGAGCAGGGTTTCCCAAACTGGGGGTCGCTGAGCACTCCCCAGGGGGTCGCGAGCTCCTGCCGCCGCAACTCGCGGCGACTAGGGCTGGGGCGCAGCCGGCAGCCCGCCCGCCACGCCACAGCTGCGCCCCGGCCCCCAGTCCCTGCAGCGGGTGGGCTCCCAGCTGTGCGGCGGCCCCCAGTCCCCCCAGCAGGCGGGCTGGCACACACCCGGCAGCTCGCCCGCGGCGGAGATGGGGGGGTGGCGCGCACCCGGCAGTCTGCCAGCAGCGGCGGGGACTGGGGGCCGGGCGGACCCTGAAGCCCGCCAGCAGCGGCGGGGCCGGGGGGCCGGGCAGACCCGGCAGCCTGCCAGCAGCGGCGGGAACTGGGGGCCGGGCGGACCCAGCAGCCCACCGGCAGCGGCGGGGACTGGGGGCTGGGTGGACCCGGCAGCGGCGGGGACTGGGGGCCGGGCGGACCCTGAAGCCCACCGGCAGCGGCGGGGACTGGGGGCTGGGCGGACCTGGCAGCGGTGGGGACTGGGGGCTGGGCGGACCCTGAAGCCCGCCGGCAGCGGCGGGGACTGGGGGCCGGGCGGAACTGGCAGCGGCGGGGACTGGGGGCCGGACGGACCCGGCCGCCCGCCCCCAGCCACGGGGACTAGGGCTGGGGTGCAGCCGGCAGCCTGGGTGTGTGTGTGTGCGTGGGGGGGGGGGGAGGGCCTTGGGCGCAGGGGGGTCGGAGCTTTTTTTTTTTAAAAAAAAATTCTGCGGCTTTTCCGCGGAGGGGTCGCGAGGGGCCGCCGGAGCACAAAAAGGGGTCGCGGTCTCAACAAGTTTGAGAACCACTGAGTTAGAGGGAATTCTGGGGGAGGGAGTGCTAGATAGCTCAGAATCTTGGTAAGGACCAGGGATATGGAACCTTTTACTTCCAAGGTTTCTAGCTCCAATTTACTCAAACACAGAAGTAACTTAACGTTACTATCATCTGATGGCTGGCCCGTAGTGTGAGAGTTGTTGGTATTTTGGTCACTGTTTGTTTAATTCTATTGAGTAAAAGGGTACTTCTGTGGCCAGGTGGTTTTGCCTCTTTCAGGTGTCATGCTGCCATGTTTTTAAATCAGAGCCAACCATGACCAGTCAGTGTAAGTAGGAGATTAATTTAAAATAAAATAATTTACCACTAAGTTATTAGAATTCTTCAAAATTGATATCCATATGCCCAGCAAGAAACTTGCAATGCTTTTTGCTTACCATATGAGGATCCTACCAATTTTCTATGAGTCTGTAGAGATGGCTGTGTTCGCTTTTGCTTGGATTAAGAAAGGTTTCAGATGTTATCTTTCACATATCCTGTTCTGTACTGTCCCAGTAGGTCTGGGTTCCATTTGGAACCCTGCACTTAGTCATTATATTAGTCACAGAAGGAAACATTCTGTTCTTGTTAGCGATCCAAATGTTAAATCCCTACCCCCCTTGAGAGTATGCAATAAATATGACACTATTGTGCAGTGAGAAAGCTTAGTTTGGCTGGATAGTACAGGAAGTTCATTGTGTTATTAATAAACTAGTGTAAAAGCCCATGTAACGGCTTGCAGCCCCCTCACTCGCTCAGCTCTCTCCCCCCTCCCACGGCCACCCCACTCGCTCAGCTCTCTCCCCCCTCCAATGCCCCCCCACTCGCTCAGCTCTCTCACCCCTCCCCCCCACTCCAACAGCCCCCCACTCACTCAGCTCTCTCCCCCTCCCCCGCACTCCAATGCCCCCCCAGTCGCTCAGCTCTCTCCCCATCCCCCACTCCAACAGCTCCTCAACCTCTCGTCATGCACCCGACAGCCCAGCCTGCTCCCTCCCATCCCCCCAGCAGCATGGGGAAGGTGGCCCACTCTGGCTAGGCTGGGTGCAGATGGCTGGGCCATGCCCGGGTGCCTCCGCCCCGCCGGCCCAGCACCCCCTTCCCGCACCCCGCCCGGCCAGAGCCCTCTGCCTGCACCTCCTGCGCCCAGCCACCCTCCTGCCCGTGCTCCCCGAGCCCCCTGATCCAGCCCCTGCTTCCCTCATGGCGGCGCACGCGCGACAGCCATGTTGTTCTGCCGAACTACACCTCCCAGCATGCCGTTCATCTGGGCCGCCTCTACTGCGCATGACAGCTTCGGACAAACTTCCTTGGCCTTTTATTATATAGGATGCACAGTAAATGTTCTTTAATTGTATTCTTCTGAAGCTATAGAATCTATACAACTTCCTTTTAGAAGTATGACCATTAGTGTTAAAATACAGAAAAAGCTGAAGTGCACGGAGATTGATCCTAGCTTTAATTGGCACAGATGATGCTGTACATGTTTTATACCACAATCAGTTGCTTAATATAAATGACTCTCAACACAAAAGTGATTGAAAACAAACAAACCCTTGCTCCAAATTCTATCATAAAACATCTTCCATTTTATTTACTGTTTTACCGCAAAAGGTTGTAGGCAGATACAGCCAAAATGCAGTCTGTCTACTTTTGACTTAGCACAAACACTGAGTGTACCTCTTGCTTCCAGGGTATTTTATAGCATTTGACAAGTTTCTTTACTTCTTTGTTTGAAAATAAAGGATGTGTGTTGCTGCAACACATATGAAAGGAAATCACATCAAATGTCATTTATATAAATCTGACGAGCTCAGAGCACAAGAGAAAGCTGAAATGTCAACAATTCCTTCCTCAGAAAGATTACAACACTTCAGTGTTATAATTATTACAATGTTATAAAATCTCCCTTAGCAACAGCCTATGGTTTGTTTAATCTAAATAAATCTTTAAGAGGTTGACATTGAGATGATTCAGTTATACCTGGATGCTTGTTAAAATACAAGTAAAACTTAATCCTGCTCAGTTTCATAAATGGCACCTGCTTAAGCTCGCTGGATTTGTCTATCAGCAGGTCATCTGTCAGAGAAGTTATACTGGAAAAAAATACTAAATTATCTGAGAAAAAAACTGCTGAAGAGAAGAGATGCTGCATTTTAAACACTGCAATTTGTTTTCAGTATTGAATACACTGAATCTTCTCATTTTAAAACACCTTCTCTTTCCATTATTATCATTAGAGTATCTTATTCTGCTCACATTATGGCCTAAACATAAAGGGAAGAAAACAGGCAATGTGATCTGTATCAGCATCCTCTCTGTTCGGTGCTAAAACAAGTACTGCATAATCATTGAAGAGACTACCTTTCATTATCTGCAGCATCAAGATCACTCATTTAATGAAGTTCAGGTAAATTTAGTTATCTGGATAGCTTAAGCTATCCTATTCAGTAATTAAAATATATAGGTTGGTAGATGCCTCTTCTGATAATTGGACCAACACTAACTGAGTTCAACAATAAAAAGTTATGAAACTTCATAAAGCGTTGAAATAACCATAATAATAAATGTTGATGGGAATAGTTGCAAAAAGAGAGAGAGGCTGAATTAGTCCAAACCTCCCCCCCCCCCCCCGCCCCCAACCTACCGATATAATTCAATGACTGCTTTACGATCATATGCTTGGTAAACAGGAACAGTGGATGACCAAAAATAAATGAAACAAAATAGGTCCGTAGTATATTAGGCTTATTGGTGGACACAATAATGAAAGGGTAGACTATTTTGCCCAGCTGGCTCTAGGAAATAGACATTTTTTTAAAAAGAAACTTTTGGGGAAAATATAGACAAATGGATAGAGACTACCACTACTCTGGCTGAATGAAAGATGGGGACAGAGCAAGCTTCACCATCATGGCCACCATTCTTATTGTTTCCTGGGACCCCAGATCTTCATCATCCTAATCCTGAGAGTTGTCCTGACTACACCAGGCTAGAGAGAGGGAACCAAATGACATTGCCACCTCTGCCAGCTCAAACTGAATCTTGAATACCTCCTGGGATGTGAAACTTTGCCTCTCCACCACTGTCTTGTGTCTTCTTTTCTTTGCCCAGATATCCCTTCTCTTTCCTATCCTTCTCCCTTTCCTTCTGGCTAATAAAAGTCTGGCTCATCTGGTATTTTGTAACAGCGCTGTATGCCTTTCACTAGAATGAGGCAGTTAAAAGCAATGCTCTAAACAGCCCAATGCTGATATCAGTTTGCCAGATCTCAAAATGGTCGATGATTCCAGTCTGAATTTTCCTAGCTCCCATGGATCATGTGATACATTTCTCTGCTAGATTGAAGAGCCAATTATTAAATATTTGTTTCCCAGGAGTGTACTTACAGAGTGTGATCAAATTGCCTCTAATCTTCTCTTTATTTAACTAAATGGATTGAACTCCTCGAATCTATCACTAAAAGACATTTTTTTCTAGTTCTTTAATCATTCTGGTTGCTTTTCTCTAAACCCTCTCTAGTTCATCAAGGTCTTGAATTGATGACAGTGGAACTGGACACAGTATTCCAGCAATAGTTGTACCAGTGCCAAATACAGAGGTAAACTAAAAGTTTAAGAGGAGTTTTAATGGTGTTTGCCAAAATACTAAACCGGCTGAGGTCTCTGTATACCGAAACTTGAACCTTGTTTAACACTGTTTATGTTAGACATTGACTGGGCTATGTTAATACCTTTGACTCCTTGAGCCCAGGTATTTTGTCTAAATTTGTACAATGTGCCTTCCTCCCTTTTGCTTTCAATGGGAGTTGGCTGCCTCACTCCCTGTCTTAGTGACTATTGATTTCCCAGGTATATTTAGTTCAGACCTATGTCTAATCTCACAAGAGCTGAACACCCCTGCTCAATTGAAGAAAGAATAGGTTTCTTTGTAGGACTGTAAAGCACATGAGCTAATTACTCATCTAGCAAAATCCTTGCAATATCCCAAAATACTACTGCATTTAAACACCATGAATCTGGGAGGTGTTGAAAGTCAGCTTATGTGATGCAGATTACTTTTCTTCAGCAAACTTAGTACTGTCTTTTCATCTATGAAACTCTAATGCAAACCAAGAAATCACTGTGGTCTTGCAATAAGCATCTACTTCTATTATAAGCACCGACATCTTTGCTGTAAAATGAATAACTCCATATGCTGTTCCCCTCACTTCCCATCTGGAATTATAGTAAAGAGTGCTGAGAGGTTACCATGGCGGTGTAATAACAACCAATTGCTTTTCTCTGTCTTTGTGCCATCTGATCTGTTTTGAGTTTGAAGTCTTTGTTGGAAGGAGTTATGGCACTATGAATATTATTGTGTTCTTAGTCATACATTTATTTGATGCAAAATATTTTTTGTAGAGCTCTTAGAATCATTAGAAAGCACCTAATGCTTTTATACTGTTAACCAATCGTTTCCCTAAACTGGGCAAACATGCCTTTCTCCCCTGCCCCAAAGATGATTTTATCTGGGAGACAAGTGCTTGGAGCAGGGAAGTGAGAGTCAAAAGATGTGGTTTCTATTCCCCATTCTCTCAATGAGTGAGGATCTGATCCACAGCCCAAATCAAGTCAATGTGAGTCTTTCCTTTGATTTAAAAGGTTTTGGATCATGCCTGCTGTATGACCCTTATATTCTCTTGCCTCGTTGTACTCTTCTGTCACACACTGAATAGTAACGACCTACCTTTGTGAAATGATTTGAAACCCTTGGCTGAAAGATGCTACATAACTGCAAAATACATCATCATGATTTTTATGTATAAAGGAACATTCAATGGACTGTTCATTGTCATTACTGGGTAAGAAGGAGCCTCTTGCAGTTTTTGCTTAAACTATAAAAAATAAAATAACTAACTGGTGGTTTAGGATGTACTTGTATCATCTGTCTGCCTGTGTTTTTATAATATTAAATAAAAATCCTCTCAATATTTAGGGGATGTTAAGAATCAATTATTTCTGGTCTGTGGTATTTGGTATCACCCCAAAATCTCACAGTAGAAAGACAAAAAGTAGGAGAATGCTAACAAGTATGCTTATTAAAAGGCTTATCTTCCCTTGCGTATCTAATTTGCACTTGACTCTGTTCTTCCATATAATGTCACGTGCATTATTTTAGAACAGAGCCTCAGGAATTAGCACTTACTTAGCTCTGGATTATGGCTGGCCACTTTGCACTGAGATGGGATTTGGGAGGGAGAAGTGACCCTTCTTATATCCCAGGCAGTGGCCACCCACAGGTATGAAGAGGAGATTGGCTAAATGATTTCTTCCCATGGGTGCTAGCTGTCTGAAAGGGGAACAGGCCGATGGTTTCATCCCCCCTGCATGGTGGAGCTACAGCTGTAGTGCATATTGCTGCAGTGTTTCTACCTTGTTTCTACAACGCTGAATCTAACCTAGTTTATTTATATTATAAAGCTCTCCAAGTTCAAGTCAGAGCCAAGGGCAAGTTCAGCTTGAGCCAACAAAGATACAAAGAAACAAGCTCTTAAAAGTGATACTCTCCAGGAGTCACAAAATATGGATAGGTCAAACTATGAAATATTCAGTTATTTGGTTCTTCTCAAAGATTACATTAACCATCTTTATTGCTCAATTCACACTTCCATTTTTCTCTTTTCCTCCTCTCTCCCACTGATACTTCAATGAAAATAAAATTTATTAAAGTGCTTCCAAGAGCTGGCTTTCAGTGCTTTGGTGCCAGTCAGTGTATGCTCCTCTATCCCTGCCCTCCCTCTTACTCACATTTATCTGTCTGATTCCAAACCTGCTAACCTAATTTTTAAAAATGTTACCTTTCATTAGCTGATTGTCGTGGACTCGAGTCCTAAAAGGTGCTTATCCTCAAAAGTGTCAGGCACCCCCAGCTCATTGAAACTTGCTCATCATCTTGTAGGATGATTCCCTTGGCTTCCACACTAGAAGTTTGAATTTGAACCTGTTCAGAGGCAAAAGTGCCAATTCTTCTAGCTTCTCGTAACAGCAGCAAGGGGAGAAGGGTGAAAGGAAAAATGTGCTGTTTTCCTTTATGGCCTTACCAGCACAAAGTTTATATTTGCAACCTATTAAGCAAACAGATTTTAAAGAAGTGATATGCACTAACTTTTTACCAGTGGTTGAATCTCAGCCCAAAGCTATATTAATAATATCACACTAATCCATCATCCCCTTTCATGATGTCAGGAGTCCATAAGTTAACTTACTATGCCATTCTCTTTCTTTCCCTTCATTCTTATCTTTTCCCTCATGTCCTCTCAGGGCCGTCGACATGAATTTTGGGGCCCCGTACGCAGATCGTGCGCCCCCCCCCACGGCCGGTCTCCCGCCACCCGCGGGGCCCCTCCCCCGGCCGGTCTCCCGCCGCCCGCCCCCCCCCCCCGGCCGGTCTCCCGCCGCCCGCGCCCCCCCCCCGGCCGGTCTCCCGCTGCCTGCGCCCCCCTCCCCCGGCCAGCAACAAGGGGGTACAGCAGCATACCGAGCCCGCCCCTGATTTAAGGGCCCCCCCCTTAAGTCCGGGGCCCGGTACAGCTGTATCCATTGTACCCCCCTGTCGCCGGCCCTGTGTCCTCTCTCTCTCTCTCTCTCTCTCTCTCTCTCTCTCTCTCTCTCACTGTAGCCTCATCATCTCTACCTGTGTAGAGGTAGAATTTTTGAAAGTCTTAATTGTTAGCAATCACTTCTGCTTCCATTAAAATTGCCATGTTGGGCACTTTTGAAATTGCTCCCTTAAAATATCTGTGTATTGTCCATTTGTGTTTCTTGAGTGAAATGTAATGTAGTGATAAAACATGGTTTTTGGACCACTTTTGATGGGCCATAATTAAATTGGAATCACAATTTGAGCAATCCAGAAATTTGATGCTGTGGGAAGAAAAAGGTATTTCAAAACCCACACCAAACCTGGATCTAAATTTCATGGTATTTGTATAATGGGACAAACCAGAATTTTGAATCTAGACAGGCCCCTCTCTACATTCAATTACTATTTATTCTACAGAAACTGGTACAAGCTGTTATGGAAATTTATTGTACTGCATCAAAAATACAATGTCAAACATGTTGCATCTTCTTTACCTGTTCATAGGTGTAGACATCATAGAAACTATGAAACCATCTAATAAACATCCTATGCAGCAAACAGGAAAAGATAAAGAATGAGCTCTCTAAACCTGGATACTCTCATAAAAAAACAACCTTCCACACAAAGTTCCTCATGGATGGACTTTACAAAAATTAGACAAGCCAGTTACAACACACACTTTGCTTCTCTACAATGGAAAAAGGACACTAAACTATCTAAACTGCTACATGCCACAAGGAACCACAATAGTGGTTCGCTTAACTCACCCAACAACATTGTTAATCTCTCAAGCTATACTCTCAGCCCGGCAGGAGAGTCTGTCCTATCTTGGGGCCTCTCCTTTGCCCCTCCAGACCCACGAACATGAT
Source organism: Sternotherus odoratus (assembly GCA_032164245.1). Taxonomy (NCBI): domain Eukaryota; kingdom Metazoa; phylum Chordata; order Testudines; family Kinosternidae; genus Sternotherus; species Sternotherus odoratus. The sequence goes on from JAVMKO010000004.1 coordinate 35,125,946, forward strand.
ACAGTTCTGTGGTGACCTAGAATCTTACTTTCAACATCTCAGACTCAAGGAATATTTCCAACACGCCATTAGCTATGCATCCAATGAAATGGGCTATAGCCCACTATCGCTTATGCTGAAATAAATTGGTTAGTCTCTAAGGTGCCACAAGTATTCCTCATTTTCTTTATGGAATTTGTTATGTATCTTAACTTCAGAACAACCTGGTCCCAATTAACATCAAATTAACATCTTGCACAATATTTTAAGGGGAAATATTTGTAAGTAACAGGAATGAAAAATAGCATGTGTCTTATGTTTATGTAAAAAAATAGTTCAGCAACTAAGAACTTGTATGCCAAGTTTCAGCACATAGTGAATTTCTGAAGCCATACTGTAAACCTTGGAAAAAATTAAGTTTCCTAATGGAAATGCTGAAACCCTTAGCTACAGTGTCACACGTGGCACCCCTATAAACTGTTCCAAACAGATAAGTACAAGCCCAGAGGTAAGATAAAATCTAGTCCGTTTTTTAAAGCTGTTTCTTGGCCTCCTATCACTGGTGATGTTTCCCTACAATATATCCAGTGACTCATCCTCCAATTATTACTGCTGACGTTCTGGTCCAAATTGCTGGGAGGAAGGGAAGTACTGATAAAAACACTTTAGAATATTAAAACAACCAGATTTGTGATTCCTTATACTAGCTTTGCTATAAGCAACCTGATTTCTCTATCCTTACTTTGTTCTGAATTCATGTGTGCAACCCACTCTTGGAATAGTTCATTTTTGTCTTGTTTTGGAATGAGTTCAGTGACAGAAAGGGAATGTTTTCTTTAAAGGGACACACTAGGGGTATGTCTTCACTACAGCAGTAGGTCGATTTCCCTTAAGTCGGTTTTTTAAAGCAGACTGTATAGAGTCGATTTTCTGCGTCCCCACTAAGCATAGCAAGTCAGCAGTGTCTGTCCCCACAACTGTGGCAAGCGTCGACATAGGGAGTGTTGCACTGTGGGTAGATATCCCACCATTCCTGGAGTCCCCAGCAGGCACCATTTCGGGGCAGCCGGGCACGGGGGGGGCGGGGGGTCTGCGGAGCTGCTCGGGCGGGCACGGGGGGTCCGTGGAGCTGCTCGGGTGGGCGGGCGGGGGGGTCCGTGGAGCTGCTCGGGCGGGGGGGGGGTGTCCTGCGCGGAGCTAACTGCTCGGGTGGGCACGGGGGGTCCACGGAGCTGCTCGGGTGGGCACGGGGGGGGTGTCCGCGGAGCTGCTTGGGTGGGTGTGTGGGGGGGTCCGGCACGGAGCTAGCTGCTCAGGCGAGCGGGGGGGGGGGGGAAGTGTCCAGCACGGAGCTAGCTGCTCAGGCGAGCGGTGTGTGTGTGTGTGTGTGTGTCCAGCACGGAGCTAGCTGCTCGGGCGGGCAGCGGGGGGGGGGGGGGGGTCCGGCGCGGAGCTAGCTGCTCGGGCGGGCGGCGGCGGGGGGGGGGGGGTCCGGCGCAGAGCTAGCTGCTCGGGCGGGGGGGGGGGGGGCACGGGGCTGCTCGGAGTGGTGGCTGGTCCCTTGGGGAGCAAACGGGCATTGTGGAAGGTCGGAGGCTAGTTGTCACATGCATCCTCACTAGTTCACAATCGACCCAGAGAGGACGATTTCAGCTACTCCTCTCGTTAGGGAGGAGTACAGAAGTCGATTTTGAGGTCCCTTTAAATCGACTCAAATGGCATTCATGTGAGAACGGGTACATGTTTATATCGACTTAACGTCGCTAAAGTCGACGTTAAGCCCTAGTGGGGACCAGCCCTAGGTCAATTCAGGCTCACCTTTTGGCATTTGTAGAACCAGGTGTTTACATACCTGTAAACATGCTGTGATTTTTTTATGCCAACAGAAGCAATTTGTTTTAAAATGGTTAGAGTTTGCACAGCACCCAAAGATGCAGAGAAGGGTGGGGCACAGCTATAGCTTTGCCTCCCTCTCTCCCAAGTCATGTCTCATGTCCAGTCTCACAGAGTGGAGAGAACAGGTTTACCCTTGAAAGGGGTGTAAGTAGCAGGCACAAAGAGTTTGCATGCCTAAGAGTTACAGAAGGCATTCTGCCTGGCTGAGGCTTCTATGCCATCCCCATTGTAAGGCTGTATCTAAATAGTACAGTCTAGCCTCTTGTTGGATGTATATTTACTATACTGATGGTGGGGTTTGTTGCTTTTGTCATGTTGCATCATGATGAGGATTCATCACCAAACTGTGGGACATAGAATATAGGATTTAGTGGGTTATGAAAGCAAGGAGCACATCCTCAGCTGGTGTAAATATACATCAGCTGAGTATTTGCTCCCAAATCTTAAAGAAGAGCCCAATGACTGTATCTTTGTTAAGGCCCTAATAATTAAGATATTTATATTATAAAAACCATTAAAATATTCACCAGCCTATATACAACATCCTCTGTAGTCAGGAAGCTTGTGGTCAGACATGTGATTTATTTAGATAATTATCCATGAGGAAAATATTTACTATTTGGCAACCGTGGTCAAGGTATTTATACAATCAAGCCACAGAAAAACCATGGGGGGAAAGGGAAAAAATGACTTGAAGGGGATGTAATTGAGAATATAAATCCCATTTGATGAACTGTATGTCTTAAAAGTCAGAATGATGAACCTTCCTGTCTATAGTGACTAATAGGGACAACAGGTCACTAGTATTAGGAACGTGTTACTTACTGAGTATTAGGGGAAGTAGACTTCTTAAATAATTAATGTAAAGAAATATATGGAAAATTCAAATCAGACTCAAGGTAAACTGAGGGTCAAAGAGTCATGCAGAAGTCTTTGCAAGTCTACTTTCCTTAGCTAGTCTTAAATACTATTGTCTTAAAATGCAAGAGTTTGTAATGTACAGTATTTTTAGCAAATGTACAGTATTTTTAGCAAATCCTCACCAAATCCTCACCAAAACGAAATTTGCATTGTAATAAACTCAGGTCTGTTTCAAGTGGAAACCATATGAATTTTGGAAAAACGTATAAAGCTATTCTGCTTTTAAGTGAACAAAAATCATGATTACAAGGACAAGTCACCTTGCAAATTTCCATTCTTGCCTGAGTGTACTGTCAACAATCAAGTTGTGTAAATAAAGGCCTGTGCTTTTGCAGCAAGACCAGTCTATTTTCTGTTGGCAAGGGTGGAGTAGACCTTGCAATGTATTCACTGCACAGAACTGGAAATGTCTGTCTCTTCCAAGACAAATCTGGAGAAGGGCCAGATTCCACTGGTCTTACTGCTTTAGGGAGGAAGAAGTTGTAAACCAGCAATTAGTAATCCTGCTACTACCAGGAAAGATTGCTGGGAAGTATAAATAGGGTCATTGTTTATATGCAATTTAATGTAGGAAGTGATGCTGATTATATTACTGCCAGAACTGCCTATGAAGGAAAGAACTTAATTTGTGAGAATCTCAGAGCATGGACTGGGAAGACCATTAAAAAACTGTGCAATCATTTATTCACAGATTTGTTTTTAAAAGAAGTCCGCTTTAGTAATGTTATGTTACATACACACAAAAATATTAACGAGTCATTAGACTATAGAAATAATTTATAATTAATTTATTATGTTTCATTATATGTTTGGGTTTTTTTCTGGGAGTGAGGTCTAACAGAAATAAGATTAAAGGTTTTTTTAAATAGGATGTTTTTCCAAATATTACTACTATATGAGATACAAATGAATTGTCTACAAGTCTCTGGGTGAGCTATGGAGGCTCAATTCACTTATGCAACACACTCTTGGAACAGGACATTTTTGTCTTGCTTTGGAAAGAGTTCAGTGACAGAAGTTTCAGTACAGAAAGGGAATCTTTTCTTTAAAGGGACACACCCTTTAATTTAGGTCAATTTAGGATCACCTTTTGGCATCTGGCATAGAGGTAAAACTACAGACTAGTTGTAGTGAACACAGAGAAGAAATTAGTAATGGATTACAAAATGAATTATTTCTGTGAATGTAAACTTTGCTGTATGGGGTACTACGATAGTGGTTTTTCCTGGGATGTTAATCTAGAAGAGCTATTTTGCTACCTTCTGTGAATAGTGGAGATTTGGGATGAAGGCTAGGTGGTATAGTCCTTAGCGTGATTTTATTTCTTCTTTCATTTGAGTGGGGCAGTGTACCAGAGGCTCCACTGTCAGAGAGGCCAATTCAAAAGAGCTCATGCACTGTGACCCCAAAACTAGAGGGAGAGCAGAAGAAATTTAGGTTTGAGTTAACTGGACCATGTGGCTATCAGAACGCAAACCTGAACTTCTCTACAAATTAGAGATGTTAATGAATTCAAGACTGCATTAGGGCGGGGGAGAATATTGAAATGTGTCCTTTGCAACATTTTCTTTGACATTTCACAGAAATTTAAAATGAAATAAATTCCCTACATGTACCAACTGTTTCTCCACCAAAAATCACAACAAAGTGGAATTTGGCTTGCTCATCTAACCACTGAATTAAGGTTAAAAAGAGACATGGTGTATGGAGCAAGAATGATTAGAGATGACATATATCATATTCACAATGGGATAGAATGACAACATAAGAGGAGGAAATTATCTATGATATGCCTTTCACTTACCTTAATGTCTTGTCGCATCTGGTCCAATTTATGTGAGAACCATGAAGTATTACTTGACAGGACAAGAAGGAGCCACCCTTAAAAACTTGCCAATTTTATTTTAGATAAACAGATATAGTTACCTTAGTTTTACCTACATTTCCCTACACTTACTTTAGGGAATCCTGCAAATACCGAGGTAACATTATTTAGCTCTCAGGCACTTGGCAAGTTTTAAAGAACCATTGTAAATTTTTCTGCTAGAGTGATATATATCTAGATGTAAGTTCATGGCACAATCCATCAGCGAGAAAGTGAATGTTTGCTGTGGAAAAATGGACCACATCTTTAAAACCTGGTAGAAATATTGGGTGAACCACTTTGGATTAAATCATAATTAAACATTTTTGGGGTTTAAAATTGAGACTAACTCATTTTTCACTTTCACAAACATCTGGAACCTCCTGGTTCTGTCTGGGACCAGAAGCAAAACACCAAATACCATGAAGAAAACTCTAGGAAATCCTTGAAATTCTAGCAGAGCATACCTGTAATCGCATAAGAGAAATCTGTTCTTGTGAGATTTAAAAGTACATCACTTTTTCAGATTAAAGAAAAAACAATGAGGAGTACCTGTGGCACCTTAGAGACTAACAAATATATTTGAGCATAAGTTTTTGTAGCCTAAACCCCACTTCATTAGATGCATGGAGTGTACAATACAGTAAGACTAAATGTATACAGAGTACATGAAAAGATGGAGGTTGCCTTATCAATTGCAACAAAAATTAGATGGCAGCGCCATCTTTTCATGTACCCTCTATATATTTCTTTCTACTGTATTTTCCACTCCATGCATCTGACGAAGCGGGTTGTGTTAGTCTCTAAGGTTTGCCAAGTACTCCTTCTTGTTTTTGCTGATACAGGCTAACACAGCTACCATTCTGAAACCTGTCAAATTAAAGAGATTGGGGAAAAATTGAGGAAACATCTAGATTATTGGAGTTCATTCAGAATGTAAAAGATTTTTTTAAAAAATGCTTGTGATTCATCCATTGCTTCCTAAAACTCACTGTTTCAGGTAGGCCGCACTGCAGACTGAGGCAGTCATGTCCAGACAGGATCAGAGGGAAGACTGAATGTGTACATGTGCCTGTTAAAACTACAGAGTGTAAAAAGCAAGTTCAACACTACAATTATGATTAATATAAATCAGGTTTATGTTCCATGACTATACATTGTATTAGCAGAAGTAGTGCTATAAGAAAGCTTACCCCAATAATTTTACTATCCAATAGCTTTGCTTAAAAAGTTGTTTTTAAAGTATTTTAAATACTGTTTCAAATATTTTACTTGTATTAAATATAAATATGTGTATACTAAATGTGTGTGTGACATTATCCCTCTGACCATTACTGTGAGCTATTAGCAAGACCTAAATTCAGGGTTTAATGCTATATAATGATTGCTGAAAAATGCTGAAAAGACTGAACTGTGGCCAGCAAAGGGTTAAGATGAAGTGCAATAGGGGGCATGAAACTATGAAGGTACATAATTTGCCTCAATACTTTTTTTAAAAAATCATGCTGCAGTGTCATATCTGTGGATGGTGAGACCATCTGAATATTATATTTTGGTTCAAATTTTGAAAAAAGGTCCTATTTGTATGTGCACAATCCAAAGCCTTTAGAAGTTAATGGAATTACTTCAATATACCTCAGTGGGCTTTGGATCAGGCCCTTTTGTGCACACCTTATACAGCTTCACAAGTCCACCCAGTACATCTTTGGATGTTGGGTTTTCTCACATTCCCCCCAACTTTCTCACAGGGATTGCAAGTTTTGCTCTGTTAAATTAAGCATGGAGCAATATGAACGTGCATTTAGGCATGCATCTGTTTGAAATTTTGGCCAATGTATTCAAAATAATGTAAATATCAAGGAAAGCAAAATATGGCACAGTGGCAACACCCATTGGCAAGGATTATCTTATATAAACATTATCTAGCATTGCCAAGGATTATTTTATATAAACATTTATGTAATACAAAAATTATATTAATCTAGATAATAGAGATTTATTTTTCTTAAAACCACATACCCAAAAAAACAGAGTTTGCATAGCTTGTTGTTATATCCTGTGAAGAAAGTCTTGTGCTTCTAGCCAAGATAAAAGATATGAGGTATATTAAGATATAAGAGTGAAATATAAATATTAATTAGTGTTGCAAGACACAGCCTAATTCTATGGCTGAAAGTAGACTGAGGGACTTACCGGTACGGTGCTGGGCTGGGGCCGGCTCCGGCCTCTGGAAGGAGCGGGGCTGGGGGGAGGAGGGGTTGTCAGAGCCAGCCCCAACCTGCCCTATACCGGTAAGTGCATCCCCTCTCTCCCCCTTCCTGCGCCGGGGTAGCAGCCGCAGCTAGGGGCTCCATCAGCTGTTTAAAGGGCCTGGGGCAGTAGAAGCTGCTGAGCCCTAGGCCCTTTAAATAGCTGATGGAGCCTGCTGCTACCCCAGGACTCTGAGGGCTATTTAAAGAGCCCAGGGCTCCCAAGCTTCTACCATCCCAGTCATTTAAATAGCTGCTGGAGTCCTCCCCCCGCCCCCACCCCAGGACTCTGGTGGCCACTGCTAGGAGCCCCAGACCCTTTAAATTGCCACCTGGGGAAGCCTGCTGCCCCGGTACGGTGTACCGGCTTACTTTCATCTCTGTCTACTGCCCTCAGACCTATAAGAAAAAAGATTAGCTAAACAGAGTCCTAAGACCTAGAGACTTGCCATAAGCAACTAATCAGTAAGTGACCCTATGTCACAAAATAGATTACTGTTCCATATAAGCGTTGCTAACCTGCTGACAAGTAACCACAAGACGCCAATTCATATCAGTTCTAGATACTGTATTTTAAATTAGTAACATTAGTAGATGTTCAGCCACAAGAATGCCATAACTAACCAAAATGTGCGCTAATAAACTTGATGTAAAAGGCTTAGTAAGCTATAGGGGAAGGGCACCCCAACATTTGGAGCAGTGTCACAATACAGATAAGGAAGAGGGCTGAAACCTCTGCTGAATATGCATTAGGCGTTAGCATAATATGTGATAAATGGTGGCACTCAGCCCATGCACACCTGGGAGATTTCCTGGAATCTGCTTGGCCAAGGGCCACTCAAGTGTCATCTTACCTACTACAAGGCTCCCTAGAAAAGGATGGTGTGCATATGCAAGCTCTGATGCTTGTATAATCACGGTCTACTTTGCTACATTGTTTTGTCTATAACATTGCTGATTGTGTTAAAGCTATTATAAACTCAGGGGGTTCTTCCCTAAGCATGAGTATCTTTCCACATACACTGGGGTCCTCATTGGCAAATTAACTGTAATACTGCAGCCAGCCTAGAGGAAATTGAACCCTGCCAAACCAAACAATACTGAATTGGAAACTCTAATACGTGACCAATATATCAAGCAACAGTTTTACATTCTTGAATATTGGGGGATTACATGTTTGTGTTAGCATTATAAAAGTTTAAATATATCAGTTTTAAGTGCTTCCTGTTCACACTGAATATTTCAGAAATTTGTACACTATGTATGTCAGTTCAGTGTGTTACTGAAGAAATAAAAACCACGAGGACTATTTCATTTGGAAAGGAGAATAAAAGGAGCCACAGGCCAGCTCTAGGCCCTGATTTTGCAAGGTGCTTAACCATGTGCCTAATTTTAAGGACACGAGGAGTCCCACTCATTTCAATGAGACTACTCAGATGCTTAGAACTAAGCTACCTTACTGAATAAGGGCTGCATTCTTGATGGTAGATGATAGGTGTTGAGAAGATAAATCAGGTGTATCTATTTGTTTCTACCATGCAAGAAGGCAACAAATTTAGAACAAGAGAAAAAAAACATGCAACACACAGTTAATCTGCATGTTGCTGCAGTTGAGGCAAACATTTCTGTAAGATTAAGAAAGCATTAGGCAATTCAAAAAGGACTAGATACCACCACTGGAAGTTCCACCAGCTATGATAAAGTTACAGGGCCCTCAATCTTTAGTTACAGGGTGGACAGGAAGGAATTCTCCTATAGTTCAGCACTATAATGAGGTCAGTCATGGAAGTTTACATTTCCATTTTTTGCTTTGCCATATCGGTCATTGACTGGACTACAGAATTTGTCAAATTATGATAGGCCTTTGTTCTTATAAGGAGATGATGGTGCATCAGAGGCAGAAATCTACCACATCTATTTTAGGGCTGAACAACATATTACTATTCTATAATAGTGTCAAGGGCCACAACCAAATAAAGTAACTTAGATGGGGTGATGGAGGGCTTTCAGAGCTTGGGGTTATGAAATGTGCAATTCCAGGCCCCATCAGAAAGGCAAACTAGTAAGAAATCTATTAGATTCCACTGGATGGAGTTCACAGAGATACTATATAATAGGCCAGTTGAGCACAGGCAGCCCCTCTCTTGGTTTTCCTCAGGTTGGTCTATAAAGTGTATCAGCAGAGTATCTAGTCAATTCTACAAGATACTTCACCATGTGCCAAACTTTAAGCACAGCAGTAGTCCACTGATTTGAAGAGGGCTTTCATATGCTTACTGTTAGACAGATGCCCAATTACCTTGCTAAATCAAGGCTTAAAATGCAGTCTAAACAGCAAACATCCTGACACAAGGAAAAGATGTGAATTAGTCACCCAACCTGAGAGTCTAAACTTACGTAATGTCAAAACCCTCATTCAGGATGGAATAACTGGAATTAGTCCAGCTTGTCTGATTATCCAGCTAACTCAGTGGTTCTCAAACTTTCTTTTACTGGTCACTCATTTCACATAACAAGCCTCTGAGTGTGCCCCCTTTTTAATATATTTAACACCATTATAAATGCTGGAGGCAAAGTAGGGTTGGGATAGGGGTTGACAGCTCACAATCCCCCTTGTAATAACCTCTTGACCCCCGGAGAGATCCCAGCCCCCCAGTCTGAGAACCCTTGAGATAGATAGTGTGCTGTGTGTGTTAATCAGGAACTTTTAGTAATAACATTTACAAATGTCAAGTACACACTCATCTGGTTTCCCAACTAAATAGCAGGAATTAACTGCCTGTCATTTCATGAAGTGATCATAAAAAGTGACACTTCCCTCTTAATCACTAGGTAAACATGGTGCAGTAGATCACAACATTTATAATTCAGTCCCCAAACCTGATTTCACTACTTAACTTTAAAAATCTACAGAGAGAATCATAATACCACATTGCAAAACAGTATACTCATACTGCAGCTGTATATTTCCATGGTTATTCTCACTACTTGACATTGACAAAGTACAGTAACCATGTTGGGCTTGAAAATTAAATCCATAGAGTGAGTATTTGGATTAATATAGTATATTTCTAATACAAAATGAAATTAATCATAAGAATCCAGGTATAAAACTAATATAGACATCACAATATTGGCTGCTTTGTCTTTTGAAATGAACTGTTGAAGACAGTGAGAAAAAATGTTTCTTAACTACATTCTGCTTCCTAGCTGTATATTAGATCACATCATGATAATAGCCCTTATGAAAAGATAATTAAATACACACTGCAAACATCTGCTGAAACTATACACATTAAATTATGCTGCCATTATCAAAATCAAGTTTATAAGAATTTTACCTAGTGTATTGGCAATCCATGGGTGTAACATTAGCAACTGCTGTTAAAGAAACTGCTCTGCACAAATCCATTTCCTTTGGAAATGGTAATAGTAAGAAGGTGATAGCTCAGACTGACATCTTTACTGGTGTATGCGGCATCCAATGAAGTAGAAGATTAGGCATGTTTTCCAGTGGTGGCCCTAAAAACGATCAAAGTTGGCTCCATGATGTCTTGCCAAGAGTGCTAAAATCTGCTCCTTCAAACTCCTTAGGAGGATTCATTGATAGAATTCCTTTATTTACGCTCATGCTATCAATTCAACAAGTGCATACGTATATGCCTTTACATGGAAGAAGTTACATGTGGCTTTCTGACAGTGCACAGAATCTGGAAGACATCATATGCTGGCTGCAGTATTGACTGTCTTATCCAGAGATGCACGGATATGCTGCCATTTATTGTGAGGAAGTTACATGGATTCTTTCCATAAATGTTAAAAGAAGTTGCCAGTTCAGCCTTGATGAAAGAAAAAGCTCCTTTCCAAAAATAATTTATTCTGGGACAATAATCATTAATGGTTTAAGTCTCAATTTTGTTGAAAAATGTTAGTGAACCCTCTATTTCTAAGTGTTTACTGGTAATTTCCTCCTCAGGTGAAGCTGACCTTGAAACCCTTTAAAGAGCCCTCTGAAATCAGTGGCATAACTCTCACTGATTTCAATGGAAGCAAAAGTCAGGCTTGAGATCTAGAGTCTAGTCCGGATGTCAAAGGGGACATTTGTTGTGTTTTTCTCACAGGACAGCACTCCTCATACTAATGCTACCAGCAGAGAATAATTATGCCAGCTCCTCTTCCCTTGAGTAGCAACATCTTCATTACTTTCATTACTATTACTTCAGCTTTGGATGGCTGTGAACATTAGGAAATCTAAAACAATATGCTGATGTATACATCTTGGGCCCATTCAAATCAATAGGAACTGGAGTGAGGCCTATTTTTCTGAAGGCGCTTTCTCTCTCTTTCTATTAACATTTAGTTTTCATTTGTAATAGCCTTCACAGTATAAACTGAGCATAATAGATGGTATGTTGTCTCCCAAACTATAAGCTCAACCACTGCAATTGAACAGCAGTGGTGGGGATTTTTTTTTTTTTTTTTTTTTTTTTAAAGAGGCCAAACTATACATGAGGCATAGGTTATTTTATAATGCAAAACCTAAGTATATCTCAGTTCAAAGCCACCAGTGAAGTATCAGTCTATAAGAATCAATCCACACATGTTTTAATCAACTTGTAACTTACACTGGGTATACGGGAACAGTTAAATTTATAGAGCCTGGAGTCTGGCCCATAAACTCTGACTATACTGTTTTTACACTTCTGGAAACCTAAGTTCAAATTTGCCTCAGGTCACAGTTGAAATGAGTATGCTAGCCCCAGTGAAGATTTGTCAATATACACATTAAAAAAAAACCCCGCATATATTATTTACCATATGAACACAGCCTCTGCTGAATAGAGAGCAAGTATTAGGCTGGGAGCTGCAGATAAGGAAAGAGATACACAGTTCTGCTACAGTGTAAGGAAGCTTGTCCATCGCATGAATGTTTATAGTTTATGCTATTAGTTGTTCATTTTCATGAAAACCAAATCTCACTAAACTCATACCAGGCCACAAGTTTTGTATGAAATAGCTCAGGTGAAACACCCGACTTTGTATTGAATTGATATGTGCTAACAACTGTTAATTAGGGCATTTTCTCTTGGGAAGAAACTAATTTAAAGACTAACTAATTATTTAGAATAAACCATTTTATTATGAGTATTTCTGTGTGTCTGAGTATACTTGGCTAACAGCAGCAGAATGTGAGTAGTAGTACAACAACCCTTCTCCAGCATATGCAAGTACTGGTGAAACCAGAGATAGCGTTTTAGCCAGTCATGACAGGATTGTTTATTTAAATGTAAGGAAAGAAGCAGACCTGTGGTTGTTATATCGGCAATGAGTCTCAAAGGAGTACTCAAGAAGCACAACAATTTAAAATAAAAATCCAAAAGTACTGTGCCCTGAACAGAGAAAAAAAGAGTAAATATATATTCCTCAACCTGGAAAAAAAATTGGGTTTCCAGAAAAGGAACCTAGTGACAGAGGATGTGGAAAAAGCTAATGTATTCAATGCTTTTTTTTGTGCCTCTGTCTTCATGAACATGGACAGCTCCCAGACTACTGCACTGGACAGCACAGTATGGGGAGGAGGTGACCAGTCCTCTATGGAGAAAGAAGTTGTTCAGGACTATTTAGAAAAGCTGGACAGGCACAATTACACAGGGCTAGATGCACTGCATCCGACTTGCTAAAGGACTTGGCAGATGTGATTGCAGAGCCATTGGCCATTATCTTTGAAAACTCATGGTAATCAGGGGAGATTCAAGGTGACTGTAAAAAGCTAAAGTAGTGCCCATCTTTTAAAAAGGGAAGGAGGAGAATCTGGGGAACTACAGGCCAGTCAGCCTCACCTCAGTCCCTGGAAAATCATGGAGCAGGTTCTCAAGGAATCAATTTTGAAGCACTTTGAGGAGAGGAAAGTGATCAGGAACAGTCAGCATGGATTCACCAAGGGCAAGTCATGCCTGACTAACCTAATTGCCTTCTATGATGTGATAACTAGCTCTGTGGATAATGGGAAAGCAGTGGGCATGTTATTCCTTGATATAGCAAAACTTTTGATATGGTCTCCCACAGTATTCTTGCCAGCAAGTTAAAGAGGTATGGACTGGATGAATGGACTATAAGGTGGATAGAAAGCAGGCTACATCATCAGGCTCAAAAGGTAGTGATCAATGGCTCCATGTCTAGTTGGCAGCCGGTATCAAGCAGAGTGCCCCAAAGGTTAGTCCTGTGCTTTGTACAATATCTTCATTAATGATCTGGAGGATGATGTGGATTGCACCCTCAGTAAGTTTGCAGATGACAGTACATTGCAAGGAGTGGTAGATAAGCTGGAGGGAGGGATAGAATACAGAGGGACCTAGACAAATTAGAAGATTGGGCCAAAAGAAATCAGATGAGGTTCAGCAAGGACAAGTACAGAGTCCTACACTTAGGATGGAAGAATTCCATGCACTGCTACAGACTATGGACTGAGTGGCTAGGTAGCAGTTCTGCAGAAAAGGACCATGGGGTTAGAGTGAACAAGAAGCTGGATATGAGTCAACAGTGTGCCCTTGTTGCCAAGAAGGCTAACAGAACTTTATATAAGTAGGAGCATTGCTAGCAGATTGAGGGACGTGATCATTCCCCTTGATTCGTCATCATCTGGAGTACTGTGTCCAGTTTTGGGCCCCACACTACAAGAAGGATGTGGAACTTAAGGAGAGGCTGAGGGAACTTGAATTATTTAGCCTGCAGAAAAGAAGAAAGAGGGGGTGGGATTTTTATAGCTGCCTTCAACTACCTGAAAGGGGGTACCAAAGAGGATGGATGTAGACTGTTCTCAGTGGTACCAGATGACAGAACAAGGAGTAATGGCCTCAAGTTGCAGTGAGGGAGTTTTAGGTTGGATATTAGGAAAAACGTTTTCACTAAGAGGGTGGTGAACCACTGGAATGGGTTACCTAGGAAGGTGGTATAATCTCTTTAGAGGTTTTTAAGGTCAGGCTTGACAAAGCCCCGGCTGGAATGATTTAGTTGGGAATTGGTCCTGCTTTGAGCATGGGGTTGGACTAGATGACCTTTTGAGTCCTTTCCAACCCAATATTCAATGATTCTATGAAAGAAGCAGCACCACTGAGTCAACTTTTGAAATAAACTTTCTTTGCGGTTATAACAAAAGAACCTTTGTACAAGAGTCTGTGTCTAAATTGTCTGGAGGAGCAGGTAGATAGTGATGTTCTGAAATGTGCTGAAGATCAGCTCTCAAAAAGGGAGAGTGCTCATGTAAATGCATTTTCTGCCCCTCACTACCTTTTTTTCTTATTTTTTTCAAATGGCAGCACTGGGAAATTAGGTAATCCCCATCAGTTTAAGAAATGCTGATGACATTTTCCTCCCCACCCCCAACTACTAAAAACAGCATACAATTGGAGAGTTGGCTCCAGCACTGTTTACTCAAAGTGGGTAACTAAGCACCAATATAGCGAAAAGACTTACTCCAGATTCACCCAGTCTGGCCCCTTGTGGATAGATTGTGGCATTAAAGCATTGATGTAAAGTGCTGCAGCACCTAAAAGTAAACAGGATAACTGATTTTGATGTTGTTTTTACATAGGGATAAAAAATATACAATTTATTAAACTATATAAATAGATGACTATAAACTCACACTTTGAATACTATGTCAATTTTGGTTGACAAAACAAAAATGGCTCAAAGCTTCTGGGGTGTCTAATCCTATATAATAAAAGGCCAGAGGATGTTTGTCTGAAGCCGTCATGCGCAGTAGAGATGGCCCGGACAAACAGCATCCTGGGATTTGTAGTTTGGCGGCCGCCGCGAGCTGTTACCGTTATTCTTGTACCAGAGAACTCTCTGGGCCGGATGCGGCAATCACTAGGTGAAATTCTGTGCTATGTAAGTCAACTGGATGATCCTACTGGCCCCTTGATCTTCAAATCTAATAATTTGTATCTGGTCAATTGTAGTCAATGTGGCTGAGAAAACGTTGCTGTGGGAACCTTATATTTGGAATACCTTCACTTTTGTGCCTTTAAATGCAGAATCCTAATGTGGTATGACAGCAATTCCATGCAGACAATGAACGCATGTGCAGCTCTCACTATCCCCAAGTGGTGTAGCAGAGCACTTGTGCTTTCGGTTACTGAAAACGTGACCTCTGGTAACAGTTTTATTTGTTTTCAAAGAAATATACTTTAAATAAATATAATTACAATATACCACTTAATATATATTAATAATCTGAAAATTTCCTTCATTAACCACCTTGACCTGTGTACACGGGCTTTTACACTAGTATATGACAAAAACACATTATCTGAGAAAAGATTTGAGCAACAGGTGAATGATAGATCATATAAAGTAAGAAGCATTAGAGTGAAAACTCAGAGATTCTTATTCATCTCTTCCCATACGTGAACCAGAGAGTACTTGATAAAACAGAAAGGAAAAACAAAATTATAAGGGAAATACACAGACATACGTTTTTGTGGCATAATTCCTTGCCACAAAGTTATGGTCAAATATTTTAAGCAGAATTCTAAGAAGGATTACACCACTTTAGAAGTACTAATATTTGCTAGACTTAGTAAATCAACAACATAATAGGAAATTGAACTTCGTGTCTCATAGCAATCTATCAGTTGGGGCAGTGGTCAAAAAGGAATTGTTACCACCACTTACAATGATATAGCATTGCACAGTTACCCAGGTGTACTATGCTATGAAACGGGTCATTAGCCACACACTGCTGGAGCTAGCATACTGGGCTAGATGAACAAGTGATCTGACAGATATAGCTATTCATTTGTTACAATCTACTGTCTATATATTAAAACATATGGGTTTTGAGAACTGGAATTTGTCATAGGTACACAGACTGTTTTAAATGTAAAGTGAACCAGGACTATAAAAATATACTTGTAATAGTCAAGACTTTGATGCTTTTTAAGGTTTAGAAGTGAAAGGACACTAGGCACCCATGACATGATCATCATCACAGGTGGTAGAAAAGATAAGCAAGCCTAAAAAACTCAAGGGTTGGCTTTTCTAAATTTGTCAGTTGTCTTTTTATATTTTTCGGCTCTAAGTTACTGTCACGAAAGTACTTAAGAAAATGCTTACCTTTAACCCACTTAGCTTAAGTTCCATTGACTTCACTTGGACTTAAGCACCTACTTGAAATAAAGCACCAGAGATGGTCAAGATGTTCTGAATTTTGATTTTTCAGGGAAATTTCAATTTTTCATGACAACATCAAAAAATCCAAACAATTTTTGCAACAATATCTGTGCTTCAAACTTTGAACAAAAACCTAAACTTTTTTGACTGTCCCACAGGAAGACGTGAGAGCCCTTTTGCTTGAGTTATTTAAAACCAGATGGGACAAAACACAAAGAATATAAAAAAGGGAGAATCTTGCATTGGGGGGGGGGGGGGGAAGTGGACTAACTAATCCAATCATTTGTTTCGTTTCTAAATTCTATAGCCTAAATCCTGATATCCTCACTCAGGCCAAGCTCCAACTGACTTCAATAGGAATTTTGCTTGAGTTAAGAACTACAGGGTTTGGGCTTGGAATTCCATACTGTATTATGCTTTTAGTTCAATAGTGACTTTTTTCAAGTGGATTTTTTACCATAGTAATATTTTTATACAAAATTTCTTGAATGTTAGGAAAACTACTTCCCAGATAGCCATGGAAAAAGTTCACTCAAATGAACCAGCCTCTCCCTCACCCATTGTACAAAGGGGGAGGGAGGGACACAGAGAACAATTGAATCTGTGCTTGCTGAATTCTCTAGTAATACTTGGAATCAGTGATTCATTTAGCTGGCCTAACTCTGAATTTTCAGGATGCCACAAACCCTGAAAGTATATCTTTTCCAAAGGAATGTAAACCGGTGTGACTGAATGAAAGGCTCTAGAATTTACCTTTCACAGAACTTCCTGCCCTATGTCTAAGCAGTTTCCTCCCTGCTACGCACGCAGACATGTAAATCCAATCTAGCTGAATTAGAGGTATATAAAACACGGGCAGCTCTGCTACATTCAGAATATGATGGGTGGGATCCTGGTGGATTAAAGCTGTCACAATCAATCAAAGCTAGTGAAAAGGCTTCTTTCCAGGTGGTACAAGCAAACTCTGTTTGGAAATCTCTTTTCAGCACAGTATCTTGTGAAACAAGGAATATTTTTATTTGTTTTATCTACTGATCTAAATGAGAGTATCTCCAATGGTAAGAGCAATTGCCAGCGCTTCCCTGGATGAGAAATAGCAAGTGGTACTTCATATAAGAGAGAAAAAGAGGGAAAATAAAGATTACTGGAACAGTGCTGCCAATACAGTATGAACACCAGCAATTTGATGAAAATATTGACATTTATGGGAATCCACAGACAGATTTAGACATAGCTGTGGTTTCCATTAGTGTAACCCTTTTCTTCATGTTTTATTTATGTTTATCATCCAAAGCAAACTACTGTAACTAATATATTTATAACAACTAGGGATGGGAGAACAAGTCTGGAGAGAATGAAAAACAGGCTTGGACCTTCCCCCATTTCTCGATGGAATGATTCCTCAGTTTGGAAAGTTTTGCCCTAGCCCAGCTAGAGAGAGAGGATGGGGATAAAGAAGAGTGAGCCCAGTTATTTCCAGTGTAACTTCACAAATTCAATGGGCATATGCCAGGGATGAATTTGGTGTAGTGCTTTTTCTAAACAAATAATCAATCATGATATACGCAAGACACAAGCAAAATTATACTGAGTACTTATATTGGGCACAATTTTTCAGAGTACTGTTTTTGGATTAAAACTGGAGATTCAGCTCAACCAAAATTTTATGAATTTATGACAAATCGTGGAAAATTCAGAGAAAAAAACTAAATCAAACCTTTTGATTTTTTTTATTTAAAACTACTTTTTGGTTAGAATGTTACTATAATCTTATGTTTGGGGGGGGGGAAAACACTTGAAAACAAAATATTTTAATTCAACCTGAAACAATTTTTGTGTACAACATTTTTTGGTTTGGCAACCAAACAAAAATATTTTCTGCAATGCTTTATTGGTTACTTATCTAATGAAAGATCCTGGTCCTTATCTATGGTGCCCTGAATGGGTTGGATCAAAGGTATGTCTGAGATCATCTCTGTCTGGACCCCTAGAACAGCAATCAGCTGGAACACTGCATCTGAGGGAGCACAGAAAGTGCCTGGTAGGCATGGGAGATTGGGGGAGAGGGGGTGACAGCACTCAGTGAGAGGGCCCTGCCTGTGAACAGAAGTTTTTCAGTTGACTTCAGTCTCCCACACATTGTCTGTGTATGCTTTCCAGAAATTATTTGGTTAGAGAGAAACCATAAATGGGATATGGCTCTATGGATGTTTCACCATTTCATCCACATGCAGGACACCCAGAGGTAAGTCAGTAGGATATCATGACGCACAGAGCTGAAAGCTACTGAGAGGCCTAAGAGTAAAATGGTCACCCTGTTACTTCTCTCCATAGTCACAGGTAGATCATTTCTTCATGTAATCAGTACTGACTCCATGCCTGACAGGAAGCAATACAGGATGATGGGAGATATCACATATCAGAGATGTCTTACCAGCAGTGCAGAATATCAGAGTAGATGGTAATATTAACATCTATAGATAGTTTCTTGTTCAAGAGGCAGACCACTCCATGTTTAAATGGATTTGACAGCTTACCTCCTTCTTCCAGAGGCATTAACAGTCTGTCAGCAGCAATGGCTCAGTTACTTTCACTGACTTTCTCCAGTCAAAAGGGGTAGGGGTCAATCAATTCACATGTGGTTGGTCAGATTTCCCCCTGAGGCTTTCACACCCACCAGCTTTGAGACCAGCCCAAAATTCTGTCAGGTCATGTGGAACTTATCCCTTATAACCTGGTCTCATTTCCATTGTTATGGTGATATTACAGATTACTATGATCTTTTCTGTAAAAGAGGATGAAAAAGATCCTCAAACTAAAAAGAATAAAGAAAGTTATACCCTAGAAACCATCCTGCCCTTTCTCCTGTTCCTCCCTAAAGTTTCATAAAAAGTAGCTAACTACTTTTACCTCCTACCACAAATGAGAATGAACATAATCATGTGCTTGTATATTAAGATTCTACCACTGAAACAAATTAACATAGTTTGCTCACTTTCATAGCTGATTCTTATATGTTTCCGCATGCTCAGAAGTAGCTTACTCCTTAAGTGTTCTCTTGATTGTTTTGGGACTAATCAAGGAGGAAGGTATTATGATCTGGCCCTCTGTTTGTCACTATTGCCTATCAACTCATCCAGCAACAATCCTACTCTATTTAGGGTGCTGGAAACTTTGGTCAAAGCCACATTTGTGAAGGTCTTAAACGCGGTCATCAAATACTCTCACTTACCAGGCAAGTTCAACCAACCAAAGACTTGTCTTTTTTAATAGAATTGCTAAAGAGGTAATTTCCTAAGTCTTGTTCTGACATTAACTCACCAATTATGAGGTAGTGCATCCTTTTTCTTCTGGGTCAGAAGATTATATAGTATACCTTCATATGTATATATTCTTCCATTACAGGAAAATATTGTGTGGCCTCAGGTTAGTGAGTAATTTATAATTTGGCACTGGAATTTTGCTAATCATCTGTTTCAGTCTATTCTCCAATTTTCATTTAACATAATAGTGAGTAAATAAAAAAAACCCAAGACAGTAAAAAAAAAAAATTAACTGAGGATTGAAGTGACTAAAATGAACCTAAGGCTGATGGTAACATGCACCTAAGAGATGAATTGACATGTAAAACTGGCATGCATAAGAGGCCCATTTCTTTCTGTGAACATTTCATTAATTTTTAAAATTACTAGGCATGCACAAAAGATTTCCCTGGGTTCAGCACAGAGCCCAAGGGAAAATAATGACATTGGAAATGTAACTGTCTTTCACCACAGTATAGACTCTTTTACACAATCCACACATTGCTGTCTAATCTAAAGTCATTTATTGTTTGAATACCAGTTTGCAACACATTGACAAATACTACATTTCCTATTTACTTCAAAACAAATGCATCTACTATTTGCAGACGCAAGTACGGTCACCATTAACAATGTCAGTACCGCACAGATATTGCACTTAGTACTTACATACATTTAGAATAGGGAACTATGTGGTAACTATTGGTAAACATTGTAATTAAAATGTCAACCACTGTAGAATGCTCTTAGGCTCTGGAAAAGACTAAATCAATTAATGTATTTAATTGAAAGGACAAGGAATTAAAATTGTGAAAAGTTTTCCTTTTAACAAGTTGGGAAAAAGAAATATGAATTATCTATTATTTTATAATTAGTATGCTAATGAAGAATGAAATCCCTGATCAAGAGAGCTTAAAAGTTAAAAAGGTCTAAATGAATATGATACATTAAATAATCAGAGTGAGGATACAAGAGATTGTATATAATTCCAAAACATACTGACCTTTAAGGTACCAACTTTTTTCATTAAGAATTTTACATTTTAAAAAAGTGAGTTGGATGATCAGTTTTTTAATGGATAACAATTGCATTTGAGCTAGAATACTTGTTTTTATAAAAGCATTTTGCAAACTTTTACCTGCACACCTCCCACTAACTTATCTGAGAGTTGCGTGCACGGCTAATGCCAGGAAAAGGTACATTTAAAGACACCAGAAGTTACTGAGGTGTTCCGTTCTGTTCTATTATTTTGGACTAGAAACATTTTGTCTCATCAAAAAAAAAAGGGGGGGGGGGGAATGAAGGAAACCAGTTCTAAAACATGATTTGTGCTCCCCTTTGCTTTTCCTTTTCAACTGCATATTGTATCCTGATGATCTTTGATAGCTACTTCAAGAAAAGAATGGCACACGCTCTAGTTCCCAATTTGGAATTTAATGGACACAATGTGTTTCCACTGAAGAAACAGTTGTCTCAATCCTTGCCTGAGGCTGCTTCAAACCAGAATCTCCTACATCGCATATCTGGAAAATCACTAAAAGAGAAACAGAGAAGCATTTGGAGAATCTGTTTCTTAAATCGGTTTTTGAAACATCCTGTGTTACTTACTTTCTAGGGGTTTTATTCCATGACCATTTTAGGATGCTAATGATTTGCATTTTGGAAAATGATCTCACTGGTTATTTATGTCCTATATCTCAATTCCAGTTATGCATTCAGCACCTGGAGTCCATATGGAAATTTAAGTAATTGTAATTCAGTATAGACCTTTTCAGATAAGGTCAAGAAATAAGCCATTTTTATTTTTTCTCTGGGATCCTAATCATATCTGGCATGATTTAAGGGGACATATAAGCAGAATATTACAAATGTCCTACATTACTGCCTTATTCTATCAGTTTTCAATTAACAGCTTCATCCCTGGTCCTGCAAACACTTAGGCAAATGTTTACTTTTAAGCATGTGGGTAGTCTAATGGAATTCACAGGACTGAGTACTTGCATTTGTGTTTGCAGGATCAGGATAATAACAATCTTCCTGCCTTTAGAAACTCTTTTCTCTCACTTTCTTGTTTTGGTCAGATACAGGTTTCAGTTCCGCCTCAGAATCTGCTTGTACAGATCCCTGCAGATCTTGATGTAGATCTGGTTTTACTATATTTTAACTAAAATCTTCAACATAACTTATTAAGACTTTATTTAAAGTTCAAGATGAATGTATAAAAATCAATCTAAAATTACACAAAAAAATCACAGCTGATGCCATGGACACATTAATGAACTTCACCACCCTCCCAATCCACTCACTCTCTAGCAGTTTAGTCATTCCCACTCCATCCTGCCTCTCAGGCAAAAAGCCTGGTCCTAACAATCTTTATTATTACTCTTTGCTCACTAAGATCCCTAAAGTAGTCTAGTAGTTAGCAATAGACAAAACACCACAATCTCTGCCCTAAGGAGCTTACAGTCTATGAAGAAACACAACAAGATAAGATGAAAAAAGATAACAGGAGAGCAAGAAGAGGATTAGAAATACAGCTTCACGTAGTAGCTTAGTGGCACTAAACTTGTCTTTCTGGCATAAGAGAGGAAATGTGTACATTTTTAGCATCAGCTAAATGAGGATAAAATTCACCTATGTAGAAGGCCAGCACAAGCTATATTAGAAGTGCTTAAATAAGGCACAAGTGATACGTAGGGCTTGTGCTGGTGCTCTGCACTGGGATAAGTTCACCTCACATGAGTAAAGGTAAATGTGGGCTCTACTGGAGATGAACAGGACCTTTCATTAAGTATTGACAAGGAGCACTGTGACAAGTTATACTAAACACACATAGGAACAGCTAAATTTTTCCATTCTGGAATCATTTATTCTCATATACCATAAACACTTGTTTCTCACAGAACTAGAATTTTTTATTTCAGTTCAACAGACTGACTTCTCCCCACCCTACCACCACATTTTCCCTTCCCACCAAAGCAAAGTTTAGAGAGAGCCATCAGAACTATAGCATACCTTGCTTTATTAACCCGACTCAGTTTGGTCACCTGTTTAAAGTAGAAAATGAGGGATGCTAAGAAAGAATAAAACAACGGGGCTCTGCTTGAATTGCTTCTTACCTCAGGAATGTAAATGAATTTCAGTTTCCAGCTAAGTATCAAACATCTGTATGTTCCACTTCCTTCAGAAGCTGACAAAATAAATTCATCACTGAAACCAAGAAGAAAATGACTCTGACAGAATCATTCTCATCTGGGCATCCTTTCCTGGATCTCTCATTGCCAAGCCATGATTGCAACAGCAATTCCTTATTCCCTTGAATAAATGCCATAGAGTTGTTCCAACAAGAAGAGCCACATAAACCAGCATAGGAGCTAGTAGCTTTGATAGCTATGTGCAAAGGAACTAAGAGCAACTGCCACTAGTAGGACTCCAGGCTAGCACTTGAGCTGACAGGAAAAATAATTATAAAGACACAGTGAGACACTGGAAAAAGGTTGATGGAGAACTAGAAATTAAATTGAAATGATAGTGTGTCTGTTTTTTAACAAGCATTTTTCAGCCTCTTAAGACCACGGCTGGTTAAGAGTGGTTGCAGCAGATCTCAGGGGAAAGGCAGAGGAGGAGAAGATTGTTTTGCAAAACTTTACTGGTGAAAAGCTTGTTTTAGGAAGGCAGGGGGATTATTCACATATGAAAATAATAGTCTCATGTTACAAATCTTAAGAAGGCATGTAGGGGGTATACGCCAATATGAGGGACATAGCCAAGTTTTTGGTATTTTGATGTGAAGATATGGGGACCATATGCCATCTTTGTAGGAAAATTGTACAACTGGCCCAGACTTCAGCCCCCTGGTTTACCTTAAGCTGTTGCCACAATAAAACCTCTGACCAATTTCCAGATAAAGCCATAATATTTTCTGACCCAAGCTTAAGACGGAGGATGCTGAATTTTAATAAAATAGTAATTAGTCATCAAAACAAAGTCTTCATCTCCCAAATACATTCTCTGTCTGTAGAAACAGACTCCTGAATGCCATGTTTACATTGCCTGGCAGGCAGAAAGGGACATATATAGTACTGACTAAGAGTGATGCTTTTTAGTGACACTCTTAAGCCTCGTCTTCACTGCAGACTTAACTTGGTCTCAATAGTGGTTTTTCTCTTTTACCACACTTTGCATCACCACATCTGTGCCACATAAGGCGTCCTCCTCTGTCCCTGGAAAGACTCCTTGGTCCCTTACAGTCACAGTGGGCCCACCAGTATCTTTCATCTGCAACCCGCAGTCAGATCTCAGCTCCCCAGTCTTGGTGGACGTGGGCACCAATATCCTACCCCCTCCACTATCAGCTACTCAGAGTAAGAGATCACTTAAAGGGGGGAAGTGGCAAGATGCCCTTTCACTTCTCCATTCTTTCTTGACATCTTCAAATAAAGGCCAGCCAGCCTGTTCTTCGCCCCCACCACGTGCTTTGGAAGTAGCTGGATGCCTGATCTTCCCAATTCCACCCAGGCAGGAACTACCAGGTATACCCTCATCTTGTCCAATCTGCAACCTTGAGAAAATGAGCCATCTGTCTGCTTTCTCCAGTGGCAGCAACAGGACTTCTACTCTAATAGAACCTGCTGCTCCACTTGGGCTGCCTTTTGTCAGCCTCTGTTTTAAGGAAAATTCCATCCATTCCCCTCCTCATACTGTGTCTGTTTTGCTGCAGGAAACTACAAAATCTGGAAGGCTGAGGAGCAGCTGCTTGTCAGAATTTACACATGGGGACCTGGATTATCAGGTCCTGCACAGTGATGAGGAGAAGATTTAAGAGTGGGGAGAAATTTGCTCAGAGGGAAGGGGACTACAAATCCACTACACAGCCCATTTCTACCATGTCAGTGTGAACACAAACAGAAGCATCCTGATTGGGGGTATGCGTCCCGTGGAGTAGGAGTGTTAGCCATTTATGTAGTTACCCAGCATGAACAGCAAGCCAGATGCTCAGGAAGGCCACAGTGAATCTTCCCTTCTTTTTGTAGTGTTTGATGTTCTTCTGCACACCTCAGGTTGTCAGCAGCATTGAGTGCTTGATCCAGTACTCACTGGAGACAACGGGAGTTTATCAGCTTCAATGGGCATTGAATCAGGCCCTTAGGCATTCAGGATATTTAAAAAAATGCATTGGATGTCTTATCACATGAATGATAAAATGCAGGCATAAGAAATATAGTCTTAAAAATGCTTATTTGTAAAGTATAAGACTTCTAAAAATGGTTACACCTATTAGCTTCACTAACAGAAGTTTACTGGCCAACTAAAGAAATAAATCTGGTCGATTAGAAAATCTAACCTATTGTAAGATTACAAAATGGATATTATATCATCACTGTAACAACCAGGTCCATGTCAGTCCTGATAATTGATACCTCCTTAGTAATCGGTTTAATATTGTAAATTGCAAAATCATGCAGTGTTATGGCAACAAACGGCATATTTGTTAACACCCCATATTCCTTACACGAAATGTGTACACACACAAATGTAAAATATACTGGCTTTAAAAGTCAAAATGCTTCATATGGTATTTTAACTGAAAATAGTTGTAATTGGTCCAAATTACTGCTGCCAGTACTAATGATAGCCCTGCTAAATTTCAGATTGTGTGGGGGTACAAAAAGAAACCAAGCAATAAAAGTGAACAGGAGACTACCAGTGAACCAGTCCCTACTATGTTCCTCAAATCTAGGGGCAAATACTGGACCCACTGGTTTCAATTAAGAGTTTTGCTACTGAATTCAATGAGACCAATATTTCACAGATTTTCATGGGTGTGGAATTGGAATTTCATCAGCCTAGGTCAACAGAATTTTTGTAGATAAACTACATGGCTATAACGGAACCTTGAATCAACTCTGAATACAAGTTGGTTTTGGTTTTGTGGGAACATTTCACAAAACCCTCATCATCACCACCACTACAGTGGGTAACTACTGGTAAAGAAACAAAATTTATCCAGAGATACTCAATTTCATCTTCAAATAGCCTATGAAGTACAGAGAACCCCCTACACTCGTAAGAACATATGCCACTTAATGCTTTAAAAATATCTACTTAGATATTTCTACACATGTATATATACACCAGAGTTTGATATTTATGAGGTGTCAGTTTTCTAAGGGTATAAAATTCAGTCTTCTATAACTACACAGTAATGTAATTATTAAGACAGCATGGAAGCTCATATTCATATTCATTGTGATGAGAGCACCAATCTGGGATATGAATAAATGCAAATATTGCCTCAGTGTGGAATATTTTGCTATAGAGAAGTAGGTGTTTTCACACCTTCCAAGTCTTCCAGAGCAGGCCTGTTCCCTAAAAATGCTTTGTCCAGTCCACTTTTTAAACCTCTCAAGTGACAGTGCTTCCCAGTCACTTCCTTTGACAGACTATTTCATTGCCTAACAGTGTTCACTATCAGGAAGCTCTTCCTGCTATTAAGCCTACATTTTACTTTGTTTAATTCATCTCATATTATACACAGATGTTAAGTCCCTAAAGGAAAAAAAAATACCTGAAGGTCATGCTGGGAGGAAAGATTTGGAATAAAATGGGAAGGTTACGGAAGGCTAGCTCAGAGGACACTGCTTCCTTGCTTACACCACAGGCTCAGAGTGATTCTTTCTACATCTACTTCAATTCCACTAATTGGATAGATTTGTAATGAACCAAGCTGCTAGTGTGGAAAAGACAGAGGGAAAGACTGAGAAAGACACCCTGATTATAACAGCTTCCCTCCCTGAAGCCTAATATGAAGCTCCAAGAGAGATGCAGTAGGGAAGCAAAGGGGTTTTCTCCACCTTCCAGCCCTTATTTTATAGGAGTGACCAAAACACCCTTACCTTAGAGGAATAGTTCCCTGGGGCACTGTATTTGCTCCGGTTCGAGGAACCCAGAAGAAGCCAGCCATACATGTTGGAGAAAGCCATCAATTTGATTCATGAGGCGCCTGGGCCAGGGTGTATTGCTGCTTTAGAGCCGCCCACAGCACCACACATAGGAAAAAATGCATGATTGCAGGCTCCCCTAAGGCTGAATAGGGACACCTTCTAAACTACCACCATCTGTTAATTTTCTTGCATGTGTTTTTGTTAGTGTCTTTTCTCCTTTTATCGAAGCATGTATATAGTTCCCATTGCTGTACTATGGGGAGGGGGGAATGCAAGTTGGATGAAAAGAATCAAAAATACATATGTTCAATAGAAGAGGAATGGACATCAGAGTACGAAGGGTGGGACTATAGACAGAAATTAGCTATTAGTGTGCAATGTGATGTTCTGTCTCTCATATTATATATATATATTATACACACACACATCTATTCAAATGTCCTGTTTCAGTCTAAAACCCCAACATATAAATACCTAGAGAGAAAATGAGGTCTCAGTTCTGCAAGGGTCTTAAGAACAACTACTTTGTCTATAGCTATATAGTTTTCTCTAGGTGAAAATATTCCCATCAATTTTCTGATCTAAACAAGTCACATGCGATTAAAAATAGCCCCCACAATTCTTATCTTTCAAATGTAATCCAAACCTTTATAACCATGTTAACAGATTCCAATGGTTTTTTCTATGTATTTCATCATCTGAATACATTACATTGACCAGATGACAAGATCACATCATTTAAATCCTGTCCTATTCATACTTAATCCATTGATCTCACACTGAAATTATGGCTATATATATGCATGCTACCCATTGTCCAGAAAAGATTATTAGAGTGGAAAAAACCCTCATGGGTGTTTAAGGTATTCTTAAGACTTGTGTTTGAGTTTTGTCTACCAGTTAAGAATAAAAGCAATGTGAAGAATAAAAAACAATGGGTTTGTTGAGTTTTTATTTTAGATTTCTATGATGTATAGATGTTGGCAAATGGCACCTTTAAAAAAAACAAAACAGAAATTTAGGTCATCCTTGGAAGACATCCTAAAATAAAATAAAAAATAAAACACAGAACAAAATTTTACCACAAAACCTTTCAGGCCTTCTATATATTGTATAAGAAACAAGAAAATGGCATAAACCCAAATTTGAAAAATCCTTCACAAATCAGCTTTAAAAGAAACCTAGTACAACAAACTCAGTCCACCTGCTAACTTTACAAATGGCCTCTGGCTTTTGGGGTTTAATGCTGGGTTCATATCTAGCTAAGGGATTCCGTTACCTCAGAGTTTGCAAATATGGACAGAGATATTCTATTTCAGAATATTAAGCTAAGAAAATAATTAACATCACAGCAAACAATTTAATTAGCAAACATTTTTTTTCGAGTTTTCTGGTTTATAAAATATTTAGAAATTTTATATTTTCTCCTTATTTGAAACTGTAATTTTCTTCAGGATCACAATGGGGGCTGCAAAGGGGAAATGTCAGAATCAAATAGACATTAGTTAAAAGCTAATTTTGAATGCTCTACATTTAAATTCCCTTTTTATGAATACTCCCACTAATAAAATGAAGTGCTGAAACATACATGGAAAATTCAAATAGAAGGTCTGCAAACACCATTAAATCAAAATTCACTTTTGAGTTCAAATTACCTCACTATGGGTTATTTCTCCACTACTGTTTCAGCTCTACAGAGTACATACAATGAAAATTTCCCATGCAAAAATAGTCTATAAGTGGCATGACACCTTTGCCAGACACTCAGCACACCTGAGAAGACCAGCTCTCATTTCCTTCCTTTCACTCCCTTCATCCTGGATGGGCCCTTCTTCCTGGCCTAATTTAAAATTAGCCTATATCAGCTACTGCAGTCCCACCAGGACTGCTATATTAGCCAGCAATCAGCACTGTTTGATCTGCCCCAGGCATATCCCCTCCCAACTCTGCCACAAACTGGACACACATTTATGTGGTGAAGGGAGATCAGATAGGGTATGGTTAGACTGGCGCTTTGCAGCGCTAAAACCCTCCAGTAGTGCTATTAATATCGTACCCTACACACTTCAAAGTGAGATTTTGCGCATTTACTCACTGTTTAAAGCACTAGTATTAAACCTCCTTTTCGAGAGAAGGCTTTTAGCGCTAGCGCTGTAGCGCAACCGTACGAATGTGCCCACCCATGGGATCTCTTGCATGCCTCCAAGCCATGTAAAACAATCAACAAGCCATTTAAGGCCATCAACAAGCCATTTAAGGCAAATGACGTGAAGTGTTGTTTTGTAGACAGGATGAAAAAAGTGGAAGTACCTTTGCAGTTTCTCTCTAACAACTCACAGCAAATAACCAGTGAAAATGCTTGCGGACAAAGCTGTGTGTCTTAAATACAGAGCCTGTCAGTTTTCGCTAAGGAAAAGTCACTGACAGTCTGATTTTCTCTCCCTGCGAACAACTTCCCAGTTCCCCCTCACCCCCCTCCTTTGCAAAGCACGTTGCACCCAGCTGAATGCTGGGATACCTGCCCTATCGCGCTACTGCCACGGTCGCCAGAAGCGCTGCAAATGTGTGCATTCTTTAGCGCTACAGGGTTTAAATGTGCACAGGCTCTAGCATGATACCTATTGCGCTAAATTGGGAAGCACTACAAAAAAACGTGCTACAATCTCTAGTCTAGCCATACCCGTAGTGTAGAATCAGCTGTTCCCGCTTTATACAACCTAATGATTTCCTTCCATTAGGTTAATCCCCTTTAGGGCAAGTTTCCACCTAATTTGGGTTCCTGACACAACACAAAGCAGGGGAAGTTCTAGCCAAGAATCTAGTCCATAGGCTGAATTACCCTTGCTGGTTTTCAAGTCTATTTTATGGTCTATGGCACAGATGTGGTCTAGTTAAATATTAGCATGATGTGTACAGCCACATGTAGTTCATCCTCCTTTCACAAAAGCAAACACAGACACTAATTTTTTCACATATTACATACAGTATAAAGAACTTTGTATACCTCATTTACTCTGGACCAGTTTAAGTTTGAATGACCAGCTATAACCCAGCAAAGATTAACCTAGTCCTTTTGCTATACTGAGCTTCAGCTTACACTTTTTGCCTTGCTGTTCTCCTTTTCTTTTATGTTTTGGCACACAGAGACATTAATGAATCATTTACTAAGAAAAAATAAAGTATTAGGACTTCTCCAAAGCCAAAGATACTGCAGCCCCAGTAAAAATTTCCATTTCAATGATGCAATCTTTTAGTACACTTACCAACTAAAGAGCTAAAGCATTTACCCTATGCTGAACAGAATACGTACAGTATATTCATGCCTGACAGCTCTTGCTGGTCTACCAGGTCTTGAGTTTCTGCAGCCTAATGTATTTAGCTCCACCTAATGGTTTCCTTTGCCATTTCTGAGGGGACATCCAATACAGAGGTCATGTTCCTAGTCAAGTGCTTGCTGCATGTTCTACAAGTCCCCAAACTAGCCTAGTCTTTTAGAGGTATCCAATTCACTCTGATGCTTTTAAAGCTTTCTAGCTCCAACAATTGATATACTCTTCTATCCTGAATATATCAGGTTGTACTATCTCCAGGGGAGTGTCAGAAACTCAGTTTCCAAAGTGCTACTTTTTAATTGGTTACTAAATACAATGCAAGAAATGGAGAAAGCACAGAATAGTGGCTAAAACATGGAATAGTTCCTAGCTGTTCAACAGACACTAAATTGGTGTGTGCCTTGTTTTCCCCATCTGTAAAATTGGGATTAATAAAACTAACCCACCTCACAGTGTAGTTGTAGGACTTAATATATGGAATTTGGATGTCCTCAGATATGAGGCATTGTATAAGTACAGGAAACTAATGCATGTGGCCATTTCTACAGCCACCACTACTATTAAACAATTTTTGTTTGTGTACCATGAACTAAATGAAGATATTCCCAAATAAGATCAATTAGAAAATTTACAGTCTAGCTATAGTCTAATAACTGACCTCCACTGTACAGTTATCATAACAGTGGTGCCATATCAGCAGGATAACTGGTATTGGGCCTGAAATCAGGGACAAACATGGTAATGGCTTCAAATTCTAGACACTACATAATCTAGTACCTAGCAAGTTCCCAATAAGCAACTAGACATACATCTAATAACAAAATGGTCTTTAGCATGGTAGCAAAAAGGAAAAGGGAACAAATATCTTAAATATAGAATCTTTGTTATAGTAAAAAATGTACCCTAATTAACCTCCTTTAATCAGTACAAGGATAATCTGGACTTTGTGGTTCCTCAAGTCTAGTCTTTCTTTCAGACAACAAGATCTTTGACCCTTAGCCTTGATGCTCATGGTTGTGAGCCCCACTTCTTGTGTCTTGGGGATTGTTTGATGGCCTTGTTTGGGTCCCTTTATTTTAATCTCCTTTACCAGCTAGATAATGAGGTGGTCCCATGTCCTTCCTTCAACTGGCTCTCGTGGCAGATGAGAAGCTACTCTATTCATCCACCCAGGGCTTCAGCTCTCAGGAAAATATGGAGCCCTGAGGAATCCTCCCTGGCCTGCTCTTCAACATTATAATGCGTGGCTCCCTCTGAGCAGCAGCCGGTCTTGCTCCTGGTACCCCATGTAGTCATGCAGCAGTGTTTTGTTCAAGAGACTGATAAGGCTGCGTGTCTCTCCTGGATTCTCCTTCCACCAGTTCTCAAAAGCACTGTCCACACCTGCTTCCACTTACTCTGCTACAGTAGACAATAAATAATAGAAGCTCATATAGAAATGTTGCTATTTCCGGGGCTTGAGATGCTCTCCCTAGCCCTGGCTCGCTGGGGAAAATCAGGAAAAAAATAAAGAAGGTAGACTGAGGCCTCAAGTAGGAATGTCTCAAAATATAGCTGCAAAAGCATGACTGGTGTGATGAAAAGAATGAGAATATTCAAAAGTAAATATTGGAGAAAGACATGTCAATAACCTCCTTAATGTATGGTTACACAGCATTGTATAATGTTTACCATACTTCTATATGCAATCACCACTTTCTGTACCATAACACTGCTTCCTAGAAGGGGAAATCAGCATGGGCAACCTAGACATATAAAACAGAAGTGCGGTGGTTCATTTTATAATCTCTTTATTGGCTCTAGGGAGAAGGGGAATTATTCAGTGAGGAATTGTGTAAGTGGTGTTTTTGTCAAACATGTGCAAAACAAGAAACAAACATTTTAAATAGCTGAAGGGCTAAAGGAGGTTCTGCCAAAAATGCGTGATGGAGAGAAGAAAATTAAATTTAAATCAAGTGCTACTAGTATTGCAAAAGAACAAGAAGCAGAACCCTCTGTTGTAAATAGCACAGGAGCTGAAGTGAAAAGTCTGTGAAGGATGGGAGGGAAAGTGCAAGAAATGAACTAAAATAGTAGAATTGGCAAAGTCATCTCAAGGATCACGAACATGGACAAACAGAGTATGGTGACAGCAGCCATAGATCCAAATAACCTTGATAGCAGCTTCTCTCCCTACAGCGTGCAACTAAATCTTAAATACAGCCTATGGTTGGACTTGGCTTGTCTCACACCCGATATTTGGGATTATAATTCTCTTCTTTTACCAGCTCAGAATTGTTCTCATTCTTTTAACAGAATAGTGTACAAAGTGGACAAAATTTTAGTAGAACAAGATTGCCTTCCTATGCACTGTAGCAAAGACAATGGCTAATATTTAGCCTAATGCCCTAGCCCACACTGAGATGCCCATGAAATGTGTCACGTTAACTTTTAACTGCAAATGAGGGAAACACAAGAATGAAAGAATTTACTTTAAAACTTTTAGAAAATTATGGTGCCAGAAGTTGAAAAAGTACAGCAAGGCCATGAACAAAGAGCAGAATTTTGTAACTCAACATAATTACTTTCACCATTTCCTGTTTCAATGTATGAATGGTAAGGCCCATATTTTTTATAAAAATCTCCCCTAGAAATATTGTAGTTTTGTATGCTCCAAAGTTGTTTTTCCACAATCCAGGCAGCTAGACATCTCAATGACCAGAAGTGCACATTTAGTATACTCAGACTTGCAGATATATATTTGGAAATCAGGTTGACTCGTGTTTGAAAATGTGCTCCTGTTAGCTCAAGATTAAGGCCCCAAGTCAGCAAGGTATTTAAGCACATTTCTAACTTTAAGCATATTAATAGCCCTTCTGAAGCCAATGAATCATAGAATATTGGGGCTTGAATGGACTTCAGGAAGTCATCTAGTCCAACCCGCTGCTCAAAGCAGGACTTAATCCCCCCAACTAAATCATCCCAGCCAGGGCTTTGTCAAGCCTGACCTTAAAAACCTCTAAGGAAGGAGATTCCACCACCACCCTAGATAATCCATTCCAGTGCTTCACCACCCTTCTAGTGAAAACATTTTTCCTAATATCCAATCTAAACCTCCCCCACTGCAACTTGAGACCATTACTCCTTGTTCTGTCATCTGCTACCACTGAGAACAGTCTAGACCCATCTCTTTGGAACCCCCTTTCAGGTAGTTGAAAGCAGCTATCAAATCCCACCTCATTCTTCTCTTCTATAGACTAAATAATTCCAGTTCCCTCAGCCTCCCCTCATCAATCATGTGCTTCAGCCCCCTAACCCCCCTAATCATTTTTGTTGCCTTCTGCTGGACGCTTTCTAATTTTTCCACATCCTTCTTGTATGGTGGGGCCCAAAACTGGACACAGTACTCCAGATGAGGCCTGATCAATGCCAAATAGAGGGGAATGATCACGTCCCTCAATCTGCTGGTGATGCTCTTACGTATACAGCCCAAAATGCCATTAGCCTTCTTGGCAACAAGGGCACACTGTTGACTCATATCCAGCTTCTTGTCCACCTTACCCCCTAGGTCCTTTTCTGCAGAACTGCTGCCAAGCCACTCGGTCCTTAGTCTGTAGCAGTGCATAGGATTCTTCCTTCCTAAGTGCGGGATTGTGCACTTGTCTTTGTTGAACCTCATCGGATTTCTTTTGGTCCAATCCTCTAATTTGTCTAGGTCCCTCTGTATCCTGTCCCTACCCTCCAACGTATCTACCACTCCTCCCAGTTTAGTATAATCTTCAAATTGCTGTGCAATCCATGCCATCCTCCAGATTATTAATGAAGATATTGAACAAAGCCACCCCAGGACTGATCCTTGGGGCATTTCACTTGATACAGGCCGCCAAACAGACATGCACTATCCAGATTTCCATCCATGTTATAGTCCATTCATCCAGTCCATACTTATTTTATAGGACTCAAGATCTTGAATTCTCTGGCTATGGATGTTGGTTTTGTTTATAACCAGAAATTAAGCTGAATTTCTATATTCAGTTAAAGGCTCCGGAAATGGAAGTTTCTGGAATCATAGAAATCTAAGAGAATGTCACCTTTCTATTGAGGAATATTGTTCTATGCCACCTCTATAGTTACATCTTTATATAATATTCCATATTAGGCTAAGGGCTTGATTACAAGAGTTAAGAATAGAGGCAATATCTCACTCTATGTCATATTAGGACTCTAAAGGTTTTCAGCTCAGGCCATTTACTTGGATTCTGCAGGAAGGAACTCAGCCTGGGATTCTGACCTCCATGAAGTGTCTCTAGCATAATTCTTTTGTGAAAATAGTGTGTGGGGACAGTGTTTGGGGAATCACGCATGTAAGAGTGGACTGCACCTGTTGCATGGCTCACAACTCTGATAAGCACATTGTACTTTCCTATAGTATGTACTCAGATAAAGCATAGTCAAACCCCATTTTGGCCATACAGTCACTCCATTATGATTACAAAATATCAGAATAGCTTTGGTAGTTTAGAGAACATACTGTTTAGTTTCTGTCTTTTATTCTTTATAGCGATGCGCCTGACCCATGAAGTTTGGATCTAGGCCCAGTATTAAACTTTTTAAAAGTTGAGTGTTGTTTGGATTTGGGTTTCCGGTCCAGGCCTATTTCTAATACTTTATAATGTGCAGTGCCAGATGCATTTCAGATTTTGCATAAGGCGCAATGATATAAGACTATACTTAATATTAGAGATGAGATACAAGTAAGAATTTTTCAAAGCAACCTTCATTCAAGTTTGAAAGCAAATTTTAGGTCATGTGTATGTTTTGTGTGCGCTTTCTAGAATTTGACTCAAGCTTTGCTAACCTAGATGCTAAGGGAGACAGAGTTACAAGTTCAAAAGATTAAATATTTGCCAACAGCAGTTTCTGTATCCTGAGGTATCATAGGAGACAGCATCCTCCTCAACTTTTAGGCAGATTGAATAACACAGTGCCTCTCTCCACAAATTTCCTGCTTAGATACACGGATGAAGAGACAGGCCATCAGAGGAGTTAGAAGGACAAGTGCTGACTCTATATGTATGCAGTTCTCCACAACAACTTTCCACTGAGGTGCCAATCTGTTGTTGAGTTGAAGTTGGAATGTATCTCCTCAGCAGCAAAGAGGAAAAGGCAGTTCTGTTGCAAAAAAGTTGTTGTTTCCTTCTTACTAGCTAGAGTCTAGGGTAGGGGTAGGCAAACCTTTTGGCCCGAGGTCCACATTGGGGTTGCAAAACTGTTTAGAGGGCCAGGTAGGCCCTCTACACCTGTGCCTCCCCAAACAGCCTGGCCCTGCCCCCTATCTGCCCCCTCCCACTTCCTTTCCCCTAACTGCCCCCCTTAGAATCCCTAACCCATCCAACCCCCTGCTCCTTGTCCTTTTACTGCCCCCTTCCTGGGGCCCCCCCACTCCTAACTACCTCCCCGGGACCCCACCTCCTATCCATCCCGCCGCCCCTTCCCTGACTGCCCCCTGAGGAATTCCCGACCCAACCAATCTTGGATTGGGGTGGGAGGAGGGGAAGAGTATTGCTGCTCAAAAGAGGGAGAATGAACCATAAGATGAGGAATATGAATGGGTGACATATGGGGATTGTTGTGAGAGATGTGGTTGGAAGGCTGAGTGGGAAAGGAAAGGCGAGACTACAGAGAGAGAAAGCACTAAAGGGAAAAACACTGGAAAGTTGTGTGTGTGTCTGTTTTAATATTGTATTACAAATGCAACTCAAATATAAATGGGGGAGGGTGGGGCATGATGCCGCTGGGGAATCTCATAGCAGGATGAGATCAAATTGGTTTATGCTGCCAACAACTTACCCCCACCATTCCTCAAATTTTGGAACCAAGATTACTGCACTGTCCAAACTGTATATTTAGTTGTAACATTAGTAATTCATGTTGTGTTATTCAGTTACACACATAATCTAATCAGGAAACAGGAACTCTCCCACATACCTTTGGCTTCTGGAGCTAACCAACATGCTGTAAATTGTATATATTTGCAGCAGCAGTCTGCAGACCAAGAAAATAATGACTGATGAATTCCTGAATCAAGAATAAATATGAGAGTTTTGCAATATAATCACTGACAATTTGCTTGAAAAAAGTGACATTTGAATAAATGATTCTGAATTTTTCACTCAGCCCTACTTAGCAGCTCCAGTTTCCACATCTGATACTTCCAGCTGAAGCATCAACCCAAAGATATAAACTGAGATTTTTTTAAATGAATGGGTATATCATCATCTTGAGCATGCAAATCTAGACACATTTATGACTAAGTTCTAATTCAGTTTATTTGATGTTATCCATTCCACTTCTTTAAAAGAAAATAAAGGTAAAGGCTTTTCAAAAGCTATGTTTATCCTGGGGGAATATGGCAACAGACTCACATTATATACTCAGCACCCGGCTTCTCCAGACAACTGACACAAAAGTCACTTTCTTGTTTTCAAGTTTGCCGTAAGTTAGCTCTCTCAAGTTCCAGTAGCAAATGTTACTGTACATATCAGATTGGTACATCACACAGTCGGTACATACAAAATGAACACCTTTTGTTAAAGCCAGCCTGTGCATTTTTCAGGAAGGCTGGTGCACAAAATATTCAGGTATCCATCTATAGCACAATTTCATTCTGTTGCTGCCGTACACCATGCTAACCTTGTGTTACTGTCTCTCCTCCATGATACTTGCAAGGCTTCCCAGGCAATCATCAATGTCACTCCAAGGGTCAGACAACACCTCTTTCCTTTCCTCTCCTCTGTAGGGCCCAATCCAAAATTCATCGATAGCAATGGGAATCTGATCAAAGGGGTGTTGAATTAGATCTGAGTGCCAGTTGGGGAATATTCCTGACTTTTGAAATTTAACAGATTTTTTTTTTAACATTCCAGTTCAATAAGTCTTCTATTATGCCCTGATCCAGGAATGCATCCATATTCAGGACAGAACTTAAGTATATGCTTAACTTTAAGATCACACGTAAATCTTATGCTGTCTTGAATAGCATCTTAAAAAGGTAAATATGTTACTGTTTTGCTGAATAAAAACCCATTTGTTAAGTGCTTTGCTGAATCAAAGTGAGGGTCTGTACTAGGACCAGTCCTATTCAAAATATTCATAAATGATCTGGAAAAAAGAGGTAAACAGTGAGGTGGCAAAATTTTCAGAATATACAAAATTAATCCTGATAGTTAAGTCCCAGGCAGACTCTGAACAGCTACCAAAGGATCTCTCAAAACTGGGTGCCTGGATAAGAAAATGGCAGATGAAATTCAATGTTGATAAATGTAAAGTAGTGAACATTGGAAAACATAATCCCAACCATACACATAAAATTAGCTACTCCCACTTGAGAAAGATCTCGGAGTCATTGTGTATAGTTCTCCAAAAACATCTACTCAATCAGCAGCAGCAGTCAAAAAAAAAGTGAACAGAATGTTGGGAGTCATTAAGAAAGGGATAAATAATAAGACAGAAAATAACATATTGCCTCCATATAAATCCATGTCTGTATCTTGAATACTTCATGCAGATGTGGTCACCCCATCTCAAAAAAATATATTGGAATTGTAAAAGGTTCAGAAAAGGGCAACAAAAATTATTAGGAATATGAAACGGCTGCCATACGAAGAGAGATTAATAAGACTGGGACTTTTCAGCTTGGAAAAGAGACAACTAAGGGGGGTGTAGCAGGGTGGCGACTCACCCCTGCGGCACCTCCTGCTGATTCATCTGGGAATTAGCTCGCCAGCGTCTGGCGCGCCCTCTACAGTCCGATGTCCTGCTTGCTGCTCTGGCCCAGAGTCCCTCCCGGCCCCTGGTGCCCTCTTCCTGAGGGTGCTGCACCCCTGCAGAACCCCCTCAGATGTTAGGGTCTCCCCTACCTGGGGAACCCCCACCCTCTATCCCCACCTTGCCTCCGTCTAGGCAACTGCCAGTCACCATTTGCCCCTGTTCACTGAGGCTGACTGCAGTATCATTGCCACTCATCACCGGCAAGGGGGGTTGGCCTGCTGCTCTGCCTCTGTAGCCCTAGGCTGCCCCCTGCCCCAGTACCCTTTGTGGGGCCTTCTCCTAGGCCCTGCAGCCTGGGGGTTTCCAGGCTAGAGCTTCCCCAGCTCCGCCTGCCCTACCCTAGCCCTGCACCACTCTAGGTACCTTAAGCTTCCAGCAGCCAGGCCTGTCTGCCTCCGGAAACAGAGGAGACTGTTCTCTCTCATGCTCCAAACTGAGCCCATCTTATCAGGGCCAGCTGGGCCCTAACTGACCCAGCCACAGCTGCGGCTGATATGCCCAATCAGGCTGGAGCTTGCTTGCTTCCAGCCACAACCCTTCCCTGGGCTGTTTTCAGCCTGTTTCCCCAGGAGTGGGGCAGGCGCCCCACTACAGGGGGATATGATAGAGGTCTATAAAATCATGACTGGTGTGGAGAAAGTAAATAAGGAAGTGTTATTTACTCCTCATAA
The DNA here is from genome assembly GCA_032164245.1 of Sternotherus odoratus. Classification (NCBI taxonomy): domain Eukaryota; kingdom Metazoa; phylum Chordata; order Testudines; family Kinosternidae; genus Sternotherus; species Sternotherus odoratus. The sequence goes on from JAVMKO010000004.1 coordinate 35,164,090, forward strand.
CATAAAAATAAGGGGGCACCAAATGAAATTAATAGGCATCAATTTTAAAACAAAAGGAAGTATTTCTTCACACAACACACAGTCAACCTGTGGAACTCTTTGCCAGAGGATGTTGTGAAGGCCAAGACTATAGCAAGGTTCCGAAAAGAACTAGATACATTCATGGAGGATAGGTCCATCAATGGCTATTAGCTAGGATGGGCAAGGATGGTGTCCCTAGTCTCTGTCTGCTGAAGGCTGGGAATGAGTGACAGGGTATGGCACCCTTTAAAAGTGGATGAAAAGTTTTTAAATAAAGCTTAAATCCCAAGAGAACAAAAGAAGATGAGAACGATGAACATATTTTCTGACAGGCTGTGTTATTTGTGTGAGACACAGAGCATTTGATTCCTGATGCAAGTTGGAAGGAAGGGAAGTGACCCAATTTTCATTAGTTTCACAATGTTTGAATATGATATCCAATACTGTAGTCCTAAAACAGTAAATTAGGCTTTGGTATGTTGTTGCTATTGAAAGAAAGAATATATTCTAATTGGCAGGCATTATGGCTATACTTAGTAATTCATACTATTTAAGAACTAAAAAATGAGAGAACAGTGTGTTTTAAGAGATTTCTAAGATTTACAGCTGTGTAGAGGTCACATATTATGAGCCCATTTGAAGACAGCACTTCATTATTAGAGTACTAGTGCCCTCTGCTGACACATGAATGATCCAAGGTCTCTTTACTGCAGAGTAAGGAGATGGGAAACAAACTGTATTAATTATATTTGTATCATGATATCTAAGGGCTGGTCTTCACTACGGGGGGGGGGGGGGGGAGGGGGAATCGACTGCAGATATGCAACTTCAGCTATGTGAATCACGTAGCTGAAGTCTGCATATCTCCAGCCGACTTACCTGCGGTCCTCACCGCAGCAGCAGTCAGCGACGCGCTCCCCCGTCTACTCCAGTTTGCACCTCTCAGCGAGCTGGAGTTCCGGAGTCAACGGGGGCGCCACGGGCGATCGATTTGTCACGTCTTCACCAGACACGAGAAATTGATCACTAACAGATCGATTGCTACCCACTGATCTGGCGGGTAGTGAAGACAAGCCCTAGATTTTAATAAAAACAGATTGTCATCTTTGATAGCCTAGTTGTGATACTCTGGCTAGTCCTCAAAGAGAGCTATAATTGCTTTTAAAATGAGATCTGTCTTATATTTGTGTCTAAGGCTGTGTGTGCACTGGGAGTTTGCATCCATTCAATCAGTTTATGGCTAGCCAGCAATGTAGCTGCACCTCATTCCCTGTTCTGCTCCTGAGTTGGTACAGCTAAATGCTCTTACTCAGAGCAGATTGTAGAGTTAGTCTAGCCCTTTAGAGTCAAGTCACTACATTGTTGTGCTTCCTCATTATGAAACCGAAACAAAGGAATAGGTTGAAATAAGTAGTTTTTTCCCCCTACAATGTACATTTTAAAGATTAATACAGTGCATATTGTACATAGAAATACACATATAGTGTACCCATTCATGGGAGCTTTAAATTGTCCCCTAATCAAGAATCCAAAAAACACCGCTATATATTCAGATTTGTGAGGTAGTTCTATGGATTGGTAACTCATCAAAAAGTACCAGCTTGTTCCATTGAGCTGGCATCTCTAAGCACAGTTTTTACTACAAACATTTTCTGTTGAATGGGGTGACTAGGCAGCCTCACTATTCATGTGTTACAGCCAGATTTTACATCAAAGGTGCCCTGGGTTTTATACTGTCAGAAGCAACTTTGTCCTCAAAGAATAAAGTGTGCAATTATCCCAGGTGAAAACCTGTCAACTCAGCTCTGTACAGAAAAACTGCTGGCTACAAATCTTTTAATGGAGGACTATTTGGCAGATTGCCCTACCACAGAGAAAAGTATTTGCTGTCATCCAAACCAAATCAACTTTTTTGTTTAAATGCCTTTATCTGTTGACTGAGTTGCTTTTATGGCAAATTCAACTTAGAGGAGGATTTTGTTAAATGAACATTCTCGTTTTTCAGAGGAAAACATTAAAGAACTGACAAAGGCAATTTTTAAGAAGGAAGAACTGCTGGGGCCTTTGGTAGGGGGATATGCAGATACATCAGTTCAGAATTGGCTCCACAATGCCCTATGAACACATACTTTCAAAAGTGACAGGTGATTTGTGTGAGACTCAATTAATGTCTCTTTAAAGTATCTAGCCAGTCTCCCAAATCTGAGGAACTCCCCCATCACTAGTCACTTTGGAAATTCTTGGCAATGGTAGTTTATCATTACAATTGGGTAGGGAAGATTGAAGGCACATTTCTATTCAGCTTGAATCACTTCTCTGACAGAAAAGGTGACCTCCAGTTTGGTCACTCCAGGTACAAAGGTTTAAGATTAGCAGCCGTATTAGTCTGTATCCATAAATAAATAAATATAGCTCACAGCTATAGCCCACAAAAGCTTATGCTGAAATAAACTGGTTATTCTCTAAGGTGCTACAAAGTCTTCCTCATTTTATTCCAGGTACAAAGTAATAGTTTCCTTTAATTTGTTTAAAAAGAATACACACAAAACATTCTCTAAGTTGTATTTGCTCCTGTAACCTGTGGACTCAATACAATAGCTTTTAGTCACCTTCCCGCTCAGGCAGCCTGATCCAAGCTGAGTGATATTCATTACCAGTGAAGTATTTTGAAGAGGATAAATCCCCACACATATAAGTAAGACTCTAGCTCAGCACATGTATAGACTCTTATTTTGTGGCTCATTTTCTTTTAAAGCATATTTCAGAAAAATATTGGCAATCAGGCAATCAGTTGAGCTTTTATTGCGGAGCTCCAAAGACAACGTTCTTTAGAGCTTTGAACGGATCTAAACTGTTTCCTGAATTGCTCCCTGTTCCAAAATAAGACTGAAATATACAGATGTAAGCCAATTTAACAAAGTACGTAAAGCCATGCTTAATTTCCATTGGTTTTAATGGGACTTAAGCAAATGCTTAAAGTTAAGTATGGGCATAAATGTTTTACTGAACTGGAGCCCAAACAGTAGCAGATCAGAAGTAAAAAAAACTGATGGAGCCCCAAAGAGAAAATCCAAGATATTTATAATATCTTAAAATGTATAAAATAAGCTATTGTGTCTGTTCAGAAAGATTTCTCCATTCCAACTCATGCCTCCTGGTTTAATCCAATATGATGTTGTTCCATACAACTTCAGGAAGTTTGCTAATAGGAACTGACACAAGGGGGTAACCTTTTTATGACTGGGACAGGAGTCTTAGCCACACAGCACCTATTGTCAATTTCGCTCAGCATTGATGTGATGGCAATTATTGATAGTAAAATATTTTCTGAAGTTCAGAGGAGTGGGTAGATCATGATGAGCATCAAGCACAGAATCTAAAATATTCTAGACCAATAGATGTTTAAGTAGAGCAGGGACTCTTTGAACAGATAATTACTGTATGTAAACTTCTTTGCTCCCACATTTAACCACTGATATTCTGACTTCTGTTCTGATCCCTGAAATAGCATACTGTAGGCTTTTTGGGACAAATTGTGGAGACAGGTATATACCTGTAGGATTTGCTGCTATGCCAGCTCCACCCTGCAAATCATGCAGCTCTGTTTATGTTGCATTTTTTTGATGGCTCCAGACAGCCAGTTTTAATTGAATTGGCTGGGTTTTTTAAACCCATTTTTAATTATTGCTTATTTTACTTTATAACCATAAACTTGACTCTGAACATTTATAACTGATTTGTATTTTGATAATGTAATTTGAACTGTAAACTGTCCATTCATCTTAAAAATTAGGCACTAACCAGTAAATAAACCAAATAAAACTCTCACTCCTCCCCTTGCGTTTTTGGTCTGAACCTCTCCCCGAAAAGCTAAGTAAGGAAGTCTGACAGATCCAGACTACTGCAGACTGGGGTGATGAGCAAATGTGGAAAATTGCGATGGGGGGGAGGGGGGAGAGCGGTAATAAGAAAAAGACCCCAAAATTGGGACATCTGGTCACGCTACTGCAGACCAAATTCTGCTGTGCACCATTAAAATCTGAGATGTTTCTCTTTTTGAGTCAGCTATTCTCTGAGCAAAAGGACCCATCCCTTAGCTAAAAAACAGAAGAAGTTCATGCATTTAGATCCAGAAGTCTCAGAATCAGTTCCTAAAGATGGCCCAGATGGGGCCATCATTATAGTTAATCCAGGGGCCCTCACTTTAAGTGCAATATAAACAGTGCTATTGAATAGTTGGGGATTTCCCATCATGTGGTACACTTCGAGATATAAATGCTACAGTGCAATTTACATTTAAAAGAGACAGAGCAACAGGATGCAAAGAGCTACTGGTTTAGGAAAGCAAAAGGATGCAAAGAGCTACTGATTTAGGAAAGCAAGCAAGCCAGCTCAGGGCCCTTAGAAGTTGACAATGGAAACCAGAGTTTGGCAGAGGTGGGTAGAAAAGCACAACTCTTGGTCAGCCTCTGAAAGGGAAGCCCTTTTGTTGGAGGGGGGCCGGCAGAACATCAGGCTTCCTCTCTGAACACCTGTCAACACTAGTGGGCAGTGGGATGGAGGAGGGAGAAAGGGATTGGGTACAGGCTTTATTTCAAAATGCAAAACCAAAAAGCTAAGACACTGTCAAAATTAAGATATGCGTACATCAAATCCAAACAATAATATATTCTTTGCATTTTATCCTTTCCCACCTGTTCTCATTTATTATCATGTACCTAATGTAAGATCTTGAGCCTCTAGCACAGTTACACCCCTTGGTATAGTTATAGACTATACAATTTTATATGGGAGTGCCTATAAGCATGTAAGAGGCTTAGATTGTTAGGCCTTAGATAGAAAGACTGTCTGGAGAAAGGATGCAGAGTTTTGTTTTTGTTTTTAATTTGTTCCTTGGCACACCATGAAAAGTTTTCATGCTATATAAATAATAAACTGACTTCAAAGTAGTTCCAAACTGTGTTACAGTCTAAATCCGAGCTTTGTGGTTTGGGTCCATCATTTTAAGTGTACAAATATATAGCAAAGTTGTGTCCAGGATACGACTATGCACTCCATCTGGGATTTGATTTGTCCTGACCCAATGGTAGGTTGATACATAGTGCAGTGATATCTCTGGGCATGGTTAGACTGGCGCTTTGCAGCGCTAAAACCCTCCAGTAGCGCTATAATTTTCGTACCGTACACACTTCAAAGTGAGATTTTGCGCATTTACTCACTGTTTAAAGCGCAAGTATTAAACCTCTTTTTCGAGAGGCAGAAGGCTTTTAGCACTAGCGCTGTAGCGCAAGGTTGGGAATGTGGACACCTATGGGATCTCTTGCATGCCTCTGAGCCATGTAAAGCCATCAGCAAGCCATTTAAGGCCATCAGCAAGCCATTAAAGACAATCAACATGCCATGTAAGGCAAATGACGTGAGGTGTTGTTTTATAAAAGTGGAAGTAGCTTTGCAGTTTCTCTCTAACAACTCACACAGCAAATAACCAGTGAAAATGCTTGCGGACTGAGCTGTTTGTCTTAAATACAAAGCCTGTCAGCTTTCGCTAAGCAAAACTCACTGACAGCCTGATCTTCTCTCCCTGCGAACAACTTCCCAGTTCCCCCTCACCCCCCTCCTTTGCAAAGCACGTTGCAACCAGCTGAATGCTGGGATACCTGCCCCATCCCGCTACTGTCACTGCCGCCAGAAGCGCTACAAATGTATCCATTCTTTAGCGCTATAGGGTTTTAATCTGCACAGGCTCTAGCGTGATACCTATTGCATTACATTGGGAAGCGCTACAAAAAAAAAAAAACACGCTATAATCTCTAGTCTAGCCATACCCTCTAACATCTTTCTTCCAGGGTTAGGCACAATTTTTCTCCTTGCTTTTTTGATTAGAAGAGTTTTGTCTCACTAAACTATTTATATGGCACATAGCACCTCCCACACTTGCCTTCTTATATCCTATTAGTCAATTTATGAAATAGTGTCTATTTCAATAAAAGCTTTCCAGATAGTTTGAACAAAAGGCATCACTAAAAGAGACCTGAAGCTAGGCCTGGAGTGTTTTACTGATTCTTATAGCTTTGATCATTACCTCCATGGTAAAATAGCGCTGCAGCGTATCAAAAAAATAGAGTATTACATTTCTGACTGAGGTTACATCTTTGTTTGTGTGGTTTACAATCTAAAGGAAGAGTGAAAATTAATGTTGTGCTGAAGACTAAACATAAAAAGCATATTAAATTGCAAAGATTAATATTTAAGAACACACATACATTGCCAGAAGGGAACACCTGAATTAACAGTGTATGTTTAACACAATGCTATTTCTTAACTAAGTGCTCACTCATCTCCTTAAAGCTACTTAGATCATTGCAACTTTCTTATCTAGAGTTCATTTGAAATAGACGAAAGCAGAGATTTCCTACCCTGCAGTCTGGGAGCTTTGATGGACCTTGATCCGTTGTTTACTTCTTTGATAATGTGTTACATTATCATGTGAGTTTTGTTTACCAGTGCATAGTAGGATATTTGTTACAATGGCGCCAGTATTTCCATTCTAACCCTCCCCATACAACCTGATAAAAAGTTTAATCATTTATTTTGGCCTAAACATTTTTACATGTTTATATACATACATAGACACACACACAAACAGGTATATATAAACTTGTAAATATGTGCATGCACACACTATTTAAATGTAGCAGTAGTGACCAGTTTAGTAAAGATTGAAATACATCTGCCGTCATAATTTCTCTTTTTAAATTGCTCATAACTTCAGTAAACTGGGCTTGAATAGAGAGACTGGGGGTGGCCAGGTCATTACATAAATTGAATCTATTTCCCCATGTTAAGTATCCTCACACCTTCTTGTTAACTGTCTGAAATGGGCCATCTTGATCATCACGACAAAAGTTTTTTTTCTCCTGCTGATAATAGCTCATCCTCTTAGAGTTGGTATGGCAACTTCCACCTTTTCATGTTCTTGGTGTATTATATATATATATACATATATATTATAATTATATATATATATACATATATATATACATATATATTATAATTATATATATATATACATATATATTATAATAATATTATACACATACATACACACACACATACATACACATACACACACCTACTATATGTTCCATTCTATGTATCTGATGAAGTAGGCTGTAGCCCACAAAAGCTTATGCTTAAATAAATTTGTTAGTCTCAAAGGTGCCACAAGTAATCCTGTTCTTTTTGTGGATATAGACTAACATGGCTGCTACTCTGAAACCTTACATTGCAGTTGACGTTATCCATGCTTGATCTCAGCCCAAGGTGAATTTGTACGCTATTTCCATAAATTCTACAGCTGTTTTTTAGTACTGTCTGTTGAAAAAGAAAAAAAAACAACAACACATATTTCAACAGCTATTTTGAGTTTGAGTTACTTGACAACAGCTGAACCAACAGTGTTCAATCGTGGCTTCTTTGTAGATCATACTAAGATTTAAGGCAAAAGCTGGATGGAAAGTAGATCAGTAATTATAAATTTGTGAAAATTGACAATTTTTGTATTATAGAATGTCTCTGCTTCCACAAAAATACAATTAGTATAGAACAATATTATGCTATATTATAACTGCCAGAGAAATACATGATAAACATCCATAAGATATTCCTTTCTTTACATTGGCCCATGTTGTCAGAAAAATTAAGTTCTCCAAATCCTAATCTAGGGACAGTTAAAACTAAAAGTGAGCACCCACAATCACATTTATTTGTGAAGCCTATTGACTAGATCAGCAGAAATTTCTTTATACAGGACACTCTTTGGGCCTGATTCTCCACTGCCTCGCACTTGTGAAAAATGGGTGTAAAGTGCTCATGTTGTTTGTTAGCATTGGAGCGGGTCAAAAATTCTCAGATGGAACTTTTTTCTTACAGAGAATGTTGATTCACGAAATGGACACGTTTTGTAGTATAGTTGTGAAAGAACCCGACTCCTAAGCTGTTTTTGACACCTGCCTGGTTTACTGCCATCTGACCCACCCAGTGCCTTGCAAGGGAGCCCAAGTGCATTTGTATACAAGCACTTAAGTCTTCAGTTGTCTACCTTCATGCAATATAACTGAATGGGACACTCTCATTTGACTGTTTCTCTTCAATTCCTACTTGTACATGAATCAACTTCTATCCTCTTCACTAAGATATAAATTAAAGTATCCTTTTAAATAAATCCTACCCCAATGGATTCCAGGCTCCTCGCTTTTTGGCAGTTTGCGTGGTGGGCTAATGGACAGCCAGGAGCCTGGAAACCCCAGGACTGCAAGCTCTTAGGCAGCCTGCCATGTGGACTGCGTCAGATTCAGAAGCCCAGGGCTTCCAGGCTGCACGACTCCAGGGCAGCCTGTAAGGCTCCAGTCCATTCCCTTTCAGCAAATTTCATTTTTTCCCCATTTTTCATGCCAAATCAAACCAAAGCCAAATTTTGCCTGGCATTCTGGCTCTTGCAGAGCATAGATGATTAGTATGCTTTAGAGAACCCCCTAAAGCTGCTTGTAACGACACTGGAGCTGATCCCAGTGAAGAACCAACTGAAGGCAGAGTCTGTCCCTGAGGGTGGAGGGAGATAGGGTGGTAATTACACTGATGAGATTTTAATTCAAACAAAGTTTATTACCTGGATCTGTGCTGCAAGAGATGTTCTTGCTTCAAAATGTTCTCCTTACATTTGGCCATGACACTGCTGATGTGCTTCCATCACTCAACAATTTCATTCAAAAGGCACCTCAACAGTCAGTTTGGTCTGTAAAGCAGATTACTGCAGAACAGTATTCTTACATGCTGCAAACTCCTGAGCATTGGTACTGTTGAAAACTAATCATCTGGACCAATTTACAGGCTCTGTCAATGGAGTGTAAACTTTTGAGGACAAATAATTGATTTTGAAGTGTTGTTAACAGCTGCTTCAAGCCAGAGTAAAAACCTGGTATCTTCACCTCTCCACTCACGCTGGAAACCACAACTATGAAAACTGGATGGATAATAAATAGCGCTTTCCAACTCTCAAGTAGACTAATGTGATTTAAAAGATTAGCATATCAGTCAGCACACTTCTCTATTTCTTGGATAATGGAGAGTAGCTATGTATTCATTTTTGTTAGTAGAGTGCATTGTTAATGCCAGAATCTTAAATTCTGATTGCACCTATCGATTAAAGATGCCTACAGATGACATACGTGGTAATCACACTTCACATCACAAGTGTAGGAAGAAATGCTGGATACCACAAAAGTACCTTCAGGTGATAAGATAACACCTGGTACTTGCTATAGAAGTGTGGATTGAATGTTTGGGCCTAAAATGTAGTAGCTGGCAAACTCCTTTAAAGTGAATGGGCAGGGTACCAACATTCTAGGGTTAACTCAAACTGCCAAATTCAGATCTAGGGTTTGAAATCTCCACTCAAATTTCAGGAGTGTTTGAAATGAGTGTTTTGACTTGCTCTATTAGAAAGTGTAAGAAAAAGAGAATTATGTGAGTGTTGATGTGAAGAAAAGAGAATTAATGGCATGAGGGGTGCCATGTGTGTAAGAGAGAGTGTTGGAGGGGAATGTCAGAGAATGGATTGACTTGCAGGGAAGTTAGGTATTGGCTGGTGTTTGGGAAGCTGAGGGATTCAGAATGGGAAGGGAAAATAGGAGGAGGCTGTTTTAAGAAAGATTTCAAGGTCTTTCTCTGCTACCTCCCCCACAATCAGTATGACCTCTGAAACCACATAGTTCACTTTTCCCCTGATCTCTTGGGATCAGGCCCTTTACTATACAGTGCAAGTCATAGGTGGGGATGGAAGAAAGGAGAGTGACTCCCTGGGTACAGAGAGTAGGATTGGTGTCCCAGCAGCAGTGCGGAGAGGGAGGAACAAGAGCAGACAAATAAGTTGCCAGTTTCTTTGTGAGTTTCTTTTGTGTGTTGTTTTTGTCAGCAAGTCTCTTCCCCCTGACATTTCAAACAATGCTCTGCCAACAATGCTATTCCACATGTCAGAGGCAACCATGCCTCTTGCTTATTTCCACTTTTCCCATTATTTTTACCTGCAGATAAAGAAGCCTTCTCAAATGTTTCTGTTTCAGGGCTGTCATCAGCTAGCAGTTTTTCTTCCCACCAGATGATCAGGGAAGGTAAAAATTACAGAGCTGCTTTGAAAGATTATATGTTTTGTCTTTTAGAGTATGGAGATGCATAACTATTCTTTCAAGCATCCTTCTTTCACCATCCCACCCATTCCTTTAGGCTCATTCCAACTTGTTCACAAATCAGAGGTACCTGACAGCAGCAAATCAGGCCACATAAATCATCTGCTAGCAGGTTATATACTTCAGCAGATAATACAGGGATTCACAGTAGGTGTGTGAACTGAAGGTCATAGAAAAAGAGTTGCTTGCTGCTGGTAAATAAAGCATTTTTTTCACATATGCTGCAGCTACTCTAGCTTATGGTTAGCGATTTGTAGGAAGATATTTTTCGTAGTAACCATAAAGAATCACCTATACCAGGGATTGGCAACTTCTGGTCATGCAGCCTGCCAGGGAAATTCACTGGCCTACTGGGATGGTTCGTTTACCTGCACCGTTCCAGGTTCGGTTGATCGCAGCTCCCACTGGCCATGGTTTGCTGTCCCAGGCAAATGGAGGCTGTGGGAAGTGGCATGGGCCAAGGGATGTGCTGACCACTCTTCCCACAGCCCCCATTGGCCTGGCAGTGGGAACTGAAATTGACCGAACCTGCAGACGGTGCAGGTAAACAAGTGGATTTCCCTGACAGGCTGCGTGCCAAAGGTTGCCAGTTCCTGATCTATATTATACTGCTTTTTATTATCTATTTAGAAAGTTACTAAAAGTGGTAACATAAGAATGGCCACATTGGGGCAGACCAAGGGTCTTTAGTCAACTCAAGGACCAGAACCCACGCACCCCTTGGGACTAAATCAAGAATTGCCTTAACCCTTGTGGATTCCAGAATTAACTGTTCCAAGAAGCAGTCATTAATGAGGTCTAGAAATGTTATTTCTGCATCCCATCCTGAAGTGACATGTTCTCAGTCAATATGGGGATAGTTGAAATCCCCCACTATTTGGTTTTCTGGTTTTGTAGCCTCTTTTATCAGCTCAAGCATTTCATAGTCACCCTCATCATCCTACTTAGGGGGTTGGTAGTCTATTCCTACCACTACACCCTTATTATTCAAGCATGAAATTTCTATTAATAGTTTCTATGCTACTGTGTTTCATTTTTACTATTAGACTATGCTTTCTTCCACATATAGTGCCACTCCTTTTACTACTATATGTTGTCAGTAGCAACCAGTGTGGTGCTCTGCTCTTGTTTGATGATATCAGTCGGCTGCATGCGTGTTCCCTCTGTTTGCTGCCCCGGCTCTGCAGATCGCTGGCGCAGCAGACCCCGAGAGAACCCCCAATGACCACAGACTCTAGTAAGATACAAAGGCACCCGGGCCAGGTTTATTGTCAAACGAAGCACAGTGATAGTTTCTTATAGACCCGTCAAGAGTCTCTACAAGACATACTACGAATTTGTGCTCCCTGACTGTGGACCAGCTCAATCAGTGGTGGACTTCCCACTGCCCCCTTTCGCTGGACAAAGACCACTCCTCAGGGGTGCATCCTTATATACTTTTGCAAACGTATTGAGGCGCAGCCCCTCTGTTAGGGGGTTGCCTTTCTCACAGGTTGGTTGGTTGGTTGCTTTCTCAGATTTAGTTAGTTGCTTTTCTCACAGGTTTGGTTTGAACAAACATTCATCCATCACACTGTCCATCCATCGTATTGTTCTTTCATATTGTCTATCCATACTGCCTTTAAGCTAGGTCTGCCTGTTCTTTGTTTTATGTGTGGGATGTGTTTGTACTCAGGTGTTCTGGTGCCATCTTGGCCTATGTTCATTATATTAGTGATTAATATGTACTTCTAGCCCCCTCCTTGCCAACTTCCGTGAGCAGGGACCTGCCTGTGGCTCACAGCCCAGCTTTGCTTTATGTTAGCAACGTCTTCAGTTCAGGCCTCAGGTCTCATAGTGGGCCTCTGATACCAAGGGTTTCTGTCTCGGGGCCTCATCTTACTACACTATATATTTTATACCCTGGATTACCATGTCCAATTGATTATCATTCCATCAAGTTTCTATATCAAGAAACTTTCTATATCAATAATTGATTATCATTCCATCAAGTATAATATGATGCCTATATCAACATCATTTAATACCAAGCACTCAAGTTCTCCCTTCATAATATTTAGACTTTTTTGCATTTGTATACAAGCACTTAAGTCTTCAGTTGTCTACCTTCATGAAATATAATTGAATGGGACACTCTCATTTGAGTTTCTCTTCAATTCCTATTTGTACATTAATCAACTTCTATCCTCTTCACTAAGATATAAATTAAAGTATCCTTTTAAATAAATCCTACCCCAATGGATGAGTCTGTCTGAACTGTGTGCACCTCTGTAGCTGTCAGTGTTTCCCAACCCTTGGTTTAAGAATTCCTCTCTGACCTTTTTATTTGATATGCCAGTGACCTGGTTCCCTTTTGGTTTAGTTGGAACCCATCTTTCCTGAATAGACTCTTGTTTTCCCAAAAGTTCCCCAGTTCCTAATAAATCTAAATCCCTCCTTTGAATACAGTTGTCTCATCTACATATTGAGACCTTGCATAGTAGTGTACTCAAGATACATTAAACACCTTAGGTGAATAGCACCTAATCACCAAACTCAGACCTGGTCGAAATGGGTGCAAATCCACTGAAATCAAATTGCATATATATATATACAGGCTCCTGAGTAAAAGCGTGGCCTGATTTTCAGAGACACCAAGGACTTACAAACTCACCCTTCTCCAGGGCACTTGTGAGAGACTTTGATTCTGCTATGGAGTACTGGGCTCGTTGTCTGGGTCCCTTGGAGTCCCCCAGTCTCCTGCAGACAATAGGCCGGGTCCTCCACAGGAGCCTACATGCTCCTTGTAGCACCACTAGCTGATCCCTCTCAGCCCTTTTATAAGGCTCAGGTGCTCATTAAGCTGTCAACTGACCCTCTTAGCCCCAGCCCTCTTAGCTGGGAAGCATCAAAGAATTATGGCACAGGTGTGGCTGGCTACATCTCCCCTTAAAGAGGGACATCACCCTTATAGGTTTTCATTCTTGACTGTGTGCATGTTTCTATTTGACTCCTTAATCTGTCATGCTGCTGATTTTATCACTGTGTTTTTATTCTATCCCAGTTAGATCCAATTTCAATCCTCTTCATTATGGTATACACAGATACTACTGTATTATAGATGTTTATAATGGTTGGCACTTGCTGGAATCATCACATGGGGTTGTGGGCAGGAGGGGATCTGCCTCTTCATAGTGCAAAGGGGGGGCAGTAGGGGAGCCTATTCCCCCGAAGGCTCCAGCCCAGGGACCTACAAGGGTTACCAAAGGTCTGGTACTGAGGAGCACCTTAAGGCTGCCCTCCTTGGGCCACTTTCTATCACCTACTCTTTTGTCTCTGATTTGCATTCTGTAGCAGAAAGGTAATAGAAAAAGGTACTAGCTGCAGTATGCCTGGGCCCACCAGGTAAGCTCCTCTTCACTAAGACAGGTTTCTACAGGATCCCATCTCAGATGCTCCCAAGGCAAGTCCTTTTCCCTGCTTTTATCAGCCCCCTTCTGAGCTGTCTGGCTTCCCTTTTCTGCAACACCTCCATCTGGACCATGCTTTGCAGGTGGAAGAGCAGGGTCATCTGGGACCAGCATTGCTTTTTAACCCCTTCATTTCTAGTGCAGATTTCTATACCCCATCACAATGTATTTAACAGATATCTGTCCGACTTATGTACTCCTCAGCTCCTACACGCTTTCCCCCAGCTCTTAAACACTTCTCCAAAATTTTATTTAACATACCAACAAACTGGCTATATTTTATTTAAGGTGGAGTTTCTGCCATCCCTTTTCCAAGAAGTGTCTCTGCCTGTAACAAATTTAAATCACGCTTCTTTGTTTCATCTTCTCAATCATGCATTAAGACACTGAAATTCCTTTGGCATAGCTAGACCTTCCTGTAAGACCAGAAGAATTTCAGAAAAAAGCTACATCTGAAGCCTTGGACCTTCTACCTAGTAGCCTCATTTACCTTCCAGACTCTGTCTCCCAACATTCTCAAAATCATTGGTACCAGCATGCTCCTACTAGCACACACCAGAAGTCAATATTTCTTGTGACATCACCACCCTAGTAGCCAGCAGGCAAGCCACCAAGTGATTTGCATTCATCACATACCAATTGTCTACATTCCTATAGCTTGTCTTTGTCTCATCATTGTATTTCGATCTACTGGAGCGACCTCCTTGGTGCATGAGAACTCGTCAGCCTCCACTAACTCAGTCATAGGATGTCCCATCTCAAGAGGGTGTGGGGTGGGGAGTGGGTCCCTCCCTGTACCTATGTGCTCTTCTATCCTAAGATTGGCTCTTCAATAGGAGGATCAGTTCTGAGGCAGACCCCCTACATGATATACCTCAGTATGCTGTACCTGGATGGTGAGGCCATAAACTACCTGCACTGAGTACATGCATATGCCATTTGGCTGCAAGGCAAGTTGCTATTGTCCTCTCTTCACTTTGTGAAGTAAACTGGGTTGCACCCATACTGGCTAGGCCGCTGCTGGTCGTTTACCTCCCTACTTAGATTGGGTTGTTGTAACCATGAGTAGAGAAACCTTTACCTTTGTTGTGGTCTGTTAATTATTTACAGAAAATGTTTTCATTATTACTGAGGTTTCTCTGTCTACCAGACTGCAGCCATTAAATTAAGAGCCTACTTCCCCTCACTGCAAATTCCCCTTTGCAGTTTGTTTCTTCTTGCTGAAGAAGGCCCCAGGGCTTTATTCTGATTAGCTGTATCTACAGAGCTAGAGAGCCAAAGGCCTAAACTCTTCACGCCTGCTTAATTACCCATTATTTTATTAGTCTTGTGAAATCTGACTTCAAAAAGCCTAACTAACAGGTCCTTCAAAGTCTCCTACTTTTGCTCTGTGTAGGGAGCTGTTAGAATCAGCCATAAACACATGAAATACTTTTTCTTTGTTGTAATCTGTGGTGTCATGTGTTTGGCTGGTTGTTTGTGTTTGTTTGGTTTTTTTCATACCCACAGCATTGCACAACTTCCTACTAAAATTTTAATTGAGGAATGGACAGAGCAAAGTAAGTATAGGAATGTGCTATTAGCCTCAAAAGCCAGCCACAGAATTTCCACAAATCTTACTAAACCAGTTAAAGTGGTTGTTGGTCTGCATGATTTTCCATCATATCTTGGAGGAATTCTGACAGATTTATGTGTGACACTAGGTTACCCTGTAAAGTGGAAAACCTGTAATCAGACACTGTGCAATCAGTTGCCTCCCATTGGCAATCAGGCTGCCTTAAATCTGCCATCACAATTAATCAAGCAATTCCCCCCCAGGGAAAGCCAGTACCTCCACAAACCACTAACCTGTCATCTGTTGGATTCAAATTAACTCATACTACCACCTCCATAAAATTAAAAAAAAAAAATGGAAAAAAACCCCCACCCCAAAACAAAAACTTCCCCTGAAAGGTCCAGACCTCAGGTCAGTACATATCCTCCCAAAATGCTTGCATGATCTTGGTGCGTGGGAATTTTTTTTTTTTTTTTTACTTTAATTCAAGTCAGCTTACCATTGACCTGAGTGGAATCAGGACCAGGCCTCCTGTTGCAAATAAGCAGGTTTAGCAGTAGGTTTTTTTCAACTGCTTTGCAAAGCATGCACAGTACAATAATTTGAAGGAAGCAGTTAACACAGTGGCATCCATAGGTTCTTCTATTTGAACATGCCATCACACAATTTTTATAAAGTTTACTTCTGATAAAGAAAATGTATTGCAGAAATTGAAATATAACAGGAAAAGAACTACAATATAATAACCTGAAATATCTGATGGGAAAGATATTTTTGGGTAGAAAGGGTTCTGACTAGATAAGGAGTGTCTCATATAAAAGTATTTCCATATTTATAAACAATTATTATTTTACAATGTATTACATAAATAAATATAAGTAGTGAATTATATAATGTACTGCAATTGTATTGATAATTGGGCACTCAAAAATTGCACAAGCCACATGACTCCTAAAACTTCAAAGGGAGCTGCATAATTAAAATATTGAAACTTTTTGAATATTTCTTGGAACTAGCTTTAAATATAATCATTATACTAAGGGTCAGATGCTTATTTCTGTGGTAAAAATGTGCAAAAGGAGACAAGAACTATAGAAATCTGCTACATTAATGGGATGCACAACTTGGTCACAGCACCAATGGCACCTCGAGTCTAGATCTAATTAAAGGTGGAGGACTATAACTCTTCTTAGTATCTCAGACATTCATAACTAAAGAACCCTTCTGAAAACACCCCTCGTTCCTGTGCTGTAATTGGTGGATCTATAAAAACATGTAGGTGCCCTGCTCCTGCTGCTTGGTAGCTTCCTCCCGAAGCGCACACCATACAGTTTGAGATCTAGAAGATGGAACTGATCCATTGTTAAATGAAGTGAGAAAAATGGTCACACATAATTGGGATGAAGATACTAATTATTTTACTGTAGTTTTATTTTCTCCTTTGATTCCAGGGCACCAGCAGGGACGAATCAACCAGTATTAAGCATTGCCCAACAATTGTCCAACATTATTTGACACCACACACAAACCTTTTTTGAACTTTGTGGAATCTTCCAGCACCTTAAGAAATACCATAAAATAGGTACTGCTTTGCACTTGGGCTTTTCAAGCATGATTTGTAATATATCATTAACTGTCATAAAGAGACCGGTGATTAATTGTTCCCCAAGTTGACTGAGGGTTGGATAAAAAGTAATTAGCTTAGTTTGCAGGAAGGGAGAGTTAGGTTCTATTAAGAAAAACCTAAAGATAGGTAAGCCCTGGAACAGGTTACCTAGGAAGAGTATGGAATCCCCATCACCAGAGGGCTTTTAAGAACACATTAGATAAACAATTATCAGGGTTAGTCTAAGTATATTTAACCTGCCTCAGCACAGGGGCATGGACATGATGACCTCTGTGGTCCCTTCCAGCCCTACATTTCTATGATTCTCTTTACTTCATGATATGCAAATCACTAAAGTGTACAGCTCAATGTCTTTCTAACATGTTTTTCCATAACTGTTACAATATACCATTACAAGGTCTATTCTCTTCTATTGCTCAATTTTGTAAAGTATTTGGGGATTTAGTTTATTCATAAGATGCTAGCCAAAATAAATCTGTACATAATTTTACTTACATGGAGTCACCAATGAAACACCACAATGGGTTAAAATAGTGGCATGTTTGTGGAAGACCATATGTTGACAAATGGGGATCGACTGCAGATATGCAACTTCAGCTACGTGAATCATGTAGCTGAAGTTTGCGTATCTGCAGACGACTTACCTACCGTCCTCACGGCGGCGGCAGTCAGCAGCACGCTCCCCCATCGACTCCAGCTTGGGCCTCCCGGCAAGCTGGAGTTCTGGAGTCGACGGGGGCACCGCGAGCGAGCGATTTCTCGCGTCTTCACCAAACGTGAGAAATCTATCGCTAACAGATCGATTGCTACCCACCGATCCAGCGGGTAGTGAAGACCAGCCCCTAACAATCAATTTACATCCTTTACATATTTGATCACATACCTTGTTGCACTTTAAAGATAAATAACAGTAGGGTAAAGCTACTGATTTTATGGTAATCTCTAATCCTTCTTATTGTTGGGATCTAAGAACTCTTCTCATTCATATCTGCAACAGGAGACAATGCAGGTAATTATCAAACTCTTATTCTGTTCCAGTGGTAAAATTCAATGACTGAAATCATCAACAGCCCTGATTTGATTCAAGTGGATTTGATTCAAGACTATTTTGCCTAGCTCTTTATTCTCTAAGTATGAGAGCCAGTGCAATGACTGCTAATGAACAACCATTTTAAGTTTTTAGTAGCAAACTGACCTCTGCTCAACAAAGATATCAAGTTCAAACAAAAGTAGATGAAATCAAGAGACTATGAAAATCTGGCTAGAAGCAGATGGTCAAAGTTAAGATTGGTAAGAATTCAAGAGGATTAGAAAATCTGAGATTATTTAGACATTAAAGCCTAATATGCTAGGAAGAGTGGTTGGAATTCTCCCTTAGCCCCCAAAAGGTTTCCATTTTCAGCCAACATGTCAAAAATCCAGTTTTTGAATTTTCAACAGATCAATATTTTTTGAGGAAATCAGCCATATTCTGTAACAAATCTCATTTAGCTGAAAAACAAATTTGGGAAAAAAGTTTCAATGGAATATTTTCCTGAATTCTCCCTCCTGTCCCCATTTTTCATGTCTTGCCCCATTTGCTTTCTTGCATACTTTTTAATTTGGCACATTATGTGAACTTTTGCCCCATTCTTCTAAGAGGTTAGTTCAGGAAGTATTTAATTGTCTGGAACAAGATGAAATTTTTACACAGCTCTGTTTATATCCTATGTGCTATGATCACATTTTGCAATAATGCATGCATTACAAAATAAAGACCATGTCGTGTTATCATGATGGCAGTATTTCTGCTTTTTGTTACGGGGTGGATATTAGAAATATCCAAGCAGAAGTACTTCTATGCCATCTAGTGGAGTTAATCCAGAGACAAAGAAAAATATTCATTGCTTTATTACTGTAAACAAAACTGAAATGAACTGCAGCTTGGTATGTCATGAAGTGTTTTCTGACAATGTATTTACTTTTGCCTTGGCATGTCACAGTTGGAAGGGCACTGTAATGGGGGTCGGTAGGCCCACCTAGCCGCCAGGGCGGTGGGGAGCTACTACCCCTTTGGGTTCCCTGTCATACAGTGGAATGGGTGGTGCAAGCTCCAGAAAATATAAGGGGACCCAGCAGAAGACTTTACAAAGATTCCCAAAACACTTACTCTTTAGACAGCACAAGACATATACAGAAACAGACAAAACTGACACATCCGTCCTTCCTTCAGTTCCCCCACCACTCTGGAGCATTCTTTGGGATTTTTAAGTTAGAGTTCTTAGAGTGTGTAGGATCCTCTCCCTTCTCATGCACAGCTTTTTCTTCTTTCTTTTTGCTTCTGGTCTATTCTCTCTCTCCCCAAAATGGCTGGCAAGATAGGTGACTGCAACTTCATAGAAGGAGGACTTTGTCAGAGGACCCATCATCAGCCTAACTGGGTAGCCCTTCCATTTGAGTAGAAGAGTACCAAGGTTTGATGAGCCTTCATTGCTAGCCCTGTGTTACCATTACCTCTTGGAATTTTATTCCAAAACAGATGTAAAAAAAACAGCAAAAAGACAAACTAACCCTATAATCAGAATGAAGTTCATAGTTTGAAAAAGATATATTCAGAAAGGTCAATCCCCAAGTAGAATTCATGAACTGTACTTAGATTCCCTAAGTCACCACAAAAGCATTCTAGCAATGGCATTCTGCTCCCTGCTGTCTATTGCATCAGTAATGTCATTCTAGTAAGGGCACGGGGATGTTGGCACTTAATATAGCATGAAAAATGAGCCAAAACCAAACAAGTTCCATATTTAATTTGAGTTTATTTTTAAAATAAACTCCACTGGCCCCATCCCACAGTCCTTATGGAAGCAAAACATATTGCTTTCTGTTAGAGATTTGAATGAATAAAGGACTTCATAGTGGCTTTAAGATTGCCCTTATCAAATAAATACTGCAATATTCTATAATGAAACATATAATTTTTATTCTATAATAAAAAGAGTATTATACAATAGTGAAAAATTGTACAATGTTACAGAGCAGCACCCACACACGTATTTTCCAAGACCTGAGTGCTTATGAAAAGAAAACACACAGAGAACCCCATTCTGTTATTTGTACTAACTTCTCCAGATGAGCTAGTCTAGCATTAATTTGAGCATTTTCTACGTTTCTACGTCTAATCTCCTTCCTTGCATATTGTGAGGAACAGAGACTAGCACTCCCAGACTCCCCCATACCACCACCACAAAGCAAACACACAAAAAAGCAACCTCCACACTCCAGCTAACAATTTCATTTGTTTTCTTCAATATACAATCTTATTTAGATGTATATGATTTCTTTTTATATGTATTTTGCTTCTTTTCCTGATCACCTCTCCCCCACACTATACTCCAAGAAGAAATGTACAAAGCACTGTCTTCCTACACTAATCAAGCCTGAAACAGTTAGCATATATTTGTTAGGTTTTTCTCTAACTTTTTATTTTATATACTGCTTTTTCTGTATTTGCCAACTATTAATACACTTGCTCTACCCCATACCACTTAAATCTCTCTCATTCCAAGTGTTGCCGCTCATTTTTGTCCCAAAGTTACCAACAAACCATATATATTGGTTGTCCCCTCATTTTCAAGCCATAAATAAAGATGATGAGGTTGTGGAAAGATAGATATTGTGGTAGACCCAGGGCAGGCAGCTGCCAGAAGGACCTGTTATTAGAAGGGTTACTACAGGGGAATGAGGTCCAGCTGAGCAAGGCTGCCACAGCCAGGAGCAGGGCCAGCTGAGGCCAGTTAAGGAGACTGCCAGAGCCCTTTAAAGAGACTCCTCCCCAGGGAGGAGTGTGGGAGTTTGAGGAGTGAGTTGGAGGCAGTAGGAGTCAGAGGAAAGAATTTGGTGAAAGCAGAGGAGTGTGCAGAGTAAGTTGAGGGAAGCAGGGATGGAGGGGCTGCTGGCAAGCAGGGGAAGGGAACAAAGGGTCCCTCCCAGGGGAAACCTAGCTTTCCTAGCCTGCAGGAGCCTGGCCCTTAGAGAGCGAGAGACAGGGAGCGGGCTGCTAAGGAGCAGCAGAAAGACGGGGTCTGCTTCAGCCCGGTCAGGGCGCCAGTGCTGTGTCAGAACCCCAAAGGACTTGAGTCAGGGGAGCAGAGGAGCCACCTTGTCACAATATACACTGAAGGAATTAATCCCACAGCATTTTAAGTTTCCTACATAAATTACTTTTGGGTCCCTCATTTTGGGTTTGTCTCACATTGACTCCCATATCTGGGCAGGCGGAGAGATATACATCATACACATGTACTACATCCTACTAGCCAAAGGCAAAAGGTGTACCCTTTCTTTTTGTGCCTCCTCTGTTGCAAAATGGCATGATGTTGTGCTTTATGGGCCAGGGCAATGGACATGCATGTATAACATTATACTTAATGATATATGATTCTTCTTGTGCTTCAGTAAGAACTGGAAGAGACTAATAAATTGGTAATAGAGGCTGAGCTTCACAATAATATCAAGTATTCACGGTTCTCAGAATTGATACTTGAACAGCATGAATTCTGGATTGATTATGTCCTGGCTACATGTTTAATATGCACACCCAGCTCCAATTTCAATCTCATTTATCAAATTGGCTCCTCTCCTAGCACTTGATAAAGAACAGCCTTAACAATATTATGCTTATTAAATTTTAAATTGGCTGCTGTGTTGTACAGTGAAAGAGAATGAAGATTTATTATTATTTTTTGTAATTTAAGCCTTTTATAGCCAGAGGCAAAATCTACTGAAAAGAGAAAAAATATGAAAGATAAAACATCATTGGCTATATTGATTCAAAAATAATTAGAGAG
Organism: Sternotherus odoratus; assembly: GCA_032164245.1. NCBI lineage: Eukaryota > Metazoa > Chordata > Testudines > Kinosternidae > Sternotherus > Sternotherus odoratus. Next base: position 35,185,812 of record JAVMKO010000004.1, read on the forward strand.
AGTTTTTGGATTGCTTTATGAGTGTTGTTTTCCACATGTGCCAATATAATGAATGGCTTGCAGTGGTTCTCAATGTATAAATGACAGAATTGAAACTTGTATATTTGTTGGTTAATTTTATGGTGTTTCGTGTAACTAAGTCTTCGAACAAGAGGGGAAAAAAACCTGCCGGTCATTACTTTCAAATAGCAGGACCACTAGTGTCATCTAGTCTACCCCTCTGCCCAGATATAGGATTCATTGTGTCTCAAACATTGGGCTGTGTAGATGGCATTCTATGAGGCAGGGGAATTCCTGAAGGTTCCTAGGAAGCGAGGTCTTGAAGAATTTGGGTACACACCAAAAATTCTGAATGCTTACCCATGTGCTTTTCATTAGTCCTACATTGACCTTTTAATCCTACATTGACCTTTAAGGACTGATTTCTGGTTTACCTGCCCTTACAAAAGAAATTATCACAAATACAGGATTCAAGTTACAGGCATTTGTACAGTCAATAAAATTTGTGAACCTGTTGCAGGTATTTTTCCTAGATCCCTTCTGATGATTAACACAGACTTTTATTAAAAAGAGAGCTTATGCACAGAATTCTTATCATAATTCCTCAGTTTTCTAACAGCCCACAGACATCTTAACATATAAAATAAGTCCTTTTATATCCACCAGGCAGCAAATTAGATGGTATGAATGGACTAACAATTCCTTAAGACTATACAATTAACAGAGATTATGTTAATGAGCTTTAAATATTTGAATTCTCCCCCTTGTAATCACACTTCTTCATATTCAGGTAAATCCTAATGAAATCCTAGGGAGCTGTGTGTGTGGCAGGACTAGACTGTACATACATTTGATGGGTTTTAATCTCTCCCTATGAGAAATCTGAGTTTCAGAGTAGTTCTCCCCAAATGACAGAAGGTGGCAGCTTTCTCTGCAGCTTTTGGTGTCTGAAACTTTTTTCCCATGGAATGCATTTACAATACTTTTTCTTCAACCTAAAGGCTTAGTTGGCTCAAAATCCTAAATGGAACCATTTATTGTTTTTGCGGATAGTTGTCATGGTTGCAGATAACTAGTGTGCAATTAAATCCAACTGACTTCATAATATGTTCCAGCTGCCAGACAGAAGTTCTACATTTTCAGTTTTACTTGGATCTGAAATTTGATTTTGTGACCATCTTATACTGGTCCCAGGACAATACTAAGCCAAGTATCCATATTGTTCACAGAAACCTCAGATATTTTATACCATTCATTTTATGGCTGCATACTTTTCAGATACCTATTAATTAGAATTATAATTAACTTATTTTCCCCTCATCTGAGTATAACTATAAATAGCTACTTTCTCAGTAACAGGCAATTTTAGAATAAATACTAACTCCCCTTGAAAAAAAAATGTTCCATTTCATAAATGTTTGCTATAGTAGGGTATTTACTGAATTACAAAGGGCTAAAAATTAATTCTGATTTTTTTCTATCTCCATATCTTCTCTCTTGCTAGACCCTAACCAATATTGTTTCTCTTAAAGGTGCAGAGGCCCTTCTTATGGGCAAAAGAGGGATAGATTTCCTAATGTAAAAGAATGCAGAACAGCAAAAGCCTGAATTACCAATATTTCCTTACTCTCTCTCTCTCTGCATATTAATGAGGTATGTCACAAAACTCCCTTTTTGGTTTATTTGGAGATCTGACAACAAACTAAAATCACTAGAGAAGAACAAAAAATGGTCTAATTACCCAAATTCACAACACATCACTAGGGGTCAGTCTCAGTCTGCTAAATCCCAACAAAGGAAAGAAAAGATTCACATTGTGCTGGTCCAAGTATTTGCATTGGACTTCCTGACCTGCCAGGCTAATCTACTATAAACTTAAAACTAGGCCAGAAAGCTGAACATGTGTCTCAAAAAAATATCCAATTTGATAAGTAGGGTCGTCGCTTTTCAAAGGAGAAGTACTGAAAAACACCAGACAGCAGCAATAAAATGTGTGTGTTTGTAGCAGAGTTGAGACTCACCCCTGCGGCCCTTCCTGCTGGTTGTCTGGGAATTAGCTTGTTTTCCAGCTCAGAGCGCCCTCTGAAGGCCAGTGTCTTGCTATCCACTAGCACCATGTCCCTCCTGGATCCCGGTGCCCCTTTACCTGGAGTGCTGCCTCCTGGCAATGCCCCACACTCTGCCTCTGGGTCTCCCCTCCCTGGGGAACCCCCAGCCCTCTAATCCCCACCTTGCCTCAGACTAGAGCTACTGTCAGTGATCATCAAGCTCCCGCACTCTGGAGCAGACTGCAGTGTAAGAGCCAGTCATCATAGGCGCGCGCCGGGGGTGGGGGTGGGAGTGGGGGGGGTGTTGATCAGCTGCCTTTCCCTGCAGCCTAGTACCCATTTAGGCCTTTGCTTTAGGCCTGCGGCCTGGGGAGTTGCTAGGCTGGAACTCCCCAGCTCCCTTGCCTATTCCCCCCAGCGCTGTTCCACCTCAGGTACCCTGTCCCACAGGCAGCCAGGCTCTACTCCCTCCCAGCCTGAAGAGAGACTATTCTTAGTGCCTGGCCACAGCCCTCTTACAAGGGCCAGCTGGGCCCTAATTGATCCAGCCACAGCTGTGGCTGCTATTCCAATCAGGCTTTTTGCTGATTTCCCCAGCTGCAGCCCTCTACAGGGCTGCCTTTTAACCCTTCCAGTGTTGGAGTGGGTAACCACCCTGCTACAGGGCTACAAAGTATTCCCACTTGTATTGTAAGGGAATCTCTGTACTGGATTTGCAGTACAAATACGAACTGTGCTGCTTAAATATTGGCAGAGGGGCAACCCTAAACAGGCAATGACTTCTCTGGTAGATTGAAAGGCACTAGAAATAATGCATTGTTACATACACTCCTGGAAACCTCACCTCACTAAAGTCAATAGCTGCTTTACCATTGACTTCAATGGGGTTAGGATATTGCCCAGCCACCATGCAAATGCTAAAGGCTCAGCCAATTTTCATTGTACTTCATAATCTGGCTTCCTCTTACCTTGGTGAAAATTCAAAGTAATTGAACTGACTTAAGAGGATTTACATTGGTATAATTCAGATCAGAATTTAGCTCAACATGTCTGTGGTTATTAAACTGGGCATTATTCAGTAAGTGTGCTGCATATAAACCAATGAAAAGGTTAATTGAAATAGGCCACTTTTAGAAGCATGTCCTCAGAATGTTAGCCAATGAACATTTTTCCTGTTGATGTAATGTTTCCAACTTGGTGTTTCAAAGGTAAGGTGTGTTGTCAGTGGACAAAACGCTTTTTGAACTTTCACTAAATTCCACCTCCAAAACACTGTAGTGGAGTCTACAGTGACAACACACTCAACTGTAATGCGATCAATACCCTGCCTGCATGGTTAATGTGATCAATACCCTGCCTTCTAGGTCTGGGGTTCTCAAACTGTGGGTCGCGACCCCTCAGGGGGTCGCCGGCCGCCTCCCGGGGGGTCGCGAGCAGCTTCTGCCACTGAAAAGCCGCCGCCACGATCGCTTCCGCATCCGGCGGCTATTTTCGGCGGACATGCTGAAAGCGCTCGGCATGTCCGCTGAAAATAGCCGCCGAATAAGGAATTAAATTTATTTGGCAGCTTTTCGGCGGACATACAAGGGTCTGCCGCGCCGAGGGAAAAACTAAAAAGGGGTCGCGGTTCTCAATAGATTGAGAACCCCTGGTCTAGGTGAATGAACAGTGCTAGTCAGTCACTCAGTCCAAAAGAAGACAGTTGATTCTCTTGTCTTATCCAATTCAGCTAAAACAAAAGGATTTGGTGGGGGCAAACCTCTTCCTCTGCTTTCTGCAATGCAGAGGTTTTTATTATACTTCATTAAGACCTCTAATAGGTCTACAAGCTTGTATACACTAGGTATTTGATTAATAACAATTTTTTGGCAGTTAACCAATCATCGGAATGTTTTGAGTCTTGGCAAGATTTCAGCAGTCTCTCTGCAGTAAAGGAGGTCATTTTCTCTTTATTCCCTGAAGTGGTGGCTTAAGGTTTAGCAAAATTCTTCAGCTGACCTTTGCTTTTATTTATTTAAAATGTTTATCTTTTAAATAAATGATCACTCTTTTCACAAAACTGCTGTAGCAGAAATTGGAAGAGAATCTGGGACAGGGTTATAATCGTAGCTTATGTCCTTATTGAGTTCCTTCTGAAAAACACTGGTGGGAATGACCATTGGGGCTGTAATGCTCCTCCTGCACTTACCCCAATCAGGGCCGGCGACAAGGGGGGATGACTACGGGTACAGCTGTGTACCAGGCCCCCCCAAAGTCCGGGGCCCGGTACAGCTGTACCCGTAGTACCCCCCTGTCGCCGGCCCTGACCCCAATTGCAGAGAAGGACTAATTAGCCTGACCTAGGGGCTAAAGAAATGGCATTACCCCATTGTGTAAAAGAACATGTCTATACTAGGATAGGCAAGTGTGAAGTTCCAGGAGATTCAAGAGAGCCCTTGAAAGAATTAGGATTACTTAAGGGGCAGTGTGGAAGCACTAGAGTGGTAAGACCCTCTCCCCTGTGGGGACATCTGCACAAGGCAGTCTTCTGAAGCGGCTGTCAGTCTACAAGCTATAATAATTGGGGACATGTCAATACATGTGATACTTCCACAACTGATATTGCCTGCCTGGATTTCACAGAAGAATTTAGCCATTGGCTCAAATGTTGGTGATATAGGCAACAAAGGAAAGCTTCACTGTTATAGAAGTTGTGTTACAATTTTGCCAAAGGAATCTCTAACCAACAATGGCCAAGTTGAGAAATTATGTGAGGACCAGGCCACTCCGGAAATAGAAAAATAAAACAGGCCTTCCAGTAGCCCTATGCCACCTTCCTGGGCCCTATCTTGTTCTCTCTGAAGCTGAAAATCCCTTGTGGATTTGTGGCCACAGCAATATTTTGGCAAGTGACCTATCTAGAAATTAACTGTACTATAATGGTATGTTCATAGCATAGAGATAGAAGATAGATAAAAATGTAAAATACACTGCTGAAAGGTTGAAACGTATCATTACTTTATTTCTTTGCTTCAATAACACACAAGAACCCCAAAACTTTGAGTGAGGCAAAGTAGGCTGTTCCCTAAAACAGAGAAGCATAACCAACTTCACTTTACTATATAACACACTTCACCTTACAGAGCCCTTAGCCTACAAGCAGAGTCAAGAAACCCTTCACAAATTAAAATGATAGTTTCTCATTTTAACACAGTGTTCAATACACCACACTAAAGTTCCTGGAAGCCACTTAATTAATAATTAGTGGTATTGCAGTGGGAATATAAGGTCCCAGTCAGGACTGAGATTGCATTGTGCTAGGTACTGTACAAGTACATTAGAAGATATGGTTTATGACCTGAAGCGCTGGGAAAACTTCAATCTAAGCTTTATTGTAGCGACCCTGTAATTAAGAACATAAAAATGGCCATACTGGGTCAGACCAAGGCCCAGCTAGCCAGTATCCTGTCTTTGATAGTGGACAATGCCAAGTGCTAGAGGGAATGAACAGAACAAGTAATCATCCATTCTCAGTCACCCATTCCCAGCTTCTGGCAAATAGAGGCTAAGGACATCATCCCTGCCCATCCTAGCTAATAGTTCATTGAGGATAGCCACTGATGGACCTATCTAGCTCTTTTTTGAACCCTTTTCTGGTCTTGGCCTTCACAATATCCTCTGGAAAGGGGTTCCACAGGCTAACTGTGCATTGTGTGAAAAAAATACTTCCTATTGTTTGTTTTAAAACCTACTGCCTGTTAATTTCGTTTGGTGACCCCTAGCTCTTGTTTTATGAGAAGGAATAAATAATACTTCCTAATTTACTTTTCCACACCATTCAAGATTTTATAGACCTCTATCGTATTCCCCTCCCCACCTTAGTTATCTCTTTTCCAAACTGAAAAGTCCCAGTCATATTAATCTCTCCTCATATGAAAACCGTTTCATAGCCCTAATAATTTTTGTTGCTGTTTTCTGAACCTTTTCCAATTCCAATATAATTATTGCTAGGAGTATTGTTCCAACAATTCCCAGACTTACTTCTAGATAATTGGGGGCCTCCAAAAAGCCAAAAATAGGCCCAAAAGTAGAAGTGATGGTGGAATGGGGTGCAAGGCCTCCTATAGGGTATAATTTGCCCTCTTTTCTTTGGAAGCAGTACCAAAGCAAGGTTTCCTTTTCACGTGATCCGATAAGCAGTTTTTGTTGTAAGAAACTGTCTTTTGTGGTTCTACACACAACTTTAGCAAACCCTGCAAACTTTTTGCTGATTGTTAAACCACCAGGATAGGATTTTTCACCATTTTGCTGACTATGAAAATATTCTTATACAGCAATAAAATAGATTGTGCCACATAAAAATCTGGAAATCCCACAGGATCTTCTGCCACAAAGTTCACCTTGTACAGCAATTAAAATATTAATGGTTTCAGGTCTGTCATACATATTGCTAAATATTGCAGTTGGTTTGGCACAGCTGTGCTCGCAGTAGGCTTTCCAAAACAAGAAACATTGTTGGTATTTTGGCACTCCTATTTTACAGAAAAGGATAATATCTATCTAGATCAGGGGTGGGGAACCTCTGGCCCGCAGGCCTTATACGGCCCGCCAAAGCCTTCAGTCCATCCCGCGCGCGTCCCTGGCCGGCGGCTCCCCCAGGCGCTTCCCGGCCCCTTCGCCGAACGCGGAGCCGCCCCCGCCTGGCGGCCCGGGGCGGCTCCGCGCTCGGCAAAGAGGCCGGAAGTGCCTGGGGGAGCCGCCGGCCAGGGATACGCGTGGGCTGCCAGGCGGGGGAGGCTCGAACCTGGGGGGGGGGGCCGCCGGCACCGCAGGGAGCTGACGGTCAATGGGGCGTGGGGGGGAGGCCGGGGTGGGCGAGGTGTGGGTGCAGGAGGTAAGGAGGCTTGGTGGGGGGAGGCTGGGCGGGTCAGGCATGGGGGGCAGGAGGCTGCGTTGGGAGTGGGAGGGGGGAGGAGGTTAGCTTCGGTGGGCTGGGCTGGGCCAGGCAGGGGTGGGGGAAGAAAAGCAGTTAGATGGGAGGCTGGGCGGGGGTAAAGCAACATCACCCCCTACACCCAGGCTGACAGCAGGAGCTGACTGGGGCAGGCGGCAGGACCCCGGCTGTCAAGGGGCCAGCGGGGAAACCCCAAAGCAGTGCAGGGCTAAGCACTCCGCCTGCCACTGCTTTGGGGTTTCCCCCCCTGGCCCCTTGCCAGCTGGGGTCTCAGCTCCCGTTGCCAGCCTGGGCTTCCTCGGGGGGGGGGGAGGGGGCGAGCGGCCCGCGAAGGACATTATAAATGTCCAAATGGCCCTTGGCACAAAAAAGGTTCCCCACCCCTGATCTAGATAGAGATTGCAGATTCAGGCTTAAAAGCTTTAAGTGACATAGTATACAAGAAAAGGATCACATTCTGCATCCTTGCTCACACTGAGCAGTACCATACTATGAGAATATTCTAATGGGATGTGGAGGTGGAGGATGATGCTATTCAACAAGAAGAAAGATGGCAGAACCTGGCCATGAATGTGGTTTTATTTAGGTCCATATTGTGCCACACTTACTCATGTTGTCTAGTACAGTATCTTACTTTGTGAATAGCTCCACTGATTTAAATAGGGCTCCTGATGGAATAAGGTATTGTGCACTGTGAGGAAAGGTGCCAGTGTCCATTACTTCACATGTTAAATGGCATAATCTGATTCTCAACCTTACTTATGACTTCTGTAATAAAGAGAGTCGAAAGGGGTAACGTGTCACTTCTCCATACATGCTACTGATGCACACATTACAATAGTAAACCCAATGGGTGATAAGCACTGGGGAGAAATATTTGAAATTCCCATTACTCATGCTTCAACTGCCCTTATTGTTGCAAACAATACAAATGAGTCTGGTTAGATCAAATAGTAACCAGTCCTCAGCAGCAAAGCAGAAATGATGGCAACAATCAAGCAGCAAATTTCAATGTTTCATGACTAAAAGATCTACTAAAAAGAAAGGGAGTTTGTGTGTGTATATGTGGGTGGGTGGGTGGAATTGTGTGTGTTTCTTTTTAAGAAAGATTGAATCAATTTTTGCTTATGCAGGCTAATGTCCTTGTTTGATGTGTGAGCCTGGCAGGTTTACAGATCTTTCCTGCAAGTTGGCAAAACACTGTAAGTGTGGGAAATGCCATGCTCCTACAGTCTCATAATAAAGTTATCTTTTCTGAGATGTAAAACAGCAATAGACACAGAGGACAGCAAAAACCACAATGATATCATTATGGCCTACAGAGACATAGGGACTAATTCAATTTACAAGATGAGAGCAAAAGCCGAAAAACACAACCTTTTTACAGAACCACTGTAACGCTTATGAACCTCAACATTAACTACTGCTAGTTAGTGGCTTCAGGACCTATTGGCAGTGCCAAACTGAACACCCTATATTCACATCTTAAAAATGCACTTTAATCTAGAACTAAGAAGCTCATTGGTTTTTCCCCAACTAAAACACAGATAATTGTACAACTGTGGGACTCTATTAGACAGTTTGCAGCTATTATGGTCGTACACTCATTTACCTAGACTTCCTAGTAATGAAATTGAGACAGGTAGTCTCTGGGAAGTTTCCTGCAGAGATCTGGGAGAGCAGCAGATATACATTTAAGCTATGTTTGTGCCATATTGTGTTGCTTAAGTATATCCCTTCATGTCATGTTAAACTACTCTGTAGGATAGTCCAGTATGACTTGATAGAACATGTTGAATCAATAGCATGTGTTCTCTGTAAAATTGCAGAATAATCTTTGAGAAATTTTGTTCCCATATTTTTATGCCTCTAAAATCTCCCCTTTAAAAAAAAAAGCGTAAAAATCATTGGGTTGCTAACCTATGAGATACTGAAAAAAATGTCAAGTTTTCAAGGCAAAAACTTTTTCGGTTAAGAATAGACGCATTTGTTCACAAAAATGAGGCCTCTTCTGAATTCACAATGAAATGTGAAAGTGTGATTATTTTTCACATCTCGGAGGATGTAAAGCCACTGTTGATCAGAAATGAGAAATATGGCATTGATGCATCTGTATTACTGATATGAATAATCATGACAACACATAGTGGTTAGAACAGAAAAGCAGATGGCACTGTCAGCCCAGTCCTAATTCATTGCAGGAATTGGAAGTTTTGCCATTGACTTCAGTGGCAGTAGAATAGGGGGACCTAAAATGTAGGGTGGGAAGGAATAACTTCTGTTAAGAATCTGAGTAAAGAGTTCTCTGTTGACAGTGACTTGTGTGTATGTTGCTGTGATAGGCCTAGCTCAGAGGTTCTCAGATTGTGGGTTAGGACCCTAAAGTGGGTCATGACCCTGTTTCAATGGGGTTACCAGGGCTGACATTAGACTTGCTAGGGTCCAAGCCCAACCACTGGGGCCCAAAGCTGAAGCTTGTACCCCATCACCCAGGGCTGAAGACTAAGTCCAAGAGCTTCAGCCCTGGGTATTGGGGCTCAGGTTACAGGGCCCCCCACTTGTGGCTGAATCCCTTGGGCTTTGGCTTGCCCCCACCCCCCCGGCTCAGGCAACGGGGCTCAGGTTTCAGCTCCCCCTCTCCCCCATGTCTGGGGGCAGTGGGACTCAGCCGGGTTCAGGCTTTAGTCCTCCCTCCTGAGGTCATGTACTAATTTTTTGTTGGCAGAAGGGGGTTGTGATGCAATGAAGTTGGAGAACCACTGGGAGATGAACCATGTATGACACGTCTGACAAGTTGTGTCTAAAACAAATTCTTTAAATGTCTGACCTAGCTCCCATTGACTTTCTATTGACTTGCAGAACAAGCCACCTATTTAAAGCCATAGGGCCAGATTCTCAGCTGGTGTAAAATAGCACTTGCCACCCTTCAGAAGTGTCATAGATAGTCTCAGCTAGTTCAATTTGTACCAGCTGAGGATTTGGCACTGTGCCATAAGGAGCTGAACACCTTCTTATGATAAGCTGAGTACCCTGAACATTCATTGCTCAGCAACTTGCAGGACTGAACCCAGAGATTTGGCCTCCATAAATGTTCCTATCCCTGCACATTTAGAAAGCCAATATGTACACTTGCACTGTACTTATTATATGGTGACATGGTGTCTTTAACTGGAGGCTAAATGAGGCATATGTGGTAATACTATTAAAAGCAAATGCAAGTCACTGTTTAAAGGAGCTGGAAATGAATTCAGATGCACTTTGGTTGCTGGTTTTGCCTTAACTGCTTCTTAAACGATGTGCTCCAGTAAATCACAAGGAGAAAGTAATGACATTCAGATCCTCCCTATGATCAATAGCATTTTTTCTTTTCATGAGAATAGATGCAGGCCTAAGTTGTGGCTGCTGCTTTTGAGATAAACAGAAAATGAGCCTGTGAACATTTTGATAATAGTGTGAGGAACCAAGACAGTGTTCAGTTTACGTTAAATTTAGAAATAAATTGCAGTTTATAGTTCCATTGGCATTTATGCAACTCTGGCCTTTATACAATAGTGCTTCATCTACTTTATCTTACATCATTTTACAGTGTAAAACAGTCTTCTATATCTTTATAGAGCACTAGCATAAGTGCCCGGCGTTGCTCGGGTCAGTCGGAGGTGGGGAGGGGGCAGACAGCTGACACCCCCTGACCAACCCCAACACCCCCTGGCTCACTTACCCCCCGACCAAACCCGACACCCCCACCTGACCCCCGCAACCAAACCCAACACCCCCACCCCACCCCCCGACCGAACCCGACACCCCTACCTCACTTACCATCCCACAAAACCCAACCCGGATCCGTCGCAGGCGGGGAGGGGGCCCAGAGCTGATGGATTCCGGGGACCTTCGCAGGTGGGGGGGGGGCACAGGGCTGATGGATTCCGGGGTTCCATTGGGAGGGGGGAGGGGCAGAGAACTGAGGGATTTCCAGGGTTCCGTTGGAGGAGGGAGGGGTGAGCTGAGCGAGTGCGGTGTCTGTTGGAGGGGGTATTATGACATCATCACCACCTAGCTGCCCAGCTGATGTGATTGGCCCTTAAAGACTTTCACCCCTGGGGGGCGTCAGAGGTGAGATTCGAAATTTTTTCGACCCTTATGACCATCTAGACCCCAAGACCCCTAACTGTACCAAATTTCAAGTCTCTGGCTCAAACGGTGCGGGAGGAGTTCGCGGTCATACATACATACACCACTTGACTTTTATATATATAGATGAACATTGTTCAGGCAAATTTGTTGTGGTTCATTTGTTAGCGGTGGTTTATTTGTCTATTAATTTTCTCTATATTAAAAAGTAGCAATATTAATATAGGCAACACTACCAACCCCTACATTTTATTTCCAACTTTCTTTATTATGAGCAGAAGCTGAAGTGAAATAAAAAGATTGATTGATTTGTTGACAGAGAAAGCTTGGGATCAGGGGCTGTGGGGCTAAATGTCACCCATAGTTTACCATTTATATACATTAAATTAACCTTTTGTTGTTTTACAAATGTTTTCAGAATGTCAGAAAGATAATTCAGGATAATTTTAATGTAAAAGACAACTAGATGCCTTCGTGGGGTGTTGTGAAGGAGTTGCCTCTGAATGGCTTTCAAGCCATTGTTTTCTGACTGTGATATTAGTAAATGTGCATGTCTGTGTCTCGAGTCATGCAAACCCCCTCTCTGTTGCTCGCCTTTTATGACTAGTTAGTGTACTTAATAAATAGCAAACTCTTAAGTAGAGTGGCAAGATCAGGTTTGGGTATACTGAGCTAGAGGAGCCATCCAGCCACCTGACAACCTTTGCCACACCTTTTGGCAGGTACTGCTAGGTATGAACGCCTCTGGGCATCAGCCAGACCTCAGAGGTCTTCCACTGTAAAATGAACCAGACACTAGAGGGACTCCCAGGCATCAAGACAGTAGCGGATAACATTCTTATTGGAGAAGAAGAAAATGTCAACAAAGAAGCAATCCTGGACCATGAGACCAAGGCATTAAGGAAATGCCCAGACCAAAGAATGTGAAGGGAGTCTAACAATTAATAGGGGTGGCCAACTACCTTTTGAGATTCTGCACCCACCTAGGAGCAGTCTGTGAACTCTCAAGACAGTTAACACACAATGATGCAGCATGGGAATAGTCAGAGACTCAAGACCAGGCATTTTAAAAAGTAAAGAAAATCATCAGCAAGGCACCATTTCTAAAGTATTACTAGCCTATGGAGATGGGGGAGCTTCAGGGTGATGCCTTCGAAGGAGGCCTTGGAGCAACACTGATGCAAAACCAGCAGCCCACAGCATTTGCTAGTAGAGCCCTCACAGACCCAGAAAGCAGACATGGCTGGATAGTAAAGGAGCTGAACAATTTGGAACTGAATGATTCCATCAGGTCACCTTTGGGCACAAGGTAGACCTGATCACAAGCCATTAGAAAATATTGTGACAAAGCCACTGCGGAGTGCACCCAAGTAATTACAACACATTTTCTGAAGACTCCAGTTTTGTGAGGTGAGCATAAAGTACTCCCCAGGACAGCCATTACTGGTGGCGGATACACCGAGCAGAGCATACCTTCCAGAATACAATACAAATAGCTCTGTAGAACAGGAAATAAAGCCAACAAGTTACAATACCTTTGCACCTCTGGTGGAAGGATACAGACAATCTAACAAAACACAGAACCGAAGAGGGTGCTACAAGCAATAAAACAATTCCTACTCCTGGGCTGGCCAGATTGAAAGGTGTATGTGGCTTAGGAGTTTACCTCCTCTCTATCAGATAAGGGATGAGTTGTGTGTATGCAAGACAGGGTGGTTGTTTTTTTTTTTTAAAAGGACTGAGCAGTGATCCCAGTAGATTTAAAAGCCGGCTTATAGTTAGAAAGATTTTCTTAATATCTAACCTAAATCTCCCTTGGTGAAGATTAAGCCCATTATTTCTTGGCCTACCTTTAATGGACATGGAGAACAATTGATCACAGTTGTCTTCCCTTAACATATTTTGAAGACTTATCAGGTCTCCCCCTCAGTCTTCTTTTCTCAAGACTAAACATGCCCACTTTTTAAACCATTCCTTATAGCTCAGCGTTTCTAAACCTTATATCATTTTTTTGTTTTCCTTTAGAATTTCTCCAATTTGTTCACATCTTTCCTAAAGTGTGGTGCCCACAACAGCCCCAGATGTTGCCTTCCCAGTGCCAAGTAGAGTTGGACAGTTACCTCTCATGTCTTACATATGACATGCCTGGTAATACACCCCAGAATGATATTAGCCTTTCATTTTTGTTGAATTCAGACCAATCCTCCCGGTTGACAGGGTCATTTTGAATTCAGTCCTATCCTCCAAAGTTCCTGTAATACTTTCCAGCTTGGTGTCATCTGTAATGCATACTCTGTCTATTCCATTATCAAAGTCAGTAATGAAAATATGAACTAGTACCAAACCCAGGCTAGCACCCTGACCATTGAATCATTCTTCCTCTATGGTAGTTCAGTACATTGCAGTACAAAGTATCTGTGCCCCGACTGCACTGGTTGCCTAATATTTTAGCAAATAAATGGAAAATTGAAATGAAAAAAATAAGCAGTGTTTATGTTATTCAATTCTTCTATTATTGTGTTGATTACTCAGCTGTATAGAAATTTCTTTAATATTTACTCTTCTTGATTTTAATAGATGTTCAGTGCCTCTTGGGATCAGGCTATTTCCATCACTCCATCCTTCCTCTCTCCCTCTCTCAGGTATTTATAGAGCATCAATCACACTGGTATCTAGGCGCAAACTGTCACCTGACTAATGGTCTGCAGCTTTCAGATACCATAGCAACTTAAAAAAATACACATCAGCCTTTCTTTGCAACTGCAGTGATACAGCATTTTTAAAATATTGCTGCCACTCAACAAATATGTGGTGCTTTTTAATCCCAAGGTCAGAACTATGAAAAGTCAGACTTCTCAGGGCATTTGTTTGAGCTAGCAAAATAAGCCTATTCAAAATGATATCCTCTATTCATCCAAAGCATAAATATAAGTGAATTGTAGAAGCAGTCCCTAAATGGTCTTATTAATGAGGGAAAGAACATCCATTCAGCCATATTTCCTCAAGCGGGTTAATAGCATGAGACTACACTCCTCTTAGCTTCCAGAAAGCCAGCAATGAGAGTGAGTGCACTCAGCGGATAAAGGGTGCCTGAATCAAGGGTGTTTGGATGTAAAGAGCTGTGTATTTACCTCCTGCTGACTGAGAGTGCATCAAGGCCATCTAAATGGCCTGGAACTGCTTGATGCCCTCTGAACACAATCTCAATTGTTCACTAATGTAAAAGACAAAACTCTTCAAGCAGGCTTATCAAAATCCTCACTGTCTTTCAAGGCCTCTTTACCCCCCCTCCCTCCCCCCTCCCCCCCCAAGGGTGACCAGATGTCCTGATTTTGTAGGGACAGTCATGATTTTTAGGTCTTTTTATTATACAGGCTCATATTACCCCCATCCTGTCCCAATTTTTCACACTTGCCGTCTGGTCACACTTGCTGTCTGCTACTCCTCAATTATTTGTCATTTGATCTTTTTGTCTCCTTGCCATTGTCTACTGCTACAACTGAAAGTGGAACAAATTCTAGTTTAGCCTTCTTCCATTAAAACACAGAAAGTGGCACACGTGTATCATTTCTCTTCTGGGAAAAAGGAAACAGCAATATTAGATCCAGTAATACTTCACTGCAGAGAAAGGAAGATAGCAAATGACTGTGTAGTTGTTGCACTAACATTTTGTTTATTACTTCACAGAGGATTCCAACAACTCCTCTAAAAAAAACAACCACACACACCATAGGCTCCCCTAAGCGAGGCTTACAAATGAATGTCTGTCAATGCTTATTTCAAACTGTAAACTGGATTTAGGTGTAGAGATATTAAAATACCAAAACATGGCAACTGTAAATCCAGCCAGCAGTCTCATCCACATTCAAAACTGATTTGGCATACATCAGAGCAGTCCCACTATCTAGCCCATGAGATCAAAAGATGTTCAACTAGAGAGAGAGACACTATATATATATACATACATATGGGGAGAGAGAGAGAGAGAGTCTTAAAGCTTTAATATGTGGGATTTACATTTCTTCTTGACTCTTTCAGGCAATCATCTGACTCATGAAATTTACAATGTATTTTTCTATCTGCCTTTTTAGATTGTGGTTCGCAAATGGTGTTCGTGCTCATGAAATGATCTATTCCCTTTTGATATCTTGCTAAATCATTTGTCTCAATCGTCTCCTGTGGTGTTTTATTCCAAAAACAGACTATATACTGCATATAATGAATTTCCTTTTATTCATTTTAAATGTATGCCTTTCAGTTATGAGTACCCTGATACTAGCATTCTTTCTCATCATAGTTAACATTGCCAGTTCTCTCTCTCAGTCAGGCTTATTTGCATTCACATAAGAGTTCTGTCTCTTTCAATTTTCAATTATACTTTTGCTAATGCCAGTCATGATGGATGTTGCAGCAAAATTATGTAACCTTTTCTTTTACCATGTCTTGGGTGAATGTAATACAGTACTTGTGAAAAGTTCCAAACTGACAGCCCCGGACATAGAAGTCTGCCCTCCACAGAACATGAAGACTTTGAGCAGCAACAGCACAAATTTTCTTAGACTTCTGATCTGGATTGACCATACCTTGGGATGCGAAGACAGTTTAGGTTCCATACCCAGTCCCACTCAAAAAGGATTCAAGATGTGATACAAGATACATTCAGTAGGAAATGAACGGGGACCTTAGGGTGGACTGCTGGTCCACCCTGGTTCCAAGCCACCACCAGCTAGCTGCAACGGGCTGCTCTTCCTGCAAGCAGTGGCCAAAGCAGGCAGCTGCCAAACAACATTATAAAGGAGCATTGCGCAACTTTGAATGAGCATGTTCCCTAATTGATCAGCAACGTAACAAAACAACGTTAACCAGGATAACTTTAAGTGAGGAGTTACTGTAGTAATGAAGTTATTCTCTACCAAGCCCAACTGTATCTGAATGACCTCATCCACAGCCAGAGCCCTCACTCCACCACACACACCAATCTCCTGCGCCAGCACGGAGCCCCCTCCTGCACTCCGATCCCCTTGATCCCAGCCCAGAGCATCCTCCTACACTCCAAACCCCTCATGCCCAGCCCCAACCCAGAGCCTACACCCCCATCTGGGACTCTCCCCCTCTCACATCCCAACCCACTGCCTCAGCCTGGAACCCCCTCACTCACTCTGAACTCCTCATTTCTGGCCCTACCCCAGAGCCCAGACCCCACAGCTGGAGCCCTCATTCAATAGCTCATTTTCAATATGCTAGCTCAGGGGACTGGGTGTAGGAGGGTTTGAGGGAAGGGAAGATGGAGATAGTGGGGATGTGCGGGGCATGAGCAGGGCCTCTGAGGAAGGGCCGGGAAAAGGTGTTTGGTTTTGTGAGAGTAGAAAATTGGCAACCTTATTCAGGATTTACACCCATGTTAGCAAGCCTAATGTATTTGAACAGGACACACACATCCACAATCAGTTCCCTAGTGTAAATTATTGATTGTGAATTGGACTGTTTTTTCTCTTGCAAGCAAACAGTTTGTGTGGAGGAGGGAGACAAAAAACCTTAATTGGAAGAAAAGTTTTAGAGTTTTAAGAATTATGAAGAAATGGGTGTAGTTCTGCCATTTTGAGTTATTGCAATTGGCTTCCTGGTTCCTTCCCTCTCCCCCAGAGGACCTTTAACTGCACAGTAAAGCCCTGTTTCTGAACTTCAGCTTCTCTTATAAAAACTCATGTGAAGTTTGTTGAGAGACAGGCTATCAATCAGCTTTGCAAGAACCCCCCATATGACCACGCACATGCAGGCTCCCCCGACAACATAATTTCTTAAAGAAGCAACTTCAGTTTTTCAGCTGGGTGCTTACTAAACAGGAAAAACACAAGCCGCTGAATTAAGAGCTCACATTACAATAAAGGTGAAAAGGAATCTTGCTCCCCTGTCTGTTTTTTTGTTTTTTGCCTGCAGGCACTAGTTGCAAGTCTACAATACTATTGCAAAAGCTACAACACAGAGGACAACATGAATATTATGACTTTTAGGAGACAGAGCTGTGCTGGGGGAAATGGAGGGGGAAGGTGAACTGCATGAGTAACAAGAAAGGAGCTAGTATCAGGGGTAGCCGTGTTAGTCTGGATCTGCAAAAGCGACAAAGAATCTTGTAGCACTTCGTAGACTAACAGATCTTAGGGATCATGAGCTTTTGTGGGCTAAGACCCACTTCATCAGATGAATGTTGTGGAAATCTCCAAAGGCAGGTATAAACATGCAGGCAAGAAAGCAAGGTAAACTCAATGAGGGAGGGTGAGAACCACTTCCAGAAGCTGACCTGGAGGTGTGAACACCTAGAGAGGAGAAACTGCTTTTGTAATTGATGAGCCATTCACAGTCTATGTTAAGTCCAGACCTGATGGTGTCGAATTTGCAGATGAACTGGAGCTATCCCTCATGACTGCTAAGCAGTGAGTGCTGGGACTTACTAAACTTTTAAAATGTAAACCAGGACATTACTTGTGCATTTTGCAAAGAAAAAAAGATACTTCATACAATAAGTTCAGAATTTCCTTGCTGAATGCCTCCGTATGTCTCAGTAGGTTGGAGTGCATCGAAAGAGAAATTTGCACTGAGCTCAGTTTTGACTCTTGCTTTGCAATTTAGCTTTTTCTTAAAACTCACATTTTATAAAGCCTTTTTAGTAGCTGTTTTTGAATCTTAGAATCCTGGCCTCCACTTTCAAATCCCCGTAGGGATGTTCTTCACATTGCAAGTAGCTTTTGAAGGTATTTTGCAATTTTTCAAGCATTATGTTAGTTTCATTAAGATGCTTGCTGGTTCACATGGACTAGCAAGTAGACATCATCATGCTCCATTCTGCTGGGATGGGACAGCTAGTGCAAACTACATGCTACTGTTTGGGTTGCAAAGATCAGTGGGGAAAACAGAAAATGCATCAGAAAAACCTGCTCAAGCTTTCATCTGGAAGTTAAAAGTATTCAAAATCAATTGACCTGGCTTTTGGTGCTTCTACACACTTTCATAGGGGCATCCAGCAGCCACAATGAAGTTATGGGTCTGTCAGCATTTCCATACGTTAGTAGCACATAATATGGACTCTAGTTTTAACCAATCAAATTCATGCCTGTAGCTGTAAATCAGGGAGCACTTGTCCAACTGACTTCAAATTTCCCAGAATCATTCTATTCCAGAGGTAACAACGATGAGGCTGCTCTTAACATTTGTGTGCAGATACTACAGGAAGTTCAAATCAAGGTATAAACAAGCAGCTGCAACGTTAATTATGGAAGGGCTACATCAAACCCTTCATAAACAAAGTGAGCCATTTTTTTTACTGCTGTATGTGCTTTAAAATTATACCTTTTAAAAAAAGTGTTAGGTTGTTAACAAAAACATTTTATATGGAAAAAAGTAATGTTTTATAAAGACAATTTTAAAACTACCTAAACATGGGCATTATAGTGACCATCTGAGAGTCCCTTTAAATTTTTCTACTGATCTTGATCCTTGTGAGACACTGAAATTCCACAATAAGAAACTTTAAGGCAATAAAACAATTACTGAACATTCCAAAAAGTGAGGGAATTAGGTATTAGGGCAATGCGAATCTTAACTGAACAGGCAAAGTAGGAGTAGGAGTGAGCCCTGCAGAACAGGTTTGGCCAGCCCCTAGATTAACTGTTCTTTTTACATTTCATCTTGCTCTCTTTTTTTTAAAGATCATATTTACATTAACCTTCGATTCCATCCTTTGATTTTTAAAAACCCAATAAGAATCTTTTGTTGATTTATTAATTCTGGTTTACTTAAATCTTGTGGATTATCCCCGCGCTCTTGCTACATTTAAAATGTTCTTAAACAGTGAATCTCAAAAAAGGCCATGATGGGGGAGTTCCTTGATTATTATAACTCATTGTCTTCCTGAAAATACAAACTCTTTGAAAAAGTAAAGCAGACTTTTTTTCCCCCAAGTACACCTACAAACTCCACCTCCCATGTGACAGCTGTGTACTATTCTTTCTTCTCATGCATCATCACCAGCAGGCAAGACTTTGCAGGCCAAATTCTTCCTCCACTTACACCATAGTAATGTCAATGAGATTGTATGGGGTAACCGTTTGGGACTCACTCCTGCAAGCTGCTGGAAGTTCTCAGCACTCTAAACTCCCAGTCCCAAAGAGTTCACTCCCACTGACTTCCATAGGAACTGAGGGTGTTTAGTGACTCTCCGTGTTATCCAAATAAGGGATCAGGGCACTGTGGTGCTTGATGCTGTACATAATGTACAGCTGTAATAAAAAGAGACAGTCCCTGCCCTCCCAAAGCATACAGTCTAGGGATGATCTAAAAGGAAATAAATGGATTTTATTATTTCTCTCCTGGTTTGGGCCTACTACCTTAATAAGACTAAAGAGTAGCACATACGTGTTTTCATTACAAAAGTAAGCAGATATGAATACACAGAAGGGACAAATCCGCTGAATAACAAAGTTATATTTAGTCACGTTTATATGTAGTCACTTTTCAGACTAGACCCATATTTTAAAGTTACTTCAATCCTATTCACTAGTCTCTCTCACTTTGCTTTAGTGTGCGTTTTTAATGGAATTATTCTGCAGTTCTGTGTCAGTTAGGCCATTTGCCCATGCATTCCAGAAGGAAAAAAGCAACGAGGCCCCTTTGCAAGGCTGATATACTTTCCCATGCTTGAACTTTGACAGTCTCAATTCAGAGGCAAAAAAAAATCTTCTGTACATCTGGACAGAGAATTTTTTATGTAATTTTATTCTGACTCCCTTCAGAGTACAGTAGAATACTTTACATTCACTGCAAGATAACTAAAGTCTGTCATGATGCAGCAGACCCCAGCTATCCCTCAAAGCACCAATCAGGGGCTAAAGGGAGTACAGTAGAGGTACCCAGTCAATTCTTAAAAGCTAAGAGGTTTGTGGGGTGGGGAGATAGGGATGCACATTAGTATGAATGCAGTTTCCACATCTATTTTAGTTTATTCATGTTGGGTTATTTTAAGGTAATATAAAGCAGAGGCCCCCTCATAACTTTACTGTGCAGCTTGAATTTTTGAGTCTTTCATGGGCAGCTGTGGAACATATGTGGATAACTAATACCGAGGCTATTAAAATGTATTTTGTATACATGAAAGCAGAATTATGACACAAAGATAAGTTTTCCTCTAAATTTGTGCATGCATGCATTTGTGTTAAAACACTGCATTCACGGGACTATAAGTTACTTAACTGCCCCATTCAGTCAACCTTAAATGTTTGTAAAGAGCTCTGAAGAAAGAAAGTGTGGTAAGTATTTATGACATTAATAATAAGCAGTGATAGTATATATCATCATGACAGGTTGGCAAAAAAGCACAGGTATAAACAAGCCTGTTTCTCCCCCCTCCCCCCCCCCGATGTATCTGCAAAGCAGCAACACATTTTCCATCAACAATCCTTCAGCAGAAAAATTTTGACCAGATCTAGTCACCATTACATAGTTAACTTTTGTCAATAGATACCAAAGAGTTGTAGGTGATATTAATCAAATAAAATAATATAATTTTCCTATATTTATTATAGGAGACAGATAGTGCTACATAGTGACAAATGGGAACTGTTTTCCTTTTAATGGCTTTTCATTGTAGTTTGACTGGACTATCAGAAATTCTCTCCCCCCATCAACAGACAAGGTTAATGTTAAGAAAAATGTTGCTCAGTTTCCATACAGCAAGGCTACATCTCTGCTGTCTGACTGGGTTCACAAAAAAGGGGAATGCGAAACAACAAGGAGAGCTTTCTGAACTTCAGGCTGCTTGAGTCTACTATTGGGAAGAGCAAATTTTGGTGAGCTGTTAATCCCATCGATACTCAAAAGACAGTGGGAATTTAGCAGAATAAAATGATAACTAAGCAGCTGGAAATGGTATCTGGACGAATCCTCCTAGTCTGGGATAAAAGACAGCTGTTGCAGCCTAGTGGAATTTGTGAAGTAATTCATTCAGATGGAAGCGAGAAATAAGGCTAAAATCCTGGAAATGACAGAGAGAGAGAGACGAAGAATTAGCAACTAAAAAGAGCTTTGGGGGAGGGGGGTATTAGCGAGGGAACAAGAACATCTGTCACCTAAATCCAGAGCCTTTCAAACACATAGACTGTGGAAATTGGTGCTTGTAGGGGGTGGGGAGGAAGTACATGAAAGAAGGCACATATTAGAAGCCTCTCCTGAACAATAGGATATTTGCTGTAACTCTTGCTAGAGAAGCACACAAAATTTACTTGCAGATTATCAATCAATCCTTCTGCGTCCAATTCACAATGACTCTGTTTTTGTCTAGGGAGTAGTGGTTGTGGCTCTTGTAGAGGAAATATGCAGCATATTGCCCTCCTCAATTAACCAATTTGTTTCTTTTCACATTCTGTCAATGAGTTACTGTGTTTTATGGCTCTAGAGGATAAAAACTAATTAAGGGTGAGTGAACTAGCAAACATTTGTTTAAAGTTAGGATTCCTCATTTAAACACTGCAGGCGATTTGATATCATGTATACATAGAATACATAAGAATCTCTCATTCTTATGTACATACATAATTGGGAGCATGACAGAAATATACTTTACTACTTTTGTTTACAGATCAAGCACTAGGAGCTAAGTCAAACAGATGGCTCATTATTTGTAATTAAACCATTCAAAATCTTACATAAAATACCACATTTACATTAAATGTATTACATCCAAGAGCATGTCGGTCAGTTAAGACTTGATCTTGAAAGGTAATGAGAACAAGAGGTGCTGAGGACCCCTTGACTCCCATTAAAGTCAGTGCAAGTGAAGCAGCTCTCAGCAGCAGATACATTTATGGATGTTTTCAAAGGTTGTACTTTTAGGCAACAGGTGGCAGGTGTGTGGATGGGTAACTGACTATTTACTTGCATAAGTTATCATGCGGCAGCCAAGACACAACAGTAAGAAATTCTGAAGTACATCAGAATCAGGAAGGCTGAATAAACAGGCTGTGGGGCCACTGATAACCAAGGTTTTAAAGGAGCACTCAAGGAAGCCACGGCCCTTGCAGAGAAGTGAGATGAATTCTTTGCATTGGACTTCAAAGCTATCCTATTTGGGTGACAAATGTGAACTCCCACTGATGCGTCAATAGACATTTTAGGGAAAAATGATAAACAGTAACCAAGACCAGAGGGTATTCACCCAAAAGTTCAGAAGGAACTCAAATATGAAATTACGAAACTATTAGCTGTGTTAGGTAATTACCACTGAAACAAACTTCTCTACCAGATGACTGGAAGGCAGCTAACAAACTGATTTTTTAAAAGGGCCCCAGAGGCGATCATAGAAATTACAGGCTGATGAGCCTAACTTTGGTACCAGGCAAATTGATAGAAACTATAGTAGGGAATAGAATGATCAGATACATAGATAAACATAATACGGTGGACAAAAGTCAACATGGCTTTTGTAAAGGCAATGGTGATTCAGCTGATATAGCGTACTTGGATTTTCAGAAAGCCTTTGACAAGGTCCCACACCAAAGTCTCTTAGGATAGTAAATGGACTCGAGATAACAGAGAAGGTCTTCTGATAGATTGCATGGGGAGAGGTGAATACCAGGGTGCCCTAAGGATCTGGAGTGGGACCTGTGCTGTTCAATATATTCATTCATTAATTATATGGAAAATGTAGCAAACAGTGAAATGACAAGATACTTAAGTCCAAAGCTGATTGCAAAAGGTTACAAGAGGATCTCACAACAGTGGGTGACTAGACACCAAAATGGCAAATTAAATTAAATGCTGATAAGTGCAAAGTAATTCACAGTAGAAAAAATAACCCTAAGTACACATATTATGATGGATTCTAAATTAGCTGTTACCACTCAAGAAAGAAATCTTGGCGTCACCATGAATAGTTCTCAGAAAATTTCAGCTTAATGCGCAACAGCAATACACAGAGTGTTAGGAGCTATTAATAAAGGGAAAGACAAATCTCATAATGCCACTGTATAAATCCACGGTGCACCCACACATGGAATACTGTGTTCAGTTCTAGTCACCCCATCTCTAAACATATATGGCAGAACTGAACCGGAAAGCTTCAGAGAAGGGTAACATAGATGATCAAGGACATGGAATGGCTTTTATATGAGGAGAGACTAAAAACAGCTTAGAAATCAGCTTACAAAAAAAAAAAAGACACGACTAAGGGGTGATATGAAAGAGGTCTATAAAACCATGAATGGTGTGGAAAACATGGATTGAGAAGTGTTACTTACTCTATCCCACAATTCAAAATTTTATCGGGTGACCTCTGGTTTAACAGTCAGCAAGTTTAATACAAGGAAGAGGAAGTTTTTAGACAATGCAGTTGACATGTGGAACTCACTACCTATAGGATCCTGTGAAGGCCAAAAGCATAACTCAGTTCATAAAAAAAGAACTAGATAAATTCATGGTAGAGATAGTTCCAGGATGTAACTCATCCACGGCGACCCCGGATGACCTGAAGCTGGAAGAGTACAACAGAAGTGGATCACTCCAACTGACCCTTTTTGTACAATTCACTTGAATCTCTGGTACTGGCCAATTCTTTTTTTTTTTTTTTTTTTACAGTTTTTCTTATTTTGTATTTTCATATAGGTTTGGCAATGTTTATATTCCACCAGGCATTTAAACACCCAATGTGTAATCAAAATCAAGAGTAATTAATTAATAATAATCACAGGTCACATCATACTGTGATGCACTGTACTAGTTTGGATCTATGTATAATGTGCTCATCAGTTTGATGGAATGTCATCCCTCAAGAAGCGTGTGGGAGCACACTGACCTTCAGCAGCTGGCCCCTTAGGCAATAGGTCTCCTAATATTATTTCAAATTACAGTAGTTAAAGGCGATTTTCTTTTTGCCCAATCAAAGCCTCTGGGTTTTTTTTTGAAGATGTTGATCTCTCACCTAGTTTGAATGTCGAGTGCTGTGCAGCCAGTGCATAGAATAATTGAGAAGAGTGACGTGTTGTGCTATCACCAACTCATTTGACTTCCTGTGAACCACTGAATTGCAATGGCAAAGAGAGCCTAACTGGGTGAAACATGTAGCATGAACATTCAACTCATGAGCAATGAATGATATCGGTGGATGCCATATCAGACACAACCAAGCGTATATGATCAAGTTTCCCTTTAGGGTCTGGCCCAAGAAGATATAATGTGCTTGGAATGTGAAAAATGCAATATTATTATTTGTTTGGCAGCAAGAGTGTGAAACTGGCATGCAGCTGACAGTTTGATGATACCAAAAAGCTCAGGTCCCAATTCAACAAGGTACTTGAGCACATGCTTAACTTTAAGGATGTGAGTTGTCCACTGAAGTCAACAAGACATCTCACATGACAGCACATGTTTAAGTACCTAGCTGAATCAAGAGTCTTACAATCTAATGGCTAAGTAATCTATACCACCACAGCAACAGCCACTGCTAAAGGGAATTCTCCAACTTGAGAGATCAAAGACCTGGGTTTCCTTGCTTAGTACATACTGAGTCCATGTGTGATGTAGACAAATTCTGAGACGCTATGGAATTTATTACACTGCGATAAATAATTTATTCCTAGTAGGAATATGATTAAATTATCACAGAATGAGAATGTAAAGTATAGTCATATAACCTGTTCTTAGTTTTTTCCAGGTTTTTGAAATGTGTAATTAGCCATTTTGTGCTGTCACTATTCTACATAAAAATATTGCTGTTTTCAGAATTATCTGAATACTGCTGAAGGGTATTTTTTCCCCCCGTTTCACGTGTTTGTCCTTCAGACTAGCCCTGCAGCTGTCATCTAGACAAGACATTTGATTAAGAAGCCTGTTGGTTTACTGAATACATCCACTGAAAATGAATAAATCAAAACCCATAGTTAAGAATGAATTGCTTCTGATTTGTTTGGTTTTATGCACGACTTACCTTCCCCCATTACTTTCTCTTAGGGTTAGAGCTGCTCAGAAAAATTTGGACTAAACATTTGTTTGTAAAAAATTATGCCTCATTTTGAGAAGATGGTTCAAGTTTGATGAAATTGCACTGAAACTCAGTTTGGTTTCCTGTCATTTTACCCATTTGCCTCCTTAGCAGCCCATCCGGCAGTCTGACAGGAATTCAGGCTTCCAGGCTCTTGCTTCTTGACAGCACACCTGGCAGGCTGACAAGCAGCCAGGAGCCTGTAAAACTGGGAGTTCTGGCTACAAAGCTTCCAGTTTCATTGCTCCAGGGCAGCCCACCATGCAGACAGCCCTAGAGCCAGTTTTCCAGTAGAGTTGGGATCCATTTTGTGGACAAATTTGAAATATCTGTGTTTTCATTACAAATCACAATGAAAGAAAATTTCAGAATCAAACAAGTTCCTACAACATCCAAAGAATTATGCCACATATTCTTGAGTGTCACTGACAGCATCTTAATATTTGTGTGTGTATATACACACAGATATAAAGCATTCTTGTAACAATATGCAGCTGGGTACAGGATAGGGCAGTACTGAGGTTGCTCTAGAATCATAGAATATCAGGGTTGGAAGGGACCTCAGGAGATCAACTAGTCCATCAAACCCCCTGCTCAAAGCGGGACCAATCTCCAATTTAATCATCCAACAGATTTTTGCCCCATATCCCTAAATGGCCCCCTCAAGGATTGAACTCACAACGCTGGGCTTAAGCAGGCCAATGCTCAAACTACTGAGCCATCCCTACCTCAAGTCTAGTACCATGTAGGCAATTCCAAGAGCTAACCCTTACAAAGGACCATTAGAGAAATGCTCACTGAAATAACTACATTGATATAACCCAAGCAAGCTGCTCCATAAGCCCCACTATACTTTTGCAGCAAAATTATATAAGGGATTTGCTCAAATGTAACTATAATGTTCCTCTAATGTAGATGGGGGTTATCAAAATTGTGATGAAGGGCAAGTAACTCACCATGGCTAGCGATGGGTGAACTTCAAAGGACTCAGACTTTCTATTTGGACAAGCACTTAAAAGATTGCAGCTCAGTTTAGCAGCCTCCAGGCACCCAAACTGTGTGGGGAATCATTTCTTTCAAGAGATTTCCTGTATCTATTCCCTGACTGGATATTACTTTTATGCTATTTCAGTACATCCTCTTCTGTCTGGGACCAATAAGTTTGGAAATATGAAACGTAACATCAATTTTTAGAAACACAATCTGAATGTGTTTGAACTTCAGAGGATACTTCACTTATGGTTCATTTCAAACTGTGTGTGTGTGGGGGGTGCCTTTTGGGTTGAAGATGATGCATCAGAGTTAAACTTCACTGGGTAAATAAAATACATATGTACTTTATAGCGAGACATGCACAAGGCTGGTAAAACTATCTGTTTTTTTTTCTCCTCCTTACTGACCTACTTTGATCCCTCTCTTTCCTTCAAGTGTTTTAGAATTTGCTTCATAAGTTTCTTCTTACCAGAACACTCCTCTCAGTACTACTTTCGCCCACGCAATTCTTACTGAATGATCAGTCCAATCTACACCAGTGCTCCCCAGTTGACCATAGGAGTAAACTATTTGCAGAAAAGGAGAATCCAGTAAGTCTAATGCATTTTCAAAAGAAGCTTGCATTTGCATATCTTGATTCTTCTTCTGTTTAGTGTTTTGATTTTCTGTTGGTTTAACTAGGGTATTAGAACCAGAGTGAAGAGTCCTTATCAAGCTTTTTTTGCTAAGCTTGGTCACTCCAAGTTGATTTCAACTTCAGTGAATAAATGCACAAAAGCTGAGCCTAGTTCCAGATGGTTGATGTTTCCTTTCATCCAGGTCAGTGATCCACACTTATTGTATTAGGGGCTGAAAGTGCTAAATGAGACTAGTGATGTCAATTCCCATCATTTAATCATGAGACTTGTGCGATCCACCTTGAAAACTGTTGGTATTACTGCAAAACGGATGAAATTCCAATCTCCAGCACTTGGTAAAATATGCAGCTGTCCTGTGGAGAAGGGAGAATTAAATATTCTGGTTTCTTATTTAATTACTAAAAGTGACTTCTCGTAACATCAGCAGCTTCACACGATGAATATCACAGTTAATATTGCCTCACAGGTAAGATTCTTAAAAAGTACAGTGCAACCTCTTTTTGTTTTGGTATAACTCGTTTTTAATTCTTCTTAAAGCTGGCCTCCGATTCTGATTAAAATGTGAAAGTTAGCGTCTGTGGACCAAATTCAACACACGCTGAAGTCAATGGAAATACTCCCAATGACTTAAGCATGATTTGGATTCAATGTTACGGGAAGGGATTCCTGTTCATCAGTGAATCTCCTCATTCTAGGACATTCACTAACTTCTTGAAATTCAAAATTCCTTTATCAGCTCCTAATTTTTTCAGAATTTGATGGAAAGAAGGATTCCCCCCCACACACAAATAAACTCTTATTTTTCAACCAACGCTGGGGGGGGGGGGGAATGAAAATGATTGCTAGTCTCGACGAGTGTGACTTTTGGAATCTAATAAAAGACAGACGATGCTAAGTTCCATAGGAGGCACAATTTTACAAATGTAGTGCGGGAGATGTGCCCCAATCCTCCACATTTGTGTATACAAAAGACAGGTACCTATTTGTTCATGCAATTTCCTAATTTGCATGTGCATCCTTGTTTTCAACAGTAGGCCCAGAGTGTTACTACTGCAAAATGATCAAAATATGACAATAATAATTACATACAAAGATTTTTTTCTCTCCTTTTCATGAGTTTGCCAGATGCAAAATATGGCAACTAATGTCTTATTGCTTCCTGGTGATTTAACTGTTTTTTAGAAATGTGACAATAACACTGTAAAGGTAATCACTCCAATTTCTGTTCCAAGTGTGAAATGCCCAGCTCTAGCACAACAGGGAGCCTTTCATCATTTCATCTGTGTGCACTGACTAATTAAGGAAACGAATGAAAAGGCTTTGGATTCAATTTTAATCCACCTTTACCCAATGGTAATAACACTCCAATTCATTAAACGTCAGATGCACATTAGTGAAACACAATGACAGCTTGATTCAGCTTGAAAGAGCATTCCCCTAGGGAAAACTAAAACAGTGAAGCCCATCATTTCCCTATAGCTGTTTGAGTTCAGATCTTTCTAAAATATAAAATTTATACTCACCTAGGGAAAATGTTTACAACAGCCTCCTTCAGTTGGTGTTTTGAGATGATTTCCATACCTATAAGCAGCCTGCAGTGCTATCTATGTGCACTAGATATTTTTGAAGGATCCAGTAACCTCGAACTAGAAAACAATATGCATAGGAAAATCTCACCTATAAACAATATGCAGAGGAAAATCTCACCTAGATATTTATTCGTATGCATTATTCTACTTCCATGGCTTTCCTGTCATTGTCTTTTTTCCCCAAATCCTTCCTGCTTTGCATATTTTTCAAAAAATATTTTACCAAAAGCCACTCTATATTCTGTTTTTACTCAATCTATGGGAAAACATATGACAACCTTCTGTGATATTAAAAGCTGTGTACAGATGTTTCATTTCCTTGCAGAAAGAAGTCTGTTAACAGAGTTCTTCTGCAAGTGGGAAAGTGTGGCCAATTTTCCTTTCCTCTTAATTTTCCCTACAGATTTGATTGGGTTTCTTTAGCTCAGATTAAAAATCTAGCTGGAAAATAATGTGCTATGGTTCATGTTTTCTTGGTGAGAAGTCTTACAGCTTGGCATGTGTAGAAGCTTAGGGGAGAAGTTAATTTAGTCCTGTGTTTAGCTAGGTTTTAATCCTTACATCTTTCTTTAAAGTCTCAGTTTATAATCCTGTGAGTAAAATTTGGCAGTTACAGAAACTGCACATTGTTTCCCAGGTTTCAAGACTTAAGATCTATTCTTGACTCCATATGATTCTGTGACAAACAAATCAGTGTCACTATCTGTTTTGAAATGACTGTATGGATCTAAATGATTCAATCTGAATGTTGTGCCCTGACATGCCTAAAGCACAGATGGTCTCTATTCCTCCTGAAGTGGAAGGACTCTTCTCCTAGGCAGACACATGGCAGGGGTGGCCAAATGTTTGGACCCTCTAAGCCACATATGACAATCTTCAGAAGTTTAAGCTCGGGATTTCTGACCTGCAGGAGACACCTGCCAGGGCGTGGGGCTTCTAGCTGGCAGCCAGTATCAAGCAGAGTGCCCCAAGGGTCAATCCTGGGGCTGGTTTTATTCAATATCTTTATCAATGATCTGGAGGATGGAGTGGATTGGACCCTCAGCAAGTTTGCAGATGACACTACATTGGAAGGAGTGGTAGATACGTTGGAGGGAGGGATAGGATACAGAGGGACCTAGACAAATTAGAGATTGGGCCAAAAGAAATCAGATGAGGTTCAACAAGTGCAGAGTCCTGCACTTAGGATGGAAGAATCCCATGCATTACTACAGATTAGGGACCAAATGGCTAGGCAGCAGTTCTGCAGAAAAGGACCTAGGGGTTACAGTGGATGAGAAGCTGGATATGAGTCAACAGTGTGCCCTTGTTGCCAAGAAGGCTAACGGCATTTTGGGCTGTATAAGTAGGGGCATTGTCAGCAGATCGAGGGACGTGATCATTCCCTTCTAGTCAACATTGGTGAGGCTTCATCTGTAGTACAATGTCCGGTTTTGGGGCCCACACTACAAGAAGGATGTGGAAAAATTGGAAAGAGTCCAGAGGAGGGCAACAAAAATGATTAGGTGGCTGGAGCACATGACTTATGAGGAGAGGCTGAGAGAACTGGGATTGTTTAGTCTGCAGAAGAGAAGAATGAGGGGGCATTTGATAGCTGCTTTCAACTACCTGAAAGGGGGTTTCCAAAGAGGACTGTTCTCAGTGGTAGCAGATGACAGAACAAGGAGTCATGTTCTCAAGTTGCAGAGGAGTAGGTTTAGATTGGATATTAGGAAAAACTTTTTCACTAGGAGGGTGGTGAAACACTGGAATGGATTACCTAGGGAGATGGTAAAATCTCCTTCCTTAGAGGTTTTTAAGATCAGGATTGAAAAAGCCTGGCTGTGATGATTTAGTTGGGGCGGGACCCACCATAATAATTTGCCACACATGGTGTCAGAGGTGGAATCGTGTGGCAAATTGTCAGCACTATTATGGTGGGTTCCACGCTTTCTCCTCTTGTGAGGGGTTCAGGGCACCATTTCTTGCCCCTGAGCAAGGTATTAACTGCCCCACCAGTATCCCAGAGGAGGGGAGTGGAGAGGGAGGGACCCGGCCCCCTCCTCTACTGCGTGTCCCAGCCCAGGGGCCCTAAGGATAGCAGTAAACTACTTGAACTAGCTATTCCTTCCCCTGGGCTACTTCCCTCTCCTACTTTCAGCTTGTGTGGCTTCCTGCCTTCTCTCTGCACAAGCCAGGTGTCTCTTTACCTAGGGTCTGGGTCTTCTTCATTCCAAACTCTTCCTCTGCTCTCCCCTCCAACTCCCACCCCTGTCTACCTCAAGCAGGGGGTTTTATTGAGGCCTTAATTGACAGCAGGTGCTCCAATTAACCTGCTGCCTGCTTCCCTAGTCTATACGGAACCACACCCTAATGAGCCTTGAGTTAATATATCTCCGCTCAAGCACTCTGCTCCATCCACACAAATCATGATAAGTTATCTACACTAGGGGCCTTATGTCAGTGCAACTATACTGGTTGCTAGCCATTGACTGCTGAAATAAGGACTAATCCCCTGTACAGAGAAGAGCATAGAGCAGGATTTGGCCCTCAGTGTCAATACAGTGCTATAAAAGGGCAAGAGATTGTCACATTTTTAAGGCAGTGGATAGGGCACAGGACTGGGAGTCTGTTCCGGTTCTATTCCTGACTCAGACACTAAGCTGCTGCATGACCAAGGAAAAGACACTTCAACTGACTGCACTTCAGTTCCCCATTATTTACATGCTTTGGTAAAGCATTTTGAAATCTATAGCTTAAGAGCTATATAAGAGCCTATTATAACCATCATGATCTGTACTTTTCATTCTGTGCACACTTATATCTATCAATGTAGCTCTATCTTTGCAGGAAGTCCTGACATGATGTTCTGGGTCCATATCTGCTGGAAAGGCAGCCTTGCACGGCCAGGAATTAATTAGATCTAAATCCCAAAGAGACAGAATTGTGTCTGTAGGCACAGACTGCATACAGTGAGCACCCCACATCTCCAATTCAGTGTGATAAATATTTCTGTCAACAGAATCTATACAAAATACATTATTTTTTAATCTCAACCTATCACTGCCATTCATAAGTCTCCCTAAATCTCCTCCAATCTATCATGCAATCAATGGATATACATCATACCCCACAAGTGCCAATAAACCATATAGAAAAACACTGACAAGTTATGCCTCTAGGCTTGATAGATGGAAAATGTTCAAAGGGTTAAGACTTTTGCATGCAAAGGTGCTGAATAGCTGCTCGATAACTAACACCCTTGCTTCCTGCATCATCCCTACTGTGACAGCACTGGCTTTTAAATGGTAATTTCTCCTCTTTTTAACATTTCATGCACAAGAGAAAGCCTTGAATTCAGTGCAACCTTTGTCTCAATGGCAGTGTGGAGTGTTTGTAAACATTTGACTAGGAAAGAAGATTTAGGGCAGGATAATAAGCCTGTGGACCTCAGAATTTCTCTTTTGTCACTTCCATTATGCACAAGCTACATGGCAACTATATGGGTAAAATAAACTAAATCCATGAAACATTCAGCCCCTTGAGGTCTCAGGCAGGGGGGTGACAAATCCCCTTATCTTTGTTAGGAGCCCCTCTCCTTGAAGGGGGGAAAACTAACCTATTTCTTACACTTCTACAGGTTGAAGTCTGATTTTTTCCCCCCTAACCCTTTCACACCTCCCATTATTCTCTCCAGATTGCAGGGCAAATAGCAGAAATTTCAGTGGAGCTAAGTGGGGGTGCCATTCGCAACAGGAATAGAAAAAGGGCTCACCAAGAAAAAAAAAAGAGTGCAGCGGGCAAATTGATTAATTGGGAGACTATAAAATCTACGCGCACCAGCCTTGCAAAGACTAGAGAGAAGAATGAGTCACTGATGGCTAAACAATGGCTTCTCAGTGCTCATCCTTCAGTTCATGTGGAAATGGAAAACCGTTTTTTTTTAACTGAAGAAACCCCTGTAACTTCTTTGAGTTTCTATTATTAGTAGGCACTGCTTAGTTTCCTTTCTGCCAAAAGTATCACAAAAAACACTCTCCCAGCAGTTAGATTAGATAGATAATTATAGTCTACAAAAGCTAATATAAGAAACGG
Organism: Sternotherus odoratus; assembly: GCA_032164245.1. NCBI lineage: Eukaryota > Metazoa > Chordata > Testudines > Kinosternidae > Sternotherus > Sternotherus odoratus. Next base: position 35,218,238 of record JAVMKO010000004.1, read on the forward strand.
ATGTCACTTGTAATATATCATGCTAATGGATAAAAAGTTCATTTCATCTTCAAAGAGGCAAGTTACCTTTATTTTCCCCTTTGGTTTATATCCCACACAATTTATATAAAATTGTCAGCCAGTTCCTCACTTTAGACAGGATTTCTTTTTAAGGAGGACAAACTCTTCTTATTTGCTAGTACAGATTAGCATTTGCCATTCTTTGTGATACACTACACATGACCCTGAATGGGTGTGCAAGGAAATGAAATCATATTAGGGGTCCTCAGGGAAGGCCAGGACTCCAAAGGGCTACCTTCCATGTTCTGTGCTACCCGATGCCAAGGGAGCATAAAGAGACTGAGCCATTACCCTACTCCTCTCCACACCAACCCCTTCAGCTTCCTGGGCATAGAGGGAAGCCAGAGGCTGCATCATGCTTAAGTGAGGTAGAGCACATGTCTCCCACTGGGATGATGTGGCTCCTCAACACCCCCAGTGCTTAGATGTCATAATGTCAGGTTTAGGCTGGTTTCTCACCTCTTTTGCTTGAGCAAGTTTGATATAGGGTGAGATTTTTAAAAGTGATCAGTTTGGACCTAACTCTCCTCCCTTTGAAAATAATGGGTGGTTATTATTCGTAGTAGTATTACTGAACATTTTTGAAAATCCCACCCTATTGGCCAAATAACCTTATTCTTCTGTTCTTACAAATACCAGGAACAATCCATGTTTTATAACTGTAGGTTTGAATGTAGCCCAGCTTTAGCTTGGTTGTAGCATACAGATGAGGTGCTATACTAGGTGACCAGATGCCCTGATTATATAGGAACAGTCCTGATATTTGAGGCTTTGTCTTATATAGGCTCCTATTACTCCCCATCCACTGTCCCAATTTTTCACACTTGCTGTCTGGTCACCTATGCTATATGACATTTCTAGACAGATCACTATACATCAGAAGTGCCACATCATGCAACTGCTGTTAACTTACAAGTATGACATCACGCCTGTGAGTTCTGATCTACTGAAGCTGCTTCATTGATTGTGAAAGGAAAAGCATGGCACTTCCATTTGAAAAAGCTTTTCTAGCAATGGCTAGCGGAAAAGTAGTCTGCCACACTTTTTAAAGAGATGCTGCCGAGGTGTCATTTTATAATTAAAATGATCTATTTCACATTCATGTATTAAATACTTTTTCTAAAAAATTCCCCATTTTAAGTGTGAAATGATCTTGGCATTGTGATGACTTCAGCTTCACGCTCATGGTTTATGACATCACCAGAAACTGTTGCTGGAATTATAGCTTCAGAATTCACTTAGGCCAGTGATTCCCACTCTTCAGAATTTGTGAAGCTCCTGTAAAAGTCACAGAGGTGATCGCACTACTGGATTTGTGTTGCATGATTAAGTTTGACTGTATACTTGTGGATTCAAAAAAAGAATTTGATTAGTTCATGGAGGGTAGGTCCAGCAATGGCTATTAACCAAGATGGTTAGGGATGCAACCCCATTTTATGGATGTCCCTAAACCTCTCACTACAGAAGCTGGGACTAGACAACAAGGGATAGATCACTAGGTAATTTCCATGTTCTGTTCGAAGCATCTGTCATTGTCCACTGTTGGAAAACAGAGGCTAGATGGATCATTGGTATAATCCCATGTGGAGATTCTTATTGCCTTAAGAACAGATGGTGTCCATCTCCATTATCAGTATCCATGTCATTAGCTTACCCCATATCACTGTCTTTGGTGTCCTCAAATCAGTTATCAGGAAACTAGTCTTCCTTAGCCCAATTACCTGCAACACTCTTTTCTGCATTCCCTAAGTCCTCCTTGCTTGTCTCAGGACTTGCTCTGTCCTGAGAAGGTGAACCATAAAATTCATGTGAACTATCATCAGTCACATCATCAATTGCATACTCCTGCCTTTCTTTTACCTACTGTTGTCCCAGGGACAAAAGTAGCAGATCATGTCAGACTGGAAACATTTGCCTGGTTATTGGTTGGCATGTTGCCTTCAAGAGGATATCTATCAATTCCTTTGTAGTCTAAGAGAAAACAGTAAAATTGATGCAGCTACCAGAAAAAAAGCCAGGCCCAACTGTACTCTTTGAACCACAAGACTGATCTCTCTGGGTGCCCAATGGGTCATAAGACATTCAAAGGAGGAGAAACCAACGGACCCAGGTTAGTGGAGGAGGATGGCTGTTAATGGGAGAGTGCTGTACCCTGAAGACAAAATCCTCTGCTTCATCAACCATTGGTCTGATCCTGTATGACTATTCTTATATGAAAATGTCAGAAAAAAATTAAGATTATATTTTAAAGAAAAGCCCAGCATACCTCATCAAGTAGATACATTTCTTCTGCAGCTGACATTTCAAGCAAACCTGGCTCAAAGTTGAATAAAGGCAGCAATAGGCTGTCTAATAATGTATTCATCATTTTCCTTGACTTTCAGGCATTTATTGAAATGTACCCTTCCCAGGGATTGCTTAGTAACCAAAGTTGGAAGAGGATATTGTCTGTATACAGAGTACCATACAGACTACAAAAATAAATAAATAAACAAAACAAACAAAAACCTAGGTCCAGTGACAATAAAGCAACTGTAAAGTAGCATACAGACAAGACAATTGCACACAGGACTTTCTTTAATAGAAACAAGAACTTTAAGAATTCATACCACTTAGAGATCTGAGTACATTTAACTCTGTAATTTTTCTAAGACAAACAGTACACATTTTCATCATAAAAAAGCTTTAACAATAGTGCAGCATAGTAAAAATATTTCATACCTCACAGATTGATGGTCATGACACCAACGATAATTCCTCTTGCAACCCCCTGAGACTACATGCCATTGCCAAGAAGAAGTTTGCCACCCCCACCTTCTGTATACCTTTGCTTCTAATTAATCCTATATAAATATTCAATTAGTGAGATTTTGACAAGCCAGCGATGCCCGTCTCTATCTGCCTGCACAGTTCTAAGCATGTTAATACCATGTACAACATCAGGAAATCAAAAACATTCACACAGAAATGTGAAGAATCAGAGAGTTAGCCATGTTAGTCTGGAATTGCAGAAGTGACAAAGAGTCCTGTGGCACCTTAAAAGACTAACTAAAGTATTGAAGCATAAGTTTTCATTGGGCTAATACCCACTTCGTCGGATGCATGCTGTGGAAGTATCCAGGGGCAGGTATAAATAGGTAGGCAAGAACCAGGTTAGAGATAACAGGGTTAGTCCAATGAGGCTGAACCTGCTTGTTATCTCTAATCAGGGAGGGTGAGGAATTCCTCTAGCAGCTGAATTGTAGGTGTGAACAGCGAGAGAAGAGAAACTGCTCTTGTAGTTAGCTAGCCACTCCTAATCCCTATTCAGTCCTAAACTGATTGTATCAAATTTGCAAATGAATTGTAGCTCTGCAGTTTCTCTTTGCAGTCTGGTCTTGAAGTTTTTTTGCTGCAATATGGTGACTTTTAAATCTGTAATTGTGTGTGCAGGGAGCTGAAGTGTTCTCCTACAGGTTTTTGTATAGTGCCATTCCTGATATCTGATTTGTGTCCATTTATCCTTTTTTGTAGGGACTGTCCAGTTTGGCCGATGTACATAGCAGAGGGCCATTGCTGGCACATAATGGCATATATTACATTGGTAAATGTGCAGGTGGATGAACCAGTGATAGTGTGGCTAATCTGGTTAGGTCCTGTACTGGTGTTGCTGGTGTAGATATGTGGGCAGAGTTAGCATCGAGGTTTGTTGCATGGATTGGTTCCTGAGTTGGAGTTGTTATGGTGTGGTGTGCTGTTGCTGGTGAGAATATGCTTGAGGTTGGTGGGTTGTCTGTGGGCCAGGACTGGCCTGCCTCCCAAGGCCTGTGAAAGTGAGGGATTGTTGTCCGGATGGGTTGTAGTTCACTGATGATGCATTGGAGAGGCTTTAACTGAGGACTGTAGGTCTGTATGGTACTCCCTGGTTAGAGATAACAAGCTGGTTCAGCCTCATTGGACTAACCCTGTTATCTCTAACCTGGTTCTTGCCTACCTATTTATACCGGACCCTGAATACTTCCACTGCATGCATCTGACAAAGTGGGTATTAGCCCAGGAAAGCTTATGCTTCAATACTTTAGTTAGTCTTTAAGGTGCCACAGAAATGTGGCTGATTTCCCCTTCCAACTCTCTTTAGTTGGAAAAGGAGACTGGATCTCCTTCCTGTACTGTGTCAATTCACCCTTTAATGCCACCTGCCACAGCTCTTGTAATATTATAGATTGTCTGTAAGCGCATACTCTTGCATAGTGTATCTTATCCTTAAGATATTAAACATTTCTGTTATGGGCTGAGGGCTTCCAATTCCCATCCAATTCACATAGGAAATACTTAGAACATCACAGAACCAGACCCACTGAAGGTAAAGTGTACTTAAACATATTTTGAAGACATGTCTTCTATGCATGCAATATGTGGTGTTAAATGTATGTATGTATCAATATTGCCAACTCTATGTGTTCAAAAATCACAAGTCAAGACACCCAAAATAATGACATTAATCTCATGATTTTTAGACCAAAAAGAAAATACATGGTTGAGTACTCTTTATTTACCTCCTGTTTTTTGAACATTTGGGATACATTCAGGTCATCTTTTTAAGCATTTCTCCACTAAAAACATATTTGCTTTTTTAAATGAAACAGATTCTAACATAGTCACATGAGTCCAGAAGCTGGAGATTTAAGAATATTATGAGACTGATGTGTGTGTATAGATAGAGACATACACACTCTACATAACAGACATATATATACACATACACACACATATATGCACACACACAAGAAAATACAACTGCTATTAAATTTCAATAGTATCAATATACCAGCTATGTAGTAAAATAATTCCTTAAGAATGAGCGCCACCCACAAACAGATTCACAAAACAGGTTAATACAGGTTTTAAAAAGTATTTTGAGATCCTCACATGAACAGTAATCAAAAATATCATCTGGATCAAGGTAACTGTGTCAACTACTAAAGCAAGGTAGGCACAGTTTGGGGCAAATATTGCAGTTTGATTTGATCCTGAATTCATGGAAACTGGAATTGACACTTGATTGACGGCTGTACTGAGTTACCAGTTTCATGTGATGATTTTCTCATCCATGCTGCCAACAGACTTTTAGAAGAGGACACATTCCAGTCTTCTAGATTCTTATGCAACTCCATCACTATGGTATTGAACTCATGGTAACATTTTTTTCTGATAACCACTCTGCATACAAACTGTGTGTATGAAACTAAATAAAGTTATTCTAAAACAAAATTTGCTGTTAATCCTGTATTTCAATGAATGGGTCACTGTATTCAAATTCTTTTAAAATAAAAGAGAAGGCTCTGGGTTAATTTGCAGCTACTGTAATATTTGACATTTCTAATTCCTTCTCTCTTTAATGTGAAATTTGGATACAGTGTTTGGGGCTCTCAGGCACATTCTGTTTATCTGCCATCTCCTACAGGAGTGGTTTTTGTGCTGGTCTAAATTTAGACCAAAATATACATTCCTCTCTCTCATGCTATTTCACATAAGCAAGGCTTTTCTTGTAAATGAAAGGAATGCAGTGTACCTAATTAGCATAGAATGTTGACCCTTAGATGAAGTCAATGGGATATATAATCCATGTCTACTAAAATAAAGCACATGTAATCTCTCTCAGAAATTTCATTCCCAAAATAATATTCCTTTTGAAGACTAATGATAAGCTGTTTATTATGTTTAAAACCTCCTTGTAGGAAATAGATGCCATTTTCACAGACACAATTCCTTTAGATACAGATTCCTATCTGGCCATTCTCCTACCTCCCAGTCGCAGTTACCCACTGCTTTAAAATGGTGATTTAATGACATCCTCTCCTTTCCTGTCCATACTGTAAGTGGTTCCATTAGCCATCCTCTCTGCTACCATACCATGAAAAATACACTAAGCAACCTCATATTTAAACCACATGCTCACAAAATTACTTTAAGTTATTAGCTAAAACAGTAACATTGTGAAGAGAGACTTCTTTCTTATGGGGCAACACAGCAGTGGGAAAGGACTGTAGAAATTTTAACAACTGAAAAACAGTACCTTAAATATCCATTTTGGGGGGGAAAACTGTTCCCCCAAAAACTAATTTTTCTTCCTTTAACAATCCAAATACCAAGTGTGATTAGGAAAATTATTCCCTGACCTCCATCCTTCAGATTAAATGAATGCTTTGGTAAACTACAAAAGCTGTATCTCAGCAGTGGTATCCCAATATTATATCAAACCCACTAAACTCGTTCAGAGTTTTGCTTGAATAACTCTTGCTGCATTTGACCCAAACTCAATGCACTTTAAGTCATTTCTTCTTTTTTCAGAATGTTCCTTTTAAAAGAGATATTGTTGTAGAGACCTATCATCATATATATCATGTCTCATCACATTGCTTGTTTAACTAATATGTGCATGTGCAACCGACTTAGGAGAAATTTCATATACAGAGGACTTTAGTTATTTGATGAATACCCAGAACACAAACACCTCAGGACAGATCCTCAGTTGGTATACATGCTCATAGCTCAGTTAAAGTCTACAGAGCGATGACAATTTACAACAGCTGAACATGTGCACCCTCAAACTGTGGAGAACATTTGAATCAGATTCCAAATCTGCATTCACATATATAGCCAAACCCTATTATTATAGTGGACCAAACCAAAATCTAGTTCTGAAAACTTAAACTTGGGAAGAAGGATGGGGTATGATTGAAATCAAGTTACATATCCACATTTTCCATCTCCAAGACTAAATCAAATTGATTTTACCTTTTGAGGCTCCTTGGAATTCTCCCCTATGAAGATAAAGCCAAATATTTCCATAAATTCTCCAAAATATTTTTTAATCTTAATTTGTGCACTTGAATGACTTCCCTAGTCATTCATTCTATATTTTTTAAAAACTATTTGTTCTGTTGCAAGTGCTTTAAAAGTGGTGTGTCTGTGTTTGTGCAAGTAGCAAAGGAAACCTATAAGTCACAGAAATTGAATAAAGACGGGGAGTGGCTGGGTTATTACACAAATTAACTCTATTTCCCCATGTTAACCATCCCCCTGTTACTCACACCTTTATGAAATGGGCCATCCTGATTACCATTCAAAAAGTTTTCTCCTGCTGACAATAGCTCATTTTAATTAGCCTCTTAGAGTTGGTATGGCAACTTCCACTTTTTCATGTTCTCTGTATATATCTCCCTACTGTATGTTCCATTCTATGCATCTGATGAAATAGGTTGTAGCCCATGAAAGCTTATGCCCAAATAAATTTGTTGGTCTCTAAGGTGTCACAAGTACTCCTCATTCTTTTTGTTTTTATCTAATTTTTCAAAGATTATAGCAGCTCACGAAGACATCATTCATCCCTGAAAGCGCTGTTTCTCTGTTGAATACCCTCCTTCCACTTGCTCAGTTGAAACTTAATAACTAAAAAGGCACATCAAAGATTTAAACTACATTACAGATCACACAAGGGGAGAGTGACATCATTATTTGTCACCATATGCCTGGCTGATCCTCTGGATGAAACCTTTTATTCAGCTGCTTGATCACACACACATCATGACATTCTAGGCTAGGTAAACAGTTTTGTTTTTTTAAATAAGCTTTTTGTCTTAGGTGTTGTGACAAATTGCAGGGATGCAAACTGGGTTCTGTTTGAAAATGTGATCAATTTGAGGCTGCAGTCCATTTTTGTTTAAATTCCTAGACAGGAAAAGCCACTCAAATCCATGAAGCTGTGAATGTAGTTCAATACAATGTATTATAATAGCTTTAGCACCTGGTAATGTAAACAGCATGGAAAAAATATATAGTGCACAGTGGGGGCACATGCATTCAGTAGCTGGGAAATTACTGAACATTTAGGGGAAGGTATCAACAAATGTAGGCCCCGACCCAAAGATTTACACATATTTAATTTTGTGCACTTCAGGTAATTCCATTGACTTCAGTGGAGCTACTCCCTGTGCATAAAGTTAAGCATGTGCATAATTTCAGGAATTTAGAGGGTAAAATTTCCTTAGTTTCACTTCCCAAATAGATCAGTACTATAAATGCACAAAAGTGACAAAGCTACTTACAGAGAATTCTTACTTTGTCTAGTTAGTCCTATAGTTTTTAACTTGAGGATTTGATGAACAATTCACATAGCCTGAAACACTATAAATACTAATTTGCCAGAGGCTAGATTTTTCATGAAATGTTGAATATGGTCTCAGTACTTCTCAGTGCCAATACCTCTAATTGTCTAAAGATTCAGCTTCACAATATTATCCATAGCTGCATTCATTACCCATATGCATTAAACTCTTCCTTAGTAAATAGGGTTAAACTAACATTTCTCAGACTGAGGACATTTGAAATGTCATGGAGGGTTAGTAAAATCGCTAAACTGCAAGTGTTAACAAGAAACAATTACATAAACTCCCAAGTTACAAACCAGCCCTGCCTGAAGCAATTTGTTTGAATTCCTTGCTTTCTGTGTCTGTTGCTCTCCTAATGGTCTTTGGGGGCGGGGGGTGGTGTTTATATTAACACCATACATCTACATGCCTTTCTTTTCTTACTTCATTGTACTGTAAACACTAACAAAAGGTTAGTGACTGTAGAAGTAGCAAAGGAAACCTATAAGTCACAGAAATTTCTTTTTTTCTATTGTATTTCACAGTTGCCTTCAGTGCAGTTTGATTTTTACAGATAAAAAGGGTTGAAATAATTTCCATTTTTAACTGGCCATTGTTCAGATCTGAGGGGGGAAAACATCTATGTAGTAAAATCCAGTGAGTCAAGTGTTTTATTAATGAAAGGCCCTGTTCACACAATAATGCCTCCTAGGAGCTCAACTGAGTAAAGGAAGAGAGAGAGAGAGAGAGAGAGAGAGTGCGTGCGCGCACAGTATTTTTACTTCTGAAATGTGTTGTTTTCTCTTTATGATATTGGTAGGATACTTTATTAGGACTCTAAGTTCACAGTAAAATTTTGTTTACAGGGTCCTAAATGACAAAAAGGGAAGAGCTTTTTAATAAGAGCTAATGAAGTTTCAGTCTACTCAGTTTCTTAATGAAACAATGTGCAGTAATCTTCTGTAACTGAAAAATCTGTTCTTAGTTTAAATCCAGTTAAAACTAAAGGGAATGCATTTGAGTATGATCAAACAGTTTGTGGGGGGAGTAAGGGAGAAGCAGTGGTTAAATAAAAATGAAGTATGACTAGTATCCCTTAAAAATCCCTGGATTCTTTCTGTACTTTGTGTTCTAGACTTGAGCAGGGAATGGGACCTGAAAGAAATTCTCAAGTCTTCTTTCCCTGCTCACTCCCAAGATAACTATCTTTCTGCAAGACAGACTACCTTTAACACAAGCCTTTCCAACAGTACAACCAGGATCTGATCCACAGCTAACTGAAGTCCATGAGAATCTTTCCAATTACTTCAGTGGGCTCTGGATCAGACTCTGTCTGCAAAAAATTGCCCTAGAACAACCCATTTTCCAAAAGACTGCCCCTCTCTTAATTCCACTAGAATGTCTTTCAGCATCAGATAGATCTCTGTTTAACTTGTGCTACTAGAAAACAAACCTCTACTGTTATTTGGAATTATTATGGTCAATCCAGACAGCTACCCAGACCAGTGAAATATAGCTAACTCCTGATGAGGCCAATGAAGTCTTTGCTTATTTCTCACGTCATGTAGTGTCATTGTTCATCATGTTAATTGCTTTCATCCTGTCATGTTCTCTTTTGATGTGACAAAATGTAACTTTAAATGGTGCTGTGAAATGGGTCAGGACACAACATAAACCTCATCAATTAACTCAAGGCTTTCATTTGCATCAGAAAGTCACTAGCTGTTTGGATTGTGATAATTTGGTAGTGCCCACAGTGAATTTACTATGAAGGATGGAAGCAGCATGAATAGGAGACAAGTTTCCTGGTCAGTTTGCAGATATTTCAGAAGTATAACAAACTGCAGAATACAAACAAGACACAGAGGTTCCTTCAATACCCTATCTTGGAAAAAAAACATGGCATGGGAAGGACTAGATTGTCTGACGTGGCCGTACTGTAATGTCAACAATACAAGAAATGAAAACCAATATATAATTAGAAAATGTGAACAGGATTGACAGGAAATAGGTGTGTGTGAGAGAACCCCATTTAGATGTATGCTAAAAACAACAGTAAATTCTGTAACAAAACTCAGGCCATGTCTACACTATGGGCAATACAGCAGAATAGCGGCAATGCTGTAGCTGCTATGTTGCTGTAACCCAGGAATGTAGACACAGATGACGGTGATGGAAGGGGTTTTTCCATCACTGTAGGAACTCTATCTTCCCAAGCGACAGTAACTAGATCAACTAAAGCATTCTTCCATCCACCTAGCTATGTCTCTAGACAAAGTTAAGTCCACATAACTACAGCACTCAGACTCACACACAAGTGCCATAGCTATGTCAACCTACATTCTAAGTGTAAACCAGGCCTCAGTGGTGCAGCTTTGAGATCCTAATAGAATCAAAGGCTGCCCTGTCATAATATATCCTCCTTTAAATCAAATTAAAACTGTGAAATTTGCTATTGTACTATTACATTTTAATGCTACCAAAAGACTCAGTGTAATTGGCAAAAGATAAGAATTAGATATCCCCTGGAAAAAAAAAAACCAACTGTGTTTCAATATTTGTTGCAGCTGAATAGGGAAGATCTGAAATCTCAATCTGTCACATGCCATCAGTCATTGCTTATCACACAAAAAAGTCTCCACCAAACCTTTGACTCGTCCCTCTTGGATGGCCCTACCAGGAGTTAGAACTCCTGCCGGCACAACTCCCAGAGTCACTTGGAACACACAAGCTTTCCTATCGTGTCAAGGTGCAATCCCCCAGGAAGGGAATAAAGAGGACACAATAGAACAATAGTTCAGTGTATCTTCAACATTTCTAAAGAGTAGATTGTGAGTGGATCTAACATGGATGTGCAAGGGGATGATTAAAGCAACAGGATTCAGAAGACTAGCCTTCAATTTCTGGTTTTGCTAGACTCCCTTTGAGATCCAAGGTACCACACTTACAGCCTGATTCTGCCCCCGCATCCACGTTGAGCAGTACCTTACTCTGCAGGTAGTTCCAGTGAAATCCATAAGACAACTCACAAAGTGTGGTATAATTAAGCATTTAAATAGGCTGACCATACGTCCCGTTTTGAACGGGACAGTCCCGTTTTTTTCATGTTTCTGGACCGTCCTGTCTTTTTGACAAAAATATCAATTTTGTCCCATTTTTGGGGCAGGTCCCAAGCTGCTTTCTAGGGGGAGGTTCTTTCTTTGCAGGACTCGCAAGAGCTCAGGTGAAGAATCTTGCTACCTAAGGACAAGTATCAGATGTCAAAATCTCCGATGAGCAAACTGCGCTCATCGGAGATTTTGACATCTGATACTAGTCCTTAGGTAGGGAGAGGAGGCAGTGGACGGAGGGAGAGAGCAGTGAGGAAGGGAGGGATGGAGAAGGGGGATGGAGAGAAGGGAGGGATGGAGAAGGGGGATGGAGAGAAGGGAGGGATGGAGAGAAGGAGGGAAGAAGGAGGAATAGTGAGAAGAGGAGGCAGCTGGCGGCGGGCTGAAGCCAACTGCGGAGCAGAGCTGTCCGGAGCCGCAGCCGGGGGCCGAGCGCGCCGGCGGTGGCGGGGGGGGGGGGGCGGATGTTTTATGACTCATAATCACATAAAACCCGTCCGGCAGCCCCCCCGCCTAAGACTTCATTTTCTTTCAATATATTGATCCAAAAATTAAAAATGTTGTTTCGGTTCTTTTTTGGTTTTATGTTTTTATCCATTCTTCCTCTCCCTCCCCCTCCGCTCCCCTTTCTACTGGACAAAGAGGGGTAGTGGTGGAAGAAGGAATGGAGTAAAAAACATTTAACCTTTTCTACTGTGTTTTCTCACGTATATATTCTTTTCTCTTTTTTTTTCTTTTAGCGAATTAACATATGTTCAATTTTCTATGGAATAAATACATTTCCCACAGGCTGCTCAACTTTTTGGTTGTGTTAGTTATCTAGAATGTTGTGCCATCTGACCATTTTAGGGCTTGGCTACATGGAGACCAAAGGTGATTAGCCTACCATGCACTAACTGGCCATCTGGACCTTGCTACCGCTCACTAAATTTTGGTAGTGCACTTTGACATACTTCTGTGTGGTAGCTAGGCCTACATGCGCAGATAGTGTGCAGCAGGCCAATGTGCTGTAGCTTCACACCCGAGCTTTTGTGACTTTAATTACGGTGTTAAAAAGCCCTCTAACAGTACTGTTTTGTCTCTTCCTTTGTCTTTTTGTCAAGCTTTGTTATTTCTGAAAAGCAATAACTAAAAAGAATTTTGCTTTTTGGTGATAAGAGAAACAAACTGTTGCACTCCTAACTTTAACAATTATGAATAGTTTCATTCTGTGCTTAGTCTATTACTCCCACATCCTCCCATTTCTCAGTACAGAGCCCAGGACTTCCTTTGAAAGTCTATGGAGATTTATGATTTCAATAAGAAGCATCAACATTTATAATTTGCACATCAGCATTAGACAAGAGCAAGAAAGCATTCACATTCCCTAATGTAACATGGAAAGCAAATAATTACAACCAGACACAACACTCACTCAGTAACTGCAAAACATGTTACAGATGAAAAGACGACTGCTGGAACATATTAAATAAATAACCATACAAGAGATATGGTAAATGACTTAAAAAGTGCTTTACACAGACTCACAACAGTTTTGCAAGGGAATAATTAAATGTGACTAAAATATAGGAGATTACTTCCACTTTCTTTTCTATATTGTATCATTGTTTTGCTGATTATTATGTTCCTTGCACTTGGCTTCTCTGTTTTCTTCAAACTGTTAAAATGAAAAATAAATAAATAAACAACTCCTTTGTCATATATTTAGATTTGTAGCTGTAACAGCCTGGATTAACAGTGCATTTTGCAGGGAAAAGTCAGTGGGAAAATTGCACACATGCCAGTGTATCCACTACTTCAAACAAAAATGCTTTTACACTGAACAGATAATTTCTCTCCTCAGAGCTGGACAGCCTTCAATGGTTGAAAAATGTTTTAATAGTAATATACTGGGAGTTGGGTGAAACCTTGTTGAATCTGGCGGGCCACCCTCATTCAGGATAAACGTAAAAGACAATTAAGCTCTCGTATGGAATAGATAGCTGAACAATACAAGCCACTGCCCAAAACACAGGTCACGGGCATGGCTGGAGTAGGTGTTAAGCCATGCAGTCTGAAGGGTTTTTCCTGGGGTCTAAATGCAAAGGCTGGGTATCATTTGAAGGAGCTATGTAAAAGTATGGGTAGAAACACCACAGAAAAGGCAGCAAAGAATACCCGCCAGAAAGCCAGTGTGACCATGAGACAAAGCTAAGGGAGAGCTTTTCAGCAGAGGTTTCGGCAAACATTTGAGCTGGCTGGAAGAGGCTTGATGCTTTGAGCAAAAAAACTCTCTCCTACTGTTTGATTCCTACTGTATTTGGAGAAACAGGACATTATGCACATTTTAATAAATACACAGGATTGAGTTAAAGGAACAACTGATTACTTCATAAATAGTTCCATTGTTCCCTAATGGAAACAACCTGAAAAACCTTAAATCTTGGCTAAATACTCAGGCCAAAAAGGCATGACAATAACTTTGAATGGAGGTGCACATATAGTACTATACATACAATTTTTTTTTAGAATCTTTTCTGAATTTTCCTTTAGCTGTGCTCATGCCCTGTGTCTGCTTTTTGAGTTCATCTGCTGTATTGAGTTTCTTTGCCATTAATATTTACAGCAAAGTCCTGATCCAAAGCCCATTGAAACTAACTGAAAACAATCACTGAATTAGTGGTCTTTGGATCAGGCTCAATATGAATTTCAAAATTGCATGTGCAAGTATATTTTAAATATGCTTTAGATTTACATATGCAAATATCCACACCAGTAGTTCTTTCTTGGTCAACTAGTCAAACAATACCCTGTGAATTGTTTGAAAACCAACTGCTAATCAACGCACTGTGAATATCAAATATTAATAGAATCATAAGGCTAGAAGGGACCGTAAGGGTCATCTATTCTAACCCCCTGCTAAGATGCAGGATTTGTTGTGGCTCAACCAGCCAAGACAGATGGCTATCCAGCCGCCTTTGAAAGCCTCCAGTGAAGATGCTTCTACGATCTCCAGAGGCATTCTGTTCCATTGTTCTACTGCTCTTACAGTTAGGATTTTTCTCCTGAGATTACTGTAAATCTGCTATGCTGTAGTTTGAACTCATTGCCTCTTGTCCTGCCCTCTGTGGCAAAAGAAACATACCCCATTCCTTAAGCCTTTGCTCAGATGGCTTGCATTCTATCCTTTTGTTCATCTTTGTTGCTCGCCTCTGGATTCTTTCCATTTTCTCTGCATCCTTTTTACGTTGGTAACCAAAACTGAACATAGTACTCTAGCTGAGGCCTAGCCAGTGTTGATTTGAGCAGTATCATCACCTCTCATGACTTGCATGCTATGCCTCTGTTAATGCAAAATAAATTGCATTATTATTATTTTTGCAACAACATCACATTGCTGACTCATGTTGAGTTGACTTATTCCCAGATCCTTTTCAGCAGTGCTGCTGCCAAGCCAGTTTCCTCCCATTCAGTATTTGTGTATGTGGATTTTCTTCCCAAAGTGTAGCATTTTACATTTGTCTTTATTGAATTTCATTTTGTGATCTAAAGCCCAGTTCTCCAGTTTATCAAGCTCACTCTGAATTTTAGCTTGATCCTTCAAAGTACTGGCAACCCTCCCTAGCTTTGTGTCATCTGCAGACTTGATCAGTATGCTCAATACCTACATCCAGTTCATTTATAAATATGTTAAACAACACTAGACCCAGAACAGATCCCTGTGGAACCCCACTTGAGACCTTCTCCAAATCTGACATCATTCCATTAATAGTTACTCTTTGTTTACAGTTGTTTAACCAATTATGTATCCACATCATAGCTTCTTCAAGTTCACATTTCTCCAGCTTAGTTATCAGAACGTCATGTGAGACTGTGTCAAAAGCTTGCTGAAGTCCAGGCATATTATGTCCACCATATTCCCCTATGTGCCAAATCAGTTACCCTGTCGAAGGAAATCAAGCTGGTTTGGCATGATTTGTTCTTGGTAAATCCATGTTGGCTGCTAGTCATTACCCAAATTCACAGATGTCCACATTTAATCCACAGACTCAAAAATATTAACAAAAGTCATTTAATAATTTCAAAGAAGGTGAAATTTGTCCCTATAAATAGGACCTATACACCATGTAGGCCCTATTTTGAGGGTGCATACGTGGTACATAGATTTTGTATTAGCTCTCTGCATAGGACAGAATTTCATCCTTCATGAATAAACTCAAGGAAGTTGCTTTCTGACTCCAGTATTTTGCAAGGAGAAGTGAAAGTTAAATTCATCAAATTATTTATTTTGCAGTATTCACTCAGTTCTGGTTTTAAAAGTATAGTGTTTTAGCATACTACACAGGCCCTTTCATTTGGTTGTTGCCCTGACACAACTAGGTCCTTTGGACAGTGGGCCCTATTTGCTCTTATTATGTTCTGATAATCTGGAGCATCTGGATACCTGCTGTCTATCTGTTACAATGCTGGAAGTGTCTTTTTAGGAGATTTCAAGTTGAAATTGTCCAGGCTCTCTCAGCACTGCATTAGTCAAGTGGATATCTCCACGGTAGAATTCAAAGCCTGGTACTGAATAGATTATGGCCAGGAGAATCAAGAGGACACGGAGTATTCTTTCGTAAAATTACTGTGCTCTTTGCAATCCAGATAATGAGGTAGAGAGTAATATTCAGTTAAAAACACTGCAACAAATTTAGATTTTTGTAACAGATGTAAGAATTCTTTCCCAGAACAAATTATTGGGTTATCTGGCCAAGCAGCCTGTTTCCACAGTGGCCAATAATGGATGTTTCAGAGGAGGATTTAAAATCTCCTAGATCCCCAGGGATGATGGCTGAAAAGGATTGAATTAAATGAGAGCCAGCCTGAACCTTTGTCCATCCTTCAAAGCAAACCCAGACTTTGTGTGACATGGGAAGATAACTCCACAGCTTGCTTGGATACATGGAATATGTGAGCGCCTTCTCTTCCTGCGATGAGCCATGGGCATCACTCTCTATTATGCTTTCCAATTACCTTATTTTAGAGTAACAATAACCTTACAGAAACACCTACATGTATTATTTTTTAAATACAGCCATGCACTGAGCTCCAAACACCCTTTCCTAATTACAGCTTTCCAATACCACCTTCTAAAATAAGAGCTTATCCCTAGCTACTGTAAGATCCAACTATTAAATACTCAGGTTTTCAAAAACGAAGCCTGTGATGCATCACTCTTGGTATTAAAGCTTCCAGTTTGTGAGGAAGGAGAGGAAAACCCAAATAATATCACTAATGAGACAACATGAAAGACAAAATGTCATGAACTCTTTTTAAAAAGAAATTTGATGAGGTTCAACAAGGAGAAGTGCAGAGTCCTGCACTTAGGATGGAAGAATCCCATGCACTGCTACAGACTAGGGACCAAATGGCTAGGCAGCAATTCTGCAGAAAAGGACCTAGGGATTACAGTGGATGAGAAGCTGGATATGAGTCAACAGTGTGCCCTTGTTGCCAAGAAGGCTTATGGCATTTTGGGCTGTATAAATAGGGGCATTGCCAGCAGATCGAGGGACGTGATTGTTCCCCTCTATTCAACATTGGTGAGGCATCATCTGGAGTACCGTGTCCAGTTCTGGGGCCCACACTACAAGAAGGATGTGGAAAAATTGGAAAGAGTCCAGAGGAGGGCAATAAAAATGATTAGGGGCCTGGAGCGCATGACTTATGAGGAGAGGCTGAGAGAACTGGGATTGTTTAGTCTACAGAAGAGAAGACTGAGGGGAGATTTGATAGCTGCTTTCAACTACCTGAAAGGGGGTTCTAAAGAGGATGGATCTAGACTGTTCTCAGTGGTACCAGATGACCGAACAAGGAGTAATGGTCTCAAGTTGCAGTTGGGAAGGTTTAGATTGGATATTAGGAAAAACCTTTTCACTGGGAGGGTGGTCAAGCATTGGAATGGGTTACTTAGGGAGGTGCTAGAATCACCTTCCTTAGAGGTTTTTAAGGTCAGGCTTGATAAAGCCCTGGCTGGAATGATTTAGTTGGGGATTGGACTAGATGATTTAAGCAAGGGGTTGGACTAGATGACCTCCAGAGGTCCCTTCCAACCCTAATATTCTATGATTCTAAATTTAAATTATATCAATTGTTATCATCTCCTTTTTCTAACACCAATGTTGGGGAGAGCTAAAATCTGAGACAATTCGTCTTGTCTGTTTCTTTACTTAAGTACCTACCTAGACAGACAGCCACCTCAAGTCTAGGCAGCCCCTTCCTATTCACTACCCATTCTTCTATGCATCATGCACCACAAAAAGGGTTGGAGTGGGACATGGGATTTGTGGCTTCGTCGGCTCCCCACCCCCACTTAGGGTACCCTGGCGAAGGGCCTGACAGTATTTAACCAGCCAGCAGAATGTGCAAGCAGGAAACCCACTTGTCCCTTTCAACTCTTATATAGATAACTCAGCAAAGGAAACTAATTAGTCCAGACCAGTACAAGACACAGAGATTCTACCTCCCCATTTAAAATCCTGATGAACCCCAGTGGTGACTACACTGACAGGCAAAGGAGGATGGTATATTTCACACTTCAGATGCTAAACAGCAAAACAAACTCAGAGATTAACTTCTGACCACGAAAGTATAGCATTTGGAAAGCTGCAGTCTGAAAATGACTCTCTTATCAAATTGCAGTAGTGGATGAGTGGGAGGATTATACAAAGAAACCAGAATGTAGCAGCTAAAAGAGAAATAAGCAACCTTTGATATACACATACGGAAGTGGGAAAAATGCATTTTAAAGAAAATAGCCTAGAAACATTTCTATGAAGGAATCCACTAAAATGAGATGACAAATAGATACAGCCATGTAACCGACGTACAAGATATCAGATAGCTGCATTTGCAGCTGGTAGAGATTATCTATAGTATATAAACTGGTGCCAATACCTTTGATGAAACCAGTTCTCCTTTTAAGCTGCAGTTACAAACAAATGAGGTGGTAACCAGTTATCATTAATCTTCTGCAAGTCATAAATTTAAGTCCAATGGCTCATCAACCCTTTTAAAGACGAAGTTAGTGCATGATCAGGAGCTCTGGAGCTAAAGTATGAACATTTTATATTAATTGAATTATACTAATCAGCATCAGATTTAATGGAGAGGGACAAATACTGCAACAAGTGTTACATATTTTGTTGAAAGCTATCTGAATTTGTTTTATTGTTATGTGTGATTCTGATGTGTTTATTAATGTGAGTGAATTTTTACTTGCAAGACTATTCATGATAAATAAAAATCTAATATTTAGGAAGGTTTTGAATTGGGTGAAGATTTATGCCAGAAGTGTTGCATGGCCATCTTGAAATGTCCACCATGGAACAGAAACAAACACTAGCACTATAAGAAGAAACTAAACACACTCCCAAAATATAGAGCTGTTAATATAGAGTACTGGAAGGAATACACACAAGTTTGCCATCAGTCAACAGGCAAATATTTGTTTACACAAAATATCATTTCACAATTTCAAATAGTGAACACATCTTGAGGGCACCTAAGGGTCTCCAAACAGCAAACGATTTAATAGTTTCAAAGGTCCATTTGTAGCTTTGATCTGGGGATGCAGGTAGGGCCATAGGAGGAAGCATCTAGTAAAATAATCCAGAAAGACTTTAGGTCATTATACAACTAACCGTATGTTTTCATGTAAAGTACTTTTAGCAGCAGTACTCACCTGGCATGCAACCTGTGTTTAGCTCTGAATACTCCTGAGTGCCTTTGGATGGAGGAGTCACAACTGATTCATGCATATTGCCCCCACACACACATAGCAGGACAGATCTTTATGGAATAGTGGACTGACAGCATGTTCATGTGGTAAGTTTATTTTCTGTTTCTTATGCTCCCCCAATATTCGGTCATATGGTGACTGTGCCATTATATAGAACTCCTGAAGAGGTTGCTGCTGTGCCTCTCTGTCCATGCAGACACGAATTTAGTTGCAGATCTTGCTGAGTAGTATGAGGGGGCCCTTATTAATACTCTTGGCTGCACAGGACTGGCTGATGACTGCCGGATTTCCAGTGGAGCTCTGTAATGACCTCATGAATAAGGCTGTAACTCTGTCATGGAGGTCACAGATTCCATGACCTCCATGACTTCTGCAGCAGCCCGTGGACCAGCAGCAGCAGTAGTTTGGGTGCATGGGAGGGGGCTCAGGGCTGGGGGCAGGGGATTCAGTGTTGAGGAGGGGGCACTTACCTTGGCAGGAGGGGCCCCTGGCTCCCAATGGCATGGTCCTGCAGCTCCTAGGCAGAGGAGAGGTCAGGGGGCTCTGTGCACTGCCCACACCTGCAGGCCATCACCACAGGTCCCATTAGCTGGGGTTTCTGGCCAATGGGAGTGGCACAGCTAGCGCTTGTGGTGGGAGCAGCATGCGGAGCCCACTGGCCCCTCTGCTGCTTAGGATTTGCAGGGACATGTGGAGCCAGGTAGAAAGCCCCTGCCAGGCCCACCGACCCTCCCCCCAGCACCAGCAGGGTCCCGCCCCCTCACCCTGAGCCCTCCACCCAAGTTTTAGTTAGGGTATATAGTAAAAGGAGAGGTCATGATGGGCTGTGAATTTTTGTTTACTGCCATGACCTCTCCATGACTTTTACTAAAAATACCAGTGACTAAAATATAACCTTACTCATGAAAGGGATGAGCAGAAGCCACAGTGACTGTCCCAGGCACTGCCAGACCACAATTCCAGGGTCATCCTCATCAGGCCCTCTTTCATCTTATCACAGATGTGCTAGATTGCTTTCCAGGGTCAGCCTGTATCTTTGGAGCACTCTGGAATCTCTGCACCTCTGTTGTGCAGGCTGTGAAGTTAAGGACATCTTGTCATCTGCATTTCTTCCCCCCCCCCCCTTTATATGTTTTAAATCAACATGCTCACTTTACTGTTGTTTACTTGGCTCTCTCTCTCTTCCCACTCCTCCAGCTTCCCACTTCCCAGCTACCACCTCTCCTTGACCTCTTTCTTCAACACCGTCTCTCCCTTTCTTAGAACCACAACTCTCCAAAACCCTGCCTCAGCCTTTCTCCTCCTCCCAAACCTTGTATGTTTTATCATGCCCTGAACTAGAAAAAATCCTAATGCTGTGTAGTTCTGTCTTTGTTTCTTCCTCAGATGTGTGTGTGGCTTCCCTGCCCAATCTACTGCTTCTTTCAGTGATAGTAGATATTCCTGCAGCCAACAGAGAACGGACATGAGACCACTTTCACTTATACCTCCTGGCTTATCCTTACTTGATTCGTGACTAGTTTGCACACACTTAGCTGGCCTAGGTAATTCTCAACATATTTTGTGGCTGTGTATACATATGAGCATGTATACACTACTCAATTTGAGTGTCCATCCTTTAGCACATACCTGCTTTCCATATGCCCAGCAGCCTCATCTGAAAATCCCACATGCATCCTGAAATAAGCAATGGGAATTTGCTTGCTATACTAAGCATGTAAAAATCTCCCCAATGGTTTAAAAGGTATCCAGGTATCAAACCCCCAAAAAACTGCAAGCTAACAACTGCCTGAAATCAAATGCCTGAAGTGTTTCACAGAATGCTTGTCATGTTGTCATTCATTTTCTACAGGTCTCACTTTTACCAGTGGGGGGTAAATAAATTATTGTGCTGTGACAGCTGGTTTGTGCATTCTGGTGGGTGGGAAAGAGAGAGAGAGAGAGACTGACTTACTCTTGAGAGAATAAAAATAAATAATAAAAGGAGTGGAATTTCAGGCCTCTCCCGCACAAAACAGACACTTACAATCATTCCCATAAAATAATTCATCAGGCGTCATATTTAAATACACACAGATGGATGGAAGACGTAAAACCATTTTATACAGAGTGGTCTAACACACACACAGGAAGAAAAGTCTTGAGGTTAAAATAAACACACGTCAAGAGTCAGGAGACCTTGGGCAAGAATTTCAAAGTACATTTGCATTCAAATAGTTAATGTGTGCAAGCAAATCAGTTATAGTTGTATTCACATTCAGATATTTCAAAAGCTGAACTAGACATGTGCTGCCTTCAGTCCAGGATCTGCCTATGTGAACTACACAATGTCACCTAATGGCTTTATTTTCAAAGGGCAAAACCTTTTTCCCAGTATATGGGCAGAGTTTGCACCAGTATATTTGCATATGCAAGCATGAATTGCAGGTGCAAATAAGAGCAGGTGGGTAAGACACTACTGACAGATTTCCTATTTGTTGATGTAATTTTTGCCCCCCAAAATAGGCATCTGCAAAAATCAACTGCAGGTACAAATCAGGGCACCTCCAACTGCCTAACTGCTAGCACAGTTCGTATTTAGAATCACATAGGTTGGGATTTTTAAAGAAGTAATGTGCCTAAGTGACATTGAATTTCCAGTGGGAGTCAGGCACTTGTAGTTGATTTTTGGAAATGCCTATTTTGGGGCATAACATGTCATCAACAAATACATGGTGGTGAATTCCAGACTAGAGGAAAAAGGTCTCTGCCCTCGTCATTGCTCCTTATGCAAAATTAATACGTAATGACTTTCAGCAGCCAGAAATGCAATCTGCATTTGGGGTCCATCGCCAGTTCTACCACAGGAGTGCCAGATAACAAGGGAATGGTAATAAAAGTGAAGCCGGAGATACTATATTATGGCAGCTACATTACTATATATTAGCATGGAGTTACCGAATCAGGGGAATCACACCCCTAGCTCATGGCCTTAGACACCTAAATGAAAGTGGTCTGAATATTAAAGTTCCTGAGCACCTAATGGCCCCATTAAAAAAAAATCAGGTCCCCTTCATTTAGGAACCTAAATTAAGACAGATACTGAAACTTGAAAACTCTGGATATACACTACCAAAAGAAAAGCTAATCTTCTCATCTAGTCACTCAAAATTTCCCAAACTCCACACTGTTAGAAAGATAAGAGCCCCAGAGAAGTGTGTAGAATGCTAGTGGCTCATGAATTGCTTAGAAGAGCTCTTATAAGAGCAAATTTGGAGTCATTAGAGCACGGTGCTTTTAAGAACTAAGGTTACTAAAGAGATTCAGTTATAATCCTTTTTTTTTAAACGATCATAATTTTCTGAAACTTTCACCCTTTGAACTGAAGATGTGCATGGTTGATCTATGCCTTGAGATTAAATTTTTGCAAAGTTAAAGGAAAATCGTTTCAGCTATTTTAGTTTGGCAAGTTAAAAAAATGCACATTTCCCATTAAAATATTCAAATTACATTCTTTTTTAGACCAGGATACACCAATAAATAATTAAGTTTGAAAATTGGCTTGGATAGACTGCTCATTCAGTTCTAGTGCCTTTGTTGGATCAAAAAAATAATTTTACAAAGATACGACCTTTTGAAAATTATATAATTAGTGTATGTAGAAAAAAAGTCCTTAAACATACATACACTGTGCATGAATGCACAGTTAGCTGATAGCCCACTTGTAAATTGAATACATCAAGGTGCTGTATAGCAAGGAATGGTATAAAGAGGACAGTTTGGCCCCAGAAAGGTAAAGCTCTGATTTCTTGTGTCCCCTCGAGGCCCAAACAAACAAACAAACAAACTGAAACTTACCTATTTTTGATTTAAGGTTTGGGAAAGTTAAAAAGATGTGGGGTTTCAGGAAGGGGAGAAAAACAGGCAGTGGGTTCGTGAGGTGCGCAGAAGAAATATATTTATGAAGGTTGTATGAAATAGGTAGGGGGTAAAGACTGGTGAAGTATGGGTGGAAGATGGCAAATAAGCTAGACTGGTGAAAGCTGGCAAGGAGAGATAGGTTAATCACTGCATGGTAGATAAGGAAAGCAGGGAACAAAGTTAGTGATGGCAGAATCAGGCAAACAGAGGAGATTGGTAAGTGAAGAGATACATTAAACAAAGCAAATAAGAGCAAAGCAAATATGAACAGAAGGAAATGTTAGTTTTCCTTCACACTCCCTTTTAGGCCTGGTATAGAGGAATAAAGTGTCTTAGCATTAAAATTAGAAACATACTGTACATGGCAGTAAAAAAAAGCCATGACCCACATAGCACAATCCAGATGACCTAAAGCATCAAACAATGCACTCTCTCAATGTCCTCTTATCTGTTTTCATTCTTCAAAACAGAGGTATGTTAGTTTGAAAGGGAGGTGAGGAGAGAGAACAAAAGAAAGAAAGCTAATTTGTGTGGACAAAAAACCCTGGAGAAACAAAGACATTTTGTAGAATTGCTTTAAAAATTAGGCATATTGTAATTATTAGAAAATATGATTGTTCTTAAAAAGGTATACCTCAAGCTTAAGGCTTTTTAATGGTAAATTGGCATTTAAGTTCTTAGACTCTTTTGAATGTCCCAGCTTAATGCTAGGAGATCATGCTAGCGCACTGATGCTCGTAAGTAATTCCATCATGAGTGTAAAGGTGTGAAAAACCTCTGTTCTTTGATTTTGTGCAGTTTTGCCAGGAACATTTTGCAAAGGATTTACAGGGAGAAATGTTTCCATGTTTCCTTAAATGTCAAGAATTTGACATCATTACCACTTGTCTTCATCCAGTTTGCCAAAATCTGTGGAAATTACAAGTCTGAAAAACAAAGCAACTTTAGCAAAACTGTTTTTTACTTGTAGCAAAAAACATCTGAAATGTAAACATTAAAATGAGTTTCCTCCTCCTTCCGGGGTACATGTCTTTATTTCAATATTTTTATTTCAGCCATGAAAAAAAGCCCAAAATGTGTCAGGTTTACTGTGTGAAACTTAAGGCTTGGTCTGCTTACACTGAAATCAATGGCAAAACTCCTAATGATTTAAATGGAGTGGAGATCATTGTTAAATAATAAAGCGATCTCTTCAGAGTTAGCATGTGATATATTTGAGGAAGGCTACACCTAGGATTATTGTTTACTTGTTAATAGTAGTATGGTTTCCTTGGTGTAGGCAGGTTCCTTGGTTTCCTTGGTGTAGGCAGGTTCCAGGGGCGGCAGGTGGGGCTGGGGTAGAGACCTGGCCCCGAACATTTGATGGAGCCAGGTCCCTGGGCTCTGAATTTGCTGGAGCCCAGGCACCACGGGCCCATATAACTCGCTGCCCCAGAGTATCCTGTCTTCTGACAGTGGCCAGTTCCAGATGCTTCAGAGGGAATGAACAGAACAGGACACTTATCAAGTGATCCATCCCATCATCCAGTCCTAGCATCTGGCACCCAAAGACTTAGGGACACCCAGAGCATAGAATTCCATCCCTGACCATCTTGGCCAATAATAATTGATGAACCTATCCTTCATTAACTTAA
The DNA here is from genome assembly GCA_032164245.1 of Sternotherus odoratus. Lineage (NCBI taxonomy): Eukaryota > Metazoa > Chordata > Testudines > Kinosternidae > Sternotherus > Sternotherus odoratus. The sequence goes on from JAVMKO010000004.1 coordinate 35,242,833, forward strand.
ATCCAGTTATAGCTTTGGCCTTCACAACATCCCTTGGCAATAAGTTCCACAGGTTGACTGTGCATTCTACTAAGTATGCCTGATTCAGAAACACTTTGTATTGTAAGAATCACTATAAAATGAAGATTGATAGACATGGCCATGAAATGGCATGTGGTAATTTCCCCCCACTGTTCTTGATTAAATTGGTTTGATTTTCACTGCGCACCCAGTTAATTTGCTGGAGACAACACTTGCATTTAAGAAGATTATGAATCTCTGTTCTCTCTTGTCTTTCCATTATCTAGGAGAGAAAGAACAAATACAGCTCTTGGTTAAATGTAGACTGTTCCCATGCTTTTTTTTTTTTACACTAGGTGATTCACATGTGCCCAAACTCCACATACCTGTTTCCCTTGTCAGGCAGCTTCTATACAGGAGCCAGCCTCTATATTTTGAGTCCAAAACTACACTATCAGTATATTCTTTAACTTTTATGCATATGAAATTCCACATTTCTGAAATGGGGATATTAATGCACACTTGAGAGAGGTCTTGCAAGGATTAACTAACTAATTTGTACAGTTCTTTGAAAATGATAAAAATTCAATTAGATAGGAAGCTTTTATTGATTTGTACATGTATCAAAACTTCAGTACACACAAAAACATTTCCAAGCATGTTTGCCACAGTGGTGTTTGTGCCATTTGTATTTACTTGACATGAATATTATATCAAATGAATTATTAGCAGGAAGGTTTGCAGAAACAATAAATTGTAGGACTAGTACAGATTAACAGAAAGCATTTTTTAATTCAAAATTCATATTGTACTATGCACCGGAGAGCCAGCTTATCCAATCAAGGAACTTAATACCATCATGTGACCTATCAATCCATTCCAAGTTATTGAACACCTCATGAATATTAAAATGATCTTCAATGACTACCTCTTTTGTATCAAATCTCTGCTTCCAACAAGCTATGGACTAAGAATTATTCAGTGAATAATTTTGAATAATGAATACATTTAAGAAAATTGTGACCAGAAAAATAAATCTTTCCAAATAAGTGATTTACCATAAATAATTCATTCACCTCTAATCAAAAGTGCATAGCATGAAGGAGAGAGAAGAAAAATCATCTCAAAGTAGTAATTATTGTAGTTATATTAATCAAAGGAGCCATATGTGACAAGTATGGGAAATAAACTTGACTGGAAATTCACACACTTATTTGTCCTCAAAAGAGGGACACGAATGCTAGGTCTTGATTTCAGGGAGAGTTCTTGATTTCATCCAGCTGTTTGATGGTTGGAAAGTGAGAGCTATACAACACTAATATTTTTCACTTTCCAGCAGTATGGTTTAATTCGTATGGCAGTCTCTATATTTCTTTACGCCCTGCGGAGATCTATAAAATCCAACAATCAGATTAATTAAAATATATAGCGCTCAGTGTTCAGACATTCTTTAGAAAGAATGCGACAGAAAAATACTGTGTTGAAGGAAGAAAATATTGGAATTTTCAATAAATACAAGCCAAATAACTATTATAGGAAATGAAACCTCATTCAGATTTTACAGTTCTTCCATTGCTCCTTGTCTGCGTGTTATTTTTAATTCCGATACGCTACTCCAAGGTAAATCTTCAGTTAATTCAATGTGTCGGGTGAGAATCATGATGTTAAATGTTCATAAGTTATACACAACAGGCTATCTAGGAATAGCTACTTCACAGTTCTGTAGGCTTTCCTTTTCATTTAGCATGTGTTGCAAAGGAAGGAAGGGGGAAAGGAAGTAACTGCCCATTTCTTCTAATCTCCTTTCAATTCTCCTGGGAAGGAAACACTATCACATCAGGTTTTACTAGCTCTTCAAAAGGTTTGTTTTGGTCTATTTAACAATAGTGTGACCTGCTGGAAAACCAGGGACATTTCCTTGTTTTATTTTCACAAAGCAGTGAGATAGGCCTCAATTCGGCAAAATATTTAAGGCTGTGGTTAATGCCATTTGTAGGAAGGAACTGGAGAGTCAGAGCCCTAATGATCAGACTCTAAAGACTAAGTGCCTGGAATCAATGTAAATTAAAATATAGAATAATGTGCACTTCCTAAAATGGAGCGATAATTAGTCAGAACTATTTTAGCTGCAGCATTTATAAACTTTAGAGCTGAAGAGAGGTAAACTGAAGCCTTGACCTTAAAAAAAAAAAAGTCTTTGTAAATGGGAGTAACTGTCAAAAATGCCTGGATAAATGAAGTCAAATTCTCATGCTTTGAGGAGAAAAAAATATGGTAGAAGGTGTACTAAAATGTGGAAGGGGCAGAAAAACACTAGAGAGAGACTTTTTTCTTTCAAAGGGAACTGTGGGAGAAGTGAACAGGATGGATCATGGGACACGGGAAGCCCCAACAAAGTTAATACTGGATTTGGCTAGGTGGAGTATGGAGAAACGTGTGATAGCGAATAGTTCACATGTTTCAAAACAAACTAATGGCCTTCTCCCCTGCACCATGTTTGAGTATATATTATCCCCTACCTTATCATAAATGCCATCAGACTTAAAAGATATATTGCAGCAGCAGCTGGACCACTGAGCAGCCTGCAAGCAAAATCTAAGAATGGGATATTCTGACATATGCTGCCTTGAATCTCCTGTGTAGGTAGATAAGAAAGAACCATCACAAGTCAAGACCATGACGGAAGTGGAAAGGCAGTATTTACATGCAAAAACAAAAAAAATTATCAACATGGTATTCCAAACAGCATCAGGATAGTTATTACTAGTACAATGGCAATAGGGAAAAAGGCCAGATATGTTAAGGGCAGCAGAAATACAACACAAAAGAGTCTGATTGTGAAGGGGAACTTGGAGAGTAATGCTCGCGGTTCCTCACTGCCTTTAAGTCATGCCTCAGTCAGTACATATGAATGAAATGCAACAATTGTTAAGAAGCCACACAAGGCAGAGACTATGACCTAGAAAACAGTAGGAGTTTCTCAGATACTGTGATGTAAGTAACCATACGTACACTTTTACTTTAGAATGAAGATTACTGTTCCTATGTACTGCACACCTGTGTTTTAAAAACAATTTTTTTCTTCACTCCCTGCAGATTATACTTATAATCTCTTGTTCATTTCCACACTCCATATAGCCATAGAGAGAGGAAGTCATCCCACCATCATCTTGTTAAAGCAGAGTGTTTCTTCTACATGTTTATAGAAGGAGGTTGTCATCCAGAAAACATCCCGGTAAGAGTTATCCTAGGAAACATTTTTCAATACCCTATAGCTATTTTGGCCAACAGGAATCTGAGAGGAAACTTCCGCTGCCAGCAATAATTCAGCCACTCCAAAAAACAACAGATCAGGAAAAGCAAGTATCAGGACTCAGCCAGATACCACTTCCGCATTCCATTACATCCTGCAGAGCCTTTTAAATTTCCAAAGGCAGATGTAAACTGATCATTTTCTGAAAGGCTTCAATGTGTCAGTGGCTTGACTTTGGGGAATGAATTCCCCCAAATTGACATTTTAATATACTACCTGAGAACGAAAGCAACTGTCATCCTAAAGAGCCTCTGACTCAGCACCATCCCATCTTAAACATAATACAGATAAGAACCTCAGTGCTATCTGAGCCCAGACAATCTCTAATATGAATTATTTATTTACATTGTTTCATGATTTACTCTATGAAATATTGAAGTCTTTGGAAAAATTTGTGAGCTGCTATCAATACATATATTTTTATGTGAATTGAGCTAAAACTAAGGAAGAGTATAAGATATTCAATCACATTTTCAAAGTTGTTGGGAAAGGTTTGGGTTGTCTCACAAAAACAAGTCGGCATGGACTACTTCATTTCAAGTATAAATGATTGTCTGAAGAAATGGATTACCTGGTGATGTTGTTTCTTTTCATAGCACTATTAATAGCTAACTCAATTGGTTCCACCAAATGTGGAGTTCTCTCTTTCTCTTTTATTTATCTTGACATTAAACTATATTCACACTGATAAATGTTAATGAGAGTACCTCTATAACAGAGCATGACCTTTAAAGCAAGAATTGGGCATGTCACCTGGAAAGCCGTACAGTCACTAGTTAATATTCATGGCAATTTATCAAAGGTGCTTAGCTGTCCCCCTTAACTGTATGTAGTGACCGGAAGATAATTGTGATGGGCAACCACTAGGGGGCGTAGTTACGCTTCCGAGTCAACTCCAGGAGAGGGCATAATGGTGTTATCTGTGAGAATAACCTTGAGCTTCTGTTATCTGTGTGTGTCTGAGAACAAGTTCTCAGTTGTGTGAGTGTTTACCCTGTCTGTGTGAGAACAAATGCGTGGGAAACTAGATGGGGAAACTGAGGCAGGACAGCGTAATCAACAAGTGCTAAACAGCGTGTAATCAACCAATTAGCTTGCTGCTTGCTATTAATGAGATAAGTATGTATGAGATGTAAATGAGTATAGGTATATCTGTGTTGACACACCCTTATTGGTTGGGCTTCTTCTCTGGACATCGCTTGGGTGTGTCAGACCTCCTGTATTGCGGCGGTGCTGACCGGGAAGCCCCCAGCATGGAAATGCCGCTCCCTTCAATAAACTCACCACTTTCCATCTAGCCACCTGTGTGAAGCCTCGTTTCTCCCAGCGACGAGATAAGCACCCCACAACACTGTAATATCAGAGAGCCTCAGACATTAATGTATTTATCCTTACAACACCCCTATAAAGTAGGGAAGTGCTATTGCCATTACCATGTGGGGAACACAGGAAGAAAGAGACTTCCTCAAGGCTACACAGGAAGTCTGGCAAAATAAGAAAATGAAGCTGGGGCTTCAGAGTTCCAGACCAGCTCTCTAACTATTTCCTCTCCTTCTAATTTAGATCTTGAGTCTGGAACTGCTCTTCCCTTGTGTCATAAGTGTGAAGTGCTTTGGAGTTTCTGTTTTACCTGTATGGGGTTAACTGAACTTGAGAGGGAATGATGTAAGAGCTCCCGTTCCACGAGACGGGGGGGAGGATTTTAGTTTCAGTTCTTCTCTGTCCCGGCTATGGGCATCTCCCCATCTCTTCTTTCCAGCTATGAAGGATCCTTTTCTCCTTTTCCTTCCTATATCCATAAGTTAGGGGAACTGTAAGTAGAATTGTACCTGTATAAACTTTGCATCTGATCTCTGGTGTCTCTGGACTGTAACGTTTAGCAGAGAGAGAGAGAGAGAGAGAGAGAGAGAGAGAGAGAGAGAGAGAGAGGAATCTCCGGGGAGGGGCTAGGCTGGTTTATGCAAGAAGACTCAGAATAGAAAGCTTTATATCTGTGAAGTTGTATTAAGTGTATGTGTTGTTCTCTTTTCTTTATTAAACCTTTTTTTGTTATAACAAGTGTTTGGTTATTCTCTTAAAGTTGTCTTAGCTTTGGATTAGACCCAGTTCCCAGGAAAGGGGGTGGGTGGGTCTGTGTATCTGAGTCTCTCTCCTGAGAGCAGGGGGGAGAAGTGGGGGCTGGAAGCCTGAGTTCTTTTCTCTCTCAAGCGGTTTAAGGGAGAGAGAGGGGTGTGTGTCAAGGTACCCCACCCCATAGTCTTGGGGTGATTACTGAGTGGTGGCAGCTGGATCCAATCCCCAACTGGAGAGTTTGGGTTTTGGGGAAAAAGATTTAATTTAGGCTGAGGCAGTAGCTTACAGTTATTTGGTCTTGCATATAAGAGACCCTCCTCTTTACCCTAGTGTAGAGAGTGAAGGGAAAGACTCTCTTACACCTTGGAACTCCCATTGAAGTCTCTGAAAATTCTTTGTTCAGAAGGACTGAAGGAGTTGTTCCTTAAAATTATAGTCCCAGATTCAGGGTTGTGCCTTCTCAAGAGGTGTAGCAGATACAGCACAACCCAAGCATGGATTTCTGTGTTTACATCTTCTGCATTTGTTGGTTGGTATCCTAACTGAATTAAACTACAGAGTGGATTTGAGTCCATTTATTTCCAGGGTGCCTAGAGCTGTGGGATAGGTGTCTGTCTAAATCCAAACCAACAAATGACAGCTCTAGCTCTAAATTAACTTCATAGGGCTCTACTATAGTTCTCAAGAATACAGTAGGAATATAGAGAATTACAAAGGAAGAATTAATTAGAGTGCAAATATGAACAAAATGGATGGACTGTGACAGGGGCATGCATATCCGACTGTTTTGTTCAAGAAAAAGAGGAGACGAATATTTCTAAATTTTAGCTACGTTTTTACAGCACCTACTTAAATGTCTTAGCTTGTGTTACATTTATTTGGTCTGGGAAAAAATGAAAATTAAAATTGATAGGCCTGCACCCCAGATTCTTGCTTTGTCTAGTCTAGATAGCTGTGGAGCTGGTTTGACTCTCTCCTGCAATGATAAATAGGTTTAATACGATTCAGGTAGTTTACACTTGGGGCCATAGTGGCTGGTGTTAATCAGCACAGCTGTATTATATTTTTCAAACATCTTTTTCCACATAGCAATCTTAAAATGTAAATGTCATATGTTATGCTATGTGTATAGATCTCTTTCCAGGTTTGGTGGAGACAGCGAGAAGACCCGTTAACAAAGAAAGGGAGTAATAGGGGAAGCGTCTGCTCTTGCTGCAAGTTTTACAGAGAAATCTTGTGTCATGAAGAAACAGAGATTGTTTCAACTACTTACTATTTCCCTTTTGGAGAAGTAAAGCACATAAGGCAGCAGAGAATTTAGGAAATTTCTTGCTTTAGGACTTGAACTGAAAAAGGAGCAGACTTTCCCCAAGACTTAGACATATCACAGAATCACAGAGTTGAAAGGGACCTTAGATCATCTAGTCCAACCCCCTGCTCAAAGCAAAACCAATCCCTATTTTTGCCCCATGTAGCAAGAGTGCCATTTCAAAACTCTACTTAATACTTAGAAACAGTTTTTACTTTAGCTAAGCAAAGTCATTTATTTTGTGTTGGATTTTGTCCTTAGGAGATTTGTATTAGTCTGTAATAATTGGGCAGTAAATATTGACCACTCAATTCCAGATGGGGAAGGCTAGTAGATTAGTTGTGACACCACATACAGATACATTAGCAAAAGCCATCCCTAAGTAAAATCAGACAGACAGACATAGAGGGGTGGGTGGGTGTGCATGTCCCCTCCTCCGCCCAGCCCCAATGGATTCTGCCCTCCTACTCTATAAAGGATACATGCATCTCACACCCTAACAAAGCAAAAGAAACCGAAGCAACGAAACAGCCCAAGGGTATGTCTTCACTACAGCAGTAGGTCGATTTCCTTTAATTCGATTTTGTAAAGCAGACTGTATGCAGTCGATTTTGTGTGTATTCACTAGGCACAGCAAAGCACAGCAAGTCGACAGTGTCTGTCCGCACAACTTTTGCAAGCGTCGACATAACGAGCGTTGCACTGTGGGTACCTATCCCACAGTTCCCTGATCCCCCAGCAGGCACCATTTTGAGTGCTGCACTATGGGTAGGCATTTCCAAATTTCGCGCCCTTTTTCCGCGCCGCCGACCCCCATTACGAGCGGTGCACTGTGGGTAGGCATCTCATAATTCGCGCCCTTTCTCCGCGCCGTGCTAACGCCATAGCACTGCAAGCATGGAGCCCGCTGACACCACGGAAACAGTAATGGCCATTGTGAAGACCTCGATCACGGTTGCGGAGTTCATGCTGCACCGTCTGCAGAGGAATGTGATCCGGGGACAACTGCGCTTTCTGGCACCCGACGACAGTGAGGAGGAGATGGACCAGGAAGTGCACAGCAGGGACGACAGGGACACTGACGGTTTTGGAAGTAGGGCGACTGACAATCTGTCAAATTTGGTGACAATGGGGCAGGCTCATGCCATCGAACGCCGATTCTGGGCCAGGGAAACAAGCACGGACTGGTGGGATCGCATAGTGCTGCGGGTCTGGGATGACTCCCAGTGGCTCACAAACTTCCGCATGCGAAAGGGCACGTTCATGGAACTTTGTGACTTGCTGTCCCCAGCCCTCCGGCGCAAGAATACCAAAATGAGAGCGGCCCTTACAGTTGAGAAGCGAGTGGCGATAGCCCTTTGGAAGCTTGCAACGCCAGACAGCTACCGGTCAGTCGCGAATCAGTTTGGGGTGGGTAGGTCTACAGTAGGCTTTGCTGTGATGCAAGTAAGCAGGGCAATCGTCGAGCAGCTGCTACACCGGGTTATAAACCTCGGAAACCTGCAAGCTACAATAGATGGCTTTGCCGCCATGGGATTCCCTAACTGTGGTGGGGCTATAGATGGGACTCATATCCCTATCCTGGCACCGGACTACGAGGCCGCAGAGTACAGAAACCGGAAGGGATATCATTCAATGGTCATGCAAGCAGTGGTTGACCACAAGGGACGTTTCACCGACCTGTACGTGGGGTGGCCGGGAAAGCTTCATGACGCTCGAGTGTTCAGGAACTCTAGGATTTTTAGACAGCTGCAGCAAGGCACTTTCTTCCCCGACCAGAAAATTTCCGTGGGGGGGGGTGGAAATGCCGATCGTTATCATTGGGGACCCAGCCTACCCCCTAATGCCCTGGCTTATGAAGCCCTACACAGGAGCCCTGGACAGGGGTCAGGAGCTGTTCAACTACAGGCTGAGCAAGTGCAGAATGGCCGTAGAGTGTGCATTTGGCCGTCTGAAGGGGAGATGGCGTTCGTTACTGATTCGCTCAGACATCAGCGAGAGAAATATCCCCATTGTTATTGCTGCTTGCTCTGTGCTCCACAATATCTGTGAGAGAAAGGGGGAAACGTTTATGGCGGGCTGGGAGGCAGAGGCAAATTTACTGTCTGCTACTTACGAGCAGCCAGACAGCAGGGAAAGTAGAAGAGCCCACCATGAGGCCCTGCGCCTCAGGGATGCCTTGAAAACCAGTTTTATGAGTGCCCGAGATGGCGTTTGAGAATCTGCTCCCTTGCTGTGCTCTAAGCCTGCTGTCCTTGAACCCTCTTTCCCTCCCCCCTCCCCATGCTTGCAGAGGAAATAAATTCACTGTTTGAAAAATCATGGTTCCTTTATTGGTTCATCAGAAATACAAATACAGGGGATCACTGTCATGGTAGCCTGGAGGGAAACCAGCAGTCGCACTGGGGGAGGAGCGGACAGAGGAGGGGGGGGGAAGGGGGGAGAGGAGGGGTGGCCAAGACACAGCAGCTTTTAAAAGTTTTCCGAGAACGTCAGCCTGCTGCTGCTGCTGCTGCTGCTTCTGCTGGCTTGTGGGGTGGAGTGGGTCGGTCCACGGAGCTTGCCCCCCCGTGTTATCACCCCGCGTCTGGGTGGGGAAGCTATGGGACTTGGGGAGGGGGGGAGGTGGTTAGACAGGGGCTGCAGAGGTGATCTTTGGCCCTGCTGCATCTCCACCAGAGATCGCAGCATGTTGCTTTGGTCCTCCATTATACGGATCAAAGCATCCATGCGTCTTTCTTCGCGGTCCTGTCGCTGCAGCCACATTTCTTCCCTCTTTTCTGCCGCGGCTCTCGATTCCTGCCTGTCTCGATTCCTTGCCTGTATCTCTCGATCCCTTGCCTGTATCTCTCGATTCCTTGCCTCTATCAATCTTTCCCTCCATTCCGTCTGGCGGGCTGCCTCAGCACGCGAGTTCTCCAGGAGTTCACTGAACATATCATCGCGCGTTCGCGTTTTCTTTTTACGCTTTCGTATCAGCGATGCACGGCGGGAGGAGCAGAACGGGGGATTCTGAGATAATTGTTCATCTGTGGGTGAATGTGGGCAAAGAAAGTTTGAAAGTTATGAGACTGATACATTCAAGGTTAGGAGGCAGATGCAGTCTCGGACACAATGGGAGTACTATGCCATTAAAAACCTCAGTATTCAGAGGCCTGATATGATTTCTGTACAAGGTCATGTTCTACACCTAAAAGTGACTGAATAGCTCACAGAAAAGTCACAGCATCTCAGACACATATGCGTGCCTCAGCCCAACACGGCTTCTGAAATCACCGTGCAGCCGGCCATGGTAAGTTAAAAGCAGCACTTGCATATTGTAGAGTAACCCCACCCCCTTCCCCCCAGCGCGTGGCTCCCACTGAACCGCAAACTGCAAAACAAAGGCCAAAAAATCTCTCGCTAAGGGCTAAGGGCTGGTTGGGGCTCTTCCGACCGCTTGCAGACTGTTCAGATTCCCTGCTAGCTACCACTACGGGCTGGAGGGGGGGGGGGGGGGCGTTGGGTGCGCGTTGGATCTGAAGCGGAAGCAACCGCTTGCAGACTGTTCAGATTCCCTGCTAGCTACCACTACGGGCTGGCGGGGGGTGGGGGGTCAGCGTTTGGGGGGGGGGGGGCGGTTGGTCGGTCCTCAGCAGAAAAGAGTACTTTGCAGCTGGGAATCTTTACCTCCCTACTAATTGCAGTCCGTATTTCAAACAGGCAGCTATGAATGACATCACTTTGCTGAGAATTTCTCAGAGAGATAGAGAGCACATGCTCCTTGCCTCCATGCAAAGTCCTGGTCCCTTCGCTGCAATGCTAGCCTGCTCAATGATACCAGACTACTTACTACTTTCGTGGCGTGGGATGGTCTCCTATCACGGGGGACCACATAAGGCGGCTCTCCCCAGAAATCTGCTGCGGAGGATTCATCGCTACCTCCTGGATAGCTTCATTGAAATGTCTGCGGAGGACTTCCGGTCAATCCCGGAGTATATTGACAAACTCTTTGAGTAGAAATTGACCAGCAATGAAAGCACGCTAAGTCCTTAGGGCAATTTACTCATTAATAAATGCTTCCTTTAAAAAATCACGCATCATGTAATCCCTTAAAAAGAAACACTTACCCCCCTGGGAGGCTTGGGAGGGTGCTGGCTGCAGGGTGGTAAACAGCTCCTGGCTGTCTGGGAACACGGATTCTCCACTGGCCTCCTGCTGCTTCGTGAGATTTTCCTCTTCCTCATGGTCGTCCTCATCGGAATCAGTCTCCTCCCTGACGATTATCCCATCGGTGGAGTCCACGCAGACCGGTGCGATGGGTAGGGGCGCCCCCCATTATCTGATTTAGTTCATTGTAGAACCGGCATGTCCGTTTGCCTCCTTGGCTTTCTGGAACGCTTGCCTCAGCTCCTTAATTTTCACGCGGCATTGCTGGGCGTCCCTGTTGTGGCCCCTTTCCAGCATGGCGTTGGAGACTCTTCCATACGTGTTGGCATTCCATTTGTTGTTGCATAGTTCCAACATCACGGATTCCTCTCCCCAGATAGCGATGAGATCCAACACCTCACGAGTGGACCATGCTGGAGCTCTTTTCCTCTGGCTGGTCTCCAGGGCAGCTGAGCTCTGCATGGCGGCTTGTGCTGCTGATTGCTCTGAATGCCGACTGAGCTGTCCAGGTGAGCTGGCCACGCTGACCAAACAGGAAATGGTATTCAAATGTTCCCAGGTCTTATCTACCTGGCCAGAGCAGCGAGTTCAGAGTGCAGTCCAGAGCGGTCACAGTGGAGCAGTGAGGCAGTCCAGAGCGGTCAGAATGGAGCATTGTGGGACAGCCTCTGGAGGCTATTAATGTCGGTTGCGTCTTCACTAGCCCGCAATCGACCTTGGAATGTCAATTTTAGCCTTACTTCTCTCATCAGGCAGGAGTTACAAAGTCGAAATTGAGGGCCTTTAAATCGACTTTAAGGGCATGTATGTGAAGACAGGTACACGTTTGATTCGACTTAACGTCGTTAAAGTCGAATTAAAGTGGTAGTGAAGACAGGCCCCAAGTCTTTCTTTGTGTGGGGTATAACAAGCAGTCCAACAAAACGTCCCCTCCTTTCCCAGGCCACATTCAAAGTTTTAAAATGAAAATTCTTCCCTTTGTGGCTTAAATAACAGCACAGCTTTCTCCGATGCCTTAACCTGATTACTCCCTCTCAACCTGCCACCACTAGCTTCACCCTTTTCTACCCAGCAGCTGGCCCTCATAGATTAAAGAGAAAAACTGCAGGCGCTTCACACCTTTTAACTCTGTCTGTTTCCACATTCCAGCAAAGATAAAGGGGAAAACAAAAATGATGTAGCTGCCTCACAGAATACATCATTTTTGTTTTCCCCTTTATCTTTGCTGGAATGTGGAAACAGACAGACTATATATATATAGTATGTAGCGAGTCCTAAAATGGGAAGACAGGTATAGCTGAAGTAAAGGGAGAGAAGGACAGGTGCAACTGTATGTTATTACAAATACATATGTGTAGCAATCAGTAGTCTCCCATATCTTAAATTACTGCCCACAGATATTTGAGTAAGAGCAAAATTATCTACCATATGTTGTGACAAGTTTCGAGATATCAGGGCAGTCAGTTTACCTGAATCATCATTTTATGGGGACAAAGGAATTTGTGCCAACATCAACAGTGTGATCCAGGGCTCCTTTGCTGTGCTTTAGCTTCTAAGAAACAAAAATGACTATACAATCCCCCCTCCCTCCCCCCCCGACTACATTTCTAAGTGGTAATTCTGCCTCATCCGTCATCTGGGAGGATGGTGTAGTATCACAGCATACGGAATTCAGGAGTAAAGGAAGGGGATGAGGTTTATTATAAACCCACTCACATTTCATTTTAGTAATCCTGTCTCCTTCTAAGAAGATTTCTGAAAAGTAGCAGTGTTCTGCTGGATAGCTTTAATGGGATTACCTTTAAGACTGTTCTAATAAGTGGTGTTATTAAGCTGTCTGGCTCATACTGAGACTTATGCATAACCACGAGAACTCCCCCGTTTGTCCTGGTTTTATTACAAATTGGAATTAGTGTCTATCTAGTATAGGGTTTCATGTTTTAAAGAAGATTGGGTTAGGGGGAAATCTTTTGGTTAAAGCCCTTTTTATTTTGCCTAGGTTGAAAAATCCCAGTCTCTCAGCCTATAAAGTATGTCCTAAAAGGGATTAGTGACACTGTTCAGTACAAATCTGCCAGAAATTTTCAATTAAGGGCTCCTACATAAGACACCATATATTAATGTGATAAACAGTTTAGATTTTACAGGAGAAAAAATATCTGTTTTCTGAAGAGTGTTTGAAACTCCACGTGAAATTTAAAAGAATGCGCAGGGGTTGAAATGACAAAGACTCACTCTTTCAAGCCTTTAAAGTGAGTCCTTTTTAAAATGTTTTCATTTAATCAGTTTTAAACTGTTTCATGCAGAGAATATTTATCAGGACAATTTTGAACCTGACAGAAAACACATAAAAGCCAATGGAAAAGACTCACATTTACTTCACTGGGATTTGGACCAGGCCTCTTAAAAAAACCCTGAAAATAAATAAATACATATTAAAATAGATAAGAGTTAAGGTACGATAAAGATAAAAAACAACATTAACAAGATGAAAGCATCCTCTCTCTGGAGATGCTCCATGAAAATGACGAAGGCCAAAATAATTGAACTCATTTAAGGATTTATGGAAATGGGACGAGGGCGAGAGCTGGAAGATGCATGTGCCACTTAAAAGGAGGAAAGAGTCTCTACAGGATAAAAAAAGTGTGAGATATAGCTAAGATACTTGTGCTGCTGAGGCACATTGTATTTATAGGCTGTCACAAGGGCAGTCACCAGCAGTATTGGCAATGCTGTCTTCATTGACAAGCAGTTTAACCTTGAAGGGATGGGCCTGTGGACTCTGGGAATATCAATGGCATCCTTCAGGCCACTGAATTATTTTTTGGGATTTGATCCTCCTCCCATTTATGTCAATGTCAAAACTTTCATTGATGTCAATGGGAGCCACGGGAGGCTTTAAGTATAATAGTTTTGAGGTGTTGAGATGGCAGCTGACTGGGAAGTTGTTGCTCCTTTCTCTGATACATGCTGCCACATTCCCAGACAAGAAGCTTATAGTTATTCTCTGTTAAAAGGTGTCTATGGGCCTTTGGGCATGGATGCCTTAAGAATTAAAATGATTTTTTATCCACTGTACTAAAGCTTTTTTAAAAAGTGGTCTCAGAAAATAATGAGCATTTGAAAAGGAATCTTCCTACCAACAGTTCAAAATTTCTATTTAGGGTTTCCATGCTGGGATGTGGGACTCCCCTCCAAAGCACTGGAGCCACCATTGGAAGAATGCAAATAGAATACAAGAAGCTGGAGGGTGGCGTTATTTTTCAAATGGAAAATAAAACAGAACATTCTAATTTTAAAACCATAATAAAAATAACAGCTGCCATGACTGTAAGTCATGATCTGCAGATTTAGCTGTGAATCGGCTGCTGTTTTGCTTTTGTGTAGCTATCAGCACTTTAAGTAATATGAGAAACCCTTATGGAAATCAAGTATTTCAATCTCAAATACGGACTTTTCTCTAGTATATATGTAGAATTCTTTTTTTTCCCTTAAACAAGTGACCCTAAACTTTGCTGCAATGCTTTTCCCCCCTCCACACACACACTTCCCTGGCTCCCCTTCCTTTTATGGATTTGGGGTAGTGAAATCCAAGTGGTGTTTCCTAACTACAATAGAATAAATGCCAACTACCACTAGAAGGCATTCCAAACAAACAATGGGGCTAAGATTCTGATCGCTTTCCCTCTGCTGCATAGAGTTTTACTTTACGAGGAATCTGTTGGTAGTCAATGGCTGACAATGAGGACACTATTGTCACAAATCTCATCTATGGTTATGCATAGGACTCTGAAGTCTGAACCCTGTTACGGAGCTCGCCACAATGAGGTCATCAGAAGTCCACATCTATGATGTTTGATGATGCAGCACCTTTCACATGCAGCCTGGAAACTATTTTGTCAATTCTGCTCAAACTTGTTACATGATGATCTCGTCAGAGACCACCAGTGAGTCCTGTGCGAAGGTATTTGCTCGAGTTCTTTGAGATTGATGCCAGCCCACTGGAGACTGCTCTTCAGGTTATTGTTGAAGCACTTATACAGATGACCCTTCTTTCTTTTGCTATGCCTCAACCTGACATACAAGATCTGTTTTGGGAAACAGTGGTCTTCCATTCGATCGCATGTCCGGTCCACTTAAATTGTGGTCTTAATAATGTTTCCTCTATGCTGGTTGTGTTTGCTCTCTTAAGGACTTTAGTACTGGTCACTGTCCTGTCAGGAAATGCTCATTATTGAGCAGAAGGAGCACATGTGAAATTGCTCAAGTTGCTTAATGTGCCATCTATAAAGAGTCCCTGTCTCATATCCAGATTGGAGAGATATTAGAACTCACTATGGATCTTCAATTTGAGGGAGACACATATACTGTGTTGGTTAAGGACTTTTGTTCAGAGTTGGACTAGTGTTTGGATGGCTTTACTAATTCTGGAGGCAATTTCCTTATCAAGAGAACCATCACTTGAGATGGTGCTGTTCAAATTCTTGAAATAATCCATATTTTTTCAGCTGTGTGCCTTGGATGAAGATGGCTGGGGCTCGGAATGGAGGTGCTGGCTGGAACAAGACCTCTGTCTTACCGAGACTGATGGTGAAGCCAAAGAGCTGGGATGCTTCAAGGAATCTATCAACAAAGACCTGAAGGTCATGGTCTGTGGGTCATCAAGGCACAATCGTCTGCCAAAGGTGCTTCAGTTAGAAGTGTCTTAAGCATCTTGGTCTTAGCACTGAGTCTTCAAATGTCAAAAAGGGAGCCACCGAGTTGGTAGTGGATGTATATTGTGACAGACCGCTCTCTCACCCCTCTCAGGAACACAGGCAGGAAACCCTTCTCTGCTCCAAACAGTGCTCTTTATTCACAGTGCAGGCCCCACCACCAATATATACAACTTTGTACAGTTCCCAGCTCTACAGACTCTATATAGTCCAGCTTACAACTCCAAACACTCAGCTCTGAATAGCTCAAACCACCACCTCACTCTATACCATCCCCACCACACTGGGCTTGCCTTCTCGCAGGCCTTTTATCCCCCTGAGGAGGCTGCCACCAGGTGCAACCCCTCAAGGCTAATTGCCCTGCAGCCCAGGTGGCTGATTAGCCTTTCTGCAAGGGAGGTTTGCAGGCTTCTGCTCCCTCTTAAAGGGCCGGCAGGGCTGGTTCAGGCACTCCTGGCCAGCACCCTGCCACACACCTCCCCCCTTAGCCTAGCCCCATCGGGCTGGGCTCGGACCCTTCAATATTTTCCAATTGAATCCAACAGGGCCCTCGAACCCTTTCTCCTCATTTCTCTCACCATAGTAGCATGGTCCTGAGGCTTTGGGGTGTCATGTCCGGCAGTGGCAGAGAATCCCACTGCTTTTTTTCTTTCTGCCCTCGCCTCTTTCACAGGCGCCGCCTGGGCAGGGGGTTGTGGTACTTTGCCCCCCTGCTTTTCGGGGCTAGGGCCAGCTGAATACCTCCCACACAGCAGACAGTAGGGTGGAAGTGTCCGTCCCTCTGCCTTCTGCTCCTCACATAGGGTGCAGGGAGTCGGTGGCTCCCACCCCTCCCAGTGCTCCTTGGGGCTAGGGCCAGCTTCCTCTGCCTCAGCTTCCCTTGCAGCTGCGGCGGAGAGCCCTACTTCTAGCCTCGCACATGAAAGGCAGGGTATCGGCCGTCCCTGTGCCCTTCGGCGCTCACACCACTCACATGGTGCCTCACTGCACAGGGCAACTTCCCCGGCCTCAATTTCTCCCTGACTCTCACAGGAGCTTGGGGCTTCCTCTTCTGTGGAGCTCACCTCCTGCCCTAGTCTCTGTCGTTCAGGGCTAGCTAGACCCTTCACTGGGTTATTGGGCTGAGACCCACCCCTTCGGTTGGCCGAACTCCCCTTACGGGTTCTCACGCCCGGCCTTGGGGCAGCCCGGGGCCTCGTTCCTCCCACTGGGCCCCAGTCCCGCCCAATAATTACGGGGCAAGGTAACCCCTCTGGCACGCCGACCCGCTTCCAGCGGAATCTGCCGCTGACTTCTAGGGGGACCTGGGCCACCTGACAGGTCTTCCTGTCCCCATGGACGCACTGTAGGTCCATGGTAGCCCCCGGAATTAGCCACTCGGGGCGTACCAATGCTCTGCGGATGAGCGTACAGGGGGAGGCTGAATCCACTACCCCCGGTTGGGACTTCCTTCCCACCTGTACCCGCAGAGTGGATATCCCCTTACGTGGTTTCCGCCCCCAAACCTCTGTCCACCCACACCAGTTAGAGTAGTCGCACTCCATGGCTGGGCAGTCCCTCTTAATATGCCCTGGCTTCCCGCACTGCCAGCAGGTAAGCCGGGCCGCTCTCTCGGGCACCCCCCTGGGCTCCCCATCAGTCCTTTTCCCTCTGGGCGGAGGGGAGTCCACGGGCCGACGCCCCAAATCCCGGACCCGTCGCGGTCGGTCTTCTCCCCGAGGTCCTTCTGCCTCCACGTACTCCTCAGTCAGGCGCACCGCAGACTCCACCGTCTCCGGCTGGTGCCTCCTGACCCAGGTACGGACAGTCTCGGGGAGGCTGAGCAAAAACTGCTCCAAGATCAGGGAGTCCATGATTTCCTCCCCTGACCGGGCCTCTGGCCTTAGCCAGCGCGTCGCCCAGTCTCTTAACCTCTGGGCAAACGCCCGGGGCCGCACCGCCTGCGCCCAGCGGGCTGCCCGCAACTTCTGTCGGTACTTCTCCGGTGATAATCCGACCCGGTCCAAAATGGCCGCTCTTACAATGTCAAAGTCTCGGGCCTCTGCAGTCCCCAGGGCCATGTAGGCGGCCTGGGCTTCGCCCGCAAGATAGGGAGCAAGCCGGAGGGCCCAGGTGGTCCGCTCCCACCCGGCTGTGGTGGCTACCCTCTCAAAGGTCCCCAGGAAGGCATCGGGGTCATCCGCCGGGCTCATCTTACAGAGCCCCCAGCCCGGCAGCCGCATGCCCTCTCCTGCCCCACGACTCACCAGCTGCTGCAGGAGAGTTGCCTGGGTCTTTGCCTGCTCCTGGATAAAGTCCTGCAGCGTCTTCTGCTGCTCGGCTTGGGCCTGCTGCAAGGCGTGCATGGCCTGCTGGGTCTGTTTTTGCTGCTCCACGAGCCACTGCAGGGTTCCCTCCATCTCGGGGCCACCAGTTGTGCTGCTGGTGTGGCGATCCCACCTCTGACACCACTTGTGACAGACCGCTCTCTCACCCCTCTCAGGAACACAGGCAGGAAACCCTTCTCTGCTCCAAACAGTGCTCTTTATTCACAGTGCAGGCCCCACCACCAATATATACAACTTTGTACAGTTCCCAGCTCTACAGACTCTATATAGTCCAGCTTACAACTCCAAACACTCAGCTCTGAATAGCTCAAACCACCACCTCACTCTATACCATCCCCACCACACTGGGCTTGCCTTCTCGCAGGCCTTTTATCCCCCTGAGGAGGCTGCCACCAGGTGCAACCCCTCAAGGCTAATTGCCCTGCAGCCCAGGTGGCTGATTAGCCTTTCTGCAAGGGAGGTTTGCAGGCTTCTGCTCCCTCTTAAAGGGCCGGCAGGGCTGGTTCAGGCACTCCTGGCCAGCACCCTGCCACAATATCCCCTGATCCAAGTCCTTTGTGGCATGGCTGAGGACACAGGCAAAAAGTAAGTTGAACGGCACTGGAGCAAGCATGCCGCCTTGCGTTACTCCATTTGAGATTTTGAATGTGTCAGTAAAGTCACCAGTGGAGAGCACTTACACTGTTATGTGGTCATGGAACAGACAGATGATTTGTATGAATCTTCTTGGGCTTCTTGGCTCTGTTGACCATATCAAAAGCTTTGGTCAACTCATTGAAGGCTGCATACGGGGCCATGTTCTTCTGTAAACATTTTTCTTGGACTTGCCTGATGACAAAATATCCTTAGTACTATGACAAGGTCTGAAACCACATTGAGATTCTAAAGTTCTCCTCAGGTATGTTTGCAACTAGTCTGTTCAGTAAAATGTGAGCTAGTATTTTCCCTGCTGTACAGAGGAGGGAAATGTCTCTGTAGTTTCTGAAGTCAGCTTTGCTGGGTTTGTTTTTGAACAGTGATACAATAACAGCATCTTTGAAGTCGTGGCACTTCTTCCTCCTCCCAAATGTTACTCAAGATATCATGAAACAGCTCAATAGCCTTTGGGCCTGCTGCTTTGTACAATACTGCTGGAATACCATCCATTCCAGATGCCTTGCCAGAGTTCAATTGTTTGATGACTTTTGTGACCTCTTCAACTGATGGAAGAAAGTCTAGATCCTCTTTGATGGGTTTCTTGGGTAATCAATCAAGGACATGACAATTGACTGTGGATGGTCTATTGAGCAGACTACTGAAGTGTTCAGCCATAACTGTATGATTCCATCCTTGTCTTTGATGAGAATTATACCATCTGCAGACTTCAGGTGAGCTCTGCCAGATTTAGATGGTCCATACACTGCTTTGAGAGAGTCAAAGAACATCCTGGCATTGTTTCTATTCATGTAATGCTGAACATCTGCAGATTTCCTCTCTGACAATTCATCTGGCATTCTTCTCAGTTCAAACTGGGCCTTGCTCTGTAGGTACTTAAACCTCTCTTTCTTTAAAGTGAGATGGTTCTGCCATTCAACAAACACTTTCTGCTTGTGACTTAGGATTTTGGAAACGTCCTCATTCTCATCAAACCAGTCCCAGTGGCCCTTTTTCTTTTGGGCCCAGCACTGATTTAGCTGTGTCAATAATCACATCTTTGAACTGGTTCCATTTTTCTGTTCAGTAGCCTGTGCATGGTGGGCATGAAAAAAACCTTGTTGTCATGATACTGCTGATAGTCAATGTTCTTGAGTTTTCCTATATTGAAGGCTATTCTGTTGGACTTGGGGTGCTTGCCTTGGGGTGGGGGTGGGTGGGTGGGGGGAGAACAACTCTTTGCAGGTTGAGTGCTGCTCTTACCTGTCTGTGGTCTATTTAGTATTCTGTGCCATGCATGGCTCTGGTAATTCTGAAATTGTGGATGTCTTGTTGATGGGTGATAACATAGTTGATCAGGTGCCATTATCTGATAAATATAAAACGATGCTCCCACAGTCCATTTTCCCTAAAGATGGTGTTTGTGATGAGCAGACTATGTTCTGCACATTTACTCAAGAGGAGGAGTCTGTTGCTGTTTATCTTTCCCATTCCATGTCATGCTATTACACCTCTTCAGTCACTGCTGTCTTTTTCAGTTCTAGTGTTGATGTTTCCCAGCAGGATGAGCTTGTCATATGCAGGGGTCCAGGTTAGAGAAGAACTGCTCCTTACTCTGTGAGGAATCTCACTGGTTTTAAAAGGACTCCTTTCGAGTAAGGTATTTCTCAGGCTTGTGAGGCCCTAAATGCAAATAGAATCATATTACAGAGTCCATGCACGATGTTGTTCCAGCTAATAAAAACTGATAGTGCAGGTAGACGTTCTGTTGAACTGTACAGTGCTCTCAGATTTCAGAATACATCTAAGCAATATGTCTTGCTCCTTTATCTGGCATGGGGTGAAATCATTCCTTTCAAATGCCATAGAAAAAGCTATATATTCCAAGATTTTCGCTGCTTTCTGGTGACTCCCCCAGGAGCTACCACACTTGCATTGCTATTGAGTGCAGTACCTCCACATAACGTCCAAGCAAGGATATGGATTACTGAGCTCACCGAGCGATATGAAAGCAGTACTTATAGTTTTGGGGTTTTAAAGAGTTGGAAGTTGTTCAAGAAGTGGGAGAGTGTAATAATTTTATTATTTTTAAAGGATGAAAGACTTCAGGAATCCATGATTAAATTTCTATTGACAGTAAGTTATTATTGGAAATTATTCCATTGTTTCCCATGTTACATGTATGCGTAGTCTAAAATTCCTCAGTACAGACATATAAAAACAGAAAAGAATGGAATAATGCATTATGGGTAAAATTTTCATAAGAACCTAAATGACTTTAGTTTCTATGTCTCATTTTCAAAAATGACCAAGCACTTTGGAAGCACACTCAAGGGGATGTTAAGTTCCATGTAGTCTCACTGCTAGCTCAAAGATAAAGAAACAGTGCAGATACTAGCTGTGATTGAGAGAATGGCAGCCAATAGTCACACTGATTATCTAAACTGCAGTTTCTATGAATGAAGATACAGGAGATGGAAAAAGTGAAGAATTTGTCATCAGTAGTGACTTATCAAAACTGCCAACAGGCCAATTCTGTGGCTCAGTGCCAACATGTGACCATGTTTAGGATATTTTTGGAGCCCTGCATGTATACCCTTCCCTCTGAAGAAAGGAGGGAATGCTGTATGTGTGGGCAGAAAGGTGTAGCTTTAGAAGATGAAAGAGATCCCGTGTTTCTATTTCATAGAACTTCAATAGATGTGGACCATTTCAGTTGAATTTTTTCTTTTTCTCTTTTTTAGACCAATTTACTAAAAATTTCTCTGTTCCCTATAACTAGTTTACATTCCTAATCTTCATATGGTGCCTATTAATGGAACACAAATATGGAATGTTAAATCTCTGTATATTTCAAGCTATCTATAGCCCTCAAGGATCAGGGGAAAACTAAACAAGAGAGCAGGCAGCCTTCCAGAACTAACACAGCTTTAACAAACACATGAAATATTTATAGAGCACGTAAAGAACAAAGAAAATATAGCACTTCCGCTATTTACAATTTCTTTCAGTGCTTCAGGAATTCTGGTCCCCTGCCATGTTGTTGCTCTGAGCACAGGGCCACTGCTGAGCTATTCTATGCACTCAGAGTTGCCTTGATTTTGTCTAGAGCCTCATTTTCATAGTTCTTAAAGGGACTCACTTTCCAAAGCATAGATATTTTGTCATCACCTTAATTAACTTTTTACAAGGGAATCCATATATTTAGCTATGCTTTTTTGTGGGGGGTGGAGGCAGGGGAGAGAGGGGAAGGTGTTTTTATAAAATTTCAATTCCAATGGTCACTTTTAAGAATATTGTCACATTGCCCAAAGGTAACTGAATGTTATCATGAAACTGTCTTATCCAGCCATTAAAAATGAACATCTTATAAGGGACTACAAAAATATAAAAGCCTTATTGCTACTAGAACAGTAGGGTGGCAACCATAGATTTCTTTACTTTCCTACAAGATCCACAGAAACACAACCTTTCAGACTCCCGATTTGACAAATATCGAAGGCAATTGTTCCCTTGTCTCCACCATAAAGGGCTCATGCAGTGCTCAACATCTCACAAGAATGGCCCTGGTGATTCTGTGTCAGCCAACAATCACAATGTTATTAGGCACAGAGTTAGCATATCTATGCTGGAGACAGGAATCCAAACTGAAATCAGCGCTCTGTAATGGGCATCTTGCTACTCCATCTGCAAGTTGTACAAATGCAGTGGTTATTCAAAATTTAAGCCACAGACTACAACTTTCTTAATATCTTGATCCCAAAACATCAAGTTTTACAAAGCTGGCATAAAAAGGAAGAAGGGATGGGAAATGGGAGCAAAGTTAAAGTACTTTCACTCTATTGGTTTCTTTTGAGATTAACTATAACTCTGAATTTTAAAAGATTTTTCTGACAAGTTCTTGAAGGATTTTTACATGCAAGTTACCAACATTTACTCTGAACCTTAAGATCATTTTTCCTAGGATAATAGAAATCTATTCTAATCTATAATTACAGCATTCTAACCATAATACAATGAAATGCAAAGTCAGTTTTGAGTTGTAGAGCTGTTTATAACTTGAAAGGTAAATACGAATCCTGTTTAGTTTTCCTATCACTGTTCATAACCAGTCATGCCATGAATAGAGTACATTGACAGTTTCACTATGTTTGCTCACTTTTATCACCACATCAGAACAAAGCATTCCTCTTTCAGTTTCAATACCATTTTTGGAAGAAAGAAAATGTTATTCATAGAAGAAGATAAAATTCAATATTCTAGATCACACAAAATGCCCAAACTAAACAACAAAAAATGTTCTGGTTTCACAGCTGAGATATTTTATCATTTCTCAGTATTGAAAACTGCGACTATTTGCTCATCACATTATCCTACTGATTGGGAAGGCAGCACAACAAAAAGGTGACTATTGGTACTGGATGTTTGCTCATGCTGGAGAGAAAGTGCAAGAGACATAGTACACAGGTCAACAACTTCCTGTAGAAGAACTTGTAAAAAGGACTGTTATCCTCCTACAAATTTGCAGGTCTGTGTGGATAATACATGAACATCAAAAGGAGCCAAACTCACTAAATAAATTATTCATTGTCATTAGTTCATGAGCTGTACTCTAAATCCTGAACAGCATAAATAAAGGAAGCTTTAGCGTTGTCAAGAGAATGGCCTCACATCTTTTGCTTTGTGGACTAGTAGGACTGTGTGCTGGTGAATATTATTGAGGAACTAGTGTTGCAAAGCCAACAGCAAGAGGTGCTTATTTTGGATTTTTAAAAAGTGAGTATATGTGCACACACACACACACACACGACTGGCAGAATTACATAATTTTTAAACGGTCACCCAAATGGTATATTCCCATCACCATGGGTAACAGAAATCTAGGCCCCAAAAGAGTCTAAGTAAGATGATGCTATATTAATTCATTACTGCACAATAAATTGAGAATATCTACTGAACTTTGGAACTGAAAGAGAGCGGATACAAATATAGGGATTGTTTTTAATCAAAGCTAGACTGGGACGTGAGCTCTTATCACAGAATAAACTCACATAGCTTCCTGAAAATGAATTGCAGACAAAGCATGGAACAGATTTATTTAGAAAAAAAACTGTGAAAGATCATGTAATTAGGGAAATTGTGATCTTGGATATTCCTGTATATTTCCAGGGTAACTTCACCAACTCACATCTGGCCTCTTAACTGTTGTGTTTAGAGAGTTCATAAAGCACCTCTTTGCCCGTCTGCTGTATTGCTAACTGATTTAAAGAGTCTACTTAGCAACCTTTATTGTGAGCAATCAAAATATGGGTATCTTGGCTCAGACTACAAGGGTCACGTGCATATCATTCCTTCCTTCTTGAAATGCTGTCAGGCCATTACATGGGTGTAAAGTCTCCCTATGCAGTGTCTGGCAATACAAAAGTGGAAATAAAAATAGGGAGATGCAACATTATTATTTTAATAATTATGGGTTAGCTTAAAATGACTAATCTATTTTAAAAACTTGCCATTGTCTAGGTTAGCAGTTCTCAACCAGGGTTTGTAGAGGTCTTCCAAGGGATACATCATCTCATCTGGATATTTGCCTAGTTTTACAACAGGTTACCTAAAGAGCACTAGCAAAGTCAGTACAAACTAAAATTTCATCCAGACAGAATGAGAAAGTATTTTTTCAGTAATATGCTGTGACACATGTGTATTTTTATGTCTGATTCTGCAAGCAAGCAGTTGTTAAGTGGAGGTGAAAGCTGAGGTAAGCAAAAGAAATCAGACTCCTGAAAGTGTCACAATAGCCTAGACAGGTTGAGAACCACTGGTCTAGGTAGAGTATCACAGATGTTTCTGAATGGTGGTTGATTTGTTATGTGGCTAGGTTTACAGAATTTCACCTTTTGGGGATTTACATAAAAATCTCAGAAAGGCTGTCAAAATACTGGTGCAAATATGAAGAGATCATTTATACAAGATGCCATGTACTTTGCCTCTAGCTTGTTTTCCCCAGTACTATTATTAAATATATTCAGACAGGTATAAGACTTTTTCACCTCAGCACTCAGTTATTCCTTGATCCTGCTATGTCTTAGCCCTATATTTATGATGTCATAGTCTAGTGCTGTGGAAATGTTTATGAATTCACAGAGTATTCCAATTTCACTATGGGATTATTGGGAAGGAAGAGAGAAGTTGTGGAGATGAAACCCCTTATCTCTATACATCAGGAGTTCTCAAACTGGGAGCCAGGACTCCTCAGGGGGCTGCAAGGTATTACATGAGTGGTTGCAAGTTCTCAGCCTCTATCCCACACCCTGCTTCTCCTTCAGCATTTATAATGGCATAAGTATATTAAAAAGTGTTTTTCATTTATAAAGGGGGGGGGTCACACTCAGAGGCTTGGTATGTGAAAGGGGTCACCAGTACAAAAGTTTGAGAACCACTGCTATACACCATCACTGCCAAAAGTTAGTATGTGTCAGGAATAATTCTGAGTAACACATGAAAAGAAAATAGAATTATTTTTCAAGAGTATATATTTCAAAGTTTGTCTCAATGGCAATGTATCTCTGTACTTCAATTTTAATATAGCTTTTTGCACTGAGTTTTTTTGTTGTTTAATAGAAAAAAGGAGAAAGGAAATTATTTCATGGAAACATATGAAGGTTGATTGATGCCTCTAAAAGTGTCAGTGTCTGAAACACTCAGAACTTTGAAGGCATAACATTACATGTCAAAATAGGAACTCTTTGGTGCCATGGTTTAACTTCACATTCAAGTTTCCTAATTTGGGGAGCTGGTTGGTGAGAAAGAGCAAAAAGAAGTTTGTCAAGCGGTCTATGTGCTTCCACGACAGGAGGCTGACATTTGCCTATTTATTTATGGTAACTGCCACCTTTCTAAAGGTTCAAGAAGGATGGTGCCTGCTCAAAGAGAATTCTAGGTAGGGATATGAAGTAAGTGATCCAAATCTCCTGAAAAAAATTAGTATTGCAGATTACACTGGTAGATTTTATTAAAAAGGCTGTTGACTATCTAAAAACCAAGAGCATAGACTGATAGGTTTTGAGCCTAAAGCATTCTCTCACTCCTAAAGGAGGGCCAGCTGAGGCATATTAATGACTAGGCTGTGTAAATAATTGATTTTTTGGTTCACCCAGCAGTTCTAAAAAATAAAAATTGTGCCAGGTCAAATAAAACGTTCATTCAAGTACATATAATTTTTTAAAAATTAAAATTTAAGGACATTTGTAAACTAAAATTAGATTTTATTTTGAAAGTGCCAAAATGAAATATTTTGGTGTTGGGGATTTTTTTCCCCCTCCTAAAACATTTTAGCGAATTTGACATAAGTTCACAAGTGTTTCAGTCAACAAGAAAATGCATTTTTCACAGAAAAGTGTGTCAAAATTTCCCCCCCACTTCTGTTAATGATACAGCGTATTCAGCCTCAAGTGTAAGTCTTCATATACCCATAACATGAACTGACAAAGCTACACTCTTTTTTACTGACTTACACATGCAACTTTAGTCTAAAAAAGCAGCAGCTATAAAAACTTTACCCTAAATATACAAATAATAAAAATACCCCAGTAAATCCATAGGTCATACTTCAGGTTGCTGTATGTTGATAAAATATGAATGTATAGGTAATGAGATGCAGGTGTTATGTAATCACAACTTGATTTACTACTTTCTTAACTATTTGCTTCCTTGATTTTAACTGCGTGCATTTTGTAAATAATGTCATATGTAAGTACGCTGTGGGAAATCCTGGTCCCACTGAAGTCACGAGTTTTGTGAGATCAGGATTTCACCTATTGTTGTTGAGTTTGATTATAGACGGTGAAAGATTATAGTCCTGTGTATCAATACCTCTGCCCTGTGAATTAGTGTTAGTGTGAAAAGCTTTAATGGATTATTAATAAAAGCCCCAGGCAGGACCATGTTCTTTCAACAGCTATTCTGTTAATATAATTTGCAAGTACAATACGTATCCTAGACACCATTGCTAAAAATCACTCTTTCCAACTTGCAGGGCAATATTTATCCTAAGACCCATTCATGGATGAGACTATCGTGCAGAAGAGGCTTTCTCTGCAGTACCCCTTGGTACAGCCACTACACATGAAGAAGCTTTTTATGACCTGCAATAGCATATAAACTATAAAAATGTGTTTCTACCAGGGAATTCTAGGACACCAGATAGTAAAGGTAACAGAAAAGAAACAGATGATTAATTACATAAAAAAATATTGGGTTAAGCTAGTGTGACTTTTTCAAGCATTACATTTCAGTCTGGGCTCTTATACAGCCCTCAAAAGCATAGGGACTAAGATCTTACTGGCGTCTTTTGGAGTAAATTGGTTAGAAAGACATAAACAGAGGAGAATTTGCAGAATGGCAAATATCTTGAAATGAACCGTCAGGACAATTGGAAGCAGGTCTATAATAATGTTTTATTCTCTACTTATTTTTATGATCCCTGCATAACATATTGGAAGCAGCTGTGACATTTTTGAACACCAGGGAGATGTGATAGACCTATTTAATAAAGTGGGTTAAACAGCCCCACGTGGTCCGAAGATTTAAAGACCAGGAAATATCACAGACAAATGAGAAAATAGGATGATCTAGACCAGATCAGGTCATTGAAATAGATTTTGATAAGAGATGGTCATATAAATTACAGATTTTAAGGTAAGTATGTCATGTCACATTATATTTTATTATATTATATATTTTACATTATAAAAGTACAGTATACTCTAAGGTTGATTATTATATCACCCCTGAAAATACGGATATAGAAACTGTCCATACAGATTCACATTAGGATAATATTTGGTCTATACAGGCCAATTTAGACACATTTTAATACATTTTTTTCCAAAAACAGATGGGATCTTTTGGAGCTCTAAAGTCATCATTTTTTCAGACTCTATGTGTATGCTTGAAAGGAACTTCCGTGGTGGTTTAAACAATATTTAAAACACATTTGTGTTTGTTTTAGCTGTGCAGCTACTAGCTGCGAACACTGAACCATGCTCTGCCTTAAAATACATATCTGCCATGCCATTGAATTAGTCCTTTAAAACTAAAATGTATTTTAAATCAAAGTTGTATCTGTATTTATGGGATTTGGTGGTGAACGCAGTAAAATGGAAGCTTTTAAAAATATCCTTGTCCATGTACATGAGCTTGACATCATTGCTGTGTAAACTTACAGGTGTTCTCAAAATCATATCGATAGATGTCAATTTAATTATTTTACATTTACATGAGTGTAATTGAGATCAGATTACTCAAGGAATAGTTTCTCCTTCTTAACAGTGTCTAAGAAAACAAAGTACAAGAATAGATTATTATTTATTGTCTGTTTAACTGCTCCTTTTGTACCTGAAAATATAACTGTAGAAAAATTTTAGAGAGGAGAATAAAAGTAAAGCCAATATCTTATTTTAGTTCAGAGAGTTGATTATACAAGGCCATAGCATCTCATTGGATTTTAGACAAAATCATTCCCCCATTAAAATCAGATCAATGGAAAGGTCTATATTTAAAAACCTCAGCACTAAGATTTTAATTCTGGCCACATTGAAGAAAATGGCAAGACTGCCATCAAGTTGGTTAGGGCCAGAATTTAATCCTTACTGTTTTAAGTGTCCTATCATGTCCAATGCTGCCAAAGGTATGTATATAGATTACCTCTCAGACATAATTTGTTTGCCAATAGATTTAATGCACCAAATACTCAGATTCCCAATTACCAGGGTAGCAATGGTCTCTTATTAGCCTTATGTTACTTCCTGTTTACGATGTTTGCCCACACAATGTTGTGTATTCAATGCTTACTTGTTTATATACTATTCTATAGCTATTTTTTGGAAACATAAATAACGGTGGGTAAACAACAAAAGCAGATGCACAGTATAATAAATGGATATAGCACATAGTAGTTTAAATGTAAAGTAAATTGGGCCTGTCTGTAGATAAATCCAGATTTACTCTTGCCCAACTGACAAAGAGCAGAATTTATTTTCCTTATAAATTACTGCTGTGTAGCAATTGCTTTTTGAGATAATCTAAAAGTTGTACTCATTCTAGAGATCTTAAATCAGCTTCTCAGCTATCATACTAGGTGAATACAAAACTTGTTGATATTTCCCCATCTAGACTACCTGGGTCCCAGTGGGAAAAAGTAAAGCATGTGTCCACTTATGGCTGGGCACTGGTTACATAGCTAGCCCTTTGCATGTAACGGTGGTAACTCTTCCTTAATAACTATCTTACATCTGCACATTCACCTATTACATTTATAGCATTAATGGGATCAGATGATTCTCTGGAAGGATTCGTCAGACAGTTGTCAGACAGCAGCCTGTCAGTAGAGATCTCAGAACAGCCAGTTATTTTCAAATTACCACAATTACGTAAATCTGATAAGGAAACTCAAAGTCAAGGAATTGCATAAAGGAAACTGGAAAAAACAACAACTGTACATCAGTATGATACCAGTGCAGTACCACCATGCTCTGATTGGCTGACAATTCCACTTTTGTATAATTTACATTCATTTTTATGTCTGATTATAATTTAATTAAGTAATTAAAAGCCCTAATGATTAGCAATTTCCTTGTGGAGAATATTGCACGATTAACCAACAATCAATAAGAAGTGCATTTGCAGAGAACATATCATGCTTATTAAAAATATTTATCCTTTTTGATCTCTCTCTCATGATAATGCCAAAAGGGCCCAGTGGACCCCAGTGTGCTATACACTGTATAGACACACAGCACATAGACAATCCAGACCATGAAATGTTTCCAATCAAACTGGACAAGAGAGGGTGAAACAAAGGAAGTATATTTTACAGATGGGAACAGGGACGACGACAGGGGGGTACAACGGGTACAGCTGTACCAGGCCCCGGACTTAAGGGGGGCCCCCTTAAATCCGGGGCGGGCCAGTACGCAGCCAGTACCCCCTTGTCGTCGGGCCTTTGAGCAAGGCGCGGCTCCGGGCAGCCGCTGCAGCGCTCATCAGCCCCCTCCCCCGGCACCCAGCAGCCTCCCCCGACCCCCCTTTGCTTCTCCCGGCCAGGCCACGCGGCCAGAGCGCATGCGGGGGTTGGGCCCCCGCGGGCGGCGGGAGACCGGCTGGGGGGAGGCCCCGCACGATCTGCGTATGGGGCCCCAAAATTCCTGTCGCTGGCCCTGGATGGGAACTGATACACAGAGAGCATGAGTGAGGGAACTGAACTGACCCCTGCTCTCCTAAGGCCCAGTCCACTGACAGTTCACTCAGAACTGAGACTGGGATTTAAGGGAATTGGGCAACCCACTCCTGCTGGAAGTCAGAGATTTGGGTGCCTAACTCTTTAAGGCTGGGATTTTAGAGACCACCTAAGTGTCCCAACATGTGCCGGGACCCCAGGATCTACCTTGCCATCACTGGGCCTTTGCTGTCCTGATTCTGAAAGATGTCCTGACCAGAGAGGGGGACACAGATGACAACACCATCTCCACTAACTGGCTAAATCCTGACCGTCATTTGGGGATGAGAGACTTCTCTTTCCTCTCTCCCCTTTTTCCTTCTGTTTAAGAAGTCTAGTTGAGCCATCTCAGATTGTTACATTGCTGTAAGCCTGTGATGAGACACACAATAAAAAGCAACTCTCTGAACAGCCTCAGGCTGGCACAAGTTTGCCAGATCTGAGTGACTAAGACTAGATGTTGTGCCCGCGTTTCTTCTCTCCAGCAGTGAGGTTGCAATTGAGAGCTAAAAACAGAGATAGAGGCTGCATCTTTTCTCTCCCTTTGTGTGTGCGTGTGTGTATGTGTTGGTGTCATTTTGTGTCTTTTTAGCAAATGGGATTGGATTTTAACAAAAGTAACCACAGCAGCTCCAGCCCATCTCAACTGACTGTTCCCCTTCCCCGCCCCCCCAAAACTATTACCCTCTTCAATGCCATCTAAAAGACTTAAAGGCAGGGGTTCTTCTAAAAAACTCTCACCATATAAAGGGAAAGGGAGCAAGGGATATTAAGAATGAAAGTCTTGACACTTCATTTCAAATGCTTTAACTGTGTCTTTCTTTCTTTCTTTTTTTTTTTTTTACTGTATCTTCAGTACAAGGTTAAACGTGCTCTTAACCACAGATTTGCCATAGTACCAAGCAGGCTGAAGTCTCTGTAGACCAAATCCTGAAGCTTGTTTAAACCTATTTAATGTTGGACATTTCAGAGTCACACTGAAACTTTTGATACCCATTTACTCCAATCAAAATTAATTCAAGAGCAGGTCAATTGAAAGATACCAAGCCCCAACAGGAGTCAATGGGAGTTTAAGATCAGGATCACACAAGTGTCTCAATGTTAACAAGATTAGAGTCCAACTAATTCTATGACAGAAAACCAAAACACTTCAAAATCATGAAAGTTTAATGCCCCATAGATCAGACATAATGCAGCAAGCACACAACCCAATATGGGCACT
Source organism: Sternotherus odoratus (assembly GCA_032164245.1). NCBI lineage: Eukaryota > Metazoa > Chordata > Testudines > Kinosternidae > Sternotherus > Sternotherus odoratus. Next base: position 35,273,846 of record JAVMKO010000004.1, read on the forward strand.
GGCCACATGCTATAACTTTGTACTTGTGAGTCATTTTTAGAAAATATGAGCTCATTGTTTTTCTGAGGATAGAGAACAAATCCATTACAGTTTTACTCAGTCAGTACAATGCAGCTGAGAATTTTAACGCAATGAGCCTGGGACAGGCACTGTTTTATATGAGTAAATCAAATGAAAAAATAAGTGAGGCCCAGATCCTGCAATTCACTGCAGGCACAAGAAACTTTCTGCAGGCACATGGGTGAGTGAGTTGCAGGATCAGAGTTGAAATGAATACACTTCACTGCATTTTTTAAGTTCCGTAGAAGCCTAGCCCAGTTGGGCCCACTAGGACTAAAGCTAAATTAAATATTAACATTTCAAAAGAGATTAGTAACACAATGATGTGTGGCCATTTCAATGAAATTATTAGGATTAAAACTAATGTTTTCAGTCTGTACATAATTTATTTGGAGTATGCACCACATCAGTTTACAAGGGTTGAAGCTGGATGCTGCCACTTGAAACATCGGAGTATTCTGAGCCAATAAAAATCCACTTGTATATAATTTTTATATGTTCTTGTGAGTGTAAACCATTACTTAGGTTTCCAGGGAAACAAAACAACAAACCCAAACAAAAAAGACATCCATTTATGGGAGAAGAAAATTTGCTTAACCTTAAAGACATTTAATGATCAGACATTAAAATTAGACTAAAACTAAAGCAGATGAAATCTACAAGAAATTCTCCTTCAAAGTTAGAACCTGACATTATCTTTCTCTCTTGTTTTTAGGAGGTGGTAGGGGGAAGGCACTTGTTACTCCCCTAACAATTTTCATGACTTTTAACCAATACAATTTCTGTAGGCAAATAAAATAAAAGTCAACTATATGGCAATTAATTTAATCATTTCTGATGTCACAATCGCTCGATCTTTGTTTTGAAATTAAACAGTAAGTTAATACTTGTGGTGTTAATGCAGAAAGAAGTTCTGTTGAAGTCTCCTGAATAATTACTGCCGGATTTAGCTTTTTAAGAGTAAAACACCCTGAGAAGTATTTCTATGAAATGGCAAATTTGTAACAAAGCAAATTTAACAAACTCTGATAAACCTTTGGGTAAAAAAGGAAAGGGAAAAATTTCCACTAACACCAATGGTCTTTAGGCCAGGCCCTATGTCCAGTCACAGGTGTTTTTTCTGTAAACTCTAGTGTGATTCATCTATTTACAACAGAAAACTGAGTTAGGTTAAATGTACACAAAGACACGATGACATAAAAACACAAACCTTAGTCTAGTGATTGTCCTGATGTTATTAATATCAGTAGAGAATACATTTATCTTATAGCTGTTTGTTACAATAACATTGCATTGTCCTCTTTGGTCTTATAATTTATGGTCAAATTAGAATCTGATAATCTGATGTCTTTACATGCAATTTAGCACTTGACAAAACAACATCAAGAGCTGCTTTGGATCTTAATCCAATATAAACACTACAGACTTCTATTTAATGCTTAGAGTCATCAGCCACCATAAACATTGCTAATAAAATCCTTTCACTCTACCTCAGAGATGGGTTAAAAGTACATGCTGATGTTGATGGTTTTTGAAAGTCAGTTTCTACTACCCAGATGATCTGAGAGACAAAATTCAATTTAAGAGAATTATTCAAGTGAGCTTCCTTGCCTTTAACTATGTTCATCTGTTTGTGATTAAAACTAATCAAGGCAGAATGCTCTGAATTATTACATTTTCATCATCTTGTAATTTTTCATTCTTTTCCTCTAAATATATGATCATCATTAGGATCTAGAAATCCATCCAAACTATATCAGAAATACAAAGTGAATAATTTACTCAATGATTTTTTGGGGGGATATGAATTACCCACCAAATATATTGATTTTCTAGAATGTGTTTATTATTTGCAATAACCCAATATATAGTTTCAACAAATTATTCATCTACAGTTTCTTTATGACCAGATTGTTGCATATTAAAGGCTCAAATTCAAGTTCTTCTGATTAGACAGGCATTCTCATGGTATGTTTCTGTTCCCTTATTGGTTACTGTAACTTTCAAGTCAGGTTTCTAATACAAATACTCATTATGAATTCTAAATATTATTTACATAAATATTCTGCAATATTTGCTTAAATAATATAATTTTCTAGAGTATTTGTGGAAAGCCAGTGTAGTAGGAATTCCAACACAGCCAGAGTTGATCAATTTGAAACTCCAGTGCAAAATTTATTTTCAAGTATGCAACCAGATCTGTTTTCATATATCTTCAATTCTCTCCAAATTACGTATTTTATAACTTATCAGTGTCCATGAACTGATTGATCTAAAGAGTTCACGTCCTGTCAGTTTAGCTCTAAAGCAAGATTCATGTGGAGCACAGAATGGGTTATAGACTCAGACTTTAAGGTCAGAAGGGATCATTGTGATAATGTAGTCTGACCTCCTGCACATTGCAGGCCACACCTACTCCTGAAATAGAACAGTTTTGAGCCTTCCAGTACAGAAAGGATGTGGACAAATTGGAAAGAGTCCAGCGGAGGGCAACTAAAATGATCAGGGGTCTGGAGCTCATGACTTACGATGAGAGGCTGAGGGAACTGGGCTTATTTAGGGCTGGTCCCCACTACGGCTTAACGTCGACTTTATCGACGTTAAGTCGATATAAACATGTACCCGTCCTCACATGCATGCCATTTGAGTCAATTTAAAGGGACCTCAAAATCGACTTCTGTACTCCTTCCTAACGAGAGGAGTAGCACTGAAATCGACCTCTCTGGTTCGATTGTGAACTAGTGAGGATGCATGTGACATTACTAGCCTCCGACCTTCCACAATGCCCATTTGCTCCCCAGGGGACTAGCCACCACTCCGAGCAGCTCTGTGGTCCCCCGTGCCGCCCGAGCAACTAGCTCCGCGCCGGACACCCCCCCCCGCCCGAGCAGCTAGCTCCGTGGTCCCCCCGTGCCCGCCCGAGCAGCTCTGCGCCCCCCCCCATGCCCGGCTGCCCCAAAATGGTGCCTGCTGGGGACTCCCGGAACAGTGGGATATCTACCCACAGTGCAACACTCCCTATGTCGACGCTTGCCACAGTTGTGGGGACAGACACTGCCGACTTGCTGTGCTTAGTGGGGACACACAAAATCGACTCTATACAGTCTGCTTTAAAAAATTGACTTAAGGGAAATCAACCTACTGCTGTAGTGAAGACATAGGCTTAGACCTTAGAAGAGAAGAGTGAGAGTGAGGAGGGATTTGATAGCAGCCTTCACCTATCTGAAGGGGAGTTCCAAAGAGGATGGAGCTCGGCTATTCTCAGAGGTGGCAGATGACAGAACAAGGAGCAATGGTCTCAAGTTGCAATGCAGGAGGTCTTGGTTGGATATTAGGAAAAACGATTTCACTAGGAGGGTGGTGAAGGACTGGAATGGACTAGACAGGTGGCGGAATCTCCATCCTTAGACGTTTGTAAGGCCTGGATGATTTAGTTGGGGTTGATCCTGCTTTGAGGAGGAAGTTAGGCTAGATGACCTCCTGAGGTCTCTTCCAACCCTAATCTTCTATGATCTCTGATCTCTGACTGAGTTACTGAAGTCCTCAAACCATGGTTTAAAGACGTCATGGTACAGAGAATTCACCATTTACATTAGTTTAAGCCTCCAAGTGATTTAAGCCCCGTGCTGCTCAGGAAGGTGAAACCTTCCCCCATGTAGTTTCCTGGATCCCTTTTTCCTCCCTTTCATAAGGGTAGAAACTATATTAGCTAGCAATTTTCTAGTCAGAGGATACAAGCCCCGAGTTTACAGATTCATTAAAAATCCTTGCTATTGGGCTTGCAATTTTATGTACCATTTCCTTTAATATTATTATACTGAGATTGTCCCAGCTCCCCAGTTTAGTTCCATTAAACTGTTTGAGTTTGATTACCACTTTGGATATGCCAACTTCTACTTCCATATCCTTGTTGTCAGTAGCCACTCTGCCACTATCCCCAAGCTCTTCATTAGCCTCATTAAAAAGTGAGGCAAATTATTTGTTTAGGTTCAGCCATGCCTATATAATCTTTAATCTCCACCCCATCCTCTGTGCCTAGTGGTCCCACTTCTTCTTTCCTTGTTTTCTTATTTATATGGCTATATAGCCTTCTACTATTGCTTTTAATTCCCTTTGCAATTTCAATGCTGCTTTTGGCATTTCTCACTTTATCCCTACACTTTCTGAGCTCCAAGAGGTAGCTTTCCTTGCTCATCCCTCTCATCTTCCATTCCTTGTAGGCCTTCTGCTTTCTCTTAATCACCTGTTTGAGATGTTTACTCGTCCATCTTGATCTGCAATCCATCCCTACACATTTCCTCCCTGCTTGGGATGCAGGCTTCAAATAGCTTCTGCAAATTTGACTTAAAGTGGTTCCAAGAACCAAGCAGCAGAAGAGCAATTAATAAGTAGTTTAAGCAGTAGGTTTTATTTCTATAAACAGAGTGGAGCCAGATGGTGACTTCATGTCTATGGAAAAGTTTAAATATTCTTGACTAAATTAAGCTTGGGAGATTTTTCAGAGGGACAATGATTTCTAAAATGCCCAGTACAGGTAAACTGGTGACCCTGGGAAGGATAATAGAGTCACTGACAAAAGGAAAGGAGGTAACAGAGCCCTTTAAGCAGTCAAAAAGAATCTGCCAATAATTTGGTAAGACAGGTCTGTGAAACATGGACACATCAAAGATATTTTCTCAGTAGAACCCTTGTGTTAGAGACATAGGTAGGTTTTAAAAATGCCCAACTTACCCAGGTAAAGAATATGCCTGTCAAGCTATATCCCAGAAGAATAGGAAGGGATTACAGACACGCTGAGGTGGCCCAAGTTCCGAGTCTCCAGGGAAACTGGGCTACATCTTGGAGTTTAGTTATAAGATGCTGAGAGTTTAAAGGCAACAGGGAAAGGGGCTTCAGTAAGTCACCCCTGTGAATAGGCCTTATGCTACAGGGTGCAAAGTGGAGGAGCTCTGCAGTTCTGATGGTAAAAAGATACCGAGAACAGGATGCTCTGGAAACCTTTGGGAATTTGTGATTTATTTTCCTTATCCACATTCCAGTTTTCTTTCCATTCTCATGGGGAAGGTCTACATAATGCAATAATGCATACTACAGGCTGTGTGATTTCTAACATACTGAGTATTAATCTGTTTAGACCCTGCTAGTGTACATTGAAAATTTCCCTATCTGAAACACTGCAATGTTAAAGTGTGCAAGAACTTTCAATGCACTCCAGCAGCATTTAGTGTGCAAATGAAAATTTGCTGTTAATCCTGGGGCATATAAATAAATAAAAAGGGACCGTTTTTTACCCTGTTAAACTGCCTTATTATTTAATTACCATCCTACAATACCTGACTGCTTGCCAAAGTGATGTTATTGCAAATTCAGCAAACCTTTGTCAGAAGAGAAAAATAATTACCCTCAGGAAAGTAACACATTCAAGGAAGGGATAGAGGGACTTGCTTTTATTTTTCAGCTATACCACAAATTAGCTGTCACTTACATATATGGTTCCTTGATACTGTGGTGAAAGAAAAAAGTTTTACGTGAAGGAATTTAACAACTGCATTAACAAAGCCCCCTCAGAGCACCACCTCTTTTCTTACTAACTCGGCTGCCCAGCTTGTGGGCTGGAAGCTCCTTAGTGGTTCAGGCTCCCCAGCTGCCCACCAGGTGGACTTCTTTGGAGTTGGGGACCCCAGGTCCTTCAGAGTCTATAACTCTGGGTCAGCCTGTGAGGTGGACTGTGTTGGTGTCATGGCTCCATTCTCATGCATGGAGAAGTTTGAAAGTTTTTATTTTAGTTCCAAATTGGAATGAAACACTGAAATCCTCTCAAACTGGAATTACATCTTTCCCCACTCATCCCCACTGTCGAAGGTCAGCCATTGCTGTTTAAATTTAAATCCCTCCACTAAAAAAAAAGTGTAAGATTAAGTGTTTTTTTCTTGAAAGGAATTATTCACTGGGGAAAGCCTCATATCTTATAAAGGAAAAATTTAAAATTTTCTGACGTTCCCTAGTTCGGCTTATCTGTTACCACTTCCTTAGTGAATTAAAGACACAGCTCCTTCTTCAAACCCTCCTCCTGATTTTGAGAGTTACGCTCATCCAATCAGGAAACAACTTGTGTGGCCAATCCCAGTTAAAGAATACAGCATTGAATACCCTCAGCAAACTGATCAATCCTCAGAGTACAAATTAAATCAAAACACACACAAGTTTGCTGCATTAATCCAAACTATCAATTAATTCAGAAAAGTTATAATCTTTTAGAATGCATTATGCTGGTATCAAGAAACTTAAGTAATTATTCAGCCCCCACTATTAGAGAGATCACATCCACAACCTTAGGTGCCGGGACAATATATTTTCACAAACCCTTATAATTTTCAGTTGGCAGAATAAGAATACTTGTGCTATCAAAAGTGAACTATTGCAAAATATTAAGTTAGGAAATACTTGATACAAAGGGAAGAATTTTCTGTCTAACACTCATGCCCGCTGTGCTTGTTAGTAACATAAATCTTACAGAAGAATTTTATTTTTAAATACATCCACAACACAGAACTTTCACATGAGCTGGACCTAAGCCATGGAACACAAAACTGCTGTTGTTTATTTAGCTTTCCCATGATAGTCTCCTCTCTCTCTTGCTTTAAAAACAAACAAAAAAACAAAAAACCCACAACCTTACAAACTAAGCTGATGATTTCATGAAATCTAAGACAGAAGGATTAGAGATTGTGTCTTCTATTTTTAAAAACTTGGGCTGCACATAGATACTACAGCAAGGGTAGAGGGGCTAAATAAACAGAGCTATAAAAATATATTAGACAGATAGCATATACCCATCTTCTCTGACCACAGTAGCACTCCTCTTTTCCCCCCTTTCTCCCCATGGAAAATTTTGTGAAACCTTGGGTGCATACAAACTTTCTCTAGGATCAGAAGTCCCTAGGTGGCTGTCCCTAGTTCTGTCTTGCCTTTTTGGAGATCTCACTCCCTGATGGGCCAGTGGTGTGATCCTCAGCAGTCTACAAAATGTAGAGTTTTACTACATCTCATAAAGTGTCACTTAAAAACCATGATAAGGCGAGTGATGTTTGCAACATTTAATCACTGAAGGAAGAACATAAAGGATTTTAATCTCCTTGATCACTTTAATTCAAACAGTACAATACCTGTGTATAAACTCTAGAGACAGGCCTAAACCAAAACCCCAGATGGGCTTTGGGGAAGTAGAGCAGTTGAAATCTGAATCCACATTTGCAATCAGATTTTTGGCTGGCCACTAACATTATAATGGGCCAACCCCCGACCCTGAAACACTTTTGAACAGTGGACGATTGAAAATCTAGATCGGGATGTAACTTTGGTGTCTTAGGTCTATTTCTACTGCGTAACTCATTTCACAGAAATTTTAAGACTGATTTTTCCAGCCGAATAACTTTTAAAAATATTTTCTTGTCGCAGGACTTTTATCAAAGAATGCAGCAAGTATTTTTAGGTAGAACTCACCATCTCAGTACTGCTTAAGTATTTCCATATCAAGGATTCTGAAATAGATTGCTTTTTGATGGTATACATACCTTTATGGTCAGTATAGTCAGCAGGAAACTTTAAAGATTTGTGAAAAGAAATGATGTCCCATCACATAAGGTCTAGCAGTTTAACCGGTTCATTTCATGTTCAAAAGCACTGCCAAGATGTGTCTAAAAAAATATTCTTGCCTTTGCTATCCATTCCTTCCCTGTGATCCTAGCCTATGATGAATAAAATCAGAACCTGTTTCTCATGTGATAAACATATTAAATAGCAGCTGTCTTACACTTTTTAATCAATTAACGGGCAGAAGGTTTAAAAAGAAAAGAAAAAAAGAGATACAGTCCATCACACAACACAAAGTGAAACAGGAACTCATGCCAAGGGATGTTGTGAAGGCTAAGAGTATAACTGGGTTCAAAAAATAATTAGATAAGTTCAGGGAGAACAGGTCAATCAATGGCTATTAGCCAAGGTTGTCAGGGATGCCTCCCCATGATCTATGTCACTCAAGCCCTGACTTCCAGAAGCTGGGACTGGACAAGAGGGGATGGATTACTTGATAATTACCCTATTCTGTTCATTTCCTCTGAAGCATCTGGCAACAGCCACTGTTACAAGACAGGATACTGGGCTAGAGGGACTGCTGGTATGACCCAGTAAGGCTGTTCTTATGTTTGGACATGTTTATGCTATGGTCTAAATGTAATTAAAGGGTTTTTTTAAAAAAAATATATAAAAGTCACCATAGAAATTAGAACAGTTGACTGTGGCTATAACATTCTGCAAACAACAGTAAGAGCACAGTCTCCTTATCTGTTAAGAAAATATTGACAGGCTCAGTGGGTAACAAACAAATATTACCCTACAGAACAAATATTTTCTGAAGCAGAAGGCTGGGGTAGTTTTCACAGTTGAAGGAGGTATTTTTTCCTCTGAGCAATTGTATCTTCTCTCCCCCTAGCTGGAGCAGTGTTCAATGAAGATTCCATGGCTGGGCTATTCTTCAGAGGAAGTAAGGCAGGAAAGAGCATCTCATACTACTTTACCCAAGGTGGTTCTTCACGTGTTCACCTATCAAGTGTCCCTCTCTCCTCTCCCCCTATTTGTATGAACTTCTTGTGGGAAATAAGCAACTGAAGTTTCCCACATTTTAAACAAAGTGCCTTGGGGAGCAACAGGGATAGAATCTGTTGTTCTCTCCACCCACAACACATAGAACACTGATCAGTAATGATAGGCCAAGCACTGATCTGGGTCCAGGTCTGGTTTCTGACTTGGACAGACTTGGTCTCTCTTTTGAAACATTAAAAATATATTACGGTTTGCTCCCATCTGTGTGTTCTCTGTCTAATTCCCCTCTTCACTCTGTAAGTAAACTTACTCTTAAGAGTTTTTTCCCCCCTTCAGTTACAATCCTCACTTACTCAACACTGGCATGCACACAAGTTTCTCTCTCCTACTAACCACAAATGTTACTGTGTTTATTGTTCACCCTGGCTGCAGCAGACCAGCTAGTAACTCTAAACTTTTCAAGCTTCATGAAGAACATGTTGTTGCTTTTAACTACATGATTTGCAAGTGTGACCAAGCAACTGTGACAGTGTGACTCTTCTCTGAATGTCCTGCAGAAAATTGCCTATATATGCTCAGAAAACAGACTAGTCTCTGGCATGAACCTCTCCTATCTGGTTTTCCATGTCCTGATTGCTCTGCCATTTGACACATTTCTGCCAACTACTGACTACCCACGAGTTTGCCTTCCAGTGTTTCCCTGGATATGAGCCGAGACTGTTACCAACCACAAAGCTGGGTGTGGTATTCTGATCAACCCTACAGCCAGCTGGTTTCTAAGGGTGTTTCTGTGTTTAACTGTATAGTAAAAGGGAGAGAGACAGTAATGGACCCAGTGCAGGGACCAAGTTTTAGACTTCATTTCCAAGATGGAAGCATTGTAGCAGCAGCTAAGGCCATGGGTTGGAACACATGGGAAGAGACAGAAGCACTGGATTCAGTTGTAAGAAGAGGGAGAATAGGGACAGCCTCAGGTAGCCTTAGAGAGAAATAGGGCCAAAGGCTCAGCAGAGGAAGGGATGAATTGTACACCCAAAGAAATAGCTGACCCCTGGAGCAAGCAATGAAACATTGGTCCAGGAGGAATATGAGAGATCCAGAAATTATACTTTTAGAGAACATCATGCTGGTCCACCACAGAGAATAACAGGGTTCTCTACCAACACCAGTCACCAGCTTACCCGTTTCTGCTTCAGACTTCATTCTTCATTCTGTGGCCTACATGGTCAATGGTAAATATGAGACGCTGAACAGGCATTTCCAAGAGAAGGAGAAAAACATTGTCTAGCAAGGAAAATATAGTAAGAAGAAGATTAATGAAGGAGGAAGATTTTTTACTAATTCAATGTTTCTACAGTCTTGTCATCTTGTCACTAGCCCCTCTTATTTATACTTAGATTTCCTTATGTACAATTCTTTTGTTTTTCCTTGTTATGCACCTCCATGCTTCCTCTCTCCTACAACCATCTATTCTATTTTTTCTCCCAGTTTCAGCATGATACAGAAAAGAAGTCTGTAGGTTCCGTGACATTTATACCCATTATGATATTCTATTCTTCTGGTGTTATCTTTAGTGGAAATTAGCTATTATACAATTCTATAATGAAGATAGGGCAGAAAAGCCTTTCATTTGCATCACAGCTTATTTTCACATGCTCACCAGTTTAAATTTTGCCCTAATTTATTCTGCATAGGACAACATCTCAGTATCTGCTCAAAGTGAATTATTGATTTGGACATGAAGGAGAACTATAAATAAAAAATGGGAAGCACTATAAATATAGGAATAGGTACTTCATAATTACCCTAGTGCTGCCACAAGAGAGATATGTCTCCATAGGCAAACAAAAGCTCAGATATTAGTTGGCACTGTGGATTACTTCTCACCTGAAACATTTTGCACTGGTCATAATGAAGTATAATTATTGTGGAGGGCTCAGGATATGCCTTCACATCACAAAACAAGCACCCATTTTCAGTATGTTTTGGTATGAATTAGCAGTAGATTTGCTACAAATATGTTTTCTGAACCACAAGAATTCTCCATTAACAGATGATAGTTGCAGAATGGAGAGCTCTCATGATAAAATGTATCTGGGTTTAATAGGCCAATCTAATATCCCAGCGCTTAGATAATACTGTGATGTTCACTATATAAATGACTAAAATGTAAAGCTAGGAAACTTGGCCAAGATTTAAAAAGTGGGGGGTAGGTCTAAAAGTGAAATAGGAGATGATGGAAAAGCTGTTAGGGAACTTTAATTAGAGAATGACAATTTGTCAAAAACAGTTTCTCAGGCCCAGGGTGGAGTTTCTGGCCAAAATAAGAGAACCTGTTAGTTAGGACACTTGCTTATCTGCAAAATGAGAGATCCAGGGTCAAGTCCCTGCTCTGCCTAACCACTAAGTTATAAAGTCTCTCTCCCTACTCCAATGAATATATAAAGTTTATATAAAGTGGAACAGAGACTAGAGAGCACCCAGTGGTTGGGGATCCAGGGTCAGGCTCCTGTTTTCCTGTTTTCTTTCCACATCAGAATGAAAAATAGCATAATCTCAATTTCTCATGCAAAGGACATTCTTGTTTTTGAGACAGGCCTGTGGTTGGGTGCTCAGCACTTCTGAAAAACAGGTACTTCAGTATGGACTTGGAAGTGAGGATGGGGATTCTAGGAGCACAGGTTTCATTGGAAATCTATGGGACTTGTGCACCTATTTCAGGGGCATGTCTACCTGAGAAGTTAGTGTTGAATAAGCAAGAGTATGAATTTAAAGTGCAACAGCTATTTCACACTAATGTTCTGTGCAGAAAAGCTGATAGTCACTTTTGTAAGTCCCATCCCAGGAGCCTAACTCTGGGTTCCCACTTTTGAAACTATTGGTCCTCAATTAATCCAAAATAAACACTCCCCTCCGCTTTTTACTAATTGGTAAGCCTTTGGAGCATCAGAGATTTTGATTTGGCAAGCCAGTTTGCCCATCCAGAAGATTCGTTCTCTAACTTCTGCCATGTTATATGGAAGATAAACATAGGTGCATTAAAAAAAGGTAGCAGAAGCTATAAGCTACATGGTGAAGTTTGGAAAATGTCATGCTTCATTAGGAAAACCATGCTGAATACATTTCTTATGCCATTAGGGTGACCAGACAGCAAGTGTGACAAATCGGGACATGCGGTGGGGGATAATAGGAGCCTATATAAGAAAAAGACCCCAAAATCGGTACTGACCCGATAAAATCAGGACATCTGGTCACCCTATATGCCATTATCAAGGAGATAAAGCCTTACAATGTACCTGTGCCCCATGCTGCAGCGGAAGGTGAAAAACCTCCAGGGCCTCTGCTAATCTGCCCTGGAGGAAAATTCTTTCCCGACTCCAAATCTGGTGATCAGCTGAACCCTGATCATGTGGGCAAGACTCACCAGCCAGACACCCAGGAAAGAATTCTCAGTAGTAACTCAGATCTCATCCCATCCAACATCCCATCACAGGCCACTGGGCCCATCTACCACTAATAGTCAAGTATCAACCAATTGCCAAAATTATGTTATCCCAATCACACCATCTCCTCCATAAATTTATCAAGCTTAATCTTTTGCCCCCACTGCTTCTTCCCTTAATAGCTCAGACATGGGTGAGAGGTTTGTTGCAGGAGTGGATGCGTGATATTCTGTGGCATGCGTTGTGCAGGAGGTCAGACTAGATGATCATAATGGTCCCTTCTGACAAAGTCTATCAGTCTATGATGAAGACTAACTTAAACATTCAAACTATTTCCTCACTGCTAGCCTCCTTTCAGGGGGAAAGGGGAAGAGAGACAATCTTTATACAGTCCAGACTTTTGTTTTGCACACTCATAACACAGTAGTTGCTTACTATTTCTTTGATAACAGCAAGAATAATTTATATTCCAGCTCATTCTGTAATGTATTGATTCTTTTTGCATTACTGAAAAAATATAAAAATCTCAGCACAAAGTGGTCCAAGATCACCCCAGTTTCTTACACCAGTTTGGTGAACAATGCAATTATTTGCTATAAAATTCTGGAAAAGCAAAAGCCATTTAACTTCAAAGTACTGTATTATTGTGAGAGATTAATAAGCATATGTTAAAATGAATGCTGGCACCTTGGTAAACATTGCTCCTAGACAGTAACACCCATTAACGCTAATGATAGTTACACCACATTATAGAAACGAACATACCTGTAACGATGCCAATATTTTAAATTAAATGAAAAAAATTGAATCTTGAATAATAATAAATATAGAGCAGCCTGCACAAGGTTCTACAGCTGGATTCAATTTTCAATAACAGAGCAGATTCATTGTGAAGCTTTCACATCTACATGTGATGACATTTAAGGCAGTCAAGTCTGGAACTGAGCCACTAAAAGATTTACTCTGTTTCAAATAAGTCAATAGGAATTTACATCACATTAACACCTTCAGAAGAGTACATGTCGAAAGTACCTTTTGTGTTTAGGAACTGGCCACATGGAGCCAGACTCAAAGCCTACTGAAGTCAATGGGAGTTTTTGCACTGACAGCAATGCAGATTGGATCAGGCCCAGGACTAAGTGAACTGCCTCCCTAGCATGTTGACAAGCAACACAACCACTGCAGAGCATGAGTGAAGTCAGTGGAGAGTCCAATTTACTTCAGTCAGGCCAGGATTTTACCTCATGACTTAAGTGAATAATATAGACAATCCAGACTTAAGTTCTCCCTGAGTATATCCCGAAACCCTACAGCGCTGGGTCTTCTTCCCCGTGAGTTTAAAAATACTTACCAGATCTCTCTTCTGGTTGGCTCTGGCTGAATTTAAGCCCTGTAGACAACTGAAAGATTAGAAAATCAAGATAAGCTTCTGACAGATTTAAAAAGAGTTTAATCTTTTAGCTATTGAAGTAAAATATTATTCCACACTGACAAACTGTTAAAGATCTGTATCTTCCCAAACTACTTCCTGGCAACTTCAAACAACACCAGAGTGGATTATATCTGTCACGTTATATCCAAACATTGTTAGAGAGTAGTTATCCAGCCACCGTACAAGTGTTTCAATAAGAACAGCTATTCTGGGTCAAACCAATGGTATTTTGTCTGATAGTGGCCAGATGCTTTTAAGGGAATGAACAGAACAGGGCAAACATCATTGATCCATTTCTAGTCATCCAACCCCAACATCTGGCAATCAGAGCATGGGGTTGCATCCCTGACCATCTTGGCTAATAGCTATTGATGTACCTATTTTCCACAAAAATTATCTTTTTTTTAACCTAGTTATATTTTTGGCCTTCCCAACATCTCCTGGCAATGAGTTCCACAGGGTTGACTGTGTGTTGTGTGAAGAAGTATTTTCATATGTTTGTTTTAAGCATGCTGCCTATTAATTTAATTATGTGACCCCTGGTTCTTGTGTTCGGTGAAGGGGTAAATAGCACTTCCTTATTCACCTTCTCCACACTACTCATGATTTTAGATCTCTCTCTTATCCCCCATTAGTCATCTCTTTTCCAAGATAAACAGTCTGTCTTTTTATTCTCTGCTCCACCCAAAGTACTGGAAGCTGTTCTATATTCCTAATAATTTTTGTTGTCCTTCTCTGTACCTTTTCAATTACAAATATATTTTTTTAATAGAGTGACCAGAACTGCAGACAGTATTCAAGGTAAAATAAATAAACAAACTTGCAAGGACACTGTCATGGGGTCCACTCGCTGCCAGAGTGCCTCTTCCTGGCTGCTTTGGGGATTAGCTCCTTCCAGCTGCTGTACCCTCCCCAGCAGTCTTTCCATACATCTCTTCAATTCCAGGTGCTCCTTCTTTATGACTTGGCTATGCAGCCAGGTCACTGTACATGTAGCCGAGCCTCTACTCTGAGTTCCAACCCACATGTTCTCATGAGTGGTCAAGGTCTACCCTATCTCATACCTTGCTGTTTCCCCCGGAGTCTTTCCTACCTTTCTGGCTCTCCCCCTCACTCTTGGTTTGTTACCCCAAACATCCTCCTTTGTAGTCCCAAACACACCTCCCTTCTCTCAGGGAATGACTGAAAACTACTTCCCTCTTGGGTCCTGGGCTTTATACAGGCCCCTCATATTCCTGTTTAGCTAAGTATCATCTAATTAACCCATGCTCCCTGGCTCCTTCTCCAGTTGCAACCTGGGCAGTTAATTGGCCCAGCTAGTCACCTTACCCTCTCCAGGGCTTGGTTGCAGGGAGGGAGGGAGTACACACACCATAACAGATTCAATACATATTTATATAAATAATAATAAGTATAAATTATGACATGTAGCCTGTTTCCTCTTCACAAAGCAATTACAAATTGATCCAGTTTCAGCAAATGAATACATTACCCATAAGCAGTAACTGAATACTGTGGAAAAACAGTTTATAGATTGTACATGAACTGCTTGCTTTGACTATTCATTTATTCATTGTGGTGTTTGGTTACTTAATTCACATGGTATTTTTGCACTCTGATTGGATGACAAGCTTTTAAAGCAGTACAATAGCCAACAATGAATAGCTATTTGCATCAAATAGCAAATAATCAATGAATAGCATCTACTCTTGCCTGCACATGAATTCAAATGTTTTCATGCAATTGTGTATTGGGTTGAATAGTTATTAGAGAAGCATTAATGCAATCAAAAACCTGTTTGTGTAAATGTTCGAACTCTTTATTCTATTTTTGAACATGATAGAATTGAGTAGCCAGCCAGCCTCAAGTGAAGGTATAAAAACCTTGTTTTTGCAGTAGCTAGTCAACTTTAAGCTTTTAAATGTGCTGACAGTTGGAAACCAGATACAGCTCACTGATGATGAGACTGAGGTCTACTAGCTCTTTAAGCTACATTCACTCACTTACCAGCATCACTTACTCTACCCTGTACTGATTTTGAGGCAGCTCTTTCTAGTACAGACTCCAAATTTTGTTTAACCTGGGAACAGCAGGGTGACAGTACTGTCTTTGTATAACATGGGGACATCTGGCCCTCTTCTGTCCCTTTCAGCAGAAGGAAAATAGAATTGCTCCAGGCTGGTACCTTTGAAAGATTCTTCTCTAACTGCTTAAGAGCACACAAAATGAAACTCCTTCCTTTGAGAAAGTGGAGCAAAATGGTTTTGACAGATGGGAGCAGAGTTCTACTCCTTCCACATTAAATCTACATCTATGCCATTATATTGCTTTCCTCACCATAGCACAAGATTGCTTGTTGGTTTACAAATGGCATTGTTACTTTTTATATGTAAATAAAGCTGTTGCCATATAAAAACTCAGCATACAGAAAAGAGTATGGTTTCTTTGAGGGCAGGAAAAGAGGGAGTAGATTGAAGGCCACAGGTCAAATTCAGTATTGCATTTGCGGATACAACTCCCATTGAAGTGCTGCAGCTTTGGCCACTGACTTTAATGCTGGTAGGAACTCCGACCTTCTCTCCAGTCTCCAAATATGCCATAGGCTTCTCTTCTGAATCTTTTATGGCTACTGACCTATATACAAACACAGTATACAAAAACAAACAAACCTGAAATCATTGATCACAGAACATTTTTGTGACATTTAATATCTGACCTTGCCAGGAAAATCCTAGCACCAGAAATATTCTGAATAAAAAAAGCAAAACACAATGCTTTCTGTTCCCCTCCCGCAAAGTACACCAGCCCATCAATCTGAGAAACACTCCCCTCCTGTAATCACCAAAATTAAACAGAGTGTCTACATAAAGTCAGAGTAGGCAGGCCTCTAATTTCTTTCTAGAGGGAACAGAGACATAGAAAGGAGAAATCAATGGGAGCTGTGTCCATTTATGCCAGGGCTGAATGTATCTGCATTGCTAACAGTTTTCTGTTAGGGTGATATTACTATAGTTAAGTGGTTGCCTTTATCAGATCTTGCTGAGTATTATGTACTGCAGTACAGCAAAGTGTTCTTGATGGTACTGAAAATGTGGCAATTCTCACTGTAACCACATGTCTTTATGTGCACAAATGCTCAGATGAGAGACACATTTCTTGGGAATGGATAACCCCAAGAGTCAGCTGCTGTGATTTACAGTGAAGACCCTGGAGGTTTGGATACTGCTGCTTGTTACCGTTAATGGTGTAGAAAAGATGCGTCAAAATGGCAGAAACAGCCTTTGAACTTTCAGTCATTTTGTACAGTGGTGAGATTTGGAAGTAATTATTAGACTTTACTAATCTCTGTCAAAATAGCTTGTTAGTGGAACAAAAACCAGTCCTTGATTTTCCCTTTAACTTTGTAGTGTCTTAGAGATGTCTGTATACATTGGAGTGAGTCATAATCATAAACCTGGGTTTTGATGTGCTGCTCCAGACATTGGGAATAGCACTTGTCTTCACAGTGACTAATCGTCCACATGTTGCCCCTAGGAGGCTGAATAGGTGCAATGGCCTGTTGGGTGACCTTAGGCAAATCACTTCATCACTGCAAAGGTGTAAATTCTTGTGCAAACTAACTGGCCCATGTGGACCCTGCTGGCACACACTATAAATTTGCTAGTCCATGTTAACTGTTTCAAGCAATATTACATTAATGAGCATTAGAGAACTTATAGTGCGTGCCAGCAGGGTCCGGTTAGTGTGCAACACGTTAGCATTCATTAGAATTCAAATCCTCTAGTGCAGACTAATGCATTGTGTAGACAAGTCCTCAGTGTATTTTCACTCAGTCCAAGTATGTACTGGAATCCAGCCTTCTTAAGGAATAGTTCCAGTTATATTCCTGATACACTCTGTGATAGAATCTATTACAACACAGCTGGATTAACTCTTCTTGTCTAGTGTATTTCATTGTACAGGATGTACTCCCTGCAGTGCTTTGTGTAGCTCAACTGCAATGTGATATAGCCTAAAAGTTAAACTAGAATTTAAGAAGAAAAATCTTTAAAATGCTTTCAGAATCAGAGTACAGGAAAATGGGTTTGTTAGCTTGTCTGACTATCTGCTTTAGGCAGAACAGACTGCATTAAATTCAGTAATAACACAAAGGGTATGTCTTCACTATAGGTCTAGGTCGATTTCCCTTAATTCGATTTTCTAAACTCGAGTTTAGAAAATCGAATCAGTGTGTCCCCACCAGGACAGCAGGTCGACACTGTCTGTCCTTGAACTTTTGCAGGGGGTCGACATAGCCCGCATTGCACTGTGGGTAGGTAGCCCACAGTGCAATGCGTGCTGGACCCCCCCCCTGCCCAAGCAGCCCCACGGACCCCCCCGACCGAACAGCCCCCCCCCTCGCCGTACCCACCCGCCCGAGGGGGGGGGGGAGCCGGCGCGGGGCTATCGGCTCAGCTGCCTGGTGAAATTGACCAGACAGCTGAGCCGATCCCTCAAGCAGCCCCGCGTGGGCTTCCCCCCCCCTCAGCAGCCCCACGGACCCCCCCCCCCCAACAGCCCCCCCGCCCAAACAGCCCCCCGCTGGACACCCCCCCCCGCCCGAGGGGGGGGGAGCCGGCGCGGGGCTATCCGCTCAGCTGCCTGGTGAAATTGACCAGACAGCTGAGCCGATCCCTCAAGCAGCCCCACGCGGGCTCCCCCCCCCCCTCAGCAGCCCCGCGGACCCCCCCCCGCCCGAACAGCCCCCCCCCCGAACAGCCCCCCCCTCCCGGGGCTGCTCGGAGGTCGGAGGCTTAACTTCTGATGCCTCTTCACTAGCCCACAGTCGAGCTTGTAATGTCGAATTTAGCCTTACTTCTCTCGTTAGGCAGGAGTTCCGAAATCGATCTTGAGGGCCCTTTAAATCGACTTTAAGGGCATGTATGTGAAGACAGGTACACCTTTAATTCGACCTAACGTCGTTAAGGTCGAATTAAAGTGGTAGTGAAGACATGCCCTAAGACTTGGAGCTGAAGTAAAACTCATTTTACACTTTAAGTGTGATTTTAATTTCTGCCTAGTCTTTTTGGTGTGATGTTTTATTTATAACTTTAATTACATATGTAACCAGTTTACTATTTTGGAATTGTCTAGGTCAGGTACTGCATTGCTGCCATCCTTAAAGCCAAATTCAAAGTAAACAGTTCTCACTTGACAGTGCATACATTCAGTAGTTAAATAGTCCACTTAGATTTTCCAGTATGTATTGTTATTACAAAAATGGTGAGTGATTTAATGACTAGGATATCAATTAAACCAATGTGAGCCCCTATCCTTTCATACAAGACAGTTTTTCACCTTGTGTCCTCTAAAGGAATTTCAGTTTCAGAGACAGGTACTCTTATGTCACAAAAACATTTCTTCAACTATTACAACTTTTGCTAACTTTCTATTTCTCAGTATTTCCTGCCTAATATGGATTAAGATGCAGTGAAACAAAACTGTTTTATAGGTTTGGTTGACATACTTCCTCTTCATTGACACTAACAGTTTGTGAGAAAACAGTGTTTATTACAAAAGGTGTGTTTAAAAGTAATTAGTAGGCTTTCCCCCCTGTTACTGGAATACATACAGTTTCACAGGGTGAAAGGCTGCATTGGCTTACATCCAAACAAAATACCCACAAACATACTAACAAAACAAAATACTGCTGGGTTTTTCTCTTATTACAAAGTTAAAGCTTGCCTGACTGAACGGAGATGAGATTTGTCATTTTGAAACAAGAATGTCACTTCTTTCTAACTTTAGCCTGGAAAAATTGCAAGTGCTCAGACGGAATGACTGATTATGCACTTGTTAAGTTTCCTTGCTCATTCCAAAGCCTTTGTTCTACATTGTTACATTACCTGGGAAAGAGAGGGCTAAACCTCTTATGCACTATTACTGATGCAGCGCTTTATGTGGGGCCAGGTGATAAGTAAAAATAGAGACGATAAAAGTTATCAGTACCTTCAAATTCCACTATGGTTCTGCAGAGTTTTTTAAATGGAATGTAATGAAATATCCAAAGAGACAACTTTATAGACCCTACAAATCTTAACAGAGTTGACTGTTGTAATTTGCTTTGAAAATTGCAGATGTTTATTAAATGCCAATCAACTAACTTACTCTGAGGAGTATACATTAGCTACACAATGTTGTAAAAAAGTTAGCAGCAGGTGTTAACAGTAAGTCATTTTTGTCTAACTAAACAATCTCAGTGGCTTAGACTCCAATTTATTTTCAATGGCCAGATCTATAGGTCAAATTGATTATTCAGAAGGGACTGAAATTGATACAAAGCTACTTTATAGTTTTGACATTTCTTTTTCCCCTGTTAAAGGTTATTGACCTATTTAGGGCTGAGTAAGTCCATAGAGACTATGTTATGGAACATTTTGGCACTAAAAGCTATAATATTTCCTTAACTTGTGTGACATTTATCTCATAATAGCAATTATGATTACTTTTGCAGTTTCATATTTAAGGGAATGGGGAAGAATTTACATTTACTGTTTGATCCCCAGCATGCTTTGATATAGACATGCATTCCCTATACTGTTGAACTTTGAGAATGTTTGACCAATTACAGACTCTAAATTTTAACTACACGGAACTTGTTCAAATGTCACAAGACAGCTGAGTGTGTTTTCTGATCCATGAAGAAACCATAGCCTGGTGTAATAATGCATTTATTAAATAAGGTTAAGTTAGATTAAATCCATAAATTAAGAGTCCCCTATTTTCAAATTCAACATGTTTTGGGAATCCTCTCCTTATGTGCAAGTGTGTATGGGGTGCAATGGAGAAATATTTTTTTTTTGCTTCTGGCTATTAATAAACAGTGATGATGGGCAAGAAGCCCTGCTGACAGTACATTAAAGAAGGGCAACAGGACATTCAAAAAATCATAGTCTCTAGGGTTCTGCTGTTTCAATAGATATATTGATATTCATTCAATTCATATTATTTTCAAATGCCTGTTTTTTTCAGAAGAGTATACAGTAGGTGGAAATTAAAACGTAAGGGACAAATTTCTATTACTAATAAAAAAAATGAAATTTTCTAATGATGTCCCTGCCAGATTCCTAACCAATGAAGGGATGATTGCGTTTAACCTTTAGAATTTACCCTGAAATATCGGACTTTTGTTGTTGTGTGGCTACCTATGATAGTTTATACCTCTTAATGTCTTGATTTAAACAGCCCCCAGTAAAGAGGGACATAACATAAAATGTTTTTCATTGGCTTTTCAACAATTACCAATGTCACTTAAAATGTTATCCTTCCAAGCCTAAAAAGGAATATAAACTCTGCATTAAATATAAGTAGTCATGTGTTGTGATCTGAGCACTGACAGAAGCTACATTCATGTGCTGACAAGGTTTAGCAATTATGTGATGGACTCCTGCGACGTTTTTCAGAGTGCCCGTATTGCGCTTCTAAATGGTAACATAATTGCACTTGTTTTGTTTGACATTCTTAACCAGTAGTGTGTAACAGACAATACTGAAAACTTAATAGGAGCACAAAACAATCAAGCAAGCCTGGGTACAGTGCAATTGCATTTTCAACATAATTAGCTGTCTTATTTTGAACCCTAAACTGGTTGATGCATTTGCACACGTAATTAAATCTGATAAATTCCAGCTCATTCACCCTGTTCTCGTAATGAGCTAATTTCCTATAGTTCAATTACTAAGGGCTAGATTCCAATGAGGAGTTAAAACTTCTATTTTACTAGATGTTTTACAAAGCTGAAGAAAAAATTCCTGTGAAACACACAACTGCATATCTGGTGAACTAGATTAGACATAGCCCCATCTTTCACCCAAAAGATTTTCCAAACTCAGGTTAAACATTGGGTTTAAAACAAACAAACAAAAAAAAAGTTCAGTTAACATTTTTTCCACTACTTTTCAATTTCACCTTGCTCAGCCCTTCCCACGTTTATCTGGGATCAGAAGCAGAACTGTTAAGACATTGTGAAAACAGCTATTCTTGTAATATTTTCAGCAGAATCAGCATAAAACTCAGAAAAAAGTCTGTCCTTCAGAAATTTTCAGACAAGTCCCTGATTCTGCAATTGGATCTGCTAGCATAAGAGAGTGCAAGACCAGTGGTCTTTTTCTAGCAGACTGGTTTCAGGTCTAATTTTTGCAGACCTGTAAGTTTCAGCCATACTTCACTATTTAAAAGCAATATTTTATTTTTTCAAGGCTATATTGAACTTCTATATTGTTTGAGTTCTACCCATTACTGCACAAAAAAAGCATAAGATAGAAAAGTTTGAGAGAGACGGAACAACAACTAATATGATATCTTCCCAAACAGGTAAATCTGAAAAGGTTGACAAACATGGCGGCAAACTCCTATGTGCTCATGATGGTACATACAAGTGATTAAATGTTAATTGTTTGAAACTTGCAGGATTACCTAAGAGGCCAAATAAGAGGCATTGAGCCAGTGATCAGGGAAGTTTTAACTATACTAGAAGATCTGGTAGATCAGGATTCCCACCTGTTGTAAGTTTATGTTGCCTTCCTTTTGCAGGAAACACTCATACCAAAGATCAGTAAAAACCTCATGTAAGCCAGCTTCCTGAGGATTATTATGATTTATTTATGTCACAGAATGTATTAGGCACTTTCCAAATAAAAAGAACAGGCATGGCCCCCACCACGAGCAGCTCACAATCTAGAGAGACAAAGGGTGGTGGAAGGGATAGAACATATTCACAGAATAGTCCAAGTGCTGACATATCATCATGGCAAATTTATATTAATGCATTGTGATGGTAGTATTTCTTAAATCAAATATATAAACTATTTTCTATTACTCCTCAAACTTGCAATTGCCAGTCAGTTAGTAAAAAAGGATGTACCAAAAGAAACATTGAAAAAACACCCAGAGAGGAAGAAAGAGCCAGGAAAGTGAACTGTCAGAATGGGTGGATGGACAAGAGGAAAGAATGATCAATGACATCTAAAAACTGCAGAGAAGTCAAGGAAAATAAACATGAAGTAGAGATCCTGGGATTTGCCCAAGAACATATAATTAGAGACCTTGGTGAGAACAGTTTCATTGGAAAGAAACCATATTACAGGGGCTAAAAGATGGAGTTGGATAAGAGGAGTTTTCATGCAACAGTTGTAAACAGCACAATCACAGTGCTCCTATTTCTAGCAGCAGGTGCCAACTGTTGTCTCTTGGTGGTCTTCATTACTTGTGCTTGCAAGTAGAAATCAAACCACATGCTGATGGGAGAATTACATTACTTTTTACATTGATTCAGTTCTCCTCAATGGTCTCCCTCAGCTGAAGGAAACATTTCCTTTTTCCACCCTTTTAAAATAAAATTTCTCATAAGACCAATAGGCAAGATATTTTATGAAAAATGTGACCATGTAAGTTTAGCATAAACCTTTGCATTGGCCTTAAAGGAATCTGATTTGAATATAAAGATTTTTTATGAGGCAAGAGAGAATTTAGTAATCTCATTCAATGCTGTGCACATTAGTGCATACTTTTTAACTGCACTGCTGATTTCACTGGGTTTTTTTTGTTTTGTTTTTTTAAAACTGCTGGGCTCCTAGTATTTAGGGAATCAAAGCCATACTTCTCTAGTGTGTACTGCTTTGTAGTCCGTGATCAGCATGAATGTTCTAAGAAATCAATGAAAACTTTTCAGATAACATAGGCAACATACATACATTGCTTTACTCAATACCCCTGGGGAACATATGGAATTCCCCTTCCATTTGTTTTCTCTGAACTAGGTACTTTGTAGTTCATTACTAAATCTCTTCAGTAACTTTAGAATGTGGATGGGTAAAATCCAAAGTTCAAACAGAGGGTTTGGTTCAGAGACAATCCAAAAGCTTTTCTAGAGAAAACTTTTGCAATGAGCCAGCTTTCACCTATTTATTGTAGAATTCTAAAATCTGCTTAAGCTTCTATCTTGTTACTGTTTCCCTGGGCTCCCTCCTATTTTTCTTCCCTATCATCTAGCCCACCTCTAAGCTACCATTCAAGCTTCCTCTGTTCCCTGAAGCTACTTCCCCTCCCTTTTCAGTTCTTGTCAGCATCCATAGTCAAAAGCAAGATCCCACATCTTACTCCCCACCTAAACATCCTCCTAATTTTTAGCTAAAACTCCTTCCTACAACCCTCTCTTACTACCAACTTTCTCTCTATATGAGCCTACCCAGTCTCCTCTCCACCCCAGCTGGGCTTCATTAGCCATGAGGCTTTACAAGTCTCTGGCTCTTCCAGGTGCAGCCTTTCAGGTTAATTGACCCTTTTTACCCTGCTCAGTCTTTATATGGGGTGGATACCCCATCACTGAGAGCCTTAATTATGCTCTACACTACCAGGAAAACTATCTAAGAATAACCACTAAGCAATTCAACTTCTAAGATCTACTACACTAGCTATGAGCATCAAGAAAGTCAAACTTCCTAGGCATCAATAATGACTTTCATTTTTTCCCTTATTATTATGGTAGAAAACTCTGCAAGAACCCCCCAAACCATAGTTTGGTAAATGGCAACTCTATTTGGGAAGCATAGATTCACTTAATTCTATTTTTTTAGATACTCTAATTAGCAGATTGGGCAACAGCAAGAAGCAGATAACTTTATAATCAAATGACTTTTCAGTTTGCACTGTTTCTTATTTCAGAAACCACACAACTCTATTTTAAAATCTTTCTTCTAAAATATTCTCTCTTTGAATCCAGCCAAAATGTTTCCTGAAGATTTATAATACAGTGACAACATGTGAATTCCACTAACTTATAATCAACTATTCAAATAAAGGAATTAGATGTGACAGAGACAATGGGGGTTAGGGTGTTAGAAGAGAGGGAGAGGAATACAGACACCCACATTTCAAGGGTACAGGAAAGGGATATTGTCTCCACATCAGATAATTTATCTTCAGTGGTCCCCCATAAAGTGCTTTTCCTGCAAGACAGCTGCCCCCAAAAGAAAAATTGCTTATCTGCCAACAGAGACCACAAAGGCAATTTATTCAACTAATCTGCCTCTGAATAAGTATATTCTATTTCTCTGATTTCTTCTCTTGATCAGGGGGTAGAATTGAGTGCACAGACCTCATTTTCATAAGACATTGAATATATAATCTTGTTTTATATATTCAAAACTTACTTTAGAAAACAAATGGAGGTTTTTCTTTACTATTGTTTGTGTTGGTATTTGCCAGCTTCTTCCAATACATAATTTGACATGCCATCACTTGCTGATGGTTTTTTGTACATTTGTTATTTTTATAGGTTGGACAGAAATGCACAACTAATGCATTTGATCAATCTCCCCTTTCAGTTGTCATTTTAAAAAGTAGAATGTTGCATTGTGAAAAACAGAGTTCAAGCTGAGTATAACTAACTACAGTATGTCAAGTGTAAATTAGAAAATAGTTTATCCTAAGGAAAGAAAAAGAAAATAAATATTGTCTAAGTGATTTTTTCAATGAATGTATATGAAGTACCAGAGAGCAGCCAAGATGTTGCAGTTTAAAACGCTCTTAAAACATCTGCAGAGCTTGGAGTGTCATAAATAAAATGAATATTACTATCACTTGGAAATTTTCATTGCTATTCTATAAGAAAGAACCACCAAATGGAAAACAGGAATATTCTCAAAAGCCAACTCTGAAACTTGAAAAAAATAAAATAACTGTTCAGTTACACCCAAATCCAGTCCCAGCATCCAGCCCCAGTTGCTATCACAGTACAGGTCACAGTCTTTACTGCATTCTGACATCTTTGCAACAGTCTGGTAGTTCACAGGAAATGGAAAGAAACTGGACCTGGTCAGATAACAATTCTATTAGCATGGGTGAGTTCTCAGCTGGCACAGCATTGACATACTCTACTCCTGTGCCATCATCCCCACCTGGGTCTAGTATGGACTATAGAACATATGCTGGGTATTATGGCAAGAGCACATTGTACTCTGGCTCTCCTCAGCTGGAACAGTGCCAAGAGAAAGGGTCAAGGGCCAGCACAGGTCTGTCCTCAGAATAACGAAGACAATTTCACAGACAGACCCCTCTCCTATTGCTGTGCTAAGAGAAAACTCACCAGAGCGGAGATTCTCTATGCCCAAGTATTTACTTTGAGCCAGCATAGGTACACGTTAAGCCTGATTTTCAGTCCTTATCACATGTACTTAATATGAAACAAGTACTCCTGTTCTTTTTATGCAGGTGTAGTTATGCCTGTGAGCATACACAATGACCAGTTATGGATCTATGTAGCCATTTGCCCATGCAATTACCTGATTTGTATATGAAATCATTGTAAATGTGCACACAAGTTAGACATGCTATTGTATGTGTGTGGTTTTAAAAATTACATGCCATGGCTACTTTTCTATGTGCAGCTGGAGGTGTGATTCCAAGCTCTACTAGACGTTCGCATGCTAGCTCTCACCAAGTTAGCACACTAAAAATAGTAATATAGCTGTGGGCATGGGCACCAGAGAATGGCAGCATGTGCTAGCTGCCTACATATCTGCCTATGGGGTCCAGGCAGATTCAAATTGGGGCAGATAGCCCATGCTGCCTCTTGCCCCTACCCATGCTACCGTAGAGAGACTATTTTTTTTAGTGTGCTAACTCAGTGATAGCTAACATAAGTGTGTCTACTCAAGCTAGGAATCACTCCCCCACCCAAATCCAAGCACAGACAAAGCCTATAAGTCGTCCTGAATTTCACCCTAACTACACCTCTAATGTATCTCAGTTGCTGCCAAACCCTGAGTGTCGAGTTCTGCACTTCTCCTACAAAGAACGATGGCATCGCTACTGCTTAGGCTTTGTCTACCCTGGCAAATGAAAGACAAAACATTTATCCTTCAGAGGTTTTAAAATACCTCATCCCCCAAAAGAAAAAAGTTTCATCGACCACAAGCACCAGTGTTAACTGCGCTGTGTCAGCAGGAATGACCCTCTGGCTTGAAGTGATTTCCATTATATACGGGTTTACAGTTTGGGTCAATGGCCCTCAGCACCCCTACTATCCAAATTGTTCCAGCAGTTCTGTCGTGGACTGGATGACAGGGGATGGATCATCTGATAATTGCCCTGTTCTGTACATTCCCTCTGATGCATCTGGCACCTGCTAATGTTGGAAGACAGGATATTGGGCTAGTTGGATCATTTTTCTGTCCCAGTACAGCCATTCTTATGTCCTGGTTTTCACCAGCTGCCAAGTCATATTCAGCATTGTGTCAGTTAACATAAATATTCACAACAGCTTTCAGCTATGGCAAACTACTGCAGTGTAGATCAAGCCTAATAGGGCTGAATCGCCAAATGAAAACAGAACTTATTCAGCTGTGACCTGGAGTCTAGGACCTAGACTCTAGGTCAAAGAGGTAGCAATCTGCCAGAGCAGGCTCTTATTTCATGTGGTTGAGAAAGCCTACTGGGGGGGGGGAGGGGTGGAACCAGTGAGGAACACCACTGTGAATACTGACTGGGCAAGAACTGCAGCATTTTACCCTATAATTATGTTGCAAGATAGAAATACAACACAAGTTTAGTGCAGTGCCACAGCAGGGACTAATGATTACAGCCTGAGCATATTTCTTCTTTTATGAACAATAATCTTTTGTTCTCTTTAAACCTGGCTAGAGTATATGTTGGTCAGCATAAAATAGAGGGATAAAATTTAAGGAGATTGAAGTTAGCTTCTCATTTGTCACTGAATATGTGAGTCATTTACTTTCATGATAGAGAAGCATGAATGCTAAAGCAGCTCCATGCAATGCCAAACAGAACGATTATCCAAACACAGAAAGCATTCCAACATTATGTCACATACCTAACAAATTCTTTGAAATATTGTTGAGACTTATAATTGTTTCTGAACTAGAGAGTAAAATATTGCAGCTATAGTGGTGTTCCAGTTTTGTAACTTGTAAAGCTATATCATGAATAAAAACCAGTAATAAAACAATATGATCAATAAACTGATGATAAATTATTGACATTCTCCTTATTATCTATACACAGTTAGTGAATATGGATGCACCATTACAAAATAGTAAGCAGAAAATGGAATATGTAATGGAGGTGGTTAACATGATTTGTCCTACTTTTTGTGTGCCTTTTTGGACAAACACTTTGAAAATCATTATTGTTGCTACAATACAAATTAAGATAAATCAATGGTCAAGTGTTGAGCTTGGATGCTTAAAAAGACCAGTTTGCATTGAAATGGATATTTTTGCTCTGTGGAGTAGTCAGCCTATTACATTTTCAAGATTTTTCATCCTTCACCAATAGCTGATGGGGTTATTTAGCAACAATTAGCTAAGATTATTCAATCATTATACATTCGGATTGTCTTAAAGTAAACTAACCTCTGATGTCACAGTAAACATGACTTTGAACAGATATTTCAGGATTAAATGGCATAGAAAATGAGCAGATGTATTGTTAGCTTTCTCCTAAACAACATAATCACAGAGGAAGCATTCTGCCAAAATGTTGATAACTAGGTACCTCAAAAAGAAAGCAGAGACAGGCACCATGCTAATCAGAGTACCCACCTCTTGCTGGAAACTAACCTTTCTTGTGAGCCACAGATACATTGATCAATCTAGAAAAACTAAAAAGTTGGCTCAAAGGCTATATAGAATATATTCAATGTTTCTTTGTAAGTAACTTTAGGCTACATGTACTGTTGTACTGACAAATGAACGGTTATGGCTCCAACTGTCCATTTCCAGTTACTGTACAAATACCAAATGTGCATGCAAATTTCCAGCGTGTGTGTGTGTGCTTTTCACATCAATTGTAGCAACGTCACAAAACACAGCATAATTTAGCAGTCCTGATTCATGGCCCAGCTCCAGGCTCTTTACACCTCTGATGGCATTCATAGGTTGTAAACTGGCGGCATGAATCTCATACATCAGGAATGCCTCCGATTTACAGGGCTTCCTTAAGAACAGAGCTGCTGGAATAACTCTAAACTGCACCCGCTCCTTGCTGCACCTGAGTATAGGTGGTATACTGAGAGCATAACTAGTGAAGAGGTGTGTGGCTGGAGTGCGAATGCATTACAGCTATTTTTAGCTACAGTGTTATGTTAGTGTTGCTGCAGCTGAATGTGGCTTAGAGCAAGCAAGAGGCTGCTCTAAACTGTACTGAGGGTCTAGCCAGCCCACCCAAGCATGCACAAGATGTAATCTTAAACTAACAAAAGCCTGGATGACAGTCCACATTCCAGAGGAATAGTTGCAACCATCTGGCCATTGCTGCTACTTAATCTTACAGTAGTAGCTGGGAATCCTACCAGATTGCTTAGATTAGATTATAGCTCTGAACAAGTGGTGCAGATCTATCCTGAATTGAAAAGGCAATACCATTACACTGAAACTCAGCTAGCTCTTATCCATGCCCTAGTCTCATACAGACACTGAATGAAGTAATTGACTGCTTTGGGTGGGTTAGCCAAGATGGAGGGATAAAACTGTGTGTCATCAATATATTAAGGCACCACAGAATTCCAAATAGCACCATATACACATTGAACTAGTGGGGGCAAGATGGAAGAGCACTCACACATTAAGCAACTGCTTTGAAAATCTGACTTTCAATATTTATTTTAGTGGATGCCACATAAAATAAATAATTTAAAATATCAAAGCCACATGCTAATCATTTACCAATATATGTTCAATATGATTTGCAGAATTTTAGTTACATGACTTTCATTATAAGTAATAAGAGCTTTGCATGTGAAAGGACATGCAGTCCTTTGAAAATGGATTAATAACTTGTGTGCGCTTTAAGTATCCTCTGTTTTGGGTTAGGCACTGAGTTCTCCCAATAGTTAATTGTTGAGCATTGGGTACGATTGCAACTTTGACAGGAAAAAAATTCTGGGACAAAGTTCACTCCCAATTACAGTGGTTCCTCTCTATTGGAGTCATTGGATAGAACTGGAATAAATGAGAGCAGAATTTTCCATATGATGGACAGTTATAAAACAAAATGATTTTTCTTGAATTGGACGGCTGAAGGAGTGAGGAATGGTTTGAATTTGGCAATATTTCAGATCGGGGATAAAGTCTTATTTTTAAGGGAATAAATAGACTGCTGGGAACATCAAGCTTAAAACATTTTGACAATAGCTGGCAACTGCCAATCGTCATTTAAGTCATTTACAAAAAAATTAAACAGCTTAGAGTAAAATGGAAACATATTGGAAAAAACCAATGACATTGTTTACATATAGTAGATATTTGCTTTCAAAAACGTGGCTTGGCAAATCTAAGGCACAGGAAATGAAGAACAGCATGAATCTGTCAGACTCATTTTCCTCTTAATGCAGCTGCTAATATATTTGTACATACTTTATTGAGTGGAATGGCCCTCCTCTATTTGCATCCGTGAACCACTTTTCATTTAGGAGTTACAAAGAGTCCTGTGGCACCTTAAAGACTAACTAAAGTATTGAAGCATAAGCTTTTGTGGGTTAATACCCACTTCATCGGATGCAAACATTTAGGAATGTTATTGCATAGCAGTTTCATATGTAGTCGAGGTTTTACTATTTCATATTGTTCCTTACTTTCTATTTATTGGTGAATAAAGAGAGACTCGAACTGAACTGGCAACTGTCTCTGTTCCTATGCTGTGAATAAATTCAACCCCCATGCACAAACTCTTTATTCTGTGTAAAAGAAGGGCGCCCACAAGCTCCAAATGATATCATGATCTGTGCTTTTGAAGTGCATTTGATATCTCCCCCAGAGAATGGCTTGTGGCTAGGCTTTAAATTGGATCACATTGCTCAAACCAGTCTTCTAGTGAAACTTGTCTTAAGTGACTGCCCAAGTAACTAATAAAACCTAGTAGCTTAATAGATCTGTTGTTCTAATAAAACTAGACGAGACAAATTGTCATATAGGATATAAGATGTCTATATATACAAAATGAGAGTATTTTACATAAACTCAGGAACTGTACAATTGATTATTTCAATATAGCAAACTTTAGAAATGCTAGAGGGACATCTTTAGCTTTTCGTAATCATTGCTTGAGATCAGATGCATTCCTTTCACATTGGCCTGGCTGAGGTTTGGCAATCTTCTTCCTTCTGCCAACCCTACTAATGGTTGGCGGATTTGAAGGTGTATCTGAATACTGAATTGCAGACACTTTTCTAACACAGGTTTTTTGGGTCTGACTAGATAGGATAGAGTCATCTACATTTTTGATACAGGCAATTTCAAACAAGGCTTCAGTTTCTTAACCTCTTTTATTTTGTAATATTTGCACTCACATTTTTCCCTTTGGAAACATCTAGATTTGCTAGAGTGTGCACTTTTGTGACCTCTCTCCTGGGTTTGTGCTGACCAACATCTGAAAATTTAGTGGCTCATATACAAATTAGGTTTTGATGTGTAAATTGCCCTCCACTGGTTTTGTTTGTTGGGTTGTCTGGCTTTGATGTGAAGTCATTGTCCCCTGATGTTTGGCAAGCAAGGATACATTAATTATGCATTTATTTCTCTTGGAAATGTTTTTGGCTCTTTGCTAAAAAGTCTCAGTTTTCCTAACTTTCTGGGTACAATAAGACACTCTAGTAGTCATGCATCTTTTCTTGTTTGCTGTAAAACAAGTTTTCACCAACCATATTTGGTAGTTTTTTTGTTTCAAGGAACATATTTTTCCATTCTATACTTTATAATAGTAATATAAATTACCCTAAATGCATGCCATGGCAAACATGATTGCTTAAACATATGCAGTTGGGACTTAATTGCTATAGGATCTTGATATCAAAACACCTGTTAATAATAAAAAGTCTTTTATAGCTAAGTCACTTCTCTGATCTGATGCAGGTCAGTGGTGACCAAAAGTAGTAGTCATTGTCATCATCATCATCTGAAAGCTTTTCAGCAGCCTTTATATAATGAGCTGCCAGTTTCAAGCCAGTTTCTAGTGAATAGACATAATAAAAACCACAACCATAATGAGCACAAAACCTAGTTGAACAATATTAATTGAGACAGGGGTGACTGTGTTAGTCTCTATCAGTAAAAACAACAAGGAGCCCTTGTGGCACCTTGTGGCAGACTAATACATTTATTTGGACATAAGCTTCTGTGGGCTTGTAACCCACTTCATCAGATACATGGATATAGCCAATGAAAGCTTACGCCCAAATAAATTTGCTAGTCTCTAAAGTGCCACAAGAACTCCTTGTTGTTTTTAATATTCATTGAGGGTCCGATTCTGCCAGCCTTACTGCAAATAGAACCTTACGGCTAGTAACCCTATTGAAATCCATGTGACTATTTGAGGAGCAAGATATTACTCAATGTAAATAAGAATATCCCTGAATAATTTAATTTCACACATTAAAAATATATTAAATAAATCATTTTAAAATCTATTTAAAAAAGGTTTCAATGTCCACAAAGGCCACGGGGACTGAACTACATCTCACCCATCCAGAAAAGAGTAACAGGACAGAGTGGGAGGTTTGCACTCTTATCTTCACTGAACATATTCTGTGGACAAAATGAGGACTTTATTTACCTTTGCTATCAATTATGCATCTATGACTGGCATGAACATTCACTTTTATGATAATCACTTCTGGAAAGGGCAGATAGTGAATTGAATAAAATAAAATAAAACCAACTACTACTACTTCTGCTTAATCATGCCTGTTCTTTAACAGTTCATCACTTTTAAAGCTTGCTGGAGTGTGCCTACATAAACTGCAATCACATCTGATTGCAGTGAGGGAATACCCTAAAATCTTTCTCGGTTTTAGTCTGAGGCTGCCCTTTTTCATCCAACCATTTGTTTATATAGACATCTTACAGACGTATTTATTGAGATTGTAGAAAAGAAGTTATACAACAGTGTATCACCAGTGTATTTTTGGCCAGGGAGTCCATGGCATTTCAGAAGATAAGACTGCGCCAGAGTTTAAACAATTTCGTACTACTGTTGCTTTCTTTTGAAAGAAAGTGTCCTGCTTTGGCAGCACAAAAGGAAAAAAACCATAAGCTCATCTCCCTATCTGAGGAGTCCCATTCAGGCATAGAGATGGCATAGCCATCTCCTACTCCAGGCTAGGGACATTGCAGGTGGAGAGGAGGAATGTAACATGACTGGAGCACATTGTGAAGTCACATTGTATTGGCATGGTTGGAGCAACTGGAGAAGTTTAGAACAGCCCCCAGGACAGCGCAGACATAGAACATGCAGAAAATCAGCAAAATGGTTGCACCCACATCTCTAGTAGAGAAGAGAGGGAAGGAACAACCATTATCACAGACAGGAAGCAAATTTAGAAGCATTCTGCACCCTTTTAACTTGCAAAGCTCCAACTGCAAGACACAAAACTTAATAGAAGTACAGAAGATAAAGTATAGTGAAAGAACTTTTTGAAGTTTAATTTCTGTAGCATAAAATGTGCCTCAGTTTCAAGATTTAGCTTGTCTATTGTGAATTTTCAATAATAAAAGGGAAAGGTCTTTCTGGGGCCTAAATAAATTTAAATCTTCATGATAAAGGTCAATTGGTTGATATGATCTACAAAGAATTTCTGGGACTCCTTTAACAAAACTATTGGCACAGTAGTAGGATTTTTCAGTCTACCCTATTTCTGAAAATGGAACTCTCTCCAGTGTAGAAGTTACAGTCTAGATCAATGCCAACTTCTTACTGCTCTCTATTTGGCACTGGTGAGGCCACATCTGCAGTATTGCATCCAGTTTTGGGCCCCCAACTACTGAAAGGATGTGGACAAATTGGAGAAAGTTCAGTGAAAGGCAACAAAAATTATTAGAGGGCTGGGGCACATGAGGAGAGGCTGAGGGAACTGGGCTTATTTAGTCTGCAGAAAAGAAGAGTGAGGGGAGATTTGATAGCAGTCTTCAACTACCTGAAGGGGGATTCCAAAGAGGATGGAGCTTTCTTAGTGGTGGCAGATGACAGAAGAAGCCATGATCTCAAGTTACAGTCGGGGAAATTTAGGTTGGATATTAGGGAAAACTAGTTCACTAGGAGGGTGGTGAAGCACTGGAATGGGTTACCTAGGGAGGTGGAGGAATCTCTATCTTTAGAGGTTTTTAAGGCCTGGTTTGACAAAGCCCTGGCTGGAATGATTTAGTTGGGGTTGGTCCTGCTTTGAGCAGGGGGTTGGACTAGATGACCTCCTGAGGTCTCTTCCCACTCTATTTTTCTATGATTCTCAGGGCCTTCAGTTGAAAAGTTTTGCATTAGTTTACTCTGCCAACTAGTCCAACCTGCTTTTTGGAAAATGCATGCAAACCATAAGTGAAATTGTCGTAAAGATTGTATAGAAAATTTGAAGCATTAATTTAATCTGATTTTACATATTTCTCAGGATCAGAGAATAAAAACAGGTGTTCAATACTTCTGTTTGAATATTATGATTATTGGTAGAAAATTTGTGACCGTGAAACATCATAGTCTTTAGAGATTAATTCACAGGAAATTCTTTGCTGTCTTTGTGAAAAAATAGCCAGTGAACTAATCCAATCCATATGCTGTTATTCCTTGGCATGAAGAACATACCAAAAGTGGGTCAATGGCTAGAGAAGGAAAACCACAGAAATAGTATACAAAAGGTGAATAAAAAACTACTTACAGTAATTATGTTTGATCTTTTTTCCCTCCTAATCCTACAAACCAACAAAGTCATAAGTAGAGAGACTGGAATGAGGGCTTACCAGGGAAAAAGGAGGCAAACCTGAACTGCCAATGACAGAAGGCAGATAAATAGCACAGTTCTTCCTTGACACTCAGAAATTTCCCACACTATCATACATATCTTTGATTCTAAAAAGGGAGCAGAATAAGATTAGAGTAGAAGAAGAGATTATGACAATTACTGGAAATTCTTCCTTGTTGACCATCTCTTCTTCCATTGTAAAAGTAAAAAGAGTCAATATAGCAAGCGCTATCATAAGGCAGGCCTACATTAACTCCTCTTTTGGTGGCTTCACTGGAGGAAGAAAGCCTGTGTTCAAGTGGGATACAAAGATATACTCATGTAACAACATGACTTAGCCTCTAGAGAAAACGTGCTTTTACATAACAAAAAGAAGAAAGAAAATCACAAGTACGCCTAGATATAGTTGTCTGAAGTTTTACTCCACTTGCTAAGCCTTTAAAAATAACAATTAAAACAAGCCAGGCATTGATCTTCAAAAGATTTTAGCTCATCCTAGTAAAAATTCATAGCCCTTTTTGTGCTCAACAAATTCAGATTGGTTTTGTTCCTGGAAATTCTGATTTGGGTAAAATCATGTCTATGCAATCACTTCATTGGCACAGAGATATGAAATAACTGGAATGCTCTTGGGGAGAAGAATATATATGAAAAAATATATTTTCCAGGAAAAAAAGCTTTCAGTATAAGGGTATTATAGTAATTGGGGTATTTAGTTTGCCAGCCTTCCTGACAAATGTAATGGTATAAAGGTCATCTTGAAAGAAAGTACAATGAAGTTCTTCTTTGAGTGACTGTACATGTTTATTCTACTTCAGGTGTGTGCATGCCCAGTGCATCAGGGTCGGAGATTTTTCTCTAAGCAGTACCCACGTCAGAGTGGCAAATGTGCTCTCAGCCGTCTCACGCTGTTGCACAATGGTATAAAGGGTGGAGACACCCCATACCTATCAGTTCCTTCTTACTACCTACGATCAGTAGTCAGAGCATGTTGGCTTGCAGGTGGAATATCTCCCTCCTTTAAATAATCAGTTGGTACGTGACAGTTTAAGATTTCTTTGTTGTTTTCTTTTTCTGACTTTGGGCATCAGATCCCTCTTTTACAAAGGGTACCATCAACTGGTACTGGGCTTTAAGCCTTGTGCTGGCTGCAAAAGCCTATGCCAGTGAGTGATCCTCATTCTAGGTGCTTGAAGCACCTCGGTGAGGATCATGTTCAAGACCACTGCCAACTCTGCAGGGACCTCAAACCCCAGGCAAAGAAGGATAGAGGTGAAACTGTTCTGTTCCCAGAGACCCATCTGGTATCTACCCTCTGAACCTTCCTATTCAAGGTGGGCATTGAATACAGTACTTCAATTTTGGTTAGGGATTACTTCTCTGGACCTTGCATTGATCCTCATCTCCAGTGCCATGGTTGAACCATCATTATTCTTCTTGTGGAGCTCTTCTAGAAGGTCCAGGTCCCTGGTACCATCCACTAGTAAACCATCACGAGGATATCTGGAAAGGGATGCTCCCTGGTACCAATCTTTTCTTCTCATCGAGAGTCACCGATTCCAGCTCTGTAGGGTTGCCAACTCTGACTGAAGCTATTCCAGGAGATTTTTTCCTCCCAACATGATGTAATGTCATTTTCTTAATATCCTATTAAAATCTCCTAGGTTGTTTTCAGTAGTCACCGGGAGATCAATGCCAATTCCAGGAGACTCCTGGCCAATCCTGGAGGGGTGGCAACCTACAGCACTAGTGCCTGGGCCATTGTGGCCTACCTCTACTGCAGTCCCAATTTATTCTGTGTAACAGCAGCATGGAAATCTCTGAGCACAAAGACACCAGAGGACATGCTCTACTTCTTGGTGCAGAATTCTCCGACCGTGCAGGAGACATGCTGGCCAGTACTGATTGATCCTCAAGCCCCAGATACAGTTTTACCTCCGAGACAAGTTCATTCCTTGATAGCTCTTAATAGCTTTCAGTGTTTCCTTGCCAGGTGCAGGCTGTCCTCAGTATCAACATCTCCAGTGAGATGCCACCAAACCCCAGCACCAATTGGTACAGTATCTC
Organism: Sternotherus odoratus; assembly: GCA_032164245.1. NCBI lineage: Eukaryota > Metazoa > Chordata > Testudines > Kinosternidae > Sternotherus > Sternotherus odoratus. The sequence goes on from JAVMKO010000004.1 coordinate 35,310,228, forward strand.
CATTAGCAGGCGACTGAGTCCTCCTCTAGGTTTGAGGTCAGTTCCTATGTCCCTTGCTCCCAGGATAGAAGCTGACACTAACCTTTATGAGGATTCTGCTCCTGGTAGTTGTCAGACTTCCCAACATAGTCTTAGCAATGGTCTTATGGGAACCTATGAGAGTTACCTCCCACCTCCAGATTCTTCCCAGATCTTCCTTAATATAGATCACCAAGCAGATACCAGGCTGGCTTCCAAGATGAGGGTAGTACTGAGCCGAAACCTCAAAACCAATCTCAGATTTTAGAACCTCAATTCTCCTCAGTACAAGGGACCCAAACAACTGTTTTTTTCACTCCTCCTCATCACCACCTGATGAGGTTGTGGTGCCTAAGGGTTCTTCACCTGTTCAGGATGACTACTGGGCTTACTAGGGGTTACTAAAGCATAGCTACCTGATATTCAGGTTGAGGGGGTTCAGGAGAGTTCCCATAAACTGGTGAACATACTGGCTTCTAGTGTGGTGTTACCCATAAATGAGACCATTCTAGAACCTACAAAATATTTGTGGCAAATATAATCTTTCTGCTACCAACACCTAAGAGGACCAAGAGAAGCTATCATGTCTCTTCCTAAGTTTATGAACATTTTAACATATTCTTTGCCAGGTTCTTTAGATGTCTTACTATGAATGAAAAAGCACATCACCACTGACCTCCTATCCCAAAGATACAGAGACTAAACTGTTTTGGTAGAAAGATTTATTCCACAGCTGGGCTAAAATTTTGTATCTTTAATTAGCAAATCTTATTGGCTAGATAAAACTTCCAACTCTTGTTCTAGGGTTCCCTGATGGATGTGTTGCTACTCTCTCTTGAAGAGACAAGTTTCTGTATGCCTACCTTCCTACTCTTATCATACCGAAGATGTTATCCAAACTCAAGCAAGATCATGCTTACATGATCCTCATAGCACTAGTTTGGCCTCACCTGTTGGTTCTCCAGTCTGAGCCTCTCCAGCAGGGCTCCTGTGACACTACTTCAAAATCACAAGATCTCCTCCCAGGACCAAAGTCAGATATTAAACCCCACCCCATCTATTCCGCCTCATGGCCTGACTGCCCATGGTTAATTCCTCAAGAGACAGTGTTCTGCAAATGTGCAAAACATTTCTGAACAGCAGGAAGCCATGTACTAGGTATACTTACCTGATGAACTGAACACTATTCTTCACCAGTCCTGGCCTCTATCCAACATGTTTTGGATGTTTCACTGGAAACTAAGTATTGGTTAGTTCCATCAGAGTTCATCTGGCAGTGACCTCCACTTTCCAATCATCAGTTGTGAACCACTTGGTATTTTCTAACCTTATGCCTATCAGATTCTTAACAGGTCTAAATAGGTTATATCCCTATGTCAAGAATCCCGTTGAAACCTGAATCTGATGCTGGCAGAGTAAATAAGTCCACCCTTTGAACACACTAATTTGTAAGAACCTTTTCTTGAAATGTCCAAAGAAAGGAGGTTGTAACAGCTTCTGAAAAGCAAATATATTTATTATGCACTTTCATATACATAGGTTTTTTTGCTTAATATAATACAAGGAATAAAATAAAACTTTTACAATGTGAAATTCATTCAATGTACATTATAGGCTATATACAACCCAATCCAAGGGGGAGGGGGAAACAGTCATCTTCAAAACCTAGTTAACTGAACAGATCAGATGAAGGATATTGAGCATAACACACATTTGCATAGCAGAGTAATGAGGGAAACAGTCTTTTATTTTTAAATCAATGGTAGTACTTTCAATACTGATCACAAGGAGGACAACGCGGCATCACTGTATGCCAATACCTTTTTAGTTCTGACAAATTTCAACACTTTTCTCTTTTCTCCAGAGTATATGGTATTAATGTTAATGTTCACAAGAGTCTTTTCTCTAGCTTTCCCATCATTAATTTGTGATCACTTCTGGAGATGGTTGTTGGAGAAACTGCATTAAATGTGAGGAGGAGGAGATAAGACTAGTCACATAGTGGCTTATGAATAACAAGATCTGGAACAGAGAAAGATTTGACAGGCTAAATTCTGGTCTGAGTTACAAGTGTGCAATCCCACCGACTTCTGTGTGATTGTACAGACAGCAAGACATCATCCAACATTTTAAAAGTCCTAATTGAACTGCTAACATTTGGAGGATATTAGTTTTACTTTCTTAGCATGGTACAGACCACATAAGGTGTAATATTAAAATAACACACAAAAGCAATGAGGAATGTCTCACACCCTCATCAAAGTGGATATTTGAACAAAACAGTTCATGCTCTATTCCAAAGCAGTGCTGAAAAGATTCAGAAACTGTTATTTTGAGTCTGAAAGTAACTTTTCAACAGGTGTTTCAGTTGATTTATATGTGGGGTTTATCTACCAACTGTTTCAAATGTACATATTATTCATACATAAACTTGAAGCGGTCTGGAAACTGTAGCCCATTGTGAAATCAGCCCTCTGACCCAATGTGCATTTTGTAATAAAAATAAAACTAAACAATAAAATTAAATAAATATAATCTGAAAAATCAAGTAGTAAAAAATGTAAGCCTTCAGGGATATCTTTCTACAGAACAAAACATACACCCAATAAAAAAGAGAAAGTTGTATTTTTGCACAGTATTAAAGGTTCATAACAAGTTTGATGAAACTTTCTGGTATTCTCTCTTTCTTGAACCATTAACATTCTTAAGGCTATTCTGCAAGAGTTCCATGGTGTTTATTTTATAAATATCCCACAGGGACAAGAAATTAAATACTCGAAACATTCACTTCAGAATTATCAATATTGCTATGGTGTTAACTTCTAACATTACATTTTACTACACATCATATACCTATGAAAGATCTTTTTACATTTGATAGTATGAGTGAATAAGAAGGCGGTGCATTACTTAAAAAATTCAAATTTAGTTATATCCCGATGACTGTTCACTATAGTAGTAAGCTATCAAGATCTTCAGTGTCCCAGAATATACAATGTATATGCATCCAAGGGCCATTTATCTAAATTTATAAATAAATTATCATCGTAACTTTGGATCAGACTATTGAGGGAATGAACAGAATCACAATATTAGAAAAGATGAATTCAAGTCTTTAGAGGAAATACTTATATAGAAAATGTTAACCTTTATTATCTAGAGTCAGACTCTGTAATAGTGAATGGTGCAATATATTTTCAGGTGTTAATCAGTTTTTGACTCATGAGCGATAGAGTTAAGAATTGTGCATATTCATCCCTTGTAAATGGAGAAAATTTCAGTGTACACTGTCACATACAATGGACCTGTTTTTGCTTGCTTGCACAAATATTACACAGCTATAAATTCACTTACTTGAATTGAGTTATTCCTGAGTTCTTATGGAGGTGTAAGTGAAAGCAGAACCAGGCCTTACATTTTAGCACATTATACTTAAGCACCTAATATTGAAATTAATCCAGGTTTTTTTTTGTCATACTAAACTATTTAGTATGGGCTAAGTTTTGCCCTTGGATACACATGCATAGCTCCTATACTTTTCAGTGGTAGCCAGTCTGTACATCCAGATATTAGGTTGTAATTGTGTAAATTAGATATTACTACAAAAAAAATCCCAGAGGTGTGGTGTATGGTTATAATCTTGCATCTCTACCATTGAACAGAGTAGTTTTACAGACAGAACATACAATTACTGTAAGTTCATCAAATACTGTTACCAGATTTGTTTTTCTTGAGAACTTTTGAAATACACAGGAAAATGACCATACATTACAGCAATGCAAATATGGTATAAACTGTATGTTTAGTTTCTTTTGCCACAGGAAAATAAAATAAATACAAAAAGCACTGTCCTCCCTTATATAGTTCATTGTGGCACATGCACATTCATCAAGCCTTCTGGAATAGGATATCAAAAATCCTCTCTCTCACAATTTTTCAGGTGTTGTCAGGGAAACACAGCATATATTATTCTGCATTTAAGAAAAAAGTGCTTATTCTGTGTTTTATGTACAAAGTACACAAAATAAACTTCTGAAGTACAGAGAGTTACACTGAGAAGGCAGCCTTAAAATTTAGGCACATTACAGTAATTAAGGTAATTGTACTGTGGTAATCACATTCTTAGTTTTCTAGGGTGGACTACCAAGCATTATATGCTTTCATCCCAGGCAGCCGATTAAACCATTCCAGGCAGAAACTCTTCTGTTCATAGCATCATGGAATTGGCCTAAAAGTGAAAAATTAAGAAGTTAACTTTGAGAATACTCCATATATATACATATATATATATATATATATATATACACACAGTATATACAGAAAGGCAACTATACACAGAGTTGCTAACTAACGATATTTAGTAATATGAGCCTTGAAATAGAAAAATATTTTCTTTAAAAACAAAAATACACAATTGCATTCACCATCCGTCCTGGCTCTCATATGCCTCCAATACCTATGGAAACTTTTGAAATATTGCCAAAAAAAGGCAAAAAGTGATGATACCAAAGGCAACACCATTCCTGGAAATCCTTGGAGATTAGACTGGCAATGAGATTTTACATGATGAAATAATATTTTCTAACACAATGTTCCATAGATAATTCACTCAAAACAATCAAGATTAATTTGTGAAATATTTTTGGGGGCAGACACTGAGATGAACTTAAAGAAGTATTCCATCCCTGTTTTGCTGGTTAGTGGATTTTTTTTAAATTGGGATATAGCAAAGAAATAGAGAAGACCTCAAAGTAAAAGAGAGCTACATGGTGCAGCCTCAAAACTGTCACCACAATAAATGATATGCAAATTTACATTTAAAACACAGTCATAAAGAAAGATTTAAAAGAATGCCAAAGCTGCTCTTAGTCATATTTCACTTTAATACTATGCAGGCCAGCAGGTGTTCAATGGAAAAAGAGCTAAATGAACAAAGTCAACATATAGTTATAAGATTATATGAGGTTATTTCACAAACTTTTCTTATATTTTAAATTTATTTAAGTCAGAAAATTCTAAAGAGTTAGCAAATTGAATGATTGTATCTATGCTCCTGAACAGTTTTGTTCTGGTAGACTCAGCTGGGTGGACTGTTTAAACAGCCTCCACAGTTCCATAATATTGTTTGAATTTCATTTCACTTAGTTATTATTTAAAGACAGTATTTGGGGGACTGATTATGCAGCATGTTCACCTTATAAAATATTATATGGAGCAGGGGTAAAATTTTCAAAAGCACAAAAGTGCCTTAGGAACCTAAGTCCCCTTTTCAAAAATGACTAGCACATTTTGGAGTCTAAGTCCTGTTGACTTCTAATGAAATTTAGGATCCTAAGTGACGTAGGGGCTTTAGAAAATTTTACCCCAAGACATCTATTAGCAACAAGGTGGCAGCTATAGTTGCTATATAATTGAAGACAGTTTACTAAAGATGGTAATACTAAAGTTTTATATAGAGGCAAGCTCTGATGGCCTTTCTTCGAGCAATCAAGTTGTTTTAACAGGTTAGCATTAGAGTTGCACATCTGGGGAAGCAGTTTAGGATTTCGTATAATAGTTTGGCTTTCTTCCCTTTACAATAAACCTCAGGAACTAAACTTGTAGCCTAGGAATACTAAGAAGGGACATACATGTAAGTGAAAATGATTTCTACATTCCAAGGCAGCCTAGGATAAAACCCCTCTTTCTTTTGCTATAGCAAGATGTATGAATGTCTCACCATCATTGACACAAAACTAATAAGCAACTGTTCACAAAAAAACATTCTTGTTGACTTGCTGCAAGACTAAGCCCACTGATAAGAACATTTTTGTTCTAAGAAGGAACAGATCTGGTCTCTCAGCATTCTAATGTTAATGTAAACAAAGAAAATAAATATTACAGGAAATAAGCAATGTACCGTATATACTCGAGTATAGGTCGACCCGAATATAAGCCGATGCACCTAATTTTACTACAAAAAGCTGGAAAAGTTATTGACTCGAGTATAAGCCGAGGTTCCCCCTTCCCCGCCGCGGGCGGGCTGCCGAGGTTCCCCCCTCCCCGCCGGACCAAAAAAAAAATGTGCCCCCCGGTTCCTCCCCTCCCCGCCGGACAAAAAAAAGCGCCTCGCTCTCCCGTCCCCGCTGCGCGGGCGGGCTGCCGAGGTTCCCCCTTCCCCGCCGCGGGCGGGCTGCCGAGGTTCCCCCCTCCCCGCCGGACCAAAAAAAAATGTGCGCCCCGGTTCCTCCCCTCCCTGCCGGACAAAAAAAAAAAAAAAAAAAAAAAAAGCGCCTCGCTCTCCCGTCCCCGCCGCGCGGGCGGGCTGCCGGGAGCGTCCCGGTTCCCCCCTCCCCGCTGCGGGCGGGCTGCCGGGAGCGCTCCCGGCAGCCAGCCCGCGGCGGGGAGGGGGGAACCGGGACGCTCCCGGCAGCCCGCCCGCGGCGGGGAGGGGGGAACCGGGACGCTCCCGGCAGCCCGCCCGCGGCGGGGAGGGGGGAACCGGGACGCTCCCGGCAGCCCGCCCGCGCGGCGGGGACGGGAGAGCGAGGCGCTTTTTTTTTTTTTTTTTTGTCCGGCGGGGAGGGGAGAAACCGGGGCGCACATTTTTCACTGACTCGAGTATAAGCCGAGGCGGCTTTTTTCAGCCCAAAAAGTGGGCTGAAAAACTCGGCTTATACTCAAGTATATACGGTATATGAAACTTTTGCATTTTAGAAAAATGCTGCTCCTCTGAAACTGAAATGCTTATTGGAATCATTATTAATAAAGTTAAAATACCTTAAAATAAACCTCAAGCTTCATCAAGATGTGCAGGTATAGGGTTGGAGGAGAGTGAATTAACTATTTAACTAACTCCTGGGAAATTTCTGCAGGGAAAAAAAGCTACAGAATTTCTGGATGAAAATGTATTATGTAGAGTGAGAAACCAAAATTCATTTCATTTGGAGTCTTAGATTATACTTGAGAATTTTTGTATGAATACACAACTCCCATACTCAGAAAACTGATCCCATAATCCAATCCTACAATGAGATGCATGAAGGCCATTTAGAATTCTATCTCCTTTAAAGAGGCATTGTTATGTACTCCTCCCACTGCAGGATATAGGTCACATTAATTATTTGAATTTAAAGTTGCAGAGAGTTTATTCTACTAACGTGAAATATTTTACAGTTTACTGAAGAGTGTATATGTAAACAAATGAATTTCAGCATAGCACTGAAAACATAGCAAGGTATTTTAATGTTATCATTTCAGTTGAAAATAATGCTATGAATCAAGTTTCATACAGTTGAAACATGCTACTTCTCATAGACTCATAGACTTTAGGTCAGAAAGGACCATTATGATTATCTAGTCTGACCTCCTGCACAAAATGCAGGCCACAGAATTTTACCCACCCATTCCTACCATATACCTCACCTATATCTGAGCTACCGAAGTCCTCAAATCTTGGTTTAAGGACTTCAAAGTACAGAGAATCCTCCAGCAAGTGACCCATGCCCCCTGCTACAGAGGAAGGCGAAAAACCTCCAGGGCCTCTGCCAATTTGCCCTGGAGGAAAACTCCGTCCCGACCCCAAATATGGCTATCAGCTGAACCCTAAGCATGTGAGCAACATTCACCAGCCAGATCCCCAGGAAGGAATTATTCAGCTACTTATCAGAAGTACTGGAGCAATACCTTGCCTTTAGCTTTATATCAATTTACAAGAAAAGTATAGTGATCATCCAATTCTTTTATGCTGATGTTTTGAAAAACATTTGACAGTGTAGAAATCCAATGAGCACATGTGAAAAAAATCTGATACTTCACAATTTTGATTGTTTAAAAATATATACTAGTTATTTTATTTAAAATGCACATATTTTGTCTATTGGTTGTCTACATGGTGCATTACTGTGTACCAGGTAAGATGCAAATTCTAGTGAATACCAGTGTGCAGCACTCTATCCATGTGGACCCTGCTGGCATGCGTGAGAAGCTCCCCAGTGTGCAGTGACATAATATTATTTGGGACTATGTGAACATGCACTAAGGAATTTTTAGTGTTCGCCAACAGGGTCTAAATGGCCTATGCAATACAATGGTGTGCACTAGAACTTATACCTCAGCTGGTGCACACTAATGCGCTATGCAGACAAGCCCTATGTGATTATGATAAATGTTTTACCTATTACAGTGGTGTTTCCTTCTTGTAGTTGAAGCTTGGGTCAGTTCCCTCAAGCTGAAGTTTTAAGGCTTGCTTAAGGCTTAGTTCTGTCTCTGCAGGAGGATAGCCTTCCAAAACTTCCTGAAGTCCTCTTTCCTGCCCTGTTCGTGGGACAGAAACCCTACCAAGAAAAACCTGATTGCTCTGAAGGTGATAATTTGGGTTTGTCATTATTCCATTTCGCTTCTTCTGTTCCCCACTCTGTTGGTGAATGAGGAACTGTTGCTGAGGTCGACAAACTTCTTGCTGAGATGGAGGGACCAAAATTTTGCACTGTGACTCTGCTGGCATTGATTTAAGTGGCACACTGGTCCCAGATTTGGAGACAGGTATTCGTTTATCAAACTGAGTCATTTCATATTCTAAAACTTTTGGTTGGGAGGAACTGCTCTGCTTGATTTTTTTCCCAGCAGATCCAGATTTGCTGAAGTTTTCTGTTTTCCCCCCTTTGTTTGCTTTAGTTGATTTTAAACTGGGTTTTACTTGGCTCCATTCAAATTCACTACTTGGTGAATTATGATTCTGACTTAAGGAATGAGTTGTGGAAGAAGGAGAAACAATTGACTGCCTGCTTCTGCTACGAGGCAGCGAATGCTGCTGTATTTGTTCTGTAAATGACATACTATGGAAACTATCAATAGGCACTGTCTGAGCAGTTGCTGTAGATGAAGTAGTACGCAGAGAAGAGTTTTTGGAACTTTTCAGGGAATTATTTGATAAAGACGACTTCTGACGGTCTACTGTCGAATCTGGAGATTCTGAGGGAGAACTGAAAGCATGAGCAGGCCCATTAGACAAACCTCGCATAGTAGGCTGCATATCTCCCCCACCAGTACTCCCTGAACTATTGGATTTTATTGTTAATGACTGCATTTTTGAAGAGACTGATTGCAAGGGTTTTTGCTCCATTGTGTGGACTGGCGATGGAGTGCAGCCATTTAGACTAGATGCACCATATTTTTCCAGTAATTTAATAATCTGAGAATGTCCATTTTTTGCTGCAACACGCATAGCAGTACGTCCAAATTGATCAGCATGATTCGGATCAGCACCATGCTCCAGTAATATCTGCACAACATCAATGTGTCCTTCTTGTGCTGCAATGCAGAGTGCAGTAGCACCTTGATTACAGGTGTGGTCAACTAAGGCTCCATGCTCAATCAAAAGCCGAACTACTTTCACATGGCCTTGCCAAGCAGCAGATTGCAAAGCAGACCGCTTCTCATTGTCTGCAGCATTCACATCAGCATGGTATGTTATCAGTATCTGCACCATCTCCAAATGGCCCTGCCAGCAGGAAACATGGAGTGCTGTCCTTCCTTCTGCATCACTTGCTTCTACATTTGCACCATTTTCTAAAAAGTACTCAGCCATTGTAAGCTGGTTTTCTAATGCCAAGATGTAAAGTGTTGGCCGGCCATCAGCATCTTTGTAGTTTACATCTGCTCCATGGCTGAAAAGTAGTTCAACTATATCTCTATGACCTTCTAAAGCAGCAACTCGGAGAGAATTTCTCCCATCGTAGCCTCTCTGATCAATGTTAGATTTATTTTCCAGTAATATCTGTACACAATCATAGTGACCTTCTTGTGCAGCCAGTATGAAAGGTATACGTCCATCATTATCAATTTCATTTGTTCTAGCACCTTGTTCGATAAGCGCTTCACATATCAACCTGTGACCTTCAAAAGCTGCCATGTGCAACGGTGTCCATCCTGCATCATCTCTATGATTTTCATCCAGTCCTCTGTCCAGCAGAGTCCGTACTACCTCAACATTACCTTGGGCAGAGGCTATACTAAGAACTGTTCGCCCTTCACTATCAATACTATCCACGGCAGCGCCCCAAAATAAAAGAGTATTTACAACTGAAGCATGGCCCATAGAGGCTGCTGCCAGAAGGGGTGTACGACCATTATTATCAGTGTGATCAACATCAGCTCCTCCTTCTAGAAGCAAGTCAACAACATCTACATGTCCTTCATAGGCAGCTACCAGCAGTGGAGTCATACCATCTTTGTCACAATGATCTACTTCAGCACCTCGGTCAATTAAAAGGCTAACCACTGAAGCATGCCCCTTACTAGCAGGTACACAAAGTGCAGCAACAGACAGAGCAGTCCTTCCATCCACATCCTCATGATTTACCTCTGCACCATGGTCAAGGAGGTGCTCCACAATCTCTTTATGTCCCATGTATGCTGCTGCAATCAAAGCTGTTCTACCTTCATTATCAGCTTTGTTGACTTCAGCTCCATGTTGTAGCAGATTCAGCACTATATCTTCATGTCCTCCCCATGCCGCTGCTCTTAAAGCTGTTCGACTGTCAGCATCTGCACAATCCACTTTGACTCCAGCGTAAAGGAGTGCAGAAACCACCTCGGTGTGTCCACCCCAAGCTGCAGATCGTAGTGCTGTCCAGCCATCATGATCAGTGTGATTTACATTAGACCCACAACCAATCAAACAATTGACAACCTTGGTATGTCCTTGTCGAGCAGCTAAGGTAAGTGCTGTCTGCCCATGAGTATCTTCTATTTCTAAATCTGCTCCTCTAGAAACAAGTAAGTTAACAACATCAAGATTGCCACTATATGCAGCATTAGCTAACAATGTTCTCCCATTTGAATCACACTGATTTACTGATGCTCCATTATCTAACAGGGTCCGAATGGAATCTTCTCTTTCCAGAGCTTGTCGAACAATGCAAGATGTACGGTCATCTTCACTGTTGACATGAGCACCAGCTTTTACTAGCAGCTGTAGTACTTCCTGCTCTTTTGGGATTAAAGTGGACAAAGAGTCTTTGACTGGTGTGCCATTCCATATCATCCACAAAGCCAACTCAGACGTCTCTAACTGCAAATTTGAATTAATTAGATGCAATGCAAATTCCTGGGCCTCTAATGGTGTCAAATCCTTTGCTCGACAGGTGTAACTCATTGCTAACATTCTGTGACCCTCCGCTGCATTACATAAATATTTCTGTGTACAGTGCTTTACATCCAGCAGCCATTCTGCAAAACTGTAATGAAACAAAATTTTAGTATTTCCTAGCCCATCAACAAGAACTTTTGACAGAACATCTAATTTGCGTTGAAAGTCTTCCATAGCCAATGTCATGTTTTTGGTCCAAACTGCATGAAACAATTCTGTTGTAGTCAATGGCCTACAAGCTGCAAGAATTACATTCAGAATGGGCTGGATCTTTGCAAATTGTTTTCTTACAAAAAGCCTCTGACAAAGCCAGAGATATAGGCCATTTAGTGTGCCAGGAATGTCACGGATCTCTCTTAGCATGATAAAATTTTCCACAACTCCATCTAGGACACGTTCTAGATATAAAAAGCAACCACTGCTTTTGATGTGAAGCTGATTCAGCATTTCTGCAGTTTCTTTTGTGAGATGTTGTCTCAGTGCTTCTTCTTGATCTAGACGATGGAGAATATACTGCTGCACATCTTTCACAATATATGCCTTTCGGAGATCATCTAGACTTATTTTTCGAAAACCTATTAAAAATTAGACAAGAAAGATAAAGGTCAATGAACAATTCTGTGGTTTAGTTTTCTACGGGTTTTGGTTGTTCAATATTACAAAAGAAAAAGAAGGCTTTTGGACAGGAAGTTTGGGAAACAGGAGAAATGATGTATGTAGGTCAACACAGTATATCTGAAATTCAGTGACAAATATCTAAACTAATAATAGTAGCTGAGAACTGTGCTATAATATATAAAGCAGCATATTTTTTCATAGTCCACCAAAAAGAGAAATGTACATTAGTAAACAAAACTGAACTAGGCCACAGGACAGGGATTGTGATACTGTCAGACAATGGCAAGCACACTGATAGCACATAACTAAATAAGTGGATATAGTAAAATAATAATAATAAAAAAAATCTGCACCCATAACATAAAACACATTCTAAATTAGGAATATGAGAAATTTAGGAACATAGCTGTTTTTGCTTGTTTGTTTGATGGACCATAAAGCCCAACGGTTCAGCCTTTTTATTTTGGTTCATCTTAACTCCACTTCCTGCTTTTTAAGAATACTCTTTAATTCTTGGATTCACAATCATCCACACAATTTTAATATATTTATTATTCTTTGTGTTAAAGAGTTCTGCCCAAATTTTCATTTACTCAAAATTTCTTAACTTTCAGATTATGACATTTAAGTTTCCAACCTCCTAGAAGTCTTTAATAGTGATTAATCTTTTGCATAATTTGGGGTCTTTCTATTAAATCACTTGATACCACTTTTTGAATAAAAAATTCTTTGTTTAGTTTAGATTCTTTAGGTCTGCTCCCCTCCCCTCCCCGAAACCTACACTGAAACTCTTCAAGGCAAAAAACTGTGATACTACAATGACTCAAGAAAATAAGTATCCCTACTAAAGTCAAGGGGTACTCTGAGTATACTGAAGTTAACAGATGCAAGGATGAATTCATATTATCAGGATAATGAAGTATTTTCCAACTCATTAACTGAGGGGGCTGTTACTAGGGATAATCATTTAAAAATCAAGTATGACTGGATAACTTGCACCCAAAAGTCCTAAAAAGGGTTGGCCGAGATTTCTGGCCCACTGATCTGTTTAAGAAATCTTGTTGTAATGGGAAAATCTTGATGTAACATGCCAATATTAAAAAAGATAAGCATGATAACCCAGATATTAATAAGCCAATTAGCATGACATCAAAATAATGGAGTATCTGATATGGGGTTCTATTGATAAAGAATTAAAAGGTTAGAAATACAATTAATGCCCATCCACATTGCAAACAAACCTGATTTCATACTTTGATGAGATTACAAAATTAGCTGATAAAGGTAACTGTGTAGACATAATATACATACATTTTTGATTTAGCACCACACAAAATATTCTGATTAAAAATAAGTAAGTACTCTACAGTACTGACAGAGCATATGTAAAATAGATTAAAAACCAGCCATTTGACAGATCTCAAAAATATGTGGTCAATGGGGAGTCATCCTCAAATGAAGTGGTTCTAGTGGGATCAGTACTAGGCCCAATCCTATTCAACATTTTTATCAATGATCTGAACGTAAATATAACATCACTTGATAAAATTTGCAGACGACAAAGAATGGTGGCGTATTAAGAATGATATCAGTCCTACAGAGTGATGTGAATCACTTGGTAAATTGGGCCTATTCAAAGAAAATATATGTGAAAAAGACACCTCTTGAGCAACTGTGCCCTAAGCACTGTTCACACCAGAGTTATGTCTGTGGGAGAGCATCTCCCGCTGACATAACTTCCGCCCCTTGCAGAGGTGGAGTAATTATGCATCTTCATCACACACACTACAGTTGTGCCAATGTAGCGCTGTCATAATAGGCTTGCCCTGAGAAACTTAAATCTGTTTAATTTATCAAAAGACGACTGATAGGTGACTCAAATACAGTCCATAAGTACCAGGGAGAATGTACCAAGTTCTAAAGGGCTCTTAAATCTAATGGATGAAGGCATGACAAGAATCAATAGCAGTCAACTGAAGCCAAACACATTTCAATTGGAAATCAGGCCTCTTTTTTAAAAAAAAAACAGTGACAGCGATAACCATTGATTCCCCCATCTCTTGATATCTTCAGATCACGATGATGTCTTTTTGGAATATAAGGTTTAGACAAAAACAAATTATTGAGCTCATGCAGGAGTAACTAGATGAAATGTAGCAGTCTATCATATCCAGCAGGTCAGACTAGATGAGGCCTTAAAACTCTATGAACCTATGACTATTCTTGTGCTTAAATCTTTGCAGGCCCAGGGAATCTGACATGATGATCTGTGTGTAAGTGTAAAAGTACAAGTAGGATATAAAAAAGTACCTAACAGAATAGCAGTATTACTATTTATTTATCTTCCTCATTAAAACATAGTAGGCTATTTGCCTTTTAAAAAGTTGCTAAACACTGGGGTGAGGATTTCAGTGCTATCCCCATTATTCTGTATTACCTAAATAACCTTGTTCTTTAAAATGCTAACTGATTTCTGTACCTATCAAAAATTAAATTTCAACAAAAGTACTAAAAATCTCTATAAAAAGGATGACTAATCTGAATATTAAAAATGATCTAGACAGGTAAGAACAATCAATTACTAGTACTGCCCTCTGAAAATTAAAACTTAAATATACTCTAATGCTGAGACTTGAATATACTGTACATTTCAGAAAGAATTAAGCATACCGTTTTTAATATTTTTACTCAATTCTTGTTTGAAATTAATGCAGCTATTTTGATTTGGAACAATATTATAGTTATATACTGTAGAAAAAGATAATTCATTCACATTAAAGGAAATTATGGTTAACAACAAATGCATAATGATGGAGATTTTCCAAGTTAAAAAAAATACAATTTACTGCTGATAGCATGATCATCTTAATCTCCCTTAACTGCCTTCAAAATATTGAAAGCAGACACTATCAGAGATATATTTAACTATCCTTTTAGTCCTGTAAACTGCACAGTATATGATTCTGCAAATGAAGTTTGTAATGTAAATCAATTTCCAACTTCTCTGGTAGTACAACAAATCAGGTTTTCTCTCTGTTCTTAAGAGGAAGAAGGGAAATTATTATACATACAATAATGCTATACTTGGAAATATGTCAAAACTGGACTCTTGGAAGTTTTAGTAGCCTGCCTATTCCCAGAATGTAGCAGATGGATAGAATGTAGTGTATAAAAAAAATTTAGTTACATGTAGCACACAACCATTCTCTGTCATTTGAAACATCAGTCTTGACCAGGGGTCTCAAACTCAAATGACCTTGAGGGCCACAGGAGGACTAGTTCATTGGACAGAGGCCCGCCTCACTGACACCCCCCACTTGATGCCCCTGGCCCCGCCCCTACTCCACCCCTTCAATGAGGCCCTGCCCTGTCCCACCTCTTCCCACCCCTTCCCTGCCCCCATTCCAACCCCTCCCCCAGAGTCCCCAACTCTGCCCCCTTCCTGCCACCAGGGGAGGCTCAAGGCAGGTTGTTGGGGTGCAGGAGGGGTGTGAGGTGCAGCAGGGGGCTCAGGGCAGGGGATTGGGGTACAAGCAGCTGGGTTGGGGTGCAGGAGGGAGTGTGGGTGTGGCAGGAGGCTCAGGGAAGGGAGTTGGGGTACAGGAGGAGTGTGGGATGTGGCAGGGGGTTGGGGTGTAGGAGAGGTGCGGGGTGTGGCAGGGAGTTGAAGTGCAGGCAGGGGGGTTGAGGTGCAAGAGGGAGTGTGGGATGTGGCAGTGAGTTGGGGTGCGGGCAGGGGGCTCAGGGCAGGGAGTTGGAGTGCAGGAGGGATTCGGGCTCCGGCCTGGCACCGCTTACCTAGAGTGACTCCAGGGTGGCAGTGGCATACCGGGGCCAGGGAAGGCTCCCTGCCTGCCTGCCCAGGCCCCAGTCCCACGCTGCTCTGCTCTGGGAAGCAGCTGGAACCATGTCCCTTGGGCCCGGGGGAAAAAAAGGGTGGGGAGGGGAGATGGGAGAGGGCACAGGGCTCCATGCGCTGCCTTGCTGCTCCTCCAGATACCTCCCCTGAAGCTCTCATTAGCCACGATTCCCTGTTCCCGGCCAACGGGAGCCGTGGGGAGCGGTGCCTGGAAGCCAGGGTAACGCACGGAACCTTCTGCCCTCCCCCTTCCATGAGCTTCAGGAGTGTGGTTCCAGCCGCTTCAGGGCCGCAGGGCTACGTAGTTTGCCCACTCCTGGCCTGGAGGTGGGATGGTGGATGCGCGGGTCACCTGGCGGGCCGCAGGAAATAGCCCCACGGGCCACGTGTTTGAGACTCCTGGTCTTGACAGTGCCAAGTTTTGTATTTGCCACAGATCCAGGTTTTTTTGTTTTTTTTAAACAATAAAACATAACAATGCTTGCATACAATTTTTCTGGAAGCTACAGAACTCTAAGAAACTCTAGAAGGCACAGAAACAGCAATTTAAGTTGCTGATTAAAAAAAAAGAAAAATATTCTAGACCACAACTGTACCTCACCATTCCAGTGACAGACAGTAACCTCATCCATCCACAGTAACAACTTGCACACATTTTCTTAAGAGTCAGCTAATCTGCCTTAAAAACTTTATTTTTGAAACCAAAAGTGGACATCAAACCACAACTTAACTTGGGGGAGAAGCAATCATGTGGTAAACAGTTCAATCCAGTTTTGAGCATTATTCCATAGAGCTAATGGTTTGAAGTGATACTATGAAAAATGGCATTGCTGGATCTATGTTTGTGTTAACATGAATTAATTTACATATTTTGTTCTAGGTGCAAATTCAACCTGTAATCTAAGAGATAAGACTTTTCAAGCACTCTCACTAAAAATTCTGCATCCCATATTAGGCTCTCTGCGGTACCTGTGCAACCCCAATTACCTTCGTTGGGATTGCATAAATAATACTGACTAGAGTTTAGTGAACAATTCTGTTAACATCTCTGAAGAAAGAATGTAGTTTAGCTTAGGGATGCAGTTTCATTCCTTTTGAAGTTTAGGACTGGACCTAACTACACATACTGACTTGAGATGCAGCTATTTCTAGAGTGGAGGGTGGCAGCAAGCCAGAACACAGCATGCATCAACAGAGTGCTATAATGAGGGAGGGATATTCTGGCCAAAATAATCAAACTAAAACCCTTACTTCTGATATAGGAACCATAATATCTTTCACTTCCAAACAAAACAAAAAGGATCCTCCAGATTCCACCCCCCTTTTTTTAAAAAAAAGTGTCATATGAAAGCAGACTGCAGAATACTTAAATAAATAGCCTTGGAAGAATGGTGAACTGAGCTGTCTCTATCAGAATCTTAACCCCATACTTCCATAGAGATTTAGGTATTTCACATTGAAGCTCAGACTATGTCATCCTCCTTATCTTATATCAATGCCATTCTGAAAAATAACTGAAAAAAGTCAGAGTTTAAAGCCAGGAGGAACCACCAGATCATCTACTTTGACCTCCTAACATCACAGGATACCAACACCACCCACACACTAAAATTAGAGCAAAGTATTACAGCCAACAGGAAACTAGACTATTATATGTCACAGGCAGAGAACAGGAAGGACAAGGGTGCAACCAGTGCCGGAATGAAATGATCAAATTAAATATGCCCAGATAATCCCAACAAGTGACCAACACTCCATGATGCAGAGGAAGGTGAAAAAACCCTAAGGGTCACAGCCAATCTCACTTGTGGGAAAATTCCTTCCAGACCCTGCATATGGAAATCACTTAGACCTCAGCATATAAGCAAGAACCATCCAGCTGAGAGAACACATCTGGGGCCACCTCAGAGCACTGGCCCACCTGTCCAGTGTCCCGTCTCCAGCCATGGGCATCTCTAATTCAGAGGAAAAAGAAAAACCCCCACCAAAATATATTGGGGGAGGAGGGAAGAGGAAATCCCTTCTTTGATCCATACAGGCGACCAGCTGAAGCCCTGAAATATGAGCTTTTTGGAACAGAAGACGTAAAGCAGAAGGGACCACCAGGGCTGCTAAGCCCAGCCCACATCATCACGAGCCACCCCATCATACAATCCCATTCATAAATGTGTTCAGCTCTTTCAAAACTAATTACATTGCTTGCCCCACAACTTCTATTGGGAGGCTGTTTCAGAACCATGTCAGACAATGTCTTGTCATTTCCATCATGAATTTGCTCATAGCCAATTTTTATCCATTTTTTTCTTATGCCAACAGTATCCTTTAATTTACATAGCTCTTCACCCTCCCTGCCTTGGTGTTTACCTCCACCCACCAAATGTATTTATAAAGCACAATCATATCCACTCAGCTTTCTTTTGGGAGCTCTTCTAGTCTTCTCTCTAACTACATGCACTCCATTTCCCATGTAATAAGCTTCGTACACAAAAAATCAGAATTACAAGAATTGAGGTTCTAAAATTTCCCATCACCAGCTCAGACTGGAGGTCTAAATTAAACAAAGCTGTGATGTTTTCTAAACATTTATCTAAAAGGAAGGCATTTTACATGTCTAAACAAAAATCCTGCAAACTTGCTTTCTAACCACATCAGACAAAACAAGCCACTTTCATTAGGCTGTCATTGATGAGAAGCAGCAAAACATTATGAAAAAGCTCTTTTTGTTCCAGATATATTCCCATTACCTTCTTGACAGCAGCAGACACAACTTACGGTCCCACGACCTTGCTTTTGCATTGTTCAGATTTTTCTTACAACACATAATTTTCTGTCCAATATGGATTTCCCTGATTTATTAACTTCCCTGGCAGCTCTGTAAACAGTTCAGTTACAAATGTAATTCTTGGCATCCCACTGAGCTCTTGGGTCATTCATAACAAAACAAGAGTATCTTCGCTATACAGATACTTTAAGAGTAAAAAGACCCCTTTCAAACCTTTGGTCAACAAATATATATTCTGAAAAAAGTGTGTTAAATATCCTACTTTTTCCTCTTGAATAGTGATCTTAATCATTTTATTAAAGACAAATTTAAACCAAACATTGTGTGTGTGTACACATGTACACACACATATCCTTCCTTCACTTCACTAAAAGCATCTTAAGTATTTATGATGAAAGAGAAATACAATATTTTAGCTATGAATAATTTACACTGCTGATCTCAAAAGGATTTCAATTAGGTATTTATATTTGAACTTTTATGCATAACCTCCTTATAAGGAGCTGTGATTCACAGAATATCATCCACCTGAAAATTGAAGCACCGCATTTAACTTTTTTGCCTAAGCATGTGCTGTACAATGTACATTCCGCATTCCATCACACTCACCAGTCACACCTGCAATATCAAAATATGACAGAATGAGTTGGAGCAACCTCAACTTTGCATTTTGTTGCTTTTATCATCCTGGATATAAATGTACTTATTCCTTAAAACTTCATAAAGAGAATACAGGCTCTTTAGACCATCTTACTTCTCCCAACCTGTAAGAACTATTAATTACTAATTGCTGACGTAAAACAATATTAGGGAGTTTTTACAAATGAATACAGAACTTCATGTTAGTTGTTATAGTCCATGATATCAACCTGTGCAAAAGTGCAAGAAGAGGAAGCGAACATCAAATAGCTAATTAAAAATCATACCTACTGGTGAGCACTTTCCTCAATTTTAGCCTCCAAGCCTTTGAGTAAAAGTTTAAACATTTTAGTATAAGAGTACAAAAAGTTCACAACTATACAGCTATGAGACAAAAGATGTCTTATAATCAAACTACAATTTCACACAGTGAAATCCACTACTTGTGAATCCTTTTTAATAATATGAAAACTATTTAAAAAGTATTTCTTTAACCTCTAACACAAACTGTACGATAACATGGATTTTCTTCTCATTACAGAATCTCTCAACAGCTACATAATAAGATCGAAGTATGGTAATTCTGAGTGTCACTCTAAAGCCTAAATTGTCTGCAGAGTCAGTATCAAGCAAAGGAAGCATAGATGAGGGCTCTTTTTACTTGTAATATCACCATCTTCAATTATTAGAGAGATTAATGGCCTGTTATGATTCAATTTTTCAGTACTCACCCTTTTTGACTTTATAAATTACACCAGTGAGACAGCAATGCCCATGACTAGTCCTAGACGATCATGATATCAGAGATAAGTTGACCAATTACCACACTTATTCCATAGCTAATTTTGCATGCAACAGTTTTATTGGTTCATTGAGGAAGACTGCACAGATGGTGAATTACTGAATGGATTGGCTCCACTGCTGCAATTCTTCAAAACAATGCACACAACACAACCAGCACACACAATAACTCAAAGACATTGAGCACCTCACTGCAGCACCTACCCATCATTTGCTCTCCTGTACAAATCCACAACTCTCCCACCACAACACAAGCCAAGCACCAATCAACAGAACCACCCATAAAACACAATCAGCATACACAATAACTCCAAACATCAAAACTGCTACAAGCATGGCCGAGAGCTCTTTCTGTTTAGAATAGTACCAGGTTCGATCACCATTGAGATTCATAGCCTGTTACCATTTACTTTTTTTACTTCACAGACTTTTTTTTTTTTTTTTAAAAAAAACATCATCAGGAATTTAGGAGTTAGATCCATGAAATAGCATGGGCTTTCAGATGCTTTTATCAATTTTCTTTTTGATGTGGATGACTGAAAGAGGGAGATCTCAGCTCCACAAAGGACAATCAATTTTATTAGTGGAATTTAAGTGTAGGATAGACAAAGTAATTAGAGTCAGACAAACAAGTTGAACTTTTGAACTTCAGTAAAACTTGATTATAATTTTTACCATAATTCTCCCTCAATTGCGAAGTACCTTTTCATTTCCTAATTTTAGTCAGGGTCACAACTGGAAGGACTAAAATACTAAAAGTCAGGCTATACTCAGCATCTTACCAACCAGAACCAGGAAGTAGCAGAAAATGTATTATAAAGCTTTTGCACCCTAGATTTCAAGCTCAGAATATGCTCAGATAAACTTCAGAACTTTTTAATGATGACCCAAACATCTGAACCAAAATGTTGGATAAACTGAGGAGCGAACAATCTTGCAGTATTCCAGAAACTTTGCATAATCCATAGCGGTAAGAGGAAGGAATGATTCAGATATGTTTTAGAAAGAGAAGTCTACAGAGACGTTTGGGCCAGTAACTGCGCCTTGGATACCAGGGATTTTAGCTCCTCCCTCTGATCTTGTGGAAGCTTCTCAACGCATGGCAACACCGTTCCCCAGTTTATGTATCTGTAGTTTAAGAATATTTCCTGGTAATTGTAAATACGCATCTGGAGACCAGCTGAAGAGATCTTCCTGCCAAATAAATTTTTAGGGTCTTTTTTTCCCTAGGAGACATCTTGGGAAGCCTCTGTTGCTTGGATCTTTCATGTACTAACATTACTTGTAAAATTAATTCCATTCAAAATCCTTGAAATTTAATACTTTGCCATTTACACTGTTGTGAATTTTCTAAAAAATAAAAATCATGATTCCCAAAGGGCTCTAGCTATAAAACATGCTTTCCAATCTTCTAGTCTTACTTGTATCTCTGTTCCGAAACCTCTCCAATTTATTATCAACCTTCTTGAATTGTGGACACCAGAACTGGACACAGTATTCCAGAAGCAATTACATCAGTGCCACATACAGATGTAAAAAAATCCCCTCTACTCCTACTTGAGATTACCCTTTTTATGCATCCAAGGATTGCTTTGCATTGGCCTTTTCGGCCACAGTGTTTCACTAAGAGCTGGTGTTCAGCTAATTAACCACCAGGACCCCCAAATCTTTTTCAGGATCATGGCTTCCCAAGAAAGAGTCTCCCTAATCTGTAAATCTGGCTTGCATTATTTTTTTCTAGATGTATAACTTTATACTTGGCCGTAGAGCAGAACATGTACATGGGTGGGAGAACTGTGAAACAAAATAAGAACAGGTTTAAGTTTAGCAGTCGTGTTAGTCTGTATCCGTAAATAAGTCGAGGAAGACATGTAGCACCTTAGAGACTAATCAGTTTATTTCAGCATAGCCCACAAAAGCTTATGCTGAAATAAACTGGTTAGTCTCGATAAGGTGCTACATCTTCCACATCTTAAAATAAGAACAGACTAGCAGTTGGACCAAGTACTAGCAGTTGGAGACTAAGGGTAAAAACTTCATATGTGCTTGCTCAAGGAACTGTATTCCCAATTTAAACATGTAAATACTACTATGACCATGCACAAGATGGTGTTTGAGCACACAACCCTGACATACATTCAGCATAAGGGTGTTTGTATGCACAATTTAGGCACTTTATGGATAGCCAATTGTTTAAAAGTGTCAGAGGACATTCACTTTAATTTTTAGCAAAGTGATGTAGGGATGTCTAAATCTCTTTGTGGGTTATCCACACTGGAACCTCTTTATCAGTGTCATCTTAGTTTTACTACTCAGAATTGCTATATATATCTGGAACTTCAACCATACCCCTCCTACCCACATCAGAACCTACATGAACACTGAGTGCTGCAGCGAGTATAATAAATCCTCTAACTAGTGACAAACTGGACAATTTATCAAGAGTTATAATATTCTTCTCTGGTGGAGCTACAACCTTCTCCAAATATACTCAAATTCATTTCAAGTTGTGTCCAATTATGTTGGGTTTCATTCTCTCTGGTTATATGAAATAGCCGGCGATGCCAAAGAAGAAAAGATTTTAAATGGTACCACAGAGTTGCAACATTTCAAGCTAACTTCTTTATTATGTTATTCATCAAACCACCGTCTGAGTAAATGAGAAGCTAGTTCATTGAAATGAAATTTATTTCAAAGCGTATACATTAGTTCTGCTGATTTTTCTGGTCAGAAACTCCATCTGGAAATATACTTCAAAGACAACAGAACAGCAATTTTTCAGGACTAATCTGCAACACGATGTGATTCAAAAGAATGGAAATAAAATTGCTCTGAAGATTGTCAAAAAAGCAGAGCAAAACTATGGCTAAATATCTAAACAGCCAAGGTTTGAAAAACTATTTCCATGCATACACCCAAAGCAACTCTAAGAAGCCACCCAAAGCTTCTCAATTTTAGTTCTCATATTTTCCCAAATACCATTTACATGTCTGCCACTAACTAATACAGTATTTGATTTCAAAATGCAGTTATCACATTGTCCTTTGGCCACTGTAAAAATAGTAAGCCTATCAGAGATTTGGGGCTATATTCCATAATTACATTTTAGTTCCAATTGTTGCCTTAAAACACACAGGCTTCATATGCAGGCCTGGAATGCAGTCTTGGTGCTTCCCTTTATTAAACTTCAAGAAACTCCCAGTAACAATAGTATCACACTGATGAAATGATCTTATGACACAGCAAGGACTGGATAAACAAGTTGTAGAAGATTCTTTACTGTATAACCTTTGCCAATAAATATACTCCCAAGACCTAATTCTGCACTCAGTTACACCCATACACTTAGTTTGCAAAATTTAGCCGCTGCTTTCTCAAATAAAATGACACCTTGGTGTTAGATGAAAAAAGTCTCTGAGACTCTTGCAGTCTGTGTGTGTAGGAGAAGGTATATGAGGGGAGAACATATACTATACATGCCACCTATACACTTGCAAAATCATGACATAGCTTTGTAAGACCAGAAAAAGAAGAAAGAAAGCTTCGTGCCAACCTTACCTGGCAGATCTAATTTAGCAATGAAGTACTTTGATACTATATTACATGCTGATCAGCACTACAGAAAACCACAAAAATAGGAATATATGTTTAGGATTGTCAAGGTTTTTAAGTCTTTGGCAACAAATTTAGAGCAATTAAAATGTATATTTTGCACTTTCAACCATCAATAAGGTTCCTGTAAAATTATGTTTGTTACAGCACATAGGTAGCTAACAATTCACAATTGCTTGTACTCACCTGTAAACATTTTTGTAACAGTTTTACTCTGCTTGCGAGCAGAGCAGAGGAGGAGCAACCATGGAGGGAAGAACTCGTAGTGATCAGCTAAAAGCTCTGCAATAGTTCCAGATATGCCTGTAGAAGTCTGTTCACCTTCTGCAACATTACAACCCTCATCAATCGAATCTACAAGCAGAAAGAGGCTCTGCTGGGGGGGCTTCATCCCCAAAAGAGGAAGCAGAATGCACCTGTAAGAATTATTAAATAAAACAAAAAATAAATATTCTAAATATATTGGGCAACACACGAGTTACTGTAATATTCATGTCAAAGTGACAACCTTTTAAAAGTACACTACCATTTTCAAAACAATCTGAAGGATTTTAGATGGTTATTTTTAATAGAGAATATACCGAGGTAGACTAAGGTTTTCATTAAATAAAGGTATTCTGAATAAAGGCAATCTGATCAATTAGTGATGTTCATCCAGACTATGCAGTGCGTTTTCTGGCAATATCAGTAAATTACAATGTTATGAAAAGCATATACATTCTTCAAGGGCCCTTAGTTTGTAAGCTAAAATTCTTCTAAGTGTCTCTGTTCAAAGTTTAGAAAGTTCATTAACATTGCATACCAACTAATATTAAATACTATTTATCACAAACTACTAGTGAGTGATGATGGTGAAAAGTCCCAAATAAGAAAAAAAGCATACCTGAACTTTCAAAGTTGTCAGTGTTATATACTTTACAAAAAATTAAGTTTTATAAAGTACCATGATTCTATATTTGCATTTCATGCTGTCAAGACCAAAAATAATTTAAACCAGGTCTGCTATAGTCATTTTGGTGATGCATTTTCTTGGGATAATGAAATTGTAGGTTTTTTCATTCCTACTCAAGTGGCAAAGATCCCAGTTGTGCAACTGAATTCGCAACAATGATTTCTGAGCGTGCAAGGGTCCAATTAGTCGCTCCAACTGTAGGATTTAGGCCTAAACATACTGTAAATAATAAATACTCAAAAAACATCTAAGAGAAGCAGATTTAAATGTATCTAACATTGTTCTCATACTGACTGACATTATTTAAAAAAATGTATATTCCACTTTAAAATAACAATATAACATAATTGCTAGAATGTAACTATTCATTCCGGGCTTTCATTCTACATCACAAAGACATAGGGTAAAAATTTCCAAGCACTTGAATGATGTAGGAGCTTAAGATCCACTGATTATCGACGGAACTTTAGCACTTAAGTGCCTAAACTGCTTTTGAGAATTTTACCCAGAAGTCTTTTGATAATTCTGTTTTACAGTGAAAAAATTTTGAACAGGATGCTGAGATATTGCTGTGATGGGATAGGATCATGTAAGTACCGAGCTCGATTAGATGTTTACATATTTTTGTAGGTTTGGTCTTTTGGTACATCCCCATGGTAAATAAGTCATAAGACTATTATAAGTCTGGTTTTAAAAGGTAGATTCTTTTATTTGTTTTACTAAATGCATTTAACTTTTAAACATTTTAACTAAAAAATAATGATTAGTTGCCATGTGGTCAA
The DNA here is from genome assembly GCA_032164245.1 of Sternotherus odoratus. Lineage (NCBI taxonomy): Eukaryota > Metazoa > Chordata > Testudines > Kinosternidae > Sternotherus > Sternotherus odoratus. Next base: position 35,335,422 of record JAVMKO010000004.1, read on the forward strand.
ATTAAAGTATAGCAAACTCCTTCCCACTAATGGGGAAATAAAGCACTGCCCTATTTTCAGATGTGAAGGTTCTCCCTTGGTAGTGCTGAAATGGTTTTCCTCTTGGGAAGGTATGGCAGGGAGAGGATAGGGATGAGAAAAAGACTAAAAAGAGAGGCTGTGAAAGAAACATCAGATCCTGAACAGTGTGGTAGCATGTTCCACCAGATTTCAATGTGTGATAGTGCAGTGTTTTTACAGTATACACCTTTTTCTCTTACACGTTCAGTGTATTTAACATTAAATTACCATTTTAATTCTCCCCTAGCTTTTTTCAGTTTCCCAGGGACTATGTGGAACAACTTTTCTAACAGGTTTAAGATTAGCAGCCGTGTTAGTCTGTATCCGTAAATAAGACAAGAAAGACTTGTGCCACCTTAGAAACTAACCAGGTTATTTAGGCATAAGCTTTTGTGGGCTATAGCCCATTTCATCGGACTAACTGGTTAGTCTCTAAGGTGACACAAGTCTTCCTTGTCTACCTTTTCTAACCTTTCCTTATCCTCCAACAACTAAGCTGCCCTTTAAGAAGTATTCAGTTGCCCAAATGTTACTTCCAAATTAAGTAAGTAACTCTTCAATATGTTAGAAGCATTAACAGCTACCAATTTACAGAAAGAAAATGAAAGTAGCCAGAAGATCAAAATTATACTACTGCTTCTGTCCCAGAATACTGCCTCTCCCCCATCAGTTATTTTTCACCGGTAGATACATTTTTTTTAACTGGATCTTTTTCTATCAAAATGAATTTTCTTTTCATGTAGTTCTCTGTGTGAAGTTAGTTTTACATTTCAAAGTAATGTGCTATATTTGAAATTAATTGATAGCGATGGCTCCAATTTTTAACTGAAAAAAATCCATTCTAATTCCAAGCTACAGTAAAAAAAAAAAATGCAAGTGATCTTTCAAGATACAGTATGAAGCGTCTCTGGGTTTCTCATGGTCTTCTTTTTAATATTCATTTATTGTGAACACAACTGAATAGAATTATCAAGTTTCATGTTTGGAGGAGAAATCTTCACTTATTTTGTTTGATTAAAACATTATTTTATTTCTGAATCTTAACCTCATTTGAATTCCTCCAGAAAAAAAAAAGTGATGAATTACAGTATGAGTTGCAACCAGTCCTCCAAGGTTAAAGGATCACAGCAGGAGAAGAGTAAGTAGTAAAGGGACCATTTATTACCCTCTCTTTTCAAATGAGTTTACAAACCACTTGCTAACCTCCTATTCTATCAGTGTGATAACCTCAGGCCTATGTAACAGATTCTTCAATCAGACAGCTGTTCACAAAGTGAAATAATGCCTAAAAAACAGGCTTTTAAAAACAATTTATTCTGTTTTACGATTCTTCATCCCTTTTTGTTTCAGGTCAATGCAGACAAAGTAGTATGACTGGAAGAAAGAGAATGTGTAATTGTACAAAAGTGAGCTAAGAAGAGTTTTGGCAGTGGAAAAATATGATTCCTAGACATTACACACTTTCAAAATAGAGGTGCAGTAAGATGGTGGCTTCATTTTCAGAGCACATTTGTGAATACAAAACACAGATTTCAGAAACTATTCATTTTTATTTTCATATAACTTATTGAAAATATTAAGTGCATATTGAAAATTCAATAATTCAATGCAGGATTAACTTCTCAAAAGTTGGTGTGCAAATGTATATAATTATTAGGGCTGTCGATTAATTACAGTTAACTCGTGATTAACTCAAAAATTGTGATTAATCGCAGTTTTAATCACACTGTTAAACAATAGAATACCAATTGAAATTTATTAAATACTAGCAGAAATACCCGGCGTTGCTCGGACTATTTGTAATTTGAAACTGGGATGTAAAAAGACTACAATGTTTTTTATTAATACAAATTTTGTTTTTATTGCATGTGTTAACCTGCTGCCCAGATGATGTTATGTGAGCTGTGTAGTTGATGTTACTGAGCTTTAACACAACACTAAGCTCTCTGGTTATCTGTATTATTACATCATAACTATGTCACAGACAACAGCCTGTGTTCACCTGCAGCCCAGATGATGTTATGTGAGCTGTGTAGTTGATGTTAATGAGCTTTAAAGAATTTTACCCCTAGGGGGTGTAAGAGGTGAGATTTGAAAAATTTTCGATTCTTACCCTGATTAGGACCCTAAAGCCTATAACTGTACCAAATTTCAAGTGTCTAGCTGAAATGGTGTGGAAGTAGTAAGGGAACATACATACATACATACACACACGCATACACCATTTGACTTTTATATATAAAGATTTTGGATGTTCTACATTTTCAAATATATTGTATTCTGTGTTGTAACTGAAATTCAAGTGTATATTTTTAATACAAATATTTGCATTGTTAAAATGATAAAATAGAATTTTTCAATTCACCTCATACAAGTACTGTAGTGTAACCTCTTTATCGTGAAAGTGCAACTTACAAATGTAGATTTTGTTTTGTACATAACTGCACTCAAAACCAAAACAATATAAAACTTCAAAGCCTACAAGTCCATTCAGTCCTACTCCTTGTTCAGCCAACTGCTAAGACATTTACAGGAGATAAATGTCTGCCTTTTTCTTATTTATAATGTCACCTGAAAGTGAGAACAGACATTTGCATGGCACTTTTGTAGCTGGTATTGGAGGGTATTTACATGTCAAATATGCTAAACATTCGTATGCCCCTTCATGCTTTGGCCACCATTCCAGAGGAAGTGCTTCCATGCTGACAACGCTTGTTAAACAAATATGTGGTCATTAAATTTGGGACTGAACTCCTTGGGGGAGAATTGTATGTCCATTGCTCTATTTTACCCACATATTTCATGTTATAACAGTTTCAGATTATGACCAGCACATGTTATTTTAAGAACACTTATACTGCAGATTTGACAAAACGCAAAAAAGGTACCAATATGAGATTTCTAAAGATCGCTCCAGCACTTGACTCAAGGTTTTAGAATCTGAAGTGCCTTCCAAAATCTGAGTGGGATGAAGTGTAGAGCATGCTTTCAGAAATCTTAGAAGAGCAACACTCCAATGTAGAAACAACAGAACCTGAACCACCGAAAACCTTTTATCACAATGGTTAGAGACCTCACCGAGGATGTGGGGTTCAAATCCATTTTTGTCTGTCTTCTACCTCCTAGGAAAGTCCCTAAAGAACTGGGTTAAAGGTAAGCTTGGAAGAGATTCATTTTTTAATTTTTTAAATATTTTGAAATATCTGCTTTTAAGTTTTATCTCCAATTTTTATATATCTATTTAAATTTTCTTGGCTGTACAAAATGAGAGGGTGAGAATATTATTTAATGACAGTAGATGCTGAGATTCAAAAACTTAAAACTTTATAATCATTTAAACAAATTTTTCAATTCAGCTAAGGTGACAGAGGAAAACTTTTTCTGTTTGGCCACTGGTATATAACTCCCTCAATATATATGAAACATAGCTATAAAACAAAGAAAGGTTTATAATTTCTTGTGGACTGTAGGTCACCGGGGGAAAATACTGTGTGTGCATTTATTGGCTATGGTTATAATTGTGGCTAAGATTTCTCTCAGCAATTATTTTGTTTTTGCACTGGCAAAATCCCACTGCTACATCTGTTGTAGGCAAACATTACAACCAAGTTAAATGATAATATTTAACTTATTTAGAGATATGCCAAATTTCCAGTTAGGCTAAAGAACAACACAAGAATGGTCATACTGAGTCAAATCAGTAGGTTATCTAGTCCAGTATCCTGTTTTCCAACAGTAGCCAGTGACAGATGCTTCAGAAGGAATGAACAGAACAGGGCAATTAAGTGATCCATCCCGTCATCCAATCCCAGCTTCTGGCAGTCAGAGGTTTAGGGACACTCAAAGCATGAAGTTGCATCCCTGACCATTGCCTAATAGCCATTGATGAAGCTGTCTTCCATGAATTTATCTAATTATTTTTTTAACCCAGATATACTTTCGGCCTACACAACATCCACTGGAAATGAGGTCCAGAGTTTCACTGTGTATTGTTTGAAGAAGTAATTCCTCTCATTTGTTTTGAACTGCTGCCTATTGCATTCGGTAACCCCTGGATCTTGTGTTATGTGAAGAGATAAAACACACTTCCTAGTTCACTTTCTCCACACCCTTCATGATTTTATAGACCTCAAATTTATCTCCCCTTTGCTCATCTCTTTTTCTAAGATGAGGTGTCCCAGTCCTTTTAATCTCTCTTCAGAGGGAAGCTCTTCTATGCCTCTAATCAATTTTGTTGTCCTTTTCTGTACTTTTTCCAATATCTCTTTTTTTGAGATGGGGTAAGCAGTACCGCACATAGTATTCAAAGTATGGGCATGCCATAGATTCATAGAGCAGCATTGTATTATTTTTGGTCTTATCTGTTCCTAATTGCTCATAACATTTTATTAGCTTTTTTTTTTTTTTTAAACTGATGCTGTACATTGAGCAGATCTTTTCAGAGAACTATCCCTGCTGACTCCAAGATCCCTTTTTTGAGAGGTAACAGCTAATCTAGAAGCCATCATTTTGCATGTACAGTTGGCATGTTTTCCAATATGCATTACTTTGCACTTACTAACACTGAATTTCATCTGTCATTTTCTTGCCCAGCCACCCAGTTTTGTGAGATGCCTCTAACTCTTTCCAGTCATCTTTGAATTTAATCTTCAGCAATTTTGTATCATTTTCAAATTTTGCCACCTCACTGTTTACCTGCTTTTCCACATCATTTATGAATGTGTTGAAGAGCATTGGTCCCATTATAGACCCTGGTGGAACCCCACTATTTACCTCTCTCCATTGACCACTTATTCCTACCAGTTGTTTCCTATCTTTTAACTAGTTACTGATCCATAAGGACCTTCCCCCTTAGCGCCTGATTGCTTAACTGGCCTCTGCTGTCAGACACCAAAGGTTTCCTGAAAATCCAGGTATACTATTTCCACTGGATTATCCTTCCCATGTGCATGTTGACCTTCTCATAGCATTCTAAGAGGCTGGTGAAGCATGATTTCCCTTTTCAAAAGGTGCGTTGACTCTTCCCCAACAGGTCATGTTCATCTCAGGGTCTGATAATTCTGTTCTTCACTATTGTTTCACCTAATTTGCCTGTCATTGCCAAGATCATCTCTGGAACCTTTTTGAAAATGGACATTAAATTAGTATCCTCCACTCATCTAGTAGAGGCAGATTTACAAATGAGTTCCTTCAGAAAGCTTGGTTAAATACCACTTTGTCCTGGTGACTTATTACCGTTTAATTTATCAATTTGTTTCAAAGCCTTCTCTATTGACACCTCAATCTCAGACAGTTCTTCAGGTCAGTCACCTAAAAGGATAGCTCAGGTGTGGGTATTTCCCCCACATCCTCTGCAGTGAAGACTGATGCAAAGAATTAATTCAGCTTCTGTGAAAAGGCCTTGATTGCCCAGCATGCTCTTTTGTACAGTGTCTCGCAAAATGAGGCCCCCATTTTCAGTTGTCCTATAGGCCATAAACAGCATTAATGATTGAGAACTTCCAGTGATGATTTCTAGAAGCACAGCATAAAATTTAGTGAAGTTTACAGGAAGGAGAATATATGCTTATATGATTAGACAGATAGATGCTTTCTTGTAGTGGTAGGGCTATAGGGAGTATTTTAGAAGTGACCAGATTATATATTAGAAGGGAGATAAAACAACTAAAACATGACTACTGCAACCCAACTGTAGCTGAAAATTCTTTCCTCGTGCCCATTAGAGGACTGAAGTCGGTTGCTTATCTTACATTTACAAACAGGACATGTTTGCTTTATGTTGGCTGTGTAATATGATCACTTTACATAAACTGTCACTTTGATTTCCAGTCCCTCTTCCCTAGATCTTTCAGATACTGATTTTGTGGCACAAATTAAGATCTATACCTCAATTGACTAAAAGAATTTACACTAAATGATCATTACCTTTTATTTCATGGTTGTTTTCAACTAGCTTATAAATATCCCCTTGAATCTCTCATGCTGGCTCAGGGTAATTAAGATTAACTAGACTTTTAAAAAAAACTCAGTTAAAAATATTTTAATGTTTATTAGAAAGCAATTAAGTAAACATGAATAATAGATTAAGTCCATGGAACAAAAATGCCCTATCAGTTTATTTTTAAGAGATCCTATGATTGAAAACCAACCCATAAACTAGTTACAGTCACTGTTCTCTGTGTTCCCCCCAGTTTCCCAATCTGGGGATCTGGAACCACAATAACCTCTTTGGGAAAACTTTGAAATTATTGATAAAAGGCACTATAAAAAAGGAGATATTATTCAAAAAAAAGTTGTTGACCAATCAGTGCTCTCATTTTGAAATACAACAGAATGTATAAACCTGCAGAGCTAGTTTTACACCAATTCAGTAACAAAATGCATTGGAAAATTAAACAATTTAGTCTTTTTTTCTCCTCCAGTAATTAGGCAGCTCCCTTAGCCATACAGAATCTATCTTTATTCACAGTCAATAGAGCTGCTTCAATGACCAATGTTAGTTGAACATACTAACATTAAACTGAATCCAAGTTCCCACAACTTTATGCATTCTAGATTGGTCACTTTACCAAAGTGTGGAACATAAACTAACAAGTGACAAATCTGACTAATCTGGATTTATATACTCCCCAGACAATAAGCAAAGACTGACTTCTGCACAGAATATCATAAATATTGACATTCAAAGCAAATATTAACCACAGAAAAGGTGGGGAGAGGAGGGATGAGCTATTTGAGAAGAAATACACTCGACATTGACTCTTGACAGATGTATTTTGAGTTTATATTCTAGGTAATTACACATCTGATTGTTCTATAATCTATATATATATATAAAAAAGTCAAATGGTGTATGCATGTGTGTATATGCGTGTATGTATGTTCCATTACTACTTCCACACCGTTTCAGCTAGATACTTGACATTTGGTACAGTTATAGGCTTTGGGGTCCTAATCAGGGTAAGAATTGAAAATTTTTCAAATCACCTCTTACACCCCCTAGGGGTGAAATTCTTTAAGCTCATTAACATCAGCTGGGCAGCAGGTTAACACCTGCTGTTCTCTGTGACATAATTATGATGTAATACCATCCCCCTCCAACGGACCCCCCACTCGCTCAGCTCTCTGCCCTCCCTCCCCCCAACGCCCCCCCCACTCGCTCAGCTCTCTCCCCCCTCCAACGGCCCCCGCACTGTGTAGCACAAACATAATTAAATACAGTTTTTTTTCTTAAAAAGAACCCTAGTCGTTATGCCACGTAAAAAGCGAAAATGTATCGGAGAAACCATCTCTAAATGCAAGAGAATGAAATTAGAGAAAGTGAGACTTCTGAACAAAATTTGTATTAATAAAAAACATTGTAGTCTTTACACCCCAGTTTCCAATTGCAAATACCCCGAGCAATGCGAGCAATTTTTGCTAGTCATATAATAAAGCACTATCACAGTGCATATGCACAGTGACTCAGGAATGGTACAGCTGGTTAACAATCTTGGTTTAATGTTAGATTAGTCTTTTCAATATATTTGATCTCAGGAGAAAAAAATAAGATAGGGAGCTATGGAAACTATTTCTGTGTGACATGGAATTCTTCAACTACCCTGGTACAGCAGCCTGGGTCTAGGCCACCATGCACCTAATTACATACCTTATGGGGTTTTCAGTGTACAGAATGGACAGTAAAATGAAGCTTTCAACAAGTCCAGTTCCACAAATACTAGGTTAACAGGAAAGAGGTCTCCTGGAATTCATCTCATGCCTAGGTGTATACTTGAGGTAGAGTATTCCCCCTTTTGTTGCCTTATCTCTTTTCCCCTCATTTATGGAGTCAAAATGACTCCTTAAAATCTTTAATTTCAGTGGCCCTTAACTACTTTCTTTCTTTGCTCTAACAGTCTATATGCTTATCTTTCTCTCCCTTCTATGTTGAACAGATACAGTTCCTCACATGAAGGTTTTATTAAATTTCCTCTACATCCTTGTACACTATCTCATAGTCCACTCATTTTAAAGACATTTTGTAAAACCATCACCATGCATGTCTGATACTATCTCTCTGCACAGTTAACTTGGGTATGTATTCTATAGTTCATTTCATAAGATCAATTTTTAGCATTATCTATAATAGAACAGGGCAATTGATACCTGTTATATTGTACTACCACTTCCTGTATATGGTACCAGAGGGGAAAAAAGAAACAAATTGATTATAAATTGGGTGCCTTATGGCAACAAAGATGGGGTGTTTTTCCTTTTTAAAAAAGGGAAAAAAAGTAAACAAAGAAGAAAAAAATGTCACCATAAAATATTTGGGATTAATGAATCAAATTAATGAAGGTGTTACAGAATTTTCCGTAGTTCATGTTTTCTGGAAAATAATCAGTTCCATTTTTGTGGGGTGGGAGAGAAGACTCAAACAGGAAGTAGCAGCATAGTAGGGCACTGTTCCTAATGGAGCAGATTTTGAAATTGCTGCATACTGCTGGGTATGCAATAGGTTAATGAAATGGCTTGGATAGTTTACCTAGTACTGACTACCCCAAGGACAAAGCTAGTATGAAATATACCTGTACCACGATTGACACTCCTCATGCCCAAGATAACTTTCCCTGCAATTTTAAAGGTAATTCATTAGAAAAAAATTCTTGCTTCCCAGGGTTTAAAATGCCAGTCATTTTAAAGTTTATGATTAAAATGTATATAGTAGTGGAGGTGAACGGAATAGCTAGTATCTTCTTGAGTTTGGTGAGAATACAAACCCATGAATAGACCCTCCCCTGCTGTCTCCTGGGACACTTCTTTGTGAAGCTACAGAGGAGGAGGTGGTGATATCTAGGTATTTATACCATGCCCATCACAAGTATGTTTTGAATAAGAAAGGTAGCTGTGTTTGTCACTTCTGCTATTCCAGACTGAGTCACTTATAAGGTGCCACAGGAGTGTCACTTCTGAGTATGTTCTGACATTCTCAATTCTTGCTAGCTCACAGAAGCCTGCTCCAAATCTTTCAGGCGGTTCAAATTCTTTTAAAAAAAACCAACAAACAAACAAAAAACACACTGAGTCACTTGTCTGACAACTAATTTAAAAAGTAACTCTCTCAAACACTGGCCACAAGTCCTGGCTGTGGGGGAAAAAAATTAATCGGGACAAATAGCAAAGTGGGATCCTCTTAAAGCAAGTGGACTGAAATTCATTATAAGAACACTAGATTTGTTTTTTATATGTTTCAAAAAAATGGATTACATGAAAGAGGTTTCAAAACACTAATATATAGTAGTCTGTAGGAGCTGTTAGACTTGTGAAATACTTCACAGGAAAAGCTGGAAGATTACACTAGGTGGATGAAAGAAAACATTAGTGGCTATTAAAATACAAGACGAGAAAGGTCTATAACTTGTCATAATTAAAATTCCCTTGGGGAAACTATCTTAGAGCAATTCAAACTGAATAGGTTAAAATCTTAAATGGTATTATGTTCAGTGTGATTACAAGGATTCCATACATAAAAAAGAATCCAACTTACTTTTATAAACACTATTATTAAATGATCCACCTATTACAGAGGTTCTAGAGCAGAAAAGCTTCTAGAGAAATGTCACCATTAAGTACTTAAACTTAATACTTAACTTTCTAATATTCTAGAGCATCAATCTAGTGAGGGAGAACATGAAGTACAGTATTTTTTACACAAGACACTTATTGTAATAAGTAAAAACTTAAGAGGCAACCCGGAATAGTCATGTTTTAGTTTGTACCCTTTCAAAATAGAGTACGATACCTATTGCGAAGTAGGCAGGGGTTTCATTACAGTTAGGTGGGGGAAATGATGCACACTAAAAAAATAAGAATTTTCCTTATGAAACATGCAATTTTACAACAGAGAGTTAAAAAAGGTTCAGTCAGACTACCATTTGAGTGGTCAATTTCCCTTTAATCTTGTGTGCTGGTTCCTTGTACTGAAAGAATTACTTCTTCACCTCTCTATTGGAGTTATCTTCAGTCTGTGTCCTGACCCTTGCATTATTTTGGGCTTTCAATAACATCTCATTTAGAATAATGTTACTGCATAATTAAAGCTAGGGGTCAAATGCTACATTCTTTAGTGAAAAACCCAGGAAGTGAATTACTAGATCATGTAACTACATATTTCTAATTTAGTCCAGTTGGTTAAGCACAGAGAACAGTATACTGTTGCCGATGGTAGTAAGTTAACAAAATTTAAGACCGCTAGTGATTTATGACACGGTTTAGCATTTATATACTGTAGCCTTTAAAGTATAATCATCCACAGGGATACAATTACAGTTTAGTTTTAAGGGCTTTTTTTATTTTGCTTTGTTCCTTATTTCTCTCATGGAGGCTGCCTTGGTCAGGTTGGGTTTAGTCAGTTTAGCTAGATCTCAAAAGATCTTTTGATCTTGTAGGTTATAGCACAGTTTACTATAAACAGAGAAGAAGGTCCTGTGTTGCAACAGTAGACAGAGCCTTCAATTACTATTTAATACGTAGAATGAAATGAAATTTGCTATGTTCACACTTCTTCAGTCAAAAAAAACCTGCATTGTTTTGAGAGTCTTGTTCTAGATAATTTATTTTAAAAATTCAAGTTTATTATATCCACTTGCTGATGAAGATGGATGTTCTTGGCATAGCATTTCATAGCCAGGAATCAAGTGTTCAAAACAAAACACTTTTGCTATGGTTGATGCTTTGGTACTGGAGTTATAGAGAAGAGAATATCTGTTTTAAGTATTGTTACATGCAAATAGGCAGACAGATTAAAAGACTTGCGCATGCACGTTCTATATGTTCAGATCATCTATAAATGCCTATGTGGACTTTTATACCTTCTTTTTAAAAAGTGGCCTTTTATATTTGCCTATTGTGTGTTCAGAGCTTTTCTCAACAGCAAGAGAATGAAATTAGTCAGATCAGGTCAGTTTCATTGCTGCTATTTAGAACCCAAAGGACTCAGAAAGCCTGAAAAGAACCAGGACCATTTCACTTTGCTGTTGCTGCTTGGGAAAGCTGTGATCACAGCAGACACTGCCTGGAGCTATTCACAAGGAAAGAGTACAAACAAAACAAAACAGAAAAGCAGAAACCAAAGGATGATTGTGGTAAGGTCTTCCAGCAGCCAGGAGGAAGAAGGATGTAGCGGACACTCACTATAACAGCCAGGAGACACAAGTAAGAGAAGACCGGGTATGAAGAGTCATGTTATCTGACTTTTCCAGAAGAAAATACAAAAGATGACAGAGCACAATACAGACACCACAGATCAGCACCCTCCTACTTCACAGCAGCCTAGCTTTAGGCTACTGCAACTATCCACAGACTAGTTTAACTGGTTACCACAATCAGTCAGTCTTCCATATCAACCTCATACACATCTAGTAATTTTTTCCAGCCTTGATGGTAGTATGGTCTTTCACTTAACTTAGATCTATTAAAAAGGAGACACTTGAACACCTATGTGCCATGCCCTCACCCTTTTCTCTCAAAGTTGAGATCCTTCTCACAGCTATCATTGTGAACTTATGGACATCAGTGAAACGGTCAAGCTGCGTTCAATTCATACTGCTGCCATCTGTGAATAGCAGAGCAGGCAAACAACAAGAAGTGGACAGCACTGTAGTTATGCATTAAGGAGGTGGACCCAAAACACTGGGGAGAGGTAAAATAGCAAAGACCCATCCTACTCCTCCCCTTCAAAGCAGCCAGGATCATCTATAGACAAATTCTTCCCTCAGCAGCTAGTAATGTGCAGCTTCATAGTTTCAGACACCCACTGCTCAGAGTTCAAGCAGCAAGAACTGGAAATAGCAGCAGTCATTCAAAAGGAAACTGACTGTTGCCTCAATGATGAAGGTCTACCACAATCAGTATTTTAAAAGGTTTTGCATTAGAATGCATGTGTATGTAAGTATGTGTGTGTGTATATATATTTCTATCTATCTCCCTTTAACATTATTTTCATGACTGAATTTTTGGGATGGACAAGGTATATCTTGCTGCAACCTTAACGGTCACTAAATATAGTTCTGTTTATTAAATTTTGTTTTGCCTTTTTAATAAAAAAAAAATAAATTCAACTTTCTATACCTCAGTGGATAACTCCCCAGAATCGAGGAGAAGAGCTGCCCCTCCATGAGAATCAGAGGGAGAACCGGTGATGCTGAAATTGCTCCTGTAACAACCATCATGAAAAGTAAGAGCTGTGACATGCCACACGAGGTCATGCTCCAAATTTTTTTAATCCCTATTTAAAAGAAAGTGTACAAAGAACAACCAGGTTTAGCACAGCTGACAACCTGTCAGCTTCAGGAACTTCAAAGAAGAATTCCATGCAACACAGACTCAGAGCAGCCCTTCCCTTCCCATCTCATATTTTGGGGTTCATGGCCTTGGTCAATAACGAGGGTAGTTAACTGCCTGGGAATTAAGAGAGATTTGAATTCCTGTTGTCCTCTTTCCCAGCTCCAGGAAATTTCTCCTGGGCTATAAGGGTAGTTGACTAGTTTCTCTCCACCTCTGCTCACCTTCAATTTGACAGGTTTGCTTTGATGAACCTTTTTTCCATAATGGATAGAAATGCAAAAATGGATTACAATATATTATAGGCAAAGACTACTTCTGTATAATGGATATTCTAGAAATCAGCATATGAGGAGCAATAATATGGCCGAAGAACAGATCCCACAGTATTTCAAATTTCTTTAAAAAAAGGAGTAGAAAGGAAAGTAAGGGGCCAGGAGAATTGCCAAAGTTGTTCATATATCACCAATTAGTTTCAAACTACCATGCACAATTTAAATAGCACTCCAAGTTTATATTTTGTTTTTTGCCATTTCAATATTTTGTTTTTAAAGATAAGCGCCCATTAAACACAACTTTAACTTATGTTCCAGCTAACCATTGCATTACAACATCCAAATAAATAACTACTCGATTTAGAGAAACTAAAAAAGTGAAAGTATTATTTACTATCCACATATACTATCCAATCAGGCCACAGCTGGCCCTTATAAAAGGGCTGTGAGCCAGGCTGGGAGGGAGCAGGGCCTGGCCACCTGTGGGCAGGGTACCTGAGGTGGAACAGTGCTGGGGAAATAAGCAAGGTTTCTGGGGAGCTCCAGCCTAGCAACACCCCAGGCTGCAGGCCTGAAGTGAGGCCTAAGGAAGGTACTGAGGGTAGGCAAAGACAGGTGGCCCAACCTCCCCTGGTTGGCTTTTGCACTGCAGTCTGCTCCAGGGTGCAGGGGCTTGAAGAGGACTGGCTGAGGGAAGGTGGGGACAGTGGGGTAGGGGTTCCCCAGGGAAGGGAGACCCTCAGAGAGTGAGAGGGTATTGCCAGGGGGGAGCACCCCAGTAAAGGGGGCACCGGGGTCCAGGAGGCACATGGGGCCCAGCGGACAACGAGACACTGGCCTGCAGAGCTAATTCCGAGACGACCAGCAGGAGGCATCACACCAGTGAGTCATCGCACTGCTATACTGACCTAAAATGATAATATTGAATGGTTAGGAAAACAACTATTCTTCCGACACTGGCTGAGATGGTCAAGCAAGCTAATTTTATGCCAGTTAAGGTAGAAGGCTGCTTAATGTGGACATGTGAGCAGTGAAATCACTGAATCTTTCCCTCTCACAGCCACTGACCATCCAAAAAGCCACCATATAGTAAGTAGGAAGAGTCTTCTAAATGGATTTGAATTTTAACATGACCAAGAGGGGAAATATTTCATTAAGATATACTAGAAGATTTAAGTTCCCACAGACTTCAAGTTTTACCTCTTGGGCCTTTTTATATTCCCTATAATATTATGTATTCTTATTTTTTAGTGTCCCCCCCCCCATCCCTTTTATTTTTAATTAGTTTCTGCTCACTTTACCTCTTTTACTTTACTCTATTGTCTTTTCATTTAAACTGTGCTCTGCACCTTTAAACCATAAAGAATAAGGGTTTTACCTTGTTTCAGGAGCAAGGGATCCCACAGAAGATTACATCTGTACCTGAGTTGCTCCTTTGTATAAAACACTTAGTGGTATCAGCAGAGCAGAATCTTGTCACTGTCATAATGCTCCTGCTGGCACCAGTGGAAAAGATGTGTGTGCAGAAAGAGCATTGGCATGTTACTCTGCTGAGATTGGAGGTGTTCTGTGAGGGATAAGGAAATAGGATAAAAAGGAGAGGCAGATTCTTGCTTCTTTCCTGGTTTCTTCCCTCCATTACAGGGTCTATACCCTGAGCCCTTAACAGCAGAAAAAGGGCAATTGCATTTGTGTCACTGTTAATGTTGCAGCAAGCTCACCAGTGAAGCACCATGTACAAATGTGTGATCTGAGAGGACAGGAAGGCAAAAAAAAAAAAAAACAGACCTGGGAGAGAGACAGTAAAAAGACAAAAAGAGGGACTGGGAGAGTCCAATACCCGTAGAAAAGAATGAAAGTCTAACAGCAGGGAATACTGATTGAAAACCATGTTCAGTCATCATTCTCTTGGCCAGCAAGGACTATTTTCAATTATTGCACAACTAAACTTTGAAGAGACAAAAACACTCTATATAGTTTTGAAAGTTTATATAGTTTCAAAGTTTACAAACTCAGGATCAATCTAATATGAAAAACTGCCATACAAATTAGGACTTTACAAGTCATTTAAACAACCAAATATATTTTTCAAGAAAATGAATACTGTACCAGTAATGTAGTGCTTGAAGCATAAGGGTAATTTTTTTTATTACCTCTTTTTCAACACTGGATGCTTAAAGTTCTGGCCTCAATACAGATTTGAGCCTGTCTACAATATAAGCTTCTGAAGGCATATTTAGTTCAGTCAAGGATGTGAAGAGGTGTCACCCCTGACTGACACAGCTGTGCCTTCATGTTTCTCTCCTGGGGATCGTTTTACTATACCAGTCCAAAGCACAAGTCTGCCAGTATAGCTGCATCATTATAAGAAGAACTTTAGAAGTATAACACACTAAACCAGCAGAGTGTCCCAAGGTAGACATAAACTAAGTTACATAAAGGGGCCCAATTTAAAGTTTGAAAAACAACATGAGTACCTGAAGTTTTTTTCAGTCCAAAAAAACAACTCTTGGCCATTGTTGTATTCTCTTATTTTAGTTTTAGACTTCTAACAAGTACAGACAGCATCACAGATTTGTTTTTTTAAGTAAAAGCATAGCTTCAGCTGACATTTTCTGCAATTAAATTAAATCTAAAGCTTTGATCCTTAGAGTCTTTTGAATCTAGAACATCTAAAGGAAACAGCAACAAGGAGTGAAGTAAGATGGACAAGAATCTAAAGCAAGAACTTCAGGTGCAACTGTGTTAATTCAAACTATTTTGTGACAGAAAATGCACTTATCAAGAGGCGTGCCCAAAAGCAGTACTACCAGCAGCAATTCCTTCTTTTAGTTTTACATCTAGTGACTGACATTTATCAGGAGCCCTGCTCATGTTTTCCACACTCTTGATCTCATTTCTCTTTGAACTGTGCATCCTGTTTTAGGAACAGTTTCAAAGATTATAAATGGGTGGAAGAAAGAAGGTAAATATATTAAACTGAGTGAATTAGTTTACTTGATTTTACCTTTTTTGAAGAAAAGGAATACATTTGAAAAGCCTCATTTTTCTGGATTATATTGTGCATTATGCATAAAAAGTTCTAAGCATCTGCAGCGCCTAATCTCTCTTGCCTTTTTAACTTTGTTTTTAAGTACCTTCACAATCTCAAATCCTCACATTCATACTTCAGCTTAGTACTCCCAGTGCTGGTAGTATAATTCAATTTCTCTGTTTACAGCTATCAGAAGTGAAAGTGAACAATACCTATTTTTAAATCAGGCATCAGCACTAGCCCGATGGGCAGAGTCAGTGAGTTTCATACAGAAGCAGGGTTCTGCCCATGCACACCCTGTTGCAAATTCACAGCCTAGAATGGAAAAATATTTTGTTTATAAATCTAAACTTTATTTTAAACTTTAGCCAGGAAGGTGAGGGGGAGAAAAGAAGGTATGTTCAACTTAATGCTTGTGAAAAATGTTGGTTTGAAAAGCACTGGAGACTTAAAATCCTATTTATCACAGGACAAAAACAAAACAGGTACTGGAATGTAAGTTTCCCTCATTCCACTTTGTCAATGTGATCAGGAACTGCTCTTCAGTCTCACTGGCTGTTTAGCTAACCCTTCTGCTGAGACCGAAAGGAAAAATTCTTATGGTGATTTTCATAATGTGGACATTTATCCACTTAAGACTTCAGAGACCACTAAAAAGTTCACACAAGCCACTTGAGAACCATGCCATAGTTGACTTGGAATGAAACTTTCCCAATGATCTAGTGCTAAAATGCCAGTATTCCACTACAAATACCATACTGAGTCACTGACTTCACTATTTTCCCCCCTCCATTTTAATGGTTTAGAAGAAATAAACCTCTTATGCAGCCATACCAAAAAAAAAGGAGTGTGTAGTGCTGTAATCAAGAATATCAATCAATAATTTGTGTAAGTTGCTTTACAAACACTGATTACCAATGTTCCTGCTGTGGATAAAAAGCTTTCAACAGTATGTTGAACATTTTTGTATTGCAAGAGCACCCATGGCAAAAATGAATACTGCAATGCTGAGCTAGTGATTTTCCTCAGTTATTCAGATTTTTTTTTTTTTTTTTTTAGGAAAGTCATAAAGTTAATGCCTCACATATTAAAAGTTACTTCTACACAGAATATGGATGCCCGAGTTCTTTTAAATATCTACTGAAAGAATAGTTTTGATTCTGTACCACCTTATACTGTGAAAGAGTGGCAGTTCCATAAGTAGTTATGTGACTTTAGTGTAATCGTGCATATTTAAGTGGAATAGATTAATTTTAAATTTAACATTTTCCTACCTGATCTTGTGGGATATAGGCCATGGTTTGATGCAGGAGGACAATTCTCAAGGTCTACCTAGTCCACTATCCTGTCTGACAGTGGCAAGTACCAGATAATGCAGAAGTATTGCAATTCCTCTGAAGTATGGAGATGTGGGATAATATGCCTCCCACTCTTCCCCCCACCCTGCAAGAGCTTTGGTAGTTATTCTCCGAGGCCCTATCCCTTAAAAATATTAATCATAGCTCTGTATTTTTTATATCCATAACTTATTTTGAAATGAAGATTTGTGAGAGCTATGGGAACAGGAAGTTAGATTTTTTTTCATTACAATTTTGGAAGCTATGGAAGCAATCCATGAAGATCAATAAGCATATTTTTCCTGTCTGTAAGTGCTTTAGGCTCTGAGTAAAAGGTACTATATAAACACAACATGGTTTTATTTTTACCTTTTAAATGCTTCAGCAGGATTCCTCTCACATTCCCCAGGTTGCAAGAGACTTTGAACTGCAGGATCTCTGAGTTTGTCTTCATATCCCTGGATGAGTCCACTGCGGCAGATCTGGGTAACTAAACCTCTAGTAAACCCTCCCACACACAGGGTGTCAGAGTCTTGGGCCCTGCAGAAGTGGAAAGCTAGAGCTTGGCGATGCAAGCCTCGTTGTAGGCTTGCAGGTGAGCTTGGCCACAATAATTCAGTACTGAGGGCTGTCTTCCCACTACCAGGACCTCCTACCAACAACACACCCCAGGCAGTTCCTTTCCCCGACACAACACCTGCATTATTCCCAGAATTTGCTACAAGAGATGGTTTGTTGGCAGCAGTGTTGCTGCAGTTAGATTTCTCCTGAAGGCAGTGCTGAAGCTTGTGGAAAACCCACTCCCTACAGTAAAACTGCTTCCCTTGTAGCAAACTCGTTTGAGCCATTTTGTAGACGTTTGTCCCTGGGATTGGTCATAAGCAGCAATACACCTTCAACATCTTAAAGTCTGGATATAAGGGTCCATCTTACATACAGATGCATCTTCTGCATGGAACCAGCCACAGGGTGAGAATATGAGTTAACCTTCTTGTAAAAGAAAAGCCTCCTTTATAAGACAATCAGAGTCATTCCATTCAGATGCTTTATCATGATTAGAGTGTAGTGTGTTCAACTGCTTACGAGATGAAGCCGTGCCTGGTACCAAAGGCTCAATAATACTTTTCATATGGCTCAAAAGGTAACAATTCCATGACTACATCTGTTGCACAACTGTATGAAGATGTTCCCAGTGTACAGGAGACAATGCATATGGAGAAATTGACAGTTTCTCTGTATGTACTAGATGCCTTTCAATTCCAAACATTAATCTTTCTGGATTCACATTCAGAAAAAACTGTGCACAGTAAAATATACCTTCTGAGGAGTCTATACTGAAGATGTTTTTCTTCAAAAAGTAAAGTTTATATTGCCAACACACAGATCTGTACCACTTGTTGTGAAGTGGTCAGTATAAATACTAAATCTTGTAGGATTCATACACCTGGGCAAGTACCAGGGATGTGCTTCAAATTATGGTCTCTTATGTAGCAGAGCTGATGGGAAAATGTTAACATCTCCTTAATGTAGGACACTGCTTTTTTCCAGATCCTGAATTCTTCTTCAACTCTCTCTCTCAGAGATCTCAATTGCAAGATGTCAAAACAAAGTTTTTCTCTGGACCTACGAAATAAAAAAACAAGACAATGATTTTAACTCCAGGTACAAGATATATCATGATTTTACTATACATCTGCTAAAACCAAGAATTCATATTCCTCATTTGTACCAATTTCTGAAAGTCTTAAAGTTAATCTCAAACTTACTGAGGAGAAATAATAGTCAAGATTCTCCTACTTCTGCTATTGGGCACGAGCTGCAATTAGTCACATTCACACTCTTTGGTTTTAAAGGTAACAGAGTCCTGTAGCACCTTAAAGACTAACTAAAGTATTGAAGCATAAGCTTTCGTGGGCTAATACCCACTTCATCGGATGCAAGCAGTGGGTATTAGCCCACAAAAGCTTATGCTTCAATACTTTAGTTAGTCTTTAAGGTGCCACAGGACTCTTTGTTACCTCTGCTATTCCAGACTAACACGACTACCTCTCTCTGATTCTTTGGTTTTAAAGTGACCTCAAAAAATCACAAAGAAAGTAAGCCTCCCGCTGATCCTAAGGACACACATGCACCCTATTATTTTGAACATCAACATTTGTTCATTTGATGATCCTTTTACTTGCTTTCTCTACTGCCAGGTGCATTTTTCCATTCCAGTGCCTGTCCGCAGCCCCCTCTACACACTTCTTTGTTCATGATTTGTATACATTAGGGCACACAGCAGCCTCTTGGTGTCCCATTTTAACACATCCACCACTAAAAACCTATGGTTTATTCTTGTGCAGTGCATTTCTGCTAGCGGTACTTAATCCCCCCGGCTAGATCAGTCGTCTTTTTTCTTTTTTGGCTGTAGGTCCCCAGTGCGGGGCTTTACATTTCAGCTGATACAGAGCCAGGGGTAAAAAGTCACTTCACCAGGTCCTGCTGGTCGAGCTACATATTTACACCAGGACGAGTCTGTCGAAATGAGCAGCTGTGAGCTCTCCCCCATCTGCTTCTCATACACGCCACATTAGAGACCCACGCCCTGTCCCTGTCCCTCCCCCCCGGCCCCACGCAGCAGAGACAGCCTGTGAGCACACGGCGCCCGGCACAAAGATCCCAGCCAGCAGCAGCCCCGCGCCCCTCCTCCTCCCCCGGTGCGTTCGGCTTTCCCAAGCCCCTGGGCCCGCCGAACCGCCCCAGCTCCCCGCCCTACCCCGGTTTCGCCCCAAACGCCGCTCAGCGCCTCCTCCTCCCCCCTCCCCTGTGGCTCTGCCTACCCCGGCGCGGCGGGGGTCAGCCGCCCGGCTCCAGCAGCAGCCCCGCTACAGACACAGGCTCAGCCCCGGCTCGCTCTGCCGCAGGCTCGGACGGAAGCCGCGGCGGCGACTGCAGCAGGAGCAACGGCCGCCCGGCTCCCGGGGATGGGGCCTGGGCAGCTGCTCGGTTACCTTCCCCAGGCACCTCCGCTCCCCGCCGGCCGCTGCTCCCGCACGGCGCGTCTCTGCCCCGTCTCCTCCCTTGTTCTCGCTGCCGAGCCCCGAGGTCTGTGACTGTCTCAGCCCGTCTGGCCCGCTTGGCCCCTCCCCCTCGGCCCCAGCCCTTACGCTCGGGACCACGCCCCTTCCCTTCTCGGCTCCGCCTCTTGCCCCCCTCCTCGCGGCACCGGCCCCAGCCCCCGCGCTCGGAGCCACGCCCCTTCCCTTCTCGGCTCCGCCTCTTCCCTCCCTCCTCGCGGCACCGGCCCCAGCCCCCGCGCTCGGAGCCACGCCCCTTCCCTTCTCGGCCCCGCCTCTTCCCCGCTCCTCGCGGCACCGGCTCCGCCCCTTGCCCCTCGCGCGTGCGGCGGCCGTTGGGGAGGGGGCGTGATGGGACAGATGCTGCGTGACATCTGGGGAAAGAAATAGTTCGGGGCGGAGGGAGATGAGTTGCGTAGTTTGTATCCTTCCACCGCCTCATCACCCACCATCCCCCCGCTGCCTGGAGCTTTGTCCTGTGGCGTGCGTCGGACCCGCCTCCTCCCAACTATCGGGGGACCTTAGCCCCGCCACCTATAGCGCGATCGCAGGGGGAGCAGCAGCCCCTTGCGCGCCCCAGAGCAGGTGGGGATTGGCTCCCCCCCTATGCACGCCGCGGCAGTTCACAGGGGGCAGCCCTTTCCCCTCGGCAGTACTTCCCACCCCCATAGCTATCGCACGGCCGGCACCTACCGCTGGGGGCTCCTGCAAATGCTGGGGGGTGATCCCGAGTCCCACCTGCTCATTATATGTGGGTCACATCCTCGTTTTACAGAGTCAGTAATACCCATCTGTGGGCTCCCCTGCACTGCTATTTTACAAGAAAACAATCATGCCCCCGGCGGGCACCGGACGAGGAAATCCCGCACCCGCAGCACTTCGATGGGTCCTGCATTTTTAAAGCACATGGTGCACCCCACGTTTGGGCCTGCGGACCCTGCCAGCACGACCCCCAGCAGGATTTTGTGTAGTGGCACATAGTTTCATAAAGGCTCCAGGAGCCACCAACTCCCCTGTACTGCCTCCCACTGGCACTGGAGCTGGAGGCTGCACCTCCTGGCATGAAGTGGTTTCCATTACATACATAGTTTAGTTTGGTTCAGTGGTTCTCAACATCCCGCTATACAAATTTTTCCAGCACCCCTACCCCCAGGGGAGGTGTGGCAGGCTAGAAAGCCTCTTAAAGCTAGCTTTGCTTAGAGCAGTTTCTCTTGTCCAGCTGGGGAAGTCCTGCAGGTGGCAGCATCCCAGGGTTGGAGGCTCTACTGCACCTGCCTGTTCTCAGTCTGTTGGGTCTACAACCCCCACCTCCAGAACTGTTGGTTGCTAGAAACACACAGTTCACAGCAAAGTACAAAAAATTAAGATTAAACAGAAAGCTTACAAAACAGTAATTCTAACTGTATAGATGCAGCAATAATGCATTTAGATTTGCTATATCCCTTGAATTCTTTTTTGTTTAACTAAACCCATACCTGATAAGCTCACTCTCTCTCCTGCCACTCCATTGCCTTTTCTCATTTTACACTGAGTTGTCCCACTTCAGACACCAAATTTCATTTTGCTGACAGAAAGCACAGCCTTGCCAAGCCAACTCTCACAAATTACTTGCAGTAATGTGATTTTGGACAGTTTTCCCTTGCCGCTCATGATTCATTTAAGTCAAAATCGTAGCTTTTCCAAGTCTGCTGCTGCTAGGAGGGATGATATGCTGTCATTCAGCAGAGCCAAAGAACTCACACTTTATGGGGAGTGGAAGATTACCACCTGCTCGCTACAGTCTCTGTCCCATTCACGGAGCACTGGAAGGAGAGTCAGAGCAATGGAAAAGCACTACTGCCAGCCTCCTATATAGGGGCAGAAGATGACTTGCCATCTGGAGTCACTCTGGGGAGTGAGGACAAGGCAGTGTAACACACTTGCAAGGGCATTGCTTCCGTGCTTCAAGCAGAACAGTGGTAAAAAAGAAGAGAAATGAGGGAATAGGGTGACAACGAATAAATCAACATGGAGAGAACAGGAGATAGTGATTACGGTGGACAGAGGAACTATAGAAGAAGGTAGTAGAGTGACAAAAGGAAAAGGGAGAGAAAGAGCTCTTTCTTCCCCATTAAGGACAGGTGAGGTGCAGGAAAGAAAGGAAGTGCCTCTCACAGCAGCAGCAGAAAGGAAGGGAGTGTGGAACTCAGCCCCCCATTTTTGTGTATGATTTCAGATTGATTTTTCAACATGATGCACACACAATTTAGATAGAGAAGGGGGCTGCATTTCACCACCAAGTTCAAAAATAGACAACCATGTTATGGTTGCTCCATCATGATTTTCTTACTTGTAGGTGGTTGCATTGGAAAACCTCCCATAAACATCGATTTCAGTGGATTGTGGATCAAGTTCTATACAATCACCCCATAGTACTAGTATGCACCTGTGACTTTTCACATCAGAATAGTGTGGTATATGCAGACATCCAAATCCTCTAAGGCATTGCAATGCTCAGCGCCTCACCATCTAACTTGTAAACACTTAGATAAATCATTGGAATAACATTGATATCTACAAAGCCTGAGTTAGACAGATAGGCTCCCTATTCAATGCATAGGAAGAGGCACCTACTACGAATGGGATTCACAAAGCCAGCACAGCATGTGAGGAGCTGCCTGAACTAGTCACTGAAATATGCTGATAAGAAGCATTGTAAGCCCACCTTCTCAGGGAATTTGGTGCCTAGGTCTAGGCTACAGTGAGGCTCCTATCTCTGCTTGTGATCCACGGTTTGGAACCCTTCTCCGAAGCTGTTTCTTGAAAGAATGAGTTACCTGGAGTGCACCAGGATGCAGCCCCTATTCCGGCTCCTCTTGGAATTATTACTACATTTTTGGTTGTACTTCTCCCCTCACCTGTTCATCTATGCACTCCCTATTTGTGGCCCCACAAAGTCATGGGACCTCCTTATCAACCTTCCCCTAGCCCTGGGCAAAATGGTCATCTACAAAACCAGAGATAGGAGGTTTGCAAATGGGGTTTCCTGCACCTGTGGGGCATATTTCCACTCCTCAGTCCATTCATGTATCCGGGTATTTAGAGTTATTCTGTGTGGAGTTAGACATGCATAGAGCTCCCCAAGTAACTCAGGCCCTATAATGAAAGACAGGTGTTCCATTCCTATCTACCCCCAGATTGTGGATTGTGCTGGGATTTAGGTATGAAGCAGGCCTCTGGAGAGAGCAGCGTGCTTCTTCAGAGGCAGACATTTAAGCACTGAGGGAACTTTTACAGCAGAAATTTAGATTCTGAGTGAATTTAGGGTTCAGCTGCAGCTGAGCAGGGTAATTTGTGGACCACAAGTGGTGGCCTAAATCTGGGATTTAGGTGCCTAGCATTGGGGTTCAGGTACTGAAGTCCCTTGGTGTATCTGGTCCAAAGAGATGTTTTGCATTCCATAACTGAGGAGCTTAGAAAAAACAAATAAATATTTGTCAATAATAGTTGAGTTGTGAGTGAGTGATAATTACTTGACTGTAAAAATGACAGCTGCAGTTAAGAGAAGTAGGTAGTAGGTAGACTCTAGAGTAAGAATGATTTCTTATTATGACAATAAGTGCAACACATTACCAAAGACGTCATGGGATCAATATCACAAGCTGTCAGATCCAGTCTATGCATTGTTGCTGCAGCCATGTTGGTCCCACTAGCGAGACAAGGTGGTTGAGGTAATATTTTTTTATTGGATCAACTTCTGCTGGGGAGAGAGACAAGCTTCTGAGCTACACAGCGCTACTCTTCAGGTCTGGGAATGGTACTAAGGGCTTGTCTACACTGGCACTTTACAGTGCTGCAACTTTATCACCCAGAGGGGTGAAAAAACACTCCCGAGCGCAGCAAGTTTCAGTGCTGTAAAGTGCCAGTGTGAATAATGCACCAGCACTGGGAGCCACGCTCCCAGTTCTGGTAGCTACGCCTCTCCTGGAAATGGTTTATCTCCCAGTACTTTGCCATGATTACACAAGCCATATTAAAGCGCTGTCACTGCAGCGCTTTAGCATTACCAGTGTAGACTAGCCCGAAGATTGTCACAGCTAAATATAAGTTAGAACAATAGTTTAGCATAAGTTGTTAGCACATATGCTAAGGAATCATTCAAAGAGAGGTGGCCTATTAACATGCCTGTAGTCATAGGACAAAAAGGGAGGAGAATTAGTGAGTTACAGATTGTTGTAATAAGCCATTAATCCAGTGTCTTTATTAAGACCATGATTTTTTAATGTCTAACAAAGTAATGAATGTAAACTCCCAGGCTTGGGTTTTGAAAGTGTGCATATTTCCTTTTTAGGGTGAGGACTGATAGGTCAGATATATAGTGATTGCTTTATGAACAGTGTTCTCCCACAGGTGATGTGGTGGTTTTGTCTTTTATCATTTTCCTCTGTGAGTTCATTCAAGAGGATGTAGTGATTACCTGGTTTCACCCACATAAGAACTATGTATGATCTTGTATTTAACTGATTTCCTTTCCCAGACCTGAAGAAGAACTCTCTGTAGCTTGAAAGCTTTCTCTCTCATCAACTGAAGTTGGTTTATTACCTCACCCACCTTTTCTCTCTAAAATCCAGTGTAGTTATTTTCATGTATTTAAACTTTCCTTCTGGAAAGACTGGAGTACATGGTAGTAGTTTAACCTTTTTCTTTCCTTCATACTGTGTTGTGCACACTGTATGACACACACTCTAAAATATGTATTCCCAATGCTTGAGCATGCAACCTTTATGCACACAAGTTCCATTTAATTAAATGCAGGTTTTACATATTAAGGACTGCAGATTTGAACCCTTTTATAAAGAGCCTCACGGGTTTCTACTATGTACTTTAAAACTTTCAGTGTGGGGGGAATAATATACAAAATTGCATGCTTAATGAGAAATACTAAGGTGGACCTGGGACATAGTCATTTATTTAAGCATATAGTTACATTTTCAATTTAATCCTTTTCATTACTTTTTCAAAGTATAATTAATTTTGCATGGTAATTATAGTTTAGTTTAAAAATGCTGTCATGCTTTGTTTTGTTTCTCGGACAGATCAGATTTTTGAGGAAGATGAATGGTCTGGTGCAAAAACAAGGGGATATATAACTAAGAATATTAGGATGAAATCAGGGAAAAGGAAACATAATCTGAGTATCAGGAGACTATTTACAAAAAACGTCTTTTAAACTGTGTGATGGTTTCCTCAAAGGAAGTGATTAAAATTAATTTTAAGCACATGCTTAAATACCTTACTGGATCAGGGGCATTAGTGAACAAGAGGGAAGCAGCTGCCTGAACGCAGTGCTCAATTTGTTCAAGGGCTTGCCAGGGCTGAGCCTAGGCACCTCTAAGCTCCATGGTTCATAATCCCAGCACCTCTACGCTTGGCACATCGATTATGAAAGTAAAAAAAAATGCTGGAGTCCGAGCACCTCTTTCATTACAAATTAAGCACTGCCTGAACTGAATTATTTCTTTTAGGTTAGAGATTATTTTGCACATGCAGTCAAGGAGATTTTAAAGACTCTTCACTCAATTGCATGTTCAGTTAGGCAGGTAATTGTGCAAGGAAAAAATTCCTTTCATACAATATATGCATGTGCTTAAAATTATTTTTTTCAGAATTATTCTGCAAGACTCTGAGCTAAGTTTTCATCAACTGGTGAGGTAAAAGTGTTCATGAGGAGGGAAAAGTAACAATCAGACAAGATAAGTGTTTTACAGATGTAATTTTATTGCCAGGTAATCAAAATACATGAGTGTCTAAAGAGTGCTGTGTCTTTAAGGGCCAAACACAACAGGAAGCTTTCTTCATTTTTCATAGCCCATACTTCCAGACAAAATGTGATTTACCCTAGCCAAGTCCCAGAAGAAAATAATTCTTTATAATGCTATTTCTCATGTGCAGGCCTGATGTGGACTTACAGAAATTAACAGCCCAGTTTTCCACTAGAAAATAAAAACAGGTGCCTCAAGGCTGCTTCTTAGTTTCAGTTCTGTTAAGAGTTTATTTACTTCCCCTTCCTAATGTAACCCTTATGTAGGGTGACCAAATGTTCCTATGTAGGACAGTCCCAATTTTGGGGTCTTTTTCTTATATAGGCTCCTATTATCTCCCACCCCGATTTTTTACATTTGCTGTCTTGTCACTCTAGGTGCTAGGTGGAGACACTTTTCCACTGTTGTCTCCACCCTCTCCTGAGTATCTATGCAGTAAAGACAAACTTGGGAAGGTGATTTAACTGCTTTCTTGCCAGCCAAGGGAGAAGATCTCTACACTATATTGCCTATGGCATCTGACCTACAAATGCAAAAAGCCAAAACAGACAAAGAAAAAACCTCTGTGTGCGCAATTTTATTTGCTTGTGCAAATACACGCCTGCATTGGCAATTATTCTAAACATGTCAGATTATAACATTCTATTGATTACTAAGTCAAGGGACTGGTCTTCACTAGGGGGGAGATCGGCTGTAGATGCGCAAATTCAGCTACGTTAATAATGTAGCTGAATTTGCGTATATACAGCCGACTTACCTGCCATCCTCACGGCAGCGGCGGTCGGCGGCGCGCTCTCCCATCAACTCCAGCTTGTGCCTTTTGGCGAGTGGAGTTCCGGAGTCAACGGGGGCGCTGCTGGCGATCGATTTATCGCGTCTTGATGAGACGCAATAAATCAATCGCCAAAAGATCGATCCCTCCCCAGCGTAGTGAAGACAAGGTGTTGACTCATTTATCATGTTTTTACACTACTTCTATTATCCATAGGTACTGGAACTAAGGATGCCACACCCTATAACTAGAAGACATTTCCAACATATACAGTGTTTACAGTTTGGTTCAATGCCTCTCAGCACTCCCACTATATAAATTGTTCCAGAACCTGCCATTGTATTGTATGGAATATTAAAAAATTCCTTGACCTTGAGGATTTGCTGCAAAGTATCTGACTTTGTGAAGATTGATTGGTGTTTGTGTTGAGTGTCTTTGGGAAGGGATATATTTTATTTTTAATAATTGACCAGCTGGTCCTTTTTTTTTGCATGTGGGTTTAGCAGTGTGGCTGGAATTTGATTTTTGTATGAATTGTTATTTTAAGATGTATATCATTTTGTAATTTGTCACTACCAAAAAGAATTAAATAAAATGTCAATGAAATAAAAGATAAAAAAGCATAGCTATGAAAGGTTCAACAATTCATATGAATACAGGGCTCCCATGCTATCCATTATCTGTCCAATCCAGCCTATGTCCTTAAACATTGATGTGTACCCAGAAGCTTGTGTATTTCATCTTTCCTTTCTGCCCCAGAGTAACATATCTAATATATGTGTGATGTAAATTATAATATAATATTACTTGTTGCATTTAATAACAGTTGGCAATACACAAGGCAAATCAAAATTAACAATAAAATGTAATATTCTGGAAAACGTGTTGCTGTTGATAACTAGTCCTGTTAAATGAAACTGTATGAGGAACTACAAAGAATTTAAATGCCGTTAAATGATGGCATGAAATACACATGGAGTGGAAAAGAAAATCAGTCAGCAGTAAGCCATAAGAGAAAACTAAATCAAGCAAGTGACCTTTATGTAAGTTGGAGCAGAAATATATTCAATATAAATTCAGACTGCATATGACATGGATAATCAGAATCTTAAGCATAAGGAATAATACTTATTGTAGTCATTTTCATCGTTCACATAAGAGAAGAAATTATGTTAAAGTAAAATCTTACATAAGTTTAGGGAAATCTAATGTAAAAGATTGTTTATTTTCCACTAATATCATGAGTAAACTAAACTGTGTGCGCATCCAGATATTTTTTGTGCCTAAATTGGCCTATGTGTACTATGAATAGCTGACAATATCATTGGTTTCACTGTAATGTGCGTATATGGGGTTTATAGAGCAACACTCAGACTTGAGTTCTATTCTCAATTCTGCCACTGACTTGTTGTTTAATCTTGGGCAAGTCATGTAGTCTTTATATGCCTCAGTTTACCCATCTGTAAAATGGGGATCATTCTCTTTCTTTTTCCCACCTCCTGCCTACCATGTTTATTTACTTGTTTATTGCAAACTAGAGTGAGATTTATCAGTATACTCTGGCTGTTTTATGCAACTCCAGTAGCACAAAGCAGCCATAAATTTGGTCTAATTGGATAATTAAGCAGGGTTTCTGTCAGCTGTGTATCACTGCAGGGCAGAAGAGAGTGCAAGCAGTCAGAGTATGCCAGTAAATCTGGCCCTTAGTTTTTAATTTATTCAGTGGTGCCAAAAATATATAAGGGTCTCCAGACACAGTATTTGAATTTACACATGTGGCTCTAATTCTACAGATATTCATGAATATTCATGTGAGAAGTCCATTGACATATGATACTGAATAAATGTAATTCATTCTGTCTCGTGTATTTTGTGGTATTTGTGAATTCACACATTCCAAATCCAAATCCTGCAATCCTTATTCAGACAAATCTACAAAATCCCAAGAGATACTGATCACCCATTGAAGTTCTTGAGAACTGTGGGTGTTCTGCGGGTCCTTCAAAATGATTGCAAGATTTGAATTGCAAAATGATTGTAAGATTTGATGTTCAGTTTGGACTGTGCTTTAAATGCAGAATTTACTTACATGGGGATCAGTCTGCTCCTTTTGAAGTTAACAGGACATTTACTATTAATTTTACTGGGTGCAAGATATTAGATTTATAGAATTAAAATTTAATTTATCTTTAATCTAAACTTCCAAAGTCATTAATAATGTTGTGTGAGATCCTGTACTACACATAATCACCTTTACATAACTCTGGTGTTGTAAAGGGGATTTAAAGGTAATTTAAATTAGCAACTGGGATTAGGGAAATCCCCACGTGGCATAAAGACAAATCTGCATGAACCATTCCTGAGCCCAAACCACTGGGCATACAGGGCATGTCAGAAGCAGAAGGGACTATGGCCAGAGTGCTCTATACTCCTGTGATTATTGCTGGTGTAACATCCTTTAGGGGGCCATTACAAGGTTACTTTGGACCTTGACTTTCCACAGGATTGGGTATGCAGAAAGACAGCATACAACTACCTGTGTGTCCATCATGTACACTGAGCTGCACCTGAGAATCAAGCCCATTGTTGGTACCGTCATATTTATGATAGAGGCAAAAACAAAAAACAAAACAACCCCTCCCCACACACACTTGAGACAATTCCAAGAAATTACAATACCAGCCAGTTATTTCATATAATCCCCACTGAATATTGTGCTACTATTAAAAAACAGTATTATTATCAAAATATTTATAATTGATAGTTCACTTAACCTTAATTGAATTTTGATGTACCATACTTTGATGAAGTTATTAATGGCAAAACAAAAAACATTGATCATCTCCATCACTCCTCTTTATTACATGTCTACATACACTGTGATAGAGTCAGACCTGAAGGGTATAGGAGAGTGCTGGAAGGCAGGTACATCAGTCTCAGGATGTGCAGGTCTCTGTTCCCCCTATAGCCAATCAAAGGCTACTCCAGGCCAATCTAGACACCTGGGGTCAATTAAGAAGGTTCTAGCAGGCAGCAGGGCAATTAGGAGCACCTGCTGTCAAGTAAGGCCTTAATACCCCCCCCCCCCCCCCCCCGCCTCAGGCAGACAGTGTAGGTGTTTGGAGCAGAGAGGAGTTTGGGGACATTGGAGCAGAGAAGAGTTTGGAGGCATTGAAGCAGAGAGCAGTTTGGAAGGAGGCCCTGAGGTAAGGGTGAAGTGGAGAGTAAAGAAGCAGGAACTGTTGTGAGGAAGAAGCCCAGGGAATTGTATTGTTCTTGATGGTTAAAAGGGCAGCCTTCTCAACTGATACTGTTAGGGTCCCTGGGCTGGAGCCCGGAGAAGAGGGCAGGCCTGCCCCCCCCCCCCCCTCCTGCCTTCCGCAATTAGTCACTGAGGCTAGTGAAATCTGCCAAGAAACGCAGGACCCACAAGTACAGGCGTGGAGCTTTGTCACAACACAGAGAAAATATATAGGAAGAGGATGAGACATCTGGACATCAGTTAATTAATGTGCTTTAAAATTAATTTCTAATCTTCTGGATAGGTAATGTACAGCAGAGACAGATTCATGAAGTCAGTGACCCACTTAGAAGTGTTATACTAGCCAGTAGAAGTAAATTAATAAAGACACAAATTAACAATGCATTGAAGAAAAAGTGGGTATATTTTAAAGTGTATGGACTACAAAAAATATGGTTACCTACTCATACCAGTTGTAGAGTCCCATCCCAATTTACAAATTGATTTAAAATAACTAAATTCTTTTTCCCTTCCTGTATGGTGAATTCAAGTTTAATTCCTAATAGCAAGTGAATTTAAGCCCCAATTCAACAAGGCACATAATCCTATGCCTAATATTGAGTATTTTAGTAGACCTATAAAAAAAATCAGTAAGACAACTCACATGCTTAAGTAGTGTACATAAACACTTTATAAATGGGTTTTACTCTTATACAAACATGTTCCAAAGTTCTTCCTCTGAATAGCAGAATTCCAAAATCCCCAAATAAGGAACTCATTTTAAACAGCCAGCAACCTCACACCACACAACAAAAACACTAACCCAGGTACCTATTCTTGTAACAAAGCCCGATGCCAACTCTGTCCTCATATCCATTCAACTGACACCATCATAGGACCTAATCACATCAGCCACACCATCGGAGGTTCATTCACCTGCACATTGACCAATGTGATATATGCCATCATGTGCCAGCAATGCCCTTCTGCTATGTACATTGGCCAAACAGGCCAGTCTCTACGCAAAAGAATAACTGGACACAAATCTGCCATCAGGAATCGTAACATTCAAAAACCAGTAGGAGAACACTTCAGTCTTCCTGGCCATTCCATTAAAGACTTAATGGTGTCAGTTTTGAAACAGAAAAACTTCCAAAACAGACTCCAACGAGAAACTGAGGAACTTGAATTAATTTTCAAATTGGATACAATAAATTAAGGGCTTAACAGAATTTGCGAATGGTTCTCTCATTACACTAATTGATTGCATTTCCCTTGTTAATTTACCTCCAATAGGCGTTATCTCCTGCCTGACAGATATCCATTTCAAAAGGTATTTTTTTTATCCTACTGATAATGGCCCATCTAAATTAAACAGCCTCTTAGAATTAGTATGCTAATGTACAACTTTGTTTTTTCTTCCTTTCTTTCTGTGTGTATAAATGCATCTTACTTCTGTTCCATTGTATGCATCCAATGAAGTGAGCTATAGCCCATGAAAGCTTATGCTGAAATAAACTGGTTAGTCTCTAAGGTGCTACAATGTCTTCCTCGTTTTATTTTAAACAATAGCCATCTTTCTTCATTCTCTGTCTGTCAGATTACCCATTCTGCATCCTATTTGATTTTGAATAATTAGAGAAATATTTTTAAAAGGTTTAAAAGATGAGGGCCAAATTTTGCCTTTCAGTGCATGCTTGCAGCATTTCATGAAATCAATCAGATTTCTGATATCTGAGAATGGAATTTGTACTAAGCAGCTAACATTTCCAAGAGCTCTTTTCAACTGACAGCCAATTTCAAAAACCATTCCACCTGTAATAATAGTAGCAGCAGTTTCTCTGTGCTTGTCTACCCATGAAAGTTCAATGGTTTAACTGAACATGTGATTTTAAAATGACTCAGCTGAACCAGTGCCAGTGCTGGTTGTTGACAAGATTTCTGCTAAAAGATTAAAGTAAACAGGTTTTGAATTTCATAAGTATATAGCATGTTAAATCTGTATTTGAATGGTAGTTCAAGGGAAAGATTGTTTTACAATGGGAAATATCTGCAGAAGTATAAATAAAAATAATAAGCAATAGTAATAATAATAACCAGAAGTATAGTAATGCTTCCTAAAAATGTTAGCATCAAATTGTTGTGTAATCTAAGAGAATCATAGAATCATGGAATTTCAGCTTGGAAGGCTCTCCGGAGGTCATCTAGTCCAACCCTCTACTCAAAGCAGGACAAATCCCCAAATAAATTATCCCAGCCCGGGCTTCGTCAAGCCTGACCTTAAAAACCTCTAAGGAAGGAGATTCCACCACCACCCTAGGTAACCCATTCCAATGCTTCACCACCCTCCTAGTGAAAAAGGTTTTTTTCTAACATTCAACCTAAACCTCCCCCACTGCAACTTGAGACCATTACTCCTTGTTCTGTCATTGGGTGATACTGAGAATAGTCTAGATCCATCCTCTTAGGAACCCTCTTTCAGGTAGTTGAAAGCAGCTATCAAATCCCACCTTGTTCTTCTCTTCTGAAGACTAACGATCCCAGTTCCCTCAGCCTCCTCTCATAAGTCATGTGCTCCAGCCCCCAATCATTTTTGTTGCCCTTCACTGGACTCTTTCCAAGTTTTCCACGTCCTTCTTGTAGTGTGAGGCTCAAAACTGGACACAGTACTCCAGATGAGGCCTCACCAAAGCCAAATAGAGGGGAATGATCACATCTCTCAATCTGCTGGCAATGCCCCTATTTATACAGGCCAAAATGCCATTAGTCTTTTTGGCAACAAAGGCACACTGTTGACTCATATCAATCTTCTCGTCCACTGTAACCCTTAGGTCCCTTTCTGCAGAACTGCTACCAAGCCATTTGGTCCCTAGTCTGTAGCAGTGCATGGGATTCTTCCGTCCTAAGCGCAGGACTCTGCACTTGTCTTTGTTGAACCTCATCAGATTTCTTTTGGCCCAATCCTCTAATTTGTCTAGGTCTCTCTGTATCCTATTCCTACCCTCCTGTATATCTACCACTCCTCCCAGTTTAGTGTCATCTGCATACTTGATGAGGGTGCAGTCCACACCATCCTCCAGATCATTAATGAAGTAATGGTGAACAAATAATTTCATAGGGTTTCAAAAATATGAAAATACATTGAAAAAACATTTTAAAACCAGGTTTATGGCAATGAATTTGATAAATTATTATATTATAATTTATTTTATACAGGGTTGTAACCAGGTTGGGGTGATCAGGTTAGACAAACACCTGTTAGGAATGGTCTAGATAATACTTAGCCCTGCCATGAGTGCACAGGACTGGACTAGCTGACCTCTTGAGGTATCTCCTACAGTTCTGTGATTGTATATAAAACTGCAAATGAACGCAGCACCGTACAAGATAGAGAAAGACCGGTTCCCTGCTCTGAAAAGCAATTTGAGCAGGGCAGTTACAATGTCTTCCTCTGTGTTTGTAAAGTGTTAACCCAATATTTGTTAATGTCACAATTAAAATAAATAGTATCAATAAAAATAACCAACAGCTTCCCCAGATGCCTCCTTCTACCTACAAAGAAGCTGTTGTCCTGTATTGAGGGACATAATTGGCCAGCATGATCCAGCCATTTATGACCCCAGTGTTGATCAGTGCAATGCGCCAAATTTAGGCACAAATGTTTTGGCTTTGAAGAAGCTTTAGAGGGTTTCAAGTGTGGCACCACACCTGCTAAAC
The DNA here is from genome assembly GCA_032164245.1 of Sternotherus odoratus. NCBI lineage: Eukaryota > Metazoa > Chordata > Testudines > Kinosternidae > Sternotherus > Sternotherus odoratus. The sequence continues at coordinate 35,369,039 of JAVMKO010000004.1, forward strand.
AATACATCTTTCTATTGCTTCTCACATTTCATTCGTGCCACATAAAAGTCCAGATTAAATTCAAAATCCCAGTCCTGATCTTTAAAGGCCAAAGGACTTGGGCCCAAAATAGTTACTCCCTCTCATGATCAGGAAATACCCCGACAAATTCTATCATTAGGAGCAATGGAAATGTCAACGAGATTGAAACTCGAGAGAAAAGATGAAGATTTTCTGGCAGATGGCTCACGGCTGTGGAACACCCTACCACAAGAGATTAGGATGATAAAAATATGACCATCTTCCGGATGTAAGGCAAAACTCACTTTCTCATTCTAGCTTCCTCACAAAAGTTTCCCCAAGGAAGGAAAGACAAGGTGAAGAGAGTACAGGAAAATAAAAAATATATATAAAAATAAGGGGTGAGGGTAGGAAAAGAAAAAATATTAGCTCAATAGAGCAGTGCCTCTGAAGCAACTGGCTCTGGTTGCTGTCAGAGACAGGATACTCTACTAGATGGACCACTTGTCTGACCCAGTTGGTTTGATCCAGTAGGTCAATTCCTGTGTTCTTGAACCAATATAAGACAATATCAGTGGAAAGGAGATGGAAAAAATCCTATTACTACACACTCAGGGATGGGAGGTAAAGAACAAAAGACCAGTTGTTTTTAGATTTTGCTGGCTTTATTCAATGTTTGGAAGATAGTGTAGTACCACAGTGATGAGTGAAGGATGGATAGGTTAGATAGAGATTGGGATGATGTTATGAAGAGCCCTGATAGAGAGGACTTGGTAGCTTTAATATGATGGAACAGATTAAAAAGCAGTGAAGGGGTCCAAATGGAGTTAGTGGGTGATGGAATTGGAGCAGGGGAGGAACATAATTTTAACTATGGTGTTTTGGATAAACTAGAATTGGGAGAGATGAGATGTGTGGAGACTGGAGAGAATATTGTTTCAATCACCAAAGCAAGAGATACTGAAAGATTCTACAAGGGTTCCAAGGTTTGGGATAGAGAGAAGCAAAAGATGTTCTAGAAAGAGACAGTAAAAGGTAAGCCAGGGAGATATGGGAAATGAGAGAAGAGCAGCAGAAAGATCAAAACAGACTGCTCCTTTGATTTAGTTAGCAGGTGGTCACTAGTGGCATTGGTGAGTGCAGTTTCATTGCAATGGAGAGGACAGAAGCAAGATTGGAAAAGGATGAAGAGGCCTTCTAGGCAGCAGAAGGAGCAAGTTTTGCTGTAAATCAGTTATTTTATTCATAGGCTATATTTTACATATATATAAAATCAGCGCCATAATTAGGCATTTTAGCATCCTAGTTGCCATAAACCTGGTTTCAAAATATTTTTGCAATGTCTTTGAAAATTATTTTAAACCCTATGAAATTATTGTTGACTGTAACTTCATTAGGATACACTACAGTTTTATGCTAAAGTTTTTAGGAAGCATTACTTTTCTTCCCAGTTGACCTACCAGTCAAGAAACTGTTGCCCTTAAGCTGTATGTGAATATTTAGCTGCTTAAAGGCATGTTCATGGAAGTGTTGTCAGCTTTCTGTCAGGAAAAGGGTAAGCAAGGGGGACTCAAAGTCTTTCTGATTTAAAATGAAGAATTATTTCTCCACCTTAAAGCTATTGTTGCCATTCTTATTTAAAGTAAGGATTTATTTTTTCTATCATTGAACAAGTGTCTCGAAATAATATGGAAGGAAAGGTGAAAATGAAACTCTATCACAGTAGGTTTAATTAAATAACTTAAAGGTGTTTGGGGGTTTATGAATTAGTAACCATATTCTGAACAAAATAAATTCTCAACTGCAAGGCCAAGGAATATGGGTCTAGTCTTATTAACATTTAAACCCATGGGAGTTTTGGCTTTAGCTTCACTGGAAGCAGAATTTGGCTTTTTATTAGTATGGGGTCTAGTTATTACTGAGTTAGCATGAAACATCTTTAAATTAATACTAAACTGAAGTTTTTCTGTCTAAGCTTTAAACCATTCACTGTAACTACCATTATTCATCTGCACTTATTGGTTATTGCCTTCAGCCATATGCCCACAACTAGGGTTGCTAACTTTCTAATTACACAAAACCAAACACCTGTGCCCCACTCCCTGTCCCATTCCTTCACTGAGCCCTGGCCTCCCTGCATCCTCCATTGCCCCTGTCTCTGCTGCTTGCTCTCCCCTACCCTCATTCACTTTCACTGGCCTAGGGCAGGGGTTGGGGTCCAGGAGGGGGGTGAGGGCTCTAGCCGGGGGTGCGGACTCTAGGGCTGGGCCAGGAATGAGGGGTTTGGGATGCAGGAAGGAGCTTTGGGCTGGGGCTGGGCGTTAGGGTGTGGGGAGGGAGGATTCTGAGGTGGGGATGAGGGCTTTGGGGTGCAGGAGGGAGATGTGGTAGGATGTTGGGTGGGGGGCTCCAGGAGGAGTTTGGGTGTGGGTGAGGATTCCAGGCAGGGGAAGGGGGTTGAGGTGTGGGAGGGGGTTCTGGGTGCAGGGTCCCAGTTGCTCTTACTGCGGTTCCTGGGGAGCAGCCATCTGGTCTGTGCAGCCCCTAGATGCATGGGCAGTCAGGGAGACTCCACACATTGCTCTCATGCCTGCAGGTGCTGCCCCTACAGCTCCAGTTGGGGTGAGGACAGCATGCGGAGCTTCCTTGGCCACCTGTACGTCAAAGGGCTGCAGAGACCTGATGGCGGCTTCCAGGAGCCATGCAGAGCTAGGGCAGGCAGAGAGCTTGCCTTAGCCCCAAGTCCCTTCTGCGCTGTCGACCGGACTTTTAATGGTCCAGTCAGCGGTGCTGCCCAGAGCCACCATGATCCCTTTTTGACCAGCTGTTCTGGTTGAAAACCAGATGCCTGGTAATCCTATTCACAACAGAGAGGGTTACCTAAACTCACTATCTGCCTACCCAGCTTAAATACAGTTTTCTTATTATCTATTCTTCACTCCTAAAGGTAATTCCTTTTTAATTAAATTTAATTTAATGTAATCATATCATGGTGATAGGGACTTTATGAAGACTATAGATTAGACAGGTTAATAATTTTGTTAGGAGTCAAGTGGCCTGAAGCTGAGGAAGCCAATTTTGGTGGTGGCATATATATGGGGAATTCTGAAAGCAGGTGCCATATGAGAGCAAAGGGATTTAGATATGTACATTTAATGAGAAATAGCTTTGTTTAAACACTATGCATATAAAATAAATAAAATGTAAGTCAGCCAATGTATTGGGAAGAGTATAAAAGAAAAGAAAGTGAATACTTTTGGGATAATAAATACATCATCTCTGCGCACTGACTGGCAGGTACACTCCCATTTCAGTAATGTATTATTATTAAATTAATTGCAAAAAGGAGCTCATTGAGAAATTAATCCAGGAAATCAGATTCCTAAGAACAGCCAAGCTAATGTGTGTTTTTATGTGCAGCATTTGGTATGACAAGGAGGAGATCAATCAAAACGGACCCAAGTAAAGATGTTCAAACATTTTAAATATTTAGCTAATATTTAAATAATAGCTTAGTGCTATTGTTCCAGGGAGGCTTTTTGCAGACTGCCGATTATTATTTATATTACAATAGTATCTAACGGCACTAGTTGAGATCAGAGCTTCATTGTGTTAGGGATTGTACAAACACATATATGATACAGTCCTCCCCCAAAGAGATTACAAAATAAGTAGCCAAGACATACAAAGAAGCAATATCATGCCCATTTCAGAGTTGGCAACAGAGGCTACATAGAGATTAAGTGACTTTCCCAACGTCATACAAGCATCATTGGCAGAGCGAAGAACTGACCACACAAACCCTGAAGCTCAGTCCAATATGTAAGCCACAAGACCATTCTTTCTATCAAATGGGACAGCTATTTTTCTTGTTTGGAAGTCCCCCCCCCCCATAATTGTCAAAGGCTAGAAGGCTCCATTGTTTTAAAAGGAGAAAGCATAGATTCTCTTTGCACATTTCTGTGACAGAAGGTGAATCCTGCAGCAGATTCCATGAGTGCAAAATCATGGAATGCTTGGAACCTTTTGTATATTATCTACTGTTACTCACATAGAGTTCTGAACACACATCAACATGCATTGAACACTTGCTGCTGCTCCTAGGAACATAAGAAAAATGAGAGTATACACAATACATAATGGCTGTCATTATTCTAGTCAGCAAGCAGGGCCCATGATCACCTTTATGAAAATCTACTTCATTAAAAAGAATCAGAGAGGTAGCTGTGTTAGTCTGGAATAGCAGAGGTAACAAATCCATCAACCTCATGCCACAGGACTTTGTTACCTTCATTAAAAAGAGCACCAACATGACATTTTCATTTCATATTAATGAGTACATAATTGTTAATTACAGTAGCTCCAGAAACAGAATCCCTGTGAAGCTGGAATCTCAGGCTATAACATTCTTCACAATGTCCTAGTACCCTCAAATTAATCTGTGCAGAAAATATCATATTAACCATTATCTTTGAGAAATAGTCATAATAAATATAGACATTCTGACATATAGCCAATGATGATCCATTTTTTTTCTTTTACAGCAGACATATAAATCGGAATGTAAGGATAAAGAGCATTGGTCTTTTAATATAGTACTGTGATGTCATGATTCAATTTATCAACATTCTGTACATATAAAAATGATTGTTTGCAGTGTTGTTGCAGCCATCTTCGTCCTAGGATCTGAGAGAGACAAGATAGGTGAGGTAGTATCTTTTATTGGACCAATTTCTATTGGGCGAAAAGACAAGCTTTCGAGCTCCGCAGATTTCTTCTTCAGGTCTGGGAAAAGTAATCAGAGTGTCACAGCTAAATATAAAATGGACATGTTATTTAGCTTGTATTTAGCTGTGACACTTGGTTTACTTTCCCCGACCTGAAGAAGAGCCTCGTGGAGCTCAAAAGCTAGACTCGTTCTCCAACAGAAGTTGGTATGATAAAAGATATTACCTCATCCAACTGGTCTTTCATAAATATGATAACAGTTTAACAAGGGACAAAATCATGAGGGGTATATTGATGGGCATAATCCCATTTGATTTCAGTGCAGAGATTAAAATACTATAGTTTAAAAAGTCACTATTGTATTACTAATAGCACCTTATAGTAGTGAAGTTGAAAGACTTTTACAAATCAAATACACTTTCCAATATGCTGTTTAGGTGGTTCTAACATTTTATTCAAATTGGACAATTAAACTAAATTCATCAGTTTCGAGAACAGTATTTTTTTGTTAGCTTCTAATCACTTTCATGTTATTGCACTTTGCAGCGAGCTGCTGACAGTTAGAAATGAGTGCTCACTGGGATGCATCAGGACCCCCTTTTTGACATTGTAACAGCGTCCTGGTCCTACAAATGTAGCATTAGCCCCAGCTATGTAATGTAAAGTCCAAAAATACCTAGTGGAGACGGGGGTTCTATAGGCAAGTCTCATCTTATGCTGGGGTTACGTTCTGCAATCAGCGCGTAAAGTGAAAACTGCATATAGTTAAACACTCATTGAGTTGAATGCGGGGGCGGAATCACCCGCACTATAGATACAGTTAATAAATGTTATTTTTCTCTTTTTTTCTTTTTTTGCCCACCACGCAAAGCTGAATTTGTGCATGTTAAATGTGCGTAAAATGTGACTCGCCTGTATTTCTCACTAACTAATTGATATAACTCTTGCCTCATTCATACCTGAAAATAATTGTAAGCAAGACAAAATCATCACCTCTCTGTCAGTCCAGTGTTCCCCAGATAAGTCCCCATGGAAAGCTGTGATGGCCAGGGATTTCTTATATAATTAGGATTTATTTTGTAAGTGTGTTTAGAGATGTAGTATAGATACACCTATACTAAAAGATATTTCTGTAGTGTGTGTTTGTAATGCAGATGCAAAGTATAAATGTGTACATAAGGAGTGGTTTGAGCATTGGCCTGCTAAACCCAGCGTTGTGAGTTCAATCCTTGCGGGGAACAATTAGGGATATGGGGCAAAAATTGGTGGGATGATTTAGTTGGGGTTGGTCATGCTTTGAGCAGGGGGTTGGACTAGATGATCTTCTGAGGTCCCTCCCAACCCTGATATTCTAGGATTCTAACAAAATGCTGGTTGCAAATGTATGAAGCTGAAGCTCTCTGATAGGCCAGTTTCATACCAATTCACAGAGTTAAGAAGGGGGCCCTAAACTCCTTTGTGACATGTCATCAATAATAAGGGGAGCGAAAAAAAATCTATGTATAGATTTTTGCATTTGAGGATGGATAGATGACAAAAAGCATGTGGTTGCAAAACCTTAAAAACTAGGCTTGATTTTTCATTTATTTCTCCTAGTGATTTCTTTAAAGGATCTGACCCTACAAATTCTGATAAGCTTTTTTTACCCAGTTTTTAAAAGCAATTAAAAAAACCCTACACTATATTACTAGAAGCCTTTTCTAATATGGCATCTTATAATTAAATCAGAAAAATCTATCACATTGAATGATGGGATCTTCTTGTATAATCTCTGCACTTAGACTGGATTCTTTGTTATGCATTTTAGTAATTATTTAATTAGAATTAAGGGGAATATGTTCTTGCTACATTTTTACATGGTTACTGAAAGAGGATCTAAATAAATTCATGAAATGGTTTCTCGGGGCCATCCCAGCATAATTCTAAAATATAATTTCATTATACCAATCCTGATTTTTGCAGGAGATTAAATGGTAGAGCTGATAGACTAGTTTAAAAAACTGACTTAAAACTATTTTCACAAACAAGAGGGCCAAATTCAATTTACTGGGATTCATAGGTACTATCTTTTATTTTCTAGATTTCAATCAGAAAGTTTCCATTAGAGCAAATTATTTTTCTTCTGAAATTTCATATCGGAAGTGAGGTATTTGGTATTCTTCTGTTTAAGAGTGTTTAAGGTCTTCCAGTTATAAGGAATCAAAATAATACCATCTTATTTATGATAAGATGCCAATTGGAACTGATTGGAATATTTTTTTCCTGCAGAAGGTTTTAATGTCCCCTAATGACTCTCCATACAATATAAACAACAAATGGTCAAAGTAAGCAGTTCTCTGAAAATGATTTGTTTGGCTCTGAGTATATCTTTAGAAATAATAAATACATTTGAAGAAAATCAAGATAGGTTCATAAACAATTCACTAACAAAAAGGTGTTAAATTCACACTACTCCTATTGTACCAGATCAACCAGTTCTGTTAGGGGCTGATTCATAGCCCATAGTAGTCACGCAGGGTCTTTCCATTTGCTTTCATTCAGGGCTTTAAATAGAAAGACTAAATTCTATATTCTACATGTATCTATGCCAAGATTTTACCATGTTTTGAGCCAGAAAATTGAATAAAATGGCTTACTCACTTACAGCTACACAAGATATTCTGTTCTTAATGTTTGTATGCATCACAAGACTCTTTTTAGAAGGTTCCTGAAACTCAGTAATGTTGGTATCTCCAAAGAAGGATAAGTTTAGACCTCCTTGAAGAAGGAATTGAATTTATCACATGATTATTAGCACCACACATGTATTGTGCATAGTGTGTATATATAAACAAAATCCGTATGTTTCACATTAAAGGATAAATATTTGAATTGCATTTGTAGATCTGATTAAATTTAAAATGAGACTTCTATTGTAGTATACTTTATTTAAATCTCCCTTATACAGTATTATCTAAACTCTTCTAATATATTGAAAGCAATAGTTGTAGTAATTTTCAGTCAAATTTCTACCACCTTGTTTAGACAAAACCCACTGAAATCGTGAAGCCTGAGTAGAGATTGCAAGATTTAGTAATCTGTTATATCACTATTAAACTGCCTAGTGAGCAGTTCTCATCACAAGAACATTATGCTGTCATCATCATGAATAGGTCAGAATATGAACAAGGGGCTGCTAGGCAGCTCTCTAACACCACATCCTACAGGCTATTACTCTCTGATACCACTGAGGATTACCAAGAGAAACTACACCATCTGCTCAAGAAACTCCCTGAAAAAGCACAGGAACAAATCTGCACAGACACACCCCTAGAATCCCAACCAAGGTTATTCTATCCGCTACTCAGGATCCATAAACCCAGAAATCCTGGATGCCCCATCATCTCAGGCATTGCCACCCTAACAGCAGAATTGTCTGGCTATGTACACTCTCTACTCAGACCCTATACTACCACCACTCCCAGCTATCTTCGAGACACTACTGACTTCCTGAGGAAACTACAATCCATTGGTGATCTTGCAGATAACAGAATCCTGGCCACTATGGATGTAGATGCTGTCTACATGAACATTCCACACAAAGATGGACTACAAGCCATCAGGAAAAGTATCCCTGATAATGTCATGGCAAACCTGGTGGCTGAACTTAGTGACTGTCATCAACCAAAACTATTTCACATTTGGGGACAATGTATACCTTCAAGTCATCAGCACTGCTGTGGTTACCTGTATGGCCTCACAGTATGCCAACTTTTATATAGCTGACTTAGAACAATGCTGCCTTAGTTCTCGTCCCCTAATGCCCCTACTCTATTTGCACTACACTGATGACATCTTCATCATCTGGACCCATGGAAAAGAAGCCCTTGAGGAATTACACCATGATTTCAACAATTTCCATCCCGCCATCAACCTCAGTCTGGACACACAAGGGATCCACTTCCTGGACACTACAGTGCTAATAAGCAATGGTCACTTAAATACCACGTGATACTGGAAACCTACTGACTGCTATACTTACCTAAATGCCTCCAGCTTCCATCCAGGACACATCACACGATCCATTGTCTACAACCAAGCTCTAAGATACAATTGCATTTGCTCCAATCCCTCAGACTGAGACAAACACCTCAAAGATCTCTATCAAGCATTCTTAAAACTATAATACCGATCTGCTGAAGTGAAGAAACAGATTTACAGAGCCAGAAGAGTGCCCGGAAATCACCTACTACAGGACATGCCCAACAAAGAAAGTACAGAAGACCACTAACCTTCACTAAAACCTCTCCAGCACCTCATCAAAGATCTATCTTGAAGGACGATCCCTCACTCACAGATCTTGGAGGACAGGCCAATCCTTGCTTACAGACAGCCCCCCAACCTGAAACAAATACTCATCGGCAACCACACACCACACAACAAAAACACTAACCCAGGAACACATCCTTGCAACAAAGCCCGTTGCCAACTCTGTCCACATATCTATTCAAGTGACACCATCACAGGACCTAATCACATCAGCCACAACATCAGGGGCTCATTCACTTGCACATCTATCAATGTGATATATGCCATCATATGCCAGCAATGTCCCTCTGCCATGTACATTGGCCAAACCGGACAGTCTACACAAAAGAATAAATGGACACAGATCTGACATCAGGAATAATAACATTCAAAAACCAATAGAACACTTCAGTCTCTTTGGTCACCCAATAACAGGCCTAAAAGTGGCAATTCCTCAACAAAAAACTTCAAAACCAGACTCCAATGAGAAACTTTAGAGCTGGAATTAATTTGCAAACTGGACACCATTAAATTAGGCTTGAATAAAGACTTGGAGCAGCTGAGTCATTACACAAACTGAAAACTATTTCCCCATGCTAGTTTTCCTCTACTGTTGTTACGCCTTCTTGTCAGCTTTTTTAAATGGGCCGTCCTGATTATCACTACAAAAGTTTTTCTTCTCCTGCTAATAACAGCCCACCTTAATTGATTAGTGTCCCTCTGTATATGTATATATCTTCCTACTGTATCTTGCACTCCATGCATCTGATGAAGTGGGTTTTAGCCTACGAAAGCTTATGCCCAAATACATTTGTTAGTCTCTAAGGGCTGGTCTTCACTACCCGCCGGCGAAGTGGGTATTAGCCCACGAAAGCTTATGCTTCAAAACTTTATAGTTAGTCTTTAAGGTGCCACAGGACTTTGTTACCTCTGCTATTCCAGACTAACACGGCTACCTCTCTGATTCTTGACTATATATATAGTAGCCTGCGTATATGCCAATACAAATAAAATACCTAAAGCTCTGATTACAAAACTATGTAATCATATAATTGCAAAAAGTCAGCCTAAGGTCTGTAACATATAACTATAGTCAGATTTTTTTATCAGATAATAGAAACATTCAAAAGAACATATTATTTCAAAATATTGAAGTCTGAGTTTTTTCCACTTCAGTAAAATTAAGTAGAAAGATAATAAATTTTCTTTAAAATCAGTTTTTAATGTAATTAATTAGCATGTCAAGACTTCTTAAAATAAATATTCTTTGGATTTGGTAGATTTGAGGATCAAATTTAATCTTTTAATTACTTTTTCCCTGAAGCATTTAGACCATTTGCAATTACATAGCACGTGAATTGTCCATTATGATTATGACAATTCTAAACACTTATCATCATTAGACATGCCAGCTCTTCTTAATATAGTCTCCAAAATGTAATTCAAATTAGTATAGATTATAACAATGTTATGGCAAATGTGGTAGTGAAATGAAGTTGATAAATCATTAAAAAATATTATCTGACATGGGATAAGACTGGACTTTGCCAATGTAGCTACATTCAAGCCAGTCATTTATAGGTGCTTGAGTGAGGTAAAGACTTCATATTTATGGCATTATTATTAAACCATTAAACTTCTTCTTTGGAAAGGTCAGTATTTGAAATGCAGAATATTATGGCAGACATGCACTGATTAGCTATTGGAAAATGAATTTACAAAAAGAGGTTCGTAAACAATTCCAAAAGTCAGAATAAATCCCAAAATGTGCATTTTTCTGTGCTACCAATAGAAACAAATCTTACATGCTATTGCGATGCATAAGAGCCAGATTCTGATACTCTCACTCCCATTGAAGTGAACAGGACTATTCATGGACTAAAATACTACTCATTGTGAGTCCTTAGCCTTTATAAACTCTAAGACCTAAATTCTAACACTCTTGCTCAGTACAGGTAATGTTTTCTTACCCCAAATCCTATTAACTTATATGAGAATATGGATATTCTCAATATGAGTAAGGATGGTTCTAAAGGAGGAACAACAATAAAATACATGCTGACTAATTTGTTTTCCAATGAGAACTTTATTTCAAAGAGAGATTTATTTAATGGATTACCAGGAAGAAATATACTCATCTGAATGGATTCAAACTCTAGTAGTTATATGGTATGGGTCATGTGAAGAGGGCAGCATCAACCATCCTATTACTCTGTCTGTTTAGCATGTCAGTCCAAATTCTGCTTACATTTCTAACACTTTTTTTTTTAAAGAAACACCTCGTATACTGGAATTTTGCCACTATTAAAAAGCTAAGAAGCATGAGCTGTATTCAGTACTTCGTGTTAATTTGTATGGGCTCACAATGTAAACAGTAAAAGCAGGGTAGATTTTAAAAATGTATTTCCTTTTAGGGTTTTTATGAATAGAAACTTCAGGAGAGTACTTTAATATTTGTGGAAGAAATCAAAACATCTCTGACTTCAAGCATCCTCCTGAGAAATTGCATGAAAAATTACTTTCTCATTCCATTTTCAAGCTCCTGCCTTCAAATAATCTCTTGAGGGCTAAAGTATTTGACTACATTATCTTACTGCACAGTATACTGGTGTAAAGATGATGAAGCCATGATAATGACCTAGCTCACAAATACAAAGAAGTAATTTCTTATGTTGTTTTCTTAAATACCAGGATTCAGTGCCAAAAGATATTGGGTCAGATTTACAGTGGTAACTAGGTGCCAAAAGATGCAGATAAGTGCCTAGAAGGAATTTATGTAAGCTCTTAAACCATCTAAGTGCCTAGCTCACTTGAATGATTTTTGTCCATTATGTTCAGAGTACAGCTGAGTGAAGTACAGATAACAAGGTTTACTGAGAGTTATATTTTGCCTTTTTTCAAGTATACAGAATAATCTAAAGTGCAAAACATTTTATTTATAATAATGTATTAAAGTTTTTATTTAAAATATTGCTATTAAGATGATTGCAAAATGTTATGACAAATGTTCACATTACTCTTCAAATGTCAAGATGAAATTTTGGGAACATAACATTTAAAAAATTCAAAATGTGTCATAAAATGTACCTTTCAAAGGACATAGGATTTTTGTTACAAATTCTTCTTCTTGTATAATGCTGGACAAACCCCATAGATTTCAGTGAACTTGCATGAATGAATTCAGGCATTGTTTAAAAACAGAGAATATCAAATTTTACTATTACAGTTTTAATTCTCCCCTTTATAAATCAATCAAAATATTTTGTTTAATTTTCCAATTTGCATTACTCTTTTTCAGAAGTTGTTCCTGATTAAAGTCTATTGCTACTGCCTGATTTTAATAACATCACAAGTTTCATTGCCAGAGAACTATGCTTAAAGTGTTCTTTGTACATATAGTTATGTCTTTGATTCACCAATCAACCATCTGTGCTCACAATCTAAATGTTTTGTGTCTCAAATTCTTTTGTCATGTCCCACAACCCTATCACAGTTCCCAGGATTCATGTAATAGTATCTGCATAGCCTTCACTGAGCAAATCTGATAACATTTATCCTCTATCAGCCTTAGTTCTACTCTACATTATCTAGTGCAGACGTTGACTTAAGCAGAATTTTGTATTACATTTAATCAAGTTTTCCAATTCTACCCATGACATCAGTGCACCCCACCTTTTTAAGGGGATTTATGGCATTGCAGTAATATTGTTCCAGTTTAGAGAACACAAAGTCAGCATAGCCAAACATATATAATAACAAGAAAAATCTCAAACTTATTTCCTACATATTTTCCAGACTGGAAGATATCCAGTGGAATCTTGATTTAATTCAAAGTCCTTAAGCCTGCACAACTTGGGTCAGTAGTTTGATCTGATTAATTGTAATGGCTCCTTGAGAGACTGTGTATACTAAGCTTTTACTTAGAGCAAGGTATTTATGGATGAGTTATAATTTATAAACCCCTAACATTGGGGTTTATATGACAGATCCTTTAAACACAGTGCTATGAATGGCCACTTGCCTTTTAGTTAAAATGATGTATTCACCGGCATGAAGAAGGGCTTTCTGGAATTCATAAATTGTTCAAATTCCACAGTTCATAAATCTGGAACTCATCTGAAAGTTGATGCTGAAGATAGAATCAGATGTACACAAAAATGCTACTAAATGAAAGATCAAATTATTATTGATATCATGACTTTTCTTACTCTAAAGTTTCAAAGGAAAAGGTTTTTTTTATTATTTGATTTTTTTAAACACCACAGTGACTAATGAGAAAAATAATCCCAGAGACAAGTGGGTGATGTAATGTGTTTTATTGGACCAACTTCTGTAGGTGAGAGAAAAAAGCTTTCAGGCTCACACAGAGTTCTTCCTCATCTCTGGGAAATGTACTCAGAGTATATACAGCTAAATACAAAGTGGAATAGATCATTTAACATTAGTTAACACATATTTCAGATGCCACGGACTATGTAAAGGAGAAAGTTAAGGGATATACACCTTAACTCACCTAAAACCACTTTCTCCAAATCATGACACTCCACCAGAGAATCAGATCTTATCATGAAATGAGCCATCCAAATATTCTGAGAGAACCTGCTACAATGCAGAAATAAAATCCCCTCTGACAATACACCCCTAGTTGTCACCTACAACCTTATACTGGAATCCATATGGGTTATCATCAAGCAATTACAACCCATACAACCTATCCTTAAAGAAGTCTTCAGGACCCCCTCTTCTGGCCTTCAAACATCTTGCTCCCCACCACCCTCTCCAACGTCATCATAAGAAGCAACTCCTCACAGACCAGGCTACCCAACTCAAAGCTGCACCAGAGCCACCTGTCAGAACAACAGTCAAAAAACCTGTAGAGTCCATTGTTGTGATGATCAACACCCCCCAACCACACAGCTTTCAAGATCCATGGGTCCTACACATGCCTATTACAACATGAAGTATACTTTGTCTAGTACACTAAATGCCACAATAACAACTATGTGGGTGTGATGAGACAATCACAATATTCTTGAATAAACTCACACAGAAAAGTAAGAGATAAAAACACCACATCACCTATGAGTGAACATTTTCCCCAAAGTGATCATTCCACTCTGACCTCTCTGTCATCATCCTCAAAGGAAACCTGCACAGCACCTTTAAAGGATAAGCCTGGGATCTTAAATTCATAATATGGATTCATAATCCATAAAAAAATCTTCATTTATCTTTATTCTAAATGTAAGAAAGTATCTTTAGAGTTCCATCCAAAGTGTGTCTGAATGCTTCATTTAATCAGGTTAAACTGTAGCTTTTCATAGGCCTTTTTAAGATAGACTACAATAGCTGGAAGGGTACAAGTACAGCTTATCACATAAATAAAAGCTCATTTAAAAAAATCCTAAAACACTGATTTACACATTAGACCTTATCAATTCCAGTCCACCTTCAAGTAATTGAATTCTATTGGTATTTTCAACTCTCTCACCTACAGCTTTGATCTTGTCAGGTTTCACAAATCAAACATAGTTGTATATAGTCAAACATGAATGGGAGACCTTCCAGGAATAATGTGAGTAACTACCGAACATGGTGATATTGTTAGAAAGTTGCAGTCTTCTCTTTGAGCATGTGACTGAAAAAATACCTGAGCATAGTGTTAGATGGCATGCCATCTTTCAGAAGTGTTGCAAATCTCGGGTTTTACCCTGTAGTGGAGTTATCCACATCTATTAGTACTCCCTGCTCCTCCCAGTTAAACTGGGACGTGGATGGCCAAAGACTTCCTCTGTCATTTTCTGCCACTGGAACTTAATCACAAAGGAGCCACAATGGAAGAGGGTCCACGGAAAAAAATAAATGCAGCCAAAAGATTCCCTGAAGGGATTGGGGAAGAGAAACAAAATGACACATGGTTACCTACAACCAGTCACTAGACCCACAAAGCTCCCAGGGATGAAACACCCACCATCTCCAGGCAACCAGAGTGATTCATATGTCAATAGAACCCGCAGTTTGCAGATCTAAGGGAGCATGATTAGCCTAGTCAATAAATCTCCTATTTTTCCAAATACTATACATTTTTAAAATACCCACTGCAATATCAACTAGCTGTAATATTTTTCTTCATTTCCTGTTCCAAACCATTGTGTAGTGTTCCTGTGCCCTCTTAGATAGCTACTGCATTCCATCCTCAAGGTGGTTGCACTTCAGTTATGGAAGAGTCCTGGATATAGGTTTCTCTTCCAAAGAAAAGAATTGTGGAAAGAGAAAGGTCCACAGTTACCCAAGCTGGGATCCCAGCAAGTTCTCCCCTCAGAGCAAGGGCTCCATGGAATAAGCTTATGTGGTTTTCTAGTTATACAGATTCTCTGAGCTCAACCAGGAAATTCAGTTTTGGCCTTACAACTCTCAGAGCAGCCACACAAAGAGCTATTCTTGCTGCACTTTCTGCCTCTTCCATTCCCCTCATGGAAGCATGCTCAAGCAGAGCTGCACTTCCACTGACTGCCCCTCTATACTTTGCTGTTTTCAAATTCGGGAGAAGCCGTGGAGGGGGAATTAACTTTCAGGTGAACTTTTGCTGAGAAATCTGTAGATCTGGGGGGATCATGATATAGAAAAGTGGCACAACAGCTTCTTCCCATCACAGTCCCAGGTAGACATAATCCCACATCCAAAGAGTTGTCCTTAAAAGCCTGAGAGGGCTCCATGAACTCAAAGGTGGAAAGAATGAGCACACAAGCCATCTCTGCCCTTTCTGAAATGTTTGCGACCTTTCTGTCCCTTTCCATGCTCCATTGATTTCCAGTATAGTCAAGAGTGGGGCATCTGGCCCTTAGCAGTAAAGGGCCCTTAGCTTGCATCTGGCCCTTAGCTTGCATCCGACGAAGTGGGTATTAGCCCACGAAAGCTTATGCTTCAAAACTTTATAGTTAGTCTTTAAGGTGCCACAGGACTTTGTTACTTCTACCTTAAACTGACATTAACTTGTTGAATTGAACAGTAGAGATGCTCTCATTCTGCCTTTCAATTGTTGTATCGCGCCTACTATTGGGATGTTCAAACAATGGAAGATAATGTACAATATAAATCACATAATCTAAAAACAATGGAGTGAATTAGGGACAGTGTTTTAGCATTAAGTCTGAACTTCCAGACTTCTTTCAACTGGACACATTGATTTTATGGGTTTGTTTTTGCTTGGTTGTTGGGTGTGTTATGAGTAATAACTGATAACTTTTATCAGATTTGATCATTCTTCAGATTTTGATTAGTCTTAACATATTTTTGTTTCGGATTCCAAGTTACCATTGGAAGACAACTTTACCGTACACACTTCTTAGTGTTTTTTTTCTCCTGATGAAAACATCACAGATAGGGTTCTACTAAGGTCAAATATGTTCTGCTAGAACTATGTAACTTCAGGAGCCTTCCATCATATCTATTAGTATTTGGTTTTAAAAAGAAGTTAATGTAGCAAAACTATAGATCTTTAAAACTAACTCATAACAACTGAGCCCACCTAACCCTGAAGGGCAGAATTACATCTTAATGGGGAATCAGCTTCATTTTTTCTGTCTTTATTTCAACAGAATGAATAAGACACATAACATTTTCTACAGGTCTACATATAGTATGCCTCATTAATGCCTAAGATCTGAATTTATTAACTTTATTAATCTATTCTCTAATAATTTATGTGTAGTGATCTATATCTTAACTAGATCTGCATTTCTAGCATATATTTATATCTGGAAAGTTTTTTTCAACATAGTCCTTCCTCTAATCCCCTCTTCTGCTTCTACTCCTTTCCACCTCTGTTGTGGTGTCTGTTTAATTTTGGGAAGTGAAAAATATGTAGCTATTTTGTGACAACGATTTTATTGCCTCAACAGAAAAAAAACAACCTTAAAAATCCAGCTAATAAATCATCCTTCTGTTCTTGATGGGGCCCATTAACAAACACTGGATGTCCCACTAAATGTATGTTGACTGGTTGAAAATGTGAGTCAATGTTAAGAAGCTCGTTCTTACATTGCAGACTAAATGGGGGAGTCTTAGTTTTAGTTTCCTGCTGTCTTACTTGATTTTCTCCTTTTTAAAAACAGAAGGTTTACATATGTAAATCCAGATTCTCTTACAGCCTGGCCCAAAGCCCACTGACGTCAGAGTTTTTCCACTGATTTCACTGGGCTCTGAATCAGGCCACTGAAGTGGGAGCTCCCTAGGGGACAGGGACCATTTCTTGGGCCCCAGTACTAACTGGGGACTCCGGGCTATGTGGCAATATAAAAATAAATAATTCAGAATTGTATATGACTTTCACTGACCATCTGTGTTAATGCAGTATCTCCCATTACTTTCATTGTGAACTTTTGCAGGACAACAGTCTATATTTTGTGTTCATTAAGAGCAATGCATATTGTACAATCTTACCACGAATAAGACAAGGAAGACTTGTAGCACTTTAGAGACTACCCAGTTTATTTCAGCATAAGCTTTCATGGGCTATAGCCCACTTCATCGGGCTGATGAAGTGGGCTATAGCCCACGAAAGCTTATGCTGAAATAAACTGGTTAGTCTCCAAGATGCTACAAATCTTCCTCATCTTATTTATGGATACAGACTAACACGGCTGCTAATCTTAAATCTTACCACTGTGTTGAGAACATAAAAGAAGTGTGTATTACAGCTACCATGTAACTCGAAACACATTGTTTTGTTAAAAATCATATATATTCTGAGTCAATTATGAAAACCCCCAAAAAATTAGAAATCAACTGTACTGTTCACTTGGAATACTATTAGACATTGGACTGCTCACGTGGAGCCAATTACAGGATTAAAGCCTAAATTTGCACTTTACTCGGCTTGAACTAGCCAGCTTCACTTTCTGGTCTTCATACCTTAGTACAAATGCTGCTATAGCTGCATTGGAAATTCATTATTATGGGGTGGGCAAACTTTTTGGCCTGAGGGCCACACCTGGGTATGGAAATTGTATGATGGGCTACGAAATTGGAGGTTGGGGTGCAGAAGAGGTGAGGCTCCAGCTGGGGATGCAAGCTCTGGGGTAGGGCCAAAAATGAGGAGCTCAGGCCATGGGATGGGACGCTGGGCTGTGGCAAGGGTGCTGGCTGGGGGTGCAGGCTTTGTGGTGGGGCTGGGGCTGAGTGGTTGGGGGTGCAGGAAGATGCTCTGGTCTGAGACTGAGGGGTTCAGAAGGCAGGAGGGGAATCAGGGCTGGGGCAGGAGGCTGGGGCGCAAGAGGTAGTCAGGAGTGCATGCTCCGGGCAGTGTTTACCTCAAGCAGCTCCCAGAAGCAGTGGTACATTGCATAGCTGGAAGAAGGGAAAAAATGGTGAATGCCATTGAGGAAAATGCTTACTCTTACAGAAAGTTTCATTGGACTGAAGGTTGTGGCACTGGCATACAGACAATAGAACTGATTGCCAATTATAGTCCCACATAATTTAATGGTAAAATTAATAATGATTCCAAAGTTAAGACATTACCAAGAGGCTCGTGAAGCATGAATTATCATCAACCATCTGCCCAAGATAGCTAGATCACTATCAGATTTTTTTTATTCTACCTACCGATTTTCCCCTTCTCATGTTTTAAAAAGTACTTACAGATCAAATCATATGCAGTTTTAACAGTTATAACTGACTTATGTAGGAAGCAATCTTTATTCCTTTTAGCTAAAATATCACATTTTGTTATACTTATGACCATGATCCATTCACATTTATTAATGGCATTTAGTATTCCATTAAATAAAAACACAATTATTATAAAACCAAACCATTTGGAAATGTCCCTGCAAAAGAATTACATTAAATTTGTCCTGGGACTTCAACAACTAAGAATCAGTACATTGAAATGTCAATACATTTTGCTTAACCAGCTCAGATGTTGCTAAAAAAGACTGCAGTTCTTAAATCTCTGAACTCTTTGCCTCCTCCCTGTTCCAGCACTGCTTCTCATCCCAAGAGTTTTACCAGGTCATTTGAATGTTATTCTATTTAATACACTGAACTCAGAATACTGAATCAATCAGAATACTGAATCAGTTTCCAATTTAACTTAGTGTACTTAAAGTGCTGGTTGTATCTTTAATTGGACTGAAAGGGCAAACCACTTGAGGTAGCCACTTTAAGAAACATTAAAATGTGTGCTTCATAGGGAAGTTGGCACTTCCCTGGTTACAGCATTTAGCTGCAGTATGAAGGTGTCCACGTTACTATAAAGTGAACAATTGTGGTCACATATAAATGTGTTGAACACCTGAAGCTCTCACTGACTGCATATGGGTTTCAGAAGCTAAATACCTTTGAAAATTATGCCATCATGATAATTACTTTGGGCAATGCCATAAATCATGTGTATTGGTAATTGTCCACTTTTCTAGTGATAGCCACTGTACATGGATAAAGATGTTCAGAAGAGGATGAAAGTTGCCAGGGATGTATATACATGTGCTTTGGTTCCACTTTCAGAAGTAGCATGGATATCTGTACTGGAGTCTGAGCTCCTGAAGTTCCCCTGTCCTGTTCTAGCCACTTTGGAGGACCAAACTGAGATACCACTCATCAACAATTAACAGGAAATACAAAAATTATCAAATATTTTAATTGTGTAGAAACTCATCGAGATCAGAGAAGACTACTGTCTCTTTCATATGACTCAGGATAACCAAGCACTAGAAAGAAGACAGAAACAAAAAGACTAAGAAGTCTGGCTGTTTGTCATAGGCAGCAGCAGAAGTCCGATACCTTGCCACTGGAAATTAATGTGGCCTGAATGTCCCTAACTCTGGCTAGCTTTGCTTTATATCAGCAGGGCCTGACATTTGCTCACTTTAGTTCAGGCCTTAGGCTTTGTACTAGGCCCCATACTTCAGGCTCTACTACATGGGGATCTGACAGACTCAAAAGGAGAGTCAATCCAGATATTGTGAACTGGAAATTTTTGCCAGCTAAAACAAGAGAGATTGAAGCCTTAATGTTCATTCTTATTTACTGTTGTTATGGTATGTCATCAGGTAAGCCAGCATATTTTGCTGTCATTCAACCCCCAAAGATACAATTTACAACTAAAGCCTCACTCTTATGACCTATAAAAATAGGCCAGGTTCTCTCAGTTGTGGGTAAGGTCTGTGGGGGAGCTGGTTATGGATCCCTTATTCTTTGGATCAGTCTGTGCTGACCCCAGCCCTGGAGCAAATTAAAACAGTCTAAGGGCTGTTCTAACTTATGCCATCTTTGTATGATTCTTAAGGGGGAATAAACCAGTCTCACCATAACCCAAATGATTAACCTAGTGGGGATGGGGGAACCTAAAGAAAGGTCTCTGAGTCAAACAATTCCTCTCCCATTTCTAAGAGCCATATTTTATATTGTCTTGTACTGTTTTCATGACAGTTTGAAAGTTTTGCATGTTTTATAAAATTGCTCCAGGTTTACAGACTTGAGAACATGCCCATTTTGATGCAAAAGTCACTTCTCTATATTTGCCAGCTCTTCTCTGGTCACAGAAGGCACTTTGTATTCATGCAGGAATCTAAAATGCACCAGAAGCATATACCAACAGCATAGTAATTCACAGCCATGTGGCTTATTGCTATTAATATTCACACGACATAAGGAAGGCCAATGCTTTTCCATTGACAACACTGTAATATCTTCAAAAGTATTTGCAATCTTGGTTATGTAGATTAATTAGATGCAATATACACTTACTAAGCAGATCACCCTCGGTCTGCCTCACGTTGGCAACATTACGGGCGTCAAAGTCTTCACACAGATGATCTGTTCTTGAACTGTTTCCCCAATATATTAAGTACAAATGTTCCCCCCACACCCACCAAGCATGCATGTCTGTTCTTTTTCTCTCCCTATTTCCATACACATATGTAGTTATTGTGAATTTTGCAAGAAAATTCCAATTTCCATTCATGCTTTATTGCCTATACATCATTCTTAAAATGAATCACCAAGAGAGTAACATAGCACAGGCTATTTCTCCACGCTCCCTTATTGTAAGCTTTTTCTCTATTGAAACACATTTCAAAGCTATTTCTCAAGCTATTAGTTTTTGTAGCTGATGTACATAATCCCTTTGTGGAAGCTATAGTGATACAACATTCTACATTTTCATTGCAACAGTTATAAGTCCTGCAGTTTCACTATATGATAAAAGAGCAGAAATAATGACAGTCAGACCTAAAACTAGAGATGGGCAAATTCTTTCCAGAAGTATTCACAAGAAAATCTTTAGAATACCACCCCTCTATTTTCTTGACTAGTACTTTTGACTCCCTTATTTGTGCAACTTCAGGCGATCAATTTTTATTTGCCAGTATGTTTGTGGGAAACAAAACCATTGTGAATACAACTGTGATTTATTTGCATGGGTTTTGTGAAAGTGTTATAATAGCCAGTTTGAAAAAACTATGTTACCTACTCAATTGATTTAAATGATTACAAAGATAGGATAATTTTTTAGAAGGAAAAAAGGGACTCCATGCCACAGTTTAGTTCACCCAGTCAGGAAAAAAGAAAGAAACAATACTTTGTGACTAAAATAATCAGTCATACAATGCAAATAATGATTGAGTACTTATAGCAACCAATTCTCCAGCAAGTTAATATTTGTTCAAATTGAATATTTGTGAATAACAAACACATTAATTAAATTCATGACCTGTGTATAGATAATTCACCTATAAAAAAAGGGTTACATTTGCCAGATAATTATTTATTATGGATAATTTGACCAGCTCTTTAAAAGGCCAAACTCAAATATTGGCCAAATCCCCTACATGAAGACTAGTGCAGGATTGCAAAATATGGATATACTTTTGTGCAGACTAGATTAGAGCCAAAGTTTCCTGTTGCTTTATAAGGATCTAAACAAGCTCTTTACAAATGACAGCCAGACCTGAGAAAATATTACCGAGAAAATATTAAGCCAGACCCGAATCTACTCCTGGAAGTCTTAAAACTGAAAATGGACCTCAATTACAAAAGATAGACTCATATTCAAATGTTATGGATTGTAATGTTTTGGGTACCATGTAATATTTTTATTTTCTTATGTGGTTATAGTTTACAGGAAGCAGCTATATTTAGGAAAATAAAATAGACAGAGAAAAACAAAATCTAAAACTTTTGCTGACAATATGTTTGGCTTCTAGCAAGAATTGCATCACAGCTGGTAATAAGTATTTCTCCAAGACCTAGCCACTATACAATCAGTTAAACAGAAGTATCAAAATTCTCTGTAAGAACACTATTTATTGACTTGTAAAAACATTGATGGGGTTCAGGTCCAGGGTTTGGCTAATTATACAGAATATGGGTAGCCGTGAAATCGGGATCCAGATCTGAATTGAAACTTCCAAATATATCTAGGGTGTTCAGATACCATTTCTGACTAGGAGTTATCACTGGTTAAAATGGAAGTTGCCATGCTACAAAATGAATCCCAGTTGCTCTGGTCTAGTCAACTGGAAGGTAGGTATAAATAGGGTATTAAAAAGGAATGTGTAAATTAAGTTGGTTAAAATGACCTTAAATTAACTTGAGTTCAACAGTCCCTGTTCTACAAAGTACAACAAATTGATCAAAGGTACCTAATGCTTTGAATTGTACTCATGAAATATGAGTCCCCATCTTGAAAGTATAGCATCAGCCAAATTGTATGTGGTTGCATGCACTTTTGACTTTGGTTCAAAGAAAAAAGACAAGTAAGGGCCAAGTGATTTCTAACATTTGTATCTTGAGTATAGAAATTACATTAGATTAGATAGACAGACAAACATTAGAATATCCGGGTCTAAAGAACAGAACTTACTGCTGCAGTTAGCCCCACTGAATGAAGTGTGATTGCATATGCAAGTCCAACTCAGTCGGTAAAGGTTACAGAATCAGGCCCTCTGAATTGTGTTTGTTTAGTCATTTATTGTATAACACAAACCAAACCATAATGAAACAAACGCCAAAAAATATGTGCACATGATGAATGAACTAAAACTAATTAGTCTGTGACTAGAATTTCATCCAGGCATTGTATTCATGGAACTGTTTCAAGAGACCAATAAGCCAACCAGTTAATCTAAATCATGATAAACCTCCCTCTTTATTAAAAAGCAAGATTTTTTAAAATTAATAAACTATGAAGGCCATAGCAGAAGTAATTATTACCATAAGCAGTTGTTTAATCATATTCACTGCTGCCAGCCTATGGCCCCTTTTGAAGAATACAGCTGACTTATTTTAAACACAATGAGCAAAGAGTTGGAATATTTTCTGAAATAGCGAACATCAATCCTTTCCATATATTCCCCAGTAATAACTACAATTCGAGTACATCAGCCCCATCGTTAACTTGAAGCAGTCAGCCAGGCAACCAGCAATTATTAACTGAGCTCTATGACCTAATGGCCCCCTGCCTAATTATATTCCTGATAGTAAACTGAAGATATAATTGTAAAAGTAAGTGCATGTTTTGCCTGTTTCTCACCTTCTTCTAAACTGGAAAATAATTAGATTCAAGATACTGTCCAACAGCATGCTGTGTAATTGATTTCAAAAGCACTGCATTATGTATAAGTAGGATTATCCTACCGGCTATGGAAAATTGTCTTCAATCTCCACATCCTTAAAAATACCATTTTAGAAGGGCAATTTTAGTAGTAGCTGTAGGGAAATGTCACCAACTGGAAATTGCTGCACATTTCATTTGGCAGAGAAATATGACTGAAGCAGTGTCTCAAAGCTTGCCAAGCAAGTAGTGTAAAACAATGTGATAAATGAAAAAAGCCTTATAAACACCTTAAAAAAATCAAATGATATAAAAAAGGAAATCCTTCTCAGTGTATATTTATTTATTCTTCAGAGTTACCCCTCAGCATCAATGGAAGGCTTAGTCTATATGCAGCAAATTTGGGATATAAAACCACACACAATCATAGCAGTGTAGCCACTGTTATGACTGGTTCTTAAAATCAACACAAAACTTTGTCATTGGAGCTCTGTCAGGGCAGGCCCAGTGGCTTAGTGGTTCAAACGCAGCTGAAGTTTTGGACCCTCCTCAGGACCAGCACAGAGTCATCATGACCTACCCTCTCTTCTGAGAAGAAAGTGTCAGGGACCACTAAAATGCACTTTTTAATGGATTAACAGGTGGAGCATCGCTACTTTGAGGTTCCTACTCATTTTGCTCCTTCAATCAGAGAGGATTGAATTTAGATGTTGCAAAATGGGCAGCTAGGAAGCTAAAGGAAAATGAGTACCAGCCTTCATGAATTTTGAGGTCATCTTAGTTGTTTAATGTCTGGTAAAAGGTAAAGAAAAACAAGTTATTATCTAAAAAAAAGAAAGAAAGAAAGAAAGAAAGAAAGAAAGTGTGTGACATACCCAGGGTAAAATTCAGACTAATAAGTAACTGTATCATCCCTGCCCTCGTACCTGGGATGCCCTTTACACTGTTTTATTTCTGTAGCCTTCAGTGAGGACTGCTCACAAATAGCCTCCAGCCAGCCCAAGGCTGGTAGGAGCCAAGGTGGCTAAGGCTTCCTCCTGCCCCAACATGTATGTCCTATTATGCAGAGCCCTCTCCTGGATAATCACAAATTATATGAAGACCATTATTGCTTCAATGAAAAGAATATGCACATAGCTTACCATCCCAACTGAAGTTTCTGCAGACACTTCAATTCAAACACACGGGATTAGATAAAACAATAAAACAAGTGTATTAACTACAAAGAGATTTCTGACTGAGTAAGTAATGATGCCTAAAAGTCAGAGGTGGTTACAAATAAAAGCTAAGATGCAACTTGTGCTTAACTTAACAAATTGTGTTAAATTCAAAGCAAGGTTTTCTCAGTACATGCTTTCAGTAGTTTAAATGACCAAACTTCTTCTTAGGTCAGGACCCCCTAATGACTGCTTCCATTGTCCCTTATGGTTAGGCTGAACATACGTCCCGTTTTGAACGGGACAGTCCCGTTTTTTACATATTTTCTGACCGTCCCGTCTTTTTAATAAAAATATCAAATTTGTCCCGTTTTTTGTAAAAAGAACGGGACGCGGCTTATTTCAGGGACCCATGGTCGGGTCCCGCCTCCTCCCGCAGCCCTTCAGTCCCTTCCCCTCCCCGGCCTGCTCCCCCCTCCCCTCCGCCACAGCCGCTGCAGAGCCCGTGCGGCGCGATTGGCTGGGCCGCCACCACGTGTTGTGCGAGCAGGGACAGGGACAGAAATTTGGGGGCCCCCTACTCTGATAGTTTGGGCCCCCCCCCAGCCCAGCCGGGCCCCCTCCAGCCCAGCCGACAGCGGCTGGCCCCCCCCCCAGCCCAGCCGGCCCCCCCCCAGCCCAGCCAACAGCGGCTGGGGGCCCCCCCAGCCCAGCCGTGCTCCCCCCCAGCTGACAGCGCCTGGGGGAGGAAGCCCAGCCGCCCCCCCCAGCTGACAGCTGGCTGCAGCGGGAGCAAGAGCCCGGAAGTGGCGTGAGCCGCCCTTGCTGCTCCCCCCTCCTCCCCGCCCTTTCTCCCCCGGACTGAGCCGCTGCCGCTGGCCGGGCTCACTGCTCGGCCGGGGACACGCGCGCTCGTCCGGAGGAGAGCCGCGCCGGATGACTACGGTTAGAGCTGTACCGGGGCCCCCCTAAAGTGCGGGGCCCGGTACAGCTCTACCCGTAGTACCCCCCTGTCGCCGGCCCTGCGTGCGAGCCGGTTACAGCAGAGCCCGGCGCAATGGCAGAGTGGAGCTGCTGGCCGGGCAGGGGCTGCCTGGTGCCTCGCTCCCCCCGCTCCTCCGTGGAGGAAATGCTGAGCCCAGCGTAGGTAGGGGCTGGGGAGGGGGGCTCAGCGGCGGTGGGCAGAGTGGAGCTGCTGGCCGGGCAGGGGCTGTCTGGTGCCTCGCTCCCCCCACCACATGGAGGAAACGCTGAGCCCAGCATAGGTAGGGGCGGGGGCAGGGGGCTGCTGGCTGGGCAGGGGCTGCCTGGTGCCTCACTCCCCCCCCCCCACGTGGAGGAAACGCGGAGCCCAGCATAGGTGGTGGCTGGGTAGGGGGCCACAGCGGCAGGGCCTGCAGGGGTGGGATGAACTGGGGGGGTCATGGGGGAGGTGGGAGGCTGTGGGGGGTGGGGCTGTGTTTTGAGGCCATTGGGGGGGATCTGGGGGTGTATTGGTTGCTAGTGGGGGGCTATGGGGAGAGGTTATGTAGGGAAGGCTGTGGGGGCGTAAGGGGCTGGGGGTTGGTAGTGGGATGGTGTTGGGGGGCCTGGAGGTGGTTATGTGAGGGTTGGGTATTGGTGACTTTATGGATATGGGGGGGGGGTGTTGTAGGGTTATATTTGGGGTCTGAAGGGAGTTATAACCCCGTCCCATTTTTGCCATCCCAATGTCCCGTTTTTGTCACAAGGAAATATGGTCAGCCTACTTATGGTGCAATAAATCGATCGCGGGGGAGGAAAGAGTGTTACTTGGGGTGTCTGCCCCACCCTTTTAATAGTCCTGTCCCCCCTTTGAGAAGCATTTCCAGCTGGAAGCAAGGTGACAGGCAAGCTGTGTGGAAGAGAACTCCACACTATTTATTTTCTAAGATGTATATTTTTGCTCCTGCCTCCTTTCCTGCCAAAGAACGGACACTTAGCAGGCAATGGTCCATCAACCTTGTTTACATCTGGCTGAGGTGTCATCTTGCTCTTTGTCTCTGAGGAACTGGTTTGGCTTCTCTGGAAAACATACTTTTAGTTATGAACTCAGCTTATGTTTATAACTTCACATATAACTCTGCTATGTGGATTTTGTCATGATATGATTGATCAGCAAAATAAGAGTTTTTGAATGATATCGTTGTAACACTGTCTGGAGTGAAAACCTCAGAGGAGACTGTCAGAAAACAAGGCAGATACCCCAAGCTGGTGGTGTGGTCTATAATTAGATTTCACCAAGTCAATAACAAATGTGAACTCTTGGATCACTATACCAGTCTTACCACAGAGTCACAGACAGTCTCCTTAGAATCTCTAGTCTATCAGACAAACTGGACTATGTGGTTAACAGTTACTTAAACCAAAAATCGCTCCGCATTAGGTTGCTCCGAATCCCAAGAGACCAGTCACTTACCTCCGATTGATTTGTTCTCTAGATCTTACACCAAAGACAATGCTGCTAGCCAATTAGCGTAGCTCCATTGAAGTCAGTAGGTCAATGGAGTTATGCCAATTTATAGAAATTGAGAATCTAGTCTAGATCTGTTGAAAAGTGCAAGACAAGAGGCAGTTTGGATATTGATTTGTAATAATGATTTTAGAAAAGACATTTACACAGAAATTACAGCATTCGCATGTTTTAGTAGTATTATCATGTTTGATCAGAAAATATTCTATGGAAGACAAATTGCTGAGTCCTTATAGTAATTTAGAGGCCAAAGAATTTAAGGAAAAATTCTGCAATGTTAAGTCTTATAGGAAAATGCTATATAGTATATCCAAAATTATATATGATCCACCAGCATTGTAGATGCAGTTAACAATGTACGTAGGTCACAAACAAATTTCCTTTGTTTCTCATTTCCTGGGACATACATTAAAAAAGATAAGAATAGGAGGGCAGCTATAAACGAAGATTCTCCCAGGGATATTAAAAGCGAATTCTATGATAATCTGATATGAATCACCTTCTAGTAGGGAGTCATTTCAGATCATATAATTTTTGTATGTCTTACTGGTAGCCAAGAGTCTCTAGAAGAATTTGTTTGGAATGCATGTTAAAAATGAGATCTTGAATCTGCTAGGCCTCAAAACATCTTGTGTGCTAAATTGATGAGCTAGTTATTCTGGGAAATGATTAACTGTTGATAATTCATTATCTCTCTGATTTTCACAATATTCAAGTGAGTTCAAAATTGAACAAACATGTTAGTTTGGCTCTTAGATTAATTGAGGAAGGCTATCAAGGATTAGAATGACACTATCATAGGAGGCTGATTATTCCACATCACCTACTGTAGGGTGTCTTTCACCTTGTTTGGAAGCATCTTGTGCTGGACACTGTTGAAGACTGGAATAGATGGACCATGAGTCTGGTCCATTGTGGCAATTCCTATGTTCCTAGGATCCCAACTGTCATATGGCCTTTCCAGTAGTTCTAGTGGTCCTTTTCCTCCCTCTTCTTACTCAGTATGTCAGAGCGCCACCTTAAGATTCCCTAGGTAAGGAGAATTAAGCCAAGTTTAAAGTAGATTTGAACTCTGAGAATGGTGCAAAACAGTTTTAGTAAACCAGATATCTGGAGTGCATCGATGTAATCATTACTTGATGTAATTCTTCAGATATAAGAGAAGGTTCTTGAGAAGGTATGAAAATGCTTAAAATGAAATATTGATGAATTCGTACACCACTTTAGGTGGAACGTTTTATAGTGCAGAGTACATCAAATGTGAACCAAAATATATATATATATATGGAGATATACCAATCTCCTAGAACTGGAAAGACCTTGAAGGTCATTGAGTCCAGTCCCCTGCCTACACTAGCAGGATCGAGTACTGTCCCCTGACAGATTTTTTGCCCCAGATCCCTAAATGGCCCCCTCGAGGATTGAACTCACAACCCTGGGTTTAGCAGGCCAATGCTCAAACCACTGAGCTATCCCTCCCCCCAAAATAAATGAAACTGAAAACAAACAAAAAAATCAAGCCCAGTTCATCCTATTTAAATGTATAATACAACCCTCCTGCTATAGATGCAGTATACTGGTATAAGGGTATAAATAATAGGGCTGTCAAGCCATTAAAAATATTCTGATAAATCACATGATTAATTGCACTGTTACACAATAATAGAACACCATTTATTTAAATATTTTTAGATGTTTTCTACATTTTCAAATATACTGATTTCAATTACAAAACAGAATGCAAAGTGTACAGTGCTCAGTTCATTTTTGATTACAGGTATTTGCACTGTAAAAAAATAAAATAGTACTTTTCAATTCAACTAATACAAGTACAATCTCTATCATGAAAGTTGAATTTACAGAGGGTGGGGGGGTAATAGTTGCCTATATAAGAAAAAGCCCCCAAAATCGTGACTGTCCCTATAAAATCAGGACATCTGGTCACCCGAGAACTGGCCTTGAGACCTGTGATGGAAATGTAAGAGATCTTCAGAGAAATATCAATTGTTATAGTCATCAGTTTGAGAAGCCAAAGCTTAGACAGAAGCTTTTAACCATAAACCCCAGATATTTACTACCTGTATGTCTAGGAGTAAAGCATTTCTCCTTGATGCCTGAGACACTCTGATATGCTGACTACCAGACACTATACCAGATTCTGATGTCAATGATACTGGTGAAAATCCAGAGCAACTCCAGTGACTTTGTTGGACTTTTTTCTGCAATCACATCAGTGTCACTGAGATCATACTGCAGCCCTGAGAGAGTCAGACTGTAGCACTGTCATCTTAAAGATAAAAGGAGTTTAAGGAGATGGGTTTGTTACCTCTAATGAGATTAGGCTACTCTAGAATAGTGGAGTTCACAGTGAATAGAGTACCGTACTTGGATAATAAGCCAGATGTAGAACAGTAAATTACTCTAATGCATTCACTGCCTATACAGAATAACTACTACAGGACAGTGCTTCAAAGAGGTCAATCCTAATTCCATGTGGTATTGCTTTGTTTTTGCAAATCACAAGCTATAAAAAAAAAGTTAGGATAACATTTTACTTCCCTCAAGTCCTTCATTTGTTAAATTTTGCATATTTCAGTTTATTGGATTTTAATTTCAATGAAGAGTGGTAAAGCAACTCAGTGCAACTTAAAGTGCTTCTTATGGCATCCATCTGTTCAGAGACAGTCTCGCTAAAACAGGGAAAGATTGTCAGAATAATTTATAAACTATGCAGCCTAACAAAGATAAGTGTATTATCTGAATATCCCTCATTCTATTCCTCTTACTTGTATGGAATAAATCTAATGATTTGCAGATGTCTATTCTAATTCAGTCTGTACTGTCTGTGGCCAGCATCCACAGACTAGCACTCCTAATCTGCTCCATATTTTAAGTATGGGCTAGATTCTGCCTCTCTTATTCACAAGCAGTAATACTTTATTCTGTGAGTAGCCAAATTTAAATCAAATTAAATCAAGAACAAGGAAATTGAAGGTGTGCACTACCTTTTAATAATATTTGTGTGCATTCTTAGGAGTAGCCCATCACCTCTGTTCTGGCAAGTGGCTAATGCAATCCTTGAGCAACATTGTATCTAACCTCAAAGCACCATGGAATGGATAGAATCCACTTAAAACAAAGTCCTGCGTTTTAATTTCAAGTTAATAGTGCTTAAAGTAGTTAAGTGACTGGAGACTAGTTTTCCAAATAAAATGTCTAGCTCCATATAAAGACTGATTCAGAACTTTTAACCTTTTTCTTTAAAAAAAAGTACTTTAATGTGGTTCTCCAGCATCTAATGGGCTCTAGAGTACTATTAAATGCAGTTAAGAGATACATTTATGACCTTTGTAATGAGGCAGTTTCACTAAATTGTGAAAATATTCACATGAAACCAAAACAGAATCCCTTGCATGCCATAAAGTCTTTGTATTATTAGATTTCACACGTTTGAACTATTTAAAATTACTATGCCACCACAGTTCAAGGGCAAATGAATAATAAAAGAAAGTTTTGATAGAAGGATTAAGGCAGTTGAGTTTATTAAAGAAAATGACAGTAGTGTAGGTTTTGTAATTGCCCTTTTTCTGTCATCTTCTTTGATCATAGCTGAGCTGCAGCTATGTTATAATAGGCAATGTTTCTATTTTTTTACATTTATATAGTGTGGCGTGCCAACTTCCAGAAGTTAGTGAATCCATTACATGTGCATTTGGAGGTGAAATCAGAGCATTTCTGATAGGTTACTAATGTTTTAGCTTTCTGTTCATTAACTTGTTGGGGTTACTCTGCTACTACAGCACTAGCCTAAAGCAAGTTAAATCTCTATATATGTATATTAACACATGCTAATATTTTCTCATTGTATATAGTGTACCTTATGAATTATAGATGCCATAAGCTGGTGAGTTGATCTTGTTTAGAATTTCTCACATTGCCTAATTTTGTATATGCCTTATGAGCTTTTACATTAACTTTTTTCCCCCCTGTCAACAGTATTTCACACTTAATTAATTTTAGGAAAAATACTGTGCTAAAAATAAATATTTTAGCACATTTTTTTCATAACATAAAAGGCACATTCTCTTATAGAGAAAAAAAAAGGAGTACTGTTTATACTTAACTATGCCAACTAATACCTACACATATAGATCTTCATTTCTAACTCAGCAGCTCCTATTGGCAGATCTTCAGCTGGTTAAACTCAACACTGATAGTCAACACCTTGCGACTATGTTTTAATTCTGCTGTAGACGACTAATAAATGGGGTGTAATAAAGTATTGCCTTTACATTCTTCTAAAATTTCAAACTGAACAAATGGAATCCATCTGTTCTCTTGGCATAATTACAGAACTGAAAGAGACAATGCAACATTCATCTGGACCAGAGATGTGGCCTGGAGTTTATTACTGAACTGCCAACATAGAGAATCAAATCTGGGATTAGACATGCAGTGCATGTCCTAGTTTGGTAAGAGCAAAATTATAACTTGTTGGCCAAATTCTGCTCTTGGTTACAGGCATCTCAACCATGTAACTGAGAGCTGAATTTGACTCTGTCTGCTTTCGATTGAGTAGGACAGAGACTGCCACACACTAATATTGCCTTGCACGCTGATACATCAGAATAAATTCAGTGCAGCTTTGAAAAAGTCTTGAAGGGTTTGGAGTCAGCAAAGCATGAATGCCTGAATGCACAAAAGGAGTTAGGCATTGCAATGTTGAGTATCACAGCACCTAACGTGTAGGTATCTAGAAAAAAATAAAAATCAGAGGAACACACTGCAATTCATGAAGTCTGAGTTAGGTGCCTAGCTTCCCTATACCATGAATGAGGAGAGATGGGTGTCTCAAAATGGGATTGACAAAAGCCAGCACAGGGAGCCACCTAAGATATCCAGTGGGAAATGCCAAGCAGAGTAGTGCATATCCTGAGCTCCACCTATCTCTGTTAGTGATTCATTCCAGGAACCATCCATGCAGTTAGGCAAAGAGGGGGTGAGGGTGAAAGAAAGAGAAAGGCCTCCATTGTATCTTTTAGTCCAGGGGCTACGGTACTCGCCTGGGATGTGGGAGACCCCTAATTCAAGTCCCCCTTTTCCTCAGGGAGAAAAGGGATTTGAACAAAGTTGTGACAATTCAGGCAAGTGCCCTAACCACTAGGCCATTGGATATTCTTATACGAGGCTCCCTCATTCTCTCCTGCTAAAGCTATTCCACTGTGTATAAATAATTAGCGAGTCATTGGATCAGGGGGACTGAGTCCTGGGCCTCTCACATCCTCAGTGAGTGCTCTAGTCACCAAGCTAGAAAGTTATTTTCATATCTGAGGTACTCTTTCTCGCCCAAATGACTGTTTAAGCTGTTCCACTGGATTGGGCACTGCATGAGATTTAGGCAGTCAAATGCTTGTCTTTCCCTAGTTTGTGAATTGCTCTGGGGTTTAGGCAGGAGATCTGCATCTAGACACCCAGAGTAAGGCTGCAGTGCACATGCCCAGAGGCTTGCTGAGGTACTTTTTACAGCAAAAAAATACATATCGAGTAAATTAGATACCTATGGGTTCAGCGGGAGTTTTGTGAATCACTGTTGAGCCTAAACTTGGGATTTAGGTGCCCAGATCTGGGGTTAGGTGTCTAAGTATTTTTGTGATTCTAGCCCTTAAATGAAATAAAAATATTTTAAAAAATATATTGCAAATTCCTAAACACATACCGCTGTAGAAGATAAAAACCATTCTTGATGTAAAGCCTTTGTAGCTTGACATGGCAGTATTAATGTTGAAAACAGTGAGTGACATGGAAGTGCTTACATACCTTGCTAAATTCAGTGGGAAGGGAATGGACAAATGTAGGCTTATTTCAGCTTTTTTTTTAGAAGTAGCTTGTCTATCCCTAGGTATAAACAATGAGAATATTTAATCAGTGTAATCATAAAAAAAGTTACCTTGACAGCAGCGTCTAATTGTTACAATAAGGAACAATTGGCATTGTATTTAGCATAATATATGCTTACACACAACAGTGGTGTATAACAGATAGTCAAGTATATGCTAAAACTATACCTTCCCTATAAACATTGTGTGGGAGTAAGTATAGTGATTAAACTAGTGTAATTTGTGCTGCAGACTGTCACAATAATCAGTTGGAATTAGCAAAGATTGTAGCATTCAGCATGCATTACATATATGACTTGTTTGTTTCTCTCATTTTCACTGTTCACCTCCCCCGCATATTTGCTGCTTACTGTTTTAAGATTTCTTGGATAGACTGTTTGGGTGCAGTGATAATGCCTTCATGGATATTAAGCAGAACACCAGTATATGTGGCTCTTCCAAATGATACTGGAAGTTGGAATGTGATTCATTTCTCTTCTTGCCTACCCATTTTAGAAGGTTTAAAGCTGATTTAAAAAAAAAAGTTCACAAAGAAACCACAAAAGAAGAGAGACATGTTTAACTTAAGGCCTTAATTCTAGAATATCAGGACATAGCTGAATCTGTTATCCCACATCAGAGCATTTTCTCTCTTACTTTTTGGGAGTCTCTTTAAAAATATATGTGTAGGTGCAGCCAAGGTAAGGTTCTAACTCAGAACTTCCTTCTTTTGTGGTTTAATGTGAGAAGTTTAGTGTTATTTTAACATCATTTTTCCATTTAGCTGTCTCATGGGTTTGTTTTTCCAACAGTTGGATTAGGATACCTTCCTGTCACAATACATATATTGCATAAGGCTGCTTTTCTAAGCTAAAATATTAAAATAGAATCACAAAATCACCCATTATTACTCATTTAAGTCATAAGGTATTGTAAATAAAAGTGATTTTAATAAGTTAAAATAATGTCAAATTCACTTAAACTCACGGGAACACACAGAATACAAATTTGTTATGCTATAGTACAGACATTTGCCTTAGATTTTTACTTTGTAGTTAAACTTATGTGATGAAAATAGTTTCTGTAGTTAATATATGCCATAAAATGCATTAATCCACTTGTTCAAAGGCTTCAGAATGATTCATTCCCCTAAACCAGTGCAATGAAAGCAATGGTGCTATATACTTAAGGAAGCCTCTGCAAAGTAAGGCCCTGTTTCCACAAACATATACGTGCTTAACTTTATGCAAAGAAGTTTGGTCCCAGTGAGACTACTAATGAATGTGTAATTAAACATGGGTTTGTAGGATCTGGGCCTTAACATTTAAAACGCAGAAGACAAAAGCATTGCTTTACAAAAAAGGTGAGGGCAGGGTTAGATATTCTAAAACTTCTACTTCAAAACTGGAAACCCAATAGCTCGACATACAATATATTTTGATTAAAAAACAGTGGGAAAGTAACTACATGCTATGTTTGTATATCAGATTGGACTGCTTCAGACCTCTCAGGCAAGGTGCTCAGTTTTGAAAAGCACAATTCTGAATAAAATGTGAAATGAATATTTACTGTATCTCTGCCAGCAGCATTGTAGTAAGTAGAATTCAGTCTCTCAGCATGGTTAATAACCAAAGAAAAACCTGTTTTTTCTTACTGGGTGCTGAAGCAGCAGATTGCTTATTTCTCTAATACAAAGAACTTGTATGCAGAGAGGGGGGAGTACATTTGCATTTAAATCACAATAATTTCCAATAATTGTGGTAATTTTCTGGCTGCCTTGTGAATGCCAGTTGGAATTGGTGTAGTACATGAAACACAAGGGAGGGTAATGTAAAATGCAGTGCATATCATTGTCATTGTTTAAGCATGTAGTTAAAAGAATTACATAGACAAATGTATCATTGCAGTATATAATGTACCACATGAAGACAGCTGTACTTCGTATGTGCATATACTTATTTTTACAAGCTAAATGTTAAATGCATGTTCTTGTATACCAGCAGCTATACCAAATATTTAGTATCATTTTTTATTTTTAGCTCCAAAAAGACTCGCAAATCCATTTAAATTCCAATGAGAAGAAAATAGGTATGAATGTCACTGTTGGCTGCATTAAAAATACAGCTTGGACTCAATCATTAAATTAGCATAAAACCCCTTTGATGACCTCCCTTCATCACCAAATACTTTAAAATATGGCCTGCATCCAATTCCTTGGCTGAAGACTTAAGCACACACTGCTTTTTAGCCCTGACTCAGCAAAGTACTTAAGAAAGTGTATAGTTGTAAGGGTGTCATGCCAATGAAGTTAGTGAGACTACTCATGCTTAAAGTTCCAGATCTGCTTAAGGACTTTGCTGAGTCAGGCCTTTGTGTATAAAACATAAATGTTGGCTCGCTTGCTATTTTCCATCCAATTCAATTTAAGACAATTTGGATACCGCCACGTGTAGTAACTGTGACAACTGGCATGAAGTCAAATGCTCCAAACTAGCATCTTCCATATGCTGAAGAAGATCTGAAAATAACAAATTTAGAAAAGATATGATCTTGAAGTTTGGCAGGAGTGGTTTTGTTGTTGCTGCTGATATGGAAGTGAAGTGAAAGTGACTAGTAAAAGAAAAATCACAGTTTTACACTCTCTCTCTCTCTGGGTAAGGTTACACTTACCGGATTATAGCGCTATTGGTTGTAGCAGTACCCATATACTGCAATAGGTATTGCGCTATAGGATGTCTTGGCGTGGCCACATTTGGGGCAGTTGTTGTGGCACAGGGAGTGGTGCATTCTGGGCAGCTATCCCAGCATTCAGATGGGTGCAACGTGCTTTTGAAACGAGGGGGGCTAGGGGGAACGGGGAACGTGTGCGTAGGGAGGGAACTTCAGGCTGTCAGTAACTTTTCCTTAGAGAAAACTGACAGGCTCTGTATTTAAGTCACACAGCTCCATCCGTCAGCATTTCCAGTGGTTATTTGCTGTGAGTTGTAAGAGAGAAACTGAAAAGGTACTTCCACGTTTTTCCTCCCGTTTTCAAAACAACACTTAGACGTCATTTGCCTTTAATGGCTTGTTAATTGCCTTAAATGGCTCGGAGGCGTGCCAGAGATCCCTTATCGCATAATGACTGATTACACTGGCCCTAACACGCTACAGGGAATATGCAAAAGCCCTTATCACCCTCGGAGAGGTGGTTTTATAGTTGCGCTTTAAACAGAGACTTTTTGCGCAAAATGTGCCTTGACAGTGTGTAAGGTTAGAGAGTTATAGTGCTCCTGGAGGGTTTTAGCGCCATAAAGCACCAGTCTAACCAAGCCCACAAAGTAATACAAAATACATAGTCAGCTTTTAAGCTTATCCCAAAGCAAGACTTGTCATACCATTCTTTTCAGGGGAGTGTAAAATTATCATACAGTAGCAGTTTTAGAAAATTACACTTTTCTAGTGCTCAAAATGGAGGAATTTATAAAGTAATTTTATCAAACAAGAATAGACTTTACCAGGCTTAATTTCCTACAGTTTATGGTTTTTGTACAGCAATGTAAATGGCACGGGATTGGGGGAGGGGATGTAAGGGGGCAAACCTAGACTAGTAACTTTTTTGTTACTCCCATGAGAATGAGACATGTTACCAGTAAAGATGCCTCTGAACCAATAAAAATGGTGTAATCAGGTGACTGAATTCAATTATTCAAGCCCAAATCAAAATTTTAACTTTTATCACTGATTCAATTATACTGCAATTGATGATGGAATGTTATTTAGAAAGCAAAAGCAAATAAATGTATTATTTTATTTAGTTTATTCCAGCACAATAAAGTAGTTTCTCTTGAGGAACACTTATTACAGTCTCAATGTTCACCTGAACAGCAAGAACAGATTTTTTTGTTTGTTTGGGGGCTCTAGTGAGGTGTGAAGCTTGCATAATTTAATTTTTTATCCCAAAAGGCAAAACTAAGTAATTATGAGTACATCCCAAGAATACATAAGTATGAAGGGGAAAAATGTTATTCATCTCAGGAAGTCTTTGACTTTTTGAACTTCTTCAGTGAGCTGGCAATTGGAGAATAAAGATAGCTTGTGTAGAATGGAATGGACTTCCTGTTTATACAACCCGAGAAACAAAGACTGGAGTCAAGAAAGCTTTAGTGACTGGATCACACTTTATTTCTAATGATTCCAATCAGAATCTGGAAGTTGGATATCAGTTTCTGGCATCTCCTACATACATTTTGACTCCCCTCTCCTAGGATCACAAGATTGTATTTTAAACTTTGATTTTAGATCAGACATTGCAGAGTTTGTATTTCCTCTGTTTTTGTGATGCAAGCTTACTTCCACCGCTGTTATTCTTTGAGAGACTGAGAAAAATGTTCACCTTCTCATAATTTTGAGAAGTTGTCAGCAATAAATCATTCATCAACTTAACCTTATAACAGAACAGTCATATCCAGTGACAGTGCCAAAAATCTCTGCTACATTTTGAAGAAAAGCCCCTTCCTCCCACCACTGTGGCTGCCATAATAAACTCTATTGGTAGAGACATTGTTTCAGTTGCAAACTCCATGTAGCTGTAAGAATATGCTGAGTAGGGGTGGGTGCAGGAACACATCCTTGGAAAGTAGCATGGCTTATGGCTAAACTACAGGCTTAGTATTCAGAAAATCTAGATTCCATTTCCTTCTGTGTCTCAGGGAGATGCATAACCTTGGGTAAGTCACTAATCCATTGTCTGACATCCCACATGTAAAACATTGATAACAATACTTCTCTGCCATGAAGGAGCATTGGGATGTCTAATTGCTTGACACTAGTGAGGTGCTTAGAAGAGTGCCATACAAATACCTGTAAAAACAGAACCTTCTTGTGGCTGAGTAATTTCTCCATAAGAAGTTTTTCCTCAGACCTTTTCTCTTACTGGAGCAAGTTTTGTTGCTGTAACTTCAATATCCACACCTCATCCAACTGGTATCAGCTTTTTTCATCAGTATTATACACCTTTTTTTAGCAGCAAGGTACCAGCAAAAAATGCTGGACAATACATCTCAGCTGGTGACCATATCATCATGCTGACTTGAGACTCAACATGTAGGTAATATTTTGTCTTAGATATGAATTTGCAGTTTCCACAACCATTTAACCAGGAAAAGGTAGGGGTCCCTCTCAGATCTCAATTGATCAGCTGTTTTCGAGGTACAACCCACATATCTGATGGCTAGAATGCTAGGCTGGGAGTCAAAAGACCTGAGTTATATTCCTGGCTCTTCTACTGAAGGACTGTGTGACCTCTGTCAAGTCACTTCACTACTCTGTAGCCAAGTCCCCCCCCCATTTTTTCTTTGTTTATTTAGATTGTAAATTCTTCAGGGCAGGGATTATTTCTTACCATTTGTTTTTACAGTGGCTAGCACAATGAAACCCCATTTTCAATTTAGAAATCTACTGGAATATAAATAATAATGTTCATCTTTAGAAGTAGCTCTAATGTGGAGGTTACATTAAGGCAGAAAATCTGCCACTTACACTGAGTTTTCCTCTTAAGAAAAAGAATGCTCATAGCAAAACAAATATTTTTCTTCACCTGGGAAGTTTTGCACAATCACGGATTCTTCTACATATGACATTTAATATAAAATCTGCATGTTGAGACGTGTGATTTATTAAGCTACAATAATTCTCACCATGAGGTCACATAGTATTTAAGTGAACCAGAGTGTTATTGGTCTCAAAAATATGAGCTCACTTTTGGCAGAGCTTTTACAAATGTGTAAATCATCATTATGGGTTAAGCGTTAGCAAACTTAGGTCAGAATGCCTCCTTGAACTGGAGCTAATTGGCAAAAAATCTGTAATTAAATAATGCTTAAGACCGATTTTTTTTTTGTCAGATTTTCAAACTTGTTTGCAGGAGCCTTCATGTTAGCAGAGATTTCCAAATGTGATGTTAGAATCTCTGGCCTGATTTCTATTTTTCAGAAGACTGATTTGAAAGGGATTTTGTTACTAATTACTTTCTAAGGACCTTGTCAAGGTGTGCCTCCCCACTCTGAACTCTAGGGTAAAGATGTGGGGACCCTGCATGAAAAGAAATAACCCCCCAAGCGTATTTTACCGGCTTAGGTTAAAACTTTTCCCCAGAACCCAAACTTCTCCAGTTTGGACTTGGAATACACTTCCCCCACCAATTTAAGCCCCCAAAACCATGGGTTAGGGTAAATTGGAACCCCCTTCTTTAACACCTCTCAAATCTCCTCCCTTCTCCTGGGAGAGATTTGAGAACAAGAAATCCCTCACTTTCTGTGAGATGTGCCCGATCCAAACCAGGATCAATCCAACGGAAACACACAGTAAGAGTCTTAAAAGAAAGATATTACTTAGAGAAAACAGAAACATAAATCCCTAATACAGAAACCAATAGACTAAACACCTCACTTACATCACATAGCATAACTGACCCCTCCCCTGGGAATTCTTCCCCTTCCACAGCTTAACAGTAAAGAAACACCATGGATCAATTATCAAGTGATACAGTTCAAGCTTACAAATCACTTACTACTAGGCTTGACTTGGTTAGAAGATTAGAGAGAGATATGAAAGGACAGAGCTGTGGTTCTTCCCATCCAGGCGAACAGCACAGACAGACAGACAGAGTGATGAGCGGGGAAAAAACTAAACTAAAACACACTCCCTTTGTACTGAGGTTGATTACGTCATCTCCCTTTCTCAGGTTACTTCAGGTTAACCCTTCACAGGTAAAACAGTACTTCTAAGCTACTTTATACTTATGACAGACCTAATTATGCAATGTGGCCAACTCAGGCAGACAGCCCTTCCTCCTTCAAAGTTCTTATGATGTTCAACTACTGGTAGAAAAAGCTTATGAGAGGCAGATAGAGATGCATTAGCAGTGTAGTTCCCACAATGTGCTAGGTCCTGTCTATGCACAGAAGACATTGCTGCCCCTAAAGAGCTTACAGTTCAGGAATCAAATAAGAACATTAATACACACAAAAAGACACAATACACTCAAAGTAAAAATAGAACTTCTGACTGTAATTTTCTAGGTTAAAATAATCTATAAGCACAATAAATAAAATTAAATGCCACCCAAATGAAATTGTAAATGGTGCATAAAAATACCAGGAAAAGTACCTAAAACAACAACAACAACAACAAAATCCATATTACATGTTTAGCTTTTTAACTGTATTGATGTCTCACTAGAAGATAGGCAGGTGTGGGTTGATTTTTCTAACCTGGTGGCCAAACTCAAGAGTAGCCTTAAATTAGGGGAGTCCTACATCTGTTGGCTTAATTCTTTTCTTCAGTGCTTACCAAATAAACCAAAAGGAATCCTCCTTCTGGGAAACAACCTGGTCAGAGCTCTGCCAAATTATTATATATATTTAGTTGAGTATTCTTCTGGAAGCCCAAGATGTATTCTTCAGCCAATGCAGTTTAGGAAACATAAAAGTGATTTTTTGTGACTCTCGTGTGCCCATATCTTTCAGTACACTGACATCCTCCTTCCATGATGATCAGTTACAGCAACAATTTTCTCTTGTGGCCTAAAAACCTCTTATGACAATACATAGGCCAACCATTCATTTCAGCTGCAGACAATGGCAGAGATCCTAGAGACTAAATTCTTTCTTTATCCATAAAATAAATACGGCCTGGGCAGTTGCATCACCTCTGTGCCTCATCTTTGAGCTCCCCCTGCCACGCCCAGTGGGTTATATTGTACCCTAAATATCTTGGTATGCCATATGCTTTCATAATGCATTCAGACCAGATAAACCATTGTTTTATTCTGTTTTGACACCTGCTCACTAGCGGCTTGATTCTGCTCCTACTGAGGTCAATGGTGAAATGCTCATTGACTTCCTTGAATCAAGATCAAGCGCTAGGAACTAGACCGAGGCCACCAAACAACGGTCAAATACAAATGATTTTTGCCCTGTACCAACTAGGGCCACATATGAACTGGTACTTTAGATGTTACAGGCTCTTTAGACCATCACCAGTTCCTGACTCTAATGGTCCCTGCTTTAGGATTCATAGTCATGGACCTCTGGGAACCTGGAAGTCTCTAGATAGGGTTATTAATGGACCTGCTAGTTCTGTGTACCTGAATGTACACTGAGGTGCCATTCATTTTGGAAGATGAGTGAGTCACCAGTAAGGTTGGTTTTAACCAATTCTCTGAGTCTCCCTCTCTGACTGATGTATTTTTAGTTGTAGCTGCATCCTACAGATAACACCCACCAAGGCAATTACATTTAGTGTATATAAATTTTAGTGTTGTAATATTTTTGGTACACACAGACTCTCTCTCATATGTGTACTCACACCCACACAGTGCCAAAGAAATATTATACCAAAAAAGATTGTGCCTAGAATAAGCTGCATTCTCTTTTATCACTCCAACTGTAGGTTCTTCAATATTACTCAGTTTCTACTCCCCCAATATTTAACAAAGTGACTGTGAAGTGAGGTTCTAAATGCACATTCCCAGGCTATGTCTACAGTTAAGGCAGAATGTAGAGGACAGACACTACATGCTGCAGTGAAAGGCTCAGGCAGTGAGAAGACAGTGAGGAAAGTCTCTGGTAGTGACAAACTGCTGGAGCCTTTCCCCGCTGCCAGACCCTTTTCCCACTCCTAGAGCCTTTCACTGCAACAGGTAAGAGACTGGTAGTAGGACACTATATTGCTAAACATAGGAGGCACTGCTTGGATGTGCAGAGAGCCATGCAAGGTATGTAGCTGGGGGGGTCCAGGAATGTAGGACACTCTTCTCTATTTTCATAAACCATGCCTCTCCAGCAACACTTTTTTAACCCATGCTAACTCAGAGTGCAGCATCTGTACTCTGCACACAGTTGTAAATATAGATGTACCTTCAGTGCCTCTAGACATGGTACAGAGCAGATGTGTTTTGGTTTAGGGAAAAGCAATCTTCGGTATAGCAGAAGATTATTTGGTGCACATTCCCTACTTCTGCATAAATTAAGAAGAAATAATTTTTATCAGTTACAAGCATTGATTTATTTAGTCTCCTTACCTGTATTGTACTGTAGGTGTGTATTAATATTTCCATTTTACAGATGAGGAAATGAAAGCAGAGAGAAATTGCAGTGATTTGCTCTAGATCATAACCAAATATGTGACACTGCCAGGAGTAGAACTCCATTCTTAAAACAGTTGTCCTGTACCTGAACTACAAGTTCATCTTTCCTTTTCACAAGACAAGTATTCCTCCAAAACAAGTACACAGCAAGTATTCATCAACAGAAAAAACAGTGACTAGTAAGCCAACTGTAACCCAGTTGGCTTAGTAAGAGCAAGAGCACATGTTAAGGTGTTTTGAAAACTCTCCTAGGAAATCTGGCACAAATGACATTCAGAGATGCTCATAAAAGATTTGACTTGGAGACAAAGGAGGAAAAGGAAAATGAACTATACTAGAGCCAAATGACAATTGAAGGGTAAAATAAGACAGCAATATATACGGTAGTACACAGAAGTATAATTAGGACTAATGAGATTAAATTTACCAAAAGAATTTTTTTGGTTAAATAGCAATAAATATGTCTTCAGGGTGAGCTCTAGTTGACTGTGAACTAACATCTAAGGGAAATGATAGAAGCCCCGGTGCTTAGGGGTAATTTAAAATGGGACCATACAAAGCACTAAAAGTCTCTGTCTCTCTCTCTCATGCATGCGCACACACACATTCACTCTCTCTATCGCTGTCCTGGGGCATAGAGCATATGCTCTTTTCTGTCTCCAATTTCTATTATTTAGTCTCTGGCATGGCTTTGAGCTGGCAAAGATTGTACTAAGCTTTATTTTCAGCAGATATTTTTGTGGCAGAAATTGCTAGCTACATACTAATGACTTGATTCTGAGGTGGTAGACTTTATTTTTTTTAAAAGAGCTTATTAGTGTCTCCTTCATCTCTGGCATTTTGGAATTATTTACTTCCTTATCAGATTGATGCCTCTCCTTATCTGTACCCTTCTTCAACCTCTTGTTCATTTCGACATCATTTATGACTTCATTACTATTTATATCCAGAATTACATTCTATTAAACCCAGCTTTGACAAAAGTCAAAGGACATGCGTCTCTGGATCTCTCTGTAAAGAAATAGAAATAAGTAGGGTAGAGAAGCCAAGTAACAAATTGTCTCCCTGTTCTGTATTTATTGGTTTATCTGATGTTATTTATGACCTTGCTAGGAAGCACTTTTTAATTAAAATATATTAAATTCTACTTTCAGTTTTGCATTAATCTTTCCTGTCTATATAATCATTTAATCAATGCACAACATAATTTCATAGGAAAGGCAGCTCTGGGAGCCCATTTCTCAGCTCTGGCTGAGATTCACTAAATATAGGAACTGCAGGGGAAAGGAGGGGAAAGGTGGTTGTACTCCACCTGCTCCTGGGACTGTCTTGGCCCCTGCAATAACTAGGCGTTGCCTCACATCTGCTGTAAGTTGTGTCTCTCTGCTCATGCCTCAAGGGCTGTTCTGACAACCAGAGTTGTCACTACCGAGAGCACAACCGGTCCCATTTTGTCTGGCTATACTTCTGTTCTGGGTACTATAATGTGGGAGTGAGAAGGGTGCAGAGCTGGTGCAGCTAA
This sequence comes from Sternotherus odoratus, assembly GCA_032164245.1. NCBI lineage: Eukaryota > Metazoa > Chordata > Testudines > Kinosternidae > Sternotherus > Sternotherus odoratus. The sequence goes on from JAVMKO010000004.1 coordinate 35,412,787, forward strand.
TTCTAACCCTCTGAGAGAATCCCCCGCCCTAGCAAAATACTGGTTACGATAGTTTTATCGTCATTTTTTACCAGCAAAGCACTGTAAAGAGACTGTAGTGAACCACAGTAATGACTCAAACTATTCACAACTGGCTGAGCATGTGTTGCCCTTTATAACAAGGTCAATATCATAGTCTTGTTTTATTTTATAAAACCTGAATGAGAGAGTGTCACGGGGTCGGTCACCCACCCCTGCGGCGCCCCCGTCTGGTCGTCCTGGGAATTAGCTCTTTTGACTCTGGAGCGCCCTCTGCCGGCTGACGTCCGCTTTTTCGCTGGCCCCGTGTCCCTCCCGGACCCTGGGGCACCTTGCTGAGGGTGCTGCCCCTTGCAGTACCCCTCCTGGTTTTAGGGTCTCCCCTCCCCGGGGAACCCACCACCCACTATCCCCAACTCGCCTCAGATTGTGCCACTGTCAGTCACTACTTGCCCCCGCTCACTGGGGCGGACTGCAGTCTCATGGCTACTCATCACCGGCAAGAAGGGGTTGGCCTACTACAGCTATCACCAGCCCTGGGCCGCCCCCTGGCAACCCCTAGTACCCCGTGGGTCGGGCCTTCCCTAGGCTCAGCAAGCTGGGGCCTTCTCGCTAGAGCTAAGGCTCCCTGGCTCCCAGCTGCCTTGCCCTCACCCTGTCCCAGTCTGGGTACCCCAGTACAGACTCCGTGCAGCCAGGCCCTGTCTCCCTCTGGTTACAGAGGAGACTGACTTTAGGCCCTTGCCTGCACTTGCAGCCTGGGGCTCTCAGGCTAGAGCTTTCCCCAGCTCCTACCGCCTAGCCCCAGCCCCAGCCCCAGCCCCAGCCCCAGCCCTGCACCCAGCCTAGTACCTTCTTTCAGGTTTCCTGCAGCAGGCCTGTCTCGCTCTGACTGCAGAGGAGACTCCCCTACTTCTCTGTCTCCCAGCCCTTATATCCTGACTGGGAGTGTTTGGGGCGTGGCCACACAGCTGAACCCAACTCCCAATCAACCTGGGAGTTTGCAGGCTAGCCTCCCAGGCTATTTTAAACCCCTTTTGGGGCTTTTCTAAGCCCCTTCCAGTAGGGGGCGGGTGGACACCCCGCCACAGAGAGATTCAGGAAGCTTGTAATTAACTTGTCCATATCAACCCTAACTCTGAACTTCCCCTATTGGGTGCCCCTTACTTGAGAACTCACCTAAAGGAAGAGGGACAGGTGACAACTGTCAGCAGTGTGTTGTCAGATACAGGACAAGCAAGCCAACACATATGCAAACTCCCTTCCTTGAGGGGTTTAGGATTATTCCACCTAGTCTCCACATTGCCCATGTAAAGATTGATCTCTGGACTACATCTTGTGGATGATCAGCCCTCTACATAGGTATTAATGGATTATGTACAGTGGGCTTTCCAGCAGGTACATGAAGAATGGGTAGAGGTATATTGGGCTTGGATTTCTGTACTGTAATGGTAGATAAATAAAGCTCCCTCATTGACTTTCCAATGCTTTCCACCATGAATCACTAACTTTTTAGATTAGTAGTTGAAATAGGTCCTTGCATTTTGGCAAGATCTCACATATGTGGAACTACATGTATGATGATCTGGGACTGCACAGATCACATGCATATTCAAAAGGTAACATCATTTGTGATTCCTTAGATCTACTCATTTATACAAAATTCCTGAAAGCAAGGATTCTTCATAGTCATTTTTGCAGTGAAAGCATATCGGTAGCAATCATATAACAATGAGCCTATTTCATATATTTAGAACTCAAGCTAAGTGAGATTTTGGGAAAATAAAACTCCCTAACTGTTGTTACAGTACACATCTAACATCTTGGAGTTTAAGTTTGTATTAAGCAAGCTTCCATGGGACTTTGGGTGGTGGTTGTTTTGATAAAATTATATGGTAAGTTGTAATGTATTCCAGGTTTTGAAACTAACTGGCTATGATGAAAGGAAGACCATAGAAGTCAGAGGCAGAAGAGACCAACTAGATCATCCAATCCATCTCTCTGCCAATGTCACACAAATTACTTGGAAAAGCACAGTGTTAATTTTTCATTTAAAAAAAAATCAAAATCTCAAACTGAAATTTTCAATTTTTGGCCAAATATTTTTGGGTTTCATCAGTTTTCAGCTGAGGTTTTTTTCTTCCAGTTGGAATTCCCTGCTCCCCCTTCCAAAAAATTGGGGTTTCTTTACTAAAATCTGAAAGTTCCAAATTGGAGGAGGGTAAGAAAAGGATATTTTCTGAAAAGCTCTAGTTTAGGTGATCAAAGCTAGGCACCCACTTTGAATGCCACTGTTGAAAATTTTGGATTTAGCTCTTTTAATTTTTCCTTCATAAGTCAATCCAGCTTACTGATCATTTGCTGAACTCCCTCCAATGTATCCATGTTTAACAAGATGTCACAGGTGAGAATGCAACAAAGCTGTCTAGAACGGTATTTTGTTTCCTCCAAGCTCTAGGATAATTGCATTGCTCTTTTCTGCTGCCTTGCAACACAACAAACTCATGCCAAATTTACTGTGCACTAATCACCTACAAGTCTTCCTTGCACATTAGTGCTTTCATGGTACATAAATGCTCCTTCACAACAAAGCCCTGTGGCTCAGATTATTATTTCACAAAGGCTGAAAAAGGATTGATCTCTATAAAATAGATCAAGGTTAGTCGGGGAGGAGAGGGGTAAAAAAATCCAGGTGGGAAAAAAACAATTTAATTAAAGCTCAATATTGTCACAAGAACAAATGGTATATGAACTGACTATGGATAAATGTAGGCGGGAAATTAGAAGGTTTCTAATCATCAGGGAATGAGGTTCTAGAACAGCCTTTCAACAGAAGCAATGAAGGCAGATGACTAATTTTAAAATGGAATTTGATATATTTATAAATGGGATTTTATGACAGGATGGCCTGTGATAGAGGACTAGACTCTGTAACCCAGAAGGTCTTTTTCAGTCCTCTGTAACATTGTGAGGTATAGAATATCAAATGTTTCACTAAAAATTCAATTGTTGCATCATCACATTCAACACACACATGCAGGCTGTTGCATCCATTCCATCAAAAAAAAAATCAATCATTTGTCATACATAGGTGTGGCAGAATTTGATTTTTTATAATTTTGACAATTCAAATTTTTACAGTTGTGGGAAATTAGGGTTTATACGACGTGCAAGATTAGACAAATGACCCGGGAGGAGAATACAAATATTGCTCAGGCATGCAGGAGTGAAATCAGGAAGGTCAAATCACACTTGGAGTTGCAGCTAGCAAGGGGTGTTAACAGTAACAAAAGAGTTTCTACAGGTATGTTAGCAACAAGGTGGTGGTCAGGGAAAGCATGGGCCCCTTACTGAATGGAGGAAGCAAACTAGCGATGGAGGATGTGGAAAAAGCTAATGTACCTCAATGCTTTTTTTGCCTCTGTCTTCACAAACAAGGTCAGCTCCCAGACTACTGCACTGGGCAGCACAGTATGGGGAGGAGGTGACCAGCACTTTGTGGAGAAAGAAGTGGTTCAGGACTATTTAGAAGAGTTGGATGAGCACAAGTCCATGGGAGTGGATCTAATGCATGAAAGGGTGCTAAAGGAGTTGGCAGATGTGATTGCAGCATCATTGGCCGTTATCTTTGAAAACTCATGGTGATCAGGGGAGGTCCCAGATGACTGAAAAAAGGCTACTGTAGTGCCCATCTTTTAAAAAAGGAAGAAGGAGGATCCAGGGAACTTCAGGCCAGTCACCCTGTGGATAAGGGGAAAGCAGTGGATGTGTTATTCCTTGACCGTATCAAAAGCTTTGCTAATGTCTCCCACAGTATTGTTACCAGCAAGTTAAAGAAGAATGGGCTGGATGAATGAACTATAAGGGGGATAGAAGGATGGCTGGATCATTGGGCTCAATGGGTAGTGTTCAATGGCTCCATGTCTAGTGGCAGCTGGTATCAAGTGGAGTGCCCCTAAAGGTCGGTCGTGGGCAGGGCTGGTGTAACCACTAGGTGAACTAGGAGGCCGCCTAGGGTTCCAAGATTTGGGGGCACCAAAAAGCGGTGCCCAACATTTTTTTTACACTATTGCTGAAAAACAAATGAATAAAGAAAAGAGAAACATCATTTAAATTGTTGTTCTCTCGTACATTACAACTATAGCCTATGCCAGCTCTGCGTTGCGGGCAGAAGCGTATTGCTTCACAATGGTACAAAATGGCAATGACATCATTTTTCTCATTGCGCACAGCTGTTACCCATTCTGACAGGCTGTTTATAATGCTAAGTTTACTAGTTTTCGGAGGTTGTCGACTGAGGCGAACTATTTTTGTTGAGTTGTTTCAGATCTAAAACTCTGGCAAGTGCTGCTGCATCATTTTGCTAATACCTTGTGTCAATTGTATGTGTATGTTAAGTATTTAAGTGTATATGTTTATGTGTGAATATGCGTGTGTAGGTTGTTGAAATTTGTCATATTGATATTGTCAGTTGTGGTATGATGGAGTATCTGCCATTTTAATTTTATAAATTTTATAATAACAATAATTGGATATTACAAAGATAGAATAAAATGTAGATTTTGATATGAAAGAATGAAGGAAGGAAGTATACCTGACTTAAAAGGTGTATTTTTGAAACTATTTTGAAAGTTTATAATAAGTGATGCTCTGGGGGGAGTGCACAAGGTGGAAGTTTCACCTAGGGCACAAAATATCCTTGTACCGGCCCTGGTTGTGCGGATGGTTTTGTTCAATATCTCCATTAATGATTTGGAGGATGGCATAGATTGCACCCTCAGAAGTTTGCAGATGAGACTAAACTTGGAGGAGTGGTACATATGCTGGAGGGTAGGGATAGGATACAGAGGGACCTAGACAAATTAGAAGATTGAACCTTATCAGATTTTCTTTTGGCCCAACAAGGACAAATGCAGAGTCCTGCACTTAGGAAGGAAGAAATCACATGCACTGCTACAGACTAAGGACTGTAGCTACACAGCAGTTCTGCAGAAAAGGACATAGGGGTTACAGTGGACGAGAAGCTGGACATGAATTAACAGTGTACCCTTGTTGCCAAGAAGGCTAACGGCATCTTGAGCTGTATAAGTAGAGGCATTGCCAGCAGATTGAGGGACATGATCATTCCCCTCTCTTCGGCATTGGTGAGGCATCATCTGATGTACTGTATCCAATTTGGGCCCCACACTACAAGAAGGATGTGAAAAAATTGGATAGAATCCAGCGGAGCGCAACAAAAATGATTAGGGGGCTGGAGCACATGATTTATGAGGAGAGGCTGCAGGAACTGGGATTATTTAGTCTGCAGAAGAGAAGAATGAGGGGGGATTTGATAGCTCCTTTCAACTACCTGAAAGGGGTTTCAAAGAGGATGGATCTAGACTGTTCTCAGTGGTAGCAGATGACAGAACAAGAAGTAATGGTCTCAAGTTGCAGTGGGGGAGATTTAGGTTGGATATTAGGAAAAAAACTTTTCCACTAGGATGGTGATGAAACACTGGAATGGGTTACCTAGGGAGATGGTGGAATCTCCTTCCTTAGGAGGTTTTTAAGTTCAGGCTTGACAAATTTGGGGATTGGTCCTGCTTAGAGCAGGGGCTTGGACTCGGTCTCCTCCAACCCTGATATTCTATGATTCCAATATTATCATTTCCTCTAGGGTTAGATCTACACCTCAATAAGAGGTTTTTTAACCATAGTTTAGATGCACCATAGGAGTCTAATACTGTATCTTTTGTGCTTCCAAATCTCCTGTCAGTAAAGTTGTTGAAATTTTTAGGTGTGTCAGGAATACAGAATCATGGTGGCAGATGGTATCAGACATCTGATTTGTTGCTTATCACTGCACTGTGTGTTGACCAGTTGTGGAGTTGATTTAGAGGTGTCTCACTTAAGCCCTTGCCCTTTTTCTGCTGAGCCTTTTTGACCCTATAGCAAAGATGTTTTTTCCACTTTAGATTATTGCTGCAGAAAATCAGCTCATGAAGTCACATTTTGTTATTTGGGCTTGGCAAACCTAACAGCAAAACAGCAAGGCAAAAAGGTTCTTATGAAATAAGAGGTAGGGAGACTAAAACCGGCTCCACCAGAGGACCCTATGGATCATTACCTCACAGCTGCCTGGCCTATTTCCCACGTCCCTCCCAGTGTACTGGCAGTAGGAACAGATGGAGTTTTTGGCAATTTTTGTAATCCATCATTGTCTCCCACATAAGTCGGCAGTAGAAATGGGAGCAGAAACACGTCACCAATAGAGGCATCTCACTAATAATCCACTGTAATATAATTAAAGATTGAAGACATGTTTAGTCAAGACATTTGTAGATTATCTAAATTAATTTAACAAAATGAAATGTTGCTTGGGCCATGTAGAAATCTGTTGAGGGACTTGTAAAAACAAGTGGCTGCTAGTCATGGGAAATAAACTGGAAAGGCAACAGCTAGTTGCTTAAGCTCGTGCTAATGGACAATATTGAGTTATGAAGAAAAACTGATGGTTTTGAATATTCTTTGAAACAGTTTTGAGAATTTTAAGGATCCCTAAAATTGCTGGATAAGGTCCTCAGTATATTTAAAAACATTCTTATGATTTAGGATTTACCAAGAATTTCCATCCTTTCAGGCTTTGTAGTGCATTGTGGTGTTCCTGTGAATTTCTACATACAGTACCTAAGCTGGAGTTCCGGAGTCGATGGGGGCGCTGCGATCGATCGATTTCTCACGTCTTCATAAAATGTGAGAAATCGATCGCCAGAAGATCGATGGCTACCCGCCGATTCGGCCGGTCGTGAAGACATACCCTTAGTTGAGGTGAAATTCTCTTTAGAAAGTGGTCATATCAACAGTAAAGTTTATTGCCTGCTGCAGGCTGCCTGACTAGAGTAAATTTCTTAGGTACAGAGTTGCTGCCTACAGATTATACTAAAGCCAACAAGCATTACATTGTTTAACATACCAAAACAGGTAAGGGAACATAATTTTTCTGTAAACTTTCTGTGGCTGGATGAGGATCAGTGTCTGGGGGGACCATCCCTAGAAACATTAGGCTCAGAAAGTGTATTGCATAATCACAGGATTATTTTCTCCCCATTCACAAAAAGTTTGTATTTGTGCTGGAGATATAATGAACATTTTTTGTTTTTTAATTACCTTTCCCCCAGCTCTTTGGCAAGGGATTATGGGACTCTTATCCTCTTACTGGTTTAAGCACAGGCTCATCCTATATTGCATCTCCTGGATTCAGTTTGTTAGTGCCTTTATCAATAAGATTAAGAGATGAGCATGCTTGGGTGATCTCAGTTCTGAAGTGTGTGCTCAGTTATTAGTCTTGCTTTCATAGAGGAACAGCTCCTGTATCACCCTAATATTTATATTTTTGAGGCTGTAGAGGAGACAAAGGTTTTTTTTAAGAATAAAATATTCTTAAAACACATTTTAAAGTGTAGTCAGAGCAGCATCTAATCTTCAAATCTCACAATGATCTCTTGGATAATTAGTACTGGGATTGTTTTAAGAGGTCTATTCTTGCCTTCTTTCTATGCTATTCTTAATATGACATATCTTGTTAGGCCTGGTCTACAGTATGAGATTTGGGAATTAGCTGAGTTTATTCAAAATAAAACTGATTCCGTCCACACAACCAAACCGGTGTTGTCAATTTAGAGGGCTCTTAAATCTGGTTTCTGTACGCCACCTTGGCAAGTGGAGGAGTGCTAAAAATCGACATCACAGTTCCGGATTAGAGATACTGTGGACACAATTCGATACTATTGGCCTCCAGGAGCTATCCCAGAATGCTCCATTGTGACACTCTGGACAACACTTTCAACTCTGATGCACTTCCCAGGTAGGCAGTAAAAGCCCCGGGAACTTTTGAATTTCATTTCCTGTTTGGCCACTGTGGCGAGCCCACCATCACAGGCGACCACGCAGTCCTGGATTCGCAGATGAGCTCTAGCATGGTCCAAAATAAAATAAATTAAATTCTTCTAGCTCAGTGTGTGAATGAAATAATTTACATTTATTAAATGCACTCTTCCCCCCCCCTTTTCTTTGCCCTAGTAAAAGACTCTTACTACACTTATAACACCAAAATAAGATGGGTCAAGTTCAAATCTGGTGCAAGCAAGTACAACACCCATTGGGTTTACCTTCTTTAAACATTTCACCAATTGAGTTTTATTAGTACCAATATTCATGGAAATATCCAAGTTGCTTGCTTGAATATTCATAGAAATGGAACTTCAAACTGAACCTTCTTTTTTTTTTTAAATTATTTCTTTTTTGTGCACCAGAAATGCACTCTCATCAAATAAGGGAACAAAGTATCACCACATGAATCATCTTTACAATCACAGCTAACAAATAGAGCCTCAGAGAGTATTTGCCATCCACATAGTATTCCCATTACAGTAGCAGGCAGAAAATTCCACTCAGCAACAGTTCCCTATTTTGCCAAGCACCAGGTAGACATACAACAGGAGATAGTCTGTCCTAAGAGCATACAGTCTACGGTTCAATGTAACTTTAATAAATGTGAATAATGTATAATGTCAAAGAAGTCACAGCCTGCTCCTGGAATTCTGCAAGCAGAAGGGAGGCTAGTTGTTAGCTCAGCTCTAATGTTGACACTGTAGTCATTTTAGGGAAGGTAATACATGGACTAAAGATGGACAAATATGGTGCCCAAAACCCCACAGCAGATCAGCCTAGCTGAGGCTCTTCCTGAAGAAGCTTCCATATTAGGGCTATCTTGACAGAGCTGGTCAAATTATCCTCCTTACAAAGCATGGTATGAACTTCACAATAATCCTCCCCCTTTTGATGTTTTCCCCTGCATTTCATAGAGCTGTCCCACATTTTGTGGATGTGAATGATGGAAAACTTTGATCAACTTTATTCTCCTCTATTTTCACGGCTGTGCTGGTCAGGTGCCAGAGGACCATAGACAACTTCTTCTTCAATGACTACTGGTACCTACAGTTGCAAAAGTTTGCAGAATGCCTTGAATGTTTCATCCAGCATAAGGCCTCTAGTTAAGTATCCACCTCGTTTCCCCCCTTGCCTGCAATATACTGTAATTTCTGGGCAATGCAGGTTTGCTAGAGTGACAGATCAAAAATGATCTAGTTTTTGCTTTATATCACAGCAAAGAAATCCCTTAGTGGCACATTCAATTCAATAAACCCTTTAATTCTCTCTGCTATCATGGTGCACACAGCTTCCCGTTGCCATGAGCTAAGTAATCAGCAATGAAGCAGACTAAAAAGGAGGGAGGAGAAAAAGGCAAGATAAAAGTCAGTGGCATAAGCAACAGCAGACAAGATCAGATATAAAATAGTCATGAGTTAGCATTGTGGCATCACAGTCAGGAGCATATTATTTTTCTCATAGGAGACACTGTCTTTGCCCATGGGGAAAATAGCAAACATTATTCCTTCCTTGGACAGAAGTGATTGTTTTTCCATGTCCAGATATGGTTCTCATTTAAAGTAAACCTTTAAAGCTGATGCAATCCCACTTGGGGATGGAAAGAAGCCTCACTGCCACTCATCTTGAGAAGGGTGGTAGAAAGAAGCACACAGTTTGTATTCAACTACTGCCTTGACTACATTCATAACAACAGGCAATGCCAGAAAAGAAAAAGAAAACTCAGAGGGCTCAAGAAGCCTGCATTTATACTGGTAATTTTAATGAGGGAAAATTCAATGTTTACAGTAGACAGCAACTGCAATTTTAGAATCTTTTGCTATAGCAATTCTAAATGTGGTTCTCAGATATCCAAGTTCTCTATAATAAGCCTCTGTAGGCTTTATTCCTAGAGGTTGTGTGTGGCTTTGCAGCGTATATTTATAGTAAACTTTCAATAGTCAGCATGGCAGCAAATATTCTCTTTCCCTTTGCTCTCATTCTCTCTTTAAACCACTCCCTCCAACTTTCCCTATCTTCATAAACTAACTGAGAGGGGGAGAAAAGCATCTGACCTATAATTCTGTTTGAAGGGACAATGCCAAAATAATGTTTCACAAGGAATGCTGGCAGAATCTGCTCAAGGTCTGTCTGAGCAGTGTGGTCTATGCATCAAGACAAGGAGGATTAGTACCAACCTCTATTATGTCTATCCTAGGGAAGAAAGGCAGGCAGTTACCTTGCTGGTAGTGTTACTGATCTACTGAAAACTGCTATTGTATGGTCTATTAACGGCGCTGTAACTCCTTTATTTTCCTGACATTTCTACTCAATCTTTTGAAATGAATTAAGGGGCTTCACATTATGAATTCTAGTATCTGAAATGTTCCAAAAGCAAAGGCAGCAATGAATATATAGCCATTATCATTAGCTAACAAAACCTGGAATATCAAATGTGCAGCTGTTTTATCACCACAACATCATCTTTACATTCACAGCAAAGCTTGCTTCTCAGATCCACAGGGCAGGTACTGGTCCTTATCCTTGGCTCCATTTAGACTACATTGTACCATTCCACTCCTGAAATGCAAAGCAGACTTATGGGCTTTTTAAATAGCCTGCTGAGAATTCCCAGTGTATAAGGCAAGCTTCTAGTGGCATGGCACCAACTGGATGCCTCCCTCAACATTAAGCTTCTCTAGAGTATAGTAGGATAGATGAAGAAAAGGGGATGTGGGCAAATCCCCACCGAGCCCAGTGAGCTACAGTTGTAGCTTAAACTTCTGGGGTTTAATGGAGCGGTCATCATAAATTTTAGGGCAGTCCTAAGACTGCTCTCATTTGCTTCTTGGACCAGCTATGGTAGCCCAGAGAGCAGAGGTGATTTACAGCTCTTTCCCCCCAAAACCAGCACTAGGCACCAGACTACTGGTCCTTGGGATTTTGCCTAGAGATTCCAATACTCTACTTTCAATGCTTGTGTTAATATGGAAAGCAGAATATTTACAATGAAACTTACTATGCAAATTGGAGAGAATAATTTTGTTTTAGGAAATATTAGGGACATAGTTACCTCCAAGTGTTTCTAGGAAATTAAAAGCAGGTAGGACCCAATCTAATGACCCTATGGAGTTCATATATCTGAAGTAAGAGTTTACACAGGGCCCTCTTTTCAAACATTGGTGACCTTTGAGTGCTCAGTTTTACTCATACACACATATGCTATTTTTTGATGTGTACATCCTGTTAAGGAATAATTAATAAGACTTGGCTTCCTTCACACCATGCTTCTTCCTTACACTAACTCCTAGGGCCTAGAGAGGAAAGCAGGAGTCCTTTGATTACATTTATGATTTTGCTAATAATGCAATTCCAATTCAGTCCAATGATCAGCATGACAAGTGTTCCCAAAGACAAGCCCCCTCAGATCTCTGTCAGAGGTGGGTATGACCTACCCAGGAAAGAGTTATATGTTATGTTTGGGTTTCATCCCATCTGTCCACTTTTCTTTACTGTGCATTCCTGATCAGGTAGTAGGTGCTACATAGCATGATGCCACATCTGTCTTTTCTTTCTCCCAGCGTTAGGCTCAGTTTTTCTGATCACTTTTCAATGAAAATTCTCTTATGATAGCTTGAGGAAATAACTTTCCTGCACCTCCTTGTTCATCAGAGGCACTTCCTTCTCCACTGTCTGTCCCAGAGGGTCAACATATTTCTAGCAGCTATCCTAGGGGCATCTTTCTGCATAATTTCAGGAGCAATAAAAGTTGATACAAATGCAGGATAGTGGGTTCTGTTTATTTGTAGCAACCATTATGTCAATCCCGTATCCCATTTACATTGCTATGAATGCAATATTTTGTCTCAGTTTCTGCTGCAGATTTTTTTTAAAAAACTCATCATTATTTGCTTGCTGGAAGAAGCAATTCTTACCCAACTACATTTTCTTGTGACCGCTGGCGGTCAGTGTCTGTTGTAGCTTAAATGGTGCAGGACAAGGTAAATTTAAATTCACACCAGCAAGTGGCTGTCATCACCACATTACTGCCTCAAAGTCATTTAGAGGATACAAATCAGCATAACAACATTCAGCACTTGTACTAGGAATGAAAAAGGAACAGAGTTCAAAATAGGATTTTTAGTATTGCCACTAATATGACCTGTCTCTGATCCACTCTAGCACATGCATAAAACTTTGCTAAGTATAGACTGGGAACCCTAAAAAACACTAGGGAGCAGATTCTCTTTACACTAATGCCCCTTTAAACCACTTGGCAGTCGCTTCTGAAGTCATAGGCCCATATTTACATATTCATTACATTTTGTATTTTATGTATTAACCTCAGTGAGGTGCCCCCTTATTTAAACCTGTATGAGAAGAAAAACAGGCTGTAGTCCACTTCAAACCGATGATCAGATCATTCATCATTTTGCATTAGCGCCACTATGTGTAACTCTTCAACACCATTCAGATATAACACTCAATTATAACAGTTCTACTGCTCTTGGTGGGACACTAATATATTAGCTTTTTCTAGTACGTGTTCTGTACAGGACATGGAAATGATTTCTATGGATTAGTTTACATGGCTAGGAAAAAAGATTTTTTTCAACTTGTTAAACAAGATTGCTTTTTAATCTGAAATATTTTATCAGGCTGGATAATATTTTCCCATATGGCATAAAGGATAATAAATAGTTTAAAGTGATTTTATTTTGGCTTTGTTTTCTCTCATAAGAAAAAGCACCCTGAAAATCAGATTGTACTTAATACATTCTCTTCGGTGTGGGTAAACACAGTCTTAGGACTGGGGAAGCCAGACATTCTAATTTAGAAAAGCTTTGCTTTGTCCCTTCTGTTTTAAGAATACTGTACAAGGAAGAACATTTTAGTCTTATAGAGACTGAGCAATCTAATTAGAATTCTATTTACCCTAAAATAAGTAAATAAATGAATATAATGAAGGTTAGTCACATCTTCTGAAGGGGATTCCCCAGTCTCTTCCAGGTTCCTGGTGTTCCCCTTCTCTTAGTTATTTCCCCCACCTATATATTGCTCTAGTTACTGATCTTCCACTAAAACTTGTCAACACTGTTCTTGACTCAGCTAGAGGTGTTTAAGAAAGAATAAGAAAGTCCTTTCAAACCAGCAGTCCTACTGAATACAATTGTGTTTTGTTGGGTTTTTCTGAGTGAAGTGTGGCATTTACCTATGGCACTGTAAGTAGGATGTAGGAAATTGATGTGCATGTGGGTAATACCACAAGTAAGAACCAGGTAGTGGTCTTACAGCTTTACCATTTAATCAATCCTTGGAAACAGGTCACTTAGTTTCCTTTAGTTCAGACACATTGCATGCACACAGGACCTCCAGCCCAAACACACTGATACGGATTCTAATTTCCCATATTTGGGAAAGGTGGGGACAATGCTCCTAGAAATCCGAGTGTGCTTATTGGACTCAGTGGATAAAGCAACTCAAATAGCTTTATCTTTGGACATTTCCCCCCGCCCACTGCTACACTTAGTTCTGTGCTGCTGCTGGCAGCGGCACTACCTTCAGAGCTAGACAGTTGCAGAGCAGTGGCTGCTTGCCAGCAAAGCCACCGCCAGCAGCAGCACAGATAAGGATGGCCTAGCTACTCTTATTTCTACACTGCTGTCTGGAGACCTGGGCCATCAGTCAGCCACCGCTCTCCGGCCACCCAACTCTGAAGGCAGTGCAGAAGTAAGGGTGGCAATACTACAAATCCCCCTGCCCCCAACTCCCTTTTGGGTCAGGACTTCTAGTTTGAGAAATGCTGGTCTCCCCCGTGAAATCTGTATAATACAGGGTAAAAGCACACAAAAAATGAAATTTCATGGTGGGAGACCAGATTTCACAGCCCGTGACATGTTCTCCATGGCTGTGAATTTGGTAGGGCCCTACTTATAAAGGCTACATATTGCTTTCCTTTTGGACATTTCAGAACACAGTGAGAGATGCTGAAGCTAACGTATTACATAAACTATGTAGTTCAGTTCCATAAATCAAATCCAAGAAACAGTTACAGAAAACTAGTTTATTTTCCACTAGAGCTTCAATAGCAAATAATGTGCAACATTTGTGATTTTACAGCTGTCCTGGAAGCCATACATTGGGTCCATGTGGTGATTAGTGCATCACTACATAATGATGTGAACTTCAGGTATCGTGGTGTATTCCATACTCTCACTATGTCTGTCATGTGCTCTGCCTAGGGCTATATTCCTGATGTTGTCAGGTTCCCAGGATTGTGCAGTAATTCTTTCATATTAAAACAGTCAGCAACTAGTAATCTACCAGCCTACCATGTATCATGCAGTGACAGGTAGATAAGCAAGTAGGGAGAATGGATTCATGATGTCCTGGATATCATACTGTGTTTGTGTAAAATTCACCAGTGCCTCTGAAAAGTGATTCTCCTTCCCTGTAATAGGAGGAGGACTGAAACATTTTATAATCAGAAAGAATGACAATGGGTTCTCCATAGCAATGACAAGATGGATGTGCAACTAGCAGGGTTAGCATGAGGTGAAAAATGAGCACCCAACTAATGGGGTGGGGGGAGGAGAGGGGACAGAGATGGCCATATATACACAGCTGAAATAAGATATTAATATGACCTTGGTGTTTCAGCACTTTCTTAACTTAAGTAACTTCTGAAGAGAAGCAGCAGAATGTTTTATTTTTTCATTTACACTGTAAATTCAGTACCAGAATATTGAGTAATTCCAGGAAGATCAGATTTATGCCCTCTTGCCTGAATTACAGGCTAAGAAACAAATCCTGTTCTTGGCTAGACCAGTATAAATCTGGAGTAAAACCACTGACTTCAGTAGAGTGACTTGATTTATAACAGTACAATTGAAAGCAGAATTCAGTTCTGTTTCATTACTCTAGATTTCTCAACCACATCAGGCAATAATACAAAGTTCTACGTTAGTCAAAAATTCACATTTGAAATTTTTGTGAAATGAAAACTGATACCTCAGTTCTACCAGCATAGTGTCTGAACTGACAGACACCAAGCAAATACTCTACCTACCATAGTGGTCAGATGGTTGACGATATCTAGAGCTGGGTGAGAATGGTCTACCCATCCTGTGAGGACTTGAGATTTTGAAGAAAAAAAAAATCCCATCCTAAATAGAGATGTCAAAAATCTCAATTCTCGTCCTTCCCAACTGAAAATAGTTTCAGATTGGGCCCATGTTGTTTCCAACATTTAAATTGAATCATGGTAAAAGTAAAGTGATTTTTAACCAAGAACATGTCAAAAATGGGACATGAAAAAAAAGAGTGGAACTATTCTGTTTCAACAGTCAGCCTCTGCCAAAGAAAAAGTGTGTAATCAAAAAAGTCCTAGTCATCTCTCTGGATAGCATGAACTGAAGTAGGATTAGAGGTGCAGATGGGGTCTAATTTTTCTCCCTTTATGCTGCAGGAGATGTCAAGGCAATAGAAATGCAATTTATTCTCCTGACAAGGAAGAGTCTTGGTAGCTAGAGAGCCAATAAAGTCAGTTCCTACCTCCCCTCTACAACCCCTGCCTGTGGCAGGGAAAAGGAGCAGGCAGAGGACTATATGTTTTCACTATGCTCAGCTGGCATATACTCCTTTGGAGGATCTTCAGAGATGTAGGGGGTTATAACTGGTTACCAGATTCTATTCCTGCCTCTGGGTTGGGTCAGAGTGTAAACCTCTAGGAACTGGAATGTGGCAGAATATTTGTGGTGGGTCAGTAACATCTCTGGAAAGTATCCCTTCAGAATAGGTTATAGAGGCCTTCCTTAGTTGTCTTGTAGAAAAAGATCATGATTGCCAAGGAAAGATTTAGTGTGATGACTTTCACTAGTACCTGGAAAAAAAAAATCAATAAGTGGCTCAAACAAGGCTAAATGCTTCTTTTGGTTACAACGGTCCACTGAAATCCAGAGTAAGGCCTTGAAAATCCAGAACTCCTCCAGGGACTTTGGTTCATCATCTGTTTAAATGGCCTCCTGATACCATCTTCAAAAGGTATTCACTATAGTTATCCCTTGTGAAATGGTGTATGCTACCATGACCTTTCTGTTGTGTGACTCGACAGGATTACTGTTACAGCAATTCATGAAATAAAAAGTGGTTCTCTCCCAGTGACTGTATTCTTAGGAGCCTCTGCAGAAGCTTAATTGTTTGATAAGCCCCAAAGCAAAATGAATTAGGTCACAATCCCGTACTATTCTCTGAAGTGCACCCTTCACCTTTGTATTCCCCTGCTCCACTCACATATCCCAAAGACATATTAAAAAAAAAAAAAAAAAAAAGGAAGAAACAGTAATCCCTGCTGTTCCTCCATTTTTCCCTCCATCCATCCACTCTAGTTTTCTTCCCCACAGCTCTCCCTGGCAGCTCTAGAAACCCCCCCCAGTCCAAGATATTTAATTCCTCCACCCATCCTCCTTTCCATGCTTCTCTCTTTACTATTTCTACCCAAAGTATGATCTCCCTGTGTTTCCCAGGTCTGGCTCTTCCTGCAGAGAAAGAGAAGTTGCTGCATCTGGGAACTCTTCTGTTCGTGCAGGCACATCTATTCCTCTAGCTGCAGCTCTTGACAGCACCCTCACTTCTTTGGAGACAGCTCTTCTCTTAGAGATATGGTATATATGGAATCCCCTAGCAGATGGGGAGTTCCCATGCACCACAGGGAAAGTACTGATAATGAGGACACTCTGCTAATGAGTGGGCATGTTTGCTTCCATTGGGGTATGCCAATTAAAGGATCCCACTGTATGGTGGTATTTGTACAGTGCCGAAATAATAAAACTTCCGTTTCTGTAAGGAGAGAGAGGTGACACGAAGAAAATTTTTTTATACACAGATGGAAGATGAGACTTAGGAAATACAGAATTTAAAATGGCTATTTTTCTCGGTCTTCAGATGCCAGTTGGGACTGCAACGTACAATAACTGAATCCTAGCAATATGGCTGCTCCAGTCAGTCTAAGATGATCTTACCTATCAAGCCCTAAGATTTGATATGTGGAACTGCTGCTTCTATTTTATAGACATCCCAAACTCACGGCAGTTGTCCATATGTGCAATTTTTTCCTCCGATATAGATTTCTGAGCTACTCTGCCTTGAAGTTTCCTGCTAGATAATCCCATCTCTTTGCAAGCAACAAGTGTCCTCTGACTGGGTGGCGAGGACAAGGAGATCTGGAACAGCTCTGTGCTTCTTCCCCTCTTGCCAAGGCATCACAGCTTGCACTCTGCAGTTTTCCTAGTACCCCACAATGTATAATAATAAATGGAGATATACGACAGATTTTTTTGCCCCAGATCCCTAAATGGCCCCCTCAAGGATTGAACTCACAACCCTGGGTTTAGCAGGCCAATGCTCAAACCACTGAGCTATCCCTCCCCCCATATATATATAGATTAGTTACAGCTATGAGAAAAATCAAAAGCTGCCACATCTGCTGAGAAATGCTGGATTCTTAATTCAAGTAGGAGAGTTGTGAAATAGGGAAAGAGCAAAAGTTGGAGCAGGTCTCCCAAAACTAAATCTTGAACATCCAAATGCTCCAGCCAGGACCCAGACATTCTCTCTCTTTACTCAGAGTGAGCATTTTAGTAATTGAAATATTCAAAAAGAGTAGGAAGTCATTGTGTAGCCATGAATGAACATCCCCCCCCGCCCAAGAGGCTGATAAATGGGAAATATATTTATCATTGATCTGAGAGAGACACAGGGTCTGGGTTCTCATGAAAGTGAGGAGGGAATCTGTGAAGCCTGAAAGAGCTTGGTTTCAATCCAGAGAGGCAAGACACCATTTTCTTGCCTTATATGCTAAAAATAAATTAATAAGAGAGTGTTAGCATCAAAAGCTACGCAGAGATCAAACTGAATGAGAAAAGGGAGGGATAAATGTTCAGACATGGAACAAGTCATTAACCAGCTGGTGAAGGGCCTACATGGAGCAGAAGGTGGAGGGAATCAAAATAACATGGTTTTAGTGGCCCCTGGTCATTTTTACATACAGTATCAGATTATTTCCAAGTGTGCTAGAGATTAACCCTTCAACTTCTTTCCTTTAAAAAAGGGAATAAAGCAGTTCTGCAGGGCCAAGACAAGCTCTAAGTGTTTCACTTTATTTGCAGTGCGCCCTTGTAGAAAATCTAAGCCAGCAGGAATGCTCAGTATTTCTGCATTAGTATAAATCAGTTCCAATTCTCCATTAGAAAAGTGTATGAAAATTAAAGCTATGTTCAACTAACAACAGAATGAGAACAAAAGCATTTCCACATACACACTAAGAACAACTATAGTATTTTAGTTAGAGTGGATATATGGTGTTCCCATAATGCAGGTAAAACATTTTAGACAGAAGCTGTACACAGGGATAAGGAAGAGGGAGTGTACATTTTCCTGCTCCTAGTTGGTCAAACATAAGTAATAAATCCCACATGCATATTTCCTTGTAGAGAAATAGAAAACAGCAACAATAAAAACCTATAGTCTCAAGGCACAGAAGGGCTCTGCTAGATTTTCAAAGTTTGGTTAGTAAAACATTTGAACACAGAAATATGAAAGTTATGGCAATTGTGTACTTTAATGTTTTCATAAAACAACAACAAAGACTTCTCCTTAATGGCTCATGAGGGAGAAGCCATAACAAAGTAGCAGGCATCGTATCATTGACGGAATCATATAGCAGGTCAGGATCTTCAGTTTCATCCATAAATGTATAGCCAGGTCTTTTCTGAGGTAGTCGAACAAACTCCTCACATCTCCTAATGTTCAGCTTTATTATGTCAGACACCGCAATAGAAATAGCCAATTGTATCTCATTTAGCTAATAAAGATAAGGATTCTGTAGAAAAGGAATAAAAGGTTTCTGAAGATACCATTAGATTACATATGTGGTTGTGTCTGATGCAAATTATATTGCATTAGCAAAGAGAGAGATTGCTCTGAAATCAAGTCAATATCACACAAACTATAGTATAAATAAAAATACACGCACCTCCTCAACCATCCCCTGAGTCCACATCATCCAAGTCTCATTTTGGACACCAATTTAGAGGAAAGTTGTTCTTTGGGCGGGAGGCAGGGGTCTAACTGCATGTATGTAATTGTATATCATGGTATGCATGGACTCATCCGGAGTACTGTGTCCAGTTTTGGGCCCCACACTACAAGGGTGTAGGAAAAATTGGAAAGAGTCGAGCAGAGGGTAACAAAAATGATTAGGGGGCTTAAGCACATGAACTACAAGAAGAGGTTGAAGGAACTGGGATTGTCTAGTCAGCAGAAGAGAAGAATGAGGGGGGATTTGATAGAAGCTTTCCATTACCTGAAAGGGGATTCCAAAGATGATGGATCTAGATTGTGCTCAGTGGTACCAGATGACAGAACAAGGAGTAATGGTCTCAAGTTGCAGTGTGGGAGGTTTAGGTTGGATATTAGGAAACACTATTCCACGAGGAGGGTGATGAAGCACTGGAATGGGTTACCTAGGGAGGTGGTGGAATCTCCTTCCATATTGGTTTTTAAGGTCAGACTTGACAAAGCCCTGGCTGGGATGATTTAGTTGGGGATTGTTTCTGCTTTGAGCAGAGGGTTGGATTAGATGACCTCCCTATGTCCCTTCCGACCCTGATATTCTATTATTCTATGAATTTCTGCTCTTCATTACATTGGTATGAATTCAGAGTAACTCCCTACTTGATCAATAGAAATTACTCTCAGTAATATCAGTTAAATCTAGAGCACTAATTGTCTATATTTTTCTGAAAAACAACATGCACATATATGGCATTGTAGAATTAACTCTATTTTATTATAGTATCATTATAAAATATAGTCCAGTGGCAACAATATATTGAAGAATATATTGCGCCTGCAGAGCACAGTGCTATGTTGGGGGAGATCTAGAACTGCACCTTCTCAGCTTAGCGGAATGCCCCATTTTGCCTCTGGTGTGCAAACTCCTACATGCTCTCCAACCCCTTTAAGAGGGGCATCCTATTTTCTCCATGTGACTAACCATCTCTGCTAGATGGTAGCTGTGACAAGCGGAGCCATGGCTCTGCCTATTCCCTGCCCCAAAAGAAAGTATTTTGGAATTTGCTGCCTGTGGGCAGGGACTACAATTATGAATGGCATTTATGGAAATGATGCTAGGGAGTTAAGGGAGGTTACCTTACACCCTCTCAGGAGTGGAGAAAGAAAGTTTGCAGGCCCACTACATTCTTCTCATGCTTCACATAGAGCCCTTGGCTGTAGTGGGGTTGCAAGGACTCAGAGTTTGTCTTTACAACCACGAGGACTAGAAACTTTTATTTAAAATAAAACAAACAAAGCTGAGGTTCTGATGTAAATCATTGCTCCACTAACTGTGGCCCTAAGCATGGAAGCATAATAACTATGCATTAATCCTCTGGTTGCAGAAGAACAAGCCAGGATCTAGATATAAGCAATTACAGTAATAGAATAAAAACACTCTACAAGCCAGGGTGGAAAAGGGAGAGACAAGCCAAAGGGCCAACGATGCGAAAAGTGAAATCCTGACCCCACTGAGTCAGTGGCAAGATTCCCTTGATTTCAGTACAGTCAGGATTACATCCATAGTATCTTAAATTTTGAATATTTCCATGCAGTCAGATATTGGTTTCAGGTTTGAGTAATATTATAATGTGATTAATTTGTGCAGCTGCTTTTACATATTTATTAAGCTGAATTTTACAGCTCCTTGGTAAATGATTTCAATGCATTTTCCCAGTATCATTAGCAAACAACTGGACATGCTAATCTCTCCATTGGAATTTGGTCTGCATAAGAGTTGACTAAAAAGGATAACTTTACCAAAAGCAATTTACAGAGCTTCTAGTGGAGGTAACATTGCTTTATGCAGTATATGCAACTGTACCAGCAACTTCAATCTCTTCCCTTGGCAGGGATGGGAGGTGCTGGCATGAGTGTATGGGTGATTTTACCTCCAAGGGCTCTCTTGGGATCCTTTTAGGGAAAAAGGAATTTAGGCCAATTATGCAATGTCATACTTGACTGTTTTTTGGTTTCAGATTAGGCGCTACTTAAAGTGACTGTTTTCTTCAGAGACCACTAAATAATAGTAGATAACATATAATTAGCATTTCACCTAATAGAAAGTAATGGATCCCAAGAGTTTTGGGCAAACTTTATGCCTCAGCTTGTAAAATCAATGCCTCAAATGGATGAAGAAGAGCAGCAGAGCTAGCAAATGGGGCAATGCATGAAGGTCAGAGCAACATCTGTTGCCCCCTTTGTGTTTTAGTTCTTGTGTAGTCATGCATGGCTTTCTGTAGTTTCAGAGTCATTCAAACATATAATAAATAGAGTTAAGTGAATGGAAACTTCCCACTTAAGAGGATAACTTCTTGGTAAATTCAGCTCAAGTTTCTCTTTAAAAAAATATAAATAACCTTGACAGCGACTAAAGTACATCTAGCAGCTTTTCAAATGTGCAGATTTCAGAGTGACAAATGACAAGAAGAGTCTGGAAAGCACAGTATAATCCACCATCTTTTTCAGCCTGTGGCTATTTCTGCTGAACAGACAGCCTGCAAGAGTGCAGTAAAAGGTGTTCATCCACTCTTCTTAACACCGTTTGCAGATTCAGACAAAAAGTAGCTGCTTCCCCGCCTCCCCCTAACGTACTATAATGGCAACTACTATTAGGCTGGCAATGGGAGCTGAGACCCCCGCTAGCAGGAGCCTGCGGGGAAACTCTAAAGCCGCAGCAGGCTGAGCACTTAGCCCGCTGCCGCTTCTCCGCTCGCTGCCACTTTAGACAAATTTATGTTGCTACTAGTGTAAAAGCCCGTGGACACGGGCCAAAGTGCTTAGGGAAGAGGAGCTGGGGGTCAGATGTAGGGGACCAGGCCTTCTCCCACACCAGCTTCCCTCCCCCTCACCGAGTCAGCTGGTCTGTCTCCCCTGTCTGCCAGGCTCGGGCCCGCAACACGTGTCTCCTGGGCTTTGCAAACCTCAGGTAGGACACATACACCACCCCTGCCTGGCCCACCTCCCCCCCCAGCCTATTCTCCTTCCCCCCTGCCTGACCCGGTCCACCCAACCTAATCTCCTTCCACAGCCTAACCTCCTCCCCTCCCCACCCATTCCTGCCTGGCCCACCTCGCTGTTGGGGGTGATCTTCCTTTACCCCCGCCCAGCCTCTCCCCATCTAACCTCCTTCCCTCCCCCACCCTTGTCTGGCCTGACCCATCCCACCGAACCTAACCTCCTCCCCCCTCCCACTCCCAACCCAGCCTCCTGCCCCCCATGCCTGACCCGCCCAGCCCAGCCTCCCCCCCACCAAACCTCCTTCCCTCCCACACCCACGCCTCACCCACCCCACCCAGCCTAGTCTCCTGCCCCCCTCCCCGCCTGCCCAACCTGGCCTCCCCCCCACCGCCCCCTTGCCTGCACCCGGCCCAGCCTCCCCCCCCATACCCACTTGACCCCTCCAAACCTATCTGCACACTGCCTCCCCCCCCCCCGGCCGGTCTCTCGCTGCCCGCACCCTGCCCCACCCGGGCCTACGTGGGGCGCCAGCCCGGTCCCGCTGCTCCGGACACGACTCGCTGGGAGGGGAAGATGGAGCGATGCGCCCCCAGACCTCAGGGAGACGCTCTGTGGCAGCGCCGCACCTGCGCACTCGCACCGCCACCGCCGCTCCCCTACACCTCCTTGACCCCTCCAAACCTATCTGCACACCGCCTCCCCCCCCCCCCGGGCCGGTCTCCCGCCGCCCGCGCCCTGTCCCGCTGATCCGGACGCAACTCACTGGGAGGGGAAGACAGAGCGACGCACCTCCAGCCATCAGAGAGACAATCTGTGGTAGCGCCGCGCCTGCGCACTCCCACCGCCACGTTGGTCTGGCCGTCTCTACTGAGCATGATAGCTTCACACCCTTAGTCTTTTATTATAGGTGTAACCCTTCTGCCCTTCAGAATTGGCAGCAACAAGGGCCGGGTTCAGTAAATAGGGGTTCCCTCTCAACAATACAATGCAAACTGGCTCGAGCCCCCACCCAGTGACCTGGGAAAATCCTAACACACCCCTGGGCGCCTCAATGAGGCAATACTTCCCCTCTTGCAAGCACAGATTGGTGTAACAGAAGATCTTTATTAACATGAGGTAAATGACATCACTAAACTGGGAAAAACACCACACCTAGGGTTCATACACCAACCCGTGAGCAAATTGCCCCTCCCCAGCAAGTTTGGGCTGTGTCCTCTCCTGTGGGTTCAGGAGTCCAGCAACCCAAACGTCACCCAAAGTCCCACAAGTCCAATAGCCCAAAGTCCCTGGAGTCCAGCAACCCCAAAAGTCACCCAAAGTCCCAAAAGTTCAACAGCCCCAAAGTCTCTGGAGTCCCTGGTGGAAAGTCACTCTGCCGAGTCTTACCTCCCAGGCTGGGTGGAAGTGGAGAGCAGAGTGGAGGGTACCTTCATGAGGTCCAAGGCCGACGGCCCAGTCTCTCCGTGGGGTGCTGGTGGCTCCGCTAGCCGCCCTGCTAGCCGACTCAGGAACTGCTCTGCCCGTGGCTCGACTCTGCTTGCTGTCTCAGGAACTGCTCAGGAACCGCTCGGCCAGCTGTCTCAGGAACGGGCCAGCCGGCACCGGGGCTGCTCGGCCAGCTGTCTCAGGAACAGGTCAGCCGGCACCGGGGCTGCTCGGCCAGCTGTCTCAGGAACGGGTCAGCCGGCACCGGGGCTGCTCGGCCAGCTGTCTCAGGAACGGGCCAGCCGGCACCGGGGCTGCTCGGCCAGCTGTCTCAGGAACGGGTCAGCCGGCACCGGGACTGCTCGGCCAGCTGTCTCAGGAACGGGTCAGCCGGCACCGGGGCTGCTCGGCCAGCTGTCTCAGGAACGGGTCAGCCGGCACCGGGACTGCTCGGCCAGCTGTCTCAGGAACGGGTCAGCTGGCACAGGAACCGCTCTGCTTAGGGCCCCCCACTTAAGATAAAGCTCAGTGATTTTCAGCTCTTAAGTGATTTCAGCTCATAGCGGGGGGCCTTAGTGCAGAGGCACCACCAGACCCAAAACAACTTCAGCTCCGTGGGCTGAAGTTAGACTCCTAAAGGAAGCAAAAGTCAGCTCTGACATTCCACTGGGGAGAGAGGCCAGGTGCAATAGGCCTGTGCGGCCCTCAGACAAGGCCCTGACCACAAGGTCTTGAGCCTGTCTACAGCCTCTCTCAATTCAGAGAGTTTTGGAACCCCTGTCCCTTGTTTACCGAGTGCTACCTAGCTGAAGGCGAGTCCCTCCAGCATGCCAAAGGCCAAATCAATGTCCCAACCCCTCATTCACATAAACATGTTAATCAGCACTCTATCATTCTTGCCCCAATACTACAGAAACTGGGGGTTCCACAGTAGCCAAAGTGATCATTTTGGCTGTTAGAGGGAAGGCCAGGTGCGGTGGGTGTGTCTAAGCAAATCAGGTGTTATTTTCCAAAAGCTACTGCAATTTCTGCAACTCACCACTGGATGTCACCCATACTGACACTGCAAAGTCATTGCAATTCCTGCAATTCCCTGACACTGCTTACATCGGATTTAAAAAGCTCCTAGATTTATTGATTTTCGAGACCCGCTTGCGGGCCGGACCGAATGATCTCGCGGGCCTTTTACGGCCGGCGGGCCGGACGTTCCCCACCCCTGATGTAGATGATCAAGTAGTATTTCAGATGCAGGTGTAAATTAGCACCAGTAAAAGAAAATTAGCATAATTTGTACTAGTTTTTTTAATGTTTTCAAAATAGTAATTTTTGACCAGAAAAAGAGGTGGGTGGTGATGGGGAGAACACACAAACCTGACCATTTTCATTGAAAAACCTGAAATTAAAAAAAAAAAAAAAAAAAAGCCCAGATCTAGTGAAAAGCTTACACCTGCAACTGAAAGGTTGTCCCATGCTATCACTTTGGTCATCTAGTCAGTTACTCATATCTACATGAATAATGTAACTTGAGTTGTTTACCACAAGCTGTATACAGTTTTATACAGGACACGTCCATCTCCATTCCATAAAGCGAAATGTCTTTGAAAACAAGAACAGTTCTGAAGGATCAAAACTTATGTGAAAGCATCATGTGCACTTAAGTGAATTTTTCAGTTTCTTAAAGAACAAAAATATAGGGACATATCATTTAATATGTGAACAACCTAAGATTCCAATTGATCTATTCCTGTCTGAGAAGATGTTACCTATAACTATAAGACAGATAATATTTGTGTTCTTCCCTCACTCTCAGATAGAATAGTGATAATTTGCCAAGTGTTTTAAAGGAATGCATGGATGATCTTCTTGTTGAGCCAAGATTTCCAGCAGGTCAACTGCTACTACTGACTATGTCTTTTTATGGAATATTCACTTTAAAAGTTCTGGTTTGTAGAAACATGAGTTCTTTGATGCTATGTCTGACCTTACCCAGTATTCAGGCTGGTCTTCAACTTGTTGTTCTTCCTTTCCACCACTGATATTTCTAAATGGTCTCTTTTCTATGTAAGCACCATCAAATGAAAGCTTTTCTGTAGCTGGGGGTATGAGTGGTCTTTTTCTGGTACCTGTTCATATACCCAAATTGGTATTGATCAAGTTAACATTATAGGTTGTACCAGATAATTGCACCAGTCGCTCTCTTTTATTATATAACTAAGAGCTTCAGCACAGAGACCTGAGATTATCTTACTAGCAGGGTTTCCTGTACATTGGAAAACCAAACTGCCCTTTTCACTGAATTGCTTTTCCTTTTTCCCCTCCTTTATCTTCACTCCTCCACCGCACCCTCCCCAAGCTTCCTTGCTTCTTCTTTCTTATTTTCTTCAGGCCTTTCTCTTGGAGGGAAACAATTCTATCATGTCTGCTTCTAGGGGGACTATCTGAAAGGGTTAGCTGTGATAAAAGGACACTTGACTCAGTAGGTCCCTTCCAGTCCTACATTCCTAGTGGTATCTTCGTTTGGATGGAAGTCAAGGTACTTCAGTCCATCTCAAGTTTCCCCATCCCCCTTATGAAGCTTTGTTGTATGAGATGAGCCATTTAAGCTACCTGTTCAAGGGTACATTGAACAGAATGAAAATGGAGAGAAGAATAGAAGATGGAAGGTAATCAGTCATATTCTTCATCTGTAAAATATGCATCCATAACACACTGATAGTTTGAAAAACTACATAAAGAATACATGCAGGTGCTACATCTCCATTGTTCACTTCCCTCAATATATGAAGCCACAGATCTGCTGCCCTCTCACCCTTTTATGGAAGGGAGCTAGTGATGCACCCCTCCTCCCCCCAGGCATTTGTAAATGGCGGTGGTAGGAAGATGGAAATGTAACTGTAAAGAGTGGCTATTGCTAGGGGTGAGGAGAAGGAGATGGATTTATGGTGACTATCTTAAATGGATGCACTTAGCTTAAAAGTGCATCCTATATCAAAGATCCCAGGATAGGTACCATCTTAATATTTAATTGTTAAATAAAGTAGGAAAGGGATAGTGCCTGTGCCATCCTGGACAAAAAGGGAGTTGTATCCAGTCCGCGCGCGCATCAGTCAACGATAGGAGGAGACAAGGAGCTTTCTTCCCACAACATGTATGCATCCATTCATATATCTCACGATTTTGTCATACTTTTAATACCCCCACTTTGCAAACTTGGGTGCGTCAAGCTGCCTGACTTCCAAAGCAAGCTTCAAAAGCCACTTGATGTTGCAGGGATTGTAAGTGCTCAGAGCTTCCCATAATCAGACCACTCCATTGTATAGAGCTATTTTTCTGCTATAGTTAAACAGAACAACCCTTTTAGTGTTACAGTTTTCCCTAAGGGATAGGTCCTACAAGCCCCTCTTGGAGCCATGAGGTCCCTCTCTCCATTTGCATCTCTTTCCTCTATATTTGGTCATTGAGGTTACTGGAGTCCTTTCAAATACGTTAGAGCAGTTTACTGATCAATTTAGAAGTCATCTGATGTGAATAAATCTTTCTCTGCAGGTTGTGGATAAAAGCCAGTTTTATTGCCTTGCAGCATAGTTCTCCCTATTCTTAAAAAAAAAAATGTATAACACACACCAATGAGCAGGCTTATGGTTGGAAGCTTGTTAAATGCACAGTTAATGAGACTGACCTAAAATATTCTAAGTGCACTTGTTGATTTATTATCATTTACATAAATAGTAATTACCACAGCTCACTATTTACATACTGTTGGGGAAAACAACTCTTAATGGTTTTATGGTTGCACTGTAAATCAAGAGTATGCCACTGGAGAAGGCTTGAGATAACAATGGAATGACAAAGATAATTAAAACAAATTCTTACATAGACTTTAAAATCTTGC
The DNA here is from genome assembly GCA_032164245.1 of Sternotherus odoratus. NCBI lineage: Eukaryota > Metazoa > Chordata > Testudines > Kinosternidae > Sternotherus > Sternotherus odoratus. The sequence goes on from JAVMKO010000004.1 coordinate 35,440,103, forward strand.
AACCTTCTAAGACTTTACCTTCTGCTGACCTTAAACCAGTTGCCTCCAGAGGGACAACAACAATAGAGCCAAAGCATTTCTGAAATACTCAGACCCCACCAAATCTGGTGGTGTTGGCTTTTTTTCTCTGGATAGGATGGGTACCTGCATATCTTGTACTAATCAGTTATTTCAGTCATTTTGTTTAGACCTGCCCTTGAGGAGTTGAAATGGTAACATATTGTGCTTTTATGCTAATGGCTCTTTAAGACAGTCAGAATGGTCAAGGTCACATCAAGGGCTTAGGCAGTGCTAGGAAACCAGCATAGAGAAAGAGCAAGAAAAATAAATCCTCGGAGCAGCTACAGTTCTCATTGTGTTTCAAATAGCTCCAAACTCAAAATAAATTGTAAACATAAGTTAAAGAATCCTGACCACCATGTGTCACTTTAAGACCTTTACAGATTTCTATACTCTAGCATCTTCAGGAAAAATACCCATCAAAGCTTTCAATCTTCTGTTATGTGACTGCCATGGTCAGCACAGAGGGAAACCACTTTGAATATCAGCTGACTGGAGGACTGCTGAGGGCCATTTCTTCCCCCACATACACCCATTCATCTATTTTTGAATTCAGTTGTACCTGTGAATGCTTCTTTAAAAATGTAGGAATTAAGAATAAGGGGTTTATGGTAATTGATCTGGGCCAAATTCTGTTCTCACAGCCCACACACTTGGAGATTAATGGGAGTAACTGAGTAGCATTTAGCCGATTGACTTTTTAATTGACATGTCAGAGGGACAACTGCTCAGAGTAGATGTGAGGATGACTACATTGTTATAGCTACTATATTATCCACTTTCACTCAGAGATCTGTGTGTGATCACTACACATCACATGGTACTCAGATACCACAGTGATGAACATATTATAAATATGGAGACTAGTTTCAGACAGACAAAAATATTTTCTTCTGGCAGACTAGACAGCAAATGGAATTAGAAACATGGGCATCAGATACATATTCACATCTCTGAGAAGAGTACTGCTGCTCAGTCTACCAAAATTGCCTGCATTTTACTTAGGATGGGTGAAGAACTCCTTTAGTGAATTACAGTATATAGAAGAAACTTTACCCCCTTCTCACTGCCTTCTCTTTTCCTCAGGAGGAAGAGATGACTGCTCCATAGTGCTATTTAATGCTAATGCACAGTGCAAACCAAGAATCACTGTCAGCTCAGTTATATGGGCACCACACCCACACCACTTACATTCAGCAATTTAGTTTACTTGATTGCCCATGAATGAAGAGAGGTGTCAAGGATAGCAGTCGTTTAGGGTCCAGTTTTCAAAAACTGATCTCCAAAATTATGTCCATAAACTATGTACATTCCAAAACTGGGATTGGAAAATCTGTATTTAATAGGTAGCTATAATTATCTGACTGGCACATAAAAAGAAAGATGTACAAGAGATTGTGTGTCCAGAACTCCAGAGGCAACTTTTGGCCTTTATATGATCAAAATTTACTGAATTGTAGAAATGGAATAGCTTACTAGTCCTAAGAGTTATTTATAAAGGTCACTGTCCCCACTTGATATTTCTATGCATGGCCATTATGATCATCTAGTCTGACCTTCTGAATAAGAGGCCACATCATTTCCAAGTTATTCCTGCATCAAACCCATAACTTCTGGTTGAGTGAAAGCACAGCTTCCCAGACAGGCTCTATTAAAACATACGCTATATACGTCTGACTTGGGCTTTGTATCAAATTTGTTAGTTTCCAACTTTTCTTTAATAGTTTTGCTAAAGTGCACAAGTCTCTACTTATGCATTGGCTTCATAGCTGTGATTTAGAAAACTGACATAAGGCCTGCATACAAAATGGCTCTAAAATTACCTTTTTTCTAGAAAGCCAGTAAATGGCATTTTAAGGAAAACGGGTCTCTGCCATGTGTCCTAGGTACTAATGATGTGCATTTCAATTTTGAAAACTTCTCTGTAAACTTCACTGTAAACAAACAAAATGCTTTTGCACATATTTATTCCAATGGATTGCGGGATGGGGGTGGGGTGGGGTGGGGTGGGGTGGGGTGCGGGGAGAAGCACCTTCAGCCACAGACTGAGGTAGGATAAAGAATATGAAGAACAAATTGTTTTTGAAGTGGATGCATTTGCATCTGGCAATGTAGCTAGTGTGTATATCAGCATGAAGTTAGGCTATTAGATGCAAATTTTGTCTTCTAGTCTAGCCCCTTGAGACACAAAGTCTCATATTCATAGGGAAAGGCAGATGCTTTTAAAAGTGCTCCACATATGTGTTCCACAATTTAAATCTGTGAAGTGCATTAAAAGGCACATTTCAATCAATAGGAAAAATGCTAAGAATACCATTAGGCCAAATGCTGTTGCTCTTACTCTTTATGACAAAAATCTCATTACTTCAGAGTATGTGAGATGTGTTAATATAACTAGGCAGTTGTTCGTAACTAAAGATCCTTGCTGACACTCAGAAAGGAAGGATGACCTATGTAAGATACTTGTATGGTGCCCCATTACCATAGTATTTATCTTCAACACCCCTCCCCCACCATGACATAGAGCAGTGTTATTTATCCCCATTTTATTATAGATAGGGAACAGACAGAGAGAGACTATGGGCTAGAGTTACAGAGGAGACTTAGGCATTGCGAGACCTAACTCCCAAGTGCACCACTGCTAAGGGGAATTCAGAGCCCTTATTTAGGCACCCAGGCTGGGAGAGTTAGGTGCTTCAGAAAGGGATTCACAGGGAACCACCTAACCCAGGCAGAAGGAAATGCTCAGAAGAGGGGCTCCATCCCCCCCAAAAGTGAATAGGTGCCTGTGAAAGGCAAGGCATTTACTAGGTCCTGCTTAGGCATTTTCAATCTCTTTCCCATCTAAAGTTCCATCCCCCTTTGGAACCTTACTCCACTCTTTCCAGATTCACAAGTCCAGGGATCATCAACTCAGGGGTTGTTCATACTCTGCATTTTTCTTTAACAGGATCTATAGCAGTCTGGCAGGGTTATAGTTGTTATATACAGTTATATACAGTAGGAATTTATCCCCAACCCCTACCTGCAGCAATCAGCTTGTACCTGATCTGGTGAGTCTTTGTGAGCACCGGAAGGTCACAAGCTGTCTTCTGAGTCCCAGCAGCTTTGTTGCATGAGTCCACTAACTCTGAAACACAGGAGTTTTCCTCCTGGTTTCCATCCCCTCCTGTGGAGAGTTCTTTCTTTTAAGTTTGCTTGCTCCAAGCAAGAGCAGGTATGCCTCTTCAGTACTAACTGAGCCCTATGCAGTTCTTTAGCCTTCTCCTGTTACTGTGCCCACTCACAGTGCCTAACTCTGCTGGATCCTTTCCAGCTGCAAACCCTCTCCTGGAGTTAGGTGCCTCATACAGGTCAGCTGCGGGGGTAGTCTATGCCTAACGGCCAACAGAAAGACTCCCCCACCATTGTATCCAATAATTCAGCAGTTAGGAAAATGGGAGTCCTTTCTTCAAATCCCTGCTCTACCTGATTTGAACTGGGGTTTCCATCAGAAAGACCCTAACCACTTCGCTGTTAGGCATATATCTCCCAAAACCCTGACCTGCTCACCTCCAAGTGTCATTTATGCAGATTAGGCATGCTCAGAACACATCCACTAGATTGGACTTCACAGGTGAAATAGCAGGGGAATACCTAGTTTGAGAATCCTCCCCCCCTCCCCCCCCCCCCCCCCCCCGGGGCTTAGGCATGAGCTAGATCACCAACCAATTCAGTGGCACAGGACATGGGCAGCTTTATGTATGCCACCAGCAGAAACATAGGGGCTGAGGGGACTTTACCCACAGAAAGTTAGATGCCTAGGCACTATAGTGTTCTATGAATGCGATGGTGTCTACATTGTAGGCATACATGCCTAAATTCCCTTTGCAAATCTAGCCTACTCTATTTTGCCCAGGAAACCTATGCAAAAGTAGGAAACTGAACACATCTCCCAAGTTCTGGGCTGCTATTTTGACTATTGGACCATCCTTATGATCTTAAGAATCAGAGAGGTAGCCGTGTTAGTCTGGAATAGCAGAGGTAACAAAGAGTCCTGTGGCACCTTAAAGACTAACTAAAGTATTGGAGCGTAAGCTTTCGTGGGCTAATACCCACTTCGTCGGATGCAAGTGATACCTGCCTCTGGACACTTTCACTGCTTGCATCCGACGAAGTGGGTATTAGCCCACGAAAGCTTATGCTCCAATACTTTAGTTAGTCTTTAAGGTGCCACCGGACTCTTTGTTACCTTATGATCTTGTTATTCAGCATAGACTGGGACTGTAGAGATCTGGGCTTGATTCCTAGCTCTGCTATGGATTTTCTGTGTTACTTTGGGCAAGACTCATGATCTCTGTGTCTCAATTTTTCCCCTTTAAATGGTCTTATACTACTGACTGTGTTTCTCTTGTTTTTTTAGACTGCAATCTCTTTAAGGTGAGGACAGTCTCTTATCTGTACATTTCCAGCACATATCACAATGAGACCCCGATCTTAGATTGGGCCTCTAGATGCTACTGAAATAAAATAATAATAATAATACATTATTGTGGAAATATTACCAAAGAGGACACCAGCTTCTGTGAGTATCTGTTATTTAGTGAAGGCTCCACTGAGAAATCCTGCAATGAAAAATAGGTCATATGTTATTTAGTGTTGTCAATTGCTAAGGAAGCCACTTGAAAAGAAGCCTCCCCCTCTCCCCCGAGACTCATGGAAGAATAATAGCTATAGCAATAATGAATAGTATTCATATTTCGTAGATGAAGTACCAGCAGCATGCTAATTAAGGAAGGTCTCTGCCCAAGGGAGTGGGACTAAGCCTCTTATCCATGAAGAACGATTAAGAAAGTTTTTTTTCTTTTGTTAAGAAATTCTAATCAGTCTGGAGTGGGATACTAGATGCGTTCATTTGCACGGCACTCCCAGAGTCCTTTCCTAGCTCACAGCTATTTTATAGCTAAGCTGGTATGCACCTGATCTCTAAACACAAACTGAAAAGGCCATGTGTGCTTGGGGGTGAGCTAAGCTGTTCTCAGCGTACTTAAATATCTGTGAGCATCAGAAGGATCAAAGAGGGAATTTTTCAATGTTTACATACAGGAAAACAGAAAGGAAATGGAGAAGATATCAATTTTACCATTTATTCTTTAAAAAGTTGAGGTTTTCTCATATCCTGTAACATGGCAAATTTCACAGTAATATCACTGGGACCGATTAGGGGTGGTCCTAATGTGGCTAGATGAGGGTTGGGGTGAATGAAAGATGCCTCCATGAACATTTGAGCAAGATGAGGGTGGAGAGCAGGCTCCACCTGACCTCTTCTCCCTCCCACCTACTACATAAGTGGACTCCCAACCCCTATGCACTAATGACTAGAAGAAGGGAGGATATGTTTTATACCTGGTAGCAAGTTATAGCTTTACTAGAGTGCAGGTGGAAGACATTAGAATAAAGGAGGAAACTAATACATACTTTCTTCTAACCTTCTGATGTCTCAGTCATAATTTCCCCTGCCCTACAAATTAGGTGTCTTTGTTATTGATGGTGGGCTTGTTATTTTAGGAAAGAGACATAAAATAGATAAGGAAGTTTGGCTTTGCATCGCTGGTGAACCTTCCAACTAGGCCTCAGTAATTGGCTAGGCCAAACCCCAACATCAGCTTCTTTTAGCGACTTGCTAAGAGAAGTTCAGCCATTCACTGCAGGGCAGGGAGGGGGCTATCAGTATCTGGAGGAGTCCAGGTACAGCAGCACTCCACTGCTCCCCTCCACTCCCCACGAATCTCCTAATAGGTAGTTCTGGATGAGTTAATATTGCTTTAAGCAGAATTAGCTCCCACAATATCCCCTTGTCACTGCACTTTCTCAGGGCACAGCATAACATCAGCACAGGGCCTTTCCACTCACCTCACTACTGGTCTGCAATATCCAGGCAATACACCACAGGTCCAGTCATGGGAAGCAACCCTCCAGCTGAATCTAGGATAGAGTATCCTGTTTCTCTTTGGCATAGTTACTAGGGGTTTATCCAGAGTGTAACAGTCACTGGGCAAGAGCTAGTAACAGACACTTCATAGTTTGATAGTCAGGGCACCCACCTGGGAGGTGGAAGACCCATGATCCAGTTCCTCTTTCATTATTTACCTACAGTGGAATAGCTTCAGTAGGAGGGTTTGAGGCACCCCCCACATCAGAATATCCCATAGCATAATGGTTAGGGTCACCTTTTAAAAGCTAGGAGAGGGTGAAATTGAACCTAGATCACCCACATCCCAGCTGAATGCTCTAACCACTGGTCTTAAAGTTAAAAGTTGGACACTGCTGATCTCCCTTCGAGCCAGATTTTGAATAGAACCTGATCCAGTAGGTGGCCTCTGAGCATGCCTATTGGACTGGACCCTGCACACAAGATAGGTAGCCAACCACCTATTGTCTCTTGGTTTGTTAATCACACAACGGCTGAGGTGGGATATAGGCATCTGGATGCCTAAGGTGAGGAAGCAGGGCACCTGCCTAGAGGCTGGCACAAGGGGAACTTTTACCCTGAAAAGTTAGGCATCTTGTGAATTGAGATGCCTACAAGGTTTGGTGGAGTTTTGTGGGTTGCAGTGCAGCCTAAAACTGGGATTTAGGTGCCTAGGTTTGGGGTTCTTAGGTTCCTAAAGATTGAGGATATTCTGCTTAATATACTTTTTATATTTAAGTTTAATGATTTTGATAAGTTTAGGATTTAATAGAGGTTGTCAATTTCAAATTTAGTTTTAATTAGGTTTTTTAAATGAAGTTGTATTTTATTTAAATAAACAAAAATCCAGGTTTTTAAAAATAGAAATATATTTTTTAAATAGAGGTACATTATCCAGGTCGGGGTAGAGTAATTTTTTGCCAGAGCCATGTGAGCAAGTTTGCACATGTGATGAAAGTGATATGAATGGACAGAAAGGATTTCAGTCTTTTGCTTTCAGAAAGATAACTTTAAAAATGCATGAAAATCTTCAGGTGCAATTCAAGAAGAGAAACCTATTCAAGTGAAACAGGAAGCTTTTGGACTAAATTTTCAAGACGGCCTTAGCTAGAGGTGTATTGGCAACTGTTGTGTGCTGTCACTGGAGAACACAGACAATGATGGAATTCACGTGTGCAGAATTCACTTTCACTTAATTTGAACAAGTGAATGCAAGTGGTGCGGTTTGTGCATAAATGTTTCATTTTTATGCACAAGTAATAGAAGCTGATACCCATGTATGAAAGTAAGTGCTCTATACATACATGGGAATGTTTTGAACATTTATCTCTAGAAGGCAAGCAATTAATTCAGGTGAAAGCACACAGAGTATATATCAATAATTGCTTGGTAAGTTATCCTTAAAAACAAAGCCATAATCAACGGTTCTGAAATCGATAAAAAGCACAAGTCATTGATATGTCAGAATGATTGATAGTGATCTTTTAAAGGTTAAATTCATTATTTTTTAATAAAATAATCTTAGTAAAAATTTGTAGTCCTTTAGGCTGTGGAGATTTAGGGCCAGATCCCTAGCTATTGTGAATCAGTAAAGCTGTCCTGAGCATTAGTGCCAGATTTGATCCCTCTTTTGATTTAAATCCCCTAAACTCTCTGCACTAATATACATTTTGGAGTGGAATAAATATGAGAAATATTTTGATGCTAAATAAAAAGAGTTTATGCAAAGAATCTCCCAATGAAAAATAGGAATGGTATTATAATTAAAGACTAGAATGAGGGGATATGGTGAAAAAGAAGGAGAGCAGGATTAAATAAACCACAAAAAGGACAAAAATATTGGCTAATGGCCTTTTTCTACACATAAAACATTTTATACTCTCATGTTCTATGGGAACCATTGAAAAAGCCTGCAAGATTATGAGGCTGTAAAAGTTAAGAACTATTTTTTATTGTTTTTAACAGAGCGTTTGACTCATATAACATGATTTATCATCTATCTTTATTTAATAGAAGAGTTAGAAAATGGTGCAAACTTTAAATTTTGAATTAATTTCACCTATGAGTTACCCAAGGTTAAGAGACTGGGAAGAATAAAGTCTGGTTGCTTTTAAATAGCTGTCAAATTAACTGCCAACTTTTAAATAATACCCAAATCAGAGAATGTTAAAACTTTAGCATATTTTTGAGGAAAGCAGAGCAGCTTATCCAATGGTACAATGTGGAGTGTGGTTTTAATTAAACTCTGATGTAATAAATAAATAAATTACATGAATTGCTCCACCAATGTTAAAAAAAATAAACTAGTAAACTAGCACTCATTATTTATTATGCCCTAACAAATTATTGATCTTAACTCATGTGCTGCAATGCTAACCGCATCAGCCTATGTTACTACCATACCATTATTTTTTGTTATAATTCATTTACTGACTAATTGGTGATAAATTATTTTATATATATCTGATTAAATAGATGGCTTCAGAATACACATTCCACCGATGAAAGATCATGAACCTTCCCAGGGGTCAAGATCTAATCACAATAAACTGTTGCTTAGGCACTGGATAGAAAAATAGTTGTGGAAGCCAATCTCTGCCTCTGTACAGACTCTTGGCCTCTACATCATCTTAAGGCAAAACATGGGAACTGCGTGTGTTTACTGTGCAGATGTTATGGTATTAACAGGCCATTTGCAACCCCCCAAGTGAATGTCAAAGCCTTTGTTTCCATGCACTGAACACTTGATGTCAGTGCAGCTGCCAGGAGCAATCTGTAAGAAGCTTACAACATCACAGACAACAAATGCCAGTGACCCCATTTCTAGCACAAGGATCAATACCAATGTAATGGCTCTCATGACAGTGTGCTTGTATTAGAGGCCTCTTCTGTGAATTGGCTTTCCAAAAGACAAAAGTAGGGAAGAGTATATTGTTTTTGCAAGTCATATCACAGAATCTTCCTGCTTGGAGCAAAAAAGTGAGACAATCAATATGATGCTTTTCTTCTGCCTGGTGAATATTCACTTTTCAATATTTAACAGGCTCCTGACAGATCTGCATCTAGTTTCTTCAGCCAAGAGACTGTACTTTCTCTTAGAGGCATCTCTGATGCTCCAAGGCATAATCCATTGGAGCTGGAAAGAGAATTCCCCCATGGGATAGGCTTTTCTATGGTTTTCCACTACAAGATTATCTGCACTTTCCTTTGAAGCATCTAATTATAGCAGAGACAGAATTCTGGGCTGATCATCTATGGCCATTCCTATTTAAATTTGTTGCGGAAGAAAGTACATCACCTTTAAGGACCTGATCCAAAGCCCAGTGAAATTAATGGAAAGACTCCAACTGAGATCATTGGACTTTGGGTTAGGCCCTTAAAAATTAGATGGAAATGAAACATGCAATCATATCAAATTCCTCAAGTGACTGGGTTGAATTGTTCTTGTAATATTTTACTAATAAAATAAAGTTGAATCTCTGTGCATGTTTTTCAGATAAATGTAGAGTCAGTGCTGGCACATTCAGACTATCTTGGGAGTGGGATTACAGTGTATACACATTTATGAGCAGGATTTATAACTTGCTTAGGAATGCCTTTTATGAAATTATATGTAAGACATCTATGCTACTTTCAGGTAAAAGACTTATCAAATATGCGTGGCTACATTTACTGAAATTGATGAAGTTACTCTGGCAGTGTAACTAATTTACTAATGACAGTGTAAATAATGTATGTTGTTTACACAATGGATAGTTTATAAAGTGTTCTGGGGTACTTCAGGCTGGAAGGTGAAATGTAATAATAATAATGTAAGTTGTTATCTCCACCACATGGAAAATTTGCAAAAGAAACCAATTTTTTTTCTACTGGACCTTTGTTAATAGTCTTCATCCCAAGAAAACTTGCAAAGAAGATTCCCAGGGAGACTTGGTATTCCATTTAAGAAACGGGGAGAGAAGGAATTATGGAATGGTGTACAAGAAATATAAGGACATTCCTCTTGTGTTCCCAAATGGGTGGAGGAGCAAGTGTGACAAGGTATCTAAACCCTGTATTGGTGGGGGATGGGCTAGAAAATCTTTGTATGAGGAGGTAGCCCTTCCTCTTCACCCCTGCCAATCACGCATAGTAGAGAGGAGACCTAAAAAAATGAAGAAGCTGCAGTCAACAGTGGGGGAGGGCAGGGCCGGCTCCAGGCACCAGCGCTCCAAGCATTTTGGAGGGATGTCCGGCGGTGGGAATGATAAGGCCGCGGGACCCATGGACCCCCCCCCGGCAGAAATGCCGCCGAATCCGCGGCAGCCGTGGACCTCCTGCAGGTGTGCCGCGGAAGTTCCGTGCTTGGGGCACCAAAAACCATAGAGCTGCCCCCGGGGGAGGGAGACTTTGAGCTGGAAGTGGCTCCTGAAGCAGAGAGAAGCTATTTTGGCTATCCAGTCAGAAAGATTACTGTAAAACTGTTCTGGAGCCACCCCTGAAGTAAGCGGGAACTGCTGGTCTTTTCCCTTTCGGGTTGAAAGAATTTATTCTCAGTCACATTAGAACATTTGTTTTCTGTTTAGTCCCCACTGGTAAAGAAAAATAAGAAGGCCAAAAAGAGTGGAGCCCCCTGAAGGGACTAAGAGTTGGGGAATTGAGCTGGGCCCATCTGGTGTTGATAACTAGGCCTCTCCAGGTGGGAGAAATGCCGAAGGGGACGTGTTTACAGCAGGTCCTTACACAAATACTTCTGAATATTCAAAAATCTTCAGTATGGCTAGGCAGCGGTTCTCAAACTCGTTGAGACCGCAACCCCTTTTTGTGATCCGGTGGCGCGGCGCGACCCCTCCGCCAAAAAGCTGCCGAATTACAAAAAAAACCAAAAAATGCGCGGACGCCCTGGTCCCCCGTTCCCGCCGCGGGCGGGCTGCCAGGTGCGCCCCGGTCCCCCCTCCCTGCCGTGGGCGGGCTGCCGGCTGCGCGCCGGCCCCCAGCCCGCCCGCTGCGGGGACTGGGGGCTGGCACGGAGCCGGGAGCCCACCCGCTGCGGGGACTGGGGGCCGGCTGCGCCCCAACCCCAGTCGCCACGAATTGCAGCTGCAGGAGCTCGCGATCCCCCGGGAGCACTCGGCGACCCCCCAGGGGTCACGACCCCCAGTTTGAGAAACCCTGGGCTAGAGGGATGCATGACAGTTGTGAGGCTGGTATTTGTTCTGAACCAGTGCACCCTTCCCTAGAACGATGATACTCTCTGGGCACATATGTTGTTGAGTATACTTGGTTTGAAGTATAACAACTGTATATATTGCATCCTTTAGACGATAGTTGCTACGTGCCATGTGTGTTCTGTTTTGTTTATCACCTAGATGTCCTGCACTAGGAAATGTCTGCTTGGGAGGGAATGTAGAAGAGATCAGTGTATGCAGTGCATTCTGTAACCAGATCATCCTTTTTGTTATACGTACATAACATTTCAAATAAACCTTGTCGTAGGCTGTTTTCTCCCAAGCACATAATCTCCTCTGAATAAGATCTATTCATTTCAGAACAGCAGTGAGACTTTTGTGGTATGTGGAATTGCTGTCTAGTCTATTCTGTTTAGCTCTCAGCTACATTAATGCTGATAAACTGAGTTTCAGCTGAAACCATACTGCTGACAGAGACACATTTTGTGATTAATAATACAGTGCTGGAATAATGCTTGCTTGCCCATTACTAAATGTTTACTATAGTCTCCAGACCATTTGAAGCATTTCCCTAGCAGTACAAATTGTCTGGAGCAGTCAAACAAGCTAATGTGTACTTGATCAGACAGGGATATTATTATATGTGTAAAATAAGCCATGGCTGTAGATTGAATGTAAGGCTGAGATTAAACTACAACACAACTATTTGATCCTGGGCCATTGCTTTGTAACATGGACACAGTTCATAAATAGTTATATATCTTTTTAAAAGTAAATAAAAACAAGACGCGCTGGAGTTTGACATGTGGCATCCAGGAAGATTGATAACTCAGTACTGGAGCACGGAGGAGACATTCTCAATTTTGTAATCCAGATGGTGGCCAAGAAGGTCAGGTGCAGTGCATGAGTTTGCCACCCTGTGTGCAGTATATACAGATATTTCACAAATGCAGTGTAGCGTAACTAGTTTTATATAAAATGGAGAATAAGATACTTGCTTTTCTAAATCTCTGCATTTCTTTGTAATTTTTCTTTCTAAATATTGAATGGACAGATTCTTATACTCACCCCAATCCCTACATGCTGCTCTGGGCCATAGAAGATTCCCTCTGGCATAGGAGAAATATAGGACTGACATCAATTGCCCTATCCTGTCCCTCCTTACAGAGTGTAGCACAAAAGGCAAGCCAAGGGTAGAGTGGGATTAAATAAATCAGCATAGCACTCAGTACTCGGTGAATTCTGGGTTGCGGACTTTTTGCTAAGGGTTGCTTTAGCTCCCTCATCTCCCCTGAATATAGGTGCACAAAGGTGTCTCAAACCTCTCCTCCTGATATAGCATAGAACGTAGCCTAAGAGATTTTTGTTACAACTTTCTTCCTAATTCGAGGTAGACCTAAAATATATTCTACTGTCATCTTCTCTTTTGCTGACAGACTAAACATATAAATATATAATTGTAATATGAGCACTATTATTGTAATATAAGCAATATCACAAGTTTTCTTAAAACAATGGCTAGAGATGAAAGAAAATGACATGTCTTTTTAATTTTTTAAATTGAAATTGTCCAGTAGTATTGGAGTCCTTACTTAGAGAAAATTCCGATTGAACTCAATGTTTTTTTTTTCTGAATAGTAGCTGCAAGAGCAGTGGCAAATAGAGCTCTAGAATGTCAGTGATACAATGAAGTTTCAATTGGCTGCATCAGACTCTGTTTCATTTCATGCCACTTCCTTTGATAGTTATACAAATTATGAGGATAAAGATTTTCCAAATAGGATTCTCCTTTTCCCAGCATAGTTATTTGCAATGATGAGCTCCCTCAAATATCGCTTTTTTGGGTATTTTTGGAAGTAGCATTTTATTCAAGTAGGATTTCTTGCATTATAGCTTGGTAATAGAGAAATTAAGAAGAGTTCATATTTATGGGGACCTATGTGGGTAGAAAGTATTCAAGGAAAACAAAGTATTAAATTGGTGCAAAGATTTTGTCATAATTAGGATGGGGAAAAGTAGCATAAGAGGTACTTACCATGGGAACTATTATTTTTTCTGGGTTTTGCTCTTTTACATGTTTTACTTCTTTATGGTATATCAAAACAATGCACTAATAATATACAAAACTGCTGGGGAATTATTTTTAAAATCCATATTCCCTTTTTTCTGCAAACTTATGGGGACAAATCATTGGAGTGCAATTGTGCTCTAACAATTTGTGGATGGAATTACAGTAAAACCTCGATATAACGGACTAATTCGGGCGAGGGGGTGTCCGTTAAAGCCGAAAGTCCGTTATATAATAAAGTAGGTTTTCCGAATGCGTATGTTAAAAAATTGACAAATTAGTTAGTTTACCTGTTTTTACTTATGTAGACACGTTTGTGTAATTAAAATTAAGTATGTATGAAAAGTTTAAATTTCACAGAAAAGTTTCCTATACAGTAGACTCTCGATTATCCGGGATGATCGGGAAAACCTTAATCCCGGTTAATAAAATCCCAGATAATCACGCGTCTACTGGGGTGGGGGGCAGGGTGTTTTGCCGGCCACCCTGGGGGTGGGGGTGGATGGTGGTGGTCCCACCACCTGCCCCAGTCAGCTCCCCTGCTAGCCTGGGTGTAGGAAGCCCAGGCTGGCAGCGGGCTGAGACCCCGGCTGGCAGGAGCCTGGGGGGAAATCCCAAAGCGGCGGCAGGTTGAGTGCTCAGTTCGCCGCCGCCTTGGGGTTTTCCCCCCAGGCTCCTGCCAGCCAGGGTCTGAGCTCCCGCTGTCAGCCTGGATTCCCTGCACCCAGGCTGGCAGCGGGAGCTGACTGGGGCAGGTGGCAGAAGCCTGGGGCGAGAGCCCAAAGCGGCAGTGGGCTCAGCACTGAGCCTGCTGCCGCTTTGGGCTTTCCCCCCAGGCTCCTGCCAGCCGGGGTCTCAGCCCGCTGCCAGCCTGCATTTCCTACACCCAGGCTGGAAGCAGGCTGAGACCCCAGCTTGTAAGGGGCCAGTGGGAGAAGCGCCATAGCAGCAGCAGGCTAAGGCTGAGCCCGCCGCCGCTTTGGGGCTTCCCCTACCAACCCGTTTAGACATCCCGGTTAATCCGCAGCCCAGTTAACCCGCACCCGGATAATCGGGAGTCTACTGTAACAGTGAATTAATAACAAAAAATAACCTGTTAATTTAATTATAAGCAAATCTTGGTTAAAAGCATTTTAAAATTAACAGGGTGTTAATTTTCACATATGACATATGAACTGGAAATTTTGTCCGTTAAATCCGAAGTCCGTTAAATCGAGGTCCGTTAAATCGAGGGTTTACTGTAATGTCATTTAAATATCAAAGTCCCTGATGAGGTTAGCAAATAACAATTAAGGCATCTGCAATTTGTATTTGCCCTCCACGAAAGAGAGGGTATGAACAGAAAGGCAGATCAGGCTCCATTGCAAATCAACACTTTCTCAATCATTCTTAACTTATATTTTAAAAATTGAAATTTTTCTCATGAAAACAAAAGAACTAGCATAATTTAAGTCCAATGCACTGAGTGCTGTGAGAGTTCCTCTTCCAGTCTATACCAATTCAGTGCTCACTCCTAAACTGCATGAGTACTACTACTTCAGGGCTGATTCTCTGTAACAAAGTGGATCCAATACTACGAGATGGTGAATTCTCAACTCCAGGTCCTTGCAGGATCAGGCCCAGGATGTCGGTCCCAAATAGGGTGACCAGATGTCCTGATTTTATAGGGACAGTCCTGATTTGGGAGGCTTTTTCTTATATAGGGACCTATTACTCCCCACCCCTTGTCCCGATTTTTTGCACTTGCTATCTGGTCACCCTATCCAAAACTGGTTTTCTGATGTAGACAAATCTCCACAAGGAACTCGAATGAGACAGGTTAAAGAATAGCAGCCATGTTAGTCTGTATCTGTAAAGAAAATGATGAATACTTGTAGCACCTTAGAGACTAACCAGTTTATTTCAGCATAAGCTTTCATGGACGATGAAGTGGGCTATAGTCCACGAAAGCTTATGCTGAAATAAACTGGTTAGTCTCTAAGGTGCTACAAGTCTTCCTCACTTTCTTTAGAATGAGACAGTCATATTCAATTATGGCCAGAACTAAGGCCAGTAGGCTACCTGTATTATCTCACTGTGCTATCTAATCCTAATGAATCTTCTTTTAAAATTCTCAGAGGCTCTATTTTTCAATCTCTTTCCAAGTCTGTTTGCACCATTTCATTCTTTGTAAAAATGAATGGATACAAAAGTAAGCTGTCTCACCCATGGCAGTTATTATTTTCTATTTTCTGCTGGCTTCTTTAGAAGCACATGGTGCAGCAGCTAAGTTTGGCCACAGTGTTGTCTTAATGAAAGTAGTAATCTGAATAGGAAGCCAAAGCACAGTATTAATACTCCAATTCAGTAGTAACCCTGTCACACATAGTATATCCAACACAGCCTACATGCTAGTTCTGTATAGGTTAGAAAATGACACCTTTTTATTATGCCTGTTTTTACTGCTGTCGGCTCTTATGCAGTCTGCCTGAGGCCAACTGCATGAGATGAAGGGGAGGGTTTTTTTCATCACTCTATGTAATAATATGGGGACATTTCAACCCATCAGAATGCAGGATTTCCACTGGAATCTTTTTATAATGGCCAAAGGTTGCCACTTGGGAGATTCAGTCATTGTTATGAAATGCTCTTCCTTTCTAATGAATGTGATGGATTTTATTGAGAAAGATTATTGTCTCTCTGTAGCACTTTTTTGATAGTTTAGAAGTGGTTATGAGACTTTCACTGCACAAAAAGAGGCTTTTTGTAAAGGTGCCAAAACATGAGGAACATTATTTTGTACAGCAGCCCCTGCGGAGCACTGTGAGATTTTGGTCCTGTACATTCAGAGTCACATTCAGCTTTAAAAAAGGTAATCTTTAAGCAATATGGCATCATTAAATGTACAAGGTGAGGACAGTATGCAAAGAAAACTACTACTTCTAGGCTGTGGAATGAAACTGGAGCATCTGAAACCATCTGAAACTGAAACCATCGCACAGAGGACAGCCAATAAATTCATGTTGACCCTATCAACATTAACATACACCGGTTTCTCCCACGGCGATGGGTACACCCCTCTCTCCTACATGGGACATCTGGAGGTAGGATGGCAGAGAGGAAGTTGAAATGTTCTGGCAGGCATGCAGAGGCTGAGAACTAGCACAGAGGGTCAAGGCAATCTGGGAATTTAAGGGATAGTACCAGCTTCTCAACTGGCAAGGTTTGCAGCCTCTAATCCATATCCAACCATGGGCCTAGTGGAATAACCAGGAAGAAACTCAAGGAACAAAACTGATTGAGATTTTTCACATGAAAAGGTTTTTAGCTGAAAAATTGACTTTTTAATAGACGTTTATTGACATTTTTGAATGTGATCAAAAGTTCATGTTATATTTTTCTAATATTTTAATCAAAATCATCTATAGGAAATTTTGTTCATTGAAAAACCTGATTTCCAGTAAGAAACCCTGGTTTTCAGTAAAGTCAAAATTTCAATAGCAATTTTGTAGGTGATTTCAATACAATTTTTGATTAAAAAATATTGATTTTTAAATGTTGTGGAACATTTTTTGTGGAAACATTTTAATGTTTTCATAAAGTTGTTTTTCCATTTTTGACCAGCTCTGTGCATGAATCACTAATAAACTGGAGAGGGAAAAAAAAGAGTCAGATATATTATTATTATTATTATTTATTTATTTATTATTATTTCTCTTCATTGTTTCTAGAATAAAAGCAAATTTCTCCTGTGTAATCAGCATCATGCTACTGCCCGCATCATTCTTTGATATCACAATCCAATTCTATAATACTGAAATCACTCCAGTGGGTATGAAATGGGAATGCATGATATCCCAAAATGTTTCAGAAGTCTGGCAATAAAGAAGTCATCTTCTTTTACATACATATAGCAAGGTATTGAAAACAATCAACAGTAAAAGAGGAGGAAAATCAGATCAAGTACCTGTTCAGTGTAAAAAGGTTTGTTTTCTATACTTAAGTTTGTGTTAGTGGGGCGGTGATTCTTTTATGCTCTAATTAAAATCAAAATCCATCTCCCACTCTCAGTTTCAGTGTTTTTTTATTTAAAGGAAACAGTGACACCACTTTTGCACCATTTTATCTTCTTGCTAAAATATTTTCCACATAAGTATGAACTTTTATGTAAGGGCCAAATTCTACCTTGCTGTGCATGAGCATTGAAGTTATTGACATCTACACCAGTGAATCCAAGAGCTGCTTTCAATCTAAGAATATAGCCCAAAATACTTTAGGTGCTGATTGACTAAACATAGTACCTGGTATTTGGAACCCAGACTATACTAGACTGGATAGTTCACATCTGCACCAGAATGCATCCTACTGCCTTTGATGGGTATCTCTGTTTGTTCACAATGTGGCAGTTCTGGAAATGCTGGTTGGCTGGGATGCCCTGGCACATTCTGACAATAGCATACTTGTTAAGAAGACACTATTGATTTGGCCAAGTACCAGCGGTTTTGACCGTTTATTTTTCAACCCATTCATTTATTTTTTCTTTTTATTTCCTGACAAGTTGAAGATACTCTTATGAATTTTCTAAAACTGTATATAACAGCCACTGACCACAACAAAAATTGCAGTCAATAGAGTTCATTCCTCAGGGGACATCAGACTGCTTCCAGATAAGTAAACTGAAAATAACAGACAACATGCACTAAGGCTTCAGAGGAAGCTGGAATACAAAGCTGTGCAATATTATCACCAAAAAAGAACATCAGGAACAGAGACAAGACAGCAAAAATGGATAGGAAATCTGACCTTTTATTATTTCACTGCTTTGCATCATCCTAAATTCCCACATACTAAGTTGAATTATAAATGTGGACTAATAATACACACACACTCCACAAAGAAGCTGCACCAACTGAGTAAATTTCAGATACTGGCAACTAAACCATGTACTTATAATGATGTTGTAAACCAGCATTTGGAGAAATGATGGAATGCATACTGGGAGCGGGACTCAGTAGTTCTTCTGTACTCTCTCTCTCTCTCTCTCTCTCTCACACACACACACACACACACACACACATGCAAATCAAAGTGTTGAGGTAGAAAGCCAATCAGATACTATTGCTGTAGGAGAGACAAGGTGGGTGAGGTCATATCTTTTATTGGACTAACTTCTGTTGGTGAGAGAGACAAGTTTAGGAGCTCCATCAAGCTCTTCCTCAGGTCTTGCAACAGTACTCAGAGTGTCACAGCTAAATACAAGGTCAAACAGATAGTTGAGCATAAGGAGTTAGCACATATTTTAAGGGACTATTCCAGGTGATGTGACCTGTTAAAAACCCTGCAGTTATAGAACAAAAAATGGGGGGCTCTTGTGTTATAGATTGTTGTAATAAGCCATAATCTAGTGTCTTTATTAAGAGATTGAGTTCTAGTATCTAGCAAAGTTATTAATTTAATATTACTTCACCCACATTGTCTCTCTAATATTCTTGGATGAACGGGGCTACAACAACACTGTATACAGTTGCTTGTTGGACACATGCAATACATCACAGCTTGGTATCTGGGCCTTGCAGCTGCCAAGTATTTCTTGGGAAGGACCACAAACATTATTGGCCCAAGTGGTGCAGAAGATGCAGAAGGGTACTGGGAAGCATATTAATCATTTGCCAGCAGGAACAGGCGGCCATGCCAAGTTCCTATTGAATTACACACATGTGCCACCTTCTGCTGCAGTCACACTCTTGTTTAATGCGAAAGACAAAGCTGGCTCCCAAAAGGCAACCTCTGTGTACTTCCACTCTACATAGTAGCTCTGCAGTTGCTGTTGGGAGGTTATACAGTTTAAGTTTATTTATAAGTGAGTGTCTGTGTAGACAGATGGAAGAGTGAGGAAACATTTTCCAGAGATACAACGGTTTTTAATTTCTTCTGTCTCCATCTATGAGTATATCTACTTTTTTTTTTCATTCAAATCCCTCCATCTATATATATAAAAGTCAAGTGGTGTATGTATGAGTGTATGTATGTACGTATGACTGCGAAGTCCTCCCGCACCGTTTGAGCCAGAGACTTGAATTTTGGTACAGTGAGGGGTCTTGGGGTCTAGATGCTGGTAAGGGTCGAAAAATTTTCGGATCTCACCTCTGACGCCCCCCAGGGGTGAAAGTCTTTCAGGGCCAATCACATCAGCTTGGCAGTTAGGTGGTGATGATGTCATAATACCCCCCTCCAACAGACACCTCACTCGCTCAGCTCACCCCTCCCTCCTCCAACGGAACCCCGGAGATCCCTCAGTTCTCTGCCCTTCCCACCTCCCCAACGGAACCCCGGAGATCCCTCAGTTCTCTGCCCCTCCCACCTCCCCAACGGAACCCCGGACTACATCAGCTCTGTGCCCCCCCCACCTGCGAAGGTCCCCGGAATCCCTCGGCTCTGGGCCCCCTCCCCTCCTGCGACGGATCTGAGTTGGGTTTGGTGGGACGGTAAGTGAGGTGGGGGTGTCGGATTCGGTCGGGGGGGTGAGGTGGGGGTTTCGGGTTTGCTTCGGGGGGTGGGAAGGTGTCGGGGGGGTGAGGGGTGTGGTGTGGGTGTTGGGTTTGGTCTGGGGGGGGGGGAGGTGTTGGGGTGGGTGCCCAGACCAAACCCGACACCCCCCCCCGGCTCACTTACCCCCCGACCAAACCCGACACCGCCACCTCACCCCCCCACCAACCGCAACACCCCCTGACCAACCCCAACACCCACCCCTCACCCCTCACCCACCCCAACACCTTCCCACCCCCCCAGACAAAACCCGACACCCCCTGGCTCACTTACCCCCCGACCGAACCTGACACCCCCACCTCACCCCCCCACACACCAATCGCAACACCCCCAGACCAAACCTGACACCCCCCGGCTCACTTACCCCCCGACCGAAACCGACACTCCCACCTCACCCCCCCAAGCAAACCCGACACCCCCACCTCACCCCCCCCACCAACCACAACACCCCCTGACCAACCCCAACACCCACACCTCACCCCTCACCCACCACGACATCTTCCCACCCCCCCAGACCAAACCCGACACCCCCCCGGCTCACTTACCCCCGACCGAACCCGACACCCCTACCTCATCCCCCCAAGCAAACCTGACACCCCCACCTCAACCCCCCACCAACCGCAACACCCCCTGACCAACCGCAACACTCACCCCTCACCCACCCCAACACCTTCCCACCCCCCCAGACCAAACCCTACACCCCCCGGCTCACTTACCCCCCCGACCAAACCCGACAACCCCACCTGACCCCCCCAAGCAAACCCAACACCCCCACCTGACCCCCCGACCAAACCCGACACCCCCCCCCCCCGGCTCACGGTGCACTGTGTAGCACACAGATTATTAAATACACTGTTCGGTCGGGGGGTGAGGTGGGGGTGTCGGGTTTGCTCAGGGAGTGAGGTGGGGGTGTCGGGTTTGGTCGGGGGGTGACGTGGGGGTGTTGGGTTTGTTTTGGGGGGTCAGGTGGGGTTGTCGGGTTTGGTCGGGGGGTAAGTGAGCCGGGGGGTCTTGGGGTTGGTCGGGGGGGTGGGAAGATGTCAGGGTGGGTGAAGGGTGGGTGTTGGGGTTGGTCAGGGGGTGTCAACTGTCTGCCCCCTCCCCACCTCCGACTGACCCGAGCAACGCCGGGCACTTATGCTAGTTACCAATAAAAGCATGCCATAGGTGCAGGATCTTTTGTGATACTGGGATGTGATCTTGAGAATGGTATGAACAAATCTGATGAGTAAATTGCAGTGGTATATCTCCCAATTTAATATAAAATATTTTCATCAATATACTTGTAAACAAACAAACAAGACCTTTCTATTTTAAAAAAATTATACTTCCTGTTCTCTTTCTATCCTACTGAGACTCTAGAAAAAGTTCAAAATTCTTCAACCCAAGTAAGGTGGCACGGGTCGGTATGGTGTACTGGTAAAAAGTGGCCACCTGTACTGACCCCAACTGCCTTACTTTAAAGCGCTGTTGTGGCAGCACTTTAACATTGCTGCTCTTTTTGTGCTCCCCTCCTCCTGCATCAGGGGCCGGGCTGGAGCCCCGGGCGGTGTGGGCGGGCTGGTAGGGGGACGCTGCCCACCATACCAGTAAAAGAGAAATTTCACCTTCACCCCTGCTGAAAGGTAAAAGAAAATAGCCCAGATTATGACAAAATTTCCCTTTTTAGTTGTTGTAGCAAAGCTTCTTATAATCACACAATGTCGAATCAGATTTTACCATAACTTTAAAGCATAATGTATCGATACCTAATATGCAATGTGTTCTGTCTTTTTGCCCTTTCCAACTCTCACTATCTTTCTTTCCTTTTCTTTATCTTATTGCTTTTAGAGATGTCTTATTTTTTTTCTTATTTTCATTTTGCCTGTTTTCAATTGGCCAGTCAAAAAATTATACAACACAATACAATAAAGGACACATTACTCCTATAAGGTATCATTATGTTTGATTTAAAATGACATATGGTGCCATAATCTCTTCAATTAATACCTGAAAAGTAACATTTTTCTTGCCAAGATTTATTTTTTCCTGCATCTGTTGAGGAAAAATAAAAATGTTCAAAAAAACCAACAATCCCACGGGTAGAAAAAGCCTAGAATGTTGGTAAAGTGAAAATGAAATGACTGTAACATGTTAAAATATGACAGAATAAATGAAGGATCGCTCATGTAAAAACATTTACAATGATAGAATAATCAAAATGAACTTTCTCTTTTTGTTCCTTTTCATTATTTCCTTTATGAAGTCCCAGGGAATGTGTTTTCCTGATGATGATTTTCAGGAGATGAGCAATGATCATATAAGGAGGAAACCTAAACTGATATGTATTACGAGCCAGATGTTCACTCAAACAGCTTCGGTCATCTCCACCATTTATGAGTCATGCTTTGTTTTCATGCTCCCATTTGACAAGTGCAAATGGAAATACCATCTGATGAAGTAGGACTGTTTTTATGAGTGCATCAGTGTTAGGCATAACTCTTTTTCTTTTACCACACATAGTTTGCTGTAATAAGAACAGTAATTACCACACTATTTAGCGTTAATATAAGTGGCAGTTAAATAGCTGTTGCATATCATTTGTGAGCCTTATTATAAGTCAAGATGTGAAGCAGAAATTGGAAAGCATCAGTGCTTGGCATTTGGAAAGCATCCATTTTTCAAACTGGGGGGGGAGGGGGCTCCTGACCAAAAAGGGGATCACAGGGCTACTGTGGGGGGAAGTCTCAAGACCAGTAGCTGTCGGTTGGGTGCCATCCCCAGAGGCGCATAGAAATAAGAGTGGTGTGATATGGGGGGGGGGAGTGGGGATCATCACTTTTTGGAGGAGGGCAGGTGATCACAGCCTGAAACATTTTCAAAGGAATCCCAGCCAAAAAAGTTTGAGAACCCCTGTAACAAATGCTGATCACGATAGATATCATTTTATGGGTTCATTGCCTCTGCTTCCATTATTATTTTTATGTATTTATTACACTGCACCATGTCTGTGCGTGGCATTTCACAATACATGTAAAACAGGTAAATTATTTTCATTTAGACTAATAACATTTTACACTAGAATAAAATAATATTTTATGTGGGAGCAATACAGAATAAATGATAAGTGACTTGATTTTCTATTACCTTGCTGGTGTGCAAAGTGGGTTTAAAGAACTCCTAGTCTATTCTGGTAGCATACTACACCCACTTCGTACAAAGGTAAACTATTCCACAAAGTGCAAGGAGTAGAGAATTAGGGCCATGATAAAGGTGTTACAGCTCTCCAGCCTGCAGCTTTTCAGGAACATTCAGTGCACAATTCTATAGTACTGTCCATTTGCCAGAAGAAGCAGCCAGCTGCTGTTCTGTATTGGTGGCACATCAACACTATCTAACATAGCATCCTAATTACAGTATTGTAGATGCTAATAAATAGCCAGATGTCATGGAACAGTTCTGTGAATATAGAGGTTTATCCTAAAGGTTTTATTATTAGTTTTTCCTCTGCTCTAGTAACAGTTCACGCCCTGAACTGTCATGCTGATTACTTCAGCACTCTTTTAATTTTCCTTTCCTTGGTGACCTTGCTGAGTCCTCCTCTTCTTCCTCCCACTTTTGAGTCAGGTGCTCTCCTTCAAAGCAGTGGTACACATAGAACACCTTAAGGGCACTGCTGTGTTGGAAGCACCAGACTGTAAAGCACAGTAATTAAATGTGGATGACATGTTTTTAAATGAGGATGTTAATAGCCGTGATAATGGGGTGACCTTCCAGCATCACCCATCTCGTTGCAGGTAGGACAAGTATATTCAGCAGCCCATTTTGTTTCTCACCCATGGGAAG
Source organism: Sternotherus odoratus (assembly GCA_032164245.1). Classification (NCBI taxonomy): domain Eukaryota; kingdom Metazoa; phylum Chordata; order Testudines; family Kinosternidae; genus Sternotherus; species Sternotherus odoratus. The sequence continues at coordinate 35,463,699 of JAVMKO010000004.1, forward strand.
CTTTTTTTCCACCCCATTTTTTTTTAAGGATGCCAACATTAAATGTCTGCTATAAACGGGACAGAAAAGCTTGAATGCAGGAGCAGAATGCAAGTGAAGAGCAGTGGGAATATTACCACCTCTATTTCTAGTTTTTAATTACATCATATTCTTTGGGGGTATTTCCAGAGACCATCACCAGAGAAACAAATAGAGGAGAATGAACATGAACATGCTATTCAATTGTCATGGGCTTGAGTTTCAGTAGGAAGACTCTTGCTAAATATGCAGAGCCATTGAATTCTGAAAGAGTATAGAAATAAATCATAATGCTCCATGTGTGTAGACAATATTTCATTCCAAGGACTGCAAGGCCTTTAGAAGCATTAATTATTTAAGATTCACAACAAACCTCCCCCTGCATCTCAGTAGTTACTCTCCTGTGAAATGGGAGTAACTGTTAACAGATGAGGCAGTAAGAGGCCATGAATATTCCCGGCTAGCCTAGCTCCTAGTTCTCTTACTAAACAACCTTCCTGCCTCATTGGTTTTAGGGGAGAAGGATCTGATCAGCTGACAAAGGTTCCAGCTCTACAGATACCCATTATAACCCCTAGAGCTGAGCTATTCACAGCACATAATCTATTTGAGGAATTTAGTCCTTTTTTTCTTTGTGATTTGTCTGTGAACTGAGTTAGATTTTAAATAGTTTGCTCCCTAGTCTAAATTTGATGAATATTTTATCAGAATCTATTTCAGTCCATTATATTTTAAGTTATCACAGTCTGTTATATTCCGTTCACACAAAGCCACATGGTATTGCTTTTGCACCCTAAATGGATGACTCCCATCCACTATTAACTTGTCAAGCTAGCTACAGGAACACATTTGAATACTCTTGTAAATGCATATTTACATGGTATTCACAGGCAGAGTGCTGGCTGTCAATAGCCCTCAACTGGTGATTGAAAATCTGGTTTATAATGGGAACCTAATATTACAGTATCTCAAACCCAACTATGGACCGGCTGCCAACATCCCATATTATTTCCAAGAATTGGTTCTTTCTGGAGAAGGCATTAGAATGGCCATAATAAAATTTAAAGCACTAATTCCCCAAACTACCACCATAAAATAAGATTCTTTCCATGGTGAATCACAGAAGTGTTTTCAAAATTGAGAGGTTTTTGTCCCCTGGCAGGAACTATAACTTTGACCCACTGCTGCTCTCTTATGATGTGAACAGAGACAGTGGCCAGCTCCAAAAGCTTCCGTCTCTCGGTCTGAAGGTCCAAGCTACTTGACGATTGTACTAATGGGACTGTCAAAGGTTTGGCCCAAGCTGTCCTGCACATTCCAACTGTGATTTGTGCTGACAGGTTTCTTCACAACACATTTTGTTTTCACAAGCTTCCTGAGTATGAGAGATAACATGCCACAAAGACTGGCTCATTTTGGCTGCAAAATTGCACCAGGTCTTCTAACGGCAAATAACATGCTGCCCACAGAGCACACACTCCCCTCCATATGTCCCTATGTGGCAGATGTACCCTGACTAATGACAGGTCAGGTGCTGCTCATTGTGGCACAGCCTAACAAAGCAACACAAACACGTTTTTATTTTTCAACAGTCTTTCAATCTTGTTTTTCTTTTAAAATCAGGAAAGTCATGTGTTTAGCTAAAGGAAGTGATCAGACAGTTCCACTAATATGGCATATTACCATGTGGTGCTGGAGACAGGGAAACAAGAATCTCACATGGTATAAATCAATTGAAATGCTGTGTTTAAAAGGGGACCTTTAATTACATGCTTGGATTCAGTTGTATAAGCTACTCATCTGTCACTCAGGGCAGGCTTAATTGTGTGTATATCGGAGTCCTGTTGAATATTGGTATTGGTAAATGCAAGCTAAATTAAATATATATATATATATATATCATCTATCTATCTGAAGCAAGACCAAGCAGTTCCAAAACAACCGCAAGCAGAGTTCTGGCAATGGCATGCAGCTCTAAAGAACTTAGATCAGGGGAAATGTAGATGCTACACATGGAGGAACTAGTGTGGAAAAAATGCACACACACACACACCTCATCTTCCTTCCTTGAATGCTTACATGTGGAGCTCTCAAACAAAGTATGAGATTGTGTACACATAGTATTTGTACAAGTATCAGAGGGGTAGCTGTGTTAGTCTACATCTGCAAAAGTGAAAAAGAGTCCTGTGGCACTTATAGACTAACAGATGTATTGGAGCATAAGCTTTCGTGGTGAATACCCACTTCATCAGATGCATCACCCACGAAAACTCATGCTCCAATACATCTGTTAGTCTATAAGGTGCCAGGACTTAGTATTTGTACAGTTATAGCTAAACATATATAGCGTACCAAATTATACCCTCATATATCTCTGTGGTTTTCACTGGCTTCACTAGGAGCTGCAGGGGTATATTTGCCTCATTGTTTTATAATGACTGCTTATAGAACAGTCTGAAGCTGACAATTAATGCACATCAGATATTGATTTCAATATACCTGTTTTGGGTTTATACATAAAATGCACATTGTTATTGTAATGAGAGATGCATGTATGGAGTATTTGTATTGCTGAACACATGCTGGGTGATCTTGAAATGGACCTTGGTAGTAATGCACACATGTAAGCAGGAGGACTTCAGGCTGCTGCTGTGGGAATTTCCCATACAGATAGGTATATATTCATATGGAAGTACTTATTTATGTAGATACAGACACTCACATTATATATTCTTTTGATTTCCATAACAAAAAACCAAGAGGGCCTAATTGTGATATTAACACACAACCCTGTGATGTATCTTGCCTTTGAGAACTCCCTGACGTAGAAGACAACATGTCCACTGCTACAAAAAGCATACTTTTTGTATGCCTGTGATGGGTTGCCCCCACTCCAGGTGCCACCTGCTGTATTGGAGTCCCACTGAGCCCACCCATTCCACCAGCCTGGGCTCCCTCACCCTGTCCTCCTGTGCCAGGCCCTCAGGCCTCCTCTAGAACACACACTGGTAGGGACATGCCCACCTGCAGAAAGACAGACACTGAAATCAGCTAGGGTTTGCCCAGTACTCAAATACATACCCCCTCTGGGGTGCAAACCCAAAATTGTATTGTCTTGCGCCACACAGAAAACTGTATAGCATAAGATCATGAAATTCACTCCTTCCCTCAATGTGGAGGAAGATATGCACAGCTTTTTCCCCTCAGTTATGAATTTCACAAACTGGCTTAGAGAGAACAAAACAAGCGTATTAACTATGAATGATTGATCTGGTTGCTATCACTTAAAATCTAAGCAGATTATTTTAGTAAATGAACAAAAACCACAAACTGATCTTAACACACTAGATAGGTAGGATATAAATTAGCAAACTCTCACTCTAAGTGATAAACAGGCTGGAACATTCTAAAGGCACAAGGTGCCTTGAGTTTCCTAGGTTTTCATACACAGGCTAAAGATCCTTCTAGCCTGGGACCCACACTTTAATTCTTGCCCCTCAGGTATTTTCAGGTGTGTTTTTGCAGGGAGAGTGAAGTCTGCCCATGATATCATTGCCCCATTTTTATATCTTCTTCACACTTGCTGGAACGCTATTTTGCTGTGACCTGGATCAAACAGTTCCCATTGCGTAGTGCTATCTCTGAGGGGTTTCCATTGTACATAGTTCCTGGGGTAATCCTTATGCTTGTGTGCATTTCCTCAATAAGCTATTAACATTGTCCTTTTTACGGTCATACCCAAAAGGCTTCTTGTGGGTGCTTTAAACTCACAACATGTTTCAGTATCACATAGATAGCCAAACTTCATAACTTCACATATGACAATAACACGTACAATCCAACGAGTCATTAACGTCTAGAACAGGGGTAGGCAGCCTCTGGCATGTGTACCAAAGGCGGCATGTGAGCTGATTTTCAGTAGCACTCACACTGCCCAGGTCCTGGCCACCAGTCTGGGGGTCTGTATTTGAATTTGAAAAGATCAAAACTTTTATAATGATACCTCATAAGACATACTTTGTACAAAACATCCTAATTACATGAGTTGTGAATATTGGGGTGTCGGGGTGTCACCCTGCCTTTGTACCCTGGTACTGTATGTAAGAAGTGAAGGCTCAATCACAGCAATGACCCATGAGTCTCAAACCCTGGCCCACAGGAGTAGCCATGCTCCAACCATCCACCTGGTAGCCTGCTGACAATCACTTAGACATGAAGCCCAATACCAGCATGAGGCTCTGGCCCCTGAGGTGCAACTGGCACAGTACAAGAGCAACTGATTGGCCAGCTGTCTAGCAGCAGGAACAGGAAGGAACAGCAGGGCTCTACCCTGCTCTAGACTGTGTGCCTCATGTTGCCTGTTTCCAGGATTGATTTCCTGGCATCTGAGTTGTGATTCCTGACCTCCAATTTGGCTTCCACCTCTGGTATCCTGACCGGGCCTGACTCTGGTTTCAAACTTACAGTTCTGATCTCCAGTTTTGTCCCTTGCTTCTGAGTTGCAGGTATCCCAAGCCAGTCAACTCCTGTTGTATGACTGTGTGGTCTGGCTGCCTATGACAGCACTGCTCTCCTGCGCAGAGGGTCCACAGCTGTGCCTGGCTCTTACGCAGTTGAGGGAGGATACTGTGAAAAATGGGCTTACAAATTTACCCAAATTGTGAGGTCAACTAATAAAATGTGAATGAAATTCATAAAATGTCACAATAATCTAAAAACAAATGTTGGTGGGAAAGGGAAATAGACTGAGTTAGTCCAAACAGAAAGGCCTCCTGATATAACACAAGGAGTATATTAAGATCATGCTTGATAAACAGGAGAAGTGTGGGACTGAAAATCAATTAACCAAAACTGGTGTTAGAAACTAGGCCTAGTTGCTGGACAACATAATGAGGAGATGAATTATTCCATCCATCACTTTTTTGGGGTGTTCTTAAAGAGGATTTTTTTTTGCAGAAGATTAGCAGAAGCAGCAGCTGTCTGACAGCTACTGCTGCAGTGAATTTTACCATCATATCCACGACCCCAACTGACTCCTGGGAACCCAGAGTCTATTGTAACACCACTGAGCCTTCGTCATCCTGATCCTGAGAGATTTTCTAACCAGAATGGGCCAAGAACAGGACCCAGATGACATCACCTCCTCCACTGGCTCTGGCTTAATATAAAATGCCACCTGTGATGTGAGACTTTGTCTCCCCTGTCTCCATGTATCATTTTCCTTTCCACCTTTTGTCTTTCCTACCCTTCTCCTTTTTCCTTCTGTCTGATAAGAGTATGACTTAACTAGCCAAGACTGCATATTTCACAACACTGCTGTCAGCCTGTGACCGGAAAGGCAGCTAAAAGCAATGTTCTAACCAGCCTGATGTTGGTACAGGTTTGCCAGGTCTTGAAGTGATTTTTATGACCATGGTTCTCCAGCAGTGAAGTTGCAAATGAGAATCAACACCAGAGACAGAAGCTGCATTTTCTATCTTTGATGGTTTTTCTGTCCCTTATTGTGTATTTATCTTGTTTTATCTTTTATCTTTTAGAAAACTACAGCAACAGCAGCTCCAGATCATCTAATCTAACTTCTCTCCTCCCTAAAGTCCAATTATTACCATCTTTAATACCATCTAAAAGATTGTAAGCATAGGTTTTTCCTTCTAAAGATCTCTCCAGTTACAAGAGAAAGGAACAAGGGTAGCAACCTTTATGCATCCTTGGCAACTGTACTAGATTGCCTTACCTGTAAAGGGTTAAGTAGTTCAAATAACCTAGTTGGGACCTGACCAGAAGGACCAAGGAGAAAGAAGATACTTTCAAATGGGGTGGAGGGATTTCTTTTTGTTGTTCTGTGGGTTGTTCCCTCTCTGAACCTAGGAAGAAACTAAGCAGGTACAATATGTCCTGAAAATATACCTGGAATAATCTATCTAAAACCACAGAAACTCTGAGTAGGGCAAGAAAATGTGGTAGGTAATTTTTTGTTTTGACTTGTGAATTTTCCTATGCTACAAGGGCAGTTTCATTCCTGTTTTTTGTACTGTGAAGCTGAACTGAGATAGGAGTCCTCTGTGTTTTAAATCTTTTAATTACCCTGTAAAATTACTTTCCATTCTGATTTTTCAGGTGTGATTCTTTACTTTTTTTCTTAAAATATCTTTCTTTCTTTTCTGTTTCTTTCCTAAAAAAAGGTTAATACGATTTTAATGGTGTGTTTGCCATGGTGCTAAGCAGGCTTGGGTCTCTGTGTATCAGACCTTGTTTAACACTGTTTAATGTTGAATAGTTTCAGAATCATGAAAACCTATGATTCTGTAGGGGCCATTTATTCCATCTGAATTAATACAACACTCCCTTGTTCTCTCGCCTAACATTGACACAATCTAGACCAGAATCTTTAAATATTGGTAGTGCCATACTAAGACAAGTGAACAACAAAACACCACATTATTACTTGTCCTTGCTTACAGAGATTTGGGGAATAATTTTTTGAATGGCATGGGATATCTGTCTAGAATAATTCAGGAAGATCAGATAGTGACTCAGTTAAATGAGTAAACACATCTTTATTGTATATTCCCTGATAAAGGCATACTTATTGATTATAAGATCTGCAGTGAGATAATCACAGACTTTGCCCCATGGTGTTTGTGTGGAGTTTACGATGTATATTTTGTAAACCACTTTCAAGGACTGTAGTAAAATATGCATTTCATAACCAGAAAACAAGACTAGGTACATTAAATGGAGAATTCTGTAGAGATCCACATAATAGCTATAAAATGATGTTTGGATGTGCTAGATCCAATTCTGCTTCCACTGAAGTACATGGAAAAGCTCCTATTGACTTCATTGAGAACAGAAATGCATTGATGGCATGTTACTACCAGCAAAGGGGGAAAAATGCATTGTATCTAGCTGTATGATATGGTGTAATATGAACCATGTCATGTGCTGCTGAAAGAGATGCAAAGAGCCTGTTTTAACCAACTAAGAACTAGGAGAGGTCAACAGCTGCAAGTAAGTTCAGGAAAGGCTCATCCTTCCAGCCTGCAACTATCAGTTTCCCTGTCTCAAGTTTATCAAAACTTTTCTCTGCGTAAAGTACCAAGTAATTAATCACTTTCTGTCCATATCTGAGCACATTGTACCTAATGCAAGACTTTATACTGTAACATAAGAAAAATCAGTTTCCAGGGGGAAAAAAATGTAATCTGGGCCAAAAATTTACTCTCTCAGAAGAATTATAGTTAGAGAGGGAAGGGAATGAACACTTATCCATCCCAAATAGCTAATGTAAACAAATATAGCAAATACCCTGGGACAGATTCTATGCCCCACTCTTGATGCTTTATGGCATATGTAAAAGGGAGCCATAAATGCCATAATATTTCTTGATACTCTTATGAAAATATCCCAACTAAAAAAAAATGTAGTGACATTCCCCCCCAAAATTTCCACCTTGTCACGATGAAGTGTTATGATATGAAATATAGAAATTGCATGGCTTTTTCTACTATAGAACATAAAGGTCACTGTAGAAAGATATTTTAACAAAACCAGACTCTTTCTGAAATTCCATCTGTGGGTTCCCATTAAAAGGCAACTTTGCCATCAGTTCAGTCCAATGGTATCCAAAAGTTTCCCTGTTTCCCCCTATACTTAGAAATAGGAGCTATTTGTAACTCTATGATAGTATGCCATTACAGCCTTCTGCTGTAATATGATATGAACTACGCTGGACCTTGAATCTGGATGTATTAACTATTTGTTTCCCAGAAATAAAATGCAAAAAAATTCAGATTTCTGTTCCCCCTTTTCAGTTCTGCTACATTTAAGGTCAAGTAGTAAAAAAAAAAAAACCATGCCCAACAGCACTATAAATTGCCTAGAAAATTGGCATGGAACTTGGCAAACAGGCAAATTTGAGTTGCACACAAGAATGTGCAGTGGGTATGAGTCTTATCCCACTTATACAAGCTGGACACCAATGTAGTCCCATTTATTTCAGTGGAGTTATTTCAGATTTACACAGTTGCAATCCAACTTGGCCCAGTGTCTAAATTATCCTAAAGCCATCCAGTGGTCCATAAGGAAACCCACATCTGAATCAAATCAAAATGAAGAGTATAAAAGCTGTGTAGAATAGCAGACTTTTCTCAGTCGTGTGACATCTCCACAGTCATAAAACAAAGGAGCAGGTTGTAGACTATTGTAATAAAACATAAAACTGGTGTCTCTACTGAGTTCATGATTTTTAGGCTATGGCTACATCAATGCAACTGTGCTGCTGTAGCACTGCTAGTGCAGACACTCTAGGCCAGGGGTAGTCAATAGGTGGACCACGGGCCAAATCCAGACTGCCAGCTGCTTCTGAATGAACCCCAAAATCTCATTTCTTTATTTTCTCTGGAGCCTGGACCTTAACTATACCTCGACGAAGAAATTTGGACCTTGACAAAAAAGTGATTGACTCTCCCTGCTCTAAGTGTACAGGAAAGAGCTCCCCCGTTGATTTAATTACTCCAAACCCCATGAGTGGTGGTAGCTATGTCGGTGGGAGAAGCTGTCCTGCCAACACACCATTGTCCACACTGGTGCTTAGGTCTGTGTAACTTAGGTCACTTAGGGGGTGTCTTATTCACAGCCCTGAGCAATGTAAATTGTACCACAGTAAGAGGTAATGTCTACATAGCCTTAGTGTCTAGCAATTTTATGAATTTAAGCTCCCAGCCTTATTTTTTGAAGGTGTGCCAGGTACTGTGAAAACAACAATGATATTACAATAAGCAGAAAAATAAGATGGGAGAAAAGGTGACTTTAATAGTATGCCTTTCATTAAGTTACTTTTACTTGTGCATTAGTTTATTGTGTCCATTAGGAACAGAAATATCCAGAAGCCTGGGTTCGGCTTGGGTATTTTTAGAATGGTTTTAGTAGTATAACTAAATAGATTCTGCTCAAAACTCATTTTCCTCCCTAAGATGTTAATATAGCCACTCAAATCTAAATGTATTCATAAAATTAAATTGCAGTGCTGAATGACTAATGAAACCAGATATTTACCATATTCCTTATTCAGACATCAAAGAATAATATCCAATATGAACACTGCAACTGTGGATTCAGAATTACCTGTAAAGAGAGGAGGCTTCTTCAGCATTGGCTCTCTTGACAAATACTCACAGCTCAAGGTTGTGCTTCTACCTTCTGCAAGATTTTCCTTCATGGTGTCATTCATCTCCCTTTTAAAAATATATATAAATAAAATTAGGTTGTAGTTTAACACATACAACTAAATTTATTTAATATCAAAATTGTGACAGATGAATATTGCTGATATTCCACCTGTAACCACCCACTGGCACCAAATATAGTGCATATGGTATGGAATATGATGCACTCACCTAATTGGATATAATGGAATTGGATGGCCTAGGACATGATCCATAGCCCACCGAAGTCAAGAGCAGGCTCTCCATTTATTTCAATGGGCTTTGGATCAGGTTTTTAGAGGTGGAATGTCAGCCTAAATGATTTTCTTATTGACCTGGTAGGCCACAGAAGCTTTTACTTATATTACATGCATACACAAAGTTTATGGCCACCTAAACTGGCTTCATGTCCAGTGATGGACAAAATGTAGGGTGAAGAGCCTTTAAACTACTCAGCTTTGATTCAAACGCAGAGACTCACGAACTTTCATATTGCTGAGTACATGCTTGTAATACACTTAGAATAAAGTGCAAATTTAGGCAACATTTTGAATACATGTTACTGTTACAGTTTCTGAACACCATAGTTAATGATTCCCATTGTGCTAGTCTGCCATCTTCTTAGTCGTCTGTTGTTGTATCAATAGTTAACTTCTCTACCTTTTCCCATACCTCCTTGTTAAAATCATTTTTTAGATCCTAGTTCTTTGAGATGCTGGACAATCAAAACTCCCAATCACTTCACTGGGTATTAGCAGCAATTAGCATCCAGCGGAATCATATTCGTTCTGAGCATATTGGTGCGGGACCTGTGCTGACTTAGGTGTTTTGGACAGAGCAAAGCACACACAGTTAGGGCTAAACAAATGAGCAGTATATAATAAATAATAATTAATAACATGATATACCATAACAGCTCCCTGGAAGATCTTATGCTTTAGCATGCAAATCTAGATAGATAAATTTTCATATTATGGTCAATGTTGTCAACCAAGACCTTTTGAGCAAGCCTCAGTAGTAGTTCAGTTCTTGACACAAACCCTGACACATCCTACACAGCCATTGCAATCTCTGTTGTCAAGAACTATTCAGAGGCTTCCAACTTCAAGGCTCATGGAACACAATTGGTCCTCTTGGTTACAAAGGAGTCCTTGCAGAGTGCCCTGTCAGCCCAGCTCCTTTACACATTCACAGTAAGTCCTTTAACTAGAACTGCATGGTTCTGTGAATTCCCTGACCATGTGTTGTGGTTTTTTGTTTTTGTTTGTTTAATTTTACTGAAGCCCACCAAGCAAAGCCATCTCTTGAACTTAATCAATGGATTTTTTTTTTAATGTAGCTGTTTGATATTGCGGGCAAGAATGCTAACACATATGCACATTATGGCACTGGCACATTACTTTTTGGTGTGCATACACTGGAGCAAATGTTTCACACTTAACTGTGTGTTACACACAGTGAGCAAGTAATATGGTACTTAAAGGCTGTTAGGACCGGAAGACATTGTGACGGGCAATCTCTAGGAAGTGTAGTTACACTATTGAGTCAACTCCAGGAGAGTGCATAGTGATGCTATGAGATTGACCTTGCTGTTATCTGTGTGTTTGGGAACAGTTCCCAGACTGTTCCCAGCTGTGTGAGTGTTTACCCAGTCTGTGTGAGAATGAATGCGTGGGAAACCAAATGGAGAAACTGAGGCAGGACAGCATGTAACCAATCAGCTTGTTGCTTGCAAATGAGACATAAGTATGTATGAGATGCAAATGTGTGAGTGTACTTAAGCCCTCTCCCGTATTTGCTCGTGGGCTTTTTCCTTCCCGGCTACTGCTCCGGAGTGCCGGGTACCCTTTCTGCGGTCGCGCTGATCAGATAAGCCCTCTCAGCGCTGAGGACCGGGACCTTCCAATAAACTCACCTACTTTAGTTACTCAACCACGTGTGTGTGCCTTGTCTTTCAAAATCCAAAGTACCTCACTACAAAGGCACATGCCATCACTTCTTCCCAGAAGCTGTTATAACTAGAACAAATTCCCAAAGCAGGAGACTGATTTAAAAAAAAAAAATGTAATGGAGTGGAAATGCTGAGAATTCAGTCATGTATAAAACCATGCCTCCAATTGGAGTTTGATTTATTTTGTGAAATGAATGTTCAGTTTTTATTATGCATGACAGGAATCTAAGTACAAAAATTGTATTTTCCAATTACTCTAAATAAATTAAATGACAAAACAAACATTCAAGCATTGAAAAGTGCCACGTATCTCTTTTCCAAAAAGTCTGACAAACTGTAGAAGAAAATAATTTCATGCTAGTATCCCCATTATTTAGAGACATTTAAGTCCTTTTTCTGTGGGGGGATGAAGCATGTGTTCGAATACAAATCCTAGTTTCTTGTGTGTTCAATAGGGTTTTTTTTATTCCTACTTTTCACTGCTATGGCTGTAAAGGGAGTTTTATTCTAATATGTCTCACGTATCTTTAACAGAATAATTAATTAGAGCTGTTTGGAAAAATGTGATTTTTGATAGAAAATGAGCCAGAAGTAATGTTTTTGTGAAAACTTAAAGACCAAAAATATTTGATTTAGGAATGCTGGAGTGGTACCTCCTGGAAGTTGCCATTAGATGTCTCATTCTCCTCTACAGATTGGATTCCCTAACCAGACTACATCTTCCTTGAGGCACCCTGTGGATTATTTTCAACCCGATCTGGTGAATCCAATTCTATAACTTAAATACCGTAAGATGGAACATGATTTGACTTAGAGATCCCAGGCTTAGTGTGCAGGGCTAAGGAAACATGACATACTCAGTCCTGGATGGAGGAAGAGGATGAGATATTTTTTTTTTGAATTTAACAGAAATCCTCCCTTCAGTTCTTAAGCACCCAGTAAACATCCTTATTTGATCCTATGTGGCTTCTGGCTCCTTTCTATTTAAGATTGTTATAGCAAGTCTTGCAAGTTCCTGTTTCTGCTCTTGCAACTTCACTTGCCTTATTACACTCCAGCTCCAAAATGCCAAGTTTTTTGGGGTTTGTTTTTTTTTTTTGGGGGGGGGGGAGGAAGGTAGGGTATATCCCCTTCAGGGTATATAGAGGAGCAGTCCCTGCATTCCTCAAAGTACAAGGGATACAAACGTGACTGATGCTTGTGCAGCTCAAGCAATATGGGAAAATCTCTTAGCATGATCCCCTTTTATGTGCACATAAAAAAGGATCAGTCTAACTCCTGTACTTTATCTGTCTCTATACTGTAAGATGTTTAACCTTGCTCCATAGGAGTGTGATCCAAAGTCCACTTATGTCATTGGAAAGACTCCCTCTGAGTTCACTGGTCTGTGGATCAGGCCCTATGGTATCAAACCAGTGTTTATGGTCAAGTGTCTCTTTCATAATAAAATCTAAACTTCTATCAGAAATCAGATACTGGCCTTATAAGACAGGTTTACTTGAATAATCAGTCATAAAATTTAAGTAAATTGCAGCACTAAACAAAGCTTTATTGTATTAACAAACACATCATTAAGATAGTCTGGAAACCATCCAGGTACTGTAGCATTTAATCAATAATCAAGTCTAACATGGAGCAATAATAAATTAATTCTGTTTTCATGTAAAACTCATATGGAGTGCTGCCTACTAATGCTGGGATTAATTATGCATTAATTAATGGCCATTTAAAATGAAAGGTTATCAAATGGATTGCCATATTCCATATTGCATATGGTCTTATTAAATAAAACAAAGGTTGCTGGAATCTCATATTATTATTTTAAACCTTGAGTCTCATTACTTGTAAGTTCATTAAACATTTCCTGGACTATTAGCTAGTCAGACATGTTCCTGGTCCAGACTTCTAGCACCTTATTCCAAGAGCAGACTTTCCGGCCCTCAGACGGGACTTTACACAGAAGAAGGTACTACTCAGCAAGTCAGCATAGGTAAGGGTATAGCAATCTGGCCCCCAGAATACATCTGTGTTCTCTAGTCAAAGTAAACTCAAGCACCATTCACTACAAAGTTTTATTCCACTCATTTATGCTCAGCCCTGCTTAGATGATATTACATAAAGGAAAACAAACAAAAATTCAAACTTGGGTGTGTAAATTTAGACACTTAAACCCATAGTTAGGCACCTAAATAAGTGGCCAAATTATATCAGCTAAGGACCAGATCCCTGTATGTCTTGGGATTTAATCAAAATTTCACTCCTTGAGGCTTGCTCACATTAATATCCCCTCCCACCCCCCGATTGCAGAATACCACACAGAACATGCAGCAATGCAGCATGCAGCATATAGCCATTTAAAAGAGGACTTGGAAGATGAAAATCTTATTTAAAAATAAATAAATAAATAAAAGCAAAGACGCATTAGCAGAGCAATGACACCTTGGCTTAATCAAACATCTGAAAGGAAGCTTGTGACAGCCCTAATATTTGACTGGTACTTGAACTGATTTGAATGCATGTGGTTTTTCTTCATTTTTTCCAAGCCCTTGCTTTTCTTCAGGGGTTATTTTATGCTATTTTAGGAAGTAAAAATCTTAGCAATGTGTTTGGAAAAGGAAAGAAAAATAGATCATTGCTGAAAGTCTGAATGACAGGAGGACTTTTTTCACCCCGGATCCTTCCTTATCAACATTTAATCTTAGAATATTAATGTATTAATGGATCCTATCTGATCTGCAAAGAGAAAAAAATAATTGTGGTATGAAAAACATTAGACAGTATTCTGGACACATGTTCCTGTGAATAAAGTAACACATACAGTTCTGATGTTTGTTAGTGATGAGGAATTAGTGAAGGAGGAATTTGTCACTTGTACTTCAGTCTTTCTGCAAGCTATAGACCTTCTGATACTTAAGTGTGTAAATAGTTAACAACCTAGATAGAGGCATGTACAATATTTATACCAAAATGTAAAATTACTTGATTTTTTTCATTTTGAACTAAAAAATGAGTCCAAATCTTATTATTAATTTTTTTTACTAAAATATTTGTCAGAATAGTGCTCTTTTCCTGTTGTAGTGGGCCTATATCGAAACAAAAATGAACCTATTTCTGAGATGGTTGTCACATAAAAAGATTTGAAAATTCACATATTCAGTGCAAAACATTGGCATTACATCACATTTTTTTCTACATTTCATGCATGGCTGCAGGGTGGGATTACAAGAAAATAAATTTCAAAAGTCTTTGTCTAGATTTCAATGGAAAAATAAACCAGGCTTGGTGATGCTGTACTATTTTGCTACACTTATCAATATATTGATTTCAGAGGCAATGATGATTACAGACTCAATCCTGTGGGATATTGTTCATCCACAACTTCCATTGAAATCACAGAAGATGAGGGTGCTTATCCCCTCTCAGGATCAGGCCTTAAAGCTAAGAAACTCAGAGGCATCATCTCACAGAGATTCATGATGTGAATATTGTCTCCAGTGTCAGTCCATGAGTCTTTATCAGAGATATAAACTCCTCATTGGAGATGCAGTAAAACATAGCACTGCATCTGGTCTGTTCTCTTGTTATTCTATTTCTCATAATCAGTTGCAGAAAGTTGGTCTGCAGAGTGGATTCTTAACATGAATCTTTCTGTGATGAGCATTTTCCATCTAAACTAACCAATAAAAAGACCATTTTCACAACAGTCCATTGTTTTCACCCTTTCCTTTGGAAGTATTTCACTTGAGGGTCACACAATGTACACTTGGATATAGAGGGCAGGAAAATAAAAAGGCTGAACTACATTTTTGTCATCTGTTTTGGGGAAAAGAAAAGGGAAAGCTAGATTTTTTGTTTAAAGGGAATAAATTGCAAGACATTTTGACTCAAGGGATTGAAAATAAAAAAATATAGCTGTAGCAAAAAAATCACCCAAAACACTAAGACCCAAGTTCTGGAACAAATTTAAACGTGTTTAATTTTAAGCCTTTGTTTAAGTCCTATTCACTTCAATGGGGCCTAAACACATACTAAGTTGCTTTTGTAATTATAGATGCTTTCCAGAGACAGGGCCTACATTTTGCCCGCTTACTACATTTGATTTTGCCACATTATGGTATCTTTTTATCCTCTCCAGAGCTGGATACACTCGGACAATTTTCACTGTGTATGAAATGCCCTCTCTGAATTTGATCTCCAGGCCACTACATGCCTACCATTCAAATTCTAGCCACAACCCCCACAAGAAGTGAGTCCATCAACACAATTTCCGCCTTCTCCCCCCACCCATAATAGATTGGGAGGTTTAAATATTTTTAACGCACCTAAAGAAAATGTGAAAACTACAGATGTGCGAGAACCAGAATTTTCTTTTAATTGGAAATTGCAATTGAATTATTTCAAAATAAGGTTTTGATCTGAAACGGAACAAGAAAATTTCTGTTTCACAAAATAGTATTTTTCTATTGGCAAAATATTATGTCAGCAAATTTTTAACCAGCTCTACCTAAAATCATTCTCATCTATGCTGTAGACATGTCATTCCTTATAATGCAATCTACCAGTCCATTAGGACCTTCTCTCTCTATTTCCACATACTGTTTTGTTGAGATTTATGCTCTTTCTGCCAGGGATATTATGACCTTTAGTTTGCACAAAGAAGCCCCTATAATGAAAAAGAAAAAGGAGAATTAATTATTATTATTTATTAATTTGTGAACCTACCAAACACGGGGAATTGAAACACTAGCCCCCTCCCGCCCCCCAAGAACAGAGATACTAACAGTCTGTTAAATTTCTAGCTTTAAAACTGATTTTAAAATTATTTTAACCGTTTATATTTAAACACTATTTTTAAGAAGAAAAAATCTAGTTTCCAAAGCTCTCAGAGTTGTAATAACTAACAGCTCCAACGAATATATTGCAGCTTGAAGAATTATTGTGTGGGCTTGGGGTTATCAGGAAGGGCAGCCCAACAGTAGCACATGTAACTCTTGGATGCCTGTTTCATATAATTGACACTCCATAAACACTAGATTCCTGTTTTCTTCTCTCCTTTTCTCCTTCATCTTCTGCAGATACATTTTTCCTGAGGAGGCCAAACCTCATAATTAAGACTGAATGATCTGATGTTCTTCAGACAAATAACTGACTGTGCACCACCCTATGTGCAAGCTGATCATAAGCAAGTGCCTTTGTGATAGACAAGACAGATTTGTATAGCTTCTCATTGGCTATCAAACCACCAAGAAGGAAAGTTTGGCATGTTTCAAATCTCAAAAGGAAATTGGTAAGCTTAAAAGGGGGAAGTGAGGTATATATCACCAAAAAGAGAAGTACCTCAAGACAGGCATGCAGTAGTGTGAGGGAATACAGTATGACGAGTTCTGTAGCTATTTTATGTTTTCTCCATCTGAGAGCATAATTATAATTAGAGATAATGTCCCAATACATACAATACCCCGAGATCAGAGAGACTTTTATAATTAGAGGTGGTAAAAAAAATTCATTTTACCTCTTTTATGGTGAAAAATAACCTTTTTAAAAACATGATTTTTGTGTTGAAAAATAGTTTTTAAAATTTTGTAATTTAAAAATAAAAAATGTGGGGAGAAGAGGGTATTTGGTTTTATTTTAACCCTTTTCCTTTCTTTTTTCTTCCACTTTTTTATTTTTCTCTCTCTTTCCATTTTCCCACTGGAAAAAAAAATAGATGGGGGAAGGGAAAAAAGAGAGAAGGGGAAAACAAAAGCTGAACACAAAAAATGAACTACCAAAACAAAATCAGAAAATTTTGAAATCTTGTCCTAAAAGGGACTTCCAAACAAGTATGTTTGTCACCTGCCTTGACCACGCATTCCCTAGCCAAAACCACTCATTTCTCAGTTCGCTGATTGCAGGTCCTTTTAGCAGAAGAGAAATTGCATCCTCCTTTACCTGACTTCAACACCACCTACCCCCATCCCAGACAGAGTGGAAGGGGAACCCTGGCTCTCTTCCCCATACATCTATGTACCCGTCAGTACTGCATGAGAGAGATATAGAAGTTGTTCCCCATAAAGGGATGTTGCAAATGACATGTGCTCCATGCAAGCTAATATTTTTCTGTCTGCACCATCCCTAACATAAGGCTGTGCCAACAAAGTACAACCAAACTCTAAATTCAACGAGGGATGAGTGCCTGGCTCCTTTAAAATTCCTTCCTTAAATATTTTAAATAGTAAATTAATAATGTTCATTCTTCTTAAGCAAACTGGCATGTATTTCTATTTGTACACGTGCTATTGGAAGGCAAATGGTTATGAACTTTCTTCAAGGCACTAGCACTAACGTGTTGATCACTGACTTTTCTCTTCCTTAACAGTGTGTGAGATCCAGTGAGGAAAGCTGAATAGCAAGTTCAATAAATATAGCTCACTTGATTTCACACAGACTGGATGGGAAGGATGCCAGGTGCTTCAGAGGGAATGAACAGAACAGGTAATCATCAAGTGATCCATCCCCTGTCACCCATTCCCAGATTCTGGCAAACAGGCTAGGGACACCATCTCTACTCATCTTAGCTAATAGCCATTGATGGACCTATCTTCCATGAATTTATCTAGTTCTTTTTTGAACCCTGCTATAGTCTTGTCCTTCACAACATCCTCTAGCAACGAGTTCTGCAGGTGGACTGTTTCTAAATGATATATTACAAGACACCTATTGAATAAATATCCTGACAATGACAGTGGTAAATACAATTCTGCAACTTCTTTGATTAAGGTGTAAGACTGGGGTCAATTATAAAAATGAACTAAAAAATGCAGTGCACAAAATACTTAATTTTAAATGAGGGTTCTGGCACAAATAATCTGCAGTTTATATCATTATGGAGAGTGTACTAACTTTGCCAGAACAAAATGAATCCAATTGAAATTTCACAAGTTAGAAGTAATCAGACACAGTATTCATGAGCTATGATTACAAAAGAGATCAGATGTATATTCATTTGTGCAAATATGCCCAAACATCAGAGATGATATACATTTTTTGAGCAAAATTGTTTATTAAAAAAAATTAGCCTTTATTCAAAAACCAACAATTCATGGAAAATTGTTGATTAAAATGGATTAAAGGAAAAATGTAAATACTGATTTTGATAACATTTTCAGTAAAAGTTTTGATTTAAAAAATCAACAAAAAGACTTCTTAGATTAAAAATTGGGTTAATTTAAAACCCTGTAAAATGGAAACAAGTTTGAAATATTACAATTTTTCATCAATAGGAAGTTTTTGTTTGGGTTTAGTTAGGGTTTTTGTTTGTTTGTGTGTGTGTGTTTTGTTTGTTTGTTATTCACTGTTCAAACAGCTCTAACATGTTTTGGAAATTCACACCTTAAAAATGGCTTAGCCCTTAAATTCCATATTTGGATTATTCCATTGATCTCAATGAGGAATGTACATTTCACAATTTTGTCAAATTTGGTGGAGCAATCCAAAATTCCTTGTTAAACTTATTTTATCCCTGTGGGAACTCATGTTTTTCTTTTCTTGTTATATACGGCACTGTAATAATACTTTTATGTAAATTGATAAAATACCTATTAAAGACCTGATGAGAGTCATAGGCCATGCCACTTTACTCCTACAGCTCACTTCTCCAACACCCTCCAGTCCACGCAGTGCTGATGTGATCATTTAGTTTAAAAAAAAACACACGGGTGAAGGGCACAGCTCATTAAGTAGTAGTAGTAGGACACTTTATTAGATATGGCTGGACTCTCTGAGAAGCACCTGCCAAATGGGGGGAAATTGGTGTGTATGTGCATTGGAGTGGGGAATGGGGAGAAGATCAGGTTACATCATGTAAAAGGCATTACAATTGGTTAAAAGAAATTTATGAATCACAGATTGCAATAATATGAAGGATTTTATCAATTTTGGACATCATTCATCTGGTGGTTTCAAAAAATTAGTGTGATAGACACACCATGCTACTGGAAACAAAGAAACAAACAAATCTACCAGAAAGGAACAGAGCCTGCTCTGTGGTCATAGAAACTGAAATTAGAGATTTGATGGTGTAGGAGAGGCTACACAGGAAAGTGGCGGTCCAATCTATTAGGGACTGTTATCTTCCCAAAGCCCTGGGCCATGTGGGAGAAATGGTCAAAGGACAGGCCTCATGGTTTGTGTCACTGGAGAAATTGAGGATTTTGGGGGGTGACATGATAACAGACTACATTTGAGTCAGATAAACTAGGAGGAGCATCATTACATGGGTTATGGAGGTGAGAACAAGAAGCTTAAATATGATGTAATGAAGAAAGGGGAGCCAATGGAGAAATCTGAAGAGTGGAAGACATGGTCATATTGATGAGCTCAGAAGATTACCTTAGCAGGTGTATTTTGAATGGATTAGAGTGGGATGTGTACATCTCAGGGAATTGAGTAGGGTATAGGAACTGAGATAGGAGATGATGGGGGCCTGGAAGGGAGATTTCTTGTCTTGACAGAAAAAAAAAGTCATATGTTGGAAAGCTTATGCAGCAAGCATGCTTTGGACGTGACAAGGATATGTGGGGCAAAGTAGCTTTGGTTTATTTCTATTCTTCCCTACTGAGAGAGTTAATGCTAATGCTAAAGAATGTAAATGCTAAATATAATACAACATACCTAGCCCGAGTCTAAACAAAGCCTCATTAGGCAAAATAAATCTTCTAGTGGTAGATCTACATTCTTCTGTGCTGGTTCCTCTCAGGAGGTAGCAAAAGTGGCTTTAAATCTCCTGGATTCTGCCTGTTCTATGGCCTTTTCCTCAGTACTGGATAGCTGTAGTGTAAGGCTCTATTTTCACTGTCCCTCTCACCCCTAGCATTTATCTTCTTGCCCCTAGACCTGCCCCTTGCATGCCCTTGAGGCTGCTGTGGGGACAGTGTAGTGCTGCATTCTCCCACCCTATGATGCTTCTGTGTAGGGAGAATTTTCCTCAGGGCCACCTTTTATGTCTGCATATAGAAGCTAAAGTGGGGACCAGAATCTGGCCTTAAAAATAATCATACATCTCTGCCAGGTCCACAAACAGTAGCTCTTCCTCTAGCAGCTGGCCATCCGGTTTCTGTAGTCCATCTTACATAGTGTCATACATCATCTCTCTTCTCTTGTCCACCCCTCTAATTTGGTTTGCATCCTCTTGTTTGTTTTGAATAGTCTTTGAAGTTCAGGTATCAGGCCTCCTCACTAACACTTAGAAACAATGTCAGCTTTCTAACCAAACAGCCTTATTCTGTTAGATGGCTCACATTTTTAATAATGATCCGACACTCAAATTGAAGGTAGCTCCTTCCCCGTGAGATCAAAGTTTATTTGCTCATATCAAAAGGGTTTGGGGTGAATACAGAGCTATAGAGCACTTAGGTGTCATCTGGCAACTTCCTACACAATGGTCATCATACCCCTGCTGTGGCTGTGGGCAACATCTCTTTTCTTGTCTTTCATCTCATGACATCCCTTTGTATCCTAGTTGAATTGCTAGCCTACCTGAAACATAATTTAATTCCCCTCGGCTAAAACTGAAAAGTTGCTTTATTTCTTCTATGCACTCAAGTAAGATTTTTACCATGTATGCAGATGTTCAGTCACATGCTGAGTCACTCATATAATCAATTCCCATGATTCTGTTAAGCTACATTATTGAAATATAGTTCAATCATTCATTGTGGGCCTCTAAACACAGAAATATCCTAAATTTAACCTCTCCATCACAGGTTATCAAAAAGTCATTAATCATTTTTATTGAATATTGGCTGTTCAGGTGCCTTTACCTGAGTATTGGAAGTAACAATTTACTCAAATCATAATATTTTTCCTCCCAGGAATCAGTTAAAGTGGGTGTGATGCTACCATCTGAGACTTACTTCAGGTAATCAGTTCATTTAAAAGTAAATTTCCATATACATGCTATATGAGTAGGTGGTTACCAGGCTTACATCTATTTCAATTAACTGTGCTGCCTCCTAAGATTGATATGTAGGCTCATGGGAATGCATACTGCACTGCTGCATATTCATTCATGGATTGATGCGGGAGGGTTAGTGGCAAACATCAATATTAAGAAAATGACCTCCTCCCACACATGGCCAATGTAGAAAATCCCCAGTTTAGAATGTACAAGAAATAACACACCATTGTGATATTAACACAACCTGTGTCTAGTTTTATGATCCGGTGACAGAACTTTGTTATTTTAGGAAGATATCAAAATCATAAGCAGTATTACTAGGAGGCAGAAAATGTGCATATTTATTAATACAGGATCTCTGATTAAGATAAAAGTCTAATTTATTGATCACAGAGCAAAACTAAAGAATTTTGCAACATTAAAAAGCTGGAGCTTGCCAAAGGTGAGTGAGTTCACCACAGGCCCTACCACTGGTGCCACATCTGCCTGAAGGCCAGATAAAAATCAAATTAGAATCAAAATGATTCTTCCTAGACAGTAATACACACTGTCAGAGCTGGTCCTAGACATAACCAGTGGTGGACAACCAAGAAAAGATTTTGAGTTCAAGAATTGTTTGGATAATCATCCAAAAGTTCAGAGGGCAAATCTTCAGATCCTGTAAATTGTCATCGCTCCATCTATGGCAATTTAAACCAGCCGAGGATCTGCATCTAAATGTGTATCTAAATTATCAAAATATTGATCCTGCATAACCAAGATGGAAATCGCATGTGAACCAGTTTTCTTCCAAGATTTCCAGCACTTTGCTCAGGTCTACACTAGTGTCATATATGAGTATAACTACATCTCAAAGGCATGTGAAAAATCTACTCCCTCTGATCAACATAGTTATACAAACCTAATCCCCTGTGTAGACAGGGCTGTGTCAATGGGAGAGCTTCTCATATTGACATAGTTACCACCTCTTGCAGAGGTCGATTAACTATGCCAACAGGAGAAGCTCTCCCATCAGTGTGGTAGCATCTTCATTAAAGTGCTACAGCTGTGCAGCTGCACCATTGTAGCACTGTACACAAGCACAACCCTTTTTATCTTTTTATCTAGGAGAAGTACAGAACAAACAGTATTTTTGTGTATTTAATCATCGCTTCTGGTTGTGATTGGAAACAAACAGCAGGGACAAAATATCTATCCAAGCATTTCAGAAAAGTTTAGTTATTTTTAATCTGGAAATGCTCAAGAGGGAAGGTGCTTATTTTCTCCACAATCATTTCCCTAACACTTGTCTCCTGCTACCCCTAGCCTCTACTACTCAGTTTTCTAACAGCATTGTGCAGATTGTTTGGCTGATGGGCATTCAAGGAGCCAATACTGAGTTACTTGGATGTTACTAAATCCACTGACCTAAATAAGCTAAAGAAAAACAAAGAAAGAAAAAAAAGAAAAACCCATATCATGCAGCTAGCGAACACGAAGAAAAGATAAAACAGAAAGAGTGGCAGTTGGTCTTTCAGTACTGAATGGACAACAGGCAACTGCCTGCCAGTTGCTTAGCTGCAGTGAAACAGGAATACCATCTTGCTGTAAGTACTCGTAAATAGTCTATCACTAGCAACAGAAACAAACTGATTGTACTGTCAAATACTAATCTTACAATGTCTACTCGGCATGTGTAAACTCTGGGAGGGACAAATGTGAACCACTCACCAGCTGGCCGTTAGAATTTGAATGAATACTAGTCAACCAGAGGAACATGGATTATAGCCAGTAGAAAAGAAAAAAATAATAAGTTTCTTCAGATAATGAATAAATAAAATGAAATAGGAAAGTCCTTATACAGGAAAAACTCCCCTTGAAGTCAGTGTGACGTCAGGATTTGCCTCATTAATAACGAATTTTACATTTTCTGTAAAACTAGTAGCAGGAGGTCAAAAGTGATAAACTCATTAATATTATGGAAATTAATATGTGATATGGGAACTCATTATACATTACTCATTTATACATTACTCATTTCATTAATATATATAGTAGTACATACTCATTAGAATATATACTGTAATCTCTTTGTAACGATCCCTAGCGCACTTTAATGTAGTATTGCTTCAAACAGCACTGTGTTAAAGCACATGAGGGAACCTTTAGTGTACACCAGCAAGGTCTACATGAACCAGTAAATGTGCAACACTTTAGTTCACTTTAAAAATCACACACACACATACACACACACACCTATGCAGTCCTCCATCTAGACTGGCCTTCTATAGAAGATGTTTTTCCAGTGTTTATTGAATAAACACCAGTTTATTTATTTTTAGGGGAGGGTATTTTATTGGTGTTTATGGCTTAAAACCGACATTTATGTCTTCAGTGCTACCAGAATGCCACCCTCCATGCCATATAGCACTGCTGCTGTGTAACATTGTATAATCCCACCTCAGTCGCTCCTAGGATACATCTGGTTAGTCATGGAGGGAAAACAGGAAACAGTTGCCAGTCAGTCCTTTTCAATTACAAGCAACTAACAAGCATTAAGCTGATCATTTATTTGCAGTAAAATATTAAACATTATCTCAACGTAGACATTTTATTCAGTGTTCTTTTCCCTCATTCTAATGGAACATTAGGTTACAACATTGTATCATTGCCATATTTTCTATTATGAAACAACAATTCATCAAAATAAAATAAACTGACTCTCAGGTAGGGTGACTAGTGGAAAGAAGTAGGCTTAGTCCTCAGTGGCTTTTATTGTTAAAGTCAGAGGCATCTGCTGTACTCAAGTATTACACTAAAATTCCATTTTAATAACTGTTTCACCCAGTGGAGATACATGAGGGAAACCTAGTGGAATAAAGAAGGCCTGGTACTTTAAAGGAAATACGTATTTTTTTTAATGTCAAGTAATAACAAATGTCCAAGTCCTCAGCACCTCCCAAGCTTTCTTTGCACTTTTACATAAATGGGATTTGAAGCTTCCTTAAAGGCAGCACCAGGAATTTCTCTGGCAACCCCTAGTAAATCCTAACTCCCTGTTGAGGTGGAATGGAGTGTGATATTCTCCACAGATCCTGCATAGCCATCTCTCTTTGGGAGCTGTTACCCACTAATGCATATTAGAGCATCCCTGAAGGAACTCTAACTTGAGCCTTGGAAAATTTCTTCCCACAGCAATCCCCAGTACAATGAGTAGGGGTGTAAAGTTGGTGTAAAACTACCTCTGGCCTCCTTTCTCCCAAAGTGTGTCCAGTGCTACTTTCACCGAGTGTCTTGATATGTTTAAACTTGGGGGTTGAGGGTGTTTTGTTTTTAACATTGCTAGAATAAAACTGATTAGCCTATTTGCGGAAGGATTCATGTCCATCGTCTATAAATGAATCTTTTCATTTTGGGGTTCCCCCAGTGACTTCCATTGATTTTGGATTGGTTTGTCAAAATAAATTACTGAGTGAGACTGCCACCAAACTGATGTCAGTGTGGCATTATTACCAAGGCCCATCACAACATTTCACAGAGCTCAGTTTTAAACTGTGTTCAAAAAAGAAGATTCCTGTTTTGTCAGAGATTGCAATTTTCTCTTTTTTCCCCTAAATGTGTTGCACATAAACTTACTTTAAAGGAAGAGGTGTTCTTCAGATGTGCTGTACAACTGTGTTGTTACCAGGTTTTTTACTGGATCTCCACTAGAGTCTAGAGAAGTTGTGGGCAACCCGTGACCTGTGGGATGCATGCGGACCATCGCAGTAATTTGTTTGTGGGGTGCCAAAGAGTTTGTTTATATTTGCATGGCCACCCACAGCTCCCAGTGGCTGCAGTTCACTGTTCCTGGCCAATGGGAGCTGTTGGAAGTGGTATGTGCCTCAGAGACATACTGGCCGCTGCTTCCTGCAGCTCCCATTGGCTGGGAATAGCGAATCACGGCCACTGGGACCTGCAGGCAACTGTGCAAATGTAAACAAACTGGTGGCCCACCAGCAGATTACCTTAATGGGCTGCATGCAGCCTGTGAGCCACAGGTTGCCCACCACCAGTATAGAGGGAAAACTTTGAGTATGGTATAATAAATGAGATGCTAAAATTTCTATACTGAAATTTGTAAGCAGTCAGAATTCCCACTGACTGGATTAATGAATGAAGAAATAAGATTGTATTGCCATCAGAACTACAATTAATGCAAAACACCAGCTAATAAACAGTGTTAACTGTGGAGCATTTTCTTTTAAGTAGTCATTCTCTCCTTCAGTATCTTTCCTATTAAAGGTAAATTGTTACCAGAAAGAGAAAGTATTTTTGTTTTTGTTGGTTTTTTTAGCCACAAACTACGCAGAACAATCAAAGACTTAATGGTCCAGTTCTTCAGGAGGCATACGCTGGGGAAGCTTCATTGATTTCACTGCAGTTCGGCTGATTTATTCCAGCTGAAAATCTCCCCCCATATTTTAAAATTCCTCTTCACTGAAAATTGGAAAAGAATGTATTCAGTGGGGATTGAGGGATCATATTTCCCACTTCTGGGATGTAGTAGGAAATTACATTTATAATCAGACACATCTCAGTAGCAGCAGGGGTAAAATCCATAAAGAAACAAAATGTAAACATGTTTTTTTTTCAATTTTTTATTCAAGTCTTGTTTCTGAGGAAAAAGGATAAAATAAGTTTGTATGTTCAGAACAAAATGTTTATAAAAAGAACAGATCAAACACCCAAACTGAGTAACTTATGCATAAGGCCCATACATGTGTATTGTTGCAGCATTTTCTTTTAAAGAAGAATGTGCTGCTTATTTTCATTTAAAAATACTCAGTAAAAAGCTGCCTCATATTTAATTTTAAAGTACAGTGCATTATTAAGGTAAAGATCATGAAAATATAAATAGAGAAAGAAAATGGGCTTTCAGCTTCTCATAAAATAAAGATTGTTGGAGCGATTCTATTTTTGTCTTTCCTGTGAAATATCAAATAGAGATGTGCTGAACTCTGGAGTACATGTTGATTAATGATCCTAACATTTGTTCTGAATTGCTATTGAGATTTGAGATGATTTCTCTCACAACCTCTTTCACTAATGAAAGTTGTATTACTGCCACATATTTGGCAGGTAAACACCAAGGTGACAAGACTCTTAGAAATCTTGAGATAGGAGGAAGATGGCTAGATAACCCTGCAAATGCCTTCTTTACTCCCATTCATTGATTTTGTTTGGGGTCTGATATGAATGACTAATGTGCTACTACATGGCTTAAGGGTAAGCACCCAAAGCCAGGAGTTGTAAGAGCTGAGCTCATGTTTTGGTGCTTCCACTGACTTGCTGTGCAGCCTTGAAAAAGTCACTTTGCATCAGCATCTCCATGATAGCAATAATATTCAGTTCACCATCTCACAGGGGTGTTGTGAGGATTCAAGTAACATCTGTAAAGCATTTCTGACAGGTGAATCTTCTTTAATTGATCATGAATCTTATTAGCATTATCATGCAGACAAGACAACATGGCAGTTTTCCCCAGTTTCACGTTTACAAAAACAAAACAAACAAAAAAACATAATCTTTGTTATCTGCTTGGAAGAAATAACCAGTCAATGACCAATATGAGCCGTCAGACAATTACTTGACTTAGAGAGTAAAATCAAGTAATTAATTACATTTTTGAGTTCTCAAGCAACATCTGAGTGCTCTATTCAATATATGCGGCCCCTGGGTGTCCCAGAATTCATTGAGAGTGTTGGCTGCATAATGGCACAAGGGGGGGGGGGAATTAGCTGCAGCCCCATGGTATCAGGAAGAGCAGGGACAAAAGAGGCTTTATAGCAGCACCCTTGAACTCTTCCAGTCTGTAGGGCAGCTAGAATCTGATTTAGCAATAAGCAGAAATTAGAGAACAGGCTGTGCTGTTATAAGGCTACATCTACACTTGGAGCTTCGGGTGTGATTCCCAGCTCACATAGACACATTTGCACTAACAGTTATTGAGCTAGTGTGCAAAAGATAGCACTGTAGCCATGATGGCATGGGCTAGCTGCCCCACATACGTAACCACTGAGTCCAGGCAGATTTGTATTAGTAATGGCTAACCTATGCCACTGCTGGCCACTTCCCATGCTACCTCAGCTACACTACTATTTATAGAGCACTAGCTTGATGACCGCTAGCACAAGTAAGTCTCCGCAAGCTTGGAATCACACCCCTGCCTCCAAGTGTAGAAATAGTCTAATTTATGCTGGCTTGTAATGGCCCCCTCGATTGGGCTTGTTATTCTGTTTGTAGATCACTAGTGCACAGTATATTCTGCCTATGCTCCCTCTCCTAACATGACGTCATGCTGGGAGGGTCGGAAGAGGGTGTTGTATAGCCTGCAAAGTTGGGGATTCTTCCAAATGGGAGACTCTTCTACTGCCCATTTAAAGCAGTTTTGTAGCCTCTTTGCCCTGCTCCAGTGGTGCAACGGGGCCATAGAATGGGACAGATTCTAGCTCATAATGTATATAGTATTATTGAGATTTCTTATATGGAAATGGCATTGTGGCCATTTCTTTTAACAGACTCAGTAAAGGAAGTTCAATCTTCCAGTTTCCAGACATTATTTATGTCCCTCTTATACTTTTTCCAAGTTCTCTAAAGCGCATAATCATCACTGATGTGAATGGTTGACACATGATGTTTTATGTATCTGAAACGCCACTATCATTATCAGGCTGGATATCCACAATGGACTGGTAGGAGTTTTCACTTCCAAGTAAGTTACTGCTGTCGGATTGCCTCTCAGCATATGTTAATGAGACGTCTAGGGAGTTTGCAAGTATAGACACTTCTAGTATAGTAACAGTAATTAAATATCTGATCATTTTCCTCTTTTAAAATAACTTTTTAAGGAGGCTCACTACAACAATGCATCTTTTTTGAGAACTACTCTCAAGCAAATGTGGGAAACATGCATTTTCCCAATAATACAACTTTTCCATTCAAAAGCTGGCAATAAAGACATTATGTCTGACCAGCCACAGATTTTAGGATGTTTGCCATTCTGTCCATTTCTGAAAACCATTAATGAGGACTCCATAAGGCTTTCTAGATAGCCACACGGTCTCTATGGTTTTTATTCTACAACACATTTCTAATATTTTTTTCCTCATGTCCCAGGGACTGTGCAATGTCATTGTTTCTAAATATATGGCAGTTATCTTAGTGGATAAAGCAGAGCATCTTTCTTCTTTACCACAATTTGCCAGAGCTTTTAAAAGGTGAGACATTGTTTATGGACTGAGTCCTAGCAGTTCATCTGACTGCTCCAACAGCCCTATCATCCAGATATTCCAATAGTCTCTTTCCAATGGCTCTCCAGAGAAATTCAAACTAACCATCTTCATTAAAAATGCAAATGCTCTTGGGACAACTGAGAGTTCAAATATAATCATCTTTTATTGGTGCTACCTCCATGGGCATATAGAAATGTTTTGTAATATGCAATGATATACACAAGTAAGTTTGTTCTCCTCTAATGAGCAAAGAAAGCGAGGAATGCTTGTAGTACCTTAGAGACTAACTAGTTTATTTCAGCATAAGCTTTCATGGGCTATAGCTCACTTCATCAGATGCATAGAATGGAACAGAAGTAGGATGCATTTATACACACAGAAGGAAAGAAAAAAAATTGTACATTAGCATACCAATTCTAAGAGGGCTGTTAAATATAGATGGGCCATTATCAGCAGGAGAAAAAATACCTTTTGAAATGGATTTCTGTGTCAGATAAATTAACCCAGAAAATGCAATCAATTAGTGTAATAAGAGAACCATTCACAACTCCTATTTAGCTCCTGGTTAATTGTATCCAATTTGAAAATTAATTCCAGTTCCTCAGTTTCTTGTTGGAGTCTGTTTTGGAAGTTTTTCTCTTTCAAAATTGAAACCATTCTGTTCCATTCTATGCATCTGATGAAGTGAGCTATAGCCCACAAAAGCTTATGTTGAAATAAACTAGTTGGTCTCTAAGGTGCTAAAACTATTCCTCGCTTTCTTTACGGATACAGACTAACACGGCTGCTATTCTTGAACCGGTCTAATGAGCAAGACTCTTCTTTTCTGACTTTTACTTCCAAAGTTTTCAAACTATCAACTTGAAAAGATTTTATTTTAAGAAAGCTTTTAATGTCTTAGGTTTAGGACTAGGCTGAAATCTTTCAGGGCCAGTTTATAGCAAAGAGAATGCTTGCTTAGCTTACATCTGCTCAACTCCTTATAATTTCTAATAACCTTGGTTGTAGGTACTGGAATTTCTGAAGAACAAAACTTGTATGTCAAACTGGATGATTTAGGTATTATTGTATGAGAGGTCGTTTCCATCTTGCCTCTACTTTCTTAACCACTCTCTTTTCCCCTTCACCTAAAAAATACCCAGCATTGTTATTTAAAAGCATCTTCACTCTCTTTGGGCATTTATACCATTTTGTTACTGAGGGCTTGACATTCCAGATGTAGCTTCTCTGCTTTTTAAAAAAAATCAATTTCAATATAAAATTATCACAAAAATCTAATCAGAAAAAAAATCTGAGAAGTCTTGTTGTTTAAACACAGCTTTTACAATCTCTGAAAGCTGTAGTATCCTTCCTGCTTGTCATCCTGTGAGTCAGCATGAACTCTGAGTACTTGTTAGCACTGAAAATCTTCTGCTTTCAGACAGAATGAGAAGTCCCTTTTACCTGGATGTGTTAGATTCTTTACAAAATGTTAGGCAATCTACTCTATATGTCTTCAGATTTGCTATGAGTCCTATCATACAAATACATCGATACATCACATTATATTTAAGAGAAGATGACCATCTGTGCAAATTAATACTGGAACTTTATTTCCTCCATAGTGTTGTTCAAAATGGCTCAAAAACTGTGAAGCGTCAACAGTCTTTCTCTGTATAATGCTAAGAAGCCAATAAGCAGTAACAATTCTTGTACAAAACCTAGTCAGGACAGCTGGGAAAAAATCCATTGAGATAGTTGAAGATGAGGAATGTGAGGGACTTGGGAGGTGCATGCCTGGAATGCTATTTGAATTACTTCAACCTGACACACACTTTAGTAGATGAGTAATTACCTCCAAATCCAAAGGACGTTGTACAGTCACATTTTAGTGAAACTGACTAAATTCAAATAATTTTATTTTTTATGTCTTATCTGGCTCTTTTCTTCAATTTTTTTTGGGGGGGTCGGTAGGGGGAGAAGAAGAGCATAGGATACCAAGTTTCCCTGGGTATTGTATCTGTTTGTTTCGGCTCCCTGCTAGTATTGGTGACCCAATCAAACACTTGCATAGATCAGAAATCAGGGCAGACACAACAGCACTGAACTCACGCAGATGCACAACAGCAAAGCACCCGCAACAGCAGTTTTAGTTTAGGGCTGTCCCCAAAAGAGATACAGAATTGCAGGATGTGTCCAGTGCTACAGAAGTCTATATGTACTGGGATTTGAGATTCAATAAATCCCAAGTACTGAAAATCCAAACATCCCATGGGAACATTTACAGACTGTTTGTTTTGGATTGGAATGCATGTACACAGGGACTAGATAGAAAACACCTACCATAATATTAAACATTAACCAAGCTCTACTTTGAAAACAAAATGTAGGCGTCAGAGAACCCATCCAAGTGATTTCAATCTTTAACCACCCTCTCACCCATATTTACTATGCAAAGGAAATTTACCATGAGCTAAAACTTCAAAACTTCAGAACCATCAAATGAACATTTTAAAATTTGCAATTAACTGGGCTCCCAGTTTAGTGACTTATTTGCAATTTTAAATTGAAAATTATGTTTGCAGGTTACATTATACATTTAGATTGATTAAAGGGAGACTAAACAATTAGTGATAATATATGTGTGTGTCAATTAATGTAGGAGAGAATCTAGTCATTCCTCTTAGGGCTGTTGACAGGCCTCAGTGGTTTATAATTAGGAGAAACCTAGCACACTGAAGGATTAGAAGCCACTATCCTACAGGGCAAATTCATTATTGGTAATATGCATTTTTGATCCTCAGATGAAAGTTTTCCAGGCATGTGGATAAGATAAGCAGATCATATTGGATCCCTGAAGTATTTAAAGTAGATTTGTCAATTCATGCAGAAACAATGAAGCACACACAAACCAAAACCACGGGCAAAAAGATCTGTGGTAGCCTATTTATTGCTGTTTGAGTTAAAACTGTTAATAGACGACTATGTGAGCTAAATTATGGCTCTGAGAACCAGGCGGTGGAAGGGACTGGGAAAGGAAAAAGGGCTGTCATTGCATCAGTGCTTTGGAAGGAAAGATTAGGTTACATGAGGCACAATGACCCCTTGGTGGCAGGGGAAGTGCTTTGGGCAGCAGTCGGTGCATTCACCAGGTACAGTAGACTCTCGATTATCCAGGATTGGATTAACCAGGATGTCAAAAAAATATGCGCAACTTGTAGGGCCGGCTCTGGCTTTGCTGCCGGCCCAAGCACACACACAAAAAACCCCCACCAGGGCGCAAGGCAGCCAGAGAACCAACACCCCCTCCCCCTGGCGCAGGGTGGCTGGTGAACCAACCCCCTCTCCCCATATTTCCTATGGATGGTGATTATCCGGGATTTTATTAACCAGAATTAATTTTTCCCTATCATCCTGGATAATCGAGAGTTTACTGTACTTGCTATTGTACAAGGGGTGGGATTATGGCCCCCTCTGCAGGGTAGTGTCTGGGTTGGCCTGTTCTTCGAGCAGAGACAGCAGACTTATGGCTCACTGCTGGCAGGAATGCATGTGGGGGAAAGGATCTTTGCATCCCAATCCCACCAGCCTGCAGAGAAGCCACAATTTAGCCATGCTGCAGCCTATTTGTGCACAGAGCCGGTTATAGAGTGCTTTTAACATCTAGTTGTTATATTGCAATACTTTCCCTTTAGCAATATAACTGCAAGAGCAAGCCTTACATGAATTTTATGACCTTGATAAAGTTTTCTCGTCATCCTGGGAGCTGTCAGGAGTAACACAAAATATACTAACATTCAGAACCAGAGAATCATTTCATTCCCATAGTGGATTCCAAGAACTTTTATTCTGATTGGATAGAAAGCCAGGTTATGATAATCACACTGTCATGTGTAGCTTTGCAAATGATCAGCTACTTTTCAGTTTTGATGCTAGCAGACTGTAGAGAGGATTGAGCTACAAAAGGACAGATTCTTCTCCTACTGAAGACAAAAGCAAAATTCCCATTTACTTAATCAGAAGACTTTTTAACAGTATGGCCAAATATTTAAACCTGGCTGCTTACCATTAGAATCCTACCTCCATATTTAGACATTGAAATAGAAGTCATGTCCTGATTGTCAAGGCACCTTTGGACAAATTGTGCACCAAGGCACAATTTAGGAAACCAGTTTTGCACATTGGATAAGATTTTCAGTGCAGCTTGGGCATACATTTTCCATTGGAGACACATTTTCCATTGAAATTCATAGCAAGTAAGTGTCGCCTAGGTTGCTAAGACCAAATTCAGTATTTGGTCTTAGTGACTGCTAGCACTCTGCATCTTTGAAAATTTGGCTACTTATTTAAGAATCAAAATATGAGGTTATCTGTCATATCTACATTATATGTACAACAGAAGCAAAATAAGCTCCTTTTACTAACTGGCTAGCTGAAAGGTTTGTCCGAAGTGTGTTGCACTAAAGTGTGGCAGATCCCAGTGCAATAACATTCATTAAATGGTGGTGTCTTGTCTAGTTTAGTCCAGGTGTTATAGGGGGCTTGGTGGACCAGGCAGCCTATGGTTAGTATACCCAACTTCCAGCCCCTTGCCGCTCTGTCAAGACAGTGGTGGTGCCTGTTTCTGACCCTAAGCAGAGGATCGTCAGCTCTCCATGCTCTTCTAGGGACTCAATTCTTCAGGGAGTAAAGGACCTGAGCCCTCCCTTCCCACCAGGTCCCAGCCCAAGGCCCTGTGGGAAGCAACATAATCAGGGGCTCCTCTGCAGCAAGTCTAAATCTGCTGTCCTGGGCTACTTCCTAGCCATATGTCCCTTCAGTTTGGGGCATGACCCCCATACTCTAAACAGTCAATCACTTAACACAGTCCAAAAAAAGCAGGGCCTGCAGGTTCTTAAAGCAGGGGAGAGGGTGGCTAGAAAAAGCTGTGTCTATGGCCTTACCCACTCTGTGGTGCCTTCTCAGCCTCAAACTTTTGTCTGGCTTCCTGGCAAAGGATTCCTCTCTCCTTCAATCTGTCCACCACCCTTTGCCTGGGTTTTGAGCTCCTTTTAACCCACTCGTCCAGATGGTGCATGCTCGTCAGGCTCTGAGAGGCAGGGCTACCTGGGCCCAGTATTGCCTTTGAAGCCCTTCAAGCCCAGTACAGGGTTTGTATACCCCAACACAGCAGGTAAAAGAACTTTGTTCAGGTGATCTCTGTGAGGGCTGGAGGAATTATATTCTCTCTGTAGTTTATTCCATGAGCTCTACAGTGGGCCCATGAAGTCTCGACTCACTGGTCAAGCACCTGATCCTCTCTTGGCCTTTCCTGCTCCCTCCTCCACAGACCCAGTTTAGGACACTGTTCCATTGTGTGTATGGGACGTAGGCTTTGTTTGCAGTCTGTCTATGATGTGTCTCTTCTTGGAGGTTATATGCATACAGGGCATCAGTGGATTTTGGATCAAGCCTCTGCAAAATCAGGGTGGAGCAGGATTTGAACCTTAGAAATTATAACAGATTTAATAGGTCGAGAAGAGCAGCTATTCTAAATTAGTTTCAGAAACTAAGGCGGGACCTCCCCCCATGCACAATTCTAAAAGCCTCTGTAAACTGGTGGTAATTTTCACATTAAATATACATACACAGACTAGCAATTTGTTTGATAAATAATTCAAAGCTCTAATACCAGTGATGAAAGAAAACAAGGTGCTAAACTACACAGATTTGGCTCTGCATTTGATATTATTTTCATATATTTTCCACTTTTTGTTTGTTGGGGTTTTTTTTTTAGTCCTTAAGTAATGTTTTTTCTCAGTTATTTGAAGCAAAGTATTCTTGCAGACATCACTTGCTTTTTTATCTCTCTATTGAATGTAAATTGTTCCACAGCTTTCATGTATTCATCTTTCTGGCATGGTGCAGAGGAATTTATCAAATTAAGTTTTATAGATTATAGTCCTTAAGATTGATTAGGATCAGATGGGACCATGGCTGTAACACTGCTATCAGTACTTTTCCCACTACAATCTCTCAAAATAATTAATGGCCATTCACATCCTAAGGTCAGGGGGCTAGACTTGGATGAGTTTTGGGGGTCATTTGTTTAACAAAACACGTACAATTTAATAGTAGAAAGAACACAATGGAAAAACGAATTATTCTCATGGAAGCCTGGAGTATGGACCGGCATGATCAAACATAAATTTTCTATATTATAATGAAATCCTTTGTCATATTAGACACACGCCACTGATGGGGAAAGTGGGGGCTAAAAACTAGGGTTGAAATAAATTGCTGCATGATAGACCTAGTGTCAATATCAAGTCAGATTTTCAGGACTGGCGGAGTTGCACTCCGTGCAAGTCCAGATGGGGTGAGCAACGAAGGATTGCCATAAGCATCTCTGCATTTTCTTCTCTTTTCCCCTCTGTTTTTAAGACTTATCCACTCACCTATCATTGACAGAGCTACGTTCAACATGTGAGATGATACCACTATCATGCTAGTAGACTTACCATACTGTTTACCCTGCAGGTCCTCCCCAAGGAGAGGAAGGAATTGACTTATAGACACAGTTGTATGTTTGGGACCTGGGAGAAGGCTGAAAGCAAGAAAGCAGCAATAGGGGTTGCTGACTGGCCCCCCTGAGCCAGAGGGACCTGGCTGGAGAGGGCTGAAGGCAGCAAGCATCAGCAGAAAGAGGTGTCTGGAGAGATGGAGCTGAGGGCTAAAGATTGATGAACGCAGGGGAGTATCGGTGGCACTTATTCAGGGGAAGGGCTGGGGCGGTGAGAGATGCTCCCCATGGTGAGAATGATCTCCAAGCAGAGAGACTGTGTATGAGGGGTTATTGCTGGAAGGGCTGGGGTGAATGTTTTGGTAGAGGGACAACGAGGACTGATGTGGATACTAGATCTGGCAGAAAACATTGGAGTGTGGCATTGAAGGATTTCAAGAAGAGAGGTAAGGGCACCCACCGGAAAGAGTGGTTTTAAGAACTATATTCAGTGTGTGTGTGAATTGGATTATGTTTGGGAATTTTTGTTATGGACTGATTTTAACTATGGTTTTGATCATAAACCAGCCCCAAAGAAGGTTGTTGCTAAGTCATGATAGCTGTTGTGAAGTTATTGGGGACTCAAGGAGGGAAACTGAGGCATAGCCAGCCCAAAAAGGTTGCTCCAGACAGGGTTGCCCTATGACAATCTCCTTTCTTGTTGACCCTCTCTTTCATTTCACCTCCCTCTCTTCACTATGCCAGTCCACACTCCCCTGCTACTCTTAACAATAGCCAAGTGAACGACACTATGAACATTTCTGCTTCCCGAAGAATCTCTGGAGAGATCAGGATGATTTTAATCCTCTTACACCCTGCAAATGGAGTAACATAGAGCAACGAGTACAGACAACAAAGTAAATTAGATCAATTTTCTGAGAGGGGAAAGAGAGAGAGATACCATGGGAGTGTTTCAAAATGTTTCCCACTATCCCCAATTATTTGGGAGCAGTAGGGGTCTTGTGATGTTGGGAGCTCTCCAGCTGTTTGGATGCCAGATTTGCTTCTGCTCTCCAGAAACAATGGTTCTAATTTGTGTTCCATTCTCCTTTCTGCCAGCACATGCACAGTAGGGAGCATAGTACCAAACAGAGCAACCATCAGAGCAAGCATGACCCTTACAAGCATACAGCTGGAGTACTCCCAGGACTGGTGGATATCTTCTTATTACAGACATTAAAGATACTGCAGTATCCTACAGTAAGGGCACTAAATTACTGCATCAACTAAATATTGTATTACAATGTTTTTTTTTATTTAGAAGTTGGGTTCCAGAAACTACTTGACTAAGCCCTCTTGGCCACAATGGCCAGAGATGTACAACAAAAATTCACAAATTTGTTGCTGAAAGCAACCTCTTGAGTGATCTTCCAAGCATCTCAATCTAGCACAGCAACAGGGGAACATTTTAAGCATATGAAATCAAACTTCCATCTCTTGGCATGCAAAGAGTCAGAATGCAGCTCTTGCGCTGTAGAGTGTGAATATACAGTGGCAGCAGCTGCTATAAATGTTGAGGCAGCTTTTTTGTCAGGCATGTAAGCTGGCAGCTTCAGAGGAAATGGATGCTGCAGAACCAGATCTGTTTTGACATTAGGAAGCTGCCCCTGGGTTCTGTTTGCAGATGGAGGATATTGACCTTTCGATGAGTAAGTTCAGCATCAAGTCTGCTAGGAACAACATTCCTTTCCCTGTAAGTGAAAAGAATATGAGACCGCTTTCCAAAACGGTGTTTGGTTATACATCCAGCTAAACACTTCAAAAGGTAAAACAAACAATCAATCCAACCTTGATTCATGAATATTTCCACAAATAAAAGCCATTTGCAATGATTCCTGGGACCATATTATTTGTTCTTTCTGAGCATTCCAATTCTACTGGTTGCAAATCCTGGAATGATTATTGGTTCAAAATTTTATATCAGTTATTTGCAGTTCATTATTCTGTTGCTTGAAATGTTTCAGTCGCCCAAAACAGGAAACAGAAACAATACCATATGTGTTAGGTGACCAGATATACAACAAATATAGCAAATAGTCAAAGGGTTTCCACATGTGATTCTCAAATGTTAAATTTGGAACTGACATAGACAGATAAATAAATGAAATGTAGCTATATGTGAGCCTCAAACTTTGTCTTTATTTATGGGGGAGGGATATGATAGAGGTTTGTACAATCATGACTGGGTATGGAGAAAGTAAATAAGGAAGTTTTATTTACTCCTTCTCATAACACAAGAACTAGGGGGCCACCAAATGAAATTAATAGGCAGCAGATTTAAAACAAACAAAAGGAAGTATTTTTTCACACAATGCACAGCCAACCTATGGAACTTCTTGCCAGAGGATGTTATGAAGGCCAAGACAGGGTTCAAAAAAGAACTAGACAAATTCAAGAAGGAGAGGTCCATCAATGGCTATTAGCCAGGATGGGCAGAGATGGTGTCCTTAGCCTCTGTTTGCCAGAAGCTGGGAATGGGCGACAGGGGATGAATCACTTGATAATTACCTATTCTCTTCATTCCCTCTGGGGCAGCTGGCATTCACCACTGTTAGAAGACAGGATACTGGGCTAGATAGACCTTAGGTCTGACCCAGTATGGCTGTTCTTTTATTATTATGTTTTATTTGCTTATTGTTTTACCACACAACAGACTTAAGATGGCCGTTGCTGTGACACAATTTTCAAGAGACATTTTTAAAGGTGTTCCTGCTATTCATGAGGAAATCACAAAGAATGTCAATATATAGTATCAGGGGCTCAAAAGTTCCAGGACATATGAGAGTATTTATATGGTCTATGTCTACACCAGGGATTTCCCCCCACACACCATTGCTACCACCAGTCTGTAGAAACAAGGAGCACTACTGTGGACAGGGCTCCAGAGGACTGCTGCCATTTTATGCACCCTGGCTCCATTGAAGATAAAGGGAGTTTCAGGGAGCCAGGATTTCACCCCATGTCATCTACTCTGCTCAGACCGGGTCTAGATGATAGGGTAGTTAAAATATCATTTCCACCCATCCCTATCTACATCACTGTTCCCATCACTGCTGGAGGAAAATTTTAGGAAGAAAAACCTGGTGTAGACAAGGCCAGGAAGAAAAAATGTTTTATTCTGTATCTGAATTAAAGTTTCACAAAACACTTGGTTATCTTAATTTCCACATTCAGACTCCAGACTAGTCAAGGTTTGTTTGGCTTTGGGTTTCAGTCAGAAAAGTTTACACTGCACTCAGAAGTAAAACACATTGGCATTAGTTGTGTGTATAAGCTTGTGAGGGTGATGACTGGCGTCAAGTCAGTGCTATTAATATTTTATGAACATTAAATTCACTCTCAATTTTAGATAGATTATACATGTTTTATTTGGGTGTAGAGCTTACATAATAGGTCAGATACAAGACACGTTACTTACATAACCAATACCACAATATATGAGTACTTTATCTGGTTAGCAGTTTCAGTTGTTAGCAGTTTCAGTTGAATGTATTGGCCACTTGATATTCTGAGAGGTTAACTACAGAATTTTATTTTAAATGAAAATCAGCTGTTTGCACTGAAGAGATAGCAATTGTCACAGCAACCTCCTCAATGCCTTGCATGTATTGGTACTGCAGGTACTTATTGGATTGTTAATACATCATTTCCTCTATTTTCATTATAGTAAATTTAAAATACAATAAGGGCTTACAAGTTTTTAAAGCATTTTTATTGTCTATTTCTGATTGATTCATTTTTACCTTACCCATCCAGCCCTTTGCAAAATGCCTTAATAGACCAAATGATTTTACCTCGAAACATTGGTTTATTACTGGAGAGTGTGATTGTATGGCACTGCCTTTGCATTTGTGATCATTGGAACAATGGACAAAAAGTTTTCCATAGTTTTGGCAGTAGGAAATATTTCACTTCAAGTAGAGGCTGCCTTAAAAGAAAACTCAGTTGAAGAGGGGCATCTAGGTGGGAAAATATTAGATTTGGAGAGCTCAAAGTTTGGTCTTGTCCTCCTCCTTCATCAAATATGCTTGATAGTCCTGGAAAATGAAATTCTCCTTGACCACAAAATACGTACAGTATAAACAGTAGTGGTATAACCTTCATCACATTGAACCAGCTCCGCAAATTAAAATGACCAACACTAGCGCACGTAGATAGTTCATTTTCTACACATACTCAATCCCTATGTGTTTGACTGTCATCATGGATGTTAGCATCAGCTGTGATGTGGATATTTTTCTCCAATCTGCTTGACTGAGACCACACCAGCTTGTATCATTCAGGCCACCACATCCATCATCAGGGAAGCCCTCTTCAGTTTGTTTACAGCCATCAGCAGATGCTATAACCAGTACAGAGAAAATATCCCAGGAAAAGAAGAGAACTCAAAACAAAATTGCATGGCTGGAGCTGGTAACAAAAAACACATGACAGTGCAAACTACATCCGTGTGTATAAATATTTGCAATCACTAGCAGTATGACCTAAAGAACAAAGGGGACTAATTCCCTGCTGCCTAGTGACTGAAATGAAAACAAACATTTGCTAGACCCCAATCCTCACAGCCATGCTTGCAAGTAAGTAATCTCTTATTTATATTCTGTTCACAGGATGACCTTCGCTCTACTAGTGATTGGCATTGCAACAGAACAAGCCCTTATTTGGGATACACTCTTTGGGAGCTAAATTGTGGATCCCGCCTGCTGTATTCTGGAGCAATCACTATTTTTTCTATGTTTTTTCTTCATCGTTATTATTTATCAGTATGAGTAATACAAAATGAAACACACTGCTCAAGTGCCTGTACTTATGCTCCTGCACATCTAGCAGTTATTAGGCAATGATTCGCTGGAAGGACAGTGTTGTCTTGCCTTTTCTTTCTATGGGGGTGGGGGTGGGGGTGGAACCATTTGCAGGATCATGTCTGATGAATCAGTCACATAAGTCACCTGTTGCCATTACAGCGGAATGTATCATGAAGTCTTTTTATCCCAGATATCGGTGCCATGCAAATACCATCAATTGATGAGATTGGATAGGTTCAGTTATCTGAACAACAGTATGTATTCCAGTTAGTATTCAAGTCTGAGAGTCTGGAGACTGGGTCCTGCCAATGGCTATGTTTTTAGCCTTGATCAGGTCACTTAGCCTCTTTAACAGCTGATAATAATGCTCAGAACCTCGCTGGGATTAATTAGGTAATATTTGCAAAGCACCTCGAATAAAACACTATGCAATTGATAAATATGATCATTATTGTTATTATCTTCACTGTTAAACCAGAAGGAGGTTTGCAGCTCTCGCTGTGTGTGAGCTCACAGAGATACTAGTACAAAAGAATCTGAGCGTTTGCCTGGACCCATCAATCTTAATAGGTCATTTAGTCATGTAACGATTCAGCTGGCTTATGGGATACTCCCTTTCTCTTGACATGTGGAACCCAATTTATTTTACTGCTAAAACCTGCCATATTATCTACCTGCCTTTCACTTGAACTTGATTAGGCATGTGGTGTCTCACCAATGTTAAAGCTTGGAAGTCAGGATCTGAAGTGAGCAATAAGGCAATGTAAGAAACAGAGAAAATGTCCCAATCCTTTTTTTCTTCCATAAATTGCTTTGTGTCTGAGTGTGAGTTTGCGATATTAAAAACGCACACGCACAACTCTGATTGACCAGATGGTGGCTGTTAAATCACTGGATGCATTTTCCGATGAGATGAGGAGGATAAACAGCAGGAATCCAAGGAGAGAACTGGCTAATTCATCCAAAATTCCTCTTAGGACTGTATGGAGTGCTTGCTGTATCCTCAGCTCTGCTACTCTTTGAAATGGTGAATTATATCCTTCTGGCCATGCCAAGCTAACTCTGTTGGTCAAAGCAAGAGGCATGGAGGGGGAAGACCTGGGCCTTGCTCTGCACCCTTTTGTGAGGGTAGCACCATCAGTGGCTGGGAGCCGGCAGGGTTTCCACTCTATAAATGGGATTTTGTTAGCCCCAGTGCAATGATTCAATGTTGATTTTTACTCCCCTTTGTACAGAGCTGGGAACAACCTAGTCCTAAGTGTTGTACAATTGCTGTATTACAGGCCCATTCCTTTATTTCATTTGCACCTAAAACTCAAACTCACTGCAGTAGGAGTTTTGGATGTTCAAAGAATGAATGAGAGGAGGAGGGGGGGTGTTTTTGGAAATGCATTTATCCATTTTTGAACAGTCCTGTTCAGATAAAGGCCTCATTTATATTCCTTTCAGTTAGGCATTTATTCCTCCACCTCTGAGGATGATTGACACCTTGACAACTGAGACATATGCTGCCCTTGGAGAATTGTGCAGTTTGTCTAGGCTAGGGGATGATGCCTGCTGAATCTTCACCTTCATTGCAGACCCTTCCCCCCCTTACATCCCCCTCTGCACATAGGCAAATGAATCAAATGCCGGCTGTGAGAGTGGATGAGAGGATTAGCTTTGCATATGAAGAGAGAGGTGGCCCTGCATGCTGTCAGGCTCATTATGGAAGTGGGCCCCTTCTGAAGCTGGGTGATTTGGTAATGATCTTCCCACTTCATTCTTCCTTTGTTTCTTAACAACTCTGTGGCAAAAGGCATATTCTCTGGTCTCTTGCATATTCCCTTCAGATACAAAGACTGATTCATTTTTAAAAAGGTCAAGAAATCTGATACAGGATCCAAGACATGCTGCATTATATAGCAGAAATATGAGACTGATTGATTGATTGATTTACTGAAGCATAAAGCCATATGTCCATCCATGCCCTTAAAATAGAAAGTGAAATGCCACAGGTAATCACACTTACCATATACACACATGCACACCAACAAGCCATGCATCAAGAGTCAGATCCTCAGTGTAAATCAGATCCTCAGTTAAATCTCCATTAACACCTGCTGAGGATTTGGGCCCTTGTCTGTTTGCCTCGTAGGTCCTTCAGCACAAAAAATACAGAATTGTGCTGTACTCCCTGGAAAAGTTGGCAGCTCTGTGATATACATTGAAAAAACCCACTTATCTTTTAATGAGCTAGTTTGACTGTTGTAACTTATATTTGGTTATGAATCATCATGAACTGTAATAAACTAATAGATTTTTAAGGGAAGAAGGGACCATTGTGATCATCTAGTCCAGCGTTTCTCAAACTGTGGGTCGCAACCCCTTGGCGGGTCGCCAGCCGCCTCCCGAGGGGTCGCGAGCTGCTTGTGCCGCCGAAAAGCTCCCGAAAGCACTCGGCATGTCCGCCAAAAATAGCCACCGAATGCAAAGTTAATTTATTTGGCAGCTTTTCAGCAGACATACAAGGGTCCACCGCGCCGAGGGAGAAACCAAAAAGGGGTCGCGATTCTAAATAGTTTGAGAACCCCTGATCTAGTCTGACTTCCCGCATTAGGCAGGCCATAGAATTTCACATAGTGATCCCTGCTTCGAGCCCATAACTTTGGGTTGAGCTAAGGCGTCCAGTGTAGAATCGGACCCGACACAAAAGAAATATACACACACAGAAAGATATTAGCCATTTTAAAAATTGTGAGAAAATGAAGCTTATGAAAGAGAAATTAATAGCACTGGTAAGAATCAGATGCAGGACTCTACTACTGCACCTCAGCCCTGACCTGTCACACCACTGCTATGCCAATCTTGAGCTTCTCCAGCAGACTAGTATGCCAGAGTATAGGGTTGTTTTGTGATAAAAAAAATTGAGTCTAAGAGTTGAACTCAGCTCTCCAGAAAGCAACATGCTATTACATCTACATCAGACTCTGCTTCTTCTCATAATGATAGATTCTAAAAATAGTATTAGTCCTACAAAAGATTCTGTACCTAGCAAATATTAGAGGAATGGGGAGGCAGGAAGTATTTCTGATCAGCACATGCCAGTCTCTTGTCCTTTGGTTTACAGCTATTATACATCAATATATAATAAAACTGTATATTTTGTATCAACTGTGCCCTGATTATCACATATTAAACTATATTTAAATTTGGAAAAAAACCCACATTCATTATCTGGAAAAGAATTGTCAGGTCAAAAGTTCATTGCCAAATCATGTTTACTCAGGAAACCATAAGAATTTAGCAAGAAACTTGTCATTCATAACTCTGATTTTATTTCTGTTCTAGCATTAGAAAGTAGAAATAAAAAATACTAGAACCATTTTTTGAGACGGCAGTAGCATGAAATGAAACATGGTACTTTAGCCATTTCCTGAAGGCTGTAAAGCGCACATAAGAACATAAGAATGGCCATACTGAGTCATACCAAAGGTCCATCCAGCCCAGTAGCCTGTTTATCGATGGTGTCCTGGAGTGAGTGAACCTGACAGGTAATGATCAATTGATATCTCTCCTGCCATCCATCACCCCCCTCTGACAAACAGAGGCTAGGGACACCATTCCTTATCCATCCTGGCTAATAGCCATTAATGGGCTTAACCTCCATTAATGTATCCACTTCTTTTTTAAACCCTGTTAGATTCCTAGCTTTCACAACCTCCTCAGGCAAGGAGTTCCACAGGTTGACTGTGTGCTGTGTGAAGAACTTCCTTTTATTTGGAAGTTTTAATATTTTTGTTTTGAAATTAATTTATTGTTAGCGAAAGGAACTAAAAGGATAACCTCAGAATCTCATTTTAGTCAAAGTTAGCCCTTTCTTCTGTTCACCAGCAGTCCATGAACATCACAATATCCAATTAATTTCCTTGTTGTTCAGTTTTTGTTTTTTTGGTAAATATTTTGTGCAAAGATTTCTATCCATGGATTGTTTATGATCTGTTAGCTACACATATGCTGAAAGTGTTCAGTGTTCACAATTTGATATTTGACAGATGTGTTTGGTTACCTAGGTCGATCATTACTGTGTCTGTTCCCTTATTGAACATCTGTAATTT
Source organism: Sternotherus odoratus (assembly GCA_032164245.1). NCBI lineage: Eukaryota > Metazoa > Chordata > Testudines > Kinosternidae > Sternotherus > Sternotherus odoratus. The sequence continues at coordinate 35,507,489 of JAVMKO010000004.1, forward strand.
TTCAACCAGGAAAAGAAGCTTAGATTCAATTATCAAAAGTCTTTGATTTGAATGCCTTAACCACTGGGTGCCCCACGGGCCTGATTTTTCAGAAGCGTGTAGAAGCCATAGAGTCAGCTAACATCCATGGGAGCTGTTGGTGTTCGGTTCAAAACCTCTGGAAATCAAGCCCACAAGGAAATCAAGGGTCTCAGGTTAAGCACCCAAAAATCAGAGGCTGCTTTAGCCAATTTTGTCCTAAGTCACTGTCAGGGACAGTGTGAGAACTCTTCAGTGTGAGGAAGCAGAGGATAAGGAGACCTAAGGATTGTTTTCAAGAATAACAATGTATCATAGTCATGTATGTATACTTGATTAAAAAATAACACTATTCATGCCCGACTAGGGAGACAGAGAGAAAGACTTAAAGCAGAGGAAGCATGATTTGCTGCTTGTTTACAGAAGACTTTACATTCAATTGTCTCTTGTTACATTCCCACAAAGAATTATATTTGCATGCCAAAAAAGATCCCTGTTTGTGAAGGGCAGGCAACACACTTCATTACTCCAGAAAAAAATGCACATGGTTGTTGTAAACAAACAAATGAATTTGTGGATGTGAATAGTCTGAACAAAATCATATTCATATAGGTGTTTAGGTAAACACATTAAAAGTTCTACAAATTCAGTCAAATCAAATCAGGTACACATTTTAATGGCATATTTATGGATCTACTTTTTTAACTATTCTCAGCTCTGCACCTAAGCTACCAAACACTACATTGAACAGAAAAGAATTTCTGGCTAGCCTTGAGATAATGATGTTTTGAGTAAAGAAAGTGAGAAAAATACTGGAATAGATAGCAACTAGCCAAAATAAAATGTAGATGTTTTTAATTATTTAATTATTGAACGTCACAAAGAGGTATAAATGCTTGCGTGATTTGGCTTGTATTTTGGAGAAATTGAGGCAGAAATACTCTCTGTCAGCTATGTTCTTCCCTTGCAATTGCTTGAAATAAAGCTGTCTCTGATTTTGTTGCTTCCAGCCTGAAATGAGGATTTTATTTCTTCCATAAGTCCAAAATGGCGTGAAGAAGAGACAGAAGTTGAAGACTCAAATAGAGATTGGATGAATGTGCATAACTTGATTTCTCTTCCAGATGGTCATACTGATTCAGAATTCCGTGGAATTTTGCCCATAACTTGAATTGAGCTGAATCTTTTTTGAGCTTTGAACAATTATAGTTACTTTTTCTTAGTCCATGATTTTTCATTTACATGCACCTCTGTGCTCCCAGATGCTAAACATGTTTAATTACCATGAGATAGATTGTTCTCACAGTTATTACGGCCTCAACCAGAAGCAGACGAGATGAGAAATTTCGTTAGCTAGATTGTTTTGAGATTTCCAGTCTAGTCTTGCAGAACCAAGAAGCCTGGATACTTTCAACTGAGAAACTTTTGGATTTATATCTGACCTGGAGATCTGAAATTTTTCAGCATCACCTTTCCTGGAAATATACATCAGCTCATGATCCCTCTTATCAGAACATGAGCATGACAATTCCACTGTATTCCTCATGTAGCACTCAAAAGTTATGAAGTGTATGCTAGTGGAAATGCGGCTATTTTTTACATATTTGATTATAAATGTCTGATTTACACCGAACTGGATGGAATGCAAGGGCTATATTTTCCAGGACCCTGTCTTCTTAAGATTAAGTACTCTGCTGAAAGTACAGAAAGATGCAACTCTGATGAGCAGGGTAGTGGTCATAACAGAGTTTGGAGTCCTGGAAAAACACTACAGCCGATGTAACAAAGAGTCCTGTGGCACCTTAAAGACCTGTGGCACCTAAAGGCACCTAAAGACCTGTGGCACCTTAAAGACCATCCGACGAAGTGGGTATTAGCCCACTAAAGCTTATGCTTCTAAACTTTATAGTTAGTCCTTAAGGTGCCACAGATCCCTTTGTTACCTCTGCTATTCCAGACTAACACGGCTACCTCTCTGATTCACTACAGTCGATGGTTTTTGTAAGCCACGTGCATTGGTTGTTTCCTGCAAAAACATTCAACAAAATGCTTCAGTTTGAAAAAGAACCCGGCTCAAAAAGTGTAACAACTGGGTCCCTTCCATGCCAGGTTTACAATAAGAAGTGATTAACTTGCTCAAACAACCCTGTGAATGTAATTCCTCCCTTTCTCCAGCCCTCACAGTCTATGCCCCTTGATGATCCTTTTATTGCTCTCCCACAATTGCCACAGGAAATTTAACTTAAACCTTTCACTGCTCTTCCCTATCATGACACTGGAAAATGAAAGAGGAGAAGGAGGTTAAATCCTGAAAGAAGAAGAACAGGGATTGACATTTGGACCTCCATTCCAGCTGCACTCATGGTGATCTCTAACTTCATGTTTGGCATAGCTTTGCCCTCTCCTATTACCACTGGTTCACTAACTCTCTCTACCCTTCACAGATATGTGAGAACAATACATCTTTAAGATTTTGTGTTTGAAAAATAAGTGCAGGTTAGTCACTAAGTTTAAATTATTTTCCTTCCCAAATCATTGATTAGGAGGAAGAGTGAAAAAGAAAAAAAAACAGATGTTGTTTGTACACTTGGGCCCCTTCAGGGTATTATTTTATTGTCCTGTTTTCCTTGCATTGGTTTATTTGATATTTTTCTGCCCAAGGCCCAGTTAAATATAATTTTTTGAGGATCGGAGGGAAGCCATTGGAATTGATGAAGCTGTCAAAAGTGATGAAGATAAAATGGACTCTGAAACTGTTTGCTAAATTTCTTACTAGTATAAAACATTATAGGATCTTGACATTTTAATGAAGAGGGCTTGGATTGCTGTGATGAATACACAGTACAGTAGTCACCATTATTATCTGAAGCAATAATTTATCAACATTTAGAACAGATTGGGTCTATGATTCTGCCATTATTTCCATTGTACTTACAAAACTGTAAGATACCAATACGTGGCTATTATAGAAAATAATGATTTTTTACGGTGACAACCGGTATAAACTGCTGTAACGCCACTGAAACCAAGTTGAGGATAAGACTCTTAGGGTATGGTTAGACTGACGCTTTGCGGCGCAAAAACCCTCCAGTAGCACAATAATTTTCGTACCAAACACACTTCAAAGGGAGATTTTGCGAAATGACTCACTGTTTAAAGCGCAAGTATTAAACCTCCTTTCCCAGAGTGATAAGCCTTTTTGCGCTAACGTTATAGGGAATGTGGACACCCATGGGATCTCTTGCATGCCTCCAAGCCATGTAAAGCCATCAGCAAGCCATTGAAGGCCATCAGCAAGCCATTAAAGACAATCAACTTGCCATGTAAGGCAAATGATGTGAGGTGTTGTTTTATAAAAGCGGAAGTAGCTTTGCAGTTTCTCTCTAACAACTCACACAGCAAATAATCAGTGAAAATGCTTGCGGACGGAGCTGTGTGTCTGAAATAGACAGCCTGTCAGTTTTCGCTAATGAAAACTAACTGACAGCCAGATCTCGTCTCCCTGTGAACAACTTCCCAGTTCCCCCTCACGCCCCCACTTTGCAAAGCACATTGCACCCAGCTGAATGCTGGGATACCTGCCCTATCCCGCAACTGCTACTGCCGCCAGAAGTGCAACAAATGTATCCATTATTTTGCGCTACAAGGTTTCAATCTGTACAGTCTCTAGTGGGATACCAATTGCGCTACATTGGGAAGCGCTACAAATAAACGCGCTATAATCTTCAGTCTAACCATACCCTTAGTCTCTCCAGCTCAGATTTTTAAAGGTAATTAGAGTTTGCTCTGTTTAGCATTGCCCAAGGCCTAAGTGATTTACACAACTAAATCCCATTTACAAAAGTGATTTAAGCAGTTAGAAACCTATGACTAAGTCTATGCTTGGAACTAGAGGCAGGGCTAGATTAATCTTTTGTTTGCCCCAGTGCCCAGACTATGGCCTCGGCCCTGCCCCCGCTCCAGGCCCCACTCGGACTCTTACCCCCGAGTCCCTGCCCACCACTCACATAGGGCGGAAGGGAGTGGAGAGGATTGGGTGGCGGGTAGGACCTCAGGTGTGGGCCTGGCACCCTGGCACCATTGTAAAGCTGGTAAAGGCTATGGGTATGATTCCTAGTACATGTAGACATACTCACACTAGCTCTCATCAAGCTGGCATGCTAAAAATAGTATTGTCGCTATGGTAACATATATAGCAGCCAGCAGCATCAGGGGCTAGCCAACTGAAGTGCATATCCATGGAGTCCAGGCAAGTTTATACTCAGGGTGACTAGCCCATGCAGCTGCTCACCATGGCCTGTGCCATTGCAGCTAAAGTACTATTTTAGCATGCTACTTCGATACAAGCTAGGAATCACCCACATAGCTCAAAGTGTAGATGAGTTTAAGTCTCGTTGAAAGTACAGGGTGAATTCATTTTTTAAAAGGTCCCATAACAAAAGGCTCAATCCTGCAAGGCGCTGAGCACATTTGGAAGTTGCTGAGTGCCCTGAAATCCCATTTATTTAAATGGGAGCTGAGGGCACTCAGTGCCTCTCAGACAATGTAAATAGAGCTGACCTTTGCAATATGAAATGTTTGTTGATAAGTTTTTCAATTGAAATGTCAAAGGGAAGATAATTTTGTGAAAAAATTCTTTACAATTTGTTCCTGAATTTTTCAAAATCTTGTAGAAAACATTAATCAAAATCATGCCAAAAAAGGCAACCAAATTTTGCAAACATTGTCATTTTGGGTTTTGTTTTTTTTTTGGTGGGGGAAGAGGGTTGCTGATTTTTTTTTCCAGCCAGTGCTATCCAGTTGAGATGATTTCATCCCATGCATATTCATGGATTCAAATTGTACTTATCTGTTTTTTCCCCCTCATCTCTACTGTTCAGAGATTTGTTTGGCAAGAATAAATAGATATTGATTTAAAACACACAGCATACAAATAATAGAAGACCGGAACCTATCCAGTTAAGCTTAGCTGTTATTAAGATGGCTGTGAAAATAAAAACAAGCAGAGGTACAGTGTGCCTTTCACCAGACATATTATGAATTGAGGGTTAGGGGAAACATTTTGCCATTATGTTTCGGAGATTTTTCACCATTGCTGGGTAGCATTTAGTAATCAGCACCCAAAAAGAGCAAATCTCACAATGTTAACATGTTACGTTCAATTAAAATAACTAAAACAAGGAAAAATATGAGTTTACTGATTGCTTATTCTATTTAAGAAGCTGTCCTTGTATAATATTTAATATACTAGTGGATATCTAACTGTATTTCACCAATCTATCAATTTTCAACATTTAATTTCAGTTGGACACATGTATATTGAATGTCATGCACAACCACAACTAAATAGTTTATATTAACTTAATGAAATCTCTTTTTTGTCAGCACACGGCAACCAGCACTAATTATTGACTCATCAAAATAGTGCACAACTCAGAGCATCTCCCTCTGACTTTTTGAAATCATGTTTAAATAAATCACTAAATTCAGCAGCAGAGACAGATATCATCACCACCTTACAACAAAAATAAAATAAAGCAGTTAAACAGATCTAAATTTCCCTAGAAAGAAATTTCCCAGGAAAGCATATTCTCTTTTTACCATATTTACCCATGTACAGCTTTAATAAACAAATGCAGCTCATGTGCAATGTATTCAGCAACAAACAAAAGATGGACTACAGGAAAAAGAGAAAGGAGTGAGTGGGAGTGACTTACTGTAGCTAGTCTCTTCTCAAGAGGAAAAATGTGAATAGCAATAAAAAGAAAGCTTCTTTAATAACTTCTTAACAGATGCTCACTGATAAGTTGCAGGGTTGATTTTTTTTTTAAAGTTATTCACTAACCACATGAAAATCCCTTTGTCCTCTGATCTGAATGGTTTTGGGATTGTTTTCTAGGTACACTGGAAGTGGATTTTTATGCTTGTTGGTGCTTATTGCTTCATTATTGGGCTAAATATTTAAGGGCTATTCTTCCAAAATAAAGATATGCTGAAAGAAACTGCAATCTCCCTTACACAGAAAGGATAGGCCCATAATAAATTAAGTATACAAACAAAGGAGAATAAATAAATGGATGCAAATATATCTTGCTCTCCTGCTTGCCACTGCCTGTTTCACATTCATCACCCTATTTTATCAAAGCCACTCCTGTTCTTTCCAAACAATCAGCAATATAAATCTGGATTCTGTTGACACCTCCATGGCTAGGCCTGAAATCATCCTCCACCCGTACAGCAGAGGAAATGGAAGACGTGCATGTGTAGCTGAGGGCTTGGCTACACTGACATTCTATAGCGCTCTAACTTCTTTGCTCGGGAGTGGTGGTGAAAAATCACCCCCCTGACCGCAGCAAGTCTGAGCACTTTAAAGTGCTAGTGGACGGGCTCCGAGTGAAGGGAGCTGGGCTCCGAGTGCTCGGAGCTAATCCCCTCATGGAGGTGGATTACCAGGAGTGCTGGGCGAGCTCTTTCTCAGTGACCCCACTTGCACTTCAAAATGCTGCTGCAGGAGCGTTCCCACACCAGCGCTTTGAATTTTCAACTGTAGCCATGTTCTGAGAGTAGGATATGACCCTTCAGGGTAGGTTTATTCAAAGGAACTGTGTTGTACACTGCCGTACATTATAGAAATGTCTTAAGCAGTACTTGTAATTTCAGCTTCACTCACCGTATAAATCATCAAACTCATGGCAAAGAATTTAGGGTGACCAGAGAGCAAGTGTGAAAAATCGGGATGGGGGTGGGAGGTAATTGGCACCTATATAAGAAAAAGCCCCAAATATCCCAACTGTCCCTATAAAATTGGGATAGCTGGTCACCCTAATAACTGAAAAGCTGTAAGACCTCAATGCAGGAAAGCACTTAAGTTTAGGCTTAATTTTAAGCGTGTGCTTAAGCGCAGTCCTAAATAGAAATGTTAACTGCTGGAATCATCACAGTTTCTTCCATAACAATGGAAAATTCCTGCCATTAAAAATAGCCTGATCTAATTTCCAATTAGATCCAAAACTGTTATTAAAACAAGATGTTCACCCCGGCCTTGACTTTCCAAAGCAAAAACCCAAACATCTTGTTACCACTGTAACAAACTATTTATGACAATTAATGGTAACTGATTATTGAATACTGAGAGGGGAGTTCATGGAAAATTCCATTTGAAGTATAAGAAAATATAGGTGCCAACAGAAAGAATCTCCCTGCTCTAAATTAAAGTAGACCAAAAATAAAAATAATTTTGTACTTATTTAATTTCGATCAGATGCCACGTGGCATTTGAATGTCAGAGTAAGGACTGGTAGCACTATTCGCATTCTAGAACTGTGCTGCAGGGCCATCATCATGTTGTTAATATCATTGCACCATAGTTCCCTGTATTCCTTAGTACACGTCTGCCATGTATCATCCTGACAGCTGCACAACTATTGCATTTATATTTGCATGTAAGCTGCATTCAGTAGCATGTGTGATGTTTATAGTCTAGGAATGTAATTACAGCTATTTCATAGCTGTCAGGAGCTTTGATTCTTTTATTTTGTTCAGCTCCTTCATTCTAAAAAGCAAAAGAAATAGGTAAAAGTTATTCCAGATCAATAGCTTAGATATAATTCTGATTTTGTACTTGCCAATCAGTCAAATCAAATAATAAAGACCAGTCACAGTGGGTGTCCTTGATATGGATTTTATTTCACTACAAAATCAGGAGATGTGCTGATGTCAAAAGGATTGCTTATCCATGACACAGATTATGGTAGAAATATGTTAATTGTGGCAGCAATTTCATCTTCACTAGATTCCGATAAGGCCTTTTATCCTATATACGCCAAGCAAACCAATCTGTTGCCAGGTTGCCAGGGAGGTCCTGATTGCCCCATCCATTTCTATGATGCACTTGGGAAGTAAATGGTACAAGCTGCTATGCCAGTGCCAAAGGAATTGCTACTGTGCACACATGAAGAAGAAAAATTCTTATGTGCCCCCTTTGCAGAATGGAGGCATATAGGGAAAGGCAAGCAGTGTGTACAGACTGAGCCCAACAGATGGAAAAGACTCTGTCACCAAACATTAGAAGACTAATCATGGGGAAAAAACTTAGTCATGTATTCACTTAGGCAATGAAGTTAGAAAGGCAGACAATAAAAGAGCAAAGTATATCAGCTCCAGGCAGTGGCTTTCTCTGTTGTCACTGTGGTCAAGATGATGTCTGTGATATTAGCTTAAAGCAGGGGGTCCACCCAATACATAGATCCTGACTGCTTCTTGCCTCTCTGCTGTCACATCTTTCTGGTCTCCTCCTTGCAACCTTGGTATGTCTAAACTGTGTGATGCAGTGTTGCCCACCCAATGTGGCCATGATTTTATCATGAGTCTCATGATATTTGATGTTTTTCTTAAAGACCTAGCTACTGGAGTCACATTATTGCATGAGAATCTCAGATTTTTTTTTTTAAAAGTAATATTCCAACTCTTGTGATCACAGAGAAAAACTTGAAAACATAACCCCTAAAGACACACACACACACACACACACACAAAACCAGAAGGCAAATAAAATAACTCACAATTATTGTATGTTTTTAAATCTTATAATTTTCAAACCATTCCCATGATATTTGAACACTTTGCATTGGAAATACTGTGTTTGAATGACATGTCCATGTCCTTCTCAGACTTTCATTTTCTGACCTCCTCCTATACCCCTTGCCTCAAAGCCTTTTCCTGACCCTATCTGCAGTGCCTCCATAAAACATATTTCTATCCAAAGGCCTAAAAACCCTACTCATTGCCCCTTATTAAACTGTTAAATATCTGCCTGAAAATCTTTACTTGGAAACTGATCAAAACTAATGGATTCGCCCAGGCACTTGCAGAACTTCACAGTTCACTCACATGCAGAGGTGAAAGTGGGCCAGTACAGCGTACCGGTAAGAAGTGGCTGCTGGTATGGGCCCATACACAGTTAACGTTAAAGCGCTGCTGTGGCCCTTCTGCTGAGGCCCCTCCCATTAGCCCGAGGCCCCTCCCACTTTCACCCCTGCTCAGGTGATTTTATTGTTTCCCTGTGCACCTCCTGCATTTTCTCCTGTTGTATCTAAACTGTAAACTCTTTGGAGCTATGATAACAGATCAGGTATCTGCAGCATGGGCCATTGCTGATCTATCTGCAGAACCCCTAAGTTGTCAATTTGCTTGATCGGAGGCAAATCAGAAGGTCCATGAGTTGATTTAGGTTTGACAGACTTTCCTGAAGAGAATCCCAACATTGGAAAAACATGTGTGTTGCAGGACTGGGGTGAGTGGCATTGGCATAACTCTGTGGGGAAGCTTGCACAATACCTACCTCCTGTGTGCTTGGCTCAATTTACAGTTCTTATTCAATCACTTTAATGAGCATTAAATTTACCCGCAAACATTTTTCCTTGTATTTCTCTTCTTTCTGTCTTTCAGTTTAAATCTCCTCTCTATGAGACAAATTCATTCCTGTAGTCAATGGAGCTCCACCAGCAATGAACATTTGTGTGGGGGCTGGTTCTTTTTATTCTCAGTATGAATGGGTATGAATTCTTATGAGTCTTGATACAGCCCAATGGCAATTACCAGATTTTCTGGATCTATCCTTCAGCTATTTAACAGCAGGCCTGAAACTTTTTAAACACAGTTGGCTCTAACTGCTCAACGCCACACTGGTGGTGCTACCTGTAAATAAGGAAAAGGAAGAAATATAGTCATATCCATCCCTGTCACAGTGTGCTGGAAGCAGCTTTAAATCTCTAGAAGAGTGAATGACAATTCCAAACCCAAGGCTTTCTGAACTTAATAGCCACCATGGTTTCAAGTGGTGCAGATTAAAAGAGAGATGTGTGTATTTTCTCTCTAAATTGCATGGTTATACACACATTCTAAAGGAGGTAAATCTGTGTTAGATGTGTTAGCAGATTTATGGATTACTGCTCCATACTGAAGATTATTCAGGGAACAGCACAGAAGTTCCCTATGCTTTTATTTTAAAACAGGTCTTCTATTATAAGCAACCCATACTTTGATCATTGTGTGTGTATATATATATATATATATATATATATATATATATATATATATATATATATATATATATATATATGTTGCACTAATTTTTAAAGTCTGATTTATCCTGACAATCCAAATTCAAATGTATGATCTATTCTTAACGGCATAGTGATAGCTTTTGCAATTCATTTGTAATCTGAGACCCTCTCCATGACAAGGAACCAGAACGAGAGTTACAGATGGAGGTGCACATCTTAGGAAAGAGGTGCCTGTTCTGAATGTGTAAAAATGCAGCAGACATGCACTACTTTTCCTTCATCAGTTTCAACAGTGGACACTTTCTAGCAATGAGAAAATTCACGTTTGGCAGAAATGGCAACTTAGCCTACTTCCAGTGTGAAAATGGTCCTCAGATTCTCCCATGCCCCAAAAGTGGATTTCTCATGGCTGTTCTCTACATTCCTATTGGGTGCAATATATTATCACAGCAGGATGTGATTTCACCAAAAAGGGTGTTTTAATGAGCAAGAGAGTGTTGATCAGTGTGCAGTCTGAGCACAGAACTTTGCTGTGAGGAAAATGGCATATATTTTATACATTAAAGAGGTGCACAACTGTCGATTCTCAAGTTTCCTCTCTCCTTCTGCACATAGATCTCTTTTAGAAATACTTCTATTTATCTGTATGGGCAACTTCATCTCACAACAGGCCTGATCCTGAGAGCTGCAGAACATTTCCAGCTCCCAGGGAAGTTCACTGGAGCCATGCAGTCAGGGAGCTGGAGGGATGGCACAAGGCCCCAGGGGCACAGGGCTTCCTGAGAGATGACTCTTTGCCTCCACAGACCTCTGAGTACAGGAGCTTGGTGTCAGACCCCTTACTTTTTCCATGGAGACATTTTGCATCCCTGATGAAGACAATAAGTGTAGTAGAAGAGTTTACCCCTTGGGGGTCTACAAACTGGGCTAATGTCTGTGTTCAAAACATTCTAAATATTAAAGGCCCCCAAACCTATAGATACTTCACACTAACCTAGTGTTATTCTTCTTGGCTGAACACAGACCACATAGTTCTTACAAATTCCTAGTTTCATATTTCTAAGGGGGGTTATTACCTAGAGGTTAATTAATCTTGTTGAGTTGTGCAGAACAGTGTTTAAAGGATTACTGCATAGCAGCATCCTTTTTTTCCTCTTATCCACTTTATGCCTTTGTATTTGCTTAGCAGTTTTCAACCGTAGTCATCATAGAATCATAGAATCTCAGAGTTGGAAGGGACCTCAGAAGATCATCTAGTCTACCCCACTGCTCAAAGCAGGACCAATTCCTATTTTTGCCCCATATCATGGTATACTGCATTTCCAATGGAACTGACAGTGCTTTCAGTTACAAGAATTTGACATGTTACATGTAACAAGTACTAGAAAAGAAAGGTACCACTGCACTAGGAGATAAATGGACAGACATTTCAGATGTTTCTTCCTGCTTCTGGAAGAAAAGTGATGGAGGAATATGGAAATGTTAAGGTCTGTGCTTTTACAAATGTAATTTGGATAGTTGTTTGGTGTCAACTTTAATAAGGTATCTGTTGACCCTTTCTCCCTTTTCAGATACCTCCCCATATTGTTCTCTAGGCTTTCCTCTTTATCTACTTCTTTCTCCTGCTGGCCTACCTATTTTTTTTAAAGCCGTACCTGTACCCGTCTTTCTCTTTCACAAACACACTCATTCAGGGCCCATTCAAAACATGTTTACATTCTGTATAGAAGTTTTAAAAGTTAAATTAAAATGCATCCAATAATTTATCACCTTTGTAATGCATCAACCTTTTCGGAGTTCACAGCACCTTTCCTTCAGACCCAATAAAGCTGACTTCATCATTTAAAAAAAAGAAAGAGATTACAGATTGGACAGAGAAGAAGAGGTTCACCAGCAGAAAGATATTTAAAACCATAAAAAAAAAGAGAGAGAGAAAAAAAAAGACAAGAACATTTCACCGTAGCAAGGCCAACAACAAAAGAAATTGGGAATTTGTAGCCCAAGCCACTGAGGTGATATGATGAGCTAAAAAATGTTGGGATATTTTTTTCTTCAAAAAGTCAATAACTGAGCCATTTTGAAAGCACTGTTGGGAAAATACTGTTCCCATTCAAGTCAGAGGGAGTTTTGTCATTGATTTTATTAACACCAGAATTTCAACTTGTGTGTTTAATCGCCTTTTTAGATTTCTCCTCAAACTTCCCAGAATAATTCTATACTTGGAGGAGATGTGGCATGTGAAGTTTCAGAGGAAGTAGGTTGGGTGGCATGGAGTAGTTATGGGGTGGTTTTGAATATTGAATTTATAATATAATGGGAAGCTAATTTTAACATTAATTATGGAGTGAATACTGCTAACCTCTCCCAAAGGAAGTCTTTTAATCTAAATGTGTGTGGCATGTAAAAGTTACAGAGCTGGGATAGTGTATGGTACAATGAAAGCTTATAATTTTGCTTTAACAAGAAGAATTGGAAAGTGATTATGATAATTTGCATTTCCCTTTTGCAATACTCTGAAACATCTACAACATTATGGAAGATATTCTATAATACAAAAATACTAAATACTGCTATCATTCAATCAAACCATCAGCCATCATTTATATCAATCAAACCACAAGCTTTTGTCAAGGAAATAAGAAAAAGATCTGATGGGCGGTTGGTAATTGTGGATAATACATATGTCATTATCTATGAAATGTAAGTATCGGGGAATATCCATAACAGGTGTAATTTGTGACTAATTTGATTTACATTATCTTACTATGGAAGAAAAAAACCTCCTAAGGAATATAAAATATTAGCAATATTACCTCTTCTGTTAGTTAGATTGGGTAATTCACATTAATCCACATCCCTTATTCTAGGGACTAGTTTGTAACTGTAGACAGAGCCTTGAGTAAGGGTTGACAAAAAGCCTCCTACTCCAGGAAGAACTGTGACAAAAGGAGACACCTCTGACTTCCAGTTCCTTGCTAGTTTCCTTCTTCCTCCCTTACTCTTCCCCCCCCCCCTGCTGGTTCAGATACTCTGTCCCTAGGCAGGTGGGGAGGGAATTAGTGCCAAGGCCCCACCTTTTCTCTCACCTCCATATAGCTTCCGAGTCACCAGCCCCAGAGAGGGAGTCGATGAGTACTAGCCTTGCTTACTCCTATGTGCTTAGACCTGAGCAGCACACACAGGAATGTGAGGTGGGCTCCTACACTCTCTTAATCCCTCAAATGGTGCATAGTCCAAATTACAATCTATCCCTACAATAGAGGACAACAGATTACAGAAAGAGAAACTCAAACGTTTACTATATGAGTCCTCAGTTTCAGTTTCTAGTTAGAGCTAGAATTGTTTGGAGCAACTTTAAATACATAAGGTGTTGAGAAGAAAATATCATGTTTTCCTGAATCATAAAGAATGACAAATAATTTTTCCCACTGTTCACTTATGGTGAAACAAAGTTTGTAGGTTGTTTGGATCTGGACAAATATGTTTCAATTCCAAAGATTTTCACCAGTTCCTGTATGGAGCCACGGAAACCATGCTCCACATTTGTTGCTTTGTGAATAGTTGCTCCTCCATTCTTGAATCAAGATGTGATCCAAAGTTGAAGACCTTTGTGTGTGTTTGTGTGTGTGTGTGTGTGTATGTGTCTTTGTAATACTAGAGGTTCTCCAATATGGAGATCTCTTTCTCTAAGTTTCAACCCACAGTGAATTTTACACCAAATTGAAAAGCTCCAGATAAGCAAATTACTAACAAAAGTGCTGGTGCAGATTTAAGTCATTCTGGTAGCATGAAGAGGACTCCTTTTAAAACACAGAGTCCATAGGACTGGAAAAAAAGTTCTCTACCCTAATACTATTTAGTTATTCTATCTTGCCAGGAATAAACAGGACCTCTGACTGACCCAATCTCTGCTTTGAAGGTGAAAGCAAGAGCATAGTATTCCCTGAGCCGCTGACTAGCCCAAGTCTGTGCATGTCAAATTAAAGAACTGCCAAAATTCAGCTATTATTTTCTGTTCCATATCCACAAATGTCTCATAAGCTGTGATGAATGGGGCATTTGGTGGCTACTGCAGCTACAATAATAATTATAACATTTGAAGTCTAGACTATGACTTATACTAACCTCACAAATATCCTTGTCATACATTTTGACAATATTCTGTATGAGGATAGAGCTCTGAGAACCTTTGAATAGAATTAGTAATTCTATTTAAAAAATCCCCTAGATATCATTATAGTGAACAGACATTTTTGGAATGAAAACAGTCAAGGGCATTGCTAGGTTCCCCTAAAGGGGGAAAAGAAGACTCTAACAACGGTTTCCCCAGTGACACAGGAGACCCATATAAGACAGTCTCAACCTTTAAATGTCAGACACACACCGGGCTCTTTTTAGTCTTAGTGACAACTGGAATTATTCTTGTCTTAACTCAGTTTGACCATGACAGTCTCAGCTATAATGAATCTCACTCCAGATTTTCCTGGAAAAGATTTTCCTTGAAAAGGAACTTTGCAATTTGCACTCCTGAAAAATAGTCCATCTCAAGAGCAAGGCTTTCATTTCAATTATTTGGGACCAAATGCTCATCTTACATCCAAGAGGACATGTCAGAGTTGCAAAGATATTAGAAACCTCCACACCAACTTCTGTTCTGTAGCTGATACCACAGTTCCATACCATGTAGGTATGTCTACACTGCAATTAGATATCCGGGGCTGGCCCATGCCAGCTGCTTTGGGCTTGCCAAGCTTGAGCTAAGGGGCTGTTTAATTGTGATGTAGACATTCAGACTTCGGCTGCAGCCTGAGCTATCGGACCCTCCCATCATTCGGGGTCCTACAGCCTGGGCAGGGTTTGACAGAGAAAAGTGATTTAAAAGGGAAATGAGAGTGAAGGTGTTGTCCATTGATCATACAGCCGCACATATAACGTGGAAGCAGATTGAGAAAGAGTTAGTGTATTTACCCAGACACAAATGAAAAGCAAAGAAGACGTGTAAAGAAAAATGACTTTGTGATTTTGGAGTCTTCTTCAGGATATGAAAATAAAGCAAAGTGAACAGAAAGGAACTGACTTCCAAGGAAAAGAGATAATCTGAGACACTGTTTAAATATCACAGATATAAATTGCTTCCCCTGCAAAAAAGTAAAATTGATCCAATATTGAGTCTTCAATCTTCAACAAGTTTTCAACTTGGCATAAGCTGATAAAACAATTTGCAGCCAGAAAACTAGAGATAGCATTACTATTGATACATACAGTCTTATTTTTTCCATTACACTTTTAATGTCAAATAATTTAGAGCTTACTCAAAGAATGCACTTAAGGAATAGCTGTACTGAAGAATATGTATGCAGCCCCATCAGTATCAATCAGAGTTCTCCTATACATCAGGAGCAGCATGATCATGATCTGTGGTTGCAATTTGTCATGTTATTATAAAACCTCTAATCACCAGTGTACTACAACTCATCAGAGGCATAACCCTGTTCCCATTGAAGTGAAGGATAGTTGCCTTTGTTGTCAAAATGGGAAGAGGATCAGGCCTATAAGAGGGATGACAGTGTTGTGGCAAAACTTCTAAGAGTGCATGAGGTGCTCGACACAGTGAAATCAAGCCCTAAAACATTCACTGATTCTTGGCTTTTGGGGTAAAATTTAGAGAAACATGTTCACAAAGCAAATCATACCACTGTGCCCAGCTTTAGTGTATTTGGACACAGAAACTGCCCTGGTAAAGAAGTAATCAGTTCTTTAGAAGTTACATATCTACAGTGATTATTTAAAAAGAATGAATCCCCATGAAAGGAACCCAAGGCACTTTCCCCTTGACTACAGCCCCAATCCTCCAACTTCTTGGAGACAGGTGGCCAGACTGTTATGCCTCTGCATGTTTTTTCATAGATTTCATCAGGGTTCTGACAAGTTAAGGAAGGCAGCTTCGGTGCCTGAAGTTGCAGGATTAGGGCCTAAATGTTATTAACATCTGATGGCTGTTTGGTGGCCTATGTAAAAGAATTTTCCTACTGGACATCGCAGACAGCATCTTTTATAATTAGAAGTCTCAGCACAGAGGCCAAAGATTAAACATGAGTGGTATTTTCTTTTTAGCAACATTGAGGTCTGAGGCATGCTGGCAGTATGGTGGCATGTAGCCACATCAGAAACATATGTCCCTATTCACAAGCACTGAGGCAGCTTCTCAGGTTCTAGCAACAATGTAGGTATTTGTGTAGCTAATGTAGACATTTTTACCACTGCACCATGAAAGTAGATGGCAGAAATGCCTGAGCCATATCCTTACTAGTACTTACACCACTACTGGTATCACTGGAGCTGAAATGCTGCTGCATTTTCTGGTGTTAACAGATCCTGTGGGGAAGCTTGTGTTGTGTCTGCCCATTCTGGGGGTTGAAGACTTCAGCTCTCAGAACAATCAGTCAGGCACCTGTTCATGTAGTAAATTCATTACTTAAAAGGGCATGTAGATCTTGCACCTTATTTTAATCAAAAGGTTATATGTGTATTCTTTTCAGGCAAGGTGAAGTCTTAAAAGAAAACTGCATTTTAATAACAGTGCCAGAGCTGTGTGAAATAATTTCTGTTTCAAAGGTAGTTGTTGAGCTGCAAATTGAAACTATTGAAATACATTACGGCTTTCTCTGGCAGCAGAGCATAGTCAGCACAGAGCACAATAGCATAATTCATCCTGGAGAACATACCAAACATATGTAACGTACACTAACTGTGAGAAAAATTGATTCCCTTTGTATGATTGCAGTCACAACGTTCATTAGTATGCAAAAGGAAAACATTTTAAAATGCTGAGCGAAATGAAGAAAGATGATGGAAGATCTCAGTGTTGCAGAGAAAGAGAAAAATCGAGTTTCTGCATATACTATAAACAGCAATAATGACACGGTGCACCAACCAACATCAGATCACATTAAGATGATAAATTGACTAACTAGTGTGACCTGCTCGAGAAAGCAATGAATCACTTAATGCAGACACCAAGAGAAGAATCTGATTGCAATGAGGTTTGCCCTGCAGAAGTTAGCCAAAATGTATTAAATGTTATATTAAAACAAATGATTTGGTGCTGATTTACACCCTATGAAATCCCAATGCCTTCAATGAGGTGGACTGATGTATAAATCAATGCAGAATATGGTCCCAATCCTTGATGGGGCCACTGTTTTAGAAAGGAGAGTTGGATCAGAAACAGAGAGCAAGAAGGAATAAATAAAGAAGAGTGAGAGTAATCCTCCATCCTCCCCCTAAAAGATGAGGCATTTTAGAAAGAGGAACTAATAATTAGGGTGACCAGATGTCCCGATTTTATGGGGACAGTCCCAATATTTGGGGCTTTGTCTTATATAGCCTCCTCTTACCCCCCACACTCTGTCCCGATTTTTCACACTTGTTGTCTGGTCACCCTACTAATAATAGGCAGCTAAGATGGGCTCTTGAAAATAGTGTGCATGTGTGTGTGTGTGTGTCTGTGCGTGTGAGTGAGAGAGTATAAGTACAGTACAAAGCCATGTACGCATGGCTGTCGGGAGTCAAGCCATCATGACTGCGTGTTAACAGACTGCGGGTTAAGGGGTACATCATCCTCCCCTACACAGATGGCTAGCTCTGCACAAGGGGTGTAGTGTCATGCCTCATCTACTCTTGATACAGTGGTGTATGGGGTGCCCAGGGAGGGGTAGTACCTCTGGTGGGGGGCAGTCGTACTCCCTTTGGGGTAGCTCGTCCATCTTTGGTCCCCACCTGACACCCAGCTCTCACCTGTGGCTCCTCGTAGCTGTAGCATGCGCAGCGGCCACACCACAGACAACGGCTTCGACTGGCCGGCAAAACCAGGTTGAGGGTAGCTGATGGGCCTTAAACCCTCGGTGAGATA
This sequence comes from Sternotherus odoratus, assembly GCA_032164245.1. NCBI lineage: Eukaryota > Metazoa > Chordata > Testudines > Kinosternidae > Sternotherus > Sternotherus odoratus. Next base: position 35,525,483 of record JAVMKO010000004.1, read on the forward strand.
GGCGTGTCTACCTATAGCATGTGAAGACTGGACTCGGCGGACTGCGCGGAAGAGGCCATAAGTTTGGCTCAACGGGCAGGAAGGCGATTCTCAGCATAGCTTTGTGGAACGCTCAGGGCATGACCAGACATTCTGTACGTCATGGTCATCCACTGCACTCGTATCCGTCTCCAGCCATCTCGACTTTGTCCTGCTGCTGGATCCAGATGGTTGCGAGCGAAAGAGTGAGGTAGACGATCTGTGCAACTCTTCCTCACTTTAAACCAAGTCAATGCGCAAGTCACTCTTGTCATCCATTTACCCCATTCCATTCATCCTTCAAGTCCTTCAAGTCCTGTGGCGATGGGCAAGCGACATAGTAGCAGGTGAGGGCACACTGGCAGCCGTAGCCGTAAACCTGCACACAGGCGGCTCAGGCCAAAGGGTCGCTCTTCACTGACACGGAGCAGCAGTGGAGTTCGGCAGCCCCCTGAGCGACTGAGCAGCCCTCTTTAGGAATGCACTGCTCACCTCCATTGCATGAGGAAGGGGCTAGAAAAGGTGCCATAAACATTGCCTGCTCTATCTCTCCCTAGCCAGCTTACTGCGGCTGGAGGGGACCCTACATTAGCAGTCGAAAAGCAAACTCAAATAAAAAATTGAGGATTGTTCCTCTCATATTGGGTGCATGGAACGTGTGCACATTACTGGACAGAGACAGTGCGGATAGACCTCAGAGGAGAACAGCACTAATTGGAAAGGAACTTGCCAGATACAACATTGACATTGCAGCCCTGAGTGAGACTCGGCTAGCAGGGGAAGGTGAACTATGCGAAAGGGGCTCTGGTTATACCTTCTTTTGGAGCGGCAGAGAAAGCAATGAGCGTCGTGAGGCAGGTGTTGGCTTTGCAGTGAAGACAGCTCTTATTAGAAAGTTGGCAGGACTTCCAAAGGGGGTAAACGACAGGCTCATGATCATGAAACTCCCTCTTCTGTCTGGTAAAAAGCACCTTACCATCGTCAGTGCCTATGCTCCAACCATGACCAACCCAGATGAAGTAAAGGTCAAGTTCTATGAGGAACTCCATTCAGTCATCGCCAGTGCTCTAAAGGGGCGGACAAGCTCATCATTCTTGGTGACTTTAACGCAAGAGTCGGCTCTGACCACACTGCCTGGGATGGAGTCCTTGGAAAACATGGAGTGGGTAACTGTAACAGCAATGGTCTTCTCTTGCTCCAGACCTGTGCAGAGCATGAGCTGCTCATCACAAATACAATCTTCCACCTCCTTACCCGTAACCGGACTTCATGGAAACACCCTCGCTCCAAACACTGGCACCTGATTGACTATGTTATCGTCAGGAAGAGGGATAGGCAGGACGTCCGGGTGACCAAGGCCATGTGTGGCGCTGATTGCTGGACAGACCACCACCTCATCCTCACCAAGCTTAACATCCGTATTCAACATAAAAGACGCCCACAAGGAAAGAAGGCTCCCAAATGGCTGAATATTGCCAAGTTGAAGATCACAAGCACTAAACAGTCCTTTGTGGATGCATTGGAAGAACGTCTGGAATCCACCCCTCTTGACAGCCAGAACGTGGATGTTGACTGGGTGACACTCAGAGGGCTGGTCTACAGTACAGCTACAGAGATCCTGGGGCCCTCAACCAGAAAGCATAAAGACTGGTTTGATGAAAACTGCGATGAGATCAAGCAGCTACTGGAAGAAAAGCACCGTGCCCATCAAGCCAACCTTAACAATCCCAAGTCCACATCAAAGAAAGGTGCGTTCAGCAATATTCGGAGATCCATACAGCAAAAACTCCGTCAGATGCAATACACTTGGCTTTGCAGAAAAGCTGATGAGATTCAAGGCTATGCTGACAGGCATGACATGAAGAATTTCTATGATGCCCTGAAAGAAGTGTACGGACCTACATCCTCAGGATCATGCCCTCTCCTTAGTGTGGACGGAAACACTTTGATTACTGATAAGGATAAGATTCTTGTAAGGTGGGCTGAACACTTCGACAGCGTTCTGAACCGTCCCTCATCCATCAATGATGAAGCCATTGATCGTCTCCCACAAGTGCCCATTAACGAGGCACTGGACGACCCGCCTACTTTATTAGAGATGCAGAAAGCGATCCATCTCCTCTCCAGTGGCAAAGCTCCTGGCTCAGACTCCATTCCAGCTGAGATTTATAAGGAAGGCGGCACTGCCTTGACTGAAAGGCTCCATCAACTGTTCCTACTTATGTGGCAACAGGAGACGATCCCGCAGGAGTTCAAAGATGCTTTCATTGTACACCTGTACAAGAGGAAAGGAAACCGGCAGCTCTGTGATAACCACAGAGGTATATTCCTACTCTCAATCGCAGGCAAGATACTCGCCAGGATCCTGCTGAACCACCTAACAGCACATCTGGAACAGGGACTTCTGCCAGAAAGTCAGTGCGGATTTCGGAAAAAGTGTGGGATCATTGACACGGCGTTTGCTGCGAGACAACTGCAAGAGAAGTGTCAGGAGCAGAGGTGCGACCTGTTCTCCACCTATGTCGACCTGACCAAGGCTTTTGATACTGTTTGTAGAGAGGGCCTGTGGAAGATCATGGCCAAGTACGGATGTCCAAGGAAGTTCATCTCTATGGTCCAGCAGTTCCATGAAGGCATGCAGGCATGAGTCCAGGACAACGGCGAGTCATCTGCACCATTTCCTGTTACAAACGGTGTGAAGCAGGGTTGTGTCCTGGCACCTACACTCTTCAGCATTATATTCTCCGCTATGTTGACCGATGCTTTCAGAGATGGAGACGTTGGAATTGGCATCAGGTACCGCACTGACGGTAAGCTGTTCAACCTAAGGAAGCTTCAGGCGAAAACCAAGGTCATGACAGACATTATTCGAGACTTTCTGTTTGCTGATGACTGTGCTCTCAACGCTAGCTCAGAAGCTGATATGCAACGCAGCTTAGACAAGTTTGCCTGCGTAAACTTCGGTCTAATCATCAGTATAAAGAAGACTGAAGTTTTGCATCAGCCGGCCCCAGGGAAGCCCTATGTTGAGCCCAATATCACTATTAACGGCCAGAGACTCAATGCAGTGAACAGATTTATATACCTTGGCAGCACACTGTCCCAAAATGCCGCCATAGATGATGAGGTGAATATCAGGCTCGCTAGAGCCAGTGCAACTTTTGGCAGATTAAACACCAACGTTTGGAATAGAAGAGGCATCAGCACCCAGATGAAGCTGAAAGTATACAGGGCGGTTGTTCTTCCCACACTGCTCTACGCCAGCCAAACCTGGATTGTGTATCAGCGCCATGCCAAGAAGCTGAACCACTTCCACACAACAAGCCTCAGGAAAATCCTCAACATCAAGTGGCAGGACAAGATACCAGACACTGAAGTACTCGCCCAAGCAAACCTGCCCAGCATCTTTACCATCTTGATGCAGTCGCAGCTACGCTGGGCAGGGCATGTAGTCCATATGTCAGATCATCAGCTACCAAAGCGACTTTTTTATGGCGAGTTGCAACAAGGACAGCGGTGTCATGGGGGTCAGAAGAAGCGCTTCAAATACACTCTTAAAGTCACCCTCAAAGCGTTTGACATCAATCCTGACTCTTGGAAACAGAGCGCAATGAATCGGACTACATGGCGCTCTTCCGTGTATAAAGGTGCCGAGTCATGTGAGGCCAAAAGGACAGCTGCAGCAGAACAAAAGAGGCAAGCCAGAAAAGCCCGTGCCAGTAACCCTGCTGGAGATGTCCTCCTCATCTCCTGTCCTATCTGTCATCGGACCTTTCGTGCAAGGATTGGCCTCATCAGCCATCTGCGCACACACAGACAAAATCAGCCCCAGCAATTTACGGATGACTGAGTGGTCCTCGTCGAATCGACGGACGAACCACCACTCTTGATATATCACCACTCTGCAACACTATGCATCCCTGGGGGCTAGGGTTGGTTAGGCATATTTAAGCTGCCTCTATTTGTTTATATAGGGCCCAGTTCTACAACCTGTACTTACGTGATTTGTCCCACAGAAGACAACAGGATTATTCATGTGAGAAAGAGTTGCAGAATTGGGCCCATAGTGGATTCAGTTTTCTACCTGGGCACCAAAGTTAGCATGAACAGCTCTTTAGTTGGGCATTCAAGACAGCAATTAGAGGTGGAAATACCTACTTGAGGTGCCTACAGTAAAAGCCAACTTGAGTGTGAAATAGGGAGTTTCAAAATGAAGGGGCCAGGCTGGGCTCCTGCCTGCAGGAGATCAGATACTATAATCAAAGCTTTAAACATAGTTTATTTCTAAAATCCCTCAAAGTAGAATTTGAAGGTTGAACAGTAAATTTACCTCTCTCCTCCCCCTTATTTCCTGTGTTCAGGCCCCACGCAGCTCACGCCTTTTGGTACTAATCACAGCCTGTATGAAAGCCCAGATCATGAAACATAGTCTATCAAGTCTCCATCCATGTATGGTCCATATCAGTTGAGCAGCAGCATGGACTTAGAAACTGAATACTTTACCAGCTGACTTGGGGAATTTATTCTTCTCCCAGGGTCCATAATTCAAATCTACCCTATCCTATCTCAAAATATCATTGTGAGTAGACAGCTGAAGGATTGAAAATAGGGGAGAGCCATAAAAATGCATACTGTAAAGAGAAACTAAGATTAAAAGATATGGATCATCTTCAGACTGTGAATAAAAATATTGCCCTCCCCCACATCTCACTGCCTGAAAAAAATATAACCCCTGATATGTAACCTCCGATTTTATTTTTTTATTGTGTATTTTATTAATCCTCTTTTTTGTCCTTTGTAGTCTGAATATGCGCATTGACAAAACTTAATTCCAATGAATTAAGAAGAAAATGCAAATGAGTTGCATGGCCCTATAGCTCCAGCAATTTAGGCATTATGCTTTCAGTTATTGCAGTTGATAAGAGTGCAGTGAAAAATAAACATTTAACTTTGTAAGATGGAATACCATAGCCAACAGAGCTTTTTAAGCTGACCTCTGTATAAGTATTAAAGTATTGATTGCCTGGTGTTTTCAATCTTGCAAATTCACAGCTGGCACTGAATGAATAAATATAATATAAAAGAAGCGGAAAAGAACAGGGGACGTTTACATCTATAATTATATATCTAGCTAGCTGGCATGTTTTTAAAGAACTTTTGGCTCAAACAGCACATGAATACAAAGCAATGGATAACTCATTAAAATTGGTGGCAGTAATAAGAGTAACTAAATAGAGGTGGGTGAACAATGTAAAACATTATGTGTTTATGGGCATTCAGATTTGAAAGAACATTTTGATTTGACTATATTTGAAACCTTTTCATGTTCACTTTCCTCAAATATTCAGTTGTTCAAGCTTTGCTAGCAGAAATGCTTACAAAAATGAGTTCTTAGCTTGAATGTTTAAATATTTGCCAAAAGGGAATATCCCATTGCATAACCAGAAGCAGTGAGAACTGTGAAGTTTGAATATGATATTTAAATATGTAAATTAAATTTGCATTCTCTGGGCCTAATGTGACAGCCACTTTCAAGGGAAAGACTGCATTGACTTCAATCGGAATTAGATCAGGCCTCAGTTAGTTACTTACACAATCTATCCAACTGGGAACACAAATAGTGTTACATGAGCATAGCTATAACTAAGCTCTGTAACCAATGTGATTGTAACAAGCAAAGTACAAATAATCACAATTTGCAGTTCTATTATTTTACATATTAATTTTGTGTAATAATATATACAAAAAATGTGCAATTGCCCAGGGACAGATGATCAGAAAATGTGATGAAGTTTATCTGATAAATTAGTAACTGTGAATTATATGTTAGGCTTTAGCCCTAAGCATCAACAATGTTCTTCATTTTCAATATATTGCTAATGAGGGACAAAAGTCAAGGTTTTGATTGATTATTTATTAGCATTTGGCTGAAGTCTAAATGTCTGGATGTAGATTTCAAAACTACCAAATTTGGAGATTTTTCACATGGGGAGTTTTAGTTCTGTTCATTATGAAGATGAGAGCTATTTTGTGAATTCGGATCCAGATTTCAAACTGTTCCAGAGTTTGAAGGGTTTTGATCTGCAGTTTTGGTTTGGGCCTCTTTCTAACTGTTGTGGAAATTATATTTGGAAAAGAAGAGTTAACCATTTATAATGAGATCTCCATTTTTAGTACATAATTCTAAACCTATTTATTTATATATTTTCTTCTTCTCATTCTATTTCTTTTCCTTTTTGGTGAGAGGGCAATCAAAGAAAGGCCATGGTGTAAAATCACCAGCACATTGGAATAGCAGAGTGAAAAAAAACCAAGCATGCTTGCAAGATGCTGCTTCTTCATTCAATTGCTCTGTCCTAAAAGCTCCAAGATGAAGTCTGTAGTAGACAATTCTGCTTTTCAGGTGCAAAGGAGCATTTTGCCAGAAGGTTAAAGTTTTTCTGTGCAGGAGACAGAGCTTTCTGTGAAATGACATCCTACAATAATTAAGAACAGTCACAAACCACACCATCTTCCACTCCAAATGCTTTCTCTAACTTAAACACATAGCATGCACATTTAAAGACAAAACCCCACCAGAACAAAACACTACACTCTACACATAGTTGTCTCCTTGGGGAGACAGTAAGAGAGAGAATGAACTATACCTGACAAATGTTAATCTCATTGCTTAATCCATCATTGGAAGGTGCTAAAATACTTCAGTAATGATAGCTGTATACAATTAGAATAATAGAATGGCTTTAGAATGAACAAGATAGACAAGTACAATAGCCACTACAAAAAATATGTCCAAAGTTTCAGAGTTTAATTAGAGACGGATTTGATAATATTGTCCAAGAAGCCCAGATGTTGTATGGCAGCTCAACAATTCTTTTTATTTGTGCATGGTGTATCTTATCATCTTGTTGCAAATGCATCTCCACCACAAAAGTAAATTCCAGTTACAGCTATCCAAAACCAGAAATATTTGCTTTGCAAATTGTTGCATGTATAGAGCTTTCTGAGAGATTTCTCAAGGACTTAACAATTTAATGAATGGTAAATCATGCTGTTTCTACCTATGACAAAGTGGGAATTTTCTGTAACATTTTTGTGAATCCTATGTGTACCTTAGTTTCCCTCTGTACTTTGTTTTTAGCTGCAGTGGGAGAGAAAGTCCCAGGGAGGTAGTGCAGGACATGAGGTGTAGGCTTCGCCTTGCTGTCTGGTCTGCAGCGTATAGAAATCATTAAGGAACTGCCTGGAATCTGCTTAAAAAATCTCTTGAAGGAAGAGTGGGACTCTTTGGGGACCTGCCACACTGCACGGGTTCCTTCAAGAGACTGTTTAAAAACTGGGGTGTAGCAGAGATCGCATGAATCCGTTACAACACCTATTATTCAGGTGACATTTCACTTTGGATAAAAATACAATTGCCCCTATATTTGATGTATGCAAACATTTGTTCTTGGTGTTAAGAAAATTTATAATCTCACAAACAATTCAGTCTGAAAAAATGCCAAATTTTCACTTTTTCAGGGAGCAGTGGAAATGTGAGGCAAAATTGCAAAGCATTTTCCTTTTGTGAAAATGATAAAATATTAATTAACCCAGAGTAAGTTATTAATACCTGGGATAGCAAACAACTGTGCACAACTCTCTATCAGAGGGAGACAGAGAATTTATGCGTTTACCCAGTATAAGCTTTATACAGAGTAAAGGGGTCTGAATCCCACTGGAAGCTGGGTGGCTGCTGGGGATGGTGACTTGCTGAGCAGTTTTTGGATAAAGTCTGCAACTTTGGAGATAAAAAGGTGACTCTTCACTAGTATTGGCGGTAGCAGGGATTGTTGTGCCCAGCTCCATCACCTACCTGTGAACATGCAGAGCAGAAAATTCCCCACACAATGAGACATGTGGTTACATATTTTATTATACCATTTAATAGAGAGATTCTGCGTAAGACAGCAAAGGCCTGTAAGATTCGACACCTGAACTGAAATGCACAAAGGCAGCTGCCTCTCCCATGCCACAGGGCAGGCAATGACTCCACCGCATTTAAAGGTACAGTATATTGAAAACAGAAGAACAGCATCTCATTGCAGATACATAGGAACTGATACCAATGTCTGTGTTGGGGAGAATTTTATCTTTTAGGAACATATTACAAAATTAAGGCAGGACATGGAAGGCCTCAGGATTCTGTGACTTACAGGGAGTACTGTACACCCTTCCTGATTTTCAACATAAACAAGTCTCAGCAGGCGGAAGAGGTCAGCTACCAAAGCCTTTTCTGTGCATCCTGCGTACTGCAGCAGCCAGGACTCAAACAAGGACACTTGGGATCCCTAGACACCAGCTCATTTCCAGGGCAGCTGTAACTTCTTCCTTCCTGGAACAGACAGAGGTTGTGTAAACTTGTCACAGCTGGAGATTGCACTTGCATATTTTGCCTGTCTGTGAATGTACAAATATAAAGATGTAGTCTGTAAATACACGGGACAAAATTTTGCCACTACTGTGCCATTTTGTTTTAATACATTTGTGTTGGCTGGGTTCTAATACGATTTGATGAGCATAGTGGTCTGAAAAACTCCCTGTCCAAATTGGTGATGGAAGCCATATTTGAACCATGCTGGCAACAATAAGGTTTTCCTAGAACCATTTCAACCCCTGTGGGGAAAGTGCCTTGGAAGACCCGACTGTTAGAACTCAGTGACATTTTTGTCCTGAAAGGTGTTATTGTTTTGTTTTTTTGGGGTGGGGACGGGAACACAATTGCTACAATTTTCAAAAGTGTCTTACTGATTTAGGAAAAGTCTTGACTTTTAAATAAGACTCATTTTTCTAAGCATTCAAGCACATTTGAAAATCCCACCCAACATTTATAAAGTGCTATACCAGCTGTGCTCTTCATGAGGCACACCCCTCCCACTGGAAGAGAGCAATGACCGCAACAGAGGCACTATTGGAGGTGGAGACACTATTAGAGTATGTGGAGGAGCATGGAAGAGGAATAATGTGGGAGGAGTGTGAATGCAGAGATTTCAGTTTCCTCGGGTGATCCACTGTTGGATTGGTGGCTGAGGAGTTGAAGAGGATGAGTATTTAGGGTGACATAGGAGAACCATAGCTGGGGGATAAGAGGTGCATTTCTGGAGGCAAGGGGTTCTGAGTGGGGCATCACTGAAAGGGACATGGAGTGGGGCAGAGGGGATTCTCAGTAAGTTACTAAAGTCATGAGGTGTGTCTGCCACCCGGCTTAATGAGTTATCTAAATAGCAGATAGAATTATTTGCACTGAAAATTGATAATTTTATCATTCGATAGGCCATTTGAAGTTTGCGCTTGGAAAATATTCACGTATTCAAATATTGATGCCAGTAATGCTCATGGATTTGAATGTTCATGGAACTTGCGAACAAAGGGCCAGGAAGATGTGCTACTTGAAATTCACTTTTGAAATTAAATGAATATTCTTTGCCGCTATTTGCTCAGTTGCACTGTTTGTGTACTGGAGGAGATTATTTATTGATATTATTAAATTATAGTATCACCTCCAAGATAGTCCAAATGAGCTTGGCTCCTGCTTTGTGCTAGGGCATGGTAGGGACCATATTAAGAGATGGTCCCTGTCCCACAAAACGTACACTCTAAGGAGGCAAAACAACTTATTGTACACTGTAAAACTCCATCCTATCCAGGCTGTACTTAACATTAGAAATTGCTATGAAACCAATGAAGTCAGAATGTGGCCATTGGTATAAAGAGTCAGGAGCTGAAACTACACAATAGCTGAAGCTTTGCTGTTTTTTGGAATGTGTAGGGGAATATGAATACTGATGAGGGAAGCTGTATCGATGAAGAACAGCTGGAGATGAATATTTCATCCAAAGGAAAAAAATGAAAACAAACCAAAAGCCATAGGAAATGACTTTTAAGTATATAGATCTGTTGTACACTATAGCTAAATATTTCTACCTTAGCAGAGAGCAAAAACTGCCAAATCTTCCTGAGTATAGGTTGCTGCTTAAGGCATGTCTTTGTAGCAATGCACTGCAATATGCATTGCCTAATGTATACATTACTATTGCCTATATGTATATGTTGTACTGCAGTAAGGCTACTTGTTCTATAGTCCTCGGAATAACTCACAGGTCACTTCATTAACTAGTACAGCCATATATTTCATTTTCATACAATGGTAATCACTCTGGGTATCTCCTTGAGGGGCACTTAAATGACTTACTTGTGTTCATTATTTATAGATCAAAAGTCTACTTTACCCATCAAAACTACATGTGCCTTTCATTTACAGACAAACATGGTTATAACTGGCAATCAGTTATAGGAGACAAGAACAGATTTTCCAAAGCAAATATTAAGTTCAAGACTATTTTTGGGGGGTTAAAATGGACATAGGAATTGGGAATAATGGGTATATCTTGGAGCTTTTATGGGAGGTTGGAGACAAACAATGTCAAATGCAGAGTTGAAAGAAAGGTAATATTTCATATCTAAAATATTTATTATTTTCACCCAAGTATGTACACTTAATTTAGTTAAATGAATGGGGATGAAGATCTTACATAATAAATGGAAGCAACTGCCCGTGTTCTTATCATCCAGGAGCTTCAACCAAAAGTGAACAGAAATTCTTCTGTTATTTTTATTTCCTTGAACCATAAACTTGCTTAAAATCCCATGTTACCTGACTGCAAAATGAATTTACTTAAATGTGAGTAAAGAAACAAACTTGGTAGGCTGGGTCTTGAGTAACATCTTTATCTTCTAATACATTTTCATTCCCTCTGAACTCACAGACTCAAATATTCTTTTCTCATACTCCCCTTCTCTCCTCCCTCCGAAGATGTAACAGACACTAGTTGTAATGCAGTGTATCAGACACAAATAAATATTTCTCTCTGAAATTCTGCTAGGCTGTATAATAAATTGGTTTTATAGGCCTATAAAACAACCTGAGTCTGTGGGCATTTGAAAATAATGGGCTCAATTAGGATTTGTAATGTATTCTGGGAGATATCCTAAGAAATGTGGCAGCAGACTCATTTTTCCCCTCAAAATGATCACCTGCAGTGTGTGCAGTAAAATGCTAGGATGTAATCATAAAAGAGACAGTGCATGGGTCCTCTCTAATATATATGCAAATACCTCATCTGTTTGAAAGTTTTGAGCCATATGATAAAGCTGCTAGAAATTAAGATCAGCTTCTAGCTACTACATAAATCAAAGCAACCACTCTTCTCTAAATAAGGTGCCTGGTTAGGGAAGTAAACTATTAAATAATGATATGTATTGACTCAGCTCAGTATCATTCCATACAACATGTACAACATGGCTCAAGCATTTGTTTACATGTTGTCTGAACCCTTCTGCTATTCCCATTGTCTGACTGAAATCAAGTCTGCATATACTATGCTGTACAATGATACTTAAGACAGTGGAATGCTTGGTTTCTTTTGTTTACAGAGACATGCTCCTTAGAGTTTAGAGGAACCCCTGTGTGCCAATGGAGTGCACCAACCGAGGGAGCTACATTCAACTCAGATGAGCTCTCTGGAAAAAGGAATCTTTCCACTCACTGGAACCCAAGGCTCCACGGTTTTTACTGCAGACCTGAAACTTCAGTAAACCCTATTGTTGTGCTAGAGTAAGTCCACAGAGTAGAGCAGGGAGGACAATACCCAGTGAATATACAGTAGTAGATCCACCAAACCTTCCCAGCTCTGTTTGAAAATGGAAAATGTTGGGATTGGTGGCATACATAGAGCTGCCCAAATTTTGCCCTCCTTGTGGCCAAGTTCTGATATTCTTACTTACTCTGATTGGGCCTTATTCCAGGAGTAATGACTACTCATGTGGTAACATACTATTCAAGAGGAATAAGGTTGTTGCATTCTGATCCTCAGTGACAGAGAAAAATTGCCCTCTGGCCTAAGCAGAAGGAAGAGTTTTTTTGATAAATATTTTTTTCCTGAATATCTGGAGAAGGACTGAGAGGAAGGGTTATGTGTATTTTAGCTCATGGGGTAACCAGCTTCTCAGGGGTACTGGTATAGTATGTTTTAACCTAATTTGTATTTTTCCTGGTATATATATTTAAACTTACATTATTTTTCTAGGTGCAATGGCTCTCTTGTACATTGGAAGGATTAAGGATTAAAACCAAAATTTAGTTAACATAATTGTGTACAGATTTCCAGCAAATGTAATTCATACCAATTAGTGTAGCAAGTGGAGTTGGTAGCCTGCTGTTTGTCTCACCTGCAGTGTGATGTTGCCCTTCTAACACCCTATCCTCCTCTTTCAAATGTATTTATGAATTGCACAAGGCACGCAGAATCATACAAATGGGGAAAAAAACTTCTAATCTATCTCCCTGTCAATGCAAGATTCTTCCCTATTGGGAAACTAGTATTTTTTTCCAGTCTAACTTTAAAGCATGAAGCCCCGAGAGTCCCTGGGAAGACTGTTTCACAGAATAATTGATGTCACTGTCAGGAATAGAGCTGAGAAAATAATTCATAGCAAATAATGTATTCAATGAATTGTTTCTTTTTCTGCCCATGGAAAGCCTGTCAGCAGATCATGATTCCTTTGATTGTATCCACTGTTCCAATTATTTTGTGTAAAGTTTTTACTCCACACTTCACGGAGAGTGTTTTATACTCAGCATTTAAGCTGCACTGATTAGTTGTGGTTAGGCACATGGCACTGATTTGGATGTCATTCTTACAACCAGGCAGAGGACTATCTCAGGAAAAAGGAGGAGAATTAATGTGAGAGACCAAATGTAGAAAGCCACTAAATTAGGCATGCGAGAAGGACACAATTCTGTCCCAAAAAGGAATGTGAACTCTTCAAAGCTAAATATAGAGGAGAAAGTCTTATTTTAGGGAAGAATAAGCCATTAGTGCACTTTATCTTGGTAAAAAAAAATTAAAAAGTCCATTTTGATCCTGCCTCTTTAAATAAGGCTGACATATTGCCTGTTAGTTACATAAAGTAAATGTTGCCCACTAAATAATGAATACTAAAAGATTACTCCTTTCTGAGAGCTTTTTGACAATCATTCTCCTGATCTTGCTACTCTGCAGCAGAATTTATCTAAATCCAAGCTTCTAAACAAATCAAGGGCTCATTAAGTTTTGAGGGGTGGGGAGGTTGAAAGTTTCCCTGAAATGTTTCATTCTTGAGATGCTCTTTCTTACCAGGTACTGAGTACGTACCGTGCCCTCAGGTTCAACTCTTTGCAGGATCAAGACCATAAAGAACAAAATCTTACAGGCGCAAAGACAAAAGAAACAGGTCTTGGCTGTGGTCAGACTATCAGACATGTTTTGTGAGTCTTTGTATAGCTAGCCAAGACAGAAAGGAAAGCATGGGTGCATAGTGCTTTTCATTTATTTGCCTGGATGAGAACTATTTCTCATTCAATCTTGCTGCTTTGAAATAGTTGGATTTTCAGGTTTTGGGGAGCTGTAATATTATCTTTGTGTTTATGGTATAGAGAAAATAGAGTGAAACACTTGCTTTCATAACAGGGACGAGTGCTGGGTAAAAACAGAAATGGGAAGGATGCTGTGGAAATAATTCAGGTATTACATTTTTTCCCTGAGGATACCTCTTTTAGAAATTACCTCTGGACTCCCGTGTGTTGTTGTGAATTACCTTCTTTAACCCCCTGAAGCACAACTGATTTGGAGAAGCAAACTCTGCTGTCATCTGTAGGCCACTGCTCCCTTTCCTGCTTAACAGATGGCAAGTACAGGTCAATGAATTTTGATGTTTACAGCATTTCGATTTACTAAGAAAAAAAACACCTCAGGCTTGGTTTCTGGTATTTGAAATGATAATGTGGCTTTGAAATGCATAAAAAAGGATTTCACGGGCTGTTTAGGGGATGAGGTTTTTCTGTGGGTAGCAGTTTTTTAGTACATCTAGCTGAGCACACATATCAAGTCCTCTGCTGATACTCTTTTGATATGCAGGGCAGAGTGAAGATTGGCAGGTGTGCTGACTAAATCAATATTGTTTTTATATGTGCCGGGTCAGCTGTTTAAGCTGACTGAAGTTGTTCACTTGTGTCTAGATGTAAAAGGATGACAAAGGAACATACAGTTGTTGCACAAATGGCTCGTTTCCTTTGGAGGTGTCCCAATTTACCTTCAAAGAACAGGCAGGCCTTGGAGAAAGCTTGAATACAAAATGTTATTCGCTAGCGAAGTGAAGCCACAGAGATAGCTCTCAAATTATGGCTTCCCTTCATACATCATTACAAGACTTTTTATATGGTTCTTTACATGGAGGAGGAGGCAAGAAGGGCCTCATGCAAATTAACAGGTGAAAAACATGACGTTGTTCCCTATCTATTTACTTATTTGTCTGGAAAGAACAAGACGTACAAACACAAAAAGTTCCTATCATGAAATGGTACATATGGGGTAAGAATACATGCAGATATGAGCTAAAACATATGAGGTAAGACAAACGTATAAAATGTACAGGACAAGATAGGAGTTTGAACCCTGTGAGGGCCAGTGGTGCCTCCAGGAATTCATAACACAAGATAAGAATTTAAAGCAGCCCAGAGCTAGTTACACAGCTTCAGTAAGACATTTTCCTATATTTTAACCTTTTCTTACACAGTGAAACCTGTCTTAAGGGACTAACAAAAATTTGTTACTTCATGGAGGTAATCTACTCCTGTAACAAAGCCATTTTGTAGCCATTAAGCAACAAGAGACATTTTGGGTAGGTTTCTTAAGCCAGGAGGTTGCCTAATAAGGATGATATCTTGTAGAGGTTTTACTGTACAGTTTTGTTTTAAGTTCATAGATAGTCATTAATGAGTTTTCAGTGGGATTTAGGCACCTGAATAACTTTGTGGAACTAGGCCTAGGTGGCCATTTTGGAAGAAAGGCTATGGATTGATTGAGGTGGAGACTGAACTAACCTGCTACCTGTAAAGATGGCCCTCCACACCAGAGTATTGTAGTCATAAAATATTTTTCCAGTGGTTAAGTATATTTTTCCAATGTCAAAGGACAGACAGACAAGCAGACAGATTTGGAGAAGAGGAATAACAGTGTGTGATTTGTATACAAGTCTGAGGCACATCCCAGCTCAAGAGCTGGAGGAAGGGTATTCTGAGAGTGATCCAGTGTTAATAGGGCAAACTTTGTAGCGGAAGAGTGGGACATAGGAATCAACGATGGAGAAGAGCTCCGTTTTTTGTTTTGCTTCCTTTCCCTTTTAGTTGATGAAAATAAAAAATTAAGGGACAGATTTACATTTTTGCATATCCCATTCAGTGGTTGCACTTGTATAAAGGTAGGTATGCACATAAGTCACTCTTTGTGTACATTCAGAAGCGAACCCACCATTTGAAAATCTACCCCCAAAATAATCTTTTCCTTGCCACTTTCTCTGCTGGTTTGCAGATTTTTATGATGCAGGTTATTGCTATTATGTAGGGAAAAGAAAAAAAGTTGGCCATCAAAGCAGAGTGTACTCCTCTCGCTTCACATGTAACCTATCAATTATTTGACAGGATAAGCTACTGAAGTGTAGCACAGCATTAATGTGCTGGATTATGGGATGCTAATAAGGCAATTATTACTAAATCTAGAGTTGGGTTGTTCAGTAGAAATCCCAAAGGGAGCAGTGAACAAGTAAGGGGGAAAAAACAAGAGGTAGAAGATGTGCCCTTTCGCGACCTCTATTACCAAAGTCCCACCTGTGCAATTTCTCTTAAAGATCTCTCATTTATAAAATATGTTCAGAGCCATGAATTTCAATGAGAACATTGGGAATAGAAGACCTCAGCATCTGACCTGAATCTTCAAAGCTAACGAAGTCAGTCAGTTTAACTTTAGTGGTTGATGAACCTCAAAAGGTTTGAAGGGTCCAATACTTCCTCAATGCTTATCCAAACCTCCTGCGTCAATAAAATTGGGCTGTCAGTTTTACTAGAAAAATTTCTTCTGGTAGTTCCCTCTTCTGACTGGGCAACATTTTCTGCAATAACATCCTTTCTCATAGAAGTTTATCACTTCCTTTACCACCACCACCACTGTAAACTAGAAGTGCAAATAGGTGCAAAAATGAAAATGAAAGCTAATTAAATTATTTCCAATCTTGAAAAAGTCTGGTTTGGGCTTGGTTCTAGTTCATTCACTATTCCTGGATTACTTGAAGAGAATTCTTCAATTCTAGCAGTTGCCCTCTTTTCCCTTGCTCAGTGTAATTTCCAGTGATATCCATCAGAAAAATCCAGGCAACTGGAAACAAGAGTTAGCGTCATGATGAGGAACATGGCTTCACTTCCTCAGCCAAACAGGGTGAAAGCAAATTCATCAGCCAAATGGACAGGGTGAAAGCAAATTGCATCAAAAAGTACACAACACAAGCTAGACAGAAGTAATTGCATTTTTCCATCATTCCAAAAATACAAATAATTCTTCCATATTCAACTCAGATGTTTTGGTGAAAATGAATGGAAGACTGCAAATAGTTTTGGTAGCAAACTGGCAAATGAGGATCTGCACATATATATGAATATTCCCAATGTTGTCCCGAGAATGGAATTTTGTCACTTATTCTGCAAAAAAGCACTATAACATTGGAAATAGCAAGATTTCAAACAGAATAACATTTGTAAATAATCATAAATACTTGAAGAACAAATTTCATTAAGTTTTAGTAAGAGCCAGACTCCTATTCAGAAGTACCTCGGTCTCCAGTGATGACATACCACATTAAAGATCCTCTATGACAATCTCCCAAGAAGAAAACTCCCAAATGAGACTTCAAGGACAGAATATTACTACAAAAAAGGCACTGTGCACGCTTTATTGTTGAAACCTAATGACTTGAGTTTTGCACTGTGATTGTTCTCAGGAAACACATGCAATGCAACATGTTACTAAGACATCTCAACAGGATGCTTTCAGAGAAAATATGACTGCAGTCCTCTACCTGTTTGTCTCCCAGGATTCATGCTGTTTATATATCGTTGAATTAATTTTAATTTCAGCATGCAAGAAACATGTACAAAATACGTTTATCTCCTTCCAGTGCTCCTGGAGCTGCAACGATAAGGAGGAGGGTGATAACTCTGGGATGCTCATAATAATGTCTGTGAGCTGACTGCCTGACAAGTCCAGAGGTTCATTTTCTGCTAGTACTAATGCAAACTGAACTACAGAATTACTTCATGAATTTCTGACTCCCAACATCATAAGGTCAGGAAATCCATCTCAGAACGGTCTTCTTCATGGTTGATTGCCTGCTCTGCAGAGTTCCGCTATTCCTTTTTCTCTGAACTGATAAAACATTGCCATTTTTCACAGACTGTTAAATTTCAGCCCTGATAACTTACTCATCGTCATTTGCGTTTGCTGTTTTTGATCTCCTCCCTTTGGTGGCTATTTGTCTTCTGTTGGTACTCAACACTTAAATTGATTAGAAAGACCACAATATGGAGAAAGCAATGGCAGACTTTTTTAATTCCTTCCTGAATTCTCCATTTTCACTGGTGTATCTAATGTTTACAGTTTAGTTCATTCTCTAAAAGTTTTTCATTAGGTTTGTAAAATGCTTTGACATTTTGAAATTATATAGTAACTCGCAGTAATTTAAAGAGTAAATGCTGTAATGGGACATTGAAAATTCAGCTTTTTATCCCGGGGACTTGTATTCAAATCCTAATTCTAGATCAAAAGCACATGATAATGTATGTGTTCGTCTCATTCTATTTGTCCTTACAACAAAAACCTTCATACATATTGGTATAATTCAGTATGATTTATCAGTCTCTAGTTAAGAAAGACCCAAGATTGGCATAACAAAGAACAGGATTGTGGTGCTTTGGCAGTCCTTGCACAGGAAAACTATTACATGACTGTCCACACTACCATGAGCACTAAATTTATTTACAGTACATTTTAGAAAGTAGGGAATGTTTATTTTTTGTTAAAATTCACTTGAAGTTATACATTTTTCAGAGGGCCAAAGCTTTGTAAAACACAGAGGGCCAGAGAGCTCAATGGAGCTATGCTGATTTACATGTGCTTTGCATCTGGCACAAGGAAGATGCCAGTGCAGCTGGAAGGGCTATTGCAAACATGCATTCCATCTGTAGAAGAATGACCAGGAATCCTCCCGCCCACCCCTAGGAGAAGCCTAGAAAAATTAAAAGAAAATATGAGGAAATAGGTGGCTGATCAGTCCTTCTGAAGGTAGGGGTACGTTGGATAGTAGCAAGCACCTTCAAATGTCATTAAAATATTATAAGGAATCTTTCCATCTTGGTATTTTATCTACATGGTTGTTTATTGTATTTGAAATAAGTTAATGAGTGCTGACAAGTCTAGAAGCAGTCTGGGGATCCTCAAATAGGTGTAAAGTGGAAATAAAACATCTGCTGGAATGTGTCACTGGTGGCCAGTTGGAGAAAAACACAGAGATGCAGTTCAACATCAGGAACCACTTGTCTTTGTCCTCCTCATCTCTGAATCTTCTGTTTTAGGAGAAAGGGTTTAAAAAAAATCAGCAACCTAAAATGCTGCTACTGTAAATCAATCCCTAAAAGCAAATGGATAAAGTGGGCCACATATAATGCAATTTCTAAAGCGAACACTGAGTTGATTCGCAAAGCTTAAAAGAAAACTAATTCACACTCTCCAACCTGCAGCCTCAACTGTCAAGGTTTCTGATTCAATGCTGCCTTGAGGCTGAGCTTCCACACATTGTGGAAGAGCTTTAAGTAAGGCTTGATCAAGTACTGACAGCTCTGAAACAGGGGACTTGACACTAAAGAGGACTGAGTAGATGTATTAAATGGACTGGTGTGAATCTGTGTCCCCAAAACAATTAAAAAAACCCAAAACTTGTTTATATAACAATTGAATGGACAATTATTTCCCTGTATCTCTTAGTTCCTGAATTTATTTGCATTGCATGTGAAAGGTCATCTGATATATTATGGTTGTTTATATACTAGTAAAGTATTGGGAGATATAATAATACAAAGCTATTTTGGATCAGGGTTGCTTCTACATTACAAACAACCACATTTGCTTACAAACCACACCTGTACTCTAAAATGGGAAAACATAGTTGGGAGATGTAGCACTATTATTTATCCAGAATACATGCATCCTGACATGCATTTGTGCCTGTGTCATGGTCAAGTATTTTGATATTTGCATTTTGAAAGATATCTAATCAGATGAGCATCTGCATCTGAGAGAACAAAAGTCCAAAGGGGAAATTAAATTCATTCTCTACTGAGCTAGTTTGTAACAGTGAGAACTACCATAATCTTTTAAAATTTGTAAGAATAACAGAGGATCATTTCAGGATGCCCTTAGAGGCAAATATCTATGGATGTCTGAACACTACAATGAAATAATTTCCACCTCTCTTCTCATCCCTATCTGCAGCAGGACATCCTTGGAAGTGTCAGCTCTAAGACCAGAATCCTGGAGAAGATAGAGATGTCTCCTTCTTCTCCAATTTCTGAGTAGATGGATACTGGAGAGTTTGGATTTAAACTGTATGGCTTTTGATTTTTGCTTTCCATAGCAACCTGGAAATACTTCTATCTCTAGATGTTTGTATGTGTAACAGGGTTCCTGCCCCTGTTTGTATGTGTAACAGGGCTCCTGCCCCTGTTTGTCCCCAAAAGTCACTCAGGAGACCCCAGTTTGCAGTGCTCACCTTTGGTTTATTGTACAATGTGCTCCCACCACCTTCAGAGTAGACTATATACAAATTCCTTCTCTCTAACTCCTTCACAGGTACCTTTCCTGTCCCCCAGCCTACCCCCTCCCCCCCCCGCTTCCTTCTCCTGAGGCTTTTAAGCAGCCCCAGCCTGCACCGACAGCAGCTGCCTCTGCATTGCCAATTAGGGCCAGGTGGCCTCCCCAGCTCCAATTACCTTCCCTCAGTGTAGCTGGGGTGACAGAGGGTTTGCTAGCAGTTTTTCTGCTTGCACCCTGTCACAGTATGACATATACTAGTTTTTTCTCAGGTTCTGGGGTTCTACTATACAAGATTTTACTTTGCATGTACACGTGAAAATGTTTTTACAAGTAGCTGGCTATAGCTGTTGCTTAGATGTTAATAATACGGTGTCCTCTATAGCCTTAGGAGATATTAATCTGATTAACCCCCATACAGCTTTGCTTGAAGGTGCCTCTTACCTTGTTTCATGCATGTTACTGGTTCAAAATTAAAAGTCCACAGGGTTTGATCATGCTGTAAGATACAGAGATGCACTTCTCCAATGGAAGCAGTGGGAGTGATTCTGCTTCAGAGCACCCTGACTATGATTCTAACTACTCTTTATGTGGACCTCTCAAGGATGGCACAGATTAAGTTTCTTGTGCTCTCCTCAATGCCAGGAACTGTAGAAGAGCCCGGCCCAACCTATCTGTAAGGAAAACTCCCTTGCAATATATTAATGTTTATGGTATGTCAAGTTTTGTCAGTTCTTGAGTACAGATTTAAAGTTATAGGTGAGAACCCAAATGGGAGAATGCTTATCAGACTGCTGTTCCCAGTAATGCCCTCCGCTCCCGCAAAACAATAGTATAGAAAGGCAGGGAAACAGTGCTTGTCCCTGCCGCTCACCATGCCCGGGGATCCATGGGTACCTCTGTGTGTGATATGGCTTATTTGGACAGGGAAACTGCACAGAGATTCAAGGAATGTGGGGGACTACTGTGAACTTGTAACTTTCACTAGCTTTGTCCTTGACATTGTCACCAGTCTTATCTGTGGCTCAAAAACTAAGTAGAATTCGAAACAGACCGAGGAAGAGCAAAGAAGAGCTTCTGAAGCAAGTTCTGGAACAGGCATCAATGGACAACCATGCTGACAGCGACCGGAGGGAGGACAGGAAGCGTAGGGAACAGTAGAGAGAGGAACAGATGCAGCTGAGGGAGATAGCTCGCGAACAGCGTGCTGATAAGCGTGCTGACAAGCTGCTTAGACTATTAGGGCTTCAAGTAGAGACTCTGCAGCGGATCACTGCCATTCAGGAGCAGCAGCCCCGTGCTTGCCACCCCCCTTGTCACTTGCCCCCTAACCCTTCCCCTTCTGGCCCTCTGGCCCCTTCAGGCCACTATGAACAGCTGCCTGGTTATTACCACCCACAGCTGCCTCCCATACCCCTCTCTTCACCGACCAACCCACAGACCCATCACCCTTATTCACTGCACTCAGCCCCTACTAACAAGCATAATCGCCCTCCACAAATGGGGTTGGGGGAATACAGCAATTCGGAGGGCATTTGAGGTTATGAGTCCAGGACATATGCCAATCTCTGAATGACCCCTTCCCACCCCAATTGCACACCTCTTCCTCCTGCCCCAATTGCACACCCCCTCCTCCCGCACACATTTTACTGTTTTTCAACTTTTATTTCAAAATATGAGAAAGCTGTTCAATAAATGAATTCTTTTTAATAAATGGGTTTCTGTATTCGGTGCACAAATGTATGTAATAGGTACAGAAAAGCAAATGCCTTATCCTATTAACAGACTGCTCCATCCATCCCTCCCTCCAAACCCTCCCTCCCTCCGCAATTCCCATTAGAACTCGCTTTCAGCCTCAAAATGCTCCCTCAAGGCTTCCCTGATCCTTGTACCCTCGCGCTGGGCCCCTCTAATAGCCCTTCTCTCTGGCTGTGCATACTTGACCTCCGCTGTTGAACCTCCGAGGTCCATGCCATAGTGAAGCCTTCACCCTTCCGCCCACAGAGATTATGTAGGGCACAGCACGTGGAAATAACCGCGGATATACTTCCCTCTGCCAAGTCTAGCTTGCCATAAAGGCATCTCCAGCGGGCTTTAAGACGCCCAAAGGCACACTCCACAGTCATTCAACAGTGGCTCAGCTTGTAGTTGAACCTTTCCTAGCTGGTGTCCAGGCTCCCCATGTAGGGTTTCATGAGCCAGGGCATTATAGGGTAAGCAGGGTTGCCAAGAATCACAATGGGCATTTCCACTTCCCCCATGGGGATCCTCTGGTCTGGGAAAAAAGTGCCTTCTTGCAGCTTCCTGAACAGGCCGGTGTTGCGGAAGATGCGTGCGTCATGCACCTTTCCCGACCAGCCTGCATTAATGTCAGTGAAATGCCCACGGTGATCCACAAGCGCCTGAAGAACCATGGAGAAGTACCCCTTTCGGTTAATGTAATGTTCTGCTAGGTGGTCGGGGGCCAGAATAGGTACATGGGTCCCATCGATCGCCTCTCCACAGTTAGGGAACCCCATTTGCTCAAAGCCAGCCACGATGTCACGCACGTCACCAAGAGTCACGATTTTTCGTACCAGGAGGCGATTAATGGCCTTGCACACTTCCATCAACACGGCTCCAACGGTTGACTTCCCCACCCCAAAGTGGTTGGCCACCAATTGGTAGTCAATGGAAAGATGCTCATTGACCAAGTCGGCATTCGATCAGGCCCATAACCAGTTTTAATCTCATAATATCATAAACAGTTAGTAGACAAAAAGAATGAGGAGTCCTTGTGGCACCTTAGAGACTAAGGGCTGGTCTACACTGGGGGAGGGGGACTCAACCTAAGATACACAACTTCAGCTACGCGAATAGGTCGACTTATCTTGCCATCCTCATGGCAGTGAGTTGACTGCTGCCACTCCCCCGTCGACTCTGCTTCCTCCTCTTGCGGAGATGGCGTTCCTGGGGATGCATTCGAGGATTGATTTATTGCGTCTAGATGAGATGTGATAAATCGATCCCAGATATATTAAACACTACCCACCGATCTGGTGGGTAATGTACATGTACCCAAACAAATGTATTTGGGCATAAGCTTTCCTGGGTTAAAATCCACTTCATCAGATATTTTAACCCATGGAAGCTTATGCCCAAATAAATTTGTTAGTCTCTAAGGTGCACAAGTACTCCTTGTTCTTTTTGTGGATACAGATTAACACAGCTACCACTCTAAAATCAGTTAATAGACAGTTCAGGGCCCTGTTAAAGAAGAGTATTAATTGTAATCACTAGTAGTTTAGTTTATTTATACTCGCAAGTCTGACAAGTTTCACAGAATCTCTACGTAGTCAATTGATTGAATAAGACATCTTTTCAAGAGGAATATACTACAGTGTGTCCTTCAGCCAGTTTTAGATTGAGGGTGATTTGCACATATGCCATAGCATGGTAAACTCTTGTCAGCAACTGCAAGACCTATGAGACTGTTCATCTGTCAGATATGCCATGCTCATCTCAATTTCTGTGTTATCTAAGATGAGAGGAGAGCCTTGTGGCTCAATCGTTTCAGAAGGTATACCATCATCCTCCAAAAGCCACACATCTGAGGTCATGTTAGGGAAAGAAGAGAAGATGAGTGAGAAGAGTGCACCTTGGGGAAAGGGAAACAGAGCCCAATTTACCCAAGAGAGTGTATTAGAGACTAAGGGGTCACAATTACCAGGTTTCTTCTTGTTTGAGGTATATCACTGGTTCCAGGGGTACTCCCCATTCTAAGTACAAGGAACAACTCTCAGATCAGTAGACATTTGCAAGTGAATGAAACTTTATAAGTGCAGACAGCATATTCTTTTCTCCCACAATGGACAATTTAAAAATATTTTACATTTATATCAAACTAGTCAGACAGCTGCGGTGGCACAGGAGCCAGCAAACAGAGCTGTAAACAGTGGACTTTGAATTGGAGTTTTGTAGGAAGAGGGTGACCAGAAAAATGTGAAAAATCAGGACAGGGGGTGGGGGACAATAGGATCCCTAAGAAAAAGATCCCAACGACTGTCCCTAGAAAATCAGGACATCTGGTCATTCTAGTGGGAGTTCTGTTGGAGGAGAAGGCATTTGCAGAGGCTGGTTGGGGCAGTGTGCTCGAAGAGAAGCTGAGCCCTGATTTAGGCAGTGGGGCTTCTCTGATTAGGGGTCCTATAAAGGTACCCAGCCAGTTAGGCAGTGTCACAGACAGCTGCAGCGGCACAAGAGCCAGAAAACAGAGCTGTAAACAGGGGAGTTTGAGTGGGAGTTTGGGAGGAAGACTAGGAGAATCAAGAGGAGGAGGAACAGACAGGATAGTGAAAGGAGTGTGTGGTGTTCTGGAAGTGTCGTGGTGCCTGTGGGGGGTTTGTTTTGCAGTGGGTGGTGGTGTTTGATTTGTGTTTCCCGGACTAACGGGACTTATGTAGGAAGGCTGTGACAGCTACAGAGGCAGCATTGGTAGTGACCCAAGCACTGGAAGACACATTGAAGATGATTGGATATGGAAGCTGCAGTATGTACATGATCCTGGAGGGGGTACTGAAAAGAGTTTTGGCTGCAGGAAGTGATGCCTATAGAGATGATGGAAGAAAAGATCAGAGGATTGGAGATGCAAGTGGAAACTCTGAGTTTAGAAGGTGGTTCGAGAAGATGATGGAGCAAAGACATGAGGAGGCTGAAGGAAAAAGCTCAGACTTACAGATGGAAGCAGGACCAAAGAACTCTGAGGGGAGACTGCTGGATGAGAAAAGTGGACAGTGGAAGCTTGTGACTAAGAGAACCAGGCAGAGGAAAAGACGGGCTAGTGAAGAAGAAATAGAGCTCAGGAACAGGTTTGCGGAGTTTGAAAATGAAGAAAGAGCACAGCAGGTGGTCACTGAAGAGGGAAGGGCAAGAAAGAAGAGAAGAGCAGCTAATCCTATAGGAAGAGGGGAAGAGTCAATAGAGATAACACCAAATATGAGCCCCAGGAGCAGGGCCGGCGACAGAAATGTTGGGGCCCCCTACTCTGATCGTTGGGGGCCCCCTACTCTGATCGTTTGGGCCCCCTCCAGCCCCCCCGGCCTATTCTCCTTTCCCCCCTGCCTGACCTGGCTCACCCAACCTAATCTCCTCCCCCAGCCTAACCTCCTCCCCTCCCCACCCATGCCATCAGGCAGTCAGGGACAAGCTGCCCTGCCCGGGCTGTGGTGGTGCGGGGGTCGCTGTTTTGTCCCGGGTGTGTTGGACACGAGGGGGCTGGGTGCTGGGGCCGGGATGTCGAAGGGCTAATGGGAGGGAGGGAGGCAGGTGCCTGGTGCCCCGCTGCCCCCGCTCCTGCCCCGGTGCCCCCCGCCTGCAGCTCGGGCTCGCTTCTGCTTTCCCAGGTATGCTGTGCGGTCGGCCAGCCCCTCTTCTCGTGCTGAGCATCCAGCGCAGCCCTGCCCCCTTCGCCGCCGGCGAGCCAGACACGCCCCGAGCCGGAGCAGGTGGCGGAGCCGGGCGCCGCGGGTGGAGCCCAGCGCCAGGCGGCAGACCCGGCGAGAAGGGGGGACGAGATGACTACGGGTACAGCTGTGTACTGGGCCCCGGACTTAAGGGGGCCCCCTTAAGTCCGGGGCCCAGTACAGCTGTACCCGTAGTCCCCCCCTGTCGCCGGCCGATGATTCTAACGGGAGTGGGAAAGAATCCACTGATTGTCTTTCATGTGGGAACAAATGATATGTCTAGATTCTCACTGGAACGTATCAAGGGAAACTATGCCAGCTGGGGAAGACACTTAAGGAAATTGAGGGTCAGGTGATCTTCAGTGGGATTCTGCCTCTTCCTAGAGAAGGGCAACAAAGGTGTGGCAAGATTATGATAATCAACAGTTGGCTCAGGCTGTGATGCTTTGGGATGTATGGCCACTGAATAGCATTCATAGACAAAGGACTATTCTCTTGGGATGGACTTCACAAGATTCTGTCCTACTGTCCTATTTTGCCTCTTATCTAAAATAGAGTGATGTGATGTGGAACAAAAATTAAAATGTAGTGGCCCAAATAGTGTTGCCCGGAAGAAAATCATCGAGAAGACTGACTTAGAAAAATTGTTTGCTTGGGAGTTTGGGGGAGCCACTGTGTCATTATAATTAAATATGCTTCCTTAATTTTATATGGGTTTAGTGTTTATTGGTTGAAGTTGACAGAGGTCAGTGAAGTTCTTTGTATGCTTAACAGCCAGGAGGGAAATGGGGGGTCTGTTGGGATTCAGGAGCTTTTACAGACTGTCTACAACACACTCTTGCCAATGTGCATTATGGAGAAAATGGCTTAGCTTTTATTTGAAATAAGTAACTATCCATGCTATGTTTCTTCACAGTTTTATAATTAGTTTGAAGTTAGAGGGCAATTTGTTCATTTATTTATATGAATTGCAATTGGCTCTCTGTGAAATACTTAAGTGTAGTGTCCGTAATAAAACTCCATAAAATGTTTTTTGACCAAGCTGAGCCTCATTACATTTGCTAAATGGAGATTTCTGTGAAGCATAGATACGTTGTGCTTCATGAAACAAGAATTATTCCCCTAATTTTTATCACCATAAATTTGACTTATTTCAAATGAGAAACTTCAAAACAGTTCTAGAAAATGAAATCCTCCTGTTGCAGGAGAGTCTCAGATTCTTCATCCCACATTGAGGCGCTCAATTACAGCTGGACAACTAGGCTGGCTTTTGTTTTGTGAAAATTTCATAGTAACATTGAAAATATTTGCACATTTTACAAATTCCTTTCAGTTAAAAATATAGGTATTGAGTTATTTGACCTTTATTATGATTTTTTTTAGTAATTTTTGGACAAAACTACAACAGAAACACCTTCCTATCTTTGCTCTGCATATTGAAAAGACTTTACAAAACCAACCACTAAAACAAGGATTTTAATAAAACCAATCAGAAACCTAACTTGAGCAGTTTTGCTTTACATACATAACTCATATTCTTACTTGAGCAAAGATCATTTCATGCCCCTCCATATCAAATATAAAAAATGTTTTTTTTTGACATCATGTTGAGTGAAGAAAATAAAAAAAAATATTAAAGACCTTCAAAAATTGAAAAGGCTACTATGGGTAATGAGTTTTCTACATTGTTGAAGAAAAGATGGAAAATGGACCTCACATACAATGGATTAATTAACTGTAAACATAGCGAAGAGTGCTTCCCGAAGAAGATGCAGAGATAATCTAAAGGAACTAGCAGAGGTAACAAAGTCCTGTGGCACCTTAAAGACTAACTATAAAGTTTTGAAGCATGAGCTTTCGTGGGCTAATACCCACTTCGTCGGATGCAAGCAGTGGAAGTATCCGACGAAGCATCTGACGAAGTGGGTATTAGCCCACGAAAGCTCATGCTTCAAAACTTTATAGTTAGTCTTTAAAGTGCCACAGGACTTTGTTACCTCTGCTATTCGAGACTAACACGGCTACCTCTCTGATTCTAAAGGAACTAGTTGTTCCTGCCTGTCCCAAGACAGAAATGAATCAATATATCACATTCTGACCATCCTCTTCAAGGAGACTGAATTAGCAGTGATGCAGACTTAAAATACTAACTCATCTTCAGGAGTCACAATAACATACTTTCTCCCAAATTAGTTATACTATATTACTCTGCATTCACTGTACTTCATTAAATACACAGCAGGGGCAACAATGAAAGACACAGAAGTCAAATAGGATAAAGGTTGTATAAACTAATAAAATGGGATGGGACCAGAGAATTAAAAGAATGGCAATACAGTAACTATTAGAACAACAATAAAACAGATCATTATCATTCAGGCTGACTCAAGAATAAAGATTTAAATCCAGATTCTCCAACGTGTTTAGACTCTTAACTTTGATTGATCTCAATGGAAGTTAGGAGCCTAAATATCTTTGCAGATCTGTGTCTAAGGGCTTGGTTAGACTGGCGCTTTATAGCGCTAAAACACTCCAGGAGTGCTATAATTCTCTAACCTTACACACTGTCAAGGCACATTTTGCACAAAAAGTCTAACTTGAAGAGCCCTTTTTAAATGTTTGTTCCCCAGGTACATATCTATAGTCTGTAATCAAATCACCCTTTACCTTTTCTTTAAACTAAATACATGGAACACCTTGAGTCATCCACTATAAGGCATGTTTTCTATTCCTTTAATCATTCTGGTGACTCTTCACTAAACCCTCTCCAATTTATCAACATCAAGGTCTTGAAGCAAGATAGTGTTTTGCTCAATACCAACAATAGCTGACTCCTCAAGCTTTTACATCAACCAATCAATGCGAGTAATGAACAATGGTAACAGGATGCTGAATTTCCATGGATATAGGAAAGTGTGTCATGCATCTGTCATTAACTCAGATTTAACTGTCCATTTCATTACAATGTTCTTCTATCAACAACACTGTCTTCCCAGGGATGCTGAGCTTCATACTCAGATGCCACCTCTCTTGATAGAGTGAATCAAAGTTCTGATGGAAATCTATAAAATTGTTGGAAATGGCTCATTAAATTCATCCATCTTCTCCAAAAGATGCCTCAAAGTAAAGAGCTAGTCAATAATCAAATGACCAAATGTAAAGCTGCACTGGAGTCGGCACCTTCACACCAGGAAGGTGTTTCTACCAAAGCTGACTAACTGACATCCTGATGAATTGTCCTTAAGGCCAAAATTGTCAAAAATTTGTCTCTGCTGCTGAGGTGAAAATTACTACTGCAGTCTTGTGCAGGGGACATCCCCATGTCCTGTGTGTTGATGGAAAATACAAAATCAGTGCCTGGAATGTCCAAACATTGTCTAAAGTGGCCAAATATATTCTCTTCTCCTGGCAATTGACAAGATTGAACATTGATATGTGCACCTTGTCTGAAGTGTGCTGGCTAGGAAGTGGTGAAAAAATAGTTGAGAATTATACATATTTGTTCTAAGACCACCTCAATATGTTGCTCCGGCAAGGAGTGTCTGTTGTACTTTTACTCATCACCTAACAGACATTGCAGGGTGTGTGCATCAGGCACTGGGTTCTAGGCAGTTAGGCCCGGTGACTGGAGTGCTGGTCAAGAACAGGTGCCAAAAGTCGAGGCCAGATGCAGAGTTGGGATCTGGACAAGGGTAGCACTGAAACGGGTCTTGGGACAGGCTGTGGTCAGAGTCAAAGGTCAAGCCCAACAACTGTACATAATCCTTAATATGCAGGGAGAAAAAGGTAACAATGTTTTGGCAAGTACAGCCAGGAAGGTTGGTAGCAGGCACAAGAATAGGAACAACCAGCGATGGCTTGGCAACAAGGGCACACTGTTGACTCATATCTCGCTTCTCGTTCACTGTAATCCCCAGATCCTTTTCTGCAAAACTGCCACTTAGCCAGTCAGTCCCCAGCCTGTAGCAGTGCATGGATTCTTCCATCCTAAGTGCAGGACTCTGCACTTGTCCTTGTTGAACCTCATCAGATTTCTTTTGGCTCAGTCCTCCAATTTGTCTAGGTCATTCTGGACACTATCCCTAGCTTCCAGCATATCTAACTCTCCCTCCTGCTTAGTATCATCCACAAACATGCTAAGGATGCCATCCATCCCATCATCAAGGTCATTAATAAAGATACTGAACAAAACCAGCCCCAGAACTGACCGCTGGGGCACTCTGCTTGATATCAGCTGCCAACTACACATCGAGCCATTGATTACAACCAGTTGAGCCCAATGATGTAGCCAGCTTTCTATTCTCCTTAGCAAGTTAATTAATAGTTTGTCTCTCTCTTAATTTGACTGCCTTTATTAGCAAGTGTTCTTTGGCTTATATTCAAAATCAAGTAAGCATTAAGGTTATTTTAATTAAATTATCTCCAAATTGTAGTTGCCATGCTTCTATATAAAACACATACAAAATACCATATTTGCTGCTCCCCCAATTTCCCCCACTGCTGATCCCTAACTTAAAGAAGTCTGTTGCTTGAACAGGCTTTTCGGAGTTCTCCTTCATTTTCATTGTCACTTTTTCTGCAGGAGTCGTTTCCTGATTTTTAGAAGCTTCCATTTAATTCCTGTTCTGATTTTCCAACAAATCAGTTTTGGGCAATAAACATATTATTTGCTCTGTGGTTTAACTGCATTAAGCAGTCAAGGACATTGGATTCTGCAAAGGCAGCTGGCTATGCAAAGGCAACCTTAAGTACTATCATAGCTATAAAAATAAAACAGAGTTTAAGCTCATAACTGTAACAATAACCTGACTCTAATAAAATAAAACATAATAGGGCGCATTATGTTTTTTATTGTCATCTGTTACAATTTCCATTTTGGATGATACTGCAACAGTTTCATAGTCTCTTCACACTAAACAAGTTTGGAATAAAATGCAAGTCAGAGGAAAATGAGATAGTATTAAATCAACTTGTCTTGGTAAGTGCAAATATTGCATCATCTTTTTTATTTATTTCGTCCTACCTTTTCAGACAATGGCATTTGGTCTCAGCTCTTCTAAGAACCTATCAGACAATGTTAAGCAACATGAAGTCATAGAAGTAAATTTCTATCTGAATATATCCTTTTCTTAAAATCACAGCAAAATTTCAGGTTCATTAAAAGTAAGGCGAGCTCTATATAAACAAGAATGCATAAAAACATAGATTTTCAGGTGATTATATTACTAACTTGTCCTATTTTCCCAATTTTTTATTCTCCTTCATTGCTAACATCTCCCACCACACCATGCACTCTTCAAAACTCTTCACAGTGGCAAAGTTTTCAGGGTAGGAGGATTGGACAAGAAACTCTTCAGAGCTCATACTTCTCCCATTGCGGTCACAGAGGATCTGCAGAACAATGTGGGATCCTCTCTTCCCTCAGATTCACACTTACCTAGCTGCTTCCAGCATGGTGAGTAAAAGATTGTGCTGAGAAATCAGACCTGAGTAATTTGCTTGGTAGTACGGACAGTGCTAATGACCAGGGGTTACCAGGCTGGCTCAGTAACAAGTGATTGGGATTTTTGTTCATTATACAAGTAACGTAAGAGTCCCAGAAAAATTAGCAAAGAATACTGATAGTCCTGTAAACACTGGATGTCATCAAAATATTCATGCATATTACATGCTATCCACAGATATCACCAATAAATATACTATCCCCCAGAAACTGCAATAGAAGATACTGCACTACTGCTCTCACAATGTGCATTCTACTCTATTTTAATTGATTGAATGAATAAACATAGTCTAACAATTATTTCTTACCCATATAAATTCATATTATTTGTACATGCATTTGATGTTACCACAAAGACACCTTAAAAAAAGAGAGAGATCACAAGTAATGGTATAAGGAGCATGATTTCACCATCACAAATGGCGATGTCCAAAGAATTGTTTGTAAAAAGAACATAATCGTGTTAAATCACCTCCATTATACCCTATACTTTGAATGGCCAAAAAGAAGGTTAACAAAGAAAAATGTTTTACTTTTGAAAAGACATCAAAGAACCTCTTGGAGGAAGTAGAGAGATGTTCTGAGAGGGCTTGACATTTATTTGTCTTGCCTTTTTTTCCCCTGATGATATGTAAATCACATAAATATTCACTGATAAAGTAAAAATAATCTTATTGCCATAAAATTGTTTTTTTGAGACAAGTGAATGTAGAATTCTGTCCAGACTTCTTAGCCATGCTTTTATGGGTATAGAAACATACTGAAATGCAGTTGTCCTTCAACAAAAAATTAATTCATGTAAGTAGCCAATTTTTTGGGGGGGAGGGGGAGATTTAAGTAGATGTGCTGTTGCTGTTGCAAAATTGGAAATGGAGTTTTCAGTATGAAATGGAAAGCATATGAATGTAATTAATTATCACATCAATATTACTGTATTATGTGGGGTAAATACAAAAGCATATATTCAGTGGAAATATAGTATTTCTTCTGATGGATTAACAATTGAGTGGAATGATCTATTATGACAGAAACATATCCAAGATGTATCTATATGGCAAATGTATATGAATTCTGCTAAATTACATTTGTATGCTGGCTTCACCAGATAACTTCTACATTCATGAAGTTATTTATTTTTTGATTCCACAACAAATTGGATGTCATGAATATCAGCGATGACACTAACCAGATGCTTACTTAGTCTCAAAAGGGAATAACCCACCAAAATAGAACCAAAAATGGAACACAAAATAAAAGGAGAGGATTAGTAATTATTTCCAGATTTAATTATCCTTACTTTTATTTGCCAATTTAATGTATATTTTTTTAACTACATTTAAATCTTTGAACATCTTCTTACAAATATATCCAAAAAATGATTTTAAAGCTGCCATATATACATATTATCAAATGCAATAGCATCCTTTTCTCAATTGACACAGTTATAGGAAGTATCAAATGCAATAGCATCCTTTTCTCAATTGACACAGTTATAGGAAGTATCAAATGCAATAGCATCCTTTTCTCAATTGACACAGTTATAGGAAGTCTTGGCACACTCTTTATGTCTGGCAGAGCTCCCTTTTCTAAAAACTTCATATGTATAGTTTCATTGATTTTTCTTTTATTGAAAAAAATGGCTGTAGCTGTGGCAGAGTTTTGTTTTGCTTCAATTTTATTTAGTTTTTATTCTTCAATAGAATAAATCACAAAGAAAAGATGTTGTGGGAACCAGCACAAATATTCAGGTACCGCTTAATATGGTGGACTGTCCACCAAACTGGCTGTTTGATTTGGTACTTGCAAAAGAGAATAATCCATATTGGAACTTCTAATAACCCACTTGTGTATCAGTGTTTGAAACTCATGCAATTGGAAATTTTTGAAACATTCCAATTTAATTCATTATATATATGTGTTTCCCTTTAAATTGTACACAATATAATTTCTGTACTATATTCTGTGTACTGTAATATATTCCCATTACACTAATGGAAATGATACATTCATTTGCCATTAAGAATTCCTTGGTGAAAAATAGTCTACTAAAAACAATAAAAATAGGACTGAGCTAATGGTAAAATTATTCCCTAAGCAAACAGAGAAAATACAATAAATATCTCTCTGGACATTCTAGTTTATTGCATTTGTAAACTTTTGAAAATAGATTAGCCTCTCTTTTGCTATGAAAACTGGATGTTCAATTGTCAACAGCCATAAAAGTTGATAGACACTTGGCTAAATCTCAGTCCCCTTAGATGATAAATAGAGAAGCACTGCCAATGTTACATTTGCTTGACAGTGCAGTCTGAATATCATTAAAAAGACATTTATTCATTTTTTCCCAAACTGCAACATGGTAATTTAAAATTAGAAGATTCCCAACAGTAATGGGTTTCCATCTAGTGATCTCACTCATCTAAAACCACTAACTGATCCAAAACCATTTCCAATGAAGTTCTGGTAGAGAAAAGGCAGGGCTTTCACCAAATGCCAACATTTTAAAGGACTTCATTAAATACATGGATTTTGGAAGAAATTTGTGAGGTGCTTCTGCAAAATTAGCCTGTGTAGAGAGTGTACCTTTCAAAATCTCATGTAGTCTGCACAGCATATTTGTCTATTCAACTTCAGAAATAAAAATGAAATGGGTATATGTATTAGGAAACATTAGACCACTGACCTAGCCTGCTGTCAAAATATAGCTGATAATGTTGATGAGAAAATATTGAGGTTAAGGATACTATGCAGTTAGAATGAAAAGACAAAAAAAGGAAAGAAAAAAAAAAGAATCAAGATGACAAGGTGCTTGCACTAAATGAATGCAGCCTAAGCTCCAGCACAGCTGGTGGGTTGACACTTGCTGTATCCATTCAGGGTTTCAGTACACTAGACTTTATTACCTCAAGTTAAGTTGTAATTAAACCACATTGTCAACTAACTCATTTCTAAAGGCTAGTGTGGACACTCTCCACACATTTATTCTTTACTCGAAACTGAGCCTGCAGAAAGATAAAAAACCTAGAAGGTGGAAGAGTCCATGGCAGAGAGGTAATCATAATGACACTGATAATGGGCCCACAAGCTATCAGAACAAGTTTATATTATCCAGAGGAAGATTTCTCCCCAGGTTTATATTTTTAGGAATTTTAGTTAAACAGACCCTAATCCTACAAGTTTTAAAGCAATAGAAAACAAAAAAGCCTTGCTCAAACTACAGCAATACTACTATAGCCTAATGTAATATCCTGCTTTCACTGAGGACCAGAGCCTACTAACCATTCTTCCTTTTCTATCAGGGATGAATCATTTATAAACCACTCTCTGGTAAACAGTTAATTCCTGAATACTCTCACTGATGAGCTCTGCATCACTATGCCAATCTTTTCCACCTGTGTGGGAGTAACTTGCTGAATGAGGGGCCTTTGCAGCCTCAGAGGAAGGAAATTAAGGCCCCAATTTTGCAAACTGTATACAGGTAGACACCAATACCTAATCAGGGCTTATTTGATTCAGTCTGTTAAAGGACTGGCTAAAAACAAAACCATTTTCATGGGCACCTGGCAATAACAGGAAGCTATCAGCTTCTCTATCCCAGTTTATCAGCAGCACTGAAACATTCTTCTGTAGTTAGAAAAATGGTTAGTTACCGGTATGTTACATTAGTGAAAGCATCATAGATTGGCAGTGACCAGTAGTCTTCATTATGGTGGCTGTAAAGTAGCCTGTATTAAAGAGTTTATGTTCTCAGTCTACAACATCAATACTGCAGCTACAGTTGGCACCCTTGTCTGCAATCTCAGCCACAGAGAAGCCAATGACTGAATGTACATGGAAACTATTCCTTATTCCTTAGGGTATGGTTAGACTGGAGCTTTGCAGCATCCGGTAGCGCTATAATTATCATACCCTACACACTTCAAAGTGAGATTTTGCGCATTTACTCACTGTTTAAAGTGCTAGTATTAAACCTACTTTTCGAGAGTCAGAAGGCTTTTAGCGCTAGCGCTGTAGCGCAACGGTGCAAATGTGACCACCCATGGGATCTCTTGCATGCCTCCGAGCCATGTAAAGCAATCAACAAGCCATTTAAGGCAAATGACGTGAAGTGTTGTTTTGTAGACGGGATGAAAAAAGCGGAAGTACCTTTGCAGTTTCTCTCTAACAACTCACAGCAAATAACCAGTGAAAATGCTTGCGGACGGAGCTGTGTGTCTTAAATACAGAGCCTGTCAGTTTTCGCTAAGGAAAAGTCACTGACAGCCTGATCTTGTCTCCCTGCGAACAACTTCCCAGTTCCCCCTCACCCCCTCCTTTGCAAAGCACATTGCACCCAGCTGAATGCTGGGATATTGCGCTACTGTCACTGTAGCCAGAAGCACTGCAAATGTGTGCATTCTTTAGCGCTACAGGGTTTAAATGTGCACAGGCTCTAGCGTGATACCTATTGCGCTAAATTGGGAAGCGCTACAAAAACGCGCTATAATCTCTAGTCTAGTCATTCCCTTAGTCTATCAGTGATCCATTCAGAACCCGTTTTGAGTACATTGATGCAGTGGTGTGAGGAACCTTTACTGACCCTTTACTGTACAGTACCTGTTCTGTGTACAGGCAGACCCCTCAAATAGGACAAAATATGTAGGACAGTCTATATGTTGCCTCTGACAATGAAATAAATAATTTGGCAGTTTAATAAAGAAATATGGTCCACCTGCTGTGTGCCAGATTTTGTTTGGTTTGTTTCCCAGTCTCAAGCAGACATTTTGGAATTCATTTTGCTTGGCGTTGGGATACTTTGGCAGAGAAATGACAACACAGGCAGTAATTCTTCAAAGGATAGAAATATTTATTTATTTTTATTTAGCATCTTTTACACTCCAAGTATCTTAATGCTTTTCAAGGTGATGAGTTATATACTGGTAACTTTTATGTTCATCATATACTGGTGAATGAATCCCTTTCCAAGAGTGCTGACATTTCCAATCCTTCTCATTTTCCACTGTTGCTTATTGAGTATGACATTACACTAATCAGCGGCAGCTCTAAGGTTTTAGCCACCCCAAGCACAGAAGTTCCGCGGTACGCCTGCATGTGGTCTGGTGTTCCTTGGATTTGGCAGCGTTTCTGCGGGGGGTCCAGGGGTCCCGCAGCCTCGTCGTTCCCACCACTGAAATGCCACCGAATCTGTGGTCCTCCCGGAGACAGCCTGACTGCCGCCCTGACACTTGGAGCGCTGGTGCCTGGAGTTGGCCTTGACACTAATAAAGAGCAAGACACAGTTGTCTTCAGTAAGTTGAATCTGTGTAAGTCTCTTTTTCAGACACGCTACAAAAGTCTTATTACACAAACCATTATGCACAATGAAATCTCCATGGAAGCTTTGGGAGCAAATCCAGAGGGCCACACAGTGGTTCAATTCTTGAGGCATTGTTGTTCATGTTGGGCCAGATATTCAGCTGATGTAAATCACTATAGCTCCATTGACTTCAACAGAGTTGGGTTCATTTACATCAGATAAGGATCTGGCCAACTGGCAGTAAAATGTTATTCTTTATTAAAGATACACTTGTTTTTATAGGAAAATTGAGTCCTCCTGAAATATATGCAGTATTGTATATGAGATGTGCACATTTTAGGATCCAGATCCTCAGTGGGTGTCAATTGGCATAGCTCCATTTAAGTCAGCTGAACAATGCCAATTTGCAACAGCTGAGGATCTGGCCCTAAATCTTCCAGTTTGTTCTCTGTAAGTTTAAGGAACAAATCTATCTAATACAACACAATGTTGTTAACTTAGAGTCATTTTTCACATATCCCAATCCTTTGTTCAAATCCGCTGTTTTGGATGCGGGACTGGTGCCTAGCAGCCAGATTTTTAGAGGTATTTTGAGGCATAAAGATGCAGCTAGTGGCCTAGTGGGATTTTCAAAAGCACCCAGGGACCTAACGCCAATTGAAATCAAGTAGAATTAGGCACCTGGACACTTTTGAAATCCCATTAGGCACCTTAGTGCACCTTTTGGTACCTAAATACCTTTAAAAATCTGACTGTAGCTGATTATTTCCCTGTGCAGGGCCACTTAGGATAACAATCCCTGAGCTGCCTGTGTTCCACTTGTAACTGCTTATCACCATCTTAGCCCTTCTTCTGAAGAAGCAGTATGGTGAAAAAGGGAAGGGGAAGAGTAAGGAGGGAGTTGGGGTTATGGTCCCTTCCACCTTCACATGAAGTCAACAGGAGCTGCAGAATGCTCAGCATCTTCAAATCAGCTGACTTAAATAGGTGCCTAAATACAGACTTATATGCCTAAGTATAGGCACCTATTTGTGAGAGCTTGGCCTAAAGATTCATTGATGATTATAAAGCATGTCTGAAGACTTAGTTGTTGCTGTCAGCTTGGATTCACGTCTCCCCCACCAGAAGCAGGCAAAAGTCAAATAGAGTTTCCTAATCAAAAATAAAAGGTTTTGGAAGAAACCCATTTAAGTATGCTTGCTGTTCAAAAGCAATGAATCCATGATACCGCCTAGTATTTTGGAGGTCTGAGAGAACCCTGTAACAGCCTGTGTTAGGTCCTTAATGGTCATACCGCCATTAAAGTAATGGCATTCTGCATACTGAATATATATATTCTTTGCAGGGATGAGAAAGTGGACCATATCTTACAAAAGGTGAAATCTCAAGTCAGTTATTTACTGATGCGTCTTTCCTATAGGAGTGTTATTTATACTAAAATAATTTTTAAAAAATTGTTCATACTGTAGCACGTTTAATGTTTACTAAAAAAAGTGATGGTACTGAAATATAAATATAGGGCCATAGCCTTGAATTCTTGTTTAAATAATGTTGATTTTTATTTTAGCCTTTTTCATTGCTGCTGGGAACTATAACTTTATTAATTACAGGGACCAGTGTCACATATTGGGGACTATGAGTGAAATTCTGTCTCCATTGAACTAAATGGCATAATGCCCAGTGATTGTAATGGGGCCAAGTTTATACTCTATCAACCTGGAATTCAGAGGTGAAAAGAGAATGGAAATAAACAACACAAGGGGAACTGGAATGCCATACTAAGGAGAAATTTAAAAAAACAAATCTGAGCCTACTTACGCTTCTTGGGCTGCCCCTCAATGTGAGGATAATGTCTGCCAAGGGAGTTCATTGGTGGCTTTTAAAGTGGCTGAGGAGCCCAATTCATGCCCTGCAGATTTTCCCACAGACGTAATAGGTGTAATTTTGGAAGAGACACAGTTGTTAGCTGGATTGATGTGCCCTTTCCTTCTTCCTTTGTCGATTCTCTATCTCATGAGCATGTCTGTTCTCCTCAAAGTGAGCTGTGACTTAGTCCATGGTGTGGTGCCACTGTGTTCTGTTCCATGCCATGTCCTCCCAGTTTGTTGGGTAGATGCCTCCCTCTTTAAGGTGTACTTTCAATATGTCTTCGAAGTGCTTCTGCTGCTCTCCGTAAGCCCTTCTTCCCTGACTTAACTGAAAGAAGAGTTCTTGCTTTGGGAGGTGGGTGTCAGGCAAATGTACACAGTGGCCAGCCCAGCAGAGTTGGTGTTTCGTGACCTGCGCTTCTATACTGCTGATGTTGGCTGCAGAGATAACGCTGATGTTAGTGCATCAGTCTTCCCAGCTGATCCCGAAAATCCTCCTGAGGCAGTGCTACTGGAACCATTGCAGCCACTTGAGATGTCATCTGTAGGTTATCCAGATCTCACACCAAGAGAGAAGGGTGAAGATGACAACTGTCTTGTAAACCAAGATCTTGGTGCCTATTTTCAGATCCCTATAATTGAAGACTCATTTGAGTTGTCTTCCAAAGGTTGCACTGGCACAGTGGATCCTATATTCAATTTCTGTGTCAATGCTGGCTGTTTGGGAGAGATGGCTGCCAAGGTATGGAAAATGGTCCACATTTCCCAGGGGTTATCCACTGATGGTGATTTGTGGACTACAAAGAGTAGTTTGTGCAGGTGAGGGCTGGTGGAGTATCTTGGTTTTCCCAGTGTGTGAGAGAGACCCAGGCTGTGATGGGTATCTGCAAAAAGATTAGGGGTGCTTTGCAGGTCAGCCTCTGTGTGTGCAAGAATGATGCAATCATCTGTATACTGAAGGTCAGTGATGATCTCATGATCTTAGATTTTGTTTGGAGATTGAGGAGTTGGCCATCCATAGGATATTCAATCCTGATTCCATCAAGCAGGCAGTCACAGATGAGAATGAGGATCATGGCAAGGTAAATGGAGAATAATGTTGGAGCAATGACACAGACCTGCTTGACATCATGGCAGTGCTAATGATGAATGAATGGTTCAGTCTCTAATCTGTTGCACAGAGTGGTGGCAGTCATCCTATCATGGAGTATGCTAGTGATGGAAATGAATTTCTGTAGACAGCCAGACCTACACAGCACCTTCCATAAGGCATCATGATTGACAGCATCAAAGGCCTTGGTTAAGTCAATGAATGCCATGAAAAGTTCCTGGTATTGATCTCTGCCTGTCTCCTGAATCTGTCATGCCACAACGATCATGTCAGTTGTGCCTCAGGATGGCCTGAAGCCACACTGTGATTTGGGGAGGAGTTCCTTGGCAAGGGGAAGGAGGCAGTTTAGTACAATCCAGACAAGGATCTTCCCTGCAACTGAGAAAAGGTCAATACCTCTGTAGTTCTCACACAAAGATTTGTCCCCTTTCTTGAAGTCAAGTGGAATTTCTTCACAGGTGCAGATTGTCAAAGAATTGGCAAAGTTTGTGCTGGAGCATTGTTCCACCAGCTTTAAAAAATGTCCAGGATGCCATCTGGGTCTGGTGCCTTGTGATTTTTTTTGTCTGGGTGATGATATACTGGACATCCTTAGAAGATGGGGGATCAGCAAAGTGTTCCATTGCTGAACGTGGTGGAATGGACATGATGGCATTTTCAGAGACCGTGGATTCACTGTTTAGTAGGCTCTCAAAGTGCTCCTTCCAGTGTTGTTAAATGGCTGCATTGTCCTTGAGGAGAGTGGAGCCATCCAGGAAACATAAGGAAGTTGGGCCTTTGGAGCTTAACCCATATATAGCTTTTGTTGCTTGAAAGAAGCTTCTCAAGTCATCCTGCTCTACGAAACCCTGGATCTCAGATGGACCGCAACCTTGTCATGATGGAGAGGCTTATGTGGGCTAAAGACCCTCCGAGCTACATCGTCCAGAGCTTTCATACTCCTGGTAGGATTACCATTGGCGAGCAGATTTGAGGCAAGGCTCCTGACTAACTGCATTCCAAACTTCACAAGACCCTAATGGTGGATCAGCGCATATAGAGAACTTAGCTAATAAACCATCAGGAACTGCAAAACCATGGGATTATTCCTAGTCAGAGCCAAAATCTGGGTCCCAAAATCCAATACAGTATGAATAAATATTTTAATCCCCATGCTCAGCCATAACACAATATATCTAATAAATATTTCATTCCAATGCCGATAACAACATGGGATTTAATTGGAAAAATCAATATTAAGGCAAACAGCGATACTGGGGACAAGAGAAATAAAATGCACTAAAGTATGGATAGCTATGTTCTAAGTTGGAAGAGAAATCAATGTCCAGAAAACTATAGCTAAAAAGGCAGCTTTGTGTGACCAAAAAGACAAAAATACATATGTTGTGCCAACTCTTCAAAACTTTCACAATCAACTGTTCCATCTTAGTGTCGTGAGTTAGCTGTGTCTTCTAAATCTAGGCATCTCCCTAATTGCTAAAAGTATAAAATGTGTTTCCATTTAGGAGCTGAATCCAATACGTATCAGTGGAATGAAAGACAATTGAGATACTTGACAAATTTACACAGAATAATGTATTCTGAAAGAAATTGTGATTATCATGGTATTCACTCTGCCCCATTTTGTTGTGAAGGTTCTTTAGTGAAGTTAATACAGGGCTTGTGTTTATGAGTTTTTAAATTTTAAAAATTTATATTTATGTTAATTTTCCAAGTAAAAAACAAAATAACATAATCATGGAACTACCAGGGCTACTCTTTGGTAGGTGGTGAACAAAGCAATCTTATATTCAGTGTTGAGAAACACATGTTGAGAAATACCTTACTCCACAAGTAGTCCCACTAAGTTCCATTGGGCTATTCATAGTGTAAGGCAATATTTGGTGTGTGTAAGGGTCACAAACTTGGCCATAATGCTAGAAAAATTCAATTCAAGTTTTCATTATTTGTTTTTTTGGTTTGCATCTTAATATGGGACATATTTTCATATCCACTCATTCATTCCTTATCAGATAGGACAAATATATGGAGCGTTCTGAGTTGAAACAAATAAACACCACCCACCCCAGTTCAAATAAATACTGGTTTATCTAGTCAGGCAAGACTATTAACTTTGTGTTTCAATCTGATTTAGTTTTGAGGCACTATTTCAGTTGTTGGCTCTGGAATGGCTGAAAACATATGGTATGATAAAGTTACTGTATATTCTAGTAGCTCACATGGGTCTAATTTAACCTTAAATCAGTGGAAAATGTACATGTGTTTCAATGCCAACTGAAAATACACAAAAATCTCATCAAAAGATGTAATCATGCTGCTATTAAAAAATGAACTCAGTTGACATTTTATTCACCTTTGCCTCTTCCCACATGGTCGGTTCATGGAGATTCCCTCCAGCCAACCAAGGCTGATACTGAACATTAAACCTTTTCAGAAAATTCAATAGTTCATAAAGAGAGCTGGTGCAGGGGGACTGTGAATGTGATTGCAGCTCCATTCTAAAACCAAAAGCAAACTAAGATCATTCCCATCCTTGCCCCATTGAAGAGAGTGTCAAAACCTTCTTCAACCAAGTGGGAGGAACCAGGTTAAAGGTCTTATCCTGGACTATTGAAGTAAACTGGAGTTTTGCCATTTATTTCAGTGGAAATAAGATCAGGACCTCAGTTGGCAGTGTAACATGCTGTGACAGCAAACTCAGAAGCAAACTACGGCCTATATTATACTGAATGCAATAGGAAGCCAGCTATTGCTCAGCTCTCTCCATGCATTAACAGAAAAAAAAACATGACTGAGAAGTTGTTTTCTTCAGTTAAAGAAGGGACTCTCTTTAGCAACAGGGTCCCTACTGTGTGCTATATTTAATTATTAATTTCTTGCTAATTTTCCTTAATATTTGGATTTGTGTCTATTTTGTTATATAGCTGGATATTAGCTGTAAAGATCTACTTTAAAACAAATAACCTAACTACTCTCAATGTAAACAGGAAACTAAAAACAACAAGTAAATAGAATCTCCAAGCACAATGAAGAGAAAAAGCAGGCAGGCAGATAGCCAAGAAAAGGTGCAAGAAGTAATCTAAAAAGGTAAAACAATTACCAATTACCTCATTACATAGCAAGCTAGACATGTCCCTGCCCCCAAACGTTTACAGAGTAAAAGCAGGAGAGAAGCAGGAAAATTCCTCCAGACCTTGTCTCTGTTGGGTGAGAGCAAAACACATTAATGGCACTGGAACTTGATCAGATTTGATCTCTCCCTCATTCCCTTGCTCCCTCTCTCTCTTTTTCCCATTGTGTGTGTATAGATTAGTATGCTTATGTGTTCTTAGACCTGAGAAAACAAGTTACACTATTTTAAACAAGAATGCATAGCTCCTCAGGGTATTGAATGTACCTCT
Organism: Sternotherus odoratus; assembly: GCA_032164245.1. Taxonomy (NCBI): domain Eukaryota; kingdom Metazoa; phylum Chordata; order Testudines; family Kinosternidae; genus Sternotherus; species Sternotherus odoratus. Next base: position 35,567,890 of record JAVMKO010000004.1, read on the forward strand.
GTAATTCTGATCCCAGTGATGAAGTAGTGGAAAGTTGGTGCCATCCCCAATGTGATATCTCAGGGCTGCCATCACTGTGTGAGAGCTGTCTTAGAATTGATCTTGCCTAATGATATTTTTTTAATTTCAGCTGATCTCTCCCACCAGGCCAATGGGTTAGTCTGTTCATTACCCCAGCTCCCAAAACAGAATCCTGGTATCCAAGAGCCACAGGGCAGCACAGGTTTCCTTCCTCTCATCCCTGCACTCCACTCTTAGGCCAGCCAAAGAAAGGGTCCTTGCAGGTGCTTCACCCATGCTCTTTTATTTACAGTATTTATACAGTCCCACTGCCCCAAAACCAGGCCCCTCACGGACCCCTCACTGGGTCCTCTGGCCCCTTGATGCTTGTGTCAGGCCACGGAGACAGACGTAGATCCCTCCTATCCTCCTGCCTGGTTAGCCTCCTCTCCTGAGCTCTTCCCTGGGTTTATATTCCTCCCTAGTCATCAATCCAACTGGTTCCACTTGGCTCAGTAGATTGCACTGAGCCTGCCCTAATTAGGGTCTTCAGATGGACTCCCTGCTGAGGGTTTTGGCCCTTTAATCCAGTCCCACCGCAGGGAAGCAGGGGGGAGGAAGGTCATTAGCAAGCATCAGGAGGTTTTAAGACCTCTGCCCTGCGACACCAAGTATCTTATGTTTCTGTAAAAGAGAGTGTCTTAAAGTGATGTGCATTGGGGCCAGAAATACCCGCCTCCACCAGAATTTCATTCTTTACTGAAAAGATTTGAGTCAATACATTTTAGCAATTGAAAAGGGGAAAGTGTCTTCTGGACGGAGGGTCAATAGAACAAGGTCCCCTTCATCTGTAGATGCTATTTTTTGCCTCATTTTCTAGGTTTAGCTTCCTCTGTCCCTCCCCCACATCACTTATTTTTTCTCCCCTCACTCACTAGAAGCCTGTCCGTTACCAATGCTCCTGAATTTAATAAATTTTGAACCTTGAACCTGGATTTGCTTTTAAAATTTCCCCACTGCCAATAAAGACCCCAGTTCTAGCCCCCTGCCCATCCTTTTTTGAGCTGTCAGAAATCTGAATGCAGATCTGAATTCCACTCCTTGGCCCAATCGCTAAGCTCAGGATCTGAGTGGTGTTCTAACTTCTCCTTTCTCCTCCACATACACACATTGTGAGTCCAGAGAGCCGGAAAAGGGACAGTCAACTCAAGAAACCTCCTGTATGTCTCTTCCTGCCTCTTCCTCTCCTAATGAAAGAATATATGCTTTACTGATAGGCCCCATTTCCATGATCTGTAACTATCTCTAGATCAACAGTGATAGAGCTGGTGAAGAATTTGCCAGCTACCCCCTCCTTGGCTTATGGCAGGAACTGGCAGAACATCCTAGTGAGATGAGGTCTTCGGCATTGTGACTGACATCCTATCTGCTCTAAAGAGTTTCTGATCAATGTTCTCTTTGATTGACCTCACACAACTGTAGTCTCAGCCACACAACCTGCTCCTGACAACAAAACCATGAAGCTCATTTTGTCCTAATTATTAATATTGTAGGTGGCCCAGGTAGTGACTATTCTTTAGGTTGTTCAACAGTATTTACACAGTATAATTTATGTTAGAATACTTATACACTTGGATATTAGTCAATAAATAAACAAACCCCCCACAGTCTTCTGACTTTTCAGAGGATTGTGCAGACATTTGTCTTTGGATTCATTTGAAGGGATATTTGCATTCCCTATTCCCTTTTAATTTGAATTCTGATTTGACATTAAACCTCAAATCTTATGGAAGCACAATCAAACCCACCAGATTTCAGCTCTAAATATGAAATAGCCATTCATTAACCTATTCTCCAGTGAATTTATCTAACTTTTTAAATCCAGTTATAGTTTTGGCCTTCGCAAAATCCCCTGGCAACTAGTTCCACAGGTTTACTGTGATATCCAAGTGTATCAGTTTGTTAATGTTTCTTAATTTATTTTAACATCCCAACGTTTAAGGGCATTTGGATCTGGACTCTTGGTTAAGCCTCGTATAAAGAGAAAAGTCATTTGCAAAATTCAGTCCTAGACTCAAATTTTGAATACCAGAACTTCAAGGATAATTGAATGTAGAGTTTTAGGGTGCAATCCTGGCCCTGTTGAATAGAGTGGCAAAACTCCCATTAACTTCACTGGGGTCAGGATTTTATGCTTGGATTTGGGCCCATCTTTAACAGCTATACACGATGACTTTGTGGGAAAAGATATACCAGTATAGAATATTTGGCATACTATTTTAAGATACCCTGTCATAATTTCTAGCTTTGATACATTTCTTGAGGGGTTATTTTTTTCCCTCAGATTGATTTTAACTTAAATCTTTTGAACACTGCTGAAGGAACAGTAATGAAAAAGAGATTCCAGGGCTCTGGAATCCTTTGATTTGTCATGATCCTGGCTGTCATTAGACATTGTTGCCTGTGTAATGGCAATAATACCTTTAACATTGCATAATAATTTTGAAAAAAGGGAGTTTAAGAATCACTAGATCTTTGGTAGGTACACCTCAAATTTAAATAAAATAGAAACTAACAAAATATTCACGTCACTGCATATGAATTTAAACCTTCAATTCTTGCTCATCAACCCTTGCTTTGTCAAAACTCTGATTTAAGTCAGAGATTTGACTGATCAAGGATTTCGGGACTTGTTCCTATTTTTATTGCTTTCTCAGCTCCAAATCATTAAAATGTTGAACTGACCTAATCCCTGAAAAGCACACTCATGATGTTCGCTCCTTTTCTATCAATATTCTGTTGCTGTGCTTACTTGGAATGTGACACTTTCTCCAGGCATCTGGCCTTTGTAATATAAAAGTTATATCAGTCACAGAAGGATACTTGCACCTGACATCAGCTTATAGTTCACGCAGTGACACATTTGGAAGATTAGCTTTCAAGCTTTTTTGTGCCTGAGTGATATCGCTTTTTCCTTTGGTAGGGGAACATTAAAAAAAAAGGTGTTTGTTTTAAATAGCTGAATTAAATATACTTCATCAGCTAAATGATAACAGTGTGTTGACATAGGTTTATGGAGCAGTACAGAAGACAATCGAATTTTCATGACACTGAAAACTGACAAGTGTATTTGGATGGGCTAATTTTTTACTTTTTGAGGTTATTTTAAAAAAAGATCAAACCAGTTCTTAGGTCAATGAACTTTCATCTGTTTTGAAAAAATCACATTCAGAAACTATTCTTCCAGTTTCAAACTACTCACCAATGTATACATTTCCCATACGGGCAAGGTTCAGAGGTTGGGATTACGATTAGATGGCACAGAACAAGAGCAAGGTTTACTGCTTGTTAATTTAACATGCCCAGAGCACAAAGGTTTACAGTGTTCTGTATCACTTCATTGTTTTGATGTATGTATTTCACATAATTGTTGGTCTGTTTTCCCCCATCTGTGTTGTTACACTAGGGTTAGATACTGCCTTTAAGTCATATGCATAACTCCCACTGATGTCAAGAGCAGTGTATGGATTGAATTGGGGCATGAAAGAATTTATCAAGCCTGGGAAGGATTTTTAAAGAGTTCAAAACAGAGACAGGGATCTTATGCACGTAACCATCCTGTTGGTTGTCTAGCTCCAGACACCCCTCCCTGTACTTTTCCCATCTCTTTTGCCCACAGTCTTCCTCCTGTTGGTTTTCCTGTTTGACCTATTTTTATTGTCTCATTTATTTAGGTTTCTTTCTATCACATCCTTAGTCTGTTATAATGTTTAAGTTCCTATATAGGGCTATCTTATTGTAATGTTGTGGCAGACACTAGCAAGAGGTCAGTTTCTCTTTCATGGGGCCAAATTCTGATACCTTTACTCAAACTGAATAGTATTTTACTCCATCAGCAGTTCACTTGAAGTCAATGGGATTATTTATGAGAAAAGATGCTCCTAAACCTGAGTGAGGGTATCAGAACCAGAGATATTAGATGTACTCTAGTGTCAGCGACAGATACGGGATCATATGATGCAGAATGACTGCATTTCTATTTTTGTCTATTTCCTGAACGGTTCCTTATAGCCTTTTCCCCTATCTCTTCACACATAATGATAAATCCTACCATGCCTAGCAAAGGGGGAACCAGACCTGAAGCTATAATATCTCAGATCCAGATGCTCCTCTGGATTACCAATAGGTCAATGAATACCTGCTGGGAATCCCACTTATAGCAACAAAAAGCAAAGGGCCAGTGTTTTGATGTATGGCTTGTTGAGGCCTAGAGCTACTGAACTGGTTCATAACAAAACCCAGTGTTGCAAATTAGAGATCTGCCCTGAAGTAAGATGCTCTATTTTTTCATGTCTGTGATTCTATTATGGTCTTATTAGAAAACCTAAGGACATGATACAGCATTGGGGCAAACCTTTAAGAGGTCCTGCTCTCAGTCAGATTCCATCAGGCTGCTGCAGAATTGAACTCCTCTGCTAAACTGTGTGACAAAACTTGCCCGAGGACAGGCAGCAGATGAAGCAGTTACAATAGGATAAAAACAAAAAATAAAGTGGTAGATCCGTCCTTTGTGGGTATTGGTTATATTTAGGTTACGTTAGCAAGGAGAGAAAGAAAAAAACCTCAAAACTAAGCTAGAGATAACGCTGTTCAGTATGCGAAGTTTTATCGTGTGTTGGAGAGTTATTTCTCGGCTTCTTGTTTTTTCTCATATTGTGTAGATTATTATCTGCTTTGTTAAATCTTGGACAGAAAATCAAAGAGCTGGAGATTATATCAGATTTTAGCAATCCTGTTTAGTTGTGAATGTCTGAGAGGGATTTCCTTTGTGTTTCATGTGATCAGCATGCAAATTACAGTGCTTCCCACAAAAACCACTCTGTAAACAGGATATATCTCCTGTAAACAGATTTTATGCTGTAATTCACTACAAATATCACCAGCATCAGTAAATAGTTAATTTCCTTTCTGTTCCTCTCATATCTACTTCCTGTTCGAGAACAACAGGGAAAAGGCCTACCCTTTTGCCGCAGAATAAAAAGAGTTCACTTGCGACACTAAATCAAAGGCAACGTATTAAGAATAAACCTATCAAAACACAGTTATCTGAATTCATCTGTCTTGTAACTGCATTGCAGTTCACGAGATAAAAGGCATAAATTTGGCCCAGTAAAGGTACTTAATACAAAAGTTGGGCAAACTTTTTTGTGCAAATCACAAAGGAGTGGGAATTTGTTGTCAGTTTTTGTGTGTCATCAGGCTCCCTGAAGGCCCAGTAATTCTGCATTTTCCCTCTAATGAAATAGTTAGCAAATTGTAAATATCACTGATAAGCCAACAAGCTTTCTGTAGGCAACATGGTTAGCTTCAGATTCTAATAAATTCCTGAAATATGCCAACCTTCATGGATGGATGAAAGAGTTCCATTCATAACCCAGACATCCAGTTAATGTAACAAATTAACTAAAATAGACTAATGTAGTGTCAGTTGGCAGTTTCATTACTTCATTTAATCTCTTCTTTCCAGACTGTATAACAAAATCTCTTACTGACTTCAGAGGATTTTTTTCCTTTTGAAAACACGTCTGTAAAAAAAAACAGTGGACAATGTGATGCAATGCAGAGCTTTTCCCTTGTTTTAGAGTATTTCCTAATTCCATGGAAAGAAGAAAAGAAATGAATGTTTAATTCACTTTTCCTTGAAGATACAGAATCTTTCCTCTTGAACATCAGAGACAAATAGACTGTTTTCAGGCCTGCCCTATCATTATTTCTCCACTCTGGGTATGTATTCTGTTCAGAGTGATGCATTGAAGTCTAAATGAAAACCATTTCTGTAGTTTCTTTCTAGAAGCTTTTCGTGAAGCATCATTGCACAACTGTGCTATCGACAATTTTAATGATGACATTTTATTTGAGAGGGCATGAGCTGAATCCCAATGAATAAATTCATGAAGTTTAACCTCTCCATGAACCCATTTCTACTAGCTTTTTGATCTGGTCCTACCCCAGCTCATTAACTGTCCTGACAAAAGCAGCTATAAAGATTCACATCTGGTCTCACTGGTCCTTTAAAAAAAAGGGGGGGAGGGAGGGAAAAAGCACCATTATGCTTAGCCTGCAAATGATCAGCTGTATTTTTGTAAGCAAATTTTTTTTTACTAAAAATGACACATATCATCTAAACTGAATGAGGCATCCTGAATTAGAAGCTATGATGACAGTATAATTATGCTCAGACCTAATTAATTTCTTTAAAATATATTGTGGATTGAGTCAAATTTATTAAGATGCTGACTGAAAGGCTATCCTGAAGATACTGAGTGAACCAATCTGTCACATTCAATATTCAGCAGTGCTTTCACGGTCAAGATTAGCACACTTTTAGTGTCCACTATTGCAAAACCATCACTTTTTTCATCCTTTCATGCCTCTGCCAACTGTGGATCACAGCCCTAAACTTAAGATGGCACCTGTTTGGTATCCATGTTTATGTTGACATCTCTTTGTGCAGCTAATTTCTTTGCCAAGTTATCCCTAGCCAGGACTACTCAGAAGCTTGTATTTGCCATTTAGGGCCTGAGCAAAAACCCATTGAATCAATGGGAGTCTTGCCATTGACCATCAATTGCTTTTGGATCAGACTAATACATATTATTTGAATCTGCACAATGCAGATGCACAGACAGACTGATTTCTCACCCACTTCCATGCTTCCCAACCCCCTCAGTATGAGGTCATAGCAAGCAGTGTTAGTACCTAGAATGAGACCATTTTGTTGTATTTTGGGTTTTCTGGTTGTTCTTACATGCTCAGTTGTCTTCTAAATACTGGAAGGTTATGAATTTCAGTGTGTCTAGGGCCTTTATTTTCAAAATATTCCTTCAATTTCTAGGACCTTTTTCTATACAGCATATATTCTATCTTTAATCTTTAAGTATAGTATCTATAGGATAGTCATTTATCTCACTAAATACACTTTTAATAATATATCATTATTTTAGTTATGTACAATTGCTACATTAATTTGAGCTGTGTGAATAAACAGTTTCTCAGTTCAGTGGATGAACCAAAAAAATGAGAAAAAATTGTTTGGGTTTGCCTGTGGATGCCTGTTCTCATAGTAATTGTCTAAATGTACTTGTAGATGTATTTTTAAATCAAAGCCATTTTAATAGGATGTCACTGTTTGACCCGGCCCTTTAATAAGCCATTCTGACAAGCTGATAGATACATTTAGAAGAGTTGTAAATTACATGATTTTCTCTTTTCATTTAGCAAAGAAGAGCCTATTAAAGGCATACATAGTGTGTGTGGAGGGAAGAAAAATGTAGGGTGAGTGAGGTAAAGTAAGCATGATTTAAAATGACACTAGAAAATCCAGGAATTACATTCTACCCCATATCCACTTCCTACTGAAATCAATAGCAAACTTCTCACTAATTTTGGAGGGAACAGAATGAGACCCTTAATATCACACATGTTTATGACTATTGCTTAATAGGTGTCATTGCCACATTACAATGTGTGATATTGGTTTGGGTTTGTATATGGTGATATATTTGGGGCAGATTGTGTCCAGTCCCTGTACATGTTCACAAGCAGGGGTGAGAGCAAAATAAGAACCCATCCCTAGTGCCCCAACATAGCTGCTAAGTAGAATCACAATCAGATGGAACAAAGAATAAGAAAGTGTCTTGGTGCAAAGGGGAACAAATGCTGCATCTTGTAACAGTGTGGATGTTTGGTCATTCTGTCCTTAGGGTACCTGAAATTTCTGGAGGCCTTGGGTGAAATTGTGTCCCCAAAAAAGCCAATGTTAAGATTCCCATAGATTTCAACAGACCCAGGATTTCATCCTTTGTGCCCATTTCAAGCATGGGGGAACAAAGGAGTACGGTAGAAGGAAGCAGGAAAGATTAGCAAAAATGTTTGTCCATAATTTGACTGATTTTTAAATAAATACATTAAGAGACTTTTACATTGGACACAATATTGCAATTTTCAAAGTGGCTATTAAGAATGGACTGTAATAACTTTTCACAAGAATGTATACTTTAGATCCAGCAACATATGTTGTTATAGTGACATTATTTTGTATATCTCTGTATGTATCTGTATCAAACTACACATTCATTCTGTTTTGTGAGCCCCATTTTGATTATAAGATTGTCCTGTGCCTTTCCTGTTGTCTTTTTGCCTACATCTTAGATTAGAATGATAAGAAGTATCAATTCGACAAAATGCAAATAATGCAGAGCAACATGGGTTGTCAACTTGGAAGGTCTCCTCTTTAATTACAAGCACTCTTGGACAGAAACTTGGCTACCTCCCAGCCTTTCAAGTAAGATGGCAACCCAGCAGTGGATTATCTGACAAGGGTTTTGAAGTTATTTAGGGTGTCACCTGACAAAAGGGACTGCAGGAAGGATCTGGGACCTCTAAAAGGACTGACAAACTCAAAGCGTTCTCAGAATGGTGAGGATACTGGAGGGAGGTTTTTGTGTGCAGGTAGTTATTGTTTTTCTACAGATCCAAATACATCTTTTGTTTTCTCTGGGAGTACAATGTGTGTGTGGTTAGAAATTCTTTTGCAGCGTCTCTGTGTTACTTGCCTACACTGTCACATAATCCCCAAAGAGGCAGACAGTAAAGTAAAGGGTCTACAGCTTCGGTGTAACTCAGGGTAGGTATACCCTGAAAATGCGGCAGTGGTGCAGTTGCCACTGTAGCATGTCAGTGAAGAAACTACTATGCCAATGGAAGAACATCTCCCATCAGCATAATTAACCCACCTCTAGGAGAAGCGGTAGCTGTTGACAGGAGAAGCTTTCCCATTGACATTGCACTGTCTACGCTGGGGGTTAGGCTGGTATAACTGCGTCACTCAGGTGCATGAATTTTTCACACCACTGAGCAATGTAGGTAGAACATTGTAAGTTTAAGGTGTAGACCTGGCCTCAGGGAGCATGCAGCAGCTACTGAGGAGGCTTGGGAGAGCTGGCTTTAGTTTAGGGCCTATGCCTCTGGACTGCAGGGCTTCCACTGCCAAGAGAGGTATCTGATACTGGGTCTGCAGCTGGAGCATATGACAGAGGGTCAGTATCTAAACTCTGTCCAGTTCCATCAAGCCAAGAGCACATGCAGCCCAAGAGTTGACTCCAGTACAGAGAATTGGTGGTGTCCAGCAGGGGGACCTCATCAGGCCTGTAACACCACTGGATACCACTGCAAAAGAGTCAGGAGACACTTCCAACCTTGCCCCATCCCACCCTCTCCTCATCCACCTGTTCTGGGGAGACAGTGGGGCTGTACCTTTTCCAAGGTCCTTGCAGATGACATAGGGGTCTTTCCTATTAATCCTCTGCATAAGCATGTAGCCTCAGTTCCTCAGTTACAATCTATCCCTATGGGTTTTTTTTTTAACTTCAGCCTCCAGCACTTCATTATTTGCCTTGAGCTTAACCGGATGAGACACATGAGTCAACTTTAACTTCTAGTGCCTGGATGGCTCACAGAGTAGACTTCAGAAAAGCTTCAGATGTTTCTCCAAGAGACCCTTCAGAAGATACACAGGCAGTGACCTCCTTATCAGCCTCTCTTTGTTGAGTATCCAAGTTCTGATCAATCTTTTAAAATAAACCCATGCAGAAAACTTTGTACAGATCTTATAATTAGAGAACCATGTAAAATGTTGGGTTTTTAAAATGTATAGCTCAGATTTTCTGCAGAACAACATTTTTTTATTCATTCCCTCCATCTCAACAACTAGATAATTCAATGAAAAATCCTTGGTAGTGCAAATAGTGTTGGACCTAGAGGCCTGATTCTCAGTAATTCTATGCTTCCATATGAGTCAAGGATGGAGGATAGGGAATGGGGAGGGCAAAGGCATCTTTAAGGCACCTTGGTGTTCTCCATATTTTGGGGCGATATAGGTACCTGCACAATACCCATTATAAATTAGAACAACTCAGGGCTCCTTTAGTTTATGCCCTGCTTCCCTTGGTCTTCTATTAACCTTGGCCAGCACAAAAGAACCTTACAGCATGCATTACCATATTCCTGACATATATTCCAAATGACCTCAACCCACCTCATGACATCTTTAAGTAGAGATGGGCCTGAATTGTTATATTCAGAGCGATTCTGGTTTGAGAAATTTCTGAGTCTAGGGAGACAGCTGTATTATCTTCTTCTTCAGCTGATCTCTTTCAGCATCATGGAAAATGATTAAGGGTAGAAAAGAAGGGCTGGCTATGGAAACTTAATGTCCTGTGCACAGACCCTCAGGAATTACTGAAAGGAAAGCATTGATGACACCCACTTTAGTGCATGTGCAGGTACCGGTAGTATGACCAGATGTCCCAATTTTATAGGGACACTCCTGATTTTTGGGTCTTTCTCTTATACAGGCTCCTATATAAGGCTCCTCCTATTACCCTCCACCCCCTGTTCTGATTTTTCACATTTGCTGTCTAGTCACCCTATGTGCAGGTAAAGCACCTTACTGATCTATGGGCAACAGAAATTTTTCTGAGTGAAGGGATGATTGAGTGAAATCTCTCTACATTAAGGTGTTGTTTCCCATACAAACTCAAGGGGGTATTTTAAATCCCACAGTGGCTGGGACTCCCTTTATCCCATCAACTTCTTTGGTACAATGTAATGAATTGTATGAGATGTAAGAAGAAGCCCTCGGCCTGAGTAATTCGCCACTGGATAAAATACATTTCTGTTTACTTGAGTTGGAATTATTGGTATGCAATGACAGGAAAATCATTCCCTCCCTCCTCCCCTCTTCTTATTCTGTTTGCATTACTTTTCTTCTTTCCCTCATTACTTTTGCATATCATTTTATTGCATATACTTCTATGCTTCTATGCATCCACTTTATATCTCTATTCAATTTCTGTGTCCCTCTTTCTTTCTCTCTCCTGCTTTCCCTCTCTCAGTCTCTCAGTACATCTGTTCTCATTGCTTTTCCTGTTAGATGGCTATCACTTTGAAATGTCACATGGAGCAGCTGTTTTCACTGTAATTCTCACAGTACAAGAGCATACCAAAGAGCAATCAGACTTGGAACACCAGACACCAGTGTCTGCAAGAAGGTTCCTTCTCTTCACTTAACATTTCATTTATTTTCAGATAAAATACAATTGGATCGACATGTGCTAACAAAAGCACAAAAAAAAAAAAAGATGAAAAAAGATCCAGTTTAGAGACTACAATTTCACTATATGAGATTAATGACAAAACTCCCATTGACCTCAATGGAACCAGAATTCCACCCTTAATGTGCTAGCTAAACAAAGGCTATGTCTACAGAACTACAATGGCATAACTGCCTTTGAATTAAATGCATCTAACATCTAAATATTCTTTAATCTGATCTTTTCCTGTTTTGACTTGCACTCCTTCCCCCTTTTTGTTCAGATTAGTTGTGTTGAGTATCTAGTCACCATTAACCTTTTTAGTGAAGACTGAAACAAAATAGGATTAAACACTTTAGCCTTCTTGATGTCACCAATTATTAGTTCTTCCCAGCTAAAAAGAAGACCTATATTTTCTTTGTCTCCTAATATATTTAAAGAACCTCTTCTTTTAGCCTTTTATGTTCTTTGCTAGGGTAATTCATTTTGTGCTTTAGCCTTTCTGATTTTTCCCTACATGCTTGTACTGTTCTTTTTACTTCCCTTAGCAATTCATCCTCCATGTTTCCTTTTTTTGTAGGATTCCTTTTTGATTTTCATGGGAGGTGCTGGGAGGTGCTGGGAGCAGGGTGGGGGAACTTATGGGGGAACTGCTGAGTAATACTGTGTAGCTCTTAGAAATGTACATAGGTAAATACTGGCTCCTTCTCAGGCTCAGGTTGCCCACCCCTTGTGTAGATTATAACACCCAGACACTTTGGACAGGATTCTAACACATTAGTGGTATTTACTTAATCACACAGAAAGTACACAGATTGGAACAAAAATTGTAAATCCTATACACCAGGGGTGGGAAAACTATGGCCCGTGGGCCGAATCAGGCCCGCGGGACCGTCCCATCTGCCCCCCCGGCCAGGGAGACTGTTCCTGCCCCTCCCCCGGAGCTGCGCACTCCACCTTCTCCTGAGCCGTGCCATGTGGGCAGCACTCTGGGGGCCGAGGCTGCCCACTCAGCCCCTTCCCCGGAGCAGTGCCGTGCCCACAGCACTCCAGGGGCTGGCCGGGGCTGCACACTCAGACCCTCCATGGAGTCGCGCTGTGCCGGCAGTACTCCAGGGGCCGGCCAAGGCTACGCGCTGAGCCCTTTCCCAGGAGCTGCGCTGTGCGGGCGGCACTCAGAGGGGCTGGGGCTGCACGCTGAGCCCCTCCCTCAGAGCCGTGCGTGCTCCCCCCCCCCTACCCCCAGAGCTGGGTGAGCACCTATGGTAAGGGGGCAGATTGGGCTTGGGGGGTCTTCCAGAGTGGTGGTTGGGGGTGACCTGGAGGGGGCAGTCAGGGAGCAGGGTGGGTTTGATGGGGGTGGGGTTCTGGGTGGTGGTTAGGGGGTGGGAGGGTGGATTGGGGTCGGGGCAGTCAGGGGCCAGGGAGCCGTGGTATTGGGTGGGGTCCTGGGGGGTGTTTAGGGGTCTCTGGAAGGGGCAGTCAGGGGATGCGGGGGCGATTGGATGGGTCAGGGATTTGGAGGGGACAATCAGGAGGTGGGAAGTGTGAGGGGTCCAGATTGGGGGCGGGGCCTTCCCTACCCGGCCCTCTGTATAATTTTGTCAACCTAACGTGGCCCTCGGGCCAAAAAGTTTGCCTACCCCTGCTATACACAATTCCCTGTCTCAGTTTCCTCAACACACCAAGTAAGTGTACATAATCAGCTCTAATATTTGGGTTTGGTCCATTTAAGAAAGTGGAGATCAGCAATAATGTTCTAATTGGAACTGAACTTCCCCAACATTTGGGGTTGTTTAGACCCTTGATTTCTGCTTTTAATCAGATATGCTAGCACTTCTGTTATGGGCTTCATTCCCTTCTAATACTGATTTTACATCATTCTAGATCCATTCATTTGAATGGTGTTATTTCTGATTTATACCAATGTAGCTTATAGGGGAATCAGGCCCCAATTTACCTAAAGCAAATGGAGCATATCATGCCATCAGTGTTCAAGTAGGACACCCTATTGAAATCAGTGTATCAATAGGGAATTCTGCTTAAAAATTGATGGCACAATATGGTCTTTGAGCATTATTTATTACAAAACTGCATCTTGCTAATGCTCCAACCATACTGTTTTGAGCTATAGTGAATAGTCTCTTAACAGGGCTCAGTCTAGCAAATACTGTCACTTGCTTTTGCATGGAAAGGCAGATGCTCAGTTAATGGGATAGCAGAGTTCATACACTACCCTATAATTAAGACACAAGAAAAAAGGAGGACTTAAAAGGGTTTCCCACTGTGCTGAATTCTGCAGATAATAACAGTTTCACACAGCAGTAAAAAGCTATTCCTACAGCTGTAAAATCTCCAGCAGAAATAATGTACAATAGAGTTGGCCTTTTGTTCATTTAATATTCTTACTCCCAATCTTTTTTAGAAATACAGTTAGGGTGCTAACACCACTTGATCAGTTGCATTAAAAAGATATGGAAGAAACAGCTTTGTTGCTTCTTCCGTGTCTAATTTTGGATGCCTAATTAAAGCAGAACCATTTGCATTTTCTGATGCACGTGACTTGTGGGCTGCACAAATAAATCTCAAGTCCATGATTTAATTCCAATCTTAATTCTCTAGTGGCTCACTTTTCATGCCTTTTTAAATATCACCCCCTCCCCCAAGAATAATTTTTAAATGGTCAGGCACATGCCCTCCCTGTTCCCATCCAATTATTTTGGTGGAGACACCTCTTCTGTTCGCTCTGCTACTTCTCTTGCCAGCAGCCACTTAGGTGTTCCCTGTGAACTGTGTGCTTGGGCTGCTGCACAGGAGAAATTTAAGTGCTGCCCAACTGATAGCAGAGCACACAGAACTGGCAGTGTGTGTTCAGTCCTGCAGCTTCTCCAGGGACCCTCCTTCTGGTTGTGCAGGAGGAAGGAGGGAGCTGATGTCAGGGTGTCCCTCTCCCCCTATACCTCATCTCCACAGAGCAGGGCAAAGGGGACAGCATGGCTCAGGACTTGAAGCTGTTGAGGACTGAATGAGTGTCTGAGAAATTGAGATTTTTCCCAGCAGCCAGCTCACACAGTGTCTGTCTGTCTCTCTCTCTAACACTCTCTCTCTCTCCCCTTCCCGCTTCCCATGCACCCCGTCTCCCCAGAATGGGGAAGGGTAGACAACAGGGCTCAGGACAGAGCAGGAGAGCTTTCAGTAAGTGTCTCTTTAAGAGAGTCAGTGCTCGACTTTCCTCAGCAGCCAGCACACATGCACCCACAGAGTCTCTGTGTCACACACACAGTCCCTTTCACACTCATCTCCCAACACATACTTGTAGTAATGTTATGGTTACTTCTTGGTACTTCCTGCAATGCACATATATTCTCTGCAATTTTATTCTTTTGAAGTGTTATTTTAGTGTTTTGGCTGGTCTATGGATTTCATCATTTTTATTTCTCTTACATTTAAATTTCATTCTTTGGGTAGTGAGTTATAAAATGCCTAACCTGTCCCAGCTGGAGTATACCTATAGTGACTTTTAAAATATATATATTATATCTAGGATTTTTGTTTCTACTGATGGCGTACATAGGCAAATACCTCGGTGCACAGAACAAAATTTATTCCGCACATGGATGGAAAAAACAGAGGGAACATTGAAACCTGCATCAAGTGTTCTTCACAGAAGATAACCTCTCAAATCTTTATGGGATCAGCCTTTCATTTCTCATTAAGCATTTGTTAACCTCAGAGCAGAAATTGAGTGGGTATGCTTGTTTCTGGTTTAAGTTAATTTTTTTAAAGAACATCCTCACCCACCCACCCATTTCCTCCTGAGATTAATTGAAATACAGCCTTCTGAACCCCTGCAGATTTGTTTTGAAGTCAGCTATTTCCTTGAAGAGTTGCAGATGATGAAAGTTGTTGATGGGAGCTGTGAATTTTTGGTTCTGTTCCATTGCTAAATGCTGCATAAATCTCTGGCTTTGTTTCTGTATTACTTGCCCCGTAGGTCTGAGCTACCATGAATAAACAACACAAGGTTCTCAACTATATATGCATTTGATTTACAAAATGCTGGATTTTTAAAAACTTAATAATTTGCAATAATCTTCTCTAAATGTAGTGATGGGGTGGAGGGGGTGAGGAGTACATTTTGTTATTGAAGGCCATAATATCTCATCTACTTTGAGCCAGATTCTCTCATCCTTTCTTATGTTGAACACTACCTTATTCTGCACATACTTCTATTGTCTTCTATATGTCTACTTGCACAATAAGGTGCTGTTTCTCAATGTGAATAAAGTTGACAGAATTGGGGACTGTGAAATTGGAATTTAAAAAGTCCAGTAATATGAACTTTAGAATGCTAGTGAACATTTTGAATGATAATTTTACAAAATAGTTGATTTGTAGATTAAAGCTGAGAAGTCCCTTTCAGCATACACATGAAAGTATTGGCAGAAAGTGCTCTCCTCCTAGGAGACAGCATATGGATAAGTTGTGAGAAAATACAAAGTACTTTACTTTTTTGACACGCTTTGCTTCAATACGGTTGATTCATTCTCATTTTTATCATGTCATGCTCAATGATACTAGCTGGCAAATTTACAGGTGTCAAAATCTGAAAGCAAAACTTTAAAAAATTGATATTTTCATCTTGAATCTGGAATTTAATTCAATTAGCAGTCTGATTATTATTGTGTTTGGTTTTCCAACAATTCGGTTAAAAATAAAAACCAACCCCCCACAAGATTAAGAGCTAGTGACTGTAATAAAAAGAGTTCAGTTGGAACAGATCTAGCTTCATGGTGGTTGATTTACTATGTTTCTATTTCATCAGTTTTCCACACGACTGATAGTGAAATGAAAGTTGCATTTCTAAAACTTTTCAGAGAATTGTAAAAATTGCCTATTATGTTCATTTGTTGTTGGTTTTTTGTGCCCCTTACATGCTTTGCATCTGAATGTTCCTATTAGTGAAACATAAAAGGGGCAGCTGAGGGCTAGTCGAGCAGGTTAATGTGTCACTGCAGGGCTCAGAACCATGTTTCTTCCTGCTTTGTCTCCAGCAGCACTGACAGTGAAAGTCTCATAGGATCTTTAAGAAAAATCTTCAGAATGCAAATTCACTGTTGCTTGACTGCATTTCTCTTGGGTTTTTTTTTTTTTTTGGGGGGGGGGGGTTGGCTTTTATTAAAGCCTTAAACTCAGCATCACTATAAAGCACCACCAGATTCTAGCAAGTAGGATTTTCTACTAGACATGTGTTCTAGGAATAAGCAGTGAACAACATTTTATCTCAGCTGCCTATAAACCACTTAATGCTGCAGGATGTGTGAGATTCATGCGTGAAATGTTTCACTTCTGTGTTACTGATTATACCAACTACTATGTCTGTAGGTTCCATTTTAATGGGCATTTTATTGAAGCAGTTAGGATCTAAAGGAGCCAAATATCCTGTCCAACTTCAGATTTTTTCACCTGTCTGCCTTGAAATCTTTTTTTCTCCTGGTCTATTCTTGAACAATACCTTGAACATTCACTTCTTTCCTTCTATGCTGTATAACAGAATTCTTGCCACTGATAATGGAGTCGGGAAAGTCTCCTGCTGCATTTTATTTTCATTATAACTTCATTTTCATCAAAATGTGAAAGTCACAATAGGCTATATAAATATTAAAAATACAGCTTGGTCCATTCAACTTGTGTATTGCAGCACTGTTTAGCATTCAAATAAGAGCCTTTGGCACTGATTCAGCTCCCACATACACAGGTGCCTCAGGAGTAATTCAACACAGTGGTGTATAGTCAGTGTAAATAAAACCAAAACCTTTGTGCTACGCCTACCTACCTTCCAACTAAGCAGCCAGTTCTGCTCTCCTTGACCTCAAAAACTATGCTTACACTCAGAGCTAGGGGTGTGATTCCCATGCTCATATACACATATACTAGTTCTCATCGAGTTAGCATGCAGATAAATAGCAGTGTAGCTGCAGCAGCATGAGTGTAGGGTCAGTGAAGGCAAGGCTGAGGTTTGACAAAATTAAACCTGCCTGAAACCAGCTGGTATGTACTCAGCGGGGTTCAGCCTCAGCTGCCATTACCCATGCTACCACAGCTACCCTGCCATTTAGACTCATGCTAACTCTATGAAAACAAGTGCAAGGAAGGGTACACAAGCAATAGGAATCACAACCCTAGCTTGCAGCATTATCCTAGCCATATAGAGATTTGCTATTATTTCCAATTGAACCAGGATTTTTCCTTAAATCAACCATCAAAGGATACTGCAACCAGGGCCGGCGACAGGGGGGTACTACGGGTACAGCTGTTCCGGGCCCCGGACTTAAGGGGGGCCCCTTAAGTCCGGGGCGGGCCCGGTACACAGCTGTACCCCCTTGTCGCTGGGCCTGCACAGCAAGGCGTGGCTCCGGGCAGCCGCTGCAGCGCTCGTCAGCCCGCCCCGGCCCCCAGCAGCCTCCCACCCCCACCCCCTTTGCTTCTTCCAGCCGGGCCACGTGGAGCCCCAGTGCATGGCGGCTCTGCGCCCCCAGAGGGGGAGAGCGTGCGCGGGGGGAGGGGGGTGTTACTGAAGCGGGGCGTGTCCTGCCTCTGCCTGGGGAGGGGGCTGCCGGGCTCCCTCCTCCCCACCCAGCGGCATTAGCAGCAGCAGCGAGCGGAGCAGGCGCCTCTCGCTGGCGGGCGTCAGGTTCGAGCGGGCGTGGGCTGGGGGCCTGGGGCGGGTCCGCTGTCCCGCGTGGGGCAGGGAGCAAGCCAGCCATGCTGCCGTGGGGCGGGGGGCACCGTGCCCCTTGCGCGCTGCGGGGGCAGAACAGGGCCGGGGGCAGGGCGCGGGCAGCGGGAGACCGGCCGGGGGGAGGGGGGGGGCCACAAATGAGCAGAGTACGGAGACCCAAAATTTCTGTCGACGGCCCTGACTGCAACTGAAGGTGTGACTGTAGGATGGGTAGACATATACCGTCACTCAGGGTGTAGACATGGCCAAAGTGGTTAAGAGATAGAAAAGCCCGACAGATAAGCCAGAGCAAGGGAATCTCTACAATTATATAATCTCTACAATATATATTAGATACTGAGCTGATATTACACTTGGTTTTAGATAAAAAGCTGAATTTGGGCTGTGTAAATCCTAAAAAAAAACCCAACAACAATAAAAACCCCAAACAGTTCTTTGTAATATAAGTTTTAGAATTGCTTAATTTCAATATTTTTTTCTTGGCTATAGAGCCAGACAATTGTGTTTTGCTAAAAGACTTCACTCTACTCAGTTATTTCAATCCTCTATAACTTACATCTGAAGATAAACTCAGAAGTGCATCAGTTAAAGAAGGCCATAGCTTAAAAAGAATCTGTCATGGTTTCAGGGTAGCTGCTCCTGTATCCTCAACAGCGTTGTCCAGTTTAGTAATACCCAGTCAAATCTGAGGTATCCAGCTGTCACCTGTCTCTGGGCTGGGACTCTTCTCACATTCTATTCTGACTAGAGTTTTTATGGTTGCACAGCTCCCTATCTTACATTGCAATATCCCCAGCAAGCCAGACTGCTTACAAGCCAGCACTTGTGCATTGTTTTCTCTCCAAGGTTTATGAGCAATATAAACAGCAGTTACAATTTACCACATAGCTCCTTCTAAGCAAGCACATTTATTCTTAAGGTAAAAGCGTTTCAGATCAAATACAAACATAATAAAAGTGCCTTAACACATGTTAAAAGCTTACCAGAGGTCACCTATCAGTCTTATGGTTTCCTTAGGCCAAAGTCTTTCCAACCTCCCATTGGACAGGAAAGCCTGTCCATTTTCTGGATCAGAAGAAAGTCTGTGAGCCAATTTAAACAAAGCTCTTTTCTTTGTTTGTTGATCTCTGGAAAACCCAGTTTGAACCAGTATATGCCCATCTTCCCAGGACGTGGTACATCTCTGATGGTCTTTACCGACCTAAGTGATCCACATTAGTCACCTACCTGACTTTTTGGTTCTGGAAGGAGCTATGGTATCCCTCCCCTCTGGACTTGCATAAAATCCCCATCCTACAGTGATACATTAACTTCATATAACATGGTCCTCTGATTAGATATTGCACATGATTGTGATAGCTGTCACCGAATTACTCTTAAAGAGAACATCTTCAGTGAATTTCATACGACTAGAAATTGTACTGCTTGATCCCAAACAGTTGTATGTGTGGGTGAGTAACAGGTACAACACTGAGACGGGGATTCTGGGGGAAAGTATAAAGCTTTTTTGTCGCTATATATTTTCATCTACATTACATTAAAACAAATGGAATTTGTTTTAATGTAAAGGATATTATGTTTTAAATAATTTTCTAGATTGTTTACCCTGGAGGGTAAAACCTTTTTCAGGAAGTTTCCTCTGAGAAACAGGAATCTCACTGAAGAATCAATTACCACTATACACTGTGACTTACTGGGGTACAATCCAGATATGGGTGATTTACAATGCCTTGCTGTAGTAGCTCCTCTCCAGGACACTCACAAACAGCTTTCCTGCATGCAAGTCACACCCAGAGTATCTATAACTGCAGTCTACCAGCTATACCCTGGCTCTCACCAGTATACAGGACAGATTATACTGAAGGGTGACCCAAAAAACCCAGTCCTGGATCTTTCTCCAGAAATGTATGTCCTGACTGCCCAGCCCTCTCCTGGACAGAACAAATATATTAAGTCTTTATTCCTTTAAGGGAACAATATGACAGTTTATTACCTTAAATAGATTTACCAAGACACTTTAATTTAAATACACTGGATTTGATAAAACATTAAAACAAGTTCATGAACTACAAAGAGATAGATAGGGCTGTTACTTTTTGTCTTCTTAGGTGTGGAGAATGAGGAGACAGAGGCGTCTATGTGGAGGGATGTTCCCTGCTAGTTTTTTCAGCTGTTTGAACTTCCTTTGTTTTCCCTTCCTGCTTCATGGCTCTATTTACTGCTTAATGCAAATTAAGGCAACATTCCTTTATTTATGACAGACCTGTTTGCCAGCTTCTGCTTGGACAGGATTGTGTGATTTGGAACATGTATTAATGACATCATACAGGGAAATCTTATAATTTCACATCTAATGTTGCCACACATATATTTATCAGGATAATACTAACCAGCAAATTATGAATTTTCAAATGACCTCTTAGAAGGCATACCTTGCATAAAAATTACTACAACAGCATGTAGGATGTGAATATAAAGGTGTATTCCATCACATACACCATAATAGATTTTAAGGTGAGAGGGATCATTATGACCAGGTAATCCAATCTTCTGCACAACACAGGCATTAGAATTTCACCCAGGGATTCCTGCAACAAACTCAAACCTTGATAGAGTTATCTTGTATTGGGCATCTTTCCAGAATACACCTGCCATAGATGAAAGGAGAAGGACAAAGATAAACCTAAGTCCCTTGCTAAAAGAAAGAGATTCCCCTAGGATAGTATGCATTATTAACATAATCTAAAATAATCACCTAGAATACTAAGGTATCTCAATTTAAACATGCATTTTGGATAATATCTGTGGGATACTGAAATACTTTAAAAAAATTAGGAATGACTCCACTTGGGTAAGAAATAAGAGAGGGTAATGTTATTTTTTTATGATAACACAACCGTAAGGCATATGTTAAAAAGGGGAAATGAAGGCGTGCCTCATTAATTTACATGCTCCAGCCACTTTGCTGTGGTCCTTAGGAAAATCTGTGGTGTTCTGACAGGACAAAAGTACTTTCTTACAATTTGTGACCCTCCTAAATATGTGCTTTGCAGTGAAGTGAAGACCCAAGGTCACCATTATTTTATGGATTCCCTTTAGATCTGGGGATGCTCACTCAACAGTTTTGATAATACCTCCTTAGGTGTGATGCATTGGTAAAACCCAGTAGGAACAATATTGCTTATCAAAATTGAAATAAGCTCTTTCAGAGGAAAGATTCATTGCATAGCTAAGGGAACCGGTGCTGTCATGCTTGAAACTTCTGTCTGCAGGAGCTGTACTCTGTGCAAATCTGTTTTCTATCCTTGTGGCTCCCTCATTTAGAAGCTGTAAATTGTATCTCCTCCAGGTGTCACTTGGAGAAGATTTATAAGATGCAGCTATCCCGAGTTCTACATTTTATTTCATATTTGTTTCTGCTCATACGTTAACATGTTTGATGATCATTAGTAACATTCAGTTTTGCTGCTTGGAGTCTAATGGTTTATGAGGACATTTTAAATGAAGAATTATTAGGCATGCGCCATTACTAAAGCATACAGCATATACCATAGTAAAAGTACAATTTATATAATAGAGCTCAGATAGACCTAATGTAATTAGGATAAAACTAAGGGTCATAGCCTGATGTTTTTGTGTTACTGTATGTATGTATAAATCAAAACAGATTTATAACCATAGATCCTCTGCATGGGTTTTCTGTGGCACACTGCATTTTCCAATTATGAAATACTATCTTACAAATCTGCTTCTGCTATAAATCTAGATCCAAGATCATCACTCAAAACACATACACACATTTGACTATTGTACATAAATATTCCATGGACATAGGATAAACTTTTTTTAGTTTATCTATCAGCAAGTCTGTCTGATACCTATTAAGCGGTGGGTTTGAGAATGGGGATATAAAGTAGGAATCTCTAATCCTGATTCTTCACCTCACTCAGTCTGTGACCTTGGGAAAGTCACTTAAGACTCCCTGCCCAGCTGCTTCCCCCCCGCCCCCAGCTCCTACCCCCACTTCCCCACAGCTCTTGAGCGCAGCCCCTCGTTTCCCCCATTTTACATCAGGCCCTGATGTGGTAAGATGTTTGGATAGCAATAATACAATGTTGTTGTCATATGAAGATAGTTTATGTTCATTGTTTCCAATAGGCAATCTATGAAAATCCACCAGATTTTGCTGCCCGTTGGAAGTCTGTAGCCAAAACAACTAAGTTATAGATAAGTGAAACACTAGTATCAGGAATGAGCCTCATTGTGACACTGAATAATAGTGTGACGAAAGCCTTATGCTTATGAAAGCATCTGAAACAACAATCATACACGTCCTAGCCAAAAACTTCTTTAGCACTCTAGGAAATTGGGGATTGATCACTGGAGTCACTGGAAATGTTGCCATTGATTTCACTGACAAGCGGACTTCACTAGTGGAAGTAATTTTGATCTCTTACAAGAGCCATCTCATCCCATTTCAAGACCAAGAGGAATTTTATCCGGGCTCCATACTAAAGAGCCAGGTCCTCAGCTGGTTTAAATGGATGCCACTCCATTGTTCCATCCTTAAAACTCTTTTACATCTATGTTATGGAGCAACATTGACTTGTAAGATACAGAGTCACAGACCATTTTTGCACAAAACAAAACTAGCAAAGTGTTTCTAGAAAAAGAGCATTGTACATCACATAGGCTATACGCTATCGCAAAGTGGATGTTAGGTCAGCAATATGCAGCTAAACAAAGCAGCAGTGAAATCATCCAAGAAGTGGAGCTTTAAGCTGTCTGTAATGACTTGCTCCAGATATTTCATCATCTTGGAGTAAGTTTCACAGAGGGAAAGACACACTTGTCATCAGGAAGCCTGGCAGAAAGAGAATGTTCTTCTGCCATTTGACGAGAGCATAATTTATGTTAACAATGTCAAAAAAATCAAGATTCATACCTCTATTATGAGCAATTATTGCCTATGTGTCCTTTAGGGCAGGAATAAGATTATTTTCAGAGTCCATATTTTAAAGCCTGGGAAACTAGTATTTTTCCAGATTTGTTGCCAGAAACTCAGGGAGAAAACCTCTGAAGCAGAAATGAATTCTAGCTTGGCTCTTGATTTGAATATCATTCTAAGAATTAGACACTACTTTAAATCCTAGATCTTCTCCAAGGCTCCATACAGATGTTACAAAGCATCAAAGAGACATGGTGGATGAGGTAATGTCTTTTATTGGACCAACGTCTGTTGGTGAGAGAGGCAAGTTAGAGCTCTTTTTCAAGTCTGGGAAACTAAGCATAAAATACTGTTTCCTGGCTTGAGCCAGATCTTGCAAACCTAAAAGGTCTCTGTTATACAGGAAATCACATCACAATTGTCCCTTCTGGGTTTATAATCTATGAAAGAGTGGAACTATTTGAATGAGTAAAACTACTTATCTGAGTAAAGAATTAAAGGTTAGAGTATTTAATTAAGAACTAGTTCTCAGGAAGGTACAATAGTAAGTGATAAAGAAAAATCAAAATCACAAGGTCACTCTGAAACAGCAGAGCAGAGCAATATGAAAAAGAGGTTTGAAAATTGACATGAAAAGTTTAGGTTTATTTATTTTAAGGTAGAATATAAAAGGACAAAATCTGTTCTCAGATTACATTGGTGTAAATCTAGAGGAACTATGTTGTCTGAGACCCACTTTGTCTTAAAGTTGGTATACAATGTGTATGGATCATATCAGTTAAAATGGGTTAATTTCATTCCAACATTATTACTGTATTCCAAGGATCTGGGCTTTTGTGGCACTGGACAAGTTGAATGGATCAATAACTGCCTAGGGCACAACTGAGGTCTGGTAATTTTCTCTGCCTTGCCACTAATTCACATTGTTACCCAAGGTGTGTTATGCAACCTCTCTCGCTACATCATAGTCCCCTTTTATAGAGAGGGAGATTAAGTATACTTACCCACATTTGTAAAATACTTCCAGATCTAGAGTTGAAAAGTACTATGTAAGTGCTAAGTATTGTATTATTATTAACAAGAGTATTAAAAATTGCTTCAAATGGCGTATGGACAAACTGTTACCAAATTTTAATGTAATTTGCATTGTATTGCTTTCGTGTCAGAGAGGAACTAATCAGTCTATAAAAAAATAAGATGAAGTGAATTTTTTATGAATATGAAATTTTATAATTAGTTCCACATATTCCTCAGGAAAAATGGAGCTGCTAATCACAATACTTATCACTTTTCAGCTTTGATGTGCTTTTCTTTACTAACATAGTCATTTTATTTTCTCAGCCATCCTGTGAGACAGTTAATAGCCCAAATGTGGAGCCTTTACTCATGCTCAGTCCCTCCACCTTCACTGTGAGCCTGACTCATCATTGTATTATTCCAGGTTATACTACTGTGACATGGGAGTAACACAACAATGTAACAGGCCCTTGGTTTTTGCTTACTGGACAGTGGGTGAAGTGTAGACTAGAAGCATTTCTGAAAGACAGTCGTAAAGAAAGCTTCAATAGTTAACGCGGGTGACGCAGTAATATTTGAAATGAGCAAGGGCTGCAGACTTCAAATATTATGGGTACGTCTAAACTGTTGTCAGAGGTGTGACTGCAGCTTGCAGAGGCATACCTAAACATGGCTAAAAATAGCAGTGAAGACATGGTAGCACAGTACAAGCCCTATCAGAACCCTGGATGTGTACTAATACTAGTCTATTGCACTCAAACAGACATCTATAGATTCTCTTTCCCCTCTAACAATTTATCTGAGATTGTCAGCCAACATTTGGTCTAAGAATCTCTTGCAAAGCAACCCATTCCTCAATCTCATAGATGAAAAATAGTATTAGATCATTTTGGAAGTCAGAGCTTTCATATCTATTTGTCCAGGGTTCTTCTGATACATATGAATCAGAAAACATTTTTTTCTGCTATTACCAGGACCCTATCATCAAAACCTAACAATTTGGCCTTGATCCTCCTTTTTAATTAATACTAGTTAGGGAAGAATTGCTGTCTCTTCACTCCGCTACTCAAAATTTTCTGTGGAGAGCAACACTATTTCATCAATGCATTAAGGGTATACTTTCAAAGGGTGTAGATTAGTAAAGCTTTGCCAGTTTACACTAGACAAGTGTTTAAGTCAGTAGGCCAAATTCATTTCTAGGGTAAATCCATTTAGGTGAGTTATACCTGGAATGAATTTGGGCTATTATATCTATTTGGTGTGTAGGCAAGATTTGGTTCAAGTACTTGCCTCTGTTCAAAGTAGCTAGCATGTGCTATAAAACCGTTTGGGCATAATCAAATTTTCCATTTGTGCACATTACACATGACAGAGAATTGAAACTATGTTGAAAAACACTGAAAGCTGCCAAGCAGGTAAAAACGAAAGCCCTGAAATACACTCCAAGTCTTTCACATGAGTTTCATATTTTATTGCATGTGATTCTAACCACCTTGCAATAAACAAACTCTCTGGCCAACAGACCATGCTGGGATCCTTCTAACAGATGGCTGGCTGTAAAATATTTTCATAGGTAATTTTAAGTTAGCAGCATCTTTGACTTTTGCTGTCTGGCTATCATGCTCCTGGTAAGTTATACATAAGTGGTTTTTATCTCGCTTCACCTTATAGATATCTAAATATATGAAGTCTAAAGGATAGCCATGGTAATCTCTGAGTGGGTTTGGGTGAAGATGTATGGAAATGGGCATGGGAATTCTTTTTATAATGTACTAGCAAAAATACCTGGTGTTGCTCGGGGTATTTGTAATTGGAAACTGGGATGTAAAAAGACTACACTATTTTTTATTAATACAAATTTTGTTCAGAAGTCTCTAATTAATTTAGTTCTCTTGCATTTAGATGTGGGGGGGAGGGGGGAGAGAGCTGAGCGAGTGCGGGGGACGTTGGAGGGGGGGCAGTGGGTGAGATTTTAAAATTTTCCGATTCTTACCTGAGGGGGGAGAGAGCTGAGCGAGTGCGGGGGCTGTTGGAGGGGGGTATTATTACATCATAACTATGTCACAGAGAACAGCAGGTGTTAACCTGCTGCCCAGCTGATGTTAATGGGCTTTAAAGAATTTCACCCCTAAGGGGTATAAGAGGTGAGATTTGAAATTTTTTTGATTCTTATCTTGATTAGGACCCTAAAGCCTACGACTGTACCAAATTTCAAGTCTCTAGCTGAAATGGTGTGGAAGGAGTAAGGGAACATACATACACGCACACACCATTTGACTTTTATATATATATAGACTAGCGAAAATACCCGGCGTTGCTCGGGTCAGTCGGAGGTGGGGAGGGGGAACACAGCTGAGCGAGTGCGGGGTCCGTTGGATGGGGGAGAGAGAAAACCCGACACCCCCACCTCACCCCCCCGACCAAACCCGACACCCCCACCTCACTTACCCCTCAACCAACCCAGACTCACATTTTCACCCCCCCACCCAAACCCAACACCCCCACGTCTCCCCCCTACCAACCCCAACACCCCCTGACCAACACCCACACCTCACCCCCCATAGACCAAACCTGACACACCCACCTCACTTCCCCCCCAACCAAACCCGACACCCCTACCTACCACCACAAACAAACCTGACACCCACACCTCACTTACCCCTCGACCAACCCCAACCCCCCTCAACCCCCAACCAAACCCAACACCCCCACCTTACCCCCCCACCAACCCCAACCCCCCCTGACCAACCCCAACCCCCACACCTCACCCCTCACCCACCCAGACACCTTCCCACCCCCCAGACCAAACCCAACACCCCCGGCTCACTTACCCCCCAACCAAACCCAACACCCCCACCTCACCCCCCCGACCAAACCCGACACCCCCACCTCACCCCCCGACCAAACCCGACATCCCTACCTCACTTACCCTCTGACCAAACCCAACTTGGGTCCGTCGGAGGTGGGGAGGGGGCAGAGAGCTGAGGGATTCCGGGATCCGTTGGAGGGAGGAGGGGCAGAGAGCTGAGCGAGTGCGGTGTCTGTTGGAGGGGGTATTATGACATCATAACTATATCACAGAGAACAGCAGCTGCCCAGCTGATGTGATTGGCCTTTAAAGAATTTCACCCCTGGGGGGCGTCAGAGGTGAGATTTGAAAAAATTTCGACTCTTACGGTCATTAGGACCCCAAGACCTCTAACTGTACCAAATTTCAAGTCTCTAGCTCAAACGGTGTGGAAGGAGTAAGCTTACATACATACACATACGCACGCACGCATACACCATTTGACTTTTATATATATAGATATGTGAAAACCATGAATGCACAATAACCACTATTCCAAATATTCGGTCTACAAAGGTGCTGCCTCCAGCAGTAGAGTTCACTGGGAAACTACTTTGATTCATAGAAAATGGAAGGTAGAATTCTTTCAGTTTCCCTGCACTGATGCTCCTACCAGCACAAGCAGCTTTTAAAGTCTATAATGCTTCCAACCACAGTATGTTCTGTACCTTCTATCTCAGCCTTCTTAGTTGATGGGACAAGCAGCAAAACTTTGGAACTTCACATTTGAACCAATGAGAATAATACATATCAGTTATTATAGAACCATAGATATGTAGGGCTGGAAGGGACTTTCAGAAGTCATTAAGTCAGCCACCTGTGCTGAGGCAGGACCAAGTAAACCTAGATAGACCATTCCTGACAAGTGCTTGTCCAATCTGTTCTTAAAAACCTTCAGTGGTGAGAATTCCACAACCTCTCTTGGAAGCCTATTCCAGAGCTAAACCACCCACATAGTTAGGAAGTTTTTCCTAATAGCTAATGTAAATCTTCCTCGCTACAGACTAAGTCCATTACTTCTTATCCTATCTCTGGTGGACATGGAGAACAATTGATCACGGACTTCTTTATAACCACCTTTAACATCTATGAAGACTATTTGCTTCAGGTTTTTTTTTTCCAACCTTCCCTCACAGATCAGGGTTTTTTAAACATTTTATCATTTTTGTTTGCTCTCTTCTGGACTCTCTGCAATTTATCCACATCTTTTCTAAAGTGTGATACCAAGAACTGGACATGGTACTCCAGCTGGAGCCTCACCAGTGTTGTGTACAGTGGGACAATTTTTGTTGCCCTTTTCTGAACCTTTTCCAATTCAAATATATCTTTTTTGAGATGAGGCAACCACATATGCACATAGTATTCAAGATGTGGGCATACCATGGATTTACATAGAGGTGATATGATATTTTCTGTCTTATTATCTATCCCTTTCTTAATTATTCCAAACATTCAGTTTGCCTTTTTGATTGCCACTGGACACTGAGAGGATGCTTTCAGAGAACTGTCCACAATGACTCCAAGATCGTTTTCTTGACTGATAACAAATTTAGACCCCATAATTTTATATGTATACTTGGGATTATATTGTCCAATGTGCATTACTTTGCATTTATCAACATTGAATTTCATCTGCCATTTTGTTGCCTGGTGACCCAGTTTTGAGAGATCCTTTTGTAGCTATTCCCAATCTGCCTGGGACTTAACTATTTTGAGCATTTTTGTATCATCTGCAAATGTTGCCATCTCACTGTTTACCCCTTTTTCCAGATCATTTATGAATATGTTGAATAGAACTGGGCCCAGTACGGATCCCTGGGGGACACAACTATTTACCTCTTTCCATTCTGAAAACAGACCATTTATTTCCTATCCTTTGTTTCCTATCTTTAAATCAGTTACTAACCCATGAGAGGACCTTCCCTTTTATCCCGGGACTGCTTGCTTTGCTTAAGAGCTGTTGGTGAGGGACCTTGTAAAAGGCTTTCTGAAAATCTAAGTACACTATATCCACTGGATCCCCCATGTTTACATGCTTCTTGACCCCCTTAAAGAATTCTAGCAGAATTCTCCAGCTATATTCACCTCTTGTACCAGATCCTGTGCGCCATTTAGGACTAAATTAAGAATCGCCTCTCCTCTTGTGGGTTCCAGGACTAGCTGCTCCAAGAAGCAGTCATTTAAGGTATCAAGAAACTTTGTCACTGCATCCCATCCTGAGGTGACATGCACCCAATTAAAATCCCCCATTATTATTGAGTTTTTTATTTTAATAGTCTTTCTAATCTCCCTGAGCATTTCACAGCATTTCATTATCACCATCCTGGTCAGGTAGTCGGTGCTATATCCCTACTGCTATATTCTTATTATTTGAGCATAGAATTACTATCCTTAGAGATTCTATGATACAGTTAAGATTTTTAATTCATTTGATGCTTCACTTTCTTTCACATATAGTGACACTCCCCACCAGCACAATCTGTCCAGTCATTCCAATTTACTTTGTACCCTGATATTACTGTGTCCCACTGATTATCCTAATTCCACCACATTTCCATAATGCCTATTATATAAATATCCTCACCCATCTTACTATTTAGATATATTATATATATAGTATATAATATACCTACACAGACACCAGTGCTCATGATTTATAGAGATATTTATAGAAAAAAATCTAGTTCAATTTACTTTCTTTGTAATGATCTAGAATTACAAAGTAATTTTCATGAAATGTAGCATGTGTGCAGATCTTGGTATAAACTAGGCACAAGCTTTGTTGATTTTTTTCAACTCTTATTCTTTTATTATCATTTTTTTCACTAACAACATCCAGTAGGTTTCTACTGCAATCAGAGAACAAGAGACGAGCCCTTCTGTGGCTAATTAATACCTATACATTCATACAGATTATAATAAAAGTTTATAGTGACTCACGGATAAAGATCCCATTTCAAAGGTCATAAATTCAAATCCTGCTAATGGTTTCCTTTCATTAAAATGCCTAATAACTTTTTTCCATCAACACAATTATACAGTACATCAGTTAATTCTTCCCACTTTTCTCAAGCAACAACAAAACAGGAATATTATCCATTAAACACACTTTAAAAAATAATAGTCAGAAAATTATTAGGTGTTTAAACAGTTTTGTTAAATGAGGCACAATTAGAACTAAGTAGTTTTCTTATTGTAGAGCTAATTGCTGTCCTCAGATAAATGCACAGAAGTCCCACCCTAAAGTTGTTGGGAACTGTGGGCCTTCTCTAATTCCCACGGGCTTCAATGTGCATTAATCAGACACAGTATGTCACATATCTAAAACGGCCTTAGAGTTTATAAACCACATATATGAGCTCTGAAACAGAGAGGGAGGGCCACATTTTCCCTAATGGTGTCTTGTTTAACTTGACTATATTATAAGATATGCACAGAGATGGCCTTAGATATGATTATGAGGCCCCATCCTCATCCCTCTGGCTGGTTTCAGTGATCTCTTAAGCTATTTTTGATCAAAGAAGTTTAGAGGGCATACAAATCTAATACAAAGAAAAATATCTTATAGGATTATCTGGTTGTGTTTCCAGATTTAGGAGTGCATGTATTTCTTTCTTATATGTTGGTTTCTCTTCCTAAATCAGGGCCAGATTGTGATACCTTTACAAACACTAAATAGTACCTTAGACTCACTGAGGTCAGTGGGACTATTTGTGTAGTAAAGTACTGTTCAGTCTAAGTAAGGGTATCACAGTGTAGCTTTCAGGGTGGCATGGTCTTTTTTACAACATTAAAGGACTTCTGGATGTGACAGGTTTCAGAGTGGTAGCCGTGTTAGTCCGTGTCAGCCAAAAAAATGAGGAGTCCTTGTGGCAACTTAGAGACTAAAAAATTTATTTGGGCATAAGCTTTGTGGGCTAGAACCCACTTCATCAGATGCATAGAGTGGAACATACAGTCTCTCTCTCTCTCTTTGCCCGTCACTCCCCAGCCGGGGTATGGGCCACCAACTGGTGTTGGTGTTTCAGTAGCAATTGGTTCCCTTACGGGGTCGAGTTGCTAGCCCCACGCCCATGGAACATACAGTAGGAAGATATAAATACACACAGAGAACATGAAAAGGTGGAGGTTTCCATACCAACGCTAAGAGACAAATCAATTAAGGTGGGCTATTATCAGCAAGAGGAAAAAAAATTGTAGTGATAATCAGGATGTCCCATTTCAAACGTAACAGTATTTTCCTACCCCAGCCGTGAGCCTGACCGTATCTTCTCCCTTCTTTCTCCCTTCATGCTTTTCCTGGACAGTACCCTTTCCACAGTAGAACCTTCTTGTGGCACTGGAAAGGAGACTTCTATAAGTATGGAGGAGAAGGTTGAATTTGCCTCCCAGTCAAATAAGAGGAGCTAACAGCTTAATGAAATAAAAACTTCAAGCCTCAACATACCATTTTGGATTAATAACTCTCCAGCAGCACAGGGAAGATGTGAGGAGGTAATCTAGTGTTACGATACCATCTGCAAACATTAAACCAGACAATAAAATCATCGCATAAAATAATAAGAAAGACGATTAAAAGGAAAGACTTAAAAACGGAGAGGAAAATAATGCATGCATGCCAGTGGTACTGAGGAGAGTGGAATCTCTTCCTCTTCTTTCTCTCACAATCTGGTAACATGTTTTTTGTGCACTTGTAGGGGTAGGATTTTATATTTGTACGAAAGGCCATAGTTTATCCTGCCAGCCACTCTATTGGAATAGCAGAAAGATATGACCCTCTGGGGTACTGGTAGAAACACATCTGACAGACTGTTCATGTCTGTAATGATGTTAAGGCAGGGACGGACCAGAGCAGTCCTTATGACTAATTATGGGCAACCTTTATTTTAGGAGAAGTTGTATTATAAAATATGGGGTCTTGTTTCCTCTATGTATTATACACTTCCCTTTAGTCATTTCTCTGTTTTAAGGTTTAGTGAGTAAAAGACAGGGTCATGCATTGTGTCTATGTTAATTAGATTAGAGGAATTCTGAAGGCCAGAGCCACAATGTGAACTGTTTTGATTAGAAGATTTAGTGAGGTTTAATTTCTGATGCCTTTCTTGCTCAATATAAAATACTACTGTTTGTATATCTTTGAAGGTCTCTGTAAAAGACG
Source organism: Sternotherus odoratus (assembly GCA_032164245.1). NCBI lineage: Eukaryota > Metazoa > Chordata > Testudines > Kinosternidae > Sternotherus > Sternotherus odoratus. The sequence goes on from JAVMKO010000004.1 coordinate 35,599,756, forward strand.
GTTTCTGTGAATGAGGAGTGCATGCATCAGGAAAAGATAAGGTGTGAAGGCCATTGTCGGATCCAGATGGTCAAGGGAGGAGGAATGAAGAAATTTAACAGACTTATTAACACCGGAGAACCATCAATACGAATCCATGATTGAGGGAAGGCAGATTGACAACCCTGAGGTGCAGACTGGCACCCCTAAAGACAAGACAACTGATTAAATCAAAAAGAGAGGATGGCCCTCTGGGTGGTGTTTTGGAATGTTAACATGAGAAGAGAACACCAGTTAAGGAGTAACCGATCACAAACTGGCACAGCAAAATCCATAGACTTCAACAAAGAAAAAGGACTATAAGGATAGGGTGCTTTGCCATGGGACTTTGGGTTTGTCTTGCCACAACTCCAAGAGCATCGGATCGGGACAGACAGAGCCCAGCTCCTCTCTGTGACCAATCTGCCTGGCCACTAGATTGATCCAGACTATGGACTGGTAAGTACAAACATCAAGTGGCAGGACTGTGTGTGTGTGTGTGTCTATGTGTGTGTGATTGAAAAGGATACGCTAACTGCTGTATTCTCAATAAATGTGGCGTGTTGCCTTCTCCCCTATAAAAGATCTTGTGTGCTTTGTATGGGCATAACACAATTCCAGATAAAAATCACTCAATATATATTCAATAATGTCTCAAAAAAAGGAAACATTTTATATTTAAAGCATGATTCCCAATACGAATTTTTTTATTCTTAACATGTCAGAATAACAAAAAATTAATTTAGAAAGCTATGCAAGTCAGTAAATGAATCCCTTCATTTCCAAAGTTGACTGTCAAATTGAGGGTAGGTCATTTGATTTTAAGCTTGTTTTGCATCACTGAGTTTCTCACAAAATGTTAAGCCCTGAGAGTATACTAAAATGAAAAATGTATTTTAATTATTTTCCATGAGTTAAACAAAGGGACTTTAAACTGTGTCTTTGTTGCTACAGTTTTCCATGCATGAAATTTTGAGAACTGTACATTACAGAAGCAAGCAAGGGGAAGAAATTACCCAAATATATATTTAGCCTCCCTATCCTGCAAAGGCTTAAGGACATCCATAATTTTACACACAGTAGTCCCATAGAAATCAGTGTGTTAAACTCCACACATACATATCACTTTGTAGGATGGAAGTCTGAGTTCCCAGTGTTTGTAATGAAAGATAAGCAAGATCATTGATAGTGCATGTAAGGGAGTACAGCAGAATTGGTGCAGTATTTTTATTATGAGTTACAATCATAATATTTTTATATTTATAACTACGATGAGTTAATTTTGCTTTCCACAGTAGCATTAAGTCAATGTAAAATAAACAAATAAATGCATGGAATGAAATCTTTGCCATGTCCATCACACAAATACATCCATTTATAAGTATCAGTTAATAACTGAAACTCATTATCTTGTACTTCAAGTCATATAACATATTGTTTAATCTAAGTAAAAAAGATACATTCAAGTAGTTTTGTGTGCTCTATTATAAATTTTTATTTTAAGGCCAGACTGGGAAACTGTAAACACATGGTCTGAACTCCTGCATAGCATAGGCCATTGTCCTTTCTTAAATTAATTCCTGATCAAGTCCAATCACCATTGTTGAACTCAATTATATCTTTCAGAAAAAGATCTGATCTTAATTAAAATATTTCCAGTGATGCAAAGCCCATCATCGTGAGCTGAGTAATGAAGCCTCTGAGTTCTCATGTCACTAGTCTTGACCTGAGATTTTACAATAATCACAAGGGGGGGTTAATGTGGTCGAGGATACTTCGTGCTGGTTTGGGCATGTCTTCTAAAGGAAAGGAGCCTTTTCCACCACATTTTTGCATAATGGAAGCATGCACAAATTTAGCATCAGCAATGCTAACCTGAACATTCAATTTTTTTTTCATTAAAATAAGAAGCAACTTATGTGCTTCATGTTTAGAATATTGTTTCCGATGAAGCAATTTCTGTGTTTCTGATGAAGATGTGTATAGCCAGTGCACTAACAAGTGGTCTCATCTTTTATACTTAAATTAAAGTATAGCTTTATCTATGACTAAGTTATTCACAAAATCCATGCCCTCCCATGTATTAATTTACACAATACTACTTACTAAAGGAATTTTCTTTATCGCTTTCATGGTCTAGTGCCAAACGATAGCTCATCATTTTTCAATAGATGTTTTTACACTAAAGGAATTAGGAGTGATAGTCCTTATTAGACAGATAAACAGTGCTACTGGGCAAATACAAACCAGTACTGTGAAATGGAAGATAAGCAATGAAAATGATTAATGTTGTAACTCATTGGACATTCAATTATTTAAGAGAGAGGACTGTAGACTGTTTGCTTTTTTATGCTTGAATGATGGCTGGGAGTGACAAAAATTGTTTGGCTACAGAGATGCATGAGCATCTTGTACAGGATCATTTTAAAAACACATCCAGATGGTGCAACCATAAGGGACCTGAGGCACATTAGGCACTACAACACACAACCAACTCAAACACTGTCAGAGTTCACAGAAACATTAGTACTTTTAGGAGAATCCAATTCATCTTCACACCCTAACAAAACAAAACAAAACAAACATTCATATTTGTGATGAACTAAGGCCCAAATCTTGGTCCTAACAAAGTCAGTGGTTAAATTCCACATTGACACTGATGGCACCAGGATTTGGCCATCAGACCCAAATCTTATTCCTTTCTCTACCAGAATGCAGAACTGAAAGAGCAGTGGAACCAGTGTAGTTTCACTTGCAGAGGGGCAGGAAATAGATCCTGTGGAGGAGAGGGGTGGCTTTTGTGGACTAAAACTCAGTTTTGCAGAGGCTTCACTGATGGTAATATTTATGGGGCTAGGCAGGTAATACCACAGGTATGGTCAGTAAATCCAAGGTTAAGTGGATTTATCACCAGCCAAATCTCTGTATATAAGGCTATATTAGCATCCTATACTCTAGGCATTGGATGAGAGCTGGATCACTCACAGAATACCTTTTGTGCATAGACCATTTACTTGGGTTTGCACAATTATGGCATTTGATCTTCTGATAATACAGAAAAAATAATAGCAAATGTGGTTCCTTGGCTATTTGCCATATGCAGACCTTCTGGTGGGAAAAAAAAACATATTAGGGCCAGAAGGCTAAATCCTGCTTCCACTTACTTACAGACCTTTCCCCTGACATTAATATCTAATGGACTACTCACATGAGCAATGACTACTCAGGGGAATAAAGTACTGCAGAAGCACTATGTTTTACACAGATTGTCCCAAAATTCCCTAGGGAATTAAGGGCCTCTGAATCCAGAGCCTATTGAAATCAATTATAGTCTTTTCTGTTGACTTCACTGGGTTTTGGATCAGGCTCTAAATAAGATGGATGGTAGTACTGCAGAAAACAGTACAGACATTTTATGGTAAATACGTTAAAACATTCAGTCAGGAGGCAAATAACAGAGGGAGAGAGAAATTAGGAAACATAAAACAGGGTATGCATTTGTAGAGATATATAATTTATGCCTCAAGGGAGCTGTGAAACACAGAACTGAAGTCCAAGTGACTCTAGCATCCAAGACGTGTACATATCTTTGTGACCGCACACACTGTTCATTATTCAACTTGCACAATGGCATTTTTGTTTTAATTTATATCAGGGACAAAATAATATGGAATACATATTTGAAAAAGCTTTTTAAATTGTATGCAAGACTACTTTTAACTAGTATTCTTTTTTATGTAGTAATTACTTTAATTCTTTTTCTTTTTCTATCATTATACATGAATTTCATTACACTATCTCTGTGGGGATGCACAATGGTTCACTTTGAGTTTCACAATAATTCCATACAGTGATTGCATTCATGAGAATAATCAGCCCCTTCATTACCCCTTCATTAACCTTTAACCCTCAGTTTCCTATTTCCTGCATATCTGTCACAGGAATGCAACTCTATGGTCACTTTTGCATCATAATACTAGCACTCGGCTGCTGTATTCAGCTAAAATAAAAGGAAACTAAATCGCAGACTTTTGAACTCCTTAGGAACCGAAATACTGTAATAGGAATGAAGAAGTGAATACTATCGATTAATGAATGAATAATGATAAAGACCAGAATAGAACTGTGCATGAAGATGACCAAAAAATAACTCTGCATATGCCAGAAGTGGTATTAGAAAAAATAGCTTGAGTAAGAGGAAGGAAGAGGAAAACAAAACAATAACCCCACAGCCAAATATTTTAAATTTTTCAACTTATTTTAACACAATAATATGTAAAATAAGAACCAAAGCTGATTTGAAAGGGCTGCTTTTCTAACCGGCACCTGTATACACCTTCAAAACTGATTTGCTTCCAGAAGCATTACCCATTTAAAGTCCATTAAAACGATCATTCAAAGTCACACAACAGGCTGGTCTTATATTTCTCATGTCAAGGCCTGATCTTGCAAACATTTAGGCCTCTTGTGTCCCCCTGTGCCTGTCCACATGCAGTTGCAGGGTCAAGGGCTTACTTACGTCAGTAGTCCCACTGAGCCCAGTTTCTACTCACTTCTCCCCTAGCTGCTCCCTGCAGAAGCGTCTTGTCCTCAGTTCCTGTGTGTCCCCAAGTATCCACAGTTGCTATGTGGATAGCTCTGATCCACAGAGTGGATGGGGATGAGGTGGGCGGCTTACTCCCTCAAACCCTATATAATTATTAACAGTAGATGTAGTCTTTTTAGTTGGAAGTCACATGCTGAATGCGCTTGTCTGTATCAGACCATCATAAAACATTGTACACATTGCTTAAGCATATGTTTGTTTCATACTAGATTTCAAGTTGTATGAGATTACACTACATAGTGGAATAGCATTCCATAAATATCTAGACAGTTGTGTATCTTAAGGCTGCTGTTTTCTGATCAGATTCTGTAGGTGCAGTGTTGCCAACTCTCATGATTTTATCTGGAGTCTTTCAATATTTGGCATTTTATTTTAAAGACCCAGCTCCTGAAGTCAAGTAATCAGGTGAAAATCTCAGGTTTAATTTTAAAAATAAGTTTCTAGGCCTTCTTGGGTTGTGGAGAAAACCTTGAAAACGTTAACTGAGTAACTTACAGGCTCAGAAACCAGAAGAAAATTGCTATATATCAGGATTATAGGACAATCTCAGGATTTTTTTAGTCCTGACTCAGGATTTTTAAACAGCTGAGACTGGCAATACTGTGCTTCTCAAAAGTACAAGAGAAAGCATGAATGATTTGTGAATGTCACCTGAACCCAGAGATGGATCACTGCATTCCAATAGATGTGGTTTTGATCTATGACACTATTTATAAACCACGGCAGCATTTATTCCTAGCTACTATTTCTTTTCCCTTTATTTCAATCTCCTTTTCTGCCACTAATCCACCTCTCTCCTCTTCTTCAGGGTTGCTGATCCAACTATTCCCTCTCTCCCTCCTCTCCAGCTGCTGTGCTTTTCTATTACATTCCTTGGCGGCCTCAGAAGCTGTGAAGTTGTATATTCTATTAAAAATCTGTATTGGAAATTCATAACATATCCCTGGTAAAGTTATTATAACAGAAAATTTCCACTCTAGATCTTCTGCCTGATAGCTCTAATAGGAACATCTTGCTGGCCACAGGTGTTAGAGATCCTGGCCACATTAGGGTTTGTAACCATATGTGAACCAGTTTTCAAACAAACACAATTGTTATGTAGTTTACATCCATACCTGCAGGTAACAGGGTTGCAATGTGTTACAACTGTGCTCATAAACCACACTTTAGACTTGGTACCGCATAAATATCATGTTGATGAATGATTTATTTATTGGTCATTGGTATCTAACCGATGGCTCAGAAGCACCATCCCTCCATCTGCCTCGCACTACTTTCCGCTGCAGTCCCAGTGGCAGCTCCAATGTGAGCGCTGAGTGATCTGAGTGGCTGCTATCTTTTCCTGGCATAACTGCTCAACAGCACACAACTTGTAGTACAGGGAAGCCTGGAGAGAGCATCTCTGGCTGATCCATTACCTGTTTCCTTGCCAGGTTATGGAATCCCAAAGACAGAAGGATAGGAATGTGACTAGCTATGCCTGAGCCTAATGACTAAGTCTAATGACTCCCTTCTCTCACTGTTTAATGAAGTATTCATGCAGGCCTGATCCAAAGCTCACTGAAGTAAATGGAAAACATTCCATTGACTTCATTGAGCTTTGGACTAGGCCCAAGTATGGACCACTGAGTCTAAAGGAGTTTTGCTATTGATTTCTGTGGAGCAGGATTGCAGGCCTATCATCATACATTCAAAGCATTTTTAGCATGAACCTGATATACAATAAACCTGTACCATGCATATCATTGGATCCAGGCCTTTTCTGGAATTTGAGGTGCAGTCTGGCAAGATGGGGCAATGCAATAGCAATAATGTTGTTCAAATGTGTAGTTAAATGAATAATTAATACATTCAAAATATTCACAGTGAAATGTGAAATTACCTGAAGTCTGAGTCACAGTAAGCTTCAAAATCTCTTACGTCCTTTTTTCTTTCCAATTTGCCATGTTTATGAATTTTTTACTTGCAAAAGACCCACTGTAACCCCCAAAATGAGTAAAATCCAAACAGAGCTAATTTTTTAATTCAAAATTCAGTATGTTTGAAATGTGGTATTGTATATTTTAAATGAAAAAATACTTGCTTCATCAAATTTTTCAGTTCAGAGAAAGTTAAGGGACACAAGTATGAAATATTTAAATTTTCCCATTTTGCACAGTTACAATAACCATTTAATGTTGAGGATAACTTCACTTTCCTCATTTGAGACTTTTTTAACAGTGAAGCCAAAGCTTTTGTCCATAATTTTAATAGTATATCTTTTAAAAGTACAATAGTTTTTAAGATTGTTTTGATAAGCTTAAAAAATGTTGTGTTTATTAACTGGATATCAGTAAAGATTTATCCAATTATCAGGGACTTTTTCCTGCTCCTTGATTTACCCAGTGTGTGTGCCCTATGATTTAATGCAGTTGCAATTCAAACAGATATTAGCCTGTTTTTTGTAACAGCGCTACCTGGTAAATCAAGATGGAGAAATGCCCAGCTGAATCAGCAACTGTGCTAAGGTGTCCTAGCTGAAAGTTGCTTTTTGCACTTCTTATATATAATTTTTAGTTCAATATGCAGCAAACTGCCCAGAACTTCACTTAATCAAAAAGACAAATTTCCCTGTATTGAAAAGAGACGTGCCTATATACAAATTCTGCTAACAATCAATATGCCGTTTACTATTAAAAACAGACACTCCAGTGTTTGACATTTGTATACAAAGCAGTAAAGATTGAGTCACAGACTGAGCTGACCTTTTAGAGAGGCCGGGACTCAGCTGCACCCAGGTGAAAGGAATAAGTTCTGGAGTCACATGAAAGAAGATGGTGATTAGAGCCAGGCCTGTGAGGATATAAAGGGCAGCCTGATTTCAGAAATTATGTTAGGGATAAGAAGTGAGGCTCAGGCTCTTCTGGGCTTCTAGGAAGATGGTCTGAGAGCTGAGGTCTGGCAGCAGACTAGAAAGGCTGGAAATCAGTCAGTGAGAGGAAAGTCCTAATAGGAGAGAGTAGAGAAGTTTGCCTCAAGTCCCAAGGGTGGACCTGGGGAGTGAAACCAGCAGGGAGTAGATAGCCTCCTCCAGAAAACCCCTGATCGGGGAGAGGACATGATATATAAATAGAACTTACATTACACTATTTAATGGGGAAGAGATGAAACTCAGTCCCCGAAGTGCTGAAATTCTGTGGCTGCTGAGAGTAGACCAGCCCGTGAGTTGTCCTAGGTTGAATTCTGCCCTCATTGAAGGAATTCTCTGTGACAGCCTGCTCCTCGGGAGAATAGAATGGTGGTGACAGCAGAGGGATGGGACCAATGGGCCCACAAACTCTGTGGAGTCACTGCTCTATAAATCCATGTAGAGGCAAAAATGGCCCAAGGCAGTGATTGAGGATTATGTTCCACAGATGCACTCATTCATGGTGTAGCATGAGGCCTGCTTCCTCAGGCTATCCAGAATTTCAGCCTCAATACAAAAGATCAAAAGCAGGACTCATTTGTACAGTGAAGGGTTGTGCATCTGCTGTGTTTGTCCTTTTTGTTGACGCTAGTTTGTTTTTTTTCACTTTAGAATAATAAACAATACAACCACTTCTGTCATAAACCAAGATATGGAATTGGAAACATAAGAGAACAAAGTCCTAATTGTAAATATCTGAGTTTTATGTGCCACATATAAGAGAGAATTTCTCTCATGACCCAAATCATGCATGGAATAAAAACTTCAAAATGATGAGAGAGGGCCACTATATGAAAGCCACATTTCTCCAACAAAATATTTGCATAATCATAAACATGCCAGGAATTCACTGTAGTTCAAATACAGCATAGTTATGAACAGAATAATTAAATTACAATTTTAAATATGTGAACTATCAACAGTGTAATATAAATGACACTCTACACTGGGAATATTGATGATGGGTTTTGTATTAGTCAACAAAACAAAATCTTCCTAAAGCTCTGCGTATTTTCCAGTCCTTAATATCACATTCTTTAGTAGAACACTCCCCTGGCCTTGCCTAATTCTTATTCCTGAGCAATTCACTTCACAGCTCCACTGGGCAGCATCTTCAAACATATCTCCCCAAGAGTTCCCTGTAAAGATTTTTTTTTTTTAGGTCATTAGTGTATCTTCCTTAATTTAGCCTATTGTCAGAAAATGACATGTTTCCATTCATATCTTTGCTTGGTTGTCAAATAAAAGCATAACCATGTTGCCAAGCAACATGCTGCTGTAGCTCCAGCTACCACTTGATCCTACTGCAATTTGCACAGCTGATGGCTTTCAATCATTGGAGCTGTGTGACTTAAAACTAATTCCTCAAGAGTGAGGGGGGAGAGAAGCTGAAGTACTATCAAAGGCATTGGGGCTGAGAGAGAGGAGACAAATTGAAATGGTAGAAATTTAAGAAGAAAAATGTTAACGAATGGAGTTGGGGAGAGAGGAAGGAGGCAACCGTATTTATGGTCTAAAAAACGGGGGAGAAAGAGTGGGAATAATTCACTGAGCTGATTGAGCAATACATTCCAAATCTTATGTCAAATCAAAGAGAAAAAGAACACTGTGAATCTATATTCTGTGGGATTCAGTTCTTTATTTTCATGTCTGTTTTCTCTATACATAATAACCATGGGGGTTTCTCAATATTGAAGAATAAGTACACACACACACACCCCAACACAGGAAAACTGTCAGATAGCTCAAGTCACAAAATATAAGGAGATTCTGGGAGTATGGGTTCATACTGGTCTATGTAACAAATGAATATGAGCCAATGGCTATCTGAGCTCCCATTTGTTCAGGTAACAAAACAACCATACACATTCATAGGAACATAGTGCAATGCACATCAGGGACGCAGAGGTTGCCACACCAAAAATTCACAGACATGAGAAAGGAGGAAGAGTTAAAAAGGGGGAAAAACAGGGAGATCTTCAATATTGCATATGAGATACAAAAGACACTCTTGGGGAAAAAAAGAGAGAGAGCAGTTGGCAGCATCTCTGCAGCGGATAGTTGACTTTTAAAAAAAGAAATACCCAGGAAAATTGCATAATAAAGCAGCAAAGCTTTAGGAACATTTCACAACAAAACATTACCGAAAACACTATGAAAGTTGACTAGGTTCAGGTTTGAACATGGACACGACAGAACTTTTACATCTTTTATCACAACTTACAACATTTTTCCTATCTCTGGACTTGTACAGATTTGTCAAGTTTTATTTTGATTTGGAAATGAAACCCGTGACATTTGGTCATATTGCTAGAGCCAGAAAACCTACAGAATCTTGGGAAACCTTGCAAACAATTTGTAGTTCATGCTCAGCAGAACTCACTGGTGTCATTTTGAATTTCAGATTCTCTAGGTTAGAAGAAACTCAAAATTTATACTGTAAGTCAAGATAAAACTTGGCAAACGGAAGAGGATTTTAAAAGTTCATCAAAGTTATGCCTTGTCTACACTGGGGGTGGAGGGTAAGTTGACCCCTAAGTTATGCAACTCCAGCTATGTGAATAACATAGCTGGAGTCGATGTAGCTTAGGTCAGCTTACTGCAGTGTGTACACCATGCTGGGTCATCAGGAGATGCTCTCCCACCGACTTACCTTACTCTTCTCTTTCCCATGAGGTACCACAGTCCAAAGGAGAGTGATCTGTGGTTGATTTAGTGCATCAATCACCACAGCGTCGATCCCCAGTAGAGCAGACATGCCTTTGGATGGTGGACCTGAACTAAAATATTGGACAAAACCCCTCACATTTAATGGAAGATTGGATGTAGATCAGGGGACAAACTATAAGACTGATCCAAGCCAGAATATCAGATGCACACTCCTAATATTCTGGGGATTGATTATGTATCAAAACTCTACTACCTATGCAAAGGAAATATGATAGGATTAACACCATTCTACATTTGAGCTTAATAGTTATGATCAGAATTTTACTGATGCAAGACCAATTACATCCAGACACTATAAATCTAGTAAATCAATTAATTGTGATGCATTTCTGGTCTAGTTGTTTGAACACATTACTGGTAATGGGAAACTCCTGTATTTACTGACTTTGATGGAATCATTCACGGTAACAGGCATTATGAAAGACTGTGTTTCATAAGATCAGGTCCTAAGTGGCTAGATAGCAGCAATATTTTGGAAACTAAAGAGCTTCCTGACTGTCAAATTGAAAGAGGATCCATATTTTGTCCATGTATATTAAAGAGGAAATTAAAAATAGTGTCCTATTGTATAATACTAAACATATAATTTATTCATCTGTAACCTAAGCAGAAAAATATCTAGATTCTTGTATGTTAGAGTTCCATGCTTGTGATTATTAGTCATATCAATATTTGTATTTGTTGGTATTAGTTTAATATTGCTAATATATTGTTACCAGTAACAATTTGCCTGATTTTGCAACTCTTATGCACATTTAGGAGTACTTAATGAAAAGAGTAGTCCCTTTCACATCAATGAGCATCTTTACATGAGTAATAGCTACTCATCAAGAAGAAGGAGGGTAGAACTGATCCTATTGATATTATTTCTGTTATTACTGAACCTCTAAACCTGAGCTTTTTTCCAACATCTTCATTATAAATACTGTGCCCGCTCTAGCCAAGACTTTAGGCCTCAGCCAAGCACTGACAAATTCATTGCTGGAAACCAGTCTGTTTTACTTGTATGTTAGTATGGTGTGACATACTGGGGTGCAACAACCTGTAACTCCTCTGACTTTTGCCAGTCACCACACTTGATGTTCACTTAAAATTGTTATACCAGTGCTTAAAGTGTAACTCTAATTTGAAAGAGCAAGCTATATAAAAACCCTGCTCACTGAGCCACTGTGACATTCTGGCTATCACTAAGTCCAGCTTGCCTGGCTCCATGGTAACATTATTATAGTGTTTCAGGAGTTCACATTTGTTACAGAATTGGTGAAATCTAAATTACAGAACATGCCACCAATGTGGGGTGTCTGCCCTGCTTCTTGACAGTCTGCCCTGAAGTTGGTATTCACAGTCATGAACCACTCCAGAAAGCATGACAAATATATATTGCACACAATTTAATATATCAAAAGACAAGAAAATTGCTTTAAAAAAAATAATACATTAAACTGACTGGCACCGATCTCTTTTACATGCAGAATAAGGAAAGGGGAAGCAACTTTCAGTGTGAAATATGAAGACCCTTGCATAATTTTTAATTAGTAAAATCTATCCTTGTTTATCTTGAACAATTATACTTTATGTGGCTCAGTCAGAATATAATATAAGATTTGCATGGATAATAATGCATATTGCAACTGGTGGAACTTCTAGAACAAAGAAGATTAAATCCCTGAAGATGAGTTGCTAGAGAATGGGAGAAGAGTAAAATAACATAATAATTAAAAAAAAAACCTCTTTAAAGCAATTGAGGGTGAGCTCCAAATTGGGGATATCCTGGGATAGCTGCTCCCTAGAACTAGATCACTGAAGTGCAGAGGTTTGCAGATTCAAGTTTGACACAATTACATCAGAGTGTTACACATTTGTCCAAATTAAAAAGCCAAAGCAGCTTAGCTCTAACTATTGATGCAAACCATCTTGCAAAATTAACTCAGTCTGTTTCCCCTAGGCCTAATTCTCAATATAAAATTAGATCCTACAATGAGGTAATTGTTTCTAAAGGGAAAAACATATGAGCTATATTCAAGTTCGGAGCTCCCTTTCCCCATTCATTGTTCTACAGAACTGACTTTCATACATGCTAAGCAAGTCAAAAGGGCTGGGTGGCTGTCGAAGTGTGACCACCTGTGGAAGTCTGAGAGCATTTGTACAGAGGGGATGGGAAGCATTTAGGTTCATAATTTCATTTAATCTCCAGCTGCAAAGCCCACTCTGCTTCCAGAACATTAAGCTGTAATGTAAGTAATTTTATATCATTTTTAGCCACTGCTGTTCTTGCACCTGCATTCAGATGTTGAGACATCAAAGGGAATATATGAAGGTAGGGGGAACAGAGTAGTAAATTTAGGGATTTGCTTATTCATGTAAATCATCTCAGGTATGGCCTCTTTCTTTGATGTAGCCACCATGGCATAAGGTTGTAGGGTCATGGTTAAGCTGGAAAACTGTTTCTCATGCTGCTATATTTATCTTCTTCACAAACAAAATTTCAGCACAGTACTGCTTTTTTCCTTCCCATTTATCCCTTCAGTATTTTGCATATATGGTATTTGTTATTCTGATATCTATATGTCTGATGAGCAAACTGTTTGGCTTTCAAAACAGTTGAAAATAATAATAATGCTGTTCTGAGCATTATTAAACATCTGGTCTCTTATTGGTGCCTGAACTCTAAAAACTATTCCCATAATTGGGGGTAAGTTCCATAGTATGGAACCAAAGTTGCTAAAGGACTATGGCTCAAACAAACTAAAAGCCCAATCCTGCAAGTTCCTACTCACACGAGCAGTCTTTACTCATCCCTGAAGCCAGTGGTACAATTCACAAGAGTAAAGACTAGCTTCATAACTACTTTTTCCAGAATTGGTCCTTAAGTGATCATGATTCTGACCTGTGGGAGACTTTAATGTTGCAAGAATCAGAGAGGTAGCCGTGTTAGTCTGGAATAGCAGAGTTAACAAAGTCCTGTGGCACCTTAAAGACTAACTATAAAGTTTTGAAGCATAAGCTTTCGTGGGCTAATACCCACTTCGTCGGATGCAAGCTTGAATCCGACGAAGTGGGTATTAGCCCACGAAAGCTTATGCTTCAAAACTTTATAGTTAGTCTTTAAGGTGCCACAGGACTTTGTTAACTTTAATGTTGCAGACCTTGTTTATGTTATAGCATACTAGACATCCTCTATTTAAGCACAGCAACTCACATATGCCTAGATTTGGATTCACAAAGCCAAGGGAAAATAGTAGTTAAAAGGTATATTTCAGGAACAAGATTTCAAGGCCATTTCCTCCCTTTTCCTCCCTCCCCCTCCCCGCAGAGTACTGTCCCAGGCTGTAGGGACTCCAGGCTCTGAAATTGAGACCTAGATAGATATGTCTGGATATAAACATAGTTATATCTGTATTTCAAAACTAGTGCTGTGCTTCAGCGGGACGCACCCAGATGATTGGCAGCTGCACTAAGCCTGCTTGATGGACTATTAAGGGATACAACTAACCGATTGAGAGACAGCAGGGGCTACACCTTATGAGTCAGCAAGACTTGTAGGGGTGTGCCTATGGACAGCGAACTCCCAGGCAAAATTTTCCATGTCAGGTGCTGTGAAGCTTGTGTTTGGAACACAGAAGTACAAGCCACATGGCAAAAGAATATAAAAGGCAGCTGCCTCATATCCATTTTGTCTTCAGTCCTCCTTCTTACCTCTGGAGCAACTTTTTCCACAAGCAGAGCTCTGAACAAAGGACAGAGTGACCCATCCAAGCTGTGGATGTGCTCCAGAAGGACTTCCAAGCCAGCAAACTCACTAGTACTGCTAAGAACCTGACATATGGACTTTGAAGTTTCCATATGTATCTGAATGCTTTATTATTTAACAATGCTCTTCTTGCTCTTTTTTCTTTATAATAAACCTTTAGTTTTACATACTAAAGTATTGGCTGGTAGCATGATATCTTGGGGGAATATCCAAACTAGTATTGGCCTGGTATTGTGATTGGCCCTTTGGGGTCAGAAGAAAAAATTGTACAAGTGAGCAGTTTTTCAGTAGCTTCTCACTTTACTGGACCAATTGGGAGTCAGAGAACTGAAATGCAATAAAAAGGGGGTTGAGTGATTTCTTTTTTTAAGCTTCTTGGAAACTGGGAGTGGGGTAGGAAATCAGGAGTACAGTTTGACTAGTTGGTGAGTCTAACTTCAGCAATAACTACCAGTTTTGGGAGAATCTGTTTTCCTTTTGCAGTCTACCCTGATCTTGGAATTTTTAGTGTGGGCTTCCCCATGTACATTGGGTTAGAATTGGGCTATGGCTCTGCTCCTCCTTATGTTCCTGAACCAGCCTGCAGATTGGGATGAGTAGACAGGTAAAGCAGACTGCACCTGTCATGGGTTGTAGCAAGAGGTTCTCTTTGTGTGGTGGGAGCTCCAGGGGAGGGAGTTTCTTACTGCTGCCCCCATGACAGAAGAGAGTTGTTCATGCATAGCGAATGGCTTTCCACGAGAGATCCATTCATCATTCCTCCAGTTAGTGTCAGGGAGATATTAAGGTAATTTGGTCCATTGTGCCACAGACCAAACATATACAGACATGTAGCAAGCTGTGGACTCACCAGCGCTGTGCCTCCTGCTTGTCAGTCCCTGAAATAGCTCATCCAGCTCAAGAGCAGCCTCCTCTGGCCAGTTTCTCACCCTCTGTTACCTGCCCTGTTCTCTCCTCCCACTTCTGCAGTCCCTTTATCTCCACCAGTTCAGGTCCCACATCCCTTCTAGACCACAGGTGCTGCCCCATAGTACTGTCCCCAGACTCTGGATCTCCCCTCCCAGGGAACTTCAACCTCCTTGTACCCACCTTGCCTCAGTGGCTACTGCCAATTATCATCGTGCCCCTTCTCTCCAGGGCAAACTGCAGTCTAAAATGGCCACTCATCACTGGCAAGGTAGTTTGACCTACTGTTTTTTTCTTGGTCTGGCTGCCACCCTCCAGCCCTAGCGGTCACTGGGCCAGAGCTCCACAGGTCAGCCTGCCCTTTCCTAGTACTGCTCTGTCCAAGGTACCCTTGTCTAGATCAGGCAGCTAGGTCCATCTTGCTCCAGTAATGGAGCAAGACTCACTTCCTTTTTCCCAGGAGCTCTTCTTATACTGGCACATCTGGACCCTGATTGGCTGCCTCAAGTCCACTTGTAATTTTGAAGGGGTTAAAAACTTCCCAGGGCTGTTTTTAACCCCTTCAAAAATGGAGCGGGCTGACCACCCTGTTACAAGACACATAGCACTATGTCTTCACTTTTTCCATCCCAGGCAGTATGATCCCTCGGCTTCCCTGCCATTTGACTCAATGAAATCAGAGTGGTTGAAAAGGGGGTAAAATGTAATTTTTCATATAAATTCACTGATGGAAGTAACCTGGGAGTATGTTTGTTTGCACCTATCAGTGCGGGGAAGAATGCATCCTCCAGCTAGCATGTTTACAATTTAGTGGTACTATGATATTGGATCTCTTTCCTTTTGGAATTCTGGGTGGCCTCAGTAGATAAAAGTGCCTTTTTCCAGCTGAGTTGCCTCATAATGTTAAATATACAGGCATGTTGAATCTTACGCGAGGATTAGGTTCCGCGATTACAGCATAAAGCAGAAATCGCGTATAGCCAAAACCCATTGAGTTTAATGGCATGTTTTTTGGTTTTTTTTCTTTTCTTCTTTTGCCAATCGCGTAAAGCTGAAATCACACATGTTAAATGCGCATAAGATGCGACTTGCCTGTATGACTAATTCTGTGTTTAATCATTGTAAATGCATCCAGAAGCATAGGCTATTGGTGTATGTCTTGAATAAATATAAACAAATTATATGAAATAAGGGAAAAATAAAAATTTGTTGACATTTATATTTCTTGTGTGAAGAAACTAGAACTCTAAAACTATCCAGCTTGTAGATCCAGACTTTGATAGCCCTGGATACATTATGACTGCTACACGTATGAGAGCCTATTGCGTTCAATTGAGGAAAAAAATAAAAAAATTTCTTACTCTAGAGGGGCTTTTCAGCATAGTAATGAAAGCAAAAACAATCATTGCTACATAATTGCTCTGTATATAATGATATTTTCACTGGGGTTTCATTGTATTGTACCTTTTATATTTCACAGCAGTATGCTGTGGCTTTTCTTTCATTCCGTTGTCTGGTTTCATGCGGAGGAGTAATAGATTAACTAATATATGAAAGCAAAATATTGCACTAACATTTATTATCATGTTATAAAAATTTCCCTGGATACTGAAAAAGGACCAGGGTGGTGTAACACCTAAAAATATTACAGATCTCAAATGAGTCAAGTACTGAGAATTAAGTTTAAATCCCATGAAAATCACAACTAGCAGAATGTATATGACATTTTTCTTTTTTTGCTAAATCCATTTATTCTCATGAACATTTCATTAAAGTTAAAATCTAGGCATAATTCCTAACAGATTGAAATCAAACCAACAGCAGGTAACCTCCCCTTATACACAACCTTTCCTGACCAACCCCAGAGAACAGCAAAGTGATGTTGAATGCAAACATATTGAAACCTTTTCCCCTTTCCTAGTCAGGGACTCGTCTGATTAAATTCATCATAAGATTAAGGGGATATGTTAGTAAATCCCATCATAATCTAAAAGTGATGAAATCTTTCCTGAAACTCAATACATATAGGTTGGGCATCAATTTTCAAGATCAGTCCCCTCCCGAAAAAGCCACTTATTTCAGTGATCCCGCCTGCTGTATGTTTCCTCTTTAGATTTGAACTTCTGTTCTATTCAGGAGGCCTTTCGTACACTCAGTACATTATAAGTGTGCAGTACAAATAGCAACACAGGGTGCTTCCAGAGCCCTGCTGGCGTTGATTGTTATAGTGCTTGACTGCCCAGGCTTCTGTCAAGTGAGGACTCAAGTCAAAACTAACAATCTACCACTGTTCTTTTGTTCTGGTTTCCACTGATTACTGGTAGTGGGTGTACTGGTTTGGATAAAATATTACACATGATGAAAGTCCAAGTGGAACCTTTATTATTAATAGTGTCAGTAAAATCCATACAAGTAAGCAAACATAGTTAAATTCGATCCTCCTTTTTAACAGTAGTATCAAGATGAAAAAATCCATTGTGGTAGTGCAAAATATGAGAGCTCCTAATGTGTAATTATTAATTGGCATGTAGATTTTGGAACCATTGCTGTTTACCATACTGTGTAAATCCAATGGGGCTGACTATACAGAATAATGTATTTAAATTTACATTAAAATTACTCCACATAGATCTGTCATTAACATCTGAAAACACCTATCTAAATTTCCAAAAGAGATGGTTTTCCACACTAATATTTCAACTAATGATTTCCAATAGTTTGTTTTAATAAACAATTCAATTTTGAGGAACAAAAGTGGGTGGGGGGAAGCTGTTTTGGAATCTCTATTCCCTTCAAGGCTCTTCAGCTGGAAAAAAAATATTAGTTGTTAAAGATTCAGCTAATTTCTACTTTTAGCATGCATGAAAAATGACAAAAACCAACAAGTAATTGGCTTGATGTGGGTGTCTATCGTAGCTTGAAGGGCACAATACCCTTTGGGAAAGCCCTAGGCAGGCTGGGGAGATGCAATATAGCCATTTTGTGGCTGCCTCTTCAGCCTTTGGGCTGGAACAGCAGCTGTTGCCCTTTGCATCACCACAGAAGTCTCTAAGGATTAAATGATTTGCATAAGTATGGATACAAAGGGGCTCTCCTCCAGATTTCCCTTCCCTTCCATGCCAGCCTCTTAAGCACTGGCATGAAGCCCACTCTCCATTATGCAAAATATGCAGTGGAACCTCCTTCCCTCTGCTAATGTGGAGCTTTCACAGTATTGACAGTCTTGTATAGCTGCTACAGTGGCTAGATTCTGATCTCACTTACACTGGTTTTACACCAGTATAGCTCCACTGACTTCGATAAAACAACTCCTAATTTCCACAAGCATCAGAATAATCATGCTCAGATCTATACTAATACATAACACCTGTGGTTCCTACTTCAATATAACAAAATATCTGCACTAAATATCTACATGTTTAGTGCACCACACATAAAGCTCCACATTAACTATTTATGGAACTATCAGTGTATAAACAGACTGCAACAGAGATCTGTATAAATACCTCTATAGAACAAATAAATGATGCTGCACAAAATATGTGTGTATAACACAGTCACAAGCCAAGTGTTTGTACTTGTCCCCATATATTCTTATGTTTAACAACACTGCATCTAGTTCCTGTATTGTTGTTTTTCTTAGCGTTATTCCCACACTATGGCAGGGTCCGCTTAGAACCAGTGATACAACCAGGAGATACTCCAACCGATGCGTCGTGCCATCTGTCGCTGGAGGCATTTTATATCTAGTGCCAGGTGTGAAGCCTACAGCACCTAGTATTCCCAGGAGGTCTCCCATCCAGGTTCTAGCCAGGCCCGACCCTGCTTAGCGTCTGAGGTCAGATGGGAATTGGGCATGTTCGGGGTGGTACAGCCGTAGTATCTAGTTCTTGATAGATACTATCAAGTTAAGTGTGGTACTATATATAGGTTAGTACCTATATATAGGTATATAGTACCTATATATAGGTACTAACCTATATATAGTACCACACTTAACTAGGAGGGAGATCCTGTCCCTGTGCCTCTAAGAGGTTGTGGGGTGGGGACAAGGTGTTCTCCTGATCCTGGGACTTGAGAGGTCCCAACATAATTTAGGCAATGCCTACACTGCAATCAAGAGGTGTGATTGAAGCATGTGAGACTGATCTCAGCTACCTTTGTCTATATCAAAGCTAGTTTAAGTAAAGTAACTGTGAAGCCAGGGCAGCATGGGTGGCAGCTACTTGAGTAAGTAGTTGGGCAGTTTGGGGTTGTATTTCTAGGCAACAGATAGATAGATATACACACGCACTACATTTTGGAGATTCTTTGGGATGAAAAATGTGATACAAATGTAAGACCATTGGGGTGGAGGGTTATGTAATGGGTCTAATTATTATAATTCACCATTTTCTCCATTAAAGGGAGACTTGTTTTTTAAAATATATAATTCATCAGGCATTCACTTAGGAGAGCTTTACTTTAGGATAATAAAAAGTAAATAAAAGGAACAAAAATATGAATATATAGCATAGAAGGAATGAAAATCTCACATAGAAATTGTACTAATGCCTCTGCTGGAGTGTGAAATAATTTCCAACACATTGACTGGAATAGATAATGTTATTTTAAGAATTATTGAGCAGATGTTGCAGTGAATATTTTAAAAAAGACCTACTGATTCACAGACAGTGAAAGTTTTAGCAAGTATCAAAACATTATGGGCCAGAACCAGGGCCCATGCTAAGTCCCCTTTGTGCCATGCTGGTTGCACAAAGAGATCCTAAAGCAGCTTTAGATGGGCAACTTAAGGTTTTCCCCATCATGGAGGAATCAGAGTGGCATGGCACCAGTTCTGTGCCACGCTGCCCAATACTCTAGAATAGGATTCATGTCAGGGCTCTGCCAAAGGGGAGGGGCGTGACTAAAGTTATCTTTGCTCTAATTACCCCTGCTAGCATTGCTACTCCAAAGGGGTCGTGCTGTGTTGGCACAACTGCAACCAGTTCCATAATTATTCAGAGTTGTGCATGCGGGTCACACTAGGCCCTAGCAGTTCTGGGGGAGGAAGGGCATGGAAACATGGCGGGAAGCCACCTTTGCACTCCATCCCTCATGTGCATCCAGTGCTGTTTTACACACCTAAAGGTCTCACCCCGAAGCACCAAATGTAGCTTAAAGCTACAATGTCATTTCTCTCCACACTTCAACTTTCTCTTCATTAAGCATAAGGAATATCTACTACCAGAACTAACAAAAAAGGACACCAGCCTCATCTGAATGGGCATGGGGGTGGAATTATTCTGATTCTGCTCCTCAGAGAAGTACTGAAAAGATACCTAGAGGCATTCAAGTCACAAGTACATATTGCCCCAATCTCAACAATCATTCATACTGAAATGGGCCACTGACTCATCAGGTTATCATATTTATGATTAAGCCTCAAAATAGTGATTTGAAAGTATCAGGTGCACATATCCAGTTAATCTGATAAACTGTTAAAATACCTTTGTGTACATGATAGTAATCTTCATGCTTCCTATGAGTGCTCTCTAAGAACAATGGAAGCCTTGTTTGGGGAAAATATACCACCCTGACATTACAATACTTCCTGAGGCATGTAATCAGGAAGGGATCCTGCTATAACCATCTGTATATTAGAATGAAGCTGTAGCTCTCTTCGTCCACAAGAAGTCTACTTGAACTAATGGGATTTAAAAATATTTGCATACCAAGTCCAACTCACAAGAGTAAAAATTTAGGGTCAGATCCCCCGGTGGTATAAACTGATATCATTCAACCGATTTCAATGCAGTTATGATAAGTTACATCAGCAGAGGATATGTTTTGATGTCATACAAAGCTTTCCAAAATTACCTTGAGATATATTAGTGAAAACAAAATACATGCAGCATCATTGCAGTGTATGGTATAATAGACGGGTCATTATTAAAGGTGTCCAACACTTCTCATTTTAAGACCTATTTTCAGTTGCTGATAACATTGAAATTTCAGCCCATAAAGTTTGGCATAGGATGGGATGTCTGCATCAACTTAACTTATTTGAAAAAATTCATCAACAAAAATATGGTTCAGCTGTTTTCAAGGTCCAGGGGTAAAAAATGTTTTACCTATGTTAAAAAACAGATGACCTTTTGTTTGAAAAATTCTAGCAACCTAAGGCTGTAAAGCAGAGATTTGAAATTTGAGAGAGGATGACTTTTGTGTAAGAAAGTGCTCTGTCCTCTCCATGAAAATCCACCAAAATTAGGCCAAGTTATAAATCTGAAAAATTGCAGTTTACACAGGCATGACAGACTTAACAGCTAAAATCTCCAAAGATACTGTCCTCACTGAGCATGTATAAGCCTCTCAATTCCTAGTGCTGACTAGACAGCATCATCCCAGGTCTACAGGCGCTAAGATGGACTTTTCCTAAAATTGAAGCTCTGGGCTGTTCCAGGGTGGGAAAAAAAGCCAGGCACTAAGCAGGAAGCCTCTCTCTCCTGTGTTCTCAATGCCCCATCCCTCTCTTCCGCTGGCACCCAGGCAGCTTGGAGGAGGAAGCCATCTGAGTAGACAAAAGCCAGACCAGTGGGAAGGAAATGGAGTAGATTGTGACATATGGTCTCCTCACACTGCAGCTGGAGGGAGGAGAAAAGAGAAAAGCTCTGACCAGGAGTGAGGGGAGGGAGACTGGTCTGGTTGGGCAAGGAGATGGAGGCTGGCTGTGCAAGCTGACAAGAACTGGGAGCTTGGCAGTTGGGGAAAAGGAGACTGGAACTCAGACTAGAGGCCAGTGATTGAAATGGGTAGGGGAACGTTACCAGTTGGCACAGAGATCCCGTGGAAAAATATTTGGTCATGTAATTGAAGTCTGTATCATAAGGCCAGACATACATGGAGGCAACCTAAATTCTGGAATTTCCTAACTTTTCAGTGCTTTACTTTGCAACCTTAATTGTGTTCTTTTAGTGTGTGTGTGTAGTTACGTGTTATTTTGATTATATCTTCATACCATTTTGTGGTATGTGTGTGGGATTTATTTACTCAGAAAATTTCAGATCAAACAAATGGGTGCTCTGTGGTAGTAATTAAGATTAGCAAATTTAACAAAACCTTTTTTTTATCTGGAAAAAGGGTCCATTTCTTCAGACCTTATTTAGGCAAAACTACCACTGAAGTCCATGAGAATTTTTCCTACCCCTAGGAATAGACCCCCAAGATCAGACGCTGTCACAGAATTTGATGTTTCACATGCAGTACCTTCTGGCGAAAAAGAGCAAGGAGACAGGCATGCATGCATTTCTTTTTGGAGAAGTTAGAGATGAACTGTTTCTATGAAGGTTTGGTCCATATCTGACTTACCCTTCAACTTTGGGGTATCTGGTTACAGGGTTTTGGTTCAGGTTTGTTTCTTCAAAAGATTTGCTGCATAGGGTTACAATGGTAAGGATTCAAAACAAAAAAGAAAGTTGGAAAAGACATGAATCCTCTTGCTACAGGGCAAAAAGAAACCTTCAGTAGACCTGGGCTTAAAAATAAAAAACACTGTATAGGCATTCCATAATTATCTACTCTAGGACATCTTCCTCTGAGCATCTCATACTAATCACTATCTGCCACAGCATAGTGAACATGGTGGACAACTGAGCTGAATGGGTATGATAATTTCTGTATTCCAATGTACTTTATTTTGAATCGCAAAAAATAAAAATGAAAAAAGAAAAGCTTTGAGTTTGATACCTTTTGAACTGGGAGTGAAAGTTACGGTTCATTCCCTTTTTATGGGACCTAATTCCCCCAATTCTCCTCTTTAAAGAAACTCAACTTACAAAATTCAAAATCTAGTTCAAAAATGCTATTCTGTTATACATACCATCCCGAATCATTTATTTTTTAAAATATCAGTATATAAGATGATGATAAAGGTGGAAAAAGTTCCCATTCCAATGCTGGAGCATATTTTTCTAATTAAAAAGAAACCTCTTCCTTAGCTTGAAGATTAATGTCACAATAAATTCCATACTTCATCAAGTGGAAGAATTGTATTTATTTGGTATTTAAACAGCACTTGGAAACATTGGGTAATAAGCAGCCTAGAATTAATATAATTCCATTTAATTCTAGCATCCCTTTCATTAAATGTGAAACATCCTAGACCAGAGGTAGCAAATGCAATACAAAATTTCCTTCTCTTCTCTAGTGGAGGTTCCAGAAAGCTTTGTTTAAGTGCAACTAATTTGGGTTTTTGCTCCTTGTGAATATGCACTTTCTCCCCTTGCTTCTCCTACCCCCAACAATCTATTGTCTGCAGTCTTTCAGATTCCCCCTGCTGTTTAGGTTGTTTTTTGCTTCAGCCCCATGTCTGTGTGTGCTGCTCCTGATGTCCTTGTCCTGATTTCTTTTCCAGACTGAACTCATTTCCTTTCCTGGCCATATTTCTCCTGACCCTTTCCAAGCTTCCTTTGCACCTGCCTAGAGCTATTTTCCTGCCAAAACCAGAATACTACAATTGTGCTTTGAAAGCCTTTAATAATGCCAAAAAGCTGGGAGATGCAAACAAAATTATGGCATTTCCCTTTGTGTTTTGCTGCTTTCCACTCTTATGGTAAAAGTTGATTTGCCAGCGGTGTCTAATATCCATGCATCCAACTTGCACCATAAATGTTTATGGGCACTTGGGGCCAGATTCTTAATTTGTGTACATTGTCATAGCTTAATTGAAGTCAATGAATCTAGGACATTTTACCCCAGCTGACATTCTGCCCCCTGAAGCTTCCAATGCAAGAAGGCATTAGCGGGTATGTTCTTTTTTTTTCTTTTCAGTCCAATAAACTTCCTGATGGTCTTTTCACATGAGATAATATTACTGGCCTTCAGAATCCTTCCACCCAGTGAAATATGATACTTTATTATTCAGATTTAGATCAACAGGTTAACATAGCATTTGTTTCCACTTTTCCTTTGCCTCATATGCAGACCTTTGGTGTCTTTACTCTCCTTATTTAAACTTTCCCTCTAGATTGTTCAGGTGTCTGTTCCCTTTCCATCAACACCGTCAAGGTTCAAGCTCCCCAGCATTTGTAAAGGTTCATTCCTTTTTTCCCCCCTGGTTTGCCAGTGCTGTGTTTCTTGCAATGTAATCCCTAAAACATTGCAGGAAGCAGGTTACTCGGACTTTCTAATATTCAGATAGCACTATAAACTGAATCTAAAGTCAAAGATTAAAGATCAAGTTATTATGAACTGTATTTAAAACAAACAAATTACTTATATGTAGTCCTAAACTTTCAGACACTCCTGTAAAAAAGGTTAAAATCATAAGAAAATGTCTTACTGAAGCTGTGTAACTAACTCTGGGCTGCTTTAAGTTCTTATCTTGTGTTATGCATTCCTGGAGGCACCACTGGCCCTCACAGGGTTCAAACTCCTATCTTGTCCTGTATATTTCATACGTTTGTCCTACCACGTATGTTTTAGCTCATATCTGCATGTATTTTTACCCCAGATGTACCATTTCATGATAGGAACTTTTTGTGTTTGTACGTCTTGTTCTTTCCAGACAAATAAGTAAATAGATAGGAAACAACGTCATGTTTTTCACCTGTTAATTTGCATGAGGCCCTTCTTGCCTCCTCCTCCATGTAAAGAACCATATAAAAAGTCTTGTAATGATGTATGAGGGGAAGCCATAATTTGAGAGCTATCTCTGTGGCTTCACTTCGCTAGCGAATAAACTTTTGTATTCAAGTTTTCTCCAAGGCCTGCCCGTTCTTTGAAGGTAAATTGGGACACCTCCAAAGGAAAGAAGCCATTTGTGCAACACTCCTACCCATGGAAAATATACTAGATGTGTAGTGTAATGTGCGGTGATGATTACAAATATATGTTGCAGCCATACTTTCTCAGGCTGTGATCTTGGCACATCATAAGGTATTGAAGCATCAGGTCTGTACTGGGGAGACATTCAAGGAAAATCCAAGTGCTATAGAAAGTGATGCTGGTGATTTAGTAGGTAGAATTTATCCCCTCTGAATTAACATTATGGGCGTGGGGCTAGCAACTCCACCCCATAGGGAACCAACTTGCTACTGAAACGCCAACAGCAGAGATGGAGTGCTCTGTGGTTGGTGGCCCATACCCTGCCTGGGGGGTGACGGGCAGAGAGAGAGAAAGAGAGAGAGAGAGAGAATTAAAATTAAAACTATGACTCAACATGATACTACGGGGAATTATATTGCTAGCGAAGTTACCGTATTTTTCGTCTTATAGGACGCTCCGGCCTATAAGACGCCCCCTCGTTTTTTAATAAAAAATCCGGACCAAAAAAAAAAAAAAAAAGTGCCTCGCTCTCCCGTCCCCGCCGCGCGGGCGGGCTGCCGAGGTTCCCCCCTCCCCGCCGCGGGCGGGCTGCCGAGGTTCCCCCCTCCCCGCCGGACAAAAAAAAAAAAAAAAAGCGCCTCGCTCTCCCGTCCCCGCCGCGCGGGCGGGCTGCCGAGGTTCCCCCCTCCCCGCCACGGGCGGGCTGCCGGGAGCGTCCCGGTTCCCCCCTCCCCGCCGCGGGCGGGCTGCCGGGAGCGCTCCCGGCAGCCCGCCCGCGCGGCGGGGACGGGAGAGCGAGGCGCTTTTTTTTTTTTTTTTTTTTTTTTGCCCTATAAGACATTCGCCCTATAAGACGCACCAACTTTTTCCCCCCCGTTTTGGGGAAGAAAAAGTGCGTCTTATAGGGCGAAAAATACGGTATGTTTTAGATGAGATTCAAAATCCAATCCAGATCCTAACTACTTGCTGTGACAGTTTGATGAGGACTACATTCCCTCTCTGAGCCCACTTTAGACTTCTGGTTCCCAGCCACCACCTCTCTTGGGCAGCGAGCCATGTCTCATTCACTCCCTCCTGACTGGGGATTTTAAGGCCGCGCAACTCCCTGTGATATTCCCAGCAGTCAGATGGCGTCAACAAGACAGTGCCTACACTTTGCTTTCTCTCTGAAGGCTATGACTAGTGTATTGCCCCCAGGCCTGCTGACTGGGTGGGAAGAGGGGGGCAGAGGGGCACTTGCCCAGGGGCCTGGGTGATTTAGAAGGGCTCAGGAGCCCTGGGCCCTTTTAAATCACCTGAGTGCATAAATGTGGAAGACCGCTCCAGGCCCTACACTTTTGGGGGCCCCGTGGGCCACCATGAGCGGTCCTGGAAGTGAGGTATTCATCACTTCCGCCCCAGTCCCTGCCCCCCCAGAGACAGCTGTGGGGCCTGGAATTTCTGTCAGCAAACTTGTTTGCCCCACAGTTTTGTTACCACATAACTCCTCCTTAGCACATTATTCTTTTACTGATTTAATACATTTTCTCTAACATTTTTACCATAAGAAATAAACACATGATAAACCCACAACTGGATTTTCTCTGTGGCTAAAAGTTTTTCTGTCTTATATCCAGAACCGGAACCCAGAGATTGGGCTGATCAGTCATTTCTCTATATGGCTCACTCCTTTGAGGTTGGCCTTCTGTACTAGGTAATCAGCAGCTAATGATGTTTTCCGCTGGGCATAGCTTCAAAAGGCTAGGTTTTTTTGGTTTTTTTCATAACCAGAGTTGAGACATTTGTCCTGAAAGTCTGTACTTTTCTGGCATGTTTTCAGGATAGTCTTTTGAACTCCCAGATCTCCAATCTGTCACCTCTCTCGCTAGAGATAGTACATACAATCCCAGGCCACAGCAATACATAAATTTAACACAAGGCATTCCAAGAATATGACAGGAAATTGCCAAGTCTGTCACACTTGCCTTTATGTTTTGTATATGGATATAGAACGTTTCTATGGTGCTTATTCTTTTCTGTTCACCCAAATGTCTGAGGATGTCGCAAACACTAATAAGTTAAGCTTCACAACATCCCTTTGACAGAGTAGCATTATCTCATTACAAATGGGAAACTGAGGTACAGAGCTGTAAAGGGGCTTGCACGAGATCATACAAGAAGGCTGCGGCAGAGTAGAAAATAGAAATCAGGTCTCATCATTCCCAGTATTTTTGCCTTAACCCTCAGTACATCCTTCTCCCATATAATTTTTCTCCATGAGTTGGTGTTCTGGTTAAATCCACTAGGGCAGCTACATTCTGCTTACCTATAAGAGAGTTGAAGTTTTATTTGGGTAAGATATTTTTACTTTCATCTAGGACAGTTATGCCAAGTTGCTTGTGTCCCATTTAAAAGCTTTCCTTTTTTTAAAGAGCTGCATTCTGCTGCATTTCTGCGATGGGTAAAGTTATCCCCTAAGTAAGGTCTGTGAAAACTTTTGGGCTCTGGGTGAAAAGTGCTAGTGAAATGTAATTCTCTTATGAAATATTGTGTTCATTAAAGGGATATCTGTTCTGCCAATTCTGTATCTTTGGTAAAAAACTAGTCAAAGTACAGAGTAATTCAAGTCAATAATTCCATGTCTATATTTCCTGTTGGTTTGAAGCTGTTGGGTTGTCATTCGTATCTATTTATGGGACTAAAATTTCAAAACTCAGCTCTTAAATTGCAATCACATAGTAGGATTATTTGCCTGCCCATGAATAATTGCATCCACAAAATGTGTCTTTGAATGCAAGTAAATACTTGGGTTAGAGTAACAAAAAATAGTATGATTTACCAGAGACTAGCCCCATACATAATTCTTAGTCAATCAGTAGTAGTAGTAATAACTGTTATATATGAATGTATGTTATTTATATCGTACAAGATAGTAGTGGTAGTTAAGTTTGTAGCTATTGTCCCTTATTATGTCCTAACTTCTTCAAATAGAAAATAATCCTCTGAAATTTCATATGACAGACCTCATCTTCCACTATATTTTTTTCCCCCATGGAAAGTTTGAAGATCTTTAGAAAAGAGGATTTAAAAATAGTGATGATCAAACATAATCCCACAGATGCTGATGTTTTCAAAGTTTTGACCTCCCTCTCCAAAATGGCTTGGGCTACAAAATCCCTATTTGTTGTTGATTAGAGGTGGAGTTTAGTGTTTTGCATAGAATTAGGGAGGGTATTACAAATCTATGTGCTAGACAAACTTGGGATAGGGAACATAGCTCATACTAACAGCTGACTCAGGGCTCCTGGCAAAGTCAGGACTAAGAGGCAGCATTTACTAGACTGCCCTAGAGGTGAAAACTCGCATTCTCCCGTCTTCTCTGGATCTATAGCTGGTACATGTATAGCGAGTAAAGGTTTTGCCCTATCTCCTTCCAACCCACCCACGTAAGGAAGGATTTAGAGAACAGAGTTTGTCTCCCCTCCTGTGCTGCTACCTATTACGTAGGTAGCCATTGCAAGGGCATAAGAGGTCCTTTGCTGTAACATTATGGTCCTTTGCTGTAACATTAGCCAGGCCACAATTTGCCCCCCAAATAGATAGGGCAGGTGTTAACTAGAGGATTAGTATAGTAGTACTCTGTAGCAGAGTACCATGCACCAGAAGTATGCCACATTCTACTTGTTGATGGCCAGCTAAACACTGCAATGTGGTGCCTCACTAGAACCCTCAAGTCAATCCCAACACCCTGGAAGTCCATGCTGTCACACGATTCACCACAATGCCACAACCTTCTAGGAAATCCAGCGAATCAAGGAAAATGTGGATCTCCCCATTCACCAGGACCGCAATGATATCCCTTATCACCACTTGAAGTCGTTTAAGTCCTTTCAGACCCACACACTTAACCTTCTACAATGTGACTTCAACCCTGACTGAATGGAGTTCACAAGAAGTCACAAACAAATACCTTGTGAAAGACCGGACCCTGGCTTCGATCTTCCATGAAGCTTATGAACAATCCTAAACACATCCACACAAACCATGACAGATGTGGCTATTTGATAAACAAATGGAAAATTAAAGTCTCTCC
The DNA here is from genome assembly GCA_032164245.1 of Sternotherus odoratus. Lineage (NCBI taxonomy): Eukaryota > Metazoa > Chordata > Testudines > Kinosternidae > Sternotherus > Sternotherus odoratus. Next base: position 35,628,593 of record JAVMKO010000004.1, read on the forward strand.
AGTATGCAACTGTGCTCACCCAAAACAGACCATGAACCATACAATAGCTCAATCCCCAATTCACAGATCTGAAGGAAGCATCACAGTGATACGCTTCATTATTCCTGATGCAATTATCTTGCTTTAGCACCTAAATGTAAAATTATAGTTGTTGCTCTGCTTCTACATCAACCATACAAAGTAGTAGTAGTAGTGAGTGATAATTATCTTTATATCCCTACTGGATAACCCAAGCCAAACCTTGGAATTGTTTGGAAATGTCTACACTATCCGCCGGATTGGCGGGAAGCAATTGATCCATCAGGGGTTGATTTATCGCATCTAGTCTAGATGTGATAAATCGATCACAGAGCACTCTCCCGTTGACTCCTATACTCCACCGCCATGAGAGGTGCAGGCGGAGTCGATGGGGGGAGCAGCAATAGTCAACTCACTGCCATGAAGGCATCACGGTAAGTGGATCTAAGCACGTTGACTTGAACTACATTATTCTCGTATCTTCAATCAATCTCTCCTTTCCACCCACCACATATAGTCCAGGGCTAAGTTTAGTAACAATATGCAAATATTGACTGGCTTTGAGGGCCAGAACTGAACATTTTTCCCACACATAAAAATAGTTCCTGTGATTGTAGCCTGAAATACTTTGGAAAATGTTGAATCAAAATAGGACTTCTTTAAGCTGAGGGGTACTTTGGTAGTTTGGGGGTACTTTTAGTACATTAGAATTAGTACATTAGAATTAGTACATTAGTACATTAGAATTACATTCTAATTCTCAGTACATTAAGAGCGCTCAACCGTTTCTTCTAAATTATTTTAGGCCTCAGTCCTGCATATATTTACAAACAAGTAGGCCCATTGACTTCAATGCGACTGTTTACATATGTTGAGTCAATGATGTGTATGTGTGCCTTGAGGCCTTAGAATGTAAGCTCTGCAAGGCAGGGACTTGTTTTATATTTGAACACCACCACCATCACTCATTCCAATAAATCTTTATACTCCACCCCTTCATGTCACTAGGTAGTGTACTATTATATTCATATTTGTTATTTAATATCTTATACTTGGGTAGCCTCTTTCATCTGACATCTCACAAGCCTATATATGATACACAGAAGCATTCAGACCAAATAGAAATATAAGTAGTTTTAAATTAAAACAAATTTTGAGGGCAAAAGGTCTAAACAATTTATTATTTCCAAAACAACAAAATGAGAATTTATACTAGTAGCAAAAAATGCTAGTATAAACACATGCTAAATCAAACTTTGATCTCTCAAGGTTATTTCAGGTCTTCAGATGTCGACCTTAGTATTGTACTCCTTGCACTGTAGGAAATTCCACTTACATCATTGACTTCCTGTTCCTATGGAAAATAAACCTGCCATTAGCCCTGATCTGACTTGCTCTCCCTTTCTTAACAATGCCAGTCTAATTACCCTGAAATTATTGCTGTGGGCTGTTTTTCTTTTTCTTTTTCTTTTTTTTTTTTTTGATTTTTTTTTTAAATCATTTCATCTCTATTAACCAAATTAAGCTTTTGAAAGCAGAATAAAACCAGGCTTTTGTGATGATACTGCAAACAACAGAAATCTTCAGAAGTATTAAAGTAATGCAAGATGAAGGGAATACTGCAACTGCTCAGAAAAAATATTGGCTTCCAACCTGTCGAGAAATAGAGAGACATACTCATCTGCAGTGTCTGAAGTCCAGCAGTAATGCCTGGACTGTCTGAACAACATGATTGTTGCTTTTGACTTCGTAAACAAATCAGAATGCACCAGTCTATCTTAGATTAGGAATCCCCTGATAGATTATGGTCCATTCATATCAGGCAGTCTTTCTTCTTGACTGGCTTTAGACAATTTCCAAAGATACCATGGCATTAAGTGACTGATGCACTAGCAGTATGTTCATTCTATTAAGGGTATGTATTTTTTTTATGTGTGTGTGGTGAGGCTTCAGTGCACAAGGCATTCACAAGTATTTATAGACATTGTATTCCTCTCCTCCCCTCACTCCTGCCTATAAACACAAGAAGGTGCATCTGTCCTTCATGTCCAGCAAGTTTAAGAAACATGGAAGAGGAGACGATCCCTTGAGGCGCTGGCAGTAATACACGTACTCTGACATGTTCACATCTCAGTTTCATTATGTTGTCAAAAATAATAGTCTAAAACTATACAGTAGGAGAGACAATGCATCTCTTACTTCTTTGTCCACTGAGAATAGGCTTTTCCTCTGAAATAGCAAACACAAAAGCCAGCTTTTCTTTTCTTTTCTAAAAAAGAGCAATAGCTTTATTTATCTTAACTTGTGCACAATACTGACGTAGTTAGGGAAGGTAATTACCCATTTTTCTGGCTGTGGTATCCACATTTTCAACCCACTGTCATTTGTTACCATTTCTTTTAATGAGAACAGCAGAGCTCCCCTGAGACAAGGTTACTTTAATACGGGGAGGGTTAGGTTTATTCATTTCCATCCCCTTTTGTTTTGTTGTACATCTCCTGACTTGCCTGCAAGGAGCTCATTCCAAGGACAGAGCTTTCCTGTTCTGTGCATATTCTTATTACTCTCCCCCCAACCCCCTTTTTTGTCTCACTGAGAAAAGCAAGAGATTTGATTAATGAACTACTCATTGTAGGGGTGGGGAGGGATTAGTCACAAGAGGAAATTAAATGAAAATCTAAATGTAGGGTCTATTGGAGCTTTGCATAGTGTTAAGTAATTTCCATTCTATTATTTTTTAGAATGAGTTTTTAATTCAAGCTCCCAGATACAGCTCACGAATTGTGAGATTGGGAGGTTCTGCCATTTGTCTGCTTTGAAGGTTAATAATTAGCTATTTTGGTGCAGCCCACAGAGAGAGGGACTTGCGCCAAAGAATTTACCATTTAAATATACAAGTCAGACAAAGGATATGGAAAAGTACGTAGTATTGTCCCCATTTGATTGATAGGCAACTGAGGCACAGAGAGACTGATTTGCCACTGATTCATAGAGAAATTCTGCAGTAGAGAAGAGAATTGAAACCAAATCTGAGCCTAGTCCCTTAACCACCTGAACATCCCTCAGCTCTGTAGTCTATTTCAGAAGCTTTCCATTTCTCGATGCCATTCCACACAGCATGAAAAGATTACCATCGACAAGAGGTGAACTATGATGATGCTGGTTCTATTAAGAACATTCTTTATTTAATTTCTAGTGGAAATAATGCTGAGTTTGCAAGACGCCTTTGGACGACAGTAAACACGTTTTCTAGTTTGTCATCAATTCCCATGAGAGCAGACTCAAACCCTATAAAAGTATCTTCTCATAAAATGCTTGTAAAACAGTGGGGAAAATAAAGTAGTGATTGGAGGGGGAAAAAATCTGTTGTGCAAATGTCTTCCTTACAGTGAATAAAAACTCTTATCCATGGCATTCGGCCAAGTGAAGGTGTTATAAACACATCCACACAGTCATAAGATCAAAAAGATCATAAAATATCTCCCATTCTATCCACTCCCAAGCTGTACTCCATCCCTCCCCTCACATGGAAACAGAAACCACTCTTTATTTATATACTATAAAAATGTGTATTTCTAGAGACCCCCCCCCCCCAACAGACAGATATTCATTTAGGGAAAGTAATTTGCTAACTAACTAGGCTAGACAGACTTTTTCATTAGATCTTAATATCTTTTCTCTTGGAGAATAGTAATCCTGGAAAAAGTATAATGAAGAACAAGAAGAAAAAATATTTGAGGTCAAGCCTAACTGCATGAAAAAAATATTCTGCAAAAATGAAAGTCAGCTAAGAAATGAGAATCCATGATATGTACCTAGGCCTAAGAGTTTCTAAACCTAGACGTCTTTATACTTTTTCATAGTGTGGATCTTGTTTTAAGAGATTGCCTGTGCACCACCTCCTCATTCATTGATGATCACTTAACACTGTTAACAACTACAGCAATATCTTACCTGGAAAAGTCATACTAGAGTCTTCATGGTTGGTTGTACATTTTGTACGCTGCCCTGCATAAGGGCACTCTGGAACGGCACTGCCGCAGGATCAGCACCAGTATATTTTATGACAGGAGGCATAATCTCCCACAGGACAACTCAGAATATACGGTGGTGGTCCGTAGCAGTTAGCTACATATTCAGCATTGACCCTATTGTGCAGCGCAGCACAGGGGAAAGAAAAAGTATGTTCTACTCTTCCCTACCCTCTCCCCCACAACCCATTGAGTGACTTGCTCAGTCCAGGAAGGGTTATAAAACAGACATATACATCAAAATATACAGTCCCTGGTCAGAGATTGCTGCAGCGAGTGGCCCTTGTGTGGGACATGTAAGAAAGGTAGACTTCTTGTGTGCTACCCTCCCTTGCAGGCCTGTACTAAAGTATCCAGTCATGCCTGTATTCAATCTAGCACTCTGTATTTTTAGCTCTTTTCACCTAGTAGCTCTTTTTTCTCTCTCTCTCTCTCCTCATACACACAGACAAATGGGACAGAATTTAGGGAATTTTGCCTTTGAATAAATGTAGGCATTCTTTACAAAATTTCTGTTTTTCCACAGATCTAATCCCTGTCTCATAAGACACATAACAGATCAAGTGCTACTCAAAAGACTTCCAGTCACTGTCAAAGGCTTGCACATTCCATCACCAATCCAACTAAGAGACATAGGAATATAGACATTTCCTTAGTGGATCACATCAGTGATCCATCTTTGACCAGTGTCTGAGGTAGGACACTGGACATGTGAGCTGATTTGAAGAAAGGTGCAAGAAACCCCAAATTAGGCAAATTAGTTGTGGAACATTCTTTCCCCTCCCCCAGAACTATTTGCTCCTATCCCAAAATAGTTACAGGTTAGATTAAGCACTAGTCAGCCATCAGATCATGAGGTATGCCTCCTATGGCCTGGAAAACACTGCAGTAATTTTTAAGAAAGAAAATTGCATTTGTCAGCATCAATGGAGCAACTTGCTCCCAGTCTCATGTCTAACCCTACTCTCAGAGCCAATATGACATGTTAAAAACAAACAAGCAAGCAAATAAAAACACACCTGGCTCTAAATGTGGCATTTTAGTTGAGCAACTCAGGGTTATTTTCTGAATCATTGTGGAAGACTGTAAACCGCTATAAAAGGTTCTCCAGTTTATCACAGAACACCTTGTTTTCCTGTTGCTGCAGTGACAGAAAACAAAACAGCTCTTTCCTTGTAATCATGTTAAAGCATCACAATATGGCTGTCTTTACAGGGGTCATTATACCTTTTATTTGGGGAAGGAGAGCTCTTTTCCACAGCTTTCGAGAACTAGCTCCTTTTGTGTGCAACAGAAGAGTGCTTTCCTTAAGCAAGCTTTCCTAGGTTGTATATAGCAATCTAAGCTGCCAGTAATTTGTATGTTTACTCTATTTCTTTGCTCACTGAAACACATTTTTTCCCCTAAAGAAAAACTTCACAAACTAGGTGTAACCTAAAGTGTCTCCCTTTAGATATTGGATTGCCATATAGAATCTACTACATATCCATTTGAAGAAATGATGCACAATATTCAGAACAGTGGAAAAGTTTTAAACAAAACTGTAAGTTACTGATTTTCTACATAAATTGTGCAGAAAATAATGAGCAAGAGCAATCGGTTTAAAGTTTTCTATCAACCCCACACTCCACATAATGCTTTTTTAAAATTAGAAACCTGTATTTGTTTGTTGAATGAAATATATATTTTCTTGACTAAAATAATGTTTCTGTTAAAACGTATACATATGTTGGTGTGCACTGAGAGATTTTAGATCTGAATCTAGCAAAATACAACAAATTCTCTATCCCACATGGTTGCAAGTTATGCAATCATTGGCCTACTTACTACAAACCCTACTTTCCCCTTAATGTGTAGTTTTTCAGTACTTATACTAATGAGATTCCAGAATTTATGTTGGGCTCAAAAGCAGAAACACACCCACCCACCAGGGAAAAGCATATTCTTCATTACAGATTTCAGGTGCCAAGAATGCAAGGGAAAGTTGGTGTTGTCAGACATTTCTCTAGCTTCCTTTTATTTTTGAAGACCTCATCCACAATAAGTATCTTTATGCTGAAAAATGTTAAACCACCTATGGATTTCCATATTTTATGCAACTGTGAGTGTAAAAATGTTATTTTCTATTTTTTTAAAAAAGATCATTTATAGCTAAAAAGGATATCTCTCCATATAACTAAAGTATAACAAAGAAGCAGTTAGTTTTCTAAAAGAAGTGACACAACATGATGATTAAGCCAGCAAAATAATGTTTTAAAAACAGCTGCTGTGACCTTGTAAGGTCTATAGTGGTGAAACAAAGGAATCGTGCTCTTAACACATGACAACAAAACACATTTTACCATAACCCCAGATGTCATCTACAATTGAAATAATCTCATTGTATAGCCACCCAGTGGATATAAAATTAATTTGTACCATCATGAATGTATGTTCACTGTAACAAACAGCAAAAATTACAAGCTGTTCATAACCCATCTAATCTTGTCTCAGCACATTGTGCAGAATTCACAAGTGTCTAGGGCCCTACAAACAAACCTATCAGTCAGATTCTTCCTTCTGCTTCCTGGAGTGGAAAGACGCTAAACCCAGTAGAACCTGATGGCTGATGAGAGACCGGAAAAATGGAGGCACTGGCTTTTCTGCCAGCTGCACAATACCACTACACATCCAGAGGAAGCCTTCCATTACAATCGTATTTCCTCCAACCCCTGAGACAGAGACCAACACCTACATGATCTTCACCAAGCTTTCTGAAAACTACAATACCCGCACAAGGAAATAAGGACACAGATCAACAGAGCCAGACGTGTACCCAGAAGCCTGCTGCTGCAAGACAAGCCCAAGAAAGAAAACAACAGAACACCACTGGCCATCACCTACAGTCCTCACTTAAAACCTCTCCAATGCATCATCAGTGATCTACAACCCATCCTGGACAATAATCCCTCACTTTCACTGGCAATGGGAGGCAGGCCAGTCCTGGCCCAAAGACAACCCGCCAACCTTAAGCAGATTCTCACCAGCAACAGCACCACGCCATAATAACTCCAACTCAGGAACCAATCCATGCAACAAACCTCAATGCCAACTCTGCTCACATATCTACACCAGCAACACCATCACAAGATCTACCTAGATCAGACACACCACCACTGGTCCATTCACCTGCACATCTACCAATGTAATATGTGCCAGCAATGTCTCTCTGCTATGTACATCGGCCAAACTGGACAGTCCCTACGAAAAAGGATAAATGGACACAAATCAGATATCAGGAATGGCAATATATAAAAACCTGTAGGAGAACACTTCAATCTCCCTGCACACAATTAAAGATTTAAAGATCAGTATCTTGCAGCAAAAAAACCTTCAAGACCAGACTGCAAAGAGAAACTGCAGAGCTGCAATTCATTTGCAAATTTGATACAATCAATCTGGGATTGAACAAAGATTTTGAATGACTCGCTAATTACAGGGGCAGCTTCTCCTCTCTCGGAATTCACACCTCAGTTGCTAGAGGAATGCCTCACCCTCCCTGATTAGAGATAACAAGCTGGTTCAGCCTGATTGGACTAACCTTGTTATTTCCAACCTGGTTCTTGCCTACTTATTTATATCTTCCCCTGGACACTTCCACTGCTTGCATCCGACAAAGTGGGTATTACCCCACAAAAGCTTATGCTTCAATACTTTAGTTAGTCTTTAAGGTGCCACAGGACTCTTTGTGACTTCCATTAAAGTTCAACATGATTGCCCTCCACTGAAGTTTGGATATGGGGCTGAAAGGCCCGGAACAGCTGCTGTGCTTCCTGTGGCAGGGAAAGCTAGCAATGCAAATGTACGTGACCCCTGGTAGGGTCTTTAAACAGTTTGTAGGTTGTGAAACCCCTCTCCCCTGCCACCTGTTTCTTTAAGCACCTGAATCACCTGCCTCTTGTGGAGGAGGCAAATTCCAAAATGTATTACCATTTATCCCAGACCCATTGGTTTGCAGAGGCGCTGACTTCCCCTCTGCCCAGTGGATGCTCGACCCCCCCCCCCCATGCCTCTTTCTGCCTCTGCACTGTCTGCCCCCCCACCCCCATTTCACTCATCCCCCAAATCTTTGCCCCTGCCCTGCCTCTTCTCTGCCTTCTCCCCTGAGCATGCTGCATCCCCAATCCTCCCCCCACTCCTGGAAAGTCCTAAGTCCCACCAAACACCTATTAGGCAGTGGAGGTGTGGGAAGCACTGGCAGGGAGAGGGAAGAGTGGAGACATGGCACACTCAAGGGGGGAAGAAGAAGGCGAAGAGGGGGGAACTTGGCTGCCGGTGTGTGCGGAGCACTCGCTAATTGTTTGCCAGGGGTGTTCTAGCCCCAGAGCATCTACAGAGTCAGCGCCTATGGGTACAACATCAAGAATAGCTATGTGTACTCACACTGTTCAGACAATGATGGGAGAGAATGCTGAAGAGGCCCCATTCCCATTGTGCTAGGCACTGTTCACACGCAGTAGTAGTAAAAACAGCTTACAATCCAAGTACAAGACAAGAAACAACAGGTGGATACAACAAAAATTGAGGGTCAAAGATTCACAAGGTAGTGAGTGATTATGAACAGCACGATAAGCAGAATAACATGGAATGAATGAAAGTCAATCTACAAATGTTTTTAACCTACTCAATGAGTAATAATATGGCTAAGTAGTATCCAAAAACCAAGGAAGAGGACACACAAATTGGGAAGTTATTTATGATCAAGGCATTCTGAAGCCTCAAAAGACCCCACCAAAATCCGACGAAGTGGGTATTAGCCCACGAAAGCTCATGCTTCAAAACTTTATAGTTAGTCTTTAAGGTGCCACAGGACTTTGTTACCTCTGCTATTCCAGACTAACACGGCTACCTCTCTGATTCTTTCTTCACAAAGTAAGATGAAGAAGTTGTCAGCAGCAGAAGATTGCCATTACACCAAGACAAAGAATCTGACAGCTTCTGCCATAACAACGTATAGGAAACTATGGGCCTGATCATGGAAGCCCACGTGAGACCGAATTCTCTTTGACTTCAGTAGGTGTTTCATGCAGGACATCCATGAGGGACCATACCATTCATCTATGCAAATCAAGTTTTTGTAAACCTAATTTCTTTTTCATGTAATCTGAAGCTTCTCTGGTTCTCCCTTTTTATTAGACTTTCCTGTGGAGCTTTAGGAGAAGAACCCACTATTCCAAGTCCATATCAAAATTATGGACCCTAAAATAATAAGATTAATCAAAATCCTCAAGATCTTTTTATTTTTATTAGTAACACACACACTACACTTAACTGACAGTATGAGCTATCTAGGGGAAAATGTAGACGTTATATAAAAAGGGTATTACAGAACCAGTTGAATTTAAGGAGTATAATTTTGGTTTTGAAGTAAACTTTTTTCTGAACTATTTGCAACTCAAACCTTTCAGCAATGTGCTAGTGCACAACAATTGAAAAGCCAAACCACAATTAAACCTGTTTCACTGTCTGCTATGAATGAAAATCAAAACATAAACACAGTCATGGTGAAGCAAGTTATTTAAAATGAAATGATTTTAAAATTTGTCTATATATAGGGCTCTACCAAAATGATGGTCCATTTTGGTAAATTTCATGGCAATAGGCTTTTTAAAATAATAAATTTCATTATTTCAGCTATTTAAATCTGAAATTTCATGGTGTCATAATTGTAGGGATCCTGACCCAAAAATGAATTGGGGGCATTCAAGTTTATTGTAGGAGGGTTGGAGTACTGATACCCTTCTTTCTGTGCTGCTGCTGGCAACAGTGCTGTCTTCAGAACTGGGCGGCCAGCAAGCAGTGGCTATTGGCCAGGAGCTCATCTCTGAAGGCAGAGTCACGGTCAGCAGAAGTGCAGAAATAAGGAAGGCATGGTATGGTATTGCGGTCCTTAGATCAGCACTGTTGCTGGCAGGGAACTGCCTTCAGGCTGGGCACCTGGCCAACAGCTGCTGCTCTCCAGCCGCCCACCTCTGAAGGTAGCACAGAAGAAAGGGTGGCAATACTGTAAACCTCCTAAATTAACCTTGCAATCTCCTGAAACTCCCCTTTGGGTCAGGACACCCAGTTTGAGAAATGCTGGCCCCCTCCATGAAATCTGTATAGTATAGGATAAAAGCCCACAAAAGATCAGATTTCATGATCCGTGACACATTTTTATGGCTCTGAATTTAGTAGGGCCCTATCTATATAACCATTTTAACCCAGGTGTCCTTTTCACTTATATGATCACATTGAAAAACATCTTGTCAACAAGTCCTTTTAACAGAACGTGTTTCCTAAATTTGAACATATCCCACCAAAATTGAAAACTGCATAAGTACCAATACAGAGAAATGCTGTTGAGCAAACTGTTAAGTCAAATCCTTGCAGAGGGGAAATGATCAGGTTCTAAACAAAATCAACACCACAAGATATTCAACTCCGAAACCAACTATTCTTGGACTCCAGAGACATGGGAAATGTTAGGAGGAATCCAAATTGGGACATTAGATAGTCCAGGAAAAAACAAAACAACCCCCATCCCAACTTCATTCAGAAACAAAAACATAGCAATTTGCTATCAGACCAGTAATTGCATATACACCTCAGTATTGTATAACTTTTACGATCAGTCAATCACTGGCCATCTATAAACAGTGGAGTTCTGTGGAGCTCAAAAGAGTTACTTCTGCTCTTGCTTCTGGTCAGTGTGTGCGCATGTGCCCGAAATTATTGTTACACACAATTCACAGCTGAGGATCCATAGTTAAGGAATTGCTTGAGCTTTTTTTTTTTTTTTTTTTTTTTTTTAAACTGTGCCCACTATTACTAGAAATGGTTTTCTCCTGCCTGGATGTCATGCCACATATTAACTTGTGCTTTCAACTTGCTGAAAAATGAGACTATGGAAGTAAATTTCTTCAGCTCTTGGCCAGATTTTGTATGTTTTTACTTACAAAGGAAAGAATATATTGAGTTGGAATTGTGAAAACGAATTAGTGGCACACAGCAAAATTATTCAGATACTCCCTTCAGGTCTTCACTAAAATGAAGCAATTAATTGCCAGTGTAGGCACGGAGCCATATAATGATATAAATACAGACAGGACCAGATTAATCTTTTGTGGGCCTAGCACTAAACATATTTGTGGGCTCCCTGGAGGCAATGGAGCATGCCAGGGGGAGGTCAGTCCCCAGAGCGAGGAGCCAACCAGGGGCAATGGGGCATGGCATGGCAGGGGTGACCCCACTCCACCCTGCCCAGGGGTGAAAGTAGCTGTAGGCACTTACCAGTGCAAGGCTGGGCTGAGGCCGGCTCTGGCCCCCTGAAGGGGTGGGGCCTTACATGGAAGGAGAGGAACTGGGGAGGTCGAAGCCAGCCCCAGCCTGCCCCATACTGGTAAGTTCCTGTAGTCATTCCCTTTGCTCCTCTGCCCCCACCCGCCCACGCTGCTGTTGGCAGGGACAGGGATGTTAAATTGCTGTCAGAGAAGCAAAAGGATAAAGACAGTCATTATAATACGTGTGCTGTGAAATCACCAGAGAAATTAAATCTATACGAAGTTAATATTGAAATAATGTGCATGGAAGGTAAATATTTAAAAATAGAGGAATTTGATTAGAATACAGCTATGTTAATCGTGAATTTAATAAACTTCATTCTTCTATAAAGAGGGGTTGGGGTGTCAGATTACAATGAGTCATCAGATTGCATTGGCACAGATACGTGCCTGAGTTCTTTTCCCTAGAATGTATCAGAGAAATGTGTGCCAGTTGTGTCTATCGTGAGTAAAGTCCACTCTACATAAGTCTTGTTCTGATTGATTTACTTTAGGTGCAGCTGTTGCTTACAGGTGATCCCTATAAAAGCAAACAAAATATGACATGGTGCCAGAACATTGCACAGGGACCTTGCTTTACAATAGACTAAAAGACACCTTCCTCCCCTCTGGGTCTGCATAAATAGTAAATTGCAGGAAGAAAGCCCATGATAGTGAATGGGAGTGAATATACAGTATTTTTCTTTCAAGCTTTAACGTTTTATCAAGAGTATGAGGAAAACCCACGCAGCCCTACTTCGGCTTTGTTGCTTTCTGGATGCTTTTTGTTCTGGCATAGGGTCTTCACATAACCATGTGGTCTATTTCCTCTCCAGCCACGTTTACAAAGCACTCATGGGATGCATCTGCTTTCACTGAAAGGAGTCACTTGGCTCTGTACTGAGGTGGAGAGAGGGAGGAATTCAGAGGCATGGCCTGAGCAGCAGCTGCTCTCCTCTGCTGGCTCATTCTCAGCGTGTCATATGTCAGGCTCCTGAATATATAATGCACTATTGTTCACAGCTGAAAACTTGGGATTGGAACACTGTACAATATCATAGCATTGGAGCGTAGGAAATTGCACATGCTTACGTGCATGCACACACACACGCACAAATGCTCATGTCAAGTGTCTAAGTGACATACTAGGAGAGGGGGAAAGAAAAAACCCCTACTTATTTACTTTAGACTGGGATTTAGCAAGCGATCCTGCATTGTCCAGCATAATAAATGAAAACTCTTCAACATCATGGAGGCCCGGGAAATGATGAACATCCCCCTCTCCCTCCAACATGTACATGCATACACACATGCACATACACACAATTGTGTGTGTAAATTACACACTTAGGACATATATCCATTTCCAATCATGACTAAAAAGGTAGCTCCAGTAGCAAAACATATCTAGTACTAACCTGTTGATTTAATTCCCTACCCTATATATTTGTACATGGGAAAAGAGAAACTCGTGAAGTTTGAGGGTTTATAAACCCTCTCAAAATATTTCTTGACTACAACTCTTCAGTTTTGAGAAATATTTTCCCTTTAAATTAAACTCACTTTTCCTCCGAAAAGGAGATTCCATTACAAAAATGTATTTCTAGCTAAAGAAAGGCCTGTGATTTATATTAATGATAGGAGACCATCTCCCAAGTGCTAGGTTAATGTCCTGTATATAGTATACATACACTTTAATTTTGCCATTAGAATATCTCCCCCCCACCACCACCACCACACACAATGCCATTTTTCCCCAGTTGTTCTATATTTTATTTTCATTTATTGCTCAATTTTCCACCTTTGGACCCAAACTCTACAAGCTATTTCATACAGACAGACCTTTAAATCTACATGGTATCCATTAACATCAGTGTGGAGGGCATGGACTTTGCGGGGTCCATCTGTGTGGAGAATCAGGATCTGTGTTTTCACTGGATTTATTCCCTTTCTACCTCGGTGCTGTCACCCTCCCCCACACACAATCTCTTCATAGTGAAATGTGAACTCCATGACATTTGAGTTCTAGTCAAACCTATGAACCCATGATTTTTTAGTGGGATCAATATTATACCAGTTGAGCTCATACATCCGCCATTTAATCTACGTTCACATTTATAGTCTTGCCTCAGAGAGAGGGATGCAGAATTGTTATTGACAAGAACTGAACAGAGCCAATAGTTACCTTTCTATAAGTTCTAGAGCAGCAGCCACTGTTGGCTTAGTTTTGGGTAATGAATTTTGTGAGCAAAAAATACCATAGAGTGAAATGAAGGAAACCTCACATAAAGGCTAAGAAGCACTACTAACACAGATATCGTTCTCTCTTAATATGCTGTGAAAAACCTGACTAGCATTGGAGAGACAGCTACAGCACATTACACAAAAGTGAGTGATCCTAATGTATAGCCAGGTCATACATTCCTGTGCTGGAGAGAATTCAAGAGTAAGTGCTGCAAAAGTACCTAGGATCCAGGTGTGGATATAAAATTTCAGTTAGTTATGCTATACTCCTGTCTGCTGACACTGCCTGATAGCATCTGTGAACTCTAGGCTCTACAGGGACTTTTCTAAGGGAAGTAGCCTCAAAGATATTTGTACCAGACTGAATAGGCTGAAGCAGACAACTGATAAAGGACTTACAAGCTTGACATCAATATAGAGCTACACTGCCATCACAATACAACTGTTAACTTAACTTCTAGATTACAACTTCTCTGAAATAAAGAAAGTTCATTAAAGTGAAAGATGATTGGAAGCAGTTGCCTATAAAGGAAAACCACCCTGAGAAACTACAATATATGAAGCATATGTACACAACTGTGGCATTGTTTAGAAGCCATTTTCATGATGATGTTCTTAAATAATGTTCTCAGACATTATTCTTTGTACATTGTTCTTTTGTTTTCTTGTTTTTTACAATTTTAAAAAAATATAGTTTAAGAGAAATATGAGAATCTGTTATCCCTTCCCTCCAATGCAGTTAGATAAAATAGGGCTCTCGCTTGCAAAAAGACATTTAACATTAATGCCACATTTCTTTATATAACTTCTTCCCTGGTTATTTCGTGAGAAAAAAATCTTTGAAAATATCAGAAGGAATATGGCACTAAAACTATACAAATTTTTAAGTAAGCATAATTCAAAATACCATAGTATCATTTCACTTTAATATTTATACCATAGTTTTAAATGAAAACATTTGTTTTAAATTCTCCTACTCAAATCTTGTCCCTTGTGCATTTAAATTTATAGATTTCAAATTAAAGCACTTGTTTTATGAAGACCACCCAACATGTTTCTGAATAAAATATGTTTTAATTCAAATCTATATAAATTCTTAATCTATATATATAAAAGTCAAATGGTGTATGCGTGTATGTATGCGTGTATGTATGTGCACTTACTCCTTCCACACCGTTTGAGCTAGAGACTTGAAATTTGGTACAGTTAGAGGCCTTAGGGTCCTAATCAGGGTAAGAGTCGAAAATTTTTCAAATCTCACCTCTGACGCCCCCCAGGGGTGAAATTATTTAAAGCCCATTCACATCAGCTGGGCAGCTGCTGTTCTCTGTGACATAGTTATGATGTCATAATACCCCCCTCCAACGGACCCTGCACTCGCTCAGCTCTCTGCCCTCTCCCCCCTCCAATGGGCCCCACACTCGCTCAGCTCTCTGCCCCCTCCCCACCTCCGACGGACCCAAGTTGGGTTTGGTCGGAGGGTAAGTGAGGTAGGGGTGTCGGGTTTGGTCGGGGGGTGAGGTGGGGGTGTCGGGTTTGGTTGGGGGGTAAGTGAGCCGGGGGTGTTGGGCTTGGTCTGGGTGGGTGGGAAGGTGTCGGGGTGGGTGAGGGGTGAGGTGTGGGTGTTGGGGTTGGTCAGGGGGTGTTGGGTTTGGTGGGGGGGTAAGGTGGGGGTGTTGGGTTTGGTTGGGGGGGTAAGGAGGGGGGTCAGGGTTGGTCGAGGGGTAAGTGAGGTGTGGGTGTCGGGTTTGTTTGTGGTGGTAGGTAGGGGTGTCGGGTTTGGTTGGGGGGGAAAGTGAGGTGGGTGTGTCAGGTTTGGTCTACGGGGGGGTGAGGTGTGGGTGTTGGTCAGGGAGTGTTGGTAGGGGGGTGACGTGGGGGTGTTGGGTTTGGGTGGGGGGGTGAAAATGTGAGTCGGGGTTGGTCGAGGGGTAAGTGAGGTGGGGGTGTTGGGTTTGGTTGGGGGCGTGAGGTGGGGGTGTCAGGTTTGCTCTCTGCCCCCCCCCTCCAATGGACCCCACACTTGCTCAGCTCTCTGCCCCCTCCCCACCTCCGATGGACCCGAGCAATGCCAGGTATTTTCACCAGTATTATATAATTTATACATACACAGGTCTGTGTATATTACTCCTCAAGAGCTCTCTTAATTAGATTGAGAAATCAAAGTCTTAAAAAAAATCCAACTGAAAGCCAAGAAAAATATCTTACTGGTCTCTATATGTAATAAGATGATAGCTCATTCATTCCAAACAACAAATGAAGAATTCTCTACAACAATCTATGGGCCAGATCCTGCAAATGCTTCTATACTCACAATAATTACTCCCACTGATTTAAACACCACTCCCAGTGCCTGCTGGATTAGACTTTTTAATTAAGATTAAATGGATATGGACATTTTTATAAGAAACTTTGTTAGCAGGAATGTATGAGAGAGTATTGATTTAATCTGTTATGGCACAACCTATGTTAATATTGATTTCATGAATCAGTAAATTTGTGATAGAATATGGAGTTTGACCTTAAGTCACCGTATAGAACTCTGTCCAGGTCAATAGTGACCACTAATCAGCACCTTTGTTGGCCATTTCTCCCAAGGGAGCAATTACAGCATGGATATGGAGACTGACCTCCCTTCTGTCCTCTACGGGTGACTGGTCCAATACCAGGTGAGAGCATGGTTATGTGCAGAAATTTGCACTGTTGCTGTTCATACTGTACGTTTGCTATGAATAAACAAAGCAATTAGGTTTCCAGAGCGGTCAATCCAGCTCATTTAAGAAAGACAGAATTCATTTAAAAAAACCCCAAACTGTTGTCCTAATAGATCAATCTTCTTTGTTCTCCAAGATGATGAACATGATTCTGATTGCATGTGTAAACTCAATGGAAATGATAAGTCCATTACAATGTGTATGCTTAATTTTAAAAAAGCCAAACAATCTACCGTGCTGAAATACTCCTAGCTAAACAATAGACCCTCACATGCACAGAGGAGCTAGACTCTGATTAGATGCCTATGATTAATTTATAATGACATTTGTAAATGCAAGCATAGCTAAGCACATAGAACAGACATTTGTACCTTCCTAGACTTTATTCATTTTTATTAAAGGAGGGACAGCATTTGGCAAACAGTTTTATTTTCTTAGGAAGAGATTAGTTGAAGAGAATGTGTTCTATTATGTGCACATTCATGCACATGCACACAAATACCCTTCTATTTAACCAGAAATTATGGGGATAGAAAGAATAGTGTTAGGTTTCTGTTTCAAAAGCAAAGCTATTTTTGTGCTTTTGTGAAAACTAGAGTTTGGATATTTATAAAAATAAAATTACTAGATGCACATTTGTTCCCTTGCCAACAAGGGGTGATGCAAATAGAATAAACCATTGGTTGCCATTGTTTAAGAGGTCCAATATGATTTATAGTTCCAAACAGAAAAGTACACGTGGAGTGCATGTTATTCCATTTCTATAACGGAGCAATAAAAATGAAAAAAAAACCAAGCTATTATTGTATTAAGATAGCTCTCCTCCTTTCTGGCCTGGCATTGTTACAGTAGATACAAATAAATAATCAATAACAAAATAAATAAAAGAAAGAGGATTTACCCCAAGTACAACTTATGTCTCGCACACACAAATAAATTATTGATAGCTCTACTGAAGTTTAAGCCTAATGCTTTTTTCACTGCCAGAGAGATGGATTTTTTGTGCATGCTCTCAGGCCCAAATTCTCAAAGGTATTGGATTCTGAGCTGGATTACTCCTCTGAACCGCCTTTTCTGACAGTTATAAAAGGGATTATTAGGGCTCAAATTATCCACACCCATATTAAAAATCAAGGGAAGAGACTTTTGGGGAGAAGACCTCTGCAAGGATCCCTCGTGGAGGCTCTTCAAATTCATCCCATGTGTGTGGAGCTGTGTGTGAGAGAAAAGTAGCATCCCCAGTGCAGATAAAACTAGGACATGCTCCCCAACTTGATAGATGTTTGGGTGAACTGTAGAAGGCCAAGGATCTCTACGTAGAGGCCCTGTGACTTCACTCCAGCTTGGGATCCCAACATGCTCCCCTCCCACTATCCTGTCATCTCAGATCCATTTATGAGTCCAGCCCTTTAAAAGGAGGGAATTGAGGACTAGTGCTAAGAAAATGTAAATTAGTCAAGGACTTATGAACACTTTTAATTATTCTGTTTCTGAAGCAAGCATTGTGATGTCCATGGCCCTCAAGAACTCAAAGTGAAAAATACAAATGGTAGTATATGATGCTGAAACTCGGATGAGAAGCTCCTCTATTGACTTTCAGCTTCCCAAGGAATACTCTAGATTGAATCCTACCATCTATCAGTTTCCATGATTTATTTATTTGTATAATGTGGATAAAGGATTGTCATGATATCATCATAATGCTGGAATACATATTCAAGAACTTTTACTGAATAAAAGCTTGCACAAAAAATACATACTAGGCTGTATAATTTGGGTACTAGCTAGGGCAGATAAAGTATCTTTGCTATTATACTTCCCTTCTTGTAACCTCGAAAGTGAAAATAATCTCCTTGAAAGCACTCCCTCTGGATCTATAAAATACACTCTTGTGGCCCATACATTACCAAAGAGCTCTCCTAATTGGTAAAGGCTTGTGTAATGCTAAACAATCATAGAAAAGTGCTACAGGCTTGAGAACCAGCTATGACAGCAGGTATCTCCTTTCAAATTCTGTCACCTGGCCACATCCAAGGGGAACTTCCACCTGTGACTACACAACTGTACAAAAAATATTGCTCCCATGAGCTTTGATTAACTCATCTCTTGGACACAACAACAAGTGTGACCTATACAAAACTGATTGCCTTTAACAGTGAACTATTTTTCAAGCTGCTACCAAGTGCCAACATGCTCTGTCTGCACATGTACAGAAGCATAGGTATTTCTAACAAATCCCTCCCTTTTCTCCATTTCTGATTCCCCTTTCTCTAGACTTAATAAAATGTTGTACAAAAAAAAAAAAGACAGTTCACATATTTTATATAATTGTTGCATCAGAGATCAGTACCTTTAGCATCTGGTCTTTCAAAGGAGGAAGCCAACATCCCTGAATACAACTTCAAATTAAATAGTGTACAACAACATCATTATAGGCTAACAAAAGCATAGAGACATGTTTCCTCATGAATGTCAAACATTCTGTTAATCTTCTTGCTATTTCAGAAGAAGGGAAATGAGGTACCATATGTTTGACCAATTCAAGAGGAGGCAGATTCCAAATCAAGTTTAATTTATGCAACTGGTCAAATTTACTTAAGTTTACAAGTAGTCTAAACTGACTAAAACCCAGTGGTCATGTGGGAGGGACACTCTACTGGGAATGAGATTAAAGATGGAAGAAAGAAGGAGAAGCTCCAAGAATGGAACAATTTTATATGTCCAACATATCTAGAGTTACCTGAGAAGTTTTCTGTTTGTAGATCCTTTGGTCAGGAATTACATATATTTTGTACATTTTAGGTTAGATATGTTAACTATAAGGTTAATGAGCTAATGTGTTTCCTGTTTTGCAGTGTTTGCTTGAAACACCATTTATTTTACAAATGGGTTCCTTTATTCTCTAGAATAATAAAACGATTACACTGAATTCATGACTTACCACTAAGGAGTGCATTCTGTAACACTGGAAACTATGAAGTATACACACCTGGAATGAAATCTTAGCTGAAAATAAAATCAATGGAAATTTTATCATTAACTTAAGGGGTGAAATCCCGACCCTGTTGAACTTCAGTTCAAAGAAGTCTAGTCCTTCATTGTTTTTTCTTGTTGAGCTTTGAATTTAGATTATCACTCTCTCTCACACACACATTAATGTATAAAATAGCTTGACTTTAGCAAACCATTTGATACGGTCTCCCACAGTATTCTTGCCAGCAAGTTAAAAAAGTATGGATTGGATGAATGGACTATAAGGTGGATAGAAAGCTGGCTAGATTGCTGGCCTCAACAGGCAGTGATCAACAGCTCAATGTCTAGTTGGCAGCCGGTATCCAGCTAAGTGCCCCAGTGGTCGGTCCTGTGGCCAGTTTTGTTCAACATCTTCATTAATGATCTGATGATGGGACAGATTGCACTCTCAGCAAGTTCACAGATGACACTAGGCTGGGGGAAGAGATAGATACGCTGGAGGGTAGGGATAGGGTCCATAGTGACCTAGAAAATTGGAGGATTGGGCCAAAAGAAATCTGATGAAGTTCAACAGAGTTCTGAACTTAGGAAGGAAGAATCCCATGCACCTCCAGAGGCTAGGGACCAACTGGCTAAGGAGCAGTTCTGCAGAAAAGGACCTGGGAATTACAGTGAATGAGAAGCAGGATATGAGTCAGCAGTGTGCCTTTGTTGCCAAAAGGCCAATGGCATACTGGGCTGCATTAGTAAGAACATTGCTAGCAGATTGAGGGAACTGATTGTTCCTTTCTATTCGCCACTGGTGAGGCCACACCTGGAGTATTGAGTCCAGTTTTGGTCCCTCCCACCACAGAAGGGATGTGGACAAATTGGAGAGAGTCCAATGGAGGGCAACGAAAATGATCAGGGTCCTGGGGCCATGACTTACAAGGAGAGGCTCAGGGAACTGGGGTTATTTTGTCTGCAGAAGAGAAGAGAGCGTGGGGGGGGGGGGGGGAGAGAGTGATAGCCAGGG
The DNA here is from genome assembly GCA_032164245.1 of Sternotherus odoratus. NCBI lineage: Eukaryota > Metazoa > Chordata > Testudines > Kinosternidae > Sternotherus > Sternotherus odoratus. The sequence goes on from JAVMKO010000004.1 coordinate 35,648,928, forward strand.
CCATTGTAATCACTAGGCGAACTAGGCAGCTGCCTCGGGTGCCAAGATTCTGGGGTTCCAAAAAGCGGTGCCCAAATATATTTTTTTACACTATTGCTGGAAAATGAATGAATAAAGAAAAGAGAAATGTTGTTGAATGTGCATTTTAACTTGTCGTTCTCTCATACATTATAGCTATAGCCTACACCAGCTCTGCGTTATGGGCACAAGCGTACTGCTTCACTACGGTACAAGGTGGCAATGACATCATTTTTTTCATCACACGCAGCCGTTACCCATTCTGACAGGCTGTTTATAATAGTAAGTTTACTAGTTTTCGGAGGTTGTTGACTGAGGCTAACTATTCTTGTTGACTTGTTTCAGATTCAAGACTCTGGCAAGTGCTGCTGCATCATTTCATTAATACTTTGTGTCAATTGTTTGTTTATGTGCAAATATGTGTATATATTTATGTGCAAATATGCATGTGTAAGTTGTTGAAATCTGTCATATTGATATTGTCAGTTGCTGTATGACCGAGTATCTGCCATTCTAATTTTATAAATTTTATTAATAACAATAATTGGATATTATAAAGGTAGAAATATATGTAGTAGTTTTTGATATGAAAGAATGAAGGAAGGAAGTATACATGACTAAAAGGGTGTATTTTTTAAAGTATTTTGAAAGCTTATAATAAACGATGCTCCGGGGGGAGGGGAAGGAGAGAAGTTTCACCTATGGGGCTCAAAATATCCTTGCACCAGCCCTGGTGATAGCAGCCTTCAATTACTTGAAGGGGGTTCCAAAGAGAATGGAATGAGGCTTTTCTCAGTGGTGGAAGATGACTGAACAAGAAGTAGTGGACTCAAGTTGCAGTGGGGGAGATCTAGGCTGGATATTAGGAAACACTACTGGAATGTGCTTCACCACCCAGGGAGGTGGTGGAATCTCCATCCTTAGAGGTTTTTAAGGCCTGATTCGACAATGGGATGACTTAGTTGGTGTTGGGCCTGCTTTGAGTGGGGGATTGGACTAGATGACCTCCTGAGTTATCTTCCAACCGTAATATTCTATGAATTCAATTTAAAGTTGTTTTAAAAGATAAACACGGTAATTTCTACTGAGTATTTTATATGAACAGGGTTTAGCACATCGTATTATTAAGCCTGAGAAACTAAGCCAGAGATGAGGAAATAGATAGGATATCCTGCATCTTGTCTATATAAATTATAGTGTATGTATGAATAGTGCAAATCTGATACAAAGTAGGAGGAAGTTTGATTGAGACAATACTGTGTTTGCTTAATTACACAAACAGCTTTTAAAAAGGATAATGGCTTCTCAAAGTAGATGCTGGTGACATAGTAAGGACCTGTGTTATATATTATCTGACTACTTCTTTGTTTCCAAAACAAAGGAACTAAGATCTTTGGTTCATGGCTAGTTTTCAGAACAGCTGCTATGTTAGGGTTACCTCTAGTGGACAAAAGATGGAATCAGGCTGGATTCATTAGCACAGAAGCATAGATACAGCAATCATCCAGTGAAAGAGACAAGTTGAGAGAACTGATACAAATCATTCTGCTGATGATGATTGCTCTCCTGAGCTCAGTTTTAGTTTGTTATATGTTGAGTTTATGCTACGCATTTGCTTTACAGTGAAACATAGTGCAGGATTAGATAACAGTATTGAAGACTCCAGATCCTGGCATCTTGGTCCACTTAGTCTATGATAAAGCATTATAATCCAATCGCAGGTAGAGGCCTTACAGATACCTGAACACTTTAAAATGCTGTTCAACTAATCCGCTATAATCTGTTTTTTTACACTCATGGAACAACAGTGATCTCCCCCGGGGTCTACTCAGACTTTCATGTTACACAATTGTGAGAAAACTGGTATAGAAGGCTTTATTTGCTGCAATGTGTAATTATGCTTGATGGGGATTCCCTTCTGTTAGTGATCAGCTGGACATTGATCCAGGCGTGTTTTTTGTTTTTAACAGTTGGTATATAAATAGTTGTTTGAGAAGAAGTGCAATAAGCAAGGACCATTATCATTTATCACAATTCTGCTAGATGCGTTTTCTAAAGGCCAGACATCTTAGGTCACATTCTCTGCTGTTTGACAGGACAAATATTACTTCATGAGTGAAGTGGGAAAATTGAGACCCTTAATTTGAATCTGTTGTCAGAGTACTTGCCAATGTGTGGGTACAGCAATTGTTGTGTACCAACTGCTGGCAACAGTATATGGCTTTCATTTATGTGCCCAAATATTACAATAATATTGGGAGATTTTGAATTCATTTGCATAACCAAGCTTCTAGCTTATAGAAGTAATTTCAATAGTATTAATAATCTTCTAGGCACATGACTGTTTTGGAAAACAGGGAGTTGAGAACTGAGATTCTGATAACTGTTGTGGTACTAATGTGGTAAGCATGAAATATTATGTATTGCATCAATTAAAGAAGAAAAATGGGAATCACTAACAGAAGGGAATCCCCATCAAGCATAATAGCTCATTTTAAATATAGTTCCTAATTTTCCACAATGATATTTCCCCAATCTGTCAGCTAACTACAGCAAAGATTTACCAGTCACATTATATATAAGTTTAGTACAAGTTCAAAAGCAAAATTCAATTTAAAAAGTGCCATACAATATTTAAAACAAATATATACACAACAATTTTATAGAGTGGATTATAATACCTATTTTATCACAATGCCATTCCACAGTTGTGCCTCACCATGTGGAGGCATGTATGTTTTCATAAAGATTCCTTCTTATATTTGTAAGTGAAGCACAATGACTGCTAATTAATAACATTTAAATTTTAAAAGTTATATGCATGCCAGAGGTTATGCTTCTAAAAACCCAAAACTTTGTCACACAGGCATATTTTTATATATAAAAGTCAAATGGTGTATGCGTGTATGTATGTGCACTTACTCCTTCCACATCGTTTGAGCTAGAGACTTGAAATTTGGTACAGTTAGAGGTCTTAGGGTCCTAATCAGGGTAAGAGTCGAAAATTTTTCAAATCTCACCTCTGACGCCCCCCAGGGGTGAAATTCTTTAAAGCCCATTCACATCAACTGGGTAGCTGCTGTTCTCTGTGACATAGTTATGATGTCATAATACCCCCTCCAACAGACCCTGCATTTGCTCAGCTCTCTGCTCCCTCCCCCCTCCAACGGACCCCACACTTGCTCAGCTCTCTGCCCCCTCCCCCCTCCAACGGACCCCGCACTTGCTCAGCTCTCTGCCCCCTCCCCACCTCCGACGGACCCAAGTTGGTTTTGGTCAGAGGGTAAGTGAGGTAGAGGTGTCGGGTTTGGTTGGGGGGTGAGGTGGGGGTGTCGGGTTTGGTCGGGGGGGTAAGTGAGCCGAGGGTGTCGGGTTTGGTCTGGGGGGGTGGGAAGGTGTCAGGGTGGGTGAGGTGTGAGTGTTGGGGTTGGTCAGGGGGTGTTGGGTTTGGTGGGGGAGTAAGGTGGGGGTGTTGGGTTTGGTTGGGGGGTGAGAAGGGGGGTCGGGGTTTGTCGAGGGGTAGGTGAGGTGTGGGTGTCGGGTTTGTTTGTGGTGGTAGGTAGGGGTGTCGGGTTTGGTTGGGGGGGAAGTGAGGTGGGTGTGTCAGGTTTGGTCTACGGGGGGTGAGGTGTGGGTGTTGGTCAGGGGGTGTTGGGGTTGGTAGGGGATGAGGTGGGGGTGTTGGGTTTGGATGGGGGGTGAAAATGTGAGTCGGGGTTGGTCGAGGGGTAAGTGAGGTGGGGGTGTCGGGTTTGGTCAGGGGGGTGAGGTGGGGGTGTCAGGTTTGCTCTCTGCTCCCTCCCCCCTCCAACGGACCCCGCACTCGCTCAGCTCTCTGCCCCCTCCCCACCTGCGACGGACCCGAGCAATGCCGCGTATTTTCGCTAGTGATGAATATGCAAAGAGAGTTTTATGTTGGGGGGGGGGGGGGAATTCGGATCAATGAACCTCACAGGAAACATTTTCAGTGTCCCTCTATAATTTCAGAAGAAAACTAAATGACAATAGTGACCTCCAGTGTTCCAAAATCGGCATAACAACCTCGAGAAATCTATGATACAGAGCCTTGGAGAAAAACAGCAGTTAAACACTGTGCTCTACTCTATTTAGATAAATAAAGTATTGTATTCAACCCTACTTAGAAATATAACTTAGGCTAGAGCAATATGAAAAGTTAACACAGTTAAGATATACAAAGAATGTTAACAAAGTTAACATATACAAAGAAAATACTAACAGTATTAGCTTTTAAAAATATATTAACACTGTTCCTTTAAAAACCAATAAGGAACACCCCCCACCCCCACCAAAAAAAAAAAAAAAAAGAACAGAGAACTGCTGTATCCTACTGAGACCTACATCTGTGAAGACAATTAAATCCTGTGAAACTCTGAGGTGGGGAAACTCAGAAGAAGGAGCCCTTTTCTATCACATCCTCTGAGGAATTATAGATAAAATAAAAGATTCTACAGACAGCGAGACATACATAATTACAAACAGTTTGTGCCAATTTACTTTTAAATAGATTGGTTAAAAATGAAGTTTGATTTTTTTTAAAAACACCTACTGGAATGTATCAGCACTTGGATCTGAAGTGCTACATTAAATATCTTTGTGGTTTAACCTCCCTTTAAAATGAAGTGCCATCTGAGGAGACTGGGGAATTTATTTTTTTTGTTTATTATTTATGTTTTTAATATGTCACAGGAAGTATTTTAGCAAAACTAGTGCCCTAGCTGAATGACATTGTAGCTTCATTCTATTGCATTCAGACTCTCCACTTGGAATTTGTTCTAATCTGGTTTAATTAGAAGCTACAGATGGGTGAATGCTGCAAGACATTTACATAATTATTGGTTCAAATTTAAATAAAATATTTTTAGGAGAATTACAAGTAGCCAGTGGCTCCAAACACGATGAGGTCCTCATTGTGCTAGGCATTATATTCAAATGCATAGCAAATGACATTCCTGGCTCTGAAGAGCTTATTGTCTAAATGGAAGAGACAATCAAGGTGGTAGGAAGAATAAATATCAATGAAGTGATTTGCCCAAGGTCATATAATAGATCATTGGCTAAGCCAGGAAGAGAATTGAGGTCTTCTACCTTCCAGTCCAATACCCTATTCATTAAACCACATTGCCACTTGAGAAGTTTTCTTAAGTGTGTTCATGCCTGCTTCTGTGAATATCTGAGCAGTGGAAATTTGCCATAGATTGAAGTTTTACATTGAGAATGCCCACAAACCTCTAGTTTTTGTGTTTGCTTTGACATGTATACAATGGAGGCTTGCGTGAAGTATTTAACAACCCTTTTGATATCTGGAATTGGCAAAAAGAAAAGAGATGCACATTTGTCAGTGAGGCCGGTCAAAATGGCATGTTTTGTGCCTTGAAGATGAGAACAACTAAGAAGGGTCATGAATGTGAACCAGAGTGGGAAACTTTGTCCTTAGGACACACAAGAAAGCATACTCCTCATAAGGATCTAGCTATTTGTTGAACCCCGGTTACGTACAGAGGTGGTGCATACTTCAGATCCTACCACAAACATAGCTGCATCATGAAGATTTGGAGAGGAGAGTTCTAAATGAGACCTGCTGGTCCCGCACACAGAGATCTGTGGCCATTAGAGAAGCATTTTACTGTAGGAAATGGTCTTTAACTTTGTTAGAAAAAAATAAAAACCAACATGAAGTTTCACATGAGGGTATATGTGTAAAAAAAACCCTCCATCAGCTGTGTCTGCAACCTTCATGAATTTTAGAAAGAAACTAGCACTAGAAATACAAATATAACAATTCACTGTAAACACCAACAAAACAAAAACCGTTCCCATATGGTTACAGTGGAAGACTGATGATGACAGCTAGTAAGGCCAAGTTGGGTTCCTTTGGTAAATTCCAAAGCAAATAATTAACATCTGGAACAATTCTAGGACAAAAACTCTAGAAGCAAAGAAACATTTGCAAAAAGTAAAATTCTTATATAGCTTTTTTTACTTTTCCAAATCCTCACTTCCACAGTAGGTGCCAGATTTCTTCAGTCATACTTTGAATAGCATGGTTCTCTCAAACTAAGTGTTCAGATACAAACTTTCACACTTATGGTATGTTGTACAGTACCTGCAATTTCACACAGTAGAAGACTGTGACATCTATGCCCTAACTAAAAAGTCTTCACTGCTTAATAGGTATTCTGAGTCTCTCAGTGCCTTGATTATTCTGCACTGTATAGCTACAGGAAAAAAAAAAAAAAGGAAAGATGCTTTTAAAGTCCATATGGAAAATACAGGCCCAAATAGAAAGATGTTTGTGAACAAGGAGACACAAAACTTTGAATTTTCTGTAATATGTGCTATTTCACTTCTAACTCAGTCTGGTGTGTAGTTAGGTTCATGACATAACTTACTCTCAATTGCAGGAGGCATTTAACTTGCACTTACGAAAATATATATTTGAACGTGAAAATATAGGCTTCGTTACCCATTTTAAAACAATTTATATTACAATTTAGCTAATGCTATAGAGATAAAGGACCTAGAAATTTATCAGATGCACTAATGGTTTCTTGTCTAAATTTGCACACCAAGTTAGCCATGATAATATGATTATAAATTGTGTAACTTTCAGTATTGTTTTGCCCTAATGCCCCCCATATGTTCATCTCATAAATCATGAAATGAAAGAACTCAGGCCCAAACCGAAACAGTAAAATTTAAATTATTGTGGTAACTCAGTCATGGGGTATGTATAACATTCTCAGAGTGATAAATAAAATGCTGACTCACCAGATTTGTTTTTTAAAACTCTTCAGATTAAAAGGTCCCTACTGAAACACCTTGGCACATGGATTTCATGCACAAGTTAGTCAATTGGATTAAATCCAAGCTGTTAAGAAAATAAACCACAAATCCAGGGGATGGTTCCTGCGTATGTTGGATGTTATCTATACAAAAGGAAAGACAAAGCTGATAATGATAGGTTAATTGCTTAATTGTTTTCCTGCACCCAAATAGATGTCACATGATTGTCATCAACTTCTTGAGCCAAAATACTTTAGGTAATAGTATTATTAACATCTCTTGCTAGTTATAAAGAGCAGTGCTGTTACAAACAGGGATAGGCCACACATACCTGCTGAGTGGTTGTGCTGAGTGGAAGATGGTGTAATAAGCCTTTCCCCTGTTTGCTTCTGCAACATGCACAGGACAATTCGTCTCTTCTTTCCCTTTGTGGAAGGAAGATAGAATGGTAAGGAGGGAAGCAGGGCCCTGCCAAGGGCATCTCTAAGGTTTTTGTGGCCCCAAGCTCATAGCTGAATTGTGTATCTTAAGTTGAACCCCCCCTCCCAGTGTAGCCCAGGCCTAAGAAACAAAGTAGTTATACTGCAACATTTCAGAAAGAGTATTTTGTTTAACTTCTCCATGTGTATGCCAGGAATATAACACACATCAAACAGTACATGAAACCCAGACTATGACAATGGTCCAGATTCAAGTCTTTCCAAGTTTAGTTGATTGCTTTGCAGCTACTGTGACCTAAAGGCTAACTTGGGTAAATTACTTGTATGAGGCATATTGATTGCATAATTTCTGTTAAATCATATATCTGCAATTATAAATTGACTTGAGCCGTAGTTTTTGGATCTGGATCTCATCCTATCACTCTACACATCTCAGAAAGTCCAGAGGGTTTAAAATCCAGATTTCAGAAGCCCACCCAATTCCACCAGGCTTCGACAGTGACAGAGTGATCCACTACTGGGTCAGCGGGGACTCCCATCAAAACACACTGACTTCACTCAGGTGAGCATGTACCACTCGTGTACCCTCCCTGGGTCACTTCCTACCATGTTTCCAGGCACTGTAGTTCATTGAGAATCAGGATTCCTTGGGCTCCTCAGCGTGGGTGATTCCCTGTGGCTTCTTTGGTACAGCCCTCAGGTCTGGTTCTCAGGGTCTCTAGTTCCTGCAAACAAAGAGCACGTTCAGCTGGAGCTTCCGTCCAAGGTTATTCCCCTCTGGCAGTCCACCTAGAATGAGCTGGGCTGCTCCCTGTTATGCTAAGGCAGTAGTTGGAGCATACCCAGTGTGGTCTGAGGGGCAGGACTTCCGCCGCCCATAGTGTGGGGTTAACCCCCCTCTTGTCCAGTGTGGGGTATGCACACTCCATCACATCCTGGAAAAACTCTCATCTCAGGATTAGCACTGTTTACCTTAGAAAAGAGATGAATAAGAGAAGACAAAATAGAATAATATAAATTAATGAATGGTGTAGTGAAGGTAGATTGGGATCCCCCCCCCCCCGCCCCGTTCATAATACAAGAACAAGAGGATATTCAAATAAATTGAAAAGTTGAAAATTCAAAACCAACAAAAGGAATACTATTTTACAGAATCTGTATTAAGCTGTACAATTCATTGCCATAGGATGCTAAGGTCAAGAATTTAACAAGATTCAAAAAAGGATTGGCTATTTATATGGATATATCATATAATTTATCCCATAATTCAGATTTATCATATAATTAATGAAAATAGCATTTCTGGAAGAAATTAAACCTTGTGCTTCAGGGCTTAAGCCAATCCAACTAGTGGAATTTAGGATAAGAACCACATGGGGGCAGGGGGCAGATCATTTCACATCTGACCACTCCAGAGTTGCATCATCCCCTGAAACAGAGTGGTACTTACCGGCTCCTGGTGGAGTCAGGATACCCTACTTGATGTACTACTAGTCTGATCCAATATGGCAATTCCTATGTTTTTTTGCTAGTGAGTTACTCATTTCAAGTCTGAAAATAGCAGTGTGGACACTATAGTCTCAATGTAGTCACAGACCCACTGCCTATTGTCTTGTCCTGCCAAGGCCCTTTTTTTCCTTCACCCTAAATTTTTACCCATACTTCCCCAGAGACAGTCACAGTGGGCCATTGCTTCATGGTTCACAAAAGATGTATAGTCACCAGGTAGAGTTATTTCCATAATCTGGTCCTTGAACAGCAGAACCACACTAGTTTCACTGTGTGACAGGCCTCTGCACAAGCTATGAACGTGGAAGGACTTTGTCCTTTCGGTTCCCTATGAAACAATAGCTATGGCAAAATCTGAGTTTCAGAATGGAAGACATTAATTGGCTGATGGTGCAGCATTTGCAATTCAGCAACTCAATGACTGGTGCATGAATTTATTGAAAATGAATAAATTAATGTAAATTTTACATTGTTATTCCTTGTTAGATTTAGGTTCTTTCCATCTTGAGTTCTTTTTATTAAAGTACCCTTATATTGGCTGCATTTTTTGGTCTGACTCAGTGCAGATCCCAAAAGTAGGGACTGAAAGTAGCATTAAGCCACCTTTATACTTTCCTAATAACAGGGCCAGATGGACTGGTGCCGTCTCTGGTGTTCACTTATGCCTGATTTAACTCTTACGCTCTGCTTAACTTGTGCCTGGTTGCCCACAGTCCCAAAGAGTTGTCCTAGTAGCAGGAATTGCTGGGATGAAGAGGCATACTAGATATGCCCCTTTCTCCTATGGAAACTCACTGCCATGGGAAGGAAGGAAATGGCATTATGTTGGCAATGCATCACCCAGGGATTACCCTTACAAGGGGAATACTCAGAGACCCGGTTGAGCAAGCTTTCCAGCTGCTTTGCACTGATGGAACAGAGCCAAGAATTAGCCCCAGTATTTTGTCCTCTGTTGATTTATTAGACACATTCCATTCCATATGTCTGTCTGTGGCTTATTACCCTATTCTCTTTAAATTCTCTTGAAGATGAGGCTATAATTAACTTTTTGCTTGCTTCCGTGAGGGAGATTAATTTATTCATGTGTGGGGCATAGTTTTCTTTTAAGTTTGGAGACATAAGGAAATTCCTTGTGATGTTGCAGAGTCTGTCAGGCCTTGTCTTCACTACGAAATTATGCTGACTTTCTAGAGTTTGAATTGAGTAAGCCAACTGTATACATTTAATTGTGTGTGTCCCCAGTAAGTGGGCTAATTCAGCGGATTGCGTTCACATTACCACAGCTCTCAGAGTGGTGCACTGTGGGTAGGTATCCCACAGACCTTTGGAATTCTGGGTTAAGCTGGCATTGCATGATGGGGACAAAAACATTCTTGTGGTTTTTCATTTGTGCTTCTCATCAGTCACCCCTCCTTCCGCACAAGGTGCGGCAGACAATCATTTCACGCCTTTTGGGCATGCAGATACCATGCTGTTTCGGCAGACAGAACAGTACATCTGTTGCCCACCACTTCTACTAGAACGCCGCTCTGCTACTGCTATGAATCCACCTCGCAGGTCCTCACACTGTGTTTTTTCATGCATTCTCTGCCCTACTTGTCACACCAATACTCCCCTCACAATCCCTCTTCACCTTGCCACAGAGAGCATGTTGTAATTCTTTGTGGCATGCAGAAAGTATGATTTTTTTTCATGTACATCCTGTTTGAGATCTGCTCTCCCAATATTGTGTAAGAGAATTGGAGTGTTATTGTGAGTTTTCACACTTAGTGCATACAGTTAAAGGAGAATCAGGTTGCTCCCCAAAATAGTAATTTCAGTGCTTGAGTGGCTTAGGGCAATTGCCCAGGCAGCTCACTATGTTCAATGCTCTATAGATACTAACTGAGTTTTTTCTTGATTTGAATTAACACTGCGAGTCAGTTAGCACTCTGAAAAAACACATAGCAAAGAACATGCAAGCTACTGGTGAAATGTTCTCTGTGTATTCACAGAAAATATACTAATTTTAGTTTGATGTTTTTATTACTGAAGGAACATGTAAATGGCTGATTGTGGCTCAGATATCAGTAAATCAATCTCAGATTACATCACTCAATTGGAATATCTTGTGATATCTGGGAAATGATCATTTCACTATTGAGACCATCTTAGTCTAACAAACTCCACAGATGAAAATACATGGTGGGTCCTCAATCTACTAGGTTTGCAGTGTTAAAGAAAGGTCTTATTTTTAATTTTGAAGAAATAGTAGTATCATGACCAGAACTATGTGCAATTTTTCTTGAGCATTTTCCAGTTTTTTTAGTGAGTTCTAATTTGCAGAATGGAAGATTTTACACTGGAAAGAGAAAATAAATGACACTAATTGTCTTTTGTTGTTAATTATTTTTTGTCTTTATTTTGCTAATGTTTTTATATTTAATTTCTTATTGTGAAGTTTCTGGATTTTCTTGCTGTGATTATCTTGAGAATTTTCCTCCTTCTGCCAGAACATTAAATCATTTTTTATGAATCACAGGGACTCAATTAAATTCATCACTCTAGAAGAAGGAACAGTTGAATACTTCCAATTACACTTTTTTTCATAGAAAGTGAAATTTGAAAGTAATCTGACTTCAGGTGAGATGCCATTGAACATAGTATCTGGATTGCAGAGGAAGTTTTTTAAATAATTTTAAAACATGCTGGTTGCTGACTTCAGCAGGTTTTCACGAGCAGCTAGGCTATGAGCTATTAAAAAAAGCCTTAAACTAAAAAAACTAGTGGAGTCCTGTTGAGAGTGTGGCTGAGTACTGTAGTAGTCAGAGGGGATACAAAAAAAATAACATACTGGAGCAGATAACAGATGTTGAAAAAATAAACCTACATGTTTCAGACTGATATATTCCTAAAGAATGTAAAGATAACTGGAAAATATTTTTTTCAAACACCACTTGGATATTAAATGCAAAACACTAAGGGACTGATTCAGCAGCAAGTAAATTCATTGGAAAGACACCTGGGCATTGAATCAGGTGACTAAGGCCTGATTCTGATATCCTTGCTTAGCCTGAAGTGGCCCTAGTACTAATTTAAAAAGCATAAAAGTCAGAGAATGAAAATGTTAGTTATCATAGCTGAACGGAGCATATATATATATAAACCATGCCATCTGGCTACACACACACATACACACACACACACTCATTCTCTCTCTCTCTCCCGCTCTCCCCTAGGGGAACATTGTATTTATACCTCTCCTTCCCAGTAGTCACAGAAGGACCTAAATGCATAGACTCATGCTGGCTCTATTACATGAGGTGGAGAAGAGACTTAAGGTGATCACCTATTCAGAAGGGTTGTACTGCCTGTGTGCTGTGATGATCTCTGGTTGGTAAAGTGGGCAGGGTGAGGAACAGAGGGCATAACCAGCATGCTTATTACTATGCAGCTTAATAACCCAAAATTATTTCTGTGTATGCATGCACATATGTGCTGGTGACAAAGTAACTGTTCTTGTGCTCCATGCCCAGTAGAGATCATTGCCCTCATGTTCAGCTTGCTCAATATGCAGTCATTATGAAGTTTTACCCCCCACAAGAGTATTTCTCAGAAGTTGCTGGGATCAATGAGCTATACTGGAATGCAATGCCTAAAAATGAATCAGCACAGAAGTATCTGAAGAAAAGAACAGAAGTTGATTAGAATTTCTCACTGATCAAAAACTGAGATGTTGCAGCCGCATTGAGAGAGAATTCTCTGAAATGAGGATACGGGGCAAAACAAAACAAAAAGCCTCAACCCCGTCCCACACCAAAACCAACCCAACCCATCATTCTTTTACAGATAGGTGGTCAAAAACAACATAGAAAATTAAGGGATTGAATATAGGGTGATGAGAGAAGGTGAGGAATTCTTATATGTTGCAACTATATTTTTAATAAAAACCCAGACTTGCCATCAAGCTCTACAGTGGGAAATTCACAATTTTATTACAAGACCCAGAGTTTCTGATTACCATGCTAGTCTAGGGCCTGAAGTAACACTTCCAAGGAAACAGATTTCAAAATGAACTTGTAACAAACACTGCCTGAAAGCTGATCTCTGAGACCACTTTGAGGACATCCACAGTTCTGAAGGAATTCAGCTGTCTCAGCACCTTCAATAAAATGCCAGACTGTACAAATATCACCTCTCCTGCATTTTATTAGCCAATAAAACAAGCCAGCTAGGGCTGGCATTGAAACATGCAAGGTAGGCTTTAACAAAAACTAGTTATCAAATGATGTTTTTTCAGGGCGGTGGCAAGGCCAGTTTTTATAGTAAAGGATCCTAGAAACACAGGCTAGACCGCTGATGAGGAAAACATTTGTTTGATTCAGTAAGAAGAAAGCAATATAATGAAAAAATGTTTATAGTGCACATCAAGGGTTGATCCTTAGCATAAATTGACATTGCTCCACAGAAGCTCCATGGATTAAGAACTGGTTAACAGATAGATTTCAAAAAGAAATTTATGGAGAATTGTTTGTTGGTATTTTTAGTAGGTTCCTTCAGGGATCTGTTCTTGAACTAGCCAGTATAGTGTGGACGATATGTAGCTGTCAGCTTTTCTACTCCAAGATGTCTCCCCATCTGGTCATATATATTAATTTCGAGCATTATCACAAGGGCAATGATGCGCTTCCCTGGTCTATTGTTTGAACCCCGGCTATTTGACCAGATAGCTAAAAAGGCTCCCTTTGATTTGCAGTATGACAGTATCCCGTCTTGCTCCTATTTCATCACCAGTTCCTGACACACTACTTCATCCTCTCAGGAATGATATATGCAAACAGGTAGCATGCAGTGGTCTCTATTGCTACATCCATCTCGATTCTATCTGGAATGCAAGATGTGACACCCACATTTCCATAAATCTTGTCAACATCTAATTGGGAATGTACGGGCTCTTGTCTTGGGCTCATTTTGATAGGGTGGCTCAAAGCTTGGTTTCTCACTGTTTTAAATTACTATCCCCTCATCTCCATAAAAAGAAGGCACCTCCCTTAATTTATTGCACTGTTTTAGAATCAGAGGTTCTGTCACTAAATTAGCTATCAGGAGCAGTATAGCTCTTCTTTTTGTGGTTTCAAGACAACGTGACATCAGCAAGTCCCAATGTCTCACCAGAGGTCTATATAATGTTTTCTAGTCTGTCATTAGTTGCTGTACCTGCACCATAGGCAGGAATTACCCCTTCCACTCTTGAGAGGATTATTGCATCCTCTGCCACAGCTACCTTACACACTCCAATGTCATCATTCCAGTTACAGTTCATATTTTATCCCCCATATTTTATCTCCCATATTAAGATTAACTCCATACTTCATTAGAAAATCAGTCCTGAACAATGACCCTTGATCAGACTCTCATGCAGGGCTGGCCTTACCATGAGGTGAACTGAGGAGGCCGCCTCAGGTGCCAGACTGGGGGTGGGGGTGGGGACGCACCATTAGGACCCAGAGCATAGAAAATTGTGTCTGCTGCTGGTGCATATGTATTCTCTCTGTTCTAGATGCACAGAGATGATGGAGTGCTGTGATGGAGGAAGTAGGGCACAAGAGACCTTTCAAAGATTTGGCCCAAGAGAGGGGGCATCACCCCACCTCAGGTGCCAAAATGTTGTGGGCCGGCCCTGCTCTCATGCCACAATAAAATCCCATATCAATTACGACACTTTGACAGCATTCTGAACCGCCCCTCGTCCATCAATGATGAAGCCATTGATCGTCTCTCGCAAGTGTCCATTAATGAGGCATTGGATGACCCGCCTACTTTATTATAGACGCAGAAAGCGATCCATCTCCTCTCCAGTGGCAAAGCTCCTGGCTCAGACTTCATTCCAGCTGAGATTTATAAGGAAGGCGGCACTGCCTTGACTGAAAGGCTCCATCAACTGTTTCTACTTATGTGGCAACAGGAGACGATCCCGCAGGAGTTTAAAGATGCTTTCATCGTACACCTGTACAAGAGGAAAGGACACCGGCAGCTCTGTGATAACCACAGAGGTATATCCCGACTCTCCATCGCAGGCAAGATACTGACCAGGATCCTGCTGAACCGCCTAACAGCACATCTGGAACAGGGACTTTTGCCAGAAAGTCAGTGCGGATTTCAAAAAGAGCGTGGGACCATTGACATGGTGTTTGCTGCGAGACAACTGCAAGAGAAGTGTTAGGAGAAGAGGTCCGACCTGTTCTCCACCTATGTCGACCTGACCAAGGCTTTCAATACTGTTTGTAGAGAGGGCCTGTGGAAGATCATGGCCAAGTACGGATGCCCAAGGAAGTTCATCTCCATGGTTCAACAGTTCCATGAAGGCATGCAGGCACGAGTCCAGGACAACGGCGAGTTATCTGAGCCGTTTCCTGTTACAAACGGTGTGAAGCAGGGCTGTGTCCTGGCACCTACACTCTTCAGCATTATATTCTCCACTATGTTGACCGATGCTTTCAGAGACGGAGACATTGGAATTGGCATCAGGTACCGCACTGATGGTAAGCTGTTAAACCTAAGGAAGCTTCAGGCGGAAACCAAGGTCATGACAGACATCATCCGAGACTTTCTGTTTGCTGATGATTGTGCTCTCAATGCTGGTTCAGAAGCTGATATGCAACGCAGCATAAACAAGTTTTCTAACGCCTGTGCAAAATTCGGTCTAATCATCAGTATAAAGAAGACTGAAGTCTTGCATCAGCCGGCTCCAGGGAAGCCCTATGTTGAGCCCAACATCACTATTAACGGCCAGAGACTCAATGCAGTGAATAGATTCACATACCTTGGCAGCACACTGTCCAAAAATGCCACCATAGATGATGAGGTGAATATCAGGATCGCTAGAGCCAGTGTACCTTTCGGCAGATTAAACACCAACGTCTGGAACAGAAGAGGCATCACTACCCAGACCAAGCTGAAAGTATACAGGGCGGTTGTTCTCCCTACACTGCTCTATGCCAGCGAAACCTGGACTGTGCATTAGTGCCACGCCAAGAAGCTGAACCACTTCCACACAACAGACCTCAGGAAAATCCTCAACATCAAGTGGCAGGACAAGATCCCAGACACTGAAGTACTCGCCCAAGCAAACCTGCCCAGCATCTTTACCATCTTGATGCAGTTGCAGCTACGCTGGGCAGGGCATGTAGTCCGTATGTCAGACCATCGGCTACCAAAGCGACTTTTCTATGGTGAGTTGCAACAAGGACAGTCTCATGGGGGTCAGAAGAAGCACCTCAAAGACACTCTCAAAGTCGCCCTCAAAACATTTGACATCAATCCTGACTCTTGGGAACAGAGCGCAATGAATCGGACGACATGGCGCTCTTCCGTGTATAAAGGTGCCGAATCATGTGAGGCCAAAAGGATGGCTGCAGCAGAACAAAAGAGGCAAGCCAGAAAAGTCCGTGCCAGAAACCCTGCTGGAGATGTCCTCCTCATCTCCTTGCCTATCTGTCATCAACCTTTCGTGCAAGGATGGGCCTCATCAGCCATCTGCGCACACACAGACAGAATCAGCCCCAGCAATTCATGGATGACTGAGTGGTCTTTGTTGAATCGACGGACGAACCACCACCATTCTCTCTGTTCTCGATGCACAGAGATGATGGAGTGCTGTGATGGAGGAAGGAGGGCACAAGAGGCCTTTCAAAGTTTTGGCCCAAGAGAGGGGGCATCATTTGAGATCCCCACCTCAGGTGCCAAAATGTTGTGGGCCGGCCCTGCTCTCTTGCCACAATAAAATCCCATATCAGTTATGATTGTCAATGTCTGCAGTGGCTTGCCAATCACCCATTTCATTTGTTTTTTGGTCATTTGTTCACCCCACAGTAGGGAGTTAATTTCTGTGGTCTTTCCCTGGAAGCTTCTTTCTATAGCCTTTCAGATAGCACAAAACTCCAGAATCAATTAGGCTATTACATACCGTGTTTCCCCGAAAATAAGACAGTGTCTTATATTAATTTTTGCTCCCAAAATTACATTACATTATATTACAGTGAGACGCAAAACTGGAAGTATGTCTTATTTTCGGGGGATGTCTTACTTTCGGGGAAACAGGGTAAGATTCTCTCAGCTTTCCCAGGCAGATAGATACTACTCCCTCCAATGTCAGACAGATACCGTGGTAGCCTATAATTTGCTGGCAGACAGCTTTTGTCACTGTTCTCTGCCAATCTGTCCAACATCTGTTTTAATCAGTAGACAATCCCATATAAAACATTCAGACTCTCCACATTTCTAGGAGGCCTGATCATCCATAGCCTTTAGTAATTCACTCCTGTGCACCATCATGTCCTGGTCAAGGCATTGCCTTGTTCCTCTTGATTGAAAACCTGCATGTCCCCATCTCAGTATCTTTTGTTGCTGTGATGCTACCTGCCACCTTTCCATCTGAAACTCTCTGACTTTCCTTGTCACTATTTCATGTAAAATTGTTGATTTTTTTCAAAACATTTTATTGTTAATTAATTTTGGGACACCAATTTTAACGGAAATAGTTACTAAACGTCAGAACCATTATCAAAATGGTTATCAATATTTTTTGATTGGTTTTGGTAAATGAAAATTTGGTACCCTATTTCGATGATTTTCCATAAACATTTTGATGAAAACCTTGAAAAATAATAAAATGAGTCAGTGCTGAAGCCTGGGAAACAAACAACTTTGAAATTCTGAAATGTTTCATTATTATTTAATTTTGATTTACTAGAATATCTAGGGATATAAAAGGTTATACAAACTTTCTCCATACAACAATCTATTGTTCTTTCAATCCCCTGACGTAGGATGATTAATATGATTTTAAATACTGAATTATACAGCCAAACAATAAGTTATACATAATTGTTTGCCGTATCATCGTACATAGGAACTGCAGCATTTTGCAGCATACATGTCAGTCAAATGAGAGGCATTTTTCAGATGTAATAATTTATCAAAGACTGAGCTACAACAATGCATATTTCTGGAATGATAGCCAGGTGTAACAAGTTGCACTTTGCTGAAATACCGTCTTACATTTTGTATAAGCAATTTCCATTCCATTTTGCTCAGACATGGCAGTTTAAAGAAATTAAAAGTAAATTGTATCCATTGTGCAGATCCGCGGGTATAACATTTAAAAAGGTAATGCCAAATTAATTGTTAGATATATTGTTTTGAACTTAATGCATGCGTAGTAGTAGCATTTTTATTTTTAACATTTCAGAGCACTAGTAGAGGAAAGTGAGAGCTGTAATCATACACAAAATATGAACATTAGAACAAGACTGTGTCTGTCACACAAATAAAATATTATATTGACAACTCATTATAATCCGTTCATTAGTTTATGGACCCAACATCCTCAAGGGGGTGTCAGAAATCTACATAATGGTTCTGAGTGCTCTATTTTGTATTTGGAATTCAAATTTAGCTGACAGATGTGTAAAATCCCATATAACGTACAGTGAGAAAATTCTCAAGTGACTTAACTGTGGTGGATGCTGAAGAATGCAAGCTATTCTAGCTTAGGCTGACATTAATTTATGTTCATAATGTTCTCCCTATATCAATTTTTTTCTTTATGGTACAACAAAACAGTGTTGTTTTTTGCTGATTCCACATATTTTGTGCAAACCACATCCCTTTCTGGGACTCTTCTAATACACAACAAAGTCATATAGATTTCCAAAGCCATATTTTTTAAAAGACCTAGTGGATCCTTTATTAGGTGTGGTGGCTGATAATGGCATCTGAGAAGCATAAGTAAAACTACATTTCAAAGATCTCCAGTGCAGAGCTGATAGCATTAAATATGGCCTTATTTACCATGACTTGTGACCCGTTTTAAGTGAGTTCATCCTACTCATGGTGGATCAGAGCAACAACAAAGAGTGTCACAGTTTGTACACACTGCCTACACTAAGACCAGAAGCAATACTAAGTGGCCAAACAAGGACTTCAGCTAGATGCAATAATAAAATTCAGTAACCCACAGTCCCCTTTACTTGGTGTTAACTTGTTTCTCTAACTCAAAAAAGTTTCAATCTATAAAGACCATGACCAAGTATGTGTTGCTCTTCCAGACTATGCCAGATGCCAACTCAGCCATAAAACAGAAAAGGAGATATACAGGATACTGGCAGTATCTCTTTACTTTTGGTAGTAATACCACCCAGGAATAGTGCCAACTATTTCTTCTTCAGTAATGAATGCCAGCCAAGAATCTTGCTAACATTTATATTTGATCTCCCTCTTTCATTACAGCCATGGGAAAACAACGTAACAAACCAACCCCTGGCACTGTAACATCATGCTAAGTGGGACTAACAGTATTCCTTGGATGCCACATTATTAGCATTCTATCCCTATTCTTTTCACTTAACTTCTATCTTTTTTAATCTTTTCCCCCACTTTTGCTACTTTTCTTAAGAGGGAAAAGCCAATAAACAATGTGGCAGCTGCTTTCTTTTATTTCAACGGTATGTTTATTATTACTGATTTAGTTGTCATTTTGCAGGTTTAGTTGCTATCAACAAGGTAAAAACGCATCTGTAACCATTCAGGTTTGATCTTATTTATTAATTAAATAGACTTTAAGTTCTGAAACTTGACTGCTATTTTGTTTAAACAAGTAGTCAGTTAGACAGCACATAATAGAAAGGGTTATATGTTACCACAGTTTGTGTGACCTGTCCTTTGTAGCTGATAGCAGTTGACAGATTGTGTTGCTTGGTTAATAGGTCAACAGATTACACTAAAGTGTTTAATAAATTATAAATGTCTTTGCTACCTTATTTATTCCTGTCTGTGCTGTTATGCCCTGATGCTTATACCATTATCACAGGCAGTTTAGAGATTAAGGCTGCCAAGAAATTTCTTTTGGCACCTGTGTTTTGAGAAAGAGTGAATGCTGAGCCAAGATTCTTTATATTGTTGGATAGAAATTACAATGTAACAAAAAAGATGCAATTCATAGGTTCCTGCAAATCCTCTTTTCCCAGTTTTCCCCCACTGTGGCTATCCCAAGCCAATAAAGAGGAAATAGCATTGTAATAGGAACCTTCCACCCTTCCAGTAAAATTTGATGTAATAGACAATGCACTAAAATCTGTTTTAATAAAAGAACACTAGAGGGCACTCTTTACCTGTACAGTAGTTGAATTTGCAGTAAGTGCTGGGTGACTAATCTGCATATGAAGGTACAAACAAGTGGGTGGAAATGCAGACACTTAAATTTTCATTGCTGAATGTAATTCACAATATCCAAAACATCCACTTGATTTACTGAGAAGTTTGCTGCTGCATAGCTGAATATTTTCTTGGGGATAAAATGACTTGATCACAGATTGTCCCTTGCTTTTCTAAAGATTTCATTTAAACAAAGAAATGCAGGACTGTGGCCACATCATTTTTGTTTTTAAGAATAGACACACCTTTGTAAATCACCTTGTTTTAACTTCCATTTACATTGCTCAGATTTTTTTAAATTAAAAACTGAATTTGTTTCACTGGGGATCAAAATTGTATTAATATGAGTATTAAAAGACATTGCTTATAAAAAATGAAAACTCCCTGCAAAATGTACTTTCTTAGGGGGGGTGGGGGGTTTCCCTTTCCCCAATGACCTGGAAAAATAATTGTTAAAGGAACAGGATGAAAGCTGGATCCTTCTCTAGGCCCCACTGCCCCCAATTTAAAAACTTAATAGAGAACAAACCTATCTATGCTATTGCATCAAAAGAAACCCAGGCCCTGACATACATCCACCACAGCATCAGCATATAAAATCTTTAGTTCTGGTACTTGGACCCTACTGGATTCAACCAATTTTTGATACTTGTCCCCAGCAAAGAATAAGCCACTCTCATTGCACCACTAAAATTCAGAGCCTGATGCATTCCTACATGGCAGCACTGAAAAACACCAGATCCGGCATCTGGATCCTGGCTAATTTTTGGCCCAATCGTGCCCCCACCCCCCAATCAATTGTATAGCATCACATCACAAGAGTATGGCAGAGACACTCGGACCTTGGATCTGGAACTTGAGTCAGGCCAATGTTTGGCCCCGATTCCATCAATTTCACTGATTAAATAGAGAACAAGTTTATCTTCTTCTACCAGCAAATAAAAATCTGAATGTCCGTGCTTCCTAGGATGGATTTTATTTTATATAGTCAACTATATGTTCCCTCCTGAGAGAAAAAAAGTCACAATTTTTCACACTGGTTGGCTGGTCACCCTACTGTATCTACTGCAATGGCACTGCAAACACCCAAGTGCAAACATGTTCCTTGCTTCACTAGTGGGCTAAATCTGTGGTGTGGAGGGCAAAGACTGGGTGGATCTACAGGGGTTGCAACACTGTCGCATCAGGTTGGTTGGGGTTTAGGGCTCTGTAAGGAGTGACCTGAGGTGCAGGGAACACATGCAGGGGGGTGACGAAGTACAGGCGATTAGCAGCTTTCTTTGGGGGAGGTGGAGGAGATGGTGTGTGTGGGGGGAGCTTGTCAGAGAGCCTGCTGCAAGTTTGCACTAATGGAAACACTGCGAAGCCTGCTGCTGCCAAAGGGGATGAACGAGTTAATACAAATCTGCGCACCGCATTCCCAGACGCGCTTTACCTAATCCCTTTCTCATTTATTATTATAGCAACCTAACGCTCCTCCCTGCAAACCTAATCAGCCGCCCCCTCCCGCTTGTTGCTGTGCGGCTGGCCGGCCGCTTGCAGAAGGAGGAGGACCCCCGCCTCCAGCCGCGGCGGTGTGATTGGCACCCAACGGGGGCCCACGGCCAGGCTCTGGAAGCGGAGCTCTCCATCTAGGGGGGGAGGCGGGGACCTTTCTCGCCGAGGCTCAATGGCAGGCCGGGAGGGAGGGGGCTGGCGGTGACAGGCCAATTGGAGATCGGGGGGGAGTCGGGGCTGGAAGTAAAGAGTGAAGCGCTCAATGAGTAGGGAACAAACTTTGTGGCGCTGGGCTGCGCGGGCAGGCAGCTGCTCTAGCCGTGCCCTGAGCGCCCAGCGGGGAGCTGTCCCCTCGCCGCCCCGGGGGGCAGCCAGCCCCGCGCGGGGGGGATTACAAGTGAGCCGGCGCCTGCGGGAGGAAAGGGGCAAAGCCGGAGAGGGGCGCGTGAGACTGTAGGTGCCCCCCCCCGCCCCGCCGCCCCCCGCCCCTGGCATGGTGAGGGGAGCGGGGCTTCTGCGGCTGCCGGCGGAGGCGGGCTGGAGCGCTGGGGATTTACCGCGGAGCGAAGCCGCCCGGCCCGAGCTGACCATGCTGAGAGGCGCTGCCGGCTGCCTGCGCCCCCCGACAGCCCCGGAGCAGCCGCGGCGGCGGCAGGAGGAGCAGGAGCGGCAGAGCCGAGGCGCTGAATGAGCGTGGCCGGGGTGCCGCGGGGCCACACGCTCGGCGGGGCTGTTCCCAGCGGCGGTGGGCGGCCAGCAGCCCGGCTGCTCTCTGCGGCGTGACCTGCCTCGGGCTGGATCCCATCCCCGCCGGGCTCTGTCCCTCCGTCCCGCCGGGAGAGGAGCTGCGTCCTGCACAGCCGCTGGGCGGGCGGGCGGCCCCCGGCCAACTCACCGCAGACCCCTCTCTCCGCAGCCCAGAGGAGCAGCGGCTATTCGGCACCCCCCCGCCGGCCCTTGCCCTGGCCGATGCGGGCGGCGCTGTGGATCTGAAACCCGCCTTCTCCCGACCTGGAAGCTTTGCTGATGGGGATTTGTTCGCCTTCCTGAGACTCGCCGCCGCCTTGACGTTGCTGGACTTGCCTTGATCGTGTGTTTGGGTTTTTGTTTTGTTTTTTGCAGGGGGTGGCTGGGTTTCCACACCCCACTCCTGAGCACCATGGGCTCCCCGTCAGCAGGCAGCCCCTCTCGGTCTTGGCTGCCCCGTGTCGCCTTGCTTCTGCTGCTGCCTCTCCACGTCTCCGCCGAGCCCCGACAGGTCTTCCAGGTGCTGGAAGAGCAGCCACCGGGCACCTGGGTGGGCACCATCGTCACCCGCCCAGGTTTCACATACCGCCTAAGTGAGCACCATGCCCTTTTCTCCATCAATGCCACCTCGGGGGCGCTGCACACACGAGCCACCATCGACCGAGAGAGTCTGGCCAGTGACGTGATGGACCTAGTGGTGCTCTCCAGCCAGCCCACCTATCCTAGTGAGGTGCGCGTCCTGGTGCTGGACCTGAATGACAATGCACCTGTCTTCCCAGATCCCTCCATTGTGGTGACTTTCAAGGAGGACACAGGCAGTGGCCGGCAGCTTATTCTGGACACAGCCACCGATGCTGACAGTGGCACCAATGGCGTGGACCACAGCTCCTATCACATTGTGGCTGGCAATGAGGAGGGGCGTTTCCAGCTCAACATCACCCTCAATCCCAGTGGAGAAGGTGCCTTCCTGCACCTGGTCTCTCGGGGTGGGCTAGACCGAGAGGCCACCCCTACCTACCAGCTGCTGGTGCAAGTAGAGGACAAGGGAGAGCCACGACGGCATGGATACCTGCAGGTTAATGTCACTGTGCAGGACATCAATGACAACCCACCCATCTTCAGCCAAACTCTCTACCAGGCCCGGGTGCTTGAGGACGCACCAGTTGGGGCCAGTGTCCTTCAGGTGGCAGCAGCTGATGCTGATGAAGGTACCAATGCTGACATCCACTACCGCTTGGAAGGGACTGAGGGTGGTGGTGGGGAGGGGCTTGGGGGAATCCCATTTGAGGTGGATCCGGAGAGTGGGGTGATCCGTATCCGGGAGCCTCTGGACTATGAGACAAGACGTCAATACTCGCTGACAGTGCAGGCCACAGATCGGGGGGTGCCAGCACTGAGTGGCCGAGCTGAGGCACTGATCCGACTCCTTGATGTAAATGACAATGAGCCACGGGTGAAATTCCGCTACTTCCCAGCCACCTCCCGTTTTGCATCAGTGGATGAGAATGCGTCACCTGGCACAGTGGTGGCACTGTTAACTGTGAGTGATGCTGACTCGCCTGCTGCCAACGGAAACATCTCAGTGTCGATCCTTGGAGGAAACGAACAGCGTCATTTTGAAGTGCAGAGCAGTAAGGTGCCAAATCTCAGTCTTATCAAGGTAGCGGCGGCACTGGACCGGGAACGCATTCCTACATACAACCTCACTGTGGCTGTGGCTGACAACTATGGGGCCCCCCTGCCACCAGCTGGCTCCCCCACTTCCTCTGTACCTCCAGAAGGGGAAGTTGTTGCCCCAGTGAGCCGCTCTTCAGTGGCCAGCCTGGTGATTTTTGTGAATGACATCAATGACCACCCACCGGTCTTTGGACAGTCTGTGTATCGGGTCAATATCAGTGAGGAGGTACTACCGGGCAGCTACGTTAAGGGTCTGAGTGCCACCGATCGTGACTCTGGTCTCAATGCCAACCTAAAATACAGCATTGTCTCTGGCAATGAGCTGGGCTGGTTCTGCATCAGTGAGCACAGCGGCCTGGTTACCACCACTGGCATTGTTGGCTCTGGAACCAGTGTCCCGGGTGTTGTCATGGCGTCCTCTGGGCTGGACCGAGAGACAGCCTCACAGGTGGTGCTGAACATCAGTGCCCGTGACCAAGGGGTGCAGCCCAAATTTTCCTATGCCCAGCTGGTGGTGGCCATCCTGGACGTCAATGACCAGAAACCTCTCTTCAGCCAGCCAGATGGCTACCAAGTGTCCCTGGCTGAGAATTCCCCTTCAGGAACTGAGTTGCTGGTCTTGAGTGCCACCGATGGGGATTTGGGAGACAATGGAACAGTGCGCTTCTCCCTGCAGGAGACTGAGCCATCAGTGACAGCAGTTGGCCCTTTGATGGCTCCTCAACGGGTCTTCCGCTTGGATCCTGTGTCAGGCAAGCTCAGTACCATCTCACAGTTGGACAGGGAAGAACAGGGCCATTATTCACTGCGGGTCCTGGCCACTGATCTGGGCTCTCCTCCTCTCTCCTCAGTAGCCAGAGTCAATGTGAGCCTGCTGGATGTGAATGATAACAGCCCTGTGTTTTACCCGGTCCAGTATTTTGCACACATCCAGGAGAATGAGCCCGCAGGCAGCTATGTTACTACCGTGTCTGCCAGTGACCCAGACTTGGGGCCCAATGGAACAATCAAGTACAGTATCTCAGCTGGAGATAACTCTAGGTTTCAGATCCATGGCCAGACAGGGGTCATCACCACAAAAATAGCCCTGGATAGAGAGGAAAAGACTGCCTACCAGCTGCAAATAGTGGCCACTGATGGTGGCAGCCTCCAGTCCCAAAACCAAGCAATAGTTACTATCACTGTTTTGGACACTCAGGACAACCCCCCAGTTTTCAACCAAGGTGTATACAGCTTTGTTGTCTTTGAAAACGTTGCCTTGGGCTATCATGTTGGCACCGTTTTTGCTTCTACAATGGACCTCAACACAAACATTACTTATCTTATTACAACAGGTGACCAAAGGGGCGTGTTTGCCATCAACAAAGTGACAGGCCAGATCACCACAGCCAGTATCATTGATCGGGAAGAGCAAGCATTTTACCAGCTAAAAGTGGTGGCTAGTGGTGGGGCAATAACTGGAGATACCATGATCAATATAACTGTGAAAGATTTAAATGACAATTCCCCTCATTTTCTTCATGCAGTGGAAAGTGTTAATGTGGTTGAGAACTGGAAAGCTGGGCACACCATATTCCAAGCCAAAGCTGTTGACCCTGATGAAGGTGTCAATGGCATGGTCATTTACAGCCTTAAGCAGAATCCTAAGGGCCTGTTTACTATCAAGGAACAAAATGGTGCCATAAGTTTAATAGGGCCACTTGACATAAATGCTGGATCTTACCAAGTGGAAATTTTGGCCTCAGATAAGGGAGTTCCACAGCGTTCTTCTAGTTTCATTCTAACTGTATCCGTCCATGATGTAAATGATAACCCACCAGTATTTGATCAACTTTCCTATGAAGTCACTATTTCAGAGTCTGAGCCTGTGAATTCCAGATTCTTTAAAGTGCAAGCTTCTGACAGGGATTCAGGAGCAAACGGCGAAATAGCTTATAGTATAATTGAAGGAAATTCCGGGGATGCCTTTGGCATATTCCCAGATGGCCAGCTGTATATAAAGAGTGAATTGGACCGCGAACTTCAAGAAAGATATATTCTCCTGGTTGTTGCTTCTGATAGAGCAGTGGAACCACTTAGTGCTACTGTGAATGTTACAATAATTTTAGAGGATGTAAATGATAATAGACCATTGTTTAACAGTACCAATTATGTATTTTATTTCGAAGAGGAACAGAATGGTGGATCATCTGTAGGTAAAATAAGTGCTGTAGATAAAGACTTTGGACAAAATGGTGAAGTCAGGTATTCATTTGAAAATATGCAGCCAGATTTTGAATTGAACACAATAAGTGGGGAAATAACAAGTACTCGTCAGTTTGACAGGGAAACTCTTATGAGGCAAAGGGGAGCAGCAGTATTTAGTCTTACAGTAATAGCAACAGATCAAGGGTTGCCAAAACCTTTAAAGGATCAGGCAACTGTGCAAATTTACATGAAGGATATCAATGATAATGCACCCAAATTTTTAAAAGATCTCTATCAAGCTACAATATCAGAATTAGCAGGAAACTTAACACAGGTTTTAAGAGTTTCTGCCTCAGATGTTGATGAAGGTAGTAATGGATTGATTCACTATTCTGTAATTAAAGGAAATGAAGAAAACCAATTTACAATTGACAGTGGCACTGGTCAAGTGACATTAATAGGTAAACTGGACCATGAAGCTACTGCATCTTATTCACTTATTATCCAAGCAGTAGATTCTGGGACAGTTTCCCTAAGCTCAACTTGCACATTAAGCGTTGATGTACTGGATGAAAATGACAACAGTCCTTCCTTCCCTAAATCTACTTTGCTTGTAGATGTCTTAGAAAATATGAGAATAGGTGAACTTGTATCTTCTGTCACTGCCACTGATTCTGATTCAGGTGACAATGCTGACCTTCATTACAGTATTACAGGGACAAATAACCATGGAACTTTTAGCATCAGTCCCAACACTGGCAGTATTTTTCTTGCAAAAAAATTGGACTTTGAAACACAATCTTTGTATAAACTAAACATAACAGCAAAAGACCAAGGAAGGCCACCTCGGTCATCTACAATGTCAGTGGTAATACATGTTAGGGATTTTAATGACAACCCTCCTAATTTTCCTCCTGGGGATGTTTTTAAATCTATTGTTGAGAACATTCCTGTTGGTAGTTCTGTGATTTCTGTGACTGCTCATGATCCGGATGCAGATATTAATGGGCAGCTAACATATGCAATCATTCAACAGATGCCAAGAGGCAACCATTTTAGTATAGATGAAGTCAGAGGGACAATATTTACTAATGCTGAAATAGATCGTGAATTTGCTAATCTTTTTGAATTAACAGTGAAAGCCACTGATCAAGCTGTCCCTGTAGAATCCAGACGATTTGCATTGAAGAATGTAACCATTTTAGTAACAGATCAAAATGATAATGTTCCTACATTTATTTCACAAAATGCTCTTGCTGCAGACCCATCTGTTGTGATTGGTTCAGTCCTAACTACAATTGTTGCTGCTGATCCTGATGAAGGAGCAAATGGGGAAGTTGAGTATGAAATAATCAATGGGGACACTGAAACCTTTATTGTGGATCGTTACAGTGGAGATCTAAGAGTGGCAGCAGCTTTGGTGCCTCCTCAACTCATATACAACCTCATAGTTTCAGCCACAGACCTTGGCTCTGAACGGAGGAAATCAACCACTGAAATGACTATCATTCTGCAAGGGCTTGATGGACCAGTGTTTACTCAGCCAAAATATATAACTATTTTAAAAGAAGGAGAGCCAATTGGGACTAACGTAATATCTATAGAAGCAGCTAGTCCAAGGGGTTCTGAAGCCCTGGTGGAGTATTACATAGTTTCAGTGCGTTGTGAAGACAAAAGTTTCGGGCGTCTCTTTACCATTGGGCGCCATACTGGTGTAATCCAGACTGCTGCCATTTTGGACAGGGAGCAAGGAGTACGCGTGTACCTGGTGGACGTTTATGCCATTGAAAAATCAGCTGTTTTGCCTCGAACACAGCGAGCAGAGGTAAAATATTTTATTCAATTAATATTTGCACCTTTTATGTTCTAAATAAATTGCTTTTTGTTATACTAGCTGACCATTTTGATTTTATAGATGTTGGTGATCAAAATAAGTGAAAAATCCAATATCATTCTCGAGATCTGTTGGTTCATTAGAGAAACATAAGCTTTAAACCTGCAACAAACTTTCTATGAAGCTGAGGATGTGCATGGTTAGAACAGCATTATTAATATTTCTTCGGTGGCAGTAGTTTTTTTTTTTTAACCTGGTCATTTTGATAGTTATGGGAACAGTGCTGTTCTTCTGCCATCTTAGCTAAGGGTATTGGCCAAATAACTTTTGGATGCTAAATTTCTCAGTTTAATCTAAAGCTTTTCTGGGTCTTTTATACACTGTCATTCTAGCTGTAATCTGCTTCTCCCTTACTTGTTGTGTAGTGTCTTTTTTTTTGGTGGTAAGGCTTTCCACTTCTGGCTGAGTTGTTTCCTCTAAAATCATCTTATCAATATTGGTCTGAGAATTGGACAGTAGGTGTGGCTGACTGAATAGCTCAGACATAGTCCTGGACTTGACTGAACAAAATTGATCTCCACTGCCTCATGCCCAGTTCATTCCCTTAAATAGATCTCCTATTATATCTCAAAGTTACTGCTGTTCCTCTGGTGCTGACTGTAGTAAAGATTGTGGGAAAAATCCTGCTGATGGCCCCAGGTTGCTATGAAGTGTAAGAATTATAACATTTTATCAGAATGCCACTTTAAATGATTCACTGGAGAGTGTTAAAAAGTTCTCTCCCTGATTAGCTTGAATATTAAAGCGTGGGGAAATAGGCCCTAGGACATTAGTTATGAAGAAAGAATATTTTAATTGCCATTTTCCTAAGGGCTGTATTTGACTGTAGACTCTCTCAGCTGGAAGCATATACCATGGTATTGTCTTTTAAGAGACTTAAATGTGGGGCTTGATTTTTATTTTTACTTATGCCATAGGCCTTCCTTTTTTTTTTTTTTTTTTTTTTTTTGCTACAAGCCATTTAATTTTCACTCATTGAAGGTTACAAAGCAATGTTTTGTAGGTTGACCAGCAGGTGATGCCGGAGGTGCCTAGTGGTTCAACCATTTCCCTCACAACTAAGCACATTATTACCTCAGTGCTGTTCAGCCTTTCACATATAGGAGTTGCCCCCATCCATATTTCCCCTATAGAAGTACATTTTATTGTTTCTAAATCACCAAGAATGCTATATTTTTTTCAAGAGCTGTGCTGAATGTAGTATCTGGTATCGTGTTATTTGAAACATGCAGTTTTTTGTTTCACTTATTATTGCTTTTTGTTTTATTTTGATGTTTGGTATGATACTTCAAAGAGAGCTAGATTGGGCTCCTACATAGTTAATTGTTTATTTGGGACCAGAAATTAAGTGTTTTAAACTCAAAATAAACTTGTCAATGTGTATAAGGCATCTTATTTGTGCAATGGTTTATAGCATATTAGGATGAGCAATAATGAATTTGATCATCATAGCTATTTTAGAAATGAAGGTTATTGATTTAAATTATGCATGTTACTGATATGACAAGATTCCTATTATTGCTCTTTGCATACTATTCAAGTAAATTCTGAACATTAATATAAAGAAGGCAAAAAAAGCACAAGAGGAATAAGTATGTGTAAAATTTTCTATGGTGGTTCATTGTATTAAGGGTTAACAGTTTTCCTCAGTGGTGAATTTGGGCCCACTCCTACAAACACTTATTTCAAATAAAACTTTTGCAATCTTGAGACTACTTGCATAAGCAGGGAATGCTCGGGTGAGTAAGGGTTTGCAGGACCCTGTGGTTGTAATAGGTTCACACTTTGTAAAAGTGCTTAATAAGAGCATATGGTGAGCATGAAGAAAGTAAGCATTGAAATCTTAAACCAACTTTAAATTGTTGAACACAAGCCACTCCTAAAATGAAAAGCAAATGTGTTTCTGTGCAAGAATATTGAAAGCAGTGGTTGGGAGCTAGGATTTCATATTATTATTGGTTGCATCTTTATAACTTCTAAAATACTTTCTCCCCCCAAAACAAACATAATTAGTTTATCGTGTTTCCTTAGAAATACATTATAAATTAATATTTTTTAAAGTTGATAACTGATGATAATCAGTTGCAGTCTCTGCCCTTTCTCTGGTTATGGTTTACCAGTTTATCTTTCATTGGAAAGACTTTGCATACCCCATGTTTGAACAAGAACCACTGAAATTGACATTTTAAAGGCAAGCCAGTTGTTAGAGGGTGCTGAATAAGCGCAATGCAATCAGTGTCCTTAGTCTTTGATATTTTGTTTTGCTAAAGCAGCGGTTTGAAAGACAGACTCCTAAATTTACAGTTTAAATTTCAGAATTTGCTGTTCCTCTTTAAAGAAAATGCACAACTACAAATAGACACTACCAGTAATCCTTAAAATTCAACCTGAAAAGTGCTAATTTTAAAATATGCCTTCTTACATCAAGTCCACAGGTTATAACCTTTAACTTTTTGGTTTGAATTCTAATTGATTTAAGTTGATGATTTTAATAGTAATTTCACCAAAACCAAATTAGGGAATAGGAATGCAAAATCAGAAATGTACGTCTGGAAGGGACCTCAAGAGGTCATCAGGTTCAGTCTCCTGCACTTAGAGGGGACCAAATAAACCTAGATCATCCATGTCAGGTGGTTGTTCAGTCTGTTCTTAAAAACCTCCAATGATGGGGATTCCACAGTCTCCCTTGGAAGCTACCCTTATAGTTAGAAAGTTTTTCCTAATATGTTGCCTAAATCTTCTTTGTTGCAGATTAAGCCCATTACTTCCTGGCCTATCTTCAGTGACATGGAGGACAAGTGCTCCCTGTCCTTATAACAACCCTTAACATATTGAATGACCATTATCAGGTCCTCAGTCATTTTTCAAGATTAAACATGCCAGTTTTTTTTTAACCTTTCTGCTTAGGTCAGGCTCTCTAAACCTGTAATCATTTTTGTTGCTCTTCTCTGGACGTCTTTCAATTTGTGTACATTTTCCAGAAGTGTGGCACCCCGAATGGACACAGTACTCTAGCTGAGCCCTCTTCAGTGCTGAGCAGAGTGGGAAAATTACCTCTGGTGTTTTACATACAACACCGCTGTTAATGCAGCCCAGAATATTAGTCTTTTTTGAAACTGTATCATGTAGGTCAGGAGTGGGCAAACTACAGCATGCGGGCCACATCTGGCTTGCGGGACCCTCCTGCCCAGCCCCTGAGCTCCGGGCCGGGGAGGTGACACCCGCCCCCTCCCGCTTCCTCTCTCCACCAGAGCCACGCCGCTGTGTAGGCAGTGCTCTGGGGGGGGGGGGGGGGGCGGGGCAGCGCGCTAGTGCAGGGCAGCATGTCTGGCTCTGCACAATGGCCCAACCTGCATGGTAAGGGGTCCGAGTCAAGGGCTGGGGAGTTGGATAAAAGGCAGGGAGCAGTTGGATGGGACGGAGGTTCTTGTGGGGGGGAGGGGGAGGGAAGTCGGGCCAGGGAATGGGGTGTAAGATAGGCGTGGGAGTCCCGGGGCTCTGTCAGGTGGCGGGGGTGTGAATAGGTGTAGGTGCAGTCAGGGGAAAGGGGGCAGGGGAGTGTTGGGTGGGGTCCTTGGGGACAATTAGTGTGTGGGGATCTTGGAAGGGGGCAGTCAGGGGACAAGGAGGGTGTGGTTGGAGATTCTGAAGGGGGCAGTCAGGGGGTAGGAAGTGTGGGGGGGTGGATAGAGAGCGGAGCCAGTCTGTTTGGGGTGCTCAGCCTTCCCTACCTGGCCCTTCATACAATTTTCTAACCCCGATGTGGTCCTCGGGCCAGAAAGTTTGCTCACCCCTGATACAGGTGAATCATATTCAGTTTGTGATCCACTATACTGCCTAGATCTTTTTCAGAAGTACTTACCACCTAAACAGTTGTGCATTTGATTTTTTTTCTTCCTAAGTGTAGTACTTTGCACTTATCTTTATTGAATTATATTGTGTACATGTACATATAACCCTGCCACAGTAGATAGTGCTGTAGATATAATTTTACATTTTCCTAGTGTTCAACCAGAGACATCTACAAAGTTATTACTATAATTAGAGCTAATAGCTCAGGAACTCTGCTTTCTAAACCTGTGCTTAGTTAATGAGAGAGCAATAATATTTTACATTTTTTTCTAAGCTGTAGTACTTCTGAACCAATTAAAAAAAAAGACGTTAGTAGAATAAATAGACTAGAAGAATGTTTGCCTGGTTCTCCTGTACAGCCTGGCACGCTTACAGCAGCAGTTTGGCCAAACATCATCTTAAATGCTGTGTAGCACTTAAGTGATTCAGAGAGCACTCAGTGTTACATTTGTTAGCTCAGATTGGTGACGAGGACAGTAGCAGAACATGAGAAATAAGAATGGGGTATTTAATGCTTTTCCAACTGAGGCTTGAAGAGGCACGGGTGGAGGTATGTGATAGATGGCTAGTATGGTGTGAGGGGATATTCTCATGCTTAGAAGTGTTTACCAGACACTTTCTAGCAAGTTGCCTATATAAAAGAATAGCGTGTGTGAGTGAGAGATGGGGGAGTGGGCAGAGAGAGAGAGACCAGTGAAGTCCAGAGGTAGTTCCTCCATCAGAAACCTAACCTCTGCACCTCTGTCTGTTGGGAAGTGGCATGATGCTTGAATTTGTGTCAGGATTCTGTCCCTCAACTCTACTTATGCCTTTTGCATATGTCTGATAAATTTGAATTACCAACATTGGACTGGTGAGTCAGAAGGAAAATCATTTTCCATCCTTCACATCCATCCAGGAATTTTCATACTGGATTAGACCTTTGGTCCATGAACTATATATCTGCCAGTGGTGCATACCAGATATTTCCAACGAGTGTATCAAACTGGTGTAGTTTATAATCCTGTAATAACATGTTTATGCAGAGTTTCTTCAAAATGTCAGTCAGTTTATGTCTTGAAGAAATTGGATTTCTATTGCATATACACATTAAGTAAAGCTAATCCCAAGTAATCCAAAATCACTAGTCAAGCCCAGAATCATGAGATTAGTTTAAAAATTGTGCAATTTAAATATATATAATATATATGACAATCCTTTTATTTCAGGGGTGGGCAAACTTTTTGGCCCAAGGGGTCACATTGAGGTTCAAAATTATGTGGAGGACCGGGCAGGGAAGGCTGTGCCTCCCCAAACAGCCTGGCCCCACCCCATATCCACCCCCTATCCACTTCCTGCCCCCTGGCTGCCCCCCACAAAACTCCCGACCCATCAAAAAACTCATGTAACCACAGAACTCTAGGAACTGAGGCTTTATGGGTAGCACAAATTATTGTGAGATTTGTGATCAAATTATGAGAGTTAGCAATACTAAATTTTTAACTCAGCTAGTGTAATTTTGGATATTCTTATTATCTAGTTGAATGTCTGATCCTTTTTTAAAATCATTCAATAATACTCAATGAGTTCCACAGACTACTTAAAAGTTGTTTAAAAATATCTCTTTCCTTGTATCAGTAACAAATTTGTTCTCTTATAATTTAATTAGGTACCACTGAGAACACATAAAACAAGCCCCTTATTTTGGTCTTTTCTATACCATTTGTAACATCTCTCATGTTCCTCTTAAGCTTAAATTTGCAGAAATTGATTTTTTTAGTTCATTCCCACCCAATTCCCTCTATACATTTCTTATTAATCTCTGTCAACAGATGTTTGAACTTTTTAACCCGATGACTACATTTTTAATAAGTATAATATGCATAATTAATACTGATTGAAATGGATCCAAAACCACACTAGATTCTATTTTTTTAAACCCTCCTCCTTTTCCCATTCTATAAGTGGGTTACAAAGGTATGTTGTGTTGTAACTGAGGTAGTAATATGCCTCGGACCACTGGTCACCCTCAGTCTTTGGGTATCCAGGAAACACTTAATACAAATATAAGAGAAAAACCCAGCTGACTATTTTTACCCTGGAAATAAACAAAGAAGATTGCAGGTTCCTTTTAGAGCCTATGGAAATATCTACCTTACTATAACAACCTTCCTGCACTAATTAGGTGCTACTACCACAGACTCCACAGAGCCAGGCAGGATCTCTGGTTTTGAAATTGAACTCTTAAATGCATAACTTCCTGGGCAGAAGCAGTGGGTTTCTTAGTTTACTTCTGATGGCTTGACCCTCTGTCTGAACCACCAGTCAAATTGGGTGATTTCTCCTCTGGAGGGAATCTGGGCTGAGGAATGTCATGGCTTAGAGAGTGCCCTCTTGTTGCCCTGAAAATGTAGATGGGTGGGTACTGAGTTAGGAGGTAGTAAGTGGAATCTTCTTTCAATTAACTAAAATAGATAAGAATCTCTAAAATTGTTCCAGGGCAAAAAGTGTGTTTCATTATTTTTTAAATTATGAGGGTTAGCATTGGTATAGGTGAAGAGGAAAATATTGAGAGGAGAAAGCGGTAATAAAAATTAATACAATGTATATAGTGCTTTTTCATCAGTGGATCTGAAGGCACATTTACAAATGACATCTATCATTTTCCCCATTTCATAGATTGGGAAACTGAGGGACAGCGCAAGGCTAGCCAGCATGCTAGTGGCAGACCTGATAATATTAAAAGGTCTCCTGAGTCTTGGATCAACCCACTAGGCAACACTGGCTCCCCTAAATCGAGGTTCAGAGATTTCTTTGTTCCTGCCATATTCAAAGAAAAAATCCACTTAGGAGAAGAAAACACTTTCCAGCCCAGTCAAAGTTTAAAGGACACAGTGATGTTGAAATAGTGCAGATCTGGAAAAGAGTGAAAATTTGGACACTATAAACTGGAACCTACTCCTACTGAAGACAATAACAAAACTCCTCTTTACTTCATACTCTAACTTCAGACTGAATTCCTGACTTCAGTGCTGTTGCCTAGACCAGGAGTGGCCAACTTGAGCCTGAGAATTTACCAATGTACATTGCCAAAGAGCCACAGAGTTAAAATTTTTATTAAAGCTAATGTTCAACATGAAAACATACACAGATTGAGAGGTAAGGTACTGGACATCTGGAGTCAGGCTGGAGTTATGGGTGATTGTAGGTAGTAGGTACAGGTTTTACAAGGCACATGCATATCACATATCCAGCATAGATCCAGATTGGGGTGTGGGAGTTTTTTAAAGAGTCAGTCTATAGGTGTGTTTGGGTACGCCACCCATGCGGTGTAGTGAAAGTCTGAGTCAGTGGTGTTGCAGGCAATAAGTACGTGGGTGGGGTGCATCTCTCTGTTTTTCAGGGAAGGGGGAGTGGGTTGTTTCCCTGGTCGTCGGTCTCGGCTACTCGACCTGGTACTGGCGATGTCCCGTGACGTGTTCCGTGTATATGTCTCTGGACCACCTGATGGTATCGGACTAATACATCAGCAGCCTTCCGTCAGCTTCTGCTCCTGTTGCCGCCCTGCCGATCAGCACCGCCCCCTCTCTCCCCACACCTCCCAATCAGCTGTTTTGTGGCATGCAGGAGGATCAGAGGGGGAGGAACAAGGGTATAGCAGACTCAGGGGAGGGGGCGGGAAGAAGTGGAGTAGGGGCAGGGCCTGTGGCAGTCAAGGGTTCAACAGTGAGCACCCACCAGCACACTGGAAAGTTGGTGCCTGTAGCTCCAGCCCCAGAGTTGGTGCCTATACAAGGAATTGTATATTAACCTCTGAAGAGCCACATGTGGGTCTGGATCCACAGGCTGACCACTCCTGGTCTAGACTATTACACATTTAATATCCTCTTGTCTGAGAAATGGGAAATTGTGAGTTGGTATGGTAATATATTTAAGAAGCAACTTTTGCAACAGAGTATTTAATATGCAGCACTGGAGAGTTGTACATTAAAATAAGTTAGGAAATCTAAAACAGGAATATTTTAGATGAATATTATCTGGCATAAATCATATTTATTTATGCAAGAACAATAGAGTATTCCTTGTATTCATACTATTTATAGATTGTTTTATTCTTTAGTGATCCATAACATACTAATTGTAGCCTGACAAAGGAAATTACTTATGACATACTGAATAAACAGAGTAAATGTGATCCCTTATCAAGGTTCTAAAGCCAAAGCCAAATCGCCTTTGGTTTTGGTATTATGGATTCTAATGGGATAGTTGTTGATTGTTTCACGTATTACTGTAGTTTGCACTGATTTGGAAATTAAATTAAGTGCTTTTCTTGATGTAAAGTGAGAGATGACCATGCCTTATACTATATCACAAATTATTCCAAACCAATTTATGTCCAGTAATAAATTCAGAAATGTTCTTTTTTAACTCAGATTTCTTTTACTTAAATCCTTTTTGTAGTAAAATTTGACATTTTTCTGTTATTTGTGTTGTGTAATGTATGCTGTTCAACTTCTCACAATGTTATAGTTTATATGGCATTATTATTAGTTTAAAAATCCTAGGTTAAAATGCATTATCTTGGTAATGTAAAATGTATTACAGTAAACCCTCGATTTAACGGACTTCGGATGCAACGGACAAAATTTCTGAGCAAGTCTGATGCATCCGAAATCCATTTCTCGCGGGCTGGCTGATGGCTCCCGGCTGCCGCCCAGGTCACGGCAGCAGGCGGGCTGGCTGCCAGCTCCCGGCTGCCGCCCGCCTCCCAGCTGCCGCCCGGGTCCAGGCAGCGGGCGAGCTGGCTGACGGCTCCCGGCTGCCGCCCGGGTCCAGGCAGCAGGCGGGCTGGCTGACGGCTCCTGGCTGCCGCCCGGGTCCAGGCAGCAGGCGGGCTGGCTGACGGCTCCCGCCCGGGTCCCACCTGTGGGCGGGCTGGCTGCCGGCTCCCGCCCGGGTCCCACCTGCAGGCGGGCTGGCTGACTGCCGGGTCCCACCCGAGTCCCGCCAGCGGGCGGGCTGGCTGCCGGTTCCCGCCCGGCTCCCGCCTGCGGGCGGGCTGCCGGCTCCCGTCCGAGTCCCACAAGCGGGTCCCCCCTGTGGTGGGCGGGCTGCTGCTCCAACAGCTCGTTTTTTTTTTAAATTAAATAACGGACTTTTTGATTTAACGGACACCCCCTCGCCCGAATTAGTCCGTTAAATGGAGGTTTTACTGTACCTTTCTTATTTCTTCATAGTATTAACGTTACATTATGAATTTAGGAATAATGTTACATAACTAGACCATAATTTTAATTGGCCTAGTCCTGTCACGTTCAGTGTCTTATACAAAGTTCTGAAAGACTATCAAATCCCATTGACTTCAATAGTCCCTGCCTTTGCCATGTAAAATGTTACACCTAATTTACTGGAATGTGGGTTTCTTTAAAAAAGGTTCTTTGAATCTTAGATTTAGCATTTTGTGAAATCATCAGTGGTTATTCATTGATTACAGCTGCTTACCAATTTTTATATAGGTATCTTTGGCCTCCTGAACCATTCTCCATTGTCATTGGGCGTTTCCTGTGCATTTGTTGGACTACACCCCAATAGGAGAGGACTCCTTTGTCTATACCCTTTTGATTGAGAATCCAGAGGGCAGTAGGATCCAGGAAGTCTCACTATTGTTTCTAAGAGGTTGAAGGTTGTCTTGCCTCTCTGGGACAGTTTGCATTAAATTTGGAAGCAACAGTTTAAGCACTGGTCTACACAGTTTTTGCACTGATATAAGTAAGTCTGTAGGAAAATTTTTTTTTAGTTAAATCAGTGCGACTCCCTTGTGTGGACACAGTTACAGTGATATAGCTTGTTTCAAATGTGTTTACACAGAGGGTTGGTTGCATTGCTTGTAACTAAATTGGTTTTTCTTACAAATTTAATCATATCAATGCACAAACTGTATGAAGACAAGCCCTAAGCCTCGTGTGGTCTAATTAGAAATGAAATGTATAAAGAATAGAGAGAAAATAAAAGGAAAACAAAACAGGATTTGCCTAATATATTTAGTCTTATACTTGGCAAAAGTGATACCATATTGCTGTGGTACATCTTATGATTGATTTCAGTAAAATTACAGCTTTACTTTTCCGAAGAATAAAACTAGATCTGTTAGAGGTGGTATTTCTTTATTTTAGGCTGATTTTTCTCACAATTCCTAATAAATATTTTCTTAATTAGACCATTTGAGTCTAAGCCTGTCACCTATGTATTGCTTTTTATAGTGATCAATTTTTGTTTATTTCCCATTGTAGCAAATACGAAAAGGACAAATAGTAACAACTGAAAAACTAAAAGCCATAGCTTATGCTCTAAAAATACATACATTAACAATAATAGCTCAAAAGATTTCCAAAGGAGGGTTTTAAGGAAACACTAATTTTTGTACTGCCAAATATGAAAAAAGAAAAAAATAGAACACTTGCCTTGGTGTTCTAATATCTATGTAAAAATTGTTGTGCAGACTACATGCACATGAATGCAATAAGTCTCAGTTCATGGATATGATCTGACAACCGTGAATTATCATGCAAATATTTTATATATGGGTTGCAATATGTTTAACACAGCAATCTAGACATTATCCAGATATGTAGACATAAATGCATTCTGATGACATCTGGTAAAAGCATTCAGGAAAATCAAAAGTTTTAATCTTTAGAAAGTAGTCTTGAAGGCTTCTTCTTTTGGAAGACGAAATCCATTTTCACTATATTAACTTTCCACTGACTCCCCCTTGTGCCTCTGGGGCAGCCTCTGGCTGGGGAAACCCCAACGGTAGGCCTCCCAAGGAGCCACAGTGCCAAGAGGAGAGGGCAGAGGGCAGAAAGAGATATAAGGATACAGTGGTCCTCCATGCATAGAGCCTTCGCTTCTTACTGATTCTCTGGAATATTCCTGAGATCTGTTTGCTGGCCCTGTGGTAAATTCATTGTGGGGGATGTGATTGAAATTCTGCACCCTGATGAAACAATTGGGAATAAAATGTTGAGGTTTTTCTTCTTTACTCCTTTCTGTGGGCTGTTTGTTGTGTTTGTTATAATATAGCTGATATGTGAAAAAAGAATCAAAAGAACATGGAAATTTGCTCACAAATTTGATGTCAGTGGATTTGCACCAATTTACATGAACAGAGAACTTAATCTAGAGTTTATTAGTAAACTTAGATTTGTGGCAGGTTAGTTTAGATGTTGACTGTTACTTTTTACAGTTATGGTGAACAGCTTTCATTATTCATGCAGTGTAAGTTAATTGGCAATATTGACAAAGATTCATTACAAACTAATTGCATGTTGAGCCATACACAGTTTGGGACAGACTGTAAAGAGTGTGTTAAGTTATAATGTGCCCCTAATAACCTGAGCTCAATAAATTTTTATAATAAAAAATAATACGTGTGAGAAACAACCATATAACCATATTTCAAGGCTAAAGTATGTAAGGGTATTGGTTAATCCCACTGTACCTATTGAACTTCTGTCATTAGAAGGGATGGTGGTTTAAGGCCAGATTTCTTCCCCCTTTTCTTGGCTAAAATTTGTGTTTCTAAGGGATGGTGAAGTCCCAGGCTGGTGTTGACCCGCTTCTGTTATATTTTTACCTGTTGCTGCTGTTGCATGCCTGGTACTTGGTATGAGTAAAAACACCAGATCAGTTTAATATTTAAAAAACATGATTTGTTAATTCTTAACATCTCCCCTCATTAAACGTCTGTTTGGTGTTTCACATGTTCCTTTCCATTCATTTTAATCTCAGAGTTGTAATGGGTAAATATATTTTCATTTACAAGCATGGTTGGATGGCATTGATGAAACAGAGGCAGTCACTGCTGATTCACTGAGTATTTGAATACGTTACAGGTTTCTTTTATTTGAAAAATGTTCAGCGGTTGTTGGTTGGGGCATTTACTGTATTCTTGGACAGATTATCAGATAGTAATGAGCAAAATAGCCAGTGTAAGTCCCATCTGTCACTGGTTTTAATTAGGAATTTACTTGTTTTATTAACTTTAGAATTGTAGGTAGGATTTTCAAAACAATTTAGACTAGATCCGCACAGCGGCTTAGGCTCAGCTTTGCATTGCGTAATTCTAGGTGCCTTGCCACCCAGTGGAATCTTCTGCACTGAGCGAGGTGCCCTGTAAAATTCAAGAAGAGAGCTAGGTGCCCGAGGGCATGTCTTCATACAAACTTAAGATGACCTATGTTAAGTCAACTTACACCCACTGCAGTAATTACTGTGGTTTTTCATGTCCACAATACCCTCCTTTTGTTGATGGTGCATGTCCTCACTAGAAGCCCTTCGACCGATTTAAGACGGGCAATGTTGAGGGCTGAGCGCCTAGGCTCTCAGCTCTGTTCCCCACGGAGCCATGCTGTTGTCTGGGCTCTCAGCTGTGCTCCCTGATGAGAGTCCAGCCCCGGGCTCTCAGCTCCAGGGATGCTGGAATAATTTTTATAGTGGGAATGCTGAGAGCTCTTGAACCAAACTGCAAATCCTGTATATAATGGAAACCACTTCAGTCCAGGGGGTGCAGCAGCACCCTCTGCACCCCTACTTCCAAAACCTAGGTCTGCACTCCTAGTGGGGTTGGGATCCTGGGTGCAGTTGGGCTCCCAGCTGGAAGCCCAGGGGCATCCAGGCTCTAGCTGGAGCCTGCCATCTGCTCTAGGGTGACTGTCCGAGCTGCAAGATGAGGGATAGTTTTACAGCAGGGAGCCTATCAGACTTTCCTGTCAATGTTATGGCTCCAGCACACAGCTGTGAAATTGACAAGAATCAGAGTGGATGTAAGTAAGAGAGTGCTACATGGACACTGCATCACCCTGACTACACTGACATAAGCCCTATGCTCTCGTGGAGGTGGAGTTATGATGCCAGTGTAGTAGGGCACTTACATTTGTGAGACAAGGCTGTAGTGTGTACACTGACATAATTAGGTTGACATAAGCTGCCTTATGTTGACCTAACTCTTTAGTCTACACTAGGCCTAAGAAAAGGATTCACAGAATCCAGAATGCTGCGTGGGGATTTGCCTAAACAAGCCATTAGGAAATGCTGAGGGCAAGGATGGGACCTAAACCATGCCCCTCAAAGGAACTTAGATTTTGCCTACATTGGCACTTTGCAGCGCTGCAACTTTCTCACTCAGGGGTATGAAAAAACACCCTCATGAGCGCTGCAAGTTTCAGCTCTGTAAAGTGCCAACGTAGACTGTGCACTGGCACTGGTAGCTACTTCCCTTGTTGAGGTGTTTTGTTTTTGTTTTTTTATAGTGCTGGGTGGCTTTTTATAGTGCTGGGAGAGCACACAAGCTGTGGCAGCACTTTAATGTTGCCAGTGAAGATGTGCCCTTAGACACCTAACTCCAGGCTGGATGGAGTGCCTGTTTCCACAGCTGTGAGTCCTAATGGAGGTAGTCATCCCTTTCTTATAAAACGTGCAATAGTCTTGCCCCCTTTATATTCAAAACTCAGGAGCAGGGACTAGGTCTTCCAGGAGAATGCATTAATCACTGGATTATCGAATCATTCTTACTCTCTTTCTGGCTCAGTGAATATTTAAGTATTTCATAAATACTGGAACTGATTCAATAAAACAGAATACCTGCTAATCTAGTGGTTAGGGCACTCATCTGGAAGGGGGAGACCTGTGTTCAAGTGCTTGCTTCAACTCAGGCAGAGTGCAAACTTGAACCCAAGTCTCCCAGATTTTTCTAATTACTGGGTTATTGGGCATAAGGGGCCACTAGCAACACCATCAGGGTTTAGGTAGATTTGCACATGCCTACTGTCCGAAATGTAGGCATCTAGGTGACTTTACTGGTGGAAACCAGAGGTGAAAGTAAGCTGGTATGGTATGGTATTGTGTACCGGTATGGTATTGTGTACCGGCAAGAGCTGGTATGTTGTGCCGGACCGGACTAGCTTCCCCAGGCTGTCGTATTCCAATAGTAATTTGTGTTTTAGAAGCAGCTTTGATATGTGATAACTCATGCTGGTGACAGAAAATACTGAATTCATATCACAAGGCAGAGAGGGAGAGAGATTAGACTGTGGAGCTGACTTGTGGTTTTGCCACAAGCCCTGCATATGGGACAGTGTGCAGTTAGGCTACCTCAGGAGCAGACTCTGATTTGGAAAAAGCAAAAAGAAAGCAATATGGATTAGACTTTTAAGTGTCAACTACTTTGATGCTATTTTTCATAAATGGATGGGATTTTCTTGGAATATTTTAGCAAAGATTAATTCAGATGCCTTTACATCTATATATCTGTATAGTGTCTACCTAAAAAACTCTGATATTTTCCATGGGTTTTTGCACCAAATTATATTTGGTGGAAAAAAAACCTGGTGGGTTTTTCACCTCTCTCAATTTCTGACAGCATGAAGTTTTGATGGATTAAAGATTTGTAGTGTAGAAACACAAGGAAACATTTGCCATTTGAAGTATGCATGCAAGCAGAAGGCTTATGCTATGCTTTATTACTCTTGTTTAAATATCTGTACTTTTATTTGTTTGTGAGTAGACTTAATTTACTGATTTTTGAGCCTGACTCTGCTCATCTTGGTGAAGTCAGTGGGAGTTGTCTTACTGACTTCACTGGGAGAAATACTGGAGCTTTTGGAATTCAATACACAAATTAAAGACAACATGGATTTTTCACCCTATAAGGTAGCGTCAAAGAGCTTTAAATTACACAAGGATTAATTTATAACTGTGCTGACCTGTAAAAGAATTTATTACAGTGGTTTGCACATCAGCCTTCTTTCTGTCTGTAGCGGAGGTACACTGAGTGGCTTTTAATGCTCAAGAAGGAGAAACAAGGCTTCAGTATTATATGCAG
The DNA here is from genome assembly GCA_032164245.1 of Sternotherus odoratus. Taxonomy (NCBI): domain Eukaryota; kingdom Metazoa; phylum Chordata; order Testudines; family Kinosternidae; genus Sternotherus; species Sternotherus odoratus. Next base: position 35,691,607 of record JAVMKO010000004.1, read on the forward strand.
ATACTTAGATTTTCAATAAAGGCTTGAATACTAACTTTGTATGCATTAAACTGAAAATCCCATTTTATCATCTTTTTATTTCCTATCATAATGTTACCAAATGGTTGTAATTATTCAAAAAAGTTAAATGATCCTGTTGAGATTATAGTTAATTAAAATGTCTTATTTTTTTAAGTCCAGCCACTGACAGATTTAGAACACTGTTTGACCCTTGTACTGATGGAGAAAGGAGGAAGTGGGAGTGAACATTTTCTTTGCTGGGCAAGATCATATTGGGTAGGAGAAAACTACATATTCCTGCCAAAGTGCTTGGATCAAACTAAAGGAACACAGATGGCAGTAACTGATAAAGGTGTTTGTTATTGCTTTTCTGCTCAGTACTGTGTGTGTGTGTGTGTGAGGGACACTGTGTGTGTGTTTGTGTGTGTGTGCTTAGGTGAAGTATTTTTGTATAAGAAGGAGAATAGGCATTCGGTGCATCCAGTTATCTTGTATGCCTGTGGTCAGTAGGCATACACAGGGGCAAGGGTCTGTCCACCTGGATCCAGTTTCAGTATTGGGACCTTTGACTCTATCTGGAAGACTTTACAGTCAGCAGACCTGCAAACATATATGAGTAATTTTATGTACATACCATAGTGTTTGGAGACTTGGATCCAAAGTGTTTGAGAGGGTGATATGAACGCATTTTGTTAGTTCCATTTATTTTTACTATATGAATGCTATCTTCAAACTTCCCTTCTCTGTAGCCATTTAGTTTTTTTTTTTACTTTAACTCCTGTCTTTTTTCCTATTTTAATATTATTTTGTAAAACCTTGGTTATTTTTATATTACCTGTTTTCAATTTACAAACAATAATCAACCTCTGTAAAATCATTACACATCCACCTCTTGATTTACACTGCTATATATTTAAAATGGTTATTCATTTGCTAAGATTAAAAACTAAACTTCCTTGTTGTGTGATGTTTTGCTTCTGTCAAGTCCATGAAATGTCCATTCAGATAGAACACCCCAAGACTCCCTTGAAGTGTGCAGTTCTCCAAAGGTCTGAGACCTCTGGCTTTGATCTGGAATAGCTCGTATTTAACTGTGTAGGGTTGAGCCCTGAGAGGTTTCTGTAAGACTTTTTTTTCAGTAGCTATTTGATTTAATCTATGAATGAGCAGGGCAATCTTGATATCACAGGGTGTGGCTCCCAGGTAGGTCAGTGAAGGTGTTGCACTAGAGTCAGCCCCTGGCCCATCTAATCCCTATGGGAGGTGGTGGGGCTTCTTCCCACATAGCTACCTTTGGGCAGGGGGAGGGAAATAGGGGGAGAGACACTGGGGCCTAGGTCCATTCTATGGAGTGACGAGAGCCATCATGGCACCACTGCTGCTGTTGATATGCTGACAGCTGTCTAAGTGAGTCTGTGGCCTCTTGAGAGGCGACTTCCCCATCCGATAAGAAGTTATGATCTCCTACTTGATACAGTTGTCCTCACAACGGGGTTGTCTGCTGCTGTATAAACCAGGGTACCAGGGGTGTGGTTAAGGGACGGGCATGACATAGGTCAGCAATGAATTACAGGAACCTAATGTAAAAAAAAAAAAAGATATCTCTGTACCACTAGCATTCTCTGTACTCCACCTACAGAAAAAGATTCAGTGGTGAAATTCAGTGTTGAGGATTGAAGTACTGCATAAGACCCACTCAGACCTTTAACATGACACTGAAATGGTACATAAGGGATGAGTAGAGCCTTGTGGAGGCCTCCTTGCAACATGCATGGGAAGTCAAGAAACTCAGGCTCTATTGGACCAAGGGGAAAAAAGTTCCAAAGTGGAAAGACTCCCACTGAGAAGATATTGCCCAATTCCCTTTACATCTAACTTTAGAGACTGTTAATTTCCGTGTCCTAGTTGATCTCATCTGTTTACAAAAAGCACAAAGAGCCAGTTGGCACATTTTATTCCCATCCTTGACCCCATAGAAAATATTCAGGAAAATACAGCCAGAGACTGTGTTAACTTTCTTGTAGAGCCTCTTTCATATTGAAGAGCCTCCCTCAAAGGAAAATAATTGGGGTAGTCATCAGCTGAGTCCATCAACTGTCTTTTGGAGCTGCACTATCAGGGAGTGAGGACAAAGCTGCAGGGAGCCAAGATCCAGTGCAGAGACATAGGACCTCCATGCAGCTGTAGTCCTGGATTTTGTGTGGCTATTTTGAAAACCCCATAGATCTTGTGGGATTCATGGGTGCTGGTAGCAATTTGGAGGAAATCCTAGTAGGAGCCCCTGAGGAAATTCTCCTACTCTCTCTTTCCTTCTTATGGGTTTGCCTGTCCGAGGACACAGTTAGGTCTTGGGTTTTTGATCTTTACACAGCTTGTACTTGAGTTGATAGGTGCTCTCCCTTTCCTATTTTTATAACCCTGCACCAGGTTTATTTCAGCCCTAGGTTGCTATTACTATCTTGTTCCTTTTATGGGCAGAGTGGTTGTACTGGGCTGAAGGGAAAAGAAGAACAAGTCCAAGATTGGTATTGTGGAACATAGTAGGCAGGGCTTTCATTTGTATGAAAGCTTCTCCCCCACAATGCTCAGATTTATTATTATTTATGTGTTTACTTTATGCAGCAAATAAAAGTGTGAACTTCTTGGCCTGCTGAGAGCCAGTATCCATGCCTGGCTCAGCTTGTTAAGCCTAGAAGGCCACAGAACCATTGGAGAACAGGGACAGAAGGAATCTTCTAAAGAAGGGAAGGGTATGTTATATTCATTCTTTATCTGGACAAATTCCAGGTGTTTTTAGCATTACATAATTATTTAAAAATACTATCTAAAAGTGACCATATTTGCAGAAATAAATAATTATGAACAGGCTATACTGGTTGTTCCATAAGTCTAATGAGCAACAATATGCATCAATCCAGATTTGGGAAAGAATGACTGGAAATTGTCTTTCGTTTACCATTTATAAAAGCAAAAATCTTTGAATAGGCAGCTTCATTAAAGCACATTAAGAAAGATTCCTGTTTTATAAATGCTGGCAGTAGTTTTCCCACTAATCACAGTTGAAAAGCCACAGGATACTCTCGCTAATGAACATGAGAGTGAAACAGCCCTTCAGACTTCATGCTAGGGCAAAGAGATTTTATGTTGGTTTTTTCTGTTTCCTATCATCAACTAAGTTGGGCTATTGCAGATGTTTTCTTTATCAATAGAAATTAAGGCAACTGAAAAATAGTTGTAAAGCCTTACTAATGGAAATCTGCCAAAATAGATGCCCAAAATGTTACTGATAAGAACATCTTTCTAGTTTAGTATATTTTGGACACTCTCTTTTAAAACACACTACATATATTATGAAATATATGTATACACTTGAAAGATAGCCCTTAGATATGTAGGACTTGAAATATTTGGTCTTTTGGTGCTGGAGAACCAGTCAAAACGGAGGGAGAACAAACCCTACTATAAGAACTGGTGACATCAAATTATAATGGTTTCTTCAGTGATTTGAGATGGTCCATATGAAAACGCTCTATTGTATATAAATGTAACATAATTATTTATTGTCAGGGCTACTGCACAAATAGGGAAATAAAGTAGAGCTATGTTCCCTCAGACAAAATGTCAATATGGAGGGCATATTTTTATGGAAAGAATGGTATTATTAAGGCCTTGATCCTGCAAAGATTTATGCACTAGTAACTTTACACATAGGAATAGTCCTGTTGAATTCAGTTTGTGTAAAGTTGCTTGGGTGGTTTTGTCTTTGCAGGTTTGGGCCCTAAATTAGTAAAATGAATTATTACAAACAATGGATTTGATTCTTCTTTCACTCATGACAGTTTTACCGCATTTTTACCATAATTGTACTGACTTTGCTGTAGTTACCCTTGATTTACACTGGTGTAAGGCCTAATGTTGTTAAAATATAAAGGCTTTAGTTTTAATTAAATTAAAATATATATGATTAGACTGAAAGTGACACTGTAAATATTAAGCATCCTTTTTTTAAAAAAAAATCTCTCCTTTCCCAAGGGGATCAAAAACTCTAGGCATTCTGTAGCTGACAATTAGAGACTTTACATGGATGGAATTCAGTACTAAGGAATATAAGACAATAGTGTGAACCTAGTATGAAAACGACCAGCAATAAGTTAAATTCAGGTACTATTGGGACTAATACAACCTAATGCGGAACACTTCTATAGAAAGTGTGGTCACAAACTCAAACTCTAAAAATTATCTTAGTAGCCATATGTGGTGGTCATTTTGTTTACATAATTTGAGATGTGGACCCCTGTGTATTATTAACATTTAGCACTTCTAAAAGACAAAAATGAGAGAGTTATTTTTTATCTGAATTAAGTCAGCGGTTTTGGTACAAAGGTGTTTTCCTAGGCTGGTACAAAGAAAGGCTATTTTAGCTAGTCAAGTAGGAGTGTGTTAGTAGGCCAGCACTAAAAATGTATTATCAGATGTGGATGTCACATCCATTCCAGTTGTTGGTTGTGCTTGTTGGAGGAGTAGAGGAAGAGATAGGAGTAAAGAAATGCAGAGCTAAGAGAGACAAGATTTAATGAGATGTCTTGTTACTCTGTGGGTTATTTTTGCTTTATACACTTTTTTTTTAAGCTATTTTAATTTGAGGAATAGTTTATTTAAAACAATTATTTTTGGAAAAAACATAAACAGTGAATACCTTTCTTAATGTAGAAAGTCAAACCAATGAACTACTTTTTTGATAAGGCTTAAAGGCCAAATTCTGCTCCTGTTACTCCCAATGAGTAATCCCATTGAGACCAGTGTAATTACTCATCTGAGTAAAATAAACAGGATTTCATGTGATTCTGTGGTATTATTCGTAGGCCATATCTCACTTTACAGAAGAAAATGTTTCTTTGAGATAAGAAAGTGTGCTGTTTGCCAGAAATAGAAATCACCTTGATTAAAACTGTTCCCGTTAGATAATCAGTACAGAAAACTATAGACTCGGAGTAAGTTGAATGTAACTGTTCTTCACCTTTTATTGTCCAAATTCTCTCCCTTTCCTATAGTGACCAATATTCCTTTTATTTCAGGAGATAATTTGTTGATATATCTGCAAATTCATACTTAGATACATATTTTGTCTTCATAAGCAGAAGAGTAGCAAGTTAAGAATTATCCCTTTTAGCATTTGCATGGCATAGAAATCATAGTAGCATAATCTATGAATTCCCCAATTCTTCAGCTATTAAGATCCACTGGATGTAGGTTTTTTTGTTTTTTTGTTTTTTACTCCAGTGGTACAGAGTTAAGGCAATGTTGAGCACTTTTGAAAATCACACCTTAGCTATTTCAGATGTTAACAGTAAACAATTCTTTAATTTCTTTTTTAGTTGGTTTGGTATCCATATTTATATTCAGATCATAGAATGAATGAAATAGGCTGCATTAAATATTCTTCGGTGTTAGAACTTTTTAACAGAGTTTATAAGACAATGTTCTCTTTAAAAGATATTCTGATTATTAATATCTTTTTTTAGTACACACCAGCTTTTATCAGTTCTGTTGCTTTCTATGAATTGAAAGATTTGATAGTATTTCAGGACCCCTAGATATATTTTAGCATAATTGTAGTAAGTACCTAGACATCTGCGTGTCTTTTCATAATGTTAAAAGTCTCATTTGGAATAAGGATTCTGAGTTAAAAAGAAAACACTGTATTCTGTTTCCTTTGTGACTCCCAAAGACATTGATTAATTGAGACAGTCAGCATAGCTTTCTTTTTTACAAGAAAAAGGTTAATGATTAACTAAGTTCTTTTTTCTGTCTCTCCCACTGAGCATATAAAATACCTATAAAAGAATGTAGAAATGAGACATTTTGGAGGAGGAGTTGTGCACAGTTGAAACATAGCTGAATATTTCATAATTTACTATATATAATTGAAATAATTAATTTCCATGTCATAGGTGTCAAGATCTGAATATAATAATGTATTCACCTAGTCATTTGGTTAAATGGAGAGAAAAAAGCTGCCGCTCTCGCTGGGGTGAAGCTAAAGTAACACTTATGTACAACAATTTCCTAAACAGTTGCTATTACATTTGTGGCTAGCATTAAAATTGAAGATCAGCATTCCAGTAAAGTATTATCAGTTACGTGCAAAAATACCTTTTCATTGGTTTGAAATTTCTAAATATGTAGTGGAAAGAAATGAGGCTGAAGGCATGGACAAAAGGAACATGGAAATACGTTCATTCAGATTAATCTTTGGATATAGGAAATTTACCCTACAAATGCAGAAATCCTAAATCAACCTACCAAATGCAATAACAAATGACTTGCAAGTTTAAAGTGTAAATATGAATTGTTGTTGGGTGTGAGATCTTATTTTTATAAGATAGAACATATAGTTCAGTCTCTGAAAGTGCTTAATAAAAATTAAAAAAACCAAATAACAATGCATTGTTATTTGCATCAAAACTCAATTCAAAATGGATTGCAATTAAAAATGATAAAAAATTAGAATAATCTATGGAAAGTTTTTGATCTTCTGTTGCAAGACTTACTCTTAAATTGAGTATTACATCTTTGCAGTAGCGGCAGCAGGGAGCCCCGGGCCCTTTAAATCACCCCAGGAGCTACTAGCTGCAGAGGTGGCTGGGAGCCCTGGGGTTCGGGGATGATTTAAATGGCCCGGAGCTCCAGCTGCTGCTACTGCAGCAGAGCCCTGGGCTCTTTAAATTGCCGATGGACCCCAGGGGTCCCGGCTGCCACCACAACTCCCATGGTTCCGGCAGTGGGGCTCAGGCAGCGATTTAAAGGGCCCGTGGCGATATTAGTGGCTGGAGCCCTGGGGCCCTTTAAATTGCTGCCGGAGCCCTGCTGCTGCTACCCCAGGGCTCCGGCAGCAGGGCGCGGGAGGCTATTTCAAGTGCTGGGCTCCAGTTACCATTACCACCCCGTGCCCTTTAAATCGTTGCTGTAGCCCTGCTGCCAGAGTCCTTGGGTAGCAGCGGTGCGGCTCCGGCGGCAAGTTAAAGGACCTGGGGCAGTAGTGGCAGCCAGAGCCCCAGGCCCTTTAAACAAGCCACCCGAGCCCCGCCACCACTAATCAAGGGATCTGGCAGCATTTTAAAGGGCCCGGGACTCCAGCCGCTGCTGGGAACCCCACATTTCTGGGAGCCCCCTGGGAAGCCGGTCCCTGGTATGGCACAACGGTTCTTGCCGGTACACCATACCAGGGCATATCGGCTTACTTGCACCTCTGTTGCTGAGAGAGGCTTTCTTTGCAACTGTATATATACTTTTCTCTTCCCCTGAGCACCTGGAGGGGCAGTGTGCTTTTCCACTCAGCCACTTCCAGTTCATGTAAGTGTCCCTCTCCGCATAATCCATATGCAGAGGGGTCTCCTTTTTACTGCTGGCTTGACAAAGACCCATTGCATTCAGCTATGGTGAGCACATTTCACGGGACACCCCCCCCCCCCGATAAACATTGCAGCTCACACATTGCAGTCTCTCTGAAAACTGTTAAAAGAATTTACAATGTCATATCCCTTCGTTAATATCCACCTTGTTCTGTGATGTTTGTGTTACAGGCTGATAGGTTTTTGTCTGGCTCCACTAGATTTTTAAAAAGCCTCCAACACAGCAGTGTGATGACCAGGTTATCTCTTTTAGATTATTTAATTTTCTGTGAGGGGCAATAAATTCTGATCTATAGTGTAAATCCCCTCCCTCACAATGGCCATTTTATTCTCTGGAAGTGAAGTCATGACTATGTTTTTAAGTCATCAGTAGGTTTTTAGTAAGGGTAAAATTTTCAAAAGTGCCCAAGGTTCCCCCCTGCTACTCCTCTCCCACCAAGAAAAAGACTACTTAGGCACTTAAGGCCAGATTTTTAAAGGTATTTAGGTGGCTGTCTCCCATGGACACTTCAGAGCTTATTGAAAATCAAGGAGACTTAAGTGCCTATCACTTTTGGAAATAGGATTTAAACCCCCAACCCCATTTTGGTACTTTTGAAAATATTACCCTCAAGAGTCCTTTGATTTTTAAACATGAGTGGAAGATGCAGACTACTTGCAAGACTGGATCCTCACTCTGTTTTTGTTGTTGCAGAAAGGTGGGAGACACCTGTGACATGCCACACTGACTTTGTTCTGAAAATGATTGTTGAGCCATATAAAATTTTTCTAGTTTAGAAGGCTGTGTGTATTTTTTTGTAAGATTTTGTCTTTCTTGCCCATCTATTTTTACTTACATTTTTAAAATAATCCCTGTGCTGTTCTTATCTTATGTTTTCAGAAATACCACCGTTGTGGTAGTGAGAGGGTCAATGTTTTCTTTTTCTAGTATTAATTTTACTTTAGCAAATAAAGATTCGTAATAGGATCTTGAAAAAAAGAAACAGGAAATGTTTTTGGTTTTTTTTGGTGTGGATTGTTTTCCTATTGTAATTAACCAGAAAATGCTATCTAAGGAAGTCCTTGACTATGCTTTGCCATAGTTCTGCCAAAATATAACAAAATGTTATCTCAGCAATTCTTTAATAGTAGAACTAGTTCTCATTTTAAGTGCAGACTAGCATTACGGACTGCCCTAACAAATATTGTTTTATTTTTCTAAAAAAAGAAGACAATTAAAGACCTGATCTTGCAAGCTGTTCAGTGTTTTGCCGACACCCTATGCTTCCATTGCTCTCAGTGGCCATTAAAGGTGTTTGTCACCTTGCAGAAGGCACTCAGTAATTTAGAAGATCAGCCCTCTGGCTGGGCAAGCATATAGGCTGTGTGCCCCTCCTGCAGAATACACAGCCTTCGCTCTGTGTGACTCTGGAGCCTTTAGCTCCAGTCACTGTAGCTCACAGGGCGCAGGAGTGATGAACATGGATAGATCAGGGAAGGGTCAGGAGCTACTATGTGGATCTTCCCCAGAAATGAGAGCACGTTAAAGCCATACAGGCCATTGAGTTGAAGTAGTCCCATGGAATGGCTGTGGAATCATTCTGCATCCTGTCATGGAGCCCACCTCCTCTTGTCTCAGTGTATTTACTTTTGCGTGGCCCAGCAGCTTCTCATATTGAATGCTAGGTAGAATATTTGCCCCAAGTGAACTAATCCTAAAATAATTCTTGGTGCACAAACTCAGAATGAACCAACAAAAATATATGTATTAAGACAACGGACCACTATTTCAGGGGGGGGGGGGCGGGAGGGAAGTATTATTTATTTATTTTATTTTAATTATATTCTGGTTTTATCTCCATAATTGTAGGCTACTTTGCATGTATACTCTTTTTCTAAATTTAATTGTGGTATTTTCGAGTATGTAATACTTTGCATTTATTGTTGTTCGTTCAGCACTTTTTTGCTGTTTTATTGCAGAGAGGAGTGTTTGATTTGTTCCCGTGATTAATTTCTATCCAGTTTAGTGCTATCTCATCAAGACTTTTTAAAAAAGAAATCTTAACAATAATAGTAGTATTGAATCTCCTTTATCTTCATTTTGTTCCAGCTCAGTGGTGGATATTCCAAATTCTCCATGGTAATAGAGAAGTAATTCAGAAGCAAATATCTTGCCAGATCTTTGCATTTTCATTACAATTATTGGCAAGTAGAAGGAGTACTTTATCAGACCTAAAGCTTTGTAGTAGTAGAACAGAAGATGTTTAAAGCTGATGCAAATTAGTGTTTTCTTTTCATTGTGAGTTTACCGCTGAAGTGGTACAATCTTTTAAGAACCAAAGATCTTTTCTAAGAATGATTTCACTGGCATCTCTTTGTTGAAACCATAGAGACACTTTTGGTAAGCAAGCAGTGTGATGCATCCCTGGGGTTTCTTACAGGCAGAACAGAGAGATCTCCTTTACTCTGCCTATTTTGTTACTTGTGGATTATGTGCATTAGCGGTTATCCTATTATATGGTACGTTTATAACTGTTCTGTTCAGGTTTTGAAGTAACCAGGTTGGAACTGCATGTAGCCCTGCTAACATAAAAAAACACAGACAAAAAGAAAATGAGTGCATTTGACTACTTTGAGGACAAGTAATTAACCAAAGATTTCTATTTTCAAACCTTCTTTTACTACTTTTATGCCTACTTGCTTGGGTTGCTGCTCCTGGTCATAGTGTTTTTTTTCTCATTTTGCACCTTACATCTAAACCGTAATGGGGAACTCAAAAATTATTTTTGTACAAGGTTATGCCTGATTTTATTGCAATTGAAATAACTGTTTTCCAAAAAGCTGTATGTCATTATAAGAATGAAGGCTGTAAAACGTCAATTATGTTCAGAGTTCACAGGAGACCCCCTTTCAGTGCTGAAATTTTATATGACTAACACATTTCTTAAAATGCACCCAAATGAACATTCTTTAGTGGATCAAATGTCTGTCACTTTTAGAAATTCACCCATGTGTTCTCAGTGATTGTACAACTGTTAAGGGAGAAAACTCAAGGGGTCAAGTTGAAATAACCAGTACAGTTAAGTACCCTTCTTAGAATAATGTTATATATTGTACTTTACATTCATTCTATTATCTAACATGAATTCATATCTGAGACACATAGACTGCAGTTAAATTTAGCAGAGTCCCAGTATAAAAAAAAAATTAGTCTTAGAAATTTTTCACTTAGACAATTTACAAGAAGGCTGCTCACATCCTTCCGCAGACTTTTGGTCCTTGAGTGGCCTCTTTTTTTTTTTTATCCATATATATTTTGATCAAATCAGCTCTCGTTGAGTAACTCATAAAATATATCGGTGAATGCAAAACTTTGCTAAAGTGGAAAGTAATCAGCTAAAATGTTAAGGTTCTTCAATGGGTATTTAATGTAACTTCATGAAAAAATAATCTAATAAAATCATTAATCATTCTTATTTAAAAATTAGTTAATAATTAAATGCTATAATGATAATGATCTATAAAGCAAACATAGTGTGTTTACAATAACTGTTTTTAATTAACATAGTAAAATGATATCATGTATATATGTCATACATTATACATTTTATAAGCAATTGGCATATGAGTAATATTGTACCGTATCCTAGTCCTTAAGCACTCAAAGCCACTGGGACTTTGCAGAAGCATGGGGTGAGAGGAGAGGGAGTCTATTTGTGTGAGTCTCTCTGCAGGATCTGGGCCTCTGTCACAACATAAGTTAAATTATGCACAACCAGCACATTTAGGCTTCTGTTGAGTCGGTTTCATTTATGCACAGACTGCCAAATTTTTCCAAAGTCTTGTAAGAGGACTATAGCTAGGGCACGCATTAAGGTATGTATATTGTGAGGGGAAGGAAAAAGGGTAAAATGTTTGTATGCTGCTATGAATTCTGCTGAGATCAGAACAAGGCACTTATATATAGTAATAAATGTTTGTCAGTGTGTGAAAGAAAATGATAAAAAAAACATAAGAGTAAAGAAAAAAACAACGTTTTGATTTCTTCCCTGGGCTTCAGGCATTTTTTTTATGGGGCAAAGGCTTTATCAAATGGGTGGATTTTCACATTTTAGTCCAAATACAGTCAACTAGAGAGAACCTTCACTGGCATGCATAAATTATTGCTACCTGCAATTAATTAGGAAGACAATAGAGCATAGATACAAAATTACCATAAAAGCACATATGAAGGCAATTTTTTTATGCCACTGTTACTGGAAATTCATCTATGTAAGACCGCTATCTTCACTCGGTTATGTGTGTGTTCCTTGCTACATATGTGACAGACAAAATCCACTTACAAACTGAATGTACTTTACCGCTGGTTATATGGGGTAGAAAGATTACCAGGACATGTTACTGCAGACCATACTTCTTTCACACCACTATCCCAATAGCCTTTTGTCATTGTCCAGTAAAACTAACACTGACATTGGTGGATGCAGAAAAATGTCCTTAAAGGGAAAGAGAAACTCATGGTTAAATCACGTGACTAGGATATAGAAGATTTGAGTACTCTTCCAGCCTCCATTTCTCACACTAGGCAGGCCATTTAATCATCTGTGTCACCATCTTTATATTTTTAATTTAGAGACAAAAATATTTTCCTGCTTCACAGGAGTATGATGAAGCTAAATTCATGTGTGTGGGTTTTTTCTTCGTTCGTGCATCATGATGTAATTACGTGTTGAAACGTTCTGAAGCACATAAACTATGCCAGAGCTTGAAAAATGTGCTACTATCCAGAGGACTAAACCAACTAGTGTTAGCCAGCATCCGGTATTAAAGACCGGCTGCACTACCTTTGAGGGCAAAGGCCAAGAGTTGCTGAGAAGTCAAGCTCTGGTTGGAAGGGGACATATTAGTGTTCCTGCCAATGTGGTGACCTGAGACCCTAGTCAATGGCTCTTTCTTTGGTATCAGCCTGTTGATAATGGGTGACTGATTAATTTGAAGCTGCTTCACTCCTTTTTTCACACTGGGCAGGCCATTTAATCATCTGTGGTTTGGTTTATGGAATGGAGCAAAAGCTTTTTCTATCCCAATGTGGAGCCTTCTGACTGTTTGGGGGAGAGAATTTCACTGCTGCTTAGGGGAAAAGCACTGTGAAACTGACCAGAACATGGTCAGTTTCAACTGCTGCTGCTTGGTAAAGTTAAGGAGCAGCATCACTTGCCATAGAGTTGACTGAATTAAGATTCTAGAAGACAACAGTGCAATGTTTCATAGTTGATATCATGCTCTTTTGAAAAAACAACCAATAGAAAATTAATTTTTACATAGATGAAAACTAAAATTCTGCCAAGATTGATGTACTAGAGCTCTTTACTCAGTAGGAAAATATTCAGTCTGCACTGACAAATGAAAGAGTGAATTTTTCAGACACGATGCATGTTTTTGTTGTTATTTATTTGTATTGTGATAGGGCCTAGAGGCCATAGCTCCATTGTACTAGGCCTTTGTATACATAACAAAGAGATGGTCCTGCCCCAAAACGTTTACAGTATGAGCTTAAGCTGGTAGCGAACAGGTGGATATGACAAATATACAAGGTGAAGACAAAGTAACAGAGGTAATTATAATAACACGATAAGTATCAGTTCCAGCACACCAGCTACCTAACCAGTGTCAGATTTTTTTTGTAGGCATCTTGATAAAGGTGAGTTTTAAGGAAAAATTTAAAGGAGATTAATGTAGTGGTGCCGCAGATTTTTACTGTTTACTCCTCCCATGGATAAAGGCCGGTGAGGGAGAAAGCATGATGGTGTTTGTTAGAAAATTTCACAAATAGGAAATCAAGGAGGGCATTGTTGGCTGAGCAGAGGCTGCAATCTGCAAGTCAGTTATGTATAAGATATTGGATGGGGATAGGATGTGAAAAGCCTTGGGGCTTGTACACCCTGACACTTTTGTCTCTGAGAGCTGTGAATAAGTCACTCCCCAAGTGATGCAAGTTACACTGACCTAAATGCCGGTGTGGACAGTGCTATGTCGCTGGAAGAGCTTCTCCCACCGAGATAGCTACCTTTTCTCACAGAGGTAGTTTTATTATGCTGGTGGAAGAGATCACTCCTATCGGCATAGATTGTCTTCACCAGCTTCTCTAGTGTAGACTAGCCCTGAGAATGAGGCAAAGTAGCTTGTGCCTGATATGGTGAAAAAGGGGGTGCTAGTGGAGGACGTGCAGAGAAGGAGGTGAAGTGGTGAAGTGATGAGTCAGGAAGATGTCTTTGGCAGAAGAGTTTGGAATGGATTTAAAGGTGTAGGGCAGGATTCATCAAGATCAGAGGGTGGGAGGTTGTAACAATTGAGATGTGAGATATTCAGTGATTGGATAAAAGTTTTAGCTGTGCAAATGGAGGGGAAATATCAGATCTTGGAGATGTTATACTGGAAGAAGCAGCAAGGTTTAGACAGAACCTGCATGTGTGGCCCTAGAGAGAGAGTTGAGTCAAAATGACACCCAGTTTATGGACCCGAGTAACAAGCAGGAATGTGATGTCGTCTCTGGTGAATAATGGACATATGAAGTAAAATATGATTTCAACATCAGCTGATTAATGGTAAAGATGTAATGTGTATATAATTAATGTTTACTGATCACCACCCATATACATGTGTACCCTGGATTACTTGTAAGGATTAGTGGCAGGATTTTCAATTAATATAGATATTTCTCTTCCTTCCATTTTCATGATTTAGTATGGAATTCAGGAGTTAAAGTACAGTGATTGCGTGAAATAAATGCAAATTAAATGTATATTTGAGATACTTAATTTAAATTGTTTAACAGTAATTGTGTACATGTTTTACACATTATAAATCATCACAAACAAAAAGGGGTGGTTGTTTGTCCTTGTTACTTTAAAGTTTAAAAGGGGTTTTCCCCTTCTGTGAGCCACATCTTATTGTATTCAGAGTCATAGTTCAGTAGGGTTCTTGTGATCTGCATGGGATTAATCTTTCTTAGGGAGCAATGAAAGTTTTCTTATTTTACTTGCTGTCGACAAGGCTTTTTTAAAGTAATGCTCTTAGGAGGTCATTAGACGTTTGAGGGTTATTCACTTTGTTAGCCCAAACACTAAAACCTTGTGTCTTTGGGTTCTGATTAGTGACACTTTAATAAAGTCATTTGAAGTTCAGTGGACTGAATTTTCCACCTTTTCTAATGTTTCTATGGTCACAGGGAAGCGACCTGTATTCAAGCCTGCATACAATCTTTTAAATGCAAATCTTTCAAAAGGAACTGTGTAATTTTGTGTATCGCAATTCTTCATTGGCTCCAAAAAGTGGCTTTAAAAAAACCCAAAACTACAGCAATGGTTTTATCCTTTTCCTTTCTATCTCCTCCCCTTTTTTTCTTTTTCTTTCTTTCTTTTCTTAGCTTTCTTTTTGTTTTTTCTGGATGTGACAACAGTTGACTAAGCTGTAGTCTTTTAGGATAACAAAAGATTGAGAAAATCTTTAAACTTTTTATTGCAGCACTTTTTTTGGAGGGGCCAGTGCAGACAAAGGCCTTTTCCACTTGATTAGATAATAAGGCTAACATAGACTTTGAGTGAAAAATACCTTAACATTCCCTGATTTTTCTTTTTTTAAGGAGAAAAGGAAAACTATGCCTAATCGGCTAGAATTAAATCATTCATGGTGAACTCACTTTGGAGGAATTAATGCATTTTGTATTGGCTAACGACTTGAGTGAACATTTACAACATGTGAAAACAGAGGGGAAGAAAAATTATGGCTGTCTTTTGGTTCACAAGGAACAGGGGAGGCAGGTCATTGACTTGATTTTCATGGGAAGACTGACTCTAGGCTGCTCGCATATTCAGAGGCTGAACAACCTGGTATTGACAGCTGCAGTTTGGGGAGGGGAGCATGCAAGAACATTGTGCCATGGTTTGTTGAGGAAAAACAAGGGAAGATTTAAAATAAAGCTGTGAAAGGGAACAGTACTTCTAGTGTCTTGGAGCTGAGTGGCTGTTTCTTGTTAGTGGCTGATAAAAGTGTTGTTCTTTCTCTGAATCAGTCATGCTAGGATTGTGACTGGAGAAATATTTGTTATAGTTAGTGACTGCCTTTAAGTGAGAAACAGTTTGCACTTAATTAAACTGAAGAAAAAATACAAAACCCTCTCACTGGATGCTATCAAAATGCAAAGTAAGAAGTGCTCTCTATCCTTTTGTCTTCTACACTGGTGAGATAGGTACATACAGAACAAACTTGGAAATCCAGATGTGTTTTCCCAAAACCAAGCTGTGGTATGTATCAGAAAATGATCACGAACAATTTTTTATTATTTACTTTTTACATATCATGTCTTCTACCTTGTTCACACCCTTCATGATTAGAAAAAAACAACCCTAGTAATTGAGGAAACACACACATGCACATGCAGACATGCAATCTCAGCCTCACACGACTCTACTTGAACACCAACCTAGGAACCTATTCTTGCAACAAAGCCTGGTTCAAACTCTGTCCACATATCTATTCAAGTAACACCATCATAGGACCACATCACATCAGCCACACTATCGGGGGTTCATTCACCTGCACATCTACCAATGTGGTGTATGCCATCATGTGCCAGCAATACCCCTCTACCATGTACACTGGCCAAACCAGACAGTCTCTATGTAAAAGAATAAATGGACACAAATCTGACATGAGGAATCGTAACATTCAAAAATGAGTAGGAGAACACTTCAGTCTCTCTGGCCACTCAGTAACCGACCTAAAAGTGGCAATTCTTCAATAAAAAAACTTCAAAAACAGACTCCAATGAGAAACTGCCGAACTGGAATTAATTTGAAAACTGGATACCATTAAATTTAGTTTTCCCTACTGTTACTCACACCTTCTTGTCAACTGAAATGGACCATCCTGATTATCACTACAAAAAGTTTTTTTTTCTCCTGATGATAATAGCTCACCTTAATTTATTAGCCTCTTAGAATTGGTATGGCAACCCCCAATTTTTCATGTTCTTTCTTTCTATCTAATCTATCTATCTTATCTTCCTACTGTATGTTCCACTTTATACATCTGATGAAGTGGGTTTTAGCCCACAAAAGCTTATGCCCAAATAAATTTGTTAGTCTCTAAGGTGCCACAAATACTCCTCATTCTTTTTGAGAATACAGACTAACACGGCTACCACTCTGAACCTGTCTACTTGAACTGTCTCTCTCACACACACTTCTGGACTGACATTGACACATACACATAGTCTCTTCTCTCACTCACACTTATTTTTCACACCTTTTTCTCAGACAGAGCCAACCACATCACTCTTATCATTCATTCATTATGCAACCCCACCATCTGAGCTATATGCATCCCAAACCACCCAATTCTTTCCACCAGACATGACTCATTCCCAACAGTGTCACAATTTTGTTCACTCATTCTCAGAGACCCCCAACTCATCAATTCTCTCCCCTCACCAGAGTTATCAATTCTCTCCTCTCTCCTTCCCCACTTAATCTGCTATCTTCCTGCCTCACCAAATCTCTGCACCTCGCTCCCCACCAGGCTTCCTCCTAATGTCTTGTGACTTCCTCAAGCTTCGTTCCCATTCATGTCTCAGTTCTTACCTTGATGGCCTTAGCATCACATTCACATCTCCTCAGTTCTATTACACTTTAGAAAACTATGTTCCCAGACTCTGGGGAGGGTCATGCTTCTCCCATGCTTAGGGAGGGAGCCATTGGACTTGTTGGGATCCTGTTTTACTTAGTTTGTTATCAGTATAGAATTTAGACTATGTATTTTCAATTTAAGGCCAACATTTGACCTGGAATATTTCTATCCAACCTTTCATTCCTGTATAGGAATGGGATCATTTGGACGCATAGACCCAAACTGTTTGTTTCACCTTCTCAGTGAAACTCAACTATTCCCAACATTTTGTAATGATTTCTATTGCAATTTAGTCTTGGATTTTTCAGGGTCAGTACTAAATCATCTGTGCATACAGCATGTATGGTGTGTGTGCGTATTTTAGTATCCCACATTAAATTCTCTTTACATCTGGAAGGCCCCGTAATTGTTAAGCCAAAGGTTCCAGTGCTAGAGTGAAGAGTAATGTAGTTGCTGGTACCTTGTCTTGTAGGTAAAGGAAACTAAGATTTCTCAGCTGGGGTGTCACTTGTGTATACAATACTGCACTGCCACAATGCAGAGAGTTGCCCTGTGTACCCTCTGCTGTCTAGTACTGTTTTCTGTATATAACCTTGGAGGCAAGCATTATCGGTGCCCCAAGTACTAGGCTCTATAGGTTCTAGCTCTCAGGATTTCCCCACAAATGCTGACACATATTATGCAACTAAATTCTTTATCAGGGCTGGCAAAAGTAAAAGGTACAATTATTAATAAAGAGTCATAAGAAAAAGTCAACCCAGTAGTTCCTAATCCAGCCTCTAGGGTCAGTTCTGTACAAGGGTAAAGGTAAGTGTCTTGTTGCAACCCTTCTGCATTCTCCTGCTGTCTACGGCCCACGCTTTTTTGTATACTCTTGATGCAAACTATGGCCTCTTACCAGCACCAAGGTGTGTCTCTGCCTGACTCCCAGGCTGCTTGCTGCCAGGTTTCCCTTCACAGCCCTCTGCCAGGCAACTGCTTCACCCTACTGCTCCTGCTCTCAGCCTCAGGCTATCTCCTGAGCCAGGTCCTCTCTGACCTCAGGATACTATTTCCTTTTACAGTAGGCTGGAAATTATGGAGCTATCCGGTGGCTGGATTCTCTCTCTCGCTCTGAGTCGAGGGTGATGGAGAGAAAGTATTCAGTAGTGAGACAAGTTTTTCACGGCACTGCCATCACGATGTCGCTGATTATACAGCTACTAAAAGGGGGCTCTATTTCTTAAGGCTTAACAATATTACACAAAAATATCTATTTGATCTGTGACTGTTATACCACAGGTTATGTTACTGATTTCACTTGTAACACATTCAGAATTTCTTCATAGGGTACTGTTGTAGTAAAGTCTTCACAAACTCTGTTTGATCTGTGTAATAGCTGATCTAGTTTGCCAGGTAGCCAACATTTTGTCTTGCAGACTACAGCCAAAGATTATAAGAAGCATAGATCTGAAGCTTCTGCGTTCCCCTGCATCTTTATTGGTTTTGAAATAGTATTATGAAAACACTATTCGTTGTTACATGTGGTGTCCCCACTTCATATAAATGATTCAGGGCATATTATAAAATAGCATAAACCGTTCACTGAATTTGTCATAAAATGTGTAGTTACATATCCATTATTTTCTAGGGATTTCCCTTTCCTGGTAGTCTTTGGATTTTCCTTAAATGCCCTTTTACCTGGTACCATTAAAGCTTTTTTCTTTATCTTCCACACTGATTTAGTCAGTTTGTTCCTTCCTACAAGATCCTCTAATCCCACCTTAAGTTTACCCATTGTGATACATAAAGAGCTTTTTAAAAAAATATCTTTGACTTTTTAAAATTTATTTTGTCTGGACTATTGATAAAAATATCACCCTTTCTTCCAATACCTATTACTGTTTTATTCCTTTTGGGGATTTTTTGCATCATCCTTTACAGTAACATTTGTTTGCCAGCTTTTACAGTGACATTTTTAGTGAGCCAATATATTTTTAAACTTTCTCTGAAACTCATATGCTAGTTTATAATTTAGAAAACTCAGGTTAGCTAATTACATGCTCAACTTTCTAAAGCAATTTGAACAATTCTGTACACTCTGTTTGTCTTTGAACTCTTTTGTACTGTTAAATGGAAGGACTGTCCAGTTTAGGAGTTAGACACTGGATAAAAGCAAAACAAAAATAAGACTGGAATTAGCACAGAACAGTGATAGTTGTTGCAAGTAGATGAGTTTTTACATTAATGGGTTTTACTTGAATCTTGATTTCTCAGGTTTGAGCAAAACAAAATTCTCACAAGAAATGCAGTAGATAATTTGAGATGTGTGTGGGAAGGCTGTCCACCTCATGGGGAGGAATTCCACTTTCTCCAAAACAAAGGAAGCTGAAAAAACAGCTTTTAAAAAGCCCTCCTTCAGCTTCTGGCTTCCTAGGAAGCAGGTAGGGATTATAACGGGTAGGCAACCTGTGGCACGTGAGCTGATTTTCAGTGGCACTCAAACTGTCTGGGTCCTGGCCATCAGTCTGGGGTGCTCTGCATTTTAAATTAATTTTAAATGAAACTTCTTAAACATTTTAAAAACCTTAATTACTTTACATAGGACAATAGTTTAGTTATATATTAAAGACTTATAGAAAGAGACCTTCTAAAATGTTAAAATGTATTACTGCCACGCAAAACCTTAAATTAGATGGGGCACTTCTGAGCTGGTATATTAAGATGTAGAAATCACAGTATTGTATAAGATAAATATCTCATCTATGCTTAAGTTATTCAAAAAGAGATGGTTATATGCAAGGATAGAACACAAAGAGGTGGAAAAAGCCCTTAAATATGATCTTCAGTGATGAGAGACAAGGTGTAGATCAAAAGCTTGTCTCTTTCCCCAACCAAACATGGTCCAGTCAAAGATATTGCCTCACCCACCTTGTCTCTAATATCCTTGGACTAACACAGCTACAACAACACTGCAGTTTGCACTGGTTGCTGACAATTGCTAAAGAAGTTTCAATTTGATTCCAAAGATTATATGATTGACTGTACACATAGTTTATATCTGTTTGGTGATATCCAGGCTACCTTATGGCCTTCCTGTTTTGTGGTATGTGAGAACTTTGAGCCTAATCCTTATGTATTTTTTAGTATGATGAATCATACCGTACAGGCTAGAAAGTCACTCCTAGACATTTGTCCTGATGAACTTCTCAGGTATTGAAATAAAATACCAGACACTTGACATCCAGAAGGTTAAACCTTCTAGTGACGCTGATACGAAAGATGGGGTGAGAAGACACCAGTAATGCCAGTCCACTGTTCCTGTACCTTGCTTGAAGGAAGCCCCCTGCTTCCTCTGAAAAGAAGGGGCTTATTTTCTCTCTGCTGCCACAGCTCAGATCATCCTGACTACCGCGATGTTGGGGAGGCAGAGGGCTCTTCTTCTCTAACCCAATCCATCCTCATAACTGCTGAGAGGATACAGTCTCCAGTATTTTATTACATCATCTATTGTATTAGTTTTCATTCTTGAACAGAGCCAATGCCTACTTAGCTTTCCTAAGGGTCTGCCAAGTGAAACTGATATTATGTTTGTCAGTTTCTTTCCCATTTCCTGATTGCAGAAACTTAATTTTCTTTCCTTTTCACTGAAATCTTAAATTCTGCAGTAATTGACAGGTTAGATTTCCCTCCCAGAGCACAAGTGCACACTTGCCAGAGAAAACTTCCTTCTTGCAACTTTACCGGTACCTACAGAGAAATGTGTTGGGTTTTTTTGTATCACCATAGGGCGAGATCCTGGCTCCATTGTTGTTAATGGCAAAACACCCATTGATTTCAGTGGGGCCAGGATTTCACTCATACCCTTTATGGGCTGTCTCTGATTCTCCAAGTAGTTCATCAACTAGAATCTGTTTACATTACCAATAAAATAAAATCACTGCTTTTATGCTTGAAGATAAATATAGCCATGTTAGATTATAGTGGAACAGTTTTTAGCTTTTTAAAAAAGCATGTAACTCATCCAAAAGCTTATCAGACAATCAGAATGATTGCTTAATTCCACCAGTTTTACATTAATTTTAAAATGGAAGATCAGCCAGCACTTTAGTGATATCATTCAGAAATGTCCTGATAACATTCTTTCAAAATAAAGAATTTGTTCACCAATTGATATACATTATCCCTGCATTGTGTTCCGTGTTGTCTTACACATTCTTATATATTGTTTTGTTCAGAAGGTAAACAAAAATGCCATTGTGGTAAACATTTTCTTTTAAAATAATCTAGTGCCAATTTAGTTTGGTCAAATAAAGCATTGAAGTGCAGCCAGCCTAAAAATGCTAATTCTCATTTTGTACTTTGTTGATTGGATTAAGTTGTTAGTTATATATTCACTATGTATCATACAGTCTCTGTAGTCTTAGTACTGAAATGGTTTAATTATTTGGAGTGACATGAATATGTTTTGCTTTCATCATCATTAAGTTAAACAGAAACCATTGAGGTTTTTGCAATTTAAAAGGCCCAGTTCTAATCTAATTTACACCAGTGTAACTCTGCTAGATTCTGTGGAGTGACTCCAGTGTAAATGAGAGTTGAACAGGTTCCTTTACTCTTAAAGACTAACATTTCATTATAAGATTAAATATCTTCCTGTCTAGCTTTGCAGCTCACAATATGTGAGTGCATGTATGCCTGCTTGTGTGGACAACCCCACAACCCCCAGTCATACAAATATGGTATTTTTAAGAAGCTAACAGATTCAAAATGCTTCACTTTACTCTTTATGGTTAAAGGTTTTATATTCAGGTCTGCTTCTTTTCTTTTGATAGTAATAGTTCAGGATAAGATAATTAAAAACTCCCTGTAATCCAAAATGAAGTCAGAACAGGGAAGGGTAAAGAGTTGCCAGTTTTGATTTGACATATTCATCACATGACATCATCTTTAATGAAAGATTAATTTCTGGAGAGTCCAAAGCAATCATGGAGGGTTGGCAACCCTATTTGGCATATGTAACAACATCCTTGTTCAGGAAATTTCTACTGATCTCCGACTGCTTTTAGCAAACAACACAACATTTAAAAGTTATACTCATATTAAGAATGAGAGGAATAGAAAAGAGATTACAGTAGTAGAACTACAAAGAATTAATGAAGCCCACAGAGGCAAAGCAGTGAGATGAGAAAGACGTTAGTAAAAAAATATTTTATCTACAAAAGCGACAAAGAGTCTTGTAGCACCTTATAGACTAACAGATTTTAGGGATCATGAGCTTTCGTGGGCTAAGACCCACTTCATCAGCTGAACGTTGTGGAAATCTCCATAGGCAGGTATCTCTATATTTATATACAATACAGTAAAACCTCAATTTAATGGACTAATTCGGGCGAGGGGGTGTCCGTTAAATCAAAAAGTCCGTTATTTAATAAAAATAAAAAATCGAGCTGTCGGAGCAGCAGCCCGCCCGCCACAGCGCCGGGGCGGCAGCTCCGCAGCCCGCCCGCTGCTGGGATCCAGGCGGCAGATGGGACCCATCAACCAGGCCACCCGCTGGCAGGACTTGGGCGGGACCCGGCAGCCAGCCAGCCCGCCCGCAGGTGGGACCCAGGCGGTATCCGGCAGCCTGCCCGCAGGCGGGAGCCGGCAGCCAGCCCGCAGGTGGGACCCGGGCGGGAGCCGGCAGCCAGCCCGCCTGCTTGCGGGACTCGGGTGGGAGCCGGGAACCGGCAGCCCGCCAGCTGGCGGGACTTGGGCGGGAGCCGGCAGCCCGCCTGCGGGCGGGAGCTGGCAGCCCGCCCGCGGGCGGGAGTCGGCAGCCAGCCCACCCGCTGGCGGGACTCGGGCGGGAGCCAGCAGCCCACCCGCAGGCAGGAGCCGGCAGCCAGCCCGCCCGCAGGCGGGAGCCGGCAGCCAGCCCGCCCGCTTGCGGGACTCGGGTGGGGGCCGGCAGCCCGTCCGCTGGCGGGACTCGGGTGGGGGCCGGCAGCCCGTCCGCTGGCGGGACTCGGGCGGGAGCCAGCAGCCCGCCCGCAGGTGGGAGCCGGCAGCCAGCCCGCCCATAGGCGGGACCCGGCAGCCAGCCAGCCCGCCCGCAGGTGGGACCCGGGCGGGAGCCTGCAGCCAGCCTGCCCGCTTGTGGGACTCGGGCGGGAGCCAGCAGCCCGCCCGCAGGCGGGATCCGTCAACCGGCAGCCCGCCCACTGGTGGGACTCGGGCGGGAGCCAGCAGCCCGCCCGCCCGCAGGCGGGAGCCAGGAGCCAGCCCGCCCACAGGCGGGAACCGGGAGCCAGCCCGCCCACAGGCAGGACCCGACAGCCTGCCCGCCCGCAGGCGGGAGCCAGGAGCCAGCCCGCCCACAGGTGGTAGCCGGGAGCCAGCCCGCCCGCAGGCGGGAGCTGGGAGCCGGCAGCCCGCCCACTTGTGGGACTCGGGCGGGACCCAGGAACCGGCAGCCCGCCTGCCAGCCAGCCCTCCCGCTGCTGTGACCCGGGCGGCAGCCGGGAGCCGGCAGCCAGCCCTCCCGCTGCCGGGACCCGGGCGGCAGCCGGGAGCAGGCAGCCAGCCCGCCCGCTAGCCAGACCTCCCGCTGCCATGACCCGGACGGCCGCCAGGAGCCGGCAGCCAGCCCTCCTGCTGCCTGGACCCGGGCGGCAGCCGGGAGCCAGCAGCCAGCCCGCCTGCTGCTGTGACTCGGGCGGCAGCCGGGAGTCGGCAGCCAGCCTGCGAAAAACGGATTTGGGATGCATCGGACTTGCTCATAAATTTTGTCCATTGCATCCGAAGTCCGTTAAATCGGGGTTTTACTGTATTCACATTCTAAAACTTTTGGTGTTAGTACACAGATGGTATCCAGTCCATGCGGAAAAGGATTTTAAACAATTTTTGTATGTCTGTCATGTGAATATATAAAACAGAGACCTCAGTTGTGTGGTAATATCTGTTTTTAATTTTTAAATTAATGCATGTGTGTTTCCAGTCTCGGAAATAATAGGAACGATCAAGGCTCATCTCTTGTGTAATTTTCTCTTTGTTCCCTATCTACTCCACAGGTTTTGCCTTGTTTAACATCCTTTAGAATTTCCACCTCTTTGTGATCATACCTTCCTCAATGCTCTTCCACCCTTCCCTTACATGTCAAATGACCTTTTCAGTCAAACCCATGAAGTTTATCAGTGTTAATCCACTTAAAAAGAAGAGTGGGGAAAAAGTGTGTGTGTGGCGGGGATGGGGAATGATATTTGTGCCACTTAGTATTTAGACTATCTTCTAGTGGTCTGATAAGTGTCCAATGTGCTTTGTCATCGCACTTTATAATATATAATCTAGATTAGACATGTCTTCCTTTATGTTTTATACAGCACCAAGCAGACTAAATACTAATAATAGGGACTTGGTTAACATTTATTTGTTACATGCTATAGAGAAAACTGGGACACTTTAAGGTATATAATGGCATTTTTGGGGGTAAATATAAGCATATATAAATTGCAGCCAAGATTTTTTTTTTAAATGGATGCCTAAAGGTAGGCACTTAAGACCATATTTAGACATTTACATAAGTGCTGGGCTAGGAGCCCTCATTGTCTCTGGTGAGCCTAATTTTAGGTATCCATTTCTGAAAATCCCTGCCTGCATGTTTGTTACAATTTTTGGAAGCCTATAGTAGCAAAGGACAAGGTATTGTAATGTGATTTGCTCCATGCTGTTGTGAAGATCTATACATAGGGTGATCAGATAGTAATTATGAAAAAAATGGGATGGAGGTGGGGGGTAATAGGTGCCTATATTAAAAAAAAAAGTCCCCCAAAACAGGACACATCTGGTGAAATGGGCTATAGACCACGGAAGCTTATGATGAAATAAACTGGTTAGTCTCTGAAGTGCCACAAGTGTTTTTGTCTTATTTACGGATACAGACTAACACGGCTGCTAAGCTTAAACTTTTCTTTGTTGGGTGTTGGTAAAGGGAGTATACCATTTGCTTAGATGAGTTGCAGTAGGATGTTTATACACAATCAGTTTCTTTAAGGTAATAAGTAAGGGTAGCTATACAGTAATTAATGATTCTGGTGAGTTGGTATCTGTTCAAGGCTTTACTTGGGCTTAATTACTACTGACACTGACTTTAGGACTCTTGAGAGGAAACACTATACTCTGACTAAAACAGCACCCGCTCTTCAAAAATCTGTCATCAGAACATCTCTCACCATAGTGCAGAGTGTAGTAAATGAAGAAAAATGGAAATGGGAAAGGGAGAGACCTGAGCCAAGGTGGCATTGTGACCATTCATTAGACAACTGTATGATTGCGGTTCTGTGGATTTAAAGGAAGGGGTAGAGAGTATGTCATAGAGATGGGAGCAGAGCTGGAGCTCTTTGCAGAATTGTCACTGAAAATCCAATAGAAATGCCAGCAGGAGTTAAAGCTGTTCATATTAACATTAATACTTGCTTCAAATCTTTGGGATGTTTTATCTGTATCATTGTTTATTGACAGGCATCTGATAGTTCCATGCAGTACCACTTCTCTATAAAGGTCTTTGTTGTTGTTGTTCTTGCCAGCCTGGGATATCACATGCTGGCTTTGCAGAACCCCTCTGATGCTTTTCCACCATTCAGTATCAAAATTAACAAGCAACACTGTCATGTTTGGAGCATATTGTGTTATGGTGTTCATCTGTATGGAAAGGTTTTTAGCTTATCAGGGAAAATATGCCCTCTTTGAAATGAACAAGAGGAAGTTATGAGCTTCTGAGATTTTCCTCATATAGAGACTATTATTTTATAAAAAACACTGTAAGGGGCTAGAATTCACAGTATACTTCAAATCATACAATAGTTCCAGAGTTAAGTACAATTTAAAGAGGATTACTACATGATTTGATAAATGAGTGGTATGCACTCTTTAATGCTGTTGATCTAAGTTTTTACTTTAGAAATGACAGCATACAATAGCTTTTCTTCAGAATTAATGTGACTTCTGGACTTTGCTTCCCAGCATCTTGATACTTATGATTCCAGCTAAGGTAAACCTGTTTAAGATTGGCATGTACATGGAGAGAGCAGTTGGTAAGCTTTTTTTAAAAAAAGCTCCCTGTATCACAGCTGCATCCTGTGATTGACATAGTAATATCCTGAGAACAGCAGTCCTGCTGTTTTGATTGTGTTTTGTTTTCTGTGATCTATGTATCACAAGTATTCTCCTCAATGGGCTCAGCAGACCTGAAGTGTGGAATTGCCTTGTCAATAAGGCTCTCTATGAATTATTTCAAAGGCTAAGATAGCAGCTGTGATGGTGTTCACACTGGCAGTCATGGTGGTCTCATTTCAAGGTAACCTGATCATTTTTTTTTTGAGGGAAGTGGGACATGTCATTATTTAGTTCAATCTCCATCTATTTATCCAGTAGTGACTGGAAATATGAATTGCTGGGTATTTTAATGTTTCCGCATTGTTTGGGGAACAAAAGACAAACCCTTTTGAGATTTGAGCATCATGTTTAGAAACATTATGGATGGAAAAAATTGAATATTTAAATAAATGATTTAATTCAGGTTCATTACTTATTAATAGTAGTAACAACTTCCCCTCACTCCCGATGTTGCAGCCTTTGGAGACTGAGCACAGTTACCTACCTTGCACATACACTAAAGCAAGGACTGTATAGAGCAGGCTTCATGAGACAACTTAAAGGAAGAGGGGAAGAGGTAAGGCAATGGCATCATCTCCCCCTCGTGCCAGCCATCAGAACTGGCCAATCAGAGAGGGGTGCATCCTTTTTCAAGACCATTAAGGAGGTATTGGATCTTGCAGTACTTGAGGGTGGGATTTTCAAAAGCACTCAGTGTTGAACTAACTCAACATCTGCTCCCACTGACATCAGTGGAGGCCAATGCTGATTACTTCTGAAATCCTGATCCGTGCCTCCTGAAGCTCCTTCTGAGTACAGCAGCTCCTCACCTGTCCAATGTGAGGTGCTGCCCTGAAAGGCACAAGCAACAGATGCATAGCAAATTGACTGTACACAATGTTTATGTAATTCAAACCTCAATTATTAGTACTAATAGATGACTCCATAACATGTTTATTTGAAGCACACCAACATCAACAAGATTTTTTTTCCTCCCAAGAAGTGAGGCTATAATTAACCTTTTTAATTGAGTGTTTTGTTAATGACATCATAATACTTTCATAGTAACCAGTAGTGATGCCATATGCTTGCAACTTTAGGTGATGAATAATTAGCAGGATCAGATAGCTGTTAAGAAAAATTCTCGGTTTGTAAAGATATCCCTACTAATAAAATCAGAGAAAGATAAATACAAAATACAGAGGACAAGAATCTGGATATGAGTCAGCAGTGTGCCCTTATTTCCATGAAGGCCAACGGCATATTAGGCTGTATTAGTAGGAGTATTGCCAGCAGATAGAGGGAAGTGATTATTCCCTCTCTATTCAGCACTGGTAAGGCCACACCTGGAGTATTGTATCCAGTTTTACGTCCCTCCCCCTAAAGAAAGGATGTGGACAAATCAGAGAGAATTCAGTGGAGGGCAACAAAAATGATTACGGGACTAGGGTACATGATTTACCAGGAGAGGCTGAGCGAACTGGGGTTATTTAGTCTGCAGAAGAGAAGAGTGAGGGATGATTTGATAGCATCCTTCAACTACCTGAAAGTGGGTTCCAAAGAGGATGGTGCTTGGCTGTTCTCAGTGGTGGTAGATGACAGAACAAGAAGCAATCGTCTCAAGTTGCAGCGGGAGAGATCTAGGTCTTGGATATTGGATGTTAGGAAACACTATTTCACTAGGAGGGTAGTGAAGCACTGTACTGGGTTAACTAGGGAGGTTGTGGAATTTTCATCTTTAGAGGTTTTAAAGGCCCAGCTTTTAAAGGCCAAAGCTCTGGCTGGGGTAACTTAGTTGGGGTTGGTCCTGCTTTGAGCAGGGGAATGGACTAGATAACCTCCTTAGGTCTCTTCTAACCGTAATATTCTATGTTTCTATGAAAAAAAAAGTAGAACAAATAGTAAAACCTCAGTCTTGGGACCATCCTCTTAGGCCACATGCTTCCAGGCAAGGAGTTGAAAGGTGGCAAGACCCCACCATTGAGCAAGATCCTGAGATACATGCTTGGCTATAAGATTTTTTACATAACTCTGCAAACTGGTATTCCTGGGCCACATTGGCAGAATATTTAACTCTATATTAATCATTGTATTTGAGTTTTGAAGCTGGTTGTGATTATTTTGTTGAATAAACTACTGTTCATATGGGGAGCAAAAGATAGATTACCAAACAACTGTCCAGCCTTTATTTTACAGGCCAAAAGTACCAGCATGATGATTGACCAAATATGGAAATCGTGGTAATCACCATTGGATTAAAAATAATCCCTTTTGCAGATTTTCTTAACAAAAGATATGCTTCCAACACCTAGTAGCACTTCAACAATTTGATGGCCTTAATTGTTATTTCCCTAGGTCAAATGAAATTTTAAAGTGTTTCACCATATACAGTGAAACCTCGATATAACGGACTAATTCGGGCGGGGGGGTGTCCGTTAAAACCGAAAGTCCGTTATTTAATAATTTTTTTAAATCATTAAATAACGGACTTTCGGGTGACAACGGACACCCCCCCGCCCGAATTAGTCCGTTATTTAATTAGTCAGCCCACCCCACCCCCTCCCCCCGCCCGGCTCCCCGCTGCGGGGAGCCGGGCGGGGGGTTGACAGCTCCCGCCTGGCTTCCAGCTGGGGGGAGCCGGGCGGGATCTGTCAAACCCCCCGCCCGGCTTCCCGCTGCGGGGAGCCGAGCGGAGGCTCTCAACCCCCCCCCGCCCGGCTCCCCGTTCCGGGGAGCCGGGCGGGGGGGTTGACAGCTCCCGCCCGGCTCCCCCCAGCAGGAAGCCCGGCGGGAGCTTTCAAACCCCCCCCCCCCCAGCTTCCCGTTGCGGGGAGCCGGGCGGGGGGGTTTGACAGCTCCCGCTCGGCTCCCCCCAGCGGGGAGCCGGGCGGGAGCTCTCAAACCCCCCCCCCCCGCCCGGCTTCCCGCTGCGGGAAGCTGGGCGGGGGGTTTGAAAGCTCCCGCCGGGCTTCCCGCTGGGAGGAGCCGAGCGGGAGCTGTCAAACCCCCCCGCCCGGCTTCCCGCTGCGGGGAGCCGAGCGGAGGCTCTCAACCCCCCCCCCCCCCGCCCGGCTCCCCGTTGCGGGGAGCCGGGCGGGGGGGTTGACAGCTCCCGCCCGGCTTCCAGCTGGGAGGAGCCGAGCGGGAGCTGTCAAACCCCCCCGCCCGGCTTCCCGCTGCGGGGAGCCGAGCGGAGGCTCTCAAACCCCCCCCCCCGCCCGGCTCCCCGTTCCGGGGAGCCGGGCGGGGGTGTTGACAGCTCCCGCCCGGCTCCCCCCAGCGGGAAGCCCGGCGGGAGCTGTCAACCCCCCCGCCCGGCTTCCCGCTGCGGGGAGCCGAGCGGGGGCTCTCAAACACCCCCCCCCCCGCCCGGCTCCCCGTTGCGGGGAGCCGGTGGGGGGGGAGTTTGACAGCTCCCGCAGGGGTCCCCGCTGCGGGGAGCCGGGCGGGAGCTGTCAACCCAGCCGGCTCCCTGGGGCAGGAGCCGGCAGCCCCCAAAACGGATTTCGGATGCATCGGAAATTTTGTCCGTTGCATCCGAAGTCCGTTAAATCGGGGTCCGTAAAATCGAGGGTTTACTGTAATTTATTGCTGACATGGTGACACTCATGATTTCACTAACAAGCTGCAAATGATCTGCGAAGCAAACACTAAGAATAAATTTAGAACCTAACCCATGGGAAAAATCAGTTAAAATCAGGAATTAAATGTTAATAGGAAAACAAAAGGGCAGGGCAGATGGAGATGGAGCAGGAAACTGGTAAAACACATTAACATTGAGAGATACCCACCAGACATATTCTATATGATATCCTAGGAGTTTCACACAAAAAGGTCTGTGGCATGTTATTTTACAACTCCTTCTCACAGGTTTTATTGCTCTCACTAATGAGAAACTAAATATTTTTCTCCAGCTTTGCAGTTAGCATTGAAAGAGTGATAAATAAAGTGTAAATGGTTGAATACTAAGGGCTTGTATCCTGTGGATATGTTTGCATCTTAGTTTTAGAAAGTCATAGTCCTTTCTCCTGGGGGGTTGTCATTTACTGCTGAGTCTCATGTCAGATTGGTGTGAGTAGTCTTGGAGAGCCCTTAAGCCTTGCTGAATTGTGTATGTTAATAAAGTGACAGAAGTAGGGATCCTCCTTCCCTGTACTAATTAAATAAATAGCTGGCTCCTTCATGTATCTAGAAGATTCTTTTCTTTCATCCACTGTATTAGTTTCTTTTGAAATCATTTAATCTTTGCTTTATAAAAAAAAAAAGAGAGAGTTATTTTAAGCAGGTCAGTGGGCAAAAGGAAATCTTGTGATTGAATGTTCACAAAAAAAGATGTGACTGCAGGGGTTAACCCAGTTCATGCTGGCATGGTGTGCTTATGGTGTTTTAATCGAACAGCAGGAGGAACAGTGGTACTGCTTTAGAAACATAGAACTGCTTTAGAAACATAATGGTACTGCTTTACTGGAAGTACATAGCTCAGGGGTGCGCAAACGTTTTGGCCCGAGGGCCACATCATGGTTGCGAAACTGTATGGAGGGCCGGGTAGGGAAGGCTGTGCTTTCCCAAACAGTCTGCGCCCCCATCCACCCCCGACTGCCCCCTCAGAATTCCTGACTCATCCAACCCCCCGTCCCCTGACTTCCCTGACCCCTATCCACACACTCACTCCCTGACAGCCCCCCTCGGACTCCCATGTTTATCCAACCCCCACTACTCCCTGTCTCCTGACTCCCCCCAAACCTCCGCCCCATGCAACTGCTCCCTACTCCCCGTCCCCTGACTGCCCTTTGGGACCTCCTGCCCCTTAACCAACCCCCCACTCCTCGCCCCCTTACCATGTTGCTCAGAGTGGCAGGACTGGAAGCCACACCGTCCTGACGCAGTAGCCGCGCTGCCTGTGCAGTAGCATACCTCCAAGGGAGTGGGACCGCAGGGGAGGGCCCGGGGGCTAGCCTCCCCGACCAGGAGCTAAAGGACCGGGCAGGACGGTCCCGTGGGCCGGATGTGGCCTGTGGGCCATAGTTTGCCCACCTCTGACACAGAGTGTCCTTCCTCACAGAAAAACTGAAACAGTTAAAGGTTTGTCAGCGTTGTTGTTTTTTAAAAAAATATTTGAATTATAAATATTATAACAAACAGAAATAACATTTGGAGTAATTCTGAGAAAAAAAAGGCATAAAAATATATTTCTAATCATCTGCTAGGCCCCAGTTCATCGAAGTATTAAATACACACTAACGTTAAGCACACATTTAAATGCATCTCTGTTCAGCAAAGTATTTAAGTAGGTGCTTAACTTTAAGCATGCACTTAAGTCCCATTGAAGTAATTCTTTGAGTTCACCAAGTTCACTATGTTTTTACATATATAAATTCCAAAAAAATTGACATTTTATATTACATGCCACTTTAGTTAAAAAATGAAAAAATCACAGTGCAGCAGCTTCACCACATTGATTCTGGTTGCCAGAAAATACAGAGAACCCCTAGCTATAAAGCTCACAGCTATCAGCAAGACAATTGAAGAAAACATATTTGCATTGCCAAATTATGATATATATTTGGAATGAAAAGTCAGTGCCTGTAATCATTACTTTTTGCCTGTCTGCATTATCTCAGAGACAATAAATTATTATCCTTTTTATAGTTGGCTGTGGAGTGTCAGTGCTATCTCTTCTAGATTTCAGAGTTACAGGTCACATTTCTGTGTGTTGCAAATCAGTTGTAAGTTTCGTTCCATATTTATTTTTTTTCTTTTGATTGGTACATTTTTTTGGCATTTTCACTGTCCTCCATTATTATTTTTATTATTATTTTTTCATTGCATAGGGCCCATAGTTTGGCAAGAGCAGAATTGTATCATCACAGGACTTCAAAACAGGAAATATTTGGCAAGGTTTTTCATGAAGTGTCTCTTGGGAATTTGCCATTTTTTTGCTGGATATGAAGACACCAATTTAGGATGCTGAGACAGGATTATTAATTGCAAAACAATCCTCACATTGTAACAAGAATGGATTTAATTAATATCATTCATTTTATAATTACACTTGAATTCTGAAGCACAACGTCTGAAAAACTGTATTTGGCTGCCGTACTTTAATGCTTGACATATTTTTGTAGTTTGATTGTACTACAAAAAAGTAGGCTGCTGGATATTCCACATTTCTGTCTCTTTGCCAATAATAATAAAAGGAGGTAACAGCCAACCTAAGGAGACCAACCAACCAACCAAATTATCAAAAATATGCTAATACAATAGCCAGGCTTACATTCCTTCACAAACTCTACTTGTCATTATAATTATAATATCCCACTTCTGCTTTCATATCAAGTGCCCAATGCAGAAATACTTACTCAGAGACCCTCTCTTGGGAATATGGTTGCCCATTGATTTGATTCCTGAATTAGATACTCAGCACTGGATTTGAAGACTCACAGTAATACAATGCAAGTCCATTCTTGCAGCGAGAATTGTACTTTTTCCGTTCTTCTTAGATGTTTTATTTAGCAGGTATCCTTTGAAACTATATGGACATTGACCAACTGTCATTCTCAACTAAGCAACTCTAGTCTCAATCTCAGCTGCCTTTTTGAGGAGTGTCCATACCTGAAAGCATTTGATGGAATCCCACAATAAATCCCACACCTTGTAGGGGTGTAATCAACCATATCCCTGAATCATTATTTACTATTATTTATTATTAATAATTGTCTAATAATATCAGCAATATGCATTGAAATGAAACATGAGAAGGAACTAGACAAAGGGTGATCCTTTGGATTTGATTCAGGCAGCAAAGCCACAGCCCCAAAGCTGAAGGTGTGCTGAGACTACTCTGCTGGAATTTCCAGATGTTCTAAGGCTTGATTTTCAATTCTCTTGAGTACTTGCATTTCCCTTTAAGCTGCGGTTAGGAACTTCAAGTGCTCAGTACTTCTGAAAATCAGGCCCTTTGTACCTTAGGTAGGTTCACTGCATCCAGGAGCACAGAGGAAGCCTGTAGCTTAGTAGCTCTACTACAGATTTTGAAAGGTGGAGCTTGTACTTCCCATGTCTGGCCCAAATTTACTGGCTGTTACAGAGGGTGGTGAAGACATGGGTCTGCCCTCAATTCTTCCTGTACCTTCTGAGGAATCTAGCAATGAATATTACTGTGACTGGCTGCTGTGGGGCACAGAGGTTGGGCATGACTTCTTATAACCTCTTCTTTGACTACTTGTACTGGGCTAGTCACAGTCTCTCTCTAGATGCATAGTTCGTGGGGATTATTATTGAAATTACTTTACTGTGATGTACTTTACTACATTTCACAGATAAAAGCATATTGTCATTTGGCTCTCTACCCTGCTGAGTTTTTAAATCCAAAAACTAATCCAAAAAGCTCAAGTCGTTACAGAAAGTCAGTCATTTTTTTAGAACTAGTAACATTTTTCCAAAAGGAAGACAAACACTACCCTCCAACCCACTCCCCCTTCTTTATTGAGTAAAAAAGAGTTATTTATAAGCTGCCTGTCACTGTGGCATCTAAGCACTATGTTTATCATGGCAGAGTTTTTACCAAATGCTATAACACCTCTAGAAATTATAGGGGAGTTCATTCTCTCTCCTCACTCAGTCTTTGGCCTCTCTCCTGACATAGCCAGCATGGGTGCCAAATCTAATTGTTTACGTGATATGGACCACCTGGCCACTGCTGTCAAAGTGCACTGGCCTTCTTTGACTAATGACCAGGGCTAGATCTGAAATGGTGACCTAAAGGTGAAAATCTATGTCACATTCCTATTCCCAGTCTTATGAATTGCCCTTTTCTCCTACAAAAGTGGGTTTTGGGGTAAAAACTAAGAACAGATAGCATTTAACAGCAATACCTGAAAAAATGATATCAGACCTAACAGGATTGAGGGGAAAATCTGTTCTGATTCAGAATTATTTAGCAAATGCCATTTAAGAGGTAGTCCTGCATTCCTAATACGCCCAAATCTCTAATGAAAGTGTATTCAGAATGAAGGCTGTAAATATAACAGCATTCTTAACAGTTCACTCACGTTTACTAAAGGTCCCAGGCTGATAACCCTCCCCCTTTTGAATAGTACCTTACGATGTGAGCAGCCCATTTATTTAAAGGCTCAGCATGAAGCAGGCTAAAAGAATCTGGCCCTAAATGATGCACATTCAAATGACATCATCACATTGGAACTGGTTGTGAACAATTTGCTGATGTTGGTGAGTAATTATTTACACAACTAACTACTCAATGAAGCTAACAGAACAACTCATAAGTAAGAGCTTGTCAGGGTGAGTAAGGGCTTCCCAATTTGGCCTAACAGGAGTTAAAGTAGCATGTAAAAATTACATCTATTTGCCCATTTATTTTTATTCAAATTTAATTTTCAGGTCCTTATTTATAAAAATAGAAGTGCCCTTTGCACTTTTTTTTACTGATGTATTATAGAATGTTTTTGTGGGGGCAGTGATTACTAATATTCATTAAATGTTTACTTGTTATGACATAAACATGTGCAGTAGTGAACATCTAAATTCTTCAAACTGTTTCATTCAGATTGTAGTCTTGCTGATTCTGCTATTGTAGTGCAAGCCAGAGTGAGAGAGTTACAAAGCAAGAGATAGGAAAAGCGGATGGAAGTTAAAGTATCAAGCAATGTTTCAAAGAAATTCCTTTGGGGTAGGCTGAAAAATACAGACATCTGTATTCTGCATGGGTTCAGAGGGGAGCTTGTACTGCTCTCTGTGAAAAGGTGGTTGAGTACATTAGCTGGGTGTCCCTGGAGGTCCTTGAGCACTATGATTGCCTATATTTTAATACAACTCCCTTGGGGCTGTGTGCTGTACACCATCCCCAAAGTAGTTCAAGGCTTAATTATGCTGTACAGTATATAAATACAGCGTAACACAAGCAACTGCAAAACAAACTGGGTCATATGTTACACTAACTAGAATTACTTTATCTTGAATTTTGCAGGCTGGTATTTTGGTAAATTATTAATGAAAACCGTTTATGAGGTTTCACTGGAGTGCTAATGTAGATTTTGCATATCTCTGGCCCTTATCTCCTTAAGACTGTGGAATAATCACTGCATCTTTCCATTGTGATTAAAACTGTGATTAATCTCGACTATTTTTTATCTCATAATTAACCATCATTATTTTTAAGAAATGTTTTGATAGCCCTATTTATTACCCGATGAAAAAAAATGATGTAGAAACTGGGTCTCCAGAATGGGTACTTTCGTCTAGCAAGGATGCCACTATTACTGTTTTTTTACAGGAAAATCTAGAGAGCTAATGAAAATAACGACTGCCAATACTATCAAATCATTTGGATGTAGTGACCAATACTATATGGTGTGCACATTCAAACCTCCCACTGCCTTTAATGACAGTTTTACATGTGGAAACAGTAGAAGAACAGACACATAGGTAGCTGTGCTTTGGCTACCTGTTTTGACTGATTTTGCCCTTAATCTTAAACAGACTACTCTAATAACTGAAGAACAGAAAATTCAAAAGGAACTTATAACATTCTTGTTTAATTTGAGCTACTTAATGATGAGCAGTAAAACTCACATGCTTACATTCTAATTGTAAATTATATAAATTAATTTGAAATTAAATGCTATAGTTGTCATGATATTCTTTGAGGGACTGATCCAAAGTCCAGTGAAGTCAAGTTGGGAGTTTTCCCATTGACATCAATGAGCTCTGATAATGTCCTGCCTTCTGAAGTCAGTAGTAGTTGCTTACTAGTTAACTTTCAAATAAAGTTATAAGCGAACTCAGAATAAAATAAATGAACTAGAATGAAATATTTCCTACTATGGAATTTGTCACTTGATTGCATGACAATAAAAATTATGTCTATAATTATTTCAATCAAGATCTATCCAAATATGTATTGGTGGAAAATGTGTGCATCTTTAGTCTTTTATGTTTGATAAATCTGTTCTCAGATCATAATAGGACAATATGCCAAACAGCGAAATACTTGTCACTGTGCCATATTAAAGGCTAACATTTTCCAGAATACTTGTAACATGCATAATGCCCACATATTGGATACAGAACACTGGAAATGTTCAAACACTGACCTTGTGGTGCTTTGATGAGAAAAAAAATCTCTTTTTGAATTACAGGGATTGGTTAGGTTTTTTAAAATCCAAGTGTTCTTTGTTAACCACTAAATTATAGATTATTGTGGCATGAAGTAAAAGTTCACTTACACTGCACATTTTTGTTCTGAAATTGGCAAAAGAAGGAAATGCTGATATGGGTGTATACATCAGAGGAAGACTTATCAAAGAAACATGCATTCACACACCCACTTTTTCAAAAGTTATGGTCACTAAATGATAGGCTTCCTTCCCTTGTTTGAATGTCAAGAGAGTCTAAAGAATGTATTTCTATATATACACAAGTCTGTATTAAAAATAAAAAACAGCAGTAGGTTACAGCAGGATCATAGAGGCCTGGGGGAAATGAGAAAACCTCAGACTCATTCTAACCTTGCCCCTTCACCCTCTCCCTTCAGTAGAATTTCTTTTTGCTATTTAGGGGGTGAGGAGAAAGTCATAAAATAGGTATTATTTCATACACACATTTTATCCTCTATTATGTAGCTGTTTCTTTCTGCTTTAATGTGTATTGATTGCACTTTAACACCCTTCAGAGTTGATAAGTTTAAACATTGCAACTATTAGCTTCCATGAACTTTATAATTTTCTATTGCTTCTCTATCAAGTCAGGTTTTATGTTAGCAAAAGGAATATATTTATGTTTGTACAAGTATGACAGGCTGAGATTGGTGTTGCAATACATAGGTGCTGGAGTTAGAAAGCAGACACACCACCCACTGCAGTGTATGCTGAACAGCATATATTCCTTAACAGATTGATGTTTTTTCAGCAGCAGCTCATCACTGTTTTGTGTTACAGCCTGGCCTTGTGTTTCGGAGCCAGGAAGGAAAAGGCATATGTGCCGGTTAACGTTATTTAAGCCTTTTTTATACTTGTACTGTAGCTCTGAAATATTTCATATTTGAATGGGTTATTACATATTTAAGCAATAGAACATATTGCTATTTATTATTAGGGCAGGATGCAGAGACCACCATCAGGATCGGGGCATATTTAATGTAGTAGACGCTGTACAAAACATAAAATTCCAGACTGGAAGATCTGACAATCTGAAAGGAATGGTAAAAAGAGGAGAAACTGGAAACAAGATACAAGCAATCTGACATCACCGCACATTAAGCCCCCTTAGGGGCCAGAGAGCAAAGGTTTGACTTTTTACTCCAGCGGCAGACCAGGTCAGGGTGAGAATGCTGACCCATCTCCCCATATCCTCATATATCCAGAAGAGAGGAGGGCTATATAGGTACATGCCAGTGCAGTAAATACCCTCTTTTACCTGAATCAGGTGGAGCAGCACCCACCCTCCCATCCATGGAAGAGGTGAAATACCAGGTTTTGGCAGGATTCACTGTGTATATTGTGCTAGTTGCTAGGGTTGCCAATTTTGCTTGGATGTATTCCTGGAGGCTTCATCACATGATATAGTCTTTAATTAAAGATTAATCTTTGTCCTGGAGTCTCCAGGAATTGATCCTAGAAGGTTGGCAACTCTACTACTCCCTCCTTTCTTAGTGGGCTGGGAATAAACTTTTTTCTCACCACCAGATTGGCCAAGGTAAAGTTGGTTTTTTTACACCTTTCCCACAGCAGGCTTGATAGGCTTAATTGAATGAACATGAAATGTGAACTAGGCTATAATTTGGCAACTCATTATGTAAATGTGGGGAGCATGTCCAATACAGGTACTATGTAAGGAAGGGATACAGTGATCAGATAAAATGGATTGGTAAAGGGTTTAAAAGGAGGTACTCTTTAAAGAAGAGAAAATGGATGTGGGGGCAAGGTTTGTGTCATTGCTGCCCCTTTATTTTTCCTTCCTCGGATCCTTCATTTCTACCTTTCAGATTACTTTGGTCTGTTCTACACAGACGTCCTCCACAAAGTAATTGTTGTAGCTTTCATTGAGACTACGGGGTGTGTCTTAAGGAATTACCATTAGTCATGTCCTGAATTCCATCAATTTACCTTCATTGGTTTGGGGAAAAAAACTTTTTTTTTTTTTGTGAATCCGTTTATTCTTTAGAAGTTATATATACACACAGAAGCTTTCTCTCAGTCTGCCTTTTCATCTAATATCCAAATAACCATCTACTATTCCCACATCTATCCACTCTTTGTTTTGGCCTAACAAACCCAGTACCTCATGTTAATTGTCCTGGCTACAAGTGTTTATCTGAGTCTAACTTGCTACCTGTTTTGAATCTGAATTTAAATGGTCAAAGCACAAAATGCTGTAATCTACTCTTAATATTGCACTATATTTTCTATGGATGAGTAAATAAAGAAACACTTTGGTAGAGTAGATTCATAAAGTAAACACATTAATAAATTTGCATTAGTGATCTTTATTGCAGGAGTTGTTTCACACAAACCATTTTGGTAAGGCCAAATTCTATAATGATTGACACTTTCCATTCACCCAAATTTGTCTCAAACCATTTCTACATAGGGTGACCAGATGTCCCGATTTTATAGAAACAGTCCTGATTTTGGGGCTTTGTCTTATATAAGTGCCAATTACTCCCCACCCTCTTGCTATCTGATCACCCATTTCTACATTAGAGACGGATTTTCATAATTTATACACAGAATTTATTAAAACAATTTTGGAGATTGTGTGTGAGAATGTCAGTTATGTTCTATGAATTATTAAAATCTAGTCCTTTAATATTTAGTAATTGTTTTCTTGATCACCTGTTTGTCTCAGAGTATAGAACAGTGGTTTTCAAACTTTGCTGAACCGCGACCCCTTTTTACAAAGTCACTTTGTGCAGCGACCCTTGTGCGGCCAAAAAGCCACCGAATGAATTACTTCCGCATTCGGCGGCTATTTTCGGCAGACATGCCGAGCACTCCCGAAATAGCTTGGCATGTCCGCCGAAAAACCGCTGAATGTGGAAGAAATTCATTCGGCGGCTTTTAAGTGGCGCTGGAAGCTGGTGACCCCCCTGGGAGTGCTTGGCGACCCCCAGGGTGGTCGCGACCCCCGGTTTGAGAAACCCTGGTATAGAAGCTATTCAAACAAACCAAAGACATTGACTGGCAAACTTAATGTCTAGATCCATTTTGTTCAAATGAGATATGTGTATGCATTTCGCCTGTTCCTACAGGGAAGCCAATAAGAGAAGGTAATCTATTCACAGCTGTCCTATGTCTGGGTTTAAAATGATTTAAATAGAAACTCTGAGCTTCTCAAAAGTCTTTGGTTAATTGCTCAAGGGGAAGCCATGGATTTTTAAACTATTTAAATAAACAAAAAGGAAGGCATAAAATTCTACAATCACAAATTGGTAGTCAGTGAGTAAAATATTTTCCCAGGCTAACAAAAGCTATTATGTGTTTTATCACTAGAACATTGACTTAATGTATTTTTAAAGTCCTCCCGGATTAGTGAGACAATGGGTAGGGAATTACTATATCTGTAGCTATCTATAGATAAGAAAGTGTGTGTGTGTGTGTGTGTGTGTGTGTGTGTGTGTGTGTGTGTGAGAGAGAGAGAGAGAGAGAGAGAGAGAGAGAGAGAGAGAGAGAGAATGAATCTTCATCTTTGTTGAGATTCCTTCCTGTTTCCTTTTTAATATTTCTCCTGGTAAAAAGTAGTCTCTAGCTTTACAATAAACAAAGTGTTTGTCATGATTTAATAGTCTTCTGAGTATATAGGAAAATGATTTATTATTTTTGTGATAGTCTTGCTTTGGGAATTTGAAAGATTGTGAATCATTAATTAGCATCTCTTCTTGCTTTAAATTGCCATTATTTGTTTAACCTGTGGAAGGCCAAGTTTGACCATAAACCATCAAACTAACATTTTAATGTTGTCTTTTGTAACTCTATAGAATGAGATATCTTTCTAGAGAAAACAGATTTTTTTTCAGGGTTTGTTACCAGTATTAGTTTGATGGATTTATTTTATTGTTCCCAGAGGTTCAAATACTGAACCACAGCATCCAATCCAAAAACTGGGTTATGGCCAGGGTATCTCAGTATGGTGGGAAGAACTCTGTCCCATAGGAGCCAAAGAGTGAAAACAGGGCTGTTTCATTATTGCTACTGTAGCTGCAGCAGGCCCTCTGAATAGTATGCCCCCCTCCATGATGGAGAATGGTCCATGGATCTTTGTAGTTACAGATTCATTGGCCACTCTTTCTAGATTCTTCTGTACTCCTGAGACCCACACTAGGACCCTCTGTATTATACCTTGCAGGAGATGCAGATTCTGACCTTCCACTATGCAAATTTGCATGATGGAACAATGCCTTTACTTCTGGATCAGGACACAATCATGATGGAACAAGCAGGATCTGATGTAATACAAGGTTTTGCATTTTCTCGAATTGTTTAAACCAGTTTTCAGCCTGTGGTCCTCTGGCTCCTGTAGATCTGTAGACTATGTCTAAGATTTCCAAAGGGGTCCAAACCTCCATTAAACATTTTTAGGGATCTGTAAAGGAAAAATAGGTTGAAAAGCCACTGATTTAGACCCAAGCTTTGATCTATCGTAAAATGTTTAAGTTGTAAATATGTATTTTGTTTTAAAAATCTAACATTTAATTGTTAATAAAACAAACAACAAAATAGCTTTTAACCAAAGTAATTATATTAATACAAGCCCCTACTATATTTTGTTGTACTGCTACAGAGGCAGCAGAGGGAGCAAAAGTTAACACAAAGTCCTTTACTAGGAGATGTGCTGACATCCCTGATGGCATTCTCTAGGATGTTTATTAAAAAACAAAATTAAAAACTTAGTAAAATCAGGGCTTGTTTTCCATAAGAAAGGGAATAGATATATTTTTCTATATTAAATATCAGCATAATTCTAACAAGATAAAAAGTTAAAACATGCTATCGCTGATAATGGGCGAAATGTTGTTCTCAACATGAAATCCCACTCAAATTGTGACAATAGTGTTTTATACAGCAATGAAATCGAGAAAATAATTAATTCTCTTCTATTTTGGAGAGCTACGTGATAACCCTGCACAATAATATGCTCTTCTCACTGTGACTCTTTTTTTAATAAGTTGTCTCTTATCTGTGGCAAAAGTTTATTTGCTTCATATCTGTTTCAATGTAAACTAGTCTAGTAGAGCAAATGAACAAAGTAGATACTGGAAGGGAAACTGACAGTAGGAAAGTATACTTGGGGTAACATCCTGGCTCACTGAAATGAATGAGAGGTTTACCTTTGATTTCAACAGGTATGGAATTACACTTGTGGGACTACAGAGTTTTAAAATCCTATTCTCCTGCCGACTGAAAAGTAGGAACTAGCTCTTTTCTCTATCTGTACCCCCAATCCTCTTCATGTGTGTGCAAGAGGGAGATTGCA
Organism: Sternotherus odoratus; assembly: GCA_032164245.1. Taxonomy (NCBI): domain Eukaryota; kingdom Metazoa; phylum Chordata; order Testudines; family Kinosternidae; genus Sternotherus; species Sternotherus odoratus. The sequence continues at coordinate 35,733,288 of JAVMKO010000004.1, forward strand.
TGTGGATTGGCAGTTAGAAATACTGTGAATAATGACGATGAAACAATTGTGATTCTGGTTATTTGTTGGTTAAGCCCCACACCTGCTATTTTGTCAGCTTGTCTTTCATGTGATCAGAAATTCTTTGGACAGGGCCAGTTTTGTGACTTTTGGTCCCCGAAGCAAAAACTCAAATAAGGTCAGAGAGGAGTTTTTCTGCAGGGATTTTCATTAACAAAATGGAAGCATTAAGATTTTGCTTCAGAGCAGAGATGCCAATAACAAGTCTTTGCTTTGCTGAATTATTAAGAAGAACTAAAGGTTATTGAAACATGCACAGATATAGAGCTAGAGGCCCAAAACTCTGTCTTTGTGTGTTTAAAAGCATAGGCATTGCCATTGGCCAATAACTGTTTTAGGTTTAAGGGAATAAAGTGAGCAGATAGACTTTTTTTTAATGAAGCAATAAACTTCCAGCATACTTGCAAAAAAATGCCCTTTCCCTCTTACTGCTCCATATAGCAGCCTACTTGAAATGCTCCTAAGGCTAACTCTGAATACGATACAGAAATGTGTGAGCTGCTAAGAAATGAGGTTGTTGGAGCAGGTCAGGCGATGAATTCATTGTTTCCCCATGTCACCTCTTTAAATTTATGTTTTGCTGAAAGCCAACGTGTAAAATGTTTAGGTGCCAGATTTGGGTTTCCATATGAAACTAGACCAAAATTATAAAGAAGACAGCCAAAATGCACAGAATTTCATCTTTCCCCAAAGTCTTAAAATTACAAAATACTTTTACTATGCCTTTCTAGAAAAGTATTGAAAATATTTTGTGTGTGTGTCTGTGTGTGTGTGTGGCTGTTGTAGAATCTGGAGGTTATTTGTCTTGAATAATTGTTTCTTAGAATGTGGGAATTTATCAATTGACCTTTTTTTTGTCACAGACACTTTTTGTTTTTGGATGACTTTTATAATGAACATTAGGTGGGGTTTTTTTTTAACTGCAATATTTAAAATGTCGTTTAAGAGATTTGCTTCCACAGCTCCGAATTATGTAACCATTACTCAAATTGATGAGTTCTTACTTGCCCAGTTAGTGACTTTGACTTCCACACTCACTTCATTGGTACTACCTATGAGTAAAGTGCTCACCAATGTGAATAAAAGTTGCAGAATCTAGTCCAAAAGAATTGTTATTGTGTTTGTCATAAAATTAGACTTTTCAGGACTTTTGGAAATCTGGATGCAAACCTCCTTTGAGCACTTTTCTCATATTTTGCTCTTAAAATTTCTATGGGCTAGGCTAAAATTTTTGTAACAGTGTTCAAACAACCAAAGAAAGTTGTTGCAATAAAACAGATGCATGGTAGCATGTTTTGTGAAGCTGCACTCCATTTTTCAAGGTTCACATTTTAAAAGCACAAGTCTCTTTAATCAGGGAAGAAAAATTAAGTCTGACTTTCTAATGCTAGCAAATATTATCTGTTCACATTGGGAAAATGGGAAGAGTTAATACAATATACTGAAATTCTGGATAGTGATTCCCCATATAATGAAATAATGGATAATAGAAAGAAATATGTGACAAACCTCTCTGTATAAAATAATAATAAAGGTAAAGAGAATTGCAGATCACTGATTATATATGAAAAAAAACATTTTTTTAAAAGGACATTGGTACCTTTATTTCGACATCCCATTATATGGTTATACAGCTATAACAGTAGCTTGATATAATGGATAGTGTACAGCTAGGCATATGGTTAAAGTATCAGATTGACTGTTAGAATATGTGATTAGCTGGTGATCTGTTTAGATAATGAGCTTTATCAAGCTAATGAATTTGTGTTTTGTGCTACCCTTTAATTTAATGTTTCATATAAAATTGGAATACTCTCCCTTTTGTTTTGCCATGCACGAAGCAGCAGCAAGTGCTAATTGTACCATAGAGTGCCAGAAAGGGCATTCAGAATGGCATGGTGGCTATGTGGAATATTTCCCCTGATTTCTATGTCAGTGAAATCTTTGTCCATTACTCTCCCTAATGTTATTGACAGTTGCACTTTTACCATAGAATACAACTATCATGAAAGGTCATGACTATGTGGAGAGATGCAGTCCCTGCTATAATTTATTGGCCAATTTGAAGATTAAGACTAAGACCTTGAAATCAAATTTTCAATTGAGGATCCTCTGTGATAATGTGTGTGAGCTAATCAGTGTTGCTGAGCAGGAGAGCATGATGTTCCAGGGGGCTTTTTAAATTACATTGTCACTCTGACAATGAGGACATATTCTCTGTATATTCCACTCTATGCATCTGATGAGGTGGGTTCTAGCCCATGAAAGCTTATGCCCACATAAATTGGTTAGTCTCTAAGGTGCCACAAATACTACTTGTTCTTTCTGAAGAAGAGGATGTGGCCCCAAGAAATCTTCCTACATTCAGAACATTTCCAGCATTTAAATAAGATGTCAGTGTTGTCTGTCTTGTCTCATTTGTGGTTAGTCGGTACTGTTTGCAAAATTCCAAGTACAAAGCAAAGTAGATAGATATTATAGAGAAATAAACAGATGCAGTTTCCCACCTGATAGGTCTGTTTCCCGATCTCCTTAGGTCTGTCCAGTTCCCTCTTTCCCATGTTTATTAGAGTTTCTGAATTGGCTATTGAATATTTCCCACTCCTTGTTCTTTTGGGAGCTGGACAGACAAACACAGAAATGCCTTAAAGTAGAGAGTAGAACCTTACTTATCTATGAAACAGCAACAAAAACAAAACAAACAAACAAAAAACCACCATAAGTTTAAAGGGAAAATGATAACATATGGAATAATCAGTTTGCATATTTTTGCTATGCAAAAACAAGGGAAAGAAAAATGGTGGTTGGGAATGGGATTCAAGCCAACCAGCTTGGTTGGTAGAGCATCTGAAGAGTAGCCTAGAAATCCTTCCCCTCCCTCCAGGTTACAGCTTCAATATTTTTTCTCAAAGTAAGAAAAACTTGCAGTTTAGTGGTATGAAATCAGGTAACCTCACACCTAATAGCTATTACTGCTGTTGACTACTACTAAAGACACAGAATAAGAGATTTTCAAGGTTGTACAACACATTCTCGCTCCAGTTATGCCTTTGTACCCAGTGACTAAACTGCACTTGCACTGATATAAATGAATAAAGAGTTCAGCTTTATCTTTATACCGCTGCTAAAGATTTACTTGTGAAAATCCTGGAAATGGGAAAATTACGCAAGTATCAAAGCTGTAGGCCAAACTTAACCGTTCTCCCCCCAAAAAACAACAATGTAATTCAAGCCACAGAAAATAACAATACATTGAGAAAGGGACAAATATATTTTCTGGGTAGGAATTAATTGAACACAAGGAATTTCAGAACAGATTTTTTTTGTTGGGGGGAGAGAGGAGATAATCTCTTCAGCTTCCCTATTATCCCCATTTACAAATAATTACTATTCACAATCTTCTTATTGAAGAAAGTTAAAAAAAGAAGTCTGTGCTTTTTTGGGGGTGGGGAAGGTAGAGGAGGAAAACAGGCTAGAGAATTTCAGTAAGGGTCTCTTCCCTCCCTGCCAGACTGATTGGACCAAAAAAAAAAAAATCCTCTCTCCCTTCCCCAACATTTTGTCTTCCCTAGACAGACATCTGCCTGAGGCGTTCTGATAAAATTGTATGGAGTTTTGGTTCACTGTGGAAACAGTGCTTTACATTTTTCCTCTTACAGCTCCAAGAACCAAAAATAACAGTGTAATGAGCATTCAGATTTATAAATCTCATCCACTGGTGCCTTGTTGATGTGCAGCCTTTATTCATTTCCATAGGTATATTTCATTCTGGTAGAAGGACAAAGTAAAATATTATGATTGGCCACCACATTTATCTCTGAATAATTTTGTCTCATATTTTTGTTACTACATAAAATAGTTTCACACACACACACACACACACACACACACACACACACACAAATTAAAGAATAGCATCCATGTTAGTCCAAGTGATAATTCAAGATTCTTAAATTATGGTGTGTATAGAAGATCCTCCCTCCCCCTTTTAACAGTATAGTGCTTCTTTGAAAACTGATCACAGGTCACATATACATCTCTTTGTCTTTCCCAAGGCACGTTTTCAGAGTAAAAGATACATCAAGGCTCACTAAAATATTAATTTAACACAGCAGTATCCCTAGGGGAGAAGGGCGTATCGTTTGAAGAGGTCAAAGTTAGGGTAAATAAATAAATAATGGCAGCACCGGAATGTATATTAAGTGAAGGGTTAAATAGCCACTTGTGCAATACTCATCAAGAGATAATTAAGCTTTATATAAAGTCTGTGAAGTCCGAGGGTGGGCGTATCATATACATTTCATTTTGTGGTAGGATTAATAACATTACATATTGGTGTTTTAGATGTTAACAATACAAAATACAAAATACTGTAGTTATACCTGAAGTTCATATTTGATTGTGAAGGATGTAGCTTCAGAATAAAATGTAAGAGTATCCCAAATACTCTTACAAAGTAACAAATCTTTTTTTTGTGTGTGTGTGTTTTCAGAAATCATGGACATTCAGGCTATAATGTGCAAATACATTTTTAAAGGATCTCAAAGCTCCTCTTTCTGAATTCTTTTTTTTTTTTCAAAAATGCTGAGATTGTAAAATCGAGGCATTTAATGTTTCATTTTCAAAACCTTTTTTTGTTATAGACCCAGTTTTTAGATTATTAGTAAAAGAAGAGATTATATTCTGTATACTTGTAATATTCAATAATTTAAAATATTTTTTATTTGTATGCTTATGTTTAAAAGTAATAATTAAAATATGCATGGCATTTATATTTTAGATGTTTATACTGGATTTAATTGATCATTAAAATATTGACCAGGAAGTTTAGAATATTAATGTCCTTTCCAGGTGTTTATGTAAAAACAGATGAATACTAAATGCTATTCTCTAAGACCCATAGCTGATAATCTGTCTAGCAGAGAGAGATACAGGGGCAAAAGAGACAGCTTGCATATAAAAATGATGAGGGTAACAGGGATGAGGGACAGAACTGCAGAAATAGGAGACGTTTTTTACGTAGGGGTCCTATAAAAATACTTCCTCTTGTAAACACAGCTGCCTCACAAAATGTTATTTTAAAGTATATTGTAGACATCACATAAATATCACTAATTCACAGCTAAGATACTGTGTGATATGGGTCTCTTATTTATACATGTGTGTTTGTTTGTAAAAGATGACAGGAAAAGAAAGAGAATTCAGTGACAGGATAATTTTGAGGCTGTTATAAAACAGTCTCAAAATTAGATATTAGAGAGAGAATTATATTTTCATTCATCCCCCAAAGGAAATTGTAACACCCAGTTACAGCCCTGTAAAAGTCTATTTTAAACATTCAGCTAATTGTTTATGGAGGGGAGAACAGAAGTGTCCCTACATTTTGATTATTCTGGTTACAGGCTTACTGTATTTTAGCCTTTAATTGGTCATGTGTATTTGCCTGCTGTACTTTCTCTTCAGGTGAGTAGGAATGATAGTTTACAGTGTAGAGGCAAAATCATATTCCACATCTAACAATATAGGTAAACACTCATTTGGGCCACATCCTGCTCAAGTCAGAGGAGCTACATTTGTAAATAGGGTGAGCAAGATTTGGGCATTAGACAGGAAGTAAAAATCATTACAGTTACACATTAAGGGCTCTTTACATTGCCAGTAATCAGACCCTCTATGTGAATAATTGTAAAATGTTAAACCACCTTCAAATTTGTTTGGGCTGAAAAAGAGCAGTCCTGAGTGTTCCTGTCTCCTGACAAGACATTTTTCATGAAAACCTACCTTTTAACCATTGCATCCTTAGTTCAAATGTTTGTCTGTGGTGATTGACGCTCCCCAGAGACAGGATCACAGTGGCTTTGTATTCCAAGCACTATTGCAGCTTTTCTATAGAAAACTACATCTCACCTAACTATTCTCTTATTGTTGAGTTTTGTTGTTTTAAGTAAATTATTTCCCCAGAGCCTTTATACATTTAAATTTAATACTATAAATTTGAAGTACAGTTAATTCCAAGAATTCTTAAAGGTATTGGTTTTCAATATATGAAATCACTTAACATTTTGAAAGTTTTAAGTGCTGACAGATTGGGGAGGAGATGGGGGAACACTATGCAATCATGATCTAACTAAGGTATTTATTAGCTGGCTTTTGGACAAATGAAGATGAATTATTTGGAGAAATAAACAGTGTGTGACAAAGTAAATTAATAGCTGCAAAACTGCATATAATACCAAAGAATGTAATCCTTCTTAATTTTTTAACAAATTTATTTTAAAAAAAGTCAAATTGGTATGCCCAAAACTTAGCCCACTTTTTCCTTTATAACACTGCAGTGTACGTATAACTAGTGAGACATTTTTTAAAGTGTTTTAGCTGTGCCAGTGTGTATACAAACCCAGTGTGTATACACATACAAGTGAAAAATAAACAGACAGTGCCTCAGAAAACTTAGTAGGGCTGGGTGACTCCATGTTACCCCCTATACTAGGATGTTGATTAAAGTCCCAGTTGAGCACAGCATTTAAGACAAATAGCAAAATGTTTGTGAGGTGTGTGTGTGTGTGTGTTGCCTGAAATCACCATTTAAGATTTTCTGTAAAGATCTTTTAATAGTCTGACAGTCTTCTTTTATAACTCTGTTTATTTAAAAAATCAGCATGCTACTTTGTTAAGCTTTGCAGTTTCAGCAAAAGAAAATACATAGTCTCTGTCCTGAAGAGTTTACAATATGAACAAGGTACACAGAGCCAGACAGAATCTTCTGGGGAGAACAATGGAGGAAATTACTAAGATTTTTTTTTAATTATTTGTAAAATTATTACTGTTGATTCATATTTCCAGTTATTAAATCTAAAATAAAAACAAAAACAATACCTGGAAACCCCACAAATAAAATAATAGTGTAAAGAACATAGACTATAAGATTCTGTAAGAGTCCCTGGCTTTGCAAGTTCTGTTGCCATAAAGATTGGCTGTGAAGCATAACAAAGTAATAAAAGCCAAATACTTCTGTTTGTAATTGTGGTGGTGATGTGCTCAGCAGCAGTAAGAACAAATCAAATACAGATGGTTTTTTTTTTTTTTGCATGCAGGCTTGACTTTATTAGTGATATGATGCTCAAGGTGATGTTGACAATGAAATTGCGATAAATCTTGTGTTGTATACAACATGTGACATTCCCCAGGTTCAGCCTGGACTGTTGAAAGAGCTGTGTCCCCTCAATTCTGAAATTGGGGTGCCTTCTATACTGCTTTGCTGTGACAGGAGTCATTCCTGCCTGTTTACATACAGCCTCTAGCATGCAAAATCACTCCCAGTTGAATATATTCTAGCCAGCCACTCCTGAATTACATAGCAGAACGACATCAGCAAATTCACAGTCCCAGACTTGTCCTCAGATATGTGCATGTTGTACTGCCCAGCTCTTGTTTTTCTGTGCAGTACAAGCTTATAAAGGTCATCATTTCATCAATAGATATTCACAAACCCTGTTATCTGAAATGGAGGTTCCGGACACGTCAATCCAAAACTACACTGGTTTATGTAAACCAATACAAGATATTTATTAACTACAGAAAGAAATTTATTAAGTGATTACAAGTAATGAGGCATTAATGTCAGAATTGGTTACAAAGAAATAAAAGGTAAAACACAAATCAATACCTAATTTAACAAGCAAAATGAATTAAAAGAATAGATTTTTCCTCACCACATGCTTTTACTGACTGAACTCCTTCAGTCAACACCATGCCCCCAGATCACTGACACATTCTTTATCTTTCCAATGTTGTTGATGCCATGAGTAGAGATGAGGGAAGAGAGGTGATTTGTGTCCTCTGTTCTTCCTTCTTATGGCATTTCTCTTCTTTGAGAATCATCTCCAGCTGGGGTTCAGGCGAGGGCAACTCTCTTTCAAAATGTAGATTTCTCATTCAGATCCTTTCTGCCAAGGAATAGCCGCTCAACCCGGTAATAGTCCAGTTGATTAAGTTGACATCTGGCTGAAGTGCTGGCTCGCCGTTTGTCTCTGAGGAACTGGTTTGGGCTGCTTTTCTAAACTTGGGGCATGTCTCAGCATTATCTTATAGTAAAATATTGTAACTTTACATACAATGTTACTACACACTTTTACCAGGACAATAATGTTCAGCAGATTATAGTTTTAAAATGATGCCTCACAAGGCATACTTCATACAAAATTTATCATAGTCTTGGAAAAGTGGTGGACATAACAGTACATCTGTCACACAAACTATTGAAAAGGAATGCAAATGAGTATATCTGGCATCTTCAGAAAAGTTTGTAATGGCCTGAGGTCTGATTCAACTGCTGTTAAGCTCCAGACTCAGACAGTGTTCTTACTCAGCTCTTCACTGCTGGGAAATTCTCAGTGGAATTCTTTTCCCAAGTCTCCATGGGTTCTTATTTAAAATCTCACCATGTGTCAGAGGCTTGAAACTGGGTCTGGATACGTAGGCTTTTATTTTTACTCGAGCTAATAAATGAAGACATGATAGAGAGGCAGATACAGGACATGTTACACAGCTAAGCTCTCTAACACTTTAGATGCAGGGTCACTTGAAAAGTAAGGAAGTTATAATGCATTGACCACAAGCACCCTGGTACTATTGCATCCAGAATATTGTCAACATCATTGTTTCTGCTGGTTCAGGAAGGATGTGGAAAAGTATAGAAGACAATAAAAATTATAGAAAGACTGGAGGTAGATAGTAAGACAGATGAAAATAGCTTGGAGGGACTTTTTATGGTCTAGAGCAGTGGGTTTCAACCTGTGGTCCACAGGCCCCGGGGGTATGCAGACTATGTCTAAGATTTCCAAAGGGGTGTCTGCATCTCCATTTGAATTTTTTAGAGGTCTGCAAATGAAAAAAGGTTGAAAACCACTCATCTAGAAGAAAGAAAACTCCCAATGCATCTTCATTGTCAACAGCAGCTCCGACAAAGAATTCAAATGATACATTAGCAGTATGGATGATTCAGGTGATGTTTTCTTGTTCTTCTCTAAGACACAATAGAACCCTCAGCAGATTCTATATTAGAGAAGAGTAGTACAGCTGGGTGGAGGCTCCGTCAAAGAAGTATTAATCTTTCATAGCATGCCAAATGTAAAGAATATCACACATCCATAATATAGCAGTGGTTCCCAAAGAGGGGATTCTTAGAAAAAAAATTCCCTAATGGTGGACAGATCTGTCACTAGGAACCCTGGGCAGCATGGTGCCAGCAGCCCGGAGCCCCTGGACTTCTAAGAACTAAGCAGATCAAAGCAAGCATATCTATCACACTGAGGAGATTTAAACTTCAAGCCTTGGTCTACACTAGCAGGAGGGGAAAGGAATCGATCTCTAAGTTACACAACTTCATCTACGTGAATAATGTAGCTGAAGTCAACATAGATCCACTACCATGGCATCTTCACTGTGGTAAGTCGAGTGCTGCTACTCCCCCGTCAACCCTGCCTGCGTCTCTTGTGGTAGTTGAGTACAGGAGTTGATGGAAGAGCGCTCGGGAGTCAATTTATCTCGATTAGATGTGATAAATTGACCCCCACTGATTTGATCACTCCTTGTAAAAAATGGAAAGGGAGGTGGATATTTTTTGCTGTTTTTAAAATTAAATAGGCAGCTAGTGTTGTTTTAAAAATTATTATGAGGAACAAGTTTAAGTTTTGTTGTAATGTGTTGTTTGCCTGGACTGCTCAAGACTTGAATGCTTGCATAGAAGGAACTCTTTGAGTTGGCTTCTTAAATATCTTCATGCTGTTTCACATCTGATACTCCCCAATGAAACTTAGGCGCCTTGTCTTAGAACAGGCTTATTCAAAGTGATACAAGCTACAAAAGTGAGGTCTTGGAAGAGTGTTGTTGTTTTCTTAAAGTAATAAAATAGTGTGTAATAAGCATGCAATAAAACAAATTTTATATTTCCAAGGTCACTGCTTTTATAATTTATACTCAGGTAAAGGAGAAAATACCAGGGAATATTCATTTTTGGAGGGGGGTTGGGACCCACTGATAATATAGTTATGATAGCTCAATGCAGTTAGTAATTATGTATTCATTTTGAAAAAAGTTGCAAATGATGGAAATTAAGAAGTGAGACTAGTGTCTAGTGGTCACCAGTGTTTATATTTCTGCTGCAAAGTCTTCACAGGATAAAGACATAAAATATGCAAATTGTACAGCTGAAAAACATTTGTACAATGTCAGACATAGCTTCCTATATGCAGGGTATAACCAAAAGTGTTTTCAGGATATTTAAACTCATTTACTAGCTCTGAAATAATCTGAACAAGTGGGGACACAGAAGAGGAACAGCTATGTTCACCTAGATGATTTCTATTTAATTGCAAGGGCTTCTTGGTTGTATGGATAAGATAAATCTGTGCGTTCAGCCAGCAACACTTTTAATCGTATATTTTTCCAGAGAACAAATGTTCAGGGTACGTAAAGCATACTTATTATATTCTACCCTGTGTTTGAAAATGTTCTTATGAAGGTCCTTCATATATAACTGATGGTGGGAATTTTGTAGGATTCAGCCTTGAAGAATGTCACTTTGCAAAACTACCACTGAAGACTGCAATTATTCATCACTCATTGACAGGTTTATAGATCTTGCTAGAGGACAGCTCCAAACACGTAACCAATGTTCCCTTCATCACAGAAACAACAACCCTTTGACAATTGGAATAAAAGCTGCTGAAAGTCCAGAATATTTAGCTGACCCTCATTGAACACCAGCAGATCATTCATGATTTCAACAATTGTAATCTCAACAATTCAGATTAAAACCTAGACAGGATGTCAGTTCTCTTCAAGTGCACTTGGAATTAAAGACTTCTCAGTCCCCTTCCCTGAAAGTGAGTACTTTTTAGACTAGATGGGGTTTGTCAAGCATTCCAGCATCATGAAATTGTGGATGGTGCAAAGCCCTGTATACAGTAGACTCTCGATTATCCAGGATTGGGTTAACCAGAATGTGGATTAACCAGGATGTCAAAAAATATATATATGTAACTCGCAAGGCTGGTTCTGGCTTTGTTGTCACGCCAAGAACAAACACATAAAACCCCACCAAGGTGCAGGGCAGCCAGTGAACCAACACCCCATCCCCCCTGGCACAGGGTGGCTGGTGAACCAACCCCCCCCCCCCCCATATTTCCTATGGATGGTGATTATCGGGGATTTTATTAACCAGGATTCATTTTTTTCCCTATCATCCTGGATAATCGAGAGTCTACTGTATTTAAGGAATATTGGTGCCCTTTGTTTGCTGTGTGATATTGATAAAGCCTGTCATTGATGTAATCACAGCTATCCCTATTGCCTGAAGCAGCAAATACAGGCTACCGAGCAAGTTCACAAGTGCTGTGCCTCATGAAACAATAGACATCCTTATCAAAAATCAAATTGAATGCAGGCGTTTGGTGCTGGTCCATTGGCACCCCACACTTGTCTAACCCTAAAGTCTAGAGAGATAAGCCATTTTACCCACAAAAACAAAACAAAAAACATGATTTCATGTCAGAAATCATTTGAGAGAATTGAAAATAGCTACATACTGCATTAAAGTGTTCAGCTGGGTGTTTCCCTGTAGTGTATATGGCTGTGAACAAGTAACATTTCTTGCCTTCGGACATAGCTCTTAGTTGTTTTCTGTTTGTTTATTTATTTCTTGTGGATGGAGGAGCCATTGACAGGATAGCTTCTAAAAGAGCTATGGTTCAAGATGAAGGCAGGGTACTATAATAAAAAGCGAGCACACCAAGGGACAGGAACATTTCTGCCTGCCCAGGTCCTTCTGTTCTGCAGCACTTGAAGGGTTTTTTTGCTTCTCCACAGCCCTGCCAAGTACCTCTCCCTTGAGGAACGTTTTGTGAGGTTTTCCTTGGTTTTCTAAATCCTCTACCCATTTCCTGTGGCAGGACATTCTGTCAGTAGGCGGAGCTGCAGTTTGGTGCAGATGGTGTTGGATGACACTTGATGTCCTTGCTTAAGATTTCTTCACTTCTTGCCTTCCCTTATTACCAATAATGCACTGTACATAAATGGTCCAAAACACTTCAGTTACACTATTGCACTGTTATAGGTTGTTTGAACATGAGAACGGCCATATTGAGTCAGACCAAAGGTCCATCTAGCCCAGTATCCTGTGTTCCAACAGTGGCCAATGCCAAGTGCCCCAGAGGGAATGAACAGAACTGGTAATCATCAAGTGATCCATCCCCTGTCACCCATTCCCAGCTTCTGGCAAACAGTTTGGAACCACTAATTTTGAATTGAAGTATGTGTGTTTGGTTTGTGTGTGTGTGTGTGTGGTGGTGGTGGCGTTTTTTTTTTTTTTTGATCAGAAAAATTCTGGCTGTGATTGTTTTTTTAGCAAATTTCTTACATTGTCTTATTATGACTTTCTTTGAGTTTTCCTGCCTCTGTGCTTCCTAGGTCCATATTTAACTATTTTGGAACAACCCCAGTCCTCCTCATCAGAAAAAATACCTTTTCTTTAGCCATGTCAAGAATCTTTCTGGTCCCTCTTTGCTAATCGAAACCTCTTTTATAAAAAGATAGCCTTTTTTTCTAAATCTGCCAGCTGTTTTGCTTCAAAATCTAGGATATTATTTTTAAGCAGAAATATTCTGAAATTGTTAATAAAGTTATTTTACTTAATTATTCATGATTTAAACCCCTGCACTGACTAGTGTGTATTTATTTTGTAATCATCTATTGGGACTTTTCGTTTGTTAACAAATGCCTGAAAATAGGGCCCAGCTGTTAGCCACCTGTGTATGGATGGAAATATAATTTTCAGTAGGCTTAGTTAACTATAACCCAATCAGGTATTCACACACATTAGGCAAATAGCAGGTTTAACACATTTTCAGATATGCTTGCAAAGAGGCTGTGAGATGGGCAAACTTGCAAGAGTTAATCCCTCAGTTAACTTTGAAAACATTATCTCTGTAATCATAAGGGATAAAAACACTTATTGTTTTAAAAATAATAAATGATTTGGGAACAGAATTCTGTAGCAAAGAAGGAATAATAGAGCTGCAGAAATCCAGTCCTGGTCATATTTTGTAATTGGTAAGGTAACGAGTTTTCTTTTTTTTTTTTTACTGTGCTTTTCAAGTGTAACTGCTGCCCAGTGGGGATTTCAGTGGGAACTGTACCTAGAACTTCTAATTCTAAAGCAGAGACTTTCTTTGCAAGATGCAGTAGCTAACAGCTATCCCCTAGGGATCAGACAATGAGAGGGATACATAACATACTCCTCCAATTTGTTACACAAAAGTTTAAAATATTATGGTGCCTAAGTAAAATAAAATAGGATTTTATGCATACCAGAAAAAATAATAGTTAAAATTGTCACCATTTACTGTAGTCATTATATTGTTACAGAAGCGAGTTTGTATCATAGCCATTGTGTAGATTTACACAATTCAGAAAGTCATACAATAAAAGTAAAACAAATCTTTCATGATGGCACTTTGTCACAGAACTGTTGTTTTCTATTCTGTACCCAATAATTAAGTTAATGGGCCAAATTTTCTGTTGACATAAGCAGAAAATTTGATCCAGTGTCATTAAGATTTCAAAACCAGGAAGTAAACTTAAGTTTGGGGGAGAGAAATGACTATCCAAAAGGCTGTTTTGTTTCCTGATGTAACTCTTGTTACTTGTTGTGGAAGTTATTATGACTTGTTATCCATAGTGTAACCTCATTTATAATTTACAGGATGTGGAAATGTACCAAAAGAGTAAAGGATTTATCCTCTCACTATACATCAAATAGCTAATTTGATAATTTATTATGAATAACACTGTGCTAGAATACAACATAGAATTGTAGCACATAGTGCCTAATTCTTTGGTAATGTAAACTCTCTACAGCTCCAGTAAGATAAAAGAAGTTGGATATTATATGAAATAGCACTGAATGTGACCTGTGTTCTATAATCATTTTATTCTTTTGGCAATGCATTAGTAATGTTGTGGCTGTATATTTTCCTAAATTAAAGAAGTGTAAGTAATGACAATCATGGTTTGAAGAAGACTTCCCAAATATATAAACTTCAAAGTTATTGAAACCACGGTATATCTTTAAGGTAAGCATAGGAACTAAGATTAGAAACTTTTTAACTATACTACTGAAATACATAGGGTAAATACTGTTTAAAAGCAGTAATATTTTCTCAATACTTCCCAGTGTAATGCAGTTATATGGAACTCACTGTTACGGAATTTAGTGGAAAACAGAAGGTTCCCTGTTAAGAATTCACAATTTGGAGGGTGTGTGCCCAAGAGTGCCTTTGGGGATTGGATTGGCTGGGGATGATACCATTAGATTTGAGCTGCAGCAATAAACTAGAAAAGATCAAGCCAGTTTAACCACAGTGGATAATATCCTGCATATGTTTTCAAAAAGTTTTTTTGCCTAAGTCCTTGTACGGTGTATTCTGCCAGTGTAGTAATTTAGATTGTGGTTTTGATTGTGGATAACTGAGACTGAGGATGCTGTTCTTTTATTTCTATGTACATTTCCGACATCTATTAACTGCCTGCCAAATGCTGAGCAAAGTAGGAAATGAGGATGAACTGATGCAGGTGCTTCATGTAATTACCTTCAGGGGTTACCTTTTTATTTGTGTCTTTCTCCCTTTCCTTATCACTGAAATTGATCATGGTATTTTTATGTAAATTCATCTTCATTAATCCTGAAACTTCAGCCTTTCCCAAAACTTGTTTGAGGTACTAAAGTAGCATCATAGTAAATCTCCCAATTGAAATCTCTGTGTGAATTTATTAATCAACCTTTCATTGAGAATAAAAGCAATAAAGAGAAGATTCTTGGACATAACTTGGGCTGTTATTAACAGTTGTGGCTTTGCTACCATGTTGTGTTATGGGACATCAGATTGTTGTGCTATCACAGCAGCCGGTGGGGATTGTGATTGTATTGTGATTTATTTTTATTTGTTTCCTCATGTTCCACAATAGACATATTCTAAATTAGTCCTGTACTCTTGGCTTTCTGGCCTGGCATATTGGGCCTGGGCATCGCCAAGGTTCCCTTGCTCATCTGGGTGCGTAGGATGGAGAGTAATAGCTTTGTGGAGGTTGCTAGCTCCACTGCGCTGCTACCTGAGACATGAACAGCCAACCCAGGGAAATAAGGAGAAGACTTATGCTTACTTAGTCCCTTGTGCAGTAGGCCCATCAGGATTTGATCCATAATGTTGTTTGCTACTTCTGTTGCCCAGAGCAGTTAATTAGCAATATTATTTCAAAGCTGTTCTGACATCATTCAGCAATTACCGTATGCAAAGAATGATCTTGTTGGTACTGTCTAGTGCTATTCAAGTTAAAATTTAAATTATTGTTAAACAGAATCAGCAAGGTGAATATCAGCTTTAGTTACAAATAAGGTGAAATGTTTGCTAAAGGTCAGCTGACAAAATTGATATAGGAAAAACTGTTTTTAACATTGTAATAGTTTACAATGAAGTATATAAGCATAGTTTAGAGTTGTATGTTCAGTACCCAGAAAATATGTATACTGCCTCCTCCTGCTCCTCCCTTCTATATAATAATGTTGAAAGAAACTGTGTGAAACAAAATGGGGAAAAAATGAAGGAACTTTGAAAATTCTAAATTAGCTGCTTCAATTCCTTTCTCTCCTGGAGGAAATCTTAAAATGTGGCTGTACTTTATTCGTGTTCACTTCCCAAGCTCTGTGGAACCTGCAAGTCTACCATACTTTTAAATTGGTATCATAGTGTTTGTCTGCAATGAATTTTAACAATATACTAATGCACCATACTAATTACAAGAACCATAAAGCAGCAGAGAAGAAATATTTTTTGTTTAAATGAAATAGTGGGTGGAAGTTAATTGAAAATCAAATTTCATACAAAGCTCTGATCTAGCTATACTATTAAATCTATTTCAGATCAAGAAGCAAATCCCAGAGAACTTCTTGGGGATATTTTTTGGTTGTTGGTCATTTTGTTTCTTTAAATGGGGTGCAACAAAGACCCTTCACCCGATTCTTCACTTTGCTTCATGGATTAAACAGTTCTTTGAAACTGTGGATGTCAGTGGTGTAGAATTATAAGTAAAATAACAAATGGAATGGTTTTTCTTCCACACTGAAGCCTTGACCCTTCAAATTAAAACATAAAGAACGCCAAAGAGATTTGGATTAGTGGTGATCTGAGCCTTAAATTTCTACATAGGTGGCTGAATAATCAAAGGATTTCTACATTATTTTATTTTGCTAACTGGCAATTTAGTTTTTTTTAAAAGGTTCTTGATTTTAAAGATTCCTTAATTTGTATTGAGCAACTGAAGCATTGCCTCTCTTCGTCTTTGCCAGTTAAAGACATGTCCAGTCAATACACCTGAGTTATAGAAAGCTGATTATATTTAGTTAAGTTGTTCCACTTAAGTATATGTACAGATAAGAATATGGTAGCCATTCAACTGAATTATCATAATACTTTCTGAATATTCTTTGTATGGAATTCATCAGTGATATATCATGTTGAAAAGAAAATGGAGTTCCTTCCATTCTATTTAAAAATCAATCAATTCTACCACCATCATACAAAGGATTAGGAAATATTGAGCGGGGTTGTGAAGGAGATCCTGCATATTAACAAGTTTGTCTACTTCTGGGAGGTAAGCCTCTTTTTAGCATATACCATTATTAAAGATGGGCATTATTCAATTCCCAGGGTTGGTTAATCCCTTCCTGCAAAATAAATAAAAGAGAGGTTTCTCTTGGCCTTATATTTCTTTCTTTTTTCCTTTTTTTTGGTAGACAGATTGTCAGTGTTTCTCTCTTTTTTTAAGTAAAAAAGTAGATTTAGAATTTATGACCTTTTTAGATTTACTTTCTATTTGGAAATTATTATGACTTCATCAAATTAAGATAACTCATTGTTATCCTATCTTTATATTGCTCGCTTGTCCCATCTTTGTATTTCTGTTAGGAAAGAGAAATGTATTCAAATTCCACCCTCCTTTCTCAGATAGATCTCCCTTTGTCTTGAACAACAGAAGCAGTACCTGAGAAGCTACTATAGGATTTGGCTCTGTGTTTCTATTTCAATCTAAAAAAAAAAAAAAAATCCACCCAAATGAGAAAATTGATTTCTATATTTCTGCTTACAATATATCACTTGAAATACAAGGACACTAATATTAACAGCCTTGAGCCCCTCAAGATATTAACATCCTGTATCATTAATTATTTGACTAATTCTAGTTCCAGTTGAAATGACTCCAAAGTACATGGACCTTTGTTGAAATTACCAGTGGCGACAATGCATTCACTGACTTTATAGTTTGCACTCAGCACCTTTCTTGTGTCTTATAAATGTCACTGTTGAGAAAGATCACAAAGAACATCACTTTACTTTTGTGGCAGACCGCCTTCTCACCCCCCTCAGGAACACAGGCAGGAAACCCTTTTTTGCTCCAAACAGTGCTCTTTAATTTACAGTGCAGGACCCCACCACCAATATATACAGGTTAAAACAGTTCATTAACATCCAGCTCTTAATAGCTCCACAGGTTCTGGCTCTACAAACTCTATATAGTTCAGCCCCTAATACAATAATACAAACACAGCTCTTGATAGCTCACACAAACTCACACAGCTCTTGATAGCTCACACACCACCACCACCCTGGGCTTCCTTCCTGGCAGCCTTATATCCCCCAGAGGAGGCTGCCAGGTGCAACCCATGCAGGTTGATTGGCCTGCACCTCAGGTGGCTAATTAGCCTTCCTGCCCGGGGGTTTGCAGAGGGCTTTTCTCCCTCTTAAAGGGGCAGCAGGGCTGGCTCAGGCCCTCCTGCCCAGCACCCTGCCACACACCTCCCCCCTTAGCCTAGCCCCATAGGGCTGGCTCAGACCCTTCAAGCCTTTGATTAGGTCTAGAAAGGCCCGCCCCTGGAGTTAACCACTCAGGGCGGATCAACGCTCTGCAGTCGAGTGTACAGGGGGAGGCTGAGTCCACTACCCCCGGCTGGGACTTTCTCCCCACCTGCAGCCGCAGAGTGGGTAACTCAGGGTGGATCAACCAGGGCGGATCAACGCTCCGCGGACAAGCATACAGGGGGAGGCTGAGTCCACTACCCCCGGTTGGGACTTCCTCCCCACCTGCACCCACAGAGTGGGTATCACCCCACACGGTTTCCGCCCCCAAACCCCAGTCCACGGGCCATCGCCCCAAATCCCGGACCCGTCGTGGTCCGTCTTCTCCCCGAGGTCCCTCTGTCTCCATGTACTTCTGGTCGGGTGCACCGCAGACTTCACCGTCTCTGGCTGGTGCCTTTTGACTCAGGTACGGACAGTCTCGGGGAGGCTGAGCAAAACTGCTCCAATATCAGGGAGTCCATGAGTTCCCAAAGTCCTGAGCCTCTGCCCACAAGGTACGGAGCAAGACGGAGGGCCCGGGTGGTCCGCTCCCACCCGGCTGTGGTGGCTGCCCTCTCAAAAAGTCCCACAGTACCTTTACAGCTCCAACTGAGCCTGCTGCAGCTGGTGGTTTCTACAAGGCGTGCATGGCCTGCTGGGTCCGCTTCTGTTCTTCCACAAGACACTGCAGGGTTCCCTCCACCTCTGGGGCCACCAGTTGTGTTACTGGTGTAGCGATCCCACCTCTGACACCATATGTGGCAGACCGCCTTCTCACCCCCCTCAGGAACACAGGCAGGAAACCCTTTTTTTGCTCCAAACAGTGCTCTTTAATTTACAGTGCAGGACCCCACCACCAATATATACAGGTTAAAACAGTTCATTAACATCCAGCTCTTAATAGCTCCACAGGTTCTGGCTCTACAAACTCTATATAGTTCAGCCCCTAATACAATAATACAAACACAGCTCTTGATAGCTCACACAGCTCTTGATAGCTCACACACCACCACCACCCTGGGCTTCCTTCCTGGCAGCCTTATATCCCCCAGAGGAGGCTGCCAGGTGCAACCCATGCAGGTTGATTGGCCTGCACCTCAGGTGGCTAATTAATTCTGGTTCTGAAATGTAGTGTGTACAATGCATAAAAGTCAGTGAAGAAGCAAGATATAACAGGACTGCAGTCAACTCATAGCTTTTGACAAGCGTACTATGAAATATGTTTACACCTGCATAACAATGAGTTTCTTTATGTAAAAGGGAAGTTGAGTTTCACTGTTTAGACAATTATCTCAAGGTGCTCATAGAAGAATCACTAATAAATCAAGGGAGCTGGAATTGAATGTGGTGTGCATCATGACAAAGAAGTAATTAATTGTGAAAAGGACTATTTTTGCTCATCCTCTAAAAGAAAATGCTTGTCAGTCTTCATGTTGGCTATTCTTTTCCTTCAGTTAGATGTAAGAGAAAGATCAATCATTTAAATTCAGCAGACTCTATATCAACTCACTCGAAGCACAATACAAATAACTAACTAACTAACTAGAGACATATGTAGATGATAAAAAATCACTTGCATTTTCAAAGTAGAATGATCTTCAAGAGGAATACCCAATTGTTCTAGCAATATCTATTCAGCTGAGCCCTTTGGGAAGTTAACAAGAGGGTTTTTTAAAAAAAAATGTGGGGGGAATGAGTTTTAAGGGAAGTAAAGACATGAATTAGGAGCATTTTTAAAAGTTAGCAGGTTCTCTGCTTATTTTTCACATTTCTGGTAGGCTTTGCTCTGTGGCCCCTGTGGCTCTCTGATTTGAAATGTAATCGGTGCACAAGCAGTGAAGAGCAAACTACTGGGATTTGTATTTGTGTGGGTATTCTGCTATTTGGAAGTTGTCTAACTTTTCTGTACTATTTTGGACATTCTCTCAGCCCCAAAAGTAGAGCTACTTAAGTGCTTAAGTGTTTGCAGATTGAGCCCCTGATTTGCTCTTTCATAACTTTTCTGTGAAAATTTCTGTAGAAGGTTATTGATGAGATTAGAATTTTACTATGATCTAAGGAATGCAAGTTAACAAAGATTATTAAAATTGTGATAGATTCCATTGTTTAATAAAGTGCTCTCTCTTGCATTAAAATCACAGACTATAAAACATATAAATACCACAACCAGAGGAAAGGGATAGATTTTCTATTGCGTTTATTAACATGAGGCAGACTATGTACGTTCTGGCAGTCTAGACGGGAGAACTGTAATGTTTCTTCTTGCCTTCCTCATTAATTTTGATAGATTTGTGGGGTTTGCATTTCTGCACTAACAGGTTTCCATTAACCCCTTTTGCTTGACCTTTCCTACACTGTACTTTCATTTTTACACATGAAGCAGCAATTAGCATGTTCGTAGCATTTTATACAAAATATGGAAAGAACATCATTGACTTTGCTGGAGCTACTGAGATTTACACTGGTGTAAATGAGAGCAGAAGGTGACTCAGAATATTAATTATTATTGTCTACATATTTGTCTTTAATTTCTTTTTTAGATTAAAGGAATAATGTAAATTACCATAGTCACAACATATGACTTCATCTCCTAAACTGGAAGGGCTAAAATACAGAGGCATTTCACCCATAGTCTCATGCCAGGGAAAACTACAGTGACCTAATTGTTTGAGAACATACATGAGCTGTTGAAACTGAAGAGTTAGAAAAGATGGTTTGTGCTGTGAAGTGTGATTCCTATATTAAAAATCTGTTTGAAAAACACCTAGGTAATAGTCAGTAGAATGTTTTCAATTTGAACATACCAACAAAATAGGATTCAAATTTTTAGAAGAGTCCTCTTTTGTTTTAAAGGTGGAACATATCAGGGTGAAGGAATCAGAACTTCCAATCATATTTCAGCAAGCAAATGCCTGTAAGCCAAAAACATTAGCAGATATCTGATATCAAGGAGCTTTCACTAGAGTGTGAAACACACCACTTCCTACCTATACTGATCATCAGTGCAGGAAATTAACCTGTTTAGGGTTGTATGGGAATTAGAAAAAAAAGTCAGGAATTACAGAAGAAATGTTCCTACTTCATGCTATCCATAGAACTAACTTTGGACACTGTATTCTTGAATACAAGAGCACCATTATTATTTTTATATAGTATCATAAATGTGCATGTTGCTGTATAGTAGAGAAACTTTGCTAAACAAATAAGTCATTGAAGAGTTTACAACTTAAAGGCATGAGCAGATATAGTACAGAATAAACACAAGATAAAGGTTGGTCATTAGAGACATCTCATCTCATTTTTTCCATGATTCACAACCTAGTGTCTTCAAAGGAGATAATGTAAGCAAAGTAGTAAACACAATGGAGTATCTTTATTCCATCCAGCCTTGGTTTCATTAGACAGCTGAAACAAACTGTGCCCCTATATCCAACATTACACCGCCCGGCCTTTTAAAATCATTTCTGAATATAGTTTGTTGAATACAAAGACAGAGCAATGCACCATGAAGTCATTTAAAAATATTTTTATGATATTTAAATAAAAATCATCTCACAATTGAACTAAACTCTCCAGGATTATCCAGCACTTTCAGGAACAGCTCCAGTTTGTCATTTAGTAATAGCTGCTGCTGCTGCAGAATATCTGTTTTTAAAAAGGGAAAGGTAAAAATGGATAGTTTTAAAAATATGTTTCAACCATGGAGGAGAACACTCCTGGAAATAAGGTGCCGCCCCCAAAGGAAGTGGGAGTTATGTAATGGTGAGGAAAGATAGTATATAAAAGTATTTCATACTAAGTGCAATTAAGGTTTCTAATTTAAAAGCATCACTTTCAACACACACCCAAACTTGCAATCAAAATATTTGCTTATGTTGAAGTAAATAATTTCTTGGGTATTCTCAATTTCTGCATCATCAGGAATTAGCGTAATGGACTTCTAGTCAGTTTCAGAGTTGAGAACATCACAGGCTTAATGGCTGGATGGGTAGGTAAGGACAGCATACATGTGATAAATTTATCACATTTATACCAATTTCAAAAGGCTTCCTCTATCTGCCCATTCCTTCAGAAATCAGTTTTTTCCTGTGTGCTCCTTACACAAAGCATAGTAAAATAGCAATTCTTGATACTGTTATGGAAAGGCAGCAACCTCTCAGTTTTTAAGGTTCCATCTTTCTGTCATAAAGAGAAATTTTACTATCCATCAGGAATCCTCAGGAAAAGTTCTTTAGACTACAAGTTGACTTACAAGGTGCTGGTCAGGTGGGGATGTTTGTTACATTTAACTTGGTTAAGACAATATGGAAATATGAAAGTTAACTGTCACTATTTATCTCCTTCCCCCCTTGGCAAATTCTTAATGTTTTGTCACATTCTTTCTCCATAATGGGGATCACAAACTAGAAACTTCACACTGCTTTTGTTCATTAGATTTTAGTAAATGCACATACCTTTCAGCATTTTTAAGAGAGTGACCACCACATTTTGAAAGTTCTTCAGGTCTGGAATAGAAACATTGGTGTGCTCTTTCATCGTATTCCAAACATCGTAGGTCTCCCATAAACTCTGCCATAAAAGCAATATTTGTAGAAGATTGGTTAGGACATTATAAATTGGTACATGTATTTGTTTTCAGAGCTTTGCCAGAGCTTGCAAAGCAAATTTTAAAAACCAAACAGTTAGTTTTTTATTGTAAAGCTGCATTTTTTTAAAACTAGCCATCCTGGTAACTTTGCAAAAACTCAAACTATCCATCTGCAGTTTCTCATGAGATCTCTGCCAGGTGAGACTCAAACTGGAGGTAAATTAGGCATGTTACAACTGCAGCTGGTGTAACCAAAATAGCTCCATTAATTTCAGTCCAGCTGGTGCTGATTTACACTAACAGAGGATCTGACCTATTGTTTTTCAAATGTTTAAATAAAAATAATCTGTTATTCTAATGTGCATCTATTCAGTCTGCCCAAGAAAAGTGAGGCTTTTATATCACTTTCTCAGTATGGAAATACAGTAGAATCCACATCTATTACTTAACAAACACATTATCTTGATAAAATAACAAGTTTACTATGTAATTTCTGCTGATAATGAAATTCTTTTATTCAAACATTTTAGAGGTTGTTTCTCTTAAAACATAACCATGTGATGACTTTTTGAATAAGTTTGCAAAAATTAGATTTTTTTTGTGAAGAAAACTAACCAGAAGCTGTCCATTTAGCCCATAGAATTTCATATATTGCTGCTTGTAATTCAGAAGTAACCTTTTTACTTGAGGTCCTGCTGCTTTCAAGGGTCGTAATGTTACTGATATCTCTATAAATCATGACTTTTGATTTGAGACCTCAATCAAGTATTTGGGAGGTGGGGAAAAGCAGCAGGTGCTCCCCTTTCTCTTCATTCTTTGAGGAGCTTAATAACTTCATTCCAACTTTCCAACCTTTGACTCTACTGGCTCTGCTAACTAGGCTTCGAAAATAGACCATACTGTGAAGTTATGCAGTGTTGGTGTTAAGATCACATGCAGTGCTAATGTTACAAAGAGATTTTTTGGAGAAAAAAAACCCTAATTAATGAATTTCTTCTTTGTTCCATAAGATTGGTGAGCATATTTCTAGCAACATATAAGTGGAAGCAGGGCTAATTATGTTTAATGATGGCAATAAAGTAGAAAACTTCAGACCTATAATAATCAGAGGTATACATTTAAACAAGTGTCTGCCTTTCAACCAGGCTGCATCATGTATTTTCTACATGATGGATCACTTTTAGCAAGACAGAAGATTAAATAGATTACAGTACTAAATAAATTACAGTACTAGAGTAACTGGGTCAGATTCTGAGATCCTAAATCAGTTCTTACTAGGGCAAACTCCACATGGTCTTATGGCTTAAAAGAACTGAATAAACAACAAATAAGAATTTCAAGATGTAGCCTATTGTATGTGTTACTAGAATATATGAAATATATCTTAAATTGTAGGAAACAAAATAAGAAGTCTAATACTATAAAATAATTGGATATGAATTGCTTTTTTGTAAATACAAAAGTCATTGAGACTCAAAAAATTCTACTTTTTTGGGGCAAAATCTGATTTTAAGGAATGTGTAATATATTGGTAGGTTTTTTTCATAGCATCATCATGACAATGGAGGTTGAATAGACTATGTTCCTATGCTCATAAGATTTCATGACAGTTTTATAAGGCTGGAGTTGTTGTATGATTTGCTTAATCGTTCTGTTGATTACAGACTCTAACTCTCTTTAAGCAAATTTAGTGTCACCGAATAAAATGAGATTGCTTTATTTTACCTTCTCTTAAACTGTTGGTCTTTATTTTGTTTTGATTTATTTTAGGGCTAAAACGTATACAACTTCCACAAATAATTCCATCGGTTCTATGATTGTAAAACATTGTTAAAATGTATGCTGCTATATAATATTGAATAGCTGAAACAATCGACCAAGTTTATCTGGTTCAATTGCCACCACTGAAGTAAATGGAGTTACACATGAATAGGCAGATTTAGATTAAATAGGCAAAGTTCTGTTGTGATTTTTCTATCTGAATATTCCATAGGAAGTGATTTCATCTGATTATCAAAACCATATTACCAAACAGTGTCACAGATGAGTCTTAGTTCCACAAATGGATTTATGTACCTAAAATCCACGTTAGATGCAACTGAGATATTCCAAAAACCCCTATTAAACTCTGACATAACTTTTAGTTTTTTAAAAAAATAGATTTATATGTTCTAGGGCCTGAAGAGACCACTGTGATTATCTAGTCTGACTTTCACAGGACAAAGAACTTCCTCAAAATAATTCCTAGACTGTATTTTTTAGGGGAAAAAAATCCAATCTTGATGTATTCAATGATGGAGAATCCACCATGATGCTTGTTAAATTGTTCCAGTGGCAAATTACCCTCACTGTTAAAAATGTCCATCATATTTCCAGACTGAATTAGTCTAGCTTCGATATCCAGCCATTGGCTCATGGTATACTTTTCTCTGCTAGGTTGAAGAGCCCATCATGAAATAATTGTTCACCAGGTAGGTACTTACAGAGTGTAATCAAGTCACCACTTTCATTACTATTTGTTAAAGTAAGGGGTTATAGAACTCCTTGAGTCTATATTATGTTTTATTTTTTAATCCTTTGATCAGACTGGTGGCTCTCCTCTGAACTCTCTCTCCAGTTTATCAATATAATTTTTGAACTGTAGACATCAGAACAGGACACAGTTTGCAGCAGAAGTTGCACCAGTGTCAGATTCAGAGGTAAAAATAACTTTTCTACTCCTGCTTGAGGTTCTCTTTTTTATGCATCCAAGGATGGCATTAGGTCTTTCGGACATAGCATCACAGTGAGAACTTTATTTGGCTGATTATCTACCATGATCCCCAAATCTTTTTCAGAGTCACTGCTTCCTTGGATAAAGTCCAGCATGCTCTACATTGAGGTGAACAAACTGCGGCCCGTGGGCCACATCCGGCCCATGGGACCTTCCTGCCCAGCCCAGGAGGCTTCCCCCTGCACCTCTCTTGCATTCCTAGAGTGAGGCAACACAGGTTCTAGAACAAGCTGTGCTGCAGACTTTGTGTGACATTGGGCATGCAACCTAATTTCCTCATTAACTTATCTAAATTATGATCCTAATAGTAATCTTAATATTGTGAGAATAAATTTATTAATGTTTGAAATGTGCATTGAGAATTTTTGATAGAAGATATTGTATACATGAAAAGATTCTGAGGTTACTCTTAACTTCTGATTCATACTATTAGCATACATAATTATTATTCAAACAATATTTTTGTTTACATAAGTGTTATGTATTTCCATATATATCTGACTCTGTCTCTTTGATCACAGAACATTTAAAACAAAGTATTCCATATGTTCACTTCCCATTCAGTTACATGAAGTTAAAGAAAAAAACAGTTTAAAATGTACTAACATATATGTCTCAGAGATGCAAGTGGCCTATGGTCAAATGTTCAGAATAAATCTGTGTGTCAACTTCCTTGCCAGCATTAACATTAACTAGTAGAGGTTTTTTTAAAAATCCCCAGAATTCATTTCTCACAGTAGTTCTTCAGTTACAGTTCTTTTGTTTCCTCTCAAATGTTGACACTAACTTGAAATTTGCTACTGCTGGTCGATGACTGCTGCAAAAGGCAATAGTGGCTATTATGTTGCACAGTTGGTATGACATTTTTACATAGGAAATTTCTACTTTAAGTTGAGAAAAGGACTAAGAAGTTTTACTGTTATGTCATGGTTTCCAGTATAATTAAGTAATGCAGAGGTACTGTCTCTTTATGATATCCAGGTTGCAGATTATAATCTCTTTATTATGAAGAGTTTTATGGTAGCCGATATCTTTATATATGGATTGCAGCCTATCTTTTAACCTTGTTCACATCCATATAATATAGTATTGTGTATCAGTTTACTGTAAAAAACTCAGTTTTCTTTTAAAAGTTATTTCAGTTCTTTATATTTTATATAAATATGGCATAGTGAACTATCATCTAATTAGCTCTGTATGATATTGTTCTGTGGACACTGGCTAGTGCACCCAACATTAAGAACTTCTTGGTTCAGTTAAAAATAACCAACATTGACTCTTGTTATTTATCTGTAAAATCATTTGGGAATAATAATACTCTACTTTCTGGGGACTTGTAACCTACCACAAAATAAACACAAACAATCATGTTAAGAACATAAACTTCAGTATCACTCATGTAGAATGAATAAGCAAAACAAAAGATAATTTTGAAGAAGTTGATTGTATTTTCATGTATTTCATGTTGCAAACATGGATAAATATATTTTTCTTTTAGACTGATTGTTCCTTGCAATATTTAAATTTCATATAATATTTCTCTATTTTTTTGCAATCACATTTGAATATTCATTATGATTTTCAGCAGTGTAGAAGAACACAGTCCCATTGATTTCTGAACTCTTCCCACCACTAAAAATCTTCAATTCAAACTATTGAGCTTTGTTGAGCTAAGTGAGTTCTTCAGAGTCCTCAACCATTATTAAAAGGCTTTAAAGGAGTCAAAGCCAGAAAGTATTGCGCTCCTTCAGGTGGATTGCTTTATTTCTGTGAGGTGTTACAAGGAGGAAAAAAAAAACAGATGGAGGTAGCCTGAAGAATTGAGGTTTGAAAGAAAAGGAAAGGAAAGGTAAGGAGACTGCTTCACTCCCTTTAAATATTGTTTGAAGGACAAAATGGTTCCATTTTCAGGGACTGTTATACAAACTCAACCGTTTAGATTTCCCAAACATAGTCATTCATAGCTAAGCTTTCCCATGGTCTACCAGGCGCTTGAAGTGTGTGTGGACATGTGGAAGGCTAAGAACTAGGAGTTGATTACAGGGCTCTTATGTACATGAGGTCTACTTACCAGATGTCTTTTCAATTCATCGTGGTCATGGAGGTGTTATTTCTCTTCTGGGGGAGTAGCAGGGCCTCCATGACCTTTATTTGGCTGCCTGGACCTTAGGTGGAGCCATCGTCTGCCTCTGTTGCTTAAGGCACTATGGATCTATCACTCAGCCTGTATGTGGTGCCCCGGTTTTCATAGTCATGTTTCTGTTTCCAGAGCAACTCCACTGACTTAAATCCAGAGCAACTCCACTGACTTTAATCTGCCCCATAGCTCATTATTTTTAAATTTCTCCCAGCTGTAAGAAGCTATCTTTTAAATCACCATGGCAAGAATTTTGCTGTGACCCTCTGTCTGACTCCAACTAGATTCACCCCATTGTTTGTTCAGTCTTTAGTTCACAACTGAAGTAAACCTGTCCTACTGCTCAGTGCTAATGTATGATGTAATTAGTGTGCAATCACACTTATGAATTTAATTGGATGATTTATTTAATTTACAAGTGTGACATTTCCATTCGTAAATTGCAAGGTTGTGAGTGTGTGTGTGTGTATTTTTTGTTTTTGGCATGGACTGCAAAATGCTTATCTTCACAATCCATATATTATTAAATGGCCATACACCTCATTTAATTAAATGCAAGTTATAAACTAGATGGTTCCCAAATGCATAAAGTTCCAGTATTTTACCCGCAGAACAAGAAAGTGTTTGCCAGGTATTTGTATCAATTTGGCAACTGACTGGGACCCTTTCTTAGACCAAAGTAATGCTAGCTACAGGAGAATCCATGTGTGTTCATAAAGAAATCACTACATTTATCTAGGGGAATGAGCTGGGTCTTACACTACAAAATTAGTGTGATGCTTTCACAGTGGAGGTGAGACCGCCATTGGCTAAAAGCCAGATTTTGTGCCCGTGCAATAGAAAGCAGTGCACAGAAGATCTCTCCCAAAGAGTCAAGTTGAATTACAGAACCCGTGCTCAGTGGAATGCAGAGACTGTTTTCTCCTTCCCTTTCTGGGGGCACAAGAGTATACCAAAGGAGTATGGAGGAAGCTGGGTCATACATCTGTTCTCCTGTACAACCTGCTACCTTGACATGTAGTAAACCAGTCCTAGTGCATACCCAGTAGCTCAAAAGGCACTCACTGAAATGGAATACCCCTTAGTGCTCCCTCTGGGCAGTGTGGGTCCTGGTTACCCCTACTCCGTCCAGGCTATGCCATACAGATACAAGCTGTCCTTAAATGACTGTCAGAAGCACTGTCTGAGCCATAATCTGCACTACAGGCAACACTAGTCATCATGTCAGCCGAAGTTCTTATTTGTGTGCAGAAAAATAAGTTTCAGTTCATTCTAAGCTTTCTCTTTACTTTGGAGGGCAAACAACCTTTGCCAAGGCAAAACCTAGCACTGCTTACTCTCCCCTCCATACTCATTAATTGTGCTGACTGACACACAGGGGAATGGGAAAGAACAAAGGATCTGTCCAATCCATGCTCCTGTCTGTCAACCCCTCCCCAGAAGAGGCATAGCTTTTCCATAGTAGCTGTTCTTTCCTGTGTGAAGCATGGGATTGAAGAAGTCCCTTAAACTCCCTTCGTTTCTTACATGGGTACATAAAGTAGGTTCCATCAAAGTCTTTAGTAATTTGTTTAACACATAGCATATATTTTTGCAAATTGTGGGTGTCCAAATTGAGGTTAGATGGATGGAGGTCATGTGGGATGAGTGACTGATAAAGATAACAAAGTCCTGTGGCACCTTAAAGACTAACTATAAAGTTTTGAAGCATGAGCTTTCGTGGGCTATACCCACTTCATCGGATGCAGGCAGTGGAAGTGTTCAGAGGCAGGTATAGAAAAGTAGCCAAGAACCTGCCTCTGAACACTTCCACTGCCTGCATCTGACAAAGTGGGTATTAGCCCACGAAAGCTCATGCTTCAAAATTTTATAGTTAGTCTTTAAGGTGCCACAGGACTTTGTTACCTCTGCTATTCCAGACTAACACGGCTACCTCCCTGATTCTTGACTGATAAAGGTTATAAAACTAGGATTTGGCTTCATCCCTCTACTGATCATTTCTAGACTTCTCAATTTTTGCTTTAAGATGAAGAACTTGTTTAAAGCAAGAGTAATATTTTGGGGTGCTAGCTGGACTCTGGTGAAACATACTTTCAAGCTTAACTATTTTGGGGAAAAAAGTGGTTTTTTTTCCTTTAGGAATAAAACTAAACAGCATATGTTTTTCTTTTAACAATACTGATGAAATATTCTGCATTTCATTATGTTTCTGCTTCCGCAAGAGAGGAAAATAAACCCACTTGTGACAGTTTAGCTTTTTATTCCTTGTACTATTTATTTTACTTTGATCTTTATGTTTCATTTGCTGGTAAATGAGATTATTTCTGTTCCCCATTGTGCTTGGTTTTGTGTGTCTTGAAATCCATGTGCCATAGCTTTCTTAAATTTCTGTGTTTGTCTATTACATTCTTTAACTCAGTCTTTAATTCATCAGTTATATCTGAGACTGTGCCTTCCTAAAACGAGCAGTAAATTATGTAGCACTTAAATAATTACTCAAAGAGTATGGATTTCAGGAAAAGCTGGCATCATGATTTTTTTTTACCTCTCAAAAATACTTATTCAGTTCTAACTTTTCTAACAACTGAGTAAGCTCACAAAGCCCAACTCTTTATTATGTCACCATACACTCAGGGAGCTTTCAAAAGCATTTCAGTATCAAGAATGGAGCTAACCTCATCTTGTCCTCACTACTGACTGTTCTTGCAGGGCTTGGCTGGTTTCCAACTTTGCCTGTTGTTCATACATATTTCTTTGCTGGTAAGGAACACACTCAAGTCCCACGAACACATGCAGCTGAATACTAGGAGACATTTTGTAGTTTAAGATTAATAGAAGTAATCACCTTTGTTTGAGAAATAGTCAGCCATGACTGCATACATGTAACATGCATGAGTAATAGATAATTTGTAGTTGAAATAGCCTTAACTGTTTGCTTTTACTTGCCCTTTCCAAAATGAAGCTGAAATGGGGCTTAGATATGTTTGTCACCTCCTTCCTCCCCCGCCTCACTGTACTTAACACAACATCACAATAAATCGTTGCAAGAACTGAATTGACAGAGTATCTAAACACATAAATGAGTTCGTTTAAATCAAGGAAGCAAGCTTGGGCAGCACAGAGTGCATCATTGTTTGGAATTTCAGACAGGAAGTATACATTGGAACTGAACAGTTTGGATGAATCCCTGTATCTAATGTTCATTTCATTAACCAATGTATCAGAAAACATTTTTGTCTGCTTCGAAGATCATGTATGGTTTGCATTCTAGGATTAAGTGGTACAAATAATAGCATCTAAAGTTAATGGCTGTATATACTGTGATGTTTATTCATTTGTTTCTATGCACTTCTACAGGGATTAAAGTGATCAGACACATATCTTGGCTTTCAAAGGTAATTGATTTCAATAAATACTTAGTCCAAGAACTGATGGACTCCTAACAATGTGAGCAGATAAATCATATTGCAAGTTTTTACTAAAAATAATACTTGCAAACCTCTCATCTGAACATTTATTTTTTCATACACTGGTGTCATCTGGACAGTCTCTTCACTTTGCAAAAAGTTTGGTGTGTCCACAGTAGGTAACGTATTTCCAGACAACGCCTTATAAGCAAGCATATGCTGGATTCAAAGACCTTGAATACCTACTTGGAATCAAGATTAAATTACCAACTTTTTGGCATTTTTATGTAAAATGTTCTTTATTATGGCCTTCTCATAGCTGAAGTATGAGTCACTTACAAACCATAATAGATTTTGGCTATGCTACATGATGAAGTGTTCTGGATGCAGTGAAACATTTAATCCAGACTCCAGGCAGAGTAATTCCCAGTGGCTACCTAAAAAAAAAAAAAAAGAAAGAAAGAAAGAAAGAAAGAGAAGAGAAACAAATCATGGCACCTTCTCTTCACAGTATTAAGATTATTATTGGTTAGAAACAGATTATTTAAAAATCAAGAAAAAGTGATCACTTTTATTTTTACCAATCAAATGGCAATGAAGGTGATTTTAATTATAATTTTTATAACTTTCTGTGACCAGTCAGTTAAACCTGTGGTTTTGGAAAGCAATGTGATCTGCGGGTGTTTTTTAGAAAATACTGTTTCTTCCTACGAATGATGCAACTGTAGAATGTCAAATTGCCTTACTAAAATGGTATTTTACTGTATAAAAGCGTAAAGAAAAAAAACCAATTATGTGGTGTTAAGGGAAAAAACTCACCCAAAACACTAAAATTAAGGCCCAAGGATAGAATCTACTACACAAGATGTTATTTTTTAAACTTCTGAATCACATGAAGTGTGATATTGTACCAATTATTTCCTGGGGGAAATGCAATAGAAGATCAAATTGTATAATTTCTAAAGTTTTAAGGACTGAGAATCAAAGGCAGTGTGTGCCTTCTCAATAGGAGGAAAAACATGTCATAAACTGGACACTTGTCCAGCTGCTTATCTTTCATTTTGTGATTATTTGCAACAGTAAGTGAGCTATAACTGCCAACATACTGCAAGCCCAGAATACTCTCATAGAGGTTAAAATTTTCAAAGGTATTTGGCAAGTTAGGAGCCTAAGTCCCATTGACTTTCAATGAGATTTAGGGCTGGATCTACAAGTGAGTTGTCTATCCATGGGGCTAAAAGATATTCTGATGGGGATCAACCTCAATTTCTCCTATTGAAGTTGGCCCAGTCTAATTAAATAATTGAATGATTAAATATTATTTGGGCCGCAAAAGAGTTAGAATTACAATATTATACAATATTACAGGCCAGTAAAGTGGCTGATCCCTGTTCAAGTGCCTCAGATGTGTTGTTAAACTCAATTCTGTCCTTCTTAAAATATCAATTGTTACCTTGTTCCCAGGCATATTATGATAAGCAGGTGGACTTCCCACCCTCTTCTGAAAATTGTAAACATATATGCCCCGCAGGTCAAGTTTACCATCTTCCCAGGCCCTGGCAGCACTGATCATTAAAATAATAAACATAAGGCTATATTTTTTCTCTCCAAACTTGGCTGTTTCTAGGATTTTCCATACTGGTCCTCTGATGCAGAGCCCAGTTCCCTCTGCATCTAACCCCCCTTAATACCTGGGTGAGCTATCAAAATGCACATACTACATCTCTTTAGAATAGAGATGCTATGTCAATGTCATATTTATGACATCACAATTTAGTGCAAATACGTAAGCCCTAATTCTGAAGACACTTGACGTGTGCATAACTTCACTCATGTGAGTAGTCCCTCAGATTACTTATAAATAAATCTACACACATGCATAAGTATTTGCAGTATTGGGCAGCCATAGTTTGTTGCAAGTACAAAAATGCTAAAGAGATGGAGATAAGAAAGAAAAAAATATTTCTCGCCAAATTCTGCTCTCAGTGAGATCAGTGTAATGGAACAAAATTTAGCTTCTGTTTTCTGATTTAACATTTCTAAGGTGATTTGAAGATTTAAAATATCCTTACTTCTTGTCACACTGATAAGTGTCTCCTATATAGAAAGGAGGAAAGGCTTGAGTTTTCTGTCATACATTATAAAACTCTAGGCATAAACAAGAGCCCTCTGCTAACAATTACAGCAGTGTGTGATATATTATCTTTAGATTAAATGGTATCTCATGAGACTTCCAGAGAATATGATTGCAGCAAATGGAAAAAAGAAAGCATGATGCAACAATATATAAGTTAAAAGTGAAGAAGATCAGGTGCCTTTCCACAAATTAGCTTTCCACTTTGTTTGATCTTTAATGAAAGAAGAAATATTGCACACATAACAAGACATTCGGGGATTCCTTTCTTCTTAAATCATATTATTTCTATAGGATTCTGATCAAGAACACAAATGGACATGGTGGTTGGAGGAAGGGTTATTGCATATTTTTTTCTGCTGCCAAGCAAACTCTAGCTGATGCCACAAAAGCTAGCTCAGCATTTTTGTTTCCTAGTTTTACTGGACAATTGGAAAGTTTGGTGGGGAAAAAAATGTATTGCTTTTCACTTTGTACCTTTTAAATCTCCTCCCTCACCTCTATATAAAGCTTAATAAATAATAGGCCTATGGAGACTTAAACACACGGGACCATATTCCATCCAAATCCAGTCTATGTAAGGATAGAATTTGGCACATTTCCTCCAAATGCAATTGGTTGAAAGCATCTCTGCTTTACTTTACATACCTTTGTAGATCATAAACCTGTAGGTTAAGTCACTAAAATAATTTTATTCCAGAACTGAAATGACTCATTTTATGTTGAGCATGGAATTTGTCTAGCTCATTCAGCAGTAATTGTCTAGGGTTTTGTTTGTTGCTGGAGGTGGGAGTTCTTTTGGACTAAAAATTTAAAACATGTCTTTCCAGCAGCCATTTAATAATTCAGTGGATTATATAATGGACATATAAGGACAGGTTAATTGAGTGTATATAATGTATATAAATTGGACACTCATCTTTTTCAGTTAATAATATTTGGCTTTTGTCTGGTAGTCCACTTTAGTTGACACTTTCCCTCCCCCTTACAAATAACAAACAAACAAACAAAAAAAACCCAATAAAGAATAAAGCTATTCAGGGCCTGACCCTGCAAAACCAGTTTATGTGGGACTGCTTTTGAAGAAAGTTGGAGTTCCTCTTGTGAAAGTCTGGCAGG
The DNA here is from genome assembly GCA_032164245.1 of Sternotherus odoratus. NCBI lineage: Eukaryota > Metazoa > Chordata > Testudines > Kinosternidae > Sternotherus > Sternotherus odoratus. The sequence goes on from JAVMKO010000004.1 coordinate 35,767,457, forward strand.
ATCAGTGCCAGAGATACAAAATAAAATGCTCTAAACTCTGATTCAATACTGAGAATCATGTGACCATGGGAGAGGCACTCACCCAGTTCATATTCTCTCTGTGTTTGCATGAGTGTTCAGGAGGCCCAAGAAGACTGCTCTCTGTATGTATCCCCATCAGGGTTGCCAACTTTCTATTTGCAGAAATCTGAACACCCTTGCTCTGCCCTTTCACAGAGGCCACACACATCCCATCCTTTCTCTGAGGCCCCGTCTCCATTCACTCCACTCCCATCTCTCCATCGCTTGATCTCCCCCACTTGCTCACTCGCCATTTTCACCATGTTGGGGCAGGGGGTTGGATTACAAAGGGTGAGGGCTCTAGCTGGGGTGTGGGCTCTGGGAGATGAGAGGTTTGGGGGTGCTAGAGGGTGTGTGGAGTACAATCTCTGGACAGCATTCACCTCAGGTGGTTCCCTGAAACGGTGACATGTTCCTGAGGATCCTAGGCAGAGGCACGGCCAGGTGGCTCCGCTTGCTGCCCCCACCTGCAGGTGGCACCCCTGAAGCTCCCATTGGCCACAGTTCCCAGCCAGTGTGAACTGCAGAACCAGTGCTTGGGGCGGGGTCAGTGCATGGAGTCCCCATGGCCACCCTTACACCTAGAAACCAGAGGAAGATGCTGGCAGCTTCCTGGGAGCTGTGCGGTGCCTGGCAGGCACCCTGCCTGCCCAGCTCTGGGAAACCAATTGGACTTTTAACAGCCCAGTCAGCAGTGCTGACCGGAGCCGCCAGGGTCCCTTTTCAACTGGGCAGTCTTATAAAAAACCGGACGCCTGGCAACCCTAACCCTTATAGGGAAAAATTGCTTTACTATGAATATAAAAGTTGTGGTGATTGTAGAGGAGTATGGCACAGTTGAATGTGCACAAAACAAAAAACTATGGCAGTATGCTAGAATTCCAGGAAGACATGCAACATTTCAGTGAATGAAGTGAGACAGTAGGAAACATCATTCCAGAGGAAGTTAAAACTTGCTGTAGCCTTCACACTTGCAACTGGGAGCTTGGGAAGAAATGTGCTATCCTTAGAAACAACAAAGTTTAACCAGAAAGGCAGAATTTCATGCTTTGTTCTGAGTAAAGGCCTCATTGCGACCCACTGAATTCAATGGGAGTTTTGCTACTGACTTCAATGAGTGCAGATTCAACCACTAACTGATTACTTATATAAATAGTGTCTGATTGATTGCTTTGTGAAGTAAGCTCTTGGTTTGATTATTTATGTGTAATGAGACCTGAAGTTCTTTTGCTGGAGAAATAAACTCCTACTTTAATATTTGTATTTAAAAAAACCAATAACAACAACAAAACAAAGTAAGGAAAGTAAATTTGAAGTGAATGCTGTCTTACCTCATGCTAGCAAACTTAATGCTACTCATTCCCCCAAGGAATAATGTAATGTGGATTTGTTTATAGAAAAAACATATGAGATTAATTTGAACAGTAAATAATAATCTTAACTACTTCAAGTTAATTAATAATTCCCCTGCTTTGAAAGTATCTAAGGCCCTAGGCTGTCATGGAAATCAGATTGGCACAGAGATTTTGAGGATAGATGAACAGTCTGCTGTAGGAGCAGGTTTCTTGTATTAGTGTAGGAATGTTACCAAGATTTGAGTCTGCAAAAATTGTTAATTACATGTGTAGAGAGTACCCTTTATCCTGTTAAATTAACTCAATAGTTTTGCTAATGGATTTATTATCATTATTGGTTTCTTTTCTAATAAATATGTTTTCTTAATCATGCAACCTTTACTTATGTGAATAGTACCATTGAGTTCATTAACTAAACAAGTGAAAATATTTGCATGAGTTCCTAACTATGATATTATTGTATTGTCTTAAGAGCAGATATGTTGCAGAAGAAGAAAGCAACCTTATTCTCCAGTATCCTAAGGGCATACTTGAATTTTCAATGTTTTGGAAGAAATGGCTGTGCATTTGTGAGAAGGAAAGTGTTATGGAAAAGTAGAGTGATCAGGCTATTCTTTTTATCCCCTCCTCCCCCCCGTAGTAGATCTATTCAAGTTCTTAGTCAACTGACAATAACAAGTTTGGGTTCTGGTATTATGACACTCTGTTGCAATTCTTGTACACTAAACCTCTTGTTGAAATAAATGGGATGCTAAAGTGCACAAGGGTTGACATCCTGGCCGCACTGAAACCAATGCAAGTTTTACATAGACTTCAGCGGGACCAGGATTTCACCCAAAGATCCCAGAATTGAGATTTTATTTTGTTGTGAATAGGCAGGTTGTGAAACAGTAACCATGATACAACTCAAATATTTGGGGAATCTGTGGAGTAGATCGTGAAACCTGGAAGATCATTTACAGTAAATGTAAGTTGGTAAATATCTAGGAAAGGGAAAGGTAGTTTATTCAGGAAGGATGTGTATTGGCTTAGATATTTGATCTGGAATGGGATTTCCTCCCTGCCGTCCATCTCCTCAATAAATGTATAAATAATAAAAAAATTGAAGTCGTTCCCTGAACTAGCCACACCTCTTCAAACCGGGACACTATAAAAAGTTGGTGTACACAACTGTCCAATGAGCTTCTGCCCTCATACCTCAACTGGTGAAAGCATTTCATCTTTTACATGGTGTGTGAGGAAATAATAGTCTCTGGCCTTCTCTTGAGCTACCTTGCTTCAGTGACATCAGTTTTAATGGGCATATGCCAATGTTTTTTCAGTTTGCAATGCTGTGTGTAGGCTAGTGCTTGATAATTACCTTTAATTTCCACTACAACTGTCTACAGGATTGGCTAATTAGGAATACCCACAAATAAATCATTAGTTAGACCCAATATATCAGTCCTGGTAAACCGCAGATAAAAACATCAGTAAATTGCTATTACAAACACACCTAAAATATTGCATTCTGATTATGTTTGACCATTTTTATTTCATTGTGAGCTAGCTTGGTTCCTGCATTTTAAAAGGAGTGTCAGTATAAAATATGTCTGTTCTATTTATTTGTTGCACTGAATTTTCAGGATAAGATCCAAAATGACTTATTGATCTTATGTCCCTTCTTTTTAATACAGTAGACTCTTGATTATCCAGGATGATAGGGAAAAAATAATCCTGGTTAATAAAATCCCGGATAATCACCATCCACAGGAAATATGGGGGGGGGGGTTGGTTCACCAGCCACCCTGTGTTGGGGGAAGGGGGTGTTGGATCATTGGCTGCCCTGCACCCTAGTGGGTTTTTTGTTTTGTTTTGTTCTTGAGGCGGCAACAAAGCCAGAGCCGGCCCTGCGAGTTACACATATTTTTTTTAACATCCTGGTTAATCCACATCTGGTTAACCCAAACCTGGACAATCGAGAGTCTACTGTAGCCTGAATACCAGTGAGCCAATCTGTCCTTGTATTAATTAACTTTGTACCCCACAATTCTAACTATTTGGGTGCCCTCCCACTTGCTAATGTATGTTGCGTAGATTATAGCTATATTGGGATCAGGGATCTCTGCAATGCAAAGTCATTAGCCAGAAGAAAGCCAAAAGTTGACAAACATTTTTGATATATCTTTTACAAAGGGCAATCACTCATCGTGAAAATGTGTTCTGGTGCTGAAATGTCACCTGCAGCTAGAACATTAGCTGTACATGATATATATAGCATTAATAAATAAATGGCAAAGTTGCACAGCTGCCGTACCTTCAAGCCATAGCTGGTGAAATTTCAGTAGAACAACAGCATGCTTCACCTGTGCTGGGTCAAGGGCCAAGACTTGACTGACAGGTATAAAATATAAACATCCTTCCTCTTTCATTTCCTACTAACTCCCTTCTCATTCTGTGAGTAACTGTCAAAATACTGCCTCAGTCTCTTTGAAATGAACCTCTCAGACAATTTAATTATTTGAAAATGAATCTCTCTGGCTGCATAATTAGAATAATTGTTTGTGACGCTATAGCTAATGTTGAGTCAGCATATTAAAGATTTATTACAAACTCTTATTTTCAGAGGTTTGAATCTGGCAACTAAAGCTTCCTGTTAGAGGTTTGGCATATGAGGTCTCATCCTGGGAGATATCTATACACCGCTGGTAATAAATATACAAATAAATTAAATATCATCTAAATGAATTAATTATGGCCTTCGAGAAAAGGCAGTCAAAGCTTACAGGTCCAACATCTGACCTATACTTTTAACAAGTGCTTCTCTACAATGTTCATGCAGTGTTTATTATTAGTAATAAAAAATGACTCAGTTCTCATCTATAATTACATACAAAATGCCAGCAGCCCAACACTCATGAACAACCCTACAATAACAAACCACTGTGTGCACAGATCTGAAAGCAAACAAACACTGGTGAATAAAATCATTTTTAAACTTCAGACGTTCTAATAATTATCGTAAACGAGTTTGCAACAAAAGTTTAAAAATTCTAAAGCATACATACACAAGTGTTTAAAAACAAAAGTGGTCTGCTTATACAGGGTCCAGTCCAGTAAGGAAATGAGTATCCTCACTTCATTGCAGCTAACAGGAACTGATTGCTCTCAGCCCCTTGTAGAATTAGGTCCTTAGACAGTTTTCTGATTCTTTCCCCAAAAACCTATGGGTACTGTTTTGAAAACAGAAATTTGCCAGTGACATGTATGACAGTATTAAGGTATTTTTGGGAGGAATGGACCATTAGACAGTTGAAACTAATGTAGAGGGAAGATTGGGGAGAGACACAATAAGAAACAAGATCAGATAAATACAGATGAACCAAATTGGGAAGATTCTTGTTCAGATTAAGTGATCTTAAGGCCAGAGACAGAGCATAGGGTAGATTAAGGAACGGCGAAAGCTCCCTAAAAGTGGGGAAGCCACTGGTAACTGAACCATGGCCCTTCCCCTATCCCAACCTTCCCCAGAGGCCCCACCCCCACATAGCCCCTTCCCCTGAGTTCCTGCCCTGCACTTTCCCTTTCTTTAAGGCCCCACTCACTCCCAACTGCCTTTCCTCCTGTTACTTTCCCTTACAGCCAGTAATCCTCTCAGGCCCTCTGTTCTGGCACCCCTGGGTATATTGGCACAAACTATTTAATCCTCATAGAAGCAAACTCCTACCATTGAGGTGCTCATTCTCTGATCAAATAAAACTGGTTCTGCCACTGGTTGCCTTTGTGTTAGGTGAAAACAGAGTATTAGAAGAAAATCTAATAGTTAACTAGAACTTGTAGAAACTACAGGCAGTGGAGCTCAAATGTCTGTACTGATTATACCCAGACCAGCTTAAGCCATATGTTCTCAATCAAGGGTGGGGAAATCTCTTTTGGGCAATGGGAAGGGGAGGTACTAAAGTACAATTATTATTCAATCTGTCAATCTGCATATCTGCTTTTTCTTTTAAGTTACCATTTCTTTGTTTCTCTTTCTGTCTAGCTTACCTCTCTACCTTTCCCTGTTTGTAAAAAAGACAATAAAGACAGTCCTGCCCCAGCTACTCAGCTTTCTCCTTGGTGGTCTTCAGATTCTGGTGACCACTTAATGTATTGAGCCCTGTGGGAAGCATTTACTTTCACTATAGATATAAAACAGCTGTTGTCCTCTCTTTCTTTATCAGAACCTTAGCAAGCAGTACCCAGTGAACAGTGAAAAAGCAAGCCCTAAAGCTTTGAATTTCAGCATCAGCAATCTTATCAGAACCAATCTTACTTACATAGAACAATGAGTAAATAACTTTTGCCAATCTTTCAGACATTACCATTAATATTTGTGAAGTATATAAATACAACATATTAAAAGAATATTTGTTTAGATGTGAATAAGCAGAGAGTGAGGAATTTGCGTTTGCAATTATAAGAGAATCTTGCGGGAGGGAGGGGACAGGGAAGATGGGCAGAACAGAATGCTTTTGGATATAAAATGCAATGGAATTTTTCCTTCTGCAGAACTGAGAGTTGCCAATATGTAAACATTTCAGGGGGAATTTTACACCACCTCATCTTTATGTCAGGCAGCATTTAATGGTTGAGCGATCTTCTTCCCCAAGTCTTGGCAGCTATCCTCCAGGGGCCAACACTGAGGATTACAATGACAGTTGATCAGTGGACCCAGTCCAATATAAACTAGACTAAGACCATTTGAAATCAATTACTATCAACAAGTCAATGAACTCTATGTTAGAGGCTTTTGTATGAGGATTTCATAATAACATGGAACTTTTTCTGTTGTTGGTGTTGTTATTTGGGAATGTTCTTATTCTTCTGATTAGGCATAATTTTTTTCCAAAGTTAGGTGATGTGCAACACTGATGTTTAATCGATGTCTGAAAGATACAGCACTCATGAAGCTCTTCTTTTTTCTTGCATCATAGGTGGAAATAACACTTCAAGATATCAATGATAACCCACCAGTATTCCCAACAGACATGCTTGATCTAACTGTAGAAGAGAATATAGGAGATGGATCTAAAATAATGCAGCTGACAGCCATGGATGCTGATGAGGTAAAATAATGTTTCTTCTTTGAACAAAAATATTAAATAGTATTATTTTGTGAACATATTTTGACCTGATCCTGAACTACTGTAATGAAAATTTCACCTGAGAAAGAAGTGCAAGATCAGTTTTTTTCTACTACATTCTTGCCCTTCTCCTCCCCCCACAGTATATTCAGAAAGTATCACAATTGTGAGTTACTCCCAAAGTCGTCGTCACCTGAGTGCTGTTCACTAGTGTGTATGAAATGAATGGAAGCTCTCAGTCACCTTTTAATGAACAGTTGTACAGATAAAAAAGAATCACAACTCATAGTTTGGTACTAATTAGCATCCTTTTTGTCATTCTCAGCAAAGACATTACACGCTGACTTGACACAGAGACTGGACTATCATGTCAGACCTAAAAGTGCTCACTTTAGCCCATGGTCAAGGCTCTTTGGTGGGGAAGTGCTTGAAATCACAATTTCAGATCCAAACAGCTTTGAACTACGGAGATGTCCAAAATTCAAAGACAGATCCAAAGTTTACAGAGTAACCACTGTGTCAGGCAAAGGTGACTGTATTTTTAAGGTGGGGAAGCTTTCACAGTGTTTACCTACTCTATGGCTAGATCTAGCTACAGTCACTATTCTTTTTTACCAGGGGCTTTAATTTTACAGAAAAAAAAGGGAAAGGAAAGAAATTTAAAAAACCTCTATTGTGCATAAGTACTTTCCCTAGCATCTGATGGTGAACCATATGGATTTGGTGCTATAAAGACATTACAACTGACCAGCCATTAAGAATATAAGGGAAGCATTCCAGCTGAATGCTGACCTAGTAATTATACTAATGATATTACAGTATTGTTGGAAGTCTGTGTATATGTGGAATTTCATAGAATTATTCATTGATTTTGGGCAGGAAGTCGTTTAAATGTTAATTGAAATGTTTTATTCATTTTAATTGACTTTCTATTGACTGTACAAAAGGTTACAATATCAATAGGTGTGTTCCAGGAAAATTGTATTACCAATAAAGTCAAATAATTAAATAACAAACACCTTTCATTTAAATAAATAATGGGTTAACTCAACAGTAGTAAAGATAGTCCTATAACTCTTTTAGTGTTAGCTTAGTGCTGGCTTCTATGACCATTTTAATGGTAGTTTATCTAGTTCCTTCTATAACTAAACTACTGGAACACCTCTAATATGAGTAAAGATGTGGGTATGTCTTCTTTCTTTCTGTCAGTTACCCACAGTGTAAGTTGTGGCTGGTAATAAAATGTGAATAAAAGAATTGTTACTTCATAATAGTGACATATCTGTTTGTAAGTGTGGAGCCTAATTTAACATTGTTTGTAACAGGATGATTAGAAGCACGTGTTTTTTAGAAAATGCCAGATGATATTAAGTATCAATACCCATCTTTTTTTATCTTTTTTTAAGCATACTAATATGTTGCTAGATTTGGTTCCAAAACCCTCGTTTCAGTGAGCGTCTTTCCTTTGACTTCCAGAGGCACTCAGTTGCCTAATGAAGAGGAATGATGAAACTTAATTTTCAGTCTAACACTAGTTATTTAAAATTTTCCTGAAGAGTGCAAGATGCATTTCTGATGTTTGTAACAATGTGCATTTTAAAACTGCATACACATCTTTACTTGTGTGTTTCTAACAATGGAAGATTTTAACAAGCACTTTCCACTCTGAAGTGAATTGTACGATCTTTTTTTTTTAAGTAATATTCTTTCCACAGTATATTTTTGGATATTGAGGGTCTGATTTTTAAATCTTGGCCTGCTTTTTGCATCTGTAGTTGGCAGATAACTGCAGCTCAATATTTTGCTTGTGCCTACTGGCTGCATGCACAATTATTTGCAGGAAGGAATAAAATTGTGGACATAAACAAGGAAGCCAGATTAAGGCCCCTCCAAAAATCATGTTCTAAATGTGTAAGAAAATCCTCAGCATGTCATAGTTTTATATAATGGATTTTGGCCATAGTTTTCAAACATCCACCCATTATAGCAAGGCATTCATTCAGATCAGCAGAACTGTGATGTCATTTAATGGCCACCGGTAGTAGCCATGGCTTTAACAATTACAACTCTTAGCATTTTGCTAATGCATTTAGTCAATGTATAGACAGAAGATTTCTGTATATCAGATGGTTTGTTTTAATGGGTTTTAAGTATTTTGATTTTCTTTGCCTTTCACCTAATTTATGAAAAATTACTAATTTTGCCAGACTATCAAACATATCAAATGCAGACATATCAAATGCAGTCAGTTTCAGAGTTGGACTCCATTATGAGAAAATGGAACAAATAATAAAGATTGTGGTCACATAAGAAATGCAAAGTTTTCATTGAATGTTTTTGTTATACTGTACAATTACAGGAAAATGCATTACATACACCAGGTACACCTGAATACACAGAGAGTATGTGGACTGAAGTGCTATGCACAGCTGTTTGAGTCTGGGCAGCTGTATATGTTTTAATTTATTTTATCAATTAGCTGATTCCTGGTTTTTGAACAAACACTCTGTATAATATGTTTGGTAAGAGGCATTCTGTCCAACTGTTTGCATAATTATCTTTATCTCTCTCATGGCATCAGATATGAACATGGCATTTAAGGCTACATGTACTCTACATGCTAGGGTTGTGATTCCCTTGCTTGTGAACATGTACTCACATTAGCACTCACCAAGCTAATGTGAGTATAAATGGCAGTGAAACTGCGGTAGCTTTGGTAGTTGCAATGCCAAGTACACGCCCACTGGTTTCAGGTGAATTTGTATTCAGCACAGGTCAGCATACCTCCACTGCCTCTACCCATGCTATGGTGGCTACACTCGGTGTAAGAGCTAGTGTAAGTAAGTGTACACAAGCAGGGGAATCACAACCTTAGCTCATAGAGTAGATATAACCTAAGTGACCTATCATTTTAAACAGCAAGTTTATCATTACATTTTAGAGAAGGATGCTTGCTAGGTGGCTGCTTCTTCTCCATTACTCCCTCTCCACCAAGACATGGAGTAGAAAGGGCTGAATTAAGCCCTCTTTTAGATTGATCACTTAATTCAGCCTTGCAAACATAAAACAATAAAAAGAAGCATTAATCACCGCTAAGAGATAAAATGATATAGTAAATAGATTATGGTGAAACTGATTTGATCTTAAATCAGATTTTAAAGCCTTTAGAAGACCAATGTTTTCCTGCACTTTATTTTACTGACTAAATTTGATCCTCTTTTTTTTTAAACAGGAATTAAAAAATATCTAATAATATCTCTGTCAACTCCAAAGAAATATTAGAAGTGTGTGTGTGTGTGTTGTGGGGTACTATTTTGTTAAGGAAGTTGTTCTGAACAGTGTTTGCAGACAGCAGTTGTTGTAATGACTTTAGTCTTAAAGGGTTGCCTGACAAATAACTTGGTCCGACTACTTTTGTTTTTATTTAGGGAGCTAATGCTCTTGTCACTTACACTATCATCAGTGGTGCGGACGACAGCTTCCACGTTGACCCAGAGTCAGGAGATCTGATAGCCACCAAACGTTTGGATAGGGAATGTCGCTCCAAGTATTCCCTGCTGGTTCGTGCTGATGATGGTCTCCAGTCCTCAGACATGAGAATAAACATTACTATTAGTGATGTTAATGATCACATACCAAAATTCTCTAAACCTGTGTATTCGTTTGATGTGCCAGAGGATACTACCCCAGGTAAATAAGGAATAAACCTTGTTATTTTCTAAAATTGATGGTCCCCACCCTTTATTTTCCGTTGACCTAAATAGCAGTGACCACTAATATTGACACTATTGACACATTAATTGCTAACATGTAGCAGATTATCATTCCGTTTTTTCATGTGTGCCGTCACTATTTATCCATATTATTTAGAGCATAGACATTCATGTAGAAACACAATGCAGAAGATAAATGCTAAAATTTGTTTCTGTTTTTCTTATAATGGTGCCACTGTGGTAAACATTTGCAAATATTTCTGTTATGTCATTTTTAAGGGATGCAAAACTATAATTAAATAATTCCTTGCAGGTTCAAATTCTATAGAATATGTGCCTCCAAAAAACTACCTCCCTTCTGTATCCATTCACCCATATGTCACTCATTCATATCATAGGCACCGGCCTCCAGGTGGGATGCACCCTTTACTTAACCTTTCTCTTCTTCAGGCAAGGTAGAACAACCTTGCTTTGTGGGGCAGGTGGCGCCCTCCTCATTTTTGTGGTTCCTCCATCTTTTTAACGGTGGGGAGAAGGCCAAATCCCAATCCCTTTAATTGACTGTCTTTAGGGGTGGTCAGAAATGGGCTTAACTTTCCTCATAGGCAGCAGGAGAAGGGACATTCCTGTTGTCAGAGTTAGCTATTGAACAACTGGTAGCCCTACCAGAAAAGGAAGAGTGCAGTTTTTAGGTGTAGGGAAGGGTTCATATCTTTGTGTGTTTTTGTACAATGCCCAGCACAAGGAGCACTCCAGTGATGACTAGCGCCTCTGAGTGTTTACTACAGAATAAGAATAGACAGAAAAATGTTGGGGAGTAGCAGCCACCCAGTGGTCCCAGAAGACCCCTGTAGTGAACATCAGGTCCAGTAGAAAGCAGGACTAGGGGTGCTACATTTGGGGAGCTAGCTGGATGAGAAGAACATAGGCTGACTAAATATGAGACCTTTATAGACTCGACCTGATATTTATAAGCTAGACTATGACCCCTAACTTGCCTCAGTTGCAAGTGAATTGAGATTTGAAGTGCACGTTTTGCACAACTCTATTTATAACTCCATCTTATTCACCTCCAGGCTGAAACTTGGTATGCACAATGTTGTTTTTCATTGTATTATATAGAATGAGAATGGAAATATACTGTGAGAATTCATAGTATTTTTATGCTTCAACACATCTCTCGATGTGTACATTAACAGTCGATGCATCCTGCCCAAAGGACATGTGGAATTACCAGAGAATCAGTGAGAGGGTTTTGTAGATTTTTTCTTTTTCATACTGCCATTATAAGAAGTAAATACAAAAGGGAAAGAAAATCCCTAAAATATTAAAGGTCAGACTGAGTCTGATCAAGGGAGGAAATTCTGAGTTAAGGTTGGAATTCTTTCCTTCACTCATGCTGTTGTGCATGCTGTAGATAATACACTACATATGGTGGGCAAGAGCATACACTGTTCGGAGACCACTACAATGCTTAGTGCAGTGAATTAAAAAAAAAAAGTACCTCTAGCAGTGATTGCAGTACCATGGGACTTCTTGTACTGAGCATAGAAAGATAGTTGCTTGGGCTGCCTAGGGTAATGAATGTGGTGTTTTTAGGCTCAGTATGTTTTAATAGGAATTAGTTACAGGTGTACATATAATCCCTGTAACTATTATATGCAGGTTGAGATGAGAATATTCTCTTAAATCATTAAAGCAACCTTCAAAAGTATAGAATTCAAGTTTAAAAAATTAATAAAAACTCATAATAATTTGAGGACAATATATTTAAGGGCAAAATGTGCTAGATATATACAGTCTAATGTGTTAGGTACAGCATTAAGCCTTCATCCCTCCTTATCACAGGTGCACACAGGGGTATTAGTGTTAGGATGGTGCAGCTTGTCCCATTCAATTTTCCAATGATCTTGCTCAAGTTGACATGCCAATATGCAGGGGGCAAGTAGGTGTTTCACACTTAGTGTGTCTTATGTTCTAGGTGATGCACAAGTGGAGCATTCCCAGTTTTCCATCCAGTGTAAAGATTGTAACTCCGGTTTGCCCTTTTGCGGGGGTTGCATGAAGACTCTTTGTCTCCTTTCTTAACCCTGCACATTGCACAAAGGCCAGCAATGATCAGTCCTTGTTTATTTGCACATTACACATGCAGCTGATTTGATTACTATACATTTGGTAATCATATCCTGCATTAGGACAGCCTTCTAGCCGCAATCAGCAATATTGAAACATTAAAAAATCAAATATCTGTAACAGAAACCAGAACGTTTAGTTTGATTAAACAGATGAAATTCTAACACTAATTTTCATTCAGATGTTGAGCAGCTTGCTCAATGATTGCATTGCTCAAATATAACTGTGTTGTAAAGCATGTAATTTATCTGGTTCCATGAAAAACTAACAAAATGATTTTCTGTTTTGGAAATGGAGTGACCTTAATTATAGTTAGTGTTAAAAATGCTTAAATACTGACACCCAATTTCTAAACATCAGTAAAGTATAGAAAGAAGTGCAAAAATAAAACAATGGGACAAACTCAAAGGAAGTAGGAATTATACTTCAATAAGGACCGCAAGAATGGACCATCTTAAGAATGAGGGTTTTAGTTTCCTGACCAACTATTATATTGTTGCTCATGATAACTTAAAAAAATAGAAATGAAAACTTTTGTTATATACTGAACAGACATTATAACTTTCAGCAGCTCCATTCAAAATAAAAGAATAAATGTAGACTGAATAGCTGGCATTTTCCTAAAGCCAGGGTTCCCTTCCTTGAACACTGCAAGTTAAATACTATTGAAAGACAGTATTTTTGTCTCAATTTATGCAGTACATTTACTTTTTTTCAATTTAAATACAAAATAGAGATGCCTGTCCATGGTTCTCTATGTCCTAAGAATAATTTAAAATAAAAACCATACTGGAATAACCACTGAGCAGCCTCAAAAAACTTGTACACAATAAAATTAAATATATAACAAAGTCAGGCATGTTCCATGTGGCATGAAAGTCTGTGAAATTATTGATAATTTTGAGCACACCCATATGGAAAAGTTCCATAGAATTTAAAGAAATATTTTTTCTATAGGTTTTGTAAATCATCTTATGTAATTTAACACAGGATTTTCTCCTTTTTTTAGGTTGGTTTAAAAAATAGGATATTTTATATTAAAATATATTAAATTTTTAGAGTAATTATAGAGTGCACTATTAGTTTCTGTGGCACCCAACAGGTTTCATCCCTTTTAATTGTATTTGATATTTCCAAGAAAAAAATGGATATCTAGCTAATTTAGGCATATTTGAGTGCCTCAATGGGACTAATTGCATGCTTAAAGTTAAGCAAATGCTTTAGAGCTTTACTGAATAGGAATGGACCCTTGGTGCATAAGTGCTATGGTAAATTGAGGACCTTTATATTTAATTCCCAATTTTAACAAAAACATACAATTTTGAGGCTCTTATTTCTTAAAGAAGAGATGTTATTCTACAGGAATGGCCTTATCAGCAGTTCTATAGGAGTATTCAGTTTTCTTTCTATTCTTTTGGAAATTCCTCGTTCTTGTTCTCTCACTGAGTTCTTCCATTGTTTTGTGTAGGTTCTTTGGTAGCAGCCATTTTAGCTATTGATGATGACTCTGGTATAAATGGAGAGATCACATACGCTGTGAGTGAAGATGATGAAGATGGTATGTTCTTCTTGAATCCAGTCACTGGAGTCTTTAACCTGACTCGCATATTGGACTATGAAGTACAGCAATATTACATTATTACTGTCCATGCAAGAGATGGTGGTGGCCAGTTCACTACCATCAGAGTTTACTTCAACATACTAGATGTAAATGATAATCCACCACTATTCAGCATCCCCTCATACAGCACATCCTTGATGGAAAATCTGCCTGCAGGATCTACTATCCTCAACTTTAATGTTACTGATGCAGATGATGGTATGTGTTCCTTTGTATTCTAAACATTCCGATGGCAGATGCATGTCGCATGTTAGATATTAAGGCATTTGCTTATGAATGGGCAAATAATCCCTATAAAAACATTATTTATCCACAATAACCATGCAGTTGTATCTGAAATACCCATTTAAAAAAAAATCTAGATATTTTAGTTACCACTGTGTGTAAATGGTGACTTTTTTCATACTATATTTTAGAATGTTTCTATTTGACCTCAGTTTAAAAAAAAAGATGACATTTAATACATCTATACTTAGTGAAGTCAAGTACTGACTTCTCTAACATCCCTGATGGTCATATATATTATTAGAATGTTTTACATATTAAACTATGTAGGCACAATGAGAACAGAATACTTAATAATATTCTTAATGTGAGTTTAAATCAGATCTATAAAACTGGTTTTATTTTAATATTTTATTTGGATTTGTTTTTCTTAATATTATTTTAAAACAAAATACATAATAGATTCTAAAACACTACAAGGAAATATGTGTGAACCTCATCGGTAGTCATTACAATGCCCCTGGTTAAATGTATTGTATACTATAAGGGAAGATGAAGGGACGATGTCAGTGCATGTCAGAGAAATGCTTAAGTTAAGAGGTTTTAATCCTTGAATTATTCACATGAAGGTTTACAAGATATCAACATGTAGGGATTTAAAGGATAATAATACACATAATTTGTTCCGCAAACAGACTGTGTCATGTACTGTATGCCTATAATGACTAATCTATATATATATAAAAGTCAAATGGTGTATGTGTGCGTGCGTGTATGTACGTTCCCTTACTCCTTCCACACCGTTTGAGCTAGAGCCTTGAAGTTTGGTACAGTTATAGGCTTTAGGGTCCTAAACAGGGTAAGCATCGAAAATTTTTCAAATCTCACCTCTGATGCCCCCTAGGGGTGAAATTCTTTAAAGCCCATCCACATCAGCTGGGCAGCAGGTTAACACCTGCTGTTCTCTGTGACATAGTTATGATGTAATAATACCCCCCTCCAACGGACCCCGCACTCGCTCAGCTCTCTGCCCCCTCCCTCCCTCCAACGCCCCCCCCACTCACTCAGCTCTCTCCCCCTCCCCACCTACAACGGCCCCCGCACTCGCTCAGCTCTCTCCCCCCTCAGGTAAGACTCAAAATTTTTTAAAATCTCCCCTCCTCCCTCCACTCCAACGCCCCCCCACTCGCTCAGCTCTCTCCCCCCTCCAACGGACCCCGCACTCGCTCAGCTCTCTCCCCCCTGCTCCCCTCCAACGGACCCGAGCAACGCCAGGTATTTTTGCTAGTGAAGAATAATTATTTCATGTGTATATAGAGAGAGATATGTAGGTATAGATAATACTTTAAAATATTACTGCATGGGGTATTTGATTTTATTAAATGTAAACAGACATTAATGAGGTTGACTTTTATAAAAATTACCTGAAAAATGTAGATATTATAAGTGAACGAGAATCCATCTTATGTATACATCACTCAAAATAACATCAGTGAAGTAATAAAAGGATAACAAACACACCAAAAAGCACAAAAAAGCAAATGAAAAAGCAACTAGGAATGGGGTATAATGCTTGGCATTGAATTTTCTCTTGATTTGAATGACCGCCTGAATGTCATTAAACATTATAGACCTTATTATCCATTGCTTTGCACTTTGTTCACTTATTTATACTGTGCAAAATGGACATGAAATACTTCCAGATCATAAGAGTAGCATTTTATACCTACTTTGTACTCCTATTCCATAGGTGTACATGACAACACAAGGTGTGAGGCAATAAAGTGCAATATCCCCTATTACTACATGCTGGGTTCACTGTAGTATACAGAGAACAAGGTGACCAGATAGAAAGTGTGAAAAATCAGGATGGGGAGTGTGTGTGTGTGCGCGCAGGGGGGTGCCTGTATAAGAAAAAACCCTAAATATCGGGAGTGGCCCTATAAAATTGAGACATCTGGTCACCCTAAGTGAGAAACAAGGTGGTTGTTTGGACCAACTTTGTGTGTGTGACACAAACTTCAGATTACCAATATCATCATCATCTTTTAAATCTCGACATGCTGACACCTTTGTAAACCTTCATGCTATATGGTTGGTCCAAAGATATTATCTAAGTCGCCCACCTTGTCTCTCTAAACATGGGACCACCACAGCTACAACGCAACACACATAGTATACTCCGTATAGTAGACTTTATAAAGCAACCTCTGTAACTTCAGCAAATATTACAAGCTATGTTGATGTTTCAATCCTGAAATCTCTATCCAGGTAATTTCCTGCACACTGGTGTAAAACAGGGTAACAGCTTGCAGATAATTATCTCAATGTATATTAATAGACTGTTGTTTTATGGAAGTTGTCGATCATGTATGTTCAGTCATATGAATAGCTTGCAGGGCTATGAAAGGCATGTTGTTTTATATCAGGCTGTTTTTTCTGTCAATCCAAAACAAACATTAGTAAAGTTTGTAAACGCCTGCAGTAAGAAAATACTTCCATTGTTATTTTCCTGTTTGACCCGCCTCTTGGGAAACAACAGTTGTTTGCAGCAGTTTGAGTTGCTTTTATATATAGATGGATAGTAATATCAAAGAAAGTCTGCTACAGTTTTTAAATCTGTGCAAAAAAAAAAACCCCTTATGCATTCATTCTTGTATTTTTGTTTCTGGTTTTTGCTTTTTGTTTTTGTTTCATATGGACTTAACAGAAATGTTTATAACCTGAGTAACGTCCTCAGAAACCAGAGCAAACTATTGACTTAGTTTGTAACAGATGTAGAAAAGAGAGACTACCACAGAAAAAACAACAACGTCCAAGTAAGATGTTAGGGTATCTACTGGTCAGGTCCAGCACCCTGTATGTGCCAAAATGAGTGGGAAAGGGTTGGTTCTTTCTTGTCCCATTAATATTAATTAACCAAGTTAAAAACTTTAAAGAGCTTGACATCTCTCTGTCCTAGTTTTGAAGGGAAGCATTGTCAGAGAGAAAAGATAAATCCGGTGAGGCGGCTAGCTACTATTCAGTCTTGACAGTGATCACTGTGGAGGAGTCCTCTCATCTTGTATAAAGGAAGTCAAGCTCACAATAGCAATACAGATGAAAGATGCTCCCACCTCCCATTAAGTGCATAGTGTTTTGTTTTGTTTTTAAATGGACATTGTCCCTAGTGAGACAATGGGTGAAATCTTGTCTCCATTAAAGACAATAGTAAGGCTCCCATTAACTTCAGTAGGGCCAGGATTTCAACTGACCATGTGAGTAGCCTGATGTTTCCAAGGTTCAGACCCAAGAGAATGATGAGATATTTGTTTGTTTTGTTTTAAAAAACAATACAAGAAATGAACATATTCCATCACATAGAAATCGACCGGGAAGTATAATAAAACTGTCATGAATTGGAAGAATAACAAATACTGGAAATTCAGGACTATTATGAACAAATATTGTCAGAGAAGTAAAATAGCATATGGGTATGAAGATAAAAAAAAGACTGAGTAATAAGTTGTATATGGAACAAGTGATAAAATATACCACAGAAAGAATTGGAAACAGAGTAATAAATGTAATGAAAGGGTTTCTAATTCAGTCATCTCCTTTAGGGTTCATTTTTCCCAATGAAAGCCAGTGGCCAAACACCAATTGATTTAAATGGGAGTAGGATTACTAGCTGATGAATTTCATAGTTTTTCATGCTATGACTACATTTCCTTGACATTTCAGAACATTTTCATGGGTAAAGTTATGCAAGTTAAAACCAAGCTAAACAAATGTATAACATTATAATACTTAGTGCTTCACTTGTTCAAAACGATATACAAACATTAATTAATTTATGTCGGGCATATAAATAAATTTATCTTTCCCAAATGTTATTTAAATGTATCATTTTTCATGTCCGGCTCCACATATTTAAAAGAGAATGATTTAGAGTCTTACTACTTTGAGAACAATAAAAAACACTGATTAATACTTTATATATACGAATCATTTATTTCTGGGAAGTTCAGTGAGTAGGGGAGAAGCTACTGAATAAAATTGGCAGGAAATACAAAGTAACGAGACACTTAAATGTCCAATTTGAGATTATGCACTGTAGAAAAAGACATTTAGAGAGGGTTAATTAGAATATAAAAATCCATTAAGTTTCAAACACAACCTTTATGACCAAAGAGGCTAAGTATAGAATTTTAAAATTATATATTTATGGTTTCAGTATTTATTGCAGAGACAGAAAGAAAATAGGTCTCAGCTCATCTTTTTAAAGAATAATATAAATGTTTAGAATGAGCTCTGGGCTTTTTTTCCCCCCCAGCATGTAACGTACCTAGTCGCTTAGTAGCTTTGTCAAGATTCAAAATGTATTTTTTTACAAAAATGTATAGATGACTTCCTTGTCCATAATTGCAACAGTTATGTTTCAGTCACAAGATAAGGGTTATTCATTTGATATTTTGAATGCTTTTTTGTATTTGGTAAATCATATCTGTACATTATTCTCTTTTTCTCTGTTTAATCTAGTTCTTGTTGCTTTCCCTATTGCTACTCTTCTTAAAATAATTATTTGATGTAACCTCTCTACCTTCTCTCTTTTCAACTTGTAGGTCCCTTGAAAGTCTGGGAGTCACTGATTACTCCCTTCCTGAGCAGCCTTTATATAAGACCTAGCCCAGCCCTGATTGGTCACCTCCAGTCTAAACCCTGATTGGCTCCCGGAAGGCCCTTTCCCATTGGCTACCAGTCTGTGCAGCTGCACTGGCCTGCCCTACCCCACCACAGTGTTCTTTTGAAGTAAAACATCAAAAAATAAATAAATAAACAAATAAAAATGTGGCCTAATTAGAGTGTGTTGTTATCGTATGGATTTTTATGTCATTCAGAGGAAACATTTATGCACATTTACAGAAATGCATAAAGTTTTACAGTTTATAAATATTTTTTAATCAAGACTGTCAGCTAGCCATCTCTTCAGTAATGTTCCGATTCTTGATTCTGACATATAAAATAAAATATCCAACCTTACCACATCTCTGTTTAATTGCAGGTGACACAAAAAGTTATTACCCTTTATCACATTTAATTGCATTGTTTCATTTTGCCATTTTTATCTACCTCTAATGATGGTATTTACCATAAATTCAGAAACCTACTTCTGTATACTTCATATGCTCGACAAGAACAATGGAATTAAGTTACAGTCCTTATTTTTGTTTTGCAGGCTCTAACTCACAATTGTCCTACAGTATTACGTCAGGAGATAGCCTCGGTCAATTTAATATTGACAAGAATGGAGTCCTGAGCATCAAGCAGCCTTTGGATCGGGAAACTCAGTCCTTCTATAGCCTTGTTGTTCAGGTTCATGACATGGCTACTCTACCAGCCTCCAGATACACAAGCACAACTCAAGTGTCTATTATTCTACTGGATGTGAATGACAATCCTCCAAGCTTTATCTCTCCAAAGCTGACCTACATCCCAGAAAATACACCCATAGACACCATCGTGTTTAGAGCTCAAGCAACTGACCCGGACAGTGGTCCTAATAGCTATATTGAATATACTCTGCTGAGGCCTTTGGGAAACAAATTCAGTATTGGCACTATTGATGGTGAAGTAAGGCTCATTGGGGAACTTGACAGAGAAGCAGTTGCTAATTATACCTTGACTGTGGTAGCTACAGACAAAGGTCAGCCATGCCTTTCTTCATCTACAGATGTAGTTGTAGTAGTCCTTGATATCAATGATAACAACCCCCTGTTTGCACAAAAGCTATATAAAGTAGAGGTAGGTGAAAATACTCTGACAGGAACAGATCTGATCCAGGTGTTTGCTACAGATGGAGATGAAGGCACAAATGGACAGGTTCGCTATTCCATAATCAGTGGAAACACCAATAATGAGTTTCGGATCGACTCTGTTACTGGCGTGATAACAGTAGCCAAGCCTTTGGATCGAGAGAAAAAGCCCTCCTACTCATTAACTGTTCAGTCATCTGATCGTGGAAGTAGCCCCAGGACAGACACCACCACAGTCAGTATTGTTCTGATGGATGTTAATGATTTTATTCCTACATTTGAGATTTCTCCATATTCTGTGAATGTCCTTGAGAATTTAGAGACACTTCCAAGCGTTATTCTTCAGGTCAGTGCAATTACAATTTGCTTCATCAAAAGTTGAACGTATATTGAGATTTGTACAGTTGAATAATTAGTGTTTTTCATTACGTAATTGTATAACAGCTTCCTCCCTCCCCCATCTTATAGATACATTGGAATTTTTGAAAGTCATTTCATTCCCCCTGTTTCCACTTCCATCCCCCACACCACCTCAACCTGTTCCTTCTTTCTTTCAAACCTCCCTCCTTCTCTATTTAAGGTGATGCACTACTACAATTAGAGTGCCATTCAGTGTGCTCAGACAGCAACAGATATGATATTCCCTCCAATTAGACAGGTTCCTGCAAAATCATCTGTGGTTTTTGCTGAGCCTAAAGCTGGCTCCAAGGCTGGTCTTAACAATACATTAAGATGCGGAGAAAAGGAGTAAATTGTTAATTTTGTATTTTAAACCAGCACTTTAAGACACTCATCACGCCTTTTAAATTAAGTCAGTTTGCTTGTACAACCAATTTTTAATAAACCTCCATGCACTGTAATTCATTCTGTCACACATGGAGTATTTCCTGTTCTTTGCCATAGAAGGTAATCTTGATGACAAATATACATAAGCATGTACTCTTCAATTATTATTATTTGTTATGATCTGCTTATGTTGCTTTTGTAGGTTATAGCAAGGGATGATGATCAAGGTCTAAATGGTAAACTTACATACCTTCTTGTTGGTGGAAATGAAGACAGTGCCTTTACACTCTCAGCCAGTGGAGAACTCCACCTGGTACAAACCCTGGATCGAGAGACTAAGGAGCAGTACATCTTGCTGATCACAGCTGCTGATTCAGGTAAATCAAATGTGCAGACCACCCAGGCTGCATTTTTTTTGTTATTTGCAAGCTTTGCAAAGCCTCATTTTGGCATATAGAAACATAATTGAAATATGTGTTGTTTATAGTAGTTATGTGTAAAGTTAAGGACCTTAAGTTACATGAACACAACTAGAATGAAACCCTGGTTCCACCGAAGTCCATAGGAATTTTGTCATTGACTCTACTGGAACCAGGATTTTACCCCGTATTTTAGATGCCTGCATGTACTCCGGGATTCTACAGCCACAGAATTTGCTGCAGAATCCAAGTGTTCTTACCAAAAATTTTAATAACAGTAAAAGTTTTGTTATCCTACATATTGGGGAAATGAGGGTTGCCGAAAAGTCAAAAATTCCAGTTAACTAAGAGGGAGGAAGTTGACTCACATCTTGGGATTGGGGTACAAGACGGGGTGTGGGGTGCCCCTAGGAGGGAGTTTGGTTGTAGGAGGGGTGTCAAGGGAGGGGTCAGGGAATGGGAGGTGTTGTGGAGTTCCAGATCTGGGTGCAGGGCCGGCTCTAACTTTTTTGCTGCCCCAAGCAGCAGCAACAACAACAATAACAAAAAGGGCTAAAGTGCTGCTGAAGCAAAAAAAGAAGAAAGGATCAGCCTGAATGTGCCGGCCCTTAAAATGTGCCCCCCCCCAAACATGCTTGCTTGGCTTCATGTCTTCACTAGCATTCCCTAACAACTTCTTCTTAATCTAGGAACCAATTCTCCCAAGTGCCTAAGAAGTTGTGAACATTGTGAACTTGTATTTAGTCACTGTGGGGTTCTTGAAGTTTTAGAATCTCACAGGCATACTCAACACCTTCCAGGATTTAACCCCAAAGTCCCCTTTGTTCTGATTTAGAGATATTACAGCATATGCCACCAATTAGAATACGTGAATGCACAGATGTGATTTCTAAGTAAGTGGGAGTGATAGATAAAATGATGAACTTTAGAATAATGTGATGGTGTTTCAGATGCTCCCCCCAAAACTCTTCTTGCATATTTACCAAGACACCAACTTGCAGCCATTCAAAAGTATTTTTTGGGTCTATTTCTAGCACATAAATCACATTGTGGCTTAGCTGTACCTTTCTTTATGGCAAAGTTGATGGGAGAAGAGAAGGTTTACTTTTTGCTCCATCTGGTGGAGATTCAGAGATGGGTAGACATTAAGCTTTGGCAGTGTGACAGAAATTGGAGCGGCAGCTTTTATCTTAACTTCTTTAACTCTTTGAATGTCATTGTGGAGAAAACTTTAGCATTCCAACCGTCACCATCCTATTATTTATTAGTTGCATGGATATTGAGTAACACATCTGGAAACCTGATAGCTGCCCCAGTCTACTGTTGAAATGAACTACAACTGCCTCATCTTGCATTTGCAGAATGGTGTGTTGCTGCACAGCAGAGCTAGAACAGATATGCAGCTACTAATGAAAACCCTTGTTCATGATTTTTTTTTCTATTTCAAAATAAACTAGCAACTAGATTACACGTAGTTTTAACACTACTCTTTGAAAAAACAAATCAGAGTGGATTGCTTGATATAATTAGCAGTTATTGGTATACCTCTTTGATTAATACGTTTTGTTTGAGACTCTTTTTGATGGTTTGCATTCTCCCTTTCGAGCATGCAGGACGGTAAAGGTTACCTTCATAGAAGCTATGATCCATTAACACAGGATTTTGTATATGTGCACCAGAGTTTATGTGAGGAGTTTACTTTCTTGCACAGCCCATGCAACGGCCACGCACCAGAGTCCTTGTGAACAAAGATTACCGTATTTTTCGCCCTATAAGACGCACTTTTTCTTCCCCAAAACGGGGGGGAAAAAGTTGGTGCGTCTTATAGGGCGAATGCAAAAAAAAAAAAAAAAAAAAAAAAGCGCCTCGCTCTCCCGTCCCCGCCGCGCGGGCGGGCTGCCGAGGTTCCCCCCTCCCCGCCGCGCGGGCGGGCTGCTGAGGTTCCCCCCTCCCCGCCGCGGGTGGGCTGCCGGGGTTCCCCCCTCCCCGCCGGACAAAAAAAAAAAAAAAAAAGCGCCTCGCTCTCCCGTCCCCGCCGCGCGGGCGGGCTGCCGTGAGCGTCCCGGTTCCCCCCTCCCCGCCGCGGAACTTTCAGCCCACCCGCCCGGCTCACTGTCAACCCCCCCGCCCGGCTCCCCGCAGCGGGGAGCCCGGCGGGAGCTGTCAACCCCCCCCCCCCGCTCCCCGCAGCGGGGAGCCGGGCGGGAGGCGGGGGGGGTTGATAGCTCCCGCCGGGCTTCCCACTGCGGGGAACCGGGCGGGAGCTGTCAACCCCCCCCCCCCCGCCCGGCTCCCTGCTGCGAGGAGCCGGGGGGGGGGGGGGGTTTGACAGCTCCCGCCGAGCTCCCCGCTGCGGGGAGCCGGGCGGGAGCTGTCAACTCGCCCGCCCGGCTCCCGGCAGCGGGGAGCCCAGCGGGAACTGTCAACCCCACTGCCCGGCTCCCCGCTGTGGGGAGCCGGGTGTGTGTGTGTGGGGGGGTTTGACAGCTCCCGCCCGGCTCTCCGCTGCGGGGAGCCGGGCGGGAGCTGTCGAGCCGGGCAGGAGCCGTCAGCCCGCCCGCCCAGCTCCCCTCTGCGGGGAGCCGGGCAGCCGGGTTGACAGCTCCTGCCCGGCTCCCCGGGGCGGGAGCCCCCCGAATAACGGATTTCGGATGCATCGGAAATTTTGTCCGTTGCATCCGAAGTCCTTTAAATCAGGGTCCGTTAAATCGAGGGTTTACTGTACATATTTTAGCATTATAATTAGAAATACCCTACAGTTTTTGTGTGCTAAACAAATAAGGCACAGATCCTCAAAGATATTTGGCTGCCTAACTCCCATGGGAGGATCCAGGCCTAAGCCTTTTTTTCTATCTTTGCCCCTAATCAATAAATTGTCTAGTCTATAAACAGAAACAGGTATTATTTCTGAAATATTTCTGCTAGTTTCACTTGAAAGTAGTTGAGAACCTGCCTTTTCAAGGAAAAATATGCCCTTTGGGATTGATTTACCACACCCTAAAAAGGTTGACTCCCAAGTACAAATGGTCGTCTCTCTTAATCTGGTGAGAGTTATTCCATTACCAACTAATACATGAGAACAGGCAGTAAATGAGTGCCATTCACCGTCAGGAAACATTTCCGAAGGGAAACTGCAGAAAGTTGCAAAAAGAAAGCTCTCACAGATACTTCTGTTGAAGACACTACCTTGCCAGGCAGTCTGGGGTTCATACAGGAGTACCTCAGAATAACACTGACTACTGGTGTGATTCACTTTTATGGGTTACTTTACTAGTCAGTATTTGTCATTTTATTTCATTCTCTGTTTTAAAAAGATTTGGATGTTTGTAAAGGTCAATTTGAAATAAATATGTTTAGTTAGAGTAAAGAAAATACTAAGTACCATTTACGGTATAATACAACAGACATAGTGAATTGCTACTATGTATTTCCCAAAGGAAGTAGCTTACTGCATGTAGGTGTTTCTACTCATTTATTTCAATCTGTATTATTTATTACCATAAGCAATTTAGAGAGCTTCCACTGTGGGGAAAGTACAATTCATTCACTGAGCTGGCTGTAGCTGAATTGTCAAGTTTCCTGTAGATTTGCTTAGACAAATCCCTTGAGTGCCTGCAAATATACACATAAGAGGCTACAAAGTTTACCATAGTGTATGGCAAGCTTGAGTAGGTCACAATGATATGCAACATGTATCTGCAGAGAAAAATGAAAAGAGTAATATGTTTTACTCTTGGTACACCTCTACCTTATAGCCAGTTGCTTCCCACCCTTTTCTCCGTTTTTTTGTTTCCAAGTGCCCACTTTCTCTTCTCACCTTTGTGCTTTCCACAGATATAACCCCCAACAAACATTCACTTCTATCATCAATTAGCTTTCCCTTTCCCTGATCAAGTTAGGCATACAGTCACCAGTAGAGAAAACAAATTGAGTCGGATGCCAATGTCAGTTTACAACCATTTGTAGGGTTCTTAGCAAAACAGATAGAATTCCATGAAACAAGGAGAACAGCAATGACCACATCATCTCACACATACAAACTTAACTTAACACTTTTACTCCTGCCAACCTGTAGTGCACAGTGTTACAATAAAGCTTTGTTCATTCTGGGCTGGACAGGCATGTGTTTGGGATGGCTCAACATCATCAATTTACTGAGAATGTTCCAAGTGAGAATGATGACAAAGTGAGAACTGATGTTGGCATTGCCTCTGAAATATATATCAGGGTAGTTCAGGTTTCACCATACTACTGTACAATACTGATTGAAAAGAATAAAGGCATGAAGTGAAGATTTCCAACTGTGAACTGGCATGAGTGCCATCTTGTTTGTTTTATATAGACTTGCCAATTTTAGATATGCAAAGCAGGTATATCTTTTTTGAAAATGTATCTAAATAGGCCCTTCTCTTTCTAATACCCTATTGCTTATAGTTTAGGTTAAGTAGCTAGAATCATAGTTCTTGATACCCAGAAAGTCCAAAGGCAAGCAAGAATTATAAAGCTATTTGAAATGTAAACTGTTACATTCTCAAGCTGCTGTAGTTTCATCTTTTGCCTAAATGTTAGTCGATACATTATACTTAGCTTTGTAAATATTAAGTAGAAAGTGTTTTAAGAGTACTTTTTTCATGGATATGTCACTTTTACATGAAACTGAGACAACTGTGTTAGTGAGTTTGGAAACTGCCAACTGTGGACAGTCTTGTGTGTGTGTGAATACTTCATCCTCTTGAAAGAATAAGAAGATAAATACTTGAGTGGTGACAGCATTATGCAAGGAAAATGTCTTGGTCTTTGAGCACTATTAAAATTTTCTAGTCATGGTGATCTTAAACCCTTGCTTAAACAGCACATTACACCTTATAAATTGAAAGTCTGTTAGTTAATTCTTCACCTCCAGGGCTACAATTTCAAGAAGCTAATTGCTAGGATAAGACCTGTAAAACATGAACGTATGGCATGAATACTTATCCTGAAGGTTAATCTTTACCAGTTGTATATGTGATATTTTAAAAGTACAGTTCAATAACATTCAACCATGATTAAAGGGAGCTCACTGTGGGATACACAGGAGTCATAAGCAGACAATATTGTCTTGGTCAGCGGTTTCTAAGGGAACTAGACTCCCTGGTGTTTTCCGTCTACAACAATGACTTAAAGAATAAAAGTAATTGTTGGTTTAAAAAATATATTTAAGTTCATCTCATTGTTTAAGTTCAATTTTATTTGTAACAAATGTTCAGTCTTCAAGGCCATTTGGAGTATGTACCCCTTGTGCCCACAAATATGCATCTTCACCCATTGCACATTCAGTGACTTACACACAATATGAACAGATATAGATGTGCACGTTTTACATGTGCATGTGAAAAGTTGCCCCTAAAGGCTCTTTCTAGAAATCATTTTTCACCCCAAAATGCATCTTTTTGCTGGGAAGCTTAACATAAGTCTGGGCTAAAATACTGTAATTTTACTATGCATATCAGTCTTCTCTCAGAGCCATCTGAAATGAGATGTACTAATGAGATCATTAGATTATAGGAAAGTATTAAGGGCTCTATGACACAATTAATTAATGCCCAAGATTTTCACTGTAGGAGATCTGAGTTTGATTGCAGCAAATTACTAACTGACATCTGTTTAGGTCACAAACCCATTACAGAAAATATTGTGAGGAGCTTGCACAGTATGTGCCAGCACTATTCATGGCTCTAACTGGACTCTGCCAGCCTTTCTCTTTCATGGTCAAAAGGGCTAGTGCGATCCTTGGTTACATTATCAGACAGATCTTGAATAGGGAGTTTATTTTACCTCTGTGTTTGGCACTGGTGCTGCTGGAATACTGTGTCCAGTTCTGATGCCCAAAGTTCAAGAAGGATGCTGATAAATTGGAGAGGCATCAGAAAAGTGCAGTGAGAATGACTAAGGTTTAGGAAACCTGCCTTGTAGTTGTAGACTCAAGTTGTTCAATTTGAGAAGCTTAAGGGGTGACATGACCACAGTTTGTAAGCACCTATTTCAGGAATAAGTATTTGA
Source organism: Sternotherus odoratus (assembly GCA_032164245.1). Classification (NCBI taxonomy): domain Eukaryota; kingdom Metazoa; phylum Chordata; order Testudines; family Kinosternidae; genus Sternotherus; species Sternotherus odoratus. The sequence goes on from JAVMKO010000004.1 coordinate 35,794,708, forward strand.
TAATGGACTCTTCGGTTCAATGGCTGGAAGTTGAAGCTAGACAAAATCAGACTAGAAATAGGATGTAAATGTTTAACAGTAAGGGAAATTAACCCCTGGAACAATCAGCTAACAATTGTGATGGATTCTCCATCACCAACAATTTTAAAATCAGGATTGGATATTTATATACTCTATGAATAATGTTTGGGCAAGTTTTATGGCCTGAGTTATACTGAAGGTCAGACTGGATAATCACAGTGACCCCTTCTGGCCTTGGAATTTATGAATCTATGAATTCTAAAATTCACCTGACTTCTTAAAAAATAATTAAAAAGATGATGGATTACAGTCATGTGTTGCCTTATCTGTCATACTTAATGTAAACCTTTATTGACAGGTGAAACTACACACCACAGTGACTTCCAAGAACCCATTAATTTCACTTGGGGTCCTTCATACCAAAAGGTTACTTTCTGAAATTACTGATCATTTGGATCAAGCCACATATTCTAAAGCAGCGGTCATACGTTCCTTGATGGGAATGGGAACTTCTGCTTTCTAAAAGCCCTCTTCCCCCCTGCAGCCTCAGTAGGAGCAGCACAAGAAAGAAAACCTTTAGCCCTTCAAGGAGTGTATACACTCCCCTCCTTGTGGCTGATTCTGATGGGTTGAACACAAAGGCACACCATAACCCTAATGGCTCCCCCAGCACCAAACAGGAGGGTTTATGAGCAATTCCCCCAGCTCTGGGACACCATTTTGTTCTGGGAAGAAAAGTTCTCTCACGTCCCTCTTTAGGATTAGAGTAGGACTGGGGCTTGGAGCCTTATTGAGAAGATTGTGTTCATTGTGCGTGAACAGTGAGCGTGTGCAGATGGTTAAACCCCCCTCCCCAACCTCAGGTGTTCATGTTGGTGCACTTGGGCAGATGCACAGCGTAGCTGTGATCATTCAGTGCGGTCTAGTTCCCTTTGAGACTGGAATTGGAAATGGATTAGAAAAACCATCTCTTAAACAAGGTGAGGGATGGGACTGGTGCTCCTAATATCTGGAACAAGAGAGAGACAAACCTTGAATGAAGAGAGGAAGGATCTGTCTTATGGTTTTTGGACCAGGTTAATGGGGTGGGAAGCTGGCAGCAGCCTTTACCCAGGTAGTACAACTTAAAAAAGGAAGCATGACCTGCACTGTATGAGATATTTCCAGGAAGTTCCTAGATGTGTTACTTAATAAAGTCACAGCCAAGTTAAATAACGTTCCTGGTTTCTTCCCTTTCTTACTGTAATGTCCAGGACAGTGGCAGTCTGATATATCTCTAGGGGAGCAAGTTCTCAATCTAAGATTTTCAAATTAGGATGCAAAGTGCCTTTGTAATTTTATAAGTGTTTCAGCTTAACCAATATAATTATCTTTAGTTTCTCTTCATGAACCAGTTGTCTTTTTAGTGACTAAAGAATTTTCTCACAACCCCTATGAGAGATTAATCTACCCCTTGATATCATCCAGCTCTGCAACAATCCTTTGAATTCCGAGCTCTGATTGTAATTTCTTACCTCCAGTTCTCCTGTTTAGTCACACACGCAACAGAAACCTCAGTTTGATGCAAAGTTCATAGACACTAGTTATGATATGAAAAAGATCATTTTATTTATAAAATCAAATACATGTGTTTTTTTAAAATAAAATAAATAACACAATAACCCTTCCTTTCATGTATATACCAACCTCACACAAATGTAAAACATTAGGCAGTAGTGTTAGTCCAAATGAGCTGCATAATATGATGTGATGAGTCTCAGGCTTTGCTCCATAGAATCTTGGCTAGAGCTGGTCATAAATTTTCTTCTGGATTAATTTTCTGTCTAAAATGCCAATTAATTGAAATCAAAACATTCTATGGGAATTTTTGATTCCAATGGACCTTTCAAAGGAAATCAGGCAGTTTTCCTGTCAGCTTGCCTGCCCGTGCACCTCCCCAGCAGTCCACCTATAGGGCTGCAAGGGAAGCAAGGCTTCCCTGACTTGTTGGCCAAATTACAGAAGCACCAGGGCTCCCAGGACTTTCTCTAATTTTGTTCCTTTTAAGTAAAATTTCAGATTTTCTCTGACTGAACCCAGGAAATGCTTCACTTTTATGATACTTAATAACAGGATCCTTAAAAATACTCTAAGTGCTACCTCATCATAACAAACCATCTAAGAACTGGGACTAGAAATCTAGTTGTAAAACTCTGAAATCCAGACCTTTTTCTCTTAGAGCTCTTCTTCAGGCATTACTTCCACCTGTCTGGAGTTGGCTCTTTGAGTCCATCTTCCCCACTTTAATCTGCCTTGAAGCAGTTCCTCAGAAACTCCACAGCTAAGCACATCCTTTTGTATGATAGTCATCCGTCTACTTTTGGGCCTTCCAAACTTTCTCATACCCTACATTTTTAAGTTTAAGAGGCTTGCTTCCTATATATTCTTCTGATCCTATTTTCACATGCCCAAATTATCTAAGCCTGGATTCCCCCCTTTTCCCTGTAATTGGTACCACCTTGTTATGGGGTATATAAACCCCACAGAAGAAGCTAAGGGGCAGTTCTGGACCTAAGTTGCCCTTGTTCATCGCACCTGCAGAGCCTGCGCTAGTTGGAGGAGGAATTTAAAGGATAGCCAGACAGCTCAGAAAAGGGACAACAGCAGATAAGATAGGGGGATGGACCTATCATGAGAACTCCGCAGGAGGTCTTGCTACAGGGAAGAAGAGCTTAAGCAGCAGCTACCTCAGATCCTAGAGGAGGGACTAATTTGTCATTAAGGAATAACGAACCCTTTACTCTATTTTTTCTTGGATTGTTGTGACACTGTGACAAATGTGTTCGTGAGACTGTGTCCCTGGACTGAGAAACTGAGTGGCAGGAGGTGACCCACGAAAGCTTGATATTGCTGGGTCAGATCCTGATAGCGAGGGAGGGCCCAGGCTTCCCTTACAGCCAATCACAAGGGTGGCATCACGCCCTCTCCCCGGCCCCTTTGAGGTAAGGGGAAAGGGGTGGGGTAAAGACATTGGAAGCCCTGAAATAAGGGTATGAGGACTTCTGAGGCCCGGAGTTGGGTCAGAAACTCCTTTGTGGATGATGCTGGACATTTATACGTTCTTGGTCTCAATTATCCTGGAAAGGGGTAGTCTTCAATAGTGACTTGGCTAAAGGTCTGAATTACTATCTACCATCCACTGCCATGCCAGAGTGTCCATCAGCAGGGATTGCTACAGATTGGAGAATTGTTACCCAGGGATCTAACCACTAGGCCATACTACCAACAAGTCTAGGCCTGTCACAACACAATTAAAACTACCATGTCAAAGTAAAGTAAAGAGTAAAGTCAAACTATTACACCTACTTGCTCCAGGCACTTTCATGGTTGTGGTATGCCATTGCATCTGAGAGCATTATTTTTCAGTTTGATTGAAAAATAATGTTGCTTCTGCAACAACTTCTTCTAGGACTGGTGCCATCATACCTTGGTTTGGTTTTATCAGATGGCATGATTCTGTTAATTCATAAGCCTTTCAAAGTAATTTCTCCACTGTTCCTTAATCTGGTTCTCATTGATTAATTCAGTTCTACTTTTATCTTTAATTACTTTGATCTCACTTATACCTTTACTTTTCTTATTGCAAGTCCTTGCCAATCTAAATGTTTCTTTCTCATCCTCCTTCATTTCAAGATTGGCATATAAACCTTCCTGGGGTTTAGCTTTAGAGTCTGTCACCTTTTACTTTATCTTTTTGGCTTTTTTGTACCCCTGAAAATCCTGCTGTGGGAGTATCGCTTGCCAAAGTTTAAAACACTTTTTATTTTCCTTCATAGCCTTTAAAACTTCCTCATTCCACCACCAAATCTCATTGGAGAAAATGGCTCTTGCTTTTGTTTCACCAATGAGTTTCTTTGCACAATCTTGAATTTTGCCTTTACATCTGGAGCTAAAGGATGTTATCCTTGAGCTATCACCTATTGAAATAGGTGGAAACAGGATTGGCTCCCGAATCACCCACAACAAAAGTAATTAAGAAGATTGCTTACTTGCAATTTTTTAATACAAATATATTGGGTTTGCAAATTTTGAAAGGGATTTAACTACATGAAATGTTGAAGAGATAATGAAAAGCTGTTCTGGAGGTAGAGGAAGATAAAAGTCAGGTTTTTTTTCAAAAATAGGAAACTTTTAATGACCCATAACCCAAAATTTCCTCCAGATTTTGCATACACATTCTCCTTTGTGTTCAGGGTAAAATTGAGAGGTTTTAAGTCAAGTTCATATTCCAAGCTGAGTTACATGGATACAAAAATACAGCTTTATAATTGATGCTGTTTGCAGACTTAATTGTGAAGAGATTACAACATCTCCATAATTATTAAAAATACACCAACATGGAGCAGTGGACCCTGTCTGCCTTTTAATGCATTTAGGAAGATTGGCTGCTCCACTGGGATAAAAACCTTGTTTACTCCATGAAAAAGTTAACGCTTTCTAAAAACACACACAACTTCCAGTCTGGGACCCATTCACTGAATATTTGACTGCAGGAATGAAATCAGCTTAGTTGCAAAGCAACAGATTTCAGTTAAGCAAAAATTCCATTTCTGTTGAATTGCTCTCCGTGTTTCAGGATAATGATGTGTTTAATTTACGGGGGCCCACAAAAAATTGTAATCTGCTTGCAGTTTGAAATTTAGTTAGTCATTTGGTCTCATTCATTTTATTTTACTTAATCTTTTTGTGTTCTTTTTGTAAAGCAGGTGCCTGTACCTTTTTTTTACAAGTCTATTGTCAATTTTTTAGCACTTAATTGTGATATTTTAGTACTTACAAAGACTTCAGGCTTCTGGGTTTTGAAAGGAATAACAGCTTCATTATTTCCCAAAGTGTAAGATATGCCACACATGACAAGACCCAGAACCTGTTCATATTTTGAAATGAACAATTTGTAGATCACAAACTAAACAACATATTTCTGTTTTTGTATTTTATTGTTATCTCTATGCTGTACAGCATCATATAACTGAGCTGTTTTGCTAAGCTTTCTTTTATAGTATTCAGGAGTTGCCTTGCCTAGTATTTGTCAATTTCCTCAGACTGTTTCCTTCTATCAGTCCAGATTCACTAAAGATTTTGGTAATCATTTCTCCTTCCAGCATCTATGATATTTAAAGCTGAACATATGTTAGAGAAGATGCTGTCATGTACTTGAGGATTACAGTAGGTCAAAAGAGATTATTCTGCCCATATGTTCCAGAATTAAACCAGATGAATATAACAGGTGTTGTTTCACAATAACCATATGCTAATTAAAAAATGATATACCTACAGTTATCTCTCCTTTTGTCTAGCTTTAAATGTACATAAGTGCAGAAATAATGTGTAATGGTGAAAGGGAGAAAATATTTAGTTCCATACATTTGGTGTGACTGCATTACTCACGAGTATTAGAGCAAAATATTAGAGCAAAGTGGAGTCGCAACTGAGTTATGATTAAGTCATTCCAAAAAACACACACAGAGAAAGTCATTTTTTTCTCTGTGTTTGTTATTCTGGCTGTGTGGAGTGGAAATTCTGTGAGATGAAACTATACCTGCGTGTACTGTGCCTACTACAACCTGCAATTAGTTTTCTTACAATTCTGTAAGGTGCAAGGAGTTAATGTTTGTTCCCCCTTCCTCTTATGGAAGAACATGGGTGATTACACTGTCCAAAGCTGAAGATTTTCTGATATCCGTGCATATCATTGGAGACCAGCCAGAAGAAAATGTTTGCAGGTGGACTAGAAGAAGGCCCCTGGTAGATCTCCTCCAAAAGTGCATAGTATAAGTAGCAGGAAGAGCACCTTGCTTCTGAGCAGCTACCAACCCTCTAGATTCCCTGTAGCTTCCTGGTAATATAGCTTCTTCACAGCTCCCATGCTTATGCCAGCCCTGGAACTTCTTTTAAAAAGGAGGGTTCCACTGCACATAGAGGGTAATTGGCACAAGCTACAGCAACCTTGGTCCGTAATGTGCACCAGTTTTCCCCAGAGATTTGGAAGAAATGGAATCTGGAGGAGACCTACCTGCTGTCTTCCCTATCACACGCTCCCTGACATGCCCCTATCCACCTGTTTTCTTATATGCTTTGGTTTCTTTTGTTGTAAATACATTAATGTAAAATGTCTATCTTTATGAACTCGATACTTTTTATTACTGAGGTTACCAAAAAATTCTACAACAATTCCAGATTTAAGTGTGCCTACTATGTTTCCTGTTTATTTCACATGAAGGTCTGCAGCCATTTGTCTGAATTTATTTAAAGTGGATATAAGTTTGATTCATAGTGACTGACCACTAGAACGTAAATGCTTAAATTGGCTTTCATATAGACCCTGATAATGTAAACCAGGCAAAGAAATTTCAAAAGTCATAGCATATTAAATGCTAATCTGTTCCTCCAGATATTAAAGGTTTGCTTAAACTGTCATTCTAATAATCTACATTTCTTCAGTCAGCGTTAACATTAGAAGCCTGTATTTTATTAATGCCTGACTTTTTTCCCCCTCTTGAGTAAACCCTTTCAACCTGGATATTCTGGGCTATTGCAGGATCTATGTGGTTTTTTGATTTGATGATAAAACACTAAAGAAACATTCTAAAAAAAGAGGGAACCCTCAAGGAAATACAATTTTTAAAAGATTGAAAATAAACCAAAATATTACTAAAATTACTATAAATTACTGATAATAGGCCACATTCGGACATACTCTCACCCTGTGCAATCTTACTGAGGTCTGCACAAAATTTGGTTCATGTGGTCAAGCTGTGAGTACATGGGCATCTAGGGAGTGGGCAGAAGGAGTCTCTTGTCACTGTTAGTGGTTATTATGTTTGCTTAGTTATCACGAGGCCAACTGATTTAAATGGAATCATAAACCTCTTAAAATGAACTAATGAATCTTGTCCAAACTCCTGTACGACATAATTTTAAGCTCTAGAATCTCAGGACCTTCCAGGGTTCAGAATGAGGGCTAAGTGGGAAGCAAGAAGTCTTCTTGTTCCAATGGGACAAAGCTCTATTTGTTAGCACTGTTGGTTTATGGGATGTTGTTTAGATAGATTGCTTGGGGTGTTTTAAAGGGCAATTGTTTGTAGTTGTCCGGGGTTAGAATGTTAGGATATGGACTGGACCTTGATTCTTGGGCAGAAGGCAGCAGAGGGGAATCAAAAATGCATGATAAATTAAATAAAAACTTTACACAATCTTTAGGAGAAACTGATACTGTAGGGTGATCACTCCTGTTGGCTTCAAAAATCTTTGAGGGCATTCAGCATCTGTCTGAAGGAACTTGGTACCTCCACAGGTTTGTTCATTACAAAACACAATATTTTCAGTTCACTTTTAAGATGAAAACTTCTAGCAGATTTGTTTGTGTAAGAAAGCAATATTTGGGCCTGATTCACTACTGTGTTACATCAATTTTAATTTTTAGTATCTGATTTAGTGCTTTTCTGAATACAGATGGTCTTAAGCACATGTTCAAGTACTTTTCTTATTCAGGGCCAAGATTTGGAGCCACTTTTGTACATAGAAATCAATGTATTTGTGCATTAAAAAGGCATGGAACCACTCCCTTCACACCACCTCCTCCTCCTCATCTTCTCATCCAAAAACACCTTTACAGACAGGGGAAGCAGTATAGCATCACCATCCATGCCCGTACATGGTTTGTTCCTTCATTTAGCCCAGCCAGGTCATGCCCCTGCATCTGATAGCCTGCCATCTAATTGATGGTTGACCTTTAGGTCCACTGTCATTGGTTTCATTTGCATTATTGTCTTTGGGATCCTATCATCTGTTTGTCTTTTACAATGTCCCCACCATCATAATCTTTTTGATTGCAGCCAATACCATACTCTGATTTCTCAGAAGAGCCTACTCTCCTAACTTCTTCATTTGTCTTAAAATTATTCTATTTTACATATGCCATCTTCCAAAGATCTCTCATTTCTACTACTTTCATCTTTTGATGTCTATTTCATTTAATGTAGCTGTTTCCAAAGAGTAATACTGTTAGTACACTGTTTTGATAATATTATGTTTGGTTCCAGATGAAAAAGTATCAGTCCATAATTTCACACAGCTCTTGTAGCTAAAGTACATCTCCTTTTAACCTTATGCTTGATGGAACTTTCGGCACTGATCAAGCTTCCTAAGTACATATAAGATTTTACTTGTTCGGTGACTCCGCTGCTTCATTTCAATACTTTATCTCTTGTCCCTTTTCCAAGATACAATAAATGACAAGAAGACCAAGTGGTTATAAGTTCAAGTCGACTACACCCATTTTCCAAGAATAGCAAAAAGTATCATTAATTCAAACGTGTGTGCCAGTTGTACAATGTCATCTGCAGAAACTTAAGAGTTTAACTCTTTACTCAATGTCACACGTTCCTACTCTCTCACTCTTAATGTGAAGTTTAAGAACATGATGAACACTGCAATTCCATGCCCCCTTGTCTTAAACCAAACTTTGATTTGAATTAGTTACTTAATTATCCACAAGTTCTTCGAGTACTACAGGAGTCTTTGTACATGACTTTTATAATTGCAGTTATCGTATCTGGAACTCCATGTGATTTTACTACTTTCTGTAATGCTTCCCTCAATCAAATGACTTAGTGAAGTTGACGAAAACGGCAAACATCTTTAATCCCCATTCTGACTCCCCCCCCATCAGGTGTCAGAGTGTGAATATCAGATCAACTGAACTTGTGCCCACACTGTTCCTTCTCTACTACTTCCTCCAAAACGCATTTATCTGTTGCCAGCTATTTTCATCATGATTTCTCCTGGTACTGATAATGATCTTGCAACCCTGGAATATTGTCTGTTCCTGCAGCTTCACCATTTCTTCTTTTTCTATTTCTTTTTCTGATGGTGGTTCAATGCTCAGATACATTTTGTCTTCCAAGCTGCCCTGTTCATCTAACACGTCTAGAGTGCTAGCTTCTGGCTGAACTTCAGGGTTCTTCGTTTTGTCAAAATGATCCTTCTATATTTTCAGCACCTCTTTGGCATTTGTTGTCAGTTCACCAGTGACCATTTTTACCACTTGCATCATTGGCCTGATTGTGCTTCCACACAATTTAACCACATTTTCATATCCTGTTTTCTTGATGTCTTTTCTAGTTATTGAACTTCTTCTTCCCAGACCTTTTGCTTATCCAATTTTTGTGATTCCTTCACCGCATTGTGCAAATGTTTTTACTGCTTCTGCTTTCCCAGCAGTCTTGGCTTGTTTATACTTTTCCTGCAGTGTTCTTGTTTTGGGGTTTTTCCAGGTTATCATTGTTTGCTTAGGCCTTCCAATAACTTCCTCGACTGTATTTTGTATCACTGTCTTGAATATTTTCCATCCAGTCTGTGGTGAGATTTCTTTGTCATTGCAAATCAGTAGTTTGGAATGTTCTCCAAGATCAACTTACATATTTTCCTCACAGAACTGTGCTTTAACTTGTTAATATCAAATTTAGCTCCAGTTGCAGTCATCTTTTTCTTGGACTTTAACTTCATTTGAATCTTTCCCATTAGTAGACGTGATCACTGCCACACTCGGTACACTTATGGATTCTTAACATCAACAGTGCCTAGGGCCTTTTACTGAAAATAATGTGGTCAATCTGTGTTTTACTTTAACTGACTGGTGAGTTCCATTTAACCTTGTGTATATCTTTGTGAATACCCACGTACCACCAGTAATCAGATTATGCATCTCACAGCATGTTTTTAACCTTTCCCCATTATCATTTGCTGCCTCAGTGCTATGTGATCGAACACTGATCATTAACTTATCATGTTTTCACCAACCTTTTGCATTCATATCTCTCATTATCAAAATCATATCATGACCAGGGATCTCATCTATAGTGACATCTAACTGTTGATAAAGTCCTTTTGTCTCTTCCTCTTCTGCTCCTTTTGTTGGTGCAGAACAGCAGGTCACAGTTATGCATAATTTATTGTAGGCAGTAGCAAATCTTTATATGAAAATCCTCTCAAATGTCCATTTCCAGCTGCTGACTGAAGTCACTGTTCTCTTGTCCACCACTATAGCAACCTCATCCCTGTGTTTCGCTTGTCCACCTGAATGTTAGGTGTAAAGGAAAGTATAATTTCCAACTATGAACTCTCCTGTAAATAGCCAGTATGTCTCCTGTATGGCAGCAAAGGAAACCTATAACTTCCTTTATTCTTCTGCTACTCAGTCTTGACTGGAGTGAATAGAGTTCTAACATTCCAGCTCCCAGTACATGTTATATGTTTAGCAGTTATCTGAAATCCATGACCATTTCCATTTTCCATAGTCTTGGCATGCCTGGGTCAAAATCCAAATAAGTCAGTCTGGTTTGCTGTACTATTGCCTTTGGGACAATATAAAGAAAAACTTTTAATTTAATCTAGGAGAGTCCAAAGTCAGGGAAATTGCTAGGAAGCTGCTACCTCCCAGTTCATCAGAGGGCAGGAGGCCAGGGCCTAGGGCCTGTGAACCTAAAGAGGCCTGATATAAGAGACTGTAAAGCCAAAGGAGAAAGGCCAGAAAGAACTTGGAGCTGAGACAGCAAGGGTGAAGAGTGAATACTTTCGTATGGATACTCTTTGTCTTACAATATTAATAAACCTGACCCCCCAAAAAGGAGTCGTGAGTTTTAAACATTACTTGTATGATCTGTGAGTACCTTAAGGATACTGAAGAAGGAGAAACTGAGGCACTGGTTCACTTGATGAAGGCCTGGAAATGGTCACTCTGTAAGAACATTATTTTAATAACATTAATAACATTTTAATTTCTATGTTTTACATGGTTAAGTTATTGGTATGAGTGAAAAGGTTATCACTCCTTCCTGTAGGAATATAGTAGTAGTACAAAAATAACTTTCTAATCTGAAACAGTACAAATATATATATTTTTTCTTTTTGTGAGACCTATTTGAGACTCTACTCAGATAGAACTCCAACTTTTTCAGTGATAGTTTTGCCTGAATAAATAGCCCTGAATGATGGCTTGATCCAGAAAAGCAGTTATGTGTTGGCTTGCATGAATCAGGGCCTGATCCTATACGTTGCTGGGCCTCTGATTAAGTGCCCTCAACATCTGTCTACTTCATAGGGAATTGAAGACTCTCAACACCCTGCAGGGTTAAATCCAATGATAGAAGATAACAATGATGATTGTTAATTACAATAGCAACATTTATCAAGTGTCTCCTATTAAATGCTTGTAGTTAGTGTTGTGGGATTTCCCCTCCTTGGATTGTATTGGAGAGATTGAAGAGGTGTATGTCAGGCACCTGATGGACCAGAAAGGAGGAAGCTTCAGTGGGTGAGGCAAGAAGTAATTGGGGCCTGGACGCAGGGGCTGGTGCGGGGAATGGGGATAATGGGAAAATTATGGAGAAAGAAGTGGCAGGATGGATTGTTCACATCATCTTTTACATTTGTCCTTAAATTTCACCTCTGCTCTGATGCCTCCAGTGGCTGGGCCGCGGGTGTTAATCATAATCTTGTGCTGTGCTCCTCCCTTACTCTCCCATCTGTCTGCTTTATCTATTTGTTTCTTGTCATATACCGTAAGCTCTTTGAGCCAGAGATAATTTTTCCTTAATGTGTATGTGTAGTGCTTAGCCACAAGAGACGATCACAATACAAATAAATAATGCTGATGACAATAATAACAGTAATGACAGCATTGATATGATGTGAGAGTGGAGTAAAAAAAAATTAAAACCAAATCTCCAAAGCAGAGAGAACATCAGGCTTTTCTGCTAAATTTAGTGTTGCTAGATTCAGGACTGTCTGCAGGAATCTGCTGAGTTTTGTGTGATTTGGGTTTAGCATTTTTTTTTATTTATCCTCTGATCCCACTGAGAATTACCAAAAGAAACGACACCATCTGCTCAAGAAACTCCCTGAAAAATCACAGGAACAGATCTATACAGACACATGCCTAGAACCCCGACCACGGACATTCTATTTACTACCCAAGATCCACAAACCTGGAAATCCTGGATGCCCCATCGTCTCATGCATTGGCACCCTAACAGCAGGATTGTCTGGCTATGTGGACTCTCTCCTCAGGCCCTACGCTACCATCACTCCCAGCTATCTTTGAGATACCACTGATTTCCTGAGGAAACTACAATCCATCGGTGATCTTCCAGAAAACACCATCCTGGCCACTATGGATGTAGAAGCCCTCTACACCAACATTCCACACAAAGATGGACTACGAGCTATCAAGAACAGTATCCCCGACACTGTCATGGCAAACCTGGTGGCTGAGCTTTGTGACTTTATCCTCACCCACAACTATTTCACATTTAGAGACAATATATACCTTCAAGTCAGCGGAACTGCTATGGGTACCCGCATGGCCCCACAGTACACCAACATTTTTATGGCAGACTTAGAACAACGCTTCCTTAACTCTCGTCCCCTAATGCCCCTACTCTACTTGCGGTATCTTCATCATCTGGACCCATGGAAAATAAGCCCTTGAGGAATTCCACCATGATTTCAACAATTTCCATCCCACCATTACCCTCAGCCTGGACCAGTCCACACAAGCGGTCCATTTCGTAGACACAACTGTGCTAATAAATGATGGGCACATACACACCACCCTATACCGAAAACCTACTGACTGCTACACTTACCTACATGCCTCCAGCTTCCATCCAGAACACACCACTCGATCCATTGTCTACAGCCAAGCTCTAAGATACAGCCGCATTTGCTCCAGTCCCTCAGACAAGGACAAACACCTTCAAGATCTCTACCAAGCATTTTTAAAACTATAATACCCACCTGGGGAAGTGAAAAAACAGATTCACAGAGCAAGAAGAGTACCCAGAAGCCACATACTACAGGACAGGCCCAACAAAGACAAAAACAGAACACCATTAGCCATCACCTTCAGCCCCCAACTTAAGCCTCTCCAACGCATCATCTAAGACCTACAACCTATCCTGAAAGATGATCCCACACTCTCACAGATCTTGGGAGACAGACCAGTCCTCGCTTACAGACAGCCCCCCCAACCTGAAACAAATACTCACCAGCAACCGCACACCACACAACAAAAATACTAACCCAGGTACCTATCCTTGTAACAAAAGCCGATGCCAACTCTGTCCTCATGTCCATTCAACTGACACATCCTAGGACCTAATCATATCAGAGGCTCATTCACCTGCACATCGACCAATGTGATATATGCCATCATGTGCCAGCAATACCCCTCTGCTATGTACATTGGCCAAACCGGCCAGTCTCTACGTAAAAGAATAAATGGACACAAATCTGGCATCAGGAATCATAACATTCAAAAACCAGTAGGACAACACTTCAGTCTTCCTGGCCATTCCATTAAAGATCTGATGGTGTCAATTTTGAAACAGAAAAACTTCCAAAACAGACTCCAACGAGAAACTGAGGAACTGCAATTAATTTTCAAATTGGATACAATTAACCAGGGGCTAAATAGGACTTGCAAATGGTTCTTTCATTACACTAATTGATTGAATTTCCCAAGTTAATTTATCTTCAACACTTGCTATCTAGTGCAGACACAGAAATCCATTTCAAAAGGTATTTTTTTCTCCTGCTGATAATAGCCCATCCAGATTTAACAGCCTCTTAGAATTGGTATGCTAATGTACAACTTTTTTCTTCTTCTTTCTGTGTGGATAAATGCATCTTACTTCTGTTCCATTCTATGCATCCAATGAAGTGGGCTATAGTCCACGAAAGCTTATGCTGAAATAAACTGGTTAGTCTCTAAGGTGCTACAAGTATTCCTCGCATTTTTTATTATTATTTAAATAATGTCTTTACATTCAGAGATGCTTACTGTGGCTTGCAATACAAATTCCCTCACTCAAGAATAGGATCACCACATTTTAAAGCAATTAGCTTTGCAGCAGCATCAGAGACCCTAACGGTACATTTTTAGCATTGTATAGAAGGACTGTCATAGCTAAAATTCATGGAAAATGTACTAAATTATTAAATATATTCAGGGAAATGGGGAAAAATCCTGTGGTCCTCTGACAAATTGTAAGAAGAACAATCATCAGAAAGAACTGTTATCGATGCAGAATTCAAATCTGGGAACTAGGCCTGACCATGGAAACTACGTTTGTCACCACAAATATGCCATTTATGTGTAATGTAACTGACATAGTCACCAAATTTAAAAAGGACCAAAATCTTTGGTCTTTAGTCAAGTAGAACTTCCAGTGAAAGTGCTAAGAGTTCTGCTTGGTTGAGGACTGCAGAATTTGGCCTCATGTCACTGTTTTTCCTTAGAAAGTGTCTTCATGGATAAGTTCTTCTTATTTCTCAGTAACTGCACAAAAGTGGATGTGAGCTAGTCAGTCAGTTACAAGGGAATGAAAGTTATCAGAACTCAATATGAAAGTTGCAGCTGTAACTTATTCTTGCCAAAAAGCATCTTACCTAGGAACCATTGCTGCATCCCTGACTAATGCAACTACTCTTATTAACTTCAACTGGATTACTTGCATGAATAAAGAATACACACGTAAAAAATCTGTGGAATTGGGCCCTTTAATCCACTAAAGGATGGAATCCAAGGTCAAGACTCAGAATCCATCTTCAGTTCCCTTCTATTTCACCATTAGCTAAAGATTGCTGAAATACTGAAGATTGACAGGGTGGATTACAGAAAAAAATTAGAGTCCTAGATGACTGAAAATATTATGGGATATAGGCAATGGCTTAACTCCCAGTGACTTCAGTAGGGTCAGGATTTCACCCACAGAACTGTATTTGGCTTTACCAATTAAAATTCTACCCACATCAAAAGTGTCCAGAACTTTGCTAGACAGTGCTCCGTGTGGAATACGTTGGTGGTCTCAATCCAATTTTTAATGGACAGATATCACCATTACAAAAGTATTATTAAATTTGGCACCAATTTTCATCCTTTTCGACCATTTCACTTAAGAGGCCAAGGATTTAATAGCTGTGTAAGTAACAATACCATCTCTCTCTCTTAGTTATTCCCATCAGGTTAGTGTTGAGATACATTGAAGGAGCATTGTGGGAAAGCTTGTGTTTCCATTAGTTCTGTTGTATTTCTTCTTTCTGTGAATAAACCAAGGGCTTAAATTTCAGTTCTATCTATCCATCACCTTTAGCAAGCATTACATTTACTTTTAAAAGGATAAACTTCAAGCCTTTACTGTGAACTGACTTTCTTTTCCTGGTTGAGTTACACTATTAATGCTATTTGAATGTGATTTATCCTAGATTAATTTTTCTAGTATGTCTAAAATACCTAATCATCTGTGAAATGTAACAACTTTCAACTTTGCATTTCATTAACTGTCAGGTGAGTGAGTCAATTAAATGTATTTGGAATGCTTGTACCCGACACATGCAATAACTGAGGACTCTGTTTCATTTAATGTAGTAATAATAAACATTCCGTGAGCAATATTTCAGCAGTCAAGAACACTTTTTGTAGCCTTTTCTATCGGCAAGTGTTTGGCTAAATGACATAACTGAAAACAGGGTACAGAATGAATCAGACTGACAGCTTCATGTAAATTCTTGGCTGAAAGTACATTACTGGCAAAAAAGAATTACTCAATCCATAGCATAAAAAGAACTGCATTGTGTAAATTAGTGGTATCAAACATACATTCTTTGAGCTGGCAGCATCCAGCTCAGTGTTGTGATCCAGCCTGTCTGAGCAACAGACTTTAAAGTAAAACTTATGGAATTATTTGGTGCGTTTCTCTTTCCAGTTCTTTCACTCCCTTCTTTTGTGCTTTATGCACAGTTCCTTCATGTACTTTGGTTTTTGGCAGCTGTCCAGCTGGAGAGTTCATCACAGATTCTTCCTTCGAGGCAGGAGGGTACTGTAATAAGAGTTAAAACAGTGAGAAGTAAGTATTCTTGTTTCATAGACAAAACGGGGAAAGGCAGACTCAGAAAATGACTAAAGTGATTAGATTGGTTGGCAGAATAAATGTATTTGGTTCTTGCCCCAGAGTGAGTATAATAATCCTGGTAAAACTAATGATTTAGGCCCCTTGTTAACTTTTTCCGTGTCTTAGCTTGCATTTGACAGAGGAAGGGATTCTCAGAGTAGATACTTGCAGAGTAAACATGAGCTCTCCACTCTCTATTTCTCATTCGTTCAAATCCAGACAAGATTAGTACTTAAAAACAAGACAGAATGTAGGTTAAATGAGTTCAGTCCAGTTTCTTATAAACCAGTAGCCACATCACACTAAACACTATCTGATTTAGCACTAATTGGCATCATTGTTGGTAGTTCCTTCAAAGAAATCAGGTTTGAATGAGTCTGGAAATCGAACTACCCTCCAGCCCTCAGAGAAGATCACTCCAGGTCAGGAGTGTGACATACTGTGGGAGTGAAATGAAGGAAACTAACATTCCACTGCCTCTGCTTTATTTGTTCTGTGGATAAATAAATTGAGGGCTTGAGTCTCCAAGGCTGTCAACGTGCCATCTATGACAGACTTCCATTAGAGAAAAAGAAAAGCCAACCACATGTCCAAATTGGGCCTGATTGTTACAGACCAGACTTTCTATGTTGTTTCCAGTTTATCTTTATGCACGGAACTTACACTACAAAAT
Organism: Sternotherus odoratus; assembly: GCA_032164245.1. Classification (NCBI taxonomy): domain Eukaryota; kingdom Metazoa; phylum Chordata; order Testudines; family Kinosternidae; genus Sternotherus; species Sternotherus odoratus. Next base: position 35,811,394 of record JAVMKO010000004.1, read on the forward strand.
ATTTATTGAGTAAGATGAGACTGAAAACTTTTGTGTGTGTGTGTGTGACCTGTACTTTGTACTCGGATGGCCTACTTTAAAAAACAAACTAGCCCTGTTCTTTACACTGATTTGGCTTTGCAGCTCTGGGAGTTGTGGTATGCTTAAGTGTTAGATTATAAATGAAGAGTGGCATATCCAGTATCAGTATTGTTGTATTTGTAACCTCTAGCATTTTAAATCCCATTTCCCCCCAGGATCTCCCGCCCTTACTGGCACTGGAACTATTGCTGTCACAGTGGATGATGTCAATGACAATATTCCTACATTTGCCTTTAAGATGTATTCCACCACAGTTGCAGAGGATGCACCTACAGGGACGGATATTTTGCTAGTAAACTCTTCAGATGCCGACACCTCAATTAATGCAGTTATCAGGTCTGGTCTTTACCTTTGATGGATTTAATGCTGCCTGATGTATCACATGAAGATGAAGGGTTTTCCTACTGCTCATTACTACCACCTCAATACTAAATACAAACAAGGATCTTGGTTTGTACATGGCAATATTGTTTCATCAAACCTGGGATTGTTAAAAATCTTCTAGAGTGGAAATCTGAAGACATAATATTGAAATTTATTTTTAAACTCTGCCAAATAAAAAGCAAATTGAATTTCAACTCACCTGAGTTTAACTGATTTCTAAAACTTTGGATCTCTCTAAACACAAAGAGAAAGATGGATAAAGCAGCTATATTTAGCAGATCATAAATTGGCAAAATGCCATAGGTTGGACTATATAGTATACATAGCAGCAATATGTCAAATAAAATGGAGATGAATGGTCCCATCCATGATGAAATGGAACAAAGATAGAGAATTTATTATCTCACTGTTTCCTGTTAACTTTGCATAGTCTTTTTAAAAGACTATACAGGTCCAATTCAGCCCTCAGCTGTGCAAGTTTAGTCCTCTCTAATGTGACACAATTGGATATAAAGGTTGTAATTAAAAAGTCTTAATTAGTGCTTTTAAAGTATTTTTATATTCATTGATGGAAGTCACTAAAAATGGTAGAAACTATTTTTCTTGAAGGTTGACCAAATCCAGAAGTTTAAATCAGATGACCTTTGAAATTGAGGAGTAATCTAGATTTCAGAACTCTTATACCAACTCAACTCAATAACTAGTGCTGAGGTTGATTATAAAATTGTATATGTTTGTTGTTTGGTTCTGGTTTAGATTCAGCCAGAATCTCCCAAGAATAGTTGGTTTCTTCACTGTGGAACTGAAAGCCTAGCTCGATTCAGCTGTGATCTTAATTAACAAATCTTAAACTTAGTTAGATCCAGATCTAAATGGCACTTTTCAGCCACTTCTAATTTTAGGATCAGATTTTCAAACTTGGGTGTTTAAAGTCAGGCATTCAAGAACCATTCCCACTAAACCTAAATATGGATTTAGGTGCCTAATTTTAAAGGTCCAAGCTTTAAAACTGGATTCAATTGGAAGAAGAAAATGAAGAAGAAAGACTTAGCCATTAGAATAGCCTCCAACATGCAACTAATAAACATCTCTATATATTGCAGCAGATATACAAGCCATTTAATGATGAATTGGTTCTAGATGCAGAAATAAATTCCTACCTTACAGTCGCATTTATATATGCTTATGTGATGAACTCCTTTGATTTGTTGCCAGTGGAGTTCTGGTTTCATTGAGAAAATACATGGGCAAGTACTGCACCTAGTTTGAAGAAGAATAAGCAAAACAAATGCTACAAAAGACAAAAAGTGAATTTTTATCCCATTCAGAAAAATCGATGAAAAAGGAGAGTTTGGCAGTTTTCTTTTATGTGCCAAATGCTTTGTATAGTTCTACTGGCACAATCATGTTCCTTAACTGGGCAAATTCCTATGTTGATCTCTGGCAATGAGCATTTTCAGAGATAAGAATAATGAAGATGTTAAGTATCAGTGACAAGCTAAACATTACCCGCTGAGGACTGATGTTTAATGGAATGGAAGGCAGTTTTGTATTAGTTATTAATCACTCCTTACTATTGAAGAAGACCAGTGGCTAATCCTTTCCCTTTTAACTTTTGTGAATGCAAAAGCTAATATTGATGTTCCCTAAAATACACAGCATGGGGATAATAAAATAGTCTCAATGTCATTCACTTTTGCCATTTCATTTACTTTTTGTCTTCAAAGTACAGGATAAAATTGCCCATGCCTGCTGTTAGAAATGCCCTGGCCTATGCGAATATTCCTGCCATAACCCATTTTGATTTAAAATAAGCAGCAAAAATAATATGTGTGTGTATTTTTTCATACAACCATTCTTGTTCTCGATCAGTACAGAAACATTTAGATTGAACAGTGCTGCTGTTGATTCAGGTCCAGTAAAGGGTCTTTTACTTAAGAGCAAACTTAATTGCACCAGTAAGGTGGGAATTATTTAAAGCAATCTCTTAAGGAAGAGGAGCTGTTTACCAGAGGCGATCCTTTGTGCAGGTTTCACAGTACACTGAACATTAAAAGTCTGTAAAACAGAGTAGAAGTTTAGATTAGAGAAGTGCTGAATTTGGTATGTTAATAAGCATTTCCCACCTTTGTGTACCCTTTGACACCACAAAATGGTGGGGTGCTGGAAAGTTTCCTACATATCTTCTAGAGATACTGGCTCTAGTGCTGCCCGACGCAGCTGTAGAACATTTTAGGATATTTCTATTTAGAGTCCAAAACCTGTGGATACATGACAAAATACCAAACTCAGATGCAGATGTTCTATCCCTTATTTTTAGTTAAGTACACACTGTTTATTTTCCATCTTTAGTTTATTATCATTTATTGTTATTTTTATTACTATAGCACAGAGAAGCCCTAGTACCCCATTGTGCAAGGTATCGTACATAGAATGAGAAGATAGTCACTGCCTCGAAGAGTTTACAATCCAAGTATAAGACAAGAGAAAACAAATGGATACAGACAGATGGGAAAGCACAAGGAAACAATGAGACAATATTTATCAGCATGATAGTAGTTTAGTAGCTTAAATATTTATTATTATCATAATAGAGTTTTGTTCTTATGAGAATACTAATGGAAATGTCTTTTTTTTTTGTCTTTTGAACAGCTATAGTCTTATTGGTGGTAATTCACAATTCACAATCAACCCATCAACAGGACAGATCATCACCAGTGCATTACTAGATAGAGAGACTAAGGAGAACTACACCTTAGTAGTTGTGGCCTGCGATGGTGGTTTTCCCAAAGCCCTTTCCAGTTCTACCAGTGTCCTTGTCACTGTTGCCGATGTGAATGACAATCCTCCCAAATTTCAACACCATCCTTATGTCACCCATATTCCATCACCTACAACTTCAGGTAATGTAATTATGGTGGCCCCCCAGGAGATAATGGGATAATGTAAAAATCTGATCAAGTGATAGGTCATTTCATTAGAAATTTATAAAATATATTGCCCTGTAACTATTTTACATTGTCTGTCATGTTTGTGGCATGTGCTGTTGGAAATAGTTAACAGAGTTGAGATAGTGAATGGGGTTGGATTAGTAATTATAATGTTTTCTTCTGTGTTTTTTTCCTCTTCATATCCACATCAAATCATCCTCTTTTGAAGCTCACTAGTTACAGTATATGCAGTATTATCTAGAAGAGCTGGTATTTTTCTTTGGTTTGTTATTAATTCACAACAATACTTTTGTAAGAATAGATTAATTAATCCCTACAAAGAGTTTTGAGGATAAAAAGTTCTGTACATTTTATTATTGAGAAAAAGGGCAGTTGATGGGACACCTCTTAGTGGACCAAAAAATAAATGCAAACTTCTGTGGTGAAAAGGTCTCTTTTTCAAGTTGTCATCTATTGAATCCCAAAAATTGACTACTCAGATGTCCCTCTGGTTAGGGTTCATTAAACCAGGAGGCCACCCAGAGCTGCCTCTGGTTAAGGTAGGGAATTTGCCTTCCTTTGTTTCCAAAGTGTCAAGTACACCTCTAGTTCTGTACAGATAATGTTATTTCATTTTTTAAAAGGCAGCCCATCATCTACAGAATATTACACATTTTTAAGTGGTTAATTCATTTTTTACTTTACAGGTTATTTCTTTCTGAAGGCAAAGAAAATACTCATGGTCTTAATCTCATTTATTCTAGGGCCCTTTTTACAGTGGGCTTGACTTACACTTACACTGACTTTAAAGTCCCTTTATGCTGGAAGAGTGTTATAACTGGGCCTAAGCATAAATCAGAATAAAACCCTCAACTCTAAATAGAAAGAAATGATAAAATTACATTTAGGAGAAGGGGCAATAACTGCTGTTTCTGCCTTTGAAAATCTCCCCTTCATGTGTGAAAGCACTTCTGTGTATCTATGAATGTCTCGGAAAAGATTTCAAAAATGTCTTTTAATGATTCTTGTCCACGTTACATTTTAATTATAAAGGCTTCTCTGGAGACTTCTTAAAGTCAAATATCCTTCCCACCTTGTAGAATCATTCATGGATTCTGCATCCTTTGCACATCCACATTTCACATGACTATAAGGTTGTGTTGCTTGACTATTCCGTTTATGTTTAAACATACATAAATACATCAGAAGTGGAAAATCTTGAATTGCCACATTTATTAATATTGTTCATGCATAGGATGAGCACTTTTGGAATATCTATATATATAAAAGTCAAATGGTGTATGCGTGCATGCGTGTATGTATGTATGCTTACTCCTTCCACACCGTTTGAGCTAGACACTTGAAATTTGGTACAGTTAGAGGTCTTGGGGTCCTAATGACCGTAAGAGTTGAAAATTTTTCAAATCTCACCTCTGACGCCCCCCCAGGGGTGAAATTATTTAAAGGCCAATCACATCAGCTGGGCAGCTGCTGTTCTCTGACATAGTTATGATGTCATAATACCCCCTCCAACAGACACCGCACTCGCTCAGCTCTCTACCCCCTCCCCCCTCCAACGGACCCCGGAATCCCTCAGCTCTCTGCCTCCTCCCCCCTCCGACGGACCCCGGAATCCCTCAGCTCTCTGCCCCCCTCCCCCCTCCAATGGACCCCAGAATCCCTCAGCTCTCTGCCCCCTCCCCACCTCCGATGGACCCGAGTTGGGTTTGGTCGGAGGGTAAGTGAGGTAGGGGTGTTGGGTTTGGTCGGGGGGTGAGGTGGGGGTGTCGGGTTTGGTCGGGGGGTAAGTGAGCCAGGGGTGTTGGGTTTGGTCTGGGGGGGTGGGAAGGTGTTTGGGTGTGTGAAGGGTGAGGTGTGGGGTTTGGGGTTGGTCAGGGGGTGTTGGGTTTGGTGGGGGGGTAAGGTGGGGGTGTTGGGTTTGGTTGGGGGTTGAGGAGGGGGGTCGGGATTGGTCAAGGGGTAAGTGAGGTGGGGGTGTCGGGTTTGTTTGTGGTGGTAGGTAGGGGTGTCAGGTTTGGTTGGGGGGGGGAAGTGAGGTGGGTGTGTTAGGTTTGGTCTACAGGGGGTGAGGTGTGGGTGTTGGTCGGGGGTGTTGGGGTTGGTAGGGGGTGTTGGGTTTGGGTTCAGGGGTGAAAATGTGAGTCGGGGTTGGTCGAGGGGTAAGTGAGGTGGGGGTATCGGGTTTGGTCGGGGGAGTGAGGTGGGGGTGTCAGGTTTGCTCTCTGCCCCCATCCAACGGACCCTGCACTCGCTCAGTTGTCTGCCCCCTCCCCACCTCCGACTGACCCGAGCAACGCTGGGTATTTTCGCTAGTATTAAATATAGAATGTTAATATTCTTGAAAAATCATAATATCCCATAAATGACAGATGTCTAATTATTAACTGAGTTTATTCAGTTTTTTATTAGCTTGATAAAATACCTGAAATATAAAGATGATATGATTACTTAGTGACGTTTGTTAAATTGTGTAATTAAAAGACTGTATAATGCAGTGAAATTGCAGTAGGATTCACTACTCAACAGATTTAAATAACCATTGCATGAACACCATGATGTCCTCTGAAGTGCATACTGGTTTATTGTGATATTTATTCTTTGCATATTTTTGTCTCATGGTAATCCCATGACATTCATATATATCTATCCATATATATAAAAGTCAAATGGTGTATGCGTGCATGTATGTATGCTTGTATGTATGCGTGTATGTATGCTTACTCCTTCCACACCGTTTGAGCTAGAGACTTGAAATTTGGTACAGTTAGAGGTCTTAGGGTCCTAATGACCGTAAGAGTCAAAAAAATTTCAAATCTCACCTCTGACGCCCCCCCCCAGGGGTGAAATTATTTAAAGGCCAATCACATCAGCTGGGCAGCTGCTGTTCTCTGTGACATAGTTATGATGTCATAATATCCCCTCCAACGGACACCGCACTCGCTCAGCTCTCTGCCCCCTTCCCCCTCCAACAGACCCCGGAATCCCTCAGCTCTCTGCCCCCTCCCCACCTCCGACGGACCTGAGTTGGGTTTGGTCGGAGGGTAAGTGAGGTAGGGGTGTCGGGTTTGGTCGGGGGGTGAGGTGGGGGTGTCGGGTTTGGTTGGGGGGGTGAGGTGGGGGTGTCGGGTTTGGTCAGGGGGTAAGTGAGCTGGGGGCGTTGGGTTTGGTCTGGGGGGGTGGGAAGGTGTCTGGGTGGGTGAGGGGTGAGGTGTGGGGGATGGAGTTGGTCAGGGGGTGTTGGGGTTGGTAGGGGGGTGATGTGAGGGTGTTGGGTTTGGGTGGGGGAATGAAAATGTGAGTCGGGGTTGGTCGAGGGGTAAGTGAGGAGCGGGTGTCGGGTTTCGTCGGGGGGGGTGAGGTGGGGGTGTCAGGTTTGCTCTCTGCCCCCTCCAACGGACCCCGTACTCGCTCAGTTCTCTGCCCGCTCCCCACCTCCGACTGACCCGAGCAACGCCGGGTATTTTCGCTAGTATGATATATACAGTGATCACAATGAAAAAGTGTCATAACCTGAAAGATTCTACCAGATTTCAAATGGAATAACTCTGGGCCCCCTAATCTTTCAAAACAAAGAACGATCACTGCATATATCAAAAATTAACAAAATTGCATATTATTACTCTCATTGCAAGGCTCTAATGCTCTGTACATATACATGTTCTCTGTATAGAAGATTTTTATTTTCCTTTTAAAGAAATAAAATATCACATTGCCAGGAATTGTATTCAGTCTTCTACATTTTTAGTGTTTCCAAACTGTGTTTTTGAAGGAACGATTCATTTTGTCCATACTTCCTCTTCTTTCAGAACAATAATATCAACAGATCTTTGTACAAGATGAAACTTCATTCATCATGAGCAGTGCATAGCTGATCTAAGATCATTAACTTATGGGTAGATTTCTTATTGAAGGTTTCATTTGCATGTATTTAGGCAGAGCGTACATGACATATCCAATATTATCAGGTTGTGTCCTGCTATTTTTTAATATAAAACCTTTTTTAATTAGGAAAGAAAAAATGTCAAAATATAGTCAAAGTCATGATTTCTTTAGACTTCACTAACTTAAAAAACAGCAAATAAATTTAAATAAAACATGTTTTAAAAAAAACCCCAAAGTTGAAAATCTATATACCAAACTTCAACTGAAAGGACATTTTAGAATCCCCTCAAACTACTCAAAAAAGCCCTTTATAATAATGGATTTGGCTAGCACAGCACTACTCGTAGTAGAATGTGGTGTAATGTGATAAGTCTCAAAGACAAAGACAATAACATAGTTTCTTGTCATGGTTACTTCACAGTGGCCTTAATGCACACATGGAAATGAGAATACAGCCTGGTTGTTTTAATTTTTGTGGCAGGATAAAAATGGAGTTATGACAAGTCATCACAACCACATAACATGAATTTGCCTCACTGAAGCCGAACGCTTAAGTTTGTCCCAATCTCGTCAAGCTCAAGTGTGTAACAGTGCTGAATTTTGGTGTTCTTCATCTGGCAGTTCCTCCCTTTTGGATATAAAATGTTGCTCTCTGAAAAACAGCAAGAAGAAGAAATGGCTTAAGGGGACACTGTCAAAGACACTCTTGTCCCTCACAGATTTTGTCTTCAGAGTTTGCAAATTACATGATTTATATAAATAACTGGTGTGAGCTACACTTCAGCACTAGCACAAACAGTGAATGGATGTCCAGCAGAGTGGACATTCAAGCATCAAATCTTCAAAAGCGTGCATGCACAGCTAGGCATGCAAGTACCCAGATACATGTGTATGTGTTGGATTTGCATGTGCAGACAGGTATGTGAAAGTGCAAACCCAAACTGTTCACATATGCTGGAGAACTTGTACACTTAAATACTATGTGTACACATTATGGAGGTTGGTCATACCCTGTATGCAAATCATAGAATAATTTAAAATATTATTAAATACCACACAATGTATTACAATTACAGTTTTCATGTAATCTTAGTGAATACAGTCAAAATCTGATGGTAAAGTTTCAGAAAGTCAGAGGCCCATTTGCTTATAGGCACTGACCACTGTACATACACATACTGTATTTGTTTAATTGATTTATTTATATGAATACATTTACCTGATTTACAAGCCCAAATATGGATGTATGCGAATGCATGCATTTTGTGTGCGTGTGTGTGCGCATGCAACTAGACCTGAGCGGTTGAAAATTTGACTTAATATCTCATATTCCCTTTTATCCTTATGAAAAAGGGGTAATTGTCAGAACAGCATCAGGTTACCATGAAAAATAACAGGACTGGTGTGCATAAATCCCAATGCTTCACATTGAAAAATTACTTTCTAATGTTCTATTTTTGTTACACAAAATTAATTATCCTCTTTGTTCTTCTTGGCAGGTTCGTTTGTGTTTGCTGTGACAGTCACAGATGCGGATTCTGGGCCCAATGCTGAACTTCATTATTCCCTTGCGGGAAAGAACTCTGAAAAATTCCACATTGACCCAACGAGGGGAGCAATTATGGCTGCTGACCCACTGACAGGGGCTTCTGAAGTGACTTTTTCCATTCACGTAAAAGATGGTGGCCTGTATCCAAAAGCAGACTCTACAACTGTAACTGTGAGATTTGTGAACAAAGCAGACTTCCCTCAAGTTCAAGCTGAGCAACAGACTTTCATATTTCCTGAAAATCAAGCAATTGGTACCCTTGTCACCACTGTTTCTGGGTCTTCGTCCAGGGGGGGTTCTTTGTCATACTACATTGCTAGCGGTAACCTTGGCAATACCTTCCAAATCGACCAACTAACAGGACAATTCTCCATCAGCCAACCTTTGGATTTTGAAGAAATACAGAAATATGTGGTTTGGATTGAGGCCAGAGATACGGGCTTTCCTCCTTTCTCCTCTTATGAGAAATTAGAAGTAACAGTGGTAGATGTCAATGATAATGCACCAGAGTTTGAGCGAGATCCATTCATTGCTGAAATAATGGAGAACCTTTCACCACGTAAAATTCTGACTCTCACTGCTGTGGACAAGGACAGTGGCTCAAATGGACAGTTGAACTATGAAATAATTGATGGCAATAAAGAAAATAGTTTCAGTATTAGTCGAGCCACAGGTGAAATTAGAAGTGTCAGACCTTTGGACAGGGAAAAATTGGCTCGCTACACGCTAACCATCAAAGTTTCAGACAGAGGTACCCCTCTTCAGAGCACCACAGTAAACGTTATTGTTAATATTTTAGATGAAAATGATAATGCTCCCAGGTTTTCTCAGATATTCAGTGCTTCAGTGCCTGAAAATGCACCTCTGGGTTACACAGTGACACGAGTCACAACTTCAGATGAAGACACCGGTGTGAATGCTATTAGCAGATACTCCATAAGGGATACAAGTCTTCCATTTATCATAAACCCCAGTACTGGGGACATTACAATAAGTCGACACCTAAACAGGGAAGATACAGACCGCTATAGAATCAGAGTTTCTGCACATGATTCCGGGTGGACTGTAAGCACAGATGTGACTATATTTGTGACAGACATCAATGATAATGCTCCACGATTCACAAAAACATCCTATTACTTAGATTGTCCTGAGCTTAATGAGGTTGGATTAAAAGTAACTCAGGTTTCAGCAACAGATCCTGATGAAGGATCTAATGGCCAAGTTTTCTACTTCATAAAATCCCAGTCTGAGTTCTTCCGAATTAATGCTACCACGGGGGAGATTTTCAATAAGCAATATTTAAGGTATCAAAATTCCAGTGGTTCCAGCAACATCAACATCAACAGGCACAGCTTCATAGTTACTTCTTCAGACCGAGGCAGTCCTTCTTTGCTCAGTGAGACAACAGTCACAATCAACATAGTGGATAGCAATGACAATGTACCACAGTTTCTCGCTAGTAAATATTTTACCCCTGTGACTAAAAATGTAGCAGTCGGTACTAAATTAATTAAAGTTACTGCAGTTGATGATAAGGATTTTGGACTGAATTCTGAAGTTGAATACTTCATTTCTAATGAAAACAACACTGATAAATTTAAGCTGGACAGCACTACAGGCTGGATTTCTGTAGCATCTTCACTCATGACTGATTTGAACCAAAACTTTCTGCTTATGGTAAAAGCAAAGGATAAAGGTAATCCTCCCCTTTCATCTGAGGTTAGTGTTCAAATAGTTATCACAGAGGAAAATTACCATACACCTGAGTTCTCTCAAAGCCATATAAGTGTCACTATCCCTGAGAGTCATGTTGTTGGAGCAATTGTCAGAACTGTTTCAGCAAGGGATAGGGATGCTGCTATGAATGGACTAATCACATATAATATTTCTTCAGGAAATGAGGCTGGTATCTTTGCTATTAATACATCTACAGGGGCATTAACTCTAGCCAAACGCCTGGATTATGAGTTATGCCAAAATCATGAGATGATTGTTAGTGCTACAGATGGAGGATGGGTAGCTAGAACAGGTTACTGCAGTGTCACGGTTAATGTCATTGATGTGAATGATAATTCTCCAATATTCAGCCCAGAAGACTATTTCCCTAATGTATTAGAAAATGCCCCAAGTGGAACAACTGTTATCCGTCTAAATGCAACTGACACCGATTCTGGACCTAATGCCATTATTGCATATGCAGTTCAGTCCTCAGATAGTGATCTCTTCATCATTGATCCCAACACAGGAATTATCACCACCCAAGGGTTCTTAGACTATGAAACAAAACAAAGTTATCATCTAACTGTGAAAGCTTTTAATGTTCCAGATGAAGAGCGATGCAGTTTTGCTACTGTCAACATCCAATTAGAAGGAACAAATGAGTATGTACCACGTTTTGTGTCCAAGCTTTACTATTTTGAGGTCTCTGAAGCAGCTTCTAAAGGCATGGTTGTGGGAGAAGTCTTTGCAAGTGACCGTGATATGGGAACTGATGGAGAAGTCCACTATCTTATCTTTGGCAGCAGCAGAAAGAAAGGTTTCCAGATTAATGAGAAGAGTGGACACATTTATGTTTCAGGTCCTCTTGACAGAGAAAAAGAAGAACGTATCTCTTTGAAAGTCCTAGCAAAAAATTTTGGGAGCATTCGCGGTGCAGATGTAGATGAAGTAATTGTAAATATCACTGTCTTAGATGCTAATGATCCTCCAGATTTTAGCCTACAGGTTTACAATATACAAATCAGTGAAGGTGTTCCTCCAGGGACCCATGTGACATTTGTAAGTGCCTTTGATTCAGATTCTGTTCCAAGTTGGAGCAGGTTCTCCTATTTTATTGGTTCTGGGAATGACAATGGTGCCTTTTCTATCAATCCACAAACAGGACAGGTTACTGTCACATCAGAATTGGACAGAGAAACTTTACCTGTCTACAACCTGACTGTGTTAGCAATTGATTCAGGAACCCCTTCAGCAACAGGAAGTGCCTCTTTATTGGTAACATTGGAAGATATCAATGATAATGGACCTACCTTGTCCACCAGTCATGGAGAAGTAATGGAAAATAATCGTGCTGGAACTCTTGCGATGACACTTCAGTCATCAGATCCTGATCTCCCTCCAAATCAAGGCCCCTTTACCTACTACTTGCTTAGCACTGGCCCTGCAACCAGTTATTTTAGTCTTAGCACTGCAGGAATTTTGACCACAACTAGGGAAATTGACAGAGAGCAAATAGGCGAATTCTACTTGTCAGTGATTACCAGAGACTCTGGCATTCCTCAGATGTCTTCCACAGGAACTGTCCAAATAAAGGTAATAGACCAAAATGACAATCCTTCGCAATCTAGAACAGTAGAGATCTTTGTTCATTATTATGGCAACCTATTTCCAGGTGGAATTTTAGGCAGTGTGAAACCCCAGGATCCAGATATTTTAGACAGCTTCCGCTGTTCCCTCACTTCAGGAGTTACAAGCCTCTTTAATATTCCAGGGGGTACTTGTGACCTGAATTCCCAGGCAAGGTCCACAGATGGAACATTTGATCTGACAGTCCTTAGTAACGATGGGTTACACAATGCAGTTACTAGCAGTGTTCGAGTTTTCTTTTTGGGGTTCAGTAATGCTACAATTGACAGCAGCATCCTTCTTCGCCTTAATGTGCAAACTGTGAGAGATTTTTTGACCAACCACTACCTTCACTTCCTGCGTATTGCCAGTTCACAATTACCTGGATTAGGAACTGCTGTGCAGCTCTATGGGGTTTATGAACATAATAACAGAACCTTCCTAATGGCAGCTGTGAAACGGAACAACAATCAGTATGTGAATCCCAGTGGCGTGGCTACCTTCTTTGAGAGCATCAAAGAAATCCTTTTTCGTCAGAGTGGAGTACGGCTAGAGTCTGTGGATCATGATTCATGTGTACAAAGTCCATGTCAAAATGGAGGAAGCTGTTTGAGAAGGCTAGCTGTGAAACCTATTTTAAAGAGCCACGAGAGTATCCCAGTGATCATCATGGCAAATGAACCTCTGCAGCCCTTTGTGTGCAAGTGCATGCCAGGGTATGATGGTAATTTGTGTGAAACTGACATTGATGAATGTCTCCCATCTCCTTGCCACAACGATGGAACTTGCCACAACTTGGTGGGAGGATTCTCATGCAATTGTCCAGATGGTTTTACCGGGATGGCCTGTGAGAGAGACATCAATGAGTGCCTGTCCAGCCCTTGTAAAAATGGCGCTGTCTGTCAGAACTTCCCAGGAAGCTTCAACTGTGTTTGTAAAACTGGATATACAGGTATGATCGTCTTCTCTTTCTGGAATTAGCATGAAACAGAGAGAGGGTAAAAATGTCTTTTCAGTACCAGTCAGCAGCTGCTCTAGCTATGATTATCAGTCTTAGTATGAGTATTCAAAATAAGCAGAGGAATAATCAAAATAAGAAGCTGACAATAAAAACGGAACAAAGAAAATAAGATGCTGACAGAAACATTGTCCTTATTGTTCTGTCCTCAGGCAAATGTCACCCTGCAGAGTCATGTTAGAAAAAAGGGATTTCACCAAAGCTGACCCATTTGTTAAATATGCTACATCCTGTTCCAATATTTTAAAATAATATTTTCCTATTATTATTTATATCACAGGAGCACCCCACAGGTACTAAATTTGGGACAAATGTATAGGGAAGTCAGCCTCTGCTGCAAATTTCTTACAATTATATAAGACAAAAACAGATGAGGGGAAGGGAGAAGGAAACAACATAAAAGCAGAGTGATCAGGCAGAGAGGAATGTGTATGTTGTTTCCACGTTTTGTTTGTTTGTTTGTTTTGTTTTCAGCCAACAATATACCATATATACTCGAGTATAAGCCGAGTTTTTCAGCCCACTTTTTGGGCTGAAAAAAGCCGCCTCGGCTTATACTCGAGTCAGTTCCTCCCCTCCCCGCCGGAAAAAAAAAAAAAAAAAAAAAGCGCCTCACTCTCCCGTCCCCGCCGCGCGGGCGGGCTGCCGGGAGCGTCCCGGTTCCCCCCTCCCCGCCGCGGGCGGGCTGCTGGGAGCGCAGCCCGCCCGCGGCGGGGAGGGGGGAACCGGGACGCTCCCGGCAGCCCGCCCGCGCGGCGGGGACGGGAGAGCGAGGCGCTTTTTATTTTTTTTATTTTATTTTTTTTCCGGCGGGGAGGGGAGGAACCGGGCAGCCCGCCCGCGGCGGGGAGGGGGGAACCGGGACGCTCCCGGCAGCCCGCCCGCGCGGCGGGGACGGGAGAGCGAGGCGCTTTTTTTTTTTTTTTTTTTTCGGCGGGGAGGGGAGGAACCGGGGCGTAATGCATATTTACTCTCCTTTAGGCAGGTTGAGCCAATAATGATTGCAATCAATACAACAGTCTTTAATCAGTATAGTTTTATTATAGAAGCTTCAAGGGTCTCCAACTATCAGATGCACTCACTTACATTTTGTGGGTGATTTACCGGATGTACCTTGTGAAAACTACTAAAAGAAGTTTAAAATGTATTTTCATTTGGAGTGAGTGAAAATCCTGATAGATACGGTATCTATTTTTATTTTTGAAATTTACCGGTAGCTGCTGCATTTCCCACCCTAGGCTTATACTCGAGTCAATAACTTTTCCAGCTTTTTGTGGTAAAATTAGGTGCATCGGCTTATATTCGGGTCGACCTATACTCGAGTATATACGGTAAATGTTACATTTTTATCACACCAGATACTTTTTCTGTAATATTTGTAAAATGTTCAAACACAGCAGCACCTAAAATGAAAAAGTTGAAATCTCTCTCAAAGAGCACGCTGCAGTTCACTTTGGTAAACAGGAGTTTTCACTCTGCTCTGCCCTGTGGGGAAAACGCAGTACATTTGTCCAATCAGCAAGGGCAGAATGCTGCAGGAGGATTAAATTCACTCCTCCCTGTGGAGAAAGAAAGGAGTCACTGAGCATGGACCCTTTTGGCCTTTTAGAAGAAATATCAACAGGTTCAGAGTGCAGACCCTTGCAGGCCTCCTTTGGGTCTGACAGTGCTAGGTGAAAATAGGTGACAGTCACCTAGCTTCAGGTGAAAATAGGAAGATATGCTTAGCCTTCGAATTTTCAGGGAGACAGAGAACCACTCAAGTGTCAGCACAAGACAATTTATCAATGCCTTGTACTATTTAATTTGCCACTTAAAATGATTTCAGCA
Organism: Sternotherus odoratus; assembly: GCA_032164245.1. Classification (NCBI taxonomy): domain Eukaryota; kingdom Metazoa; phylum Chordata; order Testudines; family Kinosternidae; genus Sternotherus; species Sternotherus odoratus. The sequence goes on from JAVMKO010000004.1 coordinate 35,826,437, forward strand.
TGATTATCTGACAGTCTTAAACTACTCGTAATTATTTAGGCTGTGATTCAGGACAAGCATCCCCTATTCAAGACAGCACTAAAGTGTGTGCTTAACTATAAGCACATGCTTAAGTCCCATTGAATTAATGTGCTTAAGTGCTTTCCTGAGTCAGAGCCTAAATAATAGTCAGAGCCACAGTGGGCTTTGCAAAGCAATGTTCTTGGGCTCATGTGACTTATTGCAAGATGAAAGTGGACCTTGCGCATCAGTGCTTAGTTTGTCTTTATTTGAGTACTAAGGGGTGTAAATAGAAAACCAGGGTTGTTTTTTTAGGTTTTTTGGGGGGGTTGAAGGACGCAAAATTGTTATTACTCTGAAACATTTGAAAGTGAAGATCCTGAAGGATAAATATTTTATATAATTACATATTTATATCTATACTTAGAAAGAGATGTGGATAACAGGGGATAGTTGAATATAAAAATACCTACTATGGAGTCAGTTCATGCTTTAAATTGAAGGGTGGCATGCTATGCTGCATCTTAGTTTTATTTATGCCTTAAGATGTTGTTTTTAAAGGGCTGAAAAAATAACATACAGGTAACTTTCATTCCTCTTTGAGTGATTGCTCATGCCCAGTCAACTTAAGTGTGTGTGCTTGCCACATACACCAGTATCAGAAGTTTTTCCCTCAGCATTATCTGTAGGAGATCAGCTCCAAAGCCCCTTGGGGTAGTGCGCATATGCTGCAGTATATAGGGCACTCCTGGCTCCCTCCACACCCTCAGTTCCTTCGTGCCACCAGCGATGGTGCATGGAACTGTTGCCGCTTCAGCTAGCACTGTTACATTTCACACACGGTGGTGATGTAGGCCTCGAGTGGATGCTCCGGGCACCCAAACTGACCTGCCTGTGCTGCTGGGGAGGGGCACGTGACAGCTGTTGCAACTTCCCTTTACTCCCCCATTCAGAAGTCATTTTTCTGCAGGGAAGCAAAGAAATCATCAGGGGACATGAAGTCTGCATACACAGAGTGATGCAGAATTCCCCCAGGAGTAATTTAAGGAGTATATCTGTAAATCCCAACCAATACTTATGGCTACTTTCTCCAGACATAATAAAAGGAAAACTAAGAAACCATAAATGAAAAGATTTACTTCAGGGTTTCAACAGGTCTTTCTCAGGGAATATTATAATGAATTAATGTGATTGAGGGCCCTGTAGGAGATCCGCTTCTCACCCACTTTAGAACACAGGCAGGAGACTCCTCTGCAGCTTCCAACAGTGTCCTTTATTTATACAGTGCAAACCCCACCACCATTATATACAGCTCTATACAGTTTAGCTGAGCCCCAGCCCTTAGCCTGGCTGGGTTCAGGAAGCAGTCAGCTCTTGCAGGCTCCTAGCCTCAGCTCTACTTCCCCGCTCTATGTCCCTGCACTTCTCTCTATCTCCTTCTCTCTCTCTCACTCCACCACCACACCACCCTGGGCTTCCTCCCTGCCAGGCTCTTATCCCCTGGGGAGGCTACCAGGTGCAGCCCATGTGGCCTTAATTAGCCCAGGGCTGCACTCTGCTAGATAATCAGCTTCCCTAGCTTAGGGAAGCTGCTAGCAGAGGCTTTTGCTTTTCTTAAAGGGGTGGCAGGGCTGGCTCAGGCCCACCCTGCCACAGTCCCTATAATATCAAGAGTAGATCTGAAATTTCACTATAAGATCCTGCAAAGGTGAAAATGGCTTCTCTATATTACATAACCTACCCTTTGCTGAAATATAGTTATCATTGCTTGTTATGTTTTCATTTTGTCGCCCAAAGTCTTCAGTCAGAACCAGGGCCCCTTTGGACTAGACACTGTACAAACAACTCTACCTTGTGGAGTTTACAGTCTGAGACATGATAAGGGAAGACAAAACAGAGAGAGAAGGTGGTACAGAGTTCCTAAATGCAAGATTACAAATTAGCATAGTGGTACCACATGGGTGTGGGTTTGGTTTGGTCTGGTTTTGTTAGGGGGATAAAATTACTGCCCATTTCTTTCCCCAGACAGGTTGTCTTCATTATTTAGCTGAAATTAAACATTCAGGTAAATTGGAGGTTCTTATGTCAGGGATATTCTCAGATCTTTGAAATTATTTCACTATTACCGACCTCCTACTCCTCTCCTGTTACTGATCCAGAGAGTCTCTTCCTACTATGGTCTGCCCTCTGGAGTTTCTGTGCCCCATATGGCTGGTGGACATGAAGAGTAGCTGCTGGGGCTGTGTGCCCATTGCAACTTAGTCCAATACATGTAGGTTGCAGAAATGGATGCAAGTCCTGAGCCTTACTTCCTGTCACTCTACTGCTCATTCCCTGTGAGGTGGTGCTGGGGCTTCTGTGTCCTAAATAACTGGAGAGAGAGTGGGAAGACATTTGTTAAGTTAGGGTCAGTGTGGTATTAAAATTTGCTAGTGTTCGCTCTACCAGGCTAATACAAAGACTCATTTGTAAATAATAAAGTGAGCTTAGATATTTTTTTAAAAAATCAGTTACGTACAAAAGAAAAGAAAAACATTGGTAGATTTTAAAACAGGGGATTCAGCAACTTCATTTAAAGAACAGCTCTGACAGCTAACACATGTTCAACACAAGAAGTTTTTTGATACAAAAGACACTGACGTGATCCTTTGTGTGAACCCCATCAGGAAACTGCAGAGCCTCAGGTCACTAGCAATTACTGTTAATTGACTCGAGGTTCTAATTAAGTTAATGATCCAGGATTTTATTTCACATTGAATTAGTATATTAGATTATTTTGCCAGAAGCATGGCAGAATAATTCTAGGCACTCATCCTCTGTAGCACTTTAAATCATTAACAGCAGAGGTGAAATGAGCACAGGCTTGCTGGTGCAGGTCAGCAGAGCATTTTGTTTTGCTTTAGCAGGATAACATCAGCCTATAGCGTTTAATTGAAGTTAATGAAAAACGCAGGCAACTTTTGTGGGACTATCATATCTTAATGTGCAACCGTTTTCAAATGTAAGTTAAACATAACATTTGTTCTGGATTATGACACATACTGATTCTCCTGTACCTCTCCCCACCAAGTTTCCTGCATCCAGCCCCCCACCTCCAGCTCTCCCCAGCCCCATCTGGCCCCGTACTGCACCCACTTCCTGTCCCCATCACTCCTCAGCCATGGCGGAATGGGTCACTGTATGGGGAGCTGTTCCCCTGTCCACCCAAACCCTGTCCATCCAGACCTCACCTCTCCACCCCATAGCCAGACCTCCGCCAAGCCTCACCCTCCCACACACCTAACCCTTCCCATCAAGCCCCTGGACATGAACCCCCACCCTGCCAAGCGACATCTTCTATATCCAGAATCCTCCTGCACCCAGCATGCCCCATCAAACTCTTCCTCCTGCATCAAGACCCCCCACCTCTGTACCCAGACCACCCCTAAGTGAGCCCCCCACACTTGAACCCTCACCCTGACGGGTCTTGCCCTCCTGCACCTGGCCCTCCCTTCCAAGCCCCCTCTCGCATCTGGACCGCTGCCTAGCCCTTACCCCTGCATCTGGGTTCCTGCCACTGCACTCGGCCCACTCACATTCCGAGTCCCACCCCTCTGCACCTGGACCTCCACCCCTGCACCCAGCGCCTCACCCTAACAAGCCCCCTCATGTACATGGACTACCCCAATGTGCCTGTTGACCTGGACCACCATTGCACTGAGCCCCAACAAGCTGCAACCAAACCCCCACCCCACCAAGCCCCACTCCCCCAACACCTGGAACCCCCACTGAGCTTGATAAACCCAGACTTCCCCACCATTCCCTCACATCCAGCCCCCTCCTCTGAGCCCCAGGCACCTTCACTTCTACCCCACTTCAGAGTCCCAATCTCCCTGCACCTGGAGCCCTCCCAGTCAGCCCCAGTGCATCCAGATCCCCGTGCATCTAGACCTCCCACCGAGTGTCTTGCATCTAAATTGGCCTTCACAGAACCTCCTCACCCCACACCTATATCCCCCCCAGACTAACCTCCACACCTGGATACTGTTGGGCTGAGCCTGCCTATCTGGTGTGCTTGGCATGGAGGGCCAGGGCCTCATGCTTTATCTGGGGCAGGCCCAGCCCTTGCCATGTGTCAGTGTTGGGTGCAGCCTCACCATGGAGTACATGTCCCCAGGGAGGGGAGGATGCAGAGTGATCTTCCATCTCCATGTAGCCAGTGGCCTGTGTTCCCCACTACCATGCTGGAGCCTCCACATTTATTTATTGACAAATAAAATTTGCAGAATTTTATAAATATTGTATGCAGAATTTTTATTTTATGTGCAGAATTTTTAATTTTTTGGCACAGAAAAAACTACAGTAATAGTTTTCAAACTATATACTCTTCATGGTGCCCTTATATGCTGGTTGAGACTATGTGTCAGTACAAATAATTGTAAAACAGAAAATCAGCAAGTTAGGCATTTTCAGTTTTGGGAGTTCTAAACTTCATAGACCTTTCAGGAAACATACCATTCTAATGCAAAGATATGAGAGAAAAAGTTAACAGAATGTTCCTTTCTGCTGATAAGCAGTTAGAATTAAACACTGTATTACTTAAGCCCCTGAAGATTAAATAGCTGAGATAGAAAAATAAAGATACTAACGTTTTTAATCAATAAAGCAAAAGACCTTTAAAGTTGGAGATCAGTAGAGATAATTGGATAATTTGCTCACAATTAAAATTTATTTTTTATTTATTTTTCCACCTGAAAACTTCATAAACATACCCTTAGTTCTGTGAATGAATTATTCATAACAATTTGCCACACGGTTTATGCAAGCAAGTTTCAACATATGGATTGTTTGTGAACTGTTGTCCTTGACTATTTGCTATTTGTTATTTCTGTAATGAGACTGGATCACCTAAGTCATATAGAATAGTATGCATGTATGTGATTATTTTATTGCTAACGTACCAAAACAGAAATGGGGGAAAGGGTTGTAGGATTAATCCTGTTTCCCTTAACCATTCTTTTTCGAAAAAAGAAATATAAAATATTTGACTAAAGACAGCTATACTGATTTAACAAAGAAAGCACAAAGTTGTATCTTCATGAATATACTCTCTGTGTGCCTAAGTGAAAGAGAAGCAATCGAAATACTTTCGTCCCTCCCCCTACCTATAAGGAGATGAGTAATTCCATTTCAAATGCTAGGTAGCAAGAGCTAGCACACCATATGTATAATTTTAATGGCTGCTCTCAAAACAAAAATACTGAACCTCATAATTGAATTTGCATTCACCATCAAGAGACACCATCCCTATACTTCTTGTGTGGGGATATTAGTACTTTCCAACACAGGCCTTCTGTTCCCTGTAAATTAGAGTATATGAGTTGTAGATCTTTGTAATAGCTTACTTCAAGACCAAGAGGGTAGACTTACTTTAATTTGATTGATTATGTTTTGTCAGCTGCATGTCACTTCATCACACTGTGGAGGCAATTTAGCTCATTCCACGGAATAGTATTATAAAGACAGATTACCTCAGAGCAACATCATTAAGGTTTAAACGGTCTGTTATAATTATGTCTATTAATGATGATCAGGTTTTGTTTGGAAAAGAATCACTTTCTAAAAGGAATATACTTTGTGGCTTCTCATAGTTTGCCTGCCCTGCCCATGAACCCCTTCATTTCCTATTTTCCAGGCCTTATTAGGATAAAGGAATGTAGATTTGTTAAATTGTTTTAAATTCAAATTTAAATTAACAGAAGTAGCAGTTTAAAAGATGGGACTACTGAGGCGTCCAATGTAAGCATCTCAAAGTTCAACCCAGCAGTTTTCAGTTGGTACACAGTTATATTTTCATTAACAAATGGTTTAGTTTTTAGTGATTTGAAATATGATCTGTAGTTTCATTTGTCTGCAACCTTCCATGCTGACTGTGGGAGCTTGATTTGATCTTGTCAATATTAATTAACACTGACCCCAATTAGTCTCTCTGGGAGTTTTTGTCAGTGGCATAAAGATCATTTTTTCTTCTTCCCATGCCCAAATAGGAAGGAATCCACCATCCTAACAAACTGCATCCTCCACTGAACAGAGGTATTACAGAGGGTGGAGGTTGGAGCGTGAGCTGCAATGTCCCCACTCTTTCCAGTGTGCTAGTTTGAGCCCTGCTATTTTGAATCTACTTGTGAAGGTTCACATTCATTGATGGGAAGCAGAGATAGGTGCCTCCCTGCAGTCCAAACTTAGATGCCTACCTCTGTGGGCACGGGAGAAGGGACTAGCATCCACACACCCACACACCTCTATCAGTGTCTCACATTGGCTCGCTTAGGCGGCTCTCTGTCTAGCATGCTGGAAAGCAGGTATGTGGCTCTCATTCTAAGACACCTGAGTCCCTTTGTGGAGTACACCATAGGTGCCCAACCATCCAGACAAACCTCCTGAGATTCAGCAGGCAGACACCAAGAAGTCAGTGATATGCAGGGACTAAGATCCTGAGCTTAATTGTCTGGAGCACTGGGTGCTAGGTGTGAGAGGGCATGGATAAGTGGGGAGGCATAAAAATTAGTAGCAAGGACTGGGGAGGAGTGGGGCTGGACAGCACAGTTCTGTGCCAAACCTGTGGATCCCACTGCCTACCCTAGTTTCTCAGCCCCAATATCCAGCTCAGCTACCTTAATCCTACCACAAATCACTGTCCATTTCCCCTTTATTTTTATGATTATTTAATTTAATTTAAAAATTGTTACAGATATGAACATTATAAAAATGAGCTCAAAGATATCTATCTGTTGGTTGCTTAGGATGAAATGTAGCCTGGGTTCTGGAAAGGAAGAAGTTGAGGGGAACATAGATGGGGTGTTTATAGACAATTGTTTAGTGCCTTTTTAAGTGTATTTTGGAAGAAGGTGCATTCCAGCAATTGTAACTGAAAGCTAACAAAAGTTTTGGTTTGTGTGTGAATATCTTCTAGCCTGACATAGTGCATCAGCCACTGGATGCAGCTATATGCCCCACAAATATTAAGATTTGGCATACCTGAGTCACCCTGGATTAAAAATCATTGACTGGTTCTTTTTCCCTTTTCTCACATTTGATAAACTTGAAGCACTCAAACATATGGAAACAAAATTCCTATATCTCATCAAAATAAAGATGTGTCTTTGGCTAGCAGATGCACAGTAATCCAAATCTGTGAAAATGTAATCATAAAGATGAATTTCCCATAGTACTGAAAAGTGAATAATCATTTGGCGATATGTTTAACTCCAGGCCATAATTTATTTAAGCAAATCAATGTGCTTACTCGTGAAAACATTACTATTTGACACACATGTTATTAATCGTAGAGCAGTGAAACTTTGTGAAAAATGCCCTGAGGAGCGTGTTTAGAAAACCCCAAACTTGCCAAACTTGTGAGTTTAATTAAAGTCATAGGAAGCATCTCTGAGTAAAACAATGGAAGTAAGCATTTAAGGCCAGATTGAGAATCCATTACTCACATTGGTGAGCAGTGTTTCACCGAAGTAATCACACTGGAGTGAATGTGATTACTCCAGTAATTAACTGCTCAGCAGTATGAGGAAGGAGTTCACAGTCTGTCCTTTACTAACGTTTGTGTTCATTCTCTGATCATGGAAACAGTTCTATTTTAGTCTCTGCCGATAAAATAACTGAATCTCTGAATATAAATGCATTTTTATCCCAAACAGAACAGGAAAATTTGCAAACTTTCCCCGCCAAACCCAGATTTATATGCAAGAATTTACATGTAGTGGACACCTCACTGCAGATGCAGTTCATATACAGTCAAACCATTATATTAAAACTCAAACTAGCATAATTTACATTAATCAGATGTTAAAAGATGTAATCAAATACCACAGCTATAGGCCTACCCCAGTAAACAGATGAGAGAGGTAAACATGCTTTGTTTTCTAAGAATAGTTTTGTTACTAAAGCTGAAAAGCTAGTGTTAGTGTGCTAAGATTTGTGCCATAGAAATAGGTAACCTTCAAACACCTTCCAAGAGCCATCTTTTTTATTTTTTATTTTTTAAAACCTCTCTTCTAGAGAAATGTCCTCTCCCAGCTACCAAATTTCCCCCCCAGAATTACTGAATACTTTGACTGTCAGAATGGACAGATATTCAGTTCTGGGAAGGGATATGTTTAAGGTTTAATATATCATGAACCATCAGAAATAGAAACATGCCAGAGACCAGAAAATATGTACTTTCTGCTGAGAAAAAAACATTTTATTCTTGACTTGGTATATTTTGTTTCAGAACATTAACGTTCTGATACCTTGGCTTATGGAAAAGCTATTTTAAATCATTTTGAGATTTTGAATTATTTTTTCTCTTTCACTGAGTCTCTGCAGTTGGATTCATAGGGCTATGGCAGTCTGGCTTTACAGATAGAGAGCTACAGACATGGTACCAATAAAAGGTTCAGTTCCAGTCCTTATGAACTAAATAGCTAAATCTGTTGATTTTATAGATATAAATGTAGGGATGTCTTTTATTTCTGTTTTTTTTTAAAAAACTTCTTATCTCTTACTCTATTTTTAATCTTTGATGAGAGTTTGTCTCTCACTCCCTGGTTACCACATTTTCTTAAAGGCCTTCTTATCAAAATAATTTTTTTAGAATGCTTACAGGGAGAATCCATAAAGTTAAATTGAAATACCACCCCCCCCCCCCATGTTCTACTTTTGTTCCCCTGATTCTGATTTATAGGGTTCTTGCCTTCTTGAAGAGTGTGTGTAACAATTGATTTGAGGAGGATAAGTGATCTGTATTGGTTCAAAGACAACTTTGTTAAATCAGCACAGTTACTTCAAACATGAAGAGACATATTCTTCTCAAGACTTTAGTGAGCAGCAGAGATAGACTTGGATTTGCTCTTAATTCTTAATAAAAGCTAGTTTAAAGAGCCCCCAATCTAGCATAATTGGAGGGTTCTTCTTCAATTTGTTGCACCTACAGGATAATAAGGTTATAAGGAATAACCAGCATGGATTTTTCAAAAAGTGAACGTGCTAAACCAACCTAATATCCTTCATTGACAGGGTTACTGACTTAGTGAATGGGGGGAAGTAGTAAACATGATATATCTTGATTTTAATAAGGCATTTAACTCAGCCCCATAGGGCATTCTCATAAGCAAACTAGGGAAATATGCTAAAGGTGACATTGCTATATGATGGCTGCTCAAAAAGTAATCAGTGATTCACTGTCAAAGTGGGAGGATATCTCTGGGTTAGTCCTGGATATGGTACTATTTAATATATTTATTAATGACATGGATAACAGAGTGGAGAGTATACTTATAAAATTTGTAGATAACATCAAGCTGGCAGGCATTGTAAACACTTTGGATGTCAGGATTAGAATTCAAAATGACCTATGCAAATTAGAAAATTGGTCTGAAATCAACAAGATAAAATTCTATAAAGACAAGTGCAAAGTACTTCACTTTGGAAGGAAGAATCAAATGCACAACTAAAAAATGGGGAATAACTGGCTAGGAGGTACTGCTGCTGAAAAAGATCTAGGGGTTATTAAATATGAGTGAACAATGTGATGCAGTTGCAAAAAAGGCGAATATTCTGGAGTGTATTAACAAGATTGTCATATGTAAGACACAAGAGGTAATTGTCCTGCTCTACATATCATTGGTGATACCCCAGCTGGAGTACTGTGTCCAATTATGGGTGACACAGTTGAGGAAAGATGTGGATAAATCAGAGAGAGTTCAGAGGACAGCAATAAAAATAGGAAAGGTTTAGAAAACTTGACCTAGGAGGAAAGGTTAAAAAAATGGGCATGATTTGTCTTGAGAAAAGAAGACTGAGGGGGGACCTTATAAAAGTCTTAAAATATGTTAATGGCTATTATAAACAGGATGGTAATAAGTTGGTACCCACGTCCACTGAAGGTAGGAAAAGAATGAGTGGGTTTAATCTGCAGCAAGGGATATTTAAGTTAGATATTAGGAAGAACTTTCTAAGGATAGTTAAGTTCTGGAAGAGGTTTTCAAAGGAGGTTGTGGAATTCCCATCATTGAAGGTTTTTAAGGTCAGGTTAGAAAAATACCTGTCAGGAGTGATTTAGGTTTACTTGGTCCTGCCTTAGCACAGTGGGGGGTGGACTTGATGATTTTTAGACATCCCTTCCAGCTCTATATTTCTATCATTCTATGCAGTATTCTAACAATGTTTAATATTTATGTTGTGGTAAAAGTGAATCAGCTATCTATAGTATAATAGAGCTTATAAGCAGCATGCCAGCTGCCTAGCCATCTCCAAGGATTTTGTATACATAATGGCATAGATGAGTTGTAAGTGGAGATTTGAAGGTTAATTGGCTTTGCAGATTTGTCAGGGTGTCATGAGAAAAAATATTAAAGTGATTGTTGAAATTTTGACTAATTGGCAGAAAAGGCCGATACAACTCAGAGGCAGGTGTCAACATAAGAGAAGATAATAGGGTGACACTAAGCCATGAAGGGAATTAAAAATGAAGATGTAGTTTATGCTTGAAACTGTGGAAAAGGAAGGACCACAGTAGGGATGCAAAGACAGAGGTAATGAGTTAGGAAAATGACGTTTATTCAGGCACCACTGTGGTATTTGAGCATGTCAGAGAAGAGAAATCTAGTTTAGTATTTCAGTTAGGGACATGATTATTGTTTACATGTGACCAGCATTTTTGGTTTGGTATTCCTGTATTTACTTGTGTTAGCTCATAATTTTTCTTCTTACTATTATTCTTTAATTTATGTACAGAGTCTGCAAAAATACTTACTCATTTAAGCTTGTTGAAATGAATTATATGGCGTCAGTTTATTCTCTAGTGAGGCACATGTGACAGTGTCTGTTCAGAGAAGAACTGACTCTAAAGTAATGTGCTTTAGCTCCAGAGGACCATGGTCCCTCCAATTCAGGAAGGAGCTCATAATTGATGGGGAAAATATACAAAAAATCTTATAATAGCTGCTTGTGTTAAACCTGCTACATTCAAACTCATTCAAGTTAGGCTTTCTTTATACTTGATTCCCATCACCCTGATGAATTGAGCGCACTTAAAAAAATAGGGATAATACTTCCCAGCTATATATTTGATGCTCTCGGTGCGCTTTACAGATATAATTTTATTAAGACTCAACATATTCTGTCAGATAACAACTTGAGACACTAAGGAGTTAAGTAAGTTTCCCAATGTCACACAGTAAATCTGTAGCAGAGCCAGGAATATAATCTCAGTCTCATGACTCCCAGTCTTGTGACTGATCTATAGGATCATTCTTCCTTTCTAAGGCACAGTTGGAAAATATATTCAGGGTTCATAAGCTTGTTGGCGTAATGTAAGACCCATGTTGAAACTGACATGAAAACTCTAACATGGAAGTTCATTTGGTTACCTAATTGCAGGGAAAACATGTGAATCTGCTGTCAATTACTGTGAATGCAACCCCTGTTTCAATGGAGGATCCTGTCAAAGTGGAGTGGAAGGATATTATTGTCACTGTCCATTTGGTGAGTTCTTGTTGGGTTTTTTTTTTTTTTCTGTAACATTTCATAGAAATACTGACTTCTTCGGGTTCATTTAAATAAAACCTATATTTATTTATGTCAATTTCAATTTGCCAAAATAAATCACGTGCCTATCCCAAATTATTGTATCCTATCAAATCATACAGTCGTATCACTACATTTTAATAATTACCTGACATTAATTATCACTATTTTCTATCAGGAATTGAGCAGCCAGTAATAATTCAAAATATAAAGGGTAACTTCAGAGATCTTGGTACAGTCACACAAAGCTTGGGTCTAAACTCAGATCCATTGTGGATTGTCTTTGTTCATGGAGAAAAGAATGATGTTAAATAAAATAAATTAAACAGAAAAAGAAAAAAAGCCTGAAAAAATAAACAAATATTTTAAAAGGCAGCCAAAAGAGTAAACCTATCTTTGAAATATGTTTCTCAGAACACATTTTTAACTGTTTTGTTGTGCGAACTTTCATCTGTCTTGCACTTATTTGCTTATCCCATATTATATCATTTTTCTCAGTTACTCATTTTCTATATTTGTAATCAGATTTCATTATAAAATGCATCTAACTTTAGAGAGAAAACAAGAAAAGTAATTACACAGTTCAATGACATTTGAAAAGAAATGTATAGGGTGCACACACATATTTAGATTAAATAAAATACTGAGAAAGTGGAAGGCTGAGATGTTTATAGCCAGATTATAGCAAAGAAAAAATATGCACCTCCTCCTAGACAAGGCTTAGTATATTTTAAGTTTATTCTGGACTTGAATTCTAAGGACTAATAGGTAATGTATAGCTAAATTCAAGAAGTAATGGAACAGTCTCAATTTAATAAGATACATTCCACCTTGGCTTGAATTTCTCTTCACATTATTTGACACAAGTCCACAAATATTTGTGGGGAAGATTCTTTGGCTCAGCACTGCCGTAATAATAAAATTCATTTAAAAAACTAAATGGAAAAAGAACCAGCACAAATAAATACAAACGTAGATTTGGTGGGAGAGAGATAGGAGAAGAATGAAGCTAGTTAGTCAACTAGTTATATATAAGGGTATGTCTTCACTACAGGACTAGGTCGATTTCCCTTAATTCGATTTTCTAAACTCGATTTTAGAAAATCGAATCAGTGTGTCCCCACCAGGACAGCAGGTCGACAGTGGTCGACACTGTCTGTCCTAGAACTTTTGCAGGGGTCGACATAGCCCGCATTGCACTTTGGGTAGGTAGCCCACAGTGCAATGCGTGCCGGACCGCCCCCCCCCAAGCAGCCCCGCGGACCCCCCGCCCGCCTGAACAGCCCCCCAGCCGGACCCCCCCCCCGCCCGCCCGAGGGGGGGGGGGAGCCGGCGCCGGGCTGCTTGGGCCAGCGGGTCAGCTGCCTGGTCAATTTCAGGTGAAATTGAACAGGCAGCTGACCCGCTGTCCCAAGCAGCCCTGCGCAGGACCCCCGCCCCCCCAGCAGCCCCGCGGACCCCCCCGCCCGCCTGAACAGCCCCCCCGCCGGACCCCCCCCGCCCACCCGAGGGGGGGGGGAGCTGGCACGGGGCTGCTTGGGCGAGGGGGTCAGCTGCCTGGTCAATTTCAGGTGAAATTGACCAGGCAGCTGACCCCCTCGCCCAAGCAGCCCGGCGCCGGACCCCCGCCCGCTCGAGGGGGGGGGAGCCGGCGCGGGGCTGCTTGGGCGAGCGGGGGGGGGGGGTCCATGGGGCTGCTCGGAGGTCGGAGGCTTAACTTCAGATGCCTCTTCACTTACTCACAGTAGACATAGAGAAGTCGATTTTAGCCTTACTTCTCTCGTCAGGCAGGAGTTACAAATTCGATTTTGAGGGCCCTTTAAATCGACTTTAAGGGCATGTATGTGAAGACAGGTACACGTTTAATTCGACCTAACATCGTTAAGGTCGAATTAAAGTGGTAGTGAAGACATGCCCTAAATCAATCTCAGGTTATACAAGTGGAATGGGAAACAGAATGGAAAGTGAACATCTATATCAATATGTTCAGTAACAAATACATCCCCATATCTGGATTAAAATACATTACATCCATTGATACCTATATTTGACACAAATCAACTCAAAAGTTTTTTAAAAACTCCTTTAGAAGTTAACAAAAGTATGCTTTGCTTTTTATCCAGTTGTCTATAACTTCATTTTTTGTTTTGGAGTTTGTATTTTAACAAGTAACACTTTGGGCAATAACTGTTTTTCTCCAAGATGTATATGTTTTTATTTATGTTTTTTTAAGAAACGCATGTCATAAACATATCTAAAAGCACTGAACTACCTGCTTTATGTCCTGGACTTTGATTAAATGGGGTAAAAACAATTTGATAACAGACATATTTTTCCTTTTATAGGTGTCTTTGGAAATCATTGTGAATTGAATAGTTATGGATTTGAAGAGTTGTCCTATATGGAGTTTCCCAGTATGGATCCAAACAACAATTATATTTATATAAAGTTTGCAACCATCAAAAGTAATGCCTTAATGCTCTATAACTTTGACAACCAGACTGGAGAACGGGCAGAATTCCTGGCTCTGGAAATAACAGAAGAAAGACTCAGATTCTCCTACAACCTTGGCAGTGGTGCATATAAACTTACGACAACGAAGAAAGTGTCTGATGGCCAGTTTCACACTGTTATTGCCCGGAGGGCTGGAATGGTAAGAAATGCTGCACTGAGAATTAAATAAACATTCATTCAGTTCCAAGTCACTTTGGCTTCCATGTAAGCATAAATGAACATAAAACTTGGTAAATTTGTATTTGCTAGCTGTACCTCCAGCTTTGGAAAAACACTGTAATTTGTATCTTGTCCAAAAGGCTTGAAGAATTATAATGGTTTGCTCAGAATAAAAAGAAATCTGAATTTGAAAAAATGGGAACAAGAATATTTAATGAGCGTCAGAAGACTAACTACTGCATGGGGGGAAGACAATGGGGAAGATTATTAGTAAAGACTAAATTGTCTAGTGATATAGGAAGATTATTAGTGAAGTCTAATTATCTTGTGAAGCCACACTGGACCCTAAGAGAGTGAGTGTAGATGTTTCTCAATTATATACTGTAGCTACAATAGAAATGGGCAAATTTCTTGGGATATTGAGCTTCTTAATCTTTTAGAGATTTTACAAAACTTGTTCTGCTTCCAGTCTTTTTTTTTCCTTTTATAATTTGAACCCATGTATTTTTTCAAAGGTGTTCATGATTTTTAAAATAAACATGTTTTAGCTGAAAAGAAGCCTATGCAATGAATCAGGGAGAGAAGAATGGCCCAAAGTCTAGGCTAGTACAAATGATTGTCTTGTATATGGTGCTTTTCCATTTTTCACCCAGTTGGTTTTTTTGTTGTTGTTGTTGTTGTTGTTTTTTTTTTTGGGGGGGGGGGTTGGTGGTGGTGGATTTTTTTATTTTTGCCTTTTCTCTGCTTCTTTCTAAACAGTATCTCCTAAGCAATGTTCCTTCCATACCTGAAACCAAAGTCAGTCCGTGAAGACAATACATAGTTGGGGCTCCAAGTTTTGTTTTGCATGTCAGGCTAGACGTAATAGGAGGATAAGGGAACAGCTATTCTATGCAGCATGGCCCCTTCTGGATCCTACAATTTCCCCTCCATTACGTGCTGCAGAAGTCAATGTTGCTTGGATACAGGACTATTGTATCATTAAACTCTGTTCCCATGCTCAGGGAGCCCTACTGAAAAGATACAGCATAGACACTGTGTGGGTCCAATAGAAGTTCAACCACTGAGCCAGCCATGCTGCTATTATAAGGGTGATGTGCCTCAAGGTTAGAATATAGGGGTGTCTAAGAACACAGGCATCCTAAGCAGCTGGGTGATGTGGATCTGTGATTCCGCACAGCAGAGTGGCTCTGCCATTGGCTCCTTTTTCTGAGAGGAACTTGAGACTGCAACTCTGCATTTCTTTTCAACTCAAGAGTTCCTGACCCAGTTTTTTTTACTTTCATGTATCTTTGTGCCGGAGGTGGATAGTTTGCCCCTAAATTTGATTTTTCTTTTATGAGTATTGGTAGAGATGTTATTTTCTATGTCTTTCTGAAGGATAATTACAAAAGAGATATTGTTTTGGCTTGGAACATGTTAATTTTAGATATTTAACATATTAGGGTCCCAGTTTTCAAATATGAATTCTTAACCAGACACATAGCTGTTGATTTAGATATCCAAGTATGGATTTTATTAAGTAAATTAACTCAAACCATATATGCGTAAATAAAGATTTATATGCCAAACACAAGGTACACAAGTTAAAATTTTGTAATAAACAAGCAAGAAAGAACAAACAAACTGTAATCGGGTCTATAGAAGAAGCTGTACCATACACGAAAGGTACATTTTTCTGTAAAATTACCTATGTGTATATTTAAAATTAAAAGCAAGCCTCAAGGCTTGATTCTGATACATAGTTTCTGTATTTAAATCTTTCCTAACCACATCAGCTGTTTACAAACACAAGATGTGAAAAAAATCACTTTTGTCTTAAGTATTTCTGCTGTAGGAAAAAATATCTCCCACATGTCAAAAATGTATAAAATAACCTCCCTACAGGATTTCAAATCTGTCATTTCCTACAGTGTAGTGGGATTTTATCGGAAACTGGTAAAATCATTAAGTTGTCAGTTTTGAGATATTACAGAGTGACAGGATAGAAACTCTCATAACTTGAAGAGGTAACTGTAGAGTAATGCTAAAGTAACAAGCAGGAGCATTTGACTAATGTTAGAAAATAAATCGTATGAACTCCGTTCCAAGCAAAATATGGTCTCAAATATCAGCCCTTCCGATGGACTTGTAGCTCATCCTTCTTTTCAGAATGTGTACCTTTGTAAATTAGTGGAAATTACATTTATTGAGCTTAGTAAAAACAAAATCTGATCTTTCATTTTTGTTGTTAATGTACTCTTAAAATATGTATATATGATACCATATAAACTAGCCAACTAATTTTATGTGCTCTATGAAGTGTTTCATTCATACTCAGCATATAATGTACTTAGGCGCTGTTGGCTTATGTTTCTCAAGAGGAACAGGTTGTTCATTACGAATGGCAAGAAATGCAAGATAAGCTTTCATTTTAAAAATAAAATAGAGGAAAGAAATACATAATTTGGAGATACTAAAGTAAGTGATTTAAATTTGAGAACCATGAATTCAGTTTGATGTTTCTGTTCATGGCGTGGATTTGGAAATGAAGTGTGGAGATTTTGTAAGAATTTCAATCAGACATTAATGTTAGTGGTGAGTGAACGTAATTGTAAGCAAAAAAAGTGAATATATTACACAAGAATGGCACATTAATAGCATCTAGTGTTTCTACAACTCCTGTTGAGTTACCCAAATGTAAACATAGACCAAACTGTTGTCAAGTAGAAACATTTGATTTACATTTGCCATAAACTGCTTCAATGCATTTTTCTGTAATATGAAAGCTGAATATACATCTAGAGGATTACATTTATGTTTTGAAAATTTGACTAAAGGAGTAATTAACCTTCAGTTTTGTTATGCAATACATTCTACCTGTTATTAATGGGGAAGTGGCACCTTTTTGTATTGCTTCTGCTAAATTGGGAATAAAATAAAAAATTTAGAAGACCCAATTCAATTCCCAATTTGGGAGTTCTGGGAGTCCTGTCAGGGGGCGGGGAGCAGTTGGATAGGCGTGGGAGTCCTGGGGGTCTGTTTGGGGGCGGGGGTGTGGATAAGGGTCGGGACAGTCAGGGGAAAGGCTTCAAGACTAAGCTTGATGAGTTTATGGAGGAGATGGTATAATGGCATAGTCTAATTTTGGCAGTTAATTGATCTTTTACTGTTAGTGGTAAATATGCCCAATGGCCTGTGATGGGATGTTAGATGGGGTGGGATCTGAATTACTATACAGAATTCTTTCCTTGGTGTCTGGCTGGTGAGTCTTGCCAACATGCTCAGGGTTTAGCTGATCGCCATATTTGGGGTTGGGAAGGAATTTTCCTCCAGGGCAGATGGGCAGAGGCCCTGGGGTTTTTTCACCTTCCTCTGCAGCGTGGGGCACAGGTCATTTGCTGGAGGATTCTGTGGACCGTGAAATCTTTAAACCATGATATAAAGACTCAATAGCTCAGACATAGGTGGGGGGGTTTACTACAGGGTGAGTTTCTGTAGCCTGCATTGTGCACAATGTCAGACTAGATGATCATAATAGTCCGTTCTGACCTTAAAGTCTGAGTCTGTATCGGTATTGGAATACTTGAATACATGTAAGCCTTCAGACCTGCGAAGTGTAGGTATAGGTTTACGTATGTACAATTTTGTGAATGCACAAGCGAAGAAAATCTGGTATAATGTGAGTAACTGAACCCTTTGATATTTTTGTATTTAATAATCAAACAAATGTTAAAGTGTTGAAAATGGGATTAGATAGTCAGTCATTCTTAGGGTGACTGGATGTCCCGATTTTAAAGGGACAGTCCTGATTTTGGGGTCTTTTTCTTACATAGGCTCCTATTACTCCCTACCCTCTGTCCCGATTTTTCACATTTGCTGTCTGGTCACCCTAGTCTTTCTAATATTAAATGCATTTCTGTGGGGGTTTTTTGCAGGCAGCATCCTTGACGGTGGACTCCTGTTCTGAGGATCAGGAACCAGGCTACTGTACTGTTAGTAATATGGCGGTTTCCACTGACTGGTAAAGAATATTTCATTTTGCTCTTTGTGATAAAAAGAAGAGGTAAAATTTAAAAATCATTTTAAATAGGAGAAATTGAGAACAACTGCAGTGTCAGACCAGCTAATAGAAGGGGGCTTGTGCTTTTAGGCCTAGCCCAGTGCAAGGAATGTAGCTGTACTACAGCAGGACTGGCCTGAGGAGACATTCTTTCCTGAAGCAGAATTCCCTCTGTTTCCTTTTTGTTCCAGGGTGTGGTAATTTTCATCTGGCCTTTAGCAGCAGCAAAGTAAAACACTTCATCTTTTGCTCTTAGGGTAGTCCAGCTCTGCTGTACTAGCTGATGCCCTGTCAGAGGGGGAGGGGTAGAGCCAAGCCTGCCAGTTCCCATCTCTGGAGGAAAGTAGCAGACATACAGCTTTCGGAAGCCTGAAAAGTGGTGTAATGGGGGTCCTTATTTCCTGTCATTCGCCATAGTGAAAATTCACAATCTAGCACAAATTAATTATCAAACCAGAATATCAGACAGTCAGAATCACTGATGCTTTAAAAGGTAAAAGTAAACTTTAGCCAGTCATAATCTGCTTATTGATAAATGCATTAAAGACTTAAAAAAAAAACCCTGCTCATAAATCAGACATTTTCTGACTGGCTGATGAACAGAAGCTGCTCATAATCTAAGCAAAGTAAAATGAACAGTAAAGTCAGTAATTTTTATTCTGCACCAATATCCATCAGGTTTTTATGTTTTTAGCCTATGGGGTTTGAAATGTTCCTGTTGGGCAGGATGGAATTCACAGTATTGCAGAAGTAGGGTGATTAGAGTAAAGTTTTGTCTTAGGATAAATATCTCTCATTATAGAATTAAAATGGCCTTTCTTTAAAATGTAGGCCCCCCATTTAACAATAACTCTATGTGTTGAACTTCCATTGCAGTCAGGCCAAGATGTGCATATGGAGCAGTCACAGAACCAGGCAGATGGGGTGAAATTTTGGCACCACTGAAGTCTGAGGCAAAACTCCCATTGACTTTAGCTCAGCAACAACTCACTCCACCTGTTTCTAGCCCAGTTATCTTTAGAATATTTGAAATTCTACAGGGGCTAGTGCTAAAAATTTTCCTTAGCAAAGCCTCCTATGTCCTTGCTTTTACCAAAAATCAAATCATATTTACCTGAATAAATATAGGACACAGACCCAAATTCATGATCCAGCAGTTACATTAGATCCTAAATTTCACTCTGCTTCTGTTTAACTTTACTTTTCACTTCTTATGAACACATGAGAAGTAACACCAATCTCAGACTTATCTCCCAGCTGATTGCTGCGTACTCATTTTCCCCCATATATTTGGAATAATTTCCAGATATCTTTATTGTTTTTAATTGCTGTTTTCACATTTAGTGTGGGGGGAAGGAAGAAGTGGATTCTACCTACCTCACTTTTAGGAATGTTGTGAGGATTAATTAGTTAATACTTAAATACATTTTGAAGATGAAAAGTGCTGTATTAATTGTAAGTGTTGTTAATATTGTTGCTAGTTTCTCACCAATAATCTTGTTCATTTTTCATTTAGCCCTATGGCTTCCCCACTAACAAAGCAGTTTATTGCCTTGTAATATAGTGCTTCAATTTGCAATTAAATATCACCCCCAATTATAAATATCATTGGGGCAGATCTTTATTCTATACTGACTCAAGCAAAACTCCCCATCAAGTTAAAGGAGATTTGCTTGAGTAAAAATGGAGTGAGAACTTTGGGTTTAGTCACATTGTAATTATTATTTAACTAGAGTGGATTAGTCACTGCCTGCAATAATTCTGTAATTGTAAAAAATGAACTATAGAAATTGTAGAAATTGAACTGTAGAAATGAAATATCTTAGATTAGAAGATATCAGAGTTATTCTATTAACACCAGTTTATGTGCTAATATCAATGCACAAATTCTCCTACTTCTCTTCTAGGACTCTCGACGTACAACCAAATCGAGTAACTGTTGGTGGCATTCGATCTGTAGAGCCAATACTTCAAAGGAGAGGACAGGTGGAAAGTCATGATTTTGTGGGCTGTATAATGGAGTTTGCAGTCAATGGACGTCCTCTGGAACCCAGTCAGGCTTTGGCAGCTCAAGGAATCCTAGATCGGTATGTCAGCTATTCATAGTATCTGGTAATACATATATTAAAGGAAATTGGCATGAGAGTTAAATGTTAATTAATTCAAATGCCTGTGAACATAAATATACAATATACTATCAAATGTAAATGACAAAGGAAGAATCTAAATTTGGAAATAAGTTTACGTAGAAATCAGAGTTTGCAGAAACCCAATTCCAATTTTCCACAAAGCAGCAACAGTACATTTCTACTACTACTTATTATTTTTGTTGTCCAGCAGTCTGAGATAAAGTAGCTCTTTTTTTAAAATTCCATGTAAATTCCACCTGGATTTGAGTATACTGGTATGGTTCACTAACCTTCTCTTTTTATTTTTTCCCAAATGTCTGTTCTCTTACTTTCCTAGTCAAATATTACTGAATGTCCCCCATACAATCTCCTTTTGTGAGTGGTTTTTTTTTAGAAATGATTGATTAGCTGAATCAATTGGGTTTTTTTTCCATCTTACTGCTTGAAATTATAGTTATAGCAACAATGTGGCTTCTAAGCCCATAGTTGCTAGTTCATCTTTCCCCTGTCAGCTCCCAAGTTTATGTTATTTCTTATGGCGTGAGACTTCCTGAGCTGCTGTAACTGAAGAGGTCAACTTCAATAACATTCTTCTAGAAAACAGCATCTTGAGACATGCCAGCAAAGTAAAAAAATATCTTTGAATTTTGTGTCTTTCAACATCCAAAACTTCTGCCTGCCAATCAGGACTTTTCCTTTAGTACCTTAGACAGTTTAACAATGAAAGATGGTGCCAGGCTTTCTTCGATATTTGCTTGGCAGATTCAAAGTTAAAACCACCCCACCTGCTTACTTTAACGGGTTGGCAATCTTTGGCATGCAGCCCACCAGGGAAATCCACTTGCAGGCTGGGACGGTTTGTTTACCTGCAGCGACCGTAGGTTCAGCTGATTGTAGCTCCCATTGGCTGCAGTTCACCATTCCAGGCCAATGGGGGCTGCACGAAGCATCGGCCCGAACATCCTTTGGCCCGCGCCACTTCCCGCAGTCACCATTGGCCTGGAACGGCGAACCCCGGCCGGTGGAAGCTACAGTCAGCTGAACCTGCAGGCGCTGCAGGCCAGCAGATTTTCCTGACAGGCCATGTGCCAAAGAGGTTGCTGATCCCTGCTCCACAATGTATGCATCTGCTTAAAATTTTAGCCATGTAACCTTCTTCATGGATCATAAACTTCAATAGTAATCTTGTACGGTTTTGAAAACTATCAACTAATTTTAATGGTCTCTGCCATAGGCAAAGACTCAGACTACATTACTCATTTATATCTAAAATACTATTTTCAATTCAAGTTTATTACATGGTAGTTCCCTTCCCCATTCCTGTTTCAGATTATATGTACAGGAAGAATATTACAGATCTTTTTTGTATTATATAGTTAGACTAAGAATATGTGTAGACAAAGAATGTGACTGAAAGGAGGTTGAATGAAAGACCAGAGTATAACTTGAAGTCATGGAATGAAAGATGATAATTTTCATTATTTTTATTGTGTAACCCATATGTAAGACTTCCATAAAAATATTGTACATGTTTGAGCACATTAGTCTCCGAGAAGACTGTTGTTTCTTAAGACATACATGAACATGGATATCTATGCATATAACTATTACAATTATACAAGTTAATATCTAATGTGTAGGAATATAAGACAGTTTTTTGTTTTTCCTCCTAGTTCCCTCTGAAGACCTCTCTCTTTTTCTAATACTATTACAACTTGGCACTGGAAACTGGAAACTGTTTCAAAATATCAGATTTCTTCAGTGCAGAGAACTTACCACTATTACTTTTTACTACTTTACAAGAGACTTTAAACAATTCATCCTTGTGCGTTGGGGAGGAAGGGGCGGTATCACTTAAACACATGTGACTCCATCCAAAAGGTTTATTTTGTTTGTTTAAAGTACATACTTCAGTGACTACTCTTTTGATTTGTTTTAGATGCCCTAGATTAGAAGGAGCTTGTGCAATTAGTCCTTGCCAACACGGTGGCACCTGTGTTGATTACTGGTCATGGCAGCAATGTCATTGCAAAGATGGATTGACTGGGAAACACTGTGAAAAATGTATGTAGAAGGTTTAATTATCCTTCTGTTTAATCTACAGTTAATCACACAGTTTAATCAAGTGCAATTGGGTTTCATGTTTAGATGCAATTAACTGTTGCTAAATGATGAAAATGTGTCATGTTTGCATTCACTATTATAATAATTATGAACAAAAGTGACACATTGACTTTTTGCCCTATCATCACTTTGAATATGGTAGGGGAAAAAAAGTTCAAATAGGAAAATGTAACTACAAACAAGAGGAGATCATTTATTTTTCAAAAAGACTATAATTATGTCTACAGTTATTAATTTGCAAACAAATGGCTCTGCATAATATAGTTAGGATTGCATAATATTGCAAGCTAATTAATTTGTATTCAGATTTAATATATTTTTGTGATTGCTCTGTGAAAACCATTTAATTCTGTTCATGTCAACCTGCTCTGTTTTCTTACATATTCCATTATTGTATTGATTATTTTATATGCTGCTATTGTGCTAGCTTACAAAAGAGTTTTGGTGCATTTCTGGTAGGATTTTGAGGATTATGTGGGGTAATTAATATTATGTATTATTTTACACCAACCTAAAGTGTGCTAGGTATTTTACAAAACAAATAGAACATTGTTTCTTCCCTGAAGAGCATACCGTTTAGTTTTATCCCAAGGATCCTGTCCAGAGTAAAGGGAAACAGGGTCAAAATTCCTTCCTTCTTTTTCCCTTGCTCCCAGGGTATCTTAGGGTAGGTCTTCACTACCCGCCAAATAGGCGGGTAGCGATCGATTTTCTGGCAATCGATTTCTCGCCTTTTATGAAGAGGCGGGAAATCGATCACTCGTGGCGCCCCCGTCGACTGCGGAACTCCAGCTTGCCGGGAGTCGCAAGCTGGAGTCGACGGGGGAGCGCGCCGCCGACTGCCGCCGCCATGAGGACGGATGGTAAGTCGGCTGCAGATACGCAAACTTCAGCTACGTGATTCACGTAGCTGAAGTTGCGTATCTGCAGTCGATCCCCCCCCCCTTAGTGGAGACCAGCCCTTAGTTTATTCCTGCTCTATACTAGCAGTAAGATAGCTCACTCACTTTCTCTCTATCTCACTCACACTCACACAGCACTTCTGGCTCAGTTGCAGTGTCCAAAGAGTATATGGTTGAAGCCAAGGCTTTGCATGCTCCTATTTTTTTCCACTTACTTTATCTCAACAAAAGAATTAGATAAAGCATACTCAACGCTTCCTCCTATATTTGTCCTAGATATTACTGCCGATACTGCCTTATCATTAGAAGGCAAAGGACGCCTTGACTACCACATGAGCCAGAATAAGAAACGAGAGTACATGATGAAATATGGCACTAAAGGTGCCATTTCGGAGCCTCTGAGTATGAACCATTTGGAAGTGAAATTCAGGACAAGGAGCGAGAATGGAATTTTAATTCATATCCAGGAAAGCAGCAATTACACTACTGTGAAGGTAGGATTAAAGCTAATGCTGACTCATTTTGATTGGACTGCCTGCTGTGTGGTGATCTAAATCACTTCTTCTGTTGCCCTTGTCTTTTTCTTTATAAACTATTACAGCGTTGACTAATGCTGGGCGCTATTCCAGGATCTTTCATCTTCTCAACGATTCTTTCATTATTTTCCAAGATATCAGAAGGTCTTAGTGGTTTTGTTTCTAATCAGTTTTGTCTAGACTCCAGGTAATGTCTACTTTAAGGCAAGCAGGAACATCTTTGTTGCCATATTTGTTAACACTACTAAGTTGCATTCTACGCTGCATATCTTTTTCCTATTGGCAATTTATGTTCTGTTTCTTCAGACATGTTCCCACCACACTGTGAGACTACCAGACACAGGGCAACAAGTTTTCATGAATTCATACTAACACAATACACACCAGACAATCTTAGTTCATATCCATAAAGCCACCTTTCCTGGAGTTTATCTTCTTCACCAGAATGGAGATGTTAAAAAGGCAAAGACAAACGTTACATGATTCTGCGATATGCCACTAAATCAGTGCATTAAGCTCCATGCAGTTTTTTTCCGAAGTGTTTAGCCCTAAATAAGTTACCTTTCTCAAGAGAAACTGATGGGTTCAGTCCTGGCTATGACTCAATCCACTTAGTCATAATTCCAAATGAGTACAGCAGTGATGCTGGCAAACCTCTTTATTGGATAGATTCAAGCTCCAAGTTTCCTTGACAACTGGAATTCTTTCCAATTTTTTCCCAACATTTAGAGAAACTCCTACATAAGACCACATTTTCTGTGCCTCAGCCAGCATGGATATTGTCTGTTTGCCTGATTTCCAGTCCTACCAGGAGTTCATAACTTTTCTAACAAAAAGGACAACATTATTAACTTTCAAAAAACCCATAATCAGTACTTCATTTGCATATAATTTTACAGCATTATTGTATAAAAAAACAATGCCTTAAAATATATTTATTTTATTTGCATTTTCCTCATTAGATGAATGAAAATTGGTAGCTCTTTGTTGCCTAACAATGAAAAGCTACAGGTATCTACTTTGCCCCCACCCTCTATGTACAGAAAGAGAGCAATAGTCAGGAGCATAGTTTATGAATCTCTAGCTGCAAGTTGTGCCCCGTGATTCTTAATGTCTTAGGAGATCCTGTTTTCAATTCTGCAAACTTGGCCTAGTGAAAACTAACTTGGTGGGAATAAATAAAATGCTTAAATTTTGCCTACAGTGGAAATTTGGCAGGCAACCTCCGTAAGCATGATAAAAAAAGACAAAGTAGGCTTTGGCAGTTAAAGTGCTAGTGGCTTGTTTACACTAGAGCTTCCATCATTTTTAGCAATGGTGAAGCCACAGCTTGGGTCCAGCAACAATGCACCCCAGCAGCTTCAAAGATGGGGGTCATCATCTGGAGCGGTAGGCGGAAAGGAGCTGTTTCCCCTTCAGAGGGGGTTTCCCTCCTCACCAACCCTTTTCCCTCTTGTGAGAGCTGGCTATCTTGTAGAGGGGAGGAGGATGTAGCTAGAGTGAGTAGGGCAGGAGTTCTGTGGAAGTCCATAGTCTCCTATGCAGCAGAGGGGAGGACATACAAGCCTACACACCACTACTGACCAGCAGATGTACCCTCCCATCCCTGGGATTAGTGTAGGACTGTTCTTTGTTTATTTGTTTGGGGCTTTGGGTTGATTGAGGAGTTTTGTTTGTCTTTGTGTGGGGATCAGCTGTATACACGGTGCTAGTTGCCTTTTGGAGGCTGGGGAGGAACTTTTCCCTCATTGGCAGATTGAGCAGGGTGAGGTGGAGGCTTTTTTTTCCTTTTTTTTTCCTTCCCACAGCAGCCCAGAGACCTGATGAATAGAACCATAGGTATGATTCAAGTTGTCACAACTTGGCAGGTGCCCAGTGTAGGCGCTAGCCGATGGTTTATCAGTTCCCTAATAAACTGGGATTGGAAGTGGGTTTAGGCTCCCACTCTCTGGTACAGTGGGGAGAAAACCCCCTTTCCTAGCCCTTTAAACCTCATATGAAGGGAGGGTGATGGGTTCCCAGTCAGAGGCTGGGGACCAGCTGTGACAGAGTGGTGGGGCCTTCTAACAAGTGGAACAGATTAGGGGAGGAATGATGACCTGCCTTATATGATTTGTTGCTGGATAGTTCCCAGATGAGTTAATAAAGTTGCATTCTCATTAAACCACATTCCTTTTGTCGTCTGTCTTCCTCCCTGTCTAGGGCAATGAGAGATTTTCGGAACCACTTCATGGAAATGCAGCCCAAGGATTGTCTCTGCAGTATTATCAGGCCTTGCTTTTCTTAGTGTGGAAAAGTTAGAGCTTGAGAGCAAATCTTAAATCCAGGTCTTCCTTCTGGTAGTATGATGCCCTATGTACCATAGCCAAAATTATCAATCTTGTGGGCATGAATTTAGAGGCCTATTGACTTCACTGAGAATTGTGAATTCTCAGCACTTCTGAAAGTCACACCACTTAATTTTTATAATCTGAGTCTGAATGTTTTGGCCCACCTTCAAAATTATTTGGTTTCTTGATTTGTGTGGCTTGTTAACATATTTGAGCAGCAAGATATTCAGCATATGGAAAAGTGGTCAAAATCTGAATATGTTTCAGTATTAGAACATGTTATAAATAAGCCACAGTATCTAAGTCTAACCTGCTTTACTCCATTTTACCCATTATAACTCACTGATTTAAATGGAATACAGTGGGATAAATGGGAGTCATGCAGTGGTGAATCTGGACCATCAAGATTGCAACTATTTTCATTTAGAAAAAAGTTGGAGAATTCAATGAACTTTCATAATTAGGTTTCTCTTTGTGACTCAGAGGACTCTTTAATCTAGATGATAAAGGCATAATAAGATCCAGTGGCTCAAAGCTGAAACTAGACAAATTCATACTGGAAATAAATAAAAAGGAAGGGGGAACAGTTTCGGTAATTAATCACTGAAGCAATTAATAAAGGGATATGATGGATTCTCCATCACTTGAAGTCTATAAATTAAGATTTGTTGTCTTTCTACAAGATCTGTTCTAGCTCAGTGAGAAATGATAGGATAAATGCAGCAGTTACTAGGTGAAAGTGTATGGGCTGTATTACACAGGAGATCAAATGATCATTAAGGTCCTTTATCCCAGATGTGCAGGAAGAAAGACAAGATGCGAGTGATGTTGTTTAATTGACTTTGCTAACTCATCTGAGAAGTATCCAGCAATGAATTACACAGTGCAGGTCATTGTTCCTTCCTTAATCATTTCCACCTATTTGAAAGCTGCCATCAGCCTTCCAAATCTGGTCTCATCCCATTCCTGGGACTCACACTTGCTCCTCTGCATGAGGATAATGAGGCAGGGAGAGTGGGTTGTGTCCTTGTTGTACCAGGATCCGCAACCCTGTTCTGCAGCTTCTTTAGGGCATCCCTCCCTCTAGTTCCACTTCCAATTCTTGTTCATATGGGAACTAGATCTATGGAATGAGAACCTGCATCTGACACCTGCCAAAATGAGGACCTAGCAATTCATTTGGCTGCCTCCACTCCGCTCCACCATCCAACCAGGTTCTCAGATAGTTAACAATTCCTTCCCTAACAGTGGTTAAAAATACGTCTGCTCCCATACTTTCCACTTTACACATCTTCAGCCCTTGTCAACCTGTGGTGTCACTTCCATATCCTCTGCTGCAGTATTTCCTCCTCTCCCCTCCAGAAGAGGTCCTTGGCCTGCCTTAAATCTCTCTTAACCTTCATGATTGTCAGCCCACCTATAAAATCCTAAATTGTTGTCCCCTTATGCACAGAATTCATGTCTAGTGACTGCTCCTGGCTGCCAGAGTATAAGAGGGGCATCAGCTGATCTCAGAGCATGTCCCTCCCGCCATGCCAACACAAAACCCCATTCCTTATTCCTGAAAATTGGCTTAAAAAGTAAAACTAGCCATTCACACCATTGAACTCTGATTCTGAACTGGGGAGACTGCATGTACATCTTGTATGCACTTGAATGCCGACACCCAACTGCCTGTGACCTTCTGTCCCATTCCCTGTTAGGTAGGGTGACCAGACATCCTGTTTTTAAAGGACAGTCCCATCTTTAAGCTATCCTGCAGGTGTCGACCCCTCTCGCTGTCCTCTCCCTGCTTTGCCCCTACACCTCTCCCCCAGCTCCACTTCTCCCAGCACCGTGCAGAGAACTAGCCCCTGGTGAGAATGCTCAGTTCATCAACAGTCTGACCGGCAGGCTCCTTCCTTTCCCCACTGCCCCTGGCTGGGCCAGCACCCCGGGAAAGTACAAGACCCTCCAGCCCGATGCATTGGCCAGGAGGAGACGAGCTTGTGTGTGCTAGAGCCCCACACAGCACTGGCACGGGGAAGCCTGTCTGCTCCTCACCTAAGCTCTGGAGTGGTGGGGGAAAGTGATTTCCAGTCTGTTTGCGTCCCGACCCTGCAGGCTCCATGGAAGCCCTGCAGGCAAGGGCATAGCACCTTCTTCACCTCCCCCTCACTACTCTGCGTCCTGCCTCCTGGGAGCATGGGGCTGCTCCATCCCCTAGGCACCCTCCTCTACTGAGCCTCCTCTCTGGCCAAGTTTGCTGAAGCCCCTGCAGTGAGTTTCCCTGGGCTGTGATGCATAATGCATCCTTAGGGCTTAAACCCTTCCTGCTCATGCTGTAGTCAGGAGTCAGAGGACGGCTGGGTTATGCTGATGGCCAGCAGCAGCCTGGAGGTGTTATCTGCATTTCAACGCAATGCGGCGAGGAAGGGACAAGCTACTTCCAGCTACAGGGGAACAGGGATTAGGGGGGAAGTGCACTAGTACGAACCCCATCACTTTAGGCCCCATTCTCAAGATTGCTACAAGCTGGAATTTTGTGAAGTGTATCCTGTCGCACTGAAGAAATATAGGCCCATTCCCGAGTGGCATTACTAATGTGTAAGCCTTTAATACCATGACTGGGCTAATCCTTCCTCACCATCCTCTTGCAGCTCTCTGGACTCACCTTGCCCCTCCTCCCCCGATCTGTTTTTGACATCCTCATGGTCCAGATGACCTATTGCTCTCCTCATTTTACATCCCTAAACTCCAAAGCCCTACCAAAAGTATCCCTTACTGACCCAGTCACCATTCACTGACTCTGAATGCACCAAAAATACCACCAGGAATGCAGCATTTAACAAGGACACTGGCTGACCACATTGGCATATCTGATGAAGAACTCACACTCAAAGAATCTCTATACTGGTGGTCATTGGGGATCCTCCCAAGGGCCTTTTGATTGAGACCAGCCCACTAACAACCTCCTCACCAAAAACCCACCGCAGGATCTGGGTAATATTTTGTCCTGCAGCGAAATACAGTGTCTGATAAGTGACCAGCAATGGTTTATTATGGCCACCATCAATAGTGACAGTACCTGATCTTCAACAATGGGCCAAATCATAGGCACATTTACCCTGAAATGGATTAAATCCCCTGAAGCCCCAAACATATTTCTTAGGTACTACAGATCTCTGTATTAAACTAAGAGTAGTCATGAGCCATGGTTACCAAGGGCCAGTTGCATCTCATCAGGTTCCTTGTTTGCCAAGTCTCAATTTCTGTCCACCTGTAATCAAAACACAGTCTTGGCTATGCTGTTATCAATCTTGGGCAAATGTTTGAAGTAAAACAAATATAAGTTAAACACTTCAGGGCAGATATCTCACTGGCCTCATCACGCTGAGTGAATTGGAGGGCATGTACCATCACCAGGTTGTCATGTCAGAACTGCACTCTTTTGTTCACAAATATTTCCCTTTAATCAACACTGCAACTAAAATGGGAAAGAATCATAAAGTATATACATAGATGTAAAAGAAGAATGAGAAACCATTTGTTCAGTAAAGGGATCTTTTAGGATATTAACAGTGCAGCTAGCCCATCATCTTTTGGATTCTGTTTGTTTTTTCTTAGAGGCTCCTGCTTTTCTTTATAGCTCATTTGCCCGTCTCACTGCCATTTAAATAAAACCCAGCAATGGGCTCCTTCAGAGTGTTATCAGCACAAACCATTTGTTTTGAGTTTAGAAATATGGTGTGGTTCAAGGAACTAGGAGCCACATTCTTTCTTCCAGATTGAAGAAGTCACAATCCAGTCTTGTCACTGGAAATTTTATATTTTCTATATGCCAGTATTATGTTATTTATGTGTCTCTTACCATTGGCCACATGGAATTTTAAAGAAAAATAAATAGTCCTTAGGGGTAATAAATCACTAGGGAATGTATTGGTTGTTGGCAGGTAGAAGAATTATATAATGTGCTGTTAAAAATTACAGTTCTAGGTTTAGTATTTCAGTGGGCACTGAAAATGTTGGGTCATATGATGTTTTTCTTCTTTTTGAATAAAAGACAAATAAAAGGCAAAATCTTCACTCACCATTCCACTTCATCTTTAAAAGACCAAATCACAAAAGTGAAGCACTAATTGAAATATAGCAGTGTGCAAAACTTCACATCATGTAAAAACCACGTATTCAGTCTAATGAGTTTTTTAAGAATACTTTTGAATCTAGAAAATGATTTGTTTTTGTTATTACAGTCTTTATGACTAACATTCCAAATATGGCGTTCTTTTTATATTGAGGGGTAGTTCTGACATATGCCACCTGGGTTTGCAAAGACAAAAGCACACTTTTCTATTTTTGCAGAACTTTATTAAAGATATTCCAAAGCAAACTTTTTTGATACTCTGATTTTCTGTGAAGTTTTCTAAAAAGGTATACATTGACTACTATAATTCTATCAAACTTATCAGGTATATCTAGAAAACGAACTTGACCCAAGTGGCAAAATGTGCTGGATACATTCTAGTCCTTTGGGAAGTGATTCATTTCAAACTGCTGCCAAGACATGCGCATGTTCTGACAGCTGTGATGAGGAGCTAATCTGTAAGACCCAAACTCTTCAACCTGCATCATGCATTATTTCTTTCATGAAGGTAGAACACTCTGTACTTAACCGTTTCTAGAAACTGGATCAGTATCATCCTGTTACCTAGTGCTTCACCTCACACTTCTGATCGGGTAAAATTTATTCTTCATGGAAATAACTGTATTATGCTTACGGAACTTCACAAATGCTATCAGTGTTCATACTTCTTCAAGTGCTTGCTCATGTTGATTCCATTCTAAATGCGTTCACGTTCACGTACACAGTTGCTGGAGGTTTTTGCCTTAGCAGTATCCATACAGCCAGCTGTGGCACTCCATGGAGTCCTGCGCTCATGCTTCGGTATATCAGGCTCTACTGACCCTAACCCCTCTCAGTTCCTTCTTGCTGGCAACTCCAGACAGAGGGTTGTGAGCAGGGTAATGAAATGGACATGAGCAACACATCTCAAAGAACAACCGTTACAAAAGGTAGGTAACAATTTTTTTCCTGTGCAGCATTGTGGCCGTGCTGGTCCCAGGACATTAGAGAGATAAGTGGGTGAGATAATATCTTTTATTAGACCAGTTGCTGTTGATGAAAGAGAGAAGCTTTTGAGCTTACATTGATCTGTGTGAAGAGCACAAACCTACCTCAAGCAAAGCATCCTATAAACAAGGGAGGGAAAAGACCAGAATTCTTCATGAAATGTAATAGTGCTGTTCCAGTCTATTAACTTGGGAGATGCTCACACACTATAGCAATGGAGACCAGTAAATAACTCTAAAAGAAATTGATATCTTTGTATACTGCTGTATCACAGAATATGCAAGCGGATGCATTGTGGACTTGTGTGCTTTCAGACACCAACAGAAGAAAAGATTTTGGACTAATTGGCCTCCTGTTAATCCCAGTGACCTGATCAGGCCTTACCTGATCTACAGAGCAACTAGATGCATTGTGTTCTTGAATGTGTTTGTTAGGGCCAAGCTTGGGTTGCATCAGTGTAAATGAGAAAAAATTAGCCCTTTATCCTCCAGACTTCAGGCTGAAGTGGAGTGTATGTGGTAAAGAGATCTGAATTGAAAATAGCAGTCAAAAAAAAAAAGAAGGAAATAATTACAACGTCACTGTCTTTTAATTCAAACCTCATCCTGACGCTCACAAGAAGCAAGTCAATAAATATTAGTATTGAGACAAGGAAATTTGAGCCATCCAGTTATGCATGTGCCTAAACTGAGTAATCAGATGATTTTGTTGCTTTTTCTTCATCCCTTCCACTCCTAGCTGACTGTTACCCTTACTTGCTGTCATAATGAAAACAAGATGAATGCTCTTTGGGGCAAGGGAAGTGTCTGTTTGTTCTGACAAGCATCTTGCCACTTATAATAAAAAAGAAAGAGTCCTGTGGCACCTTGTTACCTCTCCTATTCCAGACTAACACGGCTACCTCTCTAATAAAAAAGAAGACATTAGTCTATGCTTGCACAAAAACATGTTTTGTTCAATGGACCTCGGAGCATTTGATCTGTGGACTTCTAGGGGAATATCAGTTAAACACCAACCAGTTTGGCAAAGACAAAGATTTTTTCAAGGAAAAACTGTTCACCATTTTGAATTTATTCAACAAGAACATATAAGATACAACTGACGATCTCCAACTATCTTACTTTGTACCAGGTATGATGACTTTATGTAGTGCCCATATCATGTGTCTTCTCTGTATATTAATACAAAATAATTTGGTTTTAAAAGGAAAAAAGGTGGAATCTTATTAAAGGAAAATTCAGGTGACTTCATACATTGTGGGCATTTATCTGTGTGACTAAAATACTCATTGCATCCCCCACACACTTTCTTTATAACAGTAAAATGATTTGGGTTATAATGATCAAACGGTATCCTGAGCCATTATGTTTCATTTGTGGTGCATTGTTGTAATTTTAATAATATACCATTTGCCTTTTTCCAATGTCTTTATAGATAAAGAGTGGCAAAGTGCATTACACATCTGATGCTGGAGTTGCTGGGAAAGTGGAGAGGAATATTCCTGAAGTTTACACTGCAGATGGTCAATGGCATTCCCTCCTTATTGAAAAGAATGGATCTGCCACTGTCCTATCCATTGACAAGACCTACAGCAGAGAAATACTCCACGTCACTCAAGACTTTGGAGGACTTAATGTTCTTACGGTTTCTCTGGGAGGAATCCCACCAAGCCACACTCCCAAAAGCACAGATACAGGTAAAAAAGAGAATGCACATACACATCTGTATGTATCTTTTAAAAACATCATCCTGATAGGAGTGAATTATGTAGATATGAAACCCTGGTCACATATACACCTGTGACCTCAAGTAGGGGTCCCATTTACTAATTTTTTTTTTAATATTGTAAAGATTATTACTAGGCCAACTCCTACAGACCCTGAGTCAGGAAAACTTCCATTTCAAATCAATGACAGTTTTTCTTGAGTAGGACTGCAAGATTTGTCCTTTTATTATATGTTTTAATTTGTTTCTGTTTTCAAAGGAATGTGTGCAGTTTCTGATGGATCAAAAATGCATAATACTGTAGGACAGCATATGTCATTGCCATATTTCTCTTTGTGTCTCTTTAATCTGAGGCAGTGAATAAATAATATTATTTTCCTTATATCAGTTTAGCCCAAGTCTTGCAAATCCATGCAAACATTTTACCCAGGTAAATGAGAATTTTGCTTCAGAAGGGGTTTGGTAAGAACTGCAGTATTTGGCCTGTCATTAATGTGATTATAATGATTTCTGCAATTCTAGCTTCTTTCTGCTTTATCCTGCTGTCAGAAATAAATCCTCCTCATTCTTCACCCGAGAAACAGAAACTAAGTGCAATAAGTTGAGAGTAAGTCAGTTCCCTTATAGAGTTAAAGCATCAGTATACTAGTCAACTTTTTAGCTGATATTCTGCTTGTGATAAGAAAAGATGGACATGATTTTCAACTGTAGACTGTGAGGTATGCCAGGCAGAGCAGACATGTTTAAAAATCAATCTTCATATTGAAAACCCAACTAACCCAAAGGATTATCATCACATAAAGTACTTCGACTGCTGAAAGTTAACACTTCACATTCTTGACATTTTCCAATGTAAACAATGACTTCCACTCATGGTGAGTTGATGCAAGATGTGATGTGAATTGCATGCATGCCACATCTGACCCGTTCTTTTTTACATATGTGTTTTATGACCAAACTACAGTTTATGCATTAAAAAATAGAGACATTTGTAGCAAAGAAAGAATGAAGAAAAATGAGGACAGTAACTCCTAACACATTGACTGATGGAGAAATAAACAAATTATGAGAGTCTGGTTTGCATTAGGAATGCACAGTCCAAAATCTTTTTCATATTTTTTTAATATTGGATTACACTGTGTATGACTTACCAAAGATTTACAAAGGGGAGATATAAAACTCTGTGTGAACTCAGATGTTTGAAAATAACTGAAGTACTAGGAGAGACAGACAAAAACATACATGGGGGACAGTCCAATATTATAAATCCAATATTGTAAATCCAATAATGCACTCAAACCCAAGTAGACCTTGATGCAGATGATATGTCTTGTGGAAAGATACCACCAGCACTGAAGCAAGCAAATCTTTCATTTTACCTGGTTCCCAACCTGAACCTAAATCCCCTTCATTCAGAAATATAAAAATAGGTGAAAATGAATATTAGAGCAATGATGAAAGAAAACACAGCCCTTTCCAAAAAGAAATGTATAACTGCCGTGGCATAGGAAGAGTTTAAAACTTGGCAGTATCCTTAATACAATATGACTCACATCTCCGATCACAAAATATTTGACACTGAAAACAGCTACTCTCTCCTTTCTGACATCAGAGTGTGTACAGTCTTTATAATAGTGTCATTTGAAGTATAAAGTCAGTTCTGCCCTCCAGTGTGCCTTGACTAAATCTGCTATTTCATAGCAGAGTCAATATTCATGCCATTTATCTCTATGCTAAGCATAGTCCTCCACAATTTATAGCAATGTTAGTATAAATATTTGCAATCTATCACTTCCAACCATAATATTTACACTTGTTGAAACTTCCTCAGACATCAGTAATGAATGAAATGTTTACTCCTCTTTTATTGGTTGTAATTTAAAACTGCTATATTCGATTGGCACACATTTTTTTACTTCATTCTCAAGCATTTTTATTATATTCTATAAGATGCAGTTTGTTTTGAATAGCTCCCTGCAAACAAGCCATCACAACAATGCATTCTAGAGACAATCAATCCTAAGGAGAAAAGGAAGGTTTTAAAGTGAGATATAAAGTTTTGGTGTGACTCAGGCTGTAACTACACTATGCAGCTTTTAGCAACACGGCTGTTCCACTACAGCCCTATTGCTAAAAACTGCACAGTGTAGCTGCTGTTTGTCGGCAGGAGAGAGCTCTCCTGCCGACAAAAAACTTCTGCCCACTTCTCCCCTCCCCACGAGCAGCAATGGCTTTGTCAGCAGGAGAGTGTTTCTCGGTGCTGTTCACACTGGTGCTTTTTGTTGGTAAAACTTCAGTCATTTAGGGAAGTATTTTTTAACACCCCTGAATGACAAGTTTTGCCAATGAATTGCCAGTATAGACATACCCTTAGTGACTTAGAGCAGAGGGGAGAGTTCCAGATAGATACTAGTGAAAAAATTATCCTCCCATCAGCTTCTAACTACTGAAAGTTACAGGGAGGAGACCGAGAGAAAGCCAATATTGGAGTTATAGCATAAGTATAGAGCTGGATATTCAGAGCCAAATTTTCAGACTTGTGTACACACATAATCTGTGTGTGTTACAACTGTGTGTGCATTCGCAGTAATTGGAAGTGTAAATTATAGATTAGGTTGTCACAAATAGCATGGAGTAAAAGTGAATGCAAAGTGTCACTGTCCCAAGGATCTGCTGGAAAGGATTGTGTCTCAGGGAAGCACAATCCCTCCCTGAACTCCTTGTGCACAGAGGAGTGCCACTTGCTCCCCACTACTCTGCTTTTGGGGGGATTGCTCCCTTGAAGACGCAACAGCTAGGGATAATTTAGCCCTACACAATTCTGAAAACCTGGGTCACAGTTAAGAGATAGTGTTAGACCCAAACCATGTTAGATTCAGAGACATGAAGCCATTAACATCCTGTTTCCTAAAACAACAGAGGTGAGGACTCTGGCTGTAGCACAGTGGAGCATGTACAGTCTAAAGTCAGACATTAGAAAGACTACAGAAAAATGAATGTCATTGGACAAGCCAGGAATTTGTTAAGCCATGAATAAGGACTTCAGCAAAGCCTGGGTCAAGGTAAGGGTGATAGGCAGATTAAAAGATAAGGGAAAAGTCAGAGGGAAAAGAAGGTTTAAGATCATGGATGACATGAAGATGTATAGCTTTAGAAATAACCTCTGTTATAAATTAAGGCTGTAGATGTTGAAATTCCTTTGGGGGACTTTAAATACTGATTGTCTGAACTATGCTTGTGCGTATTTTTTACCAGGGAGTGGATTTTTAAATTTGATTTCAGTACAGTGTTTTAGCATATATGCATTCCTGGCAAGATTATGGATGGTTTCCATATAAAGTCATTGGACATAGGAGCCCCAATCACTTAACCATCTCTTTCATGAATGTGGTCTGTAATCTGATAATGGATTTGGTGAACGTAGAAGCTATATGGGTATAAAATGTATGCTTCCCCAAAATTCAGCCACCCATTGATTACTCAGTATTTTAGCATAATAATTTTGTTTACAAGAAAAGTTAGAATAAAGATCTGAAAATATAACTTTTAAACAGCATCTTGATGGGTCACAGCACAGTTTAGAGACTCGGGCTACAGTCACAAAAATATTCATTTGTATTTCAAAACTCACATCTAATCTTGTCACCAGATGACAGAAATGTGTATGTTTGCAAATGCCTTTTTAAATCTGAAGCTTTTTTTCCTTCTGGTGTGAGCTTTATTTCCAAGCTAAAAAGCTTGTGGCAGATGATTTTCAAGCTGAAAATAGGTCTTGGGAGCTATACAATGTATGTTTATTTTACATTTAAAAACTGAATTCAGATATTCAAACTTGAATGCCTACACCTCCATATTTAGGCACCTCGATGAAAGTGGCCTGATTTTTCAGAGATACTGATACTGCATTTTGAAAATGTTGACCTAAGCATGTTTTTGTTAACCTGGGGTTTTGAACTTGATTAATAAAACCTCAAGATCTCTCAAACTCCTTATTTAGCAGACTTTAAAAAAGACTTTTGCAAGATGTTTTGAACTCATTTATAAAGTCTCTATTTAAAGAGAATAATGTTCAGATACATTATTTAACTGCTTGCTTGTCATTATCTTCCATCCCTTTCTGTGCACAGTATGGAGGAAATATTTATTTTTTTAAATACCATTAACGGTGTCTAGTAAATGTTGTGCTAGAAGTTCTTTAGAGTGATCCTTCATTATTTACCTTCCTGTTGCTCCTTAACACGTTTGCAAAGCAGGTTTCCATGCTTGCTTCATTTACAGTGAGAGTGAGATTTTATCAAAAAGTTTATGAGCAAATGACTCATTAAATACTGCAGGCAAATAACTTCCAAAAGAAAGTAAGTTCTTAAAATTTGAGGCTAAACCTGAGAAGGCATTGGACCCGATTCTTATATAAATTACTGCAGTTTGATCAGTGTAACTCCAGTGAATTCAGTGGATTACACCAGATTTATATTGGTGTAACTGAAATAATTATCTGTTCACCTAAATGAAATACAAAATATTTGTAAAGCTAAAATTATTATGACACATTATGCCTTCAGTCACACGCCTGCAATGTCAATGAAATCAGTAAGGTTTCATGAGTGTAATTAAGAGCATAACTTGGCCTACTAATTTACACTTGCAGGGGACACTGCATACTGATTAAAGCTACTTCAGTAAATAAAGGTTATTGTATTATTGGGATATCCAAAACACTGTTTTTAATGTTGGTCCTTTACAAAACTACAGGAACAGTTGCATTATGAGGATGAGGATGCACTGTATTATTAATAATATAGTTCTTGCTTGGAACATTTTAAAAATCATACAAATCACCTTGCATACTGTGACTATTCTGCAAGATTTCTTTTTGACACTCAACATGGGAATTTTGTTTTGACTATGTAGACATTCTGTCTTGAGGTGCCAAAGTGACTGTTATTCTTTCTCCCTAGGTTTTGATGGCTGTTTTGCCTACGTGAAGTACCGTGGAGAAAGCCTTCCTTTCAGTGGAAAACACAGCATTGCTACTATATCCAAAACAGACCCTTTTGTGAAGATTGGCTGCCGAGGTCCCAACATTTGTGCCAGCAATCCATGCTGGGGTGAATTAATGTGCATTAACCAGTGGTATGCTTATAAATGTGTACCTCCAGGAGCCTGCACCTCCAACCCTTGCCAGAATGGTGGCAGCTGTGAACCTGGTGTGCATTCTGGATTTACCTGCAGCTGTCCTGAATCATACACAGGAAGAACATGTGAGACTGTAGTGGCTTGTCTTAGTATCCTGTGTGCCCAGGGACATGTGTGCAAGGGTGGAATCAATGGAGGACACATATGTGTCCCTCACCTTCACCCAGCTGAGCTCTCTCTGCCACTCTGGGCTGTTCCTGCTATTGTTGGCAGTTGTGCTACAGTTCTTGCCCTGCTTGTCCTTAGCCTGATCCTCTGTAATCAGTGCAGAGGAAAGAAGACAAAAGTGCCAAAGGAGGAGAGGAAAATGAAGGAAAAGAAGAAAAAAGGGAGTGAGAATGTTGCATACGATGATCCTGACAACATTCCGCCCTATGGTGATGACATGACTGTCAGGAAGCAGCCTGAAGGGAACCCTAAGCCTGATATAATTGAAAGAGAAAACCCTTACCTCATCTATGATGAGACGGACATACCCCATAATGCAGAGACTATACCCAGTGCCCCTCTGGCTTCCCCTGAACCTGAGATAGAGCACTATGACATTGAAAATGCAAGCAGCATCGCTCCTTCAGACGCAGACATCATTCAACACTACAAGCAGTTCCGGAGTCACACGCCCAAGTTCTCTATCCAGAGGCATAGCCCACTAGGCTTTGCAAGGCAGTCCCCAATGCCACTGGGAGCAAGTAGTTTGACTTATCAACCTTCATACAGTCAGGGACTAAGGACAACTTCCTTAAGCCACTCTGCATGCCCTCCTCCCAACCCTTTGTCTCGTCACAGCCCTGCTCCATTCTCCAAGTCATCAGCTTTCTACAGAAACAGTCCAGCAAGGGAACTTCATCTGTCAATAAGAGAAGGGAATCCTTTGGAGATGAATAATGATGTCTGCCAGCCTGGCATTTTTAACTATGCCACTAGACTAGGGAGAAGAAGTAAGAGTCCTCAGACCATGGCAACTCATGGTTCCAGACCAGGAAGTCGCCTAAAGCAACCAATAGGACAGATTTCTCTAGAGACTGCTCCTCCTGTAGGACTCTCTATTGAAGAGGTGGAGAGACTTAATACTCCTCGCCCTAGAAATCCAAGCATCTGTAGTGCTGATCACGGACGGTCTTCTTCAGAGGAGGACTGCAGAAGGCCACTATCAAGAACAAGAAATCCAGCTGATGGTATTCCAGCTCCAGAATCATCATCTGATAGTGACTCCCATGAGTCTTTCACTTGCTCAGAAATGGAGTATGATAGAGACAAGCCTATGGTGTACACATCCAGAATGCCCAAATTATCTCAAGTCAATGAGTCAGATGCAGATGATGAAGACAATTATGGTGCTAGGCTGAAGCCTAGGAGGTACCCTGGCCGGAGAACTGAGGGTGGGCCTGTGGGTGCACAAGCAACATCTAATATTGCTGAGAACACATTGCCCATAAAGCTTGGACAGCAAACTGGAAATTTCAACTGGGACAACCTTTTGAACTGGGGTCCAGGCTTTGGACATTATGTAGATGTTTTTAAAGATTTGGCATCACTCCCGGAAAAAGCAGCATCAGCAAACACAAATGAAGAAAGCAAAGGTGGTACAACAAAGCCCGTTTCCAAAGATGGGGAAGCAGAACAATATGTATAGACATCACATACTGGCATTGTCAAAATGCGAAATCATGGAACAGTGAAACCATTGTATGGTTGTAGATAAGTGAAAGTCAGCATTTTAAGCCCAGGCCAGTGTGGTTGGAGGAGACTTTTAAAAATAATAACCATTATGCTGCTGAAACAGACTTAAAACATTTATTTTAATTTAATTATGCTTGGGTGAATTTATTTCTCCTGCATGTATTGTATTTTAAAAACAAGACATTCATCATGCAGCATTTGAAAAGGGTTTCCTATTTACCATTGTTTGGTTTGTGATTTTTAAATTAATAATGCTTTGATCTGAAAATAAGCTCAGATATTTTTATTGTGGGGAGTGTGTATATTCTCTACAACTTAACAACTTGCTTTGCAATGCAAGAGTATTGAGGATTATATTTCCTTTGAGAGACACATGGAAGAAGGAGGGTGAATGAAGGAATTAC
The DNA here is from genome assembly GCA_032164245.1 of Sternotherus odoratus. NCBI lineage: Eukaryota > Metazoa > Chordata > Testudines > Kinosternidae > Sternotherus > Sternotherus odoratus. Next base: position 35,866,850 of record JAVMKO010000004.1, read on the forward strand.
ACTCTTAGAGTCTCTCAGAAAATGTACTTACCATATCCTGCAATTTCTCTATGTGTAAATTTTAATGAAGAAATAAGTAATTGCTGGCAACTGTGCTGTAAGTTTTATCCGTACAAAAGGTGCTAGAAGCGGCTCAACCTGTCCAGCACTTTAGGGGTTTTTTCATTGACAAAGTTGTGTGAGAGCTTCTGAATCACTATGAAATATTTTTGGATGCTTCCCTGCACTCCTCCCAGTGATTCCCCTGGCATGAAATTATTGGAAGCTGACAGATCAAACAAAGAGCATAGTCTACAGAGACAGCATGTTCTGATGGATTGCAACCAGACTAGATACTAGGAGCTCCTGAGGTCTAATCTCAGCTCAGCCACAGGTCAAATCATTCAATCTCTCAACATTTCAGCTGCCCCATCTGTACAATGGGGGCATGATGATAATAATACTTGCCTGCCTCACAGAGGTGTTGTGAGGATTAATTAGATAACATGTATAAAGTGCTTAGATGTCATAAAGCACTATAATCAGTGTTATAATTATTATTAAAGCACTGCCTTGCCCACGTGACCTTGGAGTAGCATTTTCTGCATTGCATAATTTTCTGAGACAGAAACTTTTGAAGAATTATTTATTGTATAAAAAATTACTGCACTCTAGCATTTTGGAGCTGATATGAGAGAAAACCCCTAGTAGATTGATTTACAATAGCTTATTGTTTGTTCAGAATCCCCTAAAATGTGTAGGCTAAATAGAAATTCACAAAACCCTTCATGTGTTCCTGCAGACCTGAAGATCCTATTGTACTGTGTAAAGACTTTTTTTTTACCTAAATTGTGTTTTTGATATCAATATTTTCCTATGCTGAATAGTTTTCTTACTTTCAGGGAAGGTAAGAAAAATCCTTTTTTTTTTACATTTGTTACTTATGTAACATCCATATTTTTCACCTTTTGATAAATTTGTAACATACTGTATGCTTTCTACTTGTAAATGCCAATAATAGAATTAAAATATTTATTTAAAAAGTGTAGTGCATATAATTGAAAATACTTCTTACTTGTTATTCCCTTTCTGTTTTCATCCCTTGATATTCTCTTTACCAGTTCCTCTATGGCAAATGGACTTTAAGAATAGTATTGTTGGCCTTGAACATATGCACAGAGTTCTGTCATGGTGAATAACATTAATTCATCTCCACTAAGTATTGAACTATTCCTTGTATTCTGCAGCTTTCATATCTGTGGTGTCATGTCAATCAGAGACAGAACCTAAATAATGGGTTAAACTGGCTTTATAGAGAGCTGGCGGGGAGCACAGTGAAAGGTGTCACATGCATTTGTTGTGTGGAAGGAATTCATCACAAAGTACTCAGTCAGCACAAGACCTATGCACCACCTTAAATCCCGTTTAGGTTTTGTGCTGTGCCTTTTGCAATGGGGTACATTTCAACCAGTGTGAGAATGATTCACTTCACATGCTGTTATTTCCTTCTGGCAATATAGGTGTGATATTAATGTTTTCAGAAATGAGAGGCATTCATCTTGTCTAGGGAAATGGAACATGTGAAGAGGGTATCTTTAAGGCTTGGAGAGAGGTTCAAAAGAATCCTCTCTCCTTAAATAAAAAACACTGGTTTTGACCACATATGCATTTAGACAGATTTCTATTAATTATTTAATGTCCATTTTACATGGTGGTGGTACTACTTTGGGGTATATAGGTAATAAATAGTTATACATTTTTATACACACTCATACATGATTTCCATCTTCATTCAAGTCCCAACCTTTCTGAAGTGTAGGCAATAAAAGTGTGAGAGAAAGAAGAATCTTTGAAAAAGTGTTTTTATACTGTGCAGTTTTTATATTTATAAAAGAGTAAATCAGACTTTTGAAAACTACTAACATTTAAAGTTAGTGAAGGAGAATATAAGCCATAGAAAACTTAAGGCTGTTAGTGTGAAAGATGAGATTGGAATGAATGATTTGTCAGGATGGACTAGTTATCTCTTTCTTTTCTTTGGAGAATTTAAGCAAATGATAAATAGTTACACCCAAAGAATAACAGCTAAAGTTTTCATATGCATTTCTGTATTTGTTTTAGATTTATTGGCCATCTTGTGTCTGATCTGACAAAGGAGACTTAACATACCCTTTTGGCTAAATACGCTGCTGTTTTCAAGTTGTCACCCAACAATCAGAACACTCAGCAGAAGATAACAGGCCAGAACAGTACACATTTGTATATAAGTAGTTACATCTGAAATAACAGGAGATACACAAATGATTTCTCAGTCTGAAAACTTTCTGTCATTAAACATCTGCCAAAAAGCTGTGTGTTTAGTTTGAGTTTTATCCTCTAATACTGACTGAACCAGATGCAAGCAGTGATTTTAACAACACATGAAAGCTTCAGTGAACAAAATCTTTTGAAATTAACACTAAACATATTGAGACCTGCATTATACCAGTTAAACACTCTGAGATTATCAGTTTGTTTTGTTACAGGGGAATAATATACAATGTGGGTTTACTCTACATTGATGGCATTCCTTTAATGTGGCTTCAGTCTACACATTTGGAGTGCATTAATCTAAGCTCCCTTTTCATATTGTCTGTAATCAACCAAAAATATATTTCATTGTTTACTGATTTCTTTGTGATTCCCTGTTTCTGATCCTCAGATAAAAGCAAGACGATGTTTATGATGCCTCATCCCTCAACCAAATTTCATTCACATAACCAGATATTTTCCCCAAGTCTTAGAATAGACTCCAATTATCTGATTGAGGAGACTGGAACCTCAAACATACACACATTTTAAAAATATTAAAAATAACTTGCACAAAAATAGTTTTTCTGTATGCTTATGTTCACCGTCTGAACTGATAAGGTGCAACTCCTTCTGTAGAGTTGATTTAACAGGATGTATGTAGCCAGTCACTTCAGACTGCTGGGCTCAAGATGCAAAAACACCATTTAAGGTAAAATTCTACTTTTCATGATGTGTTCACAAATATCCTAATCTCTGAGACAATCACTCTATTTATTTAACATGGAGAAAACCCATATTGACTATATTATGCTACTGATTTATGAGCAGAATTGAACTGATATTACTGGACAGTTTTGCCTAGAAATCTGTAGCACATTGTAGGCAAGTCATAGATAATTGAATGGAAACAAAATAATCTCCATCATTGTCCATTCCCCTTCACACCTTAAACATTCAAAGCCATGATCCTTTAAGCACTTATGTTTGTCCATAACTTTACATGCAGGAGCAATTCCATTGAAATCAATGGGCTTAAACCATATGTAAAGTTATGCACTTGCTTACATGCTTGCAGGATTTGGGGCCTGATTACGCCTTATTGATGTCAGTGAACATTGCATGCATGTAACTTGGTAAAATTGGGCTCCAAATATTCCAGTTAAGAATTTTTTTGATAAAAATGAGCTTTTCCCTCAGAAAATCAGCTTTTCCCAAAATAAAATGTTAAAAATCTTTTTCAAATCATTCATATTCAAAATGACTATAGCATTAAAATAAGTGATAGTGTAAAGGCAGGGACTATATATATATATATATATATATATATATATATATATATATATATATATATTCATTTCCTCTAATTGATGGGATGTCACACATCACATTGTGGAAATACTGTATATTATCCCACCACACATTTCTTGGAATAAAAATTCTGACTGTGAAAAGACCTTAATATATAACTCCAGGATAAGCCTTAGAATTTTATTGAAAATCAACAGATGAGAAAAGCACCAACCAACTTTCCAGGTTTCCACTGTGCCTGTTCCCCTCCCAACACCCCAATTTCCCTCTCTTCTTAAAATATCTCTCTTCCCTCCCAAATGACCTGTCTCTGTCCCCCATCCACCTGATTCCCTTTTCCCCAGTCCCCTCCACTCCATCTGTTATTTCTCTTCCTAGCCTTTCTCTGTTCCGAAGGCTTTCCCCAGTCTCTTGCTCCTACAACTTTCTCCTGACTTTCCCTGTTTGTATCCAGGTTCCCCCTTTCCTTCATCCATTCCCACCAATTATCACCCCCCACCAAATGTCCATCCACCCCCATAATTTCCTCTCACCCCACGGATCTCCAGGTTTCCCTGTCAAGAACCTGTCAGATGGAGGCCAGTTGCTAGAATTTGTGCCACCCGTTCACCTCAGCTCCCCACTCTCTGACTCTCTGAGCCAGGAGGAAATGGAGAGCGGAGCAGGGTGGGAGTGGACCTGCTGCAGAGATGAGCCCACTGCAGCCTCTCCTGTTTGTCCCGCAGGAAGACACAGCAGCACCTTGCAAGCATGTGGCCGCAGATAAGAATCCTGCTGAGCCTAGTTGCTCAACAGCAGAAAGAAGACCTGGCTGAGCTGCTGCTTGAAAGACTAGCTTCAGCCTGCTTTCCTGTCCTGCTTAGCCAGCCAAAAGCTGAGAGGAGAAAGTCATTGTTCCCCTCTTCTCCAGATGAAAGCTGCCCCTCCCCTCTCATTCTGCTGGTAAGGGACAGTGGCAAAATATTTCCCTTAGGAGCGGGGGCAGCCAAGAAAGACTTGTAACTTACAGTCAACGTTTCTCCCTGGGGCAACACAACCATGTCCTGCCTTTTACAAAGAGTTCTGCCCTGTAGCACAATCTATCCCTGTTGATTTAGTGTTGATAAAATACCCAGCATTGGACATAGAAATAAAGCCAGTTCCTACCTTGAAGAGCCTCACATTTTAAAAATGGAAGCACAGAAGATGGATCACATGGGAGATGCAGAGCTGGGAATGACTTAATGGAGTGTTTTATAGACGCATTCATTTCTTGTGTGCCTCAAGAGGGAGCAGGCTGAAGAAAGCTTGGTGGTAGTGATGTTGGCAGCAGCTTGGTGAACTCTGATGAGAAGGGCCATACTAACCATAGGGGGCAGCCTGGTGAGTGTGACATTTTCATTTTCTTAGCCTAAGTACATGACACTGAATTATGATGATGCAACATCATGACACCGAGTAATACAGCATAAGGACATTACAGTGCCACCTTGTGTGGCAATGCCATTAAGTGACTAACTGAATCTCAATTTTTTGCATTTGGTCTATAATTTTTCATTTATGGGCAGCATGTATATTGAGGAATTCCACACGCTTTTCCAATAAACCCACAGAGTTCTGGACAGTAATGGAGTGGGGAGTTCTCTCCGCTCTTACTTCAGTTTTTTAGGAAAAGGACAGCATGCTTTTAAATGGGTGGATTAATTAGTAAACACCAGACTGCTTCTTCCTCAGCACAGATCAACGATTTTGATAGAGAGAGCTCAAGAACATCTAGGGAAGACAGAAACTGATTTCAGAAAAATGAGTGTAAGCACTCACACTGTAGCAACACGGCAAGGTTGTGCAGAGTTCTGAGGCTACCAGAGGGGGAAAAGAATGGAAAGTTCAAATATTGAAGCCAGTGTTTTTATTTTCCTGTATTTTCAGTCCTTTTGGAGGCAGCATTTTCAGGGAGAAATGAGAACTGTCAGAAAAAGAAAACCAAGAAGAAAAGAATAGGCCAATTAAAAGCTGAAACAACTATGGTTTTTCCAGTCTTGTGTCTGAGCCACCTAGCACAACACGATATAAGATATTGCAGTGAACACATATTTTGTGCCAAGCTTCAGTGTTAGGTGTCTGGAGAAGGCAGGGAAATAGGGACTGAAATCATAAAGCAGTAGTGCCTGAGGAGCAGAAATTATAGTTGTGCGGAGAGAAGTGTCAGATTTACAACCAAGAAGCAGATGAGAAGTAGAGAACCAAGAAGCACAGGAGGAGAGGGAAATGGGATGATGCTATGAGGGGATTCTGCCAATACATTCACACAAGCACCTCCACTTACACTCCACACTGTCATCTCACAATCAGTACACTGAAGGACGAGTGGAAGGTTTGTGGGTGGTAATTTCTTGCTTAGTCATGATTTGCTCTTATTATAAATTCCAAATGATATAAACATGCCAGGAATTGTTGCTCTAGATAAGGTAGGCAACACACACACACATCACTACACTTTCAAGCTCACTAATATTTGCTCAGTGCTAATTCTTATTACTTTTACACGCACTCAATCTCAGACTGGCATATAATGTCTTACATATTTTTTCTCTATTTGCTAGGTTGCATGACTGGAAGGCTTCAGCTGGAAAACAGGTTGGCGAAACAAAAATGACTAAGGTGTTTGCAATTTTGTGCATGGTTTCAAAGTGGTAGCTTTATTAGTCTGTATCAGCAAAAACAATGAGGAATCCTTGTGGCCCCTTAGAGACTAACACATTTATTTGGGCATCAGCTTTTGTGGACTAGAATCCACTTCATCAGATGCATGAAGTGGAAAATAACAGGAGCAGGTATAAATTTATGAAAAGATGTGAGTTGCCTTACCAAGTGTCAGGTCAGCCTAACAAGACAGTTCAAATGACAGCAGGATACGAAGGGAGGAAAAATAACTTTTGAAGTGGTAATGAGAGTGGCCCAATTCAGACAGTTGACAAGAAGGTGTGAGTAACAGTAGGGGAAAATTAGTATTAGGGATATTAGGTTTAGGTTTTGTAATCCGATGGTGTCCAGATTTCAAATTAATTCCAGTTCTGCAGTTTCACGATGGACTCTGTTTTTGAAGTTTTTGTTGTTGAAGAATTGCCACTTCAACAGCACCCCACGTAACTGGGCACCAGGGTCCACGAGAGACACGGGGCTGAGTGCAAGTGGGACTACGGCCTGCAGAGGGCGCTCCAGAGGCTGGAAAGATCTAATTCCCTGGATAACCAGCAGGAGGCACCACAGGATGAGATGCCGCTTTGCTACAGTCCTATATAGTGATTTTTCTATAAGTAAAAACTGATATTAATTAATTATGAACTCTTACTAATATGTGTCTTTATAAAATGCTCTTCAAAACTTTTGTTAAGAGGTGAGACCATCATTTTTAAAATAACGGTCAGGGTGAGAATTATTTGATTTGCAGATTAACAGAGTACGAATTAGACAGGTACAGCTATACTTTGAGAATGGTTGATTTAAAATAATTGCTGGCAAATCTAGAACAAATAAGAGGAAATATTTGTACATACAGTATTGAGTCAATCTGGGGAATTCATTACCATAAGCCATCATCAAGGCTGCATGGAAGTAAAATAGAGTTGGATAAGTATTATGACCAAGAATAACATTTGTAGTTATGCATGCCAAGATAACAGTAATCAAATCTCTTTCTTCAAGATCTAAACTAATCTCAGGGTCCATGAAAGAATTTCCCTCTATGTATAGCATTTCACAATTGCATTATCAGAAGGGATTTTCTAGCCAATTAAATATAGTGACCAAGGCCAGAGGCAGGATACTAGATTTGATAAACCATGAGCTGTGCTGTTATGGTAAATCTTACATTCTTATGACTTTGTGATGTTTAATATTACTTCATAGATCATATGCACATCCAATCATAGACTCCAAACCAAGGGGACACTGTTGCTGCCCAGTATTGACTTAAACAGAGTTAATAATTCATCTGTGGACTTAATGCTTAATGTGGAATATTTGACAATGAGAAAATGCTTTGTCAACATCACGTGACACCACATTTCAAACTGGACCCATATCTATGTGTAATGCACACACTCATCAATAAAAGGAGAGTCAAGTACACGAAAGCAATGTAATGTCATCCATCACACCATCTTCCTCCTCGTCCCCCCCATTATCATAACAGCTCTTTAGCAAGTATATTATAAAACATGGATTCTTCTTCGAGTGATGGTCCCTATATGTATTCAAAATGTGGGTGTGCATGTGTGCCATGTGTCTGAGTCCAGAAGTGTCTGTGCGTAGTGGGTAGTGGGTCTCCTCATGCGCCTAGCTGAGGACATAGAAGGTAGTGCGAGTTGATGACTCTCCAGTTCCCACTTACCACCATATAGCCTGAGTCAGAACCCCTGTTCCTTTGTGCTCTTAATTTTGTTAGGAGAATAACTTATTTCAGCTTTGTTGTAAATAGTTGTATGTAGTTTCTCTACTGACTTCAAAGCTAAGAAAATTCCTGGAAATAATATCACAAGGGGGCAATAAAATAAGTTATTTTATAACAATGACAGCGGGAGCAATTATGGCAATCTGTTAACACTCCTCTCATTCATTTAGGGAACTATCCGAGCATATGGATGCCCCTTACCAGGAATAAAGCAGCGCTATCAAGATGGAATCATATGATTGTAGATGACTTCTGTTGTTACAAGCCTAGAAAACCTAAGCATATGTACCCAGCTAAGGAAGAATTTTCATCCTATAATTTGAGTTGCTCACTACCCACCTTTGATTAGAAAGCATGCATGTTGCCAGACAAAAAGCTACATTTACAGTTAGCTGAGATTGAGAGTATTTATCAGTAATTTTTTAATTAAAATCCTCACAACATCGTTATAGCAAGCAGAAATACAATCCAGGGGGATTCAGAGAGAAGGATAAACTTACTGGAACACCAAAACATACATTTGATCATATGAAAATTCACAGCTAGGGTATCCAAATTACATTATTTCTGACCTTATCATGGAAAAAAACCACAGAAACTCAGTCTACCCTACCCATAACAGTTTGTTTTATCAAAACCCACAGAATCTACAATATTTTATTCTTATAATCATATAATGGATGTGTTAACTCTGTCCTTCCCTACAAAAGTTCACAGAACAAAAAAATATGCTTAACAGATTCCTGGTTTGGTGAATAGGACACTGAAGGCAATAATTATTCCCCACTGCTCATTAGGACCGGAGCCTGTGAAGTGCCAAATGGGCTCAAAATGTCCCATTATGCTCTCAGCAGCTTCTAAAATTGTGTGCCAGATTTCATTATGCCAGCCAATGATCCAAGCATCATTACATACACAGCAGTGGAGACATGAAACCATTCAGAAACCAGTGCTCTGGAATGTACATTTTAATGCTCCTGCTGCAAACTGCAAACTTTCAGGGAGAAAATATCTCACCATACAAAAAGACAGAGATGAGGGAATAGGTGGGTAGGCTTGTTAATAAAGCAGAATTAAGGGAATTTGGATATCTGAACTGTGAATTTACATACTTTCAAATGTTTGGATTTCTTATAATTTTAGTTTTAACTCTGAATCAGCTAATCTATCACAGCTTCTGAGAGTGACATGTCAATATGGCTACCAAGGAGCCTAGTAAGGACTGTAGGGCAGAGAGGTATGGGTTTGATAATAAGCCCTCCTGTTTTCAGGAGCTGCGTATCCTCCCTCCCCCAAATGGCTAGCCTTCCAAGGGAATGAGACAAGTATCATTCATGTCTGGGCTGTTGCATGGATGTTATGAGCTAAGTTATATTTTAAGATGGGCTCTTCCCAACACTGTGGTTGGCATCTGTGTCTCCAGCTATGTTTGTCACTTCTACCCTGTTTCCTAGGCCAGTCTACACTGGAGGGGCGGGAGTCGACCGAAGATATGCAACTTCAGGTATGCAAATAGCATAGCTGAAGTCTATGTATCTTAGGTCGAGTTACCTCAGCATCCTCATGGTGACCATTGCCACTCCCCCGTCGACTCTGCTTCCACCTTTTGTGGCAGGGGAGTTCCAGAATTGACGGGAAGAGCACTCGGGGGTCGATTTATCGTATCTAGATGAGATGTGATAAATCGATACCCGATAGATCAATCACTACCCACGGCAGGTAGCGTAGACCTGGCCTTATTGTTTACAGCTTTATTAATCCTGAGCAGTTTGCTACCTGAACCACATGAGGGAGGTTAAGAGGATTCCTGTTAGGTGGCTGTATTTGTAACTCATTGTTTTGACTTGCCTTATTTTTGGATTATTTTAAGCTATAAATACTTTGCCCTCACTTTTCCTATTGTTGGTAGGATTGTTTTCTGGCCTGATTTTGGTCACCTGGCTTGTAATGTTTTCTGAATACTGTATTGTGGTGCTTGTTCACTTGCTTTTAGCATTATGTCTCTGCCTCAGAAGATTTTGTATTTTGCTACTCTGCAGATTGCAACCACACAGTGTTCAACAAAGATTATGGTGAGTGGGTCCCTTCCTAATAATTACTTTGGGTACAGTTACTGAATAATTGCATCTGACAAGTTTTCTGTAGCTTCATTAAAGTTTCCTTTGCCTTCTGATTTTTGGTTGCTTCTGTTTTGACTTAAAGAAGTCCCTGGATGTTTGTCATGGGATACGAACTTGGATATTTGTTGTGCTTTAAATGGCATTCAATACTCTGAAGGAAAAACTGGAATATGACAAGCTCATAATTTTCAGAGATTTTTCTCTTTGTAACCATGAAATAGTTAGACTTGTATTTGTCTAATTGTTCTGGTGATATATCACTTTTCAGTGGAATTTTCCTGGAGTTAGTTTGTGAAAGTTTTTTAGTTTGGTTTTTTTTTTTTACATTAGTAGATAAAATTTATTACTTTGGGCAGGGTACTAGATAAGTAGACTTTTGACATGAAGTACTGTATACACCTTCAGAAAAGATATAGCTGAGGCCTGTGTTGGGCAAGCTCAGTCTCATCTATATTTCTCAGGTCTTGATTTGAAAGCACCACCACTTTGTTTACAATAGAGCAGCAGAGTGGTTAATAAATGTCTGGAAAAATAGAAGGTAGGAAAAAATGGTTAAAGTTCACCTAAAATATGCAACAAATTTTGAGACTTAAGTCTGCCCTTTACCGCTGTGTTTCTAAATAGTGTCAATTGTAGAGCCTCATGGGCTTACTTCACTTCATTCCATTTTTATTACTAAATTATTAGGGCTGGATTCTTATGTTGTGTAAATCAGCATAGCTCCGTTGAAGATAATAGAACTATCCTGTTTTACACTGGCTGAGTACCTGGCTCTTAGTGTTTATCTATTAAGAAAAATCACATTCTCAGTAACGAAGCTCTTAAAACATCTATGAGTAAATGTCTAACTCCGCAATTACACACACAGAGTTCCGAACTGGCTAATTTGTAAACGGCATCAGCCAAAATCTGATATTCTCATTTTAGATCTTTCTGGTCTCCTGTCTCCAGTGGTCTGACAAGGACTGAGAAAGCAGCTGCAAGAAATATTGTCTCAGTACATTAACTTTAAGACTATATCAGCAATTGATTCTTACTTCCCATATTAATAACTGCATGGAAGAGCCAGAGTTTACATACTACAGGCATTTCCCTGAAAATTAACTAGTTCCATTATCAATACACAATATGCACCTTTGACCTCAGTTATTACATACTATATATCTGTCAGTAGTTATTTGTACTCCTATAGATAGTGAGAGCCAATACAAACACACCATGGCTATGTCCTCAGCACCCTTATCTTGTTTGAAGAAACTACCATCACTGTAGACACTTGCACTATCCTTACACTCAGCACAAGATGGCTCCTTGTGTCTTGCCAGGGAGTGGACTCAAGGTCCCTTCTAGACTTGTGATATGATTCTCTCTCCTGCCCTAAAGAACCTACACAGTGATTGGTCACAGTCTGCCCATAAAGATCAGAATTAATTTAATAAAGAAGTAGTAACTTTATAGATTACATTAGCATTTACTAAAGCTTCCAAAGTGCCATGTCTCAAGACATGCACTGGGTCTTGTGTAAAATTGGGGGTGGATCATTTGGGGACTATTTCTGGAGTTGTTCCAAAAACCAGGGGTTAGATTCTGAAGGGACCTATGCACTATACATCCAAGGGATGCACAATGCAGAATATGGCTCTTACTTTAGAAGTTGGTGAGTGGGTGAGGATGTTTGGTGGGTAATTATGGCAGGAGAGATTTTTGAAGGCACAAATGGAAATTCAGTGCCTAAATCTATTGAAAGTCAGTGTGAGTTATACATACATTTGAAGCATTCATAACTATGCTTCAGAAATATTTTTTACCATTATTTATTAGATGCCAATAGGGCTTTATATGAAAAATGACCAATTTCTGACCTCACATCTGTTATACTGACTAGAATGGGGTTACCATATTCCTTATTTACACGACTGGATGCAGGCCTCCAAAAGAGGGGGCTAATTAGTTAACTTTAATACATTTTTTGTTATACTCTGCGTAACTAACCAGGGGGCCTGTTTCCAATCAGAAATATTTTTCTATCTTTTACAACTTCCACTAAAAATGTAATTTGAAAAAACGCAAGATTCTTGAGAGGGCGAGGCACACAATGGTTTAGGAAAAACACAGCATAAGCCTTTGGGTCTCATTTTTCTCTGATGTATCCCCCTTTTTATACCACCATAAATCCATTGATGGAGAATCAGTCCTTACTTTACAATCTCTGTACCTCCAGCTGAAGGACATCTGTCAAGGCACAAGATTCTAAACAAATAAGAAATTAATTATATACATTACCTAACATGAGAAATGTTATGAAAATATCTAAGTAGTTATGCATCTTTTCTGTCGTAGCTCGCTAGATGTTCCTAGACAGAAAGCAGAGGGAACCTGATATGCTTAAGGGCTCTTTTACATTGTTATAAATTCTAAGAACACTGTGGAAAAAAAATCTTTAAAAATTTCTCCATCACAGTCGTTACCATTTTAATTGTCATGGTGTAATTCCCCTTTGTTTTGGTTGTTCCTGCTTGCCGAAGTTTGAAAAGTTATTTGATCAGTCGCATACAACTTCTGTATGACCTCAAATACCAGACAAAACAACCCACATGAAAGAATTGATTGTCCATTATTGAAAAGGCACCAGTGTTCAGCAGTGAGCACTGGCAGTTTTCTTTCTTTTTCTTTATTTAAGACCCAATTTGGTGCATACCAGATTCAACCTCTGTACTGCTCTGTTTTTGTTTTTTACTTCATCCCAGGCACGGTCTCGCTATAATATGCGATGTACTGTACATCCGTAGACTCAGGCAGTACAATTCCCTTTTCAGAAGACGCAGATTACCCAAATAAGTATACTAATAAAGCTATGCAGATTCCATGGCTAGTGAATGAATCAGAGCCAATTTCACGGCCACCGGATCACTAAAAGCAACAGCTTCTGGGTTTTCACAGCCAGCTTTGAGCTCTGAGGGCGTGAAAGAGCAGACGACTCTATTTCCACAGCTGCAGCCTGCAGTAAAAGATGCTGTACCATTCTTTTATTCTTGCTGCAAAAAAAATCCCAAAGTGACCTAGATTTCCAGGGTCCCTGTTCCTTGATTATAACAATCTCGTGACCAGACATGGGCAACACACAAAGAGTGCCCACTGAGCAAATTCCCTTTTATTAGAGGGGGAAAAGTTCTCTACATTTGCCAGACATAAAAGCCAATGTGGCAAGCTCAGTCAGAGGGGTGGAAATAAGCATTTGCAGCCATGAAATATGAATAAATCAAACCATTAACCTCTTTGTGACTGGATATTTGTTTCATGACTATTTCATGCTAATCACTTCTCTCTTCCTTACTAAACTTTTGACATTCCCTCCTCTCCCCCACTCCTGCAACATCTGTAAAGATTGTTGTCTGGGGAAGCACTATAGTAGGACACATCCTCTGCACTTTCTTTCCCAGCCTAAAAGACTCCATAGCAAGGGAGGAGCCCTTACAGTGTTGCTTTTATTGTTTTTGGTGCCCAGTGCTCACCCAATCTTCTCTTTGTTTTTGAGGCAAATTATCCTGAACAAAAGCACCCAGGGTTAAAGTTAAATCAAAAGAATGCCCAGGTGTAAAAATGACTGAGTCTCTCCCGGGTAGGTGGGGAACAGAGGGTTTGGTGTTAACATGGAGTGTGGAGTTAGCGTTGTAATTGTTTATACAAAGCCAGGGCATCCACAAAGTGTCCCCAGTCCCTGACTGTTTAAACTTCCATGCATTGTGCAAGATCTTCCATGCTACTCCCCGGGGTAACCGACCTTTAGAGGCATCAGCTTGATGATTGCTTCCATTTGTCATCAGAGACACCTGTAGTGTGGGACTTCTCTGGTGAGGCTCGCTGAGCAGCAAACCCTAATTTAGGGCTGCATTCTAACACCCTTATTCATTTTGAGTAGGCCCTTAGCTCCTCAAACAGTCACATGTATTCCAGTTGAAGTACTCAAGGTGAGTATAGAAGAACCTGGAACTTGTGATCTTGGACATTAGTTGTAGTCCCAGAATTCTGATTAGTCGTTCTTCCACTGAAAATTAGTGCCTTGGCTGGAGGCATTACATAAAACAGAGTCTGAAAACAAGAACAAAGTTCATTTCAACCCCCTATATGATGTTTCTCGGTAAAGTCTGTTTTATTTTGTAGTTCATTAGGTAAGGAACCATAGATAGATCTACACCATAGATCACTAGGCTCCATTCCGTCAAAGTTGCACCCTCTAAACCAGGGGTCTCAAACATGCGGCCCGGGGGCCACATGCGGCCCGCAAAGCCCTTCCCTGCGGCCCGCCAAGCTTCCTGGCGCCCCCCTCCTCCCCCCGGTCCCTCCATAGCAGTTTGCAGGATGGAGGGGCCAGAAGTGGAGGTTTCTCTTCTGCCTGGCTGGGCCGCGTGTGTTTCTAGCTCTGGACTTCCTAGATTGCTCTTGCTTTGTTTGCCAAACAGCTGTTGGTGGTGCCTAGTGCTTTCCAGGAGGGAATGGGGAGCTGCGTGCTCAGAGGAGGAGGTGGGGCAGGGGTGGGACCTCTTGGAAAGGGTGGAGTGGGGGCACAGCCGGGGCAGCCAGGGTGTGTGTGTGTGTCAGTGGTGCGGCCCTCGAGCCAGTGCACTAGTCCTCATGTGGCCCTCGTGGTCATTTGAGTTTGAGACCCCTGCTCTAAACATTTGGATCTCAACTGATCTGACAGAGGGAAGGGGGCCATGTCCTTGGACGTCCACTTGGATGCATTTGAGTCCTAGTCTTATTCTTTGGCACATAGGAGTCTGTGTGAGGCTCACCTCTCTCACACTTGCTTTCTCATTTTTATTTATTACACATGCAATACCATAGGTGAACATGGCATTTGAAAGACAAGTAAAAATATGCTCCTGAACCTAACTATTGCTCATAATCCAAGTTAGCAACGCCAGAATGAGTGACAACAGGAGACAACAGCATGGACACAGGAGGGAGGAGGTTTACACAGAATAAGGCCATAAAGCTACTGGACTCTCAAATACTCAAGAGACACACATGCATGCACACAAACACTCCCCAGGAACCTTGTTCAGTACAAGATCCTGATACAACATTTATATTCTGACGGTTTCCTGCTGCTCTTTTGGCTCCTGGGCTAAGATCTACAGTATGTGTGTTTCCTTTTTCCTTGGCAATGCTCTTACTACGTTATTTTATTGGCTCATTCAGTCTCACAATTTAGAATGGGCCTTCCAGGTGAACAATAGAAAGCTTATGAGCTCTAAGAGTGGTGTTCTCTGCAGGCACAGCTTTGATCACAGATGACCCATATTTTGGAAAGGGTTTTCCTTTTATCATAAACATCATCATTTATCATACACTGTAGCACTTTAAGAATTATTTATTGTCATTTAGTTTTCACACAGTTAATAAGGCATCTATCATCATGTAGGCTCTGGCTGTACAACATTAAATTGCTGCATAGCGATTAGGAAGGATTTCAAGTCATTTTGTTCAGAATGTTTGTGTTTGTATGCTTCAGGGACGTATGCATTTAGGGTATTCGCTGATTTTAGTTTTAATGCTTCCACCAGGTCTGTGCGGGGAGATACACCATTCACAGAAAGTGCCTGTTACTGCTCATCTCTGTCATTTTGCAGAACTGATTGGTCCATTTATTTTCTTTTGTGTAATTTTTTTCATCAGCCTGTACATCTTTCTGATAGCGGGTATATACAGGGCATTTACCAGTGTCACAGAGCATATGGATCGAGGTTGTGTATACAAAATGAATAGGGAAGGACTTTTATTTTTTAATCATAGCCTATTTTATAATTTGTCTTAACCCTTCCTGAAATCCTGGTAACCTCCCCAAACTAGTCTGTTATGTACTTAAATAGACGTGCCTGAAAAACGCACTGTGTTAAGCAGTAGGGTGAGGTTTGAATCAATGAAATCTTCTTGTCTTTCTTCAAGTTATGTACTCAAATGCCAGGTTGCCTTGACTGAGATATCTAAGGAGTCATGTTTCATGTGGATCAGTAGGGCTTGGGGTCAACAGTGTCTAGATTTAGCACAATAATGGGAATATATATATATATTTAGTCTTACACCACAATGTTGGGGTCACCCACTCCAAGTGCTGAAATAACAAAGCAAATGAGCGCAAACAATCCAGAACCACAAAAAGAATGCCTTGAATCTCTCCTCATGGAGAAGTTGGCTGTTCTCTGTTATCTCCTAAAGATACTGGGGATGGTTTTTTTAAAAAAAGAAAGAAAAGAGGGGGGGTGTGGGAAATTTTTATTTCAAATTCCCTTTTTTAAACCACATGAAACAGAACTGACAGTTACTCATGTTTTCAAAACAAAAGTCCAAATCCTCCTCTCATTAAGTAAATGGGGTGCACTGGTGTTCTTGAGAGCAAAAATTGGCATAAAAACTTCTTATATGATGCAATATGGGTCCTTTAAATACTCTCTTCCAAATTCAATTCTAAGATATTATTTATGAAATTCTGCTCTTCTAACTCATTGATTTCAATGGCTTACATGGATGTAACAAAGGGCAGAATTTAACTCTGGCACTCTAGTCTCCTAGCCTGCAAACAAATGAAATAATGAACAGATTTCTAAGCTACCTAGTTCAATCCTTCCTGTATTTTCAGCTATTTCCTACTCATTTAAACTGCATTCCTTGTAGCAAGCAGATGCAATTTACCTGTGATCAATATGTCCCTGTGAAGTATTTACTGAGAAGCTGAACAGCTGTAGAAAAAACTGTGAAGAAAGCCTGGCACTTAGCAAAGGTGGACTCACAGTCAAACAGGAATGGAAGGCCATTGAAATAACTCTCTCTCTCTTCTATGAATGCTCGTCTCAGTGTTTTGCAGGACTTAACTGTGTGAAAACCAGTAATTGTAGTGTGAGGAGAGTACATTCTGTTAGTAACTCTAGCTTCTCTAACTGTGATTCAAGGCATACTTATTTGCTTGGACTGATGTGAAGGGAGGTTTGTTGGGGGTTAGGTCTGCAAGGCAATGGGGAATTTTGTGAGAGTTCTGAAGGGGTCTGAATTTTCTATACTGTTAAGGAGTAATGCCCAGATTCCCACTGATTTAGGTGCCTAGCTCCCACTGATTTCAATAAGAGTTTTCCCCCTAAATACTTGTGTGGATTTGGGCCTTGGTTGCTAGATATTAGTTTTGCTCCTGTAATTTGTGTTAGCGACACCCAGGGCTTTAAGTAGATGTGTCTGTGTCTGTCTCTCTCATATATATATAAGAAGCAGGTCTTTTTGTCATAAAACATTTATCAAGCATGTCACACCATTGGATCCCCTGATCTTTTCTATGGATATTATAGGTTCAAGGTCAACACAATGTAATTCCTCAGCCTTCCCTCAGCATCTGCTCAGAGTTCATCATATCTGATAGAGAATCTAAAGGTTTCATTATGTCATTAGCCTTTATTAGCACCCCAGGGGCCATGGCAGGGAAGAAGGAAACATAAAGATGGGCAGATTCTACTTCAATGGGAAAATTCATCCCTGGCTCAGAACACCAATGTGAGGCCCTCTGTGCCTCTTGTATCCTGTGAGTCAGTTGCTCAGGTAGACCATAAGCAAAGAAGCCACATAGATGTGTCTATACAACCCTCTATGTCCTTCAGAAAAAAAGGTTTCTGTGCCAGCCTACAGCAATCTGGAATGAACAGCCACAGTGGCCGTGGGCTGGGGAGAGGAAATGGATCTGTGTATACTGGAACCAGGGGCTCTAATCCCTTCATTCTAAACTCATTGAACCAGTGGCAAAAATCACTTTAACTTTGATGGTATCGGATCAGGGCCATAGCACACAGACATTGTGGACACTATCCCAGCCACAGAGGTCTCCACAGCAGCACTTAGCCACATTGTGCCTGAATACTATGATGTCACAATCTGGAATGCAAAGGATATGAGAAAGGGCTCTTATGCTTCTCACAAGTTTTGCAATGCCTAGTGTAAACTTTAAACCAAATTGACCCTAGAGTGATGTGCAAGGTTAGTAAAGTGGCAATTGCAATTGTCTTTCACCATAACAGTAGGAAATGCAGTAGAATCTGACAGTAAAACATTCTCATTTTCACAATAACTACTGATCTCCTCACATTCTGATCTCCTCCACACCAATGTAACTTCATAGTAACACATTAACAGGGTTTATTCTAGATATATACCAACATAATGGAGAGCAGAATCTGGTCCTACAGCAACAAAAAGGACATTCGTATTATTGCTGCTGCACAGCCTCTTCCACCTCACAGATCACACAATTTTGTCGTCCACCGCAAAAAAAAAACCCAAACAGAAACTTCCTCAAGTTCTTTTAACTCCATTAGCAAAACGACAGTCAAAAATCAAACCACGCGAAAATAAATAAATAAACGGACTTGCTCGGAATAAATGGTTTCAGTGAACTGCCTATGATTCAAAAGCCTGGTTTCTTCAACAACCTGGTTCCGGAAAATGACTATCATGCATTTATATGTAATTATTGTTTAATTTCATATGTGTTAAAATCTGGCCTGTTAATCATGGCATGTTTGGATTTGGCCCCCACTGTCAGCTAAGCCAATGATAGTCTGTCACAAAATGCTGGTGTTTATTAGCAAAAAAGTAATTAACCAGTCCAAAATATGGCTGACTGAATGCTATTTTCATCCATTGTTGGATCTTAGAGCCCAGTTCCAGAGTTCCAGCCTGAGCCTGAATGTCAACACTGCAATTTTATATCCCCTGAGCCTGAGTCAGCTGATTTGGGCCAGCTGTGGGTCTTTTATCACAGAACAGACATGGCCTTAGTTCTCGTATCAATTAGTATGATTTGTCATCTTTGTTGGACATCTCTACAGAGAGGCTAAGGACTGAAAGAGCAGAGAGACTGGACTGCTCTCAATGAGAGATGGTCCAGTGATCCAAGGGAGAGGCAATGTATAGAAGTATGGACTGCTATTGCCTGTAATGTGCCTGTTCTATGAATCCAAATGTCATTTTACTCTCTGGACCTCTCAATCTGGCACCTTTCAAAGGAATTAGTTTTTAAAGGTTCAGCTCTCGGAAGGGAGTAATCAATGGTGTGATACTGTATTAATTGCTAAGCATCTCTTAGTAAAACAGCAAATATGTGTGACTATAATGGATCAGGTGACTACTGCAGAATTCTGATATTCAAGACTACAGAGAAAGAGCAGCATTGCTGGGTTACCAAATCCAGGCCAATTCTAATTCTTCAATATAATTACAATATTTCTAACCAAATTGAAACCAAAACTATAAAATACCAAAAAAAATTCAAGACATCATTGTGTGAAATCTCCTGATTACTTTTTAGACCAAAGAGGTTCATATTAATTTGGATAAGACCAAACTTTTGGATGCGTCTCCATATCCCAACCCCATTGGCAGAAAAGAAGGGACGAAGAGAGAACTCATCCCTGTTCTCCACTATAGTTTTACATTAGTGTAACTCCTTTGACTTCGCTAGATGGATTTGCACTATCATAAGTGAGATCACAGAATCTGATGCAATGGGTATGAAGACATTTTGGGCATACAGCTCTGTGAGAGACCTGCAAAAATGGAGTATAGAATACCATATTTTACTAGGGTTAGTGGAACCTTTGTCTGGTAATCAGAGAGCCTGGCAGCCAACCTCACAAACCATTTGTACCTTACCCACAAAATAAAAACAAAACAAACTAAAAAATACCCTTGTGTTACCAGTCTCACATCATATTAGAATCTAACTTTGAGCATCTCCATGAAGTACATAATGTCTTTTTCATAAAAGAAATCCATTGATAGGATTAATCTGTGCTTAGAGGGGTGACCTCTCTGCTGGCAAAAATACTTATTCTGTTAAATTAGGTTGGCTGATAAATAATTTATGATGGTGCTGATGTCCAGACAAACCACACCTCAGGTATTTAAAGGCTTATTTCTCAAAGTGAAATGCTCACTCAGCATCCAAGCTTGTTTGTGTAATTAATAACGTTTAGAGTGACAGAAGCTTAGTACCTCGTCCACCATTTTTCTTTAGATACCGTTTATATTTCAGAGACACATTGATTTCTTTCAGTCAGTACCACTCAAATATACCATAACATTAGTGTTCTGAATTTCTTAACACTTAAGTTACACTAATTTTAACTTATTCAGATAGGACCCTAGAGGAGACTGGTATTATTTATTAGGGGGCAAGGCAGCTGAAGATCATGCTGCATCCAATAGTGCTCTTCTGAGGTATACCTATTGTATGTTGAAGGTTGAATTCCACAGAGTGCAGATTGGATTCTGTATCAGTTATGCCTGTGCATATCAGAAATAACTCTATTGACTTCAACTGAATTATTACAGATCTACACTGATGTAACTGGGAGCAGAGTCTGACTTTCGAACTTGAACCCAAAGTAAATCCATAGTAACTTCATTAGTTTCAGTGGAAATTCCATACTAGCAGTATGCATTTACACTGGTGACAGCTATGACAGCAGAATTTGGCCCACTGTATGCATGTGTGTTTTCAGGGTATTGTAAAATGAAATAAGATGATTAATTTGGAGAAAATAAGAAGTGACATTTTTTTTTCCAAAATGTCCCACCTTGACTGTCCCTCACACTTCCTTTATTTTATTTATATCCAAGAAATTTGATTATTAAAAGAAATAACTCTTCATGCTTCTTGCATATCTCTATGCAGACTAGTTTTGAGCAGGAGAGCAGTTAGGGCTACTCTTACAGCATTTCTAACCAAATTGAAACCAAAACTAGAAAGTACCAGAGATTTCTCAAGAAAGAATCTTTCTTGTGAGAGCTCCAGATAACTTTTTAGACCAAAGAGGTTCATATTAATTCTGATAAGATTTGAAGAAACGCCTAGTGTTTCAGCTGCCTATTCATATCCCAACCCAAATGCAAATAAACTTTTGAGGCTCAGCTAAGCACTAGTGGTAAGGTTATAAGTTATCTAAGGTTTTAGCATATGTACGTTGCAGTGAGTTTCAGAGGCAGTACCTGCACAGTTTTGCAAACAGCCCAGTTCTGCCAAACCTTACTCATACAAACCAGATCTAATCCAAATTCTGTTGAAATCAATGAGAGTCTTTGCACTGATGTCACTGGGCACTGGATCAGCTCCATAGTCCAGTTTAGATTGTATTCTCTTACAATGTATTTGTATAGTGCCTACCACAATGGGGCACTGGGAACTGTGCTATAATGCAAATTTTAAAAAATGCAAAAAATCTTTTAGAAATCAGTAAGACTATTTGCATTAGTAAGGACTGCCCGGTAACTATGGATTCTCAGCCTTAAGTCCCAATAGTGTAGTACCATATCAGTGCAATATGCATGTACAGCTACAGTAGATTTTTAGCTCTCTTTAGAGAGTGATTTCAGCTAAGAAGGTGAAGTACTTGGTGATGACTTTATTTGGCTATAGAACTCTAATAATTGTCTCGAAACTAAACTGAAACTGCAACCCCTCCCACCTGCCAGGATTACATCCTCCCAAACAAGAGGGTTTAAGTCATTTTTCCCAAGCTTGTGTGGAAGGCTTGGGCACATATTTATTACTATTTATAATGCTAGAGAAGGTGCATATGCATGAGGAAGAGACTCATTAACTCGATGGCAAATCTCCCTTTCAAACTACCTATTCTGTAAAAGGTTCAAAAAGGTTATGTAACTCCCAGTTTAGCCACTGCTTTGAAAATGTTAAAATGGGCTTGTTTGGTTAGTAAAGCAGACATAATTCCTACTAATGGTGTCAAATACACTTTATATTGGACACTTTTGTGAAGAAAAAAATCTTATGTGCAGATCTTAGGGACTTGCAGTTTCTCAAATGAGTGCATGGACCATTAGCATCCATTCAACTGGACAGGCTTTGATCGTCTTTTAAAAGGAGCTAAAAAGAAAGCAGGCAAAGGGAGAAAGAAAGAAAGAAGAAAGAGAAAAATGTGCCAACAATTCAAATGGTCCTAATTATTATGCTATATATAACAAGCTAATTGAATTTGATTCCTTACCAGCAGAATTATCATTTTCTTTCATTTTGTGTTTTATTAATTATCTTGTAGATCTGTGTATAACTATTGATTAGGTCTGAATTCCAAGCCTAATCAAAAATAATTCTTTCAGTATGTAGCAGTTAATGGCATGTCAACATTTCAGTTCTAACTTTCCTACTTTCAGGAGCAATTATAATCTCTCTGTTAAAAAAAATCACTTCTGCATTCAGGCTGGCAGCACACAATTTGGGAATACATTTTATTAACAATTAAGTAAATCTGTTTAATAATTTGCAAATTAAGGGCTCAGCACTGATAAATATGTTTGCCCAGCTATCAAAATGTTTTGAAATGAATTTAGTGAGTGTTAACTAAACTCAAACTGTGATCTTTTTCCTAGTGTGGACATGTAATGACTTTTACCTGGATTGAGCTGGTTGATTAATTATGGGCCTTATCATGTCTCTAAGATCAGGGGCCATCTGGAATGGAGTAGTGGCTGTCCACAGCCCCAGCCACTGCTGTTTAGAATCCTAAATGCTTTAGCTGTCTTTAAAGCATTCATCCACTAGACAGTAATCAATGTGCCCTACTAGGTAATGCCAGCCTTACCTTACAGCTACTACTAAGGGCTTGTCTTCACTACCCGCCAGATCGGCAGATAGCAATCGATCTGTTAGCGATCGATTTCTCGCATCTGGTGAAGACGTGAGAAATCGATCACCTGCGGCGCCCCCGTCGACTCCAGAACTCCAGCTCGCCGAGAGGCACAAGCTGGAGTCAACAGGGGAGCGCACCGCCGATTTCCGCCACCGTGAGGACGGCAGGTAAGTCGGCTGGAGATACGCAGACTTCAGCTACATAGCTGAAGTTGCATATCTGCAGTCGATCCCTCCCCCCCCCCCCGTAGTGAAGACCAGCCCTAAGTGTCACACAAACTAACCATTTGTGACCAGTGGCCAGAAAGAGTTTAACAGCCTGCAAAATAAATAACCCTCAAAAGATATTTGGAGGGATAATGTTTTTGGTTTTGTGTATTTACTGTACATAAATATGAGTAGGGTCAACAATGTAATCAACAGTCCTGTATATGCTGTATTCTGGTAGTTCAGAGATCAAAAGAACATCCTAGCATTTAAATGGATTGTAAACATGGGATATCTCGGTATTCATCTCTCTTTGAAATATACTGTGAATTGTGGAGGAAAAAGCAAATTGCCTTATATTAATTCTATAGCTAAATACCAATGATGGACCTCCTTCAAAGTCATCCTAATTACCTTTTGTTCTTGGAGGAACTCCCAACTTGTCAAAGAGGACATGAAATTGTATACAAGATCCTGGGGTCCTGTTCTGTCATCTCAGATTGGCTTAAGCTTCATCGGAGGAAGTTTGAGTCACAAGACTGAGGTCCCAGTCGTGCTGGTTTGCCCTGAATATGATATTTGGACATTAATCTACAACCATGAACTATTTCTTGAAGAAATCTTTGCAACTACAAAGCTAGCCATCTCTGCTATGAATCTGAATCTCAGTGAATTGAACTCATGTCTATATGTATATTGTTCTTTTAATCATACTCTTTCTCTCTTTTGTTTTTTTAATAAATTTCAGTTTAATTAATAAGAATTGGCTGTAGTGTGTATTTGGGTAAGATCTGGAATATTCATTAACCTGGGAGTTAATGTGTCCAATCCCTTGGGATTGGTAGAACCTTTTCTATGATCAAATAAGATTTTCAGAAATCATCATATTTGACTTAGGTGCCTGGATGGAGGCCTGAGACTGGATCACTTTAAGGGAACTGTGTTGTTTGGACTTCTGAGTAACCAGTAAGGTAAAAAAGAAGCTGTTTTATGTTGGATATTCCAATGTCCATATTTACCAAACCATCAGATTTTTTGGGCTAATTTCTTGTAGGCATCACAGCAGAAATGGGTCTAAAGGTATGATTTGACTGAGGAAGTGTAGGAACCTAATGGATTAGCTCAAGGAGGATCTGGTATTAGATCTAGCAGAGTACACATTCGTTCAAAGAGGGGTGGCATGGAAACATGGTTACTGTGGTCACAGTAGTGACATTTTAAAAAATTGAAACGTCTTACTGAACAGATCTGCCCCCAATGATGATATATTTTATATCTGCTTACCTTAAAGACTTGCATACTATTTCCTCCTGTAACACTGCAGAGCTATAGGCAATTGAGTAGGATTCTCTTCTGAGATTTGTTAGTGTAATTTATTTATTGTATGACAGTAGCTCCTAAATGCTCAGATTAGGGATTGTGCTAGATGCTGCACAAATACACATGATGAAAAGATGGTCCTTCCCCAAAGAGTTTAATACTCCAGCATAAGAAAAGGTTTCTTATGCATCATGCATGAGCACATCATTACTAGGATTATGTTAACTAAGTTATAATCACAGCTCTTTATTACTCATGAAGATGCATTATCTAAACTGAACAGGATGATTTTGCAGGCTGGCAGTTAGAAAAATCATGAATCTTATATCAGAATCATAGCTGGTGTAACTCCATTGGCTTCAATGATGCTGTGCTGATTTACACCATATGGAGATTTGGTCCTACCTGTTTTTCTTATAAACTGAGTGATTTGATCTGGAAGGTGCTGGGAGACATTCAACATGGAATCCCAAGACACCATTGTGAAGGAACAGAGGGACTGCAGCTAGACACAGCAGAGGTTAAAGAACACCCCTGTGATCAGCTAGCCCCGCCCTGGCATGCCTGCAGCCTATGCCTGGCCTAGAGGGTGGAGAAAAGAAGGCAGCTAGGATCAGTTGGGTGCTGACTGGCGAAGAGGCAGGAGCTGTCTCTATGACTGCCTGAAGGCACAGACTTGTACCCTGCCTGCCAATACAGCCACTGGAGGCAAGAAAGTTTTCCCTGGCCAAGGGGAACCTACAGAGAAGCCCCAACTGTGGGGCAACTGGACTAGTGGGGCTTCGCCCCAAAATAAAAGGATAGGGAGCAGGCCAGGAAAACAAGCCCTGAACAGATGGGAGAAAGATACATCTTCCCTGTTTAACGGTTGAACAACACAGGACCCTGGGCCAGGACCTGAGGGAGGAGTCGGAGTCGGTCTCCCTACAGTCCCCCTAACCAACCATCTAGCCACTAGGTTTGCCCAGCCACTAAGACCGCTGTCACAACCATTTTTAAAGACCCACTTTTCAGAGCAGAACCACATTTTAATATTACTTAAATGTATATGTCTTTTTTGTATTCTCATCTAATCTTAATTTCCAAATGATGTTTAAGGAAAGTTGGCCTAATGAAAATCAGGCAAATATTTTGTGTCATATGTAATAGGTAACGTAAAGTACATATGCTTTAACTAAACCTCTAAAACTTGGGATAAAGAAAGGTTTTCATCTGGATTTAACATCCCAGTAAAACACACAGACCATCTAAAGTTGCCAGTCCTGTCGGTACTCTTTGTTACATTCTACACTGGTGTGGGTTTGTACAATAATTCTTCAGATGTAGCAGATGCAAGATTTTGGTTTTTTTTAGCTTTGATCTGAGTAGGGAAACTACTATAATGGCTGGAATGATATAAGAGAAAGATAGAACCAAAGCTAATTTCTGGAATGTTTCTTTTAAAGAGTCTCAATCTAATCTCTTTTTGGGTGCATTTGTTGGATGGCTGCAACTATAAAACATTAGCAAGTTAGGTTTCCTGAACACAAAAACAAATAAAAATGTTTAAACTGGCAATTTCTAATGTCTAATATATGGTATGTGGTATTTTTAAGATTCTAAAAAAGCTTCTGCTACTGTTCAAGAAAAGCAGTGAACAATTTTATACAACCAGATCTATCTTTTCTGAAAATCAGGTATAAGAATCTGTTTCAGTATATTTATGTACATGAAGACAAACACAGTATACTAACTTTCTATTCTACGCACTCTTAATCATTTGAAAGATACAAATAGGCAAAATTCAGTTACTATGGGATTGAAATGATCTGGTATTTCCAGTGTCCTACGATGCCTTGTAACAGCTAGTACTGGAAAGAAAAGACAGGACTAAAGAAGTGAGGGAGCCTCCAAAGGAGAAATTGGAGGAAACAGAGGACACTGGGATACCAATACATTTAATTCTCTACTGCAAAATGGTTCTCCACTGGTAGAATAAGTGTAGTTGGAGGGAGTATTAATAATGCTGGGGATATGGAGATGCAGCACTATTACATTAAATTGTCTACATGCTTCTAAATTACATCATACGATTATAAATCCTGTCTCCATATTTTTCAGAAAGCCTATGTCAATGCCCAAAGAAAATGTTTTAACTATTTTGTTCCTAAAATTAATAGTATAGAGAGGGTAAATAAAAAATCCTATTTTTTCCTATTTTTCCATTAAACTGAAAGACAGTTTAAAGAAAGTACACTGCAATTAGACACCAGCTCTCTTGGGCTTGTGGGGCTTGGGCAAAGGAGCTGTTTAACTGCAGTGTAGACTTTCGGGCTCAGGCTTCAGCCTGAGCTCTGGGACTCTTTCACCTCCCAGAATCCTGGTTCTAGCCCAAGCCTGAACATCTACACTACAATTAAACAGCCCCCTTAAACTGAGTCAGATGGCACAGGCCTGGTTTTAACTGCAGAACAGGCATACCCCTATTGGTGAATGTCAGAGACAGGATACTGGACTAGGTGAACTGCTGTTCAGATCCATTATGGGAATTCCTACATTCCTATTTATGATATTCACTTTGGCCCTGCATTGAGACTGGCTAGCATAGAATGCATTAACTTCAATGAGAATCTGCATAGCTGCAGGGGTCTGCACTAGTGAACTCCCATGCAAGCATGGGGCTTTAGCCAACATTTGTGAGATAATGATACACGCTTTTGAGAAACATTGGTTTAATGTAATAAAAACTATATAGTACATGGTAAAGAATGAATGCTGTGCTTTACACTAATCACCACATCCTTGGGATTTCCATGATGGAGAAAGCCTTAAAATGATTTTGTTTTTTCAATTTAGAATTTGGCCTGCAAGGCTTTTTTAAAAATATAATATAACAATACTGTAATGTGAAACCATTAACATTATAGATTGGAACAACTTACAAAGAGAACTATTTGGCAACGTCAAAGAAAGTAATAGTGATTATTGTTATTTATTTATTTTTCCCTGTTTGAAATGCAGGTTTTCTTCTCTCCAAACTACAGGGCCTGCTATTAAATCTTTTCTCATTCTTTTTGCATTCCTAGAATGTTAGTTTGAAGGAGATATGAGACAGGCACTGTTATACTTTGAACCATACAATAAAAGCCTCTGACTGTATATATCACAGGCTGAAGATAGATAGCCTGTCTGTGTTCCATAATTCAAAAAACATTAACATAATGTGTGGATGAAGTCAGGAGAATATGTAAACCTACGGCCTGAAGTTTGGATACTTCTTCAGTTCTGACACCTCTGAATATTGCCCTGAGCACATGAGCCTCAAGCAAATTTCTAAACAGTAATATTTTACATGAATGCAGCTCCCTTCATCTTGAAGGATCTCAGAGTGCTTCACAAAATATATACACAGCCACCTCTGATGTGGAGGGAGGCAACCAGTAGGCAAGTTTCACTCTGGCCAACCCCACTGCTTATGAAATGCTATGGGCTTTTAAATCCAGTTTCTGAAGAGTTTCAAAAGTCTCATTTGGAGGATCCATGGGCAGTAAGGTGTACAGTATTGACATTTATCTTTGAAGAATCCAAGTATTATTATAAGTATCCAGGTTATTCTGATGTCTTAAAATACTCAGTACTCTGAAGAGTGAATTCCATTGATTTCTTGTAAAACAATAACATACTCTCTACATGAAGGACAAGCAGAATTTTAAGACACTAGGATTGTACATCAGAAAGTTAAAGGTCTGAATCACTGAATCAGCACAAGCTGATATCTGAGCCTAAGAAAAGATAGATCTGGTTGTATAAAATTGTTCACTGCTTTTCTTGAACAGTAGCAGAAGCTTTTTTAGAATCTTAAAAATAAATAAGCAATAATAATAATTACCAGTAACAATAAAATAAAGTAGCCTGTTTTAGGTTTCTTTTTTACTTTTTAAGATTGTGAGGCAGGTGAATTCATTACTGGCAAGATTTGGCAGGAATAGTTTAAAAAAAAACCTCTTGTCCAAACAGCAAGATACCCGTCAGCAGCTGCTGCCTGTATTGCAGGTGAGTAGAGCCACCTGTCAACCTGGCTGCATGTAATCTACTGATTAAGGTTAATGGCTCATCAGCTCCAACAGAGATTATAAAGCAATTCAAGGCATGTAGAGGGAAGAGAAATAGAATGGCAGGGTTTTGGGAGAGGAATAATGAGGCAGGCTCCCCAGACACTTTTGCTGGGTTAGTTGAAGAAAGCCTTTTTCCTTTTGTGATTTGGGCAAAGGGATTACATCTTCATTTGTTCATATAAAATTTGTAATCAAACTACATTTCAATCATGATAGAATTGTATCTTAACTGTTCAGGTTCCCTTGCTTGGTTGCCAGTTGTCTAGGCAGACTTTCATTGAGGTTAAAATAGGACAGCTGATCAGGCATTACATTGCATCTTGAAAAACTGTTAGAACAGCAGTTCTAGACACTACTTACAGCTTTGCTTTTTCTACCAACTAGAACAAATCAGAGCATGCTGATTTTACAACTACTTCAACCTAGGGGACAAATTAATGGGAGAAAAACTGTCAAACCAGCACACAATGGGGACAGGTTAATGGGTGCCTCTTCAGGCTATAAGCAAACTGCTTCAAACTACAGGCCTAGCTGGAGGTGCAAACTCCATGAATCCATTCCCTCTCTTTCATCTAGAGATAGCAGGATCATTCTTCCTCAGCTTAAATCAATCTAAAATACCTAAATGGTAAGTGGGCAGAGAGGACAGTTTTAAAAAGTATCTGTCTACATCTCTTCCTGTCCCATACATGGAGGGGTTGAGTCAGCCTAAAATAGAGAGCCCATGAGTGCTGAGACTATTTAATTTCCCATAGAACTGAAGAGATCTGTTTATACACAGGGATGGATGAGCTTCTTAAATGAGCTTATTTCAGAATCTATCATTAAGTTCTAAAACCGTGAACAACAAAAGTATCTTTTTCTTTCATTAGGCACTGCAATGTATCATAATATGACTTTAAAGCTTCATGAAGAAAGGAAGGAGGGGATATGTTCATTAAGAAGGGTCTGACTTGGGAGCTATGCAAAGCCTTATTTGGAGTTGAGGTGTTTTTTTTAAAAGCACTAATCTTTGGAAAAATACAGTATGTAGTGTGTCTGTTGGTTAGAGCTAGAACAATAGAACAGAACATAGCATTGCATAATGACTGATGGAGCATTATTTCTGCCTGCTCCCCTCCCATTTATAATCTGCCAAACTTTTGGAGGAAGGGGAATTAAAACAGGCCTTTTCAGTGGAACAACTTTTCTTTCCCAGGATCTGATGGCTGAGTTGGTCTGACACACCTAATCCCCTGTCATTTAAGCAGTCAGTTTAGGGGTTGGGGGCCTCCGCACTGTGCATGATTTATACAGTGACAAAGCACATCCAGAAGGCGTCACGGGGGACAGAAACAGTGAGGGTTAGTTGGAGAGTGCTGAAGTGTGTATTTGTAAGAGGTGTTCACATGATTATTTTAAAAGATTACAAGTGAAAGTTAAAAGACAAGGAGATTCTTAGGGCTGGGTTACACTATGCGGGAAGGAGGGGAGTTAAAATACACCACTTCAGCTATACGAATAGTTGTATCTTAGGTTGAATTACCTGGCCGTGCCCACAGCGTCGACCACAGCCACTCCCCTGCTGACTCTGTTTACTCTTTCTGTGGAGGTGGAGTACAGGAGTCAATCGGTGATCAACTTATCGTGTCTAGATGAGACATGATAAATCGACCCCCAATACATTGAGCACTACCCGATCCGGCGGGTAGTGTAGCTCTACCCTTAGTGATAACAACCATTTGTAAAAGATTTGGCACTGGTATTTAAGAGTGCATCAGGCATAAGAAAAATGACGTGTTTAGGTTTGAGCATTTGGGCTAGCTGCTTATTGGAAAGAAGGGTTCAGAGTAGTAGAATATCACTGATGCTCCTTTACTGTTGACAGAGGGACTCAAAGGGTACGGCTATGCTACCCGCTGGATTGGCAGGTAGGGCACGATGTATCGGGGATTGATTTATCATGTCTCATATATGAAGATAGGAGGATCTGAGCAAGTCAGAGCTGCCTGTTAAGGCAAAGTTAATGTTGCAAAAGTCAAATCCCTCAAGAAAATCAACCAAAATATAACCCCCTTGGCTATTTCATCAGTAGAGGAAGATGCTAAAGTACACGAACCACCCAAATTCCTCAGAAGAACAAAACTGCAGTGAATGGCTGGGTTATTGACTGAAAAAAGATAGTCCTACAATCTGTCAAATTCTGCTAATTGGAAATATTGCAGTTATGACACAGTGTCATTACATCTGTATTCAGAGTGGAGGGAAACATCTCAGGCCCATTGAGTTGGGACAGGAAATGGGTTTAGGCCACACTTTGTGGATTCGGAATGCATCTATTTAGTTTTTTCATCTGTTTTTTCCTTAAAATTTAAAACATGGAAATTCTATATGAAAACTGTTAAAGTGCTGGGAAAACTGGGATCTGAAATGCACAAAAGACTGATAATTCAGTGTTGGAGTCCCCTGACAACCCAACCTCTGCTCCGTGCCTGTCTACCAGGACAAGGATTTTCATTGCATGATTACAAGATTCTGATCAATTTATCATCCCATTCAGCAAATTTTCTTTGTCAGTATGTGTCCAGATGTGTAGAAGTAGGGAAAGAGCATAACAAATTAATAGATTTATGAGGGGAAATGAAATATTAATACTTGGGAATTACCTTATACCACAAGGTTGTTTGAAAAAAGGGAATTGAAAAGAAACTGAAGACTAATCCTGAAAATACTTAAGCACACCCTTAAAGCTCAGCACATGCCTAAGAGCTTTGCTGATTCTTGGACAATGGGACTACTCTTGTTGTTAAAGTTAAGTACATGAATTTGAAGACTCAGAAACTTGCCGAGCCTCATACACTGGAGGATCTTTCCATGTGAAAATTAAATGAGTTTCATGCAGCATTGTACATGCTACAATTTAGTCATGGAATCCATGACTTCCAGCAACTCTGTGACTTCAGCCTGTGGTGGTAGGGAGATGCAAGGTCCCCTGATGTGTGTGGGGTCAGGGAGTTCTGGGGTACCCTCGCTGCCAGAGCTCCAAGCTGCTGCAGGTATTGGGGCAACGGCCAGACTCCTAGCCATGGCAGGGTAATCCCAGAGCTCTCAGCTGCCATAGGCCCTTGCAGCTGCAGGTTGCAGGGGTGTTCACCCAGGGGATTTTGGGGGACCCCCAGAGCTCAATGTGACAGGGATGTGGAGACCCACAGATTCCCATTTTTTATATTTTTAGTAAAAGTCAAGGAATAGGTCAGGGCTTCCATGAATTTTTATTTTTTGCCCATGACCTGTCCCTGACTCTTACTAAAAATATCTGAGACAAAATCTTACCCTTATACATGCACCATTGTAGCAGTTTTATTCTGCCAGATGTATAAGAGTCTCATTTTGTAAATATATATGGGGTGCAGAAAGCAAATGAGCAATATCGGACTGTTACTCTGGTTTTTATTATTTATTATGTCTAAAGTACCCAAGCTGTATTAGACACTTATCTTTATCTTTTAGTTTTCTGTTCTTTGCCCCAAGGAGCTTACAACATGATTTTAGATGTGACACAACCAATGAGGGAAAGAGAGCAAAAAGGATAGTAAGACAAGTCCTACAATAATATTATGTGATTTAGCTAGGGCATCGGCACACATTTGTGTGTGTGTGTGTGTTTGTATAAACATTTAAAGAACATCAGTCTGTTTGTATATTGTATAGGTGTGAACTGGCTCACTTCAAGCAGATGACATGTTGGTAATGGGCTCTTAGGTGTTTTTTTTTTTTTAAATATAGATAATTTTGTTCATTCTTTTTTCTCAGCTTTCTCTTATTTCTTGGCCAGTGTTTACATCATCTGACTTTTTTTTCTTGTTTTAAAATATGTTTTAGTGTTTTACTACTTATTATGTTGCAGTGGCTTTTTTTTAAATATATCCTATGAATGTATGTGGTTTCACATGTTGGGGAATTGAAATACTAATTAATTATATTTTTGTTGACGAGTTAACTGTTGTAGACAAATCACACATAACTTGACAGTATAGAAGTTAAGCCTCTATTCTTTGGGGAAATATAATTTTTTATTATAATTATTATTTGTCATGGGACCAGTTTTTTTTCTATCTAGGCATGCCTGATTGCTGGAGTTTACCCCCTTTAGAGAGGGTCCAAGGTGTATTGAAAAAAGGACTCAAGGATTAGACTGAGATATTACATGAATGGAGGAGCATTCTGCACTTCCTTAATAAAAAGTATACAGTCTACCTGGAATCAGTAATATTTTTCTCTAAATTATAACTCACATTTTAGGAAACTTTATAGCATATTATCATGCACCTTCTTAAACAAATATAGGCATTTCATGATAAAAAAAGAAGTGCAACAAAGTGACAGCAGAATCAATGGCTGGTTCCTTTTTTGAAGAAAACATACGGGCTCAATTTTACTCCCTCACAAGGCAATAATACACTCCCCATTGATTTCAGTGGGAACTGAGTTGGATCCACCATCATTTTGGTTCACATCACTAAAAGTTGAAGCATGTATTTTATTAGTCTGAATCAGAAAGTCTTGCTTTTTAATCTTCAGTCCTGCAATCAGATCCAGGGGAAGCATCACCACCTAGTGCATAGGCACTGGACTGGGTATATGAGACCTAGGTTTTCCTCCCCATTCTTCCATTGACCTGTCATGTGATCACAGGCAAGTCACTTCCCCTTTCTATGCCTCTGTTCCCCCTATCACCATTTGTGTCTTTAGGACATCAACTCCTCAGGGCAGGAGCTGCTTCTGCATATGTGTGGTACAATAGCTAGCACGACAGAGCCCCAATCTCAGATGGAGCCTCTAAACACTTCTGTAATATAAAGAATAAATAATAAAATTCATGCCTGCGTGAAGCCCATCAGTTTCACTGCAGTTCTACACAGGTGCAGGGGTTTATTTGTGTTGCTCTTGATTGCCCCACACCCTGTGAAAATACATGCTGTCCATTCTCTTTTTTGATTTAAAATATTTTTTACCATGAACATTTTGAGATGAAGATTTTCTTGCTTCTCTGTTTCTCTTACAATACGTGTATTGGGAAAACAGTGTTTTATAACCCTCATGCATAATTTCCAAAGCAGTATATTCATAGGACAAATGCCAGTAAGCTAGGATGTTACATAAATAAGAATGCTATAAATTAAGATCAGGCTATTTACATAAAACCTTCAGTTTGGGGTTTTGCACAATAATTCTTTTTTAAAAAATTTTACGGTATATTCAATACAGAAAAGCAAGGTCACCTAGTTTAAATCGTTTGTTTTATAGCACAGAAGTTTGGAAAGCAAGATTATTTACTTGTTGGTAAGTCAACTTTTGTTTGGTTATGACCAATAAACCCTAAATTCACTACAGCTGTAGTTTATTTGGCAGTGACTATCATTTCAGCTACCATGGGCTAATAGTGCTAATTGTCATTATCATGGTTAAAAAAAGTTTCTGTGTTAAAACATGTTATTAGTCTCCAGTGATTAGAAGATCTATTTTGTTCTTGATGGATGCAAATATCTCTTGATTAATGTTACTGGGTGTTATATAAGCAATAATTAGAATCCCCATGTTTCTCTAAATGTGCTATGGTTACTCAGCCAAATTGAGATCTAGGTTGCAAATCTATTGAAGTCACTAAGGATGGATTTTGCCCTTAATCTAAAGATGGTCCCTATTTGTGTAGTATGTTAAATGAAATCTTTTCCATTATGGTGGTAGTCCCCACAGTTAGATGTACTTGGCTAAAGAACCTTCTTACTTACAAAGAGGCCTTCACTGGCCCACGTCCCAAGATTCTTATTCTTTTTGTTCATTCATAAGCAAATTCTTATGGAGTTTAATGTGCATTCAGATGAAAAAAGTATTCACTGTTTGGGTGGGTTCTGACGGCATTTACAAACAAGTTCAGGCAAAAGATTGAAAAGCAAGTTTGAAAAGGAGCAAATTAGTTTCCTATCTGCATTTAACTAGAAAGCTACAGTAAAGAAGACTTGGCAGAAGATTGAAGATTTGTGTTTTGTCTTGACCTACTTCTTTATCTGGCTTTGTCGTTACAAAAGCACAGGTGAGGTGATTTAAGGATAATAATCATTAATGCTGGTCAAAAATTTTCATTTAAAATACCTTTTTGACATAATATGGCTTTTACAACACCTTTTTTCACCATTATATGGGAGGAGCATCTGAAACATTCTAGACAAAATCAGAAATTTTCTCAGGTTTTGATAGTTGAAATTTAATAATTTGGGCAATAAAACTAAGAAGAATGGTTTTGGCTGATTTATTTTTTATTGCCAAAAATCATTTCCTGATCAGTTCTAGTAACCACTGATTAATAAGGCACTATTCCATAGAATACACAATAATACATTTCTTTGAGTACTTTGTGGCTGAAATCTATCACTACATACATTTGATATAGGTATGCCAAAACTGAATTATAATTGTCCCTGGTGCTCCACCTAGACTATTTTGTCAGATGTTTATTATTAAACTTGCCTTCCTTTCAATTCTGCCCAGCAATTAACATATGTATTAGAGCTGTGCTAGTAATTTGCAATATATGCTGCTTTTGTTGAATGTTGCTTCTTTTTTCTGTTCATGACCTACTCATGATTAGATCATATATATTTTTAATACTTTGTTCAAAATGTTTTATTTCCTTGTTAATATATTTTACACAATGCATGCTCAATATTCAAACTTTCAAATATGTAGTGTGCTGGTTAGTTACAAAAGTCACCTATTGTTTCTATTCCCTGATTGGTATAACAAACTAAACTAAGAAAAGTAAAAATGACAATTGAATATGCAGTTTAAAATTTGCTGGAGGCAAATACTGAAATATCTTTCTTTACACTTAAGTTCCTTTGTACGAGCAAAGCTTTGCCCCCTCAATTCCATTCCACACAGTCTCATCCATAAACTCTAGTAAATATAATAAAGCATCTTGAGAACTAGAATTCAAGAGCATCTATTTTTGTAGTTAAGTGAATAAGTCTGCAAAACCCATTCAGTTTCTTCTGATTCCAAAAGACTCTGTCTACATTAAATAACACTCCCATTACAGTGGAATATTTCTCATCAATATTGTGCCTCAGTTTAATGGAGGCATTTAGAAGAAAAGTCAAAGGTAATGTCTTTCTTTAAAAACGAGAGAGATTTCTTAATGTGAGCTAGCTTTTTTTATCTCATCATTCTTGAATGTGTCCCTTTCTTAGATGAAAAAAACTGTTGGTAAATGCCAAGTATTAGACTAACTGAGCAACTGTCACTATTCTAATTTGTAGCCTGAGCTATAGTCCTACAGTACATAATGAACTTATTGTCTTCATAGTTATTGATTACGTATTTAAAATAAAAATATAATAATTATATTAGGTAATGTCTAATTTTGTAACTTTGTGGAAATATTTCCCCCACAGACATGCAAATCTCACTCCCCAGTGATATTTATGGAGAGTAACACATGGACATTTAAAGGCAGAATTTTTCTCTTAATTTGCAGCTGAATAGTATTTCAAAAATTGATCTGAACTCTTCTAAAATTAGCAGGTTTTTGGGTCATCCTATTTTCAAAAGGTGGAACTACTGTATTTTAAGGGGCTTGGATCACATACTCAATTATAAACCATAAATCAGTGGAGCTGTTCTGGTATAAGACTGATGATGGAAGGGTAAGATTCCAAGTGCATGATTGGTATATTTCATATCTATATCATGACAATGAAGACTACAAATGTAGTGTTCAAATGTAATTAAGTAAATATTTGTTATTATGTGCATACATATTTATGTGTTACTGAGAATGTTTAGGTTTATATCTGTTAGGGTGACTGGAATACTGATTACAGATGAGGCTTGGCTCCTGCTAAAGCCATGTGTAGGAAGGAAAGGCCAATTGAACTTTTGAGATATATTTTTTGTAACATTCTGACAGAATTGATGGTCTAGTGATCCCTTGCAGCATTTTTCTTCCAAAATGAATCCAGTTCTTGGCCACTGTTTTGCGACATGCCATCTTGATTTAATGTACAAAATTCTTGAGCTCTTGGTTA
Source organism: Sternotherus odoratus (assembly GCA_032164245.1). Classification (NCBI taxonomy): domain Eukaryota; kingdom Metazoa; phylum Chordata; order Testudines; family Kinosternidae; genus Sternotherus; species Sternotherus odoratus. The sequence continues at coordinate 35,903,353 of JAVMKO010000004.1, forward strand.
TGTTAATAAAGCTTTTTACCTTTGCGTTGGGTTTTAAATTATATCTTGTAATAAGCACCTTCATTTCATTACAAGGGAATGGGATCATTAGACTATAAATTACTACAGAAGTTACTGTTTCTCCAATATGGTGTGGACATCTACTTGCTTTGCATCATCACAGGGTCGGGGTGGAATAGCAAGAGACAAAACAATTCACTGTAGGCTTGCCTTTGAACACTAAATCACACTTTATGGGCAGGATTGAATTGCTAGGGTTCAGGGTTAATCCAAATTAAGACCAATTTGACCAGACTTTCTATGAAATTTTACATGCAGTAAACTCAAACCCAGAAGTATAAATCCTACTGAGTGGCCTCTGACTTTCTAGAACTCCTTGGCCTAGCTTGCGTTATACATAACCCCTTTGTCTCTTCCATCTGAAACCAACACCTTTCTTCACGTGTTAAGCCTAAATAGATTCAGCTGTACTTAATTTTAAGGTTACCTACCCTAGTTCAGATTAAGGGGTGGGTGACAGTGCTACATTGTAACTCCCGCTGTGCGGACACTGGGCACAAACTAAAAGTTTCCCACTTTGCATTAATGTATTCTTGTCTAAAGAGAACTTTTCTAATGTGAACTAAAAACCTTTTAGTTCACATCCCACATAGGGAAGTGACAGCGCAGCACCTTGGTGCTCACTGCTATTTACACCCGCTTAGTCCAAATTATGGGGCAGTGTATGCATGCTCTTAGGCTGTTGGCTCTCCTGGTGGGACCACCACCGGAGTGAGTCATTGTAAAGACATTGACATTTCATTGACCACATGTCTGTATTTGTTTGTCTATGCATTCTCCATGCATGTTATGAATTAAATAACAATTTTTCTTAGTGAGTGAGATGCTATGTGGAAGGTGCTAAAGTGTACATTGATTTCTAAGGAAAACATAACTTTTGGGACACACTAATGTCATTTTCATAAATTTATGCAGAATAGACGCAGTGCTATTCATGTTTATCTCCTTCGGGAGAGAAGTTAATGAACATCACTGCATAAATCAACTTGAAGAATCTCACTTTCTCTATGATATACATTTTCTTAATCCTTTGGAGAGAAACAGTAATGAATATGCAACTTTTATGGCTAGTGAAGGTAGCCATAGTTAAGATTGTAAAAACAGTTACCATTGCATTTGCAGCTCAGTCAATATCCCTATTAAAATCCCAATGAACTTTATATGAGATATAAAAATTAATTACTTAGCTTTCAATTATAGTACCATATCATCCTATCTCCAAGAGGAGTTGTTTCCAACCTCATTTGACAGTCGAGTGTCCAGTGGCTATTAGCATGCCTACAGCTGAGGAGGAAAGGGTATGCAAAACCCTTGTTACTGCTGAAATGTCCCTATGAGGAATGCCGCACAAAGATGATCATGTTTATACGATGTTCACAAATGAAGTGCCTGCTCTAAACAGAAAAAAAATCCCTACAGATAAAATCTGTTTGTTAAATTACTCAGCAGTTGAGCTAACAAGGTGAGCTGAGTTCCAGTTTTTTTGGCAGTGGCTTTTCTAGATATTGAAGCTGTAGACTATCACCTAGAAAACAAAGATCCTCTTGAATCCAAGAGTACTTGACACTACTACTTAATTGTTACCATAATGTCACTATTAGTATTTGAGCTCCTGCGTTAGTTTTGTAAATTAAAGCTTTTTCTCCCATTAAGGCTACATACATTTTTTGTCTGTTTTTTATTATAAAAGGAGACACTATAAATCAGAATGGAGACATTCATACCCACTGTAATAAATATCAATAATAAAGATAAATACAAATATTATCCCTCTCTCTGCTTCTTTGTCCTCAGCTATGTAGTAACATTTGACAAATCACACACAAGCACACCCAGTGATCTGTCTAAAAAAGTTACCCCTTTTTTTAGTCACATGAATGGCCCCAAAGAGTAATGAATTAGAAATTAGGAATCCATTGGCCCACATAGTGTGTCAGCAGCAATCACAAGAAGTCTGAGTCAAGAGGTGCACATCCTTGGAGACTAATTTTTCAGGCTCTCTGCAGTAGGAAAGGAGGGTACAAATATAGTTGTCTGCAAAATTCACTATGTACAGTGTTCTTAGGAAATATAGGGTAGTCCTCAACTTTGTTTTGAGCACAAATTAGCATTGGAGGAGTAAGGTATTCCCCATAATGGGAACTGCTGTAACTAAATGATGAAGCTGAGCTGTGGGACTAACTGTGACTGATGAGAAATCTCAGAAAGAAATGGCAGGAGTAAATGTCTTTCACATTAACCCCTTAACTGCCAGTAAGTCTAACAGTAGCACCAGTGGTGGGACTATGAATCACACTAATTCTTCAGCATCTTTAGCCTTCAGCTAACTTTCCAATAAAGAAATGGAAAGTATGAGTGGGAGGTCTCAATCAAAATTCATAATTTGAATATTAAATCATCACAGATACTGACCAAGAACTAGTTTTAGAAATTATCTGATGAATAAACTTGAATAATTAATTTCAAGATATTGTGATCTCATCACAAACAATTCATAAAGAGAGAAAGAGACCCAGTTCATTGAACAGAGTATATCATTATTCATGTGAGTGCTAATGAACAACTTCTTTTGCTTCTGATGCCTTCCTTAACAATTTTAAATAGATCAGTGTCTCCTCCTCTAATAGTACAATTAAGTAAGAAATAGGTGTGTATCACTTCTCTCTGCCAAACCATTCCAATTTATGACATAAGACTTAGAAGCAAGATGATCTGAAGTGTATCCATTCTGCCATTAACAGGAAATAACAGGAAATAAGCTCTAAGTTGAGTCCTCCACTCTACAAGTCAGAAGCAGTGCTGTGAAGACCAGTCCTGCTCCCGGAGCCCTGCTTGGGTTGGGGATGGGCAGGAGAAGGAGCCAGCCTCTCCCTTCTTCCCTCACTCCCCACCCCCCCAATTTGGATGGCTAGAGAACTGGGAGGAAATCCCACCCCCTACTTACTGTGCTATAGAATAACTCCTCCAGGGAGCATAAAGATGACACACATCCTGTACATGATTCATGCCGTCTGTTGGTTTCCTTGTGACAATTGCCTGCTGGGGGCAGAAACATTGCAGTCCAGAGCATGGCAGTGAAAGACTGCAGCTGCACAGAGTAGTAGAATGTTTGTTACCTCATTTCCGTATGTAGTTCTGTTAATCATAAAAGGTTTATTTTGACACTGATCTCATCACTAAGGTAGTGCAGGGTACCAGGAGTGGGGGACACAGCATTCTGGAAGATTTGGTGAGAGACGTAATGTTGCAGTGGCTGCTACAGAACCTGTGAAATGCAAGTAACTCCTCCACCAGCCCTAAGAATCAGAGGAAATGCTGAATGTGCTTGGAAAAGGTTCAAATAGTAATGTGAGTAGTATATGAAATCCACTGGGGCAATTAAACTGGAAGATGAGTAAAGGATTGCTCTGTTCTTAAGCTATAGGTGATACAAGCAGTGATACAAGCAACAAGTATAGGAAAGGGAGGGGGAAGCAACCCTTCCCACTTGCCTATTCTCACTATAAAAATGAGCTGTCCATGATCTCAGGGCTGCTCCAGAAGGGGACACAGAATGTGGTTCCCGAATAGATGAGAAGGAAAACATAGCAATGACTTTATGAAAGAAGGGCGCCTGGGAACGACAAAATCAAAAGGAGAGCTAGAGAAGCTGTCTTCAGGGCACAGATGAATAGTGATATCAAAGTAAAGATGAGCAGATGTGGAACATGTCAGAAGTACAGAGATTTCCAGAAGGAAAACAAACAAACAAACAAAAATGATACCATACAAACAATTTGAAATTCCATGGGACAAAATTGGAATTGACATGTTCAACCTGGGAAAATATGATTTATCTGGGTATAATGGACTCTTTATCACTGTCCCAGAAGTAGTCACACTTGAAGATACCACAGCAGCAACAGTTTTCAGGCACTTTAATCTGTATTTGCACATCATGAAATTCCAAAGAATAGTAATAATTGACAAAGGACAACTGTTCAAGAATAACAGAGATAACAAAGAGGAATTCCTGAAGTTTGCTCAAATGTATGACTTTTGTCATGAGACATCTAGTTACAGATATCCTGAAGCCAGTGTATTAGCTGAATGTGGAGTATGTAGAGTGAAGAACTGGCACAAAAACAACTAGATGCAAAAGAGGAGAACTACACCACTATGGTGTGGAAAAGCCAGTGGCTGAACTCCTCTACAACAGACTCAGTTATCAAATATGGGACAAAAACACAGGATGACTAAGTAGTCTGTGATGGTAAGGAAAAGACTAGGCCGGTATAGTCTGATAAAATATTATAAGAAAGAAGCAAGACCTCTTTCATAATTTCTGTGAGAATGTGTCAAGATAGGCTCTGGCCAGTCAAAATCACAGTGATCAAAGAGTCATTTCACTCATTCTCATTGATCACAGATGAAGGCAAACCCTTATGAAGGAATAGTAAGCATCTGCTCAAAGTACCTGACAACTGGGCTGAGACAAGTGAGGTGAGAGCAGACATACAATTCACCAACTGACCCTGTTATTAATGATGAGACTGAACAGGCCTTTACAGACAAGGACTTGCCAAAAAAAAAAAAAATTGCAACATGGCAGATCGGGAAGATTGCTGATCTAGCCTAAGACTGATAGATATGTTAAGTTTGTATTAAAGCAATCTGAAGGGCTGTTAAGTTGGTTATTGTATTTGCTATAGTTTGATAGTTTCATTTAATAGTGTTTTAGTTCAGTCAGTAACTTCGAAGGGATGATGTGAATCCTCTAGGAAGTGTAGTGAAACTACAATCCCTGTATATTCTTCATGAAGTATCCTACTGGGCTGTGAGGAGGAGTGGCTATTCCTCTGCAGTCAATAGATGTGACAGCGGTGTGACGTCCCCCTGGTGTTATCTGGACCAGTGATTTGCTAAGTCACTCCAATCCTCTACTCTGTGAGCCAGCCTTACCTTGCTCTGCTACACTTTTACTAATCTAGTTAAAATAGTAGGTATCAGTAAGAAGTGCTACAAATGTGCGCTCTCTGTGTGTAAATATATATATAATCATAAGGATTTTTTTTGTAAAATTCTATTTTTGCTGAGCTAAGAACTGTTATACACAGCCCATTTCATAACAACATGTGATATTTATGAAAAAGAGATAAAAGACAAGTTTTAATAGCTTCAATCCTTGGCAGTATTTCTTGCTCTGGTAACCACACAGAATTTAAGCAGCTTGTTTTAAATTTGAACAAAATTGAAAAAAAGAAAGGAAAAGATAGTACTGATTCTCTAGCCAGCTAGAAGGATCTTTGGAACTTTGCAAAGGGATTAATTGTTCCCTACCCAGGAAATTCTTTCTCAAGGTTCAGCAAACTCCACACAACAAATCTTCCATTTCTGAACTTCTGGATGCAATGGTTTGGAAGGGGACACGCAGGAGATAATATTGACTGGGTAAGTATTATCGTCCATGAGGAAATTTCCATGGGTTTGCATGTGACAGTGGTTATAGCTCAGTCATATCTGTTTCTGCTTTTAGCACTCTGCTGCTCCATCCTCACAAACATGGAGTGACCCTGCAGAGTAGGACAGAGGATACCAACTGTCCCAGCATGAACTTGGAATAGCATACAGCTGAGCCAGGACTTTCTTTTTCTTGCATCTCCTCCCTGTTTTAGGGTTTGGCATTGGCTCAAAGCCTGGAGCACACATGGAAACTCTTGCAAAAACTTTTACTGCCATTGGCCATCTATATGATCCACACAAAACTGCTCACAGAAGGGAGGGGTGCAGACAGCAGTGTAGATTCTTGTTGCTTCAAGTAACTTTAATTTAGCCATAACTGTTCATTTGGATATTCCATCTCAGTGCCACAGTGGTTGCTCCCTACTTTGCCCCCTCCCCAAATGAACCTATGTGGAAATCCATCTACCCCTGCTAAACATCATGAAAGGATTTATATGGCTTTTGTGGGAGAAGTAAGAGTATGCTGAGAAGCTGGTGCTCTTTCCTTTTGAGTCTTCCCACTACTACCAACTCATCCCTCTGGACCTGGGTGTCTTCTGAAAAATGAATTTTGGACACAGTGAAGAAAGTGGAACAATAGGGGGAATCCTTGGGGTTGGCACTCTCTTTTGATGATACATTTTCATATTTTGCAGGCTCTGCATTCTTGTAAGACTTTTTTTTTCTGAAGGAAATTAAAAAACATATTTTTTTTAATTGTGGGGGAAATGAATGTGGCAATATCATGTTAGAACATTAGGTACAGAGATTTGTGTGTGCTGCTTATGCAAAGTGCATCAGAAGTACTAATGGTTATATTGCTGTTTGTGAGGTATGTTGGACTATATTCTAGAACAATATTAGTTCTCGGGCTTTGGTCAACGGATATCATTCTAGCTGTCCACAGGGTGGAACATTTTGAGAAGCAGGAAATGATGATTTAGGGGGAAAGGGATGGTCTTTTGGGGGATAATGGACTGGAATTTAGGACATCCTGACACAATTTTCAGCTCTGTCATGGACCTTGGGCAAATTTAGGCAATCTCCCTGTGCCCAAATTCCCCATCAAGTAAATGAGGAAAAAATACTTCCCTGCCTCCTGGGGTTGTTGTGAGCACAAGTGCATAAGTACAAGAGTACAATGAGATACGATTGTATAAAAATCTAGATACATACTCTGAAAATGCTGAAATACTGTTCTAGACACTCAAACAGTATCTGTGAACAATGGATGCTATGGGGTATGCAGCATCATTGTCCCAAGGCTGGATGCAAGGAAGCAAAGTGGAGGAGTGGAAAGAACTCACCATTTTGGGCAGAGGCAGAGAGAACTTCTCCTTCCCTGCCCTCTGCTCGCCTGAATCATAGATCCTATTATGTTTATAGCAGAATGAACTTCTTTTTTTTTTAAGAGGGAAGGGGGACAAAGGAAGAAAAGATGACGACAGTGATCGTGTAGTCAAACTGCACAAGAAAGACTCCCTCCTTGTGGATAGTGTTTGCACTCAGGACTGTTCTTTCTTTTGTCCTATAATGTCTAAGAATGTACATGTTCTTCCTCATCATTTGTCAGAGCAAAGACTGGCACAGAAAATCATCATTGGCCAAGGTTCAGATGCAGGATTTCCAGTAAACAAAAATTAATTAGGGTACTTACTTTATCCTCAGCTGCAGTCACTCAAGTGTTTGTTAAAAGATTTGTGTAGCCTTAATACATTTCTGCATAGTATCATGGCTAAGATCCCTGGAAATGGAACAGATACATTATTAGTATGAACTGGAAGTCAATGAACTCCCATAAAGATAGAATTAACTAACACATGATGGAAAGCTAGCATCAGAACGGAATGGCATTATAATTTGCATAATAACATCAGCCAGAGAGGAAACTATTATTAAAACACCCAATAAAAGAACCCTATAACAATGGAATCTGATTGTAAGGAAATGGACAGTTTTTTATAGTCTGTTCTGTGTTGCAGTGGCTGATGTAATGACTGGTTATACTGCACATAGCCGAGGTCACTCGGCAGGGTTTGAGCCAACATCCATTATTTTTAAAATCTTTCCATTACTTCTGGGTCCTGAATTCCTGGGAGTTTTTTCTCATTGTTGAAAGGAGCCTGTGTGAGGTCTAGGAGTTGTCTCCTTTTATTCTTTTTTCCTCCCTACTTTATAATTTGTTATTTTCATCTTTCGTGGCCCCTCTGCTTTCATCCATTCCCATAAGCTATCATGTACTCCATGTGCAAACTTTCACTGTGATGTCCTGGAACGATAAAAGATGAACACGTTGGTGGAAAAAATATTTTGCCTTTCAATTTATTTTAACTCATTTAATTCACCATCAGCAGAACTAAGCTCCCATTTACATCTCCCAGACACAGTCTGAAATGAGACTTTGTTCCTTTATTGTGGAATTCTCTTAGATTAGAAAAGCTAGCCATAAAATATGATGCATTTTGCTTCCTATCAGCATATCTCCATATAAGTGAGGAGAACTACGTTGAGTTTAGTTTAACATGATCCAGAGAAACTAGCCTTTGTAGAAATGCTGACTCTTACTAATACAGTTGTTTGAAAATGAATAGTGCTGTTGAACTTTTTACAAATATAAAATATAAATAAAAGTACATAGAGATGTGGATAATTTCTATTGGTCTTTACATAATTTAGGTATTTCAATTGCACCCACATCACAGCATAAAGGGGTGGCACTTAATTTACTGCTTGGCTGCGACCCTTCTTCCACAGGTTGATGTGACAGAGAACAGGGTGATTTGTAACAGTGGGTGTTGTGTTTATATAGTGTTCTTCCTAACTGCATGTGGTGGAACCTTTGTTCAGCTGGGCAGAAGAAAAGAGATTGTAAATATACGGACTCCCGCTGCAATTGGTGGTTATGTTAGAGGAACAACTAAGCCAGGAGGGAGAAATTACTGTACTCAAGGAGCAGTCTGCACATGGCTGCCCTGCAGTCTGTGAATCTTTCATAGAGACAGCACACAGGGTGGGTGAGGATCCCACACACAGTTGGGAGAAGGAAACAAAGAACTAGAGATAGGCAGCTATGATTTACTGGGTGGTTATAGTATTAGTAGAAAAAAGAGGAAGAGAATCAGGAAGAGGGGGAAGGAGGAGGAAATGGTTGGATCTTGCATATAAGGGTCTGGAAGGTTTATTTATAGGAGAGAACAGTACATTGGAAGGCTTTAGTACAGACCTGACCATGAACATCATGAAGCAACTGGAGGATAGGATGCAAGGGGATAATAAGTTGAAAAAGAAGAGGGAGCTGAGAGTTCATCCTAAAGGATCCATGCACTGAACTCAGCCTCCTCACCATAGAGCCTTTTCAAATAATCATCAGTGGCACTACAGGTACTAGCATTTGTCAATCTGTTGCCTCTGAATGCCTACAAGACTACCAGACTGCCTAAATGCCATGACCCACAGGGTTACAGACCACATTAGATTCCATATGTATGTATAGGCAGATCCAACAACAGTTTATGCTGGATTTCAATGCCATGGTAAAATTTCCATCTGTTCTAGTCATTGTACATAGCATATATATCTATCTATCTGAGAGGCCCAAATATGACATGATTTCTGAAAATGCTGCCTTTGCATTACGTACAGCCAATATAATAATGGAATAACTATGCTTTTCTTATTTTTATGGCAGTGCAGGCTCCAAGACTCCTCCTCCACAGAGTGCCTTATCAGCTGGATAGGAGGGCTCTTCCTCCTCCTATTGTGACAGTACGAACTATATCATATAAACAAGAAAGGTGAAGGATGCCAAGTGATACATGGAATGAACAGCACATTTCTCATTGCCAAAGGGTGTTAAATAAATGTGGTACCTCTCAGACAACTGATTCAGGCATAATAATGACTGGGACCAGAATCTACATTCCTTACTGTTTAAACTCCCACTAAAGTTAATGAGTTTTACTTGAGTAGGGATGTAGGATCAAGCCTTTAAATAGAATAACTGCTGCTAAATTGGGATGCTGATTTCACCAAGCCCCAATCATCTTCCTGTTGAAGACAATAGCAAAATTCCTATTGACTTCAATGTCAGCAAGCTCAGGTCCTTAATGGAGACACATTTAGCTGATTAGGCGATGTTGATGTGTTAGCTGAGTTTTTGGTGGTGGTAGAACAGAAAGTCAGTCATTTACACTAAGGCCCCTTTACATTGCTCTGGCAGTGCTAAGGGGGGTTAAAATGTGCCTGTAAATTACTGTAATGTAAATGAAAATCTGGCTCAGGATTTCTTATACACAATCAGAATACATTTTTATGCCTTGCCACATTATACCTAATATAATAAAGCCATTTAAGGCTCTATTTTGCAAAATTAACTTGATCTGATATATGCTAGATTGTGAATGTTGTTAATCATATTTTACATATGGATGTCTTGAAGCATTTTGCTCATTTTTTAAAAAGGCAAATCATCTGTTTAGTACGGTCAATTAAATCCTGTTCACTACAGTCTGTTAAAAATAGCACTAAACTAAACATACATGGTTTTTAATAAACAGGACTTAAACATCAGAAAAATGTAATAAAGCAGATACTTAAGATGGGCATAATGAAAAGTGAAGGTATGTTTAACTGCATTTTTTTTAACATCTACTCTTCAATGCTATGTTTGGTTTTGGATTTAAAGTAAATAGTTCTTCTAGATGAAGTAATAAGAGAAATAAAACCAGGAGCTGACCTGTGCTGAAAAAATTTATTGCAAAGAAACTGGTGGACTGGAAGGGGAAAAAATCCACATTAACTACAAAACAGTAAGTGCTAAGACTTTAATAGCTTTATTGCAATGAAAATGTTTTTCATAGAGTCAAAACAGATTAGTTGCGTGGAAAATAGTAAATTCTTCTACTAAGAACCAAATGGTGAACATTTCAGTTAATCTAAACAGATTTATATTTCCCATCATACAGTGTTTTTCAGCTGGAGTGTGTCCTCTATGATGCTTTGGCATTCTAGTCCTGGAACAAAATACCTTGGAACAGTGTTCCAACTTGAGAAAAAAGTGAGCACAATTTCCCTCTCCTGTTTGTTTCCCTAATTTTTCACAGCTCTCCTTTCTTTCACCCCCTCTTTACTTTCCAACCAGCACTGCTAAGAAGTGTGGTTCTAATGTATCCACTCTGTTTTGAGCACTCATTTGGAGACAGAATGTAGAAATCGCAGCCTTCTCTTTTGCATCTCCTATTATGTGATTGCACTTTTGTGCAGCGTGCACCAGACTTTCACTAAAACAGGCCTGGGTGAGAGATGACAGAAATCTGCCATACGATCAACTTGGAAGGTGCAAAAATGACTATATTTCCTTGTCAGCATAAAGCAGGGACTGTGTTAGTTTAGCAGAAGAAAACAGAACTTTTTAAAAGGAAGCTCATCAATTATCCTTTCCCTTGATTCTATTAATCAAACAGATATTTGATTTCAAACTTTTCTAAGCATTGCCCTAGTTTAGAAATTTTTGCAGCTGCTCTGTATTTCTGCCAGCACAACCAGGCCTGTGTAAGTGCTGAGTATTTTCCCCAAAGCCTCCATCCATATTGAAAACAGACTTACACACTGAATGTTTAATGCAGAATTGTTTCTGGCAAAACTGCAGTGTCAACATAAAATGATGTGCAAGGGAATGCCTTTTTTGGTTTTACATTTTATATTTCTTTTAGAAATCAGTAAAAATGTGTGTATGAAACCAAGCTTAAATTCACTTTCAAGCAACCAGCAGCAAATAAGACAGGGTTTAGTAGCTATATACAAAATATTAGGATTTCAGGTCAGCAAAGTTTTGCTTTCAGAAAAGGATATTGCAAAAATACCACCGTGGAAAGCTACAGAATAACAAAATGGTGGGAAATCCCCATGATCTTGGAGAACATGGTTCCTTCTAAACAATTCCCCCAGAGGTACTAAATTCCCCCAGAGGTACCAAATTGAGCAAGACCTGATGTGGCAGGGACTGGTAAGTGCAGAGAACCTACTTCCATGTCAATATCCTATACTCCCAAAGAACTATTTTGAGTGATAACACCAGATCTTGGGTACAGTTTTGGAGCAACAAGCTATGATGTTGATGATCTAGCTATAAACATCTCCCCAAATTGTTCATCAGCTCTGTCTCACTTATCCAAATCCCACTGAAGTCAACTGGAGTTTTCCATTGACTTCAGTGGGCTTTGAAACAGGCCCAGTATGAATTACATCATCAGAAAAATATTCTTTGATATCCTCACTTTTTTAAAAGTAAGATTAGATAATGAATTACAAGAGGAATGTTGATAAAGTAACATTATTTCATGCACAGGGAATACATGCTACAGTGGTATGGTATTGGCTTTTTAGAGAGACAATGTGAGTGAGATAATATATTTTATTGGACCAACTTCTGTTGTTGAGAGACAAGATTTTAAGCCACACAGAGCTCTTCTTCAGGTCTGGGAAACTTACTCAGAGGGTCACAGCTAAATATAAGATGGAAGTGGTGTTTAGCATACATAGTTAACATATTTCAAGGGACCATTCAAGGTGAAATAGCTTATTAACACCCTTCCAGTCATAAGGCGCTAAGAAAGGGGGTGGAAGAATAGGTGGGTGGAGGGTGGAGATGTGGGTTATACACTTACACTGTTGTAATAAGCCATTTTTAGTGACTAGCCAAGTTATGAATTTAAGTTCCTAGGCTCATCTTTTGAAAGTGTTGGGCTCATTTCCTTTGAGGATGAGGACTGATAGGTCAGATAGCGTGACTGAGTTGTGAAAAGTATTCACCCACAGGTGATATGGTGTTTTTACCTTTTATCATATGTAAATTCATTTGAAAGCATCATGTTTGTCTTTTTTCACCCACATAATTGTTATTGGGACAATTAGTACACTGGATGAGCTACACCACATGTTGTGATAGGACCAATGGATCTTGAAAGGAGTGTTTTAAGGGATGTTGATCATTGCAGTAGTGGAGATATGTCTGCAGATTTTTCATCTGTTGTTCTGGCAGGGTCCAGTGCCACTTTGAGTTGGAGTGTCCTAGTCTGTGGGGACCTTTTTTCTGATGATCAGTTTGGAGAGGTTGGGGTGGGGAGAGCTGTTTGAAAGCCAGAAGAGGGGCTCCAGTAAAAATGTTTTGCCATTGAGTATTGTTGGAAGTTGTTTAATGATACCCAGTATTGGTTCCAGTGTAGGGTGGTAGATGAGAATGGGGAGCGTGCGGTCCAATGGCTTTTATTTCTGTATTGAAGCATGTTCTCTCAGGATATTTGTGTTTCTCGTTCTATGATGCGATCTTGGAGACTTGGAATATTAGTTAGGATAAGATAGCTGGATTAGCTGGCAGATGATACCATTATAGGCTGATAAACGGTACAAGTATGTGATATTGTGCTAGTATGTCATACATTTATCACCTGCCTGTACAATTTACCATAGGGAAGTCACCTTTACATAGTGGGGTGTTTGTGTCTATGTATATTGAGCATGTGTACAAGAGCATATATTTAACAGTCAGCCTTTCTGAAGTTGAATCTTAGCAGGGAATTTGCTGATTAGAAGACTTTTTCTTTGCTGAACCATTCCACTTGTTTACAGTATGTTACTATGGATGGATGAAAATGATTTAAAATAGTAAGTTTAAAGAAACAGCCAAAGAACTACTGACTTTTAGAGACCATAAGTATTCTTCTTGAGCTTATACAATCAGGATGATACGCAGCCTTCCAGTGTATGAATTTGGTGATGAAAGGACTAGTCATTCCATGAAAACAGGGAAGACGATTCTTATCTGAAACACGGAGTGTTGATTGCAAACATTCATTGTTTTCATTACAATAATCACTGTATTTTGAAAAACAACCTGCATAACCTCAGTGCATTGGTCCTGTTGTGATTTTTACAAGTGACTTTGGGAACTTGTGGTCACACACCACAGGATAAAGTTTTTCAAGAAACCAATCATGATGCATTAGTAAATTAACCTCTGCAGAGAAATATTTTAAAACTGTGAAAGAAATAGCACGTCCTGTGTAAGTTCAGTAGATTTGTTCAGTCATGATTCTGACAGCCAACGTGAGATAATGTGCAGAGGTGCATTTTAAGTGACTTTATACAAGAGCATCCATAGTAGAACTTTAGATTAATATAATCCCTCTCGCACCCATCCAAATCCCAGACCATTTCCAACAGAGACCTCATGTACAATTTCATGAATGTCTAGCTCTCAGGTAGGAACGCCAGTAGTTTCTATTGCTTTCGCTGCAGTGAATTCTGTTTCTGATCCCAAAGTGATATTTACTAATTTATGGTTTAGAATGTACAGTACAATACATTAGACTGATCATCTACATTTACATTTAAAGTCAGAAACCAAAATAAGCACATGGAGTTCTGTTACTGACTTTTATGATTATTTATCCATTTATCTGGCTGCTTCTATCTAGAAGCAGTGCCATGAGTATTGCCAGGTTAATTCATCTGTTCTGACAAGTTGAGAGTAACTGCACTGAATTCAAAATTATTGTAACAAAGATTGCCAGACAAGTTGGATGTCTCTTGCCATTTGTTTTACATAATTCAAAACTGATGGATCATTCAATTGGCTCATGGATATCTGAATTACCAGACCATAGGCAGATCCACTTATTGTTTTGTCCTGAGTTACTGGCATCATTTGCACTGTTTCACCTTGTTAACTGCTGAGTAAAAATTCTGCAAGAGAAATAATGAAGTTCTTCCACCTCCTGTTTAGTCCATTGCTTTATTTGCCACCATTTGAATATTTCTGCTAGTGATCTGCTCTTGCAGAAAACAAAGCCCAGAGCTCCCTTGTGGATGTATCTCACATGCATGTTATCAGTTTCTCCTTTACTACAATCTCCCTCCTTCCCACTCCAAATCTAATGACTGGAGATTCTGAAGGTGACCACTAGCTAGAACTAGCACATGCCAAAAAGTGGAAAGTTCATAAATGATTTCAGTAGTAAATCCTTTGCCAGTATCTGATTGCAATAAAGTAGATCCCAGAAGGTCAAGGAAGAGGCATAAGCATTCAAGGACAATTTCTTGCAGCTTACTTACAGTCCTGACCCATTTAAGTCAATTGGAGTTTTGTTATTGACTTGAACAAGAGCAGAATCAGGTTCTTGGGGTTTGATCCTTTAATCTGACTTATTTTCTTTGTTGTAATTCCATGAGTTTTGCTCTTTGAACTATGGCCATCCACATGTTTATGCTGATTAATTTTACTATGGCAAAATTCTATACTTAATCAGACCCATCTACAGGATAGAGAGATTAGGGGAATGTTAGGAAGGAATTCTTCTGGAAGTTAACTCAATAACAATAGGTAAACATGCTGATCTTGCTAGTTATTAACACAGTTGACTGACTATATCAGAATTCACATAGATTAATAGCAATAAATTCTCCTAAAGAGAGAGAACCTCTAATGATTCTGATGACATTTCAGTGTCCTACAGCTGGTTATGTTGTATAAAACAGTCCTATTCTTGAGCAACCTTGCAGTTATGTTGTTCATCATAGCATTAAAAGGTTTCAGTTCACTATTGACTTTTTAATGTTTTTCCTTTGTAAAGCACTTTGAGATCCTGTGATAAAAGGTGCTAAACACTGTAAATGAAAAGGATTATTATTTTTAAAGTGCTTGTAAGCGGGCCTCTGCCCGCCCTCTTCCAAATATCGTCCGGAGACTGCTTTGTGGCTTCACCAGTGTCTTTTATTACATTATACACAGTGCACAAACCCCACCACCTATATACAGCTTCTTACACAAGGTCAGGTTTAGGCTCAGCCCTCCGTCTCTGGCTGGCCTCAGGGTTAACTAGCTCCTTCAGGCTTGCTGCCTCAGCCAGTTTATCACCCTGCACCTTCTCTTTCTCTCACTCTTTCTTCCTCCTTCTCCTTCCTACCTCTCTCAATCTCCCACCTCCACAACCCACCCTGGCTTCCTCCCTAGCAGGCCTTATATACCTGTGGAGGCTGCCAGGTGGAGCCCATCAAGCCCTCTGCAGCCCAGGATTACCCCCAGGTGGCTAATTAGCCTCCCCTAGCAGGCCGGGCTTGCAGAGGCTGCTAGCTGCTGCAGGGCAAGGAGGGAGCAGGGGCTGGCTCAGCAGGCGCTGAGTCAGCTGCCTGCTACAGTGCTAAACACTCTAAATGAAAAAGTTTATTATTTTTAATATGTAGAGTATAATAAAGTCTCAAGCCATGTTGAAGACAACTGTCTTGGGCTGCATTACAGATTTGTTAGAGAAAATCAAAATTGGCATTGGTTATAATTGCATCCTATCTTGACGATGAGAATTAGACATTTTATTCTTTATGGGCTGAGTGTCACTTCACAACCCAGGCAGGGTATAATATAGTATATAGTTGCGTTGACCCAGAATCATGACAATGACAACTTTTTTGAAGCTTTCCCCTTACCCTGCTGCAGGGAGTCTCCCTTTATGCACTAGCTGTGGTGTGCTGACTGGTGCATTGGCTGGTGCATTGGAGTGGGAGGGAGCATCCAAGGCTTCACCCACTCTTCACCAATGACCACTCATCTTTGCCAGAGGGGAAGTAGTAGCCCAGTGATGGCTGCTCTTCCCAGCAACAGTGATGTGGGTAGCCCATGCAAGATGCTTTGGCAGCTCTTTTACTCATTACTTCCTGTTGTGCAGGAAGGCTCACAATTGAGCCCTATGCTCTTTTCTTTTATGATATTATAATATCTTTTCCCCCCAACCCTTATCTTTTTCTCTCATCCCACATGCATTTATTTTTTGGAAGTTAGGTTTCATTGTGGCTGTGGGTATGGAAGCTACCTGTTGCCTAATGAAATCAGTTCACAGACCTGAAACAAATCTACCCAGCAAACAGCAATTGTTTTACAATAAAACAGAAATGAGAGGGAGAGATTGAAAATCATGTGCCCAAAAGATAATGACCATGATTATAAAAGTTTGGGATTTGTGCAATGTGCTTCCAGGTGTTTTCTAATCAAAGAAAAAAATCAATAGGAGGACAAAAATTGATGTCCACAGATAAATCTATTCAGAGCTACAGCATTTTCTGGGTATCAGATAAGGAGACTATATCACTGATCTAACCATCAGCTCTCTCTTTAATTACATGTAAAAGTATACCAGTAAAAATCCCAAAATGTAATGTGTTTGAAATGGTTCAGCCAAATATCCACATGTTAATAGTAAAAGTTTCCTTTAGTTCTCTGAGTTCAGAAATATAGCTGACCTGGGAAAATCTTTCCACCAACTACAGTACTGCCTTTATTTTGTAAATGTATCTACTTTTATTTGCTCCTGTGATTTTCAGTAAGGTTAAGTTAGAGGAGGCTTCATCTCACTTCATTTTATCCTGAACATGAAATAGTCAGAACTTGTAGATGACTTGCAGCAGAGTAATAGAGGCACTCAACCAATTACATCATCATTATACAGTATCCTTTATTTTCTCTGTCTTTTGGAAAAAGTATTTCTGTTACAAGTTGTGGCTGCCACATTAGATTTATGAAGAAAAGAGAACACTTTTTTAGTTTGCTTTGTGAACCAATGAATTTATTTTATTAGTGGCTTACCAAAGCTTTTCTAATATATTTTGTATCAATCCGTTGTGAGAATAAATGAGAAAATGAAATAGATATAATACTTACTTTCTCATGATTTGAAATCATTGCTGTAGAAAAGAGCTTCTAGACTAAATTACTTCCAGGTTGCTCCCAGTGCAGTCTGAAACATCAATATGGGTGATTTTGACTCATTGATGGAATTGGCTTCATTATATTGTAATTTAATGTGTAGTAGTGGCACACTACTTATGGCAATAAATCACAGACTGTGGTGAAACTACATTAGGTGTCCTGTTTGCTAAAGGTGTTTCGGTTTTAATAATATTACTTTGTACTTAGGTAGTGCCTTCCACTCAAGGACCTCAGAATATGTCAGTAGCTCTGACTCCTGCTCTGATCTAGCTATGAGGCAACACTCCTCCAAAATTCTAGGGCTGCAGTGGTATATTTTATTTTTTTAGAGGTCTGTCCTTTTGAAAAGAGAACACAGAGGGAGGCATTACTCTAAGAAAACTCATATGGAAATCCAAGACTAAAGTGTATAACCTTGATCTAAAAACACATCATTAAGCATGTCTAACATGTTTGGTAGGAGGGTAGAAATGAGACCAAGCAAGTTCCGTTGGGTGAATAGATAGAAGACTCCAGCCTGACTTCCAAAAGTGGAGTGGTAGTCCGACCAGACTACCTGTTGCTTTCTCTTCTAGTACTGCTCAGCATCTTTCAAGATCCTCATAATATGGGTCATTGGTCAAATGAAAAAAGGTCATTTATTGAATATGAAAATGGAAATGTTGGAAGAGGGATAATTAATACCCTCAGTTTTCTATAAGAAGTGCTATGCAGCAGGGAAGAAGAAAACTATTTAGCAAACTTTGCTTGTCTTTGCTAGTAGTATAACAGATTAAGTAACACATTTTAATAATATTCACAGACCAAAATCTCTAGTAATAGTAGTGATGGCTGCAACTTAAAAGGTCTCTCAATTCAGATAAACATCTGCATTCCCAGGAGCCCTTGAATTTTAGGAACAGTGGAGCACAAATTCCTGGGAAGCCTCAGTGCTCTTCTAAGAGAAAGAGGACCACAAAGATAACCATCAGACATTGTATTGGATAGAAGAGCAAGTAGCCTCTCTAGAAATGTCTACAGAAAAGAGGGTGCAGGCTAGCTCCCCAAAACACCTGCAATCTGGAGTTAAATAGAAGGAATGGAAAAGAAGGCTTTAGGGGCTTTCCCCTGACCCTCTCATGCTTTGACTTTCTGCTTAGTATTAAAAAAAGACAACACTATTACCTCATCCTTCCCTCATTCCCAATGTTTTCTGTATAAACAAACTTTAATAAGAATGAATATTTAACAAAACTTATAGATTTAGATGAGTCACTGGCCTCGCCACTCATCTACAATGGCCACACTTAGAAATATTTCCTCCATTTTGAATGATTTTATGGCTCAGAGTTCTAAAAGGGGCAATATCAGTAGATCTGGTAATATAACTCAAATTAGAAGGAACTTTTATAGTGTGAGCACAGTACATTGGGTCATCTTTTTAGCTTCAAAGAAAAATTTGTCTAGTTGTTTCAATTTAATGATCAAATCCAAAATGTTTTAGACTCTTTAGGATTAGCTCACTTCACTGCAGTGTTAGGACCATGGCTACTAGAATCTCAGAACAATTCATCTGACTTTGGATCAAGCTGAAGATGCTGTTCACGTTTCTTCACTGAATAGCTGGTTACGTTTGAACTATGTAGAATATTGAAAACAGCTACATCCAGTGATGATAACTTATGTCCAATATTTGTCCATAGATTTTGAAATACTCAGTTTCTGGTGACAACTGATGATTGTAGATCCCCTGGCAGCATGTCTCTTGCAGTAGCTGGTTCGGCCTGGATTCAGTTTGGAGGCAAACAACCTACACACAGGAGTACCTCATTTTTGATGGATTTGGGACCAATGGGGCTGCATCCTTGATGAAAATGAAGCAAATGACAGAAGAATTCATATGAAAATACAAATTTCAACTTTGTCATTGTCATTGCCTTATGCAGGCTATGCCTGATTGGAGGAAAATCAGTTTCTGAGACAGAGAGACCAAATGACTCTTAAAATTACAGGATAAGACATTTACTGTAAGTGCTATGAAATAAATTGAAATAAAATATAATCTCTCTCATTTTATTTCAAGTTAACTTAATTATTCATGTGATTATTTTACTTAGCCAGGTCTCTCTTACTTTTTCTGATCCATATTCTGACAATGAGTAATCTAGTTTATATCAAAGCACCCACTCCCAGCTGCATGCAAACTTGAATATGGTAATGAAAGAGAAATAAATATAAAGAATTTAGCAGCGTTTAATTTATACAAGCACAAAAATAAGTGAAGAAAGTTCAACTCCCTTTCTACTTTTTTATCACTCTTAAAACTTTAACTTGGCATTAGTGATCCCTCCCCAACCCCCATTTTAAACCTTGTTTGCCAAGATTCAAACTGTGTGAATTTTTATTGCAGTTATAAGCCATTGGTGGGAAAGGGAGGGAAAAAGATTAAATAATGGAAAACAGTTGACAAAACCTGACTCTAGTAGTGCAAATAACATACAACACCTCTTAGAAAAAACGGATCATCACTAACATTTTCATTGGCACACTCTTATAATGCTTTAAATTGTACCGTGGATATATTTTACAAGTGGAATCAATAAATGTAATGACCAACTGGGAGGGCATTTCCTGAGAATTAAAGACTAACTGGGGTGAAGGCCCAAGGCAAAGCTACCTATCCTCAGCCTAGCAAGTCATTAACTGCCAGGAAATGCCAAACCTGAAGCTTATTGTTACATTTGTAAACTGTGAAAACATAGACATTTAATTTGTATGCATTGAAAATTAGGAGATAAACTGTGCATTGCCTTGGATACAGTTTATGTTTATAGTGAAGGGCTTTTCTTTGCAGTTATGGATTGCTAAACCAAAAGGAGGTAAGCAAAAGGAAAACACAATTTAATTCTCCACATTCCTTTGGGTTTATATTATAGTGTACAAAAATAAGCATATTCCATGGATCAGTTGTTCTACTACATGGATCTATGTTCATGATTGTCATGGAAGAATGTATGCATCAGTCCTACACTGAAGAAGTTAGACAAAGGAAAATACATACAGTGTTAATTACACTTATAATTAATTATGAGCAAAGTGGTTATGATAAAATGCCCCATCTAAACCTTCACCTACACATAAAAACCTTATTTGATGTTCTATGTGGATTTTTTAGTTAGTAAAAATATTCCACTATTCTTCTTTCCAGCACCCCCTTTCCCAACTAGAATGAGTGTGGTTTCTTAGAATTGTGCAGAGGGAAAGTGCAGTGGGGAAGGGGTGATCTGGTCTGATGAAGAGTCAAGAGAGTCTGGAGAAGTTTGGGGAAGGGGCTGTTGAAAAGCTGGTATCCCCATTGGAGTAGAGTTAAAGCTAGTGAATTAAATTTGGTGTTAGGTGGTTTTCACTTTTCACAAATTAAATTTTCTATATTATTTTTAATATACATTGCCTTTATTAAGATCAATACTTTCAAAAGTGACTAGTTCTTTGATTGCCAATGTGAGTCACATTAGAGTCCTAATTTGTAGACAGTGGATGCTCAACGTTTTATTAAAATGAGACCTCTTTAGGTTTTTTCAAGATGAACTAGAAACTGAGTCACCCAAAATTACCACTTTTGAAAATTTTCCAGATAAATATTTGGTTGGAAAATATAAAACCATATCATAAGCTATATTCTTACAGAGCAAGAAGTTTTGGAAAGCAAGTTTAAACTGACTGTTTTCCTGTGTCCTGAAATCCAGAAATTTAAACATTCTACTAAGCCTGGGCGAAAATCCAGTCATTCCTAATAATAATTTGCAAAGAACCCAAAAGTGTGCTAAGAGCTTTAGATTTTACATCACACATAAAAAGAGAAGTTCCCTGCTCTGAAATCTTACAATCTAATTTTTGATGTGATGAGTGTTGATAACAAAGTGGATAGATAAGATGATTGTTTAATATATAATTACAGTTATTGTCTCACTTCTTGTGCATATTAAAAATTAAGTGAAACTTAAGAAGAGATTTGAATAAAATAGATAATGACTTTGAGAACCAGAATTGTGGGGAACAGTATTCCTGGCAATGGAAAGAGGCAGACATGGTTGTGGGAAAAGTGAATAAATGAGACATCAACGTTTTGCATCATTGGCAGAGTGGAGAGTAATTCATGCAGAAGGATTCATAATCAATCACCCTGATTAGCAGTCTTCAGGTGGTTCCATACTCGTTCCAAATAAGATCATAATGTTTTCCTTTCCCTTGAATATTTGCAGTCCATTTCCCCAACACTGCAATTCCTTTCAGCTGGCCCACCCACTGTTCAAGCAATGGAACTGACTTTCAGTGCAAAACAACAATGTGCTGGATTGCATGGATCATCTGGGACATCAAATCTGTTTTGTTCAAATGAACTAATTTCTGGGCTCCACCCAGTAATACCATGTTACTTCAGAGTACAGTCTGACCAACCCGATGGTTACCCTATGGATTTCAGTGGCCACTTTCATTCAGTTTATTCAGAACATCTTTTTTTGACTGGATACTACTACAATAGCTGGAAAGCTGAATCCGTTGTTCCAGTAATTGGCTAAGTATGTAAAATTGAATGTACCTTTACCAAAGAGGAAAAATGTGCAAGTCAGATGTTAGTAGCCTAATAGTTATTTTCTTTGGCAACACACTGAAAACTGTAGTCTAATATTTGTCCCTTAAGTGTGATTTTGTGGTCCTCACTCCAATGCTCTGTCGTTCCTCAATGACAGAGGCTCTTGACCATAATGAAATTGATGCTAAACTCTACTCCAATTTATAAATATGTCTGGTTTTCTCACCCACTTGTTCCTTTTCAGTTTGGAATAAGGGAGTTGGAAACCAGCTTCAGTAACTGATTTATTATGACTTATGGCTGTGTAGGGCAAGGGAAAAAAAACAACTCACTAGCTACAGTTCCACAGACCTGGTGCAAGGTAAGTATGGAGCCATATAACTTCATTTAGAAACCCTGGGTCAGGACCAGACACTGGGTAGTTCTGAAGTTTTTGGCTTTGATTTACTTTGTGATGAAATGACTGAATAGTAATGTGCTTTGCAAGGACAGTGTGGTGAATCTGTTCATGCCCTTTTCACTTGCTCCGTGAGGTAATGGGGCCAGCATGGGAAGATACTGTAGTACTTTGGAGGATAATGGGGAGGTGTGGGTCACCAAGGCATGATTTAAGATAGTTGGAGAGTAGAGTTAAGGCCCACCCAACATTAGGATCAATAGAACTTTAGCAACTGAAACACCTGGAATGCCTCCTTGAGCTGTGTTGTACTTGGCATGCCACCCACCACTGTCAAGAAAAGGTTTAGTGCCACAGCAAGCCAAAGACACCACAAAAGGTCATTGTGACAGCTGGTACAGTATGCTGAACCAGAATCTCATAGAAATTTATTTTTAGCTCTTTAAAAGTACAGAATCCCTTGAGCCCCAAACTGAAGGGAGAATTCAGGGTCTAAATAGATGTGTACAAAAGAATTGGGTGACCCCAAGCTTATTAGATAAGATTGTTTTAATTTAAAAAATCTTATCTATTCTATTTTCATATGTTTCATATATTGTGAAGTATTGTAAATTTGGTTTTCTTTATTTTCCTGCTGCTAGTTATTTTTTATGTTTCATTTAAATAACAAAACCAAATTCCAATCTTTGGACCTCATTCCGAAAGGAATATTTAGAGCATTTCTCCAAAAATATATACAGCAAAATGTGCAGGATGCACCATTTCTCTATGAGGAATACATTTAATAGTAGTTCATTTCAGAACCCTCCTGCCCTTGCCTCTCCTCCAACATTAAGTCAATAGTCAGACACATGTACTTTCGCATCTGCACCAAAGCATAAGTGCTCAACAAGGCGGGAACTAAAGAGGCATGAGGTGATCTAAAGTCTTAACCCAACTCTTATTGAATTCAGTGGAACTTTTTCTATGAACTTTAAAGGGGCCCTAAAATAGATGTCTCAACCAACAGTGAATGGAGGGGTGGGGGTAAAAGTACATCAATGAATGTCTCTCTGTATTCATTATATTCCCTACAATATATAAACTTGTATTTCCCCAGGTATCAGTTTTCTTTTTTATAGTATTATTTAGCTTTACTCCTATTTATTTCTATCTAGTTTTATGTATGCTTATTTATAAAATATAAATTCTTGGAGACACAAATCTTAAGCTACAAAAAAAAGCCACAAGGTATCTTTTTACAATAAACTATTCATAGGTGTTTAGTTTCTATATGCAGCTATACATACACACTATACTATCTTGAATATGACTTGGTATTTTATTATACTGAGCCTCTTAAATACATATGTAAAGCTGAGTGCTTAATATTTAAGAAAAGGTAAATATACCGTCTATTTAAAAATACAGGTCTTCAAAATTTAATTATGATTGAACATTAATCTTAAGACCTTAAATATCCTTTTGATTTACCGGGGCAAGACTAAGGGCAGGTCTACACTACCCACTGCATTGGCGGGTAGCAATTGATGTTTTGGGGGTCAATTTATCACATCTAGTCTACATGTGATAAATCGATCGCCGAGCACTCTCCCGTTGACAGTACTCCACCGTCACGAGAGATGCAGGCGGAGTCAATGTGGGAATGGCAGCAGTCGACTCAGCTCCGTGAAGATGCTGTGGTAAGTCAACCTAAATACATCGACTTCAGCTACGCTATTCCCATAGCTGAAGTTGCATATCTTAGGTTAATCCCCAACCCCCCCAGTGTAGACCAGGGATCAGACTTCCACAATGATTTTAATATCAGAGGGGTATCCGTGTTAGTCTGGATCTGCAAAAGCGACAAAGAGTCTTGTAGCACCTTATAGACTAACAGATCTTAGGGATCATGTGATTTTAATGTTCTCCTTGTATGGGTTTATGTCTATTAAAAATATCAGAACAATTCAAGCAAGCCAATTTTTTTGCTATTAAGTCACATGGTTCTAGGGGAACTGGAAGGCTCATGGAATTGATAACTCAAATTGAACTTGTTCTTCTGGAGGTCATAGATCATTGGTTCAAATCCAACCAACTCTAACAGTAACTTGAAGTTATTGCCACTTCATGATTGATCAGTGGACTGTGTGAAATGGTTAGGCAGCCTCTGTCCACTTCTATATGTCCAGGTAGTTATATAATAAAAATTGCGATCATAGTGGCTACTGTGACACTCTCCCAAAAATATAGCAGCACTAACATTAAAGGTGAAAATACAGGCTCTGATTCAGAAAAGCACAGACTTAAGCACCTTCCTGAGTAGAGATGCTTTTTTGAAACAGGGCCTTAAATGCTGAATGACAGAAAATTCTATTATAGAAAATTATAATGTAAGATTCCAGCACCACTGTGAACTCATTGTCAAAATCAATCTCCACCTGAGAGTGGAGAGTCAACCTAGTTCAGAGGAAAATTCCAAATAAATGAAAGTTTTATTTATTTTTTGAGGTTCTCTTTAGTGTACCTAAATTTGCAGCAATGGTTTTACGCTTTCTTGTATAGAAACTCTCCCCACAGAAATGACTGCTATGTTGGTTTTGGATTCATCAGCATATCTTGGTTGATTTATCTATAAGTGGTTGACTTATCTATAATTTCCTCCTTCCATTTATTCCTTCCTCTCAAGAAATAGATTATGGAAAAGATCCATTATCCTGATTGTCCTTTTCCTAAAATGTTTGCTAGTATTGACTGGTGCTGTGAATTGTAGATATGTGTTGGCTATAGAATCTCATAGAAATGCCATTTTAGGACTTAGCTGTCACTTCAAGATAAGAAGCCATTGAACAGTGATGCTCCATCAAGTCCAGATTTGCTCATATCTGTAAAATACATCTTGTTGACTAATATATCATATTGCTTAATGTTATATGCTTGCATTGTGAAAGATTTTTGTATGATTAATTGTGAGGAACTCACAGTACCCAGTGTGGTATAACTTCTCTTTGTATAGAATCAGAGAGGTAGCCGTGTTAGTCTGGAATAGCAGAGGTAACAAAGAGTCCTGCTTGCATCTGACGAAGTGGGTATTAGCCCACAAAAGCTTATGCTTCAATACTTTAGTTAGTCTTTAAGGTGCCACAGGACTCTTTGTTACTTCTCTTTGTATAGATACATCAAGAAGCATGCTACCTCTCAGAGCAAAACTCTGGTGGTCTGAAATGTGCTTAAAGCCTTAGGTCTCAATTTTCGTATATAAACATTCTTTGCGTGTTTATGTTTTGATACAATTTGATTTATTAGAGGTGAACAACACTGTATACTTTCTCTTTGAAATTAATGGATTATTGTTGTAGTTGGGCATATTCATGTGGGATCTCTCAGACAAACTATACATTGTACAATGGACTTCAGTGCAGAGGCATTGCTAACCCATTGGGGGCCCTAAACAGGAATATTTATGCCTCCCCCACAACATATAATAAAAGTGAATAGGGGGTCCCCTTGAACTACTTGGGCCCTAAGCAATTGCTTAGTCTGCTTATATCTGGTGCCGGCTCTGCTTCAATGTCTCACTCTTTAGTTAAGTTGCTGCAAAAGCTGCAGTTTTTTCCTCAGCCATTCCAAAAAAGAACCTAGTTTCATAATGATTATGTTACAGTGATGTGGTGTTCACAAAATCCTGGACCCAGTGAAAGTCAATGAGAATTTTTCCATAAACTTAACTAGGGCTAGAATTCCAGTGCAGGCGCCACAAGCCTTAGATTCTATTTCTGGATCTCCATCTGACATGCTGTGTGACCTTGAACAAGTCACTTAAAGACATTTTGTCTCATTTGCACTTTAAAATGGGGATAATAATGCCTAACCACCTTTTTAAAGCACTTTGAAGTCTACAGACACTCTCTCTCCTTAAAAGGACAGTATATTTTAAAGTACTAAAGTTCCATAGGCTCGATTGTGAATGCAGTCAGCCCTGAATGAGGAGCAGCATGTCTCAAGAGCAGTTTAACTAATTGTAACTATTGTCTCAAGAGCAGTGTAACTAATTGTGACTCAGAGTCACAGTTCACTCTCTTGTTCATCCCTGGTGTCCTCTTCTTTGTGCTGTGACCTGAAAAACAAGAAGCTTGGGGTGTGCCAGGGCTAAAAGCTCCTGCCACACCTCTTTACTTCCCTGTGTGGTGTGTTAGCCAAGTGACAATCATGCCTATAATAAAGTTCAGTTTTGATAGAAATGGGTGTGACTCCCACTGAAATATGCTACAGCTGCATCTGGCTCAGTGTGCATAAGTACTGTAGTGGGGTCAATAGCCTCTGCTTCAGGGAACATTACATCAGGATTTTTGTTTTATACAAGTTAAGTGAAGGAGAGGCATTGCTCTTCCTGTCTCGTGATTAGGGGACTATTAACCAAACAGATCCTGGCATGATTTTCTGTTCAGGGCAATTTCTCTTCTATTTCCACATCTGCATGGCCAACTGCCTGCTTCATGCACAGTTCCCTCTCTACTAACCTACCTTTTCTGGTCCAGATTGCTTTTCCCTCTATAAGGCCTGTGTACTGATAATACACTTCCTTCAAATACAAAATGTTCTAATCAACAGTGAATTCGAAATGTAGAACAGAAAGAGTAAACATTATGATGTAATATTCTACATAGTTTGTATCAAATTGTATGTGCATATATATGATACCATGATGGTGTGGTGGGTATCAAAGGGTTTTCTTCGGAGTATCAATCAAGCCAGTGCTAGCTAGTAAAAATAAAATCCCAGAAAAAGTTTGTTTTAAATCCAAAATTTAGTAAGTTGTTTAATTATATTAGATTTTTACTTTGAGAGAACACTGAACGCGAAACTATTTTAAATCCATCTGTAAACAGGATTGTGTGTTACTCACTTTATGATGTGTGATGTAATCAGAGGTACAAACAATTTATGGCACCGAAGTCCTATGTAATAAGCATCCAACATCAAAAGCAAACAAGCTATCTTACTTTTACTGTCACACTATTCAGAAGAAATTTAGTCATTGAAGCTGAAGTAGCAAGCAAGCATGAAATGTGATATTGTTCAACTGTGGATTTCAAATCTTTCAGGGGAAAAAAAAAGCAAGAGAAAAATGACCTCCAAGAAGCCAGAAATCATTGGCTGCCAACTGCTGACATGTGTACCTCTGGCGATACTCTGAAATTCCTGGCACATGAGGTTGAACAAACAGAGTAATTAATAAACCAAACATCATAACTCTGCTTGTCGACTCAGTTTCTTCATATAAAACGAATGCAGTTAAGCTTCACTGTGGCAATTTCTTCTGAAGAGAACATTTTTTGTTTTATTTTTTTCTGATTCAGACCTGAGCTTGTATTAGGTAACATCTAAAGAGTCACACCTATAAGTTATATTAGATGAAGTTTCCCTAGCTGGCTTACCCTGGCACTCTTCTAATGTAGGTCCTTGAGTGTTCAGATATGCTTTGTAAGCTTAAGTAGTCCTAAACCCAAACCCAAAATGCAAAGGCTCCCAAACTTTGTGAAGAGTCAGATCTGAATTCAAATGTAATGGATCAAGGTCTTATCTATTTCATATTGTTTTGCTGATATTCAGATAAATACAGTAAAATCAGTACTCAAATATAACAAAATGATCATTTCTATCTTCTCTCAGAAAGCTTGTATTTCTGTGTATGTATTTTATAGTAGGATATTATACTTTTTGCTTGAAATCCATTCTAACCTATGATGTGCCTAATGAAACAGCTTCTTTACTCTAGTATCCTTTCTCTGATGTTGGCCACTCAGTGGTTTTCTTTCTTGGTGAATTTTAGGTTAAGGGTAGCCAGAAGTTTTTGTTGTTGTTGTTGTTGTTTGTTTCCTGGTCATTACATTAGGCCTGTGTGCCTATGTTTGTTCATATGCAGATCCTCCAAAAAACTCAAAGTAAACTCTACAGTGGGAGGGGCCAGGGCTTTAATCTGGGGGGCTGACAAATGAGTTCTGAGCAAACTTATGTCTGGAAATAAAATTAACTTTATGGAAAAAGTGGGACATGAAGCACATCTCAGTTAAATATCTTGAACACTCTTGCATATGCCTATCATTTTAGGTCTATCGACCCAATTCTGGAGTCATCCCAAACATGTATTAAGCTTTATATTATGTTATGATGGAGCCCATCAGGCCTTCTCCGTCCCTTGCTGGAGGCATTGGTGGACTGATATGCCCGGCTCAAAAAAACTCCACTGATCCCAGCCTATCAACAAGGTGTCTAATTCCACACTACTTTTATGAAACAATTTAGTTCTTAACTGGAGACAGTTTATGAATATCCAAACATATCTACTGTATTTCCTACAGTCAGTTTGCACTTCAGGTTTCTTTTCTTTGCTGAGCTTTCATGAAAACCATGATCTGAAAATGAAGATTTAATAAGGGCCTGTATTTGTTATGGGCTCTTGGCGAGCAGCCAGGTCAAATTTTATTTAAAGTAACCTGTATTATCTAAGTCTGTATAGAAGTAGAATGGGTTCAGAAAGTATGCACTAAGTGTAATAGTTTTCCATTATTACCACACAGAAACTCTGAAATCATTGTTGCAGAGAATGTGCAGCAGACATTTGCACATTTACCTTCATCGGCTACTAGTTGGTCAGAGGAGTGAAAGACATTTCAAAGAAGATGCACAGAAAAAGTAGTTCAGGACTTCAGACAACTAAAACAAATTAGTTGACAGTTGAAACTAAGGTTTTAAATTACATCCATTATCTTCTGCTTCATTTTCAAGCACCCAGATCTTTTTTCTTGACGGTAATTTAATTTGTATGTTCTAAAAGTCAGCTGATGATGGCTGTAAAAGCTCTGATCAGAAATAGAAAACACAGTGGAAAGAGTGGAAAGAATTTTTAATTGAGGATGCAAGCTTTAGTTTTCCTTCCAATGCTTTCATTCCTGGGGAATTTCTATTGCTAAATAAGGTTTTTAATGAGATTTAAACCCCAGATGAAAATAATTAAATGAACTGTGTAGAAGAATTTTGCTGTCAGAAATAAAACCAAGATGACAGATCAATGATTGACTGCCTATATCCTTCTTCCTCCCTCAGCAAAAAAATAAAGTGTTTTAAATATAGATGTAAAAGTTTATGAAGGAGACGAGAAACTATGATTATGGGACAACTGGGTCCCAATATGTGGGCCTAAATAATTTGAAACACCACAATAGCTCATCTGAGGAAAAATTAACTATTGTTGACATCTGCAGATTGTGATGTTGAAGAAGTTTAGCTGGCGCTCTTTGATGCTGCCTTTACCTAACCCTCACTTTCTCCCCTTTCTATTGCAGATCTAGACTACAGTACTCCCTGAGTAGTGAAAACTAGTAAACAAAGTTCTCCTAGGACATCTCAAATCCTATAGTGTCCAGGGGTACCCTGGCACAAATTTGTTCATCCAGAAGTATCTGTGCTAAGCAAGTTTGAGAGGCACAAAATTCTTAAAAGGGACAGCAGCAGGTCCAATACTGTTTGTCAGCTATGTTCCTTCTGTGGAGAGATGACAGCCTTCTTCCCCAGAAAGACTTACCTGGGGGGCTCTGACAACTAGGACTGCTGCCAGAAAGAAGTGGGAAGCCACATCACAATCAAGATAGGGGGCAAGGAGTCAGATATTCAGAAGGGAAGTCTCAAATTTAGGGAACATGAAATGTAATGGCATAGCAGCCCTGGAGATGAAGGTCATCTCTTTACCCTCATAGCAGCATCAACTTCTGCTCTATGTTTTTTACTTCCCTAGGAGGGGAGTGGTGCACAAACATGGCAGGTTAAGCCACTAACTGCATGGTTTCTGAGTGAGTTATGTTGTCAGGATAGGAAAGAAGCTGCCCAGAGAGTAGAGCAGAAACTTGACTAACCCATGAAATTGGGCTCTGCAGGATTGAAGTTGGCACTTCCTTCACCTTGTGAGAAACTCTTTTCTTCAAGGGGAAAATGTGACAAACTGCATGGGCTTAAACTTTGTGGAATTTTAGATTTCCTTTTTTCTTAGGAAAGGATGATTTGGTCCTGAGACTTCGTACGTGTTTACTTTGGCCAAATCATAAAGAAAGCAAATGAAATTAATTTCTATGGGGAAATTGTTACTTTTGCGTAGAACTAAGAAAGTTAGTACACTCCAAGAAGCTGTCTCTATAAGTTAATCTCAGCAATAATAATAACACTCTTAATGTTATGTTCTTGCTTCTGGTAATCTAGGAGAAACATGTGATAACATAGTTCTTTAAAGGCACACTCTGTACAATTGTATTATTATAGATAGGATTGCCTGTTGCTTTTTACAGCTTTTCTTTGAAACATTCCCATCTCTTCTATTACATTTACTGAGCTAAGGGAATCCTGCAGATTCATCAGTGAACAGGAGCGTTTGGAAGCAAAGTATATAAATAATTAGAGATGTTGCAGGTACATTGCAAAGATTCATGCTGCTTTCTGGAAGTACCCTAGCTTGTGGAAGTAGATTGGGTGAGCCTGATTCTGATTTCACTCATATCAATTTTCTAATGTTGTAACTCCTTTGTCTAAATTGCACAGAATCAGAATCAGCCCTGGCATACTAATATGCACTCTAATACCTTTATTGCTTTGCAGCGAAACAGATACAAATTAGCTGTTCTCGAATTTAAAAAAAAGGTCGACTATTGGGATGTGTTGTGGACTGGGTACTTTAACATGTTTATAAGTAAGTTGTAAATACATTATTGGAAAATAAACTAGGATTGAGTTAACAGAATTACTAATCTCAGAGTTCTTCTGCAAAACAAGGGATCTTGAAGGCCAATAGTTATAGTAGGTTAGATATCTAGGGTATGTCTACACAGCAGCTGAGAGTATATATCACAGACTCGATAGGCAGACAGGTACTAATTCTTCTGGAGCTATTATGCTAAAAATATCAGTGTGGATGCAGTGGTCTGGGATAGTCATTCAAGTATTGACCCCAGGGGTCAGATGGGCTTGTACTCAGGTGACTAGCCCCTCCAAAATGGCCACACTGCTATCTTTAGTCCACTAGCACTTGCAGAGCTAGAGAGTGTTTGTCTACCCAGGCTGGGCAGTACATCACCAGTTGTAGTGTATAATACCAAACATAGACATGAGGAAATCAAGTATTTATTTACATAGACACCTACCTAGGCAAGCATGTAACTGACTGTTGTCTTCAACAAATATTTGATTTCCATATACAATTGTAGCATCTGCACATATGCATGTAAAATTTCATATGTACATCTTTTAAAAACATGATCTGAAGGGTATAGAGAACTAGCAACTTTATTAAATATATTCAGATTCGCTGGAAGTTTGAATAACACTGACTGAATATGCAGAAAAACATAGTCACTTTATATTGAGTGGGCATGTCTTGAGCATAAGACCACAAAATTCAAGAACAGCTAATTTGCTTGGTGGCCTTCCTCACATACTCATGGTTTAATTGATCGTTATATGTGGGGTTGGGAAGAAATCTGGGCAATTTTCACTTTCCTTTGTAGCATGCAGTATGGGTCACTTTGTAGGATCTTCTGGTTATAGCTCACTTATACTATTTCTTGCTCCAGCATTGGTGCACCTCTATCTCTCTTAAAGATTGTGTAGTGGGGTGGCTAATGACTGGCAGTAACCAGTCATTAGCCACCTCACTAGCCACCCCACCAGTCCAAGCAAGGTGGATTTAGAAGTTTGGGGGTTCCCCTGGGAGGGGAGATCCAAAACTAGTGGGGGCACTTCTGGTGCAGAACTCTGAGGCAAAGTGGTACTGGAGTCTGGGAGGGACACAGGGCCTGAGGCAAGTGAAACACCGGCCAGCAGAGGGTGGTCCAGAGCTCGAGTTGAGCTAATTCCCAAGATAACCAGTAGAAGGTGTCGTGCTGGTGAGTTGTCAGATCACTACAGGCTGTGATACTTTGATTTAATTCTGGTTGTTGGCTTCATATGGTGGTGTCTGGGTGGTGTTTAATGACCTGTGTACATATCAGAATAGATGAGCTGGAGGCAACTTCTGGCCTTAAACTTTATGACTCTATCTTCCTTTAGTCCATTCTGTGTTGCATACATAAATCACACACCTATATAAGTTAGTCTTTTATAGTAAAAATGAATGAAAAACACAAAAATAACAAGAAAACTTTGGTCTAGGCCTTATAGAGGCTACCAAAATCCTGACTACTCATTTGAACATGCTCACCTTCAAATATTAATCTGATTACAAAGCTTTTTGTTTTAACCTGTTAGTAATGAAAAAAATGCCATGTAATGCAAAAGGTTATGTCTATGCTTCCTTCTCCATTCAATTTACACGTGGACTTTTTCACACCTAACATGTAGTGGGGCTTTTGTGGAGTCTGGGTGTAGTGGGACAACTGCCACACTTCAGTAAAACATGAGTTAAAACAGCTACACTAGGCTGTTTGGCGAAGCAGTCACAGCTGTGGCCAGCTCAATCAGGACCCAGCTGGCCCTTATAAGCGGGCCAGTAGCTGGAGCAGTCTTTCTCTAGGAGTGGAGCGAGAAGGACCTAGCTGCTAAGAGTAAGGTACCTGAAAAAGAGCAGTGCTGGGGAAAAGGGAAAAGGGAGCTGGGGAGCCCCAGCCTGGAAAACCTCTGGGCTGGAGGCCTTGGTGAAGGCCTACAGAGATACTGAGGGCTACAGAGCGGCAACCTGGGGATAGGCAAAGGCAGCAGGTCCTAACCCATTGCCAATTATGAGTGGCCATGATAGACTGCAGCCAGCCCCAGTGATTGGGGGCTAGATGAAGAATGGCAATAGCCACTGAGGCAAGATGGGTTTAGAGGGTTGGGGGTTCCCCTTGGAGGGGAGACCCAGAGTGTGAGGGTACTGCTGAGGCAGCACCCCAAGGTAAAAGGAACTGGGGTCCAGAAGGGACACAGGGCCTGAGGCAGGCGAGCCACGGGCCAGCAGAGGGTGCTCTGAGTGTTGAAAAGAGCTCATTCCCAGACGACCAGCTACACTGAGATCCTGCAGTTTTTGAGGGTTGTCTCTAATTTGGTTGCAGTGACATCATTGTGTCTGTGATATTCACACAGAGAAGTTTAGATAACTGCTCTTGCTGGAAGATTGTAATGTAATACTATTTCTTAGAATTCAGAACAATGACAAACTATAACCCCAAAACAGAGAGAAAGAATAGGCTGGTATGAACCTGACTTATTTCACTTATTATACTACTTTCCCCAAGGCTGAATTTGCCCTGTGTGTAAAGTAAACTCTTTAAGTGAAGTGATTATAGTGGTAAAGGAAGTGGAATAACACATTATTTCATGTATAATACTGTATCTGACTTTTTTCTATTCCATGGCCTGTTGCATACAAATAAGTCTGTGGTTTAATCAGCTTCAAGCAAGCATTTGCTCACATTTCATATATCAAAACTTTAAGTAGAGTAGATAGGAATGAGGCCAATTATTTTGATTCTATTTTTAGTCTACCAGTGTAATGGGAACATAAAAGGCAAATAGATTAACCCATGCTCCCCAACATTTTAAAGACTCAAAGTAAGATTAAGAATTTGAAAATTATCCAAGCAATAAATCCACAGATGCCAAACACACACATTTGAATAGGGTTATTAAGGAGGAAAAAATAGCATTTGTGCCCATCAACTCTTAGGTTAACTTGCATAAAAATAGACAACCTCTCATGTTCATGGCTTCGAAAGTATGAAGCAGCCAAACAGCAATGAACAGAAAACATTCCAAAGCAGTACAATCCAATGGTTCAAAAAATTGCAGACCACCATGGGGGCAGTCATTACTCTGCTGCCTCTCTAGCTAAAGAGAGAAGGAGCAGAATAGTTACACAAAAATGCCTTTACATGAATTTCACTGGGGTTTTTATTTAGCCAATCTGCTTCCTGGCTCTATTTGAAGCCATAGCTACTGACTTCAGTGATGAAATATATTTTTCGCTTCTTTTAGCTCTGCTGAACCAATATAATGAAGAGGTTATGAGCTGGATCCTATTCTTTTTATATATCAACTAAATCGTTTACAAGTTACATTCAGTTACACCTTTGCAAACAAACTGCGGGGGGGGCACATTTGGTCTTTGTTACTGATGCGCAAGAAGAGAAAGATCATCTTGATTCTCAGATTACATCTCAGGACTGACAAGGAAAAATGTTTCACTTGTAAAATTAGGATATTAGATATGGAAAACAATGGCAGATAAACATGGTTTGGAGAATATTGTTCACTTCCCAGGCAGCAGGTGCCATCTCATGCTCAGTCATTTTTTTTTTAGCATCGAATCATATTGTCAACATTTTTATTTTATTGACTTTTTTTCCCTGAATCTCTGTTTTTCATTTTATGCAGTAAATACATAGTGAAATCTCTCTCTTTGGCAACCTTTTGTTGTAGTTCTTGCTGCCATTTGAAATTTGGCCATGAAAACTACTGGCAGGATAAGAACAGTATGAATGTTGTTCCTTGGGCCTGCAGCCTCTATCTGTTACATTGTAATAGTTTCTCTTATTCTCCTGCCCTTACCCGTGTTCACAAATTAGACTGAGGATGTTAGAAACCAGTGAACAGTTCAGATTCAAGAAAGGCAACACCTGAAACTGTGTAAGGAGCATCATATTTTCCCATATACTTATATTTAGCACATGTACTGGAATACCCCACTTAGGGTACATGGGTAGCATGACAGAGGTGTTAACTGATTGATTGGCACCCACTGTAACTCCTATTTCATTCATGTCCCCCTACTAGCTCTACATTTTCCATGCAGCTGAGCTGCCAAGTCTCACACCTAAAGGGTGAGCCCTCTATTTTTTTTTTCTTGCTTAAATAAAATTCCATAGGCTCTTCCAAACTCAGGCCTGCAACCTGTCATGTCCTAGCTCATTGGAAGGCGTACTGGAGTGTGAGAGAGACTCCTGTATGGTATAATCTTATTTAGGAATTATTCTTACAGATACAAAGACACTTCTCATGTCCTCTCCAAATACTTAAGATGTTCACTGTCTGTCTGTCTCATGTTTATACTATATTTTAGTTACCACATTTATTATTCATTATAATAATAACAACGAAGAAACATAGTTCTCCCTTTCTAATGTATTTTCAGTGTTATTGGGATGTTCTGCACAGACTATTTCTGGTCACTGCTGCCAGTACATTGTTTGGAAAATGTTTTCCGGATTAAAATAATTCAATACAAGTCCTCAAGGCATCTGGCATTGTTTGCACCTGGGGTATCTTAGAGCTGACAGGGGGAATATAAATCAAAATCCATAATGGAACTGAGAAAAGTATGGCTCCAGAGGAATGGGAATATTCTGCTCATTTTGTTCTTATCCTTTCTCAATGCTTTGGGAAGTACAAGTCATGTATGCACAGTACTTCATTGTTAGTCCATGAATATGATGAGTGGCCCAGGGTTTTTAAAACAAAATTTCTTGGTCCTGTGTTTATTTAAATAATTCTCAGTTACACTAGCTCAGCTCGTATATTTGGGGAGACCTTGTGTATTCTATCACATTTCTGCCAGAGTTACAGGTAGGGTTGACAGGTTTCCAGACCACAGCCATGCCAGGCAATTGCCTCCTGCTCTTTGATTTTGGTGGAAATATAGTGACATGCTCAGAGGAAGGGTGAAATGGATTAGAACACTCGTAATTTCTCTCTGCTCAATCCACAGGGAGGCCATGCGAGCATTCCAAGTAGAAAGTATAATAAGAAAATTGTGGATATAATCATCATGCAATGGTGTCTCTGTATGAGAGAGATAGAGACTGGAGGAGGGATTTGTGAGGCACAGGAATTATACCCTCTAAAAGTCTAAACCATCCTTTAAACTGCTTTAATTTTCAAATATTACCTAAGAGAAGAAGACAAACAGTGTGAACCCTGTCACATAGACCCCCAATTTTAGCCATTTGTCAAATGCATTTCAAGGGACAACTTTTTCAAAAATTAGCAAGTGTGGCAGGGTGGGGCCTGACCCAGCCCTGCTGCCCCTTTAAGAGAGCAGGGAAATCTCTGCAAACCTCTGAGTGAGGGAAGGCTAATCAGCCACCTGGGCTGCAGAGGGCTCAGGGTTATGTATTGCACCTGGCAGCCTCTCCAGAGGATAAAAGCCTGTCAGCGTGGAAGCCCAGGGTGGAGAGAGAAGGAGACAGAGAAGGTACAAGAGCTGAGGAAGGTAGCTGAGCTAACTGTTCCTGAGGCCAGCCAAGTGAGGGCTGGGCCTAAGCTAAAACCTTGAAAGCTTACTTGAAACCTGTAAAGCTGTATTTAGGTGGTGGGGCTTGCACTGTAAATAAAGAACACTGTTGGAAGCCACAAAAGAGTCTCCTGCCTGTTGTGACGTGGGGGAAGAGCGGATCTCCTACACAAGCTTGTGTACAATCATGCTCTTTTGAAGTACCAGCTTCTGCATGTACTGGTGTTAGGGACTATAGAGCAACAGAGTTTACACGTGCACAAATCATTTCCAAAATGGATTTTGTGGATGAAAATGCAGTCATTAGGTCATGCAATATTAGAATCTGTCAACTGTGCATGCAGGTGTCAATGTTTGAAAAAGGATTCAAATTACTGCTGTACAAAAGGTCTGCACAAGGTGTATGCACCTCTTAAGTCTTATGTCAGCTACATTTTGAGAGTTTAAGAGGGTTGTCTCTGCAAGAATAAAGACAAAATACAAAGAATTAGTTTACTAGGCCACAACTTTATTAGCCTGTTTGGGAATACCTGACAGTAAATTGTCCGGTGCAGGTCAGCATTATTTTCTTAATCATTCCCATCTTTTGGGGAGGGCTGCTATTAACCTTCCCTTCCCAGCCTGGTCCCAGCCCATTTTGCTGGGACTCTGCTACCCTCCCCTCATGCTGGGGGTTCAGGAGGAGCTGGTTTTAAAAAAAGATTGTTTGTGGGTGGGAGGGTTGTCTTCCTGCAATGCCACATGTTAGGAATGCTAATTCCCTTTTCCAACTTCGTTAAGGGGTGACTTCTCCTAAATCCACTTCCAACTCAAGAGTATCAGGGAACTGGACCCTTACAGAATTTGTACATGCACTGGACACCTGCCACAAGGAGTCTCCAGCAATTACCTTGGCTGCCTCTCCCCTCCCCTTCCTCCGCAATCTTGATTAACAGCACCATGATAAATATTGGTCAAAAATATATCCACTCCCAGGATCAATAGGTGTTCCCCATTGTGTCTAAATAAACTGGGTATCCTACATGCCCAGTTTCCCATTTTTGCCAGTTAATCTGACCAGGTTTCACCACTCTCTGAATCCATTCACTGGTTCTTCTTTCACCACTGTAGGAAGTTTCAGCTTCTTGTCTTGCCGGAATAGCCAAGCTAGATTTGTACTACATTGCTCATGGGCCCACTTGTTCCACCATGATATCAGCCTTGATATTCCTATAATTTTCATCATAGAAACATCTCTACAACTTTTTCTAGGCCACACTCTATGCTAGGAATGATCTTCTAGATCTGGGTCACTGAACTACCTCTCCTCATTTAGGTCAGATTCCTTTGAGGACTCAGTTCTTCCACAGTGTCTGCAAGAAGCGAGGAAATGAGTACTATTTATATAACAAAATAAAGCATGCAATTGTACCACTAGAATGTACACATACCTATTGAGCAAATGCATGAGCCTCAACTACTTTGAGTATGTGTATATGTAGTTACCCCCTTTTGTGTCACATCTAGAATTAGATTGTAAGCTCGCTGGGGCAGAGACTCTTAGGTATAACTCTCACACACTTGGGTCTGATATATGAGGATCCTGCAAACCACAGATCTGATAAACATGCAGCATCAAAAAAAAAATATTTACATTTGTTTTCTGACAGGCTTGGTGAATCAGTCCATACCATTTAACCTTATTATACAGAAATCCCGAAAACATCTGTTTGGGTAGTTGTACTACTATCTCTAGGTTCACTAAGTTGGTGAACCTAGAGCTTTGAGCACCTTTGCATTCAAAGGCTACGGGGAGGGCCCATCGTTCTGAATTGTTTGGCATAGGATCAGAAAAATACCTTTGGTGGCTGTATATGAAATGTTCATAGATGTTAAAAAGGTTAAAATACTGAACACAGGGCTTATAGGTGGCAAACTGATCCTAATAATTTGAACCTTTATCTAAAATTTCAAATAAAATTATAATCAAACTTTTTTTGTTACTCATTTTTGTTAAAAAATTGTCAACATTTTCCCCATGCATTATCACACCTTTCTTAGTAATAAGGACCAGATGTGAAAACAATGGAAATACTAGAAATTATTTTTGAGGATCTTCAGACTTAAAAGTATTCTAAATCTTTTGTGAAAACCTTGGAATAATGACCTCACCCACCCACCTTCTAAGAATCATGGCTAGCTCTCCTTTAAGAACTGAACTGCACCACCACAATGTCTCAGAGTTTAGCTGCTGTTAATTTGAAACCTCTGAAAACATTTTCCATTGTTTTATTTATTATTTAAACCTCTTCAAATGTGAGTGAACCCCAAATGTGCACAAGGTCTAGCAGCACAAATCCCCATTGAAACCAAGGAGACTTCTATAGCTAAATTCTTCACACAGCATAGTTAAAATTTAGGAGTAAATGTCTGACTATTAAATACTATATCTGGAGATTTAAGATCATTTTTTAAACCAAAGTTAAACTATTTTGCCAAGAATATAAGAAACACAACACACCAGTCTTTTTTTTCTTTAAATGATCCCTCCTGGATCAAGCAGGCAACACCAGAGGAGTCTCACACTAACATTGCTGGAAGAACTTAATTGCCCAAGGGGACAGAAAACAGAATCCAGCTACAAAGTTTTGGTCTCCATCCCAGATACTTAGTCTATTAAACGAGTCGGGAGGTTACAGTGAAAAAAAATAAGCCCTACAGCAGAACTGGATTTTGCAATCTGCTCTGCTGGGAAAGGTGCTGACACAGAGTCAGATTGCCGAAAACAAGAGATGTATAGATTGCTGCTGAACCATATAGAAGGAAAAGAAAAAATAAAATAAAAATAAAAATACCAACAGCAGAGAGGCAGCTGCAAGCTCATTAACTGGAGAAATGCCAAGCTTTTCCACACCTTTTGGTATTTCACCCCCCCTCCGCCTCAATGTTTACATACAATATCAGCAGATCATGGCTTGAGGTAATAAAAGTTTTCTAATGGCAAAGCCTATTGTGTTTCTTCAGAAAGTGACTAAGGAGAGCATGTCTAGAACGTTTAGAGCAAAGGTCTAGGAGCCACTCACTCCCTGTCACTTGGGGCAAGACACTTGACCTTCCTCCTTGTGCCTTAGGCATACCAGCTAAGAAAAGTGAATTAAAAGAATTTCACTGAATACCAGATGCTCCTATCAAGGTGACCTTTCTTGGTTTAACTGAATTGGAAAAATAAAAATCTTTTTTTAAATATCATTTGTTTCTACAGACTCAAATCTTCAGTCTGGCCTCCAAAGTTTGTCCTGCAATTTTGCTCTTGCACACATTTGTGCATGCAAAGGTAAATGTTTGGATACACAAATATCCAAATATCACAATCCAGGGGGGCTGGCAACCCTAACAGGAAATAGTAGGGGTGAAAGGCATGATGATGAAGCTCATTTCAGCAGCCTTGCTGTTCTTCAAATATTGTCTCCCCAAAGCCTGTTTCTTTAAGGACCCAAAAAGGGAGCGATGGGAGGAATATCCCATACCCTTATTATTTTGTCCACAAATTAGGCCTAATATCCTACCCTCCAGTTTTGGTTCATTAATTTCTGGTTCTACATCTTCTATTTCTACCAAGCATGATTTCAGCATAGTCCTTGAATCAAATCAACTTGGCCTTTTTGTTTGGACTAACTTAGAATCTGTTTGGTTTTCTCAAACCAATTTATAACATTCATTATTGGAAAATAGGTCAACTTGTTTTCATTAACATTGGTTATTACAGGTTATTGTATAATCTTATAAACTTTTACATACTATTTACAACTGAGTTCACAATGCGGGTAAATTTGTCAGCCCAATTATCATAACAGTGTAGGATGTAATTGTAATTTTCTCTCTTAGTAGTCACACAATGCCATGTGTATGAATTTTTAGCATGATCAGACTGTCTAGTTCATTAATTTGGTAGTGCTTTGATTTTAAGGGGGTTTGGGTAGGTTAAGCAGTTTTAAACTAGAAAGCACACCATTAGCAGTGCAAATACTCATTTGTGAGTGTAAAATTTGCTATATATGAGTATTCTGAAACAGAAAAGGTAAGTCACAAATGAGGTAAGCCCTATTTACACCAGCGAAGCACATCTTCACTGGAGGTTTGCATTGGTATAACTACGTGGGTATAGCTACTGGCGTGAAAGTGGTGCAAATATCCCTACCTGTCATTAGTTCAGGTAAATTCTAGCACTTGCATGTTTACAGAAAGTACACAAAAAGGAGTATGAGCATGACAAAAATACTACATCATTATTTAAATCCAAACAAATACTTGTAGGGTTTTTCTTTTGTTCCATTGTGGAATATAGTCTCTTCTTTGTGTCATGTAGACTTCCCATTAAATACTCCATGGGGAGAAAAGGCTGCATAGCATGAATATATTACAATTATAGATGTCGGTGAGGGAAATGTCCTATTTGGCCACTGAATCCTTTCTGCTACTGTAGCGTTGCTCAGTTCTATACGGCACATTTGTTCCTCCAAGCTTCGTAATTGTGCTTAATGAATCCAAAAGTTAATTACTGTGCCATGTAATCAGCACTGTAATTTAAGGAACAAAAATATCCATGTATTTTCTCTGTAAATATATGGCATTTCCCATGTCATTAAATAGCCAGTAATTACCAGGTAACTAAAGAATACATGCATTGTATTCTTTGTAGTAAGAAAGTAGTACCTGTTTTATTTTCTGGTAATGTGCCCCGTGATCCTGAAACTGAATAGCAATTGCTTGAGTCAAACTCTTATTGGAAAGTTGGTAAACTGAATAAGTGATATTTTCTCCCTACGTTTCATATTATCTGCTGTCTCGAAGACTCAGAGGCTGGGTACGTCTGCTCTCAGCTAAGAGGCAGGTGAACCTCAGGAGAATATTATATTGGATGCCACCACAAAGCCTTACTGAACCTCCAGTGTTCCTGGGGCTCTCCATTTCCCATGACTAGACCTAGCTGAAAAGTCAGAACCATTTATTTTTTAATATTGTCTTTGAATTTTTTTTAATTGTTCCCTAAGTGCCATGTACTGTGCAAATAATGATAGTTTATTTGGGAAAATATCATGAAAATTATCAAATAAATAGTTCAGCAAATATTCCTCCGCCATCCCCACCTGGGATAGTCTGTCTCATCATGAACTGACACACGTTTACACTACCATTCAGCGTGTAGTTACTTCTTCTTCTTCTTCTTCTTCTTTTTACAGATTTCCTCCTTATGACAGTAGCAGGCATGCATCAATGCCATACATTTAAAATTTCCTTTGGCACTGCGTTTTCCTGACAGCAGCACCATTGAGAATACATCTCTGACCAGAATCTCCGCTGTGCAATAGATTTCCTAGTGTAGGCTTTTATGACAGAGGCATGGTACACGTTGAATGTAATTAATCAGGAAGGATCCAAGTACAGAGAACAGAGTGATAGAATAGCAACATTTACCGAACCACTTGTAATTGTTGAAAGAGAGAGTATGGGAGAGGACTGGAATGGAGGTTGGGCTTTTCCATTAAACCTACAACAAACCTGAAAAATAGTTTCAAAAATTGGTTTATTTCAGAAAATAGTGAAAAGTTCAAGTTGGATCATATCTGGACTAAACGAATTTGTCTGCCGCCTAATTAAAAATTACAAGAAAGGTGAGAAAAATCTGTTGTGTTGAGAAACAATAGTAATGATTTTTTTCTTTTTGATTGAAAGAGAGAACTGTCCTGTAACCTACTATCTTATAAACTCTTCCACTTAACCTGGATGATACTGTAAGGTCCTGCCACCAAATTGCTATGTGGTTAATTATTTGTGCAAAGATGCTTCGCAAACTTCTTTAAGTGCATGGCTTCCAGCTTAATAGAATTTTCTACTATGTATGCTCAGTAAAGCATTTTCTTTTCTTTTTTTCAAAATCTGGCAGAGCAACGCTGCTTATCAAGTCCAAACTACCAAGTCTGAAGTCTCAGATTGCATCTATTTCTCACTTTTCCTCTCATAAGAATGTATTTTTTTTACAATAGAAAGAATGGATTTTTAAATATTTTCATAAGTCCAGAACATCAGAGGGGATTTTACTCAAATGTTTTAAGAATAGCAGAAGTGACAAAGAGTCCTGTGGCACCTTAAAGACTAACTAAAGTATTGAAGCATAAGCTTTTGTGGGCTAATACCTACTTCGTCGGATGCAAGCGGGTATTAGCCCACGAAAGCTTATGCTTTAATACTTTGGTTAGTCTTTAAAGTGCCACAGGACTCTTTGTCACTTCTGCTATTCCAGACTAACACGGCTAACACTAACCTCTCTGATTTTTAAGAATTGCCCACTTTTAGGCAAAAGCCAAACATAGAAAATTTCAGCTTATGGAATTTTAGAAAGTTACAGGCATGAGTTAAATAGAGATTGTTTTGTAACCTTTTCACTCTAGCATTTATATCCAAGGCATGATAATAATATGCACAATTAAAAATCTGAATGCTGTTAAGAGTGTATTTAATTGCCAAAAAGTCACATTTCCCCTCACTATGCCTGTTACTGATATCTGCTCTTCACTGTGGTCCAGGGAAAAATAAGATGATTTTACAAGTATTTTAGTCTTTACTGCTGTTTTCCTACTCTGCTTTCTTAATGCTGTATTATACTGTGTGTAGCAGAAGGCTGCCTCAGCAGTGTGAAACAGCTGGGAATATGAGCAGTGCTGGGATTAGTATTAAAATTTATTTGAAAAATAGTTTATAGTAAATATACCATCCAGGGTTAAGATAGTATTTGTCAGGACTCGAGAGGAAAATAGTGATGTCATAGAGTCATACAGTGCCAAAAAAAAAAAACCACCCCAAAGAACAAAAACCATCACCAGTGTGTCTCGGTGCCTGGGTCAACTGACTCAGACACACACTAAGGGGTTAAAAATAGTAGTGCAAACATTCCTGCTAGGCTGAACCCTGGGCTCTGAAATCCAGTGAGGGTGGGAGGATCTCAGTGTCCAGACTT
The DNA here is from genome assembly GCA_032164245.1 of Sternotherus odoratus. Taxonomy (NCBI): domain Eukaryota; kingdom Metazoa; phylum Chordata; order Testudines; family Kinosternidae; genus Sternotherus; species Sternotherus odoratus. The sequence goes on from JAVMKO010000004.1 coordinate 35,946,840, forward strand.
CAGCCGAACATCTACATTGCTTTTTTGAGACCCATAGTATGAGCCTGAGTCAGTTGACCCCAGCTCTGAGACTTGTTCTGTGGAGTATTTTTGGCAGGGTAAATGTACCCCCAGAGTTTAAGGCCATCTAGTCTAATCTCCTTATATCACAGGTCACCAACACCACCCAGTACCTGTATACTAAATCCCGTAATGGAAATAAGACTAAAGTCAGTGAGACTCACAGAAAACTAGACTATTATGTGCCACAGGCAGATACTAGGATGACCAAGGTGCACCAGTGCTCCAGGCCCTGCAGTGGCAGGGAAATGATTAAGTGAGATGTACTCAGATAATTCTGCCAAGTGACCCACACCCACATGCTGCACAGGAGAGCAAAAGCAAAAAAAATCCTCCCAAAATCAGAGTAACTGCCAATCTGGTCTGGGAAAAAATTCTTTTCCTGTTCCACATATGGTGATCGGTTAGACCCTGAGCATGAGAGTCGGCCAAGCATCTGAGAGAGAATGCCCAGTGTCACCTCAGAGTCCTGCCCACCCTGCCCAATGACCCATCTTCAGCCATGGTGTAGTCCATGATGATTCAGATGAAGGAAATAAAATCCCACTCCCGGAATACATTGCAGGGGGAAGAGGGTGAAACCTTTCTGACCACTCCCAGTGCTGGCTGAAACCCTGAAGCCTGAGCTTTAGGAACATAAGACATAAACCAGAAGTGAGTCACAAAGCTGCCGAGTCCCACGCCCACTCTCACAAGCAACCTCATCGTACAATTGCACTCATAAATTTGTCCAGCTCTCCTTTAAAACTCATGAAGTTGTTTGCCCTCCATCCCCCCTCCTCCATCCTCAAAACTCCTTCCAGAAACTCACCCCTCTGGTGGTTAGAAACCTTCTAATTTGAAGCATGAATTTCTTCATGGACAGTTTATATCTATTTGTTTTTGTGCCAACATTATTCTTTAGCTTAAATCGTTCTTCTCTCTCCCTAGTATTTATCCCATTAATGTATCAGGGACTGGGTTGGATGCTGGAAGATCAGGGACTGGGTTGGATGCTGAGAATTGAGATGGTGGCGTTTTAGGTCCAGGAGAGAACTGCAAAGGCCATGAAGAAGAGGATCAGAGATCTCATTAGAACAGCTGGTCTTGTGGAAAGGCAAAAGCACAGGGTCAGGTATCAGATTAGGTCCCAAATTGATCTCTTTTTTTGCAAGCACTACATGGAAATTGCACCTGTGCTAGTTTAAAAATCAAATTCAGCTTGACCCATAACATTTTGCCCATTTCTCCATCACTGTGGTGTTTTACGCCCCCTGATAATTCAACTTCATAGTTAGCAGGTACTATATTAAGGTGACTGGGAGACGTTCACTTTTATTTCTCTCAGTGCTATAGTTATTAAAACTGCAGTAGCAAAAGGACAGTATGCAATCATTACTGTGCATTTGTAACCAAAAGGGATAGGCACTTCATTATTATTTTTTTTAAACAAAAGCTTGGATTCTGGGGGAATTCAGCACAATCTCTGTGAAGTCCTAATTCCACGATTCCCTCTATTTGGAGAAATACTGACCCTGGCAGTGGGCCAGAAAGCAAAAATGGTATGCAGAGACAGCTCTGTTATTAAACTGTACTTAACTGTGGTAGGGGCTGAGCTCACCATTTCAGACTGAGAACATGGCCAAACAATGAAAATGTTATGACAATGGATCTCAATTAAATGTCTTTTACAGTAGTGTTTGCTACTTGACAATCACAGGAGAAGGGGGTAGTTTTTGATTTCTGCCTCTCTCTTGAAGTGGAAGCCTGGAAGGAGTGTTTGTAAAACTAAATAACTGAGTCAGGTATTTTTAAATGGACGAAAAATAATAATGAGAAAAATGTAAACTAAAAACCAGTCATTTTAGGTTAGGTAGTTTGCCTCGATCCAAATTGGGGTTTTCTTCTGTTTCCATTTGAAGGAGAAAAGAGCTTGCTTTGGTATATCATTTAAGTGGCTCATTTAGTGGGCCCTTCCGTTCTGCTGTCTACAAAAATAAAATGAAACATTCAAGCCATATCAATTTCATATGTGAGTCTAAAATACAATCTGTTGTATATTCACATCTAGAAGAAATAATTTTCCTAGTTAAATTGCCTGCCTATGCTTTTATTCCTTTTATTTTCAGATAGACACAAAAACAAACAACTGATGTGATTTCACAACTTTGCCACTGGTAATCAAAAATTGATCCATCATGAGATTCTAAAAGTAGTAATAACAATGTTAATACTTGCTATCCATTGACAATGTGCTTGGCAGACAGCACAAAATACCCTGGGAAACCAACATAAATGTTCTCTTTTACACCAATGTTTTGGTAATGGGGGGTGGGGAGTGCAAGTCTTTGTTGAAATGACATTGCATTTGTGAGCTATATGAGTTTTGACCATGGGCTTGAATGAAGAGAGTGTGGACAGCAGGTGAAGTGGGATCAGGGATGAAGGGGGTCAGGAGTCCTTCTGACATAAACTTGCCTTGCTAAATCCACAACTGAAAAGAAAATGAGAGCGCATGATGAAAGCTGTTCTGAGACTATATTTGCAACAGGACATTCATGTCATTTGACATATGGAACCTCTAAAACTAAACATATACAATTTTCACAATGCAGTTAAAAATTAGCCGTGCTGTGTTTGATTTACAGAGAATATCAACACATAAAAAGGCACTTAAGTAAACTGCTATGGGGCTAAGAGGAGTGGATGAAGGTGAGGGGAGCACTAATTTACTCTTTCAAAGGACAACATGATAGAAATGCTAGCTATGAAGTCATATAAATATTTGCTATTTTATTAGAAAAATATCGATAAATAGGTCAGGGAAGGGATTGTAATGAAACTAAGTACTTTTTGCTAGCATTTTATGATCTAGCATGTGCATGCTTCATCTCATTAATATAACAGAGCTCTTGTCTGACTAGATCAGGTTACTTAATGCCTTGCTTATTGCAGAATGATATGCTTTTGAAGAATGACTGACATCTGGCACCAGCCAACATCTTGAATTAAGATTGATTTTGACCAATCAAAACAAGGCAGATTGGACATTGTAAATCTCTTTAATGATACAAGTTCAGACGATGTGGGATGAATGCCAAACATTAATATCATGCTTGATGAATACTTCTGTGTTGTATTTGGCTGATGGGCCCCTGTATAAAACAACATGTGAAGCAAACAAAACTGGTAAACTTTGGCCTCCCCCTATTCATGAAAAGATAGACAATGGTTAATTTCTGCTAGATATGTTTTACCACAGATTATTCTATAAGCAGAAAACAGTTTTTGTAACTGTGGCGGGGTGACCGCCCGCCCCCTACCGGAAGGGGCTGGAAATTAAGGCTGGGAGCTAGCAGGCTTCCAGGCCTAATTGGGGAGTGGGCCCAGATGAGAGGCCATGCCCCAAACACTCCCAAGCCAGTATATAAGGGCTGGGAGGCTGAGAGGCAAAGACAGTCTCCTCTGTACCCAGAGGGAGACCGGCCTAGCTGCAGGAGCTGAAGCCAGGTACCTGAGTTAGGGCAGAGGGAGCTGGGCAAGCTCTAGCCAGAGAGCCCCAGGCCACCGGGCCTGACAGAAGGCCCGACCAGGAGTACCAGGGTTGCAGGGGGCAGCCCAGGGCTAAAGATAGCAGCAGCAGGCCAACCCTCCTTGCTGGTGATGAGAGGCCATGATACTGCAGTCTGCCCCAGTGAGCGGGGGCAAGTGGTGACTGGCAGTGGCACATTCTGAGGCGAGGTGGGGATAAGGGGTAGAGGGTTCCCCCAGGGAGGGGAGACCCTCAGACCAAAGGGGGTACTGCAGCGGTGCAGCACCCACAGTTAGAGGGCACCGGGGTCCGGGAGGGACACGGGGCCAGGAAAGAAGCAGGGCATCAACCTGCGGAGGGCGCTCCGGATGCTGGAGGAGCTGATTCCCCGATCGACCAGTGGGAGGCACCGCAGGGGTGAGTGGTGACCCTGTTACAGTAACTAACACTTTTCTTGATTATTAAAAACAATTGTTCATATATCTCAGTGAAAAGTCAGGATTATTGTCTTCTGGTGTGATACGTTGTGGGTGGAATCATAGCTACGTGATTTACAACATTCTAGGCAAGCTTAACAGCCTAAACAGGATTGTAGTTTCTGTGAAAATATTAAAAATGTTTAGGGGTAGAATATCTGTAATGCAGATCCTAAATGAAAGGGAACTCCTTGGAAAGCAATGGACCTGAAGAATGGGTGTGTGTCAAAGGTAAGAACTTGTAAATGAATTTTAGGTTATATACATTATATAAGAGAGGTTATGGAACCGGTCCATGTAGCACTAATTGAGAATATTTCTAGAATATTTCATATATTGTCACCTCAAAGAGCCATTTATATTGGAAGGAATTCAGAGATACAACAAAAATGATCAGGGTTAGAAGAAAATTTACAACAGCCAAAATGTGTTAAGCTTGGCTTTATGAGGACTGACAAGAGAAGATATGATATCCATATGTAAGTATTTGCAGGGCATTTTAAAGGCGGTGCATTTTTACAAACTGTGGAAGAAAAGATTGTTTAGGGTGGTTCAAAGTGGGTCTTCTTGGGAATAATGGGATGAAACTGAGCAGAATTTAGGCTGAAGGTCAAGAAAAAAAATCTGCATGGTCTGTTGAACTATGGAATGGTCCCCAAAGGAATACAGTGGAAGCTCTATTCCTTGAATCCTTTACACCTGTATTAAACAATGCACTTAAATGTATTGTGGAGAGCAGCCATGTATAGGTAGGAGAATATATTAGGTGACTTACTAGTAAGTTTCCATTTTTTATTTCTAGAATTGTCTGAAATATTTCTCCACATTGACTAAACTGAAAAATTTGGATATATTGCTTGGTTTTCTTTAGGGCCGTAATTTGTCATGGAGGCTACTGGTTTTGAAGTAACTGATGGTACAGAATTGGAGCACTTCATGGAGAGCTTGGGAAGAGATTTAGCCCCAGGGAGTGCATCAGAAACTGGGGAGCCTAGTTCCCTCAAAGGATTGACTGGCTCCACATGGATGAACACAGGGACTGCAGTTTGGACAGACTTCCCTGTTGGCTGTTTAAAGTGGGAGAGGTTCCTCCTGCATGTCCACAAAGGGGCCTGTAATGGTTTGACCCACTGTATGCATTTTGTATTGTTTGTTTTGTGATTGCAAGAAAACATTTTAAAAGTTATTTCCTTCTTTTGTTGAGTGACAAAGAAGCAAGGTCAATGTACTGTAAGAACTTGATGGTGGGGGGAAGGGAGAGAGCTCTTATTAGTACGTCTGGGAGTCTCAGTGACAGCCACAAGTCAACAACTACTTTTGCATAACAGTTGTGCTGCCAGTCCTGCTGATAACCTCAGTCCCTGGATTATATTACTGTTGACCCATAGAACCCTTTAATGAAATTTGACAATGACAAAGCGCCAAATGACAAGAGTAACATAACAATTCAGGCTGGTAGAAAAAAAACTTCCCCTTGGATTCTAAAACATCTGGTTGTGGCAATTTTGAGATTACAGTGATATGTCTCCTGAGAAAATATTGAAAGAAGGGTCTGAATTAATGCTGGAAACGTGTCTGTTGAAGCAAAGGAATCAAGAAGACAGCTGAAGTGATGACTGTTTCCTGGGATCTGTGTCCACAGACAGAATTCATAAACAAGCTTGGACAGTTTATCTGAAGACATATGCAGTATTACTAAATTTAAAATTGATTTGGGGACAATTTTAAGAATGTGACTCTGTTCTGGAAATAAACCTGGAATGAGATGAACCCTAAATTAGAGCAACATTCAAAGATAAAGCAGACAGATACATTGTCTGGGTCAATTTGAAAACTGTACTAGCTACAAACACAAAACATACATGCCTGATGCCTTTGTTACTAATGGGGCCACCAAAAGTAATCTAGATCAAACTGAAGGCAGTGAAGTGGGACATGGAAATGCACTGAGGAAGTTGGGACAGAGTTTGTTGAAGAGGTTTTGCTTAAAGGTGAACCAGTATATGTGAAATCTGTTGAAATAATGAATAATGAGGGGCCTGGAAAAGGATAAAGTTAGAAATTTGGCAGAAAAGACTAAGATGGAGGGGAGCTTTAGGGGGATATTTTTTTTCTTATTTCTAATAAAGTTCCTTGTCTAGTGTTAGAAGAAAGTGGCTCTATCTGTGATTCTTTACCATTATCACAAAACACCCACTTTTGTCTCTATCTTAATCTCTCTTTTTCTTTCCATTTTTCTTTCCATTTTTCTTTCCATTTTTCTTTCCATTTTTCTTTCCATTTTTCTACTGGAGATTCTCCCCTTCCACTAATGCAGCTATTCCTTAACTCTGTGCCTACTTGTGCTAAAAGAGACTGTGGACAAAAATCTGACCCTGAGACAAAAGAGTTCAGAGCAAGAAAAAAAACCCACCTCCATATGGGAGGAGCACTGATTGCAGAGGATGAATAGAAAATGGCTCCTTTCGGGGCAGACCTTTTTAGGGAAGGAGATCACAGCCAGAGGTATTTCTGGGCAGCCGCTTCTGTCTTCTGCCCGGTGAAGTTTACCAAATTGCAACAACTAGCAGTAAAGGTGACCTATAATATGATAGTACTATGTAGTAATTAATTGGAAAAAACATTGTAATGTCACTACTCCAAAATTCTGTTTCACTCCTCCTGTATGCAGCACTCTGGGCCACATTATTATTGTGCCTTTCCCAGTTTTTCAGATTAAATCTATTATTCAAAATGAGGCCCAATATAAGGATGAAGTTAAAACTTACTTACCATTTTTAACATGTGTATTAATCTTAAATTTAAAAAAGCATTAGTGTGGCTCAGAACAGTAAACCTGACTGACACTGACAAACCAAAATGTGGTTGAGCAAATGGCTATCTGATTTATCAACAGCAGGAAGGAGAAGGTTTGATATTTTGTCTACCCATTTTGGGGAAGCTGCTTGTAGGTTGAACAATTGGATGGTGAGAGGGAAAAGAAACCAATTTTGAGCAGTTCAATTTGCTGGTAGGTTATATATACAGATAAATAAAATTGCATAAGAATCTGAACCTATTGATGCTGATCTGAAATTCTTATCAAATCAGACTCTTTTGATCCTTCTTTGCAACCTTTTACTCTTCAGCTACTGGTCATTCTGAGAGGCAGAATCTTGAACTAACTAGATGGGCCATTGACCTGGTGTGACGTGACAATTCCTATGCAAACTCTGAAAGAAGAGGAGGCAAATTTTTACTTGAGTGAAATTAATGAATAAAATTATTCATCTATATAATTACTCTGGTTGCCCTCATTATTCATATACATGTCTAATCCATTTTAAGTAATAAAAGTTTATTATGAGTTGTGTAAAAGAGTATTTCTGTTAATGAGTTCTAAATTTGATGCTCTTCAGTTTCATTGAATAGTTCTTTGTTCTTGAATTATGAGAAGATAAATAGGGGAATTTGAATTATCAAAAAGGGCAATTTCATAGCAGATTGCTACTGTCATTGGTATTTGTTCATTGCTGAAAACATACATCATATAAGTAGCCCCTCTTTCTTACCCAGATTATTCCTTGGTCACTTGATAATATGATGAATGGCCCTCAGACCAATAGTAATTCAAGCCCATTTGGTTACTTTCTGAGAAGGGCTGGCCTTGCCATGAGGTAAACTGAGATGGCCGCCTCAGGTGCCAGACTGTGAGGGGTGCTACTAAGACCCAGAGTGTAGAAAATTGTGTCTGCTGCTGGTGCATATTTATTCTCTCTGCTCTAGATGCACAGAGATTATGGAGTGTCGTGCTGGAGGAAGGAGGACACAAGAGACCTTTCAAAGTTTTGGCCTAAGCAGGGGGGCAGGAGGGTTTCATTTGAGCTCCCCACCTCAGGTGCCAAAATGTTGGGGGCTGTTTCTGAGCTGTGAAAAAGAGTCTGAAATTTGAAGATATGAAGGTGAGTGAATATGGCAACATACATGGAATATGAGATCCATCCGGAATTACACCAGTATTATAGAATCATAGAATATCAGGGTTGGAAGTGACCTCAGGAGGTCATCTAGTCCCACCCACTTCTCAAAGCAGGACCAATCCCCAACTAAGTGATCCTACAAAGTTAAAAATAAGCTGTTTCATTGAAAACCTGATGACATTCAGAGCAGAAAAAAGACAAAGGTTATAATTGCAAAACTGAACTATGCTGATAAAGCTACCTTTTAAAAACAGGTCTGGATAATTTTTTTCCCATCAGTGAAATTGCTGAAAAGCCATAAATAATTGACTGTTCAGAAGCCAGCAACAGAAACTGAAGTTGGAAGTGCTGTTTGCACAGGTGGTTAACCTACGGGGAGGCTCAATACTTACCCTGTCGTTCATATCAATTATTCTGAGATGTCTGTTCAGTGTCTGCCAGTTTTGATAACTGAAGCCTTTTTAGAAACTGCCGACACAACATTTATCAAATTATCTTTAGGGTACAGAACACTTTCTTTATAGGAACATAATGAGCATAGATACAGGATAAGCTGCAAGGACAGTGAAACAGTCCAATTAAGAAACAGCCCCACATTTACAGGAGTCTAACTATAAACAGAAAGTGGGAACCCAGAATGCTGTGCTTACAAGGGGTTGTATGGACTTCTGTATAAACAATGAAATTCAAGCAATTATCCCTATAGGTACCAAGGGATTTACCTGTCTTTTGAAAAAGCCTAATTTTTATGAAGCCTGTAGTCTGGCCCAGATGCTGCCGTGAATAAGATACCACACACAGAGATCTGTTTAAAGTGAAGGCTGCAACTTTCTTTGTGTGGCTCCTCCCCATGAAAACTAAGTCCATAGTGGTTTCCAGACCGAAAGCTTTAAAGATAGTCCTTAAGAGGAGGCTACATCTAGCCCTCTCCTGTGAAGTCCTCCTGGGGATCAAGATCAAGAAGGCTCCTTGTGGGCAGAATGAGGATTTCAGTGGCATCTTCCAGTGTTGACAAGTCCCATATATTTGGTGTTTTTCTTAAAGTTCCAGCTCACAAAGTCAAGTGATCTTTCATTACTGAAGGAAAGGAAAGAAAAGACTTCTGTCCTCATGGTTAGGGAGAAACACTCAGTTCACATTTCAGGCCAACCTGAAACCTTAAAAACCAGAAAGCAAATAAAAAGCTCCCTATACTTTTTTAATTATCTAAAAAAATCACACTATTTTAAAGCTCATCTCATGGTTTTTGGAAGCTGAGATATGCCTTTTGATCCTTGGGGTTGACAACCCTGCAGTGAAGATTTTCTGTTGCTTAGCAATGCACAGCAAGGGTCAAGCCAATGCCCAGACTCCAGCAACAACTCTAATCCCCTTCAACCTCAGTTAACCTATACTGATCTGTATGAACCATGAATCTGTGCTAGCCTGCCATACAGCAATGCCAAATAATCCTCAACACCACCTCACCATTACCCATCTTCCCCTGTGTGCACTGAGACAACCCCCACCCATCACTAGGTGCCAATTTGCAAAGTGGGAAAAGTCCTTTTTACTCCCCTCCATATGATGCCCATAAGGTGTATCATTAGGCCCCCATGAGAAGGGGCAATCAGGTTGTGGGAGTGGGAACTATGTGCCCTGATCTCTGACCAAATGCTCTCCATGCACGAAGGCTGAAGAGGGAGGAAAAGGCTCTGCTGCTCCTCCCCATGCTAACTAGAATTTCAGAGATCTCTTGTGCCCAGATGTTCATCTACCTAAACAATGGTAGTAGCATCACTCATTTTACTATTAACGTATATGCCAATAGCTTCTAAATCTTTTTGAACTTTTGGTTAACTGCTCCGGCTCCTGTTGAAGTCAATGGTGAAACCCCCAGGGGGAAACATCCAGTGGGGGCAGGATAAGAAACTTATTTACTATATACTTCTGTGGGGGAGGGGGAAGAGGACTGGTTGATGCATATGAATTGTATAGGAAGTGAGTGCATGGGTGGGTGGGTGGGTGGGTGGGCATAGGTGAAAAACAAGTGGAGTCTGGCTCCAAGGTCCCCGTCATGATCTAGCACTGCTAAGCCAATTTGAAAGGGGAGGCAAGTTGCATTAGGAAAGGGTAGAGTGAGAATGAAGTAGGGAAATTAGTCTGTGCATTGCTCCTGGGGCACCACAACTACATGCTGCTGGTGCCAGTGCAGCTCATAGCAATTGTAGAAAAGTGCACCGAATACTGCGGATATGAAGGTAACCTAATCTATCTATAGATGCAAAAATAAGTGCAGCCAGTGTACATTGATATTTGCAGTCAGTGGCTGATTAAGCTTATGCAAGCCAGTAAAAAAACCCTAAAAACAACCCCCCCCCCCACAACCTTCACCAATGAGTAATCTTCAATATTTTAAAAAGACTAAATGTATCTTTTTTCAGGTCAGACAAATTGTATTTTTAAAGGAAAGTGATTTAACATATGGATTTCTGATACCACATTATAGGCCTCATGGTGTCTGGGAGTTAATGTCCAGATTGTATCCACTTACATCAACACAAACTTTATGTTAAGAAATGGGCAACAATCCCCAAAAACTTCAAGCCTGTTTGCATTAAATTCACAAATGTGCATGTCTCTCTGTGTGCTACTACGGGCTTGGTAGCAAACATTTTTTTCCCTTGGAGCATACAGTAAAAATTAATGTCCATCCTATAATCAAATAAAATGAACATAATGGCCTAAAACGTTTCGCTGGAGGAATGTAGCTTACATAGTCACCAAAGGGATTGTATAACCACTGGCATCATACAGTGCTCCGTAACATTGCCAAGCTGAATGCAGAAGAGAACCAGAATGTGTTCAGCAAACAGACCAAATTACCCCATCACTGACCTGGAGGGTACTCCTCCTCAGTCAGCCTTTACCTCACTGATGGGAAAGTGGGAATAAGGCTTACATTACAGCTGCATGTGAGGTATCTAATTGAAGAAAGTCATTGTTGTGATGTGAAAAGCCTTTAATGTTCATCATTGAAATGGTAGGGGCAAATGACAGAGCCCCATTTCTAGTTGTGCTTGTGGCCACAGAGGATCAGAGTAAAAATCACGAGAATGCATGTGGGTTAGGCTATCTGAATCAGTGCCATAAAATAGAAATTCATTCAAAATGGTCAACCCTGAAAAAATATCTCATGTAGAAACTTTTCCAGTGCCAGCTATTTGTGCCACTATTGACTAATAACAAAAGTTTGAGCAGAGAGTGGGCAGAGTACTATATACAACACACACACACAATACAAAACATAAAGAATAAACAAAGCAGGGTGACACTATGAAAAGTTTACGTGGATTATATGAAATATATCAGTATTTATTCTACACATGTCGCAATTGTGATATTTAAATTACACATTCCAGAACCCTTAAAATGAGTATCTATGAGATAGCGTATCGCACATTTTGACCTCCTCTTACACAGTCACTTACACTGTGTCCACAAGCTCTCTCTCCCAGGATTACTGCTAAGAAACCCAAAGCTGTGACCAGCTGTCAAACAATTATCTTTAAAAGAAAAAAGGATACCCTAAAAGTTTGTTTTAACCAGAAAGGCCAAGAGGGGAAAGGATAACAAACAAGTAAATACATTGTCCCAAATCCTAATCTGGGGCAATAGTCAGTCCTAGACCTATGATAGTTTAAAGTCTAATATCTCCATAATCACAAAATCAAGGAATTCGGGCTGTGTCGTTAGGACATGATTCAGCTCCTCTTAAAGTCAATGTGACTCTTTCCATTGACCCTCATGGCAGTCTTATTAGTAGCCCTGATGGATCATAAAATATCATTCCTAACAGCTGGGATAGTATTTTGTATGGAGAAGCTATTTCAGATCATATTAGACTGAGGTTTTCTAAAATTTGTTGCTTATGTTACTGTCCTTCCAAGGTCTGTATGTTTGGTTTCATGGTATAGAAGGATATGGAGAACAGAGCCTGTAACACTTATTTTAAACTTTCCAGAAAATAGAACTTCGATAAAATCAGTAGTTTATGCAGAATACACAAAGGTACTGTGTGATATCCAGTTTTATTGGCACTTATTTAGGATGACCTGCCTAACATTCTTGTGCATGGCTTTGCTCTTGAGACTAATGTTGTCATTTCATACCTCTGCCAATAAACTCTTTATATATCACACCACATGATCATGTACTCATTCTGTATTCTTTATAGGATACCTTTTATGCCAAAATAGCTTTGGGGGATTATCGAATCCATAATATGTAGTGAAGTACAAGCTTTCATTCAACTAGAAATCTTTTTTAAAAGATCCATATAGCCATGCAAAATCATGTATTTAACTTAGAGGGCCCAGTGGCTTGCAAACTCAAACAATTTACGTGAACTCTGCAGACTCACAAAATAGATTGCAAGGTGCACAAGATCTTGTCCCCTGTTGCATTCTTACTCATTTGAGTTGTCTGCTATTTGTAGTATTATTCTTCTCTACTGCTGTAATATATAACAACTCTAATGGCCAGGATGATAACAATCCAATTGGACAGATGTATATGTTCTTTTCCCTCGTTTAAAGACATTTTAAATAGCTGAGATGCTAGAGATGGACATAAAGAATCAGTATCTCTTCCACCAGTGATTGCCATCAATAATCATTATGAACAATTGTTGTATGGGATAATCTGCTCTCTCTACCTCTATTTTTCCCCCAATTAGACTCGACAGTTACATGAACTATTGGGGGACCCTGATCTCTAACAGGACTATCATGTCACTATCTGTCTTCCAACAGTTTGTATAAATAAGTACATGCCTTGTGCTGTTTTTGCACCAGGGAGGTTTTTTTATTCTTTCTTTAGTTTTCATTCAGAAATTTAGAAGTGACAAAGAGTCCTGTGGCACCTTAAAGACTAACTAAAGTATTGAAGCATAAGCTTTCGTGGGCTAATACCCACTTCGTCGGATGCATGCCTAACGTTCTTGTGCATGGCTTTGCTCTTGAGATTAATGTTGTAATTTCATACCTCTGCCAATAAACTCTTTATATATCACACCACATGATCATGTACCCACATGCATCTGACGAAGTGGGTATTGGCCCACGAAAGCTTATGCTTCAATACTTTAGTTGTCTTTAAGGTGCCATAGGACTCTTTGTCACTTCTGCTATTCCAGACTAACACGGCTACCTCTCTGATTCAGAAATGTAGGTGATTTATTCAATATCTTCCATATAATGAGCCAGGACTAGTAGATCTGACAGGGACATTTACATTCAATTTCTACATCTTGGTATCACTTCAATTAATACCTATGCTATTAGCAACATTTTCCTAAATTCTTATAGACAACATTGGAACTAGAACAGTGTCATTCTTTGGACAAAGACTGCTCTGAAGCGTTGAAAATCACACCTAAATACAAGCTACATATATCCCCTGTAACTCCAGCACCACCTTGTAATTTTTCATGCCCTAGGTGATTGTTGCTAACTCTGCACCCTGCATCCCAAAGTTGTCTATGGTGGAGTGCAAAACCAGCATTGTGACTAACGTATTATGATTAAGGGTGTTATTGAACATTTTATTTGAACATGCTAATTCTTAGGAAAAAGGAAAATGGGAGAGTCATGAAGAGGGAAGTGAGAGTAAAATACCAAGGCAGAAGGCAGTGTTTTGTATTGCAAACACACTTTCGGTTGCCATAATTAATGCAACTATTATGAAGAATGAATGTGCTAGAATAATGGTGAACTGTTCTAAGAGAAGAGCTTTCATATGCAAACTTTTATATACATTCATCTCCACATTTTGTTTAAAACCTGAGAGAGAGAAATTGTGTCATGACTCATGGAGCAATGAAGAAGTTAAGAACTTGGTAGTCTCATTTTTTCATTGTTGTTGCAAAGTGCCTGTTCTCTAAAAGCCTGCCAGGAAGTCCAGGGATGAATTTTGCAGCTCATAGATTGATTTGATGGTAAATAATTCAAACAACATCAACTCACCCAACAAAATATCAAAAGTCCCTGTTAGATTGAAAGAGGTGAAAATAAAATTCAGGGATCACATCTATGACAAACCTCCATCATTTGTCAAAACACATTCAAATACAAACAGACCGAAACAGGCATTTTTCTAAAGAATACTCTTTATAATTCTTTTGACATGTCTAGTTTGGGGACCTTGAATCTTTTGAGTTGTCACATTGGTTTATACATGCCAACCAAATAAAAATGCTTTGGGAAAACCTCTGCCCCCCCACCCCACTTTGCTCCTGTTGGTATTTATTATTTGTATTGAGATAGAGCCTAGGGTCCTGAATCAGGGGTCATGGCTCTATGTGCTAGGCACGGTAGAGATGCATAAGAAAAACATGATCCGTGCCCCTAAAATGGTTACATTTTAATTTGTGTGTATTATATCATGGCAAATTATCATAGAACCCTGTGTAAAACCCCAGCCAGAAAACACATCTAGGTAGCAAGCAGAACCAGAGTCTGGAAGGATCACATCTTCTTCTCTTATGGACTACGCGGAAGTGGGAAACTCTTTGGTGACAAGATTGTCATAGAGGGGCTAGATTCTAACTCCTTTACTCACATTGTGATTTCAGTGGAGCTACTCATGAAATGCGGTGCTGCTCAGTCTGAGTAAGGATGACAGAAGCTTGCCTTCTCAGAAGCAACTTCAAACAGCTGGTCACTTAAAATAATAAATCATCCGGTTTTGCACTCCTTAAATGTAATTCTACCATATTCTCTGTTTGCAGATTTCTTAATTTAATCTGATTTCTTTCCTGTTGCTCTCATTGTGGTGACTCCATCTTCTTCACTTGGGTTCCTGGTCAAACTGGTCTGGACAGGACACCTCTATTACTGATAATCATGTGTTGCTCAATGTGACAGCCAGTGAGTATGCTGTGCAGAGCAATGAAGGCAGATACACAAGTTTCTTCACTCTCACAAAGAAAGCTTATTGCCTATGCCATGTTTCTGGCATGAAGTGAGAAAGTGATCTTGCTGGGTTTCCCAGCTGCCCTCTCACCTGCAGTAACCAGTTAAATCTCCATATTTAATCTACCAGAGTACATATGGTACAGTAAAGATAGTGAACTCTTGCCAAGGACTGCTTACTGCCTTGTCTCCTGGGGTGGAAAAAGAACAAATTCTTGATTACAGGATAAGAGAATAAATCTCTCAAAGAATTTAACAAGGATAAAATGCCCAATAAAGTGAGTTTCCAGACTTCAGCCTAGCATTTGCTTGGAGAAGGGAATTACAGTAAGACACACAAAGATCTGCTGAAGTAGATTAGAACTGAACATTAACAGAGTTCAATAGAGACAAAGTATACAACTGGTCACTATAATAAAGACAATTTCATTATGCTCAGTTAATAAGATTATTTTTTTTCCTGGGGGAATAACTTAAAAACATTTTTAAACACAAGTGTTTAAGTAATTAGCAACACCAGAAGAATGAAAGGGTCTGAATGCTATTAGGGCCATTGAAAATTTTAATCTAGCGTTACAAGTTTCTAGTGAGACAAGAAAATAAAAATCAGTTCCGTAGCTGAGTCATCATTCTCATGTCATTAAATTCTAAGAAAAACTCTCTCTTTCACTGCTATCTGCATCTATCATAACAGAGACTCCGTAGCTGTGTTCTACAGCCCCTTAGGGGTATGTGAATACTTTGTGGGGGGTCCGAAAAGGGCCTGAACTTTTCCTGTAAAATCTATGCATTTATACAAGATCAAGAGCAGTTGTAGCATCAGGAAATATTTAGGGGATTTTCAAAATTAGATATGTAAAATTGTATGTGAAATAATGTTGTAGGAGACCTACATTAAAGACCCTATTCTGAATCAGTCTTTCCTGCCAAAAAATAATAATAAATAAATCAAAATGTCTGTGTTATATATTGATGCAGAACAAGAGAACTTTTCGAAATCTCAATTTTTTCCCAGGATGGGAAACTGTTTCCTGCCCGACTGTAGTGCAGAGGACACGGGTGTAAATGAATTTGTTATGGTCTTTTTTAATTAGAAAAGCAGATCCTTGGTTTCATAAACTTTAGAACTTCTTTATGAGAAGAGCTCGATTACATTCAGGATCCCTTCATGGAAGATTCTGGGCAAACTCAGCATGCCATGGTTTCACACTGAAGACTCACAGTCTTCACTCTCCTCATTCAACTGAATAAAAGTCTGTTCCTAGGCAATTCAAAAAATTGAAACCCTGGAAAGTCAAAGAAACAGAGTCTACTGATGAATCTTTGTGCGACACCCATAATATTAGTGCTTTTTAACACTTCTGCAGTTAAATGCAGCATTATCCCAAATGAAGCCCTTTTTGATATCACAGAACAGCCAATAAAAATGATGTAGCAATGTTCTCTTATACATTGCAGGAGCTTGCAAAGTATTAATCTGGTTCCTGCTTTCTACTGTACATATACTGTGAAAAACAACTCAAAATATAAGAAAAAACTTCCAGGAAATCTGTAAAGGTAAAATAGATGTTTCTGCATGCAAACGTACATAAATTCAAACATTTATAGGTTCTAATTTTGTTTTGCTGCAGAAAATTTAAGGAACACATTGCTTATTTCACATCATTTTCATCAGGAAGGAGTTTATTGGGGAAAAAGGTGATCTTTAACTTTTATCCCCCTTCTGTCAAGTATGTCATAGTGTATTGTAGAAATAAATAGATATTGGCTGAGACATTTTCCTAAACCTAGCTCTTTACAGTTCTTTTGACATGTCTAGTTTGGAGACCTTGAGGTCTTTGGAGTTGTCACACTGATTTATTAATGCCAAAAGAAGCAGCAAACCTTAGGGATAAAATACTATAAAACCTTAGGACAAACGTTTTTATTTCCACATTTCAGTAAATTCAAGATTATAAATATTCATAAGATCCTGTTCCTTTTTTTAAAAAAATGCATATAATTGACTATAGTCATGTGTTGGCATTGCCAACTGTCATATTAAAATAATATCTAATATTTGAACAGTAACTTATCCAACTGAAATAACAAAGGAGTCTGCAGATAAATCAGGGACTTTCAAATTTAGCCTGGATGCTGTATTAATACTACAACAGCAAGTGATGGGCGAACTAGATTGGATAAAATATGGAACTGGCTAAACTTTCACCCAAAAGTGAAATGAGTTTCCAAAGAAGTTTTAATTTTTTTTTTATGAATTTCTCCCCTTCAGTTTTCAGCCAGAGGCAGAAGTTCCAGATGCAACAACAAAAGTAATTTTCATACTATTTCCATCTTCTGTGAAGCTAAAAGCTACCAGAAATTTTGCAAAGAAGCCAGCTTTCAGCACACTTTCAATCTGGTTTCTCACCCAAAGAGGTTCAGATAAGCATCAACTGGCATATGAGAGTGAGTGTCTGATCAGAAGACCTTCATAAACATCTAGGAAAAAAGTTCAGCTAAATTGTGTGTGGGGAAGAGTTACAGATCCTTGCGAATGATCTGTGAACAATAAGAGAAATTTGAGAATTGACCCGTAGACAGAAATTATTGAAGAGCAGATTTTCAAATGTGGGACCTATGTTTTGTTTGCCAAATGTGTGCGTGCAGCTGATTTGAGACTGGGTTAAACAATAAGCAATCATGGAGGAATAAAGTGAGAAATTCAAGGTGACTGCCAAAAAAACATTCAGAACAGTGCTCTCAGCCTTGCAGCTCCTATCTCTAATTTTCAGTTACTTGAACTGCTCTTTCTGCTCTTTATAGCAATGTTTCAAGTGTTGTAATCTATAAATGGAAACCAACAAGAACCAAAATAATCTGTGCAAATGTGTTTCTTAATTTTAACATTCTGCCTTTATTTGGTTTTTGTTTCCTCACTGTGTCAGATTAAGATTCACAAGTACACAGCATCACTGAAATGTGCACTGTATTTGGAATTGTGTTCCCACTCTGTTTTCCAGTCCTGCTTTAGTCACTGACGAGCAAGGGCCCCTTTTGAATTAATCACAATGTCACAAAGAGCACGAAAGCCATGAAATGCTACAATTACCATGAAGAAAGTATAGCTGATGCATTTCAGAGTTAAATGTGTTAAATCCAGGGTAGCGTATGATATGTTTTGTTCGATCAGCAACAAATATACAAAAAAGTGAAGGTTCCATTTGTCTTAGAAAAGATTGCAAATCTGACACCTATTCACCAGAAATAATGTGGATTTAGCATGCACATTCCAATGCGGGACCAAGATAGTTGCTTTCACAGATATGTGCAATGAATGATTTTATCTTATCTTTTCATTGTGGCACTGCTGTCATATGAAGCATAAAGTTCTGACAATTCTTGGAGAAGAAAGTGAAAGTTACTGTAAGAGGTGCAGGAAAATTCCAGAAAGTGGAATTTCAGTCTTAATTGTCAGTTGCTAATACTAAAAAATTTATCAGGCATTAAAACAACGAGTAGCCACATTATTTACACAGTTCCTTTAGAATTTGGCTCCAAGAATTTTACAACAGAAGGCAGATTCTTAAAATCCTCAGTCTTCTGTGAACTAAACTCTCATATTAGTGTGATGTATACAACTCTCTCTAATCTTACCACTGTGATTTCTCAGGTTAATCTTTTTTCCCCTTCTTGTCATACCTGTTACAGGCACTTCTTTCTCTGACACAATAAACTGTAATCTGGGATTTTGTAATCTGGGATTTTGCTTCTCCATTCAAGGGTTCTTGCTGACACATCTGTGCGTAAAGCTTTGGGTGTCTGGATTTGCAATACTGCAACCCAATTTCTTCACACAGGCCCCAATTCAACAAAGCATGTTCCTTAAGCATGTTCCTTGTGCTTGCATGCTTTATTTTTTCAAATTTTAGCAACTACATAGTGTATTTTGTTAAAATTGGAAAGTGGGAAAATAAAGAGCAATTCTAGTAATAGTTATTCATCTTCAATATAAACTAGTACTTCATAAATACCAAAAGGCCAATTGATTGAATATAATCTGGATTTCTGTACAATAGATTTAGAAATTCAGAACTGCTCACTCTAAATCTGCCTCAATATATATGAACTTTAGAATGTATGGAACAGGAGAGAGTGACATTTTTTTTCATTAAAATTCTAGTAGAAGAAAAGGCATCTCTTTGAAGAATTAAGGGAAATGCAGCATATTAGATCCTGCAAACCCCCCCCTCCCCAGGAATCTTGTTCCCATTGGATGCTTTGCCATTACAAGGGTCACTGGCTCCCTCTTCTAAAAGACAACACAGGAGGTTTAAACTCTGGACAGAAGCATCTTTTCTAGAACAAGTGGCCTGCTAAATTGTTCATTATGTGACAATAGGATGAGAAGACACTCTCCCTGGTGCCTGCCGTACATTGCCCTTGAAATTCTGAATCTGGGATGCCCTAGACAGCACTTGGCTTGGAACCCCTGACTACACCTAACCAATCCTCAAACTACCTAAAATTCCATAAAGTTAAATTAATAGTCTGATTGCATTTGAAATACTGGAGGAAGTTTCAATAAATAAACAAATTGGAAATAGGAAGGCAATTAAAATGTTCAAGTCCCTTGAGAGACTGACCTCTTGTGTTAAAGCTAGTAGAGACTACGTACTATATATACTCATTCATAAGCCGAATATTTTTGGTAAAAAAGTGAAGCATCAAAGAGCAGCGGTCGGCTTACAAATAGGTGTACATCAAAATTTGATGATTTTAAACTCTATGGAATTATTGAATTGAATAACTAATACAGTGTCATTTTGTTTACCTAGAGTGCCCACAGTTCCCATTGGCTGGGAACTACAAACCACCGCCACAGGGAGCTGAGAGGCTCCGTGCCTGCAGATGCTCCAAGTAAACAAAAGGTCCCGACCCACCAGTGGTTTACCCTGATGGGCTGGGAGCCAAAGGTGGCAAACCCCTGAAATACAGGGTCGGCTTATGAAAAGGTCATACAGTTTTTGCTGTTTTTACCTATCCATCTTGTGGGGTCGGCTTGTAAACGAATGGGCTAATGAATGAGTATAAACGGTATATCATAGAAGAGGTGTTCAGAACAGTTGAGGAAGGAATAGCTGGAAAGAGCTATCAAAAGTAAATACTCCCATCTGAGCAACTCACAATCTTTAATATAATCATCTTCACAACACTCCTTTTTACAGAGGGGGGACTGAGGCACAGAGGGACTAAGCGACTCATCCGAAGTCGCACAATAAGTCTGTAGTTGAGCCAGGGACTTGAAGCCAGACCTCCCAGGACCATCCTTCCTTTCTATAAATAATGAGATGACACAGAGCAAGAAGAAATTACAGCTTGACACCATGGCGAAATAATCCAACGATAAGATCAGGCACACTATGGACTGTGATAATCTTCCAAAGGAAATGATGGAACCGCCTTTATTAGAGTTTAATAATACTCGGGCAAGATAGAACGGTCAGGAAGACAGTCAGCCTGTCTTCTGGCAAGGAGGTGGGCTGACTGATTTACATTAACAGGACTTTTCTATCTCTACGCTTTATAATTTTGTAAGGCAGCAAAATAAAAGTAAGGTGGCCAACTAGACAGCCTAGGGGGAATCATTTTACATTCAGTTTGTTGCTCTTTAAAAGACAAGATCGGAAGCAGATGTGCAAAAAAGAAAATAAAAATGTAGGCAGGAAGGAATACCTCAGGCTATGGCTGTACCTATTGTGCTAGTTAATGTGGCGTCCACAAGGAATATTGATTTAATTACAGCTCACAGCCAGCATGTGAGCTTATCTTTTAAAAATGATGTCTTTCCAATCTTATGTAACCAGGGAATATGGTTTTTTGCACAGTTCAAAATGGACAAAAAGCTGGCATAACAAATCATGTCTAAAATGAATAAGGTCATTGTCCACTTGGCACACCAGCTACCAAATAGAACTGAAAACATTGTCCAGATTGTTTCTTTGGGCCCAGCAGTCACGAAGTGGCAAACTAAAGGAAAGCCAGGAATCAATATGGTCTGGTGGCCTCAGCTCAGCAGAGAATGAATGCTCCCTTGACGCAAAATCCTGCAGACCTTATTCAAGCAAAACTCCCACTGAAAATTGAAATTGGGAAATCCTGTCTAATATTTAGTCCCATTCCTTCAGAGGACTACATTAATACACTGCCTGCAAAGAGCCCCATTAATTCCACCATTACCACAGGATTGTGGAAGAGGCCTGGAAGAAAGCAGTTTAAAGCTGGCTACATCAGCCTTACACAACCTGGGGGATCATATGCATGGATAAGCCTCAGCTGCTGCATTGGGACAGCTTTCTGGCTAGTTTGGCTCTGTGTTTATTAACTTATTTTGAAAGGTATCAAATGTCAATACAGCAAAATGGACAAATATTTATCAAATAAATAAAATTATCTACATTTTTTTCAAATCTCAAAAGGTTTTTTCTGACAGTTCAGATCAGGTCAATTCTGATTGTAAATGAATCTGTTCATACATCTGAACTGAAAAATGATCAGATACTTGAAATTATGCTGAGGAATAAGCAGGCCAAAACCAAGGTTGCAAAACTCTGGGTTATTTTAGAGGCCAGAGCTGTTACCAGAGAACAGAAAGTTATTTTTGGCCTACTGAGAGATTATAGGTATTTATCCTAGAGATTTTCCAAAGTTTCTGCTGTGCCAGCTGACCTGATACAGAAAGGGGGAGAGGGTCTGGTGCTATAAAAGATGCCTTTAGGACTATTTAAAAAATTATGTACAGCTCCTGTGTGTCAGGGCTCACATTTCTCAGGCAAGTTTATTGTCCAGCCGGATGCATCAGAAATTAGAATGTCAAGAAACTGATGGTAAAGAGTATCCAGTATTGTATATCACCAGGAAATTGTTCCCAGGGGTAAAAAGATATGCAATAACAATGAAAAAATGTTTCACTATAAACTGGGCTTTGAAAGCACTTTCTTGTTATTTCTTAGAAAATGAGTGTGCTTTGGTAAAAGATCATCAGCCCTCAATATGAATTAATTTAATGTGGGAAAGATATGCCCACATAAGACAGTACAGTATATGGTCTGAGTAGCACACATTTACACCCATCCTTATTAAGCAAAGCATGTAGGCACATGCTTAAGTCCTATTAAAGTTAGGCATGAATTTTAGTGCCTTCCTGAATCTGGATGGACTTAAACATGTGCTTTGCCCTTTCCTCAATCAGAGCTCTACAGATGTTGACCAAATAATGTGACAGATCTGAGATGGAAATGTTTGAGAGAACAAGATTCCCTTCAGGCTTGGGTAATTTGCAGTGTTCTAAAGGTGACCTTACTATCCTCATTGTGTTCTCTTCACTATGGTGAAAAAAGCCTCTATTGATAACATACTGTTTATAACTCTAATTAGGAAATAATTCATGAAAATAAACATTTAAAGTACTGTGTGTGACCATTGAAAAAAGGTTCTGTGTGTCTCTTTTGCCTTTGTCTGTACCCCACATTTCTCCACCCCTTTGTCCACCCAAAATATCTGTTTAGCCTTTACATTAGTAGAAGCTTAAAATATTTGGTATAGAAAATCTGGCATCAATTTTGGTATCAAGAAGCCAGAGTTTGTGTTGTTTTCTGAAAGATCCGTGTGTCAAATGGCACAACCTGGAAGCTGTCTATTTTAAAATTGATTTTCAAAGCTTAGATCAATTTTGAATTATAAAAAGTACATATTTAGCTTCTGAGTTACTTCCTATCATTCTCACATCCCTGCCAACTAACCAGCTATGGTTTGAACATACCTAAATTTTAACATAAAGTTTAAAATTCTTTTTATCCACCATGATATTCCCCTAGCTCTGCTGGGTTCCCTAGAGATGTCCCAGAATGCATCTTTCAAAGAAGTTAATAATTGCAGAAGGGTCAATGGTTGATTCACCTCTTTTCTTTCTGATGTACCAGAATGATGGGAAAGAATGAAGGAGGTGGAAGAAGAGGTCATTGAAAATCAGCATGTAGCTCTGTTCCTAACTCTAAAATGATCTAATCTTTTCAGTTCATCTTTAGAGAGACCAGCTTTTATTTCCCCACCCTTCTCTGCCTGATCTGTTTATCTAATTTTACACCAACTTCTTTGATCTGAAAATCAAGCTGAAAAGATGAGGAGTATTGGCTTTCTCATGACATGTGTGATATTTCTGATCCTGTCTGATACTGCAAGAATTCTTTTGATTTTCTTGTAAAATTTCACCAGATCCATTTCTGATATAGAAAATAAATCAAAGTGCAGAGGTGTGAGATCAATATAAGTAAAAATATGAGTTAGTTGTAGCAGAGTTGATACAATTAGGGATTTCATTAAGACCAAGCTAATTTTCATTATTGACCAAATTGAATCCAGTCTGCAGAGCAGGAAAGTTTCTGTAAAAGGATTCATGTTCTGCTCCAACTATCTCAAATAAAACTCTTTCTACTATTAATATACTCAATAACATTAATTATCATACTTGTATTATTACAATGATCTTCAAGAATTTCTCATACCACACTATAAACATACAGCCCTTGGAAATGTAGCTACCTATGAGGCAGAGGCACATGTTATGTTGTATAATAGCAAAGGAAATGTGTAGTTCTGGTCAAGCATACCAGGCCAAACCTCTTTTCTAAGGAAAAGAAATGTGGGATCTTAAACACTGATGCAGAGCAGATATGACCTTAAGTACTGAGTGCAAAAAGTTAGGCACCTGAATCCATATTTAGGCACCAAAATAAGTGCCCTGATTTTCTGTAGTTTTGGAACTAAATGAGAGCAATGGTGACGCATAACCTCTGAACAGCTGACTAACTTTGAATTGAGCTTTGATTGACTTTTTTGGCCTGAATCCCAAAGATCTCTTCTAAAAGACACAGTAAACAGCATGGAACTCATTTTATTAGCTTCAGAAACATGATCAGCCATCTGACCCTCATGTTAATGTTAATGTTGTACTATACAGTTCAACTAGTGGTAACGAGTGGAGTGAAATATATATATTCCTCCCTTTTTTCAAACCGCATACACAAATTAGGGTTTAAACAGCAAACTGTATATTTGCTCAAGAATTTCATCTAATTCCACTCTTATCTCAGAAAAAAACACATTTAAACATAAAATAGTAAACTCCCTTTTTCCAAGACTCTAGCTTGTTGACATTGAACTCACACAGTTCTTACGCTGTCTGCTCCAGCCGACATGGCGCTCTTAGATCAACAATCCCAGCTGTTTTTTTAATTCTCTTGGGAGCCAAAATTTAAATAAAGCTAAATATTAGGTCTGTGTTTAAATCTATTTTATAAATATTGTCATTAATTTAAAAGAGATGCTTGTTTGATTTTTCATTTTACTTTTATTGTTGATCCTTTCAGCCTTGTTTTTAATATTGATTTTAGGATGCCCATAATAAGTGTTTATTTTGTCCTACTTATGTGTCACTGTTTTTCAACTATGATGAAATTCTTCTAGTAGCTACATTATTTATTTATTTGGGGTCAATGGAGAGCTAAGCAGCAACAGTGAATGTGTATTGCAATAATTGGACCCCTCATTAAAGTTACATTGCAGCATGGCTCAGCAGAAAGGCACAACGATTGGGAGTCTGTAGATTGGGGATCTATTCCCAGTTCTGGTACTGTCTTGTTGAGATATATTGATGAAGTCACTTACCTCACTGATCCTTACTTTCACCACTTATGAAATGATGATAATGATACTTGCCAAACTTTGTGAAGCACTTGGAGATCTACTGATGAAGGCTGCAATTCTGATGTAAGATGCCACAGAGTATACTACATTTATATGAGCCCCAGCCACTGTAATGGCCATTTGGGTGCAGACACATTTTGACACCTGGTGGAATCATGAGATTACACTCAGTAGTTCTAGGGACTGAATCAGGACTTTAGCAGTCTTGGGGACTGGGGACATCCAACTTTGTCACAGCTTAGTATATTGACTACAATGTCTGCAGTATAGAGAAAGTAAACCAGGTAATTATTTACCCTCTCATAATACATGGAAAAAGTAACATATTTAAAAGGAAATATGTTTTTACACAATCCATAATTAATCTGTGGAACTCATTGCTATAGGATTTTCACGGAGGATTCAAAACAGTATCAGCAAAAAGCTGCTGCTGTAAATTGAATCAGCTCCATTTACTTCATTTGAGCTTGGTCAATTTACACCAACAGACTATTTGGATCTTAAAATTATGGTCCTTCCATATCACAATTTCCATTCTCATTACTGCTATTTCTTTTGCTTGACCATTCACTGATGTCGCAGTCAATAATTTGTAATATTGCAATTCACTATCATGAAATGGATTGGGCTGTCATAACCACAACATTATTTCCTTCAATTAATCTAGAGTCACAGTAGTTTAGTAATCAGTAATGAAAGGACAGGAAGCATATAATAAATACATATCAATTTAATATTCATTTTGTAACCGATGATTATTTAAAAGTTTGAGTGTGAAGAGGGTGTAATTACTACTTGTAACCAAGTGAACAAGTCATTTTGATAAAATAGTTTGCTAATGAAAAGTATCTGACACTATTTATTTTTAACACAAAGCTTGTGAACACATTTATGCTACGGATTTGTTTTATTCCTTTAGAACAATTGTGTATCAGGCAATCCAGGTTGGGCAGATACTGTAGCATTGCCTTCCTGTCATTGTATGCCAGGAAGCGCTGGTTGGCCCCTTTGGCAGTTCTCGTATGTCCTGTTACTTGTATTTTTCCTCTCTCATTTCTGGAACATGTTATTTACAACTAGACTAACAGGAAAAGAAAGCTGTTACTTCATGTGAGGTGAACAATGCCTGAGTTTTTGAAGAAGTGGCAGCTATATCTCTACTAAAATACTCTCCTACTGGCTCATCAATCTTTGAGCATCTAATTTTCATCATAGAGTGAATTCATTATTCATTACCAGTAGCTGATTCCATGTTCAACAGCATATATATTTCAGTAAGTGACATAGTAGAGAGATGTCAAGAATCAGCAAGGTAGCCGTGTTAGTCTGGAATAGCAGAGGTAACAAAGTCCTGTGGCACCTTAAAGACTAACTATAAAGTTTTGAAGCATAAGCTTTCGTGGGCTAATACCCACTTCGTTGGATGCAAGCATGCTTGCATCCGACGAAGTGGGTATTAGCCCACGAAAGCTTATGCTTCAAAACTTTATAGTTAGTCTTTAAGGTGCCACAGGACTTTGTTACCTCCAGTAGAGAGATGGTATAATAAGTAACATGTAAAGTCAAAATGCTACATTAAACATTATCAGCAAAATACTGTGCATGTGGAGGACTATCCCCCCAAAAGCTATATGTGGAAGGGGAGCAAGTGAATTGACAGCTATGATGTCAGTAAATCTAGAGGATGTAGCCTTCCCTCCACCCTCTCTGCCACTTATCTGAAGTAAAACGGAAACCTTTAATGGAAAATGTCTGCACTGGAGGTTCATAGAAACTGGGTCACATATTTATATAAAATAAAAATCAATTCTTCATTGTGTTTTGCACCACTAACATAATACACTATTAAATGCAATGGAATATATCTGTTTTATTAAAGGAGGAATATGAGGAGAATTCACTGTGGACCTGAGGCAGTTACATTAAGACCACTCTAAGTGAATCAGTGCTTGAAAATCAGAAACCAAATTAACGTTAGTAGTTCAGTCTTCTCATCCTTTCATATGGTCTTTTGTCAATCATTACATGCCATAGTGAACTGGCATGCCCAGAAGCTCAAACTTTGTCAGTCCGTGATGCTTACTGAAAGATCAAATTATCAATAGGAGTGGAAGATTATAACTGGCAAGGCTGGAACAATGTAAGGTAACTGGGTCATGTTGGTGTCTGTGTAGGAATCTACCATGGATTGGTATTAATGGCAGGAAGAAGTGCAATGTTAAAAATATTGGGACAGGAGAGAGAAGATTGGCCCTGGTGAATGAGAACAGAAGAAGAGATAACAGATATGATTGGGGCCATAGACCTCAAAGTCTTATGGATCAGTAAGAAAGACAGGGCAGCAGAAGTGAAAAAGGTAGTGAGACAGAGTTGGGAAGAATACTATATGCAGAAAAAAGGTAAAGGATGAAAGTTTCATGTGCGGCATGACTTGTAAATTGACAAACGAGAAATACACAGTGTGCCCAGACATAGGTACAACGCTGGACAACAGGGAGGGTATTATGTTGCATGTGCAGTACCCTGAGGTAGATCTTCTGCTTTCTCACATAGAGCAAACATGTAGCTAGCATGGAAAGACAGTTTCATATTTATACCAACCGTTTGAAATTGAAGGGACATAATTGGTTATTCTGATTGGCTGCTAGATAGTTCTCTTTCAAGTCCTTAGATAAGATGGCATAATTGGAGGACAAAATGCAGTATATATATATTTGATTTTTGCTTAAGTTCTACACAATTTTAATCAAAGAAAAACAACTAAAATCCAAACCCGGTCCAGTTGCATCATATAAAGCAATTGGTCATGACTACAAACTATAACTACAAACTATGCCAAAAGTTAAATTTGAATAAACAAAACAAAACTGCTCTGTAGCATCCACTAATGATATCCAGAGTCCAGCTGTTCAAAAGTTTTCTATATTCATTTTAACCAAAATTTTCATTGAAATTTTAACTTTTGTCAAAAAAAAGGGATGAAGTTTTCATTAAAATTAAGTCCTGTATTTTAATCAGTTCTAGTTCAAGTGTGCATGTTGAAAGGAAGCTTCCAGGGCTTTAATAATAATTCTGTGCAACATATGCTGTTAAGTGTTGATGAATCAAACTTTTAGCTCTCTGGGCAGGAACTGTGCACTCCTGGGTGTCTGGACAGTGTCTAGCACATTATGGATGTTCTTAGCATTTGCACGACATGCCTCAGGTGGCACATGACCAGGATTCATCCCCGAATTTGGTTTTCTGGTTGAAACACTAGTTTCCCAGGCTTGGGCCAGCTGCTGATGCGGAGTGTGACATCAACACTGATCCATGGCAGAGTATAAATAATAATTATATTGTTATTATATTAGGTGATTTTGGATAATGACACTTGATATCCTGAGCCATTTTCTTAAAATTCTTTCAATATCCAATCTATTGTATGCTGGGAGCGGTGGAAAAGGGCCCTCAAAATTCCCTGTCAAAGCCTGTTGGAAATTCAATTTTGTGTATTCTAAATTTAATCAAAAGACATCAGTGCTTAGCTCTGCATTCTAAAATGACGTTTAAGGCTCACACATTGCATATTCCTGTGAAGATCTTTCAGATGACCTGATCTGAGAAAGGTGCTAAGAAAATGTAAATCACAATTTAGACACTTAAATGGTCTGTCCAAAAATCTCATGCTAAAATTGTTATCACTACCAGTGACAACAGGATAGCCCCTTTGATTGTCTCTAGTATTTAAGATTTGAATGGCCCTTGTTGATTAAGCTGGGGTTGGATCTACTTCTGCAGGCTAAGAGCCAAATCCTTATTTGGTATAATGAAAGTAGGCTGATTTATACCAGTTGAGAATTTAGCTCTAGGAGAGAATGGATTTGGCTAGAGAAGCTTTGGTACCCACATCAGTTCAAACATAGCGACCTCAAACACATCCACTGTGTCTATCTGGGGGTTCCTTAATTCTAATTCTCAGCATGTGACTGTGCTGATTACTGATCTTCTGATCTAGAGGCACTACTTCTAGAGTGCTGAGCTTCACAAAACCTACAGCAGTTTTTGTGTGGATTCTGTATTTCACGAACTGGTTGGGGTCCATGGGAGATACCTAGAGGTTCTGGCACACTGGAAATCCTGTGCAATGTCAACTGGACAGTCATCTTAATTACCTACTAGGAAGCCTGCAATTTTTTTAAGGTTTCCTCCTCTTGATGTTCCTGGATATGAAAAGCATACACTGTTTGCCTTTTGCTTAATATAGTTTGCATTGACCATGTAAGCAATAAAGGAAGAAGAGGTGAAATCACATATTTCACACTCTCTTTTCACACAAAGTGATGCTTTGGAGGGCTGGAAAGAAAATCTTAATTATAGTTGTGAATGTTGATATTTGGAACTAACATAAATTTACTGCAGATGTATTAGAAAAATAAATGGATATATCCAAAATAAAAGCTCTATAAATAATAAAATTATTAGCTGTAAAATGTTATTTTTCTTCTTTATTTCTACTTTTCTTGGCTCTTGTATAAAGATTAGGTTCTGTCCTTGAAATGGAAATAAATAGCTGTAGATGAAATTATCCAAACTTATGGGAAACAGAAGCTATTTATAGGCTCAACATTCTTGGTGTCCCCTTATACTTGATTCTTTTCTGCAGCTAATCAGTTTTAATGAAAACATCCTTGGTGGATAATATAACCTAGTTGGCAGTAATAACGGGAAGAAGGAGACAATGAATATATTTCTTATTAAAGGTTCTTTAACCAGTAACTATATATTTTAAGCTTGTGTTACAGCAGATCTCTAATAAGAAAGATCAATCTTGGGTCAATCTTGTAATTCTAGACCTTGCCTGTATAAGGCTAGCTATAGTACATGCTTCAAACAGCAAAACATAGTATCTTTGTCTTATATACAAGAAAAAGTGAAAAGTAGTAACGTGTGCACTAACCCCAACCACTGTAATGGCTTGCATATCTACAGTGATGGACATGAGTAAGGTAGCTATGCTCATTAAATATCCTTGGGACAATTCCTACATTAGTCTCTAAACCTTGTTAGTAAATTATAAAAAACAAAAGAGTAAAAATGTTTTCTTCACACACAATCTGATTTGCTATTCTACCTCTTTTACCTGGAGATACATGAGTCAACTGCAAGATCCCTTCCTGGTTCATGTTCCAAAAGCCTGATTTATTGTGACTAAAAGTGGAGCTGTTTTATTATGAAAAATTGGGGGGCAGCAGGGAGATATTAAATTTTTTTCCCTTCAGTTTTTCACACTTTTATACCTTCAAAGAAACTCAAGAACCAACATTGCCATGTACAAGGGCCTGATTCTGATTTCACACCAGTCTTAAATCCTTAATCTGAATTGAGTAACTCCTTATTTATAATGATGTAACTGAGATCAGATTTAAGCCAACAATGCAATGGGCCAACTGAAGTCACAGTGCAATTCTACAGTCTTTTCCTGCATTTATTTCTTGAAAAATGCTGCTCATCTAAATCAAGATTTCTCTATAAACTATCTTTAAGATGCGATAAATTGATCGCCAATGGTGCCCCTGTCAACTCCGGAACTCCAGCTCACCAGAGTTGTTGGGGGAGCCTGCTGCCAAGCGCCACCGCCATGAGGATGGAAGGTAAGTCTGCCAAAGATATGCTGACTTCAGCTGCATTATTCACATAGCTGAAGTTGCATATCTTCGGTTGATCCCTCTCCCTACCAGCCCTACGAAACACAATATTGCAGGAATAGAAGGCTTTATGAAGAGAAATTAGTTAAGCAGCATCATATGTGAAAAGTCATGTGACGCTGTCTCATCGGTATGCAGGTTGCACCCATAAAGAATTATGTTCAATACAGCCTAAAAGCTCTACTTCTTTACTTCATGAGCAGAGAATATGTTTGTGGAGTCCTGTGGGTCAGATTGCTTATTCATCACAGGAAGAGATTCTTTAAAAAGTGCTCCTCACAAAAATCTTCGGCAATCCTGTGTAGAATCGTGGAGCATGTTACACTCCAGCTAATGAAAATTTAGTAAAAAATTGTCCAAGATCACTATGCTCTTTCAACCCAACACTAGACTTTGTGATTGTTAGAATAGATAACATCGAATGAGATATTAGGCATCCTCACAGAAACCCCTTGATCCACATTATTGAACAGAACTGCGAGATCTAAATAAATCTACAAGTGAATCACAGCTGGTTATGGCAGTGACCATATATAATTTTAATCAGTGCAGCTCTAGTGCTCCACGTGCCAGACTGGAATTAGAGAGCAGATGGAAAGTGTTCATACAATGAATACTCAGAGAGGTCTGACAGATGCCGCAACTCTCTTGAGCATATTAGGTAGATGCAATATGCTACCAACCAAGTGAATTAAGATTGTGATTTAGTGTTACTGAAGTGCGTTTTGAATCCAGTAGGGAGATGATGAGTGGAAAGAGAGGACAAATTAATAAAGTCTTAGTAGTGAAAATATTCCAAACATATATGCAATACTCCAGTTTTCACCTTTCCCCAGTAAATTAAAGCAAACTCCAGGTAAGAGATGGAAGGGAGAGCAGAATGTGGAGGGTACAAGAACATCCTATCTGGGCACAGGGATTTACAACACTGATCTCCAATGAGACCAAAAAAGAAAAGGATGCAATCTTCACCTCTCCTCCCTATGCGAATATAAACAGGGACCAAGGGGAACACCTCTTCTCCCCACCTTCACGAAGGAACCAAGGGAGTGATGCACCAGGACAGTGGGGGGCTTCTTTACATCTCCCAACAGACTAGACGAAGTGAAACCAGTAGAATCCTACTTTTTCTTCATTCTTTGCTATGTCTTGGGAACTGGAGGTATTGGGTGCTGGGAAATCTTCATCCTCTCTCAGTGAAACCATACCACAAGGGATTTATTACAAATAGAGGTGCTATTGAGACTGAGATTATATTTTTGTTCAAAGGCCACGTCTAGAATCTAGTGAAATCTATGGTTATGCAAGAAGTGAGAAAAGATGCTCATAATGGTCCCTTCTGGTTTCAAATTCGATGAATCGATTAATGACTACCTTTTGAATCTGATTGTCAAAAGATTCCTTTGTCTTTGTACTTATTTTTGCTTCACTTTCTTCAGTTAATAGATCTGAACCACATTGTACCAGTGGAGAATTTGGCCTTGGGTTTTTACATGCTCCTATGTGCATTTTTGCTGGCTTTGACTGTTCTGTTAGGGCCAAACCCAAATTCTACTGAAGGCAACGGGAGTCTTTACACAGACTTCAGTGCCTTTTGTATCGGTCCCTTACTGTATATGCATTTTTTACAAAGTTGATGCTGGTGTTTGCAATGTCATAAATGCCAGACAGAGCATGATTTGCTTTCTTGGCATTTTATCTAGGGAAAGCAAAGGTGGTGTTAGATTTGACACTGCACTTTGAAGGAGCTCCTGGGTTTCTGGGAATGCCCAGGCTGAGTTATCTATGCAGCAAGAATTTCTGTGGAAAGAGTTTAGCTAAGCAGAAAGTTTTAGGATGCCACACATCCTATAGGACACTCTGCAGTGTCAGCCTCCCTGTTGGGTCTCTCAAACGGAGAAGCAGAAACTGGAGGCATGTTCCTGAGCTAGTCATGTAGCAGGCCAGGTATTACAGCCTGACAGTGATATGTTTGCTCGCTTTCTTTTTCTTTTAAACAAATAAATGCCCATTGATTGCTATGAATTATTTCTTACTGTTAAATAAAAGTGTCATCTTGAATCCAGCCTCATTCCTCATTGAAAGATAGATTTATCTTACCACTTCATTCCTATTTCTTAAATAAAGGGTTGACAAATGAGATTTGTCTACCATATGCTACCCCTAGAAGGGGTTGTCTGCATTTTAGCTGACCTCTGACTCTTTAAGCCTGAACCCATCCTTTAGTTAGAGGTTAATACACATTTTTTCAGCTCTCAAGATCCTGTTCTCCTCTTGTACTGACATAAATGATAAGTAACACCATTGAGATCAATGGAACTACACAGATGTTAGACTTGTATGGGAAAAGAATCAGAATCTCATTCACATGGTACAATATTTGTGACTCAAAATGTAAAAAAGGAGTTTTGATTTTCTCACAGATAAAATTTAAATCAAAATCGCACCTGGTGATCCCCGTGACTTTTTGATTTTTTTAAAGTTATGACAGGTGAGGTTTTCATTCTATAATTACAATATTTGTCATTGTTGTAAGTAAAGCAGTAAAACATTATTGAGAAAAAAGCCTCCAGGATGAAGTCAGCAGAATTCAGAACTTGCACAGTAATGGGAAGGGTATTTTACTTTGGCAAGTGCCCTGTTCTCCATGCATTACTTCTCTCTTGTTTTTCCTGAGCAGTTCTTGGTGGTAGAGAAAGAGAAATTAGTTGATTAAAAAAATAAACTGAGTTCAGGTATTGAATGCCATATTAATAATTTTTAAAAATAGCTGTCATCTGAAATATACTACAGTCCAAGTAGGCACTTTAATGAAAGTGCCAAGTAGTCCATGTAGGCACTATCATCATATCTCCCTCCCCACAGGCTTTCCTCTTCACTCATCCCTATTTTAACAACAAACTTTTAGTTTAGGAGGCAGCAGCAGACTTCAAACTGACAGAGAGAAGGGGAATCTGAAAAATGCTCTTCTAGAGTTGCCTGATCACTCTTGTGACAGGATTGGGAGAAGAGGATTGTGGATAGTTCCAGTACTGCTATGGGAAAGGACAACAGTGGTGGTAGCTGGTAGACTTGGGGATGGAAAGCAGGAATAGTCAGACTTGAGTATCTTTTATTTAGAACATCTGAGTATCATTCACACACAAAAATACCCTTGACTGTGAGCTTCTTCTGGTGCTGAATAGCAATCTCTTCCTCCATCAATTTTTCTCCTTTGGGACAGTACAAAGTAAAAGATATAGTATCTACACATGTATAACACTTTTCAGTTGAGGAGCTCAGCGTACCTTCCACAAACAATAACCAATTATGTCTCACAACACTTGAGAGAGGAAGGCAAGCATGGTTATTATACACATTTTACAAATGGAGGCGAGTGGGGCATTGAAGAGTTAAGTAGTTTGTTCAAGATCATGCAGGGAATCAGTGACAAATAGGAATAGAATCCAGGAGTCCTGTGCTGAAACCACTAAGCTCTTGATGCTTTTCTGGAGGGAGAAAAAAGGACATTCTTTCCTACTTTTTCTCAGCTCATTTCTGAGTAAAGATCAGGAGGTTTTCTATATGCCAGGTTATATTCAGGAGTCACATCAGATACAAGATGGTGATGGACCCTGTTGGCCAGCAGTTGAGCACCTGAATATCCACTGCCGGGTACCTTGTGGAATCAGTGACAACAGAGAAAACTGAGTGCATGATGGGTGTAAAATGTTATTAAGCAAAGTTATAGCATTTTACACACATTGCTGAGTAAGGTCCTGGCCAATGGAGAATCAGGCTCTTACAATTTTAATGATTTAAAACAATGTTTTGTTTTGTATTGCTGTCAGGTGTACTAATAAAGTGCCAAAGCACATAGTCATTCAACTCCGAGACTATGTTAAAATCCGTATGTTTCCTTTTAAGTGCTCAGTGAAGGAAAATTAAATAATTCTACATATTCCAATAAACTTTCTGGCTCATTTCAGGGCATTGTTACCATCCAGTTCACATCCAGCCAGTAGAGGGGTCCATGAACGACCAGGACAGGAAGGAGAAAGTCAAACCTGATATTGGTGGCTCCAGTCTCAGGAGGGATCCAGAAGCTGCGGGGAGTGGGAGTAGGATCAGCAGGCCAGAGCCAGCAGCCTGGGATCAGGCAAGGAAGCTTGGGAGTGGGGAAAGAAAGTCTGGAGAGCCCCTGGTGCTGGCAGGGGACACCAATAATCACCAGCGATTTTACACTGCTAAACAGCCTGGATTAACCCATATGCACTTGCACAGATGGGGACCCTCCGACCACCAGAGGTCTGGGGGGGCGGGGGGAGGCAAAATTCTTTCACCTGACCCTGCTGCCAAGGTTTGAGGTCCACTATTGACCTTTAAAATGGTTCTAAATGAATAAGGATACTACTCCACTCTACATCTCTAGCTTATCTTTTAAACCTCTCACTCCATCAATGAGCAAATATTAAAACCAACTATTTTTACAGCCATCTAAAATCAATTTTTGGTACCTCCTCCATTGGCTTTGTCTGTGCCAGCAGTTAAATAACAAACACTAGAACTATGCTTTGCTAACATATTAGCTTTAAAGTATTAGGTGTTAAATGAAGTTAGCCTAAACAATTTATCTCCATTATGCAAAGAGGGATAGGGAAAGCAATATTTTCTCATTGGAAAATTCCAAATAGATTGTGAAAAATATTTACTTCCATGCCTCAAAAATCTATTACCAGTCTTGGGGAATATACAATTCTGTAACCCTACTGAAAATATTTGTCAATATCCTAGGCCTAATTCTCAGCTAATCTCTTCATCCCAAAAAGCAAAGGATTTCATGATTTGGTTCATCAGAGTGTGCCCATCATGCCTCATAATAGCAAGCTATTTTTATGATAGGAAAGAAATATGTTTAATAACTTGATAACTAGACATGGGAGTTTGACCCAGAGTTCAGCTAATAGCAGGTTTATGACATTTTGAAGTAGTATTGAAGGTAAATGACCAAATCTGATCAACACCCCATAAATCTAATGATGATTAAGTAACATTGTATTTGGCAATGCACAACTAACCATGTAATAACTCTGTAATTTCTTACACATGGGTTCTCTCATGCCCTATAAAATAATGGGTTACCAATAATCCCAATAATCTTAAATATAAGACTTCTGAGAGACCATTCATTGTTAATGTTCTTTTAGTTTGGAACAGAAATCATGGGTAATATCTATAAAAATGAACCTTGATTGGTAACTTGCTTGCTCTTCATTAGTATTTCCTTGCACTGGTGGTACATCTGAGTTATGTATTAATATATCCTAGGCTATTTGTAGGATATTATTATAAATGATAAAATAACTTTTAACTCTGCAGGCTTGCACAGAGACCTATGTGTGTGTTGCCCAAGTTCACACAGCAAATCAGTTGACAGCACCTGTATAATAACATTCTGATTGCCCAAGTTCCAGTCAAATACCCTAGTGACTTAAGGTTGCCTTAAGTTATCTTGATAGTCTATCGCAGTTGAATTAATAATAAGAATTGATGACTCCGATTATTTGCCCCATGTCAAGAAGCTCAGGAAAGGTACTAGCGTGAGACCAGTGTAAACCTGAAATCCCCTGCTTCTCCAGATTCAGTACAGGCAGTGGTAGTGGTCAACATACCTTATGAACCTCTAGGATAAAAGGTTAGTTTTATTTCTCTATGCATTCAGTCTTTTGCCTCTCTATAGAGAGTGCCAATAAAGAAGCTCCTTGGAGGTTTTCTAAGTAGTGGTGCTTTTTAAAATATTATTTCTACAATCAATGGGCTGTTTGAGAGATTTTTAAATTTATTCTTGTGTTACAGTCATGCCTTGAGACCCCAACCCCGATCAGGGTCTCATTTTGCTCAACATCGTACAAACACGTAGTGAGAGACATTCTGTACCCGTAAGAGTTAAATAGACAAGACAGCTGAGAAGAGAAACAGAGGCAGAGAGAGATCAAGTGACTTTCCCAAAAAACACAAAGCAGGTCAGAGCCAATGGTGGTACTAGCCTCTTCCCAGTGGAAAGGCTAGATAGAAAATTGGGCTAAGGGGGTAAGAGCTGCCCAGCTCTGAAGGCAGTGCTCCCCCAGCAGCAGCAGAGAAGTAAGGACGGTACAGTATGAGATTGCCACCCTTGCTTCTCCAAATTCTCCACTGCTGCTTGTCTTCAGACTACAGCTGAGTGCTTGGCCTGAAGTCATGGCTCTACACCCACCCAGCTCTGAAAGCAGTGCCGCTGCCAGCAGCAGTGGAAAAGTAAGAGTGGCAATGCCTTAGCACGCTACCCTTACTTCTGTGTAATGTTTGACCTTTACACTGGGAGGGGGGCTACAGAGGGAGCTAAGCAGAGGTGAAAGTAACCCAGTACGCCCCGGTACGGCATACCGGCAAGAGCCGATGCGTTGTACCAGGGTGGATCAGCTTCCTCAGGTGTAATTTAAAGGGCCTGGGGCTCCCAGCAGCGGCTGGAGGCCCAGGCCCTTTAAATTGCTGCCAGAGCGGGAGCCACTACTGCCCGGGCCCTTTAAACTGCTGCGGGAGCCCGGGGGAGGCTGCGGCGGGGTCTGGAGGCACTGAAAAGGGCCTGGGGCTGTAGCGGCGCACCGGGCTCTTTAAATAGCTCTCGGAGCCCCGTCGCCGCTTCCTGTCTCCGCGGAGCCCCGCTGCCGGAGCCCTGGGGAGGCTGCGGCGGGGCTCCAAGAGCTATTCAAAGAGCCCGGTGCGCCACTACTGCCCGGGCCCTTTAAACTGCCACCGGACCCCACCGCAGCCTCCCCCGGGCTCCCGCAGCAGTTTAAAGGGCCCAGGTAGTAGTGGCGCACCGGGCTTTTTAAATAGCTCTAGTAGCCCTGCCGCAGCCTCCCCTGGGCTCCGGCAGCGGGGCTCCGCAGGGACGGGAGCCCTGTTTCTGGAACCTTAAGGAAGCGGCGGCGGGACTCCGAGAGCTATTTAAAGAGCCTGCTACCGCCCCAGGCCCTTTAAACAGCCCCTGGAGGCGGGCCGGGGGGGGGGGGAGGGAGGAGGCCCCTTACCGGTACGGGGCTGAGCTGGGGCTGGCTTTGACCCCTCTGGCCCCACCCCTTCCGGGGGTCAGAGCTGTCCCCAGCCAAGCCCCCGTACTGGTAAGAAAGTTAATTTACTTTCACCTCTAGAGCTAAGGCACATTTTGGGGAGGCTCTAGCTCCAGCAAGCCCCCCCAACTGCCAGCCCTGTGCAGATATAGGAATATAAGGGTTTCCTGGCTCCCATTGCAGAACCCCGGCCAGTGTAGTATGTTGTCTTCATAACCAAACTGCATAACCTTTCCTGTCCTAATGAATTGAATTAAATAAGATAGAGAACAAAACCTAATCACTTTGGCAACATTTGAATCTAGCTCCATATTTAATGCCTGACAATTTCTCTGTAATTGACCAATCAGACCCAGTATTTGGAAAAATACAGATATGACTCCAGATTTGAACTTAGCCACTCAGAATCATCTCTGATTAAAAAGAACAGGTATCGCCACAATAGCTCAATCCTGCATCATTAAGGTCAATGTGAGTTTTGTCACTGACTTTAATGGGAGTAGTCTGAAAGTAACACTCAATTTGCATGTTTAGGGGCCAATCCCCTAGTCTGCTAAGCACTTCAAGTGACCTTGACATTGCTCAGTACCTCAGAGGACTGGATCCTAAGGAGCACAAGACTTGAGGTAATTTAGAAATGAATGTAGTCCTGTCAATCAAGAAAATATTTTGGTTCATTCTTTCTTATTTTCTTTGTATGGTTTTCAGTTTTCAAAAAGTCCGTGTTCTATTTATAACTAATCAACTCTGGTATATTTTGTACAGCCAGTGTACTGGAAATATGATTGTAATAACAGTCTTTCCTTGAAATAACAATAAATTATTCCCTAAGTTATTGAAAGGCAAACTGTAATTATATAGCACACAATATTGCTCATTAAGAGATATTTAATTTGAGGGCAATGACCTCCCAGATCTGATCGGTGCAGATCTCTGGATTGGGCCAAAATTTTTAGGAAAAAAGAATTTTAAACTTCAGTGAAATGAAAAAGGACTTTTAATTAACAAAAGAAGCTTTTTTGTTTCTTTCAGAAAAATATAAAACCAAACAAAATCATGCCAAACAAACAAATATGCTAAACAAACTCTGTTTTACAGACGGAAGGTAGCAAACCAGAAATTCAGTATATGATACCATAGTCTTTCCTTTGAGAATATTCATTTTGAGGTTCAGGGTATTGGAAATAAAAAAATAAAACATACTTTATTTATTTATAAATTAGCTTTTCAGAGATTAAAACTATTTATCTTATTTATTATCAGTTTCTAAATACATAATGTTAATACAATTCCATTGGACCAGATTCTGCATCCTAATTCACATGAGGAGTCCTTTTGACTTCAGTGGGACTAGTTAAATGACTAAGAGATGCAGAATCAAGCCCAAGATTAGCAACTTTCATCATCTCACAAATTAACAATAATCAATGGCCTAATTCTGCAAACACTAATGTCAGTAACATGATTTCACCTCTGTAGAAAAGTGCAATAAGACTGCTGACATAAATGAAGACAGTCTGCAAGTAAATGTTTGCCGAATTGGGCCTTATGTAATTATATATTCTCTTTGGACACTGCTAGGATTAGCATATCATTAAAATTCCTTTGATCAACTCTGTTTGTCAGGTAAATGGACTGGGAAGAGAATGGAACCATCTGGTCCCAGAAAGAAAAGTAAATTCCAGTTGACTAAACCCACTGGAAACCACAGATAGGGCTGTGATAGATGTTCATGAATAAGAGCAATATTTGATTCACAAAATACAATAGTCCTCAAAATTCACTTTTGAATCTAAAATATTTTTTAAAAATTTGTGTTGGTATGGTATACAGCTGTGGGAGCACAGAAAATAATGGAATTTGTTTGTTCTGACATTTTACTATTTTTTGCATTTAAAAATAAAAAAAAATAAAAAAAAATCACATTTGATTTTCTGTGATTCCTTCCAGACATTTCTTCTCAATGGCATCAGATGCATTCTGTAGAGAGATGTTCATATCCCTTAAAGCAGTGGTCCCCAACCTTTTTATCCACGCGGACCGGTCAACGCTGGAGAATTTTACTGCAGCCCGGGGGGGGGGGGGGCGTGGTTTATAATATTGCATGTCCACCGAAAAGCCGTCGAATACATTAACTCCGACGCAGAAGCGATCACGGCGGCGCTAAGTGCCCCGCGGCGCAGAGGGAGGGAAAGTGGCGGCGGCCCGGTCATATGTCCGCCGAAAAGCCACGAATTAGCTCCGATGCGGAAGCGATCACGTCGGCGCTGAGTTCCCCGCGGCGCTGCTGAAGGGAAAGCAGCCGCGGCCCGGTACCGATTGATCCGGGGGTTGGGGACCAGTGCCTTAAAGGATGTATGGATACAAACAATACCTCTCACAGGTCCGATCATATCTGCTGTGTAAATAAGAATTTTTCAAAACACTTTGTAATGTGTCTCATTACTAGGGTTTGTACATATTTGTTAAAAGATTAAATTTAAATATTGGGACTGGATTCTGTGCTTTGTGCCCTATAATTGGCACAGCTAACCATAGGAGGATCACTGCAGTATATGGGAATCTGCAGCAATGTAGCTCTGAGAGAAATCCTCTACAAATCCCTTTCCAATCTGCTGGTTAGGACTTCTCTATGGCCCAGTGTGATGGGTTGGGATCACAAAAACCCCCTTAGGAGCTGCCATCTGATGTTCCAAGGCTACTCCTGCCTCAGTTTTCCTGCCCAAACAGCTTAGGACCTCAGTACCCTGCCAGGTCTGAGCCACATCCACCAACAGCTATGGGCTTGCCCGGAAACAGGCAGGAAGTATTCTTACCTCTGGCACTCAGATGCTCAACTCCCAATGGGGTCAAACCCTGAATAAATTTGCTTTGCCCTGTATAAAGCTTACACAGGGCAAACTCATAGATGATTCACCCTTTATAACAATACAGCAACACATACCCTAGGTTAATTAATGGTTATTTATACTCACAATCCAGTGACCGTGAGTCATGCTTTGGTTCCTTCTTTCTTCTTGTCCCAGTTCTCCATTCCCCACCTACCTGTGCAGGAGTGGAAGACTGGCCATATGGGTATTTCTCTGCATGGATGATTAAGGCAGGTTGCAAGTAAGTCCTTTCTGAGTTTTGCTCACATAGTCATGAAAACTAAATCTAAACACAGTTGTGAATATTTG
The DNA here is from genome assembly GCA_032164245.1 of Sternotherus odoratus. Lineage (NCBI taxonomy): Eukaryota > Metazoa > Chordata > Testudines > Kinosternidae > Sternotherus > Sternotherus odoratus. The sequence goes on from JAVMKO010000004.1 coordinate 35,987,497, forward strand.
CACAGAAGGGGCATATATGTGTTTTGTGACAGCACTGGGTACCCTAAACTTTTTGAACAGTAGATAACTAATACAATCAGGGGAACATATTACAGCCCGTATCAAATGGAGATACAGAGGTATTTCAGATTAAAGTTTCTTAAAAAAGGAATTTATAATTGTGACAATTACAGATCAGATGCTAGCTCATGCCAGAGCCCCAGGCCAATTCACTTGTGTATTAGTATAGATCAAAGTAAATGCTGAATGTATAAGAGAAAATTTGATGTTTAAATTTCATGAAAACAAGTGGGATGTTACTGGCATTATTTTTGTTTATCTGTATCCTATTCTGATGTAGTAGCAAACATTTACATTGTGTATACCTCTGTAACTAAATAACCCATCAAACATTAAATAAATCTTGTGGAATGTAAATGAAGAACTTTAACAGAAAAGTGCTACTTTCAAAACAAGTGACCGTTGTGTGTGATAATCGGAGGTCAAAGATTCAACACGCATTCCTCACTCTCTGTCAGCAAAGGAAAAGCTCAAGTGAGTAGTGATCCTATCAAGCTTGTTTTCTGTGAGAAGAAGCTAAAAGTATGGCGTCAAGGGATAATTCTGCTTCTCTTGACTGTTTGGACCCTTACAGGAAAGTATACCAGATGCAAAACTGAGATCCCCAGAGATAATCTGGTACCTTGAAAAGACTTTTGGGAAACTGGCAGTTTATTGCCATCATTTGGAATTACAAACTGTGACTCACCTGTGTATATCTTTTACCTGCTTTAACCTCTCAATAACTCTCACTTCCTTTTCTTAGCTAATAACCTTTACTTAGTTTACTATAGAATTGGCTACCAGCATAGTCTTTGGTGTAAGATCTAGAGTACCAATTGATCTGGGGCAAGTAACGGGTCTCTTAGGATTGGGAGCAACCTGATGTGGTGGAATTTTTGGTTTAAGTGACTGCTGGGAGGTGATGACTCACTGGCACAGCACCTCCTGCTGGTCATCTGGCATTAGCTCTTTTCCACTCCAGGGCACCTCCTGTTGGCCAATGTCTCATGGTCCCCATGTCCCGCCTGGGCCCCAGTGCCCCTTTACCCAATGCTGCCCCAGCAGTACCCCCACAGTCTGGGTCTCCCCTCCTAGGGGAACCCCCAACTCTCCTTAACTTAGTGGCTACTGCCAGTCATCATCTAGCCCCCTTTCACTGGGGCAGAATGCAGTCTGCAATGGACACTCATCATTGGCAAGGGGGCTAGGAGCAGCTGCCTCTGCCTAATCCCAGGCTGCACCTCTGCAACCCCAGTACCTGTATAGGCCTTCCCCAAGGCCTGCAGCCTGGGGGTTTACCAGGCTGGAGCTCCCCAGCTCCCTTTGCCCTGTTCCCCACACCTTCCGTGCCCTGCTCTGCTTCAGGTACCGTGCTCTCAGGTAGCCAGGTCCTTCTCCCTCCAAAGCTGGAGGGAGACTCCTCTAGCTCCTAGCTCTCAGCCCTCTTATAAGGGCCAGCTAGGCCCTGATTGAGCTGGCCACACTGGGACTGCTTCCTCAATCAGCCTAGCTTTTCACAGCTGCAGCCCTCTCCACTGCTTTTAACCCTTATCTTCAGGAGTGGGGCAGCTGCCCCACTGCAGTGATCTTTAATCACAAAGTCCGGTTTGTTTGGGTGGCAAGATAAACTTGAGAGTCTAAGGGGTCTGTCTGTGACTCCATGGTAAGACTGGTTTAGAGATCCAGGAGTTCACATTTGTTACTGGGTTGGTGACATCTAATTATAGAACACACCACCAGCTTAGGGCGTCTGCCCTGTTTTCTGACAGTCTGCCATGGGATAGGCACTCACATGTGTGAGTCACTCCAGACAGCGTTACAGTAATGTCAGCATTACAGTAATGTCAAATAGTATTTTATGAAACACTGTCATCATACCTTTATTTATGTTAATTTATTTTTTTAGTTATGACACTTTTACTGTAGTATCTAAGTGTCTATGAGTACAGGGTTCCTGAATCTCTGTCTTAAGCCTTGTGAAAGGGGCAGTCAAATGACCAACATAAGGATATGATCATGCCCTTCACAGCTAGGACTGAGCATGTTATTACTTTCTGTCAGTGACTGCAATGATGACAGAAATATAAGGAGCAGTAAAAGCAATGCACTTGGTATATTTTCTATGGGATGATGCACTGCTCAACATATTAAAATGGGACAGGGATCACAAAACCCTGCACTAAAGCCCCAGCATGGAGACACATATGTTAGCTAGAGAAAGATCTAACCAAACCCTTTGCAACTAGGACTATGAGTGCACATGCTGATAAAAGTAAATTAAATGTAACCTCCACACCCAACCAATACATTTTACAGTAGCTTAACTCTCCTGGGAATTATGGCTCTGTGGCTCAGAAATGAAAAGTGTTGAAATAAAATTTCCAAGTTATACTTACCTGCCACCGCTCTCTGACAGCTTCAGAACCGTTGTGCTTCCTTTAAGCTGCTGCCTTCATTTTAAGGGTTTTTCTCATCACAATAGAAACTGTATCATAAGAATTATGCCACCCATCACAGCTAACCAACACAGGTTATATTTTTAATATTATCAAATTCTTATAGAACTATTTTCAAGGAATCTTCAGGTTTGAAAAGAAAATCATGTCAGTTGGAGTAAACTGGAATAATTAATAAATTAGAGGAAATTTTGATCCATGTTTGGGCATGCCACAAGTAAATAGAGAGACCAGGTTGATTGAGGGAATTATTCATCAAGAGTCCTCGCCAATGGCCACTGAAGCCAGTGGGAATATTTCCATTGTCTTTAACAAATGTTGGATCAGGCCCTAATTAACCTAATTTCGGTGCATGCACCGCTGCTGGCAGCAGCCTGAAGAACTCATCACTGTCTTCATCATATCTCCATGGTAATCAATGTGCAAAAAGTCCTAGTGCAACTGACTTACTGAAATATGATGAGTGGATTACAGAGCAGTATTGATTAAAGCTTTGAAGGAAGTCACTCAAGTGGTTCTTCAAATTAGGAAGCTAAATATGCACATGTAATTGACAAGTGCTGGGAATAATGGGCCAGAGGCAACAGAGCAGCAGATACCCCTGAGCTATAGAGTGGGTAAAATTCCTTTGTTACCATGAAAGACTGCTTTTAGTACAGTTTCCTGTATCAAGTTGATAATTGCCAGCAAACACAGAATAATTCTGATCCTGGGAAGAAAAAATATTGTTGGTAACCGTTTGGGGGCTTCAGCCATAAAACCATCACCAGATGAGGAGGTAAATAAGAAAAAGCCTATACGAAAGAGAACAAGCACTAAAAGCAGTCTCTCTTATGCTTCCATTTCCTGGATTTATTGATTTATTCATCAATTTCAGATTATAAGCATCCATCCTTCTTGCTATTTAGCTAATTGAAGCCCAGGTCATGGCTGCCCTGAAGTCCCTGATCTGCTAGCGCCACTAGCAGAAAAGGGCTATAAATCCTTGCCCCAAGGATTTTTCTCAGTATAGGCATAAATTGATGAAGGCAGCTCTGCAGCAGACCTGTGGGTAACCCTGATGCAAGGGACATTCCAGGGGCATGTTAGGATGGGGGTGTTTATGCCCTGGTTATTCCCTTCTGCCTCTACCCCATCTAAGAACAATTGGGATCTTGATGCAACTCAGGGAAAATCTCAGGAATATTCCAACATGGATTGGAGGGCAAATTGGCTCTGCAACGCTCCACTAGGGGAGACGTAAGAGTGACATAAAAACTTCACTAAGTTCAGTTCTGCTGTAAGGATGGATTTGTTTGTTCGTCATTTATAAATGGGGTAGTTTTTTAAATTCAAAAAATAGTGCAAATGCTTCTTTAGAGTTCGTAGTAATTTCCAGTTGGTAAACTTTATTTCAAGTGTTGTTCCAAGAGGAATTATACTCTGAACTTTAAAGGCATTGCCACTGTGAAAAAATCACCTTTTGATCCACTAAGCATGTGCAGAAGGGATGGTTTTTAGAAATATATCATTGTTGGTACTTATCTAACACCTCTTGGAAATTGAATAAGAAAAACATTGCTTCCATCACCTTCGTAATGTATACTGTGTACAGCGCTGAGATGAATGTCCTAAAATATAACAAATTGGATTTAAAGAAGAACAAGGGAGAAGAATAAACTCCCTAACTATTTAAAGGCCATCTTATGCTTTGAAGAAGCTGCACAGAAGAAGATAGATAAGTTTCCTAGGTCCAGGGGGATCTAAAATTAGCTTGTAGACACAAAAAAGCAGCAAAGTACTAATTTAAAACTTTTTGATGTGGTTCATATAACTCACTTCAATATGCTGAACATAGTGCACAGAGAGGGAGCGAGTGCCAATGTCCTTGGAACTGACAACATTTCAGTACCAACAAATACTTTATTGTCCTCCTTCTCAGAGAAACTGGAAGCAATGGTGACCCTAAATCATTCTCTTTGGAACAGGAAAACAACTTTGCAATAATAATTATTCCTTGAGTTCAAAAGATTAAGCCTTATCCAGAAAGAAAAAGAATGATTATAAATTCACATAACAGCTGTTTGAAATTGAATGAAGATGTCAATTATGCAGATAAGGAAAAAAGAATGGTGGTCTAAAAGCTTCAAAGGAAAATCTATGTACAGATGTGTTTGGGTTTTTGTAAAAATAGATCTACACTGCTAGATGATCTGCCCAATTAATGTTCCTTTTTTTTTATGTTTTTCCCTTCTTTAATGCTTTCAGTTCCATGCATAACCACAGACTTTTCTGAAAGAATAAATAGTTTGCCTGAAATACCCCCCCCACTATCTTTTCAAAGTGTCCCAAAGCCTGAGCTAAGAACATTTACTGATCCTTTCTCTCTTTCACAGCCAAAATGATGTTGTTCACACACTGTTCAGTCCCTGGTGCTTACTTTACCAGTGACAAGAATAGTCTCATACACATTCTTCTCTGTGTCAAAGGAAAAACTTATTTACTTCGTTATATAAAACAACTGCTTGCCATGCTGCAGTTAAAGAGATAGTCAGTGTTTGTAGTTAATGGGTACAAAATTTGTCTTTAAAACTCTAAACTCAAATGAAATTTGAAGTAGAAGAGAATTCTGTTTTACTGTGCAGAACTAGATTAAAAATAGATTCTGCAAAGACAGAATTAACATTTGATAACTGGCTACCATGCATATGCAATGAATATTTTTTCAATTATATTTTCAATTAGTATTGTGTTTATTACAAGTCTGGTCCACACTACTATTGCAAAAAGTGATAATGTCATGCATATTATGAATCATTAATGTTCATATATTCAAGATGAAACTCTCTATAGGAAGAGAGAAAGCTACCTTGTGCACCTAGACAGTTAAGGGGATTGTGTGGGCAAAAGCACTTTCCTTTGTCTGGATGGGCTGTGGAACTTTTCTGAGGTTTATTCGTGCAGTGGAACAGCTTCACAAAAGGACAGTTAATACCCAGGCCACCTTTTAAGACCATGTGGTCCTGGGTGAGCAGTTTTACATTAGGGGATTTTTAGAGGTAAGTAGGGAAAGTGAAGATTGTGTTAACCAGGAGTGTCCAAGAGAGACAGACAAGCCTAAAAGAGATGCTTTTTAGCTTGCACTGAAGTTTCTGCAAGGAGGAAATAGGCTATGTGTTGTTTTAGCCACCCTGGTTCCAGGTAAATAGGTCAGTTTACAACTAATAAATACACAACTGCACACACAAGTTATGGTAGAAAATATTTAACTCTGCTTCACTGACTTCTCAAAAAGGAAGTTGACTTGCAAGCCAAGCACTAGGGTTTAACATGATGGAGCTGTTGTTCTGTATCATGTCAAAGAATGCTTTTTAGTTTCATCACAATATTAGAGTTTAAACAATACTTTGTTCTATTTCCAAGAGCAAAGTACATATTTAAAGACAATTGAATTTGTTTAACAAGTAAAACTGTCTTTCTAGAAGGCGCTATTACCATCTATTGAATAAATATGTATTCCACTGACTCTGACATTTTGTTTTTCAATTTTTTTGTGCATTACAGGAAAATGTATAAATGCCATTTGGAATTTTTGTGAACTAATTTTCTAAAAATAAAGGAATTCTCAAGAATAACAACTATGTAGTTAAAAGGTCAGACTTGGACAGAACAGAGAAAATCCTGGAAATTCAGAGTGAAGGGTAAAACTGCATCATTCTTAATGATGTCTTGGTGTAAGCTGCCATTGTTCAGAAGCCTCCTGACAGAGGGCCATAGTTACAGTGTGAAAGCATGATGGGAAAGCTTGTTATTTTCATAGAGGCAAAAGGAATAGATATTGTTTCTCCTCCTGGTCACATAAGACTCTCCTGTTATCTAGAAGACTCCACAATATTTTCCGTATAACATTTTCGAGACAGAAATATTGAACTTGCATACTTGTCCCAACATCAATACAGAAAGGAAAGATGGTTTAGCAACTAGAAGTGCCTGTTTACCTAACCTAAATCTTTTAAGGTCTCACAGACCTGTGCTCCTACCCTAATTCCCAAGACTCCCAAACTGCTTGTGTGATTTCACCCACTTTTGCCTGGTATCCGGGAGTTCCCCATCTTCCTCATCAGTGACTAGTTCACAGATCTGGTTCTTCAAAAACCACAGTGGAGCAGACCCATCTCCTAGTTTCTGCCTTTGTTTAAATTCAGTCTTGTGGTATACATTCCTGTAGCAGGCCCTAGTACTTGTGGGCTTTGTTGGACTCCAGCCACACCCAGTTTCTTTAAACACTAGGAATAGCTGATGCCTTGCATGTGGCTGATCTTCAAACCGTTAGTATGTGAACTGTCTTTCAAAATATTGTCTGATACAAATATTAACTGTCATGGCTGCTCTTATGACTACTATAGCTGCTGTTCTGGAGTGGCAGTTGACAGCTTCATCCTGCCTTGTCGCTAGGGCTTTTACTCTCCCAGTTTTACTTATCACTCAGCAAACTACAGCTGGTCTGTTTTTTCTCTAAGATTAACTTTCTGGATTTATTTATGCTACAGCTGCCAATTCTGGAGACACCCATTCCTAGAATTGGAAGAAACATCTCCTTAGGAAGTGAAGTGGAGTAAGCACTCAAGCCCATGTATAAGGTATATAAAATAGGTACTTGTTTATTAACACTTCAATGTAGCCCCTGCTAATTCTTCCTTTTTGTTTTCTTTCTTCTCCTGTGTTCTCCATTCATTTAAGTCACGTGGAGAATGGCTGCCATAATATGGGCCTGAATATGAGAAGTACGGAGTGCCTAGGTCAGGTCACTTTTACCCAGGAAACACCACTGCAGCTATTCTTCAGGCATAAACAATTATGAAGCCCATTGGTCTTCATCGGGCTAAATGTACTTAAAAATGCATGCTACCAGTAGGGTATCTAGGGGAGTAGCAGAGATGGGCATGAGGAAAACATTTCAACTGGGAGAGAGAGGGGAGAGTTTTCTCCCTGCCAGTTATATTCTGGATCTTTCATACATTGGAAGAATTCTGTCACCATTGTCATTGTCCCACTCTCCTTTATATTGTCAATAGAGCAAAAATAAAATGTTGACTCTGATTTATTTGAAATGAGTAACAGTAAGTCTACATTGGGTTGATCCTACCATCTGTATAAACACTGTATTCTTTTTCTTCTTCTCTCTCTTTGCATTGTACATTCCTGATTCCATATTGTAATCAATAACTTTCCAAGTTTTCCCATCAGCCAACATCCCCCCCCACCGTGTAGCAGAGCTATGTTTTGTATTAACTCTACCAAATAGTAAATATAATAAATAAAATAAACACCAGTAAGTTAGCCTGCTACTGCATCTAAACTACTAACCCCACTGAAGCTATTCTGGACCAGATTGGGATTTCTGAGCTGTGTACATTGTTAGAGATCAATTCATATTTTGTTGTTGCAATTGTTACTTTTAGTGACCAGATAATACACGTTGATAGCTTTTGTACCTTATTATACTGTATCTACAATATTTCCACTCTGAAAGGTTAATCTCTGCTATTTGTATAGCATATGGAATATTGAAAAAAACCTTGAGCTGCAGTATAAAAAAGAAGAAAATAATTCTTGTTAGATAAAAAAGAACCCCAGAAATATTTGAAAATAGTCAACATTGAAAGTACATACATCATAAAAGGAAGTTCAGCTGAACGAATGGGCATTGGCATTGGTAGTTTCCCAAACCTTAAAATTAAATTCTAAGTTAATTTTCTTTGGAAGGAAAAAGGAAGTGTTGCTACATAATATCATTCATGGCTTCTGGGACACTTAGTTTCTCATATGCCTTTGAATTTTTTTTAAATCCTGTTTTAAGAATTCGTATTTTTGAGGTGGTGGCTTTTATGCCACAAAAGTCTGTTTCCATTATTATAAGTATAGACCAGGATGAATTGAAAACATTTGCATAAAATAAGATGACTTGAACCTTCATCCAAAACTTGAACCACTTTGAATTAAAATAATCTTAGAAGCAAAGAGAGACTGAAGAGCATGGATGAGCCAAATGCTGTCTACGAATATGAAATGCAGGCTTTTTGCAGAGCCTGTGCAGTGAACTATGACCCAAAGAAGCTGAAGGGAATAAGATTTTAATATGGCAGACATTCAGAGTAAGTGGCAAATATAAAACTTCTCGATGAAGTTATTTTAGGCACGGTCATATAGTGGGTGATAGTAATGGTTGGGAAAGGTCATAAAGTTTGAGGGGGTTAAAATAATGGGGTTTGGAGGTTGATACCAGAATGCTTTATCTATCTAATCTGTAGATAGTTAACAGATAAATTTCCTGTGTTTTGTGGAACCAACAAAACTCATTGTGCAGTGGAAATGGCTTCTTCTGAGTGCTGCTCTTTACTTTAGTTCTTAACAGTTCTCAGGAAGACTCTAGGAATATAAAAAGGGAGCTCAGAAGATGTATTTAGGATAAGAAAAATCAGTTTGTGTACGGTGAAGCCTATTGTACATCAGGGAGCTGCTTGTAGTTATGCAGAAGGAACTGGAGTCTAGAGAGGGAAGCAAGATGAGGAAAAGGTACACTGGATGGCAGAAAGAAGGTTGGGACATGATGAAGAAGGAAGAGAGATACTGGAACTGATTAGAAAGTGAGGAATACTTGTAGCACCTTAGAGACTAACTAATTTATTTCAGCATAAGCTTTCATGAGCTATAGCTCACTTCGTTGGATGCATAGAATGCAACAGAAGTAAAATGCATTTATACACACAGAAAGAAAAATAAATAAATCTAGCTCACGAAAGCTTATGTTGAAATAAACTAGTTAGTCTCTAAGTTGCTACAAGTATTCCTCACTTTCTTTACGGATACAGACTAACACGGCTGCTATTCTTGAACCTGGAACTGATTAAATACTCTGAATAAGCATCCAGGAAGGTGCTCCTCTGAAGATAATACACTTTCCACCAGTAAACAATATGCTATAACAGGGATAGGCAACCTATAGCTTGTGTGTCAAAGGTGGTACACAAGCTGATTTTTAGTGGTACTCAAACCGCCTGGGGGGGGGGGGGTTCTGCATTTTAATTTAATTTTAAATTAAGCTTCTTAAACATTTTTAAAACCTTAGTTACTTTACATACAACAATAGTTTAGTTATATATTATAGACTTATAGAAAGAGACCTTCTAAAAATGTTAAAATGTATTACTGGCACGTGAAACCTTAAATTAGAGTGAATAAATGAAGACGCGGCACACCACTTCTGAAAGGTTGCTGACCCCTGTGCTATAGAAATAGCTCTAGAGGTGTAACCTGCCCTCAGAAATCTCATCTCAAGAAGGATTTGTTGTTCCCAAATTTGAAAAAAGAAAAATCAGATTTAAAAAGTTAACATTTGGCAAGCCTGGGATAGGCGGGAGCCGTCATCCGCCTTTAAATAACAATTAGTATTTTCTCCATCTATTATTTAATTATTTAAATTACATCTCTGTTTCTAAATAGCTTTCTATAGGATAAAACTGTAAATCTTGGCAAAAAACGGTTTATGTAACTTTCCCAATTCCATCTATTGAGCGTGAACATGTGGAATCCAGATACAGGACCTTTCATAAGGTTTCACAATGCAGAATGCTGCTGTTGAATTGAGTTCTAGTGAAGAGGGACATGTGTAAATGTGTGTGTGTGCGCATTATATATGTTTGTTTTCTTCAAGCATGAATTCATTTCTATTTTGTGGAGTTATAGCTAAGTCATGTTGTGAGTATTATAGAAATGGAGTGAACTTCATAGGCTCGGGTGTGAAATGGCTTATCATCTGAGCCAAAAAATAATTTCAGTAAAATAGTCTCTTTTTAAATTGGCAAAGTTGAGGACAGGTATGTTCTATCACCTCCACTCTTCAGACCAGCTAGCACTAAATATGTTCGACAATGCAAGTTATTTAAGTGTTGTGTTAGTGTGCTGATGAAGGCTAAAAATGCTTTAGAAGTTAGATTCAGTAAAAGAACATGTAAATAATTTGTTTAATCCAAATACAGTAATAAGTGAGAGCAATGACTGTCTTGTCCTTCTGTTTTATATTGGGCTCTGTATCAAGCTAGTATTTATTGAAATATTAATGAAATATTGTGCTGCCTTATGTAAACAGCATGCCAATTGTGAAGGATGTGATGGTGACGATAAGAAAGCTCAAACTCTGTATGGGGTGGTCCCCACTAGGGCTTAATGTCGACTTTAACGACGTTAAGTCGATATAAACATGTACCCGTCCTCACATGCATGCCATTAAAGTCGATTTAAAGGGACCTCAAAATCGACTTCTGTACTCCTCCCTAACGAGAGGAGTAGTGCTGAAATCGACCTCTCTGGGTCGATTGTCAGTTAGTGAGGATGCATGTGACATTAAGCCTCCGACCTTCCACAATGCCCGTTTGCACCCCAGGGGACCAGGCACCAGTCCGAGCAGCTCCGCAGCCCCCCAGTGCCCGCCGGAGCAGGTCCGCAGACCCTCCCCCCCCCGCCCGCCCGAGCAGACCCGCACCGGCTCCCCCTGCCCGCCCGAGCAGCCCCGCGCCGGCTCCCCCCGAGCAGCTCTGAGGACCGCCCTGCCCGCCCGAGCAGCCCCGCGCCGGCTCCCCCCGCCTGAGCAGCTCTGCGCCCCCCCCCCGTGCCCGCCCGAGCAGGTCCGCAGACCCCCCGTGCCCGCCCGAGCAGCTCCGTGGACCCCCGTGCCCGCCGGAGCAGCTCCGCGCTGGCTCTCCCCCGCCTGCCCAAGCAGGTCCGCGGACCCCCGTGCCCACCCAAGCAGGTCCACGGACCCCCCAGCCCGCCCGAGCGTGGGGCTGCTTGGGCGGGCACGGGGGATCTGCAGACCTGCTTGGGCGGGCACGGGGGGGGGGGGGCGCAGAGCTGCTCGGACTGGTGACTGGTCCCCTGGGGAGCGTGCCCGGCTGCCCCGAAAGGTGGTGCCTGCTGGGGACTCCCGGCACGATGGGATATCTACCCACAGTGCAATGCTCGCTATGATGACCCTTGCCAAAGTTGTAAGGACAGACACTGTCAACCTGCTGTGCTTTGTGGGGACGCACTAAGTCGACTTTATGCAGTCTGCTTTAGAAAATCGACTTAAGGGAAATCGACCGACTGCTGTAGTGAAGACATACCCTATGATTTAAAACCTAGATCTTTAATTTACTTATTGCCACTTTTATGGAATCTGGGCCAGATCCTCTGATGTGCTGAGTGCCAATTTCTAGGTGCTGAGTGCCCTCAATTTCTACTGCCCCAGGAAGTATTGATTTGTTTCTTTTTGAAGGAGAGCATAGTGGCATTTCTTTGTTGTCTGCAAAGTGGATGCAGAAAGTGGCAGTCCAAGCTTCCCCACACATGTCTGACTATGTACCTTTCTACAACATAAGAGGACCCATGTGCCACACCTTCTGGGGGGTGGAAGAACAGGTCAGCCTCCAGGTCTCCCTTATCCTTCGATTCTCTGATGAGTTTGCTAACAAGATTGCCCATTGGTGACAATTTTGATGTTTTTTGTTGTTGTTATTCTGTAGAACCTCAGCACACGGGAGCTAGATTCAAACAATCAACTAATTTTACCTAAGTTGGCAAAACAGTTGTGTAATGTCTGACAAAGACTTTTTGGTAACTGCAAGTGAGAGTAATGTCTATTACTTCCATATTGTACAGCAACGTCTTAAATTCCAATATCTGGAGATATTTATATGATATTTTAAAAGAAGTTGTAAAAAAAAAACCCTCCTTAAAGTTAAATTTAAAGTACATAACAGTCTGACTCAAGAAATAAGCTCCCAAAGCAAATTACAAATACTTGTGGTTTGCAAAGTTGCAAGAAAATGACAGAGCTGCCATTTAAGAACCCATTTATAATGTAGCTGGATGATTCCATGGCACATTGGACTTTTTCTTCCTGAAATAAAACTTCTCTAGCTGGCCAGGAGAGAGGTTATATCAGGAAATCATTTCCATAGGTTGAGTACTAGACTTTGTATAAAGTTCAATTGTTAACTCTTATATGATTTAAAGTGGTTCTTGATTCGTGCAAATATCACAAGGAAAACAACAGAGGAATCTGAAAACCTGTTAAGTTAAAATTATAGGTCTAATTTCCTTTGAAATAGTTCCTTTTTTTTAGGCACAATACAAAATAAATTTGTTTTGATAAAGAGAAATGCAATTCCCTGCCAGCTCTAATATATATATGGAAAGATTTAAAATTTTGATCATTGGCTCAAATGCTGAAGTTAATTTGACTATAAATTTCTGATACCAAGGTCATGAGCTTTTCACAACTTGGAGCTGTACATCAAAATAATGAGTGCAGCTAAATTACATTATGCTATTAACTAAGTAAGTCTGCCTGTTATTATTATACTCTGATGGGCACCAGTGCGAGTGCGTGCACAGACACAAAGAACATCAGGATGTATAACTGGAGGGAGTTATGATAACTTAATTTGTATGGGAAAATATCAGAAATAGCATTCTACAGTACATGTATATGTTGCATGGGTGGTTTATTTTTTGGAATGGGGTGATTTTTAGTTTTGGTTTGATGTTCCAGGCTATGATTTAAAACAATAATAATTATAGAATTGTAATTATATCATGTCCTTATTTATATGGCTATTGTAAAAATCACATAAATTAGATTAGCTAATATTTCCTTTCTCATATTCTAATTATTTACTCAGGAATTTAGAGAAACATAATTGTGGATGACCTCTTATTCATACTATTACAATCACCTGCTTCCCTATAAAGAATCTACTTTTTGCACACTGTGTCCTAGATTTTCCCTTTTTTATTTTTCCATCCACTATCAAATAGTTTAAGGTTTGAGCTTGAGCTCTTGCCTGTGACTCGGCAGTAAACTTGGCCCTTGGAAAGAGAGAGAGAGTGCCATGACTAGCCCTGTAGTGATAAGGCCAAGACAGTTCAGACAAGGCTCAGGTGGGAGTACTCCACAATCAAAAGCACAGTCACCGGACCTCCATAATTTACAAATTTCTAAAAATAAATCCATTAATGTAAAGCCAAGCCTGCTCTTACTGATGGCAATAGGAAACTCCTACTCAGCTCAAATGTTAAACATTGGAGATAGAAAATAAATGGAAAGATGAAGCACATATCTCATTTTAGAAGAAGATTGTAAAGAAATTGGCAGAATGTTAGGAATACTTTGAACTTTTTATCTTTATGATTTTTCCAGAACAAAATCATCAACAGGTTTTACAGGAAACCAGAGCATCTACATAAATTTGCCTTAGTTAATGCTGCACTCTAAATGGAAGGGAGGGTTAGGTAGAATATACAGGCACAGAAACACTCAGAGGAGAGAAGCTGAAGAGAATTTTATTGCAATAAGACTGAAACAGATATTTACAGTAATTTTCTCCATCTTTCATATGTGTAAGCGGGGGAATAGTCCCGCTATTGTGGGGAACTTTCTTGACTTCTGCACTACCCCGGTGAAGTGGGCTAGTGGAAGGATCTGAGTCCTCGCTCCCAGTTCCTTTACCCAGAGGCCTCCCTGACCTTGAGAGCTCCCCTTCCACTCTCCTGTCTGGTGGAGTCCTCGTAACCCCAACAAGGCTGGGTCCAGGATTTCTGGGGGGCTCAACCCCAAACCGTGCTGTGGTTACCCAGGTCAGAGGCTAGGGTGTCCCCACTCCAGGGTGCTCCCTCTGCACTGGGCCCTCTGGCCCACTGATCATTTCATAAAACTTAAAGCAAATGCAAATTATTTAATGATCAATTTATCTTAAAAATGAACAAGGAAGAAATAGAACGGTTAAACACATCACCCAGCTCCGTGGCAGGGAGCATCACACACAATGTCTCTGTAGTGTTAGGACAGTTTATAGTCTGTTCCTTTTAGGGCCCAGGCCTCCTTCTTAGCTGTGCTGCAGGGTTGCTGTGACTTGGACGCTTCCTCTGGTGGGGTCCACACTCTCCTAGCCTCTGGACGGCTCCAGACCAGTTCCACCCTCTGTGTCAGCTCCACGCTGCCTCAGCACGACGACTGCTGCTGCTCTGCCTCCAGAACAGCCCCTCTGGTCCCTCTGGCTGTTACAGCTCTGCGCCCAGCACACGGCTTCTCTGCAGGCAGCCCCTATGTCTCTGCCCCCAGCACTGACCTCTCAGCCTCTGATTCCTGCAGCTGCTCCCAGGGCAGGTCTGTCTCTCTGGGCTGCTTCCCTGGCCCCTCCGGATCTGGCCCAGCTCTATTCTCCAGCTCAGCTCTGGCTCCTCTCCGTCTGGCCCAGGCAATTCCAGCTCACACACGGAGGACAGGACCCATCCTGCCCTCCTGACTCCTTGATTAGTCTCCCGGCCTTGTCAGTCAGGCTGATCTGGAGTGCTGGCCTCTCCCCATTGCCCCTGGGGATCATCAGTCTCGGGGTCCTGATTGCCCATTGACCCTCCCCATTTAGGTCCTGGGAGCTAATACTCAAAACACCCCACTGAGTGTTAGTAAGGGGATAACAATTCCCTTACATATGCATCACAAGTTGATATCTGCATTGTTCAGACATCTAACTGCTGCATCACTGAATGTAGCAAGGTGCTGCAGTCCAGCCACCCATCTTCCACCCCATGTTTGACCATCAGCATTGCTGACCTGCAGTCATGCTATGAAGATTGGGCTAAGTCAAATTTCTGCATTGTGAATGCCACTCTGGCTGATCCAGTCAACAGCCTGGTAAACCCAATCCAGAATCTTCATCCCAGGTTGCAAACAGGTGGGTGTAAATTAGGGGTTCTGACATTCATCAACATGCCTGTCTCTCTATCCCAGGACTGCTGCCATTCTGGAAGAACATAGTTGTTAACCGTGATATACCATTGTTCGTCCGAGCTTAACATTACACTAAGAGCACTGGACATGAACTCATGAACCGCCTCTGCAAAAATCCGTTACAAAGGCAGTCATGGCAAGTCAGCAGGAACTCTCTCGATGTACCTTAAGTCTTGTCTATGGCTGTGTAATACCATGGGGTCTTTACAAAGTCATGGCCTGTCCAAAGCTGTGAACTCCAGTGGATCTCAGCACTGGTATTTTCAAAAGCACTAGAGATGGCCCTAATTCTGCTCCCACTGAAATCTATAATTACTATTCAATGGGAACTGAGTTCAACCAACCCTCAGAGCAAAAATCCCACCCTCAGTGATGAGGAGCTTCCCCGATAGGAAAATGTGCAATCTGTTGATTTAAAATGTATCAGGGCGTGACAGTGAATATTGCTGCCTCCTAATGGAATTACTCCTGCAGCTGAAGTGGCAGGAGTCATGCTTTGGAGATGGTTATCTAGGGTTCCTAATCCACTGAAGACTCAGAGATTCAATACACTAATAATCATAAAAGCTGCAAAAACAAAAACTAAGCTATCTGGCATTTTTTCTTGTAGCGAACAACAAAAATATTGGCACAATATATGAAAAAAGGCTCTCCAAAGCAATAATATCTAGATTTTATATAAACAGGAACGGATCCCAGGTCTCTTGAATTCCAATCCAGTGCTCTATTCACTAGGGAACACCACCTAAATGTATTCTGTTCTTGATCTCATTAAGTTAAAAGAGGAGAAAGATTTTATACCTAGATATTCTGTGGATATGACTGGCAGCTGGTTTGAAATTAAACATTAGTCAGGAGGTATGGAAGAATAATCTAAACAAATTCATACTCTTATTTAAACCGGAAGCTTTTTTATTACTTTTCTTTTTTCATGGCTCATTGGGCTAAATTAAACTAAATCTAATGCCTAACAGCAACTATTAATGAGTCTGATATGTGTTGGACATGAACAAATGAAAAGAGATATATGACTGGAATGTGAGAGTGATTCAGCAATCTGATATATAGTGTAAATTATTTCTAGTTTTATTGGATTTACTTTTGCCATCATAGTCTATTGATGGATTGCAGATCTATAATAGAACTTTATGCAGAGAGGATTGAAAAAATAATTCACTCATTGATTAATACACTCATTTTTATAGCTGTAAAACATACAAACAATGGGAAATACACTTAATTAGTCTCATAACGATAGGCTGAATCTTGTAGTCTGATATTGTGTTGTAATGTATACATACACTGGATATGAAGATGATTCATATTATCCTACAACTATTTTGTGTATGTGAAATCAAAGCTGATGAACTTGAACAGAGACTAAAGCTTGTAAGAAAAAAATTCTAGCTATTCTAATAGGGCCTGAGTTTCCATTGACTTCAGTGGGCTTTGGATACAGATCATACAGTTGGATAACTCTGAATCAGGGTGGCCAACCTGAGTCTGAGAAGGAGCCAGAATTTACCAATATACATTGCCAAAGAGCCACAGTAATATGTCAGCAGCTCCTCATTATCTCCCGCTCTGCTCTCTGCACCTGCCACCCACCAGCAACCCCTCCAATCAGCAACTCCTCTTCCCTCCCCATCAGCTGTTCCGTGGTGTGTAGGAGGTTCTGGGAGGGAAGGAGGAGGAACAAGGGCACTGCAGGCTCAGTGGAGAGGGTGGGAAAGGGTGGAGTTGGGGAAGGGTCTGTGGCGGAGCCAGGGGTTGAGAAGTGAGTACCCCCTGATACATTGGAAAGTTAGTGCCTGTAGCTCCAGCCCCGGAGTCAATGCCTATACAAGGAGCCGCATATTAACTTCTGAAGAGATGCATGTGGCTTCAGAACCGCAGGTTGGCCACTCCTCCTCTAAAGCAAGTTACATTGATAATAGGCAGTATTTCTGTCACATAAGATAGAGGATGAGATTTTGTGCTGTGCCTCAGAAAGGTAAAATAGGTTGGCTGTTTGAGCAAAGATTCAGGTCAGTCCTTATTTTATTCAAAGCTGGCTCATCTCTACTTGTGTGATTTCTCATTGCCAAACTTCAGGAGTAAAGCAATGTCATCAGCAAAGTCAAGGTTATGGAACTTGTCTTCACTAGCCCATTCCACACTCTCAGAAATGCCTTTTGTTGTCCTCTTCATCATCTAATCTCTTGTTAGTGCAAAGATTATTGGTGAATAACACACTCCCTTTTTAAGTGCCACGCAATATCAAACCACTCACCCAAGAGTTTATCCCATCATACTGTGTATCTACTTCAATTATATAAACTCCTTATTATATTGATCAGCTTTTTTGGTATCCCCTGGCTTCTAGCAATATTCAAGAAAATTGCTTAAGATGGGTTTTTCCCAAGCAGTAGCTTTTCAATGATCTGGCAAAGAATGAAGTATGATGTGGAATGAAATGATTGCCCTTACAACAGAGGTAGAACAGGAAGTAGCAGAAACAGGATTGAAAGTAAATGCAGAGAAAACCAAGATTATGATGGTAGGAAGGATGAGTAACAGACGTAAAGATCTACGTGGATGGTAGAAGAGTTCTGCTATTTGGAGAATGTGATGACATTTGGAGGTGTCTGTGATAAAGATATTCATATGAGATTAGGAAAAGTAAACACTACCATTGGAAGGTTGAACAACATCTGATTAGAAGTCTCCACCCCAGTCTTTGGCAGCGTGCAGACCACACATTGCTTATTAGGGTAATCTGCTGGTGGGCCTCGAGACAGTTTGTTTACATTGATTGTCCATAGGCATGGCTGCCTGCAGCTCCCAGTAGCTGTAGTTCGTAGTTTCCGGCCAATGGGAGCTGTGGGAAGCGATGCGGCGGTCCGACAGCAGATTACCCTGATGGGCCACGTGCAGCCCACAAACCACACATTGCTCACCACTCTGCCACACTGACAGTCAGATTATACCATGTGTCATAAGTAAAAAGTAGCCTAGAATTACTTTTTACCTGTAAAGGGTTAACCTAAAAGTAACCTGAGAGGGGATGACAACTGGAGATGCTAATCAACCTCGGAGACAAAGAGAGTTTTTAGTTTCGGTTTAGTTCCTTTGTTTCTCAAGTCTCTCCAAGGTAAAGGGAGGAGATTTGGGGGGTATTAAAGGGGGGGTTCCAATTTGCCCTAACCCATTGTTTTGTGGGCTTAAATTGGTGGTGGCAGTGGTACCAAGTCCAGACACTGGAGAAGTTTGTGTTCTGGGAAAAAGTTTTAATCTAAGCTGGTAAAATAAGCTTGGGGGGTTATTTCTTTTTTTATGCAGGTCCCCACATCTTTACCCTAGAGTTCAGAGTGGGGAGGCAATCCTGACACCATGTGGTTGTACTGAGCACACCTGTACAAGGCAGAGACTTGTGAGATGACAGGGCCTAAAAAGGGAAGAGATTGGAAACTGCCCTTTATAGATGGCGGATGCACATTTCAAGGAAAGACAAAATAACAAATGTGAGAGTAAGAAAGGTGGCAGAGCAGGTCATGTTAGAAAATATCAGGGCAGGGGGCATTTCACCATATGGAAGATGGGAGACATACTAAGCAAGCATTGAACTGTGTACCTGAGGAAGGAAAGAGAAAGCCAGGAAAGCCAAAGAAGAATTGGCAGAAGACAGTGACAGAGGATATTGAATGTACTAATATCACCTTAGCACACTTAGCCAGTGACTATAACCATTGGAAGAACTGGACTGCTCGACGCGTCACTTGCACAGGAGGAATGGATGTCTAAGGTAAAGTAAACCTCAGTGGAACATACCACCCTTTGCATGTGACTGTGGCAATTTGCTTAGATTTATACCGTCATACGTCAGAAAGTAGGTGCTTCTACCATGTCCAGCAATTATTTTATACTTAAGAAAGAAAGCATAGAAGCAGTAGTGTTTGCTCTGACTCATTTACTGACTCACACTTCTAAAGTTCTGAGCTGTCTCTTCTCCAAAAGAGATGCAGTTACAGGTCTCTCCTGTCCAAGAATTTTAAAAGCCAAATTTACTACTGGTTTTGAATAATAACATGGAGGTGCCAACTCATTAATAGTTGTGATTTTACTGAGAACAAATATTGGCTTCTTACATTTCACTAGGGCATGATTTTTCCTGCACACTAATTCTCTCACTTAGCATTCCCTGATAAGATCATTTTGTATGTGCTTTTAATGTTTGCAAATGCTCCCATAGCTCTAAAACACATCTATCACCCACTGTGAAATGTAGTACTGTACATAAACCTGTTTTCCCATATTTTAACATTTTCACACATGTTGAAACCCTTTTCCTGCATGCAGTATTTTATATTTAGATGTGGTGCTCTTTTTCAAATGATTTTAGAGACAATGACCTCTTGAGACCACATAGAGTTTTAGTTCAAACTACTAATAAGAGGCACTTTGGCCTGGCTAATTACTTACCTAGAGTTTTTGTTCTGTGCTGCTAGTCTGCAATGTTTAACAATGGTTGTCACTGCCTCGTGTTTGCATCCCTCTGCCCCCACACATTCTCTTTGAACTAGTATCTATATTTCAAATACTTTTCCTTCCAGACCTGAAATTCACATGAATCATGAGAAGCAAAATCAGTAAGGTAGTTCATACAAGAAACAACACCCTGTGATGGATATGCTTGGTAAAATAACTCATAATTAAACTCAGTTTAAGATTTATGAGCCATGAATTTGATTGAGCTTCTTATCATTTCAGGGGAACCTCATTATTTCAATTTTCAATCAAAACCTTTTTCTGAACAAAGACAACTCAGCAGGACCCTTTATTGAAATATGCGGTCTCCTTAATAACGGGTGGCTACTTTTTAATTATCAGGATGGGGTAGCCGTGCTCGTTTTCGGGATGAATAGTCATGTCACACCAATAGTTTTCACATCAGTTCTTTCCAGAAGTAAAACAAGACATGAACAATACTTTTCACACCTTAAAACAGCTCTAAACTTTAAAATGAAATATACCAACAGAGATAGAAAACAGAATGCTCTGCATTTTCTCCTAATCTTTTACATAGGCACCTATATTTCTTGAGACCATAATTATGTGGGTTTTTTTAAGCTGATAGAGTGATAGGTAGCTAATTTATGTTTGGAAGCACTCTATTTTTAAATAAAGCTTAAATACATATCTCATATCTTCTATGAGATATTATTTCCCCATTGCAATGAAAGGTACATTCACTGTAGAATCATTGCCAACATAAAGAGAACAGTGAGAGTTTGAGGCAGAATGGAAAATTTATTAAACCATTACAGAAGTGATGTGCAAAAGGTGTGTCTCAGGAGCTTACTGGAAATGCCGTGCTAAAATTCTGGGGCCAAATTGAAGGCAAAATTTGAACAATTTCCAGCCTGTGGTGAAGTTGCAACTACTCTGTAAATATTGCTAAATTCATCGACCTATCTAACCTATCTATTTGAATGAGCTCAGAAGTGTAGTACTCTAAATACAAAATGAAAAGCAGCATAATTTCTACCTGAGAAATGGCAGTGAAACAGAGAACCAGCTTTTCTCACTTTTAGTACCTTACTCCATCCCACTGAATAAAAGGGACTACTCATGGAGTAAGGCATTACTTAGAGTAAGAGTAATACAGTCTGACCCAGAAACTCTTGCCTTTGACATAGAAATTTCTATCCCTGGTACTCATGAGCTTCTAAAGACCTGTATTCCCCATTGTATACTGAGAATGGGCAAGTTTGCATAAAGTGGAAAATACTTTCGGAACAGTTTCTCAGGAAAGTGTACCCCTGTGCCCACACTACTACCAATTTTAAACAAGCATAACTGAATATGGGGCTATACCCCTGCATCTGTTTTTCAGGAATGAAGTATAAACATTTTCTGCAAAGCATATGTAAAAGATATTTGTTTGCCAACAGTGGTGTTTTTTTCCTTGGCTGTGATTCTTAGAAAATGTTCATATTTTAATGTAAAAAGAAATGAATAGAATTTCACCTCCCTGCAAGAACATGTGCCACTGGAACATGGGAGCATATCACAAATTAAGGGAGAGATTTTAGTGGGAGTCCCTTATTAAAATATTGGCAGTCCATCATTGAACTGAAGAAAAATAGAAGTTAGTGCCCATTGAATTGTTCCTGATAACTGATTCTGAGACGCCTTCATGGCTGCAATTTATCTTCAAGAAATGCAATAATTAGATCTGTGTAAGCTCGGGCCTGTCTCTATCCACTGAAGAGGCAGATATCATTCGACTGTTCAATTCCTATGAGGTCATTAGTAAACCTAGAAATCTACCCAGGCTGTCTGGGTCTGCTGGGCTTCCAACTATGAGAAGGAATAGTAAATGTATTTCTAATGGCTTAAAAGAACCACTGATATCCTCCACTTTATTTTAAACATATTTTTAAAAGTTATTTTAATACAGCATTGAAAGGCAGAGTGCCAAGGGGCCATGCCTACACTAGTACTTTGGTCGGTTAGGAGTGTGAAAATTGAAATTAAATATTGAAATTAAACATTTTGATTAAGAAAAAAGGAGATACATTTTTATGAAAAAATGTTCCCATTTTTGACCAACTCTACCTACTAGCTCATGTTACCATAGAGACAAAAGTGCTACAATGATAAATAAATAAGTGTATGTATAGTTTGTCCAAATTATATTTCTCAATCAAATTATATAAGATATTGGTTAAATATGACACTTTTCCCCAACTGTATTGCAACCAAGAAACCCTATGTATATATTATCTCTTTATTCAACAAGTTATATTGCTCTATTCTAGTATCTGTCCAAACATATACCTAGGCCTAAAAATAGAGGTTGGGGCAGATTTGCCATGTGAGATAACATTGCAAGATTTCTGGGAATTAGTTAATCATAAGATTATATAGGGTATCTGCATTTCAGGGAATTTTACTCTGGTTCTTCCAATAACACTTTCAAAATGTGGGAGGAAAAAGACTGTTTCCCGTTTATTAAAAGAGTATTTTTTTTCTCCCATAGAGAGATAACAGGAGCGTGACTGGACAAGATGCAAATTAAGTTAAGATGGACAAAGTAAAAAGGATAATGAAATGATTGGGGTATTGTAGTGTGGTGGTTTTCAACTGTTTTTCATTTGTGGACCCCTAAAATATTTTGAATGGAGGTGCAGACCCCTTTGGAAATTCAACATGTGGTCCACAGACCACTACTGTTGAAGTCTTAGACAGAAAACTGACTGAACAGAATTCAATTATAAATGTTGCACCTGCTAACCTGGCATTTGACGCAGTGTGAGAAAGGGTGCTAAACTATGGGCTTCTAGGGTAACGACATCAATTCCAGGGTTTGATCTGTAGACGGGGGTATTCACATACTTTTAACTGATCAGAAAAATAGAATGCTTTTTCTGGGATCCAAGACTATTTTCCTAGTCATCTTTTGTGGATCCCTTAGCATAGTCTGCATACTCCCAGGGGTTCGTGGACCACAGGTTGAAAACCACTGTTGTAGTGAAATCTGTAATTCTTCAATGGCTCTTGGCTGGTTTCTGCTGGGGTAAACAATTAGACTCATCACTCTGTTCCAAAGCCTGTTTACCAGTTTGGACCCAGAGGAACTAATTGCAATTTTCAACTGGAATTTCCACAACAGTTCACATTTCTTTTTTGCATTAAAATGTATACAAAACCCATCAGTTTTTCCTCTCCTGCCCTCTCACCTCTCTTGTATTTGTGATTCCAAACATTCAGCTAGTTCCACTCCTCATCATGTCAGCTTTGTGTTAACAGAGAAGGCAGAGGACTTATCAGCTGATATAAATAAAAGCAATTGATAAAAATTAGCATCATTCAGAGTTAATTACATTGCTAACTATTGTTATAATGGGCGTTTTCCAGTGCCTTAGTACACTAAACCCTTCAGATGCCAATAGTGTACCAAGTGTAATGCGACTCAGAGGGAAGCACTGAAGGTTCTTCAGCAGATGGGCCTTGCTGGTGCCATCCCTGGTAGATCCTAATAACCACTCAGACATGTAAGTAAAAGGTTTTTTTACAAGGGATGATACAAAGGGGAAAGTTTGAAAATACCCTAGATACAAAGTCTTAAATAGGTACAATAATGGTAAATGTTTGGGTCCCTATGGCAATCCAATCAAAAGTCGGGGATCGTCAGGTCTAGTGCCTGGAATGCCCTCTCTAATCTAGTCTCTATTTAAGCAAATAGACGCTTGTGAGTTTGCAGGCCAGGCTCAGTTATAGTCGCTCATTGGTGCCCCTCTGCACTGGCTGTCTGCCTGAACCCAGTTGTAATGTCTGGAAGTCACGCCTGTTGCACAGGTGGCTCTGCATACAGTCTTCAGGGTTCCATCCCACATCTCGCTTCTCTGCAGCTTCTGGCTGGTCATGTGGCCACTGCTGTTCAACAGAGTCCGGACACTTCCTGGATCAAGACCTTCCCCCTTGCCTGTTCAGGAGAAAGGGGGATGTGCTGGGAAAGGGGCTGATGGAATTTGTAGTCCCCTGCTTAGTAGATCCATCACACTATGGATGTTTCCTTTAATCCTCTTTTTCTCACTGCAAGGGCTGTGCATACTGCTATTACCGACTGGGTGGCAAGTAGAGGAACCATTACTGCCACCATTGGGTAAACAAATAAGTCTGCCAGGTTGTTTAGCTTCTGGACAACTTACAGTCATACTGCTTTGTGTAATGTTAATAGGCACTACTGAGAGGAACAAGTAATTTTTGGCATTTTGTGCCAAACTGAGCCAAAATCTGTTTGTGGTTAAGAATAGTATATACATAATACTAATTCTTGTGTCTCTGCATTGCCTGGTTTTGGCAAGGCCAGCAAGCTGAAATTCCACAAGCTGAAACAAGGATGCACTGGAAATCTTGTACCCAAGGGACTGTTTTTGTCAGATTTTCAGTCTGATTTCCAATCCAGGAGATACTTTTGGATACTTTTCTAAATCAGACCGTTAGACCATAGGGCCAGCTGCTGAGTTCCACAACAATTAAAAAAAGAATCCCAGAAAAGGGTTCAGGGAGGAAGCTGGAGATGACTGAGTCAATGGTTTGGGATGCAAACATTAAAGGAAGCTGGGATGTTTCTATTGACACTAAGTTTCATTGGTGGTTTCTGGTACTTATAGTTGAATTGTTGTGTTTTTTTTTTACATTTTTGCAAGAAACATCTTTAGTCATAGATTTTATGTATATGTTGTTAGAAATCTTAATAATATTTTCAGATATTACTGACCAAAATAACTATTAATTACTTGTTTACTCCAGTTAGCAATTGAGAGTTTTGGGAAAGAGAGCTGTTTTATTTTATTTAGAACTAGCGAAAATACCCGGCGTTGCTCGGGTCAGTCGGAGGTGGGGAGGGGGCAGACAGCTGAGCGAGTGCGGGGTCCGTTGGATGGGGGCAGAGAGCAAACCTGACACCCCCACGTCACCCCCCTGACCAAACCCGACACCCCCACCTCACTTACCCCTCGACCAACCCCGACTCACATTCTCACCCCCCCACCCAAACCCAACACCCCCACGTCTCCCCCCTACCAACCCCAACACCCCCTGACCAACACCCACACCTCACCCCCCCATAGACCAAACCTGATACACCCACCTCACTTCCCCCCCAACCAAACCCGACACCCCTACCTACCACCACAAACAAACCTGACACCCACACCTCACTTACCCCCCGTAGACCAACCCCGACCCCCCTCCTCACCCCCCCAACCAAACCCAACACCCCCACCTTACCCCCCCCCACCAAACCCAACACCCCCTGACCAACTCCAACCCCCACCCATGCAGACACCTTCCCACCCCCCCAGACCAAACCCAACACCCCCACCTCACCCCCACCTCACCCCCACCTCACCCCCCCGACCAAACCCGACACCCCCACCTCACCCCCCCGACCAAACCTGACACTCCCACCTCACCGCCCGACCAAACCCAACACCCCCACCTCACTTGCCCTCTGACCAAACCCAACTCGGGTTCGTTGGAGGTAGGAGGGGGCACAGAGCTGAGGGATTCCAGGGTCCGTTGGAGGGCGGGAGGGGGCAGAGAGCTGAGGGATTCCGGGGTTCCGTTGGAGGGGGGAGGGGCAGAAAGCTGAGCAAGTGCAGTGGCTGTTGGAGGGGGTATTATGACATCATAACTATATCACAGAGAACAGCAGCTGCCCAGCTGATGTGATTGGCCTTTAAAGAATTTCACCCCTGGGGGGCGTCAGAGGTGAGATTTGAAAAATTTTCGACTCTTACGGTCATTAGGACCCCAAGACCTCTAACTGTACCAAATTTCAAGTCTCTAGCTCAAACGGTGTGGAAGGAGTAAGCATACACCCATACATACATACACGCACGCATACATCATTTGACTTTTATATATATATAGATTTTATATTATGGCCATTACCATGGTATCTCCACAATTCATAGCATGTGATGTGGATTTTGTTCTGGTTCGGGCATCATCATCAGACTTGTTAATTAAATTCCAGTCACAAAATCTTTATTGGGGGAAATCAGCCGTCTAGAAAGAACGCATCTTCGCTTTCAGAGTCTAGGCTAAGTTTGCATGCCTGTACATTAGAAAAATATATTTTACTAGTATTTGATCTGACAGTTGTTCGGGACAACCACGGAGTCCCACATTGCTATTTTTCCTGTCATTTTTCAGAGTAGAATTACAGAGTTAATAAGCTACATATTAATCATACTGAATAACTGGAGAATCACTTCACCTCATGAAGTGTACATATTTATATAGCAAATTGTTTTGTAAAATTGTCTAGAGAATCTTAGAATTGGAGCTTCATATTTATCAGTT
The DNA here is from genome assembly GCA_032164245.1 of Sternotherus odoratus. Taxonomy (NCBI): domain Eukaryota; kingdom Metazoa; phylum Chordata; order Testudines; family Kinosternidae; genus Sternotherus; species Sternotherus odoratus. Next base: position 36,013,666 of record JAVMKO010000004.1, read on the forward strand.
ATACTTGTTTTTATTCCATCATCAGTTATTGGCTACTGTATCAAGCTACTTGTATGTTTTTCATTAGGTTGATTCACAGTCAAAAATTTTCAAACTGTCATTAGTAGCTTACAATTTAAAAGCAGTAAATAGTACGGCTGTCAAGTGATTTTAAAAAAATAATTGCAATTAATTGTGCAATAATAGAATACTATTTATTTAAATATTTGAAGATGTTTTCTACATTTTCAAATGTATTGATTTCAATCACAACGTAGAATACAAAGTGTATAGTTCTCACTTTATTTTTGATTACAAATATTTGCATTGTAAAAAACAAAATAGTTTTTTTCAATTCACCTAATACAAGTACCATAGTGCAATCTCTTTCTCATGAAAGTTGAACTTACAAATGTAGAATTATGTACAAAAAATAACTGCATTCAAAAATAAAACAATGTAAAACCTACAAGTCCACTCAGTTCTACTTCAGTCAATCACTCATACAATCAAGTTTAGTAGCAACTTGCAGGAGATAATGATGCCCACTTCTTGTTTACAATGTCAGATGAAAGTGAGAACAGGTGTTTGCTGTAGTACTGTAGTAACCAGCGTCACAATATATTTACATTCCAGATGTGCTGAAGATTCATATGTCCCTTCATGCTTCAACCGCCATTCTACAGGACATACTGATGACAGGTTGACCTGTTCAGTCAGGTAAAACAGAACAGGAAACATACAATTCTCCCACAAGGAATTCAGTCACAAATTTAATTAATACATTATTTTTTAATGAGCATCTTAGCCATGGAATCATATCCTCTAGAATGGTGGCCAAAGCATGAAGGAACATACAGATGTTTAGCATATGTAAGTACTTTGCAATCCTGGCTACAAAAGTGCCACACGAATGCCTGTTTTCACTGTCAGGTGACATTGTAAATAAGAAGCAGGCAGTAGTACCTCCTGTAAATGTAAACACACTTGTCTGTCTATTCTGACTGAACAAGAATTAGAACTGAGTGGACTTGAGCAAAGTCCACTAAAGTTTACATTGTTTTGTTTTTGTGTGCAGTTATGTAAAAAAAAATCTACCTTTTTAAGTTACACTTTCAAGAGATTGCTCTTGTATGAGGGGAATTTAAAATACTATTTTTGTTTATCATTTTTAAAGTGCAATTATCTGTAATAAAAATAATAATATAAAGTGAGCAGTGTACACTTTGCATTCTGTGTTGTAACAGAAATCAATATACTTGAAAATGTAGAAAAACTTCCAGAAATGTTGAATAAATTTCAATTGGTATTGTTGCAGGGTACTCGGAGTCCCGTAGAAACGAGGCACACACATAGCTGCTAAATAAAAGTGGTGAGTTTATTGAAGGCAGACAGTGACACACCCGCAACGGGGGCTCCCTTCATTGCTGCCACTGAGACGGGCAAAGCCCGACGCATCGGAGCAATGCTCAGGGTGAAGCCCATTATGCAGGGGCACACAGACATAGAAATACCCATTCACATTTACATGTCATGCATACCTCATGAATAGCTAATGGATTGTTTTGCTTCATTAGTATCACACAATTCTAGCAGGCAGTTAGGACTGGAGAGCTCTGGTATGCAAGAGATAGCACTGATATGCAATAGCAGTGTGTTGACCGATAATACCCTTTCCCTGGTGTCGAGGGGGGAGAGCGTCCCTATATGCATACTGTTACAAAATCTTTACGCACCTTTATCACTATAAAATGTAATGGACTTACTGGTGTGGTGCCTCCTGCTGGTTGACTGGGAATTAGCTCTGGGCACCAGCCTTGGAGTGTCCTTTGCAGGCTGGTGTCTCGCCTGTTGCTGGGCCCCATGTCCCTCCCACAATCTGGGTCCCCCCTTCCCAGGAAACCCCCAATCTTCTATTCCCACTTGCCTCAATGGCTACTGCCACTCAGCATCTAGCCCCCACTCCCTGGGGCAGACTGCAGTCTGTAAACCACTCATCGCTGGCAAGGGGGGTTTGGACCCACTGCTTTTGCCTAGCCCCAGGCTGTAACTTTGCAACCCCAGTACATGTTTTAGGCCTTGTTCAAATCCTCCAGCCTAGGCAGTTGCCAGGCTGGAGCTCCCCAGCTCCCTTTGCCTTTCCCATCACATTCTGCCTCAGGTCTCTCAGGCAGCCAGGTTCTCCCCCCCCCCCCCCCCCTAGGAAGAGAGAGTGTGACTCAGCTCCTGACTCTCAGCCCTTTTATCAGGCCTGCTGTAGGCTGATTGGGACGAGGCCCCAGCTGTGGCTGCTTCCCCACTCGGCCTAAGTTTGCCTTTTAGGAGCAGCGCAGCTGCCCTGCTACACCCTTGTTTTACAGTATGATTTATTTTTTCAATTGTGATTCATTTTTCTGAGTTAGTCATGTAAGTTAATTGTGATTAATCAACAGCCCTAGTAAATACAAACACATTTTTTCAAAGGGGTTGATCAAGAACAGTAAAAAGGTAATTTCATTCCCAGATATTTCAGTATCTCCACAGCTTTAATTTTGACCTATGCAGGGCATTATAGTGACCAAACAATGGAAAATAAAATGAAGCTTATTGCTATACTCTGTGTTTTCCTTAAGTAAATAAACATCAGTGACCTCCCATATAGAGAAACACTTTACAGTAAAAGATCATAATAATTATGGTAGTATGCGTATAGTTGATGGAAGAATTAACAAAGGCATTAAGTAACACTAAAAGGTCATGTCAGAGATTTTACTGTATCAATCTAAATGTCAGAGCACACAGTAACCACACATATTCTGAAACAGTATAGTTTTGCCTTAACTAGCAGATTTGATGTTATGACTGGCCACTGAACAACAAAGTAATCCAAATCTTAATCTTCTCAAATGTTTACTTTATATTAAAATGAAATGCCTTCAAAGCTACATCAACATGAAAAAATGATAAATCTTGTCAGAATTTCTGCTTGACCTGGGGATAAGAGGGTTCTGTGGTTTTGGCTATAAAGCATGCATGCTCTTCACTACTCAGAGGTGTATACCCATTTAAGGTTCTCTTTTGGCTGCTTCTCAGCATCTTAGAACATGCTCGACTTTTTGTTTAGACTCTGTAAGTGTGGCCTGCTCGATACTGAGATTATTTCCCAGTGCCAGTGTTGGGCTAAGGGGAGGGACTCTGAGTATAAGGGTTTAGCCATCCATTATTCTCACCTGTACATCTCATGTTTAGACTTGAAGTAAAAATTTCAAATCATTCAAATGAAAGTTAGCCAGACTCAGTAGCCTAACAAAGTCTCTTTTTGAACTCCTAAGTCATTTAAGAACTAAAATAATTATTATTATTGAGGAAAATTTCAACCCTCCCCCCCCCCCAAATTCCCATGACATGTTTTGATTTTCTGATTTAAAAGAATGGAATCCAAATCAATTATTTTCTTTTTTTGTTCCCTCACCCCCACACAGACCTTGCCTCTTCTCTTTTACTCTGTCTCTCTCTTGTTCTCTCCCCTCTCCCTTTCTCACCAGAAAATAAAGATGACAGCAAAGGCTCCATAAAATCCACCAGGAACATTGCCACACTGATTCAATTTATCTGGGAATCCTACGGTGATGGAAGCTCTCAAACAGATTACAGCAGACAAATAGCTCATCATATGTTAGTTTGACTGAGTTAGTGTTATGGTCATGAATTTAAATCTCACACCAAAAACCAGGATTAGATTAATTATGGGTATTGTCTTTTGGGGAGAAATTTTAAGAACACAATCCTTCTGAAGCTATGTGAAATTCCTATTTTCAGTTTTGTAATTATTTCTAGCAAAAACAGATTTATTTGTAAAAATTATTGGTTGGACCCAATGCAACTTTCCGCAAATCTTTATATCTTTCTGACTGATTTAAATACTGGGATTTTGTATCCCCACTCCATAAACCTGTTTAGTCTTTTGAAGGCCTTAATTTTTGAGTTGGGTGATTCATAGTATCCTTCAGTCCATTGGTTTGCTTATAAATTCATGTTTTTCCTTATCCTTCAATTTTGGGAAACAGTTTAATTTTACATGATGTATCAAACTGTATTGTGAAATGTTGCACTGAGTTGATTTATATAGAAGAAATTACTTTGGAAAATAATTCAATTATGAGATTAATTTTTATGTGTACCTACATTGGACACTTGAATGGATTATGTGAGTAGTTCTTTAAATAAATTTTCCATTGCATGATTTGAGTCAGATTTTATGAAGTGCTGTAAAGGTCAGCGTGGCTTTGTATGTTTATTGTTTGCATGATGTATTAATAATGACTAGAATAATTAGATTATGGTCCTATGTAAATATAATGGACAATGCAATATATGCTTTATTTAAAATGTTAATTTTATCTCCAAATATACCTGCATGCTTCACAGGACAGAACTAGGGCTGTTCAGTGCATGGAAACTGTCACTCTTTATAGGAACTCCATGAAATTGGATATGTTTTACCTTCTGCTAAAAGACAGTGATATTTGTATCACCAGAAGGCCAGAGAATGGAACTTTTGTGGGAATTAGAGCAACTCTAGGAATGATTTGGGAAATGCATTTTTTCAGGAGGACACCAATTAAGTACTTCACAGGGTATATGAAGTCAATGAAGTCTTCGGAAATACTACTGGAGAAGGTCAGGTTAAATAAACAACAGTATATCACAGAATCAAAAGGATTAGGTCACTGTGCCTCATTTCTTCTCCAAGCTTTAATTAGCACAATAATTTATGATTACAAAAATTATAAAAAGTAGGTGTATAACCAACTACCCTACCACAGTTATTGGGCCAAACCATCAGCTGCAGCATGGTTAAAGGACATCCTGTATATTTCTCCAGTCCATGTGAATCCTTGAATAGTCTAAAGCCCTCCACAGCAGCTTGTATGCCACCATTCCTTCCAGCATTAGTACAGAGGATGTGAACAGGGGAATATGACATGACATGGCTAGAGCATTTCTACCCGGAGGTAATCTTGATTGCTGGAATGACCCACTGGAATTACTAGATAGCAGCACTAATATGTCAGAGGACTGGAGTGTTGACCGCAGATTTAAAGTGGCTTAAAGCTATTTTCACACCTCATTGTGCACTGCACTAGGAGCTCAAAGGCCAAACCAGACAATCTGCCCCATTTTATTTCAAAAGAAAAAACTCTCAGCAGGGAAGTCCCCAGTTAGTCATTTTGTGATTTGATAATTTTCTCCACTAATCCTTCCTCCCTAAATAAACTGAGCAGCTTTGTTGTTTGGACTGAGGTAGTTCAGGCACGTGATGAGTCATTTATTTTTTCAATTAAAATATTCTTATAATTTTTGGGTTCATTGACTGGGGAATGAAGACATCTTCCCAAAGCGATAGAGAGTGCTTTGCCTCTAGCACAATGTTTTTTTGGGGTTTTTTAGATGGGATATTATCCATGAGACATGCTACAGGGATTCTCTGGCATCAAAGATCCTTTTCATCTTTAACCAGTAACCAAGGAATGATATACCTTATTATGTGTAATATTGCACACACTGCTTTAACTGGCTTCCTTGAATAGCTAAAGGACCATTTGACGTAGGGCATTCCGCTGCTATAAATGATGTTAAAATCTGCTTTCTATAACTTTATCCATGTGGTATAGCCATGCACTACCAATCACAGTTTCCTGTTACTCCTACAGCTTTAACATTTGATGTTGTTGCATTTGTTTTGACATAATGAACAAACTCATTGTGATTTGTCCATAAGGATTTAAAATTGATGAGGGTAACATCAGTTAAAGTTATTGGTAAAACAGAAGACGGTTAAGGCCCCAAGCTGAGATGCAGCTGCTCTGGGTTCAGTTTCCACCTCCCCCTCCCACCTCATGCTTCTTGTTTAACCTCCAGCATGTTGCTAAATCTCTGCACCAGTTTCCAGTCTATAAAATAGTAGCTAATTATACTTTCTCACCTCACAGGAGAGTTGTGAGGATAACATCAATGGTTGAGGCATTGTGATACTGCAGTGATGGGTAGAGCTTGCTATGCAACTTTGCAAAAATGATTTAATCCGCAAATTCTTCAGTATCCCCATCTGTAACATGGGGATAGTACCAGAAGCCTGTCGTGAGGCTTATTTCATTAATATTTGAAAAAAACAAACGTGTATTTACATACCACCTTCAATCAAGGGAGCCCAAAGTGTTTTTATTTGTAGTTTGAGCCTGTAAACATTCTGAATTCCACCCAGCCCTTGCTGTTATCTTCTTTTATCCCAGCTGGGATGTTGGTCAAATATCTGAAATTGCTAAGATTTTCCAAGCTACTCTGTCTTAAATTATCAATAGAATGGTCTCTTGCAAGAGTACATGGAGATTAGAATGACAGGTTATATTCAGGGATAAAATCCCATGTTTAAATTGCCATATTTTGCTTCTGTCAGAAATAATAAATGGTAGTATTACTTAAAGCCACACATTTGCTAATGGTGTTTAACAGTCCAGGGGGAATAAATGCGCTGTCTGATCATGTGATAAACACTTAAGAAATTTCAGGAAGCTGAATGTGGCACCACTGCTTTAGGGCAATATGTGATCTGATTGCAACCCCACACAGGATCAGTAACTGTGCATACGGGTTCATTTAGTAATTATCACACACACTCTGTCTCTTGTTTTTCTTCATTGTGCTACTATGTAGTCCTGGCTTAAAGCTACCTTGACAATTTTCTTCTATTAAATTTGTTGCGCCAAGACCATAATTGGTATATATATGCATGAAGAGAATGAAGAATAGTTAGTGATTTAAGTGCTGATAGCCTTCATTACTATGATAATAATCAGCAATAAGTTTTACTCTCAGTTGTTGCAACTGGAGTCGACATTTGGTCATCAGGAAGCTCACAGCCTTGTGCCTTTCTGATTTGAGGGAACTGTAAAAGAGAATCTCAACCCCCATTTTAAAAAAGTTTCTATCCTTTTTCCTTTGGAAGAGAGACTCAAAATGTAAACTGGAAGGTAGAGTTGAACAGAGCAAACAGTTAGGGACCACTTGTGATGTAACAGGAGAGATTCATCCCCACCCCCTCATGCATTTAAGCCTGGGTGTCTGACTCAGAGTTGTCTCACTACAGTTCCCCCAAAATCCTTACGCCAGCCCCGTGTACCATGGTGTGGTCATTCTGGGAGGCAAAATCTTGGCTTTGCAGGTCCTCCCCAAATTCTGAAGCCAGATGGAGTCCTAGTTATGGAAATGTAGAGCATTTGGTTTTTACATTTAACTATCATTATATAGAAAAGATGGACTGGTTTATTCCATACTGAAAAACTAAAAATTTGAAGAGACACCAGAAGGATCGTAATTTTCTATCTTTGCTTCTGTAACTGGAATGTGTTCATTAGGTCATCGAGAGAAAGACAAAAATAAATGATGTAACAACATATCTTTGAACTGTCTGGAGAGAGACGTATATATACGTATACAAAACCCACGTATGGGTTTTTAGGTTAATTACCTTTCAAACATTGACTATGTTCAATTTGCTTATGTGATTTGTGTAGCTATGAAACTATATATGTTTTATTTTCTGAGTGCTACACCTTCACGTTTCTAAGGACTGTCCATGGGTGCTAGAGCGCAACTGCCATTTTGTTCTCAGAGCTCAGCACAAACTAGTATATGTGGGACTGCCAGGAAAAGAAGGATCTAGGCAAGTTTCTTAGGAGCAACTCAGGAATATATGTACAAGCACTGCTGTGTGTCTTTATTCAAGTGAACTTCCTGTGGGTTTCCAGAAAGGTTCATCTACTGCTGAAGTGTTTCCCTCTATCTTCTCCTACAATGCTCAACTTCTCCAACTATCCCTGTCTGTGCCTTGAAACCTCTCCACCAAAAGCTCATAAAGCCCCCTTATCTATAGACTTCCTCTCTGTGGGGAAACTCACCAGCATAAGGTTTGCCTGATTGGGGGAAAACTAAGAAGTCTCCCAAACTTTTTGGGATTGCAGGGTTCCTAACAAACCTCAGAAAGCTTAATGGGAGGCAGTTTATGTCCTACCCAGAAAGAACTCTACTTGGTGCAAATCCTAAGGTCTACTAGATATGGGCTCCACTTCTAAAGATCTCAGGAGTTGTGTATCAGTGAGAATCCACTAGTGTCTGGCAACATCAGGAAAACAAAAAGAGGAGGTTTGGAAGGCACCACCAGCTTTCTCTGCTCCTCAATCCCAAGTCATGGCTAAAAAAATATGAAAGACTTTCTCCCACAAAACTGTAAGGTGTTGCAGGCAAATGGCAGTGGTTCACATGTACACGACCTTTCAAGAATACTAAAATAAATAAATAAAAACAACAAATCTTCAACTGCTAGTTTAAGAATATGCCATCTCCTCAAGACCCAGAAAAGGAAAAAAAATACCAAGAGTTACAAAATTCTTATTATAAGTTGAATAGGTGAGAATGAACCAATTCAGACAAGTTGTGAAGAATAACTTATCCATTGAAATTGCAGAGGATTTTATGTGAGCAAAATGTAATTGAGGGAGTTGTAATCTTTATTCTTCTATCAATTAGAGTCCTCAGAGAATTAGTATGTGCAAATTGTGGATACTTCTAATATTAATCTCCTTTTTAGCTATAGTTCATGACAAGTTGTTTAAATAAAGAGAGACCAGGTGGGTGAGGTACTATTCTTTATTAGACCAACTTCTGTTGATGAAAGAGACAAGCAACAGAAATTGACCCAATAAAAGATTTACCTCACTCACTGTATCTCTCTAAGGGTATGGTTAGACTAGAGATTATAGCGCGTTTGTTTGTAGCGCTTCCCAATTTAGCGCTATAGGTATCGCGCTAGAGCCTGTGCACATTTAAACCCTGTAGCACTAAAGAATGCACACATTTGCAGCGCTTCTAGCGGCAGTGACAGTAGCGGGATAGGGCAGATATCCCAGCATTCAGCTAGGTCAGGGTTTCTCAAACGGGGGGGTCGCCGAGTGCTCCCCGGGGGGTCGTGAGCTCCTGCCACCGCAACTCGCAGTGACGTCCCCGCTGCGGGCTGGCTGCCGGGTTCGACCTGGTTCCCCCTCCCCGCCACGGGCGGGCTGCCGGGTTTGCCCGATCCCCCGTCCCTGCCATGGCCGGGCTGCTGCGTGTGCCCCGGTCCCCCATCCCCGATGCGGGCTGGCTGCCGGTTTCGCCCCGATCCCCCCTCCCCGCCACGGGCGGGCTGCCGGGTTCGCCCCGGTCCCTCCTCCCCGCCACGGGCTGGCTGTCGGGTTCGCCCCGATCCCCCGTCCCCGCCATGGACGGGCTGCTGCGTGTGCCCCGGTCCCCCTTCCCCGCTGCGGGCTGGCTGCCGGGTTCGCCCCGGTCCCCCTTCCCCGCCGCGGGCGGGCTGCCAGGTTCGCCCCGGTCCCCCCGTCCCCGCTGCGGGCTGGCTGGCGGGTTCGCCCCGATCCCCCGTCCCCGCCATGGCCGGGCTGCTGTGTGTGCCCCGGTCCCCCGTCCCCGCTGCGGGCGGGCTGCCGGGTTCGCCCCGGTCCCCCCTCCCCGCCGCGCCCCAGTCCCCCCTCCCCGCTGCGGGCGGGCTGCCGGGTTCGCCCCGGTCCCCCCGTCCCCGCCATGGGCGGGCTGCCGGGTTCGCCCCAGCCCGCCCGCGGTGGGGACGGGGAACCGGGGTGAACCCGGCAGCCCGCCCATGGCGGGGACGGGGGACCGTGGCGTCCGCGCATTTTTATTTTTTTTTGGGTGGCTGGGAGGGGTGCCAGAGATCCCTTATTGCGTAATAAGTGAATACACTGGCCCTAACATGCTACAGGGAATACGCAAAAAGCCTTCTGACTCTGGGAGAGGTGGTTTTATATTTGCGCTTTAAACGGTGACTTATTGCACAAAATGTTACTTGCAAGTGTGTAGGGTAAGATAATTATAGCGCTACTGGAGGGTTTTAGCGCTTCAAAGCGCCAGTCTAACCATACCCTAATATCCTGGAACCAGAACAGCTACAATTACAGAATACAGAACTCAATTCACGTGAACAAATGAATAATATTAAGCTCCTCTGAGACTGATTAGCAGAGCTGTATGAAATTGCTTGGGCTTGCTTATAAGAATATTGGCAAAAAGCATGAGATAATTAGGGTAATTTCACTCCATTGCTGAGAAGCAAAAATTCAACACTGAAAAAGGCATGTTTTCCACCATCGAAAATGCCAGGTAACCTATTAAAACCCTAGTCTATTTAAATTTAAAATAATGCTGAAACTTTGAAACTTCCCCTCACCCTCTTGAAAATAGTTTCATAATTGTCAAAGAGGCAAAAACTACAGGCCAGATTGCCAGCTGGTGTAAATTACCCCATCACTTCACTGATTTACATCAGATAAGAATAGGTCCTTGTATGCTGAAAACTCCATACAAAATATACAAAACCCCAGGCAAATCAGGAACATATGGAAAATGTTTGAAATTCTGAAATCCTCAGAGTGCTTCCATCTTTGTTTGAATACAGTCATCTGTTTGCTATATAATATGAAGTATTCAGGCATACAGTGGTCAAATTTTATCCCTCCTCCCCTCACTGCCCTCAAGAGCCAGAAACCAGTTTCTTTTCTGACCACAGCACATAGCAATGCTTCTGCTCTGAAACAGAAAATGATCAGTAAGAGCTAATACATATCTGGTCTTCAGAGCATGCATTTGATTACCAGTTATATCTGAATGAGCAGAATCCTATTTATTTGATCAAATTATACATCTTTAATGCCATAAATACTGTGGATCACAGTCAATGAAACCAGAGAACCCTAGCTCTGGGGCCAGAGTGACTGCAATATATGCTGAGGAAGAATGGGTAAGTTGGCAAATAGACTGCACTGATTCAACACACCTCTGCTACAGCCCCACTAGTAGAACTCCTCAGGGTAGAATTCAAAGCTGCCCTTTCTATAGTTGAATGCAAAAGGAGAGAGCTGTGCAAATACCATTGATCTTCTCCTATGGGTTAATCCCGCTACTTGGGGAGCCTTCACTAATGCAGTCAGTTAGTCTAATAGATGTGGCTTCATATTCCAGAGTTGGTAAAATCCTTCTGAAACAGTGACTGTAGCCGAGAGGCGATTAGATCTCACTCACATTTGTTGGGCTTAAAATATCCCTGGTAAAGACAACTGGAGAACAACACTGAAGGATGTCTGAGCTGTTTAAAAATCACCTGTTTTTTTCTTATTTTGTGTAAAGATTTTTCAGTTCCACAGCAATTGTTGCCTGTGAGTATGCGCATCTATACTAGCACAAAACTATTTCTCCTCAACTGACTGACGATACATAAAACTTTAACACAAATGATAATAAGCACAAGTCTATCCTCAGGTACACACATGGTCTTATATAGATCTGATTGAAAATTTGTCATCAAAATTTATTTTCACCTAAAAATGACTTTTAGACCAAATTAAACAGTTTGTGCAAAATTTTTGATTTGATCAAAATTTCAGTTTCACAAAAAATGAAACTGAAAATGTTCAGGTTTTATTTTCAACAACTGAATTATTTCAGCCTTCAGTGGGAGAAAAAATAACTTAGAGAAACAAATCCCAGCCCCCCATGAATGAAAACTGTAATTATTTCTTTTGTTTAATTGAAAAACTGAAAAATTCTGTGAAAATTTCACTTTACTTTAGTATTAAAATCACCATTTTTTGATCTTTCTAATTCCATTGGCTTTATAGGATCTGTGTGAGCATATATGAGGCAGAATTTTGTCACATAGCCTAAAATCTTATAGCCAAATGTATCTCTCTCATTCCTGATTTTGTTTCATTTGTTTGAAAATCTCTTGAAACTACCAAATATCCAACACTATCCTAAATAAAACTTACATTTTTTTAAAAAAAACAAACCTCATAACATACCTGTTAATGAAATCATTGTAGAATTAACACCCCTTTGACTTATATAAGGTTGTATAACAATAATAACACCAATAATAATTTATCAATAATTCCAAGGTATATTTGTGAGTAATTTATCCAATTAATTTTGAGATTAATTTTTTCTTTATAGGTGTTCACCTACTTCTAATCCTATTGCACTAGAATTTGCAACTGTGTATGTCCATGTCCTCACTTTAAAGCACTTTCTTTGCCTCTCATAGCTCTCATGTTTGTAGCTTTCCACTCGTCTGTTCTGAGAACACTATTTTTTCTTCCAGTTTTCTTCAAACTCCCTGCCTGTGCTGACTGTCTGGCTCAATTACACTCAGATTCTCATAGTCACTTGACCACTACCCTAGTGAAAAACTGTCAGGTTATTATTTAGCTGATTACCTAGTAGTAGCGTACAGCTGATTTTCACATTATGTCTTTTGAGTGCTCCTGGCTTCAATTTATTTCAGCAAATATGTTTCCTTTCCCCAAGTGCTGCAAATGACTCTGTCTATTTATTCTTGGATACCTTCTTTCCTTTGATATGCATTTTACTTGCAAGGCTTTTGAAAATATGTACAGAGAAGCTTTCCTTCTGTTTATTTTAATTCATCTTGGTTTGATGTAAGCATAGAAGAGAAATCCTAAGAATACCACTCAGGGATAAAAGATTTTGTGTTGCAAAGAACTCAGGAAAATGCCATACCAAGGGAAAAAATAAAATTTTCCCTAGCTATTGGAAACTTAAATAAGGCAATACCCCGTCCATGGCTAGATGCAAAGCTGAGTGCTTCCACTTGTTTAAACAATACAGGAGCAGAGGGCTTTCTGTGAAATATAAATTCTTCTACTTTGGATAGATTCATGATTATGGTTCAAAGTCAAATTCAGTTTCTTATAGCATGATGCAAGTTGTAAACTCCTCTGGGCTGGATCCTTTTATTTCTGCCTGTAAAGCATGATTATCTATGGTATATTAAAAAGAATAACAGCGATTATATACCCAGAAGTGTTTTTTTCTTTAAAGTGATCTCTCTTCCATTTTACATTAAGAAGCTAGATGGGATAAAATCATTTATCTTGTAGATAGATTAAAAAGAAACCAGACCAAATTATTTACTGGTATAACTCTACTACTGCTGAACATTTAACTTTCTGCTTTAATTTCATATCTATTGGGTTTTATATATTACTATAAATGCCTTGTGATAGTCTTGATAGCTTTTATTTTCAGTATGAACAAAGCCCTACCTGCCCTCTACCATTCACTTTCTAGGGTTCTGAATTCCTGTACTCTCTTTGTACAACAGATGTTAGGCAAATCATTTTCTTTCCAAATACCCTCAGATTACAAGCTTCAATTCAATTTTCTATCTCCTCATTTATCTCCACAGATTATCTATGGCAGACATGCCCAAGTAAAATGAGTCTAATTATTACCTGATCAGTTCTTTAACTCTGTTTCATTTTAAGAAAAAATGATACAGTAATTGTGAGGTGCAGAGGCATGTTCAATTGATCTTTCATGTGTAAGTCACAGTCAGGATTTATATGCAATTCAAATATAAAACCTGAAGACTTGTAAGAACATGTACTGACACATGGGCTGGGGGTTGTTTAAGTAAGAGTAGATTTGCACATAAAAAGATAGAACACATGGTTGGCAGCTGTAATTTATGAGGATCTTTATTTAACAAAATAGTAGTAGGTACCTTGTGCTGCTAAATTCCTTTAGTAGTGACAAAATGGTGGCAGGAGAGTAAAACACTCTTTTAAAATAAAAAATAAATTGCTTTTCTGAAAATTATAATATCTTCAAACACTTTTCAAATGAAGCCTGGCAACAAAACTGTTGCCTGAAGATAAGGTCCCCACTTGTCACTGTGGCTGCCATGGTAAGTTTGCAATTTTGTGTAAAATAGTAGGCAGCCACTCAGTGTGGAAATTACTGTCAATCCTGAGAACTGCTGCACTTCCTATAAAATGTATTCCTTGTTTCTACTGGGACTAGATGATCAGTATGTATTTTCCAGCTACCGTTCATGTAGATTGGCTTTGCAATCATAGCCTTTGTGGGAAACTATTTGGGTCCGATTGTGCTCTGATTTACACCAGTATAACTCAGCTGTCTTGTGGGGGAGACTCAATGACCCATCGGCCCTTTCCTTCATCTCTCTTCTAATAGGCCCAGGTTCTTCCTTCAAAAGATAAGGGGGGAAAGAGCTTGATCATAAAAAAGGATCAAAAAGGGATAGAGGGACAGGATTCTGGGCAAGTTTCATTGGGTTTATAGCCAAACTGACAAAAGTTGCAAAGTTCTCATGGTCTTGTCTAAATTCTGGTTTGAATTTTGTTCTGCGTTGTAAAATCATATGATCTCTACCTGCTGATAAGACTGGCTGAAATGAATGCACAGCCCCAATCAATAGGTTTTACACAGCCCTATTCACAAGCCAGTGTTTTTCTTTTTTGTTTTCTCCAGGGTCATCTTAATAATATAATGAGGCCCGTGAGTCCACTGGAACCTTGTTTTTGCTAGGCATCACTCTGTGCGGGGAATTGACAGCTGAGGACATGACTGCAAGGATGTTAAAAATGAAGAACCAAAAGATTTTTCTCCTTCCTTTTCTTATGTCAGTGGTAGGCTGTTTTGTCAAGCCCAGGCACATATTTTGATGATGACTGTGTGACAGTGAAACACTTGTAACTATTTTACAGGCAACTGCATAGCTTCAGAACAACAAACTTTGTTTAATTTCTGGTATTTTATTTTTTTTAAGTCAGCAATATTCAGTGCTGTGTTTGGATTTCAACCAAAGTTTAGTCCTCCCCAGAGATTCCATCTTGTTTTAAGGAGACACTTGTGACACCTTTGCTTCTTTATTAAGCTTCCAGCCTATTCTCATTGTTTAGCTGGAAAGATCTTCATCCTTCACCTATATTAAGGGATTCCATTGAGCATGAGATCATAAAAAGGACCTGAATGCCACATGTGTGAGGTGGTGATTTGACTGGGCCACCAACCCAGTGAAAGCTGGTAAATATGAACCAGGAACCAAGAAATCCTCATAAAAATCCTTTTGTGACATTGCTGCATTTTAAATTTTGAATTAATTGACCTCTGTAGTATGTGCTACATGTTAATTACTGGTATTTCCTTTACAATTATTATTAATCAATATTTAATATTTGTATTTCAATTCTGCCTTTACCCTTTTATTCTTCATTTGTTTAAACAATCTGAAACAGTGCAATTCTGTGCACATTTTTGATGCACAAAATCATCAGTGGTTTAGGAAATGTACACTGAAAATATGCACCCCACTTGGTGTGACTGATGGACCAATCAGACGAACAACACAGTCAACTGTGGGTATCTATTAAATTTAGAGATGGGTCTTAGGTCTGAGTTTTAAAATACTGATTCATTTTTCAAAGCGTCCAATTCTTAAAGTAGGGATTTAATTTAGGATTTTACTTCAGTTATCTGTAAAGATAGCGGCCAGCTACAAAATTCTCATGCGGATCTGGGTTTTGAATACTCTCAAAAGGCTGGAGTATCTTGGTCCATCGCTAATCATAAGGCATATAAAACTCTTGTAGCTTGTCCACATGCTTATGAATATGCTGTGCTGCTTTCTAAAAAAACAACTTCACTTTTTCCTTGCTGGTTGAAGTGTGGTTGAGCACTAAAATTCCCCCAGATTTACTAGGTTTACTTTTCATTGGTTCATGAAAAGGTCGTCATCTTCAGCAATGATTTGAGTATGATCAAGCTTCGCTTTCAAATTCAAGTGAATCCCACCCCATATTTCAAAGAATGCTCAGTTGCACAGCTAAGAGAAACCATGTATTTTTCAGAATTTGTATGCAAAAATGTAAACTCCACTTAGAAGTATCATGAAATTTAGGAATCTTTCAAAGAAACTGGTTCAAACTTCCAGTTTACAATGAGATTTGAAATGGCGAGTTTTGCCTGACTTTGTATTTCTTTGCAAACTTTTATCACGGCTCTAATATCCAACTGATCTCCAACTGATCTGTTACTTTTACTGTGTGGTGGCTTCTTTTTTAAAAATCTATTTTTAAATAGTTTTCACCTCAGATATCTTGAGTTTATGTATTTAATTTGGGAATGCCAAATGGGGACTGAGCTGGAAACCTGAATCTCAGCACACAACACTTTTGGGAGGGTTCAAAATCCAGAACTGAACACAGATCTGAATTTTACATAGCTTCTCTTTCCAATGGACTGTAAATCAGAACCTCAATTCTCAACACCACCAAACTGCAAGAGGTGGGAGCAGGGATGGAATTTGAAATTTGAATGTAATATTGGTGAAAATTGGACCCTTTGGGCCCTCTGTAAGGAGTCTCCTTTTTTCAGACAACCCTTTCACAGTCCTCCCTCTCCCTGGCCTCTGCCCACTGCTCCCCTGCATTTGGAATTCTACATGTATAATTGAGAGGTGTCTTTAGAGGAAATGGACTGAATGAACTGTGGGATGTGTTCTTTAAACACAGAAAATTTGTGGAAAGGTGCATGCTATAGTTTCTGAAAGCAGTAGTGGAAATCTGTGTACTGCACCGTATATGTTTTGTTATTAAAATGTTCCTCTGATACCAATATAATTACCTAGTGAAGAGTAATTCCTCACAGTCCTGGCTTAGGGATTTTTATTGTTAAGTGTGGAAAAACCTTTAAAAGGCCCATTGCTTTAATGCTAATAACATTTATTACTGTACAGTGCTGATCTGTATGATTGTTTTTGTTGAAGAATAATGGGGGACTTCAAAATGTTACAATTGGTTATGTTAAACTGCAAGTTACAAATTTGTGTAAACTTGTCAGGTTCAGCAATTTAACATAATTATGCATTGTAGATTTCTATTTTTTGTTAAAAAATATGTGGATAAATGTTAAAAGTTTTGAAAATGAGAGACTAGGCCAGGGACAGACATCCGTGCACCTTTCATACACCACTCTGCTGATACCTTTCCTGTTCCAGACCATGGGCCCGGTCCTATGACCCAACTGATATCATGAGTAATCCTTATTTACCCTGAGTAGTACTGCTGTTTTCAGTGGGACTAGTCAGATGAATAAGAGTCGCAGGATTGGGTCCCAGAGCCCTTTTAAGCAATGTCTACTAATTACGATGAATAATGTAAAATTCTGTCATAAGAACATAAGAATGGCCCTACTGGGTCAGATCGAAGGTCTATCTAGGTCAGTAGCCTGTCTTTCAACAGTGACCAGTGCCAGGCAATGGTTTTACATTGTAGAAAAATATCCATTGGTTTAGGATGAGATCTTTCATTTTCACTTTGGGATCTTGGGGATGTGGGTGGATGAATAATCACCTACCCTTGCCAATTTTGCCCTGACTCATTTTCTGTTTTCTGAGGTCAAACGAGGGAGCCAATTGTCCTCGTTCCACCCAATGATCAATTTTCTGCCCACTTTTCCATGGGGCATGGAAAATATTTCTCCCAGTCCTCTGGCTTGACCCACACTGTATTGGTCTTAAGGCGCCATTAATCTGTGGAACTCACTGACACAAAGTATCACTGGGCCAAGAATTTAGTTGGATTCAAAAAAGGATTTAACTTAGACATGGGTAATAAGAATACTCCTCCTGCTTCTAGGGGGTAGATCTGAAATTAGACATGGAGCAGATACCTGAACTTAGAATGTAGAAGCGAGGGAGGAGAAAATATATGGTTTGCCATTGGTCTCATTCATGCCACTGTTTACACACAGAGTCATGCCATGTGCCAGTACATGAACAGAGACACAACTCCTGGGGTAAAATCTTGGCTCCATTAACATCAATAGCTAAATTTCTATTAACTTCCATGGGGCCAGGATTTCGCTCCTGAAAATATTATATTTCACTGTAGGCTGTTACAACCTTTCCCCATCCCCCCCAGTGTATGATCACTAATCCATTGTGATTGGCCAAATTGCTGGGTCCCAAAAGAATACAAGTGAACTAGATTTGGGTAGCATACAGTTACAGTACTCTTTCTAGCTCTGGGTCTATAAGGCATACTGCCAGCCTCAGACCTATAGTTTGACACACTTTTTTTGGAAGGTGGGGCATGACTGCCCTGCTGCCCGTGAACCTAAAATCAGTGTCTAAGACCTCCCAACCCCCACACCAGTTGACTATACATGTTCTTCCAGAACTCCATCTAGAACTCCAGGCTTCTAGTTTAACTCCTTCATAGACAACAGGACAGGAAAGCAAGGAACTCAGGCTTAGCAAAGGAATTTATTAACCCCAGAAACTATTCATGAAGCATTGGAGAGTTACAGTTATTTGAAAGTATAGTCCTGAGACACACACTCCCAATAACTGATAACCCCCCTCTCCCATCTGTGAGCCCGAGTATAATCAGCATTTCACAGCCCCTCTTGTGCTCACCCTCCTTTGGGTGTGTGAGGTGATGGTTGGCCCTGCACAGAGCAAAACCCCTCTTAAGTAGGATGCCATGTGGTCAACTTGGGGAGCTCCATCTGGTCTCTCCCATTCATGTTTGTCACCCTCCCCCCATCCCAACACCCCACATATGGAAAGTCCATTGTTCCATGAGGATGGGCCGGTAGCTGAGCATCATTTCAAGTCAGTGTTATGAGGCTGTGGTTTTGTTGGCTCTTAATGTTAGTCCTTCAATGAGGTGTCAAACACCATTCCTGCACAGGCAGCCGTCTGAACGCAGCACAGTAGGCTGACTTTGGGTATGTTCAAATTTGTGTTCAACATAATATACAAAATGGAGTTCATAATTTAATGCTGATTTCTATATTTTGATATATCTATATCTATACTGATAGATATTGTCACAGAGGCAATGCCAAATCATTGTCCTTGACCATCGGAAGCATACTTAGCATAGGAAAATGAAAGGGACAATCCATGAATAAAAGCAGGAAGCAGATTTTGTAGTAGCTACACATTCAAAGTTATAATACAAATAAATCACAGTACTTTATTACTCTTTGTTCATGCTCTATTTTAAATCACTGTGCTGCTTTAAAGCCAGAAATCCTGACAAGTATGTGTAAAATCCATTTCCATTTTACCAAGCTATGTGTTCTTTCTCATTAAATAATTCCCAGCAGTTAGTTCTCTTCTCCTATTGTAGTTCATAGATATAGTTTGAAACAGGCAGACATATACTTATTTAATGCTGTTTTGATCATGAATGAAAAACCATGTACTTAAAAATATAAAATAAAAAGGTACTTCTCTCCCTAGAGGATAAAATACCATCTTAGCCTTTTACTAATTGTTATAACATAGTCCATTCTGATACCTAATAATATCTTTGGTTTTTACTCTCTTGGGCAGAATATATGAGAAATAATTTTCTTATGAAGCTTTTCTGTGTTTTCTGTTTTGCCATGTTTTTGGACCATGCACTGATGTCTGTAAATTGTTTATTGTATCTTATGAAAGTTTACAATACACAGAAGTCACTGGCTAAGATAGTCACATTTGATGAATTGTAAAGGTTCTTTGATTCCCCTCCCCCTCTTTCCTTTTTTTATTCTTTTCTTCACTCTTATTTTAGGATAGAAGAATGCAGAGATTAACTAGGGGAGCTTTGCTGCAGAGATTAAAGAGGAAGAATTTAAACCTAATGAGATATAGTTAAGAAGGTTGAAGTGATATGAATAGTCTCAGAATTTGAGACTTTTAATTTCATTGGAACAGGGAGATTTGTATCCCTCTCTCTTTTTTGAATAAGCTGCATTAGAAAGGAACTGAACCAATTCAAACAGAGCTAAGTAATCAGGAACAGGGGATCTGCCATAGGAATGTGGTTATTTTACTACTCTGTAGGGAAGAGCAAAATCCTAAGCAATTTATTCTACCTGCAACCTCTGAAATAGGGGTTCAGATAAAATGGGATCCAGACAGAACTACTCCTGAATCTGGATTTGTAAAACCAATACCTGATCAGCCAGTCTTGGTAAAATTAATATTATCTCTTGTTACCAAGCCACTGCACTTCAACATGCCTGTCTCTGAAAGATTGCATATGGATATGCAAGGGATATGTGAACCAGTTCAAATATGAGGGTGGGGGGAAAAGATAGTTAAAGAGGACACTATTGCACTTCATCTGTTTAAAAAGAGTGGACAGCCATAAACAGCTGAGCACCTTCCATTCTTTCCTTATTACTCAGGTCTGGTCCGTACTACAAAGTTAGGTCAACCTAAGCTGACTACCATTGATGCAGTGCTAGTGTAGACACTGTAGTACATGTGTCAGCCATAAGAGTCCTCCAGCAGCTATCTCCCAGTGCCCCTGTTCCCATGACAGTGGCTTCTCTAGTCACAATCTTGACTGCTACCACCCAGGGATTGCAAAGACTGGAAGCCCACCCATTTAAAAAAACTCAGCATGTTGCTCAAATACGCTGGCTTAGTGCAGACAGAGAGTTACACCTAAACATGCTCCTTGGAATTAGGTTAGAATTCCTGAATCTCCTTGTCCTGTGTGGAAAAGCTGCAAGCGGGACTGTGGAAATTTTAAAAATGGTGTGAAGATTATGGGATGGAATAAGCATTGTAGGATGGAGAAAGTGGGATTGTGAGAATTTAACTCCTAGTTCGTGGAAATCCTTGGGAAAATTGCTGGTATCCCAGAAAGCACTGCAAAAACATCCCACAAGCCAGTGTGCTGGATGGCAGCCTGGGGCACACTGGATAACTGCAACCAGTCATGGTGAGGACACATAGCACCAACATAGGCAGCCATGTTTGTACATGCCTGAGCAAAGTTTGTAGCGTGGATACCATCTCAGTGTCTTGCCCACCCTCCAGATCAGATCCCTGCCCTTGCCTTATTATCATTCTTCTTTCTCACTTTCCTCTCGCCACTTTTTCTTTCTTACTTACCTGCTTAGGACAACACAGAAGGAAGCAACAGAGAGGAGCCAGAGAAGAGGAGGAGGAGGCGGAGGAAAAGAGAAAACAGATCTGATAAGAGCCCTATGGAATTCCCTGTGAGATTGGGATAGAAGTCTGTATACTGGAAATGAAGCTTGAAGGTGCAAAATTGAGATTTGACTGATCTGGGGGGGAAATAGTAATTGACAGGTCGCTCCCTACAGGTTTCAAGTCAACTCTGCCTTTGGATCATACTTCCCTAACTTCAGGCTTTTGGACTGAAACAAGATTTTGGTGGGAATTTTCACCTCTGCCCCCAAAATCTCATGACTTTTAGTGCTTCAATTGTGACAGTGAAAAAATCAAGATTTGGCTGATTTTGGGGAGAATTAGTGGTTGAAGAGCCCCACCCACAGCAGAATAGAAGGATGGCTCTCATTAAAGCAAACTGCATAAAGGATGGTGCTTATCTCTTGAGACCTCACTTTTGTCTACTGTCAGTTCAAGGCAGGGAATATATTATTGCCCCAATTTAATCCTTGAGTTAAAAAGACACACATAATAAAAAAAAATAGTTTTGGTGAAGTAGCAAAAGCAAAACTCTACAGACCAGTTGCCAGCAAGCAAATATGAGGCTCTTTGATTTCTCCCTGAAAGCTGGTGTGTCTTGATTAGCACTTTTAAGTGTGAGCCTGATCTCTCAAGGTTTCCCGAACAAACGTTTGGAGAAATATCTGAGTTTGAGATATTTATCTGAAGCAAAGTGATGCTCTGAGATTTGCCCATTGCTGTGGTTTAGATTACACTCATCTGAACCAGCTCTGTTTTCAAGGTAGTACAGGCGCAAGTAGGGGTCCCTTTCACTACAGAAGTCTGCATTCCCACTGTTACATGGTCTCTCTATGAAATTCTGAAAGCCAATTTTCAGTTTGTCTTCACCTGTGAAATAGCTGGAAACTGCATTCAAAGCATTGGGAAAATCAAACATACAGCCAACAGCAGTGCTACAGTGAAGTAGGTCTTTTTTTTTTTTTAAAAAAAAAGGTCAATTTTTAATGTGCCAGAAAATGTGCCAGAATCATATGGGGGGGAGGGGGTAAAGTGGGGAGAGGTTAATTTGTTGGCAATAATCTATTTATAACAAGAGGTGCCAGGTTTTGTTACATGGATGTGAGGCACAGTGCTAAGACTAGCTCTGACGATACCTTCCAGCTAGTGAGCAGACAGTGAAGTACAACCCGGTGGCTTAACTCACTGTGTGTGTGTGTGTGTGTGTGTGTGTCCTTCCCATTACCAGCCCTGAGGCTCATACTGGGACACTTGTGGCCTGCAAGGCAGAAGCCCTGTCAGGTGAGGCAAAAGGAAGCCTCCTTTAACGAAGGCCAGCAGTAGCTTTGCTAAGCTTTTCTCTGCAAGAAGTTGCTCTTTGCATAGTTACATGCTTAGCAGGGGATTTGTTGTTTCGTGCAGATCTCCACCACTTGCTGTGGTGATTCCCTGAAGTCACTATTAACACAGAGAAATCAGAGCACTTTCTTTTGTTCTTGTTTTGAAAATTAGGCACAGTGGGAATTGGTTTCACTTTATCTGAACTAGAACATCAAAGACTGCAGGATAAGAGAAATGTACATTGCACCTCTAACACCAAGGCAACATTAGAAAGAGAAAGAGAATAAGCTATCTCAATTAAAGCAACTAAAATTCATGCATTATACCATGAGCACAATTTAATCTAGGCCATAGTCAAAGACACTCTGATAAAGAGGTACTAATAAATAGATACAGTTGATAGAAGGCATAGGAGAACAAACAGAATCAAACGAACTAGCTTGCCAGAATAAATGGTTTATTCTGCATGTTAAACATTGTAATCCCAGGCAATTTCAACCCCCCTCTTGGTACTGTAGTAGTCAGGAATACATGAGAACCTGTGGGAAAATTAGCTACTCCCATCTTAGATCTTAGATTGTCAAGGGCTTGATCCAGAGCCATGTGACATGTTTTCATGGCCATGAATTTGGTAGGGCCCTCTAATAGGGCTACTCTCTGGAACCACTTTACCTTGGAATCCTCTGCCTGCTGTTGGCCCTTGACTCATCCTCTGTGGAAGGGAATTTCCCATACATTTCCCATGGAAGAGTTTACTCATAGAGTTAGTAGAGAGACAAGACATGATCTTCTCATCCTCTGATCCAAGTGTCTGATCCAAAGCCCATTGATGTTAATTAAAGGCCCTGGATCTCGTCAAAGGGCTTGATCCAAAGAATTTCATTGATTGAAGCGGGTTTAGGATCAGATGCTATCGGGCTACAGACCACAATGTAGCCAAAGGTTATTTTTAATTTCTAAGATGTACCACAGGACATTCAGATTTTCAAATAATTTTAATTGGTGTTTGAAAGTAATCAGCAGAAACATTACTGGGAACTGTCCCTCCATTAGTACCAGGTACCCAGTATAGTTATAAGATTATTTTTACCTTTTAAAATAAAAATATCCCATATTTTCAATAAACATTCTAAAGATTTTGCAGTCCAGAGCACTATATATGTTACAGCCATTTAGGCCATGAGCTCTCTTTTAAATTTTTTAACCAGCACTCTGAGACACCTGGGGAGAAAGCTTAGTTTTTAATGCACTCCCTGCTTTTGAGCTTAGGTGAAGTTTAAGGAAGGTTACAACACTTGCTGTTATTTTAAAACACCCTGTTCATACTACTGTTCTGAAGAACTCCCATACCCACATGGTGCTGAAGCAACAGGGGAATATTATAAAATTGAATGTTTAAAAAAAAATCCTATTCTCCTTTTAGTCATCCTCTCCTAGATTCAGACTCCTAAATTCAAACCACACCTGGGGTATGAATATGAAAAATTATATATGGGAACAAAGCAACACTGATATGTTGAAAATAAGCTTCATCATACAAACTTCGAAAATTTCCACAAGGGACAAGCCAAAAGGCCTGGCATGGATTGCTATTGTGACCCAGATTTTCAACTGGATCATGGCAATGTACTCCAGTGAGAACATGGTCCTCAATCTCCAGCTGCTCCAGTAAAAGATGTCCTCCTCTCTCTTTCCCCTCACAATCTACCCAAGAGTAAGTGGACCCCACCATAAGTCAGTGTTACAAAATCAGACCTTCGGTGTTCATCTTCTTCCATGTAGCATAAGGAGTAATAGACTTGTTTATTGTTTTTCTAGCTAGTGTCACTTCAGGTGCAATTCTTATTGAGATAATAGTGGCATCACATTTACAGATCTATCATTTTCCACTCTGTTCATTTGAGGTTGAAATAATCTTCCTCACATGCCACTCAGACATTATACTCCCTTCCTCATATCTCTCCTCTGGCCTTCTTAACAAGGTCAAGCTTATTCTCACTTTCGAAGCTCTGCATTATTGTATACTTGCCTGTGTCTCTGCCCTTATTTCTTACTTTGCTCCAGCTCTGCCAGTGAATCCTACATGTCCTCTCTTTCCATCTATTCACATCTTCTTGCCTTTTGCCATGCTGTAGCTGTCTCCCACTCCAGTAACTCCCACCCTAAATTGCCCAACTCCTTTCTAATCCCTTCCTAAAATTCACATCTTTCCATAGCTCCACACAGACCAATTGACCAACCTGTTCTATTACAACCTGGTTCTGTGGATGCCAATGCAATTTCTATTGTTTAGCTACTTATATGATGAGAAATGCATGGCCACGGAACATGTCTTCTCTATCTTGTGCAGTTCTGCCCTTAACATAAGCTCTTAATGTTAAATAATATTCCACCCTTGAAAAATTCTGCTGTCCCACTGTGACTAATTCTTTTATACAGGCAAATAAAATACTATCACATTTGTTATTACCATGTCATGATGGCAAAGGATGGGTAACTGAAAATTTTACTAAGCCAAATAACAATTTTCAGTACAATTTTGCACAGCTGTAATAATTATAACAATACTTTTTTTCTTTCCTCCTCCCCACTGTGTGGTACACAGCAGACCAAAAATTGGGAAAAGCTAAACAAGGAGAGAAACTATATGAAGTATAGTAATATAATCTTCTCTTATCCCTGGCTCCTCTCGCTCTTTTATGCCAACTCATGGGATTTTCTCAAGGAAGGACGGTGAAAGCAAACTAAAATATTTTTTCGATTTTTTATTTCAAATGAGAATTTGAAGACACAAGAAAGAGAGAGTGAATCTGATTGGCTTGGAAATATCTTTTTTTCCCATCCAGCTCAGTCCTTCCTGGATAAAGCATGCATATGTGTGGGATGAGAGGGTGAAACACTTTATAGCAACTCCAATCCTCAATAGAACAAGAGAGAGCAGTTTATTTATCTTCATCTACAAATCTCAGACACAAACTGCCTATCAAATAAACAATAAGTGAATTTAGAACAAAACTACATTTAAATACAACAAAATCAAATGTATGTTGAAAATTGCTTGAAAACACTGTTGAAAACTGAATGTTTTATATGCTGATATAAATGGGAAAGATTTTTTCTACTGTACAATTAATTTGCTCAAAAAGAGGTTGGTAAACTCAGTGGAATATATTCAAAACAGTCAACAGATAGAGGAATGTTGAAACTTGCACAGGATTTTTTTGTATTAGTTGGCTGTTCATTTTATATACTGTATTTAGGATCAGATTTTTCAAAAGAGATCATCACCCAACAGCTCCTATTTAGGCACTTAAGTGAAGTGCCCAGATTTTCAAAAGGATTCAGGATTCAACATTTACCTTTGAGCATCTTTGAAAATCTGGCTATAGTTGGTTCTGAGCACTGTTGAAAATCTAGTACTCAGCAACTAGGCACAATTAACAGCTTTTAATAGAAAATGTGCTGGGAATTTCATTTGAAGTTGCAAGATGACTTTGATTGTAACACTTGATTGGTCTTATATGATAACTTCTATTTTCTTGATAATTTTTATGCAGAAGCTATTGTTTCTATAACAAAAGAATACCTAAACTTGTAAACATCAAACCTCACATATGGCTAGGCCATCACGAGAAATAGCTGTTAAGTGAATTTGAGTGAAAAAAATATTACAAAGTTCTAACATAATCAGTTACTAAAATTGATTTCATGCATGCACAGAAAAAATATAAGTTTGAAGAATTGAAATTATCTGAGGCCTTATAGAATTCTGCAAAAACTTGTGTACTTTTATGTAAGTTCCAGTCCTGCGCCTACTGAAGTCAATATCGACATTCCTACTGACATCATGGGGAAAAGGGTCAGACTGAAGTAGTGTATGTACAAAATTTGTGTCTGTAAATTGTCTGAGTTTAAAATATATACAATTATTATTAACTTATACTTGTCATTTGAGAGTCTCCAAATACTTAGCTTAATAAATATAACCTACAAGTGAAAAGGGAGTGAGTCAGTTTTTCCATGAGAATTGTAACCTCTTTATTTTCTAAACATTTATAGGTTTAAAGTTATAGCCATATTATTTAACAATGTGGATTTTTGTACTTTTTATTGAAGGCAGGCCATGCAAATTATCCATTCCATTAGCAATTTCAGCTATTTTTCCAGTATTGCTATATGAATTTATTAACCATAAGTGAACACTACAGGAATTGGATAATATTGGGAGTATATTTTTGCTCCCAAGACACAAGATTGTGATCATTTTGTCTTGTAATTAGATATTTCTTTTCAAAGGTTTAACTAACACATTTAAATCTCTAAAATACTCTTGTTCTCAGTGATGTGATCTTAATTATTTTTAATATTTAATTTTTTCCTTCGTATTCCAGTCAAATGTTTCTTTCCTTTTCCCTTTGTATTCCAAAATACACATTGACAAAAGATTATGTGTTGCTAGTACCACTATTGGAACAATGGAACAATACTTTTGAAATATATATATTTTTAAAGACATAAGTTAAACATATTTCTGTTGAAAAGATTGGAATAGGTTCAAGGTTTAAAGTGACTATTTTGAATGGCACTATGTGCATAAGACTGGTTATCACATTCACACCCTTGATCCATGATTAGTAACTCATGTATGACTATATACTCTAACAAATATAGAGAGTGCATCATGGACTCAGTTGATTTAATTCCCAGAAAAATAAACTATTAGATCTTTGTTTTCATTTCTGTTTTCCCCCCTTGTTCTTTTTTGTCTTAAATGATTTACAAAAAGCCCATGCATATGGGAGGTGGACTCCCCTACTGCTTTACAGCAAGACTCCCTACTGCTATGGAAAGCAGTAATTAGCCAGAGAAACAATGGCCACATTATAACACAAGATTTTTTTTTTCCAGTATAAAAGCTTAGTTAGAGCTGTTTGTTATATTCATTTCTCTCCCAAACTGCTTATTCACTCTTTGCAGAATATTTTAATTTTAAACAATTATTTAAAACATAGAAGGGGCCATGTTTATTTGATAAATAGTAGCTCTTTTTCTGCATTTTTGAATATGATTTAAAATTCCACCTTGGAAAATAAACATGCAATTTAAAAGAATGCTGTAGATTATAACACAGTTCAGTGTAATCTTTTGTTATGGGATCAATTTACCCTTTCACCTAATGAACAAACTGAACCATTCAAACAGTAAAACTCCTCAGCCTACTAATACTCTCTAAAATTCTTCTAACGTAAAGGATTGTAGTTTGCACTTAAACTCTGAATTCATTATGTTTAGTTCATGTTCTTATTCTTTTTCATCATTTTACTTCCCAGAAGGAATTAGCACTAATACCTCTTAATTTTATTTTACATCTGCTAACCCAGGTTTGATCAGTGTGTTCAATACATTAATGTTAAATTTAGCCTTTATAAATTGGTCAAAGCACTCATGAGACCAGAGAGGACTAAAAATTTTCTTCCCAGACCTCAAATTTAGGTGGAGCAAACTCAGTTGATTGTGATTACAAAAAACTACTGACTTTATACACATATTAGAGCTGTTTGAATTTTGGCAGTGTAACTTCCCTCGGGTTTGTGCCAAGATTTTCTTTACTTTTAATCCACAAGAGTTAATACCTGTAAATTTGACTTTGAATTTCAGAACAAAGTGAATTTGGAATCTCAAAGTAAAACTTAAAGAAAACACCCTTTGTGTCAAAACTATTTCAATTCAATGCATAAGTTTGCACAAAATTTATCTGACTTTTTGACAAACATGACCCAAGTTTCAACTAAATCCCAGCTCAGTTGTGTGGTTACTTGGTTTTCAGGTTTCATTGCAAAATATGGCACACAGCTGTAATACTTAACTACATTGGGACCCAGTTGTATTCTTAATAGTGCTAGGTGGAAAATTCCAGTTGTTTTGGCTGAAATTTTTTGGATTTTTTTTTTCAGAATTTCTGATGGAAATTTTTCAGTTTTTTTTTTTAAAGGTTTCCTTACTCTGCATAACTCTTTGCAGGATCAGGGCCCTAATCATACAAGCTTCATAGATCTTTTTTCTATTTGAAAATCACTCACACTCATTAGCAATAAAATATTGCTTTGCTAATATTGTGCCAGTCTTTCTGCCCAGTCTGTGTGGGAATTAAATCTGCCCAGTCTTCTAAATAGAATAAAAAATGTACTGAAGGGAAAGAAGTGCATGCACCTATTGATGGCACTAATAATATTGCATGTGTCCAAATACATCTTGCAATTAATAAATTCTACTAATTGAAGTACAAACCAGGTCTGAATACTTGAAAGAACAACGTTTTTGGCTGATGAATACTTGGATAAAAATACAACAGTCAGTGCCATATAGTTGAGAACATGTGTGACGACTTTACTTGCGTATTCCCACTTTATATAGTGCTACAGCTTTTCAGGCTAACTATGGAATTTCCTATGTCTGATTGAAGAGAGATGCATGAATAGACAGAGAGACAGCAAGAGTTAGTATTTTATTTTTTATTAGCTGCCATCCAGCAGTAGCTGTAAAACTGACTCTCATGTGTTGGTGGAGTTTATTTAAATTTATGTTCATGCCACACAAATAAAGTAACAAGTAGATCATTGGCTTTCACATATACAGGGTGAAATCTATCTTGTGTTGCAATTTGTAGTAAAAAGCAGTTCCGATGAACAGGCACACCCAGCCTGTGTTGAAAATGGTAGCAAAAGAAACAGCACTAAAAGAGAAAAACATTTACATTCAGCAGTAACTCATTCTGCAATGCTATTTTTGTGAAGCTATATCAACATCATGATCATTACACGAAAGTTGGGGAAATCAGGTTTACTGCCACCGATTCTTACATTGTTTGCAGTGTTGCTGTAGCCATGTTGGTCCCAGGATATTAGAGAGACAAGGTTGGTGAGGTAATAGCCTTTACTGGATCAACTTCTGGTGGTGAGAGAGACAATCTTTTGAGCTACACAGAGCTCTTCTTCAGGTCTACAAGTTTATACAAACAGCTCTAAAACAGAGAAGCATGCATTATTGTTTGATATCTAATACAAGAGGAAAGGTTAAAGAAATAGGCTGAAGGCAATGCTGTCTAAAGCCATCTCTGGCAGTGGAATGGGGTATTGGAATATCCTCTGTTCCTAAAGCACAGATTAAGAAGGTGAACTGGAAGCAATAACATGCTTGGAGACCAGAATTCAGATGTATCAACCCTTTGAAATGCCAATTCATACCTAAGAATTAAAATTAGAATAATACATTACATGCACACATAGAATATGAGAGAATGAGTTATACCACTTACCATTCAGCTTTTATCAGGAAGTGCAAAACATTAATTCTGCAAATCCATACTCACGTGAGTTGTCCGTAACCAAAGCAGTACCATTAAAGTCAATAGGACTAGTTTGAGTAGAGATTGTGCAAATAATGTGTAAATCATGTCCTATTAGAAAGCAGCAGGTTAAAAAAGAAAAGAAAAGCAAACTGGCAATTTTTCATCAAATGGTACAAATCACTGTTGAGGAAATGCCACCTCACATCACAGTATTCAGTGGTGTAAATAAGGGAAGAGAAAGTGAGGAGGATACGTAATTCTTGTTTTTGTTTAGGGATACTCTGTGCCCCTAGTCTTGCCGGCGCTGGGTGGGGTGACTCTGTTGTGAGCCAGAATTATCTAGAAAAAAGGTGTCAGGCACTATATATGCTAATTAATAGTTCGAAGTTAAGTAGGTTGCTTCCATTGTGGGCAAGCAACCTGGAAAGATACCCAGAGTTCCTCTCTGAGAGTGGAACCAATGGGATTGTAAAGAGACAGGGAGGAGTTTATAAATAGGACCAGGAGCTTAATAACTGATCTGGGAGAGAGGAGAAGAGAAGCCAGCAGGGTCTCCTGTAAGGATTATGCTCCAGGGACTTTGCCAGTTTTGTTGGATTAAACTGTAGGCTCCCACATCCCACTTGAGAAGACAAAGAGAATTGCTGCAGGCTGTGCAAATTGAAGACTGTCATAGCAAGGACTCAAGGGGAGTTTAAAGAATGGAATGCTTGACGGAGGGTTTGGGCATCATTCCACATAGTGAGAAAGGTACATCCTTCCAGAGAGGAGCCCTGGGGAGGGTATGTAAGTGCATACAGATAATTATATTTTGCATTTGAACTAGTAACAAGTTTTAAACCTTGAGCAAGGTTTAGTAAGTGAAGTTGAGCAAGGTTAGTAACTGAAGTTGTTACTAAAATATTCACGGTTGTTTCAAGGCTTAAAAAAGGAGTAAACTTTGTGTTTTTATACACACCCACACTCTAAAAAGACTCAACTCTGGTCTGTGCCATAGTAGAGCAGTAAGTTGAGGTACAGGGAAGGGAAAGAAACATTATACCAACATTAAAACAGTGCTTTCCCCATGTCCATTCCAAAATCATTTGAAAAGATTATTGAATATGGCAGAAGTTACTCCAGATTTTCTACGCCATTAAACATATGTATGACTAGTTCCCTCTGATTTGTAAAGATGAATTAATCTGCTATATTTCGTGTTGTGAATTTCTGGAAAAAACTAAACATTTCTCTGGTTTTTCAAAAGCAAACTCAGAATATCAGCATCTGCATATTCCACTAAACTTGGAAAAATCTTTTATGATTCCTTTTCTCTGTTTACTCCATAAAACATGATTTTGTCCTGGAAAAAATGCTTTTAACTTATTGATACTGCTGAAAATACACTAGGGAAAATACAAGTACAATTTACAATGTCCACAAAATGGTGAAAAGAGACAAATCTTGGCTTTGCACTTGAAGTGTGTTGGACACTCTTGTGGCTGGACCCCTATGTCCACACACAGCCCCACTGAAGTTGAGTGGGGCCTCTTGGTGAACATGGCATTGTCAGATTGGGGTGCAAGTCCACTTCATTTCTGCTTTGCTGTTTGTAGCTTCACTCAGGTGAAAAGTCAGGTTATCTATTTGCACTTCTAAAATGGCAGATAATCAGAAGGATTTGTTCCTGCTGACTCTAATTGCTTACTACTGAGTAGTCAGAATGAAGACAATTAAAGAAGCATTGAACCCATTAGAAAATGTTTTACAGGTAAGGGGTGAAATCCTGCCTTAATTTAAATCAATGGCAAAACTCTCAGGGACTTTAGTGGGGCCAGGAATTTCCATCCCAGGCTGCTCCTTTCAGAGATTGTTAAAGAAAAAAAAATCTGTTTGGCATTTTAAAATATATATACTACCATAGTATCTAGTTGCCAGTCAGGAGGGATGGATAGTGAGTGGGGGTTGACTGTGCCCCACCAGGCAAGTGGGTCCTGAGGCTGGCTGATCATGCCACTCCCAAGGAGCGATTCCCTGCCCCAGGACCAGCCCTGGATGACTGATGACTCAGCCTACTAGACAGTCACCTCCCAGCAGGGCTGGTGAGTATGACCAGGAGGGAGGGAGTCTCTGGGGGGTGCTGGGCTGTGAGGGGGTGGGGAAGATGTGTGTGCTGGGCCACTAGGAAGTGTGCGGTGTTGAGAAGCTGTGGGCAGTGGGGCACTGGACAGGGATGGTGTGCAGGATGCTGTGTATTTGTGGGGTGCTGGCCATAGGCAGTCAGAAGGGTGTTGCAGAAGTGCTGACTTCCTGATTTCTGCATGGGTGCTTGACTCCCGCTCTGTTCGAGGCCCTGCCTCCACCCCACCCACACTCTGCGTCTTCCTGACCGTGACCCTGTTTTCCCCTTCCTTGCAATGCCTTCTACCCACCGCTGAACAGCTGATCCCCAGCAGGCACTGGGGCCAAGGGGAAGGAATTGATTGGCAGGGCTGCTGGTGGGTGCTCACCAGCCACTATTTTTTTTTCTGTGGGTGCTCCGGCCCTGGGGCACCCATGAATTTGGCGTCTATAGGGTGTTGGGTGGTGTGGAGTGGGTGGGTGGGGGCTGTGTGTCATGGTATGAGCCCGCCCCTGAGGGGAAGACAGCACCAGTGTGCATCTGGGAACTGCTGGTTTCTAAACAGTGCTCTTGCACTGAGTAGAGCGGTGTGCCTGCCATGCCATGCCCCCATTTCCTCTGGCCAGCCCTTGGTCCCGGGAATGACCTTCCTGTGTCATGCTCCATTGCTCCCATGGGAGCCCACTAATATGTTTGGAGCTGTCCCCACAAAAGGTTAATCTGGCCCTGAAGGGGAGAGCAGGGAATCGAATCCCCACCTCCTGAATGCTAGGCTAGTACCAAAGCACACAAATTTGTCTTTGTGAGCTCTGACTTCATCAGTTCCTTTTATGATTTGAATGAAAAAGGGGCCAATGGAAAAAAAATGTACTTTTAACCATCAAGCTCATATTTTTTTAAAGGACCAGGTATTCAACAACCAATGCTGCTTATGATTTTCCAGTATATGGCAAAACTGGAACAAAATAATTTAACAAGTCCATAAAATACTAAGAAACTGGTAAATAAGTTATATTAGTATCAAAAGAGCCTGTTATTACTGTGTCTGTTTAACATCTAAGGCAATGTGTGGGTTGAGGTCACTTTTCTAATACCAGTGTTTTGCTACTAATTCTTTAATATTAGCCCCAAATCAGATACTCCCTAGTGCAGCATACAGCTGCTCAGGAGAAAATACATCTTTTTAACAGCACCCTCTAAGGATGATATGTAATTTTTGTTACTTAGTAAATGTACTTATGGAGAGATGGAACTGGTGATGTGAGATGACCTCCACTTCTCTAAAAGGAAGGCCTTAATTCACTCAAAGGGATGAAATCCAATATAAATAAATGACAGTTTGGTAAGGTGGTCAGATTTTGGGTTTATTTTCTATATCCAGTTGCCAGAAATAAATGACTACACCAAATTTAAAAGATTTTAGCTCAGTGGAAACCTAGAAATTGATTCTCAGTGAGTATGTTACCTGTTATGAACATCTGTATTATATTAGATTTTGGGAGGAAACATTATGTTAAAATTCTGCAACCTCCATGGTGTCCTTTAGTGCAGAAAACTTCTAAACCTGGGATACTGAATATCTGATAACCTAGAACTAGAATAGATTATGGTGAATTAAATCCATACTGTGGCTAGAGATACTGTACTTTTATACTCCGCTTCTGGAAGGTGCTAAGTGCTGTTAACTCCCTGTCCTGCTCCCATTGACATCAGTGGAATATTTGCTATTGACTTCAACTGGAGCAGACCTGGACCCTAGATGTCCTTAACTCCCACTAATGAAAATCCAGCCTGCTAAATGTAGAAACGTCACCCAGGTAGAGACACATGTAATGTACAAATCAGTGGAACTTTTAATGGCATGACAATCTGTACAAGTGTTGCCAAAGTGTAAAAAAAGACAAACTCTTCACGTATATGGGAGGTTAATAAAAGGCAGTCACAACAGGACTACATGCTGATTGCGGTTTGATCAGTCTTTATTTGTCAATAGTCACACATGTATTTCTCACGCACACATAAATTCTTACCTGCATATATCTCATTAGACTATTAAAATGGAGATTTAAAAAAAATTTAATTTTCTGTTCATTATTTAGGATATTCTTACAGGTCACACACTGAATGGTAAAGTTCTGTTTGTTCTGTAGTCAATTGCACTTTCTAGTCTCATGTCTGACAACAATGGTACTAGGTTTCTGTTTTCAAAACTTTGCTGAAGTATGTATATGTAAAGTATGTATAGAAAACTGGGAATTTAAATATATATTAGGTTTATATATATATTTGTTTTGTTTTTAAATCCCCGTTTTAAAAATGTCTATCCCTGTGTCTGGGTCCTAAAATATTTTGCAATATTTTTTTAACAATCTGGGACACCATTTCTGTGTAAAGTGCAGTTTCTTTCCTCAGCATCTTAAATTAACCTGTGTTATGTTTTCTAGTAATAATGAAAAATGTCTTATTTCAATCCTTCCCTTCTCCCAACTGAATATAGAGAGTTACAATGTTTGGACATCTGTGACTTGTCATGTTTCTGTTGACAAATGAATGAGCAAATGAAATGCATTTCAATTTACTATACATGGCAATAGTCCAGAAACCTAATGGTTTAAATAAAGGGAGAGAAAAAGACTTGTAGAAACATAGTAGGTCTACATGTGGACTAGTTTACCACTTCTTGATCCCTCCTACCTCTTAAAAGGGGATAAGGGTGGTCTTGAAGGGAAGAACAATGTAAAAGTATTCAAAACATTTGCATTTCTTGTGCATTCCCTGTGTTTCTTAATCCTGCTACTAAATCCCTACAGTGTGTGTTGTCCTGTAGACCTATTTAAACTGAACCTGCATGTATATAACTTAATTCAGATTCAGAGAACAGGTTGTAAAGTTAGTTGGAGGTTATCATTCTTCTGACACAAACATATTATAGGAAAATAAAACTCTAAGGGTTTAATTTATCCTGAGTGATTGTGGTCTGCCATATGGTTCACAATTCTATTAACAGCTGTGAGGCCTTTTGTATGAGAAGCATGAGCAATGCATTAACTTATGCATTATTATTAACTTGGAAAATGTAATCTACGTTACTTATATGCTATTAAAATAACAGGGATATAAGTTGAGCAATCTTTTATATTTTCATGTACTATGTATGGCATAAAATTGTCCATATATTGTCAGGCTTTTCAAGTAGAAAGTGGGAGTTTTTGCTTACCTGAAAAGACCTATCTTATATCAATACATCTAAAATACAAAGAAAGACTTCATCCTGCTGGGGTGAACATGAAGGCTGAGAGAGAGCCACATTTGGGATGGAATTTTCATAAGCACTTCAGTGAATTAGGCACCTAACTCCCATTGACTCTCATGATGAAGTATTATGCTTCTCTTTTTCTCCTAGTGTTTTCTGAAGTGTAAAACCCTTATTCTTTTAACAAAACCATGTGACTGCTCCTTCCATTTATGTGTGGCCCTACTGAAGTGAAAGTTTGGGTGAGTAGTGTAAATTATATAGGATGATACTGAATAATGAAGGGTTGTGGTATGTAGGAGTTGAGAATTGGTCAGTCATACAAGTTCTAAACAAGTGTTTAGTGTTTGAGGAAATGCAATATTGTTGCTTGGTTATGTAAGGGTCTTATGAGAGGAACTGTGACAGATAACAGAAAGTTTAATCTCAGCCTTAATCTCTCTATCTAGATTCAATTGTTGGGGCAGAATAGTTTCTTGGGAACCAGGAAGTGGTTTGTGAGCTGAGATTTTTGGAATGTTTATGCTGCTTATGACTGCCTCTGTTCCATGACTTCTGAATATGTATAAATAAAGCACATCACATAGAATACACTTAGTATATGCTCTGTGTCACTGATTTATCCTCCAGTGGGGAGTTAACCTGCAAAGCCTAGGAATTCTGCTGCTATCTGTCAGAGGGGTCATATAGATGTTGCAAGCAAAACGCTGGTATTGGAAGAACAATATTATAGGTGGTCACAGTTATTGATTTCAATATAAGATCCTATTTTGAATTGCATATATCTTTGGCAAACCTGAACTGTTTGGCCGAAATTTTCCATGCTGGATTATTTAAAAAAAATCAGCAAGAGAAGATCGGGTTAGGAAAAAATACATTTTTGCTGTGTCTTGAGACACTGAGGTCTGGTTTACAACTGTTTACAACTTTACGACTGGTTTACAAAGTTACAACTTTGTAACTGAAGTCAATGGGAATTGTGCTTTAAATTTATACAAGTGCTATATAATAGTATTCTGAAGAATAGTATTTTGAAAAATCAGGCTAAGCCTCCCATATTGGGCACCCAAAATCAGTGAATACTTTAGACCTAAATCTCTCAGTGCTCAGTACTGTTGGAGGGCTTTCCCTTCACCCACTCCCCTGGTTCTTGTCACATAGACAGAAAGCAGAAAACCAGAAGTCCAAAGTGCAAACAATGTGAAGTTTGAGTTAGTTCCTAGCAAGCATATTCCGAAGCCCTTCACACCATAGGCACCGACTCATGAGTGTTCTGGGCTGGAGCACCCACAGGGAAAAATTAATGGGTGCTCTGCACCCAACGGCAGCAAAGCTCCCCACCTCACCTCACCTCACCTCCTCACTTGAGCGGGCCGTATCCCACTTCTTTGCCTACCTCCCAGTGCTTGCTGCTGCAAAACAGCTGTTTCACAGTGTAGCAAGCTCCAGGAGGGAGGAGGAGAGGGAATGTGGTGCACTTAGAAGAGGAGAGGGGGCAGAGTTGGGGTGTGGACTTTGGTGAAGGGGTTTGAAGGAAGGTGGGGCAGGGGACAGAGGGAGGGTTGATCATCCACTGGCGCCAGCAGAAGTTGACACCTGTGTTTCACAGTATATGGGCTTATCTCTATATGCCGATGGAGTCTGTTCTCCAGGGTTCCCTTCTCAGCTCAGCTCAGGACTGGCCTCCTGTCCTTCTTTCAGTATAGCCAGACATGTCTGAGTATGCCTTCACATCAGAACCTAAAAGCTGAAGTGCAGTAAGTCAATGGAAGTTTTTTGCCCTTAACTTCAATGTGGTGAGGTTTTCACCTCTGGTGTTCTTAAGCATCAAAATACAACTAAGGGAAGTGAAAGCAAACACTAGAAAATTACATCAGTAATAAACCTGTCACACAAATTTCTTGTGGTTTTACAAGCATGTAGTTAGTGCATTAAGTTGTTGTTACCTAATTATGTGACTTTTATTGTGTCATCAAACAGAAAACTGATACCAAAGAGTATAAGCAAATTAATGGAGCTATAATATTAATAAGAGTGAAAATCAAATCACTGGATAGTTTCAATATGGGAGTAGGGAAAGCTACCAAGCTGTCTTTTGTTTTAGAGAGGGGAAAAAATCCTTTTGATAGAAAACTGAAGGCTGAATAATTATTACTAGTAAGTTAATGGTAATAAATTACTGCAAATAAAAACTTTTATTTGACAAATTCCCTTCCAAAAACCTATACAGGGCTGAAATGTGGCTTGTAGGCACAGCCCTGGTATCAAATGCTTTGCCCCAAGGAGCATACCAAGAGGCATTCTATTTCAGGCAGCACATATGCTACTACATCCCTTTGTGAAGCTCCCATCCTGCTTTTGGTGGGATCCGAGACATGGCCCCACCTCCTCTCTTCCCTTCTGCCTTCCCTTTTGGGTAGCATGCACTCTTGGGAGAAATAAGGACATAGTAGGACCTGTGCCCCCCCGAATGCAGAGAATACAATTCCTCCTGACCCTTACATGGACCACGCAAAGGAGAGGAGGAAGCAGCCCTACCTTCCATCACACACCTGCATAGAGCTTAAGCATGATCTGACCCTAAAATATTAAGGGCCTATTCCTGATTCTTTTGAAGTCAGTAACTTGCATTAATTTCAATGGGAGAAGGACTGGGTACAGGATTGGGATCTGTTATCTATGAATACTAAAACTCCACACCACCTCCCCAAAGGACTTCTCACTGGATATAAGAATTTTGCATGACACAGCCAAGTATATTCAAAACCAGAGTATCCTGTGGTTCAGTGGGGGAGCCTTAATTAGAATACTACATTGGGGTATCCATGATATGAGGAGCCTTTTAGTAAGGGAGTTATGTCCTTGGTTCTCCCATAGTAGCTCTTATTCTGAAAAAGCTTTTACATATGAGTTTTCCTCTGTTAACATATCCTAGAAACTAATTCTGTGATCTTAGGTGACAAACTGTATGTTGCAGCTTATTGTAATAAGTGAGTGTGTTTAAACCAAAGGGGTGTCATAGGAGATTGTTAGCAGATTGTTTATTAATGCGCTGAGCTTTATGCAGAAGCAGATTAACTTTTATTTATAGCTCACTACAGCAAATCATGGAAAAAGGCTTTTAATCTTATAACAGCTGAGTAATTAGAAATCATTTTTTCCACTTGAAAGATTCTGTTTGGTATAGTTTCATGTGGCTAAAGAGTGGTGTTGACAGAGAGGTTGCCATAGAACAGCAATTTAAAACTGTATTTTGAAAGCATTCCGGAGACTTAGGGAAATATGTTTGACATTTCATCTGCTTTGAGTGATGATTTTGCAATATCATTTTATGAACAGTGCTGGTCCTAAATAGTCTAGTGATACTACTGGACTTGTAATGGCTATTTTGCACACCTCACTTAAACAGGCCTTTGTATTCATACTCTGAATTCCTCTGGAGTTGAGTTACTTCTTGAATGGAGAAAAATCTCAGCAGTAGGTTGTTTGTATCTGTTGGCTAAGCATGGGTGCGGGTTGGTGTATATCCTGGCAACAGAAACGGACAAGAGCTGTTTAAGAATGTCTTGAACTTAATAAAGCAAGTAGAGGGGGAAATGGTTCAGTCATTCAATGTAATACTATTTAATGTTTGGACCACCATACTAGATCCAGTATTGTAGGATCAGAAGAGTCAGATGTAAACTACTTCTTATTCTGCAATGACTTTTCCAGGAGACATTTACAAGAAGAAATAATGAATATAACCCAAATAAAAGTCTTGTACTTAAGTGTATTTAATGCTACTTTTTAAGCTTTAATAACCATCCCAACTATACTGTTATTTAATATTATGTGCTGGTAGACACACCGAGGCTCTGGGGGAAATCGTTGGTTAAACAACGAATGGCTTCTGCATCTTTCAAATAATAGTCAGAGCTCAGACTGTATATTAGTATGTCATTTTCAAAGGAGTATTTCTCTTAGTTTTAAAAACTAAGCACCACTGCACCAGTACCTTGCTTTTTATTTGTGAAACATTTTATTATTTTTCTGCTTGGGAAGCAACTACACTATGCTACCTTTTTTTTTTGTTTTATGATATAATGTCTTGAGTTTACACCTCTTTTCGAACAGCTCCGGTCTGGTAAGGAAGACAAGTGTTTTGATTGTTTTGTGGGTGTTGAGCTTTATAAGCTCTTTGAGGTAGGGACTGCCTTTTTTCATTACATATAATGGCTAGCTCAGTTGAGCTCCAGTCTCTGAGTGGGCCCTGAATGCAATACCACATATAAAATATAATAGCCATTAAAAGATTTTGGAGAAATTTCAGTAGAAAACCCCATTTCTATTTTAAAACTTAGAAAGATAGATTTTTTTTTATATAAATAAGATAATGATTGACTTCGTTCCATTCAAACATGCTTTTATCACAATGGTCTTAGGGATTGTGTAGAGAAGCCTTTAAACAATGCAAGTAACGTTGTGTATATATAACACGCCTCCACCTCTTCAGGCAAAAGCATGATTGAAAAAGTTGGGTGTTAACTGTCCCACAGCTCAACTTGTGGGGTTCTGTCAACCCAGTTGGGGAAGTGAAATCAAGATTTGTGAGCCCACTGCTGAAAATGCCTTCAGCCCCCAGACTTGCAGATCTAAGGACTGCTAGTGAGAGTGCGTCAGCTGATCTCCGGAGAGAGTTAGTTTCTTGGGTAGTTGGACTCTAAAACATTCAAAAATTTTCAATGGATGTGGGAGCAAGGAATGGCAAACTTTACATACATTTTAAGAGGGTAGCAGTGGACTAAATGAAGAATTAAGTGCTTTAACTTGTTTTAAAAAACAAAGCAAAAATCTGCCGGTCCTGCTGCACATAATTACGGCTAGACATTTTTGGTCATGAATCAAAAATGTATCACCCAGCAAAACATTTTATAATTCCTGTTGGCCAGGGGATTTAAATTGGGGACTACACAAAGGACAAACGATTGTGCACACTAGTTTGTAAATGTCATAGCACAGCAGCCTAGAAAAAGAGAAACTTAAACTTTAAGAACCTAAGAATGGACAGGTAAGGGGGTGGAGGAGGAAAAATCCCAATGCCTGTTTGCCTCAGCCGGAGCAGATAAGTAACACTGAATGGAGCTTATAGGAAAATTAGGACACATTTAAAAATGAACACCACACAGGTCATTATATTTTTCTGTAATAACTCTTTGGCTCTTTCATTAAAAATACATGGTGCTTTGGAAAGTGTTACAATATTTTCTGGAGTATATGCTGCTAGAGGTGCCAGCCTATGTGAACATAATTCAATCTGTCAGGAAATCCCATTGCCTCTAGTTTGTAAATACCA
The DNA here is from genome assembly GCA_032164245.1 of Sternotherus odoratus. Classification (NCBI taxonomy): domain Eukaryota; kingdom Metazoa; phylum Chordata; order Testudines; family Kinosternidae; genus Sternotherus; species Sternotherus odoratus. Next base: position 36,053,895 of record JAVMKO010000004.1, read on the forward strand.
GTGATAATTGCACATTAAGCCAATGTCAGTCTGTGGCAACAGACCCATAATCAGGATTACGGAAAGGTGTGATGGGGGGTCTTTTTATATGGGCCTGAGGCTCACCTTGCATAGATTCCTTCTTGACTTCTGATTTCTTGATTAAAATTGTCCTCTTTTTTTTTTTTCAGAATGCTTTAAAAAACCTTCCTTTATAGATCTGAAGAATTACTTTAAAGTAGACGGTTAGGCTACTTTTCCTTTGTGAAAGTTTTTCCTTGTACTTGCTCGTATAATGTCTCTGATGCTGGATGATGTAGGAAGTCAATTCTGAGGCCTGATATAAACATAAAATTGCACCTATATAACTAAAAGTATAGTTTCATACTGTTAACTTATTCAGTACAATGGTTGGTGTGGACTCTCTTATATTGGTTTAAACCTGAAACATTGGTTTAGCTAAGATGATACTAGTTCTAAATGACCATAGAAGAGTTAACACAGGGCTTGGCTGCACTTACATTTTATAGTGCTTTCACTTGCTGGCTCAAGGGGGTAAAATATCACTCACAGGAAGTCAGAGTGCTTTAAAGCGCTAAAGTAGACAAGCTCCGAGTGATAGGAGCCGCGCTCCTAGTGCTTGGAGCTAATCCCCCTATGGAGGTGGATTATCAGGAGCGCTCATTCCCGCAACAGCACTTTGAAGCTTCCATTGTAGCCATGTCTACAGAAAAGTTTAACTAATCCCATTTACGTTCAGTAAGTGCTACTTCTGTTTATAGGTAAACCCTAAAAGGTTTGCCTTTTGTGTAGCAGCAGATGCAAAAGGAATCCTTCTGTTGTCCATGCCTACTGACAGAAATATAGGAGGCCATGAATGTGGCTTAATTAGGCCACAACTTTATTCATTTATATTACCTGGAAGTACCCAGCAACAAATTGTACAGTGCAGGGAGGTGATCAAAATTGTCTTGCTTAGGAGACTAGGTGGGAAAGCTGTTCTAATTCTGCTATGCCTGGACAGTAATGAATCCAGGAAAGAGAAACAAGAATGTTGTTCACAAATTATTCCATTTATCTGGATAAATCACTGGAAAATGTATCAAAGTCCTGTGGCACCTTAAAGACTAACTATAAAGTTTTGAAGCATAAGCTTTCGTGGGCTAATACCCACTTCGTCGGATGCAAGCCCGAAGCATAAGCTTCGAAGCATAAGCATAAGCTTTCGTGGGCTAATACCCACTTCGTCAGATGCAAGCCCGAAGCATAAGCTTTCGTGGGCTAATACCCACTTCGTCTGCTTGCATCCGACGAAGTGGGTATTAGCCCACGAAAGCTTATGCTTCAAAACTTTATAGTTAGTCTTTAAGGTGCCACAGGACTTTGTTACCTCTGCTATTCCAGACTAACACGGCTACCTCTCTGATTCCTGGAAAATGTATGCTAGGTAACACACTATTGGTAGGGGATTGGACTAGATAAACCACCAGCACATATCCTCTTTCTCATCCTCTCACTCTGTCTGTGCTGCACCATAAAGAACAAGTTAAACCTCACACTCTATAAAACCAAGTGGATAATATTTGCTTTGGATAGCAGGCAGGGTGAAACAAAAGTGAGGTTATTGTAAAGGTGTTTTTCTGTGTTGAAACCGTATGTCTGGGAAGGGATTTCAGAGCTCTCTCCACTATTGCTATTGCATTGTACAGTGTACTTGCCAAGAAACCCCAGGGAGTGGAGATCACCCCCACTATATAAATTTGTACAATTACAATTTCATCTTTGCCATGAAGTCTCAGACTGTTAGCTGACATCTTTTTACACGTTACTAACCTTCAAAGAATCAAACCAAAAACTGTTGAAAAGCCAAAAACTATACTGATGAATGTGTTACAGAGAAATCCCATTAATTTTAGCTAGAAAAAGAAGAAACACCTCCATTCTCAAGGACACAGAAAAAGGCTAGAAAAGAGAACGTGCTGTTCTAGAGGAAAAGGAGCCAGAGCTCTTTCTTTTGCACCAAAGGCTCTTCATTGAGCATTAGGATCCACTGTTTTCTTTCTTTTCTTTTGTAATATGACTATTCTCTCCTGACTCATTTTCTCTTAGACTCCTATAGCTGTTGTAGCTGTCCCTTGTCCTGTACCTCATTGTATTTTGTCTTTCCTATTCCTTCCACCAATACATCCTTCCTTCTTGCTGAATTGCCAGATCCAGCATTGGATATGATAGTGCATTAGTTAGATTGTGACAGTATAAGAAAAACTTCCTAACTGTCAGAGTGGTTAAGCACTGGAATGAATTGCTTAGGGCAAATGTGGAATCTCCATCATTGAAAATTTTTAAAAGCAGGTTATCCAAATACCTGTCACGAATGGTCTAGATAACTCAGTCCTGCCATGAGTGCAGGGAGCTGGACTAGATGACTTCTGAATGTCCCTCCAGTCCTATGAGTCTCTGATTTATAGCCCTTTAAAATAGCCAAAATTTTCATTTTGGTATTTCCCATGGTTAAATTCTCTTCCTTTTTCTGTTTTGTTTTTAATTCAATGTGATTCAATTAATTCAAAATTCAATATGATTAGTTTAGGGATAATTCCCATTATACTGTACTCAGGCACTGATTTGTATGATATACACGTTATTGCATGTCAACATCATACATATATTAAGAAGTTTTTTTTTAAAAAAACAAACAACCCAATGTTTGCATTTTCCTACACAAAGTATGAAATGGGACATTACAAATTAATTGTCAACAAACATGCCATTTTAAAAATTAAACTTCTTTTGAATAGTTGTAAAAATATGGGCGTGGGGTAGAGGAAATATAACTCTCTTTAATAATAATAAAAAAGAAATAAATAGGCCAGATACCCTATCCTATTTGATACTCTGATACCCTTCTAATCTTGCATAGTGCTTTACTGAAATATCCCCTTTCACTTGAGTAGGACCATTCATGATATAAGATAAGGCCACAGGAGTAAAGTTTTACAGTCTGGCTCAAAGTAAATATGCACAATATGAGTAAGGGTGGCAAAGTGGGCCCCACATAATTAATGGCCAGATTCTGCTAACCTTGTTTATACTAAGTAGTTCTTTACTTTGGAATTAATTCAATTGAAATCAGTTGGATGATCCATGGAGTAAGGTGTTATTGAACATGAATATAGATGGCAGAATCCAGCCCTATAAAAAGTATGTGATCCACAGCAAAGAGTTTATGTACCAGACTTCACCCCTCAAATGTCAGCTTTTATGACCTAGGCAGACAAAATGGAAACCCTGAACTAAATTCAATGAATGGCGCCGCTATAATTATTCCTAGCTGCCTTTGTCGGATTAAAACCATAAAATGTGAAATGGTAAAATTCACTTATTAAAAGACACAGTTAGAGATTTTAAGAGCTCTATTAAAAGTAATTAGGGAAAATATTGTCCTAGTGTCTTAAAGTTAACTCAAAACCTAGCCTGTTGCTCTGACCTGAATAATAGTTTTGTTATAAGCTTTTTTTGAATGACCTTCCAAAAATTATGTTCTCCATAATATACCTTTTCAAAAATGTGCAGTACTTAAACGTAAATAAACCATGGAAAATTATTATTTTATAACTCTTATCCAAAGTTCTCTTAATGCCAAGGCTAACTGAACTATCAGAGGCTTATACAATCTATCATTTGACACAGCCCTGCACTGTAAATTCAATAAGCTATAGACAAGTTTTGATATACTGCAAATACTTCTCATCTGTATCTTTTAGATGATTATAGATGAGCATTTATAATAGAAAATTTCTATCCATTTGTATAGTCTATAAATTAATCAAGGTCACAGTAAAGCCCCTAAAAGTCATAACAGTGAAAGGGGTCATTTAGGGAATAAATCAACTCAATTAAGTGCTAATGGTTTTCCTTACATAACCCCATAAAGAATGTCTACAATGCAAGTAAAAGTGTGAATGTACAGCAGGTTCTCATATCCACTCAAATTTTAATAAAGCTAATACAGGTAATGACAGCAGTGTAGGCATAAGCTAGCAACCAGAGTACATACTTAGGATCCCCAGAGGGCTTGTACTCAGGTTGTTAGCCTGTGCTGAAGCCACAATGTCTGCACTTCTATTGTTACATATGCTGGCCTAGTTAGATTAAAGCTGGTAATTGTATGCCTACCTGTGCTACAATCACACCTTCCCATGCAGAACAGACATATAATCTATTGAGGGTTATTTAGAGTAAGGGGGAAAACACGAGAAAGAACAAAAGGAAAGATACCACAATGGGGCACATAGGGTACATGTATCCTGTTACAGTCTACATTGTACTGAACATAAAATGGCTACTGTTTCTGTGCATAAATAGAATTCTTAAGAATAGAAAGGTGCAATATGCAGAAACAAAAACATTCAAAGCTATTCATTAGCTAAAGACACCAACCAGTCTAATGTTCTCAGTCTGATTGTTAAACTGCTCATAGTGGACAGATTGAGGACAGTATATAACTCACTGATGAGCTCTCTAACTCATGGAAATGTTCAGTTTCATACTTCTGAATATAACATTACAGAGACAGCCAAACAGAATCATTCTATGTCATGATATAATTTGTGTTTGTTACTGATAAGCAAAGAGCAAATTCCACTTGGTGAAGTGATATATATTGAACAAATGTTTTGTAGTTTAAAGGGGGAAAAAACTGACTGATAAAATGGAAAACGAAGACCTTTCAGGTGTCTTGAATGAAGTTCCTGGCACACTGTGGATCCTTCATTCACTAGCCACAAATCTGAATGTGGACAAAAAAGGATAAAGTAGTATAACATTTTTCTCATATTTCAATTGCATGTATAGAATGATTTCATCTCCTCATTAAATGACCATCGCCTAGTTCAGCTGGAGCAGAATCACATTTTCATATACTGTTACAGTATGTAGGAACTTCATTCAAGACATCTGAAATGTATTATTTTTCCATTTAATCAGTTTTTTCCCCCTTTAAACTACAAAATAGTTGTAGGACGCAACTGGCAAGCTGGTATATGATAAGGCTTTCATGCAACTGCATGAGTATTTTCTCTAATCTCTTAAAATCCATTTACAAATATGGTCCAGTATAAATCCTCAAGAATGACCATAAGGTATAAAGCAGTACATATATACATTCTCAATCATCCCTTTTCCAAAAAGTCCTATAGAATTTAATAGGGATGAAACCTCTAGAATGCTGTAGAACTTAATCTAAAATCTGTAGAATTTAGTAGGCCAAGGTCATCTTTCTTTAGGATGAACCATTCTATAGAATTTCATACTGGAATATAGTATCAGAGGGGTAGCCGTGTTAGTCTGGATCTGCAAAAGCGACAGAGTCTTGTAGACCTTATAGACTAACAGACCTCTTGAACTGGACATTTTATAATTTTGTATTAGAAATAAAATTTAAACATGGTCTAAAGCATTATTAAAATCTTATGTTTTACCATGTAATATATTGGATTAGCCACGATCAGACCAGGCAAATAAAGGGAAAAATTATTTACAATTATTTATTTCTGAATCAGTTTCTAGTTTGCTATTTTCACACCCCAACTAATTTTAGTTTGCTGTTTTGGGACTATTCACATAAACTAATTTGGTATGCACAGATGTTGGGAAATGACTCCTCTTTTGCAGATACCCACATTCATATATATTCAGTAAAAGTATACCACACATAAATACGGTTCTTTTTGTCAATAAAGAATATATTCATAAAAATTAGTTTGATTGGCATTAATCTGCAATCAGGAAAAGTTAGAAGATATTTTAAAGGTACTTAGTCACTAAAAGATGCAGATAGACGCCTAATGTGATTTTCCTAGTTACCTAACTCACATGTCCTAAAAAGGCATTAAAAATCTGGCCCTAAATTCATTAGATAAATCTGCTTTGAATAGACATGCCTTATGCTGTGCTCTGAAAGTGCTCATTTTAATTAAAATACTTTAGGAGACTGTTAATGGGAAAAAATGGTTGAATTACAATGTTAAATTTGGTAAACAATCAATGATGTATTATATAGATGAGAAACCAGATCTTCAGCTGGTGTAAATTGGCATAACTCCAATGAAGCTAAGGGCTCTGCTTCTAGGATTAATAGCCCTACATGATCTCATTATTGCAATTCTTTAAATATCATATACAGGTTTAACATCAACAAGTTTTATCTTGCTTTTCAAGAATATAATACATTAAACAATAGTTTTCTCTTCAGAGTATTTGCAGTTGCTAGCCCTTAGAAGGCATTCTTATACTTCAGTAATAATTGCTGAGTTAAAAGCAAAAGTAATCAAAATTTGGACATGTTTCTAGTCTTAGTTTTTAATGCTAATCTTTTGTAGAAATTATTAAGCCAACAATTTTTCAGACCTAAAACATCCCCCATTTTTACATTGAAAAGTTTATATCATGCTTATTAAACAAAAGTTATTGTAAGTTATTCCCATTCCACACATGGAAATCATTTTTTTTTAAAGTAGCGTGTACCTTTTTAAGTCATGAGCTATTAACATATTCCATTTAAACAATGCATAACAGAAGTTACAGATTCTCATTTACCCTATTGATCTATACTAAGACTGTATCCACATTAAAATATTGTTCCTGTTCACTGGCATTGCAGAAATAGCTGTCATTTATAATTTTTAACTTCCATGAAGATGATTATTTGGGATTTTATTAAAGACACTAAAATTAAAGATTACCTTATAAGACTATTTATTCATGGAGCCATAAACTAACAGTAAATCATTATTCCTGCTGTAATTTGGTATACATTAAATGGTCTCAACTCTGAGTAGTTTTTTACATATTTTTTTGTAAATGCAAGCAAAAGAAATACAATAGGCATTTTTTGTTTATGGGAGTCTACTAGAATTATATTTCCAGCGCATAATGTGATCAGGGAGCTGGGCAGCACACTGAATATGTACTGTAGGGAGACATCCTGCATTATCAGGAAGATAGATTGGGTGATTTACCAGGTTTTTATACCCACAGCTTCTTTCTTTATCATCTTCCTTTTCATTCCTTCTTGAATGGAAAGGTTTGTCACTTGACAGATTAAGGAATTCCTTACATTTACCCAAAAGATTAAAAACTCTTCTATCTTATGTTTAGAATCAAATCCATGGCAGTCAAATCTGGCCAACTGGATTTTTCAAAAAATGCTAGGATCTGCCCTGCTTTGGCAAACTATTAGGGCTGATTAGAAAACAAAAATAGTGGCATTTGTTTTCATTCTAGTGGTGGGGTAGGGAGATTTACCCTAGATTAGCTAAACTTTTAAGAACAAAATGTGGTCTGGTTTACAGTAAATAGTATTCACAGCCATGAGGCTGCTTTAACTTGAGCTGGAACTGGCTAGATGTCATTCTGGCCCCAAATGCAGGTGAGCGTAAAGACGGCTACAGTCACAGTTCCCTCCCACAAGTCTTGTACTGAGCACAGATAAACAGGATGTGATGTTCTAGCTCTTATTTAGCTGGAAAATCCTTTCTGGATACTTTCAGACCATTGATAGTGGGAATGTACTTCCTCTACAGCAACGGTGTCCAATACATTCACCACTAGCCACATGTGGCTAATGGGCTATCGAATTGTGGCTAATGCATGTGCCTTTTTTATAATGTGGCTTAATATGGCTTTTTTATAATGTAGCCAATAAGAAAAATTCAAAACCACAAGTATGACTAGCATTGAATTTCTATTGGACACCGCTGCTCTACAGCTTCTCATTTGTAGTAAGCTTCTATGGGAGCTTTGGGATTATGGAAGGTGGTTCATACTTATATCTGCATTACTCTCCTCTGCAAAGCCCAGGGATATCAAATAAAATATTCCACTTGGAGAAGATATTGCTTAAAACAGTTCCAAACCCCTCCTGAGTCCACGGCTGAGCAGCTTCTGGGAACCAACTGTGAAGATACTGTGCTGCTGGGATCAAATGAGTGAAAGCAAACCCATTCAGAGGTGCAGCTCTTCAAGCAGATAACTTGGGTCACCATATATTGGGGATGACTAGAGAACTCATTTTCTGGACAGGAAACCTGGAGTCCTTTCTTGAGGTTTCATAATGGGGTGCTGGTGGTAATCTGGTTCATTTAAATCAATAATCTAATTGCCATTGATTTCAAATGGCTAGAAAAATAAGTATCTAAGTGATCTATTATGTACTATACACTCAGAGTTGGATGAATATACAGCAGTTCATTGTATGGCCAGATGAAAGGGTCAGAAATATAAACATTAATCCACCTGGATATTTGTTTCTATGTACGGGTTGATAAAGGTGCCAATTAAATATAAATTTTATTTTTTTAATTTTCAAGATTTAGACAGGTTCAGATCTAATTGCTTTAGGGTTAAGTGAATGCTCTTAATAATCTTTTTGACTTTTTATGCAATTCCAAAATAATAATTTCAGATTGGAAATTAGGTGTCATGTTCAGCAATTTGTGACTTCTCCATTACTCTTCCTCTTGGGACAAAATTCATCTTTATTTAACTCAGTGAAATTCTTGATAATTGGGTTACTTCAACAGTTTTATGTTGTATTATAAATTTAAATGGAAATTAAATAATTTTATGAAGACTAAAGCCTTTATTAAATATACAACTGTGTTAAAATTCATTGCAATAAATTTTAATATGTCACTGCCATTTAATTATTGTTTTATATATTTTTCTGAGGCCATCATTCAGATAAACCTAATTAAAAATTATATTAGAAAAAATATATAATTTCAAAGAGGTAGTTCAGGGTAGATGATACATTAATATTTTTCAAGGCACTTGCTGTTTTTCTTCACACCTTTTTTCTTACATTTATTGCCTTTTGAAGTTTCATAAAATACACAACTCACCTCCAGCTTCAAAAGAATTATTTTTGGCTGGTTTCAAGTTGTCCTATAATCATTCTCCTTTTTTATAAAGAAAAAGATTCTTTGTCAAATGCAGATTTTACCCTTACATTCTCCCCACCTCCTGCTTTTACAGATATCATGAGAACTTCTTTGAATATCTATTACCTTTGCAATTGATGATGATAATAACATTAGAAATAAGAGAAATATTTCTCACTGAGTGCTTTGCATTTTCAAAGCATTGTACATATGCTAAGGGCTGGATTTACACCTTACATGTAAAGATGTGGCTCTAGGCTACAGCTGATCTTTGTTTTCTGTAAAAAATGAAAATTTTAACCCACTTTAGGTGCCCTAGAACGCTGGCACCCTTGGCAAGTGCCTACCGTGCCTAATTAGAAATCTGGCCCTGCGTATACTGATCCTGATTCAGATCTGATTCTCTGATTTTTATCAGGGATAAAATTGGCATTATCATAAGTCATAAATCTTTTGGATCTATTGTAGTATCTAGCAAAATTATGAATTTACAATAACACTGCATATCCTGAACTTATGACATTGGAGCTAAATTGTTCACATTGAAAAAAAATTTGCAATGAAGTTAAAACTTTTTCTTTTGACATTTACCTCAAAGAATTGAACGGGTTCATTTTGAAAAACAGTGTTTTGTTTAGGAACCTTTCAATTTTATTAAAGATTTAAAAACAGCTAAAATTAAACATTTTATTCAATCCAAAACAAAAAGTTTCATTTGTTCCAAAACTATTTTTTCTACTTTTTCAGTTTACCAAAAATATTTTCACGTTGACCAAAAAACAAAGTCATTCACACATGTACTCATTCCTATGATCTTTGCATAGTAATTATGTCATCCCCATCCCCACATCTTCCCTTTCTATTTTCCAAATGGGTTTCCTGGCTACTTTAAAGCAGTAATCTCCAGTGAATCAAGCCCCCATTACTCTGATCATTACTTCTGGAAATATTGCCTTTTGGATACAAGGTTGCCAATGTGTAGAATGATGAATAGAAGTAAAATGTAGCAATTTTTCCCTCACCTTTCATTTTTGTGGTTTCCTATGAATAATTTTTCAGAGGGGCCTCAATCTGGCTGCTAAAGTTGTATGTGAAATGTTAGTGCCTAACTAATGTGCTCATTACTAAAAGGCTCTTGATGGTCACCAGATTTAGACAGCCTTGTGACACTTTTATAGAGTGGATACAGCACTGGCAGCAGCAGTATCCCTGCTCTACCTCATCAAAAGTTCTCAGTGCTGATTTCAAGGAATCATTTGTAAAAGAGAGAGGGTAATTCGGTCTCCCCCCCCCCCCCCATGTCCTTTGGCTCATTGGCCTTTCTTCTGAGCTAAGCATATGTATACATGTTTGCAGGATTAGAGATCTAGGTCAGTGGCTCTCAACCCTTCCAGACTACTGTACCTTTTTCAAGGAGTCTGATTTGTCTTGCGTACCCCCAAGTTTCACCTCACTTAAACTATTTGCTTGCACACTATTACTGAAAAAATGCATACTTTCTCATTTTTACCATATAATGGAATAAATTAATTGGAATGTAAATATTGTACTTTTTCAGTGTGTACTATATAGAGCAAAATAAAGAAGTCATTGTATGAAAATTTAGTTAATACAGATTTCACTAGTGCTGTAAAACCAGGCAAGTTTAGATGAGTTGATGTACCTCTGTGTGCCCCCCAAGGGTACACGTACCCCTGGTTCAGAACCAGTGCTCTAGATAATAGTTTTGATAGTGGTTTTTGTGAAAGGGACATTTGACTACTGGGAACTGAAATTACCAACCCATATTGCATACCATCAAACGGCCTTCAGATGGTAATAATTCAATCACTCTGCTAGACTATTAGAAACAATCATCTTCTTTAGCTCTCTGTTGCTTCAGCCATTGGAAAGAAATATATTTTGGAGTTGAAGCTAAGTTGTAAATCTCCAACCAGCATCGGGTGTTGAAGAAATGGGAGAAGGTTTCAAAGCGTCCTTGATGCAGGACATCCAGAATGCTGAAGAGAAAGGCATACATGGAAAAACTATTGACTTCCCGCAGTTATTCAAACAATCTCTCAACTGTCATGCATGAAAGAAATGAAGTACTGTAAGAGCCAACGCTTTTACCACCCAAGAGGAAAAATATTTCAGAACTTCCTTGCAATTCAAGAGGTAAATTTAATTTGACCACCTCTCTCCCCCACAAAAAAATGTCGCTTTTGATTTAGTCCTGGCAACAGTCAAAGGTGAAAATAGTGTTGGTGTTCCTTGTTACTGTAGTCCGTGTTTTTTAAAAAAATCTAATATGGGTATAGATTTGGGTTGCTCCTTCTATAACCTCTTTGGTCCCTTTGTGATTATTGTACAACATTGTAGCACTTAAATTAGGCCCAGGTATTGGATTGAGATACCTAATTTTAGGCCCCCATTTTTTATAACTGGAGTCTTTGTTACCTCTGTGTTTCCATGCATTTGGAACAGGAAATGGCCATGATATCAATACCACTGTGGTATTCACTTTAGGATGGCAATTCCTTTATTAGCACTCTTGTTTCTCTGTATTCTGTGTGATATTTGTGAATAAGGAGTATTCTACAGTATTAGCATTCTTTTCCAAACAGACAGAGGGGAAGTGCATGTACTGGGGACATAGAATAGAACTGGGAATTGTTGCGAATTACACTCACAGGTCACGCACAGCCCGAGGGCTGTTGCGAATTACACCTACAGGTCACACACATGGTTCAAGAGAACCACTATGAATTACACCTTCGGGTCATGTACAGCTCGAAAACTGCTGCGAATTACGCTTATAAGCCACGCAGCTCGAAAACTGTTATGAATTATACCCACCAGTCACGCAGAGTTCGAGTCTAGGCTGAGGCACAGGAATTATTCCAATGAAACGCAGAAAAAACCCAGTTTATTACACAGCTGTGTGGTACTCTTGCTAAGCAAGAAGGACCCCGAAATACAGACAAAGGATAGATTATATACTCTACAGCAGGACATGTACCTCTCGAACTGCAGGCCTTCCAGCCTATGGTAAGGCAATTTTCTTATCTTCCACCTATCCCCTGTTGCATTGGGCTCATGACCACAGGCTGATGTTCACGTGAACTCCTTATTTTGACCCAGCAGTTTCAGGCTGCCCTTTTTCTTTGTCTAAAGGTACTTGAAACCGCTGGTACCCAGAGCCCCTCCCCCCCCCCTTTCTCTGGTATGCGCTGGGTTGGCCTCAAGATAAGGGCCGAGAGGAACTTCAAAATGGAGTTACATGAGCTAACTTTCTTTAACAGAATGGAGCAATAGTTGAGAGAAAGACTGGCTCGGGTCTTTACCCATAATCTTCACAGTTTTGTCCTCAGTAGCTCTGAAAAGCTGCCTTTGGTGAATTTATTAGGGCATAAAAAATGGAGGCATCCAAAATTAATAGTAATTTCTGCAGACTTGGCTGTGTGTGCATTGTCATCTAGTAAATAAGGGTACAGATATAGAAACCATCTATCCTGTGTTCTAGTCTCAAACTCTGTTTACCGGACTCCCATGAAAGACCATTTGCACACACTTGTCTGAAGTTTCACAGATCATATGTTTGAGAACTTTGATGGAGTGTGCTGTTATGAGTTAAAAATATAATAAGACAGTGGAGAGGTCCCAGTATATCTGTCACATTTAACCTTTCATTTAATTTTATATACATATAATTATATATATATATATATATATATATATATATATATATATATATATATATATATATATATATATATATATATATATATATATATATATATATATAAATTAACAAGAACAAATAGGTAATTTTAAAAAGGTATTGCTGTAGCTATCAATTGGGAATTTGATTGTCAATGTCATGGGACCATGAAAGTCACCAAAAAATGCAACTAGACCCTTTGACTCCTAATGTCCAAGGTGCCCATGATAGATAAAACTGCTCTAGTAGGGCAACTGAGTATTTGTGTTATGTAGAGGAATTTCCAGCGGGTGGCACGACAATAGCACCTCACACTCATACTTCTTTGATCTAATGATGTAACCACAGCTGGGTACCATTATTAACTGGGACAAGTTAGTGAAATCCTGAGATTGCTCTAATTTACGTTTGCAGCCGAATCTACCCCCCAGGACTGTGGAAGCCATGTTTGTACCCACTTTCAGATCCAATTATCTGTTTGAGAATTATGATAAATATGTATGTTTGGATTTCTACTCTTTCTCTGTTTAACATATCTGTTCTGGAACCATTAGAGCAAAAAGTAACCAAACAAACACATAAATTGGACTGGCTATTTTTAAAAAAACAAAGGAACTGGATACCCAACTCCCATTGAAATCCGGTGACTCCTGACTCCCTTCTGATCCTTTAACGATCCCAGCCTAAATAATCTCCCTTCCACCTGACCCCCACCAAAACAGACAGAAACATGCAAAATAGCCTAGATATTTGGTGATACCTTAATATTAATATTAACTGTTTCCTTTCATCTTGCTCTCTCTTCAAACCTGGAATGCTGTTTTAGGATTAGTAGTTTACTTCAGAAGTTCCCAGGATTATAGTATGTCCATACTTTATAAATAGTGGAAACCCTATGCTGAATAACTACATTGGGTTTTCCTTTTTATTTTTCATCATTTCTCATATTTTGTAGATCATTTTAAAAAATAGTGAATTATTTAAAAAAATGCTTATTGAGAAAAATCCCTCTAACAAAAGTTACTGGTTTTTAAATATGGAAGTGAGTTTTAGCCACATGCATTCTGTGAAAACATGTGAGTTTAACTTCTAGAAAAGCAATAAAGAAATAGCTGAGATGGTATCTATATTTGGAGACAATCTGTACTGTAAAGTATAAGAAGCTTTCAGAAACAGACATTTTTAAAGCTGTGAAGCAAGCACATTAAAATAAAACCTGCACAAGAGGAAAGAGTAATCAGCTATTATTTTAATGTTTGAAATGATCCATTAGTATTCAACTAAAGTTATTGTAACATACTTGCATTCGTCCTGTTCCCCTTCAGTCATAAGCTGCTAACAGAGCATCAAATGTTTGGCATATATTTGAAACACTTTATTGTGTTTTTAAAAGAAACTTAGCCATTAAAACTCTGCTGCTAAATGGTTCATGGATCGTACATTAAATTATGTCACCTAGTGCTATATTTAGCTGCAAATACTAAATTAATTAGAATAGTTCCATAATTTTCTGCTATGTGCTGCTTAGCAGTGATGCTAGACTAATTCAAAAGCTCTTTTAAAAGAATTATAGTCTGTTTATTATAATAAAATCAACAAAAGAAAAGCAGACCATTAGCTGTAGGATTTGAGGAATTGAAATAGAGAGAGAATTAGAATCATGGGCTCCAGTTACACACGTTTCACTATAAGGATACAAGTAGTTCCACAGAAATCAATGGGACTCCTCACCTTATTACATGTGCTTAAATGTTTGCAGTATCAAGGCCATAGATAGTAGCCAGAGATCAGGCTAACCATCTGACAGACACTTTCTTCAGTAAGTGCACCTGAAAAAGCCTCCTTATGTGTGCTGACATATGTGTGCAACAAACTGTGACCAGATAAGATGGGATTCAGTGATGAAATTCATTGTTCCAAAACCTGTCAATTGAAAGCAGTGGACACTAGCTGAAAATCTTCATCTGGGATTCTCTTAGAACATCTTGTTCTTCCTTTTAGGTAGGGATTGGCTTTCAATGTGTTACTTTTCAAAGATGCTTAAGAGAGCTAGGCAACCAAGTCAATGGGAATTGTGCAATTTAGTCTACTTTGAAAAATCTCAACCTAAAAGTAATTTGTGGTCCTAATTTACCACCCTATTACTCTCATTTATACCATTAATGCTCTTGATTGCTGTATGTATAATATATGCATATTGTGGTAGGGTGCTGGCCAGGAGTGCCTGAGCCAGCCCTGCTGGCCCTTTAAGAGGGAGTAGAACCTCTGCGAACCTCCCCTTGCAGAGAAGGCTAATCAGCCACCTGGGCTGCAGAGGGCTCAGCCTTAGGGGTTGCACATGGAAGCCTCTCCAGGGGGGATAAAAGCCTGCCAGGCAGAAAGCCCAGGGTGGGGTGGGTGTGTGTGTGTGTGTGTGTGTGTGTGTGTGTGTGTGTGTGTGTGTGTGTGTGTGTGTGTGTGTGTGTGTGTGTGTGTGTGTGTGAGAGAGAGAGAGAAATGTACAGAGAGGTATAGAGCTGGGAAGTAAAGCTGTGTATTGGTGGTGGGGTTTGCACTGTGAATAAAGAGCACTGTTGGGAGCCACAGAAGAGTCTCTCCTGCCTGTTTGTGACGTGGGGCGAGAAGGCGATCTATTACAATATATATTAATACGTGACTTCAGATATATGTAAAAATGTGAGTGACTGGAGACTTATATTTGTCAATAGCCAAGCAGCACCCCATACTTTCTTTTTTTAAAAAAAAACCTAAGGCAAATTAATATATGAAAAAAATTGGGCAGTTTAACTGACTGAAACAATTTAAAAGTCAAGTCTGATTGAATGAGTGCCCACTTCTTCATGTGGGGAAAAAAAGCCTTTGTTAAAGTACAGATGAATTACTTCACTTAAACCCTCACAAAAATTGATGTTGGCTGTGCATTTGTTCATTTGATCCAGATGTTACATTATTAGCTGTCTAATTTTTTTTTTTTACTAATAACCCAAGGTTCAAGGTTTTCGTTTAGCAACATGGCAGTCAAAGATGTTTTTCATCACTGCTTTTTTTAATTTAATTTTATTTTATTTTATTGTTGGTTTGTTTTGTTTCCTCTTTAGGCCTCAGTGGCAAAAATCATCAGGCTGCTGTTTGTTATTCAGCTTCCAGAACTGAAATGTCACACATGGAGTCCTAATTACAACAGCTAGACAACATAATTTGGGTTCTTCTTGGGTACTAAAAATAAAAATGAACAAATCTTCCCATTATAAATGGATCAAATAGATCACTTTGTTAGCACTTACTGGATAACAAAGTAGGAAGATGTATTTGAAGAAAATATGTATATTTGTTTTCTCTATTGCTCACATACATCAATGGAGAGCAGTGGCACAGTGCAGGACTGGTGGAGCTGGGGAGGCAGTGAGGTTGCTGCCCCTGCAGTAGAAATATTGTGTGCTGATCTGTATTTCCATGCTATGCATTATTTTGCTGCGCAACCTGGGAACTAATGTTCCCTGTAAACTGCCTGCAGTGCACGTACCGGCAGATAATGATGAATGGAACCTGGGAGGCTGGAGCTGCAGCACACAGCATCAGGCCACGGAACAAATAGGCCCCGACATGATCAGGCTCATTTTGGGAACAGCTACCTCTGGTGGCCAGTGAGAGAGATGTGAATTGCCCGCCTCCTCTCCCTATTCCCAGCCTTGAGCCAGCAACCTCCACTCCCCCAGCTGAATAGCTTCCCTTTCTCCTCATGCAGGGCACCTATCTTGCTTCCCCTCCCATCCTTCCGCCCCCATTCAAAATGAGCTTCAGCTACCTCTAACCCAGGGTCTCCATCTGCTGGTGGACAGCCAGGTCACGTAGTAGTAATATCAACTGCTATCCTGTCTCCTTTACTTTTCTATATCCCATGCTGCACAAAATAGGGGGAGCATTCTCAAAACTTTGCTGCTTCTCTAAACTCAGTGACATCACCTTTCTTCCTATTCCATTCCAAACAGTGGCAGCTATGTTCTCTGAGCCATCCGATTATCAGAGACATTTGTTATCAGCTCTTCTTGCAGGCCAAGCTTCCATCCTCTAACTTTCCAGAGCTCCAGGGACATGAGTTACCTCTGCTGTCTTCTTCATACAGCCTAAAGCAGCAATCTGAAGTCCTATTACAGAGAACCTAGTGACAGAAGTAGGAGTTAAGTGCAATAGGACCTTGCAATATTAGGCCCTCTATTGGTCTCTGGACCTGAAATGCAATCCCTCACCTTGTCAGTGGTAAACTGTAAGACTGTTAAGGCAAGGACTGGCCCTAGTCCACAGTTTACTATATAAAACATCTGTATACTTATGGCATTGAATATATGTACATAGGAATAATATATTCACATTATATGGTTATAAATAATTGATTTCCTATATTCATGATAAGAATCCTGTTAATTAGGTTGTTTAGAAGATATTGGGTGGTGCTGTTACTATTTTGTAACATACAACAGTGTCATTTACCTCAATTTATACTATTCTGTTTTATGCCACCCATCTTTGGTCTGTACACAATTTCTTTCCAAATCTAAACTAATATTTTTTGATGAAATCTTCTGTTCCCATGGAAATGTGCTTTGGGCCCTTTTGTTATTCCTGCACAACCTTGATAGTGTTTATTTTTCCTCCATTTTTGTTGAGTTTTTAACTACTGACTTTTTTTACATACTTAACGGCTTATTATTTTTGGAACTTTGGCGCCCCTTCATCCCAGCCAGCTTGGCACCAGTAATTAATAGAGTACTTAATACACTCCTTGTGTGTATATTGAAGATATTGACTATGACAACTTTATTTTCCCCACATCAAGCCTCCTTGCCACCCATTGCACACATTTTATCTGAAGAATATAGCGCTATTAAAGTGAACTTCAAGAAGCCACAGCACACAGATGATGCAAGTTTCTATTTTTAATGGATGAAGGCCATTGCATTTTTACACACTATACTTTACATTGTTAAAATAATATTTACCAGTAAGATCTGGTGAATGATGTTAAACACATCATAGCAGGTAAGAGTTTCATGTCGTAATGTAATATAAAGTGGCATGGGACTATGGTTTTGGAGCATAAATTCTACCTTTGCTATCATGTATAAAGTCTATGCAGCCTCTGAGATACAGATACTTGATCATCAGAACATCCTGTACAGCCGTAGAATGTCACTGCCTGAATGATTTGGCCTATTCATTTCTCAAGGCATTCAAACTTGTCTTTTCTGCTACCATTTTTAAAGAACTGGACAATCTTGAACAGCAGAACCAGCTATCTCATGACAGTGTTTCCCGCTTAGAAGGAAATATTAGACCACTCCAACAGCAAGACCAGTTACTTTTGGTCACAACAGAATATGGGTCAGGCATTTTTATGAGAATTCATGCCCATAAGGATAGAAATTACCATACTGAATTAGACTAGAGGTCCAGCTATAAAAGTTATCTTTGCGCCTTCCTGATCCTTGGCTGGTGTAATTTAGACAGTCTGAAGATCCTATATAAGATAAGACAGCCTAATCAAGGTGCACTATGGGCTGCAGCACTGCCCAGAATCTCCACAGTATTGTGTCCTGTAGCTCCACTTCTGACGTGCCCCTACCTCTATCACATCCCATATTCCAGGATTCTCTGAAGGCAGACTTGTGACTGTTACTATGTTCCTTCAGCTCTTGGCCATATATGGGGTTGACATGTCTTCTGTCTATCACTTTTGTGGGCTAATAGTATGTGATCAGATATTTCTGTCTGAACAAACAGAAAATGAGCTGAAGCCCCTTTGAAGAACTGGTTCTCACATTAAAGTGCTTCCATGAACTAGTTGGGATGTAGGTGTACTGTCAATGTGATCTCCTTGATCTTAGAAGTTAGGCAATATGAATACTGCCTGCATTGTCAACAAAAAAACTTGACACATCTGTGTTATTCTCGTGTACCTTTTGCTGAGAGCCCTGCTCATATTTTAGCTACAGTTTGCTTACAGTGGCCATTGTGTAATTAAAATATTTTTCTCGGAAGGACACTTCTTTGGTTAAAACAAATTCCTAATAAATATAGGTATTTTAGGGACAAATAACATTGTGACACCATTTGACATAAAATGACTATTCTTTACTCCTATAACCTATGTGAAATATACAGTTCATCTCAACCATTAACAACTTCTTAGCTTAGCTTCTCTCTATTCCAGCAGCCACTTGAAGTGTCAACTAAGAGGGCTTATTTTATTGTTATCAAGCAATCCCGTACAGAACAAGATAGCAATGGTGAAGAAGCAACTAGTTATCGTGTATCCTAAGTTTCATAATTTCTGGTTTTAGCTCCTCATGCTTTTAACTGTCTGCTCAATGGGCAGCTGTGTTTATCTATCCCATATACCTACTTCATTTATTGTCAGACTAAAGTTTGGCTTCAAAACTAATTTCCAAGGATGTGAATATGTCATTGTTTATCACTCTAATTTATGTGGCAAGGAAACATATTTACAGTCTACTGACCCTTTACATTATGCCTATAAGTAGAACATATACATTTACACACATACCAGAAATTCCCATGCATCTATTTAAAATCCACATATAACTTTCTGTGCCCATATTCCATCATACACGTGCTCATGAACATATGGATTTTATAAAAAATCTTGCTTATAATTTGAGGCCCTGCTTTTTTTCTGTGATCTAACCACAGAATAGATTATTTTCATTAAAGGGCCCTAAATAACTCATTTTGTGGTACTATTGCTCAATCTATAGATCTGTCCTTCAGGCAATTTGCCACACCTCTTAACTCTGGCCTGGAGGGACCACTTCTAGAAATGAGACACTTGGTATCTCATCTGAGACCAAAAAAAAAAAAAAGGTGCTTTTAGGGCTAATTACTATGATAGGGTATTTGATGTGAGCAACTGTGTCTGTCAGTCTGAAAGAAGACTGAGACCATCAGTTACTTAAACATGGCTATTATGTCTCAGTCATTACATGCATGTATAAGGTACCCCTCATTGTGGCATCTGGGCATATTTTACACAGATTAAAAGTTGATCAATTTCTATTATATTGTTATATTATAAATAAATAAAGCAGGACTCACAAAGTGCTAGGCATTATCCCAGAAAGACACAGGCCTGCCCCAGAGAACTTACAGTGTAAGCAAACTAATTGTTTAAATAATGTTAACAACTGTACTGAGGTGCTGTGTGAAATTAATTGGTCTTAGTTGTGGGGCATTTTACATGAATGAGCCCAAAAACTCAAAATAAAATTCACTGAAACAGTTTAGTTTTGCTTGTTTTCTGGTAAAAAAAGACTCCATGTGAGCATAATGATGAGCTCGGGACAATCCTTTTGACGCATGTGGGCTTTACCGAATGGAGTGCACTGCTGTCCTCAGATTGAACATCAGAACAGTAGAGCTTTCTGTGGTAATGTCTCCCTGTAGAGGCTAACACATATGGGGACATTGACCCTGACAGCTAATAGAGATTTCACTTTACCTGAAGTTGTGACAGCTTGTGTTTTTGAAGAAGGTTTGGAGTTCAGTCCTTGCTGATTATCAGGAACACTGTATGTGGCCACAGAATTATTACACTTTAGATAACGCTTCTGTTTTGAAGATTTAGCATTGCCATGTAACTCAAACATACTTTGTTCATAGCTAACTTTTCATTTAATTGGAAACCTAAATAAGGAATGTTAACAAGTTCTTGATATAGCTTTACTTTTTATTTTATTTTTTTAAAAACTGAAAAATGGCCATGCTGTTTGTGAAATACTTAAGAGTCTGAGGTCTATGCCCATGCGTGTTGTGGGGCAAAAATGGGAGTAGCAGCTTCTTGGTAAAATTAAATGCTTTTCAGCAGAGTAATGGATGAAATATAGAAAGGCAGAGGAATTAAGAGCTCTTATATCTGATGAAGTGGATATTAGCCCACGAAAGCTTATGCTCCAACACTTTAGTTAGTCTTTAAGGTGCCACAGGACTATGTCACTTCTGCAATTCCAGACTAACATGGCTACCTCTCTGATTCTTAAGTCACTTAAGTGCTTTTTGAAACTTTCACCTAACAGTAAAGAATTTACAATGTTAGATTGACAACATCCTGGCTAATTTAGTTACAACTGTGATTCAATAAACTGAAAAGGTGATTTTTGTAATTGCTGTCATTGCTCACTCAAATGTGAAAACAAAATTGTCCTTGCTATCTCTTACAGAAAGTATGGCCCTGTCCTCTTTACTGTTCTGCTAGTACCTAGGGCATGCTATGTGTTCTCCACACCTAGATCAAAACACAGGATCTGTGTCTCCAAAGAGTAAAATAATGTATCCTACTGAGCAGGTGAATGATTTAAAAGTGGCCCAGGAGTAAAGTCCGATGAAAACAAGAGACCTGCCCATAAAGGAGGGGGAATAAGACCTTGGACAAAACTATTAGAACATCATCGTCTATTTCTCCTGAGCCAATTGGCCTCAGCGCCAGCCTCTTCCACTTATCTGCTGTCCTTTTAGCCAGTGCTCTTTCCCTAGGAAGTGGAGAAAATAAATAGAAAGGATCTGACAGACTGCTATCCCTCATCACACACTGCATGCCGAACAAGCGGTCTAGTCCAATCTTCCAGACAATGAAACTTTGGCTAACTTGCCTTAAGAAAAAAGGATACCCTCTTCAAATCATGTGCTGTTTGTATGTACTCCAAGGATTGCCCCTGCAGTGGCATTGGTAGGTTCAAAGAGAAGCCCTGGTATTTGGACTTTGTACAGATACAGGTGAATTCCATGGGAGGAGAAGTGTTCATGATAAGGTCTCCTATTCTATTATATTGTTATACTGAAGAGTGTTGGTAGCTTCCAGCAAGCAAGTTTTGAACTGTGGGCAGTTGAATTGAAGCTGATGGGTGTGATAGCCAGGCTAAATGAGGGAGCAGTTAAATGACCCTTTCTCTAGTAATAGCTGAAAAAATAGACCACTACCCTGCCAACTGACAACAAATGCCAAACCCAAAGACTAAACTGTTTGCAATAAAAGATACTACCTCATCCACCTTTTCGCTCATAAGTAATATCTGTCATGTTTGGTTCATTCTCTCTCGGTAGGGGTGTGTGTGTGGAAGGTAGTGTAGTATAACATTTGCTGAGGGGGCTGTTTTTCAATGTACACAATGCTCTGGGTTTATTGTAGAGAAGTCAAGGTTCCAGAAAGTGGTAAATTTGGTGATAGGCCTTAGTTTCTGTGGGAGTTCATTCCATGGTCTGGGTCTCAGAAAGTTCTGTTTCCTGCATAGATGAGATTTACCCTTCTTGGAAGAAAGTTCCATTATGGAGTTATCATCCATAAGCTTCATCCTGAGATTTAGAAGATCTTTTAGATATGATGTGCCCAGGCCAGAGTCACTTGTGATTTACACCACTGCATAGATGTCTGCTGTTGTTTTTAGACCCGCACTAGCGGATCGACTATGCACCTGGCAGCCAGACAAAGTTCTCGTACACTGATTTCTGGTTAATGATCATCTGATATTTTGTTGATAATTTACTTCTGTTCTCTTCCAATAAAAGTCTCTCTTTAGTGCTTAATGCTAGAAATTCAAACTGTATACGTTAATTAGCTCCTTAGAGCATTGTGTAAGTGGTATACTTAAAGTGTTTGCATGAACAAGATGGTAACCTTTTGTGTACATTCTCATTATACCTGGAGACACAGCAAAAAGAAGCCAATGTCATCAAATCCTGTTGCTACTGAAAATATGATGACAAAAGCTAAGGGCTTGTCTTCACTGCATTACACTTTGAATGTAGCACATAACTTAAGTCCTGTTCCCACACAAATGAAACCTTAACACAAGGGTGGTGGTGCTTTTAACTCAAGTCAGCTGGCCAGTGAAGAGATGTAAGCTATAAGTGAAGTTAGCACAACTGGTTAGTTCAGGATCTTAGGAATCTTCTACATAAACAATAATTTAAAGTTCAGCTCAACAGTTCCCACAGAACACCCTTTCAATCATCGCAGTATAATCTGTAATTATGATTCTTCAGTCAAGACTTAGCCGTTAATTTAACTCATGCCTGAGGTAGGATGGAATCTAGGTCACTCCTCGATAGCTGTACTTGTTCGGCAATGTTCACAGACATAACAATAATTGTCAGAAGCAGCTATGACTTGAATCAACATAGAACAGATAATGTGGGTGAGAAAAATACCATTTGTTATAGTTTATTTTCAGATGATAAGCATACAAAACTTTCCTCCCCCTCAGCTGCAATTATGGAACTTGTGTGTGTGTGTGTGTGTGTGTATATACATATATATATATACGTGTGTGTATATATATAACTCTTTAATTGATGACTGAGACCCACAATAGAAAAGCTGTCCATGACAATACTGATATTTGGAATAGAATTTGTTAATAATATTTAATATAAGCTAGCGGAGAAATAAAATCACAAACTGATATGAAATTCCACAATTATTGTATAATAAACATGAACATATATGTTATTTTTTGTACGTTTTAGACTTCCAAAGCATCCGTCAAGCAGTGTAATTATGCATAACCTTGTGATACTTTGGATATCTTCTACCTTCCAGAAATCCAGCTGACCCTGTTGTTTTGGTAGTAGGATGTTAATTACTGTGAGTACTGGATTTGGATAAATATTTATTTATGTGCAGTTATTTCATATGCACACTACCCCTCTGTTTTCCTGGCAAAAGGACCAATTAAATGGCAAGAGTCTAAATGGCTGTAATATCACAGTGTTGCTTTTCTTACTGTTAAATAAAACGGCAGTGGCACAAAAAAAGCACTGCCAAATCATGCAAATAACCCAGCCAGCCTTCCACTTGCCCTGAAGTCCTTGACTTTGCCAGCTGTGAGGTCTCACCTTTGCTTTTGTTCTCAAAAATGGATTAACTTTTGTGAAA
This sequence comes from Sternotherus odoratus, assembly GCA_032164245.1. Taxonomy (NCBI): domain Eukaryota; kingdom Metazoa; phylum Chordata; order Testudines; family Kinosternidae; genus Sternotherus; species Sternotherus odoratus. Next base: position 36,077,461 of record JAVMKO010000004.1, read on the forward strand.
ACATTAAAGAAAGAATAAGAAGTTGAAAAAAAACCCTGAATCATTTGTAATTGCAACCTTATTTTTATTAAATGCTCTCTAAAAATGGGGAAAATATGCTGTTTATTAAAGCCATATTTTGCTATTAACATTTTGCAAGAGTTCAGATTACATAGTGCACTAGTCTCTGCTCCTTTTTAAGGAGCTGCTGTAACTCTACAAAGAAATGAGTTGCTATGGAAAAATCACATTTTGATTCAGTCATGTAGTAAATAATAGCATAAAATGGTGTGCAAAATGGCCAAAGTGAACGTTAAATAACCTCCCAAGGTACCTTTAACTGGTGTAGGGTACCTTTTGGTACCCTAAACTTACAGTTCTTTAAAATGTGTTTTTTGTACAGACTGTATAGGTATCATATGTATTTTTAACTGCACTTTCATATGGGTTTATCTTATGTACTCCTTTTGGATGCAGTATATAGGGGGAGGGTTCCATGCCATGAGAATAAGGTGACCAGATATCCCAATATTGTCAGGAAAATGCCGATAATAGTAGCTTTGTCTTATAAAAGCAACTATTCCTCCTCACCCCACTCCCCTGAGAAAAGAAGTATGCCAATTTTTCATACGTGCTATCTGGTGACCCTACATAAGTAAGATGGTCTTTATGAAGAGGTGAACTCTATACTTTGTCCAAACCAGCTGTATCCTTTCAGGTACCTTCAAAATATCAGTGTGTACTTAAATAATCACGCTCACCTCATGCAGTAAATATGTGGATTGTGTACTGCGGGAGACTGTAAACCATCAATTGAAATAGACACAGAGCTGCTAACCTTTGGAAGTGCTCTTAACCCATTCTGCCTCCTAAAATGCTCACCATTTGTGATAAGTATGTTTCACTGGCTTTACAGCTAATCTACTGTGACAATAGATCTTACCCTTTCTAATTTCATAATTGGTAATAGGTGCAGCGTAATGGCTCATTTATGCTTCTTGTAAGATAATATATACGTATCTCTTTTAGTTTCACAGTATTGTTTCACAGACTTTATTTTCCTGTTTATATGTAGTGCATTTAATAGGTGACAGGGTTTAGAAATGCTGCTCATACTCGTATAACAGTAAGAAAACAATGGCACCATGTAAAAATTGGTAAGAAATTCTTGAGGAAAAAGTCTGATTCAGGGAATCTGTCCCACTGGAGATAGCTTCTTTGCAGACAAGCCATCAGTGTATAAGACCTGAGTGGAGGGAAATATGACTGCCAGAGAACTAGAATAGATAATGGATCTGTATTATCCCTAGGTGTATTTGTGCATCTCTTAAATGTTTAGTTATTTACATGAAGACTTAAAAGATCTTTAATTGAAAAAGTGAAAAAGAGTCCTGTTGCACCTTAAAGACTGACTAAAGTATTGAAGCATAAGCTTTCGTGGGCTAATACACACTTTGTCGGATGCAATAATTGAAAAAATAATTTGTAAAAACAGGAGTGACGTTAACAAGGTCTTATATGCATTGTGAGTAAGCAGTGCACTAAAAATACATTTTAGGAATAATCCTATATCAGCAGGGGAATGGACTAGGAGATTTAACATTCTTTATTGCTGCTAATTTCTAATGCTGTGATCATTCCATCCATATCTATGAGCTAAAGGACTGAAATACAATGGATCTCTTCTAAGGCACAGAAAGCAGGAAATTGTAGTTCTGTGGAAGAGGAAGTAAGAGTGGGTGAAGAATGAAATCCAGAAACATTCTGTGGCATCTTTCTCTGTTAACAAGAAGGATTTCTGTTCAGAAGCAGCATTATTTCCTTTGGAATGTGTTTTGTGGAAGCTGCTGTGTTGCCATGGTTCAAAGACCACAGTAGGCAGGCCAGAAGAGATAGTCTTACCCTGGAACCATCAGCATCCATGTGTCTTGAGCTTCCATTCCCAGCAGGCTCATTGAGTTGAGAAGACTTGCACATATGAAAATGTGACAGAGTCCGGTGGCACCTTAAAGACTAATTAAGACTACCTTAGTTAGTCTTTAAGGTGCCATAGGACTCTTTGTCACTTCTGCAATTCCAGACTAACACGGCTACCTCTCTGATCCTTGATACATGAAAATCTCTCCCATATTAGGAATAATCCAGTGAAAACTAAACAGAGTGAACCTCAGTGTGTCTGCCCCCCTCTTCTCACAGTGACTCCATGTTTTATAGCTGTTAATCTAATTATTTTATTGTATTTTCCACTCCATTTCTCATCTAATCTTTGTGCAGGGGCTATTATTGCCCTTTTCTGTGCCAGCCTTTGAAAAGATGAAATCCTATTAAATTATAAACTTTCCACCACCAGTTGCATTGGAGTTTTTACTATCAAAAGATACTGCCTAGTGTTGGTTTTTCTCAGTCTTTTGTCAGATTTGATTTATGTGCAGAGTCAGAACTGTATCTGATCCAAGCATCGCCTTGAGAAATGAAAATAAAACTTTGGGCCCAAGCCAGTGGAGCTACTCTACTGTCTTGGAACAATTTCTTTTTATCAAAGCTCATAATGCTATTATCATTGTTTTATTCCCCTGTTAATATGTAGCACTATTTTCAATGGCTTTTCCCTATAGTTCATGTATAAATAAAGGGGGAGATTTTCAAAGACAGAAAGGGTGAATAGGCACTCAACTCCCAAAGTCACTGGGAATTTGGTGGGTAACTCCCATTTGAATATTTCCACCATAATCTCTAAAATGTGACCCAAATGTATCTCCCCCTTCTAATACATTAGGATAATGCATTTTACTTTGTTTTCTACCATAGTTCATCACTGTCATATATATGACAATGATGGACTATGGTGTGTGTATATATATTTACACACACACATGTGCACACCATATATACACACCCACCCCTTACATATACATACAGTATATACAAATTATATGTGCTTAATTTAAGGTATGCATGGCATTGCACTGAAATCACTGTGCTCATGGGTGAAGTTAAGCACATGTATAAGCATTGTTTTATAGGGGTCCTAAATTAAGACAAGTCTCAAAAAGTGTTTACAAATATGGAAAAGTAGAACATAGGAAGGAGAAGGGTAACATCAATTAATTTACCAAGTTATCCTAGCCTGCCTACATTCACACCTTGATGTTTTAAAAAGTTTACATGATTTGTAAGGTATCAGCAATCTCTATTGGCACTCTTAGCCATTATCAGTGGACAATTTCATGTAGGCATCAGAAATAGGTCTTGAGAAGGAGCTTTAAGGACACCATGGTCAGGGTTTACAGGCCAGTTTGGAGAAAGTATCCCAACCATTGAAGCAAAAAGTCCAGCATTAAAGAAAACACAAAGATGTTTGTGGAAGTGGAGGTTGCAGTGGTCAAGGTTAGAGGTAATGAGGGCCTGGCTAAGAGCTTCAGCTCTCTGAACAGAAGGAAAAGGTGGTATATATTCTTTAGAATATTCTATGTTTTTTTTTACAAGGGATAGGAGATGGTATTGGTTACAATAAGAAATTATCCATCCTTTCCTTAAATCTCACACCAAGCCTATTCTGTTGCTTTAAAACATTTTTCAAATTCCAGCTCTGGTCAGCAATGGATGCATTAATGCCAACAATCAGTAAGAAAAACAGATATACTGCAAATCTCATCAAAAAGTATTTTCCTTAGATTTATTCTTCCATTTTGAAAATGAAAAAAGTTAGGATGTTTGACATAAACATCCAGAGTGACATTGTGGAGTTTTGCCATTGACTTCAATTAAGTCAATGGCAAAACGCCAATTATTTCAATAGGGGCCTAATTTCATCCCCACAGTATTTGAGTGTTTATCTGACTCCATCTCTTTTGAGATTTGTCATGCTGTATGCAGTGGTTCAAGACCCAACTGTTGGACTATCAAAAAAACAAAGCAGACGGACATCTCAAACTGTTCTATGATTAGTGGTGTGTTCTATAATTAGATTTCACCAACCCACTAACAAATGTGAACTCCTAAAGCACTATAACAGTCTTACAATGGCATCAGAGAGTCCCCTGGTACAGTCCGTCTATCTGGCCACCTAGGCAAGCTGGACTTAGTGATAAATGGTCACTTACACTAAAGACCACAATATTTCCAGGTTGCTCCCAGTCCCTGGAGATCAGTCATTTATCCCAGGTCAATTTCTATGTTAGAACTCAAACCAACGAAAACTGTTGCTGCCAGTCCTATAGTAAACTAACAAAGGATTTATTAACTAGTAAAAAGAAACAATAGAGTTATTTACAGGTTAAATAAGGTGTCATGAATACACAAAGGTGTTAGTCTATGATTCCAAAAGGTAACAGAGATATAGTAATGTCAGTACTGAATGACCCTGGGAATTTTGGTTTAGTTTCCTAGCTCCAGCCCTGTGAGAGTCCAAACAGCAAAGAGATTAATAATTTTTGTTAGCTATCTTTATTCCCTTCTTCCAAAATTTAAGTTCATGAGAAGAGCTTTCTCACCCATAGTACCTTCATGGGTGTAAGAGGACCATCAACCCAGTCTTTGGTGATGTTTCACAATGACCCACTTTGTTTTGATACCTCTTCTTGATTCTCAGGAGAACTACTCCTACCTGGGTTCACAATTTCAGATAAGGCATTTTTACAGTTATAAAGCAAAAACTACATATTACATTATATAGCATGGGATTCAGACACTAAAAGCAAGATTAATGCAGTCAGCAACTTACAAGCATTTTATGGAATCTAAACACACCCTTACAAGTCTAACACCTATCTTGAAAAATACTAACATACATGTGAGCAGGTCAGTTTTTAAGTTATGAATTTGCCAGTGATTTGATGGTACCTACAACCTTGGCAAAAGCTAACACCTGGTCTACCAGTGTCACATGATTCAGACATCGTTAATTACTCTAGCCCCGCTGCAGCAAAGTATGTTAAGCACATGCTTCATGTTAAGTATGTGAACAGTACTATTGCACTGACTTAAAATTAAGCATGTTTAAGGGATTTGCGAGATTGAAACCTATGACACTTTGTAGAATGATACTGAACACAGCGGTTGACTTTGGTTGTTTTGATTATGGTAGGAAATAAGGGGATTGCAGTTTAGTGCAGTTTTTTGTAGGAGAAACACTTAAGGATAGATTCTAAATTCAGATGTTTGACAGAGCATTTTGCAAGATACAGGATAATGCCCACTTGCAAGGCCAATAGTGTTTTTGTTTTCATCTGATGAATATTCAGTGCTCACTGTGAAACTTAAAGTAGAATCCACGTCCTTAACATTCATTTTTGGTTTCTACCACTTCTGTAGAGATGGGCCTGATTCACATTTAGATTCACATCCAGAAAATCTGGAAAATTTGGAAAATCTCCAAAGTCTGAGGCCATTTGGATTCATGGTTTTCGCTCAAATCATCTCTGATTTATTGTACATCATTTGGCACTCCTCATATTTGTACCGTATATACTCGAGTATAAGCCGAGTTTTTCAGCCCACTTTTTGGGCTGAAAAAAGCCGCCTCGGCTTATACTCGAGTCAGTGAAAAATGTGCGCCCCGGTTCCTCCCCTCCCCGCCGGACAACAAAAAAAAAAAAAAAAAAAAAAAGTGCCTCGCTCTCCCGTCCCCGCCGCGCGGGCTGCCGGGAGCGTCCCGGTTCCCCCCTCCCCGCCACGGGCGGGCTGCCGGGAGCGCTCCCGGCAGCCCGCCCGTGGCGGGGAGGGGGGAACCGGGACGCTCCCGGCAGCCCGCCCGTGGCGGGGAGGGGGGAACCGGGACGCTCCCGGCAGCCCGCCCGCGCGGCGGGGACGGGAGAGCGAGGCGCTTTTTTTTTTTTTTTTTTTTTTTGTCCGGCGGGGAGGGGAGGAACCGGGGCGCACATTTTTTTTTTGTTCCGGCGGGGAGGGGGGAACCTCGGCAGCCCGCCCGCGGCGGGGAAGGGGGAACCTCGGCAGCCCGCCCGCGCAGCGGGGACGGGAGAGCGAGGCGCTTTTTTTTTTTTTTGTCCGGATTTGATATCGGCTTATACTCGAGTCAATAACTTTTCCAGCTTTTTGTGGTAAAATTAGGTGCATCGGCTTATATTCGGGTCGACCTATACTCGAGTATATACGGTACATACTCAGTGAATGATGAGAACCAGAAAAGATAAGTATGCTAAAATAATCTTCCCTCCCTCCCTCTCCAGTTGTGCACGTGCATAGATTTGAGTCTGTTTGAGAGGATGTTTGCCAGTATCAATGGGAAAGTATTATTTTTGCATATGATGTTTGAGATAGTAGAAGAGAAGGATGCATATGCCTCAGACACATTTTCTGCTGTCTAACTTTCTAATTCCTTGGGTTTCTAAAACTATTTTACACAGTGTGTAATCTTAAACTTAGAGATTAATTTGAACTACATTCAGGATTATCACAACAGAATAGTATTCTGATGGCAATACTGACAAATAATTGAAACGGGGATATTGTGTATGAATGGTTACCAACATTTACAAAATCTGGATTTTGTTGTATTATATAAAAAATCCAAGGTAAATAAAGATTGTGCATCATTGCTCATTTATTAAACCTACGTTATTTCTGAGATTTGTCAAACTGCATTAAAACAATATCAGTAAAGAGCACGTAGGTATGCGTACGCTGTATAGTAAACTTGGATCTGTGTGATGGGCTCCTTCAGGAGTCACACAGATGTTTATGTTTGCAAGCCTGAGCTTGACTGTCCACATTGCATTGGAAATCCAGGCCTGGCACTCATGCTGGCATATCCATACTGCACTACGCAGACCGAAATCAGAGCTTCAGCTTTTGTAGGAGTTACTAGCACCCTTGCCAGCTATCATAACTCTAGGGCTTGATTCATAGTGGGTTGTGGGAGAACTTGTCTGTTCATTCCACAAGAGTTGACTAGAAGTGTTTTGAGAGGTTTTAGCCCACCAAAACATCCAACTGAGCCATTGTGTGTCTGCATGCTTCCAGTAGTCCAAGTCATCGACATGGATCCTGACCCGGTGAAATAACCTTGTCCACCTCACATTTTCAGTCCTAGTTCAAGAATCATACAGAGCATCCATGAGACACTTGGCAGCAGTTTTTGATCTGTCTGAACAGCACCTGTCTCCCATACCTCTTGGAGGAGTTACTAGCTTGCCAACTGTGACCCAGCTGATGCTGCTCATGCCTGTTGTCTTAGCTGCAGATTCCCCCTATGTACACCAGTGCTTTTGGAGTAGGGCTATGAATACAGACTGGTGGGATCATGTCACCAGAAGTGTGACCAAAACTTTCACATGAAGAAGTAGGTGTTCCTGGAAGTCTGTGATCAGCTTGCCCAAACCTTCCAGTGCCATGTCACCCACATGAAGGAGTCCATGACAATCCAGAAGCAGATTGCTAAACCATCTGGAAGATGGCTACAAAGACTGCTGCATGTCCATGGCTAACTAGTTTGTAGTCTGTGGCAGAAGACTGTGAGGCAATCGGGACTTTATATCCCAAAGTGAGGGTATTACAAATGATCCTGAAATAAGTGTTGGCTTTGAGGAAAAAATGGCTTTCCAAATTGTGCGGGACTATTAATGAGTCATGTGCCTATAGTTTGTCCTCTGCAAAGAGCACGTGAGTATACAAACCTCAAAGGATAGCACTCCTGGCCAACTACAGGAGCAAATTCATGGACACTAATATGGGATGCACTGCCAGGGTGTATGGTGCTAGCACATTCCAGGGATCAGGACTTTACCTTCGTAGATAAGCTGTGACATTATTCCCACTGAATTATGTTGTTAGAAAGTGAGTCGCTGTCCCCAGTGTTTTTCTAGGGGACCCTACTTATCCCCTGTTGCTATGGCTTATGAAACAGTACCCTGATTTCAGGGGACCTGGCAAAAGAAGGTTCAGCTATACATTCCATACCTATGGGATGGTGGTAGAATGTGCATTTGGAATATTGAAACCCCATTGTCACTGTCTTCAAAGATGCTTAAATGCTAGTGTCATCCATACAGTCTGCATTATTGTGGCCTGCTATGTTCTTCACAATATCTGTGAGTTCCTTTTCACCAAGAATAGACTTCAAGACAGTGCAGAATTTCTGAATCAGTACACAAAGCCAAACAATATTGGCACTGGATCCATGTGCACAATAGAAATCAAGGATGCTTTGCAAGCAGAGGTAATGGATTTTCATGGTCTCATGCATCAGAGGGAATGAAATGATATTTGAAGTTATGCTGTTTAAGGATGAGCGGTTAGCACTGGAATTTTATTTTTAAATGTGTTGGTATTAAGGATTACAAACTTTATAAACAGTTTCCTGAAATGTGTTATGCTTTTTTATAAATACTGACCATGTATTTCAACTCCGTTTTAATGACTGTCATCATAGTAATAAAAATTTTGCATTGTTAAATGTATTGAGAATGGGCATGTGATGACATTTATTAAAGTTTTTGCCACTTTTATCACTGCATATAATAAAATTTGCTTATATGCAAACTAAACAATTTATTTTACACACACATTTACATACCAGTGTAAGAAGCAGAAAGGCAAACCATCTGCAATCAAAATGTAAAACACAATACAAAACTCAGTGCCAAAACCGTGAAAGGTGCCAAATGACATGGAAAACTATTTCACAAGCTATGGTTTTTCAGTTCTTTCTTCCAGGGCAAGTTATGAAGGACATTGATATTCTGGAGGTTCCCCAGGTGGATGGAAATTCTATTCTAAGACAGTGGAGGATAGCCATCCATGTATGCTGAGGAGATATTTAGACATCTAGTGACTGACTATTATATCTCAAAATGGAGGGTCTCATAAGTTACAGAAAGGGGGTCATGCCCCAGAACACAACAGACTATCTGGTGCACCTGCCCTGGAAGAAGTTAGCATTCATCACCAGCCAGCAATTGCTGAAAATTCATGGTAAAATCAACAAGATGCTGATTTAATATGGAGAAGTAGAACGGCCTCTGTCATAAGTGTAAAGCGCTAGAGAGTGTTGTTCTGCCTGTATGGGGTTAATGGTACCTGAGAGGGAGTGACGTAAGAGCCCCAGACCACGAGGCAGAGAGGAAGGAGTTTTAGTTTTCAGTTTTTCCTGTCGTCCCAGATTTGGCAAGAGACCCACTTTTTCGCCTCTAGCTGTGGAGGGAGAAAACGTCTACTTTCCTTCCTATATTCATAAGTTGCTGTACTGTGAGTAATATGTTGATTTTCATAAGTTTCTGTACCTACTTAGAGTGTCACTAGCCTTTTCAGAGGAGAAGTTAGAGAACTCTAGATTGTGAAGTTGTATTGTAAGTGTATGCTTTGTTCTCTTTATTAAATCTTTTTAGTTATAAAGAGCATTTGGTTTATTTCCCTTAAAGTTCTTTCTGCTTTCAGGCTGGAAAGGGAGGGGGGAAGGGGAGTAGGTCTAAGTGACAAACTCACAGTGTATGAGCTGGAGTGCAGAGTCTGTCTCTCTCTACCTTTAGGCTAGAAGGGGAGGGAGGGGAGCAGTCTGGGTCCCGATCTCTCAGGGAGAGGGAAAGGGGGAGTTGGGGTGTCAAGGTACCCAACCCCATGGTCTTGGGTTGATTACTGAGTCGTGGCAGCATGGTCCCCATTTCCCAACGGGTAGAGTTTGGGGTTTGGGGGTGTGAAGACTTAACTTAGGCTGTGAAGCAGCTTGTAATTATTTGGTCTGGCATAGAAGAGACCCCTCTCTGTACCCCAGGTTCAGAGAGAGGGAATAGACACTCTTACCGCCTCTTTACAAACATGTTCAGTCCACACACAGACCCATCTGACTCCCATCCAGAGATTCTGCTAACTCAGACTCCATTGTAGTTTAAGATAGCTTTGATATACTTTGGTTTTATTTGTCTATTTGGGGGCCTCAGTTTCCAGGAGGTCTGAAACAGTACAGGCTGAATATAAGGTGCCAGAAGGGTTATGTGAGGCTGTTAATTGTTAGTTTTCAGTAAGGGGTAAGGCATAAAAATTATCATGAATTCTCAAGAATCAATTTGCTAAGGGGCAAAAAGTCAACCCTGAAAACAAATTCTTAGAAGAAAGAGCAAAGTAACAAAATTAAAAGAACACCAACTGGTGCTGTGCTTAAGCTGTCATCAGTTGAATATGACAATCTATATGTCATTCAACAGATAAATCTTTTTTACCAGAATCCTCTGGGCAAAAGGTACACCAGACATATGTAAAAGAGACTGCTGTGGCTGAGGGGAAACTTTGTTGGTGGTCCCAAGAAACCAAAGAATCAGGTATAGGAAATTCTGAATAAGGCAGGCTCACTTAAAAAAAAAATCCTTTATTTGTTCTCATCTAAGACTGTTGCAATAGAAGCTGATTGCACTATAACATAGCCACTCATAAATTTAAAGAATAAACAGAGATTACATTTGTGTGGCTAAATTGGATGTGGTCTTACCTTTCAGACATATGGCCACAGATTCATATAATTTGCTTTCGGGAAATCTGGACATATTTTATCTGCTTGCATCCCAGTCAGGGTAAAGAACCACATGCAGCAGGAGGTTCTGCCTACTCTGCAAGCCATTAAAAACCCCGTGGTTCTTGTTAAAGCAAAGTGCTTTCAACTGTGTGCCATGTGGTGAGTCTCCGCAAAGCAAGAAACGGTGTGAATTTTTTTTTTTTTGTACATTAATACAGAGGCTGAGAGATCTTGAGCCTGAGCAAACATTACAAAAAATACTAAAAATATTTGAACGGGAAAAAACACTCATTTGCTGAAATTCCTGTGGATTTCTTTATAGAAAAACACAGGATCATCTTTTCTCATCATCTCCTCAAATGTCAAGTAATGTAATGAAGGAACATTTCTAAACAATTTGTGAAACATGTATTCATAGGCTATTTACAGCCGTTTCCATTTACTCATTTATAGACATTTTTTACTCTGTTTGCAAGCAAAATTAAATTCTTCCTGGGGCAACTTCTTCCAGATTTCATCTTCTGGTCCACCGTTCATATTTGTCAGACACCATGAACATAGTCATGTAACTAAAATCTCATCTGTGCACATGAGAATTGTCATGAAGATTTGAGAGCCAGAAATATCAAAGATGAATGTGTAGCTTTTGGAAAGGCAATTCTGAAACATTTCAGATCCATATGCTACAGAAAGGATGCTAGGTTTTTGAATGAATTATCTTTTGCAGCAACTTCTGTCTGAATCAGACCAACCTGACTAATTCTCTTGATGTCCGTTCATTACTGTTGTTGCATGTATCACTTTCGTCCATCCCTTTATTTTTCTGAACAAGCTATGATTAGGATTAGTGTTTTCCATGTTGTTTTGAACACCTGGCTAAGTGGAAAGTATCCCTTATTGTACAGTAACGTGTACAATGAGGGATACAGTAACGGGGTGGGTGATTTTACATAGATCTTTAGATTTTTCAAACTATTTTAAAGCAAATAATTTTAAAAAAATTACAATTAATTATTATATCCTTCCCATCATTTGCTGTTGTTCTGCCTTTTCTGCTAAGGGCTCTTCTTTTGGGTTTCTCTTGGGCTCCTTCTTTTTCTCACACCAATTGCTTTCCATTTAACTGCTTCATGTCAGAGTCTGCATGTCAGCATCTGGATATGCCCTGCTAATTCTGATCACCAACCAGCAGTTTATTTTTAATTTCATGGATCTCTCTGTTGGTAACGAAGTCTTTCCAACCAACTCCCAGAATCTTTCATAGGCATTTGTTCTTGAAGGCATCTAGTTTTCTGCACAATGTCCAGGTAGATCTCGAGCTCTCACAGCCATATATTAGCAAAGAGATTATGTTTGAATGGCACATTTTGAATTTTGTTCTGATGCTATATATCTTTGATTTTCTAAATGTTTTTAAATTTGCTAAATTGATTCTTTTCTATCTTTGCCTTACTTCTTGAGGTCTATGTTGGCCAATATAGTGCTGCCCACATAGATGAACTGTTCTGGGTTGTTGTTGTTATTGTTTTTTTTTTATATTGAAAATAGTTTCCTAAATGATTTTCAATTATTTTTGTTTATTTCTGTTTAATTTCTTGTGGTTCTCCTGCTCTTTTGGGTGAGCAATGTATTTCGGTCCAATGCATGAATTCTCTTGACATCAAAGGAAAGCTTTGGAATTGGCCAATCTATTTCAAAATTGGACAGTCCACAATAAGCGTGTGTCTAGCAGTAGAAATTAGTTTTACATATGCAAAAAAATAGCCTTGCTAATAAGGATAGATGAACCGTTTGACTCCATTAGAATCCACATGAATTTTTCCTCAAGACTTGTACCATATCAGGAACTATTCTGAGACTGAAATGCTTTTTTAAAAATTTCCTTCCCCTTGCCATCTCACATACCTCTGACCTTTCTAATTTAACCCCAAATGGAAGCAACAAAGGGCTAGTCCAAAACAATTTTTACACTCTCCCTTGGATTGGACAATGTCAGGACAATACTTGAAATATGAATCAGACTTGTTCCCAATGACTTTTTCAGATCTATTTCCAGGCCAAAGAAATTTTGGGGAAAAAAATTAGATAGCGTTTAATAAACATCTCAATTTTTTGGTAAATATTTCCATTGACATCAGACAAGACAAGATAGGTTCCCAAATCTGTTCGTTTATTTATTTAGTGTGAAATAAATAAGGTTAATAAAAATAATACACCATGGTAATTTTAAGAATGGCCAAATAGGTTCAGACACAAGGGCTCTCTCTAGGGCTGGATTAAGGTAACCTGGGTCTCTAGGAGTCCCAGGGCCTCTCTGCACCCCAGCCTTCCACACCAGGGTCCTACCTGCACTTAGAGTGACAGATGGTGCTTTCCTCATCTCCCAGAGCGTTAGTGCTATGGGAGCAGAAGTGGTGTGTATTTAATTGGAAGACTGGGCAAGACAGGCTGCATTTCTGTCTTCCTGCCACAAACATAGTCCTCTATCTGATAAGGTCCCTGAAAACAGTGGCCCTCGGGAGTTAAGACCCTACTGAGATACATGGGAACAGTTCAGAACGACACTGCTTATACTCAGGACATGTTTTCAGGCTCTTCTTTGCAACCATGAAGGCTAGAGACTTACTTTTTAAAAAAGTAATTGAAAACAGATTTTCCCTTCATTAAGGGGAGATTGGAGATGGGCCGTGTTGCAGTCAGAATCTGCAGCAGGAACTCTGGCTGACTGAGTCAGAAGACCATTTGGGGTTTCCTAAGCCAGGTAGCAGATACAACATGCTTGAAAAAGATGCACTGGGCATTCGCCTCCACAGCATTTTATCTCCACTTGCTAGTTCAGAGGCGCAGTGATGGAGTCAGAGTCCTGCCCACACCCCACTCCTTTTTACTCTGTTTCAAGCACCATAATTTGTGTGGGTTCAAGAGGAAGCAGGGGTGCAGAAGGTGGCTGTAAACTCTATGATAATACCATATGTCTGTGTGATGGGGCAGCTGCCCCTCACTGGCTGGCAAAGGGTTGCTTGGAGTGGCTGCTCGGAACCCAGCCAGCCAGAGGAAGTTTAGAAGCAGCCAGTCAGAACCAGTCTGGGCCCTGTAAGAAGGGCTGCAGGGCAGAAATGAAGGGAATCTCTCCCTGGAGCTTGAGGGAGAAGGATTGGTACATGGGACAGAGCAGTGCTGGGTAGGGTCAGGGCAGTAGGATGAGCTCCAGCCTGTCTGGCTCCCAGACTTTAACCTTGATACAGGGGTCGAGTAGGTGTTGGGGCTATAGGGAAGTGGCCCATGGAAAGCAGATAGTGGCAGAGGAGAAGGAAAGGCAGTGAGTGGCTGCCAGCTAGAGGGTCCCTGGGATGAGGGCCAGAGTAGTGAATGACCCTTGCCCCCACTGCCCACCAAGGGAAGTTGCCAGCCAAAGGACTGCAGTTTGCCCCTGAATGAAGGGGCTGGACTATGGGCTGCAGTTGCCTCTGTGGTGAGAAGCTGGGCAAAGGACTGCCGGTTCCCACGGAAGCGGGGAGACAATGGAGTTGGGGCACAGTCGGAGGAGGGTCATGCCCTGAAGAGGACGCCTCACTCTGGGAGCAACGCAGGTCCCCCTAGATAGCAGAGACAGTGGAGAAGCAGTGACAGAGAGTGAGACACCACAAGAGGAGGGTGTCCTGCTGATGGACAGAGCTAATTCCCAAAGCAACCAGGAGGTGCCATGGTGGTGAACATAACCTGTTACAATCTGGATAAGAAATTGAGATCTATGGCAGATGCAGAAACCGCCTGGTTCAAATAAGTAAATTTAACAAACAAAAGCAAATCAACATGTAAACAGAGAGTAAATTTACCTTCATTGTTCTTCAACCAGTTGGGAATTTACTTAAATATAATAAATTTTCGGATCTAGCCTACAGTGGCACAAAAATACTAGATGGATTTTATTCATTTATGCTCCAATGGAAAATTAGAATAACAAAAAAAACCCTAAAGCAGGCGAGGGCAAACTATGGCCCGCGAGCCAGATCCAGCCCGCAAGACAGTCTGGATGGGCCCGCTTGAACTCTGGTGGGGGAGGCTGCTCCTGGCCCACCCCTGCCTTCCCTGCTCATCTGGAGCTCAGCACGGCTGAACTCCAGCAAAGGAGGCTAGTCCCGGCCCATCCCCTGCTCTCCCAAAGCTCTGGGAGAGCGGTGCAGCATGTGCAATGCCGGTGGGGCCACTGGCATGGAAAGGGGGCGCAGTGAGGGGAGGGTGTTGGTTAAGGAACAGGCAGTCCCGGAGGCAGTCAGGGAAGAGGGGGCTGTTGGATGGGGTGGAGGTTCTGGGCAGGGAGTGGTAAGGGGATGGGGGGGTGGATAGTGCATGGGAATCCCGGGATGGGGGGGGTCTGTCAGGAGGCTCCCTGTCCCCTAACTACTCTGACCCTGTGGATAGGGAGCAGGGGGAGTTGAGAAGGGGGTGGGGTCCTTGGGGGTGGTGGTTAGGATGGGGGTCTCGGGAGGGGGCAATCAGGGAACAAGGTGGGCTTGAATGGGATTCTAAGGGGAGCAGTCGGGGGGGGGAAGTGTAGGAGCTGAATTTTATAATTGTAAGTGTGTGGGGGTCAGATAGGGGGCATGGCCAGGCTGTTTGCGGAGGCATAGCCTTCCCTGACCCGGCCCTCCATACAAGTTTTCAACCCCGATGTGGCCCTCATGCCAAAAGTTTGCCCACTCCTGCCCTAAAGCCTTATTTGCAATTCTGTTAAACCAGTTTTCCCAGTGAAACTGCAAAGCATTAATGGAGTCATTCTGACATAATGTTGGTGTCAACCTCATGAATCAGGGCCCTAGATAGTTGTGAATTGTGTGCTTTCTACATGATATTTCTACATGAGTATTAAAGTGAAAAAAAAGATAATGGAGTTGGGAATGAATCCCAAATGCAGTCAACCTGAAATGTCTGATAGAGAGTGATGTGAATTTAGTGTTGAATGTGTTCAAAAGAACTGTATATAATTATTTTTAATATATGGTATCACCTATACAATTCTGCTTCCATGACTCCCAATACATTACAGTTCTTGCATTTATTAATGTTATATGTAAGTATTACTTAGTAGGTTATTGCAATGGACAAACCCAAATATTTGGATAAGATTTACTGACTTTTTTGTATGAACACAGTGCTAAAATATTTACCCTTTGGTATTAAGAATAACTCTGTAAATCATAATGTAAGCATAGAACTCAGCTTTACTTTTTGTGTTCTGCATCCTACAAGAAAATACTCACATTAAACTAGTCATGTTAAAATAAAGAATGCTATGTTAATTAAAAACATTAGCAAAAAAGGAAGACTCCACCCAGCAGAGCCAATTCATCCTATCACCATTTGAAACAACATACTCAATTTTTGTTTTACATAATATTTGCAGAATTACATAAAATCACTAAAAAAAATCTGCAAAACAAACCATCTGTAAGTAATATAGCATCTGAACTTCCAAATATTAACTAGGAGACTAATGTACACAAAAATTACCTATGTTTATTAGAGCCACGTCTGAGGAATTTCAGTTAAACATGTAAATACATTTGCTGCTTTATTCTTCTCTCATTCCAGTTTTACATCAGCGTAACCCTGTTAACTTCTATGGTGTTACTCCAGATTGAGTCTTCTGTTTGTCAGAGGAGAGTCTGGCTCTTGGTTTGTAATTTGCCAAGAGAGACATAAACACTTATGACTTCTGAGTCTTAAATGGAATGAATGCAAAAACCCCAAAGTGCAATTTTTACCGCCAGGAATTGAACAACTCAAGCATGCAAAATGAAGCAATATGGTATTTTAGTGCCAAAATAAGTCCACTTAAAACTTCTGAAAAAATACAACTTGCCAAATCAATGTCTGCTGCATACAATGAGGCAGTAATGGGGGATAAACTTAGGAAGGTAAATGGCCAGTTTCCTGTATAAATACTTGACTTCATCTTAAGTATTTAGCCCAAATTCACTCACCGCCTTAACTCAAAACTGATTCTATTCTTCCTTTGACCCATAGATACATAGTGCTTTAGCGTCTGTGCAGTAGATGTCACATGTTGGGTGAGTTAAATTCAGAGGTTACTCTAAATAAATCTAGAAGCATTCTTAATTAGTGGAACTAACACCTTTCCTGCTGCTCCAAACATTGCATTAATTTAAACTCTGTTTAAACATCTTTTAATTTTTAAATTATTAAATTAGATTTACTTATTTAGAGCCACTTAGGCCCTCACCCACTTATCAATGAGTAACTTAAACTCCCTCCCTACTTCTCCTCCGAATTTGGCCTGGTCAGTTCACATTTTAGATATGTGCAGTCCAAATAATTAGATTGTCATCAATCAATGAAATCCCACAAATTACATGTCTTGTATCTTATACTTTGTTGTTCTACAGATGTCATTGAGGAGAACAATCAGCAGAATAAAAAATATATATAAAAAATGAAATCTTAGATGTTTGTATCCCATTCAATGCTCTTCTTTCCTCCCCTCACACAAACACCAGTAACCTACTGCCCATGCTCCCAGGTCTCCCCAGACTACAGGAGTCCAGGGACGACCTGTTCACCTCAGGGACCAAATGGGACTCATACACCAACCAACCACCCAGAACATCTCCAAGAGGAAACCACACCCACCCAACTGAAAAATCTGGTTGTCATAGGCTGTAACATGTCTTGCCTGCTGCCACACCTGCTAGGAGAGGCTGCTGCACAATCCACCTGTTGCTGCAGTCTGCAATGACCAACAACTGTCAGGTAGGAAAGTGACCTGGAACAACCTCCAGGACCTTTGTGCAGAAAGAAACATAGTAGGGGGTCAAGGAAAAGTATATGGTGTGTTAATGTGGTAGAGTGTGGAACTGGTATCTGGGGAGGAGGGAAGAATATTTTATCAGAGGAATGTCACATTAATTGCAAAGGTAGAAAAGTTTTGAGGGAGCCACTTGTTCAAATTTTAACAGTACATCATTGACACAATATATGCGTCTCTCAGTTTTACACTCACTTTGCTACGAGATAAATAGAAGCAACAAATTATCAGTAAAGGAAGAAGTGAGGAACTAGAGTAGCCTATAACCATTTTAAAATTCTATCAGACTCATGTCTTCAAGCTGAAAGGATCTGAATCTCTAGAGCAGCTTTTACATATATTTACAATGGACCTTTAGAGCTAGGCAGTGAATATACATGGAGAACTGCAACACAGCATATCAAATAGTTAGATTTCTAAATGACATAGCTTGACATGACAATTAATTTAAGGCACCAAAAGGGAGGCCAGGCATTTTCCTTTACATATCAGGCCCACAGTCTTCAGGATGTGATGGTAAAATCTTGATGATGATGATAGTCACCTCAATTTTAAGGACAATCTCAACAAACCTAGGATGTTGTAGTTATGGTTCTGTGTGTGACTCCATAGACCCCGTTTAGGGAAGAACAAGGTTTACTGCACTGGCCACAGAGCTGTTTGCCTAGTTGTGTTGACTGAGCTGAATATTTGCTTTGCCTGGTGCTATGCTTCCAGCTGCTCAAAGTCATGGACACCCACCCTTATGGTGTGGCACCATGCAATGCAATCAATCAAAGGAGCAATACAGTTGTTCAAAGGTTGAGTCAGAAAGTTCATTTTGTGCAGATTTTGTTTTGGGATGTCTTTGAGGAGTTTCATCTGCCATGCTTATGATTGCTGGTGGTGAATTTGGAACATAAGACCTGTTTTGATGAACAGGTCTCAGGCATATGAATTACTTGGTCAGTCATCTCAGCTGGGTACAGATTAAATGAACCTTGATGCTACTGACCAACTTTTGCCAGGACTTCCATGTTAGTCCTGCTAATTTGATACCTAGAAATCATTGTAGATATTCCAAATGGAAACTGTTAAGTTTTTTAGTGTGCCATGTTTTGCATGCATAAAGCAGTGTCATGAGATAACAGTATTATAGACTTTGATGTTTGTATCTGGACAGATTCCATGTTGCTTCCAGATTTGGTGATGGTAGGAACCATATGTGGTGCTTGCTTTCTTAATTTGCACATCCACTTTGTGATAAATTTTCGCTTCTTTGTTCAACATGCTGCCAAGATAAGTAAACTGTTTGATGGTTTGGAGCATGCTTATTGACTGCTTCCAAGCTTATTGACAGCTCTTAGTAAAGTTGTGGAGGAGCTGGCTGGTACATTACCACAGTAAAGGATTGGACTGGAATGGAACATTACAGTCACATAGGTTATGTGTCTTCAGAAAGTGAATGATCAGAAGAAGCAGACCAATTCTAAAAAAAAGAAAGAAACCCATGCAAATCTTCTCAAGCCAAGGGACGGGGGGAAGGAAGAAAAGGTGAAGGAAAAAAAAATCTCAAAATGTACGTAATACATAGGCAGAGATGTCACCAAATATAGTACAATGTTTTTCAATTTTTTCCCATGAGTCACAAGCACCTCAAATGCTCTTCTCCAATGATATATTTAGCAAAATTTCCTTCTTCCTTTCTTCTTTTTCAATGTATTTTTGAAGAGTTTGGAAAAATCAGCAATGCTCATGCTTGAGGAAGTCACACACTGAAGCATAATTATTGTATCAGAATTTTTATTCCAACAAAAAGCCTAAAGATTGTTACAATATAGTTCTGAGCTCAAATAATTCCCTTACAAGAATTCTAAGCTAGAAGTAGAGCTAGAAATGACTTAATGAGGAGATACATGTACTCAGCGCAGATAGTACATTATTGGGGAACATTTTTTTTTTAACATGGGCCATATGACTGTTTAAAGCTCTTAACATTATCACACTCCCCCTTGCCCTGCCATTGGGTATGTGTCTTATCCTGTGAGGTACTGAGCATCCTCAAGGTCAGTCAAAGGTGTTCAGCTTCTCACAGTGGTTACTTAGTACCAAGCAGGATCAGTGTTTCCTAGATCAATACCTTCTAACAGGAATATTCTCTGTAAGGCAAACTATCTTATAAGGTTAATTATAAGCTGGTTTTAAGAGGATGGAAAATGAGTAGAATATGTACATTCATCATTTGTGAGCAGTAAGAGATAGTATGTGCTATGCTACTGCATAAAGCATTGCATTTTAATTGCTTTTCATTTACAGACCTCACAGCCACTAGCTAACTGCAAATACACAGAACTGAGGACAAAAATTATAGGGGTAGACCCATGCTACTGAGCCAGGGATGGAATCATCCCTTACTTGTACATCTGAGCAAAGAACAGGCATAGTCTTAACCTGGTACAAGTGAATTTAGATTTCTGGTGTTGACAGCACCTCTAGCCATCACAATGGGGGTCAGATCAGGATGTTGGAGGTGCAGTCATGGCTTGATAACTGTCCTTTCCACATTATCTCTCAGTGTAGGACTGGAACATGGACGATGTTAATGATGCAGACTTTCAAAGAGTTGTTGCAGCTCTTACTATGACATGCACTCCCCAGGTTGCATTCACTGCAGTTATTTTGGCTAAATTAGCACTGGGGGGGAGTGTGTGCTTGCTTTAGGTGACACAGAAACATGAAACCATCCAGAAATCACCTCTTGTGCACAATGTGGCTGCCTGTTTATTAAGGTGTATTCATTTTATGGAGAAAATCACACCTGTGCATCAGTACTCCTTACTGATAGATTTCTGAATGATGTGTGAGTTGTTGTTTTCACCCATAAAGCCTCAAATAGATCGAGCTCTGGGTATAGCAGCTGTGATCCTCTGAGATGGTCCAGCTGACAGCCTGAAGATGATTTCTGAGTTTTAGGGAAAGTTTGACTGACCTTTGCATCCCTCAGTGACCCAAGAAGGGAAAAATTCTAATTGGAGACTCCCAAAATCACTTCTGTCATCTAGAAGATGAGATCTCCCCCAGCCAGACAACTTCAAAAATAAACAAACTACGTTGTGGTAATAAATGATGAACTCCTGAGATCTGAGTTCATATTTTCAGGATGAAATCAGGTGAAAGTCAGTGATTCTGTCTGCATTTTACGTTGAGTTTTAGTGTTCTTCAAACTCTAAAACTTAAAGCAAATGTCAAGGAATTAAACCCATGAGGCTCACATCTGAACATGAAATACATGAACATCTGTGAAGGAAAGAAACCCTGAGTTTTGCACATCTCTAGAAAGTGCAGTATAACCTTTGGAACAGGTATGATATATTCCTTATAGCAGAAGCCAGACATTACAGTATACATTTAAATATGTTTGCAATTGTCAAATAATGTAATTCCTCCGAGGTAAATGATTTACAGGGAAAACAATGCTTCCAGTGAAACAAATAATGGAAAATGCTTGAAAAAGTCTAGGGCCAAAAATTGGGATGAACTCATGTACCACCTTTAACAGATAGGGAATCAAAGTCTGTAATCTCAGTGATAAAATAAACATGTATGTATTAAAATTTGTAATCTCTGAGGAAATCTCTCCATGTTCATGAGCTGAACAAAGGCTGCAACCATTTTTCCTGCACGCAACTTACAAAATTGTAATAAGAGCATCCCCACCCTATTAGAAACAAACATCTCCTCCAAGGCAGTGGAAATGGCAATCTTTGCTGAATAGCAACAGCCTATGGAGATATCTCTTCCCTTGTAATCATTTCAGTGTATGTATGATGACATTTGGAAACATCTGGATCTGATAATGTTCAGAGGAGATTCCAAAATGGTAGTATCTAAATGTGATGATATCAACAAGGCATTTTATTTTAGATTTAGGCAGCAGAATGAAGATGAAAGCAGTTTTAGATAATGCAGACCAAAGATGGGACTACAGGTAGCAGAGATTAGCCTCTTACCTCCTGAAAATACCTTAAGCAGAAGCCATCATCCATGTTCTCAAAGCAAACCTGCAGCTGCTCTTCTGCCAAAATGCATGAGGCTCATGCTTACTAAAATATGTAGAAATAATTCAAACCATTCTTTACTCAATATAATTAAGAATTGTGCTGAGTCCAGAACAATAGTCTACTCATGCACTAGCATATGGAAGCAAAATGAGACGTTTTGTCTTGGCTCATATTTGCTTTTGTCTTCGTTTTTTCTTCCCCTCCCCCCTCAAATCTCGGCTTCTACCCTAGCTCCATAACACATAAGCAATCAGTTTTCAGATTATCATAAACCACTTCAGACTTTACAAAGCAAAATGGACCATTGCTGTGTGTATACTGAATAATTCTCCTGGAATTTATTGACCTTGCCTGGTTCTTGATTTACAACCAAATTTCAAGACACTCAAAATGTAATAAAATAGAATTGGAGGATCATTGCTTTGGTTCATCGGTGCAGGACCAAGGGAAGTGTCTAAGATGGTTTTCACAGTCTTTATAGCTGCCTAATCCTGGGGATAGCCAAGGTTCACTTCAAATCTCAGTCCAATTTGGAGCAGTCTTATGGGTGCTCTAAATTATGTCTGGACTCCCAAGGGACAATTCTGATAGCCAAGATTAGCCAATATGCCACAGCTACCCAGCCATGCTCTTCACCCCCTCCCCTCTACCCTGCATCCACACCATGCCAGGGGCCAGAAGACTCATGGGGTAAAGATATTGATTCCGTTCTATGCATGGATGTGCATAGGAATTTAAATCTGACCTCTTTTGGAGGGGCACATTTTGTGTTCCCTCTCAGGAGCTCACTCTAACCTTCTCACCTGCCGTGGCACTGGGAGGTGCTTGCTCTTTCCCCTTGCAGAGGCTCACTCTTAACTACCTGCATGGCCCTGGGGATGGTGAAGTTCTGTGCCCCCAATGTTTGTGTGTGTGGAGGGATGTGTGCCCTTGTTTGTCGTCATCCCCCCACCACCCACCCACCCACTCATGCATGTCCTGAGTTCTGTGTCTCTCAGGGATTCCTCTTACAGTATAGAATCCCGAGGTGGTATTACAGCTGTCTTATGTGCACATGCCAACACTAGAGCTTTTCCCATAGGCCCACAGTAGGTATGTTTTCCTTCATAAAATATATTTCCTTGTCTTTGAGAGATCTTGGTACATCTTTAACTTTATTTTAAATATAAGTCATATTCAGATGTACTGTTAGCAATTATTCAGGAATTATATAAAATGTGGTAAAGTCATAAATAATTAAACAGGGCAGCCATGTGTTTAGAAAATAATTATCACACTGAAAGCTGTAAAGATGTTTGACCATCTAAATAAAAAGAAGCAAAATAAAGAAGCAAACAAGATCAGGATTATCTCTCTGCATATATTAGACCTTTATAAACACAGATACTGCTAAAGACTTGAACCCAGCAAATATTACAATTTGTGCTTTTGCAAAATAAAATTCTGACTAACTATAAACAATACTATAATAATGCAAAAAAATGTTTCATCCCGAAGATGTGAAATTAAAAGCACCCTTTAAAATATTTCCATGTTATGCTCTTTCTTGTGTGGCTTAGTACATTAGAAATAGGATTTAGAACATTTTACTTCCAAATTGCTAGTTCATTTCAGAAAACTGGTGATCAACTTTCTTAAGGTCCACATTTTAATTTTATTGAAAATTTGTTTAAATAAATCCTTGATCCATTATTATGATACACTAACACCTTTCTTGTCGAGTTACTTCGGCTATTCTATAACTATCTTATTTTACAAAGAAAGGTTAAATGGCCACCTTGCCAATTGATATTCAGGATTGACCATCTTCAGTCCAACTCCTGGAAGTCAGCCCTCTTATCTTCTCCTTGTGTGGGGGGATGTGGGTACACATGAAGGGTATGTCATGTGGAAAAATTTAAAGACTCCTCTTCTTTCTGTACACTAATAAGGCTCACCAGTTATCTCCCAGGCTCCATCTTTACCACTGGGATATCTCTCTGAAGGCTTTATATAAAAGAAGGGGATGGGTGTGAGAGTCAAATCAACTCTGCACCTTCACTTTCCCTCCCCATCCCCCACAGACGCTTGCCAATGGCAGCAGGGAATTCTCTCCTCTTCTCCTGCTCCTGGCCCGCATCCACTCACTACAAACATTCTGGAGAGAGTAGTAAATGCCCCAAAGCAACAAAACCTGGACTTCCCTTCCCTCTTCTCCCAACACCCCAAAGGCTCTATTTCCAATACACTATCCTGCTGAGATGGGCCTTTTTTGTAATGCTTTTTGTCTAAAACCTTTTTAATTGGCAGACTGGCTTGAAGACACACAACTCTCAGACTATGGCTTCCCACTATCCTTAAATCTGGTTTTCACTAGCAATACTTTATATTAATTCCTTTTAAAATGACAATTAAAATACACTTTGTGCAGAATTCTAATTATTTTATTGCATATATTTTGCTTGACTCTAATGCTGATCAGTTCTGTTTAATATGTACTGGTGTGTCACTTCTTCAGATAAAGCAACAACATCCTCTGCCCCGCATACACTTGCAATACTTTAAAAAAAAAAAACAGAATAACTAAAATATATTATAAGGAGAGCTAAGCAGATATCTGTAAAGTTATTACTGTAGAACTCTTGTACTAAGTTATTTATTAGCAAATGAATCACATTAATGAAATAAATGAAAACTCAAAGGAAGCAATAATTTGGAGGATGCAAAACATAAGTTCTTTTCCTAGGTTTTAGGTAGTCTGTATTTTACTTTATTGTTGGCTATAGGTTGCCTTCAAAATTACAAGTTGTTTATTTCCATTTTCATTTACTCTTACCCATATCCTCAAAGGTATTAGGTGCCTAACTCCCATTTATTTCAATTATTTAGGTACCCAAATGCCTTTGAGCACCTGGGCCTTAGTCAAACATTAATTTAAAAGATACTGTCAATTTTATTTTGTGCTCACTTGATTATAAGGGTGGGTTTTCTCAACAAGGAAGAATCTGGCTATGGAGGGGAATAATGAAACAAGTATAGTCAAATTCACAAAGAAAACACCAGACAAAAAGAGAAGCTGTTTTTTTCAGTACCTTATTTCAGCTTTAGTTATCCTACATATTACAAAATGTTCAAGCAAATGTAATTTTTCAAGTTGATAGTGTCCCTTTAAGAATAGAGAAAATATGTTTCACTCCTTCCAAGTTGTTAGTGAGATGGGTGTTACTTTTATAGAAACTATGGTACTGATTGAGTCAGTAATAATATATGTAGAGAATCCTTCACAAGTTGTGAGAGGGATGATGCTGCAGACAGTGGCTGTCTGCTTGGTCTTTCTGAGACATAGAGCCTAATCCCACCACTGGTGGGAGTTTGAGTGGTTGTGGAAAGTGCAAAGGGAATGATTTTGCAACATTGTTACACCCACATTCTGTACTCTGCAGCTCAGTAGGGTTACGACTTTTTATGTAAGTGAATGGGATAATCTAACCCTTAATATTTCAGACCATTCAGCTGATTACATGCCAGCATTTGGAAGCCATGAAACCCTGAAAACTATGAGGCTATTTTTTAAATTTTTGCACACCTTCAATATAATATGAACTGTTATTAGATATGGAATGTATCCATATGGTTTTTGCAAATAGATTCACATATTATAAAAATAAGACTCTTGGGCTTTTGCCAATACAATCTAAAAAGTGGATTTATAACCATTTTAAAATTCAGTACCAGCTTGGGGGGGGGGGGGGCGCTGGAGGGGAAAGATTAGTTATGATTCTGAGAACTGATAATTCTTGTTATTTGAAGGCAATTGTTAAGGCTGATTTCCCACTCTGGCACTTTGAGAAGAGAAGGTGGGGGCTTGCAAGGATTTTAAAAATTAATACTGGCTACTTCAGACTGGTATTAAACTCCCAAGGTCACAGTTTCTCTCTCACCTAGAATGGGTAGATGCTGCCACCACCCAAGTGCAAAAAAACCTTTTTAGAGAACCTAGAAAGGCGCACTTGGGAATTCCCTCAAGCCCTTTCACCCCTTCTCCATCCCTCCTCCAGGGAAGAGCTGAGAAAGAAAAACAAAGGAAATCAGCTGTTGCCACCAAATAATTGAACATAATCACAAACCACTTAGGACACCAAAAATCCAATCCTATTCTTAAAAAAGGTAAATTTTATTAAAAGCAAAAAAGAAAGAAAATACACCTGGAACTTAAACCTTTGCCAAATTAAAAAAAAATTACAAAAATTAAGCACCAAGATTGCTCTCTTGAGGTTCAGCATAAAGGTTACAAGCAAAACAAAAACATTAGGGGTTAGCACAGAGGAGTCCATAAACCAGTAAGAAATAACCCTAATCGCTTCTTCCTAAACATTCCCTGATTTACTTACCTAATTGGGGTTTCAGATAAGTAGGGTCAAGGTATGATTTGATGCTTTTTCATACCTGGTTTTAAAGTTGTTTATGGCATAGTTCCAGCCCTTTCCTGCTCTGTCCCCTCTCTCTGGAGAACAGACAAAGGGAAGCCCCACCCCCACGTTTAAAAAGTTCTAGCCTTCCTGTTGGCTCTTTTGATCAGGTGCCCACTCCCTTTCTTTTACTTGTGGGCTTTTTAAACCCTTTACAGATAAAGCAAGTAGAGAATAGCTACTAACAGGGTTTTTGTAGCTAGCTGGCTGGCTGTCCATAAAAGGGAGCTAATCCCCCCCCTTCATTTATCACAGCAATGAAGGCACATTATTTAAAGATGACATCAAGTGAAGCAGATAAGATCCCTGTACCATAAAATCTTATCAAAATCTTCATTGAACAAAAACCACCTGTTGCAGTCCCTATTCCCTTCTAAAAAGATTTTCTTAGTCTTCCTTGTTCCATCTTTCCTCGAGGGAATCTAACAGTCCCTGCAGGGGACAAAAATATCCCTGAGGCTACTGCCTTGTGGGTAAGAAGGAAGATGAACCACCTATGAGGACCCAAGAGGAATAATCAGGAAGGATTGGATGAGTCTTTGAGATCTCCAGGAATGGCTATAGAAGTAAGTGCAGCAAGCAGACCTAGTTCCTATTTTTCTCTCTCCACTACCTCTGCTTTATTGCTGAGGTAAATATAGAAACCATTGAACTAGCTGGTGAGTGAATACTAATAAATGGAATTAGTTTCGGGAGGGGCAGAGAGGATTAGGAGATGGGGATTAAAAAATGATGTATTAAAGGAACATAGGGTACATGTGAGTAGCAGGGAGTAAGTGGACTGAAAGAGACACTGAGTAGGAGATAGATGAGGAGGGTAAGTCAGAAAAAAGAGCAGTGAGACATTGTGCATGTGATTATTGTAACTGCAGATATTTTATCTGAGCTGATTTTCAAAGACATATTTTGAATCACAGTTACCGGTAATTATATCCCCTAAGTACAGTTAATTACATAAACTTCTCTCTTTACCTATTAGTATACTCCATATCACACATTGGGCGGGTAACAGAGGCTTTACAAGCATTTTTCCAGGAAGTTTGCAAATTATTTTATCCATTCTTCTAAAGATGTTAAGTTTAATAATTGGTTATATAGGTCCTTACCCTAAAAAACTTTAAGTGGAGAGGGAAAGAACAGTAACCACCTTTCACAGCTCTCTATGCTTCTACCTCCCATGGAGGAGATGGAGTGAAGACAAAAGATTTGCTAACAGACAGCCCAACTTTCATAGGGATGGGAGAGGAGTGTCACTTTGGAATAAAGACATGCTGTTGGTTGCAGGTGATCTGAGTTGCGCTGGCTGGGAGTGCTATCACTCCAAAACAAAGAGAGAGGGAATTGGCCATGGGACTCCTGGTTGCCGCTTGACTAATCACCTGGCACACAATGGTTTTTGGGGAGGAGGCGGGTAGGGTAGAAGTGACTACAATTGCCTAGACTTTCACTTTTAGCCTGGACTTGAAGAGAAGAGGAACAGGAGAGCAGTGAACATCACTGATGAACCATGTGACTCAGAACAGTGAAATGCAGCTGGAAAGTAGAGACCAACTCAGGAGTAAAGGAATTAGGATCAGCTTATGTACCAGGAACAAGGACTCATCCTGGTGAGCTCACGTTGCACTCCAGAGAACATCAGAGAGAACCCCAAAGAAAGGGGTTAGAAGGTACCTCGTCCATGGCTGAGAAACGTGGATTTGGGTTCTATGGCCTCTTGATTGATCTGCATATTTAGGTGTTGGGGACTGAAGACATTGCCCTATTTTCAGGGAAAGTATACCTGTAACTCCCTTTAGCAGTCTCCTTCTGGGATCACCCCTGGGTGCTTGCTGCTAGGCTGATAAAGGTATTGTTCCAGGGTTAAGGGTAGTGTTTATTCCTAGGGATTAACCCTGTGCACCTTCCCTCCAAAAAAGGAGGCTGGTGCTTAATTTGATGCATGTGATCTGGGATTTGGGAACCAGTCCACCCACCCTGGGTGGCTGCCACCTAACATATATTTTGTTCAGAGAAGCAAATGATCAAAATACCCTTTGATGTGAATTAACTGTCTTCTTAATAAAACAGGACAATCATAGGGGAAATCATAATTGTTTTAATTTACCTATGTGCTTTTGGATCAAAAAGGATTCATGGTTTCTATGAAACAGGGGCTCCAGCTAAACTTTTCAAAGACCCGAAGTAACAGAAGAGGTACTGGTTAGAAGGGTCGGAAGTATTCTCTTCATGGTAACTATCCTGATGATGAGACACTTTATAGAAAGGACTTGTTAGTTATGATGTCCATCTTTATTATTAGCAAACCATATTTTAATATGGTAAGATTTACTGAAAAATAGACTCACGTGGTGGGATTTTCAAAGTGGATTATGGGAGATAGGTGCCCATCTCCTAGATTGCAAGGCCAGAATGGATCATTGTGATAATCAAATCTGACCTCCTGTATATTACAGTCCATAGATTTTGCCCCAAATTATTTTTTTGGAACTAGAGCAGCGGTTCTCAAACTGTGGGTTGGGACCCCAAAGTGGGTCATGACTCTGTTTTAATGGGGTCACCAGGGCTGTCGTTAAACTTGCTGGAGCCTGCAGCTGAAGACAAAATCCAAGCCCCACCCCTCCCAGGATTGAATCCCTCAGGCTTTGGCACCCCTGCAGGATGGGAGGGGGCAGGGACTCAGGCTTTGGTCCCCCTTCTGGGGTCTTGTAGTAATTTTTGTTCTCAGACGGGGGCTGAGACGCAATGAAGGCGATGGAGAATCCACACGGCTCTTGGTAAAATTGTCCCAAGGGTTAATTGCATTCAGTGTTAAAAATGTATGTCTGATTTCCAGTGTAAATTTATCTAGGTTCAACTTCCAGGAACTAGATCTTATTATGCCTTTGTTTGCTATTAAACATTTGTTCCCATGGAGCTTCTTGGGTGCCTATCGCCAAGGGGGTCTCTTTTTGCAAATTCCATCCACAAATGCCAGTTTTGTGATACAAGGGCCACGCCTGCCATGTCAAAAATATGTTCAGAAAAAAATGACAAGATGTTGGGGAAAGGACTTTGTTGTTTTAATAAATTAGTTTTAGTTCTTTTACAAGGTCCATGTATTGAAATCCAGACAATCTATTCACTGTGTGACCCTGAAGACTATTGTTTACTACCTCCCCTGTATCAAAACAAGCTTAAGCAGCTTCTGTTTTTTCCTGGTTTGGCTTTGTTTTCTAAGTGCTTTCCCTGACATTCACTTTCAAATTTTCCTCTGGAGAAATAAATCTTGTGTCCTAGAGACTATACACCGTTCTTACATCCATTGTTTTGAAACATTTGGCCAGGTGTCCATATGCAATTCAAACTGAATGCCTGTACTTCAGCTAATGGTCCTGTAATGTATTTTAACTGAAAGAATTTTACAATCTTTAAGAAATGCCTGGAACTGTGGCTGAGGAAGGAAGAGATGTCGGTGAACCTGAGGAGTTAACAGGCCTTGGGTGGCTTGAGATTGCTGCTGCATATAGGCATGCCCAAGAGGAGAAGAAGAAAGAGAGCAATGAAGAAGGAAGGTTTCTGACTGACAAACAATGATCAAATTCATTTAACTACTCCTTGATTTTGAGGTTTCTTGGGGGAGAGAGAGGGAGTTCTTTCCTTCTTATGTGCCTCTGTCTCTGAAAAAATAATTGTAATTCTAGTAAATCCTTTAAATGAAATATGTCTTGCTCTAACTAAAACTTGAATCCTGCTGCCTTACTAATGTTGAGGAGTCTCTTAGCTGGTCCTAACAAAATGGGAGTGCTTGGAGAAACTCCCACGGGTGGGGACTAAGGATTCCACATGTGGGCTATCTGCCTGATGAGTACCAATATAACTAAGTGTTTTACAGTTAGGTCCTGAGGCTGGTACTAGAAGTGTGAGGGAGAGAGGCCGAATCAAGCCCTGACAAACGTATTGTCATGCTCTCAGTTAGAATCTTCTTTCTGAGTAAAGAGAGCAGGTTCCTTGGGTATTCATCTGATGGAAGTATTTTACAATCTGCAATTGTTTTTTCTTTTATTTCTGTGGTATTATTCTGATTGGTAACTTCAAAGGTTAGTGTAAAGAAATAAGAATTATAAAGCTAAAATTAAAATCTAAATTTCTTTGGTATGATTGCTTTGATGTGAGATTCAGTTCAGCCATGGTATATAAGTGCAGCAACTTGTAGAGGGATGGCTTACGTCTGTCAATTCTTTCATTGTAGTTGGAAAGAGTGATTTGAACAGTCTGCTAAAATGTCTGAGGCAGATGTTACTTTTATCACTAAAGTCAAAGCAAAGGTCCCTGTGTGTTTGACTTTCCAAATCCCCTCTAAGTTTCTCAGAGATGTAAAATGGTTTGTTTGTTAAATTTGTATCTTTGCAAAACTTGTGAGGTCCAAAAAAAAAAAAAAAAAAAAAAGACTGATTCTATACATCCCACTGGAGAACGTATATTTCCTTAATTCCTGATGAAACTCCTTCTCCCAGTCCAACACCACACCAGTATGTTTAGAGTTCTAAGAAGACAGACTAGATTCATTACTCTCTTCATTATCACTTCTTCTATGTACATTGTCAATAATTATGGAGGTTGACTCATTAATTCATCTGAACTTCCACTTCCATTAGTGAAATTCAGCCCACCCACCCACACATTTCATTTTGAATGCCTAAATGGAGAGCCAACCTCTCTGCCCAATTCTGTTTTTTTCAGGAAATGAATGATTAACTGGTCCTTGCACAAGTTACTTGCGTGTTCTATATCAGGAATCTGTAAGCTGTGGGATGCAGCCTGCCAGGGTAAGCCCCCTGGAGGGCCGAGCTGGTTTGTTTACCTGCTGCTTCCACAGGTTCGGCTGATCACAGCTCCCACTGACGCGGTTCACCACTCCAGGCCAATGGGGGCTGCGGGAAGTGGCGCGGGTGAGTGGCGAACCACAGCCAGTGGGAGCTGAGATCGGCCAAACCTGCAGATGAAGCAGGTAAACAAACCAGTCCGGCTCACCATGGGGCTTACCTTGGTGGGCCAAAGGTTGCCAATCCCTCTTCTACATTATTGTGTCCCGACCTTCATATTAGATTTGATGCTAATTTTGCATTTTTGAGCATCCTATTATGACAGACTGTAGAAGTATTATGATAATAGTGTGGACAAGGGTGCAAAGTGTCATTTAAAATGTATGTGAAGTTATAAGATTCTCCATTATACATTACAAATAGAGGTTGGTAAATAGTTCTGACTCAAAGAAAGGAATGTGCCTTTTGCTTAGTTTGCATTTAAGTAGTAAACAGAGTTATAAGGCAGGAAGGGTAGACAAAAAACGGGCGAGAAAAAACATCCTATAAAATGTCTCCTGAATGTCAGCAGGAAATGTTTTCCAATAAGTGGACTGACAGTACAAAAATGAGGAACAAACACTCCAAGCCTCCCCTACCCCCACCCAGGGCCGGTGACAGAAATTTGGGGGCCCCCTAGTCTGATTGTTTGGGCCCCCTACTCTGATCGTTTGCCCCCCCCCCCCCCCATTCTCCTTCCCACCCTGCCTGACCTGGAACACCCAACCAAATCTCCTCCCCCAGCCTAACCTCCTCACCTCCCCGCCCGCCCAGCCTGGCCTCCCCGCTGGCTACCAGACATACCTGGGGTGGGGGTGTGACCCAGCGGCAGCCGCAGCATCGCTCCCGGCTGCCGGCTCCGGTGGGCTCGGTGCTCCGCAGCTTCCCCGCCTCCCCCCGCTGGGCTGCCATTGGCTCCCGGATCTCCCCAGCCCTCTCGCTGGCCCCCCGCCCCCGCGGAGCACTCTCCAATCGCTCTCCCCGCGCTGCACCCTACCCCGGTGGCTGAGGGAAAAGGGGCCCGCGGGACGTTACTTAGCAGCGAAGTGCCAGGGCGGTGCGAGCCAAGCCCGTGGAGGAAATGCGATTTCCAATGTGAGAGGCGGCAGCGGCTGCTCCCCTTTCCCACCCCCGCCACTCCAGGCCTTTCCGCCTCCACCCCGCACAACTCCCTGGTGAGGAGCGTGTCCTGCGCCCGGCCTCGCCTTTCCCCCCCATGAGGTGCCTATTGTCTGGCGCTGCGCTGCGGCGAGCCCTGAGGGCCGGGTGAGCTCTGCCCGTGGCTGTTCAAGCCCGGGGCACTCCACGGGGAGGAGGAGGCGGCGGCGGGCAGGGCGCACCTCTTCCCTTCGCAAAGGTTTGGCGTGGCGGGGATGGGAAAGGGGAGCAGCCGCTGCCGCCTCTCGCATTGGAAATCGCATTTCCTCCACGGGCTTGGCTCGCACCGCCCTGGCACTTCGCTGCTAAGTAACGTCCTGCGGGCCCCTTTTCCCTTAGCCGCCGGAGTAGGGTGCAGCTTGGGACAGCACGGGGAAGTTGCCACCTGGGTATCATTCAGGCCCTGCGACAAGGGGGGATGACTACGGGTTGTACCGGGCCCCGGACTTAAGGGGGCTTCCCTTAAGTCCGGGGCCCGGTACAGCTGTAACCATAGTACCCCCCCCCTATCGCCGGCCCTGCCCCCACCCCATGCACATCAATTCATGGCAGAAGAGACAAAGGAAGCACCCATTGAACTCGAGAAGAGATCCTGACCCAAGAAGTTTGGTCAGTGAGACTGCTGAAGGCATGTGGTGAAAGACCCTTGCTTTGAATTTAACATAGTTTAAGTTATGCACCACTTATATTTAAATCAATGTGTCTGGAAAACTCCATTTGGTCTCACAAGATGTGCATATATCACTTCTATGAATGTAATGATAGACTTTATATAAGCTTGCATTATCTGGGAGAGGGCTGCACAGTGCAGGACATGGAGGAAAATCTAGGAGCGGGGTGTGTGGTGAGTTCACCCTGCTGGCAAGAGCTAAGGTGTGGCTGGCAGCACACAAACAGACATAGTTGAGAGTGACTTGCATGCTGGAAGCTATTTGTGAGCTGTCCTGAATGGAGACTACACCAGCAAAGTTGTGCACTCCAGGTTAGTGGGTAGGGATGACACAGCAACTCGTTAGTTTAAATTATACCATGGTATATCACACCTATATAGTATTATCAACAAACATCAGGAATGTTAAAAACACTTCAGATGAACATAAGAGTGAAATTCATGTGAGGCTTTAGCAATTAATCAGCTAAAAACTATAACCCAGGCTATGTACTTAGTGCTCTGGTGACATTAGCACACTGATTACCAAGTGCATGATTTTACAAAAATGGAAAAATAGACTTTTATGCATAGAAAGAGCAGTGATATCTGAGTTAGTAGCAAAAGAAAGAGTAAGTTATTGATGTATAGGGGAATTGTACAAATTCAGAGAAATTTGGGCCTTGTTTCTTGACACACTTGAATAAATGACACTGAGCTCAAATAATGGTAAACTTCCATTCCACTTCAGCTCTCCATTTTCCCTCCCTCCCCCCACATCTGTCAGTCCCCTCTTTCTCCTTTTTGTCAATTAGTATTTCTTTTTTTAACTGTTTATCCCCTCCCTAACATGTCTCTGTAATGTTGTCTGTATCTGTATTATCTGGTCTTGCACTTTTGACAAGTTGTGTAATTGTACAGTTTTATTGGATATCCTGTGAAATGTGTGGTATTTGGTAATATTTATAAGACTGATTTACTATAACAAATTCTAATGTGGTTTATTTAAATAACCATGATTCTGCTTACATCAGGTCTGACTTTGGTCCAGTGACCTTAGACTATAACAATAATACTGAATTAATTTTGTTTAATTTCATTTTGGCTCTTTTCACGGGAAAACAATGCAGAGAGAGATGCTTTTGTTTAACCATTTTCTAGTCTTCTTATCTCCTGTGTTATGTATTCTAATGTCAAATACAAGTTTAAACATGATTATCAGTCTCATAAGATCCAGGCTTTCACAAATGCTTTCAACCATCTTAAAGTGCCACAGTAATTGGAAGTCAGCACCTACTATTCAGAATTATCACAGTTGCTCAGAATGTGGACTAAAGCTTTGAAAATAGATTGAAAGAGAAGCAGATGAAACATGATTAGAGTACAAGTATAAATTGACTATTAGAAAGTCAACACATGCCTCTTTTAACATCACCTGTCTCATTTTACATAAAACTGACACCCAGGCAGCATAAACCAAATTGAGTCTGTGTCAGGTACAGAACAGAATCAGATCTTCATGATTTCAAGCAAATTAAGAACAGCAACACAGAGAAATGGGTGACACAGAGTGCTGTTACAAATTGTTTTGTCATGGCAGGTCTCATGTTTTCCTTGTATAGCAGGGGCAGGGAATGTATACATAGGAAATGTAGAATTTGGGGAGCAATTCAATAAAATGGTTTGTGGATCAGTAAACCGACAAGTGATTTATAAATTACATTAGCTTTATTGGTCAGTAAAAGAGCAACAGATGGTCAGTAATGCAGGAATAGAAGATTTCCTGTATCAGGCTGAACACTAGTCCAGCCAGTACAGTACCCCAAACCCTACATTAGGCCAGTTGTGCAATATGCATCGTAGGTGAAATGAGTCAGTGTGTGCCTTCTCCCTAGGAGGTCTCCAAATTATTTACAAAGGTGGATAAGAATTTGTATTTCCATCTAAAATAGGAATACAGGGTCACAGACAGGTTAAGTGACATGCCCAGGGTCATATAGTGAATTAGTGGCAGAGTCAGGTCTCCTAGCATGCAATCCCCGATCTAATCATTAGATTATACTTCTCTTCAAATGTATACCTCCAAAGTTATTAATGCTGATAAAATTACCTAGTCACTTTCTGAGCTCTGTCCCATGATCTGACAGACTCCCTAGGTGCAGCAACCCAGAAACAAAAACTGTGGTCTACAGGCAGATGATGAGCATCATGCCGTTCATTTGCACCTTCCTAGTGCAGTCTTTGGTGGGCAAGGCTCAGTGAAGCCCACACCTCTTTTGGTGTGTTGAAATGTTGTCTCTGGGCTTTGATATTAAAGTTCACCTTCCCCTCGATGTGGGAAAGACATACCATAGCCTTTGTTCATAGAGCTGAGATTTTCCCTGACCACTTCATTTAAAGGTTGGTTTAGATAAAACTTAAAACAAGTTTATTAACTACAAAAAGATAGATTTGAAGTGATTGCAAACAGATCAAAGCAGCTTACCTAGCAAATAAACAAAAACACAAACTAATCTAGTAAAAAAATATTTTATAATAGATGGATAGGATTTGAATTAGCAAGTTTGATACAAGCAGTCACTCAGGTTTCCATACACAGGTTAGAAATCCCTTTAGCCTGGGACCCCTACTTTCCCCAGTTCCATTCTTTGTTCCTCAGGGGTTTCCAACAGTTCTCCTATATTTGGCATAGGAGATAGCTGTGGTAATAAAAATGCTTAGCAACTGTTTGTCTTTTTATTGGTTTCCATGTAGTAAAGCTGAGCAGAAACACAGATCCTGCAGGAAATACAATGTTAGTGTTAATGATCCAAGTATCAGAAAAAAAATTCTCACAGATCTGAATATCCTCAGTTCAATATTTTCGTATGGGTGCGAAATGTTTTCCATAAACTATTTGCACATGAAATTGCAACAGTGCTTGAGGCCTCCTATCCACATTCTTTCTTGGAAAAGCTTATTATAGAGCCCATTGTACTTGCCTTAGTCCTTAGAAACAAATTTAGAATTATGATTTTTTTGTAAGCTCAAGGAGGTAGCATAGCTGGAATGTAGAGTAGAATGCTTTTTGTTCAAGCAATAGGTACTGTTGCTTGGTAGTGGGGAATGAAATTATATTATCTAGTTATTTTTTTTCATTACATTTCTCTTACCTTAAGTCAGAGGCACCCATATCCTTGTGCTATGTGGATGGTTGTGTGCAGTTTGAGCAATATTGATTAGAAAAAAACATGTTTTCCCCAGGGTGGATCTGGCATCACATTATTGAACATAAATTAGGCCAACCTTAGCTAGAACAATATACATCTTCAGAATTAACAAGGAGTCCCTGTGGCACTTTAGGGACTAACACATTTATTTGGATATAAGCTTTTGAGGGCTAAACCTACTTCATCAGCTTATAGCCAAATAAATGTGTGTAGTCTCTAAACTGGCACAAGGACTCCTTGTTTTTGCTGATACAGACTAACATGACTGAATAGGAAGGCTGCACTGGCTTTGAATCAAGTTATGTATATGTCTATAACAGGGAGGTGGACCTGTAAGCACAGTCAGAATCAAATGCAAATTCTAAAAATCTGAAATATCATATGGATTGTTGTTTATACTTAAGGAGATTTGGGGGTCTATGGCCAAGGTCACTTAATGCAGAATTGATTGCATTAGAATTAAATTCTCTTAACTTTTTTTTTAAATGTAGGGTGTCTTTTTCCTGCAACCAAGGTAATAATCTTCATTCCACTTAAATGTTCCAGAACACTCCCTGAAAGTAAGAAAACTAAAGAAAATAGCAGTTGGGTGCTACTACAAGAGCGGCTACAGTTAATGTTGCAAAACAATGGAATTCTGAGTTGAGTTTTTGACTATTACAGGAGTATTGTGTAACTTTCCAAAAATACCCTTCCAGGCTGAATTTTTCCATGCTTGATCTCTCTCTAATGGTGCTGGTGTTCTTAATGTCAAGAATCAGGGTGGTAGCCGTGTTAGTCTGGAATAGCAGAGTTAACAAAGTCCTGTGGCACCTTAAAGACTAACTATAAAGTTTTGAAGCATGAGCTTTCGTGGGCTAATACCCACTTCGTCGGATGCAAGCAGTAGAAGTGTTCACATACAGGCAGTTATAGAAAAGTAGGTAAGAGCCAGGGGGGAGGTGAAAAGGTTAGTCCAATTAAGCTGAGCCAGCTTGTTATCTCCGATCAGGGAGTGTGGATTATTCGTCTAGCATTTGAATGGGGTGTGTGGACATGGAGAGATGAGAAACAATGTCTGTAATGAGCCAACCATTGTAGATCCCGGTTCAATCCCAAAGTGTGTGAGCTGAATTTGCAAATGAATTGAAGCTCTGCAGTCTCTCTTTGCAGTCTGGATCGGAAGTTCCCTTTCTGCAGAATGGTGACCTTTAAATCTGTAATAGTGTGTCCAGGCAGGTTGAAGTGTTCTTAATGTGTGTTTGTAAGGTCCTCCCCCCAATGTTGGTGTGCATGTGGGTGGTATTGGAGTGCTTTTTGAGCAAATGTATTAGCTCTATTGCATCTGCCCCCTACCATGCTCATTATTCAGAGCAAGTTGTGTGCTAGTTCTGAGTCTGTGCCTCAACAGTTTTGAGGATCTGGGCCTATATGTGTGTCTCACATATACAGTTGTCGGAATTAAGAAGTCAGCATGGATTTTCAAAAGCACTTAGTGTTAGTTTACTTCTCTTATGACTTCAGTGGGAGTAAAATTAGGCCATAGCAGAGCAGTTCCAAAAAATCCTCCTCACTGTTTACTGCCAGCTAGTGCTCAGCAAGCAGAGATAAATATTAACCCAGTCTTCTCAGACAGAACTAAAATACAGATGTGAAAAAAAATAAAGGAAAGAACATATCATACAGTTTGTTACCCTTGTTATGTTTGGGGAGCAATTTACATTTTCAGATTAAAGTACCCTTAATAAGTTGCTCTCCTCTTACTATGAACACGCAATTCTTATTGACAGTAGAAATAGATAAAGCGTTTAACCTTGTTTTCACCTTAAATAAATATATAATGTTGCCACAGGATTTGCTATATTTTCTAGGTATTCTCTATACTAAGTACAAATTGTTTTCTGTTACCAAAAGCAATAAAACGTTGTTGACATTCAGATAGAGAGGGAAGATTACACCCAATAAAATTCATTCTTTGAAACACACTTACATATTTAGGTGTAACCTTGTACATCCCCTATATTGGTCAAGTTTCATTTGTTCAAAATCTGGGTCCAAACTTCCCTGACTCTTGCAATATTTGAAATCCAAATCTAAATTTTGAGGCTTTCACTGCTCATCGCTTCTTTCTGAAAGACAGATTTACTTATAAGCAAAGTATCTTGTTTAAAAATAATCTTTACATTTGTGGCTAGTGGCAACTTTCAGCCCTATTGGCAATTTATTTCAAACTTCTGAGCTGAAAAAGCTTATTTCTACTGACCCTGTATAGTAAATAACAGAGCACAGAATGTATCACTAGAGAACCTACTGTTGATGGAATCACAGCAATTTTTATAGTCTAGCTTACATTTACAAGTATGAGTATCACGGGGGTCACAGTCCTGTTTCATGTCAGATGGCAACTGAACAAAGTCGAACACACACAGTGAGACATTTAGGTGGCCAGCTGGCATGGTGGTAACTCTGTAATATCATTTTGCCCACCCACATAGAGAGTGGTTTAAAACCAGTAAATAGGGATACAACAACAGTTTTCTAAACAGACTGGATCATATATAATTAACCTATTAGATAATTGTGTTTACATTAGGCAGACAGAAACCAAGAGCGAAGCTTTACCCTAGAACAATTTAAACTAGGTATCAATATTCTTCAAATACAACAAACAAGAAAGATACAAATTTCCTTAAAATACTAATGCATTCTGCTTCTTTATGTTTTAAGCTCCAGGATTGGAGGCTGAACACTAAACATAGTTATTAGCTTTAGCAACCATAATACATTGTAATATCATTTATTTGGAGGTCTAGTCTTAAATCATGATTGCTTACGCTTCAAGAGGCACAGAGTGAGTTGTGATCTTTAAAGGGTTAGATTAACAAGGGGCTTTATTTTTTGTATATCTTTGTACATTGCTTAGCAAATTAGATTCTCAATCGGCATTATTCTGTCTGGGACGGATGCTATGATAATCTCATGTCATCAAAATGCAAAAGTTGTCTCTGGAAATCAGGCCATATATATATAGTAATTATATATATAAGTAATTATATATAACTTTTTCTTCTTCTTTCATTTCCCTTATACAAGTAAAGTGGAATCATTATGTGTTTTCTTATTAATGCAATGGAGTTGCATGCATAATTCCCACTCATTAATTTAACTAAAACATATAAATCTCCCTTAAATTAAATTAAGATCCATTTTAGCTGTTGATGCACATTTATTGCTGCCTTTAACATCAGTGATAATTGGATTAGATCCATTTAAAATATAATTTATAAACAAAGAGCAATTTATAAAGAGCAATTTATAAAGTCATGCACAAAAATGAATTTTTGCCACTACCTTCCCTGTAGATTTGTATCTTATTATCTATGGTAGAATGTGCTGAGTGTGCCCTTCCTTAAAACAAATGCCTAACTCCATCAATAATAAATAAATGGAGATA
Source organism: Sternotherus odoratus (assembly GCA_032164245.1). NCBI lineage: Eukaryota > Metazoa > Chordata > Testudines > Kinosternidae > Sternotherus > Sternotherus odoratus. The sequence continues at coordinate 36,116,506 of JAVMKO010000004.1, forward strand.
TACCAATCTCCTAGAACTGGAAAAACCTTGAAAGGTCATCAAGTCCAGTCCCTTCCGAACACTAGCAGGACCAAGTACTGTCCCCTGACAGATTTTTTTTTTTTTTTGCCCCACATCCGTAAATGGCCCCCTCAAGGATTGAACTTATAACCCTGGGCCATCCCTCCCCCCTTATAATAAGTCACTAAGGAAAAAAATACAGAAATGATCTTCCATAAATTGGACAATATGGCCTGGATCTTCAGAGGAAATCAATGGGAATTAGCTGCCTAAATAACGTTGAGGTGTTGGGCCTATATGGTTATGCCATTTTATGTTCATAAGATTATCTTTTTTTTAACACTTGAAACAATTTCTCTTATACATAGCTATACTTCAGGTGTGGGGAGGAACTGATCCCTGTCTCATAGAGAAGTAGAGGGGAAATGAAATGAAAACAAAAGAAATTTAAACTCAAATGTTTCCCAAATCTGAAAGGAGGGAAGCAAAGCCAATGCAATTTTTGTTTCTTCCTCTGTATCTATGGAAGTTACTACACAAACACTGAAGAGGTGTGATCCCGTGGGATTAGGGAGGAAGTGGTCTGAAGGCCACTCTCTCCTGATACAAAAAAATACAGCAATCGATAGGTTATAAAACTAATCTTGCTTCATTGTGTGAAATTTCCTGAGTATTCCTGCATCCATTTACAGGTTTTTCCTTTGGAGGGGATGATTTAGTTGATAATTTGAAAAGAATCCTGGAAAGATTGGGAATGAAAGAAAGTGTGATTAATAAATAAACAGAAACACTTTTTATGCAATTCACAACTAACCTGTAGAACTCCTTGCCGCAAGACACCATTGAAGCTTAAAGCTTAGTAGGATTCAAAAAGGATTTTAGACATTTATAAAATAGGGAAAAATAAAACTTCAAATATCAGAGCATAAGCCAATATTTAATCAATGGTGGGAAAAAATAAACTTCCCCAAAGAGCAGGTTACTCCATAATTATCAACTGTAGTTTCTTCAAATTTCTGGTAGAATTTTTATTGCTACTGTTACCAATAAGTAAGTAAATAAATAAATAAAATGGACTGGCTAGTGAGCTTGATTTTATTTTGGGCTATCAAACAAAATCAGTCTCCAGAATCTTTGTGTCTTACATATTATACTTAGCAGTAAAGAACCCAGCTTGACTCTCTCAATTCCCCATTTGAGTTTAGGAGACTGTCAGTTACTTGTGAATTTGATCATAAAATCATTGAGATACAATAAGAATGGGATCACATGATGACATTTTGCTCAGTCCCCTTTTTAGAGTATATATTAATTTTCAGGTTCAGTTTGAATTTTAGATGAGATTTCATATTGGTTCTTATTTCATTCATCCTTAGTTTTTCACCTAGTTTTGTTAGAATTCCTAAGGATTTACTTCATACATTCAGTTACCTGCTCTTTGAAACTATACCTGAGATTTAAGAGTGATAGTCTTGGCGAGGTATATACTGCTACTGAAGCATGTTAACAATCAGGGAAAGTCACTACTTGGCTGCCAGAAATAAAAGTTCCAGATCTTCAAATCAAATGAAAATGGGCAACTATTGTAGCTGGCAGTTAGCTCCTCAAAAACATTTTCTCCCATTGGTTATTTTGACATATGTATTGCTGTGGGAGAAAATCTGCAGAAACAGGAGACAATCATTGATCACAGTCATCAGTACTTTTTGAAAGATTATTGCCAACTTCAAAGAGATACTTGAAATAAAAGAACATACAGAATAATACTAATCAGATCATAGCTTTCACTTTTCGTTCCTGATCTGACTCCTAGATCCTCACTCCTTCCTTCCCCCCCCCCCTCTTTTCCTCTTCTCACTTCATTCTTCTTTGAGGCCCAATTTTGTTCACTGTTCCTCTTTGGATTGTAAATTATATGTGTAGAAAGCAGGGCTTCACCTGCTTTACAGACCATGTTTATGTTTCTTTTTGTTAACACACATCAGGTACAATTAGTTTTCTATATGACTGAAAACTCTAATGTGATTGGATCCATATGTTTTAAATACAATTCAAGGTCTTGTTTACATTTTTCATGAATTAAACACCATTTTTTTTGTAGCTGTTGGTAGGCTATCCAGATAATCATTGTGAGTGAGGCCTGTTATTTGTCATTATATAAAATTAAATAAATTACCAGATGTTTAATCAAGTCAGTACTTTCTGCAGGAGAGTCACTTTATAAAACAAAAATGTATATAAATTACATAGTGGTATTTATTGCACAGGGAGAATCATACGACCAGTTAACAATTCTATCTATAGCTTTAATGTAACCAATCTGACTTGAGTAATAAAAATGTATATGCTATGTACAAGTGATATTACTTTCAATCTCATCTCTTCAGAAACTACTCGGGGAGCAATCTACTAGAAGAAAATAATTTGGGAACAAAGCATTGAGAAACTTTAACCATTTATATTTGAATGCAAGTAGATATAATCAAATAGTATCTTAATTTTGTAAGTGGGTAAATATTATCCAGTTTTGATCTTCATATTTATGTGATGCCTGGAACAAATGTCTGTTTAATCATATTTATAAGTATCCTAGAAAAGGCTAGGAAATGAATAATTGCTTATTAAAAGCAGCGTTTGAATGATTTGCAGTAAATAAAGCAGGGGCTATGATGATGTGCTTTTTTCACAAGAAAACTGTCCCATTCAGTGCAGAAGTTGGATGGTGCTCAAGGAAACAGGTAGATGTTTAATATTTGTATTCTCATCATTTACTGTTAATATTTTCTATCTATTAGAAAAGCTAGACCAAATTCTGCACTGACTTGCATCCTGTGAAATCACATTCTTGTCTTACTGTTACTTGTCTTTTCATTCAGATCTTTATTCATACTGCTTCCTAAGCGTAAACAATCTCCCTTTTAATGTGCACTAAGTACTACTTCTTCAAATCCTTCAACTACTCATTCAACCTTGCTTTCCATCACTCATGTTCACACCTGTGCAATCCACTCCTCCTCCGTTGCCCCATTTATGTCTTAATCACAGAATCTGCAAGTACCCACTTGCTCTATAGTATTTACATTGAGCCAGATCTTCAGCTGGTGTAAATTGACATAGCTCCAGCGAAGCCAGGGCACAAGGGGTAAAATTAATAAAAATAATTAACCAGTTGCTCAGTTATATGGTATAATTGCATAGGCTTCATTGGATCTACTAATTCCCACCAGCCGGAGATTTGGTTCTTTATTTCCTACCCCCCTATTGATTTATGTTCATGTTTTACATTGGCCTATTTTAGGGGTATCATGCCTTAACATGGCACTTTAAAGAGAATAAGAGAGGCATGTACCTCAATCACTTTGTAAAAGTGTAAACTGAATATGTTTGGTGACTGTACTAAACAGGAATGCAGAGAATGTAAGGAGATCACACTCTCACACACACTCACTCACACATTGTTCATCACATTGCATATCTCATTGCACATCCAGGATCCTATTTCGTTTACAACGTTCATTTGCTCCAAAAGGTATTTTGTTTTGGTACTTATTAAACATTGATTTGTGAAAGGATAACACTCCTTTCTGGATCCCCTTTCTGTTATATTTTACCTTTCCTGAATTAAAAGTTCCTTCTTTGGTCAGGTGTCCGTATAAAGCGGCATCACTGTGATTCTGGGCATACTTGCTTCAACTTATTGTAAAGTTGGTTATTTAAAAGGTCTGTTTCTTTAATTGGTATTGATTTAAATAGACTCATCTATACTAAAACTGCTGCCAAGCTACGTGAATAAGATTTACATGGGCGACAGGAGACGTGCCTTATTAAAAATATAATTGGAATCTTTAGGGCTTAACTTTTGCTTTTGCTAAGTGGGCATACCCAAAAACATCCACTCATTTGACAGTTTCTTCCAATTCCAGAGACATTTGTCACTTTTCAAACAGTGAATTCAGATAGAACTGACTCCCCCTCCCCCAAACAGATGGAACTTTTTAAAGGTGCCCACCTTTATTGCTGTGTTAAGCAGTTGTCATAAGTGTACAGGGCTGGAGAGGGTTAATGTAATCTGAGAACAAGTAATGTGGAGTGTCCCTGCCATGAAGGAGGGAGGGAGGGGTTTGAAAGTCATTTTCGTTTTGCTGGCCATGCGGCAGGGGCCAGGGTCCGTGAGCTCATCTCTAGCTATGGAGATGACTCAGCTTTTCTCTTATATTTCTAATTAGCTGTACTGTGAGTATAACCATTTAATTCTTTTAAGCCTGTGCCTTTTTGGGGTGTTTCTCTCCTTTTCAGAAGGGAGTTAGGGAACCCCAGATTGTGAAGTGTACTGTATCTCTGTTTTATTCTCTTTCTGTATTAAATCTTGTTAGTTATAAAACCTGTGGTTTACCTCCCTTAAGGCTTCCTTTGTTTCCAGGTTGGGAAGAAAGGGGGAAAGAGGGGAGGTAGGTAAAAGAATCAGCTCAGGTTATAAGCTGAGGAACGGTGCCTTTCTCTTCAACGAGAAGAGGGGGGGGGGAATAGCCTCCAGGTGTCTGGCTCTGGCTTTCAGGGAGAAAGACAGAGTTAGATTTTTGGGGAGTCTGAGTACCCCGATCCACGCTTTGGATATCTACTCAGATGGTGGCAGCCGTGGTACCCCAAGAACCCCACTGGTAAAAAAGGGGGAATTCTAGGGGTGTAGGACTTAATTTGGCTGGGAAACACCTAAGTTGAGTTGTTTGGCTAGTTAAGAGTCCCAGTCTTTGTACTCGAGAGCACAAGGGCAGGGGTACCCCACTCTTACAGCAGTAAATAAAGAAACTCTAAAGTATAAGCTAAACATCTTGAGTAGAGCTGTGTGAAAATATTTGTGTAGATATATTTTTGGCAAAAAAAAATGTAGATTCAGGTAGACCAAAGAAATTGGGTCAATTTTGGTGCATTATTTTGGTTAAAAGAAGTGTTTTTGTTGGTTTTGTTTCCTTTGGGAGGGAAAAAGAATAAAAAAAAGTTTCAGCATTTCTAGAAACCTTCACTTTGCTTCAGAAGGACATTTCATTCTAGACTTTCCCTTTTATTATTTTAAAAAAATCTTTAAAACCTTGAAATCAAAATGAAACATTACATTTCAGCTCAAATGAATAAATATTTCCTTTAAACTGTAGATTTTTTTTTTACTATTTTATTCCCCCCCCCCCAAAAAAAAAGGTATGTTGATGTTTTAGTTCAGTGGCCAAAGTGAGAAATCAGTTACTTTCACTGTTCTGATATTGAGTCCCACAGCTGAAGGCTCTCTACTGAGAACGGACTAATCCCAGCTCCCAGAAGTTTCACCTTGGTCTCCATCAAACTCCGTAAAATCTTAATAAAGAGGAGTGACTTGTAGCAGATGTAATGATGAATGGAGATTGTGTAGTATATGAGCCACTGATACTATCCTTCTTGCTTAAAAGGCTCATTGGCAAGGAGGCACTTTCTTATAATCTTCACAGTTATTCACTGGTGAAACCCTTAGGGCTCTGGATTATTTTGGTAATGAACTTTTTTTAATCATAGGAACATTTTAGTGATAGCACAACTTGGTATCATAAATGCATCATTGTTGGAGCCAAAGCCATGTCACAACTTCTTTAAATGCCTTATATGGAGATATATACCTATCTCACAGAACTGGAAGGACCTTGAAAGGTCATTCAATCCCGTCCCCTGCCTTCACTAGCAGGACCAAGTGCTGTCCCCTGGCAGATTTTTTTTGCCCTAGATCCTTAAATGACCTTCTCAAGGATTGAATTTATAACTCTAGGTTTAGCAGGCTAATGCTCAAACCACTGAGCTATCCCTTAAGGATCAAATTTTGCAGGACTTCATTATGTGAGTTCTTAAGAAAGAGAGGCTCTTACCCATCATGAATCCTTGGGATTTGCCTGAGAAGAAAGAAAAATGTAACTTAATGTGACCCATCTTTTCCTGCTCACACTTGTATATAGATCAGCAGCAATTTGTGATAGTTCCAACCGTGACAGACTGTCTACCATCAGTGGCCATAATGAATTAATCTGCAGCAGCCATTGGAGAAAGCTCTTTATGTATTCTGAGCCTGATTTTTGAAGGATCTATATTAGTGGCAAATTTTGAAGGATCTATATTAGTGGCAAATTTGTATACATTTCTTAATGCCCCTCCTCCTTAATGGCTCATGGCATGGAACTGATACAGCATGTGCAACAAACAGCTCCAGGAGAGATGGTGCCTTGTGATGCAAGACAGAGGAAGCTATAACTTATATGGTAACATAACCGAGAGGGATTTAAAAACCATTAAAAATTACCATAATTACTTACAGGACTATACATGGGAGTCTGTATTCAGAAAATTGAGGAAGTGCTGGTGGATTCCAGTCAACAGAGTTATTTCTATCATAGTGTTTGTGAAGAACTGGAAAGACATTTATAATTTAAGACTACGTGAATCATCTTTTTTAAATATCAGAGGGGTAGCCATGTTATTCTGGATCTGTGGCAAAAAGCGACAAAGAGTCCTGTAGCACCTTGTAGACTAACAGATGTATTGGAGCATAAGCTTTCGTGGGTGAATACCCACTTTATCATCAGGTTAATCTATAAAGTGTCACAGGATTCTGTCGCTTTTGCAGATCCAGACTAACATGGCTATCCCTCTCATATTTAAAAAAGATGATTCACAGGGTCTTAAATCAGATGATGAAGTGGAAGCTTATTCTTGATTTCAAAGATGTACATCCTTTACATCCTGTAGATCAGTTTGTTCAATTGACAAAAAAAAATCCCAAAATATCACATCTGAGAGCTGATATACCGCTCCCCTGTAAATACAGTATGCTTTCAACATTGTAAAGATTTGAGTAGCACCAAGTATTTATTGTAAAATGACATGAAATTAAAATGAAAAATGAAAAAAAGGCACATGCTTTAGAAGCATATTTCACAGTATGATGAAGCACTCATGGAAATATTCCACAGCAATATTGTTTAACTCAGTGGTTCCCAAACTGTACTCTGTGGTCCATAGAACATTTTGTGGTTGTGCTCCATGGACCGTTCGCTTTTTCTCCTGTTTCTAGCTGTTAAATTACATTAAAATAAAACATTAATGAAACTTTTCTCAATATTACTTGTCCATATTAACAATTGCTCTAATTTCATGGAGTTATTACTTGATCACTTGTGGGAGGGGAGCAAACCCCAAAAATTATCGATGGGAGGGAAGATGGCCTTTGATATAATCTTTCTATTAAGTCTGTGAAAATATTTGAAAGTTCCTGAACTAACTGAAATGTGGGAATTGAGAGTTAAGGAGTCAGAAACTGGTATTCCTTTTGAGATACCACATATACCAGAATCACTAGCTTCTTAAATCGACTGGCAGTAAGAATTACTTGTATTGTTTTATGCAAGAAAATACAAGGCCTCTGCAATAATATTTCATAGTCAAAGAGGTCTCTCAGTTCCTGGCACTATAAATGCTTAAGACTGGGATTCATAGGACATAAAATCTGCAGCCTTTAATGAAAAAATGATTACACTTATGTTCTTCCCTTGGGGAAGAAAGACTCTTCTAATTTAAAATAAGATTGCAGCAAGCCAGCCAACAAATACACAGTAATTGTTTGATTTCAGCACGGGGCTTGGATCCAATATACATTGTAGCTTCGCAGCCATATTAGTGAACATATTTCCATCCCACCCTCAAAATCCTTTTCTTTATTTAGATAAAAACAGATTTTCGAGAGTGAATCTTGCTTCTCTTAGTGTCATTCTCTGCAGCCAATTCTCAAATTAAAATGTCAGAGATTTACCAGTAGTATTGTAATATCCAACATGAAACAAATGAAGTTATTTTTTTATCTTCCTTACAATTTTGTATCTGCTGACATAGTTGTGACTTTCTAAAGGTAAGGCAGAAAAAAAGGAAGGTTAGTAATGGGCAAATATTAAGAGATGAGTATCCAGAAATTTAATTACTTATGCAAACTTTATCCCAATGTATATGAACCTCTTGGTCCTGATCTATCCTTCATGTCTTCAAAACTGAACCAGAAATCTTCTGAGAAAATTTCCTTTCAAATTTTGAGGACTCCAACCTGTGAAGGGACCTAGATGCATATGAGACTGAAATAATGGGGGAAACAGTTTTCCATGCATTTTTTTGAACCCGTCATTTTGGATCAAGTCTTGAACAAAGATTCAGGTCTATGGTAGTTTTAGCTGAGTTCATGGTAGGGAGGGTCACAGATGCAGCCAAGTTAGTGAAATATCCTCTCATTTGCCATTCTCTTTTAAGGACATGTGTTCTTTTCTACTGGATAAAAAGGGTGGTGTCTTTTTTCTTTTCTTTTTTCTGTTCCCATTAAGATGATTCCTCTGTGTCTGATCCGAAATTGTTGCATTTACTGTATCTACTAACTGATTCTTAACCAAATACTCAGCTGTTGATCCATCAGAATCTGAATGGTCGCACAGAGTGTCTTATGTTGGCCCTCTAGTTCAGAGTGGACATCTCACAGCATTCCCACTGTTTAGACTGCAAAATGTTGAAGTGAACGTGACTTGTGTGTGGTGGAAAAAAATTCTAACAAAACTTTCTCCTGTCAGACAATGGAGTTTAGTTGAAAGCAAGTTTTTTCCACTGGCAGAGATACATTTTGATCAAATTTTCCCTCCAGAAAAATAAATTAACAATAACAACATTGTTTGGGGTCAACATTACAATCTCTTATTGTTATTCCGAGCTCCTTATGCTCCTGTTCTCCTCCAAGCCCAGCTTTCCAGCCAGACTACATGTCCCATTAAGCATCATGATTTCTACCTGTGGGTAATCCAAAACAAAAGGTTTACATTTGAGACTGTCGGAATGATTAGTTTGAATTAAAATATCAAACAAATCATTTCTGAATAATTTTTTAACTATTTGTTTTGTGAAAAGTTTCAATATTTAGACTGCTTGTCCTCATTCAGGATTAAAACAAATGTTGAAGCATCAGAATTATTGTGGGATTGAAAAACAACAACATTCTATGAACTCTTGTGGTGAATGTCCAGTTTTTAAATGGTACTCTTTGTTTTATATTTTGTGCTTTTTGTGAGGGATGGGAAATTCAGTAGTGGAACTCCAAACCCAAAAGAGAATCCTTCATCTTTATTTGGATTTTATTATAGTTAGGGACCCTTGATGTCCTCCTTGAAATAAAATGGGCACTTGATATTGCTACGGTAACAGGATCAAGCTCCTGTTGATTCATAGGTTATTAATCTCATTGTCATCAATACTCTTCTCATTAAATGCTATTTTTACTGTTGCTGAAAAAAATACATTTGTAAAAAAAAAAACCCAACCACTTAAATTTGCTTTTGATCATTTATTTTATTCTTGTTCATATGACACATATAAACAATAATGGACAGTTTGTAATGTCTACTTCATAATTTTTAACCATAATTAGTTTTATTCTGTCACTTATGAATTAAAGTAAAATAGTAACATTCCTTAAGAAACATATCCTATTTGACTCAGTCTGGCCACATATTAAGCACTCTATTTATAGACTCCTCCATGCATGGTGACACTCCATTTATAGGCTATTTCAGTGAAGGAGAATTAGAGATTCTAATTGTTTGAATGCTTTTATAAAGTGAAAATTGCTATTCCATGCAACGTTCCCTCTATTTTTTTCCATTCATGTGCAGAATGAATTCTGTTATGTGCACCAAATTATCGAGGTAATGTGTGAATGTGCACCACTGGTAGAAACAAAAAAATATATATATTATATTTTAAACAGTTGTCATAGGGATAATTACTCCAGCCACGACAGATTAGACATTTTAGAACTCAATACTCAAAGAATTAAATTTAAGCCTAAGAGAAATAAATTATGAAATGCATATACCAGTCAAAAACTCAAATATCACTTTGAAAGAATAAAATTATAGAGAATATATATGCATTGCAGCAAGTATCAAGAAGTAACAACTACAACAACACAAATATGTGTTTGGAGGTGAATTTGAAAGACCAACACACACTGAGAGAGTGAGACACGTTGCTCCTTTAAGTATGTTGCCTTTTAAGCAGATCAACACTCAAAAGAGATGCAGCAGCTACCAGCAAGCTTCCCTGTCATGTTCCCCTCTACTCTGCAGGGATGTGGTACAGGGGCAGGGTGAAAAGGACACCCTGACATCAGCAATCCCATTCTGCATAGCAAGCAGCAGCTCAAAGACAAAGGACAAGAGCAGCAAGGCAGTGGGAGAAAGGGCACCTGAAGTGCGCAGCACTCGATAGCCTGCTGGGAAGTTGCATGGCTTAGAGGTAACATAAATTCCAGGTATAGTGAAACTTCATTTTCAGTAAAGTTTTATGGGGAAAACTGAGAATATAACAATTGTACCAAATATTTTAAACTAAGCCCTTCACAACTGTTGGACTGTGCATATGCATGTGTATATTTTTCTCAGAAGTTTAGAATAATCTTACTTTTTACTGGAACATCAGGATACATGAAAACCATTAGGTTATACAAAATAAAGGTATTCTTTTGGAGGTTGAAGAAACATTCATGTGTCAGGGTATAAGATTATTTCTTTCTCTTCCGATGATATAATTGTGTGCGCCTGAGCATTAAAGTACACTCTGTCCATGACAGGATGTTTCTAAGGTGCCCCTGAAGGGAACTTTCTTTGTATCAAAAAATCAAATTCTAGAATCGGCATTGCCAAAGGCAACACACAAAACTAGATGCACAGATCTAGTCTTGTAAGACAATCACTGTATTATTACAGTATTCAGCATCTTGTTTCATTTTATAAGGTTAAAAGTAAATTTGTCACAAGTAGACTTTCATAACTAAGCAAATTCTTTTATTTTTACTTTGATATTAAAAAATACTTAAAGTTGCTCCTCTCCTGGCCCATCCTGCCCATCTCCAAGATATGAAGACCTTTTCTGGGGCATGTAGGAATTACACAGCAACCCTGAATGATGATTCAACCAGATGGTGTTTAAGTAGAATGAATGGCCTTTTGTGGCCTGCACCAACCCTCTGTCTTTACCCAGAGTTCATTATTGCAAAAATGTTTAATGGTTGAAATTTACCCATATGCAGAAGGTGAGCACTAGACCTATGAACCACTGAAGTCCCACTGAAGTTTTTTTGTGAGGCGCATAGTCCTTGTGCTGGTCCCCGGGGATGAAATCTGTCATATGTGAGTTGCAGAGAAAGGAACAACCAACAATATGAGCAGCCTTTGCTCAGGGCAGCCTCTAAATGTCTGGAACTTTTAAATCATGCTGCAAGTTGTATTTGGTGAAGTCATTTGGAAACATCTCAAAATTGTTGTTTTTTTTCCCCCATCAAAGGATACGTGAAAAGCCATTCAACAAATTAATGTCTAGAATTTGCACAACAGTTTTGAATTATAAACTGTATTCTCTCACAGTTACAATAAACTATCTTATTCAAAGGTATTTATTGATGGAATTAAGTTCAGTTTTTTATTGGCGTAAGAGTTGTAGTCGTCAAAGTAAAGCCAAAGTCAACCACATGTGGAGGACTGAGAACCCATGATTAATATAGGCTAGAGGCATATATTAATCATGGGTGAGCAGTATGTATAGATGAAGTAATGATCATTATCCCAAAGCTTAAACCATGGGTTTTTTTCCACCTTCTGTGGCAAAAAAATGCAAAAAAGTTAACTGCTTCTAGTCTTAACATCCCCTCGTTCAGGTTGTAATATTTTGCCACAAGCATCAGAAAGACTATAAAAGAAATATATCCTTGAACACCAAGGTAATTGGATTTAAAGCAATAGTATAGACATAAAGTTGTATACACAGCAAGACTGTGGAAACAGGACAAGAAGGGGCTAATGTCCTAGTTATGCATGCAGATTTTAAATAAAATAGAGAATGTAGGGAATCAGTGTCCTATAAACTCTGAATCTAGAAGAGCAATAAAATTATCTGAAGTGAGGGAGAGAGAACTACTGGACCCAGTGTAATGCTATGTCATCACCTGACAGTATTTAAAGTTCATGTATTTAATAGATCTTTAAGGATGCAGAGATGCATGGCCATCCTTTAATTTGTTAATCTTAAATACAGTCCCTTATCTTTATTTCTCACTTTAATGTTCAGTAAATCCTAGGTAGGTCAGATTCAAAGAGAAAAGCAAGTTCTTTGCAACCCTGAAAGCTAGACTCTAGATGTGCAATACTTTGCAATACTTACAACAAACCCTTTTTATTTAAAATTAAACATAAAAACATGACTTCAACTTCTGTGCTACCTTTGAAATTGTCCAAATAAAACCCAGGGATGTACTATCCACATTTTGCAAGCATTTCCTAGTCGTCTTTTTTTCCCCGTTAATATTCTAGCCAAATAATTAATCAAATTAGCAACAGACATTCACCCCCCAAAAAAGTAAACATTTTGCTGGCTGTGTTAACCTTCTGAAATTTGCTGCGTATCTACTCTATTTGTATCATGTGTAGACCCCTATTTCAGTATAGATTACTATTCAACTACTTGACATTAGCAGTTAGGTAATGAAGATTTTTCCCCTTTGGATACTCCTTTGTCATCTTTAAACAAATTAGTTTTTACAGACAAAATGCACAGGTTTTGGATGAATTAAAATAAAATATTAAACTGTAAAATATTGCTATACTTCTCCTTTAGGATTAGATGTAATCCTTCCTCCTCAAACAAAAGCTGGATGACAGATTTGTAAAAGAAATAAAAATATTCCACCACTTTCTCCTATTAAATGCCACCCAAGCAGACTTCTTCACAGCTTGTGTGTCAGAGAGAGGAGGAGGTCAAAAAGGGAATCCCTCTACTTTTAATATTGACAGTTTGGAGATGCTATTAAATGTCACTGATATTAAAATTCCAGGGGAAAAAGGAAAAAAATAAACTTTTTTGTTCTTGAAATTCCTATTATTACTAGTCAAGGTTGTTGGTTGTCTTCACAGAGTTTAAAATCTTCTCAGGCTCATTCCTGTTCCAGCTATGTCAATGGAAGTTTTGCTATTGTTTGCAGTAATGAGAGCACTGGGCCCTAGAGAAGAATTTTCAAAGTGTTCTGTTTTAGATCTTGGAGTTTCATATCATTAAATGCCAATGTTCAGTAATTTGGGAGGAACCCTCTTGCACATCTCAGATCACCCCCCCCCCCAAAAAAAGGGGGCAAGGGGAAGTTGAAGAGAGTTTAAAATTATATAATTTTATTTAGGATTTTATCTTTTTTCCATTTGATCCTCACTTCAGGATATTCTTCTCCTCCAGAAGCCTCTAACATGGTACTTTACTATAAGCTTGGAAAGCGTGTGTGACTTCTTTTTAAGCCAGTACAAATGTGGTTGCTGTGAGAATGAGCCAACAATAATGTGCTCTGGGTCTGACTAGGCTGGCCACCCACTTACCTTCCCCTACGGTGCTCACTTTCCTTCCTTCCTTTCTTCAACGTCTTCCAGACAGATAAGAGTGTGCTAAAAGTACCTCTGAGCCCAAGTCTCCCACATAGAAAAGCAAAATTACCTGACTGATAGTGACTTCAAGACAGTTACATCTGATTAATTTATAATATAAGTAATACACATATTGTAATTTGAGGGTTATTTCCTTGGGACTGATCTTACAAGTTCAGAATCTTGCAGTTCAGAACGGATGAAGCACCTTTACTCATCATCATTATGCCTCACTGCTCCAGAGCTAATTCTGAGAGGGCAACAATAGAATAATAGAATATTAGGGTTGGAAGGGACCTCTGTAGGTCATCTAGTCCAACCCCCTGCTTAAAGCAGGACCAGTCCACAACTAAATCATTCCAGCCAGGGCTTTATCAAGCCTGACCTTAAAAACCTCTAAGGAAGGTGATTCTACCACCTCCCTGCATAACCCATTCCAATGCTTGACCACCCTCCTAGTGAAAAAGTTTTTCCTAATATCCAATCTAAACCTTCTCAACTGAAACTTGAGCCCATTACTCCTTGTTCTGTCATCTGGTACCATTGAGAACAGTCTAGATCCAACCTCTTTAGAACCCCCTTTCAGGTAGTTGAAAGCAGCTATCAAATCTCCCCTCAGTCTTCTCTTCTGAAGACTAAACAATCCCAGTTCTCTCAGCCTCTCCTCATAAGCCATGCGCTCCAGGCCCCTAATCATTTTTGTTGCCCTTCTCTGAACTCTTTCCAATTTTTCCACATCCTCCTTGTAGTGTGGGCCCCAAAACTGGACACAGTACTCCAGATGAGGCCTCACCAATGTTCAATAGAGGGGAACAATCACGTCCCTCAATCTGCTGGCAATGCCCCTACTTATACAGCCCAAAATGCCATTAGCCTTCTTGGCAACAAGAGCACACTGTTGACTCATATCCAGCTTCTTATCCACTGTAACCCATAGGTCCTTTTCACCAGATTTAGTGGCTCCCCAGCCATGGATCCCTTTTCTGATTAGTCCTCTTACACTGGGGGTTTAGAAAAGAGAATGTGCAGCAGCTTCTATGCCCGCACAATATTGCTTGAGGATTCAGTCATACTGGGCATTCCCGTAGCCAATTAAATTAACAGGGGGGTTAGTTTTTTGGCTCTGCATATTTAGATATTTTCTGTCTCCAAATATATGAAAATGAACACTCTCAAGAACAACAAACTTTCAGATTTGATCCTATTTCATCAGAGTTGGATGTCATCTACCGCAAAGTGCCTCCCCGTTTAATAGAAAGCTGTTATATTAAACACCAACATTATGGAATTTGTCCCTCTGCCACACATCAGAACAAAGACCTTCAATGGCTTGCTAATTACAAAAATAGCTTCTCCTCTCTCCAAGTTCACACACCCTATTCAACTACTATTAGAATAACCCACCCTCCCTGATTGGCGATAACAAGCTGGTTCAGCCTAATTGGACTAACCTTGTTACCTCCTACCTGGTTCTTGCCTACTTTTCTATACCTGCCTCTGGACACTTCCACTGCTTGCATCCAACGAAGTGGGTATTAGCCCACGAAAGCTTATGCTTCAAAACTTTATAGTTAGTCTTTAAGGTGCCACAGAACTTTGTTACCTCAACTAGACTATAGTAGCACTAAGATTATCAGTGAGGGTAAAGGAATCTGGCTCACTGTTGTTAGTAGTGTTAGATAATTTAAATTATTCTGATGACAACAAAAATACTGGTTCACCTAGACTTTACTTAAAAGATTAAAAATTTAGTCCAGTTGAAGCCTTTGCAGGCTCGCATTATACTGTTAATTTTCATTACCATTGCAAACAAGCTTATACATATCCTGCTATTTCACATACAACTTCTTTTTGATGGATAGTACACAGTAGCTTTTTGCACCATTGAAATAAATGCAACTGGAAGCAGAGTCTAATAATTCCCTTGTCAATGCAGGAATGGGTCTGTTTTCCCATGATACTGGGGAAGAGGATATTTCACAACCTTATTGTTGTGATAGGTTTTGGTGGGGAAGTTTCCCCACTGGGTTTTTGAAACCCTTTTACAACTTTTGAAAAGGATCTCAGTATTTGGTAAAATATTGAGGACTTTTTGGAAAATCTGTTTCGCTTCCTGGGAAGTTACTCAGAACATGGTTTAAAATGTATTTTTCCAGCTCAGGAGAAATGTGTGGTGCATATGAAAAAATAAAGAAAACCGTGAATGATAGCTTTGTTAAATGTAAGTGATATGTGTCTGTTATTCTTCTGTCTTGCAACCTAATAAACTTAAGACCAGTTGCTTTAGAGAGAGCATAGTTATTAGCTCTCAGTAGAAATTAATGTGCCACAGGGAATTTACAGTACAAGAAAAATGCTCTTAAGTGTTTGGGGCCATCTGAGCCACCCAGCATAAGTGTTTTCTGGCAGCGGAGATATTATTGTTGCCATAGCCCTGCCACATGATGTTATTTTCCTAAGTAAACACAGTTTTCTTAGTAAAAAATTCTGCCCAAGCAGGAAACCAGGATTTAGTTCCCATGTCTGGGATGGAAGAGATGGTTCTGAGGTTTGTGTGGCAGTAGTAAGAGTTGAGTTTAAATATTCTGAATGGCTAAAAGGCTCAAACAGTTTTCCCCAAAATATGCATTTACAATTTTGATAGTAGAGACTTCTGGACATAAAGAAGTTGCTTTAGTTTTCAAAAAGGAACATAAAGTACCTGATAGCAAAAATATTTCCTGGCTTGAAACCCTGGTTTTAATAATGTAGATATGACGATTCCATATTAAAAGACAAACAATTATTTCTCTTGCTTATACCTGTGCGAGCGCATTGAGTATGAATACATTAGACCTGCAATGTTATTTTTAGTTAGTTCATGAGCAGAAGTCTCTGGCCACAGACTCAAGGTGCACTGGCACACTCCAAGTCTTTTGTATGCTGGTGATTATTTCCAAACTGTATTAGGAAACAGGACACTTTACTTCAGACAACAACATTTACTCATTATTTACTAGTAGTTTGGATTTCACATTTGTCATATTTTCACTTTAAACTAGATATTTGATGAATATTTATGGTAGTTTCTTTACTTAATCAAAGGCCTGGTCTACATTAGCGGTGAGGGTCGACCTAAGATATGGAACTTCAGCTACGTGAATACCGTAGCTGAAGTCAACGCATTTTAGGTCAACTTACGTGCCGTCCTTACGGCAGCAGTGGTCAATGGTGGGCTCCCCCGTTGACTCTGCCTTGAGCCTTTTGGTGCAGTGGAGTTCCGGAGTCGCCGGGAGTGCCTCTGGGGATCAATGTATCGCGTCCTGATGAGACGCAATAAATCGATCCTCAATAGATCAATCTCTATGCATTGATCCAGCCAGTAGTGTAGACAAGAGTTAAGTTTAAGGCACTGTTATCAGACCACTTTGACCACTTTGTTCAATAGATTTCAAGTACAGTTGTTGCATGTTAAGGTAAAGCTGTGTAGTAAGGAATCGTTATAGGAACGAGCTGCTTATAATAGCTCACAGAACAGACAAAATGTAATAGATAGATTTTGAGTGACTGTGCTTGGCAATTACACAAACTGTATTTTACAGAGAAGGGGAAGGTTCTTTGCACCATTCCCCCCATTGTGCACCAATATAAAGGCCAGGCACAAATTGTCCTTTAACAGATCATGATTGACAGAACCATAAAGCATAGTTGCATAGATTTAAAAACAATAATCACAAACAAAACCATTTGCTCTTTGAAATAAGAGTACAAAATTAGGCAGATTCAGAGTCCTAATATAGGCAAAACTCTGATTCTAAACTAATTGTACTAATAAATGTCAATATTTCAAGCTGAACGTGGAGTTTTTGCATTTGATCCATTTAGCCAACTTTTGAGTGAACCATAAAAACAAAGGCCCTGATAATGATAAAGAGCTCATGGTCCTTTTCTAACAAAAGGAGTGTTTAATTCAGTCCTTCAGCCAAATTCTACTTCTGTTTAATTAAAATTCCCCTTGCATAAGAGATTTAGTGCTTCTGTTTTCTGCAATAAGTGTTGTGGAGTGCTATTAAACATAGATTAACTTTCACCCCACATGTGGCTGTTTTCTATGGCTGATTAATTTAGCCCTTTAGCTTAAAGGGATACCATAAGGCTCAAAACTTTGTTTCATTAGTGATTTGCACGTAGGAGGGTCTTAATAAGGTTTGCTGAAGATATTGAATTAGAACTTGTTACTAAATTTGGAAGCAAGAAAAGAAATACAAACAGACCTAGACAATGTCAAAATGAGAGTAAAAAAGAAGAAAGTGATAGAACACTGAAAACTTGTGCCTCTGGGGAAAAGTAATTCAAAACACAGCTACTGAGAGGAAAAAATGTTGAAACAAAAAACGCCATGCCACCATTGCAGTGACAGTGGAAAACAAATTAGTTAAGTATATGATGTAAGATGGCAACAAGCAAGGATCATATGATTTTGGGCACTTTCAAAGAGGCATTGCACTAGGAGACAGTGAAGTAATATAAAGAAAGCCAGGAATACTTGTAGCACCTTAGAGACTAACTAGTTTATTTCAGCATAAGCTTTCGTGAGCTATAGCTCACTTCATCTGATGAGCTATAGCTCACGAAAGCTTATGCTGAAATAAACTAGTTAGTCTCTAAGGTGCTACAAGTATTCCTGGCTTTCTTTATGGACACAGACTAACACGGCTGCTATTCTTGAACCTGAAGTAATATAGTTTCTCAATTATTTCTCCCCATGCAGCTTCAGTGAGATTGTACCTGAAATAGTAAATGAAGTTCTGACTACCTCTATGCTATGAAGTTCAGAGAACAGCAAAACTATACATTTAATTAATATAATCAGATGAATGCTATGACTGAATTCCCACATGTATGCAGTCAATGATTGGTGATACTAGCAACCCATACTTGTATCACAATAAGCCAGTTCTCTCAGCCCTTGCCTATGCAAGCAAAAGGCTCCTGCACAAAGCAATGAATCCTACTATCTGAGTTAAACTAGAAAGGTTCTTAACTTCAGTAGGAATGGGGTCTATGATAAATTCTTCAGCAGATGTGTGTAGTAGAGGGCATATACACATCTAATTATTATAAATACATTCCCATCCTTCAGCTTTCTTGAAGGCCTGCTTGATCACCATAAAACTGGATAAGTAGTGCATAATATCACACTGAAAAGTAATATAAAAGCATTTTTATCATGGCTCTAAACTTTTGGGGCTGGAGGAAAACCTTTTTTGTTACTACTGAAAGTAGAAGATTGTTCACTGATCTTCCATAGCTGTCACTGCTGAATCTTTGATGTGTGGACAGTAGCTACAACGGGAGCAGGCATAATATTTTGTGCTTCAAATACTTTAAAACTATTTGGCCCTATTTTCTCCCCTCTAGTCATATGCTGTGCACCTCCAATTTGCACTGGTATGAGAGAGTAATCAGGGTTTTGTTTTTTTTATAATTTATGAAACCATTCTGGTAATCATGCTCAAAGCAATGTAAACAGTATCCTTTGTTTTGACCCAGCGAAAGAGATTCTGACACAGCAGGTCCAATCCTTAAAGTATTTACACACATGCTTAATTTTAAGCCTGTGAGTAGTCCCACTGAAGTTAATGGCAAGTCCCTGGCAACCCAAGAGACTGTTTGTGAGAATGGGTGATAGATGTGGAAGACAAAAGGTGCGCACCAGTGGGTGAAGTAGTTTAGAAGGAAAAATCAGAAAGCAGACATTTTTGTACATCCCCAATTGTTGGTAGATCTGAGCCTCATTTAGACTTAGTCTATCCCCAAAAGAGTTTTGGGTAGAAATGAGCTGTTATAGTGTATAGTATTTCAAGCTAACTGAATAGAGCTGGGCTGAGTACATTCACTGTTCATTCTTTTTTACATTTACCTCAGTTCACCTGTAATCATTCTGCCAGTGAGTCTCTATGAAAATAAATGAGCATAGAGAGATACTGTATAAAAGTTTGTGTTCTGGACTATTGTATAGTAACTTCCACTTTAAAGATCAGAAACCATATATTAAGTATGTTCCTTATAGTTCAGTCAGATTTAAAAACCAACCCCCTACCACCACAAATTTAGGAAAGGTGTCACCAGCACTGGTTCCTGAAGCTCTCCATTTTCACAGAACAGATGCACCTTCCATTCAAACTTCACCAACACTTTCCCACCTTTTTTTGAGCAAACACATTTAGGGGAGAATCCATAATTTAGTCTGCATGACCTAATCAGTCCTTGGTGCCTTAGACTGCCAACAAGTACATGAATTAGTTTAAATAAATAGTGATGTGAACTCTAAACTAGAACAAGACTATAAATTCATCCTTCAGCTAATATGACATTCATCTATTATTAATCAGTTTTAATGGATGATTTAGAGCTGACAGATTCTGAAGGGCACCGTCAGATGTCAGCCTAGCTATTACTAATGTTGCGGGTGAAAAATGCATTAAAAGCTTACCAAACTTTAATTAAAATTAATGTCTTTGGAATTTTGAAATTCAAAAAAGTTGACCAGCTCTATTTACTAATTCCAACATCCTTCATGTTCTCAGATCATTCCATAGCTAGAATGTTCACCATAAGCAAGAAGTCATTCATGGTTTCCATTTACAGTTCCTTCAGCTTGCTATCCTCTGTTTTGATCAGCAGCTGGACAAGTAATTGTTGGTAGAAATGTATAGACATGATAAAAATTGGCTTCATTAGGACTGTGCTAGACCATGTGGTTAACTTCAATTTTGTATGTTTTGATTCCATGTCTAAATTTTGACTCCACAACATCAGAGGAGAATATTCTCGCCCCATCATTAGTTGTAATCACCATTATCTAAATAAACTACCTCATTGCTCAAATGACACTTTTGGGGAGCTGAGGGAAAACAATAGATCAGTGAACAATAGATTGGCTGATCATTTAGAAAAGCTAATTAAAAAATCCTACTTAAACCATTTCTATTTCTGGCTTGCAAAGGATTTGGACTGAAGAGTATAACAAATCCAAAAGCCATTTATTATTTTTTACTCCACTGCATCTTGACACTGAGATATGTATGTACTCAGATTCTCACTTTTGGCAATGGATCAGTTCAGCCTCGCAGTAAGGCCTCACAATTGGCTTCAGTAACTCTAACATGCCCTTACCCCTGACTGATAAGAAAGCCTTACAGAATGTTGTAAATATCCCAAGCGTAAGCATATCAATGAGCCATACAAGAGAAATATTTCACTGGGTTTTAACAATAAAGATGTTGTTACCTTCTGCCTTACACAGATTTCCTGTGTGAGAAATGTCAGAATTGAACAGTTGCAACATTCAGCACATTTTTAGCCAGATAAATATTGAAAACATAATGAATGCAATATTGTAGGGATTATAGAATTCAGAAAAGGGAAAGTCTTACAAATGCTGCAGCTGTGTAGCATACCAGTCATTTTAAGTTATTGCCAGCATTTATTAGCCACTCAGACCTTTGACAATAAACAAACAATCTACTGCTCGTGATCATATATCCAGACATCCAGCTATTGGATATTGTTTGCAGAACAACATTAAAACTGGCCCGTCTGTGTATAGTGCATATTGTTAGATATTAACTTATTAAAAGAGGCTTTGCTTAACACATAGCCAACTTTTGGTTTCATTTTAACAAATGTCAATATTCATGTTACAAAATAATTTATATTAAAACAGTAACTTGCATTTTGTGAAAATGTTAATGGGAAAAAAATCAAAAACAAACTACAGCTGAACCATGACTCCAGAAAGGGAGGATCAGTGTTCCTGGTGTTGAGATTATCATAAAAATAGATAGCTGGAAGAGTCCTCAAAATGTCTTTTAAGCCATCTTCCCCCAACCACCCTCCATGCTGATATTAAATATACCTAGACTATCCCTGACAGGTTTTTCTCTAACTTGTTCCTGAAAACCCACAACTTCCCCAGGTAACCAGCTCTAGTGCTTAACTATCCTTGGAGATGTGATTCCTAGTTCATGTAGATGCTAAAAAAAGAGTAATGTAGTTGGTGGTATGGGCAGCATTGAAGGGGAAGGGGCATGGACTAGCCTTCTGAAATTCTTCAGAACTGGTACTCTGCATGACAAGATTGTGCTGCCCCCCTCCCCCCCCCAGACTTCTAGTTAGTGAACTAATTCAAATGAGAGCTAGCATGAGTATATCTATATGAACTGGGAATCTCATCCATAATATATGTCTAAACTTGAAGCTAAGCTAGAAAATGTGTCCTATTAGCTAATCTTGACCTCCCTTGCCACAAACTAAGCAGATGACTTCTTTGTCCTAGCCTCAGTGGACATGGAGAACTACTGCTCCCTGTCCTCTTTATAAACTCCCTTTCATATATTTGAAGACTGTTATCATGTCTCCCCTCAGCCTTCTCTTCTCTAGACTAAACATTTCTACATAGGACATGTTTTCATTTTGTTGCTTTCCTCTAGAATCTTTCCAATGTGTTCACATCTTTGTTAAAATGTGGTGCCCAAAACTTTACAGTAGAGGCTTCACCAGTTATTAGTATAGTGTCTTTCATATGACACTCCTGTTAATACATCCCAGAATGATTTGTCTTTTTTTGCAGCAGCATCACTGTTGACTCACTAAATTTGTGATCTATCAGAACTTTTCTATAAAATGGATAAAACCTTCATAAAAGCTGGATAGGGTAGCAAAACTGTCAGACCCATAATGACTGGGATACACACAAGAGAGTCATGTGGGTAAATGCTTTTCACAGCTACTGTAGCATAATTCCATTCATTTCCATAGAGAGAATAATTTGGCAAACAATGTAGAATTTGTTCTTGCTTATGTAGAGAAAGACTGCAATGGAAATTCAAGTGTTCCGTTTATCCAGGAAAACAGTACAATGTGAAGGTTGGCAATGGAAGCTCCACCACGCTGCCCTATCAGTTTGTCTCACATCTGACCACCAGGGTCCATCTCTAGGTTTAAGAAAGTTCAGGCTGCAATTATCAGTAAAATTCCTGATTACTACCAGTTGTATTGATAATAGTTGTGATGAGGCCAGGTGGAGTGGATTCTGATCTCCAGATTTACTCCTGTGAATTGAGATTTAAGTCTGGCCCTTTGAACTAGGATATGGACCCAGATAATGAATTTATATCAAACTACTGAAGAACACTGATTTGAAGTTTCCAAAAACCTACATAAAATTTCTGGCTATTGATTCTTAAGTGAAAGAAAACCTTTGTAGATCATTTCCAATCATTCCCTGAGATAGCTAGTGAACCACTTGTGAGAACTGTTCTGCTCAACTACATACTCCATATAGAATTCAGATAAGTATTCCATGGGGCACTGAAAAGATGGACTCTTAAAACTGACACTCTTACCTTAGTAATACCTAAACTCCAACTAAAATCCTCAATTTTCTTTTCTGTGTCTAACTTGTGCATTGTATTATATTATATTAGCATTCATCCAGGAGTCAGACTTTTCAGAATAGAATGCACAGAGAGCATGTTTATTAACTGCACAAATACTCCTCTCAGTATGAATCTGCTTTGGCTTCTGGAAACATATAGTTTGCACAGGGCATGTTCAAAGACTTAAACATGGATTAGTATAAGCTATTTCCATTGATATGTTTAAGATTAGCAGCCACGTTAGTCTGTATCCGTAAATAAAACAAGGAAGACTTTGTAGTACCTTAGGGACTAATGCTGAAATAAACTGGTTAGTCTCTTAGGTGCTACAAAGTCTTCCTCATTTTCTTCCATTGATATGTATCCTTAAAGTTAGAATAATACCACACAACATGAATATCAGGTCATCAGCAATTCTTGGAATGGTCCAAACAACAAACACAAGAAAGAGGCAAGAAAGGGAAATCTTTACAAATATAGTTCATAAAGCATTAACACATAAATGAGTATCTTATTTTAAAGTAAGATTATATTTTTCATTACAGAAAACAAAATTGTTCTTTTAGACCTCTGTTCTGTTCCCTGCAGTGACTTCTGAATGAAATGTCACCAATATTGTCAGATTCTATTTTTGTTGTCCTGTGTAATCACTGGACAAGTAAATCACTGAGGGGCTCAGTCCTACAACATTGACATCAAATGGAGTTTTGTTATTTATTTCAAATAAAGCATGATCAGTCCCTTAACTATTCTGTGTCTTGCTTCCTCATGTGTGGAATGAGGATTATAACATATCTCCACCTGCCAGAAATTTTTATGAAGATAAATTCACTAGTGTTTGAGGTAATATTTTAAATTCAATAGACAAAGATATTTTGTATGTTTTGTTGTGAAATAATGTCATTTGGAAAAAAAACATTCCTATTTAAGTTTGAGAATGCCACTAAAGAGAACAATTTTCAATTTGCAAAATGTGCAAAATATTTTCAATAAAATCCTCATCAACAATTCAGCATAGAATCTAAAAACCTTATATAAAGAGTATATACTCTAAAACCTTATATAAAGATTGCAAAAAACATGTGTCAGAATTTTCCACTCATAGCCAGGACCAAATATAGCCACACGCCAAACTAAAATATAATAATAATATTGTAGGAGATCCACTTGTTGCCCACTCCAAAAATAGGCAGGAGACTGCTTTGTGGCTCCACCAGTGTCCTTTTATTTATAGTGCAACCCCCCACCACCTTCTATGTACAGCTCTACAATGCTTTGCAGCTCGGGGAGAACAGGCCACAGCTCAGGAAGACAACTCCCTTCTTCCTGGCTCACAGGGGTCCAGAGTCTGAATACTCCTCCCTATCCTGCTTCCCTAGCCTCCTTTTCTCTTTCCCCCCCCGCCCCCTTGGCCCTAATTAGCCCAGGGCTGCACTCTGCTAGGCAATCAGCTTCCCTAGCTTAGGGAAGCTGCTAGCAAAGGCTTTTGCTTTCTTAAAGGGGCAGCAGGGCTGGCTCAGTACCTCCTGGCCAGCACCCTGCCACAATATGCACAAATGTGGAGTCTGAAAAATGGAGAAAGGATTGAATGGATTTTTATTCTATCTGAATTTGAGTCATTCATTCCTATATTAATTAAAGGAGGTGGATTCTCAAGCACTTCCATCTTAGAAAAGTTGCCTCCTGGATCACACTTCCTTCCATTTGCAAAGGTACATTTCAGTTGCTTTTGTGGTAGTCAAATGACGAAACAGCTATGAACCTAGTTCATCCAGGTTTATGGTTGCTTTCCATTGACAGCATGGCACAAAACAGTGAGATTGTACTAAGGAATCTGGCCTTTTATGTTTTCAAGTCTTCTTTCTCTTCATTAGTTTTCTACCAAATACTTTGTGCACCAGAAGCAGCTATTGAGAAAATGGGATAGAAGTATAGAAAATAGTGATTTTGCTTTGTTGCAAGATTATAAATTTTCACTTAAATTTTAAAAAGCTCCTCCTCATATATACAAGCTAATAAAACAATTATTAGCAATACAAGCTATAATACAAGCTAATTCAGCTGTGAAAACATTTATAGTATTCCTTAATGCAGAACACGTAAGAATATGATCTCTTTGCAAGGGGCACCCTCTTGACAAATGCATAATTTTCATAATCACGTGGGTATTATGAATAAGGAGGGACTAGGAGTAGGCTCTTAAAAAATGTAGCCAAGTAAAGAAAAAGGGGATCCTATGTTGTTCTATACACTGGCCACAAAGGGAAAGAGAAGAAGAATGTATTTCAGCCAAAACCAACACAAATCAAGTTACGGTGCATTCCAAATCCTTTGGTGTAGAGCTTTTCGCTGAAAGGACTTTGTAAGTCAAAGATGTCAAAATTGCCAGAACAACTGCACACACAACTCCAATCTCAAATATTGGCTATAACCATGTGTAACAGATACATGTGTTTTTAACTGTGTGTAGCCTTTCAGAATTTTTTTTTTAAGCATGATCTGGTATATGCACTCATTCATAGGCACAACCAAGAAGGTAAGCTCTGACTCCTAAGAGAATGTGGACGTAACTGTATACTAAGGATTGTTAAGCCAAAACACTATTAAATATACCATCTAACATTGTTCTTTTTTCTTCATTCTTGCAGCTACCACATGTGATGGAAGAAATCCAAGCTAAACACTTTTACCAGAGCATGCTCCAAGATAGATGACTAGGCCTCAGGCTTGGCCAATACAATACATTTCCATTCTCTATTTATTTTTGTAGTTCAAAGATCTGGCAGTAACTGATTTGATGCCTGCCATCAGGACCAGTACACTTCTGATTACTGTTGTGAGATTTTCAAGTCCACAGACAGCATATACTCCAGCACATGTCAGATACCAAGATAGACTATGGACAAATAGCAGGAGTATTCTCTACAAATGGAAACTGGCTTTTTTCTTTCACGTTGAAACCTCTGATGATAGGCTCCCAACTTGCAGACCTTGCTTAAATCACAGAAACCACATAAAAGGGTTTTTTTCTGTTTATTTTAGGTCATTTAGGAAACCAGTGATAAGTTTGCCATAAAAATTCCATCTTTTCCCCAAAGTTGGCATGTTCATCCCAAGCTACAGGCTTTGATTTTGTTTAAGTACAGTTATGCCATACAGATCATGGACTTTCCTTTCCTACTAGCGGATAATTTCTTTCCCCTCAGGAACATAATATGAGTTAACTAGCAGATCTTACAAAACCAAGGATAACTACTTCATCCCCATATGAAAGGGATGATCAAACAGTGCCTGGTTCAAGATTCTAAGTGGAAGAATGGACAAGTGTATAGGACTCAGAGTGAAAAGAATGGCTGAAGCAGAATCTTTGGCCCCTTGTGTGTGTTCCTGTAGAGGAATGGACGACAGGATAGATTGAGGCAGCAGAAGAAGCTGTAATCCCCACTCTGGCTTCTCATGCCCTGCCACTTCCACACGGTCTACAATAAGTGGGACTCAGCTATACAGGAGGTGATTGACTCTTACTTGGCACCCTTTTTGTGTAATGCAACTGGACTGTTTCTCCTTCCAAAAAGGCCTCTGAAGTGTGGGGCAAACCCAGCTCCAGCATTCACCAATCTGCTGTTTGCTTCAGTTGCAGAAAACACACCCATCTGAGGAAAGCTTGTGAATACTTAAGTTACCTTATGTTCAAACTCATTTATGCTTCTAATAAGAAGATATCTGAGTACTGTACAGAAAGGAATTATTACAGAATAGAATCTTGATTTTTACAAACAGATTCTTAACATTGCTTACTAATAGTCCCATTTAAACCAATAGGATTGCTCATATGAAGTTAAGTACCTGCATAAGCAACTGCAAAATCAGGACCTAACAGATTAATTCAGGTATTATTTTGCTGCTGTTAAAAAAAAGTTTCACTCACAAAGAAAATAAACACTAAACACAATAGATAAAATTACTGCAAATGTATCTTCTATTACCTATTTTAGCTACAGTTTTCTGCTGATTATATGGATATTTGAAAAATTTACTACTGTCCTCATAAATGTGAATAATTGCCTTCTGACTTGTGTCAGCCAAATACTGTTGGATTCCTATGTGTAATGATCCCTGTTGTGGTAGTCTGCAAAGATTTGGGTTGTTTGGCTGGGTTTGTTCTCATTTGTTCACTGATATGTCATAAAGCTGGAATGTAAGCTACTTTCTTTCTTTCTTTCTTTCTTTGTTAATTGACATGGTGTTATATGAAGGATTGGAAGTCACAGGGTGCAGGAGGAAGATGCTGAATTGATCTGAGGCTGGTGGATCTAAGGTAATGTCTGTGATAGATAATGGAACATGTGCTGGAGAAGAATGTTGGCCACAGGTCAGTGCCAACCTCTAGTAAAGGACTTGATATGGGTGAGAGACAAACTGTGGACAGGTCTGATGGTGTTGGGTTACATGGAGTCACAAATGTCAGGCAAGGGCATGAGTGCAGGCACAGAGGAAAATATTATTTGACTTCTAAAGAAAGAAGCATAATTTTCAAACGCAAGATTATTATTTTTAACACAACAATTTTTCCTCCAGAGATCTCGTTTATATTACCATGTCCACTTTTGACTGCTAAATTCTCCTTATAATTCAATGTTCCTGTCTTAAAAATTGCTGAGATCTCATTACAGAGATCACACACAACATCATTTTTTATCTCTAACTATATCCTGTTTAGTCTGGACTTGTTCTTGTTCATAAGAATATTTGAAATACAGTCTTGCAGAATAATCTAATGAATATGCAAAAGTGACAGGCAATAATTTCAGTTTTCGTGGGAGATCACATGATATCTTTCACAACAACTCACCATGTTGTGTTTTGGTGCCATTTACCCATCTGAGTAAGATGGAGTTCTCCTTATTGAGAGAGATAATGATGAGATACTATTATAAATCTCACAATCTCTTGCAAATGTGCAATTACTCTTCACAAGTGCCCAGATGGGAATTATATCTCATTATATCAAGTGCTGTGCAAAAAACCCAAAATGTCTGTCTCTAATTGATGGGCTTGGAAGCATCAGAAAGATCACATCCACTGATGAATAAACCACAAATGGTTCAGATTGAATATGTACCCAAATGATTGCATGCTTATCTTAACCTTGTCCAAAATCTGTAAGCCTCTTGAGTATGGAAAAGTAATCTAAAGCCACAATAGCTTCCTCATAGTTTCCCATTTTTCCTGCTTTCACTTATGTTGGAAATGTGTCTAAAAGATGGTCCTCCGTGGTACATTAGCACTTTCATTTCTGAACCTTTTCCCATCCAGGAAGCACAGATGTGTGAAAATGGAAAATGTTTTAAAAAATATAATTTCAGAAAAAGTCCACTTCAGATAAGTTTTAAATATTGTGTAAATGTTTGTATCATATTTCTAGTTCACCCAGGAGTGCCCAGCCAGCTCTATTCAAGCCAAAACATAACTCCCTAAGTCCTGGAGTCTTTTTCTAACACAAAACAAAACCAGTCCAATTGCTTCTATTTAGAATTTCAAAACACACACTAAATAACTGATTTCCTTCTTTACCCTCTGCAGCATTCTGTAGATTTACTTTATCATTGGACTTGCTAGAGAAACCACTTGTTACCAATCTGCAAACTTTGCTTATTTCAATGTATTTTGCCTCTGCTATAGAACGTTTTGGGAGTTTATCCAAAAGGAAGTGCCCATAGTAGACAATCTCATATGAAGGGAAAAAATGTGCATAGATCTTTGTATTTTACTGCTGTACTCAGAATCATTGTTCAAAGATCACATTTCAATTCTCTCTGTAAAAGAGACTTAACTAGAAAAATGCATTCAATTAGTATAATGACAAAGTATAATGACGTTGAGTGGCTCTATCATTATACTAATTCCTAGTTAAGTCTCTTTTACAGATTCTTATAAACTGTTAGACATAGATCCAATAAATTTTCACTACAAAAGGTTTTTTTTCTCCTGCTGATAATGGCCCATCCAAATTAAACAGCCTCTTAGAATTGGTATGGTAATTTACAACTTTTTTTTGCTTTCTGTGTGTATAAATGCATCTTACTTCTGTTTGTTCCATTCTATGCATCCGATGAAGTGGGCTATAGCCCACGAAAGCTTATGCTGAAATAAACTGGTTAGTCTCTAAGGTACTACAAGTATTCCTCGCTTTCTGTAAAGAAAAAGCGTTGAAGGAAATCTTTCTTATTTTACACACACACAAGTTTACTTCTAATGCTTGAAATATTTGAAAGTGTTATCGGTAGTAAGTCTTTTAAAGACTACATGTTCAGGATCCCCTTTTCCCCCACAGTTTTAGTACTTGTTACTATTGTCAGGGGAAAATTAATGGCGCGTCTCTCCCCCTTACCGTACACTCCGGATTGTAGTGGCGGCGTTGAGGCAAGGAGCTCACAAGCTGTCAGAGACCATTGAAGAAACACACAACTCAACTTTGATCAAAGGGGAAACTGAGGCACCCTCCTCTCGGTCCAGAAAGGGGGTTAGCAGCAGCTCCATTTATTATCAGTACCAAGCAGACTTTTATAGAGTATATTCAAAGGGGCGGGGGAATGGGTGGAGGGAGGGAAAGACCTACTTGAAGCATGCACATCAGCAAACCCTGACATCAGTCCTAGGTCAGTGCCCTCTTGAGGCACCTGGTGTGGGGACCTTGAGAAAGCTTACATGATGCCAACAAGCTTAGGCTATTCGGTCTCTTGAAGCAAAGTTGTTACATACATATAATGCCATCTGGAGATACAACCAACTCATCTAGCATGGGTTTACAGACTGCTTATTGTCTGAGACAAGGTTACATTCCAGGGACTGAGAAGGTTACCACAACAACCAGGTGTCAAAGCAATATTTCACTGAGCTTCTAAGACTCAAGCGAATGGGAGTTTAACTATGTGGTTGCTGGTGAGGAAGAATACATGGTGAGAAGGAGCGAGGGAAACTGAGTTAGCCCTAACACTATCAAGTTCAAATGCAAAAATATAATTATGGCTGTGCACATACATGCACTTCCCTGTCTCTGTAGAATGGTGTCCAAACCTTATTTTGGGCACACAAACTCCTTAAAGTTGGGAAGCAAGTGATTCATAGTCCCACAGTATCATTCAAACACCCCTTGCATAATTTTTGATTAAGTTCCATTTACTGGATTTTTATCACTCTTAATGATACATCCAGAGAGAATGAAGCCAGATATCAGCTTGAGTTTGTAGGGTGACCATTAGGAAACCCTCTCCCCACCTCCCCTTTACAACTCTAGCTTGTAAAGTATGCCCATTTAGGACCCAATCTTGCAATGTCATTATGAAGGCAGATGTCATTGCAGCATGGGGGCCTTAATCTGAATGTCAGTGTTCATTACTATGAAATCCCATAATTGCCATTTTTAGACTCGTGCCATGTGAACCAATGAAGCCTAACATTGTGGCTAATCTTTGTGTTACATGGAAAGGAAAATATTGCAGACTGAATAGAGCAGTAGTTGCTACTTAGCAAAGAACGAACACTGATTGCTCAGCACTGGGCAATTGCAACTAGCAGAGTGATCCTTTTGAGTTTGCCTTTGCCTTTCATTTATACTTTGTTCCACTCACACTGTGGGCAGCCACTCTATTTCTGAGCCTTTAAAGTTTAATGATTCTAGAATTCCTGATTACTAATAGCACTCCCTGGAATACAGTATCTAGTCTTTGTATGTTACACTATTATACGAGTTGGTAGAGAAATGTGATGGTTGTATTAATTGACCTAATGATTGCCTTTGGGAGATTACTGCTATTTTATGTTGGAGAGGATCAACACTGGAAAGAGGCAACACGTAATTTACACTTAGCCATTTTTGTAGACAATTAGACCTTGCTCATATTTGCATAATCCAATGAATTTTTTAAAAAGAATGTTATGTGAAACAGAGCTGAGAAATATGCTAAAGGACACCTCTATTCCCAAACTTTTTTCTCTCTGCATACATGTGCCAGTCAAAAAGGGCCACCATATGTTATATTATTTTTACTTATGCAGTTTTCTGGAGAGTGGAGGGTGGAAATCTACCCTATTTTTTATTTTTGACAGTGCCTCTAGTCGTCAAGAGTTGTTCCCCATGAAATATGCAACCCTAAAATACTAATTGATGCTTTACAGTTCAAGAGTTCACAGTCACTGCTCGTTAGATCATTGCCCATAGGTTAGTTCAGAAAGTGCTACTGGGATCTAATGATGTGCTCATTCTTTTAGTGAAACAGTATAATGCAAACCAGAATAAAAATATGACTGGAAGTCCATAAACTATAGAGTATTTTTTGTCCACCAGAAACTGAAGTGTTTTCATTCGTTGATTTCTTACATCTTATTTGAATGAAGCAGGGCTCTTTAAAAAAATCAGTTTGGAGGTTGATGGCTTTTGACCGCTACATTTAAAAGAGAGTAGCTACAAAATTGTAAATCTGGCCAGTACTCCCACCCTCTGTGCCAAAAAAAGAAAAGAGCCAAGGATATTTTGAATTACTCCTGTAAAACCTGAAAAGTTTGCAACATCAAAAAATTAATATTTGAGAAAATGGTTTTCTAGTCAGTGTTGAACAAAGGAGGTAAAATGCTTCTAATCAAACAGTCCATTAACTTTGATCCAGCACAGCACTTAAGCAGCTCCTTACCTTTAAGTGTGCAAGTAGTTTCATTGATTTCAACAGAATTAAAAAGTTAAGCACGTTGTTTTTCTTACTTGGGGCCTAACTGAATTTAAAATACCTAGTATAATAATTGATTTAAATAATTTTTTAGTCTTATTTTCCATAGTTGCTTCAGGTAGATAGCTATTGTTAGAAACAAAAAGTTAACAGCAAATACATCATGAATTAGTATTGCTGGTATTGGGGTGAATGTCAGGGCTTCAGTCAGTCAGGGATCACTGTGCTAAGAACTATACAATCATAATAAAAAGGTTCCCTAACCCAAAGCGTGAGATAATTATGAACAGCCTGATAAATGGTGGCTAAATTATACTTCCCGCTTAGCCATTGTCATGTTAAGAACATAAGAATGGCCGTACTGGGTCAGACCAAAGGTCCATCCAGCCCAGTGTCCTGTCTACTGACAGGGGCCAATGCCAGGTGCCCCAGAGTGAGTATACCTAACAGGTAATGATCAAGTGATCTCTCTCCTGCCATCCATCACCTTACTCTGACAGAGGCTAGGGACACCATTCCTTACCCATCCTGGCTAATAGACATTAATGAACTTAACCTCCATGAATGTATCCACTTCTCTTTTAAACCCTGTTATAGTCCTAGCCTTCAGAACCACCTCAGGCAAAGAGTTCCACAGGTTGACTGTGCTCTGTGTGAAGAACTTCCTTTTATTTGTTTTAAACCTGCTGCCCATTCATTTCATTTGTGCCCACCAGTTCTTATATTATGGGAACAAGTAAATAACTTTTCTTTATTCACTTTCTACACACCACTCATGATTTTATATACCTCTACCATATCATCCCCCCCCCCCACAGTCTCCTCTTTTCCAACTGTAAAGTCTTAGCGCCTTTAATCTCTCCTCGTATGGGACCTGTTCCAAACTCCTAATCATTTTAGTTGCCCTTCTCTGAACCTTTTCTAATGCCACTCTATCTTTTTTGAGATGAGACCACATCTGTACACAGTATTCAAGATGTGGGCACACCATGGATTTATATAAGGGCAATAAGATATTCTCTGTCCCTTTTTTAATGATTCTGAACATCCAGTTTGCTTTTTTGACTGCCGCTGCACACTGCGTGGATGTCTTTAGAGAACTATCCATGATTACTCCAAGATCTTTTTTCTTATTAGTATGTATAGTTGGGGTTATTTTTTCCAATGTGCATTACTTTACCCACATTAAATTTCATTTGCCATTTTGTTGTCCAATCACTTAGTTTTGTGAGATCTTTGTTAAGTTCCTCACAATGTGCTTTGGTCTTAACTATCTTGAGCAGTTTAGTATTATCTGCAAACTTTGTTCTATATACATCATAGCAAAAGAGTTTTCATAAGAGGTTTGAAGAAGGATGATAAGGTGGTTTTGCATGTTTACCAGGAGCTCCTCCCACGTATATGACATGGGAGAATGCACAAAGATGCTTATTGGAAAATTTGACAAATGGGTGGTCAAAGCTGGCATTTTTGGCAGAGAGTCAATAAACGTCAGTTACCATACACTTGGAAATCTGAATATTGGAATCAGTTTAATTGTTCTAAATGATGAAAATAGAAATGAATGACTTGAATGACTGAATTAAAAATGCTGTAGCTAGAAACCAGGTTTTCAACTAAATTACATCACAAAATGCTAGTATATGTATTAAACAATTATTAACAGTTCGCTGTGATTTGTTCAGTAATTCTCTGAAAGAAGTTTTATTTCTTAGTTCAGCCTGGTGAATGTATTTTAGGAGAGATAATCATACTTTCTATGTTTGTGTGCAGGACAAACAGTGAAAATTTGAGCTTTCAATTGCAATTTTAAGTTCTGAAATCGATAAAAGATAAAAACAGTAGATGGAATGTCAGAGAAAAGTGTTTGGCATACTGTAGAGAATTGTGTTCTGATCTTCAGCATAAGAGTCTCATATAAATTTGATGTTTCTACTGGCCTCTTTAGCAGCCTCGCATCTTGGGCAAATATTGCCCCCTTTTCTGTGGCCAGCTTCACCTTTTAAGATTCCCTTCTCCAGGTACAGCATTCTCTTCAGGGGATATAACTAGCACTCACTTGGCATCAGTGAGATAGGGGCATGTCCCATCACAAACAGAAAATTAAAAACAAGTTTCAGAACCATCAAAATATTTTGTTTGATAATGTCAATTTTGATTTGAAAAGCTCAATATATATTATGAAAAGGTCAATATAATGTAAAACTTGAAACAACATAAAATGAAACAATTTGACATTTGACATTATTGAAACAAAACTATTTTTGACATTAATCATCAGAGCCAAATGAGAAAGTCAAAGTTAATTGTTTTTACTTTATTCCATGGAAAATTTGTTGAAAGCAACACATTCAGGTGAAACATTGATTTCAAGAAGACTATTTTCCAACTGAAAACAGTTTATTTTAAAAAATGTACCCAGCTTTATTTAGTAATAACATTTAGGAAGGAATTTGTATGCTTTCTTGTGGAGTGGGAGCACACAAAAAAAGTTTTAAAACAGCCTCATAATAAAAATGGGAGCCACAACACATCCTTAAATCAAAAATTACCTACAGGAAGCCCAAAACACCATACATATATCAAGTTTATTTTAATCCAGCTGCCGCTGGAATTACTAAAACTCATATGTTCACCTTAGTTTATTGGTTATGTCCAGGAATTTTAGACTGGTAGTTTCAATGGGAAATAGGTGTCTAAATCCCGGCTCCTGTAAAAATCCAACCCTATGACTATGTAAGTTGATTTATTCCTTAGATAATATACCTTATATTCACTTGAATGGATTGGATAGCTCTGAGCAAATAAATTATTGCACATTGTAGCACAGAATGCAATAAATGCATTGAGATTGGGTGATTCTGTGGTTCAGTGAGGTATATTGAATTTTTACCTCTCTATCACTGATTCAAATCTGATTTGGAGTGAATAAAGCTTATAAGTCATTCTATGCCTACATGAAATTACACAGTTGAGTTCCCAGAAGAAAGATATCTACAGACTCATGCCTTGCAAGAGTAAAGTCCTTGATTAATTATTCTTTAATTACTCATAGTGTCTGTTCCGAATGGGTCCCCAATAGAAGTAAGAGGGCAGTATACTTTCCAGTACCATTTAATTCTTTAATGGTGGATTTTGTTATTGGGGGAACCTATTCATTTTAAATTAGACTGAGGTAATCAACACATTCATATAAAGCCAACAAGAACAATTAGATGTGATCTACTGACTGGAACTAGGGGGACATTA
This sequence comes from Sternotherus odoratus, assembly GCA_032164245.1. Lineage (NCBI taxonomy): Eukaryota > Metazoa > Chordata > Testudines > Kinosternidae > Sternotherus > Sternotherus odoratus. The sequence continues at coordinate 36,151,396 of JAVMKO010000004.1, forward strand.
CTTATTCCTAAGGCATCCAGTCCCCTATGAATTCTGTCTACTCAGGTTGTAGTTGGCTGCTGTGAGATCTCACTGTTTTGGTATGTTGGTTTTAGAAGGAATGAGAATGTCTAGTCTGCCCACAATACAAGCTGCAAAAATTCAATGTAAAGAACCATGCATATGGTTATTCTGCACATTCTTAGTCATAATGAGTAAATTGCTTCACAAAGGATGGTGTAAATTTCACAGCCCAGAAAAGACAGTGCAGCTGCAAAAGCATCTGTAGCGTCATTTGGTTTCCTTGTCCTATATTTCTAGCCAGAAAGATGTGCATGAGGGATTCAAGGTAACTGCTTTCCATTCTTCCAAACTGTAGTAATTGAATAAGTGACTTAAGAGGAAAATCTGAAGGGTGGGTTTTAAATTTTGTTCTTGTGGTGAGCCTAAAAACGTTAACAAACAACTCAGCATGTCTCATTAATGACAATCTAGGAAAAAAAGGTAGGTAAAGAGAGTCCAGAACTTTTGTGATTAGGAGAAAACTTCACTTTGTGTGTGGATGAAACACTAAGTGAAATTTCAAAATAAAAAAAAATCATTGGAAAGAATTAGTAAAGAAAATAAATAACCAAAAGTCCAAAAAGACAACTAAAAAGTATGTGGTACTATACTAGTTTCACTCATAGCTCAGCTTGTCACTGCCCAGCATGAGTTAGAACACCCATGGGGAAGCTTGACTTCTGTAGTTGGGTATAGTCTCCAAAGTCCACTTCCAACATTTCCCCCACATGTCAGGTTGTGATGACATGGCAGCAGTTGTGGTGACGTGGCAGCAGTTGGCTGAGGAGTCAGTTCTGCCAGTTTTACACCAACTGAGATATCACTGGAGCAGGCTAGAAAAATAAAAATCTCTTGCTGTGTAAAATGTTATGTAACGTGTTTAAAATAAAAAGCACTATTAAAAAAGTTAGAATAAAAAACAGACTGAAAACTCCAGTCTATACATAACGAAAGTATTGTCCTTTGGATTGAAAAACGTGGCCTCTGGATGGCAATAAGTCCTCAGTCTGTGGCTGCACTGGCTTCCCCTTTCCTATTGCATCAAACATAAGGTACTTGTCTTCATTTTCAGTTAAGGACCATCTCCACTCTACCATTCAGCTCTCATTGACTATGAAGATGTTAACTCCTACCTTTGATTGACCCATGATCCCTGCTTCTATCACCCACTCGTTGAACTTTCCAATGAGCACCTTAGTGTTTTCTCCTTTTCTGACCATCATGCTTTGGAGGAGTGTCCTGGTAAGAATCCCCAAAACTACCTCATTGTCCACCTGTAACAGGTTTGGTCACAGAGACCCCCTTGGGACTGTCACCTGATGTGCTGAAATTATCTCTGAACCCATTTTCCCTGCCAGCTTGGGACTCCAGAACCTGCCTTGTTGAGCCAGACACACTAGTCTGCTGCAACAGAGACTCAGGGTCTGGGCCATGCCCCCAAAGCTGCAGACTTTAACCAAAAACAACAGGTTACCTCTCCAGCACCCAGACACCCAGCGCCCAATGGGATCCAAACTCCAAATAAATCAATTTTATTCTGTATAAAGCTTATACAGGGTAAACTCAAATTGTCCGCCCTGTATAATGTTGATAGCTGTGCATATCTCTCTCTTTCTCACCCAGGTATTAATCACTTACTCTGGGTTTATTAATAAACCAAAGTGATTTTATTAAGTATAAAAAGGATATAAGTGGTTTCAAGTAATAACAGACAGAACAAAGTAAGTCACCAAGTAAAATAAAGCCTAATACCTTAAGAAACTGATTAAAGGTTATATTTTACCCTCAGAGATGTTCCAATGAGCTTCTTTCACAGACTAGATTCCTTCCTACTCTGGTCAAATCCTTTCCCCGGTACAGTCAGTTTTAGTTCCAGCAGACACCTCAGGTGGAAAGCATGGAGTCTCTCATGAGTGGCCACCTCTTTTGTCCTGCTTCACCCCTTTTTATAGCTTTGGCACAAGGCAGGAAACTTTTGTCTCTCTGGGTCCTCACCCCTCCTTCTAAATGGGAAAGTAGCAGATTTAAAATGGATTTTATTATCAGGTCTCCATTAGGACCCCTAATCTCCACTCTTCCTGGGCTGCCCCACAGATACAAAGGAAGGTTTGAAGTAAACGGAGCCAGTTACAGTTAATTTATTCTGAAGCACCCTTGATGACTTCCACTTAACATGTTTACATCAGTAATACAACTTTATATCTTATTTTCCTAACTCGAGACAGAAATAATACAGTCGGACCCCGCAATACTGCGACGATCAGGATCCAAAAATACCCGATCGCGGTAAATGCGGGGTCGTGCCACATGAAAGTGCCACCTGCCGCCGCCATCAGGAGCCTGCGCACCCCGCGGTATAAGCAGATCCATGCTATAGCACGGTATTGTGGGGTTCCACTGTACATGCAAACAAATAGGATGAACACACTTAGTAGATCATATCTCTGTAATGATACCTCGCAAGAGATCTTTTGCATAAAGCATATTCCAATTACATCATATTCACATTTATAAGAATATTTTCATGAAACATATGGAGTGCAATGTCACACCACCTTACATCCCACCTCGTGACTCTGTCATAATGCCAACAAAGAAAAAAAATCCATAAAACCTTGACAATGGTTAGGCAGCTGGTGTGTTTAAACCACTGCCTGGTGTGCTTGCTCTATTTTCTTACACTTCCCCATTGGTCTGGCTACATCTATCTGTTGTCACCTGTCTTAAAACTGTAAGCTTTTGGGGGCTTGACCTATCTTTTTGTTTTGTCTTTTGAACCTAGCACAATGGGCTCCTGATCTATAACTGGAGCTCCTAGGCGCTACTACAATAATAATCAATAAAGTAAAGTGGATAACTACTCATACTAATAATACCTTATGTGGTGGTTAAGAGAAAAGGGAAACATGTCAATGTGGCATAGAGATAATATATGGCACAAATTGAAAATAACCAACTATCTAATGCAGCCATTCCAAATTTACACCAATGAAGCCCACATTATGATATATTTATGGGCATCCTGTTAATTTTACTGCTTTCCATATGCTATTTTATCATGACAGCAAAAAACCATACAGAAAACTCTCTTGACTTAAAAGAGTCACTGAAAGTGAAGGTGCTAATTCGGTTTAGCAGAGAAATATCAGCACAATAAAGCAAAAGGGAGTCTCAGCTGACTTATCTTCTCTGCCAAACCTGTTGCTAGTTTAATTTTGGTAAAACATGGGAAACATCTTGTTAGCATGTTTCTTTCTCTGTCCATTGCAAGAGCTGGCTGACTTGTTCATTACATTCACTTCATTTCCAGATTCCCTGGTTTTTTACCACCTTTCTCTCTATATACCCTCACCCATCATAAATGATTTCTATATACCTATAAAACAATATGGAGTGTTTTCTTGTTCTTTTTTTTTTTTTTTTTAGGAAACAAAGTAAAACCACATTGTTTTAAAGCAGAACACATGCAGAGTTCTTAAGAGATATGAAAAAAACCTCTTATTTGAGTACCAGGCAGCAGATGAAATTCATAAAGAATATAAGTAATAAACTAGCAGATCATCAACTTCTGTGCAGCTGTGCAAGGTAAGAAGGAGCAAACTCTGGAAGAAGTTAGGGTAAATAGAATGACATTATAATATATAGACAGGAAGCCAATTTCCATACTCATGAACACTGGCTACCACTACTGAAGTTACCAGACCAAAATTCCCAATGACCACTTTTCATTTTAGATGACTCACTTTTTGTATGTCCATCTTGAGGCACCTTGGGCCTGCTAATCAGAACTCGAAATGAAGTTCTAAAGCACTTCTGAAAATCCAGGTTTCTTAAATTGGGCACTAGGAGAAATGGACACCCAAAACTAGAGGAAACTTGAAAATTTTGGCCTAGGATTGCACAAATGATAAATTAAAATAAGATTTTGGTATGAAAGGTTTACCGTTACATCTCTTGGTGTGTGCAGATACAACTTTATTAAAAGCTCTTGTTCTCCTACCAGTTCATTAAAAGTATTACAGATTCTTTTCCTTGAGAAGTAGTGCTTCTTGCTATCAGTTATATTATTGTTTCAAGATCTGCTAATGCAGCTGTTTGACAAATGAAGTGAACACATCAACAAATTCAACTTAAGATTTATTTTTCATAATGTATAAAATTAGTGTAAATTGACCTGTCATTGTTCAAGCCAAAAGTGAGTTACAACCAACCAAAAAATAAGAGGAAAAAAGCATACTTCTGAAATTTGAGCATGCTGAAATTCATCATATGCTGGAGGTCTCATGAAGCCAATAGTAAAACATCAATAGAGTTTCTAAAGTTGTAGATAATAATTTTATAACCACACACAGTATCACCACTCCCCACACAATAGATTTCAAGGCCAGAAGGCACCACTATGATTATCTAGTCTTCTATGCTAGCAGTTCTGGATCTATTTATGACTGAGTAAGATTAATAAATCAGAAGTTGGTAGCTGGCTAAGGACAAGGGATAATGACCTTACATTCAATATGGGCAAAGAGGACGGTCTCAGGCAGTGTTGCGGGGGGGTTTATCTCATTGCCGGGAGAAACGAGGCTTCACACAGGTGGCTAGTTGGAAAGTGGTGAGTTTATTGAGGGGAGTGGCATTCCGTGCTGGGGGCTTCCGGTCAGCACTGCCACGATACAAGATGTCTGACACACCCAGGCGAAGCCCAAAGAGGAAGCCCAACAAACTGGGGTGTGTCAGAACAGATATATACATACTCATGTGTATCTCATACATACTCATATCTCATTTGCAAGCAGCAAGCTGATTGGTTACATGCTGTTCAGCACTTGTTGATTACACAGTCCTGCCTCAGTTTCCCCATCTAGTTTCCCACACATTTGTTCTCACACAGACGGGGTAAACACTCATGCAGCTGGGAACTTGTTCCCAAACACACAGATAACAACAAGGTCATTTTCCGATTAATACCACCATTACGCCCTCTCCTGGAGTCGACTCAGAAGCGTAAATTCGCCCCCTAGTTGTTGCCCATCACAATTTCTTCCGGTCCTAACAGGCAGTAATATGTGTACTTGGCATTTCAAAGGGGTTAATTTTCCAAAGTTGAAGAAAATGAGTGAAATTGATTGTGAGGCAAAATTTTAGACTGTAAAATGTGAAATAAAATTGAGATATCTTTAAGAAGAGTTTATAGATGGCCTAAATGCCAGAGTTAAGAAAGAGGACGAGGGCAAGGCAAATATCCTATCCTGGTGAAGTGAAGGTACCAATTAGAAATTAAAAAAACAACATATTACAAAAGAAAAAGCGAGAAATAAATTCCAAAGCAATATAAATAAGAAGTTATAAAAATGTAGAAAATGATAAGGATAACTAATGATAATGGCTGACCGGACTAAGGCTAAACATTTTTGGAAGTATATTAGGAACAAAATTAAATCCTAGCAATGGTATTGCCCCACTGCTAATTGGAGATTATAAAGTTGTTAATGATGCAGAAAAGTTTAGTCACTTGTGTCTGTTCTGTATTGTTAAAGAAAGTTAGCTCATGTAACCATTTTGAAGTTCCTGTTGGCCCTTATCTCAAAAGCCAGCACAGCACATACCAGAGGAAGGGGGGGAGAAGGGGCCTCCAGGGGATACTTGAAACTGCTGTTGACCAGACAAAGGCAGGGGAAGCCTTAACACTGTTTGAACTAGATAAGCTCATAACCGTGGCATTAGCACATGAGCACGAGCATAATACCTACAAGGGATAGATGGGAGATAAGAAAGCTGCCCCTCCATAGGCTGTAAGTCCCAATGCACGCGGTGTAAGTCCCGATGCACTACTGAGAAGTATATGATCCATGCTTTGTCTGTATTCAGTGTCCTTCCTGGATAGCAGGGAGTACCACACAGCGCTGTGTAATAAACTTGGTATCTTCGTTAAGACTCTGCATTTTTGGATTGGTTCCTGTGCCTCAGCCTAGATTCGAACTCTCCGTGACTGGTGGGTATAATTCGTAACAGTTTTCGGGCTGCATGGCCTATAGGCATAATTCACAGTAGTTTTCAAGCTGTACGTGACCCTAAGGTGTAATCCATAGCAGTTCTCTTGGACCGTGTGTGTGACCTGTGAGTGTAATTCGCAACAGTATTTGGAAAGAAGCAAGATGATATATTTGTATAACAAAAGGATGATGTGTTTTCCAATACTTTAGTAACTATGGAAGACGTTAAATAACATCTACCAAAAAAAAATCAGTATTTTTTAAATCAGCCAATTTACAATGTGCACCAAAGATCCCTAAACATGTTGACTGAGAAGATCTCTGGCTCACTGATGTAATTTTTTTAAAATTAATTAACTTAATGTTAATCTTGAAATACTGAGGAATATGCAGAAGATGGAATAAGCATTTTTCCCGATATTTGAAAAAGCAATGCATGAATCTGATGAAGTGGGTTCTAACCCATGAAAGCTTATGCCCACATACATTTGTTAGTCTCTAAGGTGCCACAAGGACTCCTCAGTACTTTTGCTGATAAAGACTAACATGTTACCACTCTGATTGTACTACAAGTCTTGAGCCATATGTTACAACACATGATCATTGCCTAATTATTTTAACATTTGAAATTGAACAAAAAATGCTTATAAAGCCCATTGACTCTCAATTTTCATGAACAGAATAGCATTTGACCCAGTATGATAAACAAATACAGTACAGGTTCAAGAATAGCAGCCGTGTTAGTCTGTATCTGTAAAGAAAGCCAGGAATACTTGTAGCACCTTAGAGACTGACTAGTTTATTTCAGCATAAGCTTTCATGGGCTATAGCTTACTTCATCGGATGCCCATTACCAATACAATACAGTTATTCTATCATATGTTTGTGGTGTATATATGTATATTATACTTCAAAAGGAAAATATGCTTTTTGAACAGAAAAGTCTTATGTGTGTATATCTATAAAACATTCTTTGGAAGGGCACTAATGTAAGCAGGAAGTTAGGAGAAGATATTAACTGTTAAGTCTTATAGTTTGGGACTGATACCAAGAGTTAAAACATGAGATAAAATAGATTAATGTGCATGGCTACTGAAGATTAACTTAACTATCTTCAGACAGTGTTATCTGGCTAAACTTTGACATACAAAAGTAATCAGTGTTGGTTTTGGCTCCCTAGTTTGTTATTACTAATACTCCTATGATCACGCAAAAAACAGGCTTAGGGTTATATTTCTGAGAAGCTGACCTAGCATTAATATAAGATCCATATATATTCCTCATCTTTGGCTGTGATTCTGTCTTAATTATCTCATAAGCTAAACACCATCAGGATGGGTTAGTATTTGGGTGACATTTAAGGAACATCTGGAGAAAGTGGCAATATTTACTTGTTACGACTATTTTCTCCTTTCTCACTCTGTACTGAACTACTGTTGCAGAATAGCACAATGCGGAAGGATGTTGTTTGAGGTGACATCTTTGGATGAGAAAGGGGGTCCGGAATATAGTTTGGAAAATCTTTTTTGGACAATAGCAAAGTCACTGAAAAATGCATTTTCCAATGCACTGAAACTATTTTCAAATTCAGGTCAAACTAGGCAATTTTGTTCTGCAGAAAAAAAAAATCTATAAAAGTCAAAAAAAAGGCTCATTTTGGCCATTTGGTCATTTTGACCACCAAGTATTAGAAACAAGTTTATCACTTCATAAACTCAACTAAAGTTTATTTTATTGATTAATCACTGATTTAAAACAAACTTATTTCCAAAGTGAATGAAGATTTATATGATGTAGCCTTAAATTCATTATGTAAGTTGCATCAAATTTGTGGATTTAAAACATCATTAAAGAGAACTCACTTGACTCATCAGCAATCTTGAGGATACATAATGCTCTTATTTTTAAAGCATTCTCAAATAGAAATAATATTCTGCTTGCAAAACTAACTCCTAAAATGTATAGTAAATTATGTCCCGTATGTTCAAAGAACATAAGCTTTAGACTATAGATACAAGTATTTAGTATAGCTTCTTCCAGCTAAAATGTCTGCAGTGATGCAAATATTTAGAAATTTCTTAGTCCACAATGTCAGCGATAAAATAAGAAACAACATTATTCCAGACAATAGAACAATTGGTGCCAGTATTTTCAGCTACTTTGCCACAGGAGTGTAATTCTCTGTTGCTTCATCCTTAGATTGCAATATTGAGTTCATTATTTTTCTTGATTATATCACTTCAGCAAATTTGACATGCTCATTAAATACACAGGACCTGATTCTGGTCTCACTTCGCTGATGTTAATGAAGTTACACACCAGTGAGATTTACTCATGGCTTATGACAGTTTTCATTAAGTAGTAGGGCTACCCCATTCACAGCTTCTGGTACTTGTGGGAGAACAGAGGCTGAATCTGAGATGAGTCCCTAAAGAAACAAGTAGTTAAGAAAGGGTAGGAAGTAGGCAGATCTGTGGTTCTGGATTGTCCCCCATGTGGCTGCCAGCACAGCTGGGTGGATACTTAGCAGGGAATATGTTGCACCCTATAAAATAATGTAGAAGTTATGCCCAGAGCAAGCCTTTTGGAGAATTAGTACCTCATAGAGGTAACTATGTGGCACAGTGTTTACAGGGGCTGTGCCAAAGGGCATTAACTAGCTCTAAACCTTGACGTATCCTACAATAATTTCTTCTGCATAATGAATTGATGCGGATAGTGCTCTCTTCCACACACATTACTAGATATATTAAAATGAGAGCCTTAAATTATTATTATTTTTATATTATTTATTCTATAGCCTAAGCAGAGGATATAATGAAAGGGGAAGGGAAGAGGGCAGGAGCACAGAGACTGTCTAGCGAAAACTATTAATAAGATTGTCTGCCAAATGGAAAAACCCCTCTTTCAAAAGATGTTTACTGTCTTTTCCAAAGCTATTTAGTGGATTTTTTAAAAAACATGTGTAGAGTTACATTGGTCTTGGTAAATGGAAAGTCTGATTTTTTTAAAACTCCTGCTTTCATTTAGTGGGAAGTCTAATTTGTATAACCCAACTGCTTCTGTTGCTTGGAAAGTATTTTTGTTATTAGCTTAGTAATGTCTTTAGGTCTCACCATATCAGAGCTGGGACAAAAACCCACAACTTTATGTAAAAACTGAACTAAATTCAGTACAGGAATTTTTCTTTTTGTTCCTGGACTGTACTCAGAACATTTGGATTGTCATGTTGTGAGACAAACTTTCATCCTCAGTCCAAAAATAAAGGGTCAGACCCTGGCCCTCACTGTAGTTGCTTTGCATAATTCTAATAGTGCAAAACAGAGCAAAAGCTGGTCTTAGAGGTCAAATGAGAATTCTTTTAGATCAAGAAGGTTCCTTCTCTGAACTACCCTTATGTCAATAGTTCTCTTGTTCTCCCCTCCCCTCGCATCCCCTGCGGGATGTATGTTAGGGGAAGGGGTCTTTGTGCTCTAGCCATATGCCACAAATAGCTCCCCTTGAAGGCCATTTCAACTCTCTGTAAATCAGAGTACTGCATAATCTGCTCTGATTTACACTGAACTAGCCTCCCACCTCAGTGAATGAGTGGATGCAGGGACATTCAGACCATGTAAAACCACATTTACAGTAGACTCTCAATTATCCAGCATCGGGTTAACCGGGTTGTGGGTTAACTGGGATGCCACCCCAAGAAAAAAACCTACCACCAGGGCACAGAGCGGTCAGGAAACAGGGCCCCCTGGCAGGGGGGAAATGGGGCAATTTGCTCCAGGCCCTGGGCCCCGCAGGGCCCTCACAGTACCCAGCAGTGCTCCCGGTTTTCGGCGGTACTGGGGCGGGAGAGGGAGGAGGCACAGACCGCCCTGCGCCCGGGTGGGGGGTGGTGCTCCGGCTGCCCTGTGCCTGGGGAGGGGGGGCTGCCGGCCACCATTTTAATTGTTACTCACCTGGCAGTGCTCCGGGTCTTTGGCAGCGAGTCTTTCGCTTGTTCTGGGTGTGTTCAGCAGCACTGAAGGACCCGTTGCCGTACTGCTGCTGAAGACCCTTTGCTCGCTCCGGGTCTTCGGTGGCATTTAGGCAACAGGTCCTTCATTGCTGCTGAACACACCTGGAGAGAGCGAAGGACCCGCCGCCGAAGACCTGGAGCGCTGCCGGGTGAGTAACAATTAAAAAGTTGGCTGGTGCACCCCCCCCACTTCCCCAGTGCAGGGTGGCTGGCACACCGTCCCCACCCCTCCCCCCAGGGTGCGGGGCATCTGGCACATCCCTCCCACCCTCTCCCCCCAGGGCGCAGGGCAGCTAGCACATCACCCCCACTCCCCCATATTTCCTATGGCTCTTGATTATCTGAGATTTTATTAACCAGGATTAATTTTTTTCCTATCATCCCAGATAATCGAGAGTCTACTGTACTTCATTCTTACTCCTCTTCTGCCAGGCATCGAGGGTCGTTTTATTTATAAACTGTCCTTCATAAAACCTGTAGGAGCATAGGATTATATTGGCTTCCGTACTACTCTTGATCCAGCTGCTTGCTTGGAGTCTGATGTGGCCTGGGCCCATCTTTCTTGCTTGAACCTTCTCAAGTCAACTGGGGAGGTGAGGCTAGCATTGAAGCATACGATAGTGCTGTTGTGACCATTTCCTATATGGATGCCCAACCTTGCCCTCCCTAAGTGCACAGAAGCCAGTCAAATACTTGCCCTCACCAATCCCCAGCTTTCCAGATGTGCTCAGCTCTTCCTACATTGAAGTTCTATACATGGCTGAATGTAGTTCCAAGGTATATAAAGGAAGAACTTTGCTACAGCTGTGAATGGATAGTCTTCCCAAAGCATTTGGCCAAATTCTACACTTAACTGGTGATGCTAATACATACAAGGGCCTGAATCTCTGTAATTCCTATTGGCTTCCTTGAAAACTGACACCACTTAGACCCTAGAGGAGGAAATATAAGGCATAAGCCAAGCCCTCCTAAAACTTACTGTGAGTTTTATTAAGAACGCTTTAAGTGGCATAAGGCTGCCTTGTCATTGCTACAGTAATTACAATTGTAAATACTAGCAACTCAGAAAAAGTTCTTTCAAGGTTGCCATAAACGTGTCTTAACTCTGTCCCCTTGTCTGTGTGTGTAAACTTGGTCTATGTATACCTTATGACATGGTTTAATTGCATGACCTCACTATATGCACAACATAAAACTCTACTGCCCCCTGCAAAGAAGTGCGTTTATTTTACATTATACTGTAATATTTGCCACACAGTATGTCACATCGTTCAGTATTGTAGGATCATGTACAGAAAGATCCTGTTGCAATTAGTAATGTGCTGACCTCAAGTTATTAGAGGTTTGGATGAACATCCAAATATTCTGATGCTTATCTAAACTCTCTGAGCCCCCTAATGGCCCCCTCCTGTGAACCTTCCTCCCTGACATGCTTTGTTGTGGGACGATTTTCCACTCCCTGTTTGGCAGCAGAATATTAGAGTAAGCCAGTTTAAGAATTCAATCCAGCCAAAAATATTAGCTCTTTCTCTGAAGTGAAGCTGTCCCCTGTGCCTCCCCCCTTCATTTTCATTTGTGTTTGCAACTGGACCTGGCACCTTTTCACATTAGTTGGCTTCCTTTGAGCCTACAGTTATCCTCCCAACATTTGGAAAGGGAGATCACAACCTCCTCTGTGCCAGAGACCTTACACTAACACTATCACCATCCAGCTCTGCCTTCTCCCAATTCTAAGTTCAGTTTCTCTCTTCTAAGCACCACTCCATCACTGTCCAAGCAATAATTCTAACAACTAGAGCTGGCTGAATAATTCACAATGGATATCTTCTCTTTTTTGTTGATGTACTATGCAGGAACTCTGGGACTTTCAAGTTTAGTAATTATTGGACATATTTTTCTGCAATTAAGAGTCAGGCTATAGGTCATTTATGGGGTATGTCATTGCATGCAATAAATTATTTTAAATTCAAGCTACTTGAGTGGACACTGGAATAGCTCACATGACTATTTCTATTTTATCAGTGTCACTCTTAAATCACCTTTCTGGTTTGAAAGTGAGGAATACTTGTAGCACCTTAGAGACTAGTTTATTTCAGCATAAGCTTTCGTGAGCTATAGCTCACTTCGTCGGATGCATAGAATGGAACCTTTCTATGCATCCGACAAAGTGAGCTATAGCTCACGAAAGCTTATGCTGAAATAAACTAGTTAGTCTCTAAGGTGTGTGGCAGGGTGTGGGCCTCTAAGGTGTAGTCTCTAAGGTGTGGGCCTGACCCAGCCTGCCACCCCTTTAAGAGGAGAAAAGCCCTCTGTAAACCTCCCTTGCAGAAAGCCTAATCAGCCACCTGGGCTGCAGGGCAATCAGCCTGGATGGGTTGCACCTGGCAGCCTCCTCAGGGGGATAGAAGCCTGCCAGGCAGGAAGCCCAGGGTGGTGGTATGGTAGTGTGGAGTGAGAGAAAGAGCTGTGTAGAGAGCTGTACTATATAGAGCTGTAAGCTGTAGAGCTGTAAACTGAAGAGCTGAACTATAAAGCTGTGTATATTGGTGGTGGGGCCTTGCACTGTGAAATAAAGAGCACTGTTGGAGCCAAAGAAGAGTTTCCTGCCTGTGTTTGAAGAGGGGTGAGAAGGCGATCTGCTACAGGTGCTACAAGTATTTCTCGCTTTCTTTACGGATATAGACTAACACAGCTGCTATTCTTGAACCTTTCTGGTTTGCCACTGCTTGCATCTGACGAAGTGGGTATTAGCCCACAAAAGCTTATGCTTCAAAACTTTATAGTTTAGTCTTTAAGGTGCCACAGGACTCTTTGTTAACCTTTCTGGTTTGAAAATTCATGGATAAATATTTGCTCCCCTCAAACATGATGCAGTATTTGCTTGATATTTGTTGTTTTGGGCCCAACCCAGTGAAAATGTAGGCATAAGAGTTCAGTCGGGCAGCCCATGTGAATAATCTCATTAAGTTCAATGGGGCTACCTCTGTGCTAATCAGAGCTGAACTTGTGTAGTCTGAAGTAAGAATTTACTGGCAATTCTACAGATATTTTTTTTTTGATAAGAAAGAAATTTGGCTAGACAATGCTACAGATATCATTGTAATTAAATTACAATTAGATTTGCCCATTTACCTTGCTTTATTCTAGAAATAAGTTGTCCTTTCTCTGGTTCTTGTCAGAGAGAAAGACGAAGCCTCTGAGAAAAAATACTCAGTCTTCAGACCAAGTTAATTATCTTTTATGAGGTAAATTAACACCTGATGAAAGACCATTGGCACTCTTGGAGTTACACCTTTTTTCATAGAATCATAGAATATTAGGGTTGGAAAAGACTTCAGGAGGTCATCTAGTCCAACCTCTTGCTCAAAGCAGGACCAACACCAATTAAATCATCCCAGCCAGGGCTTTGTCAAGCTGGGCCTTAAAACCCCCTATAGATGGAGATTCCACCACCTCCCTAGGTAACCCATTCCAGTGCTTCACCACCCTCCTAGTCAAATAGTGTTTCCTAATATCCAACCTAGACCTAACCTACTGCAACTTGAGACCATTACTTCTTGTTCTGTCATCTACCACATCTGAGAACTGCCTAGCTCCATCCTCTTTGGAACCACCTTCAGGAGTTGAAGGCTGTTATCAAATCCCCCCTCACTCTTCTCTTCTGCAGACTAAACCCCAGTTCCCTCAGCCTCTCCTTGTAAGCCATGTGCCCCAGCCTCCTAATCATTTCCGTTGCCCCTACTGGACTCTATCCAATTAGCCCACCTCCCTTGTGTACTGGGAACCAAAACTGGATGCAATACTCCAGGTGTGGCTTCACCAATGCTGAATAGAGGGGAATAATCACTTCCCTTGATCTGCTGGCAATGCTCCTACTAATGCAACCCAATATTCTATTAGACTTCTTGCCACAAGAGTACACAGCTTCTTGTCCACTGTAATCCCCAGGTCCTTTTCTGTGGAACTGCTAATTAGCCAGTCGGTCCCCAGCGTGTAGCAGTTCATAGGATTCTTCCTTCCTAAGTGCAGGACTCTGCACTTGTCCTTGTTGAACCTCAGATTTCTTTTGGCCAATCCTCCAATTTGTCTAGATCACTCTGGACCCAATCCCTACCCTCCAGCGTATCTACCTCTTCCCCCCATCTTATTGCCATCTGCAAACTTGCAGATTAATCCCATCATCCAGATCATTAATAAAGATGTTGGACAAAATCAGATCCAGGACCAACCCCCGGGGCACTTCGCTTGATACCCGCTGCCAACTAGACATCAAACCATTGATCACTACCTGTTGAGCCCAACAGTCTAGCCAGCTTTTTATCCACCTTATAATCTATTCATCCAATCCCTACTTCTTTAATTTGCTGGCAAAAATGTTGTGGGAGACTATTAAAAGCGTTGCTAAAGTCAAGATATATCATGTTTACCAGTTTCCCCATAGCCAAAAAGCTTGTTATCTCATCATAGAAGGCAATCAATCAGGTTGGTCAGGCATGACTTGCCCTTGGTGAATCCATATTGACTGTTCCTGATAACCTTCCTCTCCTCCAAGTGCTTCAAAGGGGATGCCTTGAGGACATGCTCCATGAGTTTGCCGGGGTCTGAAGTGAGGCTGACTAGACCGTAGTTCCCTGGATTCTCTTTCTTACCTTTTTAAAATATGGGCACTATATTTGCTTTTTTCCAATTGTCCAGGACCTCCCTGGATTGCCAAGAATTTTCAAAGATAATGGCCAATGAATCTGCAATCACATCATCCAACTCCCTCAGCACCCCTTGGGTGTATTAGATCTGGACCTATGGACTTGTGCATGTCTGGCTTTTCTAAATAGTCCTTAACCTGTTCTCTCTCCACTGAGGGTTGCTCACCTCTTCCCCATAGTGTGTTGTCCAGTGCAATTCATTCTTTTCTAACCCATTCTTCAATTTATGTATCCTCCTTTGTGCCTGATTCACAGAAGATAAGAGTCTTCTTCTTTGTCTCCCAAATAGGTGATATAAAGCTGTAGAAGCTAATGCTTTAAGATCTGGCTGAAGATCCATCTTCAGTGGTCGGCAAAAGACAAATACACCTACTCCGGTTTGAGTACCTGTAATAAATTGGTCTCTTCTCTGATAGCATCATGGAATCTAGAGTCCTCCACAGCACTAACTCAAAGCTAGAATAAGGAGGGGTTAAAAAACAAACAAACAAACAAACCCACACCACACCATATACCAAGCAAAAAGAAATAGCCAGAGCTACAAAAGACTTTTCTTTTTGAAAACAGCTTTGGCTAAGCAACATGTCATCTGTCTCAAGCATGCTTGAGTATTTGGCCATAATTTTTTTTAAGTATTCCCTTTCCACTCACTGTGGTCTCCTCAAGGATGTTTAGATAATATCTTTGAGATTGGCCTGTGTTGACATGTTAATAGGGCAATCCCTCCAAGATGCATTCCCAAGATAACAGCAAACAATGTATTTAGACAAGAGGCATCAAGTAGAAAGGATATAGATATAATAAGAGACATCAGGTCTGTTTGGAAAGGCCATTTCAGTGGCTTAATTCAAAACTAAAAATCATACATTCAGATACAGAAAGTAAAAAAATTCAGATCTGGCAAACTGACCACCATTGAACATGTTAGAAAGAACATCACAGCCAAACCATAAATGTAAACTATACAAATATCTTAATATAGTAGATCAAAACTGTATAAGGATTAAAAACCTATCTAACTCAGAGTAGATAAAATATAAATGGAATATTCATACAAAGTGCCCAAATTAGGGCTTAGTCAAAAAGGAGAAAAATCTGGGAAGAGGAGCATTGATTTGCAAGCCAATAAAGAATTCCCAGTAGAAATATTATTACTAACAGTGAGGCAAGATCCAAAATTAGCGAAGACACACCATCAGTTATCAGTCTTAAAAAGAACCTACCCTCCAAAATTAACTCATTAAGAAAAGATGGGGTTGTTACCCACTGCCCAAATACAATTCATGCAGCTGCTTCGCTTCTTCCAAAGTTCAGTCTGCCAAGGGTTTTAACCCTGAAGAGGCACTCAACATACTCATTGAAATAAGCCCTGGAAGAAAGACATTGGCCCAGATTCATTCCTGTGCTAATGCAGGAGGCAAGGGAGGGCAGTGATTGGTACACAGCAGGATAGCCGAGTGGATTAATGCAGAGGCCTTAGCCACTTCTCCTGCTGTTCCAACATTTCTCATTTTTCAATGACAGTTCTTTTGAACAGAAAGTTTCCAACAAGCTCAATATTTCATTCCAAACAGTGAAATTTAGATCCTTGAATAGATCTTTAGCTGTCCTTCCTTGGTGCTACAGGCTGTGTATCACTGTTTTGTCCTTACATTTTAAAAAAAAGAGGCTCTAATATTTTAAATGGGAAATTTGATTAACTTGATGCTTGTGGCAGCAATTTGTTTTCTTTTCTTAGTTTAGGGTAGAAGGAGTGAGAACTAGAGAAGAAGGAACAACATGGGTAGCAGCATATAATACAAAGCTCTCCTTATGTATAGTCTAGCAGACAGATCATACCAACTTTGCACAGCTCTAGTCACTTGTATCCACACATCTGAAAAAGAAGAATTTATCAAGCCAATATTGGCTTCCTTGCTCCAAGTGTAGAGGCCTATCAATTTCCATCTCTTGGCTAGCTGCTTTGTAATAAATATAGGCCTGGTGTGTAATGAAAGCCAGCTGACTGGTTCTCAAGGTATAGATGCCTTCTTTTCTTTTGATTCCAGCCAAGATTATTTTTACTCTTTATAATCTGTCACAGCTGCCAAAAATTCATCTTATCTTTGCATGAGGTATTAACAGCTATTATGGTAGCAGGGGTCAGACACTCAGTGTCAGATGAGCTGCTAAAAAGAAACAGTGCAAGAAAACAGTTTACCAAGGAGAAAGCCTCAGATGAGTTGTATTTTGTTATTAATCCAAATTGCTTAATGTGCAGATATGCTTTGGCTGTGTTGCTGACAGAACAATTTCTGATATCCCAGAAAGAGAGGGGAAGATTGCCGGGCGGAGAAGGAAATCATGGGGATTTTAATTCATTTGGCTGATTGTAGAGGAATTTCAGTAGTTTTGATGAAGCTCAGTTTTCAGTGCAGCAGCCTGCCTCGTTGGGCTCCAGAACTCTAATGAAGAAAGCTCTAATGTAAATACTCCTTGCAATTTCAACACTCCTGTCATCTCAGATGAGGTTCCCTGGTCCTAGTCATAACATACTAATAAAAAAGCAACAGTGCACAGTTTTCATTTACTTTACAGGAAGCCAGCAGTTACCCAGAAGAAAAACAAGCTGAAAATATCCTCTTCTCAGTGCAAGCATGTAGATAACAATGACAGATACCAGTAGTTTTAGTACCTTTTAAAATTATGATGGCATAAATATCCACTGGAAATAGCTCTGTAATCTTGTCAAGAGGGGAAGATCTTGTGTGTCTAAGAACAGTGTAAAGTTAAAAATGGGAAAATAAATATTTGCTTTTTGATAGTACCTAGAGGCCTGGGACACACACTGCTTTCTGCCTTATACACACATAACAAGGCTTTGTTTACCATTGTAAATAAATCCTTTCAGAGGCTACCAAGCAATCAGTTTAATAAACAAACTGAGAAATAATGGCATAAAATTCAAGAGCTGTTTTGTAAAAGAATGTTTCACTAGGCTTTTTAAAATGCTACTAATATAGTCAGCTACAAAACCATTCATAAATAATTTCTAGTATAATCCAAATTTATAAATAATTTCAGATATTGAAAACTATCAAGGAATTGAATATTCAGAAAACTGGTTTATTTTTAGACAAAGTTAATTTAGGAATTCTACATCAGATATACTGCAGCCTGTGAGATATGACCATTAACTTCAACATCTCTTAGAGTAGGCCATAGTGAATTTGTAAATAATTATAATTTCCTTAGCAAAGTTAGTATTTGGTCCTCAAACAGCCCACCCTCTGGAAAAATATATATGACAAAATAAGTTTTAACTCTATGAGTTAAAGGTGACTATATCTAGACCTACATCAATACATGTCTCACTGCTTGCAGAAAGCAACAATTCACATTATTATTTTTTTCAAAATCCTTACATCACCACTTCTTTTTTTGTTCAAGGGTCAAATGTTTTTCTATGATACCAGTGTATTTTCACCTGAGAAAAAATTATTAAACAATGCACAAATTTTCAGCCTTCTGAATGTATTATTGTAAAACAATTACACCACAAAAATAATCACTAAATACATAGATCAAATTTTAATCAATGTATTACTAATTCACTTCACCACTTCAGATTAATGACTAGAAAGAGAATCATTGATTCTTGGCAAATAGTTTGCAATCAAAGATAATTTTAAAAGAAATATTGATACCAGACCAACTCCCCACCCCCAAAACGCCCAAACCCTGCTATGTATCACAGAACTTTGGGGGTATCAAAATATGAGCTTAGAGCCAGTTTTGAATTTTACAGCTAGAGCCTAGATAAAGAAACCTCAAGTATAACAAGAACAGAAATCCATTTTGTTTAGGTCATTTACAATTAATAAACACAGTTAAGTTTTAATTATTTATAACAGCCAATTATATACCATCAACCCCTAGGTTGGGCCTCAGAATTCACCCAGGCCTCTATTCTGCTTTGTCCATGTGTTCCACCACATCAGTCCAGTCATAAGAGACTCAGACAGTCCATCCCTTCCACAATGGTCAATGAACTGAATAGGGGAATGAACACAAATAAATTATCCCTCAACTGTAGTAAGGCTCTCTTCCCTCAGAGGAGAGCTTGTTGAGCTATGTCCCCAGATAAAGTCACAGGAAAATATAAAGGAATACTCCCCTCAAAAGATGAGTCAGCGCCAGCCTGCTTGCCTGCCCACTTCCTGCAGAAAGGAGCTACAAGGCAGCCACTAAACAAAGAGCTCCTAGCTTCAGCTTCCAGGAACTGAGAACTATACATCTAACCTTCTCTATAACTTACCATCAAAATAACCTGGGTTTTATCCTTTTAAGATTTTCCCTGTAGGTCTGACATCTCTCACAGACGTGGTCAGGCAAGGCTGTCTTGAGTCCTGCATTAGCTTATTAACCCAGCATTGCCCAGTGTAGTGTTTGTATATCCTATCACATATACTAGTATATATTCAATAGGATTCTTAGAAGTAAGAGATCTTACTACAAAGTCCACAATGCAATCTTTGCTGAGAGGTGGAAAGAGTGCAAATTATGGGGTGAGCAGATAACTAAAGTTCTCCTGTATTATATAAAATTACTAGACTTTGTACACAAATATCATAGAGGCACATCCAGAGCCATGCTTGGTGGCTGCAGAGGTCCCTTGGTGCTGTACCCAGTGTGACACTGCTCTGCAAAAGGTTGAATGTGAAGGGCCCATGCAAGAAATGAACATATTATGTGCAGAATTGAGCCCTATTAGATGTGAAGGTAAGAAAGAGAGTTTGGAGGAGAGTTGGAAAACAGGGTCTGCAGTTATGTTGCTCCTCCCATCCTCTTCCCCAGGTAGGGGGCATGTAACAAGCATAAATTTCACTGACGGAGCTAAAATAGCCCTACAGAGACTCTGAAGCCTTCCACTCATTTGGATGGTGGTTCAAAGTAATTTTTGTCTTTATCATTTGGAACAAGAGTTACACATATACCAGGAACCTGACTATACATGGAAGTCTGATCTTTTTCAAAGTATGCTGATAAAAGGAAGACAATATTCATGAGCATTCCAGTTGAATTCATGGTATTGAGACATGAAAGTGAAAAATCTGAGGTCCCCAGCAGGAGTAATGAAAGTGAGATACATGCACCTAGGTAACACTGCACTTTGTACTGTGAGTGATGATGACAGGCAAACAGAGTCCTGAGAAAATTTACCCAAGATGTTTTATACATTATAATTGAGATAGAGGCAAAATGGTAGTAAGGGTCAACTTAGCCTGACCCTAGCCCCTGAGGCCTTCTTGACTGGGATGCCTTTTCTGAAAATAGGATCAGGTGAAGTTGGCTTTATTAAAGGTCATAGTGAAACAAGATATTATTGTGAGGCAAACCACAGAACTCCTATTACCCCAGCAATGGTAACAGAAAGATCCACTTGTTGAAAACCATGCAGGACTCAAAATGCCTGCATGATAACATAACATAACTTAGTAAGATTTCATTACAGTAGTTTACTATATCCTAATATAAGGGACACTCAGAAATGAACATGTATTATTCAATGACTCACCCTGAGTCCAGAAGGGTAGATGCCAGGGTGTTCTTGATAGAGCCGCCTTTGGAGAGCTGCAAGGATTCTTGCCAGCCCAACCAGTTTTGTGTTGGACCGGCTGATTCATTGCTCTTTGAGTCCTGACAGGATCCAGAATTGTGTGGCAAAGTTTGACAATCCCTCACCCTCTTCTTAAGAGGGGTTTACAAGGAGGCTGGGTTTCCTTGTTTAAAAGTAGGGGGGGGAGGTCAGAGAAGGGGTTGAGCACGATCAAGGGCCTAGAAAAACACATATTTGAAAAAGAATATGAAAGAGTAGAATTGTTTAACTTAGGATATGAATGAGGGGATATATAACAATCATAAATGAGTATTTCACTGTTGGAGCTTAAGTAGCCCTTGAGTGGCTCTGCAGGCACTCCACTAGCGTGGATGGTGAATACTAATACAAGCATGAAGATGGTAGATTACAAGCTTGTGTTCTCCCTGTCTCAGAACACAAGACCAAAGGGTGGGGACATTCAGTTAAATTGCAAGGCTCGGGGTTTCAAAACTAATAAAAGGAAATGCTTTTTTATCGAATAAGTTGACTGTGGAACTCATTGTCACAGGAAACTGTTGAAGCCAACATCTTAGTACAATTCAAAGAGTAATTGGAAATTTACATGGGTATCAAAAATATCCAGTGTTATAATTCTAACAATTTTTTTGGAAGGAATATTAAAGTTCATGCTTCAGGGTTTATGGTCTCTAACTATTAGAGACCAATAAGAAACCTAACGCGTGGGATAAATTAGCCCAAATCTGCCTATGGTGGAGTTCTTAAATCTTTCTCTATAGCATATGGTACAGGACCTTCTCAGAGATAGGATACTGAATTAGATGGACTCTGGGTCCAAATAAAGATGAGAATTCCTGTGTTCCCTTTGGTGTCCCATTTCTTCCCATCATGGCTCCCACACACCCTTACATGCACTATGCATGTAAATTAAGCTCCTCTTTATTGGTGATTGCTGGAGGTGGTTGGAAAATGGTTTACATTTCCATGGGAGATTTTGAAGAAAACTAAAAGCAAATTATTTAATCTAAATTTTCCATCTAAAATTTCCACTTCATTATAAATCAAACCCTGATTTTTTTTCCAAAATACTACTGAGCTACTACATGGAAATTGTAATTCCGGTGCTTCATGCCCTCATTGTCTGGCTATACCAAAAGAAGGGCAGGAGACATTTAATAGGGATTTAGTAAGGCTGTGACTTTACTATTAGATCTCTGGGACTATCCAGCAGATAAAAGTGTACAGTGCAGGTAACTCCATGTTTATTCCAAAATTACCCAGCGGGCTTCTGTTAGCTTCCCCTCTTTTTCCATTTCTGGGACCTTAGCTTCATAGAAGAGTTAAGGTGGGCTAGACGAAAGGAGGAGAGGGGTTGGCTCCCTGCCATACCAATCATAGTAGCCCACCTCCACAATTACGTTCCTTTAATGAACACCACCTGCACTGGCCATCCACCCTACACTTAAAAAACGAGTTGCAACATACAGTCTACCACCCTTCATGCCATGTATGAACAGAACTCTTCCTGAACCTGCTGTGGGGAAGGCAAAAACACCCCAACTGTCATCGAGGCCAACCTGGTGGTGTAGCAAAAATTCATTCCCAGCCTCCCTAAAGAGGCGGCTAGTGCAATACCCACAGCAGGTCTTGACCAGACCTGGTATTTCACCACCTAAAGGAGAGAGAGGGTGGGTGCTGCCTTAGCCTGCTCCATGTAAAAAGGGGGCTTCACTCACAGAGCTGCACCTTTTAAACCCTTCCGCTCATGCAATTCCCAGGGGATGAGTCAGTCTTACCAGGCTGGACCCTTGTCCCCTTTTGTAGCAGTTTTCCTCTCCCCACATGCACAGCCAATAAGCAGTTTTTGTCATTCCAAATTCAGCCAAATCAGCTCCCCTACCTCTCCCCCAATGCTTAAAGGTGTGATGCTGTCATTCTCCTCTTCTGTGGGCCAAGTTCCCTGGCTAAACTACATCTTCCATGATGAATCACTGTCTCTCCTCTTGGTGCCAAGCTGCATCATGGAAGATGTAGTGTGGTTGGAAACTTGTCCCATAGAGGAGAATGGGGGAAAGAGAGAACCGAATGACAACTCCCACAAGGCACTATGAAGATATTTCCAATTTTTTTTATTTGTGTTTTTTTCTAATATAAAGTCAAACTTTCCTTGGAAAGCAGATCATTTTCACACAAAAAAAATCCAATTTTCCATCAAAAACAGCTTTCAACAAGCCTTAGTGCGTACGACTATATTTAGTATCTTTCTGTGTATTGAGGAGTTGATATTGCAGCTGAGTAAGTTCTATTTATTGAAATCTGCAACTGCAACTTTGAGTGTCTGATGCCTGCAGGATATTTCCTACAGAGATGCATTTCAAGCCAATTGGCAATTAAACAAATCTTACTAGGTCTCATCTCTCAATTTGGTAAATGGAAATTTAGGGATTTTGATATGTCGGGACAGTGCAAATCAATAGTAGATACTGCTAGGGGTTGCCCTGATTTTGCTCTAGTCTTCTTTATAAAGGTAGTGTTGTGTTATATATACTCTTGGCCTTACCACCTAGCAAGATCTGGCTCACTGGCTAGCTCCGTTTAGGGGCGGCTGGAGCAGATTATCATTCAGACCACAGGGGGTGTTCTAGTCAGGAGACTGGCTACAGCAGTTCCTACCTTTCCCACCCCCACCCCCATTTTTTCATTATTATTGCTACATTCAATAAGGTTGCACGGTATGTGCCATTCTTTCCAATCTGGCAACAGTAATACTAAGCAGATGATAGTTCCAAAATGCACTGTATCATATTTTGTGACTAACCCCATATCCCAAATAGGACATTTTGATCTTCCAGCTACTGCTGGGAATTTTTGCAGGAAATGAGAATTTTACATGTTCTCATAAACCTAAAAAAATGTCTGATTCTGTTTCATTCTCTCAGCTAAAGAACACCCATAGTTACTTGTTAGTTTTCTCATGTACATTTATTGAGCTGATAAAGATTGAAAGATGTACTGGAAGAAACGTTTTGGTTTATTTTACTTTGGCAGTAGTAAAAGAGTGGACCCCATTTTAAAAGCTTAAATAAAACCGGAATAAAAATAATTGGCATGTCCCAGATATAACTTAGATAGATAAATAGATATACACACACAAGTACTTTTCAGAGCTGCAGCTGGCCCTTGGTGCAGCTAGCCAACCCTCCTGTTTAAGTACATCAGCATTTAATCCTGCACACATTTTCTTTTTTTCTTTCTTTTGTGTGTGTGGGGGGGAGGCGAGGAATGTTAGGAAATTTTTCATAGGAAACAGGAGAACGCAGGTACAGTACATTGTTAATGAGAATGTGTGTGTGGGGGGGGGAACTTCCAGGGTGCCATAGAGATACATTAAATCACACAAGCATCAAGATAATATGTCCAAACATGTCATATCCCCTGCATAATTAATGGAATAAGTTCCTAAGATAATAAATGCTACAGGAAGTAGTTAGCGGTAGCTATAGGCCTTGTTTTAGTTCAGCGATTACATTAACATTTTCCTAAACTAGCTAACACTGTTTTTAGGAAGAGTTCACCAAATGGAAGTTGGATCATGAAACACAGGAAATCTGCTGAACCTTATGTCTTCTATTTTCCATTTGTTAAGCTCTAGCAAAGAAACAAAGTTATTTGCATAACAAAAACAAGCACTATTGTATCATTACTGTGGTGAAGTCAGCAGGTTACATTAAAATATTTGATGTCATTTCAATTGCTGCCTAAAACTTCTGTTAAAAATAAATAAATAAACCACTGAACGTTCTTTATCCACTATGCTTGGTTGAAGATAAGGTCATTTCTTGCCAACAGGCTATGACTGATTTTAATTAAACATTTTTATACCACTCATCTGCTGCTGGAGAACGTGTCATTAAAACACAGGAAACATTAATCTACAGATTAATGTCATAAAAAAACCCTTTTACACAACTTTTATTTCCAATTAAAAGTAGCTTACAAAATATTAACCCTTAGAAACCCTGCATTTTTCAGACCACTAGCCAAAGTGCAGAGTTCTCCAGTATGCTTCATCTGTTTCTTCACTCCACTATGACAATTTTGCCCCAGTGTAAATGCATCAGTTGGAGTTACATTTGTATAAAACTAGTCCACTTATGTGGCTTGAGCCCTGGGCATATAGGTCCACCAGTTCCAATTGGTGGTTTGGTAATCTTAATTTACAATGTTTTGTCTAATTCTTTAATGAATCAGGTTTCCAATATTTTTCATGGAACTGGCTGGTGATTACAACATAATGCTCTAAGTTTTCTGGGTTAGTGAGGAACATAATTCATAGTATATATCCAGTACATCTCTTTTATCAACCAATGTGGTCCATCTTGAAGTAATTGCTTTGGTCAGTGAAGGCATCTTTATTTTAACCCCATCTGCTTTTAAGACTGAGGATTTTTTTGTGGGGAGCAAAAAGGGTAAAGAGTTAGAGATTGTTACCATCTTACCTATTTACAATAGGTGTGTGTATTTTGCCTTTGTTTGGATGGTACTATTCTGTCTTCCAGTTGTTTAAGGTTTAAAGACACTTAGCAAGGATTTTACATCCAGCATGACTAGACATAGATGGTCAAGATGATGCAACTATTGGCATATAAGTCGATCTTGATTTTTTATCTCCATGTGTATAAAGAAGTGGAAATATGTTCAATAATGTTTTCGGATACGCTACTAAAATAGGGGTGCCCCTAAAATGATTAGCTCTCTCTCTGTAAACAAATAGAGAAACAGTAACTGAAGTATATCGTTTGCCAGCATGTTATTCTTTTCTTTGCTTATTCGTATGTTTTTTTTAACTTCATAAAAATTTCTGTCATTGTCATAAGTATGAAGTAGCTTAGAATTACTGTTTTATCTGTGAAGGGTTAACCTGAACCAGAGAGGGAGATGACGTAATCAACGGGGAACAAAAGAAAGGGTTTTTACTTTCCCTTTCTCCCATTTCTTTCGTTCTCTCCTCCGCTCGCTCGGAGTCTGCCTGGGCGTTCCCCTGGCTATAGGAGGAATAACACTTATGTTTCTATTCTACATTTCTATAATCTTCTAAGAAAACCAAGTCAAGCAGTAAGTGATTTGTAAACTTGAACTGTATCACTTGATAATTGGTCCACGGAGTATCTTTGTTGTTAAGCTGTAGCAGTGGAAGAATTCCCAGAAAAGGGGGGAGGGGTCAGTTATACTATGTGATGCCAGTGAGCTGTTTTTCTATTGATTTCTGTACAAAGGGGTTAGGCTCCTTCTTTTCCTTTTATTAAAATCTTTCTTTTAAGAATCTGTTTGTTTCCATTGGATTGATCCTGGTTTGGATCGGGCACGTCTCACAGCAAGTGAGGGTTTGTGGTCTTTGTTCTCAAATCTCTCCCAGCTAACGGGGGGGATTTGGGAGGTATTATAATAGGGGTTCTAATTTACCCTGACCCATGGTTTTGGGGGCTCAAATTAGTGGTGGCAGCGTTTTAAAAGTTTTAAAAGTTTTAACCTAAGCTGGTAAAATAAGCTTGGGGGGTTATTTCTTCTTTCATGCAGGATCCCCACATCTTTACCCTAAAGTTCAGAGTGGGAAAATAGACCTTGACAGTCATCCAGGCCTCAACATCACACAAATAATCACTTAAAATGATAACACTCTTAAGAAAATGAGCAATCATTAGCATATGTTAGTAAATGTCCCAAAAAAACTTCACCTGGCTTCAAGTCTTGTTTCAAGTTTAAAACTCAACCCAGCCTGGAGAGTTTGCAAAGGTCCATGAGTCCATTTGAGCAAAACCGTGGCCCATTTTCAAGCAGTTCTTGGCTGATATATAGTTCTAGGTAAAGGGCATGCTTTGATATTGTAGGGAGGCAGTGTGGCCTCCCTCTGAGCTGGAGGGTAAACACTCTCTCAGCCAGAGTGGGCGGGCCCAGACCAAGCAGGCCCGGCACCCAGGAAGAGGAGGGGCGGAACAGGAAGTATAAAGGGTGGAGCCCCTAGCTCAGTCAGGGCAGCACCAGGGAGGGAGGCAGATGCACTGTGGGCTGCTCCCTCCACACCCTGCTGCTGAGCCAGGGGAGGCTCTGGACCCTGGGAACCCTGATCTAGAGGAAGGACAGGGGTTTCCAGACCTGCCTGCTGCAGAGTACCTGGAGGGACTCCCGGAACTCAGCAGTGACCTGTGGCTGACAGAGGCGGATGCTGTGGGGGAACCGGGGTTGCCAGCCGCAGAGTACCCAGAGGGACTACCGGAGCACAGCCATGACTCTTGGCGGACGGAGACGGACGCTGAAGAGGGATCGGGGCTGCCCGTGGCGGATGACCCGGATTCCTGCTGGTGCCCCCTTACCTGTGAGGTGCACCCCAACTCTGGACGGCGCTCCCCTGCCTGAGGGGGGTGCCACTGACTTGTTGCCACCACTCCCCTGCCTGAGGGGCGTGCCACTGACTCGTTGCCGGCGCTCCCCTGCCTGAGGGGCGCACCACTGATTCGGAACGGCACACCTCCTGACCCTAATTCCCCAGTAACAGGGAGGTATGACCAAGGCAGTCCCAAAGGGGAAGTAGCTCCCCACCGCCCCTGCGGCTTGGTGGACCTACTGACCCTCCTTACAGATATAAATATGATTAAAGGGTCTGAGTACAAAATCTGCATTCATTAATATATAGGGGCAGAAATTGCACTTGTGGTTATCCATTCAGTTCACACAGGTGCACACTTGATGCAGGTTACTGAGTAAATTCATAAATATTGACAGTGCAACAAAGGCAAAGAAAATTGGGCCAAGCAGAGAATAGATAGCCTTGCCTAGTAAGACCAATGCTGACATTCATGGGCAATATACTTTCTCCTTTTCTAGAGCGAGCAAAAAATAATGTAGTCTAACAAAGGACAGATAGAGAAACAGCATCCTGTAAAAGTCTTCAGAATTAAAAAAAAACTATCCCATATCGTTATCATCACTTAACAGTTTTATTGAGTGTCTTTAGTCTTTAACCCAAATTTTGACCTCAGCTCAGCCTCAAACATCTATCTTTCTAATCATATGGGAGTGGACAATCTTTAATGAAGTTTAAGGATCCTGTAGAGGTGGTCTGTCCTGTGCCAGTTTGCATGGCACTAATCTACCATGAGTTACAAAAAGTTTGTCAGTCAGCTACGGCAGGCACGCAGATCCTAAACCCCGCACACATGGCGAAACACCACACACACAGAAATTTGCACAGAAGATATTTTGTGCACACACAGCTTGTCAAAAATTTGCACAATTTTTTGCGCACGCGGCCTGTCAAAAATTAGAGGGAACATTGTGCTGACTCTGGTCATCTTCAAGTGAGAGAGGAACAGAGTGACAGAGGGGAAATAAGAAAGACAGCTGGAGTTCAGAACAGTATCCACATCTCTTTTTTTGAGTTTGATACTGTTCAATATTTTCATTAATTACTTGGATAATGGAATGGAGAGTATGCTTATAAAACATGCAGATGACACCAAGATGGGGGGTGGGGTTGTGAGCACTTTGGAGGACGGGATTAGAATAAAAAATGTTCTTGACAAATTGGAGAATTGATCTGAAATCGATTAGATAAAATTAATTGAAGACAAAGTGCAAAGTACAATACTTTGCTAAACTACAAAATGGAGAATAACTGGCTGGGTAGTAGTACTGCAAAAAAAGAACTGAGGGTTACAGTAGATCACAAAATTGAATATGAGTCAGCAATGTGATGCAGCTGCAAAAAAAGGCAAATATCATTCCATTTACAAGTTTAGAATCATGACAATATATTCCCAAAGAAAGCTAAACTTGTGAAGTGCTACCACATAGGAGATGCCAGCACCTTTTTCTCTGTTCATTTTCTCTGAGAAAGGTTGCTTTGGTGTGTATAATTTGGAAATATGAAATATACATTTGGTTCAGGACTGATTTATACCTCCATCTTAGCATCTTACCAGGACTCATGTTCACACCTATAAGATCCCTTAATATGTATATTCACAACACATAGGAGTAAAACGAAACAAAATATTCACATGAACCCAACTGTGTAAGCGCAGACAGCAAGTATGTAAGCTGCATAGGACAAGTGATTTATCTTTTACTCAAAGGTGGTTTAATTCTGGAGGCGACTACCAAATGGCACAATAGCTTTTCACATATTGCTTTTTATGCTACTATATTCAACTTGAAGTTTAATTTGGATTATATCTCATCTTCACCATAACTACACCTATAACAACTCTTAGCTGAGTCAAGTTTATTGATACTGATGCATGATTAGGAAAGAACACCACTTCACCATCAGATCCCAGGGGCACTTCACAAGGCTGGCAGGAAAAAAAAAACTTTTTACTTCTAAACATGAGAAAAGATTATATGTGCTGAATAAGCCCAGAGCCCCCCATGTTTTTACAGACGCTTCTGAGAGAAGAACCAGACTTTAAATCATGACTGTACATACTAAGAAGTGATAGCAGTCTAATTTGTATTTATAATTTAAAGCATTGCTGAAGAATCACTGAAAGAAGAAATATAAACTCGGAATATATACTTAACAATATTTGCTTAACAAAAAGAGAAAAAAACTGAATTGCTACTGTAGCTGGATATGAAATCTGAGCAGCTGGGGTAAAATTCTGAATTATTTATATGCTGTGTTATTAAAAGTAAACCAAATAAACACAAGGGAACACCAATTGTTCCATGTGCTTTTATGAAATCCCCCTCAGGTTATTTCTTTTATATATTAATAGTTTGTCCAAGCAGATTGCAGGACTGTTCAAGTGTCATGCTAATATTTTGGCATGTGCAATAAGAAGTGATGGAGTGTAACACTTTTTTGACACTGTTAGCAAGTGCTTATGAAACTGCTTATACATATAATTGTCAAATTGCATTAATTAGCAGTGAAGGCCCCTTCTTATTTGAAAGTGTTCAAAAAATACACTAATCTGAGTGTCCACCAGGTGTTCTCTGTCCTAGGCACTTAAGAGGAACATGTTTAGAAGGCTGTAAAACACCATTTCAATTCAATGCACGGAGTTGCTATCATTCTAATCCCATTAGTTCCCATATGTTTAAGTGTCTTCTTGTCTAACTTCAAAAATGTTAGCAAAATAATTGATCTGACTGTCATAGTATATGATCATCACAACTCTGAAACTGATTAAACAAATATAGAATATATATTAATTAGAGCTGCTTTTACATATTGTCTCAGGTGCAGAGCCTCAGAGGTTTTCCCATGGGAATTAGGCACCTAAATACCTTTGAGGATTTAAACTCCAGGCATTACCTGAATACCTTTTCTACAATTGTAGTCTCTTAACTGCAAGAAATAAATTTAAATGCAAACTACATATAGATTCACCCTATTCTTCAAGGCTGACTCAGGGTATGACTACACGGCAATAAAAGAGCCACAGCCTAGCCTGGGCTTCCCTGGATCAGCTGACTTGGGTGCTGGGGGACAAGCTGTGGGGTTATAAAATTCCAGTGTACACGTTCAGGCTTGGGCTGGAGCCAGGCTCTGAGACTCTGTAATGGGGGAGGGTTTCAGACCCTGGACTCCAGCCCAAGCCCAAAGGTCTACACTGCAATTGTATAGTCCCTCAGCCAGAACCCCTCAAGCCTAAATCAGGCTCTGAGATGTGCTGTGGGTTTTTGATTGCAGTATTAGCCTTAGGGTCGGATTCTCCCTTGTGTGAGCTTTCCCATACAGAGAGCAAGGAACTCCAGAGATGTTAACTCATGGACTTTCCTTCCAATTATGATACCTTAGTCCATGCAAAAGCTCAGTGCCACTATCCATCTACCTGACTCTTCTTACATATCTCATGCCGGCATAGCTTTATAAGGAGAGATTCTCCTTAGGGCTGCATTTCTCTCAAAATCATTCAGTTAAGGATGAACTAAGTAGACTGGGCCCACATTATTTTATGAGGGGGATCACAAAGATATTAGTCATACCCTATGCTCCACATCGAAGTACTATATCCTCCTAACCCCCTCCCCCGCCATTGCCCCTCAGAGTTTCTGTTGATATTGAAAACTCATTTAATGGAAAAGGTCTCATTGCTTTGTATGAATGTGCTTCCTGAATAACAAATGGCCCATGCCCTCCCAAGGGTGGTGTATAATGATAGCTTTGAGCAGTGTATGCATATGTCCCCTAGCGTCAACAATGTCTTTTGGATTGAGCGTTGGCCTGTGAAACTGGACCTCCTCCTGTGCTATCTTCCCACCTCTCTGATTTTATTTTTACATATCACTTTATAAACATTAGTTATGCCTCACAACAATTCTGGAAGGGAGATAAATATTCCTATTCCAATTTCATAGATGAGGAAAATAAGACTGAAAGAGGCTAAAGCCAAGTTTGTCAAAGGCACAAATGAGAGGTAAGTACACAACTCTAAATAACTTTAACTGAGACCACCTCTCTTCTAGGACTGGAGTATACAAATAAATAAAACAAGTGTGTGGTGCCCCCAGAGAGGTGTAGTTCTGTTGCCTTGTGTCCCCATACTTCTCCATTGGCTGGACTCCTGGGCAGATTACATCAAATGATTTAAATTAAAGACTGAATCAGGCCTGAATCCTTTCTTTGTCTGGAAATAAATCAGACACCGACCACAGTTTTTTTAAAATTATTGCTTAGTTTCCTGTTGTGTTGTTCGTGGGAAGAGGATTTTTACATTCTAAATGAAGTCATCTATAATGCATCTTGTATGCTACCTAATGGAACATTTGACCTCTGATCTATTTCTACCATCATCATTTTGAGCCTTTGTTATCAGAACCCAATACTCAGTAAAATGGTCCTGTATTTCACATCTTATGCCAAAGATAAGCTATTTTCTTTCTTAGAATTTCAGGTGTTGTAGGGAGACGTCCAAGAATATCTCAGCACTGCTCTTTTGGAACTTTTCCATGATCAGATAGACATAGCTGAGGTTACTTCAAAAGTTAAAGCATATGACTGCTGTAATGCATGAGAAAGGGGACATTGGAAACAGAGAAAACAAACTTGTTAAGAAGGGCTAAAAATAGGAAATGACAGCACAGATGCTTACTTACTCCCAGTATTTGTGAACTGCTGTACTGTAGGGGTTCCTTAGCCATCCCCTCTTCTTTCCAGCCATACCTGCTTCACCAGTTCTTGGACATGGGGTAGCATAAGGAGTTCTATAGTAGTTATATACTACCTGAGGAAGGGAGGCTGGGAGTCTTAACGAGTCCATTTAAACTGGCTATAGGCCATAATTCTGTCATTTCCTATCTCTTGAGTGCTTGACTTTGCAACCTTAATGGTTTTGTAACATAGTATTTTGCAAACTCATCAGAGCTTCTTGGAGGGGCACCTACAGGATCCAGAAGGATGGAGTGTGCTGCCCTTGCAGAACTACCTCATTACAAACACACCTTCCCCTGTGTGTAGAAATGCAAAGAAGAACCATTAATTATAAAATCATTAACAATCATAAACTGATCCACCTCTTTACAAAGGTGGGGAGGCGGCTTGCAGTGGTTACTCTAAAAAAAAGATCCCTCCTTAACTTCTTACATTCTGTTTCTGTGAGACAAGCTTCAGTGTAAGTCCTGGCTCCCTATTCATGCAAACCTTAGGGTACTGGTTTACACGTTTGTCATTTCCCACTTCATTTCTCTGTCTTTTCTGTTCCTCCCCCCTCCTTTTTTGTCTTCTGTTTTACAATTACTTTTAAATTTGATTTTAGTTTTATTATTTTAGAATAGCACATCTACCACAACTTTCAAATATCAGCAAAGAAAATAGTCCTGAAGGTCACTTTTGCATAATAAAGAAGCTCCAGCCTTTTTATTTTTCTCATACATGAGATTTTGACTTAATAATATGGAGCAGCTTCACTCAGAAGAATTCCAGACATAAAAATCTGAAAAGTCTTTCCCTCGCATCATACCCAAGACAGGCCATCTGCCTCAAATCACTGGCAGGTAAAATTTGCCTCTCCCAGCAGGGAAATCTACTCCCAATAGGTCATTTTATGTCTTTGAGGCAAGGCAAACAAACATTTGGGTTCAGTTTGAGTTTGCAGTATTGCTAACCTGAAATCTTCAAAATCATGAGTCAGACTCCCCAAAAATCATGATATTGGCTTTAAAATCATTAGATTATGTAAAAATAATAGATTTGCTGTTCTTTTCATTTGCCTTCTGCTTTGGGGGCCTTTAGAGTGCACTGGGGAAACATTTTGAAGTTTTCTCCATAATCTAGAAACTTTCTTTTTCTTTCAGAATGAAAGCTGCAATTATCACATATTCACTTGACTCCAGGAGCTGGAGTTTTAAGAGAAATCATCATCATCATGAGACTCATGACAAAATCATAAGAATTGGCAACACTGAGGTTTCTCCGAAAAGTTCATCTGTACTCTACCATTTCTTGTTTAGTTTCTGTGTATCATTTTTTACACTGTGTGCTGTTTACTGGCAACAAACAAGAGTCTTAAAATTTATATCAGTTTGTACATGAATACATATCAATTTGTGCAGTTGTAATTTAAGTATATTTAGGTAAAATTATGTCAAAAACCCCTATTACTGGTGTCTGCACAGCAATTCAAGTAATGCAGTAATATTCGGGTAAGTTTCAGACTGCAAGTTACAAATGTTTCAGGATGATCAAATTTAATGGTCAAGCATGGTCCTCACCCATTCCTTGTCATCATTATTCCATCATCAACTTTCAAAAGATATAATATTTTTTTTCTAAAAAGCACAACTAATGCTAGAGAAGTAAGATGACAAGTTATATTCCACTTTTACTCAAATAAATTCTACTTAATAATTTCCATGTAGTTTGTTTCTAGATAGAGGATGTTATTCAAAAAATGTACACTGGCAGAATTATTCTCTTGTGTCACATTTCCTCCATTCTGCACTCTAATTGTGCATGGGTGGGCACACACACACACACACACTCCGATTCTATACCTCCTTGACTGGGAATATATTTTCCAATCACATCATAAGATTCAGGGCAGATATATCAGCTAATCAGGTTACTGACAATATCCCTTGGCATGTTTTTCTCCTCTTAACTTTTCACAGAATTATAGAAGCATAGAATATTAGGATTGGAAGAGACCTCAGGAGGTCATCTAGTCCAATCCCTGTCTCAAAGCATGATCAACACCAACTAAATCACCCCAGCTGTGGCTTTGTCAAGATGGGCCTTAAAAACCTCTAAAGATCGAGATTCTACCACTTCCCTAGTTAACTCATTCCAGTGCTTTACCACTCTTCCAGTGAAACAGTGTTTCCTAGATCCAACCTAGACCTTGTGCACTGCAACTTGAGACCATTACTCCTTGTTCTGTCATCTGTCACCACTGAGAACAGGCAAGCTCCATCCTCTTTGGAACTCCCCCCCTCACTCTTTTTGATAGCTGAAGGCTGCTCTCAATTTTCCCCTCACTCTTCTCTTCTGCAGACTAAACAAACCCAGTTCCCTTACCCTCTCTTCATAAGTCATGTGCTCCCTGATCATTTGTTGCCCTCCGCTGGACTCTCTCCAATTTTTCCACATCCGTTCTGCAGTCTGGGAACCCAAAACTGGATGCAATACTCCAGTACCGAGTAGAGGGGAATAATCACTTCACTTGATCTGCTGGCAATGCTCCTACTAATGCAACCCAATATGCTGTTAGACTTCTTGCAACAAAGGCATACTGCTCATTTATATACAGCTTCTCATCCACTGTAACCGCCAGGTCCTTTTCTGCAGAGATGTTCCTTAGGTAGTTTTCACCCTTCCCAGTGAACCATCCTTTATTCTGCCCCTTTAATCTCCCTCTACTTTACACCATTACCACTGGATCATTTACTTCTCCTTATTACCCTCGGCCTCAACTTCACTTGAAGGCTAATTCAAGGAAGGCTTCACGGTGTTTCCCTCACCTATTTTTATCTTCTAATTGAACTGTGCTTACCGCAGCTTGGATGTCTTAAGGTTTACAAAATGTTGAGAAATGCTTTGCTAAGAGACTCCTGAAGAGCCTCTTTCTTTTTCTATCTGCTGTCCTCCCTTCCCCAAGAAACAATTCCCTATGTTCCAAGCAGTCCTTATAACCATAAATCTTCTTCTCTCATCTCATTACTCCTTAGAACAATATTATAGATGCACGTCTGTTATGCTACTCTTGATATGAGGGTTTCTTGCAAGTCTCCTCTCTGTAACATTTAGACATTTTCCCCCATTGA
Organism: Sternotherus odoratus; assembly: GCA_032164245.1. Lineage (NCBI taxonomy): Eukaryota > Metazoa > Chordata > Testudines > Kinosternidae > Sternotherus > Sternotherus odoratus. Next base: position 36,186,007 of record JAVMKO010000004.1, read on the forward strand.
CAGAGTTGTCATACTGCTTTGTGGGCATCCAGAAGGCAATGTAGAGGAGAGATTAAAAAATGATTATGCTCAGCAGATGCTGAAAAAATAAAGGAGGAAGAGTAACTAAGTCCTGCCGCAGAGGGAATAAAGTAGCGTAAGAAGTCAGGATGTAAAGTGAAGCTGGGTGGGAGGGTTGGAGCTGCTGGCTTAGAATGTAGGGGGTTTCTATTTGTAGTCAGGAAAATGGCTAAGCAAGAAATACAAATAAACAAAATATTAAGATAGATGTGGAGAATCTAAAACTTTTGGTGCTTAGATAAAATGTTCAGAACATTTTTTTGGTATATTTATGTGTAGTCCTGAGTTTGCGTCTAACTGGGCCTTCTATATGACAGCACAATATCCTACTATCAAGTCACCGAGATGGTCAATGTATTCCAGCCATAGTGAAAAATATTATAATATGAGACACCATAAGCCATTTGGCAGTAAAATAGAGTACTAAACATAATTCTAAAATATCCAAAGCTGCTGATATCATATAATTAGTGTTCCTCACCCATTTTGGGGAGTGAGAAGAGGCTAAATAGAAATCAAATATAGAAATTGAGGGCCTGATTCTGACTTCACCTACAACATTATAAATAATGAGTAACTCCGCTGAAACCAACAGAAAAGTTCAAGTATTAAATTGACACAAGAGGAGAATCGGATCCAAAGTATTTCAATATACCTAAACACTGCTTATACAAATACATAAGGCAAAACTGTGATAATAGTATGTGAAAGTAGGCACTTAAATGCACATGCAAAAAATGTGTTTGGACTTTGGACTTCTATTTCTTAACATCAGATCTGTGAATTATTCTGATCAGATGCTGTAGCCATCAAGCTGTTAACTTTAAAGATGAGGCCATGTGCTTTAGCAAGAACTAACTACCCACAGTGAATGTATTTGAAAAATCAATTTTCTATACATTTTAAAGTGTAATTTCAGTGTAATTTCTTTTTTCAAAGCTGATCTCCTTCACTTTTATTTGACCTTCATGGTATTACAATTTATGACATTGTGATTAACAATTTTGTTTGGTTGTTGTCACTCATACACTTAAGGTATTTTATATGATGGTTATTCACAATGATGCTGATTATGACTATGTGCAAGAACCAACACCTATACTATGTATCAGGCACTGCCAAATGGATTACAGCTCAATGTGTATTTACTGCAGGCATTTAACAAGGTAACTAACTACCCATTTTCAAATGAATATTACGTGCACAAAAGTAGATGTGCAAATGCATATCACTCTTGTTTCTCATTTAACAGATATCTGGTTTTGTGATGTAGACAAATACTTATTTGGGACCAGGCTGAGGAACCCTCATGTTCATTTTCCATCTTGAACAAATCCATATTTGAAATAATCTTTTCTTCAAGTTCAGCGTTTTCCTATTAACCTCTCTCTCTGTCTGGTGCCGTAGCTCCTAAACTTTCTCATAGTGTTGTAACTCATGCCTGTTGACATATAATATGTTAAATATAAACCAAATGTTTCAGACATTTAAGAGATGGTGTCTTATAAATATTACAGGAGAAAGTGTAAAGAAAACATTGGCTGACAATTTTTTCTCCACCTAATGGAACAATAGACCAGTGGAATGTATACATACCTTTATTCTCAGTGTGAATTTGAGAATGGTGGATATATTTTCCTTTTTAACCTTCAGATAAGCTTCACTTAATGCACTCCAAATTGACTCTACAAATGTCCACAATATTGATTTGCTGTCATACTCTGAAAAATACAACTACACAGATGGGCAGTTTCATGTGCTTTTGATTAACTTAAAACACACACCTTCCTCACTCAATCCAGTTTATGCTGGTTTTGTTTTACAACATTATGGTTTATAAAACTTCTGTCAAACTGTGTTACTGTTTGATCATTATAAGAACAATCAGAATAAGTGTTGCCAGTTACATTTTCTCATCCCAACCAAGCCATAGTATATATATGATACATGATACAAGGAAACACAAAGACTGATTAGTGCGCAAAGTACAGCACAGTGGACAATACAATTCTCCATGGATTTTAAGCAATCTTGTGCACAACCTGATGGGTGGGATGGGAGGAGAGGGATAATAAAAACCCACCCAAACCCCAAACGGAAAACCAACAAACAAACAAACAAACCCACTAAAAATCACAAAACATATGTGAGTCTGTTCTTGTACTATAACCTATAACCTTATACTATAACCTATAGAGAACTGGGCAATTAAGCTTCTGATACTGTCATATTATTAACTGGTTAATTATAGAACTGGCCAAATTTATATTGATGATGTTGCCAAAACATTCATTTTTCATAAATATGGTGCCTTTTATCCATACTTATTTCAGATAGCTTCTAAAAATACTGAAAATGTTTTCAAATGATTATGGGCACTTTTCATTTACATTGGAGAAGTTTTTAAAAGCCAAATAGGGCCCCAAAATACTTTAAAAATATATAATGCTTAGCACACGCATTCATAAATATTATACATTTCTTGTGACATAGACATAGACAATATATTCAAAGAGGTAGTGCCTAATTGATGAACATCATCACTGAGAAGACTGTATGTAATTCAGTAAATTTTAGACTTTAAATTTTTTATTAGTAATGAACAGAATGTTGGAGGTAAACAGGATTCTAAAGAATACAATTTCTATGTAAAGCTAGAAATCTAATGCTACAAGGCATAATTTCATGCATACTTATATTTCTATTTCTATGCAACATTTCATCCCATGAGTCCCAACATGCTTCACAAACGATGAACCCTGTCCTCCAAAGTGCATCCTATACAAACACACTGCAAAAGGAGGGGAATTTTTGGGCAAAAATAGAATGGCAAGTCCTAATCTTAGAAGAATGCTATGGAATATTTAATCTGTAGGCAAAGAAAAGGTGACCTTTATTTTTAAGCTCTGTGTGGTACTCAGCCATCATAACTTGGAAGTATGAAGGGCAAAATTAGTGCTGCCAGGAATTGACCCTATGGCTCCATAGAATGTAAGTATTCCAAACCTATTGCTAAAACCTCTAAACTATTCCCTCCAGGCTTAGATTTAAGAAGATTCTCATGATTTCTGCCAATTTAGGTTAATTTGAATGAACCAACTATATTGCTGTTAGCTGTATTATCTACTAAATACTTGTTCTTAGGGCTTGCCCTCACTGGGGGGGGGGGGATCAATGGCAGATATGCAACTTCAGCTACATGAATCACGTAGCTGAAGTTTGTGTATCCACCGCCGACTTACCTGCCATCCCCACGGTGGCGGCAGTCAGCGACGTGCTCCCCCGTCGACTCCAGCTTGCGCCTCCCGGCAAGCTGGAGTTCCAGAGTCGACGGGGGAGCCCAGGGCGATCGATTAACAAGATGCGATAAATCGATCGCCAGAAGATCGATCCTGCACCGCAGGAGTGAAGACCAGTTAGAGTAGGTTTAGTTTTATTTAGGGGTTGAGAGGGATTTGATGTAATAATTTAACTTGTTGACAAATAAACATTTTAGGAAAAAATGTTATAATGTAATCTTAGCAAACTATAATGTGCATTTAACTTTGCTCTAATTTTAAATCTGGCTATTTATTACACCTCTCTCTGCCAAAATTAGGTAGTTAACTGCTTTCATATTCAAAAGAATGTTTCCATTTAAAATACATGTTTAAAATTCTAATAAGATGTTGGATCTCATTCTCTGTGGAAACTATATTGCATTACATTAGTTACACTGCTAGAGAAATGGGGCATTTCATTTTCAGTATCAGTTTCAATTAGCTAAAAGCATTATTCCCAATTTACCATGGGACAATAATGTTAAAATTGGTGTAATTGAGGTGTCAAACTTCAGTTACTACATAGGTAGGTTTCCTGTTAATTATTTATATACTTTGTCTCGTGCTTAATCCATTTCTTACCTGCAGTCACAGTTTGTAACAGACAATTTGGAAGAGTAGATTGGAGTTCTATTGCTGTCTTTTGTCATTTAAAAATATAATTTATAGTGGTTATTTAGAGGACTATATTAGGTACATTAAAGCCATATGTGTTTCATCCCCAAGAAATGCCTTATCAGCTCAAAGACCTATTATAACCAATATTTGTATTGTTCATATTTAATAGAGTGAACTAAGCTGTAGATGATTACCGTTCCTGTCAGTTACCTGAAAATATGAGGCGCAGCACTTATTTTCAGACTATTAGAAGCTTCAGTATTCTCAAGATATAGAAAGTATTTTCTTTATTTTGTTATCTTCAAATTTGGAAAATGCTCTAGCAGCTGAAATCCTTTAGAAAATATTATGTCTAACCAGACTAGCTAAAAATCTATAAAAGGTAAAACCCTGAACGTTAGTGCTTAAATGCTTTGCTAAATATGGATCCATGAAAAAAAAAATGATGAGAACACTGTGTGTCATTTGTCTTGGCAGAAGGACATATTACCTACCACAATTATGCATATTTCAAGAATAAAAATAAAAGTGGTCAGGACTCCAATAAGCACTGAAGCCTTGGCACTGTATAAAAACATCGGATTTTATAAGAGATTTGTATACAGTTGATCCTAAAAATGATGTGAGAAATTCCACATAATACCATGCATTATCTTAAACTCTAAACTGGTAGGGACATTAGAAATTGAAGGAACAGGATGAGGCCATATCATCTCTGTATGGCCAGAGAAACATATAAGATGGAGATGAAAAGCCCTTGTAGGTTTATCTAGTCCACTCTCTGACACAGCAAGACTGTTCTTGAGAGTTTATTTTCTAGGGGCCAAATCATCAGTGGTTCTGAACACCTGCAACTCTGAATTCAGAAATCTGAATTTTCTGTGTGAAACGTGACTCTTTTCAGTTGATAATTTCAATTTTTTTTCAAAAAATGGAATTCCTGAAAATGGAAATGTTGTAATTCCAAAATGCCAGTGTGGTGATGTCTCATGAGAGTTTTAGTTTGGTTGAATCTTACTCCCATTCTCTTGATAAGCCAGGTCCCCCAGCAAGATTTCATCCCCATGATGCACTGTGGCCAGAAGACTCCCACAAAATACTGCTTCCCCTCACCAAGAGACTGTGGTGCCCCTGGGAAATGTAGTCTTATCGGGGGGAACCAAACCTAGAGAGGAGAATGGAATAATAAAGCATATCAAAAATTATTACATATCAAAACTGTGTTTCAGCCTAAATATTTCTGACAGAAAAGTCATTTTTGGGGAGGGGTAGTAAATAAATGTTTTCTGACAAGTTTTACTTACCTATATTTCAGATATACTAGACCCCAATCAGCAACTGAAAAACCAATGAGTGATGACTGTCACTGCTGATGGGGAGACTAAAGCTGAGCAGTGTTTATAGGTGCTCCAGTCTTCCCCAAATAGGAAGATACATATAGAAATCCAGTCCAAATTTTACTCTAAAAATATCTGATAGGGTGACTGGAAACACCAGAGGGGCTATTCCATTTGTATTGTCTTCAGTTTCCAACAACAACTGTTCCACACCACTCATAGGTTTTCCATAATTTTGTATCCTATTTACTCCCAAATCTTCCTCTACAGTTAAAGTTAGTTCTTCCCATCTGTTCTCCTTGATATATATTATCTTAAATTATTTATCCATGACAGATTTTTGCTTCCTTACTATGTTCCAGTTAGATCAACGATGCCAACATTCTTTGTGCTCATATGGTGCATGTCTAGTCTCCTTGTTTTCTTTTTCATGCATCTTGCATTTGTACACAGGCAAGATACTCAAAACACTTAAACCTTCCCCTGACCTCTCCATTACATTCTGCGTTTTTAATCCTATTTCATGAATGTTTTCTTTCAACATTCTTCCCTTTCCCCCTGCTCCTCTGTTAGACCATAGTTTCTGGTTTTAATGTTGAACATTATTCCCCCCAATCACATCAAACTCGCAGAGCTAAAATAAGCAGATAGGTGCACATTTTTTCTTCATGTCTTCTGGCTTCTGTGAAGCTCACTCTAATATCCCTAAGATCCCTATCCATTAGCTTAACTTTTTTCCACTAAAGCTCTATCTATTCCCTTAACCAATTCAGTGCATTTATGTCTCTTCTTTCAATACTGTATCACATCCAGTGTATTATCTTTCTAAACAAAGATTTCATTAATTTACTCCTGACGGCTGAAAAAGTCATACATACACTTTCAGATTTTAGTCTATCACAAGCCTGTGCAACCTAACTTTGCTTGTGGTACCAGAAGTATCCCTGAAAACACTGCTTTCGTGATCTGTTCTTAAACTTACTCCATTGTTCTTGCTGTATTCCTAACAATTTGTGATTTGGAGGAAGTCCAATCCACTTTTACAGCATTGCCACAATTTTTTCCATAAAGAAATTTGTCACATCATGAGTGTATCTATTTAAAATGGTCAAGTATCTGTCAGTTGAATCCCAAGATCCTGGCTGGAACCAGAGGAGGACTACATAACACTCCAGACAGCCTATCTTTAAAAATCAATCAATCAATCCAAACACGTAACACACTTAGTTACACTTGTATAAATCTAGAATAAGTTCAGTGAAGAAATGGGTGATGTTCCAGATTCATGCCAGTGTAATTAATGTCAGTATCTAATCACCCAATATGCTTAGGAATGAAACTTCCATTTAATTTAAAGTGCATATTTTCAGATTGCAAACGTTGGCCTGATATGTCTTCAGTTTCCGTGTATTACCATTTTTTTTTCTTCTGTGTAGTTTTCCTTTCCTCATGACATATGGTCCATCTTGTATGGCAAAGATCTGGTTAAACCCTTGTCTGGTTTGTATATATACACTTGTTAGGGGTCAGCAGAGTAGCCAAAAGATCACTGCATGTTGCTGTGCTGTTCATTAGCTGGTAACATAATCTGAACTACTCCAGGTGTCACATCCAAACAGAGACCACAAAGTTGTAAATGTGGGGTTCTGACCACGGAGGCACACGTTATTCTTCTCTCTGTTCTTTATACAAGTATTATGGTGAGCAGCCAAGCAGAAATCTGCATTTTACGGAGTGTCTCAGAACACAATAACATATCTAAACAGCGGTCAACCTCAGGCACTCTGATGTGGTTGTGTAATTTATATATTATGATAATCTGTTTTTAGTTTATCCTCCTAATTCAATAGTTCTTTCATTTAAATAATTGGCTGATCCCCCATCTATGTTGCGGTATTGTAAAACAAGAACATTATTCTCTTGGAAAATGTTATGGTGTAAATAAATATGTATATAAATTAATCTAAAAAAATAAACAAGAGAAATAATTATTTATGAGTGAATACATGTGAATGTTTTACAATTTACATATAGTTTGAGTATTTTTAGAAAAGAAAATCTCTGGGGGAGGAATTCACTTAAAACTGAAAGGAGCAAAAACATTTTTTTAAAAAAGTTTTTCTTGCAAAACAGAGTTTAACTTGTGAACATAGTTTTGAGTCTATTTTCTGGATACCTTTAAATGGAAGAATTTTGCTTATGTCTCTGCTGGAGTAGGGCTGTGTAGCAACTCAATATGGAGCCTCAGAGGGAAAGAGGAGTATGCTCTGCTTTCCCCTTCATAGAAATGTTATGTCTGTTCTTTCTTCATTTTCTTCTTTGAGTCTAGAAAACAAAAACTTTAAAACACTATAGATCTTACCTTTACACTTCCTGTTCCTGTCGCCTTAGATTTAGACTAGTCAAATTTCCAATGCAAGGCGGGCTCAGCATATGCTCACTCTAGCCAAATTATGTCAGCCTCCTGTGCAGGGATGGAAGATATGGGGAAAGGCTACTTTTTACCCTGGCTCCAACCTTCTGCACCCAAGCACAAGCAGCCACAGTTGTTAATAGCTGTAGAATGCTTTGGGGCCTGATTCTCTACAGCCTGTCACAGTGTGCAATCATTTACACCTGTGCAATCATTTGTACCTGTGCAAAGTGAGTGTAAAATGCCACCTTTCTAACTTAGCAGTATTTTTCAGCTACTTTGTACAGGTAAATGCATTGTAGAGTCCGGTATGTCTGCCGAAAAGCCACCAAATTGAACTTTTCCGGTTTCGGCGGCATTTCAGAGGACACGCAGCATTTCTTTGTGTGCCCGCTGAAATGCTCCATAAGAGGAAGAGTTCCAGTTGGCAGCTTTTTGGCAGACACACTCCCGTATTCGGAGCATCCGCCGAAATGCTGCCGAATGCCACGGGAGCTCACGACTCCCCCTGGAATCGCTTGTGACCCCCAATTTGAGAACTGCTGCCCTAGCAGAAACACATCAGATGCTGCACTAAACCAGGGTCACTCTTGCCTCTTTTTGCTCATGAAACAGCTACTTCATTCCTGGGGACAGAAGGGAGCTTCATGCTACTGTCCCTGACTCTATGGTAAGGGAATGGCTGTGGTACAGTGGCAGAGCGATGGGAATCCATGTTGTAGTGAGCCTAGGGCCCTGGCTTGTCTTAACTAGCCCTTCCTGGACTTCGACAGTATGTCCTTGTCTCGCCTGCTAATGAAGAATTTATAAATGAACTTCAAACCTCTTGTAGTTGGTTCATAACTAATTTTTGAACACTTAGCCCCCTCCCACCCAAAGATATTCACACTCCCAAATGTCATTGTTGGGCCCTACACATTATAAGATGATGAACAAAAGTCAAATACGAATATGCCCCAGAAATTTGAGATGATTTGGTGGAGCCATTCTTCTAAATGGAAAAGTACCAGATTTAAGATGGATTCCAGCATAAGGTGACATGGTTACATGTCCTGTGCCCCAGCCTCCATTCTTCCTGGGCTGTCCCACACATACACAGAAACGTTTGCAAGTAAACAGAGCCATTTGCTGTTCATGGAATCTGAAGCACTTTCCACTTAATATGGCTTCTACTTAATATGTTTATTATGTTTACATCAGTAATACAAGTTTATATCTTATTCTCCTGTCTCCAACCATAGAAATAATACATGCAAACAAATAGGATTGACACACTCAGTAGATTATAAGCTTTGTAATGATACCTTACAGGAGACATAAAGCATATTCCAGTTACATCATATTCACATTCATAAGCATATTTCATAAAGCATATGGAGCGCGTCACAGTAATCTTCCTAAAGCTCTTAAGTTACTGAATATAACTAAAACAAAAAGATTGTTGCCATAGTATTATGTTAAGCAAGGAAAAAAAACACTACTACTTCTTGTGTTCTCTGTCTGGGTCTGTATCACGGTCTACTGGCCTCCTGTGAGTGCCCCTACCGTCCAGGTGTGTCTGCTCCTTCTCTAACTGTGCTACTTGCGGTGACCCCCACTGACAGTTAACTTCCTGAGCAGGTTTTCACTGACTCAGTCCACTGCCTGAGTCACACCCAGTCTGTAAGTGTACAACACAAGACTTCCACGGTGCAAGTACAACAGGGCATATTCAGTACTCTTAGCTAGGTCTTTATCTGTAGCCCTGTCCCTGGGACTGATTCTCAGTCTGTCCAACATGGCCTGTTCCAGTACCCTTGTTGGCAGTGTTTTCATCTGCAGCCCTTAGTGGGCTCAGATTCTCAATCCGTCCATCTGGGCCTATCACAATACCATGCTTCAAACTGTCTTTCAGCCCTTTGTGGGCTCTCTTTCAAATTGTCCCTGCTCTGGTATAGATCAGTGACCTCCAGATTCTGCCTGTTTCCCCCAGCTCTCCAGCTGAGCCACTCTTTAATTCAGTTTCCTTCCAGGGATTGTAGCACACTAGTCAGCCTGAAGAACTCACCTCCACTGCTCTGTTCTGGGGCAGAGGTTCGGAGTAAGACCTCAAAGCCTCCAGCAGGGGGTCTCTGAACCTAGTACATCCCATCATAGGACCTCAATGAATTCATCTTGTTTATTCATCTTTCACTTTCTTATTTCCTGTGCAAAGGTCATAGAGTCCAGGAGCTTTAAATGCCCATGTTAATTTCACATGCAGTATAGAAAGTGATGAAGCATAAACAGTACCTTCACTATCAGGCTCCACAGGAATGGAAATAATGCAGCTACTTTACTAGTTGAATTTTCTAAGGCTTGAGAGAATAAATTAAATGACCTATAATCTATTTGACAACTTAAACTGAAGGGCAAAATTCTTCTGTCTGATTTACACTGTGGATCTTTACTTGTATATTCTGTACCCTGGAAGGCCAAATTATACTGTCAGTTACAATGATGAAATAATTAAAGTTAATGGTGTTGCTCAAGTCTGACAGACAGTTTATTCCAGCATATGCAATATTGCAGGGTGTGTCATTGTGAAGGATTTTGCCCATAATCTTTATTTGTCATTCAGCTTCCAGAAATTTGTGAATTAAAAGAGTGAGATAATGTTCACAAAAAGGCTGTATTTGCAGCCTGCCAGCCTTGGCATTGTTCTATTTTTATTTATTTATCAGAGAGATAGCTGTTGTGCATTAATCTCTACATTATATCTAAGAAAGGAAATATTATAATGTATAATATGTATCCAGTACTATGCAGTAACATATGATTATGAAATAGAAATTAGTTTCTGTACAGATGTCTGTGTGTGCTTGTATCGGAAAGGGATTTAGCTTTTCACTCTACGTCTCTTACTTGGATAAGAAAGACAAAAGGCTGGAGGTCTTGAATACAGTTACACTCATTAATACCACTTGAGGATGTAACCCAAAGTCATTATCTTGCTCTTATAAAAAAGTACTGTCACTAACGATCCTGCAGTTCTCACAATTCCTCACTAACAATCCACTGGTCTCTTTCTTCTTACTGTGGTCCGCTTACCTGAAATAGGGGGAAGAAAGGAAATCTGCATTTTAAAGTTTTCTAAGCAATGGGTGTAATTTGGGGATATTTTACCATCAGTCTTCTTTGATCTTTTATGGGAGAAAAGTCCATGCAAAATCACAAGGCAGTTTGTTTTTTTCTGGTGAGTTTGAATGACCCAGAATGGATGGCAGGATGTATTTAGACCTCCTGGATCTGTTTTGTCTCAGTTATATAGTCAGTACTCAGCCAAAATTTCTCCAAAAGTAGTTTTATTTCCCTTTGTTTATGTTTGCCACTGGATTCTCATTTGCACTCTGACTTTCTGAATGTTTTAACATCTTTATAAATATATCAGTTTGTTCCTGGGCCCTCTAATTTTTTTGTTTTTCAAGCAAGTTGTCACCTTTATTCTGATTATTCTACTGTCTTCCATTTTTTTCACTTTGCCTTCCAATTTCTTCATAGATTCATAGGCCTTTAAGAGCATGATCATCTAGTCCGACTTCCTGTACCTTTTCAGCCACAGAACCTCACCCTCCCACTCCTATTACAGTCCCATAACCTCTGGCAGAGTTACTGAGGTCCTCAAATCACGATTTAAAGCAGTGGTGGGCAACCTATGGCCTACGGGCTGCACGGCCTGTCAGAGTAATTTGCTGGCAGGCCATGAGACATTTTGTTTATGCTGACTTTCCGCAGGTACGGCTGCTGGCAACTCCCAGTGGCTGCAGTTCTCCGTTCCTGGCCACTGGAATGGTTCCCCCACCACAGATTGCCCACCACTGATGTAAAGACCTCAAGTTACAGAGAATGCACCATTTTACACTAGTTTAAACCTCTTGATAGCATAATTTTTGTACATTCTTCTTTGCAGAAGCATATTGAAGATAATGCTGCTGTGATACTTTGAGAAATCACAGCTCTTCCATTTCTGCTCTCAGGGTTCTAGCAGATTGTTAGCTTTCCTCGAATCATGTAGCTCTGCTCATCTTTCTCCTGTTCAATATTTTATCGAGTCGCCACTCCACAACCAGCACGGAATACTGGTGTGTTCTTTCTTTTGTATCTCTTTGGATGGATTTTCTTTTTTCTGTCTTTGGACCGAATCCAAACCTAAGTGATGGCACTGTTCTGTGACAGGCATTTTTCTTGCCACAACTGTAACTTCCCTTTCCACCTGCTAGGCAGACTGAGTATTCACATGGATACTTACCCTCAGCAAGTATATTAAATCTTATCTCTTGAGACTTACTCTGTTCATCCTTGTTTGTTTACCATGCACAAGCTATACATTGTTTTCTGTAGTCAGGGCTGGTCATTGAGCCCCTTGTATAGCTTGTTCCATGTCCAAAATTTACCCAGTTTAGACGTTAGCTCACTTCTGCTGTTCTGCATAATATCTATTGTTCATCCTCTTTAAGGAGTTGTTGTTGTTGTTCAGTATTTTTTTGAACCGCACTGTCTGCAAAGCAATTTGATCCCCGTGTCCAAACCTTTGAGAGTTATTGTGTGGATACTGTGTTTCATTCAGTACTCCTTGACGAGCAGATGCTTTGTCTAAATTTAATTATAAATAAATAATTATTTGATACAGGAATTTATTGTCTAGTAGCCAACTATATCTAATATTATAGCTGTGTTTATTGGTTTTGGTGGTTTGATAAATAAAGGTTTTAATTTAATTTAATAGTTCTTTGCATAGATACAGAGACATTATCTAGTCTAACTAAACTAATATTCTTTCCCAAGGGAAACCCCATCAAAAAAAATTATATCAATTTATTTCTTTTCTTTTTAAAATGTTTTTCTTCAGTAAACATACCATGTATTATGATACCAAATTTAATGAAGCTTTACCATTTTTAAAAAGTGAGAACTGAAGGATTTTTCATTATACAGTCATGTACTGCAATGTTTTAGCTTCCTTCTGTGCAATAAAGATTTTTCTACCAACAGTAATTTCATTGTAAATTAGAGGCAGTACTGAAGCATAGCTCTAGAGATTTGACATAGTGTTTAGTTCTCAGAATTTCTTTAGTCATACACTGCTAATCTCAGATCATTTGTTTATTAAAACTGTATTTTTAAGCAATAAAATATTCTCAGGAGTGACAATAAATAAGTAGATAAAAGTTGGCTGGAAAAACTAAATTTCCCAAAAGATATTCTAGAGAACTAATTGTTGTGCATTAAACCCTATAGAACATTAATTATATTAGTGGGAAATTACTCATGGATTATTACTTTCTGTATAGTAGTTTTATACAGAAATAGTGTTACTCACAAATATAATAGAGACAAAACTGTTGCGCTCTGAGTGCTGAAATGTTTGTAAGTAAAGATGTTTAGGATCTGGATATTGACCTTATGCTTCTTAGCCATTTAAAAGCCCATATGGTGATTATACAGAAAGTGTTTTTTGATCTTGCAGGAAAGTACTGTAAACAAATTATAGATGCACGTTATCTTGAAGATTAATGTAATTACATTCATATTGATTGCACATTCCATTGATAAGAAGACAAATGAGAGCACATGAAGATATGGTAAACTCAGTGATAATACAAACAGTTTTGAAAAGGATCACTCTGTGGGGTTAAGATTGAACTAGTAGCTATTGTTAAGGTTAAAATTGCTTAATACTTTCTCTTTATATGCCTGAATTCAGTTTTCGATAAATTTTACCAAGATTTAACTTTCTGGACTGAAATTTTCCATGCCAGCTCTCTCCCTCAGAAATGTTGTGGAGAGTTTCACTGAAAGTGGCTTAGTTATTTCTGAGAATTACATCACTCTGCCACACAACCAATTTTCTGGTTTTAAAAAGCCAGTACATTACATACATAAAACTACATTAAATGTTAAAGTTGCAAGGTCAAAAACTCAAAAGCTAGGAAATGCTAGAATTAAAGTTGCCCAGGCACTCTCAAATGGCCCTTTTCACCCCACAAAGGGCTTTTCGGTCTAAGGTTGCAGCAGTCTCTATTGAACTGCCATAGAAGGGAAGGAATGAAAAAACGAAATGGAACTAGGACATATTTATGGCAAGTCATTTTTTTTTAAGTTACTTTTTGAGTAATGAGGGACAGTTCATCTTCTTCCCACGTACACTCCACTATGGGCCTTGCTTATATTTAACATGTTTAGAAAGGGAACAACATACCTAATGACCTTCTTCTTGCATATATAACCAACTTGGCTTCTTTTACCATATAGTCTTATAATCAATGACTTAGCGATTAATAAAAGATCACAGGATTTCAGGCTTATGAAGAAAAGAGGTGTTGTCACCATATTACAGTAGACTCTCGATTATCCAGAATTGGGTTAACCAGGATGTCAAAAAAACAATAACCCGTAACTCGCAGGACCGGCTCTGGCTATGTTTCCGCCCCAAACACACACAAAAAACCCCACCAGGGCACAAGGCAGCCAGTGAACCCACGCCCTCTCCCCCCGGTGCAGGATGGCTGGTGAACCAACCTCCCCCTTCCCATATTTCCAATGGATGATGATTATCCGGGATTTTATTAACCAGGAGTCATTTTTTCCTTATTATCCTGGATAATAGAGTGTCTACTGTTCTGAAAAATCATCAGTATAGATTTTTCTATTAGCACATCTTCATATTTTTAATACAGATTTTTTAAAAGGCCTTCTCAATGTAGTTGCTCTCCCATCTTACTGATTACCTGCTATATGAGAAATTTCTGTTTTTCTTCAGGCCTGGAACAAGGCCGGAGTCTTCAGTCAACAGGTTTTGTTATAATTTACTTTATTGTAATTCAGGGTCCAATTAAACTAAGTCATTATCTGGCTAGCTCTACTGGAAGCATTCAGGACTGTGACTGGCGAGTGTTGTTGGACCACTTTCAGCATCTTTTGAGACTTTCAGCTTGTGAATTAAAGTAATCGACTTTAAGGCCAGAAAGCCTTAAAGTCTATGATCATCTGGTCTGACCTCCTGCACATTGCAGGCCACAAAACCTTGACCACCCATCCCTGTAATAGACCCATAACTCTAGTGAATTACTGAAGTCCTCAAATATTGATTGTAAGATTTCAAGTTAGAGGATCCACCATTTGCTCTAGTTCAAACCAGCAAATGTCACATGCCCCACACTACAGAGGCAAGCCAATCTCTCTTACCCCCCTCAAGCCCCGCCCCCCACATACACACCAGGGTGTCTGCCAATATGACCTGGTGGAAAATTCCTTCCTGACCCCAAATATAGTGATCAGCACGTGGACAAGACCTACCAGCCAGACACCTGTGAAATATTCTCTACAGTAAGTTGGAGTCCTCCTCATCTAGTGTCCTACCTCTGGCCATTAGAGATATTTGCTAATAGAAGTCATGGATTGGTCATATACCATTGTAGGCAATCTCATCAGACCATCCCCACCGTAAACTTAGCAAAATCAGTCTTAAAACAAATTAGGTTTTTTGCTCTCTCTGCTCCCCTTGGAAGGCTGTTCCAGAATTTCCCTCCTTTGATGTTTAGAAACCTTCCTGTAATTTCAAACCTAAACTTATTCATGGCCAGTTATATACACTTGGTCTTAACTTAAAGAACTCATCTCCCTCACTGATGTTTATATTGATGTATTTATAGACAGTAATCATAACACCCCTCATCCTTCATTTTGTTAGGCTAAACAAACCAAGCTCCATAAGTGTCTTCTCATAAGTGTCTTCTCCATTCCTATTATCATCCTAGTAGCCCTTCTCTGTACCTTTTTCAGTATGAATTAATCTTTCTTAAACATGGAAGACCAGAATTGCACACAGTATCCCACATGCGGTCTCATCAGGCATATAATGATAATAACAGTTCCCGATCTCTATTAGAAATACTTCACCTGTTGCATCCCATGATTGTATTCGCATTTTTCATGACTGAGTAACAATCATCGTGTGATCCACCATACACCCAAATCTTTCTCCTGCTCTGTCACTTCTAACTGCTACATCCTTAGCTTATAGCAAACATGATGTAGGCACCCAATTCTGCAAATACTTGGGTATGTGCTTAAGTCCTACTGAAGCTAATGGGACTAAAGCTGTACTTAAGTTTTAGCATATGTTTAAGTGCCTTCCTGTATAAGGATAGGATTACTGACATGCTTTAAATGAATGAAGCACTTAATTAAGTGCTTTGGTGAATTGGAGCCATATTTCTGAGAAATCTTTTTTACTATTATTTTGTAACCATCTTGGGATTTATTAAAACTAGTTAACATTTTTTGTTTATAACATTTTTTGACAAAAATGTACATTTAATCAACATGGAAATTTCGATGGGATGGGTTTGACAACTTTTGGGGGTTTAAAAGTAAACAAACTAAAAGCTGAAAATGGAAGATTTCAACCAAAATCCTTTTGGTGTTTTTGATTGCCACAACAAATAATTTTCCATTTTCAGCCATTTATTACAGCCTCCCTTCATATATGCAACAAGATCAACTCCCTCAAGTTCACTTACCTCCACTGATAAATATATAATTTGACTCTGATCCAGCAATCATTGAAGTCAATGGAAAGCCTATCCTAATTCTTCGCTGTTCTGTAGGTATAAATATTGTGGCTATCTTGAAGTCTACATCTACTGTTAAAAGAAAAACAGCTTTTATTTCTATTCAGAAGAGTACTAGTATGAAAACATATAATGTAGGTGATGCATCCAAATGATGGCTATTGGCGAGATAGTGAGAAAAGAAGCAGAGATTGACCTAAGATTCTTGGGTGTGTGCATACAAACAATGGGCTGAGGAGACAGTCCCCCCTCCTGCCTAATCCGAAGATTGCATTCAGATGTGAAAGAAAAAAGCATAGGGAGAGATTCATACCACTTAAAATAGTTTGTTTCCCATATATTTTTTCTTCCCTCTGGTCTACATATGTTCTAGAAAGCCAATCCAACATATCTCCATTGTCTGATTTAGATGTCAGATGCAGAACAGCAGAGCTGACCTTCCACTGAACACCACTAATTAGTGGAAAAGTACAGCAGGGCAACATGGGAGGAATAAAACTGGGATATTTTATTGCTATAACCAAAAACACAGAGATCAAGGATAATGCTTTACCAACCAAAGGAGCCAGAAACAATTTCTAGAGTCCCCTAGAGGAAACATCAATACATTGGCTAGTCTACTTCATATTATCACTTCATGGTTTAAGTCCTTTTTTTTAAAGACATCTGTGGGCCCAAAATCTGTTAATGTATTTACAGTATACTTTAGGGACACATTCAGAGAGTAACAATTCATATGACTACTTTAAATTATCTTGAAAAGCACAAGCACAATTTAAGAGGCTCTCAGCCCAAGTCATTAGTGAAGTTACACAACAATTTCCATACAATTGCCTCCTAAAATTGTGGAGCACATACAAAAACAGGCATGTAGATTTTCGCGTAGATTTCTATGTCACTGTCCCCAGTTCTCTAACTCTGCAGCATGCAAACAAAGATGATGTGCAGCTAAAAAAGGAGTTAAATCCTCTGAAACCAAACAAGTGGTCTAAATGTAACCCACACGGCATGTTGCTTTCACATGTGCAAGCACCCCGTTTTCCCCTCCCACACATCATTTTCAAAGAGGCAGGCAGAATGGCCAGAGAGGCGGACAACTGAAAGAACAGTAGGATGTGAAATTTTACTCATTCTGTCCGTTCAGACTGTAAGACCCAAAAGTCAGGGTCTGAGTCTGCTTCTGTGCTCTGTACTGAGCCAAGGGCATGTTCAGAACCTCAATATAAAACAATAATGAAAAGATAGTATTGACGTGCCAATTGCAAATATATACATACGATTATAGTATTTACATTATAGAACTCAACATGGCACTTACATTATATGCAGAATTGATCAAATAGCATTTGCCAAATACAAAATTCTTAAATTAAACAGTAAACTCCATCCTTCTAATTTATAGGAACAAAGTTAGCCTTCAGCTCTTGATTGATCACCTATGGTATTTAATAGGAAATCCGCTTGAAGTAATCTCCAATATTTTGTCATTTCTGTTAGGAACTGTGGTACAACTAAGTCTCAGGTTACACTGTGGGAGTGATACCACCTGACTTTAAGCATTGAAACATTTGTAGGGTTGCCAACCAACCAGGATTGTTCTGGAGTCTCCAAGGATCACGTCCATCCAAAATTGGCAACCCTAATTTCAAGCCAGGCTGTGACTTGCTCTCATGTGTGTGGGCAGGATTTAAGGAGGCTTCTCCACAGCCTTGCATGCCTTGTGCAAGGGCTTGCCATGAGAGCAGTTTCTGCATTTGAGGGAACAGAGGAACTGCTCCCGGGGCATGCTGTTGAGGTGTGCACCTCACCACAAAGAGCTCTGTAAAAAGAAGGACTGTGAACCTATCCCACTCACATCAACTCAATAGGAGACCACTGCATCAAGGGGTATGCATGGCACTGTTCTTGAGGCATGTTCCATCTGTAGTCTGAACTCCTCCTTACTCAGGGCTGTTCCTTAAAGGCACCATCCAGCCCTAAGGATTCATGTAGCATAACCCCACAGGAGTGTTAAGTCTGAAATATTTTCCTTGAGCAAGTATTATTCTAAAAGGAAAGATGTCTATGTTATCCAAGAGACTGGCCTGGTGATTGGAGCCTTGTAAGATAGCTAGAGATATAATATTACATTCTGTAGCAATATTTAATTAAAGTATTATCATTACCACTGTGAAAAAATGCAAGTACAATACTTATAAACACTCTCAATATTTCCCACTCCTAAACTATCTTTTGATTACTCATTATTCGTCTGCCTAACATTCTTTTTCATTGCTTTCAGCAGTATCTTATGAGTCTAACCAGATATAAGTTTTGAACATGAAAGATTTTTCCACTAACCCCAAAAGCTGTAGATTATTTACTTTCATATTATTTACCCTCACATTGACATTGTGACGTATTTGAGACCTAACAAAATGTAGGGATTCAATTCTCTTAAGCTTTTTAATACTGTACATCTTTATAAATGTTCTTCCACTGAAGAAAATTTTTTTCAACAAAAACTTCTATTATTTAAATGAAAACCCCAAAGATAACCCCAAATCTTTCCTAGGCCACATGCTACCAGATGCTAAATATCCTCAGACCCTCAGAGGGACTGAGCAATTGCTGAACATTTAACTTAATGGAAGTTGCAAATGCTCAGTACCTTCAGAACTGGCTCTGAACATTAAAGAGAAAGCCAAAGAGTCTGTTTTTTCTTATTTTATATCTTCTAGCATAATAAAGTTTTAAACCAGTAAATATACACAAGTATTTTCATTAAAGTCAAGGAAACAGCCTGAGCTACTGCTATGCATGTTTTTGCAAAATGTGACCCTTAGAGTTTGGTGTGTTGGGCATGTTTTTGTGGGGAGTTTGTTGTGTGTTATTTAGTTATTTTTTAGGCAGTTTGTACATTTTTTGTCAGCCTCCCCCAACCCCAGCTTTTCTATGAATTTCAGTCTCCTGCAAGGAAGTCTAGAATATTGCCAGCCTCTGGGATGCTTTTTTGTTACAGTGTAAGTCACTGTACTGATCATTTCACACTAAACAAGAAAGTATTATCAAAATATGATCCTAACTACCCCATCACTCATTTATTGTTACTGTTTATTATTTGTATTGTGATGGTGCCTAGCATTCAAAGCCCAGATTTGCTAGAATCTAGGCACTTTGCAAATACTTTTGTCAAAGGTTCACCATTTGTGCGCTCCCTTGTAGCTGGATGCACAGCTTGGGAAACTGAATGGTCTGCTATTTCTCGCAACTGGCCAGGTCACTTAGAGCCTCACCCCTTCCATGGTAATAGGAAAGTCCAAACAAAAACCTAAAATCCAATGACCCTATGCCAGTTTTTCATTCTCACTCCTCCCGCTTTTACTCCAAAGACTTACATCTCTTTATTCCCAAGACTTACATCTGCTGCATGAGGGGTGGAGTGGTAGGTAGGGTTGCCAATCTTGGTTGGACAAATTCCTGGAGAATTCATCATATGACATAATCCTTAATTAAAGATTAATCTTTAATTCCAAGAGACTCAAGGACAATCCTGGAAGGTTGGCAACCCTTCTGATAGGGGAGCTGAGGCTCACCCATATCCCCAAGTTCCAGCCCAGGGCCCTTGCTATAAGCAACTATGGTCTGTTTCTTACAATCCCTTGCTGGGTCCCTGGAGTTATTTTTGCCTGTTTGCATGTGTCTTTTGCACAACTGAATTTTTCAGTCCTCTCTCCCTGGTTTCATCTCTCCATACAGTGCCTCTCAATTTGGTGGTGAGGTACTTTCTCATCATGTCTCCTACCCTTTCTGGCAAGCATCCTTCTTTCTGCCTGAGCTGCAGCCTTTTATCTCAGCTGGAGAAGTAACAGTCACATGTACTAATCCCTTTCTGCTTGCAATAGTGTGAGGTCTGTACACCACTTCAAAAGTTGACAAAGATGGCCCCTGCCCTGAAGAGTTTACAATCCCAGTATAAGATTACAGGCGTGTGGAGGATACAGCAAAGAGATAGGGAGAGCACAAGGAAACACTGTAACAATGCTGGTCAGAGCACAGCAGCTGCCTAACAAATTGTAATTTGTTGTTGTCAGCCACACAGCAAAGAAGCGTTGGAAGAAGGGATTTGAAGGAGAATGATGAGGTGACTTTGTGGACATGTCTGAGTCCTCTCCCATACATAAGAGATGACATGAAAGAAAATGAGAAGATACTTGTTCAAAAGAATGTTAAATGTGTAATGAAGACTGGCAAAGTTTGTAGAATGAAGACAGGGGTTGACATTTTCTTCTCTTGTTGTTTAATGCCTGATAATTCTCACTAGAAAGAGAAAAGAAGGAAAATAAATCAGGCAACACATGCAAGTGAAAATTAAACATTTAAATTACCCTGAAATTTTACTTAAAAAGTAATAGAAACTAGAAAATACAGAATTAAGAGACCAATCTGGCTCCCATTCAAGTCAATGGGAGTTTTGCCAATGATTACAACTGGAGACTGAATGGGAGGTGAGGCTAGAACATCATCCTTATGGAATCCTGCTTTGTCTTTGCTTTGCAGGGGTCACCAGTCTGCGGATAGACACAATTAGGGCCCAGTCCTGTGAATTGCTAAGTGCCCATAGTTCTGACTGAGTTCAAGAGTGAGTAAGGCACTCTTAGCAAGTGCTCAGCAATCTTACAAAAAAAAAAAAATAGGAGGGGGGGGGGCATGAATTCAGGGCAGAGTATGAGCCTTAAAGATTCACTAAGATTTTCCTGTTCCTAAAATTATCCTAAATGACTATACATATTTCATTTTTGCATGGAATTTCAAAAGTACTTGGTTTTGGTTCAAGTCAGAATAAAAAAATTGAAATATTAAAATTTCCCACAAAATGGAAATTTTGAGTTTTGACCAGTTCTATTTGAAAGATTGGTCTGAACAGGGATTTAGTAGTGTCTAGATTTAATCTAACAGCTGTAATCTGATAATGGTAAAAAGTTGTCAGATTACTAAAATGAAAAGTATTCAAAAAATGGACTGTGAGGGTTCTGCTATTTGTTTTCACTAAGAGTTAGATGGGCCAAATCCTCATACACTGTCTTGAAAATTTATTCCTAGTTGTCTTTCCCAAATGGGATAAAACTTCCCTGTTTTTGAATTCCCCATTCACAATGATGAGCACTTAGTCATACAGGTTGTCCTACTGACTTCAGTGGAGATATTTATACAAGTAACTGTTAAACACCAAGAGTAAGATGTTCACTGTCTTCCCCAATATAATCCTGAAAACACTCATGAGAGGCAGGCACAAAATATTACTATCCCATTTTACAGATGAGGAAACAAACACAGGAGTTAAGACAATTTGACCTAAGCCACACCGTGAGTTAGAGGCAGAGCCAGTAGAAGAAGTCACAGTTTATCTAGACCACACCACCTTGCTCACCCTTTTATTTGGGATTTTGGACTTGTGTGAACTGTAAAATAAAAAGTAAATAATATAAACAGAACTATTGGTCTGAATTCTGCAGATTTGGTCCCATGTAGATTATGATGTTAGGGAAAGGATGACAAATGTATTGTAACAAAAAATGTTCTCAAGAGTGCAAATGGACACATTATTAACAACACATTCTGGTGATGGTGACTAATAAGGATGGAAACAATATGTGCAGAGTCCATTGTCAATTGAATGTGGAGTATGTATTTGATTGTTATCTTGTGGCCTTCCTTGGATGCTTCCCTAAGGACTTAATGGAATACAGATGTTTGAGATTTTAAAATTATTAAAAAATCTTATTATACATTGTGCCTACTAGTACTCCATTGAAGTTAATGGGTGTTAGTTAGTAGTTAGTTGAAGCAAAGGATGTTAGTAGTAGTAGAATTTGGCCTTATTTTTGTTCATTCTAACTTTGGGGGGAGGGGGGGGTGGATGAGGGAGGCACAGGACTGTGGTACAAGGGCCTCATCCAAAATCTACTGAAGTCAGTGACTTCACTGGTGCTTAGACTAAGCCCTAAAAACATAGAACTGGGAGAATAATGAGAAGTGTTTCAAAAATGTTTGAATTATATGTTCTATTTCCTGTATCTCCATTCTCTCCCCCTTGCATGAATGTTTGTAAAAAGTAAATGTAAGGAAATATTCAGGGGGCAGGTAGTATTTGTGAATATTCAAGATTTTTCTCAGTTGTGTTTGTGCAGCCACATTAGTTCTTTGTGGGTTTAAAGCACCAGTTTTTGACTGTAAGACCCAAAAGACAAAAGTCTTGAATAAAGACAATCACAAATGGGGATGGCATTCATTAAATTTAAGTTAACATATTAAAGAGACAATGTTGTTGTAAATATTTGTCAAATTCCTAGCTACAGCTTTGGCATAGAGATTATTCATAAAACCATTTTTTTTCCACAATTGGGAACTCACCGACATAATTACTGAGTCAATTACTGTGGTGATGAGAAAAAGTTACAGAGAATATTGCCGATATTCTTTATGGATGAAAGATACTCCTAAATAATATAGTAGATCACAAACTTCTCTTAGCTGTTGGCAAGAGCCCTGGTATGATGAGTCCTATTACTGAGTCCTGACCATGCCCCTGACATTGTAGGCATTGCAATACATTGCATTGTTTGTAAAGCATTATAAGATTGTGTTTGAGTAACACAGAAGAGTAATCGTCTTACCAAACTTCCCATTTAGAGACTCTAAACTAAGGCCGTTCTTGCATCTGACAGAGGTTTCACAGCTACAGTAGAACCAAGCATGTACATAATAGACAGTTATTTTGTATGAATAGGGGGAAAAAATCAAATGTCTAGGCCCTGATTTTGTTGTCACTTCCAGGAGTGTTACAGCAGCTCCATTTATTTCAATTGTGTTACTTCTTATTTACTTCATTGTAAGTAAGAGGAAAATCAGGCTGAACCCAGCCAGTAAATCTTACAGTAGCCTAGTTTTTGCAGGAAAGGTTGTTTTTGGCAACGGCATGGTAGGCAAGAAGGGGAAAACAGTTTAAAATATTGCAGAATTCCCTAAAGCTGCAATTTTTTCTGCTACCTCTCCCTAGAGTGCTCTCATCCTGTCCCTAAAATAATTAAATTCCCCATTGCAGCCTGGCAACCCCCAGTCTCCACGTTTATAACAGTTACCGTCTTCAAATTAAGGAACAGAAAGATTATCACACAACTCAAAAACTGTATTTCAAATATCAAAATCTTGCAACAGTTTTCAAGGGCTAAGCCCCCATTCATAAAATGAAGTGCATTTGCATAAAACAGCATTCAAACAAATACATAACACCATTTGGGGAAAAAATAGCAAACTACTCAGACATTCTATGAACAGAAACAATGTTAGTGACGCCATTTATTCTTAGTGAATAATTAACTAGACTGTGCAAAATGTTGATGTTATTTTTATAATTATAATAACATTTTAACTCTTACATAGATATATTCATCTAGACATTTAAAAGTGCTATACAAGTAACATTGTCTTAATTTTACTGATGGAGAACCTAAGGCACAGATTTGTCTGTCTGAATTTCCTGACTCTATATAGGGTGCTGTATCCATGGAACACAAGAACATAATGTTCCACCTATTACTTTTCTAACTCATGCATTAAACTTTGACTTGCTCCCTTAGAAACCTCTGCATTTTTCAAATGCACAATTTCTCCCATTTTTGTCCTAAGGCATTGCTGTATTTGCAAACAAAATGTAGCCACTGGATAACTAGTACCTTCAATAAAGCTCTCTTACTCTTCTTAAACAGTGTGCTGATGGATACAATTACATGAAAGAGCAAAATTATGGTAATAGGGCTCATTTTACTTTCTATATCTAAAGTAAAAAAAGAAAGATTCCATTTTGACTAAGGGCCAGTTCCTCATCTGCTGTAAATTGGTGCAACTTCAGTGGAGCTAGGTAGGTTTACACCAGCTAAGGAGCTGGCCCTAAATGTTCTGGAATATCATAAAGAACACTTACTGACAGGGCTGTGATACAGCCAAAACTACCATTAAATTACCTGTAAAATATTTGATACCAAATACCAGGCCAGTTATAACTCAGCCTTAGGTTATATAACTCAGCCTTTCAGTTATAACTCAGCCTTAGGTTAAATAAACTCTAATTGAATGAAATAAAATGTGTGGCAGTCAGATATTTTCAAATTCAATTCCGGTAGAAACAAATATATCCTGGTGTTCCTTTTGGAACTGAATTTTCTCTCTCTCTCTCTCTCTGAGGAAGCAGGAAAGTTTCTGGGAATGCTAGACTTCATATATTTCAATCACAACCCTACAGCTATAGTTACAATAGATCCTTACAGTAGTAATTTCTCTGACAATCAATTGGCTCCTTGTAAAACTAGGAGATAGGTTCAAGCTACAAATTTGGAGATGTCCAGTTCTACGTTTTGTTACAGCTCCATGGCCAGCAGGACCATCATTAGGATTTATGGGGCCCTACACAGTATTTTTAAACTGGTGTCCCTATGCCCGACAGCAGCCCAGACTCACAGCCCAGGGCGGAGAGAGGGAATAAGGGGAGGGACAAGTCAGCAAAGGACAGTGAGATGCCTGGCCTGCCTCATGGTGGCTGAGAATCACAGTCCTCTGTATCCTCTCCCTCACACAGAATGGACATGCAGAAGGTGCATAATTAAATTTGGGAATAAAAATTGTCAGTCATAGGTTTTTTGATATGCCCTGAAGTTGGTCAGAGATGTATTTTCAAAAAACTTTGTAGTAAGGCAGAGTCAGCTGTCTTGCTGCATACAACATTAAATATTATGGAATACATGATGCAGCTCTTCTCTGTTTTACATTTTCTTAATCAGTATTTCTGAGCTGATTTTGTATTTTAAATGTACTCTTAAGCTTTCCTGAGGTAATCATTCCAGATTACTACATATTTAACTCACTGAAACAAAGACATTTTAAATTATTCACCCACAGAGGTTTAGTGAGTTCATAACAATGTTCATTGTTTTTTAGAAAAAGGGAACACTAATTTGTGTTACATGTTATGTAACAATAGACGTGTTTATGAAATTTCACCAACTTAAAAAAATATGTTTCCAAAGATTTTAGGCATGACAAAGGATTTTATATCTTACTAAGGTACTGATTTTGCTGGAGGGTTCTCTTAAAACTAGTACATCAGACAATCAAAAGTAAAGAAAGGGTAACTCTTTTTCCAGCTATCTTGAAGAGATGTGGTCTCTTTAAGGGCTTTCATCAATGGGGGAGTGGGAGGGTAAGGAGAGAAGAGGGGCTGGTGTGTGTGTGAAGAGAAAAAGGGATGGACAGAAAGGGCAGGAAGACTTTGGAAGCAGGTGTTTTTTTACTATGGTAATTAAAATTAAAGTGTGTATTTTAGATAAGAAGGGTGGTCTATTGAAGGATTTATTTAAGAAACTACATGTCTGAAGATCCAATCATTTAAAACTAAAGATGATTGTGCATCTAAAAAACTATGCAAGGATTTTTTAGTGATGTGATTTTATAATCTTCACCAACTCACTTATGAAATATTTTAAAGCAAATTTTAAACTAAGGTCCTTTCGAATTGTTAGGTAAAAATAGCAGATCCTACTCACCTTCCACACCCGAGTAGTGCGGAGTTGGATTAGGGCTTACAAGCTGTCAGAGACCAAACAATACAGACACCCAATACGTTGATCAAGGGGCTCACACCCTCCTCAGCTCAGAAGCTTGAGAAGCATGTGGCAACTTTATTTGTGACGTACAGCAGTATTTATAGACAGGAGTAAACAGAGTACTTAACTGGTCATGATGTGCACGCGTGATCAACCAAGTTTCTCCTGGTTGTATCCAGTTAAAACCAGTGTTACAACAGTTGGAGAAATGCTAATAAGAGAGACAATAGAGAAATGGCTGCTACGGTGGGAAAAGGGTCAGAGACTGCTGTTCAGGTCAGAGCCTGGGCTGAAAGTTCAGATAGAGCCAGGGCAAAGTTCAAACTCAACAGACCAACATGTTCTGAGTAAATATTTCAGTAATGCACAACTGTTTCTGTCAGTAAATTCAGACACTGATAACATATACCTGGGGTTTGGCAAATGCCTGTTAAATGGTTGCATTACCACTTGAATGGCTCTTTGACAATTTCAATGTTGAGCTAACAGGTCTGGCAGGCTGGAAGACTTTTTCACTTTTAACTACTAGATCCCCTTCCAAGTAAGAGTCACCAGGCTGCAGCAGCCTGCAAGAAGGGGCAGAACAGGGATAGGAGGACCTGGAGGGTGGACACTAAGACCCCGTGGTGCCCCAAATTTTCAGGTGCCCTACACAGCAGTGTATTTTGTGTATGCCTAAGGATGGTTCTGGTGGCCAATATAATTTAAAAGTGATCACTATCAAAAATGTGATTGATTATATTCTTTTAGGTGATCTGAGAAAATTTTCTGACTTTATCATTGGTTCAGTATGTATGTTTTTATCTAAATTGCTTACATTAACCTGGGTTATCACAGACAAACCCACTCCATCCATGCCACTGTGATCCAGAAAGACCATTTAAAAGAATCATCTGCACAGGTTTCAGTCATCCTGGGATATGGAATTATAGACAATAGATCTGTATATACTGTAAATTGTCCCATAATGACTCATGGCTTAGCTGGGTCAGTTTCAAGCAGAAAATTCCTGAGAGTTAAGGTCAAAGCTGTCTTGAAAGCCCTTAATTGAAAGTTATGCAAAAGAAATAGAAAAGCAACATTCAGTTGACATCTGTTTTCGTGGCTAGTGCTCGGGTAGTTTTAAGAGCCTCATCATTTTGAAATGTTAGATTAAAGTGTCAGCATAGTTCTGTAGGCCACTTGAATACATAATGTGGTCAAAATATACCTCCTTGAAGAGTGTTATGTTACTGTCGTAAAAGCATTGGCCACAAGCTTACCATCTCTCTATCTTTTCAAGAACACTTTAAGAGTTTATGTATTTGGCTAGACATACATAGGAGTGGGGGCTGTTGAAAGCTAGCCATCTGCTAGAATCCAAAGTAAAAGATGCTTCTCCCTATCAAGGTGAAGTATTCACACAGGAGATTGATAGACATGGCAACGAAACCTGGATTCCAAAGACTAAAATAGATGCAGCCATAAACAGATATAGGAATGTTGGAAACCTTCAGAAAGGATATTTTGGATCTGATCTTTCTTCCACTGAAGACACTAGGAATTTTGCAGTTGATATCTTTGGGAGCAGATTCAGACACAAAGGCTTGAAGAAAGTCTATTTATTTTCCATAAAATATACACACAAGTTGTTTTCTTATTTTCCTTCCACTGTAATATTAAATAGGGCTAGAGTGGGCCCTAAATTTGGCCCTGAGGGGGGAAAAAGATCAGGAAAATTTTAGCAATGACTCACTAGAGTCGACTAGACTATGCAATTTCTCACACTGCAGTTGCTTGATGAGACTGATTTGAAAAGTAGAAGGAATTCTGACAGTTTACAGTGAATTGGTAGAAAAGACTTGTGATAGAGGATAAATCTCAGGGCATTGATGAAGAACTATGCATCTATTGCTTTATATTGAATGGTCTGTAGCAAGCAGATAAGAACAAAGTATGTTGATTATTTTATGGTGATTATAACTGGGATTGATACTGCATAGAACTTTGCACAGGCCAACAGCTTTGACTCAGTGAATTCAGTGAGGCTTCATGTTAATGGTGGCATCTGCACACATGGAGCTCCTTGAAGAAATGGGACTTGGACTGTAATCACTAAGAACATCATATTGGTAAAGAATAACTTTTACTATAATAAAATATTGGATCCAGATTGTCCTGTGTTAAAATGGTGAGGAGAAAAGATTAATAATACTTTTCAATAAATGAAACCATGGATTACTGATTTGAAATTAAACTACTTAAACCTTTTGCCCATTCACATGTGAGTGGCAGGTGTAATGATACAGTTTTAAATTGCAGCTTGTTTCACACCATGATGATGAACCAAGCTATGGTTTATATTTCAACTAGAGTGCATCACAATAATCTAATCTCTAGGTGACAATGGTCTAAATTATGGTGTTAAGGTCTGCCTTAGAAAGAAAAAGTTGCAACCTCCTAGCCAGCTGAAAATGATCAAAACCAGTGCTGGATACCACTGAAAGATAACTGAGACTCTAACCAGAATTCTCAGTTGCGAACCTGAGAGTCAGTTGATGGAGACACACCTTCACAGATGTAATTTTTTATTAAAGTAGCTTTTTCCAAGCTACCAAACATCACTTCCACCTTATCTGGATTGATCCCCAAGTCATTCACTCTCTCCCATGCCCCAGTCTCCAGCAGATATTTGGAAAACACACATACTTATTCTGTGTGCATCAAGAGTGTACAAACAAAAAGTTGGGTTTCATCAGCATACTGATGACCACCTAACCCAGGCTTCCTCATTAATTCTTCTAACAGCCTGTTCTACACATTGGCCAGGACCAAGGGTGAGTTACAACCATGCAGACTGAAACCCCTGTACCTGATATCATTTTTATGAAATCAGACTGGAGCAACTAGAATACTTATATTTACCTAATGTATTGTATTTTCTGTTCTTAAAAAAAATTCTTAGTCCAACTAAGTAAAAGTATGACAGGGAAGAACTTTTGTGACGAGATTTCCTCTAGAAGTGGGTGGTACCCACTTCCAATAAGGACCCCAAAGATTTTTGGCATGGCAGTGGGACCTCTTATTTTCAGCAGCATTCTTTAGAAATCTTTAATCATCATTGCTACTGGCAAGGCATCTGTTGGAAATTTTACAGTATTGAGAATGAGAAAGCTCATAACTTTTCAGAGTTTGTTAATATAAAGTGTGAAATAAGACCTGTACAGTATTATTTGAAACCTCAAAATGTTCTGATAATAAATGGAACCTGGCTAGAAAAGCTTTGGGAGCCCACAGAAGGTCTAAGTTAATCAGTTTTGTAAAATAAGAACCTATGTTGGAGCCTCACTCTCAATCAGGCAAAGCTCTAAAGTATTTTAGCATTCAGATCTGTGCACTTAAAAAAACCCCACTTCACTATTCCTGTGTTGATCCCCTTCTTTCCCGTTGATTTTTCACAGATGCTATACTCTTTGCTCCCCATATCCCCCCCACTGCTTTCCACAGGTCCTTCTACTTTTGGAGCTCTTGTAGTGGGATCTGGCAAGTCTAGCAATCTCTCTACTGGACCCTAGTTGCTGTTGTATTCAGTCTTGTCTATTCTTCCCTGCACTGCTCTCTGAAGCTGTGAAAGCAGTGGGGAAATCCCAGAATGCAAGAAATGAAAGTGCAGTGGTCTATGGCCTAGCAGACAGGCTGCCACGTTTGTTAGACTCCAGTTAGTATGTCAAAGTTTGGAAGGCATAAATGGTCCATTGAGAACAAGGAGAGAGAAGCCAAAGTCCCATAAAAGTATAGTGTTGAGGGAGGAAAAGAGATTAAGGACCTATTGTGCAGGTACCCTTTAAACATTTGCATATTTGTAAACACTGAAATGAGATATATTTTTGGTAAAATGGTCAGTAACTGTAAGGCACATCAAAGTAACTATAGACCCCCTCCACCAAGTACTGTCGATATTTTAATTCCATAAACACAAAAAGCAATGGGTTACCAAATTTTACCAAAGACACAGAGCATATCGTTGCTCACATTAAATATGGATGCTGGAAATCTGAAACAGTAGGTCTGACTCAAAAGATGAATTCATCAAAGGTCGCTGGTTAGTCATAATTTAACCTCAGTAACTAGAATCTTGTTCAGCACAGAAACATTATTCTGTATATTTGAAACATCTCAGCATTTGCCTATACCATTTCTAAAAATGGTTATCATGTTCTTCTGCCCAGAAAAAGGAGACATTTTTATGTGAGTAATTTTACAGCAGCGTGAATAAATCTGGCAGTTAATATTTCAACTTTTGTAGCCAGGAAAATAAACTGGATCCATACTATATAATGTATGCAATTAGAAATACATTGTGAGATGAGGGTGGCTATAAATTTGGATGGATTTTTCCATATATAGATTTAAAAAACTTTACAGCAGTATTCTTTTTCTTAATAGTTACTAAGATATTCAAAATTGGTGTTCCATTAGATTTTTGTGTGTGAGAGAACAATTGGATTGCTTATGAATACAGTTGATACCCAGGCTTACCTTTCTAATAATTTGACTTTATAGAAGCAGAGAAGTTGAAGGTAAATCTGAGAGGAATTGGTTATAAGAACATACTATATTCTTATCAGTTAAGTCAATAAGAGTTTTGCCATTGACTTCAGTGGGGCTAGGATTTCTTCAAGGATCTGAGCAACACCATTAGTGTACCACTATTGTTAGTCTGGATAAAGAACATTTTCAGTCATTAGATGGTTTTATGAGGAGGAGTTGCCCCATTGTAATCCATTTATGCTGGTGCTCACACTTGCAGTACCTGAAAAGCTGCTATTTATGCTATTGCATACTCATTCATTATGGAACTAAAGATACACTTTTCATTTTCATGCAAAGAATTGAGACTTCAATGACCAAAATATCTAACCACTCTATTGGTACCAAAAAATAAATAAATGCAGACACCCATTGCTGTGGCAGGTAGTCAATACAAAATAGTGCAAAAATAAACTCTGAAACAATGATTCTGTAATAACTTGAAATGTTGCATGAAGGATATCGTGGTGAAAGATATGTGTGGCACTCCTCACAATCAATGGCTCAATCCTGAAATGTGCTTATCACTCGTGATGCGAGGATATTGGTTTAGTACTGGTTCTGAAAGAAGGAATGCTTTCTGCTAAGCCATCAACACCATTTCCTACAAGACTTCGGTAGTTCACAGAGATCGTCCATCCCTAGGCTAAATTATTATTCAGGATTGATCCTCACCTTTAACCTCTTTTTCCAACCTCTTTTAGATGTATGTATCACATACCACACACAGTAACGTAATCTTTCTTGACAAATAACACTTTCTTTAAGCTTTATTGCATGAGGTTGTGTGCAGTTTACCGGAGACTCAGTCTATTATGGTGGATAAGTCATGTGACATGAGGGACCTGTGTCTGACTGTTATGGGAGAATACAGGATTTGAAAGGGAAACAGCATATTCAAATATAGTTAAACAAAAAAACACAATTATAGCTAGTTGATCATTTTCTATTAAATTCTGTAGGACTTTTCCCCCAAAGGGAGTATGTAATAATTTGAAAATTATTACTATAAAATTCAGAAAACCATAAAAAATATGATCCTATTCTGTTTGCCTACTGCATAACACAGACAAAGGGTATGTCTTCACTACAGCAGTAGGTCGATTTCCTTTAATTCGATTTTGTAAAGCAGACTGTATACAGTCGATTTTGTGTGTCCCCACTAAGCACAGCAAAGCACAGCAAGTCGACAGTGTCTATCCGCACAACTTTTGCAAGCGTCGACATAACGAGCGTTGCACTGTGGGTACCTATCCCACAGTTCCCGGAGCCCACAGCAGGCACCATTTCGAGTGCTGCACTATGGGTAGGCATTTCATAATTTCACGCCCTTTTTCCGTGCCGCCGACCCCCATTACGAGCGGTGCACTGTGGGTAGGCATCCCATAATTCGCGCCCTTTCTCCGCGCCGCGTTAATGCCATAGCACTGCAGGCATGGAGCCCGCTGATGCCACGGCTGCAGTAATGGCCGTTGTGAGGACCTCGAGCACGGTTGCGGATTTCATGCTGTACCGTCTGCAGAGGAATGCGATCCGGAGACAACTGCGCTTTCTTGAACCCGACGACAGTGAGGAGGAGATGGACCTGGAGGTGCACAGCAGGGACGGGGACACTGACGTTTTTGGAAGTAGGGCTACTGACAATCTGTCAAATTTGGTGGCAATGGGGCAGGCTCATGCCATCAAACGCCAATTCTGGGCCAGGGAAACAAGCACGGACTGGTGGGATCGCATAGTACTGTGGATCTGGGATGACTCCCAATGGCTCAGAAACTTCCGCATGCGAAAGGGCACGTTCATGGAACTTTGTGACTTGCTTTCCCCGGCCCTTCGGCGTGAGAATACCAGAATGAGGGCGGCCCTTACAGTTCAGAAGCGAGTGGCGATAGCCCTCTGGAAGCTTGCAACACCAGACAGCTACTGGTCAGTCGCGAATCAGTTTGGGGTGGGTAGGTCTACAGGGGGCTTTGCTGTGATGCAAGTAAGTAGGGCAATCATCGAGCTGCTGCTACCCAGGGTTATAAACCTTGGAAACCTGCAAGCTACAATAGATGGCTTTGCCGCCATGGGATTCCCTAACTGTGGTGGGGCTATAGATGGGACTCATATCCCTATCCTGGCATCGGACTACGAGGCCGCCGAGTACAGAAACCGGAAGGGATATTATTCAATGGTCATACAAGCAGTGGTTGACCACAAGGGACGTTTCACCGACCTGTACGTGGGGTGGCCGGGAAAGCTTCATGACGCTCGTGTTTTCAGGAACTCTAGGCTTTTTAGACAGCTGCAGCAAGGCAATTTCTTCCCCGACCAGAAAATTTCCGTGGGGGGTGTGTGTGTGGAAATGCCGATCGTTATCATTGGGGACCCAGCCTACCCCCTAATGCCCTGTCTTATGAAGCCCTACACAGGAGCCCTGGACAGGGGTCAGGAGCTGTTCAACTACAAGCTGAGCAAGTGCAGAATGGCCGTAGAGTGTGCATTTGGCTGTCTGAAGGGGAGATGGCGTTCGTTACTGATTCGCTCAGACATCAGTGAGAGAAATATCCCCATTGCTGCTTGCTCTGTGCTCCACAATCTCTGTGAGAGCAAGGGGGAAACGTTATGGCGGGCTGGGAGGCAGAGGCAAATTTACTGTCTGCTACTTACCAGCAGCCAGACAGCAGGGAAAGTAGAAGAGCGCACCATGAGGCCCTGCGCCTCAGGGACGCCTTGAAAACCAGTTTTATGAGAGCCCAAGATGGCGTTTGAGAACCTGCTCCCTTGCTCTGCTCTGCCCTAAGCCTGCTGTCCTTGCACTCTCTTTCCTTCCCCCCTCCCCATGCTTGCAGAGGAAATAAATTCAGTGTTTTTCAAAACATGGTTCCTTTATTGCTTCATCACAAATAGAAATACAGGGGATCACTGTCAAGGTAGCCCGGAAGGGGTGGGTGAGGAGGGAAACCAGCAGTCGCACTGGTGGAGGAGCGGACAGAGGAGGGGGGGAAGGGGAGAGAGGAGGGGGGGCCAAGACACAGGAGCTTTTAAAAGTTTTCAGAGAACCTCATCCTGCTGCTGCTTGTGCTGCCTTGTGGGGTGGAGTGGGTCGGTCCACGGAGCTTGCCCCCCCGGTTTCTCACCCCGCGTTTGGGTGGGGAAGCTATGGGAGTTGGGGAGGTGGTTAGACAGGGGCTGCAGAGGCGATCTTTGGCCCTGCTGCAGCTCCACCATACAGCACAGCATGTTGCTTTGGTCCTCCATTATCCGGAGCAAAGCATCCATGTGTCTTTCTTCGCGGTCCTGACGCTGCAGCCACATTTCTTCCCTCTTTTCTGCTGCCTTCCTTGACTGTAGCCCTGATTCCTGCCTTGCCTGTATCAATCTTTCCCTCCATTCCATCTGGCGGGCTGCCTCAGCGCGCGAGTTCTCCAGTAGTTCACTGAACATATCATCGCGCATTCGTGTTTTCTTTTTACGCTTTTGTATCTGCGATGCACGGCGGGAGGAGCAGGACGGGGGATTCTGACATAATTGTTCATCTGTGGGCGAATGTGGGCAAAGAAATTTTGAAAGTTATGAGACAGATACATTCAAGGTTATGAGACAGATGCAGTCTCGGACGGTACACAATGGGAGTACTATGCAGTTGGCGAACTCAGTATTCAGAAGCCTGATATGATTTCTGTACAAGGTCATATTCTACACCTAAAAGTGACTGAATGGCTCAAAGAAAAGTCAGAGCATCTCAGACACATATGCGTGCCTCAGCCCAACACGGCTTCTGAAATCAACGTGCAGCCGGCCATGGTAAGTTCAAATCCATATTTAAAAGCAGCACTTGGATATTGTAGAGTAACCCAACCCCCTTCCCCCTACCACGAGGAGACCTCCTCCCCTCATCGCGTGGCTCCCACTGAACCGCAAACTGCAAAACAAAGCCCAAAAATCTCTCGCTAAGGGCTGGCTGGGGCTCTTCTGCGGAGGCAAACGCTTGCAAAATGACTCTTCAGATTCCCTGCTGGCGGGGAGGGGGGGGGGGGGTTGGGTGCGCATTGGGTCTTAAGCGGAAGAAATCGCTTGCAGACTGTTCAGATTCCCTGCTAGCTACCGCTACGGGCTGGCGGGGGGGGGGGGGGTGCGTTTTGGGGGGGGGGGCGGTTGGTCGGTCTTCAGCAGAAAAGATTACTTTGCAGCTGGGAATCTTTATCTCCCTACTAATTGCAGTCCGTATTTCAAACAGGCAACCATGAATGACATCACTTTGCTTAGAATTTCTCAGAGCGATAGAGAGCGCATGCTCCTTGACTCCATGCAAAGTCCTGGTCCATTCGCCGCAATGCTAGCCTGCTCAATGATACCAGACTACTTACTACTTTCGTGGCGTGGGATGGTCTCCTGTCACGGGGGACCACATAAGGCGGCTCTCCCCAGAAATCTGCTGCGGAAGATTCATCGCTACCTCCTGGATAGCTTCATTGAAATGTCTGCGGAGGACTTCCAGTCAATCCCGGAGTATATTGACAAACTCTTTGAGTAGAAATTGACCAGCAATGAAAGCACGCTAAGTCCTTAGGGCAAGTTACTCATTAATAAATGCTTCCTTTACAAAATCACGCGTCATGTAATCCCTTAAAAAGAAACACTTACCCCTGGGAGGCTTGGGAGGGTGCTGGCTGCAGAGTGATAAACAGCTCCTGGCTGTCTGCTAACACGGTTTCTCCGCTGGCCTCCTGCTGCTCCCTGAAATTTCCCTCCTCCTCATCGTCATCCTCATCAGAATCATTCTCGTCCCTGACGATTATCCCATCGGTGGAGTCCACGCAGACCGGTGCGATGGTGGTGGGGGTGCCCCCCATTATCTGATTTAGTTCATTGTAGAACCGGCATGTCCGCGGCGCGCCCCCTGATCGTCCGTTTGCCTCCTTGGCTTTCTGGAACACTTTCCTCAGCTCCTTAATTTTTACACGGCACTGTGTGGCGTCCCTGTTGTGGCCCTTTTCCAGCATGGCCTTGGAGACTCTGGCAAACGTGTTGGCATTCAGTTTGTTGTTACGGAGTTCCAACATCACGGATTCCTCTCCCCAGATAGCGATGAGATCCAGCAACTCATTAGTGGACCACGCTGGAGCTCTTCTCCTCTGGCTGGTCTCCAGGGCTGCTGAGCTCTGCATGGAGTCTTGTGATGCTGAGCTTTGCATGGCGGCTTGTGCTGCTGATTGCTCTGAATGGCGACTGAGCTGTGCAGGTGAGCTGGCCACGCTGACCAAACAGGAAATGCTATTCAAATGTTCCCGGGTCTTTTCCTGTCTACCTGGCCAGAGCAGCGAATTGAGAGTGCTGTCCCGAGCAGTCACAGTGGAGCAGTGAGGCAGTCCAGAACGGTCAGAATGGAGCATTGTGGGACAGCCTCTGGAGGCTATTAATGTCAGTTGCGTCTTCACTAGTCCACAATCGACCTAGATAGGTCGATTTTAGCGCTACTTCTCTCGTCAAAGGAGTTATAAAGTCGATTTTGAGGGCCCTTTAAATCGACTTTAATGGCATGTATGTGAAGACAGGTACACGTTTAATTTGACTTAACGTCGTTAAAGTCGATGTTAAGTCATAGTGAAGACATGCCCTTTGGCAGGAACTGATGAGTTAATGGTTTCCTAAACCCATTCTACTTCATTGACTAGTACTGTCAAGAATAATAAACAAATATGACACAGTAACTTGATAGAAAATAAAAGGAAAAAGTTCATTGATTCTCAAATTGAATCCACCATATAAATTGCTTTACCTGTAAAGCATAGTTTAGAGAAGTTGGCATTTTTTTTCCTGTTAGTGTGCCAACAGATCCTAAACCCCATCAGAAATGTACATACTTGATGGGATAGTCTCAGTTCAGAGGCTTATTATAGTTCTGAATGAATGAAAATAGTTTCAAGCACTTGGCTTTCTGAGATAGAAGATTTAATAAATAAAACTGGTATATAGAATCCCATGTATGTAAGTTGCCATTTTTATGTCCATGGTCTCTGATTTCAGTCTCAGTCTTTACATGCAAATTACAGATTTAAAGCAGTTTATACAGCGACATTTGTAGTAAGATGAGGCCCTGAAACAAACTCTTATCAAAGGCCTAGTATGAGGCATGAGGCCTAGCAATGAGGCCTGAAGCTTGAACCAAAGTATTTCTAGGCACTGCTAAACAAAGCTGAGCTGTGAGCCGGAGGCAGGCCCTAATTACAGAAGTTGGCAAGAAAAGTGCTGCTAGAAAGCACGGGTTAATAACATAAGTAGTAATAAGAGGAACTTGTTCCAAGATGACACCTGGACATCCCGATAAGAGGACACTTCACAAAGATAACAAGGAACAGCCAGGTGCATCCCAAAGACGGGGTCAAATAAACAGCATGATGGATGTTTGTTTGAACCAACATGATCAAAGGGGGAGACAGCACCCTAATAAGTCAAGGGGTTGTACCTCAATACATCAGTAGGGATGAGTAATCTGTCCTGCACCTGTATAAAAATAGGTCTCAGAGTCCACATCATTGTCCAGCCGAGGGGGAAAATTTATAGCAAAATTTATAAATTGCTTTAAATCTGTAATTTGCATGTAAAGACTGACTGAGCTAGTCCATTGTCAGGTGGCACAAATTAATAGTATGTCTTGTAGAGTCTACGGGAAACTATCACTGTGCTTCGTTTGACAATAAACTTGGCCGGGTGCCTTCGTACCTTACTAGAGTCTAGGGGTTTTTTTCAGGGTCTGCTGTCAGTTATCTGCAGAGCTGGGGCAGCAAACAGAGGGAACACGCATGCAGCCTACTGATATCATCAAACAAGAGCAGGGCAACACAGGTAACTACTGACAATAACATTCAGGAATGGAGAGAGAGAGTGAAAGAGACAACTACAAAGACACCCAACAAAGCTATCATAAAAGCGGTCATCAGTTGGTGGGTACATTGACAAAAAAATTAACCTTCAATTCGCTGATGCTAGCAATTGGGAAGCTGTAGTGGAGAGTGCACTCAGACATTTTTAACACTATGTGATCTAACACCAGAACCTTGGGTACACCTCTGTTTTCATCACCAGTACTACTAGAGTAGCTGATCTGGAGGTGAATTACTGGTTTCATTTTTGCCAGTGTAGATGAGTCCAGAATTGAAGCAAACAAGAAAAGGCTATTGTCACATGTCATGAGATCACTCACTTTTTCAGCATGGCTGGCATAAGTGTAGCTCATGGAAGTGACATACCTTTTGAACACCATGTAATATAACATGTGGGTCTACGCCATGTGATGCTCCTTCATTCAAGCAGCCTTGAAAGGAGCCAATCTGAATAAAATCCTGGCTCACATATTGTGATTGGGTTCTCCTTATGTTCAACCTCCAGATTAAAGGTGGTGGTGGGGTGGGGGGTGAAATCACCACCACCTGTGAAATTAGCTGTACTCCTTTCATATAACCCTTACTTGGGTAAAGTATGGAGGTTTCCAGCTCTGCATCTTGGAACTATAACACACATGTAGCAGGCCAGGCCTTCTGTGGGCCCTTTGTGTTGGGTGAAAACAAGTACGTTAAAATTCTATCTGTGTCCTGAAAATCAGACAAAATACTTGCTGGCAAGAAAAAAAGAAACTGAGAACTTTTTTTCCTGGAAGTTACTGTGCATGCTTTCCTATGGGCCAAAGCTGGGTTCTCCTGAGACCTATATCTTCTGAAACAACAGCATCCCTATTCCAATGAAGCCTGAACAAACAACTTGGGAAATGTCTTCTTGTTGGTTTATTATGTGTTTCCACTTTATATGAAGCAAGTGCTAGCACATGAGGGTGTTCGTCTGTCCTTCAGCCTTTCCCCTTCTCCAGTTACAAGAGGATGGAGAGGGAAATCATAGCATAGTAACCCACTATGCCACTGCTCAAGTTTCACCCAAGGAAATATAAACCTGCAAATTTGTGTGCATGTTTCTCCTCACAAATGTGAGTAGTATCATTGACCTAAATTGGCCTACTCATGTGTGTAAAGTTAAAATTTGTATGCATGTTTGCTTTATCTTAATACGGTAGGTTGAAAGGGTACCAACTACACCGAATACCACACACAGAACATTAGACCAAAAAAAAAACTAGAATAGAAATTTAAATTTAAAACAATATTGCTTTATTACAAGTAACATCTAGATGGGGGAAGCTTTATTGCAGGGGTTCTCAAACTGGGGGTCGGGAACTCTCAGGGGATTGTGAGGTTATTACATGAGGGAGTCACCAGCTGTCAGCCTGCACCCCAAGGTCCGCTTTTCCTCCAGAATTTATAATGATGTCAAATTCTAAAAAAGTGTTTTTAATTTATAATGGGGGTTGCACTCAGAGGCTTGCTATGTGAAAGGGGTCACCAGTACAAAAGTTTGAGAACCACTGTTTTATTGCTTCAAACTATGTCATTAAAAAAATTATTCCACATGAATGTCCTGTAATAAATCTTATATAAATCCGATGACCATTCCAGTTGCTCAAGAGTAGGTTTCACAAGTACTTCTGACACAGGGAGTCCTAAATGGCTGCACAACTGTATGATTGTAGTGTGTGGCTGCACCAGGGAATGGTTTAAGAGGTACTTCCTCAAATTGCTACGATCAATTCCAAAATAGACTTCACCAGGACAACAACCTTGAACTGGTCTGAATTCAATGGGGAGCCAGCAGAAAGAGCATACTACCAGCTGATATGTTCATTTCAACCAGTCTTGCTGAGCAGATGGGTTGCTGCATTTTGTGTCAGCTAGAGATTTTCAGAGTGTAGCTTCATTCCTACCTTTTAATTATTTCAGTAATCAAGACAGAAGAGCACAAAATGTGTGGAGAGCCATGACCAGGTCTTTGGCTAACTGGATGTGGTGTAATATTCAGTTCATTCACAAGATAAGTGGGCAGTTTTTGTGGAATGGCTATTTTGGGTAATAGCAATCAAAAGTTCCCCAAGACTACAGTCTAAAAGCAGATGAGCTTGTAAGTGTGTGTCGGGGGTGGGGAAGGGATATTGCAGAGGAAACAAGGTGATTTCTTCTCATTAACATCATCTCAGTGTTGCTTGGAGATCAGCTTTATCTGTTTTGTGTCATGCAGATGCTCATTTTGGCAAGGCTTTGAGATGGTGCAATTTACATTTATCATAAAGGGATTCAGAACTTCATCTGCATACTGCTGGTGTTTCTGCTCATGTTGTTTCACAAGCTCTTTCCACAAATATATATCAAATTATGTGGGAGAAAAGAAGCAGTATGGTGGGACATTGGTGATAATGACTGTATTTGGACGAGAGAAATAATATGAGCTATTTCAGAAGCTGAAAATCATAGAGGTAGTCTTGAGTTAGTTTTTAAGGTGCCACAGGACTCTGTTAATTCAGAAGCTGAGACATTCGGATAGTGATCAATAATATCAAAAGCCACTGAAAGGTCTACTAATATTAATGTGTTCGCATTTCCCTATGAGAGGAAAAGTTCACTCACCAGAACAGAACCTGCTGTTTCTTACCTGAAACCTGACTCAGAGGAGTCCAGAGTACTGGCAATTGAGAGATGGAGTTAGGAGACTGGTTTGCTAACTTCTTGTTTGGCTTGCTTAGAAAAGGGAAGATAGAAATATGATGATAGTTTGCTGATGTGTTGATCACATTTTTTTTCAATGCTGATCTGACTCTAGCATTTAATGCATATGGTAGATTCTCTTAATCAAGCATGATCTCTATTTTTTCCTGAAATATATTTGTTATCCTTTAAAAGTTTTTTGTATTCATATTTTAAGAGGATATCATTAAAGCATAGCTATTGTTTGTGAGGGTTTTATTTTTCTTGCAGATTGGAATATTAGATTTATCTTTTTCCATCAGATTTTTTGGACTGTAAAGACTCATCACATTCTCTTTGGAAATTGACATCTGATCAGATTTCATAAATTCATTTCTTTGGGGTCCATTTTCCCCAGCTCCTGGAGAATTTTGAACACATTTGTTACAATTTGAGAAATTGCCACATTCAAACAACAGCAATAAAAGAGTAACAATTCTTAAATTATATGCACTTTATAAAACTCAGCTTGAAGCACTATTGGTAAATGAAAAATCAAATGCAATTTATGAGGCTTATCTCCCATTCGAACGCCTTCCCTGAGCTGGGCCATGACAAGTTGCCAACTTGCCAGCATAAATAAAAAAAATGATTAAAACTAAGCTTCCCTTTGCTGCTGTTCTGAAAAGTTTTGATTGTTTTGGATGCTCCACAGTCAGTAGTTATCCAAG
This sequence comes from Sternotherus odoratus, assembly GCA_032164245.1. Classification (NCBI taxonomy): domain Eukaryota; kingdom Metazoa; phylum Chordata; order Testudines; family Kinosternidae; genus Sternotherus; species Sternotherus odoratus. Next base: position 36,226,829 of record JAVMKO010000004.1, read on the forward strand.
AAGCACAAGTAAAAGGAAGGTCAAGGCAGGAAAGAGTTGTGCATCATTGAGCATGAGGGAACCAGCCCAGGTATACAATACCAGCAAATGAACCATCAAGTTTTATATAGTGGAAAGTAATGAGGGTGGGAGTATTAATAGAGCTGAATTAACCAAAGGGTTCTAATAAAAGCCATGTCCTGTGAAACAATGCAGAAACATGACATGGTTATCGGCCAAACTTCCAGACAGATGGAATCAGTGATTATGTCACTCCAGTGCCTAATCTTTTAACATGATGGTGGGGATGTAATATATTTGTTGATTTCAGTAGGAGAGAATAATCTGAGCCAGAATAGGCCAAGAATTTTTAAGTACTGGCAAGTAGAGCTGAGTAAAAAAAATTGCATAGAACTTTTTTTTCCCGGTGAAAAATACATATTTAGCAACATCGAAACATTTCAAAAATTCATGTCAATTTTGCCAAATTGTTGCAGTTAAAAAATAAAATAAAACTAAGAAATAAAATTCTGATGCAAATGTAAAGTCTAATTTTGACATTTTCAAGACAAAATACTTCAGGAGGCTGAGAGAGATGGTTTCAGCTGCTAGTTTTGGTGCCTAACTCTAGAAGAGGGTTCATGGCTGAAGATCCCAAACTGAGGGAGGAGCCTATCTCTGGCCTGTCAGCAGGAGCCCCAGATCAGCCACCTTTTAAGCATCTCACCTGTCCCAACCCACTCCTCAGTATTTCACTCCTAGACAGCTAAAGTGGCTCCCCACTCAGCCTGTGTCTTTTGAGGATCCCTGTTTTAGGTGCCAAACTCTCCCCTTGCATTGTATGAGGACCTGAGGTGCATAGCTCTGGGCCAATGATATCTCTAGATGACAGGCTGCTTAGGGGTTAGGTATTGCAATGCTGCGAGAAGCACTGTCTAAGTACCTTTGAAGATCTGGTCCTAAATAACTATGGCTCAACTCTGCTGACCAGAAAGTAGGGTAGGACAATGTGTGCAGTGAAAGCTCCACTCATTCCGCACCCTTTTCCTGCCCCAGTCTCTATTCTCCTGCTGTGGTATTGGAATAAACAGGTATGTAGCCTCACCTGTTTTCTTGTATGCTCTGGTTAGCCTATGTAAGGGCTCAAAGAGGGTCCTAAGCCCCAAACACAATCAAAGTCACAATCTAACTCACACACAGCTTAAGGAAAAGTGCCTACAAATCATGAGAAAGCTCCTGTACACTGACCCTAACTTGACAGATTGAAGGAAAGTTTTTTTGTTATTTTTTCCCCTTTATGGAAGGGAGTTTATTTTCCAGCCAGTGTATCATAAATTCACCCCCCCCACACACACACACACCTTTAATCTAAATTGTCTGCTGATTTCCCCCCCCCCCCAGTGTTCAATCCACTTATCTTCCTGCTAACATATTTTTCTGACTAGATTTCAAATAAAATTTATTTCCATTTACTGAACCATGAAAGGTCTTTCCATAATTTGACCATGTACAGTAATCTTTCTTGAATCTTTGAAATGCTTCAATGGCAATTTTCCATGTAATGGAATAATACATTTTTATATTCAGTAATAATGAAGTATAATTTACAGAGGAACATTCTTATACCACATAATTTTGAGAGGAATGACATTTTTAAAAGCAGTTCCTGTCTTCACATTAATTAATTTTGAAAACATAAAACTTCTTCATAGTTGAAAAATTAGACAATTATATATAATATGGTGCAATCATAATAGTTTTCCAATTCTGAACATTTTTACTTGTTATTCTCACTCTAATGGACTTTCAGAGCCTATGAAAAGTATCTGAGGGTCACTAACCCAATCAACAGTGGAAAATATATGCACTTTACCTTATATCATGTGTGTTCTTTTCACAACACTGTGGAATAGATTCACAAGAGGGACTGAGCCTCCTGCCACTTTCAGCAAATAAAGGCACCACAGGCATTCACAAAACCACTGCTCAGCTGCCGTATAATCTTGTAGGTGCCTATTTTTCCACTGATACAGTCCCTGAGCTGCCTACATTTTGGCAGGTGGGCATGCACTGAGCTGCCACAGCCCTGATACTGCCCAGCAATTCAGGGCCTAACTCATGTGTAGAACAGAATTAATAATGGATTTTTCTGAAAGAAATTCTGGTTTGATTCAAATAAAGAGACATTTTATTTATTTATTTTGTTAAATTGAAATTTTTAAAAATATGTTTTGAATTAACCAAAGTGTTTCAAGTTGACTTGAATTTTTTTGTTTGTAGGATTATGTGAGTGGTTGGTCCCAGGATACATGAGAGAGAGGAGGTCTATAAGATAATAAACTTCTGTTCCTGGAAGGTATAAGCATTCGAGTTACAAGAGCTCTGCTTCAGGGGAAAGGAAGTGTGTCTGACCTAAAGACAGGCTGGAATAGATAGCTAAGCATAAGGGTTAATGAGCTATAAATGGTCACTTGAAATGGAGTGAGCACTAAGTAGATTCCTATACAAAAGGGATTTGAAGTGGGTCTTTAAGGGTTAGCAGACAGATGTGTGTGTTACAGATTGTTGTAATGAGCCATGAAACCAGTGACCCAGGGTCTAGCATAGTTATGAATTTAAGTTCCCAGGTTTGCCTTCTAAAGGTTTCCTTTGAAGGCAAATACACTGGACCTTCACTATAGCCTGGGGTTCGGGAGCCATGTGCGGTCCCACGCTAACACTATAGTTATAGCGACGTGGACTATAGTGAGGGTCCGGTGTATTGAAAACTCAGATATGAAGTGATCATTTTGTGAAAAAGTGTTCACTTGGGGCGATATGCTGGTTTTGTCTTATTTTTTGTGAGAGTTCATCCAAGAACATACTGATTGTCTGGTTTCATCTACATAGCTGTTACTGGGGCATTTGTTTAGGGTGACCAGACAGTAAGTGTGAAAAATCGGGACAGGGGGCGAGGGCATTTGAAGTGATCTCTTCAAGAATGCTATCTTACTTAGCAACTCTCTTACCTCCAGCCCTTAAAAAGATGTGAACTTTTGGCTTCCTGTATCTCACTTTTTTTTTTTTTGGCCTGTCTTCACTGTGCATTTGATGGGCACTAATCTAACCTTATTAGTCTCATTCGGAAGAACAAGTCTAGTGGGAAAACAACAGATAACTTGCAAGCTTTAGGAGTCTTGTTCAGAGACTCAACATTACTGTCTAAAACCTTATTGTCTATCTAACCAAGACAAAAAGGAGAGATTGAATCACCATAATGAACTTTAAATTTTTATTTCTCGACAAGGGTAAAACCAGGGTGAATTAAAGCTCTGAAATCTTTTAACACAAGAACAAATGAAAGCTTTAAATTATGCATTTCTTCTGTCAACTAAATAAGCATGACTTTATAAGAATGATTTAATCCAAAAAACAGATGCACTCTTCCCTTAAGACAGAAAACCAAGCCAACTGGCTTGCATAAGCATTTTCTGTGTGTGATTATTGGACGTGGCAGCTTGAGAGAACCAAGAAGCAGAATTTCTAGCCATGGAAGGAGATGCAAAGAACAGAGGTCCAAGTCTTCAGAAGAAATAAAAGCAAGCAAGGAAGAGACTGGAGGGAAGATGTTCAGCAATGTTTAATCAACGAGTTCAGGAATCAAGGCATGGACACTGTAATGACATGTATATGCGGCTTCCCTTCCTGAGATTTTGATGTGAAGTGCAGTACTGAGAGCTGTTGTGTAGCATCTGGAGCCAAGATTACAATATTTACCTAGTTATGTTTCTACTGTGATTAGTGTAGGTACCCATGACATGTGGGAGGATACTGATGAGGAGTTTCAATGGCAGATAATAAGTAATTCCCTTCATTAACAAGTCTGCTCACTTTATCATAAGAGAGCTGGATATATCATGTTTCTTGATTGTTATGATCTTATTTTTTCTGATTGTGAATAAACTCACAGACTTCTACTTTAGCAGCTCTTTCTTATGTTTATTTTTGCATTGTGTCTTTTTCCTTTTAAAAGCAGATCAAGACAGAAATAAAAACTCATTACATTTTCCCTTTATCTTTGGTGGTGGAACAGAGCAAATTTTGTTCTACATGTCACACAACCAATTTTCCCTCCACCTTTTAAAAAATCAGTTACAATATACCCTGGACACAATTTAAAAGCATTTTATTAAACTCCTTGCTAATATATTAATGTGTTAACTAAAAAATAAATCAAAAATATTTTATTAAATGGCATTTGGTAGGAACAAACAGTCTATTTTAAAACTGGGAGTTTGTTAAATAAGTCACATTTTTAATTGCATTCATAGCCACTAAATTTTCAGATACAGCTAAGTAAAAGGCATGTGAAATGGGCAATCACCTTCTTGTCAATGATAAGTGTGCTTCAATAAAACAATAGAAAAAGGCCAGTTCTTACCACCTTTAAGAAAGAATATATAATGTCTTTCTAAAGCCTTCCTACAGTCAAAATCTTGGAAGAATACACCAAGATGGCAAAACTCCCATTGACTTCACTGACGTAAGACCAGACACTTTGTGCCAAAGTCAGTTTGAAAATAGGTCTTCAGAGCTCTTACAAAAATCAAACTCAGAGAGAGAGAGAGAGAACAAATTACCGTATTTTTCGCCGTATAAGACGCACTTTTTCTTCCCCAAAACGGGGGGGGGGGGAGTTGGTGCGTCTTATACGGCGAATATACACACTTTGCCTTTGCCCTTTGCGCGGGGGGGGGGGGCGAGGCGAATGACACCAGGGACACGGAGTGGAGCGCCTGGCTAGTCCCGGCTGTACGTGAGGCGCCCGCAGCCCGGCCGGGGCGCGGCGCAGCGACCCACGCGGCTCCGCCAATTTTTTGAGCCTCGTGAGTCCGGTAACTGCCCCCGCGGCGCCCCCCTCACCCGGCCGCCCCGGCTCCCCTCGTCACCCAATGTCCCTTGGCCCGCGGCTCCCCCGCGCTGCCTTTCACCGGCTCCCCTCGCTTCCCTGTCACCAGACCCCGCTGTGTGCCCCCCCCCGTCAGCACCGCTCCCCCCATCCCCCCTCACCCGGCCGCCCCGGCGCCCCTCGTCACCAAATGTCCCTGGGGCTGCGGCTCCCCCGCGCTGCCTTTCACCGGCTCCCCTCGCTTCCCCCGCGCTGCCTTTCACCGGCTCCCCTCGCTTCCCCCGCGCTGCCTTTCACCGGCTCCCCTCGCTTCCCTGTCACCAGACCACGCTGTGTGCCCCCCCCCCCCCCGTCAGCACCGCTCCCCCCGTCCCCCCTCACGGCTCTCTGGTCCCCCACCCGGTCCTCCCCCCTCCGCTCCCACTCAGCAAATCTCCCTCCCCCGGGCTTCACCTCGCCAGGTCCCGCCCTCCGGCTCCCTCCCTCTGCTCCAGAGCCCCTACTCCTCGTTTTCCTTCTTCAGAACCTGAGCTCCCCCGTCACCAGACCCAACCCCCTCAGTTCCCCAGCCCACGCTCACCAGAGCCAGTCACTCGAGTGCCGCCCGGGGCTTCCCCTTCTTCACTCCACAGTCTGTAGTTCCCCCATCCTCTGCCCCCCCCCCGGGTGCTCTCCCCTCCCCCAATACTCTGTGTCCTCCCATGGGATTCCCCCCCCCCACTCACCACAGCCTCTGTGTTCCCCCCAGGACTCTGTCGCTCCTCCCCAACAGACCCTCTGTGTCCTCTCCTCCACCCAACCCTCTGTGCCCCTTCTTGGGCTTCCCCCTCCACTTGACCCTCTGTGCCTCACCCCTCCCCTGTCCTCCCAACCTGATCCTCTGTGACTCCCCTAGGGCACTGTCCCCTCCCCCATACCCAATCCTCTGTGCATCTGTGCCTTCCCCTGGGACTCTTTCCTCCTCCCACCAGACCCTCTGCACCCCTCTTGGGGTGCTCTTCCCCCCCCCCCCGACTCTCCTTCCCACCCCAATCCTCTTCCCACCCCCCAGGCTCTCCTGTTCCCCTCACCGATCCTCTCTGCCAACCCCCTCCACTCCACCCGGACTCTCCCTTCCCCCTCATCCGATTCTCTGTGTCATCCCCCTTCGCCTCACTCTGTGACTTCCTTGCGCTCTGCCCCCCCAACCCTTTGTGCCCCCCAGTGCAAGAGGAATTCTTGGGGTTCGAATAATAACATTACAGCCTTATTTTTGTTACTTTCACTGTTTACTGACTTTACTGACTGTTAATGAGAGTAAAGATAGTTCTTAATATGTTACATGGTTGACATAAAATTGTTCTTAAACTGCTGTTAACATTATACAGTTGATATAAAATATTTTACTACAGTATTTGGTTCAGAATCTTTTTTTTCTAGATTTTCCTCCTTTAAAATTAGGTGCGTCTTATATGCCGGAGCGTCTTATATGGCGAAAAATACGGTAAATTCCATATACATCCTAAAATGAAAGTGCTACCACTCACAGAAAACCCAAACTCAGATGTAATCGCTTTCACTGTTAGAAGTATAGGAATTGGGGCTTATTTGCCATCTCTCTTTTTTTACCCTTGCACATCTCTTCCAGCTGAACCAGCATAGTGGGGAATGGATGTAAACACTGTGTTCTGCAGCAAATTACTAGCCTCCCGGCTAAGGAAAAAGTGGAGAGGAGTCTCTGGTATAAAGCCTTCCAGGGCTATTTGCAGAGTGATTCCATTTATATCCATAGACAAAGTCACAGAGGTACAACTTGAAATAAAAAAATAAAAAAAAAAGTTGGCATCAATTTTAATGAGGCCACTATTTCCCTTCACAAGTTAGATCATGAAGAGAGAAACTCAAAAGTTATCTGTAATCAGACTATCAGAGGCAGCTAAGTCTGAGAGTAGTTAGAAATTTTAGGAAACGAGATTGTGAATAGTGAAAAGGTTCAGGAGTGCAATCCCTGACTTGAAGGATATAGAAAATGAGTCCCCAAAAAGGGAAGTTTGCGACTGTTCACATCCAAAAATAAGGCAAGTAGAAATAGGGTGACCAGATGACAAGAAAAAAATATCGGGACACATGGGGGGGGGGGGAGGAGGGGAAGTAGGGGGGAGGGGGGACTCGACGGGGGGGAGGGGGGACTCGACGGGGGGGAAAGTGGAGGGGAGGGTGCCACAGGCTTCCCCCCCCCCACTGGACCCATGGGGGCAGGGTCTGAGGAAGCCATGGGTCAGGGGTGCAGGGGCCCGGCTCCAGGTGAGGGGCGCAGCCCCATGGTGGGTTGGGGATCCAGGGCCCCAGCTGCTTACCCCTGGGAACTGTTCTCAGCTGGGCCGGGGGGCAGCCGGCAGGTGGGTCAGGGGCTAGTTGGGGGGGGGGGGCTGGGCTCTGTCTGTAGCCACCCTCCTCACTGCTCCTAGGCAAGCAGCCCCCTTCCCCCGCCCCTGCAGCATGTGAGGCGGTGGCAGAGAGTTGTCCTGGCCGCTGCTGCCTGCCTCTGACTCTTGAGGGATGGGGGGGGGGCGATGATGAGGGGCCGGACTCGGAGCCGGGTGGGGGGAGGAGGAGCGGCCAGGGGCTCTCTGCCCCTCCCCCTCTGCCGGTGCAGGCTGCAAGCAGCCTCCTTCCCCCTCCTTGCACCACGTGCAGCAGCAGAGAGCCTCTGCCTGGGGCAGTGCGGCTTGCTGCCTGCTCCTGCTGGCAGGAGGGTGCTGCGGCCGCCCCGGAAGGAGCGCTTAGTGAGGCACGAGTCTGGCGCTGGCCTCTGAAGGTCCCTATATCGGGACAAAGGGCGTCCCGACGAAAGGATGATCGGACGCGGGACAATTCCCCGAAAATCGGGACATCTGGTCACCCTAAGTAGAAACGACATCTCTGATTAGACCTGAAGCTAATCCTACCAATGATTTCATCTGAAATACTGTGTACAGCTCCAGTCACACATGTTCAAGAAAGATAAATTCAAACTGGAAAAGGTTCATAGAAGAGCTACTAGAATGAATGGATGGCCTCTTTTATGAGAGGAGAAATAGATGGAAATGAGGTGCTTTTTAACTATCAGGGGAGTGAGAGTTTGGAATAGCTTCCCAATAGGGGTTACAAAAGGAAACAATTCATTTAAAGAGATAGTTGAGCAAATGTATGAAGAGGATTGTATTACAGGGTTACTTGTGATGATGGGAGGCAGTGTTTTGCATCCCCAGGAATTCCTTCTAGTTTATGTCTTCATTACCAGGGTAAGTCGACCTAAGCTGACCATGGGCAGGAATGGTGTCCCTAGCCTCTGTTTGCCAGAGGTTGGGAATGAGTGACAGAGGATGGATCACTTGATGATTACCTGTTTAGTTCATTCTCTCTGGGGCACCTGGCACTGGCCACTGTTAGAAAACAGGATACTGGGCTAGATGGACCTTTGGTCTGACTCAGTAAGGCCATTCTCATGTTCTTAAATTACAATATTCCAGCTATGTGAATAATGACCGCTTAGGTCGACTTACCATGGTGTTTTCACTGACTGTGTTGATGGGAGATTCTCTCTGGGCAACTTACCTTACTCTTCTCGGAGAGGTGGAGTACTTGTGTCAACTGGAGAGTTCTATATCATCAATTTAGCAGGTCTTCATTTGACCTGCTAAATCAGCCCCTGTTGTATTGATTGCAGCAGCGTCAATCTTCATGTAGTGGAGACCAGTCCTCTGTATATCTCAATTACTTCTTGTCATTGCAGGGGCCTAGACCATTGGTGAACCTTCTTTCCCTTATATTCTCTGCCTGTGGTACATAACACAGTAGAACCTCTGAGTTACGAGCACAATGGGAATATTTGTAACTCTCAACAAAATATGATGGTTGTTCTTTCAAAAGTCTGTAACTGAATATGAACTTAATACAGCTTTTGAACTTGACTGTGTAGAAAAAAATGCTGTTTACCCTTTCTTTTTAGTAGTTTATATTTAATACAGCAATGTGCCGTATTTGCTCTTTTCATTTATTTATTTATTGTCTCTGCTGCTGCCGGATTGTGTACTTCCGGTTCCAAATGAGATGTGTGGTTAACTGGTCAGTTCATAACTCTAGGGTTCACAACTCTGAGGTTGTAATGCCTTGGTCTAATTTTGGTTGTTGGGTTTAGTGTACGACTTCTGGGTAGTACTTCTGGCCTTAAACTCTATGGTTCTATAGAACCCAGAAAAAGAAGAGCCCAGAAGCCCACTAAGCACCTAGCTCCATCTATTGCACAATCCTCTCTGGTAGCAAGAATGATTTACAATAGTGGAGACTAAAACACAGTTATATAAAGTACTTATATGGCTTCCATTACTATATCATCTGAGCTCCTCACAATCTTCAATGTATTTATACTCACACCACCAAATGAAGAAGGAAAATGATGTTAGCCCAGTTTACAGATGGGATCTGAGACTCAGGAGACTAAGTGACTGGTCCAAGGCAGAGCAGGAAGTTGAACACAGGAATGCCCAGTTCTGCGCTAGAGCCCTAACCAATTGCTCATCTGTTCTCTCATTTCCAAGTAGCTGAATAAAATTGCTTGTCTGAAACTTTTGTTCATTTGAGAATTAAGATATTAACAATGACTTTGCTGAAACCTGCTTCCAAACTTCCAGTACTTAACTAAGAAAGGGGATTACTTAATTTATATTGAACAAAGATCTTTATATTTACTAAATAAAATGAGGAAGACTTGGTAGCACCTTAGAGACTAGCTCTAAAGTGCTACCAAGTCTTTCTCGTTTTATTTACAGATAAAGACTAACAGCTGCTAATCTTAAACATTTATATTTACTGATATATTCTTTTTAGGACTATTGAATAGTTTACAAAAAAAATTATGTTTCTGCAGAAACTTATGAAATGTTATATGGTTGGTTAACTTGGAGTGAAAAGTAGTAAACTGTCTTTATTTTACATGCAGAATGATGGATTATGTATTGCTGTTTCACTGATAATAATCAAATAGAAATTGCTTTACTTACTGAACATGAGTCAGAACAAGGTTTTAATGTAGTGAATTACTCTTCTGAAAAAAGCTCATGTAAGATTCCCTCTGATTTCAAATTCATTGATTTTAAGCGTCAACAAAATTATGCCACATTGTTGAAGGGAATGGATGAAAGGAAGCACTTCACAGTACAGAACGGCTTTGTAAAGATACAAACTTGACAACACAATAAAGCTCATGAACAATAAAGCTCATATGCACAAATTCCATTAATTCAGCGATAGCTACAAGTACACATCCATGCTTCTCTTGAATTATGTTCATTTTGTTTTCTCCTCAGAGTTGTTGTAAATATTACTTTTCATTTTTGCACATTCTCATGCCACTGAATTTTGCTTTAATTTTTGCAGCTATCAGTGGAATCTTTGTGAAATTGGAGTGATGGTGGTTGGTAAAGAAATAGGAACACTTTGAATTGGCTCCTGAAAACATGAAGAAAATGCTGCCTCTGTTAAGTGTCAGAAGATTAAAACAATTAGCAAATATCAGGGAGGTGGAAGCTTTCTGTTGCCAGCTTGTCACCAACACTGACTGAATGAGAATGGTGCCTGTAATCCACTGTACGTGCACATACATATGGATGACTCTATTCTATTGATGAACAGAAATGTTTGCCGGGCAGATCTGAAAAGATATCAGCTGTTTTTGACTTCAAGGTCAGGATGTCTGCTTTTTAACCTCTCTTCTCTAGGGCACACCTGATGGATCTGGACCAAAGTCCACATTGATGGGGTAGTACTGCTTTGAAAACACATTTTGCGGTAGCTTTTGTTGATATATAAAGAGAATCAAAAGGTGCAATCAATAGTATTAACAGCTTTGTTAATGTTCTCGCCTTATCAGCATTTGTTTGCAGGAGGAAAAAATGAGAGAACTTCTAGAGAAAAAAGGTGAATCTCAAATCCAGTTCCCACCCCAAGTAGTTGGGCTAAATGTTGAAGAAGGGAAAGACTCCTCCCCACTCAGGGACATAGAATTGAGGTAGATGCACTCTGCAAGGGCTACCGTATGTAGCCTCTTGTCTAATGAAGCATCCTATGCCACTTACATATGGATAGGATGTGGGGGGCAGTTCCTTGGTATTCCTTGTAAAACATGGATAATATTTACACAAAATGAGCAAGCTGCTTTAGATAATGCTATATAAAACTAAGTAACAGTCCAACAGAATTTGTGATATTAAAGTATCCCTATAATTTATTAACATTGGGAAGTATAAGGGATACTGTATATACTATTATATTTCTCTAAAGCAAAGCTGGCAGTATTGATACATCAAAGGGTTTTTTGAGGCTACTATTTAACATTTAGAAATCCCATTTTTAATGGAAGATTACATAGTAGAATTTATTCATATTAATTATTTGGAGTTGGATACACAAAAGAAAGTAGGTGTTGTGATGCTGATCACAACTGATATAGTTGATGATAAAGCAGTGATCTTCTACCAGATCCTGACGAATATGTGTGCTTTACAATTATATTGTATCCTTTTGGATACACACTACTTTACTCTCTTGAGAAACCATCTGACAAAGATGCTCTGTGTTGAATGAAATGAGTATTGTGACAAATTGCCGGCACTATTATGATGGGTTCCATGCTTTCTCCTCTTGTTAGGGGTTCAGGGAGCCATTTCTTGCCCCTGAACAAGATATTAAGTGCCCCACTAGTATCCTAGGGGAGGGAAGTGGAGAGAGAGGGACCCTGGGCCTGCCGTCTACCCCGGGTCCAGTCCATGGGCCCTGAGGATAGCGGTAAACCACCTGAATTAGCTATTCCTTCCCCTGGGCTACTTCCCTCTCCTACCCTTCAGCTTGTCAGGCTTCCTGCCCTTTCTCTACACAAGCCAGGTGTCTCTTTACCTAGGATCTGGGTCTTCTTGATTCCAAACTCTCCTCCAAACTGCTCACTGCTCCAACTCCTTTCCTCCTCCCCTGTCTGCCTGAAGCAGGGGGTTTTATTGAGTCCCTAACAGGGCCTTAATTGACTGCAGGTGTTCCCATTAACCTGCTGCCTGCTTTGCTAGTCTACAGGGAGCCACGCCCTAATTAGCCTTGAGTTAATATATCTCCGCTTAAGCACTCTACCACAGCTTCCTGACACTCCTCTATCACAGTATATATTTTAAAATTCTGTTAGTTTTCTCCATCTGAAACAATTCAGCAAACTCATTATGATTTGTATAATGTTTTGGTCAACCCAAATCTGCATTTTTTTCAGTGGGGAGATGAAAATTTTTTCACTCAGCACTAAATTGTATATTCTTTGTTAGTTTTTAACCAAATAAACAGAAATGAAAGAAACCTCATCCACTGAGATATTTAAAACGAGACTACCTAAAGCACGAGAAATATACTGTATGGAAAAATTCTGCACCCATAGTGGCAGAAGGATGACATGACCTGAAAGATCCTGAAAGTATCCACCCATAACTTCTGTGATTGCTTGACAATGCAACCAAAAGAACAGGAATTTCTAAGGATAAGCCCAAGGAAACATATACTTTCAAGGCATCCAAGAAATAGTTTTAGCAACATACAGTATATCCATTTCAGTCTATTGTTTCTGCATGTCTTCAAGTTTAAGGCAGGTTTTTGCAAAGCAGAACATAATAAAAAAAAGACCAGGAGGTTGAGCATACTGACTGTAATTTAGTGGGATATAAGAACATTGGTTTTCCTCCAGATATTTCTCAGACCCCAAGTTCAATAGTTCCAACTTCTAATTTTACCTTGTTCATATGTGAAACGTGCTCTCATTTCAGAATGAAAACATGTGTTACATATGATTATAGAACCGGACAAATTTCCATTGATATAAAATGAAAATTGAATTTTTAAATGCATCTTTTGATGTAGAACACTATGGAGAGGCTAATGGGAAGACAAGGGTAACAGTAACATGAAGTTGCAGAAATTAGTGAAGTGTGGTTTTGTTTATACATTTATCAATAAATGAACAATAAATAGAAATGAATTTAATCTCCATTATCATTAGGTAGTTTTCTATGGCTACCCAACAGCTCCCATGAAAGCAATTTGATCTTATAGTACTTTTAAAAATCTCCATCAATTATTTTAGTACTTAAATGTAGATTTAGGAGCCTAGATTTTTGCACCATTTTAAAAAAATTGGACTGAGCAACTGGACTATTTAAATGTATACAAATATTGCACTCAAAGTAAGTCTTTCATCAAAATCCAAACCAAAGCTTTTTTCCAAGTTTGAAAGAGCTCTGTTGAATTATCTAACCTGTTTTCTCCATTTAAAATTGAGATAAAAAATTGGACAGGACAAAACATATGAGAAGGCTGCTGGATGCAACATTTCTCCTCCCTGCTCCCTGATTGCTCTCTCCTGTCTTTCTGTCCCTCACCCATGAAGGTAATCAGGAAATATCAGAAATCTCACATTAATCCTGTTCTCAGGAAATTACAGCACAATTTTGCAGAGCAAAGAATATCAGAAAGTTCAGTTAGACATCCAGACTCTTCACCTGTAACAAGTTGAAATGCAAAAAAAAGTCCTGCCACAATTCTCCTATGACTGCCATATGTGTGCCATTTATTATGGGAGAATTTACTATTTATCAATTGTGACTGTACCACAAATGTAATGTATCACCTGAAGCAAAACAAGTAATGATATTAACTAATGGCTGCAAGTACATGAGTCCTTATGACTCTGCAAATTTTGTTTCTATTTTGCATGTAGGGTCATAAGCAGAGCTGTCTGGGAATTTTCTGTTAGAATAATTTTCCAACAGAAAACACATTTTTTTCAAAATTTTCCCCTGAGGAAAATTTAAATTTTTCAGACCCTGCCTCCAGCCATAATTTTCTGTCATGAAAATCAAGATGATGGCTTTCCAACTGCCCAAGAAGGTTCTTATCAACTTATTTTTTTGCCTAAAAGAAGAACAATTATAAAGAGCCTTCAAAGCAAGTAACAAAATTCCATTTTGGTTCTCCCAAAATAATTTTTTTCTGCAATTTTTTTTAATTTTCTGTTCTGGTTCGACATTTTCAAGAGGCACAGGTCTATGTGATGAATCAAGATCTGGAGTTGGACACACTATGGTGACACTGCTACTGCCACTCCCTGCATCGAAAACCTGAGCCCTATTTTACTGGATGATTGCAGATAATGGGGAACTTTCCCAGATACTCAGAAAACAGAAGCAAGAAAGAGGCAGATATTAGATGACTTGAATCAAAACCTGCCCAAACCACTCTACATTCCTGAACATCATCCCTGCCAGACCATGCAAACAGGCATGATTGATATATTAACAACCCAAATCATGAATAAATAGTGCTTAAAAACACTTGAATGGTCTCTTGGGAGCCAGTGTAACCACTATTAGAGAGTAGATCAAGCAAAAACTACAAGTTAATTTGTTATAGCTCTCTAAACAGAAATTAAATGCTAGAAGATAACTTTACAATTGTGAAAACAATCCCAAAGGCAGGTAGCTCTTCCCCAAGAGCCCAATTCTGGTCTCACTAAATCCATTTGACTTCAGTGGAGTTACTCATTATTTCTACCATTGACAGTGGATCAGTGTTAGTCTCAAATATATATACCAGGACCATTATCCCTAAAGACAGAATCTAGCAGATGCAAATTAAATTGGAAACCAAAAGAACCTATGTATTACCAGCAGTCTAAGGGTGGGGAACAAACAAATTATTTCCAGATTCTTATACCAAAGCATCCATTGTCTTCATTTCCAAGCTGTCAGAAAGACATTTTGCTTTCTAAATGGAAGGATACTAGGAATATTTTTTCCAGTAACAAGAAGATAAATAATAAATGATAGCAAACAATAGTTAATAAATTCCATTCAGTACAAATATTTGGGAAAATAACCATTTGTGCTCAAGTTCATGACAAATTCATGATTCCTGAAGCTTGCTGGGCTTGAGTTTTAAACTGGCTGTGGGGGAAGATGTAACATTTTTCAGCAGTATTAATTGTAAGTGACAAGACTAGAGGGGGATAACTTTCAAAAGCCCAAACGACAGTTAAACGCCCATCTCCCATTGAAACTCGATGAAAGAGAGGCATCTAACTCTTGAACTGTGCCTTTGAAAATCTCCCTTTAGATATCTAGCTACATGGTTGCAAATAAATCAGCACAGTGGAGACTTAGGGAATATGTGAGGAGCACATTTGGACTCAGAGTGGGAAGAACTAGGTCCCATCTACTGTGATGTATACTATTGTGTGACTACTCTCAGCTGAGAGATTATCTGAGAGCATAAACGACAACAGAGGAAGGTGGTGTTTCTTTCTCTATATGAAAACCATGTACTAAGATGGATCAGGAAAGCACACTGAGGTGGAAAAAAATACCTGTGCATAGAATTACAGTCTGGACTCTGCTTATGCAATGATATCTAGGGAGATATCTGGTGGGAAAAAAATTCAACGCATGTTTAGAGCATCCTGTCCCTTTGAATCATACTATGCAATTTCACATAAAACTTTCTCTCTACTCATAAAACAGAAATTAAATATAATGTAGCTCCTGTTACATGAATTATGCAACAGATGCTTTATATTTATTTTCTCCCAGGTATAATGTTTTACTCATTCCTAATTAAATGTTTATTTGACTAATATTTAACTTCAAGTTTTGTGTTTTATTTGAATTTTGAAAGCATACAGTGCCCACTGTTGTAATAGCATGCTGTAAGAAACTAATTCTTAAAAAAATATTTTCCAATCAAATGAGGCAGGCAAGAAAATTGTATATGCTGCATGTGAACATCTTCTACTGAAGATACTGTATGTGTTCAGTAATCAAAATCTTCTGGCTTCTTATGCTAAGTGGAAAAATATACTGCAGAATTTAAACAAACTACTTAAAAATAAATTCTACAGGAGACTATTTGAATTTTATAGATTTTAAGAAAGTGAAGGAAAGGTCTGCCAGCATCAGAATTGTTAAATAAAATATCCAAATGTCAAGTGAAAAGCTGTAAAAGAAAATGTAGCTTGTAAAAGTGGTTCTTAGTCCCAAATTATTTTGTCTTGAAACTTTAGAGATCAGTATGCTTTTGTAGATATAAAATGGCCGGGGAAATGCTTCCAAGCACTTTTTAAAATGACTATGCCCTACCAGATGGGCTAACACTGAGAAACCTTTTTTAAATGTCAATCTTAACATTAACATGTCAGGGAGAGAGACTGATTTGTAGAACAAATGTGAGCTTCTCCTCAGCAGGATGAAAGCTAGAAGCCAAGGGATTGAATGAGAGTGATTTCATAGAAATATCATCATAGTAACAATATGAAACCATTTTTCTAGAGCTAAGAGAGTATCCAGGTGCCCTTGTAGCATTTCAAGAGGCAAGTGGCAGTATGTATTTAGATCACATTTTCACAGGAACTGGACTAGAAATTGAAAAGCGACTATCCAAAAATCCAAAACTGTATAAAGATTTGCTTTGAGTTTAGTACTACAAATGGTCAAAGGTTTCAGGTGCTAGCAGGCAGTTTCCTATTTTATTTAAAATGGATTTTCCTATCCTGAAGTGTAATACAAACCACCAGAGCTACATTACTGCATTATGAAGAACACAACACCAAGATGACAAGCATGTCTCTTCACATTTGATGAGATCATATGTGACATGCCCATCTCAAGGGAGTGGAATTAACTTGTATGTTTCTATCTTATCAATGACTGGATATTTTTGGAAAGACGTCCTGTCAATTTAATGAACATCAATAAACATATGTACGAATTTACACAGAGTAATGGGGATATATCACCGATGAATTAAGTCTGTCCCTTGGAATTTTCATGGGGAAAGCATTAGTGCTCCAGAATAACCTAATAGGTTATCACTTCAGCAGATAAAAAACATTCCCTTGTCAAACTCAGTGTTCACCATCTGTAGAAGCTCCATGCTAGGTGCCTGTCCTTTGAGGGCAACCACCAGAAAACAGAGGTTTCCAAGCTACAAAATTCAAATCCAAACTTTCCCCCCAAAATGAGGATAGTCAGAGCCAGGATTTTGGTTAAGCACCACACCAGAAGCCAGCTTCAAATTTTGGCTCTGAATTTCAAAGTTTCTACAATTAAATCAGTTTCCTCAGCTAGATTTTTGTTTGACTCATTATCAAGATATAGACCAGCCATTAAGTTCAAATCTGAATCTGGGCCAAACATTCTCATAGCTTGGACTGTAAAACACATGTGCCAAACTGCACAATACTGAAATTACTCTCCCCCAGGTGGGTGCAAACTGAGGTTCAGTAAGTCAAGAGGGCAAGAAGGGGGCAGAGCTAGGGAACAGTATTTTTTCATAGCATGTTTTCCTGGGAAGCTCATGCAATTCTGCTTGAATAATAATACTGCTAAAAGAATCACTGGCTCCTTCCTGCACCTAATTGGCCTTTATAAGGTAGTAGGACGTAGGCACTTGTTATGGTTGCAGAGAGCATGAATTCAAGGGCTGCTAAATGATTCCAAACCACACCACTTATCACCTCCATAAGGTCAGAATTTCTTCTTAAAGAGAGAGCATGGAGCAAACTCATTGCCAAGAACCTTGCAGAGTTTCCAGACTCTCCTCCAACTATCATTTCCACAAGAGGGGATGATCTGGCCCTCTATCCTGGCTAAGGGCCTGAAACCATCCAAAGCAGTGACTTTAAAAAGTCTGGAGACACTTGAAACTTTCTTAGATGTCATGGAAAATTTTGAAATCCATCATGTTTAATGACATTTCGGCTTGTATAACACATTGGCTGGATTTCTTTTTCTGTTTTGTTTTGTGTTACTAAGAATATTTGCATGAAAACCGGATCTTTATTTATTAAAAGCTCATAATTTCCTGCTCTTTCTCCACCATGTGAGTGTTAATCCTTAAAATGCATTAGCAGCAGGAGCCCATGAATGCTTAAGAAAGATAGATCCTGTTTTCCTGCATATGTCCTTTATAATTGTCTGTGATAATAAAAGGAGGAAAGAAAGGGGGAAAAAATAGAGAGAGAGAAAAAAAAATGGATGATGCATGACAGGCAGGATTGTTTCTATACAGAATGGCTTTAAAAGTTTTCCATGTGATTCAACTGCTTTTGAATACCTTTCATTCACTGTTCATTCTCAGCCATTATGTTGTAATTATAAATCCAGTCTTCATCCCTATTGAACAGTACAAATGCAGCACATTCCTTGCAGCCATTAGAGAGAGAGGGACGACTTCTGCCCATATTCCTGCATTTGCACTATATAAAAATGATGTCCTAAAAGAGCAATGCCAGAGACAGGTAAGGAAGGAAAGAGGTATTCTTGTCTGCCCACACCACCACACACAGCTGGAAACCTAGGAATGGAGACCTTCTCCTAGATAACCAAGGAGCAAAGAGGAAAAAAAAAATGGGTTTGCCAAAAAAACAAAACAAACAAGCAAAAAAACAACCACCACCCACCCTGGCAAGTCTCAAATACAGACTTGGATTTAGCTCCATGCTGTCTTCTCCTCTTTCATTTTCCTTTGGAATATGGTTTGCATTTCTAAGATGTACTAGTCTGATTGTCATATGACCGAACACATTTAGAGTTTTGAAGATTTGCATAAAATCAGAGAAGATCAGGGAGTTACAGAACATGATGTACTATACAGTACAATAGAAATATCCCAAATATCCCAAACTATACTCTAGCAAATGCCCAAGTGAGTTCTACTTACTCTTTTTATGAAAAAGATAATCATATGCAAGACCCCTTAATAGCTCCATTCTTCCACTTGGTTATTTTCTTAAGTCCTTTTTACTCCTGCAGTCAGGTAGCATTCAGTGGTCAGTCTATGTTTACGAATCTTACAAGAACTCTTCTTTATTGTGTGCCCATTTCAACCAGCTGTGCACAAGAAAACTTCACAATGTATATCCCCGATTCTCTGTCTGTGACGCTCAGTCATTATAGGCACAGTCACATATACGGTCATTTCTAGCTCTAGGGAAACTCTCATTAAAAACAGGACCCTGATTGTAATTAAAGCAGATGGAAATGAATTTAGAAAACCTGGCCATGGAATAACCAATAGCATATCTGTATTTTCAGAGGTGCTGTGCAACTGCAAGTCCCATTATAATCAGTAGGCGCAACAGTGGTTCAATTTCTTTGGAGATCAGTTAATTTCCAAAGTTATTAAAATGTACAGTTATATCCTCAGATGGTTTACCTTGGAGATTTATAGCAGCTGCGGATCTGGCCATTAAGATTTAAGAGGAATACTGAAAATATTATTTTAATAACTATGCAGTTGAAATACATTTTACTACAGTATAACTCAATATTGGCCTGTCCTCTGCCTCACTCTCTCCTTCTTTCTATGTTCCTTTTCCCTTTATAATCTCAAGGTCAACCCAACACCCAAACTATTAGTTTTGACAATAATAGGAATGAATCCCATATCCACACCAAACTCCTGTCAAAATCAAAGGAAGTTTCACAGTTGCAGAACAACTGCAGGATCAGGCCCACAATTTAAAGCAGAGATCGCCGAATGCAAGGCATGCCCTGCTAGGGGCATGTGGAGAAAGGTTTGGGGGGGAACACGCGGAGGGTCCCTGGCCAGCCCCCTGGGGGGCAGAGAGTATCACCCAGCCGCCACTCTGTCCCCTGCTACAGCTGCACTCTAGCCCAGCTCTGCCTTCATTCCCTCTCCACCCCAGCCCAGCTCCAGCTCATCCCCCATCCCCAGTTCGGCCTTCAGCCCAAGCTCCTCTGCTAAGCCAACTATGCAGTAATAGAGGGGGAGCATGGGCAGATTCCATTACTGGCAAGGGAGAGGGGGTGCAACAGGAAATATTTCAGCACCACTCCTTTAAATTTTGGATGTTCAGTAGAATGGGGAGCTTGAAATAGAACAAGAAAGAAGTAGGGCAGTTAGAAATCAGCCCAGATAAATCTTCCAAGTTCTCAGCAATTGCTTTCAAGTGAAATGTATTGACTACTTTAGGAATAGTTATACTGGGTCAGCCTAGTGGTCCATCTAATCTAGTACCCCTGTTTTTGACAGTGGCCAGAAGCTTCAAAGGATGATGCAAATAACCCTACACTAGGCATTTGTAGGATAATGAACCCCCACCACTCCATGTCTAATTTTAGAGATTGGTTTGAACCCTGAAGGATGATTCCTACACTCATCACTGCATATAAAAGCAAACAATTCCCCAAAAAATTATCAGTTAAAAACCATCTTTTTTTATTTAAAGTAATTTCTTTCACTCTTGTTTACAGATGGTGAAATTTACTCTCCTGGTACAAAACCTGAGATAATGGGCTTAGTGCAGGAAACTAGGACCCAATCCCACAAAGACTTAGTGTGTGCTTAACTTTTCCAAGTGGGAGCAGTCCCATTGACTTCATAGAACTACCCTCATTGCCTAAATATAAGTGCACATGTAACTCTTTGTAGGACTGGGTCTTAGTTTCCTGCACTAAGCCCATTACAAAATCCATCACCACCACCTGGAAGTTTCAGTGCAGCCAATCTATGGCTACTCTTCCAGAGCATGGTCCAGAACAGTTGTTGCTTCACCTCTATGTCCCATATGAAGAGGTTTATATGGATCTAGTAGCCATTCCAGTAGCTGATTCCTACACTTCCTTCCATGGCAGACTCTTCAAAGCTGGCAGACAGTGCCTGTGATGCTGGTGGCACAAAGCAGTCTCAAGTGTAAGACTTCAGCTGTAAGTGTGATTGGTGAAGGACTCCTCCTGTGTACAGGAATCCGTGTACAATGCAGAGCTCCCGTAGTATCTCTTATGCCACTTGCCTTCTATGGGTGGTGTAGGCATGGACTGGGAAAAGACCATAGCCAGGAGTCCCTATCACCTTAGGCTTCCAGATCTCCTTACTGGGACCACAGGCAGACAAAGCATAAGTTAAAGCAGTCACTGGGTGCTCTAACTTTAGCTGGGGATCTGACTGTCATCTATTCCCAGAATCAGAGGTATTAAGATGGCTCAAAGCACAATTTAGATGTAGACCACTACTGAGGCTTGAATCATTTGAATTTCACAACTATAAGAAATACATTATACCAATTATTTTTCTACCTATAAACCTCCATTAATTCATGTCCTCTGGCCAACAATTGCCAAGTGAGTAGGACTAATTATTTTTTAAAAATGATATAACACCAGAATATGGACAAAAGAAATCTCAACTCCATCCAAAATTATAAATTGCAAATTTATATATTGGCTAAAATATCAGCCGCAGGCACCTGAAGTCAGGCTCTTAAATCCATATTTATGCTGCTAAAAAAAAGGGGACCTTATTTTCAGAAGTGCTGAGAATCCACAAATCCCATTGGAGATGGAGGTCTGAAAAAACTTGAATAATCTTTACTAAAAATAATCTAGACTTTGCTACCCTTACTATTTTCCATTGCATCGACAGCAAATGCAAACTTTAGCATATGATATATCTGGTTGGGAATTTGGGACCTACATGTCTTATGTTAACTAACATTTGGATATTTCTTATTTTTCTTGGACTCATTTACACATTTATATTGGTGCCAGAATGAGGAGAAAATTAGCAAATATTTTTGCAAAAAAAAAAAAAAGATCCCTTTTCTCATACCCTTTTAGTTTCAGTCCTACATGTTTTCTCATTACTGAACTCAGGATGTTGAAATCCAGCAAATGAGGCCAGCCTTGTTCATGCAGATATATAACTGCATGCTGTATTTTTTTAGAAAGAGTTATAGCCTTCCAGATGCAACAAAGCAAATTTGTTAGTACCATACTACGAGTGACATTGGTTATAACTGTCACAGATCAGGATTTAGAGACACAGATTTATACTGCTAAGCTCACCCCAAACCTCTTGATCTCTGTTAAATTATTAAAATATTGGGCCTTGATCCTATATCAGTCTGCTAGTGCAGATTCCTTTGCTTGTGGAGAGTACCACTGAGTTCAATGGATTCTGGATCAGGTAATGGAGTCTGCGCTAACTGATCCCAATGGGCTCCCAGAAGCTGTCAAGAGCTCCCTACAGCACATCACTGGCAAATGAAGAAACATGTACTGGATCATTTAAAAAGTGAATGTGTTCTCTGCTTATATTAGAGATGGGATCAAGCTGAAAGGTTCAGTTCCGGATCTACTATTTCCTGATGTTAAGATATAGAGTTGTGGCTGACACCCATCAAGCTGAAGCACACAGATCAGATTGTAAAGAATGGTCGCTAGACAGTTAAACACCATACTGGAGAAGAGAACAGTTCTATTTTTGTATTTCACTGCAGGTTTCTTTTCTGCATCAGGCAAACAATGAAAAATGGCAGACAGAGGAATAAATCATATTAATAGACATTTTTAAAGACTTTGTATCCCGTCCATAACATCTTCCCTCCAAACATAAGCAATTATTGTGGTTACCCCAAAAAGGAAGTTATATGGCTGCAAGTGGGAAGAGAGGTGGTCCAAGCAAGAATGAAGTAAATGGGAAGCTGATCAATGATGCAATCTTTCTTGTAAGTTGTGATCATTTTATGGAAAAGTTTGATAACTCTTACTCTAGGCCCCTCTTCTACCTTTTCCTTTTCAAGCTCCCTGCAAATGATGGAGCATGGTAGTTCTAGGGCTTTCTAGCCTAATTAGTAAGACATTTTTCTTCCATTTCAGAATTCTGACACAATGTGTCAAATAAAAGGTCTGATTCAGTCACGTCTTAAAAAAAAATAGGTGAACTACAATTTTTTTTTAAAATCCAAACATATGTTTAAAATCCCAACTCAGTAACACGGTATCTCTGAAGTTTTTAAAACTATGAATAAATGCATTTTAAAACACATTTTAAAAATCAGTTCCTCTTCCATTTTACCTGCCAAGTTCTGAGTTCAAGAACTCATGAGCTGGATTCACTAATCTGTTTCTGACCCTCTTACACCACTCAGGAGGTACAAGTCAATGGAAACTGGCCAGCAGACAATTCTTCTGTTTCAAGGGAAGTTCCCTTCCAGCACAGATGTGCTGGATACAGAGATGTGCTGCCCCTCCCACCTCCAGTGGTGGTGTGCGGGAAAGAGGATGCATGTCAGAGGAAGAAAGAGGCCTCCCTGGAATTCCACCATGACAATCCTACACTGGTTTAGGGTCCATTAGGAAACACTATGCCCGTTGCAAACTCAATGCTTCCTGTCAATTTTGTTTGGCACAGGAGAAACTCTAGTTTCTTTAAGCTCAACTTCCTTTATGCCAGTTTTATATTTAAGTTACATCCTATGTAATTTCCTTTGTAAACTGTTTGAGAGGAGCAAATGAAGAATGAAATAAAAGATTATTCAAATTGCAAGTACATAAATTTCTCCTCTCACCATCCTTGTCAGGCAAACTTTTCAGGTTCTTGTACCCAAGAAATGTGCTATTCCCATCTGATAGACGGGGAAACTGAAGTACAAAACTGTGTCTTGTCCAAAGTCACACAGGAAATCAGTGATAAATCTAAATAAAACCCAGATCTTTGTTCCATTATTCTCAAGTAAGTACTTACCAAAATAAAATGTCATTAATTCTTCAAAGTCTAGGGCTTTCGTCATACTGGCCTATGAACTCATTTAAAATACCATCTTAAACCAGTTCAAGATAATGTCCATTTAAACCTGGATGAGCTAGTCATATTCCTCAAGTATATTCTTTAGTGGTTTACTTGACAAACTATGCAGCTGATTGCAAAAATACCCTTCTAGTAATTTATTCAATGTACTATTCCTCATGCATGCTATGGTATTTAAGCAGATCCCCTAGCAAGAAACATGTTTAAAGTTAGGTCCTGGTTAGTTTAACCTAAAAAGCATAATATTTTATTTATCCCTATTCCTCCCCTCCTCCCGCCGATTGCTGCACTCAGCTTTGAGCTATAGAGTTATCAACTTTTCATAAATGGATCAAATAACCTGAACAGCTATTTTCACGGGTTATTTTGCTGTAGGGGTGGGTGAGGGATGTTTTGTTTTCCACTTCATTCTGTTTCCTTTTCTTGTCTCCTGATGGAAAACCCTGCCAAATATTTCAAAAGCTCTTCCTGGCAAATAGTAAAATAATTGAGAGTGAGAGTATTCCAATTAGAATTTTTGGCAGGTTTCATTTTTGGATGCTGATGAGACAAGACATTTTTTTAGTATCCTTGACTAAATCATTAGTAAAGACACTTCCCTGCCCATATATCTCCATTGCACTACAGCTAATGTTTGCTTGGAGAACAAGCAGGGAGATCAGTCCCAATTATGATTCTTTTTTAAAAGCACAGATAGCTTTAAAATAAATCTGTTTCTCTCGTCCCATCTGTCACTCACTGACACCAAACTCATAAAATCATATTTTTCTCCCTATCCTTCTGTGTCAGAAAGCTGTTCCCTGCCCTTTGGAATATAATATCATGTTGCATATTATACAATTAAAGGTTGCACAACATATGGAGTAGCACAATTTGTATCATTGTCATTAAAGACTAAATTTGATTACTATATTTTTTGGTTAGCTTTGGCACTACAGAAATGCATGTAAGGCCCAAGAAAACATTTTTATGGGCCGGAGGGGGGCAGGGGGAGGGGGTAAGAAAGAAAGAATGTTGTGGCCTTGCACAGGTTTCAGCACTACAGAAGCCAGATGGCATTTTTATTGGATCCCATTCTAAGTTTGTGTCAGCACTTCCTTTACAAGTCCTTATTTTGATTTGGATTATAAATTGCTCATAAAAATCCATCCTAGACTGAAAGTTGAGGCATAAAGTCTAAGCCTGAAAGGATTTTTTTTTAAAGTACCAAACTTGGCTATTTAGTCTTTTTAAACTCCTAAGATTACAAACAAAATATACCTTAGGTGATCTGAGATAAAGATTTTTCTTTATACAGGAGTGTCCTCAGCAAGCATTAAAATTAGAATGTAAGAAAAACTGTGTCTATGTATTGTTGCTTCTACATCCTTAAAGTTCCCTACATGGCTCTTCCAAAGACATTCTTACTACCAGTGAAACCAACTGCAATCGACTACACTACAGTACAAGGCAAACACATTTTTACAGTGCTCTTCTTCTAGTTGAGGAAAAGACGTATTGACTAATGAGTTTACTTCCTCACAGTGTTATTTCCACTCAATTAACCTTCATTATGAGCCTGAATAAAAGCCCTTTGAAGTCGATGGGAGTCAGGCTTCAGGTGCAGAGAAAATGGTCCTTTTAGGTTTTTATTTTTGTTATAGTTTTTCCTTATACTTTGTGTTCCCATATCTCAAAAAATGAAGTGAAAAAATGTGTTACTCACCTAACATGGAAAATAACATAGCTCAGGATTCAGATGCTTACTTGCTTGCCAGCATTCTCTCTTACTAGTCTCTGGCTTGGCCCACCTCTAGCTTTTTCCTTAATTGCTTTTACAAATGGACCTGTAGTTGAAGATGGAACAGACCTACATAACAAGGTTAGGATTAAATAACAGTTATTGTGGTTAACAGACTGAATTTTGCCTTTAGAAATACAATGCACGCTTTCTGAAGAGGGGGGAAAGTGGAAAAAATGCCAGATTTTTAATACCATTTCAGCAGTTTTCTCTAGAATTGCCTCACTGCCAATTATATCACATCACACTAGCACTCTCAGAAAGGAAGCTGGCCTTTCTCACTGCAAGTCACAAAGTTGCTTTGTAGTTTGATTAATCTATCCTCAGCCTGCTGCTTTTAGCAGACTCTAGTGTGTTTCGGGGAAATACACGTAATGCTATGAGCCTCCCATTCCCAAGCCTGTACAAGGGTACCTGGCCAAACTGTGTTCAAATGACAACATGGCAATAAACAGATACCTCACACTACTCTCTCTCTCTCTCTGCCCGTCACCCCCCAGTCGGAGTATGGGCCACCAACCACAGAGCACTCCATCTCTGTTGTTGGCGTTTCAGTAGAACCACACTACACCTCAAGGAAATGATAAAGAGTCTCTGAGACGCCTGAAAGAAAAAAAGAGTAACAGTTCAAGGCAAAGGATATCTTGCAACACAAAGGTTCATTATGGGCAATGATTTGGAAAGCTTATTCTGATGGATGTTTTGTTTTATGGGTAAAGAGTGTATCTTAAGGAATACACTAGAGTATGTAATACTTGACAGAGTTCCATTTTGGTTTTGGTGCATAATCAAGAAAACAACACTAACTGATAATCAAATAATTGATAAGTGTTCCAGAGTGAGCGAGCACTACAGAAACTGGATAATTCTCCAGTGATGCTTTGCAGAAGCCACATGTGCTTGTGTTGTCAGCAGAACCATCAAACCCAGGCAATGCTTTGGTCAGTTTAATAACGAACCTGGGTACAGAAGTAGGCTAGCCATTAGAAAGGATGCCAGCTTCTGCATCTCAAGTTAAAGTAGCTTCTTTTCTTTGGGGACAGTGGGTGTGTACAAAGCATAACAGAAAATTTGTTCTAGTTATAACAGATCTTGACTTGTTAGTGGGGTCTCCTACGTTCATCACCACATCCACAAGTTCTTTATGTCAGTTTCAATATCCAGTTACATGCATATGTATTTGCTGTGGCTCATGATGATCTGTGATTTGAAAAAGTCTTATGAATTCAGAATACAATGTGTAAATTCATGATTTTCTTAGTTCTCTGGTTGTATTTATTTAAATAAAAGTGACGTATTTATTGTATTAACTTCAATACTAGCTTTGTTCAACAGCTACATTAAGTATGTTCATACAGAGGGGGCTCAAGCTGAAAAACTGGTTTCTGGATTTCAAATACCCAAACACTCCAGGTCGTTTGGATATGGGGGTTAGCTTATCCCATTTTACTAAGATTCTGCCTACTAGCAATATTTTTGGATTTCTCTGAACACCCACAAAATGTGGGGTGTTTGGATCTTAGGTTTTAAATTAGGTCCATCAGCTACTTAAAGCAGAGATCAGGTTCAACTAGTGACAGAAGAACATTAAAAAGTAGGTAAGTACATAACAGATAAGAATTCAGAATAGGTGTAGAAGTATTTGTTATATTGTACATTTACATTTCCAGTCTTGGCAAGAACCCTTAACAGCAAAGATGCATAAGGATTAAAAAACAATACAAAAAAGTTAACCAAATGAGATGAAGGTTGAATTTCAGCTGGACCTTTGAGTTTCCTTTCTCAAATGGGGTTTGAGCAAGTCAGGCCTTTAATATTACTTTAAAATCCATAGAATTCTTACAGTACTTTGATTCTTGAAGCTTCATAATTTCATTCTTTCACCATGCTTATAAGTATAAAGTTATAAGTACTGATGGAATGGCAGCACTTTTAATTGGATGTTTCTTTTCTATTTTCTTTCATCCGTCTGCCAACTGCTTTATTTACCCAGTCAAATAATGAAGCAAACCCTAGAGTAAAAGTCTGTTACATAGAATTCCACACACTTTTTTGTTGTTAGTATTTCATTAACACAACTTGGAAGCAAACACAAAAATTTGAAGTTAAATTGTCAGATTGAAAGGAGTAAAAACAAAAGGTGCAGTTCCCCATAGTAAAGAAAGAAGAGCATGTTTTTCCTTTGTTTTATTTCATGACTGTGTAAATGACAGAGGTCATTTATGGTCCTCACTTCATGCATCCAGGAAAAAATTTCCATTCTGCACAGAACACGCCGAACTCAGCATATAGCCAAAAATAAGACATTTAGGAACACAATTTTTAAAAGGTGTGGAGGCAGACTTGGGAGACAATTGTGCTCACAAAATATACAACTGTGAGTACAAAATAGATAATGGGACATAAAGGGGTCATTGTACTTGCAAACAAATTATCCATTAATAGGATCTCATAGGTGAGAGTTCTTCCAAATACTTTCCTCTGACCACCAGCATCATTTCTCTTTCTCTGGTTCATATTCAGCCAGCTACTCTTCATCCATGAGTTGAAGTTGTCCAAGAACTGAGCCATCTTGGTTTAGAGGTATGATCACATGTGGTGAATGATAGGTAGAGCAGTGTATCAATTTAATATTGATATTGACTCAAATGTCAGCAATCCACCAATTCACCTAATGTCTATCACTATTCATTGGGCCTGATTATCTAGGGAGGATTCAGACCATTTTAATGCATTACCCTGGACCCCTGCCATCTCTCTCAGGTGAAAGAGAGAGTATCTCACCATCAGCAGTCTTGAATACTGCAGATAGGCTCAGAAGGATGATAATCAATGGATACAGTGCAGACATCGACAGGAGATCATGAAAGCAGTTTTAGTTCCATATCCTTGCGCAAATCCAGATTGTGCTCTGTTTAGGATATTAACTTCAGTTAGATGAGCTTAAAATTGCCCTTTTGCTAACATCTCTATGAACTTGCTCATAAGAGTTCAAGTTTGACTGGCCATTGGCTAGAACTGATGAATCCCTGGTGGGTTTCTTCACTGATGATCAGACTATTGCATACAGGAACTCCTTACTTAACATTGTAGTTATGTTCCTGAAAAATGCAACTTTAAGCGAAATGATGTTAAGCAAATCCAATTTCCCCATAAGATTAATGTAAATGAGGGGGTTAGGTTCCAGGGACATTTTTTTCATTAGACAAAACACTATCTCTCTCTCTATACACATACACACACAGTACAAGTTTTAAACAAACAATTTAATACTGGTTCCACAGAGATAATGATTGTGCAACTTGGTTGAGGCGGAGGAGTCAGAGGGTGGGCTATTTCCCAGGGAATGCCTTACCGCTAAATGATGAACTAGAAATTGACTAAGCCCTCAAGGGTTAACTCTCACACTCTACAAGGCAGCAGGAAAGGAGGGAGGTCAGATAGTGACACACACCTTGTGTATGTTTGAGAAATAGATATGTGAATTTCCCCTTTAAGTATGAAGAGTGGGGTCAGAAGTACACTGCCTTGTTAATTAGATCATCGAGCTGTTATTTCAGTGAGTGTAGGATCAGGGCCTCATAGTTTAATGCTGGACATCATTCTGAAGTCCTTACTGAGGAACTGCTCCAACTCTCAGGGAAGCTAATGGAAAGAATTTCATTGGGAATTGAAATGTGTCTTCAGTTCCTATGGACTCAAAATTCCCTGTGTCGATGTGCACATACTCAAACACAGATCTAAATGAAAACAAATGCTTGGCAACTTGTTATAGAAAGTCCAAATCTATGTGTGTGTATTTGGGCCAAATCAAAATTGTTTGTGTGACAATATGTTGCTATATTGTTCTGAGGGTTTTTTGTGTGCTTACTAGCATGTGTTTGGTGAATACAAATCTAACTTCTCTAATTTTATTTCTATATTTATTTGCATTATGTCACTATAGATAGTAATCCGAGAAGGGATTTCTCTATAAAACTATGTTCAAACCTGTCATAACTTTGACAAAAATAATCTCAGACTAGAACTTTCCGTGCTTGGTCTCCATTGAGAGAAGGTCTGTTTTTTGCCAAGTACGAAAAAAATTGGTTCTGCCACTTTTCCATATCCAAAACACAAAAGATTTCATAATGTAGATACTCCTTGATGCTAAAAACACAAGAGCTATGGGCCAGATTCTCAGAAAAGCTGAGTGCTTGAAGTTCCTATTGAACTTACACTGGAGTTGTGAGCACACAACCTATTAAATCAGCCCCTCTATTTTAAAAACCTGAATGCTTCAGTTTAATGATTCCTGTTTACAATAACATGGATTTGGATACAATAGGCCAAGCTGTGCCTTGACTAGCATAGCAGCAGAGGTGCTGCTGACAGATTATTCTGCTATAGGAATCTTACTTGCAGATAGGAAGACATACGGAGTTTGCTTTTCTGTCCTACTGATCAGAAATGTTGTAATGTTTCTAACTAACCTATATGGTCACCAGCTGAAGACTAGACATGCCACCAATTTTAGACATTGCACCGTGGGCTATGGAGGCACATTAGCCAGACCCACTTGCTTGCATTTTCTTTAGTATTATGGAAAGATCCTTCCATCTGTGTAACGGGAAGTAGCTTCCTATGCTTTTTTCCTCATGCAAACAAGCTCAGAGTAGGATTTAACTGTCCAAAATATGCTTTGATTAGCTCATTGAGTGTTCCTGGTGATATGGGCATGTTTAAATCCTCCCCACATGAAGCAAACATCAGCCTATTTGCATACTAGGTATCCATCCACCTATAAAGCAAATCAATCTCACCTAATCAGCGTTTGTAAACCACTTTCACTATATTCTGAATATTGTTTAACAAACAAAATGTTAGGGCCTATCCATGAGGATACTCAATTTTTCATTCTGTTACTGAGATAATGGTGAGCTTAACTTGCTAAATCAATTTTGGATTTTCTTCTGGTTTGGTTCTTGAGAAATGCTATAGATCATGCAGGTGATCTGACAACACAACCAGAAGATAGCCAGAGTAGGACTCTCTTTGAAATAATTTATATTGACATAGAGTTTACATTGAAAACTCTACATACATATAAAAGTAATGTCAAATGCTAGAGGGTATTCAGTGAGTTTTTACCTATAAAATTTATTACAGTAAAAGTATTATAAATGTTGACACAACACAGTATTATCAAGGAGAACAGGTTTAAAAAAAGGAACCAGGAAGCAGCACAGTCTAGTAGATAGGGCAGTTGACTGACTCAGGAGATCTAGTTTTCCATTCAGGCTCAGACACTGGACAAGTTACTTCACCTCTTGGTCCCCTCTGATTGCTTCCCACCTTTTGTCTGTCTTGTCTGCTTAGGTTATAGTCTCTGGATCAGGATGATCTCTTACAGTGCATTGGCATAATGTCTAGCACAATGGGGCTCCGCTCTTAGCTGGAACCTCTAGGTGCTACTGTAATATAAGTAATAAGAGGATGGAGGGAAGAAGAAAATGACTGGGATCCTGACAGCTAGAAGAGAACCAGAGGAAAGTTACCTGGGTGTAAGAGGAGTAAAGAAAGGACAGTCACCCAGGACGGGAGATGGCAATGTTTCTGTGGACATTGGATTAGTGAAGATAATAGAGCTTTAGGGTTTTTTTATTTGATTTTTTATTTAATTTTTGCTTGGGACCTTTTCATCTGTTATGTCCTGAGTCTAGGCATAGCTCAGTACCTTTTTTCAAACAATTAATTAATTTTATCTGCACTACTGCTGTTTCTAACATTGTAAGAAACTAAGATAAAAGATAATGCATACATTCTTCTGGCAATTACTACATTATAGGTGTGATGGAGAATTAAGGAATACAGTAAACCCTCGATTTAACGGACCTCGATTTAACGGACTTCGGATGCAACGGACAAAATTTCTGAGCAAGTCTGATGCATCCAAAATCCATTTCTCGCGGGCTGGCTGCCAGCTCCCGGCTGCCACCCGGGTCCAGGCAGCAGGCGGGCTGGCTGCCAGCTCCCGGCTGCCGCCTGGGTCCCAGCAGCCGGGACCGGGGCGGGCTGGCTGACGGTTCCCGGCTGCCGCCCGGGTCCCGGCAGCGGGCAGGCTGTGGAGCTGCCACCCCGACTCTGTGGCGGGCGGGCTGCTGCTCTGACAGCTTTTTTAAAATTATTATTAAATAACGGACTTTTTGATTTAATGGACACCCCCTCGCCCGAATTAGTCCGTTAAATGGAGGTTTTACTGTAACAGCATTTCCCTTTAAGTGGCTGGAAGCCAGAAAGCAGATGTGCTGTGTAAATCCCAAAAGACCACAGGGGCAGGAGAGCCAACAAGCTTATCTGTTATTCTTCTCAGATAGTCCCAGAGACAGCTGAAAGGCTCCATAATGTTATGGATATCTTCCATTTCACTGCTTGGGGAAACTGACATATTGATGGCATTTCACAATGACACCCAGTCCTGTGTCTTGATTTCTTCAAGAGTGAATAATGACATTACCCAGCTACTCCAATAATTAAAGCTACTGAAATAAATAGAGCATTGATGGGAAGTCATGACTGATCTTTAAAAGACATCTCTCCTCTACTTGTGACAACACTGGAATTCTATTAGAGTCTCTACCTCACATGGAAACCAAACACTCATCACTAGCAACAACATTAAAATGTAGTTTTCTCCCATATTTAGTTATTTAGGAAACTACATCTCCTCTTCTCAGACAAAAGGCTACTCATGGTTACCTTTTTCTCTTCAAGTCTGGACAACCTTCTACAAAATCCATTGGAAGCCTCCAGTAAGTTTGAGACATCAACCTCCCTCTTGAGTTAAACATAATGCCATATTTCTTCCAACTGATTCCTATTCAAGGATGACTTCACAAATGTACTTTAAAATAGAATATTCTCATTGGGTGCTGAGTGGGCTTGTTCTTCATGTCTGATGTTGTTATCCAATGATTTCTTGGGGTCCAATCCCATTAATTTCAGAGCAAGCCAGTTCAGATCCTTAAATTACAAGGTTATAGCACTGGAAAGGCTTGAACCAGAAAGAAAAAGTTTGAATCTAGATAATCTGTCTGAGAAAGTTTGAGTTGATAAACATTGCAGAACAAAAGAACAAGTCTTCAACTAACTTTTCTTAGCAGAATTTCAAAGAAATGCACCCACTGTACATTTTCTACCCTCATTACATTCTTGGAGCTTTGACTTCCCTCTTTACTCCCTAGTCACAGATAGGTATCTAAACATGGGGAAGGCAGACTGTTTTCACAGCTGCTATTCCAGTGTTATACCTATATACTGTAGGCCACACAGGGGGAGCAGTCATTCAACTATTAAAACAATAATAAGATGTAGTTTAAGTTAATGGTCTTTAATTGTGCTCCTTAATGTTCAGCTTTTAGCCCTAGAACAAAGTTGCTGTGAAAGGAACTATAGGTAAATTTCTTGGGGTGACAGAACAGAAAGAATTAAATTGTATGAAACCACCAACACTGTACAGCTATTTGTGATCAAATAACAATATAAGTGTGGTGAGAAGTCTGTTCTACAAGTCAGAAAATATTAATGCTGTTATAAATCTAAATGCATGGCAATCCATAATGAAACCTTATAAATTTAGGAACAATTCTTTCTCTCAAACTATCATTTACCAAACTTAAGCCAACAATGAAGGAGGTAGAGAGAAAATGTGAACTTGGGCTTTAACATGGATTTCTAAGATTTCTAGTGGGAAGCCTTCATGAAATAGGTATTATTGGTGTTTTGTTTTAGCAATGCTCCACTCAGGTGGAGTAGTTTGCTCAGTGGATTTGCAGTCAGATCCAAAGCCTTACATTGCTATATTATCAGTTCAATGTATCCTATTTAAGCAGAATTGGTATTCATCTTCCTTTATTTGATGTTTGCATCACAAAAACCACTACCCTACTTAGTGCTAACTGGGACCCATGTTGATAATGTCAATGGAAAAGCCAAGAATTGTCAAATGAGGTGTTGTTAAAATTACTGGGCCAAATTTTCAGCTTGGGTAAACTGGTGTAATTCACTGAAGTAAATGGAGCTTTGCCAGTTTAATTTTTTAAACCCTATAGCTGATCAGTTCTTTTGTGTTAGCACTTATATTCTTTTTCACCTGGCAGACTTAAAAAAATGCAAGGCAATGACTTATAACAAGTTATTCCAGAAGTGATGGCTTATTAGAAAAACAGGCAAAATTATGTCTTGAATTTAGAGACAACATATTTTTCCAACAACCAACCAAAAAAGGGGATACATTCATATTTGGAACTTTAAAACTTAACAGCTAGAAAACAAGCACAAAAAGATAAAATGGATACTGGGTAGCTAAAAGCCTATGAAGCAACATCAACATTTTATATATCTTGCACACAGTTCAGAAGAATTCCTATTTTCATCAAGCATTCAAATTTGTTAATGCTTTCCAAATTTCCCCTAGTGCAATAACCATTCTAGTTGACAGCCAGTGACTCAAACTTGTTTTTTTCCCCTCTCTCCTGCAAAGGTCTAAATTATATCATGACACATCTGAAGATGGGAAAAACATTAGAGTTGACAACATTTGGACTAGACATGGGCCCAAACCAAAAGTCCAGAATTCAACACCCCTAGACTTTGTGAAAGATTTCTCCAGTCATAACCTTCTTCCCTCAAAACTGAGGGCCCCAACTCAGACCAGTTACTCCTCAACACATTCCCTTGGATGCATTACCACTCCCATTCAGGTTTCCAAGATGATCTAAATATTCAGCAAAATAAATGAAAGGCAATATTACCTCATTTGAGTCAAACCTGGTAGAATGGTGGGGGTTGGGGTGATGGATTGGCATGAGGATTCAGGAGTGTTGGCTCCCTAGCATTTTCCTCTTTTCCCAAGAAGTTTGCAGAAGCTCCTCCAACCGACTATCCAGTCTCATGGTTCGGGTTCTGCTAAAATTCTGTGGTGTGCTCCCACTCCAAAACACCATTAACTAACCCTCAACTAATTTTGGGCTTCCACTGTGGCTGATTGGATGTATTCTGTAATCCTCTTCTCTTTCTCCCTCCCTCCCTTAAATGCTTTGAATCTGGAGAGGTGACTAAACTGAGTTTACTCAGCATCGGGCAAGCCTAAGTCCTAAGGATTTGGACCCCAGTTCAGGAACACATTACACCACTTCAAATGTACTTAAGTGCTTTCCTGAACTGGGGCTGTCAAGGGTCTATTCCCCCACTCTGAACTCTAGAGTAAAGATGTGGGGACCCCGCATGAAAGAAGAAATAACCTCCTAAGCTTATTTTACCAGCTTAGGTTAAATCTTTTCCCCCAAAACCCAAACTTCTCCAGTTGGGCCTTGGAAAACTCTGCCACCACCAATTTGAGCCCCCAAAACCATGGGGTAGGGTAAATTGGAACCCCAATAGTAACACCCCCCAAATCTCCCCCCCCCTTTTCCTGGGAGAGATTCGAGAACAAAGGCCACAAAACCTCACTTGCTGTGAGACGTGCCTGATCCAAACTAGAATCAATCCAATGGGAACAAAGAGTCAAATTCTTAAAATAAAGATTTTAATAAAAGAAACAAAAGAAGTACAAATCCCTGGTACAGAAATCAATAGAGAAAAAACCTAAGCATCACTCAACCCTCATTGGCCCCCTCCCTTGGAATTTCTCCACTGCTACAGCAAACAGCAAAGTAACCCGTGGACCAATTAACAAGTGATACAGACAAGCAACAAAACACTTACTGCTAGGCTTAATTTCGTTAGAAGATTATAGAAATGTAGAATAGAAACATAAGTATGATTCCTCCCCTAGCCAAGGGAACCACAGGTAGACTCCTAGCAGCTGAGGAGACAAAGAAAAAAGCCCGGGAACAAAGTGAAAGTAAAACCCTCTTCTTTTGTTCCCCGTTGATTACGTCATCTCCCTCTCTGGTTAACTCTTCACAGGTAAAACAGTAATTCTAAGCTACTTCATACTTATGACCTTAGGGGCCTTAGTGTGTGCTAGTACTGTATCTTCTTCAAAGTGATGGCACAATCTTTGGGATGTACCCAAATACTCCAGCTGCTTGGTCACTCTACTCTTACCCTGCATTAATGGCCTTCTCCCTCTCCCTTCCCCATCACCTGCAAGAAAATGCAACATAACATCTTCACATTTAGAGTTGTGAACCATTTATATGAATGGGAATTTTGACATATAAATTGAATAAGATGAGAATTAAGGCCCTACTAGAATCCTAAATCCAAACCACCCCCAGAAACAGGGAAATTTGGCTCTAGTTCTATATTGAGATATTAAATTAATCACTTAGGTCCATCCCTAAATATGATTTGACTACAAAGTTGTGAACAGGTTAGGTTAAAATAAAAGCTTAACCTTGCTTTATACTGAAACCAAACCCAACCTGAATTTTTTTTAAAAAAAAGTTTGATTATTTTGTGTCATTTAATGTCTTTAGACAGTTTCACTTCTTAATTTTATAAAAGACAAATGTACACCAATATAGCAGTAATGATTTTCATGACTGGAAATTCCATACATGCTGTGTATGTTTGGTGTTAAGAAATTTGTTTTATTTTGAATGAAAATTCATTGTAAAAGGTATTTTTAAAAAAGGAAATCTATGGGATTTCAAGAAAGAAGGTAGTTAAACATTGAAGTAGGATTTTCAAAACAGCCCACTCAAGTTTCTCACTGAACTTCAACTCAAACTCTTTTGAAAATTCCAACCCGGCTTCTGATATCTGTATTCAGATTGAACATTAGTTTGTTTGACAACTCGTCCCATTCTTATCAAGTACTCCTCAATCTAGCCCAGAGGTCTCAAGTACATGGAGTTATTTTCTGTGGCCCGCCAAGATCACCGCCCCTCCCGGAGTTATTTCCTGTGGCTGTCAAACTTCCCTTACCTGCTGCAGACCCTGCAGCTCCCTTCTGGTTTTACCTTTCTGGCTTTATACAATCTCAGCCTACCCATGCCCAACTGGGCTTCATCATCAATTAGTATTTCAGTCTCTGGATCTCCCCCGGTGCTGCTTATTAGGTTTATTGGTCTAACAACCTGCTCTGCCTTTTGTGGGGTACATACCCCATCACACTGATATAACATAAAAATTAAGTATTACAAAAGGGGTCTTTTCAGTAGTGCAGAAGAGAAAAGTAGAGAACAGTATCTCTCACAACTAAAAGCAGTGCAGACTTTGAGTTTAAGATTTAAGATATGGATTCTGATGTGATATACCCTGAAGTCTGAGGTTGTTTGAGTTTGGGAGTAGGGAGTACTGTTTAAGTGTATTTCCACTGCTCGACTCTACTGGAAGGTAATGGGAATTGCAAGCACTCAACACCTAGCAGGGAGTGCTCAGCACCCTGCAGTGTTGGGCCCTGTGCAAAATCCATGTGTTATAATAAAAGTAAAGTGAAGGAACAGTAAGTGAAAATAATCTCTCTGCAGTGGATTATCTAGCCAAAATAAGCACATTGTCAGAAAATATGCACTGTATGCAAAAAAATAATGGAAGGGAAGGAAAAGCATTTCTTTATCCCAACTGCTTCAATGGAGAGTAATAGACAGTGCCAAAGACAGAGAATGCCAGTTCTCAGCCAATTGAGTAAAGGAAAAAACACAATGAAACTGAAAAAGGACATATTTTTGGTGGGAAGGACATTGATTTATTTACTATGGAATTGTTAAGAAGTACTATACACATGGAATCCGTAATTCCATACAAACATAATATGGCTGGCAGTATATTATAAAGACAACCATAAAAATGTCTAGCTCCCATTAGCGCTTTTTCAGCCATAGATTTCCAAAGTGCTTTATAAGAGGTCAGTATCATCATCCCCATTTTACAGATGGGGAAAATGAGGCACAGAAACTTGTGCAGGGTCAGCCTGTTGGCCAGCAGCAAAAACAGAAATACAATCCAGCTCTGAGTCCCAGCTGTGGTTAAATATGAAACATACATGTTGGCTATATATTTGAATGCTTTAATTTTAATGACATACATCTCTAAATTTTGTTTTACAGTTTCTTGTTTCGCAATAGTAATAATAATAAATCAAAGCCCAAATTTGGCATGTGCCTGCAGAGATTTTTTTTAATCCCAAACCCATAATTTACACGTAAAGAAAACTTCATAAGGAATGAACCACATCTGCTTTTTAATAAGGAAAAGGCATAAATGAATTCATTGTCTATTGAAACAGTTTTACAATATTACAGTATGTTCTGACCCAATCTGCAAGCTATTAAAATTAAATTAAAAAAACCCTAAATTACAATCCAAATCTGCATTATTAAAGTAATAAAATGACCAAAAAATAAATATTCTGTAAATCATGTTTTCTCTGCAGATGAACACAGTATGGGAACAATACAATAAAAAACATGATTAAACTAATGTAATGCATGGGAAACCACTGCTGTGTCCCACAGTGCTTGAAACAACATGAGCAATCTTTTGTCTTCCATAGCCATAGGGCACAATTCTCCTATCCTCTAATTCATGCTCCAGTTCCTCTTTATTGGACACACCTATATCACAAGCAGAATTCTCACCAATGTCAATGGAAGCTCCATATGTAGAGCAGGTGCAGAATGTGTGTTACTGTACGACCAGGAGGATAACAGTTGTAGAAACTTTACAATTTTGCTCAAAATTTCTATAAACATCTGTTCTCTCATGTTCTTGGTTTGAAAAAAATCTAGTGTGCGTCTTCTATTCAGATAAGTATATCATATCAAATTTTTCAAGACCCTGTCTTTTTTTCCCCTCCAGTTGACCAGAGTGTGTGTGTCAACCAATTCCATCATTATTCCCCTCCACACCAACACACCCTTCCACATGAAAGTGCAGCAGGATAACTTTCCCATAGAAGTTTTTGTAAGGAATCCCTAATTCAATTTTGCAGCACGCATTTTTCAGATGATGTGCTGGTATTGAAAGATCAGCCAATGGACTCATTTTGTTCAAGCGAAGTATCCCCCAGTGCAAAGTCCCCTGTACTGATCTTTATGGAATGCTAGCACTTTATCAGGTACATAGGCTGCTAATTAATGGTCTGAGTCAAAGCCCATTAAAAGAATTTCAGTGACTTCAGTGGGCATGGGGATCAGGCCCATGTTCAACATGAGGCAGAACAGTACATTTTAAAAAAGGAACCTTTATATCTTGATCTTCCAACTGAAAACTGAATATTCAACTTTAGGAGAGAGCTGCCTGCAAATGTCTCCCCTGCTGCTGAATGTCTCCCCTTGAACCGCCTAAAGATAAAATGTATTGTCTGCTATACTTAGTCTGTGCTTTTATATATGCCTCTTGGGTTAAACATTTTATTTTCAAAAAGCAAATGGTGTAGAATATAAAATATTCACCTTCACACTAGAAACTTCTATCTGTGATCATTACAACTTCAGATGTTTTCATTACCACTGTTTTTATATTTCAATAATTTAAGCTACTAACATTTTCACTAATCTCTGAAGTAATATTTTGCTCCACTAGTCATCCTAGTGCAGTTGATTCTCTTCAAGTGAGCTTATAGGTTCTTAATAAAACTCAACTGTTCTCTAGTCTGACATATCTGTATAGTCTAGTTTATTATCCCTTAGAGTACGACTTCAGAAAGTGATTTAAAAGCTATAAAGCACACTCCTTTCTCAAGTATATTTTCTGATTCAGGTTCAAACCAGAATTTATCACTGTGAATCAGCTACTTCACAGTTATGAGGTATACACCTTTAAAGTTTATTTCTTTCAATACAATTAGAACCATAACATTTTTTACTGACATTTTTCAGCAGGAAAAAGGACCAAGTAATAACCAAACAAAATATTATTCCCTTTCTCATAGTGGCCCTTAATGGGGATCAAGTGATTTTCAGTCAATTACATTTGTAAGATCAGTTTATGAATAATACAGTGTTGTTTACGTATGATAGAAAACTTTGATGCTTTACATAGACTGTCATCAGAAAGACCTTCATTCAGTTTCATTATCCCTAGACACAGGAATGAGCAAACATCTGTAGAAGGAATGAAGGGACAAGATCACAGTATTGATTTCCTTGGGATTTGTTGGTGTAGATTTAGCGCAACTAAGAGCTCATTCCTCAAGCCTCTCTTTACTATTTGTAAATGATGGCTTGAAACTTGATCTAGGTGATTAGTAAGTGAAGGAAACTTATCACCTTCCTTTTTGCATTGCCCTTATGAACAGAGTGTACTTAACTGTGCAAAGAAAGGTAGTTTTTTTATAATGCCTTTTCAATTTCAGTGTAACTCAGTGCCACTTTCCTGTACTAATTATTCAACTTTTTTCCCTTCCACATTTTGTAAATAGAATATTATATGAAGTGCAGGTTAGTGACACCTAGAATCATTTTTTTTCCCAGTTGTTTATAACTCTGTCAAAATTAAGCCATGTGGGCTGGAATTTTCCATGCCAATTATTTTGGCTGTAATACTGTAGTACATAGGGGTTCCACCTGAGATCCGGATCTCATTCTGATAGGCTCTTACTATGTGTTTGCACAGTATCTTTGGGGAAAGGGTGTCTTTCTGTTGCATGTACACTGAGCCTATCACAATAGGCCTCTAGACAATAACCTGGACTCCTAAACACCAGCACAATGAAAATTAATAAGAAGAGCCCCAATGAGCTTATAATCTAAATAGAAACAAAAGGTGGGAGGCACAGAAGAGTAAGTGACTTGCCCCAGATCACATAGTCAGTCAGTGGCAGAGCTGGGAAGAGATAGCAGACCTCGTGTGTCCAGTCACCCAGCCACTAGAGACTGTTTCTCCAAGTTGTATCCTTGCTCGGTGTTTATTCTGCCAGTGCTATCAGGGAAGTCTTTGAGTAACAAATGAGAACTGGATTTTACCCAAAGGCAACAATATTATTACTAGTGTAACTTGTAGTAAGTAGGAAAGCTAGAAGCAAAGAAGAGGGAGAGAGGGATGGGTAGCCTGATTTTTGTTTATTTTAAGAACACATTTTATTTTGATGTGTTTAACACATGCTATTTAGAGTTGCATGAAACTAATTTATCCATGATATGATAAACAAACTCTTGCATGCTCATTGAAACTGCCTCCCTGCACACACACATTCCTTTATATTTCCATCAATCTTGAAACCATTTCTCTTTCCTGAGTTGCAACTGCTGCACACAAATGAAATGGTCTTGTGACATCCTGCATTGTCAAGGAGATAAACACAATAGTCTTTGGTAACAAAGTCCTGTGGCACCTTAAAGACTAACTATAAAGTTTTGAAGCATAAGCTTTCGTGGGCTAATACCCACTTCGTCGGATGCAAGCAGTGGAAGTGTCCAGAGGCAGGTATAGAAAAGTAGGCAAGAACCAGGTGGGAGGTAAAAAGGTTAGTCCAATTAGGCTGAACCAGCTTGTTATCTCTTTGTTACCTCTGCTATTCCGGAGGAAGGCCAGTCCTGGCACACAGACAACCTGCCAACCTTAAACAAATTCTCACCAGCAACAGCACACTGCACCACAATAACTCCAACTCAGGAACCAATCCATGCAACAAACCTCGATGCCAACTCTGCCCACATATCTACACCAGCAACACCATCACAGGACCTAACCAGATCAACCATACCATCACTGGTTCATTCACCTGCACATCAACCAATGTCATATATGCCATTATATGCCACCAGTGTCCCTCTGCTATGTACATCAGCCAAACTGGACAGTCCGTACGAAAAAGGATAAATGCACACAAATCAGATATTAGGAATGGCAATATACAAAAACCTGTAGGAGAACACTTCAACCTGCCTGGACACACAATTACAGATTTAAAAGTCACCATACTGCAGCAAAAAAACTTCAAGTCCAGACTGCAAAGGGAAACTGCAGAGCTACAATTCATTTGCAAATTCAACACAAACAATCTCGGATTGAAGAAAGACCTACAATGGCTTGCTAATTACAGAAATAGTTTCTCCTCTCTCCATGTTCACACCCCCCATTCAAATGTTAGAAGAATAACCCACCCTCCCTGATCGGAGAGAACAAGCTGGTTCAGCCTAATTGGACTAACATTTTTACCTCCCACCTGGTTCTTGCCTACTTTTCTATACCTGCCTCTGGACACTTCCACTGCTTGCATCCGACGAAGTGGGTATTAGCCCACGAAAGCTTATGCTTCAAAACTTTATCGTTCATCTTTAAGGTGCCACGGGACTTTGTTACCTCTGCTATTCCAGACTAACACGGCTACCTCTCTGATTCTTGACAATAGTCTTTAACATCTCTATTTTCTGTGGTTCTGAATTTTACCTTTAGCAATCTAATAGTTCAGATTGTCCTTTCAGCAGGAAAAAGAAAGGGAGTCATCCCATACATCAGCGATGGTCAAACTGCAGCTTGTGAACTGCATGCAGCTCTTTTACAATTAAAGTGAGGCTTGCAGAGCCCCCCTTACCTCCCTTCCCATTCTCTATCTACCAGACGTGGGTGGATGGGGGAAATCTTGGGGCTTCTGCCCTGCAGCAAAGTGGTAGAGCTAGGGACTTCTGCCAGAAACAACTGGTGCTTGCTGGGGAGGGGGGGGCACAAACCTTTAATTTGTGTCCCCCCAACACTTGAGGCATTCTGCCCCCACCCCCAGCGCACATCTTCCTCTTACCCTCAGCCACCTGACCCTGCAGCTCCCCCGTGTTAGTTGTGTGGAGAGGCAGCAGCCTAAGAATAGGCTCTCCCTGTAGCTCCCAGCTGTTTGCAGCTGCCTCTCCCCATGGCTGCAGCTTGCCAGCTTCAGGAGTTGCCAGGCAGGGTGGGGGCCTGGCTGCACCTTGGGACCCAGTGGGTCCAGA
Source organism: Sternotherus odoratus (assembly GCA_032164245.1). Lineage (NCBI taxonomy): Eukaryota > Metazoa > Chordata > Testudines > Kinosternidae > Sternotherus > Sternotherus odoratus. Next base: position 36,268,983 of record JAVMKO010000004.1, read on the forward strand.
AAACCCTGGCAAAAATCTGGGGGGGTGGGAAACACATGGCCTACCTGAGGCCCCCTCCCCCATGTGCCACCTCTGGGCCTTCTACCCAATGGGATGGGGAGTTTTGGGGCTTCAGCTGCCGGGATGTGCCTGCCAGCGCTCAGGGCTTCAGCAGGAGTGGGGCTGAAGCCCTAAGACTCCTCTTCTCATGGCTGAAGCCCTGAGCCCTGGCAGGTGCATCCAGCTCTGAAGATTGCCTAATGCGGCTTGGGAGGTCAGCAAGTTTGGCCACCCTAACATATAAAATGCATTTATTCCTTTCTTTATTATTCTAGAGGCTATTTTGAGATCTGATGGAGCACTTTGAAATGATTTATTTTTTGTTTTGAGATTTGTGTGTCTGCCACATAGCAGCCCAACATTAAAGCCAATGTTACTAGTTGGCATTACTTTACTCAACTAGTGAATGGACTAATGGTGTTTTCACATGACCAGTGTCAAAATTCAAACCAGGTCCTTCATGGTCTACAGGGATTAGGAAGTGACCCCCAAAATATCCTCTGGCAAATCCAGTAGGATCTATATAATATTTGTTTCAACTCCTTTATAAAAACACATTAGGGGATCTAATCTAAGTTATCTACAGAAATTTTGTTTTCCTGCTCCTTTAGTTATATGTAACTTTAATTTCTCCATAGACTTAGAATTACTTTTTTTATTCAGCTTGGAAAGGCTTATTTCTCAAAGAAAATTCTTGATTGATGGGTTTGGGGGCTTTTTTTGTTAACAGCATCTTGTAGCACAAAGCACTTTATATAATTTTCTTTTAAAAAAACACATTTATTTTAGCTAAGTGTACAGGAGAGATATCCACCCACTTACCTACAATTGCAGCCTAGTTTAGAAGGTCTAGCCAAATAGCATTGCTCATAAAGCTGATGCTGCTCAGTCAACCATGGTAGGGGGTTTAACAGATAAATGTAGTAAACAGTTTGAAAAGCACAAAACCACCCACTATAATTTCTTTTTTTAAAGAAAAGCAAATACAAAAGAGTCTCATTTTTGCTGAGACTCCACAGTTTACTTAATTTCCAGAGCAGGAAAACTGTTCTCTCTTTAATTGCATGCTCATAAAGTTTTAATTAGAAAACTTGGAAAAACATGACAATCATGCTGCTGAAATTTAGCCACAGTTTTGATTTACAAGTCTGCAAAGGATTACTTGGTAGCAATCAGGATGAATTGCAATGCTTAATAAGACCAGAGCTCTCTCATATGGCATAAACACAAGCAAATGGTGCAATAATTATCCTTGTTTGCATTAGAGGATTTTCAGAGACAAGCCAAAAAAGAGTTGATGGTACCTAGTCATTTAACTATGTCACACAGTAGGTAATGCATATTTGAGGTCCTTATGCATTGTGATTCCTTTTTATTAAACACAGAGATTGTTTTCCCATCTATGAGACCTGGAACAATCACTTTTAGGATAGAGAATCATTTAATCTGAAGATACTTGAATTAGTCCTCATTTATAGGAGCTTTGGAACCATAGAAATGTCTTGAATGACACACAAAATACCCAACCAATACTGATAAAGAGCTATTTTAGTTGACTGCCAAAGTTGATTGAATTTTTAGAGTCTGGAAATGTTGGAAAGCCTAGGGCCACAAAGAAGGGTATTTTCTTAACCATTTTATTTACCTCATTGTTTGCCTATTATTTTACTATATAAGTAACTTCACCCTTAACAGCCAAGGACAGCGTGAGCCCTGTCAGCATTTCTGGAAGCTGAAAAAACTTCTGCAAAAAATTAAAAACTGTAAACCACCTGACTGGAAACACTTCTCCATGGACACCACACAGCAGAATTAAAATGTAGATGGCTAATCTTTCAACAGCAACACTGAGCATCTGAATTCCACATTTAAAAAAAACAGAAGTTTGGAAATACAGAGCTGGGGTATTTACCACTAAGGCATACGCTTAATATATATGTAGATGGTAGATTTACACCCCCGCCTACATTTCCCCCTCCCCCAAAAATAAAACCACCAAAGCATTATAGGGAACAATATCAATTTTTAGTGCTACAACATCAGCCCTTTGCCAGACAACACAGGCATTCATTTCTGGCTAAGGTATATCTGGATGTGTAGATTCCAGTGACAACTCACATGGATAAAGTGAAGCATATGTGTGAATATTTCAAGTCTTAGTCAAAGGAATCTTAATCAGTGCTGAAATAATATGCCGTATGTAGTTACTTAATATGTACATTTTAAAAAATAAATATTGTATGACATTTTCTCGACATAGTATGTTTCAAGTCTAGTTAGGAGCAATAAAGTAACTCAGATCAAAGGGGTTTTGAGGATGTACATGACTCCTAAAATTTATATATATTATTGCACATAAGCTAAATGCTGGGTAAAATATTTAACAAGCCTAGTGCTTTTATCCACTTGTGATGTAGTTGTCCACTCATACTAAACTTCTGGTTCAAGGTCAGATATCATAAACAAGATCACAGGACTCCAATTTCCATTTGATTCATCCATTTTTTTTGGTGAGACTTCATCCTCTTAGACATTTGATTAACTGCACAAGAAACTCAATAATATGCCCAGAGTTTTAAGCTTTGTTTTAGCAAACATTGAATATTCCACTGGGGGGGGGTGTCATAATTATAAATAGTTATTAGCATATTTTCAATTCAAGTGAATAATTTTATTTTTTGTTTTCTGGCATGATGTAAAACAATTGGATTTGTTTCCCAGTATCAGTGAAATCTGAGCAACCAATAGTTGCCTCAAACATGAATTTTAAAAAAAATGTTAATTGGACAAATTAATAGATTTTAAGACCAGAAAGAACCATTTTGATTAGATAATCTGAGTTCCTACTATAACAGAGGCCATAGAACCTCACCAAGTGATCTTAGTCAAACATCCAATCTTGACTCAATATATGCTGAAGTATTTTCATCTTTTCCCATAAAGGAAAGATATCATTTGGTAATTTTTGCAAATACTAGAAAGGGAATAAGATGGTCATTACAAGGGAACTAATAAAAATGCCACAGAGCTTTGCATTCTTTCCTTCTCCACTTACTTTATCAGAATTAGCTTCATCCTGTTATGCGTACTTCAGTAAAGTTGCTACAAGTCTCATTTCGGTATCTTCTAAATATATACAGTGGTTCCATTAGGATTGCCAATCCATCCAGTTTCACTGGATTCCCGGAGGCTACTACAGCCAAACTGGAAAATTTTAGGCACTGGTGGAATGGGGTGTGTGTGGGGGGGGGGAACTAAGTCAGGCCCCTTACCTGCCTTGGCTCCACGCCATTTCCAGAAGTAGCCAGCACATCCCACTGGCTCTGGGAGACTGGGGAGATGAGGTCTTTGCGCGTTGCCCCCTCCCCCAAGTGCCAACTCTGCAGGTCCCATTGGCCAGAAACTGTGGGCAATAGGAGCTGTGGGGTGTGTTGTTGGCAAACAGGGGCAGCAGCGCAAGGAGATGCCCTTCCCCTGCCCCCTGCCTAGGAGCTTCTGCCTGAGGGATGTGCTGGTCACTTTCGAGAGCTGCCAGAGGTAAGCACCACTCCCCTCATCCCCTCCTGCACCCCAACCGCCTGCCCCAGCCCAGAGCCTGCATCCAAACTTCCTACCAGAGCCCTCACCCAAACTCTCTCTCAGAGACTGCACCCCTCCCACACCCAAACTTTCTCTCAGAGACTGCACCCCTTCCCATGCCCCAACCCCCTATCCCAGCCTGTGGCAAGTGAGGGGGGGGATGGAGTGAGCAGGGGGCAGGGCCTTGGAGAAGTGGCAGGACAGGGGCATGTCCTTGGTGAAGAGGTGGGGCGGGGCAAGGAAGTTTGGGTTTGTGTGATTAGGGAGTTGGCAATGCCAGGTGTCACATTCATATCCCAGCCTTTTTAAAGAGCTTTTGAGGAGTTTAAAACCAAGTGACTTTCAATTGACATTCATGAGAATTGTATGACTAAACCCTCTCCCAGTGCCTTGAAAATATGATATACAGTCTTTGCAGATTCTGCCATTGCACTGCCCTTCCTTTGGTGGTGCAGAATTAGCATTCTTGGAAATAGGTTTTACTCTTTCCCCCTGTGCCAAGTCCAAGTAGCCAGACTTGCCCTTTGGGAGTTCTACACACTGTCAGTACTAGTGCAGCCCTGAAGCTCCAGGTGCTCCTGAGGACCATTTGTTAGTAGATATGCATAATGGCAGACCCATAGTCTCTGGCCTGCTCTTTTCACCCTGGCCCACCCCTCCTTGCCTTTCTCCCTACTCCAAAACACTGCACAGGGGGCCAGATGTATCTAGGGTGACCAGATGTCCCAATTTTTATAGGGACATTCCCAGTTTTGGAGTAATTTTCTTATATAGGCTCCTATTACTCCCCACTCTCATCCCAATTTTTCACACTTGGTAGCTAGTCACCCTAGATGTATCCCAAGAGCAGATAGTGCAAAATCCCCGGTCTGAATCTAAAAGTGACCCAACCTCCACGTGAGCACCCACTGTGGTGCAGGTACTGCCTTCTCCTTCCACAGAGGTGGCAGCAAGATTTGCTTCCATCATAATGGATTTAAGAAGCTAGAGCAAACAGGGAGACTGGCAGACACTCCGTTTCATAGAGTTATTAAAAACTGTTTATTTACTCTTTGTGCCTAGGATGTGTCCAAAGCTCCTGCTACCAATGATGTATTAAATTACTGTACAGATATGGATCAATACCCTCTAAGTCCTTCCTACAACTGTCCTATGGTTGAGGTACATCTGGTCCAAAAGAAAGATGCATAAGCTTACTACATCTGTATGTAATAAATCAAGTTGCCCTAATGCAATTTGGGAGTCATTACTGGAGAAGTATGGAATAAGTAATGGTGGGTTTTTTAAAATTGGGTTTCAGGATCTCTCAGCACATTAATACAGTGCAGGGGGCTTCTGTCCTATGGTGTCACCAGCTGTAAAGTATTAATTTAAGTCAATGACAAAACTCTTTCACTTCAAGGGATCAGGCACTAATTCTATGTTTGATTATTTCATCATCTACTAGCTACACCACAAGTAGTCCTACTACCACTGAGAACTAAGGGAAGTTTTCCTCTAGCTCAGTTGTTCACAAACTACAGTTTATAAAGCAAGGGCTATGGATTTAATTTCTTCTGATCGATGTGATGTCTATATATGTGGAGCACAAAGATGAAGCAGACAGATTATGTATTTATATTTTATATTTTTGGAGAGACGTTATTAGGATTATCAGATATTGCTACATGTTCATCTATTATTTTGGCCTTGTTTTACCTTTTATTTAGTAAATGACGCTTATCTGGAGAGCAGCAGTTGTAGAACACAATTGCCTACTTATTCTTTATATAGGGATGAGACACATTGCAGCCTGTGTTCTAAAATTGCCATTTGCTGCCTGTAGTCAACAGATTCAACTGATGGTATATATTGTCCTTTATAATCTGGGCCTAATCCTGAATTACTTTCCACCACCATAACTGGTCTTCCATGACTATTCATCTCTCTGCTGACACTCCTACTAGAGCTGGTCCCTTTTGGTTCACCACCACCTTTTAGGGAACTTTTTTGCCTGAGGCTGGCCATCTTTCTATTGTATCTTTGACCTCTTGTTCCCCTGTGTTTCATGCTCTTGCCTTTGTTATCATTACTTCTCTTCCCCCTAGGATTTGAGTACCTGGATCTTTTGGTCCAGAGAGGCTACAACTACTTTAATATTTTACAGTATCCTCCCATATGTTCATGATAGGTACTCTATAAGGTACAACACGCAGTAGCATTCATATACCCACACTAAATCTTTTGTCCAATTTATTTTATTAGGGATTAGAATTGAAAATAGGAGTTCCAAGAATCTCCCCCCTTTAGCTAATAAAGGAGATATATTTAGTTATGCTTCTTTGTTAATGGTTCAGGTGTCTTTTCATAAGATGAGAGGAAGGATATAATGAATGTACTGCATATTGGTTCCAGCTGCATGGTGCATTTTTTTAAAGGACTTTGTATTATGTGCTATGATATATTTATTGCTAGAAAAATAAAGTGATTTAAGATAATTATAATTTCGGAAGTACGGGAAAGGAGTCCACTACATTCACCAGACCTGAAGAGGAGGCAAGGGAATATAAAATCATTGTTTAGAGGAAAGGGGCTAGTAGTATTGCAACATGAAAAAAATTATATTTTACAGGTTGGAATTCATAATGGGTAAGAGTAGAAGTGAGCTTCATCTGTACCCGGTAAAAGTACACAATACATGTAAGTACTTGGCAATAGTAATTCCCCTACTGGTGGTATTTTAATAAACTTTTTAAAAAAAAAAGTTACCCCTTTTGACTGGAGCAGTTAGCCAGTATTCCAGTACATAAGGGGTTTTTCTCTTGGGGAAGAAATTGATAGAGTGAGCTATTTCATTGACCCAGTCTTGTTTATTTACAAAGACTGGACACAAAGTCCTCTTTCCCTGAACATAGTAGGAATTGTACACAAAGAAACTGTCTTAATGTTGAATTCAAACTCTCTACTTAAAGGATAGGCTGGTTCTCATTATTGGTGATCCATTGGTCCCAAGTAACTCCAAGGATTTTTCTAGAGAGTGGAGATGTCAACTGTTTCAGTCTCTGCCCTGGCTTGGAGTATGTAACCCAGCTCTTACAATTATAGAGGGTACTAAAGATACAACCATAATAAACAGACATCTTTGTGCTCAGGTTTAGCAACTTATTATTCCAAACACATGAGGTAATAATGGACCAATAAGTCAATAATGCAGAAGAGGCAGACGTGTTTATATTCTGGTTTGTGTGTGTGTGTGTGTGTGTGTGTGTGTGTGTGTGTGTGTGTGTTTGGGGAAGGGGCGAGAAGAGGATATAGCCTCAATCTATGACAACATTTTCCATTCCACTGGTATCACTGTAGCAGCTTATGTTTTACATTCTAAATATAAACATTTTTAAAATCAGCAGGTCCAGATAATTCACATCCAAGACTTCTTAAAACAGCCGGCTGAGGAATATCCTGAAGCATTAATGTTGATTTTTAAATAATTATTGGAACACAGGGGAAGTTCCAGAAAACTGGAAGACAGATAATGCCGAGACAGATTTCTAAAAATGGAAAATGAGATGACCCTGGGGAATTATATGGCTGTCAACCTGACATCAGTCCTGGGCAAGATAATGGAGTGGCTTAAATGGAGTCAAAGAATTAAAGGTGGATAATGTAATGAATGCAAATCAATATGGGTCTATGGAAAATATCCCCTCAAAATAATCTGATCTCTTTCTTTGACAAGATTGCCAGTTTGGTAGATAGAAATGATGTTGATATAATATACTTAGATTTCTGTAAGGCATTTGACTTAGTACCACTTGACATTGATTAAAACTAGCAAAAATATGATATACATGAAATGGATTAAAAGGTAGAAAATTTGAAAATCTCAAAGCAAAAATGGTATTCAATAGATGTTTCCAGTGGGGTACCTCAAGGGTTGGTTCTTGGCCCTATGCTATTATTTAAAAAAAATAATAATCAATGACCTGGAAGAAAACAAAATCACTGGTAAAATTTGCAGATAACTCAAAAAGTGTGGCAGTGGTAAATGAAGATGACATCACAGATTCAGAGTAGTCTGGATCACTTGGTAAATTCGGCAGAAGCAAACAATATGCATTTTAATATGGCTAAACGTAAGTGTATACTTCCAGGAACAAAGACCATACTTACAGGATGGGGGACTCTGTCCTGGGAAGCAGTGACTGTGAAAAAGATTAGAGGGGGCAGTCACGTGGATAGTCATCTGAACATGAGCTCCTACTGTGGTGTTGTGGCCAGACAAGCTAAAGCGATCCTGGAATACATATACAGTGGAATCTCAGCTAAAAGTAGGCATGTTATTTTACTTCTCTGTTTAGCTCTGGGGCTGATGGAATACTGTGTCCAATTCTTGTGAGCACAATTCAAGAAGGACGTTGATATACTGAAGAAGATTCAGAGAAGAGCCATGAGAATGATTAAAGGATTATAAAACAAGTCTTACAGTGATAGATTCAAAGAACTTACTCTATTTAACAGAAAAAGGTTAAGGAGTGACTTGATTATAGTCTAAAAGTACCTACGTGGGGTACAAATATTTGATAATCGGCTCTTCAAACTATCAGAGAAAGGTGTAACTCAATCCAGTAGGTAGAAGCGGAAGCTATACAAATTCAGATTGTGAAAAAAGGTACATCTTATTTCCAGTGAGGATGATTAACCATTTGAACAGATTACCTGGGCTCATTGTAGATTCTCCATCACTGGTGGTTTTAAAAATCAATATTGAATGTTTTTCTAAAATATATGATCTAGGAATTATTTCATAGAAGTTCTATAGCCTGAATTATAAAGGAGGTCAAATTAGATGATCACAGTGGTCCTTGGAATTATGATCTCCCAAACTTCTTCCTGTACAAGTTCACAAACTGTAAAATCGGGTTAATAAGGTTACCCAATTTCACTTCCAAGGATAAAATTGTTGTGAGGAACAGAGATATTACAGTGATGCACACCACAGCAAATCCAAAAAAACCACCAACAACATATCTCCCTACCATAGAAAGTCAAATAGATGTTCTTGAGATGGGATAGTATTTGATTAGCCAATACCTGAGTTTTCCCATGTATTAGAAAAATGGCAACTTCCATTATAATGAGTGCAGTTGCCTTTATAGATGATATTTGGAACGTAATCCAAGGTAGCATTACCCCAGATTGCAGAAGGCCTTCATTTTAAGAGTATGTTGTGCTGGACCCAAAAGTGAACAGGAAGCCAAAAAACAGTGGAGGACTATGTTCTCACTTGCTGGCCCCACCCATTAGATGAGACAATCTGTTGCATTTGAAGTTTGATTGTCCTTGACAGGCAACCTAAAAGTAGATCAAGTATCTGTGTAAACATATTGCTGCTCACAATCCATTTAGCTCAGGAGCCAGGCAGCAGAGGGAAGGTAGATGTGCATTCTAGGAAAAGTAGCATTTGGTACACAATTCTGTAGATTTCTACAATAGGTGGTGGGAACTTGATCACTACACACGTAAAAAAAAAAAAGTTACACCTGGTAAATGGGGAGTACTGAAAATAAGGGGAAGACGCCACCTGTGGAAATATAACAGTATAAATTGCTCCCACTAAATATGTACTCTTTGAATAAGCTTTTGAATTTCCCCTTTCTGGATCACTATTGTATTATATTATAGATGTCTGGATGCAGCTTTTATGAACAGTCCACAATAATGCTGAACAAAGTGAGGAACATATTTTTCTTCTGTGACTGATTAATGTATTTCTTCAAAATTACTGACCTTCAGATCAAACAGTCTCTTTACCATAGTAATTGTACTGTAAATTTATTGTAGCTACTCTGTGGCTACTCCAGTAACACTAAAACACACTAATTATAGTTGCCTAAACCTATATCTATATATTTTCCCTCTAATAACACTTTTGACTATCCGTCACGGTGTAGAGATCAGATCAGTGTACATTATCTTTTCCTTCTGAAGGTGGGCTGATTCCCCTGCATCCTTTTGAGAACACCATAGCAGGCACTCTCAGCCCCTCTCTCTCTCTCATTTGTATGTACTTTTCCAGCAGATCAGCTGATTAAATGGATGTCTTCTGTCCATTCATCTTCCTGCCTGGTCCACATTTTGCATAATTGCTACCTTCAGAGTCTCTTGCTAATTCAGTTTGACCCAACTCCCACTAGAGTCAGTGAAAGTCTTGACACGGATTTTAATGGATGCTAGGTTAGGTCCTCAGTCAGCTGGGTCCTTATTAGCATCCTAAATGAAGCTTAACTTTGTGTCTGTTGCCCCTTCCTTGCCAACCTCTCACATTTCCACAATAAAAGCTCAGATGGTGAACAGAATAAATACCAGTGGAGAAACATCACTAAACATTAGGGAGGTCAGCAGGTTAGGAAACAGATTAGCAGAAAAACAAAAGCATGGATGCATTTGAGAATGTTGTGCCATTAACCTTGAGGACTGTGACTCACACTGTGTAAGAATTAAAATGATTGTGGTTTTTTTTTTAATAGTGTGGGTTGAGGAAAGCATGACTTATGGGGAAAATCAGAAATACAAAATTTTACCAAAAGATTAAGGTGCAAATACTTTACAATTACACTTCATGAGTCATCTTAGAAAAGTATGAGTTTCTGTATTTTAATACACAAATCTATCAGTTAATTTTTCCACATAGTGAATATCTCCTTAAAATATTCACTACATCCATAACCCCCAGTTCCTACTCTTACTAGAGGGCAATGAGCATATTAATTCTGGAATTAACAACGAATTACTTATATTTGGTATAGCAGAGGCAGAAGGAGGAAGGGGGAATCTCTTTCAGTGAGCCTGTTACCATTCCTTGATATATTTCCACATCCCCAGCACAGATAAGGACTGCCTATGGATGTTTTAACTTGCCCCAAGAGCAGGGGTACCAGAATGGGAGTGCCATTTTTACCACCATAAGAGTGAACAACAGGGGGAGTCTTGAAGGGGGGAGGTGGAAGAGGAGGCATGGGAGCAGAACCTCAAGGGAAGGGCAGTTTAGGGGGCCTCCTGCCTCTCCTGACCAAGTGCTATAGTTCTGGAAGGATCAAATGCTAACTGGAGATAGCTCTCCCCATCCTTCCTTACTCAAAACCCACTCCACAGCACTGACAGCTGTAGGAGGTGAAGTGTAGGAAACTGTTTTCCTTTCCAGGTCTGCTAGAGACCCCCCTGGTTTGGAGAACCACTTGACAATATGGGGGTTCTATGGCACTTGGGGATTCCTCCACTGGATTTTAAATAACCTTTGGACCAATGGAGCTGCACAACACAGCCAGAGTGCGCTCAAGAATAGGAGCCTACTAAATTTGGAGGATCAGCTTTCAGCCTGGTTTAAGGGAATGCAACTTCATGATTTCAATGGAATTGTACTCCCTTACACTAGCTTTGAATTTTGCCCTCTGGGTGCTATATGAAAATAATTCACTTTTCTCTTTAACCATGCTAAGTACAGTAGTGCACAGTAACATGGAAAACAGGATTTTCAAAAATTAGGTAATTTGAAATAATTCTTTGCTTAATTACTCTATATTTGCTGACTCAGTGATCATTTGCAAGGGATACTATTAGGAGGCAGGCAATATTTGGAATTCAATTCTGTCTTCAGATATGTACATGTAACTCCCTTGGACTTCAGTGAGAATTGCAAACCATTATCTGAAAGCAAAATTAATCCCTTAGTGTCCAATTAAAGATTCTTTTCACATGTACAGAATTTCCTTTGTTCTTCCCAGTCAGTACTTGCTGTGCAGAAAAAGTTAAAACCAAGTCTGTCAGTTGAACCTCTGAATACCCAAAATAAATCCCCTGCCTTCAAACACGGTTACTGTGACTATGCTCCAGTAAATGAGAACTCAATTTGACCCTTTGTGTTTTAGTACAGTTATCCTTGTTTTGATGAGAATAGCAGTATTGTGATCACCATTCTGAACATTTTGAATGATTTTATTGGTGGTCCAGTTTGTTGTCTATAACAGAGGGGTCATATCTGGTTATTGTATACTTAATCAGTTCAGGGCTTCCGTTGCCAAGTGTACATTGCAAAATTCAGACACTTTACCAATGAGTTTAAAAAGCCATTCTTTTTTACAGTAGACACTGGATGTGCAGAATTAAATAGCATATACCTCCCTGAAGCTGTTTCTTTCTTATACCATCTGGTAACAAGAGTATCATTTACATCACATAAAACCATGACATCTGGAAAGGAAAGACCAGTCTGATAAGATCACGCACACACACGCCACTAGGACAAGTCGGCTTTTACTCTGCCTTTCTACTTTTCCAAATGTTGGAAATATTAGGGAATGTTTGTTGTTAACAAGAGTTTAATTGTGGATGAGTAAAAAGTTTATCTTCAGTTCATGATGAAAATGTTTAAAATTAAACTAGAAAGGACGAGGAAACCCCTGGAGACCTCTTTAGAAAGAGCAGGCACAAAAGTCAGGGAAGTGAGTGATCGAAAGTGGTGCTGTACTATATACTGTACACGAGTAGAAAGGTGTGTTATATTGATTTAAGCCTTTATCAGATGTTAGAGCTCAAGTGTTTGGGCCCTGATCCTCAGGAACTACACATAGGGCCTAATCTTTAGGTAGGGTCAAGCTCAACATGGGACCAAGGTGAGTATGGGGGTTCAAAGGTGGTAGGTAGAGGTTACCACAGCCACAGACTTCTGGATTCACTGGCCAAGTATATGCTCCTGCCACCTACTGGTGGCTCACTTGTGCTGAGCACCCTCTCCCCCCTCTTCCCCCCCCCCCCCCCGTTGTTTCCATGGGTACTTCAGTCCCAGCACACTCGTGGAGTTTGTGCCTATAACCATAGCCCTCCTCCAATTATGGGGCTAGCACTAAAGATGGTTAAGAAAAAAGGAAGATTTTTTAATGTAATTATTTCAAATTTGGTTTCCTTCCAAATTTGAAGGAAAGGATATTCAGAAATTTCTTGTAAAATGGAATTTCAATTTCAGAATTGAGATTTTTATATTCCATTAGTCATGCCATAGCTGAATTTTAATTTTAGATTTTACAGTAATTAACAGCTGCTGCTACCTGGCACCAATTGAAACAGTTTCTCTCATTTTCTAGATCAAAGTGTTTCTGGAGTATATTTATCTAAAAAGGTAACCGTTTTAATCAGTGCTAAGCAGCAGCTGCCCTTTTATTTTAAAAATAAAATCCAATTTTAAAAAGTGTTATATACTATGTGCTACTGCTATATGCTGAAATAGTGTAAAGGCATAAAAATTACATTTTTTTAAATGAAATTTCAAGCTTTCTAAAATTGACATTTTCTAAAATGATTTTTTTTTGGTCAAGAAACATGCCCCAAAAAAAGAAAACAACCACCCCAGAAACCCACCAAACTGCTCTAGCTAGTCCCAGGGTTTGTTCAATCCCCAATACAACTTTTAGAGCAGCTCTGGAGCTGTATAAATAAGACCTGCCTGAAATAGCCTTCATTGGCTCCTAAGTGACAGTCAAACATTGCTAAAACTCACCAGCACATTTCTAGCCATGACCCCCTGGATTGGAAAAGAAGTGGCATAGATTCAGTACAACAAAGTTAAGCTTTAGGCTGCTATTTAAGCTAGCATTATATAGCCCTTTTACATTAGCAGAGCAGAGGATGTATCCCATGATGGTCAGACTAGTCTTAACCCTTTGGTTACAAAACAGAAACTATTTAAGTAGGAACTCACTGGCTTATTCTGAAAATTTCATCTTAGTCAAAATCAGTTTCCCCAAAAGAACAGCCACCCTGTGCTTCCCCTCTGGAGCCTTCCCTACAGTTTGGTTGGAGCATCTATTTTATGCTAGCTGGGGACCTCCCTCTTTCTTCTCCCCTGAAGAGTTGCAGATCCAGTTTATTTAACATCCACAATAACTGTCCTTGCAGTTCTCAGGTACTAGTCTCAATTTCTCAGATCTTTCCTTTACAATAAGGTACATAGAAATGTGCACGTGACAATCCAAATATGGCTTTACTTTCTCCTGTAGTGTTACTTTAATTTCCTTTGACACATTTACACAGTCCAAATTTGTTTGCTTTCATACAGCTATCAAGGCCACCCTGAAAAGTTCCATTTATATAAGTGAGACTACTCTACTGAGAGAAGTTTCTCATGCCATTAAGTCTTCACACGATCAGGCCTTTATATAGTAAGCTATTTAGGGTAGCATCACATGCACCTCTAAGTTTGTATAGTGCAGCGGTTCTCAAACTATTGAGAACCGTGACCCCTTTTTAGTTTCTCCCTCGGCGCGGCGGACCCTTGTATGTCCGCTGAAAAGCCGCCAAATAAATTAACTCCTTATTCGGCGGACACTGCCGAAAGTGCTCGGTATGTCCGCCGAAAAGCCGCCGAATACATTAACTTCGCATTCAGCTGCTCTTTTCGGCGGACATGCCGCCGGATGCGGAAGTGATCGTGGCGGCGGCTTTTCAGCGGCACAAGCAGCTCACGACCCCTCAGGAGGCGGCCGGCGACCCCCCCGAGGGGTCGCGACCCACGGGTTGAGAACCCCTGGTATAGTGCATAGTACAACTAAACCCCAGGCCTGGTTCACTCTTTCTACTTATTATATGCCTTGTAGAGTCACCTGATACCCAGTATTTTATCATCTACAAAGTTAAGTATGGTCATGAATATTATGAGCCATTGAGGTATAAGCACTCAGAATGAAACTCTCCATAGAAAAAAGCTCCATGGCTGGATCCAGATAGTCATTACCTCTTTTCAAATGACTTCTGTGAATTTTGTTAACAAACAAATACAATTAGAATATACATTGACTTTGCATCATACATTACTCCTCCAATGGGAAACGGACGTAAGGACCTGAAATCCGCTACAACTTGGCAAAGAGACAACAGGACCGTTCTTCAATTTCCTACATGTTGAGATCCACTATAGAGCAAGAACCACTTGCTATTGCAAACATGCTGAAAGTTTGAACTTAAATAGTAACCACAGCATTACCAAATCAACACATTTAAAGACCATGAGTAAGACTTTAAACATTATGAGATTTTAAAAATAAAACAGGATTCTTTTCATTTTCCTCCTGTTTGAGCCTCAATGTTATATATGGATCCCATTTTTCAGCTCTTCTCTGCAACCATAGGGCTAAAAACATACTTTCCTATTTAAATGAAAGCTGAGAGTTATTGTTTTAATAATAATGCAACACTATGAAATACTGCTAAATATTAGTGTAGTGATGCAAAGACTCACCGGTGTGACGCCTCATGTTGGCCATTTGGAAATTAGCTGTTCACCAGCCTTGGAGCACCCTCTGCTAGCCGATGTCTTGCTTGCCGCTGGCACCTGTGTCCATCCCAGACCCCAGTGACCTTTTATCTCAGGGTTCTGCCCTCACCAGTAATAATCTGGGTCCCCCCTCCCAGGGGAACCCCCAACCCTCTATCCCCACTTTGCCACAGTGGCTACTGCCAGTCAGCATCTAGCCCCTGCTCACTGGGACAGACTGTAGTCTGTAAACCACTCATCACTAGCAAGTGGGGTTTGGACCTGCTGCCTCTGCCTAATCCCAGGCTGCACCTTTGCAACCTTTGTCTTCTTTAGGCCCTGCACAAGGCCTGCAGCTTAGGAGTTTCCAGGCTGGAGCTCCCCAGCTCCTCCTCCCTTTCCCCAGCACTACTCTGTCTAAACCTTCTCTCCCAGGAAGCCATATCCCGCTATCTCAAAAGCTAGAGAAAGACTGACTCAGCTCTGGGCTCACAGCCATTTTATAGGGTCAACTATGGCCTGATTGGGACATGGCCCCAGCTCTGGCTGCTTCCCCAATCAGCCTAGCCTTTTTGCTCAGGAGCAGGATAACTGCCCTGCTACAATTAGCAACAATATGATGGTCATATTTGAGATGTTCATCTCATGCGATCCAGAGCAACCTCTTCCTACCCATGATGGTGATTAGCTCTTTCTAGGTCTGGGGCCCCCTTCTGCTGCTTGTTGCACACCCTATTGCCACTCTCTCTCCAGGTCAGCAATCACAGATGTTCCTTGTTCCTGATTTGACCTTTAGTCCAGGTCACTGTGACACCCCAGAACAGGGCCGTATGCAAAGTCTTTTCTCACTGCAGTCTCAGGAAGTCTTCCCATTCCCTTCCCCATGGTACCACTCCCTCAGTGGCTGGCAGGGGAACCAAGGCCTGCCTTCTAATCAGCAAGCAAGGTCTGTTCCCTCCTGAACTTTACTGCTTTTCTCTGAACCCTTTTCTCACAATCTGGTACTTACCCCTCAGGAATATCATCCAGGAGCAGCTGGCATCCTAAAAGTGGGAGTCCCACCGGTCCCCACAACATGGCCCCACCCCCATTGCACACACTTACAAACAATAAAAAGTTAGAGGACATAGCCCTCCCACTTTTAAAGGGGCAGCGTGGTCCCCACTGTTCTGTCCACCTTTTGCCAACCTTACAACTTCTTTCTCATAAGGGACAATTGTAAGCTACTTATCTTTACAGCTCTAAACACAATTTCCCTTCTCCAGAGAGTGGCTGTAGACTATGTCACTGTAGCCCTCTCTGCTATCAGCTTCCTGCCTTTATGAACCCAGTTTCGCCAGTTCATCCTCAACTGGGATCCTTCATTATTCAGAGGATTAGTTAAACACCTCATTCCCCTTAGCTGTGGCCTGTCTAATTAACTGGCCCCCTTCTGAGCCTATATTAACACCTTAAGGGTAAGTGTGTGTGTGTGGGGGGGGGGAACCACAGCTGTCATCTCACCACCTTTTAGGGTGAATTATTCAGGGCTAGATTGTAATTTATAATTTGTCTGGAGTAAGGGGCTGTACGTAGTTATACTGCCAGGGGAACAAACTAGAGAGTGAGTCATGATTTAGAGCACGTCCTTTTGCACACAGAGGGGACTATTGGATTAGCAGCCTCTGCTCCGTACCACCAATATGAACTGGAGTGAAATATGAATTTATGTCACAATCTATCCTTCAGTATTTAAGACACTTGAGTGAGGAAGTTAGCCAGTAATTAACATATAGGATCATCTGTTGTTGCAAGAGCAGGAGTTATTTTTTAATGTATTAGGTTTTCATAGCTCCCTTTTGTTGTTAGATACCTCCAGACTGGCATCAAACTGAAGGTGCGTGGGGATGGGTGATTTTATTCAACATATATCAGGGCTGGGCCCACCTCCTTTTATGGATAATGTTCACAGGTTGATTGGTAACAATTATCCACACTCCTCTTACAGGCAGTTATCTACTTTACAACACGCAGGAGATTAATACTCCCCCAGAATGGGAGCTACTTTTTTTGGCTACTTGTATAGCCAATACAACCTTTTCATATCTACACATCTGGTACTCCAAGATTTGGCCAATAGTTAATAGAACTAATTGTGAATCATTAAAGTCAATGGGAGTTTTACCATTGGCATCAGTAGAAGCAGAAACAAGGTATTCAGTGAGCATTCAGCCCTCCTTATTGGAGTAAATTGTGTAGGCTAAATGATTCTATTAACCACAAAATTATTGACTCCTGATTACACAGCTAAAATTAGAGTTTCCTCACAACCACCTCCAAAACATTCTATCCAAGATATCAAATTTTATTAACAATGAAAACTGATTTCATAGAATGATCAAAGATGAGAAAGTCACTGTGTGTTTTTCTACACAGCTGTTAAAATTATTTAAAAGCAGAAACACTTCGCCTGCTTGGGGGAGGGGAGGAGTGCATTGCTGAGACCTGTTTCATGTAGATTTTAAAGTATGTTCCTTAAGAAAAAGGGGCAACATTAGTTTTTTACAAGATGCATTTTTCCATAGAGCTACTAGAACATTTTTTTAAAAAAAATAAATAAATAATGCAAACTTTCTGAAAGGGAGTTCCTTCATAACTGCTTTTAGTTATCCCTGCTTCAAAAGAATCAGAGCAGAAGGAAGCTTTCCTAAGCTTAATCTTTGGCATGCAGGGTAAAGTGTACAGCTGAGTAATTAATTCATAATGATTTGTATTTAACCTCTCATTTGTGCTCATGATGATATCCTTGAGCATATCAAATGCATTTGCTATATGAATTTAGTTGAGAAATATTTTAAAACATGATTTTCTGAGTCTTAGGATGAGTCACACTTTGAATTGTGTTGTTATTATTTTATTAATCTTGAGGTCAGATTGTGTATCATCCTGTGTATCTTCATTGGTGAACAAGATGGTGGAATGAGCCACTTCTCCAATGAGGGCTATCTATACCAAAGAGGATGGGAAGAGGACTTAACTCTTCTCTAGCACTGCTAGGTGTGGCACAGCAGCACTCTTCCCATCAAGCACCTCCTGCTGAAGTTTGC
Source organism: Sternotherus odoratus (assembly GCA_032164245.1). Taxonomy (NCBI): domain Eukaryota; kingdom Metazoa; phylum Chordata; order Testudines; family Kinosternidae; genus Sternotherus; species Sternotherus odoratus. The sequence goes on from JAVMKO010000004.1 coordinate 36,286,968, forward strand.
TCTAGGCCTGCAGTGGTCTGCGTCTTTCTGTGACTTGGACTACCAGCCAGGTCACTTTAAAAATCTCTTCCCTACCATGATTGTCAGCAAACAAAAACAAGGGCAATTAATGAAAATAAATTGAGTTCACAGGTAACAGAGGGAAATGACTCCTTCTCAGGGTGCATCAAGATCTGGATCTCCCTTTCCCTAGAGCAGCTTTCTGGATTCAGTCTGCCTTGTGTTAAGAAGGTGAGTGTTGCAAGTCTGATCTTCTCTCCTCCCTGGTCTGCCATCAATCGAACCGGGGCTCTCCCTCATAAGCTCCTACCTCCAACCCCTGACATTTCTCACAACCACTTGAGCCCACATTAGCTCATTAACCCCATGTTGTCCAGAGTGGAGTCTGGATACCCCATCAAATCCCAACACATTCAAGGAGGCAGAAAAGAACAGAGCTTCCGCATATCCTAACCAGGACACTCCAGGGAAACCAGGAGACAGAATGTGACTCTGAGTGATTGTGATATTATTCATAGCAGCGGTCTCATTTAAAACATTATTTTTCATCAAAAATGAAGTTAATAACAATAAAATATATCTGTAATTAAAGATGAGCAAACAATTCATGTTTTTGATTCAATGGCCGAAGCAGAAAAAAAAAACCCACACACCTAGAAACGTACAAAAAAACCCTAGTTTGTTTTGAACCACAAAATATTGTTTTCAGTTTTTTTCATCAAAATGAAAAATGAAAATTGTCTGGGCCAAACGAAATGTATCAACCGTTGATTAGAAACAGCAGCTTGAAATGAAACAGGGCTTGTTTACATTACAGGGCATATCAGCATAACTTATGCAGTGCAGCTGCACTGCTGTAGTGCTTCTAGTATATACAAAGCCCTAGCTACAAAGCAACAAAAATGAAGTGTTAAAATGGCTCATGTCTCATTTTCCCCCTCATTTTTGATTCAGCCAAAACTATTTGCTAAATTTGACCCAAATTCTAGTTTCAGTTGGCCCCCGAACTCCCTTTTTCCGTAAGTTTACTACTCGATGGAAAAAAATCACTCTGCCATGCCTATAATATAGTAACTACAACATATTTGCCATCACTTAGCAGTGAACTGGCTGAGTTAAAAATAGAGCTCACAATTCTAGGTCATGTCATCTTTGATTGAATTCTCATTCAAACTTATCCCATTCCATAATAAAGGGGAAATAACATGGATAATCAGAACATGCCAGTGGCATGATATCCACACAATAGATCACTATTATTACTCTGTTGAAAGTGGTTAGGAGTCTGATAGCTGCAAATATACATTTGACAAAAACCTTTGCTATCATCAGCAAACAATTAGCTGACAGGCCTTAGAGCACCTCAGTACGAGTTTTGCTTTATAGATGTTAGAACTGCATTTAATACGCAACGAGCATCTTTCTAAGGTAAAAATAACAAGGGAAATAAGAGTCTTGATTATTTAAAAAAATTAAAAATCATACAAGTTGGTGCTGCAACAGTATGGACAGATGGCCGGCTGATCACAGATATTTTATTGGGATTATTTTCCATTGGCTGTAGGGATTTCTGTTGGGGTGAATGAAAACATAGGGTTTATAAGAATGCTGCTTTTCAGTTCTTTTATCAAGGCTACAGTGCATATGACTAATGAATATACATTTAGAATAGACCCTATTGCTTTTAAAGGTGTGACTGTTTAAAAAAGTTTAACAAATAACATTACTTTTGATCAATGTTTTCCTGAAGAATATAATAACCTTGTTATTGGTTTTGCCTCATCCAATTTCTACTGGCAGCACATCAGGATCCTCTCCACCCTTCCATAGGTATCAAGCCAAACCAGATTCTGGCATTCTTGTGGACATTTGGTAATTCAGTACATTTTGTAGACCAGTCTGTGGTTCTTAATAAATGGATGGCTCACTGAACAGGTTCTGAGGCAATATTAGCAACCAGCATGCTTAAGACTGTTTGCCCACTTCCGGTATTGTACAATACACACAGTGACTAATGTGTTAGGGTTTGGCATATTCTATCAGGATTCAGCAGTCAAACTGTTTTCTTCTCCTTGTCAGCTGTTTTGGGATTTTCTTCCTAAAACCAAAACTATTTGTTGATTAAAAGTTGATAGTGGAGTGTCCAAAGTTGGGACTGTGGGGTTAGTAATTTAATAGACTGTTTTGGGCATTGCACAGTTTAGAGGTAACCTTTCCTGGGGTTTCTTTAGTTCCTTTTGCATTGGTGGTCATTTCACATATCTCAATTAATCTGGACCCAGCATATCTCGGGGATGGTGGTACTTTTAAGCCATCAATGTTGATTTGTAGTATCAAAGTACAAAGTAGGCAAAGTATCAAAATGTGTAATTCACCTCTGTTTAGATAGACTTCATTAAACTGGGTAATGGAAACTTTAGTGTCAGTCCAAGCCACCACATTCTGGAAAAAACACTGTTGTAAGAACAGGCTGTGGATGGTGCGAAGTCAGGAGCTAGTTACTACATGAAGCAACAAAGTCCTGTGGCACCTTAAAGACTAACTATAAAGTTTTGAAGCATAAGCTTTCGTGGGCTAATACCCACTTCGTCGGATGCAAAACTACATGAAGTGCAGTTATGAAGATCATCTGTGCTGCTGAGTAAGCAATTTAAGGATAAGAACTAGAAGTGGTCTCAGACCACAAAATTTGGATCTGTAGCTTGAGTGAGACAAAATCCCTGAGTTTAGTCAGCGTCCATTCCTAATAAGAACATTGGAATCATGGTACCCATAGAAAAGAATGACAGAGAAAAATAAACAGAGGTATATTTTTAACCACTCTGAGACCTGCTCTGTTTGTGTGTATAACTAGTGTCCATATTTTTGTTTGTTTGCAAATCTGAGTAGCTGCATCATTCACAATCTGATATCTTCCTATAATCAAATTGTGGGTGAAAAAATACCAACTAAGACTTTAATATGGCTGCCATCTTCTGAAAAATTATCCTGTGCTGTTGAAATGAAGGGTCTGGGGAATAGGCTATTTGCTTCCATATCAGAACTTTCTCTCACACATGAATACTGCTACAACTGAAGCTATTGGTTTTGTAAGATTTAATATTGGAAAGGTTTTGGTTATTGCAGTTAGGTATAAGTAATTAAATCTTTAAAGATCATGTGAATTTAGTGAGAGTTTTGCAAATTATTTTAACTTGGGTTGGCAATGAATCCACATGTTTTAATCTTAAAAGACCATATGCTGTTTTAATCCACATACACAACTCCTCTGTTAATAAAATCAATCAGTATATTGACCTGTATGTTTTTGTGGATTAAATCTGAGTGTTATCAAGTGGGGGGGGGAATGAAATTAAGTGACAAAGCTTTCTTACAAACACATTTATTCAGAGATGGACTGAGCGACCATATACAGTATAAGCTACATATCAAAACCATCCAAGTTCAGGGGGATGGAGTGTTGCCCCAAGGGGGTCAGTTTAACCCATTATACAGATAGGAAGCAGCTGTGAAATTTGTTGGTTCTGTGGTACCTTCCGCGTAGTTTAAGTTGTTCAAAGCTGGGGTTTTGTTTCAACTCTAAATTCAACTTATATCAATATTTTTTTTAAAAAAAAAGAACCTAAAAATCTACAAAGAACAGTAATTCAAGGTGGGTTTTTTCCTTTCTCTCTTATTGGTTCAGCTGTATTTTCCATTGCTAGTCTTAAGGTTTCACTGTTCTTATTTGAAGGTGTCTTTTGGACCCCCAGGATATATCCACTGTCTCTACCATTTGAGGGAGCTAGAGCTCTGAGGTTACCTACATGCTGCACTGCCATTTGGCTACTAGTCAAAGTTTGACTGAATCCTGCTGTATAACTCATCTCTTTTCCTTTATGTATTGCATTGCTACAGCAGTAAAATGGCTAGAGTACAAAAAAAGGGAAAGAGATCAATATTTTGAAAGTAATTTTGTGAGGAAAAGGATGGGATTTTGAAAATCAATGTTCATTTAGAAAGAAATGACAAGAAATCCATTTTAAAGTTCATTAGTCTTTCTTTTGGTAAACTACTTTCAGAGTTTCAGTCCAAACAATGCAGATATTATTTCAACAGAAATATCTGGGCTGTACAATAGTATAATATATGAAGTTTTCTGAATACACACATCATCTAGCCAGCTGAATATACAGGCAAACTCGTCCAAAAAGCACAGCTCATCCTGCCAGGCACTAAGAGACCTTATCTCCTGTTAACTGCAATGGGACTTGAGAGCAGACAACATGTTACAGGAGATGATCAACACTTCATAGGATTGGGCCTCTAAAGATAGTGCTTGCTCAGATTTCCAACTCCTGCTCTTATTGCAGATGTGCAGTTCAAATGAAGGCTCCTATTGTACAGCAGAATTGTCATATTGTAACAGAATATTTCTGCAATGGCCAAAGTAATGCTTTAGAGGAAGGTGGAATCCCTGTCCAGAAATACATCCAGCCATTGGTATAGATGAACAAATTTTAATATTAGGGTTGAAAGAAAATATCTTTAAACAATTAGCCAAAAGTGATACAAAATTTAAGATTTCTGCTTCCATAAGTGTCCAAAATAATGTAATCTTCTACTATTCATATACCAGAGATATATGTATAAGGTATTAATGAACAGCAAATCTTTGTCTCATTCAAAGAGAAATATAATGCCATCTCGGTCAAATTACAAAAGGCCAAACAACCTTAATAGTAAAAAGCCAGTGAGATGACACAATCATAAAAGGGGAGAAAAATGTATCCATTGTTTCCCTGAAAATCTTGTGTAGAATTTAGCCATGTAACAGTGAGACTAAGTCCCTTATCGCAATAACAGAGTGCATAGTATCCAGTCAGTTTTTCAGATGCTTGCTTTGTGCTTTTTGGTGCATGTGCTTAGTTAGCCCTATGGCAGAATGTTCAGATTTGGTCCAATATTCAGATTCCAGTCAACACAGTCAGCAAAGATTAGGGATGTTTAGTTTATTTACTGATGTAGAATTGAGGTGTCAAACATCTCTTGGATATTAAGGAAGACTTACAGATGAAAGGCAGTTTAAACAGCAATTGTTCAAGCAAACATGATTTGATAGCAGGCCAAGGATCCACTCGACAAATTCCCAAGTTGATATATTTAAGTGAAAATAGGTAGCAAAGTAAGGTATGTGAAGTAAGAAAAATGTCATGAGAGCAAATCAAAAAGATCCTTTCAACAAAGAATACTAAATGTGTACAACTATTCCAGATGTTCCTTGAGATGAAACAAAAGACAGTAATTGTTTCCAGATTGAAGATACAAGATGAAAATGCCTGGAAAAAAATTCCAAAGGCACTGAGTATATGTGACACCTGTAGGCTTAAGGTTAGGCTGATTGCCGAAGGGAACACTGAGCCTCTAAACCATAGATCATTTATCAGATACCTGTAAAACATTAAAAGAAACCCACGAGTGGAAAAAATAATAAAGAACATTCATGAAACAAATGGAAATGGGTATATCCAGTAATCAAACATATGAAAGAATTACTAAAATTAATACCTGGATTTACTTTTACCTCCAAGAAGATAACAGTATCCTGAGAAGCATTTAATTACACTGTGGATTAGGGACCCAAGGTTTTGTATTTGATAACAAGATGAAATAAGGTTGCATATTTATCTCCATAGAGCCCAGTGTTGCGTGCAGTTGAGTGAGTTCTTGTGATATTTTGATGTCTTCATTTTTAATTGAGTCCCATCCATGATATCTTGCTCAGGTCATCCAAAACTGTGAACCACTATGCCTCAGCTCAAGTAAACTGTGCTGCTGCTAAACTATTTCTCAGCACCCTAACATGCCAACTTGTCTGCCTTGCCAGCTAATTCTTCAGGATTATGCCAGTCCAAATTTTGCCTTGCAGATAACAGTGAACCTTATTTCCCAACTTTCCCAGAGAAGTCTTCCTGTAGTTTCCAGTCCTTCTCACTAGACACTCACAGAAGTTATTAAGTTCACTGCCTCCAAAGAGACAAAGCAGACAGTCTATTAGGTTTGCTGAAGCCTTACATTTCGCTTCAGTATAACAGCTCAGAGATTTTTCTTATTATAAAACTAAGTTTAACCTAACTTCAGCAAGTAATAGCAATCTTTATCTAAGCAGGCTTTTCACCTACAGTCAGTTCCCAGTGGCTTCAACCCTCTTGGTTGAAAGATTCAACTTTCTCAGATTTCAAGAGCTCTGGCCTGCCATGTCCCTCAGATGATTGATGCCAAAATAGCTTTCTGTTTCTGCTTGTATTTCCCAAAGTCTATCTGTTTCAAAAGCCAGGAAAGCTTCCTAGGAGTAACAGCCTCCACCTCTGTTGTGATCATTAAGTGTTTATTTCTTCCACTTACTAGCCTGGGGGTTTTGTCTGTCTTCTGTGTGAATGTACTTCCATTGTTTCTAGCCTTGTCTTGCTTAGTTTATGTTGGAGACAAAGTCAGTCAGGCAAAACAACACTCCTGAGTTTAGGAAAGCTGAATTTATGCACTGCATGCCAAACACCTTTTAAAAACATATTTCCAGCACAAATCTATAATTCTTTATATACTGTCCATACATACATCATACAGTATTAATGACCAGTGTGTTTGCATAAAATACCTTACCTTTTAGATACGGATTATGACAACAGTGAGGAGTTGGGGCAATGAGTGTGTCAGGCTTGATGTAAATTATAGTATAATGTGTCCTTTGCCAACTGGCACTGAGGGGTTTTCTGGGTCACACCTTTCATAGGGTCAGAGTATGCTAACTCCTTTAATAGTCTAGTAACCTCTGTGTAGATGTTCTTCTAGAAAGTTCTAACTAAAACAAGTGAATATTATTTTGCTTTGAAAAAAGTCATTCTGTAGATAGGAAGCTAGCATCCTAAATAATGACAAAGACATGTGACAAATTATTGTGTGACATTCTATAGTCTGTGATATATCTGTCAGGTTATATGATTGTAAAATAATCCCTTCTGTCCTTAATCTGTGAGTCGAAGAAAACTATCAGACTTCACATGGTCTTACCTGTAACACCATTTCCTGAAAAAAACCCACCTTCTATTGCTGATACTTAGTTGAATGTCAGCCAGGAATGTCAAACTGTCATTGTAAGTAAGTTGTGATTCACCCACTTCTGAAGTCCATGTGTAGGCAAACCTCCAATTAACTTCACTGGGAATTAAGTGCTCAAAGGGGTGGCAGAAGCCAGCCTAAAAGTAAGGGGAGATACCATGATCACGAAGGTGGTTTTCCCAGGGTGAGGCTCATCCATTGCACTGCGGGTGTGCTGACCCCTGCGATTTCCCCAAATGCGGGAAACTCGACTGCATAATTTGTGGTAGTGGGGGACTGCGTTCGCGCTCTCCCCTGTAAAAGAAAAAAAAAAGTAACAAAGCTATAGTATTTGCTGTTTTCAAAAACAGTATTTAATTAACCCCATCATGCTTTTATGAAGTGGGTTATTTCCCCCCACTTTAAAGATGGTGGTCGAGGGGTGAAATACATGGGCAAGTTAAATGACTCATCTACAACCACATACAATGTCAGGAGAAGATCCAAAATTAACCATGGATTTCCAATTACTAGATACATACTTAATACATTAATGTATGTTGTTTCTCAAAATCTGTGTCCTTTCAATTGATCAGTGTATGGATAAAATACTTGCATCACTATTTGATACCATAGTCTTCCTAAAGCTATCTACAATATTATTAAATAAAATACATAATGAACATTTTATACTATAACTAGTATTGTACAATACTAATGTACATATTTCTAACTATTATTTTTAAAATACTAATCATCTGCTTGTAGCGGGGTGACCACCCGCTCCCTGCCTCTTGGGGCTGGGATAGCCCAGGGAAGGGATTGTGGCCAGGAGCCAGCAAACTCCCAGGCCTGATTAGGGATTAGGCGCAGCTGGGAGGCCACGCCCCAAACACTGGCAGGCCTGATAAGAAGGCTATGAGACAGTCAGTCTCCTCTGTAAACAGAGGAAGACAGGCCTAGCTGCGGGGAGGCCTTACACAGGGTACCTAGACTGGTAGAGGGCTGGGGCCAGGCGGTAGGAGCTGGGGGAAGCTCGAGCCTGGGAGCCCCAGTCTGCTGGGCCTAGCAGAAAGCCCAACCCAGGGGTACTGGGGTTGTAGGGGGCAGCCCGGGGCTAGTATTAGAAGCAGCAGGCCAAACCCCCCTTGCCGGTGATGAGCAGCCATGATACTGCAGTCTGACTCAGTGAGCGGAGGCAAGTGGTGACTGGCAGTGGCAAAGTCTGAGGCAAGGTGGGGATAGTGGGTGGAGGGTTCCCCAGGGAGGGGACCCTTAGACTTGAGGGGGTTCTGCAGGGGTGCAGCACCCTCAACAAGAGGGCACCGGGTTCCGAGAGGGACGTGGGGCCAGGTAGCAGGAGCGGACATTGGCCGGCAGAGGGCGCTCCGGAGGCTGGAAAAGCTAATTATCGAGGCAACCAGCAGGAGGCGCCGCTGGGGTGAGTGTCGACGTGCTACACTGCTCCTTTCTCTTTTCCTATCACTCTTTCACAAGCTTCCTGGAATTACCTACTAGGAGTGAGGGTGTTCTCCCTATCCTTTTTCTCATGCATCTATTCAGAAATGTTAAATTTCAAACTAAGGATGGGTTGCAGTCAGTCTTTATATATTCTTTTTCCTTCACATGGCTAACAGCTCAATCAAGCTCCCCAGGAAGTTAATGGAAAGACACCCACTGACTTCAATTGAAAGTGGAGTTTGCACCATTTCATCTGCATTTTCTTCTGGCAAACCACTGCATCTTGTGGCTGAGTAAAAAAAGAAACAAACATGTCTCATTTTAGAAAGAAGAAACTCCTGGATTTTCCTGCAACGATTTTCACAATAAAACTGAAAACTTGAATATAATTCATCACAACAACTAGTGACCCACTTTTGGTCCATTCTTCACTGTATTTAAGATTTCTGACAAGCAATAAAATTGGCCTCAATTTGATCTGACTTATACTACTTTTGAAATAGTGTAATTCCCTTGACTTTGTGGAGTAACTTCTGATTTACACCAGTTTAAGTGAGAGCAGAATCATGTCCAAAAGCCTACTTATTTTTCCACAAAAGTAATAGCATTAGTCCTTATTTAGTCAATGGTGTGTGAGTGCCTAACTGAGAAAAGAATCAGGCTCTTCATTTTCTAATATAAAATTTTATGAACTCTGGTCATTTATTATCAAGCATCAAATGCAGCTAGTAGCTCAAATGCAGTTTAAATTAGAGCTACTGGGGAAAATATCTGTTACCAAAATATATTGTACTAGCTAGGGTTGCTTGAAAGTACAGTAAATGGAAAATTATCTCCATGGCTGAGACAGAAGGAAAAGAGATCTTGGAGGAATGAGAAAAAATGTGGGTGGATATATGAAATTATTTATCTAGTTAATAATTACATAGTTTCATTCATTTAGCCAGTAAAATTAATGACCCGACCCAGTTTTAAATAATTAAGTAGATAATGTCATTAAACCAGGAGTTTAATTGAAACCTACAAACTCAAATGTCAAATGCTGACATTGATCCATTGTATAAATATGAGTTAAAAGCCCAGAGAGGGTTTCCAATAGCCCTGCTTCCAAACTGCTTGTTACATTGTTTCATGTTAAAGATACTTAATGGATGTCATTCTTCTCCCATTACTCTCTGCAGAAGTCATTATTAACACAACTCCTTCCATTCTTTTCTGGAGTCCCAAAGGAGATTTGCATTTGCTTTCTGAAAAGTGGTACTGCACAGCTACAGAAGAGCAAGAAGGAAAAAAAAGTCTACGGTAGTCCAAAGTGAAGAGGAAGTTTTGAAGATTGAAAACGTTTTCCAAGAAATATCAGTATTGCTAGCTCCATAGACTGTAAGGTCAGATAAGACTATAATGATGATTTAGTCTGACCTCCTGTAGAATTTCATCCAATATTTTCTGCATCAAGCCCAATAATGTTCAGTTAAACTAAAGCAAGGGTAAAATTTTCAAAAGGTTTCAAGTGACTGAGGCAGTTAGGTCCATAATTAAGAATCTGGCCCTAACAACGCAGATAGGTACATACCCATATTTTCAAAAGCAACTCTGCACCAGCTCCAATTGATTTAATTGCTTCCAATAAGGCAGTATTGCCTGAAAGTTAGATCATGGGGGTGGGACTCAGAAGACCTGGTTTTGTATTCCTGATGCTTTTATTGAAACTCAGTCCAGAATCTTTCACATCAACATTGGAGATATAATTTAAAATGTACAAGTCTCACTCCAAGTGGGTAAATAAACAGAACATCTGCACATCATAACTTTTATGTACCAGTTTTCTGGGAGCTCTTTCAATAAGAACATAAGAATGGCCATACTGGGTCAGACCAGATGTTCCAAAAATGTGACTCAGCTCGAGGTCCTTCTTGTGGGAATCTTCTCCTGCCTCTCTCTGACTCTCCTGCAACACAGCTGAACCAGAGACAAGACACAACTTCTCCATTCAGTGAGAACTTTCCAAAGTGAATTTAACTTGCCATATAGCACCCTAGTCCTTCAAAAACATAAACATGTGAACAGGCCTAGTAATTATGCCTTTAAGTTTTCCCATGACCCAGGCATTATAATGTATTCGAACCCATAACCCAGGCATGCCATGACCCAGGCATTATAATGCCATGACCCATTATAATGCCATGACCCAGGCATTATAATGTATTTGAACCCATACAAAGTCTTTGGGTATTCACACAGGATAGCTAAGTGTCCAACTACTTAATTTACATGCACAGTTATTTTTCTATGCAACTCAGTCCGGGAGCACTCTAAAACACAAATGACCATAACTGCATGCTTCAAAACTTGTACATTAGAAAATTAGTTAGTTTTGAAAACTAGGCCCTTTCGGTAACATAGTCCAGAACATTAAAAATGTAGAAGTCCTCGCTGTAGAAAGGCAGGAAGGTGAAGCGATACAGCCAAGATGTCAAGAAAGAGAGTGATAAAAGGTGAGCACTGGTCCAGTGGATGATCAGAAATCTAGAGCCAGAAGATCTGTGTTCTCCTACCACCTCTACCAGTCTTACTGTTGGAGTGTAGGAAATGTCTTCAGCTCCGTGCCTCAGTTTCCCACCTGAAAAACATTTAGAATGGAATCTTAGTAATTGATTATTGCATGGTGATACTGTTTATTACTTTTATTTCCTCAAAACCCCATAGCATCTCTAGTTCTCAAGAGCAATCCCTATGACAACAAGAAAGAGGCAGAACCCTAAGATAACAGTAATGAGCAAGGGAAGATCCTGCCAGAAAGTGTTAATGAAAATGTTTGTGATACTACTCAGAGAGGTAGCTGTGTTTGTTGCTTCTGCAAATCCAGACTAAGAGTCTTGTGGCATCTTAAAGACGAACAAAAGTATTGAAGCATAAGCTTTCGTAGGCTAGTACCCACTTCATCGGATGCATCCAACGAAGTGGGTACTAGCCCACGAAAGCTTATGCTTCAATACTTTTGTTAGTCTTTAAGGTGCCACGGGACTTCTTGTCACTTCTGTGATACCTTTTTTCTAAATGTGTAGTTTGACTATCCAGTAGTTCTCTTTTTAAAAGTGTATGCACTTTTAAAACTGTAATATGTTCATTGGGGTTTTTTTGTTTTGTTTTATTTTGTTTGGTATTATACAGTAGTCTTCATTTCTGGGGCTACGGCACTGGAATGTAATGAGATCATTGACTGAAGACTCTGGAGGATTCTGTGGTCTGTCATTCTCTGCCTGGTTCTCCAGCTGAGAGCATTGCTCTTCACTACAGCATTTCTTTTCAGCAGTATCATTCCCACCCTTCCCTCTCCATTCAGTACACAACAGTTCCCAATTGGTCAGACAGCTGTAGATAAAATACCAGGTAATAAAAATGTAGTAAGATGTTTCTCCCCTGCCACAAATATACACTTTCAAAAAAGTCCACTGTGTCAGGGAGATCTCAGGGACCAGCACTGATCCATGGACCAGTCATTGAGAAATGTTGCTCTAGCTGATGTTTGTTTATCCTCGTGTTTGTAATAATAGCTACTCCTTCCCTAACTGATACTCTGTTTAAACACTAAAAACTAAACCAGACTCCCCCTTCCTGCACAGTTAAAAATCTTAGATACTTACATGGCACCTATTACTGTACCATCTGAATGCTTCACAATCTTTAATGTACTTATCCTCACAACGTGCTGAGAGGCAAGGAAAATGATATTATCCCCGTTTAATAGATGGGGAGCAGAAAGACTAAGTAAATTGCCCATCATCATATAGAAAGTCTTTGACAGAATACGGACTTGAACGCAGGTCTCCAACCACTTTGGCTGCTCCCCTAACTACTGAACCTCGCACACTAAGCTTTGCTTCCTCACTCCCCTCAGTTACTAAGACCTGCCTCATACCAGCCTGGAATCCCCTGATATTGGTATTGAGCCACATCGCCTCCCCTCAAGCTCCAAAAGAATTCTGCCATCTGCCACTACACTCTTTCAGAAAGTGCAGCAGATTCCACCTGATATGTTCAGCCTGCTCTGCCAAACTAGCCCCAAAATAACAATTTCCATCTCCTGAACACTTTACACTGCAGTAAATTCACAATACCTCATCTGGATTCTGTGAAATTACTCTGGATTTTCATTTACATAACTAAGATCACAATCTGGCCCCTTATTTCCTTTAACAATCCAATTTACACTATACTTATCAATCTTTCCTACTCTATTTTTATATAATATGTTTAGTGACTTATCTTCCCGTACTCAATGAATTCAGCCTACTGAGCCCAAGGGCATAATTTTGACTTGTGTTGCTTCTCTATTGGTCTTCTCACAGATTCTAAATACCACCTGTAAAGGAGTAAGTGACAATTCCTAAATTTATTTTCACTCTAATCCACAAATTGAGGCCCTGTTGGTTGAGGAAAATGGTAGGCTGAACTTCCAAGGACAGAGTTTCACAATCTCCAGATTCAATTGTAAAAATGGTCCATAATTCTTAGTCTGAGTCAGATTGATTGGAAACTCACTTCTCTAATGGAAAGAGTCAGATGATCCAGGCTATAGGTCATGGGATTTCTTTCTTGCCTCTCTAGGATGATAGAGGTCCCATCTCATGGAGAGACTTAATTCCAAATAGTACTACTGTCTCTCAGATGTTACATTCTTAGAGCAGAGTGGTAATCTTCTATAGAGCTGGATCATAAAATGAGTTAGGAATAATTTGCTTGGCTGTCACAGATTACCTAACACAGCGTCCCCACAATGTTCCTAGAGAAAAATAAAATCTTGGGGTTGGGACAGGGACCTTTGTGATTGCTCCCACCCATATCTCACATGGATATACTGAAGATTTTTAAGCCTGCTAGCAACCACAATGGTAGCTTCTAGTGCGTCCCAACATTGCATTGACTGTAGCTTTGGGACCACAGGTTGGCAGTAGCAATTGCTCCAGGGAAAAAAAATGTTGACAGAGACTAGAGTGAGGCAGCCCTATTTAAATATACCAGCCTTTCCCATCCCCCCTTTAAGGAAAATTGGCTTAGCTGTGAGTACTCAGTTGTGGAGACACCCTGCCCCAACCAAACTTTCCTTCTCCTGTATTATGAGAATACTGATAACGGCAGACTTGTCCCCAGCTAGCAATATGGCCATGAAACTCAATGGACTCTGGGAGCTCCCCAAACCTCCACTGTTCACATCCCTTTCTAAAATCCAAATACTTTGGAAGTAGTACTTTCCTGTATAAAAATTAATAAATAGTTTGTTCTAGTTTTTTTTTTAAATATTTGCACATGGTCTTTAAATAAGTGCAATAAACTACTGGACATATGGATATCCTAAGATTCTGGCAGATTACCTAACAAGGCATACCAGGCATAGTGATTTCCCAACACAATTTATACCATCTCAGATTTATTTATGATTATTTACTATTTATTTGGATTTAGAATAATTATTTCACAGGAAATGGTTGGTGGGATCTTTTCTTACTCTTCCAGAGTTGTTTTTGTCTGAGCTAATGCAGTGGCTGGTAAACCTTCACTTGTTCTTCCTTATGGCCCTGATCCAGCAATAGCTTTTGATAGTGCTTAACTGTACTTGCTGTAAGTCTCAATGAAGTTGGGGTACAACTTAGGGTATGTAAAGTTAAACATGTGCATAAATCTTTGGATGATAGAGGCCTTTATTTTCCATTTATCAAAACTTTCTCACATCCTCTGCTCTGCTATCAATGCTACCTTTCAACATCCACCTGCCAACTTTTCCCACAAACATCTCTAAGTTTTCTGTCCTGAAGACCATTATACATATTACATCCTTCTTGAAGAAATTGATAAGGCTAACACATCCTCTCCTTCAAATTGGAGGAGGGCTCAAATCCTGTGTCAAAACCTCATTTATTGTGATACCTATAAGAAGTTAGCAAACTAATGACTACAATTTATTTATGCAGGGAACATTGCAAAACACTTGTAAATAACCCACAATAATGAAGTAATACAAGTGGCTAATCAATAGAAGTGATCTTATCCAAACCCTTGTCTTCCTTCCCTTCTGTTGTCTGTTGCACTCACTTGTAAGCTTTTCAAGGCAGATATCACGTCTTCCTGTGCATTTGTACTTTGTTTTCCCCAAGCCTGTTTTATGACTTACAATACTCTGTAAACAACAACAACAATTATTATTTAGTAAAGTTTAAGCATAGAGAAAATCTGTGTTAAAAATCCTTTACTAAGTAGCATCTTGCCCCAAGCAGCCATTCCATAATAGCACCAAGCATTTTACACTGTGACATTATCTGTTTTACACATCCAAAGCAACCAGAGACCATTCACAACTGATCCCAGACTGTTTTTTTTCCCATAGAAAACACTTTACTTTAAAGAGACCTGCTCTAAGTTTTTATAATGAAACACCAGACAGCAGTCAAATATAATACACTTTACTTGTATATGTCACCTGTGCTTAGGATAACTGTCACTCAGATCAGTCTTTCAGCTCTATAAATGGCCTTCTATCTTGTTAATAAAAAAAAGAAACTTAATATGAACTATTTGAAATTGAAATCTTTTATCATAAATAAATGTTCTATAAACAAAGTTTTAACTAGTCAATATGATTTCATCTTGTATGAGATTCCAGTCAGTTATGAAAGCAAATTTCTTGACCACCTTTATTAAAAGGCCAAATATCTAAAAAGACCAATTTTTGTCAGTCCCTTAAGTAGCTGCATGACGAAGATTGCACTATAGTTCAATTCAGTGTGAAACAGAATAGTACAAATCCAGGGAGAATTCTACTTGGATCTCAAATGTAACTCTTAGACAAATATAGAGAACATTGAGTCTACGCTAATAAGAAAATTATAGCTTTCCATTGTTCCTCTGACTAATCTTAGATGCTTCAAGCTGCTCTCAAAAAAAGATAGCAAATGTCTCTTCTTTCATGTTGTTTCCAAATTTATTTAGTTTTTTTCTTTTCATTTCAAATACTATGAGTTCCCATTACACAACAGAAAAATATATCTGACTTTAAAGGCCACATCCTTTTAAATCTGATCCTTCATATCTTGGGAAAATCCACCTCATCTCTTTACTCCCCTTTTCCCACTTTTCACTTAAGCCATTTCAGCTTCAATTAATTTCCCATTAAGAATGAACCTGGCACATTCTTTCACAAAACAGTTTATAGTTCACTGCTAATGCCAAAGACAGATTAGATGATAAAACAATTTGGGGCTTTACAAGGGATTACCACCTCTTTCAAGTAGTATCTCTGATTGTGGATCAGCTATGGTTCAAAAATCTCTGATGAGAATGACATCAGCTACTAATCAGAGCTCCACATATAGTACAGGGTATAAAGAGAAAAGAAATCATCATCATTTCTGCCTTGCTGGCCTTGGTGGTTTTCAGTCCTCTAATAAATAATTATACTAAAGTTATATGATGTTACCTGCAGGGATGGATAATTACTTACTTTTGAAATATTTACCTTGAGCAGACCCCCCGATTCCCTCGACTCTATTAATACTGTGCATATTTCCTTGGCATGAGTGGCTTACAAATTCTAAATGTAAGCACAAAGGATCATTGCATCTTTTTCCTCTATTCCTCCTTCCCCAAACCATCAAACCATTTATGGTTAGAACAGTCTAAAGTCACAATTCTGTTATCTAAACACAATTTTCTTCATGGAAAGATACAAGAAATTAGAGCTGTATGTACCGTAGATGTTCATATTTGGGCTTAGTTTTTTTTGATCCATAAATCCAATACAGTTAAATAAGACTATGACCAAAAATTAGGTCATCCTCCTCCACCATTTACATTAAGCGTGTGATGGCAAGCCTGGTTAGGTGAGTCCAGGTTGGCATTATTGGGGGGAAGGGATGTGCTTGGTCAGTTAAGAAAGACATAAGGTAGCAGCTAGAACCCAGAAATAGTTAAATTTAGCCCAGGGGAGCAAAATCTTTGGTGACAATAGAATATTGGTAAAGGAGCTAAGTTAATCTTTCAAACAGCTGCTAGGACAGGCTACAAACTCACACAGCAGATACTCATTTCCCATTTGGGGAGACAACAATTTCACTAGGTCAGCAGATAATGTCAAGAGGCGTTATGACATTATGTGAACTAAAGTCTGCAATATGAGTCTCCTCCATCCCATGATATCTTAAGGTAGTTTGAGTACTACTATTTTATATTTAGGCTCAGATGTAGTAGGACTCTAGACTTTAATGAAGCTTTACAATGTCAAAAAGATCTCTCCTCTCCCTTCCTTTCACCTGCAGTTCCCCACAATTAATGTTCTTTTTTGTTTGCTCTTATTTCATTTGTATATTTTCTTAGATTTTTTTTTTGGCAAGGCAGAAACTCATGTCCGATTCATTCATTCATCTCTATGCCTCCCGTCATATAACCTTGTAGGGGAAGCATTTTGGTGTGCTAGGAGCAGAAGAGGGTGTGGCCAGAGTACTAGCAACTGGTGACTGACCTAAGAATGCCTAAGGGCAAGCTACTGTAGTTCAGAGCAGTCCTGAGAGGTGTGAGTAGGTAAGGCAACCAAGAGTGGGCGGTGCTTTCTGGACAGCCAGCACAGTCAGCCTGACTGAAGAGTCCACTAATACTCACTGGAGACTCTCTGATCAGTGGAGTTCCAATCGAGTCCTGTTAGGAGTTAAAGATAGACTCCCTAAATTAAAAAACCAGAGAGAGCAGTAGTGAGAACACTGACTTTTCTGCAAGAAGGACTCTGCTGTGGTGTTCAAGAAGTTTTGTTGGCACAGTGAGGTGTAAGTTACTGACCACTTCACACTTAGGTATCTAAATGGGAGCTGTGCTCTTTTGAAAATCTGTCCTGGAAATTATAAGAGCTATATTAGCAACACACCACTAATACAGCCTCATAAAGTTGTTATCAACCTATCCATCTGTCTTTCATAGAAGTTAGGGATGAAAGAACCCCATTAGGTCATCTAGTTCATATCTTTGCCAATGCTAGATTGTTCTATGTTGCATTTCTCGAGGTTTGTTCAGTACCGTTTAATGCCTCAAGCATGAAGGCTCTCACCACTTTCCTCAGGAGATTCCTCTATGTTTTAAAAGATCACATTGTTAAGAAATGATGCCTGACATTCAGACAAAGATTTCCCTTTGCTCATTCTTCCCTTCCTCCATATTATGCTCATACATGGCATGGGTCAAATTCTTCTCAGTTACATTACGTAGCCAATAAAGTTAGTGGGGTTGCTGCTGAATGTAACCATGAGAAGACTCTGTCTTCATATTTTATTCCTTTAAAAAAATGAATTTCCTGATAGAGGTAGCAGCTTTATTTTCACGATATGCAGAAAAAGAATAAAAAGGTATGAACTGGTGAGAACTTTCCTTCACAGGAAAGTCTGCCTTTCTCTCTTAGCCAGAAATGTCACTTCAGAGGATCATAAAAAAATAAATAAAAAGGTCAGAGACCACTGGGATTTTATAAAGAAAGAGAAAAGAGGATGAGGAATGTACAAATAGCAGATGATGTCATTTGCCAGTAAACAATTTACAGGCATAGGGCAGCCTGTGCAACCTTTCTCTATTGTAATAAGGCTGTTTCTGCCATAAGGCAATTGTGCTTTGGCTCTTTGATTCTATTAAAACCCAGCATAAACAATAATAGTAACAACAATTCATTGTTAACATGTAGATTTGTGGTTCCCAGAGCAGCCTACATGCAGGGAGTGTTCCATATTTACATGTTCTTTAGTTGTGAATGGCCGTCTCTGAAGATAGGGAATGCTGTTGCTGCTGAAGCTCCATGCAATGTGGCATTTCGGGATTTATAAATACACCTTCACACATTGCCAGTTGCAAAACTGCATTTGTAATATTTTTCTTTACTAGCCCTTCATGTAACCCTTTTTTAAGAATAACCCAGTTCCTTCCAAACATGAATTGCCAATGCAATTTCCAGTTAAATGTAAATCTTGATAGCTTTCATCACTGATCAAAATGTATATCCAGGCCTTTAAAAGGGTAGTGCCATATGTAATACTAGAAAGAGATGTATATGATTCAGAGTATATATCTTTATATGTGAAATATAATCTGAATTGGAGAATATATACCATATTAGAAACAGATGAAGCTTTTCTAACTTCCACTGATTGGCCCTTCAATTAATTTTCTATTTAGTTCTGCCACAATTACTTCTGACATTTTATTCACTGGCACAGTAATAACAGGTCATTTCCAGTAACTCATAGCTAACCTCTTCCAAAGAGGTTTAGAAAATACTATTTTTTCCCCTTTGGAAAAGTTTGAGATTAGTTTAAAGGTTATCCAGAAAAAGGAGGGTTAAAATTCCACAGAATAAATCTCTTGAGCAGTTACATAACTCAGAACAAAGGAAATCAAGTTTGGGTTATAGGAATCACAAAGTTACAGCACGTTGCACAAACAAGAAACCTCTCTATTATTATTTAGACTGATCACTCAGTCAAATGTTTTGTCCTCTTCTTTCATTCACCAGTTTCTGCTGGGAGGCAGCATTGAGGATCTGTACCTCACAAACATAATGTTAAATGTGGTTAAGCCTAGAACTATAAAACTGGGTCTTAAATTCTCCAATATGTACCCTGACCTCCTGCCAAGTCTCAGGGTAACAGGAAGACCTGAGAGAATAATCACTGTAAGGGTAAACTCTTCTCATCTTTGATCTCAAAAATAATTCTTACTCCTGCAGTCTGTTTGAATTTTTGCTATTAATGAATAACATTCTTCTCCAGAGAGATGCTAACAAATATTAAATTCAGAAACCCTTTGCTCCAGGATTGCCTATACATTTAAAGGTGTCATTCCTGAAAAGATGGGGATCCTGACATTTCTCTGTTCTGGAAAGGCATTCCATGCTTTCCCTTTCAGTAAGCAAACAAAGCAGAGAGATTCATTTGTGATTTCTCTCTCTCCGTCTCTCTCTCTCTCTCACTGTCTCTAATGATTCCACATCTGAATTTATGAATTAAAAAAAAGAATAGTTATGTAACTATGTAACTGGTCAGTAACCATTAGGACCAGATTTTCAAAAGCTATTTTTGTAACTATGACTTTTGGGCACAATGTTGTATGCACAAAGGGTGGATCTTGGACTTCTAGGTACCTAAGGTCCAAGTTGTCTTATTTGAGGAGGCAAAATTTTGTGGGTGCAATTTCATATCCATAATTCTTTGTATTCAGAATTAATAATGCAAAAACAGAGTCTTAAGTCCAACAGAATTTTGGCTTTTATGATTTGATTCTGATCTCAGATTGTCACCGTGACTCTGTGGGTCACAACTGAGAATACCAAATTCAGGACAAACTGCTAAGAAAATAGGGCAGATACACCCGCAAAACTGGTGGTTATTCTCCCATAAGATATACCAAACCATCAACAAAAGTAAACTTCTGTGTCACCACACTGCCTAACAAAAAGTCAGAAAAGCAGTCACTTCAGATATTCCAGTGGTTATATCACCACCAAAAAACTAGACTTAATGAGGAGTGGTTATTTAAAACCAATTTCATCAAACGAAAGGGTTCTTCTAATCCCAGAGGACCAGCCACATAGAGAACTCAGCTCAATATATAACTCAGATTTCATCCATTAAGCATGCTGTTGTCAGTCCTTTAGTATCTAAAATCTAAACGTGTTTTTATAAACAGCAAGGAGGGTGAGAGTAAAAGTTGGTTAAAGGAATCAAATACATACAATAATTGAAAAGTTTGGATCAAGTATGATGGCTAAAAACTGCTAGCTTGTTAAGGTCTCTGGTTATTTCCAAATTTTTGGAAGGTCTTCAGTCCCTTGGTTAGAATGCTGTCATTAGTATAGGTTCAGATTCCAGAAGTTTGAGCAGGAAAGAGACAAAATGGAGATGTTTCCATATGGTCTTTTATATCTTCTGCTAAGTGAAGGGAATCCCACTGGTCTCACTTTGGAATATTACAAGTAACAAGATAGTGTTTGGAGTCACATGGGCAAGTCACATGTCCATGCATGATTTCACTGAGTCATAGTAGAGGCCATCATAAGAAAGATAATTAAGTACAGATAGTCATCTTTTCTCTGACCTTGGCGTGGTAAATGCTGCCAGCACTCAAATGCAAAAAACAAAACAAAAAACAACCCTTGGACCCAGGAAGGAGCATATGGGAATTTCTCCCTGTCGGGTACCCTCAAGCCTTTTCACACACACACACACACCCCTCCAGGGAAGAGATGAGAAAGAAAATAAAGGAAATTCGTTGTTGGTATCAGCTAATCAAACAAGATGCACAAACCTCTTAGGACACCAAAAATCCAATCTTAAATTAAAAATGAAAAGGAAGAAAATACATCTGGACTTAGGCTTTTGCTAGATTTTAAAAGAGCAATTTCAATAATTAAGCACACAGAATTGCTTTCTTGGGTGGTTAGCTTAAAGGTTACAAACAAACAAAAGCAGTTGGGTTTAGCATAAAGGAATCCACAAGATTTAAAAAATAAAACAGAAATAAACCTAATCACGTCTTCCTAAACATTTCTAATTTACTTACATATTTGGATAGTTAAAAATAGTTCTAGATTTTCATAGCTGGTTCAAACTTTACCCAGCATTCCTGCTTATAGCATTGCTGCTCCATGTCCCTGCAGTCCAGAGAGAACAACTGACCAACAAAGGGAAAATGTATTTCCCAATTTAAGAGGTAACAAAGAGTCCTGTGGCACCTTAAAGACTAACCAAAGTTTTCAAGCATAAGCTTTCATGGGCTAATACCCACTTCGTCGGATGCAAGCAGTATTTGCTTGCATCTGACAAAGTGGGTATTAGCCCATGAAAGCTTATGCTTGAAAACTTTAGTTAATCTTTAAGGTGCCACAGGACTCTTTGTTACCTCTGCTATTCCAGACTACCATGGCTACCTCTCTGATTCTTCCCAATTTAAAAAAGTTCTAGCCTTCCCATTGGCTCTTTTGGTCAGGTGTCCACTTTCTTTTTTTTACTTGGGTGACTTTTAACCCTTTACAGATAAAGTAAGCAGAGAACAGCTATGAAGGAGGCTTTTATAGCCAACTGGCGGTCTGGGTGTCCATCAAAGGAAACTACCCCTCTGCCCCATACACACTTCATTTTGTCCCTGCCAGCAGGTATATGGGATCTTGGGGAGCAATTACCACACAGGTGGGGTGCAAAATAAATTTATTAAGAAAATGCGAAAACAGGGAAAATTCAATAGTGAGGGGTATGGGGTTTGTTAAAGTGGACAATTGGGGGGGGGGGTTCTTTTAGTAAAAGTAAATGGGATAGGGGATTTCAATAGTGGGGTACAATACAGTGGGGTATAATACAGTAGGCAACCAATTAACACTGAAGCATAAATGTAACAGGTGGCTAACAATTTCTATGTAAAGAGTGTGTCACAGCAGCATATAATCAACTAACAGCATGGATAAAGTGTGTTAAATAACCAATAACTTTAGGTAAAAATGTAAATGTAAAATGTGAGGTGTATTAGAGAGAAAAGGGGGTAACCAATGGGGTTTTATGCTAGAAAGAGAAGACAGGCTGTAAGTTGGAACAGCAGAGAAGTGAAGGTTGGGGAATGGAGGAGGAGGAGCACATGGTGGGGGGAGATTTAAACTCAGGGAGACACAGAGCAGACAGCAGAGAGACAATTATACAAACACAGCAAAATCTTATCTATGATTTAACTTAACCAAACTACACAAATTAGCAAATATCAAACACAATGCAAAATGAAATTACAACTTATCTAGACTAAAAGACAAAATCTAACCTAATGGGTGCACCTTATACTAGGGGTAGTTTCAGAGGGCAGAGTGGTGTGTGCCCAGGTACAGTCCAGGAAGACACAGGAAACAGATTACAGATACAGACCAAGGTTTAGTTTGAGTCTAAGAGAGGTTTTGAGACACAGACCAAGGGGAGTTTAAGAGAGGTTTTGAGACACAGACCAAGGGGAGTTTAAGAGAGGTTTTAAGACACAGACCAAGGAGAGTTTAAGAGAGGTTTTGAGACACAGACCAAGGGGAGTTTAAGAGAGGTTTTAAGCAAGGAGTTTAAGTCTGTGTGTTGGGGAAACAGAGTTTAAGGAGGAGTTTAAGAGAGGCTTTAAGCAAGGAGTTTAAGTCTGTGTGTTGGGAAAACAGAGCCAGCAGCTAGAGTAATTAAGTATAGAAAGTTTCACAGAAGAGAGGTTCTCACCAGTCCCCAGACAGCAGCAAAGACTGAAGCAGCAATCAACATCAGGAGAAGCCAGGAGGGCTCAGCACGGTCTTGATCAGCAATAGGTCTCTCAGGCAGCAATTCGTTCTTCGTGGGGTGGGGGGTTAAAAACGGGGGTACGCTCAAAAATAAAACGAGAGCGGGGGGGGTTAAAAACAGGGGTACGCTCAATAATAAAACGAGAGCGGAGAAAGGACCCCCCAGAACCCCTGCCTGATCAGGCCAGGTAGCAATGCAGGAACCCTTCTGATGCTAGTTTCAAAATGCCTGTTCTTAAAAGCAAACTCAGGCAGTTTCCCTGCCAGTAATGCTGATAGGCTCCTTCTGTCACAGGGGAGGAGTTCAGAGAAAAACTACAGGTGAGTATAGAGACATGCCTGGACAGAGTTCCCCCTCATGACTCAAAAGCACATGAGGCCTATGACTCATGCCCAGGATCTTCAAAGTACATTGGTCTTACAGCTTGAACAGAGCCTTGCCCTACACCGAGCCCAGGTTTAACAAGGTGATAACAGGACCAACCCTTTGAACAGGGCAGTTATCCCACTTAAGCACAAGTGGCCATCCCTTTGAGAAGGGCAATGGCTCTTTGTAAACAACTTAAGGGGCCCTCTCTTTGAGAAGGGCAGTGGCCCTGGTAAATAATTTTAACAGCCAGGGAGGGGCGGCCACAGGAGAGCAAAAACAAAATGGAGAAGGGGACAGCTGTAACAGACAAAATGGAGTAGGGGGAAAGCTGTAACAGACATGCCCCCCTGGCCGACCTGAACGGGCTGTGAGGGGGATGTCCCATGTAAAGACCAAAAAAAAAAAAATGGAAGAAAAAAGAAAAAGTTTTACAAGTCGTCGTCTTCGTAGTATGGAAGTGGTGGCTTGCTGCTGTACAAGGGGATGGAGGAATACCTCACCTGCAAAGGCAGGGCTGACACAACCTTACGAATAAGCTGCTTGACCACTGCTATCCCCAACAAGAAGGCTACAAGAACAATAGCAACAGTAATAAGCCACTGCTTGGCGGACTGAGCCCAGGACCCCAGACCCCAGCTGGACCACTGAGCTTGCCACCAATCCCACTTATTACGCTCTTCACGAATCTGGACGGCGAAGGAGGATAGTTGGTCAGCCATGGCTGAGACATTGTTCCACACAGGCTGAAGGCGCAGGCAACATTGTCCCTTAAAGCGAGGATCGAGGTCCTCCAAGGCGACACAAAAGTCTTTTTGTAGGGTGGTCTGGATCAGAAGGCGGTTCTGCTCGGCGTAGTCAGCTAGGATAGTGAGGGCATCGCTGGTTCGACGAAGTCCTCCGGCTGTGATGTTGGTGAGGGCCTCCAGACCAAGCGACAGACCACGGATTTGCTGTAAAGTTAAACTGTAGGAGAGGGGGTTAAACTGTATGTCATTAAGGGAAATGAGGGCTTTAGGCAGGACCCGGTCCCACCCCTTGTAATCAGGGGTGCCAAGCGTGGCCCGAAACTGGGTCTTCAGCATTCCGATCCGTCTCTCCACGACTCCGTTGCTTTGGGGGTGATATGGCAGGTGGGTGTGAATACGCACCCCCCACTGAGACACCGTCTGGTCTATAGCTTTACTGGTGAACGGTGGCCCTCCATCGGTCTGGATTTCTTCGGGTGCCCCCCAGGCAGCAATTACCTGGAGAAGGGCTACAGAAACAGCTGGTGCAGTAGATCGCCTGAGGGAAGAACACATTAACTGGCGAGACCCTAGGTCAACTATTACAAGCCCCTTTGGATACCGTTTTGCCCCCAGGAGGGGGCCAATGAGGTCCACCAGCCAGGCTTTACCCGGGCTAAAGTGGCCAGGGCTATAAGCACCATGAGCATAGACAGGCTTGCTAGTGACTCGTGCCCGTTGGCAGCTTAGACACCCCTGGACAGCCTGGGTGCACTGCTGCCTAGACACACGTGACGCCTGTCTCCCTCGGCTAGTTAACAGCTGATGTAGGGCACGGGCAGGGAAGTGCCCCCACTCTTTATGGAGCCAGGTGATAAAGGGATCACTGCAAGAGATAATGTTAACCTGGGATGTATTACACTTATATTCTCGGAGTTGTAGATCCAGGCTGGAATGAAGAGGGTTACTTACAGACCTGTGTGAAGGACAATGAGTAACAAACCATGGCAGCTTGGACTGCACTGCCAGTTGAGTAATCTGTGCCCATGTTTCTTCATGAGTGGTGGGCCGTCCTTCTCCCACCAGAATGGACATGCAGTAGCTTGAGTCCACTCCCAAGACCACGCGTGTTTTCGGGTGGGCTGCCACAATGTGAGAGGCTGCCAACAGGACGCCTTCTGCTTCGGCCTTCTGAGCTGAGCTGGAAAAATCTAAGGGTTTAACTTTGAGGGTGTTACAGGTGGCACACATCATTCCTGCTCGGGGAGAAGGCGATGTGCCCCCATCAGATACAATCCAAGGGGCCTGATAAACAAATCGCTCCCAGGTAGCAGGGGCTCCCTGGAAATGGGGGGCCGGGGAGAAGGTGAGGTATGGGAGAAGCTCCACATGAGGCCCCTTTAGGGTGCCTGTGGCAGATTTACCCCATGGGAGAGCACACTGGATAGCAAGCATGGCAATGCCCACAGGCCCATAACGATATTCGGGTCCTGACAGCTTCCGGGCCTGATTGTGGACAGGGAGGTCCTCTTGGGACACAGTTACAGCCACATGGTCTGAGGACGCAGTGAGGGTAATCTGAATAGGGTTGGTGGGATTCCATCGAGCCAGGGTGGGCCCAGAGCCCAACCAGGCAGCCAGGGAAGACACCGCCTGCTCGGCCTCTGGTGTCCAAGGGGTTTTAACGTTCCTGGCATATCGCTGCAAAACAGATAGTTGTGGTAACAAAGCAGCAGGGAGAAACTGTCTGTGATAGTTAACTACACCTAACACATGCTGCACTTCACGTCTGGGGGGAGCTACCCCCAGGGGGAAAGAATTTGTGAGTGGGTGGTAAGTTGAGTGGCGTAGCTTTCCCTTCTCTACAGTAAAACCTAAAAACTGAAAGGTAGAAGTAGCAGTGAGGACACTTTTAGGCAAACTGAGGTTCCACCCATCAGTGGGTAAAGTGGCCTGAACCTGTTCAGTGACCTTTTGTACTTTAGTTGGTGTGGTGTTGAGCAGTTCAGGCTCGTGGGGGGCACTGGCACCCGATAGGGTGACTGGTAGTGCATCAAGCACGGCTTTGGCCATTTTAAAACGCCGTAGCTCCTGAACCCCAAGGAGTGGCATGGGTCCCACTAGGGCCCGGAATGTTACTGGTGTGCGGCCTATGGATGCGTGTACCTTTACTTCTGGACGGGGTTCTGTGCTGTTAAGGCCTTGCACGTAAATGGTGTGTCCCGTGGGAGTGTGAGGGACGTGAGGAGGAACAATGGACACCTGTGCCCCCGTGTCCAGCAAAAAGGGGATGACAAGACCCTTGTCAAAAACTAGCGGATAATAGGGGCGGGGGTCCCCTTGCCGGGTGCTGGCCGCAACTGAGCACCCAGCCATTACCTGTTTTTTTTTTGGCTGGGAAGGTTCTGGGCGCTCTTCCCATCCCAGAGTTATGGCCAAGGCTCTTTGCTGCTCGCTATTGAGCTTACGTACAACCTCCTTAGTGAGGCCCTTGTACAATAAGAACCCAAAGATTTTGCGTTCTGTAAATGAATGCTGTGAGTACTGGGACCTGGGTTGTGAACTGGTATGTGGTGGGGGTGGACTGGCGTGTGGTGGGGGTGGACTGATGGGTAGAGCTTGGGCTGAGGGCCATCTTATTTTCTCGAGGGCTTCATAGAGTCGCCCAATGGGGCGCCCAGCATACCCCCTTAGCCACAGAACTGCCCCAGTGTCAGGGGTGGTACTGTTATCCATGGCTAAGTCAATGGCAGCTTCGTCTATGGGTATCTCGGTGGGGTCAATAACATGCCTAAAGGCATTGACCTGGTTAATCTGGGCCTGAGTAAGTCCGAGAGGGTGTTGGGTAGGGGACCATAGCATGATGGACCCCCCTGCGATGGCACATCTCAGGGAAGAGATGTCCTTGACGCTTCCTCTGGGGACTTGGACCCCTTGAAGGGAGTGCAGTGAATGGAGGAAGGCCAGGGCTGGGGCAGTCAGGGGCCATGCAGTGTTAGACATCACCAGGCTCCCTGAGAGACCCCTGGACCAGCTACTGGTCCTGGCTAATACTATGCCCTCTTCCCTATCCACTAACTCCTGTCCATTTTCCAGCGCCAGGCGGCCTAGCCACAGTAGTGGTGGCTCATTGGCCCCCCTAGCGGTGTCTGAGATGAACTCCTTCATCTCTGCTCTGGAGCGTGGTCGGAGTTCTGTCACCTGTGTGGTGTTGCCCTGGTCATCAATCTTTATGCGACTGATGGATACCGGCAGGGCTTCACCAGAGGTGACAGTGGGTGCAGGTTCATGGGCTTGGGCCTCTGGAGGGGCTGAAGGTAGGGCTGGGTATAGTGGGGTTGTCTTGAGGGGAGATGAGGCCTCTGGGTGGGTATATGGGGATGGTTTTTCAGGGGATTTATTGGGACTGGCCAGCCTAGGGGTCAGTGGTGGTCCCTCCTGGCTAGGCTGGCTGGTGGCCTCCTTGGCCGAGGTCATTAGGGCCCCATGGAAAACAGTTAGCTTATCAAGGGCCTGAGCCAGGATCTCATAGGTAACTGTGGCTACCTTTTGGGGCTTATATATGTCATGCCACAGTTTCTTGGGCTTTCGAATTTCATCCAGCTTCTGCACCAGTTCGGTTAATATCTGGTGGGTGGGGGACCCCTGCAAAATTCGAGGTTCAGGGGCAAGCTTAGATGGGGCCCCCCCACAGGCTTTCATGACCCTTCCCACCTCTCTCCAGAGGCGGGTGGGATCTGAATCTGCGGCTGGCTCTCCTGCCTTAGTGCAGACTGGCCGGAGGCTGGAATCAGCAGGGCTGGCCCTGAATGTGGGGTGGCAGGTTAAGAGGCACCCCACATCCGTGAGCCCCAGGTGGGTGGTATACACCCTGGAGCTCTGGCCTTTGCCAATTGTACAGACCCATTCTAGGGCCCCAGGCTGCTGTTTGCTTTGCAGCAAGTGGTATTGTAGGTGGTTGGTCTGATCTTCCTCTGTCCCAGAGGTCTTGGCCTCTTTCCAGGGACAGGGAGGGCAGTAATTGTTACCCCAAGATCCTGTTCGTGACGCCATGTCCCTGCCAGCAGGTATATGGGATCTTGGGGAGCAATTACCACACAGGTGGGGTGCAAAATAAATTTATTAAGAAAATGCGAAAACAGGGAAAATTCAATAGTGAGGGGTATGGGGTTTGTTAAAGTGGACAATTGGGGGGGGGTTCTTTTAGTAAAAGTAAATGGGATAGGGGATTTCAATAGTGGGGTACAATACAGTGGGGTATAATACAGTAGGCAACCAATTAACACTGAAGCATAAATGTAACAGGTGGCTAACAATTTCTATGTAAAGAGTGTGTCACAGCAGCATATAATCAACTAACAGCATGGATAAAGTGTGTTAAATAACCAATAACTTTAGGTAAAAATGTAAATGTAAAATGTGAGGTGTATTAGAGAGAAAAGGGGGTAACCAATGGGGTTTTATGCTAGAAAGAGAAGACAGGCTGTAAGTTGGAACAGCAGAGAAGTGAAGGTTGGGGAATGGAGGAGGAGGAGCACATGGTGGGGGGAGATTTAAACTCAGGGAGACACAGAGCAGACAGCAGAGAGACAATTATACAAACACAGCAAAATCTTATCTATGATTTAACTTAACCAAACTACACAAATTAGCAAATATCAAACACAATGCAAAATGAAATTACAACTTATCTAGACTAAAAGACAAAATCTAACCTAATGGGTGCACCTTATACTAGGGGTAGTTTCAGAGGGCAGAGTGGTGTGTGCCCAGGTACAGTCCAGGAAGACACAGGAAACAGATTACAGATACAGACCAAGGTTTAGTTTGAGTCTAAGAGAGGTTTTGAGACACAGACCAAGGGGAGTTTAAGAGAGGTTTTGAGACACAGACCAAGGGGAGTTTAAGAGAGGTTTTAAGACACAGACCAAGGAGAGTTTAAGAGAGGTTTTGAGACACAGACCAAGGGGAGTTTAAGAGAGGTTTTAAGCAAGGAGTTTAAGTCTGTGTGTTGGGGAAACAGAGTTTAAGGAGGAGTTTAAGAGAGGCTTTAAGCAAGGAGTTTAAGTCTGTGTGTTGGGAAAACAGAGCCAGCAGCTAGAGTAATTAAGTATAGAAAGTTTCACAGAAGAGAGGTTCTCACCAGTCCCCAGACAGCAGCAAAGACTGAAGCAGCAATCAACATCAGGAGAAGCCAGGAGGGCTCAGCACGGTCTTGATCAGCAATAGGTCTCTCAGGCAGCAATTCGTTCTTCGTGGGGTGGGGGGTTAAAAACGGGGGTACGCTCAAAAATAAAACGAGAGCGGGGGGGGTTAAAAACAGGGGTACGCTCAATAATAAAACGAGAGCGGAGAAAGGACCCCCCAGAACCCCTGCCTGATCAGGCCAGGTAGCAATGCAGGAACCCTTCTGATGCTAGTTTCAAAATGCCTGTTCTTAAAAGCAAACTCAGGCAGTTTCCCTGCCAGTAATGCTGATAGGCTCCTTCTGTCACAGGGGAGGAGTTCAGAGAAAAACTACAGGTGAGTATAGAGACATGCCTGGACAGAGTTCCCCCTCATGACTCAAAAGCACATGAGGCCTATGACTCATGCCCAGGATCTTCAAAGTACATTGGTCTTACAGCTTGAACAGAGCCTTGCCCTACACCGAGCCCAGGTTTAACAAGGTGATAACAGGACCAACCCTTTGAACAGGGCAGTTATCCCACTTAAGCACAAGTGGCCATCCCTTTGAGAAGGGCAATGGCTCTTTGTAAACAACTTAAGGGGCCCTCTCTTTGAGAAGGGCAGTGGCCCTGGTAAATAATTTTAACAGCCAGGGAGGGGCGGCCACAGGAGAGCAAAAACAAAATGGAGAAGGGGACAGCTGTAACAGACAAAATGGAGTAGGGGGAAAGCTGTAACAGACACATTTATCACGAGTCCTTTCAAGATGTGTAGGCTAAATACCTTGTGGGTGTTACCACAGGAGCAAACATATTTGAAATACAGGTATATAGTCAATACTCATAACTTTAAATAGAAAAATGATACATGCATACACAAATAGCAATCATATTCAGAAAATTATAACCTTTCCATAGACACCTTATTTGACATACTTTGTAAAAGATTTGTTGCAATTATATAATAGCAGTAGCAACAATGATCTACATGGTCATATTTGAATCACAAAATGTCATACAGATATAGTCCTTTATAGCAGTGGTCCCCAACCTTTTTATCACCGCGGACCGGTCAATGCTTGACAATTTTACTGCGGCCCGGGGCCCCCTCTGCCGAAAAGCCGCAGATTTTTTTTTGTAAAAAAAAGCGCCGACCCCCCTGGGCCCAAGTCCCCACCCCCCTCTCGTACCCCCCGTCCCCCCGCCGGCTACACCCAGGACCTAGTCCCCACGGCTGGGGGCAGGCTGCCGGGTCCGCGCGGCCGCCAGTCCCCGCCGCTGCCGGGTCCGCACGGCCCCCAGTCCCCGCCGCTGCCGGGTCTGCATGGCCCCCAGTCCCCGCCACTGCCAGGTCCACGCGGCCCCCAGTCCCCGCCCCCAGTCCCCGCCGCTCGGGAAGCCCTTGTACCAATTGATCCGCGGACCGGTACCGGTCTGCGGCCCGGGGGTTGGGGACCACTGCTTTATAGTAGCCAAAAATAAAATTACTTCCTTAGACAGGTAACAGGCACATCAAGTTGTGGATGACCTAAAGACCAAAGTCTGTAACAAATATGCACTTTATGCATGCAGCTGAAATTCTGTTATTTTGACATTAATACCCTGCAATCAAAGAATAAAGTTATGATATGGGATTTGAGCCATTTTTCATTTATAAATTCCCCAGTATCAAAGATAAAGCTGAAGGAAATGGTCTGGACTCTATCACCATATGATAAACTAAGAGGCCACTTCAAAGCTGTCAACACAACTACCTGGAAGTTGTCCAGAAGGTTAGATGGGAAAAATACTTTCACTTCTTGGTTTCGGAGTTCTGAGATTACCATCAAAATATGAGGAGGTGGGGTGGTTCTGTGTTTTAGTGCAAAATAAAGCCAATGATTTATTTTTTTTAAATAAAGGTTGCCCTACATGTACAAACTAACTCTGTTTCCCTCTTCTCAGTAGGCCATGCTACATACTCAAGTGTGAGCAAGAGGAGAATCAAGCTTAAACAAACAATGACAGATGGAGTGAACTAAAATAGATGTTATTCAACATGATCTTATTAAAAATATTTAGCAAGGAGGTGAAGTTCTTCTATATTTCAAAAGGGAAATTTTGAGGTTGGCTAAATATGAAAGCAACGAGTTTCTCACATTGAAAATCAGAGGGTAAATTCATCAGTAATGTTTATGGTGACATAAGTAGTACGTTGGGAATAAATTAGCTGGAATAGGGGTAAATACCAAAGTAATCTAATTTGCACTTGTTTGGACTTCTGGATTTTCAAATGGACTTCCCCTCTTCACTTTGAGCCAGATCCTTCCCCACAGAGAGGTCACTTTATGCATCCAGAGTGTCACAGTGACCTTAAAGATGCCCTAAAAGACAACTACAGAGTTCCCTCGCATAAAAGCAGCATAGCCAGCTTTATGCCATATGGAAAAGGACCACTATCAGAAACAATTTGTTCAGTTAACCCATATGCAACAAATATATTATGCAACATCTTAGCAGCAAAAATGATCCCCATGATCACTTCTGGCTGCCTGGAACAACTGTCACAATTAAATGTTTGCTTTTTTCTTTTCTGTGACATTGGTATGTAACTTTTCAGATGCCCACTTCCACAGGTAAAGTTGGAACTAGAGCTGGCTGAAAAATTTCCAGTGGGATGTTTTTCTGTAAAAAATACTGATTTATCAAAGTACAAAAATTCCACAGGAGCATGTAAATGATGACTTTTTGAAAAATTTTTAAAATTAAAACCTAATTTTAATATACAATCAAAACAACACACTTTCTTTATCTAAAAAGTACATAGTTCAATTGACCTGCAATTAACTTTAGTTATTTCATTTTACAGAAAATTTTGACTCACACTTAAGTTGAACTGTCAGAATTTCCTGTGAAAGGGAAATTCTGAGTTTTGAGCAGATCTGCACAGAACACCGTGATATACTTCAATGACTTCTTCTGGGTGTAGCCAGCGAAGACTCCCAGGCAGAAGCAGCAATGTCAGTGTTGCTACTATAGAAGCTGTCATTTCTAGGTCTCTAGTTCCAATTCAACCCACATTCACAATCGCTGTTTGTTTCTTTAAATCTGAAGATCATTGCACAACCTATGTTGTTGGGGGGAGAGTATCAATTCATTTCCTGTTGGGACAGATTTTACTATTATCTCAACAACCACCATCATAATATGTGTTAACAAGTTTTTCCCATTGAGGGCCAGATCCAGAGCTTAATGAAATCATTAAGAGTTTTTGAACTCTTAATTCATTTCAAACCTAAGGAAAATTTATTTTGCAAAACAACTGTTGAGCTAATTTTGTCATTTCAGCTGGATTTCTTCGATTATTATTTTATAAGACTCCAAAGGCCTTGTTTGCTAGCACTGAACTTTCACAGCCTGAACATCTCTTGAAAATGGGCAAAAGGTCTCAGTTTTTCAGTTGGGCTACTCAAATATGTTCTGGTTATAGATTTATAACCTGGAAAATGACCCCCACACACCCCATTGCGTCTGATGAGATACCCACAATAAGTGATTTCTCAGATTAAATTATGTAAGAAGCAAAGGAAATAATTATGTCATATGTCTTTAGTTAAGATTCTGAATTTGAATATAATTTCATGTAACAAATCTTTAGAATAATGAATAGCATGAGTCACTTACTATACCTGTATTTTTCTTGTGAGCTGCACTGCACTGATATTCAGTGTTTGTGATTTTATGATCCCAATAGTACCATGTAGAAACTACAGTAGCTCTATGAAGTATTAAAGGCTATTGTATACCTCCTCCCCAGTATACATCTTCACTGCAAAAGTGATCAAAACCATTCAGCAGAGTGCTTCTGGGTGGTAATGCCCTTGCATAGCCTGATAAAAAAAAACAAAAAACATGCTGCATTCAGCCTGATGGCAGCTTCCCCAACATCTGAGGAGTTCTACACTTCCGGGAGGGAAAAGGCAGGCTTGCAGGCTCCAGGGAAATAGTGAAAGGCATTCAAACAGAATGGTCTAGTGTCCTGTCCTTATCGGGGCTTTTCCAGCCCCAAGATGTTAATGTGGCATACTATTCCACTTGTACCTGCCAAATGTTAACAGAAGCAGAGAGCAAAAAATTACAGGAGTAAAAAGTAATTTTACAAAAATAAAGCACTGTCAGTAGTTTATGTTAAGATAGTCTCCAAATTTCTATACATTTTGAATGCTGAAAGCATATTTGTCTTTGGCATCTGGCAATGTCATTTAATATGTTCTTAAGGCCCTGCATGCAGTTAAGCATGCACTGTATATTATTTTATGATGTTTGAGTTGGACTCACACTTTCTGGGTACAAGTATTCATGTTTTTTCAGATTCTTGTGTAAAGCTGGGAGAACCTGTTTCCAATTTCATGACCGTTTATCGCTAATCCAAAATGACTGCAGCATTACCTACAGACAGGAAGCTGGATGGGGACTTGTGTGTTTTGGATACATCATACTCTTCTCAGGAAGCTCTGTTAAACTAGTTGTATGCTTACATGAGGGAAGACAGTAGTTACTAAAGGACATGACTATGCCTAATATATATTTAGTTTAGAAAAATAAAAGGTACAATTGTGACAGGTTTTAATAGAAACTCTCTGCCCATTTGAGATCTAATAATTTCTCTTAAGCATTTAATTCAAGTTTCATCTGGTCTGTCTCAAAACTCAAACTATATGGAAACAAAACTGCAGGTCTCAATTCAGCCAACTATAGTGAATTTTAACAATAGGTTTGGAGACTGAACTTGTAATATCTCCTGGAATACCCACAATCTGATTTAAAAGATTTGATCTAAAGTTTCTATATAACACTGTCATCCTGCTGGAGACTACAATATTCTGTAGTTGTATTATAGCAGCAGAGACATATTATAGCATAGGGCCTTATGCAGTCACAAACAATATTAACCAGAGGACAAATTCAACTGTCACCCGGGACACCTAGAAGAAGCTTGAGAAATATTTATAACTTTTTATGAACTTGTAAACCTTTGGAGGTTCATTTTGGCCTGCAATTTATCTTGAAGCCTTTTGAACTAGTAGTTGAATTGATATTCTTGTGAGAAATAGTCTTAGTTTGCTACTTCTAGATGTTCCTGGATTATGATGGATAGAAAAGGCCTCTCTGTTTCTGGATCTCAATGCCTGGTCCTCACCAAAACCAAGGAGTGAAGAGGTGCACATTTTTTCTCTTTTAAAAGTTAACCACTCTAATGAAACACAGTTGAAAATTAACAAGTGTTTCACATTTGTGTCTGGTTTACATTTTGCCAACATTTTGAATCCTTTGATATCTGATTGACTGTGGATCACACAATGCTAAGGTGTTTCTTTCACATAATATACATTTGTCTATATTATTTCATAGAATTCTTCAGTTTCTTTTCATAATTTTATTATTTGACTTTATGTATTAGTGACAGTAGATAATTATTTTCTGTGGCTGATTTTTTAATTTTTTAAAGCCTTTAATGCAAAGGACATTTAAAATTCAAAGAAAATATTTCAAAATATTTTCATGAGCCAGTGTTCTCTCAGTAATTAGATTTGTAGGAAGAGAATGATGCTAGGCCTGTCCTTGGCCACAAGTGCCCACAGAAGCTCCATAAATGAAAATGGTATCCAACTCTAAATGTTGCTATTCTGTTGCTACTGTATATACTGTAAATGTATAGTACCTTTCATCTGAAAAAAAACCCTAAGCATTTTACATATACTAAAGAATTCAGCTTTACAATATTCTCATGAGTTAAATAGTATTATTACTTCATTTCGGATCTGGGGATACTGAGGCACAGAGCACTCCATGGCTTACCCAAAGTCACACAGTGATTCAGTAGCAGAGCTGGGAATCCTGGGTTCTGTTTCTCCCTACTCCCTGCTCCCACACAGCAATTTTCTGTGCCCTCTATATTTTTTCCTATTTTTATTAAGGTGAGTTTTGTGTTTTTAAAAAGCAGGACCTGGTGCTCAGCAATTATTTATGAACAAAAATCCAAGGATCAAATTCCTCCATCAAGGCACATGGATTGCTCCCTTTCACTTCCATGAGTCTTGCATGTCTACCTCCACAGAGAGAATTTGGCCCTAATACCAGACATAAAACAGTTGTCAGTTTTGACCATTGTTGGCTTCATATCTCAGGAAAGAAGACTCATTTGTGTAGAATTCTAGTTTAGTGTTACTCAGAGCAACTCGCTGTATGTAAAAAATCTGTTTGAGTGCACAGAAGAAATAAAGCCATCTTCACCTGTAAATTCTGGCTGCTTTGCACTGATCTGGCAAAATAGCCATAAACTCAGCTTATTTTGGCTAAACTACATATACAGCTACTTTGCATCAGCACAGCAGCACAAGATGGTGAAGCTGACCCATAGACAATGCTACTATGCAAAGCATTATGACAAAACATATGGCTAAGCATGGACCAAACTGACAGAGCTTCCACAGCTGGTTAGAAAAACCCATGTTTTTTGTATGCGTGTCTCAAACACATATTGAACATAGTTTTTTTAAAATACTTTGGACAATATATAATATTTTTAATGTTCCACAACTGGCCAATTTTTAATGATACTCAGAAAATATTTTATTGTACCACATATTTGAAATATTATAAAAATTGGCCAATGTTGTACCATTTTAATATATAGTATGTTATACTGGGATATCTGTAGTTTAAATGTAAGTGCAATAAATTTTTAAGCAAACATAACAAAACACAGAAAACTTTTTTTCCCCCATATGGGAAGAAGTTATCTCCATTACAAACATTTTATTATTGACTTCAGGCAGTTATGTGAAGCAGATTTTATTGATTTTATTTTTCTCCTGCAAATCTAGAGGTACTTTTGGAAATCCTTAGTACAAAGTTAGCACAAAAACTTAACCTTGTTACAAATATACTGTAACTGCAGCATAAAAACCTTTCTCTAGAGCTCTGTAGACTGGGGTGTATGTTTTAACAATAGCTCTAATGAAGGTACAGAGCAAATAACCCCTAGTTTTCCCACATCCTTGATCTTCATAGATCCAGGTCTTTATATCCTTGACTTATTATCACTATGTCTTAAGGCTTCCAGACATAATTTGGTTACATTCTTGGAAACACCTAAATCAGCAGCAGAAAGCTATAGTTCTGACAACTTAGTCGCGAACCTGGCTTGTATCTGAAACTTCCCTTCTACTGTAAACCTCATCTCATCAGCAATCTTGA
The DNA here is from genome assembly GCA_032164245.1 of Sternotherus odoratus. Taxonomy (NCBI): domain Eukaryota; kingdom Metazoa; phylum Chordata; order Testudines; family Kinosternidae; genus Sternotherus; species Sternotherus odoratus. The sequence goes on from JAVMKO010000004.1 coordinate 36,323,316, forward strand.
TTTATGTAACTGAAATTTTTAAAATGTCTGTCAGAGAACTGTCATTCATTGGGTAAAATTTGGAATGATTAAGCACTTAAATAAACATGCAGTAGCAGCATTCTCTCAGTCACTTATCTGTAAAAAAGCTCTCAGACTACAACAAGATTGAATCCTATAGCAAAACCAAATATTTAACACTGATTGCAAATTCCTTAGTCTCACTACATACCTTAGAGATGTCCAGAGCACAAAGTAGTTGGAGTCAGGTAAAAAAGGGACCCGTTCTCGAGTCACAATTTTTGCTCCTACTTATAACCCAAAACAGTTTAACAAAGTCCTTGGAGAATATTCATCTTCAAAAGTAGGAGTTGGCTCTTTTAAAGCCTCCTCTGCCTGTGTTGTCGTCAGGCTGTTACTACTCTCTGCAAACCACCACCAATTTTTAGTTCATCCTTTCCTCTGCTATTTCTATTGTAGATCCTTCCTCCTTTGACAGTCCATTAAATACTGGGAAGTTTAGTCAATGGCCTCATCTTACCACTTTTCTCAGATTATAAATCTTATTCTCCACGGAACAAACTGCTTGAGAACCAATCAGAGTCTTCCAGACACACTTTTAGCTCACTGCAATTTAACTGCTCCCAGTGCTGCATAGTATCTTACAACTGCTTAAAGACACGCACAAACAAACAGTGTTCTGCTTACCACATCAAAATCCACCTCTACTAGAGCTGCAGAAATGCACTTCATACTCTGTGGGAAACACGTCTGCAAGCTCACACGCTCCCAGAAATTCATCTGTTCTGTTCATGAAGACTAGCCAATTGAAAATCATGCAACAAAACTGCTGAGCTGCCATAGAATTGCATACTGCTCCATGTATGGAAAGTTAGGAACCAGTGCAGCTGCCGAAGCTTTAAGGTATAGATGTGACAGGAGTTAACTGCCTAGTTATCAGTAGATAAGTCACATTACAGCATTATACAACCTAGAGTTGTATTGCCTATTTCTCACCATCTCTCCAGCAATGCCGTACAGTGTAGGTCAGTGTTGTGCGGCTGCCCTTCACTCCGGAGGTGGTTGTTATTTGAGTGACAGTGTTATAGAGAGGGAAAACATTACAAAGACACTTTGAACACAATTAATTTAACTTTCATAGAAGAAGCCAATGGTATTTCTGCTCCTTAATCATGTATGTACTTTGGAAAATCCCACCCAGAACACAAAGTGATTGTATAAAGTTCATTATGCACTTTGAGATATTTGAATGAAATATCTGCTTTTGCCAGCAATTATACAAATGTTAATCATCATTATTAGTCAGCATCAATCATTAGTGAGCATGCACTTTTATTATAATTTACAAAATCTTCAGTTCATGCCCATCACCACTATTTAGATAGTGATGAAGATCAGAGAGTCAAGCCTTGTAGCTGGATAATATAATCCAGTAATTTAAAAACATCATTTGTTACTTTATGAGAAATAATAGTAGCTGAAAATTATTCTGATCTGCTTTATTTACAATATACAAGTCTTTCTGAATATAAGTATCTTAAATAGCAAATACAGCTCAATTTGGACTTAGTTACTCAAAGTTACTGTTCAGGAAATCTTTCTTTGGATGAATAGGGTTCCCAACTCTCCAAGATTGGACTGGGGTCTCCTGGAATCACCATTGATCTCCCAGTCACTACTGGAAGCAATCTGGGAGATTCGACTAGGATATTTTGAGAAAAATTATACTGCATCATAAAGGAGAAAACAAATCTCCAAGAACAGGTCCAGAGTTGGCAACCCTAGGAATGAACTCCACTTTGTAACCAGAGCTTTGGAGCGAAGCCTGGAGCACAGAGCTGCAAGTTTATGCCCGGAGCTGGAGCAGAACTGGAGTGGAGCAGTGCAAAAATTTGATTGCTCCAAATCCCTGTTTGTAACTTCATGCTTCTCTTTAAACAAACGTATTTTCCTCTCAGAATGTGATTTTGAGTGACTGTCTCAGACTGTCTGAGGTCATAGTGCAATACAAAAGGAAGCCATGTGACAGGTGTCAAAAATGACATAAGCAACAAAACCTATTTCAAAAGGAGCTCTGCTCCTAAAAGATCATAGCTCAAACAGTGGATGCAGCTCTAAAGGAGCAAGCTCCATGAAGCACCATTGAGTTAGGAGGAGGATTGGGTTCCCTAACATCTTTTTTAACCCCTTATGATGGAAGATTTCCCTCAATTTCAGATGTGTTGGTTCATTTATGAAGTTTTTGGAACTCTAAGAAAAGTAAAAGTGGCAATAATCAAAATGAAGATGGGCTGCTTGGAAAGAGGAAATAATATTATCTTTTCCCTTGAAAAAATAGTTAGTAAAAGGAGAAGACAAAATGATTGAAAAAAGTGACTGAATATTGTCCCAGCAGACACAATATTTGCAGTTGTACAAGCTCAGATAAGAGCAAATCAGAGCTTATAACCTCTAAGGTAATGCTAATTTTATAGAGTATGCAGCACTGGCATAACTCTGTTCTCACTGAAGCCCATTATAAAACTTCCATTGACTTCAAGGGAAGCAGAATCAGGACAATACTATGCATTTCTAAAAATCCCACCTGTAATTTTTTGCTTTCCCACAAACATTTGTGCAATCTCTTTCGGTGTACATAAGTGACTAGGAACGAGCATTTATGGCTATGAATACATTCTTGGTACACAAACAAACATTTGTTTACAAATAGCAAATTTACATATTCACCCTAAAAGTTCTTGCTTGTCCATTGTAGGGAGGTGCTGCTGCACACTTCTTACTTCTGCCCCTGCTGCCCTCACAAACCAGTCAGAGATGTCTCTGGTTGATGCAATCCCAAGTGCACTTTATTGGTAGTTATTTTCCACAACCACCTTACAGGTTTGTTTCACAGCCAGGCTTTACAAGCAGCACACCAGAGCCAGCCAGCCACCCACCCACCTGTCTGTCTTTGGCCTCTCCCTTTTTCTCCCTTTCTATCCCAGCTTCTTCCTCCCAGCCCTTTTATAGACATAGCTAATTAGGCAGACAGATATCACTAGTTCGTTTGGAGCACCCATACATGGGCAAGAGCTAGCTGCCAGGCAGGCACGGGCCTATTCAGCCAGCTCCAATTTACTCCCCTTGATTGGGCTGACATGGCAGGGGGGTAGTTAAGCACCCAGTACCCAGCACCCTGTCATAGCCTCACTGTATGTACAGTAATGTTTGGTACAAATGTTGACAACATTAAATTAAATGTGAAGTCTGCAGGACAGGCAACATGTCTGTCTTGTATCTTCTTCAGTCAGAAAGGAAACCAGCTATTTTTAAAGTCTGGCATCTAGGTATGTAGCCAAATATAAAAGCTATTTCTTTCACAAGAGACAGGAACAGATTTTATATGTGCCAAAAATAGGGCCTAAGAAATTATCTCCTCTCTCTCTGCTATGCTATCTACTCATGCCCTATAATAATTTTTACAACATGAGTTTCTTCTTGAGGTTTTGCTCTTTTTTTAAAAAAAAAGGTTTCCAATCAGGAAATGTAAACCATACCACGTGACTTAGGTAATCAAGTGCACAGATTGCTAACATTCTTCACACAAATACCAAAAAAGCAAAATACTACATCAAACAGTTACACATAATGAAAATATTCATAAAGATCAAAATCATTTCATGGGCAAAACAAATAACCAAACGTGACTACATTATTCCAGTATTCAGATCTGGATCTCAAAGTTGCCCCACATTTCAGAGTTAATCAGAACCAGGATTTTGATTTGGTATCGTCCCTTTGTCCAATCCACCCCCTTGAGGGTGATCTCTGTTATAATACCATTAGCAAGTTTTCTGTCCAATTATTTAATTACCATACCGTGTATGATTAATTTATTGTAAACCATACTAACAAGAGGAACTAGCTATTCACAGTGCTATTTTCATCTTCTCTTTTGTGATAAATAATAACTTTAAAAATCATTTAAACCAAAATAATTAAGTAATATTCCACTTTTTTTCAGCAGTTCTATTTCTTTAATTGTTATTGTTGGTCAAGTCCGCCACCAATCTTTCAGAAGTGAATATCACCACAGCTTCCTCTTCTGAAAGACACGCAAGAATCAAGTTTAATGATTTTGCGGGTTAATGTCCATAGTTGACGTCTATTTGGAAAAACCCTTGGAGAGCTTTCAAAGACATTTAGACCCAATCATAAGAAAACTGAACTCTAGTTTGCTAGGTATGCTTAGATCAGAAATGTCCAATACCCAGCCCATGAACCAGTTCTGACCAATGAATGCACATCTGGGGAAAAGGGTTAGTCAGATTTTACCAGCTCCATCACAAATGTTAAGTTTCTATGGTAGTGAAAAAACCCCTCCAAAATATGAAATGTAGCTCTTTTAGATACCCAGAAGTGACAAAAGGCTTTATGTAGAGTGGATCTTTCAAACCCAATTGACAGAGTGAAATCAGTGGTAGTAGCAGTGTACCTAGTTTAAATCAAGGCCTTTGCTGTGCTCTGAGCAGGATTAGATGACAATGATAAAATCCCTGAGATCTGTCTAAACTACAGCTTGTGCCAAGGTCCCAGGGCTACCACTCATTGAGAACTACAGGTCTGAAAAACCCTGACATAGGCCATGTCTATGAAAGCTGAAAAGTGCCTTATTAAACATGAATATTCCATTGAATTGAAAACTAATAACAACACTTTAGTGGCCAGATGTTCGCAATTTAGAAACACACTTGTGCACATAAATTAGGCAATCATGCATGCAAATGGACAAATGAATAAGGGAAGAAATAGTGGTGATCATAAATGTGCTCTGCAGCTTTTCCCTCCCTCTCCCAGCCCACCGAATGAGTCTGAAAGCAATAGTCACTTTATTAACTAAGGCAGAGTCTCAGCGACTGTAAATTGGAGTAACTCCACCAATTTCTTTCACCTGATTTCTACAATATGCAGTTAGATAAGAATCACATTCTTTGAGCCAATTTCTCTTTGTAATCAGTGGATGAGCCGCTATAGATCAGGCTGATTTTGTAGCCCCAGCCAAGAGTCCAAAATTTAATTCTGTCCTTTTCACAGGAGTTTGGTCAACTAGGGGCAGTGCAGTGAATAGTGGGTGGGTCTTTGCTTCGCATTTGAGACATATTCAGGTATATCAAATCTCAGGATGTCACATATGATGTGTAAATTCTCATTGTTAGAATTGAAAATGTATGGCCTGTGTTATGCAGAAGGTCAGACTAGATCATCATAATAGTATTTTATGGCCTTATAATCTATGAAACATAAGATGATCCCAGAAGAGAGAGCTTCAACAGCCAAAGGTCAATGCATAGGAGAGATCCATAGGAGCAATAGATGCCCAAGTGGTTTGATCGTTATTAGGCAGGTTAGCAATGACTGAGATATTCTCATTGGAGGAGTCAGAAAGAACAGCACTGAAAAGTTAAGAGATCATTTAAAACATTTCTAAACAAGTGCTTTGTGGCCCTGTCTACTACAATAAACTTCTCATCAATATGGAATGAAAGGATTCAATTTCATAAATCCTCTGCTGTATCATATATATATAAAGAGAGAGAGAGAAAAAAGAAATGGTTCTCTTTGGTTTCTCTAAATGGATACTTCCAGAAACTGACTGATGAAAAAAGAATCTTGTTATATGCTCTCATATGAAGAAATGAAACTGTCTAGACTTAAACATTTTCTACTATGCTACAATGAGCAGACTTAATCAAGCCTGTCTAGGGAAAGACACATGGAAAAAGAATGAACTGTGCTGGTAGAACAGTGTGGGAAAGTGTATTGCCTATCACAGCTTCACCTGCAGTTTAGCAGCGAGATCTCCAAGCCACACTTTTCAGTAGCATTCAACATATTGCTACCCCCTATTTCAGAGTAAGGAGGAGCTACACATAACATTCTACCATTAAAGAATATCATGTGGACAAAGTGTGCTTTCACATACATTAGAATATTTTTCAGGAATAGAATTCTCTAAACAAGGAGGATTTCTGAATAACCGTAAGTCACCATCCCAGGAGAGGAAAGAGCCTTTTAAAAAGAAGGCTTGAAACAGATTGTCATCCAGAAACTGAGGGACTGCCTATAGGCAGGAAGATGTTTGTGAAAACTGAATCCTCCCTATAGGTAGGGGATATGCTTGGAAACTGTAAAAAGATTATAAGTAACTTTTATTGAAAGGGGAATTTTATCTAGTAAGGAAGTATAAAGGCTGAGTTTGCATCTTTTTTTCCTTGTGTATCTTGTATATTTGCTTTCCTTTACTATTTCATCTTGAATGGGTGCTTTTGCTGTTAAATTAACTGTTTATTTTTACCCTAAACAGGTCTCTGGTGTCAGTTCACTTTGGGATACACCATTTTCACAACTGGGGGTTATGTTCATTCTTGGAGGGGTGGGGAGGGAGATGAACCAGACGGGAACAGTCAAATGTCTGGTTCCTAAGAATTTGGGGATCTGGGGAAACTTGAGACTGGAAGTGGTGTTGGTGTCATCCTGAAAAGACAATCTAGGCTGAGGGAAGCTAGGGTGAGCCCTTGTGTTTGTGGAAAGAGAGGAAGTGGTTGCTGGCATCCCACTTGCATGTCACCTCGAATGCCTTGCCCAGGTCCAGCTTCCATTTCAGATATTCCACGTATTGGCAGCAGATGGCATCCCTCAGCATAGTTCTAGCTCTCAGAATGATGATTGTCATCTAGCTCTTGGACCAGTGATAGTATTCTTCATTTGTGGCACCAGGACTCCCAGTTCCTGGCATTCCTCGCACCACGTCTAGTAGCAGCCAATACGATTCTCCAGCTGTTGTGTTTCATTGTGGGCACGAGTCCAGAGCAACACAAAGTCTCTCCTGTCTCTTCCAAATTCATCTTCCACTGAGCCTTTCAGGTAGGTGGCGACATCTTAGATGGTGGGGGTCCTGGCGATTCGTTTCTTGATGGCATCCTGCAGAGCATTCTCTGCAAAGTTTCTCACCATGGCGTCCAGGTACATCTCTCCATTCTCTCAGACTTGAAAGAGATATTCCACAATTTCCAAATTAAGGGCCTGGTATCAATTAGAAAGTTCTAATTGTGTGGAATTCTTCCTTTTCTCTTCTCTCTCTAGTGGCGATGTAGAGTTCTTCCTATCAATACATGAAGAGATAACACCTCTCTGTTGGAAGAATAGATAATAATTTTCAAAAGGTGGAAGGCATGAGTGATCATGACGTCTCACAGATCACCCATTCAAGGCATCTTGGTGCCACCCTGCCTGTGTGAGATGTACAGCAGTTCATTGCTGGCCCTCTGTGGAAGAAACATCCACTTCTTGACCAGCCGCCTTCACCATGGCAGAACCCCTCAGGACAAATGAGATACGGGGAATCAGGAAGGTGTTCATCTTCTGCCACAATGTCAGTAGGAAGGAATCAATCCTGTCCACATCTATTACCACACCCAGCTTGTCTCTCCAATGCAGTTCACTCTTAGGAACTTGAAGGGACTCTGGAACAATACCTCTGAAGTGGATTTCCTAGGAAGTATCTGGGGAATTCAAGCGTCCCATTTGAGATACTCCCCTTTAAGCTACACTCTCAAAGATCCCTGAACTCTATGAAGAGTGGATTAAAGATGTTAGGAGTATGCTTGTTCTAAACTGAAGCTGTGATGAACTAGTAACCACAAGGAATCCCCTTGGGTGTGGTTCTGAAGGACTGCTCCTGCCAGAATCCATGTTATGTTATCTCTGGTAAGTCTATTAGCATTGTGTAATTTCTTTTATTATTTTTAATAGGCTTTCTCTGGAATGCTTAAGAATAAAGTAGGTTTTCATAGGAACCATGTGTGGTACCTTATAACTGTAGTTACATGTGTTACCCATCTCTCCAGAGAAAGCAAGCAGATCTGCGTTGGGGAGCCTGTCTCTGCTGGGTTTAACACAGTGTGGGCAGGAACCTGTGCAGACTGGTAATACCTCCTGTCAGAAAGGAGAGGGATGCACGTCTCCATTCAGGAGAGTCAAAGCTGGAGAGCTGGAAGCCTGAGATTAGGTGCCCTCACTGGAATACTGAGGGGAAATATAGGAGCAGTTGCCCTGTCACAGAAGCAGAAGAGCAAACACCAGGCAGGCAGCAGATAAAAATTTCCATCTAAATGAAAAAGTCATGTTTATACTATGGATACAGTATACTTACTCGTACAGGGCCTCAGCCACATCCCCTTGACATTGATAGACTCCCACTGAATTCACTGGCCTGTGAATCAAACCACAAAATAATATCTGTGTTTTGGGGTCCAATTCTTGTTCTGATTAAGTTAATGGTAAAAGCCTCACATTTGCTAGCAGAACTTAAGGCCCATTGAAGGGGATTTTATCAAATCATTTTATTCTTAGTGGTCATTGTTACTCAGTAAGTGTTAATGATATTAATTTATTTATATGTATAGAAAATTAGCACTTCCTAAACATTTGTTTTATTGTGACAAAAGTGATGCATGTCTGGCTGTAAATATATAAAACTAGAAATTATAGCACTAGAGCCTCTTAAAATTGTGCAAGTTAAAGTGCTACATAGTCACTATATATTGCAAATACACAACCCATTATCTGTTCTACAATCACAGCTGGTGGGATTGTAAGAAAAGAACTCTTGGCATATCATAGCTTAAATTTACCTATCTCCTAGAACTGAAAAGACTATCAAGTCCAGTCCCCTTGCTTACACTAGGCAGGACCAAGTACTGTGCCCTGACAGATTTTTTTTTTGCCCTAGATCCCTAAATGGCCCTCTCAAGGATTGAGCTTACAACCCTAGGTTTAGTAGCCCTATGCTCAAGCCACTGAGCTATCCCTCACCACCTAGGGAGAGATATTGAGTGAGTTCCTCAATACTACTTCATTCTATTGTCACTTACTGGTAGATTTGTTTTACATGTTTTTATTCAAATCTGATCATGGATTTGGAATAAAAGGATATATTCTTCAAACAGATTCATACATAGTCAAATCTCATTAGGGTACATATGTGTTAGGCTAAATGAGATTTGCAGTCAGCCTGCTTAACCTTGAGTCATGATTAGCACATATATAAAATAAAAACAATTCAGATCCATATTCTGAGATCAAGATGGAATCAGTAAAGTCAATTGCAACTTTCTACACTTAGTAAGCAAAAATCGAATGCACTATTACAAAATGGGGAATAACTGGCTAAACAGTAATACTGATGAAAGGAGTTTGAGGTTACTGGGGATTACAAATTAATATGAGCCAACAAGGTGATGTAGTTGCAAAAAAGGCTAATATTCTCAACTGTATTAACCAATTTGTCACATGTGAGACACAGGAGGTAATTGTCCTACTCTACTTAGTACTGGTGAAACCACAGTGGGTGTACTGTCCAGTCCTGGGTGCCACGCTTTAAGAAACATGTGCACATATTGGGGAGAATTCAGAAGACAGTAACCAAAATGATAAGAAGTTTAGAAAACCTGACCTATGAGGAAAGATTTTTTAAAAAAACCTGAGCATGTGTAATCCTGAGGAGAAAAAAAAAAAGACTGAGGGAGGGAGTTGATAATAGTTTTCAACTATCAAGATCAACCAGCAAGAATGGAAAATGCTAGTAATACAGACATCAGAGAACTTCAAGAAGAGGGGAACTGTAGCAGGAGTTTTATTCCTTATTTATAAATTGGATGACCACAATATCCATAACTACATTGATAAAATGGGTTTATCTTATCAGTACTTTCAGATCATCACTTGTCACCCAATGAAGTTGAAATGGTCATATTAAGATACCACAAACTTATTGCAGTGTTGGCTGTGCCAATTAAGGCAGTAGAGGGCAATGTGAATTATACAGTTAGTTGTCTGCATTTTCTGCATGCCAGGCACTCCTTGTACCTCTTATACCATGTGTACTTGTGCAGGGACCAGGGTCAATTTGCCTTCAGTGTTAAGGTATAGCTTACCACATGCCATGCAGGGAATCTCTCTCATCCAGATGCAGCTTCCTTGTACATGACTATTTCTTCCCTCTCTCCCTGTTATCCTCAGTGAATGCCACTCTAGGGTCTCCTTAGATGAGAGACTGGACTTTCAGGAAAAACTGAATGACTTGTACGAACTATCCCTTCAAAAACATTTAAAATGTGTGCAAAATATGCTGGTTTGGAAAATAAAGGGGGCAGTTATGTAAAGATGTGCATCATGAAAAGGAACAACTTAGAAAAGAGGTGGCTATTTTAAAACTCCAAGTTAAACAAGATACAATAAAGCTATACTGCCTGTTTTACTCACACCACCTTCTAGGACTCATTAATTAATGTAATGAAATTGTCTTTTTTTCACTCACTTTTTGGCTTTCATTTCACTCTCACCTTCAAAAAAATTAATATTTTTTCTCTATATTATGCAGACTGTTGCTGAATTCTGCAACACAGTTATATATCTGATCTCTCCAATGGCCCACTATTTGCTGTCACAATTTCACATGGATGCAGTGTTTAGCTCAAAATGGATTTTTTTTTCTCCCATTGAGCATAAACCTTCACATTCAACAGCTTGTTTTCCTTACTTTACCTTCAGACCCAGTTGCTGGTAGTTGTCAGAAAAAGCAAGGGTTTCCTAGGCACCTTTTCAAGAAGCAATCTCCTGAACTTGATCTTTTTTTGTTAACTGTGCCCTTTCTCTAATTTACTTTTTCCTGGGAAGGTTGGAGTGGACAATTCTTGTTTCAGCTGCAGTCTTCAGATTCCTTTGACCTTTTTCATTGAAACTTCAGACCTGGGTATGGCACAGACAGTATTGAAAAGAGAGTGGTAGTGTAGCACCTAAATCCTACCAAGCTCCAGCAAGGGAAGAGGCCATTATTAGATGTTCAAAATGTCCACAAGGACTTAAAATGGCAAGTGAAGGAGCCAAGGTAGACCAATATAGAAGATTTAAGTAGTGCATAAATTATAAGATGGTTTCTGTTCTGGAGAATAATGTGGTCTGGGCTATCTGTGGCATATCCAAAGTGAAATGCGGTAGGGTAACCAGCTCCCAGCTCTAATTTCTAAAAGACTAATTTTCAGGCAGTCTCTGAATTTGCATCTATAGGTTAGCACGTGCAAACCCACATATGCACGCACAATCAGGCAAAGTTAGATATTTAATAATCTGATTTGTGCAAGCAAATACCCAGCTATTGAAATCAGAGACATAATTTGGGAGTCTGGATTTGAAAATGTTGCCCTATGAACTGCAATCTTTATTTGGTCACTTAGTTCACAGAAAGGATATGATAAATTGCTTGCTGGGTCAAATGCATCCTTGGTGAACCTCCTTTGAAAGCAGGGAAGAAATTGCCCCATACAACTTGTACTGTGAGACACAGTTCATGGGAATGTTTACTATGTTTCTAGTCAGTTTGATGTGTTTATTTAACAAAGGTATTTCTTTAGTATCGCTATAGATCTGTAATATTCCTAGTTTGAAAATCATAGCTAGTTTGTTATGGAGTTCAGTATACAAGATTTATTTCTGCTGTTTTATTTTTTAATTCATTTAGCATTTTATTAAAGTAAGCCCTCAAGCTCTGCATACTCTTGTGGCCACTCATTTGCATGATGTATTGTCAATGGAATGTTGTAGGAAATTCATTTTTTAATTAAATGTTTCCTTTTGTCCTGTAATTGGTGGGGCATTCGCCTGTTATTTCAGTGTTTTCAGTTGTACATTTTCCTCGGTTTCCCATTTATTGTTCTTGCACAGTGGCTTTTGTGAGCATAGGAGAGAACCATCATGAAATGCCAAGTTAAATGAGAGTGATAGGTTTGTTTATCTGGCCAGTCTTGTTTTTCTTAAAGTCTGAGTCACACAGCTGTTGAATGGGCTCCTATTGGGCTATTATGGAAATATATCTCAAATATCAAGGTCATAGCTTTCACTTTGGGTTTTGTTTATCAATTTTGTCCAGATGCTGACTGGTGTAAATCTACATAGCCACTGAAAAAAACAATTTTTATAAAGGAACTATGCTAATTTACACCAGCTGAAGATCTGACCTCCTGAGTATACATTAAGAATTTCTTTCTTTCAGTCTCCTCTTTCAGTTACCTATTCCCACATTCTAATGTATCTATTTCATTTTCTTCTTCACATTCAGAACTACAGCAAGGATTATTATTTAGCCAGATTGTATTCAGAAGAGACCATGGTTTGTGTGGTCCAAGAATCTTCCTTAGGACTACATTCACACTAGTCTCTACAGGCTATCAACTTGTGCCTTTGTTTGCTGAAAAAGTAGTTTTGAATCTCAGAACCATTTTTTGCAGGTTGTTAGTTTTCATAAGTTTCTGCAAATGCTTACACTATTTCCTGCAAGTCTCTACTAATGTTCACTGTATGCTATGAATCACAGAGGTAGCGTGTTAGTCTGGAATAGCAGAGGTAACAAAGAGTCCTGTGGCACCTTAAAGACTAACTAAAGTATTGGAGCATAAGCTTTCGTGGGCTAATACCCACTTCGTCGGATTCAAGCAGTGGAAGTGTCTATGGGAAACTCAGAACTGAAGGAGTAGACTGAAAAATCCTTCCATGTCGGCCCCTTTCTGTCCAGAATAATTTATTTTAGTCAAAATCTTCCCTCCTTTATTGCTTCTTAAAACTTCTTGAATATATATTTTAGAAGGGAAAAATTTCCTAGTGGTAACATCACAGATGTGGGAGTCAGAAGATTCATAGACTTTAAGGCCAGAAGCAGAAGGGACCATTATGATCAACTACTTTCACCTCTTGCATTACACACACCATAGAACCACATCCAGTAATTTCTGCATCAACCCCTTAGCTTCCTTTTTGGCTATAGCATATCTTTTGAAAAGATATCCAGTCTTGATTTTGTGGTAAGAGGACTTAACAGGGCCCTTGACTGCAGTTAGCTAACTAAGCCTGTGTATGTCTTACATACATTTGCTTATTACAACATAGGGTAAAGATGTTTACAATAATTTAAAGACTTCATGTGATGGGAAAATTCACCACACCTTGAGGTGAATTAGGAGATGTGTCACTATCCTGCTGTGTGACTTTTGCAAGTCATTAAGCCATCTGCCTTAAGTTCCCTACCAGTTAAATGGGTATAAGTGTAGTTTATAGTCCCTCCTTAAAGCACAAATGTTATTAAAGTCCACTCTGATCATAACAAAATATGCTTTAATTATCTGATACCTATTCATCCATGGAAAAGCAATTCTCCAACTGGGCTGTCCAGAGCAGACCAAAACCAACAGCAACTTCCATATTTAGTTTTAATCGTAGCATGCAGAATAAAGGATAATACAAACACAGGGAGGAAAAGAAGAGAGACTAATTTCCCTTAATGGAAAATATCACAAATTGGCTATAATTTAAAAAAATCTCCAAATGTAGATTTCACTAAAATACGGATATAGTAGTGGTATGACATGTCATTCATTAATGGTTGTAAAAGTGCTTTGACAGCCATAAATGGAAGGTGCTCCACAACTGAAAAGTGTGAATGATATTTGGCAAATGAGTGCATATATTTAATTATTCACTTCAAATAGAAAGTCTGCTTAAATTCCTTTCAGACACAGTACTTTTTTCTTAAGCTTAAATACTTTGTTAATTTAGCCTTTGAAATACCTTTTTTCTCATTTCTTCAGAATCTTGCTGTTGAGGCCTCGCTTGTCTTAATCAAGCATACAGATGGTAAAAAGCCATATTACTTATGGAATTGAAGCTCAACAAGATGTTTTCTTACCAGACGTCCACACAAACTTACATCACGCCTTTGCCACAGTTGCCAGATGCCTTCACTCTCTGAACACACATGGCTTGGAGATCCTGGTTTCTGCTTTCAGGATGCAGTATGACATTAGTGTAATTCTCATCTTTTCTCTGTACTTCTGTGTTCATATGTTTCTAGACTCAGAGCTGCACAGAAATTCAAATGTCAGAAGACAGGACATAGAGATTCCCAGACACTCTTCTACTGACTTCCTGAGAGTCCTTGGACAAGTCACATAACACCTGTTCCTCCGCTCTCTCATCTATTAAATAACATAGTAATATTTACCTGCATCACCAGAGTGTTGTAATTAATTACTATTTGTAAAACGTTTCAAGACAAAAGGTTTCCCTTGTGGTTAGGGCACTAGACTGGGACTTAGAAGACCTGGTTTCAGTTCCTGGCTCTGCCTCAGTCTTCCTATGTGAATTTGAGCAGGTCATTTACGGTCTGTGCCTCAGTTCCCCATCTGTAAAATGGAGCGAATGCTATTTATTCCTATTTTATAGATGTGGAAAACTGATACCCAGAGAAGCTGGCTGACTTGCCTAAACCTACACACGGGGAGCCTTTTCCAGAGCTTGGATCAGAAGTGAAGAGTTCTGAGCCCCCAGCCCCATGCTTAGTTCACTGATTTTTGTAATGCATCAAAAGAAAAACCTAAAAACTGCAAGCAATTTACAAGCTGAGTATATATTTGATATTAAATTATACCTACAGCTCAACGTTGGAGACGAGGTTCAGCCACCCTACCCCAAAGTAGCTCATGAAGATACTGTTCTTGTTTAGCTGAGGCACAATCCTTTCCATGCAGGGGAAAGGTGAAAACTATTCAATCTTCCTTGCGCATCCAGATACTTCAACTGTTAACCCTCCCTTTCAGTCATTGGTGCCGACTCCATGGGTGCTCCGTGGGGAAAAATTGATGGGTACTCTGCACCCACTGGCAGCTCCCCACCCCAGATTGCCTCCACCTCCTCCCCTGAGTGCTCTGCGCTCCGCTTCTCCCCCTAGTTCCCAGCACTTGCCACTATGCAAACTCTGGGAGGAAGGGGGGAGGAGGAGGAGGAGGAATGTGGCGCAGTCCAGGAAGAGGCAGGGATTTGGGGAAGAAGTCCAATAGGGACAGGGAGGGGGCAGAGTTAGGGTGGGGATGGTGGGGAAGAGGTTGGAAAGGGGGCGGGGGCAAGGGTGAACACCCACCGGTGCTGGGAAAAGTTGGCACCTAAGCTTCCAGTTTCCTCTTCAAGCAATCTGCATCCCTGGGTCTGTTTCTGGCCTTGCTTGGGAACCACAAAGAATATAAGATGACTTATTTGGTACCAATTTGGCTCCACATGTGATATTTGTGAATATAAGGCTTCATAAAACAGAGCACTGATTGCCTTCTTAGCATCTGCATAACATACCTCAGGTGTCATATGATCAGGATTCAGCACCAAATTTGATCTGATTACACAGGCATTTTGTATTAGTTTGTGTCATATTTGACACGTGTAGCTTTAAGACAGTAACTTCCTGCTGTGAGTATGGGAGTGCTTTCTGGATCAGCAGCTTCAAGGCTGCAGTAGAATTCAGTCAAACTGGCAAGCACAGGCCTCAGAAGAAATATAGTGCTCTAAGTTTCTACTTTAAATAGTTCTGGATGCTAGTAGCACTTTCTTGCAGTGTTGTTGCTGCTGCTGCTATAGAAACTCATGGATATTTATCTTTGGTTTTGACATATTTGTAGTTTCCCAGTTACAGGATCATTTGTTGCAGCTGCATTCTGAGAAGAGTCTGGGATGAGGTACATTCTCAGTTAATAATATGTCAGGTTAGAAAAAAATCACTTGTCATTTTCTAGATCTTCCCACAGCTGCTGATGGTCAAAGTCAGATGTGTGAATACTGAAAGTCGGTTTGAAAGCTTTATGTGCTGACATCTGACCAGTGCCTAAAGACTTATGTACTTAAGCGTGAAAGGCCTGGAGTACAGCTGCTGCCACCTCCTGTTGATCCTTGGGGATCCCAGTTGACTGACAGACAATCTTGGGAGTCAGTTAGTAGCCTTTGAAGTTTGGGCTCAAGGTCCCTAGACCTTGAGCCCAGACTTCAAAGACTGTTGGCCAGCTTCCCTGATTATCTGAACATCTGATTATCTTAGGGTTTCTGGGGTTTCTCATGATTTTTCAATAATCAGGGTTCTATGGATTTTTTCCATTAATTTTGAACAACATTGGTGACATAACTCAAATGTAAGGTTAAATTCTGCTCCCATTTACACCCATGTAACTCCATAGTAATTTCCCTGAGGTCAATAGAGTTATAGGTATATAAGTCAGAGATCTACCTAGTCCATCTATTTGCTTTCAAACTCGTAGACTTTAAGGCCAGAAGGGACCATTATGATCATCTTCTAGTCTGTCCTCCTGCACAATGCGGGCCACAGAATCTCACCCACCCACTCCTATAATAAACCCCAACCTCTGTCTGAGCTATTTATATTGCAATAGTACCCTATGGCACTAATCAGAAACAAGGCCTCATTGTGGCAGGTACTGTTCAAACACAGATGGAGAAATAATCCATACCCCAAAGCATTTGTAATCTAAAAAGATTACTTCAAGGATGCAATAGTTTTCCTGCAATTTAGAGGGTGAAAAAATATTTTTACTGTAACAATATGCTCTTGAGTACAGAGATTGTATCATCATGTGTATTGTTTCCATTATACTATGATATAATTATTAAAGAAGAGAATGAAATGTCTCATTTTAAAACATGCTTAGGTATCATTTACACATGGAGCCGGGGATGTGACTCCCAGTTCAGAGACTCATGCTGGCTCCAGTCATGCTAGCATTCTAAAAATAGTAGCTGTCGTAACAGTGGAAACTCCAAGGGGTGGTACAGGCCAGCCTCCCTGAAGACAAAGCGGCCTAGGCCCCATAGGCCTATACAGGCCCATAGGTGCAGCTCACCTGTGCCACCGCTCACTGCTGACAATGGCTAGACTATTATTTTTAGGGTGCTAGCACAATCGGAGTTAGCATGAGTAGTTCTATTTAAGCTAGAGAGGACATCCCTTACTCCAAGTGTAAGCATAGCCTGAGTTTCAAAACTGCAGAAGAAGAGGCAGTGGAGCTTTCCTCGAAGTTGCTACATCCTTTCCTATGGGGATAGACTTCAAGACCCACAAACTCTTAAAAATCTGTGACTGGATCTACTAATTTTTCTTTATTTTTATGAGCATAACAGTAAGAGGGTGATATTGCTTGCAAATTTGATATTAGTTTTTCATTAAGCTCTGCTTAACTAAGGAATGGTAATGTTTCAGGATAAACCAGCAACAAGTCCCTTATTTAAACATATGGAATTCTCAGTAGAATTTAGCAGATGACAAAGATGCCTCAATCCTCCTCTGACTTTACTCCAAACATCAACAGGATTATTGCACTTAATTCTCCATTGTTGGGTGATATGCCTTATGAAAACACTAATTATTACTTATTATTACTGCACCACCAAACCTGAGTAAATGGGCATGAAGGGCCTGTGGGCTTCTGTAGTGGTTGACAGGAACAGTCCCAGTATACCCTGCCTCAGGGCTGCATTAGGCTCTTCAGTTTTTCTGTATGTCCCCACTCCTTCCATACTCTAAACTGAGTTTGGCTAATGGGTCTGCATAATCATATATCCACCAGGTCTGGCCCTCTCCCCTCCCCAACCCGTCCTTGCCTTGCCACAACCCCTGCCTCTCCCCAGATTACAAGCAGAGGGAAAACTAACTATAGAGTTCCTGCAGCATAGAAACCACCATTTTTCTAAACAGTGTTCAGAACCTTCCATGCCTGCCAGAGATGGACACTATTTGCCCCACAGATAAAATCTCTCCAAATACTGAGGTGTTTTTTTTAAAAAAAAAAACACATAGTTTCTATAACATTACATTCTATATCTGGACATTTTGGGTTTTCTGATAGATAGCGTCAGTAAAACTCTTCCCATTTACAGAAAGATATTCTATATGTACACAAACACACTTGTTGACTGGGGATTCCGTCCAGTTTGGTTATGTCATAAGAAATCAGGATACTGATCTGAACCTCCTGAGTCTATAAAATTGGGGTAGAAGTCTTTTTTGTCACATTTTGGCAGTTCTGCTTCTAATCCTGGCTGGACCCCAGAAGTGTAGAGACATAAAAATGAAAAATATTGGTGTGGAAGGAACATATAAAAAATGTTCTATCTGCCCCGGATGATCCGTTCTGGATTTATTCAAGTTTTTTGATATAGGATTAGATGGAGTTTGTGCATTGCACTCCCTCACTGTCTTTAGAGAATAGAGCCCATTGTACTCAAATCCAGCACACATGAAAGTTCTAAGGGGGCTAGACCCAGAAAGCAGCTGGATGCAGCTGGCATTTCTGAGTCTGGCTACAGAAAAATGAGCTGACTCCTATTCCTCAGGGCCGGTCTTCACTACAAATTTCTATTGTGGCTGCTCATGATCCTAGAGGACTGACTGAGGCAGCATGATGCTGATCACTATTTTGTGGTCAGGGTAGACCAGGGCAAGTTGTGTCCAGCATTAAGCCTGCTCACTGTGATTAAAGCCTGTTAGGACCAGCACTGTGTTAGTTAATTCAAATCTTCAGTATGATTCAGTGATGGTATTGAAGACAACCCCCAAAAGAACAAGTTGGAAAGGAGGACTGGCTAGCTAACCATCTTAAGAGGGGGAAAAAAAGAAAGGAAGATGCAAGCTTCTTAAATGGGCCCTATGAGACTACCCAATGCTGGAAAAGGTATCATAATATTTGGACTTTCTCAAAAGATCTGTCCACAGATTAAAAAGTGTATGAGGAAGGCAAGGTGTAGGAGCAGTTTTAAGACCTTACCACCTGCCACTATGGAAGGAGCCATTTATCCAGATTTTACCCATCACCAAAACTGTAAAATTCAGTTTAGATTCCGATTTTTATGCAAGTATTATTTTCCTAATTATTTCATCCATCTCCTGAGTATAGGTACTCTAACCTGTTTGCCATTTCAGTCACATGTTGTGTTAAGGATATCAGTTAAAGGGTTAATGATTAATAGATGTTACAAGTATGGATCAGACTGAGTGGTATGTATTACAAATAGCTATAAACATAAGTAGATGGTTATATGCCATGACTAACCTAGAGAACTATTACACTCTATAGCAGGGGTCTCAAACTCAAATGACCACGAGGGCCGCATGAGGACTAGTGCACTGGCTCGAGGGCCGCACCACTGACACACACACACACCCTCGCTGCCCCGGCTGTGCCCCCACTCCACCCTTTCCAAGAGGTCCCACCCCTGCCCCACCTCCTCCTCTGAGCACGCAGCTCCCCATTCCCTCCTGGAAAGCACTAGGCACCACCAACAGCTGTTTGGCAAACAAAGCAAGAGCAATCTAGGAAGTCCAGAGCTAGAAACACACGTGGCCCAGCCAGGCAGCAGAGAAACCTCCACTTCTGGCCCCTCCATCCTGCAAACTGCTATGGAGGGACCGGGGGGAGGAGGGGGGCGCCAGGAAGCTTGGCGGGCCGCAGGGAAGGGCTTTGTGGGCCGCATGTGGCCCCCGGGCCGCATGTTTGAGACCCCTGCTCTATAGCAATTGATTAAACCATTAAGCCTTTCTAAAAATCACACTAGGATATAAATTTGACTTACTTTATTACTGATTAATGCATCTATTCAGCACCAGTGGCTGTAGCAGCCAGATGATTATTTACAAAATTGGGAATATGGGGAAGGAAAAGACCCACTACACAAACTGCCTATGATGGAGAATATTAAGACAAGCACTTTGAGATACTCCGAGGGAAGCAGCCATAAAAGTCCAAAGCATTTGCTTATTTTTTTCTCATTGTCAGGGAATGAAAAAGGCACAGACTAAAATGGAAAAGAATAAAATGGAGACAAAAAGCTAATCCCAGTGAAAATGTCTGAAGTTCATTAGACCTGAGTGCTGGTGGACTGCCAAAGGGAGCAAATTCCTGTGATGGGAGGCCTTCAAATGTGAAAACTCTGCACTCTACCCTGGAGGCTTTACCTCAGGAGCAGACTGCTGATTTGAGTATGGGTTAAGAACTGGTACCTTAGATAACACATCCCAGATACTACAATTTAAAGATAATCATCAACAGCTTGAACTGCACCTGGATATGAACAGGAAACCAGTGCAGAGCCTAGAGCACAGGCATGATTTGCTCACAGAAGAGGTAGATTGTTCTGCAATAGCTGCATGTTCCAAGTAGATCAGCTTTAATCAGAGTGTAGCCTGGACATGACAGGCATGACCAGTCAGAAACTGTGCATTATGAAGGCATGATCACAGCTTCCTGAGTAGCTGTAGGTGAAAGACACTATTACTTACTGCTGCTTCTTGAAATTCCAAGAAAAGGGACTGATTGAAAAGAACACTAATTTTTCGCCACAGAGTTTCACTGCAATGTGCTCACAGCATAAGAAAGCTTGGAACTCCTGAGCTTAGCATGCACTCATTTATGATAATGCCTTTTTGGCTATGCCACCATAAGCACTTGAATTCATTTCTTATCCAAGGTCACTTGATGTTTCCCAGGGTCCCTGAAAACGGGGCTTCTTTAAGGGTCAGATCAAATGAGAAAATCTGTGCCTCTGCTGGCCAAAGATCCTTAATGGACTAGGTTTCAGCCACACTTCCCCTTCATTATTACTTCTTAGAATTCATAGGTTATTTCTTTACTATGGGATAGGCTGACTATGACATTCCCAAACCACATTCCAGATGCACTTCAGATGTAAATAAAAATATTACTATGACTGTACAGAGAAAATCATATTAGCTAAAAGAAGTTCTCTAGTCTTAAACTCAGTAAAAGCTAATCTGGATACAATTTTTGTGTTTAGAATTTAAATCAGTCACATGCCCTTCAAGCTGTTAAGGCAGGTTCTAGTTGCAACAGGTATGAATGAACTCCCAACTCTACCCACTTCCTCTTCCTACTGCTTTCCCCTTGCGAACAAACATCACTGCTTTCTTATCCATGTTGAGTCAGACACCTTGGACTCATCTAAATCCTTATCTTTGTTAGACACCAGCACCAGAGACAAAATTCAGCCTAGTATAGGTGGGTACAATTCAGTAAAGTGTTAGATGAGAATTTGACCCTGGGAGAATGAGACTGTAGCATCTGGGACTGAAGAAAAGATTTAGAACTGAGTGTCATCAAATTAATGATATTACAGTCTAAAGGCAGGTCTAACCTGCCACGCAGTTCAGACTACAGGGTGTGAATAATACTGCACACCAAACTGCTGCATTGCAACTCCCCCATGTGGACGCTGCAAGGCTAAACTAAAAGGTTCCTACTTTCAATTAATGTAATGCTGTTTGAAGAGGACTATGTTAATAGGAATGCTTTTCCTACTTGTCACTTATGTTGTGTTTAAAACAAAATATAGCTCAAACTACATATTAAAGCATGAGTGGAAAGCCAAAAACACTGTGAAAGAGCAGTAAAATCAAGAAGAAAAATAGTATCTAAGGGCCTGATCCAAAGCTCATTAGAGTGAATGGAAAGATTCCCACTGTCTTCAGTGAACTTTGCTTCAGACCTGGTTCAGAATACTCATGCTTCCATAAACCACAGATTCCAATCCCAGCAGGGTCACCAGAGTCCTTCTTACTACTGATCTAGATGAACTGAGAATTGTGCTGTATACTATGAATATGCATCTTGTACATTATCCCTTGAAAATGATGTCTTGTCTGTGCAAGAAGTGTGGACTGTACATAATAGTAGATACGACACCACCCACTGCTTTTGTACAAGATGCCAACTCCCAACCAACTGTAGGATGACAGGCACTACCATACATTAAATAAAAGTGCTCCATAAATAAATGATTTTTGGAAGCAATTGATATATTGAGCTATGCAATTGTTATGCCTTATGTGCACCATACCTTTAAACTTCTGAGAAAACTGCAGCTATCATTTAAGAATCTTGCTGTCTGCAAAAACCTATTTTGAGAGATCAGATTGTTGCAGCCTAGTCATTAGAGAAAGTCGCACTGCCATCTCATACAAAAACTACTTTTGTTCTTTTTGATACTGTCTTCCAATCTAAAGAAACTTATTTTAAATTAAGGAAGTATGTGGGTGCTCTTTCTGTATGGAAACATAACAGAAAAAACATAACACCAATCAACTGATTGCAGAGGAATTCATGGGTAAGGAAATCTCTGTGCTTTATCTAATACAATAAATCTAAACTGAGGTAAGAATATATAGCCAACAATCAAATGATTATGGATGTGTTCTTAAAAAAAAAAAAAACTTGAGACAGACAAAAACATAACTATTCTAACCACAGTGTGTTCATGGAGGGATGCCTAGTGCACCCTGTCAGGGCTTCACCACAGCATTTATCTCAGAAAGCTATGATACAAATTAAAATCCATCCACAGATTCCACAATTCCTTTCTGTGCCCTGTAATTGCAGCCTTGGGATCACAAGACTCATGGCAAAGGCAGCAGCAAACATTTTACTTAATCAGAGAACATGCAGACAACAGTGAAGTGTTCTTTGATTTACTCCATCTAAAGATTTTCAAATAAAATCACTTTAAGCTGGTAACCAGTCACTGCTGGATGATGTGCTTTCCAGTAAAAGTGTGTCCTCACTCTAGTCAAAACTATTAAAGAAAAACCTACAGTGGTTTCAATTTAAAGTCTATCATTTTAAACATAAGCACAGATCAATTTTTACAATTTAGAACTGTTGAGTTTTGCAAGACATACCACGGACCTAAGCACAAGGAGGGGCTTCCCTATATGTCATTGCCATCTAGTGGATGTACTCTACAGAGGTTGGCTGTAGCACCACAAAACTAGAGAATCAAGAGCTGGCATTTTTGTTTTATCTTATGAAGCTGATAAAGATATATTAGTGTAAAGAGCTCTTACCAGCCTTGGGTAATTTGTTTAATAGGGCATGATTAGTCATAGCACAGATATATAATGGTGATCATATATTTACTTGGAGTGACTGTAATATCTAATATCTAATTGCAATTATCCAGAGCACAAGGAAAAAGTTTTCTGTGAGATTTTCTTGTAAAAAGTTATGTTTGTTATTAAATCAGATATAATAATCATAAGTAATGGTCAAACACTGAATGATTTACCTGACATAGTTTCACCAAATAAGTTTAAATGGGTTATCCAAACAGACTCTTGTCACTGTTTATTCCAGTTGCACTGATAATGGTAAGCTTTTTGGAGTGAAGGCTAGAAAATGTTAGCATAAGAATCCAAATTTGGGAAATTTAGAAGGCACATTAAGTCATCAAAACAGCTGAATGGGTCAGGATTTGTGAAGGAACAATTATAACAACAGCAGCAATATACATGAAAGATAGAGTTTGGGGAAGGGAGTCAAATAATATAGCAGCAGGGTAAAAGAAATAACCACAGTCCAATACTAAAGCACCAATTTCTATCTTCATTTCTTTTATGCTCTGGGCTTCTCGGGGGTATTTCACAGTCCAGTATATAGCTGAAGGTAATTTACAAGCATGTGGATGTGGGTCAAAAATCAATTAAACCTACATAAGACAGTGTTCATACCAGAGAACCTCATAAAGGTATATTGAAAAAAAGTTACTCCACCCATTTCAGAGGAGGTTATAGGAGTCAAATATATATAACAGGTCTTTAAGCAATAATTATATCAACAGCTAGATGCAGAGGTCATTTATTAAAATTCTGTCAATGGGATCTTTATTAGCCTGTAGGCCCCTACTTCATGATCCACCCCAGTGTCAACAATTCAGTGCATCAGTATTGGGGAGTAACTCAACTCACCATAGTCATCCATTCAGACATCTGGCTAAGCAATATTGAGTTAGCAAATATCTCTGGGAGATACTTAACCTTCTGTCTCCACCTCGGGCCAAAACTTTACAACTTGAAGAGAGGCAGGAAAAGGCTTCCTTCCCCTACAAGAGAATTTTGCATGAAGTCAGTCACATTTCCTCTATTAACTCTGTTCAGTTTAATACTGTTTCATACTATCAGCCATTAAGTAAAAGTTTCACCTCCCACTGTAGTTATCCATTTTAGATAACTGATTAAGCAAATCTGAGTTAGTGAAATATCTTTGAGAGAGATATATTGCCCTGATTCTAGCTCCAGAAATTTTAGGAGAGATTTCTATTTAAAAACTGAAAGCATAATCTGTCCCATTTAGACTAATTGTTTGAGTAAGTTAAGCAGGAATTGACCCAGAGGCTGCAATTTTCCTGCTTTAAATCTACTTTATTATTTTCATTTTTAAATGTTACTCAGAGTTTTCCTATGTTGTTTAGGTTCAAACATGTTAAACTAAAAGTAACGCTTAATATTTAAATGCAATTGCATAGGGTAGCTACATGCATTCAACCCACTGTAGCATTTTCCAATGAACTACCACTTCTTGTTTTGCCCAGACCACCATTACCCTCACAAATCAGATAATGATTTCAAAGATGGGGCATGATGAACTTTAAATAAATACCCCCCAGTTGTCACTTTGCAGTTTGATTGCATAATGACAACTCATGACATGACTTGTTCACATAACGATTTCATGGAACTATACGACTCCTTTAAATTAACTTTAGAGACAAAACTTTAAAAGTCGCAGAACATTTTAGATTTAATTTTTCTTCATTTTTTTTGCTTTGTTTTGTGCACTTATTTGCATGCATGACTTTATTAGGGTTTCCATGATGTTTCCTTGAGGTGTAATGTTATACCTCATAATAATCTGTTTTGCCTTTCTTCCCTCTGAAAAGCAATAGTTCACTTTGAAAGCAGAGATTTATATTGCAGAGTCTTCATTTAAATCTTATGTAAAGAAATAAAATCTTTATGTCCACACATATTTGAGCTCCTACCTTCATACATTTATAGTCTGTTACATTTCCCAGCTTTCCCATATTTAATGTTTTACAGCCTGTTCTCCAGATTCAGGTAGTAAAAGATTGGAAGGCAGGACTAAAACAGAAAGCAGGGCTACAGCTCTATGTTTTAATTAGAAATGAACCAGGATAGGAATCACCAACCTGTTTAGCTACACAAGGGTACCACTGACATTCCCACAGGAAAACATGTAATCTGACCCATCACTTCCACCAAAATGTATTGTTTAGTGGGGTTTAAACCTGAAGAACTTATCCTAAAAAATGAATCCTTATGAATTGGCAAAATATTGTTTCATCAGTATACAGCAACCTAGTCATAGCACGAAAGAGAATAAAGAAATGGAGCCATAAGCAGGGCACATAAAAGGAAAGCAATGAAAACTAAAAAGAACTCCTGCATTTCATGTATACCACATTATTACCACCATAGTCCTGTTAAAGTCAAGTGACATGTGGCAGAAACATACACATCTAAATAGCTGCACAGGTCTGACAATTGGTGTTTCAACTTGTATCTGAACGAAGTTGGGAGGGGATTGTCCCCAAAAAGCAGTTGTCAAAGAACTTATTAGCAACATCATGCCACTCAGAAGCACAAGGCAGCAGAACCAGGGCTGCGGTCATGAAACAAAATCAGTGGTCACAGCCAGATGTCAGAACAGAACCGTAGTCATGGTCAGGAGACAAGCCAGAAGTCAGAGCCAGAAGGTAGAGACTGGAGAAGAAGAAGAAAATAAAAATTAACAGGCTAAACCAATAAATATAATTTTAGCATTCCTGTAGAACATTTTGAGTATCTCAAATTTTCAAACATTACTTAGACCAAGGATATTATAGCTGAAGAAACTGAAGTATGGAGATATATAAAGTCATTCCCCCAAGGTTACACAGCATGTCAGTGCTAGAGTCAGGCATATAATGTAGATCTCAGGGCTCCTAGTCTCTTTCTAACTGCACCATCATTGTTGCTAAATCGTGGAGAATCAATCAGAACACACAGCATCCAAAACACAGATCTATTTTAGGTCAACCCACTTTCCAAAACAAGAAGAGCAAGCAAAATAATGAATTTAAATGTTGAAATAATTCATTGCTCATTATGCAGAGAGCACATAGACAGTGCTACTTCTTCTGGCGGCATTGTGTTTTGACACACAATATTCAGTACAAAGCAACTCAGAAGCCTCTGAAAGTTATCTTAAAATATTTTATATTTCAATTCAGTCTCTCTGCTTCCTTCCCCAGTAGCTGTCTGCAAGTTGTGAAAAGATGGGGTAGGAGGCACTATGAACACAGTGCTGCACTGGTATCTCCCAGAGCCCGTATAAAGAGCTGCTAAAGTGACAAAGAGAAATTAAGGTAGTAGCTTGTAGAAGCAGGATCATTCATTTACAGAAGCCGAAAGACTTTATGTAGAGTTTACTCGGAGGCCTGGATCCTGCAAGTTATTCCCCATGGGCAGGCACCTGTGACTACACAGAGCCCCATTCACTTCAATGAGGTACTGCTGCATGGAATAACTTGCTGGGCTGGGGTATAGGTACGCACATTTCAAATGGAAAACCTATATCAACAAGGAATTAAAGGATCTGCGTGATAAGTTGACTTACTGCTTTATTTTTTGTATTAGTTCTGTCACCTGCAAGTGTTTCATGCTCCCTGTTTGGTGCCAGGCAGAGTTACTATAACTAGGTTGTAGCTAAATACTACTCTCATTTTGTCTCATTTTTGCTGCCAACCAAGTCTAAATTACTTCACAAAGAGTTACAGTAAATCTCTGAGTCTGTTCTTTTGACAAAGTAGGCCACTTGGTATTTAACTTTTGGAAGATGGAATGGATCAGTCCTACACATAAATGATAAGTAAGTGCACAGAAGAAACAATTTATTAAAGAATTACAATGAAAAGATGCCTTAGTTGGCAAGTAAAGCAGATTCTAAACTGATACTGTATCCTCCACTAAGCAATAGAAAAGAAAGTAAGACAGACAATGCATTAAAATACGGGAGCAGCATACAATTTAATAGAACCATAGCCCAACACCACCAAACCTGATTTTCCCTTTCCTACCACTGGCTCTTAACCAGAACATCCAACCCTCAGTGAAAAGAGTAGAATTCCCAATAACTTGTTTGAGGTAGATAACAAGCCAGATTCAGCTCCCAGTTACACTAGTACAAACCCTGGTTTTCTCTCTTGAACTTTTATAGAAATTCTTCTCAGGCTCACTCAGCATGTTAACCTCTTGCAGACCCACAAGCTGCAAGACCCTCATGCTTGACTTTAAAAAAAAAAGAAAAAAAGAGGGTGACCATGGAGGTGCAGAATCATGTTTAGAATAAGTTAGTAACAATTTGGCATCATATTTTGCACAAATTTCATCCTTGTGCTTCATTGAAAGTGTAAAAAAAAGTTTTAAAGTGAATGTAAGTCTGGATAGGAACAAACTCACCAAGTAGGGGTGGCCATAACTAAAAGGTTTCCTATTCCTGCATTTCTGTAGAGAGCACTACCTCAAATATGCAGGAAACCATGGCATCTTATGGAGTCACTGTCTGAAGTGCAGTGAAAAGATGAGTTCTGGCATTTTTAATTGCTGGCTGTTTGGCGCAAAAATTGTGTTTTAGCATTCCTCTTTCCTGAGCAGAGTTGCAAAAGAACACTTTGCCACTTGTCAGAAATTAGAACAGGGAGAACATCCTCTTTGATGTTCTGGGGAGTCTGATGGGAAAACTATCTTTCATAAATCCTTTAACAGTCCAATGAGACCAACACTGAGTGGCCTGTCTGGATGATGCCTAACTGTTGCAGAGCTCTCCTAGGGATATGCAGAGAGCCAGCTGTTTGTCCTTGAGCAGTGATCTGTGAACCAAGCAAGAATCTGATTTTTTGTGGAGTGTTTTTCCCCAAAGTTTAGTTTGCAACGATGTTTCAGATCTAAGCTAAAATAATCCAAGAGGATATAAACTCACACTATGTGTTGTGCTAACCCATAAACTAATAAAGCTTCTCTCTCACTCCACATGGTAGGTTGTTGGAGACATACTATTAACAAGAGTATGGGATTGGGAACCATTGAAGTACTAGTTTAGTTTACAGACTTGGACATGTTGCTCTTATTCAGCAGTATTTTAACACTTAAGAAATGTACCCATAACTCATCACCAAATTTGTACATCTTACCTACATTAGTCACAATAGTACATGCAGTTATGCCAGTGTTGGATTAAGGGAAAACATTTACAGGCTATCACTTCTAGTTACAGAGAACTCAAACATATAACAAAAAAATTTCTACTAAGTACTATAGCACCATTCTATACGGGAATGTAAAGGAATAATACGCCCTTCTTTCTGCTAATGTCTTAGTTGAGGTTGGAGAGCATGGTATTCAGCCAAGTCTCCATTATTTGCTTTGGATCATCAGTTTTGCAGCTGAGCCCACAAGGTTATATCATTATAAAGCAAGTTTGAATTTTTCAGTGGTAGATGGACAGTTTTATTTGTCAAAACTTTCCTTCCAGATAATAACAAAACTTCATGGATGGCAAACTTGTTATATGAACCTTCAAACTAAATAGTCCTACATCATCTCAATTCTTCAGCCGAAATAACCTGCTAGGTAGTGCACATGCAAAGTGCCATATGAGAAAGAGAGAGACAACAAGTATTGAGATGATCTAGAATAGAAACTTGTTTTGGCACATGCTATAGGTTCAGAAGAGAAAATAACCATAAGCCCCCCAAAACAGACATTTAAAACTTCCTGTATTGAGGTGAGGACTCACTGGCATAGCACCTCCTGCTGGTCATCTGGGAATTAGTTCTTTTTCCAGCACAGAACACCCTCTGCAGGCCAGCATCTTGCCTGCCACTGCCCCCCCGAGTCCCCCCAGACCCAGTGCCTATTACCCGGGGGTTCTGCCCCGTGGCAGTACTGCCACACTTTGGATTTCCTCTCCCAGGGGAGCCCCCAACCCTCTAATCCCACTTTACCTCAGTGGCTACTGCCAGTCAGCATCTAGCCCCCACTCACTGGAACAAACTGCAATCTGTAAACCACTCATCACAGGCAAGGGAGTTTTGATCCTCTGCCTTACCCCAGACTGTATCTCTGCAGCCCTGGTACCATCTTGCACAAGGCCTGCAGATTACCAGGCTGGAGCTACCCAGTTCCTCTGCCCTGTTCCCCAGCCCTGCTCTGCTTCAGGTACCTTGCTCTCAGGCAGTCAGATCCTTCTCGCTCCAAAGCTTGAGAGAGACTCTTTCAGCTTCTAGCCCACAACCCTCTTATAGGGCCAGCTGTGGCCTCACTGGGGCATGGTACCAGCTGTGGCTGCTTTTTCAGTCAGCCTTGATTGGCTCTCCACAGCCCTTTGCTGATCAGCTGCTGGTCTGCGCATCCTCTCTGGTCTGTTCTAGTTCTTTTTATCATGGAGTGGGACAGCTGTACCGCTACACTTCCCCAGCACTTTTTTTCTCATTTAGCCTTTGTGTGAGCTGATTTTTTAAATTCAATTCAGTCTGCATGGTCAATAGAGGAGCATCAAGTAACTGTATCATGTGTTGTCAAAAAATTCATATAGCACAGATAATGTCATTCTCACTTTGACCACATTTTACTCTTTTGTTATCTTTTAACCCTCAGGGTCCTACTTTCTCTGCTGAGCCATAACCAAAGAAACCACATCTCCATGGTGGCACACCTTGCATTGGTAAAACCTGTTCCTTTTTACTGCTTCTAATAATTAACAGAAATAGAGCCTGAAGAAAAGTAAGATGATTGTTCTTCTCATTTGCACATATATCTCAAAATGCTCTTCGAAAATACAACTGTCCTATTAAATTAATCTTAGTTCTAGGAACAAAAACATGCTTTAGGTCTGCTTGGGTGCCTTGAGGTCTTCTCTACAATGAGTTTCACAGTAGGGAATTACTAATGGGTTTTCCCCAATTTAAAGCCAGCTATTCCTTTCTGAGTGCACAGTCTTACCTAAACACCACCAATCACCACTCTCTCTTTTAATGTCAAGTGGGAGAGCATTTGAAAGCCAAGAAGCTGATTTGCTTAGAATTAGTCATATCAGCTGAACTGTCTGACCCAATCATGATAAGCCTCCTTGAGATGAACAGAGAATATCATGGGATGAATACCAGAAAGTGTTATTAAGTAAGATGCAAATATGAATAACTTTATGCAAGAGTAGTCCCATCCAGTTCAGTAGGACTACTCAGGTGCATAAAATTACTCATGTGTGTTAGCAGAATTGGGTCCTTTGTCTGCCATATTCTTTCAGCAGTTGTCAGGCTTCATTTATATCAGTTTGTCTTTCCTTTGTGAGCTTTACATTATTATAATCAGCAGATTAAATGGAATTATGCAGGCAAATTATTATTACTTATTTTCACATGTTTAACCTGTCACAAATGTAAGGGGGAGGAAGAGACATTTTTCTTGATTTTACTTTCCTGTTTAATTATGCTTGCTTTATATATTTTTTAAAGTAACAAGATAGTATATTTTAACTGTAAACCTAAACATATTCTATTATTTTTAGAAAAAGGTGCCACAGTCACATGAATGGAAATTGAAGTCATAACTATCCATTGAACAGATACGGCACCTGAAGTACATTTGTAATCTTCCATATGTCTCACACCCAATGTTTTTCAACTTTGGTCTGAAGGAACCATTGCTAAGAGAAAGGGGAATTCTGTCCAACACTCTTTTATTCCCTGCCCTTTTGGTTGAAAGCATCCACACTTGTGATGTGGTAGCCTGAAACCAATGTATCTCCACTGATTTCTGTAATTATTTCTGAATTATACTTGTGTAAGTGAGATCAAAATTGCTAGTAGGTTGACAATATTTTAGAGGTAATCAAAATGCTGACAAAATTACTTCAGCTGGATTTAAACCTGTCACCTAGTGATGAATGGTCCATGTTCAACTCTTCTGGAACATTCCATTTTTCAATCAATATATTCAGAAAAGTACTCTATTTGTTTACATTAAAATTACGCCAAAAATCCAGCTTTTATAAAGAAATAATCAATGGTATTGATTGGCAAAACTGGTATTTTGCCAGTTTTAAGAATTTGTAGTTTTGCAAGCATATGACATAATCA
This sequence comes from Sternotherus odoratus, assembly GCA_032164245.1. NCBI lineage: Eukaryota > Metazoa > Chordata > Testudines > Kinosternidae > Sternotherus > Sternotherus odoratus. Next base: position 36,354,216 of record JAVMKO010000004.1, read on the forward strand.
AAATTTTGAAAGATTATATTGACATTTGCAACATGATGGACAGTCTGAGTTACCATCTAAAGTAAGTGTTAAAGGATGAAAGCACCCCAGCCACAAGGGAACTCGTAAGAACAGCTGCAGGGTCATATGCTATAGAGGTATTTTCCTACAATAGTGTTCTTAGACACTATTTCAGTAGTGTTTCTCACAAAATCCAAGATTTATTCAAAATGGTAAATCATGTTTATATTTACAACTGATTTACTACACTGAATAGGTATTTATAGATAAAAGTGTCTGGCCCTGTAGGAATAGTGATTGAAGCAACATCGTCTGAGCCATGTGGGATCTCTCATTTCTTTGAGGGTATGGGCAAGTTTTGTATTTTTAGATGGAATCCAGACCTCCTATAGAACTTTTCCATCATGAACTTAACCTTTCAAAGTAGTGAGAAATGGGATGAGAGGTTTAGAATTGCTGAACACCATTGCTCAGCAACACACAGTGGATGCTCAGAAGCTGTCCAAAGTATAGCTGGGGGAATGCTTCTGACATATTCAGTCCGGTCTGCTCTAACTCACTTCTGCTCAGAAATAAGTGTTTGGATAGAATTCAGGAAGGGCTAACAGCCCACCACTTGTGTGTGATTTCCATCCATTTAAATTAGGTGTTCAGCAACCAAGGTGCTCCAGAAAATAACATGTGCCACACCCTTAAACACTTCTAGGTTATATCTACACTTGCTAAGTTTTTGCGATGTAAGCTTCACTGGTGATAGTGAACTGGTGAAATTAAAGTGCTGGTTTGTGTTCTCACTTACTTCCACAAGCACTAGAAAGTGTTTACATTAGCAGCACTTCCACTGCGGATGAGAGCAGCGCTCTAGGGCTGGTATCCCACAGTGCAGCTCTCTCCAGTTTGATGATGGGTCTTGTGGAAAGGAGAGTGGGGTGATCACGGGGCATCCTGGTACCTGCACAGCCTCCTGTCCCCAAATGCTGATCAGCTCCAGTAGCTCAGCATTGCTCCAAGCAGGGGATCATTTGCTCCATGGAGCAGGCACTGTCACCTGGCCAGATGATAAATGAGCACTTGCCAAGAAAACAGGAAGAGAAGTTACAAAGTTCCTGGGGCTTTACAGGGGGAGGGGCGGATGTTTACCTGGTATCAGAGCAGCAGAGCTGCTTGCCAGAGTGCTCACCTAAGCATCGTGGGATATCCTCCAGAGGCTAAAAGCTCTGTAAATAGGAAGAACGTGTCTTCACTTACTGGTGATGCTTTTGCAGCGATGTGCAAGAGCTGTACGCCTCTCGTGGAGGTGGTTTTCTTTTTGCTTTGAAATTTCTGAGTTTCATCACAAAAGTCATTGGCAAGTGTAGATGCTCCCATGGTTTTTTGCACAAAAAAGAGACTTTTTTCCACTTGAAATGGAAGTGTAGACATTACCCTAGTTAGGATGTGATGAAAGGCAGGAATTCACTATTCTAAAACATAGGGGGAAAACCAGCTGGAAGGAAGCATAAGTGCAGTCTGAGAACAGTTGGTAGAGAAAGTCAATTAATATCTTTTAAAATGGACACACATTGTCAGTCATGATTGTCCATTATCTTTTTAAGAAGCAGTTTGTTTTGCTTTACCTTAGGGCTTATATACATGGGGACATCCAAGAAAATTAATCCAAATTAACTAAAGGCATGAATTTGAAGTGGATTAATGAAACTCCATTAAGCCCTTGTGTAAACACTTGGAATGTGCCACATCTAACTGTAAGACGTGAGCCACGACTAGTATTTCTGAGTGAGAAAATCTTTTGGTAATAGGCACAAAAGGCATGCTAACAAAGAAACCCTTGACTGAAGCTTTCAGCCATTTTAGCTGTGCTGCCATAAACTGCAGAGCTACACTATTACTGAACATGGTATGTTGCCTTTATTTGGTGGCTTGGATTGAAAACAGGTAAGCACTATGTCCTGCATACCTGGCAGCTACTTAGCTAGGCATTTCTGTATTACATTTTTCAAGTTCTGAATTCAGGACTCCCTGTTTCTTGAACAACAGTTGATAGCATCATTAACATATAATAATGGGGAGGGGGAGTCAGTACTCCTTGCTAAGGTCTCCATTTACACACATTTACTACAACTGGATGCACAAGCAGCTCTTGAAGTATTCATTTGTGTGTGCGTTTACCTAGTTGCATCAGGAAAGGAGATGACATAAGAAAACACAAATGGGGATGTACTTTTGTGCATGTTTCTTACAAAGGGACCTCTGTCCTCATCAGATACTGAAAGAAACATGGCCACAAGAAAGTCTGATCTTGTGGTTAACACAGTGGCCTAGGCTGCAGGCATTTTACATTCAATTCCTGGCTGTAGCCCCAGCTCTGTGTGTGATCTCAGGTAAAGTACATAATCCTCTGTGCCTCTATTCCTCCAGTAAAATGATGATAACCCTTCTGTTCTTAGTCTTGTCTGTTTAGATTGCAGCGTCTTTGGAGCAGCATCTGTCTCTTACTCTGTGTTTGTACAATGCCTAGCACAGCAATGCTCACTCTAGTTGGAAACACTAGATGCTATCATAGCACATATAATTTACACTAAGATATTTAAACCTTGCCTTTCAGTTGAGAAGATAGAAGTTGTCCCTCAACATCATCAGATTCAAATGCTCCTTTGGAAGTACTTCCCTTTTTGTTTCTCTGTTTAAAAAGAAAAATAGGGAGTACCAAATACAAAAGGCTCTATGGAGTAAGGTACTATGCAAAGTGAGTTGGCAGAATTGGGGTCCTAAATGAATGGCTCTGTACACTGTAAAAGTAGTAAGTAAGGTAGTTTAAAAGAAAAACTTTTGAAAAGATTTTTTAAATTATCTTTTAAAAAGAAAAAAGTCTAATAAAGAAATTGAAGTGCCAATAAAAAATATTGTTTCTTAACAGGAAATTTCCATTTACTATTCCTACACAAAGCTAGTGGTTTTTGTAAAACATGGGTTGCTAAATCTTTTCATGCAATCCAGATATCAGAAAGTGGGATTCAACTGGAGCGTAAGATTTCCTTCATCTGAAAATATAAGGGACATTAATGGGATCATATAAATAGTGACTTCAGTCACAGTAGTGAAATAGACTGAAAAAAGAGGAATCAGTTAATCAGTCACGGTTCCTAACACACTCAGGCTATCTTAAAGGTTTACTCCTATATTTAATGCAGGGTACAAGTTATGTGTGTGTTCTGTTATACAGACCAGACAGTATTATAACATAAAATATACATACAGTATTACATTATAAACTAAATTCACTATTTATTTTCATAAAAACAGCCTGAAATATTCATGGCTATGTGAAGTGTAGAAGAGCCTTTCAAGTATATATTTTAAAGACTAAAACAGAGGGAGGAAAGTTTATAGCAAAAAGCATCCTTAGGGTTTGATCCTGCATTCCTTGTGCCCCTCAAACTTCCACAGATGTCATGAGAGCTTTGTGTGCACGTGTAATGCAAGCGTGGCCCTTTATGAGCATTAAAGTAAAAATAAATCTTTGTGTCATTTTCCCTTCCTGTGGTACATTATTGTGTCAGTAGTAGGTTCCTAAAGTACTTTCCGTTAGGAAGCAGGCTGACTGATGTAACTATAATGATGAGATCTATTCTAATTCCTTCTAGAATTTTACAGAAAGCTCTTTAACCATGAAGTGGAATAAAAGATCTCTCCAGGATTATATCATACATGCATACAGGCAAGCATGCAGAACATTCAAGACGTAGATTTTGTTTTGTCCTCTTTAGTTGGTGTTCAGTAGTGGTATAGGCTTGGTTAAAATTAGATAATGTTTTCATTCTATTTTCTTTGTCACATGCTATATTTTGGTCTGCAGAAATAAAGACACTGAAACAGGTACTCTCCCTTCAAGTGAATGGCTAGTTTTAGAATCCAGACCCTTTCATCTAAGCTTGTGAGGCCTATTCCATTCCCCTTATACACTCAAAATTCCCAATGAAATATTAACACAAGGAGATAGACTCCTTGAGGCTGATGTTTTCTGCTATTCACTGAGAATCCTTTTGTATAGAAAAGTTACTATTCTGGGGGTTTCCTGTAATTGTCGTAAGTAAAAAGTATGCCTTATCAAAGTATTTCAAGTCTGCCGTTAGATCAAATATCATAGATTTCTCATCTGTCTCCCAGATCACTTCCTCTCTGGAGGTACTAACCAATACCAAAAGAGACTCCTCCTTTTGAAAGCAGCAATCACTGTTTAGGAAAATGCCATCCATGGGTCTTTAAAATAGATCCATCATGAGATGGAGGGAGGGGAGAAGACAACACAAAGTTTTGCTAAGGCTTTCACTACAAGGAAAAATATTTTGGGAAGATTGCAGATCTTCTTCACGTAGTTTAGGGACCTATGAAATTATGTGATTCAGCAGATGAAGCTCTGAGTTTCTCTTGTTGTAACATCCCATTGTTGGAAAATTGAGAAGGGCTGGTCCAGAGAACAATCTTGTCCCATTCAGCTGCCTAAGAGCACTTAGTTCTTGAATGATGGTTATTATTAGAATTTTTATAACTGATTTGATAACTGATTCGAAACTGACCCTGAATGTTAGAATTACATGTTGGGCTTCATTTTTTAACTGGACCTCCATACTCTATAGATGGATTTGTCAGAACAATTTTGAACCCACAGTTATTTATGGGTAGGCTGACCATACATCCTGTTTTGAACGGGACAGTCCTGTTTTTTACATATTTTCCGACTGTCCCGTCTTTTTTATATAAATATCAAATTTGTCCCGTTTTTGCTTTTTGCAGGGACCCATGGCTGGTTCCCGCCTCCTCCCACCCCCTCCCGCAGCCCTTCAGTCCCTTCCCCTCACGGCCTCGGGCCCCCCTCCCCAGCCTGCTCCCCCCTCCCCTCCACCGCCACAAAGCCCGCGCGGCACGATTGGCTGGGCCGCTCCCACGTGGGGCGGAGTGGAGCTGCTGGCCGGGCAGGGGCTGCCTGGTGCCTCGCTCCCCTGCCCCCCCCCATGTGAAGGAAACACCATGTGCGGCCAATGAGGGGCGGCGCGGGAAGCGCGAGCGTGGGGATTGCGAGCTCAGGGAGCCAGGGGGCGAGGCCAGCAGCTGGGGCGGGCGCCGAGCAGAGCCGGAGGCAGCGCGAGCCCGGGTGGGGAGGAGGCGACGCCGCCCCGGACCCCATGGAGCTGGAGAACATTGTCCCCAACAACACCGTGCTGCTCAAGGCGCACGAAGGTGGGGGGGGGGGGACCGGGTGAGGGGGCATGGGGTGGAGGGGGGAGGGAGTATGGGGTGGGGGGCCATGGCTGCGTGTGAGGGGGGCAGGGGGAAAGAGTGGTGCATAGGGGCCGTGTGTGAAAGTGGGTGGAAGTGGGGGGCACAGGGTTGTGTGTGAAGGGAGGTACTGGCTGGGGCTGCATGTGAAGAGGGGCACAGGGGAAGGGGGGCATGGCTTCTTGTGAAGGGGTGGTAGGTGGTGGGCACGAGGCTGTGTGTGAAGGGGGTACTGGGGGAGTGGGGGGCACAGGGTTGTCTGTGAAGTGAGGTACTGGGGGGTCCAGGGCTGTGAGTGAAGGGGGTCTGGGGGAAGTGGGGGGCACAGGGTTGTATGTAAAGGGAGGTACTGGGGAGTCCAGGGCTGGATGTGAAGAGGGGCAGGGGGTGGGTAGGGGAGATGGCAGGTGGGTAGGGGTACCATGGTTAACCCCCTCCCTGAACACATGGATGCGGGGGTTAGGCCAAGCCTCAGAGCCCATTCAGGGTGTCAGTCTTCAAGGCACAGCTAAGGCCTGGGCAGGTGGCTGCGGCATGCGTGGGCGATGCGGTGGGGTTGGTGAGAAGCCGTGTTTCTGTTGCAGGAGATGTAGGGAGAGGACTTGGTCAGTCAGAAGGGTTACTGATAGTGGAGGAGGTTGGGGGCCTGCCTGGAGGAGGAAGGCAGAGTGGCTGGCCTGGGGGAAGCTCTTGTTGCACAAGCTTCTGCCTGTGAGATGCTACGCAGGAAACTGAGCCATAGCCACAAGCTGATGTGGTTGGGGGAGGCAAATAGGGGGTCATTTGAGGTGTCTGAAGAGAATCATGGAGTGTGAGAAGTTTTATGATAAGGTATTGAAAGACCGAAATTTGCTGCGTAAGATTACTTCATCGGAGAAATATTCATGGTGCGATCGTGGTGAAATACAGTCCCCCTTTACGTCTACCTAAATTTTTGTATGAGTTCTGTCACTGAAGAATAATTGTTAGCTCAAGTCAATACAGTAGACTCCCGATTATCCGGACGCGGATAACTGGGATGTCTAAACGGGTCAGTAGGGGAAGCCCCAAAGCGGCGGCAGGCTCAGCCTTAGCCTGCCACTGCTTTGGGGCTTCTCCCACTGGCCCCTTATGAGCTGGGGTCTCAGTCTGCTTCCAGCCTGGGTGTAGGAAATCGACTGGCAGCGGGCTGAGACCCCGGCTGGCAGGAGCCTGGGGGGAAAGCCCAAAGAAGCAGCAGGCTGGGTGCTGAGCCCGCCGCCACTTTGGGCTGTCTCCCCAGGCTCCTGCCACCTGCCCCACTCAGCTCCTGCTGACAGCCTGGGTGCAGGAACCCAGGCTGGCAGCGGGAGCTGACTGGGGCAGTCAGCAGGACCCTGGCTGGCAGGAGCCTGGGGAAAACCCCAAAGTGGCGGCAGGTTGAGCGCTCAGCCGGCTGCCGCTTTAGAGTTTCCCCGCAGGCTCCTGCTAGCCGGGGTCTGAGCTCCCGCTGCCAGCCTGGGTTCCCTACACCCAGGCTGGCAGCGGGAGCTGACTGGGACAGGTGGTGGGACCACCACCTTCCCCTCCCCCCCGCACCCCAGGGCGGCGGTGAACCCACGCCCCCAGTAGACGCTTGATTATCTGGGATTTTATTAACCGGGATTAAGGTTTTCCCGATCATCCCAGATAATCGAGAGTCTACTGTATGTTCATGTAATAAAACTTTTTTTATCGTCTTACTTTTTCATGAATACAGAATATTACATAACCCTGTTCTGTTTTTGCTATCCCAATGTCCCGCTTTTGTCTCAAGGAAATATGGTCAGCCTATTTATGGGGGATATATCATTCAAATGTGTATGCACTCCCTGCTTGCAAACTAAGAATTTAAGATTACCAAGTGATGTGGCCTTTTGAGTACTATCTCAATAGGGAAAGATTCTGCAGAAGCACAGAAGGCAGTAACTCCTAGTTGTCTCTTTGAAAAGCTCCCCTTTAGTAATCATTAGTTTCACTCACAGATATCAGCATAATTGTTCCCAGGAATTACCTCCACCAAATGGGGACCCAGTCCTCTATCATTAACTTGACAAAGTAGACGATGAAAATATATTTGGGACCAATTTAATTAGCACAGTATATAAATATGTGCTGACAGATTTTCTAAAACTTTGGACTACCACCTTCAGATTCCTTACATTATGTTAGTACTTCTGCAGCACATGCAAGCTAAATGGGCAAATCTATATATATAAAAGTCAAATGGTGTATGTATGTATGCGTGTATGTATGTAAGCTTACTCCTTCCACACCATTTGAGCTAGAGACTTGAAATTTGGTACCGTTAGAGGTCTTGGGGTCCTAATGACCGTAAGAGTCAAAAAAATTTCAAATCTCATCCCTGACGCCCTCCAGGGGTGAAATTCTTTAAAGGCCAATCACATCAGCTGGGCAGCTGCTGTTCTCTGTGACATAGTTCTGATGTCATAATACCCCTTCCAACAGACACCGCACTCGCTCAGCTCTCTGCCCCTCCCCACCTCCGACGGACCCCGGAATCCCTCAGCTCTCTGCCCCCTGCCCACCTCCGACGGATCCCCGGAATCCCTCAGCTCTCTCCCCCCTCCCCCCTCCAACGGAACCCCGGAATCCTCATCTCTGTGCCCCCTGCCCAACTCCGACGGACCCCGGAATCCCTCAGCTCTCTGCCCCCTGCCCACCTCCGACGGACCCCGGAATCCCTCAGCTCTCTGCCCCCTCCCCCCCTCCGACGGACCCCAGAATCCCTCAGCTCTTTGCTCCCTCCCCACCTCCGACGGACCCGAGTTGGGTTTGGTCGGAGGGTAAGTGAGGTAGGGGTGTCAGGTTTGGTTGGGGGATGAGGTGGGGGTGTCGGGTTTGGTTGGGGGGGTGAGGTGGGGGCGTCGGGTTTGGTTGGGGGGTAAGTTAGCCGGGGGTGTTGGGTTTGGTCTGGGGGGGTGGGAAGGTGTCTGGGGGGGTGAGGGGTGAGGTGTGGGGGTTGGGGTTGGTCAGGGGGTGTTGGGGTTGGCAGGGGTGACGTGGGGGTGTTGGGTTTGGGTGGGGGGGGTGAAAATGTGAGTCGGGGTTGGTCGAGGGGTAAGTGAGGTGGGGGTGTCGGGTTTGGTCGGGGGGTGAGGTGGGGGTGTCAGGTTTGCTCTCTGCCCCCTCCAACGGACCCCGTACTCGCTCAGCTATCTGCCCCCTCCCCACCTCCAACTGACCCGAGCAACGCCGGGTATTTTCGCTAGTCCCTTATAAAATCAAGTCGGTCAGAACTATAGGACTGTGAGCATACATATGCAACACTCTCTTTCCTAAAGAAAATTAATATAGTTCTGTTCATGTTTTCCAAAAACAACTGTTTTCAGTGATACAGACTATGGTGTAGAGGTCTACAGAATTTCACCTTACAACAAATGTACTTTTTGTCTAAGACCTTATACAGTCCTCCAAGTTTTAACTTGAGTGAAATTTTAAAGCCAAAATAACCAGAAAACTGTAAACCTTGTGGGTCAAGGGAGGGGAGGAGAGGAAAGGATTATAAATTAAATGGTTTTCACAATCTAAACTATAGTGTCATGAACAGTGCTGCTATAATATTATTGCTGTAAGTTAAAGTGATCCTTTCTACAATCTTTTTTTCTCTTCGCAGCAGCCTATTTTCAAGAAACAAAGTAGTTTCATTTGAATTGCAAATCCTATCACATATATAGTTTTATTCTTTTGGCTCAGGATGAGTGACAGTGCTATATTAGAGTTAACAAACCTTATCCAGTTTTAAATACATTTCTGGTATTGAAAGCTAACAGAGCTGAAAACTGAATGGGTAAAGGCTCTGCTCTTGTATTCATTCCTTTATGGGAACCCTGAAAGGACCGTATGGAGGGGACCTGATAGAAATTTCTTGTCATTGCTAAATAGAACTCAATCCAAGGTAGAAAAATAAAAGGTTAGCTCTGCCATCTTTTATGTCATTTCATTAGTGGTGGCCAACTCTTTCAAAACTAGGGCCAGGGGCCATGCAGACTGTTTGATTCATCTAGGCCCTGAGCTTAATGGAGTGCAGGCCTCAAGAATCACTGAACCAAACCTCTGAAAGGTTCTGTGTTTCATGAGCACAGCTCCCATACAGTGTGTGGCACCAACAGAAGAAAAAGCGGCAGAAAAATTAGCAACTATCATTAGGCAATACTGCCCCTCCCCCCACTCAAGCATCTTCTAAACCAAGTTCAAACCTTGTATGGAAGATCATCCTCATCTGAGCCCCATGCATTGATTTGCTGTGTGTCTTAGTCTCTATTTCCTCCCCACCTGTGTTTTCAAAAGCTTTATTTGTCATTTTGATCACAGGATAGATTTGAAGTGTATGGCTAGGACAGGGAGTGGCATTATGTGCCAGTGAGAATATTGCTATCATTCATATGTCAGATGTGACAGACGAGGGCATGGTAGCCCAATGGCTGGATTAGTTAATTAACTGTTATATTTAAGAAAGATTTGAAAAGGAGCTACAGTAAGTTAGTTGATAGCATTGTTTTCATCTGACTGTTCTTGGGAGAAAATAAAGCTCAAGGGAAACTGGCATTTGTTTGTTTGTGGTACAGGAAAACTAAAAAATACCCTAGAGAATACACATTATGGTTGAGGTGCACTGTAAAAGCTATTTGAGGGAAGTTTGCACTGTGTCTGCCCTGAAACAAATTTATATTAAAGCTAGTATTATTCAATCTCACATTCAATGCACTCCCCAAAGTTGAGAGAGAGAGAAGAATAGAAGAAATATCAGCTTTAAACATCAGCTCTAAAATTTCAGTCTGCACATATTCTTTGAATTGGCAGGGGACGGAGAGTCTGAAATTCCTGAGTTTATGCCAGTTCTGAAATTGGTTCCCTCAGTAGCTTTACTAAGTGACATACTTTCTCACTGCCTCAGTTTCCTAATTTTAAAATTGAGTTAATGCTCCCCCTGCCTGCAATTCAGAGGGGGTTGTGATGACCAGTTATTTAATGTTTGCACAGGCCTTTGTAATTAAAGAGCTAAGGACTGTTATTACAGGTCTTATATCACTGGTGGAGAAAGTTCTTAATACCTACACTGAGGGTCCACCAAACTTCCCTTATATGTTTGTATAGCTCGGTGGTCACCCGCCCCAGCCCTGAAGGGGTTGAAACAGCCCTGCTGAGGGCTGTGGCTGAAGAAAGCAGCAAGCCTGGACTGATAGGGGAAGCAGCCCCAGGTGGGCCATGCCCCAATCAGGTTACAGCTGGCCCTTATAAAAGGGCTGATAAGCAAGAGCTAAGGCAGTCTCTCTTCAGGGCCAAACAGGGTACCTGAGGTGGAACAGTGCTGGGGGAATAGGCAAGGGAGCTGGGGAACTCCAGCCTAACAACTCCTTAGGATGCAAGCCTGAAGTGAGGCCTAAGGAGGGTGCTGAGGGCTAGGCAAAGGCAGCTGTTCCCAACCCCCCTTGCCTATGATGAATGGCTTTTATACTGCAGTCTGCCTCAGGGTGTGGGAGATTGATGACTGGCAGTAGCCCAGACTGAGACAAGGTGGGGGGGGGGGGGTTCCCCAGGGAGGGGAGACCCAGATGCAGACTGTGGGGTTATTGCAAGGGGGCAGCACCCCAGGTAAGAGGGCAACAGGGTCTGGATGGGACACGGGGCCAGTGGATGGCGAGACACTGGCCTACAGAGGGAGCTCGATGACTGGCATGCTAATTCCTGGACAACCAGCAGGAGGCGCTGTGGGGGTGAGTCAACACACAGCTACAATTATCAACAATTGTGCTGTGACAGAGTACTGTTCTGCAGAATGTAGTGGGGGCTACCTCTAATTATTTACATCTTTGGAGTAGTCCATCCATTCTCAAGGAATTCATGATTAAACAAATCACAGGGTATTCCAGTTCATGGACATGGATGGCATCTAATTGTGATTTTATGAAGATGTTTAATGTGCCTTCAAAGTTAACCTTTTATTAAGCAATTGTGCTTGACTCAAAGTGCTCTAATAAAGAATTCCATGGATGCAGTCTTAAGGTTTGAGCAGGGCAAAGGCCATTTTAGAGCCATACTTGTATCAGTTTGAACTTTTTAAAGTCATTTTGGGGTTTGAGATTCAGTGTTCAACATCTGCCAAATTTGCAAATAAAAATGTAAAATGTCCCATAACTAAGAATCTCACAAAGTTATATGAAGTGACAGTCACTGTTTTAATTAAATTAATCAACCTAGACATCAGTGTAAAGAAGTGGTCACTTTCAAATCCATGGGCCATTAACTTCTGTGGGATCAAGATTGGCCCTACCTGAAAAAATGTTGTAACATACCACATATAGTTCCTGTTTCTGAAAGGTTGGTCACCTTTAACTTCTTTGCACTTAACTCTTAATAGCTGTTAGCTGAGCAAGCAGACACTTGCCCAACACTAGTCTCTACCATTTTCAGTACTGTCATCCACTGTAAAATCACGTTCTAGGGATGGATTAGCCAAACATCAAATTTGGCAAAATAGCCCAAATATCAGCCAAACAGTATTTAACAAGCAAATTTGGCAATCATATTGGCCATTATGTGGGCCAATCTGCATTTAGTTTACCAATCACCATACAAGTCATTGTTTGGGAGTACATCTTCCCAAGAGGAGACTATGGGTATGTCTGCAGTGCAGCTAAAAACCAATGGTTGCTCCGAGCCAGCTGATCTGGGCTCACAGGGCTGTTTGAATGTCTACATTACAGTTAGGCTTAGGCTGGAACCTGAGTTCTAGGTCCAGGGGGTTGGGCTCCAACCTAAGCATCTACACAGCAATTAAACATTTCCTGAGCCCATGACCAAGTCAGCGGGCACAGGCCAGCTGCAGGCATTTAATTGCAATGTAAACATCCCAAGAAACAAGCAGCTGCCTAGCCTAATGTTCTCTGCTTCAACAGTGAGTTTCCAAGGCAAGGAATCTGTTGTAGTCCCTGCCTTCAGGGCTAACTCACTTCTGTGCTTCCCTGACTATGAGCATTTGGGAGGAAAAGTGATCCCAGCTGAAAGAAGTGACTTTCTTTACCCACACAGACTTAGAGCCAGGTGGAAAGTCATTAATAATACTGTTTTACTAATAAAATACTGCAAGACAGTAGGTTTGCACACATCACTTTTTTTTTTACACCATGTCTCAATTTTGTAGTTTGTGGGTTTCTGGGAGATGAATGACAGATGTAGCAAGTCATTTCAGCTGCCAAAACAAATGTTTGTCATTCTAGTCATTGTTCAATGGCTTTGACTAAGCAGATCCAGGATGTTAGTACAAGGTGAAATTCTGCCCTCATAATGTATTTACATTTTGCAAACATCTCAGTGAAGGAAGAACACTCAGGCATGAACACAGAACCAGCTTTCTCTCAGTCAGTGAAATGTATAGAAGAAATGGAGAAGCCCCATTATGTTGCACAGTCTATCTCCGCTAATTTAGGATTGTTCCCTACAACAGATTGGTACATGCAGTCTGGTTTTAAGTCCAATGAAGCTTTGTATAGTGATGGGAATGCTGCTGCTTCCTATTGGAGATTACTCCTAAGCCTGCTAGGGCCAATTCCTAATGTTATCTTCATCGTATGACACCCACATTTTCCTATTCTTCAACCCATCATCTCCCCCCCCCCATAGTACCTTAAATAATGCCATCTCACTCTGTGGTGTTTAGAGTCTTCAGATAGCTGTAAATTGTTCTGTTGTATAGGTTTGTCATTGTCATACAGATACTTAGTTCTTTTTAATCAAAATGTCAATCACCCAATTATGGGCCTAACTGTGACTTTTCCATGAGCCCTGATTAGGGAAGGAAGGGAGGCAGACCTATAACCAGACTTTGATTCCATAAGTATCTTCTTTCCCTTCCATGCAGGTGCATAGGCAGAAGTAAGGAGTTGGACTTCTTCTGAGACACAATCTGGTCTCTGATTTCCCATAGCACTAGTGAGGAAAGTAATCTGGGAGCCTCACCAACTACATGATGGCTAAAAGTGGTGTATAAAATAATGAATGGACCGAGGATGCAACCATATATACACACACAAGAGAATAGGGGGACAGTCAATGAAACTGAAAGGCAACTAATTTATTCGTTTAATATTGTTAAAACAAATTACTATTTATGTTACATAATATATAGTTAACGTGCTGCCACAGTATTACTGAAACAAAGAGCTTAGTACGAGTCCAAAATTTAGACATTTCTGTGACAGAAAAACCAAACACAAGCTGCTTGGCCCATTTCAAATTTGAACTTCACCTTTTTTGATACACTCTTTCTATGAAGCCAACAGGGCTATTCTTCCTACTCCTGTACATAACCACTCCCCACTGCAGGTATACAGGATATACTCACTTTGGTCATGTAATTTTAACTGTGTAATCAAAATATGCATATGTCTATATGGCATAGCTGTGAGATCTGTTACCCTACTCCCCTGTTTTTTATTCCTTCAGTTATAAAGTCATATCCAAAATGAGATTGTAAAATCTTTGGGTCAAGGACTATGGGTGAAAAAATCACTCTCCCATTGAAGTAGTGCAAAATGCCCACTGACTTCAATGGGACCAAGAGTTTTCTCTGTCTGTACATTTGTTGTTTTAAACACACTTTTCCATGCTCTAAAAGTAAGAATAATTATATATTCCAGTGTTGGGTTCTGCTGCTACTGAGCTCTAGAAGAGCTAACATTCCTTTTTAACACTAATAATCTTCATTAGCACTCACTGTTTTTAAAAGCCTTATTTTTCTTCATCCCAAAACTATGCTGAGAGTAATTGGCCTTAGTGACCACTTTCTTTTAAAAAGCTGCTGCTGCTACTTCCTTTCAGTAGGAAATGATCCACGTGAGAGGCAGGATACAGTTCAGATTTTTAAAATAACACTTCTCCCACTCTAATGTGGAATAATCCTCCATTATTTTTATAGCTGACAAGGGAAGTTAAAATTTATTCCAAGTTTTCATTCTCTTATAATTAACATTTTATCTATTCCATTTGACCTGTCTTACATGCCAAATAAAGAATGGCTTCACTTGAATGGACATGTCTATATAACAGAACTATGTAACTTACCTTTATTTGATAAAGTGAAATAGTATTAGCTTCCTCCATGGAAAAGCAGACTCTGAAACATAGAGAAGGGAAAATTTTAGTCCAGCAGAAGTGAAAAGAAATAAATCTTATGCGGGAGAAGAGAAGGTTTGTTTTTAAATTTAAAGTAATGTCACATGAATGGGCAAGACCACCCTTCTAAAAATGGAAAAACCTTCAAAAACTACAGTGGCTGTTTATGAATTTCTTCATCTAAGCATCTTAGAGAAGTCCCGGTGTGAAGCAGGATTTGGATCCAGAGAAAACAAACAATAGAGAGAGCAAGTGATGCACATAGGTGGGGATGTAAAAATTCATCCCTGAGCTGGGAAAGAGTAAAAAGAATTGGAAAAAAAAAAGAGCTATAGCAAGTTATTTTTCAAAGACTCAAAATTAATGAACTCACATGACCCATAACAAATCATTCATATTATGTCACATGAAATTCAGTATTCTTTTCTGCCCCAACTAGATTCCAGTGCTCTATACAATTCATATTGTATATTCCGTTGTTTTCAGACACCCCCATTCACTGAGTATCTTCTATGATGTTGAGTGCCTGCAACACTCACTGATATCAAAGGGAACTGATTGAGGGTACTCAGTTATAGAGCTTTGTTTTGGTTTGCTGACAATTCTGGAAAATGGAAAAAATATTGCTTCAGGTTGAACCAAAACCAAAATTACTTTGATTAGTTTGGTGAATTGAAAAGTAAAAAAAAAGGGGAGTTGGTCAAGTTAAACATTTCATTTCAATTTTGAGCCCTCAAATAAGTTTTTAGATGATTTTTAGTAAAAATGAAGGAAATTTCTAAACAAAAAATCATCTTAAATCAAACAATCAACACATTGTTTAGAAAATGTCAGAATGAACATTTCAATTTTCTAGATATTTTAATTTTTTTCAGCCAAAACAATTTAGTGAAACCAAAAGAAATTCAAAAAACATTTTTGTGTTGCTGAATTTACATTTTCACCAAAATGTTTCAGCTGAAAAATTTCAACCAGCTCTGCTTAGCACCTCTCCAGGCAACCAGTGCCCATAAGGAATATTATATTTCATTTCACAGATATTAATTATTTATTTACAGTGTGGCAATGCCTACAAGTCTCAGTCATGGACCAAGACACTATTGTGCTAAGTTGTGAACATAGAATAACACAGTGGCCCTGACCCAAAAAGCTTACAATCTACAGGACTTCACTTCTTTTCTTCCCGGAGCTATACATTAAGGACTGGTAGAACAGTTAGTGAAAGGCACAAATATGATTCTAAAAGGTCTTAAATTTATCTGCTGTAAGTAGCATTGTTGTAGCCGAATTAGGGCCTAGATATTAGAGAGACTAACAGAAATTGGTCAAATAAAAGATATTATTTTACCCACCTTGTTCCTGTTAAATTTAGCTGTCAAGTGGAGCTCCTATTGAAGACTGTCCAGGACTCAGAACACAGTAGGGTATATGAATAAAACTTTCTTTTCAAAATTCATGCAACAGTGTGTGTGCAGCTCACAAATAAATTAGTGGGACATTATGGATAGCCTCCTGGATCAATTAAAATGTAGTCTCATTTTTCACTACTTCCCTCTAATCCAACTATGGATTGGATAAATTGCATCTTGGCAGGTGACTGCAGAAGGCAAATCTGTGTTTAGGACACTGGAAAAATTGTGAAAAAATCATTTTAAACCACTAACCACAGGATATCATCATGTGCCAAAGGGATCATGCAAATTTTTAAATAACCATTGCATGAAAAAATGCTTTCTCCTTGCCAAATACTATCTCACTTTATTTAACACGTTGTAGCTTGTGGAAAATAAAAGCTGGTTTTTAATCATTAATTTATTCTATGCATTTCACAGAGCTATATATACATATATATTCACACACATACATATCTACACAAATACACATGCATGATATACCAAAATGATGGCAATATTTAAAAATATGCTTGTTAGCTTCATTTTTTCCAGCTTAACAAAATGAAGGTTTTATGTGTTTTCATGTATCCTACAGTCATGCTCTTCTCAGATTATTGAGAAATACTACAAATGAAGGACTAAAAAATCTCCTAAAAAAATATTTGTGAGGAATGAAAAATAACCTCAGGAAGTTAGACTGACACCCTTGGAATGCAGAGATCAAAGGTCTATTTTCACTATTTTTATTATAAACAAAAGAGACCGATACAATTGCAGTGGCATCACTGGGGGAAGCAAAGGGAGGGGACAGAGAACAGCTGGAGAGCTGAAAAATTCACAGATTACTTGATAGCTTTCAGTATAACCCTCGTGTACTCTTCCCATCTCCATGGCAATGAAAATACCTCAGGCCTCTGAACCAGGAGCTTGTATCTCAAAACATTATAAACTTTGAAGAGTGGTTAAAATTCCCCTACATGAAGTAAAATTTGTATTTCTAAA
This sequence comes from Sternotherus odoratus, assembly GCA_032164245.1. Taxonomy (NCBI): domain Eukaryota; kingdom Metazoa; phylum Chordata; order Testudines; family Kinosternidae; genus Sternotherus; species Sternotherus odoratus. Next base: position 36,371,021 of record JAVMKO010000004.1, read on the forward strand.
TGTTTCCTTGAAAAAAACCCAGAAGATGAAATAATAGAATGATCTCAGTTCCATGACAAAGCAAACCAACGGGGAACTCTTTCATTTTAAACATTAAGAGCCTCAATCATAGCTAGCATATAGAGATAAGGCATTTACACCCCAACATGAGAGCTCATTCAAACTATTTCTTGTGTTCATCGCTATTGGGAGTTCACAGCAGCCACTGAGATTATTTCACTTGATTTGATTCCTTTCCCATTCTCTATGGTTCATTTACCAAGTCTGTACAAGGATATTAATGTCCTTGGGGGAGAGTATTTATACTAACAAAAACTAATGCCAGATAACACAAAATGAAACCATTACCACCACACTAGGAGTTCCTTCACAGCACTTCACAAATGATCTCACCAAGACTATCTTGTAGGGCAAGGAGGTGAAGTGATTTTCCATGCTGCCTTTCCCATATCTCTGAACCCGACAGAGGACAAATGATGGATAAGGACCCCCTACATAGTGGGTGTTATTAGATCAGGATCTTCTTAACAGCCTGATATTAGTTTGTTTTGATGTAATTTAGATGGAAAGTGAGGATGTGACTTCATGCTTCTTAGCTAATGGCTGCTGCTCTCCTAATATGGCTGCATACAAAGGCCTTATCCTTACAGATCAGTAACTGGTTAAAAGATAGGAAATGAAGTGGAATAAATGGCCAGTTTTCAGAATGGAGGAAAGTAAATAAAGGTGTCTCCCAGGTATCTTTATTGGGACCACTACTGTTCAACATATTCATAAATGAACTGGAAAAAGGGAAACGGTAAAATAGCAACATTTGCAAATAATACAAAACTACTCAAGATAGTTAAGTTCAAAGCAGACTGAGAAGATGAAAGTCAATGTTGATGAATGCAAAGTAATGCACATTGGAAAACATTATACATATAAAATGATGGGGCCTAAATTAGTTGTTACCACTGTAGAAAGAGATCTTGGAGTTCTTGTGGATTGTTCTTTGAAACCATCTACTTAATGTGCAGCAAAAAAAAAAAAAAAAAAAACCCTAACAGAATATTGGGAATCATTAGGAAAGGGATGGATAATAAGACAGAAAAAAATATTTCCTCTATATAAATCCAAGGTACCCCCACACCTTGAAACTGAATGCAGATGTTGGTGCCCCTGCTCCAAAAATATATATTGGAATTGGAAAAGGTACAGAGAAGAGCAACAGAAATGATTAGGGGTATGGAACAACTTCCATATTAGGAAAGATGAATAAGATTGTTGACTTTTCAGCTTGGAAAAGAGCTGATTAAGGGGGGATGTGATAGGGTTCTATAAAATCATGAACAAGGAATGTTATTTACTTCTCATAACACAAGAACTAGGGGTCACCAAATGAAATTAATAGGCAGCAGGTTTAGAACAAAACAAAGGAAATATTTCTCCACACAACGCAGAGTCAACCTGTTGAACTCTTTGCTAGAGAATGTTGTGAAGGCCAAGACTATAACAGGGTTCAAAAAAACTACTAATTAAAGTTCACTTAAGATAGGATACGTCCCTCAATGGGCAGGGATGGTCTGACCCAATATGGCCATTCTTATGTTCTTACGTACTTTCAAAAATGCATGTTTTAGCCTCTCTTAGCTGTAAAGTGGGATTACAATATTCCAGCCTCACAAGGGTGGTGTGGATCTGAATGTATTGTTTTTTAAAGGGTCTAAACCCCTTTGAAAGGCATTATAAAAAACAAATTATTATCATTATGTATTGTATGTTGTATAATCCTTATTCATAATCGTATAAATACACAATCACGATTAGAGCTTCGGAACAGAGACGTCAAATTAATTCAGTTTTGTTAGTGGAAATACAAATTTATTCTTGGGGGGTGGGGTGGAGAAAGGATTCTTCCACTGTGCTCTTTAGGCGCTCTCTGACCATGAACCCTTTTATACAAAAACACAAATTTGCAAACCATCTATTTTTTAATTAAAATATCAACAAAAAAGGCAGTGGGTAATCCAGTGTTCACTATGAAGAGTGAGAACATGACCTAAATTTCATATCATTTTAGAGCTTATTTGCTAAATTCTTTGGTTTTTTTCAGTCATGGCACTAGCATTTTCTTTAGTCACTGCACTTCACCACAACTGTGGCACAAAACAGGGACTTTCCATTATGCAGACAGCATGTAGCTGTCCTCACTTTAGTTTACCCCGTAAATGCAAATATTCTGAGAATTGAAATATATGCTTTACACTCATTTTATTTTTATTTTTTCTCATACCCTACTTCTGCAATAACTAGGTTGTCAGTTCTATACAATGTAAATTGGATCTTCAAGGAAAAATCAAGTACGCTTCTGAAATGTCATGTTTAGCTACAGGTCTTTAATTACACTCTCAAGGATTCACATTGTAACTCATTGTTACAATCTCTAGTGCAGGACAGAATGTGCTACCAACAATATATATTTTTTCATAGCGAAGATAAAAAATGAGTCTAAAATGAGAAAACTAAAACACCTAATTTACAAATGAATCTCAGCAGTTATTAGCACCTTAGATTCAGAATCTCAACATATTTAGCAATAATTAATTTGCCTCTGAACCAAAACCTCCCTGTAAATTATCTATTATATTAATTTTACCAATGGATATCTGGATTAACAAACAGAGATTAAAAGACCTCCCCTCTGTACACATTTGCTTAACTAGGAGTAGAAACCAGAAGTCCTTTACTCTAACCACTAGAGAGCACTCCCACTACTATGTAAGCAACACTGAAATCCCAAACAAGCCATGTATAATGACCATGTTCTTTATTTAGTGTAACTCAGAGATTGTCACATGTGCACATAATACTAGGATTATACTTTACCGAGGAAACACCTATATATAAAAACTTTGTATTTAATTAATCCTTTGAGCATATTTTCTTCTAGTTTTTTGTTTTTGTTTGTTTCTGTGTGTGTGCATGGCTATCTGTATTTCAGAATTTTTAATTCACACATGAATGTTTCACTCAAATGGGATTGAGGAAAACATAAAGGTTTATTAAACTGAATTCTGCTGAATTCTACTGAAGATAAATCTTCCAGATGGATCATTATTCCTCAAGCTTGTACAAATTCTTCCCTTCAAAATTAATTTAAAATAATCGGATTTCTAATTTGAGAAAGATTAAAAATAAAGTATGTTGACATTCAATGGAGAAAGTCAACATTTTAATTTAAGCTTTCATTTCAAACTGCATATATGCAACTGATACTAGGCTGATAAATAGGAATGTTAGAGTAGGAGAGAATTAATGCAGAGATAGCCTGAGGGTTACATTTGGTGTTTGGTATATTATTTTGAGCACCATGACTGGGGGAAAAAAGGTTGCAAGGTCATTGTATGGCTTTGAAACACCATATGAGCATTGTTTCTAGCATTTCCTGTGAGTAGCAGAGTGCCAGTGACTGAATATCATGGTGCCTCTTTGAGGCAACAAAGGAAAATTATAATTCCAAATGAGTTCAAAGGGAATTGTGCGCACTAATTAGGCTGATTTGTTTTCCAACAACCATTCCTGTATATTCTAGGCAGAGGGTTACTATATTCTTACTGTTACATTTTCAAAAGTGCATGCCGGATGTAGTTAGCTGTGTTGGTTCCATTTGCATCATTGATATTCAAGCAGTTATATCTCCAACACTGCTCTGAACATTTTCTTTTTCTTACTTGTAATGAGAGAATTCCAAAAGCAAAACCACAACCTAATTTTTTGACAATGTGAGTTTTAGAACTTTAAAAATAATGATTTATTGACACTTCTGTGCTATTCAGTTTTTTCTTTAACAGAATTAACTAGGTCTATATTATGTTCCCCCTTCTGTAGCTATATTGTAGCAAAAGCACAGGGAGCCTTTCTTCACAGGTATACATATTCAAGAGACCAGAAATTGGGAGAGATTTTCAAATGCACAAATGACCATTGGTGCCCAGCTCCCATTGGAAGTTAATGTTAGGTGCCTAGCTCTTACTTGTGCCTTTGAAAATCTCCTATATAATATGGATTTTAATAGTGATCAGTGTCAGGTGGGCAGCTAGTGATATGTTTCTGGGTTGGGTGAAGAAAGGCTAGAGCTCCACACCCTTTTGCACTGGGATGAGTGCTAGGTCTAGGTTCTGAAGATAATTAAGCCTCTTAAAGGCATAATATCTCCAGGGACCACTATCATCTATCTGCCAGTTTCTCACTACAAAGAGATTCGGTATTAATTGCACGCTTTTCTTTCTGGTTTCTTTCTGTAAATGCTCAGTTCATAATTGACAGTTGGGATATTAACCTGCTTTGGGCTCTTAATCTTTTCTTCGTCTGTCTTCTTGAGGGTAGCAGTTATTGTTTCTATAAAGATGAAATGGTTCCATAGTGTTTATCCTACATCTCCATTTTCCTTCATTTTCCATATCTAGCCCATCTGCTCTTGAAGCTTGTAGTCTCACCTGAAGATGAGTCCTTTGGGGCTAAAGACCTATGAGGCTGGAATTATGTTGCATCTCTACATCCAAATTAGCCAGTCATGTATTTATGAATAATTACATCAACTGGCTGAAACCAACAAGGAAACAAGACAAACACAACCAGGAAGAATTAATCAAGTTGCACACTGTATGAATCATTATTGAGCGGTAGAGTTACTCAAAATTCTGTGAATGATATTTTTTTAATCAAAAATGGCCTTTTTCAAAAATGAAAATTTCTCAAAGAAAATAATTGGTTTGAAAATTTTCAGGATGGATTCTTTGTGGGTTTTTACAAAAACTGGGGGAAAATCATTTTTATATTTCCCCCCTTTTTCAGTGGTAATATGGAAAAATGAAGAAAAGAGGGAACAAAGAGGATAAAATTAAGAACAAAGCACAGCTCAAGAATTTTTGGTAACAAGTTTTCTCTATTTTAGAACTTCGTACTTTTTGAAAACTTCAAAATGAAAATGGTTTTAGATGTTCTAAAAAGTGTGAAATTTATTTGTAGGTTTTCAACCAACTTTATTTCCAAGCTATATCTAACTGCATTTCATTTTAAGTTCTGTTTCTAACTGAATATTTCAGACTGTAGAAGTGCAATAATCACACAGTCACCACACTTCTTAAAGTTCCATAAACTTCCTGTACCTTCTTTCAGTGATTTCAGCTGCCATGCAAAACCAAAATCCTTCATCCTTTCTTCTGGCACAGAAATCCACATGCTCCTAGTATATAAACTAACCTGTATGGTATAATTCTGAGTACCTGGATCCATCAGGAATTATACGTTAGAGCAGTTGTTGCTGCTTCATTTGAGCCTTCTGCTGTTCTGAGAAAATCCCTGTCAGCAGTCACCCATTCACTACTAGGATAACTTTTTGGGTGTTCTAAGATTATACATTCTGTCTGCAGCTAACCTCGATTTTTTCAGTTTGCCTTCTCAGCAATTAACTCCTACTCAGCCTGCTTTGCGTGTTCACACATCTTGCTCTCTTTACTCTGTTGCTGATTGAGAATTCAAAGTTATTGGCCTACATTCTTAAGTATTCAGGGCCTACTTCTGCAACCTGTTGAATACAGAAAGGCAGCATATCCTAGAAGTTATACGTAATGGGAGTTAGGAGACCAGGTTACTGTTCCTACTGGTGAAACTGAGCAAGTCATTTAATCTCTCTGTGCCTCTGTTTCTCCACACAGCTTTTACCTGGTCTATTTTGTTTGTAAGTTCTTCTGGGCAGGGACCATCTCTTACTAAGTATTTGTACAGTGTCTAACACAATGGGGCCTCAATTTCAGTTAGAGATTTGAGGCTGGATTAATAGAACTATGAATAATAATAACAATAACTCTCTCTACAACAATGGATAGGGGACATTCAATCTCACAGAAATTAATGATTTTTATAATTTAGACATAAATATGTCCTCTCTTATTTGATAATAATATAAGGCTGAAAAGACCTAACAAACTGGAATCATAGAACAGTGGAAGTTTGGTACAGAAAAGAGCTACATTAAAGCATATAATCTATCCCTGGAGGTACAGGATTCTTCCTCACAGAGTATTTTTAGTTAGAGTGAAAATTATAACTTTCCAATTGCTAAAGGGAAATTTTCAAGTTTTGGTTTTTATTTTTTTTCACTGGTTGTCCTGAGGTTGTTTTGGGTTATTTTTTTTTTGTTTGTTTGGTTGGTTTTTTGCAGCACTTATGATTCACTTTTCAACACACGACTGTATGTTCCAGGGAGGGTTATTAATATCAACACAGTATTTCAAATGCTAAAGACTAGGTGAAAAACAAAAAACAATGAGCATGCAAGATGGGTTTTCAAATAGAGCATCCCAGACTCTGTCATAGTTCCATCCCTTTTCTTCTGCACAAGTGGTAGAACAAGGAATCCAGTTGCATTGGCATAAAGCCAGAAAACCCAAATAGAGCAGGATGGGGGAAAGGGTTTGTCCCACAAGAATTTGAGATTTTCAAAATTTGTCCCATCTTAAATTGGTACAAAAAGTCAAAATCTCAAATGTTTTCAAACAGAAAATCCAAGAAGAAATTTGGTTAGGATCAATTGAAATGTTTTGTTCTAATAATTTTAAAACATTGTATTTCAAAATTTGACATTTTATAAAAAAATTACAGCCAGCTCTAGAGGTATGCCAGTCTCCTACTCTTCTGGTGTACAGAGCATGTTAAGCTCTGGAAGTGGTGGTAATGGGGAAGAAACACTAATTCACAGCTGATATATAGCCCCTTAGTGGCTATAGCCAGCAGTGGTAATTTAGAGTAGGCCCTAGGCTGCTCTAACTTATGTTGCTGCCAGAGCTTGCACAGTTTGAAATTAGGGATGGAACTATCTCCCTGATAGCTCCCTCTTCTCTCCGATGCTGAGCATATCTTGGCAAAGGAGAAAATCTGGCCCAGAATATTCAGAATTGGATAGAGATGTAAATAAGATGGGTGGTATAAAAGATTATTTAAATTAACACATTAAATGATAGGGTTAAAAAAGTAAAATACATGAAGAGTTTTATTTATTTTTTCATTGTGGTCATGTCCAACGTCCTCAGTTAGAACTGTGGTGCCCCATTGTGTTAGATGCCTTTGAAATGCAAAGGAAGACATAGTCCTAACAATGAAAAATTTGCAGTCTAACAAAAAACATTACCTAACAGCCTCTCAATTAAAATTAGTATCCTGTACAAATGGTACATATAATATAATGAATGTATGATTTCACTCTCATAAAAATACTGTGAGTTCCCTTCAGGACTAATGAGTTTGATGTGCACCCAGATAATAGCTGAACTAATATTAAATGTTGAAACCTTAACTGTCATGTCTTTAGCCATTTAAAATTATATGGAATATATTTAGAGGTGCCTTTGAAGCATAATATTTAATAATGAAATAGATAACAAGGCCAACATTTTCCAACGTAGCACCTCCATTAAAGTGATTGCATTTTCAGAGGTGCTGAGAACCTGCCCTGTCCCATTACCATCTGGATTCCTTATTTTTACATACAGCACAGAAAATATCAGCCCAAGTCTTGATACTATGATTAAAAATAAATAAATAGATTTGAAGAACACTGAATGCCACCTACCCTAATTTTGGGGAGGTTTCTCTCAGGCTTAACAGGTACTAAGGTGCCAGGCTGATTGGAGAGAAAGTATGGCACCTTGCATACTGTACAATTATTCAGCTCAGTCAGATTCTGGTCAGGTTTTTGGAAAAATCCAGTTCATATTGGCCATGCTCAGAGGCTTACCACAAGTACTGTACTACCATGCCATTTCCATATGAGGCACTATGTCCTAGAACTAGCATAGTCACTCATAATTGTACTTTGAAATGTAACCTTATATCCCTATTATTAACTACTTTTACTTCTCTAAGACAATGAGATCTGGATTTTGCATGACTTTCTGAATTTATTTATTAGATGTATAAAAATCACCCTTAGAGTGTTATTTTGTAGCTAAAAAAACTTACGTTGGTTATTCCAATTAGCATATGTGGAATACATCACAGTCTGGAGGCGTATACATGCCATAATGCTTCCCCCTTCCCCTGGCCCTTTGGACAACATGAGCATCTGAGTTATTGAGATAGATGACTAAACCCTCCCCTATTTTATGAAGAATGGGTGTTAAATTTAAGTCACTGGACTGGGACTCAACTAAGTCAGGTCAGGTCAATCCCTGGCTGTAAACAACTGCAATGGTTCCCCTCCCACACACAACTCAATAAATAATTAAGATTTTCACAGAATTTCATTAAAGTCAAGCAAATAATTCATTATGGCAATAAAAGAAAAATGCAGCATTTAATGAAAATGATAGTGTAATACCTCACCAGTTTGAAAACCTGAATAGTACCTATTCCAATATATCCAGCTATACACATCTCCACAAGCGGTTTAAAATAAAATCTAAAATACCCCCCAAAACTCATTCCAGCCTTTTATTCCTCCAGCATAAATCCTCTAAAGACAGATTAAATAAATCATGGTTATCATTATTTTTGTACTATTCTAATTTGAAAAAAAACTCATGATCCTGTTTATTACAACCTCCTTTTCTTTTATTCTGAAATGTACTTGGATTGACTTAAAAGAGAACTATAACATATAGTCTATTGGATTAAATGGGAAGAAGAGGAAGGATAGATTACTATTGAAAATAATTTATTTCCCTTTGTATCGGCTGTACACTAGTTGAATAACAAATAAACAAGGTTGCTAGGGTTTTATTCCCAATAATACTTTAGGATTAAAGGACAAAGTGTGAAGAAGGGATTGTTGGGATAAATAGGGAATGAAAATCTTACCAAAAATTGAGATGGAATGCATGTTAGGAAGTTGCTGACATCTACTGAAATCTGATAGCAAACAGTTTGGATAGTGGCATCAAATGCAAGTTAGGATTTCAAATCCAGGATATTTTGTAACCAGCACTAAAACAAAGTGTGGCATTTCTAAATGGTTGATACCAATCAAGATGGATTTTGTCTTTGGTTAGGTGGTATAGATTTTTCTATCAAGATGGGAAGAATAGAAAGTAGCTACTGATTAGTTGATATATTGTATTTCTAGTCTTGAAGATAAAAACACTCCAAAAGGGAAGTAACATTGACAACCACAGATATACTTGTATCCTGTTAAGAATTTCCTTGAAGGTGTGATCTCTAGCAGAAATAACGATATATTTCAGGGAAGCAGAAAAATGTAACCACGTGCTTGCTTTGAGATTCTCCTTTACGTAGCAGAGTTGATCTTTCAAAATGGACTGGAAATTTATATAGATAATGAGAATATCCAGTTATATTATATAGATTTTTTTAATGGGAAGGTCACCTGCCACCTGCCAAAAGGCATAATCTCTGACTGAAGGGGAATAAGAAATATCCCTGTATGGCAGTTTATTCCATTAAGAGATTTCCTGCATTTTTTTTCTGAAGCATCTGCCCAGTTGAAGATAGGACACTAGACTAGACCATCCACTTGGCTGACATAATATTTCAATTCCTATGTTTAAGATTAAAAAAAAATCTTAAGTAATTAGCATGGGAAATGAAAGGAAAACTATTTAAACTTGTGGAGGGGAAGGTTTTACTTTCTAAATAGAAATGAAACTTCAGGAAGTGCCTTTGTCAGTCCAAGTAAGTCTTTGACAGTAACATGTAACCTCTGTCCTTGACCCAGTAAGTCTAAACTGTGCTTTAATTGGTCTGTCTGCAGAGCTATGAAAAAATTCTCCTTGTGTACTGTAAAATAAAATGTATATATTTCATACAGCTGGGAAACAGAATATCTGCTATTCAGGGCTGCTGGCAGCACAACAGAGCATTTGTCTTGTTAAACCCCATGAAACCATCCCTTTTTTTCCAGTCATGCATTTGGGTGCACCAAAGAAGCCAAAACTATAAAAGTAAACAAGTGGGGAACATAATCACTGGAAAACTAGAAAGACATAAATCATTCTAAGCAGAAGTGTAACATTGAGTAGAAATAGTCCTAACCTGTCCTGTTGTTTGTGCGGATACAGACTAACATGGCTGCTACTCTGAAACCTTTTTTAAACCAGGCACTGGCCAATCTAGCAGAACTAAGACAAAGATACAAATCACCTTTTTTTCTTGGCTTGCAGATTTTTATCAACCTTTCTTCTCTGCCTTCATCCACAAGGCTGGTAGCAAGAGATCAAATGGCCTTTCTAAATTGATCTGTAATTAAAATTGCACTACAACCCAAGGCCTTGTTCATATGACAATCTATTATCAAATATATACCAAAACATGAAGGGAACTATATGGAAAAAATATCCTAAATGAACATGTTTCATCCATAATTCACAAAAGTTCCCCACTCAATGCAACAGTCATTTACTTATCGAAGTGGCCCTTACAACCAATATATGGTCTTTCATTAGAAGATATTGGAATATGCTAAATATATGGAGCATATTCACAGAAAGAAAAGTAGGAAAATGTTTAAAGGTTACAAGAAGGGAACAGTAATGTATGGTACACACATGTTTGTACCGTACTGGAGCCCATATACTCTCACCACTAAAATCTTTGTACTCTCTGCGACCACTTATTATGAAGCATAGAATTTACTATTATGAATAATCCCATTAAAGTTTGGGAGGTTTTAGCCAGTGCACCTGTGTAGACATTGACCCACTGGCTGAATCTTCTTCTGCCCTTATTATACTTCCACCAGCAAACCAACTCCCACAGCTAAGGAGATTCAAGCATTGTTCTGCATCCTAAGCACAGGGGTAGGGAAACTTTTCTTCACAGTCTTTTCACAGCCTTCCTCTCTGTAGAAGACCACATCAATCCCACTTTTTAAAGCTACATTTCAGCCGCCCTCCACTATTCCCTTTCCCCTCCCCTCATTCCCGGCTTTAAAAGTAGGAGTATTTTGGAGAACAAGAATCAAAGAATTTAAGATCATGTAGAGAGGAATGTTTTCAAAGCGCTATTTTGTTCTGACTCTCTCTTTCATCTGTATTATCCCTTAACCCTCACTGAACTGATCCATGAGGCTACCTTTCTTCCTCCTTTAACTTTCTAAGACCCCCATCTTCTCAGACACCTACAAGAAATCTGACAACTATTAATGGTTAGATTAAGGGGATATTGCATATGCTTGATTTGTAGTATTTTTTTTAATTGTATAGCTAACTGATGTATATTGGCATTGCTTCTATTTTGATTCTTCCATGCAGCCCTTTATTTGCTGATGACCGGGAAGGAAATGGAACGGAAAACACATGTGCCTTTCATCATCCTAATGACATTGCTTGTATATTTTATCTCTTCCCTCCCCCCTTTGCTGTTTCTTGTTTTGTTAATTGGTAAGCTCCTCAGGGTAGGGACTCTCTCACTATGCATTTGTACTATGTCCAGTACACTAGGGTACAGACCCTCATGGGGTCTTTGAGCATTACTGTAATACCAATAATAATATTCTGTGAAAACTAATATCAGCAACTCTCTGGCTCTCACTTTCTCCATCTGTAAAATGGATATGAGTAAATTTACCAATGTCACGGGTAGTCTGCATGAACTAGATAAAATTTGTAAACCACTTCAAATAAGTACAAACACCTATGCATGTTAAAAAAAAATTATGTGAGTTAGTCAATAGGACTACTCCCAGGAATAAAGTTATAGAATCAAGGCCCAATTTCTGAATCTTAGTTGAAATCAGCAGATAGCAAGTTTTCATAAATGGGAAGTGAGACATTTTCATCTGTGAAACATTGCTAACATTAATTAGAAGTGAAACTGCTTTTTTTCCCCACTTGTAATTCAAAGGTGCTTGACAGAAGAGAGCAGAAAAATACAGAGCCCAGAAGAGTACTTTATCTGAGATGGTGTTGCTGGAACTACAGGTCATGGGGGTGCTGCCTCACCCACTGACTTGAAATAGTAATAACACCAAATTCAGCACCCCTACTATAAAAATTGTTCCAGTACCCCGATCTGAGATATCTCCCAAAGCAAGCAAGCCTGATTACCACATTTAACCCATTACACAGAACTGAAGTAGCAATGGAGGTGTTAAAAATATGAACCTTAACAGTCTCTCTCCCACACAGAATTCAGCACTAAGTGGGATACCATGGTGTTATGGTGAAAACAGGACAAGTGATAAAATAAACCATCCCAGTGATTCTGACTGGAACTCGTTTATCACTGTCTAATATGCAAGTGTAAACCACTGATATTAATGCACCTTAGATGATCACTATGATATGAAATCTTTTAGTCTATGTTGCTATATCTGTATTATATGAATTAGTGACATGATTCAGAAAGAAATGATCTGGAAAACTAATTTTAAAAAAGCAAACTCCATTTGCTTTGGAGCATCAAATACAAAGCCAGATGTTATTGCCAGATGTCAATGAATTATTTTTCATAAGCCATGATTTACAGTTATGTACTCTCCATTTATCACCTCAGATGGGAACACTTAATTTGACAGCTTTGGTTAATAGCCAGTTTCAACATTAGCACTTGTTTTTGAAATGTGATGTACAGCGATGAGATAAAACTGACTCTGGTGAAAATACTATTATGTCACTTCTGTACCTTAGCATTTATGTCGGTGTGTAGGTTATATATATATTGTAGCACATACATAAATGTATCTATATATAAAACACACCTCTGTATAAACACACATGTATGTGTATATATAAAATTTATGTCAGAACCATGGGTGGTGAGTATAAGAGGCCAGGAAAGGCTGAGCCTCTCCAAAAAGCCAGCCCACCATCTTTAGAGTGTGCTGCTGCTGAAAGGGCACCTGTGCTGTGGCCCTGCCCATACTCTGCCTCAAAGCCCCAGTCCTGCTAGTCCTCTTCCCCCTGAGGCTACCATCACTGCTGTGCCTGCATGGGGGCCTTGGGGTGTGTGTGAAGAGATGCATGTGAGTGGCCAGCCAAGCAGGTGGATGCGGGAGGGAGTAAGTCTTGTCGGGCGAGGGTGAAGAGGCATGAGTGGCAAGCAGTCAGGCACCTTGGGGAAGATGCATGAGAGGTGCCCAGGGAAGGCCTCAGAAAAGAGACACAAGAGGTGGGCTGGGTGGAGAGGGACCCTGGGCTGTGGAGTGTTGGCAGGGTTTCAGAGGAGATGCCAAGATGGGGTGGGGGTCAAATGAAAGAGTCTCAAGCCACCCATGGTCTCAACAGAGATCCTAATATAGTCCCTCATATGGCAAAAGACTGATCTTCAAACTGCTGAAGATATAGGAGGCCTCATCCTGCATTCTTGTACATCCTACATATTTTCAGTAAACATTTTTGATGCAAAAGCAATGCAGGATCAGGGTCAGAGCTATTATTACTGTATTGCCAGTATAAGCCAATTATTTCAAATCCAAACCCCACATTTTTTAGTAGATTCTAAGTATAACCAAAAAAAAGTTTTCCCACCCCCAGCAGGGGTGCTGGAACAATTTGTTTAGTGGGGGTGCTGAGACCCATTGAGCCAAACAGTAGACTCTGTATATGATGGAAACCACTTCCAGCCAGAGGGTGCAACAGCCCCTGCCCATCCTCTGATACCCTCATCCCCCAAGTAGCCCTATTTACAGCACCTATGATTCCCAATATATCTGTTTCCCTTCTAGGCAGATAAAAAAATCTATGGGGATGATCTTCATCTGGTATAAATTAGCACATATTTGTTGACTTCAGTACTAATTAAAACTAATAGTTCTGGAGCCAGAAGAGTGGTTCCCTTACAGATTTAGTAGTGCATGTCATTCAGTACTATTCTATTGCAAGGTTTTCTTTGAGCAGCAATCTATAATCATGTTAAATTATGTAAGTGTAGATAAAACCCAAATTCATTTTCAAAGTGTTACATAAGCAAAAATTTGATTCAACAGCTAGCCTAGGAAAGGCAAGTGCACTATTTCTACTATAACATTTCAGTTTTGGATTATCTTATCCAGACTGCAAAACATATTTTTTTGGCTAGAGATCACAGAGCTCCAAATCCAGAAGTTAATTTTAGAATACAGTCAAAGAAAGAGGTTAGTGTGGCCCTACCACAAATATATGCTTACACCTAAGAATATTGTAACCTGTGTAATTGTAAAAACTTGGGGCCACTGATTTTTGACAACTTCTCATTGCAAGGAGAAGAACTGCTTGAGATGCCACAGTGCCAAATGGGAATTGTAGTTCAGACACCTTATGTCTCCTTCCTCCCCTATGTGCAGGCTCCCTGACTAGACTACATCAATCCATGATGCATGGCTGTCTGACCTCTGGTTCAACCACCATTATGTACCATAGAAGTCCCATGGTGTGTGGTGCATCATCGGTAAGGTAGTCCAGCTGGGGAGCCCAGCCCATGTTGGAGAATGAGACCATGAACTAGCAAAAGTACAAATCCCACGAGACACTATGACAATAGGTCAACATCAAACTGAGCCACAATTAAATGTTTTGAATTGGGAACACTGAAATGTCAGAACTCTTTGCTCCAAGAAAAAAAATGTCAATATTTTGACTTCTTATTCCACTTCAGGACAAAAACAAATGTTGAAATAGCAGACTATCCCATGGGATGAAAGTTCTCATTTTCAGCTAACTCTAGTCATAAATTAGTAGACTGCTTTTTGGCAAATGCCAGATCCTTCTATATTAGTTTGAATGAAAGAGGATTTTGGTCACTCATTAGCATATCTACACACATTGAAAAGAGATCACACTTAAGTATTGTATTTTTGCTGGTATGCATTGAATTAAATTCTGACACCATGTTGCCCAAAGGAAGAAGCCTTTGTACACTAAATAGAACTTTTGGCTTCAGTTGTTCTGGTCCGGAGAAGGGCTTATAGTGCTCTTATATCTGGCAAGACTATTGGAGCAACACATCCAGATTTAATTACCATTTTAACAACTACAGGCAGAGCATATGAGGTAACAGAAAATAACAGCCCCAGAAGATTTTAGAGGTGCAAAATAATTTTTAAAAGGTAATCTAGGATTAACATGAATATCTTTCCTAACTTGATTAATAGGAACACAATACATATTTCTGGGATTAATGCTATTAGTTTTCTCTTTGCAATTCACCTTTCATGGATATAAAACAAATATTTATATGGTTTTTCCCATAAGCCAATCATGCATGACTTAAAAGTGCATGTTCTTAGAATTTACAAAGACAAAATTATATATTAGATATAGCAAAGATTGGGGGATAAAATACATGAAAGCAATGAAGCTTATCTGAAATGTAAATATAAACCTGAGAAAACATGCTTTTAGTTTGTTTATATGCTTAGCTTGCATAGCACAAGGAAAATTGTGCACTCAACAGTCCTTAATAAACAATGAAAAAGATATTATTATTGTTGTTGTTGTTTCACTAATGATGGACACCTGCTGTCAACAGCTATTTGGGGGATTATGTTTTTTGATTAAATGGAACTGTTTTAATGAATACTATCAATAGTTCCCTTTCATAAAGGAATTGTAGATCATATTGATTAAAACTGTTTTGACATTGAAGGACACTGAGAACCCTCAGCATTTAGCAGACTTATGAGTGATACGCATAACTGACAGAATGAACAATTTCTATCTTTCATGAAAGGACACCCATCAAATCTTGTTAGGAGAAAACTCATTGGAACATTTCAGCAATGAAAGTGAAGATAAAACTGGAAATAGAGAAAGACTTGAAATCTTCCTCCTGCCCATATTATACTTCATTATAGATTTCCCCCCAAAACTACACTGATGAGAACTGATCCTTATGCTTTTTTTACAACCCTACACAAAATCCAGAAGTAGTCACTGTGATGTTGCACCCCATATTCTTCATAGAAATATTGTGATATGAATATGACATAACTAAGATATGTTTTACATAAGAGAGATTATTTGAGGTATCATTAGAAACATTATGATCTACTGAATGTGTTTATCCAATTTTTATGCATGTATCATATTTTGTATATGAAGCTAAGAATATTGAGGTATCTGTATTTCAAATGTGCTATTTTGGGTGACACCCATTACTAGCCCTTTTAGGTACAACAATGAAAAAGTCAGACAGGGCTGATGGCCCATCAGCAAGAACAATGGACTCCAAAAAAGCTCAGTCTTGTAGACACTCCAAACAGCCTGGAAGTTATGGTTTCTAGGACCCTGTAGAGACATGTGACTGAGTCACCTGGTACTGGACCTCACCTTGAAATTCCAGTGTTTTTCCACTGGAAGACAAAGGTTCCTGCCATACACAAAAGCTATATAAGGCAGGGGAATAACATCATTGTGGTTCTCCTCTGTCTCCGCACCCAAAGAGACACTGGAAAACACCTGGAAACCAGAACTGAACTAGGGGGAGAAAAGCTGAACCCAGGCTGGAAGGGTGACTGGCCTTTGAGGAGTAATACCTGAAGTTTCAAGCTGCAAGCCAGTGCAGTTGGCTTTCAAGTATCTTTGAATTTCTGCCTGAAAAACATTTACAGTGAGAAATTACTATTTGTAGCCAATTAATTTAATGTATTGAGTTTAGTCTGCATGTTTTGTTTTATTTGTTCAGTAATGTGTTTGTTCTGTTTGCTATCCCTTTAATCACTTAAAATCTGCCTTTTATAGTTATACATTTGTTTTGTCTCTTATTAAACCGAGTTTTTGCTCTTTCTATCTGGGGGGCAAGTAGTTGTGCACATCTCTCTTCACATTGAGGGAGAGGGTAAATTTCTCTGACCTTGTGCTGTGCAGATTTTTCTAATTAGCACAAGACAATATACCTTTGGGTTTGCACTCCAGGGACAGTGGGCACCTGAGTGCAGGGGCAAGTCTCTTATACTGAGCCTTCCCAGAGCTGATCTCTGTGTCTGTGTCTTGCTGCAGCTGGGTGTGACCCTGTCTTTTTGTGTAGTAAAGGAGGCTTAGGAGCCTGGCTCAGCAAGACAAGTTAAAGGAGGCCCAGGCTGGTGGAACAGGTGAGCTCAGAGGTATCTCAATACCTCAGGTGGCACCTTGAAGGGGGGCAACCCTTCAGAATACTTTTTCACGTTTTACACATAAAAATCCATTGAACAGTTCCAGGTTAGCAACAAAGATGTTAGTCCATTATTAACTGATTCTAAGAAGGAAAAGTTGGCTCTATTAACACACAGAGAGGGAATGGGATATCCTGAAATAAATTATTTCCAAAGCTAGAGATGAACAAGAAGTGACAATAATGGGAGTGAACTGACCTCTATGTAGAAAACAGAATGGATCCTGAATGATTAGGACAGGGATTCCAGTTTTTGTGGTCACAGATCAAATAAAACTGTAATGCATAAAGGATCTAATCTGAGTTTCTAATTTTCTCAAGACCTCGTATAGGGCAAAGTGAAGGTAGTTTGGGTACCTTGCTTAAGAAGTCAAACTTAAATCTGCATTACCTGTGTTCTTAATATTTGTTTGGTTTTTTTAAATTTTAAACTTTAAAGTTCTTGAAGGATAGTATGCCCTAAAAGTATCACCAGCCCTAATTTCACCTTAACTATATTTTTGTGTCATGGCAGAGGGAATTACCTCTGCCGTGACACAAAAAGCATTGCTTTTTTTTAAAATAGCATGGTAGAGAGCAGTACTGTACCTCCAAACTAGAAGAGGTCCACAAGAAAGGATGTCTGATCCAACGGTCCTTTCATGTGTTATATTATGCTGATTGTTGTAGATGGTAGCAATATTACTAACTTTTGAATGTGGAACTTTTAAAATTACAATCTAGTCAAGTAAACTTTGGTTGCTTTGTGTACTAGACCTCAGCCAGCAGAGTTAAACAACAAATATTTTTCCACTCTGATGCTTCCTAATTTTAATGTTGCTACAAATTAAAACACACACACATGCGCGCGCTCACACAACAATAGAACTCTTTTAAACTCTGAACTGCTCTATATTTAGGACTAGCGAAAATACCTGGCGTTGCTCGGGTCAGTCGGAGGTGGGGAGGGGGCAGACAGCTGAGCGAGTGCGGGGTCCATTGGAGGGGGGCAGAGAGCAAACCTGACACCCCCACCTCACCCCCCCGACCAAACCCGACACCCACACCTCACTTACCCCTCGACCAACCCCGACCCCCCTCACCCCCCCAACCAAACCCAACACACCCACCTTACCCCCCTTTCTTTTCCTTCCGTCACAGCTTGTGAAAAAAATAGATTGATTAGTTCCTGGGTTTTTTATTTTAACATTTGTGTTTGATTGAATGAGTTGTGTATCAAATAAATTAATGTGAATTGATCAGCCATGAATGCATAAAGTGACACAGAGAATTATAATCCTGGCTTTCTCCATCTACTATCAGTAAAAGCTTGGTCTCTGAAGTAAATAACATGATCAAAAGGATCCACAGAGGATTTTGATTGACTTTTAACTAACTTCAGTCTGAAAATGGACTCCAGAAAGATGAACTTGTTGAAGTGATTCTTGCTGAAATAGAATCAAAATTTAAGCTGTCTTTTTTTCCCCAAATAATGTTTAGATTGTGTTCTGCTGAAAGACCTGATTGAATTTAAATGTGGAATATTTGAAGGGTCATGTGTGTTTTCAGACTCTTATACTGGGTAAATAGTAGAGCAGTAAGTTGATATGAAACTAGCAAAGTTTTTTTGCTTTTCGCGGATTCCATAAAAAGGAAAAAAAAAAACTTTCAGTCACCAGTCCAACAAAATACTGGAATGTGCATATAACTAAGCACATGAATAATTCATTTCATTGAAACCATCTACGCAGATGCTTTCAGTTCAGCATTTAACTGCTTTGTTGGTTTGTGGCTCTAATAAACATTTAAGGGTAGACACATGAACAACTAGGTCAATGCAAGGTGGCTATATCAACCTAATTTTATAGTGAAGAGCAGGGCACAGGCACTTCAGGGACTTTACTGATAGAACTCTAGGTACCTATAAGGTTAGGCAGTAGCTGAGTAGTGGTTTTGTGAAGTCCTGTGGTGCCTAAATGTTGGACTTAGATATCTAAATGGCCAAAAGTCAACTAAGTCCCCTTGTGACAGTAGACTTCACAAATTTCATAATTCAGGCAAAAGATGTGGTTCTACTCTATTCCATCATCCTCCCCTAAAATATCTATGAAAAATCTCTCTTTCCTTGTATTTCCAAAACAGATCATTTTCAGGATGCTTAAATAATTGCCAAAGAAAGCAGTGGGAAAATCTCAACCCTCATAGGCACTTGATAACAATTAGCACTGACTAAACACATTTTTTTGAAAGTCATCAAAAAGATAAACGTTGCTTTTCAATAGTTATTTGACTTCACAAATAAACCTGTGTCAAGTAGGACTGTATTAGACATCAGATATTTTTATTAAATATTTAAGCCACATGGTACATTTAATAAAAATGTCTAATTATAGTACTTTTACAGTATATCCTGGTGGATCTATTTCTATATAGTGCTGTAAATATTCAACAACTGGATACAGAGATATCATCAGAAGCTGAATTATTCAAAATGCTTGGCATTTGTTTTGCAATATTTTTAGTCACATTGAAAAACTTTTTTTTAATTGTTAACCCCAGAGACTTCTAAAGTTTTAGCAGTAATTTGTGTCAATAACTTAGTCATGTTTTCATTTTTGTGAAATGAAATAGGGGTGGTTTTTTTTGTTTTTTGGATTGTTTTTAATACTGACAATTTTTACTTAGAGACACAGAGTCACATTCATCCTTAGTTTAAACCAGGTGTGAAGGGGGCACAGCTACCAGACCCACACCTCTTCCACAAACACAGACCTTTTGACTTGTAAACACCAGTGTGTACTTTAGTTAGAGTGTCTCAATCCCTACATTAATACATATCAGTGCATCTGCACTTCTCCACAATTTTCCAGCTTTCAGGCCTCTTCCTACATCGTGGGGTGGAGGAGGAATAGAGGCTGGGGATTGGGGTGTCCTGCTCTGGGAACTTTCTTTGTTATGCTCTCCCGCTTCCTCCTCAAGCACTTCCTTCCTGTGTACTTTCCTGGTAAAGGCTAATTGGCTGTTTAACTTCCTAACCTCAGTCTGACTTTGAAATCAGTCATACCCCCCGGATCAACTAGGTTATCTCAAGAGGAACCTAACTGGTGCTAAAAGTGACCAGAGTGCTGGCTAAAACTCCATCTCTCGGCATTCTGTCACACCAAGTGAAACCCAAAGAGCGAGATGAATTTGGTTTATAGCGTGTCAAACTTTGCTGTGAGCTACACCAGTGAAAAAACATTCATAAGATGTACTCTCAGTTAGCATGAGTATAAATAAGAGCAGAGTTTGGTGTGAAATCAGTTTTACTGGCTTTACATCTATATTGGCTTTAATGGAATTCTTTGGAGGACTATTTTTTAATTGAACTGAACTTTCTGTGGCTGTTTTGTCACTACCAAAAAAGTATCGTCTGCATTTGCTATTTACTGGTTTACAGCCAGCAGAGTCCCAGTAATGTTGGACTGATTCTTATTCATCTTTTTTGTGCCATCTCATAGATTCTTCTGGGGAATATTTCAAAAGTGTCTAAGATCTAGGAGTACAAATTCCATTCACTTTCAATATCCCTCTTCCCTCCCCCAAGCACTGATTTCTAGCCTTTTGTAGGTACAAATGGATATAATCAACTTTAGTGATATATTTTCATCTGGACTTCAGACCAGTTCCCTTTTGTTGGTGTATTTGGTACCTGGAAAAAAAGTGCCTACATTTTTTGAGCCTGTAAATTAATTGTGGTGCAAATGCTACCTCTTTGCTGAACAACTTGATTTACATAGGACTCCAATTGTAAAATCTTTATCTATGATTTTTTCCAGGTTTCGAATGAAATAGCATATATTGAAATATAGACCTTACATAAACTTTAAAAAATATGTTTTCTGCGGGTTTCATCTTTATGATTTTTCAAGAAACTTTCCTCTATCAAGACAAAGAATTCAGAAGATAAGTTCTTTGATTTATAACTTAATTCCAAAATAGAAAGGTTATCGTAAATTGTCTTATTTGAAGAGGAATGAGGACATAGCTGCATCTTATGACCAACTTATTTTCAATTTTCCAAACAGATGAATGTTGTGTGCCTGATTGTTGAAAAAGAACCATGGCAATCAACTACTTTTATGAGATTTTTCTGTCCAACCTTCCATAAACAAGTGACATTATGTCATCTCAAGACTTATTTGACTAGAGAAGATAATGCCGGCTTCCTCAAAAGTCTCATGTAGCCAGATTTTTTATATTTTGGGGGCCTGCAGACTCCATTGTATGTAAATTGCTGAATATTTTTAAAATTGCTGATTTAAATGGTTCTTCCCCCAAATTGAGCCTGAAGAATGTCCTCATTTGAAGCTGACTGGACCAAGCTGCATGGTTCCATGGTAGGCCCCACACCTGATTTGTTCAAAGATCTTGCACTGAAGCATTCCAAGCTGAAATAAGTGAAGGTCTCCAGTTTCTAATTTCAGGATGTGAAAGTGTGATTGTGTGCTTGAATGTGTGTATGAACATCCATAAAGTCCACGTGGGAAAAGCACCAGAAAAAACATTTACTTGGTCTAAACGACCCTAAATATTGTTCTATAAAACTATATATTAGAATGAGTTCAGTAATCTATTCTTAAAAATCACAAAAGACTTGATTTTATTTTTGTTTAATGGGTTAATAACATTTAGAAATTGGTACTGAGTTACATTTCTTTCAATAAATAATGTGAGTTCAGAAACTTTGACTTTGGTGGATATCAGCCAGTCATTCTAAAAGCCTGACCAGCTCCCTCAAAGTAGCCTTTTCAGAAGGTGCAAAACATAAAGGGGAAATTTTTTGTGCCCATAAAATGCAGGTAAAAATGCAATCACAGAAAACGAATGCTTAAAATCTACTAAAGCTTTCTAAATAGGGCATGGCTCGAGGCACTTGGTAATCAGATGCATACTGTAAAACCTTTAATCTCTAGCTCACAAAATCAAATCTAGCCCAAGTTCATGACTGAATGTAGTTACCATCTAATGTCTATTCAATGAACTATGTGGAAAAATGTACACCAAAAATTTGCCTCTCCCCCTGCCCCCATTAGCTCCCTTTATGGCAGTCTCATCAGAGAAGCCAAACCAGTGATCTATTCTTACAAATCCCATATGGGGGTGGGAGATCTCCAGCTATGACAATGGGGCACCACAGAGAGTTTGAACTGTTTTTGCTCAATGGCCCTTTTTAATGGTTAAGCAAAGAAATCGAGTCTCACAGTCATCAGGCCAGTAATTTTCATAAACATTCAATTCACATAAGTGTTTTATATATCTGTATCTTAAAATCAATATACTTTGCTACATTGTGAAGAGCCAGCAATAAGAAATTGAAACAGGTCCTCCTTCAGCACTTGTAATGATTCTGTACTTTCAGTACACTCCTCTGACCTTTTCCTGACTCTCCTGCATCCCTTTATAGACCCCACTTTCTGTAAAACCCCTCCACATTGGGAGCCCACTGTACCTTTAAAAAAAATGGGAAAAAAAAGCTTCAATAGCTAGATCCACTATGAAAGCTGGAATGAAGAATGCACTGGGAGAAATTTGGAGAGAAACATGCAGGAAGAAGAAGGAAGCAGGAATGGATCTACACATGTTTCTTCATATAGTGTCCTGTAAAACCTTGATTAAACCCAGGCAATATGGGAAACTCCCAAGATGGTAGATCTATTTTCATTACCCTCACATTTCTATAACAAGTATAAATCTTATTTTGCCTCCATTTTAAAAATACAACAAATATAAATGCAGAAGTAGGCTGACCATATTTCCTTGAGACAAAAATGGGACATTGGGATGGCAAAAACGGGACGGGGTTGGGGGGGGGGGATCACCAGATGAAATCGGTGCAGTGGCTGTAGAACCTGGGCTGAGGGGCACTGGGGGTGGGGTGGTTGGGAGCTCTGGGGGGGCTCTAGGGGGGCTCTGGGCAGTCTGGGGGGCTCTAGGTCCCAGGGGGGTCTCACCAGATGAAGTCGGTGCAGTGGCTGCAGAACGTGGGCTGAGGGGCGCTGGGGGGGGGTTCTAGGGGGGTCTCACCGGATGAGGTCGGTGCAGTGGCTGCATAATGTGGGCTGCTTGCACAAGCGTGCGGTGACTTTGTGGCTCTTGACCACGTGGATCACCTTCTGGCGCAGCGCCCCCTTGCGGCAGAACAGCGGCTTGGCCAGGCACTCCAGCTCGGTGGACGAGGTGACCAGCGCCATGGCCCCACCTGGGCCCCCCAGTGCCGGGCGGGGGGGGGAGGCAGAGGGGGGGCTGGGGGGGGATGGATGGAGGAATAAGCAGAACAGGGATGGGGGATGAAGAGGATGGAGAGAGAGAGAGAAGGGGGGATGAGGGATGAAGAGGATGGAGGGGACGGAGGGAGAGAAGGCACAAAGGTGAGAAGGGAGAGGATGGATGGATGAGAGAACAGATGGGGGTAGGGAGCAGGGGGGATGGAGGAGGCAAGGGACAGCGAGAAGGAGGGATGGAGAGAAGGGAGATGGAAGAGGAGGCAGTGGACGGAGGGAGAGAGCAGGGAGGAAGGGAGGGATGGAGAAGGGGGATGGAGAGAAGGAGGGAAGAAGGAGGAATAGTGAGAAGAGGAGGCAGCGGGCGGCGGGCTGAAGCCGACGGCAGAGCGGAGCTGTCCGGAGCCGCAGCCGGGGGCCGAGCGCGCCGGCGGGGGGGCTGTCGGCCGGGTTTTATGAGACATAATCACATCACTGAATTTATGTGATTATGTCTCATAAAACCCGGCCGACAGCCCCCCCGCCGGCGCGCTCGGCCCCCGGCTGCGGCTCCGGACAGCTCCGCTCCGCCGTCGGCTTCAGCCCGCCGCCCGCTGCCTCCTCTTCTCACTATTCCTCCTTCTTCCCTCCTTCTCTCCATCCCTCCCTTCTCTCCATCCCCCTTCTCCATCCCTCTCTTCCTCCCTGCTCTCTCCCTCCTTCCGCTGCCTCCTCTCCCTACCTAAGGACTAGTATCAGATGTCAAAATCTCCGATGAGCGCAATTTGCTCATCGGAGATTTTGACATCTGATACTTGTCCTTAGGTAGCAAGATTCTTCACCTGAGCTCTTGCGAGTCCTGCAAAGAAAGAACCTCCCTCTAGAAAGCAGCTTTGGACCTGCCCCAAAAACGGGACAAAATTGATATTTTTGTCAAAAAGACGGGACAGTCCAAAAATATGTAAAAAACGGGACTGTCCCGTTCAAAATGGGACATATGGTCAGCCTATGCAGAAGCAAACAAGCCAGAGATGCAATAGGATTGGGATTGCTTGGTTTTTTTTAAATAGTTCTATTGTCATTCCAGAAGTAATCTGCATAACTAGTAGCCGTAGTGTCATTTGTATTAACACGTAGAACATAAACTAAAGCACCCACAGGTCTGCTTCCTAAATGAAGCGAGAACTTTTACAGTATTTGTACCAGGAAAAGTAAATTACATTTTCCCTGCTCGCATAAACTTTGGTGCACCAACTTCCTCCCTGAAGAGCACATAATAGCTATAGTTAAGTAAATCAGGTCAACATATAGTCTTTTATTTTATTTAAGGTAAACTAGCTTTCCTGTCCCACTGCAGACTATATTTTTAATAGCTATTTAAGACCTATATTAAAGGTTAAGATTAGTGTTCAGCCTGCTTCCTGTACTGTCTGATTTTGCTCAATGATAAACTTAATAGCCTTTAGTGACAGACAGCAGCTGAGGAGGTTCATATCCAGCAGCAGTCTAAAACATTTATACCAGTTTAACAACAACATCAATAAGAGGCAGATCTACTGTAAGATGCCTGTGGTGGCAATTATTCTACTTTGTTTACTTTGGCTACAAATACATAGAGCAAAATCTATTATGCTTACTAAGCACCGCCTCTTCTTTTCCGGTCATTCATATCCCACGTCTGGAAAGGGAGAGGAATAACTTGCGCACACACCCCAAAAAAGTAAAACACAAGGACAGATACTATACTTTACCTGGCGCAGACCACATTTCTTTAGGGCACAGACATTCATTCTGCTGTTGCAGCAGGGTGCATTAGTATATGATGATCTGCATGTAAAAAATAACCTCTGAAAAGACATTACCTCACAAGAAAAATTTGTGGACTATATTAATTTTTCAAGATTGGATTAAGACTGTTTGGGTTAAATGTGGATATCAGCACTTTTGAAACCCAAATCTGATACATATGGCACTCTTTATTGTCATAGAGGTTCAATCAATGGATATTTAAAATCTTTCTTTTGGCAGAAAAATCATTGATGAAGTATACATGTAATTTATCAAGCGGTGTCTGGTTCCAAAAGCCATTCCTTCTCATTCTCTGGGGAAGTGTGGCTGCTAGAGCAACTTTGCAGTTGTGCTACCTGCTAAAACACCCTGGAAAAATCTTCTTTATACCAAGGCAATATTTAAATTAGACAGGACATTTTGGTTACTTTTTCTGTGCTTAAGGTTCAAACAGCCTCACATTTATTCAGCTGATACCTGTCTCTGTGTTTCATGCTATTCTTTCAAAAAACCTGTGGAAAAAGTGAAGTTTTCTTTTAACCAAAATTACTCAATAAGTGGCTGTCCTCACCCTTCTGTGTTTTCTCATTCCCAGCTCTTAACCCTGTGAAAAATAAGCACAGCTCTTGTTGCACGGAGCCAAGTAAGGCCAGAGTTGGAGCTGTGTGAGGTACTGTATTGTTGGGATGAGTAAAGCTACTAAACACCAGTGGAACTGAAAATACTAAGCAGCTGGTTTGATCCATATCCAGGCATTCCATGGGTTCCTGCCATGGGCCTTTAAGGGGGGGGGGGGGAGGTCTTAGTTTGTAGAGAAAGACCAGAGCTCCTTGTCCTACTACAGTACTGTTTTTTTTACCAGGCAAGCCAACTAGCTCTGTCAGCATTATTTTCCCTTTCTATGCCTAATACAAGCACACCCCCAGTGTCCATACTTCTTCTCTGACGGTTGTTCTGTATATTGTACATGTGTGTGGTATTATTTTGACTTTCAATAAGCTCCTAGTTAGAGCCAGGTAAAACACGTGGGATGGAAAAAATTACTCTCACAAACATGGCCAGTTTTAAATGTATTCTTAGTATAAATGGGTCCTTAGGTGAGTGATCTTCCATCATTCAGGTTCCTGATCTTGATAATGAAAATCAGTAGCCTCCCACTATAGAATCTATGTACCTTGGTTAGCTAGAGCTAAGCCCTAGCTGCATAATAAATCCTTATCCAGACATCAGAGCCTGGCTGCCTGCTAGCAGCTACATGCTACTGAGACCATATATATTGAATCCTAAGGATCATGTATCCAGCCCTACCTCTGTTCCCCGAGGTCTCACTTAAGCTTGATTTTTGCCTCTCTGGGTTTCCTTGCTGGTTTACTATACAACACATCATATAGTTACTAATTAAAATATACCAATCACTGTATGCTCATATTGAGCAATTACATTTCTGTGAGAAATAAATAAGAGAGTAATGAGAGAGATACCAAAGAACAGACGTGTTAGCAGCTAATGAACCTAGAAGATGAAGACTTAAAGATTACACTACTGTATGTCTGAAATGTGTGTAGTTTATTTTGCTTATTATAAATGAAAATGGCAAGAAAAGCTGGCATTTTACATTAGAAATTCACGTCTTGTGTACCCTTCAACGGGGGAAAGGATTTTTAGTTAACTGCTTACATTGTTTGGGCCAGATCCTGTGCTGTACCAGAGCACCACTAGGCCCATCTGAGGAGTAACGGGGTGATAAGATGATTTTAAGGTACCTTTGTGGATCAGTGATCTCAAGGACATTCTGTGCTGGCTACAGTCCACTGGGCAAAGCAGAGCAGCCCTGTGGCTATTCTACATTACTTCATATGCCTGCAGGAACTGTTCTGCAAGGCAGAGATTCCACATGGGCAGGGCCATTCCAACCACATCCCCTTTAATCCATGGCCACTATGCAGGCACATGCTATAGAAGTCCCACACTAAGGGACTGCTTACACCAGGTTTAAGTTTGCTTCCAAGGTTGAAGTAGCACAAAGAAGACTAGCCCTTTGATTTTTTTCTTATTTTAAATTCAAACAGGTGGTTGAAAAAAAGGTTTGAAAGAGCTTTGCAAGTCAACACCAAAATGCTACAGCCAGCTGAATGCAGTATGCTTGCATATAGACATGTTAGGAAAAATGGCTCCCCAGAACAGGAAAATTCAAAGTGATTGAGCATTGGCAATACGTTTTGGTTCATATGTAGCTAGAACCATCTACTACTAATGGGCCAAGGAACCAACATCAGCAGAGACAGTGTGGCAGAGGAGAACTGGTTGTAGGAAAAGATAGGGAGGGGGCACATATTCTACTTCTTCTGAAAATAAGTTGATGTTTTCTTTTTGAAGTCTCAGGCTCTTTGGGTCTAGTTAAATTTGAACATGGAAATGAGGAGTAAGCAAAATTCTTGGACAAGTGTTTTTCATCCCTACTGGGAACATAAGGAGTACATGAAAAGCAGTGTCAGGTGTTAAAGCAAAACAGTGCATATTTTACCAGCAGAGAAAGAATTCTGAGCAAAACAATGCAAATAGTTCAGGAATGTAATTGTTTTATGAAAAACATACTGTTCAAATGCTTTTACTAATTCTGTTCTATGTTACTTTGTGATTCATGCCTTGTAAATCTTGCAACAAAGAGAATATACTTCTGCATTTGAGATTATTAATATTTGCTCCAAAGCATGTCCTAGACTTCTTAATGGTTATACAAATAAGAGTAAGATCATGACTTGTCCTACACTGCCCAGGCAACGGATTAAGATGAACCTTCTACTGTCTGTTGTGGGCTACCTCTAAATGTTGTTCACAGCACAGGAGGAGGAAAGGAGCGTATGAACCCTCAATTCACAGGGCAGAGAGGAAGCATGAATGGGAAGTGTGGAGGCAGAGCCCAGCCTCCATCCACAGTGGACTGAGCATAGAGGGGGACACAACCTACTATTGCTCCATGACAGAAACATATCACTTCATTCCTGGAGCAAGAGGGGAACCACAGACCAAACTAGGATTCTCTATGTCACAATTTGTTCCTGGGTGTGCTCCGAGGGCAGTGCACATACATACGTACATACATGGGGGCTGCCTATAAACTGACAAGCTACCTCTAAATTATGACGGAACATCTGAGCCAAAAAAATAATTTTCAATTAGAAATAAACTTACTGGAGACTTACCGTCTGTGTTTTACCGTCTGTGCAGTGTTTTACAATCTGTGCAGTGTTGCACATTCATTTTCAATAGATGAAAGACAAAGAGATATGATTTAGCTAAAGCCCTTAGAACACTTTTGACAAGGCCTAATGCAAAAACATTCAAGGCTTTTTGTAAGTGTCCTCCAGAACCTGCCAAGCATTAGTTCTACCTCTCTGTCATTCATCCCAAGATCACCACCGGGGTATGAGTGCCCAGTGTAGACTTCATTAATTTTTTACCAAGAACAACAACAGAAAGGTGCCAAGCTGATTTTTATTGTGAATGTTTGAAATGGGTTCCAGCTATGTCACTCCAAATACAAACTGACAAATTATCCTCTCACTTACACTGCTCCTGAGAAGGGAATTTAGACAAGTATGAATGTTTTGTAGTCACTGGACTGGAATGTGGAAAATGAGAAGGAAAGGTTGTGACAGCTTGAACCACTGATTAAAAAAATTATAAACCTTGTTCATGTAGAAAGTTGAGACCAAGAAATGGGCTTGTGGGTAGACCTGATGGCAGTGAGATTTGAAGTCATTCTGATCTCTTAGGAAGAGAATCCCATTGCTATATTCCATCTACCAACAGCATTAGTCCCTAGCTTCCATAGGTCTTGTCATACACCACAGCAGTCTTCTTGGGAAACACAGCAGATGTGGAAGATCCTGGTTGTTGAAAGGGAGGCAAGTGCTCCTAGATAGCTCAAACCCAACACATTGAGAGCTTGAAGATTACTACCAAACTTCATGGAGCATCGGAGAGCCAGCATAGACACCAGCGTAAGACAGTGATGTAATTCTGTCTCCCATTTTAACAGCTGAGCTGCCACATTCTGAATCAGAGTATTTTCAGGACTTGCTTATTTGTTCTCAGGTACAGGGATATTGCATAAATCAAACCTAGAAGTATAAGATCCTCATATATTCAGAGTGAGGTATCTCAATTTGGGTACCTGTTTTGGGAGTTGACAGAGAATACTTGACTTTGAAGAGTATGGTAGTACAGAGTGAGGGATCTGGAATTCATGACTGTCAAGAATATCTATCATCACTGATAACAGTGAATTTATGGCCTTATGGTACTGATGTTATTAGAATGCCTCTGAAATTTGTCAAATCAAGAACATAGTGCCCTAATTCGGTTCATGCAGTCTCATTTTTAGTAATAACATTGGTCCTTTTTCCCCCAACAAAAAATCCCCTCATCTTACATCATTTGAATTTTTTTAGCTCACAATAAAATGAGAAAACTTAAATCTAAAGTAGTTTTCAGTTTTCTCTCAAATATTTTGTATTGCTTTGGTACCAACTTACTGTTGGTCATGTGTTTGGGTATAAATTTTATCTAGCTCTACAGGTGCAAAAAATGTCTAAAGTACTTATACCTGGTTTAAGACTGTCCGAAAATTGAACACAAGTCCTTCTTTATTGAAAGGACATTTGAATTTGTAATGCAAGGGGCACTTAGCCCTGATCAATGGTATATTAAAGGATGTGTGATGGTCCAATAGTAGAAAAGTAGTGTAGCATTATTTACTTCAAGTAAAAAAAAATACTGGTCCTTTAATGGCATGTATATGTTTAATAGAGGGTGCCTAGTGTCAATGTATTACTTTATTTCAAACTTTTAAAATAATGCATATTTCATCTTAAAAAAGTTATTTGAGCTTGAAACTTGGCATCTAAATGAAAATTATATATATATATATATATATATATATATATATATATATATATATATATATATATATATATATATATATATATATATATATATATATATATATACACACATATATAAGTGCTCTAAGCTAAACATGTGGCCCCTGAGCTCTGTATAAAAACAAAATTAAAAGCCAACAAGGCCTCAAAATCAAATGGCAAAATCAGTACAAAGAAACTGTATGTATTCAGACTAAGACCTTATAGAAAAGTGAACTTTTTCAGTCTGAAAGTGAGAGCTAGAAAGGCCACTCCCTTCACCTACTTCTTGCATCTTCCAGTTCTAACTGCCTCAAGAAGTCTTATCTTTCAGAGGTTATAAACACAATTAAGTCTACCAAATGAAGGGAGTAAGAGGAGAAATACTGGATCAAGGGACACCTTAGCAACCATACTAATAGACTTTAAGATAATACATATTTCTTGAAAGGAAATTCAGCTCATGGCTATTTGTTCTATGGAGAAGGTTGTTCAAACTAACTAGAAACTTAGACTTTGTTTAGGAACCCATATTCAGAAATAAGCTACTTAGAAATGGGGAAAAGTTTGTCTATTTGCTACAAAACAGATCCTGTGGGGAAAAATATTGTAGAATACACTTCTTAGATGAAAAATTATCCCTTCCTAGAAAAAATAGAGTAATCCTAATGTATGTGGAAACTGGAGAGGTGTTAACCTACTATCTGTGCTGGGAAAGATCTTCTGCAGAGTCCTTCTGCAAAGAATGAGAACGGGAATCGATGAAATCCTTCGCGAAGAACAGTCTGGCTTTAGAAGGGGAAGGTCATGCACGGATCAAATCTTTGTCCTACGCACTATAGTGGAACAGTCATTGGAATGGAACTCCTTGCTTTATATCAACTACATTGATTTCGAGAAAGCTTTTGACAGTATTCACCACCCATCGCTTTGGAAGATCCTAAAAGCACATGGATTCCCTCAGAAGGCCATTAACATCTTTAAAGATCTGTATGTCGAGAACCAGTGTTGTGTACGTCACGAAGGACAGGAGAGTGAATGGTTTCAGGTCAGGACAGGAGTCCGGCAAGGATGTGTCATTTCGCCTGTAATCTTTCTTGTGGTCATCGACTGGGTGATGAGAAAAACCACAGAGGATAGGCCAAGAGGATTGGTGTGGGGATTAACCAACTGTTTGGAGGATTGTGATTTCGCAGATGATTTGGCATTGCTATCACATTCACAGAAGGATATTCAGGAGAAAACTGACAGAGTAAACCAAGCTGCCAGAAGCATCGGGCTGGTGATTAACTCTGGGAAGTCCAAAATGATGAAAGTGAGAACCAAGAGTAGCCAGAAGATTACAGCTAATGGAGTGGAGCTGGAGGAAGTAAAGGATTTTAAATATCTGGGTAGTTATATCTCTGCTGATAGTAACATCGAGAAAGAGGTCTCCACTAGAATTGCTTTGGCAGCGCAAGCCTTCAACAGACTTAACAATATCTGGAAGTCATCGATGCTTCAGACCAAGACCAAGCTGAAGGTTTATAAATCAAATGTGCGTTCTGTCCTGTTGCATGCTGCAGAGACATGGAGAACCAACAAGAAAGTGGAGAGCAGAGTGAGAGGATTTGAAGGTAGATGCCTCCGACGCATCCTTAGAGTGCGCTGGGAAGAACACATCAGCAACAGGGAAATTAGCAGACGCACAGGTATCATCAACATTGTGGATGAGTTAAAAAGGCGACGATGGGGTTGGCTGGGTCACTTTCTTCGAATGAAAAACACCAGACACCCTAAGATAGCCCTAAGATGGACTCCACCTGGAAAGCGTAAGCGAGGCAGACCAATGGGTACCTGGAGAAGAACAGTGGAAGAGGAACTGAAGATGATGAATAAAACGTGGAATGAAATCAGCTGGCTTGCCCAAGATCGAGAGGCATGGAGGAGATTTGTTGGTGCCTTATACTCCAGTGGGAGTGAAGAGGATTGATGATGATGATGAATTATATGATAATATCCTGATGAATTTCATGCCATACCATTACTGATCAAAATAAGATTTTATCATCAGTCCTACACGATTATCTTACCGTATAAAATTCAAGATGTTTTCTGTTTCCATACATCACAGACAATAGCCAGATAATAGGAAATGTTCCAAATCCCCAATGATTATTTTGAATGTGAACTATAAATAGGAAATATTAAACAGAAAGACAACTACAGTTTCTAAACTTAGAGAAATATGCAGGGTAATAAGGAAAACTTATGTTTTGACTACAACATCCATTAAATTGCACATAAAGGAGAAACCACAAAAAGATCAGGCATGAAAATTCAAGATGAGGTTTTTTTTCTTCCAAAGCTAGTTTCACTTCACTTTGAGCGAGGGGGGCTAATTTAGCTACAAATAATCAGGAAAAAGATCTTGAAGTCATCGTGGATAGTTCTCTAAAGACATCCACACAGTGTGCAGCAGCAGTCAAAAAAGCAAACATGATGTTAGGAATCACTGAAAAAGGGATAGAGAATAAGAAAGAGAATATCTTATTGCCCTTATATAAATCCATGATGCGTCCCATCTTGAATACTGCATACAGATGTCTCCTCATCTCAAAAAATATATACAGGCAATAGAAAAGGTTCAGAGAAGGGCAACCTACACAATTAGGGGTTTGTAACAAGTCCCATATGAGGAGAGATTAAAGAGGCTAGGACTTTTCAGCTTGGAAAAGAGGAGACTAAAGGGGGATATGATAGAGGTATATAAAATCATGAGTGGTGTGGAGAAAGTGAATGAGGAAAAGTTCTTTACTTGTTCCCATAATATAAGAACTAGGGGCCACCAAATGAAATTAATGGGCAGCAGATTTAAAACAAATAAAAGGAAGTTCTCAACACAGCACAGTTAACTTGTGGAACTCTTTGCCTGAGGAGGTTGTGAAGGCTAGAACTATAACAGGGTTTAAAAGAGAACTGAATAAATTCATGGAGGTTGGTCCATTAATTGCTATTAGCCAGGATGGTAACGAATGGTGTCCCTAGCCTCTGTTTGTCAGAGCGGGGTGATGGATGGCAGGAGAGAAATCACTTGATCATTACCTGTTAGATTCACTCACTCCGGGGCACCTTGCATTAGCCACTGTCGGCAGATAGGATACTGGACTGGATGGACCTTTGGTCTGACCCAGTAAGGCCATTCTTATGCTCTTATGGTTTCTAATCACTTTTATAGGAATAATCCTGGGCTTTATTCTTAATGAGGGAGTCACTCTGTTCTCTATAATTGTGTACATGTGACTCTCATTAACATTAATAAGCATTAGGGAGACACATATAGCCTTAATGTAACCAAATGCAACCCAAGTAACTTTGAAAGGGTTGTGTCCTCTTACACAAGGTCTGAATTTGGCCATGGTTCCTGATGAAAGAGAATTCTGAGCATGAAAGGAATTTAAGTTTGTCCCTGGTGCTGCACCAAGGCCAGAATCAACTCCAAATGCTGGCAAATCTAAAGAAAACTGCAATCACTCAAATATTCTCAAAATACTGTGCAATTATGATGATGATAATGGCTATTGGACTAATTTCTGTAAAACCCAGTCCTATAATCACAGGGAGAAAACACTTATTGCAACCTAATGAAGTTGTATAGAGTAAAGATTCAGCTGTATTCGTCATTTTTTAATCTTAAATACCATACAGTCAGAGAAGTCATGAAGGTTTATAAACCAAATTTGATTATTAAAAAAACAGTTATTCAGGATATCTCTGCTATTTGTTTTTTTCATCATTTTTCATGTTATTTTATGGTAATTATTTTAAACAAATGTGACTTGCAGAAAAATCCCAGTATACTGAATATATGCAAGATAATTCACTGTTTTAAAAATGATTTATTGCTGGAAATTTCTGAAACACTGAAAAGCTGCATTTGACTCTTTTCTTTTCTTTTTTTTTTTTTTAAAAAAAGAGATTTCATTAAATACATACCCAAGCCTAATTACTCACATTGACAGAGCAAGCTCAAAATGACAGATATGTTCTTGTACATTACCAATGGGCCTGAAGTGAAATTCAGAATGGGACTTTGAACAATACTAATCTTGAGGGTATGTGAATCTGGGATTTTGGTTGCATCTGCCATAGAGAACAAGGCTAGTTGTGAAATTTGGCTCCAGATCCAGGTTCAAATCCCAAACCTTCTCAGAGTTCATGAGTTCTGGGGATTTTGTACAGCCACACATCATTTAACTTCAATAGTCTATAATAAAAAGGCTATTTTGTGTTAAAAGTATCAATTCTCTGAGATCATAGGAGTTTTCCATTATGATAATTAAAATTGTACTTTATTGTTTAAATCATATGCATTTACTGTTATACTTTGTGATTTTATTTCCCCCCTTTTTATCATCCCTTTATGGTTCTTCCTCACCCTTACCCCCCAGTTCTTTTCTGGTGGATTTTTTTAAAATGATTTCACCATACAGCCTAATCCATGTGGATTTGTTTTGAAGTGTGCAGACTGTTTGCTGTTTTTCCATTGATTTCAAGGCCAGAAGGGACCACTGTGATCATCTTGTCTGACCTACTGCATAGCACAGGCAATAGAACTTCAACAAATAGTTCCTAGAGCATATCTTTTAGAAAAATATCCAATTTTGATATAAAAATTGCCAGTGATGGAGAATCCATCATCTGTACCATGACCAAATTCTGCCAATGGTTAATTGCCGTTATGGTTAAAAATGTATGCCTTATTTCCAGTCTGAATGTATCTAGTTTTCAACTGCCAGCCATAGGATTGTGTTATATCTTCCTCTGGTACACCGAATAGCCCAAATATTCATCCCCTATGTAGGTACTTATATACTACAATCAAGTCGCACCTTAACTTTCTCTTTGTTAAACTAAATAAAGTGAGCTCACGCTCTATGTGTATGTCTACACTGCAATTAGACACCCTGGCTGGCCTGTACCAGCTAACTTGGGTTGATGGGACTGAGTCCAACGGCTTGTTTAACTGTGCTGTAGACATTCAGGCTTGGGCTGCAGCCAGAGCTCTGGGACACTCCCACCACACAGGGTTTTAAGAGCCTGGGCTCCAGCCAAAGTCCAAATGACTAAATCACAGTTAAACAGTCATTTTGCTCAAGGCCTGTGAGCCCAAGTCAGTCAACAGAGGCCAGCTACAGGTTTTCAAAGTGCAGAGTAGACATATCCTATAAGGCATGTTCTCTAACCTTTTAATCATTCTCTGAATGCCCTCCGATATGTCAACCCCCTTCTTGATTGAATTGTGGATACAAGAACTGGATACACTATTTTACTAATGGGTGCAAATAGAGAGATAAAATAACCTCTCTACTCCCACTAGAGCTTTCCCGGGTTAAGTATCCCAGGCTCACATTAGTTTTTTTGGCCACAGCATCTCAAAGGGAGCTTTTGTTCAGCTGATTATCCATTACCACCTCTAAATCTTTTTTTTTTTTCCTTCAGAGTCATTGTTTCCCAGCATGTAATCCCCCATTCTGTAAATCTGGCCTACATTCTTTGTTCCTAGATGTATACATTTACATTTAGCCGTATTAAAGCACATATTGTTTGCTTGCACCCAGTTTACCAAGCAATCCAGATCACTCCATACCAGTGACTTAACCTCCTGATTATTTACCACCTTCCCCTAATTTGTGTCATCTGCAAAATTTATCAGTGATGATTTCATAATTTTCTTCCACATCATTGATAAAAATGTTAATAATGTAGTGCCAAGAACAGATGTCTGTGGGACCCTATATTTTTCTAACTTCCACGTGAATTTTAATCTTGTAATGGTTTCCATTTTTAGAAAGCCATTTTCTGAACTATTATTCAGATTTGAATCATCTGTAGATAAATATGCTTTTAGCTTGGCATCAGTTATTTTCTCCGTAGCACCAGACTTTGTTCTTGCCCTAATAGCTTCTCAGTCATAATTTTCCCCAGATCCCGATAATACTAAATTTAGATCACAACAGATTGTTTTTATTATATTCTCTAGCATCTTTCCACTACAACTGCTACCTTCTTTTAGCCTCTATGACTTAGTAGTAGGACTGGCTTGAGGGTTATGGAGCTGATTAGATATCTTTAAAAAAAGTGGGTGAATTGGATGATTATCAAAACTGAACTTGAACATTCATAGTTTCTCCATCTGAAAACCTTCCATTTGTGATAAGGCAATACAAATACCATCTGGATTTTGGTTTGTTTTTTAATGTTGTATATGTGTAATGTTTTTGCAGTGCTGTTACTGGATTTTCTGAACACTCTTTTATGTGTGTTAGCAGTGTTGAAGCTGATGTCCTTCATACATGTACAGATGCTTTTGGAGTGCTTATTCCTCTGCTCCCTCCCTCCGCCCCCCAATCCTTTGTTATTCTCTGGTAGTAAAATTGAGCAAGGATTACTTGGAGGGATCAATAAGAGATTATTTGTTTAAATTTGAGAACCTCAAAAATCACAATAATCAGCAAAAACTTAGAAAACAAAAAGTATTCCATGTTCTTATCAACTATGAATCACAAATCCAAAACCCACAAATGTCTCCGTTCACTTAAAAAAATAATGATTTTTTCAAAATAATCTTTAATTTAAAAAGAAAATTAAATCATTTCTATTGTTTCAGACTAAGAGCCTAATCCAAAAATCACTGAATCCAATGACTTCAGTGGGCTTTTGGATCAGGCCCCAAATATTTGAATACTCTTATTTTATTAGGCTTTTCTTTTACATTTTTTCTGTTATGCATTCAGATATTTGAAAATAATATTTCTTTCTAAACTGTTTTTTTCCCCTTTTCCTTTAGTTTCATTACATCACACCAGCCAACTCATGCACTTGCTTCCTTATCAGCAGAAACCTTGATGATTCCATCAGTGATATTATTGCAATTCTTAGAATCAGGTTTATTTCATGGTTCCTCTGATGATCGATTCTCTATAGAGCACAATAGCAAAAATATTGTAAGGTTGTTTACATATAAACAGTCCAGTTGATTTTTATAAAAATACATTTTGGTAACAAAGTGATAGGATTTAAAATGTTAAATAATTATACTATCATTTTTAGACTTAAGGTACTTGATGGTGCCCCATGCCCTTTAAGAAAAAAGGTACCTCAAAATATGTCTTATGATTTTATACTGCATGGAGATTTTTCCATCACTCCCCATTCTCTTGGAGATCTTCCAACCCTCCAGTCTTCTCATTTCCTTTCACTCCTGGAGTAAAATATGTAAGGGAAAATGGTGGATAGCATATTACATTATTTGCAGCTATACAACTTGCAGTTTTAATCTTGTGAATGACAAATAAACCCTACCACACTGGATAAAGTGCATAGGATAGATGTTTCTTTTCAAATAATCAGCAATGATTGCCACAGTGTGCACCACTCACTGCTTGTCTGGCACCTCTTCCTGCTCATTCCAGGAATTAGCTCTCAAGTTCAATACCCTGTTCCATGGTTTGCACACCATCACACCATCTCTGCAGCTCCTTTCTCATCCCAGGAACCACAATATCCTGTACATGACTTGATCCTCTGGCCAGATCACTATTTGTGTTTTCCCTTTCTGGGATATGTCAAAGTCTTTCTTTCAGAGTCCTAGGCAGTCTTCCCATTCACTGTCTCAGGTGCCATCCTTTCAGTGGCTGGTAGGAGAACTTAGGCCCGCTCTCTACTCCAGGTGCCAGTTCATGTACCTTCAACTGAGCAGTTCTGGGCTTTCTCCTTTTAGCCCCCATTGGTCCTTCCCTGAACTGCTTCCCCTCCTCTCTGAGTGTACCAGATCCAAACTCCATTCCCTCTGGCCAGAAAGTGACTGAAGCCTGTTTGCCTCTGCAGCTTCTAAACACTACTTTATCTTCCCAGGGAATGACTGCCCTTTCCTAGCAGCAGCCCTGGTCTTTAGCCAGTTTCTTGGCATTATAGGCCTTGCCTATTCCCGCCTAGCAGAACAGGCTTGCAAACGGTTCCTCCTCCCTGGCTGTCCCTCCAGGTGCAGCTTGTGTAATTAAAAGGCCTATCTGGTCTACTGTTTCAATCATTATAGCTCCAGTCTTTTTCCGTGAAGTTGGTTTCCTATAAATGTTTTTTCCTTTCTTGGTATAATAATTATCAGACTAGTGCTTAGACCAGGGATCAGCAACATTTGGCACATTTGGTCCATGAGAGAAATCCGGGCTGCTTTGTTTACCTGCAGCTCCTGCAGGTTTGGCCAATCACAGCTCCCACTGGCCGCAGTTCACCACTCCAGGCCAATGGGGCTGAGAGAAGCAGCGCAGGCCGAGGGATGTGCTGATCGCATTTCCTGCAGCCCCCATTGTCCTGGAACAGCAAACCATGACAACTGGGAGTTGATATTGCTTAAACCTGTGGATGTTGCAGGTAAACAAACCGGCCCAGCCCACCACCAGATTTCCCTGATGGGCCGCGTGCCAAAGGTTGCGGATCTCTGGCCTATACACTTCACTGAGAGACTAA
Organism: Sternotherus odoratus; assembly: GCA_032164245.1. Taxonomy (NCBI): domain Eukaryota; kingdom Metazoa; phylum Chordata; order Testudines; family Kinosternidae; genus Sternotherus; species Sternotherus odoratus. Next base: position 36,409,524 of record JAVMKO010000004.1, read on the forward strand.
TTCCCCAGGGTTTATGTTGGATATACCTTTCGGACACATAGTTACTCATTGGATCTGAAACCAACTATATCATGACTGGTGTTCCATAACAAAAGTTTCTTTGATATATCCAACATTGTCAATGCTCAATGATAACAGCAATCAATCATATAGTCCATTCCAATAAGCTATGCTTTCCCCAAAAACATCTGATATTTCTCTTCTCTTGAAGAGAACTTGACATACATGATATAATCAGCATAATGACTGTAAGGCTCCGTCTGTTTCTGCATATTAAGTAAATGCTTTATTCCAATAACTCTCAACCCATGGAAAGCTAAATGATACAGAAAAACCTCAGTTGCTTGATAGACACTATAAATCTTGCTCTTTCTTTTCTTTTGCCAATATGCTCATCAGTGTGTTTTTGATCAGACCTAACTCACGACACTTTTATGATTTTTCCTGAGCTGGTTTATTTCCACCATAGTTAATCTTTCTTCCTCTTTGAGGTTCTAAGACTCCCACTAGTCAGTAAAACTGATGGCATCCACACTTCTTGCAAACTGATATTGATCTCAAAGATTCTCATTTACTTTCCAGATGTTTTTCACCAAATTGCTACCTAACCAGGTGATGGTTTTTATATCCAACCAAACATTTTCTTTAAAGGGGAGTCATTTCAACATTGGCAGATACTTCACAATTTCTATTTTTGTATGTAGTCTGTAGTGTATTAGTCAAAATAATAAAACTATGACTCCCTTATAGTAGTAGTTTTTCAGTCTTTGACCTTGAGGTGTCTACAGAGGTAAAAGCTTAGAAGCATTATCCTAGAGTTTTATTCCTTAGCTTCTGTTGCAGGGTGCTGTCTCTTATCTGGTAGAAATGAGGCTCACACACAGTGGCTAGATGGAAAGTGGTGAGTTTATTGAAGAGTAGTGACATGACAGTGCCTGGGCCCCCCAAACTGCAGGCTGTCACTGATGGGAGAGTCTGGCACACCCCAGCGATGTCCAGGAAGGGAGCCCAACAAACAAGGGTGTGTCAGCACAGATATACCCATGCTCATTTGCATCTCATACATACTCATATCTCATGAATAGCAAGCAGCAAGCAAATTGGTTGATTACATGCTGTCCTGCCTCAGTTTCCCCATTTAGTTTCCCATGCATTCATTCTCACACAGATGGGGTAAACACGCACACAGCCGAGAAACAGTTCTCAGACACATACAAGATAACAGGAATGCAAGGCCATTCTCACTGATAACCTCATTATGCCCTTCCCTGGAGTTGACTCAGAAGCGTAACTATGCCCCCTGCTGGTTGCCGTCACAATAACCTTCCGGTCACTACATCCTCCCCACGCTTCTAACGAGACTCCAGGGGACAAGAGGGCAACACAAACAACGGGGGCACTGAGTACTAAGGTGCCCCCTCCCTCCTCTGCACACACACAAGGAAAGGGAGGGGGAAGGAGACAAGCACCAGAGGCACCTGAGGCCTCCCCTGACCCCTCTCCCTCACCCATACACACACAAAACCAACTAAAAAACAACACAAATACTCAAAACTGGGACTAGCCCTCCCCTCCCCCCGTCGTTTAGATGACTGCAACTCCTGCTTCCATCTTGGGAGCAGTCCACCAGACATTGGCCAAGATGGGGGGGGGGGGAAGAGTGGCCTCCGCGATCGCTCTTGCTTAGCTTTGCACCTGTGAAAGGGGGAGAGCAAGCACAGATTACAAAGTGGTCTCTGCTTCCCAGTGGGGGGAGGCAGCCGTCTGGTTCTCATAGGCCACAGCATCCAACTTCTCTTCTCTACTGTGCCCTTTTGGAGAGTCAAGGGTTAACTCTGCAAACGAAAAGACAAACAAAAACAAGGCGGGCTGCCGACAGCACACCCTGGCGTTGGCCAGCCAGAGGTGTGCGGGCGGGCCCACATCCAGGCTCCGCACGGCATCTCTGTCTTCTGGCAGCTGATGTACTTGCATTCACATGCCGATCAGGAGCGGGCCCTCCCAGGCTGACTCTTGGCAAGGACGATGCAGGCCAGGGCGAGAGCAACAGCCACGGTGAACACCCGGGTCTCCAAACTACTCCGGCACCGCACCTCCGTGGAGCGCCCCTCCGTCTGCATCTTGGAGCTTGTCCACGTGGATTCCAACGGCCTGGGGGTGGAAGCCAGTTCGCCCACATGCCAGTCTGCTGCCAGGACTTGCCTGAGGCCAGGCCCCTTTAAGAACTCGGTGACAAAAATATCATTAGATCCATCCACCCCTCCACAACTCTGGCCAGCCACCGATGGGGGATGGGGGAGGGACTGTGCATTCAGCTTTTTTTCCTGCAGCTTCGCTGCTTCTGTCTGCCGAGGGAAGGGGAGGGCTGGGTGGAGACACAGCTGCAAATGCTCCACTTACTGGGCATCCCGCCAGCACCAGGCTGCCTGCCAACCAACCTGATAACACTTGGCTTGCTGGCAAAAAGCCATTACAAACTTCTCATGCTCTCTTAAAGATGTATGCAACTTCAAACTGCAACACATTACCCCCCGCCCCCCACCACACACTTATACTGGGGGGGGGGTTAGCCTCCTCACTCCCCAAGCCTGAGGAGGAACTCCAGATGTTGCCAATCTCAGGTCCCAGGGTCCCATGATGGGGCTGCTGTAACCACCCTGACCTGGGCAACTAAATGGGCTTTTGCTCCTACCTACTTAAAACGGGCTTCGCCCCTGCCTTCTGGCGTCTGTTGACAACATACTACCGCACCTCACAACGGCATCTCTGTCTGCACAGCCCCCCATGTCTCTGCGGCCTCCCGGTTCTCTGCGGCCCCCGCACCTGCATGGCCTCCCGCGTCTCTGCATTTCTAGCTACTACAGAGTTAACTTCTTCCTTTGCTTCTATTGACTTGCTTTTTCGGTCAAGGTAATTTGCTCAATCCAAAAATTCTTCTGCTGCCAATTCTCAATCACTGCTTCCAAAGGTTTTATCTCTCTCTCTCTGTAGGCAGCCCGCACCACCTGGGCCAGATCCTGCTTTCTACTTTCTAGAGCCTCTGCCCCAGCAGAAGACTCCCCATCCTGGGCCCGGAGCATGGTAGAAATAGCCATGCCAACTCACCCATAGCACGCCGCTCCGTCCCAGACCACCAGCTGGCTCACAACCGGCACTCACAAGCGCAGCCTGCCCCCCATCACTCCACCGGGGGCCATCCTGGTCTGCGCCGCTGGGCCAGCAGCTGCTGCCCTATTTCCCCTGCCTTCGGCCACCTGTGGGCGTAGCTTCACCGAACAACCCTGCTCGCTGCGCCATTCTGTTGCAGGGTGCTGTCTCTTTTCCGGAAGAAACGAGGCTCACACACAGTGGCTAGATGGAAAGTGATGAGTTTATTGAAGGGTAGTGACATGACAGTGCCTGGAGGCCCCCAACTGCAGGCTGTCACTGATGGGGGAATCTGGCACACCCCAGCGATGTCCAGGAAAGGAGCCCAACAAACAAGGGTGTATCAGCACAAATATACCCATGCTCGTTTGCATCTCATACATACTCATATCTCATGAATAGCAAGCAGCAAGCAAATTGGTTGATTACATGCTGTTTAGCACTTGTTGATTACACGCTGTCCTGCCTCAGTTTCCCCATCTAGTTTCCCACGCATTAATTCTCTCACAGACGGGGTAAACACTCACACAGCTGAGAAACAGTTCTCAGACACGTACAAGATAACAGGAATGCAAGGCCATTCTCACAGATAACCTCATTACGCCCTCCCTAGAGTTGACTCAGAAGCGTAACTATGCCCCCTGCTGGTTGCCGTCACAATCTTCCGGTCACTACAGCTTCTGTTAGGGCTTACAAACTCTGGGTCTGGAATTCTATGATATTTCAGGGTGCTCAGGAAATTACAGGAGGGGCTAACCACCTAGCAGGTGCACAGATAATGTCTCCAATCTGCACATGGAAGGGTCTTACTTGGAGGCCTCTCTTCAAAGTCTGTGCAGAATGCAAGGATGATGACTGAAGTTAAAGGTTTCCTAATGAGGAGCTTCTTCCTGAGCTTCATCCCAAGGGTTTTACTACTACAGAAGACAATGATATGGACCAGGGGCCACATCCTCAGGAATGACCAGTCATTTATGAGGAAGGATGTACCAGTCCTGTGGTGTGCATTGAACAAAGCTATTTCACAAGGGGAGCAGATGTGTCCATTCTTGATTTATAACTTTTTTTTTCTTTCTTGGATAAGTGGTAAGATTAATATTAACCACTATGGCCATCTTCATGTAAATTTTTAACAAATTAGTTAGCTGTGAGCAGGATGAATACTAGGACCACCATACTTTTATATCACTCCTGGAAATTCTGCCTTTAAGATATCTGGACATTATATGTATATGGGAGCAGTCCACACACATACAAGTATTTGCATGGGTAAATCAATGCAATAATGATTGAGTTTTTGGTCATAAGCATTCTATACAGATAAACATCACTAAAATATCAATGTTTAGCAAGTTCTAATACTATTAATATGGTTGTAGATCTCCAAACTCTCCACTGACTCATTTAGCAACAAAAATTCTCCAGTTACTGGTAGCACAACATCCTGTATAGTACCATGCATCAGGTCAAGAACTCTGAATCCCTTGTCTAAATTACAATCCATTGTTGTGCCCTTGTTTTCTAATCTCTAAGGAATCCTGCAATCACAAATTATAGGAAAGTTTGAAACATCATCAGTATAGCGCCACTCCTTCTGCATCAAGATGTCCTTCTGGAGACAAGGCTGAATTACCCTTCTAAATAACTCCATAAGATAAATGACTGAGGATTCAGATCCTGGGTAATTTTTGCCTTCATTCACACTCATGCAACACCAGTTTTTGTTAAAACAAAGTGCGAGAATCGATTAGAGGCACCAGTTTCTCCTGCTTTACCCCACCAACACCAAGAGCCTTACCAGCCACCTCTCACATCTGTAAGCTCCATAAAGCTCTTGATGCTCATCCGTTTTCTTCATATTTAAAAAGAAAAACTCTAAAGCATGGTTTTTTGTTCTTAAGCAGAGTTTTTTCACCCTGCCGGAGCACTAACATCAATGTGACTCTGCTCACTGAAGTTAATAGTGTTCTATTGATATAAATCTGGCCCTCTAAGTGTTCAGTTTGATGATAAAAGGTTTGATCCAAAGCCCATTGGGGTCTAGAGTCTTTTCAAGTCAGTGAGCTTTGGATCAGGCCCTAAGTGAAAATCCTGTTTCAAACCAAACAACTAACCTCTGAAATGTAACCTACAAAATAGGGATATGGGTGAGGAAAAAAAGGATGCCTTGTTGACCTTCAATCAGTACTTATGGGTTGGTTTGAGATGGAGACTGGTCAGACAACCAATACAGTGATCCTACATTTGGTTCTGGACTTGTCCTCGAATAGTAAACTTGGATTGAAGGCAGTCAAGATGGTTGCTGCTTTTGTAATCCGTAAAGTGATTGGCTTAGGGTAACTGAGGGGTTTATTTTCCCCCATCATATTTGACATTCTGCAAACTATACTTTATTTAGCTGTGCTTCTGCCATCTTAAAACTGGCATACTATTTTATGAACAGGCATAATGCCATTCTAGCAGATTGCTTAAGAAACTGAAATCACATTAGACCTCTTTTTTTTTCCTTACTCAAGAGCTAAGTGTGACACTAAGAAGAAACCACAAATGTATTATCAAGAACTCTATTAGTGTAGAATATTGCAGATGATGCTGATAAGCTTCAATCGATCAAAGTCATAAGAAAAATGTAAATATTGAGATAAAAATGTGTTTAAAGCTTGAGGCACAAATCAATAGAAGAGAAAATCAGAATGATAAACATGTACAAATACTTGGACATTTAGGTATTTTGAGGTAAGCTAACAGCTCTGAGGACTCTTTGGAACCATGAAAAATACAGGCACACCATGCACTGTCAGAAAGCATTTATTTTTTTAAAAATCTCAAGATTATAGCATATGTTAGGAATAATGTTTCAAAGCTATTATCTAAAATAAAAGTTCACATAGGGTAGATGATGGAAAAAGTGGCAAAACAATAGCTAGTATGTGCTGTCAGTAATCTGAAAATGTTCATATCTTGAATACCATTTCACTAACCATAATAATTAAATCCCTGATTTATGCTGTATGTACAGGGAACATCTCACAGATTATATACAACTTCAGGGAACTTGGAAGATTGCTGAAGTGATCCAGGTGGGTCAAAGTGATCTTCTCAGAGATCCTTCCTGTTCCACAAGTGAAGACAGACAGAAGGCAGAAGACTCTGGAAGTGTACTTCTACCTAGGTGTGCGGGATAACAAAGGGCTTTGTGTGAAACATTGGAAACTTTCTATGGGGCAACAGGTCTGTATCATTTGTGTAGCCTACATTTTTGAAGAAGAGAAACTAATCTTCCCAGAGACAGACTGGATAGAGAGTCAGGAAGGCATCAAACTAATAACAAAACAGGGGGGTGAAAAGAGGGAATAAATTAACATTCATTTAGCACAAAATTGAAATGTTAAAAACAAACTGCATCAAGAAACTAAAGGATGTGAAAAGAAGAAATTCTTTAACTATCTACACACAAACATTAGGAGCTAGAGTAACAAAGAACAAGAAACAGAACTGTTCATTTGTGAGTATAAATTCAATATATGTGGTATTCCTGAAACCAGGAGGGCTTACTTCCATGATTGGACTGTTAAAATCAATGGCTATAACTTACTTAGGAAGGATTGAGGTGGGCAAAAGGGGTGGAAGAGGAGGGTAGTGGCACTTTATGTCAAACATGGATTTACCTGTTCCAGGTCACTAATAATTCATAAGAAAATGCATATGGATCAATGTCCTAACATACAAATCACACAAGAGAACAGGATGATTGGCTCCTGAATCCTGTATATAAAACGTGTAGGAAAAAAATCATGGGGAACTTCAATCTGAATAACATATGGGGGAGGTCTCATGCTGCCAGTTCTAAAACATCCTCAGAATTTCAAAATGCTATAGAGGGTAATTTCCCAACTCAAAAATTATTGCATCTGACGTGGAAAATTTTATATTAAACCTCATCTTGACATTTGAAGAGGAATTGATCACAGACCTAAAAATTAGTGGTGGCTTAGGTACAAATGATTGTAACTTTATCACATTTGTTATGTGCTTTGAAAGGCCCAATTTCACAAAGCTGAAAACAATTATGACTCAGATTGGAGGGCAGAAAGAATTTAAACAGAAAAATGGGAAAGATTATTGGGAATTGTTTAATAACATTTTACTGGATGATCAAATAGTCATAATCCCACATTCAAGAAAGAAATTTGCACTGGTAAAAAAAATGGCTTAGAAGGAAGTAAAGGCTACTATAAAAAATAATATAGAACAAGTGGAAGAATGGAGACATTTGTAGTCATGAATATAAATCAGAAGATATGAATAAAAGAAATTTTACAAGGAAAATAAAAGGTCTCAAAGAAATCTATGGCAGTAGAGTTAAGAAAAATATTTTACATATATTAGAAACAAAGAGAATTATAACAATGGTACTGATCCATTGGCAGCTCGAAATAGGGGATTAGTCCATAACAATGTAGAAAAGGCAATAGTTTAATAAATATTTCTGGTCTGGAAAAGACAAATGATGTAGTTATATCACGTGATAATGAGATATTTTCCATTCTTATACTAATTTAGGAGGATTTTAAATAGAAGCTACTAAAAATAGACATTTTTAAATCAGCAGGTCCAGGTAATTTGCATCCAAGAGTTTTAAAACAGCAGGCCAAAGAACTCACTAGACTGCTGATGTTGATTTTCAATAAATCTTGGAATACTGGGGAAATTTCAGAGGACCAAAAGAAGGGCTCCAGGGAAATGCCAGATGAGGGTATGGCAATATGCTTGTTGTTCTTTTTTGTTATTTTAAATCCACTTCTCTAAGCTCTATATACCTTTTGGCAAAATAAACCACACTTTGTCAGGAAGGAGCTGCTTCTGTATCATTGCATACTGTTACTATCCACAGGCTCCTGAGGGAACTTCTTGAAGGTGTCAAGCACACCGAGCCTGCTAAGTAACATAGCTGACAACCGGAAGAGTGTAACCCAAAGAAAAGTGCAGGCACAGGCCAGCCATTTGGAAGGGGAGCACTTAGGGAACACGGAAAAAGTTTCAACAGGGGCAGCCTACCCAGGGAGCATTACAAGGGTCATACTTAGGTACCTTTTCATAGAATCATAGAATATTAGGGCTGGAAGGGACCTCTGGAGGTCACCTAGTCCAACCCCCTGCTTAAAGCAGGACCGATCCCCAACTAAATCATCCCATCCAGGGCTTTGTCAAGCCTGACCTTAAAAACCTCTAAGGAAGGTGATTCTACCACCTCCCTAGGTAACTCATTCCAATGCTTCACCACCCTCCTAGTGAAAAAGTTTTTCCTAATATCCAGTCTAAACCTTCCCAGCTGCAACTTGAGACCATTACTCCTTGTTGTGTCATCTGGTACCACTGAGAACAGTCTAGATCTATCCTCTTTAGAACCCCCTTTCAGGTAATTGAAAGCAGCTATCAAATCTCCCCTCAGTCTTCTCTTCTGAAGACTAAACAATCCCAGTTCTCTCAGCCTCGCCTCTTAAGTCATGCCTTCCAGGCCCCTAATAATTTTTGTTGCCCTTCTCTGAACTCCTTCCAGTTTTACACATCCTTCTTGTAGTGTGGTAAATTAAGTAAATTTAATAAATTAAGGTGGCCTCTGTTCTTTCCAGGTTCATGAGATACTGCCATCGGTCAGTTGCTTTCACTTTTTGGTCCTATTTCGGTTATTTCATTCAATATTTTTTGCAGATTAGTTCTTATACAGTAGTGCTGTATGCAAACCATATTTTGCTTCCTTTTTATATCAGTATATCAGTCCTTACATCCTCCATTTAAGTAAAATGTATTTGGTAATGATCTGAATACAGAAACATTTTTCTCTGATTTCTGTTTAATTAAAACAGGGCAAAGGATAAAACAGTCGAATACATTTTTATAAGGAAAAAATTAATTAAACAACACAAAGGATTTCCATCAAAGGATGGAAATACAATATTGTTAAGCGTTGGACCTCACAAGGTATTTTCAATTAAGAATTACTTTGCATATGTTATTTAAATACAGCAAGGCCCTCAAGTTGGAAGAGAGTTCCACTGAGAATGCCCAGTGGGAGAAGAAAACAAGTGAACACTAGCCAGCAAAAGATTAGCTTACTTTAAAATCATTAATAAGAGATCTTGTGAAAAGGGCATGTCTGCAGAGTGGATTGATACAGAGCATTTTCATCAGATACTATTTTTTCATGTAAGTAAATCACTAGAACGTAAACTGAGACTGGAAAAATACTCGTTAGCCAAAGAAGCTCCAGTTCAAAATTAGTTAGTAAAAATAACTTAATTATATCTCCCATAAACTTGTGGTTATGTTAAAGTTTTTACCTATTTTCTAACCGGTCCCAAAAAGGCAAGCAACCCCACAGTTTGTTACATGAAGTGCCTGTTGAAACATGCAAGTAATAACATTGTGAAATTACATTATCTGACAAGTTTCAAAAGCTTATTGAGGTAAGCCCATGAAATCTGCAGGGAAATGAAGACAGGAGGACTTTTCAGTCAAGCTGCCATAACATTTCACTAGTGAAATTCCATAGCAGTTTACTGAACACTGAAAGAAATGTCAGCAGTAAAATAAGTGCCAAAAAACTTCATGCTTCGGTGGAGAAAACTGCAACTACTAATAAGGTAACATCAGCTTATTACATATAAGCTATGATATAGTCTCAAAAGGAGTTTATTGTATCAATATGTGCAGTCGAAATAGCTAAGGCATCTTTGTTGCAACCCAGAAATGATAAAACAAAAAAGTTTTTTTACCTCATGCCTGTCAGGTCCAACTGCCAGTATACACACTTTGAAGGAAACCACCAGAATCTTCCATTATTTGATGGATCAAGCAGACAACAAGAATGTCTAAGTGTCAGAGCTATTTGTAGAAGAAATTAATATTCATCAACACATCTTAATTCAGTCATCAACTCAGGCACTGGAATGAAGCATGTCATTCAGTCTAGAAGACCTCTGGTCCAAGTCAAACAAACTAGGAGGGAATGTCTGGTTACAGCAAGAGCTCTTGTTAAAAAGCTTAACTGAAGTTCTCTCAATGGCAGAAAAACATTTTTATCTTGGATCAAGACCCAATTCTTGTACTAATTAATTCAAATCAGATAACACAATGAAAGCAATGTTTAGTCGCAAGAAGCAATTGAAGCACAAAGAGGGCTTGTACACATGCTGCAGCAGATATGCATCAAAAACTGATATGATGCTTAACACTACAAGTTGAGTTAATGGAAGTCACATGTGATATAAATAAAACAATACAATTCAAAATGCTCCATATCTGCCCCTTTCACATTATAGCATCAGTGATCCTGCTCTCAATTGCTTAACAACAGCCCACACAAGCATTCATTTCACACCCAAAACTGCCAATGAATGCAACAGAAGTTTTAGGTCACAAAGATCTCATATCAGGCCCTAAATGCTTTAAAAGTTGGATGAGGTTGGAAAAACATAACTAAAGTAATGGTAGGCATAATGACTTCTTAATATTTTTGAAGTATTCTTCCATGTTACCTCAAATGTTACCCTCCCTAAACCTAACTTCCCAAGTCACCTTCACTCCCCTTCTGATTCTTCCTAGAAATCACATCTGCTGCCTTGTCTACAAAAAATTGGATGGTAAAGCAAAAACAAAACAAAAAAACACAAAGCAAATGTAACTTAGCCACCAAGATATGTACATGACTAAATATGATATTATTAAGAATCAGAGAGGTAGCCGTGCTAGTCTGGATCTGCAGAAGTGACAGAGTCTTGTGGCACCTTAAAGACTAACAAAAGTATTGAAGCATAAGCTTTCTTGGGCTAATACCCACTTCGTTGGATGCATGCAGTGGAAGTATGCAGAGGCAGGTATAAATAAGTAGGCAAGAACCAGGTTAGAGATAACAACTTGTTATCTCTAATCAGGAGGATGAGGTCCTCTTCTATCAGCTGATCTGGAGGTGTGAACACCGAGAGAGGAGAAACTGCTTTTGTAATTAGCTAGCCATTCATAGTCTTTGTTTAATCCTGAGTTGATGGTGTCAAATTTGCAAATGAACTGTAGCTCAGCAGTTTCTCTTTGAAGTCTGGTTGAAGTTTTTTTGCTGCAGGATAGTTACCTTTAAATCTGTTATTGTGTGTCCAGGGAGATTGAAGTGTTCTCCTACAGGTTTGTGTATATTGCGATTCCTAATATCTGATTTGTGTCCATTTATCCTTTTATGTAGGGACTGTCCAGTTTGGCCGATGTACATAACAGAGGGGCATTGCTGGCACATAATGGCATATATTACATTGGTAGACATGCAGGTGAATGAACCGGTGATGGTGTGGCTGATCTGGTTAGGTCCTGTGATGGTGTCACTGGTATAGATATGTGGGCAAAGTTGGTATCGAGATTTGTTGCATGGATTGGTTCCTGAGTTAGAGTTATTACGGCGTGGTGTGCAGTTGCTGGTGAGAATATGCTTGAGGTTGGTGAGTTGTCTGTGGGTGAGGATTGGCCTGCCTCCCTGTGAAAGTGAGGAATCGTTGTCCAGGATGGGTTGTAGATCACTGATGATGCATTAGAGAGGTTTTAACTGAGGACTGTAGGTGATGGCCAGTGGTGTTCTGTAGTTTTATTTCTTGGGCTTATCTTGCAGCAGGAGGCTTCTGGGCACACATCTGGCTCTGTTGATCTGTTTCCTATTTCCTCCTGTGGGTATTGTAGTTTTGAGAATGCTTCTCACCAAGATATAATGCTAAAAATAGCAGCATGAAGGTTGCAGCTCAGGCTAGAGTTTGGGCTTTCAAGTCCAGCCAACCCCATAGGCTTAAGAGCCCAAACTCCAATCCCAGATGCACTGTCTATACTCCAATCGCTCCCAGACAAAGTATAAACATACCCATGAAGACTGACTTGCTTCAGGGTCTGCCCACACAGAGAAGCTTGCAGAATTTAAGCCCTCATATGCTAAGAGAAAGAGACACTTCAGCAAGGCCAATCTTCAGAGTCTTTGAAATATATCTTTCAACCGCCAGTGGTTCGTAACAACATTTATCACTCATACATTTATCAGAATACTACTGCAGACTTTCAAATTCCAGTGTTGCTATGTAAAGGAAATTTTCAGTGTTTTTCTATTTTATTTCCAGACATAAAAAAACCCCATATTATAAATTCCAAACTGACTGAGAACCCAAAACAAACAGAGTGGCAGTAAGCCTTTTTTCCGTTAGCCCACAGTACCTTTAACCAAACTTTCCATTTCCTTTGTTTACAAGTTCCCGCTAATTCTCTTGTTGCCAGTTAGTATAGATTTTGAGAGCACCCATCATCTGGAAAATTACTCTTAAATGGGATAGAAAACATTTTACTCTGCAGCAAAATCACCTTTGATCACAGGTCTCCATGCCTTCTCCCATAACTGTTACGTATGTATGTAAATAAGGGCATGTCTTCACTACCACTTTAAATCGATGTTAAGGACGTTAGGTCGAAGTAAACGTGTACCTGTCTTCACATACATGCTCTTAACGTCGATGTAAAGGGCCCTCAAGATCGACATTGGAACTCCAGCCTAACCAGTGGCATAAGGCTAATCTCGACGTTCCAAGCTCGACCGTGGGCTAGTGAAGACGGAACCCGACATTAATAGCCTCCAGAGGCTGTCCCACAATGCTCCATTCTGACCGCTCTGGACTGCCTCCCTACTGCTCCACTGTGACCGCTCTGCACTGCACTCTGAACTCGCTGCTCTGGCCAGGTAGATAAGACCCGGGAACATTTGAATGCCATTTCCTGTTTGGTCAGCGTGCCCAGCTCACCTGAACTGCTCAGTCACCATTCAGAGCTATCAGCAGCACTAGCCGCCATGCAGAGCTCAGCATCACAGGAATCCATGATGAGCTCATCTACCCTGGAGACCAGCCAGAGGAGAAGAGCTCCAGCATGGTCCACTCGTGAGGTGCTGGATCTCATCGCTATCTGGGGAGAGGAATCCGTGATGTTGGAACTCCGCAACAACAAACGGAATGCTAACACCTATGGAAGAGTCTCCAAGGCCATGCTAGAAAGGGGCCACAACAGGGACACCACACAGTGCCGCGTGAAAATTAAGGAGCTGCGGCAATCGTTCCAGAAAGCCAAGAAGGCAAATGGACGATCAGGGGGCGCGCCACGGACATGCAGGTTCTACAATGAACTAAATGCGATAATGGGGGGCGCCCCCACCACCATTGCGCCGGTCTGCGTGGACTCCACCGATGGGATCATCGTCAGGGAGGAGACTGATTCCGAGGAGGACGACCATGAAGAGGAAAATATCACGGAGCAGTAGGAGCCCAGCGGAGAACCCCTGTACCCAGAGAGCCAGGAGCTGTTTGTCACCCTGGACCCCAGTACCCTCCCAAGCCTCCCAGGGGGGTAAGTGTTTCTTTTTTAAGGGATTACATGACGCGTGATTTTGTAAAGGAAGCATTTATTAATGAGTAACTTGCCCTAAGGACTTAGCGTGCTTTCATTGCTGGTCAATTTCTACTCAAAGAGTTTGTCAATATACTCCGGGATTGACCATAAGTCCTCCGCAGACATTTCAATGAAGCTATCCAGGAGGTAGCGATGAATCCAGCGCAGCAGATTTCTGGGGAGAGCTGCCTTATCTGGTCCCCCGTGATAGGACACCAACCCACGCCACGAAAGTAGTAGGTTGTCTGGTATCATTGAGCAGGCTAGCATTGCGGCGTATGGACCAGGACTTTGCATGGACTCAAGGAGCATGCGCTCCCTATCTCTCCGAGAAATTCTCAGCAAAGTGATGTCATTCAGGGTTGCCTGTTTGAGATACGGACTGCAATTAGTCGGGAGATAAAGAGTCCCAGCTGCAAAGTACTCTTTTCTGCTGAGGACCGACGAACCGAACCCCACACACACACACACGAACGCTGACCGCCGCCCCCCCCCCAGCCCGTAGCGTTAGCTGGCAGGGAATCCGAGCCGTCTGCACGCCTTTGCTTCCGCTTCACAGCCAAAGCGCACCCAAACACCCCCCCCCCTCCGCCCGTAGCTAGCAGGGAATCTGAGCGGTCTGAAGAGCCCCAAAAAGACCTTAGCCCTTAGCGAGAGATTTTTTGGCATTTGCTTTGCAGTTTGCGGTTTCAGTGGGAGCCAGCCACGCGGTGGGGGGAAGGCGGCGGGGTTACTCTACAGTATGCAAGCGCCACTTTTAACTTACCATGGCCGGCTGCACGGTGATTTCAGAAGCCGTCTTGGGCTGAGGCACGCATATGTGTCTGAGATGCTCTGAATTTTCTGAGAGCTTGTCAGTCAGTTTTAGGTGTACAACATGACCTTGTACAGAAATCATATCAGGCAGGCCTCTGAATACTGAGGTTGCAAATAGCATACTACTCCCATTGTGTACAGTCCGAGACTGCATCTGCCTCCTAACCTTGAATGTATCTGTCTCATAACTTTCAAACTTTCTTTTCCCACACACTTGCCCACAGATGAACAACAAGTATGTCACAACCCCCATGCCTCCTCAACACGCCGTGCACCGCAGATAAGAAAGCGTAAAAAGAAAACGCGAACGCGCGATGAGATGTTTACTGAACTCGTGGAGAACTCGCGCGCTGAGGCAGCCCGCCAGACGGACTGGAGGGAAAGAATGATAGAGGCAAGGGATCGAGAGATTCAGGCAAGGGATCAAGAGAGAGAGGAAAGGAAGCGAGAGAGAGAGGCAAGGGATCGAGAGAGAGAGGCAAGGAATCGAGAGAGGCAGGAATGGAGAGCCGCTGAACAAAAGAGGGTAGAACGTGAGGAAAGACGCATGGATGCTTTCCTCCGCATAATGGAGGACCAGAGCGACATGCTGCGATCTCTGGTGGAGCTGCAGCATGACCAAAGACCACCTCTGCAGCCCCTGTGTAACCACCTCCCCCCCTCCCCAACTCCCATAGCTTCCCCACCCAGACGCGGGTTGAGAACACGGGGGGGCAAGCTCCGTGGGCCGCTCCACTCTACCCCACAAGCCAGCAGAAGCAGCAGCAGCAGCAGGCTTACATTCTCGGAACACTTTTGAAAGCTGCTGAGTCTTGCCAACCCCTCCTCTCCACCCTTCCCACCCCCCCCCCCTCCTTTGCCCGCTCCTCCCCACTGCGACTGCCGGTTTCCCTCCAGGATACCAGGACAGTGATCCCCTGTATTTGTATTTCCGAGTAACCAATAAAGGAACCATGATTTTTCAAACAGTGATTTTATTTTCTCTGCAAGCATGGGGAGGGAGGAGGGAAAGCATGGGGAGGGGGGAGGGAAAGAGGGTTCAAGGGCAGCAGGCTTAGAGCACAGCAAGGGAGCAGATTCTCAAACGCCATCTCGGGCACTCATAAAACTGTCTTTCAAGGCGTCCCTGAGGCGCAGGGCCTCACGGTGGGCTCTTTTACTTTCCCTGCTGTGTGGCTGCTCATAAGTAGCAGAAAGTAAATTTGCCTCTGCCTCCCAGCCCGCCATAAACGTTTCCCCCTTGCTCTCACAGATATTGTGGAGCACAGAGCAAGCAGCAATAACAATGGGGATATTTCTCTCGCGGATGTCTGAGCAAATCAGTAAGGAACGCCATCTCCCCTTCAAGCGGCCAAATGCACATTCTATGGCCATTCTGCACTTGCTCAGCCTGTAGTTGAACAGCTCCTGACCCCTGTCCAGGGCTCCTGTGTAGGGCTTCATAAGCCAGGGCATTAGGGCGTAGGCTGGGTCCCCAATGATCACGATCGGCATTTCCACCCCCCCCACGGAAATTTTCTGGTCGGGGAAGAAAGTGCCTTGCTGCAGCTGTCTAAAAACCCTAGAGTTCCTGAACACTCGAGCGTCATGAAGCTTTCCCGGCCACCCCACGTACAGGTCGGTGAAACGTCCCTTGTGGTCAACCACTGCTTGCATGACCATTGAGTAATATCCCTTCCGGTTTCTGTACTCGGCGGCCTCGTGGTCCAGTGCCAGGATAGGGATATGAGTCCCATCTATAGCCCCACCACAGTTAGGGAATCCCATGGCGGCAAAGCCATCTATTGTGGCTTGCAGGTTTCCGAGGTTTATAACCCGGTGTAGCAGCCGCTCGACGATTGCCCTGCTTACTTGCATCACAGCAAAGCCCACTGTAGACCTACCCACCCCAAACTGATTCGCCACTGACCGGTAGCTGTCTGGCGTTGCAAGCTTCCAGAGGGCTATCGCCACTCGCTTCTCCACTGTAAGGGCCGCTCTCATTTTGGTATTCCTGCGCCGGAGGGCAGGGGACAGCCAGTCACAAAGTTCCATGAAGGTGCCCTTTCGCATGCGGAAGTTTCTGAGCCACTGGGAGTCATCCCAGACCCGCAGCACTATGCGGTCCCACCAGTCCGTGCTTGTTTCCCTGGCCCAGAATCGGCGTTCGATGGCATGAGCCTGCCCCATTGCCACCATTTTTGACAGATTGTCAGTCTCCCTACTTGCAAAAACGGCAGTGTCCCTGTCGTCCCCGCTGTGCACGTCAGTGTCCCTGTCGTCCCCGCTGTGCACGGCAGTGTCCCTGTCGTCCCCGCTGTCCTTGTCCATCTCCTCCTCACTGTCATCGGGTTCCGGAAAGCGCAGTTCTCCCCGGATCGCATTCCTCCTCTGCAGACGGTGCAGCAGGAACTCAGCAACCATGATCGAGGTCTTCACAACAGCCATTACTGCAGCCGTGGTGTCAGCGGGCTCCATGCTTGCAATGCTATGGCGTTAGTACGGCGGAGAAAGGGCGCGAATTATGGGATGCCTACCCACAGGGCACCGCTTGTAATGGGGGTGGGCAGCACGGAAAAAGGGCGCGAAATTTGGAAATGCCTACCCACAGTGCAGCACTCGAAATGGTGCCTGCTGGGGGATCAGGGAACTGTGGGATAGGTACCCAGAGTGCAACGCTCGTCATGTCGACGCCTGCAAAAGTTTTGCGGACAGACACTGTCGACTTGCTGTGCTTAGCTGTGCGTAGTGAAGACACACAACATCGACTGTATACCGTCGCGTTCACAACATCGAAATAAAGGAAATCGAACTACTGCTGTAGTGAAGACATACCCTAAGTGACAGTGACAAAATAAATGTGGAGAGAGTTGGTTCAAATTCTTTTTCTATTTTTCACTAAAGTCTGAATTTTGCTCTTCACAAATGCTTTCTGTAAGAAAAACTGAAATGCATATGTTGCAATTAAAATTATACAATAAAATTACAAATAACTCATTTTAAACTAAATATAAATTAGGTGTTTGTGAAAAGGGCTGGAATGGCAGGAATGGAAAATGAAAATGTGTGTTTATCCACTGAATAGGTACAACAACAGCTTCCAACATCACCTGTCAGCTGCTAGAATCCTGGATCCTCTCAGTCAGGCTTCTTTTCAGGACACTCTACTGAGACAGCCTTTTCTGCTCTGAAGGATTTCCTTGTGACAATTCAGGGGGAGTAAATCTATATTCATCTTGCTGGGCTACATACCTCATACCATCAACCACCAAATATTCTTGAGCCACCTCTAAAGTAGTTCAGGGATGAACAGAAATGCCCCGAAATGGCTCATGGCCTCCCTCTCACAATGGCTGGGCAGGCACTGGTTTCAAGGGGTGCACTAACTTACTTTTCCTCAGGAAAAAAAGGGCAAAAATGGGAAGAATTGTGCCTCAGAGAGATGTCTTGATGACACAATGCTCTCCAGGTGCCTCTGAATCACCACTCTGATGCACAGTACTCCCCTGTTCCAGTGCTGATCCTAAAGGTATACACTGTAGAAAATGGAAAGAGAATATAAAATGTATTTATACAGAAAAGTTAAGTTAAGTTCTTCAAAGCAAAAGTGGGTTCATACCTCCCCTCACCTATTCATGTGCTCAATAGCTCCCTTCAAATTATATCTAACTTAACACCTTTTTTACCATCAAACTAATAAATAATACTACATGTAACCAAAAGAAATATAACCAAAAGAGCATCTGATAGCTGATTTTTACTCATGCTATGACAAAATTTAAGAAGGCACATGATTAAAGCATAGAATTTTACAAGGAAGATAGATCAGGAACTTCTGTTTTCCCTGCATCAGAACACCAGAGCCAGGGGCATTACATTAAATTAAAATATGGGAAATTCAGAACTAACAAAAAGAAATACCTTCACATAATGTATAATTAGTACGAGGAACGCATTGCCACAAGAAATCATTTAAGCCTATGTTAAAAAGATTTTTAAAAAAGACTGCATATTTATAGGATGTAAAATGTATTCATCGTTATAATTAATTAC
Source organism: Sternotherus odoratus (assembly GCA_032164245.1). Classification (NCBI taxonomy): domain Eukaryota; kingdom Metazoa; phylum Chordata; order Testudines; family Kinosternidae; genus Sternotherus; species Sternotherus odoratus. The sequence goes on from JAVMKO010000004.1 coordinate 36,427,977, forward strand.
AATAAAAATTTATAGGAGGGATATTAAACATTATGCTTCAGAATTTAAACCAGTCTCTAATTATTAGAGACCAGGATGAGACAAAGTTGGGGGGCAGATTATTCCACACCTGCCAACCCTGGGGTTTTTCCACTTTCCTCTGAAGTAGCTGGTACTGGCTACTGTTTGAGACAGGATACAGGACCACAATGACCTCGATCTGATCCATTGTAATAATGTCTATGTTTCCATATTCCACTTTCCTTTTGATAGACTCTAAGCACTGCTTTGGGATATTTCCAATATGGCGTTCTCTGTCTCTAGATAAGAATAAAATTGTAGCAGTTTCTAAATAAGAATTAAAATTTGAAGCAAATGTGTTTGCCAAAAATATAATAGCTACCCCTGAACTGTGCCTTTAATTTAATCTCAGACTTCTTTTTAATAAAAACTATATCTTCCTCCCCACCCTCTTAAAAGCCATTTTGTCTTAGATCTGCAGCAAACACAAAGCAAAAGGCCCAAGCTAGGGTTGTTACTGGAAAAATTGCCATTTCGGGAACACAGAGGCTACACCATCACCACACTATGGCATTCATCACAATAAATTTCATTAAATAAATTTAATTTCTTTAATCATAAAACCCTATATGCTGCCTGTTCCCCAGGAATTACGAGTATTCATGCTAAACCATAAAGTTTTTTCTTAATGTTTTTCAAAAGTAGTAATCCAGCAGCGTGATTATCTCTTTACTATAAGCATCAAAACTAAAATGATTTATGGCTCTAATTACAACCAGTTTTGATTATTATTTTTGCTAAAGACACTGATGTGGGATTAGCAAGTGATGCTTTGTAGTGGGATTAACTAGTATAATCTTTTCATTACCAAAGAAAGGATCTCAGTGTTGCTTTAATTTCTTCCACCCATGCACCAAGTTTGCATGATAATATTTTGTTAGTAACACAATCTGTTCATTTCCATTCTATAATTGGTGAATTTTTCCTGTGGAATTAGAACAAGTGAAAAGGGAGGAAAAGCACTATGTTTATACACTGTTTTGGGATAGGTATTTGGGGACCTAAAAATCTTGCCAACTTCCAGAACTTTAGATTTTATTAGCACTGCTTGTTGTTCCTTAAAAGGTTTTAGGGCTTCATGTCAACTGAGCTAAATAAAAAGACCTCAGACTCTCCAATTAGTGTTCATAAAAAAAAAACAACTACTGGAGCATTGAGACATTTTACCTGCAGAGAAATATCTGGTTTCCATAACTGAATAACCACATCTTGCTTTTGTTTATTGTGTTTTAGAGGTTTATGATAAACAAAGTTGCTTGATTTCAGAGGAGTATCACCAGGCATAAATTTGGCCATCTTTAAGCAAATAATTTAGACCCCACAATTTACACTTTGCAGATAGATTACTGTAGTGACTTCATTGAGCTGCCTTGTGAGTGTAGCAGTCCATCCACACATTGCAAATTACAGGACTGAAACCTTAGAACTTGTATTTTAATTATTTCACTTCTGCTTATGGTATGCAACATCACAATATGTAATTATAATGGAAATGATGGCTGTTGGGCATTGTATTTGGTTACATCGCTGCGTTTAAGGACAAAACTCTCAGTCATCTTGATAGGAGCAGAAGCAGGCACTACGTATTGTGGGTAAGAACATCCCAAACCATGTCCATTCCAGGTGTCACTTGTAGGCGAGGTGGCTACAGCATATTTCAACATATTTATGTCCTGCCATGGAATCTCACTTTTCATATTTTATGGCATTGTTTCCTTTTTTGTTCTTCTGAGTCCCTCTTTTTCCATGTGGATGTAACTCTTCCTCTAGGACAGGAAGGAGTTTGGGGTTTTATTTTGTTTTGTTGGACTAGTTTAGCAAACTATTCACATGGCTGTGAAAGAAATAAGCTCTGTATCAATAGCCAAGTGAAGTAGCCCTTTCCTGACAGCAGTTAACACCTAATTTTTTTCTGCCAGAAACCTCTTTCTGGTGATTTGGAATACAGTCATCGCATTTGCAGTGAGATAGTTTTTTCTTTGTTAGAATGAGAAGATAGTGTTTTAGTATAGAAGAAAATTGCACCAAACAACTCTTTGTTACCTCTGCTATTCCAGACTAACACGGCTACCTCTCTGATTCAAAATATTAAGTAAAACAAAAAAAACTAACTATTGTATTTTAATGTCTTTACTAATGATGGATATATGCTTAAAACAAACAAACACAAAAAGAAACCCCAATGATGTAATAATCCCCCACTTCAGTGCAGTATCCACTCACATGTTAAGCATTTAGATTTACTGATTGTGAATCTTCTCAAAAACATGAATATTGATTAAATTCAAAATATCAGAGAGCAAGTGGGGTAGGGAGAAGAGTCCAGAAAGAATAAAAGGTGGACTGCAGGGAAATAGGGTCCTGGAATAGGGAAAGTGATCTAGAATGAAGAGAGGAGAAAGGACTATAGGAAACTTGAAGTGGAAAAATGGAAGGGTGTGGGACTAGATGAGTGAGTTGGCTAACCTTGAAGGTTTCAAAACTCCCTGGGAGCCAGTTCCCAAGGGCACGAGGAATGAGCTAGGCAGCCTTCAATTATTATTATTACTCCTGGGACATGGAGCAGTGGACCTTAAAGATGCCCATCCCTTGCTGAACCTGAGAAAGAGAAAGTGATGGCATAGAGAAATAAGTGGAAGGGGGAAGAGTCCAGAGGGTAAATGGCCAGAGAGAGAAAGACATGGGAGAAAACTACAATAGGGGTAGGAAGAGAAAGTGTGTGTATTGTGGCCAGAAGTGAGTTGATAGGGAAATTAAAAAAAAATAGTACTGTACAAAAGGCGGATAATATGCTGTAATTTAAAGACCAAATGGAAAGAAATGAAGGGCAGAGAAGCAGAGAAGTGAGGAGAGACAGACAGACATGAGAGAGACCAAGAGAGGTATGCAAGATTACATAAGCTTAAAAATTATGCACCGTTTACTCGAAAAGCCAAACACTAGTCTGTGGTTCAAAAAAATGTCAGTTGCAAAAGTTCATCTGCAAGAACTCAGCCTTGTTCTTTTATATTTTAGCTTTTTTAATTAAAATGTTACATAATCCTAATTTTAAGTAATTGTAATATGTTTCTGTTCCAATTTCAGGCACTTAGAGAATGTGGAATCCATCTACTTCTGACTCATACTTCTGAAACAATCAGAAAGCTCAATATAGTATGTACTGTCAAAAGGCCAAAAACATAAATCTCAGGAGTCCTTTAAGCAGTCTGAACAAAGCACCAGAAGTTACACTGTAGGGAACTGGCAGGAAGATGGACTGGATGACCTAATAAGTCTTTCCCATTAATTTCTATGGGGCTATTAATATAGACTAGTACTTGACCTTTCTAGTAAATTGTGTATCTGTTGCTACATGGGTAGTCTGAAGAGCATTCAGTTGTTTTTTAGTTACCTTCAAATGTTCACCGCAGTAATAAGAGGATGTAGTATTAGAAAGTTTGTCCCAGTCCCTTGTTGAAGAGTGACGGTATAAAGATCTTTCCCCCACCCTTTCTATACTTCTCAGAAGATCAAGGGAAAGCTCGCTGCTTGCATTCAAGGAAGCACAAGAACTGATCCCCCAATGGTTCACTTTGTGCAAAAGAGGGCAGGCATGGACTATGGTGAGGCCATGCCTTCCCTCCCACATCACAATATCTGGTTGAGCTGACTGCCCATAGAAAGTGAAGTATATTGCACTATCCAAATGTTCCTTTCAAATGCAGGTGCAGAGCTCAATGCCCAGGTTCCTCTGTAACAAGGGAGGACAGATATTGTAAACCACTCTTGAAGTGTCCAGTTAAGCACTCTTCCATCACGTGAGTTATTGCCTGCAACACTGCCCTATGATCATAGCATGGAGAGGAAACTAAGCCAAACCAGTGCATAGTTACAGGAACTCTGGACAAGCCACAGAGTAGTTTGTTGACCCGGAGTGACGATCCACAATCAAGTGGACAAAGCAACAAATTCACTGAATTTACTGAGTGTTAAGACTCTTTCCAACCAATGCCTCACTGTATAGGAACATAGTTTTCAGTTGGTTGGAAGCATTGATTGTCCACACATGGTAAAGGGACAGTAGTATGCTTGTCCAGGAGTGCATGAGCTGCCATAGCAAAAGGCTGTCAAGATATCAGCTATGGTGACACACCCCATTTCACAGGAGTGGGATTCTTCCCTGAATACAAAGAGACATTAGAGTTGGTGCTGCATATTGTTTCCTGTCTGAAAAATGAGATATCAGTCAGCTGGAGATATAATAGGTTGGTTTCATCTGTCACAGCTTTCCAGTCAGATTTAACAATAAATTTAACAATTTAACAATCTCATCAAAGGCCTGGCAGAGCGGTGTGTGCTTGCACATGCAAACTAGATGTGGGTGCATAATTCAAGCAGTTACTAACAACGTGAGTGTCCAAATTCAGCTCTGTCTTAACAAGCTGAGGATGGTAGCTGCACCCCTAGACTGCAGAGCATTATTCATATGTAGCAAATATCAGACCTAATAAAAACATACACAGGACCAAAGGGTCTGCTCCCCAGGAGCTTCCTGATAGGCCCGAGGTGCGGATACACTCCATAAACACACTTGGAAGTTCCAGAAGTGACTCATGTCTTCAATATATTTGCATATTTTGTACATTTGTTTAAAATGTACCCTCCTTACTTAAAGCAAAGGACCCCACAGACCTTCTTTGCACAAACCTTGACAACAATGGCAGTTAACATCCAAAATTGAAGAGAATCATTGTTCACCTCAGGACTGACAATCAATGTATATTTTCAAAAGAATACAATCTTTCAAATGGTCTTGACAAATTCAAGAACTGGTCTGAAATCAACAAGATTAAATTCAGTAAAAACAAGTGCCAAGTACTACACTGAGGAAGGAAAAAAATCAACTACAAAATGGGGGAAATAGGTTGGTGGTAGAAAAGGATCAGTGCATCATAGTGGATCAAGAAATAAATACTGAAGAAGGCTAATATCCTTTGGAGTGTATAAGTAGAAGTATTTTATGTACGACATAGATGATTGTTCCTCCCTACTCAGCACTGGTGAGGCCTCAGATGAATATTGTGTCCAATTCTAGCTGTCACACTTTAGGAAAGATGGGGACAAAGTGGAGAGGGTACAGATGAGTGCAAAAAGGATGATAAAGGGGTTTGACCTATGTGGAAAAGTTAAAAAAACTAGGCATGTTTAGTCTTGAGAAAAGAAGACCATGGGGGGATGCAAGAACAGTCTTCCAGTATGTTAGAGGCTGTTACAAAGAGGATGGTGATCAATTGTTCTCCATGTTCATTGAAAGTAGGACAAGAAGTAATGGACTTAATCTGCAACAAGTGAGATTTAGGTTAGGTATTAGGAAAAACTGTTTAACTATAGAGTACTTAAGTTTTGGAAGAGCCTTCCAAGGGAGGCTGTGGAATCTCCCTCATTGGAGGTTTTTAAGAACAGGTTGGACAAACACCTGTCAGGGATGGTCTAGGTTTACTACTTCAGTGCAGCAGGCTGGACTTCATGACCTCTAAAGGTCCCTTCCAGCCCTCCATTTCTAGGATTCTAAGATTTTTCCTTTCTTCAACCTCCACATGAAAAATAGATAAGTAGAAGTGGATGAATAATCAAAAAAGCAAATTCATGTCAAGAGTATTTGCCACATTCTAAAAATAGTTTAGAACACGTGTGGAAAGCAAAAAGTTTCTAAATATTTGTGCAAATGTGTTCATGGGAAAATTCTCACCAAAAGTGCAAGGGTGGCTATCTTGAATTCTCATTGATTTCCTGCCTCATCCTGTGAGTCAGCACAGAAATTATAGCATGTGTCCTACAGGGGATGTCACTCACAAACCACAAATATCAATTAGTTGTTGAAGACATAGGGGCAAACTCTCCACTCACTTATTTCTGTTCATTTAAATGGAGAGAATTTGGACCGTGGGAAATAATTCACCAGTTACCCAGAGGCAGAAATATGTTCACATAAAGTGTTTTTGAACCAATTCGAACAACCAATAAATTAATTAAAATCAAAATTCATTCACAGATAATTTCCAAACAGGAAAATACCCAATATTTTTCAAGTGCATTATTGTATATGTAGTGTTCATCTAGCACCATTATTACCAACATCTGTTCAATTTAGAATTGTCTCCCTCCATTAAGATGAATTTTCCTTAATGGTCTCTATCATGGAATTGTTTTGCCCTCGCACCCCATGACTCAACTCCCCCACATCCTGAAAGAAAAACAGCTTCTTCACTCCAAACCCTTTTTACTGATCTAGAAAAACTATTGTATGTAAGTCCAGAGTTTTTTGTTGTTGTTTGATTTGGAGACCTAGAGAAGTTTATAGAATAAACCATCTTCAGCTTGGACTTCTTGAAATACAATTTTGATTCCTTGTAACCACAGTTACAAAATATCTCACATGAGCAGTTCTTGGTGGATCAGCTATCGGGCCAAGTGAGCAAAGAGGAGATTGAATTAGATGTTAGAATACAAAATTTCCTCAGCTGCCCCACGATTACCTCCTCACTGCTTCCAAGTGAAGGCAGAAAGATAATTCCCCTACAGACTGCTCTATGAGGGCTGGGCATGCAGCTGGCAGAAATTCAAGGCTATATTTAAAGTATGGGGGAATGAGGGTGCTGAGGATGAAGGGCTGTTTGAGGTTGCAGAGAGGCTTTCTCACCCAGAAAGACTGTTTTCTGAGGGGAGAAGGGGAAAGGATTCACAGAGCTCTCTTTCCAAGCAACAGAATCTTAAAATATGTGAAATCTGAAGCATGCATAGAAAGAAAATAAATCTTCTAAAACCCTACTGGCATTTTGGTGGTCTCTCCTTCAGATGTGTAAGACAAAATCTGAATTGGAGCTACTAACATAAGCACTTATTGACTAGGAATAAAAATAATGTCTTAGAACAATGGATGTGATTAATCAGTAGGCATTTGTGTGTGCCCAGCACTGATTTACTGAATATCTGCTAGTGGTTCAACATTAATTATTTGTTTAGATTTATCTGTGCGGCATAAAAGAGTGCCCATCACAATCTTCAGTCACCTCTTGATAAACTCTTAAAATAGATTTAAATACTGAGTGTGAGACTGAAAATACAAAATGAAACAAGATGCATGTCCCTGGTAGGAATTTTCAGTTCTATCTGTGAAGGTCAGTGAAGGTCTCTCCTGTATAACATTGACCCGAATTGTACAGAATAGTAGACTACAGTAAATATATGAACTATTCATACACCCAGCCTAATTTTTCATTTATTATACCTGAATTTACTGATCTTAACTTAAAATGAATATAAATTACTTAAATGTAGTTCAGTGTATGTCTTTTGTAACTGTTGCCTTATTTCTCCATGAGATTTCTGGAGGGTGTATTAAAAACTTAATGTAATGCACTACCTGTGCTATTGCAAAATGCATGGTATAAGAATTATGTGATCCTTTATATTACAGTAGAATCTTTAAATGGTCTCAAAAGAGCTGGTTAAACTCCCAAAAAACCCTTCGAGTGAATAAGGTTCTCTTTAATGAAAAGTTTTTAAAATCTTGTCAAATTACTCATAAGCCTAGTCATACTTATTTAAAACCAATTGAGAATTTAAAAGTGAAAGAAAAATGAATTTTGGGAGCAACTGATCACAATAGCTTTCAAACATTAGATGAGAAAGGGGCATAGTCTAGTGACCTGAATGCAGATGGGGGAATTGGATACCAATGAGTTCTAATCACAGCTCTGATACTTACTGTCTTTGAGCCTGAACAACTCACTTAACCTTTCTGCCTCTGATTTCTTGTCTGTAAAATAAATCCTTATAGTAACTTACCTACTTGACAGAAGTGTAATGGGGATGAATTAATGTCTGGAAAAGATTTTGAAGATGAAAAGAGCTATGTACAAAGCACTAATTATCATTTAAGAATTCTAAAGTAGCCCAGGAAAAGACAGAAGGGTTTGTTACCACAGACTGAAGGTGTGGAAGAGTAATACATTATGTAAGGATATATGGAAATTTCAAAAAAGAAAACCAACAGGGACTAAAGAAAGGAGACCCTGAAAAGACTCAGTCTCTTATTTACAGAGATCCTGGACATAAGCCCGTGTTCCTGTTAGTGCAGGAGGAATACAAAATTCCACCAATATAAGTATAATATGAATAATATTTAAAATACAAGTTTTCCTTCCTATGAAAAGCATTTTCCAAACCCTGTATTGAGTTTCTCTCATTTGATCTATACTGTTCTCTGTCCTGCTTTTTCTATTTTTCCTCTGTCTGATACTCTTTCTTCCCTCAGGCTGTGCTCATTCCTCTGGTGTTTCTCTTTCAGGGCAAAGCTCCAGATCCAATTGAAGTCCATGGGAATTTTGATCCTGAGTTCTGCCAAAGCAGAATTAAAGCCTGTTTCCATTGTATTATCCCCCTTTAAAACCATTAGTTAGTTAAAAAAAAAAATCTAGTTCAGCTCAAGAGTGGAGTTTCCCATGAGATATGTACACTGGACATCTCAGTGCAAGCCACTTTAATGGAATACAATAAATAATTCTGCAATTTCCCTGTTGTATGATTCAATGAGGTTCTCCCTTCAGGAGTATTTTCCTTGAGATTAGGATTCCTTGGATGGTGGGCTTACTTTCTACCACAACCTTCCTCCCCAACAAAAAGTTAGAACACGCAAAAGGACACTGCATGTTACCAAAAGATGAAGAGCAAGAGACAGGCTACAAATCCTTCACTGTTAAACACATCAACAGTAAGCGGGGAGTCAAAGCCAATTCTTTGGAACTGAAACTGTTTGCTAAACAAGTTCTGTTTCAAAGAACCTCCTACCTCGAAAAAATAATGAAAAATAATTATAAAATGAAAAAAAATCTGATTCAAAAGACTTTTCATTTTGAAATTTAAGCTAATTAGACTCCAAAAATTTTAAAAGAAAAGCAGTTGAAATACAAATAATTTTGAAATTATTGAAACCGAACATTTTGATTGACCTCAATTTTTTTCCAATTTATGATTCATGAAAATATTTGAGATTTTGAGATTTTGCCCTTAATTTTAAACAGGAAAAAATTTTGAACTCTCAAAAATACCTTTATCTACCCTCACTCATACTCAGATAACATACTCAACTATCTGTTAACAACATGCTTCAGAACACAGAACAGTCATGAGTGCAGAGAAATGAAAAATCAGTAAGAGGTCTAGGAAAGCTTGCCCTGGAAATAGTTGCGTTTTGCAGTGATTGACTGTGGTGTTGGGCTCTTTGTTTTTGTTTATTTGATTTTTAGCTTTTTCATTTGTTTGTTTTGCTTCTTTTTTAAAAAAATTGGCACATTTTACAAAAACAGAAATTAGAAGCAGTTGCGTGTTGTGGGAATATACTGAGCTTTCTAAGGTGGAAACAGTAATTAAACTACATTTTGCAAGAAACTGTTTTTAAGACGTTTGAAAGGGGCTTCCTGACTTTGTACTTTATATACTCTCCCAATGTAGGTACTTGTAGGCCATGCTAAAGTTACTTTTTAACTTTCTCTTTGTTAAAATAGATAGATTGATCACTATACATCAGGTATTGCAGATGTCAAATCATTACTGTCACTATTTTCTGAACCCTTTCCAATTTGTCAACATCCTTTATAAAGTTGACAGTAACAGAGATGACCAAGTGACAGTCATATGATGTAGGCTCTGAAAGCATAACTAACCCAGAGGAAAAAACCTGGAGATCAGTAAAAATAATACCTAACAAATATTTGATCACAGAAATTGTCAATATCAAATATTTTACTATAAAATATCCCAATTTATGGACAGCAATTTATGGACAGCAATATTAATGTAATATATCTAAAATAGTCAAATGTATCACATATTACAACATGATTGTTTCCTTATCCAAATGCCAGATGGAATAAGGTAAACTTGCTTGGTAATTTGCTGGCTAACTACCAGCATTCTGACTGGCAGAACAAGCTGCCTCACTCCAGACTGACCGATGGCCAACTGGTAGAAATTGCAGCCAACTTTTCATCTCCCTCTTTTTTGAATTCCCTTAGTCTTTTAGGAAATTATTTTGAAGCCTCCCCCCACCCAATCAGAAACAAACAATCAAATCAATATATAAACCTGCTACGGTGCATGACATTTTAAAATATTTATGGCAAAAGGACCAAGAAATCCATCTTTAAAAAGAATAATCAGATACCAAACAATTATCAAAATCCACTGGACAATAAATGCCAAACCAAGTAATGGGACAAATCCATCCCATTTAAAAATTACTTTACACAGAGTAACATATCAGGGCCAGTGATTTTATTTTTTTAATCCATTTTATTGACATGCACTACCGCCAAAATATATAAACACAAGCTTTAAAAATACTATGAGGATAAATCAGCAAGGGGCTGATTAAGAACCCTGGAGCTTGTATATTCTGAATGCAAGGGGAAGGGAAAGATTAGCTGTACCACTTGTGCTTCACACTCCACAGGGGCACACTGGCTAGGGGTGCATGTTGAGGCCTTTAAAAGTGTGTACTAGGCGTAACCAAAGAATATACTCACTTATGGTACATCTACATTTCAATTAAAAACCCGCAACAGGCACGTTCCAGCTGACTCAGGCTCTCAGAGCTCAGAATAAGGTTTTCTTTAATTGCAGTGTAGACCTCCGGACTCAGGCTGGAGCCCAGACTCTAAGTTTGTGGAACGTGGGAGGGTTTTAGAAATCAGGTTGCAGCCCGAGCTGGAATGTCTACACCTCAATTAAACAGCCCCTGCAGACCGAGCCTTATAAGCCCGAGTCAGCTGTCTAATTACAGTGTAGACCTACCCCTTAGCACTTGAGGAGCAGTCAAAATGACCATTCTACAGAGGCTTCCAGCACCTGCCACTGGTGCACCAATAAACTTTTAATACGATCTATTAGAGTATGCAGTTCTAACATACAGAATGTGCTATCATTCAATATATACTGCAACTTTACATCCTGGATTAAAATAAATCAATTCAACTACATTAATCTATACATTTTAGCACAGAAAAAACACATTTTTAATAAAACATTTTGCCATATACGAGCATAGAAAATTATTCGAGTCAAAAATACTCAGTTAGTGAAACAAACTTGACAAGATAATACTAAACTTCTAAAAAATATTTTCATCCCAATTGGCAATGAGCACTCCTCAAAAATCTAACTGCTTATATAGAGTAGCCCCTGACAATAATGCTTTGAAATCTGCAATAACTGAAATATAGTGAGAGACTGAAGATCAATCTATCTACCAGTATTGATGGGATATCCCTAGGAGATTACTTACTAATCAAGGGCACAGTATAAGTGTGGATTGTATAGACGTCCTTTAGAATATGGGGCATATATTTATGTGAAGAATCCCACATAAATATATGCCCCATATGCTTTTGACTAATTTTGAAGGAGGCAAATCCTCCAAATGTTAGTATAAAATTCCTCCCAGCTTAAAGTGCTTCTCTAGATGATCTGCTGGACAATCAAAAAGAGCCAAATATTTCAAGCTGTTAATAATACTTTTACTTTTTATTGCTGTCTCTTGTGCTGGCCCATCTTGGGAAACGTGTATGTACTCCAGAGCAAATACATTTATACCTTTAATGAGAAAATACAATACACATACTTGGACAAATTGTGCTTTCTCACACATAAAACTACTTGAAGACTATGGAGCAATAGGTATAAAGATTGTATTTGGTCCTCCACATAAAAAAGAGAAGGTTAGTCACATAGTTAAGGCACAAGACTGGAATCAGTAGTCCTGAGTTCTATTCTCAGACTTCCTAAGTTTGTTGGGTAAGTTATTTAAGGTAGAGACCTAGGTATCTAAATTTAGGAACCTCTAGCTAGCACTCACATTTGAAATGTTTGGCTTCAAATGCAAAGCTCAACTAGGGCTGGTCTACTGGTTGACCTAAGATACACAACTTCAGCTACGTGAATAATGTAGTTGAAGTTGGCGCATCTTAGGCCAACTTACCTGTCATCCTCAGGGCAGCAGCGGGTTCCCCTGTCGACTCCAGCTTGTGCCTCTCGGCGAGCTGGAGTTCTGGAGCCGACAGGAGTCTTGACAAGACGCAATAAATCAATCCCCCAAAGATCAATCACTACTCACCGATCCAACACGAAGACATATAGTAGTACAAAGGAGGAGAAATCTTCCAAAACCTCAGAAACTTTGCTGTAGTTCTAACTACCAAAGATTAAGAAAAGCAAAATTCTTTTAAATTTAAAAAGCTTTAAATTTATTGTTTTCATATCATGTGCCAAACATCTATCATGAAGTCATGGACGTATAAACTAATGGTTTGCAGTTCACCTTTCCAGATGATGAGGCAAGGATATGGCAAAGAGAGCAAGCAAGTTTTACTGAAAACATAGACCCTACGTAATTGGCCAAGGATGAGCAAACACTCCATAATGGAATCTTGCAAACAAAAACTCTGAGCTTTTTAAATACAGTATGACAACATAATCGCTTTTTCCATCACAGTCTTTCCTATCAGAAAACTTGGTTACTGAATAATAATTGATTGCAGTGTTCCACCTAACAAGAGAGCCAACATTGCTTGGATCTTGTTATCCAAAATTAACTGCAGGCTAAGCAGCGCTGAAGTCCAGTTGTCCAGGAGTTTTTATTGTTAAAACACACTGAAACTATTGTTTAACAGTCCTCATTTCTGAATGGCTGGCTAAGGGGATGGAAATCCCCAGTAATGTTTATCTGTTCCTGGATTCTTCTTATGAGCCCCTGTAAATGCAGACCAGCATTATCACATTTTAAACACCTAGGCAACCTATCAGAGCTCCAGGAAAGTAACGCACATGCTGTAGTCAATTGTGAAAAAAATGTTCTTAATAGAAAAGACATGCATGCTTTTTTTATTCCAACTATTCCTTTTTAAGGAAGAGTCTTCTGGAAAAGCCATTTTGGAATATCAATTAGAAATAAAATCAAGTTACTGAGTGACATTTGGTTTCTACACAGCTGGAGAGAGAAAAGCTTTCACGTGTGCAGAGTCAAAAATAAATTAGCATGTTTTGCAGTTAGTTTTACGTTTAGAGGGAGAGAACAAGGAGAGATGGGTTTGAAAAGAGTAAATTCAGGGACCAAAAGCCACAACTGGGAAAAACTAGGGAAAGGGAGTTATAATTATCTGGGGAAATTATCTCTTCTCTCCTAGTGAAAAAGGGACAATTTTCCATGACACATGCATCACATCTGAGCACAGTAACAGCTGGATCCTACAAAATGTTAAGTCATCTGGCCCCATTCCAGTAAAGCACTTAAGCACTTACTTAACTTTAATCGGGTGCGCAGTCCTATTAGGTGATCACATGGTTAAATGTTTTGCTAGCTTAGAGTAAGAGTTCTCAGCCTATTAAAACACTAAATGCCTGTGTAATCTCCAACAGGCAGGAGTAAATACTATTGTAATTAGAACAGGGCAAAACATTTATTCAAAACATGGCAGCTTTTCAAAATCAAAAACAATTTTCATGAAAGGTTTGGCCTGTTTAGCAAAACCAAAAATTCAAAGATAAAATTACAAATTTGTTCCCCCCCATTTCTCCTCCTCTTTTCCCTTTTTGCTATTAAATTAATCAGAACAAAGACAAGCTTTCAGAGGACAGGGAGAGTCCGACTTCTGTTTTTCCCTTTTCCACTCTAATTTTTCAAGACATCATCTATTTTTACAAGTTACAGAATGGAAAATGGAAGGTGGGAAAAGGGGACTCCACCAACCTGTACATTATTCATTTTACCACATGGAGTGGTAGAAGAGGAGAAAGTGGTAAACTCCTCCAAATTTCAAAAAATTGAAATTAAAAAATATGGAAAATCATTGCATTTCAAGCTCTGCAAAATAGGAACAACTTCAATTATTTTTGTGAATTTTTAAATAATTTTTGACGAGCGCTAGTTGTAATCATGATTGTGGCAAACTTTTATTAAAGTGTACTATGAAATAATAAATATTAATAGCAAATAGCAACAGCACAAAAAGGATCTAGGCCCATGACTGCAACTCTGAGTGCAGCAAAAGATACTGTCACAGGACCTTCAGCTTCTCCTGCAATTAATAAGCAGACCCAGGAGCGACAGTTAATCCTGGTGGCTTCATTTTCTCAGTCAGAAGACATTTTTCCTTCCCATCATTCCACCAGCAGCTGATAAACTACCCTATCTCCCACCAGTCTGGGGTATGTAGATGCAACATAAAAGGGACAGAAACTGTGCCCTAAAAAGTCAATATGCTGATACTTCAGTATGTGCACATGTAGGCAATGGGTGCATCATTGATCATCTTCAGCAGAGATTACACATGAATTCCAATTTATGTACACTAATTATTAATAAGATAAAAAAGACACAGTCATAGGGTAAGTGGAGCTATAGACCAATAATTTAATTGTGCACCTGGGTGGAACAGAAGATGAGAAAAGAAATCTGTCAACCCCTTCTCACTCCAAACTAGCCGGTTTCTGCTTCTAAATGTTCAGCAGTCTACCAATTCCTTTCCTCTACATATTCTCTGTGTTTTGCATTAGCAGATGTTTAAATAGTATGACATATTATTTACTTCAGTCGACAGCTCTGAGAGTTTTGCATAGCTTTCCCCCTTGCTAGCACTGTCACAAATAAATCATTGCTATAATCCATAAAATAAGTGGACCTACGGAGCATGTACATAGTGTTTTAAATTAATCTTTTAGGGGGAAATGTCACAGTAACCACACTGCTTATTCAGTCACAAACTATTCTAACTGGAAATGTGTAGTGCAAGACAGCGTGTGACATTACAATCCAGATGTGGAATTTAACTAGCACAGCAACTATTTCTATAAGTGCAATATCAACATCTTTACAAATTCCAAAGTCATGTCCAGGACTCTGAGTGCTTCTGACATTTGATATGGAAATCACAGAAGCTATTCACAGTTAGGGGTCCTTTGCCCACATAGTTCTGTCATTGTCTATGTCGCTTTGAAATATTTAGGAAGTTTATGACTATGGTTTCAAATCTGTGGGTTTCAGTGCTAAAAACGTGTACGGCATCTTGGATTCTGTCTTTGAAAAAAATCATTTTGTAAAGTGACATGTGGATCTGGATCACAATGAACAGTCACGTTTTAATGAAAAAAATATGAAACAGCAGGACATTATTTTAATGCAAACAATCATGATTGGCCTAAGATGTAGTTATATATAATTTTTAGTGTGATGTTGGATAATTTAGCTCCATATGAATTAAATCTTCTGGGGTGTTTGAATCACATTTGATCTACATTTGGTTTGATGACATATTGAGGCAAAAAACTCTGTACATGCTTTCTCTAAAGGAAAAAAAAACTTTTTTTTACATGCTTCTTCCAACAGTCACTTCTTTTTTGGTCTATTTATTTTTCTAGGAGATTCATTTTTTGTGATGCACGTGAAATGGTGTTAGTTGGGGATAAAAGTTACCTGAAAGCATTCAAAATTTACCTGGGTAAAATCCCACAGGGCTGGAATCCTATACCATAAATATTCTGGGCTACTGATGCGTCCACATTGCAACAGTACATATTCCCCACTTTTCTTTTTCAGAACCTGTGTGTGAGACTTCAGCTTCTGACTCCAACATGCATCCTGGTTATCTTCCGGCTTCTCTCGGACCTCCCACTAACCTGACCCTGCCTGCTTCCTCGCTTGTCCTCTGGCCTCTCTTGGACCAGTAGATCTGACACTGCAACACACACACCTGGTCACAACAATTAGGCTATCAGCATATTGTGTGCAAATATTTTCAGACTGAATGACCATTCTCTGCCAAAGAGTGCTTTGTGTAGGGAGACCAGACTTTTGCCATATGTCAGAATGCATTTGAGATCTGCAGACATCCATATCTTTTATTTATTTTGAATACTTCATAGTGTTCTATCAGGAACCCCGGGGATTTCATTGTGCTACCTTGACACCATTTAAATATTAGTGACACCATTATAATATTAGTGACACCATTTAAATATTAGTATTTATTCATTAAATTATAATGTGACTTATTATAATATTAGTGACACTATTAGTGACACCATTATAATATTAGTGACACCATTTAAATATTAGTATTTATTCATTAAGTCATAATGTTGCAAACTCTCACAATTTTATCACAAGTTTCACAACATTTGGTGTTTCCTTAAAGCCCCAGCTCTGGGAGTCAACTGAGTATGTGAGAATCAAAACTTTAATTTACTTTTTTCCCCAATCCTGATGACTGCTGAGAAAAACATGAAAATATGACTTGAGTATGCCCTGTAAGTTCAACCATAAAACAGAAAAAGAAACCCAAAAATTATTTTAAATCTTATTTTAAGGCCTCCATATGATTTCTGAATGTTTAGGGTGACAATATTGAAAAAAAAGTACCAAGCAAAGAATCTAAAGCCTCCCTACTCTCTGGTTTTAGGAGTTTCTGATTTAATGCATTCCAGCTATGGAGCCTGATTGGTCATGTGTAACTGATTTGTTCCACAGTTCACTTATCTAAAAATTATTCACACATACACACACCCTTTCTCAGCAGATAATTTCATGTTTGTAAAAATGTTTAAACAGTTTGGTTTTGAAACCTCAAGAGTTGCTGTGAAACAGAATTGTGGTCCTCTGGTTAGCTCTAAATCATTGCTTCCAATATCTTCACTCAGCATAATAATTGTCCTGATATTTTATATATCACCTCACTTACTAAAAAAGCTTTTTCAGATCAGATTTGTGTATTTGGTCAGCTGCCAAAGAATGTTTGTGATGGGGTTTCATAGTGTATCCTGACCTAAAGAAGCTCAGTGATTCAGAACCAGATTTCTTCAAGGATTCAAATAAATCTGGTGTTTGTGTCTTTCTACTACCTACAGATCTTTGTGGCAAGCCCACATATTCAGTTTTGCTGATGCAAATGAATTGATGTTTTGTGAAAATGTAGTTTTATATAGTGTTTTTAATTACAATAATCATTCATGCAGTGAATCATTTTGATTGTAAAAACCAAATGCTAATGGCACAATAAAAAAAAATCCATAAACTTACCATTTAGCTGTTCCAGAGCAGAAATATTCAATTTTAGTGTAATGAGATACGTTATCACAGTTCTGTTCCTAGTATCTACTCAAATGCCATATTAAAAAGTTTACCCTTTTCTTTCACTTCAAATTGTGTGTGTGCACTTGTGTGAGAGAGACATACACAGATTCTCCTTGTTCTTCGAGTATCCCCTTGTGGTGGGTGTGACATTCTGAGGAATCCTACCTCAGTTTCCCACAATGATCTTCAGCCTACACAGGCTGTAAACCACTATAAAAAGTAACAAGTCACTTAATACAAAGCCAATAAATCTACCTAACTAAAGAATCCCCATCCCAGCCAGGCTCCTCATTCAGCCCCCTTCCATACAGTTGGGATTCCAGCTACAATGATTTGCCTTCCTCCTTAGCAAGGGTCTCCATGGCTCTTTGCTAATCAGTCATCTGTCTCAGATCTATGTTCCTCTCAAGGACTCAAGCCACAGTCCTCCTGTATCTCGGGACCAAGCCAGGTTCCTTCCCCTGTACGGAAGCAGTATGTCCGCTCTCCTTCACCAACAGCCCTCAAAGTGCTTAGCTTTCTTCCTCTTCAATCCATCAGCCTGTACAGGTGTAACAGGGTGGGACTAATTGCACACTGTAATAGAGCTCGCTAGCAGGCTGCCCTATTACAGTGTGCTCTTATATAAGTGGATACTAACAAATTTCAGGTCAAAATAAAGACCGAGAATTCAGATTGAAGCCAAAGTGCCTTGTTGGAATTTTGCCCTTTCCTTTCTTTCTGGTCACAACTGCTACATTTAAATCTTCCTTTTCTCCCTGGCTGGGAAAGAGAGTACACAGCCTTCTCTAAAACAGGTGCTAATAAGCAAACTTTCTAATTACTGCCATATTACCGTCTCATTTGCTCACTAAGGGCAAAATCCTTAATATGGGGCACATTCTGAGTAACTGGGGAATATGCTGGGTGATTGTGCAGGGGTTGAAAGAAAAAAAATGATCATTCCCACTCCTGTCTCTGAACTGACAGGACCATAACCTGAAGTCAACAGTAGCTACTTCTCCTACTGTCCTCTCTGTGCAGAATTTTGACCAGAAAACATGCTTAGCAATGTGTCTGCTAGTATTACCTCTGCTTCTCCTTGACCTTTGCCTACCCTGCTTCCCTGACCTTCTGACATGGCTTACTATGCAGAGATGTACTCTGTTGCATGCAGAGGATCACAGAGCCTACATGTGGGCTGCTAGCCACATCCCACTATACAAGTTCTGTTGTGCTCAGGATCCCTCATGCTTGAGGAAGTGTATGTGTTTGTGTATATAATTCTGAATGGGGAAAACTTACCGGATTTGCTAAGTACAGATACGAAAGCAACTGGCACTCCCATAAAGCTTGCCCATCTTACATATATACAAGCATATCATGTTTGGCGAATGTCTCATTTCAATACAATGTGGGTCTATCAGAGGAATTTTTGTTCTTGTCTATGACATGCACCTTCTTGAATATTTTTGATGCTAGTGTCATGATGCCCAAAATTACTGTTTGTTTGGCAGCATTTTTTTCCTTTGTTTTTTAAAGATTATTTAGTCATTACTCTGTCAGTGTGAGGATAATTCTACTGGCAGCCTCTGGCAGTGTTGCAGCCTTGCTTAGGGTGGGTAACTCATTCCTCAGCCACAAATGAAAATGATTGCCAAGGTTATCAGAAAAAACAAATAATCCCACTTACTTTCCTCCAGTATGACAAACGGACAGCTTCCATGATTGTGTGTGAAGCAGTCAAACCCCGAGACTTCATAAAGCTGCACAGGAGACAGGGCATGTATCTATTTTCTTTACACATATTTACTGCAGGAGATCAAGCCCACATTGCCTCATGAAAGCTCAGTATCTAGGATCAACAGACAAATGTCATTTCCACATCCCAGACAATGTTCTAATATAATATGACCTAAACAGTTATACTTTTCCAACTGCACTTTTAAACTCAATCTCCTCCCTATTATGGTCTGGAAAAGACTAATGTAGAGCACAAATAAACCTCAAGCTCCTCTGAAGTTTCTGCTATGGAGAGCTCTGCATGGTTGGCATACTTTCTGTGCGGCTTGCAAAACAGCAAGCATCTCCTTTTGTTGATGATGCAGATTGTTTCCAAATTGCTCAGTGTGACTTTTTCCTCAGCCACTTGCTCCTGAAACTTGAAAGAAAAAGAGTGCAGATTTAATCGGAAAAACGTTTCAGAGGAAAGTAGAGGGAAAAAAACTTTCACAAGTGTTATTGGGGCCATGAGTGAGGGGCTAAACGAAACCTTCAGGCACTCTGTCAAGTTATTTTCACTTCTTACAATTTGCACAACCAACTGGGTGGCAACATGTCTATCTCCTCTCCCTGTTTTTCACCAAATGAAACTAGCATGACTTAAAAAAAAAGGTTTTAGCTTATAGCATCCATGCCTATATTATTTTCAGATTGATTATATATGCAACAGAACCAGTTTTCTTATTAAATATAAAAATAAATTATTATCCCACTGAGATTTACCAGTTGTTGTGGATTATGTTAGGTATGCTCATTG
Organism: Sternotherus odoratus; assembly: GCA_032164245.1. NCBI lineage: Eukaryota > Metazoa > Chordata > Testudines > Kinosternidae > Sternotherus > Sternotherus odoratus. The sequence continues at coordinate 36,447,716 of JAVMKO010000004.1, forward strand.
CATGTAAGATGGAAATGACACTTGGTATGGGTTTCAACCAGGCCATGTCTTTATTAGTCAAATTACATCCAAGGTTTCCATTGGGGGATACCCCATTGATCCGTTGCAAATTCTAGGGGTACTCCCACTGCAAGGGAAGCCAACTATCACACACAGTGGTTTTCTGGGCAACTCCACCTACTAATATCCCTCTCCCTTTTGAGGGTTGAGGCAAGAGGGGACCTTGGTCCCCAGCCAGCACTGCCACAGTGCATTGGTGAGATTGCCTCCCGTGGTAGAGTCCCAATCTCTAGTTTGCATTTGTCCTGATCTCATAAGGAAATCCCCTTGGGATGCCCAACAATTCTTACACTGGGAACCTGCCTCAAGAAGCCCCAGAATCAACTTGGCTGCCTCCAACCAACACCACATAAGCCACCTCGGAGTTCAGGTGATCATCCAAGAGCAAACGGGCACCAGTGTCAGAGAAGTGAACTCCATCCTCTCGATCAAGCTCAGCTGCACTCTGAGCTATGCAGTCATATCAGATATCCGAGCCATCTCAGAACTCCAGACATGTCAATACTTTCCAGCCGGCCTTCCTCCAGGCTCTATCCACTTTTTATGGGTGAACTGCAGTTCACCAAACCCTGCAGGCCAGAATCTTCAATCATAATATCTGCATGCTGGGAGGCTTGTTTCCCAGCAATCCAATATCCCACTTAGCCTTCCAAATCCATATGAGCCTAGAGGATGTTCTCAGGGGGGTTCTCGCTTTGGTATATAACAAAGGCATCCAGCAGGTCCTTTGTTATATACAGAGTGCCAGCCCATGGAAAAGAGGCTTTTACTTTCTGAAGTACCAAGACAAAAAATCACATCCAGCACAAGGCCCAACTGAAAACCCCTCACTGAATTATACACTCTCTTGTAACCCCAGTGCACAATGTTGTGCCCACAAATTCATGTGCTCCAACACATTCTATATTATAGATACGGGAAAGGAACCCAGATAATTAAAAATGGTGGCACTTTCAGCCCTCCAACTATCACCCTGGCTAGGTGATTAGCTGTAGTGAGACCAGTTTGGGGTTCTGGTATAGGCCAAGCCCTGGGGATTCCCACAACCTATCCCCCCACTTCCCCTGAGTGCCTCGAATGCCATTCTGTAAGCTAAAAGGTGAGTGGTGCAAGCACTTCCTAGACTGTGAATACTGCATCTAGCAACCAAGATACCACGGGGCTGCTGGCATCTGCTCAGGCATTTCTTTAGCTCCCGGTGCTAGTGTTTAGAATCTGCTGACCTGCAGGGGGGGAGCTTCAGCTATGCCAGTGTACAGCCCAGGCACATATTTGGCAGTGACATGAACATTGCATGCACATTTCTGTTTGGAAGCTCAAAGGAGTCCATGCAGGCAAGTCACTCCTTCCCCTCTCACAAGAAGAGATAGGGAAGAAATTCCAAAGTTGAGCCATTTCCTCCATTCAGGAATCTGGTAATGAGTGTTTGGTTCACCCAGCAACTGACTAGTGAACTCACACTGCAGCAAGTCTGTGGGTCCAGGAAACACCCATCTTCCTGGAAGAATTCTATGCTGGCATTGAGTAATGTGCTCCTGCAGGATTAGTATATAAGGACAGAGATGGACACACTGAAAGCCTTTTAAAACATAGTCTTGTAATCCAGACTTTGGCTGGAGTGAGGGATTAAGCTCCCACCTACACTATCACTTTGCATTGAGGCCCCACTTAGAACACAGGGTTCAGGGAAGCTACTACCATTTACACAAAGCTACAAGCTGCATCATGCTTTGAATACATGGCTCAATCTTATGAGCATTGCGGGACAGAGATTTGTCAGGAACTACTATGTTTATCCACATCCCCAGCATGGCAGAGCTTCTAGAGCAGAGGTGGTGCCTTACTCAACAAGCAGAAAAGCTTTAGTTTTATAAGTGAGAGTTCAGTGGAGGGGAAGGTGTGGGAATGGCTCTGTTAAGACATTACACCAGCCAAAATAAGCTAACAACCAGTTCAGTTCTGTGCAGCATCATATACAAACCTATTCCCTGCAGCCCATACCAGTGTTTGCTCAATGTACAGGTCACAGGGCTGTTCTGGCTTTTCAAGCACCTTCCCCAAAAATGATCTATTGTCTTGGCTTCCCTTGAGAGAGGGGGCTCAGTGAGGTTGGGAGGAGTCATTTGTCTTCCAATCACAGATAATAGTCCTCCCACAGCTTGAACATCAGAATTTCAAAGTCTGAGTTCTCATGGACAAAGACTTCTGCACCTCAGAGGGGGAGCAGAGACAGAGAGGAGACAGGCCCGCTATTTTTTTGGTGGGTGGGAGAACAGGGAAGCAGCTGTCATAACCTCTACTGTTTAAGTTTTGTAGGGACCATGGAATTTATATGCACTGACAGATGAATTCCTGAGAGCTCACTTGAAAGTTATGAACATAGTATGTTTAGGAGTGGAAATTTTCCATCTTCAAGACAGAACAACCATGGTGAAGTCTCTGCAGTCTCAAGACCTAAATACATTAAGGGAGTTTGCACTAATAATGCAACTACATAAGTGTGCAAACCTCTCACTAAAGTGCATCAGTCTGAAGCAGGGCTTTAACCAATTTAATTGCTCTAAGAAAGGGCCTGGAGTCTATATTTGAAGTGTAAATGGTCACTTCTCAATAGGTATCTGATTTTATCAGTCTTGCAGACCACATTTAGAGGGACAACGTCATCAACAACTCAATACTGAACATACATTCTATTGCCAGTGATTGAAGGTTTCCATTTTCACTTCCAAAAGAGCCAGTTTCTATGCCATGCCTAGGTTTGCAGCTACGAAGTGACAGCCAGCAAGGCAGGGTACTTGCATTTGGTGCTCTGCTCAAGTAAAGAGGACTCTGTACCAGGAGCAAGAGCCAAGCCAGGGAGCATCACATTTAGTCCCAGGCCAGGGTGATCGATCAGTCACTATACCACCTTACTGGATCAGTGATGGGCACAGAATAAGAACTGACTAGACTAGCATAACAAGGCAAAGTGATCAGATAAAATCTGTAGTGGGGGAAGACTAGGCTCATTCCTGGGGGAGTGTTTGGCTGTGGTGAAGCCAGCCATGCACATATCCAACGGCTGCTGTTGTTGCCAGTTGAGGTCCTGAAGGGCTGTGAGCAGCACCCCATGTGGGCATGGCCCCCAGCTCAGGGCAGTCATGACTCCCCAGCAGGTCTCTTCCCAGGGTATGGAGCTTAGCCCTGTCCTCCCTAGGAATTCCTAATACCCACCACCACAATGCTCCAGGGCTCATAAGGGAGAGGGGGTAATTCTTAACTTGGCCCAGGAGTTGGCCCTTGAGCAGCTCCACAGAGGGAACCATGAAAGTGAATTACTGCAAGGTAAAGCCATCTAGGCATGGTCCCGCTGGTTTGTTCAGCTGCCAATCCACCTGCAGCAGCTGGAAACTAGCAAACAGGAAGTGGCCTAGGGCACCTATCACGGCTCTAAATCTGATACCAAATGACATAAAACCTCCAGCCCACTTCCAAAGTCTTGAGGAGGCTGAAAATCTTGCAGGACATTGTCCATCCAGTCCTTTTTGCCATCTCCCCTTGCTTGGCTTAGCGCCCTCTTTCACAAGGAGATTTTTATCTTTCATTTTGCTAATAAGAGGTCATTCTCCCACTTACACAGATCATGGAACCAGAGTTTCAATGTCGAGCCAAAATACCAATCATTGTCTATGGTATTTCAGTGAAAATAGATGCTATCCTTACAAGGTTGACAACAGTAATTCATTCCACTGACACATCATCCACATTCCTTTCCCTCCCCCCCCCCTCTCTTTCAAGCACAGATCAAGACCAACATGACCATAGAGTTTTTTCTCATATATAAGTTGTAGTATGTAACTATCAATCTCCAGCTCCCAAAACTATCTGAGAGAGGGCTTTGTTTCCTTCTTAAAGATGCATCTTCACACATCATCTAACTACCAGCTTACTAGACAATAGCAATGTTTTCTTCCCATTCTTTATTGTCTTGGATCCTGGGCTATCTCCCCCAAAATATTCTGCCTCTCTTCCCATCCCTCCCCTTGATTTTTTTGCTCCACAAATAATGTAAATGACTTTTAAGGTTCTCAAGGACTGCAAAGACAAACTCATAATATTGCAGACTCTTATTGCTGTACCTTTGAAGAATGTTCACTGTATCACCAGTTACTGATGCACTACTTCAGTGGTTTTTTTATACTATCATTATCACCATCGTTGTTTGATGGCACCACATTTTAAAACACTGCAACCCATATCAATCTGCTTTTCTAATTATGCAGCCTTTATAAAATGTACACACAAAAAACTACATTAAAAAACCTATGGCTCTATTTTCTCTTTTTTTATACATGACTTTTTTTAAGAGTCCACCCAGACCAATAACCTGTAACCCTGGGTGCTTCTGTGCTGTGCTGCTTTGGATCAGAATCCTGCCACCGGCAGTGTGCTCACAGGTATAGAAATGGTTACCAACAAACAAAAGAAAAAACCTAGAGTCTTTTGTTCAAGATAGTTTTCTCACCAGTCATTCTTCCAGTGTGGCTGATCAGTCCTGAGCCAGGATCCAACAAAATTTCATTGACTCTCAAGTTGAAGGATGCCAAAATGACTTGCTCTTTCTGTTTATATTCTCAATAATTATCTTTGTTTTCAAAGTGAGGAAACCCTCCTATGGGTTTATCTTGCTGTGTCCAGATGAGAGCTAATGCCATGTTAATTTTTGCAGTCTCCTCCCCCCAGTGTGATAGATAAGTGGCTATCGCCCCCACTTGCTAGTTTAATGGCTTTGTTTACCTTTTATGCACATATTCTTCCATTGTCTCTCCTTGCTCAGTTAGGAGGCGCATACAATCAGGAGGAACCACATTCCTTTGTCTAGGCCAGGGTGCCCTAAGTCCTACCTTCCAAACACATTGTGAGAACATTTTTCCAGCACATATATTTAATTCCTTATGTTAACCAGACAGACATCATACAAGAATATGAATAATCAGTGAATTGCTAGTTTCCCAATAATATATTATAAGCCACCTTTGAAATAAATACCATGACAATAGTGTGTAGGGTGTTCTGAGCTGGCCAGGCCAGTTAAGACTCTGCCACATATCAAGAAGCTTCTTCACCTCTGGCACTGGAGTTATATTAGGGCTCACCTGTATCCACTAATTGTAAGCACCCAGTTTGAAATGCCATGGGCCTGTTTTTTTTCAGAAAACTTAGTATTTTATAGCACATTATCTCTTCAAAGCACAGCTCCCATTGACTTCAGTTACAGCTGTGAGGGCTCAGGCCCCGAATCTCAAGAGCTCTGCACTACAGCTAACAAGGTCATTGATAACAGTAGCCTCTGTGTGGACCAACCACTGGAGGAGGATGAGAGGCACATTTTGCTAGTGGATTTCACAGATGTTTGCCACCACTACCACCCCAAGCCATTTAAATTGCCACCCCAGCCTCGCCACTGGTACCCCAGGACTCCGGCAGGAGGGTTCTGGGGGCTATTTAAAGGTCTGGGGCGGTAGAAGCAAGGGAGCCCTGGGACCTTTAAGTCGCCCCCAGAGCCCCGCCGCTACCCCAGGGCTCCAGCAGCGGGTCTCTGGCAGCAGTTTAAAAGGTCTGGGGCTCCAGCCACTTCAAATTGACGCCTGGAGAAGCCAGGCTGCCCTGGTATAATGCACCAAAACTCAAAGAATCTTTGGTTCTATTCTATTCCAGATTCTGGAGGCCACATTCTGCTACAATAGGTATAGACCCTTTAGTCCCTGCATGACCCCTTCTGTCCATGTCCTCTTCATGCAGTCTCTGTGCCAGTCCTGTCTCCCACATCATGTCATCATCTAAATGCCAGTGACTAATGAAGCCTATGCTTGTAGCCCTGGGGCACTGTGTCAGATGTTTACCTGTGAAGTTACATGATAAAAATTTATTATCTCAGTTTTATGAAATTCCGTTCTAACTGAAAAGGGGCATATTCCTGAAATCTATTAATTTCACTGAAAATGTCCTCTTGAGTACCTGCCCTCTGAAAAATCAGGTCTATGTAGGGTGTCTCAAGTGAGATACCCAAAGTCAATTTTGAAAATTAAAGCCAATACTACCCATTTCTGATTCCTTTCACATCCTTCATTTTGCTAACAATCAACACTTCATCACAGCAGTCATTTAATTCTAGAATCATCATCATCTTGGGGAAAATATATATTTAAAAGTAAACAGCAAAAAAATTCATCCCTACGGATGGACTCTTTCTGATCCTCAATCTGTGGTTTTATTTGCAATTCTCTCTCTTTTGTGCTTTGGATTATAAAGTAATCTTATTAGTGAGCTGGGAACCCACATATAAGGACCATCATACAACTGTATATAAAAGAGGAAGAGTTAAATGCACCACAGTAATCAGCAGTAATCAACAAAGCACAGCAACTAGTCACATGTCCTCATATTTTCAATCAGAATCTAGACGTTGAATGCTTCTTCTTTGATATTGTATTCTTTCCTAATCCTTCTTGTTCAATAGCTATATCTGATTTCACCTTGGTTTTCAAACAATTTGTCCTTACTTTTAACAACACCAAACTTGTATATAATTGTTCTGTAGTCTGCCAGATCTCTTCCTCACACTTTTTTTTAATAAAGGGACTTTTATTCATATATGCCCATATTCAGAAACATGCCCTATTTTAAATACAGGCCAAATTTACGAAGAATGATGATTGATTTTAATGAACAATCAACTTGCTTTTTTATTAGCTCACAATTAATGAGCTAAATAATAAATTACATAATAAATTAAATGAATTAAATTAAATACATCAATAATTAAATAAATTAATAGTAATTAAATTATTATTTAAATATTATAATTATATTATAATGTAATATAATATTTATAATTATATAATAATATATATAGAATATAATATATAAATAATTATATGTTATATAATTATATATATTTATATAATATAATTTAATATAATATAATTTAATGTTATAAAATATTATAATTTAAATATTTAAATGTCATGTATATAATAATAATTAAATAATAAATTACATTAACTTAAATAAATAATAAATTAATTAAACCAGGTGTATTTCACGTTCTGATGTTTCTATTTTACTTGGTAAAGTCAGAGATTCATCTAGGCTGTGAGGATAACCGACACTTACCCTATTTTCACAAAGCCGTCAAAAATTCTTCAGACTCAAATGCATAGCTTCAACTTTATTAGTGTACTTGTAACCTTAGTTAATTTTATTTAATACAAAGTTTGGAGCTTTGGTATACCTTTTTGGTAGGTTTGTAATTGGTCACAATCTGCATGAAATTTTTAAGTTATTTTCACATTATCTTCAGTTTTAAAGCACATTTTTACTACTGTAAAATGTAGAACACCTTCTCTGGAAGTGACCTTGAAGGGTCATGTGGTTATCTGTCCCACTGAGGTAGAATTAAATATACCTAGATACTCCCCCAACTCCCTGGCCAAGAAGAGGTTGTCTAACTTGTTCTTAAATACCTCCAGTAGTGCGGATTCCAAACCTCTCTCACAACCTAACCCAAAACTTAACTGCCCTTAATGTTGGAAAGTTTTTCCTAATATCTAACCTAAAATCTCCCTTGCTGTACAAGAAGCCCATTACTATTTGTCCTATCCTTAGCGGACACTGAGAACAATTGATCGCTGCACTCTTTATAAGACATCTATCCACCTCCTTTCTTTTCTCAAGACTAAACATGCCTAATTTTTTTCAACCTTCAGGTTTTCTAAACATATTTATTGCTCTCTCCAATTTGTCCACATCTTTCTTAAAGTGAAGTGCCCAGAACGGGACATAATCCTCCTGCTGAGGCCTCACAAGTGCCAAAGCAGAGTGGAACAATTGTCTCCTATGTCTTATGGATGACATTCCTGTTAATAAACTCCTAAATGATATTTGCCTTTCTTTGCAGCTGCATCACATTGTTGACTCATATTCAAACTGTGAACTACTACAACCCCCATATCCTTTTCAGCAGAACTACTGCTTTGGCATATATTCCCCATTTTGAAGTTGTGCATTTGAATTTAACTTCCTAAGTGTAGTATTTTGCACTTGTCTTTTTTGGTTCAATCTCCAAACAGAAAAAAAATCACTCTACTTTAGCTGATCCCTTGGAGAGATGAACCACTGAATAAATGGGCTGCCACACTGTATACCCATTTCAGCTTCTGCATTGATTTAAGGTGTCAAGCATTCCTGGATTTTTAATATACACACATATAATTTAAATAATAATTTTCAGTGTTCTTTTAACTTTATTTACACAGAATTACAACAATGTACATTTATCTTTTATTTCATGTTGCTCTAGTGGATCGCTGCATAAAGATAAAAGAAATAGAAAGACAAGTATATAGGTTAAATTCGCCTACCTACATATTATGCTATGTTTCAAAAAAATACACAATTGATCAAGGAGTTTACTATGTCCTGAACAGCTGCAATCATAAAAGAGCAGTGGCACTATATTTATTATTAAAAATCTCTTAAGAACCTCTTAAGGACAGATTTTTCACCTGAAGGAGATGTCCATGATATATACATTTGGCTATGCATGGCATTTTTCCAACAGAACTCTAAATTATATTGTTATACCCTGTATACCGAGTTACTGAATGAATATAGTGTGAATTCCCTACTGATCTCCCTTCCCTTACATTAAATAAATATTATGAACAATAAAAAGTGAATAAGATAGCAGCTAGATACCAGTGAGGGAAATTAAATGCATTAAAACATCTCCTCAGGAGACCTAAGGTTAAATGTAGCATGGACAAAATGTGTAATTAGCCAGGAATTTTGAAATGTGTGTCAGTCTCAGTTAGTGTCCATACTATGGAATGGGCAGTTAAGTCCTCTTTGAGAAATCTGGCATTTCAGACAATGCAGGGTAGCATATGAATGGGTAATAATTTATCTGTCCAAGCCATACTTCAGCTCCTGATAAGTATCTATAAAACTGAGACCAATGTAATATGCCAAGAAACAGTGGAACAGCTAAAAACAAGACATTAAGGAGGATTAAGAAAGGGAACAACCTCTTCAGCATGTCTAACGTAGATAACATCTTCCAGACATTAGCATGAAATTAAAAGGGAGTTAACCTAAACAGAGAGCAGTTGAATCACCTCCAATTTATAGATATTCTTGTGAAATGTGACATGACCTACGAAGTCAAAGAAGCACTTAAGTGTAAAAGCCAGAAAGTGGAGCTAGAAGTGTTGTGAGTAAAACAAAAGCCGTACTCAGACACATGCTAAAAGATATATTGGCATAATACAAGGAAGAGAGCGGGAAGGGAAGAGAGAATGCAATCAGCCCAAATAGCTGCACAGTTGAGATAAAAAAAAAAGAAGTCACATGTAATTTACATGTAAAAATGCACAATTAAGATAAAAAAAGAAGTCACAATGATGTAAAAAAGAGAAAATAGAGCCATAGTAGCCTGGATTACTTTCAGAGGAGTGAAAGACTATGGAAAATAATCACCTATAGTGACTGAAGCTGAAGTTCTTTGAACAATTTGCTATATAAGTGTATGTCTACACTGCAAAGTTATTGACACAACTTTTGTCTTTCACAGGTACTTTAAAAAGCACCCTGTGAAAGGCAAAAGGCATGAGCACTCTTTTGCCGACAAAGCTAATGCTGCACTTGTGGGGCTGGAAGTATTTTGTTGGCAAAAGTGCTGACAAAGAGTGTTTTAGCCTCATCACCAAAAGCTGTGTGGTGTAGATAGCCATAATTCTAAAGAAGGCAAAAGTCATGACTACATAACAAAATTGTCAAAAATTGTCAAAAAATTCCTATCTTGGTTTATAGCAATTAAGCTCCATCAGTGTTAGCAATGGTGGGAGACCTAGGCTTCTGTTACTGTCACTATATTCTGCATCACGTGAGATGGACGAGCTTTCAGTAGGGGTAGATGATGTGTTGTTCAAAATGGTGGCAGCTGAAGGAACCCTGGCTACATTAGAACTTCCAACTTTGTTAGCAACAGTGAGAAATTTCTGAAAGATTTCCCTAGTTTAGACTGGACCATGAAGTTCAGACACATCGCTCCTAATAAAGGAAATGGAAGCCATATCTACACTAGGATCGCTTTACCAGTAGACTCTACTGGCAAAGTGTTTGTCGTGTGGAAACAGCTTATACTGGGAAAAAATTGCTTTTCTCAGTAGATGTTATACAATCTCCCTGGAACAAAACAGTTTTGCTGGTATAAGCTGCATCTACACAAGGGTTTTTTGCCAGCACATGTATCTCAGTCAGAGGTTTGAAGAGGTGTGATCCCTGACAGTCATAGCTATGCCAGCAGAAGTCTGAAGTGTAGACATAGCTCAAACAGAAAGGAAAATGGAGGATGGTAGGAATTAATTTCACATCTTGGTGATACACGCACTAAACCCTAATAGTAATGTACATGAGTGTATCTTAAAAGGTAATTCTACTCTGAAAAGTTTGTCTGTAATAAAGGGATTGTGGAGTACTGTGTTTCCATAACAAATATGTTCTGAGATACATTTTCTGTCTAAAATCAAACAAGTTCTTTCTTTCGCATGAGTCAGCAATAGTTATAAGTTCTTCAGGAAAAATTACGCCTTGGTCACATCTGTGTAATTCCATCGCCACATGGTATTGCACAGATGGTGCTTACTGGTCACATATATTAGAACTTAAACAATTCTGTAAACAATGCACATGGCGGAATAGAATACAGGTCATTTTCCCACAGCTATTTGCCTCTGCGGTTCTCACAGTAATAAAAGGAAGTAAAAACTTATTTTAGTCCCAAAGCAAACAGATGACTGAGTATTCACAGGGAGCAAATCTATTGTGAAAGACAGTGGCATTTTCTGAAAAGAACTGCAAAACTGGGGTTTTGGACTATATGGAGATAAGAAAAAATAAGATAAGAGTCCTAGGTCAAATTAGAACCAGTTTTACACCCCTACATAATCTCTTTATTGGTGCTGCATAGTATTGTAAATCAGGAGATAATTGGATGCAGAATTTGGCCTCTTTTAGACATAATAAGCATTGAGCTTTTATTATCATCAATCGTGTATATTTAGAAGCAACTAAAGGCCTGAATCAGGATTGGGACCCCTTTGCACTGGGCAAAGTAAAAATGCAGAAGAGATATTGGTTCCTGCCCCCAGAAAACGAATAATCTAAAAGACACAAGGAACAGATGAAATCAGGAATGAATATATAACATGTAAGTAAATTAACATGGTGTCTTGTAGGTTTAAAATTGGGGATACAGGTAGGGTGAGGGGAACAGCAGGAATGGGGAGAAATTAAGAGAAAAGAATTGGAGAAAGATGGTACAGTCAGAGGGACAATCACAGCTCATTTTCAGCCTAGCCATTGTCAGCTGACTTTATAAACAAAATACACTTATTCTTTCACTGAACTTCTGAATGGGACATATAAGGGATTATAAAATAATCACAAAGGAAGATATTGCTTGTAACAAAATTAAAATAGGGTAAAAAAATGTTTGATTAAAGCTGAGATATTACCAAGATAATTCGATTCCAACATTAAAAAAATCATGGATAGCTTGTGCCAGAAACAATTAAGAATCAAGCGTGTTAAGGTACATTTACAGTTTTTACCTTCAAAACTCACACAAAACCTTTGGAAAACCCTTTTTTCTAATTAACGTAAGACATGAATTTCTGGACTATTAGTATTTTAACTGCAGTCCTCCTCTCTTGAAACCACCGACTATGATGATCAAAAAGGAAATAAAATTGTATGGCAAGAACTGATGTTGGACATAATCTATTTACTCAATATCATACAAATGTCAATGTGATTCATTCTGTTAGAGCAACTCCAGGGTTGATCCTCTTCCCACTAAAGTCAAAGCAAAACTCCCATTCACTTCAGTGGGGACAGATTCAAGTTCTCAGTGATGTCTAACCCCATTTCCTTTTCTTCTCCCATTTCAAAAAAGAAAAAAATATATGCATCCATGCATCTCCATATGCTTTCAGATTAGCAGGGGATAGTGTATTCCACCATTATAGAACTTCTACCTGTATGAGTTTTGTATGCCCTTCATTGTGTCTGGAATAGAATTAGTGCCTTTGACCTATGTTATATGTGCTGGAATAGAGGTGCAGGAATTTTGTAAAGAGAACTGATCATGCAAAACATTTGGCACTCTCAACTCTGTCTAGAGCTCGGATTTTAAAGCCCCTCCAAAGCAGCATTGAAGTATCACATCATTTTAGAATTCGAGATTGATCAAAGCCAACAAGTTTGAATTTGGATCAGAACTTCTGAAGGTTGAAGGTTGAAAAGGCATTCTGGGAAGAGGAGAAATAAATATTGGTGCCAGGGAACATATAATTTTGATTGGAATCTAAGGCAACAATTGTTTCTTTGTTTTGTCTGTAAACTTGACAATCTTACTTTTGAGCAACTTTCCTCTTTGGATCGGAGGCAGTTGACACTGTATTCAAGTAAAAGTAATGCTTTGATAACTCTCTTCCATATTTGAAATATAAAAGTATCTCCTACATTTGGGATAATTAGATAACCCAGGTTAGAGGTCCCCACCATTTCATCAACGTTTTCTCATGGTTTTGTAATACAGGATTATGGAAGATAACAGGCAGGATGTAAGAAGATTTCCCTGTCATGAGGGCTCAAGATTTCTGTTGGAAAGATTTTCCATTTACATGAATATCGAATGTACTTGAAGCACTCCATAAATATATCTATTTACATTTTCAAAACTAAATAGTGATTTTGAGTGCCTCTCTTGAAACAAAATGAAGGGATTCTGATTTTCGGAGGATGGATGCTCAGTGTGTGTGAATAAGTCTTTTACAAAAGGAAGATCTACAACCAATGATAAACTTTTGGGTGTAAAAATGTGTTTCATCACATCTGATTAGATGTAATGGTTAAGACGAACATGCATACACAAGGAAAAAAGCCTGGCTTTATTCCATTTTTATCAAGGACACCCTTGAAAATGCCCCACTGTTGTGTAAGGAAGCTGTGATTATAGACTCCCTTCATTGAAAGTGATCCAACGTAGATCATTCAGTCAGAGAAGTAGTATTTTGTTAAAAAGTGGTGAAAGGCATATAGAGTTTATATGGACATTTATTTAATTGATTTTATTTCTTCTAGATGCCCAAGTAGCAAATCCACCACATATAGTAGTGTGAGTTTTGGAAGGGCAATGATGGGGCTAAAGGATCAGTGAATACTGCTGAGAGGTAGTGTTGTTGGGGAACATGTCTTGAGCTGCTGCATCGGGAATGACTAGGACTAGCAATGAAGCCAAGAGGAAATGTGAAGCTGAGTAAGTTAAAGGCATAGACAAAGTTGCCAGGCTGTACATGGTACAATGCCCAGCTTGTAACCTGACTGAGCATCCAGACACAACCTTATTTTGTGTGCATTCTTGCACAATATCTTACAATAATCAGGCAGCTGGAATTCTTTATAGTTAGTAACATGCAACTCCATTTTAACCTTTTGGTTAGATGACTACAATTTTATTGTCATGGTTTAGCTGAATGAAATATTGTTAGGAATTCCTCCTTCTTTGAAATGTACTGTCATCTGACCATGTTTTTCTCATGAATTTCAAAGCTTCCTTCTTCACATTCTTGACTCATTATTTGTTTGCTACACATCCAAATGGAACTTATGGATGTGAAGGACACTTCAGTCCCCCTTCCCACTGAGGGTGGGTAAGCTCTAACCTAAAGCTTAGGCTGTTTGAGGACTGGAGCAGCCTAAGGTCAACTGTGAGCTTGTCAGGGTTGAATGAGAGGCAGCATACATTGACTGGCAACTAATAAGAGTGTCCACAGAGGCGTTTGTACCTGTTAAACCAAAATCAATTTAAAAATCAAGTTAAACCAATACAACTTTCTAATATAGAAAAAAACCCTGAATATATCAATAGTACAAAACCATTTTCATCCTGTCTCCTCTGAAGGTGGTGGCCGGGGGGGATGAATACAGTGTCTTGGGGGTCTCCTCCTGTAAAATTTTGTTTTTTTAAATCCTTGTCAATTCCTAGTGCACTTTAGTGCCAAAGGCCAAAAATCTACTCTTATTTGTACAAGACCAGGGATAAGCCACCTTTGACAATAGTAGATCAGATTCTAGAGAAAAGGTGACTCCATTCAAGGAATGAAAATTATCCTAATATTCTAGAAAGTTTGAAAGCAGAACTTTATCAAAGGGCTGCAAGAAGGTTGGGAGCCATTGCCCTAGAAGACCTCCTGAAATCAAACCTCAGGCTAAGCCTGCACTATAAACTTACATTGGTATAACAATGCCACTCAAGAGTGTGAAAAATCCACACCCCTGAGCAACACAGTTATACCAGCCTAATCCTCAGTGTAGCCAGTGTTATGTTAATGGCAGGGCTTCTCCCATTGTCATATCTACTGCCTCTCACAGAAGTGGATTAACTAAGCTGAGAGAAGAAGCTCTCCCATCAGCATTGTAGCATCTTCACTGAAGTGATACAGCAGCGCAACTGCACTGCTGCAGCATTGTAAGTGTAGACCTGTCCTTGATCACGTGCAAAGCACGTATTTACATACTTTCTGGGTTTATTACTCTGACTTTGGCTTATCTAAATTTCTGGAAGGTTGATAAAGATTCTGGAAATGGCAAAAGTAAATCTATTTTTTATTAAAAGTTTTGGCATGAGGATAGGTGTGTGCTTCACATTAAAAGAGAAAAAAAAATAGAGTGCTGAAAAACATCCAGTCACAAAATAGAGTTCCAGCACATCTGCAGGAGCAGTGAGCTCTGTGATTTCTGAGCGCCTTGTGGTTAACCTCATGGTACGGAATGAATTATCTCCCAATTCCGTCCTTCATTAAACCACCCATTCTATAAAATGTGTCAACGAAGTCAACACATGGCCAGCTACTAATCAGCAAAATGATAGTCCATCCCCAAGTTGTTTTCTTTTTGGCCAGGACCAAATAACTGTTCATCCCATATAATTTTCAATTGTTTATATTGTGTCCTGCCTAGAGGTATCAACAACTATCATGTTTTAATTTAAACAGCCTGTATATATGTATATTAATGTTGGATGTCATGCAATATGCCTTATAAGTGCAAACAGCTTTCAGTTCCCCACAACTGCAATTGCACATATAAATCGGACACATTACTACAAACAAGTAAAGATGTATTGTTGTAAGTGTCCTAATTTTGAAGGGTAAGTATAAACTTATTGCACATTTTGCAAAGCAAAGCAAAACAAAACAAAAAACTTAATCAAACCATCCAGGCACATTACTCAGAGTATTTCTGTGAGAAGAACTTAATATGTAAGTGATTGGAAGGCTCAGAGAATTGATACAGGGATATAAAAGCTCTTTACCTCTCTTTCTTTACAAGTTTAAGTTGGATCAAAATATTAGTGACCTAAAGTAACTGCAGGCATAGAATCATAGAATATCAGAGTTGGAAGGGACCTCAGGATATCATCTAGTCCAACCCCTGTTCAAAGCAGGACCAATCCCTAATTAAATCATCCAATAGAGTTTTGCCCCATAACCCTGAAAGGCCCCCTCAAGGATTGAACTCACAACCCTGGGTTTAGCAGGCCAATGGTCATGTGACAATCATGTACGAAAAGTCAGAGTCACTTCCTTAAATGCTGCAGGAATTTTATTTGAATCACATACAAAAAACTACATTAAAAATAACACATTTTGTGATAAGGGCAAGTCACTTAAAAACAAATTTTTCACAGATAGCCACTAACTTCTCTCACATTTTCTGGGTGCCCAGCTTGACACACATGGGGTCTGATTTGCTGGAGTGCTGAGCACTCAAAACTGCAACGAAAATCAACTAGAGCTATTCTCTGATGAAATAAAGTGCTATAAAATGCCAAGCTCTTATAATTCAGGCTAAAGGCATCTGAGATTGGACACCCAAAATTAGTGTATGCCTAAATTCCCCATCTGTAAACCACCTTCCTTCACAGGGAAGCAAGGATAAATTTGTTAATATCCGTGAATGACTCAGATACTATAGTACTATAGTTATGAACTCCATTGAACAGCCCATGAGAGGAGACCAGTTTTTTACCCCTCTGCATTTAAATCAGGCTGTTTCTGCCTCTTCCTCACTGTCTGGGTGCCAGCAGAAGCACTGAGGGAACAAAAGAGACAGCTACCTGCTCTCAGTTCTTGTGCCCAACACTAAACAGTGCTCATGGGAAGAGCAGGGAAAGTCTTGCTCGGGCCTTGCAGCCCTGGGACACAGCATGGTTAGTTGCAGTGCGGGGATTGTGCATGCTCAGCACAGATGGAATCGTAGTTTTCCAGCTAAACAGTCTCCACTGATTATGTGCAAACTGGTATTCTCAGAGGCTTATAACTTGACCAAATTTGGACACATTTTCACAAAAGACATATTCCTGATAGCCCCCTACCAAATTTTAAGGTCCTCCTGAAAAATGTGGTAGTACTTAGAGCTTTACAATGAAATGGCTGTAGAATATTTTTAACCTGAGCAAAACAACGTATTGTTTTTATTTCCTAACCTTGTTCTGAAAAATAGCTGAATCATTTTTGCTGATATTTTCCAAATCTAGTCAGCCTGAGGCAGACGCTGGGCAGGGAAAATGTCAGCCAAATCAGTTTAAGTTTGGCAAAATTATAAGCAATTGAAACCATGTCTCATAATGGGAAGCGTCAGGCAACCTTAGCTATAACTGTGCCTCCGATAATAAAGAAAAGAGTTTTATCCTAAAGCTATTTTCTCTGTTTCACTGTTGAAGTCTTGCCAAGACGCCTCCCCAGACTCATTGTGCCTGGTTTCCTTTTAAAGAGACAAATGGTAGGCCTAATTTTCTAAAAATGACCAATAGTTTTGGGGACCTCAAATTTAGGCTTACATATATAGCTTCACAATCATCATCTGTTATTACTTGGTGTCCCTCTCACCCTGTCCTCTCTCCTGTCACTCCCTCCTGAGGCATACAAGCACATTCTAGTTCCCAATCATTGACCCAATATGCCTCACCAACTGCTGTCCTTTCTATCTTTTCCATTTCAACTTTAATCTTCAAGAGACTGTTTCTTGAACAAGACCTGCTAATGCTAACTCTCATTAATCAAATATCCTCTCCATTCATTATATGGGGAGGGGAGGAATGCTGAGTAAGAAATATTTTATTATTAAAATGAAGCAGTCGTACCATCAAGACATACACATAATGAACTTAAATTACCATATAATCTCATTATTATGATAAGCCTAAACCCACCTTTCTCCGTTCCTCCTCTCCCCTGCATACATATACTCATTGTTGCTCTCACTCATTGAGTCAGGTCAAAAGTTAGATTTTAACACCTCAGGGCTGAGACCATTTATTTTATTTGTCTGTAAAATGCTTAGCACAAATGCTGTATTAATAAAGAATATGTGCAATCATCTAATGCTGTTCCGTTGCCTGTGTGAAATGGCTTTTAGTCCAATTCCTAGTGGGCAGGTTACCAACTCATCACAATTAATAATCCTCTTGGCAGTCTCATCAGAAAGGCCAACAGGCCTCGCTTACCTGAAAGATCATCTCTAAAGATGAGAAGGTAAAGACTGAGGTACAGGGATTACGCTGGTGCAGTGCAGGAAAATTATACTATTTGCAGCTTCTCATGTTATGTGTGTTCTGTGAATACACAAGTATATGCCAGGGCTGTCACGAGTGCTGGATTTCACATTAAAGAAAAACACTTGTCTTATTTTGTGCATTCCAACATATGTTAAAATCATCCACCACTTAAGACATTTGTAAATAAACAAACATACTACTGGTTGCAGTTATTTAATAACAGGAAAAGAAAATTGGCTCTCACAAGCCTAATTGACTCAATAAACTGAGCCATTCCGTGAATAAACAAGCCTAGATATTAAGAAAGCAAAACCAAAAAACACATACTGAAGTGTCTTATACATGGTGAAGTATCATCCTCATGCTTTTTCTGAGTCACTCAGAACATTTTTAATATGGCATTTCTGCTGCTACTAATAATATTAAATAATAAAATGTGCTTCATTATAGATAGTGAAAGGTCCATGAAGAAAGTTCTGGATTCCAAGCTTTTATATCAGAGAAAGTATTTTGTCCCAAATATAAATTCATATTAAGATTGAGGTAAATCTCAACTGGTTCATGTTTGATTCTGGTGAATTTCAGGACACTACTATTGGCACCAACATACATGTTTGCTCTTGGACTTCAAAATGCACAATACTAAGCAACAGTCTGAGGCAGTGTAGGCTTCAGCACCATTAGTGAATACTGAGTGTCCCGGGTGAGCTTGTACAACCTACGCTGAAACTTGTGGTGCCGCACCTACACTGCTATTTTCAGTCATATTTCACTCTGTCTGTTGAAGCTTCAGTCACACTTCAGATTGTGTAAGAGAGTCTATTCCCTCTCTCTGAACACTGGGGTACAGAGGAGAGTCTCTTCTATGGTCCCTTAACTATAAACTGCTTCCCCAGCCTAAGTTAGGTCTTTTCACCCCCAAAACCGACACTCTACCAGTAGGGAAATGGGGACCAAGCTGCCACCACCAAAGCACTTATTCCAAACCCATGGACTGGGGCACATTGGGACCCCAAGATCGTAACACTCTCTCCCTTGCTACCGGAAGAGAAACTTTCCCCCTCCCCCTCCCTCTTGTTACCGAGAGAGAGAGAAACAGCCCTCTGGCTCATATACTGTGAGCCTGCCTCTCAGACGCACAGACTTCCCTTTACCTGGGAACTGGGTCAAATTTAAAGCTAGGATTCCTTTATGAGAATAACCAAACACTTCTTATAACAAAAAAAGGTTTAATAAAGAAAAGAGAAAACTTACAAGACAACTTCACAGATATAGAGCTTCCTAATCCCTCTGGAAGGTTAGTGACACTCTAATCAGGTACAAAATTATGAAATCAAATATTACTTACAGTTAGTTACTTAAAGCTTATGAAGGAAAAGTAGAAAGTTGTCTCTCCATAGCTAGAGAGACGAGCTGGGGACTCGCCCAGAGCTGGGATCCCAGAGAACTGAAACTAAACCTCCCCCGTCCGCCCCTCTCAGGTTCAGTTAACCCCATACAGGTAAACAACAACTCTCAAGCACTTCACCCTTAAGACAGATTGCAACATAGACATACTATAAGAAACATACAGTTATAAACAGAGATAGAATTAACCTGGATCTTTTCATCCAAAACTCTTCATATTTCAAGTTGAGGAGGAGGGTTGGATTCCCCTCCCCAGCTTGACCCAATACTTATTGTTTTGATTCTGGGTCAGATTTGAGCAAAATGAACAATCCTATTTTCCACTTCTGCCCCATATGCTGAAAATTTCAAGCACTGATTTTATGATATTTGCACCACTTTGTCCAGAAACCTTGAAATAATAGATTGTGACATTCAAGCAGTGTTAATCCCAAAGCTATACTCTAGTCCTGATTTAAACTCAGACATGAACTCTGCCCTAAATTTTAATCCAGACTGGAACGCTGCCTCTTCGGCCCATCTCCAGTTATAAGTGCTTTTGTTCCTTGAGTCTGCTGGGCCCTGATCCAGTTATAATTACTTTTTTTTCCTTTCTGTCCATTTAATGGGATTTTTGGCACCTCGAATTTGTACTGAGCTGAAAATAGTAAATGGGTTTATTTGTAACTTTTGTGGTGTGGGCAGACATTTGGCCAGTGTTTATTGTGTATCATCTCTTTGCATTTGGCATTTGTATTGTTTCTATAAAACAGGTCAAATTCTTGTTTCTTTTTCAGTTCCACTGTGTTTTGACTAGGAAATACCAAACCCTTGCTGTGTCTTTTGTAAGTTTGTCAGAAGGGCTAGATAATGGGTACGGATCCAGATAGCAAGTGCTATCATGTTCTCAGGTTACCTCAGAAAAGCAGAGGCTGATGAGATGCTTAAGCAGAGAATGTGTTTCTAGTAATAAACAGAATAAGTTATAATAAACACACATGGACAGTATCCACAGTATCATCTCAAGATGGAGAGGCAACTTGAACCATCCACAATCTCCCGTTTCAGAGTAGATTCACTATCTATTTCTATTGGTATTAATTGTCTCTCAATACCACGAAGCAATATTCAGTTTGTGAAATCTCCCAACAAGTAGTAAATTAACTATGTTTCAACAATGTACCCATCGCCAATCCCCTCGAGAAAACACAGCAGTTTGTCACTTTGGTTTGTCTTAAAGAATGTATTTTTTTCAAACAACAAATAGCCTAATTTGAGCCAACCACTGAAATTTTCATCATATTTACTGCAGGACAGAAAAGGCATCAATAGTAGAGGTGTGCTGGTATAGCATAATGAAAATTAAATGCAGATATTAGTTACAGTACTACAAAAAACTTGTTTCCCTAGGCAGGTGCGCATTCTCAGAGCAACTGCACCAAATGGTACTCCAGAAAATCATAGAAGTTCTATCAAAATTTTCTTTTAAATTCCCTTTATAATTTCCAGTAGAAACATTGGGCTAAGAGCTGGATTCAGTCAAAAAGTATATTTGTCTTCTGTGATGTGGAAGCAAAGTTTTCATGGATCCCTCATGATGGCACAGGCTTCTATGGCATGGAGCACAGCTAAAGTTTGGAGAGAGTCCAGCTTGAAAAAAGATCTACTTTTATTTCTCTTCACTCTGTTTTAATGTAAACTGTACTAAGATGCTTTAGTCAACACTAGAAATGAATGGTATTCAAATACTTTGTATCCCTAGATATCCACTCACGTCCACGCTATCTAAAAACATGCAAAAGTGTGAAATTCCTCCCAAAAAAGTGTGACTTATCGTGCTTTTATATCACTCCCTGAACTACAACCTCCGGAAGGGGGATAGTTGTGGAGAAAATCTCAGAGAACAAGCCAAAATACTTTTTTGTTTCTGTTGTTTGCAACATTATTTTTCCAAGTAACCACGCTCAAATCCTTCCTTCATTCTCATATCTTTCACCAATCCTGCAACACAGACCTCTCCTCTAGCACAGTGTGTTCTCATCTTCCATCTGTTCCTTTATCTTTGCACAATGTCTTTCAAAATCAGATTATCAACTCCTCATTTTCCTGTGTGTTTATAAAGTGTCGTTTTGAGGGATGTTGAGCTGCTTCATAATACCCTGAGAATACTGAGATGTAATCATTTTATCAACAACGTATGTGATCTTGTCAATGAGGTGAAGGCTTTGTATATTGGGTCAAGACTTTTCTGTATGACTGTATTGATCTAGCTTAATAAGGGGCTGTGGAAGGAAGAACAGGAAAACACCATAATAACTATAGATAAACAATCTCCAAGCAAACATTAGGGGGCAGTTATAGGACAAATGGATTAATTCCAAGCCTCATGCAGCAGTGACACAGCTGTTCTGCCACTGCTGGGAACTAATAGATCAAATGGCTATGAACAGTTAAAACAATTTTCTCAGGAGAGGTGGGGGGGGAGATAATTTATTGTCAGAGGCTGTTCAGGGGGATAGTGACAGAGAGAGGCTCTGCAGGCAGAGTCTAGGGAGAGACAGGCATAAAAATGGACTGGATTATTGTTTTAAAGATCTGTTTTCGCTGAAATTATTTGGATCTAAATAAATAATACTTTGTTTTAAGAAGGGTAGTACTGTCATTGCTCTGAGAGGGAAGAGAACTGCAGATACTGAAGATAACTGAGGCCTGCTGAAGTAATCCTGGTTGATCACTCCGTATTGCAGTCCATGGTCTCACCTGGGAGTGGGAGTATCACGTGATTCCACCCCCAGAGAGACGGAAGGTTTGAGACCCGAGGGAGCTGCACCTAAGAAACCAGGAGGGGCTGGAGATACAGTTAGCCCAGTCACTGACATCTATGTATACACAGATGACGTGATCATTGTCTGGAATCACATCTCCATTATGACTGGTAAAAGGCACTGTGGGTTTTGGAGAAGGTCAGAGGTCCTGTAAGTTAGGTGTGAAAAACTAAAGGCATGAGAATATATGAAAATGGTTGATAGTCTTGCCAAGTTGCTGTTCAAGAATGCCCCAGCATTCAATAAGGAGAGGCTGAGCAGCATTAGAGAATAGCCAGATCTCTTTGAGAACTCATGGAAGAGCACATACTCACATACTCATTTCTCATCCCCTCTTAGCAACAGGGGGTGTTGCTCCTTCACATCCTCAGATGCTCCAGTGCAAGCAACAGTTCCAGACTGTGAATGGATTGGCAGGCTTGGAAGGCTGACTGTTGGGTGTTGGACACGTGGTATGAAGGTAACTAATTAAAACTCAGTTGGGGAAGACAAGAGATTAGAAGCATAAAAGAAAATGAAGAATATTTAAAGGGACACAACTTGAAAAGAACATTTCTGGCTGAAACCTTTTTTATCTGTTATTGTAATTTGTAACTGAAGTATGCTAAGGTACTGTCTCTTTAAAATTAGGCATTCATAATCACCAGAGGGTTTCCCAGTGTCAGAGATCTCTCACTGGATGCAGAGTCTGTAGGGGTCATCTTGTTACATATTTAATAAAGAGAGTTGAGGTTTAAACTTTATATCCCTGGTCTCACTCTGGATTCCTGAAGTACAAAGGTTGCTGTACATTCATAAAAAAGGCACTCTCAGCTGCCTGACCATACTGGAAAGCACAGTATCAGAGGTGACCATGTCCTGCATGAAGAAGACAGTGGCTGTTTTTATGAGGAGAACAGAGCATCAGTAAATGATGCAAGTGGTTATGCACAGACAAGAAACTGCAATCCACAGACCAAAAGGAACCAACAGAAAGTATAGAATACAGAGACACAGTGAGTTCATGAAAGTGAAGACAAAAGTAAAGCAGTTACATAGAAAATAGTATTAAAAAATTGAACAGGGATGATTGCAAACCATTCCACCTTTATCTTTACTTAGTAATATTGCTGAGAATTGGAGAAGATGGATGCCATGCTGTCTGGAGTAGCTCATAGGTGCCAGCCTCAGGGCAGACTGTCAAAAGCTAAGCAGACTCTCTGGTGATATTTCACCAACCCAGTAACAAATGTCAACTCCTGAATTACTGTAGCCATTTTACCATTGAATTACAGATAGTACCCTTGGGCTCTCCAGTCTATCTTGCCACCCAGGCATGCTCAACTTACTGACAAATGTTTACTTATGCCAAAAACCCAGCAAAATATTAAGGTTGCTGCCAGTCTCAAAAGAGCAGTCAGTTACTCTGGATCAGTTTTTACCTTAGATCTTACACCAAAGACAACTCTGGTACCCAATCCTAGAGTAACCTAATTAAGGATTTTTTAACTAGGAAAAAGAAATGAGAGAGTGATTTACAGGTTAAGGCAGGCAACCTCTATACACAAATTAGTTCAGTCTATGGTTCCAAAAGGTGACAGAGATGTAGTTATCGGTCAGCATTGAATGTCTTCTGGGGCAAACACAGGTTGACTCTGGAAATCTCTACTTTTTGGTTTCCTAATTTCAGCCCTTGTTTTACCCACTTCACTTTTTGAAAAAGATACCAGGACCCATACAGATAAAACAGTCTGTTGTTGTGCTTATAGCATAGGGCACTTCCAGAAGAGATTCTGAAGGAGAAGTCAACCTAACAACAGCAACAGCTAAGGCTAATGTCAGTCTTTAGTTCTTCATCACCAAAGTATCTACAGTTACATAGAGAAATTTCCACACATCTGAAATTAATGTGCAGGATAGGTATGCTGAACAGCAGAGCACCCAGCACTAAAGAAGACTTGATTGTACAATACCCAGAAGTTTTCAGGGGACTAAGAAAATTCAGTGGGAAGTATCATGTATATATGGATCCATCAGTCACCGCTGTTCTACAGTTGCAGAAATATACTCTTTGCAGTGAAAGACTCAGAGATGCACTGACACAAATACAAAAGAAAAGGATAATAGCTAATGTGAACACACCCACTCCATCATAATAACTGACAAGAAAAATGGCAAGCTTAGAATTTGTTTGGATCCCAGAAACCTTAATAAGGCTGTACTGAGAGCATTACTCCCTACCCAAATGAGCAAATGTTCAGTAAAAGAATATTCATTATCTGAAATGGATGTCACCTTAGATAAGAGCTGAACCCTGCAGTTTCAATATACTTTTGGGCAATATAAATTTCTCTGTCTACCTTTCAGAATAAAGTCAGTTAATGAAGTGTGTCAACAAAAGAATAATGAAATATTGCAGGAATCAAAGTAATAGTAGACAACATGATAATAGTAGCATCAGCTCAGGCAGAACATGATCAGATACTGAAGAAAGTGATGACAAGGGATGAGCAGAGAATATTAAGTTCAACCCAGAACAAATACAATTCAAAGTAAAAGACACAAAATATATTGGGCATGTTCTCTCCTAAGGAGGAATCAGGCCAGATGACAGTAAGGTTGAAGACATAGCTAACATGAAACCTCTGCAGGACAAGAAGATATTACTGAGGATCCTAGAGATGATTAGATTTCTTGCACAGTACATCCCAGGTGAAGCATCTTTGACTGCTCCACTGAGACAATTGCTAAATGAGACCGTAACTTGGCAATAGTCACTGGAACATGACAAGACACTTCAACTACTAGAGACAATGCTCTGAAATGTAGCAGTACTCAGATTTATGGTTCCAACAAGTGAGCCACTATTCAAGCAGATGCACCAAAAGATGGTTTAGGAGCTTGTCTACTATAAGGCAGAGACCCTATTTAATATGCATCATGAACTCTGAGAGAAGCAGAACAAAATGATGCCCAAACTGAAAATAACTACTCGTTGTATTTCCCACAAAGAGGTTTCATTCTTCTATATATATATATATATATGGAGTACAGGTTGAGGTGTCTGATCATAAACCACTGGAAATTATATCCTCCAACATTTTGGGAAAGCACCTGCAAGGCTACAATACATGTTGGCTGAAATATTAATGCCACACATACATTGCAGACACTTTATCAAGACCTCTAGTGGAGCTTACCACAGACTGAGATGATGAAATCACTGATTAAAAAGGTCATCATGTAGTTGAGGCCACCTCTACATTCAGCATAGATTCATTAAGCAAACTGGAGGATGCACAGAAAGATCCTGTAATACAATTCTTATATATTGTATGTGAGGGCTGGCCAAAAAGTGAATACCAGATGGCAGCCATACTGGGCTGTGAGAGACACTATTTCATCACGACAAGGTTGGCAAGTGTCTAGTGACAAGATAATTATTCATAACAACAGAAGACAGGAAATGCTTAACCACTTGCAGGAATCACACCAAGTCATTCAGAAAACCAAAGCAAGAGCTAGGCAGATGGTGCACTAGACAGGTACGACCCAACACATAGTACAAATTATAGAAGGATGCAGGGTATGCCAGGGACATAATTTAAGTAACCAAAAAGAATCATTATGGTCTCAAGAGATTCCTGATCTGCCAGGACACAAGATAGCTACAGACATGTGTTATTTTGGCATACTCTCATATCTACTCCAGAAATTCTGTATCTGCTAGACAAGTCAGCACATCCTGTTATTGATAAACTGAAAGCTGTATTTGCAGGGCATATCATCTGAAAAGAGTTAATGAATGACCATATTTCCTTTGCACACAGAGAAATGGGTAACTTTATGAGAACTCAGGGAGTGATATCCAAGACTGGATAGCCACAATCTAATGGAATGGCCAAGATGACCATTTAGACAATAAAAATCAATGTTTCAGAAAATGGCTACATTGTGAAAAGACCCCTAGTTACCTCTTTTGGAGTTGAGAAACACACAACTGGTAGATAATATATGGTACAGTTGCTTATGATGAGGATGTTGAGAACAACTCTGCCATCTTCACACACACTGCTACAATCCAAAATACTCAGAGGGTTTACTCCAGATAAAAGTAGATATAGGAAAGAGGAAGAAATATGATTGGACAACTAAGCCACCATTGGTGTTACATCATCAAGAGTCAGTATGCATGGAAATAATACAAGATTGGCAGCTAGAAAAAGTGGAAGATACAGGTTAGAAGCCACAGTCATATTGTATTGAGACATCTAGAGGAGAAAGTTACAGACATTGCAGAAAGCACCAAAGATCTTACTGTATAATGACAACAACAGATACAAATCAGACATCTAAGTCAGAGGAATCCCATGTGCAACAAGACAAAACTGTACCAGAAAACCAACAATCAAAATGATCACCAACATCTTCTGAGACACAAGTTGTATCAGCACCATCAGAAGACAAATTCACAAGTGGATGTCAGGACCACATTCCAGCACAATACCAAGACTTGTATGATTTTTTTGAACAGAAATTGCTTGTAGGAGGAGACTGAGCCAATGGTAAAGATTGAGTTCCCATGGAATAAATGTTAACAACCTTTGACCCACACAAATTAAAATAAAACAGCAAGTAGTCAGCAGTGCTGCAATACTCTACTCAGGACTAGTGCAGAGGACATTGTTTGAGATGTTATTTATGGAGGAGGAATTTTAAAGGAGATATTGTCTCTTTAAAATTAATCATGCATAAGGCTATGATTTGGTTATGGGGGTCACAGAAGTCATGGAATCCGTTGTGACTAGGAGCTGCATGGTACCCTCACCTCCTATGGTGACCAGGAGCTGTGGGGTATTCCTGACACCTGGAGTGGTGGGGGTCTCCCACAGCTCAACAGCTGCCACTAGTGCAGGGGTGCCCTGAAGCTCACCAGTTCCTGTGGGTGGTGGGAAATCCCCAGAAGCTCTTCAGCTGCCACTGCCGGTGGGAGAATCCCCCGGAGATCCCCAAGCCCTGCAGGTGTGGTTACCCCAAGAACTCCCTAGTCTCCATGGGCAGCAGGGGACGACTGGAGCTCCCCAGTCCCTGCAGGCAGGGGGGATTATCCAGAGCTCCCCAGATATCATGGGAAGCAGAGGGGATCCCCCACAGGTGCTCAGTTGCTGCAGGTGGTGGAGGATCCCCACAGCTTCCCAGTCCCTACAGATGTGGGAGACCCCCGCAGGTACCTAGCCACTGCAAGCTTCAGAGGAGCCCTTGCAACTTCCCTGCCTTGGGGGGAATCCCCCAGAACTTTCCAGTCCCTGGGCAGCAGGTGATCCACTGTAGCTCCCCAGCCACCATAGGTGGGGTCCCTCCCAGCCACGGGGTAGGGGTCGCAGCTCCCAGCTCCCAGCAACAGCAGGGCAGGGTGATCAACCCTCCTCCCTCCCCATTTTGTCATTGACATTTTTAGTAGAAGTCAGGGACAGGTCACGGCTTCTGTGAATTTTTGTTAATTGCCTGGGACCTGCGTGTGACTTTTACAAAAATGTCCATGACAAAATCATAGCCTTAGTCATACACAATCACCAGGCAGTCTCCCAATATAAGGGGTTTCTCACATGGTGCCGGCACACTCAGGGTCTGCATACTCAGTCTGTAGAAGAAATCTTGTCATATATCTAATAATAAGAATTGTGGTTTAAACTTTATATCCCTGGTCTCACTCTGGATTCTGAAGTACAGAAACTGCAGCATACTCACAAAGACGATGCTCTCGGATGCCTGACCTTGCCAGACAGATCAACAAAAACCACTTGGATTACTGTAGCTGAAAGAAGTTAGGAAAAACCGTGTCTATTTTTCCATTTGTTTACTTTGGACATTTGACAGCACTTTGCTTATAGTCAGTTTCACTATTTTCCTGTAGATCCAGATAGCAAGGGAGAAAATAACTAACTAGAAAGGCCTTTTAAATATAAACAGGGGAAGAAAAAAAAACTATACACATTTTTAAAGGATTTTAAGTTTGGCTATACTGACTAAAGCAATTTTTTTGATGATCAAAAAAGTTCAAGTTGATAGGATCTTTAATTTTTTTTTCTACAGTTCTGGTATAGAGAGTTTAAGATTGGCCAAGAGATTTTTCTTTTCTTAGCAACCATACAGTAGAAATGCAAAAGGACTCACAAATCTGTAGAGAAGCTAGGTTTGGTGATACATAAGATTCAATTTTCAGTTCATCAAACAGGGACTCTTGGATATTGTGAATGCAATTCCAAGCTTATTCAATGAGCTGAAAGTTTCTCTACTAACTTTGTTAAAGATAAATGTATTTTATAGACTTCTTAAGAAGTGGAAGAAACAGACTCTGAAGAAAGAATCCAAGAAAGATTTGATGGCTTAGATAGTTGACGC
Source organism: Sternotherus odoratus (assembly GCA_032164245.1). Classification (NCBI taxonomy): domain Eukaryota; kingdom Metazoa; phylum Chordata; order Testudines; family Kinosternidae; genus Sternotherus; species Sternotherus odoratus. The sequence continues at coordinate 36,476,033 of JAVMKO010000004.1, forward strand.
AGCAAATAAAAACATGCTGTCTGGGGCCTAGTGGCAGTTGGTTCCTGAGTCAGATTGCATCAACTCTTCACACAGATAGTCACACAGGAGAACTGGGAACCACTTTATGCTAGTACATCATGCAAGGGGATTTAACTTCCAACAGCCTTCCCTGGCATAAAGCTTTTTGGGGAGTGAAGTAATCTTGTGGGCCTAAGGACAACCTCAGTACTACTTCTTAGGGTGAGAATACTATGGGTATACCTACGCTGCCTATCTCACGTCTCTGGGACCCATGCCTGCAGTCCTGTTCATTCCAAGATCATGCTTGAGTACCCAGACTCTATTGCTGTTGAGTTTCATACACACTACCCTACACAAACCCAAGTCAGATCTTGTTGTTTCTGGAACATATCCCAGGATTCTTAGAGCCCTTGGCAGCTATGCCAATACAGGGCTTGATTCATAGTGTACTAGCGAAAATACCTGGCGTTGCTCAGGTCCGACGGAGGTGGGGAGGGGGCAGAGAGCTGAGCGAGTGCGGGGTCCGTTGGAAGGGGGAGGGGGCAGAGAGCAAACCTGACACCCCCCACCTCACCCCCCCCCGACCAAACCCGACACCCCCACCTCACTTACCCCTCGACCAATCCCGACTCACATTTTCACCCCCCCACCAAAACCCAACACCCCCACGTCACCCCCTACCAACACCCCCTGACCAACACCCACACCTCACCCCCCGTAGACCAAACCTGACACACCCACCTCACTTTCCCCCCCAACCAAACCCGACACCCCTACCTACCACCACAAACAAACCCGACACCCACACCTCACTTACCCCTCGACCAACCCCGACCCCCTTCCTCATCCCCCCCAAACAAACCCAACACCCCCTGACCAACCCCAACACCCACATCTCACCCCTCACCCACCCCAACACCTTCCCACCCCCCCCAGACCAAACCCAACACCCCCCGGCTTGCTTACCCCCCGACCAAACCCGACACCCCCACCTCACCCGCCGACCAAACCCGACACCCCTAACTCACTTACCCTCCGACCAAACCCAACTCGGGTCCGTCGGAGGTGGGGAGGGGGCAGAGAGCTGAGCGAGTGCGGGGTCCGTTGGAGGGGGGAGGGGCAGAGAGCTGAGCGAGTGCGGGGTCCGTTGGAGGGGGGAGGGGGCAGAGAGCTGAGCGAATGCAGGGTCCGTTGGAGGGGGTATTATGACATCATAACTATGTCACAGAGAACAGCAGCTGCCCAGCTGATGTGATTGGCCTTTAAAGAATTTCACCCCTGGGGGGCGTCAGAGGTGAGATTTCAAAAAATTTCGACTCTTACCCTGATTAGGACCCTAAGACTTACAACTGTACCAAATTTCAAGTCTCTAGCTCAAACGGTGTGGAAGGAGTAAGTGCACATACATACACGCATACATACACGCATAAACCATTTGACTTTTATATATAGAGATAGATTGTGGGAGAACTTGTCTGTTCATCTCACTGGACTTTACCACAAGTGGTCTGAGCCTATAAACACGTCCAGACAAGCCATTTGGGAGGTCTGCACACTTCTAACAGCCAAAGTAATCAACATGGACCCTGACCCTGAGGAAGAATTTCTCCAGCTCATGCTTTCACTCCTGTTTTGGGAATCAGGCAGAGTATCTATGAGAACCTCGTGGACATTTTGGCAGCAGTATTTGTCCTACCAAAGACCCCTTCTTGGAGAGTGACACTCACAAGGCAGCTGACACCTAGCTAATGCCTGTTGCCATAACTACAGACTGGCACTTTTGCAGCAGGGCCTCAAGAACAGACTGTTGAAATCACATTGTCATGCAGACCTGGGATGACCAGCAATGTCTCCAGAACTAATGTATGAAGATTCAGACATTCCTGGAGGTCTGTGACCCTCTAACATCTGGATGCATACATAAGGAGTGGGGAGGCTTTACCAGTCCAGAAGTGGGTTGCTTCAGCCACTGGGAAGCATGGCAACAGGTCCGTGGCTAACCAGTTTGAAGTTGGCAAGTCAATGCATGTGCAGAGGCAGTTGTGGCAGTTTGTGAGGAAATCAGGACTGTGATTCACTGAAAGGTGGTGGGCATAATAAAAGTTCCTGAAATAATTGCTGGCTGTGAGAAAATGGGCTTTCCAAACTGTGCTGGGACTATGAATGGGACTCATGCAAGGAGTATGAATACATAAACTACCCAGGGTATTACTGCATCATTATGCAGGCACTGGTTGACCAGAGAGGCAGATTCATGGACATCAATGTGGACTGCACTGGCAAAGGTAGCTTAAGCCTGACAAGGTGCATGATGCCAGACCTTTCTGGTGATCAGAACTTCTCCTTCATGGACAAGTTGGGACATTATTCCCACCAAATGACACTGTTATAAATGGAGTCTGTCATTCTAGGGGATCTTGCTTACCCCCCATCCTCTTTTACCATGGTTTAAGAAACTGTACCCTGATTTCAGAGGATCTGGCAAAGAAGTTCAATTGCTATGCCCAATAGCTGTAAAATAGTGGTGGAATGTGCATCCCAGGGCTGTCCCAAACAGGTCCTTTGAATACAGACCCAGAATGCCCTGTAGCTACTCCAGAAGCACAGCCTCTTCAGGGACCAGTGTCAGCACCAGAGTCACTTCATCCATGCAGCCTTTCTGTGGTAGTGCCTATAACTGGTGTCTTTACAAGGGTGTTAACCATGCTCAGCCGATAGTCATGCACCACTGTATGCTCAGTTCCCAGCACATAGTTGAATTCCTCATGAAAGAGGAAGAAATATGAGGGAGTTCTCAGAGTGCTGTTAGCATCCTTGATTTCTCAGTAATCAGTCTTGAGCCACTTAATTTGTTGTATGCATTGATTGTTGGTCTGGTTGAGACTCAATGCCACCAGCCACTCTGAAATAGTTTTGTAAGCATGATCGTTTTTGAGCTCTAGCTGGTATTGCTTGCCTTGTACTAGAGATTAACCAGAAACTGGCTGTGTTCCTCCAGACAGATACAAGGATTTCTTGTTAGTTATGGCCGTCACAAACACACTGTGTGCAATGTGTGGAAATTAAGGGTTAAAAGTTAAGCAGCTGCACTTGAACCAGAAGGTTTCTTCCAGTTCCTGGGAATTGGGTGGGAAGATTTGGGGTGGAAGGCCTGGGAAACACAGGCTCAGGCAATTATGGGATGGCATTGGCAGACTTTCCAGCCACAAGTCTGGTAACCTGGCCTTGAGATGAGTCCATACTGCAAAATACCTGGGCTTGGACAAGCTCAGACCCATAACTCTGTTTGGGTCCATGGGCCCGAGGCCTGAGAGCTTTCTGGCACAACTAGGAGAGATTTGTTTATGGACAGTGGGGGATTTGGGATTAAACCTGAGTCTGAGCCTGGGATTTATTATACAGTGTAGACATATTTTATATAGATACCCCCTCTCTCTTTCCCTAATTGCTTCACACTTAGAAATGAATGAGCTTTATTCTTCAACATTCAAAGGATCATGAGAGTAAGGTAAATGTTTTCCTATCCCCTGTGGTTGACATACTGTATCCATGTAGCAGGGGGCTGATGCAAAGGCACCCAATTAGATCCTGCTCAGCCAGCCCCAATCAGGGGAAATGGATTGGGGCTGGGGAAAGCCTGATGCCTGGCCTAAGGAGTGGCTACACCTGTGGCCCTGGGGATTTTAAAGGCCGAGGAGGCCAGAAGATGATGGGAGAATGGTCAGGGGAAGTCTGTCTGCTGACTGGGGCCTGACTTTGGGGCTAGAAGGAGCCCACAGGCGGATAAACCTGTAAATAGCTGAGCACTGGTGGTGGGACAACTCTAGAAATAATAAAGACATGGGTGCTGCACAACTAGAGTCCCCTGGAGATTTATTGGGCCAGGGAGAAGCCTGGAGGAGCGGAGGAAGCAGGAAGACCCTGTTACAATCCACGAGAAAGGTGTTTAGCTTATCACCATTGCACTGCATAGAAACCTGCATACTCTAAGCCAGGTTCAGTTCCGAGATATGTGAAATGAATCTCCCTGTTTATTGCACTGAGGTGGCATTGGTGTAACAGAGGAGAATATGACCCTCTGTAAAGAGACTTCTCATTTTAAAAAAATAACTTGAACTCAGTTCTTGGCTAGGTTGCAATTACTCACTGAAACAACTCTGTCAAAATGCACACATACTGAGGTTTTTATTCTGAGTAGTCTATTAATAAGAGTAGTGTTATATGATACAAATATTATGGTCTTTTGAGGTGCATCTATTACTATTTGAATAAGTTACATGTCAGCACAGAGGTGCCATATTAACTGGCAGGAAATGAATAGAATTTGAAAAACAGCATTGAGATATTTATGATACTTACTAAGTTCTGAACAGTATAGGGGAAGGGAAGAGAGGTGTAATTAATAAGCTGCGTTTAGCTAATTTAGTTTCCACTCCCTTATACATTTCTACATGGACATGCTGAGCTCAAATTATTCCACCTATCAGTAACAAAAAGGCAGTAAAAAGCTCTTTGTGAGGCATTTCAAACTGGAATGTTCAATCAGGAACTGAACAACAGATTTTGCTTTTACTACAAATACCTGAGACTTTTGGGACTAGCCAATGGATAACTTGTCTCATCTAGAGACTCTTGGAGTTCTTCAAAAAGAATTCATAATAAGTTATTGGACAATCTTATAATACTAGATGCTCTGAGGGCACAGAAATATGCCAAAAGGCTTGAGCTGAGGTTTGCAGTGCTTTTATTAGTCTCTGGCTCTGTGCTAAAATAAAATTAATTGCAGAATGGTTTCGCAATTTTTTTCTCAATTGTTTCAGTCACACTGTGGATATGGTAATGTGTGTGTGTGTGTGTTTTATTGAAAACAGTCAGGCACATACTGGTCCCCCATCTTCTTAACATTCAGAAAGCAGTGTTGTTTAGACATAATTTCTAAAAATTAAGGTGAAATCCATAAACAGGACAAGTTCTTTACCAGGTCGTTTATTCTTTGCAGTTTATTCTACTATTCTTTTTCATGTCTGGACCTTGGAAAATGTGCATGTCAATGTCCTAGCCATGACCTATCTTAATAGTTATTCTCTAAGGGCTTGTCTTCACTACTGGGGAGATTGATGCTGCTGCGATTGATACAGCGGATGTCAATTTAGTGAGTCCAGTGAAAACCTGCTAAATCGATGGCAGAGCACTCTTAGGTTGACTCCAGCTCCCCAAGAAGAATAAGGTAAGTCAGCTAGAGAGCATCTCCCGTTGACACAGTGCAATGAAGACACCAGAGTAAGTTGACCTAAGCTATGCTGACTCCAGCTAGTTAGTCATGTAACTTAGGTTGACTTACCCCGGTAATGAAGGTAAGACCTTAGTTATTAAATCCAGGTACAAATGGGAGAGTGCTGATTTCTGATCAGCTGGGGCCAAGCTGGGGTCATAGGGCAAAAGATTCAACTCTTTTCCAGTATATTAATATAGTTCTTCTATTCCAGTTTCAAGAGGATTTCTAATTCTCTTTTCCAAATTTTAAGTCTCAAAAATCCCTCAAGAGGATAAATGTTCTTCTACACAGCATTGGATGACCCCACTTGTATTTCCATCTCACTAGGAATTCCTATACTGGATCAGACCGGTGGTCCAAACAGTCCAATATTCTGTCTCTGACAGTGGTCAGTACTGCTTCTTTAGAGAAAAGTGCAAGAAACCCTTCAATAGGCAGCTAAGGTAGAATTTGTCTCCATGGAAAATTTGCTTTTAATCCTCAAGGGTCAAATGTTGTCTTATGCCCTGCAGCAAACACACTCTTCTTCCTCTCTCTTTCGGTATGCTGGCTATAGGCCTGTCTTTACAAAAACTCTGGGAGAAATAACTCTGCTATGACTCAGTTGAAGAAGATCGCACCTAGACCTTTCTTTCTGTCAGAGTGGCCAAACAACTCCTGTCCACTTCAATGGTAGTTTCACCTCCAAACTTCAGGATTGGGCCTGAGTAGCACAGTGAAAAAACTTTAAACACAATGATTAGCAACAAATTTCCTATCCCATACATGCTGTAATGAAGTCTACACTTAATTACATAGTATTGTCTAGGCTGCCACTGTGGGTAATAGAGCAGAAACAACAATATACATGAGCAATTCACACAGAGAACAGAGTAAAACCAGACCAACCACTTGTGTGAATAGCTACTGATACAGCAATTAGCTTCCCTATGGAACTTGGCATACAGTACCAATAGCTAACATGTGGTGATAAATTCACAGAGAATAAGTATAGTCTACCCAAAATTATTTCATAGATTATGACATCAATACTGTATAATACTTCATATAATATAATCCATAATGCAATATCCTATTTTCACAGTTCAGTGAACTGTGAACTTTAAGGTAACTAAATAATATTAGGAAGCCATTATATGGCAGAAACATAAATGGTATGGATCCTATTCCCTTTGAAGCAATGTGAATTCTGTGATTGACTTCATGGTGGGCTTTTCATCAATAACCCCTGATCTACATGTCATGCATGCATTGGTTTACTTAGTGTTTATTTATGAGTTGCTTTGCTCTCAGTAATAGTTTGTCAATCAGTTCAGCTCTGACAGAAACAACTGCTGTTATGTTCCAATCATATGCTCTGGATTCCTTACTTACTGCTACAATTTTGTTTGGGAAGATGAAGAAATTAAGAGTAGTTCATATTTACGGAACTCTAAGTCAAACCTGAATGTCCCCTAACCACATTACATAAATACAAATGAAGATTCTCCACATTTCCTTATCAGCATTCATCGTATATCCATTAGAGTGGTGTCTCAATTCTTGCTCTGCATTTAGCTAAAGATGGCTGCAAAATTAAACAAACTCTCCCCCGCAAAATTTGGAAAATTTTGGATTCAGATCCAATGTGGCTTGGTTCCATCTCTTAACCATATAAGAAAACAAAAGAAGAAGAAATAAAGTACAACCAAGTGTAAACTAAGAAGTGATTGCAATGAGAAAAAGTGAGAAATACAGGAGACTTATTCATTTGAATGTAAAGACATATTTCCCACTTGGGAGTATTTACCTTGCCCAATGATTGATGTCAGGTGTAGTGGTGCAGATCTACTGTTTATGTGTAAAGATCACAGTGGGGTCCACTGTCACTTATCTGAGAACCGCAGATGAAATTTTCACCTGGCCTCTTCAGAGGACTTGAAGACTTTTTCCTCTCTCTCATGGACAATTTCTCTTGCAATACTGGAAGGTGAATTGATTTTATCACACTCCCTCTAAGTTAAACAGACTGTTCGATTTTGTGTAATTTAGTGGGATTCTTAGATCAGGACATGAACTCAGGACAAGAGATAATCAAACATGCAAATGAAGACAGGCAACTTTTTGTCAAAAACTCAAACTGAACTTGTATCAAACCTCTATAGTAAGAATTAAGAACTTTTTATGAGACAACGTGGTACCTGTCATTATGGATTTTACTGCCCTATTCCGTTATAAATACTACAGTGAGGAACACAATACACAAGTGATGCTAAAAATAAAGACAAGGAATTTAATGTTACATAAAAATATTTGTTTCCTTTTCATAGCCACTATACTACCATTTCCTTTCTGCTTTCCAATAGTAATAAGTAACTGGGTGTTCCAATTGCTTTTAAAAAAAATTCATACAAGTGAAAGCTTCAATAAAAATAAATGAACATTTAAAATAATTTTTGGAAGGCCCATATTAGCATCAGTTCAATCTCTGAAGTGACATCTGCCAATTTGTTCTTTATTATTTGTCTTATTTCAGTTACGTAGGAGTTGGTGAGTGAATGAGTGGGAATTTTTTTCTTTCCATCTTTGGTTTTCATTCAAAAAATCCTCATGAGTATGTGAGCAAAAGAGTCCCTTTATTCCTGTGTTTGTTGGTTGATCTGGTCTCCTATAGGTCCCTTACTGATTTTCTGATTAATTTGTTTTTTAAAAAACCACAGTATATTCATCCTGTGGGGTATCCAACAGCCTTTCCAAGTCATTTGTCTCGGCTTTCTGTGGCTTCTGCTCCTCTGCTCTTTGCCTCCCTCTTTCCTGCTGAAATATCAAACAGCCTAGTGAGACTCTCAAAGGGCCCATCACTTGCTTCTCTAGTTTTCCTGAAAACACAAAGATGGGAATATAGTTCTTTTGAAAAAAGGTTTTGCTTGGTAGTTTTTCTTTCTTTCTTTTTTTCTTTTTTTGCATTGCTCGTTACATTGTGAGGCATTACGAATGGGACCTGCCTACTTTAGTAACTGCCTCTCTTCTACAGACTATGCTGTTCTACCTGCAATCAGAGGAGGCACCCAAACTGGTGTCCTCACTGCTTAAAATATAAAAGTCTGCAGTAAAACCTTCTTCATATGAGGCCTTCACCTTCAATCTACTCCTACCCTCAACCTGGAAAAGCCTGGGACCATTGTCACGGTCTGGTTTTTTACCTAGGCTTTTTGCACAGGGAGGAGTTTGGTGAGGGATGGTATTGATGAGGGAGAGGGAGGTTTTTAGTTTGGGGGTCCGTGAAGGGTTAACTACTGATGTGAGACTGTTTTCTCCAAGTATTTATAAAAGGTATCTAGAGTAATAGGTAGGTGCTTTGTTGTATATTGTGTGGCTTGTGTCATAAACAAATACATATAAAAATAAGGGCAAATTTGACTTGATGGCATTAAAGATGCAATGGGACATTTTGCAAAAATAAAGATGTTAACCTCATTGTCCCCCTGGCCTATGTGAGTGAAGTACATTCTATCTAGCTAAATTCCCCATGCACTTTCAATTGGATACATGTTCAACTTTGTGCTCTAAATTGCTATGCAGTATTGCAGCTACTGCAATTCACTCCACAGGCAGCTGCACCTCATTGGTGAGTGAAGTCATTCCTATATGTGGTATGATTTGTAATAAAAGGAGCAAGAAGATAATGAAAGATAAAAATATGTATATTTTCTGGCAGGCCATTGTATTATTACCTCTCGCTGTTATTGTGTGTATGTATACTATATAAAGTTCTATGTGCATTGTCAATGGAGTATGCTGCATGCGGTTTCCATTCTGTTGCCTTCAGTGTTTTTGGAATCAACTGAAGCTGAAACATCCTGGAAGAAAAGTTCAGTTTTTGCTTTCCCTGGTTTCAATTATTTTTAAATCTGACGCACAAACACTGCTTTTAAAGATATGTGGCTGAAGAGCCAAATAAGGATCTTTTGATTTTTTGAAATACATGTGGTTGAAATCTGAGACCTGCTTGCTGCCAAGCCACAGTATTTGGAATAGAGTATTGGCACAAGAAAATAAGCCATTGTTCAGAGTATAATTTTAAGAGGGACTATCCTACAAAAAGGAAAACGTAAATTCTCATACTTTAGCTCATGGTTATAGGACAATCCCTTAATCCTTTGTTAAACATTTAAAATTGAAATACAGACTCTAGTGCTGTTTAGTCAAGATCTCAGAGGTAATCTCGTGATATAAACTACACTAGACTCTACTTAGATTTTTCTCTCTTAAAAGAAAGGATCAAAATTATATGAAATCACAACAAAGTGATGGATTGACCATCATATAAATGCTTCTAGACCTGTGCTACATATGTTAATGTTGCCTTGTTATGGCAAAGCTCCTGAAAGGGCTGAATTCAATGGATTCAACTGAAGCAGTACTAGGCTCCCAGTGAAATGAAAACACCTTGTAGGAAAATACAGTGTCATTAGGGATGGATGAATATCTTCACAGTACTACCATCAGGTGCCAACACATGAGATTTATTGTGGGTGAAAAGTAAGATTTAAACTACTTGTGTTAATGGTTGCACAAAAATTAATTCAATTGCAACAACTATTCCTGGGACTGTTCATGAACAAAAATGAAGAGACCAAAAGTGTGAAGTAAAAAAATATGGGGCAAAATTAACTATTTAGCATGCATGGGCACAAAATTAGAAAAAAAACAATTGCACACCATGGACATTCATATGAAAGAAAAGGGTAATCAAAACTGAAAGATTAAACTAATAGAAAAGAGAAAGCTACAGCCTTGAAGATGGACAGCTTGCAGTGGTTTATTTCTAATCCTAAATAAAATGAAATGTGAAGGGCAGCTGTGAGAACATGAGACAAAAATCAAACCATCTTGAAGTCAATTAATTGGCGATACAGTTCCAGAAAGTTTGTAATTGTGCAGTTATTCTAATGCCAGATCTAAGGTACCAGTTGATAAAAAGCATATTAGCTATTTCCTGGCAAATTTAGTTTAAAAAAGTCTCCCACAGTTTTGATTCTAGTAAAGAATTTATCACCAGCTTGCAGCAATCTTGATTGAAAATAGAGGTGGACCAAGCCACAACATTTGGATTTAAGTTAATATAAAAATTTCAGCTCCCCTAGATTTGGAGTGTTGATTCAGATTTTGGTTCAGCCCTTTGTATAGTTAGGCCCTACCTGCCAAATATGGATCCTGGATGAGTTCTTAATTTAAATCCCCTGCCTCCCCTTGTTGCTGTCTTTACCCTCATTCCTGGTTACAGTTTGGAGTTGCTTGGAGTCTGGGTCCTGATTTGGACTCATCTTTTATTTTTAGTAACCATCTTGTTCTGTTCTTCTCAAGTTATTAATTTCTGACAGTTGTTAATGGCCGGGGCAACAAATTGGTGGTCCTGGTCCTCAACACAAAACACATATTTAGCATTAATTGGAGGCCTTGGTGGGAGTCCTAGCAAAGCATCCAAGAAGTGAATCAGGACAAAACTATCCTTTTACCTCCAGATCAAAACCTACTTCAGTCTTGTCAAATTATCCAAACTGAGGTTGCTGTCCCTGAGATCTAGTCTTACTGCATACCTTCAGGCTGTGTTCTGTCTCTACAGCAGAATTAACAATACAGTCTCTTGCATTTTCCTTGATTAATAGCATCTTAGCAAAAATAATTCTGTATATTGTATAGTAATTTCCAGTCAGCTATGCAACTGGACATAAGCTATTTGAAATATTTTCTCAAATAAATTAGGAAAACCAGCAGTTCAGCTGATAAGGAATAGAAAATTCCTTGAAGAAAAATATTCTGTACAGTAAAGGTTAGGTGCAAAATTCTGCCCTTGGATACATATGCAGGACTTGCATTGAAATCAGCAGTTACTGCCTATGTACATCCAAGGGCAAAATCTAGCCTGAACTGTGAAGTGCCCAGTCCTGAAAGTACATTCATGTGAATAGTCTTACAAAGTCAATGTGTATTGTGTTAAAGATTTTTGTGGACCAATCTTCAAAAGTGTGCATGCAGTTTTGCATGCACCCAGCCTAGGCACACAAATCCCCTGGTGTGCATATGCAAGTCATAGTTTTGCACTTGCACACCTTTCTATATCTCAAAGTCTTGACTTGTACAAACATAGGGGTATTTGTGGATGTGTACTTTTCAAGAAAGTATATTTATTACACATAAGGATCAAACTATCACAAGTTGGTTTAGGGTAATTGTGGTTTAGGGTAGGTCCACTCCATCAGGGGGAGTCAAGTAATGGGGAAATTAAAGTATAGCTTGAGCGGCCTAAGTGGCCTAGTTTCCCAAGTCACCACAGCAGTCCTGGCTCCTAGGGCAGCATGGCCTAATAGTTGGAGTCTGAGCAGCAGCCTTGTGGTATCGGGCAGTGCAACTCAAGTCACTAGGGCTACCCTTCTAGGTAGGGCAATGCAACCTGATGGCCGGAGTCAATGGGACTAGGTTTCATGGCAGGACAGTGTGGCCTAGTGGTTTGAGTCAATAGGACAATACCCTTGTGGCAAGGCATTGTGGCCCAATGGCCGGAGTCAATGGGACTGCCCCTTGTGCCAGGGCAGGGCAGTGCATCCTAGTGGCCAGAGTGGGTAAAGAGCTGCCAGGGCAGGGGAACCTGGGCCCTTCCTGCTCTACCAGTCCAGAGCTATGTGTGCAGCAGAGGTATCTGCCACCAACTCAGTAGAGATCCTTCTGAAAACACTGAGTCTAACACGGTTCTGTAACTGGATCAATGTTTAGGTCCAGCACTACTGCAGCCAAGACTGAGCTGAGCTGCTCCATTTTATATCATGGTTCGAGCTGCAGGATGCCCAGCTGCGATGAGGGGACATGGCCTCCTCAACCCACTGAGTGTGTTTAACCAGGGTAGGTACACCCCATAGGCAGCATATGAGGTTTTTTGGGGGGGAACTTATACCCAGGAGCACCAAACACTCCCTAGACTGGGGGGCCACCAGTGCCTGGACTGTGGCCTTATCCACCTGAGGTCTGCCCCTGCTTTGGCCCAAGTCCCCACCCCCACTCCACCTCTTTCCCTAAGGTCCTGCCCACTACTCCTTCCTCTCTGCCACCTCCCCACATCTCTCGTACTTAAAGCAAGGAAAAAAGTAGGTCAGCCATCCATTCAAGCACCCAAAAGCTGAGTTGCTCCAGTATCAGCACAGTAGGAGAAGTTGTCCCATAGCTGAGCCACTCAGTGAGAGGCAGAACTTGTAGAGTCTGCCAACACAGGAGAAAGTGACCTCGCTGCCTCTCAATGGCTGACCCAGCTGTGGCACTCTTCCTCTTGCTGTGCTGATACTGGAGCAATTCAGCTTTCTATCTGCAGGGGCACTGGAACGGGGGGAGGAGGGCTAGGGACTCCTCACTTTTTTTCCGGTCTTAAGGGTGAGCAATGGGAGAGAGGGAGTGGAGAGGGAGCGAGCGATGGGTGGGGCATTGGAGGAAAGAAGTGGAATGGGAGGGGGCATGGTCTAGGCACCGGCTCCCCACCCCATTTATAGGGAGCTTATGGTGCTCCTGCTCCCAGACAGCCTTTTTTATTTGGGGGAAACTTTGTCCTAAGCATCTTATATGCACCACTCTGTCACAGTAAGCCAACGAAAATCTGAAAAGGCAGAAATTCTCAAACTTCAATTTAGCATGCTGAACACACATTCATAAGTGCCGGTGCTTGCCAGTGAACTGTGGAGTTTACTAACTCTACTAAGCTTAGTCTTATAACTGGTTTAAGCAAAGGCTCTTAACTAAACTGTGTGGTCAGTGCTTATGTTTTCTATAAGGGGCTTTTCCAAAACTGCTTTGTTTTATAAATAATTAATTCTTCCTGTTTTTCTGTTAATCTTTCATTTATACAAGCTATGCTCCAAAACAGCAGCAAGAGCAAATCTTTAATGTCAAAAGTACAACCACTAAGTAAGGGACATATCCCACATACAGCAACAGACTCATGTAGTGCCACTGTGTTCTGACACAGTGTGCACAAAGCCCATCTCAGATCATCATTAGCAAAACCTTTTACATTGTCATGCTGAAGAGAAACAGAACTGAACTGATGGTGACGCCTGTCATCTGGCTTCAAGTCATTATTATATCAATACACTGAAGTAATCTCAACCAGAATGTTTTCTTTTGTTGCGGTAGGAACATTAGTGCTTAGTATATACATTTGATAATTACTACTCATTAAGGATTCTCCAAATAGGAAAGATTTGCAACACAAATTATACAAAAAAATCTGAAAACTGCTAAGATTTTCAGTCTCTGAAGTATTAATATTTTTATTAATATTCTCTAAGTAAACAATGTGACAAGATTAATTAATATAAATGCACATAATATGTACAAAGAATAAATTGGTTTATGAGAAATTCTTTAAATACACTTTTTTTTATAACTACCTTTCGTTGGCAAACTCCTTTCTCCCCCTGTAAAAATTCATTGTGAAAATTTGTTTGTTTAAACTAGGAGTGTTTCTTCATGCATGCATAGAAGTATTGAGTAGCTAAATGAAATGCAGCTGAGAACACTAAGCTGAGGACACCAAAATGAGTGACCTGGCAGCTGTATATAGTAAAGAATTTGAACTAACACAAAAACCTACTTCAGAAAATGGGTGATGATTGGATCTGCCACCTTCAAGAAGCATGGGACAAAAATCTAAGGCAAGCAGGCTCCGGCAACTGTACTGTCGTATTTCGTGTGAGGAAGACTTGTTCTCTTTCTGTACATTAGTCATCAACACCACCGTCTTCAATTTGTATCCTAGTGAAGTTTACTAAAATGTGTAACATGTGTGACATTCCTATAGAATTAATATGCAAATATTGAAGCTAAGAAAAATACAATATGCAGATTCCAGTGGTTTACCAACTAGAAAGTAAATGTTACCCAGGATGAAAAGTGATTCGTTTTACAGGTGCATACTTTCTCTAAATGGGGTTTTTGTTTGTTAATTCAATATTATGAATAGAAACATGCAGTTTGGTCAATCTGACTTTCCTGGAACAACTTCTGTTGTCTTCTCTAACTGGGAAAAGAAGTAATCCCCAAGGCTAACATTTTGTCACGAATATTTTGATTAAAATCATGGACAGGTCATGGGCAAATAATGAAAAATTAATGGAAGCCAGTGACCTGTCCCTGACATTTACTAAAAATTTCCATGACAAAATGGGGAACCTGTGGGTGAGCTGGGAGCTCCAGAGGCTCCCACCACCTCTGGGGGCTTAGAGCTTCAGGGGCTCCCAGCTGGCGCTGGCTGAAGTTACAGAGGTCTTTGGAAGTCACAGATTCCATGACTTCTGTGACATCCATGATTAAATCACAGCCTTAGTAATCTCACATCAACAGAAGCAAGTGGATCTCGGGGCATAATTTCACAACCCCATCTGCACATAGTTTTACATCTTATAGGAAGGGTTCTGCAGGTTGGTTGTAAATATCCCATTTTTAAATGTATAGCTAATGAAAGAAATAAGATTATTTGAAAGGGTTGTTAATTAAAATTTCCTTTTTATTGTGGATGAGCCCTATAAACTCTGCAAAGAAAGGCAGCATTCACCAAAAATCCCAAGAGAAACCTGGAAAATCTTGCTCAGTTTTAGGTTCAGTCCTACTGTTGCTAACAACTGTGATTATTACAATCCTTGGTGTTCATTGGCCAAACAAAGTATTGTTTTGACATCCGGGATGCAGAAAAGCAGAGAGAAAAATCCAGCTGGCACAAAGTTGGCTATTCAAAATATAGTAATGTGTGAGCAAGAAGTGCTCTTAAGAGAATGAAACAAAAGTACAGCGCTCCACAAGCTTTTTTGGCCATAATTAAAACATCACCAATCAATCCATTGGTGCGTATTGTAGCTTTAACTGAGACCCCATGTGTTCAATTGTTCTGGTTATTGCTATCACTTTAATAAATATATTTGCAAAGTAATGTTTTCCATCTCTCCATTCAAATGTGTTCCATGTGCTGAGAATGTTCAGGTCTGACTCTGAACTCATATCTTGTAATATAAGGAGAATTTAATATAAGTAAGGCCATACTGTAGATTGTAAAGCCAAGGGCAACCTGTCAAGTCTGCTGACAGGATTTGTGGATTCTTACAGAAATAAATATGCATTCCTATCCCGACAAGCAGCTAGATCAATGGATATGCAAAATAGTTATACCTCCCCTGGTACTGGGTTATACTTTGTTCTGACTGGGAGATTCTAATTCATGTTGAGTATAGCTTTCTGTTCCTAAATTATTACTAATAGAAGTGGATTGAATTGGTTCAGATTAGCTCAGGTTTAACTATGTAGGAATATACAATATGTCATTCTGCATTGATAGCACCTTTCATTCAAGGATTTCAAAGTACTTTACAAAGATTAGTGAGGTTAGTTTCATGCCTTCGTGAACAAAGAAAGTATTACAACTCCCATGCAATTGACTAGGAAACTACACTATGCGGTAAAGTCAAATTTATCCACATTAAATCGATCCTTCCACTTTGCCATCCTCACCACGATCCCATTAAGGTCATCCTAAAAGAGTCTTTAAATCAATTTCCAAACTCCTGTCTGACAAGGGGAGTAGTGCTAAAATTGATGTTTCTGGGTCAAACTAGGAGGTATCTTGAGCCCTTGACCAAACCTTCAAAACTGTTGTTTGGAAGGAGGTTTCTGGGCCATTAACGGTTGGGAAGGCGCGGTCATCATCTTGCCTGTCTGTGCTTCTGTCTTTGACAGTCATATTGTCTCTGGGGTTGTGTATATGATTCAGATCTAAATCTTTGCACCAAGTAATACTTGCCTTTTTCTTCTGTGCAGGAATGTATATGCCCAAGGATTTCAGAGTTGCTCTGGAGTCCTTCAATGTATGAAGGGACTCATCTGTTTTGGCTGTAAACAGCTTGGGGCATTCTAAAGGGAGATCCTAGACTGATGAATATATATCTCCTTGGGAAAACCAGAGAGAGGTAGAGTCAGGAGGCTCATCTCATGACTACAGCTGTGGTGATGTAATGTGCTGCCATGTGTGCCAGGCCTCATGAGGCTTGCAATGCTGTTTGAGAAAGAAGGGCCCTCCAAGATAGTCACTTTGAATTATTCTTTTTTGTCTTTGGGAAGAAAATCAATAAATTTTGAAAATCAGAGAATTTTGAATAATTCATGTAATTATATTTGGCCATCAATTTCTAGTAGTTGGTGAGCATAATTGTAGTGTCACTGAGGAGTAGACCTTACATCCAAAAGCATGTAGTATGGTGTGGTTCTGGAGTGATGTCATCTTCCCCTTTCATTCATGGCCTCCATCAACAGGGAGGTTTTTTGAGATGTGAAAACAGAAATTGCATTCCCTTGGGAGGAACATAATTTTTTTATCTGCCCTTCTATAGGTGGAATGTTGCCAGGGTCTACCAAATGGTTTTGGCTGGGTCCATGAGGCCCTCATTTACTGGCAGGGCAATCTTGGAGGAGGCTGAAGTCTACAGGATGTCCAGCAACTTATGCTGGAGTCTGCTGGGAGTCTGCCACTTTTTAGTGGTATCTTCAGAGACTGCGATCTTCCCCAGTAGTGGGAACATGATGGCTTCATCTGCAGCTGGTGCAGCTTCCTGGTCCAAAGTCTCATCTAATTCCTCACCTGTCTCTTCCAGAGGTTGAGAATCCGAGTACAGAGGATGAGACAGAATGCCTGGGTGGACTGGGAAACTTATGGTATTGATGGTGGCATGCTGCCCATGGGTCCCAGTAAAGTGGTGGAAATGGCATGGGTGGTGGCATCTATGGGTGTCCAGACCTACCCTGAATTTTAGGTCCTGGGTGATAATCACTGTTTTCTGATGGACATCGTCTTGTAGCTGCATGGATAAGCAAGTAGTGAGAGGAGGAGTATATTTCCCCTTCAGCCTCATGGTCCTTGGTGCTAGACAAGGGATGAGCTGATCTGGGTGTTATGGTGAGTTGGTTTGGTACCAAACGTGCTAGAGTGAGGTCGCTACTGAGGAGTGGTGATTCCAGGACTAGGAGACCAGAACATCCTCATTCTCCATCATGAGAACCATTAGCTGCAGGCCTCTCACATTCCTTGCGCAGACTTACAAGCTATGGCAGTGTGAGCATTTTTGTGGAATGTGTGTCTCGCCAAGACAGTGGACACACTCCGTAAGATACCAGAATAGGCAGTCCGCACATGAGGCAGCATTTAGAATCTAGGGAGTCAGGTATGCCCCTCAGAGAAGCGTTTTCAACTGTGAGGGAGGGTAACTATGCTACCCTAAGGGTTTCCTAACAACTTAAAATTAATTTATAATATAAGAAAAAAAGTGTTTCCTTTTTTAAAGAAAATAAACAGGGAAGAGTAAGTTACAATTCAACCAGCTATCAACTAAGTATTAACTAACCAACTAGTATCTTAAGTAAGAATTAAAAATAGCTGAAGTACAGAGGTGCTGCTAAGTGCTCAGTCTCAAGCCGAGAGTGGTACAGAAGGAACTGCAACGGGGTCGGTCACACAGCACTCCAGAAGCAGTGAGAGACGGGGACAATGCACTGCTAGATACTACTACTAAAAATCTCCAATTACAAGTGCAGGGGTGCAGATTCCCCTAAAGTGGAACACCCACAGAGACACTCCTTGAAGAAGAATTTATGGTTCCAAAGAAAACTTTCAGAATTCCTGACGCTGAGCATATTCCAGAGTTTGCAAAGAGATGACATTGGAGCAACAGCTCAAAGAGGATTGGCCTTGGGCCCCAGTAAGGCAGGGTGTTAAGATTGTCATTCTAAAAGGCAAGGATTGCTAACTATTCTATTTCTGAACTAGCAAAAATACCCGGCGTTGCTCAGGGTATTTGTAATTGGAAACTGGGATGTAAAAAGACTACAATATTTTTTATTAATACAAATTTTGTTCAGAAGTCTCATTTTGTCTAATTAATTTCATTCTCTGGCATTTAGATGTGGGGGGAGGGGGGAGAGAGCTGAGCGAGTGCGGGGGCCGTTGGAGGGGGAAGAGGGGGGAGATTTTAAAAATTTTCTATTCTTACTTGAGGGGGGAGAGAGAGCTGAGCAAGTGTGGGGGCCATTGGAGAGGGGAGGGGGGAAAGAGCTGAGCGAGTGGGGGGGCCGTTGGAGTGGGGGGGAGGGGGGAGAGAGCTAAGCGAGTGCGGGGTCCGTTGGAGGGGGGTATTATTACATCATAACTATGTCACAGAGAACAGCTGGTGTTAACCTGCTGCCCAGCTGATGTGAATGGGTTTTAAAGAATTTCACCCCTAGGGGGCGTCAGAGATGAGATTTGAAAAATTTTCGATTCATACCCTGATTAGGACCCTAAAGCCTATAACTGTACCAAATTTCAAGTCTCTAGCTCAAATGGTGTGGAAGGAGTAAGGGAACATACATATACGCACACATACACACACGCATACACCATTTGACTTTTATATATATAGATATACAGCTGCAGGAGGTTTCAGTATTGTGACCTGCATTATGAACATTAGTTAATGTCTTGTTTACCACCTAACCTCTCAGTCAAGACTACATGATGTTTTCTTCCACTCCAGAATAAGGTGGAATAGGAAGGAGCACAGAAGGACCCCCTGCTATCCCTGGCTTGGGTATACAGTGTTTCCTTACAACTCCCTGTCTTCACTGGCTAGTGCATAGAGTGATCTCCCTCCTATTGTAATGTACTTTAACTGTTCCTGTTCACCCAAAATACAATCACATAACATTCCACTGCCAATTGCAGAAATTGCTTACAAGGAAAGTAACATTGGGAAAACATTTGATGTATTTTTAGCTGCCTTTAATGCAATTTAGCAGCTGCAAACAAAGAAGGAGAAATCAACAACATGTGACCAGCCGAGCTTTCTGCAGAGCACTGTTTCTGAGCTACTGTATCAGATCTAACCAATATGCTAAGGCATTGTGTTTGGATGGAGAGGCAGAGTTGTCAAAGTGGGGCAAAACTCAAAGGAAACAGAAGAGAACGGAAATAATAAGAACCGTGAGAATACATTTATAGGTGACAGAGATGGAGGAGACTCAGAGCTGAAAAGAAGAGTGAAAGAGTCAGAGAAAGAGAAGGCTGGGGAAATACAAAGGGAGAAAGGGAAGTGAAACAGAACCTCAGCAATTGTGGGATTGAGTAGTTAGTTGAAGGTGGAAATATTTTCCATTCCCTGTCCCACAATCTAGATGACAAGGGAAAATGGTCCACTCACCACTCCCAAAAATTCCTTAATAGGGAGGTAGCAGTTTATCAGATTTTCCCCTTCGAAACAGTAGTGATAAGCAAGAAAGTCTATAAGTTGAATCAGCTTTGGCAGCCTGTAATTGATATTCACATAAACACAAACACAAACATTAACTTTACCAGAATTACATGCAAGTTATTTGGAGATTTGTCAACTGGGTTACTTGGACATTAACTAGGGAAAGGAAGATGCCAACTTATTGACTCTCAGCATTTCTTTGGGAGACATCCCAGCCATAGTAGCATGAAAGCATAACAGCCTTGGGAATAGAAGGGAGTCTGTTTCAGTGCCCGTCTAATAATATTCTAGACAATTAGGGCTAAATTCACTGCTGGTATAAATAAAAAAAAGTCTATTGAGGCCAATGGAGCAGCACCCATTCATATTAGTAAGTAATATGGCCGTTAAGCTGAGAGGACTTAAAATAATTCCACCCAAGTACAAACATTACATAGCACATAAAAAAATGTTAAAATGGGGGTTTTTTTACAAAAAAATACTGAAAGAAAATAAAGTTAGAGATTGTTTGTTTTTTAAGTTATTGGTAGAGATGGTCATGAATTTTTCAACCAAATGATCTTTCAGAAGAAAATTGGAACATAAGAATGGCATAATGAGTCATACCAATGGTCCATCTAGCCCAGTATCCTGTCTCCCAACAGAGGCGAATGCTGGGTACTTCAGAGAAAATGAACAGAGCAGACAATCAAATGAGTCATCCTGTTGTCCATTCCCAGCTTTTGACAGTCAGAGGCTAGGGAGATCCAGAGCACAGAGTTGCATCCCTGACCATCATGACTAACAGGTCCGTCAATGGCTATCTTCTAGGAATTTATATAATTCTCTTTTAAATCCCATTATAGTTTTGGCCTTCAGAACATCCTCTGGCAACAAGTTCCACAGATTGACTGTGCACTGTGTGAAGTATGTCCTTTTGTTTGTTTTAAACCTGCTTCCTATTAATTTCATTGGGTAAACCCTGGTTCTTGTGTTAGATGAAGGAGTAAATGATGCTTACTTATTCATTTTCTCCACCCATTCATCATTTTATAGACCTCTATCATATCCCCCTTAGTCATCTTTTTTCCAAGCTGAAAAATCCCAGTCTTTTTTAAGCTCTCTTCAAGTGGAAACTGTTCCATATCTCTAATTATTTTTGTTGCCCTTTTCTGCATCTTTTCCAGTTCTACTATATCTGTGTTGAGATGGGGCAGCCAGAAAAGCATACCAATTTGAAGTGTGGGAATACCATACATTTATATAGTGGCATTATAATATTTACTGTCTTATTATCTATCCCTTTCCTAATGGTTCATAATATTTGCCTTTTTGACTACTGCTGCATATGAGCAGATACTGTCAGAGGATTATCCACAATGACTTCAAGATCTTTTTCTTGAGTGATAACAGCTAATTAAACCTCATCATTTTGGAACTGGAGTTGTTGGAATTATGCTTTCCAATGTGCATTAGTTTGCGTTTATCAACAATGAACTTCATCTGTCATTTTGTTGCAGTCACCCAGTTTTGTGAGATCCCTTTGTAACACTCTCTGCTTTAGACTTAACTAACTTGGGTAATTTTGCATCATCTGCAGATTTTGCCACCTCACTGTTACCCCTGTTTCAGATCATTTATTGAACAACACCGGTCCCAGTACAGATCTCTGGGGGACACCACTATTTTACCTCTCTCCATTCTGAAAGTGACCATTTATTTCTATCCTTGTTGCCGGTCTTCTAACCAGTTATTGATTCATGATAGAACGTTCCCACTTTTTCCATGACTGCTTACTTTACTTAACAGCCTTTGGTAAGGGATCTTGTCAAAGGCTTTCTGAAAATCCAAGTACACGACATCCACTGGATCACCCTTGTCCAGCTGTTAGTTGCTCCCCACCTAAAAAAAAGAATTCTAATAGATTGCTGAGGCATGATTTTCCTTTACAAAAGCCACATGGAATCTTCCCAACAAATCATATTCATCTCAGTGTCTGATAATTTTGTTCTTCTCTATAGATTCAACCAGTTTGCCTGGTACTGAAGTTAGGCTGACTGGTCTATAATTGCCAGGATCATCTCAGGATCATTCTAAAAAAATTGGTGTAATGTTACCTAGTCATCAGAGCCTTATTTAAGGATAGGTTACATACCAATAAGTAGTTCTGCAATTTCATATTTGAGTTCCTTAAGAACTCTTGGGTGAATATAATCTGGTCCTGGTGACTTATTACAGTTTCATCAAATTGTTCCAAAATCTGCTCTATTGAGACCTGAATCTGGTACAGTTCTTCATATTTGCCACCTAAAAAGCATTGATCAAGAATGGGAATCTCATTTCCTCTGCAGTGAAGACTGATGCAAAGAATTAATTTAGGTTCTCTGCATTGACTTTATCTTCTTTGTTTGCTCCTTTAGTGCCTCAAGCATCGAGTGGCCCCACTGATTATTTGGCAGACTTCTTTCTTCTGATGTACTTTAAATTTTTGCTGTTATTTTTTGGGTCTTTGGTTAGTTGTTCTTCAAATTATTATTTTTATTATTTTGGTCTAATTGTACTTTTGCACTTGACTTTCCAGAGTTAATGCACCTCTCTCTTTTCCTCAGGAGGATTTAACTTCCAATTTTTAAAGGATACCTTTTTACCTCTTCTTTTATATTTTTTGTTTAACTATGGTGGTACATTTTTGGTCCTCTTACTATAATTTTTAATTTGCATTATATAATTAATTGGAACCTCTATTGAGATTTTTTTTTAACATTTCCAGGCAGTTAACTTTTGTGACTGTAGCTTTTAATTTCTATATAGCTAGCTTCTTTTTTTGTGTAGTTCCCCTTTCTGAAGTTAAATGCTTCTGTGGTGGGCTTCTTTGGCATTCTCCCGTTCCCCTCACCCCATGATATAATTAAATTATATTAAAGTTTCTATTACCAAGCCATTTAGCTATATTCAACTCTTGGACCAGATCCTGTGCTCCACTTAGGACTAAACCAAGCATTGCCTCTTTCCTTGTGGTTCCAAGGACTAGCTGCTCCAAGAAGCAGTCATTAATTGTGTCTAGATTCATCAAAACTGAAACTTTTTGTGGGAAAGTGTCAGTTTTGACAAAACTTTCAGGGGAAAGGTTTCTCGTGTCCATGATGGAATTTCTGATGAGTGATACAGCCATCTAAAATCAGGCAGAGCAGCAGCCTCAAGTCAGGACTCCCATATCCCAGGCTATTTTGGGGTGGGACTTTCAATATTGGCCCTGTTCCACATTGTTTAAGTAATTAAATATCCATTAAGAGCAGGGATCTGAACCTGAGTTCACACACACCACAGCCAATATGAGTATCCCCATCTCGGTATTCTTGAGAAGGTTGGTATCTCTCCTTTGTGCTGTAGCTTTGCCTTTTTTATTCCAGCTAACAAAATCTCCCAACCAATGGAGAATGTAAAAGTAACTCAGTCATGGAGTAGTTCAAGTGTGTTATAAATGAGGTGTCAAGTACATCCTCTTCTTCTCTACTCCCATAATCAGAAAATATGGCTCATATTGGGCTACCTAGTAAATAGAAAAATCAGACACCTATGAGACAGGTACTGCACATACAGCTGTACGTGTGGTCCAACATACCATGCACATGCTAGTTGAAATCAATTTTCAGTACCTCTGGGAACCAGAAGTAGTTACTTCCACTCCAACTCTTCTCTGCTGTTCTTACTGACATATGCCTCACAGTCAAGGGGCTGCTTTTTTTTCTAAATTGGCTTCCTCACTCGTAATTATTTGAAAATACTTTGCACTTTCTGTAACATGACATTTTACTAAATTATGACCATTTCAAAATAGATGCTTGGTATGAAAACATCTGATATTAAAAACATTTTTCCCCCATAGTAGACTGTGCTCTTCTGGGAAGCAACTTTATATGAATCATCTGGTTGCAGAATGTTGCTCTAGGGCTGGAGCACTGGAAGCACTTAACATATTTTTGGTCTCCGCACTATAGAAACTACCATCAAGAGAATTCCAGGATTTTCAGAACTTGCTGGATGTCAGCAAAAGCTATCAGGGATATGTAACAAGACTATATTAAAAAAATTGAAAGACTATATTTAAAAAATGGCCATGTGATTTCTTATAATGAAAACTTGGTAAAAAAAAAATCTCTTTTGTAATAAGTATTGGTTTTAGCTTTTTTAAAAAATATTGGTATTTATCAGATAGATCTTAGTATTTTCTTTTATCATCTTACCAATATAGCAAATTGTCTTTTTCTTACTAGCTGCACAGGTTGTTGTTGTTTTTTCCCCCCTACTATGAGTTTTAACTCTTGGCAATTATTCTGTATTATTTGCTTTCTACAACAAATACAGGTTTTGTGTATTTTTGGTTGTAAATATTTCTTTAATTTTTAGAGGTCATAATCATATGCCTCAAATTTCATCAATATCAACAACCAAAATCATTATGCTAACTGGATGTGGAACTCATGTTGACATCTGAAAAATATGAAGATGAATGAAAGAGTAGCTGTTTCTTTTCCAGAAAATGGAACATAGCTTTCTAATACTTTTGAAATTTCCAGTTAACTGAAGTACTAAAAAACACATTCCTAGGTCACAATGTCATGGTAATAAACTTTATAGTACAAAGTCAAAAGGTGAGTGTTCATATCTATTTTATTGTATTACCTTTTGTAACTGAAATCCCATTTTTACTGTGGTTCAAAGATAATGCTTGAATCCATTTCTGTGAACTGATCTCCAAAAATTCAGTTTGAGATCCATACAGCACACCTAAATTTGTTATATGCAGAATTTATCAGATTATTCCAAGAAAATTAGCAAACTGAAGAGTTCCACTAACTTCCTGACACACACGAATGTTTAAGATTTATGACCTCATAAAAGAGGTAGGATTACAGCCTTATATAAAAGTTCAGATTACTGACAAAACCAGTGCAGGGAGGGGGGGGTCAGGTTTTGAATAGATTTGCAAATAAACCCATAGCATTTTCCCCAATTTTGTTTTCCATAGCCACATGTAGGCAAAAACTGTTTTTTTTATACCCATAATATCTTTTTTTCCTGCCCAACAGAACACTATGCAAGTCCTGGTCTTGTGAATAAAAAATGAAAATATTCTCTTCAACTTCTCCCTCCATAGCCCTTTGCATCCTCCCCCCCCCCCCCCCCCAATTTGGTAGGTCAAGGCTTTTACCCTTCTATGATACCTTTCCAGCTATTAGTCTACTCAGTATTGAGCTGCATTCTGATTTACTGCAACTTTGTTATTTTAGAAATGTATTTCCCCTCTCTTCTCATCATAGAAGCACATAGGGGCCTTTCATCTGCTAGCTAAATTCTCTGTTCTGCAAACATGTTCACACATACTTAACTTTATGCAAATGAATATGGGACTATTCATGTGTTATTGCTACTCACTAGGGAATTTTGTCCATGACTTGAATGAGGGCAGTTTCATGCCCAGGGGCCACAATCCAGAAAAGCCAACCAGGAAGGCTATTCATATACTTAACTTTAAGTACATACTTAAGGGCTTTCTTGGATCTGGGCCTGGTATTCCACGTTTCCTTATTCAAATGCTTGATCAAAGAAAACCACACCATTGCCCTGAATTTTGCCAAACTCATGCTATGGTAGAGTACTAAAGACAGAGTTCCAGAAACACTCCTGGTAGTGTTAAAAAGTTCATTTACATGGACTTACAGTAACCATGACTCTAGAGATATTTCTCATGATGAGATATAGACTGGAGGAGTTACAACTTAATGGAATATATGGGCAAATAATAGAAAAATAATTTGCGAATATTCACTTGAATCTGAAAGTGAATTTCACCTCAGCAGTTGCAACTTCTTTATGTTTACTTTTCCTGAATTAGACTGCTTGAGCTTTTCTAACATTAGTATTCACAAAAAGCAAACTTTAAGCTTGAATTATGCAACTGTTCATATAGTATATTTGATTGTAAAATTCAGTTAGTTCTATGTTGGGTAGCTAGATAAGTCTTCCAGGCAAAGAACAAAATCAAAATAATATGATTTATAATACATAAGCAATAAACGGAAAAACAGCTTGCAAGAATTTCCTAATGTTGCTACCATCAGCAAAATTTCAATAGTGTTAACAATATTGTCAGTCCTAGTGTAAATGTGTCACTGACATTTAAAGCATTTTGTCATTTGGACCTGTTCTGAACAGTTAGATAATACAGTACTAAACACAACAGCAACAGCAGTTGGTGAGCTCTCTACCCCGGGCCCCCCCAGTAACACTGATGAACCAGAACTGTTGGTAACAAAAGGACAAATTTATGCAAAAAAGCATTCCTAGCATACACAAGGCCGCAGTGGCTTGTGAATATGCACAATTCATGGTCAATCTGCCAATTTACAATTATTCTCTGAAGAAATTCCAGAAATAAATTTCAAATGATGAATAAATTTGAGAATTCCACAGTCTGTTTAAAAGCTACAGAGAGAAAATATAATACAATTAATTAGATTATTCATCATGAGTTACTCACCTCACTCTATTTTATATACTGTGACCAACTCTTTGAATAACATAAGAAAGAAAACAGATAGCCAACATAAAGCATGGAACACTGACATGTTCTGAATTAATCAACTCACTCATGATTATATTCCACATTAGTTGAAATCCTGAATCCATTTTAAGGTCAGCCCCTAGTGAAGTACATGGCACTACACTAGTCTTGAAATTATGAAGGCATGGATCACTGAGGAACACTCTGTGTACCTGTTGATGCCTCCCCAACAATTGAGATGGGGGAAGGTGTTGCATGCCAAGTCAGACATAAATACACCCAACTTCTAGCCATTGTTCTCTATGATTCCACTCTAACAGCATGATGAAAGTGAGATCTGGATCCATACCTATCTGTATCTCAGCAATACTGTACAGAAAAGATTCTATTTCTCAAAAACTTCCACAAACTACTGGTGCTGTTTGAAGTTTCAGTTAGCTTTCTTTTAAAAGAACAAAGAGTGCTTAGAGTGTCTTTCCAAACTAACATCTGCCAATTACTTCAACCACTTTTCAGGAGAAGTTTTTTATTTTGTCATCTGTTGTAGACTTTCCATTGTTTTTTCCATTAAGAATGGAATTTTTGGTGGAAACTTGCTTCATATTCTTATTGATAGCATTTCATTAAAGTGATTTTTGTTTTTGCAAATTTGGTATTTTTATTTTTTCCATTCAAAATTAGTGAAGCAAAAATTGGAGCTTTCATATATTTTAGATAAGAATACTCTGTAGCATGAGATAATATTAACAGCACAGAATCTATGGCTAACAATTTTTATCTGTGATGGTAACAGGGAAATCCCCATGAGTAAGTCTGTAAAATAACCACCTTCCTCTGATTTCACTAATGATCACTTAATAACATTACAAAGATGAAACGAGTCTAATATAATAAGCTATTGATTTTAAATCCTTACCCTCTCACCTGCAAACTAACATGCAAATTCCTCGGGCTATAAATCATATTATCGAACTAGAAATGCACTTTTTTGATTATAGCCTAAGCCCATCTTTATTAGATACATAAATCTCACGTCAACATTAAAGGGAGTTACACATATTCACTGATGTCAGAAATATCCCAAAGTGCAACGTGATAGAGTGTATGGTTTGGCTAATGGCTATTGCTTCATTAACCACTGTCACTGGGCCAAGAAGATAAAAAGCAGGAGGAGGAGATGGGGTAGCTTTTTAGAATTGCTTACTATAGACTTTCTAATATAATTTAAAAATGCAATAAAATATTTGATGTATAGTAATGTAAAATACATATTGTATGGCAACATCTTCAAAGGAGAGCACCCAACATAAATACAGAAACTTTTCATATTTGAAAGTGCACAAATAGAGCACCAGCCACCATTTGTGAAAGCAAAATGAGTGATTGTGTGCATGAACGGAAACGGTCTCTGGCAAAACATATTTTGTCCATGCACTTGTTTGTTCAAATGTCTGATCCTGGCTATTACTGCAAGAAAATATTAACTTCTGCTTTGTGGTTAACTCAGGTGTACAGCATGCAATGGAACACTCTTATGTCACAAAAATGTGCACAACTACGTGCAAATGCTAAAATACTTCAAAGGAATTAAACAAATTTTAAAAATTGTGTGAGGGTGAGGTTTTGAGACACCTAGAAGTTTCTTAAAACACACATCACCTTCCTTTACCCTGAGGAAATTATACAAGTGAAATTAAAGTGTGTTTTTCTAACTAATTAAAAGTGTAAGGCATGAAAAATTAAAGAAAACCATGATGTATCTTAATGTTACTGATTTTCCTGCTTTTGTGGCCTCCTATAAGTCAATAAAATCAAGATTTGTTGTGCTTTAAAAATGTGTTAACTAGCTATTAGTAAAATATATCACATGAAATCTATATATAAATAAATAAATAATCAGTGCCACTCAATCCATCCATCCTGTCCATTATATTTTATTATAATTATATATATATTCTGGCAATGAAAATTTATTGCTGTCACAGACTTGTCACCTGCTACACCACCCACAAGCAGTTTAGTATCTTTTATTTTCTGAATTATCTTTTAATGTATTATGATACATCATGAGATGTCAGGCAATCAGCAATACCATTTCACTCAGTAGAACTGCAGTGTGACATCTTCTGACATATTGTAGAATATCATTATAAATATCATAGTAACTAAGGATATCATGTCATCACTTAAGAATTCTGTCTCGAGCCAAACACTTAGAGAGAAACCACAACTTAAGACCCTGGGGTGGAAGAGAGGATCTGGAGATCTGGGAAGGTAAAGTGATGGAAAACATGGAAAAGAAGGGGAGTTCGAATCCTCCACTCCCAAAGTTGAGGTTAAGCAGAAGAGGGGGGAGAAAGAGTCCCGATAGGGGATGGGGAGAAAGAGTCATCTTGATGAACATTAATGCAAATATAATGGAAGAGCTTCCTTGAGGTCTAAAAGAAGTATTTTAAGACCTGAAAAGGAAAAGTAGAATTCTAAGATCTCACTGCATGTGAGTAACTTCACTCTGATGTGCAAGTTATGCACCTGACTAAATGTTTTCTGAATCAGAGTCAAAGCAGGTAGAGAGCAACAGCAGAGACCTACGGGCATAAAGGAGTTTTCATTTGGTTGGGATGAGATGGTATAAAAAATGCATTTTTTAGAAAACTGTCATGTGGAAAGAGAAGTGAAAATGAAGAAGGGTATTGAGGTCAAGAGCATCATGGTAAAGTTACTCTTTAGTGACCATGAACTAACGGACTTTATATTTCTCACTTGCAAGGTAAACTGTGTTTTAAACTTTAACAATATTTATGAAATATTAACTGCATAATAAGTATGTAGTTTGCAGAAACATCTCCAGCTATTAAACCTCTGTAAGTATACTCAGTATTAGATCTATACAAAATCACTTAGTATTAGATGTATATAAAACAATCCTATAATTAAATCTTTATGAATAAATCTGTTTGCATTACTTTTATGCTATTTAAATACCAAACATTATAAACATATTTGTACCTAGTACATAGCTGTTAAACATAAAGTCATGTGCTTTAAAAAAAGCACACACATTTAAACAACATACAACAGTCCTATCAAATCTAAATCAAATCCTTACTCATTAAACTATTTTAAGTACAACCACAAGCTTCTTCTAATGTTCAGACAACTATTTAGGAACCCAACGAAAATTCCATAACCATGAACTATTCAAGGAGATACACACAATGAAATTCAAGACATACAAATCTTACATATAGAGGCTGAGTATCAAAAATGCAAAACAAAAAATACCCCCCCCCCCCAGACTTGTCCCCCGTTGCTTTTTATTTCATTCAAACATCCAAATTGTATATGGGTTTCTCATTTATATTTTGTACAGGCCACCCCTAAAATCAAATTCCTGGACACTAGATCTCGAAAGCGTGACATGTTTCTTTTCCTTCAGCATATTTCTCTAATGTATTCATCTATTTGGGTTCACTTTAAATAAAGCCAAGAGAAGGTTTACAGCTGAGACCCACATCAACACGCTGGACACAGGCTTTGCCCCAGTTTTTGCATGCAAAATAAATTCTAGCCATCAGCTGTTCATGGGTTCTGAAAATGTTGATGTGCTCATCACTGGGAAATGTCTGCAGGAAGGAAAATACCAAGAGAAAGACTTCTCTGATTAAATCCCTATTGCCAATAATGTTATCTCATTGGTTAAGGATAAATTATCAGATCTGAGGATAACATCAGGTGGAAATGGCAAAAACTGGAAAAATCCCATTTAATAAGTGTTTGATTTTTTTCAGATGCAGCCAAGAAAAAACAGTTTTGCAGCTTTGATCAGATGTTTGATTCCCAGGTGCTCTTAGGTAACGAGCTCATGAGCATACGGAACCACCTCCTTTTCTTTAGTCCATCTGACTAGATAAATCTTCATTTTATAAAACATTAAATGCATGTAACTGTAAAGTGTAAATACAGATGAAGTTCCTACAAAATGTACTATGCACAGTCACATTAATAACTCAGGCTATTATACACAGACACATAGAAAAGAGGCAGACCCTTACAGTACATACTCTGTATTTGTAAACTATACAGAAAAAGCATTATATTAAGAAGAATATAAAAGAACAAGCTACCACAGCAAGGAAATTCAGATTTAAGACTAACACTCTTAATTTCATTACTTATCAGTATTGTAGGGCAGCTGATTTTGAATATGACTCTTGAAGTACCAGCACAAAATGGAAGGGATGAAGTGGTAGCCTTAATTCCATATCTCCTTACATTCTTCAATGCAAATTAATCCATGACATTGCTATAATTGTTCATTTTTATTTTGTGGGGAGGGGGAAGTGTTTGTTGAGTGTTTTTTGGGGCTGGGGGAGTTTACCTTTTTAAATAGCAGTATGAAAATACCCCAAAATAGAATGACATTTTAGTTGTTGTTTTACACTGATCTCAAATTGAACTGAAGTAGGTGATTAAGTTCTTTATTTATCGAATAAAGATGGGTCTTAATAAGGTGGATAAGTCCTTTGCAGTATCGGGGCCTAAATGAGCAAATGATGGAAAAGGTAACAAAAATACAGGAACAAAATACCCAGAGTGACCAGAGAACAGTTATCATATAAGGTTGTCCCTTAAAAACATAAAATAAGTGTTTTTTAATTAGGTGGATAGTGATTGGTAAGGGTGGCAGAAGAACTGTGTCTTTATGAATATTTCAATGAAGAATGCAACCTTATAGCAACAGAGGAGGGAGACTGTTGCATTTATAACAGCACAAAAGTAGAAACAGACAAGAACAGAAGCAGCCAAGGGAATAATGAAGCAAAAGGAGCAAAGGGAGGCTGGAAAAGCAGAGCCATAAGTAGGAGACAAGATATACGTAGACTTAAAGTGATTAAAAGAAGCCTGAGCCTGTTGCAGAAGGCATGGGGAAGGAAACTAGATGGTAATGGCATGGTCCAAGTGGCCTGTGAGAAAGATTATATTAATGGTAACATTTTTGATAGAGTAAAAGAGGGTAAGGTATGAATCTGGGAAGCTGGAGAGGAAAAAATGTGGCTGTAATGCATGAGTTGGGAGATGACCAAACCATAGAGACGTACCTTAGCCAAAGAAATTGAAAGGAAAAAATGAGTTTTAGAAATTCTAGAGAGAAACATAATGTCATAGGTTTTATTTGGCAATGATCTCGTCTTGAATATCTGGAATTTCAGGCATTTTTGCTATAAAGTTGTTTTCCCTCTCAACTGATGGCTGTCTCACAGAGGCTAATTAATTTGAGATACACTCTTGTGCTTCTTCCATGTAAACAACACCTAAACAAGTGAACCCATTCTGTGGTTAGAGGATCTCCAGTTCTTGAAATGCCATTCACGTAACTTTCATAAGTATGCTTTAATTTTTAACATATAGTTTCTGCTAGATTTTAAAAATATCATCCTGTATGTCGTCTGAGAACCTATGTGCCAGGTGTCAGCACAATTTAATTACAATAAGTTACAGCTCAGATAATTACTCCTGAGGCCATTCTGCACCAAAATGTTTAAAAATTCTGCACACAATATTTTAAAATTCTGCTAAATTTTGCAAATTTTATTTGTCAGATAAATGTGGAAGCTCCAGCATGGAATTGGGGAGCACAGACCATTGGCTGCACAGAGGTGGGAAACTATTGTGCAGCTCCCCCCTCCCCCCCCCCCCCAGAACACAAGCTAGCGCAAGGACCAGGCGTGCCTCAGAAACACCCCAGTGCCTTGCCCCAGCTTTGGGAGAAATCTAGGATTGGTCTGACATAGTCCTGGATGCTGTGTGGGAAGGGGAAGTCCTGTCCTCCCCAGCCCAGCAGGGACTAGCATCTGAGCTCGATTCAGGGTAGGAGCCACCAATCGTGTCTTCCCCAGTCCCATCCCCTAAATTGCTTAGTATTAGGGAAAAAAGAAGGGGGAAGGTAACATCCCTATGTTATGTTGTTAGGGGTGTTACCCTAGCTTTCACACTTCTTTAGTTCAACTATGGCTTGCATGCATCTGGTCTTTTTCAAAATGTATTCATAGCATGGGGAGGGAGAGAATCCCCAAAACCCACAGCACAAATATTATTTAATATATATTCATTCCAAAGTAAAATAAAATATTTATACATTTTAAAAGGCTTGTTTACAAGTAAAACTAGATAAGCCAACAGAAACTATGTTTCAGAACAATCCTGCACTGGAAGGTTGATGGAGTAGATGTCCTAATAGATCTTTTCCATTTATAATTTCTATTTAAAAAAATAGTTTTCTGTTCTAATATTGTTCCAACTTGGCATCCAATACTCAGAGAGAACACTATAGCTTAGGATATATGGAACCTTCTAGTGGTTCACACCAGATCTGGTAGATAGTCACTTTGAGTGGTTACCATTTAATAGCTATTCATTGACATATCTAAATGGAGTGAGTAGGCCCAGCAAAGTTTCTAGCCAACAGATAGCCTCATCACAAAAGCCACAATTACAACTGACACTAGAGTTTAATGTAAAAAACATATTCACAATAACAGGAGCCCTGATTTATACACTAAACAATACTCTTCAGATCCAAAATACAAATTTATGGAATCACAAAAAAGTTGTAATCCATGACCCTTAAATCATACTTGATAATTATTGCAGCTCAATACAAAAGTACAAAACTCAACTGAGTGGCCCATATCTAAAGAGGTTCCTGACCATTACGACTCAAGATATTTTTTTTCGGGAAAAAAGGTGATGGGAAGCTGACTAAAAGAAAACCTGTGGGAAAAATAAAAATGAAAGCTTGAAGTAATCAACTGTTTAAAAGGGGGGGGGGAAAGAAACAGAAAAAAGCTAAGATGTCTCCCAACAAGATAATTAGAGCAGTGCATTTCCAGGAATTACCTAACATATACTTGATACACTCAACCAAAATAATTAAATTCCTTTTTTCTCCATCTCAGCATGATATTGGCAAACAGTACCAACTCACAGATCCACCCATTCACCTACAGGAGACCAGTTCTTTCAGAATCCATTTAAACTGTATGATGTGTAATGGTATTGAATAACCTCCTGGACAGCAGAAGAATTTGTGAGCCAGATAAGAGAACTATATTATTACTGTTTAATGTATCCCCTCACAAACTGCTACAGACCTTTGGATTTCTTGCAGTTCCTTGTAATTTTTCAAAGGAAAATTCATCTTTTGTGAAGATGTCCGGCTGCACATCTTGAAGATGCCTTCCCACACTCGCTCAGTTCCTTGTCTTTCAGTGACAAACCAATTACCACAAACAAGTGTATTTATTATATGCCATGTTTAGTTCAAGTTATTTTGTCTGTCACTGTTCCCTCTCAAGATTATTGTTTAACAAATTCAGACTTCCCTTATCCTTTGCATTAAAGCTCTAGACAATCTGCCTAGGGCTAGTGGCATTAGGAAAGATCTTTTCCTGTGCTGCTAAGACATGGAAAGCATCTTCGGAGTGCTAGCATAATTTCCGGTCTCTAATTAACATCCAGAAATTTACTATTCAGCTAATATTATTTTGAGGGCACTGTGGTAGGAAACTGAGATATGTGCATTGCTCCTGGATACAAGAAACAATAACAAAAATAAGTTTAAGTCTTCCAAGTGAAGCCATACTTTTAACAAAAACAGAGCCTCAAGACACTGACCTCTGCCTCTGTGTTGCAGTTTTTGTTTGTTTTTAAACGCTATCAGCTGCTTAACACTTGCCAACTTTCTCTCTCATTGTTGAAAAAAAATATACAGGCTAGCCTGCAACCGCTTTTGTTCTGGTGTCTCTTAAAACCACTCCAATCAGAAAAATACTTGGCTGGATCAGTTTTCCCCCTGCACAAAGCTGGCATTTCAGCATTCTCAACTACACAAACACTTCTCTCAGTTGGGCAGTGGGAGTGGGAAATGTGCACATACTCCAGGTTTTCCACAGTATTGTTTCCACTCAGTTTCAGCACAATGTCTTTCCTCTTGCTTATATTTAATCCCTCTTGTGAAATTTCTCCTTGCTTAAAGTCCAGTCTCCCTTCATTCCCTTCAAAATCCAAGAAACATTCAGCAATACATTGCCTAGTGTTATTTTACTTTGGTCCTTTTACATATTCACCAAGGAAAAGCTGGATTACCTAGCTATATGCCTATGAAGCACCCATCACTTCAGTATCTTAATGCCTCACCTATACTGTATGAATTTATTCTTAGAACAAACTTCCACTCAGTTTCAAAGAAAATTGGTGCCTTACTCCCTTAGGCTCCTATGAAAATCCCAGTTCAAGATCATGCATGCAACATACAGCAGAGCTGGAACTGAACCAAGATCTCAGGTTCCAGTTGCCCCTAGGGATCCTAATCCAAACACCCATCTTTACAAGCTTGCTCAGAAAAAGCTACCTACAGTTCCATGAGTACTATGCAAAGAAGGAAAGAACCTTCAGTGATATGTAAGGCAACATTTAGAGCACCCGTGTAGAATATACCACCATTTTAAGTCTTGATTTTTTTCCAGATAAGATTTTCTATCACAGGGAGCAAAGTAATATAATCTTCTCTGACCTAGTTATTTCTTAAATCTGCAAAGCTCAGAAAGCACTCTCTCTCTCTTAGGGAGAAACTTTAGATTAGAGCTCTGAATTTTATTTAAATTAGATTAAATAAATTTGTTATACTATATTAAATAAATACCAATTAATTACTCAAAAATTTTTATTGAAAACTGGCAACCATGTCCTAGACATGACATTTATTGCCTAAGTATTTCTCCTTAATAAATAGCTTTCAGCAGAAAACACTAAAGCAAGGAATACTAGTTTTAAATTTATTTTAGAAACTACATGAAATATGTATTTGGGAATCATAATTTAAAGGGTTTTATTTAGTAATGAACTCTGGAGGGGCTAATTTAATCTGTTTCCCACCAGAGTTGTTGAGCCTTGATTTACACTGTCTCTATGATTTTTTTGTTTATTATTTGGGCCTGATCTTCCAAAGACACACGCTTAATTTTAATCACACAAGTAGTCCCATTCACTTCAACAGGACTGCTTACATAGAGTAAAATTACCCACATGTATAAGATTTTTCAGATTAAAGTTGTAGTGATTTTTTAAATGCACATGGTCATAATTTCT
This sequence comes from Sternotherus odoratus, assembly GCA_032164245.1. NCBI lineage: Eukaryota > Metazoa > Chordata > Testudines > Kinosternidae > Sternotherus > Sternotherus odoratus. The sequence continues at coordinate 36,511,293 of JAVMKO010000004.1, forward strand.
AAGCATTCATAGAATATTAAAACATATGGGGACATAATTCTTAACTGATGTAAGCGGACGTCTTTCCACTGATTTCAATCTGTACCAATTTATACCAGCGAAGAATCTGGCCCACAATGCTTTGTGCAAAGCTACTTGCAATATATTGCATAAATACTACCACCACTTCTGTAAGCTCAAATATAAAACTTAACCAAAAAATAAAATAAAAAAACAAGTCAAGCAGAGTTGACCAAATACTAAATCAAATGAAGTAATTTTACAACTTTCCCTGAATATGAGCCAGGGAAAGGAGATTTTGCACAACTTCAGGGGGAACAGGCTGAAGTTACAGACCACTAGCCAGGACTGCCCTCCACAGCCTGCAATAGAATACAAAATTTCTGAATCTCACAATTCTTCTGCTGAATCTCATCCCCATCCGGAGCTGCATCACAGAGGATGACAATGTATTATAGCTATAAATTACTCCATTAGCTCAAGTGGCCGAAATCTGTGCAGTGGACCTAACGGTTCCAACCTTGCTAACAAACCACATATGACAAAACTATATGACATTGCATCATCATCTTCATGAACCCATATGATGCAAGTTACTTAAAACAAACTTTTCACAGGCTGCTCACTATTGATGGGTTCCTCATTTTCTGGGTTTCGGATTTGCAAAAGTGCTGAACAATCACAGTTGCTACTGAACTCAATGGACCTGTGCTTTGAACAATAAAGGGCTTTGAAAAATCAGATCTCAGGCATCTCAGACTGGGCATCCAAAACCAGTGGACACTTTTGACCCTGATCTCTCTCTGCCTCAGTTCCCCATCTGTAAGATAAGAATAATATCTCATCTCACAGGGGCAAAGTGGACGGAGGCAATAAGATACATTAACTAAAATTTGTGAAGCACTCAGAGGTTGATGAACAGTACTATCGAACAGTCCATGAGGACATTAATAATTCCATCTTCAGAACAGGATTAACATAGCATGCAGTGAAAAAGGCCTATGGCCACACTGTGACATTCTGTACCGTGGGGTGTGCCCTACAACTCTCATATTTCTCATCTGCATATACTTGTGATATTACATAGAAAGTATGTCATGTGAGGTCTCAGGGAAAGATTATTACCGGCTGAAAGTCACTGTTCTATCTAAATATGTATATATTTAGTAAGACTCAGAAAGGTAGCCGTGTTAGTCTGGAATAGCAGAGGTAACAAAGAGTCCCGTGGCACCTTAAAGGCTAACTAAAGTATTGAAGCATAAGCTTTTGTGGGCTAATACCCACTTCGTCAGATGCAAGCAGTGGCACTGCCTGCATCCGACGAAGTGGGTATTAGCCCACAAATGTCCACTGCTTACATCCGACGAAGTGGGTATTAGCCCACGAAAGCTTACACTTCAATACTTTAGTTAGTCTTTAAGGTGCCACAGGACTCTTTGTTACCTGTATATATTCAGTGTATATGAAGTTATGAGAATTGTGTTGTATGGCTGTCACTAAAACATGCTGTATGTTGGAGAATCAGCCAGATATTATCTCCCAAGAGGCAACAGCAAAGAAAGTAGCCAATGTCAAAAAACCCATCAAGAGTCATTGTCCAGCAAGGGAACTACAATTCAATGGCTCACCAGGGGAATTGTTCAATTTTACCTGGGGACTCAGCAATGCCTACCAGACTTGCCTGGACTTCTGTGTTCCCCAAGCACATGGGACTGAGGGTATAAAACAGAAGAGAGCAGGCTCACACTTGGCTTTTCTCCTGCCCCATATATGCTGCCAGCAACTAAGACACTCAGAAGAAAACTGAAGATCCGACAGAGGAGACTGACCCAGATTTAAGGGACAAATCTGCATCCTAAGGTCTGCAATATCCAGTGGGGTGAGAAAAACTGCTTAATCTAGTTGTTGCCAAGTGTTCCTGTCTCCAACATTCAGATGCCCAGCTTCCCATGGGGTCCAAATCACAAATAAACCCGTTTTACCCTGTATAAAGTGCATACAAGATAAACTCATAAACTGTGGGTTCATTAACAAAGTTAATAATAAGTAAAAAGTGATTTTATTAAATACAAAAAGTAGGATTTAAGTGGTTCCAAGTAATAAAAGATAGAACAAAGTAATTTACCAAACAAAATAAAATAAAATATGCAAGTCTATGCCTAATACAGGAAGAAAACTGAATGTAGATACAATCTCACACTCCGAGATATTTCAATAAGCTTCTATCACAGACTGGATGCCTTCCTAGTCTAAGCACAATTCTTTCCCCAGCCCTTGGTTCCAGTTCAGGTGGTAGCTAGGTGATTTTTCATGACTACCTCCTTTTGTTCTGTTCCACCTCCTTATATATCTTTTGCACAAGGTGGGACTCCTTTGTCCCTCTCTGGGTTCCCACCCCTCCTTTTAAATAGAAAAGCATCAGGTTTAAGATGGATGTAGGTACCAGTTGATATGATCACATGTCCTGTGAGACCTCCCCAAGCCTTCATTCCTCCCAGCCTGACTCACAGGAAGGTCTGCAAGCATCAGAGCCATCCAGTCAGTTGTCCTGGTTGATGGGAGCCATCAAGATTCCAAACAACCATTAATGGCCCCCACTTTGCATAATTACAATAGGCCCTCAGAATTATATTTCATATTTTTAGTTTCAGATATAATTGTGATACATTTATACAAATAGGATGACCACACTCAGTAGATTATAAACTTTGTAATTATACTTTACAAGAGACCTTTTGCATGAGACATATTATAGCGCAATAAAGCCTCCCAGAGCGCACTACCTTACCCTCCATCCACACTGGCAAAACACGTAGAGCGCTCTGGCTCCTGACTGGAGCGCACCTGATACTCCACCTCCCCAAGAGGATTAACAGCTGTTGTGTATTGGGTGAGATGCTTCAGGGTCAGTGTGGATGACGAGTTAAGTTACTGTGCTCTGATTGACCTTGAGCATCGCCCCATAATCCCCTTAAGTCAAGTGGTAACTCTTCCATTTGTTGTAAAATTGCTGCAGGAATGCAGAAGTGCCTTTTCAAAGCTCCATTTCAGACAGCTGCTGATTATCTGCTCCCACAACAAAGCAAACAAAGAAAACATTTACTGAGTGAGTGAGTGAGAGAGAGGCAGGGGGGTCTGAACTTACAAGATAGCGTGCTGACACTTTCAGCACTCCAAAAGCCCATTCTCTCCCCCCCCCCCCCACATACACACAACACACTCCACCCAACCCCCTCATTTAAAAAGCTCGTTGCAGCCATTTAAATGCTGGGATAGCTGCCCATAATGCACCACTTCCAATGCCGCTGCAACTGCCACAAATATGGCCACGTCAGTGCACTTGCAGCCGTCAGTGTGGACAGACTGGATCATTTTCCCTGGTGCGCTCTCCAAAGGCTGGCTTAACCCAAAGCGTTCTACAGCTGCAAGTTTAGCAAAGCCCTTAAAATCACTACTGGTATCTCAAAGCAATCAGCTGTGCACAGATCCTGCTGACTCACCACTGTGACAGGTTGGATCACAGAAGCCCCACTGGCAGTAGGGCATCTGATTGTTGGATACAGGAACACTTCTTAAGCTGTTATCATTTAAGCCTACAGCTGTTGGAGGACGTGTGTCAGACCTGGTCTGGGCTTGCAGCAGGCTAGCGGGTCTGGTTCAAACCAGGCAGGGCACTAAAATCCCAAGCTGCCAGAGGGAAAATGGGCTCAGGCACATCAGTTGGCAGTCTTCAGGTGGTTTCTGTGATCTAGCCCGTCAAACTCTCCATAACCAAGCAACTCACAAAGACTATCTGCAAAGCAGGGAGTGTATGCAGAGATATTTTCCAACATGGAAGGTTGATCTGACCAGTCCTTGAAAATATCAACCTGGTATCCAGTTTCCTTATTCGGCACTGCTATAGTTTTTGCATCACTGAATACTATATAAGTTGTATAAAGCCTTGGGCTCTTCATAAGTATATTATTTGAATATAACTAAAAAGCTGTTGAGTCAGACATACAGAGAGTGCTGTACACTCCACCGAGATCAATGGAATTACTCCAGATTTACATTTACTCCATCAAATACAATGAAACCTGCATTAGCTGTCCAGTAGGCAGCCATTTTAAAGAATCTTCCTGAGAGTTCCAGTGCAATTTTTACCTTAAATAATGTTAAAGACCTTCTCAACTAGGAAACCAGCTTCCAACTGTCCCTTGAGACACAATACTTTTAAAGAGTTTTTTTAAAATGAATAATGGTGTATATTAGGCTGTTGCTTACGTTAAAGGAAATCATTCTGTTCTTAGACAACTTCATTAATGGGATCTTATATGAAAGGTAAATTATATGCGGATATTTTTCTCCAGGGTGGTTTATTATTAAGAATAAATGTTTGTAAACTAGAGCTTTTACCATAGTAACAGATTATGGTCCTTTTGCATATTTATACTGAAAGGTCAAGACTGAATCCTGTTTGGGACAGAAGTCATACTAAGTATAACTATATTCCCAGAGTACATACATTTTTGGTACACTGTTCATATCTTGGGAAGCAGTCATCAGTTAAGGGTGCATTAATCTCCACATCTCCACCCAATTAATGAAAAAATATCTTGTGGTGCAAAATAAAAACAAGTGCGTCAGTGAAGGTATAAACATGGCAAGAGCAGGAAATGAATCATGGGAATGAACAGACACACCAATATACTTGCTTCAGAGATGTTATAAAGAATCCAAGCAACGAGAGAAGAGGAATGTTTAAAATTTAGGTTTGAAATTGGCTACATGATGCTTTATGGAGGTACAGAAAGCATGGGGCCAGGGCTATGCCCATTGTTTAAATGTAACTGCACAATGCTTTTGATTCAAAGTTCTTTTTTTCTATAGCTCAATAACTACCCAGAAGTCAGCCCAGAAATGATGATACCTCACAATTAGAATACTTTTAACTCCATCAGTTTCAATCTTGAAGACCGGAAATGGGAAAGCTATATGAAATGAGTGATATGGATGCATTTCATGTGTAAATGTTGCAGTAGGTTTCTCAAAATATTTAAACAAGTAGCAAAATAAATCTCTGAAGTAGAAAGCTAAGAAACATTCACATATGTGTTTTACTTACCCTGACCACTGTGGTAGGTTAGTTATTCTCTTACTTATGAAGTGGAACAAAAATCAGGAAAGAACATCACTGAAAACTATCTGTATGGCTGTTAAATGTATTTATTTATTTTTGTATTGTTCCCTGAGACAATATTTTTAAAAAGCAAAAAAAAAAATTTTTCAAAAAAAGACTGTTTATTAGGCTGTTGTCTATGAACAGAATGACTTCATGTAACATTGACTGGCAGTGGAGCTAAGCACCGGCTACATTTTTTCCCATGAGTCAGTGCCTATGCTTCGGGCCTTGGACTTTATGGAGGGCAATGAGCACCAACATCTACAATTTCCTGAAGCAATCCCATTAGAACATCACAAAAGAGGAGAGTCAGTATAACTCCAGAACCTCCACAAATCATTTTTTACAAAGTTAGACAATTAGAACTTGATCCGTCTTCCATTTAAGTCATTGGGAAACACCTCATTAACATGAACGGGATAGGATCAAACCCTTAGACTTTCCAAAGTCAAACAAATTATGAGAAAGGGGCTACTAAGATGGGATGAAATGCCTTCAAATTAATATTTAACATTTTTTTAAACTCCTAGATATCCAGGTGTAGATGGGGAGCTTGAGGCTAATAAACACATAAATAAATAAATAATATATATTGATAGATGACTGTCAGAAGTACTACTCATTTCCACCATGATCTCCATTTTTCACAGTGAATTTTTATTTTATCATCACTACTTGATGGATTATCCAATTGTTCCATGACAACACTGGAACCCGGCAAAATAAACCCAAATATGTCAGTAACTGACATGGCATAAACACCTGAGCACTCCCTTGCTGGCTAACTTTTTTTAAAAAAGTCTGCTTTACATATCAGAAGGCAGAGACACATTTCCCCTAACATGATTATTTGTTTTAAATGGTTTTGGTTTTCAATAATGTTTGCTGTTATTTATGGGGAAACAGCCTTTCCCCCTCCAGGAGAGAGATCTTTTGAGGCAGCAAGGCAGAGTTAGAAAGTATTTCCTAATATTTAACCTAACTATAAGAATATTTAAATACAGGGATAAGTTACCAAGGGAAATTGTGAAATTGCCATCCTTGGACGTTTTTAAAAACACAGTTGTTAGATACCTATGGCAGGGGTGGTCCCAGTATATTTGGTCCCGCCTTAACACAGAGGGATGGAGGGGAAAAAAAGGATGGACCCGAGGCCTTTCCAGCCCTACATTTCTATGATTGTTTGATTATGTTCAGTGACCCTAAGGTGGAACATGTTGCTCTCCACTTTATTTAACCATTGTGTGCTGACATAACTCCAACAGGGTATCAGTGATAGGAAAAGCACTAACTGACTAGATCTGCTAGATACTTAAACATCCAAAAGTTAAAATGGCTCTCTGCACATCCTGGGGCTACAGAGTTAGAACAGGTTCTCTGGAGAGATTTTCCTCAGGCAGTATCCCTCATGATATTCTGGAACAACTAAAGATGGTTTCTGCAAGAACCAAGTAGTACAAAGCCATGAAAACAGAAAGTAGTGAATGAAAATAATAATCATAGAAATGTAGGACTGAAATAGGTCAGACTATTTTGAACTGCCAAAAAATAGGCTGATATGACATTATAGTGATTGGAGAGCGGTAGGGGGAACTAGATCTATAACCATTTGTCTTCTGCTGCAGGGGGCACACCTTCATTCCTCTTTCCTTGTATATTCTAATTTCATCCTTCATTTGCGTTAGCCCCTTTTAATTTTAAGGCAGCTACTCATTTAATGAGACAGGATAACATCAAAAAATTGTACCAGCATCAAAAGCAACCACTTCTGTAATTGTTGCTGTGCTTCACTGCAGGCAACTAAACCTGCCTCTTACCACACTCACACTCTTGCAACCAAACCGGCAGCTGTTCTCCCACATTCAAACCTAATAAAATGAATACAGAAATATACCTAGAAAACATTTTTCACACAATGTCAACTTTTTTCACAAGTAAAGTTCAATAGAGCTTTTAAATGTGTTCCATTCCAATAGCTATTTATTCTTTTTTCTTTTTCTTTTTTTTCTTTTTTTGCCTGTGATGGTAACAGGGAAATCATAACAGCACATACCACTCAATTTTAAAATTTAAAGTGGCATGCATGCTTTTTAGATCAGAAACTCCATAAAAATACTCACTAAGCCAAATACTGACCTGATTTAAACCCCATGCAACCCCCCAGTGAAATCAAAAGGCATTGAGTCTTTTTATAACTGCTGCAAGACATACCTGGCTGTTTGAGAATGGTAAGTGGCCTCTTTCTCTGAAATCCAAAACATACTGTGCCATAACTATAAAAATGCTGCCTGGCACATCACCAGAATATACTAACATTTTCTAGTTCTCTCCTATTAACCAAAATGTTTCCTTAAGAGATATTTGTTCCCATCCATTGAACACCATTGACACTCAGTTTTCTACTCTGCTGTTCTGCAACTTTAATTTGATCTGAAAAGAGGAGGTGAAATATTTGCTACTAAAAGATTTCACCTAAAATAAAATCATATGTTTCCCCCCATTGCTCATATTCATGTATGGTGCATTAAAATTCAGTCCCGCAAGTGTTCATTATTCAGGCATTTAATCATATGGAAAATGTGGTAATTTAATTAAAACAAGCAACATAGGTTAGCCATCCCTAGGGATACAAACCAAGGGAAAATGATCTAATCCATCAGGTTTCCATTTTAAAAATGTATTAATAGTAGACCACAAGCCCTCAGCAAAAAAATGCTATTCATTTACAAAGCAGTAATCCAACGCTGAAACAATTTTATTGTAGGAAGCCAAAATGTACACTGCTCTGTCTCAGTGTCTGCAGCTAGTGCTTGTCAGAACATAATGTGACCTAGCAAAGATCTTCTATATATAGTTCAGTAAAGGTTGCATTCTTTTACTAGAGACACACACACATACATTACTGTGTTTTCTCAGTGCAGACATGCATTGATTTTAAGGATGGTACTTTTCAATGAAATCCTGTTTGTGGATAGGAAACACTACTAGAGAATTTTCAGTCATCAGTTTTGGAGTTTACTAAGTTTACTCTTTCCAAATCTTATGTCTGCCACCCCCTCACATTTAAAATGATTTATTAGTACTGTGATTATTATTTTTTTATGGGGATGAGGGGAAAAGATTCTCATGTACTCAAATGGTTTTGCATTTCCTCCAAGTTCTCCACTAAACCAGCATTCAGCTTTTACACTTCTCAAAATGGCAGCTTCTACTGTTTAATTGAAAAGTCCTTTTTCCGGTTCACAAAACCCCAAAGCCACAGTGCTAGTTCCAAAACTAGAAACACGTCCTCTATTATTAGAAATTACATAAGCAATCTTTGCAAGAAAATGTCTATTACATATCAGTGTACCAGGGCCGGCGACAGAAATTTGGGGCCCCCTACTCTGATAGTTTGGGGGGGCCCCCAGCCCAGCCAGGCCCCCCCAGCCCAGCCAACAGTGGCCGGGGGGGCCCCCAGCCCAGCCGCCCCCCCCCCAGCCCAGCCGACAGCGGCTGGGGGGCCCCCAGCCCAGCCTGCCCCCCCTAGCACAGCCGGCGCTCCCCCCCCCAGCTGACAGCTGGCGGCAGCGGGAGCGAGAGCCCGGGAGCGACGTGAGCCACCCTTGCTGTTCCCTCCCTCCCCCCACCCTTTCTCCCCCGGACTGCGCCACTGCCGCCGGCCGGGCTCATTGCTCCTGCCGGGGCCAGGCGCGCTCGTCCAGAGGAGAGCCGCGCCGCCTCCCCGCTCTCCAGGCACGGCGACAAGGGGGGACGACAACGAGTACAGCTGTGTACCGGGGGCCCCCTAAAGTCGGGGGGCCCGGTACAGCTGTACCCGTAGTACCCCCCTGTCGCCGGCCCTGCAGTGTCCTATAATGCTTAGGATATGCACATGGGCCGCCTCAGGTGCCAGAGTGTGGGAGGAGGTCGCCAGTGGGACCCAGAGCAGAAAATTATGTCTGTTCCTGGTGTATATGTATTCTCTATGCTCTAGATGCACAGAGATGGTGGAGTGCTGTGTTGAAGGAAGAAGGGCACAAGAGACCTTTCAAAATGTTGGCCCAAACGAGGGAGCATGGGGGCATCATTTGAGCTCCCCGCCTCAGGCGCCAAAATGTTGTGGCCCAGCCCTGCAAAAGAAGCAGCTTTTCTTTGCACAAGGACATATTTGAAAATTTTTCAGCAATGGAAGTAGATAGTTTGACACTTTTAGTACCTACAGAATTCAGCATAATGTCAAAACAAGTCTGTAGTTATTTTGTGTAATCATGTGGTCCAGTATAATTCAAATTTTCTTAATAGTGGTCTTAATCCTGCAAGCTCAATGTACCCAAACAAAATTCACACTGAAAATAGTAGAAATTGTAACAAAAGAAATACAGGGTTGTGCCTAATGCAAGCTGCATTTTTCCAAACATCATCGGCAAGATCGGTCATATCCTCGGCTGGTATATCTCAGCATAGCTTCATTTATTTTCACATTGCCTATATGTGATGGTGTAAAATATTTCAACATACCTTATACAAAAATATTATATACATTTGCTGTAATCTTTACGTAATTAATAGTTCTTATCCTTCACATTTTTTCAATTAAATTGAAATATTCAAAGTCTTCAAAGTGGAAATTAATTCCTAGTGAGGAAAACAGAAAGGAGCATAAGCTCTAGCAAGTGAAGTATAAAAATATAAAAATTATAGGAATGAATAGTCAGTTTTCAGAATGGAAAGAGATAAAAAGTAGTGTCCCACAAGAGTGTACTGACACCAGTCCTATTCAACATATTCATAAATGATCTGGGAAAAGGGGTAAACAATGAGTTTGCAAAATTTGCAGAAAGATCTTGTAATCATTGTGGATAGTTCTCTGAAAACATCCACTCAATGTGCAGCGGCAGTCAAAAAAGTGAACAGAATGTTGGGAAAGAGATCAATAGAAGAAGAAAGAGATCGATAAGAAGACAGAAAATACTAAATTGCCTCTATATAAATCCACAGTTCGTCCACATCTTGAGTACTGCGTGTAGATGTGGTCACCTCATCTCAAAAAAAGATATATTGGATATGGAAAAAAGTTCAGAAAAGGACAACAAAAATTATTAGGGATATGAAATAGCTTCCATCTGAGGAGAGATTAATAAGACTGGGACTTTTCAGCTTGGAAAAGAGATGACTAAGGGGGATATGACTGAGGTCTATAAAATCATGTCTGGTGTGGAGAAAGTAAACAAGAAAGTGTTATTTACTCCTTCACATAACACAAGAACTAGCAGTCACCAAATGAAATTAACAGGCAGCAGGTTTAAAACAAACAAAAGAAAGTATTTTTCACACAATGCATAATCAACCTGTGGAACTCCTTGCCAGAGGATATTGTGAAGGACAAGACTATAACAGGGCTCAAAAAAGAACTAGATACACTTATAGAGGATAGGTCCATCAATGGCTATTAGCCAGGATGGGCGGGGGATGGCTAGGTGTCCTTAGCCTCTGTTTGCCAGAAGCTGGAAATGAATGACAAGGCATAGATAACTTGATGATTACCTAGTCTGTTCATTCCCTCTGGGGCGCCTGGCATTGGCCACTGTGAGAAGACAGGATACTGGGCTAGATGGACCTTTGTTCTGGCCCAATATGGACATTCCTATGTGCTAAGTTTTAAATATTTTGTGTCTTGTCCATTTTACATCTTTATCTCCAACTAGAACATTAACACTTCCCAGTCTACTGCAGCAATTTTTAAAACAGTAGTTCCCGCAGAACATTTTAAATAGATTATTGAACATAAATACAAAAAGTTCTCATAATTCTATTCTACATTTCAAGGAAAACACTATCCAAATTTCATAATATAGCCTATGTAATTCTAAACTACACAAATTGGAGTGTACTTTAAGCATCAATAATGGCTTTACCAGTTAAAATATATACATGCATGTTGATTTTATATATTAAAAAAGAGATGGAATCTGCCTCTACACTCCAGCATCTGTAATCAAGATTGACACCTGCAGTTCCAAGGGTGTAACCAGATTCCTATGGGAGCCCACAGAAAGGCTCAAAATGCCAGGGTGGGATTTCCCGGCTATGACAGTCATGGGTGAAAAGAGTTACAGCTGCTAATGAGGCTGCACTCCTATCAGACAGTTGGGGTTAAAAGAGTCCCTCAGCTTTTCTTTAGCTGAAATAAGGAAAAGAGGAAGGGAATTTTCTAAAGCCATTTTTACTTCTTGCTTCCTTTTTAACAATCTGTCAATGCCGTTGTAAGGACGCCAGGTAAGGTGACCTAAGGGCTGGTCCCCTCTACAGCTTAACGTCAACTTTAGCAACGTTAATTTGACATAAACCTGTACCCGTCCTCACACAGACGCCATTTGCATCAATTTAAAGGGCCCTCAAAATCGACTTCTGTACTCCTCCGTAATGAGAGAAGTAGCGCTGAAATCGACCTCTCTGGATCGATTGTGGACTAGTGTGGACGAATGGGACGTTATTGGCCTCCAGAGGCTGTCCCACAATGCTCCATTCTGACCACTCTGGACTGCCTCACTGCTCCACTGTGACCACTCTGGACAGCACTCTCAACTCGCTGCTCTGGCCAGGTAGACAGGAAAAGACCCAGAAACATTTGAATAGCATTTCCTGTTTGGTCAGCGTGGCCAGCTCACCTGCACAGCTCAATCGCCATTCAGAGAAATCAGCAGCACAAGCCGCCATGCAGACCTCAGCATCACAAGATGCCATGCAGAGCTCAGCAGCACAGAAGACCAGCCAGAGGAAAAGAGCTCCAGCATGGTCCAGTCGTGAGGTGTTGGATCTGATCGCTATCTGGGGAGAGGAATCCATGATGTTGGAACTCCGCAACAACAAACGGAATGCCAACACGTTCGCCAGGGTCTCCAAGGCCATGCTGGAAAGAGGCCACAACAGGAACGTGCAACAGTGCCGCGTGAAAATTAAGGAGCTGAGACAAGCGTTCCAGAAAGCCAAAGAGGCAAACGGACGCTCAGGGGCCCCACTGCGGACATGCCAGTTCCACAATGAACTGAATCAGATAATGGGGGGCGCCCCCACCATCATCGCACCGGTCTGCGTGGACTCCACCCATGGGATAATGGTCAGGCCTGAAGAGGAGGAGGAGGAGGAGGAGGAGGACGGAAATATCATGGAACAGCAGGACGCAAACAGAGAAACAGTATTATTACCAGACAGCCAGGAGCTTTTTATCACCCAAGAGCCAGAACTCAGCCAACCCTCCCAAGCGGGTACCCAAGCTGGTGAAGGGAACTCTGGTGAGTGTTTTTTTTTAAGGGATTAGATGACTCATGATTTTTAAAGTAAGCATTTATTAATGATTAACTTGACCTAAGGACTTGGCGTGCTTTCATTGCTGGTCTGGTCCCTTTTCACTCAAAGAGCTTGTCGATGTACTCGGGTACTGACCAGAAATCCTCTACGGACATTTCCATGAAGCTATCCAGGAGGTAGCGATGAATCTTCCGCACCAGATTTCTGGGGAGAGCTGCCTTGTCCGGCCCCCCGTGATAGGAGACCATCCCATGCCATGAAAGTAGTAAATAGTCTGGTATCATTGAGCAGCATAGCATTGTGGCGAATGGACCAGGACTTTGAAATGATTCCAACAACATGCGTTCTCTATCTCTCAGAGAAATTCTAAGCAGAGTTATGTCATTCATGGTTGCCTGTTTGAAATACGGACTACAATTAGTCTGGACACGGCGAGCGAGACAGCCTGTAAGTTCCCAACAACACCACCAGCCGCCCCCTTTGCCCCTGCCAGCCCCCCCTTCTCCCACACCAGCCCCCTCTTTAGCCCCCGCCAGCCCCCCCCCCCCCCTTCGCCCCAGCCAGCCCGTTGTGAGAGCAGTTAGAGGAGTTTTGAGCCTACAAGCAGATGCTTCCGCAGCCAGCCAGAAGCCAGAGAGTTTTTGGTTTTGTTTTGCATTTCGCGGTTCACTGGGAGCCACGCGGTGGGGGGGGAAGGGGGTGGGGTTACTCTGGAATATCCGAGCGCTGCTGTAAAGAGTATAGCTTTCCTTACCATGGCCAGCTGCATAGTGATTTCAGCAGCCGTGGTGAGGCTCTCTCGTGCGTGAGTTGATTCTGTGACTTGTGACTGATCCAGTACCTTTTAGGTGAGGAATATGACCTTGTACAGAAACCATATCAGGCCTGTGAATACTGTGTTTCCCCGCTGCATAGTAATCCCATTGTTCTCCGCAACTGTATGTGTCTCATAACCTTATACCTTTCTTTCTTCAACAGCTGCACAGTTATCTCTGAATCCTCCCTCTTGCCCCTCACGCCGGCTATCACAGATACGAAAGTGTGATGACATGTTTAACAAACTTCTGCATCACTCCAATGCTGAGGCCTCATGGCAGACAGAATGGAGGGAAAAATTGTTACAGTTAAGGCAAGAATCAAGAGCTGCAGCAGAAAAGTTGCAGGAACGTGAAGAACGGCGGATGGATGCTTTGCTCCACATAATGGAGGAGCAAAGTGCCATGGTTTGTTGTCTGGTGGAGCTTCAGCAGGCCCAAAGATCGCCTCTACAGCCTCTATGTAACCACCTCCCCCTCTCCTCAAGTCCCATAGCTTCCCCGCCCAGACGTGGGGTGAGAACCTGGGCAGGGGAAGCTCCGGGGACCGACCCACTCTATCCCACAAGCCAGCACAAGCAGCAGCAGGTTGAGTTTCTCTAAAAACTTGTAAAAGCTGCTGTCTTGCCCCCCCTCCCCGCTCCTCCACCACTGTGACTGCTGGTTTCCCTCCTCACCCACCTCTTCTTGGCTACCTTGCCAGTGATCCCCTGTATTTGTATTTGTGATGAAGCAATAAAGAAATCATGATTTTTAAAACAGTGAATTTATTTCCTCTGCAAGCATCGGGAGGGGGGAGGGAAAGAGGGTGCAAGGACGGCAGGCTTAGGGCCAAGCAGATCAAGGGAGCGGGTTCTCAAACGCCATCTTAGGCACTCATAAAACTGGTTTTCAAGGCGTCCCTGAGACGCAGCGTGTCATGGTGCGCTCTTCTACTTTCCCTGCTGTTTGGATGCTGGTAAACAGCAGACAGGAAATTTGCCTCTGCCTCCCAGCCCGCCATAAACGTTTCCCCCTTGCTCTCACAGAGAATGTGGAGCACAGAGCAAGCAGCAATAACAATGGGGATATTTCTGTCGCTGATGTCTGAGCGAATCAGTAATGATCTCCATCTCCCCTTCAGTCGGCCAAATGCACACTCTACTGCCATCCTGCACTTACTCAGCCTGTAGTTGAACAGCTCCTGACCCCTGTCCAGGGCTCCAGTGTAGGGCTTCATAAGCCAGGGCATTACGGGGTAGGCTGGGTCCCCAAGGATAACGATTGGCATTTCTACACCCCCCACAGTAATTTTCTGGTCGGGGAAGAAAATCCCTTGCTGCAGCTCTCTAAATATCCTAGAGTTCCTGAACACACGAGCGTCATGAACCTTTCCCGGCCATCCCACGTACAGGTCGGTGAAACGTCCCTTGTGGTCAACCACTGCTTGCATGACCATAGAATAATATCCCTTCTGGTTTCTGTACTCTGCGGCCCCGTTGTCCGGTGCCAGGATAGGGATATGAGTCCCATCTATAGCCCCACCACAGTTAGGGAATCCCATGGCGGCAAAGCCATCTATTGTAGCTTGCAGGTTTCCAAGGTTTATAACCCTGGGTAGCAGCAGCTCGATGATTGTCCTGCTTACTTGCATCACAGCAGACCCCACTGTAGATTTACCCATCTCAAACTGATTCGCAACTGACCGGTAGCTGTCTGGCGTTGCAAGCTTCCAGAGGGCTATCGCCACTCGCCTCTGAACTGTGAGGGCCGCTCTCATTCTGGTATTCTTGCACCAGAGGGCCGGGGAAAGCAAGTCACAAAGTTCCATGAAGGTGCCCTTACGCATGCGAAAGTTTCTGAGCCACTGGGAGTCATCCCAGACCCACAGCACTATGTGATCCCACCAGTCAGTGCTTGTTTCCCTGGCCCAGAATCGGCGTTGCATGGTATGAGCCTGCCCCATTGCCACCAAATTTGCTAGACTGTCGGTCACCTTACTTCCAAAAACGTCAGTATCCCTGTTTCTGCTGTGCACGTCCAGGTCCATCTCCTCATCACTGTCATCAGGTTCCAGAAAGCGCAGTTGTCTCCGGATTGCATTCCTCTGCAGACGGTACAGCATAAAATCCACAACAGTGCGCGAGGTCCGCACAACGGCCAGTACTGCAGCGGTGGCATCAGCGGGCTCCATGCTTGCAGTGCTATGGCGTTAGCGAAGCGCGGAGAAAGGGCACAAATAATGGGATGCCTACCCACAGTGCACCGCTAGAAATGGGGTCGGCGGCACGAAAAAAGGGTGCAAAATTATGAAATGCCTACCCATAGTGCAGCACTCGAAATGGTGCCTGCTGGGGACTCCGGGAACTGTGGGATAGGTACCCACAGTGCAACGCTCGCTATGTCGACGCTTGTAACAGTTGTGCGGACAGACACTGTCGACTTGCTGTGCTTTGTGGGGACACACAAAATCGACTCTATACAGTCTGCTTTAAAAAATCGACTTAAAGGAAAATCAACCTACTGCTGTAGTGAAGACATACCCTAAGATGCACTGACTTCAACTTCGCTATTCACGTAGCTGAAGTTGCATATCTTAGGTCAACTCCCCTTCCCCCACTAGCGTAGACCTGGCCTGAGTCTGATTAACATGGCACTGAAAAGACTGAAATACAGGCCAAATTTGTGCTGTCCAACTGTATTGGCTGCAGTGGAATTACATGGGGGTCAGCATAAAGCTTGGCTGTCTGTATCCAGAAGGTTAAGTATGATGTGGATAAATTTCCAGTGTGTGTACAGTCACTATTTACAGCTTGCTCAAGCCTACTTATGTATGGAACAATTTTCAAATTATCTCCTAAAGGCTACATTCCACCTACTCATTGTAATCTTTCGTTATCGAGTTATGGATTATAAGTGCCAGACTTGTACAAAATAGATTTGTGAGTCTCTACAGTTTATTGGATAAAGCTCCAAGTGCCTTCATTTTTCAGTGGAGAGAGAGAGAGAGAGCGCTAGCAGAAAAAAAAAAGTAAAACTAAGGCTCTGTTTTTTGTTCATAATTTTGCCCCTTTTCTACTCTGGCACCTAGTCAAAATTTGGGGTAGAAACAGGTGATAATTCTAGGCTTCTTTGGTGCACTTTTATGTACAAAGAACACACACAATCCTGTGCCTCTGATCACAGAGGGAATAGATTACCAGGAAGCAGCTTTCTTGCTCATAGCACCAAGAGCACTTTTTTCAGCCTGAACTGCTGACCCAAGAAACCTCTTCCTAGTCCCCAGGTTTCTTCTAGGGTAAGCAACATGCTTTTAGCTGCTGCTTTGTCCTGTCTCTCTCACCAATTCTGCCTGTTCTCAGTTTGTGTGTTCCCGCCATCCACCCCCACTCACAGTACCTAGTCAAACTTTCCTCCCAGCTCATTCTAGTTTCTGGTAGATGCTTGTTTTGTTCAAGCCTTGTTTTAGGTGTGGCCCTTTGACAGTCTCTTGCAGCTGGCTTGAATGGGGGACACATTCACGCCTCCATTTAAAGAGATTTTAATTCAGCCTGTAACCAGATTTTATCCATTTCATAATAATATTATTCAATTTTGTTCCAGAAAACAGGTTTTAATTCCATTATGTCTAAGAGAAACTTGGCAACATTAAAAAAGTAACAATCTCCTAAAATTTCCCACAGACAATGCCTGTCACGTGAATGAGGACTAACCTCATCTGTTCTGTTTGTACCACTAGTGATTGTCCCTATTAGGAATATAAGGGTTGCCAATGAAGACTGTCAGTGTGCTGAGCTACTTCATTAGCTTAACATGTTTTTTTTTATTTGGCATTTAATTTATATTTCTATAAAACATTATTAACAGAATCATTTCAGTGACTGAGTCAGTGCTCTACAGGCTGACTAAAAATACCAGAATCACCTTTTAATTAAATCATTTCCATAGTTAGAGCTTTTCACATTTATAGGAACTGGTACGAGAGAAAAGTTTATTTTGAAAACTTGAGTCTCTGTGAGTTCAGAATTAAAATGCTTTAGAAAGCCATCTCGGTGAATTAGAGAAAAGTCTGATGCACTTGGACCAAAAGAATCCTTGGTCTAAAACTCCTAGAAAACTTCCCTCCCTTTCATCTACCCAAAATGAGTTGCAGAACAGTCGCTTTTATATTCTGAATGGGAAAGTAGCGGGCCATCAGTGCTGACAGAATGGTCGTCTAAGGGGATAAGTGACAAAGTAATTTATCTTTAATAGGTTTTATATTCCATGGAGTATGGACCTATTACGTGTGGCTTCTTAATCTGTTTATATGCTTTTTTGTTCTACATTGGACCTTCCATATCTAGCACGAAAATTATGCTCATTTTGTATTCCCAGTGAAAGACACATCAATGTAAATTTTCACTCATGGCAGGCATATATATTTTAATTCAGACTTCCATGACAGTTGTACTTCTTATTCCATGATACATTTAGCTATGTTTGAGCTTTGACCATACACTATATTGCATTCCTGCTTTGGCATCATTTTAAACTGATTTATATTGAATGTCAAGTAGCTGTGGTACTCCTTTTCCCAATAATGATAAAACAAAATGTTCTCATTTCTATGGGAGAACACAGAATCAGGACCCAGATCCTTGGGCATTTAGAAGTAGATAACTGCTCTCCCTTAATTGGGTCGACCATACCTATAAATAGAATTAAGTAGGGCATAGTTGCTATAGATAGTAGATTTCTATCAGAAATTTCCAGAAAGTTTTCCAAAAGATTTATCTGCATTAAGAAAGAATTCCCTCATTCGCAGTAATAACTTTGCCAATCCAACAGAAATAATGAGCTCAGAATGGCTACAAACAGCCCCTTTAAAGCACATTTAAAAAAAAAAAAGTCCAAAATGTCCAGATGTTTCAATAGTGCAGAGGAACAATTTTAAAAGCACAGTAGAATCATAAAAGTCATAAAGGGAACTATGGAGTTGTGTTTGCACTGATCTTATGTCCCTATCGTCCAGTTCTCTGTCATCATTTAAGCTAGTGGCAGCAACAGTAATATAAACAAATAACTGATGATTTAATTAACATGTCATCTAACCTCTTTCAAACCAGTCTAGAAAACATGGTTGTTAAAATCAGAGCTGGCCAAAACTTGGCATTTCCATTCTGTAGGAAATTCCTACGTCAAAGAAGTTTTTGTTCTGATTTGGAAGAAAGCACAGACATTTTGAAATTACCCATAGAAAGGAAATTCTGAAATATTTTTGTTTCAGAAACAAAACAGAGCAGCCAGCTGGTCTGGACTCTGGAGGAGGAGCCTAGAGAGAACATCTACGCAGACCATGGTAGCAAGTGTCAGAGCCCGAGTCAACTGACTCAGGCTTATACGGCTTCTGCTATGGCACTCAAAGTAACTGTGTAGATATTTGGGCTGGAGTTCAGGCTCTGAAACCTATTCTCTCTCCACCCCCAGGCTTCAGTTGCCTTGGGAGCCCTCACTTGAGCCCTAGATTCCCTGGCCCTCACGCAGAAATGTCAGGACTGCCATAGAGCTACAAATCTAGAAGCCCTATAATACCCAGTCAGGGCCAGCCCACAACATTTTGGCACCTGAGGCAGGAAGCTCAACTGATGCCCAGATGCTCCCTCGCTTGGGCCAAAACTTTGAAAGGTCTCTTGTTCCCTCTTTCCTCCAGCACAGCACTCTACCATCTCTGTGCATCTAGAGCTAAGAGAATACATATGAACCAGCAGCAGACATAATTTTCTACACTCTGGGTCCCAGTAGTGCCCCTTCACAGTCTGGCACCAGAGGCGCCACTAGGTAAGGCCATCCCTATACCCAGTAGTTCATCAGACGAGCTGGCAAGAACCAGGCAGGGTTCCAACAGAATCCTGCCTGTGTTTCAGATGAACTTAGTCAAAACCAAAACATTCTGGTTACGACAAATTTGTATTTCCCTATGGAAAAGTGTTTCATCAAAATGTTCCCAACCAGCTCAATTAAATATCATCAATAGCAAGGGCCTTATCTACACTCCTGATCCCTGCATTTCTGACATCAATTCATCTTGATTTATGGTAGCGAAGATAGGAAATTTTAGGGAAAAATCATAATGTAGATAAAGACTTAGAGGTTCTTTGAACAAACTGCTCTTCATTACACCAGTGTAAATCTGAAGTCTGTGGAATTACTGCTTTCCATTGCTGTGGATTTACATCAGTATAAATGAATACAGATTTTAACTCTTTTCACTAAATAGAAAGAATGTACAGACGTTTCTTATAGGCTGCCAGCTAGACTAATTTATTTGATGGTAAAATGTTCTATGTAATGACAGTGCATGAAGGACAGTACGATCCTAATCTTGCATCTAAAATGTGTGAGGAGAAAGCAAAGCACAACATTAGGTGAAAACATTTGTAAGACAGTTGAAAACACAAGTTAAAAGTTGTGTATCTATGATGTAGTATATAAAAAATTGCATATGGATAATGTCTACTATTTTGAGCTTAACACAGATGATGGATATAAAAGACATACATGAAAATTAAAGAAAAACTGATTTAAAACAGATGTCAGGAAGCCCTTTTTCATGTAAAGAATCTTAAATGTATGAAATGACCAACCAACAAACCATTCAGATGAAAACACTGGGGCTATTCAAAAACAATTGCACTGAATCATGAGACAGAACTGGATATGAAATTAAGGGCCTTCTTTTGACATATCCCTACATCCTGCAAGTGCATTTTAAAATATATAGAATATACACACATATACAAAATTCTGGAGTCTCTCATGTACTCCATTGAAATAGATGTTCCTTAAAAATAACCTGAAAAATGTCAGATGTGCTGATGACACAGTAACAAGAAATGAACACATACCACAAACACAACACAGAGCAGGAAAGCCAAGCCCTTCGTTCTTTCTATTTCCACATTTGGCACTCAACATCAAATTTATTGAAATTCATTTTGAATGTTCATACTGTTCACAGTCATGCTCTTTTGGTCTTAAGAAGACTAATTGCATTGCATTGAAGACCAGAAAGCTCTTGGTTGAAAAATACAAATCCTTTTCTGATTAAAATACTGGGGTTTTCTTGGGCTTCTGTTCCTCTGAAATCCTTAGAAATTACTCTAGTACCATCTGAAATATTTATACTTTGTAATTCTTTGCATTTACTGTAACTTTGGAAAAAATCAACTTTTAAAAAATTGAACCCATTTCAAATTTGGAATATTCAAAATTGAAAAAAATGCCACATATATTCACCCACATTCAAACAAAGTCACATATATACATCCATACAAATTCACATAAACACCCCCACATATATGGAGAAGATGTCCATATGATTAATTATAGGCACATTTGAAAAATTGCAGAAAATTGCAGAAAATTGTGATAAGTTAATTTATCAAACACCTTAGACCAACCTACCAGCTTTGCCCATAAATACAGCTACCAGAGCTACTTTTAATATTCCAGCTTCCTGAGCAATGTCAAATTGCAGCAATTTGATCCTCAAATCAACCTCACAGATGATTCTTCCCTCAAGTTTAGAATTTCCTCCCAGAGTACACCCTCGAAGGCCCAGGAAGGGGGAAAAAAATCAGATATGGTCCAGTATTTTTATATTGTCAATGTTATGAAAGTTTATATTTATTATTTATGTCAATAGCTCTAGATCAAGCCCCAGTAAAGATCAAGCCCGCATTGTGCTAGGCACTGCATGAACACTGAGTAAGAGATAATCTCTGCCCCTAAAAGCTTACACTCTAAATAGAGAAGACAGATACGGGGTGAGGAGAACATATGTAACATGTCAACAAAGAGAACAGATTGATAGTGTGCAGGTGTCATGAAAGTTCCACATTTTGGGTGTTTTCTATACATATATAAAATGAAATATGCTAAAAAATGTGTACATTTTTCTTAACATATTTGCCATGATCTAGTATGCTAAAACATTTAATCTGGAATTCTTGCGATGACATCTTTATGTTACTTGTGGTTTTGTCACTTGTGAACCATGCAGTCATCTTCATACCTTCATACACCATTGTGCATATAACAGGCTTGCAAAACTGTCAAAAAATATTTACCAGTACATGCTAAAAATCTATTAATCAGCCCTTACACACAACACAAACACTTCACAATTATTTTGCACACATCCCATTATTCAGCTCTATTTTCAACACTCCACTCAGTCACACATGCACATAATTTACACCTATTCAGCCCTCCTACTCAGGGCTTGTCTACCCTACTGCTTGTTCTCAGTCACAATTCCATTTGCTTACCTATTCATTCACTCTGACTTAGGGTAACATTTGCCTAAGTGACTTAGACTTCTAAATCCAATTTTCAAAACTGACAAGCGCTTAAGAGTTTAAGTCCATTGTTTTCAAATATGTCCAAGCTGGTGTCCAAATTAATCAGTTCTATTTTTCCAAATTCTTTAAAGCTCACCATACGTTATGTTAGGTAGTAGAATATTGAAGTAAAATGTATCATCACTACTGTCATTTGGCTAGAAATTTCAGTCCATGCTTACGCTAAGTAGGATTAAGTGTATAATTCAAACAAAGATGAGTAAGTTTGATTCAAATATGATGAACCATCCCTGAACATGGCAAGTTTGCACTCCAGTGATACCTTGTTTCAATAACCACTATATTATGGCATCAGCCCAGAGCTCCTCTGTCTCAGGCGTGCAAGACAGGTCATGTGCAAGTTCACTAAACTAAAAGCAGAATACATACATTGTTAACCCAATTCCAACATCAAGCAGGAATTAAATGCATGTGCTACCAGCAGTAAGTAGATACTACAAATTTGCAGATTCACGCTCATTACATTAGCAGGAACAGAGGAAATAACTGTATATACTCGGAGCTGAAACCTTATCTTTCAATAGTTAGCGCAAGCAGAAATTCTGAACCCAAAGCCAGTTTGCTCTATTTCCATAACTGAGAGACAAACAAAATTTCAAACAATAAAAAAAGGAAACTGGATATTTGTGGCTCCAATGACAGAACAAAGAGAGAAATATTAACTTTCTGCTCAATTGCCATTAAGGAAGTCCCCTAAAGGATAAAAGAGCACTTAAAGTGAGATGCTTAACTGATCAGACCTACTCTGTCACTCATCTTTTGCAGCACATAGAAAAGAATTACTTCCGTGCCAGCCCTTGGCATAGTGAGCAAGGACTGAAAGAAAAGGAGTCAGGAAGGCTGAAGACAACAGAGGAAGCAGTTAAAGGCAGCAGCCAACTCTACAGAAACAAAGCAGCTGGCAGGAGACAATGACAAGGAAGAGACTTGTGCCTGTCTGGTGTGTAGAATGGCAACAGCATAATCAAACAAGGATAGCTGTATGTAAAGTGGAAGAAAACCCTCCAATTACTGCTTTAGACAGCCCTATTAATCCTGAGAAGTACTCCTGACAGAACATCTATTCAATTTTCACACTATGTGTTCTGTCTAATGGGAACCGTATTATGTTTGACACTGTGGGTAATTACCTCATGAAATTTTTGCATACAAGAGAAGTAAAGGCTTTAATTTTCTGCAGGTGTCTTGGACACATTCCTTACAAATTCTTTGACCAAAAATGAGGTGCACTTCCTGTTTTGCAGGACTGCTCTCAAAGTGGGATGGTTTACATTTGAGGGCCAAGTAAAAGACATTTCTCATACAATAAATGGAGCAACACATAATATATTCTCCCATCATCACACAAGCATGGGTCATTGATTACTCCAGCAAAACTAAATTAATATCCCTCCCCTTCTACTTACTAGAATGTTGTGCATTTTAAAATAAATATTCATCCATTTGCATTAGAAAAACTGAAAGCTAATAATGACCTGGTAGCATTTGATTCCTCTTGCTGTTGAAACAAAAACATTAGGTATTTATATCAGACTTGTTTTAGGGCACCTTGTGGTTAAAAAATAGGAAAGGACGAGATAGGTTTGGGTTGGGGATGGGAGGGTTGTCCCCTGATAAAAAGTTCAGTTGAACAAAAATATTCTGTTTTATTAAAAGAAAATAATATCTGGTCAAAGGTAAGGTATCAATATTGTAGATAAATTGCTTGAAATACAGTATCCAGATTGTGCTGGATTTGCATCAATTTGCAGACAGATAACAAAGCAAGCCTCACCCAAAAGAGCTTTAACATGCAAGCTGTTAAATGATTCATGATAGTAAAACCCTGACACTTGAAAACAAGTTACTTTTTGCCTTTGCCCTGAGATGGATTAGGAAAAGAAACAACAACATTTCTAGGAATTGTTTTAAAGAAATCAGTAAAATATCTGAAGTGCTGCACAGTAGATGAAATACCAGGTATAATTTTGCCCAAAACACTAATATTTCACATTTACTAATAATTTATTTATATTTTACATTTGGATAGGAAAATGTACAGAGTGAGTATGGTCATACACTTAGCCCAGAGGGTCTCCTTTGTTCTCCAGATTTGGAATTGTAGTCTTAGTCGGCCGCCATACAGGAAGCAGATACAGGCAGTACCATTAATATGTCTGCATGTATAGTCCATAAGAGCAATCAGTGATAGAAATCAAATAAATAGTGTGAGCATTATAAATGAGGGCAAGACCATATGGTAGCAACACTGGCTCACATTTTGCAGTGTTCATACATTAGGAATGTGCCACCTAGCCACGGATCTAAGCACTACTGCTGATACAGCAGGCATGTCAGCCCATGCACAGGCAACATACTTCTAGTGCAGAGCATTGGTTTTACAGCAACTGTCACATGTCTGCTTTAGAGCTGCGCAAACAATTGATTTTCAGATCACTGACTGGACCGAAAAATAGGAGAAAATTGTTTCTGGTGATTTAATTTTGAAAATTCGTAATGAAAAGTCATATAAAATAAAAAATTGAAATGTTTTGCATTAAAAGTATCAAAAATATTTGTTTTGGGGGGTGGGGCACTTGAACTGAAATAATTTGATAAATTCAACATGAATGTGCATGTTTTGGTCACTTTCAATCTGCATTTTTGAGCTCCCCCCAAAAAGGTTTCATCCAAAATTCCATACAACTGCCCTGACACTCTGCCTCAACTTGTTCTAAAGGCACTACCTTGAAGCACTGGTTCATTCACCAAGCTCAAGCAACTCTTGGATCACTGGCCTTCTGCCAAGATGACCAATAAGAGCTGACATCAGTTCCGTGGTGGCAGCAGTACCTTTTCAGTACAACTGGAGTAAGACCAACTCACCTCAGATACTGAAAATATAAGACACTGAAAATTTATTATATGGATTTTGTGGAACCAGATTTGAACAAAAAACCTACAGATGAAAGCATCTACATCCCATTACAAAGGCATGACTCGAGAACATTTTTCAATAGAATAAATGCAAAACTCTGAGCCAACAATGTCAGTTTTTGCCCTGACCATCTTTTGCTGTTACTTTTGTATCTTTTTCTGTTACTCTGAAAAGTATAATAGATATTCTCCTTGTTCACCAGGTGTGAAAGGACAGAAATAAAACAGTCAACAACAAAATACATGGAAAAATTCTTTGATAGTTTAAAAATTTAATATTGTTGAAGTGTAAATAGGAACTTAAACTCTGCCAAAAACTTCAATAAGCCATGGATTTTTTTAAAGATGACTATTTTAGACAATATAGTTCTGTTAAACATGATCTTTGTCTCAGTCGTACTAATTAGAAACATCTATTGCAGAATAGAGTGACATAGAAACAAAAAAAAGTCAGTCTCCTCATCTGTAATGTGTTTGATTTATAAAAAGGCTATGATAATCATGACAACTTCATTAACACTGTTACTATTCTCTTCTGTGGCTCAACTGGCTATAGACAGATAATAAACTCTTACAGCCATGTGTTCTACATTGTAATTCATCTGTAGCCAGCAGTGGTGCGGAACAATTTTTATAGTGGAGGTGCCGAAGGCAGAAAGCATATATTTGGGGTGTTTTTACTACTTCAAGCCAGGGGATGTGGCAGCAACCCAACCATCCCTAGTTCTAGCACCTTTGATAGTCACGGTAAGGCCAGCAGAGTGTCCATTCATTTCTATTAACAACATCTCTTAGCTTCTCATTCACTGGTGGTTCTGTGAAACTCTTAGAGAATTAGCAAACATAAAACTTTTTGAATGAAAGTAACCTACCTCCCATACAATATCATCATTTCCATAGAATAGTCCTTCTACTTCAAAAAATACCCTAGAGTCGTGAAAGCCTACAATTACAAGTTACAGCCAATTCACTCCATCTTCACTTACTATGAACTTATGCAAATTATTCAACCTTAACATCACCCATTTTACACATTAAATGTATCTGCAATAAGTCTCAGAAAGAAATGTCCTGTGAGACCAATCAAGTTTAGAAAAAGCACAAAGGCAAGATATTGAAGAGTAGGATGTTTAAAACAGCATTTTACGTTTCAAAAGATTCAGAGTTGTAGCTCAGACCTAA
This sequence comes from Sternotherus odoratus, assembly GCA_032164245.1. Taxonomy (NCBI): domain Eukaryota; kingdom Metazoa; phylum Chordata; order Testudines; family Kinosternidae; genus Sternotherus; species Sternotherus odoratus. Next base: position 36,537,044 of record JAVMKO010000004.1, read on the forward strand.
AACATTCCTAAATTTGTATATTTATCCATACCACAGCCACATCTTTGAGGCTGCCCATTCTTTCCTACATGTTGACAAGCTTTCCCTCCATTTTATCTCTGCCAAGAAGCTCTGGCTCCCATTATCTTCTAATGTAGTATTGTGACAGAGGCCTGGTGACCCACCATCTCCACTCCATTCAGTGTTTTTAGTGGTCAATCTGAAAGAGCCACTCCTTGTTCTGGAGAAGGAGATCCAGATAATTCTTTTTCATGGTCCTTCTTGAGTATTTCTATTCTGCCTCTTTAAAAAATGTCAAAGGCACTCTGGAGCTTAATGTGATTCAAATACAAATACGTAGAAGAATATTGCAAATGAATTGACATGGCTGACAATGGGCATATTTTGTACATTTATCTGTATCTGTACAAAAAGACTAGAAATGTACTGGAATTGGGTTTGGCTTGACCCTACGGAGAGCATCATATGAACACAGCCTCAGTTATCCTCAGAGAAGTGGCAGCCTGATATGGTGTGACTGTAGTTGCCATTTGAAAAGTTATCTATTACTATACAGAAAGATGCTGAGCTTTCCACAGAGTTTCACACACTTTCTATAGAATGATAAATGTAATATGAAAAAAATGTCTTCAGGGCAGGGACCATCTTTTTATTCTGTGTTTGTACAGTGCCTAGCACAGTGGGGCCCTGGGCCATGATCAGAGCTCTTAGGGATTATGATAGTAATACTCTGATCATCCATTCAATTCATCTTCCAGCAAAGGCAGGATTGCTCTCTAATGTATGTGTTCTAGTGTTTTGTCTACTTTTACATTTTCTAGTTTATATTTCTAATCTACAACCTCCCTGACCCCTGCCATATAGTAATTTCTATGCAGCTAAACAAGTAACTAGATTGACATTTGTATGTAATAAATTACTTGCAAGTTCTCAGGGACAGGCACTGTTTCTATTTGTAAGCATAGGCTGCTGAGCGGATTGTCTAAAGCTTGTCAAATAGTAACAGAATTAGACAGCAACTAAATTATTGTTATGTAGGTAGGCAGTGAGCCTGACTCTCTTCTGCCTTGAACCTGATGTACCCAAAGTGGATACCAAACACAAGCATTTTGATACAACAGCAATGACTGACAATACAACAACCTGACTAAATTCTACATTGGTAGCATTTCATATCCACTTTGCACCAGAATAAATGACTCCATGAAGTGCAAGGCAGAATCAAACCCTGAAACTACATTTAACATGAAAACATAAAGTACTCCATAATCCATGTAATGGCATAGAAGGTATTACAAGTTCAGATAGCCACTATTGTGTATTTATTTCTTAATTTTAGAACAGACATATTAAGCCAAATGTTCACAAAAGAAAGGCCTTGAAAAGGCTGCTGTAACAGGCTTACATAAATTCCACAGTGAGTTACTGCAATGCCCCCTAACAAAGAAGACTCCCATCCTTCCTCATTATCTCTCCACAGTAGGAATGATTTTGATTTAAACTTAGATAATAACTAAATTAAAAGAGCCGGCAACGGTTAAGTATGTATAATAGGATCATGTTTTAATTCCGTGAGAGGTTTGTTTGCAGCCGAGCATTCTATTCAACTTACTTAAATAAAAGCAACTGTGTTAATCCAGAGGTTCCAATAATCAAGTAATAATGCCACAAATCTTTCATCTGAGCCACAGAGGGATAGTAACTAAAGCAGATGTCAGTCTGAGGCCGAAGATCCTCCAAGCAGGTCTGGGCAGTAAATGTGTACCACATCTACATTTCTTTCTATCTACCAGGCCAACAGTAAGATTTTTTTTTTTAATCTATAAAACTAATCATTGTAATTCCTCAAAATCTTTAAATAGGTTTAAATAGAAAATTAAAACAGCTATAATAGATAATGCATCTCTTATCTCATTTGTACAATCCTGCTTTGAGTTAGGAAGTCAAATGCTGGAGAACATCTTTATTTAAACATCTGTAAGAACAGATTTAGAGTACAGATATCAAAGTTGTTTTGTTTTTTAACCAAAGCACTACAAGGATAAAATATATTATATTATCTTTTGTCTTCCTCATCTGTTTTGATTATTTTTACTTGCTTCTGTTTTTAATGTGACAAATGGGTGGTAACATGAAATTAACTTGAAATAGGTCAAGCGGTTCTGATAAGCAGCAGGTGACGCCAAATAAAGAAAATAAAAAGATTTCATTTCTCCCCTTTTTGTTAAACTGCATATAATATTATTAAAATGCCTTCTTATAAACAAATGCAAATTTTCAAGATGCAGTGATATCTACTAAAATTCCTTTCATCATATTTTGTATGTATCATTGGAAATTACACAAAATTTGTGAAATTTTTATGGACACTATGTGAGATTCAGTTTACCCAGTCACTTTGTATACTACCTTTTGGGTATGAGGAGGTTAATGTCTCCCTGGGGACTGAGGGGAGTGATGCATAGTTGGATGTCACATACACCTGTCTGGCTCCTAACAAAATATACCATCAACAACTGATTGGAGTCAGCCATGGATGAATGGAGCTCTCTGGAGAGACAATAGAAGATTCAACCACCAGACATTAAGTCTTAATGACTGGGAGCCAAGGCAAGCTGAACATGTGACCGGGGTGGGGGGGGGGGCGACAAAGGGAACAGATATGAATAAACTGTTTTAAGTCTGCTACTGCCCAAGGCAGGGGGACAAAGGATGAGGGAGACTGAGGAAGACAGAGAGGGAACCAAGGAGAATCTGGGAAAGCTGGGAGAATACTGCCAAGTTGGACTCTGACTTCAGCTTAGCTTTACTATTAAACTTTACTCTTAAATACATTACTCAGTAGACCAAAGGTGGGAAAACTATGGCCCACGGGCCACATCTGGCCCACGGGACTGTCCTGCCTGGCCCGGGAGGCTAGCCCCCGGCCCGTCCCCTGCTGTCCCTCTCCCTGCAGGCACATTGCACATAGATAAGGGGTGGAGTCCCAGTGGGGCAGTTAGGGGCAGAGGGTCCCGGGAGGTGGCAGTCAGGGAACAAGGAATGAGGTTGGATGGGTCAGCGGTTCTGACGGGAGGGCAGTCAGGGGCAGGAAGTGGGAGGGAGCAGATAGGGGGCCAGCCTGTTTGAGGAAGGCACAGCCATCGCTACCTACCCCTCCATAGAGTTTTGCAATCCCGATGTGGCCCTCGGGCCAAAAATTTTGCCCACCCCTGCAGGAGACTATTAAACACTGGCTTGTTTTGAAAAATCGGCCTGTATTACTACAAAATATCTACTGGTTGCATCATTCTCATGAGGAATAAAATGGCTAGTAGGTACCAAAACATGTCAGAGCCATGGTTGAGAAACAGGAGTGTTCTAGCCTGAAGGCCCAGTCCCTGAATTATAGAGCCACAGGACTTGCACTTTCCTAAACGATAAGCCTAGAGCCTAACAAGTAATAGGGGATCTCTTCGAAGAAATGGCTGGGGCATCCAACACCCGGCAAATCCATGACAGTTGGCATCACCAACCAAAGCTTTGAGACAACTATTATGCTAATTGTAGGTCTTATTCACAAGAGTGTTAATTACTTCCAATTATACTACAGAGCAGTGTAGTTACACCCATGTAAAACAGGAATAATACAGTGGAGAACTGTATTATCTCTAATGAAACGAGATATATTTAAAATAAAAGATTTTTACACAGATTCCCATCCACATTTTTAAAAGCTGACATGTTATGAACAATTTTTAAAACAAAGACTTTCTTCCTGAACATAATGAGCTCAGATCTGAACAAAGCAAGTTCGGGCCAAGTTTTGTGGGCTCCTTATTCCTAGTTATTTTATGGGTCTAAAAGTTACTGAGACTCAAGCCAAGGAAAAAAAAATTGAGCCTCCAGAGTGAACCTGAATACATAACTCAAGCACCCTCTAGCGCTAACAGTAACAGCATAGTAACAAGCAACAGTAATGGCATAACAAGAAATATCTCCAATCACATTAATTCCACTTAATATATAACATGTGGAGAGGCAACATGGCCTTCCAAAATGTCTCTCTTTGAACACTGAATATTAAAACTTATTCTTTTCTAAGATGATTGTGAATAATCACAGTTTATCACTACTTCAATAAAAGGTTATCTTTGACAGAAACAAATTTTGAGTTGTTTAAAAATCTAGATAAAATAAATGAGGCAGTGTTTGTTTATACTAATTTCCTTTGATCCTCTGATGGAGAGTGAAAAACATTTCTGAAAGTAACTGAAATGGGAAACTTTACCTCCGGTGCATCAACATTTGTGCTATGAGCTGAATCTCAACCAGGGCAAACAGACTGGATTCTCAGATCTAATGAAATGCAGTATGCATTTTGATGAAAAGTCACGTCCCTCAATTACAAAAAAATCATTTTTTTCCAAACAGTGGATTCATTTTTTTTAAAGAAAATCAATTAGGTTTACACCTAAACCTTTTTAGTCAAGAATAGATATATGACTTGAACCCAAGACCAGGACAGCATATTAAAATATTCACTACAGGATGTTTTTTTAGGAAATAAATAGTGTTGGATCACCAGGAGAATATATTTTCAGAAAAAGGGGAAATTATTTTATATATATAAAACTAAAGAACTTCAAGGACTAAGAACATCAAGTACATTTACCACAAGAATCATGTTGTCACCCAGAGGATTCAGCTAACTAAGAAAACACTTCTGAACATTTTGAATTCTGTTTCAGGAATAATGTACAGTTTAAAATATACATGTTTACATTTCTTAGTCATTTATTGATACTTATTTATATTGTGCATAGTGCTAATATGCACAGCACTCTAAATTCATCAATGAATTATGGCATGAATGTTGCTTTTTTGGTGAGTTTTTTTAAAGCATGTTTTCAATTTTTAAGATAATTTTATGCCAGTGAACGTCGTAGGATTGATAGCAGAGGACCCTGAATTCTCGTTTCCCACAGAATGGACATAGCATGAGCAGTGGCAATGAAAGATCCCCAAATATCTGCTAGTGTGCCTCACCCCAGACTGATGCCTTACTTCAGGCAAGAGAGTATTGCAGCCTCCAATCCTTCATGAAACTGCCAAGAATAACAGCAAGTAATTACAACTATAGTTGTGATTTATGCAATGTGGACAAAGGAACAGGATTGAAATAGTTATTTGTTATCCTGTGAGATGCTGTACCTCAAAGTAGCACCCTATAATCCCTCTATTCATCATTAATATATGGTTGTGATATTACATACAAAGCATGGCTTGGAAGATATCATGCGCAAGATCATGATCTGCTGAGACTCATTGTTATATGTATATTGTTAGTGTGTATAAAGTTATGAGATTTTGCTGTATGGTTTTGATTAAAATATGTCATGAGTTTGGGAGTTGCCCACTGCTAGTTCTCCAGTGACAAAGAAGGAGGTGACCCACATGCAGACAGGCATAAAATGATAATTAATCAGGAAAGGGAGAGCTGTGCTCCCAGAGCTTGTAGTTATGTCTCTCATGGAGGTGGGTTTTTGTAGAGCACTGGGAGAGCGCTCTCCCAGCCCTGCGCTGCGACCACAAAGCCACTTTAAAGCCACAGCAGCACTTTAGCATTGCCGGTGTAGACTAGCTCTAAGAGAGATGCGCGAACATCAGACAATGGGGATTGTTCAACTCTATGACTCAGGTACACAAGACCACACATGGGAAATTGCTCTTCTCTGACTCAGTAGGGGCCACCTTACTGGACATGTCTGGGTTAATATTTTCCAGGCACATGAACTGAGGGTAGAAAATAAGGGACAGTGGCATCATGTGACCACCTCTATCCTCCTCTACCCATGCTGAAAGCAACAAGAACACTGGGAAGAAAAAGACTTGAACTGAGGGGACTGGTGCCAGACTGAGAAGGAATGTCAGCCTGTGTATTAAGGACGATTAAGGACAGCAATAGTCGGTGAGATGAGAAAAACTGCTTGATCCAAATACTGCTTAGTATAATAAGATTTAGGATTTAGATTGTGTTCTTATTTTTTATTTTCTTTGGTGACTATCTCCGGGCTTTATGCCTACTACTTATAATCACTATAAAACTATTTTTCTGGGGTTAATAAACTTATTTTAATGTTTTATCTTTACCAGTGAGTTTGTCTGAAGTGCTTGGGAAATCTGCTCAGATTACAAAGGCTGGTGCATGTCCACTCTCCTTTGATGAAGTGGTGAACTAATTAACAAGTTTGCACTGTTCAAAAGGTCTTTACAGTGCAAAATGGTATATTTCTGGGGTGCAAGCTGGGGCCCCCCTCTGAATTCTGGTGGCTGAGGGATAATAGCTCCTGAAGGGGTTTGCTCCTTGTCACTAACGAAATGTTGTGAGAGCTAGACCAGGCTGGAGAGTTAAGGGGGAAAACCAGTTACAGAGTACGCTGGGAATCCTGTCACATACCCATTGAAACAAACTCCCAAGAGATTTTGTAGATTCTCCATCTCTTCATGTCTTCAGATCAAGAGTGGCTGCCTTTCTAGAAGATATGCTTTAGTCACACAGACACACACACACACATTTTTGGGCTCAATACAGTGGTGACTATGAGGAATTTAATGGCCAGTGATATATAGGAGGTCAGATGAGATGATCTAATGGTTTCTTATAGCCTTAAGCTATATACCATTATACAGTGTAATAACTGTATACCATTATACAGTTTTCAAATAAGAATGATGATCTCCCACTACCCACCTAAGTAGGTTTTAAATTAGTCATCTATAAGTGAAAGGTTTCATATACTACTCCAATACTTCTCATATTTTTTTCTCAATCATTACTTGTTAGCAGAGATCAGTCACAGCCATGGTGCTTGTCTCCAAATCTCCTCCCATCTAAGAAATTGTTCACATCTGGTGTTACTTCAACCATTAAAGAGAGGCCTGAGCACCAAAAACTTATATCTGGATTTGAAATCAAATTTGCCAAAGCAGGATGGTTTTGCATCTCATGTGCCGTATATAAATATAATTAAATATTTTTTTAAAAAAGTTGTCACTTCTCTTTTGGATTAAAACTTGGATGCATCTCATGTGCCGTATATAAATATAATCTCATGTGCCGTATATAAATATAATTAAATATTTTTTTAAAAAAGTTGTCACTTCTCTTTTGGATTATAAATATAATTAACTATTTTTTAAAAAAAGTTGTCACTTCTCTTTTGGATTAAAACTTGGATGCATGCAAGTATCAATCCCTCCCCACAACCCAAAATGGTAAAAGAAACCAAAGTGTAGGAGCAGCTGAGACACAGTAGAGAAGATGAAAATTGGACATGTCCTAGCAATATTATTTGTTAGTCACATATTTCAGGTACTGTGAAAGAGAAAAAGAGGGTGGAGGCTTAGGTAAAGTGAGAAGATTAATTATAAAAAATCTGTCCTCCAATAGAGACCAATTAAGAAATAAGAAAAACTGCATGTCCTTTTCAATTTTTTGTGAGGACATTTTTTAAAAACTAAAATGAACATCACGGTACAAAAATGTCTAACTTGTTTGCTGATTAGAGGGACACTACCAGATCAATTCTGTACAAAACCTAAGTTTTTGGCCAAAGCAAACTTTTACAAAACAAGAAGAATATTTTAATTTATTACAATTTCCAAAGTGAACAATTTTAAAACATGTAGCACATGACAGCGCTGTGATAGTTTCTGGCTAGATATCATTTAGAATCAATGGTAAAACATGGTTTGAGCATATTAAAATTCAGAAAGCAAACAAGCAGCAAATGTACCAAAAGGTTAGCTATTTGTTAAAACAGTGTTCATTTAAAATGACCCATAAATTTAAGCCACCATGTCCCGAAGATGATAAGCATATCACAGGTTTATCATTTTTAGTCATTCTTTTTTATATGTACATAGTTACTTCATATGAAAGAAAACCTTGAGTTCATTTTTGAGTGTACATTTTAAGTGTAAAAACTGAGAACAATACAAACCAATGCAAACACAAATGCCTCATAACTGTATTGTATTAAGCAAATGTCTATAAGCTGCACAGATTTATATGTACTGTACTTTTTGTACAACTGTGCGTGAAACAATCTGAGCTGAGACACTTAGCACATTTCTTACAGGTTCAGCCAGAGGGGAGGCTCCTTCTTGGCTCACCTGGTACAGTTGATGCCTCTGAGCCACAAAGGCTTTCCAGCTGAATCTTGACTAAGGATGTATGTAGCAACCAGCCACACCCAGCGGATAGAGGACTCTGCTAACTGGCTAAGTCCGCTTCAGTGTCTGGCCACCAAATGGCAGACACAACCAGCAGCTGCAGCACTCATCTCAATTTATAAGACACCCTTTATTAACACCACATTTTAATACTAAAACAAATTAGGTTTCGATAGAGACAAACATCTGTGTTGTACATTCCTCTTGAGGAGCCCTCTCCCCTCAGTGGCAACATTTATTCTCTCTAAAGTTCTCTTAAAAACACATTGTGTAACCTGGCTTTTGTTCTGCTGCATATAAACATTTCACAGTGCATTTTGAAAGTTGTAGGGCCTGATTCTTACCCACATCAGCCCTTGGACCCCTATCCAGCAAAGCACTTTAAGCACACAAGTAGCACCACTGAGTTCAGTTGCTATTACACGAGGGAAGTGACCCAGAACACAGCCAACCTACAGGTAGGGATCTCAGAACCAATATCTTTGGTTAGGGCCTGCATTGCAGACAACAGTAAATGCTGGGGAGTTCTTATTTAGGTTCTAAATTTATCTAATAGCAGAAACTGATCTGGAGTTTATCTGAACACAGAGCTATTCAACCACCCACCCACTCACCCCACCACCCTACAAATGCTCATTACATGAAAAGTATAGGAAGACAATTCATTCAGGAACAGTTCGAAATAAAGTGAAATGTAAAATTGGCATTTCTGATTCTGTTATTCCAAGATTCAGTCTCCCTCTCACACTTAGGGTGACCAGATGTCCCAATTTATTAGGGACAGTCCCAATTTTGGGGTCTTTTTTCTTATATAAGCTCTTGTTACCCCTCACCCCTGTCCCAATTTTTCACATTTCCTGTCTGGTCACCTACTCACACTACTTATAGCAGGTTAGGAGTATAGCATTCAAAAATAAAGTATAAATAGCCTTATCATACTTAAATCTTTAAAAAGAGCAAAGGCATGCAGCCCCATCCTGCAGATGTTCACATTCTGCTTATTAGCATGAACAATTCCTGAACTGCTCATAGTTGTGTGCATTACCCTCAGTGTATGCAGGATCAGGCCATAATTTGAACAATGCCTGCCTATGTACAGTGGGAATGCTAAAAACTCATCCAGAGATGTTAATGACTCAAGTGGCATCCCCCATTTTAAATACAGGAAATTTCTCTGAAACATTTATCATCTCTAAAACCAAATGAGCCTTTTCATAGACCAGATTTCAATATCCTTCTACCTGCTGAAGAGCACACACTACTCCTTGAGTTGTTGCACTGAAATTCTAGAACCAATAAGATCCACAGAATTGATATTGAAGTCTATGGGGAAACTGGAGTAACCCAAGATGAGTAAAAGTATGAGGATCTGGCCTTGCAGATGCATATTGTATTCCACATCTACACTGGTAGAAGGATCTGGTTTGATATTGAAAATTGGGTGTATTTTATCATTTAATTGGGAGAAGGTAAAGAATTTCATATAACAAAATTACTTATTAATGTAGCAACACAACAGTTGAAATACTCCTGGTTTACCTTGGTCCTTGGGGTTGCATTCATCTACTGTTTCTTTGTTGTATAAATAAAGGCAATAAATTCATTTAGACTGATATTTAATGAAAATGAACTTTCAGCTTTATCTATAATCTTGTCATACTCTCTAAAAATAGTTAAAGCACAGAACTTTCAGTCACTAAATCTTCCACGCAAATATGTAGGAGCAGAGCAACACATTTTAAAGTTACAGGCTAAACTCCCATTGATTTCAATATTGCAGTTTTAGTTCTTAAGTAAGGACCACTTCTGTTTAATCATTCTAGATCTGTCTGACTAATAATCTACTGTAATTATGTCTAACACTAATAACTGTGTAGGGGTCCTGATTGAAGACTAATAAAACCTAATTAAGAAAGATTTCTTGATAATTAAATCCTAATATCTATTAAAGACTAATCTAAGTACCATTTGGGCACAGAAGCTAATTTTGCAGTAAAAGCTGTTTTTAATAATGGGATCCAAGCTGATTTACAGGCAAGAGATTTTTGAAATCTTGTTAAAAATAACTTAAGCTTATGTCTTCAATTCTATGTCATCTGAAAGCCAGTTGTAAGATGCAACCTACATAAACTGCAAGATTCTATAGAGGACACTGCTGCCATTCATGTCATACCAGCATTCTAAAATGTGTGTGCAATTTCATTGGATTCAGAAATCTTTCTAAAGATTTTCTCTGGGGGTGAACTATAAGGACTGACACCGAATTCAATCAAGTCTGATTAATTAGCATGTAAATTTAAATGTCTTTTCCTTATTTTGTGCTCTGCTTTAATGAAGAACACAAATTAAAATATTTCAGCCATCACATTAGACAGTGTTGGATTTTAGCTTAATGTAGGGGAACATATAGTATATCTGCTCCTTCACATTTTCAATGCTACCAATTAAACTGTATACCCTTCTTTCATCCAGGGAGGGATGTGTCTCTTATCAAGAAAGTGGCAACATCTGCTTTCTAAGATGACATCTGCTAGGGAAGTGAAGAAAGCAGAATATAAGCTGCTTAGTCAAATTGTTCATAGATAAAGAATTAATTAATTACAAGGGATGGGAAAGCAACAGATTAGGACCAGCATGTAATTAGCTATGCTTCAGATGCCAAAACACACTGCTTGGGAAATATAATTAATGAGTTAATGAGAGCTCCTGATGACTCTCAGCAGTGCAGAGTGATAAGGGTACTACAATCTGCTTCAAAATGTCTACTGGGCAAAAGTTTAAGGAGCTGGTTTCTGTGCTTGCAATGAGGCTTATTCTGGAGCAGAATGTTTTCCTGCTGTGCCCAAGTCCATTAGAACTGGACTGGCTATATATATATTGAACCACCACTTATGGAATATATAAGCCTCACTCAGTCAAAGTCCATTTCACCAGCAAAAGTTTAGTTTTGTCCAAGTGAAACAGTATAAAAAGATTACATTTTTCAGTACTTGCAGAGATTGCACTGATGAAGAATATAATGTAGTCTAATCCCTCACAAGTTAGGAATTTATTGCAGGACCAATTCAGAAGTCATAGCAACGTACACTATAACATATTTAGCAATAAAAAAAAGAGACTCCAGTTAGTACACTCTCTTGTGCATTTCTTTGTGCCTATGTCCCAGATTCTGAAAAGAAAACCAGGTGGTCAGATCCTGCCACTGCACAGAGTCCTATGGAAACTAAACATTCCTAGTCTAGAATGTTATGTCCATCTTGATTTTAATTCATATCAAAATGCATTAGGACAAAAACTGAAATTTCTGAAATGTTTCAATTCACTTCACTTTTCTTTTGTCTCCAAAATGTTGTTTTCTACTCCATGTCTTGTTTCCCAGAGTCCTTAAAATGCTAGGGAAATTCATTCAAGCTTGAAATTGAATAAGTCCCACATTCAAAATTCCATGCAAAACTACAGCTCATGGGTGTTGTGATAATTTTGGCTCGAGAGAGAATTGTCATATAGAAAGTCTCTCTCTCTCTCTCTCTCTCACACACACACACACACACACAATGTATATATGGCTTAATTTTTGCCAAACTGATTAACAATTTTGGGTGTCCAACTTGCAGCAACTTCAGAAGGCTTGATTTTTAGTGATGGGTACCTAACCTCTGAAAGAAAGCGATGAATACTTGTAGCACCTTAGAGACTAACTAGTTTATTTCAGCATAAGCTTTTGTGAGCTATAGCTCACTTCGTCGGATGCACAGAAGTGAGTTGGCTCTAGGTGTCTGAAGTCGGGCACACACAAAATGGAGGCACTTGAAAAATCACTAGTTATTTTTGCAAATGTAAGTCACATATTTGCATACACACAAAAAGACACAACACCACACAAGTCCAGGTGGGGACTACAGTACTCAGGGAATAATATATATGCTTCTTGTTTGATCACTAGAGGTGACATAGGGATCTTATTGGGTCCTTCATATGTCAGCCAAGTAGGCACATGCCTTTAAAATAGAATTCAGGACAACCACATTAAGATGAGAGTTGGAGGTTGGAATTATAATTATTATATTATATTTACAATTATAGTCTTGGATACATAGCTCATTAAAGTCAATATAGTTTTCTGTTTACTTCAGTTTGATTTGGATCCAGCCCTGTGACTAAAAGAGGAATAAACATCAAATACATAACATGCCCAAACAATATTTAAAATGAAATTTTAAATAACCTATGATGGAAAAAGACAGTGATTACTGCTGTACTTACAAAACAAATTACAATAAGTTTTAATCAGTTTTATTAAACCATAAACATTTTTACATGAAAACTGAAATTATAACATGGGCAGAATCCACCAATTTGTTATTTTTGTATAGAGTCCAAGAATATGAGAGAGGTACATTTTCTAAGTGAAAATAAGTCACTAAATAAACCTAGCCATTGTTTAAAAAAGCCACCAAGCAAGCCATGGGAAATAGAATTATTTTCCTTGAATGTCTTGTCCCTTAAGAAGCTGACATGCAGGGAATTATTCTTTGAGTTTCCTTTGGTATGGAGCACCAACTAATAAACCAAGAGACAATTCAGCTCCAACATATGCTTCCTATCTCCTCAGTCAGCTGTGACATATATTCAGCTTTCAAGTAGTGTGCCATTTCTAGGTTTTGAGCATCTTTCTACCTGAGCAAAGACATCCAAAACTAAGGTCAAGCTGGCCTTAGGAAGAATGCTGTGTTTACACAATCCACCAGCTATGTTAGGTAAGCTCATTTAAATCACTACATGTCAATATGAGGCATCTATGAAGGCTCTCTTTTAGACATTGCCAATCATCCTGGTAATTTGTTTCTGCAATACTGCCCAGAGACAGGATGAGCAGTGTCCTCTGAATGACCATATCCTCTATTGGAGGAGACTACACAAGGATGATCTATGAAAAGAGACTCTTGTATTGGGCAGATAATTCGTCCTTTTCTTGTATTCATCTGCCTCTTTCTATTATTTATACTTCATTCTTTTATTGTTATTTTGTTTGAATGCCACAAAAATAATCTCATACAACAGCAACCATAGCAGAGCATATACTTGTATATGAACTGAGACTATATTGAATTGACAGGATCTGATTGTACATAGTTACTCAGAGCTAGTCTGAATGGATTCATCACAGGTGAAATTGTGGGTCATCAGCATTCAGAAAAATCACTGTGGTTTTGTTGTTGTTTTTTGTTTGATTTTTTTAAACAAAAATGTTTTTTATGTTTTTATGTTTATATTTAACTATTATGCTTAAAGTTGTATTGAACTTTTCAATAGTTGTCTGTGAATTCTGGAAAGTTTATGTTGCAAAAATTGCTACAGAATTCTCTTGCATATCTGCAACTCCTCAGTTATTCTCTTACATTTGCAGGGTAGGATGTAGTAAGAGATCTTTATTCATTGTCCTACCACCTCTTCCCTAATGTGATGTAATGAGCAAGCTTAAAAGCCATTATTCTTATCACACTAATTTAATCCTTGTCATAAGTATAAAGTAGCTTAGAATTACTGTTTTACCTGTGAAGGGTTAACCTGAAGTAACCTGAGAAAGGGAGATGACGTAATCAACCTCAGATCAAAGGGAGTGTTTTTTAGTTTCATTTTCTCCCACTCATGTCTCTCTCTGTCTGTCTGTGCCATTCGCCTGGATGGGAAGAACCACAGCTCTGACCTTTTATATCTTTCTATAATCTTCTAACCAAGTCAAGCCTAGTAGTAAGTGAATTGTAAACTTGAACTGTATCACTTGATAATTGATCCATGGTGTTCCTTGCTGTTAAGCTGTAGCAGAGGGAAAAATTCCAAGGAGGGGGTCAGAAGGTTGAGTGATGTTAAGGGTTTTTCTATTGATTTCTGTACAGTGGGTTTATGCTTTTCTCTTTTTCTTTAATTAAATTCTTGCTTTTAAGACTCTGACTGTTTGTTTCCATTGGAGCGATCCTGGTTTGGATCGGGCATGTCTCACAGAAAATGAGGGTTTGTGGTCTTTGTTCTCGAATCTCTCCCAGGTAAAGGGAGGAGATTTCGGGGGTGTTACAAGGGGGTTCCAATTTACCCTAACCCATGGTTTGGGGGGCTTAAATTGGTGGTGGCAGCATTTTCCAAGCCCAGACATAGGGGAAGTTTATGTTCTGGGGGAAAGTTTTAACCTAAGCTGGTAAAATAAGCTTGGGGGGTGATTTCTTCTTTCATGCGGTGTTCCTACATCTTTACCCTAGAGTTCAGAGTGGGGAGACACACCTTGACAATCCTTTTTAAAAGAAATCATATTTTATATGGTTTTTGCCAGGAATTCTTTGCTATTTTTCACAATCCCCCATTCCTGAAGAAAGACAAGCCTAACATGTTTGAAAACCTCCAGATTCTTACATCTGTTAGCATACTTCTTTGAATACTTCTAATTTCATAACTTTTGTTTATGTGTTGACAAGAAGAAGGTTCCAGAATAGAAGACTGCTGAATTTAATAAAGTATAACTTAGTCCAGAGCTTCAACAGAAAGTTTTTGATGGCATATATATGTGGAGAATGGGGTGGGTGAAAGAAGACGTTGACTGGAATTTGATCAAAGCAAGTGCTTTGGCTATGATCATGGGCATAAACTTATACATGCAAGTTATGTACCTGGAGCCTCTTTGTTCCAATAAATGCCAGAACGTTGCCCAAAAAAAGTGACTATTGCTTTTAAGCCTAAAAAAACCAACAAATCATTGCATATTCTTAGCACCTCTTGAAGACACCCCTAATCATGGCTTCCAAATTCACAACAAAACAAGAGCCTCATTTGTCTAAAATGCAAAAGTCAAATTATTTGTTTGAAATCCTGATGAAGAAAATATTCATATAAAAAAATACATTTTCAGCTCTATCACTGAATATGCTGCCCTCTTCTTCAAAGTCTAAGAATATTTCTTCCTTTATAAAGTGAGTGTGATTTGATAAAATGTCTACTTTACTAACTAATAAAGAACTAAGCATCGTTCAGAACTGTAGCAGTCTCTTATCTAGAGCCAATGGAGGACACAGAAGAAAAGGCAAACTGCTTTCTTCAGCTAAACAGATTCTTTGTATTTTTCATGCTTTCCAAGATTCTTTTTATTTTTCATGCTTTCCATTTCCATTAACATTCTTGGTGTTTTTCATTAGCTAATCATAAGAAAACAGATTTTAGATATGATTTTTCCACCTATAGTTTACTCTTTCTTATGCAGTAACACTTTTGTACACATATATTGTTTTTATTTAAAGTGATCCCAAGGAAAAATTATATAGCCTACTGTCAGGGCTCTCCTTTGAAATATGATCAGTTGAAGTGGACAGAAAACTCAATCCTTTCTAAAGCTATTTTAAAGCAGTTTGACAAAATTTAGTACTGCTCCTTGTGATGTGGTATTCACAATACAAAACCATGAGGATAGGTACTAATTGAAACCCGTATTAAGTAGTCAAATTGACTGAGCATAGATGGACTTTGCAATGCCCTCTAACCCCTGGACATGCAACTTATGTACCTGGACCATCTTTGTTCCAAAATATGCCAGCACTCTGCCAAAAAAAGTCAGTATTACTTTTAAGCCTCCAAAACCAACAAATTATTGCATATTCTTAGCACTTCTTGATGACACCTCTAATCTCTACCTTTCTACCCACATCAAGACTGAGACATATTGACAGAGCAGAGGAGAGAAAGCTTGGACTGTTGATGCCTACGCTGCGCAAGCTCTGTGGATAAGTAAAGGACATCAGCCTTCAGGATAATCAAACCAATACTTCTCAGGAGCAAGTGGGCCCTAGATAGTCTACCAAATTCAGATTGTCATGTGGCTAAATAAGGAAACGTGGGTCCTCTTTCCAGCTCTGCATACACCTAGTGTGATCTTGGGCAAGTCATTAGCCCAGGCTCAAAGCACTGCCATCCGCAAAATGGGACAATCACATTTACATGCCTCACTGGAGCAATGTGCTTAGAGATCTTTAGATGAAAGGTGCTACAGAAGCACAAAAATAAAATTAAAATCAATGTGAACAAAGTACAATGCACCTTTACTTATGCCACACACCCCCATATGTCCCTTCATAACTAAAAGCCTGAGCAATGCTGAATTCTCCAGTGTATCAAACTTTGGCCTTTAGGTTGCCCTAATAAAGCCAACTATCAATTATCCCAAGGAGCTATTATAGCACCCGGGGACAGGTGGGCACAGGAAGGGACAGCCAAGCCTTCATCCCAGGCACAGGAATTGGGGTGACCATTATGTCAACTCCACAGCACCCTCCTTTCTAAGGGATACTCCACTCTCCAGTGCCGCACTAGATATAGGTTATCTTTGTATTACCTCCAGTGCCGCACTAGATATAGGTTATCTTTGTATTACCCACACAGTACGTAGCAACCCCAACACAGGGGAAAATCTTAGGTTATATTTTTATAACAGACACCCAGAATAAATGTAATCACACTACTTTGATAAGGAACGTATTAAAGCATGGTGCAAAATCTTCAGCTCTCCTATACTCAGCACAGGATGCAATTTAGCAATAACCCTTCAGTGATTACATTCAATCCGAGTATAACCCCATTTAAGTCAATAAATTGAGTCTAGAGTCC
This sequence comes from Sternotherus odoratus, assembly GCA_032164245.1. Taxonomy (NCBI): domain Eukaryota; kingdom Metazoa; phylum Chordata; order Testudines; family Kinosternidae; genus Sternotherus; species Sternotherus odoratus. The sequence continues at coordinate 36,553,904 of JAVMKO010000004.1, forward strand.
ATAGAGGAATTTGGCACTGTGTCTTCTCCCACCCCAACCCTCTATAAAAAATCATTAAAATCCAAAGGTTATTTTTCACTCCAGCTTATCTTTTCAAGAGTTCTAAATCACAAAAAGAAATTGACAAAGCCTTGGTTCATTTAGAATGGTTTCATTCTTCTGACATCTTGATCACAGATACCATGATATAGCAACCAATGGCACAGCATAACCATTATTATTATTGTTGGAATTTCATAGTGCCCTCAAGGAATTTTCAAACACAAAAGGTATCAGTGTAGGAGCTCTTAACTAAAAATAGACATACAGAAATTAGTGAGAAGGGATACAGCAAAAGTAGGGCACCCAAGCGCCATCTTGGCCCCATTTTGGCCAAACAAAGGATTGGGTTTTTAAAATGTATTTGTCAGTGTAAGTCATCTGGGCATTTACAGACAGCACGGCAGTTTTCATCTGCCACTAAGTTGAATTTCACATGAATTGCACAAATAGCACCAGTTTAGATAGTGTGCAGAGCACTGGCCAGGATATAAAGACTAATGCAGAGTTTTTAAACTTGTTTCTGGTTCAACAAAAAGTTTGCTGTCATACATTATTTCAGGACATTCTTTTCCATTGCTGTTTACATTTTCTAAGTACTTGAGCCCTGCCCTGTTCCTAATTGTTTACTTTGTTTTCCTAGGGAATTATGTGTGTCCAAAAGCTTCTTATTTTTCATGGAAGACCTAGTGGGAGGCAGGCAATCACACAGCAGTGGCAATTAATAATATATAGACATTATTTACAAATTAGTCTGAGTATGCCACTGACAGAAGAAAATAGAGAACTTTTTAAATCTCTGTAAAATATAAGCATTTTCTCCTCCATGTTTCTTTCACTACTTTTCATATTACTACATTGCATTATGGAAAAATTATGCCCTGCTTCTGCATTTCTTTTGCTTCCAAAACATCCATGATTTTATGATTTTATGTGCAAACAATGCAGATTTTGGTCCTTTAACAATTTTTTTTTTTTTTTTTTTTTTTTTTTTTTTGCAAATAAAGGGGTCAGTCCTTATTTAGCTTGGAAAACATACTGAGGATAATTGCTTTAGATTAATTTAGATTAATCTACTTTAGATTAATTGTGGCCAAAGAAATACTTGTGTCTAAAACATTTAAAGAGTAAGGTGTATTTTTTTGTAAAAAAAATGTACCATAGTTTTCAGTTATGCACTCACAATCTATAATTGATTGAAAGAAAAAGGATTGCATTTAAAGGGTCATCTTTATGCTCTGAATTCATGTTACAGCAGCATCTTCTGAATGGATACTAGAGAAGTGGAGGAAAACTAATGAGTTGGGCAACTTGAGCCTTTTTAAAAGACAGAATTTAAAAGAAGAGGAAAAGGGTAAAAGTGGGAAAGTCATAATACCCATAGATCAGTTAAAAGCAGTGCAGATGAGATCTGAAATATCTGATGATGCAGAATAGGAACAGAATGAAGAAACACCACTCTCCCAATCTGAATATGGTCCAGTTACTTAACCAAAGGTCCTGAAGGCACTGAACAATGTTTATGCCAACACATGCAGGTTGACCCCTGGTATCTGGCCGTGCAAATGAGGAATAAGGAACATCTGAATCATTTGTGCAGAGACTATCTGTAACTCCCATAGAGAAAAGAATCTACTTGTGATCTTGAACCACAAGTAGTGGGGAAAAAGATCATTGTTAATCAAAAAATCATCACTGAACACCCAGTATTATACCTCACTGACTCCCCATACTGAGCAAAGTGGTACAGAAAATAGTAGCAAATCTGTCTTAGCAGCACCTGTGCTCCACCAGCATCTAGGCCTTGTCCTCATTTCAAAAAATAAATAAATAAATAAATAAAGAGGCTAATTCAAGTTAGCCATGTCATAGCTGCCATGGTCTTTACCTTGACATGCTAACTTTTACAAATACTATTATTATAAATATTACAAACCTTCTCATCTCCCCTAACATTTTAACTTTAGTTAGTTAACGTGTTAAAAACACACCTTTTATTGTTAAGACCCTTCCTAGTGAGCCTTCAGACTTGCATACAGCACAGGTAATCAATCTTATCCTAGGCAAAGACAAAGGTCAAATGTCTTTGCAGACAGTACTAGACTTATCAACAGTTCTTGATATAGTTCCCCACAAAGGTGCTACTGGCTGACATGTGCAAAGAGGTAGAGAATTTAAAGACAAGTTAAACTTGCTTTCTTCATTTTTTTCAGGCAGATCCCAAAAGCTCACAATCAGCAACAGTTCCTGCTCCCTGAAAGTTCACATATGAATGATCACAGAAATTTTGATCATATCCCCTCTCCTACTCAACATCCATGCCAGAATCTAGAGGAAATCATATTGTTGACATTTGATCCCATGGCACTAGTACTAACATTGAGTTTTAGATTGTAAAAAACAGCAAACAATAACATTCTTTAAATGTGATTGCCAAAGAATTAACTCCTGGACAAAGTTTCTTAGAACCACATTGCCCAAGCAGTGGGGTTAATCCTGTTCATGGGTGAAACTCTCATTATAGAAAAGGAGGGACTATATATTGAAAAGAGAAGATGAGATAACATTTCACTATACCATGGGCTGAAAAAATTCCCTTCCTACCTCCTCCCTAAGTAAAGTAGCAGGCATGTAACATTTTGTTAGCAGGCATTTTGTGCCCGGAGCAGCAGCAAGAGTGCATGCACACAAATTTACACATTGTGTCCCTGTTTTGTAGGCAGAAAACACTTCAGAACCAGTTCTGCACTCCGTCACACTGGTGTAACTCCTCTGAAGCCAATGTAGTTACATCAGTGTAAAATTTGTTATTATTAATACCAGATAAGACTTTTATATATTACTAGCGAAAATACCCGGCGTTGCTCGGGTCCATCGGAGGTGGGGAGGGGGCAGAGAGCTGAGCGAGTGCGGGGTCCGTTGGAGGGGGGAGGGGGCAGAGAGAAAACCTGACACCACCACCTCACCCCCCCCCACCCAAGCCTAACACCCCCACCTCACTTACCCCTCGACCAACCCTGACTCACATTTTCACCCCCCCACCCAAACCCAACACCCCCATGTCACCCCCTACCAACCCCAACCCCCCCTGACCAACACCCACACCTCACCCCCTGTAGACCAAACCTGACACACCCACCTCACTTCCCCCCCAACCAAACCCGACACCCCTACCTACCACCACAAACAAACCTGACACCCCCAGCTCACTTACCCCTCGACCAACCCCGAACCACCTCCTCACCCCCCCAACCAACCCCAACACCCACACCTCACCCCTCACCCACCCCGACACCTTCCCACCCCCCCAGACCAAAGCCAACACCCCCGGCTCACTTACCCCACCGACCAAACCCGACACCCCCACCTCACCCCTGACCAACCCCGACACCCCCACCTCATCCCCCAACCAAACCCGACACCCCTACTTCACTTACCCTCTGACCAAACCCAACTTGGGTCCGTCGGAGGTGGTGAGGGGGCAGAGAGCTGAGCGAGTGCGGGGTCCGTTGGAGGGGGGAGGGGGCAGAGAGCTGAGCGAATGCAGGGTCCGTTGGAGGGGGGTATTATGACATCATAACTATGTCACAGAGAACAGCAGCTGCCCAGCTGATGTGATTGGCCTTTAAATAATTTCACCCCTGGGGGGCGTTAGAGGTGAGATTTGAAAAATTTTCGACTCTTACCCTGATTAGGACCCTAAGACCTATAACTGTACCAAATTTCAAGTCTCTAGCTCAAACGGTGTGGAAGGAGTAAGTGCACATACATACACACATACATACATGCATACATACACGCATACACCATTTGACTTTTATATATATAGATTTGTATTACCATAGTGCCTAGAAGCCTTAGTCAAGAACTAGGAGCCCATTGTGTTGGGTTCTGTACAAAACACAGAACCAACAAACACTCCATGTCCCAATGAGCTCTCAATTTAAATATAAGACAAGAGACAACAGAAAGATACAGACAGGGTATTCTAAGGAAACAATGAGACAATATTGATCAGCATGATAATCACACCAGTAGCCCAACAAAGTATTTTGTAGGCATCACAGCAAAGGAGATTTTTAAAGAGGATTTTGAAAGAGAACAAAAAAGTAGCTTTGTGGATGTTTACAGGGAGCTCTTCCAAAGCATGAAGGGTACCTTTTACAATGGAAAGAACTGGACAAATGTTAGCAGAAATAATCTTCCTATGGAATAGAGAAAATGAAGCACAGAAGACCTGATTCCTCTCTGCTCTACTCCTTGTGAAAACATGTACAGCTGTACACAGGGCATGTACAATGCTACCAGATCAGAATGACAGCATTTTACTCCTACCCTAATGATTTTGCAAAGTGCAAGGAATTAAGGAACAAGGCCCCCAGGACATATGTGGTTTGCCCAAGGTCACACAGCAAGTCAATGGCAGAACTGAGATGAGTTCCCTACTCCTGGTGCTCTGCTAAGCAAAAGAATATGCTCCCTCAGGGGCTCCAGCCCCCAGAACCTTTAATCTGGAACTCTTCCCCGGCACTTCTGAAAGAAAAAAATTCAGCCTCCTTGCTGGGGATGAAACTTTTTTATGATCGTTAGTCTGATCCCCACAGGCCTGTTTATACTGTAGCTTTTCCCTCTTCAGTCAGAGGAAACAATAAAATAGTATTTTAGAGTTTGGCAAATACCTAATAACTTCCTGGGACACACAATATACAGTACATGAACTGAGAAAAACTTTTGATCATTATCTTGGGAACAACACAACATAAGAGAGCATGAAGTTTATTCTTATGCGAGCCATTTCCTGACACAACTGTTCCAAGAGCTCAGCATCTATTCGCTGGGATAATTGTGACAGCTGGATACTGTACTAATGTATATATATATATATATATATATAGTCATATATACTCCCCATTTTCCTTTACCAGAAGAGACGTGAATGTGTGTGACTCCTAAGGAAAAAGTAATTTAGTTCTCTGGATGTCCCGCCATGAAAAGATATTACATTTACAGTGCAAAGACTTCAGTTAATCTAGGATAAAGATAAAATTGAAGAGGAGAGTAGTCACTCTAGAGGGTGAACAACCATAATTTAGAAATATGGTCATTTGTATTATTAAACTGCTTAAAAACATATGGACAGACTTCTATAAACAGCCTATTAGCTCGTTCTTACCTCTCCTGTGCCACCTAGTGTTTTCAAGCTGTTACTGAGAATTTAACACTTTCTAAAGAATTCAGCTGACCATTTAGCCTTCTTGTACAGTCAAGAATGGGCAAATAAAGAAACAAACAAATTAAAAAAAAAATCTCAGAGGGGAGCCGAAGCAATGAAAGAGTTGAAAACGAACAGTGGTTTAAACCCTAATGTTGTTTGGCTAGTATACTTTAAATAGGAAACTCTAATACACACATATTGAGACACTGCATAATAAAACCAGGAAGTCTCAGAGTTCTGTGCAGCACAATGCAAGCAGAATTCCAGCCTACACATCTGTTTGGAAAAAGGCAGAGACACAGTGAGGACTCAAACACAACTATCTTCCAGTATTTATGTTTCCACATTTTTGCCTGAATTGTATTTTGGGTTTGGGTACCTCATCTTGTCAAAACAGACACTAATTGCCATGGCTGCAGCAGCTACTGCATACATCATTCCCCAGAATGAACCCTGTGGATACAGCCTGTCAGCCCTTTCACTAAAATCATGTGCTGTTCCCATGGTGCATGGTTAGAGAACCCTTCCTTCCATCAAACTGCAGGTTACTTGACATACCAGTATGTGGAACCTGGCTGTTAATTTTGTCTTTGAAATTCCTGACACAAGTAATGACCCAAAAAAAAACCCCATGGCTGTTTTAAATATATGGAGATATACCTATCTCCTAGAACTGGAAATACCTTGAGAGGTAATCGAGTCCAGTCCCCTGCCTACACTAGAAGGACCAAGTACTGTCCCCCGACAGATTTTTTGCCCCAGATCCCTAAATGGCCCCCTCAAGGATTGAACTCACAACCCTGGGTTTTGACATGCTAGATTACTGGTACACACAGATACTATCACTGCTGGCTCAGTATTTTTCAAGTGTACCACGAAGCTGCCTACCTTCATAGTGACAAAGGGCTGGTCTTCACTAGGGGTGGGGATCGGCTAAAGATACGCAACTTCAGCTACGTTAATAACATAGCTGAAGTCGGCGTATGTACAGCCGACTTATCTGCCATCCTCATGGCGTCGGCAGTCGGCTGCGCGCTCCCCCGTCGACTCCAGCTTGCGCCTTGCGTCAAGCTGAACTTACCGGAGTGGACGGGGAACCGCGGGCAATTGATTTCTCGTGTCTTAACCAGACGCAAGATATCGATCGCTAAAAGTGCGATGGCTACCCGCCGATTCGGCGGGTAGTGAAAACATACCCAAAGAAGCAGCAAGTTTTATCAAGAGCTGTAAGAGTGTGGAGATCCACCTGCCAAGCAAGTCCTTTTTGTCTAAAATTTAAGAAACGCTTCAAGTTCTCAAGACAGTGGTGAATTCTGGAAGATAGAAGAATAAAGCTACCCACTTGGGAAGAAGACAGATACAATGTTGACAAGCTCTCCTGATTTTATTATGAACACAGCCTGTTGAAAAAGCAGGATTTCTGTCCCATGGGAAGTTTGATATTGTTCCAGATCAGGATGAAAAGTTGAAAGATCAATTTTCCTTTTTCAGAATAGAAAGCTCCAAAATATTTAGATTCAGAAATTGAACATTCTCAAATGGCTGATCAAAACAGTGACATTCTTAAATAATTTTTTTTTTGCAGTTTGTTCACATTTTCTTTCAGCTCAATTCAACATGAATCTGTCTTCACTCGACCTGCTGCAGTGCATGATGGGAGTTGTAATTCAGACTATTGTCTGGGAGGGGAGCCTGGCCCACAGAGAATGAGAGCATGAAACACCTGAAATATAATTCCCACGAGGCACTGTAGCAGCTCCCAGGCAGACACAGATTAAATGTCAGACCAAGCCAAATTAAAACATTGCAGTTCAACAAACCAAAAGGTTTGCATTCAGTTTGATCTGACTCAAAATAAAAATATTTCATTTTTGATTTTCCCAACACAAAATCAAAACCATTTGGCAAAATCAAAAAGACATTAACAGAAAATTCCTGTCCAGCTCAAGCACAGGTCTCATATCTGATGTTATTCTTAAAACCCCTGCAATTGGAAGCATATAATTACATAAGAATCTCATCTTTCACTTTAAAAAAATAAGTTCTTAGCCCTCACGGCAGCAGGAAAAAAAAGCTGAAAACATTGTTCAAATATACTCTAAAAACTCAGAAAGCAGGAGGCAAATAAAAAGAAACCAACACTTAATCCTTTCACATCACTATTTTCATTATTTTGGGGATTAAGGGGAGGTCAGTATGGCCTGCACCCCATATTCTTCACACTATTATTATGATATGATTATAGCATAATTATGATGTGTTTTGTGCAAGACAGGTTATGTAAGAGGTCATTGGAAAAGTTAAGATAATCATATTCAGCCAATCATATTTGTATGCATTTTTGCATCTGAAGTTATAAATATTGATTAGGGATCTGTACTTCAAATGTTTTTTTTCTCGAGAACTCCTACCGCCAGCTGTTCAGGTACAACGATGAAGAAGCCAAACAGTGCGGATGTCTCATCAACAAAGACAATGGACCCTAGAAGAACTTAACCTTCCTGTAAATGTTCCAGACAGTCTGTAAGTAATGGCTGCTATGACTCAGCCAGGTATGTAACCAGGCCACATGACTCTGGACTCCATCTTGGGATGTCTGTATTTTTCCACAAACTGGTCTGGGAACCAAGTTTAAAACAAAAAGTTCCTGCAATATGCTAAAGCAGGGGTTCTCAAACTTGGGGTTGGGACCCCTCATGGGGTCACAAGGTTATTACATGGGAGGGTTGCAAGCTGTCAACCTCCACCCCAAACCCTGCTTTGCCTCCAGCATTTATAATGATGTTAAATATATTAAAAGTGTCTTAATTTATGGGGGGGGGGGGGGAGTTGCACACAAAGGCTTGCTATGTGAAAGGGGTCACCAGTACAAACGTTTGAGAACCACTGTGCTAAAGCTATATAAGGCAGGGAGTGACATTGGCTGTTGTTCTTCACTCCCCACACAAGAGGACTCCTAGAAACACCTGAGGAATAAAGACTGAACTTGGGGAAGTACTGGACCCAGGCTAAAGGGATTTCTAGCCTGTGTATGAAATGCAGCTTGTACCTTAAGAATCTGAAAGCCTGCTTGTACCATCACTCAGAATGAGAAACTGCTAATTCATATCCAATCTATCCAGTATGCTAAGATTAGTTTGCATTTTTGTTCATTTGCTAGGTAATCTGCTTTGATATGTTTGTTCTTCCTTATAATCACTTTAAAACTGTCTTTTGTAGTTAATAAACTTGTTTTATGTTTTAATTTAAACCAAGTTGTGCCTTTAAGTGAAGTGTCTGGGTGGAAATCTCAGCTAGGTTTAGCACAGGCTTGTTGCATTTCCTCTCCACATTGAGGGTGAGATGAACTGGTTAATAAATTCATAGTGGTTGGGGGCAAGAGGGTAGAGCTCTGGAGTCCTAGGCTGAGAAGCTCGTGATTATTTTGACTGTAGCCTCTCTCGTTTGTTTATGCAGTGGCTGTTCAGAGAGCCTGCATGTAACTGCAGCTGGGTGTCCCCCTACCTGTATGAATGCTGGAGGAAGTGTAGGACTGGAAGCCCTGGCTGGTTGGTCAGAGGGCTCAGTGATACCTCAGTTCCAGGTGGCACCCCAGGGGGAACTGGTCACGGTCAGGATTTTTGACTTCCTGGTGTTGGCAATACTGAAATACTGCATTCTCTCTCAAACCTCTCAAGGTCTTTTCTAAACCAGGATATTTTTGCTAAAATTTCCCATGGTTCCTAGCACCATTTCATTTCCACCAGAACAAGCAACAGTGGAAACTCTAGTCAGCCTTTGACATTTAAGCACCATGTCCTCTAACCCTGCTCAGAGAGAAGACATCAACCATTTGCAGCTTTCCTATACTAAATCTCCCAAATTTGCTACCAAATAGTGAATCTGAAATGCTGGTAGCAATCATGGGAAATTTTGAGACTATCAGGATTTATTTGTTAAATTTTTCCTTCAGGAAATTGAAACAGATTGGTTTTTTAAAGAGATGTATGGTTTCAATGAAATTTTCATCAGGAGGATTTCTCAATCCAGGATGAAATTTCTGATCAAAACCAAGAGAGACAGTTTCCCAGAATAACCAATAGTTCTGTTGTTAGGCCACTCACCTGGGATGTGGGAGACCCAGATTCTAGTCCCAGTTTTGAAGCAAAATGTCTGGTACAAATATATCTAAATGGAAGTGCCTTAATCACTGGTCTAGATGGAATCCTTCAGTACCTCTTTTTCTTTTCAGTTTTACAGGATAGCTGGAAGTGAGCTTTTGAGTTCTTCTAGAGCATCTGATTGATTCACTGTGCCTCTAATTCCTTCAGTTTATGTCAATTTTTCGGGTCAGCAACATTTTTTTCTGTGCCTGTTCTGTGCTTAGCTTTAGTATTTATAGCTAGATACAAATAGATATGAGGTAGTAATTACAAGAAGTAACTAAGGAGACTGAGTACCCACACCCTAATCACTAATCACTGCAGGCTACAGGAGTTTTAGCATCTCTAATAATAAGGCAAAAAGCACGTGTGTTAAGGCAAAGAGTACTCAGTGTGACTCCTGACTCCAATCTCACCCCACAAAAATCCTTAACATGAGTGTAGTGGTATTTCTTTTATCTCAAATTGTCTGGCCCATGGGGGGATGCAAAATGGCTCAGTTTACAGGAGTTCAAAGCAATGTACATGCCCTTCATATCTTAATGGGACACCGTGCCAGTGTGGTCATGAGCATCTCATTCGAGCAAGGCTCTAGTGTATCTCTGGAAAAATGAAAGCAAATTATTTTCAGTTGTTTGAGAGAGAGCTTGGCACTTAGCTGCAGTCTGTGTCTTAAGGAGAGAATTTTAGAATACGAGTTTCATAGAAGGCCAGACACAGGGATGAGCTTGTTCAGCTGGCATTCTACATCATGTTAGTCCCTTTTATGCCCTTTATAAATTACAGTGTTTGCACAGGAGAGTGAGTTTCTGTTGTATGAATTATGTGAAAAGAGTTTTCAGGAGTGATATGAAGGCAAAGAGGGAAGTAAACATCGCATACAAGATCAGGGAGGAAAATCCGGCATAGAAGTTAACATGGGAGAAGGAACAGAAGCATATTTAGATGAAGTGAATCAAAGCTGCGTGAAGCTAAGTAAAACTGCAAGAGCCTGAAGAGGAGAGTGCAAGTGATTAGCAACTGTTATTTTTACAGCATCCAAAATTATACTGGATGTTTCACAAAAACATGAAAGAGAACAAGGCCCTTCGGGAATAACACTGGGCTGCTTACATGAGATATAGCGATGATAAGAGCTGAAAGTTGCGGGTAGTAATATTTCTCAGCTGCTAAATCTCTGAGATTTCAAAAAAAATTCCTGTTCAACACTGGAACAAAAATGTGTAAATTGTTTTTCACACATAAAACAGGGAGTAGGGAAGAGAAAACAAAAGACCCCAGACTAACTAATAGTCTGATGGTTAGGGCACTTACCACCTGGGATGTGGGGCAGCCAGGTTCATATCCCTAGTCTGAAAAAGGCAGAATGATTATGGATCACACCTAAGATAAGAGACCCAGATTCAAGTGCCTCATCTTAATCAGGCTTCAGAAGGTGAGTGCCCTAATCACAGAGCTATTGGCTATTCCAGTGTGTGTTTTTCCATTCCAAACCAAACCACAGGAGCTTTCCTAACAAAAGTTGTAAAAAACAAACAAACAAACAAAAAACTGTCAAGTTTCCACAAAAAGTTTTAACTTTGAGGAATCAGCATTTTCCAACCAAAAAAATCCTGACCAGTCCTAGAGATGCCTAGTAGGTATGAGAGCTATCCAGAGCTTTAAGAGCAAGGAATTTCAATTTCATGTGGAAGGAAAAGTTGAAGCAGCACAGAGACTAATACCAGATGAGATCAAAGATACTATAAATCAGCAGAAAACTGTAGAAGTGGCTATATTTCATGACTATTCATTCACCTTTCAGCAGAGCGACTTGATAGTAAATACATTTATAGAAGTAAAAATCAGTATTGTAGGTCTTTTGGCTGACCTCATCCCACTGTCTATTAGAAAAATTGCTACTTCACTACTCCAAACAGTCACAATAGTTTAGCAACACAAATATGCTCTATTGCTATTGAGCTAACACCCAAGATTCTTACTGTGCCCACAGATTTCCCCATCTGCAATATTTAGCAGAAACATTAACATTCCATAATTTCTTACAGGTGTCAGGTCTGTGTGTGCACTACTTTTGCATTGACTGTAATATTAAGCAAGCATGCAGCAACTATAAGATGAATACACAGGTCCAGACCATTCCTCCTTTGCACTGCTCTGAATAGGCAGTTAATTTTAAGAACCCCAATAAAGATACTACGTTTTTAAGGAACAAATCCCCACTCAGCCTCTGTGGACTTCCATGCTTCAACATTATATGGAATCTGTTGGAATGGAACAGCATGCAGCAAACTCATGCAGTTATCTGCACCCTTTGTGCACTGGAGGGCTGTGCTCTATGAAAAACCACCTATCCCAGCGTGTGTGGGTGTATGGAGAAGGGGTGAGTTCAAGGCCAGTGGATCCACTGGCGGACTTCCAACACAAAGCAGGAACACAGGCAAATCAGAGACTGTGAATGTGAGATGGGTGATGAACGAGGAGAACACAGTCTCTTCTCCCATGAGTACTGCAAGAGCCCTCTTATTTTGTGCCTGACTATTTGGGCTCATCCCAGGGACCAGCAAAGATTCCCAAGTAATTCTGGACCAGTATTTCTGAAATTTCAGCACAAAGTGGGGATCGATCTCATTTAACCCAGCAAGTATTCAAATACATCAAAAGCCTTTAAGGAGATGAAAATACGTCTGGACTGAATCTGTACTAAGATGTATGAATGCTCTTGGGAGAGATGAGCTGTGCAGATCTTCAGAGATTCTCCCTATGCTCTATGGTGCTGTTGATAACTGCAGCTCCTATAGAAGGATGGGAGGAGGAGGCAGAAAGCAACTCTCAACTGTGTAGTGTGAGAGAGGTAGAAATCATCATTGAATAAACTGTTAAACTCAAATATTGTTTATTCTCACCTTAAACTTCTTGTGAGAAAGAGTTTCTGCAAGTGGAAAACTGGCATTCCAATTTCCCAGAACCCACCCCTTCTCCATACTTCTTCTTCCACTGTGAAAAGATGTTTTCTCTGATTAAAATTGCAAAAATAATCACACTTAGTCTAACTTTTGAGCAATTAATTCTGCTACTGGGCTGCCTGTTCATTTTATGATCCACTTGTAGCTCATTTGGAAAACATATTTTTGCCATCAAAATTTCTTGCAGCATTGAAATGTTTTGCTGAGAGGTTGTACTGCATTCATAGGCAAGAGCAGTGAAGTAGCAATTTTATTAATGGAAGATAGTGGTATGAAGTCAATCAAAAAAGCTACAAAACTGTACATCAGGTCACTGTGCTGGAAGGAGAACAAATAGACTACTGCTCTTTGGTGATTCACAGCATCTTTGCATTGTATTGGTCTCTATGCTGCCTCCATATCTCCTTCTACATGAAATTCATACACCTAGCCCTTGCTTTTAAAGCTCCTCTTAACTCTCCTGCCCACATATCATCACTACAGCTGGTCAGGAAATTTACAAAATGTTTTTGTCAGAAAATGCTGATTTGTCAGAGTTGAAACTTTCTGTAGATACAACAGTTTTGACAGAACTTTTGTTATGAAGGCTCCTCATGTCCGGCATGGATTTGTTGTTGGTAATATTCCTGGAATAAAATAGGCTTAGGTTGTACACCATGGTTGCTTTGCCCTAATTACAATAGAAAAGTACAAGAATAGCAGCTGTGTTAATCTGTATTTGTAAAGAATGTGAGGAATACTTGTAGCATCTTAGAGACCAACTAGTTTATTTCAGCATAAGCTTTCATAAGCTATAGCTCACTTCATCAGATGCATCAAGGTGCTACAAGTATTCGTCGCTTTCTTAATAGAAAAGTATTCCCTCTGTCTTATATATTGTACATTAGTTTCATGTTCTCAGTTTTTTATTCCTACAAATACATGCAAGATTCCTACTATGTGGAGTGATTTCTATTTAAAAGGAAACAATTTTTATCTCCCGGCAACATTACATTCCAGGATTCAGAAAATATTGCATCATCACTGACACAGCCCCTGCCTGGGGTATCTTCAGCATCAGTCTGAGGCATAACCAGTGCACCTGCCTCAGTTTCTGCCTCAGTTATTTCCGGAACTAGTCTAAACATTTTTTTGCATATAAATGGCCCTTGTGGGGCTAACTGATTACAAAAGAAAGCCAGGTTAAAATAAACCATAACAAATTAAGTCCCGGTAGTCTATCAAAGTACAGCTCTGGCATCTCTCATGACACAGCATTTCTCACCAGGCTCAGCTCCCAGGCATTGCTCTAGCATCTCTTACCACTCCTCAACACTTTCTGACCCTCAGGCAACTCTCCGTGACTCCTTCTCTCTCTTCTACACAGGCAACTACCAATGCCACAACTCTCACTCTCAGGCAGCTCTCACCTACCCTTTTCCAGACTGATTCCATCTGCACTCTAAGGCAGCTCTGACTCACCATCTGTTGCTCTCCTGTAGGTCCAGGTGCCCTCTTTTAAGTCTAATTGGGATCAGTTGACAAGTTATAGGTGCATTGGCCTCTTTTCTTTCCCTTAGGAGATCTGCCTGGATCAGTCTTCCCCAATCCCTGGTCCTAACCAGCTTTCTTTCAAGAGACTCACATCTGCTCTCCCTCTGCCTGCACCAGCACATTCTTTCCTTTTCCTCCAAACTGAGCAGGACTCTTCTTTTTAGCGCCTCCTTGGAAGCCTATATCCTGCTCCAGATGTCTTAATTTGTCCTAATTAACCCTTCTCTGACTTGCATGGAAGTTGTTGTGCCCAGTTACAATTACCAGTATCATGAAGAGGTGAATATTACCTTTTTTAACACAACCCACCATACCTAATTTTGCACTTTACAACAATCTTATACCAGTGTTTCTGTGTGCTCAATTAGAGTTTGGTCCAAAATCCATCAAAATCAATGCAAATAGTATTGAATATAATAAACAACAGATTAAACCCTTACTGAACAGTTGACATCATTTCATTATACACCATCTATTTACCTTTTTAAACTTCCACATTCTACTATATGTGGTAAAATGTATATTTGCTGTGTAAAAAAACCAACCTGTTCACTGCACTATGGTTTTGACTAAATATTACTAGAAATACTAACACAATTTTTAAACTACCCAAGTTTGAACAATGTGAAAGTAAATTATTTTTGTATAATTTTTCCCTAAAAAATAGCACAAGAAAATAACCAAAGAGTCAGACATAAACAGAGTGGACTGACAGATATTAGTGAGGTTGATGTGTGTACCACAATATTTTTTAAACAGGGGCTGGTTAATCAAAAGAAAGATTCAGATTGAAATGTTTTTAGTAGCTCTCTGAAATGATACCAAAGGGATTAAAAGTGCATTCTGGGAAGCTAAAAATGAACAACAAAGAAAGGAAAATCCATAACTGCATCCTCCTATTTTATTTTGCAGGAATGCTGCTTTCTCCACAAGCAAAAGATCATCAGAACCCCTGTGCAATTTACACTTGGTAGTAAATATCTAAACAAGGCAAACAGCTACAGAATGCTAAAGGTACCTGATTCATTTGATGGTGTTTATTTCTAAGTAATTAAATGGGGAAGCCAATGGGAAAAGATTAAGTGAGAGAAGAGTGGAGCAGTGTGTGGTCTTCTCAACACATGTGTGTCCAGTTAACTCAAAGTCTCACTTTCTATTTGCTGAGATTTTCCATTAATTCATTTATCTAGACAAGCTTCAAGGCCTCTTATTTTAAATTAAAATTTTTGAAACCAAAAGCAATGAGTAGTCTGATCCAGGTTTGACTTTACCTTGAGTTCTGCTTCCAAGGTTCATTTCTCCTATAAGTAATATGATGACCAGACACATCAGGAGCCTTTGTCAAAATTTTCCACAGCCTTGTTAGTATTAGTTTATCTGAAAGATGACTGTCTGAGTTTTGTTTTGGGAAGCTGTCCAGCAATTATTTATCATGTAAGCCCTGAAAACAATTACTTATATGGGAAGTCATAACTCGTGCGAGTTGTCCCACTGAAGTAAATTATTAATATTCACTTAAATAAAGTTTACTTTTATGCGATTTACAGAATTGGACCCTAATATTGACATCAACTATTCAGTGATAAGGAACAAATGACAAATTTGTACTAAAAGCCAACTCACACTGTAGGTTTACATTCAAATTTTCACAAAATGTTTTAAATTAATTATCTCATCCTGCCTATCCCTCTGCTAGCCAACATGTCCAATTCCTCCTAATCCGTTGATCCTCTGGTGCACAACAATCTACTGAAATATAACAAAAAACACAGCAATATGTAACAACGATCCAAGATTGCTCATAGTAATGTTCACATGGAATGATAGTCAACCATTTTTAAGACATTGTAACTGCTGTTCTAATAGGAAGTCATAAAACACAAGAAAGGAACTTAAATTTCTGAAAGATAATTTGATTCTTCCCGCATAAATCTTACCAAACATAATTCATACCAAACTGTGGAATTTTCCACACATAAGGAGGCTTACCAACGGACAGTCTTGCAAACCAAGATTTGAGGACTTTAATAGCTCAGATATAGGGGAGAGGTATATTGCAGGAATGTGATGGGTAAAATTCTGTGGCCTGCATTGTGCAGGAGGTCAGACTAGAGGATCATAATGGTCCCTTCTGGCCTTAAAGTCTATGAGTCTATAAACCATATAAAACACAACATTCATTTCTTTGATTCTGAGTGACTCTTCCTTTTCAGCTCTTACTCACATGGAGCTTTGGTGGCCAACCACATCCTGTGAACAGCAAATAATCAAAGTGAATGGTTAAATAGCCCACAAACTAAACTTTGTTTGCATAAATTGCTGTAGTGGGGTGGCTGCCCCACGCCTGCAGAACAGGGGGTTAAAAACAGCTCTGAAGAGGGCTGTGGCTGGCAAAGGCTGATTGGGGAAGTAGCCACAGCTGGGGCCATGACACAATCAGGCCACAGTTGGCCCTATAAGAGAACTATGGGCCAGAAGCTGGGGGCGTCTCAGTCCAGCCCTAGAGGGAGAAGGGCTAGCTGTCTGCAGGGAAGGTACCTGAACTGGAGCAGTGCTGGGAAATAGGGCAAGAGAACAGGGGAGCTCCAGCCTGGTAAAACCCCCAGGCTGCAGGCCTTGTCAAAGGCCCAAAAAGGTACTGGAGCTACAGAGGTGCAGCCAGAATTAGGCAAAGGCAGATGGTCCAACCTCCTTGCCGATGATGAGTGGCCATTACAGACTGCAGTCTGCCCCGGTAAGCAGGGGCTAGATGATGACTGGAAGTAGCCACTGAGGCAAGGTGGGTTTAGAGGGTTGGGGGGTTCCCCTGGGAGGAGAGACCCATCATGTGGGGATACTTCTGGGGACAGCATCTGAAGGTAAAAGGGGCACCGGGGTCTGGGAGATATGCGGGGCTTGAGACAGGAGAGCCACTGGCCAGCAGAGGGCACTCCAAGCTGGAAAAGAGCTAATTCCCTAAAATGACCAGCAGGAGGCATCATGCTGGTGAGTCCTCACTTTGCTACAATTGCACATTGAATAGCTACAATTAATATGTATTTTTTTTAAAACTGAAGTTTAGTCATGAATGATTAGAGAATACAAAACAGGGCTAGAACCCCAATCCTGAAAGTTGTTCTATGTGAACAGGCCCCTAACAACAGCATGGATCACCACTGATTTCAGTAGGGATCCTTTTGGGTTGGAACAGCAGAAAAAATATGCAGGAGTAGGGCCTAAATTTCCAGTGAATAAGTCGATCAGTTCTAATCAGTATATGCTCTACCCTAAGTACAATACGTAAACTATGCTATATGGACCATATTTACATATATGCTGCTGTCTCTTTTTATCCATACGGAAGAATCTGCACCATGCCTCAACCTCCTGAACCATCAACTTACTAGGTGATAAACTGATCCTTTCCCTCCTGCCATCACAAAACTCTCCAGCATGGTTAGTGGCTATCAGATGGCTGGTACCACTGTTCCTCCTTTGTAACACTGAAGAACATATCTAAGAAAGGTGGCGCTACTCTCTGTCTCTCACCATGCATGGCAATTATACACTGCTGCTGGATTATTTCTGGTGAGAACATTACACATCTATATATATAAAAGTAAAATGGTGTATGCGTGTATGTATGCATGTATGTATGTGCACTTACTCCTTCCACACCGTTTGAGCTAGAGACTTGAAATTTGGTACAGTTAGAGGTCTTAGAGTCCTAATCAGGGTAAGAGTCGAATTTTTTTCAAATCTCACCTCTGACGCCCCCCCAGGGGTGAAATTCTTTAAAGCCCATTCACATCAGCTGGGCATTTGCTGTTCTCTGTGACATAGTTATCATGTCATAATACCCCCCTCCAACGGACCCTGCATTTGCTCAGCTCTCTGCCCCTTCCCCCCTCCAATGGACCCCACACTCGCTCAGCTCTCTGCCCCCTCCCCACCTCCGACGGACCTGAGTTGGGTTTGGTCGGAGGGTAAGTGAGGTGGGGGTGTCGGGTTTGGTCAGGGGTAAGTGAGCCGGGGGTGTTGGGTTTGGTCTGGGGGTGTGGGAAGTGTCGGGGTGGGTGAGGGTGAGGTGTGGGTGTTGGGGTTGGTCAGGGGATGTTGGGTTTGGTGGGGGGGTAAGGTGGGGGTGTTGGGTTTGGTTGGGGGGTTGAGGAGGGGGGTCGGGGTTGGTCAAGGGGTAAGTGAGGTGTGGGTGTTTGGTTTGTTTGTGGTGGTAGGTAGGGGTGTCGGGTTTGGTTGGGGGGGGAAGTGAGGTGGATGTGTCAGGTTTGGTCTACAGGGGGTGAAGTGTGGGTGTTGGTCAGGGGGTGTTGGGGTTGGTAGGGGTTGACGTGGGGGTGTTGGGTTTGGGTGGGGGGTGAAAATGTGAGTCGGTCGAGGGATAAGTGAGGTGGGGGTGTTTGGTTTGGTCGGGGGGGTGAGATGGGGGTGTCAGGTTTGCTCTCTGCCCCCTCCCCCCTCCAATGGACCCCGCACTCGCTCAGCTCTCTGCCCCCTCCCCACCTCCGATGGACCCGAGCAACGCCGGGTATTTTCGCTAGTATTCTATAAGGGTCACTGTTACTACGTAAGCTCTCATCCTGGAGGTATTATGGCTATTTCTCACTTCCACAAACATCATGCCTTCAAACATGCTGCCATGGGGGTTATGCTAGTCTTCCTGACCCCTTGATTTGGCTATATCCTTCAACAAAAACAATCATATTTTAATTTTGTACTAGACATCCTGGGAATTTCCCTGCACAAAGTTCTTCCCAATTCAAGAAACTGCTACCTTCCAAAAATGTGCACTGTAAAAATCTTCATTCTGCAAAACTAAATAAGTAGCACCACTAACTTCACTTGCCATATGCAAGCATATGGTTCTCAAAAGAACAAAACCAAGTAACAAATGCAGCCTTCAGTAAGTACCAAAGTGGCAAGATGGAATATCTTTTGCTGGAACAAAAAATACAATAATTCTGTGCCGGATACTCTTTCACTCTTCACTTTGCAAAACTAAATAAGTAACACCACTAACTTCACTTGCCATACGCAAGCATATTGTTAATAGGGTTGCCAACCTTCCAAGATTGTCCTGGTGTCTCCAGGAATTAAAGATTAATCTTTAATTAAAGATTATGTCATGTGATGAAACTGCTAGGAAATGTCCAACTAAAATTGGCAACCCTAACCCTAATCAATCAAAAACTCTATGCAAGACTTAGTTACACAATCTCAGCAAAAGTTTTATAAAGCAATAGCTATTTAATACGTTTGTTTAGTATTTCTCGGCAAACACTGTATGGAGTACCTTGCCTACATGGAAATATAACACCATTAGATACAGTTTAATTGAACTTTATCCAGCTTGTGCAACATATTCCTGATCTGCTATCCCTGAAAGCAGACTACCAGCTGTAACAAACTGGTGTGTGGTTTTGTTATATGAGTAAATGTCTATTACAAAGATGAAGCCACAAAATGCATTCTCAGTTGCAACTAACAAAATTCTAACTCAGGTCTCCAAAGTTGAAAGGCTAATCATATAATTAACCAACTGTGACATTTATCTGCTCCCTTGAGGCACATTTTGTTAAATACAAAAAGAAAAATCCAGTGTACACAAACAAAAGAATGAAAAATGAACACTGTTCCATCAAATGAAAAGTAGGTGACTGAGGGAGAAACTGAAAACCAACTTTTTTGGTAGCGACTATTTTATTGTTCTGTGTTTACAGTGTCTTTTGTTGATGGAATGTTTACTAGGGCTGTCAAGCAATTAAAAATAACAATTGCAGTATTAGAAAAAATAATCATGATTAATCACACGATTAATTGCACTATTAAACAATAGTAGAATACCATTTATTTAAATATTTTTGAATATTTTCTACATTTTCAAATATATTGATTTCAACTACAACACAGAATACAAAGTATACAATGCTCACTTTATTTTTATTACAAATATTTGCACTATAAAAAAACAATAGCATTTTTCAATTCACTTAATGCAAGTACTGTAGTGCAATCTTATTATCATGAAAGTTGAACTTTTGGGTGACATTGTAAATAAAAAAGGGCAGCATTCTCTCCTATAAATGTAAACAAACTTGTTTCTCTTAGCGATGGCTGAACAAGAAGTAGGACTGAGTGGACTTGTAGGCTCTGAAGTTTTCTACATTGTTTTGTTTTTGGATGCAGTTCTGTAACCAAAAAAATCTAAATTTGACAATTGCAGTGTCACGACAAAGAGATTGCACTACAGTACTTGTATGAGATAAATTGAAAAATACTATTTTTTTATCATTTTTACAATGCAAAGATTTTTAATCAAAAATGATATACACTGATTTCAGTTACAATACAGAATACAATATATATGCAAATATAGAAAAACATCCAAAATATTTAACAAATTTCAATTGGCATTATATAGTTTAACAGTGCGATTAAATCTGCGATCAATCACAATTAATTTTTGAGTTAATCATGTGAATTAATTGAAATTAATCGGCATCCCTAGTGATTACCCCAGTTTGGAGCTTCTAGACACTATGTTAATACAAATAAATAAAATAATAACAATGGAACCTACATTATTCTTCATCATACAGTGCAGCAGGTGTGAAAGAAATGTGAAAGTAGCAGTGCATATAGGAACACCCACTCTTAATATAGCAGCAAGCCACATATGGCAGAACTCACTTATAGTGGTTTCAGATATACTGATACCTCATTTAAAATGAAAGAGAAGTTGTTTCAATACATTGTTCATGGTAGTGTAATGCCAGCAGCATACTGAACACTTCACAGATGGGTAAGATGACACAAATCATTAACATTTAGACAGCCATAAGAAAGTTGCAGTAGTTACAGTGAACCCCTTTTTTAGTTCTAGGATAGCTGTAAAGATTTTCATTAACAAAGGGTTCCAGTGTTGTGCACCTACAGTGGTCACCATTAAAGTTCTCAGTTACTTTAGACAGCTACATATTACACCTGCGTGTTTTCAGTTTTAGTAAGCGATTTGCACATTCTCAGAACTGCAATGATTTCACCAACTACTGTACTGTTGCACGTTTTATTAAGACAGTTCATCCCAATCACAGTTTGTGCCAGCCAGCTAATTTTCTTTGCTTGTCACAGTTAATTCAATTACAAAACAAGACTGGCTCTGGAAAACCTTTCACTCTAGATTTGATGACTGGCACCATTCTTTTTTAGCACATACTTTGTAGACGGTGCTTTGTCTGTGCCAAAAGGCGCACTCACTGCAGGTGCCAAAAGGCGCACTCATTGCAGCCTCTTCCTGGCTGTCCTGTGGATTAACTCTGGCAAGATGTTGTGCCCTCTTTGGCAGTGCCCCTTCCATCATCATCTCACCCTGTGGCCCCTCTTGTTCCAGAAACCACAGCCTCCTCTTTATGACTCAGCCCCCTGGTGGGTCACTGTGGGGTTTCCCCTTCTCGGGTTTCCCAAAGTCCTTCTGCACAAGCAGTTTCAGGCAGTCCTCTCCAGCACTGCCCTTTGGTGCCACTTTCCTGGTGGCCAGTAGGGGAACCTAGGCCTGCCCATTACTCAGGTTCTACTCTACTTCTACCTCAACCCAGCAGTTCTGAGCTTTCCTCTCACTGCTCCTTCCTTACTTCTTACAACTCCTGGTTCTCCTCCTTTCTCTGGGTGTACCAGCTCCAAATCCTGTTCCTACTCTCCTGGGTACCATTAGCAATGAGGTCCCAGCCCTCCCTTGGTTCTCCTCCAGGTGCAGCCTGGGCTGTTAATAGGCTTATCTGACCAATTTAACCCCTTCTAATACTGTGGAGGATGGACATCCCATCAGTCTTATTGAAATTTTTTTAAAAAAATCTTAAACTGCAACCACTAACCAGACCTACAGATATAAAATAGGTTGAGTAGGAATACAACTAACATCTAATTATTTGTACAACATTGACACAAGACCACACTTTAGTATTAATGTTAAATAAAACTTTTGCTGACAGCAATGTTGACATGTTATGACATCTGGCACTTTTCTAAAAATAATGGAGTTCATTTTCTTATTCTGTAATGAGATATCTTGAAATCTAACAGCTCCTGAAGTATTAGTAGCACATACACATTTAAAATCATTCCACCTCTGGTTTCTTCTATATTGATTATTTTTAAACTTATCAATAGGCTAGAAATAAATGGCCAAATTCTGGACTAGTTTATACTATGTGCAACCTGGCTGCAGATCATGGGATTCCATTGGGTGCAAGTCAGTGCAGAATCGGAACCAAAGGTTTTGACCGCCGAAAAGTTACATTAGGCTTCCAAACCTCACAGAGGCTTATTTTTCATGGTTTACTCCTCTGGCCCCATGGATGTCCAACTTACTCTTTGACTGAATGAAACCTAAAAATTTTGGATCCTTTTTTATTCAACTAAAAACCCACACAAGTTTGGAGAATCTCACATAAACAGACACGAGAGGCTTTGGTAAAGCTGCAGACAACAGTTCTCATTTTCTTTATGTTGCAAAAATAAACTTTTAGTTTGTTTTCCTTATTATTACCTCTTCTCTTATAAACTCAGCCACACACAAAATTTTTCTAAATAGAGTGTGGGTTAATGGTTTAAAACTTGGGGCTACATTTTTCTCATGCATGCGCTCACAGAAAGCCCCACACATTCAGCTGGGGAAGAATTTGGCTCCTAGAGATAAATTGTCTAAAGTGATTAATTCTGTGTATATTTCTGGGATTATTTTTTTAAAGTGGGCTGTTTTGCCAAGATAAATTAGCCTTGATGTTTGGTTAAGTTAGATACAATTCTCCCAAACAACAACAGGAAGTGCTTTGCTGCAGTGCAATTATAAATCTTTATCTCTTTCTTCCAAACAGAAAACGCTGGTTGTCGCTAAAGGCATGTCCATTCTGCAATAAAAAACTCAAGGCACCAAGTCTCAGAGCCTGGGTCAATTGACTCAGGCTCTTGAGGCTTGGTCTCAGGGAAAAACTTGCAATGTAGACATTCAGGCTCAGTCTGGAGGTGGGCGGGGCTGAGACCCATTGCCCTGGCAGGGTCTCAAAGCTAGGACTCCAGCCCAAGCCAGAAAATCTACACTGCATTTTTTGGCGCCGTAAACCCAAATCAGCTGATCCAGGCCAGCTGTGGCCAGGCCACAGATCTTTGCAGTGTAGATGTACCCTATGGGGCAGAAAAAGGTATTACTTGAGTGACTATAACATAGGTAAATTGGATGAGTGTGGACCAGAAGAACGCTTTGTGAATTTATAAGAGACAGAACTGTGCATATTTTAATATGAGATTAAAGGATTTAGGGCCAAGACGGTAAACCAAGTAAGTGTTAATCCATTTACTTCCAGCCTGGTACAAAGCAGCACTATGAATCCTTTGTGCTACTTACATTAAACTATGTGGTTACTGATGGCTTTGCAAACTGCAAGCTTGACATCCTTGTGCACTGCCCAGACAAAACTCTTATTGATTTCAATGGATGTAAAACCCAATTTAAGGAAAGCCAGATAAGGCTCTTCATATCATTCCACTGCAGAGAGAAATCTTTGCATTCAAACTGACTTAAAGGGGAAATAATGCCTAAAAATAACGCTGGACACAAAGACCCAAACTAATGCTCATCATACTCAGGTCACAATGTATCCTCATATTGATTGGTATTACTATGAAGTAATTATCCTGTTGCAAATTTGATTTTCAAACAGACCCTGCTCTAGTAAATTTAAGCCTATTGTGCCTATGCTTTAATCCAGTCCTGACTGGCTGGCGAGTGTGCATATGAGAGAGAGAGACAGACAGACAGACAGACAGACAGACAGACAGACAGACCCCGGAGAAATCAATCAGGACTGGATAAGTATATCTCTATAGATAATATATATCATAGAAACAAACACAATATATTAACTAAAATTGAAGGTTGTTGTAGAAACCTGTCCCACAGGTTTCAAAAATTACTAATAGCATGAAAAAAATATTGTCACACAGTACATTGTTGGGCATAAGCCTCCTCATGTCTCTAGAAGTGTTTAAAATTATTTTTATCCACTCTCACCCTTTTACACAATTCTACATTTTTTTCTCTGTGATATTGCTTTACTTTAGTGGACTGAGAAGCTTAAAAGCATCATAAAAGGAAAATATGCACACCCTGCCAAACATAGAAGGGCCAAGTTGTTTTATTTATTTATACTTCTCAATGAATCTATCATATATTCTAAGCACAATACTTCTGCTTAAAACAAACAAATATCACTACGTTAAAAATAATGTCACATGAATTTTGTATTATGATTTCATACAACACTGAAACTCCAACTTATGGACAAAACAGAATAAACATCAAACCTTAAAAATCCTAGTCATTCTTCACCACAGCTTCATTCAGCTTCAAATCAAAGTCCACCCAGATTGGAGAATTACAATGAACCTACACAGCATAGTGTACGTGCAGTAACTTCCTGGTCTGAAGTTTTTCTAACTAGCTATCTCCAGGTGCCTGAGAAGGATTATGGTCACTTGGAATGTGTTGTCATTCTAATTTGCTGCACATTCACTCCTCTGTCAGGAAACAGGCAGAGTTTCCATGAGATGCTAAGAATCAGAGAGGTAGCCGTGTTAGTCTGGAATAGCAGAGGTAACAAAGTCCTGTGGCACCTTAAAGACTAACTATAAAGTTTTGAAGCATAAGCTTTTGTGGGCTAATACCCACTTCATCGGATCTGACGAAGTGGGTATTAGCCCACGAAAGTTTATGCTTCAAAACCATGAGATGCTAGTGGACATTTTGGCAACATTTTATGACCCACCAAAGTCATCTGACATATGATGGAGCAGGAGGAGAAGGCAGAGAAGTAGGAATACCTTGGGATGGCAGACTCACACTGGCTGATGTTGCTCAGTACACTCAGCATCATTGTGGATGCCCCCTACATAGACTGACACTTTTGGCGCAGGGCCATAAGCACAGACTAGTGGTACCACATCGTCATGGAGACCAGAGATGACCAGCAGTGGAGCCAGAACTTTTGCATGAAGAAAGCTATATTTCTGGATCTTTGTGAGAAGATTGTCTCAACCCTCCTACATAAAGACACTCACATGAGCTCACCCTTGCCAGCCCAGAGGCAAGTTTCTATAACCCTCTGGAAGCTGGTTACCCCAGACTGCTACAGGTCTGTTGCCAACCAGTTTGGTGTTGGAAAGTTGACTGTGAGTAAGGTGGTGGCACAGGTTTCTGAGGCAATCTGTGGGGTGGGGGGAATTAAAGATATTCTTGAGATAATTGCTGGCTTTGAGAGAGGGGAGTTTCCTAAGGGTACTGGGGCCATTGATGGGACTCACATGCCCACTTTTTCCCTCCTCAAGGAGCACATGAGTACATAGGCCCCCATGGACCATAGAGGCCAATTTATGAATGTCATTATGGGC
Organism: Sternotherus odoratus; assembly: GCA_032164245.1. NCBI lineage: Eukaryota > Metazoa > Chordata > Testudines > Kinosternidae > Sternotherus > Sternotherus odoratus. The sequence continues at coordinate 36,579,238 of JAVMKO010000004.1, forward strand.
TTCCCTTGAAAAGTTCATGATGCCAGAGTTTTTTACTGATTGGAAATCTATCTTGGGAGTCACCAAATGACATTGTCAAAAATTGAGTTGCTGTCCCCACCGTTATTCTGGGGAACCCTGCATACCCAAAATTAACAAAGAAAACAAATACAGCAAATAGTGAAAACGATACAAACCCCCTACCACTGCATGTCCCCTGGCCACCCAGTCTCGTTTTTCCACACAGGTAGCACGGGGGGGAATGGGAGGTGGGAATTATCATAAGAACATAAGAACGGCCATACTGGGTCAGACCAAAGGTCCATCTAGCCCAGCATCCTGTCTACCGACAGTGGCCAATGCCAGGTGCCCCGGAGTGAGTGAACCTAACAGGTATGATCGAGCGATCTCTCTCCTGCCATCCATCACCCCCCTCTGACAGACAGAGGCTAGGGACACCATTCATTACCCATCCCGGCTAATAGCCATTTATGGACTTAGCCTCCATGAATTTATCCAACTCTCTTTTAAACCCTGTTATAGTCCTAGCCTTCACAGCCTCCTCAGGTAAGGAGTTCCACAGGTTGACTGTGCGCTGTGTGAAGAAGAACTTCCTTTTATTTGTTTTAAACCTGCTGCACGCCAATTTCATTGAGTGGCCCCTAGTTCTTCTATTTTGGGAACAAGTAAATAATTTTTCCTTATTTACTTCCTCCACACCACTCATAATTTTATATACCTCTATCATATCCCCCCTTAGTCTCCTCTTTTCCAAGCTAAAAAGGCCTAGCCACAGAAGAGGGGTTAAAAAATGAAGAACAGCATGGTATTTAGTTGCCCTGCCAGCGGCTCATGAGGTTTGACAGCATGGCCAACCCCAACATGGAGTTGTCCAAGCTACTTCTGGACTGAAGATATGTTGCTCAGGCCATGGTTTGGGAGAGGCAGCAGTACCCTATTCTCTTCCAGCCAGGATGGAGATGAGCCGCTCAAACCATTCTCTCAGTTGAGCTCCCTTAGCCATTGTTCTTTTTCTGGGAACTGTGGTGCAAGTGCCCACTCCCTTGCTGAAACCCTCTCCTCCAGCTGCACACAGAGCCGCAACCTTTCCTCCTGCCTTTCAGCGTGTCTCCAGTCTTGAGTTCCTCTAATACTGGACTTGCTTGTCGGCCCTCTCAAAAACTTCAACCACAATTTCATCATGGAAGCGCTTCCTTTTGGTACAGTCCAGGAAGATATGTTAGGCCAGGGATCAAGCTGTACATGTACAGCAGCCAGCAGAAATTGAAGGGCCTGAAACAGGACAACAGTTCCTCCTGAAACAGAGGATTATTGTCTAAAATACCTCAGTTGAAGCGCACAGAATTAATTCTTGTGGCATTTCAAGGACATAAAATGTTACATGTCAAAACTCAACTGCAATATATTGTGAAAGGGATGCTTCTGTCCAGAGAACCTCCCTGGACACAGCCTAATTAATCGCAGTTATAGCAGTGCAGAGACAATGGTAAGTTTCAAATTACAAGCTGTTTTTGTTTTATAAAAATTCCATAAGTACTTGGGTTGTGGGTAGGTGGCAAATAGCTTTTAACAAAAGAATTTTCTATCATTTCACTTTTGGAAGACATAACTCTTCTTGTGGTGCCCTATTGGCAAAGGGAGATGTTATTCCAGCTGCTAGTGGGAAACCTGCAGCGTGTGCAGCTGAAGTATTCAAACATATAGTGGCTAAATAGCACATCTATGAGTGGAGTGGGCTAATCAGCTATCCAGGGTGGCCCTAGAAAATATGCTCTTCCATGCAATGTGATTACCTGTCTGGAGTTTCTGCTTCAGAAAAAGTTTGCAGCTACCATGAGGGATTTAACAGGATGTTGTGTTAGCTTCCACATGGCTTAGCCTGTTATGACAGTGTGCAAACATGCAGAAATCCACAGCCTTTCTCCTTCCCACTCCCAGCACATTTCTGGACAAAAATTGACACCTTGGTTGTTCTTGGGAGAAATTATTTTGTTACCTGTGGACTGCCTCTAACTGAAATGGGCTATATTTGGAAATTGAACACATATCCCCAAACACAATCTGAGCACAGGCTTACACTGCAGTGTGGACATACTCTGAGTGCTATGGTACATCAGCCCTTTCTTGATATCAGTCAGTGTGCTCTGATCTGCACACTACTAGCTCAGAGACAGTGCTGTACAGATCCCAGATTCTAGGAGAGGCAATATGGTCTAGTGGATAGAAGTGGAAGCTGGGCCAACATCTGAGCTCTATTTCTGGCTCTGCCTCTGTATGGCCTTGGACAAGCCAGTTCACCTCTCATTGCCTGTTTCCTTTCCCACCTCTCTAGTCTGTTGAGACTGGAAGCTCTTCAGAGCAGGAATTGTCTCTCATTACATTTGTACAGTGCCAAACACAATGGGGCTCCCAATCTCAATAGAGCCCAAGGCACTGCTGCAATACTGACACTACAGTTTCTTTCCTTTGGTGGATGTCAAACTGAATACACATCTTCCAAGTGTGTATCAGAGTTCATCTAGTAGGGCTGACAGAAGAAAAGAATGCAAATACCCCAAATATAGCAGCTCACATAGTTAAAATAAAATCTCACCATAGAAGCTCCTGTCCCAGGAGAGAGTACCACCCAGATAACCATGCCCCGTGAGCCTCTTCAGGTTTACTGTGTGGACTGCCCCCTCTTGCTCACCTCTCTTCTGGAAGGTAATTAGGTGCTGGGTCCACAGGACCCACTGGCAAGAATTCAGTTCTATCATGTGTAGTACTGGATCCTCCAACATTCAGAGGTTTAGAATCAGAGAGGTAGCCATGTTGGTCTGGAACAGCAGAGGTAACAAAGAGTCCTGTGGCACCTTAAAGACTAACTAAAGTATTGAAGCATAAGCTTTCATGGGCTAATACCGACTTCGTCGGATGCAAGCAGAGGTTTGTAGCTGCTATTTGTCCCTCCCCCACTGATTATAGATCCCACTTATGACTTTCCCAAAAACTTTCCAAATTTTACATGAGTTTACGTGCCTTCCTCATTCCTGCAGATCCCGGCTCTTTTATATCCATTCTAATCTGTAACTCTTGGGGTAATACATGCCCGCCTACATTACCCCTACATATTATATTTTAAATTAAGTTAGTCAAATATCACATGGGGGAAAAGCCTGTCATAAAAACACACACACAAAAACTCTTGATTTCTGCCTCAACATGAAATTTGGAATGAAAATCAAAGTTACAAAAGGTACAATGGGCAGTGTATACAATTTACACCTTGAAGCTGTATAAATCAAGAAAAATGTGACTGGCTTTAAACACTTTGGATTGTATTTTATAGCAACATATAGCTCATTTTTTCCATCTTTTCTGCCAACTTGCTGAGTGCTCACTTTCCCCATCTACCCCACACAAACTGCTCTATAATGCTTCTTTATATTAATTCTAGCATATTTGTGTTAAAGAAAAGAATGTATACAAAGTGGTTGCATGAAGAAAAACAGGACTTGCCAGCAGACATCAGACAGAAGTCCTTGAGTCCAGATCTTTTCTATTTTGATTTTTATTCCGTGACTATCTGAGTGCCTTCCAGCAATATACCAAGTGACATTGTTAGCACCTGTCATGTGTGATTTCTTCTCCATTCTGAAACGGAGACTATTTTTATTTTGATTATGATGCTTTGTGTTTTTGTGCATGAGGGCATGGTCCAAGAAGTACACCAACAAAAAAGAGTTCCACAGTCTTGGATCAGCCCATGAGAAAGCATCTGTTCACATAAGAAACCTTTAACCTTGCAGGAGACCATTCATTCATACTAAAGAAGTGGAGTTGAGACTGTGGTCATGGCCTCAAAGCATGAGATGATCTTTCAGAAATCTTGGGCCCAAATCAGAAAGATCTTTCAAGATAAGGACAAGATGTTTTCCTCCCAATCCCCTCTCCTGTACCTCTCAAATCCCTTATTTAAAATAGGAAATAGCTGTGGTAACTGGTGTTCGTGAACATTAACAGGACCAGAACCTATCCATTATCTAACAGTACATCTCTACGCAGCAAAGATTACAAATCCCAGCCAACTTCACTGAGCACAGTAAACAAGTAGTTAGTAACAACTTTAATTTATACATTCAGTGTTAGATTTTAGATCTACAGTTTTAAAATGTGCATAAAGAGTACAATAAGAAGTTAGGATTTTATTTTCAAAGTAATGTGCAAAAAGCACAGAAATCCCTACTGCTTTCAAGTAAAATTTTCTGTTTTCTGAGATTTCTCCTATTTGCTTGTTTCATTCTTTAAAACTCTGTGTTACACTGGAGTAACTGCCACTTGAGATGAGAGACATTTGACAATCAGAATGAAATTATCTATTAACATCCTTGCAAAAAGTGTCATGGATGTGCAATGATCACAGATGGTCAAGACTGAATTTTTCACATCTCCCTCTTACGGACAGTCCCTTGTGCAACACTGGGGTATTGGCTCAGAACAGTTGTGTATGGAAAAGTACTGCAATACCAGTTTCTGCAACTCCTGGTCTCAACACTACTCAGAAAATTGTAAACAATTCTATGGGTATTTTTTAAACAAATATGAAATCTAGCAAAATTAGAGCCCAATGTGGTAAGGCTCTATTAGAATAAAGATAATATCAAAGAAGTGCTGAGAACTCCCATTATTATGAGCTTCTTTTCACATGCTTCTTTATTATTCTTTTTAATAGCGGTCAAAATATAGTCATTAAAGGTGACAGCCTAACCATATTGGATTTCTTTTTAATCAGAGCTTGAGTGCAGTGTAATAATTGTTGCTACATGATGTACTGTGCACTGCCAATGTCAAGCTGGCTTCACCTTGCCTCCTTTTTTCCAGCGTGAGAAATGTATTTATTAATTTATTAGTCCTGTGAGTGGTATGTGTATCTAATGGGGATTTTGATGGTAAAATAGCCTGGTTATAGTGCATGATTGATTAAATTACTCATCACAACTTTAAAACTCACACTGCCTTAAATTTCAGAAAAGGAATAGATGTTTTATAGCCCATGTATATTTCATGGGCTTTTCATCAGTACTACCAGACTAACTATCAAGTACACTGTATAACACCTTTTTGACTCATGTAATTCTGTGATTAGAACAGCTTCCAACGACAGAAAGAAATGCTACAGAAAGAAAAAACTCTGAGGCAGCAGCTTTAAAAAATCACTTCAAACAAATGTGAATTCTTTAATTTTTACCTGTAAGAAATCAAAAAAGTCAGACATTACTTTGGAGACTTAATTATATATATTTAAATAAAGTATGAGAATGGAGCAGTTCTAAACCAGGAGATATTGTGGACAGGTCTCTCCTGCTAAAGATAAAAAAGCTATTTTCAAGGCAGAATATTGTGCCAATGACTTTGTGTTATTAAAAACACTATTTACAATTTCTACATAATAGAAATTCATCCAAGAAGAATTCAAATTTGTAAAGTGTTTTGATAAGCCCCATGTTACTGCCATGATTACAACAGGTAAACATTATATTGCTTATCTTATTAGAGAGTACTCTGAGGCAGAAAGAGATTTTTCAATGATTTGGAGAACTGGGGGTAATTCAAAAGACTGGAAGAATGCTAATATTGCACAAGCTTTAAAAAGGGAGATTGTCAGGATGACCCAAATTATTATAGGCCTGTCACAGATCGATGTCAGGCTGACAAGATAACAGTGCACCTGACAAGGACTTGGTTAAGAAAGAATTAAAAGAGGGTAATACAATTAATGCAGATCAACATGGGTTTATGTAAATCATGCTTCATATCTTTTTTTGGACAAGATTACAAGTAAATAAAGGTAATAGTGTTCATGTAATACAGTTAGACTTCAGTACAATGTTTGACTTGGTACGACATGACATTTTGATTAAGAAACTAGAATTATACAAATTCAACCTGGCACACAATAAATGGATTAAGAACTGGTTGACTGATAGATGTCAAAAATGTAATTGTAAATGGGGAATCATCATCAGGTAAGTGTGTTTGCAGCAGGGTCCCACAGATATCGGTTTTGGCTGTACACTAGCTGAATTTTTCTCAATAACCTGGATGAAAATATAAAATAATTACTGGTAAATTTTCAAATGACAAAAAATTGTGGAAGCCAATTCTTGTATTAGATTAACAAAATTAGAGGTGGCAAGAAAGGAATCTGAGCCACAGAGACTTGAACAAGGTCACACAGAATTTCAGTGGTAGAACTGGGAATAAAAGCCAGAGCTACTGGGTCCCAGAATGTGACACTCTCCCATAGACCCTGATTCCTCCCTGTGGGAGCATCTTCATTAACTTTTCTGGTGACTAGAGGGATATAGCAGAGGTAACAAAGTCCTGTGGCAACTTAAGGACTAACTATAAAGTTTTGAAGCATAAGCTTTCGTGGGCTAATACCCACTTCGTCGGATGCAAGCTTGGTTAGGTTTAGTGTGAGCCAATATTATATTCCACAGGGTGTAAACAGTTCACACTAAAAGTAGGCTAACAATTCATAACAAAAATTGATGAATATTTCCTCCTTATTCACAAATTACTTCTTCAAACAACATTCATGTTAGTAAATTAATTGGACAGGATATTCACAGAAAAAACACATATTTTGTGTGAATTGTACTTACTTCCAAATCTTAGGGCTAGATCGCTCCAGTTCCCAGACAAAAGTCCACGGGAAAGGAGGAAAACTCCAAAAAGACTCCTCAGAGATTTAAAGTGACTTCATTTCAAACCTCAACTGTTGATTTTTTTTTTGCGTTATTCACCCATTTCTAACTTCACATAATCCTCAGTTTAACATATTCTATTTTGTTGAATAGAGGTTGACATTCCACACTCATCGCCAAGATATCCATACAGTACAGAAACAATAAGTGTCTTAATTTTACATTTAACCTAGATAAAACAGGGAGAATCAATAATTTTTTTTCTATTCCATTATGCTCTCCTTCCCTTCCTTATAATCCATCTTTTTTCCTTTCACTCCTAAACTCCACAGCCTCTTCCTTGTTTCTCCAACTCCTGCTTCTTTCATCTTCTGCCCCAACACATCTTCCAGGTCTTGCCTTCCATAGCCTCTCCAGCTTCACCGTCTTTTCCCCCTATTACATGACTTTTACAACCATCCTCTTCTCCTTTATAGTTATCAATAACAAGCATAATAATAGCAAGGTGACAATAACAAAAAAAATCAAACTTTTCAAACAACCTTCCCAAGTCTATTAAAAAGTCACAAAACCTATCCAGGAATGCAGACTAACATGTTTTATTTACAGGCTTATTTTCATTAATTAAAAAAAATAATATTTATTAAGCTTGTCTCTCTCACCAACAGAAGTTGGCCCAATAAAAGATATTACCTCACGCGACCTTGTCTTTCTAATATCCTGGGACCAACATGACTACAGCACCACAGCATATAGCACACATGCAAGTAGAATGCTGTTCTTTCAAGGAGCCCACTGAATTTTCTTGAAACTGCCAGGAAGTTATAATAGCAGAAACAAGGCTGGTCTCGTATATCATTGTGTCATCTATCTAATGTAGGACTAAGACTTTTTTTTTTAAATAAATTAAAAAATTTCTAATAAATACTCCATAGCTTTGAAGTCAACAGGGCCCTATATCGGTGCACTACCTTGCCTGTAAACATGTTGCAAGATTAGGGCCTCTAACAGGAAATTAGCAAACTTCAGCTTTTATCTCCCATTTTCAATTTAGTACTGGTGAAAGATGAATGATTAATAGCCATAGAAAATCAAATCCTCTATTTACCCACAGAGAGAGGGCATCCCTGGTGTTGTGTTCCATCCCAGACCTGGAGGAATTACCTCTGGGATAAAATTATTTAAATTCTCTTACCATTCCAGTCCATTTGTCTTTTTGCTGCAAATGCCAGCAGATATGCCAATTCTGAGACTGAACAGTGTAATCTGACAAAACTAAAAGTAGTTTAATAATGCTTAAAAAACACACAGAGTATTAAGTACAGTCGATAATTGGAGGAAGTGTTTGTGAAAAGCAACCAAGTCTAATACACTTGCACTGACCATACTCTGCCTGCCTGAAATACATATATTGCTTAATGTAGGTGACCTAAGAACAAGATTTCAATCCCGTTTTCCATTTTTCAAAATAAAAAGTGATGACAGGTGACTGGTAATTGCAAAGGCAATTATTCTGATGCTATTGACGAATGTCTGGAAATGTGCATTTCCTTGTAAATTGATGCCATAGGAATACATGCTGGACTATATACGGTAACTGTTGTAACATTCTTACCATAAATTGACCTGTGTAACATCTGAATGATCCTGCATGTAAAAGGGATGGTTGTGGGTAATAGAGATCAGTCACATAATCTTGGCATCTGTACTGCACACCCTATAGCAGAAGTCTGGAAGACACGGTCTCAGTGCTAAGACTTTCAATTTCTACCTTCGGGACAGGATCCATATGTAAAAAATTTCACCGTTTCTTTCCCCAGAAACATCCCAAAGGGTATATTACATGAAATATATATGAGTTTTTAAAATACCCCAAATACCCCACACAGGTTTTTTTTCCTTCAATTTTATATTTAGTGTAATGTTCTGGATGGACATTAACTTTAATTACTCTTATTTAGGAATTCTGCCTATCTACAGAGACCGCAGCTATTTTGTTGCGATAGTTGCTGCAGCCTACCATTTACAGGAGATACACACACAGTTCTCTCTTATTTTTGCTTTCATTTGCTGTTTTCCTTAAAATAAAATAATTCAAACTCTACAGGATTACTCTTTGGTTATGGCAAAAAACACAATAGGGACCAATGACAACTAGACAGTAGCCTTTTTTGTTCTCATACCAATAAGCTCTGCATGAGGTTGCTGGGCATGTTTCTGGGTAGGATGAAGTAAATACCTAAACATCATCCTCTTGTAAACATAGGAAAATTAATAGAAACTGAAGGAAAATTCTTCATACATCATTCTTCAAATAATGTCTACAATTAATTGGAAAAGATGTTTCAAAAGTATACCTGCCACCCTATTTAATGTTTTCTATTTTAAAAAAATGTAGTGTACAATAAGCATAACTAAAGTAGATACATTTGGTAATTACATTTTCTACAGATCCCACAATGGACTTTATCAGCTGTTCCAGTATTTTCAGACCAAAATGATTGAGACTGAAAATGATCACAGAGGCACATGTAGTAGTTGTCTTACCACAGATATAGTAAATAAACAGAGAAGAAAAATAGATATCACAGTAACTATAAATTCTTATGTAAGCAATAACACACACCAGGGATCTGTGTCAATTTCAAAGGCTCTTGTTGCATGTGCAGTACCAAGTTACCACAGCAATGACCCTTTGAAGAGGAAATGCCAGCAGCTGAATTTGCGGGCAGCTTGGGCCAATCCCAAACAGACCCAAAAATGAAGTGGATTGTATTTAAAAGAAAAAGGGCCTGATTTAGGTAAAAAATCAGTGTAATTAAATTCATTTTTAATTTAATGTGAAGGTTTTTTCCATAGCTGTGCTGGAGGTAAAGAAGGAGTTTTTAACTGTTCCACAATCTTTGCAAACTAGAATTGTTCCAGATGGCAGATGGTTTGTTTAATCCAGGCTTGGTTGCAAAATGAATATTTTGCTCTGTGAGGAATGACCCTCTGCTTTGCAGATAAGATAGCTCAGATTCAGACTGGAATTTTTGCCACCTTGGGAAACATAATATGAAGTTTTATGTGCTTCAGTTTTGGCCAGTCTCACTTACATTCTAGAGATTTCTGGGGAGCTCTGGATTAATGTGACATTTGACTGGTTAAACCCAATGGTGAAATGCTGAGCCAGTTCTTAGAAGAAATTGTTACTTTGTCTTTGTGAAGTCAGGATGACAATCTCTTTTTTTAAAAATTAATTGTTAGGAAGTCACCTCATGAAACTTGCTGACAATTTCACTATCTATCGCTGTGTGTGTGGAGGTCACATCCATTAAGTATCAAGTGACTATGGGTGGAATAAAAAAGGTATAGCTCCAAGAAGTGTCGGAAAAGCCATCTTTATTCAAAGTTAAGAACCTAAACCATAAACAAAGTCTCATTCCCCTAAATGAATCCTGGAGTATGATCAGTTCCAGAGATAAAAAACATATCTAGTCCACAGTTCCACCTTCCCTTACCCAGGGGAATTTTTACAAGCTAGAAGACTGGCATCAAAATCCCCATCAGCTAGGCAGAAAATTGGCCACTGGAAACCTGTTGCTGAATCATTTAATTCCACCTCAGACTTTGGGTAACTGTTTTTGGGATGCTTCTGGATGATTGTATTTCAGATGTATGTGCTTTGTACTCAATAAAAACACTCTTGTGTGTATCAATCATTTATCAGATGCAAGTGCTGCATCCCATTGATTTATTTCCTGACATTTCCTGGAAAACAGAGATTAGTTACCATAGCTCTGGATTCTGTCAGATAATCCCTAGTAACTGATGTATCATATCAGACTCTTTATTGGGTAGAATGAGGATTAGAAAAGGGGTGTCAAAGCAGGAATGACTTAATTAAATGTTGTTCTTAACACTGAAGATAGTACAACTAGGTATACATATAGTAATAGCATGGATTCCAGAGCATGTTGGGATATCAGAAAATGAAATTAAAAATGATGAGGTTGATATGACTATCCCTCTGAGTAAACAGACTTCAAAATTTTGGTTAAGAGAGAACTTAAAATGGAATGTCAAGAACTATGAACCAAAGAGAAAAAAAGATAAAGGTTCGATGAAATACATCCTAAACTCAAGGATAATGGTATACTTGATTGCTATAATGAAAGAAGTGAAATAATTATATTTAGAGTGCTAACAGGTCATTGTGACCTGAATGATACTTTACATTTACTAAGCAAGTTCAACATTGGATTGTGCAATATAGGCAAAGTCCAAGAAACTGCTGAGCGTCTCCTGTGGCAATGCAGGGAGAATTACATAGAAAGAAAAATTAAGAACTAAGACAACTCAAGATGAAAGAATATAACCTGGAGGGATTGGTGAGAGTTCTGGGAAAGTAGGGTAGCATTAAGAAAGCATTACTTCCCTTAGAATTTCTATTGGTGCAAGAAACTTTTTCCAATGGACTCTGAAGGTCTTCTGCCATCATTTACTTTGCAATGAGGTAATTTTGTCAATTTCATTGTAGATTTCCATGACTCTGCTCCATAAAGGAGGATGGACATGATGCCAGTATTTAAAAAAATGAATTTTTATATCAGTGCCGATCATATTAAGTTTCCAAATCTTTTAATTTATTAAAGTTGTTTGCTGCTTTTGATATTTGCTGCACATACAAAAAGAAACAGGAAATCTACAGGCCATGAAGTAACAACAAACAATGAAGATCACTTCCCTCCCCATCCCAGCCCCCAAGCTTATTAGTATTTCTCTAAATTAGTTCTCTAATTAGTTCTAATATGATTTAATTCTTCTAGTATTCCTCCAGTTACCCAATGGTTCCTTTTGGGACATTGATAGCCATATAGTTTCTCTTCCCCTAATTAGAAGGAATTTTTTCGTATTTCATAAATTTTAAAAACTGTTCTTAGGTTAAGATTATGTATATTAACATGAAGTTAACATGTAGGGCAAAGTTATATAAAAACATTTTTAAAAAGACATATATTGAACCTACTTAGAACCTGAGACTTATTTGGAAAAGTACAAATCGATAACACTACAAGAATCAAGTATTTGTGGAAATCAGAAAACCACATGAGAATCTATCCATCTGTGGGTCATTGTGCTTAGTGAATGGGAAATATTCATGAATCCTCGTAGTGCCCATGTTAGCAAGTTATCCAAATCACATGGAGAAGCACACTGGACAAAAAGGGTCAGTTTTCAAAATAAGGTTATTTTCAAGGGGATGGTACTCACACATACTCTGATGAACTGTTGGAATGTGAAAGATATAAGGAAAAATATTTGACAGTAAATAATCATGTATGATGTATAGAAGAATCCTGAAAATCACTAATGGCTAAATCCCAGCAAGGAAGGAATCATTTATAAATGAATATTTCTTTGCAAATGATCTTGTCACCACCAATGAAAGAGGCCATATTAAGTGAAAATATGAAATCTTGAGCCCCTTTTGTACCATCAGATTCATATAATATCTTCATAACTAGCTATATAGATAAACAATGGGGAGTTCTCTTTTGACAGCCTTCAAATTTCAATACATTCCTGACCATTCTTAATAGCTCCATTTATTATTATTAATTAGGGTGCTTGTTGATGTACAGTCCACAAAGGAAGAAGGTCTATTCCTCAAAGAACTGGGTATCAAAAGTGGACAAACAAAGCAGTTCATATATAGAATATCATGGCTGACAAGTTCACAATCCAGTCATTAAGGGATGATAATTTTAAAGGGGAGGTATAATAGTTCACAGGACTGCATTTATTTAAGGAAAAAATGAATAAAGAGTATGATCTTCTAGGACAGAAGTAGAAGCCTGCCCTAGGGACAGGAGTAGCACACAGGAAGATACACAGATTAAACTGGGGACTGACTTATTACCCTGCACCTTATGCTGTTATTTAGACATGTATGATATCAGTATAAAGAGGGTGACAAACTGTACTATTCGTATATGGTAGAGCCAAGAACACCTTTTAATGTAAATGAATAAACAACATACAGGGCCAGGGTAAATCAGGGACAAAGGGAAAGCGCAAATCCTGTATGGTGCATGAATGGGAATTCAGCAAGATTAAGACAGAGAAATAAGCAGAAGGGTAGTTATGTACAGCCTTGAACATGAGGTTGAAGAGATTCAACTTCATGTGGAAGGTTCATAGGGGCCAGTGAGAGAAGCAGATTTAAAAACAGGGAGTGGCATGGTCTGAGTACTGGGAAAAGAAGTTCATTTAGTAGCAGCATTTGGGATGGACAGTAGAAGCAATAAATTAGAGGTCAGAGAAGATGACATTTTAATAGCTGAAGTGGGAAAAGATCAAGACATGCACAAGTGTTATAAGTGACTCTCTCAAGAGCAAGGAGCAAAACTTGTCAATGTGTTTTTCAAGGGATTATATTGCTTGTTTAGTAGCAAATGCAAAATAATGTCAATTATAATCCCTCCTTACACACTCATAATTCATGGGGGCAAAGAGGCTGAGTCACTTTTTGTGCTGGAAGAGTCCCTTACTCAACCCTGATCAGCAATGGATTTTTTTATTTTTTTTTTAAAGAAGCTTGCAAAACACTTATCTACATGACAGGAATGTTGGGAAGTGTGAAAATATTAATTATACTGACACATAAGGCCTCGTGGTATTTATAGAAAAAAATATGCCTTCATTTATCAGTGCTCATAAAGAATTTTCAGCAGTTCAGATGGAATGCCCTATTGTAGTACAAAATTCCCTGCTATTATTCTGAACAGGATACAATGTCTGAGAGGAAAACATACACTACAAATCCATTTTGAAGAGTGCACATACAAAAAGAAACAGGAAATCTACAGGCCATGAAGTATCAACAAACAATGAAAATCACTTCCCTCCGAGCTTATTTTTTCTTAGTGTATAGGTATTGAGTACAAGCATGATTACACTGATTTATCTGATAAAATAATCTATCAGTCTTTCACATGCAACTGTTTCATTATTGTGCCTTAAACTTGTCAAGAGAAAGCCTAATACATTACAATGGGCACATTCTTTGTTGACAGTGACGTAAAGGTTTAGCTACATAGGTCTTGCTCTCAATAATCCTGGTATTGTTGTTGTTAGACACAGGTCCAAGAGACAGCTAAAGTTCTCTCTGTCAGCAGAATACTTGGCACTGCCATATTGATTTTTAGGCCTCATTGTGAAAGACTTAAAATTCCACAGTCTTTATCAAACAAACTGCTAGGAGGTATTTTTATTGTTTTATTTTTCAAAACTATTTCTAAAGAGATAGCCAGCTGGAATCTATTGGTGGACTCTGTGTATGTGTTGTGGGGGTAAGATGAGGGAGAGGACAAAGAGGAAGACTGGACAGAGCCGAAAGGGGCTTCAGTCTCCATATGTATTTCACCAAGTATAATTGCTTTATTCTGGAATAACTTTTGTAAATGAGTGTAAAATTGCATGTGGGCCAGAGCAGGTCAGAGAAAGCAATTTTATGGTTCTTGGTTTCATTGGCAATTGTAGAAAGTTAAAACCTTTTATGACTTCATCCTGAATTTGCTATCATAACAACTTATTTTTGAATTGCTGCCTTTGGAAAGGGTACCTTAGTAGGATGCATTTTCCTCACGGTTAGAGCCCTCACGAATCAACAACCCGACCTGCCACACATTTTAACCAAAACATCTGAGAATTTACTTTGAAGAGCTTTGATATGCTTGGTTTGAGCTGGATTCCAAAAACCATTGTGAACCTGATCATTATTTTCCCACTAAAGAAAACCAACACGCTGAAATTCTATTTGTCAGTTCGCCACTCAAATAGGTTTCTTGAGTGAGGGTTTCAGAAACTGCCAGCCAAGTAGCTAATATCCTTGTTTTTACAGAAAAGAAAATCCTGCCTGCTCCAATATATAGAGAAGCAGCCCCTAACTTGTTTTAAGTTAACTCTGCTTTCAGGTAGTTGGTGCTGTGTACATGATCTACATCTATCCAATATATATTAATATGTCTAAAGAAGAGCTGTGTGTTTATCTATAAACATTTCTCCCAAAATAAGCAGTCTCTCATTCTTTCTGCACTTATTCTAATTCTGTCAGTACACATGTAAATAAGAATCCACTTTAGATGAAAAGTGATATCTGATCAAGACTGATTTTAATGTCTGTGCACAGAATCAGTAGATATCTTATTTGTAGTTGCAGTGTGTGTTTTTAGAGCTTAAGGAACTCTTTTAATTGCACAACTCAGTGACTGTTCAGGAAACAAAAGAAGACTATTTAGACAAAAGAGGCTACCACCATTATGCTTTGCATTGAGAAAAGAATACAAAGTGATTTGTCAACTTCTACTGACCTCTGCTCAGCAGTCTGACTTGGAGTTGTGTGACAATTAACTGAGCCATTTAAAATAAATATGCTAGAAGTTGAAGCAATATTGTCATGTTGTAAGATAATCACTGTGTAGTCCTGTTTGTATTGTATATGCATTGTTTTACAGAAGAGGACCTACTTTCAGTTGTAAGCCTTCTGAAGTCATTTTTACACAAGTTTTTCTAGAAACTAAATTTCCCAATTAAAGTATAAATATTCTCTAGATACATCTTATGCTACAAAAATTTCATAAAGCCATAATTAATACTGTTACTTTAATTATGCATCTGTGTAATTTGATATGCAACTGAAGATTGACTTAGACTACAGAAGAACAAACTAGTAGCTACCCTGCAAGTGACATACAGTTGGATAGTCCTTTGATGTAATGCTGAAAGATGGCTTCTGCCTAGAGGAGATCTCTTCAAATGAAGCCCACAAAAGTTTGTTTTCAACTTTGTACAAGAATTTCACCCAAATAAATTAAAAACTGGATTTTCAAATAATTGAACCCTGAAAACCAGCTGCTGTTCATCCAAATAAGCAACCAAGAGTGAGTTCTATGGGTACACACATGCCCCACAGCATACCAACATTTTTATGGTGACTTAGAACAATGCTTCCTCAGCTCTCATCCCCTAGTGCCCCTCCTCTACTTGCACTACATTGATGACATCATCATTATATGGACCTGTGGGAAGGAGGCCCTTGAGGAATTCCACCAGGATTTCAACAATTTCTATCCCACCATCAACCTCACCTTGGACCAGTCCACACAAGAGTTCCACTTCCTGAACACTACAGTGCAATTAAGTGATGGTCACAGAAACACCACCCTATACCAGAAACTTACTGACCGCTATACTTACCTACATGCCTCCAGTTTCCATCCAGGACACCTCACACGATCCATTGTCTATAGCCAAGTCCTAAGATAAAACCGCATTTGCTCCAATCTCTCTGACAGAGACAGATGCCTACAAGACATTTATCAAGCATTCTTAAAACTACAATACCCACGTGAGGAAGTAAGTAAATTGATTGACAGAGCAAGACGGGTACCCAGAAGTCACCTACTACAAGTCAGGTCCAACAAAGAAAGTGACTCTCTTCATGTGCCAGTATATCTATGCCTGTATCTGTGATTTTCACTTCATGCATCTGAAGAAACTGGATTTTCACCAATGAAAGCTTATGCCCTGTCATAAGTATAAAGTAGCCTAGAATTACTTTTTACCTGTAAAGGGTTAACCTGAAGGTAACCTGAGAGGGGATGACGAACCAGAGATGCTAATCAACCTCAGAGACAAAGAGAGTTTTTAGATTCGGTTTCTCTCCCTGTGTGTTCTATCCAGCTATGGGATGAACCACACCTATGTCTTTTACTCTACCTATCTATAATCTTCTAACAAGTCAAGTTCAGTAGTAAGTGAATTGTATGCTTAAACTGTATCACTTGATAATTGATCCACGGTGTTCCTTATACCGTTAAGCTTGAGCAGAGGAAGAATTCCTAGGGAGGGGGTCAGTGATGCGAGTGGGTTTTTTTCTATTAATTTCTGTACAAGGGATTTGTGCTTCTCTTTTTCTTTAATTAAAATCTTTCTTTTAAGACTCTGACTGCTTGTTTCCATTGGATAGATCCTGGTTTGGATCGGCAAGTCTCACAGAAAAAGTGAGAGGAGGGGTTTCTTTTGGTTTTGGTTTTGGTTTTTTCTCAAGCCTCTCCCAGGTAAAGGGAAGAGTTCTGGGGGGATTAAAGGAAGGGTTCCAATTTACCCAAACCCATTGTTTTGTGAGCTTAAATCGGGTGGCAGTGGTACCAAGTCCAGACACAGAAGAAGTTTGTGTTCTGGGGAAAAAGTTTTAACCTAACCTAGTAAAATAAGCCGGGGGGGGGGGGGTATTTCTTTTTTTTTCCATGCAGGTCCCCACATCTTTACCCTAGAGTTCAGAGTGGGGATGCAATCCTGACATGCCCAAATAAATCTGTTAGTCTATAAAGTGCCACCGGATTCCTCATTGCAGGCGTGAGTGAGCATTCATCTCCCAAACCTTCCTTTCTCTTCTAGCAGAGCCTTGCTAGTAGGCTCCACTTATGCATCAGCAGTAGAGCAAAAACAATATAGCAGAGCATTGACCTCACCTGAGCACAGGGATTCACTCAAGCAGTTCTCAGTGCAAGATTGTAGCCAGTAGCAAGAGTGGGTTGAGAGGATCCCTGCCCAAGATACCCCTCAAAGATTCATAGCTATAAGGGTGCATCCATGCATTTCTCAATGCAGAATCAGAGCCTTAATGTGTCGGAATTCTAGTTGCAAATGGTTCAATCACTTTCCTGCATGTATTAATTAATTTCCTCTATGCCAATGCCGAAGGAGGGTTTTTAGGAACCTTGTCTCCCCTGCTGTGCCAATCAGGCCCACATATAAAATATACCATGTGCATTTCATTTACTGCTCTATAATTTTCTGTCACCACTAAAGTCATTAACACAAAATAATTGTGTGTGTGGTCCCAGATGTGAAGGGTGTAGTCAAATCTCTGTCTGGTTCATTTAATTACCTCTGTGCCAGGGCTCTAAGGCGGGACTTGTGGAACTCTGTCCCCCTGCTGTGCTAATAAATGGAGTCCCACAATACACACTAACTGGCAATGAAAAGCAGAAGACAAACTTTTTTTTGACAAATTTAGGCCTCAGACCAATCCACACCAGCAGTGCTTCAGATACACAGCCTGGAATTTCTGCTAGTCACAAATCACAACAACAGTAAATGGCCTGGTTTGCAGAGTAAATGGCCTGGTTTGACTGGACAAGTCAAGTTCGAGGTCTTGGTCCATATCTTCCAGGTGTTCAAGGGCCTGAGCCCAGATAGCAAGAAAAAAAAAAAACATCTAAAAGTTCTGGAACGGAGACCCTGGTTGACAACTCTGCTTCTCTGGCACAACGGCACTTTTTACCACAAGGGTAAATCTCGCCTGTTCATGAAACAACTTTGCCAGGGGCTAGCCAGATACAATAGAAGGACTGCCACAGGAAGGAAGAACCTTCACAAACCTCGCTACATGCCGCTCCAAGTGCATTTCTTCAACTTGACTTCTCAAAGATAAATTGCAGAGCAATGTGTACATACAAAAAAAATATTTTTTTAAAAACCACTTCACTGCACACCCAATTCTCAATCACGGGAGACAATGAGAATGAAAATGAACCACATGGGACAGATGCTAAGATATTAATGTGCACCTGGAGGGCAACCATATGCTACTGCGATGAGGACAGTATAAGATCACATAAAGAACAGAATAAACTAGCATGAGGCTTCTTTATACTATTCAGTCTCCTTTTTACACAGCCAGATTGGTGAACGTGGGTCAGTGAGACTCAGGTCAAAATGCAAACCACACATACTACCTGAATAAGGAAAAGAGAGCAGAAACTGCACTGGGGAAGGTCAGTCTGGGACACACACACACCCCACTTTCCTCTACACCCCTAAGGCCTGGATTGGATTTGTGGTGCCCTACCTAAACCACATGAGCTTGGGGAATTTAAAAAATAACAGCTCCTGTGGGGAGCCAGCCCAGGAGCACTAGAGGACTCCTCATAAGAAGCAGATGGAGCACTTCCTATCATTAGTTTGTGACTTTTTCAGTTGAGCCTCAGTGCATTACATTTTGTTTATTGTTTGGCTGTTAGTTTAGATCTCCTCCCATCACAGGCAGCAGCTGGCTAGGGCTAGAAGGGACTCAGCCCCTCTCCCTCAATCTCTCTCACCCTAGTAATTTTCTGAGCCATCCCACTGTGCATATGAAATCCCAGCTCAGCAAGCGAAGCCCTGCCCAGGAAGAGGGTGAGGAGGTGCGTGCATCACAAAGGGGGAGGGGCGTCTGCACGCTAGATTAATCTGCAGCTGGAGCTAGATTGCTCAGTCCCAGCAGAGGGCACTGACTCCTTAGCAGTGATTCCTGGGAAGTTTGAAAAGTGCCAGTGGTGGGAGGCTGTACTATGGGAGGAGGGGGGACGGCCTCAGGAGCCATCTCAGGAGTGGGAGCAATGGTGCCCGGGGAGCCCTGGGTGAGTGGGAGAGACCTTTCCAAGTAGAGATCCTGGGAGGTTTCTAAGAGGAGTTGGTGCTGGCACAGAGCAGAGAAGTCCCCATGTTGGGAATAGGAATGAGGTTCTCTGGGAGAGTCCCAGGAGACAGGGGAGGAGGGATCCAGAAGCCCTGAGTCTGGTGGCACCAAAGTCAGGAATGGGGCAGGGCAGGCATCACAGGGGGAGGGCCCCACCTGAGCGCAGACACGTGTATTGAGTGTCACTGTGACAGGCTCCTCCAAATCTATGATTGGCAAAAGCCCATGGGCTTGAACAGGAGACACTGCTGAGGGTTGAGTGCTGGGCAAACTCAGCCCCCAAAAAAGAATATTTTCACCAGCCATCTGTACCTCCCACCCCTTTTCCTCATAGCTTTTCCAGTGCCAGCCTCACTTTCTCTATCCCCTTGTTCCTCTCCAGACTCTGCTTCCCTTCCACTGCCCTTCTTTTCTCTCCCCACCTCCTCTTCCCTCTCCCTTCCTCCCATTAACTGATGCCTTCCTGTCTTTTGCCCCACACTGAAATCCAACCTCTGTAATAAAATTTAAAAAACCACCACCACACAAACTGCACGCACACAAAACCCAACACCTAAGAGTTAAAAATTGTAATGACATTTGCTAGCCATCCTTTTGTTCTCTCTGGTTGCACGTGCGACGTACTTCTACTTCGTCTTTCTTCTCTATTTAGATTATAAATTCTTTGAGGGAAGGACGGTCTCTTATTCCATGTTTCTACATTGCTTAGCACAATGGAGCCAAACTCTTGGTTTGGCTTTGTAGGCACCAGTGTAATGCAAATAATAAATAGTAACATCCACAGTTCTGAAACAGCAGAGGTAATAGAAACACCATTACTGCTACCTACTGCTCCATTTGGGCAAACTTGCCTAAAACTTCACTATTTCTATTACTGCATGTCACTATTGAGAGGGTGCACTGGAGGGTTTTCAGGTTGGTTTTGTTTTTTGTTTTGTTTTTAATTCTTTCCCTTTTATCTCCAAACATTACAAGAGCAATAGGAAAATATTTTGTTGTCATTTAAACTATTTTTGTGGCATATTGGATTAAATTCTGTTGTTTCCTTATTCAATAAGCCACATTACGCAAGTGGATACAAACTCTAATACAATGATTCCAGCAATATTGTCTCACTAGAGAACAGGAGTCTGAGAGAAGGCTGAAGTGGGGCTCTTTGTACTACACTTCCACACACACACACACTTTAATCACTTGGAACACACAATAGCAGATTTGCACTGTAAACTACTGTTGATTTTATATGTATTTTTTTATTTTTTTATTTCTATAAATCAAAAGTGGCTATCACAGGTTCTAGGCATCCACTGTAGACATTTGGTATTCACTAAATAAAGTCTAAAGACTGTTTTCCCCTCTAATTTGTTGTTCTTCCCCCCCCCCCCCCCCCCGCTTTATTGTTTTATGGCTTGGGGTAAACATTTTTATTGAGATTTCTCTCTTGTTTTATTATTCTGGATTTATAGGACATTTCTTTGAGTGTATTGCCTTCTTTACTTAATTTTTAAATTGTGTTTTATTACATTTTAAGTTAGAGGCCTTTGAACATCCATGGTTGATAACTAGGTCAATCCTTAGCAGTTGCAGCCTTTTGTAGTTTAGCTTTCATCTGGTGTGGTACTTATTCATAGACTTGGCACAAATTTTCTCTCAATGGGATTTTTAAAATTACCCCCTCTCTCTGACAAACACTCTTACAACTGCTCAGATTTGCACATGAAAGCATGTTCATATGCCATTAATGTCTCAACCGAGTAGATTTCCCTAATGCTACTGTGTGCATATGTTCAGTAGCTTGGCTGGATCATATCTCTTAGGGAGAGGAGCAGCTCTGACTCAAACCAAATCAGCTTTAATGTGGAAATTGATGTGAAATAAATGTGGAAACCAGAACAAAGGTAGATGGAGAGCGAGAGCGTTGTACGTTCCACTGCTTGCATCCGACGAAGTGGGTATTATTAGCCCATGAAAGCTTATGTTTCAGTTAGTGTTTAAGGTGCCACAAGACTCTGTTATTCATGTTGGTAAAGTAGACCAATAGACTCAGGTGGAGCATATTGCTTTTTTTAGCATCATCAGTTTCTGTTTTTCAGTTCTGGGCAATATGGGTAACCAACATTTCAGTAATTCAGTGGACATTAGAAGCAAGAGATCTCTAAGCAGCAAAGAGGCCACTAGGGGATGCAGATTCATTTAATTAAATACGTAGAGAAATGAACCTCCACAGACAAGGCTAAGAGATTGTGACTGCTTGCAATTTTGTTCTGTATAATTTTTCTTCCATCCCCTTCTATGCAGTGCAGTTTTCCTACAGCTGATGCATAGGTATGCTGAGAGCCTTAGTTCCTCATACAAGTTATTTGAGTAGTAGCAGTTTCCACTCAAGGTAGATGGGGTAGCAGCCAGGTTCAAAGAAGAAGAGATAGGGAGTAAGTGATTCAGGAAACTTGATCTGATGAGGGGATAGCTAGGTAAATAAATTCAAGATGTTGAGATCTAAAAATGGACTTATGTCCCCACTTCTATTTAATTTTACAGACCACACAGAGCTAGTACTGAAATGTACTTTAAGAGAAGATGCTACTGTTTTAATTAAAACTGAATTTGAGATAGATATTTTTCCATTGTGAGGGATCTTTTCTCTCTTTCTGGTGTATAGGAGATAGATTTATTTAAATCATAATTTTAACTGTGTGGAGTTCAAAGCAAGAGAAATGAAAATGAAATCTTGTATTTGCATCCGGCCCCATGGACTTGTGCTTATCCAGCTTTTCTAAATAGCCCCAACCATTTCTTTCTCCACAGAGGGCTGGTCACCTCCTCCCCATGCTGTGGTGCCCAGTGAAGTAGTCTGGGAGCTGACCTTGTTCATAAAGACAGAGGCAAAAAAAGCATTGAGTACATTTGCTTTTTCCACATCCTCTGTCACTAGGTTGCCTCCCTCATTCAGCAAGGGGCCCACACTTTCCTTGACTTTCTTCTTGTTGCTAACATACCTGAAGAAACCCTTCTTGTTACAATTAACATCCCTTTCTAGCTGCAACTCCAAGTATGATTTGGCCTTCCTGATTTCACTCCTGCATGCCTAAGCAATATTTTTATATTCCTCCCTGGTCATTTGTCCAATCTTCCACTTCTTGTAAGCTTCTTTTTTGTGTTTAATATCAGCAAGGATTTCCACTGTTAAGCCAAGCTGGTTGCCTGCCATATTTACTATTCTTTCTACACATCAGGCTTGTTCCTGCAACCTCAATAAGGATTCTTTAAAATTCAGCCAGCTCTCCTGGACTCCTTTCCCCCTCATGTTATTCTCCCTGGGGTCTCCCCTCCCTGGGGAACCCACAACCCTCTAAGCCCACATTGCCTCTGTGGTTACTGCCAGTCATTATCCAGTCCCTGTTCACTGGGGGAAGACTGCAGTGTATTGGCCACCCATCATTGGCAAGGCGGGGTTGGACCTGCTGCCTTTCCCTGAAGCCTGGTACCTCTCTAGGCCTTCCTGTCAGGCCACAACCTGGAAGATTGCCAGGCCTGAGCTCCCCAGCTCAGCCTGCCCCTTCTCCAGCATTGTTCTGTCCACAGTACCCTTTGCTCCTTCAGGGAGCTAGGTCCATCTCTCTCCAAAGCTAGAGAGAGACTGATTCAGCTCCTGGCTCACAGTCCTTTTATAGGGCCAGCTGTGGCCTGACTGGGGTGTGGCCCCAGCTGTGGCTGCTTTCCCAATCAGCCTACCCTTTCACAGGAGAAGAGCAACTGCCTGGCTACAGAAGGAAGGCGAGTACTGAGATTTCTAGAGTTCCTACCAGGTGTGGAGTTCAGTCAACCAAAGCAAAATATTTCAGATTATTTAAAAGAAAAAGACAATAGTGTCCAGAAGCAGCCATGCTTTTCGTATTTGGAAGCTGAATGCAACTGCTAGATAGGGCTACTGCTCTTGCATCCTCATCAGAGTGGTATAGAAATGAGGTATCTCAGAGTGGCAGACCTCTTGCCCACATTTCAAAAGCAGACATATTGTGGCATGGTCACTCGGGGGAAGGAGGTGGGAACTGAAGATTAAACTAAACAAGAACCTCAAGAATTATCATTTGTATAATAAAATCATTTATCCCTACTGTGATGTTGCACTCCATATGCTTTATGAAATATGCTTGACATAACTGGAATATGTTTTATGCTAAATACCCCTTCTATGATGCCAATAGAAAGCTTGTTCATCCTATTGTTCGCGTGTATTACTTCTATATCTGGAGTTAGGAGAATAAGATATAAACTTGTATCACTGATGTAAACATATTAAGGGAGGCCATTAAGGATGCTCCAGAAAAACAACTGTAAATGGCCCTAGTTACTTGAAAGCCTTTCTGTGTATGTGTGGGCCACCCCATGGGGAATGGAGAGTAGGGGTCTTACACTGACACATGACCATGTCACCTGATAATGAAATCCATCTTAAATCAGGTATTTTTCCATTTAGAAGGACGGGAGTGGACCTAGAGAGACAAAAGATTCCCATCTTTTGCCAAAGCTATAAAAGGGGAGGAGCAAGACAAAAGGGGCTGCTAGTCATGAGAAAACCCCTGCTTACCACCTGAGATGTCTGCTGGATCTAACAAAGACTGTACCAGGAGAAAGGATTAAGCCCAGAGTAGAAAGGACTCTAGTCGGTTAAAGAAGCTTTGAGTGAGATATTACCTGTAATCAGTTTCTTAATATATTAGGTTTAGACTTGCATATTTTTGCTTTATTTTACTTGGTGACTTACTTTGTTCTGTCTGTTATTACTTGAAACTACTAAAATCCTACTTTTTATAAATAATAAAATCACTTTGGTTTATTAGTAAACCCAGAAGTGATTAATAACTGTGGGAGAAAACAGCTGTGCATCTCTCTCAATCAGTGTTATTGCAGGCAGACAATTTATGAATTTACCTTTTATAAGATCTATAAAGAGTAAAATGGATTTATTTGGGTGTCTGGGTGCTGGAGAGGTAACCTGCTGAGCTGTTATTGGTTAAAGTCTGCAGCTTTAGGGGCATGGCCCAGACCCTGAGTCTGTGTTGCAGCAGGCTAGTGTCTGTCTCAACAAGGCTGAGTTGTTGAGTCCCAAATTGGCAGGGCAACAGGCTCAGAGGTAATTTCAGAACGTCAGATGACAGTCCCAAGAGGATCCCTGTGACCAAACCCATCATACCTATCCCGATATTCAATGTCTAATCATGTGTAGTATTATAAGAATGGTCTTAATGTAATTGAACCATTCTAACTCTAACTACCTGATCATATTATTATCTCATGCTAGAAGCAACAGATCTCTTGCTTTGCTAGTTGCACATCTAACCAGTTACTTCATGCAGATATTTCTGAAAACTTTAAGCTATAAGGATGAGTGAAAATGTCTTCAGAGTGCTTTGCAAATGTAAACCATCACATAATTTCTAAGGAATATTACTATCAAGTCAATTAGAATGTGTTTGGAAGAAAGAACCAAATGCAACCAGAAGTGCTTTGGAAAATACTACAAATTGAAAGATTTTTTTTTAAATACCCAAATGAACTATGTAAAATGGTGTATTTTGTTGGTGGTCCAATTAATTTTCTCCTAGCCTGTAGCATGTGTATCTTAGAGTGTTTCAGCGATGTTGGGATATTGATTGACTCATTGTTATGATCAGGCTTCAGCTTATCCAAATAGTTAACACACAAAAATGTGGAATGAGGTGAAGAACATAAGAGAAATGTTTTAATAAGCAATGAATCAAGTGGAACTTATGTACCTATCATGCTATTAAACCCTAATTTTCCCCCTTTCTCTTGTACATAAATAGTTTGCTATAATTGAAAACAGGAAGCACTGCTGTATAAGCCTGTGTAAGAAATAGTGAGAGAATAAATGTAATATTAAGAAAGAAGCCCTATTGCCTAACCTCAGGATGAGTGTCACGAAATGATCTCTATTCATAACTTTTAAAGAAGTGTCATCAAGAGAGACAGAACAGTCTAAAAAGTACCTGTTGGACGAAGAAGAGTAGTAAGCAGAGAATAGTGGATCATAAATGTTATTTTGATAATATATTAGTCTAAAACTATTTTTTACCACAGGGATGTTACATGAACTAGTCAGGTCTCTTTGAAGTTGTTCTCTGATCATGGGACACATCAAAAGATTCTAAATCAGTATAATGTATTATAATTATTCTAATTATTAAAATTCATGAAAATCCAACACAGTTAATGGCTGCTGTAATGGAGCAAGCTCCAGACACTCACCAAACCCCTCATTAGCTCAGGAATATACTTTTTGCTGTAACAACGACAGCAGGAAAATATGCACAGTATTGTTAATTGAGTCTTGCTAAGAAACAGATGGCAACACAGCACACAAAATAGGTCTAGCAAAAGAGCAGATTTCTGAATTTATACTCAATTATTCTGAAATTCAGTTTTGCTCACTTCTGAAATGCTTTTTGGGAGAAGTAAATAAACAGGATACCCAGACAATGATTACTATCGGAAGAATACATTGGTTTCATAAGCTATAATGGATTATCATGGTGTACTAAACTGATAATGGTGAGAGTCCCATATGGCTGTTGAAACAATACAAGCTAATGCTCAATTAATGTCCAATAAGAATGGGAAAACCAATGAAATGAAAAAGGCAAGAAATGTTAATGTAATAACATGTTTTTTACAAGACACATGGTTAATTTGTAGAATTCACTAAAATGAGTAAGCAAGTCCAAGTAAACCCAAGACTCATCCATAGTCTTTACTTCATCTGCTAACTCATAGGAAAATGACAAACTGCATTGTCTTAAGATTTTACCTCATGTTAGCTGGTGTTAGCTAACACACGTTAAGAACACTACTTTTTTCCTAGTGAAGATAAGACCCTGAGAGTATAGAAGATGAATATAGTCACTCCTTAACACTGGAGTAGGATAGTTGTATCTGAATAAGCAGATGTTTCTTACTCCACGTTAACAAAAACTGTCCTTTGGCTGTCTATTTTTGTTAATGGATTTTATAGGCCAAATTCTCCACTTAGAAGTGTACAGCTGGAGTCAGTTCTGATCGACTACTCCCTGTAGATGCATGGAACTCATGCTGTCCCAATGCATCATTTGGAACAGCACAAATATTGGAGTCAGGGTGTGATGGGAGGACCTGAGAGAAGAAATTAGTGGTATGTTTTAATAAAGCAATTTAAAAAAAACACCAATACTTATTGCATTAGGCTAAAGGCATAGTTACTACCCGAAATGAATGTGATAAAGGATTGAGTTGCTCTAGTCCAAGCATGACCCAACTGATTTTCATATGTTGTGATACATTGACCATATTTTGTCACAATCATCCAACTGCTGCATTTTCAAAAAGTCAAGTTACTATGTATTAAATCTAGGTCATTTATATTACATGATGTGACAGCATGCTATTCTAAATTACATCTGGATATACTGTATCAAGTTATCCTGCAATAAATTGCAATGCATCACATAACACATTACATTGCATTGCAATTTATTCATATCAGGTAGTTAGGAAATATTCCTGTACATCCCCTTCCTTTAACTTAGCAGATTACAATATACCACCAACACAATACTTCTAAAATATTTTTTGAGGAAGGGAATCACTGTGAAGCATCCTATTACCCAACTTGCTGGCTGAGCGCTCAAACCAAGGAGAAGCAAAGGAGAGGATTATCTAGTATTTAAAAAAAAAAAGGCAAGCAAACAAATGCATGCACTTCATGAATCTACTATGTAACATACCACTTACTATAGGTCAGCTTTGGAAACTGAAGTAGTTACTAACTTTGTCATTAATCTCAACCTCTTTTTTCATATCAAGGATAATGCACCTTAAACCATTCCCTCCCATCTGATTGTCAGTATCGGGGCTGTCAGACTAAACATGTTTAGTGCCAACTCAAACAAACTTCTAATAACTCTTCCACAGACAGGCAAGACCGTAAGCCTCCATCCCAGAGAATTCACATCTTAAAACAAAACTACACTGTGCTGTGTAGTCCAGGGGACCCAGAGAGAAAATCCCTTGCAGTTCCTCTGTTTCTTTATGGAAGGGAGGGGGATCTTCTAGTGTGCGCACAGGTTTTCTTGTTTTCTGACTGATATATCAACATTCCCATGAAACCTAACAGGCACAATTGGGAAGAAAAATACTGCTCTAAATACAAGAGCAAAAAAATAGGAGTTATATTTCTGGTGTCACCGTGCATTGGCCAATCTGTAAGGATAGCTGGTTTCCTGAAAACCAGCACATCACAGATTTTCCCTAAGTCATATGGCTCTGAAATTACTAACAGACACATAATTTTAGCCACTCATTTCTTTCCCTGTTTTGCTTTAAATCCTGCACATCCATGTGGGGATTCACAGAGTTTCTAAAGCAGATCCCTTTAAGTGACAGATCTTCAGGCACCCTGCGGCTTGTGTTAACGAGAAGCATGGGTTTCAAATCAAGGCATCAAAAGAACAATTTTCTCAGAACATTATCCTGTAAGGGGTCTCTAAAGCAGCTTTCCCTCTGGATTTAAACAATCTATGCTACAATCAGAATCTTTCCAGTTAGATTTATGATGTGAGAAGTAACACCGTTTTGGACAAGCCTTTTGAATGACTATACGAACATAAGAACAGCCATACTGGGTCAGACTAATGGTCCACCTAGGCCAGCATCCTGTCTTGGACAGTGCCAGATACTTCAGAGTGAATGAAGAGATCATGGCAATTTCAAGTACTTTTCCCCCCCTAACCAAGAGCTCAGTTCAGCCTAGTGTCCAATTTTCATGACAGACTCCAAGAGCATTCATGGCTTAACTATGGCTAATCCTTAAGTCTGACTCAGAAGCCAAGAATTTATCTTCTCAAGCTCCCATTTCCTGTTCAATTTTGGCAGTCCATGTGGAGCAAGAAGTCCCTATAGAATGTGTACTACATATATTATATATAGGGCTATCATTTAATCACAGTTAATGCAAGTGATTTATGCAAAACAAATTGACTATTTTTAAAATCTGTTATGATTAATTGCAGTTTTAATCACTGTTAAACAATAGAATACCAATTCAAATATATTACAAATATTTTTGATGCTTTTCTACATTTTCAAATTCAATTACAACACAAAATACAAAGTGTATAGTGATCACTTTCTATTACAACAGTGTCATGTGACTGCCTGCTCTCACTTCCAGGTGACATTGTAAATAAGAAGCAGGCAGCATTATCTCCCATAAATGTAAACAAACTTGTTTCTCTTAGTGACTGGCTGAACATAGGACTGAGTGGACTTGTAGGCTCTAAAGTTTTACATTGTTTTATTTATGAGTGCACTTATGTATCAAAATAATCATAATTCTACCTTTGTAAGCTGCACTTTCACAATAAAGAGATTGCATTACAGTACTTGAATGAGGTGAATTGAAAAATACTATTTCTTTTATCTTTTTTACAGTGCAAATATGTATAACAAAAAATAATAATAAAGTGAACACTGTACACTTTGTATTCTGTGTTGTAACTGGAATCAATATATTTGAAAATGTAGAAAACATCCAAAATATTTATAATAAATTAAAATGAGTATACTATTGTTGTTTAACAGTACAATTAAAACTGTGATTAATCATGGCTATATTTTAAATCTTGTGATTAACTGTGATTTTTTAAAAATAATTTGACAGTCCTAATTATATACTATCATCCTGGGCACCTAAAACTTCCCCCTGTCCTGCAGGGGATTTTCCTGCTCTTCAGAATGAATTCTGTGGAATAGCACTACATTCTTTAAAACAGAGAAACTCTCCAAGACCATAGCAATTTTAAGGGGAGAAGACCGTAAATCAGCTGAGAAAAATCACAAAAAATTCTATTGTTTACAAGTAATATGGGTTGGTTCTCAGTGGCATAACCATCCCACAGTTCATCATGCATGAAGGATAAAACAGGGGCTGGATGAAGGACTTAGGTTAAAATAAGAACCATTCTGAACATTCACCCAATCTCTCCTTTGAGGTTTGAAAAGTATGGCTGATTAGTTAGTTAATCATAAAAAGACTATTTCTGGCCCAGCCAGAAATGGGAGCCACTGAACATCACATATGAAGGACTGTTCCAACCTGCAAACTCTCATTGCGGGGACAAACCAGGAGTGGAACAGTTGTGTCATGGATGGTCATTGTACCATGCTAGCTAGTTAGCAGCAAGGCCATTTAAGTACCATAAAATGGGTCCAGACAGTTCCATCATTTTGAAGAGACAAATAAATAGGTTAATCAAATAATCTTGAAAAAGAGGAAAGTCCAAAGTTGTCATGCTTTCCAGCAATAACAGTTGTTTGTAGGTCCGGTTGTTACAAATATTGCACTTCCACTTTTACCTATATACAAGGAAGTTGTGTTTAGCATTGGACTTCTCTCCCTTTCCTCTCCCCAGTCATCTGTAAAAATGGTGGGACAGACTGTCAGCTGCTGTAAACAATCATAGCTCTGTTAAGGTCAGTGCAACTATGCCTATTCAAGCCAGGTGAGGATTTGGCTCACAGTATTAGCATTCCCTGGGGCTCTATCAGAGACCAACACTGCTCAAGCAATCCCATCAGCATTGATTTCTAACATAAGTAAGTGTTTCAATGCTTTTAGGACTTTGGGTGTCATGATAGCCCATTATGAAGGGCTTCCATGCATCATGCCCCAGCTCACTGCATATCTGCAAAAGAGCCAAAGTGTTTTGTTTCTGTAGCTATTCTATATTCCAGTCTGTGTTCTGTCTGTGCCTCCGGTAGCAAAGGGACAAGCATTTCCTAGTCCAGCATATTACCATAAGCAAACCAGGAAAAGGTTTTATGTACTTAGAGTACTAATTTATTTTACTTTTTTCCATATCATTGCTACCCAAGGGGCCTACTCAACAGCTGCTGAAGTCTATTTATAATTATTAGTGAACACTGGATGGGGTCCTAATGCCAATAAATATGGATCAAACTGATGACAGTAACCTCTCCAATCTACTCACATCAGTAGGACATGATGAACATGAATAGGCAATATCTTTGCATAGGCATTTATGGATACAACTATGAAACCATCAGCAACTCATATGATCATATATTCATTTCCTTCTGCACCCAGGTTGTCCTCAGGAGAAGAAATCTCATTTTTGTATACTCAGTTTTGACTAGGATCACAGAATTAGAAATATTTCTCATTCAGAACCAACACATGAAAATCTTTGTCTGACTCACTTAAAAAGGCCTCCGAGCTATATTAATTATTTAGGGG
This sequence comes from Sternotherus odoratus, assembly GCA_032164245.1. NCBI lineage: Eukaryota > Metazoa > Chordata > Testudines > Kinosternidae > Sternotherus > Sternotherus odoratus. Next base: position 36,609,749 of record JAVMKO010000004.1, read on the forward strand.
ATCTGCCTCTCTGACAGGTTGCCTCCTTCAAAAACCAAGGGCATCACATGTGTCATAGGCTCTGTTTGATTCATTCCTTTCAGATTCAGTTTGGCCCTTAGTACCACAGTCTAGTCTGAATTTGCCTGCATGCTGTATGACCCAATTACATATATTTGGAAACTTCAAGCAGTCTTTACGGGTTTTGACAGCATTTCCAAGTGACTCTTTCCTGAGTTTATGGGTTATGGTTAGGGATGTGCTCCAGCTCTGAGTTAAATTAGCTTTTAAAAAATATAGCAACAGTGCAATACAAATGTATTAATCCAGTTTGCATGAGCTAGAATAGCATCGAGGGGGCATAAATGTGTTCTAAAGGAGAATTCCCATGCAGAAAATCCTCAATCCAGTTAATTTTGGAATAAATTCAGAGATGTACATGACCTCATTTTACAGGCTTCTGTAAATAGAAGGGGTGCAGCACATTTTGTCTGAACAGAAAGAGGAGTTCAAATTTTGCTTCTTAACCAGACCCCTAAAATCTATACTGAATCTCCATTGGTCATACTAAAATTTCTTTAGATTTCACTAAGGGAAAAGTTTGAACTTTGTGCCTAAATAAACCGGATCAAGGATATAAGGCAATTATGTGCAGAAGGGAGCACATTTTTGTCAAGATGCCTCATAACTAAATCTGTTTATGTCACCACATGAATCCAGAAAAATTTCCATTTCTAGCACTGCCCAACATTTTACCTTCCTGCTCCCCAGACTGTTTCCCATAATGAGGATGTCAGTTCTGACCACCTGCTCCCAGATGTTTCCCTTAAAGGCACAGTATTAGGGCAGCAAGGGGGAGATAATTTAACATTAAAAAATTAATAATATCTAGCTCTTAAAGAGCTCTTTTCAACATTAGATTTCAAAGTACATTAGCTCTATTTTACAGATGGGGAAACTGAGGTACAGGAAGGAAGTGACTTGCCCTAGGTCATACAGCTGGACAGTGGCAGAGCCAGAAATAGGGCATAGGTCTCCTGAGTCTCAGTCCAGCCTAGTCAATAGGAGTGACCTTCTTCAACCTTTACTCAATGTTAAGGATAAATAATAAAGATAATTAATAGTAAGCCAAATGACTAATGATATTTGTTTTAGTGACTGTCTTGGCCTGTGATCCTGCTTCCACTAAAGCCGATGACAAACTTTCATTGTCTTCAGTGAGGAAGAATCAAATCCCTGGTTTCCTTCTCCTTCCCCAATAGAAGGATAGTAATCACACAAGTTTAATATCTATTTTCTGCTTTAGAAGTAACATTGAAAAAATATACACAAATGTCACTATGTATTTCTTTTTCCATTCCTTGACCTGTGATCTGTCCTTGGAAAACTCAATAAAAGAAAATACAAAAAAATAAAATATAATGGGAGTATGATCAGCCCACAAAGCCTTTCTTGGACTTAGTTTTTGGACATTTTTGTGCTTAAGATATTTTTAAAATTGCATTAACTCAATTGAGAACTGTTTTCCCCCATTCCCTCATCCCTTCCCTCTTTTCAGACTAATCTATTCAAGTACTTTGGGGACTGCCAAGTTGGATCATCCCTCTGACCTAGACAATTGGCAGCTGTGATCAATCACTCATAAAATCCTGCATGTCAGCTAGAAACTAGTGGTGCTTCTTAAGCAAGTCAATCTGTTAAATAATTTAAGACATAAATCCATGCAAAACATTTGAAAAGCAAACCCATTTGATGAAGTCTTGTTTTATGACTCTAAACTAAAGATGGAGCAGAAACTCCTCATCCTTATTATCCTGAATGGCTCACAGATACTACAGAGACAACTTTTGTAGATAGTGGGGAAGATGGCTCACTTTCTGGTGAAATTTACCTAAGCAATCATGTACATTGGTCCATACTGCCCATCTTAACAGTATATATATATATACATATATACATACATATACATATACACATATACACATATACATACATACATATATATATACATACATACATATATATATATACACATACATATATATATATACACATACATATATATATATACACATACATATATATATATATATATATATATATATATATATATATATATATATATATATATATATATATATATATATACACACACACAGTAGTTACCAACTCTTTCAGGCAATTGAAACAGTTTAGCAGACCTACACCTAATTTATAAGTTCACAATCAGACTCTACTGCCTCCAGTTGAATTGTCCATACTATCATCTGCAATCAAGCAGACTTCTCCAAATCTCAGTCTCAGAGTTAGTCCAGACTCCACTGAAGTTTAGAAAGCACAAAACAGAAGCTCATTTAGAAGCCAAAATGCATGAACTAGTGGGCATTTCAGTGGGGCAGGAACCACTGTATGGCAGGGAACCACTGCTATCAGAGAAAATGGAGGAAAACTTCTCCTTTACTATGTATGTACACTGACTAAACTGATACCAGTAAACAAAGGAGCCAGGCTTTCTAAACTACACTTAGAAAGCAAGGGAAATCTGTAAATCTTACCCTAATTCCTAGGAACTAATTCTGATCTTATTCTCCAGGTTGCAAATTGGGAGGAGTAATTCAATGGAAGCCAATGAAGCGAGACTGTGCCTGCTACTAAGGACAATGTAGTCTCTCACCTTATAATGTAAGCTCTTCAGGGCTCTTCTTATAGATCTGTACAGGGCCTAGAACCATACATAGGATGAGTCCTGGCCACTACCACAGTACAAATAATAATACTTTATCTGAAGAAAGCTGAAAAATGGGCTTTTGAATTCACCCAACTACATGCCTGTTGGTAGGGGCAGGTATGTCCCCTCTCAACTCCTTTGTATTGAGAGAAAAGTATACCATTTTCATAGGACAGGAAGGTTCCTATTGTTAAAATGTCCTGCCTAAGCCAGTTCCTCAAGTAAGTCTGATCTAACTTACCTTCTGACCTAAAATAGCAAAACTCATATTGCCTTCAGTGGGATAAAATCAGACTCTAAACTCAAAATAAGGTTGGGCCCATTAACATCTAGCATTATTCAAGTATCCTTTACTCAGTTCTGGATTTTTTAAATAGATTAGCCTTTTCTCATTTTCTTCCTTATTTGTCTTCAGCAAGTTGATTTACATTTCCTTAAGTAACAAAGCATAATTCATTAAAATGAGAGACTATAAACATATTGGAACTCATGTACAAAGCAATGCACCATTCAAAGCAAATGTTAATTTCCTTTCCCTGAAGAAATGCTTCAGTCTTCCAAACAAACTACCAGTACATCCTGGAAAAGAAAATCCATAAAAGCTATATTACAGACCACAAGAAAGCAGGTAGAACAGAATTTTGGCAGAATCGACTTAGCATGGAAACTCATACTCTTCCTAATTATTTCTGTTCTAAAAAATATTGTGTCAAATGATTTCTTGGTCTAGTTCACTTGTTATTAAGATTCTATAAACCATCCAACATCCCCAGATGCTCCTATGAATATAATTTAAATAATATGCAAACCTTTGCATATTTAATCTGTCCCATAAAGCAAAAAAAAAATCTAGCTCTCTCTCCACTTTGGACAAACCAAAATGAAACAGTAATATTAAAAGTGCAAAGATAGAACCTAATAATATTTTTAGAAGAAATTAGTCTTAAGATGTTATCAAGTAGTATGAAATGAAAAAGAGTAAGAAAGAAATTAAAGAGGTAGTGAGACGCAGAATGGAAAGGAAGCGAGAGTGGAGAAATAGACACAATGAGAGGGTCAGCAGTCAAATGCCCACTGAAGTCAATGGGAATCTTTAATTGCCTTTGGATCATGCACAAATGAGGATCCCATCAGCTTGTGCTCAGCACCAACAATAAAATCTGATCACCAAAAAAAAAAAAGCTTGTACAGCACAAGGTTTCCTTGCACCATCTTCTGGAACCAGGAGAACAAGTCCAAATCGCTTCTCCCTGGACTGGATCCAACTCCCACTAAAATCAATGGAAGCAGAGTCAGGTCCCTAGCAAGCACGTTTTTTTTTAATTAATATTTTTAAATTTATTATGTGATAATGTAATGCTTTCTCGGGACTTCCAGAACCATAAATTACATTGTTACCCTTCTGCCTCAGCAAGAGAGAGATTTGTAAATGCTAAATTGTGTGTCAGCTCCCTAACCACCAATCTGTTAGAGAGCCCAACAATGCCTTAGGACTCTGCCAGTCCTTTCCTTGCCTGTTCCCAATCACACTGGAAGAATATCCCTGCCTGTCACTGGAGGCAGAGAATAGACACGAACCTGCTGGCTCAGCTGAGGATGTATGCCTCACTAATATAACAGCACTGAGATATAAATATATAATAAAACAAGAAAAGTTTATAAATATAGAATAGAGATTTAAGTGATACTAAGCAAAGATGTTAGAAACAGAAAATGATTATGAAAATATAATCATGCTTCCTAGTGACTATAACTTAGCTCAACAGGCTACAACCCTGACTAAAATATTTCTCTTCCCTAAAACAGCCTTTCAGCATCACCCAGCCATGTGGTAGGGGATCCACCCTTCAAAGACACAGAAAGCACTGACCTGTTTGTCCCGTAAGTGGTGAGCAACAAAGAGGTTCTCTCCCCTTTTTCTTCTAGTTCAGTAAACCTTTGAAATGCAATTTATTTTGAAGTGTATCCCCAGCTAAAGTTCTCTTCCCCTGCTGATCGTGCCCCAGAGAGTTGCCACCATGCTGTCTTCCTCACCCTTCTCTCAAATTGCCTTCCTGTTGAGTCAGATGCAAAGATAACTTCCATTACCGTTTCTGGTTGTAGGCAGTGTAGCAGGGCGGTGACTCACCCCTGCGGTGCCTCCTGCTGGTTCGTCCAGGAATTAGCTCACCAGCATCTGGAGCGCCCTCCGCAGGCCGATGTCCCGCTTGCTGCTGTGGCCCCGTGTCCCTCCCGGACCCCGGTGCCCTCTTACCAAGGGTGCTGCACGCCTGCAGTACCCCCACAGTTCTTAGGGTCTCCCCTCCGTGGGGAACCCCCACCCTCTATCCCCACCTTGCCTCAGCCTAGGCAACTGCCAGTCACCACTTGCCCCCCTTTCACTGGGGCTGACTGCAGTATCATTGCCTCTCATCACTGGCAAGGGGGGTTGGCCTGTTGCTCCAGTCTCAGTAGCTATGGGCTGCCCCCCTGCAGCCCCAGTACCCCTTTTTTAGGCCTTTCCCTAGGCCCTGCAGCCTGGGGGTTTCTAGGCTAGAGCTTCCCCAGCTCCTCCTGCCTTGCCCCAGCCCTGCTTCCCTCGAGGTACCTTAAGCTTCCAGCAGCCAGGCCTGTCTACCTCTGCAAACAGAGGGGAGACTGTCCTCTGCACCACACTGAGCCAGGTGCAGCTGGGCCCTTAATTGAACCAGCCACAGCTGTGGCTACTCGGCCCAATCAGCCTGGGAGCTGCTTGCCCTCAGCTACAGCCCTTCCCAGGGCTGTTTTATTCCACTCTCTGCTGGAGTGGGGCAGCTGCCCCACTACAGGCAGGCAGGTACATCAATATTCTTTTGTTTCAGATAAATTTATTTATCAACTCTGCCTCCAAAACATATTTAAGGAACCTATTTCCAGCACACATGCTTAACTCTTTACCTACCATCTGTACATGTCATGCAATGATATTAATGATCAGCGTATCACCAGCTTTCATTTCATACTTCACAACACTATAGATAAATACTATGACAGCAATGTGTTAGTCGTTAGAACAGTGAGCTCTCTGCCAGTTGATATTAAAAAGCTTTTAGGGTCACAGATAATAAAAATGATTTCCACTCTGAGATTGAAGGGATGTGATTTTTTCCCCTGCTGTCTCTGCAAAATTCTGTTGCAAAAATAAGAGCTGTGAAGGCAAATTTTAAAGATAGGATGGCATGGGTTCATCCTCATCAAGACCCAGGATATCATTTAACAGAAGTTAATGAGGCAATATGGTGCCCTTATGCATGTGAGGGCTATGGTCTTGTAGGGTCAAAGGATGGTGATAGTGTCTTTGGAAGATTACAGGCTAAAAGTCTAACAGAATGTGCAGTCTGACTAGAGTCTATTCAATATTTTGTTTTGCATTAGACATAGTTTGGAAAAAAGTGAAGTGCCAGATTAGTTTCCAAGTTCATCCTACAGAGAAATTTCAAGTTTGTCCTGAATAAATGTGAGGATGACAGTATTTAAACCACTGGTATCACCAGCCAGAGAAATAGCATCCCTCTTTTTGAAGGTAAATTACTTAGTGGGAAGGTGATGTCTTCAGAGTTACAGTGGCCTGGTGAAATTTCCTCAATGTGATGTCCATGGAGGAAAGATTCCAAACCATAGGAGATCTGACAGAAATTCATCATCAACACTTAAATATAACAATTTATCTTTCCTCGCATCAAACATTTCACTGTCCTATAAATTAGCAGTTTATTACTGGTAGATGGAACCCATTGCTTCCTGCAGATTAAAACTATTATTTTTGAGTGTGATACCTCATATATTGTCTTGATAATCCATGACAGGGAGTTCAGAGATTAGGCAAACCAGAGGTCCACTCTCTGCCTCAGTTTCCCCATCTGTAAAATAAAGATAATGGGTAATATCTGTCAGTTAATGAAATGATACTTTTCATAACTGAAATTCAGACGCTGACTTAACAAATCCATATTTAGACACCTACAAAGTGGCCTGGTTTGTAAAAGGGATGAGTCCCTAATAGCTCCCACTGACTTCAGTTCTACTTCAGATAGATTATAGGTTTCCACTTCATTGAGAGCTTGTTCTAGGTTATCAGGTGCCTACGTATGGGTTAAAAAGTCCAGCTTTAGGAATCTAGCTTTGAAAAAAATTCCCAAGGATATATGTCTGGAACTGATTAAGAAGATAAAAAATAAGAAAATCCATACAAACTTTGTGATAAATAGGTTTTTAAACCTCATTTATTAAAGGGAAGCATCTAAAGCATTTTTTTTAGAATCAAGATTTCTATAAACCCAATATTTTTCCTTTGTTGCTAGAAAAATCCTGAGCCTTGTTCCATACAGAAATTGCAGCAGACATTATTTTGGAAAAACAATAGCTGCCAGAAATGACAACTTGGATCAATTTCATTTCACTTGAGATCTTTTGCAAGGGATCTTTTCTTGAGTACTACTATCATTTACTCTTACAATTTCTTCTTTTCCAATCTTACTTCTTATTTGCACTCTTGGTTACTTTAACTTCTTTTTCTGTTTAACTTTTGTAACTAAAACCTATGCCTGTTAAATAATTGTTTTTTTCAAAGGCACAAGAACTATATTATAAATTTTCTTTTCTATTGGATGTTTATTTTCACAAACCTGCCACACTTAAAATCATCTGAATATTTGTCCATTAAAATTAGAATGCAATGTTATGTAAATCTTTTCTGTTTTACTACTATAGATTACATTGATAAATACAATAAATATTTTAATTTAAAAAAAAATACAGGAAATGGAGATGGTCAGGGAAGGTTTTTTAAAAAAAAATTCTGTCACTGTTACAGGGCAAGCTGTACCTCTGTCATCTTTCTGGTCTCTTAGGGCATGTCTATACAGCAACTAGACACCAGTGCCTAACCTGTGCCAACCAACTTGTGGTCTTGAGACTTGGGATGTTGGGCTTTTCCACTGCTGTGTATGTTAGAGAGTTTTCCCTTCACCCGCTCCCCTTGCATTTTGTCCTTGAGACAGAAAACAGAAGACCAGAAGTCCGAAGTGCAGTCAATGCAATATTTATTGGGGTTAATTCTCAGCAAACATGTGTCCCATAATTCACACCCTACAGCCTTGTCTCCTGAGTAGGAAAAATTATACCTGAAATGCATTCCCACAGTCCCACCCCTTACAACTTATGGTCAGGTTATTTTGCGGGGTCACGAGTCTAGGGTCTTCATCCCACCCCTTGAGAGGGGTAAGGAGTGAAGTTGTGCTACGGTCAGGGGCAGGTATTTCTCTGGTCTTTTAGTGTTTTATCTCAGACAAAAATACAAGGCTTAATCCTATATTGATACTAGCACTCCTATCAGTGTAGACTTCCAGGCTCGGGCTGGAGCCTGGGCTCTCGGAGGGATGTAACACCCCTCTGTCATTGTGGTTTGTTCTCTCTCTCTCACCCTCTCCCCAGAGGAAGAATCCCCAGAGAAAGAGAAGGCAAGGTCAAAGAACTGCACCACTGAGCAGAAGGTGGTGAGATTTGCTATAACTTTTATCCCCGGAGAAAGCTCTGTCTCCTACACAGACAAGTTTTAGCCCAGAGATAGAATGTGGCTGAGGAGTGGAGTTGGCAACTGACTCGGCAACTGTAATGGAGCTTGAGATGATCTTTTAGATACCCCGTGCCCAGGACACAGAGCGCCATGAAGATACTGACTGAGACCTTGAACTTGACTTAATGTAATGGAGAACAGGTTTGAGGTGTAGCAGGGAATAGGGATATTTCTTTAACAGAATATTAAAGACAATAATAGTATTTCAGCTGTCAACTCTTCATCACTTTTCCTTCCCTCCCCCATCTTCACTTAACTTTTCATTTTGGGAAGCTGAACCAGGAGACCATCAGCCAATTCCCAGTTCAGCTTTCTAAAGGAATATTTTGAACTGAAATGTAAACAGAATGCTTTTCTGTCATGTCTTTGCACTGCAGCTGAGCTGGGAAAGGAACAGACTTTTTTCCAGAGCCCCAGGAGAAGAGAAAAGGTAGTGGTGCTACATCAAAAGGTCACTTTTTCCTCACTCAGCCTAGCTGTGGCACTTCGTGGCATAGGGGAACAGTCAGTATTAATATACTGTTCACTTTAAAAAGCTGAATTGGGAGTCTTATACTAATATTGTATCTAGTGCCGTTTTCAGAGAAAGACTGCGAAATGGGTACATAGCTTACGTTAGAACTAATGTCAACTGCTGTGTGTCTCATTCCCTCTTCACTACACTGGAAAATCTGCTTCTCAGTATTTCTGAGTTATCATCTTTATCAATAAGTCAGGTCATACTCTGTACTTTTTATTATTTTCTAGTATTTATAAAAATATAATAGTACATAAACAGTTTTGTTTAAGAAACATTTAGCATCTCTCTTTCTGAAAAGTCCTTGAGTTAGTGAAGACTTTATATTTTTTCCATTGTAATTGGTTTGTGAGTTAATATTTATTGAATGGCATAATACTTATTATATTTATTTAATGGGGCATGAATAATCCTATAATTTTTGCTGAACTGGATTCTGGCACCACACACTGTGCCATATTAATTTAAAATTACCAAGAATATTAAATTAGCTGTAGAATGCTTCCCCGTTACTCCTTAACAGCATAAATCCTAACACTCACCAATGTTCATGTGATGCATTGCCTTTCAATACCCACTGATTTCTCATGACTGCAATGTGTATTGGTTAACAGTATGGATATTTTATTGACAAGTATTGTATACTTATAATATGAATTCTACGGGGACAGATAATGCTCAATCTGGTTGGTGAAGTGAATTTTGTTTCACTATCTAAATGAATGCAATAGGCTCTCCATGTTTTATCAGTTTTAGTCTTACCAGTATTGCACACCAGAGTCAGTTGTAGTCTCAAATTTAGTCATAAATCTAGCAAAAACTAAATATTGGTCCAATACAGACCGACATCTCCAACAATGCACTAGCATTTCAATGGTGTTGATTTTACACTGCAGTGCACATCTCTTGGCACTACAGAAATGGATGAGGACTATGAAGGTATCCAGTTTAGACATATGTTTTCAGTTAGAGTCTTCAAAATAAAGAGAGGCTACATGAATATACCCCATAGGGTGTGGAAATTACACCATTAGAGAAGCATAGGCCAAAGGCCAATCCCAAAACATGCATTCTATTTACACCAACACAACCTTTTCTGGGGAAAAAAACTACAAAAAAATTCAAGACTACCTGACAGAGTTGTATAACTATTGGTTTGAAAATTGACACAGTACAAAGACTTTACAGTAATGTCTCACTGGGATGTATGGATAGATATAAAACAAACTGTATGGGATTTTATATACACTAGAAACCAAATTGCAGGTTTCTGCATAGGAAAGAGAAGAGCAACATAAAGAGTATGGAATGTAAGATCATAAAAGTTGATGTTTACGACTCTTCACTTCACAGTAGCTCCAACCCAATAAGACAGCCCTCACATAAAATGTGAAGCAGGCAAAAAACTTAGCAAATATTCTTGTGTGTCATTTGTAAAGCTATGAACTAAACCAAGAGTATCAAGGTCAGTTTGAGAGAAAGTGTCTGAATTAATATTTCTCCTAGTAACAGAGGGAGAATGTGAATTCTCTTCATACCTCAGTTGTTTTGTCAGTATTTAGAAAAAGGGGGAAAGATCAAGTAGAAATCACACAAGTCTAACACCTGATGTCGAATTTTAGCACTTATTTCTACAACAGCCCTTCTTGGTCTCTTAAGTTGTTCTGTCTATAGTAGGATCCTATATATAGGATACTATTCTCCAGGTTATGGCCTCTTTTTTGGGTCAGCAAGTAATAACATAGGATAGGGAGGTAAAGATCACAGCAAAAGTGATAGGATGATGAACTTGGAAGTCAGGGTTGGTTGATGGAACATAACTTGCAGAGGTTATAGAAATGAGATTCAAAACACTGGCTGCAAATGTCTGAATTCTAATCTGAACTACTTGCCTGCATTTCCCTGCAAAACTGGGCTGGCAGTCCATGAGAACAAGCACTCAAAGGAGATTTGTGGTACTTCCAGCTTTGGATAGAATTGCCACTCATGTTATTCCATTAATGGCAGGCTTTGTCCAGTATTTGAAGTAGAAACTCAAGGAAGGGCAGAGAAAATGAAAAACCATATGAGAGTATTATATTAATGTAGCTGTAGCTCAGAAGGGTTTTGTTTGAGTTGGGGATGAAGGGTTTGGATGGGGAGAGGTAACCCTTTACCAGTCCTTAAACTGACTTACATAAATGTCAAAAAGATGAAGTGGTTGCAACATGGAAAAGGGAGAATAAATGAAATGTTAAAATACAGCAGCAAGTTGTAGAACAAGTAAAATCATATGTTTACCTAGGAAGCTTGATCAGTGCCAGTGGTTCCATAACGGATGAGGTTAAAGGAGATGTGCTTTAACTACGAGTGCTGCACAGAAGTTGATGAAATTATGGTCTGATAAAAACATTACCTTTAGCACCAAAGTGAAAATGTATCAAACTAGTGTGCTAACAATATCACTCCAGGATCATGAAGCAGTTCTTCAGAAGATAGCAGAAGTAAAATGGAATGATTTTAAGATAAAGAAGGTAGCAGGGAAGCAGAATGTGAAGCCAGGGTACGGGATTGGCTGCAATCAAAAAGATTATGATAGAGGGGACACTATAGAAAACAAACAAACAATGACAGGATGCCAAAGAAATTAATGCAAATGCAACTAAAGTCAGTCAGACCTAGAGGCCAACCATGACTAGATAGTAGGGATATGACCATGCTGGGCTTAATGGAGGAAGATGCCATAGACAGGAATGGATGGTGATACTGCATAGCTTACTGACTGTAAAGATGCCTTAGTATGAGAATGAGACAACAAAATGGACTCGCATCATTTCAACTCCCTCCTACTACAGTCAACGAAAGGGCTGCCATTGACTTCAACAGAAGATGGATCATGCCTTTACTGACTACCCTTTTCTCTGGGCCCAGAAAAACATTTACACTCAGCCTCGATACTTAGGTGACATAGGCCAGTGCACACATCCCAAGAGTCAGGGGAAGAACTTTGTTGTAGCTGCTTCCACTTAGGATTAGGCTGTATTTTCAGAGCAAATTACAAGATGTCTCTTCACAGAGGCATTTTATTAACAGATGTGCATGGCCTCAACTGCACTAGAAATATGACATTTAAAATAAAGGGCTAAAAAGGAACAGAAGAGGTGGCAATACTGTGCTCCCTTTGAATCAGTCTCTTTGGTCTATATCCATGAGACCATCCTATCCAGAGACTATGATGATGGGCCCTTTAGATGATGGGCCCTTGCATGTAATAAGAATATTCTAATTGGAACACCCTTTCCCATAGGCCCCGACTTCATGGGTGCTCTGGGGATGGAGCACCCATGGTGAAAAATTGGTGGGTGCTCTGCACTCACCAGCAGCTCCCACAAACACCCAGTTCACCTCTACTCTGTCTCCTCCCCTGAGTGCACCTCCGCCACTCCGCTTCTGCTCCCTCCCAGGTTTGCCACCAAAAAGCTGTTCATGCTGGGCGGACTTTTTGTCGATGAGGCACAGTATTTTCCACCAGGGGAAAAAAAAACCATTCAAACTTCTGAAAATGGTTGAAATGCATGAAACTTATCCCCCAGGGAAGAATTTTAGCCTTTTTTAGCTTTCAAACAATATAGTAAAAACATATTACATTTACATAAGAAATGCTATGCTCATTAGAATAATTGTTGTAGAGTTCTTAAACACATGATTAATAGCTCACATTGCTTACTGTGATGTCATTGAATGCTGTGCATATGGTACATACCAGGATACTGCTGAAAAGCATGAGTGTAAGGATCATTCCAGGAGAAAACAAAAGCAATTGTCAAATCTATTAAATGGAAGCAACATTTCCCTCTAGTACAAAAACCTGGCCTATGTCTTAGAATTCTGAGACTTTTCACTTTTCACTGTTGGCTGAAAGGTTTGTGCACAAACAAAAACTGCGCTCTGAAAACATTTTCTACATCATCATAAACACGTACAAACTCCAGTGCTGTCCTACACTGTTCATGTCAGGCCTGCTGTGAATAATCTGACAACCACTGTAAATAGGGCTGAAGGGCTTGCATGAACAGTGACCAGCATCTCTTCCTACAACAATAAGGCTGAGAGCAGGGAGCTGACCTGGTTCCAGAGCAAACATATTCAGATGCTGATCACAGTCGTTTCATTCTGTGGAAAGACTGGACACCTTCCCCCACAACAGACCATCCTCCTGCACACACGAAGGTGGATCCTGAATCCAGGATCCAGGCTAACAGCTGAGCCAGGTTCAATGACAAGGACTCCCATCCTGAAAAGGTGGAAAAAAATTAACCAAAAAGTGGAGGGACCTCTAAAAACAAGCATCTCCAGAACCCCCAATAGCTCAGGGAAGCAGCCTTTACATCATTGCCTGGTACACATAAGGGGGGAACAAAAGCAGTTTAAAAGTCAGTGGCTAAAGTCCAAGATTATGGATGAAGGGTAGTTCAGGGCACAGATGGCACACAAGTGCAGATAAATAACTGTAATGGAAGAAGCAGGAATGAGATATAGCATGCCAAGAAAGCAAGAGCTCAGTGAGGACAAAGATGGCAGATTACGTTAGAGCAAATATGGTGTCAGCCTGAAGGTTTTCCATGGAAAACCTCTTAGTGTGATAACTGATGCAGTATCCTCTCTGCACTGCATATCGGAAATCTTCTTGTACATTATGTCTTTTTTGCCACGCCCTTTGAAATTTCATACTAGTTTTTAAATAACTATTCTGGGCACTTTTGTTCCACATCAAGAAGAAGAATATAATATGTTGAGCATGATTTTGGCTGATCGATTCATGGAGTCTATGTAAGGGAGACCGACAACTGTAACATTGGTACCAGAAAGTCAAGGAAAAACACCACAAAAGCAAAAACAAAACACTGTCTCTTTAACATGTCCACTCCTTGGCATAGGGCTTCTCTTCTTGGGCCAATTTACAAACAGGCAAACCAAGGATTTTCCCCTCAGCTTGTCTCAGAGAGTAAAGACCAGTGACAAACCCAGACAGGGTTTATTTGAGTTATCAAAATAAAGAGAAGAGAAGCATTCTTAATTGAATGTCTCTGAGAAGTACAGTCCTCTTGTGGGGATAAAGAGTCCATGTAAATGAGTAAAAGTTTAGCAGCCAACCACTAATCAAGTTTATCCTTGTAAAATAGTACAGCTTTACCAACTCTACAAAACATAGTGTATTTGTTTGTCTATATGGAGATCATTAATTCCTTAAGACCAGTGGCTCTCAACCTGGTTGTGGCCCAATCAACACACAGCTGTGGCCCATGTGACATCCTCAAGGCCATACAGGTAGTAAATATATTGTGCGGCTGCGACCCACATATCACATAGAGAGCTGCATAAGCTGCCCAGAATGGTAAATAGGTTGAGAATCACTGGTTAAGACAATGAAGACATAACAGGTGAAATATGAGACCTCATTGCAAATCTACAGGAAATTATTCTTCATATTATCATGTGATTGGTGGTTTATAAATATAGATTGGCAGAAAGGAAGACAGAAAACATTCATCTCTCAACTATTTAGGCAGAGTTTGAGTTTGACCATTCCCACAAACTATAAAATACGAATCCCAGATTCTAATATAAAACCACTAGAGGTGTTCAAGTTAAAATTAGAAAGATTGATAATAAGAGCAAATTAGGGTAATTCTAGTGTGATCCAGTTTGCAGATTCTAGCTTGAACCTTTTCCACATAGTGATCCCATGTTACAACAAAGAAACTTCAGGATCCCCCTCCCATTTAGCAATAAGGAAAGGGAGAGAGGTCATCCCCATAGACTTATTCTCAGCCCTAGACTGAGACCCCTGGACTAGCCTCCAGATTACCCCAGAGTTCCTTTCCAACCCCCAATCTAATATATTATTAAAACTGCAGAAATTAAAATGATTTCCCCTTTACCTTTTGAAAGAAGCCAGCAAATAACAGCTTCATTTGTGATAGGCCAAAATATTTTCCATTTCAGAAGCACTCCTGTAGTTATTCACTAGCATCTCAGACTTCATCAGCCATATGATGGTCTAGTTTAAAAATTAAAAAAACAACAAATCATTCCAAATAATTTTATTTATCAAGAATGTCAACAACCAAAAAAGGAAAAGACCTAAAGAATAAATGAAATATTAGAGATTAATCAATGCACTAGTATTTTCACTCTGACCTTCAATGACTTTTTTTCTGTAAATGAAAGCAGTTTGCTATTGTAATTGCTCATATAACCTAATATCTAGAAAACACCCAGCTCCATCTTTATTAAATTTAAAAACTAGCTGATAATATGCTTCCTTCAAGTACTGCTGAAAGGGTGGAACTAATGTCCTGCTGCATTATTTGTGTGGAGAGAGAATGCCTGCAAGGCATCATTTAACACTCCTGCCCCAGAACCCAATAAGACTGTTTAACTCTCCTCCAGACCATAGCAACAGCAGATGTAAGGCTGTATGATAAAATTACATAACACAGTTTCTGTCATCTTGGACTTAATTTAACTCTTCCTTATTCTGGTGTAAATGAGGAGTAACTGCAGTGAAGGCACTGATGTAAGACTAGTATAAGCAAGTGTAGATTGGGCCTATTTACTTTAGGGATTTATATTTTTTAAATTCCTCTTGTTTATCATTTGGCTGAGAGGGGTTCAGAGGAAAAAATCAGGGTAACACCATGCAGAAAGATATGACTTTTCTCTAGAGATGCTAAACTGAAGCACGTCAGAGAGGTGAAAGATATTCCCCATCAGAAGCTGATGTCTAATCGAGAAATCTTTCAGCTGTTTGCATGCTATACAGAAAGTTTCTCTTTCATTAAATAAACTGATAGACCAAAAAAATGTGGGAGGGGCTACCAGCCACTAGCTCTTACTTCTCCTATTAGAAACATACGGCATACAAATGTTTCCCATTTCAGAGGGATGAATGAATATCTTTATGTATTGGGCTGGGAAATAAGTTCTAATACTGAACTTATTTACAGACTGTGTATAATGAAGACCAGATCTGTTTATAACAGGAAAAAAGGTTTGTTTTGTTTTTTTGTTACAAGGAAAATTAAATCAAGCTTTGTTGGTCACAGCCTACTGGATGTTGGGTTTGATTTGGGACTGCTGGATGGACAAAAGGTGTCTTGAATTTACAATCTATCCAAGGTTACGGATTTCATAATGTGAGGTGTGCTTGTATTATATATGTTATGTCTTTTTTCCCTCCTAGGTATTCTCCTCCCACACACTCATAGTACAAAGTTTGATGATGGGTCTTGTGGGAAGAGGGGGGTGATCAAGGGGCATCCTGGGTCCCTGCACAGCCTCCTCTCCTCAAACACAGATAAGTTCCAGTAGCTCAGCATTGTAGGGATACGATTGAAATGTCTAATGGGTTTATGTAAAACCTGAACCCAGGCTAATGATTCTGTGAACTAAATCTGAAACTCTGTTGCATTCTGGGAAGCAGGAATTGCTTTAAAGCTGAGATGGCCCTAAGAGCCATTACTTTTAGAATGGAAAACTGTCACCATGCGAGGAGGAGGAAAGGAACGGAAGTGAACATCTTACTCTTCTCCATACAATCCTTCATTTTAAAATGCTAATATTACATGAAGAAGCAGTTTTTTGGGAATCATGGGGAGGAGGTTATTTGATTGGTTTTTGTAAGGGGAGGGATGGAGAGACTTGGATTGTTTCTAAAGAAATAAAGCATGGGAGAGGAGGAAACCTTTGACTCCAAAGAAGTGTAAAATCAGCAATGTGTAATTTTCAGCACAATTTTCATCATCACTAATGTTGGCCCCATATACAGCAATGAACAGAGTAAATGCTTAATAAAAAACAATAATCATGTAATTTTTCATACAATGGTGTTCATGCTATATTACTACAACAAACTCACTGAAACCACATTCAGGGCTACACATCGTGGGCACATCCTGGGTCTGCTCACATCATTGTGAATCAGGAGGTATTCCACTGAAGTCGATGAGGTAACATAAGTATAAAATCAGCACAGGTGAGATCAGAATTAGGCCCAATGTATCCTCTTAAACTTTGTAACAATACTCAGACTAAGGCCCTGATCCTGCGAACCCTTATACACAAGCTGCACCTTGAGCATGTTAGGAGTCCTGTTGAAGTCAATGGACGTAGGCACAAATCATGTGTATAAGTGTTGTAGCATAGGGCTAAAATATTTAAATTCTCAAAATAAAAAAATATATAAAAATACCAGCACAAAAGGTGTGTTTTTAAACAGAATCTCTGCATTGCAATAATTAGCACATGCATACACATCCACAAACACCTCTTGGGCAAGTGGTGTATATAGAAATCTGCATGACAGGTGAAGCTGTGACTGAGGGGTTTTTTTTATTTCTTTAAGGAATAGTTGATTACTACATGTATCTTGTACAAACTTTTCCTTTAAGTAATTATACTTTTGCTTGTATTATTTTAAGTTTCAGCTGTTGCCATTCAGACTCTTGCTCATAATTTTTCTTTAAAACTGTCATATGTTCTTTATCAGAGATAATTTTAGTTAAGAAATGGAGTCCTAATTTAAAAACCTGATGCTGAAAACATCATTTCCTGTAATAGAAGCTATGACACACCCATTAGCACACTAGTAGGAATATTCAACACATTTTGGACATTGTGCCAAAAAAGGAATAGATTTGATCTTGGCTCATTGACCAGATCCTAATAACTTTCTTGGCAAATAGAGCAGATCAATTTATCAAAATTAGTTGTTTCCAAACTGCAATGGCACTAAATATTTTATCTTACTGGCAATGGGTACTGATGCTTTGAACATTAAATCAAATGCTGTAGCAGATTTAACAAGCAGAATAGCCTTACATAAACACACCCAAACCACCTGCCCCTAAATTATATGCCATATGCTTTCAGCCAATCCCATCCCACCTTGCTGTTTCCTTAGAGTTACAGCACTAGTGCCACTCCAGGAAACCTAGTTTAAAGTTCACATTTTTTAAAAAAAGTACATGAAATGTAAATATACAACAGGGGAGTTCATTGGAGTTCTCTGACCCTTTGTAAACGTGACTTATTTCTGTTCTAAATGTAGCTATACAGACTGGGAGTATTCGCAAAGACTGAGATGCTAAATTACTGCTAAAGTGTGTGACTGGAGATGTCTTTGGTTGACCTTGGGTGCAGCTCCAGAGGGAACTTTAAGTAATATTTAAGGGCAAAGCTGGTAACCCAGTGTAAATATTATTGCATTACAAGTTGGAAGCCTATAAATCCCCTCCTATTTTTGAATACCCATGAGAGAATAGATGCCAGATTTCATATGGAAGGGGCATATCATGTGATCTCAAAAAGCTATAGACCTATTTGGACTTTTTTACTACTTTATGTCTTCATATCTGTAAACTATGAAAAGCTATAAAGGTTACATTCCTTCCTACCACTTGCTACTTTGTGAAAACCAAACTGAAAGTGTAGCTGCCCAAAACTCTGTCATGTGCATTTTATTTTGGGCATTTTCTTCTTCCTTAAAAAATTGAATCCCCAGATGTGTCTGACTAAATAACAGAGGGAGCTGAATTGTCTCATTTTTCTGTCAAAGAACCAGAAATAATGACTGTGTAAAGACAGTAAGAAGGGGTTTTGTTTTAATTCTATTAACCACACTGAACACTGACTGGAATCGGACTCTAAAGAACATTCCTTCTGCTGCTTTCACATATTATAAAACAAAGTTAACTTGGACATGCTATTTACTTTTCTTTTAGTTTATAATGGTTTTAATTCATACAAGAATTAGACCTTCTTGATTAATCTCAGTAGATTCACACACACTATATCAGTACCTTTGGGGGCAACTGAGCTAAAAATATCAAAATCCTTTCATTTTTTCCTTTTCTTTTTTCTCTCAGATACTATCATAAAATCAAATAATAAAAGGATCAAAACAATTGTACCTTTCTTGGGTACCCTCAGAAAATACTTCTCCCCTTTAAACAAAAACAAACCAAATAAAAGCAGTTTTTCTGATTTCATTCACATCATCTTTCAGTTTTAAAATAAACTTTACAAAATGCCAGATTAGCTATTCTTTTTTTTCTCAATTCAGCATTCTCTTTTGAAATCTCTAATTCACAAGATAGACACATATTGGAACAGTCGGAATCAGCATAAAATATTTATTATCATTAGCAAGTCTCTCTCTCCTTGACTAGTCATTAGTTCTGCACGGTGCTGGATGGGCAGCCTTAGAAAGTGAAGTCCTCTCTGTACAAGAGAGAGTGAGCAAGCTTCAGCATACTGCCCCACCAATGTGTTTTAACTGGGACCTTGAGTCTGAATTAATCCCTATTCAATTCTTGGCCTCCCTATGGAGTCTGCTAACAATGGATATGTCTACATTGCAACAAAACACCTGAAAATGGCCGTGTCAACTGATTCAGGGTCTATAAAATGGCACTGTAGACATTAGGGTTTGGGCTAGACCCTAGAAGGGAGTGCAGGCAGGATCAAGAGCACAGAGTCCAGACCAACCCTGAACTTCTACACTGCAATTTTGTAGCCTCACAGCCCAGGTCAGCTGGCATGGTCATTTGTGTGTGTTTTGTTGCAAAGTAGACATATCCAATGTTACTAGTTAGTGCCAAGTGTGGTGGCATTTTTTGTGATGTGGACACATGTCCTCCAGCAACTAGACTGAGAAAACCAAACTAATTTTACCATAGGTAACAGATGGGCCATCAGAGGACATTTGATTGCCATCAAGATGGATTTGATGCAAACAGTGCAAAGATCTAAATTTCTTTTCAGTACCCTAAATCTTTTACTTTCTCTCACAATCATTCCAGCTTTAATGGAAGATAGAAGGTCTGATTCAATTCTCCCCTGAGTTTTTATACTGATGTAACCCAATTGACATCAATGGAGTTACTACTGATTTTATGTTACTATGACAAGACAATGAGACTCAGCAACTGTAGCTTATAAAACACACTGTCTCTCTAGGAAATGGTTTACTACTTGTACAATTAGATTTCCAAGAGCAAATGGCAGCTTATGTTATTATTATGTATTATTACAATAGCACCTAGAGATCCCAACTGAGATTGAAGCCCCAAGATGCTAGTGATAAACATGTACAAAGTAAGAGAGTCCTTGCTCTGAAGATTTTACAATCTAGACAACAAATGGTAGGAGAACGGAAATTTGCTGGCCCCATTTTATAGATGAGGAACTGAGGCACAGAGAACTCAAGTGACTTACTCAAGGTCCCGTAGGAAGTCTGTGGCAAAGTCAAAAACTGAACCCAATTCTTGAGACACACACACAAGGGCCTTAATCTTAAGGGTTTGTGTTTGTTCTACATCCAGAGATCTTGCTCTGTCATTCATAATGTCATTCCTTCTGCGGTGAACACTGAGGAAATTAACTGCAAACAACATTAAGTATAAAAAGGAGGAATTATGCCCTTCCTGATTTTAACATTTTTATCTTTTATAAAATTTTGAAAGCATTTTTGAACTTTTAATAATAATAAAGCTATCAGTGTGTGACTCTCCCTCACTGATTTCCTGCTTTCTCAATCCTGCTTCAAAGCTGCCCATTTTAAATTATTTGCCTACACTCACTCAGACTCTATTGAGACTGCACCAAAGAGTAATATAAAAAACGTAAAGGTGGCTTACAGATACAGCAATGGTTAAACTTAAATATTAGAAGATGGTAATAAAAACAGCTAAAGGATCCTTCACTGAAAAGCAGATGAAAGTAATAAAAAAGGGCAGGTAACAATGTGAAAACATGTGCGTTCTTTAATATGCTAGAGCTAGGTGGGGGCAACGAGGCAGTGTGGAATGGGAGCTTAGATCAGGTGTCCACTAGGTATACCTACTGTGGAATGGACAGAAGACAGAGCGCCAGCTCATTCTGCAATGAAGCCCAACTGTGTTCTAGCAACTACTCCTCCATCCCCTCCTCCAGGCTGGGGTTTTGAAAAACCACTGAGTTTTGACCTAACTCTGCTCCTATTGAGTTCAATGGGAGTTAGGCTATTGCTGAGTGCTTTTGAAAATCCTTCTGTAATATTTAGGTTAAGGAATCATGCTATGAGAAATTAAGGAATTTCAATAATAAATACTCAACCTACATGGTTGCCAACATGAGCATATGACCTAAACCATTTTTTAATAATTTGTCAAAAGCTATAATACAAACTTGAATTGGCTGTTCCTACAGCTCTCACAGTATATGGATTTATACTGCATCCCCGTAAGATACTGCATCTGTAAAATTTATCTGTGCATTTATACTGCATCTGTAAAATTTATCTGTGCATTTATACTGCATCTGTAAAAGCATTAAATTTGGCTCAAATGTGACAGACCTTGTAAAAAAGGACAGTTTAGAGGTACAGCTGGCACAGAGGCAACTTCACCACAGTAAACATTGGCTCTTTTCTATTTTCTTTCTACAATCACAGCCACTTCTGTCCCCCTTTCATGTATTTTGAAAAAGAGTTGGAAGCAAGACAATTCCTCTTATGTCTTGTGGTTACATAAACAAAATCAGGCTTTCACATTCAAAGAGACTCATACCTAGGACTAAGCTAATAGTTGAGTTCTAAATCCAAATGCCCCCACTGCCCAATACTTAGCATTCAGGGGTGGTCGAGCTCGTAACTGAGCGACCTCCCCGTGGTGCAGCAAGAATTCAGGGATTTATTGTATGCTATTGGCATTTATAAAGTCCTTTTCGGTGCTCTATATCTCAAAGTGCTTTACGGAGCAATTAACTACATATTGTACCTACCGCACAGTTCCACTGAGGCCATTTAGAGCCATTTTCATGCCCTTACAAGAACCTAACCCTTAATTCTCACATGATTAAAGAATAGTGAGGAATTCTGAAATCTAAATCTAAACACAGAACAAGGGAACACCATGACCTTTTTTTAATATACATTTGTTTTATATATGTAACTACATAGACATTATAATACACTTTCAAAAGTGCCTATCCAAGGTTTTACCGGCAACTGGCATATTATATATAATTGGCCAATTTTAAAAGCAAGGACTTCCTTTTTTTGTTGCCATAAATTGAATAAATCTTAGGGAGAGAGTTAGGGAGAGAATAAATCTTAGGGAGAGAGTTGGGCTTTGGAGTCAAAGCTCCAGCCCGAGATGGAACATCTACACAACTATTTTTACCAGCCTGTTGGGTTCTGAAACTCACTGCCATGGGGGGCGGAAGTTGGGGATGGGGGTGAAGTATACTTATATCCCCAAGTGCCTGACTGCACCACCAAATCAGGTGCAGTCCTTAGACATCTAAATGGCCTAAAATGTACACAGAAATAACTATACCCCCACAATTTAAAAAACAAAGACCTAGTTAAGGCCAGGCTATAAATCAGGCCTTAAATATTGGGGCTGTCAATTAATCACAGTTAACTCAAGTGATTAACACAAAACAAATTAACTAGATCAAATAAAATACTTGTGATTAGTTGCAGTTTTAATTGCTCTGTCAAACAATAATAGAATACCAATTTAACTTATGAATATTTTTGGATGTTTTTCTACATTTTTCAATTGACCTCAGACAAGTACTTCAATGCAACCTCTTTATTGTGAAAGTGCAGTTTACAAACGTAGAATGATTTTTTAACGTACCTGCACTCAAAAAACAAAACAATGTAAAACTATAGAGAATACAAGTCCACTCAGTCCAACTTCTTGTTCAGCCATTCACTCAGGCCTTGTTTACACTACCGGCTGGATCGACGCATAGAGGTCGATCTATTGGGGAATCGATTTATTGTGTCTCGTCAGGACATGATAAATCGATCCCCAGAGGCACTTCCGTCGACTCCGGAACTGCGGCTTACCAAAAGGCACAAGGCAGAGTCGACGGGGGAGCCTACTGTTGACCGCTGCCACCGTGAGGACGGCAGGTAAGTCGACCTAAGATGCGTCGACTTCAGCTACGGTATTCATGTAGCTGAAGTTGCATATCTTAGGTCGACCCTTCCCAGTAGTGTAGATCAGGCCTAAGACAAGCAAGTTTGTTAGCATTTACAGGATATAATGCTGCCTGTTTCTTATGTACAATGTCACCTGAAAGCAAGAACAGGCATTCACACAGCAGTGTTATAGCTAGTATTGCAAGGTATTTACATGCTAGATATGCTAAACATTCATACATTAACATTCGTTTATACCCATTTATGCTTTGACTTGTAGGCTCTAAAGTTTTACACTGTTTTGTTTTTGAGTGCAGTTATGTTTAAAAAAATAAGTCTACATTTGTAAGTTGTACTTTCACGATAAAGTACTTGTGTCAGGTCAACTGAAAAATGCTATTTCTTTTGTTTATCCTTTTTACAGTGAAAATATTTGTAGTAAATTATATAAAGTGATCTCTGTACATTTGTATTCTGTTTTGTAATTGAAAATATATCTGAGAATAAAGAAAAATATCCAAAAATATTATAATAAATGTAAATTGGTATTATATTATTAATAGAGCAATTAAAACTGCAATTAATGACAACTATCTTTTTTAATCTTATGATTGATTGTGATTTTTTTAAAAATCATTTGACAGCCCTACTAAATACATGTAGATTTCTGTTGCACTTGGTCTGCTTAAAACAAAACATAGATACGGGAAGAGAGGACTTTAAGAAACACTGCCAATATAAAATCCTGATTTCCTCTTCTCCCCATCATAACTACTTGGGGAAAATGTGATAGCTTGCTCTCTCCTATACCCTAATCTGGACATGGGTTCCACTCTCCTGGGGTGGAGGATTATATATATCATCATAGCTATTTGCTCAGAAATCTGTTTAATGTGTATATATTGTGCCATTTCAACAACTTTCCTGTTATCAGTGCACATCTCATTCTGCCTGAAGCAGGTACAATGAACAGCACCCTCGGGCCAATCAGATGCATGGTGGAAGCTCATGGGGGCCAAAATTAGGATAGCCAAGAGCCAAATGAGACTCATAAGTCAAAGGTTGAAGGTCACTGCTCAACAGGGCTCATTATCACCAATTAATTACTATAGATATAATATATTTTCAGAAGTAATTTGATACAGTAAAACCTCGATTTAACGGACTTCGGATGCAACGGACAAAATTTCTGATCCATATCAGACCACAACCCCTCCCTGCTGTGGCCCCGGTCCCCTTCCTTGGCGGCCGTCTGCTGGCTCCCGGCTGCCTCCCCGGTCCCAGCCACTAGCGGGCTGGCTCCCGGCTGCCTCCCCGGTCCCAGCCACTAGCGGGCTGGCTGCCGGCTCCCGCCCGGGTCCCGCCAGCGGGCGGGCTGGCTGCCGGCTCCCGCCCGGGTCCCGCCAGTGGGCGGGCTGCTGCTCCGACAGCTTGTTTTTTTTATTATTATTAAATAACGGACTTTTTGATTTAACGGACACCCCCTCGCCCGAATTAGTCCATTAAATGGAGGTTTTACTGTACTTGCATATTAGTCCTCCAACAATCTTCATACAGGATAGAAGTTCTATAATTCTTAGTCTCTGGTGCTACTTTATCTCCCTGGTTTTTGGAAGTGTATAATACTGAAGTTTCTTCCCAATGTGCAAGGTGATTAATCTTCAAGGGATGTCAGGCTTTGGGTTGGGCACAGGGAAGCTAAATAGCCCTGTTGTCTATTAGACCCTGAAAGAACACTAATATTTTAACATTTCAGTCTCAGTTGCAGGGGACAATGGCATCCAAAAGCCAAAATTTGGAAGCAAAGCCTCTTCTATAAACCCATTCCCACTCAATTTCATTTGGTAACTTTTCCTCTTCACCCATTAAATCAGGTCATTCTGGCTTCCCAATGCCACTGCCCATGACTAATAATAATAATCACTACCATATTTTGCTAGAAGTTCAGAAACCTCTACCCAAAGAGGGATAAGTGGCCTCCTTTATTGTTCAAGCAGCACTCTTAACATGCCAAGACTTGGGGGATTCTGATACATCAACACATCAAACTCACCTTAATAGGGGTATGACTCTGAGAAAGCAAAGCTCCAGTTACCTTCCCCCTAGATTTGTGACTGTGTGAGTGCAAAGGTGGCAGCCCATACAGACGTAGAAGGAAAAGGAAAGCCCAGCTGTGAAAAGGAACATAAAGAGGTATTGTTAATGTATTTGTTTGGTTTTTCAAACAAAGTCTTATTTGGTATAAAGGCAGATTGCATGCTCACTCTCTAAATCAATGACCAGTATTCAATCACTGGACTGTGCTAGCTCATTTTCAGACATATAACTAAGAAAACATTTAGTGCAGCCAAAAATACAATAAAGTTGACAGGACCCAATCATTGTGTGTGGTCCCCACAATGAGAGAACTCTTCATCTCAGCAGCTAGTATCTCAGTTTGGTGTTTAACCCTGTTGTATACAGTTCTGGCAGGTGTAATAAATGTCAAGGGACTAGCATGAGCAGTGCTGCCCTCTTGCTGCCTTGACTGCCTGGCTAGAATTCTACTTCTAAAACACATAGACAGTTTTTTGAGGAGGGGAAATGCTCACTCGGTCTGTCAGTCCAATGCACCAATGTTCCCCATAACACCATGCAAACACACACACCAAAATGTTGAGCTCCAGGGGAGGAAACCTTCTGAAATCAGTGACAGCCCTGTTTCATTATTATGATTGTTATTTATTTGAATAGCACTGCAGTGTGCAAATTGTTTCACAGGTATTTATAAAGACACAGTCCCTGCCCCACAGACCTGACAGTCTACAGAGGCATCCAAAGAGAACTCCTGACTGGTCTATAGTAACAGGGCTTGTGTTTGCTCTGTAAAGGATATCTGAGAGAGAGATCCTGTACCCTTAATGTTTACAGAATAAAAGAATAACCAAATAAATCATTAGATCCTTGCTTGCTAAGTCTCATTTTGCTTATTCTACGACAAAAATTCAATATACATTTAACCTGCATTCATTTCATTTGCCACTAAACAAGGAATTGATGCACTGGCTCAGAAAACCTTGAACTTGAAGGAAAGAACATGTGTTAGTTCAAACTAAATGAAGCATGAAAAGTTTAGTTTGGTGGTGATCTCTCAATAGAATCTTGTATGGCTGAATTTTCCATAAAGTAATAAACAGTCGCTGAAATGGGTTTGTATTCAGACACACTTGGCTCAGCAAGCTGTGGTTTAGCCCCATAGGTAAGCTCAGGTTTGACGTGGGTTAATATAAAATACTCCTTGACGACTTGTTGCGGTAGCTGAAATCTTATGCTTGGTGAACCAGTAAGAGGGTTCAGATCCAATTCTTCCACAATTCCTTAAACTGGAACAGGTCTGGTCAGTCAGTGCTCTACTTCATCAATCCTGTGTGGCTGATCGGTCTGACTTTCACTAAGAAAACAGAGTAAGGGAGTCCTGAGACACACAGACATAACATAAATAAAAAAATACATTCACGTTTCCAACTGTCCACACATTCTTAAGCAAGTTGCACCTATGTTATATTACTCAGCATGTGGTTTCAATTGTAACAACAATGCACATTTGTTCGACTACATGCTGGCTGCTAACTACACTACTAGCTGTGTTTAAATATGGCATGGCCTATGACTGACTCCCTTTCAGAGGTCAAGTGTCTGGCATGCGCTTGCTATGTTATGGTCAATATAATCTTATATAGATTACCCAAGCAACAGATCTAGACTCTTTGATGTCATGAAGGCTTCTGTATACACAGTACATATACACTGTGTATAAACCTTTAGGGAAGGAGAAGGGGAGAGGAAAGAGAAAGCTCCATGTCCCTGTAGGCTTTGCCAGAGTTTGTTGTTCCCTTTTCATTTGGATTTACTTGAAACTGTATTTCCCATAAAGAATTAAACAACAACATTCTCCACCACTCACCAAAACAAGCTGATCACCTCTTAACTGGTGTTCACAAGGAGACTTTTCTTCTTTTATACCACTCATATGTTGCCTTTCTCTGCAGGAAAGCTGACGACTAATGTTACACCATGGAATTTCACAGCAATATTTGATAGTGCTTAGTCTCTATCAAAACATTTCTGTTCATGACTTTCAGTGTTCCTGATTCATGGATTTATGACATGGCTTATATTTTTGCTTTTCATTCCTGCACCCTCATAGTGAGGAGAAAAAAGTGTAAATAGAATTAAACATCCTTTGAGAAAGCATACCCTATTTTATAAATGCCATGGATTATTTAACAATAAAGGGGAGCTGTATCCATCAGTCTACTTGTAAAAGAAATTGATCCCTGCCGTACATCTTGGATGGGCTTTATTCTTCTTTTGAGTCATTTTGCTTTTTAATTGTTTAATATATTAGTCTATTAGCATCTATTAGAGCTGCCTGTCACTTCCCAATATTAGACCCTGTTTTCAGTTTTTTATAACTTTGTGAAAATTAACTATTTGGGCTGAAATCCTACATGCCCGATTCAGGGTGGCCCCTTTTTTAAAAAAAAAATTTCAAACCAAATGGCTCAGCCACTTCCAAGTACAATATGTTGTTTTCCCCAAAGGTCTTTGAAATGCTCTAGCACACCCATGCTTAGGAGCTGGCACTCGTGTGGCCTTTGTGTCAGGGATGTGCCTTTTGCCACCCCCATGAAAATCTGCCCAAATTTGCCAAAAGCCTTTGGGGAAAAAAATCAATCTGCACATGCTCAGTAAAGACTTATTAGAGTTCATCAGCTAAAATAATACATGATTAGGTGATGAAAGACTTTGTTCGTAATGCATAAGGGGGTCAAATTTGCATTGCAGAGGCAACCTTCATTCTGACATTTCCGAACTTTTGAGCACTTGACTTTGCAACCTTAATAATGTTCTTTTAATGTACCTTTCTATGTGTAATTAAACAAATAGACAAGACTAGCAGTTCAGGACACATTTGTTTCTTTTTCTTCTGTAAATAACCTTTAAATGCATTTCTCCAACCCATGTGATACAAAAACCCAAGCTTGGAAAAAGCTCCCAGCAAGATCAGAATTTTAATGAATGAGGCCATTAAAAACTGCAAGAAAAAAACAAAACAAAACCAAAAACCTATTTAAATATTTTACATCCATCTCCACTGTAAAATATGCCATCCTGTTCCTCCTAGCCTCCAGGCTATGGGGCATCATCTGGCTGCCACAATGGAGCCATGCCCTGCAACCACACCCGAGACTTTGGTCACAGAAAAAGATGGTCCCAAGTATAATGAACAAGGGCTCTTTTCTGTATTAAAATATAGATCAAGGCTTTCCAGTGAAAGTCCCAAAAAAAGGAAGAGAGGTTTAAAAGTTTATCCACCTCCCAAAGAATGTTCTCTCCACAGCAAAGTCACATGTTTTCTATGGACATCAGGATACAGAGCTCTTTGTTTGCTAGAATATCAGTCCTCAGCTGAAAGAGTGTAAACCTGAATTAAGATGGGACCCAGAGAACATCCCCACAAACATGCTGGGTGAAGAAAGTAGGATTTGTTTCGTATTAAGTTTCCTCAGAGTTTCTCCCCAGTATACTCAGTTTACATTTTCTAATTCAGTTTCAAAGTCTTTGAGAGTTTGCAGGTCTTCTTGCAAACATTTAAAAAAACTAAGACACAATGTAGAAAAGGACAATGACCACATCACATTATCACTATAATTTAGTTGACATGTTTTATTACATATCACCAATAAACGGAATAAGACAGATCCGCTAAGTGCAGGAATGCGGTGGTTGTTATCACTATCTTCCATCACAGCTCATTGGGCACTCATGTTTTTTATATACTGGATGCTGGGAGCTAATATTTTACAACCAGAGTACCAAACTAAAGGTGCGTATCTGATAGCAACAGAAGTGGCATGAGATACACTTTGGGAAATTGAATAGTAGCCATTCACTGACAGATCTTGGTACATCTAGAAATAGGGTCATTTATTGAAGCAGAGAACATTTTAAACAGCCCAGAGTTCCCATCATACTTGCTAACTATCTGGTTTCTGATATACCATGCCCCTCATCATAGTATTAGAGCTTTCATGGAAGCTAATTATTCAGCACTATTGAAAATCAAGCCATTATTTAACTGGCCAAATAAATACTTAGAAACCTAATTTTATTTTTGATTATCCTGGCATAGATGTCTAAATACAAAAGACAGAGTGGGAACGGTACACATGGAATCAACAGTGGGGATGCTAAAGTCATGTTTGAAGGGAAATTTATAGTGACATTTAAAAATTAAGACTGGTGAATAAGGATAAATGTCAAAGTAACCAAGTCCCTCATGCAAGGGCATACCTCAGAAAGGAATAATTTCTTGCTGATCTAAGAGGCGAGGATCATAGATAGTTACTCAACCAATTGACCTACCGGTAGTGCTAGCAGATTGAAAGATATTCAAGTGGAGTCAGCAGGACCTAGGAACATGTGGAAGCAGCACACACAGGACCTGGGAGATAAATGGAGGAGCCTCACATCACAGAAACAGCTTCCCCAGCCAACATTCCATGTGGTGTTGATGGGCTTTGTTGAGAGGGGCCCCCACAACAAATGGGGTGGGAGTAAAGAGGGAGGGAAGGAAGGAAGGAAGGAAACTAGAAGAAAAAAAAAGTGTGGGGGTGTGAAACTAGAAGATACTGTATCAGAGAATAAAAACACCTCTACTTTCACCTAATGAAAATAACTCCACAATAAAGTTGTTGGGGCGGAGACAAATTAATTTTGCATATGTGCAGCATAAGCATGTGCAGGACACATTGCATTAAATAAAAAAAATTACACACAAAAGATCTGCTAAAAGCCTTGGTCCAGGTGCTGACAGCTAAAATACAAAGTTACACATTATGGGCCAAATTCAGCTATCAGTTATACCCACATAGATACAGGCAAACCTAGTTGGGCTATCAGATGCCAAAATTTGGCCCATAAAGCATATAGATATCTATATATATAAAAGTCAAATGGTGTATGCGTGCGTGTATGTATGTATGTGCACTTACTCCTTCCACACCGTTTGAGCTAGAGACTTGAAACTTGGTACAGTTAGAGGTCTTAGGGTCCTAATCAGGGTAAGAGTCGAAAATTTTTAAAATCTCACCTCTGATGCCCCCCAGGGGTGAAATTCTTTAAAGCCCATTCACATCAGCTGGGCAGCTGCTGTTCTCTGTGACATTGTTATGATGTCATAATACCCCCTCCAACGGACCCTGCATTCGCTCAGCTCTCTGCTCCCTCCCCCTTCCAATGGACCCCACACTCACTCAGCTCTCTGCCCCCTCCCCCCTCCAACGGACCCCGCATTCGCTCAGCTCTCTGCCCCCTCCCCTCTCCAACGGACCCCGCACTCGCTCAGCTCTCTGCCCCCTCCCCCCTCCAACGGACCCCGCACTCGCTCAGCTCTCTGCCCCCTCCCCACCTCCAATGGACCAGAGTTGGGTTTGGTCGGAGGGTAAGTGAGGTAGGGGTGTCGGGTTTGGTCGGGGGCTGAGGTGGGGGTGTCAGGTTGGTCGGGGGGTAAGTGAGCTGGGGGTGTTGGGTTTGGTCTGGGGGGTGGGAAGGTGTCGGGGTGGGTGAGGGGTGAGGTGTGGATGTTGGGGTTGGTCAGGGGGTGTTGGGTTTGGTGGGGGGGTAAGGTGGGGGTGTTGGGTTTGGTTGGGGGGGGTGAGGAGGGGGCTCGGAGTTGGTTGAGGGGTAAGTGAGGTGTGGGTGTCGGGTTTGTTTGTGATGGTAGGTAGGGGTGTCGGGTTTGGTTGGGGGGAAAGTGAGGTGGGTGTGTCAGGTTTGGTCTACGGGGGGTGAGGTGTGGGTGTTGGTCAGGGGGTGTTGGGGTTGGTAGGGGGGTGACGTGGGGGTGTTGGGTTTGGGTGGGGGGGTGAAAATGTGAGTCGGGGTTGGTCAAGGGGTAAGTGAGGTGTGGGTGTCAGGTTTGGTCGGGGGGGTGAGGTGGAGATGTCAGGTTTGCTCTCTGCCCCTCCCCCCTCCAACGGACCCCGCACTCGCTCAGCTCTCTGCCCCCTCCCCACCTCCGACGGACCCGAGCAACGCCGGTTTTTTTCGCTAGTAAAGTATATATCCCTACTGCCTAAAGCAGGACAAATGGGAAGTGGAGGCTTACATTCTCTCATCTCTTCCACAGATCAGGCATTTGTGAACAGCAAATATTTTGATTTATCCACTTGCTTATTGTTCTAGTCTACGGGTATTCCTTTTCCCATGCACACCGCCAATGAAGAGATAAATGTTTTAACCCCTTTATTGTAAAAGCTTGCATGGAGGTAGACTGGTGGTGTCCCATTTCTTCAGCCAGCACCACCTAGCAGAGAGCATTGGCAACCTCCCCACCCAGAAATGGAGGTGTGAGACTTTCAGATGAACCTTCCTTGGCAATCCAGTTTCTGGGAGATTCTGTGATGGGTCCATTCCCCTTCTTCAGCCCAAACAAAAAAAAATTAGAAGTCAGCACTTATGGTCAACCATGTACGGCCAAGGCACTCATGAAACCAAAAGCCTGACCACACATACTTGCTTCACTTGGTAGCAGAGAATTTATCAGACACATACTATGCAGCCCATACGGTAGGATCGCTGAGGGTCCATCTCAGGATGGGATTTAATCATTAAATTATCTGTTAGTTTTAGTTACTCTGCGTGTCAGGTCATAGTTCTGCTTTTCATTGTCCACGTGGTTACAGATGTTTGCATATTTTTATCCTTGTCTTTTCACCTCCTCAGCATTGATTTTAAAAGTTGGTATTCTCGGCAAGTAGAAAGTGTGAGAAAATCAAATCCATCTGTTTCTGCCAAAAAAAGGAAATGGAAGAATAGAATCAACAGAAAAATTCACTTGCTAAAAACCACTTACGCACACCACAGAAGACTCTGCCAACAAAACCCATGTTCAGACACGATGATCAAAGTAAACAAACTGCCTTCCTGGTAACAAATCCACATCACCTGTCAGTCTTGCCAGATGGTCAGTTGCCTTTGGTCAATTGCCACTTAACCAATTTGAGAAATATTTGACATCTACCCATCATAAGCTTTCAATTTCTATATAGCACTCACAGATCAGTTCAGTGGCAGAAAAATACCAGCAATGAACCATAGGTAACAATTTTACTATATAGACTCAAACCAAATTTATATATTTAACTATAAAGGATACTTTGCTATATACATACACACATATAAGAAGACAGCATTGCCCAGGGGATAGGGTAGGGGACTAGGATTCAGGAGACGTGGGTTCTATTCCCAGCCCTGCCACTGGCCTGAAGAGTGATTTTGGCCAAATGTCTTTGTGGCTCTGTGCCTCAGTTTTTCCCATCTGTAAAAAGGGGATAACAATGCTGACCTCCTTTGTAAAGCACATTCAGCTCTACTGATGAATAGCCCTATATAAAAGCTAGGTATTATTATTACATCCGATTATATTTACATTAATAATTCCTAATCATAATGTGCAAGTTCATCAGATCCAATTGATGAAATAAATTTCCCTTTGGATTTTTTATCATATTCGTTACCTTTTGATATATGGCTTCTTAAGTGAGTGTACAGCGCATTATGTCTTTGATCCATAATCTCACTGACGGTGCAGCATTTTTCATCCCATTTAATGCAGTCTACTTCTTTTGCAATTAAACACAGACCCAGTCACTTTTATTGTCATTGCTATTGAATTTCAGACACGTTTTAAAGGCCATTGCCAGGATAAAAACTGTGGATCGGGTGCACTCTGGCAGCTTTGTACCACTCTGCCAACAAAAGCAACATAAATGGACAGTTTAACTGGCTTTGTGGCTAAATTTGCATCACCACAGCAGTGAAAAGCAGGCATTGTACTGATGAATCTGGTTCTGTATTTTCACTTTTAAAAAGATATTATATACACATACTAACCTAGGATATTAACAAATGTTTGCTTAGTAAAACTAATATCGTTTTAAAAATCTGATTGACTGTTTAACATTAATGCTGTTTGCTTACTAATTAGAAGCTCAGCACAGTTTAGTGGAGTACAAGTGACAGAGTAAGGAATTTATTTCTTCTAGTCTTGGCTCTACCAATAACTCACTGAGTGGCCTTGCATCAGTTGCGCAGCCTTTCTGTGACTCCGTTTCCCCATTAATAAAATGAGAATAATAATAGTAATAACCTACTTATTGAAGAGTTGTGAGAAATTATGTTTTCTACAGGTTAAACCCCATATTATTATTTTGCATTTCACTCACCTTGGATAAAAACAATAATCAACCTGGCTTGCATATAGTCAGATTCTAATCAATTTCACTTTAATGTTTTCACACACTGGCACAACACTGTAGAGTCTGAGCTGGCAATGCTGAATGGGCATGTTCGTTTAAAAAAAAACTGCTACAATTTTTAAAAGGCCATGGAAATATTCTGTTTACCAGAAGTTTTACAAAATCTTGTTTTTACAAAATCCAATTCCTGGGCAAGCTTTGATATGGTAGTGTTCCTTTATGACCAGTCCCTACCCTGCCCTTTCCTTACCAACTCTGCATGTTGGGTGTAGGGAGGTAGAACCTGTTTCTCCTCTTGCACTGCAACCTATGGTATTAGGTAGCCTACGAGAGGGAGTAAAGTGAAGTCCTTAAGCCCCTTTATTCCCTTACACAAGCGGTGAAGATCTAGTGGTAGAGGCTCTCAATTGGTATTCTAAACTAACTTGCTACTTTGTTATTCAAGATTCTGGAACATAAAATAGGAAACAAGGCAACCTACATTTTGAAGTGAAAGGTTTTGCTTAAAAAAAATTTAGTTTCACCCAACATCTAGCAGAGATCCGTATGATGATGAGGTTCAACAAAGACAAGTGCAAAGTCCTGCACATAGGACAGAAGAATCCCATGCACTGCTACAGACTAGGGACTGAATGGCTAGGCAACAATTCTGCAGAAAAAGACCTAAACATGGACAAGAAGCTGGACATGAGTCAACAGTGTGCCCCTGTTGCCAACAAGGCTAATGGCATTTTGGGCTGTATAAGCAGTGGCATTGCCAACAGATCGAGGGACATGATCGTTCCCCTCTATTCGACATTGATGAGGCCTCATCTGGAGTACTGTGTCCAGTTTTGGGGCCCACACTACAAGGATGTGGAAAAATTGGAGAGAGTCCAAGAGAGTACAACAAAAATGATTAGGGGGCTGGAGCACATGACTTATGAGGAGAGGCTGAAGGAACTGGGACTGTTTAGTCTACCGAAGAGAAGAATGAGGGGGGATTTCATAGCTGCTTTCAACTACCAGAAAGGGGGTTTCAAAGAGGATGGATCTAGACTGTTCTCAGTGGTAGCAGATGACAGAACAAGAAGTAATGGTCTCAAGTTGCAGTGGAGGGAGCTTTAGGCTGGATATTAGGAAAAACATTTTCACTAGGAGGGTAGTAAAGCACTGGAATGGGTAACCTAGGGAGGTGGTGGAATCTCCTTCCTTAGAGGTTTTTAAGATCCGGCTTGACAAATCCCTGGCTCAGATGATTTAGTTGGGGTTGATCCTGCTTTGAGCAGGGGGTTGGACTCGATGATCTCCTGAGATCCCTTTCAACCCTAACATTCTATGATTCTATGAACCCACCATTCTTCGATATAATGAGATAACATTTGAGTTGTAATGAGACAGACATTCCAGTAGTCAGCCATGGACTTTCTCACACGTTGAGAAAAATCCCTTTCCCATCACACTTTAATTTAGACTGGGCACCCAGGAACCTTCTGCTTTCACAGTGGATCAGAATCTCCACTTCTCCCCACCTCTTTCCACATCCATCTAACAAATCAGAATCATGGAACCATAGTACATTCATAGTCTTCTGATTGAATGGTTCTCTCTTTAGATGAAAACAGGTGATGTTTTTCTCTTACTTGCTGGAAAAAAAAAGTATTCCCTCTCTGATCATAACTACTTGGTTTTTTAAGCTGAAAACCAACTAAAAGAACTTTTTAGGTAATTAGAGAGTATCCCTCTCCCAAAAGGAAGTATTGGAAATAAATCCTGTAAATGCAAAAACACTCCTCAGTTGTATAAAATTAGTCATTGGCAATAAAAAAGTTTATTTAGTTCAGTCTAGTACTTCAGAGGAAACATTGTTTAAATTATGACTCATGACTAAGGATCCACTTAATCAAAAATAAGTGGAACATTTCTAACAGCCCAATACAGAACATTCTAGGCATCAATACTACTGGACCTGTGAGATTTCCACCGAAACACCATGCTATACTGAGAGGCACAGATCTGTCTTCTAGGAAGAAAACGTACTTAATTACTTACTTATAGTGTGGATTTCCTTTTGTAGAATTTATTTTCTGTGCTTCTTTTTAGTCAAACTATGACTCAAGTTTTAGGAGTCTTATTAGAGTTTAAAGTATTATTTTCATTAAAGATTGTAAGTAAATAAAAAAGGCCCTCTCTAGAAGCTCTGGGCCATGAGACAATACTCCCCATTCCCGTGGATGCATTCCACCAGCATATTTTCTCAAGGGATAAGCCAATATGGCTTTACCAAGCACTGCTGTATGAGGGAGTGGGCTGAGGCCGTATCCACTAGATCCCTCTGAGGCTTTTCTCCCCACCCACCCGGGGATGGTGACTATCCCACCCTTCTTCCCTCCAACTCTGGTACAACCACAAAATTCAGCAGCCCCACAGTCCATTACTGGGTGGTCATGGCTATTATGACCCGGCTGTCCACAGCACCAACTTACAAGCAGTCCCAGGCAGCTAGGGGTTCCCTTGTGCTCCTCCCATCTCTTGTCCACCAGCTTCCCAGTCGGATGCTCATGTGATTTCTTGCCTCCCTCTGGATCTCATAGGGTCTGATGCTCCCTCGGGAGGAAATCTGCCTCTGCATATTCCTCCATCCTTCATAGTTCCTATCCTGGGCATCCATTGGGGCCATATATGTTGCTTGCACCTCCCCAGTGAAATATGAGGCTAGCCACGGGGCCCAGGCTGTCCTGTCCAATCCCACACCCAGACCCACCCACTCAAAGGTGCCCAAAAAGGTGTCAGAATCATCTGCCGGAGCCTTCTTACAGAGACGTAAGGCCAGGGGGCTGGTGCCATCTCCCCCACACAGGACTAGCCAATTTCTGCAGGAGCTGCTGCTGCACTGCTGCCTGATCTTTGATAAAGTCCGGCAAAGTCTGTTGTTGCTTGGCCTGCCAAGGCAATAGAGCTTGCCTCTCCAGCTGGTGGGATTGCTGAAAGGCCTGCAGTGTCTTCTGCCTCTCTCCATGTTGCTCTGTGAGCTACCGCAGAGTGCCCTCCATCTCCAAGTCACCAAACTGTGTCACTGGCAAAGGAGCCCGGACAAGCTCCCAAGTGTAACAGGGTCCCATGACCCACCCCTCTACCTGGGCCCCTCTTGCCCTCCCCAATAAGGCTTGGAGAGGCTTCAAGGTTGTGCAACACCCATGTCTTCATTTTCTTATTATTGTCCCACCACCAGTATACATCTATATACAAGCTTTACAGGTCTGGTTACCTCCCTTACAGGCAGGGTCAGCCTTCAGCTAGGAGGCCTCTAGCTCCCTCCCTGACAAACTTCTCCCTTGCTGTGCCCCCCTCCCTTCTGGCTCCCTCCCAGCCTTTATAACCCTTGGCTTGTTAGCCCGGCAGGTGTTGCCAATCCTCAGGCCAGCATCAGGCTTCTTCCATCAGCCCGATGGAAATTTGATTGGAACTGACCGGGAAGGGACTAATTAGGTGCTTCTGCACCAGCACCCTGCCACATCATGATATAGTGCATTCAGCAGTCTCTTTGGCCAATAGAAAGTATCAATCACTTGCTGTTCACGATACTTGATAGCACCCAAGTAGTCTCAGAATGCATTATATAATACCAAAAAGAAACCAGCCGAGAGGCCTTAGAAAATATATGGAAAGTGTAATGCTGACAAAACTCTGTTAATAATAAGCACACTTCTCTCCTTATGGCAAGTATAGGTGGTCCTCCAAAAAAAATCTGTGTGCTGGCTGGCTAACAGGCAAATTCAAAACCAAATATCTGCCATCAAGTGTGAAAGGGGTGAGACACTCCAGTCTCCCACAGCCATTAGAACGTTGCAGAATTTCTAGCACTGGTAAGACTTCCCAACTCACACTTCCTTTGTTAGGCCTCATGACCCTGCTTGAATTACTTTGACACTGGGGATAATCATTCACCAGCTACAATAAGTATTTTAGACATATCTGAATCAAATATATTGTACAGTCTGGATACATCACTTTAAGAACTCACACTGCGTTAGTTACATATTCCTGACCAAGTGTTGGGGAGGTGGAAGTTGTGGGTACAACCATAAGATTCACATCAACCAAAACAATAAGCATTCCTGCAGTTCACAACTAATACGGATACACACTGTATACATTTCACATACAAAGCACTCATCAGCTAAATCAAGCTTTTAATTATTGGGTGAGGTTGACTCATGTGAATACACAAAGTTAATCTATACTTTCTTTTTTTAAAAAAAAACAACTCATCTACAAAAGAATCTGTAGGTAACCCCTCTCCACTACCCACCCAGAATATCGAGTATTGATCTCTGACTCCCCCGTCAGAATCAATTTATTCCCCAGTTGAATCAGTCCCTTTCATTCCTGCTTATATCAAATGTCCTTTCAGACCTCCTTCTAGGTCTCTGTCCCTCATATAGACGGCACATTGTGGGAAATGTTTGCTTTAGCATTTGCCATCAGGGTTCTGGGATGAGGTATCAGATGATAGGCTTTCATCTGGATATAATTTATTCATTATATCAGTACTTTATATTAAAGAAAGTGTGCCAGTGTGAAAATATGAAGGGAAAACACATTTTGGATATTGAATAACCTGGAAATTATTAAAGTTAAAAGCTCCTGGGTTGTAGGGAGCAGCTTCATGTTATTACAATAATATGTTAATGTTTCAGTCACGTAACCTCTGTGGGTCTTTGGAACACCTGTGATGGAAATGAGTTTTGCGCTATTACAATGCTAACAAATAGACTGAGCCTAGTCAGTTTAAGTGCTTGAATCCGTTCATGGGACTGAGTTTTATTAGCTAATAAAACACATCCTGGCAGAAATATAGTAAAGATTTCATACATAATACTACCCTAAGTCAATTTTCAACTAATTCTTCCTTTTATTTTATTATTCTCTATTTTCTTGTTCCTTGGGTTTTATTCAATACAGCTCCTGCTCAGGAGGTGGCTAATGCCACTACAGTGAGATGGAAATTGTGGGAGTGCATGTCAGCTACCATATTATCTGTCATTAAAAAGAGGAGAATGCTGCTGCTGAATTTAACTCTTAAAAGTAGCCCTGTCTAAAAGATCTCAGTCCCCCTTTTTCGGCACCGCAAATATGTACCATTTGCAATGCTGTTTTCCCATTCCTTGTCAAGGGAGTCCCTCAATATTCCTCTCCTAGCTTTATCCCCCCAAATTTACACCCTCCTACTCTTTGCTCCCATTGCCTCCGCATAGTGTTATTGACTTACGATGATACATAGCTGCACAGCTATTACTGTACAAAGTGTATGCTCCATGTATCCCCAGCAATGTCACTGAGAGTGGTATCTGGGAAACCATTTTCCTTTTCTGATGTCAACACACCTCCTTTTCCAGTCAAAGATGGAGAGACCTATGAGGTGAAAAGACAGGCCTGAGCTGCAAAGTTCAGATATGGAGCCAAACTTTCCCCAAAGCTCATAGGGGAGGGTATTTGGATCAGTACTTTTATTTGGCCTCATCTCTAAATGAGCTATCCACCGTACTATTTTCTGGTGGGGAAAGTGATGAAAACACCAAGGTTTTTCCTATGTCTATTTGGAAACTATAAGCAAGTTATAGAAATATTTAAAAATCTGAAGAGGAAGGGGCATAGACAGATTCCCTTGTGATTGGAGACAGAAGCATGGCTAGTGGTGAAATCAACTGGCATTACATGTAGAAGGTAGTTCATGGCAGTTTATGCTGATAGAAAGGGCTCTAGCTGTTGGAATCTAGAAGCAACTGGAAAATGAGCAAGTCACCACACTATTGAATTCATTAGCTATTTTCTCATTCTAACCACAGCAAATTTGAAATCTGCTAAATCAGTGTCACAGATGGTAATTGCTTTCTATGAATTACTAAACAGAAGTGTATGAAATACTACAGGTGAAGGAAGTAGTAGGAAGCAATCAATTCAAGGGACTCAAGGTAGTGAAAATATATAATTCTTCCAAAATAATATGAAAACATCATTAAGAGTTAAGTAACAAGTAATTCATGCTCATCTCAAAAAAGTAAAGAAAGTCAGTTTCTTCAGACTCTTCAAAATCAATTTTGTTATTAAATGATTTTTGTCTAATAAAGTGGAAGAGCAGAACAGAATTTAATTTTATATTTCTGTATGTCAAACATTCTTGATTTCATCCTCTTTACCAATAATAGCTGAGCAAGATTATTGCTCAAACAAAATAAATTAACTGATAATGTCAACAAATGTGTAGAGAAAAATGTATTTCTTACTTAATACTACATCTGAAAATAGAACTACGGAGTATCTGTCCAAATTTCTAAGTAAGCCAACCAAGACTGAAGAGAAGAATGACAAGAACTCTGAGAAGGAGGCCTTTGTCATTTGTTCAAACACCCCAAATAAAATGAAAAAGATGAGGGAACGTTTCCGGTACCATCATCCTATATTTCTATAATATGGGTTGAGGAAGAAAGAGCAGCTGCCACAGTCCTAAAACACATGGTGGAAGATGAAAAATTCTTCCACAACCATGATCTGTATCAAGCTTGGCTAATAAATATTGATTTCCCAGCTTCCCAGACATGCTTGGTGAAGCATCTTCCCACTTATTGTTCATTCACTTTGAATGGACACAGAACAACAGTGAATGAAGCCTTATATCTGTACATTTGTGTCCACCTACCGCAATTACACTGAAATCTGCACTGAACACTGCACTTTATTCGATGAGG
Source organism: Sternotherus odoratus (assembly GCA_032164245.1). Lineage (NCBI taxonomy): Eukaryota > Metazoa > Chordata > Testudines > Kinosternidae > Sternotherus > Sternotherus odoratus. The sequence goes on from JAVMKO010000004.1 coordinate 36,649,558, forward strand.
GTGTTTACAGATGCACAAAAAGAAACTAAAGGAGATTTTGAACTCAGCTGACATATTACTGGCTAATGACAGGACTGCCAGAGGCTTTGTGGAAATCTGGGTTGATATAATTAAAAACAAGAACTGGAACCACAAATGGATAAAATAAAATAAAAAACCAGAGAAACTATGGAACTTTATTTATTTCAATAGTATTTGTAGATGTATCTTTGAAAATCAGAACACTTTTATTTTTGCCCTTACATTTGGATTAAGGAACCTAACTTTAAGACGTCTGATAATTTTGGCCCTAACTTCTCTATCTTGATTTCCCTTTTGTAAAATGAGAATATATCACTAGATCTGTGTGAAATTAATAAATTTTCTTTCATAGAATCATAAAAATGTTTGTTGTTTAGTTTAATTAACTTTCATACACCCATAATTTATATTTATAATTTTTTTGACAAAGTAGTTAATTTTGGCATAAAAATATGAATGATTATATTTTTCACATGACCACAATATTTATGGAAAAGATGAGTGCATTTTGGTTCAAAAATGTCTCCGTTTGCTAGATGAATTCAGCTTGCATAACTTTGAAAAATGGGAAAGTTCTCATACCTGCAACAACTACAAAAAAAACTTTGAATATTGAGTAGTTTTGAATTTCACTAAAAATGTTTTAGATGGTAACATTAATATTTGTTGTGAACCCTCCAGAATTGGTCTGGAGACTCCAGGAATTAAAGATTAACCTTTAATTAAAGATTATGTCATATGAGGAAACCTTCAGGAATATAGGAATCAGAGAGGTAGCCGTGTTAGTCTGGAATAGCAGAGGTAACAAAGTCCTGTGGCACCTTAAAGACTAACTATAAAGTTTTGAAGCATGAGCTTTTGTGGGCTAATACCCACTTCATCGGATGAATATGTTCATCCAAAACTGGCAACCCTATAAATGAACAGTAGTCTCTGAGTCCTCTTATCACATTATGCAAGGCAGCAAAATCAACAAGTCATCAATTTAGAGGGGAAAAAAAGCCATAACCATGAAGATGTTGCATCTTGCATAATCTTTTTTTTTTATGAGCAAAACAGGCGGTAAAGAGATCAGACTCTCTATAAACAGATGTAACCTACCTACAAACTGACAGTTGTAAAACAATACTGTGAAATGGAAAAAATCCCACCTTAGAAAAATCCTTTTTTTTCCCCTCCGCCACACAGTCTAATTAACAGGTCTATTCATTTGCACTTTTAAAGCCTTTAGTAAATTTGGCCATTTTTGCAAGATATTTAAATGTCAACATTTTATTGATTTAATAGAAATTCCTTGAGTAGGATTCAAGCGTAATGTTATTTTTTCCTCCCTTTTGCACATATGTTTAAATAATTATGTAAAAGGATTCCTGACTATGTCTTCAGTTCTTTCAGAGAATGACTCATTTAATTCATTTTCACAAGGCACGGTATTGCTTAGGTATAACTGAATGTTACTTTTATATATTTAATATGGACTATGACCAACATAGACCAGTACAGAGACTAAATGACTGTTTGCTAATTATGTCAGCAGACAGAAACAAAATACGGGTGCGGGGGAGAAAGGGTGGATGAAGGAAGGTAATTGGCAGTCAGAAGAGGGATGAGGTGCTCAGTGACTTGGTGATGTGTGGGAGAGATTTGGCAGTCTCCCTCTAAATAATATATCTGCATCTAGCCCGACCCCCAACCACTCTTCCCTGAACATTAAGGTCCATATAGTCTCCTTCTGTGCAAAAGCAACAAATAAATGGAAAAAAACAATGGCTCAACTGAAGCTACTGAATCGGCACACTCATCCCTGCTCTCTGGCCCCAGTCTGCAGCACTGGGAGGGTTATGGGACAGGACAGGGGTCAGGCTCCAACCCCGTGGAGCACACTTATCTGTATAGAGGGAGTCTCCTCCTCACTACCCTGAAAGCCACCTCCTCGCAACTCTGACAGCATTGGCTTACTGCACTAGCTTCACAGGGGAATTCCACAGGACCGTTCAGCAGGAGTTAATCCTGCCTTGGGTAGAATTCATTCTCTGTTGCTCTTATCTATGGATTGGCTAAAGATTACAAAAGTCAAGCATTCAGCTTCATGTGGCTTGATACTTGTCAAGAAGAGGAAAGTGGTCTTGTAATGCAGAACAGAATCCTCCTCAGCCACTTTCACCTCCACAGAGCTTCACAGCCATTCTGCTCCTCTCTGGACTGCACTGGGTGATGAGGATTAGAGAAGCAGTAGGTGATCCTCAATTTGAGGCTCAAATGCAACTGTTTGGGGGCCCATTTTGTCCCATCCCCACTGAACTGTTGTCTAACATCATTCAGAGCTCACAAAATCTATATCTCATACAATCAGCTACACTCCAGGATTGCTCAGAAAAGCACACAACTAAATGAAGTGCAATCACAGAGCCCAGCACAGATTCAGCTGGGATCCAAATTAATCTTTCAATGTAAGGAGGACATGCCAGTCCATCCAAACTTGCCTGCAAGCCATTTGAAACCCAGAGCCTGCCAGCTGACCATCACGGACCTTGAGGGCCATCTTAAAAACACGGATATCCTGTTCCATAGAGAGTAACTCAGCTGATCATAGAGACTCCACCTTGCCCTTATGCAGCTGGATTAGAAAGATGTCATTTGTTAATATATCATATTAATTTTAGGAGATATTGGACTATTAGAAATCCAGATTGTAAGTGAACTTTAAAGTACAATCAGTGACAGAACTGTGACAAGACCCCATCAAGATAAGTACAGTAGACTCTTGATTATCCAGGATGATAGGGAAAAAATTAATAAAATCCCAGATAATCACCATCCATAGGAAATATGGGGGGGTTGGTTCACCAGCCACCAGGGGAAGGGGGTGTTGATTCACTGGCTGCCCTGTGCCCTGGTGGGGTTTTTTTGTGTGCGCGCGCACTTGGGGCAGTAAAAAAGCCAGAGCCAGCCCTGCGAGTTACGCGTATTTTTCTTTTTGACATCCTGGTTAATCCACCACCTGGTTAACCCAATCCTGGATAAATCGAGAGTCTGCTGTATGATCTCTCCCTGGATAGACCCAGGTTCCAGTTATCTGGACATTCTCAACAGCAGATTTACAGAAGTGGGGCTCCTTTCCAGAAGAGATCAGATTGGAGCTGCAACCCAATAATGTGAGTTCAAAAAGCAACACTCCTTTCTGAAAAAGCATTCTCCCGGAATCAACATTCTGAATATAAACCGTGTGCACACAAAGAGAGGCTATGGAGGAACAAAGAGAGAAAAACACATTTTTCTGTGGTCTTTTATGGTCCTTCATTTTCTTCCATCCCTTAAGTACTAAGGTGATAGGCACTATGTAAATCCTAAACCCAAGAAAATATATATTTGATCATTTAGTTCCTAGGGAATGTCTTGAAAAGCGGCAGATAGACTGTTAAAATATACCAAAACATTTTTCTTTTATTTCCTAGCATGCATGAACAAACCTAAGTTTGAAACAGGGCAAAAAGTCAGATGAGAGTCTTCTTTTTTGCTGATTAGTAGGCCAGAGATGTCACAGAAAGAGATGACTGCAAATGTTCACGGATTGACTTTTGCAGTTTTCTTGGGGCTCTTCCCACTTTTGTTTTGAACAAACAAAGAGTGTGATCCAAAGATGTATGCAACACTGGGATTCACAAAAAGCAGGTCTGAAATATTGTCATAGGCAGCCAGATTATTCTAGAGTCCTCCTTAGGATTCCAATATACACTGTGAGCCAGGAACTTCTTTTTAACAATTTTTACTGAAGGTAAAGTAAAAGGCCGAGTTGCCAAAGGAAATTAAATTAAATAGCCAAAAGTATCTGAAAATGGTCCAAAAAATTGCCCAGTTTATCAAAAGTGGGATTTTTTATTTTATTTTATTCACATTTGTTTTCATTGTGCTTTAGGAGGACAGTTTGTACTGGATCCATTTTTGTATTTTCATCCATTTGTAATGAAGTTTCTTTTTACCTTATTAGAGCATATAGGAATAATAATTAGGTCTGGTGGAAAAGTGGGATCATCAACAGGGTTTTGGAGCCCTGGTTCCCTACTGCATTGAGCAGCATCTCAACCCACATAAAGCATAACAGCATTTACTGGTCTGTAGTTTTCTGTCATCACCACAGTCATTGACATGTACTACCCCATATAAAATATTCCAGCACAAATGGGACTTTAATATCCTCTGCCTGTGAGTGCTTGCCTGTGCAATGTTAATATTCCCTTTCTGCAAGCACTTTTACAAGTTGCTAACAACGCTTGAATGTTCATGGGAAGCAAACACAACAGGAGCAGGAAAACAGCTGAAGATAAAAATAATTCATTTTTGGATTCACACAAATGCTCACAGCGGTGTCTTCTCCAATATTTATGCAGCTATTTATTTTGCTCCTTCTCTTTCTTTCCATCCATGATGGAAAGGGGATAGCCGATCTACACAAACCACCAGAGATCCTGCAACCAATGCTGCATCTGCCTCATGACAGCCTGTCTTTCCCCTCAAATACAGCCACCCGATGAGGCAGGACTGGAGACAAACACATTATAATGGAGTCTCCCATCTAGTTTGATGAGTGAGCTAGTCACTTATTGTGGGTCCTGAAGTGAGACTAAATACCAATTTTGTACCTGCACACCCAACCGCTAGTGCCACAGGTGAAGACAATTGTAGATGAATGTGCATTGCTTTCAGTTTTATACCTCACTCATCTCTCCTTGATTGCCACAACCTGTGAGCTCTCAAATTTTTACAATCTAAAGTGGTAGAGCCGCTATCATTGGATCTCATCATGGGCTAAGAGCTTCCAAGTGGTGAGGCCAAGAATACAAGATTGGAATTTGACCTTAATAGTGTCTTTGTAACATTTCCTTGGTCTGCCACTAAAATGAGTTCCAGTCTGTATTTCTACATAAAAGATCGCCTTCAATATTCTACTGTCAGACATATGAACAACATGACCAAACAATCTCAGGTGTGCTCTCGCTATAAAAGCTTCAATGCCTTTGATGTTGCAGCACTCAAAGACCTCATTGTTTGAAACCAAATTTTGACATGCAATTCCCATTATCCATAGTCCAAGTGTTTTATGTGGCACTTATAAATAGTCTATGTATCACAATCTCCTGAAGGCATCACTGGCTGCACCAAAAACTGCCTAGGTAGCAAAATTTGGCAACAGCCTGGAGTAGTACAACATCAATGGACACAACTGGGATAGTTGCAGTACCCCCAGTTGAGGCTGGACTACATCTTCTGATTCTTTAAGCAATTTTAAGCCAGAACATCATGCACAAAGCAGAAAGTGAGCAACTGAATGTCCCTGAGGTTATGGGCCACTAAAACACAATCGGCAAGCAGTAATTTGTGATTTATTGTCTTCATAACTTTTGTCTTCACATGCAGGAGATGTATATACAAGACACAGCCTCTACTGGTGACAACAAAGGGAGCTGAGTCATGGTCTTGATCAAAGACACAAACCTGCATGAAAAGACTTAAAAATGTTGACAAACTTAACAAGGCAACTGAACTTGTGGAGGAATATCCACAGGCCATCTCAATTTACAGACACAAGGGCCTTAGTAAGATCAACAGCAACTTCATATATGTCTTGATTCTGTTCACAACATTTTTTCTGAATTTGCCAGAGTGCAAAGATCATGTCTGAAGTAATAGGCCCAGGACAGAAGCCACATTGGCTTTCAGGCAGTATCTTCCTTGGTCTAACCTCAACCATGGTTGCTGAGTCTCTATCCTTTGATTTGTCCAGCTGGGGTGCCCTATCCGACAGATTCATAAGAGGATGGCAACTCCTACAACTGCTACTGAGCAGCACCTGTAATGGAATGCTAAGCTTTATTATATACTTCAGCCATTAAGTGGCATTGTGTGTAAAATACCTTCTTTATGCTAACCTCAACCATACTTCTCAGAGGATTAAAGGATCTTTAGTGAACACATCTGTTGTGTCTCTCTCTGAGAAGGAAGCTCCGTAGCCCATCCATATTTGGTACAGGAGCCTCACCTGCTAGTAGGAGCCCTGCAGCCTACAATACACAAGTAGTACATGGTAGCAACATTTGCAAAACACTGAGCATCACTACACCTTCCTTATCCCTCTTGAAAGTCTAGGAAACGTGATATTTTCCCTCCAAATTGTGGCTCTGTAGAAAAAATGACTTTTTCCAGCCAGTCTTACCAAATCCTCTTTTTCCAACTCCTAGGGAAGAATCCTGTATCCGTTCAAGTAAAAACAAGTTACTCCCAAGCTTTCTCTCTTATTATACTCCACTTCCCTTCCTTTTATGTGGGAATTAGTATCTAAATCATGCCATCTTGTCATAACAGGATTCATCTGCAATCCATACAGTGTAGACTGACATCCACTACTCACCTTGCCCACAGACAGGTTTTTGACATTCTTTCTCCTAGTCAATGAATGGAATATTTCACAAGGTAGGGTACAGTTTGGTTTTATCTGAACATTGCTTTTCTATATTCAATGTGGAATAAGAAAACCACAGATCAGCATGCAGACCGTCATGAAAAACTTGTTAGAAAAAATCCTCATCCAGTAAGTGAATGAGGATTGTATCATGGAAATTCTGCTAGTCACATCAAGAGCTGAAAGTGACAGGGAATTCTAAACTTGATTGGATAGGATTTTCTTAAGTGCTTAATGCACCATTCCTGCTTAGTATAGTACTCTATCCCTCTGTAGTGGTGGCTGGGTCTTCTAGCCCACGCAGTAGAGCAGGGGTGGCCAACCTGTGACTCCTGAACCGCATGCGGCTCTTCAGAGGTTAATACGTGGCTCCTTACCTAGTCACTGATTCCAGGGCTGGAGCTATAGATGGTAACATTCCAATGTGCTGGGGGGTGCTCACTGCTCAACCCCCTGCTCTGCCCCAAGCCCTGTCACCATCCACCCCTTCCCCCAAGGTCCCTGCTCTTTCCCCCGAGCCTGCCATGCCCTTGCTCATCCCAACCCCTCCGTAGCATCCTGCGCACGTGAAATAGCTAATTATGGGGGTGAGGGGGGAGTTGGCGCTGATTGGTGGGGGCTGCTGGCAGGCAGGGGGGCTAGAGAGCAGATGGGGAGCTGCTAACATATTACTGTTGCTCTTTGGCAATGTACATTGGTAAATTCTGGCTCCTTCTCAGGCTCAGGTTGGCCATCTCTGCAGTAGAGGCTCATGCTTTTAGAATCAAAGGGCCCAAACTCAACACCCACTGCCAACAAGCCACTTGGTGGCACAGTGCTGTACCTGAGCTAGGAACAAATGTCTCACTGAATTTAAATATGACTTGTGCTTCTAACATCACTGTGCCTACCGTTTTCACTGACTGTTTCATTGCAAGACCTCACTGTCTCCTACCTCGGACTCCCCAGGGATACTTAGGACATGTCTACACATCAGCTGTGAGCATGCTTCCCAGTGCAGGTAGACAGACATGCACTAGCTCTGTTCCACCTACCACAGTAGAAATAGCAGTATGGCTGCAGCAGCACAGGTGGCAACTCTGACTAGCCACCCAAGTACAAACCAACCATGCACATGGGTGGCTAGCCCAGTACAGTCAGTGCTGCTGCAGCCAACAGCTCTCTTTAGCATGCGTGCTCAAGCACAACTGGCACACGTCTGTCTGCTCAAGATGGCAAGCACATTCCCAGCTGCTGTGAAGACTGACCATTAGCTATGTTTGTCTACACTGCAATTAAAAACCCACGACTGAGGCTCAGGGTAAGAGGCTGTTTAATTGTGGTATAGACATTTGGGCTCAGGCTGGGGCCCAAGCTCTAGGACCATGCGAGGTACAAGGATCCACAAGCTCAGGCTCCAGTCTGAGTCCACAGAGCAATTGAACAGATCCTTAGCCCGATACTAATGAACCCAAGGCAGCTGGAATGGGCCAGTTGCGGGTGCCTAATTGAAGTGTAGACATACCTTAGAGACAATGAAAAGGAGTCAAGCCATACTTGGCTGATGTACCATCCTGGCCCAAAACCACCAATCAACTCCCAGAGAAGCCATTAAAATTTACAATTGAAACCATTGCTCCAACCCGAGAGCCAAAAACCTCATGTAGCATTTAAAAAAAAAAAGAAAAAAAAAAAACCACTCCTCAAATGACTATCTATGGCCCCTGAAAATCAACCACAGCTGTTGCTGAAAACTAGTCCAGTTCCACAGGAAACCCACAGAACTGGCAACTTTAAAAACAACAGCAAGTTTCCCCAAACAACTTTTAATCATGTACTGGTCCAAAGCAGATTCATCATCTATTTCTGCAAAACCTCATGATAGTTAACTAACTGCTGGCCTTTTCCACTGTCAATCACAGTCCTCTCCGGCATACAGTGGCCAAAATTTCCTATCAAAAATTTCCAATATAAATTATAAAAATATTTACAGGGGAAAAAATCATTTAAATACATTTTAGATGATGCGATCACGGAACAGAGGTTTATATGCCAATATTTATCTCTTTCCCAAACAAACCAAATTCTGAACCAATTGGAGTCTTATATAACCCTATTGACTACAGCAAAGTCAAACAGATTTACTACAAATCACCTGTGACTGTAAACTTGGAACCTCAACAATCTGAGAGGAAAATAAAGGCTATTGCTCAGATTTGGGGTTGCACTGGTACCAATTTGCACTGTGCTACTGTCAAGAAGTGATCCTGCAGCCTGCACATCAGCCTGCCTGCCTGCTGGCATGAAGTGGTTCTGGGATCATCCGAATACACATGGGTCATCTGGTAGCTTAGAGCAGGGTAGTAACTCCTACACTGCCCATTCTCCCTGCTGCCTTTGCAGAAAAGGACAGAGGAAAGGGAAAATAGCTAGGACTTCTCTTCACTCCACTGATCCCCATTTATTATCTCCATATTATCTCCTTGGAGTGGTTAGTAGCTAGCCCAAGCCAGAGCAGCTTTTAGGCTCTTCTAACTTATGCCAAATGAATGGATTGTTGCACAGCTATGATAGACATCACATTTGAAAATCTCCCCCTCTAAATATCCCTCCAGAAATCTCAACTGCTCATGCTTGAAACTGGCCAATTGCCTTAGCTAGAGAGCCCAGGACATAAGGATGGGAAAATCAGAGAAAGTAAGATGCCACAAATTCACACACATCAGCAAAAGAAGTTGAGAGTTATCAAAGTAAGATCTGCAACATATATGTCTAAGGGGCAAGCAGAGTGGGAATTCACCATGAGATGAAGTGTCCTAATCACATGTAGAGATCCACGAGCAATGGATTTCTCTGACAGGAGAAGTAACAAAGAGTCCTGTGACACCTTAAAGACTAACTAAAGTATTGAAGCATAAGCTTTTGTGGGCCAATACCCACTTCGCCGGATGCAAGCAGTGGAAGTGGCCAGGGGCAGGTATAAATAAGTAGGCAAGAACCAGGTGGGAGATAACAAGGTTAGTCTAATCAGGCTGAACCAACTTGTTATCTCAAATCAGGGAGGGTGAGGTATTCCTCTAGCAACTGAATTGGAGGTGTGAACTCCGAGAGAGGAGAAGCTGCTTTTGTAATTAGCAAGCCATTCAAAATCTTTGTTCAATCCCAGATTGACTGTATCAAATTTGCAAATGAATTGCAGCTCTGCAGTTTCTCTTTGCAGTCTGGTCTTGAAGTTTTTTTGCTGCAATATGGTGACTTTTAAATCTGTAATTGTGTGTCCAGGCAGGTTGAAGTGTTCTCCTACAGGTTTTTGTATATTGCCATTCCTGATGTCTGATTTGTGTCCATTTATCCTTTTCCGTAGAGAATGTCCAGTTTGGCTGATGTACATAGCAGAGGAACATTGGTGTCATATAATGGCATATATTACATTGGTAGATGTGCAGGTGAATGAACCAGTGATAGTATGGCTGATCTGGTTAGGTCCTGTGATGGTGTTGCTGCTGTAACTATGTGGGCAGAGTTGGCATCAAGGTTTATTGTATGGATTGGTTCCTGAGTTGGAGTTATTATGGCGTTGTGCTGTTGCTGGTGAGAATCTGCTTAAGGTTGGCGGGTTGCCTGTGGGCCAGGACTGGCCTGCCTCCCAAGGCCTGTGAAAGTGAGGGATTATTGTCCAGGATGGGTTGTAGATCACTGATGATGCGTTGGAGAGGTTTTAACTGAGGACTGTAGGTGATGGCCAGTTCAGGTGTTCTGTTTTCTTTCTTGGGCTTGTCTTGCAGCAGCAGGCTTCTGGGTACATGTCTGTCTCTGTTGATCTGTGTCCTTATTTCCTTGTGCTGCTATTGTAGTTTTGAGAAAGCTTGGTGAAGATCTTGTAGGTAGGAGACTTTTGTCTCCTACCTACAAGACAGGAGACTTTTGTATTGAATGTTCAGTTTTGCCTACTCACCAATTTGTTGAAGACATTGACTTTGAGGAAAGAAAAAATATAATTGGATTTCGCCTAGCTCCAATTCAGACACGGTCAACTATATTGAGAATCCTTAAGGGACAAATTTCACATACATAGTTCATATTTGAGAAACTGCAGTTAGGCCATCTCATCAGACAAGATGTGTTTCACAAATAAAGGGGTACCTACCCTTACATTAAAAAATGTGTGGGTATAGTTAGACTCTCAGGTAGTTTAGTTATGTCACAGAGTGCGAGGGGAGTCAGGTCCCTGCACCCCTCTTCCAGGGGTTCACCGTAACTCTCAGTCAGCCAGTAGAACAGAAGGTTTATCTGAGATGCCAGGAACACAATCCAACTCAGAGCTTGTAAGTACAAACCTGACCCCTCCATCAGGTCCTTCGGGGGGGGGCAAGGAGTTTAGACCACAGACTAGGACTCCCTCCTCTTCCCCAGCCAGCTTCTAACTCTCCAAACCTGCAGCATCTCCCTCTTCCCCCCAGCAACTCCCCAGCCTTTGTCCAGTTTCCTGGGCACAAGATCTCACCTCTCCCAACCCAACCTCCCCTCCCCTCCCCCTCCCCTGTCCTGGGCTTGGGTTACAGCCTCAGGTATATTCCCTCCAGAGAGGCCTCCCATCTCCAGTGAAACTCCTAGGTCAAATCCACCCTGCTCGACACAAGCTATTACCACCTCTGATTATCTGATAACCTATTTTTTGCTGGTACTTGCCCCATATACTGTCAGATGGACTGGGACTACAGATAAATGTGCCAAAAATTCATAATCAACTTGGGGCACTATTTGCAATACCTACTATAACAAGATCTTCATTTGTTCTTAAAACCAGATATTACAGCATACAATAGCAACTACTGGACTCTGACATGTGTATATGTACTGGATAGACTTTCCAAACACGGTACTGGATATGCTGCCTCATTAGAGGAAACTCATCCCACATGCTCCAGGACTGTTTGCAATTCCAGTGCTTGAGAAATGACCTCATTGCTAGATATTGCCAGACACCCTTCCATTTTTATTTTAAGAAGGTTTGCCAATTGTTTATGGGATTAATAAATATTAACAGAAATGGTTGTTTCATGCCTCCCTTATGGCCAAAAATATCAATGCAGAAGTTGAAAACCTGCTTTACTCCATGAGTCAGTGATAGGCATACCTGTGTGAATGACTGTGCTCCGATGGATAGAAACTAATTGATAACTGGATGACTCATTATAAATGGTCTGCTTTTCTGGTTCCCTATATTTAATAATCAAAGTCTTTTTCTATTTTCCATATACTTTCTCATTTTTTGTACTTAGCAATATTCCCCTTGGTTTATTTTTCCAGACTTTCTTTGTTCTTCACATATTTTCCTTTATTCATCTGACAATCAGTAAAATAGTTAAACCATTTAACAGAGAAACAAGGTTGGTGAGATTACATCTTTTATTGGACCAATTTCTGTTGAACAGTCATGTATACAAGATCCCACCAATGCTTTCAAAATAAATATTATCAAAAATACATCCGCATGAAAAAGGGAGAAATAAAGTATACCAATAACTCAAATTCATTACTGATGTAACTTTATTGCACTTTTGAAAGAGTGACAGCAGGGTCCCATTTAGCCCATTAAGTGTTTGAGCTAAAAAAAATGGTCATTTTAATAAATGTATACTGATAGTACATTTTAAAAATATAAATTAACCCTGGAATCATTTCAAAAATAGCAAGGTAAATTCATCCCTGGTGTAACTCCAGTGTTATTTTAAATAAGCTGGGCTCAAATACAGTATTTTAGACACAATAATGAAGTACATTGTTTTATCATTTTTTTTATTGAAGTTACATAAATTAAACAGGGATGGGGAAAAGTTCAGACAAAATAAGATACCTGCCCTGGTTCTGATTGGAACCTGAGATACAAATCAGGCAGATCCCTATCTGAATTGTGTCCTCAGTGCTTAGTAATGACTTAACACTGAAGACCTGAGTCAATATAAAGATTGGGCCCAACTACTCACACTGGATCACTGGCAAAACTCACAGTGACTTGAACAGGATTAGAATCAGGTCATTCTGTACAGCCTCTGAAATATAGATGCCACAAAAAACAATTGGAAACAAAACACACGAGGCAACGACGTGCTTGGTGCCAAAATTATGGGAAACACTTGATGTAAAATTTATAAATCAATACAAAGCAGCAATGGTTTAAGATGTTTTACAACATTTGGAGCTGATCCAAAGCTTACTGAACTCAGTAGGAGTTTCTATTAAATTCATTTTGCTTTGGATAAGGTCCCTGATTTGCTTATTCATATCTACTTATTGCAGTTGTTTGGGGTGCGAATTCACTCATTAGATTAAATCAGATCAATAAAAATTTCCTGGTGATTCCCATTTTCTTTACTAGGTTAAAGAAACCGATTATCCTGTGTTATCTGTTAAGCACATATAAAGCTTCAGTTTTTAAACATATTTCTGTAACTCATGGCCAAACCCCCTGGAGATACTCAATATGAGATATTATTCAAAATCTGTAAGCCCACTTAAACAGACATGGAACTCTGGGGTCCTTGAAAATTAAGGGTGGAGAATTCAGAGATTTTGGCTAGATAACTCAGTGAAATAAGTGGCTACACAATACAGTGAGGTTCATTGTTCTGTGCCTTCTTCAGCCTGGTTATTCAATTTAAAACCAAAGGTTAGATTTATGCGTTCTTTCCACAGCTTTCACATTTCTAGTATTCTTTTTGATGCTGGCTTGAATTGGAAATTTTTCTGTCCCTTATTCATTTTGAAAATGAGAACGAAGACTATATTTCCCTGCATGCATCCGACGAAGTGGGTTTTAGCCCACGAAAGCTTATGCTTCAATACTTTAGTTAGTCTTTACTTTAAGGTGCCACGGGACTCTGTCACTTCTGTAATTCCATACTAACATGGCTACCTCTCTGATTCTATATTTCCCTTGAATGTTGTCATTAATATTACTGCTCCAGTCTGTCATATTGTTTATTTTGCCATGTTCCTTTGAAGTTTTTGCTCATTATTTTCTGAGATGCACTTTGCTCTTACCCAATGGTTACTCTGGATACTTGAAAAGCTGCTTGTGGGCATGATATTTAAGTAATCACTTGTTCATCTTAAAATTCTCTGTGGGGTTTTAATATACATAGAAACCTTTGTAGTTAGGTTTGTTCACTGTATTTTTCAATGCTTGCAGTAACTGTAAAGGATTCCACCATTTCTCTTTTCACTGTCTTTTGCTCTCCCAGCTTCTATATTGATTTGATAGCCAATTACGAAGAAGTTTCCCAACCAGTATCTAGGTCTCTTCATTTCGAACTCAGCAATATTTTACCCCTGTCCTTTGTGAAGGTCCTCCTTGTCTAAACTCTATATGCTGTTGACTGATTGGGATACCATGCAGTAATCACCAAAGATGGCATCTTCAGATTGGATCCTCAATGTGGCCTTTCTGCTTTTACAAAAGATGACATCCCTTGGGGAGCAAGGATGAAATCCTGATGCTGCTAATGAGAGCAGTGCTGAGGGCATGATAGAGGCTGTTGAACATGACCCCTCCCAAAGCACTGCTGAGTGCACTTTGCTGCTCCTTTAAAGAGGAGTAGAGTCCCTACCCAATGCATGCTGCTCACATTCACCTGAGTACTAAATGAGAAGCCTGTCATGTGCACGAAAGATAGTGAGAAGACACCTTATGCTTTCTTCTCCATCAAATGCACTCACACAACAACGAGCATATTTTGGCTATTCCAGTGCAACTGTACAAACCCTAATATATAAATCTGAGTAAATTATAATATATTGTGCAGCATTCTTGCTTCTTTTTGTTATTGATACATGCTATCCTTGTAATGTGCCAGTACCCGGCCCAGGCAGTAATTCAATCACACGTAAGCACTCAAAACAAGGTAAATGTCACCCTTAAAGAACTATACAGAGAGAGCGCACTAGTTTTTTTTTCCCCCTCATAAGGCTATGTCTGACTTGGTTACATATTAAACTTGTCCTCAACCTGCAGTCTGCAGACCTCTGGTGGCCAAGAAATAAAGATGTCTTAGGGATGATGTGGAATCAGGATTGGAAGTTTGTGAGGAGAGCAGTCAAGGAGATGATCTGCTAGGAAGTGGTTAGTATATGGAAAATATTGGAGAGTCACTGGCCCAATGCTTAAGCATTACTGGACTTGGGGGACTCAGGTAACTTCATAGATTCCTACATCAGAAGAGACCACTGTGCTCATCTAGTCTGACTTCCCACAAAGCACAAGCCATAGAACTAAATAATTCCTGTTTACGGAGTATATGGACTACAGATTTACTGACTAGATCACTGCTTTTTTGTTTTATATCTAAATTCCATTTCCTGCCCAGGACACATCTGACAAATGAATATGGAAGGTGTCAGCCCATGTCCAGGTAAAGGCATTTCCATGACATGTCTCAGCCAAGGCATTTCCCATTCACTCCTCATAAAGGACAGTCAGAAAAATGGAGTAGTCTCGGTAATATAGACTCCAGAAACAGAGATAAACCAAACCAGTTCAACCCTCCCCAGATTCTAGACAAGTGAATACGAATGATTGCCTAACAGAACTTAATACCAAATCCTGACACAGCACGGCTCAACCACTGAACCTTGCTGTGTACTTCTGTTGTCTGAGCAGTTGATTTTTTTCTTAAATAAGCATATAGAAAAGGCATTATGTACTAGGAATTGAGAAGTTGTGAGGAAATTCTACCAGTTGGCAAACAGAATGTATGTGGTTACACCAGAATTCATGGATTCTAAGACCAGACAGGCCAACTGTGCGCATCTAGTCTGAGCTCCTATCTAACAGAAGTCGTAGGACTTCCCTGAAGTAATTTCTGTTGGAAATCAATCTTTTAGAAAAACATTCAATCTTGATTTAAAAATTCCTACCACATACCTTAGTAAGTTGTTCCAGTATTTAAATTTCCCTCACTGTTAAAAAAAATTGTGCCTTATTTTGAATCTGAATTGGTCTAGCTTCAACTTCCAGCCATAGAATCTTGTTATAACTTTGTCTAGTAGACTGCAGAGCCCTCTATTAATCATGTTTTTATTCCCAATGTAGGTACTTATAGAGTGTGATTAATTCACCCCTTAATTTTCTCTTTGATAGTTAAGTAAATTGAGCTTTAAGTCTCTCACTGAAAGGCATCTTTTCCAATCCTTTAATCATTCTCTGAACCCTTTCCAATTTCTCAGCATCCTTCTGGAACTGTGGACAAAGTGTTCCGGTAGCAATCATACCAATGCCAAATACAGAAGTAACATAACCTCCCTACTCCTACCCAATATACCCATTCATACAACCAAGGATCACATATGCCTTCTTGGCCACAGTGTCACAATTCAAAATACCCTTGTAGTTAAGGAATGGGGCTGAGAGTCAGAAAAGTTCTCTTCCCACCTCTAGCTCAGACATCCTGTTTGATCTACAGTAAGTTGCAACGTCTTTGCTCCTCACTTTCTTCATCTGTAAAATAAATAAGTGCCTTTCTGAGTGTTTTGGAGAGGCTTAATTTGTTCATGTTTGTAAAGTTCTTTGAGATTCTCAGATGGAAGGTGCCGTGTACATTAAAAGTTTTATTATTAAAAGCTCTCTCTGCTCTACTAGCTCCTGAGATCTATATTCATTCGTAATGAGTGTGTTTGTACAATTGTGTTCCACTGAAGAGGAGGCATCATTGAAAATTATTTCATGGCTCAGTGTTTGTGCCCTTGGATATCTCAAGATGAAAAATGACATTTATAACAGCAGTATAATGGTAATTCATTCACTGTTGTCCTATTTTCCTTTCAGTATGTCACGGACCATTTTTGATAATGACTTAGAAATTGCAGTATATTTTTGCATTTTACAATTTTTTTTCCAGGCTTGGCTTGTGTTGGGTCTAAAAGGCGTTTAGTTTCTGCAGTAAACTCCTCCCTGTTAAATTCTTCTCCTACAAAATTTAAATGTGGATTTTTGAACAGAACATTAATAACCAAGTGCAGAATTCATTTTTAATCAGAATTGTTGTTTTCACTCTTCCAAATTAAACCACTTTTTTCAAACTAAAAAACAAAGCCCCATTAAATAAAAGACAGAAAAATGGAATTTGATTTCAAACAGAAAAAGTTTGCAACAACAGCTAATATGATTCAAGCAACATCTTTCCTCTTGCTGCACCTGAGAAAAGAATACCATCTTTGGAACTGTATTTAAAAATACAGTGTACCAAATGTATTATTGCTGTGCCAACTTTGGCATATAGCAACGTCTCTGTTTATCTATCAAGTTCTCAAAGGCCTAAGGTATATTGTATTCATTTGACATCTTTTTCTTTCTTGTGACATCAGACATTATTGACTTTGTCTGGAAATAAAGATGGCCAAAAGTACTAAAAAGTGTAAAAGAAAAAGTGCACATTTCTTAGATGCCTACATATGTTATCTGAAATCTTCTGAGAGAATCAAGAACAGAAAACCAACTCTCAAACCAGGAACAGCCACTGCAAACCTTCAGTGATGTGACTTCCATTGGAGAAATTCTTGTAATTTTAATACTTCACTTGTTTTGACATTGGAATTTGTGTTTTGTCTTCTTGGGCCAGGCATCACAAAACAAGTCTTTATGACTCACACAAAGCTAGAGCTCAACAGAATGTCTTCAGTATTTTCAAAATTTGTTTAATTTTTGCTGTTGCCTAGACCTTATATAATAAATTGGGCCATTCAATTTTTTTAAGTATGCAGTTTTCAGGTTACCAGCCCATATTGCCAAGATAATGCATGCTAAACTTTTTACAACTGATTGTGTAGTTAACAGAACATAAAAAAAATCATATGCAGGTAGTTATTATGCTTTACTTTGGCCTGTGGTCTAAATTGAAGTATCTGGGGGCCTAAAAATATAAAAGGTTCATATGACTAAATGTATATAATAGCTATTTATTACTAAACAAGAAAAAAAGTATGAGTTTCTCAATTCCTTTTTCTACATAGTGAATGATAACTAATACAATCAAATCTTAAAGACATGAGAACTCTGTAATGGTTGAACATAAGCTTTTTCTAAATTTGCAAATATAGATCTGTCCAGATAGATCGCATACAGTAATACTAGATAATGGGAAGATGCTCGAACAGTGACTGGAATTTCCATTGCTTTTATACACCTAAATTATTTAGACTGACATATGATGTTTCTTGTTAGCAGACTTTCATGCAAATACTGGTATAGGAGTGATAATGGAAATGGTATAGTGTACATGTAATGTCTAATGTCTTTTCCTCATTTTCTTTACACTAAGATTGGACAATGGTGACGTAGGCATGAAAATCAGTTACATCTCCAAAATATGCAAAAGCCGGCACATGCAGTGAAGGTAACATTGCCTTTCACCAAGTCTTGTAATTTAGAATTATGCCACATTGACTAGTGTTGGAACAAAGCTACATTTCAACACTATTTACTACACTCTGTGGCCTCCCCATGCCAAAGGTGAACAACATGGTACAAAATATACGTGTGCTTTCAATCAGCCTCCAGACTCAAATTTCAGAACATATGGGACTAATTTTGAAGCCATAGTCAACTTCTAAATCAAGAGAGAATGAATCATTTTAAATGATGCCTTTAACCAGCACAATGGGAGAAGCCATCAAACTACCCATGTACTATTGCTGAGGCAGGATTCAGTCTCATGGTGGGCCAATAAAACTTTTGGTAACTTTTCTGTAAGTTAAATGGGTTCTCTCTGGTTACGCATGTGTCTTATTTTAAAATTACTGAATTTCTTCACACACACACACAAATCCCATTGAGTCATTGGAAATAAGATCCCACAAATAAGTGAGTGATTCTAAAGCTTTGTAGAAATCAGTGTCCAATAACACCTACCCAGGACATCCTCATCTGCACTAGGCTTAAAGACATTAAGATTTATGGGATAAATGAAAAGTTTTTGGAATGTTCAGTAGCAGAATGCTGTAAGAAACAAGCAAGTATCTGAAATTTATTCTGTATTCAGATGTTCCAGTAAAACCAGAGTCTGGATTTCCTTTCTTCCTAGGTTTCCCCATCTATACACTGGTGTTAATATTTACTTGCCTCAACGGCTCTTTATAGCTCTTTATTGATTATTATTAACTATCTATATCACAGGAGCTTCCATGACCAAAGAGATTTAGACCTATTATGCAAGACCCTGACAAACAGACTTACAAACAGTCCCTGCCCCTAGGAGCTTACAATGTAAATGGACAAGACAAATGGCAAGGAAGAGGGATAAACCATACAAACGGTGACTCTTCAGTTGGTGTAAATTGCCTCACCTTCGTTTAAGTCGATGGAGCTACTATGACAATTTACAGCAGCTAGGATCTGCTCAAATGCGAACAGAGCGGTGGTTTGCAAACATCATGCTAGTTCCAGGATATTTTTATTAGTATTAAGAATCATTAGTATTGTAACACAAAGACCCAATTCTCCCTCCTCGCCTGGGGCCTGGTCCAAAGCTCACTGAAGTCCATGGAAATCCTTTAGCAGATTTGACTCACACCCTTGTTGCCCCCATTTACAGTTCAAACAAGCTCCCACTTAAGTCAAAGAGAGTTTTGTCTCTGATTTCAATAGATGTAGGAACAGACTGAGTGATCAAACATAAGCCAACCCATATTAGGTATTATAAAAAGAACAGCCAGTTCCCAGCTATTTATTCTGGTCTTATAAACACAGAAAAGGCACACCAAAATAAAGGAGAAAAGGCCCAAAATAAACATTTTTGACATGCATGACAAAAAACTCTTCGTGCAAAACAAATGTCATGATACCACTTCCACCATGAGTCACTGCTCTAAAAAATACAAAACAGTGACAGAAAAACAAAACCACCAACTATAGGAATTAGAAAGCTACCAAATAACATCCTTCCGGACAGAGTTCCCCACAATTCAACAACCCTGGGAGGAGAAACTAAATGGCTTAGAAAGAAAGGGAAGAAAAAAAATATAGGATCAGCCTCATGCCCTAAAATAATTAACCTGTTAAAGAAAAGCCAGACACACTGGATAATCAATGTGCACACATATAACCATATTAAAGTTTTAATTGATTGGTTTATTATTAAGTATTAGTAATGTTGCATCACACAGGAAATTTTATAAAGGTCACATTAAACAGAGAGACAAGGTGGACAAGGTAATATCTTTTATTGGACCAACTTCTTATTGAAATATCTGATATTGGACCAATAAGAAGAAATTGGTCCAACAACAGATATTATTACCTCTCCTATCTTGTCTCTAATATCCTGGGACTACCCAGTTATGACACCCTTGCATGCATAGTAACTATAGCAGGCAGCAAGTACCCACGGCTACAGACCTGCTTTTAACAAAGCCTTTAGGCAAATGCTGTATTCCCCCTGAAATCAATGAGACTTAAGGGCGTGTTTAAAATTATGCACTTGCTTAATGATTTGCTGAAATGGGGCCATGGATAAAGTTAAACTGGGAGTTGCATTATAATTCCCCATTTTTCCCATGCTCCTAATACTGAGTCCTTCTCAACTCCACTGTGACCTTCTCCCATACTCCAGCTCCATCAGGCCTACACCAGCATAGAAGCTCCCTACAAAAAGAGGAATTCTTTTCTGGAAAACTGACTGATCTAAAGCAGGACAAAAAGACCTTGGTAGATATGCAAATCTGGCTCTAAAGTTAGAAAGTTAATGCTCAAAAATCAGGAAATGTCAGAAGATTTTCACTGAAAATCCAGCTAAAAAAAAATGGCCTTGAAGGAGAAGTTTCATTGCGAAAAAGTTGGTTGATAAAGCATTAGCATGGAAACTGGAAATAAGAAATAGGACTCACATGGCTAAATTTTGCAATTAGTATGTTGGTTTGGCAGATCTGGCTTTCCATGCAATAGCAACGTTATATTTAAAAGATAAATAGTAGAAAGTTAAGGAAATCTGGTCCAATCTTCTGTTAGTTTACAATAAATACATTTCATAAATGTTTTTACATCAAAGTATAATAAGGATGTGTGTGTGTGTTATTTATGTTTGGTCTTTAAGACATTTATTGGATTTATTCCACATTTTATATTTTATTCTACTTTGGAAAATAAACATTTTAAAAGAAAATAGAGGCAGATAAGGAAAACAAAGGGCAGACTGGTAACAGTAGGGTGACCAGACATCCCAATATTAGAGACTTTGTCTTCTATAAGCAAATATATCCGCCTCTCCCCCCGCCCTCCACACCTCCCCTCCCCAAATGAGGGCTCATATTTTCACATTGGCTATCCGGTCACCCTACAAAACACAACACAGTAAGAGACCAGTGTACAACTCTTTACACATTAGTACTGGGCTCTGTGAATGTGCAAAAAGCCATTCTTCACCTCAAGAAGCCCTCTTCCAATGCTGCACTAGTAGGCGGGGTGGGCATATTGGCAGTCTCTGTACTCCCTTAACTGATGATCCATGTCAGGGATTTGTTATAGAAATTCACATAGCAAATCAAATCAGTGGTCATTCTAATCCAGAATCCTGTTTCGGACAGTATCCTGTACCAGCTGCTTCAGAGAAAAGTGCAACAAACCCATAATGAACAATTATGAAATAATGTATTTATAGGGGCAGTTTCTTCCAAACCCTACCACTTAGTGATTGCCATATACTCTGAAGCATGAAGGTTTACGTTCTACTTATATTTTATCCTATGCAATGAATCTGTTCATGTTCTGATTATCCATAGCTCATCTTTTTTCAGAAGTCTGTTGAGTTTTTGGCCTCAATAGTTCGTGGCAATGAGCTCTATGGGTTAAACATATATTTTATCATATCCACTGTAGCAGTGGATGTTCCCATTCATATAAATGTGTAATACTTATTGAATCATGTAAAACTCTTGGTTCCAGTTGCACTTGTTAATTATGCATTGTACATAAGTATTTGTTTTTAATTTATTTTGAATTTGTTGCCTTACAGTTTCATTCAATCTCCTCTTGTTCTTGTAGTAAGAAACAGGTAAATAGAAGCATCAGATTTACCTTCCCTATACCATTAATTAATTTGTACATCTATCATATCTTCTTTCTACATTACAAGTCCCAATCTTCTCTTTCTCACCTTACATATAAAATGTCCATGCCCCTTGGCTTACTGTATCGCTACAAGAACAATGAGCTGCACTTTTGGCATTGTAATATGGTGTCGTTATTTTAAATATGGATTATGAGAAATTTTGGGCATAAACTAGATAGTGAAAACTGTAGTCTCAGCAACCACCGGGAATATAATCTGGACTAACAATAAAATACAGGAAAACATGACTTTTAAGACTGTTTGATTCTCTGGGGGCATATGAAAAATACCTTAGTGCTGATTTTACTTTACATCTGCAGTTCATCATATTCAATTAGCAGTCACATATCAGCCATTTTTGCTTATTTCTAAAGGTTTCTCAGAATTCATTCAGTAAGCAGTTTTGTAAACAAGTTATGAACAACCAAGTCAGATGTATATGTTACTAATGCTTTACCATCACACTAGAAAGGCTAATAATTAAGATTAATAAGGCTTTTACATATACATATTATATATACATACACATATACACACACACACACATATGTGTGTGTGTGTGTGTGTGTGTGTACACTTTTTCCAATCTGTCATAATTTTGGCAAAAACTATTCTTTAAGGCAGAAATTTTCCATGTTTGGTCTCTGTCTGAGAGGTTTCTTTGCCAAGTATGACAAAATAGGATTCAGACATCTTTTAAGTTACCAGAACACACAGTATAAAACAGTTTAAGAAGCTTTTTTTTAAGCTCAGATAACTAAAAAAAAAAGTGATTATGTTTTAAAACCTAAAACTTGGCAACTGAAACAATTTTGAATAAAGTTAGTTCATATTCAAAAATATGTCTGATCTGTTATTTGCATAATGTTACCAGTGACATCACCTTGTTTCAATAAAAAGCATTAAGCTCAAAATGGCTGCCAAATATTACATCACATCAATCATGTTCATTTTTACATTCAAAACAGCTTTGTTTCATGTAAGTGACAAATAAATGTATTTCTTCACTACTTCAATTGCACAACACAACTGTCAGCACTGGAACTAACACTGAAACTCGATATGTGATAAGATAGAAAATAAGTTCTTACAACTCCCACTTGTTTGTATCACAGACTAATTTGCCTCTAAAACTGTTCCTTGCCTTTCTCTTTTTCAGGGTCAATATATTTGCACTGAACCTCTTACTGGGAACTCTGAAGAATTCAATTTACCTTAAAATCCAACATGCAAGAAAACATAGTTTTGATGTTTTTTTTTCCTAAATAATTGCTTCCATATTTTTGGCTCCCTTTGACTGCATTGTCAAATTGTTTTGATTATTAGCTGATGAAATGAGGAAACTTTCTTTCATGCTGCCATGCAGATCACACCTAATTAGAATTAAATTCCTTTCATATCATGACTCAAGTATTGTTTAACCATTTCATTCAAAAAGTGAATGAGCAAGATTCACTTGATGAGCAAGATTATAAAGGCTTCTTTAGAACTTCCAGACATGTTCCTCATATGTATATCCTAAATGAATCTTCAAAGCACAGAACTGAGAAATAGTCTAAAGAGATGTAATCTTAAAGTAGGTGATAGCCCCCCAACACTACAGTGTTTCAAACCTTAGCTGCATGCCGAGAGGAGGAGTGCATCATAGAATCTGAACAGTAGTTTAGTTTCAATCAGTGAACTACTATTGTTCAAAAGTCCCGGTATATAGCACTCTCCTGTGAAGGACACTGATCACACCTGTTATGTAAACAGAACTTCCTGATGTTAAACATTTTTTTGCTTCCATCAAGATGTGTTGTCTCGCACCAGTCACAAATCCTTTTATTAAAATATGTGTTTCACCACTCCATTTTTTGGAGAGAATCTCAGTGTACAGTGTTGTCCAGACTAGTTAGACATTTTGGACCAGATCCTCAGCTGGTTTAAAATGCTTTAAATCGTTTAAAAGTCTTCACTGAAATCACTGCAGCTGTACCAATTTAGAACTTGTCTACGCAAACTATTAGACTGAGGAGAGGGGGGGTTATACACAAGCTGCGTAAATCTTTCCACCTCCTGATATTTCTCTTGATACATGAACTTGATGGGAATGTAGGGTACTGTACTGACAATGACAGGCATTAGACTTGAGTCCCAAATGTTCCAAAGTAGCCACTGATTTTTGGTGACTCAATTAATATGACCCAGCAGAAAATGTGGGTCTTATTTTTGAAGCAATGAACACTCACAATTCCAATTGAAGTCAATGGTAGCTCAGCATCTCTGAGAAACAAGACTGTCTCAAGATAGGCACCCAAAAGTAGTGGCCTCTTTTGAATATTTTAGCCTTATTCTTTTGTGTTTTAAAAACACAAATCACGGTAATATCACACAGAGATTGTGAGATACCTTGTTTACAGAGAGACCTAAAGCCAAAATGTATGGAAATGCCTCTTACTCATTTACTTCTCACTAGGGCTGTTGATTAATCGCAGTTAGCTCACGCAATTAACTCAAAAAATGTGACCAAGATTAAAAAACCTAAGCATGATTAAATCAGTTTTAATCGCACTGTTAAACAATAGAATCAGTTCAATTTAATTAAATATTTTGGATGTTTTCCTTCATTTTCATATATATTGTACTCTGTGTTGTAATTGAAATCAAAGTGTATATTATTTTTATTATAAATATTTGCACTGTAAAAATGAAAAACAAAATAAATAGTATTTTTCAATTCACCTTATACAAATATTTAAGTACAATCTCTTTGTCGTGAAAGTGCAACTTACAAATGTCTTTTTTTTTGTTACATAAATACATACACTCAAAAACAAAACAAGGTAAAACTTTAGAGCCTACAAGTCCACTCAATCCTACTTCTTGTTCAGCCAAACAAGTTTGTTCATATTTATAGGAGATAATGCTGCCTTCTTCTTATTTACAACATCACTAGAAAGTGAGAACATCCATTTGAATGGCACTTTTGTAGCTGACATTGCAAGGCTCTAAAATTTTGCATGGTTTTGTTTTGAATGCAGTTTTTTGGTACATAATTCTATATTTGTATGTTCAACTTTCATGATAAAGCACTATAGTACTTGTATTAGATGAATTGAAAAATACGATTTATTTTGTTTTTTTACAGTGCAAACACTTGTAATCAAAATATTATAAAGCAAGCACTGTACATTGTATGTGTTGTAATTGAAATCAATATATTTGAAAATGTAGAAAGCATCCAAAATATTTTTTAAATGGTATTCTATTATTGTTTAACACTGTGATTAATCACAATTAATTTTTTCAATTGCTTGACACCTCTACTTCTCACATGTCAGAAAAAGTACACCACAGAGGGTCAAATTCTGTATTCCCAGTTTCATAGACAGTACCAAAGAACATAATTTAATTCTCAGTATATTACATTTGATTTTTTAAAAGTTACATATATTGTATGTAGTCCTCAGTATGAATCAGAGAACATGTGTTCAACCCAGTTGAACTAATTGCAAAGTTATTGACTTCCAGTGTGTTTAGGGTCTTTTCTTTTCTTTTCTTTTTTTTGAGAATCCTTCCCCAAAAATTTCACCTCACTAAGTATCAAATGAATTACTTCATTTCCAGAATTCTTTAAAAATCTTTGTCATACGAAGTATCCTGCATGTAGCTAAATTACCTAAACACTTTTTTGAGGAAACCATGTACAGTATAAACTATTAATCCTTCGTACATATTTTCAAACAATAAGCCAGTAGAATGTTTAGCCAAATTAGACCAAAGATAAATCTTTCTAAAATGTTTTGAACTATCTAAATAAATGGCCAGACACCTATAAGTGGACCAAGATTCTCTCTGTATTGTGTTTTCTATCAACATCTAATTTATAGTGCAGTATTATGGAACAGATCAGTAGCAAGTGTTATGCACTAAACTAGGGAAATGCTGTTAGATGTGACCCAGCACTCTGAGTAGTAATGCACAGGGACCTCTGGACAAATAGTTTTGGCCTCCAGCAGATCTTATAAGAGCCATAAATTTTGCTGACCCTGGTCAGTTCCAGCTCATTGGGATGGGGAAGAGAAGCAGATCAAACATGGTCTTCTAGCAGAACAATCCAGAGGAAACTTCATGTGGTGCCCTCACATAATTTCCTGTCCCCAATGCATGATTTTCCTGCATGAAACAAATCTGGGCTCTAGTTTCTTCTACTGTGCTGTTCTCACTTGCTGTCTCATTGATTGCCAAGAGACACCCATCAATTCCTGCAAATAATATTCACACATTGGGAGCTGAACCTGTCATTTAACCTTCCCAATAGCATAATAATACAGCAGGTATGTGCAAAGAACCCTCCACAAAGACTTGTTTTCCTTGCTCTCTTGGCTGTAGGTAAGATACTGCAGTGACTTGAGAAGAACAAACACAGGGAAGATAACTAGAACCAAAGGCAGACAAAAGACAATGAATGTATATATGCAATTCTATGGTAAAGCCATTTCCTCAACAGGAGAATAGTAAAATTAAGGCTATGATGTGGCCAGATTTTCTAATAAGCAATACTTCCCAAATCTTTTCCCTGCCTCCTTCCTGGGAATTAGATGTAACTAGCACACATTACTGACACATTTTCATGCTTTTCACCACTAGCCTTGGTAAGGAGGCATATTTTATAATATATACACACACATACGTTTAAAAAAAAGTGTGTATATATAACTACAGTATTGTTATTCTCACATACTTCATGTTGCATCATAGTGTGTGGAATAATTTACCAACTGATGTCTTCTTAGTGACATACTGTGTTTCCCATCTGGAAAACGTACGATATTTTCATCACTAGCATAACCCATTCTCCAGACAAAGTGGTTAAATGAGCTCTCTCAGTTGCTTTGGGTGTGGCATAATGGTAAACACAGTTACTTCTGATTAATCTACACACACCGAATGATTTGAGAAATCTTGAAAGATTGTAAAGGAAAAGGAAACACTCAAAAGGATTTTTATTTTCAATTTCAGTGCATTCTTTTAAACCTTGGGTATTTCCATGGACTTCACCCACATTACAGGAGGAATGAGCTTTGTCTTTTCATCTGTACATAAACATTTATGCTTAAGCAGATACACTGGTCCCAATCCTGGGCTGCATTCCTGCTCTCTCACTCTTTAGAAAACAGCTGAATTTCCGCAGTGAGTTTCTCCACTGAGGGTGGAGGGTCCTAGGTTACACAAATCTTATGAAATGACTGCGTGCTCCTTTTCTCACAGATCCAGATATAGGAGTATTTTTAGAGTAGGCTCAGGGAAAGGAGGGAGATTGTGGGGGCGGGGAGGGTGTGTGTGGGAATAACAGGTATGACCAGAACATTCTGCACGCTGGTTATTTTGAGTTGCTGGTCTCTTGAAGATCACTGAAACTTGAGCATAATGTAGAGCGGCTCCTGGGGCTGTTCTAGCCAATGCTGGGAGCTGGTACTGCCCACATCAGTGTCAGAATCCCAAAGGTACATACGGCATTTATAACCACCTTGGCCCCTATCCCACAGATTGAAGTTCATAAATTGTTCTTCTAGGTGCAGCTAAGCATCAGGTCCGAAAGGGACCAAATATTTGATTTACATCTATTGGAACTTTAATTTTAATAGAAAGGCTTCAAAAATGAAGATCATTTTTCCCTTCTGATATTTCTTTTAAGATCGATTGGAGAGCAGACCTATTTACTTAAATAACACTGATCTTATCAAGCAATATGCACCTCGCTAGTTCTTGGATTATTCAGGCCAATAATGGATTCCAGGATCTGGTCTCCACCCCTATCTCTAAAAAAGTGGAGTCTGTACTGGACTTCAACAGCTTACACCTTGTTAGCTTGTTAAAAAAAAAAAACATACAAGAACAAAATCCTGCACATCCTTATGTCAAGTATCAGAGAAGTAGCTGTTTTAGTCTATATCCACAAAAATAACAAGGAGTCCGGTGGCACCTTAAAGAATAACAGATTTATTTGGGCATAAGTCTTTGTGGGTAAAAAAAACATCACACTTCTTCAGATGCAACCTTACGTCAGTAAACTTTACTCATGTGAGTAGTGCCATTTAAATCTAAGGCCTGCTCCCAAAAGTAGGATTTGCAGGATTGGACCCCAAAAGGAGTGGCATAGAACATCTCTTCTATCTGAAAACAAAGAGTTAATAGTGTCACTGATTACTGGAAGTGAGCTACTGCCAGGAGTGTAACTGATACAACGGGCTTATTCAGTCTCCCGCCCCCTTATGCTTCCCAGCACACACACTTTTCAGTAAAGGTCAGGAATGTGAACTTACACACAGGCATTTCTCATAACAGGTTAAGTCTTGGGAATTAACAGCAAGAGGCAAGGATATCCAAGGTGTCATTGCCCCTTTTAGGAAAGTACAGCATAATCAAAGTGACAAATTTAAAGAGTTTTTTTAATATAGTAGTTACAACAGCAAACTGAAAAGAAGTCTCGTCATGAGGAGAATATGGTCATAAACTCCCTTTTGCATAGCAACACTGAGTGCCCAACCAGCAGCACTGGAATTCTGCTCTAACTGCCAGATGATCCACACTCTGGCCACATGTTCATTCTTGCATAGGGAGATGATTGGGGTCCTCTAAGTGTTAACCCACATGTGGCAGAATTATAGGGTTTGGCATCCAGGATGGAAAATGGTCGATTCTGCACCAGCAATAAAAAGATTTTTTTTAAAATAAACCTAAACTTTCTTATTCCTGGATCCTTCCACAGAGAAAACTGTCTACCATGACAAAATTACCCTCTCCCCACCCCCAGCATTTCTGGGCTGTGAACTGTTATGTGCTAAAGACTAAAAAGAAGAGTCTACTCTAACCTGTTAGTATTTTAGGCTGGGGTGAATGTATGTTGTCCTCAAAAGATTAAGACCAGAGCTGCAGCCACCATTCAATACAGTCTCCACTTTGTTTACATATTAGGACTATTTTTCAAGATAAATAATGTTCATTTTTCTCTATTTTATAGCTTTCCCTTTTGTTTTATACCCAGGGGCTCATATCAGGAGCCACCTTGAATTCAGGGAGGTAACTAAATCACGCAATTTAGCCTCCACAAGGAAAATGTTGACTTTTTTTAAAAAAATCTTCCATCTAGAGGCTCGGAGACAAATAAATCTGAGATGGAGAGATGCCCAGATTTCTTGCAGCACTCATTTACCAAACTGTGCTCGCTTATTGTATATTCCAGTACCACAGAATGAATTTGACTCATTGAGAATACTACTGACCCATTTTGCAACACTGCAATCCCTGAGATACAACCATCTACTCTAGTAGAACATGGGGGGTCAGCATTCCAATGGCTTCACAGGTTGGATGACCTGCATTCAGCTGCCAAGGGGAAAATAGAATTCTGACACAGATGTGCTTCAACTCCAGCTGCACTCACACCTCTTAAATACTACACACACTGGAAAAAAAAAAAAAAGCCTTTCAAAACTGTCTTGTTGGCAGCTTTTACAGCAATCACCTCCATAACCATGGTCCATTACTGGCACTTAACAATTGGTCCTTTGGAATGGTGAACAAACCAGTCGTTGAAATCATGTAACCCACACAGCTGTCTCTGCTTAACTGTGAGCCTGTGTGACTGCATTCTGATCACGGACTGGATGGGATGTTGCCTCCCAGGATTTTTAACTGCCAGTGTTTCACTAGTTTTCAAGAGGTTAGAAGACTGTTTGTGTTTCCACATCTCGGCCAAGTAACACAGTCTAAGGATCTTTCCTGCAGAATGTTGGGGTTGATATGCAGCCTGATTACAAGCAAATTCATTCTGACATCTATTCTATTGCGCAATTGCACTTCAACAAACAGCAAACCTTTCAGCTGCTATTACACAGAGGATCTTGGAGTCACTATGTGGCCTTGCAGTAGTTGCTTATACTGGAATTTACAAAACCTTGTTCAAGTTGCCTATTGTGCTGGGACTAAATGCATATTTGGATGTCCAGTGATTCCTAGCACCAGTTTGCATCTAAGTCCGAATCTCATGAGAGCTCTGGTTTCTGAGTGCTGCACAGTGGATAGTGCCAGAGCACAGTAAAGATGCTGAGTCCTCTGATGATACGTTATACGCTCCCAAATATTCAGCCAGGTGCTTCTGACTTGGTTGTGTCAAAAACAAAACCAAGAAAGCAAACAAATGTTAAGTCACACAAGTACCAGCCATTCATCTGTTCTATTGACCCAGGACATCTAAATCCCTTATCACACTGACTTAAAATAAAAAACAGACAGGAAAACATGGGTAGGCGAAAGAAAGAACACATAATATGTCAACATTTGATTGATTTGCATGCAGTCAATGAGAAGGCCTTTTGGTTTCCCAGTCATTCTCCCTTTCTTGCCATTAATTACCTACGCAAACTATTCCCATTTCAACTTTTTGCATTTCTGATGTGATACAAGTTTCCTGGGTCCTTCTATTACTCACCAGCCTACACAGCATGACTCCATGTTAAATATTTGGAGCCCAGAGCAGGGGAGGGATGATGTGGCATTTGATAATGAATTGGTACTGCAGTGGTTGGATACCATATCATCACGTAATAGCTATAGAGCCAGAATGGCCAGGCAGCTAGCTTGCACACCCACAGCAGGGCCTGAATTCTCAAAATTTCTACACTGCTTACCCTCATATTTGGAAGTTCCTGTAATATCCAGAGCATGCAGAACTGAGCACTCAAATTCCCTACTGAAAATTCCCCTGCAGCTCTCTCAGTTTCCTCTTCTATAAAATGGGGACAACAAAGTTACTTCGGAAATGCTGTGAGAATTAAAGTCTGTAAAGTGCTTTGAACATGAGAACTTGTGTTGTTAGTGTTAAACATTTAGTACATATTGTACATGCTAACTATTGACTTGTTATAGCAGCCTGACTATCTTACAGTGACTCAAAAGTCAACAAGGCAATGTAAATTATTCCACAAGTTCCCTGATGTTGCACCCATCCATTCTGATCCTTTAATCAATGGGTTTTTTCCTCAAAACAGGACAGTATGGTAAAGTCCATAAAATGGGACCATAGCACGAACTACTTGGTGGACCCTCTTTTCATTACATAGTTACATATGTTGAGTCAAGAAAAAAAATCAGTGTCACTGATTACTGGAAATGCTCTGACCTTTCATTTAGCCAGGCCATTTGCCACTATCTGCCTATTTTATGCAAAACACTGCGTTGGTTAAAATAGTAAAGAAAAAATATTTTACTCCTAAAAAAATTAAGAAATTTCTCTCAGATGCAAGTTTGAAGGAACACTGATCAGCTACACAAGCATATGCATTTTTAAAGGCTAAATATACATGCACCACTTCAAAAATGTAATAGCCCTCCAGGGAAGGGAGGAACCCATTAGTTTCAGGCCAGGATTCTTTTTTAAACTATTCCCTTTCCTTCCTCAAATCTGGACTCTGTAAGAATCAGTTCAAAGCTTTTCTCCCACATTCACTGACTTTGTTTTATAAACATCCTCCTCCTTGGCATTGTCTCCAACTTTGAATATATATTTCATCAAACATATTAAAAGTAAATAATTAGATTATTTATACATTGATTATTGTGCACCATGATGATGAATTAAACAATATGGTACCGTAGAGACAGTTCCTTTTGGCATTTCCAAACAATGTTTGACAGCCTATTTCATATTATGAAGATAAAACTGCCTCAGGAAAGTCTATTGCTCCGATATGGAGGAACAGAGAGCGGCATGCCATGACATTAAAGTTGCAAGATAGCAATGTTACTTTTGCTGCTGTAGCGTCCTGCCAAGAAGATACACCATATGAGGTCATACTGGGAGAGAAAAAAGGAGAGAGATTTCAGACAAGATGTTCTGTTTTATTTTCTGGGTTCCTAGTGTAATTCCATTGGCTTCAGGGATGAGTCTAGGGTGACCAGATGTCCCAATTTTATAGGCACAGTCCCGATTTCTGGGTCTTTTTCTCATATAGGCGCCTATTACCCCATCCCGATTTTTCACACTTGCTGTCTGGTCACCCTAGATGAGTCTGCCCTATATGTTGTGCAAAGCATTTTAGAACTTTAATTGAACAATATCGTGTTTTCAAAGAGAAATGCAGCTCAATGTATAAATCACTAAATTAAATATACAGCACCTTAGAACTAACATGTGACATTTTAAAAAGGTTTTCTTTTCAAACAAACAGTTTTAAAAGAATTTGGCCTGCCTGGCTGGACATGCATTCCAGAGTTCAGCATTTTGGTCTAAATTTTCTCTCCTCAGAGAAATGTCCCTCACATCAGTTCTCTTTCACCCTGCAGTACCAGATTTCTACAATGTTTTCTTGTTCTCTCTGGCACAGATCCTGCTCCCACTGAAATCAATGGAAAAATCTTTCATTGATCTCAATGGAAACAGGAGAAGGTCCCCTTTCTCTTTCAAGTGTCCTGGCTTTCAAAGAGGTTTCACATTTTATTAATAGGAAATGTTCCCAAATCTATCAGTTTGATCACAAATTTAGTGATTGATATTTAGTATTTCATTTAAAATCCTGGCTCCTGAAATCAGTTGTTTACATGAGAATCTTCACTTTCATGTTTAGTACAAAATATGTTTTCAAGGAAACAAAATCTTGTGGCACCTTAAAGACTAACTATAAAGTTTTGAAGCATGAGCTTTCGTGGGCTAATACCCACTTCGTCGGATGCAAGCAGTCTGGGAACTGTTCCCAAACACACAGATAACAGCAAGGTCAATTTTATAGCATCACTGTGCACTGTCCTGGAGTTGACCCAGAAGCATAACTACACTTTCTAGTGGGTGCCCGTTACAATGTTTTCCGGTCCTAACAGGCAGGGACCATCTTTTCTGTCCAGCACCTAGCACAATGGAGTTTTTGGTTCATTACTGGGACTCAGATGCTACTGCAATAATAATTGCATGATTTTCAGGAGGGGGATTCATGATTTTTTGAATGGTTGGGTTGGCAAAACTGCAAAAGACCTAGTTTCAGCTAAGTGGCAGGGAAGAGAATGATAGACAGGAGAAGAAGGACAACATATACACTAAAGCTGGTCAGAATTTTCTCCAATGGAAAATTTAGACTTTCTGGTGAAAAATCAAACAAATATTTCAGTTTGGAAATCCTGACACGGTGACGCATGTGAGACACTCATATACAAGCTGAGCTGCCTGGCTTGATTACATCTTCCATGATGGATCAAAATCTCATCTCCTGCTGGGGCATCATAATGCATCCTGGGAGTCCCTCTCTGTAGTGCATCATGAGAGATGTAGTCTGACTAGGAAACCTGACCCATAAAGGAAACTGATGCCATCAGACACCCAGATTACAATTCCTATGCAGTACCACAGCAGCATTTCCAAATCAAAATTTTAGGACAAAATTTTGGGGGTTCGGCTGTTTTTCAGTGAAAAATGAAAATATTCCACCAAAAGCAGACACTTCTCACAAAAAATTAATCAAAACCTGAATATTCCATAAAAGGCAAATTTTATGAAACTTTTCAGCCAACACTATTGTATATTGTTTATAAATACAAGTGGAAGTCATCCCTGTGGAGGTCCCAAGTTTAAGTTGAAGTTAAAAATTTCATTTAGAGCTTCAGATGTGGTAAGGAGGCTTACTTAACTAGCATATAACTACAACCTATTCCTTACAGTACAACCCCTGTAACAGAATAAATGGAGCATAACTTAGAATTATGAGATTCCATTTCCTTCTTCCAATGCTCCCTCACTTTTTCTCTGAGCTCCTTTCTCTAGGTCCCCAAGCTTCTCTGCTCTCAGCCCCCCCCCCCCAACCTCTCAGCTTTCACAGAACCTACTCTTTCATTCTTTCCATTTCACTTCTGCATAGACTTTGTCTTTAAAGGTAATCCTGATTTTACTGTTCAATTGTGTTAACTCCAAATTAATGATATCACTAGAGCCAAGCCTTGGATGCACCTGGGAGTTTCACTATCTGCCCTCCCTTCTCCAATGTGGTGTCTGAGCCATCACACCAGAGATGTGCACTTTACAGACTGAGTTAGAACTATTAACACATAGAAAACTACCTAATGTCCAGATTAACATGGCCTGAAGGGCTACCAAGAGCTTTCTTGAGCAACAATAGTGGAAAGATTCCTCACTTGGTAAAGTTGGAATATTCATCAGGTAGTTTGCAGGAGAGTTTGGACAGATAGAAAGGAGGAAAAAGTGACCAGTGCTTAGGAGGGAATTTTCGGAGAAGAAGTTCAAGTCTAATTATTTGTAGGGCTAAGGCATAATGTGAGACAGTGCCATAGTTACCGGTACTTGAAGGACCAGGTTTTAAGTTTCTCTGTGATGGTATTGGATAAACACAGATAACAGAAGGATTCAGCAGTGGGGACATTTCTCATGTTGGGTAAGATGAGATTCAGCAACTGTTGGAAGGCTCAGAACTTGACACTTCTCATTGAAAGTATGGATGTGTTATCATCTAGGGAGCTGCCAATAGATTCTACAGTTGGAAAGAGGTTTGGGGCATTTGGAGATGATTATGGGAGTTTCAGATTGGGTACTTCTGTAGCGGGGGACATTAACACTGGTAGGGCTGGCAACATAAAAAGTAGATCCCAGAAAGAAAATAGCAAACTGGAAAACGGGGAGAGGAAGAAAGAGGGCTCTGAACACAAGAGGCCTGATCGTACCTCATTGTTGCCAATGGGTGTTTTGCTATTGACTTAAATAGGAGGAAAGAGACACGATGGACCCCGGCAAACAGAGAATAAACCAAAATGGCTCTAAGAAAAAGAGAAAGATTGGTTTAAACAAGAAGGAAAGGAGTGAGATGGACCTTTCAAGGGGAGGTCAGGAAGAGAAGCCAAATGTCTCCGTGAAACTTAGTTACATCTTTCATTTATTTAAGATTTACAATATGCACCATCACCCATGTCTTAGGGTTAACACATACTACTATTGGAATTCACACAATAATTAAACGTTCCTTTTGTGGCATAAATCAGAGGCTTGATATTCTATTGTGTAACTAAATCTTAACTGATACAGTGTCAGACCCCACCACTGCATAAGTTTCTTTATCTTGCTGGGGTCAACATTTCACATCCTGCTACATGATATATAGTCAACTGAACCAACTATTTGTCCAAGCACAAGCCATTCACCAAGTATAGAATGACATTGAAAAGATGGGGCTGGACCCCAGTTCCTTAAAGGCCAGTTCAGCCTGTGACACAGTGGTGAAACGCCATTCACTGCAATGCAGGGATGAATAAGGAACCCATATTTTCAGGATGTTGAATACAATGCAACATTCAGAAGCACAAAACACTGCAAATACTCCATATTGGTATAGTGAATGGTTTGCTTGGTGTTGCCATGGCATTTAGACTTAAAATTATTGGTTGCTGATCTCTGCTAGCCTGCTTTTTCTATAATGCTTCTCTTTTTTGACAGAAGTTTTAAAAATTATGAAAACTGAATATTTTGTTAAATCATTCAATAAAAAGACTAATTTATAAATAGTGTTTAAGTGTCAAAACTAGGTTTAAAGAAAACTAAGAACCAGAATTGGCTGGAGCCAATGGAGTTTTCCATTTACTTGGGCAAATAAAACAAATACTGTAGATCCAACAATTTTTTTAAAAGGAACTTATTTGTATTAAAAATGATTAATGCTTAGAGAGCAGCTTAAAGGCTGGAAAATAAACTGTACAGAGCACTTGAGTACTGGAAAAGTCATTTTTAGTAGTTCAGCCTCAGAGCTGCTCAGCATCTGGAAAAGCAACTTATTTTATTATATATTTAATATTAAACATCATATAGTTTGCATTAAAAAAGTCAGATTTCATAACTGAAGTCTCTAAATGGCTTTGCGGGTTTAGACAAGATAAGACATATATGAATATGTAGATACATCGTTTATTTAAAGTTTGTAAACACATTTCCTGATTCTAACAAAACTTCAAAGACTCCATAAAATGGTTAATTCCCCAAAGACTTGTTAGATGTGTAAACATTATGAGCTCAACCCTGTTGGGTGCTGAGCATCCTTGGGAGATGCTCAGAGTAAAACGCGTTGTCTTTGGAGTCACAGAAATATTCTTCACCTTGCAGGATTGAGCTTCAAGGACACATAGCTGCAGAGTGCTGGGTTGAACATTCATTGAATTGAGGGTGCTCTTCACCTTTTAGGATGTTGCCATGGGTCTGGGACACAAATTCAAAATCACAGTTTAAAATCCTTTAATCAGCGTTAACTTGTCAGTGGACTGAGTAACAATTTTGTGTAGCTACATATGTCACCTGTTTTATATAGATATATGCATGCTCAATGGGACACTAGAAAACAAGTCATTATTTGATAGGCATGAATTATCAGGAAAGGGTCAATACAGATGAATATACAAAGGGACGCATAAATTAGTAACAATATAAACATAAAGCAAGAAAGAAAATAAGGCTGGAATTTTCAGAGGTGCCAAAGGGAGCTGAGATAGGCATCTAAGTCCATTGAATATCAATGGAGTTTGGGTGTTTAACTGCTTGACGTGCCTTTGAAAATTCTAGCCCCAAAGTCCATTTCATTCCAACTAGCCATTAATGCCCAGGAAATACCATGTATCTTAAAGCAGATTGTTTAAATCGATAATGGTGAATCAATGCTTCAGCATCCTATTAAAGGACTCTAGATCTTATTCTGATCACTTAAACCATTGTAAATTTGCAATAACTCCACTGACATGTAGAAAGTTAGTCTCTCGATGCCTTTCTATAACGGGACAAGACATGGACTGTGGGACTGGATGAGGTTGGAGGACTGTGCTGTAATTGATGGCTTATTTGTGGTATTTTCCTTCTGCAGAGATGATGGGTCATGCTTCAGTTATCACTACTGTGACACCTGGCAGTTTGGCTAGCTGCACTCAGCTCAGAAAATGTGTGGGGGTTTTTCACTCGCTTCACCCAGAGTACATCAGCTTTGGCTTACAAATTTGTGAGTTTGAGTGTATGTAACAGTGATGCTTGACTGAACACTCTATCAGTGCCTGGACTTCCATGACTTAGAAACCATTCTAGAGCATATCAAGGTTGTCATGTGACTTTCATGAAATAAACTAGTTAGTCTCTAAGGTGCTACAAGTATTCCTCGTTTTCTTTACAGATACAGACTAACACAGCTGCTATTCTTGAACATGTGACTTCAGTGTCTCTGCCTAGAACTGTGTCATGCACAATTAACAAGGCAAGATGATCTCTTCCAATGCTTTTTTCACTTCTCCCAAGCAAATACCAAAGTAGTGAGCATAGAAAAAATATGCTTCTTTTGTCCCCTGAATCTCTTTCATATAACTACGGAGAAGAGAACTTGGTTTGCCAGATTTAGAACCCACTTGAAAATCATAGATTCTTGCTCTAGAACTGAAAACTTCTAAGGTTTATCTGTGTTTTGATCTCATAAGAGGAGAACTCCAGGGTCACTCCACTTTCTTTAAAAAAAAAAAAAAAAAAAAGCATTTACTGATACTAGAAGCAGGACACGCATTAATTGTAGACAAGAACTTTTCTTGTTTCCGAAGTCCAAGATTCCATTTAGTTATAAATGTTTTTAGTTAAATTTCCCTTAAAAAACAGCAATTTAAATGAAGGGAACGTATGTTTAACAAAACTCAAAAACATTTTGTGAAACCAAAATCTTATTTAAAAAAAATTAAAAATAGAATTTTCATAAAGCCCCAATATTCCCATGTTTTCCCACTTCTCATAGGACAAACAAATCCAGCCCCATTCCCTCCCATCAACTGTTCCAGAAGCCTGAACTCGTGGGTCTACTGAGCAGAAGGTGAAGAAACATGAATGGCTGAATGTGTACTGGATGAGCTGGGGCAGACATAGGGAGAAGAAGAGCCAGCCAGTCTGCATTTATCAGGGCTGGCCAGCCAAAATCTAGGGAAATCCAAATGGAGAAGAAATAAAGGGAATCCACTGACATTCCAGCACATGAAGGTTTCCTTCTTCCACTAGTTCCCAAGGAACTCCCTAAACACACAGCCTCCATATTCAGTGTTTGGACTGAGATGAACATTAACAGCAACATACAGTGGTCCAGTCACAGATGACTTCAGCGTCCCAGCTATTCACAACTGCTCAGTGAAAAACAATTATTCTGAGCAATGCCTTATTCACTACCACCTGGCATGTTAAGAAGCTCTCTCAACACACATTATAGCCCACAGCCCTGCCTCCCCCCCTCTAGTTTATCCAACTTCTAGACACACCTCACTTCTGGCCCTCACCCACATATGTTTTTAAAGAAAAAGGAATCTTTTTCTTCTGCAAAGCTACAGGTTTTTTTTAACAAATGAGTTTTTTTTGATACCATGTTCAGGCACACAATGTCATATGTCACACACTGACTTCTGCATTGGCTCTGAGTCTTCCACAGAAAAGCTCTTACACCACAGCTATTCCCCAGGGAGCGCTCACAGCCCACTATGTAGTCACTATGCTCTAGTACAGATAGGAGGTAATTACATTGGGTGTGATTCTCCACTGCTTTCAGTACTGGGTAGTCATTTGCAGCTGTGCAGTGTGAGATTGCAAAAATAATTATAAAATGCTACCAAAACTGCATTCTCCTTTCTCTTAAGCATTGTATAATGACTACACATGAAGTAAGGCTGCAGAAATAAGACTTTTTTTTACCTTTACCATGATAACCCTTTCCATTTCAACTGATTATGGTATTTTGAAAAAGCAATACACCACTAATGATGAGAGGTCAAAGAACAGTGTCCCTGGTAATCAGAACTCATACTACCTGAACCTATTTAAATTCAATAGGAAAATAGATGGAATAACAAATACCCTATTTCCAATACGCAGTGGACTGTGGCCTATCCTTGTCCTTCTTGTGTCATTGAGATAAGCAACTCCATAATCCATGATTTTAACACAATGGTCAGTGTCACAGGTGTTCATTTGCTCTAGACCTGTGGAATTTTGATGCTATGGGATGCTAAACAGCTGCTGTGTTTCCATCCAAAAGGTGACTGCATTTCACTGGGGAGTGAAGTTATCTTTTACCTGCCTCACAGAGAGGTGATGCTTAGTAGTTAAGGGGCTAGATTTGGCTCTGGATTACTCCAGTGTCTGCCATCATGACTCAACGCGCAGATAACCCAGGGGGCAGAAAGTCCAAAGCCATGCAGACTTACAGCCACACCACCTCACAGGTGAACAGAAATGTATTCATGGGGGCCAGGGTGGGTATGTGGCCTGAAGGACTCACTACATTCTCCAAACTTTCCACCGTCAGTGGAGAGCCACAGAAGCCCCAACTATAGTTGAACAGCATCTGCCCTTTCTTGGGATCCTTATTCCTGCAGCCTTACTTCATGTGTAGTCATTATACAATGTTTAAGACAAAGAAGAATGCAGTTTTAGTAGCATTTTACACTTACTTTTCAGTCTCACACTGCACAGGTGCAAATGACGACCCAAGACTGAAGGTTGCAGGGAGGTGTAATCTATAAATGTGTATCTCGCTACCTCAGTAGCAATGGATCAAGTCCAATCTTGGTAAAGAGCTTTGAGATCCTTCAGAGAAATACACTAATTGCTAAGTATTATTAGTGTATTATTTATTACAAATGCAGTACAATTTCTGCTTATTTTTCATAGTCCTTCCTTTTATTTTAATCCCTTTCTTGTCATTTAGGATCTCCATTGTAGAGGCCATGATGAATTTTCTGGCTGAAAAACTGAGGACTTCTGCAGCACAAAATCCTCATAGTTTAGCTACTCCCATGTTACAGGGACTTACAGCCAAAAAGGAAAGCCAAAAGGGCCAACTCATGGTCCAGAATAGTAAAACTATCAAAAAATTTGGTAGGAAGGTAGGAGGGGAAGAGAACAGAGAGGGAATGCAAAAGAAAAAATTAAACTGTTTACTCCCTTATGGCTTTAATTGTGTAGCAAAAGAGGTATACTTATAGCAAGAAAAGCTTGGCATAGACATGCAACAGCCCTAGGTTTTGGACAGAAGCAATGTTATAATATATAATTATATAATTTACTTGAACAGTTGCTTTCCATATGGGAAGTAATGGATTTGCCTAGCTGCATTTTGGCAAAGACTGAACCTACCATTATTCAGGGTACAACAATTCTGCTGAAATTTGGAAATCCTACAGAAAAGTATCTGTACATTTCTCTGATGGTTCCTGACACTGTTTCTTTTTCTAAGAGACATATATCATTTCGTCCTCCTTTATCAGCACATGGGATTTGCAGGATAACCTCATTCGGTTTTGCTGGCTTCCAAAACGAGCTAATACTGCACTACTCTGTTGCTACAATGGAAGTGGGCCTAGAGGAGTGAGGAAAGGATGGTTTTATTTTGAATATCCTATTCTATACAATTAATCTTATAAGGCAAAATGTGCTTTGAATTAATAGAATTGTTTCACTCTTTTAGCTGCTCAATAATCTATATCCTAGTTTAAACATCTGTCTTCTTTATCAATAACCAATTAACTAAGGAACAACAGGGTCCTCAGCAGCCACAGAGGAGGAAGCAGTGTTTACCCTTACGTAAATACGCATTCCAGCATCTCAGATATAGGCACAAGTTTGGTTACATCCTTTTGATATTTTCAGGAATTAACTTTATGCTCTGTGTGTGTTTATTGCTGTTAGCTGAGGTTCTTAAAGAATCTTGTGATGTCAATAGTCCCTGTCCAACACATGAACCTCATCAGATTCCCTCCTGTCACATGAATGTAAAGAAATGGGAGGTTTTAAAAATAAAATAAAGAGTACTAATAGGCCCATGGTTGTACACCAATGGATATAAACTGTGGAGTGTGTGAGCTGGAACAGGAAACCTCCGAGTCTGTCATACTTTCAGAAGATTGAAGCACAAATGACCTAGATACCAGAATATCGGAGAGCCTCAAACTTGAGTCAGAGTCAAATGCATATCAGTTAGTAGCCTTCATATAGCCAATCTTTAGAATATATAGCACTGTTATGCACAATCAGGCATGTGCTACTTCTTAAGTTATGTCATCCAAAGATGGAAAAGAGGATGTGTAGCCACGAGGAAAAAGACAAACTAGAATGATATTGACAAAGGAGCACTGAAAGTGGTTCCACAGATGCCACTGTAGCCCATAACTTTTTCAGTATCCCAGAGGGAAATTACCTCAGATTTCTTGTGTTCTCAGTTGTCCACCACATGTTTTTATTACAGAAAAAACTTAAAGATATAAAATGTATTCAATGAAATTCCTCCAAGAATCAATTTGCCACATGATATTGCTTTCCATTATCTTTGTGGATCATGGTTTTGAGAAGTAAAACTACGGTGGCGTTGACAATCTATGAACGGCATTTGACAGCCTTAGCACAGCTCATCAAGACTCATCAATCTGTGTCAATAGTGCTGATGTCTTCTGCCAATTCACGTGTCTAAATCCACTGAAATATTAAAACATACATGCTTTGTTTCAAATATCTGCTGATACCTACCCTGAGTGGCTATAGCATAAATAAAGTGAGACTGTCTTACACAGACAATGTAATAGAAAAGCAGTCACAAGACAATCATGTTTTCAGGGTGGATTTTAAAAATCCACCCTAAGTCCTTGTTTTCAGAGGTAAATGAGATTCAATTTGAAGTCAGAGTGTGAGGCATTCTGCACGTCTGAAAATCAGACCCTGATAAAGCAAGTATTCACAATGGAACTAGTGAACCAAATCAGAACAGTTCGACAAAGCACAAGGCAACTGAGAGATGCCAGATGTCAACGGGAGCTGCTGAGTTTAGCTCTTTTAAAGATCACCTTTAGGTGCCTCAATGTGGACTTTAGGAGACAAATTACTCTTGGATATTTATGATACTGTGGGGTGCAATCCAAACCCTGCCCTGCAACCATGAGTGTCTCACAATGCTTTAATGCTGAAGCTTCCAACCTAGGATCCTCACAGTCTGCAGTCACATTGTGAGTGTCTGTACAGCCACAGCTCTGGTCCAGCAACTCTGACCCCAGCAGTCTGATAGCAAACTCCATCCACACTCAGGCTTTCAGCAGCCTTGGTTACTATTGCAGTGTGACCCCAACACACTCCCAGTCCCAGAGTTTATCTCAAAAACATGTCTTTTGCACTGTCCAGCGCTCTCCTGGAGAGTCCAGATATATTAGGTTCATTGCCCATGTAAGGAAAATACCACACAACAGTCTGCTACCTTAAATGAAGTTACCCAAACAAGGCATAACACTACATTAGTTTCAATTAAAGAATAAAACAAAATTATTTAATGTGAAAGAGAGAAATTGTAAGTGACTACAAATGCAAGTCATTAAAGTCAAATGTTTGCAAGGGAAATAAAGATAAAATGCTTTCTAAACTTAAGAAAGCAGACTTGATTTAAGGTGAAGTTCTTACCACATGTCCAACAACAAAAACGGACCAAATATCAGTTCAGGATTTGCTTTCAAAGTCCATAGGTTGTTTCTTTTGTCATCTTCGGTGGAAAAGAGAGATGGATAAGGAGAGAGAACTTGGGGTGTTTTGCCTGTCACGTTTACATTTAAAAAGTAACTGAATTATATTTTCCTACATTAACATTTGTTCAAAAAGTGACATGGTGTCTGCTGGTGAAAGAAGATGCATGCTGTTCTTCTCACTTCTGTGTGCTGAAATGCAGATTTTCCTTGTCTCCTGTCTTTCCCCTCTCACGGTCTTCTGTTTAGGACCTTCTTGATCAGGTTCTATGTGGGTTTTAACATGAATGCCTCCTGAACGATGATGTTGGCATATAACTTTACATATAATGTTGCTACACACATTTTACCATGATATTATTGACCAGCGAGTTATTAGTTTTCAAATTATATCTCACAAGGTATATTTTGGACAAAGATTATTACAATAGTGTGTGAATATAAGCGTGCATTTGGTCACAGTATTTCAACACACATATAGCACAGAAGGTTGTTTAACCAAAGTGTTCAAGACAGAGAGAATAAAGGACAGTCTTATGGGATGGGAATCAGGAGATCTAGGTTCCCTGCATGACACCAGGTCAATGACACCTGCATGATCATGAGCAAGTCACATAACCTTTCTGTACATCAGTGTCCCATTTGGTAATAATAGTTCCTCCCTGCCATGTAGAAACGTAAGGAGTCTTCATCCATTAATATCTGTGAGATGTTCAAATACCAAATATGCTAAAAAGCATCATATTAATGTCTATAAACAGAGTGGTCCTGGTACAGAAAAGATGATTTTATCTCTGGGCCCCAATGAAAGTTGAAAGCTCTGGGCAACTTTAATTTATACTTAGCTGCTCGTGGCCCATATGGTTGCTACAGGAAGCAGAATATCTGGAACTCTAGACATATCAATAATTGATACTCTGTGCAGGGAACCCCTCTAGACTACACAGTGGGCAGATTGGCTTCCTTTATGGCTCCTTTATGCTGTTAGAATGAGGTGAAGGAACCATAAGGCAACAGAGACATGGGCCTCTTTATTTCAGTATTTTCTGGTAATGCCATTCTTTGGAAACCAATCTTTCCTAGGACCCATGAGGCAGATGTCCAGATTGTACCTGGAAATGCCACTTCAATTATAAGTAAATCACAGACTCTTTGCAGGAATTTATAGCTTATTAGAAGAGGTAAGAATATTAAGAGGGAAAAAATAAGGTAAATAAGGAGAGAGAAAAGAAGAGGAGAGGAACAAGACCACCTAGAGAAGAAGTGAAGGTTACATGGACTATGTGTAAGAAGTGTCCAGAACAGGGCCGGCGACAGGGGGGTACTACGGGTACAGCTGTACCGGGCCCCCCGACTTTAGGGGGGCCCCGGTACACAGCTGTACCTGTTATCACCCCCCCTTGTCGCCGGACCTGGAGAGCGGGGAAGGGGCGGGGAGGCGGTGCGGCTCTCCCCCGGATGAGCGCGCGTGTCCCCGGCAGGAGCTGTGAGCCCGGCCGGCGGCAGCAGCGCTGTCCGGGGGAGGGGGAGGAGAAAGGGCGGCTCACGCAGCTCTCACTGCCCGGGGGGGGGTGCGCCGGCTGGGGGGGGCCCAGCCACTGTCGGCTGGGCTGGGGGGGGCAGCTGGGCTGGGGGGGGCCCCCATCCGCTGTCGGCTGGGCTGGGAGGAGGGAAGCGCCGGCTGGGCTGGGGGACCCCCCATCCACTGTCAGCTGGGCTGGGGGAGGCCCCGGCTGGGCTGGGGGGCCCCCCAAAATATCAGAGTAGGGGGCCCCAAAATTTCTGTCGCCAGCCCTGGTCCAGAATACTAACAATAATCTTTGGATGGTGACTTGTAATCACTTTGGCTCCAAACCAGAGAGAGAGATTTTACTAGCCCTGTAGACTTCTACTTCTCAATTCTTCCTATGGCCAAAAGCAAGATAAAGATATGGTCTACATCGGAGTTTGGAACCCCAAGTAGGGCCTTTCACTCCTGACTAGTAATGATGGGGATAAACAAAGAAGGCAGCATACTCAGCCCAGGTGGAACATAAGAACTTTGCTCTGCTTTTTTCTCAACTTCTTCTGGCAGATTTATGGATCAGCATAGACAAGAAAGAAAACAGCTGTGTGGAACACAAGGCTTTTGATGAAGGGAGGAGTAAAGGGGGGGAGTGGAATATTCCTCCGTGCTCCAAAAGAGGCTATGACAACCCACCACACACACATACAGCCCAGCCAATCAAATAGTCACAGTCCATAATCTCTTCTTGGAGCATACAAAATACATCCACAACAGTGATACCCAAAACCAATCACTTTCTAGTATTTGGGATTTTTCTGATGCAATACATTTTCCATTCCACTGAGTGATTCTGGAACAGTTATGCAAATTTTAGCATATTCATCTGTGAACGATGATGCTGCCAGCCCTTTGTACAGAGTGACAGCTCCTCGCTCCATGATTTGACTCCATATTGTGAGAACCTGGTGGGGGTAGAATATTTTACTGACACTTTATTTCCATCTAATTCCTTAACCTGACAAGTGCTGGTCTAACTTCCTCCCATTGGTGAAAAGCAATCCATGGCCCCGTCCAACAATTTATAAGAAAGAGCTTGTAATTTGGCTGTAAAATATACATATATTTCAGGGTGAAATTTAGCAAGCAAAAGTTTGTCTGAGAACTATACATACATATAGGCATGCACTCACACACTCACAATACTTGAAATTAAATGTCTAGGTCACTTTTTAAATTAGTTTATAAATATGGAAATTTCCATATTTCAGGTGCCTT
The DNA here is from genome assembly GCA_032164245.1 of Sternotherus odoratus. NCBI lineage: Eukaryota > Metazoa > Chordata > Testudines > Kinosternidae > Sternotherus > Sternotherus odoratus. The sequence continues at coordinate 36,694,421 of JAVMKO010000004.1, forward strand.
TGTCCTACCGTGAACATGAACAGCTGTTTTTATTTAAAGCTGAAACATGACAGGCAATGAGACCACAGTGTGAACTCCTAAAAGTACAGGAAGAAAGAGAGCCATAACAGGGGCTTTTATTATGAAGGAAGCTGGTAGAATTTATATCATTAAACTACTGCTCACCAAAATGAAAGAGCATGAGAGTATTAGATTTGTCTCTCTGGATGAAGTCTGCATTAAGGCCCGGCAAGGTGAAGGAACCCAGCAGAAAAATGGTAGAAAAATTTTAAAAAAACAGTTCAATATTGTTTCATTAGGAGAAAGGAAATTAATTATGTACAGTATCCAGCACACCCCTGACTGGGTCAAAATCATATCTGGTAAAACTGTTAAGTAAAGTTACACCAAGAATGAATCGGGTCCTTTGAGCCTAATTCTGATCTCAAACTAGTTAAAATTAGGAGCAATTCTACTCATATGAATAAAGTAGTACAACTGTAAATGTAAAACTGATGTAATCACAAAATCAGACCTTCTGTAATGTAATGATCTTAGTAAACCCCCAAATGATGCATACACTGACAACTCAGAGGTCCAGCTGATTCACTGTGAATGGAATAAGCATGAATGCTTCTTGGCAAAATATTTTTTAAAACAAATCCCATTATTGGTTATGTACAATATTTTAATTTATAAATATATCTGTCTTACAACCAGGGGAAGTGTGTTAATTTAAAAGACCCTATAAAAAGCATACCAAAGACATCTGTTGCTGACTGAACTATCTTAAGAAAAACTTTCTTTCTCTAGGAAAGAAGGAGAAAAACGTGATTCATCTTCCCATTTTAAGAGTTCACAAATTTACTCCAAAAACAATGGGGCCATCCTACATATAACAGAATATTCCACACGGCTGCACTGAGAGATTGTTGATCAACACATATGTTTAATGATTTGTATTTAGTTATGATCTTGTAATATTTTTTCGCTTGAAATAAAAAACCCACAGGAGGGGGAAAAATATACTGAATTCTTGCTCCTTACAAGTGAAACCTGAAAAAGAAATTGAAGAGCCAGAGTGCCCTCTAGCGACAATACATCATCAATATTAATACTTAAAGCTAAAAAACATACTTTTGTTTGTTTTCATATGAGCAAAACCAATTATGATGTATTTTGTTTCTTTTCCCCATTATTCCACATAGAAAGTTTATAAATATTAAATGAACATTCCTGAACCTTCTTCAGACAAATATTTTTTTAAAAAAAGAAACTGGAGAAACTATATAATTTTAAGACACTGTCATTCCCTGCTGAAGGAAGTCTGGAATTCATTATGCACAGAAAATAAAGTTCATGCTCAACCTCTCTCAGGTCTGAACACGACAGTGATTTGAAATGAAAAACAAGTCACAAGTAAACTTGTGCATAGGTGGCTTTGTTTAACACCTGAAGCACCAAGTATAGGAGAAGAAATCTACCCACCGCACAAGGGAAGAAAAATTAAATACACTGAGGAGGGAGAGAGAAGAGTTTTGCACCCAGAACTTGAGATCAGCACAGACCCTGTGAAATCTTGATGTCAGGACCATCCATGACAAAGCTTTGTGCCACTCTGCGCCAAAGCTGGACCCCACTCCAACTTCCTATACTGTTTCCCAGATAAGCTGTTGTTCCTGGAACTCCCCACAACCACTATCTTTAAGGGAGGGGCTGCCCACTTGGAAAAGAAGCTCTGCATAGAAATGAATACAGATTAAGACTACATTAACTTTTTGGTGGATTCATTGCGTGTTGCTGAAAGGGAGAAGAAATAGGCCCCTTTGATGCTCCTCCTTCTTGGGCCCATGAGGGATTGGCTCCAGCTTTGCACAGGAGTGGAAGATTCACATTCTTGCAGACAGAGGATGACTCAGACTTGGAAATGGTATAGGAAGCCATTCACTGGTTTGAATCCAGAACATACTGCAAGCAATCAAAGGCTGATGGCTATTCAGTATGATTTATATCGAGCGAGTTGTCAAGTCCTACTGGACCAATGTCTGCATTGTAACTGTGCTATTGTTGTTAGGCCTGCAAAGGATATAATAAGTGGAAAGGTTACATATGGACTTGCAGAGGTTGCCCATCTTAGGTCATCACTTACACATTTTGATGAGGTGTGGGGAAAATGTGAACAGCCAGTTCTAGTTTGAGGATAAACAGACTTCTCCCACATCAAGGATATTAATCCAATACCTATTCCTAACATCAGTTTTGAAAGCAAATATATTTGTGAGCATCCACTTGTAGCTTTCTCCTAAGACTCCTGATTATTTTGTTCTAGGGTAACCTACCCAAAATTCCATATAATTTAAATAACGTGACTGAAATCAACAAACTGAGGACACTCAAAGCTAAAACCGACAATCCAGCCTCAGCTAAGGAAATTCATTCTAAAAGCCAAAAGCTGTATGAGAGTTGAGGGAGCGCACTGTCCAAACCTCAGAATTTTCAGCCCTAAGTGACTTTTTCCAGTTGAATTATAAGCCATTGATTTAATATGTTATCTATTGCCAAAGTTTTCCAAAGGAGGGTCAGAATACCCTCTCTGGGCAATTTGTGTGCAAAAGGAACAGCTCATTAAGGACTCTTATTGAAAATATGTAAACAAGGATCTTGGCCACAAAGAAACAATTTCCTGGCGCAAACTTTATGGTCTGATTTTCCAGAAACACACTAAAATCTTAACAAAAGTGAATGTCTTACACTGTTTTGTCTGGAGCCACAAAATACAACACAGAGCCACACCCAGCAAGGATTTAACCAGATCACCACTGTCATGAACAAAACATGAAGGTTACTGCAAGAACAGATCAGGTAAAGCTGGTGTTTCAAATTATAACATATTGCATTCCTGAACTTTTTTTTCCTATGTCGAAAAGATTTCTGTGATTTCTACATTCTAAATGGAAAACTACCAGGTTTAAGAGGGATTCCAGTACCAGGTGATATGGTCACATGTTACATGCAAGAAGGTAGAATTAAGGGTCCAGCTCTCACAGCAGCTGGAAAACTGGTGGATCCAGCTACCTGGCTATTCCCCGAACATATGATACGCAATCCATGCTACACATCTGTAAATCCAGAAGATGGATTAGTGTGCTAAGGACCTGATTCAAACTCCATTGGAATCAACTGAAAGATCTCCATTGACTTCATTGGGCTTTGTACTGGGCTTTGAGTTGCCTAGAGCATTTACATTTTCCATAGCAAGAACAATTTTATATTTTCGAGGTCCATGAACACTGAAGATTGATAGGCTGTAAGTCAATGAAAATATGCCCTAGACTGAAACTCAATTACATTAAAATAAAAATTTTAAAAGTAATTAATTCTTTGTTTAGCAAAATCAGAAAAAATACGTTGCTGGGTAATCTAATTTGACAATGTATTTCCAATCCCTCCTGAACCATCAACACTTTCACTTCATGACCTTGGGTCAAGTTGCTTCCCAGTCTGTCTTTCAATACATTCAGCTGGAAAATTGGGTGAAAATATACTGAAAAACAAACATTGCGTCAGAACTGAGCTCTCAGAGATAGTGAATTTTGAAAGCAATGAAGAGGTATGATTGCTGTTTGGAAGCCATGGCACAAGCCACATGTGGTGTAGTTCCCTGGGAGGCCTAGGGCATGAAGAAAACATGAAGGCTCCTCAGTGTCCGTGTAGCGGGGTGCTCCCCGCTCCCTGCTGGCCAGGGCTGGGAAAGCCCCAGGAAGGGGTTTGTAGCAGCCCAGGACAGGGGTTGTGGCTGAGAGCCTGCTTGCAGGTTTAAGTGGAAAGCAGGCTCAGCTGTGTGGCCACGCCCCAAACATTCCAGGCTGTATAAAAGCCTGGGAGGCAGGAGCCAGTGGAGGAGTTGTACTCTGTAGCCAGAGGGAGACAGGGCCTGGCTGCAAAGTACCCGGACTGGGACAGGGCGTGGGTAAGGCAGCTGGGAGCCAGGGAGCCTAAGCTCTAGTGAGAGGGCCCCAGCTTGCTGAGCCTAGGGAAGGCCCGACCCACGGGGTACTGGGGATTGCAAGGGGGTCAGTCTTCTCTGTACTCAGAGGGAGACAGGGCCGGGCTGCAGGAAGCCTTTATCAGAGTACCCAGACTGGGACAAGGCGTGGGTGAGGCAGCTGGGAGCCAGGGAGCCTAAGCTCTAGGGAGAGGGCCCCAGCTTGCTGAGCCTAGGGAAGGCCCGACCCATGGGGTACTGGGGGTTGCAAGGGGGCAGCCCTGGGCTGGATAAGAGCAGCAGGCCAACCCCTTCTTGCCGGTGATGAGTAGCCATGAGACTGCAGTCAGCCTCAGAGAAACTGAGGCAGTGGTGACTGGCAGTGGCCGTATCTGAGGCAAGTTGGGGATAGTGGGTGTTGGGTTCCCCAGGGAGGGGAGACCCTAAGACCAGGGGGTACTGCAGGGGTGCAGCACCCTCAGCAAGGGGTTCCGGGGTCCAGGAGGGACACGGGGCCAGAGTGGAGAAGCGGACGTCGGCCGGCAGAGGGCGCTCCAGGGTTAAAAAGAGCTAATTCCCAGACGACCAGACGGGGGCGCCGCCGGGTGAGTCACCGACCCCGTCACAGTCCGACAAATGGAAGTTTGTTAAGAATTGTGGTGATGTCATGGAAACAAGAGGCAAGGTCCACTATTTTATGGCAATACATAGGCAAATCATTACGGTTGAGCATGGTCAGCATCACCAGCTGCTCAACTTTTGATACTTATTATAAGCATTTCTGTTAATCTTGACATAAAACTGCTGTGAAAACAGAGCCGAGGGCGTGAAATATATAGAGAATCGTACCGTTTCATATTCAAATGGTAGCAAACTCATTTCTCACTTTGAGGTCCACAAATACTGACACGTCAGGAAAATATTCTCATCACCACACAATTTACACACAAAAAAGCTCTAAGTTTGCACCATCCTTCAGGTCTCCTGTTGTGTTTTGTGTCTGATCATTGTCTGTTAACCTAGAATGAAAGAGCCTCTGGGCCAGGAGACACATTCAATTGAGTCTTATAATGCCAAGCGTGTGTAGCAAACATGAAGATGAAGACTGTTATTTACAAAATCACCTACCTCAAAAGAGCTGAGTTCTAAGCAACACTTTCTGATTCATTAATTAAACATCCTGACCTCAACAAAATTGCAGGCAAAGTGGGTAAACAAATAAAATAATAAAAAAGGAATAGCAGCAGTAATTTAAACACACTGCGGGGGAAATGTTTTTAAGGGTATTTTTAAGTTGGAGGGGTTAAATGAACCAAATTTCAGGAGTGAACAAATTCCACATCATTAGGCACACCACAGCAAAAGCTTGATCACCTCCCAACTTCAGGCACAATGGCAGAACCCCTAAACCTCAGGTGGTATGTGAATGCACAAACCTATCATTTGAAGGCTCAAGGAGGTCTTGAATGTAACCACAGCCAGCCCCATTCAGAGCTTTATAGACCAGTAACATTAATTTAAACTGAACTTGTCACTTGACAGGCAGCCAACGTAAAGAATGCAGTGCAGGCTGAATATGATCACAATAGCTCAATCCCAGAGCAATTGTGCTGCTGCATTATAGCAAGCTGCAAGCAATGGATCAGCCTCATTAATAACCTAGCAAAGAGGGAATTACAATAATCAAGCCTCAAGATCACAAGGACAGGCGTTGCCATTGCCAGGTTGGCACAAGATAAATAAAGGCACAACCTACACAAATTGCATAACTGTAAACCACATTTCCAAACCACATCTGCTTTCCATGGACAGAGCATGGCCAAAACCAACACCAAGATTTTTAACCTGACTTGCAATTTCTGAATGAGGCCCTTAAATCAAAAGAAACAGAGGAGAAGCCACCCTTCCCTGTCTTCTGATGGTTGAGGGCAAGATAGCTCTGATGCATCCCACTAATATCATTCAAGCATTCCTCCATACCTGAGACTAAATTTGCAGAGTCCGTTAGACAAGATCGATATAATGAAGTGTTATCGGCATACTAATAGTTCCCTGACTCATGCCCCATGATCTCCCAAGTAACTGCATATACACAGTAAACAACATTGGTGACAAAAAAAAAAAAATCGATGTTTGAGGACAGTAATATTTCAAATCCAATCTTGTTCCACAAATCTCTGCAACCTATCCAGCTTCTTCAGCCAGCTGCGCTCAAACCAGACCTACAAGACAGTTAATACACATGCATATGAGAGAGGGAGCTAGCAACAGGACAAACTTATTTCACCCCTTAACACAAAGACTCAAATTCACTCTCTCAGCTAGGGTTTGATTCTGATAGTTTTGCCATTGACTTTGTGGGAGCAGAATTGAGGGCCAAGTGAGGCAGAAACTGCAACTCAGAGTCAAATTTTAGTTATTCTTGGTTCTGTATATTCAACTTTAAAATAATTGTTGAACAAAGAGAATTCTTTTAAAGACATTGATTTTCTTCCCCATTAATATCAATGAAATTTGAATTTTTCGTCTTGATTTTGACTATTTCCTGCTTATTAATAGCAAAATGAAAGAGCATCATGGAATAAGATTTATCTTCTGTTTTTGTAAAATGATATGTTAAAAAACATTTTCTATTGTAGTTAATTAATGAGTTAGTTCTCATGTTCTGAAAAATCCCTGATGTTTCTCTCAATTCGAATACAAAGAGAGGAATAATATCTATTACTTACAATATCTATTATTTTCTCCCATCATACGTTAAGAATTATGCAAATTAGCACAAGCCATTTTCAACTTTATATTTTCACCAACAGGTGGAGCTAACAATTCTGAATTCATTACAATATCAGTTAGACAGTTATATGGTCAAGCACGTTTAAAAAAATCTTTTTAACTGAAAGCTTTTAAGGGAAAGATATTTCATAGGTTAGCTGCAAAAATGTCATGTAGAGGAGGGAAGTTATGATAAGATCAAACGAGGATGTGCTGAATCTGAAGTAAACTGAAGTCCAGTGCTTAGACACCTCTGTACTTGGCACTTTAGAAATATCATAGATTAGATGGATCTCATATGCTAAAAGAATCTTTTCTTTATTAACTAAGGGCTTGTCTACACTACCAGCCAGATTGGCAGGCAGCAATCAATCCAGCGGGGGCCGATTTATTGCATCTTGTATAGACACAATAAATCGACTGCCGAGCACTCTCCCACCGCCTCTGGTACGCCACTAGAATGAGAAGTGCAAGCAGAGTTGATGGGAGAGAATCAGCTGTCGACTTGTCACAGTGAAGACATCATGGTAAGTAGATCTAAGTATGTCGACTTCAGCTACGCTATTCACGTAGTTGAAGTTGCGTATCTTAGATCGACCCTGTGCAGTAGCATAGACTAGTCCTGAGTCTTGATGATGTGACGTTTCCTTGATACTATCCCAGAAGTGATAGTTAATTTAACACAACACTGCAAGTACAAAATAAGATCTAAATAAGAATGAAAGAAAGATTCCAGAAGTCTACAGTTCTTACAGATAAGGTAAGTTGATAAAGGTTCTGTAAATTTTCGTATATACATAAAGTTCTGTTCTAGAGTATAAATTGTTCAGACTAGGGAAATGGTAAAATTTGAGGGCTAAATTCTGCTCTGAGATATGCCCATGCAACTCCCATCGACTTCTTAACATTACTAGACAATTTCCAAAGCACTGACAGAAAACTTCAGTATAAAGGTACTTCAAATTTGATACTCCATTAGCCTCTAGTCTGCTTAAAAATTAATGTACCCTCTGTTTAGGTATCAAATGAAGATGTATATACCCCAAAAAACATTAAATTCTAGTGACATCTATATGAAAAAACAGCAGCCATTTACTTGCTGAGATTCTGTGTTCTGCACTCTTTATAAATGAAGTAAAATAATGTTTGAGAAAGAAAGCATGAATAACTACACTTACTGTATTTCATGTGTCAAAATACTATCTCACCACTTAGGAGCCTAGAGGAGCAAAATCACTGATATTCCTTCCTGGGGGAAAACCAGCTAGTAGATTTATACTTCCTTGTTCACAGAAAATGGATCTTTGGCAGGGGATGGAGGGTTTTGTGGTTTTAGCAAGTAATGAGATTTAGCTAGCAGTGCTGAAAAAATATAGAGGGCCAAATCTTCAGCCTTAGCAACTAGACGTAGCTCCATTGATGTTCAATTTATGTCATTGGAGCTATTACACCAGCTCAGGATCTAGAAAGTGAGACAAAGTGGAAAATCACAATTGGCCATACTTCAGAAACATCATCACATACCAGCTATACTTTAGTGGATATTGGATTCATAGGCAACAAGACTGAATAAAATCTGTTCCACAATTTTAATATCCTATACAATTGTCAGGGCAAAGTCTAAGGGCCCAAACTGCAATCTTTATTCATGCAAGTAGGCCTTGCTCTCATGAGAGTTATCCCATTTACTTCAATGGGGCAACTTTTATAAGTAAGAGCTGTAGGATGAAAAAGTAGTCTTCTCCTCCAACATCACATCCTTGAAAATCCAACTATTTGAACTTCTCCAGAGGTGGGAGAGCAACATAAATCCAGACTCCCTCTGCTCAGGAACTAAGCCAACATTTAAAGAATTTTTCATCTATTTGATGCATATTATGGGTTGGCTTCTAGCTAGATTAGCTGGCTTAATGATAACAGAATCATATCAAGAAACGCAAACAACTTCTACTCTGGTCAAGTTTCATTCACTAAGCTCCTGGAGGAGCTGGGACAGCTGCACTAAGATAGATCCACACCCTTCATGCCTGAAAAGTACAAGTGGGAATGCATACACACTCTGGGACCATTATTGGTTAAAAAAAAATAACACCTGCTGACATGACAGGCTGCCAGCTTCCTTCAAATAAGCATCTGTCAAACCTCTGCTAAGGGAATCATCTCTTGATGTGGGCAATCTTGCCACTTACCATGCTGCCTCTAGCTTTCCATTTTGGGGGATGGCGATCAAGAAGGCTGTAACACTCTGCAGTTATCTGGAAACAATCCGTCTTTCAGGCTGGGCATGGCTGAGAGATTGCACTTTCAACAGGGAATATCTCCTTCTGGTGGAGAGTTGGTTATACATGCAGTCAGGAGCTTCCAGTACTGTTGATCATGATCAATATCCTAACAGTGTAAACAGAATCTTGCTTCAGCTGTTCTTTCTTTTCTGAGAAGGTGTAGTGGGCAATTATTCATACACCCAAGAGTCCTCTGATGCAGGGTGTGCCAGGACTCCATTATGTCACTCTCTCATTCACTATATAGTACAGAAGGATAGCAGAGTTGGTTTTGACTGACGACGTTCAGTCCTTGGAATAGTTTCTCTGCTTTTCCAATGTTTATCTGAGACAAGGTCTCAGATGAAAATGAGTCAGATGAGTTTTATTCCAAACATATCAGAGGTCATGTTGGGAGCTAGTGGGAAACATCTACAGTTCCAAATGGAATACGCACCATCTTTCAAAGAAGTTCAGTCTGAATCCCCAGCTGTTCATATACTCCTAGGTAGGAACAGTGCATAGCAGCACCTTTTCCCATCTGCTTTTTGTCAGGTTTCAACCATTTCTTTCTGATGCAGAGGTCAGCACAACTATCCATGAGTTTGTAACCTCCATGTTGGATCAATTCAATATAAGCCTGTCTCTGAAGTCCTCTCAAGAACTTCAGTTAGTGCAGAGTGGAATAGATTGATTTCTAGTGGAGCTAGGTGTTCACCTGTGCACTTCCTTATGGCTCAGTTCTCAATTGTCTTCCTCATCTTTTTTAATCACCTACATTAAGTTGTTTGATGAAATTTTCAGTTCCCATGATCCCAGAGGTCAGCAGGACATATATCTTTCTTTCCACAGATGTGAGCAGAACCATCTTCCAGCTATGTCGCTGCCTAACGAAAGAGGGGTGGCTCAAAATGAACCTAGAAGACAGAGGTGATGTAGGAAGAGTGAAACATTTTGAAAATATGGCAACCACCATCACATTATTCTCCATCAAAGTTGTCTGCTCTGAGACTGTCAAGTTAATCATCAGCCTTAGGGTCCCCCATGCACTCATCACTTCTCAGGGATGTTCAGATATCAATGGCCTTAGATAACTAGCTAAGAGACTATGCCACATCTTAGCAGACAGAGACCTGGTGAAAATGCTCTATACAACTTTGTGATCTCCAGGCATATTTACTGCAACCCACTATATGTAGGAATGAGATTTCCAACATTTAAAAAAATACTTCATTAAGTCCTGGGTTTGACAAGACAGACAGACTCAAGGAGAAAGGAGAGAGAGGATCTTAAAGATGGCAGATATACAGCAGGTTTTTTGCTGATGTTCTCAGGATACAAAGCAGCTAGTCAGTCACAGACAGATGCTCTGGGCTGATAGGTCAGCTACAATTGCTGCTCTGGACCCTGGTCTGGGACATTATCTGGTTGGTCTTTGTCAGGTCTCTCTCCTTTACTGGTCTTTCTCAGGCTGGGCAGAGCTGAAATGGCCAATCCATCCCATTGTGCTCGTGCTGCATGATGAAATTGGTCTCAGGATAAAGTGAAACCAAAGCTGAGTCCCTGCATATAGATGAATTTTTTCAAATAGGGGTGGTGGTGGAGTGGCAAAACCATTCTACTGGCACAGGCTTATAATGTAACTTAATTTTCCTTTTTTAAATTTACTGAAGAGAAAATTTCTAACATGTCTTCAACACTCAAATTTCTCTTGTGTAGAAGATATGTGAAAAAAGTGCTGAGTTGCTTGCAACAGGAGTATCTCTTGAGCTTTGCAAGTATTATGAACTGATAATGCAGTTTATTGCAGTTATATGAATGGGAAAAAGAGCCAAGAGTCATCTGAAGCTTGAGCATAGTGATGTTTTGTTTTATTTCACTGTTGTTCTGCTGCTAATATGGTATTATCTCAAACATGATTCTCTTTACTCACATTCAGTTAACAGCTTTGTGTAGTTTCAACATGCCATGTAGATGACATTGTACAGAAATTACCAAGAGAGCTAAGTTTGTATTTAAAATAAGAGAACCAGAATTAAATAAGAGAAGCAACTATTTCCATTAAGGCTGTGATATTTGAAAGTCATTACTTGATCTTCAGCTCTGCATTAAGTTTCTTCATATTGCACTATGAATGATATTATATTGCACTTTTAGATCCGATGAAAAGAACTATATACATCCTAGTTATAATTTACTCAAGACAATTAAAATATTAATCTGCAAAACTATAAAGTGAATACTATGCAGACATGTTTTCTATAAAATTATTTGAAACAAAAACAGAAAACTGATAGATCATAGCTGGGATTTCAAAGCTGCCTTAAGGAGATACACGTCCATTTCCTACTGAAATTCCCTATTTGACTATGGTACATTTAGATGGCCTGTCACCACTGTATCATGGTCCTTCCATGGAGAGACCATTCCATACTATTAAGTAGAATTGAGATTTGTTTTTTCCTTTACTTTTTAACAGGGCGGCGACTGACCCCTGCTAGCGCCTCCTGCTGGTCATCCGGGAATCAGCTCACCAGCCTCTGGAGCGCCCTCTGCAGGCCAATGTCCCGCTCAGTCCCAGCCCCATGTCCCTCCCAGACCCCAGTGCCCTCTTCCACTGGGCTGCTGCACCCCTACAGATCTCAGGGTCTCCCCTCCCTGGGGAACACCCACCCCGTATCCCCACCTTGCCTCAGTATAGGCAACTGCCAGTCACCACTTGCCCCCATTCACTAAGGCAGACTGCAGTCTAATTGCCACTCATCACCGGCAAAGGGGCTTGGACCTGCTGCCTCTGCCTACCCTTGGGGCTGCTCCCTGCACCCCCAGTACCTATTTGGCTGTAGACTAGGCCATGCAGCCTAGGGGGTTCCAGGTCAGAGCGCCATAGCTCTGCTAGCCTTCCCCCAGCCCAGCCCAGCCCTACTCCTGGTACCCTGCTTAGCTCCAGCAGTCAGGTCTGCCCTCTCCAAAGGCTAGAGAGGGACTGCTTGCCTGTAGCCCACTGCCCTCTGATAAGGGCCAGCTAGGCCCTAATTACATTGGCCACAGCTACCCAATCAGCTGCCCCAGCTGTCCTTTATCTCCTTCCCTGCTTCAGGCTTCTCCCAGGGCTGTTTTAAACCTTTAAGAAGGTTTTCCATTGACTTCAGTGGAGCCAAGATTTTCCCCAAAGTCAATAAACCACTTGTGTTATATAATGATGTTCATTTATAAATCAATTGCTCCTACTTGGTTAAAATCTCACCTGAAATATAATCTACATTCTACTGAAATTTCAGTCACTAATGCTTATTTTTGATAGAATCCTTCAATATAGCATCACTGGTAATCTCACTTCAGGGACCCCCCAGAACTCGGCTAGTATGGAGATTTAATCCTTTCCGACAAACAGGCATTGTTTTTCCTGTTCCCAGTTCAGAGCATAAGTATATTAATGGATGTTCATCAATATCTTTTCATCCACATTCCTGTAGCCGATTTCACAACAACGAGAAGAGTGGCCACTTGACTTAAGGGGATTATGGGATGTTTCCAGAGGTCAGAACACAGTAACACAACTCCTTGTTCACACGGACGCTGGGACATCTCACCTGATGTTATCCCTCTCACCGAGGTGGAGTACCAGGAGCGCTCTAGCCAGGGAGACAGAGTGTTCTACGTGCCTTGCCAGTGTGGACGGGGAGTAAGATAGAGCACTCTGGGCAGCTTTATTGCAGTATAATGTGCAAGTGTAGCCAAGCCTTCGGACTGTTGCCCTGTTCCTCAGTCTAGCCCCTGCCTGAGAACAGATTCAGTACTTGATTCATTTCTAATGCTTTATGTACTGTGTTGTTACAAAAATCCCAGTGACTTCCATTTAACAGGAAAGTTTCAGATCCCGCTGGGTGTTGATAAACAGTCCTGCCAAGCAAATGATGTACCATGGATCTTTCATAAACATTTGCAACCCTCTCTCTTTATCCAAAATAAAAAACTTCCAGGGTAAATAGAACAAGGAAATTCCAAAATTTTAGTGTCTAAGGAGGACGTTTTATATAAAAAATATTTACCACACTTAGCCTGCAGGTTGGAAGGCATGGGATATAGAAACTACTGTATTACTCTGGAGTGCAATGAATGTTTGTTACTGGCTCTGCTGTCACAGTAAGTTTCTATGTATGTCTTTATGTGCCACATGGCAGGGAGTTTACTCTTCCGGCGATTACCTTTTGAGTGGAGAAACCTGAACTACTGACTGGAAGTAACTGTAATAGTGATCCTGCTTGGCAGAAATCCTGAAGCCATGCATTGTATCTCTACAGGCTCCAGTCCTCCACCACAGATGTCAGAGTGGTTTGTCAATACAGACAGAGAAGGAAGTACTAGACTATAAAAAGGGAGTAAGTCTGAGAAGAAAATGTATAAATAAATATAACATTAAATCAGTTGTACATGGGTGCAGGCCAGTACTTAGCATCTGATTGCAAAGTGAGTGTTTTTTCAATTTTTCATACTTGCTATCTGGTCACCCTACTGGAGATTCCTCTTGTGTGTGGAGTGTTCAACAGGCACAAAGTCAGCGTAGATGGCTCTCCTGTCTTCCTCCCCACAGCTCCAGGTACAAGGGCCATATTGGGTGCACAGGGAGATATCAAGATATGAAAGAGGAGTGGCTGGAACATGCTATTATCCCTGCTATTTCAGCACATCGAGGTACCAAATTTCAAGAAGGGACCAAGCAGAGTTTTCTGGGGTTGCTGAAATAGTTTCTGCATGCTACAAATAACGGTTCACACTGTGTCATCAGAACTGCTGCTAATTAAGCACCATATGGTTTGGATTGTGTCTGTAGAGGGGAAGATGATTAGAGTGTTGAAGAGGTCATCTGAGTGAGTCCAAGGGTACAGCTGCACTACTCCCCCGGATCGGCAGGTAGCACTCGATGCATCAGGGATCAGTTTATCGTGTTTCATCTAGACCCGATCAATTGATCCCCAAATCAATGCCTGTACTCCACCTCTGAAGAAGGAGTAAGTGGAGTCAGCAGTGGAACAGCCACGATCGACCCACCGTTGTGGGGATGGCCAGATAAGTCGACCTAAGGTACTTCAACTTCAGCTATGCTATTTGTGTAGCTGAAGTTGTGTATCTTAGTTTGAAACCTTTGCCCTAAGTAAATGAATGAAAAGAGCAGCAATGTCAGTATGGAAGGTAAATATTCAGTTGCTAGTGCTGCTATTCGTGTCAGACATCCATAGGAGAATAGACAACAATATATGTGAGAAACTTATTTGCTAACGCCCATTAAAACTGTTGCAATAATTCTCTGTTTAAACCCATTTTCAGTTTAAAAAGGTTCATCTAGATTATGCAATATCAATGTCTATTTTTTAAAATAATCAGTTAATTGAAAAGATGAACCAGTGAGATCACAAAAGTAGAACAAATACTGATAAAGGCAAATATTTGAAGTCATACAATGCAAAGTGGAGACAAAAGGTGTTAAAGTTAGGCATGAAAATGAGAAAATTAAACACTGTAGAATAATCCTTCATTTTATCATGTTAAATGTATGCATCCTACACAAGACTGAGGGTCCAGTCCTGAAAGGAGCTAAGCACACACTACAAGATGCTCGGCACTTCGTAGAATCGGTACCATAAAAATTGGAACAATATGTTCAAACCTGAGTGTGTAAAGGTGGGCACATACATAGGCACATAAAAATGATCTGATTTTCAGAGCATTCCGTGGCTCCTACTGATGTCAATGAATGAAATGTGATTGACCAGTATGAGACAAGTGTGGCAGCTCATTTCATTAACCTAGAGTTAGCAAGAAGGCGGCAAATAGGAGCTTAATATTTCTTGCAGACTACAGCCAGCTTCTGTATCGGCACATAGACCCCTCCATTGACACCTATATCCTTTCACCATAAATGTTGGCCAAGCTAAGAGACAAGTTTTATTCATTCATTTTGAGAATGCTCCAAATTCTCCTGCCAAGCCTCTTACAGCGATATCCGTGCAAAGAATGGTGAAGAACCAAAATACATTTGCTGCCACATCATCATCATCATCATCATCATGAGGAGGGAAGCAATGAAAGGAGTGCTGACAGATGGCAACAGAAACTGGGAAGATAAATAATGACCCAAGTTGTAATTTAGAAGCAGCACAACTTAAAATGTCATAGTACCCAGTGAAGCTTTAAAATCTGCAGGAAAAAGCCATAATTACATGACTGATAGTAGGTGACCATCAGAGCTCCTATACTGCAGAGTGGGATTAAAGATTAGTACTGCAGATAATACCAGAGTTACTTTTTAAAGTCAAATTCTTCTCTCACACCAGCAGAATTCCTTAGTATCTCTATTGAAGCCAATAATTATTTTCGATTTACACTAATGGAACTCAGTGCAGAATTTGATCCCAAAATTTGTAATGTCAGTAATTTACTCTCCGTCTGAAGGGAAGCTACTGTTTTGAATCAATATCCCACTATGGCAAAATTGTGAAATTCCTACTCTCCCTCTTCCCCATTGGTAAAGCAGTTCATTTAATTGAACTTTAGGTGGGAAAATTCAGAAGTTTATCAATCTCTCATTATTTGTGAAGTAGTTATTTTCTCTCAGTTCTGGTCAGTGGAGACCAAAATTTCCTGAGCCATTCTTGAAAGATTTTAGGCCAAAATCTTACAAGATTGACAGTTCTCAGGAGTTTCCTATCAGTTAGCCACATCTGAACTTTAACTAAGAAAAGGCCTTTCTTTTTTTTTTTTCTTTCTTGCTTTGGATCCAGCTCAGAACCAAAATTCACAGGGACAATATTTTCTTCTCTAACATGGCTGAATAGCCTAAGGTTGGTGGTGTCTGCTAAAGTCACCAGAGTTCGGGAACTCCAGCAGGATCACTAAAGACACTGACAAGTATGTTTAAATCCTCACTCACTATCAATAGGAATAAATAGCACGTGTGCTGTGGCTCAATTAGATACCCAAAGGAGTTTGTATCTCTGCAACTAGAACCTTCTACCAATGAGGAGCATCCCAATGCACCTGGATACATAATTTTTTTAAAAAACAGCACACAACGCTCTTTAAGCCAGCTCAGATACAGAGATGTGGATCTGAATTCCCTCTTCCCAACTTAGACCCCAACATATAAAGATATTTAGTCCAGCTCAAAATGTAACCATTTGAAGACTTTGGGCCAGAATCACTCTGCCTTACATAAGGCATCTCTTGCTTCAGTGAAAGCCCAAGTCCAGGCACTGGAATGGGAATTCATTCTAAGAGGTGGTAAGCTGATGGTACAAACATATCTGCCCTCGTCGGGGATTCTGCTAGGGAGAGCAACTTTCATTTTTGTTTGTTGCTCCACCAGGTCCTGACTGTGGCTACTATAGCAGGCCTGTGTTGAATCAATCTACTGACTCAACCAGAATTCTTGTAGAGGTTGAGGGGTGGATGAATGGGACGTATGCTAAAGTGAAAGCACCACCTTCTTAACCAGGAAGCAGTATCGGCTCCTCACCACACTAGTCAAGTTCTGTTGGCCAGTGCAGAGATGAGACCTGCACCCATTCCACCCACTTTGGAGTGGCTAGTATCAGCAGCACTAGCCCAACAGTAACTCTGGCTGTCACCACCTCTGGGTCCCAAATGGAGAGAGAACAATTTTCAACCATTTGCCCACTGTTGTGCATCCACTAAGAGCTAGACACAATGCAGCCCTAAATATGCAGTTTAATGGATTACTGTGTATCTTAGAATTATACTATAAAATATGCTGGACATGGAACACAGGTGAGAAGATTTCTGTTAAAACCTTATCTTTTACGATTCCTGCCATTTTATGATTTTAAACATACTACTTCAGTGTCAAAGTTGTGTTTGCTTTTGTACTTGTATCAATTGTGTAAGAGGAGTGGACCAAATATAGCTGAAGAAACTGTAGGGAACCAGAAAAGTCTGATTATTATTTTTTGTCACATTGATTTAAAAAGTCACCATATGTACAAAATTTAGGATATCTGCCTAGAGACTTAGTCCGGGTATATATTTTCTAAAATGCACATATATAATACATGTCTTCCTAAGCATGGATTCTGTGGGTTAACTCTGATCCATTACTCTCTCACTCAAATATATAGAACCACCACCTTCGGAATTCTCAGTGTTCATATTTATTCATTTAATCAAATCAAATAAAGCTGCTCTTCCTATACAGCAAAATTTGTAAATGCATTCTCAGAATTTAATTTTATTTTGCCAGTTTTAACTTATGTGACATTTTTGCACTTCTTATTTTCACCTTTGACTAAGGGGGCAAAACCCCCCCTAACTTTGGGACAGTCTATTTCAGTAAATTAAATGAAGATATTTAGATGTTGACCAAAAGTTTGTGCTGTGCAACAGATGTTCCAGAGACTAAAAGCCAAAACCTTGAAACTCTTGTATTTCTAATGAGAAAACTGCATTTTTATTGCTATAATTGTGTTGCACAGCTAGATGCAGATAGAGATGATAAATGTGGAGATTTGTGGAACAGTCAGACATTGCACAGGTGTCCTTTATAAATGTCAGATATGGAAAGATTGATCCTTGGAGACTGGAGTATTACAAAGCTGAATGTTCTACACATTCATCATTGAAACAGGCTGGATGCCATCACTCTAGGCCAAAGCAAAGCCAAGTGTTCTCAGCTAGACTCCATAGCACATCAACTATACTAAAATGGAAAGCAGACCGTTTGTTTTAAAATTATCATGGGAAGTAGAATCACACAAACATTCAAACTCTGAGTCAGAATCTCATTCTTTTTCCTCAAGGTTTCTATAGAAAAAGGTAATAAAATTATTTCAGGAGGAAAAAATGCTGTCGTTTTCTCAAAGGAAGATATAGTTTGCAGTCTCCTATTATGTATTATTAAGATCAGCAGTGGGTATATCTCCTTGTGTGGATACTATTAAAAAAAATTAATAAAAAGAACACTATCAACTGAATTCATGGAGCTCAAAATCAACACAGCTACACCCAGTAAGGCCAAAATCCTACTGGCCTTACTCGTGAATTGTCCCAGGGCCTTCAGCAGGACTATCATATGTGTAACACCGACAGATTCAGTCATCAGCAGGCGGGATTGAACTAAGCTAAATGCATGAGCCTCTACCGCATAAGCTAAAAGCCACATGGCCCTGAGTTAACACTGTAGAGCAGATTCATTACTCTAAGTGATCTTGGTGCTACTAGGGAGGATGGAACAGCACCCCCTGGAGATGTGGGGGTTACATAAGCATGCAGGGTTTGGTATTCTATTACAAATGACTTTATACTTCTTATACAAGCTTGGTGTATAAAGATGCCCTAAAATACTGGGACAGACATTTAAACCTCTCATACTCGGTTATTAGAAGTAGCCCACTCTCTTACCTGTTTCAGTTTAAGGACAGCATACTTCCCAACAGCTATTCACTGAGCCACTTTTACACTTTATATTAAAGGGGAAAAAAATCAGGTTTATATATTTTTCTGCTTCTTCTCGGATGCCTTCTCTCAGCATTAAACTTGTAGCCTAAGCACCTTTGAAGCTAATGCTAAAGCTTCACCGAGATAAGACACGAACGAATAATCTTTTGTATGGTCTGGGCAAACAGAAGTAATCATTTATTCCGCATTAGAGCAGGTGGGAGGCAAGGGATGAAGAATCGGTCAGGCCTTAGCTCTGCCCCCTATCACACTGGCTACTGCTGCTGAACCTGTGCAAGGGGCAGCATAAGTGGTATTAATTTGCAGCAGCTGCAGGCCAAACAACAAAATTACTACACCATAGTGCAAAAGAGGGAATTGTGGCTCCTTCAGCATTGCTGCACGACCCCCTACTACGAACTGGGTATTATGACACAAGCTAGCCCTTAGTATGTCTTGAATTATCAAGACGTCTACTTTAATACATACATCTGTAACCACTCTTGTAAATATTAGCAATTACACTGCACATATGTTCCAAAGCATGACATCTTCTGGGAGAAGAGAGGCCTCCAAATATAGAAGGCATATGCCTCAAATTCTTAATAAGAGGGTCTGTATTTACATCATATTTGTTCTAGAATTAAGTAAACTAATGATCTCTGTACAAGTGTTTATCACTGTAAGCATAACACACATAAGCTATGTAACGGACTCTATATGAAACTTGCAACTTTTGTCAAAGCCTGATTAGAAACACAGGGATTTTTCTTCATTTAAGAGGACTGAAGCTAGGTTCATACAGATCCACTGGAAGAGGAAAGTTACCAAGGCAGTGTTACCCAACCTGTGGGGCTGACTGTCCTAAAGTGGTACCAGACTAGCCCCAGGGTAGCTGACCCAACAAGAGGAACAACGGGTATAGAGAAAGTTACATTACTTCGTATCCATCCAACTTCCTAAGGAAAATGTACAAATGTGGATAAATGTTAGATAGATCTTTGAAAGCCACTCTCCCTTCCCTCCCCACACTTGTGGCCGTTTCTAATGCAGATTGCGGCAGGGGCAGCTCATATGTACAAGGCTGAGGCTCTAACGGGAGTCTTTTAGCCCAAGCATCTACATTATTTTCTGTTTACACTTCCCCCAGCCATATTTCAAGAGTGCATACCACCAACAGAAGCTCCCTGCCCATCTTGAGCCCCTTGTAGTTTTCTTGAAAATGGCAAGTAGGAGCATCAAGTCAAGGGAAAGATATGCAGGAAAGCAAAAGATGAGAAAAAGAAAAAAGAGAAAAGGAAAAAGGAAGAGAGAAAAAACAAAGGACTGGAGAAAGGAAACAGGAAAAATATTAAAATGTGCTGGTGTAGGATGTGAAAGAAACAAGATGGGAAAGGGGACAGCATCCATCTGTCAATCCATTTCAAAAGGCACTCTAATGAAAAGGGCTATGCATGACCACCATACAGTTCCCTCCTATTGCTGATAGTGGCCTGCCATTCTATGGACTTCAATGAGGTTGTGGGGTGGTAAATAAGGTCAGTATTCAGGTTGCGATTTTTCAGAAATGCTCAATGTTGTTTTAGCTCTGCTCCCCTTAACTTATCTGAAAGAGTGAAGCCTATGCAGAACAATTCTGAAAATCCCACCCATAATGCTCAATTCTTATCCAAGTTACCCTAATACAAATCAAGAATCACTCTACTGTTACACCAGTACGTGTGAGATCAGAACCAAACCCTTGAACATCAACTCTGACTCTTGCCAAATACACCAGGTATTGAATCAATTTCCATAGACCCTTAGGAGCAGAGCAGTTGTATTTAGAATAGCAGAACCCGGTTTCAGTAGGTCATACTGTCCTTCCCAAATCATTTTATATGCAAAAAGCATAGTATGAAGCACCACAGTAGAGCTAAGTCAGTAGTGAAAGAAGTTGGCTGTATTTTGGCATGAAGTTTGTAACATTGCACCCCACAATGCTTTATAGAAATATGCTTATGAGTGTAAATATGACATAACTGGAATATGTTTTATGCTAGCTATACCATGTAACATCTCTGCAAAGGTTTTTATCTACTGGATATATCCATCCTATTTTCATGCATATATCATTTTTGTTTTCCAAGTTATGAATATTGGATATGTACTTGTTTGATTTTAAGTACCATAGCCTCAGTGAAGCAGTTGGTCAGCTTCATGAAAAAAGACTATTCTCAGTAAGGGTATGGTTAGACTGAAGATTATAGCGCATTTATTTGTAGCGCTTCCCAATGTAGCGCAATAGGTATCGCGCTAGAGACTGTACAGATTGAAACCTTGTAGCGCTAAATAATGGATACATTTGTCCCGCTTCTGGCGGCAGTAGCAGTTGCGGGATAGGGCAGGTATCCCAACATTCAGCTGGGTGCAACGTGCTTTGCAAAGGAGGGGGGTTAGGGGGAACTGGGAAGTTGTTCACAAGGAGACGAGATCTGGCTGTCAGTTTTCGTTAGCGAAAACTGACAGGCTGTCTATTTCAGACACACAGCTCCCTCCGCAAGCATTTTCACTGGTTATTTGCTGTGTGAGTTGTTAGAGAGAAACTGCAAAGCTACTTCCGCTTTTATAAAGCAACACCTCATGTCATTTACCTTACATGGCAAGTTGATTGTCTTTAATGGCTTGCTGATGGCCTTCAGTGGCTTGCTGATGGCTTTACATGGCTTGGAGGAATGCAAGAGATCCCATGGGTGTCCACATTCCCACCCTTGCACTATAACGTTAGCGCAAAAAGGGTTATCACTCTGGGAAAGGAGGTTTAATACTTGCGCTTTAAACAGTGAGTCATTTCGCAAAAATCTCCCTTTGAAGTGTGTTCGCTACGAAAATTATTGCGCTACTGGAGGGTTTTTGCACCACAAAGCGCCAGTCTAACCATGCCCCAAGTGCACAATCAAGAAACACTTAAGCTGACAATGAACTCGGAGAGACACCAATCCATATCTGAGCTTTCCTGGGGATGTGGCGTCAACCTGTAAGAAACTGAGTCATACATGGACATGTGACTTGCCTGTATGACTCCAAAACTCCATTTTGGAGCTGGATTCTGCATAGGAGAGGAGAAGGGGTTTCCACCCACAAGAGAGACTATGTAAGCCCCAGGGGAAACCCTTCCATTTTGTATTCAACTGGCTCAAAAAATAGCATCTCCACCCCAAAGGATGCCTGAAAGAAACTGGAACATAGGACAGTAACTACAGGGGTGAGAGTGATTGCTGGACCCAGACTAGAAGGAGGCTAGTCTGTCAAAGAAGTTTATCAGAACATCTCGGAGGGTGAGATTCGCCTGCATTTAGTTTATACAGGATAAAATGGATTTATTTGGGGTTTGGACCCCCTTGGGAGCTGGGTATCTGAGTGCTGGAGACAGGAGCACTTCTTAAGCGGTTTTCAGTTAAGCCTGCAGCATGTGGGAGACGTGGTTCAGACTTAGATGTGTATTTGCATCAGGCAAGAGTGTCTGGCTCAAACATGGCAAGGTACTGAAGTCCCGAGCTGGCAGGGAAAACGGGACTAGAGGTAGTCTAGGCACATCAAGGGGCAGTTCCCAAGCAGGTTTCAGTGGCCCAATCCATCACAAGGGCATATTCACTTACAGTGCATATCACAATTTTATGGCCCTACTGTATCCACCCTTACATTTCAATAACAAAAGCACCTTCTAAAAAGCACCTATTTTCAGTCGGCACACAGAAGATTTCATATATAAGCTATTCATTTTAAACCTTCTGGACTCAACACTACACCATGGCAAACCAAAAGAACTTAATCAGTAAATTGGTTCAGCTCTAGCAATAATTACACAGAACATTAGAAAGCGATTTACAAGCCTTCCACTGAAACCTACCTACCTCAGTCAAAAACAAACACAAGATTTTTATATTTTCCTTGTATGCAAGAGTGAACAATCAACAGCAAGGGAAGACAAATTTGAGTTCCAGCTTCAGGCCTCTTCCAAATTCTTTTAGTTGGGACTTGCTTTATTTTCAAACATACGAATTACAAACCAAAACAAAGCAATTCAAACAGAGGCCTTTCCAGCTTCATCCAGCTTGAAGTAGAGAGCATATGCTATCCCCCCTATGATAACTTCCTCTACACCTGCTTCCTCTTAATGTTTTTAACCCAACCCAGATCAGCCACGTGATAGGCTACGGGGTTCTGGCCTGTTTTGTGCAGAGTGCCTTTACATCTTGTCTAATTTCTAATAATGAATTTGTCTCATAACTTAATATGTATTTTTGCCCATAAAACAATGTTACAAACTTGAATCAACTTCAGTTCAACTGAAGAAACAGTATTAAGGATTATGATCACAGTATCATTCCCACCATTGTCCAATAGAAGTTTGTCTGCCACATTTGGGAGTAACACAAAAGGACATGGATTAAAGGATTCATTTAAATATACATTTATAATTATAATGATTTACTGTTTTATAAAATGGCAGGCACTTGATAAATAACACGCGTTTGAATATAATGAAGTCAGATATGAAACAGGCATTTACGTTGTTTAAACAATATTTGCCGGAGTTACATGCTATTTGCAACAACTTGTAATAGCCTTATTTGTTCAGACTGTAATGTATTTATGTGTGTTGTTAGAAGATTATATGTAATAAGTTATGAAAGAGCATAGCGCCATCTGGTAATCATTTAACAGCAATTAATAAGCCATTTATTAATGGAACTTTAAGTTAAGGTGTTACCCAAATTTGTTCCTTAAATATTTTTCAGTTTATTTAAATTGTGCCAAGAAAACTACTTTACAGCATGTATGGGAATTATATAGCTGGAAAGCTTTTGGTTATTGGCAAGTTATATCTCTAAAGCAACCCATACTGTATTAGGTATTAAGCTTTCCAATCGTAGTGGGAGGCACATCTAGTAAAACACCATTTCTTCAGCCAGAGAAATCTTGGATCTTAAAGAAGAGCCCGATCCAGCACATCCTTACTTACTCAATGGGATTACAATGAGAGCCCATTCACACAAAATGTAGTGCTGGACTCTTGACCCCTGCCCTTCCTGGCTAATAAGGGAATAGAGCTGACCTGACCTCTATTAACAGAGCTTGAGAGTCTGCAGCTCCTGAACCCGAACCCATGGACTGCTGCCACATCCATGCTACCCCCTGACGGTTCTGCTAGTGGCTGAAGATTTGGAAGGCCTAAGGCCTTACACTCCACCTAAGATATCACTCACAGGACCAGTACACTATTTAAGAAGAAACTGCCTGTGAAACAAGGTGGATCTTGGCTTGCTGCTGTTAAGAGACCCTGCTGTCTGCTACCGGACTCTTGACCCCTGTTCCTGACTGACTATGCCCCATTCCCAGCTTCTGCCCTCAGACTCATTCCAGTTTCTGGAACCGATTGCCCTGATTTCTGACTATTCTGGCTCTGACCTAGGCTATGGCTCTTTAGCTTCCAACCCAACACGCGCTTTCAACTTTGGCTGCTGTTTCCTGACTGACCCAGTTCTGACTTTTGGCTCGGACATGCCAATTGGTCTCTGGTTCCTAAATACAAGGTACAGACAGTCTGCATCCCAGTTGCATCAGTCTTCCAGAGACCCCAACACCGGCTTCCAACACCCTCTTTGATTAGGGGAATCTATTACCACTCCAAACAAACAGGCACTAGGTGTAGTCAATGTTAATCAAACTAGTTATCAACACTAGAGACCTCAAAAAAATTACCATCCAGCATCTGACCCCCCCATTTCTAAGCAAGCTAATTAAGCAACTATAAAGAAACAGTCTCCAATACCATCTGCCAGTGTCCTGGACTCCACACAGTCAGGCTTCTGTTAGAGACACTGTACTGATCCAGCATGTGTTGATGGCCTCATGACTATAAATAAGGGACGTCCATACTCACCCTACTGGAGTCCATACTCAACCTCTCTGTGGTTATTGATGGTATCAAATGCCAAAGTAAGGCCTAAGAAATTGATGAGTGAAGAGAGACACTCTTAAATGACTCTGGGCCTTCCTCATAGGCAATTGTCTCTCCACCACCAAAGCCCTCTTACAAGGGAAAACCACAAGGTTCAGTCCTCTTCCCTGTATCAATGTAAATTTTGCCACTGAAATTAAATGCTAATGGACACTTGGGCAGAGTAAGGTACAATGATCAATATTTATTTTAGTCCCTTACACAACCTAGGAGTAGCCACTCTGGCCAGCAGAGCATACAGGTGAAGGTAACTGCTTGGCTTTGTTTCTCACATGTCTGAAATCAGAGTCCCTCCAGCAATTGAGCAAAGAGCCTCAATTACTACAAATAGTCTGCATCCATGGAGATAGTGTAGTGTCCTAAGCCCAAAACCAGGACCACACCAGAATGCAGTCTTCCCATAATGACTATTCTTGTCAGTCCCATTTACTGCAGCTTTGCAGCTAAGTAGAGACACAACTTAAGACCTGGCACAATGACAAGTAAAGGCATAGATGAGGAAGGAAATGCTGTAATTAAAGGTCTTCTGTGTTTTTCAGAAGCCCAGAAGGTGAAGGCAAGCTTCATTTTATGGCTTCCTGTCATTTTATGGGCTCGTTTTCAATTATATTGTTGTCCCTGTGCAGAATGGTAACAGATGTCAGGGCCTTGCAAGTTAACTTCCTGGTGGAGAAAAAAAATTAATGACTAAGTCTAGATATGTTCTTGGGTCTGCAACTTGTTTATTTTTCACTGTATGTCCAAGGTGGTCACTGTATGTCCCATAGATGGTCACAGACAGTACACAGGCAGTCCCCTCTTTCAGGGATCTCAGCCCAATTACCAATGTCCAGTTCCCAGAGATATACTCAGCCTTAAGAATTGACACTAGTTTTTGCCTTAGCCTCTAACTAACTCCCTTGGTTCTTGCCAGAGCTCTGCCAAAGAAATGTGTAACAAAACTAAAAGCAATGAAAGCATTTCTTCAAAGACTGAAGAGAGCTCACATGCTAAGAAAAAAGAACTTGTGCGTCCTTATGTAACAGCACCATCTATTGACTCCCATCATAAGAGTATGTATTCCAAGTGCTGTAACAAATGGGAATGTTCTCCTGTCAAAGACCCATGTACTCCCCTTCCTGCCTTAAAAAGGCATGAAAAGGCTAGAGAGATACAGGGTTCAAATCTGCCCCCATCACCTTTGTACATGAAGCACTTTGCACAATTTTAGTGCTGTACAACAAAAATAATAATCTTCTCTTCCTGGAGGGAGGAACAATGATGGAATGAATAGGGAAGGAGGCACTCGTCAACAAAAAATGTAAATGCTGGGATCTGTAAAGGAGAAACTAATGGACATCTAGTCTTGTAACACCCTGCTACTGAGTCTTTAAGGTCCCATTGTGGGTTCATGATACAGTAAAACCCCAATTTAACGGACCCCGATTTAACGGACTTGGGATGCAACGGACAAAATTTATAAGCAAGTCCGATGCATCCAAAATCCGTTTTTTCGGGGGCTGGCTGCCGGCTCCCGGCTGCTGCCCAGGTCCCAGCAGCGGGGACCCAGGCGGGCGGGCTGACAGCCCCCAGCAGCCGGGGACACAGGCGGGCGGACGGGCTGCTAGCTGCCGCCCGGGTCCCAGCAGCCGGGGAACCGGGCGGGCGGGCTGCTGGCTGCCACCGGGCGGGCTTACTCACGGCTCCCGGCTGCCAAGTAAAACCTCGATATAACGGACTAATTCGGGTGAGGGGGTGTCCGTTAAAGCCGAAAGTCCTATTATTTAATAATTTTTTTAAGAAAATTTTTAAATAAAAAAATTATTAAATAACGGACTTTCGGCTTTAACGGACACCCCCTCGCCCGAATTAGTCCATTATATCGAGGTTTTACTGTAATACTATGTGGTGTACCTGCCCTACCTCCTTTCTCCAATGCATACACCACATCCATAGTATTGAAAAGCCATGGCAGGGATAAGAATTTCTGCTAACAGTGCTTTAAGCACTGTATTTCCTGATGGGCTGGGAAGGTAAACTTACTGTGCAAGAGTAGCTCTTCCTTTCACTCCTTCCTATGGCCATGCCTTCTAGCTGTGTCAGGGATTGCTGTGGCTGTGGAAAAAGAGCCATTTGGTAGAGGAACATGGTTATCACCTCCCAGACTCTTTTTCCCCAGTAGAATATTTTCATCTCTAATGTTCTCTTTTGTGATGCATGAATGGAGAGAAGCATATGGTCCTAAATAGCAGCTACCTGAAATGATCTTCTTGTTGCCTTGTCCACATTTAGATTTTAATATAGTAATCTGAATTATGTGTCCCAAAAATCTTTCCTACGTAAATTCCTCTCAGGTGTCCTTTCAAAATATTTATTTAGAGATTAACGCCCTTTAGATGAAATCTTGTCCAGGGTGATTAGGCGCATGAAAGTCCAAGAAAGATACCTGTAAACAGCATGGCAGTAAAAGGTCCAGATCCAGCTATGTGTCACAGTGAGTGATCCTTGCCTTCCTCTGAGGACATATCTCCTGCCTTTGCTGCAACCTAGCCAGACAGGATTTAGAAATAGGTTGTAAAACTAATAATCCATGCTGAATTATTGCCAGCAGCAGATGTGTGTCACTCCCTTACAGAAGCAAATATATTTGCAAAATTGATGCATGGCAAAATTTTCACATTTCCAGCAATACCTTTTTCGATGAACTGAACTTTTCTACCACCACGATATACTCAAGTGTTTTGTGAAACAGACACAGTATGTGAAGTTTTATAAAAAGATTGCCACCTAAAACCATCATGGAGATATCCTGCCTCTCCCCCTCATCCACTCTCG
The DNA here is from genome assembly GCA_032164245.1 of Sternotherus odoratus. Taxonomy (NCBI): domain Eukaryota; kingdom Metazoa; phylum Chordata; order Testudines; family Kinosternidae; genus Sternotherus; species Sternotherus odoratus. The sequence goes on from JAVMKO010000004.1 coordinate 36,721,686, forward strand.
CCCCATTCACCTACCCAAAATAATACTCAGCCAAAAGCTCCTGGGCAGATTCATATAGATCTTTTGTTTTTGTGGGAGGGGTAAGGGTTTACGCTTACAGTTATATCAACTAAAGGGTAAGTTCACATCTACCAATCTCAACAGGTTTTAATTCAACCCATAACACCCAGCTCATAACACTAGGTCAGAACAAGGGCATGTTAGAATTAATCTCAAACTTATCTTCACTCTTGAAAACAATGAAATGGTGTTTGTACATAACTCAATAAAAACATTTTAAGCACCATGTAGATTTTTGTATTTGATGTCATTACTTTAAATTTCTGTTGATCAGAAAATATGTTTTTTTCTGAATTACCCTGCATCACTAAGGCCTAGTCTGTCCATTCCTAACTGTATTTAAGGAGGCTGTTTAAATCATCTCTTGGCACGGTCTTCTCCAAACATGAATAAGTTTGATTCTTCAACACTGTGGAGACTCAAATGTTTGGGGGAGGTGGGGAAGAGGGAAGGTTTAAAGGAGGAGTGTTGGCAGCACTCCTACTGGAGCACAGCTAAGGCTGTGGTGAATTGTCTATGGTGCATCGGTGACTGATTGAGGGGCAAACTTCATTTGTCTGGATACAGGAGTATATATTATTAGTTACCGTAACTCCTCATTTTTTGCTGTGGTGGTTTTAGAAAAGGTAAGTTATTAAAAAACTAGTAGAAATATTAAAAGTTCTAGGGCTTTATACCATTTTTTTAAATGAATAGACTATTTTGGTTGAGCCTTATGAGGTATTTTATGCAAACACTGAAGAAGCACCTATTCCTTGGTCACAGAGATATGTACAGAGGAAACATTAGTAGAGTATCTACCACTGTGACTCTATTTAAAGTTATAAATATCATTAGGATAAAGTCATTATACAGTTAATTATGCAGCTAACTATGTGGTTCTCTTCAAACATATGTACCAAAACCTAGGCAAGACTCCCATTTACTTCAACAGGCTTGGATTTCATAACAAATTTTTGATATGTTGCTGGCAACCCAAATCTGCATATTTTCCAGCAAAAAAATTCAGCCAACTATAATTTCACTCAGCACTAGTCTTGAATGAGTAATAGTCAACATGAAAAGTGAGCCCACAACAGTGTCAGGAGATTATTGTTAAGGAGCAACTTCTTTATGCAAATGATTCATCCCGCCTCCGAAATTGACTGAGATATGACCAGATCACAGAAGATGAAGGAACTTGTGTTTTTGGAGCACCATTATAACAAAAAGCACTCACCTCTGACATGGGCAGCCCTAAGAGGGTCCAGCACCAGTGATCAAATATTGTACAGACAGTAAAGAATTTGACAAGTCAGTCAGAAGCAGAATTTAAACCCATTCACTGGCAAGCAGTCAATAGTAACGTTAGCAAACAAATCCAGAATGGCAAAGGGTGGAGACTTCCTTGGATAATGGAACCAGAAAGAATGCACCCCTCTTCTTTCAGTTTCCAAAAAGGACACAGCACTCTGCTTTCAAACAATAGTTAAAGGGCCAAGCTCAAAGACTTGTGACTCAAGGAGATAATGCATTACCCTATGCCCCTGTCATAAGTGTGGAGTGCTGTTTTGCCCGTATGGGGTTAACTTTACCTGAGAGAGGGTGACGTAAGAGCTCCTGTGCCACAAGGGGGGAGGGATGGTTAGTTTCAGTTTCCCTCCATCCCAGCTTGGGACAAGCCCTTTTTCTTCGTTCTCTAGCTATGGGGAGCAACTCTTCTATTTTCTCCTTCCTATATTCATAAGTAACATATTAATTTTTCATAAGCTTGTGCCTGGTCTAGGGTGTCACTACCCTCTCAGGGGGAGAAATCTGGACAGAGGGATAGGAAGCTTTATATCTGTAAAGTGTATTAGCTGTAAGTTCTATTTTCTTTATTAAACCTTTTTAGTTATAAAAAAGTGCTTGGTTATTCTCATAAAAGGAATCCTAGCTTTAAATTTGACCCAGTTCCCAGGTAAAGGGAATTCTGCGTGTCTGAGAGGCAGGCTCACAGTGTGAGCCAGAGGGTTGTTTCTCTCTCTGGGTAACAAGGAGGGGGCGTGAGGGGGAAGTGCAGCATCTGAGTATCTCGGGCTCTCAAAAGAGAGAGAGGGAGTTTGGGGGAGTCCATGTGCCCCCCTCCAGGATCTTGGAGATTCACACGGATGGTGGCAGCTTGGGTACCGCAATTTCCCAACTGGTAGAGTGTGGGTTTTGGGGGTGTAAAGACTTAACTTAGGCTGGGGAAGCAGTTTATAGTTAAGGGACCATAGAAGAGACTTTCCTCTGTACCCCAGCGTCCAGAGAGATGGAATAGACACTCTTACAGCCCCATTTAAAAGGAGTAAGAATTTTTAATAGATTTTTTTTTTTTTGCTATCTTATTGGAAAAGGTTATTTTCTCTATTGGTTAGAACAAACACTGCTACAGATCTTATGGCCAAGCCAAGGCTCTGTAGCATGTGGGGTGCAGGCATCTTGTCAGAATTATCAGAGTATATCTCATTTCCCTGCCATTACAGGGACCTCAGGCATTGGTGCACCTTGGTCACTCCTATTCTCTGCCTGTAACACACAATAGTCTAATCTCCTGTAAATTGCAATACTTTAGTCTCATTTTGGTGATTCGGTTTATTTTATGCATGCTGAATTTGTTCCTGATACACAAACAGTCAAACTAGATGATCAAGTGGTTCCTTCTGTTTTTAAACTCTAGGACTATGACCGCCCCAACATAAAAACACATACTTATGAAAAGTACTTAGTTTCAAACAATGTAAACTTTTCCACTTTCACTCCCCCACACTTCCACCACCACATAAAAACATGCTTGTCATAATAAAATAACTCCGAGAATATATTTTCCATCTCATGACAAAAAAAAATAAGATTTAAAAAAAATTATCCTACGTTGGGACAAAAAAGTCAAAGTTGAAATTTTTTATTAAAATTAAATTTAAAAAATAAAATAATTTAACATCTTTCAAACCATTTCAGGCTACCATGATATTTTTTTCCTATTTTTTTCCTAAACAAAATTTAATTTATGTGACTAAATTCACACATCCAATTTCACCAAATTGGCATTGTCAAGCAGAAAACTGTCAATTAAAGTTTTCTAACCAGCTAAAATCAGCATAAAAGCTTAAAAGAAATGTGGAGATGCTACATTAAGTGGAAATCACCATATTAGTATATTTGCAGTAAGTGACCTTTTCTTACAGGATGAATTAAGATAAATTTCCAGGGTGAACATGGAGTTTGCTGTGTGTCAACCAGGACCTCTGCTGTTCCAGCATCACAGAGATTGTCAGCAATACCACAGGTCTCTGCTTCAGCAGAGACATTAATATTGTAAAACTAGATCCTTAAAAGAAAGTGATGCCCTAATATTTTTAAATATGTATATTTTAAATAAAATAATTTAGCATAACCAATATTATAGGGTGACTGAAAAAAATAATATGTTCAGGTCACTTACCACTGTCGAATTACTATAATAATCCTAATCAAGTCTTCTGAAGAATTCAAGAAGAAACTACCCCTTGTTGATTCCATCCCAGGTTTTGTAAAGATTCAGTACATTTGAGATAGGACTTTTGGAAGTCATTAGTTACACTATATGTAAACATGTAGCCTGATTATGTGTAACCAAAGCTGCTGGTTCTTTTATATTCATACTAATCCATAGCATGCCAATTCAAGGCTCTCAGAAATCTGAAACAAGTCACCTTTTCTTTTAACTTTCTTTTGACCTTTTCTCTGGCATACTCCCTTGCTTTATCCTCTTCTTCAAATAATCTCAACTTTTTCTTGACACCAATCCAAAATATTCTTTTTTGATCTTCCTTGACAACAAACACTCCTCTGCACAAATTTGTATTATCTACTCCATATTTCTCATTTTCCTTGCCTTTCACTAATTGGCAGGACTGGCCTGTGATCAAATAACACAGTGTTAGACTATAGTTCCCCAAAACACATGGAGTTCTTGCTGACATCATGGGGTCAACTCCAGGATGGAGTTTCCTGAAGGGGGTGGCACACTTGAGTCTCAACGGTTTATTTATTGCTGCTGTTCTGACAAGCTGTCTACAGTCACTTTCCATCAGGAAATTCTCCCATGCCCTAGAAAAGTTCCCAGGCTGAAACTGATGCAAGGAAGAGAGACAAAACACCACCAAAGGAAGAAGATGGGTTTCTGAAAGTTATTAATTCAATAGGACTACTAATGAGCCAGCTAGTGACTGGTCTTAACACAAATACACAACATGAAACGTGATCCCATTCCCCTCCACATCAGACAACACCTCTTGTTCTTGGTAATTTGAGAATTGAAACAACTCTAGAATTCATTAATTTAAAATAAAAAATGAATCTTTTTAAGATCATGTTCATAGCCCTGTTGTAACTTATCAAGAGTTGGAAAATACAGTCATTCTATTTAGGACCAACTTGTATTTTAAAATTATTTAAAGGCTTATTAGTCATAAGCATTTATTACTCTGTATAGTCAAAAAAATAGCTCCCCAGTCCCTTTAAGAAAGTTGTCCAACCACAACAGTTTGAGAGCCTTGAGTTTTATAACCTGGTGTTTTTTTCTTCCATTTTGCCAGGAAATTAATTGTATTTACTATAGTTTAAATGCAGAGATGATCGACCCTTTTATCTGTATAAAGAGTTAAGGTACATGATCCCAGGGGAGGCGGAGTTACACCACCAAAAGTGGTCATGTTAAGCAAAAAGAAAATACTTGAATTTTTCAGGAAACAGACAGCTACTAGATTTAACTTACAATACAGTTATAAAGAGGTCTGTCTTGCAACCATAAAGTAAACTGTATATTAATACCAACTCCCACTGCTCTCTCTTCATTGATGTGTTTTATTGGTTTAGTGTGTTATGATACAAGTAGCTTGAAAAAATGACAACTGAGGACACTCTAATACAAAGAGACATCACTTGGAAAGAGTAAAAGGAAAGACTGAAAAAAACATGTATATAGCTTGGCCAGATGACATCTATGGGTGCAGGGGGAGATATAATCAATGCATGAATACCTGATAGCCAGCTATAAGCCTTAAGGAAGAGTATGAATTGTTCAGGATAATACAAGTTATTATAACTAGAAGTAGTGGGATTATTAATAATTGTATTTATATTGCAATGGCACCCAAAGGACTCAGACAGTATCAAAGCCTCATTGTGCTAGGTGCTATACAAATGTGTAGAAATATATGGTCCCTCTCAAGTTTTTAAATCCAATTCAAGAGAAGACAAGTGAGGATGGAAGGGAAGGGGAGGGCAGAGGGAAGATAAGAGTAACAGTAATAAGATCATGTACTTACATAGGCTAGCTAGAAGCACACCTTCATAGTATATGGGTGGTGGAAGCTTGGGCCTCTTGAAGTTGATGGAATTTGACTATTGATTTCAAAGGCAGCCAATATTTCACCCTATTTTAATAAAATATAGATAATCAGCAATCCTCATTGGCCCCATTATCTTTTAAATTCAGCAAAGAAATAGAGGCCGAACAGAAGAATAATTTCCTAAGAATGAACTCTATTCGATGATGAAACACCCAATGGAAGCCCCATTGCTTTGATAATTAGAAACAGGATGAAACTAGCAAATATGTGGCAGGGGACAATTTTGCACTGGAAAGGGAATAGACAGGATGACATAAGAGTGACTTTTCCTGATGCACTACAATTACAATATGGATTTGGGGCAGGCTATTTGGATCTTCTTAGTGATGTGATCCCAAACTTAAATCAAAACATAGGCAAGACATTACCAAATCATTTTAGTTACACATGTCTCTAGCATAGCATATTTCTACATCAGCTAATGTGGCTAGTAAGACACACCTAAGAGAGCTCACACTGTACCAGGACTTGTTACTCCCTCTGAAACAGTGTAGCCTGTGATACCCCCATACCAGTTTCCATACTCAGTCTGGTGGAGAATGGGACTGATTTATGTTTTCACCCCACACATACATTCTTTTTAGATATCTAACACATCTTACGCACTAGATACCCAAGTCCTTGTTCTTGGGGAATACAAGGATGGGAATTTTCCCTAACACATCATTGAAGAGACTCCTTCATGTGTTTTATTGGTTTATAATAAATGGCAATGCTTTTAACAAGACCCCTTTGAATTTAAGAGTGACACCCTGCAAGGAGCAGAAAGCAAGAGCCACAACAGTGAAGCTCAGTCTGCAACTGGAGCAGGAAGAGGAGCTTTTTTGATTAATAAGATGAGTGAACAGGCAGTGCAAATAATGGGAGTTAGAGAAAAAATGAAGTGGGTGTAGGGGCCAGCAGAGGAAGTGTGGAAGGCAAGGAGAAGAGACTCAATAGAAGTGGGCAGGAAGAGAGAGAGAGAGAACCATGGCAAGGGAAGGAGTGGAAGCAGTAGAAAAGATGGAAGCCGAGTCAGAGCAACACAAGGCAAGTATGGGAGATATTAGTGGGGGAAAAGGAGTTTGGGGTCAGGGAAGAAGTAACCTAGGAAGTATAAAATGATACATTATGGCCTGTAACTCCATCTCAGGGGGTCGGTGACTTGAACTTCACTCTTATAAAGTTACCAAACTCAGCCATTTTCTTGATAGAATTATAGCCTATTGAACTATTTATTCTATATTTGATACACACCCAAGGCAGTGCAAAGCATGAGGTCTCTCAAAAGAGCGCACTGAAATTTTCTATTACTGAATCAATGAATACTCCGTTATTCTATGGAATTCCCATGATGTTTTTCCATCTTAGATTTTTCTTAATTCTTTTAAAATATATGCAGTTTAAGAAACACTCTCTTTCAAACAGTGACAATGGAAAATTCCATTGGCTATTACCTTACCTATGCGGACATCTCTTCTAAAGAGAGGTGTAGAAATAGTTTAAAAAATTGAGAAACCTGAACAGCTGAACACTCGGGGAGTTACTTCGTAATAATAAACAAAGAAAAATCATCTATAGATTTTGGGTTAAATGTAAAATCTGCAGACGGTAATGACAGACTGGATGAAATGTGACAAACACATGAAAAAACACTCTGGAAAATACAACACACAAGCCAACATTGGAAACTCTTGCTCTAGGTCCCTGGAGAATAGAGTTGCATTGTGTCATTGCAACTGTTGACAAAGAACAATTCTCAAATAATCAGAATCCATTTAAAAAAAAGGGGGGCTCTGGTACTTGGAGTTTTTCAATATGTATGTTGAATAAATGAAAGGTAATTTTCCTGACAGCTCTTCACATGTGATTAAAAAAATATTGGGAACATACTGTTAAATAAATCTATGGTGTTTTAAATATACCCATTCTGCTTAACACAGCATTTTGAAAATTCATATCTGAACTCTCTTTGACATGTATAAACTGAGAATTGCATTTGGCTAGTAAGGGTCAAATACTGCCTGCAGATCTGCTGACAACTCCAACTGTGAACAACCACCTATGGAATGTATCTGAAGACAGACTTTAGCCCTATTTAAAGAGGGGTTGTTGTTTTTTTAAAATCCCATTGCTGGGGTCCATCCTGTGGTAGTGATACTACTTAGGGGCAAATCTTTCCTCAGGTTAGACCCTCATTGAGTTCAGTGGGAGTTTGAATGAGGGCTAAATTATCAATATCCATGGTGACACTGAGTAAATGGTATTTGCAGATAAGATCTATTTGAGGCTGTCAGTCTGATATCCCCCAATGCCATACTATGGCATTGGGACTCCCATGATGCACCACAGTGACTCAGCAATGGGGGAAATGAGACACGAACTACAACTGGCATTAGGCACCATGACTATCTTTCCAAACCAAAAGTTTTAGTTTTCAGCTGAACATTTTCAATATCTGCCAAAAAGTCAGAATTTCCAACAGGGGGGGAAAAAAACCACACTGTTGCAAGCTCTAACCTTAATTTTAAAACCTGCCTCTCTCTTCCAAGCAGATTGATTTAATCCATTCAGGTTGTGTTGTTGCCACTGTGACTAAAATCTACTGTATGCTCTTCTAAATGGTCAATGACAAATTTTAAAGCAGTTTTACATAAATATTCTGAATCAAGTGATTCCCTTGGATTCTCGTAGAATTCCTATAGGCCAAATTCATAGCTCATGCACACAGGTGAAATTTTCAGGGAAATCTTTGTGCCATAAGCAATGGACTTATAAACTCTGATGCAAGTTACATTTTCTTAATAAGTGGGTGTAGATTTAAAGAGAATGTAATGGAGTAACCCTGGATTAACCCCAGTGTAAATGATATCCAAATCTGGCCTATGGATTCTTGACTGTTACTCACACCTTCTTGCCAACTGCTTGAAATGGGCCATCCTGATCATCACTACAAAAGTTTTTTTCTTCTACTGAAAATAGCTCACTTTAATTGATTAAGCCACTTAAAGTTGGTATGGCAACCTCCACCTTTTCATGTTCTCTATATTAGATTATATAATACATCTTCCTACTGTATGTTTCACTCTTTGCACCTGATAAAGTTGGCTCTAGCCCATGAAATCTTGTGCCCAAATAAATTAGTCAGTCTCTAAGGTGCCACAAGTACTCCTGGTTCTTCTTAAACATTTGCCTTCAATTTAGGAAACATGCTGGAGGTCTCATGCAACCAGTAGTAAAACATTATTAGAGTTTCTAAAACTTAGAGTCCAGCAAGGATAAATGGATGAAATATACAGGATGGATGTAATATACAGGAGGTTAGGTGATCATATGGGCCCTTCTGGCCATAAAGATCTATGAAGCAATGTTTCTAGTGAGGATGACTGAAAAAAACTAAGGCAGCAACACAACTGCATTCACCAATAAAACAGCTTGGTGTTTTTGTCTGATCATAACAGACATCTAGACCAACAGAAAATGAAACTTACATAAAATCCTTAATGGATTCACGAAACATCACTACAGTTATTACTTATTTAAATTTTAAAACAGCCTACATTCCAAGAGTAAAACAATTCCCACCCCCCAAGAGTTCAGTCTAAAATTTAATTAATCCTTTTTTTTTTTTTAAATGAGCATCTGTCAGCATGGAAGAATGTCCTCTGGAACGGTGGCCGAAGCATGAAGGGGCATATGAATGTTTAGCATCTCTGATTTGTAAATACCTTGCAATGCTGGCTGCAAAAGAGTGCCATTCAAAACCCTGTTCTCATTTTCTAGTGATATTATAAATAAGAAGCGGGCAGCATTATCCCCCACAAATGTAAACAAACTTGCTTGTCTTAGCAATTAGCTGAACAAGTAGTAGTATTGAGTGGACTTGTAGGTGCTAAAGTTTTACACTGTTTTGTTTTTGAGTGCAGTTATGTAACAAAAAAAACCCTACATTTGTAAGTCGCTCTTCACAATAAAGAGATTGCACTACAGTACTTGTATGAGGTAAATTGAAAAATACTATTTTTATAGTGCAAATACTGTAATAAAAATAATAAAGTGAGAAATGCACACTTTGTATTTTGTGTTGTAATTGGAATCTATATTTGAAAATGCAGAAACATCCAAAAATATTTAATAAATTTCAATTGGTATTCTATTGTTTAACAGTGTGATTAAAAACTAATTGTGATTAATGTTTTGATCATGATTTTTTAATTACTTGCATGACTTAACTGCTATTAATCAACAGCCCTACTTATTTTGAATTTGTTTTGCATGACACTCCTTCTGGTAGCCTCTAAGCCCGTCAGATATTAAAGTTGAGCAAATATCTGAGAAAAACCTGTTCTCTCCAATTAGAGACTAAACTAATATACTAAATGCTATGCATGATAAATAATATGAAAACGAGAGGAGCTGATTAGCAGGTTTCCCTTTCATTGTGCCCCATTTAACAAAAATCAAGGTGTCACACACACCATTCATGGAAACAATTGACACTCCAGTAGAACTTCAGAGTCTAGTTCAGGATAATACAACTTCAGAAACGGACAGCAGAAACAACGCAACAGATCTTAACTGAGATGCAGTATCTCAAGTAACTGAGTTCAGGGCTTTAAAGATCATGACCAACACATTAATTTGTACCATAAGCATATCAGTTGTCAGTACTGTGCAGCTCATGGATAGGGTAACCATTCAACCCATTTTTAAGCTTTGTCCCTAATGTCATGACTTTTTTTTTTTTTGGACAAAAATGGGCATTTATCCTATTTTCTCTTGCTGTGGGAGGGACAGAGGAACATGTGGACAAGAACAAAAGGGAAATTCCAAGTTTTTCCAAAAAAGTCACAGTGGGGTCTGGACAAGGGGCCTCATGTCATTAGCCCAACCTGCCTATTGTTGCCGCTTAGCCGGTGTCCCGTTTTCAGTTTAGGGAAATGTGGTCACCCTACTCATGAAGTGCTGGCTTAATGTATTTTGTAACTCACTTCTCTGAGGTTGAACCATTGCATTCCGATCTCTCAGACAGCGATCAAGGGTAGATCCAAATAAAGCCCACTCCAGAAATTCAGTCTGGGAGGGACAAAAGCATGGATATGGACTTTGACACAATGATCTAAGAGGAACAACTGTTTTCCAGCCAGCCTCACGCTGCAGGGCAGGGGAAAGAAAAACCAGTATGAGCCACCACTTCTATAGAAGAACCCAGAAGCAGTGACAAGTCAAGTATGCCTCTAGACTCCAAAAGACATTGGCAAGACCATGTTGTATTCCTGCACTAGGAGGAACAAGTATCTCCCTTCTGATTCCTCACAAAGCTTCCCCTTTCCAACCAGCATCACTTTTTCTCTAGATGTAAGCTCTAACCAGTTTGCCCTCGTCGGAAACCTCAGGTCTATCAGACATTGGCAAAGCACAAAATCCAGTGTCTCTGGGGATCACAAAAAGGGAGATATGTGTCGTCACAAATTTGAATACCTATGTTTCAATGATAGCTGTAGCTACTGGGTACTCCCAGTAGTTCATTTTAAGTGAATAAAAGCTTCCCAAAGAAGCTTAAGTTAGGAGGAGCTCAGCCATGGAGCAGCAGTGTGATTCTGCTTCAGCTGTAAACAGAGTTTTGCTCCTTATCTGTAAGCTTCCATTGTGAATTCTCTGGAATTCTTCATGGTTTTGGCATTCCTGCCTATTGCAGCACTGAGTACAAGTACCATTTCCTGTGGTTTTAGAATGAGATGCATGGACTTGTCACAAGTTGGCAGTCAAAATTCATAAGACAGGTAATATCATCCAGAGAGAGTCCATTTCACAATCTTGTGCCTTTTGAGTGTCTACCACATTATCTTTCCAAGGGGAACAAGTCTGTGATATAGATCACAGAGCAAACAGCTGCATGCAGATCCCAAATATTTGCAGGGAAAGCAAAGAGCCATCCCGTTAATTCCATCCCATGTCTGAGAACTGATTTGCACTGTCCAAATTACTACTCACCTCCTCTTTAACTTTCTCATATTTCCATAGATAGCTAGGAATTCATTGTAAGCTAGCTGCTCATAGAATTTCAATAGAACTATATTTATGAACATACTTTGAAGAGCACTTCTACAACTGCTGGCAAAATAAAATATTTATTCTATTTTTTAGAAAAGACCAGATGTAAAATGTAATGTTACCATCTGCCTGGCCCCGCCATAGAAATTTCAGCCTTAGAAATGATGTTTATTTAATTCTGTTTCATTTACATTCAGAGAGAACATGTGCATTATATTTTTGTTTGTTTCTATTGTGTAATGCACGTGCTCAATGCATGAAACAATCATTTAAGTGCCAGAATTTCCACACACGCCCCACTGCAGTGATCTTCACAGCTTTTCCGTCATGTAAACAATATTTTGTCAACCACACAGAGAGCTGCTGTTGAGAGCACTGTAAAATTAACAAATGAATAAAACTTTTGATGCCCTCTAGTGTTTCTCACTTACAAATAAGAATTTATAGTCAGTGAAGAAAATCCAAATAAAACAACTGAGAAATTTAAGTCCCTCTGTGTATATTGAAAACAAGCCCATTGTAAATAAAGCCATGTCATGCCAGGTAGGAGATTTAGCAAAATAGTAGATTTACACCAGCTGTGAAATATTTTCAATTTTTAGAACTAAAAAGTGTTAAGAAGCCAAGGATAGTGAAAAATTTAGCTTGCTGCCCCAATAATCTATATAGCCAAGGCCACCAAAAATTTAGCTTATATTGTGCTGGAGTGGCCCTGGCCCAGGGGCCAGCTACACCGGCCGCTGCTCCGGTGGCCCCAGACAGCTGGCCCCAGGGACTGCCTAAGCAACAGCTGATGCAGCAGCTGGCCTTGGGGACCACATGAGCAGCAGTCACAGAATTTGTGACTTCCACAACCCCCGTGAAAAACACAGAGCCTTCATGATAAGTAACCATCCATACGGATTTGTCAAAAACAAATCCTTTCAGACCAATCTAATATTTTTCTTGGGCAGGGTAACAATGTGGATATGGGGAAAACCAGTACATGTGATCTATCTCAACTTTAGTAATTTTTTTTGATATTGTCTCACATGACCTTCTCATAAGGAAGCTAATGAAATAACATAGGTGTGTGCACAACTGGTTGTAAAACCATACTCAGTCAAGCTAGAAAGGCAAATCAAGTGGGGCCCCGCAGGGATCATTCCAATGTCAGGTTCTATTCAGTATCTTCATAAATAATTTGGATAATGTGAGAGACTACACTTAGAGTTTGTGGAGGGGTTGCAAGCACTTTGGAGGACAGGATTGGAATTCAAGATGATCTTGAAAAACCTGGAACAAGGATCTGAAATAAAAAGGATGAAATTCTTAGGGGGGCAGAGGCAGAGCAAGAGTACTACACTTAGAAAAGAATAACCAATTGCACAAATTGACAATGGGAAATGATGCTCTAGGAAGGAATACTGCTGAAAAGGATCTATGGGTTAGAATTATTCTTGAGAGAATTCTGCACACAATATTTTAAAATTCTGCAAATTTCATTTGTCAATAAATAAATGTAGAGGCTCTGGCATGGCAGTGGGAAGCACAGGCCACTGGCTTCATGGAGGTGGAAGATCACCCTGCAGCCCCCAAGCCTCCCTCGGACATGGACTCAATGGCAAGACTGCATCTGACCCTGACATAGCAAAAGGGCTAGGCCTGCCCCTCCACACCAGGTGCACCAAGATAGTAAGTGAGACAGACAGAATCTCATACACCCACCCAGCCCTGCCCACCACCACCAATCCAGGTGTGGGGCAAGCAGTCTCAGGCCAGAAGGATCCAAGTGTGGGGCAGGAGAGTTCTGTGTGGGGCAATATGGGTGCAAAGCAGCTCAGTGGGGTTCAGGGGGCATCTGGATACACAGGGGTTTGTTGTGGGGGTTCTGGGTGCAAGGGGAATGGGATTCTGCAGGGTGGTGTAGGTGAAGGTGCTTGGGGCTCAGCAGGAGGGATTGGGTGTGGGGGGGCTTAATGAGGGTCTAGGTGCTGGGGGAGTGAAGCTTAGGGTGGGGGTCCAGGTGCACAGGGGGTGGGGCTCATTGGAGTGGGGGGTTGAGAGCAGGGGACTCAGCAGAGGGTGGACTGGGTGCACAGGTGGGGTCCAGATGCAGGGAGAGGGGCTCAATGGGGATCTGCAGGTAGGAGGGTAGAGCTGGGCGGGGAGGTCTGAGTGCAGGACTCACCAGGATGTGATCCAGGTGCAGGGGGCTAATATTCTATACGAAGGGTTGAAGAGCCCTCAGGAGGTCACCTAGTCTAATCCCCTGCTCAGAGCAGGGTCAATCCCCAACTAAATCACCCCAGCCAGGGCTTTATCAAGCCAGCCTTAAAAACTTCTAAGAAGGAGATTCCATCACCTCCCTAGGTAACCCATTCCAGTGCTTCACCATCCTCCTAGTGAAATAGTGTTTACTAATATCCAACCTAGACCCCCCACACTGCAACTTGAGACCATTACTCCTTGTTCGGTCATCTGCCACCAGAACAGAACAGAATAGCTCCATTCTCTGTGGAGAACCCCTCTTCATGTAGTTGAAGGCAGCTATCAAATCCCCTCTCACCTCTTCTCAAGACTAAATAACCCCAGTTCCCTCAGCCTCTCCTCATAAGTAATGTGCTCCAGCCCCCCTAGTCATTTTATTGCCCTCTGTTAGACTCTGTCCAATTTGTCCACATCTCTCCTGAGTGGGGGGGGGGGGAAATCAAAACTGGATGCAGTACTCCAGGTGTGGCCTCAGCAGTGAGGAACAGAGGGGAATAACTACTTCCCACTGCTCCTACTAATATACCCCAAGATGCCGTTGGCCTTCTTGGCACACTGCTGACTCATATCCAACTTCTCATCCACTGTAATCCCCAGGTCCTTGTCTGCAGAACTGCTGCTTAGGTCCATCCTCAGCCTTTAGCGGTTTATGGGATTCTTCCTTCTTAAGTGAGGACTCTGCACTTGTCCTTATTGAACCTCAGATTTGGCCCACTCCTCTACTTTGCCTAGGTCCCTTTGGACCCTATCCCTACCCTCCAGCATATCTACCTCTCCCCCCAGTTTAGAATCATCTCCAAACTTGCTGAGTGTACAATTAATCCCATCATCCAGATTGTTGATAATGTCATGCAAAACCAGCCCCAGGATCTACCCCCGGGCACTCCGCTTGATGCCAGCTGCCAAATAGACATCAAGCCATTGATCACTACCTGTTAAGATGGATAGATAGCTTTCTAGATTGTCCATTTTATAGTCCATTCATCCAATCCAGGCTTTAACTTGCTAGTATGAACACTGTGGGAAACCATATCAAAAGCTTTGCTAAAGTCAAGATTATCTCACATCCGCTGCTTTCCCCATATCCACGGAGCCAGTTATCTCATCATAGATCAAGGCAATCAGGTCGATCAGGCATGACTTGTCCTTGGTGAATCCATGTTGACTGTTCCTGATCACCTTCCTTTCCTCCAAGTACTTCAAAATGGATTCCTTGAGGACCTGCTCCATGATATTCGGGAAGACTGAATTGAGACTGACTGGTCTGTAGTTCCCCAGGTTCTCCATCTTCCTTTTTTAAAGATGGACGATTGGAAAAAGGCAAATATAGTGCCCAAGACCTCCCCAGATCACCATGAATTTTCAAAGATAATGGCCAATGGCTCTGCAATCACATCAGCCAACTCCCTCAGCACCCTTGGATGCATAGGATCAGGACCTATGGACTTGCAGGTGGTGAGGCTCAGCCACCTGGGGGTTTAGATGCAGGACTCAGTGGGCTGGATGAGGCTCAGCCAGAGGTTCTGTCTCGGAGGGGGTGTGGATGTATTGGGGTTGGATGGACAGGAGAGCATCTCCCCATACAGTGACCCTTCCCCCTGCAGCTGAGCAGCAATGGGGGCAGGAAGCAGGGGGAGGGAGGTGTGGAGCTTTGGCAGCTGCCAGCACATTGGTAGACAGGCAAACTACACCATACCTTAACGCTGGAACCGCTTCTTTCTCTGCATTCAGACATTTCCAGGAGACAATATTGAGGGAGGTGGGACCAATGGCTCCATCTTCACCCTGCCCTTTTCCCTCCCCCTTGAAGCAATTTGCCTCCTAGGAGAGGCACAGAAGTATCAAACCATGTACTCTTTTGACCAGTGACAACCAGAATACCTGTCATCACCCAGAGGACAAAGAGTATCCTTATACTCTTCTGTCTCTGTGCAACCATGCAAGGCCAAAATAGACTATTTAATTCTCCTATTGTGGCTCTAAGCTGCATCGGTCTAATGGTCTAAAGTAAAACCTTCTGATGTTCAGAGCTTAGGAGACAGCCTTGGCAGGACAAACCATACAGTTTCTCTTCTTTCTAGAATTCCCTTCCTTCTATGCTTTTGCACAGTTCTTTATCACCTTTTGTTACTCATTATTTCCTCTCTTTTGTCCTTTCTTCTGCATTCAGACAATCTCTAGTCTTCCATATTGAAAAGGAAACATTTATAGTACCACAGATCCTGGGATACCGAGTCATGGACCAGAACTCCATTTTACTAGGAGCAAAACGAATATTTGACCTCTCCCCCTTCCCCCCCCCCTCCCCAACACAAACACACAAACACATTCTCTTGAACAAAGGCTACCTGGACTCTCTTCTTTTCTCACTGAAGTTTGGGAGAGTGCTATTTATTCACAAGTTTCATTTATACCCTACTTACTTCTTCCAGTCAGCTGCCACCCTAATCAATTGTTCTCATGGAACTGCTGTTCTCTTCTCCCTTCTCAGTGCTATAGATTTTTCTTTATTCTTTTCAAGCTTTCAGTGGCTGAGTAAGCTCAGTCTTCTCAAGGTTATGTTTATCTCTTGTGTAATCAAATATTAGGAATGGAGTGATCACTGCCCATTTCTAGCATGACAGCTCAGTTTGGGGTCAGGAAGGGCTCCCCTCTCCCTGTAGTACCAAGCTTATTTTTCTGTCCATTGCTTCCTGTGTCCTGAGCGCAATAACATGGGCAAATCTCTCCTCTAATGCTGCAGCTCATGCCCAGAACATAGGTCTGACTGGGGATTAGACCTTGCAGAGTGCATGATAAAAGAACCATGAAACAGTACAGCAAAAGTCTAATCGGAATTCCTTGTCTTCACTAAGGGGAAGGTTTTCAAAAGTACAAAAGGGAGGTTGTGTGTGACTTTTGAAAGTCTCCATTTCATTCCCTATTGTCTTCATTTTCTCCAAAAAAAGTTTGTCTTGAAAACAATTGTTTCTGTTCATATGAAAGAATGTGTGTTTCTATTTTACTTTAGAAGATGCGTAGGAACCCAATGTGTAGGAGCCCTTCAAAAGCCCGAGTTCCACATTTAGCTTTTGTGCTATCACAATATTATCCAGAGAATTGCAGCAAGTAAGAATCCCCAGCAAGTACATAAGAGTTGAACACAAAAACTCTGACACCAGATGGTGCTATTTTGCTATTTTTAGACAGCACAGGAAACATTTAGATATTAAAAGGATACGTTTTGATTTTTAAAAAAACGAGAGAAGTATCTATTGCATCAAATTTTAGGTCAGTTGTGTGACTGCTTTAATGATCATGCATTCAGCATTTTAAGGAACTATGGATTTTTAGCACATACATTATATGAAAAATGTCAATCTTTTGTAAATAATCCTGATTAACTCATGTTGAGTTATATAAAGTGCTGAATCCACAAAAATACATTTGCTTCTAAGAGTGTGGTTTAAACCCACAAAATTGGAATTTCAGTTAAAACCAGCTGACAGTCTATAAAGTGGACAGAGGGGCATGAAGAGGAGGGGAAGAGAGAATTAAGGGCAGAATATCAGGATTATTGAACATAACTTTTTGTTTTCTTTTTGTTATGTAAGTGTAAGAGATAATTGGCACCAATTTTGAGCCTTAATCCAAAAGAAGGCAATCTCTACCAGATTTCAGCCTAGCTCTAGTACAGCTATGATTAATTATCTACTCATTTTTGGGGTGCCCATCACTCTTATATTAAGGTTCCATATAGGATATGGTACATGTCCTCTAGGGACTAGTGTCAAACCAGCAACTTATTTTACTGCCCAAACAATTTAAAGGCTAGATTGTGTCTGAGTGGTTATGCAGCCCCCATAATTACACTAGCATAATATTGGTTCCAGAATTATTTGTGTACCAATTTTGTCAATTTGATAACATGCAGTGCTGACAACACGAGCAGCATTATTACAGGTGCTTTTGTGGGGGTTGCATCACAAAACACAAACTGCTCAGGAATTTTGCTTAAGTTACCTACAGTTTTCTCCTTTGGCCACTAGAAGACACTCTGCCACCGGCAGCTGCCTGCAGTATCCAGGCATCCATGGGTAGGTCTATATCACAATAAAAAAACCACAGCACCAAGTTTGAGAGTATGTCAATGCTGCAATTAGGCACCCATGGTTGGGAGCTACCAGCTGACTTGGGCTCATGGGGCTCAGAGTAAGCAGTTGTTTCATTGCAGTGTAAATATTAGGGCTCAGGCTGTAGCCCAAGCTTTGGGACCCTCCTAACTCTCAAGGTCCTACAGCCTGGACTCCAGTCTGAACGCCCACACCACAACTAATCAGCTCCTTAGTCCAAGCCATAATCTGCTAGTATGGACCAGCCATACTATGCAGTGTGAAAATTTTCAGAGCCCAGCTCAATTGACTCAGGCTACAGGGCTAAAAGTCTGGGCCCAAGCCTAACCATCTACAGTGCAGTTTTTAGCCCTGCAGCCTGAGCACAAGTCAGCTACGCCAGGCCAGCCATACCTGCACTCAGGTCTTATTCCAGTGTAGATGTATCCCATGTGTACTCCGAGCAGGGCAGAGCTAGACCATCCCCCAAGATTAGCAACCATAGCCACACTCTCACAGTGCAGAATAAGAAAGTTAATGGAGCCAATAGGCCAGGGCAGCCCCTTCCCTCTTTCCAGCTTGCAGGGTGACTTCAGCTGGAACCTGCCAGAGAATATGGGGACTATAGGACCTTGCTGGGACAATAGAGGATTGAAGAAGCCATCCAGGAAGAGAGGTTGCAGAAGCCTATCTGGAGAGTGAAGAAGCAGGTATGTGTACACATAGAGTTGTGTAGAAGTTCAGATTTCAGTCTGTAGTTGTCACACATATAGGGGGTTCTCAAGAGGAGCTTAAAATCAGAAGACAGACCAAAAAACATTATAGGAAAAAAAGCCTAAATTTTTAAGTCATGATTTTGGAGGTTCCAAGCTGTGATTTGTGAACTCTGTGTTAGGCCTTGGTTACACTGGCACTTTATAGTGCTATAAAGCCTCCTGGAGCGCTATAACTCCCTACCCATCCACACTGGCAAAACACAGAGCGCTATAAACCCACAGTTATACCAGTCCTAGTAATCCTCCCTTCCCTGAGGATTAACAGCTATTGCGTATTGACTGTTCCGTATTAGCTCCAGTGTGAAGGGGTATTAACACTTCAAGCGTTTTAAGTGATCCCTGCAGCCGCCCCAAGCCATTTAAGGCAATTGACGTCTCTTCCCTTTGTTTTGAACTCGGCTGGAGGAATGCGGAAGTACAGTTTCAGAGTTTCTGTCTTAACTCGGCAGATAAGCAATGCAAATGTTTACAGAGGGAGCTGTGTGACAGAGAAGACTAGCAGGCTTGCTGACCAACTCTCTGAAGGACAAAAATCTCCTCGCTCTCTCCCTCCGCATACACACAAACACATTCCCTCTGCCCCCCCCTTGTTTGAAAAGCACGTTACACCCAGCTGAATTCTGGGATAGCTGCCCATAATGCACCACTCCCCATGCCGCTGCAAGTGCCTCAAATGTGGCCACGCTATAGCGCTATCCCTATAGCTGTATATGAGGACAGGTATAACCAAAACCGCTATAAAGCTGTAAGTGTAACCATGCCCTTAGGAATACTGAATACTTTAAACTTCCTGAACCAAGTTTTCTGATCTGGCCAAGATGCACTCAGCATACAGCCACATAAGAGACAACAGTAACCACCTTTCGAGCTGCTGGATCCTGGGACCAGCCAGAAACCAGTCTGGTCTTTAGTGTAAATCAGAACAGCCCAAGAGGAACATTCATCACAGTCTTATCCCTTAGCCACTATCTATGCAGAATTACTTCTGCATAGAACAGTTATTCACCTAAACACAACTAAGATTTACAAACTAAGTCTGGCTTTATGAGGGGAGTGTATTTCAGATACTCTTTCACTGAGTAAATGGTAAAGCACAGAAGGGATCAAATAGCAAAACTCAACCTGGAAAATATTTGTAATCTCTCGGAGGGTCAGAGCAATGACAATGTTGAAAATTGAGTCCTGTCTACACCAGAGTTTGTACCCTTGCTAGTACCAGGGCAACCAAAAAAACCAGCTTCAGTTTTCTAGTATACATATGGTGCTAGGGTAAAAATAAAAGGCCTAGAGAAGTGTTAAAATGATCTGTCATTCTTTCCAGTTTTTATAACCCTAACCACTATCCTGGTCAACATATCCAATCACATTGACCTAGCTGAGGGAGGGCTGATACAAGAGAGCACAGGGACTATAAAAGCCCTAGTAATTTTACTGATGGTTTCTCTATCCCGACTCACCACTGAATTGCTATCTTGTAGCTGGGCCCAGCATAGCAGACTCTCTCTTCTCTAGCAACCCCCACCAAGAGTCTCTCCAGTCCCATGGTGGTCTACCTCTTCTTGTGACAGCCCTCCATCCAGGTTACAATTTAATTCCACCCTTCCCAGGTCAACAAGAGTACAACACAAGACAGCCTTTGCCACCTCTGGGGCTTTTCCTCAGGCTGCCAGTTAGGTTCAGTCTTCCACCCTACCCTGGCATTAATACTTCTTATATCAAACTTATACACCATTTCCTCAAAGCTGGTCAGGGAATCTAGGCCCTGGACCCTGGCCTAGGGACCCTGGTTTTAACAATTCAATTTGCATCTTCTTGTTTCCTATAGCCACTTCCTACCTCTCTCTAGTTTGTGTTTAAACGGAGGCTCTCCTCTGGCTCCAGTCTGCCAGCTTCTCCTTTGGCTCCCAGTCTGCCAGCTTCTCCTTTCTCTGCTGGAACACTGCTCTCTCAGAACTAGTTGTCTAAGGCCCACCACAAAGATTCCAGCCCTTTTCCAGAGAAGATGAACACATGACCTCAACTCTCAGTGGTTTCTCTGTCTTCCCTCAACCTCTCCTGTGGCTTTCACTTCCTTCTTTTATAAAGCCCAAGCTCCTCAACACTTGGGTCTAATAACAAATCAAGCTGGACATACCCTGCAGGTGCAGCAAGGTTCTCCTGCACACACACCATCACACTCTGAATGACTTAATGTCCCAAATTCACCCCTAATGCAACAACATTGATTTCAGTCATATTACACTAAATATAATTTGACACTATATTTTCTATTACTTTATATACTACAACCAGGAACAGGCTTTATGCAAATGGATGCCTGCATTTTTATTTTAGTTCAGAGTAGACCATGTTATTTTGTGTGCAGGGGGAAAAGATAGAGGAACTGGAGATCAGAAATGCATCAAGGAAAGGGAAGAAAAGATATTAAATAATGTAATTAGGCCATGATACAGAGAGAAAAAAAAATCTCTTCCCTGTCTTTCCTCCTACTGTTCTCTCTTCTTCAACTCCCTTCCTTCTATCAGACATAAAAATACAGAAGTATCACAGCATACTATTACTGAAAAATTACTTACTTTCTCATTTTTATCATACAAGTTAATTTAAATATAAATAATATACTTACACACTAGTACTTTTTATGTAGCCTGTTGTAAAACTATGAAAATATTTAGATGAGTTGGTGTACCTCCTGGAAGACCTCTGCGAACTCCAGGGATATACATACCCATGGCTGAAAACCACTAGTTTAGAACACAGGTTTGTTAAGGGGATATTGAACCTTTCACCTTTAAGTCACATGTTCAAATTTAGTCCAGTTATTACCTAGTTATGGCTGTTCAATAGTCTGTCTAATTCTTGGAGAACAGATGTCCACACCATAAAACCACCACCACAACAACTACTAACTGGTAGTGGACTGAACAAACATGGAAACCAAACTACCCTAGAATTTAGAATTGAGGTACAGTCTTAGGACAGGGAGGGGAAATCTTCTACAAGTGCTGTTTTGTAGCCTGAGATATTGCAAGGTTAACTTCACTGATGAAAATGGCTGATTTTGTTCTAATTTATGCAGCCACCCCTTGATTATGCAGCAATTGCCGCAGCTGCAGAATTGTTATGATTGTTTATTAAACACTGGTAGCATGTTTGGCACTGTGTATGAAGACATTGAGGAAAACAGTCACATTCTAAATAGACAGACAACACAACAGTGCTAGTTTAACAGTTTTCTTTGTTCTTTTTAATTCCATGTGGTAACATAGCATCTGCAGCTGAGGAAGCTATTCCAGGCTTAGAATAAAAATAAGAAAGGGTGTACAGGTGACATAATCATAAAAGAAAATCTCTCTATTGTCAGTGCCTGCTGATAATTGGTTACTGGCCTGGTTATAAGAGCCAAGAAGGTAAGCCCATACTCAGGAACGTAATTAAAATCCTCTTAATATAGGCAGAATGCTGCTTTTGTTGATTTACTTGTCACTATAACTATAAATCAAAAATCTGACCTAAAGTGTTAATCCTAAAAAGAGATGAATGGTTTCTGCCAGTTCCTCAAATCCTATTGAATTCCTTCAAACTACCATCATAACTTCAGTCTTAGACAGATGGAATGACAGTCAGTTCACTCTCATCCAATCCCAGATCCCAGCAAGATAGTGAGCTAATCAATCAACCACATTAGCCGGGTCCAATGAGATAGAAATGTAAAGTTGTTTATCATCTCAACATTGATAAACATGCTCCCTCAGGAGGACTGAGAGAATATATCTCCCATTATAAAACATTTATGGCCAATAAGCAATTATCCTACATTTCCCTTTGAGTACTCTCTGAAAGACAAGAACAGAGCCACTTGAGTATGACTTAATCTATCTTTACCAAGATATATAATAGTATTAACACCTGGTGGCTAATGGTATCAATGGCAAATGATAGATCTGAAAGAACGATCACTTGATTTTTATCTGTTTTCAGGAGATCATTAACCAATTAAAGCAACATAGTTTGGGCCATATCCAGACCTAAAACCCAATCAGTCAAAGTCAAGGAAATCTGAATATTCCAGATATAGCAAAAGGTGATTCAATACCAGGCTCTTCCTAATCTTCCTTCAGAAAGGAAGATTACAGAAACACAGCGAAGAGAGAGTTTCTTGAGCAAGGGCCTAACAACTGTGTCTTTAAAAGAAGTCATGAACATTTCCTTCAAAGCTTAGGGATTGAAAATCTCTTCATTTTACTCCCTATCTCCACTGGGCCAACTGGATAGTAATACAGAGGTCAGGACAGCATGTCAGGCCAAGGACAAGTGCTAATAACCTTACACCATGTACAGTCTCAGGCAAAAATATATTTCATTAACATAACAATGCTTTCCAATCTCTCTTACATTATAAACAATAATCAACACAGTCAAAAGTGGGGGCCCAGTCAAGCTTTTCAGGCAGAGAGTGGGACCAGATGCACTGGAATTTTTCTGGCTGGCAGGGTGCCACTTTGAAGAGTTTGTTTCTTTTTCTTTGTTCCCTTAATTTTTTTAATGTTACATTTGTTTTCTTCCATAAACTCTCTCTAGCCCAATGCCTTTCCATAGGTTAAAAGATACATCCTGTATTCCCCTCCTACATCCCTCCCCAAACTGTTTCTTGTAATAAGAGATAAGTAATAAAAGTGGACAGATTTCAAATATAGTGATCCCTAACATCCTTTCCTCCCTTAAATATATAAATAGCTACTTTCTGGAGTATTCTGTAAAACCCTGAAAAAAAATACAATAAAATAGTTCTCTGTAGCTTAGTGATCTCAAACTTACATGCTCAAGAAAGACTCAACTAAAATAGTTCTTGTAAATGTCAAAGGTTAAGGATTTACAGAAATCATGTTTGAGGATTAGTCCTGCTTGATTGGAGCTTTCTCTTTAGCTGTGTGGAACTTGTCTACAGCTGTAGGAACATTAATAGATCCAGGAAAGAAAATATACTTTCTTGAATGTATTCACTGCATCATGTTGGATTGTGCCTCTTCTTTCTTTTTGCCACTTCTGTTAACTGGATGTATTGATCTGAGGTGAAGTGATCTTGGAAAATATACAAACTAGTGTGTAGAGATACATTTTATTGGCCTTTAACCTTTGTGATTTTATCAATTTGTCAACAGCAAGGCCATGTTGGATCTTTTGGTATTGTACCTCATAAGCCAAAGTAATTCTAAACCAAATATTTACATTTTCACATTTTGGCAAGCTTTGAAGGCTTTAAAATTTTTAAATTTATTTTACAAGCTCTTTTTTTCCAGAGGCATAAAAGATTCTAATACAGATTTTTCACACACATTTTGTTACAAGGGTGTTCAAAATGTAATATTGCTCACAGTAGAGTATAGAATTAGGTGCATAACTACAGGAAAAGCAATAAATTGTCTCTTGGAGGAAGTAGCTGAAGGATGGAGAAAAGCTAACAAGTTGCATGGAAAGCCAACTGACAACACAATCTGATTTTAATGTTCAATGTGTCATCCTACTGTTGTGCTTCACCAGCAAATGATAGTACCAGAACTAGGTCCTAAATAAACTCCCCCCTACTCTCTTTTTCTGAACAACCCCTTGGCTGTGGCAAATATTTTGTAAGGAGACTGAAGCAGCTACATGAAAGAGGAGAACAAAACTCATGATCTTTCCTTTTCTCCCTGATTCACACCTAGTGCAAGAGGCACCACAGTGCAACCAGATGTACTACACCTGAAAGCAGGTGTGTCTTGGCAAGATGGGGATGTGACCAGTGCTCTTCCCTGCACACCTTTCAGAGCCACTGTGGTAGGGAGTGCAAGAGCCTCTTCTAATCATGCTCTGCTAAGTGGCCCGGGGAAGTTAGTACCATGCATTCATAATAACTCCAGCAACTGCTACTTGGGCACCACACTTCTGCATAACTCTTCAACTCCCTGGCAATACAGACCTGGTTTTAATGATAACAATAAAGTCTTTTATGGGCACTAAGATGAAAGATACATGTAGAAAAAGATCTAATTACATACTTTGTAACAGTAGAATTCTGAGGAGACTCTCTCTCAGAATTTCTGACCCTTACCAGAGAAAGAAGAAGTTAAGCACTCAGACATTAGTGATCTCTCACTCAGAATTAATATGACATTAACTCTAGCCACCTCACAATAGTGATTCTGCATTCATCACCTCTGAGCTGGACTAATGGTACTCAATCAGTCTGGAGCTGAAGGCAAAGACTCCAAGAAAGATGCAGCTTTTCCACTACATGGTGGCCTACCTCCCAAGAGGTCATGTTGAAAAGAGCAGACCAGCTAACATCAGTTCTCCACAACTTTCATTGAGTTCCTGTTT
Organism: Sternotherus odoratus; assembly: GCA_032164245.1. Lineage (NCBI taxonomy): Eukaryota > Metazoa > Chordata > Testudines > Kinosternidae > Sternotherus > Sternotherus odoratus. Next base: position 36,746,652 of record JAVMKO010000004.1, read on the forward strand.
ATTATCTGATCTTTTTCATGGTGGTGGTCCTGATCTTTAAGAATCTTTTTGGACTGTCTTAGGAACCACTCCGTTTTCAATGCTGTGCTGTATTTACTATGATTATCTTGCATACTATGACTGAGAGAGACTAAGGAGACAATAGCAAGAATCTTATCAGCTCATGGTCCCAAACTGTGGGACTACCTATCACTGGAAATCAGGATAAACCCAAGCCTTGATAAATTCTAGAAATGATGCAAAACTCACCTTCTCATGAAGGCTTTTCACAAAGAATTAAGCAGAAGAAAAACCTGGCTTCCATCATATGAAGCACTATAATTTATAAGTAGGAAATGAGAATGGCAGAGGATATGGTCCTCAAACCAGATTTACACCATTTACTTAAATGGAGCTGTGTTTGGAGTAAAGGAAGCATTGTATCATGTGATTCAATAACTGTGCAAAAGCAGCTAGATTTTTGATGAGGAGTGTTCACGTTTTTTGTTTGTTTGTTTGTTTGTTATTCACAACACACCCAACATCCTAGGTTGGATGAGATCCTGTATGTTCTATTATTTTTAATTTTTCATATAGATTTGTAATGAGGAAGAATAAAACTGGTGGGTGCAAGAGTATTCACTATTGCAACTGCTAGTAAAATGTGTCAAAAAAAAAAGATTTTCTGACATTGCAAGAGCCCTGGCTGAGTGGAAAAAGTTGTTATCTGAAGTATCTAGAGCTGACAGTAAAGAATCGTTTTCCTTTATACAAAAATTAAGTTCATTTTCATCTTTTTGGGGGGAGGAGGAGATAGACTGACAGCAACATCATTCCACATTAACAGCATGCTTTAGTTCCTTGCTACTTTACAAGGCAGGACAGTTGCTATAGCTGACAACAGACTGTGAAGCAGTTCATAATTTCAGTTCATTCACAGGATTCAGAAGATCATTGTGTCCTTAGAACCAGAAAAGTTAGTATCCGTTTTTTTCATGGAACAAATAATTGATTCCAGGCCAGCCGTTTGGGACTCCAACGCCCAAAAGTCACCTTGATCCCTAGCAGCCGAGGTATGGAGGACTTTAGGACCAGGGGAAGTCCGGGGGGAAGCAGGAGAATTGAACAGCTCCCACCTGCTCGGTTTGAATTGCCTTCAAACTTTCATCAGCGGATTAAAAGTTTGCCTTAGAGGTTAGAGCAGTAGCTTCAGCAGCAAGTGATTCTCTCCTTCAAGTAGGCACAGGGCCCTTCTTCGAAACATTCAGGAAAGCTCTTGAGTGAGTGCTAGTATCTGCAGGCATCGGCTTTTGGGGAAAGGAGGAGAGATTCCTCTGCTCTCTGGAGGCAGAAGCTGTACAGAAGAATTGCTCGGAGGGAACATTCAATCCTTTCTCTCTGCTTCTTCTGAAATGACAAGCTTGCTCCTTGCTCTGAAATAGCCAACCCACCCCGAGGCAGGCAGTCATGCAGCTGGTCACTAGCACTCGGGGAGAGGGGCTTGTTTAAACACGGGCGGGCAGTCCTGTGTCTGCAATGAAGTGGCCTCTCCTGTTCAGCATGTTCAGCGTTGGCAGGTACAGCATCCCGAGACCTGTCACCAGGAATCTGGAAGATCTGGACTCAGTGCAAAGTATCCTACTGCACAGGTTAGTGTGAGGGGGAGGGGATCTGAGGGAACTCACAGACCCTCTCTTTCCCATCAGGCACTCAGTTCAGACTGGTGAAGAACTGTTTCTTGTTTTGTTTTTTAATGTACAGTACCTGAAAGGCATCGGCAATTCTTATTTTCCACTTCTTTCTAGCAGCTGCTTCCTCTGAGACAGGAGCAGCCGGACCTGAAGTCCCCTCTACATACACGGGCAATAGGATCTCCTGTAATTCCACTAATATGCTATGGTAAAGGGAACTTCTCCAACCCCAGCTCTCTAGGCACCCCAAAAAAAGGTGTATTGCTAACCTAAAAAAAAAACCAACCTGGCAGGGCTAAGAACTACCGTGTGACACCCTCAGCTACTGAGCAATGAGCTTCGGTTACAGAGAAATGTAAAGAAAGAGATCATGTCTCACTGCGCTCGTTGCTTAATTTACAGACCCTGCTCCTGTGCATGACACGCTGTGACTGTGCTGTTAACAGACACATGATACTTACAAGAGGTTCAGAGCAGGAATTACTACCGCTCTCGGAACAAGGAAAAAAATAAAACTGGAAGACGCAGTTATTAACTTTCCGCTTTCTCCGGGCGGATGATCAGTGGGCAGAGAGTCTTTTGTTGTTCGGGCAGGAAATGAGAATGTGCTGGTTCCCCCCCCCCCCCCCTTTTTTCTGATATTCAGTCGAGAGTCGGGAAATGTTTAATGTCTGACATACAAAAGAAACATGCTCGATAAGAACCCCAGACTTTCAAAGCATTATAGGAGCTGTGCGATTCGGAAGCATGGGGGTTAAATGGATTGGATGGAGAGACTATTAAGCCGAGGCTGTTTGTGTGGGGGATAACCAAGAGGATGGGAAGAATATTTACCTCTTTAGTGCTAAGACTAAATAAAAGGGCTGGCTGATTTTAGGATCATTAATAGTTCTCTTGTTTAGCTCCCTGTTTTAGGGGTCCTGGCATTTCCTGTAGTCGCCACATAGAGAGGGAAGGAACGCTGTATTGATATACTTTGTAAGGGTACTATAAAAATCTAAGCAATACATTTCGAGGGGGTTCGGGGCAGTATACAAGCTGTATTGTAGAAATGTTGGGGGGAGAAGAGGACAAGCGGAATCACATGATCATCTTGAATGTTCCTGCTTTTTAAAAAATAGCACAAAGCTCTGCCAGATGGGAAATCGTCTGCACCTTTAAAGTGAGAGTGCAGGAGAAACGCTGAAAATAAATTGCTTTTTTTCCCCTTTCCCTGCCCCCGCTCTCACCATCCCTAACATGCAATTTTCCAGTTTTCCCCAAAGAAGCACTCACAATGAGACCTTATCAAAAGGGCCAGTAAAGAAAGGACACTAAAAAGAGATCCCAAAGACAATTTCCCAGCACTAATTAGAAAAGGCTCATGACTAAACCACGAGTCACAATACGAAAATGATTCTATTGAGCAGTATTTAATACAAGCTCATAAGTAGCCTGTGTCTAGTGGAGCATCTGTTTCTCAAAACACACTTTCTGCTAAATGACTTTATTTGCTATTGTAAATGACACTGTCATGTCAGTGCCAGCTCCAAATAGATATAGCTCTACTGAAACCTAATGAACACAGCAGCTCTGTTGCCCAAAAGACAAATCTATGCAACTGAAAAAAGTTTAAAATCAGTATCCACAAAATTGTAGCTATGAAAATAGACAAATACTACCCTGGAAATAAGTAGATAGGGAATTCTGGAATAGACCTGCCCTCATATCGCGTTGTGAAGCAACTTTATCTGAATTACAGATAAATGCTCCCATATGTGACTGGGGACCCTCTGGAAATCTGAACAGTATGGATGCATTTGTCAGTGACTGTAAAGCTGAGTGGGTGTTGTGGCTTTTGTTAAGCCACAGTAGCAAAATGCTGCCCAGTAGTATTTCTTATTTTAATTTACTTTCCATGCACTGGAGTACTTTGTGCTTAACCTATACGCCATATTTAAGTGATCCTAATAAAGCCTGTGGAATTATCAAAAAAGCAAGTTATAGAAAAATCTGATTTCAAATTATTACTATTTTAAATGTTAAGAGGCAGTGGTTGCTGGAAATTAAAGTAGTTGGTGACTCTATAAAAATACTCCCCTGAAGGAGTCACTTGGTTGGTGTGGTCTTCCTGATATTTTTTTTCCCATGTGTCTTCCAATATTTTGTTGTTATCTTTTACTGCACTGACACCAATGACAGAAGAAATGGAAGGGGGGGGGGAGGGAAGTGAAACCTGCATTTACTTATTTTATATGTGATATTTGCAAACCTGAAGGCTTTTCCCTCGGAGTTTCTATTATTTTCTGTCACAAAAGTAGCCTTCACTATCAGGCTTAATTTAAATACACTAATTTAAAATGAACACAGTTTCCTTGTTAAATTCACCTTGCCTTTCAGTAAACTGTTCCCACATAATACTAGCAGGAAAGTCATGAACAAAAGGTTTTATGATGCTTGTTTGTCTTTATAAAATATTAAGTCCAAGCCATCCACCCTTCAAAAGCAAGCTTTTTTCCTGCTTGTATTTAACCTTACATTTTTTCATATTTATACATCTTCCCTTCCTCTTTTGCTGAAGATGTCCCTTGGAGAACACAAAAGTACCCCTACATTGAAAGGGCCAGAGTAGTGACTCTTTAACAAAAGGGGGGTGGAGAGGTTCTTCCAACTTTGTTTCAGGTACTTGAGCAAAATAGGAGTTAACAAAAAACAAACAAAATCACTTTCAGTCCTACATGGCGGGAAATTCAGCCACACCAAAGACCCAGACCTAAGTCTTGTCTACACTAGCCAAAGAAAACATGCTGGCATCTTGCTAGCAAATTATGTTTAATCATGGTTCCTAGATAAGGTGTTAAGATTGGGCCTATTGACACAACAAGACCAGATTGTGCTAGAAGAGAGTGCAGGCACTTCCATATTTATAAAAGCAAAACAATCATCCTTTATCCTTCTACCACAAAAGAGGACACATTTTCTGCAAATGCCAGACTTTCCTTTTGCAACTTCCCATTGGAAAAGCCAATTACCAATGAATAATAGTGGGGGAAAATAATAAAAGCAATAGTTTTTAATTTTTAATTTAGTCAATAACTATCTCTATTTTCATTTATATAAACCAGTTGTCTAAGAGGAGATAGCTATTATTTCAGAGCTAGCTGCCTGTGGCAGAACTCTTGCCATCTGTGTGTTGTTACTGCAGGAAGCATTGGAGAGAAGGTTTACTAGACTTCCAAGTCAAGAGTATCCAGTTAATCATGTTAAATATAAAGGGTCTTCCATATGAATGATTATTTCAAAGCTGCTTATAATTTTTCTGTATAGGGAATGGTGGCAGGGTTTTTCCCTTCTACAGAGCTCTTATGGGAAATTCTGAATTTATTCAAATAACATCATGCTGTGAGAGACAGTGCCTTTCCTTGGTTGTTTCTACAGCAGCAAAAATCATAAATGTTTCAGATAACAAACTTGGGAGATTTGCCACCACTGCTTTCAGTACACCAATATTCTATGTTGTTTTGCTTTCTAATACGGTTATCCCTATAAAACAGCAGTACCTGGGCTTTTTTTTTTTTTTTTTTTGCTTGGGGGGGGGGGGTAAGCCTATACTTCTCACTTGTTGAATTAACAACTGGAAACAATTAATCAACCCTTGAACTCAGGGAAATTTAACATAATGGGACCATCTGGCATAGACTATCACTTCTCAGCAGAGACATTTTCATGTGCTGTTCACTGTATTAAAGGCACTAGGAAACATAAATGGAATTAAACAGGGAGGGATTGAATATCTCCCCTCTCTCCGTCTCTTTATTAAAAATCCTGATTTCTTGTGTAATAGTCTATTTAGAAAATCACCAGACAGTGGGTAATTTGGAGGAGCTCATGTCTCCTGTTAATCCAAACAGTTTTGTTTTGAGGTGATTTGCTTGAGAAGTTGGAGTGAGGGGGTTTCCCCTCCTGCTTCTCTGGAAGTAATAAAAGAAGGCAAGTCAGAGTATATCTTGCCTTTATGCCATGCCTTAAAATAACCTATAGTGCTAGTCTAAAATAGAAGTTATAGGTCTCAATTTGTTTAAGAATTCTCTACCATTAGGACTGGTATACTTTGAGTGAAATTATGTGACCCCTAAGAAAAGAAAAACTTAAACTGTGCCTCTCAGTTCCTATCCTGAAGCTGAACGTAACAGTTGGGGTTATTTTGTACTACTACTGTTTTCTTAATTTTCTCTTAATTTTCTTCCATAAGATGATATATACATGTATCCTTCCCCATATGTGGATGGACTTGTATGACTAAGCCCATATACTTGCATCCAGTAGATAAACTTTTACTTTTAGGAGCAAAAGCACAAGTCTTGCCTAGAGCCTGTTTCAGAAGGACCACAAAATTATAGTCTGAGATTTCTGTAACAGTTACAGTTGAAAAGTTAGTTGTGTAGCTAAGAAGGACGTGTCTAAAGTACTCCTTTGTCTGTTAATTCACTTGGAATCCCCTATTCACTAGTTAACATTTTCTGTGAGACTGTCTCAAGTACAGAAGTTTCACACTAGAATCTTACACCTACAGCAATAAGCTCTGGCAGTGTAACATCTAGAGCTTCAGAACACAGATTAATTCCATAGTTTTGGAAATGTTCCAACAAGTATTTTCCATCCCGTTCTGTATGCACTCCAACATCTTGTGTTTATTGACTGCAGCTCCGCATCCAGCATAGGTTTTCATTGAACAGCCTACTGTGACACCCAGTTTTTGAGTTGATAGAACCCTGTTGGTGTTAATTTTTTCCTCCCATGTGTATTATTCTGCATTTGTTAACACTGAATTTTATTTACCAATGTGTTGCTCATTTATATCTCTGAAGTTCTTCATTCCCCTGTGGTTTAGACTAACCTAAATAACTTTGTGTCATCTACGAACTTGCTCCCTCACTACTCACCCACCTTTAGATCATTTAATAAATGAATGAAACCTTGAGGCACTCTGCTATTAGGTTTGTTTGTTTGTTTGTTTTGCTAGCACATTTTAAGTATAGTGTAGTGGCACACAGTTTTTAACATGTGCTAAACTAGTCAGTTCGAAGCCTGGGATTTCCCCAAATCTTCAACTCAGCCAATTTAGCAGGTTAAAGGCCGTAGTTTCATCTACGTGTCTTAAATTCTAATCTAGGTAAGACCATAACGAAAAACTACCATGAACCAACGAAAGCCCCTGGCAAAGGTTAAACTGCTGCTGTTTTAACCTTTGTAAGCTTTAACCTTGTAGTTTGTTGTAGACCCGAACCATGTTTACAGCTAACCATATCAGTAATCAGAAGGGTAGCCCTGTTTGTCTGTATCCACAAAAACAATGAGAGTCCGGTGGCACCTTAAAGACTAACAGATTTATTTGGGCATAAACTTTTGTGGGTAAAAAAACCTCCACATACCAGTAATGTGTTACAAACACAATTCAATGCTGTAGTGTTGATAGAGCTTTAAAGTATATTATTAACTAGTAATTGCATTAGGTTTGAATTGAAAAGAATTTCAGGTTTCTAACTTCTGCTTCTTTTTTATTATTATTACTGGAACAAGATCTATGATCTGAGAGAGGTTTAGAGTTCCTTAAAAAATGAGCTGGATCCCAAAAGTTTGAAAATTACTACAAGCCACATGATCTTCCCAACCTGACCATTTTTTCATTTTTGTTTGTTTTTGAAAACTATAATTTCACATGAAGCAATTAGTAAAATTAAAGCTGATTCCATGTAAACATTTGCTTCTGTTGGGTCAATAATATTGATGTATTATTATGTGCCTTCTAGCACTAAGCAAGTTTATCCCAAATATTGGTTGTATTTGAACACTTGTTTGCTTTTTGGGAGAGCAGGTGTAAGGGGGAATCACTACTGGAAATAAGCCCAGAAATTTAAGTTCAGTTCTGGAGCAGGGAGTGGGGCCTGGTGGATAGAAAGTGAGCAGAGACTCAAACGCCTAGGTTGTGTTCTTGACTCTGTCACTAGTTCTGTTGGGTGACTCTAGGCAAACTCTCTACCTTTCCTTTCCCTACCAGTAAAGGAGGATAACAATACTGATTCTTTTTCGTCAGTCACTCTCTTAGCGCTTTGCAAAAGCCTTGGGTTAGAGCTAGGGCTTAGTATTATGGTGTCAAATACACCTAAGCCCTGAGTCTACTCTTTTCACTGCTGGTGCCAGGGTCCATCTCACGCTTTTCTGCCTGATCCCTCGCAAAGGAAGGCGCAGTCCGCCGTTCTGGCTGAGAGGTGGGCTGGGGAGGGATGGGAACCGGTACCCTCGCCCTGCCATGAGGCCACAGGTGCCGGGGTTGTGTCTGTCGCTCCGCGGCTCTCCTGAGCGCAGAGCGCTGGCGGGAGCGCTCCGGGACTGAGGCTGGGCCGGAGCCCGCGCCTAGCGGGGAGTCCACCGCGCTGTTCCGCGGGCCCGGGCCCTGTGTCCCCTGCGGGACGGGGAGCGGGGGGGGAGAGAAGTCAGAGCCCGAACCCGCCGGCGCTACCCGGCCGCTGCTGCAGCAGGACCTGCCTAGCCGCCAGCGGCCTCCCTTGCTAAACAGCGCTTCTCCCGTCTCCATGGCACCCGGCCGGCGGCACCAATAGAAGGACGGGGCGGGCATCACGTGTCTCCCTCGTCTTTCCGGGGCTTGGTGTCATGGCGGCTGGGGGCCGCTGGGCTCCCTAGTGGTGCCCCTCTCCCCCCCCCCCCGGTCCCGGGCATGGAAGAGTCGCTGTCCCTCGAGATGCCCCGGGGGCGGGAGCCGGCGCTGCGACAGGAGGAAGAAGCCGCTACGGGCTGCGGCGACGACAGCAGCGAGATCGGCTCCTGCTCTGCATCGTTCTCCGGGGGCTCTGAGTAAGGAGAGGGCGCCCCCGCCCCTGTGGGCCGGGGGCAGAGAGTCACCGTGTCCTCTGACCCTCGCTACCGGGAGGGAGGGACCCAGGTCTGGCCAGGGTGCTCCTGGAGACAGGCGCTGCAGCCTTCGCACCCAGGGGCTGGTTTCCAGGGTGCCAGGTATGAAAGCCCATCTCGGCATCCTGGGGCTCCTGCCACGCGGCTCCATGCAGGAGAGCTTGGGTGTCAGGCTCCCCTTTCCACTCTTCAGTCGTGAGAACTCGGGCAAACGGCTTCACTCTGTGCTTCTGTTTCCCACGGTAGAAAAGGGGTAGGAAGGTCTACCTGCACTGCTGTCCTGTCCGGAAGTGCTTTGAAGCTGAAGGTGGTGTAAAAGGGGAAACGGTCTCAGGACAGTTTCAGCCCTTATATTTGAGTCAATGTAGAGAGGTTCAGTTAGTCAATCTGTTAGTCCCACACTGACAATACAATTGATACAAGTGCTTCTAGTGCAGATATACATCATAAGCACAAGGAGCCAAGTGTGCACACACACACACAAGTGATTTAATAACTGTGGTGGCTGTATGCTGACATAAGTTAGGGCAACATAGATTTGTAATGTAGACATGGCCTGCATCTAGCCTATCGTGCCAGAGATGTCCCAGTACAGTTCCATAGTGTAAATGTGGCTTGAGTTTTCTGTAGCTCCTTGCTATGTTTGGTGGAATGAGTAAGGGCCTCAACCCACAAAAGTAGCAAACACCTTGAAATATACAAAAAGCTGTTACTTCTGCACTGCTAACCTGCTGCCTGATCCTTTCACTGGCATTAGAATCCTGAAATAGCCTTGCTTCTGTTGTAGAATCAAAAGGAAGGTTAGACTACTCCAGCCTCTGTTGTAGTGACTATTTTATCTTAAGGCTGGAATAACAGCCTCAGAGTAGCTCTGCTACTACAGTATGGTCTGGAAATATGTGCAGGATTTCTTCTTTTCCAGAAACATCAGTAAATTTCACAGTTAACACTCTAATGAGATGCATAGAAGCAGTCTACTTCTTCTGGAGGCAAATCCTGTTCCCTGCAGGTGAACATCTTCTAAGCTTAAAATACTGCATGAGCACAGCTTCGCTGGTGCAGTTGTGCCCTGGTAGCGCTTTAATGAAGGCAACCTGTGGCCTGCGTGCAATCCCACCACTGCTCTAAAACAGTCAGAGTGAGCCTCTCCCATCAGTTTAGTTAATCCACCTCCCGAGAGGCCACCTCAGAGTCTGGGAGCCAGAGCTCATGGCTTGGTGGCAATCAGCCTGGAAGCCCTAAGAGCCTTTTTCAAGCTGAAGTTCTTGGGGCTTCCAGGCTCCCTCTGCAGAGCCGGAGCTCCCCAGCTGCTCAGCATGGATCCTGAAAGCACTTGGTACTGGTCTCCCCAACAGCCCACCAGGAAAGCTGGCAGAAAACCACACAGGGTTCTGACCGAAACCGTGCTTGTTTCATAAGATGTTTGTCAGAAACAGCACATTTCCATAAAACATTTCAACAAATTAATATTTTCTGCCAAAAACCTGTTTCATCAGAAAATTACATGCCCGCTGTAGTTGCCATATTTTGGTTGTAATTCATATGTATTAAAAACCTATTAGGCCCTCTTTTATCCTTTCTCCATTTGTCATTGTGTGGTTGAAATTCTGTTAGAACTTTAATCTGTTAGTATAGATTTCTTTTTGTTTAGAAAATAACAAATGTGTGTGGCTATAGTAGTTCTAGATTTGGTTTCAGCAGAGGGAAAAGAGAACAATTGGTGAAGATAAGATTAGTTTTTGCAAAGTATCATGTGGACTAATGGAAGGAGGTTGAGTACTTCTCTATGTTGCATCAATGATCTATGTACTTAATTTGTAATTTTATAATCTATTTTTAAAAGCAGTCATTTCTGTCTGCCTCTGTTTTGAAATCTTTTGTTTGGCTGTAAGATCAGAGCACAGATTATACATCCATCCATTCTAGTACATCTTCATTCACATTTTTACAAAGAAACCTGCCCAGATGTTTTGTAGCTGACTCTGAAAGCGCAGCAATGCTAGTTGGATGTAATTCATAGGTTTCAAAGAGTAAATCTGTATGAAAACTGATATCCTACCCTAATCAGTATATTGTCCCAACTACTTCAGTGTCAAAATCCCCACTAATGAACCAAGGTCATTCATGTTCATGCCTACTTCTCTAACATTTCTTTTCTTGAGGCCATATTGTACTGAGGCAGAATGGCTTCTGATGTTCAACTTGTACAGTTTCTTAAATCTTTACTCGTGAAGGAAGAGCCTTAGTGGATGGTGAGGCTGTGTAGGCAGTGTGGCCCCACCATCTTTCAGATCCATGGGGAAAGAAACTCTCAGGCCTGTACAAATTTGATCCCTCTGTACTGCTGCTCTGGTTGCTCCTCCCTCCCCAGCTGCAGTGCTCCTATGGAAGCTGGGGGGGATGAGAGTGGGAAAGACATGGAGACTCAGTTAATTTTTCTCCCAAGCAGCATGAACTTGTGTGCAGATGTTTGTTTGCACAGCATTTTCCATCTGCAGTCCGAATGACTCCTCCTGCCAACAAGTTATTTATATTATCTTAGAAATTAGGTAGGGGCTAGTACCCCATTATGATAGATGCTGTACAAACACAGAAAAATGTATTTCCCTGCTTCCAAGATGTTACAATAAGGACTTATCTACACTAGCACTTTACAGCACTGCAACTTTATCACTTGGGGGTGTGAAAAAACACCCCATTGAGTGCATCAAGTTTCAGCTCTGTAAAACACCAGTGTAAACAGTGAACCAGTGGTGGGAGCTACGCCTCTTGTGGAGGTGGGTTTTTTATAGCACTGGGAGACAGCTACACAAGCCACGTTACAGCACTGCCAATGCAGACTAGCCCTAAGTAACCAAAACTCTGGATCTCTCTCATAAGGGCTCTCCTGGGGTCTCAGGAAGGAAAAACAGTATCATGGAGTTCCTTCATAAACATTCTATCAGAAATCTGTCCAGTTGGAGTCACCTCAGTTGTCTCTTAGACCTTCAGTTATATAGCTGACTGTATATAATGTGCATTACTCACTTATATGGAAACCTACATTACCAGAAAAGTACTCTTCGTTTAGACTGACTATGGAACTAATATTTTACTGTTATCAGTTCTAAATGGAAGCTTATTTTATTGACACTTAAAAATGACCCCAGTTGGAATAGGAAAGGGAGGTAGAAACCCTCTGATAAACAAAGCATTAATAGTCTGTTATCTTTTATTGCTAAAATATACTAACTCAGTTTTTATTTTTATGCTGTTCATAAATGCCATCAATACAACTTGTCTTGGCTTAAGGGAGAAAAACATGGGAGAGAATAGACAGGATGCCATTCTTGTTTGGCTTTAAAATGGTTACTTATTCAGCTGTGGCTGTGAAAGGAATGGTTCAATGAAATTGGCTTCTGTGAATGATGCTTTTGCAATGGATGAATAGTAAAACAGTATAAAAAGCTACTTCGAACTCTAGAAGGGCATTTATGGTTCCCCTCCTATTTCTCTCCTCCCCCCCCCCCCCCAGTCTCTATCTGATCTAAAGTAACAAGGCCATATAATTTCAAGAGGCAGACTTTTTCTCGCCCCCTCCCTGAAGTAAACAAATGTAGCTGGAATTGCTGTCTTCCTTGTCTGCATTAGCATTCAATTGTTTCTCTCTCTCTCTCTCTCTCTCAGCGACCTTGAGCCTGAATGGTTGGACAGTGTGCAGAAAAATGGGGAATTATTTTATCTAGAACTGAGTGAAGATGAAGAAGAAACTCTTCTTCAAGACAGCTCTTCGGAGGTGCCTGCAGTGAATCATGTCAGGTTCCGTGAAAATGAAGCTGAAGTAATTCAAGAGGGATCACGAAAAGACAGAAAGTATGAACCCAGGCTGAAAAAAATCACCAAACTTTTAAAAAAGAAAAGTAAGAAAGGAACTGGTGGTAGTGATGGACAGCCTTCCGGCCCAACCTCCATACTGAAACACCAGTCCACTCCGAAGGTGGGAGTCATAGTCCAGCAACGGTATAAAGATGTTTGTGTTTATGTAAATCCAAAAAGACTCCCCAGTGCTGGAGGGGGAGGAAAAGTCAAGCTTCTGGAGGCATTGATAGGGATTGTTCATCAGTCTTCATGGAGCAGCAGAAGAGCTGAAAAGCAAGGAGAACAAGACAGAAGCAACAAAGGGATCAATGAAGAGAAGCTTGTAGTTCATGGCTTGGTCCCAGGCAGCTCAGCCATAAAAACAGGTCAAATCTTGATTGGTAAGTAACCCAGTGAACATGGACATGTGATTGCTCCCATTAGAATCAATGCAGATATTTAATTTACTCTTCAAACTGCAGCAAAATCTAGACTAACAAGCATTTTCAGCAGACATCAAAGATAATTTAAATATTTCTGAGGTTTTAAATATATTTGAGCTGGTCAGCTCATAACTCTGAGGTACTGATGTAACTGGAATTTAGTTGAACACAAACCAGCATATATAACCTATTTTTATTAAACAAAACAATCATATGTTTTGGATACATAAACTTCTCTTAGCTGTAAATGTGAATCACATTTTGATATCTTTTATAATTTATAAGATTTATTTATATTCACATATTTTATATTAAATTCAGATTTTTGTTTTAAACAGGTTTATCTTCTAAAAGGAAAACACTAATTTGAAATAAAAAAATTGAATTTAAATGAAAAAATCCAATGTTTATTTTTTAAAAAAATATTCACACTGTGCTATAGGCATATAGGCTATTCATACATTCCTTGCTTATTAGCAATAATGTATCTGTGCTTCTGGTGTGCTGAGGCAGTTTTCTGTTGAGTCTTGGATCACTGGGGGCAACTAATGCAACTCTCTAGGCTAGACATGGGCAAACTTTTTGGCCGGAGGGCCACATTGGGTTTGGAAAATTGTACAGCGGGCCTGGTAGGGAAGGCCATTCCTCCCCAAACAGCCTGGGCCCCGCCCCCATCCAATCCCCTTCCACGTCCCACTCCCTAACTGCCCCCCTCAGAACCCTGATCCATCCAATTCCGCCCCCCCCCCCGCTCCTTGTCTCCTGACTCCTCCCATAGACCCCCCACCCCTATGTAAGCCCCCCTGCTCCTTGTCCCCTGATTGCCCCGGCCCCTATTCATCCCTCCGTGCCTGACAGATCCTCAGGACTCCCACACCTATCCAGCTCCCCTGTCCTCTGACCACCCCAGAACCTCCGGCCCCCTCACCATGCCGCTCAGAGCAGCATGTCCGGGAGGAGCCGCGGGCCAGAGCACTACCCATGCAGCGCGCTGAGGCTGCAGAGAAGGGGCCAGGGGGAGCCTCCATGGCTGGGAGCTCAGGGGCTGGGTAGGAGGGGCCGGATGTGGCCCATGGGCTGTAGTTTGCCCACCCCTGCTCTAGGCAGTTGAAGTCTGTTGGAGTACCATGGTTGGAGGGGGCAGGGCAGGCAAGGCAAGTGGGCCTGCATGTACCAGTTCTGATTGGGTTCAAGAGAAGCAGCAAACAAAGGGTCAGCTTGAGCTGATTCAGAGTGTGAGGCACTGTGGAAAAAAGAACTGATAAACTGGTGTATGGACCTACGAGTATTCCATGCAGACAAGCGGTGCCTGGTGAAATTAGCCTGCATGTCGATTTTTGGTTTTGTAATGTTTTTTCTCTGTAATGTTTTTGTTCTAAATAAATGTACTGTGGTCTTTGGAAATTGGTCACTGGTAAACCTGTCATAGTTCCTGGTAGATAGTAGAACTGCAGGTGCTGGACTAGAGTAAGACTTGCTTGGAGAAGCACTGTAACTAGTGTTTCTGTTCCGACGAAGTGGGTATTCGCCCACGAAAGCTTATGCTTCAATACTTTAGTTAGTCATTAAGGTGCCATAGGACTCTTTGTTACCTCCACTGTAACTAGGGTTCCCAATTTTCATTGGCTGTATTCCTGGAGGTTTCATCACATGACTTAATCTTTAATTAAATCTTTTATCCTTGGAGACCCCAGGACCATTCTGAATGGTTGGCAACCCTCACTGTAACTTGCAAGGAAATTACAGCCTAAATCCACAGTCTGGAGGGAGAGGGACATGAATTCCCACTCTGAAAAAGGTGATGGCTAAAGGCCTGAGATCTGAGGAGGAGTGCCTTCAAGGAGACTACAAAGAGATCAGAGATGCAGTTATCCCCTTATATGAAACAAAAACCTTTTATATCAGGACTGTCTATAAAACTGGGACATCTGGTCACACTAGTCCTCAGTTAAAGTAGTATTCTCTTCTCTCCTGATTTTGTCTACAAGAATGGGCATACAGGCAGATCATTATGAAAAGTACCAGGCCTAGGAGATGAGATTAACTCCTAAACTGTTTCAGTTTCTATGGCAGGTATAGCAGTATTTCATTTATTCTTAGCAGAGCTAAGGAGGCAGTAGCATGTTAAAAGGGTGTGGGGAAATGAAATCTTTTTGTTTTTAAATGGGGACAGTTACTTAAACCTCAGAGGTTGGTAGTTTATTACATGTCCTGAGCCACCATCATCCAATACAACCTTATTTTTACATGTTGGAAACAAAATACTTTAAAGCATACTGCCATCATTCAGTTTTGAACAGGGAAAATGTGCTACATCCTGTGCCAAGTGGCATAAAAAAGTATAATTTCCATATAAAAATACTCTAAATTATACATGTGCAGTGAACATTGGGTACTCTGAAATCTATATGTGGTATTTAGCATCAGGGATATTTTGCATAAACTAAATGCTTGGATTTTAATGCAGTTGGCAAAAGGGATGTACAATTAAATACCCAAACACTTAAAAAAAATTTTGTAAACCACTTTTAATTTAGTTTGTTCCAGTTAGAAACCCTTCTGGTTTAGCATTGCTGTATTGTATATCAGAAGGCAAGATAGCCAGACCTTTTGAGTGTACACGCAAACCCTGGTTAAAACCTGAAGTGCAGTTTAATTTTAGATACATACATGGCACTAATATGAAGAAAATAGGAACATACAAGTAGAAGAAAAAGCTTAAGATAAGATTCAAGAATCCTGCCCTGAATTGAGCAGTTCTTTATTAAAATGTACTTCAAGTTTAAGTTGATATAAATACTCACAAGAATTACTAGAATCAGAGAGGTAGCCGTGTTAGTCTGGAATAGCAGAGGTAACAAAGTCCTGTGGCACTTTAAAGACTAACTATAAAGTTTTGAAGCATAAGCTTTCGTGGGCTAATACCCACTTCGTCGGATGCAAGCAGTGGAAGTGTCCAGAGGCAGGTATAGAAAAGTAGGCAAGAACCAGGTGGGAGGTAACAAGGTTAGTCCAATTAGGCTGAACCAGCTTGTTCTCTCCAATCAAGGAGGGTGGGTTATTCTTCTAGCAGTTGAATGGGGGGGTCTGAACATGGAGAGAGGAGAAGCTATTTTTGTAATTAGCAAGCCATTGAAGGTCTTTGTTCAGTCCTAGATTGTTTGTGTTAAATTTGCAAATGAATTGTAGCTCTGCAGTTTCCCTTTGCAGTCTGGACTTGAAGTTTTTTTGCTGCAGTATGGTGACTTTTAAATCTGTAATTGTGTGTCCAGGCAGGTTGTCCGTTATTAAGCTAATCAAAGTGGTATGGTTCAGATTAACCAATGTTGCTAGAACTCTACTTCTCTCATCTCTTACCAATAAGGGCCTGCAGAACAATACACTACTTTACCTATATGCATTTGTTACTCTGTATAACATGGTGTCATCTTAACCTTGAGAACCAGCCATTAAATAACTCTTCCCTCTGAACATGGGCATTTTGAAGTGCTGTTCTTTGGCTATATTAGTAACAGTCTTGGGACACTTGGCATATCTAACTTAATTTTCTAATTTGATTTCTAAATCAGAACTAGATAGATTTTAGTTTTGTATCTGTGGCAGACAGAATACCTGATGATATAGTAATCTCAACAAGAATACAATCTCAGTTTGAGAAGCATGGTAGCTACTTTAATAGTTGTCAGCGTTTAATAATATTGCAGATCAATACTGCAAATTAAGCACTTATTTTACAGCAAAATGGGCTAACAAGAAAGGTGGACAAGACAGTTACTTTCTTAACATTTTTAATGGAAATTTTTGTTCATAGTTCCTTAATCAGTGCCTTCAGGTCTCTTGTCCAGTTAATTCTGAAATTTGTATCACTATATCTTAACACTTAAGATTGGAACATCTGTTTATTTGTGCACTACACATTTTAAAAATATCAAAGGTTGCATATGGAAGTCATATGTTTTCTTGCAATACTTAACCATGTAGATGGTCAGAATCATGGTTACATTTTATATTCTGAGAAGAAATACACTAGTTTTGGCACCAAAACTTTGCTATCTAATAGGCTTGTGTGTTTTCAAAAACAAAAATACTTTATCCAGGTCTGTTAAACTGTTTACTACAGTTTAAAGATGTTCTAAAACTAAATCTTTCTGTGTAGTGTGACAGTCCAGTTGAGTAGTCTTCGCTTGACCACTTGGCACATCAGGATCTCCAAGCGTTTTAAGCCTCCCTGTGTTTTAGCAGGCTGCATCCCTGTTTCTTTCCTTGTGCTCTGTCCGGCACATTTCCAGGGTACTACCCTGTTTCCCCGAAAGTAAGACATCCCCCGAAAATAAGACGTACTTCCAGTTTTGCCTCTCGCTGTAATATAATGTAATGTAATTTTGGGATCAAAAATTAATATAAGACACTGTCTTATTTTCGGGGAAACACGGTAACTCTGTTACTCCCTCATGGAAATGAAGCCCATCAAGTCACCTGTGTAGGCCCCCACTTCCAGCACCCCTAGGATACCCCCCTAGTTTATATAAACCCTTCTCCTAAAATCCCACCAAAGGTCTAATCGTTCTCGGCTGTGGATTTTCTCAAGAGGCACATGGTATCTGTAGCCCATAACAGACATTTTTGTTCTGTGACACTTTGCTCTTTATTTAATAACCTAGGAACTACACCCATCCATTTAAAAATAAAACACTACATGCATTTCCTCTCACCTTGGCAGTCTGGGGGGGGGGGGGGGGCAATTTGTGTTCAAGTATGTAGAGTCTACCCCTCTGTCTCATCCATCTCCTGCAGCAGCTTCTCTCATCTTAAGTTGATGAAAAGGGGCCAAAGAGAGAGGAATAGAGCAGTTTCTACCCTTTATAGCCTTCCTTTCTTGCCTGTCAGATGACTTCCTGGTAAGCCTCAACAGGTGACCACTGAGTCCTATTTGGTGACTTCATTGTCAGATCACCTCTTCCCTGACAAATCAGTTCTCCTGGCTGGGAGTCACTCTTGTCTACAGCTGTTACACTGCAGATCGAGCACTCAAATCAACAACCCTTTTTGGTTTGCCCTTTTGTCTCCAGGCTGGACTGAAATTCCAAAGCACACTTAAAGCAGCTAGCTTCCACACTAAAAATGGAATTTGCAGCTTGATAAGGATACCTACACAGTTCATAATCTCACACAGAATTCACTAATTGTAAAGATAGATCCCCAAATCATCACAGAGGTCTGTCATAGTTTACTATTCCAGACAGAATTCAAACAAACATATGTTTCATTGGCCAAAAATAGTTGTGGGGTTTTGTTCATGGTTGCTCTGAATGTTTTTTATTTTTCTGCTCAGAGTAACAAGCAGCTAAGCATATTGTGTTGATAATGACTCTTATTTCAGATCCTCTTTGCAAATGTAAGTCCTTTCATATTTTTGCAAAACCACTTTTGCTTGCCCAGCTTCATTCTTCAGGATCATGAATAATCTTGTTTTACTTTTTGCTGCTTTCAGTCATTCCAAGAAAGTATTTAACTATATTCTACATTTAGTATCTGTTCAGTATCACTCTTGTCTGTTTCCTTATTCTTTGCTATCCTAGTTGAGACTTATGAGTATAGGTCTTCGCTAGTATTAGATGGGGGTAATGGATTAAGTGAGTTTGCCACTCTTCATACACACACAATAGTTGCTGTCTGACTCATCATTCTTTAATTTCTGTATCGAGGATGCCTGTTGGTTGCATGTGTAAAGAAAGTAGAGATATAAGGGAAAGAGTCTCCTTTTCTACTGGAGATGCTGGTTGAAACATCTGTTAAACTCAGTCTCAATCTTTCACTTTTCTCAAGATACAAAAGGTCACAAAAAGAAACCTCATATTCTCAGCTTTTTGTTTTGATCAGGTCAGTGAGGTGCAAAGATGAAAATCTGAACTTTCAAAATAGTTATTTTAAAGTAGATTTTTGTACATTTAGGTGATCCTGCAAAAATTCTAGTAAAGATGATCAAAGCTTGGAACTTTGAACATGTTCAATATTTTATAAAATCTGATAACTGGTCTAATTATTCATTTAATTTTATAAAACGGTACATCGTTCTCTTCTCCAGTGCTGAATTTTTCTCCTTCCAGTTTTTTCTGCTATAGTAAAAGAGCTAATAAAGATGAAAAAGGTCCCCCAGAACAAGTTGAAGAAGTAGTCTCTAAAGACAAACGAGGCTGATAGGAGATGCCAGTATCATGGGTTCCTTTTCTTCAAATTGAATTAGAGAGATTGGAGAAATGTGTCCCTGTCTTGTGGGAAGGGTGTTACTTAAGCAGTGCTACTGGACGTCTCACAATGGCCCATATGTTAGAGAAGTAGTATTTATGGGGAGAAAACCCTTGCAGAGACTGAAAGGTTAACACTGTGGCATCCTCGTTTCATAGTATGACACTGTGCCTTTTGTGCTATAGCTACACAATTATTCTCATAGTGACCTCTGCCCCATTGACTTCCATTTGTTCTGTTACTGTGGTATTTGATTGACATTCATGGCTTCCTTTACTTCTTCAGAGAACACACAGGTACTTCTGTCTCCTATCATGACATAAGAAGGAGAGAGAGACCAAGGCCTGGTCTACAGTACATGATTATTTCTGAATTAGCTGAGTTCATTCGAAATAAAACTGATTTGGTCCACATGACCAAACCGGTTTTGTTGATTTAAAGGACTCTTAAATCCGGTTTCTGTACTCCACCTCGGCAAGTGGAGTAGCGCTAAAATTGACCTCAAAGTTCCGGATTAGAGGTACTGTGCACACAATTTGATGTTATTGGCCTCTGGGAGCTATCCCAGAATGCTCTATTGTGACCACTCTGGACAACACTTTCAACTATAATGACTCAACTGTTGTTTGACTCATGGTTTGACCTGTTAGATCTGCTTTGCAGGTAGCTTCTTTGCTGCTGCTTCACAAGCACGGCCGGCGACGGGGGGACTAGAGGGACAGGTGTACCAGGCCCTGGACTTAAGGGGGGCCCCCATGTCAGGACTCAGGAGTGCGCAGGCGGGGTGGAAACAGGGGATGCTCTGCAGAGTCCCGGCGCGCGCACGGCCGGCCACATGCAAATCCCCTCCCCCACCGGGCGGCCACCCCAGCGCTGTAGCCAAACGCCCGCACCGCACAGCAGACTCCACAGCGGGCCCAGGGAAGCGTGCCCGGCCCCCCTGGTGTGCGGCGCTGACGGTGGTGGAGGCGCCGAGAAGGGGAGCCGGCCTCGCCATGGTAAGTGGACAGGGGGCCCGGCCCCACTCGGGGGCAGCTCCGGGGGGGCCTTTGGGCAGGCGGGCTCTGCGGTGAGTTCACCCCCTGTGGGCGCTCTGGAGATTCATTCATCGGCGTGGCTGGGCTGGAGGGCAGGCAAAGGGGCGGTGGGGGGGGGAGGCTAGGCTGGGCGGGCGGGGAGGGAGGCAGGAGACTAAGCTGGATGGGGTGGGTGAGGCGTGGGTGCGGGAGGGAAGGAGGTTTGGTGGGGGGGGGAGGGGGAGGGGGAGGCTGGGCTGGGCGGGTCAGGCATGGCAGGAGGCTGGGTTGGGAGGGGGAGGGGAGAGGAGGATAGGTTCAGTGGGATGGGCTGGGCCAGGCAGGGGTGGGGGAGGGAAGGCGGTTAGAGAGGGGGGGGAGGCTGGGTGAGGGTAAAGGAAGATCACCCCCAACAGCGGGGTGGGCCAGCCAGGAAGGGATGGGTGGGGAGGGGAGGAGGTTAGGCTGGGGGAGGAGATTAGGTTGGGTGGGCCGGGTCAGGCGGGGGGGGAAGGAGAATAGGCTGGGGAGGAGGAGGTGGCCCAGGCAGGGGTGGTGTGCTAGAGGCCGCCCGCACGCGCCTCATGCCACCCACCGTGCTACCGCTGACCACGCCCAGTACCCCCGCGACACGACACCCCCGTTATGCCCGACCAGCAAGGCAGTCCCACGTAGGCCCGGGCGGGGCAGGGCGCGGGCGGCGGGAGACCGGCCGGGGGGGGGGGGGGGGCGGCACAAACTATCAGAGTAAGGGGCCCCAAAATTTCTGTCGCCGGCCCTGTTCACAAGTACACCTAAAAACAGATATTGCTGATTTCACTAGTGTTCTCTACCTCTTAAACAGAACTTCTATTAATATATTTAATATACAATACTTAACTGTGCATTTGCTTACAGAAATGTGTGACAAGGTGGCTCCTCGGCTCCCCTGACTCAAGTCCTTTGGGGTCCTGGCACAGCACTGGCGCCCTGAGCAGGCTGAAGCAGACCCTGTTTTTCCCGCTGCTCCTTAGCAGCCTACTCTCTGTCTCTCCCTCTCAGGGTCAGGCTCCTGCAGGCTAGGAAAGTTGGGTTCCCCCTTTGGAGAGACCCTTTGTTCTCTTCCCCTGCTTGCCAGCAGCCTCTCCGTCCCTGCTTCCCCCAACTCACTCTGCACACTCCTCTGCTTTCACCAAGTTTCACTCCTCTAACTCCTCCTGCCTCCAAACTCACTCCTCAAACTCCCACACTCCTCCCTGGGGAGGAGTCTCTTTAAAGGGCTCTGGCAGCCTCCTTAACTGGCCTCAGCTGGCCCTGCTCCTGGCTGTGGCAGCCTTGCTCAGCTGGACCCAATTCCCCTGTAGAAACCCTTCTAATTACAGGTCCTTCTGGCAGCTGCCTGCCCTGGGTCTACCACAAATGCAAATGAAACAATTACAGGTGTAGATCAAATACTAAAATGTTAATGTTTTTTACATTTAAAACAAATTTCAACCATTAAAACAATTTCTGGGTACTTTGGATAGCCCTGTGCCTGGATAGATATAGAAGCGGTACACAAAGTAAAATCTTCCATTAAAGTGTGATTCTTCTTTTTAAAACTATAAAAATTCACCTTGTTACTCAGCACATCTGCTCTGTGTCCATTAAAACCCTCTATATCTCCCTTAACAAAAAGAGAAGTGTTTGCTATCAGCCCTATGGAACCTAAACAGCCCTGGGAAAGTAAACTAATTTTTTTTTCTGGCTTATGCATAATCAGAATTAACAAAGATACATTTGCAGCACTAGCTATGCAAATGAATTGTTTTCAAAGGATTTACTAATTTACACTTATTTATTTATTAATTGTATAACCCACTGGAAGTATAAGAGTATAATTTGGGAACTATGAGGGCAGCATTTGGCATGCAGAATCTATGACATCTATCTGCATCACTTTAACATAAGATGTAGGGTTTTTATTTAAATTTAAACTTGCAAAAAGGCTATATCAGCATATTTATTTTGGTTTAGCTTAATTTGGTTAGGCGCATGTATGAACTGAACTGCAATAAGCCACTCTTACACTGAAATCAGTGGGTACAAAAGTGTTGTACCGGTACAAGTTTATACATGGGCAAGGCTTCTATTACAGTATGTGATGCACAAACCAAAAACAGCCCACCTTATATTTCAGACCATATGCTAGTTAATTTCTATTTGTTGTTTTTTGAGTGTTTCCTATGCAACAAAGGGGAGGGGATATTACCTTAAATAGGCAAATGTGATTGTAAAACCACAAAAAATTGGCAGGGGAGCTTTTGCAGGTCTTGTATCCATTACTGTTCTTAATTCATATATATTTTTTTTAATGGTCTAGATTTCAAAGTTACATTGTCTCTTTATGAAATGGTAGCCATATTTACTAAAGTCCATGTTCATACCAGATTTAGTAACCTCTTCTCCCCAAATGATTGTTATTTTCATTTACTAGGTTAAGTTTCTCTATGCATGTGGTTGCTCCTATGCTTTCCGTATATCCTCGGAGGCTCATTCTGAGAAATGTAGCTTTTCTCAAGTATACCATGGGTGATCTATAAAGATAAGGCATTTTTGAAAAAGGGGAACAACCTATAGGAATGCTTGGAGTCTGAAATGCTGATTTATTTATAGTGTATACTTACATTTTTACAAATTGACTAGAATAAATATTTACTGCAAGAATAGAAGTTTTAAATACATGAAGTGTTAGGCATCAAATGATAAAACACTTTGAATACATAAAGTGTAAATACTGCTTTTAAAAGGCAGTTGGAAATTTTACGCTTCAGGAAATTTAAACATCACGTGGAAGTATGAAAGTTTCCTTTCACTTAAAAATATTAAGGTGTTTACGTTCCCACTAAAATGTGTGCAGCTGGCTTGAGCTTTCTCACTTGGCAGAGGATTAAATTATTACTGTCGTGCAGATCGTGGTCTAAAAAATTTGAATTCCCTAGTAAACAAATTTGTTTTATTAAGCAATTAAGTAATCTAGAATAACTCTTTTTATATTTCCTCTAGTGCCTGTAATTCAGGGGTTCTCAAACATTTGTATTGGTGACCCCTTTCACTTAGCAAGCCTCTGAGTGCGACCCCCCCCCCCCATTAAAATCATGTTTTTATATATTTAACACCATTATAAATGCTGGAGACGAAGTGAGGTTTTGGGGGTGGAGGCTGACAGCTCACAATCCCCTATGCAATAACTTCACAACCCCCTGAGGATTCACGACCCCAGTTTGAGAACCCCTGCTAAATGATAGTCTTAAACATCCAGTACTAAAGTATTGCATAGTATGGTGCTTCACTAATTCTATTCTGCCAACTACATTGATACCAAAAATAATTATTTAACATAACCTCTAACATACAATGTTTGTGATGTCTGTGCTATCGTAGTGTGGACACCACACGCAGAATCAGGAATCCATTCCCCTTGGTCGCTTTGGGCAAGCCATTTAACTCTGCCTCAATTTCCCCATCTTTAAAAGAGGGGTAATATCTACAATACCTATGGGGTTGATGAGGACATCTTATGTATTTTTAAAACATTCAAAATGTGAAATAAAATATAATTCTGCCCATAGAAACTGTTGGGTAGGATTTAGGGAGCTGCTGAATATCCACCGGTTCCATTGACTTCAGGGACAGCTGCAAGTGCTCAACACCTCTGGAAAACTAAGCTGTGGTTGGCTAAAGTCCAACTCTGCATACCAGAGCCCAATAGTGCACAGCTGGTATATTGACTAAATCCCATTACAAAAAAAGTCCATATGTGCATTGCATTAAATGGGTAGATGAGATGAACCTTTGGAGTTAGAAGGGGACAAAACTAAGGGACCATATGCTACAGCCTGAATGTGTGGGAGAGATTTTTTTTTTGTTCATTGGGAAGAAGTGATGCTCATGTCAAGGACTGAACAGGCCAAAGACTTTCCTGCGGTGGGAATAAGAAGAAATACAAACCGGTAGAGAGGTCTAGTTTTATTTGAAAGGAATGGTTTTCTACGGGCTGTTATCGTAAGGAAACCCTTGACATTTTTCTAATATTTATTGAAAGGGATTTATCAGTGCTGTTTGTAACGCACTTCCTTTTTTGGGGTATTACTAATTAGAGGGGATTGTGCTTCAAAATCTGTCAAGTGTTACTAAGAAAGTTTCAGGTCCCTGTTCTATGGAATAAAGACCATCTTTTATATACTCTTCAGTCCCTTTCTGTTTCCTTTTCACTTACTTTAAACAAACATCTAGCCAAAAATGATATGCTTAACCCTGCCACTGTCGAAGAGAAAGGGTTTGTCAGATTCCAAGATCTTTAAACCACTGAACTGAATCAATTTCTCCTGCAATTTTTTGCCTTAGGTTTTCTTCCCATGAGACCTTACCTACTAGTTCTGAGTCTGTTAAAGTCTGCTTTTTTGAAGTCCATTATCCCTTTTTTGCTGCTGTTTCTCTCCTTTCCTTTGAATCGCAAAATCTATCATTTCACAATCGCTTTTACCCAACTTTCCTTCCACCTTTATATTTGCTACCAGTTCCTCCCTGTTAGACACAATCAAGTCTAAAATAACTGTCCCTCTTGTTACTTCCTCTTCTTTCTGAAACAAAAAATTCCAAGAACTTTGTGGAAATTTTGTATTTTGCTGTATTTATCTTTATCCAGAGAGTCTGGTCTGCCTCACGCCTTCTTCTGGACCTCAGAACAAGTATATATTATACTAGCAGAAATACCCGGTGTTGCTCGGGTCCGTTGGAGGGGGGAGGGGGGAGAGAGCTGAGCGAGTGTGGGGTCTGTTGGAGAGGGGAGGGGGGAGAGAGCTGAGCGAGTGGGGGGCAGTTGGAGGGGGGAGCTGAGCGAGTGTGGGGTCTGTTGGAGAGGGGAGGGGGGAGAGAACTGAGCGAGTGGGGGGGGGGCGTTGGGGTAGGGAGAGGTGGGTGAGATTTTAAAAATTTTCGATTCTTACCTGAGGGGGTAGAGAGCTGAGCAAGTGCGGGGGCCAGTGGAGGGGGGAGAGTGCTGAGCGAGTGGGGGGGGGCGTGGGGGGGCAGAGAGCTAAGCGAGTGGGGGGGGCGTTGGAGGGGGGAGAGAGGTGAGTGGGGGGGGTGTTGGAGTGGGGGGAGGGGGGGAGAGCTGAGTGAGTGCGGGGGCTGTTGGAGGGGGTATTATTACACCATAACTATGTCACAGAGAAAAGCAGGTGTTAACCTGCTGCCCAGCTGATATTAATGGGCTTTAAAGAATTTCACCCCTAGGGAGTGTAAGAGGTGAGATTTGAAAAAAATGTGATTCTTACCCTGATTAGGACCCTATAACTGTACCAAATTTCAAGTCTCTAGCTCAAATGGTGTGGAAGGAGTAAGGGAACATACACACCCACACCCACACACCGTTTGACTTTTATATATATAAATTGATGTATAATGCAACACCTCCTCCCTTTTTAGCCTGCCTGTTCCTCCTGAACAAGCTATATCCTCTGTACCAATATTCCAGTCTTATCTAACCAATTCATAATTTAGCTAATGTACTAATACTTCAATTTCTTCCTGTTTATTTCCCATACTCCTTGCAGTTGCATATAGACATTGAGCAGATTCTCCCACTGTTTTTCTTGTTGCTCCTATGTCCCTATTGTAAATTTCCATATATTCTTTCCCCCATCCCTTTCCCGCATCTAGCCCTTCTCCTCAATGGGAGGATGAATGAGAGCACAATTTGTGCCCCTGACTCCTTCACCCTTGCTCCCAAATCTCTGTTGTCTCTGCTGATCTGCTCAGGGCTATACCTGGCAATATCATTAGTGCCCATGTGGATCAGCAGCATGGAGTAGTGGTCAGAGGGACAAAGGAGCCTCTGCAGCCTATCCATAATGTCTTGGCTCCAAGCTCCAGGCAGGCAGCACACACTGATCCAACTAATTTGGAAAAGTTGTCTAGTGTGGGTGTTTTTGTTCTTTCCAACTTCTTCCTTTAAAAAAACACCACCTTTTTAGGAACTGAATTTGTAATCCTAATTTATTTTTCATTAACAGAAAGAATCCTCTGAAAGGAGGAGGTGGGGAGAGAGTGAAAAGATATTGTGGCATATAGAATAAAGGATAAAAATAAGAGTCTCTCCTAAGAACTTGAGGATTGTATTTTGCTGTTCCCAGGAGTGGGAAGTGGAGTGGGAATAGTCAAGTCACAAGTGGGAAGAAATAAAGCATGTGGTTAGGAGGATTTAGTAGATTAGTACATGATGAGGAGTGTAGTAAGAAATAAGTGAGGTAGGCAAGAAAGCATGATGCAGGGCCTTGAAAAAAAGAATGATGAGTTAAACGCTGAGGTGGAATGACACTAAAAGCAAATGTAGGGACTGAAACGAGGTGGGTATAATATGACTGAAACTGCAGCAAGAAAGATACCTTTAGTTGCAGCATATTGAAGAGTAGAGAGGCAGCAAACTGGACAGGAGGAGATTGCAGATAATGAAGTGATTGGCTACAGTTTTGGCAGTAGGAGGTGAATTTTGAAGATCTTGTAGAAGCAGCCTCACAATTTGGCAAGAGTCTAGATGTAAGAAAAGGTAGGAGTCCAAGATTTTGAGGTTGCAGGCTTGCATGACTAAGAGGATAGCAGAGAGTAGAGTGCATTTTTCACTGAAGAAGGAGCTGAAGATGAGAAGAGATGGTTTTGGACACGTTTGATTTGAAGAAATGATGGGACATCCAAGATGAGACATCAAAAGACATTCAATGATTAAGTCTGGATAAAGAGAGAGAGTTTGAAGTGTTGTCTTTGAAAAGTGACATCAGTATGTAGTAGTAAACTCCAGCTTAGTAGTAAAGGCTTAGAGGATCAGGCTATTAAACTTCAGCTTTTCTTAGGCTTGTGTAAATTATGTCTTTTAAGAAGAATCTACTTACATTTAAGGAAAATCAGCTGAGAGTACTGGATGATATTTTAAATTTGAAGAGAACATATGTTGAATTTTGTATGGTGTTTGCGTATACCCTGTATTTATTTGTTTTTGTTTTTGTCTCCAGGAGATGCCCTTGTTGCTGTAAATGATGTTGATGTGAACACTGAGAATATACAAAGGGTTTTGTCTTGCATTCCAGGCCCTATGCAGGTATAGTATTTTGCTAGAAATGTACACTCTGTTTTTGATATATTTACCACTGCCCATCAATATTAATTTTATTCTCCCTGCTGATGACAGGGTCTTAACTCATTTTTGGGACACATTAACTTTTAACCATTAGTATCACAGCAATAAATATTACCTGTATGCAAAGAACCAAGTTATAGTTGCTGTGAAAATTGCAATTTTGAACACTATGATCTGTGTAAATAGAGGATAATATATTAAATGTTGTGGTGTCTTGATCATACCGGTTAGTTGAGATGGGTAAGGTTGAGTGTATGGTCTGTAGATGTTAGGTAGGAGGCAAAATATCATGGTCTTGCTAATAATAATGGACAAGTAAACTGTAGGTCAGAAGTGGTGAGTGAATAATGGGGAGTTTGTTAGTTTGTAATCCACATTGGGTATATATATAGATATAGATATATATAAAATATCTATCTATCTATATCTATATATTGTTTTTGTCTCCAGGAGATGCCTGGATAATAAATAACATCCATTTATTAGGAAAAACAACCACCTTATAAATAGTAAAATGAAGGATTGTTAAGTTACAATTTCCACTTTTCAGGTTCAAGGGATTTTAGAGCTGGGAAAACTTAGATTTTTAAAAAAGGGTCCACTTCTAAACAGAACCATCAGCATTAACTGTACATTTATTACATGGCTGCAACTTTGAGGCACTATAGGTCCTTATAAGACACCCAAACTGCCCCCTGTCCCCCATGAACTAAGATAAAGCAATGCCAACACCAAATGAGTTTCCAGCAGGCGTTCTGGTAGGAGAGTGGAGGTATGGACAGAAATTAGTACAGTGTGTATATATATATATATTATGAAGAGTGAGTGTAAGAGGATTTTTGAATTGTAGGCTGTCTCTGCAAGATACTCTTTATTGTGGTAATGGGAATCATGTAAGTAGATAGATAGATAACTTGAAATCATTTTTTATCAGTATAAATGATGGCCACAAAGTCACATCCGGAGAAAAACAGCTTGCCTGTTAACCATAAGAGCATTTAGATGGAACTCTGAGATCTCTGTGAAATCAAATTGAGATCTTGGATTCCCAGAGGGCACAAATGACAAATCCAACAACTTTTTGTTTAAAATACAGTGTATATTAAAGATATTGTCCCTGATGAAGATGGAGGATGTCATCCTTTTGCCCCATACTTGCTCTTCTAGCTAAACAAGGATCATGGAGTCAAGATATAACAAGTTTATAGATTCTGGTACTGGGAAAACTTATAGATTCTGGTACTGGGAAAACTGGGAAAACAGATAGACTTTTTGACCTCTAATATTCAGCCTCTGTGCTGCCTGCAACAGAGATATATAGACTTAACAGTTCAATTATATCTTTCCCAATCTGGGTCTGTATTCCTCTAGTAAGCATATACATTCTGCTTTTACTGAAAAAAGAGTTCATAACTAACAATCTGAAAGCATCTTCCTTTACTCAGTGAAGTTAAGGTTTAAGTAGAATAAAAATTACTGTATCTGTAAATAGTTAGACAAGATTGAGGCAGAGAGAGCTCTGGAAAACCTCTTAGACTGCTTATATTCCTTTCTTGTACCACTGTTGTTTATTATATATCTGTTACATTTCTGTAGTTTGGTTACATACTGTAATGTTACATATGTGGTCTATTATGGTTTATTTCTATTCCCTTATAGCGCTCAGTTTTGCTGCTGGAAAATCTCTATACAAACATTTGATTCCATGTGTTCTGTATCTCTATTTTTAAATCGGTGGTTAAGTGAGTGGCTTCATACAGACTTGGGGCCAGTTTCTGAAGTGTGACTGACCAGCACATTCAGAAATGGTAAAAAGGTGGCTTAAAGTTCAGATATGCATTTCCATGATCCCAGTGCCATCCCCTTTTCTCTGAATGAGAGTTTTCCAAGAATTACTTCAATTTTTGTTCTCTGTAGATTTTTCCCTAAGGGAATGAAACTACATCTAAGGATTAGCATGACTTAGGGGCACCCCAGCCATGCCCCCTTTCCTCTACTATACCGGCAACAGGGAGAGAAGGTGGCATAAGAGCCTTTCCATCAGCTCTATGTCATCAGGGATTACCTTTGTACTGGGTAATCTTCCTTGGGCTGCTTTTGCTGGTTTTAGGCCCGACTATTTGGTGGTGTGGTACAAAGCACAGAGAATCTGGCCTTATGTTTGAGGCTAAAGACATGTCTACACTGCCAAAAAAAAAAAAAAAACTGCGGCAGTGAGACTCGGATCCTAGGGCTGCCCCATGTCAGAGCCCTTTCCTGCAAACTAACTCCCTCCCGGAGTCCACACGCCACACCTCTTCCACACCCAACCCCCTCATCCAGCCCCATTTCAGAGCCAACACCCCCAGACGGAGCCCGCACTCCTTCCCACAGCCTAACCCCTGCTGCAGCTCTGAGCCCTCTCCTGCACTCTGACCCCCTCGGTCCCAACCCAGAGCCCCCTCCTACACTTTGAACCCCTCATCCCTGGCCCCGCCCCACCGCCAGAGTTTTCACTGCCTCCCATACCCCAATCCCCTGTCCCAGCTCAGAGCACCCTCCTGCAACCTGAACCCCTCATTTCTGGCCCACCCCAAAGCCTGCACTCCCAGCCAAAGCTATCACCTCCTCCCACTCCCCAACACCCTGCCCCATCCAGGTGAAAGTGAGTGAGGGTGGGGGAGGGCGAGTGACGGAGTGAGGGGGGAAGGGAGAAGGAGTGCTAGGGAGATGGGGCCGTGGAGTGGGGTGGGGCCTCAGGAAAGGGTGGGGAAGGAATTGGGGCAAGAGTGTTCGGTTTTGTGGGATTAGAAAGTTGGCCTACCCGCTTCCCTAGACTTCAGAGCCCCAGCCTGAGCTGGAACATCTCCATGGCTGTTTTTAGCACTGTAGCATGAGCCCAAGTTTGTAGACCCAGTCTCTGATGCTTACTACTGTGGGGGGTTTGTTTTGCTTTGCAAGGTAGATTTCCCTTCAGAGGCTTTTATCCACCGCAAACAGTGGTCTCACTGGTGAAGAGCTATTGTGACAGTGTAGTTTGCATTTCCCATTTAATGTTATAAACTGGATGCGTTGATCTGTTCTCGTTTGTTTTTAACTCTTTAACAATATTGCAAGGCTTATTTTTTTCATTTTAATGTTAAAAATTAACTTTAACTTTAGTGTTTATGTTCAAATTATAAACTATAACTCTTGTCTAACACACTACAGCTAATTAGAGTTTACAGCAGTGAATAGCACCCCAGTTACATGTGCACACCATCATTCTCTGGTGTGATGAATTCCTGCTTGCTGTTTTGACAAAGATAGCCTTCCTCAAAACAACAAACAGTATGCACTACTTCTGAGACTGTTGAAACTGACCATATTTCTAAGAGCCACTGAGCAGATACAAACATATATACTATTAAAACAATTATTTTAGCTTAGAAATTGTTAATTTTCATGCTACTCATGTTCCAGATAATTAAACATTTCCAGTTACTTTAAATCTACCTCACCAGGGATATTGTACAGATTTATAATGTGAGATGGAAATTAAAAACTAAGCTTTTTCTCATCACTGAACATGTGTACGCTATTCTTAATGCTTATCAAACAGTTCAAGATTTAATCCAACTCCTACAGATAAACATTTCCTATAAAATAAACTTGTTCAGTGTATTGGGAACCTGATTGTTTTTTTCTAATTGTATACAAAAATAAGTAATAATAGATAAGATATGTTTACCATTCAGAAGATGAACAGCAACTAGAATTTTTGATTTCTAGGTCATTACAGTCAGATGACCAGGGCCAGCGACAGGGGGGTACTACGGGTAGAGCTGTACCGGGCCCTGGACTTTAGGGGGGCCCCGGTACACAGCACTACCCGTAGTCCTTCCCCCTTGTTGCCGGGCCTGGAGAGCGGGGAAGGGGCGGGGAGGCGGCGCGGCTCTCCTCCGGACGAGCGCGCGTGCCCCTGGCAGGAGCAGTGAGCCCGGCCAGCGGCAGCGGCGCAGTCCGGGGGGGGGGGAGCAGCAAGGGCGGCTCGCGCCACTCCTGGGTTCTCGCTGCCGCCAGCCGCTGTCAGCTGGGGGGGGAGCGCCGGCTGGGCTGGGGGGGGGCGGCTGGGCTGGGGGGCCCCCCCAGCCGCTGTCGGCTGGGGGGGGGGGGGGAAGTGCCAGCTGGGCTGGGGGGGCCCCCAAACTATCAGAGTAGGGGGCCCCCAAATTTCTGTCGCCGGCCCTGCAGATGACCACACAGCCATTTACAGCAAAGTTGGTGCTAGTGTTTGTAGGTTATACATCTGCAGTTGCAGTAAGTCTAAGTGCTAGTGTGTCAGTTTAGGAACGTTTCCAAGGTATTTGACACCATGGAGCTTGACTAAACTAGTGAAGTTGTGGTCAAGTATTGGCAGAACTCCACTGTAGAAGAATCCTGTCACATCCTGTCTTTGACCAAATAGGTAGTTGCTGTAGCTACTATTGTTTACTGATGTGAAAAGCAAACAATGTTGCTTAATTAACTGTATCCTTGTTAAATTAGAGCATATATATTGTTGCTCAAACATCCCATATGCACTTTTTTATAGTAGTTAATGTTCATGCAGCCTTAATGTTTCCATTGTCAATAAATCTGTCAAGCAGACAGTGATTGCTTGAAATGTATAACTGTTTCTTATGTTGGCTTTCCAGAACCTTTTATTAAAGTGCAATTATTCCCCACTAACTGAACCAACTTAAGTTAAGCCAGAAGAGTGATCACCTAAATAGACCGTTGGATAATTTTAATATATAGTTCTGTTTTTTTTGCAATTGAAAACATTCTGTTCATGCTGCAGCAGAAACAGACATTTTGTTACTTGCAAACTTTAGTAAGAAAGATTGCTTGTTCACAAACTGAGTGGTTAGTGTATTGTCTTTTGCAATGCTTAGCGAATGATATTGGATATAAGAAGGTTGCAGCAGCATAAGACAAACTGTAATGTTCTAAGTCTATTATTTCCATAATAAGTTGTCGCTGCTCTTTTGTGAGTATACATAACTTATGCAGACAAAAAAAGACATAGCAAAAAGTTATCTGCCTTTTCAGAAAAGAATTCTCTAAACTTCTCTTAGCCCCAGTGAATGTGAACATAGGTTATCTTGCCTGCAAGCAGTACTTCTAGACTTGTGCTTACCTTACACAAATATCAATCTTTGGATAGGTAACACCCAGCTTAGCATATTTGTAAAATATATCTACCCAGCACCACAAAGGCCCACCCAGCGCCACAAACAGTTGCTACATCAGTCTATTTTTTTTCAAGGCACAGCCACATCTACCTATCTGCTTCCACAGTACCTAGCATAATCATGCCCTGATTTTGAGGCATTTGGGTGCTACCACAATGCAAAAAATACAAGATGTAGAGAGATGCAGAATTAAATAAAAAACTAAACTAAAATATCCTTTATATTAACAAACCAGATTATCTGAAGCTTTTACAGCAGTCTTTGAACATAATCTAGATACTACATGGTACCCCAGCTTCAGAAAGATTTGAGAGAATCCTGAATATTCACACTGTTAGTTCAATACAGGACTTACATTTTAATTTGCTGTAACCAAACTAGCTGCTACTTAATTTGACACAGATCACTGCTAGTGTTGACCCATTTTTGCTTAGCTTTGCTCATAAGAATATTGATGAGTCTGGACCCAAGATTTTTTTTCTTTACCACTGGTTAGAAAAGAAAACCAGACCCTATATTAGAACAGGCTTAAGTAAATACAGTGATTTATTTAATTGAATTCAGCTTGGCTGACTGTGTTTCTTCATGTCCCATGAAATTATTGCAAGACACACAGGCTCTACCATACCCATACTCATACTCATATGAGTAGTAATAAGAAAAATATCTCTGACTTTCTCCAAATATCTCTGATCTATTTTAACCAAATACTTTGAAAACATTTAGTTAAGTGAATGTAACTGACATTTCTGGAGTGTCTTTCAGCCAAAGATCCTAAAGCACTTGGCAAACTTTACAGAATATATATACAGACTTTGGGATTCCATCACCCTGATTTATTTTAAATGGGGGAGGTAAGGAAAAGTAGTGGTGTTGTTGTTGTTGTTTGTTGTTGGCTACAGTTTTAGCAGTAGGAGGTGAATTTTGTTGTTTTTTTTAGATGAGTGACCATTAACATGACCTTTTGTAAATGAATGATTTCCTGAGCTGCCTGTAACCTACAGCATTGATGTTGTGGTCCCACATATTCCGGCTCTGCTTTTGGACTGCCTCTGTCCTTAAAGCCCAG
Organism: Sternotherus odoratus; assembly: GCA_032164245.1. Lineage (NCBI taxonomy): Eukaryota > Metazoa > Chordata > Testudines > Kinosternidae > Sternotherus > Sternotherus odoratus. The sequence goes on from JAVMKO010000004.1 coordinate 36,780,190, forward strand.
AGTTAGGAGCAGCCAAACTTCTAGTCTGCTCCCCATTTCCAGATGACAGGACGATAGGGAAGCAAATGATTGAAAGTAAAAGGGGCAATTGTGGATGACAAAAGGTAGCTCGAGACATAGGAAGACGGTCACTTCCAGCTTGTATAGTGGAGGGCCAGTTTGAAGTTGAGCTTGTGGAGGTAGGAGTGCACCAGTCATTTCACTGCTGGAGATCGTGTAGCATATCACTGAAAGGTGACCACTTCTAAGGTAAAGGTGGCAGCTTTCCTCCACTCAGGAGAGAGTGAAGAATATCTTTTAAATATTTGAAAAGACCGAGAAATCTTAAGTGGACAGAATGCAAGAATTTAGCCATGACCCTGAGGCTTACACCCATGTTCTCACAAAAGAGTACAACACACCTGTGTACACCAGCAGTGAATTTGTCCCTGTAACTGGGTGTATAGAATTGATGATGCAGAATTTTGGATGCATGGTACTAGCAGCTGCTTAGAGTTCTGTATAGATAAATGATTTCAAAGTAAGTTATTATCACCATCTGTAGATATTAAATACAAATAAGCTGTGTGAAAAAAAAAATTATTTAAGTTGCAAAATCATGCACTCAAAAGTTAGGAAAGGCCAGAATGTAGGTTGCCCGTGCAACTTTAATGTGGTCCTTTGGTGCATTTTGGTACAGGCTGTAACATACTATTTTTCCACAGGACTCTTCCCTCATTCAGTGCACAGGATGAATGATGCTCACTGAATGAGCTGGATGAATTCATATTTCTTAAGTCTTAGGAATCCTGAGTTCAGTTCTGGACTGGAGTGGTGGTGTAGTGATTATGAATTCTTTTCTCCCTGCCCCCTTTGTTCCCATTAACCTGCTCTGTCTGGCTTGTCCACTTATCCCTGTTTCTGCATCTCAGCCCTCTGCATTTGAGCTAGAGGTCTTCATCCTTCTCTTCCATGTTGCATGGACGCCAGCAGGAAGAGCATTGAGAGCACAAAAAAATATTGTCTCCCTCAGTTCCGCTACCCAGCACCATAGCAGCCCCCGGCAGTTGAGTGGAGCAATTATAGGGAAAGTTCTACTCAATGCCTACATCTTTGGAGTGGTGCATGCTCAGTACAGATGGAATCTTTGGAGGATGTTGCCAGCATCTAATAAAATTTGTGCAAACTGTGATTTTCAGAGTCTTATAACTTGGCCAAATGTAGATGGTTTTTCATGAGGAAAGCAAAAAGCATAGTCTGTGCTCCAACAGCATAGAGAGTCTAGAGTTTCTCAATGAAATGGTTGTAAGAATTTTTAAAGTGGGCAAAACACATATTTTTCCCATTCTTGGAAATCACTGAACCATTTTAATTGAAACTTTCCAAAAATATTCAGGAGCCAGACACCTGGCATGGAAAATGTTGGCTAGTTATAAGCCACTGAAAAGAGGGTTTTATAACAAGGAGGTGACAGGCAACTTTAACTAGGTGACACTGCCATCTCTGCCCATAATAAAAGTAATCTTTCTGGATATTTGGCTTTCTTGGTATTCAGCTTATTCTTTTCCTAATATGATTTTTTTTCATGGCAGCTGTGTCTTTAACCAGATACTCTACTGGAGCTGGAAAAGGGAATGGCCAAGAGTGGAAGATGCAAGTTTGTCTTATAGGATTTTCCCCTTTCCCATATGGAAGGATGGGAAGGTCAAGCACAGCCACCAACTTTGTGGCATCATTTTATCCTGTCTCCATGTTGTATTTGTATTACCTGTAGCATCTAGGAGCCCCAGTCATGAATGAGGGCCCCATGAATGAATGAGGGTAGCTAGATGCTGAACAAAAAAATTGTCCATGCACCAAAGAATGTACATTCTATGTATGATAAGAGATGAGGTAGACACAAAAGGGGGAGTCCAGAGAAACAGTGAGAGCATGATAAACAGTGGTCACAGCACATCAGCTGCATCTCTGTTATCAAGTTCTTTGTAGACCTCACAGCAAAGGGGAGTTTTAAATAGGAGATTTGAAGGAGGACAAAGAGGTGGTTTTGTGGATGTTTATGGGGAGCTCACATGTATGAGGGGCACATTGGAGAAATTACAATGTTATTTGAAAATATAACAAATGGTTGATGGAGAGTGGCAGAGTGGAGGTGAGAGTCATCGTCTCAGTGTTTGAGAGAGGATAGGGGTGGGAGTATCCCTTGGCTGAGAAAATGGCAGAACTGAAGGAGGAAAGAACATATATGTAGTGAAGGTTGTCAGCATGGGCACAGGTTTTCCACCAGACACACTTAGCAGGACTGAAGGAAGCAGATATTGGGAACAAAATCTTGTGGCACCTTAAAGACTAACTATAAAGTTTTGAAGCATGAGCTTTTGTTATAGTTAGTCTTTAAGGTGCCACAAGATTTTGTTTCCTTTGCTATTCCAGACTAACACGGCTACCTCTCTGATTGCAGATATTGGGGTGAGCCAAATCTATGGGTTGCAGTGACAGAATAGAAGGCAGAAGAGGCAAAGGTGAAGGATAGTTAAGCATGGAGAGAATCAGTAACCATATCAATGGGAGCAAGGGAAGAGACAGAGAGAGCAGAAGATAAGTCATCACCATTCTAGAAGTCACTGAAGGGTCTGTGAGAAGGAGAGGGCAGATGGGTGACGCTGAGAGACCAGAGGATGGTCAGAGAGGAGGAACTCAGTGATGGATCAGAGATGAAGGCAGTACACGATGAAGATTGTCAAGTGAATGTCCATTTGGTGAGTGAGTGAGTGAGTTGAACCAAGGCTGTATGTCAAATGAGGAGTGAGGGGGGGAAGATGGGTCACTACAGGGTGGGTGGGTCATCAAAATGGAAGTCTGAGATCCCTGAAGATATTGATGGGAGGAAGAGTCATGAGCTGAAATCCGAGAGAAAGGAAGAGTGATGGTGGGGGGAACTGAGTGGGTAGGAAATGACAGCAACATAGAGGGGGAGAGGGAAGAAGAGTTGGATGTGGTGCTACTCAAAAGAGGAGGAAGGGACAAGGGGGAAGAGGAAGAGGTTGGAAGTGGCAGGAATGAAAGCAGAGAAGCTCAAGTCCATCAGTGAGAAGGGAGTAAGCTGGGATGGGGAGGTGGAGGATTAGATGTAGAAATGCCTGCAATACATGATTTTTTTTTCCCCTCTCTCTCTCTCTTGACTAGCATGAATATTGTATACTCTCCATATTGCTTGCTAGATTTTCTTTTGAAATATTTTTTTTTCACACACACTACTCGCTTTTGTTCAGGCTTCTTAAGCTTAATTGCAATTGGGGAAGGCTGAGCGTTTTTTCTCACATCAGTTACTCTAGTTCACTGGACAGAATCAAGGTTGCAGTAAAGTCAGTGACAAAGTTCCCATTGGGTTTAAATGGAGACAGCATTTTAGTATGTAGTATACTGCCTTTGGAACTTTTGTCTGATCAGATATTTTTAAGTTACTTTCCAAATGGGCAAAGAAGCCTTCATCCAAGAAGGTAAAACATTTTATTTCCCCTTTCTGAAAGGTACAATTTTAGGCTCAGACAAGAAATAAAATTTTCCTTTGTTTTCCCTCTCCCATATGCAATTTTCATTAAAAGTAAGAATTTTATTAATTAATGTCATCATTTCAAAAATAATTAAAATGACTTTCATTAGCCTACTGTACATCGATGCAGATTTAAAAATAAATTTTGAAAAATGAATCCAGTTCCAAACAGAAGCTATGCTTGGATTTTATGTTGTTTAAATTCCCAATGTATATACCTAATGCTAAAAATTATACTTAGTTTTAAAGGAAGTAATCTAAAATAGTTGTCAACTGTACACTTTTTTTTGTAAAATGAATTTAATCATTTTGTATGTTTATAATTGTGTCACACTCTGTCAAGAGCAAGTTTGATAATGCTTTGATTGTTAGAATTGGGACAGCAGGTAACACGACAAATGTTTGTGGTTTTTACTGATGGTATATAAAAGAGTTGTTAACATCTAATCATAAATCAGCACAGCACTTCTTTTCCTGCTTAATTAAAAAAAAATTGATATGGCAAGGAACGATGAAAATGTACTGGCAAGTTAGTATGTGGTGAAGCATTCAATTATTGCTGAATTCTGAAAATTTACTAAAAGGTTGTTGGTGGTTTATGGTCCAACTTAGGTAGGTTACATTGCACTTATGTACTGTACATTTCTAAACTGCTGAGTTTAAAATGTTAAGGAAATAGTTTTGGGAAATAAAATTTAAGAACATATTTTTAAATGACATCATTTACAGGTTATGTAATAATGTTTTAAAATGGTGGTGCTCAAATTGGGTGCTCAAATAAATCCAGAGCAGGAGTTGTATTTTTCTGTTTTTAAAACCATAAAAATCAAGTATGAAAACATATCAGGCCGCATGCCTAGTTCACATGGTTGATAAAACATTTAATAGCTGGCTTTGTCATTGATAATACATGGTTATATAACATTGAATGTATAAGTGGCTTTTTTCATACCACAGGGATTTTTCAATGCTTATGTCTTTTATATGTGTTTAAAATTTTCTTTTGTAGAGAAGAGATTAAAGCTCTTAAAGCCAAGATATATTTTATTTATTAAACATTGAACTTGACTTAACAGCCCCATTTTTATAATATATTTATTTTAATAGGTGAAACTTACACTTGAAACTTCAGTCTTGGAGCATGAAGGAACATCTCAACAAAGGTATAAACAGGCACAGTCAGCTATGAACACTCTTGTCAAGCTTCTATGGGGAGAAGATAATATGGACCTTCAGCTGGCTATCCAAGGCATGCCTCATATTGTTATGTACCTCACACTAAAATTGGACTCTGAAACATCTAAGGATGAGGTATGTGGTCAACCAAATGAAACAAAAGACCGACAAGATTCAATTTAAATCAGTAGATGTCAGTAAATGTTGATTTCAGATGACATACTGAAAACCAATTTTAAAAAAAGTGCAAGGTGCTGAAAAGTTCTGGTGTGGCAGAGCAGAATACCCCTGGCTCGGGCTGCGAGGAGGAGGACAAACTCCCAGTGGAAGGGGAGGCTGCTGAAAGTGTCTGTCTGGTGTAGGAACTGTTCGGTAAGAATGTAGGGTAGGGGCTCTTCCTCCTCCTTACAGCCCTGGCTAGGAGTCTCTGCTTTGCTAAGAGCCTCCTGCACACTCACTATCAACCTCTACCCTACCTCAGCTTGATTTCCTGCAACTAAAAATTAAAATAGTTTAAAAATAGAGTTAAAAATACAAATTGATATTAGTCTAAATTGCAAAAAATTAAAAATCAGATTCTGCTGAGTCTAATTATCAGCTTCTGCTGACTCCTGATTCAGTCATTGTTCACGATGGACAAATAGGGGGTAGAATTAATGGTACACAGGCAACTATAAATCTGGCATTTCCTATGCTCTTTGAAAACACACACGCTCTTACTTTCCCACCCCCATTGGGATAAAAGTTGCATTGTAATACCATAAGCCAGCAGTTCTCAAACTGTGGGTCCGGATCCCAAAGTGGGTCACAACACCGTTTTAATGGGGTTGCCAGGACCAGCATTACACTTGCTGGGACCCAGGGCTGAAGCTGAAGCCTGAGCTCCACCCCTAGCTGAGGCAATAAGTCTCGGACTACAACCCCCTCTCCTCCCACCAGGGGCGGCAGGGCCTGGCCTGCAGCCCCCCCTGTTCCCCACCCAGAGTGGCATGGCTCAAGCTCTGATGTAAGGATAACCAAGGTGTATCTGGTTTCAGAGCTATTAGTTTCCTCGTTAGGAGGTTGTTAAATGTGGCACAGTTACAGTCCCTGCGCTTGGGTATGCGAGTGCACACGTCACCATTGTTCTGTTCCTTTTCCACACTTTTCTGTGATACAGGCCTGGCACAGCATAAGGAGTAGTAGAGGTTGCAGCTGGCCTGCTCCCACTACATGCCAGGAATAAATTATTCTCTGAGCAACCCCAAAAGTGGTGCAATATTAAATGGCCACTAATGCTGTCCTGTGCCTAAATGCACAATTGAGATCTTAAAAACGCACACTTTACCAAAAGAACCATGCCTTTTGGAGAAAATTGTCCTTAATGTTATCCTATTAACAATGAATGAATAAGGATATGCTCTTCCAGACTCCAGAGTTTACAGTAGTTTGGATTAGAAATGAAGAAACTTGTCTGTCTGTCTTCTATAAGTGATCCTTTACTGGGCTTTTTATCTCTCTTGTGGCTGATTTGGTGTGCAGATCACATCTAAGCCTTATTAGTAAATAATGGCAATTTATATTAGTTTCTCCCATTTATGAGCCCTGGGCACTCAAAAGCAGAATTAAAGAATCCTAAACCTCATAGAACTCTGGCTTTTGTATTATTATGTATGTCATCTGCCTACAAGGAAATTACGGTAATCTTCCATGTAATCATTGATTCAGCTGTTAGGTTGTGTCTCAGGCTTTTTAGAACAGAGTAAATATTTCACTCCATTGTAACAGGTTTCTATACTTGGACAGTCTTCCAGTGATTTCATGTTTTAAGAGAATAATGTTATTCATGTCTTTTCTAAGTGATTGATATCGGTATGGGAAGAATTTGTTTAGTTTCTATGTAAAGCAATCATTTTTGAGCAACTAATGAGACCCTGTTGGGTTTTACAAATACTTACCTTGTACATTTGGTGGTAATAGTTCCTATTTTAATAGCTTTTGAATTAATCTTCCAGAGCTCAGTCGTCTTGTGTACAGCAAAGCAGCACACTATTGTCTCCTTTCACTGTCCTTTGTCAGTGTCCTGTGTTTGAAGGTTGTGGGAGGTTTTTACTGGTCAGCTCTATTTTGGCAAGAGTCCTTTCAGTCATCTTTCTTGGTGCCAGAACTGTTTAGATTAAAGCAAACTGTTTCTTTGCAGTTCATTATATGAGAAGTGAGGATAATGGAAATAGAAGAGGTGGGATTTACTGACAAAAGAATAATTGCATGCAATATTTTAGTGTTCAGAAAATATTGTATTCTTTTAAGATTAACTACTTTGTCATTTATTAATTCTATTGTCCTTGGCCTTTGCACCATTTAGACAAAATGACACTTTTCAACGTGCTTGGAAGACCACTGATCTGTTTGTGTGATGATAGATCTAAATCTTACTAACTCATTAATATCTAGATGGTGCTGCTAGGATCTTTTGTTACGTTTGTATTTTCTTTCCCTGGGAAAGTGTATAGTTATTTCTCAAATGAACAGTGTAAAGGTCCCTGTTCATTGGGAAAGAAAAGATTTTTTTTTTTCTTCTAACCCACTGCAATGCTGTCATTAGAAAAGGCTTTTTTTCTTGATGAGCGGTTGATGCAGAAAATCCTTGTTACAAACAAGTATTTAAAAATAGAGCTAATTAAATTGAATGAGAGTGGCAGAGCTTGCCAGTTCTCTCAAATGTAAGACTTGAAATTCTTTTAATTTGACTGAAAAGAAAATTTCCCAATAAAAGGTTGGCACCTTCTGGATGTGCTTTCTCATATGAAATTAAAAAAAATTAATGACTTCACTGTTGCTTTTATTTGTTAAGAAAGATAATTGAATTTTTAATAATATCTCCTGGCCCCTCTATCTTGGGTAGACTTGATATTTCAATTAGATTATTTCCAGGCCATCTAGTAAAGATTGAAAACACTGTATAGGTTGTAGTATCTCTATAGATATCAGTTATTAACTCTGTACATTTAATGGGTTGACAAACTGCACCAAGTTTGTGGACATTATCCTTTAGTTTATTACTCCCAAACAAAAGTGCTTTAAGTTAAAGGTTTCTAAAGTAATTAATATAACTGCTATGTAAAATAGGTAACTGTGGCATTTCCCTTAAAGAACGTTGGAACTTAAGACAGGAAAAAATCAGGTAAAATCATTTACCTAAAGACTTATTACCCCTACAATTACTGATTCTGCAATTTCTTGCCCTCAGGCATACTTCTGCCTCTGTGCACCTACATGTAAACAATTGCATGCTCAGCACCACATTTGTTAATGACCTATGAATTTTTTCAGTATGTACCTACTAATATCTTGATCACTGATGATATATTTATATATAAAGCAAGTCATAATTGAAAAATCAAGAAGGCCGTGGTTCTATTAGTGTGAGTAAATGTTCGCCATTGTGAGTAAGGGATTCGCAGATTTCTGTTTAAGGGCCAGATTACATGTTCAGATTGCTGTACAAACAGGAATAAATTCTACAGGACTGTTGTCTTTTAAAATTACAAATATTTCTAAGGTATGAAATTCTGCAGTATATTGGTTTTAATTTTTGTATATATTTGCCCTCCTAGTAAAGTTTTACAAAAACTTACAAATATATATATGCACTTGCTTAAAAACTTTGCAAGTTTGTAGCAAGGTTTGGAAATGCCCTGACAAACCATTGCTAGATAACATACTGGGAAGGTATGTGATAAAAGTTTTCAGATCTAAAATAACGGATGTTGCGGATAACTCTTTCCTTGGCAATTTTTTCTTTTGCTTAACTAACTAATAATTTGATACCCTAACAGCAAGAAATTCTTTACCAATACCCCATATCGGAAGCATCCCAAAAGCTGAAAAGTGTGAGAGGAATATTCCTTACTCTCTGTGATATGCTGGAAAATGTAACTGGAACCAACATTATCAGGTAACAGTATTTTCAATTTAGTACAAAACCTTTTCATTTATTTTTTTTAACTTCCCTTTCTTTTTATTTATACTGAAGAAAACATCTGTACTTCAGGCTTTGTTATTATACCTAGTCAAAACAAGAATGAGTTTACCATCTAATCATGTACAGTGGCCTTACTGACACTGGCTGTCCATGTCAGATGCTTGATGTATCTAAGTGAGGGTGTGACAGACTTGGAGTAGTTTAGGGCTAGCTAATCTCTCTTTGCACTGTGTAAGCATCCCCACATGGACCAAACTGGGAGATAAATGATTAAGACTTGATTAACCAGTTAACAAAGAGATTCAGGTCATCAGCTGGGAACTGTTAAATGGAAGATAGGAAGGGAGAAGGGAAGGCTGGAAGAAAAGGCAAAGTACATTGTGGTGAACTTTGTAAGTAGACTTCACACCCTCTTACGTAAGAGAAGTCCAGGGTGAGAGAGCATCCTCTGTGACTGCAGTCACTCTGAATTCTGAAAAATTCTCCTTTTGGGTTGAAATGTTCTATGCTTGGCCTAAACTAAAGGGTGACATTCAGAATAAATGATGACCCTTCATAAAGACTAAGCAAACATTTTCTTCTGGTTTTATTTTTCTAGCTCATCCCTTTTTTTATGTGGGAAACTGGTTCAGGTGGTTTACTGGAAAGAATCTGACAAGTTGCTTGTAATTGGCCTTCCTGCAGAAAGGTGAGGTTTAAGCATAGCATGTTTATTCTTTAGAAGATGATTAAAATGTGCAAAGACCTGGGAATAGTAACTTTCTTATGTCACTTTAATATATATAGAGAGCTATGTTTTCAGTTGTATGGCTGGTAACTTTGCACCTATATTGGAATTATTCAGCTTGTGGTGTATGGAAAATCACTGCCAAGAACTTGACAGAACTAGTTTAGTCACTGAAAAAAATAGTGACTTTTATGAATTGTTGAAATCCCCTGAACAAAAACTGCTATTTGTGTGGAAAAAAATTATAGTTAATGTGATGTGTCTGATTTTGATTGTAATCTTTTTGCAACAGGAACTCTATTCTTTATCTGAGTAAACAGAGTTTAGTTAGGGTGACTGTGATGGAGTAGGAATACTGTGTGTGTGCCTCAGTTTCCCCTATGCATTTCTTGTGTCTATGTGGAGGGATAGGGGTTGATAGTGTTGCAGAGCAGAGAGACAGTGTAAGGAAGCAACGGATGCCTTGTCCCTTCCCCCACTTCTCTACCTCTGAACCTGTTGGAGGGAGGTCAGCTGAGCTAGCCCAGGAAAAAGACAGAGAAAAGAATGCAGGGGAGGGGCGGATGAGGAAGTTTCAGTCTGGATCTGGCTGGGGGCTGGCGAAGAGCTGCAGGCAAGCTCTGCCTGGCTCTTTGGCCCCCAAAAAGGACCCAGCGGAGGGGTCGCGTGCGTTGTATGGTCTGTGTTAGACCAGGTACCTGTCATCTAATAAGCCTCTGTTTTACTGTCTGGCTGAGAGTTATGTCTGACTGTGGAGTTGGGGTGCAGACCCAAGGGCTCCCCCAGGACTGCCTGTGCGGGCTTGCTGGGGGGAAGCGCACGGAGGGGCAGAAGGTGCTGAATGCTCCGAGGTCAGACCCAGGAAGGTGGAAGCAGGAACCTGTAAAGCTCGTAGCCTTGGAGACAGGCTGTTTATGGAGAGGACATTCGTGTGGCGCTCTTCCCTACTCTCCCCCCCCCCCCCCGAGTCCTGACTGGCTTCGTAGGGAGCAAGTTCCAGACCATCGCCCCGGGCAGTCCGTGACAGTGACCAGACAGCAAGTGTGAAAAATCAGGACAGGGGGTGAATGGTAATAGGAGCCTATATAAGAACAAGCCCCAAATATTGGTACACTCCCTATAAAAGCAGGACATCTGGTCACCCTGAGTTTAGCACAACAGGACTGCAAGCCTGATTGGAGTCTGTAGCTACTACTGTATACAAATAACAATAATAGTGAGTGCATGGTCTGGGAGGCAGGAACTCCCAAGTTCTTTTCCCCAGCTCTACCACTGATCTCTATGTGACCATGAGTAATTCACTTAAAGGAAAACTATTGTATATTACGATTTAAGTATGTAGTGTATCTATAGGGCCCTACCAAATTCGCAGTCAGTTTTGGTGAATTTCACGGTCATAGGATTTTTAAAATAGTTTCACAATTTCAGATGTTTACATCTGAAATTTTACAGTGTTGTAACCATGGAGGTCCCAACCCTCTGTGCATTGGAGGAAGAGGTGACAGTTTGAGCTGCAGACTCCCTGTGCAGCGGAAAGGGGTCACGGTTTGGGCCACACCCTCTCCACCCAGTTCCGGGAGCTGACAGCTGGGGCTGCAGCCTCTCCGTGTGCTGGGGAGGGGGTGACAGTTGGAATTGCAGCTCTCCCTAGGGTCAGGGTCTGTCCTAGCCCGCAGTCGCAGAGCTTTCTGCCACCAGGAGAGGTTCCCAGAGGTGGGTCTGACCCTACTCCCAGAGCAGACCCTGCAGTGGAAGAGGAAGTCCCATCTGGAAGGAATGCTCTGAGGCATAATTAATGTTTTTAAAACACTATGTAATGCTAAGTATTACTGTTACTGTAAGACCCTGCTTATCAACACTACTTATCTTGAGACCCATTATAAAGGACTGAAGTTTGCAAATTAGTAATCAAAGAAACTTGATTCAAATATGCCTTTCCTTTTGACAGTTGTATTATTTTTACTTATAATAATACATCAGACTATATTAGTAAAATGGTATGTGGTATATTTTGTAAAATTAATTGTCAAAAAATAAGGGACCTCAGTACAGCACTTTGGTATTAAATAGTTGCTGAGAAGTGTTGGAGTATTTTCCAAAAGGCAGGGATGGAAACTCGGTCTCTTGGGATTTTTCAAACTAGACCAGACAAGACACTAGAAAATGTACTGTCAAGAACATTGCAGCACAGTGAAATACATTGAATGACCTAATAGAGCTATTCCAAGTTTAGTTTCTATGAAGTGGAGACAAGCTATTCTATATTGTGTGTGTGGATTAGAAATTGTGAATCAGTGAGGCCAGCAGCAATAAAGAAATTTGCCCTCTCTTTATCCGTGATGCGTTTCATCATATTGTAAACACAGTTTAAAGTGTGTTTTTATTTTGTTTTGTTTTGCTAGTGTGCCTCTTTCTCAGCTAAGGAACATGATTACAGATGTTGTCAGAACTTTAAAATTTATGTATGGTTCTTTGGATAGGTAAGTGCTTCCAAAGGATTTATTTTTAATTACTAATTTTGAGGTTAAATCTCAGAGCAATCTTCTATACCAAATATTTTGCTTTTTGTATTTATATGGCATTGCACTGGATTCTATAGCACCGAAAGCTTGATGTCTGTTTTTGTTCCAACCTTACACTAATAAAATTCTTTTAACGACCTTTGATAAGCAGGATTTTTTTTAATTTTAAATAGCTTTGGTCCTGATCATACAAAGACTTACACATGTGCTTAACTTAAGACATGTCAGAAGGTCCGATGAAGCCACTGGAACCTATTCTTGTAGACCTTTTAGGCGGATCACATTATTAGATTTTTACTAAAATGTACAGTCCATAATTTTTAACTTTATATGAGGCAGGGACTGTCTTCCTCTGTTCAGAAATCACCTAGTACATTTTGAATGCTACTGCAATTTTTAATAATAACGCCAAGGGTCTATGTTCAGTATAATTGTATTAATTTCAGTGTGAAAATCATAATAGTTATTTCTATTCCTGTTTTAAATAGCAAAAAAAAAAAAAGTGTTGTGTTCTAGGCAGAATAATTTGACATAACATCAGGTCTCCTGTTTACTCCAATAAGCATGCACACACCACTTTTTGTACATAGGCAATTCTCAAAGATACATGTACATAGCTGCCAGTATATCTCAGAAAAGAATCAAACACCAAATATGATGGATAAAGCTGTTTATTTGGGTACAACTTTAGGAGAAATTTGGAATAGTAGGTTTTTTTTCTCATTTTCTGAAGGTAATATGAAAAATGTGCTATAGTATAATTTTTATTTAAAATTGATTTGGTTGATAAATTAAATTAGTCAATAATGGCAGGTTCGCTAAAAATAATTAAATGCCTAAAGAAAAGTAGTAGATAGCTCACCAAAAAGATGCCTTATTAGAGCCTTATTTCAAAATCTTCAGTTTGCTGTAAGTTGTAAACTGCAGAACTATTGGCATTAAGAAGTACCAGTTGTTTTCCTAGCAAATCTATTTTTATTCTGGGTAACAACTTTGTGTTTTCTGTTGTTTAACACTGAGTGATTTTTGTTTGTTTTTCGTTTTGTTTTTAATCCAAATGAAATATCCTGCTTTCAAGCATCTACTATAGCATTGGTACCTTATTTGTATAATTGTCTATCTCTCGATGTTATTCTAACGTACAGTTCGTGTTTGTTCAGTGCTTTTTGCCAGGTGGAAAACATCTCCCGCTTGGATCATTTTTTCAACCTGTTTTTCCAGCAAGCAATTCAGCCTGCCAGACTCAACTCAAACGCCGGCCCTAGTGCTCAGCACTATGATAGCTGCAGTGCACTGCTTTTAGACAATCTCCCAGGGGTACGCTGGCTAAAGCTACCACAAGAAATCAAGGTAATCTCCTTTACAAATCTCTTAAGAAGGACTTTTACATGACAGGGTAAACATTTGACAAAAGCAATCTACTTACCACACCATTTTCTGTGTTTCTTTCCAAGGTAGTTTTTGCTGTTCTTTCTAAGATGTAATTTAAACAAAGGCTTCCCCTATCCCAGATCATCTTTTCTTTCTGCCAGATCCTTCTATGGAGCAGTAATGCTGAATTTGGAACCCCATGCATATTTCCATAAGCAACAGCATGCTGCTGTCAACACAGCTTAGTGTCTTCTCTCAAGAATCAGGTAGGAAGAGAAGATGAACTGAAAAGGAGTTAAGGCATTGTTTAACAAAAACATATTCAATATGTAGCAAATATAGTAGAAAAAACAATTGATGGTGCATGTTTGTTTCATTCTGACCATTTAAACCTTTTTTCCAGTAGGCAGTTTTCTAATCTTTAAAGTCATATTTTTATTTGAGCAGCTTGTGTTGCAGGAGAATTGTAGATTATCTAGTCTGATCTCCTGCATACCATGGCATAGGCCATAGAATTTCCCCAAAACAATTCCTAGAGAATATCTTTTAGAAAAACATTGACTCTTGATTTTAAAAATGTTAGTGATCGAGCATCCACCACAACCCTAGGTAAATTGTTCCACTGGTTAATTTGTGTCACTGTTAAAAATATATTACTTATTGCCAGTTTAAATTTGTCTAGCTTCAACTTCCAGTCATTGCATCATGTTATACCCTTCTCTTCTAGATTGAAAAGCCCATTATTAAATTGTTTCCCATGTAGGAACTTATAGACTGTAATCAAGTCACCTTTTAACCTTCTCAGTTTTAAGCTAAATAGATTGAGGTCCCACAAATCCAGTTTTCTAATCCTTTATCAATCTTGTGGCTCTTCTCTGAACCCTTTTCTGTGTATCAATATCCTGGACACAGGATACACTACTGATACACCAAACCTGGGCACAGAATTCCAGAAGCAGATATACCAGTGCAAAATACAAAGGTAAAATAACTTCTCAAAGTTATTTCTACTTGAGATTTTCTTCTATATACATCCAAGGATTACATTAGCCCTTTTGGCCACAGCATCACATGGGAAGCGCATGTTCAGAAGGTTATCCACCACCACCCCCCAAATCTTTTTCAAAGTCACTGTTTCCCAGGATAGAGTCTCCCATTCTGTAAATATGGTCTAAAATCTTTGTTCCTAGATGTAAACATTTACATTTAGCTGTAATAAACTTCATTGTTTGCTTGCTCCCAGTTTAGCCCTGTTAATTTTATATCATTCTACTTTTTTAATCAAAATGTTATGCGATACTAAGTCAAATGCCTTACAGAAGTCTTAAGTATCCCATCACAGGCAGTACTACAATATGTTTTGATTTTTATGTCCTGTGTAAATTTGGATTTTCTCGACTGACATATGTATTGATTTTTACATATATGCACTGTGACTGCTGGACTTCATCTTTCATACATGCTATCTATCAGGATTAGAACCCCAAGGTCCTGATAAGGCATATTCTGTCAAGTGAGTGTCAGTAGCTGTGGCCAGACAATGCACTTTTCCTATCCTGAAGGTATGAAGGGCAGTCACAAGAAGTTCTTTGACTAAGTACTAAAGCAAGAGTCTAAGGGTACATCCACACTGCAATGAAAGCCCAGGATTAGTGGAACTTGAGTCAGAAAACCTTGGATTTAAGAACCCAGGGTTTAAGTGATTGCTGACCCTAGGTTGAGAATTTTTCACTGCCGGCTACCAGCATCCACACCATAGTATACACATCCAAATCCAACCAACCATATTTTCAGACTTCCAAGTACCCTCCCAAAATGTGATTGCTTCTGCCCTTTGTTCATGATGCAGTGTGGGAAAACTTGACTGTCCATCTCCATGCGTCACAGGAAGTTTGAGCAGCCCACCAACACATCCTGCCAAGCCATCATTTTGGTCTGCACACTTCCAGCAACTGGAGCCTGCAACCTGGAGGCATAGCCATTCGAAGAACTTGTCTTGCTTGTACTTTCACTCTTGTTTGAGGAAACAGACAGAGCTTTCATGAATTGCTGGTAGACCTTCCAGCTGTGTTTGACCCACCAATGACAGAACTAATGATGGGGGGGACACAGACATGGCAGACTCGAACTGGCTGGTGCTGCTCATTACACAGTGCAGCCGCTGATGCCACCTGCATAGACAGGTGCTTCTTGAGCAGAGCCACAAACAGACTGCTGGGCCCATATAGTCATGCAGACCTGGAATGACCAGCAGTGGATCCAGAACTTTTGCAAGAAGAAAGTTACATTTCCTGAGCTTTGTGAGCAGCTTTTCCTGACCCTGCAGCAAAAAATGGATTCCCATGGGCCAGTGGTAGAGGGAGAATAATACGTTTATGAATGTGCTTCGTGCAACGCTTGCATTAGGTAAGATCAGGGGGTTGATTGTCATACATTGTACTTCTGAAAGACATGACCATTTATTAAATAAGGGCATGAGCAAGAGAGAATTTTGTATTTACACTTACGGATTCATGTAGATATCTGTATTGAGAAATAAATAGTGTTTGCATACAACTTCCAAGTTGTACCTTATCATGTGTTTATCTTTATTATTTGAAATACACATATGAAGTGATTCTGTGGTGGTCATAAAATTTTTTACTAGAGTAAAACCCTTTTGTTTTCAAACATTTATTAGAAAAGCACAATATTAAACCACTGCCAGGCAGGTCACCTGCCATTAGGACACTAGTAACACCAAAACTTTTAACAAAAGCATGAACAAAGTGTATGAACAAGAGCAAACAGTGAAACAGTTTCCAAGATGAAAATCCCCTATTGTAGCATGTCACTGGTCTCCCATTCTCCTTTCCCTTCCTTACAGATTTACCGCCCATTGGGCACCAGAGCAGCTGAGTGGAGGGGTTCAATGTGGGGGACTGCATGGGGTAATTTTGGCCTATCTGTCCACTGATAGGGCTTGATTGCATGGCCCACGCATAGAACTGTCCAAACTGTTCCTGGTCTGTGGCATGTTGAGGAGATTCAGATTCTTGGGGTGGGCACAGCAGGAGGCTGCAGTCATTGCAGCTGTTAGCAAAAGCAGCCCCTCAAACAGTTCTTTCTGCTGTGTTCTATCTTCCCTCCTCAAGTGTCATTCGTATTCCAGGACTTGTGAAGCAAGTGTCTGCTCCTGCACTGAAATCCTGTGCAGCCAGCCTGAGCCTTTCCGCTTGCATCTCTTTCCTTTCCACTTGCCATAAGTCTCTCGCTCTTTGGTATTGGACCTGCTTCTTGGCTCTGTCCAGAATGTCAACGATAAGTTCATCATGGAAACACTTCCTCTAGGACCAGTCCACGACAGTACAATGACTCTGGCTTCTACTGAAGCATGGGCAAGCTGTCAGGATACTATGGTCTGTAGAGGTCAATGATCCTGGAAGCAGACAAGACACAGAAGGTTTTTGTCTCCATGGATGAGCACAGAAAAATTCCTTTTGAAACTTCAGGGACATATAACATTACTTTTGTAAAACTGTACTTTATATTGTTGGAGGTACTTGTCAGACCACGGAAGTTCCCTGGACACTATCAGGTTAACTGCAGTGAAAGACGTGCACAGATAATGGTAAGTTTAAAAATCACAGCTGCTTTTTTTTAATTGCAGACCAATAAGGGCTTTGGGGGAGAGTGATTGCCATGGTGTTCTACATAAGCCTCCTCTATCATTTCAGCCATTCCACATTTTGGAAGACATCATCATTCTTGGGTTCCTGATGGACAAAAAAGAGGTTTTCTTCAAATCTACCAGTAGGAAGATAGGTATTGCCACTGAAGCATTCAAACGTGTGTTGAGTGAAGAGCACTGCTGTGAGTGGAGTGAGCTGGTCAGCTACCGAGGTGGCCCAGAAAAATATGCCCTAACCTGAAATGTGACTACTTATCTGGAGGCACTGCTACAGGAGAAGTTTGCGGCTATCAACACCTGGGATTGGGGCAAAATTCATGAGGGAATGAACAGGATGTTGCCTTAGCATCCATGTGGATTGGTGCCTCTCCACAGCTTCTCATATATACTGTTATGACTGCATGCAAACATACAGAACTCCACTAGCATCTCCCTTCCTCCCCTCATCCCCAAACCCCATTTCTGGCACATTTCTGGACTGCTTTCAAACCTGCAGATGTATTTCAGACAAATGATTTCATCACACATCAGCCACATGGACTACAGTTAACTGAAAAGGACTACAGTTATAAATGGATTACATTTCAACCTTTCTCCCTCACACAGTTTACTGTTTGCAGGTGGCTTATTACACCATTGAGTAGGTATGGAGCACCATGCTAACAGGGAAGGCAATATAAGGTTTTTATTTTTAACTGGAATCGCCTTGCTAAAAATTGTGCTTTTCTGGTAAAACTTTACTTTTAGAGGCTTATTTCGCTGTTTGCGTGTCTCCATTTTGAATTCCACTTGGTGGGTGGGGGAGGGAACACCAAGGCACTGGTGTGCAATCTGCCATTAGCAGATACACACTGCTACCTAGGGTTTGTAATAACTTTTGCATTGGTTCATGTTGTAACTATGTTAATAAACCCAAAAAAATCCAATATTGTATAGATGAACTACAAATAGCTACCAAATTCAGAGCCTGAATAATGAATATCTAGTTATGTAAAGTAGGAAATGTTTATTTTTAAATATGTAAAGCTTTTGCATCCAATACAGTAGGTGTGCTGTAATTGCAATACTTGCATATATTCTGCTGGCTATAGCCTCTTTCCTTTGTGCTCCTTCACACACTACTATCTGTGAACTAAAGTATTAAAATCAATACAATTTAATACAAACCAAAACATTTGCTTTACAGAAGAGTCTGTCTCCACTTTAGTTTAAAATATCTTGTTTCGCTGACTTTTGTGTATGCAATATTTACTAAATCTTCAAATAATCTGCATCCCCAAAATAAAGCTAGTTCAGACTGTATATCCTTAAAATATGAAGAAACTCATTATACAGTAATAAAACCCTTTAAAATATTCTTATTACATGACCAAAAGCAGGCTATTTTTGAGCAGTTATCAAATTGGGAATGCGAATGGAAAGAAGCAGATCTTTTTTGTGTTTCAGTATATTGCCACCTACAGGGACTCTTCTTGTATTGGAGGTGGTCTAAAATGATCCTACGTTTTTGTCATGAAGACATTCCTGCTCTACACAAGTCATTAACTTCTGATAAGGATGCTTACATCCTGTGTGCGCTGTAAGGATTTTATGGCTTGATGGATGAAGTATACGGATTCTCTTTTAGTATAATGATGCCAAATGATGGATATTTGTTTAAACCTGTGAAAATTGCATACTATACCGTATAACCTCTTAATGAATCTCAGTTTCTATATGTCATCTAACACTGCAGCCTATAAAGCAGTATCTGTGACAGAAGGGAACACATTAATTTTTAACATCATTTCATCTAATTTATCTGAATTGTTAAACTGAACAAATGTCTATTAAATTGAAGAATGAGGGCTGCAGGAGTAGTGTACCAGACATGTAGCTTTACTAACACACTCATGCATTCAATGGCTTTATTCCTGATCATGCGAGCATTATTATTACTATGACTTCTAATTTTTTTGATTTTGAAAATCCTACTCGGTTAAAAAATATATATAATCCAGTCTGTTGTCAGATCAATGGAATTATAGTATTAAAACGCTTGATTATGACTTCCAAGATATCTTATTCAACAATTATTTCCACTACGTACCATATATATTATAAGAATTCCTAAAATAGCCTAGATTAAAGGAGAATCTGATTAGCTGACAGGTTCTGGACCATGAAATTAACTCAGTAGTAGACACACATCAGGAACCATTAAGCATATTATTTTACCACTTAGCCATAGGCTTATGAAAACACAGGAAAAAGTAGTAGGGAGAATTTGACTGAGATATATCCTTATTATTTTTAATATGCAACTTTCTTGTTCATGTGCAGTGGAACTTATGCCAAAATTTAAAGGCAGCTTTTAGTTGGAGTCAGGAGGTCAGTGTACAAATGAGGCTGAGAGCTGCCAGTCTTTTATCCCTATCCACCAGGACACATGATTAAGTTCCCTGGTTGAGAAGGAAGAGAGAAGTGGACCTGCTTCTTGACTCAGGTAGGGACTGACAAGTCACTGCCTGGGACATAGACTAAAGAGGCCGGCCTTAAGGTGCACCTTGTAGCCTGGGCTGTTCATAAGATTTAGAACCATGCAAAATTCTGATTAAAAAGCTATCACTACAAAAAAAAAAATCACTATCCTTCATATAAAATGAAGTCAAACTTAGTTAACTGATAGATCTCAAAGTAACTGTAAATAGAGAGTAGTCATATTGTGGGGCATTTCTGATGGGATCCTACAGAAATCTGCTTTTGAACAAATGTAATATCAAAATCTTTATCAGTCATCCGTAAGGAAGTAAAAAACCCTTGACTGGTAGTTTGCCAGTGCTACCAACATTGGAAGAGTGAATTAGGACTTAACTGTTCTACAGAGTGATCTGGATCACATGATCTAGTCAGCGGTGTCCAATACGTTCGCCACTAGCCACATGTGGCTAATAGGCTATTGAATTGTGGCTAATGCATGTGGATTTTTTATAATGAGGTTTCAGGTGGCTATAATGTGGCTAATAAGAATAATTTAAAACCACAAGTGTGGCTAGCAGTGTGGCTAACATTGAATTTCTGTTGGACACCGCTGCTCTAAGCTCATCGAAACAACATGTACTTTAATACAGCTGACTGCAAGGTTGTTCATCCAGGAACCAAGAATGCAGGTCACACATGTAGGATGGGGACACTGTTTTGGAAATCAGAGACATGAGGGTCATGATGAATAACCAGCCAAATATGCACTACTGTATGGTTGCCTGTGATGGCGGGATCTGCATGGTCGCTTATGATGGTGGGATCTGCATGGTCGCCTGTGCTGATGAGCTCGCCACGCTGGCCAAACAGGAAATTAAATTCAAAAGTTTCCTGGGCTTTTCCTGCCTACGTGGCTAGTGCATCAAAGTTGAAAGTGTTGTCCAAAGTGGTCACAGTGGAGCATTCTGGGATAGCTCCCAGAGGCCAGTAAAGTCTAATTGAGTCCACAGTACCTCTAATCCGGAACTGCAATGTCGATTTTAGCGCTATTCCACTTGCCAAGTTGGAGTACAGAAACTGGCTTTAAGAACCCTTTAAATTGACAAAAACAGGTTTCTTGTGTGGATGGAATCAGTTTTTAATTCGAATTAACTCAGCTAATTCCGAATTAATCATGTACTGTAGACCAGGCCTAAGACTCCATGGGTTCTGAAAGGGAAAAGTCTGTTTGCCTCCTCCCACACAAGAGCCTTCTAGCTGCAGCCAAGGTGGGATGTTTCTGCTAGGCCTGATTGCTGCGATTTTGGAGGGCATTTCTATTGTCTTTCTCCTGACTCCTGCAAGAATGTCTCCAGTATTCAACCTCTCCCCCAGCCTCATACTTCTCCACTGTGAAAAGCTCAGTGCCAGCCTCTGCAGCAACAGAATGAAATTACCTGACCTGATTCTTCCCAATTTCACTGCTACAGGTTGGGTTCCCATTAGCAGTAGTGAAAACTGACAATATACTGGTCAGTTTTCTTTCTCCTGCAACCTGTGAAACCTCTGACTAGCAACAGACATATTGTAATTCTCTGTCTGAAAATTAAGGAAGACAGCAGTACTTACGTTCAGTTCATGTTTGGAAGATTATCTTTGCAACAGTAAGGGCTAGAAATTTGAGTTTGTTGGGGTTTTATTTTTGTGGGTTTTTTACCAAAAAAAAAAAAAAGCTTGGATTCTGCAGAAATAAAGGCGCTTACCTGGGAAAACTTGTTACTTACCAAAGACTTTTCAAGCACTGTGTATATAGCTGTGGGTTTTTTTTATTCTCATGTTAATCTCTAATTATGACATCTATCCCTCTGAAGAAAATATATGAAAGGCATTTCTGTGAATTTGACACTCTTGAGGAAGTGAAATTTGAACTTTCTACATGACTGTTTTAGAGAGAAAAAGCCAAGAAAGTAGCAGGAAAATCTTTGAAAAGTATATAACGACATTCTTCTGAAATTCTTTGTGCCCACATTTTTCAGAAAAATTATACTGTGTGACAAGTTGAAATTCCCGGGGGACTGGTTTTGGTGAAGTTGGGAGTGGGTTAAAAATTGGGTTTATATTTGGAAGCTAGTTTCAACCTTAATTAGGGAAGGACTAGCAATCCTACTTAATAATAAAAATAAGAATATCTGTTCTATGTGGAATAGATGTATAATTTACTTCTAAACCAATGGAGAAGTTAAGAGGCATGATTATTTGTTGACTGTCAACAGCATGGTTTGCATTTTTATAAATCTGAAAAATTGACTATATCTCAGTAAGAGACCAGTTGTTTACAGAGCCCAAAAGTGGTGCCATCGCCTTTTTAAAATTCTTTTTGTTAAGTAGCATATTTGTCATGACCCTGAGTGGCTGCTATTATGTTTTTTAACTAAAAGTATTTTTAGTAAAACTTACATTAATCAACAGCTCCTGAAGCTAAAAAAAATATGCAAGCTTATTGCTGTTTTGAGTAGCACAAAGGTAACATGTGAGAGAGTTTTGGAAATTTCCATAGAGACAAAAAGTAAATCCAAAGTGAAAAAGATTTTTCTAATACCTCAGTTGGATACTAAAGCTTTGCCAGCTTTCAGGGGAGCCCCCTGCCTTCAAGTTTTAGTCCATGAAAAAAGTAAGATTGACATCTCCTTTATATAGAACAGTGGGTTCAGGAGACAGATAAGCAGAATGAGGGAAATGTGCAGAAATTAGAAACTATTTTTCTTTAATCTTTTGGAGAATTTAGATATTCTTGATGTTTGATGTTATTAATGCAAAAAGTATGTACAATTTTTTACCATTTCCCTATAAAATAATGAATAATGACTCTTAATCTTATGAGTCTACCAGTACTATGTCATATATGTTATTGTAATTGTCAGTATATTTGTTGAAAAAATATGTTCATATCCACCATTTCTATATTTCAGATGGAAATTGACACAGTACTGAGTGATTTGGAGGCAGCTGATTTTGCAGAGCTGGTAAGGATCATGTTTTTATAGGACAGGCAATGTATGCTGTTCACATTCAGTAGTTCGAAGAAATCTTGGATCAATGCCCATTAGTTTTCTTAACCAACTGAAAATCAAAGCAAACTATGTCACAATGGTGTAACAGTTGTCCATATTTTTTCTTGATTTGTAGGAAAAGTTTAAAGAACTTTCCTTTTTTACTTATGAACTTCTCTCTCTAGTTATACCAGTAACTACAGGGATGCTGAGTGGAAACTAGATCTGATATAGTTGCAAGCTTAAAGTCACTTTTTGCTATCAGAGGGGTAGCCGTGTTAGTCTGGATCTGCAAAAGCGACAGTGTGTCCTGTGGCACCTTATAGACTAACAGACGTATTGGAGCATAAGCTTTTGTGGGTGAATACCCACTTCGTCAGATGCATGCAGGGGAAGTTTTCCAGAGGAAACAGGAAACTTCCCCTGCATGCATCTGACGAAGTGGGTATTCACCCACAAAAGCTTATGCTCCAATACGTCTGTTAGTCTATAAGGTGCCACAGGACTCTTTGTCACTCTTTGCTAAACAGGATATTTTCTTTTTCAGTTAATAGTAAAAAGTAACTTTTTCTTTCAAGGACTTATGGATAATCCTTTAAAATTGCTGTACAGCATTGAGAACAAAACTCACCAATCTTAAGAAAGCAACAAAAAGTCTCAGTAACAGAAAAGCTAGAAGGCTATGTGATGCAATATTGTTCTTACCACATTTTTGTTAACCCATAATGATGTAAGCCTAATACTCGTTGGAGAATGATATATATTTGGCATAAAATTGTGTGACTCTATATGTGTGTGTGTGTGTGTGTGTGTCTACAGAACTAGCTGCTTTTCTCTACACAGTACAATTATACACATTCACAGTTTTCAAGAATATTTATCTTGGAACAAACTTGAAAGAAGCAAGTCATTCAAGCATAATTTTTTGTATAGTTCCTTTACTATATATCAAATGGTGAGAGGTAAATAATTTTATGCTTATGAAAGTTTTTTCCTCAGTATGAAAGTCTCTCTTTAAATTCTTGTTTCATAAGAAATTTATAGATGGCTCTGTTATGCCCACATGTAAAGAAAATATTACTGAATATATGTAATACTAAACATTTTGTGGGGTTTGTCTTTTTTTTTTAACTAATAAAATGTCTGGGACTGTAAATACAAGGCAGATGGATGTCTTTAGTCCCACTTCTTGTAAAACTTTACTATCTGTGTCTAATAGGAACCAAACCATTTGTTTCCTAAATAAAATAATTTCCTTTATGATTATTGAAAATTATATTTATAAATGCTGTTTTATTGAGCAGTGCTATCTGTATCTACTACATTTAAAATTAAAGCTGCCCAGTTGACATCTGTGTTGTGATTGTGAGAGCATTTTTCAATTAAATTAAAAGGTGAATGAATGAGTTAATGTTGGGTACCGTATTTCCGGGTACATGTTTGTAAAGGAACTGATATGTCTTCCTAGATTTGCGATACGGAGTCCCTCTGGTGGCAAGAACTATGCAACAGCTAGCTAGCTGTTATGATCTGTGAAACTTAAGAGAACCCTATTAAAAAGTCATCTGCTTTACAGATAGATTAGAACTGAGTAGGAAATCTGAGTACCTGTTATGCCGTACTGGAAGTAACTATAAAAATGACTGCAGTAACATGAAAACCAACAATAAAGTCTGTGTCATATTTTATTTAGCTTTTTGTTCTAACTTCACCTCTCTGATGCTCAGTTGCTAATAAATTAATATTTAAAGAAGGCACTCTGAAAAATTGAAGTATTAAATAACACTGTCATTTATTTAATTAGTTTCACTTCTATTCACTCAGTCATGTAACAACCAGGAGTTATAAATGTACTATATTTTTGTTTGCAGTCTGAAGATTACTATGACATGAGACGGTTGTATATGATTGTGGGCTCTTGTCTCTTCTATAAGGTGAGACTGTTTGCGTAAAGCATGGAGTTTTGAAAAATGTACCAAGCAAAAACATAAGCCAGATATCAATTGACACTTGACCGAGCTTGACAAATATGAACAATGCGTGGTCATTTTGTCTAACACTTGTTACAGACATAATTGAACTCACAGAACAGAATAAAACCATTTACTTCACTGATGCAAATAAAATATTTAAAGTCTTAAAACAGTTCTTACTGTATGATATGTAGCACCAAAATATCTTTATGAAACCAGTGACAACAGCAATCTTGCAAAATGTGCTGTGTGTGAAGAAATGAATGAAGAGGAACAGTAATCAGTGATGAATTACCACATTAAATGATAAGCGAATTATGAGGCATTCTGATAATATTGTTCTTTGCCCATCCCTGTCACTACCTGAAGGCCTCTGATTGTAACTGTTATCTCAGATAGATAAGATTTGAGAAACTGAATCAATAACTTTATTTCAGCTTGGCCTCCCTGGTATTTGTACACATGTTGTTACTTCTTGAGCATTGTCCATATATTCAGAACTATACAAAACAAAGAGTAATATACAGTTCCTGCTCTACAGAGCTTATGTTCTAAGGTCTGTCATCCAGTCCTTACTTATGCAGGTAGTCCCATGGATTAGGTCTACTCGCATGACAAGGTACAACGGTAAGGTCTGTCTATAGTGAGATTGGCAATGAAACAGTGCAATGGCAATGAAATGCTAGCAATAATGGAAACTCTAGTGAAGACCATCCATAGGCATTCTTGCCATCGTCATCTAGACCTGCTCTAGAAAAACTCATGCAGCTGGTCTCCTGTGTGCATGTTTTTATAATGTAATGTGAAAAATCAAAAGTGTGTTTTGTTTTTGCCTGCCAACAAATCTCAGTTCTGTTTTGGGAAAGAACCTAGTGACCATTCAAACTCCAGTCCCAATCTTATGAGGCGTTGGACATCTAGGAGTTGAGATATTCAATACCTTGCAGGAAGTGCTCAGCAGCTAACAGAATAAAGCCTTCAGGCGGCAATACTTTTAAGCTATTGTTCTAAAGGGAAATATAGCAGGACTTACTTAATACTATGTAATTTTTATGATGTACAATTATGAGGGTCATATTTTAAATCCTTGTTTTGGTATATTCAGTTCTTGTCCTTGTCTGTGAAACATATATTAATTCCAGTCAAAGAGCTAGTGTTTTGTAGTAGTTACACAGAGGACTGGGAATTAAAACTCTTTGGTTCATTACTGATTCTGCAGCGAGGTGTTTGGCAAGCCACTTCACTTCTATATGCATCAGTTTTACATCTCTGTAAATCTGGAATAACTACTTACAAAAGTGTTGCTTATTTATTGGTTTGTTTTTGTTTTATCGTAGCACGTAAAAACCCCAGTCATGGACCAGGATCCCATTGTGCTAGGTACTATACACACACAATACAAAAAGAGTCCCCACTGCCTACCCCAAAGAGCTCATGATTTTAATATGTAAAACACTGAGCTCTTTAGATTAAAGACAGCCTATAGTGACAAATATTGTTGTTTTTATTGAATGTGCATTCTTTTTTGTGCTTTAAGAGCTATTTGATTGGCAATCACTTACCAAAGGAGGATCTTATTGATATAGCTTTATATAGTCGACACTATTGCCTGTTACCGTTGGCAGCAGAACAGAGGATTGGTCAGTTAGTGATATGGCGAGAAGTATTTCCACACCATCATCTCCAACCAAGTGAAGCTTCAGGTGTTACAGGATACAGGGAGCCTGAAGCAAGATACTTTTTACTAATAGTTGGTTTGGTAAGTTACACTTTCCAGAGCACCCATGGTTCTGATTATTCTGCTGTTGCCTTTACACTGGTTTCATCATTTAAAAAACATCCTTATGCAGCTGTGACTTGGTATAGAATTTTTCAGCTGGGGAATAAAATTATGATCAATATTCATAAAGCTTATACAATTAAGCATAAATACAATTTTTCGTGGTTTAGCTCTTTTGCTCACTTAAATTGAAATGTTTACTTTTATAATCTGATATTTGTCAGATACTTCATCCATTTTGAGTGGAAATTATTTTTAAAATAACCGGCAAATAACTATTTAAGAGGCAGTTTCTCATAGGCACAGTAACTTAATTTTCATAATTTGTGATTAACTAAACATTCACTTGCATGAGGATTGCAATAGGGCAAAAAAAAGAAAACTTAAGGAATGATTTTGACAGAAAGTGGTTCTGGTTGGAGGGCAGGGGACCTGTCCAGTTTTGCAAATCTTTGTAATTTGCTGAGATACCATATTAGATTTGATAAGGAGTGTAATATAGAATGGATTCTACAGTATGCAGTATTTTAAACCAAAGATTAATCTTTTATACCCATTTGTTTTATAGAGACACTTTATGCTGTGTGTGTTGCTGGAGTCAGGGGGCTGCACTTCCAAAGCCATTGGGAATCCGGGACCAGATTGTATATACATTGATCAGGTCAAAGCAACTATACTTCAGTTGGAAGGACTAGATTCCAGCATAGAGGAAAGATTAGAATCACCCTCCATTCCATGTCTGTCTTGTGCTGACTGGTTCCTTCCTGCATCACGTGACAAACTAGAAAGCTTTACAACCCCACCCATCCTCAGTAAATTGCAAAATACTTCCAAATCTGCAACCTCTCCAACAAGCAAGAGAACACTCTTCACTGACTCCTCCTTAAGGACAAGTAAACCCAGTCCCTCAAGGAGCAGTGGAGGATCTGACAATGGCAGTGAAGGTCCTGAAGAAGATGGAGGCCTTAACCCACTTGCTACACTAGATCAGGTCCGAAAGCACAAACGAAAAGAATCCCAAGGTTTTGGCGGGTCTGAGGGAAGTGGTAGCTTGTTCAAGGTATTATTGTTATTACAATGTATTATGTATTAAACTGTTTAACTTTTGAAGGTAGGTACAGGCAAGGGAATGTTCAGAAATTAATCAGTAACATTCTGGATGTTTGCCTCTTATGGTAAATGTTTTAATAAATGTGAGGCAGACTGATATTCACTGAGGAAAAAAATGTATTAATAAGGCTTTTTTCTATATTGGAACCTGAATCACAAAACTTTTGTCATTCAGGGGTGTGAAAAAACCACACACACTGAATGACTATAGTTTTGCTGACGAAAAGCACCAGTGTGAACAGCACATTGTCAGCAGGAGAACTGTCCTGCCAACAAGGCTACCACGGCTCGTTGGGCATGGAAGTAGTTTGTCAGTGGGGAAGCTCTCCTGCCGACAAACAGCTAAGCACCTTTTAGCAGCATGACTGTAGTGGTACAGCTGTGTCACTAAATGGTGCAGAGTGTAGACATAGCCTAAGAAATGTGCGGTAGGATTGCAGATTCTAGTTGCGTTCTGTGACCATGGAGATGGCTATGAAAAAAATAACAAAAACTTACGCATTTGACTCATTCATTGGGAATTATTTTTCTGTATAAATGGAAACAGAATAATTCTTTATATTTTTTTATAAATTATGCTTGAGTACTTTAAAGCTAGTTTAGTGCTATAATTATGTATTTCTTTGTTTTGGATTTATATAATGCAACTCCTGGTGCTTGAGAAGTCAGTATTGGTTTTCCTGAGTTTCATTAGGATAGCTTCCATTATTAACTAAAACTATCAATGAGACTACTCATATGTTTAAAGTTAGACAGTTGCTTAAGCGCCTTGCTCAACTGGGAGCTGAAGGGCCTGATCCAGAGCACACTGAAATCAGTTGAAAGACTCTCCTTGACTTTAGGACCACAATTAGCACCTATTTCTTTCATCTGGACCATCATCGTGTCTAAATATTTGGCCTTCTGATGACTTCATTGGACACAGCTGTGTTGAAAACTACAAAAGTAATTGGAGAATTTTTCCAAAGATTGTAAAAGCATAAGCAATAATGACCAAGGAAACTTGCGATACATTGAACAAATGCTACCAATTTTGTTTTAGCCTGAAATAGACTTTACGGTATAAAATACATTCTAAAAATTGCTGAAACTATTTATTTAATTTTTTTTAATACTTCCATTTTAAATAAATTATTTTGTTGGATGATTTTTGGTCCTTGATTAGATGTCCTTATTTTGTTAGTTTACTGTGCTATTTGTTTTTTAGGCCACTAAAAAGAAACATACCCTTCCAAATCCTTTTCACTTAGGAAACCTGAAAAAGAATCTTTCAGAGAAAGATACGGAACTCTATAATGCTGTCAAGTAAGAGATTATTGGTTTTGTTAAATATTTTATTTTTCACATTCCCCATTTTTGTCCAAAGACACATGCAAATCACCAAAGATTCTGTGTAAGGTCTACAGTTTTGTGATGGATATTTTTAGTAAAAGTTATGGACAGGTCATGGGCAATGACCAAAAATTCACAGAAGCTGTGACTTATCCCGAACTTTTACTGAAAACATGCCTGACAAAATGAGGAGAAAGGAGGGTCCAGCACCCTGCCCCACTGCATGGAGCGGCAGGGCGTTGAGAGGGACCCCTGACTGCAAGACTATGAGCTGGGGGGGAATTCTCTGCTGCCTAGCAGGGCTGGGAGCTGGGGAGAAGATCTCCCACTGTCTGCGACACCTGGGAACTGTGGATCCTTTGCCACCCAGTAGGGCTGTGATCTGCAGTGTCCCTGTTGCCGCCACCAGCTGGAAAGCTCTGGGGATCCCCCACCGCCCTGCAAGGCTGGGAGCTGGGGGGGGTGAGCACCACAATGGCTGGGAGCTATAGGGGGTTCCCCACTGCTGCGGCAGCCGTGCTGCTGCCCTCTGCGACCTCCGTAGGGTGACCAGCTGTCCCAATTTTACAGGGACAGTCCCAGTTTTGGGGTGTTTTTCTTATATGGGCTCCTGTTACTCCCTACCCACTGTCCCAATTTTTCACATTTGCTGTCTGGTCACCCTAAAATTCCGTGACATACTCGTAGCCTTAGTTCTGTGTCGCTGATTTAATTTAATTCGTAACACCAGCCAACATTTCCAATGCAAGGCTTCTGCAAAGCAAAGTATCTGTGTCACAGAGGAGACACAGTCAGTGTGGTCAAGCAGCAAAACAGCTGCAGTAAGTGCCAAGGTTTTGGGGGTTTTCTTACATTATTGTGTAACCAGTTTTCCTTACTCCAATATATCTAAATATGCTTAATGATTAACACTACCACTCCTGTAATGCATTTGTCTGAACACCCCACACACAGAGATAATACACTAGGAATGTGTTTTAGCTAGCCTGCAAGTTTCTTAACCTATCTGAGAAATTACCTGGCAATAACTTATCTATTGCTGGTTGTTCTTCCTTCTATAGTTCCTGCCATCTTGGGGAAGGCTGCTCTAACCATTCCCTTCTACACCTTTAAACTGGTCCCAACACCCATGCTGTGACCCCACCTCCCTTCCTTCATCTGAGGATTAAGGGTAGAGGTGAGGGGGAAGAGAGATGTTGGTCCCTACCAGACATTAGATACCTCAGCCCACCTTCCTTAGGTGATACCCTCCCCTAATCCTGCTGCACCCTTTAATCAGCCAGTAAGCTTGGAAGTCCCCCTACTGTTACTCACACCTTCTTGCCAACTGCTTGAAATGGACCATCCTGATTATCACTACAAATGTTTTCTTCCCTTCTGCTGATAATAGCTCACCTTAATTAATTAAGCCATTTAAAGTTGGTATGACAGCCTCCACCTTTTCATGTTCTCCGTGTGTGTGTGTTTATAAATATATATTTATAAATATATATACACACACACTTCTTACTGTATGTTCCACTCTATGCATCTGATGAAGTGGGTCCTAGCCCATGAAAGCTTATGCCCAAAGAAATTGGTTAGCCTCTAAGGTACCACAAGTACATCTCGTTCTTTTTGCAGATATAGACTAACACGGCTATTACCCTGAAACCTGTCACTCTTAAATGTCTTTTCTATTTTGAGTGAGCTACTTACTTATGCTTTTTTGTTTTGTTTTGGACAATACTACCTCTTTGGAGTAGGGCCATAACCCCCAGTTACCTCAATAATCACTGTTTTAATTAGAAAGAAATGTATCTTGTGTAGAAATAAGAAAATCTTAACAATGTCTGTTTCCGTTCTCATACTATGTTACCACCAGCAGAAAGCAATCAAGTGTAAGAAGTACGTTGTCTAGGCGACGTTTCATTCAAAATCACTTATTCTCTCATTTTTGAAGGTTGACGTCTGGTCCTGAGAACACCCTCTTCCACTACATTTCTTTAGAAACAATGCAAGGAATCTTTATTACTCCAACGCACAAAGAAGTACAACAGCTCAGTGGTTCCATACACCCTCAGCTAATCAAGAATTTTCATCGTTGCTGTCTTTCAATTCACTCTATTTTCCAGCAGGCCATGATGAAAGAAGTAAGAAACTTTGTCTTCCCAACAGAAGTGTTTTCTTGTACTTTTTTCTGTATTTAAATCTCCTACTTAGTATTTTCAAGACTATCACTTCAGCGTTTAAATACCTGTAGTTTTAGTAGAAGATTCTTTGTGAGCGTTCTTTTTAATTTACTACGTGTTTTACTTATATGGACAGACTGCTTCTCTAATATGCATGTTTGGTTGGACTGCCTGTCAAAAAGGCTTCACCTCCCCTAGACAGTGCTCTGAGAATCAGAGAATTAGATTGCTCTGTGGGATGTGGTGTTATGACTCCTCTGCTGTTCATAATTTAGCAAAGAGTTTCACAGAAGGCCTGTAGGAGAGAGACTGGCAAGAGAGGAACTAAATTCATATACCCTCTCCTGCCTCCTACAAAAACAATTTTTTGTTATTAATTTAGTGCTTTTGAAGGATGCTAGCTTGACAACACCGGAGATTTAAGTTCTCTGTTTTGTCACAGAAAGTGTATAGCATGTGCTGTGACATTTTATGTTCCCTCCTCTTCCTTCTCTCCTCCCCACACCCGCCCTGCCCTGCCCTGCCACTGTGTTTCAACCTTGATCTGAAGAGATTATCTCTAAAGGTGAGAGGGTAGCTCATTCTCAGTCTCTTTGGCCTCCCTGTTAAAACTGCCAACCACTAATGTTTGCAATGGTGAGTTTTTAATGTGGACATCTGTCCAGTAAAAAGCTTGAAAGGAATTGGTACTTTAAATATGCATGTTGCCAAGTAATCTCTTCTAGGTGTGAGACAGGCACACAAGGTGTGCTTCCAATTTCTTGCAAGCAGCATTTATTATGACATCTAATAGGATTTTTTCCCCATTCATAAGACTTTTTAACAACACATTCCTAAAGATTTATATATCATTGCACCAACTGTCATTGATCATATTGTGTGCATATGGGCCTCATCCACTTAAGACACTGTGTCTCTGCCATGTGAAATCATGGCAATTGTGATTATCTGAGTCACTTCAAGCTTTATCTGTGTGGAATCTGGTGCCAGGTTGCTTTCTAGCAAGGGATTCTTGGTTGTGAAAAATCACGAGGTCTTAAGTCATCAAATTTTGTACTATGTGACTATCCGAATAAGCTGCAAAACATTCCTATTCTTCCAGTCTTTTTTTCTGGTAGTGGTGGATTGGATTGGTGGGAAGTTTGGATGGTGAGTCATGGAGAAGTTCAATGTTCTAGCAAGTTTAGGGTGCCAACCGTTTAATCACACAAACCCAAACACACAAAGCCCTGCCCCTTCCTGCTGGGAGTGGGATTGAGGGATTCAGAGTGAGGGAGGGGGCTCTGGGCTGAGCCTGGGGTATGAGATTGGGGTGCAGGAGTGGGTGTGGGGTGCAAGCTTGGGAGGGAGTTTGGATGATGGAGGGGGCTCCGGGCTGGGGCAGAGTGTTGGGGCACAGGAGGAGGTGTCGGGTACAGGTTCCAGCTGACAGGCGCTTAACAGGTGGTTCCCAGGCAGCGGGGCTAAGGCAGGCTCCCTGCCTGCCCTGGCCCCGTGCCACTCCCAGAAGCAGCTGTCTCATCCCTGCATAGAGTGATCAGAAAGCATATGTGAAAAATCAGGATGGGGTGAGGGGTTATAGGACCCCATATAAGAAAAAGACGCAAAAATTGGGACTGTCCCCATAAAATCAGGACATCTGGTCACTCTGTGACTGCGGCCCCTGGGAAGAGGGGCTCCCTGCAATGCTTGTGCCCTCAAGCGCTGCCTCTGCAGCCCCCATTGGCCGCTGGGAGTAGTGCAGGGCCAAGGCAAGCAGGAAGCCTGCCTTAGCTCCACTGTGCCACCAGTATTTCAGTGCCTAACATCTCCATTTGGCTGCAATAGCCTCCGATATAGGGTGTAATTCCGGGAGACTCCCAGCAAAACCGGGAAGGTTGGCAACCCTAGGCAGGTTTTTGAGGATATTAAGTTTTAAGAATTTCTAAGTGTACTTAGTATTTGATCAAAAATTTGTTTTACTTAGGGCTATCAATTAATTGCAGTTAACTCACAATTAAAAAAATGTATTACGATTAATTGCACTTTTAATTGCACTGTTAAACAATAGAATACCAATTGCAATTTATTAAATATTTTTGGAATTTTTTTTTACATTTTCAAATACTGATTTCAATTACAACACAAATACAAAGGATACAGTGCTTACTTTATATTTTTATTACAGATATTTGCACTGTAAAAAATGATATAGTATTTTTCAGTTCACCTCATACAAGTACTCAACCGCAATCTCTTTACTGTGAAAGTGCAACTTACAAGTGTAGATTTTTTTATTGCATAACTGTACTCAAAAAAGTATCAAACTTTAGAGCCTACAAGTCCACTCAGTTCTACTTCTTGTCCAGCCAGTTGCTAAGACAAACAAGTTTGTTTACATTTATGGGACATAATGCTGCCTACTTCTTATTTACAATGTCGACGGCATTTTTTTAGCCAGTATTGCAAGGTATTTATATGCCAAATATACTAAACACATATGTGCCCCTTCATGCTTTGGCCACCATTGCAGAGGACATGCTTCCGTGCTGATAACACTTGTTACAAAAATGATGTGATAATTAAATTTGTGACTGATCTACAGTACTTGTATGAAGTAAATTGAAAAATACTATTTCTTCTGTTTTTTACAGTGCAAATATTTTTAAAAAAAAATATAAAGTGAGCACTGTACACTTTGTGTTGTCATAATTGAAATTAATATTTGAAAAGGTAGTAAACATCCAAAAATATTTAAAATAAATAGTATTCTGTTAAAGAATAACAGTGAGATTAATCGTGATTAATTTTTTTAATCGCTTGACAGCCCTAGTTTTTACTTTATAGATAGTTCACCTAGATACAAGATAATAGTAGATGCACACATAAAAAAACTAAATAAATGAATGTCAAAACTTTAGAAACTTGGATTTTAAAGAGATCCACTGATGTGTGTCCAATACTATGTTTTTCTATGGTCCTGGTTTGTAGCAACTGTCAGTCATTACTGACTTGAACCAAATAGCTGATAATTCATGACTAATTCCTTGAACTCTCCAGCTCCTTTGGGGGCAAAAACTTTACATTTTGACATAAATATACATGGATATTGTATACCATTTTTTTAAGGTCTTAGAAGTAGCAGACAGAGCAGTTATTGAGAAAGAAGTAATCCCATGCTATTAACCAGGTGGCATTCCCTTACCATGCTGCCTGTAGGCAAAACTGTACTTTAAATCTCACAAATAGTGAGGAATGGAAAGCACTTGTGCAGATTGAATGAATGCAGTTTCCAAACAGTAGTGAAGTCTTCCTTCAAGTTTGTTTGTGGTTTGGAGGTGTGAAGCGTGTGTACCTAAGAGGTCTTTTCAGTTCGGACTGTTACTCCAGACATAAATCTGTTAGCATTGCTTAATACTTAGGGTATGTCTACACTATTGGCCGGATCGGTGGGCAGCGATCGATCCGCCAGGGGTTAATTTATTGCATCTAGTCTAGATGTGACAAATCAACCCCTGAGCACCCTCCTGTCAACTCCTGTACTCCAGCACTACGAGAGGCGCAGGCAGAGTCAACAGAGGAATGGCAGCAGTTGATTCACTGCAATGAAAATACTACAGTGAGTAGGTCTAAGTATATTGACTTCAGCTATGTTATTCATATAGCTGAAGTTGAGTAACTTAGATCGATCCCTTCCCCCCCCCCCCCCCAGTGTAGACCAGGCCTTAGAAAAATACCTGAATAGTGAGAATTTTTTAATCAACTGTACATAAATTGAGGCTCTGACTGGAATCTTGGCTGAAAATTAGGTTATACCTTTGACACTTCTATAGGGAGGTATAGAAATCCAAAAGCAAGCAGAAAATGCAGCTGAAAAAGGGAGAATGTTGGTTTTGCATATAAACAGTTACAATAACACAGTCTTTTAAGTTTGATTGCCTTCTGTCACAACTAACAAGTACATGAGATTTCCAATTTTTAGTTTACACCAAAAATACCTGGATAAAGAAACCACCAACACATTCATAGGCATTTCCAGGTGTAACCAATAAAAATTGGATACATGCATCTCAAAGTGAAAACATCTGTTATGGCCACAGCCACATCAGCATGAACCCTTCGTGCCTGTTTCAGCCACATGTCATTATAGTGGATGCCAGCTAGGCTCAAAATGCCCTGTAGGTCAAAAAGAACTGATGAATATGCTATGGAGAACAAAGATTTTCTTGTTGAGGAGAATCAGGCACACATGTGTAAACCAGTTTTATAACATTTTGTGACTAGCTAACCAGACTATTCCTGTGAGAAAATTTACAGACGGTTTTTGTGCATTTGGTCCAGCAACATAGGCTGTAACTGTCTGCTTGGCATTTGGAAAGCTATGGCTTGGGAAGACAGGTTTGGACTATTTTGTTTTCACTGCAGGATAAATGGATAACTAAGATACACAGAAATGTGTATTCACATTAATCTAAAATATCATACAACAAAATATTGGTGTGGTTTGGAATTTTATAGAGATGCACAATATTGGACCAAAAATTATTATAATAAAATTGATTAATAATTAATTTTGGACCATTTTCTAAACACTGAAAAATCACTGATTTAAAATGTATACAAAAATTCAAAATAAACACTGGAATGAAGGAAAATAAACACTGAAAACCAGAAACCCTACATACTGTACAATGGGGTAGGCAATTTTAGATTCTGATGTTTTTCTTCAGGATCTGTGTTGTTGTATGGGATCCCTGGGGTACAACCTGGAACTGGGGGACTGTGGTGCTTCCTTAACTCTCCAGCCTGGACTGTCTCTCACCCAGCAAAATTGCATGAATGCTCCCTGAGCCAATCATGCATCATACAGAGATAGGTACCAGTCAATCACCCCAGCCCTGCACCCCAGAAATGTCCTGTCTTACATTGCTCAAGATTCCCTTGGGCAATGCAAATTCATTAACTAGTTCACCATTCTGACAAAAGGGTAATGGATGTGCAACAGCCCTTGTCAACTTGAGCTGAGATTCCCCAAGCACTTCAACTAAAAACACACTTTTAGGTAAAGTATCAAACGGGTTTATTAACTACAGAAAGATAGGTTTTAAGTAATAATAAGCAGCAGGCATAGAGATCAAAATTGGTTATCTGAGTAGTAAAATAGAAATGCAATCTCAATTCTAATTTTAACAGACTTAAGCCAAGTCTACACTGCACTATACTACATGCAGCTGCACCGCTGTTGCACGTCTGATGAAGATGTGCTGTGCCAAAGGGAGAGAGCTCTCCCATCATCATAATTACTCCACCTCAGTGAGAAGCGGAAGCGATGTTATCAGGAGAACATCTCCCGCCAACATAGCGCTTGTGTGGACAGTGTGAAATTTGCATCACTCGGTGAGGGAGGGAGCTTTTTCATATCTCTGAACGAAGCAAGTTATATCAACTTAGGCTGTAGTGAGGCCCTGCCCTAGGCAAAATTTGAATCAAGCAGTCTCTTACCCTAACAGACACACTACAGGCGGCTCACAGTTCCTCAATACACCATTTAGACTCCCTTCAGCCCTTGGACCAATCTCCCTAGTTCAAAATCTTTGTCTTCTAGACCAGTGGTCTGCAAAGTGGGAGGCACCAGACCACTCACGGGGTTGCGCGAAACCCTGAGCCACAGCCGATCTCGCCCGGGAGACTGCCAGACTTGCAAGTGGTCTATTTTTGTCCCACCGAAATGCTGCAGAAAGAAGAAGCTTTCTGTTCGGCAGCATTTCGGCGGACACACCCTGGGGGCTGCAGGTAGAGGTGGTACAGCAAAAAGGGACCACAGAGGAAAAACTTTGAGGAACACTGTTCTAGACAACCTTCCAGGTTTGAGGTGGGAGGGTAAAGAGACCAAGTGATGATGTCACTGTCCCTCTTTTTATATCTTTTTCCAGTTGCTAGAAAGATCCTTGCTGTGATGTGCGGGTCTGGCACTCTCCATTGTGTATGTGCCATTTCTAAGAAGCCTCTGGGAAAGTGGATTCTTCTTGATGGGCCATTAATGCTTGTCTGGCCTGTGATAGCTGCTCCTTTGTTGCAACTGTTTTCCAACCTCACAATGCATTTCAGTAACACATATAGCAATACTTCATAATTTGACATACAATGATGGTACATGCAATCCAAGAGGATATGAATGTTCAGCAAATCACAACTTCTTAAATGATGCTTCACAAAGCATACTTTGTACAAAACATATAATAGAGTGGTGAATATGGGCGTTCTAGGGTGTTACTTTGAGATAGTGTGTCACAGTTCTGATCTGTGTATAAATGTGGAGGGGAAGGAATTTTAATGCTCATGAAAGTACAGGACCAATAGCCTACATAGTTCTGCCAATGCACCATATTCCTGATTTACAAGTTCCCTGCACTTCCTGTCCTTGTTACTTTCTAAATAAGTCATGTAAATTATGTCAAATTATGGATAGTGGACAAACGTCAAATGGAAAATTAGAAAAGACAACTACGCATTTTTATTTGAGAGAAGTATTTGGAATGCTAGATGATTTTATAGCTTGTTTTGTGACATTAGGTCTTAGAAGTGTCAACATCGACATGACCAGACTGTGAGAGGCATCTCTTCTCTGCAGTAATGGTAGATGCCCTAGGGAGAGGCTGCGTCTGAAGTCCCAAACTCTGTTTCATTCGCCACTGTTGCACTAGTGGGCAGTGCTTCAGAAGTTTACTGTATCAGCTCTAAAAAGAAGCACAGTTTGAGCAGTTATAAACCTTTTGACCACAGGGGTACCCACTGTTCTGTTAATCTAGTACTGATAGGTTTTACATCGTAGTCCCTCCCTTTGCTGGTAGACATGAGATTCCTCTTCTGATATTTTCCCGTCAGGAATCATTTCCCCCCAGCTTCTCCCAACCCAGCAAGTGGAATGTCTTCTACCCCTGTTGGCAAACTTGCAGTACTACAGCCAAGTTGAAAGTCCTGTCATCTATTTCTGCCTAAGACAAACAAAAGTCCCTCAGGGATTTCTCTGTATATTTTCCTTTCCAGGGAGGCTTCTTTTCTTCTCCCTCAACCTAGCAAAAGCTCTGAAGGAGAGGGGGTCTTTGCAAGATTCCAGGGGAACTGAGGAGTTCCCCCAGCTTAGTGCCTCTTCCACACAACTTGGTGGTTGAAGCAGAACCCAGTTCAAAGGAATATGCACTTTAGTTTCTCCTCATGTTGTTATGCTTTTATTTTAAAGCTTACAGCTTTTCTAGTTAAAACTCTTTGCAACAGTCTACCTCATGGGCATTGCAGCTCAGAGCATCTTACAATGAGATCTGTCATGCAACAATTTGATCTTCAGTCACTCCTTGGGCACTCCTTGACTAAGCACTAGTTTCACTTATTAAAAACTCCCAGTAACTTCAGTAGAAGCAGGGTTAGGCAATGGTAAGCACTTTTGAAACTCCCACCCTGTATGTTTTATCCCCACTGGGATCTGTTTTGCCTCCCTTTGTGAGAGGGAAGCCATCATCGATACTGGAATAATGGGACAAAGGGTACTTTCTCTCAGGAAAAAGAGAAAGTTAGTCTCCTTGGATATAATTTTATCTTCTCCATGTGGATGCCAGCTGTTCAATGAGAAAACATCCTGCATTTTTACAAAGGTTTTCTTATCCTTACTGACTTGGCAGAGCACAAAAATAACCTTTTTTAATGGAATGTTCGGGGGGGGGAAGGAAAAAGTGCTTTTAGCAAGGTATTAAGAACATAAGAATGGCCATACTGGGTCAGACTAAAGATCCATCTAGCCCCGTATCCTTCTTCCAACAGTGGCTAATGTCAGGTGCTCCATGGGGAATGAACAGAACAGGTAATCGTCAGGTGATCTATCCCCTCTCGCCCATTTCCAGCTTCTGGCAAACAGAGGCTAGGGACACCATCCCTGCCCATCCTGGCTAAAAGCCATTGATGGATGTATCCTGCATGAATTTATCTAGTTCTTTTTTTAACCTTGTTATAGTCTTGGCCTTCACAATATCCTCTGGCAAAGAGTTCCACAGCTTAACTGTGCATTGTGTGAAAAAATACTTCCTTTTGTTTTAAACCTGCCGTCTATTTATTTCAATTGTTTATTTACAAAAGAAACTCCTCTCTAAGCAAGTTCATTCAAATGTCCCTTTCTGGTGCAGTGTTTAATTTTATTATTTGTTTTGTTATATTTTGTGGTGTTCTTGCTTCTCCTTTGCTATGGCAGAATGCCTCGCTTCTTAGTGTGACTAGCAGGGAGAGTGAGCATTCATTTTGGAGGGAAAAAAACAATCACAAAAGAGTTTGTATCCTTCTCCACTACGTGGAACAAAGTCTGAAAGACCATCACTATCAAATTAACAGAACTGTGTGTAGCCACTTGGAGAAAATAAAATTATACATTAGGAAATTAGTTTTTCCTTCCAAATCTTGTTTTACAGGATACAGTAATTGTGAAATCAAGATCATCCCACACAGAAGAAACAATTTACCTGTTCCTCCAAAATGAATCACACTGCAGTTCATTATCCTTCTGTTTATTCAGAAAAAATATTTCACACTATATTAACATTTAATCTGCTATTTTACAGAAAAAGAAAAATGCAGACAGTGGGAGCAATTCAGATTCCAGAAAGGCAAGTTCTGACCTCAATCTAGTGAGAGAACATGGGGTTTTGTTTGAGTGTTCCCCTGATAACTGGACTGACCAGAAGAAACCACCACCAACTATGACTTACTGGGTTGTAGGGTAAGTAGAAAGAAACTTACTCAGGTTTAAATTCAGATGTATCGATCTATCATAGTTTTCTGTAGCAGCCACCAGCATCATAGATGTGTGTTGATATTCTGGTATTTTGCTCTGTCTTCTGTTTTCTTCATTCTCTTCCTAACCTCTCAGACCTCTGCACTGTCCCCACTTTGCAAGTGAATCATATCTGTGCTGCTATTCCAGCTCACAATTCTTATTCCATGGTTTGGGGGAATGAACGATATAAGGCAAATTCTGATATAACACGGTAAAGGAGTGCTCCAGGGGTGTGGCTGCGCACTCCTCTACCTCGATATAATGTGATTTCACCTATATCGCGGTATGGTGTTTTGGCTCCCAAGATAGAGGTGTATCCAATAAATGGGAATTAAAAGATTTCCAGGATAATTGTGGAAATCTGCTATTAGTCTTGGTTTGCAATTACTTTCAACTTGCTATTGAAACTCTGTAAAACACAAATAGAATTTCTAGAACAGTGACCGCCTCCCTCTGACACTGGATTTTTTGTTTTTCTCCAGGAGACTCTTCCTACATCCAAAACCTCAGGAGTTTTATGTCTGTTTTCATGATTCAGTCACAGAAGTTGCTGTTGAACTGGCTTTTAAGCTATCCTTTGGCTTAGCTACATAGATGTGCTTCCTTACTAAGCACCAGTCCTGAACAGTGCTGAAATCCATCTAAAGCACTTAAATATAAACAGAAACTGAGTAAATCATGATGTCCTTCTGTGTGTTCTTTTGAAGTGCTTTAAAAAATAAATCTGCCTTCTAGCTCTGTTAAACAATGAAGTAACATGTTGCTGCTGATTTACTACATCAGCAGCTACCTGTGGGAGATGATGTTTTTGGAAGAAGCAAACGTTAAGTTTAGATACAGTCAAATGGATCATGATGAATAAAAAGATGGAATTACTTATCCTGAGTTTAGCTTTACTACATAAAGCATTAGCATAATATTACATTCCAGCAATGTCCAATGTTTAATATCAAGTGCAAGATATTACAGTTGATATACTTTCTAGATATTTGGTAGTCAGCAGTGGGGAAAAAAATTAACTTTCCCTGGTAATGAAGCACATGAAGCTCTGAGGGCATGAACAATTGCTGGATGGTTTTAGTACTCTGCTGTTAATCAAAATGAAAGGAAAACCAACAGCATCTGGATTAGGGGCTACAAAACACACACAATTAGCATGTTGATGCATCTTTTTTATCCATTGTGATCTTTCATACAACCAAGGGTTATAATAATATTGATATTTTAATAGATTTAATGAATGGCATTGTAAATAACAAAGTACAGTAAACCCTCGATTTAACGGACCTCGATTTAACGGACTTCGGATGCAACAGACAAAATTTCTGAGCAAGTCTGATGCATCCGAAATCCATTTTTCGCGGGCTGGCCGCCGGCTCCCGGCTGCCGCTCAGGTCCAGGCAGCGGGCGGGCTGGCTGCTGGCTCCCAGCTGCCGCCTGGGTCCCAGCAGCCGGGACCGGGGCGGGCTGGCTGACGGTTCCCGGCTGCCGCCCGGGTCCCAGCAGCGGGCAGGCTGTGGAGCTGCCGCCCCGACCCTGTGGTGGGCGGGCTGCTGCTCAGACAGCTTTTTTATTATTATTATTAAATAACAGACTTTTTGATTTAGCGGACACCCCCTCGCCCGAATTAGTCCGTTAAATGGAGGTTTTACTGTACTACATTTGTTATAGAGTAATTTTGATCTTTATGAAAATATAATACAGTAAACCCTCGATTTAACGGACCCCGATTTAACGGACTTCGGATGCAACGGACAAAATTTCCAATGCATCCGAAATCCGTTATTCGGGGGCTGCCGGCTCTCCGCTGCGGGGAGCCGGGCAGGAGCTGTCAACCCGGCTGCCCGGCTCCCCGCAGCGGGGAGCCCGGCGGGAGCTGTCAAACACCCCACCCCCACCCCCCCGCCCGGGGGGGGGTTTGACAGCTCCCGCTGGGCTCCCCGCTGCAGGGAGCCGGGCGGGGGGGTTGACTGTTCCCGCCCGGCTCCCCGCAGCGGGGAGCCAGGCGGGAGCTGTCAGCCCACCCGCGTGGGGGGGGGTTGACAGCTCCTAAAACCTCTATATAAGGGACTAATTCGGGTGAGGGGGTGTCCGTTAAAGCCAAAAGTCCTGTTATTTAATGATTTTAAAAAATTATTAAATAACGGACTTTTGGCTTTAACGGACACCCCCTTGCCCCAATTAGTCCGTTAAATCGAGGTTTCACTGTAGGTACAAACGTATGTGGGGGGAAAAAGCTTTAACTGGCCATTTTGTTTCTGAAATCTAGGCACGAACATAACTATTTTTATATGATGCTTTTATAATAAAGAAATTTGTATATTTGTAGGGGAACACAATGTGCCTTCTATATTTTTTGTATACACTCATCCATCTTCTGGTTTGTCACATTAGGCAGTATTAGTTTGGTTAGCCTCGTTATGGTTTACAGTAGGATATTTTTCTTCATATATATACCTTTTGGCTAGCCCATAAAAAGGTTCATATGGAATAAAACTCTTGCAAAATCAAGGTGTCTTCTACAAAGCCCATATTTCCTACGAACTGTTGGAAGTTTTGTAATACACAGGCCTGCTATTTTCAACAGCTTTCTTAAAAGCTAGTTTTATTTAGAATGTATATTTTTAGTCCCCTTTTCTCTTTCTCCTCCCCCCCCCCCCCCCCCAAGACTCCATACTGGCTTCTTGGGGAGCATCTCATCACATTCCATGTCCACAGTTGAACTGTTCTTTCTGGTTCTGTCATCACTGGTTGCTTTTCATGGTTTGCCCAGCAAGAGAATGCAAGCTTTTAAAGTGCATGACTAAACTAAGTTTGCATTTTAAGCAGTATGGTTGGATAACTCAAGATGAAGAAAAATGTTGACGAAATCAAAGGTAATTTCAGTTGGCTATCACTATCAAATATATTTCTTGGGTCTTGTCTGCATGAGAAAATTGTACCAATCTAACTAAATCAATTCATATTAGGTAAGATAAGGCACTTGTATGCTGAAATAAAAGGAGGGGTACAAACAGAAGCATGTTTTCACTAGATTCAAGTAATACTTGTGAAAGTGGCCATCTTGAAAATTTTGGTCTTAATATCTCTGCATCTGTGTTCCCCATCTTCAGAATGATAGCCACAGAGATGTGATATGATGTTTACTTTATTGTTTATAAAGTACAGGTAGTACCATTACTGATGTGTGTGCAGCATTTTGGAAAGGCAAAATGCTTCAAAACTACTTTAAAACTACTTAGTGTTAAACTGTATGAGGGATTGTTTTGCAGATGGAAGAAGGAGCTTAAAAAAAAATCTTTACTGCACTGCTTCCAGCTGAAGAAGTCCAGTTGATGACCATCCATTAAACTTTTAAAGGTATTTAAGTGCCTAA
Source organism: Sternotherus odoratus (assembly GCA_032164245.1). Taxonomy (NCBI): domain Eukaryota; kingdom Metazoa; phylum Chordata; order Testudines; family Kinosternidae; genus Sternotherus; species Sternotherus odoratus. Next base: position 36,823,180 of record JAVMKO010000004.1, read on the forward strand.
CTCCCAAACCAATGGGAGAAGGGCACCCAAATACATTTAAAAGTACGGTCACATTTGTTGTACTGAATAAATGTAAACATACTCTGTACAGAAACAGAGGGACAATTCAAGTATTAGCCTAGTAAGACAAATACAGTAGTTCCATAATTATTTGTTGGTCTACAAGACTGTGCCTGAGCTAAATAAAAGTTAAAATATAATCCTTCATCTGGTTACACTCTTTCAAATGTGCTGATGTCATAAGTATGAAGTGCCTTAGACTTACTGTTTTACCTGTAAGGGGTTAACCTGAACAGGAGAGGGGGTGATGTCAAAGCTAGCATTCCAAAAGACAAAGAAGTTAGTTTCACTTCTTCCCGGGCTATCGGCCTCTCTCCATCTTCTCTCCAGCTTTGGAGAATTGAATCACCTTCCTATTCATCTTTGAATAAGTTTCTAAGTCAGCTTGACAGTAAGTTAAATTGTAATTGTATAAGCTTGTAATTGATCTATGGTGTCTCTAACCTCATCAGGGAGAGAAATCTCAAGGGGGAGGGGTTAAGGCTAGAAAATTGAGAATCTGTGAAGTCTGGATAAGTTGTATGCTTTTTTTCTCTTTTCTTTATTAAACTTTTTTTGTTATAAGAAGGGTCTGGTTATTTCCCTTGGAGTTACCTTAGCTTTGGATCGGGCACAGTTTATGGCTAGTAAGGGTCTGTGTGCTTGAATCTCTCCTAAGTAGCAAGGAGGAGGGGGTGGAGTGGAGTCTGTGTTCTTTATCTCTCCCAGGTGGCAAGGAGGGAGGGGGTGTTACTCTTGGGGGGTTTAATGTGCCCCACTCCATGGTTTTGAAATAATCACATTAATGGTGGCAGCAGGTCTCAAGCCCCAACTGGAGAAGTTTGGGTTTTGGGGGAAAATATTTAACCTAAGCTGGTAGATAAGCTTGGGGGTTGATTGTCTTGCATGAGAGATCCTCACATCTTTACCCTAGAGTTTAGAGTGGGGGGAGAAATATCTCTCAAAGCTGATATTGTGGGTCCTGCTGGAAAAAAAATTGTCACAGTGGTGTTTTTTTAATAAAACATTCTTCATAATACATATCACAGCATTTTGTAAGGTGCATAAAATGTTTGAGTCTTCAGTATCTAGTTTATTACTGCAGACTGTAGCTGCGTATAAAACTTGCATAAACAGGAAAGGCCTCTTTTTAACTACTAGCTCAGTTTCCATTAGTTACCGTGTGGGATGTTCCCCATATACACCCAGCCCCACCCCTGTGCCCCCCCAGTCCAGCCATAGACTAGACATAAAGCCTGTTGGAATCCATTACTTGGATAATAGAGTTGTGCAAATGAAGCAAGTCACTCCCTAAAAAACCCTGAGGCTAACCATGCTGTTTTCTAACTCCTGCTAGCCCAGGCACAGAGAGCCAAATTTACAGCACAATCTGATCTCCATTTAGCAACACAATGAGCTAATTTAGGTGGCTGCCTATCTAATAACTTTTTAAACTGCTGTTCACGTTTGTGGTGTGTTCTATGTCATATTACCAAATAAAAACTACATATAAGGTTAAATTTTAAACAGGACACTCCCCCCTTAGGGTGACCAAATGTCCTGATTTTACAGGGACAGTCCTGATTTTTGGGGCCTTTTTCTTACATAGGCTCCTATTATCCCCCACACCCCATTCCGATTTTTCACACTTGCTGTCTGGTCATCCTACCTCCCCCTCCTGCTCTATGGAAGATGGGGCAAGCGGGGTGCAGGGGCGGGAAGGACGCCCTGACATTAGCTTCTGCAGAGCTTCCACATAGGAACTCCCACTGACTACTGTGCAACTTCCACATTTCGATTCCTTGCAGGAGTTGCTTTTGGACTGCAAATTGCTTGGGGTACAGCTCTGCCTTCTTTGTCTGTAAAGCATGCCATGCTGTAGAGACAATAAAAGACATACTGCCAGTGAATGAAATAGCAGTTGCTTATAGGGTGACCAGATGTCCCGATTTTATAGGGATAGTCCTGATTTTGGGGTCTTTTTCTTGCATAGTGTCCTATTACCACTCACCCCCTTCTCGATTTTTCACATTTGCTGTCTGGTCACCCTAGGTGCTTGTTACTTTTGAAAGAGAGACATTGTGTGGCTTTAGGGTCAAAGGATCAAGATGTACACATTCAAAATACCATTAGATTAAGTTTTTTCTTCCCCCAGATTATCACTTGGTGTCAGTGCTACACCTGAAATATTTCACAGAACTAATGAAGCATATGCTATTGGAGATATAATATGAAGATATATAAGTATATGTTGATCATATTTGAGACTGTTGTAAGCAAGATCATAAGGCTTGGTTAATTAAAGCTCCTTGAATAATATAGTGGTATACCTATGATAAGCTATGGAAAGTGACAACTCACAACATGGGTGGATCCAGTTAATGCAAATTTTAATCAGTAAATTAGGATGTGTATTTCCAGTCCAGTCATAAACTTCAAAGCTCCTATGGATACTTCCATAAAAGCCTCAGAACATTAAGAATGTTGATTAGTTTCTATTGCATAAGCTATGCAAATGATGATAATACACACAAGTCTAAGAAGTTTCATAGTTATAATAATTGATAGCAAAATAGAAATGGATCATACACCTCAGGAATGATATAAAGCTTCCCATAGTGCCCCAGAATTGGAGTCTTGTATTCAGAGATTCAAATGCAGCAAACCAATTATCACTTGAAACACAAGGAATGTATCTTACAAAAAGGTGCCCTTTCAGGAGCAAAATTGTAACACTATGAAAGGACTATGGCTTCATGCGGGAATAGTGACAATAGCACATCTGAAAAGCCTAAAACTAGGGATCATTAAGAAAGTGATCTTGAATTTTCAGAATAGCCTGTGATATAAACGATCCTGACTCCAAAAGCAGCCAATTATTATTATTATTATTTATTGTTATGCTTGATATTCACAGGACTTTTCTCACATCCCAATAGTGTCTAAAAATAGCTTGTTTTACACCTTTCCCTATTGGGCACACATGTTTGATTAGCATGTGAAAAATGCTATTTTACTGTGTTAAAATGCCCTAATTGGCATTGCTCCTCAGCTCAGAGCATACAGGAAATTTGCATGGGTGCTTCTGAAAATCCCACTGAGCACAAGGGGACAGATTTGTAAAAGGTATGTAGGTTCCTAAAGATGCGCACACAGGTGCATTGTTAGGGACATTTAAAAATCTGGCCTCTTCTGCTCAGGCAACAAGGATGCAGACAAACACAGTTTTGAAAATTCCTGAGGGTTCAATTTCCACTTAAGCTCTTAGATAGGCACCCAAATTGCAATTGATTCCTGCCCAAGATTTAGAAATTTGCCCTTAATCTGCATCACATTACACTTTTGCTGCATTTTAAGAACTTCTTAAAACAGTGACAAATTCCCAACACTCCATGTTTTTCTGTTAAGGTGCGGGTGCACTATCACAGCAGGCTACAGAGTGCCGCACGAAAACACTGCTGTAGTGTGAAGTCAAAGTCATTGATTTCAATGGGAATTGGATCAGGCACTAAAACAGGAACACAAATTCAGGAGCAGAGTTAAAGTTCTTTGGGTGCTGCATCTTTGTAAATCTCTGAGTTAACAGGATGCCTGGCTCCTGCGGTTTCATGTGAGAAGCATTGTGCTGTCCAGGGAACCCTTGAGCATTCGTTGAAGCTTTCTCTGCAGGGCAGAAAAAGGTTTTCTCAGCATGACTAGTATCATTTCAGGAGCTTCCCAGGCCTGGTTCCTCAATCAGTCCTTGTTGCCTAGCTCCAGCCTGCAGCCAACCCAACTCCCAACTCCTCACTTCCGGGCTCCAGGTCTCAGGCCCAGCCACCTAGCTCCAGCCCCTCTCCCTGGCTCCCTTTGTGCCTCTGGGCCTGGCTGCCATGTGGTGAGCTCATGTGACCTGCGGGGGCGGGTTCCGAGCCGTGGCAGTTGGCCTTGGCCTGTTGGAGGAGCCTGCTGCCTGGAGCCCACTGTCTGCCCCAGCCCAGCCAGTGCCGCTGCCCTCGCCTCTCCGCACCATGCAGGCCTCAGAGAACCAGCAGCTCTTCGACCCCATCTCCTTCGGGGCGGACCTCATGGCTGGGGGCGTCGCGGCCGCCGTCTCCAAGACCACGGTTGCGCCCATCGAGCGGGTGAAGCTGCTGCTGCAGGTGCAGGCCTCCTCCAAGCAGATCAGCGTTGAACAGCAGTACAAGGGCATGATAGACTGCTTCGTGCGCATCCCCCAGGAGCAGGGTACGGACCCCCGCCCCCCTGCTTCGTGCGCATCCCCCAGGAGCAGGGTACGGACCCCCGCCCCCCTGCTTCGTGCGCATCCCCCAGGAGCAGGGTACGGACCCCCGCCCCCCTGCTTCGTACGCATCCCCCAGGAGCAGGGGACGGACCCCCGCCCCCCTGCTTCGTACGCATCCCCCAGGAGCAGGGGACGGACCCCCGCCCCCCTGCTTCGTGCGCATCCCCCAGGAGCAGGGGACGGACCCCCGCCCCCCTGCTTCGTGCGCATCCCCCAGGAGCAGGGGACGGACCCCCGCCCCCCTGCTTCGTGCGCATCCCCCAGGAGCAGGGGACGGACCCCCGCCCCCCTGCTTCGTGCGCATCCCCCAGGAGCAGGGGACGGACCCCCGCCCCCCTGCTTCGTGCGCATCCCCCAGGAGCAGGGGACGGACCCCCGCCCCCCTGCTTCGTGCGCATCCCCCAGGAGCAGGGCACGGACCCCCGCCCCCCTGCTTCGTGCGCATCCCCCAGGAGCAGGGGACGGACCCCCGCCCCCCTGCTTCGTGCGCATCCCCCAGGAGCAGGGGACGGACCCCCGCCCCCCTGCTTCGTGCGCATCCCCCAGGAGCAGGGGACGGACCCCCGCCCCCCTGCTTCGTGCGCATCCCCCAGGAGCAGGGGACGGACCCCCACCGACCCCCTGCTTCGTACGCATCCCCCAGGAGCAGGGTATGGACCCCCGCCCCCCTGCTTCGTGCGCATCCCCCAGGAGCAGGGTATGGACCCCCACCCCCCTGCTTCGTACGCATCCCCCAGGAGCAGGGGATGGACCCCCACCAGCCCCGCCCCCCTGCTTCGTACGCATCCCCCAGGAGCAGGGGATGGACCCCCGCCCCCCCCCTGCTTCGTACGCATCCCCCAGGAGCAGGGGATGGACCCCCGCCCCCCTGCTTCGTACGCATCCCCCAGGAGCAGGGGATGGACCCCCGCCCCCCTGCTTCGTGCGCATCCCCCAGGAGCAGGGGATGGACCCCCGCCCCCCTGCTTCGTGCGCATCCCCCAGGAGCAGGGTATGGACCCCCGCCCCCCTGCTTCGTACGCATCCCCCAGGAGCAGGGTACGGACCCCCACCGACCCCCGCCCCTTCTGCTTTGTGCGCATCCCCCAGGAGCAGGGGATGGACCCCCACCGACCCCGACCCCGACCCCCTGCTTCGTGCGCATCCCCCGGGAGCAGGATATGGACCCCCAGCAACTCTGGCCCCCTGCTTCGTGCGCAGCCCCCAGGAGCAGGGGATGGACCCCCTCCCCCCCCCCGGCAACCTCTGCCCCCTGGTTTGTCTGCATCCCCAAAGAGTGGGGCTGGACCCACAGCAACCCCTGCCTAGGCTGACCGTTTTTTTAATGTTTTTTAACCGTCCCGTCTTTTTGTCCAAAATATCAATTTTGTCCCATTTTTGGGGCAGGACTCATAAAACATGAACTCATAAAACAGGACTCATAAAACATGGAGTCATAAAACGTCCCCCGCCGCCGCCGCTGGTGCACTCGGCCCCCGGCTGCGGCTCCAGACCGCTTTGCTCCGCCGTCAGCTTCAGCCCGCTGCCGGCTGGATGTTTTATGACTCATAATCAATCGCATAACTGAATTTATGTGATTATGAGTCATAAAACCCGGCCGGCAGCCCCCCCGCCGGCGCGCTCGACCCCCCGGCTGCGGCTCCGGACAGCTCCGATCTGCCGCCTCCTCCAGCCCGCCGCCCGCTGCCGCCGCCTCCTCTCTATTCCTCCTTCCCTCCTTCTCTCCATCCCTCCCTTCTCTCCATCCCCCTTCTCCATCCCTCCCTTCCTCCCTGCTCTCTCCCTCCGTCCGCTGCCTCCTCTCGCTCCCTCCATCCCTTCTCTCTATCCCCTTCTCCATCCCTTCCTTCCTCCCTTCTCTCTATCCCTCCATCCCTCTCTTCCTTCTCTCTATCCCCTTCTCCATCCCTCCCTTCCTCCCTTCTCTCTCTCCCTCAGTCCACTGCCTCCTCTTCCATCTCCCTTCTCTCCATCCCTCCTTCTCGCTGTCCCTTGCCTCCTCCATCCCCCCTGCTCCCTACCCCCATCTCTTCTCTCATCCATCCATCCTCTCCCTTCTCACCTTCGTGCCTTCTCTCCCTCCGTCCCCTCCATCATCTTCATCCCTCCCTTCTCTCTCTCTCTCCCTCCATCCTCTTCATCCCCCATCCCTGTTCTGCTTATTCCTCCATCCATCCCCCCCAACCCCCCTCTGCCTCCCTCCCGCCCGGTGCTGGGGGGCCCAGGTGGGGCCATGCCCCCACACACACACCCTGTCCCGTTTTTGCCCTCCCAATGTCCCGTTTTTGTCTAAAGGAAATATGGTCAGCCTACCCCTGCCCCCTGTTTTGTGCGCCTCCCCAAGGATCAGGGTATGTACGCCCCTCTGGTTTACTGTGTGTAAATCTACATGGAGCACCATGTAGATTCCCCAACACGATTTTGTTCTAGTCACACCCTCTTCCAATTCTAGGGTTTCCAGGAGTCATGCATCTCTCATTATACTCCTGCATTCATCTCTCATGTGATTATTTCATGCATCCAGCATAGTCAAAGACATTTGGCAGGGTTTCCCTTGTAGCTCAGCCTCCTAACACGAGATGATGATGCAAGGCCTGGTGTGCAGGCTGCCTTCTCTCCCTCTGCTCCCCTATTGGCTTGCAGCCAGCAGTAGGCAGTGGGCAGTAGACGGGGAGCTGCTCTCCCATCGACGCACTACCACCCTTTGTCAGGGGTGGGGACTTTTTGTCACCGGGAGACCTCTTTCCTGGCAAAAAAGATCAGTTACACTGCACACCTTATAATAGCATGGCTGGAGAGGCACAACCATGCCATTGTAAGGTGCGCAGTGTAAACATAGCCTCAGTTTCACTATTCAGCTGTTAACCAAGAAAGCCAGGTGCAACAACTAAAGCACTAAAGGTTTTGCCCTGATTCTTGTTAGTGGCCTTCTCACAACCTCCTCATATTTCTTAGATTCTAGCAGGCAGATCTCTGATAAATTTGTCAGGCCCTGTATCCATATTGCTTTCAATTTTATGGCTCATTTCTGTGCTCCAGTCCAACAAAGTACTTAAGAACACGGTTAACTTTTAAATATGTAGGTAGTCCCCTTGACTTCATATTGAGACCAACTGACCATCAACTCTCATGTTGTTTATTTGTTTTTTCTTGAAGCCCTGTCTCCTGCATGAGACTCAACTTTCATTTGAAAAGAAAGTCCCTATCCCTGGTCGTTGGAGAGAAAAGCACAAAAGCACAAAATCTAAAGACTTGAAAAGGCGAATAAAAAGAATCCAAAACTTACTATTTTTTAAATTCTCCTGATTTTTAAGCCAATCTCATGAACTTTTGGGGCCTGACTCATGATTTTTGAACGCTTAAAGCTGGCAATACTGTGATGGCTTGTCCCATTCGACCCTAAAGTGTTCTGTGGAACTGCAACAGTCAGGAGTAATCCAGATTGTCAGCAAGACAATAATGACATTTAGTTCACAGTTGGAAGGTTAGAAACTTAAAATTAAGGCTTAAATGCTGCAGAAATTGAGGGTTTAGGTCCCTCCCTTACCAAAAACAGCTTCCCATTCATCAGCCTTGAGCAAGTCAGTTGATTTTGTGCCCTCCAGTTAGGTAGCTGAGGTGCAGATGTATATTCTTATTATGGGATGGCCTCCACTGACAGGAATCCCAGAGAAGATTTTGGTGTTACAGGAGATTTGGTTAGCAAACTCACCCAAAATGATTCTGCTACTACAAAAGCCCACCAGTGGGTTATTTCCACGCTTTCTTACCTACAAGGTTATTGCTGTTGTTATTTCATTATTTTATTTGTATTACAATAGTTCCCAGAAGCCCCAGTCACTATCGTAGCTTCATTCTGCTGGACACTATCTTGATATTGTGGGGTCATTTTGGCAGCAATGCCCTGAGAAAACTAACAGCACTGGTTAGAGCCACTCCTTGTGCAAATGGACTCCATGCAAACTTCTTCACGTATCAAATAGAATTCCACACATCCAGACAGGATTTGCACCTTGGTAGTGTTGTACGTTGATACACTCGCCTGTCTCCTTAACAACTTAATTTTATTGTCCAAAGGGATCATTTTTAAATGTATACAGGAATCTAATGATAAAAGGTCACTGCACATGCTGAGCTCCCACTATGTTTCATAAACATTTCACCATTCTATGTATATTCTATGTCCTTCTGTAGTGATTAAAATACACATGCAGCCACACTTAAAGGAGATAAAGAACATGATTGGTGCATATATCTCAGTAAAGAGTTCTGAGATTTGTTTTACATACATTAAAAATATTGTATCCCTAATTTTATATATGAGGTAAGGAAATTAGGAACCTTCAACATTTCTGAGCTTTACTGTCATTGCTCTTATGGTCTCAAGAGTTGAGATTTCTCATTGTTACCTACTAATACAGACCTCTATTGATAAAACGACGAATACTTGTGGCACCTTAGAGACTAACCAGTTTATTTCAGCATAAGCTTTCATGGGCTATAGCCCACTTCATCGGATGCATCGAATGGAACAGAAGTAAGATGTATTTATATACAGAGAAAGAAAAAAAAGTTGCACATTACCATACCATTCTAAGAGGCTGTTTAATTTGGATGGGCCATTATCAGCAGGAGAAAAAAACCTGTTGTAGTGGATCTGTGTCTGTCAGGTGATAAGAACCTTTGAAGAAAACTTAACTAGGGAAATGCATTCAATTAGTGTAATGACAAAGCCATTCACAATCTCTGTTTAACCTTTGGTTGATAGTGTCCAATTTGAAAATTGCCTCTTAGAATTGGTATGGTAATGTACAACTTTTTTTGCTTTCTCTTTATATAAATACATCTTACTTCTGTTCCATTCTATGCATCCAATGAAGTGGGCTATTGCCCATGAAAGCTTATGCTGAAATAAACTGGTTAGTCTCTAAGGTGCCACAAGTATTCATCGTTTTATTTACGGATACAGACTAACACGGCTGCTAATCTTATACATCTATTAGTTAGTGATAGGGAAAAAAATCAGATTTCTAGTGCCATAGGAATTTTTTTGGCCACTTTACATTGATTAAATATATATTCATTTTTACAACTCATCATAAACTAGAAACAACAGTTATGAAATATAAACTATTCAGGGTAATATAATACAAACTTTGTAAATGTAATTTAATACTCTGTTTTCTCTTACAGGATTTTTGAGCTTCTGGCGTGGCAATTTGGCAAATGTTATCCGATATTTTCCAACACAGGCTCTAAACTTCGCTTTTAAAGACAAATACAAACAGATTTTCATGTCTGGAGTGGATAAAGACAAGCAGGTGAAATGTGCTGTACCAGATTTGATCACTTTAATAAGTAAACTTATTTTTGTATGGCCTAGAGTAGATTGAAAATTTTCAAATGGAAAATGCTGATTTGATTAAATCTAAATGTTTGCCAAGAAATTAGTTATGTAATTTGTTTCATGTGAAAAAAATAGCTCAAATATCCCTTTAATCTATATCTGTCTTACATTATCATTTTAGGATTTCTCTAATAGTGGGTTTCTGTAATTTCAAAAAATCATGATGTTCTCTGCTTCTGTTCCTGTTAGCTTTTTTCTTCAGTGCCAGCAACAATTCCTGCATCAGGCTTTTCTGTTGATACTGACCTGAAAGAACCCTAGACATTCACTAGTCTCTGATTTGTCTCTTTGTATTGCATGCCGATTCTTAATCTGGTCCCTTTTTTTCAAAATGAATATATATTTAAGCAATTTCCGTTCGCAAGTTCAGATTTTCCAATGGAAAAATGGGCTATGCTTGGTGTAAATAATATTGAATTCACAGTTCTCTAAATCTCTTTTCCTTCTCATAAATATGTACCCACTGGGGATGCATTTTCATGTTTTTGGGATCAACTTTTACAAACATTCTATAAATGAAACAATGCTCCAGATTCAGCTACCTAAAACTTAGGACATTTTTAAACAATCCGTGTGTTCTTTTTTGAAGCTCAGTCCATTGGGATTCTCTTGTATATGTTTTGTGTTGTGGGAAAACCTAAAGAGGAATGAGGTTACAAGCTATAGTTCCCTTGCTAGCTAAAACCTGTTAAAATATGTATATATCTATTAAAAGCAATAAAAGAGGTTGTGGGAATTAAAGTGCTAGATCGTTAGCTGTTGCTCCTTAGAAATCAATGGAATTAAGCCAATTTTCATCAGTTGGGAATCTGACGCAAAATGTTTTAATCTGTTCCCTCCTGTTAGCTTTTTCCTTGCACCTCTTAAACACTCTGAGCCAAATCCATTATTGATGTAAATCCATTGACTTTAATTTGGCCCATTTTCCCTGCCAGTCTGGTCCTCGCCCCCAAAGCTGCAGACTTTAACCAAAAATCACTCAGCAGGTTACCTATCTTCACCACCCAGAAACCCAGTTCCGACTGGGATCCAAACCCCGAATAAATCTGTTTTACTCTGTATAAAGCTTACACAAGGTAATCTCATAAATTGTCCACCCTATATAATAGTGATAGAGAGATATGCACAGCTGTTTGCTCCCCCGGGTACTAATCACTTACTCTGGGTTAATTAATAAACAAAAGTCATTTTATTAAGTATAAAAAGTAGGATGTAAGTGGTTTCAAATAATAACAGACAGACCAAAGTAAGGTACCAAGCAAAGTAAAACAAAACACACAAATTTAAGCCTAATACATTTAAGAAACTGAATACAGGGAAATCTCACCCTCACAGATGTAGCAATAAGCTTCTCTCACAGACTAGACTCCTTCTGAGTCTGGGCCCAATCCTTTCCCCTGGTACAGTCCTTGTGCCAACTCAGGTGGTAACTAGGGGATTTCTCATGACTGGCAGCCCCCTTGTTCTGTTCCACCCCCTTTTATAGCTTTGGCACAAGGCTAGAATCTTTTGTCTCTCTGCGTCCTCACCTCCCCCCCCAAATGGAAAAGCACCAAGTTTGAGTGAATTCCAGTATCCAGTGACATGGTCACATGTCCTGTGAGACCCCAAGCCTCCATTCTTTCCAGCCTGACACACATGAACATAGGAAGGCTTACAAGTAAACAGAGCCATTTACAACCAGTTGTCCTGATTAATGGGAGCCGTCAAGATTCTAAACCACTATTAATGTCACACACTTTGCATAATTACAATAGGACTTCAGAGTAATACTTCATATTTCTAGTTTTAGGTACAAGAATGATACATTCATACAAACAGAATGAACACAGTAGATTATAAACTTTGTAATGATACCTTACAATAGACCTTTTGCACAAAGCATATTCCAGTTACATTATATTTGCATTACAAGCATATTTTCATAAAGCATATGGCATGCAACATCACAGGCAGCCCTAATAATTTCCATTAATTCTTTAAATAGCCATAGGGAAGATCAATATGATGAGGTTGTAATTCTATATTTTCATAACTGTATGCAGTACTTTTTATATTTCAGTTCTGGAAATGGTTTTTTGCAAACCTAGCTTCTGGTGGAGCGGCTGGAGCAACATCTTTGTGTGTAGTATATCCACTAGACTTTGCACGAACTCGATTAGCTGCTGACATTGGGAAAGGTAATGAATTCTCTTAAATTACACTTTTAATTCTTCCCTAGATGTGTTTCAGATTATTTATATATATCCGTATATTACAACCAAATCAATACTCAGCTGTGTGCATTAGAGTTCTTTGCATTACTTAGAAAAATGCCCCAAACAGTTAAAAAGTCATAAAAATATATTTTAAGGGTTGTATGATCTTTATTAAAAATGTGAGTGAGAAAGTGTGTGGAGAGAGAAATCTTTGGAGACAACTACAGAGCATGATTCTTAAATTTCAACTGTTTTGACTTTATATTTAGCTTAATTTTTCACATTCACATTAAGCTACTTTACTGTATTTTGCCAGATATAAATGCCACTAATTGTAGGATCTTATTTTTGTAATCATATGAATCATATGATGTAGACTTCACAGGGCACCAGACACTTCTGTTCCACACAAAGAATACCAATGGGAATTTTGTACAAATATTACTGACCAAGCTAGATGAGCAAGCTTGTGAGTTGTGTTGATGTGAGTTGATAAGAAAAAGCAGGAAGCATACAGGAGTCGAAGATGGGAGGCATCAGTAAGGAAAGCTACCTTATTGAGGTCAGAACATGTAGGGATAAAGTGAGAAAGACTAAAAGCCATGTAGAGTTGGACCTTGCAAAGGGAATTAAAACCAATAATAAAAGGTTCTATAGCCATATAACTAAGAAGAAAACAATGAGAGAAGAAATGGGACCGCTAAATACTGAGGTTGAAGTGGAGGTTAAGGATAATCTAGGCATGGCCAAATATCTAAACAAATACTTTGACTCGTCTTTAATGAGGCTAATGAGGAGCTTAGGAATAATAGCAGGATGACAAATGTGAATGAGGATATGGAGGTAGGTATTACCAGATCTGAGGTAGAAGCCAAACTCAAACAGCGTAATGTGACTAAATCGGGGGGGCCAGATAAACTTCCATACGGTATGACTGGAGAATTGTTAACATAGTTCCTATTTTTAATAAAGCGGGGGAAAAGTGATCCCGGTATTTACATTCCTGTTAGTTTGACATCTGTACTATGCAAGGTCTTGGAAAAAATTTTGAAGGAGAAAGTAGTTAAGGACATTGAGGTCCATGGTAATTGGGACAAAATACAACATGGTTTTACAAAGGTAGCTCATGCCAAACCAACCTAATCTGCTTCTTTGAGAAAGTATCAGAGGGGTAGCCATGTTAGTCTGGATCTGCAAAAGTGACAAAGAGTCTTGTAGCACCTTATAGACTAACAGATTTTAGAAATCATGAGCTTTCATGGGCTAAGACCCACTTCATCAAATGAATGTTGTGGAAATCTCCAGAGGCAGGTATAAATATGCAGGCAAAAAAGCAAGATAAATTCAATCGGGGGGGGGGGGGGGTGAAGCCCACTTCCAGCACCTCCAGATAACCTGTTTTTTTGTGTCCTCATCCATTCCTTGCTGTGTGCTGGGTTCTTCTGGGCATGCAGCAACCATCTTGCCCCGACTGCTGCCAGGGCTGGCTCCAGGCACAAGCGTCCCAAGTGCGTGCTTGGGGAAGCCAATGTTGTGGGGTGGGGCGGCACTTCTTCTCTCAACGGTATTTCGGCGGCAGGTCCACAACTTCAGGTTTTTGGGGGGGGTTTCACCGCTTGGGGCAGCAAAAAAGATGAAACCGGCCCTGATTGCTTCTGTGCCTTCCCTGCCCATAGTTGAGATATGCTATCAGGAAGCTGTTGGTCTGACCAGATTGACAGTTTTTGGGGACCAGGAAGGAATTTTCTCCTTAGGGAGAGAATGGTGGGTCTGTCTGGTGGGTTTTTCACCTTTCCCACAGAATTCTGGGAGCCTGGTTTTAGGAAGAAGGAAGGAATTTTGTGACCACCTACAGCCAATATCCCAGTGCGGGCGAAAGGCTGAAAGGGATCAGCTCTCAGGATAAATATGATATCGGAAGATAACTGATGGGCCCTTTTAGCCTGGAGGGAGAATAGGAATCCTTAAGTTTTTGCAAAGAGAGGTACCTTGCAGATACACTCTCATTCCCCTTTGTAGGGAAAGGGCAAGAGGATTCAGAATCCTAGGATTAGCCTGAAAGCGGCCAACCTTGAATATTGGGTATTTGACAAGAAGACCATTTAACACTACAAGGTACACAAGTCAATGTCTGATTTTTTTGGAGAGGAGGGGTAGCCCTCTTCCAATTAAATTTAAAAGTTAATAAAGTTGTTGCCTGCTGCTTTAAATCCATCCCTGGGTCTGTGTTTCATTCTCCTGTGTGTCCTGAACAAATGCTGAATTTGTGGGAAGAAACAGTTCGAATCAGCTAACTTGAATTAATGATTGGGAAGTTTGGATAACTTTGAAGGTATTATTGTGTGATTTTCTGGACAGTGATGCATATTGGCAGAGGAGAGGTACTTTTTCCTTCCCCTGTCAGCATTCTGTTCTTCCACTGTGTGTAAGAGAAATGTAATGGATTCTCCTACTTGTGATTAGCCAGGCAAATATATATTATCATTTGAGATAGTTTGGTGCAGCCCATGGTCAAAGTTTTTGCTAGTAAACTTGGTTATCTTTCCTCCTTAGAGCCCAGGTGTTTTAAGATATTGAAGTAAATCCTTAAGGATGCTTCAGAGAACAAATCTTCACTATCAGGAATTATCCTCAACCAAAAAGTAAAAACCTTAAATATGCTCATGACAAAACAAGAACTCCTTCCATAGATCTTTGGGGAGGCTTTGACCATCTGGTATTAGAACAGAGGATGGCACTTCCAAAAAGGTTTCCAATGTCTTTTGGCCCAAAATGATACAACATTTTATTCTCTTAAAGCAGTGCTGATAAATACACAAATATGCATGTTGTTTAATAGAAAACTTCTTTTATATTAGGTCTTGATGAGCGACAGTTCAAGGGCCTTGGTGACTGTATTGTTAAAATTGCAAAGTCAGACGGACTTGTTGGCCTGTACCAGGGGTTTGGTGTTTCAGTACAGGGAATCATTGTGTATCGAGCTTCCTATTTTGGATGTTATGACACCATTAAGGTAACTCTTGTGAATAAAAGCACATGCTTATAAGATATTTTAAGTATTTATCAGGAATTAATAAAAATGTTAATTTTTTTCTTTGACTTTCATTTTAAATACTCAAAAGTATATTTAATTTTTTAATGACAAAGGAGGTATAAAATTTCAAATAATCTTTCTCCAGTAATTACACAAGAAATATAGGAAAAGGACACTTTTCACCTACTGATTCTGACATTAACTTTAGATGATCAGAAATTACATGGTCATGTTGGTTTTCTCTTTCTTTATAGGGGCTATTGCCAAATCCAAAACAAACTCCATTCATTTTGTCCTTTTTCATTGCCCAAGCTGTGACTACATTCTCTGGGATACTGTCTTATCCCTTTGACACTGTCAGAAGACGCATGATGATGCAGGTAAGCAATATATTTTGTTACTCTTTTTTGAAAATCATGTTCAATTAAAAGAATCTGGTATATCACTATTACATGACTTTATCGCACATATAATCTGAGGTAAAGAAAAATCTCTCATCAGCTGCAATCAATGAAGAACAAGTTTGACTACTCCCTCTTACTGACAACTTACCTGAGATGTAGTGGCTGATTCCTTCAAAGTACTTGTGATTAGCCAGGCAAATATATATTATCATTTGAGATAGTTTGGTGCAGCCCATGGTCAAAGTTTTTGCTAGTAAACTTGGTTATCTTTCCTCCTTAGAGCCCAGGTGTTTTAAGATATTGAAGTAAATCCTTAAGGATGCTTCAGAGAACAAATCTTCACTATCAGGAATTATCCTCAACCAAAAAGTAAAAACCTTAAATATGCTCTTGACAAAACAGGAACTCCTTCCATAGATCTTTGGGGAGGCTTTGACCATCTGGTATTAGAACAGAGGATGGCACTTCCAAAAAGGTTTCCATACATTTCATTTAGAGAGTATTTGCTCTTCTCATAGCATCAAAGAAAACTTTTGATGTATCAAAAGTCAATGGGAATTTTGAATCTCTGAAAATCTAGCCCTCAGTCACCAGACATTCCTGAGGTATGCACTAGATAGCATCCACTATCAATGCTAACCTCTCTCTTTTGGACTTTCACATGCTTGCCATGTCTTCAGGTCCTGCTTTACCTGTCTGATTGGCATATGAGCCTATTATTTATGCTGCCTTTGCTAATATGTACTTGTGCTTATTGAGGTTGTTCTCACCAAGAATGGCAATTACTGGTTGAAATTTAGTAGCTCCTTCCATTAGGGCGAAAGGTAGGAGCCAAGTGGTTCTTAGTAGTTGTAGATATATTCAGGATAACATAGGTAGTTTCAAAGATGATGAGTATGATGGTAGGAATGGTAACTCTACCCACAAGGAAATGCACACTGCCATAGAGGACAAGCAGAAGAATCATCCAGTGATCTTACTGATACAGAAGAAACAGAAAGAGATCGAGTAATGTAATTAGGAAGATCTATGCACTTGCTGGTGCATAAAACTATAGGACTAGAAGATATTCTACTTATGGTGTCTTTTCGTGACACTTATGGTGTCATTGGATGATGGTGGTGTTGGTTCTTCTTTTAGAAAAAGTTAATGTGGTTCTGCAGATACAGCTACAAGTACAGTTGCTGCTATGGATGATTTCTGTAATAGTGAAATGAACAAGCATGCAGAATTTGATGCCAAGCATTTGATACAATACTATCCATTTCTCCAGCCAGTAAAAAATTTGGCTCTGAAGGTAACTTCCTGGAGTAACTAGAAGACAGTACTATTACTGCTCCCAATGCGAGTTGTTCTTTTATTAAAAATTAGAAGAATTCTCATCTCAACACCAATATCCTCCACCAACATCCTTTGAATGTATTGCAGTAGATGCAGATCCTGTACAGATAGGGTAACAGTGTTTGCTACTCTATTATGCATCCTGCTACACCTAGTATATTGCAATATGCAATATACAAGTCTACAATAGCAGCCAGTCCACAACTTATATTAACATTCCGATCAGATGGAGAACCACAACATCTGCATGGTATGCTTTCTTGATCAGTAAACTTCTATGATTTTCCATTATTATGATCTCTAAGAAGATACAGGGAGAGTTATGCTTGTCACTACTGACAGGTGGGCAAGCAGTTGGACAAATGTATGTGATCTCTCACTGCTCAGAGGCTTTTTCCTTCAGCTGTAAGCACTTGTAACTAGCCCTAATGAACGTGGCACTGGGGCCTCTGCAAACCTCTAGCAAGTCTTCCTTTTTGCTTCACTTTCATATGTCACGGGACTTTTATGAAGAGATGCAAGCTGTACTGCATTACTCATGTTTAGATTTCTCATACTGTCCCTCTACAGAGTCTATCCCTTAGGCCAGTAAATCCCTGTGACTTTTCAGGGAATACGGATTTAGCTGTTTTCTGCTCCACCACCCATGCCCTTACCCCTTGAAACATATGGCACCCTAATCATACTGAGTTTGTGTAGAGGGATTTTTGTAGGGTTGGAGGATGAATATATATTGACTCAATCCTCCACCTTTTGACAGACTGAGCCACAGGAGCAGAGATTCCACTCCTCATCATCTGTCCTATGGTTCTGGGTTTTTGTGTATATCAGAACCTTAACTCTCTTTTAAATGAATTTTGTGTAAATATATATACACTGGATGAACTCTGTTAATTAATAGAGAATTGAGGTCTTTTTGCTATACAATAATTCAAGTGTTACTAAAGGAGGGAAAAAAAGATGTGATGCAAAAGTTTTGATAGTGTCAGAGTGGTTCAAGGCTCCCTTAGGATAGGAGTGACCTCATTTAACTCCTAAGCTATTCACTTGCCTACTAAACCTGAAATGAAGCATCACAAGGAGGATTGCAGCCTTTCTAAATGTAGCTGTGGAGAACTAGCTAAATGAGCATTAAATCAAAGATGTATTTAGTAATTCAAGTTCTCACATTTGACAGGAGGCAAACTGAGGAAAAGGTGTTGCCAAACTATCATACTTAAATGTTCATTACTATCGAGGGAAGAAAAAAACACATTTGCAGCTTGCTAAGCTTAAACATTTTCCTCACTGTATTGCATGAATGTTTTGTTTTTATTATTTGCATGCAGAGTGGAGAGGCCGAACGTCAATATAAAGGAACCATTGACTGCTTTTTCAAGATATATAAAAATGAGGGACTTAATGCTTTCTTTCGGGGAGCCTTCTCCAATGTCCTTCGTGGAACCGGAGGTGCCTTAGTGCTGGTGCTTTATGACAAAATTAAGGAACTTTTCAATTTGGATGTTTCAAAGAGTTCATCATCTGACTAAAATAATGGATAAGAATCTATTTTGCCTGTATAACATATAATGATTCAAGTATCATCATTTGGATGCCATGTTAGTAGTTCACTATTGTGCAGTTAATGCTGTAATAAAAACTGAAGTTAATTGTTTTCCTCCAAATTATTGTGCATATTGTGCTCTTTTGTTTAAAATATTGAACTTTCAGTTTTTATAATAAGAAATAAAACATGCACGATACACAAAAAAGATAATCACCTATGAAATATAGATATTTCAGAATGCCCTTCTGTCATCAAAGAATAATTGCGCCCCGTAATTACCAATGGGCTGCAAGGCCCAGGGGCGGGTGCCCACCGATGGGCTACAACATCATACCTAGAAACTACTCATTTTATACCCCAGATATGTAAGTAGATCAGGAAATGTGTGGGACGACGCAATTATTTTTTTCTCTTTTTATTTCTTTATGGCTTGTAGACTCCTCTTTGCTAACCCCAGGTGCTTTTGTTTTGCTTGTAACCTTAAAGCTGGACCTCAAGGAACTTTTTCTTTTTCCTTTTTTTTAAATAATATTTAGCTTTCTTAAGAACAGAATTGTATTTTTGTTTCTTAAGTGGTTTGTGCACATGTTTTTAGTTAGCTGGTGGCAACAGCTGATTTCTTCCCCCCTCCCACCTTTCTCAGCTCTTCCATCGAGGAGGTGTGAAAGGGCTTGTGTATATCCCACAGGAAGTCATTCCCAAGTGCGCCTTTCTTGGTTCTCAATGGAGTTCTGTGCTTGGGTGGTGGCAGCATTTGCCAGTCAAGGTCAGAGAAAAGCTGTAACTTTGGGAGTTTAATACAAGCCTGAAGTGGCAACTATTAATTTTTAGAATCCTTGTGCTCCCCCCCCTCCCCCCACCACCACCTTCTGCACTCAAACTACCAGAGTAGGGAATCAGCCCTGACAAGGTGGCAGAGAGGTGGGATCATTTTGAACCAGAGACACAGACCTCCGGATTTTAAAAGGACACATTTTTCCTTTTGGCAGCCTGCAAAGCCAGGGAGGTTTTTCCCCCACCCACTTTTCTTTTCTTTGCTGCCTTGGGGGAAAAGGCACACAAAGGGTTCAGCCTGCAAAGCCAGGGAGTCCAACAAGCAGTTTGTTTGTTTTCTTGCTTCACGGCTACAAAATAGCGGGAAAAGGGGATAACCAGTGAGGTGACAAAGTTTGCAGATGATGCAAAATTACTCAAGATAATTAAGTCCAAAGCTGACTGCAAAGAGTTAGAGGGATCCTAACTAAACTGGGTGATTGGGCAATAAAATGGCTGATGAATTTCAGTACTGATACATGCAAGTAATGCACAATGGAAAGCATAATCCCAATTATACATACAATATGAGGGCAATCTCAGTTATAACCACTCAAGAAACAGTCTTTGTGGATAGTTCTCTGAAAACATCTGCTCAGTGTGCAGCAGGAGTCAAAAAAGCAAATAGAATGTTAAGAACCATTAGGAAAGGGATAGAAAATAAAACAGAAAATCTCTTAATACCACCATATAAATCCATAGTATGCCCACACTTTAAATACTGGATGCAGTTCTGGTCACCCCATCTCAAAAAGATTCATTAGAATTGGAAAAAAGACAGATAAGGGCAACAAAAATTATTAGTAGAATGGAACAGCTTTCATATGAGGAGAGATTAAAAAGAGTGGACTTTTCAGTTTGGGAAAAAGACAACTAAGAGGGGAATAACATAGAGGTCTATAAATTCAAGAACCATGTGGAGAAAGTGAATAAGGAAATGTTATTTACTCCATCTCATAACACATACGGCCTGCAGGACCATCCTACCTGGCCTCTGAGCTCCTGGCCGGGGAGGCTCCCCCCGGCCCCTACCCTGGAGCCATGCCGCCGTGTGGACAATGCTCTGGGCAGTGGGGTTGCACGCTCCAGCAGGGCAGCGTGTCTGGCTCCAGCTGGGCTGCGTGGAGCCAGACACGTTGGTCTGAGTAGCATGGTAAGGGTCCCAGAGCCAGCACCCCTCAACCCCTCCTCCTGCACCTTTCCCAGCCTGGAGCCTATATATATAAAAAGAGAACCAAGAATGTGTTGGGAAGTTTTTAGACAGGTCGGAAGACATTGGAATAGTTTTTCCCCTTCAGATCCTGAAGATCCATGTAGGAAGGAAGGTGCAAGTGTGACGTGCTTACACCTCTGCAGTGATGCCTGACTCCCTTCTGCCAGGCTGCATGGTTCTCTCTGAAGTTGGCCTAAGAGCAGGCTCTGGACTACTACACCAAAGACTTGGATTTGATTCTGGCCTCAGCTTCCCAATCCTTGTGTAGATAGCCAGGTGGGAGTATTGCAGAGGTTTTATGCACAGCAGCAGTGTCTTGAGTCATTCAGGACCACTCTTATGATTTCTGGTGTGTAAAGCAGCCAAAAGGAGAAAGTGAACTGTGGAGAGCCTCCCCTTTCAGTCTAACTGCTAGAGATGACAGATCCTGCTGCCAGAAACGGAAATTGGGCCATAAATTGCTGAAGCTAACCAAAAGCAGCAGTTTGTTTTTCTTGGGCTTAAGCTAGTACAGTGTCTGCTCAACAGTGAGCTCTCTGGTTGCTTATGGAGAGGTACTGAAGGGTTCGAAAAGAATTGGTATCCAGTTTTCCTTGACCAGGAGGATGCAGGTTGTGGTGCAGAACACTGATGGGATATAAAGCAGAGAAAGATGGAGGGATAATCAAATCACTGACTGGGACACAAACTTGTGTTTCCATTTATTTGGAGGTTTTCCAGTAGGACAAACTTACATACAATAGTGTCACATTGAAACATCACATTGTGTCAAAATATCATGTTTTTATGTCATAATGAGGTGACATTTTTCAGGACCTGCCATCTGGAAGTGCCCTGCACAACTGAAGTAATCCCAGAGAAAATATAAAAGGGTAACTAGGATATGGATATGCAGACTCCCACTCCCCATGTAGAAAAGGAAAATAACAAAGAAGGAGATAACAATTTTGGCACTGAAATGCTACCAGACTGCAAATAGCTTTCCATAACAGTCAGGCATAGTGACCAAAAGGTGGTGTTATATGACCAAATGTAATGATCAAGTAAGTTTAGTAGCCAAACATGTGATTAAGTGGCACAGATATCAACATCACAAAACCATCACTAAAATGGAGTGAATTGTTTGAAGTCTCAACAAAATGGACAACCAAACAAATATTTATGGAAACCTACCCACCCTTGGAGAATAAGGATTCCTGTAAACAATATGGAGGCATATTAGTGGATTTATATATACAGTGATGATGGTTATACACATATACATGGATGGGCTTCTATATGATACTATCTGAAGTGGTGGTTTATGCAACATATGAACCAATGCATATGAATTTTAAATTGGTTCCAGCTGCTGATCGCATAGTGCTCAGATTTTTGTTTTATTTCACATACAGATTAACTGAAGACAGTGAGTCACTTATGTGAGTAAGGTGAATGGGAATTAGCTCTGATTCAGCAAAGCATTTACAGACATGTTTAAATGCTTTTCTCAATCAGCACTTAATCTTAATCATTGCCAAAATCTTACAGGAGATGCTCAGTAATTTATGGGTTTGGGCACATAATCTCTCTGTGTCTCCTTGGTAAAGTAGGGACTAAATACTTGCCTATTGTACTTTGCAAAGGTGTTGTGAATCTAAACTGAATTGACATTGGATATACACTTTGAGATCTTCAAATGAAAGGTGGCTATGTAATGTGAACCTATATATTAATCAGTTAATGACACAATCACATTAATCATATTTCATTATTCACCTAATAGTAATTATACCGGTTTAATATTATGTTGCAATAAATTATTTTATTAATTATAACATAGCATTACATTTAATTATGTTTTACTCTCTAGCATACATAAATATTAACATAAATTCTGCAACTGTGGCATATGAACAACCCCTGTGCACACACAGTCAGTTGGAAGATCATGGGCATAAAATAATACATAATAACAGAATATCCAAGATTAGCATGTATATAAGATTATAATGTTAAACAATTTATACATGGGCCAATCCTAAGTGTTCAAAAATCATAAGTCAACTAAAGACAATCATGAGATTTTTTAAAAAAGGAATAAATGTTGGGTTCTTTTCATTTGCTGCCTGGAGTTTGAGTTTTTGTGATGTTACATTTTCAATCTCTCTTCTGCAAACATGCGGACTAATGATGTACTTTAAAATGAAGAGAACTGAGCATCTCTCATAATCACATGACTTCAGGAGCTGGGCCTTTAATACATACACCATATAGCACCCTTTCCCAATAAAGTGTTAGCAGCCAGCAACGCTGTGTTTCATGCTATGACTAAGGCTATGATTTAGTCACGTCTTTATCGTAAAAGTCACTGGTCACTTGCGATAAATGAAAATTCAGGGCCTATAACCTGTCCCTGACTTATACTATAAATACCCCTAACTAAATCTCTGGGGGAGTCCATTGCTGTGGGAGATACTCCAGGAGGCCATTGCTGCGGAGAGAGCTGGGTGGGGGGGGTGCCACTGGCAAAGGGGTACTGCTGGGTGGGGTATGCTCTGGGGAGCTGCGGCCAGAGGCACCAGCTGTCAGGAGCCACTGGAGCAGTGGCTGTTCTGGCCCACCTGTGGGCTGCTGCCAGAGCAGTGAATGGGTGCAGAGCCACTCCAGCAGCATCCAGTGTGGCTGTCCCCAGAGCCAGCCACTTGGGCAGCCCAGGGGTTAGGCACCTCAGCCACACAGCGGAAGCCACAGAGGTTGCGGAAAGTAGCAGATGCAGGGCTCGGTGACAGTGCTCTAGCTATGACCCAACAATACACCATCCGATTTTAATCTGATTATAGTGCAATGGGAGCAGTCCAGCTATTCTCTAAGCAAGAGACCATCATTCATTGCAATTCACTCGCAGAACAGCCCCTTGAGTTTAACCAGGTGGGCGGCGGGACTGCGCGGCTAGGAACGCGGGTCGGAGGGCATCTGCAGTACTTCTGTGTGGCCACACGATGTCGCCCTTATACAAACGCTCCCTCCTCCCCTTTCCAGATCTTTCTCGAACTCGTGTTGGCCGGAACCGCCTCAGCCCGAGTCTGTCCGGAAAGTGCCGAAGGTCCGCAGAGGTCTCGCGCAGTCCCCGCCGGAACGCGCAGTGCGCTTGCGCAGAGGTGAGTAACTGCCGGTTGGTGGCTGGTGCTCCGCAGTGGGGAGCCGGTGTCTGCAGCGACAGGCCCGCGGGGAGCGGAGGGCACCGGGCGCAGTCATGTCTGTAGTCGGCATCGACTTGGGCTTCCTCAACTGCTACGTCGCGGTGGCGCGGAGCGGCGGCATCGAGACCATCGCCAATGAGTACAGCGACCGCTGCACCCCGTGAGTACCGAGCCCCGTTCCCCGGCCGCTGCGCCCCGCGAGTACCGAGCCCCGGCCGCTGCGCCCCGCGAGTACCGAGCCCCGGCCGCTGCGCCCCGCGAGTACCGAGCCCCGTTCCCCGGCCGCTGCGCCCCGCGAGTACCGAGCCCCGTTCCCCGGCCGCTGCGCCCCGCGAGTACCGAGCCCCGGCCGCTGCGCCCCGCGAGTACTCGGGCCTGGAGCGGGTCGCGCTCTCAGCCTCTGTGGACCGGCGGACCGGAGCCGAGGAGTGCGGGGAGGCGGGTGCGTGTGTCCGTGCCTGGGGTCTGCCGGGGCAGCCTGGGATCAGTGGCAGGACTAGGTCGTGCTCATTCATCCTCTTCTTATCATCCTCCCGGGCTCCTTCTCCATTCTCCTCTGAACTCCTTTCCCTGCCTCCCACCCCTGTGACTGGCTAGCTGCTGAAGATTGGGGGGGGGGGGGGTTTCCGTTTCTAGTGATATTTCTTAGTTATCATCTCTGGTGCCCCGGAGATGATAGGAGCCCATTTTATACACTGCAGAAGGAGGCCTTTTCTGAGACCCTGTGGAATTTCTCTGCCCTCCGATACTTAGGGATTTGGTCAGTGGAGGTGAAGATCTCATTTAAACAGATGGGTTTATGTACAGTTCACATTGCAGTAGTTTGCAGTGTTGAGAAGCTATTCCACTGAGAACAGATGGTGGAGTGAGTTTCGATGGAGTGAGTATGAGGGACTGGAGAAGATGGAAGAGGACGTTGTCTGAAGGAGGATAACAGAGGATGGCATGAGCAGTCTTCCTCAACCTCCCCACAAAAAATCTTGTTCCTACTTGTTCTGCTGCTTCCTCTCCGGGCTGTGAAAGATTGAGGTTTCTAGTAAGGGAGGATGGACTATGTGATGATGGGACACGCAAGAGTAGGTGGAGTTTTGCTTCCTCTGTTTCTATGGGATACAATTAGCACTTTACACACAGCAGAAGCTCATTTAATGTTCTACTAGAAACCAGGAATTCTCGTAGGAGGCTCATAAATGCACTACTTGAATAGTGCATGCTCATTTGTAAAAAGCTTCCAGGCCCATACATAGCAACAAAAGTAAGCCTTGCTCCTGCCAGAGAAGTCTGTACTGAGTATACTATTTTACTATTTCATTTATTGGGAATAAATGTGTTTTACTTTTCCCAATATTTATTTCTATACAAAAAGGCTTTTGTCTATATTTAAAAAAAAATGGCAAGTACCAAAACACACTGGCTAATGTGTCTAAGACATTAGCGATGAAGACACTTTGCATTAAATACCACAATAATACTACCCTAATCCTTTGTTTCCAAAATTTTCAGAAAGGAATTAGGTTTTTGTTTTTTTATGAGCACCCAGAATTTTGAAACCTAACTTGAAACTTGTTCCAGACACCATTCTTAATAGGCAACACTGTCTTGAGACTACTTCAAAGAATCCCCAAATATCAAGTATATTCTGGTCCATCTATCACTTTTTGGAGTACATTCTTTGCATATGCACTTATAACTTTTCAGTGTATTAGCCTTTTAGTATATCAGACAAAATCATATACAAAATGTAGTTTTCAAACTGACCAAAGCTGGTTGAGGTAACTAGAGAAAATATACCATGTGCTTTGATACTTGGGTGCAGCAGCAGGATGCTTTATAAAAATCATTAAACCGCTCCTCTTTTTGCATAGGTATTGAAGGACTTGTGGTATTTATCTTGATTTTTCAAATTTGTGACTAAGCCCTAATACAATCTAATGAGACGTTAGGAAGAGAATTAATTTTTTATCTTCTTTTTTTGACATAGCACGAGTTATTGTACTGGAAAGAAATGTCAAACAAGTAGTTTTTACTTTGCAAAGGAGCACTACGCCTTATCAAGCCAATATGACCTTATTTAGACTGGATTTTAGAAAGGTGTACCTAGTTTAGTAAGGCCCAGGTGAGCCCCAAGAGCCTCTGTAAATGTCTAGGTTTTGCCTAGATCAGGATTTAAAGGCATGGAGCTAACAGGTTAGATTACACATGCAAACTCAATATGCTCTTTAAGTATGTCTGCTCATTGCCAGTTAACTTGAGGTAGTTAACAGGTTCATAAACTAGCTTGGACCTCCCCAAATATTTGTTCCAAGACACAGGAAGGCAGTCCTGGGGGAGGGGGAGGCGCCCAAGGAGCCAGCCAGTGTGGCTGTCCCCAAGGCTTGGGCAGCCCTGGGGTTAGGCACACCGGCTTCTGCAGAAGTGTGCTGGGATCTGCAGCTGCTGGGAACCCTCCAGTTCCCACCCCCTCCCTCTAGCAGTGTTTTCTATTTGCAGGGGTGCTGGGAAGGGGGGGGGGGTTGAAGGCTCTGGACTGACGGGTTCCCAACCAATGGGAACTGTGGGGGCCAGGGTTTGGGGCAGGGGCAATCTGCGGAGCCCCCTTACTACGCCTATGTGTAGGAACTGGAGGGGGGCATGCCGCTGTCTCCATGAGATTCCGGAGCATGGCACGTGCACAGTGGACAAGCCCCTGACCCTGCTCTCTGGTGGGAGCTCGAGGGCTGGATTAAAAGGTCTGATGTGCTGGACATGGCCAGTGGGTTGTAGATTACAGACTATAACAGGGGTGGGGGTAAACAAGTCATCCCTTAACTTTCTTTTTGTTAAGCTAAATAGATTGAGTTCCTTGAATCTGTCACTTTCATTCACATTTTTCTGATTAAATTCTGCCCCAGCTGATTTCTCATAATTGTTTTTGACTTTGTGAAATTGGCTTTATTAATACACCATATAAATAAATATATATTACTGGTATGGGCTTCATTCTGCTTGCACAGTATGTATGTGATCAAGTCATGATCATTTGTACCTAAGCTGCCATTAACTTTAGTTCTATAATCAGTTCCTCTTTGTCTGTTAGAACAAGGTCCAGTAAAGAATTTCCTTAGGTTAACTGCAATACTTCTTGAGTTAGAAAATTGTCATCTCTAAAGTCTAGAAATTCCAGTGATGTATTAGTAATGCTGCTGGCCTGCTGGGTGACCTTGGGAAAACCCCATGCCTCAGTTTCCCTGCCTGCAAAATGGGGATGCTGATACTTACCTGCTTTGTAAAACACTTGGAGATCTACTGATGAAAAGCACTATAAGAACTAAGTAGTTTAATAAAATGCATATTGAAATATGTGTGGGAACAGACAATATATTTTATTACTGGGGCATGAAGCCTTTAGGTGTTGGGCATCAACTACCAGCATACTTACAACTGAAGGAAGGGAAATAATTTTGGGTAATAGAAAATGTTAATGTGACTTTTAAAGAATTCCACCAGAAGTATTTTTAAAAGTAGTTTTAGGGTTTACTCTGGGGAAGAACATTTTTTTTCCTGGCATTGTTTTCTGTTAAAGCTGAGTATTTGTTTTTCTGTTGTTTATTTAGAGCTTGTATATCTCTAGGATCCAAAACCCGGGCCATAGGAAATGCAGCAAAAAGCCAGGTAAATGGATCTAAACATTACTTTACAGGAATTTAAGTGATCTTTAAATTACTCATCTCCTGTTGAATTGGGAGGGTGAAGAAATCTGATATTTTATTTCATGTTTTAACTTAAAATATATGCTTAAAATATCCTTACTTTTGTTACCAATTATTACTAAATCATTAGGCTGTACTCCCCTCTGTTAAAACTAATCAAAATAGTGCCTCTCGTTAATTGTTGATTTTTTTTAATTTTTTTTTTTTTAGAAGAAATACAGGGAGAAATGTAGGACTTGGTCTACTCACCAGTGAAGAATAAGAAACTTTCCTTAGTGGGGGGAGGAGAATGGGTATAGGATCAAGTCTTCAATTTCTGAAGTGTGTTAGCATTCATTAGGAATTTTTTTTGGCCCTTATAGTTTGAAAATGAAAACAGAAGCAATGCTGTCTTTCTGAATTTACAGACACGACACAAATGTCTGTGCCGCTGCTTGTAGCTTTCCCAGACAATATAGCGAAATTCAGACTCGTCAGTTTCACTACCTCTGTTCAGAACTCTGGACAGCAGTAAAACTTGTGATCTTTGTAACTTCACTTGCTGCTGCTTGGGAAAACTAAGAACAAGAGGCAAGGCTGGGACTGGAGATCATCACTATGAGGAGTATCTAAAGAATGAGGATTGAATAGCAAAGACCCCTTTGCCGCAGAGTCTAGGGAGTGGAAATAATAAGAGAGGATATCCTTTACCCTTTACATGCACGTGTACCCTAGTCAGGAAGTTGTGGAATAATAGGAAGAGAACGCCTCCTGTCTCTTCCCAGAAGGTGGGTAGTTAAATTTACAGATACTCTTATGCCTATTAGCTTAAGGAATGGAGCCTTATGGCATGTTCCAGGGGCAGGTGAACCCTCATTTTCAGCAGCCTTGCACAGCTCATCAGTACACAGCTACTGGACATCCTGGAGATGGGGGCTCTTATGTTTCACATTGGCTCCCAACTGTTAAGCTTAATTCTCAGGCTAGTAAATACAAAGTATACTTTCAAAGCCTGGAGTACAGTTGTAATTGGCTTAAAAATTCTGTATTCATTATAAAACAAAATGAGCAAGTTCTTTTGCTGTATGATGGGTCAAAAAAGTCAGGCTTTAAAATCTGTGTTTTAAATCACTAGCCCAAATTATTGAGAGAGTAGCTAAGAGGAAGGTTTATATTCAATTGGGATCTGAATTAAACATTTTTGGGGTACTTTAGGCCCTGAAAATTATTAGACATTTAATAAAAATATTTTAATAACATTAAAATAGTTGTATGTAGTTTAATCATTGCTGTTCAATCATTGCACTGGTACGTAATTAATTCATTGTCCAAATTGGGTATAGCAGGATGTTTCTTTTAAGATAAGGAAGGGGAAAATTAGTTAAATGAATACTGACTTATACTCAAACCCACTTTCCGTGTCTATTAATTGGTCTCATAAATAAAGTGACATGCTTAATAACAGTTGTATTCAGTGGGAAATGAGGGAAAGGATACATTGCTCAGATGCTGGAAGTTACTGTTATTAGCAAGCCACTAGTTCTATTTTGAACTATAATCAACACTGAGATAACGCCATAATTTATGAATCAGAGAGGTAGCCGTGTTAGTCTGGAATAGCAGAGGTAACAAAGTCCTGTGGCACCTTAAAGACTAACTATAAAGTTTTGAAGCATAAGCTTTCGTGGGCTAATACCCACTTCGTCGGATGCAAGCAGTGGAAGTGTCCAGAGCCAGGTATAGAAAAGTAGGCAAGAACCAGGTGGGAGGTAAAAAGGTTAGTCCAATTAGGCTGAACCAGCTTGTTATCTCCGATCAGGGAGGGTGGGTTATTCTTCTAGCATTTGAATAGGGGGTGTGAACATGGAGAGAGGAGAAACTATTTCTGTAATTAGCGAGCCATCGTAGGTCTTTGTTCAATCCGAGATTGTTTGTGTTGAATTTGCAAATGAATTGTAGCTCTGCAGTTTCCCTTTGCAGTCTGGACTTGAAGTTTTTTTGCTGCAGTATGGTGACTTTTAAATCTGTAATTGTGTGTCCAGGCAGGTTGAAGTGTTCTCCTACAGGTTTTTGTATATTGCCATTCCTAATATCTGATTTGTGTGCATTTATCCTTTTTCGTAGGGACTGTCCAGTTTGGCCGATGTACATAGCAGAGGGACACTGGTGGCATATAATGGCATATATGACATTGGTTGATGTGCAGGTGAATGAACCAGTGATGGTATGGTTGATCTGGTTAGGTCCTGTGATGGTGTTGCTGGTGTAGATATGTGGGCAGAGTTGGCATCGAGGTTTGTTGCATGGCTTGGTTCCTGAGTTGGAGTTATTGTGGTGCAGTGTGCTGTTGCTGGTGAGAATTTGTTTAAGGTTGGCAGGTTGTCTGTGTGCCAGGACTGGCCTTCCTCCCAAGGCCTGTGAAAGTGAGGGATTATTGTCCAGGATGGGTTGTAGGTCACTGATGAAGCGTTGCAGAGGTTTTAACTGAGGACTGTAGGTGATGGCCAGTGGTGTTCTGTTGTTTTCTTTCTTGGGCTTGTCTTGCAGCAGCAGGCTTCTGGGTACACGTCTTGCTCTGTTGATCTGTGTCCTTATTTCCTTGTGTGGGTATTGTAGTTTTGAGAAAGCTTGGTGAAGATCTCGTAGGTGTTGGTCTCTGTCTGAGGGGTTGGAGCAAATCCGATTGTATCTCAGTGCTTGGCTGTAGACAATGGATCGTGTGGTATGTCCAGGATGGAAGCTGGTGGCATGAAGGTAGGCATAGCTGTCGGTAGGTTTTCGGTATAGGGTGGTGTCGATGTGGCCGTCATTAATTTGCACTGTGGTGTCTAGAAAGTGGACTTCCTGTGTGGACTGGTCCAGACTGAGGTGGATGTTTGGGTGGAAGCTGTTGAAGTCATGGTGGAATTCTTCCAGAGTTTCTTTCCCATGGGTCCAGATGATGAAGTCATCAATGTAGCGTAGATAGAGAAGGGGTGTGAGTGGACGAGAGTTGAGGAAGCGTTGTTCCAGGTCAGCCATAAAGATGTTGGCATACTGTGGGGCCATGCGGGTGCCCATAGCAGTGCCGCTGGTCTGGAGGTATATATTGTCACCAAATTTGAAATAGTTGAGTGTGAGGATAAAGTCACAGAGCTCAGCGACCACCTGTGCTGTGGCATCATCAGGGATACTATTCCGGACAGCTTGTATTCCATCTTTGTGTGGGATGTTTGTGTAGAGAGCCTCTACATCCATGGTGGCTAGGATGGTGTTTTCTGGAAGGTCACCAATGCATTGTAGTTTCCTCAGGAAGTCAGTGGTATCACGGAGATAGCTGGAAGTGCTGGTGGCATAGGGTCTGAGTAGAGAGCTCCCACCTGGTTCTTGACGACTTTTCTATACCTGCCTCTGGACACTTCCACTGCTTGCATCCGACGAAGTGGATATTAGCCCACGAAAGCTTATGCTTCAAAACTTTATAGTTAGTCTTTAAGGTGCCACAGGACTTTGTTACCTCTGCCATAATTTATGTGTTTTCTGATATGTCTTTCATAGCAATGCATTTATCTTTCACAGATTGTCACAAATGTAAAGAATACGTTACATGGCTTCAAAAAAATGCATGGAAGAGCATTTGATGATCCTTACATTCAGAGTGAAAGGGCCAAACTTCCCTTTGAGCTTCAGAAGATGCCAAATGGGAGTATAGGACTGAAGGTGAGTTTTGCAGTTTCCTTACGTACCTGAGCTGTCATGATCTATGTCATTATTTTGGCAAGCAAATAGCTATTTTGCTTGGCTGTACTTCACTTCTCAGATGAAATTGCTTCATTGAACTTTCTATTTTAATTATCTTAAAGTCTGTAAAGAAGGCTCTGGATATATGCATATCCATATAAATCCATCTTATTTATAATACATGGTTTTTTCTGCTCTTGTTTGAAAATTTTGAGAAATAGTTTAGAAAATTTGCCTAAAATATTTAGATGCTACCTTGTTAGTGCGAAATGACACGTACTGCCCACCTACAAAGTGATTGCACTTAAGACTTAAAGATCAAAGAAATATTGCGATGAAACAGCCCATAAAACAAAACATTTCTTTGTATTGTGAAAATATTCATGTCTGCTTTGAAATTGTTTAATCTCGTGTTTCAGGTGCGATACCTAGATGAAGAGAGAGCATTTGCAATTGAACAGGTTACAGGAATGCTATTGGCTAAACTTAAAGAGACTTCAGAAAGCGCACTAAAAAAACCAGTGGCAGACTGCGTGATTTCTGTAAGTTGTAAGATATTTACCAAAGTTCTACTTATGGGTAATTGTACGTAAACAGCACAGCATAATGGTGTTTAACTGGAAAAAAGCCAGGTAATGTCCTGCCAGAAACCACCCAGAAGAAATAAAACTGTAAATATAAACTGAAAAGTACAAAATATATTTTTAATATTTGATGCCTATTCTTCAAAAGAACAGGCTGATCTTGTGTAGAGATCTTGTACTCTGTGAAGATAAAGGACAAAATTTGCTTGATGACTTTGGTGTTCCTCAGACAAGCTCTGGTACAGCAGTAGGCTTCCTAACATGCTACAGAATTTCTCCCT
Organism: Sternotherus odoratus; assembly: GCA_032164245.1. NCBI lineage: Eukaryota > Metazoa > Chordata > Testudines > Kinosternidae > Sternotherus > Sternotherus odoratus. The sequence goes on from JAVMKO010000004.1 coordinate 36,854,895, forward strand.
TCCTATAGCTAAATCTTAGATCTACTGCACAAGAAGTATAGACCAGAAGTGCCGAAACTTTGTGATTCTGAGGGCCCCACCCTCAGTTTTCCTGAAATGTGAAAGTTATACCTAACTTGTGTGTTTCTACAAAATCTCTCCGTTCTTTTTTGCTTGTGGAACAACAGTGTAAGAAATTATTTGCTACCACCACCAAGATCTGCACCTGCGGTGGTTCCACCCGGGCCCGCGCCCAGAATAGTTTTCATAGCACATTATGGATGCCAATATAATACAGTGGAGTCCCAGTATAACACGTCCCGCTATAACACGAGTTCGATTATAGCGCGATTATACCGTGGCTCCCAAGTCCTTGCTCTCTGTCCCTGGCAGGCGTGGGGGCCATGGCTTCTCTCCCCTGCTGGGCAGCGTGGAAAGAAGCTGCAGCCTCCCCTGCCAGGGACAGAGAACTCAGGACGAGACCGGGGGGCCATGGCTTCCCTCCCCGCTGACTAGCAGGGGAGAGAAGCTGCGGCCCCCACCTGCCTGGGACAGAGAACTCCGGGGCTGCAGACAGCAGCTCGGGAGTTCCCGGTGGAAGCCGTGGCTCTGCACTTGCTGGGACAGGGGACTGTGGGGCTGCAGCCCCCTTTCCCAGAAAGCTCAGAGCCGAGGCTTCCCTGGAAGCTGCTGCGCCCGCGCCTGTGGGGACCGAGGGACTCCAGGGCTGCTGGAGTACCCCCGGTCCCAGCAGGCGCAGAGCCGCAGCTTCCCTTGAAGCCGCTGCCCTGTGCCTGCCCCAACTGGGGGACTGTTACTAAAATCTAAACCTTGTTTCTTAAAATCTTATTCTATTTGGGATTTTTTTAGTGTTAAATATAGTTTGTGTTTATAAATACTTGTGCATCTTGCATCTAGACGTTCACTGATTTTTTAAATCTTAACAGTGCAGGATGTGTATTTGTCTTAATACCAGTTTGGGTTATTGGAACTTGTAATGAAGTAACTTTTTAAAATCTAGCAATTTTAATTAGTCTGTATTAACTAAATATGATTGGCACCTTAAATTTCCATGTTAGTCAAATTTTTGGAATTTTGTTTTGTTTTAAGGATATATTAACTTTTAAAGCGAGCATAGGATTTTGTGTCATGAGATTTGCATAATGCAGTACAACTTTTGTTTGAAAACAGGTCCCTAGTTTCTTCACTGATGCTGAGAGAAGGTCTGTAATGGCAGCAGCGCAAGTTGCAGGTTTAAACTGTCTGAGGCTGATGAATGAAACTACAGCAGGTAAATATGATACTTGCTAAAAGTAGATCAGGAAAGAGTGCGTAACACTGTTTTTAACAGTCTAAACTCTTAAACTTGGAATATTGGATTCGGAATAATCAGTACATAACAAATCATGTAGTAGAAATATATAAAGTAACCTATAAAATATTGATAGTTTAGCTGTTACGCTTTTCTTTTCTGAAAGTCCATTTAAAATACTAAATCTGGATTCGTGCTCTCCTTTTTCTTTTTTTAAAGTTTTTGGAAGGTGAGAGGTGTGAGTGGAGTAGTTTTTTGTTTTTTTATTTAATCATTAAAAACAAGACTGCTACATTCAAAGAGCCATACCTCAGGGTGCTTTGTCTATGGTTTGAGACCAGATAGCTCCTCTTAGTATTGGTTAGTTTCAGGGAGCTTGATGTGCTGCAGAAAAGATGCTATCACACACGCACATCATTCAGCTAGTTATTTTGTCACAAGCTAATATTTAGGAAAGATTCAAGCCTCAGGACAAATAGTTCCTACAAATTAAATAAAATACATGAAAAATACATCTAGAATACATACATACATCAAAAATACATCTAGAAGCCATAATGAGTCCTCAATCTGTAGGCAGACACTTAGTCAAATTGGACTCTGTGGGGCTTCAAGTGAAAGCAGATGCTTACTGAGCACATTTAGAAATGACTTCAATTCTGTAACTTCTCACAATTGATATGGGGATTCATAGAATCTGATATTCTATGAATTCCCATATCAAGCCAAAAGTACTAGTCTGCATGCAGGAGTGTGGCTGTACCATGTTTCGAACTTTATCTGGTTTTAATGAAGTCCTACTAATGTGCGGTTTAAAAATATATATTACAATAGAAAGTCATATTTTTTATTCATATTTGAAATTAAAAATAATATAAGTTGTGTTGAAATGCTGACTTCCGTAGTCATGATTGCCTATGCCTTTATTCATAGACCATTAATTCTAAAATTTAATTATGAAAGATTACTATTCCTGATTTATCTGAAAAGAAGCTGTGAAAAACTAATTGTTACCAGTTTAATCCCTCCAGTGATTTTTGGGAATGAAAGAATATTCAGAACTGTTTCTTCTCTATCAACAATGATGTAGCATCTGTCTTTACACTCAAAAGCCAGGGTCACCTCCAAATTTGTTAGTGTGCTTTTGAAGTACTTTCCTCCCCTGGCAACTGGATCCATTATCCCTTAATTAACAGGTGCAATAACATCTGCATCTCTTGATTACAATATGCACATTTTGTTAGTTTGACAACTGACAAAATGCTTAACTCATAGTCATTATGAAGTCTCCATCCAAAATAGAGTTTCTCCCTCCCCCCCTCATCCTCAGATTTAGGTACATCCCTTTCTCCTTCTTTTACCCAGCCTCTCTCAGCCTAGAGTCCAATTACAGTATTGGCACAAACACCACTTGTATGAGTGAGTAATTTGCTCATTCCAGTTGTCTGTTTGCTGTATTAAAATTCTTCAGCCAATCTGAGAGCCATAGTTGGCTACAGCAAAGGGTGGATCAAATTCTTATTTGTCCAAAGGGTGGTTGTGATAAGATGCTTCCATTATAGGAGTGTCCAAGTAGAGTAAATTGTGTGGGACTCAGATGGAGTAATTTAAATTTGTGACACTTTTAGAGTAGGAAGCTGGGATGGGGGGACAGAGCGGGTCTGGGTGGCACTCCTTTCCCACCCTTTTGCAGGGGGTGGCCCATGCCCTGCCGCACCTTTCCGGACATTCCTCCATAACCAGCTTGGAGGTGGGGGGGTGCCCCACAGTTTGGGGACCACGGTCAAAGGCGTGTCCTTTTTTTCAGTGATGTCCCTGTGGGTGCTCCACTTCAGGTATCCATGCGTCCCTGAGCCATCAATCGGAGAATTTTAGCAGCAGTGCCTGTCTGGGTTGCACATGCGCCATCCCTATTTTGCAGTGCTGTTGGCACCATATCTAGCACAAACGACCTGACCCCCTCCATTCCTTCTCAAAATAGTGCATTCGCCTCTGCTACCAACAAAACAATTTACAACCCCCAGCAGGGATTAGAACTCGTTCAACGAGATCTATAGCAACCTCCTTAGTGTGCCACTCTGTCTATGACTAGTGTACCACTTTAGACATATGGGAGAACAGCTACCCGGGCCTCTGAACATATATTCATAAAGCATTATGCAATTGACCAGACCTTAGGCTCTGATACACTCCGAGGTCTAGCTGTACTATCTTCAGTCACTCATACAACTCTGAAGCCCCTTCTGTCCACAGAGGGGGCACTGCTCCCAACCTTTTTGTGGCCAATAGCACATTCCTGTGCTATGCCACGTCCTGTCACACTTGGGGCATGTCCGCCGAAAACCTGCCGAAGTGCCTGCTTCTGCTGTCGGTGGCATTTCGGTGGCCCAACTGCTGTTCATCCCTGTGTCTTCCAAAATGCCACCGACAGAGGAAGCAGGCTTTTCGGCGGACACACTCCCACGGGTGCACAGAAATGCCCCGGCGGGTGCCATGGACATCACTTGGAAGAAGAAAACATTACTCCCCTGGTGCAGTAATTGAGGTTCTTCAAGATGTGTGTCCCTATGGAGGCTCCACTACCCACCCTCCTCCTCTCTACTTCACTCCATGAACTCTACAGTAGAGAAGGAAATGAGGGGGTCAGGTCACGGGTGCCAGATGAGGTGCCAATGGCGCCGTGAGATGGAGATGGCACATGTGTGACCCAGATGGCCACTGCAGCGGAAATTCTCTGATCAGTGGCACAGAGATGCACGAACACCTGAAATGGAACACCCATTGGGGGACACATTTCAAAGAACCTCAGTTATTGCACCAGGTGAGTAACTTCCTCTTATCTTTATCACTTTAGAACAAAATCATTCAATGTTAACAAAGTGAAAATTTGTGTAGACTCTCAATATATATTATCACAAGTTACTGTGAATTTTTGTACACAGTCCTAATTTTTTTTTAAAAAAAAGACCCTCAAGTTAGGCTTTTTTAAAAAAAAAATTGTTAAATTATTGAAAATTGCTTGAGATCTTTTTTTTTTTTTTTTTTTTACAGTTGCACTAGCTTATGGAATTTATAAGCAAGATCTACCCGCCTTGGAAGAGAAACCAAGAAATATAGTTTTCGTAGATATGGGACATTCTGCATACCAAGTTTCAGTTTGTGCTTTTAACAAAGGAAAACTGAAGGTAAGTTTATTTTTACTACATTGTTGGACCAGAGGCTAAGCAACGGTAGTCTTGATTAATTGGGACAATACTCAGGAAATTGTTCAGTGGACTGAATTTCTGAATGGTTAAATGTCATGTGAGGTTTGGGCAAACCTGTTTGTAGTAAATACACCTCTACTCCCCGATATAACGTGGTCCTCGGAAGCCAAAAAACCTTACTGTGTTATAGGTGAAATTACATTATATCGGAGTAGGGAAGGCTGTGCCTCTCCAAACAGCTTGGCCCCGCCTCCATCCGACCCCTACCTCAGAACTCCCACCCATCCAAGGGCAGGGGGGCACAGAGGAACTGCTCTCCATCCTAGCTCACCTCCGCTCTGCCTCCTCCCACAAGCGCACCGCTGCGCCACTTCTCCCCCCTCCTTCCCAGGCTTGCCGCACCAATCAGCTGTTTGCTTTACCGCATTATATCCGAATTCGCGTTGTATCGAATTTGCGTTTTATCAGGGTAGAGGTGTATGTATGAAACAGTAGTAACTAATAAAAGCTTTCCTGCATTCTAGTTGTTGGCATTTCTTCAGCAGCTCACGGTAGGAGAATGCGTAGCCTCACAACCAAGGAAACTCTTTGTGTAGAAGTTAGAATTGGAAAGTCTGTGCATAGCCTTAAAGTCCCATCTTTTGTAGACCGAGAGTACAATTATATCATCTCTAACTGGAGAAGTCACAGAACCAGCTTCTCTACCTCCTCTCCAGTTAAATGAAACTTTGTTGAGCTTTCTTGAGAAATGAAGTGGGCTATAGCTGAATTGCACTTTTCCCAGACAGACATTGAAAGGGAGTGGAGGAGGAGAGTTGACTCTGTGAACTCTAATCTAGGGATGTTTGCTAAGTATATTTAATTCAACAGTTTTAAGTCCTATCTGTGAGACTTTCTCCTTTCAAGACTGAGGCGGTCGGTAGTGGATTAATTATTATTTTTATCCTAGACTACATTTGTCTTCAGTAACAAAACACAGTGGCTACAAAAGTTATGTGAAAAATGAAAGTGCACTGTGGTCTCAATTCTTTTTAGATAAATGCCCTAGGTGTGCTGTGCTCTGAACAAAAACATGCATACCCAATGGGAAACTTAAGAAACAGTATTAGTAGATTTTATTTTCTGAATGGAATGGCATATTTTTACATGGGAAGATTGCAGCATGACAAGATAAAGATCCCAGTTCTTCCTTCTGTATGTCCAGAACTGCTCAGTTCTATATGCCCATAAGCTTCACAGAGTGGAGGGGAACATTATGGAAAATGCTGATTTGGCAGGAGTTAGTGGATCAGTATATACTTGACACATTTCACTTTTATGCAGATCTTGGCTACTGCTTTTGACCCTTTTTTGGGTGGCAGAAACTTTGACGAGGCTTTAGTAGATTACTTCTGTGGGGAATTCAGAACAAAATATAAACTGAATGTGAAAGAGAATGCTCGGGCACTGCTGCGCTTGTATCAGGAAAGTGAAAAACTGAAGAAACTTATGAGTGCAAATGCTTCTGACCTCCCACTCAACATTGAGTGCTTCATGGATGATCTTGATGTCTCCAGTAAGATGAACAGGTACAGTACTGCATATTACATTAACTCCAACCAGAATATGATAGTTTTAGTTCTGCCTGTAACACAATATTTTTTCTTCTACAGAACTCAATTTGAACAGTTATGTGCGCCTCTCCTAGCTAAAGTGGAACCTCCTCTAAGAACAATAATGGATCAGTCTAGTAAGTAGAAGTTAATTCAGAGTACAGTGTTTTGTTATCTGGCGCAACAGAAGAATCACTAAGGCTTTTTAAATACCCCCCCAAAAAGTTAAGATGCTGCAAAGCTAAGCACTGAAAAGTTAAATGTCAGGTAAGGTCATTGAGGCAAGCTTAATTTGGCCTCCTCGCTATGTTTGCATTATGATATGGTCTATAATTATGTGATTGCATAACTTTTTTTCATGGGATTTTTTATTTAAATATGGCACAATTTAGTATGTATCTCTGATTTATTGAGCACCATTCATCCTGAACAATTAATGAGGTGGAGTTCTGAGGAAAAGCATTGAATATAATCAGGCAGTTAAGGAGTATCATTATGCTTGCACTGTGGATACAGCTGACAACAAAACCTTAATTCTTGTGTTTCCTAACTTTTAAGTGTTCAACTCTACAACCTTTAAATGTATTTTAGCATAGCTTTTTATATGCAACTTCCTATTTTTCCTTTAATAAAAAAAAATTACCGTATTTTTCGTCTTATAGGACGCTCCGGCCTATAAGACGCCCCCTCGTTTTTTAATAAAAAAGCCGGACCAAAAAAAAAAAGCGCCTCGCTCTCCCGTCCCCGCCGCGCGGGCGGGCTGCCGAGGTTCCCCCCTCCCCGCCGCGGGCGGGCTGCCGGGAGCGTCCCGGTTCCCCCCTCCCCGCCGCGGGCGGGCTGCCGGGAACGCTCCCGGCAGCCCGTCCGCGGCGGGGAGGGGGGAACCTCGGCAGCCCGCCCGTGCGGCGGGGACGGGAGAGCGAGGCGCTTTTTTTTTTTTTTTTTCCCTATAAGACATTCGCCCTATAAGACGCACCAACTTCCCCCCCCCCCCCCCCGTTTTGGGGAAGAAAAAGTGCGTCTTATAGGGCGAAAAATACGGTACATACACTACTGAAATAATCGTCCGCGTGAATCATCAGAAAGGTTTGAAGAGCTCCAGTAACTGCTTCACAACAGTGCCCATTGAGCCTGGGGAGCATGGTCAGTGCAGATGGAATTATGAGAATTTAGGAGCAAAGTGTAAAGTGCAGCACATGTGAAAACTTTCTTTTTGGGGGTCTAAATAAATCTAGATGGATTTTCAGAGACCGAAAAAGGCCACTCTCTGATCTACTCCTTAAACATACTAAAAGTAAAGGGAGGGAAAAATTATGAATATCTTTTGTGAACTTACTTAATAAAATATGACTAGATAAATAATGCAAAAATGAGAGCGAGAGGAGAGCCTGAGAACTAAAATACCTTTTAAAATGGCTGATAGTTGTCTCCGAGTATTAATCATGCCCATAAGATCCAAATCCAGAACTGCAACTTTGACCTGAAACCACAAATGCAGATTGTTCATCATGTTTTTTGTGAATGTGTGTGGGTTTTTATTTCTGTATTTCAGCCAAAAAAAATTAATTTCACCAAGAAACACTATAATTAGATTTGTCTTCAGGTGATTGTCCACATGGATTCTGCTTCTGGCACACCCATGTACCCATGCACACAAGATCAAATTCTCTTGGCCAGCTGCATCCATTGGCACTGCACCTGCGCCTTGGATGACCCCCTCACCTACCTTTCCCACCCATTAAACCTGAGGGCATAAAGAATGGTGCAGGAACAATTGTTCCTTCTTACTGCTATAGCAGTGAGACAACTCCTACAATGGCTTCATCCCTGTGCATTGTGTGACTTTGCTCACCATATGTATGTGTGTGGGTTTCTCCTGTTAGTAGGATTTAGCAGCTATGGCTGAAACAATTACCGGTATTTAAAATTTGCCCCTTCCTGTCGTATGACTATTCAGCTCAATTTCAGGCATTTGAAGTACTTTTTTTTTTTTTTTTTTTCCTTGAAGAGAAGTACATTCCCTGATAGGTGTTTAATCTGTATCTCCTTCTCCAAGATGCCACAGAAGAAGAGAGATGTCCATTTTTAAATTTTTCTCTTCAGGAGTGCACTGTATGAAAGCCGCTTCATAACTAGAGGGGGAAAGGGCCTACTAAGCCAGAACAGGCTTCCTCAACTAGCACTCTTGTGACTTAAGAGGGGTAGCTGTGTTAATCTGTAGCCACAGAAATAAGGAGTCCTATGGCACCTTAAAGACAGATTTATTTGGGCATAAGCGTTTGTGGGTAAAAAAACCTCCACTTCTTCAGATGCATCGAAAGCTTATACCCAAATAAAAAAGTGGGGTTTTTTACACACGAAAGCTTATGCCCAAATAAGTCTTAGTCTTGAAGGTGTCACTGGACTCCTCATTATTCTTGTGAGTTGAAACTCAGGTTGGACCTCATTGAGTGCCAACTTAGGTCACCTTCCCGAGGACCTACTAAAATGAGTCATAGATCTTGTCAGACTGCTCAGCCACAATAGTTACCCCAGACAGATCACTTGGATGACTTGGCAATATTTGATTATAGAATAAACTCAGTATCCATCTAAGACTTCTCTTGGGTACCAACATCTGTGCCAGTGATTTTGGCACTGACCTGTGTTGCAAATGCTCCTTGCAACAATAGAGCAGTAAGGCAGACTTGGGCTACGGGCAGGGGTAAGCACCAAACACAGGCCTCCAGGCTTCCTGGCATAATGTGAGGAGGCTGCCACCCCTACTCCACCGAGTCCCAGTCCAGGACCCTAACAGTGGCAAAGTGGTCTGCTACTGGGTCAGCAGGGATTTGCCCACAACACACTGACCTAGTATCAGGCCAAGGCCCAACCAGACTGTTGTCTCTTTTCCCTGGGCTACTTCCTACCGCCCTGGGGTTTGGTACCTCCATGCAGTAGGTGTCCTCCATCTCCCCGGGGTCGGTGTTCATTGGTAGCTCCAACCACTCACTGGCACCTCGGCTGGCCTGCGGCCCTGGGAGCTCTGGCCAATTCCTGGCTCCGCAGCCTCCTGGTTGTTGCCACCTTGCTGCAGCCGTGAATTTGGTAAGGTCCTATTTATCTTACAGTAACTATATGGTTCTTTAAGATGTTGTCTTCATGAAATCTATGACCCTCCTATTTCCCTGCTGCTATGGAATCCTATACCACCTGGCTTCTGTATTGGGGCAACAACTATGGGCTGATTAGACTCCCTGTACCCTGTAGGCCTTCCGGGGAGGGAAGGAAGTGGGTGAGAAGGTAGCCACACATAGGCACAACTCCAGTAGACTCTGTTGGTCAAAATAATCTGATTTTATGTGTGCATAGGCAGATGCACAATAGAAGTAGAATTTATATGGATCGCCATCTCGAACCACAGTTACTAAGATAAGTAACTTTTTATTCTTGATTTTTGCACTTACAGCCTGAAAATCCCATAGACTAAAGGAGGGGCAAGGATGTGTTTGACAGTATAAGTCATTGCAATTTAATATAAAATTCTCATTGCAGTGTTGGCCATTGACCTATCTTCACTGGTTCTTGTAGTGTCTAGATATTTAGTTTCATTTTAAGAATCCCTTGAACTTTTAGGTCAAGAGTGAGAAGCCAAGGTATGTGATCTCTAGTTACATGCCAAAAAAAGAAAAAGTCAGCTTTGGGGCATTTTAAGCTAACTTATTTAACTTTTGGCCTGAACTGTGTGTTTTTTTTTTTTTAGAACTACAGCGTGAAGACATAAACAGTATAGAAATTGTAGGTGGAGCCACTAGAATCCCAGCAGTGAAGGAACAAATATCTAAGTTCTTCTGTAAAGATATAAGCACTACACTGAATGCAGATGAAGCTGTCGCAAGAGGTTGCGCATTACAGGTATGGCTGTTAAGATCCTACTCTTGTCATTTTACAGCACATAGTGCTGGAAATTGTTCACTAACCAAAAGTCAAAGAATGCTGCAGCTTAAACAAAATGTCCCTCACCTCAGGATTTAAGGTCTTCATACTAAGCATTCATTCTTTCACTATCGTATTCACTAATCATTTAACATTTGTTGTAGTTGTCACATTTGGTAATAATAGATATGAGAATAATGACAGGAAGAATGGTCTTGTGATAAAGTACAGGAGTGAAAGTCACAATATCTGGGTTCTCTTCTTAGTTCTGCCACAGACATTTTGCACTGATGTGGGTAAGTCACTTCCTTCACTGTAAAATAAGGGTGTTAACCTCTCATAATGGCCTTGAAACTTAATTCAATCTGTTTTAAAAACTTGTCGAGGTCCTTGGCTGGCAGTCATTATAAGTGTTACTATAATTAAACTTAAAATGACACTCTAGAACAGGGTTTCTCAAACTGGGGGTCGTGACCCCCCGGGGGGTTGCCGAGCACTCCCCGGGGGGTTGCGAGCTCCTGCCGCCGCAACTCGCGGTGACTGGGGCTGCGCCCCGGCCCCCAATCCCTGCCGCGGGTGGACTCCCGGCTGCGCGCCGGCCCCCAGTCCCCGCGGCGGGTGGACTGGGGGCCGGCGTGCAGCCGGCAGCCCCCCCCCCCCCCCCCCCGCGGGCTGGGGGCCAGCGTGCAGCCGGCAGCCCCCTCCACCCCCCCACCCCCACCCTGCGGCGGGTGGGCTGGGGGCCGGGGCGTGCACACTTTTTTTGTGTGTGTGGTTTTTTTGTAATTCGGCGGTTTTCCGGCGGAGGGGTTGCGCTGCGCCGCCGGATCATAAAAAGGGGTCGCGGTCTCAACTAGTTTGAGAACCGCTGCTCTAGAACCTCTCTTTATCAGTTTAACTAAGATGATAATCCATACTGAAAGTGACTTAAAATTGCCCCAATGTTAGTATGTGTCGTTCATTTTAAAAACATTTTACATTCTGAGATCATCACAGCCAACATGCTAGCTTTATGGAAGAGTAACAATGCTAAATTCAAGTAAATGTGTTTCTTCACTAAACTATATGCATAATCAAAATTTGGTCTCTCTTCCAGTGTGCAATTCTCTCCCCAGCATTTAAGGTGCGCGAGTTTTCCATCACTGATGTTGTTCCTTATTCAATAACTCTAAGGTGGAAGTCCTCTTATGAGGAAGGAACTGGGTAAGTTTACTTTGAAAGTAAAATTATACAAAAAGATTTGATGGTGTGGGAAGATCAAACCTGCAAACACTATAAAATATCTCATCTAATCTACCTCTAACACTGTATTGTAATTAATCATTTTGCTTCTGGAAGTTGGAGTCGCATACCATTTTACTACCAGTTATTTTCAGTCACCAGATGTTACATTGTTCTGATTTGATTACTATAACTTGGTTAATTTTAACTTGTGCTTTCTATTAAAAAGCTTTCTACATAGAGGTACATGTAAATGTAGTATTGTCAACTTGGTGGTTGAGCTTGTAGCTCTCATTCTTCCAACTTCAGTTAAGTTAGAAAATGCGAGATACGTTTCCAGACCCAAACCAAATGCATATTATGTGTTTCATTTAGTTACTAGATTTGCATGGATGTTCACAGGTAACATAACAGGGTGTAATATAACTTGAGTCATAGTCATTATATAAATTACTTGTATTTACATGAAAACTTTTTATTTCTCTAGGGAATGTGAAGTTTTCAGTAAGAACCATGCAGCTCCATTTTCAAAAGTTATTACTTTCCACAAGAAGGAACCTTTTGATCTGGAAGCATATTATACCCATCCAAATGAAATACCTTATCCTGAACCCAGAATAGGTGAGAACAGATCATAGAAAATATATTTTAAATCTTTTGTATACTTTTTTTTAAAAAAGATGCATTCATTTAAAATCAATCAATCTCTCTCTCTCTCTCTATTATATATATATAATATGTCAAATGTATGCGTGTATGTACGTGCACTTACTCCTTCCACACCGTTTGAGCTAGAGACTTGAAATTTGGTACAGTTAGAAGTCTTAGGGTCCTAATCAGGGTAAGAGTTGAAAATTTTTCAAATCTCACCTCTGACGCCCCCCCAGGGGTGAAATTATTTAAAGGCCAATCCCATCAGCTGGGCAGCTGCTGTTCTCTGTGACATAGCTACGATGTCATAATACCCCCTCCAACGGACCCCGCACTCGCTCAGCTCTCTGCCCCCTCCCCCCTCCAACGGACCCCGCACTCGCTCAGCTCTCTGCCCCCTCCCCCCTCCAACGGACCCCGCACTCGCTCAGCTCTCTGCCCCCTCCCCACCTCCGACCGGACCTGAGTTGGGTTTGGTCGGAGGGTAAGTGAAGTAGGGGTGTCGGGTTTGGTCGGGGGGTGTCGGGTTTGGTCGGGGGGTGAGGTGGGGGTGTCGGGGGTGTTGGGTTTGGTCTGGGGGTGTTGGGTTTGGTGGGGGGTAAGGTGGGGGTGTTTGGGGGGTGGGTAGGGGGGTCGGGGTTGGTCGAGGGGTAAGTGATGTGTGGGTGTCAGATTTGGTCTACGGGGGGTGAGGTGTGGGTGTTGGTAGGGGGGTGACATGGGGGTGTTGGGTTTGGGTGGGGGGGTGAAAATGTGAGTCGGGGTTGGTCGAGGGGTAAGTGAGGTGGGTGTGTCGGGTTTGGTCAGGGGGGTGAGGTGGGGGTGTCAGGTTTGCTCTCTCCCCCCTCCAATGGACCCCGAACTCGCTCACCTCTCTGCCCCCTCCCCACCTCCGATGGACCCGAGCAACGCCGGGTATTTTCGCTAGTGGTTTATATAAATCACTGAGCCAAATGTTTCGGAATAGAATCATTGATATGAAGAACTGGAAGGAACCTCCAGACCCCCTCACAGTGGCAGGAGCAAGTAAACCTAGTTCATCCCTAATTAGGTGGTTGTCCAGCCTGTACTTAAAAGCCGTCAGTGGTGGGGATTCCACACCTCCCTTGGAAGCCTATTCCAGAAATTAACTACCCTTATGCAGTACAGACCCGTTTACGCACGAATCCACTTAACACACAGTAGAGCCATGCCTCCCAGTGCTACCTGTTATCACGCGAGACTCATTAACACACAGTACGGGAACTTGCTATGTAGCGCTACAGATTTGCTCACTAACTCACTGACAGAAATCAAAAGGAAGTGTGGAGTGGAAATGTGTTGTAGGACTACTGGCGTTTCCTCTTTCTTTTGATCACCAATATTGGTAAAGAGGTATCACACATTCTTAGTCATTGTCGCGCTAGAGATTTGTAATATATAGTCTATGCTAATACACTTCAAAATGATTTGATTCTTGTTGATTTGATTCTAATGGGAAACCTTTCTTTCGTGAAAGGAATGCCGCTTTCACCTTTCTTTCACTGAAAGGAATGCCACTAAGTGGGCCAGTTCTTCAAGCCCAAGTGACAAAATTTGGAAATTTAACAGGGGTGAATCATTCCAAGCCAGCAAGGGATTTATAAATCATTTTAAAAAGCGTCATACATAGCGCAAGTATTGATTTCTGGAGAAAGCCAATCAGCCGATGAGTTGGCCACGAGCGCCTTTGCCGCCGAGTTAAAATCCTACAGTATTTGGGACGCCGTGAATACATATGTAATCCTAGATAATTATATATGTACTGTATATATAGATATCTTAAGATATTTCAGCATGGCCCTCTTAACCCGTGGTCCGTTAACACGCAGTCGTGACGGCTTCACTCCCGATATCCGTGTGTAAATGGGTCTGTACTATAGTTAGAAAAATTTTCCTAATATCTACCTTAAATCTCCTTTGCTGCAGATTGTCCATTATTTTTTGTCCTATATCCTCTATGGACTTGGGGAACAATTAAGCCTCATCCTCTTTGTAACACCCGTTAACATATTTGAAGATCCTCAGGTCCATCCTCAGTGTTCTTTCCTCAAGAGGAAACATGACCAGCTTTTTAAACTTTTCTTCATACATCAGGTTTTATAAACCCTTTTATCATTTTTGTTGCTCTCCTTTGGACTCTGTCCAATATGACCACATCTTTCTTAAAGTGTGGTGCCCAAAACTGGACACCATACTCTTGCTGAAGCCTCACTAGTACCAAGTAGAATGAGACCATTTTCTTCTGTGTCTTAAATATGACACTCTTGTTAATACACTCCAGAATATTAACCTTTTTTGCAATTCCATCACTTCGTTGATTCATATTCAATTTGAAGTTTGACAACCCTTGTACTAGATAGTTGACTAAATTAGAAACTTTTTTTCCATTTGTAGTCATAGCACTTGGTAGTCTACAATTCCTGGAATTTATTATAGCAAGTCAGACTTCTAGAAAATAAGACCTCTCTAGATTGGCCCAACTTGTATGAGTTAAGCTGTCACTGTTCTGGGCAGGAGAGCCAAAGCTGAAGCTCAAAGGCTTCAGCCCAAAGCAGGGGACTTGCACCCTAAGCCTGAAGCCCTTGGGTTTTGGACCTGGGCCGTGCAGCTTGGGCTTCAGCTCTGGGCCCCAACAAGTCTAAGCCAAACCTGGTGACCCCATTCAAAGGGGGGTCACAACCCACTTTGGGTCACAACCCACAGTTTGAGAACTGCTGATCTAGTAGCAGTGCACTCCCTACTTCAGCTCCAGTTCAGTTCCTCCTTCTCTATTAAAATTCACTTAGCAGCTATATCTGCTTATTGCTGTCTAATTGAGAAGACTGTATTTACTCATGACATATTAGATGTAGGAAGTTGTCTAGAGGGGACCATCTGTTTATTAGTTAAAGATCCAACACCATTTCCAACTCAAATTGGGAAGGCTCTGAGTGAAGTTTGTTTCATCTGTCAGTCAAAATAGCATTTGTTATAGCTATAACACCTGCTAGAAGAATAAGCAAACTCATAGCTCATCTGTTTTCAGTTTTCCACAAGGACGAAGTGATACCCCATACTCATCCTAATTTTTTGGCCAAGGTGATAACAGATGTCCTTTTCCTGTATGTCAGTTTCACAAACTAGTTGCTAAAAGGGCACTGGCAGATTACTTAACAGATAGCAGCCATTTGGTAAACTTTCTTGTTGAGAGCTTGTTGCTTGAAAATAAGGTAAGCAATTCATATCCACATACACAGTAACTATCAGTTTTTTAAGCCATGTTATTGCCTGTTTCACTAGAGAGTCTAAACACTGTAATGCACCTCAGTTTGCATCCTGAAACTAGTCGGTAGCCAGTACAGGTGAACAAAAGGCATTGTGTTCCTGGGAAACATGCCCACAATTGAACCAGATTCTGCACTAACTGAAGCTTTTTCAGTTGCAGCTTCCTTTGTCATTTCCATAATGCAATATTGTAGTGTGATCTAAGAGGCCTGGATAGCTATGGTCCGTATCAAAGCAGAATGGTTGCCATTAGAGCTGAATGAATAATTTGCAGAAAGACTTGATGGAATTTAGCCCCCCCTTCCTGCAAGCAGATTAAAATCTTTGAAGGAGAATGGAGTGGTAAAATTGTCAGAGGGTTAGGTGGTACCACCATTTTTGGGGCAACAATATTATTTTTTTTAAAAAGTCTGAAGGAATATCTAAGAGAATGGTGTGAAGCTCTAAGTGTATTCCTCCAATCTTCCAGGACAGTTGTGTGTTTGTTAATAAGACCTCCAGCAACAACAGAGCCCAATTCTGTCAGTTTGGGATACTTAGCAAAAGGTACTTCTGTATAGTGTTTTACTTGTTAATATCACTGTACAAACTATTGCAATGCCTCATGTAAAGAGATCCTCATTTTACAGTTGGGGAGATTGAGGCAGATTTTCGAAGTGACTTTCCAAGGTGCCATAATCAGTAGCAGAACCAAGATTAAAATTGAGGACTGCCTGATTCCCAATAGTGGGTGCTCATTTTCTCCCTAGATCCATTGTTTCTCACAGAATATAGACTATGGAGTTCTTCACGGGTATATATTAATTATATACAGGAGAGGTTGTACGACTGAAGTTTCTGCATTTGTTAAAGGAATGTTCTGGACTTTGTTCTAATTACTGAGTTACCCCTCTAAATCTACAAATACCTGTGTTTTGGAGAAATCCTTCATGGCTTTTTAAAGTGCTTGGCAGTGAAAGCAGATCTGGGGAATATTTTTTAGGAATGATTGCCCCTCTAGACTTTCCAGAAAACCAGATTAATCCTCATATGCTGCTTGCTTGTTTAGGGCGTTTCACTATTCAGAATGTTGGTCCTCAGTATGATGGTGACAATTCCAAAGTGAAGGTTAAAGTACGTGTCAATGGACATGGAATCTTCAGTGTGGCTAATGCATCAGTAATAGAGAAGCAAAATGTGGAAGGAGATCACAGTGATATACCCATGGACACAGAATCATCATGTAAGAGTCAAGGCAAAGAAGATGAGCTGGTACGTAAAACGGTAACATTTCTCTTGTAATTGCAACAGAAGAACAGAGAATCAAAGATTAAATCATAGTTAATTCCAGTCCGCAACTTTTGAGTGACCTATTTTCCCACTTTTATTACTATTTGTTACAAGAATGGACTGCATCATCAATGAATCTCATATGTGTGCAGCTTTCTATTTAAGGGCTACACAAGACACATACCTTTCACTCCCCAAGAAGCTTACAATATAAAAGACAAATGAAAATAAGATTCACACAGATACCCATAGAAAAGTGTTGCAATTTCCTCAATTTTTCATCTTCTGCTAACAGTTTTCAGCATTTTTTAATATTGGCATTGAATGGCAACAATTATGTTGCTTTTGAAGGAAAGATATTCAATGATATCCAACAAACTTTATTTTATGAAGTGTTTTATAAATTAAGTACTTGTTGAATGAAGCTTATTAATGAAAACAGTTCTAGGTTCTGTGCATCTTATGGAAAATTGCTATATTTCATCTTTAACTACCATCAGCTAATCTTTCATTTGTTTGCATTTTTTCATTTTACACACTTTAATCATGAAAACCTTCAAGTGCAAACTTGCTTGCATGACTGAAAGATGGGGAAATGTTACAGTATTTTAACAATTTTATGCCATACCTAACCACTGATACTGAGAAATTTCATTGTAAACTTTGTGATATACCAGTCAATGACATCATCCTCATAAGACTTGGACATCAGCTCAAGTCTTCATCTCAGTTACATTACCCCAGCATGGTCTAACCTTAGAAGCATTCAACCCCTGGAGGGCAGTAGACTAAT
This sequence comes from Sternotherus odoratus, assembly GCA_032164245.1. Taxonomy (NCBI): domain Eukaryota; kingdom Metazoa; phylum Chordata; order Testudines; family Kinosternidae; genus Sternotherus; species Sternotherus odoratus. The sequence goes on from JAVMKO010000004.1 coordinate 36,872,118, forward strand.
CTTTAGGAAGAAGAGAATAAGACAGTTGTATGAAACTGAATTATCTATGGTGTACAACTGCAGACTTGCAAATGTTGATAAGGCAATGGCAAGCTTAATTCACCTTTCTTTCCTCCTCTTGCTGTGGTCTCTTAGAGAGAGAGCCACATCAACAGCTCATACGTACAGGACTACAATATTAACTAAATTAATCCAAATGTTGCCTTTGTTCCTGGGATTTATCGCTTGGCTCTGAGAGAGTATATCCTAACTCCACAGGCGACCCCAATGGATGTCAAGAACAGCATGCAGTCTTCTGACAATAGGAAGAACTCTCCTAGTTCTCCTTCATGATATTGCTCATTTAATTTCTGCCACCTCTAATCTTAACCTCTAATTTTTTCTTCCTTCTGATATTGCTGCTCTGCCAGCTCTCTATCTTCAACTCCACCCATATTTTATTTTTTTACCCTCATCTTACTCTAATAGCCAGTCGTGGCACATGCTTTTCATTCACTATTTTTATAATTGTAAATATGAACTAATGATTTAACTTCCTGCTATTCAACTATAAGTTTATTTACCGCTGCCAATTCTATTTGTTCCTTGGATTGTGCCTAAAATGCTTTCTAAACAATTCCTGCATTCTGTGACTATTATGCTTTCAACTCCTGGTGACTCTGCAAATTTCTGTAGACCATATTGACCCAGTCAGTCAAGAACTTTCCTCCTTAACCTCCATTCCTGTATTCCTTGCTTCTGAATGAGGTCCCCCTCCTATTGTCCATCTGTGACTGTTCCTCTTCAACAGTGTCCCTTTCCCTCTGCCTTAAAACGTGCTCTTGTGTCCTGCTAACTTAAATTCATCATCCACTCATCTGTCTTACCCACTGACATTTCATATGAAAGATTCATGAACATAATGTATTCTCACTGCCTTGACTTCCAATATATTTTCCACTCTCCCTTCTCCAGAGAAACTGCTCGAGGTCACAAGTGAACATTTTGTAATAAAGTCAGACTTCTCTGTACTTGGCTCATCCGTGCACTGGTTTTGCTGCTGCTCATTTTGTACTTTATCCTTTGGCTTCTGCAATGGGGCTTGACATGTTCTGCTGTTGCTCTAGTATCTCTGGTTCCTTTCTTCCCTGGCAACCCTCAGATTTCTTTTCTTGGTATCCTCCTTTTTTGTTTCCATTATCTGATGCTTTGTGTGGCAGTTCTCCCAAATGTAGCTCTCTATCTTTAGTCTCTTCCCCTCCATTCAAGCTTGCCTCTCTAACTGTGGCACACTTCCTGCAATTCCTGCCATATTAAACCTCCTGTTCTACTCCAAAACTGTCACTTCTCTTTATCATCATTTATAACTCTCTTCCCAGGTAGACTCAACTTCAGTGTTCCCTTTGTTTTCTTCTCCATCCAGGCTTTTGCTAAATCCTGGTGGTTTCCTTCTTTCGCTTTTCTGAAATCTTCCCTCTATTCCCTGTCCCTGCTCATAAAATCTTGGTCTGTGTCTTGATCAAAAATTCACTTAGACTCTACCCCAGACCACTTCTTGCATCCCATCTCACCTTCTCAAATCGATCTGCCACCTCCCCCACTGTATCCAGGATATTGCTGCTCCTATTAAAATAGCCTCCTATTGTGTAAATTAAGCACCTTGCCTACCTACTCCTTTTAATCTCTTTTTGAAACTAATTTTCTGTCTTCCAGAAGATTTGTGCTAATTTCATTTTATATCATCCCCTTGCATTTTAACTTGTCTGAATTAAGTTGTGAGCTCCCCAGGTTAGGGACTTGTTTAGAAGAAACCTTCTCTTCTAAACACCTATATTTCCTCCCACGGTAATATTTTTCCAGCTTTTCTTCCTTTGTTTTTATGAATGGTAGAGCAGTTAGCATTATTTAAGCATAAGGACACTTTTGTGCTCTGGTAACTCGAATGGGTTAATATTTTAAACTTACAATATACTTCTCAAGGAGTACAAAAGTGCCTTTGACACATGTTGAAGATGCTTATTAAGGAAAATGGAAAAAGGGATGGAAAAAGACATGGCTGATATTTCCATGTAATGTACTATGTGTGGAGAATATTCAGAATAATAATACACTGTGCTCATTACAAAAGTAACCACTTTTATCCCTAGGCTTTTTTCCATGACAGTATTCCTGTTCTTCCTAATTTGTCTTCTGTTTTTACTGTGGTGCTTGTCAGCAATTCTCTTTCATAATTGAGGATGATACCCTTGACTCTGAGGATAAGGTTTGTGATGCATATATGTAGTATTTTTATAATTAGCTGTTTCTCTTAAATACAGAGAAGATTTCCCCTTCCCCTCTTTCCAACTGTTGCCTTTGGTCGTCTGTGTGAACAGTAAGAACAATAAGTTGAAAACTTGATTTCTCTTCTGAAAAGACAAGTCTAAGAACTTGGATAAGTAGCCTGCTGCTGCTTTAAAGTATATTGTTAAAAAATTAGAAACTAAATTATTTCATGCCTGCACTGGTTGCAGCATATACGCTCGTGCCTAGTTTCACAACAGATTTTATTAACATATAGGAAAATAATTGAGTTAGTCCATGTTCAATTTTGTGTTGCTGTAAGTTACTAAAGGGAAATTTAAAAGTAGTTCACTTTGCACTAACGTGTATTCTATGGCAAATCCGGGAATTTTGTTTTTTCTTGGAATTGCTTCTAATCTCATTATAATGGCAAATGGTAACTTTCCTTTAAGTACAGTATGAAAACTTAGGTAACAGAGTCCTGTGGCACCTTAAAGACTAACTATAAAGTATAGACGCATAAGCTTTCGTGGGCTAATACACACTTCGTCGGATGTACAGGGCGACAGTAGCATGCTCAATAAGTATTTCAATAAGACTTTGACACTAACACTGGAAACTAGTTTCATGGTCCTACTATGACTATATATGTAAGTGAAAAATTAAGTCATTGAAAATGTTTTTTTCACATTGGATTTCAAAGTGTAAACTTGTAATGATGCAATATATCTGATGAAGTTCTGACTGTTCCATAGAGAATCTTTTCCTCTCCTATCCATGTTGGTGTTGTGTTCTTAAAATATGTCTTTTCTATTTCTTGCCTACAACTTACTTTCATTAAATGTGTGTAAGTACTGCAGGCTTATTGTAACTTTGTCACAAGGCACATTCAAAAGGACCATTTTAGAATATTTTTTAGCTTTAAAAGTTCACATCTTTTTCTGAATTAAGTACACAGGATAACACTGCATCAAAACATGTCATTTTAATTGTTATATATGAGAGTTTTGTTCTGTTTTTAAACTAACAGACTCCACTGTCTTTTATAATAAAATGCTGCTCTGTAATAGTTGACTCCAGTCAGAAGAACATCTGTGAGCAAGGTTGGGTGTTCAGTTGTGTTACTTTCTCTTTCTAGGATAAAATGCAGGTTGACCAAGAGGAAGGCAATCACAAAAGCCAGGCAGAACAGCCAAGCGAAGCAGATGAGGAAAGTGAACATTATGGAGGAACTGAAACAAAGGTTTGTATCAAGTATTGATAAAGGAAACTTTTGTGAATTTTCTATATTGATTTTTTTTTTCGTGTGTTCATGTGGCCATTCTTTGTTTAGTATCCCCAATAAATCTATGTACACTTCCCAATGTACATCTCATCAATTGAAGTACAAGGGATTATTCTAGGAGTATCAAAACTATAAAGAGTACTGCCAACATTTTTCAACTTTTTTTTATTTTTATTTTGTTGCAACTAGTTTAAAGAACTCTTGGGCTGATTTTCTTTTCAAGCAGTGTTTAATGTAGTCTTACTGCCTGATTCACATCTTTGTCAAATTCAATATAAGGCATTGCTAGTGTTTCCAAAATTAATAGTAATGTTAATTTCATAATTTCTCATTTTAAATTTACTATAGATATCATTTTAAAACTCTGTCTTTCAAAAAGGCAGATAAAGATAAACTTAATACAAAGTTAAGATAGTGTCTCTGGAGTAGTGCAGGAGCATCAAATTTTTTTCCAGTTTTTTCTTGGCTGTTCCATTTTCATGTTTGGCTTTCTCCCTTTTTAATCACATACTTTGGATTACAATAGAAATGTTATACAAAGTGTCAGACAGTTCTCAGAATGTAATTCTTTTCGTAGACTGCTTCAGGAGACAAGCCAGATCATCTGACCCAGCCTGTTAAAGCTAAAGCGAAGATCAAAAGTATTGAACTACCTATCCAGGCTAGTCTTTATAAACAATTGGGGCAGGACCTTATCAATAGCTATGTAGAAAATGAGGTAAGTGCATAGTTTCTTTAAGATTCACTTATATTCAGATCTCCGTACGAAGAATTCTCTTTGTCCAAGAAATAGTTGGTAGCATACCTTGTTCCTGAGTTAAATTAATTTAGAACTACCAAATTTACTAGAAATTTCTGTGATATCACTATTACTGGCCATACCAGTTTTTCTTAATAAACTGAAAATTCTAACTCCAGTCTCCAAAAGTCTGTGCAGTTCAGGCTAAACCACCATCACTAGCAGTGAATCTCAAACTTGTTGGGTCGGTGACCCCTTTTTTGCTCTGCCGTGTCCTCTCATGCCCCGGGTATGTCTGCCGAAATGCTGCCGATAGCGGAAGCTTGCACTTCGGCGGTTTTTCGGCAGACTCACTCACATGTTTGGAGCTTCTGCCGAAATGCCGTTGAAGGCGTCGGCAGCTCACGACCCCGCTGGAATCAGCCCGTGACCGCCAGGGGGTCACAACCCTCAGTTTGAGAACCACTGGTTTAAGTCTCTTTGGTTGGGGATTGCAATGAGTCTAAGAACTTGCAAAAAGAGAGAGTTTTTATGCATCAGATTAAAACTGATTTTAAGCTTTTATTTTTTTTCTTCTCTCACATAGGGAAAGATGATGATGCAAGACAAGCTAGAAAAAGAAAGAAATGATGCTAAAAATGCTGTTGAAGAGTATGTGTATGATTTCAGAGACAAGCTGTGTGGTGTCTTTGAAAAATTTGTCACTGAGGAAGTAAGAAACCAGATATAAATTTTATAGCAGTTCTAACATTGAACTTATTATTTAATACTGACTATGGTATGGGTAGGAGCTATATGAATTAAGTAAATACTGCTTTTCTTTTTGGGCTTCAGGTTAATTCCTGGGAGAAATGTGCTACCCTTAAAACATAGGAATACTAACTATCCAACTCAGTTCAGCTTTGTTCCACTTTGACAATCATGAGTCTACTGACCATGGTTCTGTATGAGAGAATTCTCTAGGTGGTAAAAATTTGTCAGGCATGGGGTTATATAATCCTGGAGTCTAACTATAGTCAGGCTCAAGTGTCACTTGTCTCCATGACAATCTAGGAAACCATGACAGATCTGTTAGTACTTGGTCCCGAATGGAGTGAGTATGTTTGAGGAATAAAATGAGAAGTGGCGCAGATAAAGCTTTCCACTCTTGGTATCTTTAACCTTGTTTTCTCCTTAGCCTGGAAAGGTATTTCATATTGAAAAAGCTGTTGGGTTGGTATGTCTTGCAAGCCCAAACCAGAAGTGCTAGACAGAACACCCACTTTATCCCTTCTGCGTCTTACAATGCATTTGGAGGCAGCATCCATGTTCCTTGATTCTCTTATTGTGGTGTCACTGTGTCCAGTAGCTGCCAAGGTAGAAGTCAGCTACAACTCCGGGGCAGCCACTTTGTCTAACAGCTACACTAAACTTCCTGTACGTGTTGATATCAAAGTTATTCCAGTGGTTATTTGGGAGCATAACTGATGAATGTTGTACTAGACCATAAGTACACGTGGTGCAAGACCTTTGAAGAGTAAATTTAAGGGAGAACAAGAATTCAGTTTTCTGCCAGATAAAGTCCAAAAATCATCTTAAACATTTTACTGTGATGAAAATACTGAATCAAATATTGTCAATATCTGCTTTTATACATAAACAAGGGTGACTGTAATTGGTAAAACCATACTACACAAGTTACACTTTAGCTGGCTATATAGCTTGTATGTAATTTATTGAAGTACTGCTGTTCAAACCCTTGCTAGTGCCCCATAACCTTCTTGTGTACAAATATGCTACCAAGGAGGAGAATCTGACAGAATTAAAAGCTTAAGATACTTTGTGAATATAATTTACGTTTAGAGAAATCCAAAATTTTGTTATCAGTAGTCAAAAGGGAATATCTCCCTTACAGTAAATTACAAACTTGATCAGTAGAGATACAATACCTCACTGTACCACTATGTATAGCATAGGCTTGAAATCCTTGCTGTCAGTCTTTAGTTTCCCCAACTTGATTTTTCCAACTAATAATGAACTGGAATGTGAACCCAAAATTCCCTTTCATATTCAGTAGACTTGAATGAATTAGGGCATTTCTGTATTTGTCCTGCTACCACCTAAATTCCCTTACCTTCTAAATTCTGTTACCTTAATAAAGAGAGAGAGAACTCTTCTGAATGACTTTTTTCACTATAAAAATCTTAACTTGCTTTTTAGGAGTCTGGTAAACTGACCTTAATGTTGGAAGATACAGAAAACTGGCTTTATGAAGATGGGGAGGACCAACCAAAACAAGTATATATGGATAAACTTCAGGAATTAAGAGTAAGATTGATTTAAAAAAAAATTTTTTTTGCTTTTTCAGAACACACATTTTTTTAAAAACCTCATAATTAAAGATGAAATACAGTGATCCTTGTTGTCTGAGCACGTTTATCCATTTAAAAAAGCCCTTTAAGCATGTTCACGAACACTAGAATCAGGGAGTAATTCAGGTTTAATTAAATCTTAAACTAGACACCAACATTTGCATCTGAAATGTTTTTATGCTGTGTGTAGAATGAATAATTAGAATTTAGCGTACCACATTTGACTAATATTGTGGTTGTATTTGAAGTTTACTTCCTACCTTAATTTTTGTCAATTTTTTTGCCACCTGTTGAATGTCACCAGTAGGTGCTATCTGACCAAGTGGCATAAGGCTTTTCTGTGACTCTTGTTGCTACTTTCCAGAAACTCCTGGGTAAAATGTTAAATCCAAATTTTTAGACGGTCTTGTTAAAAATACTCTATGTGATAGAGCCTTAAAGTAGCAGTCTTCGTTTTCTTTAATTCCACTGTTCTCATAGCTCAAATCTGCTTTGTTACTGATGGTAGGGTTAGGTGCTTCAGCAGTGATTCCTAACATCATGGGCATTCTCTACCTTCATAATTAAAATCTTGGAGACTTAACCTCAGATTGAAAAATGCTTCATTCTTAAATAGTGTAGTGAAACTGTTGATTTGGTACTTGGTACTCTGCTGTTATCTGTTTAGTGCACCCCCACCCTCCAAAAATTAAGCCAGCATGACCAAAAATGTTTACAAAATCTTATGGACAGATGATGAATTCTGAAAAATGGCTGCTGCACTGAACTTTTGCTGATTGCAATAAGCCAATTGGGGAAGCTAGATAGATGACATTCAGACTGTGATTGTCCTGCAAGAGTGAGCAAGTAAGCACTTTTTTGCGAACGGGAAGGGTATTATAAAGAATGCATAAAGAAGGAAACTAGATTCTGGCAATTGTCTGTTTTCTGAGGTTTTTTGGCTTGACCCCTACTGAATTATTACAGTTGGGTTTTGACAGGTCACAAATCAAAAATGTTTTACGAGGATATCAACTTGAAATCTTATAGACTTCAAAAATATGTTAAAAGTTAAGAATCTGAGAGGTAGCCGTGTTAGTCTGGAATAGCAGAGGTAACAGAGTCCTGTGGCACCTTAAAGACTAACTAAAGTATTGAAGCATAAACTTTCGTGGGCTAATACCTACTTCGTCGGATGCAAGCAGTGCATCCGACGAAGTGGGTATTAGCCCATGAAAGCTTATGCTTCAATACTTTAGTTAGTCTTTAAGGTGCCACAGGACTCTGTTACCCATGTTAAAAGTTAACTCCATATATAACCCTAGCCAGTGGCACCTCAAATCCTGTTTCCTTATTTCTTAGATGGTTCTCTTACCTATTATATAAGGCTCTCACAATATTAGTTCTAATTGTAATCTCTGGCAAAACTGCAGAATATTCACGCAAATAGGGACAAAGTATATTTACCCTACTGTCACATTCAGTCACTGAGCTGACTAAGCATAAATGTTTGCAGGAGAAAGAACCGCTTAATTGTGAAAGTGCAGTTTTGGAATTCTTCAGAACTTAAATTAGTTCTGTTTTGGAGGTAATTATACAATATGCCATGGTCTTTGTGTTTTATACTTACAGAAATTTGGCCAGCCTATTCAGGAAAGGTTCATGGAACATGAAGAGAGACCAAAAGTTTTAAATGACCTGGGAAAGAAGGTCCAGCTTCTAATGAAAGCAGTAGAAGCATTCAAAAATAAGGTACAAATTAATATAGTTGGGGAACGGGGTTATCTAGGTGAGTAAACAAAGTTTAGAAAACCAAGGGCTTGTCTACACTTAATGCTTCAGTGCTTCACTGAAGGTTCCATCTATGCCGACAGGATAGCATTTCCACTTAGCCTAGATAGTCCACCTCCCTGAGAGGCAGTAGTTATCGACTGGAGACGCCCTCCTTCGACATAGTGTTGTCTACAGTGGGAGTTAAGTTACTATAACTGTGATACTCAGCCTCAGTCTACACTGGGGAGGATTGATGAAAGATTCACAACTTCAGCTATGAGAATAGCATAGCTGAAGTTGGCATACTTAGATCGACTTACCACAGCATCTTCACGATGGTGAGTTGACTGCTGCTGCTCCCTCGTGGCGGTGGTGTACTGGAGCTGATGGGAGAGCGCCCTGGGATCGATTTATTGCATCTAGACTAGACGTGATAAATCGATCCCAGATAGATCAATTGCTGCCCGGTGATCTGGCCCGTTGATTGCTGCCCGCTGATCTCAGGGTTGTGAATTTTCCATATGCCTGCAAAACAGTTACACTGACATAAATTGCTAGCATAGACCAGGCCTAGGTCTAGGAATAAAGTTTTCAAAGGCACTTAGTGCTTTTAGAAATACTATCCTAGAGCTTGAGGAAGAGGGATTTCTTTGTATCAGTCAAATGAAATAATTCAAGATTTCAGTCTTGTACTTTATTTTAAGTGTATTTTAAACCAATTCATATTAAAATAAGTGCATAATTCATATAGCAGTTACTAATTTTGTTATTCATCTTTTTTAGTTGATGGGGATTACCAAAGTGGACATGTTAAAATAAACTATTTATGGAAACTGATGTGATATACTAAACCATATCGGGCTCTGATTTAGCTAAACTACATCAAGGAACAGCTAATTGTAAATTTAGAGGAAACACAAATTTGTATTTTGCATTTCTGTAGAGTGCTGTCTATAAGAATATCTTGAAGCACTTAAATGTGAAAAAGATGAAACCTCCCTGTAAGGATTTATTAGATTCAAAGCTTTTCTTCCCTCTAAACCAGTGGTTCTCAACTAGTGGTCCATGATGACCTTTTAAAAAATAAATTAAAAAAGGAGGTGGTTCACGAAAATTGTTTGGCCAGGTAGTCGGTGGACTGAAACGAGTTGAGAACCACTGCTTCTATACTCTAATGCATAGATTATCACAGAAATTGTTGTAATGCAATTCTGTTAGATCAGGGGTGAGCAAACTTTTTGGCCCGAGGGCCACATTGGCATTGGGAAACCGTATGGAGGGCTGGGTAGGGAAGGCTGTGCCTCCCCAAGCAGCTTAGCCTATCCATGTGCCCCCTATCCATTCCCTTCCACTTCCCGCCCCCCCCCCCTCAGAACTCTCAACATATCCAACCCCTCCCACCCCCCGCTTCCCTGTCCCCTGACTGCCTTGCCCCCATCCACACCCCTTCCCGCCCCCCCCCCCTCAGAACTCTCAACATATCCAACCCCTCCCACCCCCCGCTTCCCTGTCCCCTGACTGCCTTGCCCCCATCCACACCCCCACCGCCTGACAGGCCCCCAGGAACTCCCACTCCTATCCATCCTGCCCTGACCACCACCACCCGGGGGGCACACACCCCTCCACCCAGGCCCTTTTGGAATGCGACTCCCTGAACATGGGTGGAGGACTCAGGAGGGGCAGCCGCACAGCTGGAGAGAAGCGGCCGTTTCCCCTTCAAAGCGACACTTCTCTGCAGTTGGCTACATGGTGCTCTTCCTGAGTCCTCCGCCAGCGTTTGCTGCGCTTCCGCCACCTGCACTTCGTGCCTGCTCCCCTGAGGCTGAAGGTGAGTCTCACTCCTTGCTCTTCCCTGCCTCCACAGTGCAGGGCTCTCCCCCACCCCCGGAGGAGAGGCTGTGTGTGTCGGTGCTAAGCTGCCCGAGTGCCCAGCCCTTGTGCCCCCTATTGTTGGGGGCCCTGTGCCAGGGCACCTGTGTTCACTGGTAAATTCGCTCCTGAGCCCATGCTGCCTGGCCAGAGCCAGCCTCACCATTACACTGCCAAGAGCGCTGGCGGCGTTGGCTGAGGCTTCAGGGGAGAGGGGACAGCAGGAGAGGGACCAGGGTAGGTTCCCGGGCCGGAAGCTCAAGGGCTGGGCAGGAAGGTCCATAGTTTGCCCAACTTTATGTTAGGTACTATAGACTTTTTTACCAGAGTGAGCCCCATAAATTTATTGTGATGTTTTAAAACAAAATACTTCTCTTCTTAGGATGAAAAATACGAACATCTAGATCCTGCTGAGATGGAGAAAGTTGAAAAGTGTATTAGTGAAGCTATGAATTGGTTGAACACAAAAATGAATGCCCAGAATAAACTAAGTCTGACTCAGGACCCAGTTGTGAAGGTGGCAGAAATACTAGCAAAATCTAAGGTAAAGAAGCATAATTGTACCTATGACATCCTTAATACAGTAAACCCTCGATTTAACGGACCTCGATTTAATGGACTTCGGATGCAACGGACAAAATTTCTGAGCAAGTCTGATGCATTCCTGATCCATTTCTGGCGGGCTGGCTGCCGGCTCCCGGCTACTGCCAGGGTCCCAGCCACGGGCAGGCGGGCTGCCGGCTCCCGGCTCCCACCCGAGTCCTGCCAGCGGGCGGGCTGCCGGCTCCCGCCCGAGTCCCGCAAGCGGGCGGGCTGGCTGCCGGCTCCCGCCTGGGTCCCGCCAGCAGGCGGGCTGGCTGCCGGTTCCCGGCTGCCGCCTGGGTCCCAGCAGCAGGCGGGCTGCGGAGCTGCCGCCCCAACCCTGTGGCAGGCGGGCTGCTGCTCTGACAGCTCATTTTTTTTATTATTATTAAATAACGGACTTTTTGATTTAACGGACACCCCCTCGCCCGAATTAGTCCGTTAAATGGAGGTTTTACTGTATATGGAAGAAATCGCTAAATATTTATGGAAATTACATTAATCTCAGGAGAATGAAGAGCAAAATGGGATAGAGGAGATTAGAGGTGTTCCTGTACTTCTGCTAATAGGCTTTCTCCTGGTCTTGACCTAGAATAGTAAGTCTCCAGGGGTTTTTCACCAGACACATGAATGGGAGGGGTGGAATCTTTATTTAGTGTCTTAATCAATCCTACTCTTAGTGATGGGGGATTAAATATTTATCAGTGACCCTATTTGCTTTACACCTTAAGTAGTTGGTGGTATTTTACTGCATCAAGCTTTATAAAAAATTGCCAACTTTACCAACTGAAACAATTTCAAAGCTTTTCAGCTAACTAGAATTAGAGAACATCCATCATGCATGCTTTTCACACTTTGAATCTGATTTTATTTTAGAATTTAATGAAAAATCTAAAATAAAGGCCTCTCTCAATTCTGCTGTCCTAGATAAACTGGAACTTCTCAAATGTATTCCTTAGTACAAGTTTTTTAATGCTTGTTTCACCAGTAAATGAACATACTATTTTTTCACTTCTAATATAATTAGGAATTGGATAGTTTCTGTAACCCTGTTATTTACAAGCCTAAACCAAGGATGGAGCCCCCAAGTGAAGCTCAGACAAAAGCCAATGGTGAACAGAACGGACCAGTGAATGGACAGAGTGGTGCAGAAGCAAAACCAGATCCACCAAAGGACAATTCTCCGCAGACCAAACCATCTGGAGAAATGGAAGTGGACTAAATTTTACATATTTCTTTCACTTAATTAAAATAGTGCAAGTAACTACAGGGTCCATTCTTCTTTTGTTTGGCACCACTACAGATGTTCAGTTATTCTTAGCCAACTTTCTGTCCTTTGTTCTTTGCAGTAGTTTTGAACGTGTTTTTAATTGAGTGCCCTCCAGTATTCATTTCCATTGATGCTGCTTATGTGGAACTTTAGCCGAATGTAGATTGTAAAAGTCAGTTTAAGCTTTCCCAATATATTTTATATCAAACATACAGAATTGATATATAAATAGCAACAATCTACCTTATTTAAAGCTTTTATTGTGGATAAACCTCGGTTCCTTTATTCAGAAAAGGACACTGTATTGCACTACTGATGCTGAAGTGTAGATTTAATTGCATCTTTATTTTGGAAAAATATTGGAATTGAAGTGGTATAAATATTGCCATTTGAAGCACTGACCTTTTTTCTAGTTATTGTATTGTTATTTAAATATTAAAATAGAGGTTAGCTAGCATACTAGTCCATCTTGTTGATGAGAACTGTACGGTCTTTATATTTTTTCATACAAAACATACAAGCTTAGAAAAGAGAATTTTCTTTCTTTGAGAATTAAGAACGAACAATTATAAAATAATACTGGTCAATTGGCTTTGTCATTTTTTCAAAATAATATTCTTGGTTGGCCTTTTCATACACTTGCACCAAATGTACCTGTGCTCATGGTAGACTGACACTAGAGTTACAGTAGTATGCAAAGTTAGTCCTTGCAAATTCTATCTTCTACTTTCAAAAGAAACATCTGATTTTTATTTTGTACTTGTTACTTCTGGTTTTATTGGCTAGATTTCCTATCAATTAAAACCAATACATGTTTTCTCAAACAGCACATCTTGTACACAATTACAGAATATTATAATATTGCTTCATAAACTGGTTTTTAGCATATTTAATTCTGAGATATGGATTTAAATCCTTTACATTACTGAAAATTTGAAATGAAAGCAGAAGGGACTATTTATACTGTAACCAGCAAAGGATCCTTATGATGAGGGATGTTAATATGTTAAAACAGGCAAATTATGTGTAAGAGCTGTATCATTCCTGCCAAATCCAAGCAGATGCAGAAGTGTTGAGAAACCAAGATTTATTTCAAATATATATGTATTTGACTTAAACTGAGATCAACATATGTAAATTTAACATATTAGAAATCTACAGCCTTGTCCAATATCAGTTGGAGATTTTATAATTTTTTAAAAATGGCACCATCAAAATAGTTATAATGAGGAAGATATGTAAAGGGCAGTCATATGACTTGCTTTCAAATGTCTTGTCAAGCTAATGGGCTAGTGGAGGGAAAACTCTAATCTTACACTTTTTTGCACTAACCTAGGAAACAGTTTAATTTGAAAGAGTAATATGTTCTGAATCCAGATTTAGTGGATCCTTTCCCTAAATAGGTAAATTCTGACATGATTAGATGGTCACTGCTGTATGCAGTGTTGTAAAGTGTTGGCACTCAGGGAAGTACAGACATTGTAGCACTTTCTAGGGGGGGGAAATTACAAAATCCCTACAAGGGACTGAGATGAGGCCATAAAATGTTATCAGCTTGTGATCAAGCCCAGCTCCCAATAGTACACTAAACTATTTTGCCCCCTTGTCCCATTGTTTTTCATAACACATTCCAAAAGTAAGATATTTAGTGTCTTTATGCTGTTAAAAGCTTATTACTGCTGCGGATTGACTCTAAGAAAAGATGTAAACAAATATCAGGCTTTTTCAACTTTCTTTTAGTGCAAGTGCTTACATTCCATCAGTATATTAATGAATAACAGACATACAAAAGGGGAAGACAGTCCCCCAGACTGTGTAGTATGACTGCAGTTCTTTCAGAGGAACTATCTGTCTTTCATAGTATTAGATAGTTTATATGGTCTTGACAAACTAGAACAGAAAACAAAAATACTAACTTTGCCCTAAAAATCAAGATTAATCAATTACATAAAGATGTTCTGCTCTATAAATCACAACAATAATAAAAATGTTGATGCAATACAAAAGGCTGAAGCTAACTAGTTAGCTTTTTGTTTTTAGAGGCATGTAGGTTTTCTGAATTAAAGATGTTAATGGTGACCAAAGGCAGTCTGGGATCTTGAATCATGGTCAAAAATGACTCGCATGTAAAGTGAAACTTCCCATGTATTTTACTGAAGGGAATAATTTACCATTTTTGTCTTCAAAAATTCAGCCCTTAATTGCAAAATCTCAATTCCCACAAGATGAAAAAATTGACTTTATTTGAAAATTTAGCTGTCCTTATGAAATAGGATTTAAAGTAGTTTTTCCACACTTCCTAATGTTCACATAGTTGGTTGTCCCCCACCCCTCAGGGTCATTTATATTACAAAATTAGGCAGAAGATTCCCAACACTTTCCACTACTTAATTATGCTCTTCCTCCGTCTTTTCTAGGTTTATGATGGTAACAGTCTGCAGAAAATAAGGATATTACCCAAAATCTTGTCAAAACTGGTAAAACTTCTAGATTTATTCCATGAGTAGCAGTTGGGTTACCAAAGTTCCCTATTCTGATAGTCTTGGGTTAAAACTTGTAGTCTCGAACTTTGAAAGCTTCAAAAGTGTACTGTGGATATTAAGCATGAGCTTTCGTGGGCTAATACCCACTTCGTCGGATGCAGGCAGTAGAAGTGTTCACATACAGGCAGTTATAACTGCCTGTATGTGAACACTTCTACTGCCTGCATCCGACGAAGTGGGTATTAGCCCACGAAAGCTCATGCTTCAAAACTTTATAGTTAGTCTTTAAGGTGCCACAGGACTTTGTTAACTCTGCTATTCCAGACTAACACGGCTACCACCCTGATTCTTGTGGATATTAAGATGTCCTAGTTTGATAGTTTAGCAGGAAATCTTACCCTAGCCCAAATTTTCAAAGGACTCCTTGAGAGTCCTAGAATAACTGCTAGTAATAAAAATGGCCACACTTTTACAGAATGGTTTATATATAGTGGCCCATTTCCCACCCATGAGAAGAACAAGCTATCATCTTAGGCAACATGACATGCCATTAGAATGATGTGCTTGGTTGGGTACACAGTACTAGGTTCTATACCAATAGTAGTGTATTTAGACTGTCCTGGCCTTGTTTGTGTTTATGCGAAAAAAGGAGATGGGTAGAATTTAACAAATGCTAGCATCTTAACCTTGATATTTTTATAGTAGTCAACACAGCTGATCTGTTTTAGAAGACCACTTAAGTTTTTTCCTACAAGGGAAGATGCAGATGCAGCAGTGCTTTTAAGAATGGCATGGACTTTCTAGATACAGTGGGAGTCTATTTTATGGGTGTGGAAATAGATGTATCAAAAAAGTGAGCAGAAAATGGCTTTCAAGAACAATCTTGATTAAAGTTTATTAGGTTAATCCCACATAATAGCTTAAAATAGTGGAAAAATAAAACTTTACATAAACATACTGGTAAATAGAACTACAGCGTGAACATTGTGGAAGGCAGAATGTTTGGCTCTTCATTGGATTGATCAAAGAAATCAAGAGTTTTGGTTTACAGTTTATTATGAAGTCATGAAAACAGCTAATTGACTTTAGTTCAAAACCTTTTGAATCTTACTAGCTTTGTTAATCTAGATTTGCATTAGTGTTTGAAATGCACTAGCAAGAGGCTCTTCTTTTTAAGTTCCGCTTCACATTCAGACATGTCCATTAGTTCACTATACAGGACTCTTAGATTTTACTCTAAACTAATGGACTGAAAAAACTATTTTAGAATTAATTTCTCAACTTCTGATTAAACACAAGCTGATTCTACTGTCCTCTTCCTTTGTCCATTATTAACCCTTTGACTATCTTGGTTTTATTAGTCTGACACCAACACAAATTGCTAAATAGGACTTCTTCCCATTTCCATGTATTTTCTATTTGATAAAGGAAGAATTGTGCTTCTATAGGTACATGAAATTTAAAGCAGGAAACTTAAGGGTCCTGTAGCTTACTACAGTTGTGGCAACACTTTACACCTCCTTTGAAGTATCATGTCTGTCTGAGAGAAACTTAGGTCACTGTTGCACAGCCTACAAAGGTGAAGCTGTGATGTATCATAACTGAGACAGTTAGAAGTCAACAGCACACGAGTGCCTGTTACAACTTACATATGCAGTGAGGAGTTGTTTGATATTTAAGAGGGAAAGGAGGTTGCTAGTCTAGCCATCAGCCTGTGTTACTTTTTCAAACCATGGCCCAGTGGTTTTCCCTACAGTCCATTTATTTAATATAGGCTGAAAAGGTTAAACACTTCCCTATATTTTTCATCTAATAAAGCTCCTCTTCTGTTTTAGAGCACTCAGTAGCTGAGTATTTGACTCTGAACAAGACTGAAATATTGCATTTTGTCTATATCCTTGCTCTCTCCCCCCTTCCCCAAATGTTGAATGGACATCATTGAGCAGGGTCCCTTTTTCCTGGGTTAGACTAACTGCATGGTCTCACCCAACCCCCACTCCTGCTCTACCCTCAGATAAAATCTCCCCTTTTGGTGTTCACAAAATTCTTTCGTGTCGTCCTGGCTTTACAAATCTTGCAGTCTATCGTGCTCCAGTCTCTTCACAGATCAACCTTGAACTGTAAAAAGCTTGTAGGAGCAAGTTTGTGGATCTGCTTCAGAGAGGCAGCAGATCTTACAGGACATTGTTCTAATTTCATTCCCAGCAGCCAGGATAGCTATGACCTCTGTCCTTCAGCAGGACTTCGAGCTCTGAAAACCACCACTGATCAATTTACTATTCAATTTGGTTTACCATCTTGGAGGAAATTAAGCATAACTTTTCTCACTTATACCTGCTTTGCTTTATTGTGTATAGGCTTTGCATTGTGGTATGTATCTCTGACCCCTTCCTAAATGTTCCTTTTTCCTTCACTTTAAGGTATTCCACCTTGCCTGGGTTTAGGCTTTAACTTTCATTTCCTGTGTGAGTCTTAGACTCCTATTCACAATTATTTTTACCTCTTCCCCATTTAACAAATGGTTCAGTCAAACAATGGTAAGAGAATTTCTTGCTTGAAAGGCACTGGATTAATAGCTCTTTAAACTGAAGTTCCTGTTTTAGTGCCTGGCAAATTTCCTTACACTATTCTACTGCTTAATATTCCTTAACCGAGAGAGAAAAATTTTGCTGCTTCTATTTTTAGTATCTTTTTCTTAGTACAGTAAACTTTCTAATGAGCTATGCATCAAAACGGTGGTTCTAAAAAAACAACAACCTGGAAATAGAAAACTTGTTACAGAAAATGGGAATCAAAAATTCTGTTACAAGATGGGTGAAATATTGTCTAGTCAAGACTTTTCAGTTAAAAGATATTTTTCATTATGCCTTTTTCCAAATGTTTTTTTCCATTTGTGACCACAAAACAGCTGGAGTGTTACTATAAACCTTATATGCTTTAGAATAATAGTAGAGTAAATAGTAAAGAATATTGAATTTTTTCAGTGAATAAGAAATTCTGGTGATCTGGTTAACAATATCCAACAATCCAACAGTTACATAAATGAGTAAAATAACTAGCATAATTCCTTTATAGTTGCATGTGATTGTTAATCTGAAATATACTGCCTCATGAATATTTTCTACTTGCTTGACATTTGTTGCTACAGTACGATTGACCTGATGAACCATTTAAAAAAACCTGCTTTTTTGGGGGGTGTTTCAAACATCTACCATTGCATTGCAGAAACCACTGCAGGGTTATGATTTGAAGAATGCATTTTAAATTGAAAATGAAGTTTGAACTAAGTACAACAACCAGCCACTTGTATTAAAAGTGCTGGAAAGTTATAGTTAACTGGGGTTTATGACAAGGTAATAGTCACTGGATGTTGCATATTTGTAATTTGTGTTTGTGTTCTAAACATCTTCAGAAGGTTGGGGGGGGGGAAATGTGTGAAATTTGAATAGACTTAAGCAGTGTTAAGGTATGGAAAACAGTTACTATGTATGTAAATTACATCTTTACATTAGTGATGGATCGTGCAAATTGACAAATACTTCAATTTATTTTTGAATGGCAACTCAGATTGTTGAGGTTATGTATAATTTATAATTATATAAATATATATATAAACCTGTTACTTGAACCATAATCAAGCCCCCCTGAAATTTTTTTTTTATAGTGAGCCTTTCTGCTGCTAACTCAGACTGCTCTCAGATTTTTATTTTCTCCCTTGTATAATAGGAGTAGCTATTCCTAGGATTTATGCGGATTAGAACACAAAGATTTATAATTACAGTCTAAAAAATGTAATGAAACAAAATAGTATTATATTTCAGATTTTGTGCAGTTGAAAATATAAAACAGTAGCACTTTCCCATCAGGTTGTAGCCAACGTGTTTTCAAATGTGCTGAAAAAATACAAACCATTTTGAGGAGCTAACCTGTAATTAAGATACTGTATTTAGACCAGCAGTGACTCTTTCCACCTGTATTTTCTACTCTATATTGCACTCAAATACTAAATGTGACATCATTGATTTCATTGGCAGCACTCCTGTTGAGCACAAGTGACTTTGTGGAAGAAAGTAGTGGTGGGTTAACTGGCACTTAAAGGAATATAGTCTTATTTAGAAAATATGCATGAAACAAAGGGGGGAGGGGGGGAAATTGGCCACTTAAGTTAAATCCTTGTCTTAAGTGATAGGACCACCATTAGGTCATCCCCCCACCGATGAGGAAGAGGGAGTTGTCCTATTGAGTCCTTCATAAGCATTGCTGTGGCAAAGTGAGTTAGTTATAAAACAAGGTTACTTACCTGTAACTGTTGTTCTTCGAGATGTGTTGCTCACATCCATTCCACTATAGGTTAGGTACGCGCAGCGTGCCTGGTTGCCGGGTAGATTTTCCCCTAGCTGCAGACTGGGTGAGCAGGGAGCCCCCTGGAGTGGCGCCACTGCGGCACTCTATAAGTACCCCTGCGACACAGTCTGGCCCTCAGTTCCTTCTTTGCCGGCTAAACCGACAGTGGGGAAGGAGGGTGGGTTTGGAATGGATGTGAGCAACACATCTCGAAGAACAACAGTTACAGGTAAGTAACCTTGTTTTCTTCTTCGAGTGATTGCTCACATGCATTCCACTATAGGTGACTGCAAGCAATACCTAGGAGGTGGGGTCGGGTTGACCCATTGCTGATCGTAAGACCGCTGACCCAAACGCCGCATCGTCCCTGGTCTGCTGGACTATGGCGTAGTGGGCGGCGAAGGTATGGACGGAGGACCAGGTAGCCGCCCTGCAGATGTCCGTAATAGGGACTCCCTCCCGGAAGGCCGCAGAGGACGCCTGCGCTCTCGTGGAGTGTGCTGTTACTCTCTCAAGCGGCTTGTCCGCGAGTTCATAACAGGTGTGAATGCACGAGGTAATCCAGGGGGAGAGCCTTTGGGCTGAAACTGGCTGGCCCTTCATCCTCTCCGCAACTGTCACGAAAAGTTGGGTTGTTTCCTGAATTGCTTTATTCTATCTAAATAAAAAGCAAGAGCCCTCCTAACGTCCAACGTGTGTAATTGCTGTTCCCTTCCAGAGGTGTGTGGCTTAGGATAAGAGACTGGGAGACAAATGTCTTGATTAACATGGAAGGGAGAGACCACCTTAGGCAGGAAGGCCAGGTGGGGACGTAGCTGTACCTTGTCCTTATGGAAGATAGTGTAGGGCGGTTCGGAGGTCAGTGCACGGATCTCTGACACTCTACGAGCCGAGGTGATAGCTACTAGGGATGCCACCTTCCAGGAAAGGTGTAGTAAGGAACACGTGGCGAGGGGCTCGAACGGGGGCATCGCGAGGCGTGAGAGCACAAGGTTGAGATCCCAAGGTGGAATGGGACGCTTGACGCTCGGATACAGCTTATCTAGACCCTTAAGGAAACGGTATACCACAGGGTCGGAGAAGACTGAGTGATTCGACTGACCCGGATGGAAAGCCGATATGGCAGCGGGGTGAACCCGGATAGTAGAGGTAGAAAGGCCCTGATTTCTGAGGCCTAAGAGGTAGTCCAATATGCGTGGGATAGTAGCCTCACTTGGAACGATGTCATGTTGTGTGCACCAGGCAGAGAAACGGGTCCACTTGGCGGTATAGGTACTTCTGGTGGATGGTTTCCTACTACCCAGAAGGATATCCTGCACCTCGGCTGAGCATAAGAGCTCAGGACCTCTCAGCCATGGAGTAACCACGCTGTGAGGTGAAGGGACCGCAAGTCCGGGTGCAGGAGGCGACCGTGATCCTGGGAGATCAGGTCTGGCCACATCGGGAGGCTGATGGGCGGGGCCCTGGACAGCCGGAGGAGGGACGCATACCAGCATTGCCTGGGCCAGGCCGGGGCTATGAGGATGACGTGTGCCCTGTCCCGTCTGATCTTCAGGATCACCTTGTGGAGAAGCGGGATCGGAGGGAACGCGTAGAACAGGTGCCCTGTCCAGGGTAGGAGAAAGGCATCTGTCAGGGATCCCCGGGAGCTGCCTCGAAAGGAGCAGAACTGGAGGCACTTCCTGTTCTGTCTGGAGGCGAAGAGATCAATGTGGGGAAACCCCCACCTCAGGAAGATCGGCCGGATGACATCTGGCCGAAGGGACCACTCGTGGGCCATAAAGGTTCTGCTGAGGTGGTCCGCCAGGGTGTTCTGGATTCCGGGAAGGAAGGAGGCCACCGGGTGAATAGCGTGGGCTATGCAAAACTCCCATAGGAGAATCGCCTCTTGACACAGGGGGCTGGAGCGGGCCCCGCCTTGCTTGTTTATGTAGTACTGGGCTGTGGTGTTGTCTGTCAGCACCGCTACACAGTGACCCCGTAATGTGTCCCGGAACGCCTGGCACGCGAGCCGGACGGCCCTCAGCTCCCTGACATTGATGTGGAGGCAGAGGTCTGACTCCGACCAGCGGCCCTGGGTCCGGAGTTCCCCTAGGTGAGCTCCCCACCCGAGGGACGAAGCGTCCGTCACCAGGGACATGGACGGGCTGGGGGGAAGGAAGGGGACCCCTTGGCACACATTGTCCTGGTCTTCCCACCAAGCCAGAGCGGATAGGGTGGCTCTGGGGATGGAGAGGAGGGCGTCCATACTGTCCCTTCTCGGTCTGTAGGCCACCGCGAGCCACGACTGCAGTGGGCGTAGCCTTAGTCTGGCGTGCTGTATGACATGAGTGCACGATGCCATATGACCTAGCAGGCTGAGAAAGACCTTGACCGTAGTCATCGGACAGTTGCGTAGCTGTCTGATGGCGGACTGGATAGTGAGGAACCGAGGCTGGGGCAGGGATGCCCTTGCTACCGTGGAGTCTAGTAGGGCTCCTATGAACTCTATGTTCTGGGTAGGCTCCAGGGTGGACTTCTCTCTGTTGAGAAGGATTCCCAAGCGGTCGAACGTGCTGATAACGAGCCGCACGTGAGCTGACACTTGGTCCCTGGAGGTGCCTCGGATCAACCAATCGTCGAGGTACGGGTATAAGTGTACCCCGCGGCGCCGAAGGAATGCCGCTACTACCGCCATACACTTTGTGAACACCCTGGGTGCGGTGGACAGGCCGAAGGGCAGGACGGCAAACTGATAGTGTTCCCCCGCTACCAGGAAGCGGAGGTAACGCCTGTGTGAGGGTTTGATGCTCACGTGAAAGTAAGCGTCCTTCATATCGAGGGCAGCGAACCAGTCTCCCGGATCCAGAGAGGGAATGATAGTGCCCAAGGTGGCCATGCGGAACTTGAACCTGATCATGTAGGTGTTGAGTTCACGCAGGTCCAGGATGGGCCGGAGGCCCCCCTTCGCCTTGGGGATCAGGAAGTAGCGGGAGTAGAACCCCTTCCCCCTGAACTCCTGCGGTACGGGCTCGATGGCTCCCAGTGCGAGGAGCGACCTCACCTCCTGTACGAGGAGTTGCTCGTGAGAGGGGTCCCTGAAGAGGGACGAGGAGGGTGGGTGGGTGGGAGGAGTGGAGGAGAGCTGGAGCGAATATCCCACCTCCACCGTGCGGAGGACCCACTGGTCTGATGTAATGTCCGACCATGCACGGCGGAAGTAGGACAGACGGTCTCCGAAGGGAGGATCCAGGTTTATGATTGGTGAACTGCCCCCGGGCGCACCATCAAAGTTGGATTTGGGCCCCTGGGAAGGCTTAGAGCCTTGTTGTTTTCCGCCCTGCCTAGGCCCTTGCCGCCGGCGGTAAGGGCGGCTTCTCCTGAGGGAGGAGTCCTTGGGCGGGCGCGCAGGTGGGAAGAATTTCCTGCGTGGCGGGATGAAGGGACGCCTCTGTGGGCCTGGGGTGTGCATGCCCAGGCCTTTGAGGGTTACCCGCCTGTCCTTGAGGGCCTGGAGACGGGCATCCGTATCCTCCGAGAAGAGGGACTGTCCCTCAAAGGGGAGGTCCTGGATTTTAAATTGCATGGCCGGGGCTAGGTTGGATGACGAGAGCCATGCTGCCCGGCGGAGGGCTATGCCCGAGGCCATTGTCCGGGCCGCAGAATCGGCCGAGTCCAGGGTCGCTTGCAGGGCATGACGAGATATGTCCCTGCTTTGGGGCAATAGGGCCCTGGACTCCTGTTTGCCCTCCTGCGGGAGAGCAGTCTCAAATTTAGTAAGGGCCTCCCCCGTGTCGAAATGGTGTCTACTCAGGAGTGCCTGCTGGTTGGCGACTCTGAGTTGTAGGCCCCCGGAGGAATAAACTTGCCTGCCGAAGTGGTTCAACCTTTTGGCCTCTTTGGCCTTGAGGACCTGCGCCTCCTGCCCGTGGCGCTCCTTGTTATTAACAGAGTCCACCCCCAGGGAGGAGGGCGTGGGGTGAACATACAAGTATTCATATCCCTTGGCTGGGACAAAATAACGCTTCTCCACCCCACGAGCAGTGGGGGAGATAGAGGCGGGTGTCTTCCAAATTGCCACCGTGTGGAGTTTAATAGTATTAATGAACGGCACTGCCACCCATGCCGGAGTGCCCTTAGTTGACATGGTGGTGACCGGGTCGTCCACCACTGGGACCTTCCAAAGGCAGGTTCATGTTTTTAGCAACTGCCTGGAGGAGATGTTGGTAACTGGAGAGGTCCAAGGCGGGCGTGCTAGTTGATGAAGTGCCCGCCACTGCCTCTTCCCCTACGGGGGAGGCATAGGGACCCGGCTCCATAGGGCTACGTGCCGTGGAGGGCTGGACTGCCGATGATGGTCCTGCCAGCACGTCCACTGGACCCTCTGAGCTCACCGGGAACCCGGGTTCAGACTGGGTTTCCCGGGGCCGATCGTACCCCCATGCCGCCCACTCTGACCAGGCAGGGTTCTGGGTGACCTGGGCTTGTCCCGCCGAGCGAGGGGACCGCGTGCCGGCGGACTCTCGACGCTCCCGGTGCCGTGGGCTTCTCGACCGGTGCCGGGCGGTAAGGTGCCCATCCGAGGAGTCGTGGCTAGCCGAACGGTGCCGCCTCGGGAAGTCTCGGTGCCGAGACGATGATCGGTACCGGGGGGACCTTCGGCGCCGCGACGGGGTCCGGTGCCGCTCTCTACACTCCCGGTGCCGTGGGCTTCTCGACCGGTACCGGGCGGTATGGTGCCCATCCGAGGAATCGTGGCTACCTGAACGGTGCCGCCTCGGGGAGTCTCGGTGCCAAGACGATGATCGGTACCGGGAGGACCTTCGGTGCCGCGACGGGGTTCGGTGCCGGGAGTGCGACCGGTGCCGAGAGTACGACCGGCCCCTACCAGGGTGCCGGGACTCTGATCGGCGGCCAGAGCGCGAGTGGCGCGAATGGCCAGGAGGAGGCCTTGAGCAGGGTCTCAACTCCTTGCGGCGCCGAGACTGCGATCGGAGCCGCCGGGAGTCTGGTCGGCGCCGCGAGATCGAGCGGTGTCCATGGCCTGCCGGGCTCCGACACGCGATCTCTGCCTCGGTCATGGGCGGCCTGCCCGTCGACCGGACTTGTTGCTGCGGGGCGTCTCCGGCAAGCAACCCTCTCGCAGCAGTACACGCCTCCATCGTGGAGGGAAGCTGCTGCGGAGTTGGCACCCCAAGTGGCAAGACCACTGGCACCGGACTCGACGGGGCCTCCTGCGGCGCCGGAGTCAGCGGTGCGGGTGCTGGCGGTTCTTCCTCAGGTCGGCTCCCCGCCTGTCTTTGCGGGTCCTGGGCTGAAGGTACTGCAGATCTAGGAAGAAACTGCCAAGTGCACTTACCAGGCACTTGAGAGGCACTTAGAGTGTGGATCCCCCACAGGCATAGGCTTCCCACACTCTAAGTGCTTGAATCCCGGAGCCTTGAAGACAGAGGCTCTGGCAGCAGGGAAAAACCCCTGCACTTGACTATTTACACTACAAAGACTATGTAAACTAACTAACAACAACTGCTAACAACGAACAATTAAGAGAACAATCGACTAGCTAGGAGATAAGGAGAACACTGAAAAGCAGAACTCCTCTTCCGACTACCAGCATGAGCGGTAAAGAAGGAACTGAGGGCCAGACTGTGTCGCAGGGGTACTTATAGAGTGCCTCAGTGGCGCCACTCCAGGGGGCTCCCTGCTCACCCAGTCTGCAGCTAGGGGAAAATCTACCCGGCAACCAGGCACGCTGCGCGTACCTAACCTATAGTGGAATGCATGTGAGCAATCACTCGAAGAAGAACTACTACTGTGTCACAAGTGAAGTCTCAAAAGACCAAAATACAAGACTTTTAGTACAAGTAACATGCAAACTTAACATAACAAAGACTAGCGAGCTGTGGTTTTGTTTAGTTTTACTGCACTTTAGTCATATGCTGTCGCAGCAACAGAACAGTCTTCAAAGAAACATAATTCCTTACAAACAGCAGCAGCAACTCACATAAGAAACCTCATTTTAAACAACTAGATTTGAGTTGGTGACCCTTAACTGGCTGTAATACAATGCTTAATGTGGCTATTGCATAGTATATTTTTCAATGGTAATTCTCAGCAATACAGTGCATCATTATCTGTGATCTGTGATACAGTGCAAAATTGAGGGCACATGTGAAGTGACCACCTTGGATAAGTCTGACTGCAAATCCTTCCAGCTTTAACCAACAATCCACATTCATTAAAATGGCTTTAGGTGCCATATAATCATGATACTAGATATTTATTACAGTACATTTTGCTCAGAGAGATCCAGCTTGCTGTTTTATAAAGGTGAGTAGTATCCCATTATTCAGATATGGAAACAGTGTTTGTGTCAGGGCAAAGAGTGCCCAAAACCCATGTCTTGACACAGTGAGTAAACACTCTCCACTGAACAGGAGAAGTAATATAACAAGCTTATGTTGTGTGTATTATCTTAGACCTAGAAGGCTAGATTGTGACAATAAGAAAATAATTTGACTAGTCAGTGGCAAGCTTTGGGTGAGAAATGTAGATACACAGCCTACCTTTCAGCCTGCCTTTTTCATATAAAAATGTATCCCTGATGATTTCAGTTGCCTGTCTGTAGTCATAGAACTAGAACTACACACACAATTTCTTAAATGTATACTTGTGTAATGATCTGATTTGTTTCCTGCCTGTCTTGTTAAGCTGCACAGTTAGTGTGATTTGGACCAAACAAGCATACAGCAGCAACTGAATATGAACATAGGCTGCTTAGGAATCAAAGAATTAGCTACAGTATTTGATATGTCAAATAAAAAAAAAAGTTTGTGGATTTAAGTCTTCACTAATGAGTGGACAGGTTATTGGATGAAGGAATTATTTCACCATTCATTCCCTCTAGCTGATCCACTGCCAGACACTATGACTGTTTATAGTGACACTGAACAATCTGATGATAAAATTGGATAGTCCCTAAGCAGACGTATGGTCCTCCTCAAAAACTTGTACTGAAGTCTGCACACCAGTATGCTTGTTCTGGGTTTTTTAGGACATCTACCTCTATTCCAAAAAGGGGATTGGCTCCTCCCCTCCATGCTCACCCATGCATGCTTTTCACATCTGTTACCAGCAGGTAGCTGTTCAACACAGAGTTCCAGGCTATGAACTTCCTGCCACCCTTTTGCTGCTTCCTAGTTTAAAAAGGAGTGGCAGACACTAACCAAGAGTAGGAAGTTATTAGGGAGAGGGCCAGCTGCAAGGGCCAAGATGCAGGCCTTGTTTATATGGGGACGCTCTGGAAAATTCATCCAGATTAATACAGTTTAACTAACCCCAGCTGTGGCGTAAACCCCTATGCAGAGCTAGTGATTTAGAATTAAAGTGACCTTAATTTGGTTCTCAATAAGTTCATTTTAATTCTGAATCAATAGCTTTCCACAGTGGTTTAATAGTTTAACTTAGGCATCAGGAACCTTTCAGAAATGGTGTGCCGAGTCTCCATTTATTCACTGTAATTTAAGGTTTCATGTGCCCGTAATACATTTTAACGTTTTTAGAAGGTCTCGTTTTATATGTCTATAATAGAAAACTAAACTATTATTGTATGGAAAATAAATAAGGTTTTTTAAATGTTTAAGAAGCTTCATTTAAAATTAAATTAAAATGCAGAGCCCCCCAGATTGGTGGCCAGGAGGCGGGCAGTGTGAGTGCCACTGAAACTCAGCTCGTGCCACCTTTGGCACATATGCTATAGGTTGCCTGCCCAGTTCCTATACTTTTGCTCTGTGTCAGTGTCTCTGAGTCCCTCTGGCACTGTTAATACCCCTCGTTTGTTACACGGATACAGAGCGGTAAACCTCAACATTGTGAGTTCAAACCTGGCCTCGTTCAGCTGCCTACTGTTGGATGGTCACACACTGGCTTGTATGAACGGAGCTGGGTAGGTGCGAGCCCTCTTCCCAGTGGAGGGATGTCCACAGCACACGGCTAGCTCTTCTTAGTCCACATTGTAGGTCTCGGCAGAGGCTGAAGGCTTTGTAAAACTCAATGAACAACCCCTGTGGGAGGTTGCTATATTTTCAGCTGGGGGATAGTCATGTGAGTGGGGTGGAGGAGCTGTCCATGCTGTGAATCCATAAGGGACTTTAATACTGCTCCCATCGCCAAAGTTGGAAAAATAACCCTCACCCCACACAGATTTCCCACTACACAGAACCGGAGTGAGTTCAGTCGGGATGGTGTCCCTCTTGCAGCACTAGCGAGAAGGAACCCCGAGTTCATTGCAAGACTTGCTGCACCTCCTCCAGGCTTATGGCAGTTCTATGGTGCTGCCCACACAGGTAGCCATACACGGGGTGGGACGTGAAAGGAGGCAGCCCATGGGAGAAGATGCCCCCAAAGCCCCAGCATTTCAGAGGATACCATTCTGCCAGGCCCTTCCCCTTTGCATGGTGCATGATCAACATGCAGGGTTAATAAAACTGGATATCATTGGGGCATTCAATCCAGCCCCCTCATCTACACAGCCTAAAATAAAACCACAACTGAGACTTTAAAATATTAATAGAGATCCACCACATACAGTAATTCAATTATCCCCATTGCAGCACTCGGGCTATGTAAGCTACCACCGAGATAGTATCTCAAGCGCATTTATTCAACTACACAGCGCGTTATAATGTCTCTACTCCCAGGTATGATCACCTGCAGCCTGGAAACAGAGCACTCGACAGATTCACAGCAGACACTCCCGCCCACACTCTGCCTGGGGGCACTTGGCCAAGTCGCTTAGCCTGTCCCAGCCACAGTTTCCCATTGGTGGAACCAGGATAAGTTAAGTTTGTAGAACTGCGTGTTGAGATTTATACCTGCCCCTGGACACTTCCACTGCTTGCATCTGACGAAGTGGGTATTAGCCCACGAAAGCTTATACTTCAATACTTTAGTTAGTCTTTAAGGTGCCATGGGACTCTTTGTCACTTCTGCTATTCCAGACTAACATGGCTACCTCTCTGATTCTTCACGGAATTACACTACACTATGCCGTGAATTTTAAATGGTGACAAACAGAACAGTTAGACTTATAGAAAAACAGAGGGCCAAAACTAGTGAAAAAGCATGCGCCCTGTGGACTGCCCAAGTAGCAGTAGACTTTGAGACTAATTATTTGGAGCTAAATTCCTCTTTCCGTTCTGGGTCTGGAACTCCACAGAAGACAAATACTAAGTTTGGTCCATTGCAGGTAGAAGGGATAACTGGAATGATGAAACAGGAAGGACAAAGTCCACCATTTATGTTATAGTAGTAGCTTCATCAACAGTGTGCTTCCCAAAAGTGGACAGATCTCTACCTACCTCTTGCCACTGGTGTCTAGGGCCATGCAGGTCACAGCAGCATTTCCATGAGCTTCATAGACTTCAGTAACCAGTTGTCCATTTTGAAGATCCTACACTGTTACAGTCTGAAAGAGAAACAAACAGCAATGGCTGATCTACTGCCAGAGACATATAGCATTTCTTATTGCACTTGCTCTTTTTTAAAAATATGTAAATACAGCATAGAAATAAGTAGATTAAAAAGAGTATCAGTGACAAATTTAGACTGAAATATCTGAACTATAGAGGGCCTACGTGGGCTTTCATTTACTGGGGCAGCAGCAACTGGGGGTGATGTAAAGGCAGTAAGCTCAAACCTTGCTTCGGAGGATTGCCTAGTGTAGGAGATCCGCATCTCGCCCACTTTAAAACACAGGCAGGAGACTCCTCTGCAGCTTCACCAGTGTCCTTTATTTATACAGTGTAAACCCCACCACCAATATACAGCTCTATACAGTTTAGCTGAGCCTCAGCCTGGCTGGGTTCAGGAAGCAGTCAGCTCTTGCAGGCTCCTAGCCTCAGCTCTACTTCCCCACTCTATGTCCCTGCACCTCTCTCTATCACTCCACCACTATGCCACCCTGGACTTCCCCCCTGCCAGGTTCTTATATCCCCTGGGAAGGCTACCAGGTGCAGCCCATGTGGCCTTAATTAGCCCAGGGCTGCACTCTGCTAGATAATCAGCTCCCCTAGCTTAGGGAAGCTGCTAGCAGAGGCTTTTGCTTTTCTTAAAGGGGCGGCAGGGCTGGCTCAGGCCCACCCTGCCACACTAGCATTATACAAAAAGCATTATTTCCCTTATGAACAGTCTCAGGAAAGAAGTTAAGCACTGAACAGACATGGATCATCTCACATTCAGTGATGGTCTCCCTAGAACAGGATTAGAGCAAAGGGGCTTGGCAACATGGACAAGCATGAATGGCCCAAAGTCAAGGAAGAACTGCCTGTATGCT
This sequence comes from Sternotherus odoratus, assembly GCA_032164245.1. NCBI lineage: Eukaryota > Metazoa > Chordata > Testudines > Kinosternidae > Sternotherus > Sternotherus odoratus. Next base: position 36,901,367 of record JAVMKO010000004.1, read on the forward strand.
GTACCATAGTCTATGACACTAACATGCTGCAGGGATGAACGGGGGGGAGGGGGAGGTTGGGGAGGTGGGGGTTAACCGGAGGTGGGGGAGCTGACTCTAGCATGCTGCAGTTGTTCTCCTACATGTAGCAGCTCCTTCCACATTATTGTCATGGTTCTTGTTTTCATCACAAAATCAGAACAGTCTTGCAGTATTTACTACATCTCTGAGCTGCTATATGCAGGAGAAACCATTACATACTGGAGCAGCTTCAGCTGGAGTAATGGGTGCTCAGCACTTCAGAAAGCCAGGCCTTTAGAGATTAACTTTAAGAGTTTAAATTGCACGCACTTTTAAATTAATTTTGTTTGCTACTGGAGACTGGATTAATGGCAGCAGAGGTGAAAGGGGTTAAAGCTGGTACAGCGCACCGATAAGAACCTGTACCAGCCCCTATTCACCCCCACATTAAAGCACTACCGCAGCAGCACTTTAATGTCCCTGCCCCTTTTGCCTCTCCTGTCAGGGACCCTGCTGGTACAGACTCTACCAGCAGAGCCGCTGACTGGGTGGGGGAAGGGCAGCGCCGTTAAAGCGCTGCCATGGCAGCACTTTGCGGATTCTTTAATGTCCCTGCCCCTTTTTCATACACCTCTCACTGTTGGCGGTGGTGGCGGGCGGGTGGTGGTGGTGGGAGACTGGTAAAGGGAACAGCTACAGGCACTTACCAGTATGGGGCGGGCCGAGGCTGCCTCCAAACCCACCAGTTTTGCCCCATCTACCTGAGGCCTCACCCCTTCCAGGGGCCAGAGTGAGCCCCAGCCCAGCCCCGTAGTGGTAAAACTATAGTTACTTTTACCCCTGAATAGTCATACTGTACCTGTAACCAGCGAGCTCTTCCACAGATGATGCTCTTTGTGGGGGCACCAGAATACACTGCAATGGGTGACTTTCATTTATAGTGTTATAAGTAACAATACCAAAATGCTCCACAAGTTTTCCAGATTCCTTTATCTTTAGACAAAGAAAGAACTGAGACTATACTTGAATGTATACATTTTATTATTTTCAATTACATAAATAGTAATAAATAAATAAGGAGTTACAGAAAGAAAAGCAATGTGATATGACAGTCAAAGTTCAATCCATGCATTTAACATGGATTTGTCCAACCTTTATAAAATAGGTATAATCAGAGCTCAATTCATTTCACACATCATAAAGTGGCAATTTTAGAAAAATCATCTTAATACACAAAAGAATTAACTACCAGTGTAAATCTTTTAATACAGGTTATTGTTCAACACTTAAGTGACAGAAGTAGAAGTTTTCCACAATTATTACACTTAGAAAAGCTCAATAAGGTTTAAGGGATCCCCTACAGCTGCAGAAATGCTAACCTCTCTGGAGACATCTTAATTCTGCCTGGTCATCTTCATCCAAGATTTTGGAATTAGGAATGACAGTAAGAACTGAGGTAGTCAGGTGGGACTTGCATCCTGTTGAGATTTAAATTAAAACCTCAGCGCTTTCAAACACCAACCCTAAATTAACTTTCACACCAATCGCATTGCACCAAACGGCCAACTTCACCTTTGACCTCTAAATACATCTACTAATGGACGAACACAAAAACATCTAAAACGGCCAATTCAATACCTGAAAAAAGTCATAATGACAAAATACTACACCTCACGCAAACACCAAAACTAAACAGAAAAATACCTACATAGAACATCCTCATCATCATCCTCCAAATTCAATAGGCATAAAAGACTATTAAAAAAACACTATCGTCTCCTACATCAACAGACACAACAACTAAAAATACTCTAACTTCCTACAAAAGAGGTGCAAAGTTAAAATTGAAAGTGTGGTACACTTTGATTGGTGTGACCATTAAAGTAGAGCAGGTGTTTGAAAGTTTTGAAGTGGGGGCAGTCACTCACACTAGCCAGCTAACGGAGCATAGTGTCAAAAGGACACAATGGCACAGACCAGGACCCAGCTTACAGGGCGGTCACGCTCCTCACTGTATTCAAAGGTTCGAGATTCCCATACAATCTAAAAAGATGACCTGAGTCCTGATTACAGGGAGGTTACTGTGCCCAGAGTTCCTTTCCTTTTCCTCCATCTTCTTTTCTCTCCTCTGGGTGTGGCATTCCTGACACTTCTTTCTTCTCCACTTGTGCTTCAAGATGCCTGTAAAGAGAGAGGGAGCACAAGGCGTGTGTAAGTGAGAACCCCTTTGGACAACTCCACTTCCCCGACTCAAACTCAGTGTAAACTACGGATCCAGTGTTCTTTTCCGGATCTGCAGACACCCTGGCTATTTAGGTCCAAGACAGTTCTCGGTGGTCCTCAGATACTTCCACAAGGATATCCCCCTCCTCCCAAGCCACACTCACTGGCTGAGAAAAGTACTGACCCCATTCTCCTCCAAAGTCACAATCTCCAGTTTTCCCCTTGACAACTATTACACCAGGCAGTCTCCATACAAAATCAAAAGGAATGAAATGATGAAGGGCAGTAAGGAATGAATTGACAAGAAATCCTAAATGAATGTGACAAGGTGTACCGCCTGGATTGACTTAGTCGAAAACCGCCACAGGACACCCACCCCCTTTCGGAACTTACCAGCAAAAGCATCTCAGGTCTCCAAACGTTCAGGAAGTGAGTAGAAAGCAGGAGACTTGGCTGCGGAATTCCAAGCACGTTGCTACCGCTGATCGTAGGACCAGAACTCTGGACACAGTCTCATGGGGGCACCATAAATAGTAGCTGATGAGACATGTACCCTGTTTACAGGGTGCTCATTCACGGCAGCTGGCTGCACTTGGTCTAATGCCAACAGACTAGAAGGCAAAGACTTGATCCCTGATTACAGGGCAGTCGCTCGTGGCAGCCTTTTTGAAGACAGGACAAGGCCAAGAGACCCTAAAGGCCTCGGAGACGCATACCCTAGTTACAGGGTGGTCAAGCTGCCCATGTTACTGAAATGATGCTAGTCCCCCAGATTGCAAAAGCCGGATGCAACCCGTACCCCGATTACAGGGTGGTCGCCGGCATTAGCCAAAGAGCAGAGACCATAACCTGAATTACAGGCTGGTCAAGCTGTCAAAGTTCCAAAGTCCCACTCTCGAGAGACTTGTGACATGTCCCCTGATTACAGGGTTGTCACGCTGACTAGTGGGGCAGAGCACGGCGTAAAGCCAAATGAGCAAGTGGGCAGAGACCCGGAGCCTAGTTACAGGGCGGTCACCTTGCTCTGTTTAACAAAGAGTTCAATGCCCCTCCAAAGACAGGGGGAAGTGACTTGCACCCTGATTACAGGGCAGACACACTCACTAGCCAGCTAACAGAGACCCAAACGGCCTTGGAGACGCAAACCCTGGTTACAGGGTGGTCAAGCTGCCCATGTTACTGAAATGATGCTAATCCCCCAGATTGCAAAAGCCGGATGCAACCTGTACCCCGATTACAGGGTGGTCGCCGGCATTAGCCAAAGAGCAGAGACCATAACCTGAATTACAGGCAGGTCAAGCTGTCAAAGTACCAAAGTCCCACTCTCGAGAGACTTGTGACATGTCCCCTGATTACAGGGTTGTCACGCTGACTAGTGGGGCAGAGCACGGCGTAAAGCCAAATGAGCAAGTGGGCAGAGACCCGGAGCCTAGTTACAGGGCGGTCACCTTGCTCAGTTTAACAAAGAGCTCGATGCCCCTCCAAAGACAGGGGGAGGTGACTTGCACCCTGATTACAGGGCAATCACTCACACTAGCCAGCTAACGGAGCATAGTGTCAAAAGGACACAATGGCACAGACCAGGACCCAGCTTACAGGGCGGTCACGCTCCTCACTGTATTCAAAGGTTCGAGATTCCCATACAATCTAAAAAGATGACCTGAGTCCTGATTACAGGGAGGTTACTGTGCCCAGAGTTCCTTTCCTTTTCCTCCATCTTCTTTTCTCTCCTCTGGGTGTGGCATTCCTGACACTTCTTTCTTCTCCACTTGTGCTTCAAGATGCCTGTAAAGAGAGAGGGAGCACAAGGCGTGTGTAAGTGAGAACCCCTTTGGACAACTCCACTTCCCCGACTCAAACTCAGTGTAAACTACGGATCCAGTGTTCTTTTCCGGATCTGCAGACACCCTGGCTATTTAGGTCCAAGACAGTTCTCGGTGGTCCTCAGATACTTCCACAAGGATATCCCCCTCCTCCCAAGCCACACTCACTGGCTGAGAAAAGTACTGACCCCATTCTCCTCCAAAGTCACAATCTCCAGTTTTCCCCTTGACAACTATTACACCAGGCAGTCTCCATACAAAATCAAAAGGAATGAAATGATGAAGGGCAGTAAGGAATGAATTGACAAGAAATCCTAAATGAATGTGACAAGGTGTACCGCCTGGATTGACTTAGTCGAAAACCGCCACAGGACACCCACCCCCTTTCGGAACTTACCAGCAAAAGCATCTCAGGTCTCCAAAAGTTCAGGAAGTGAGTAGAAAGCAGGAGACTTGGCTGCGGAATTCCAAGCACGTTGCTACCGCTGATCGTAGGACCAGAACTCTGGACACAGTCTCATGGGGGCACCATAAATAGTAGCTGATGAGACATGTACCCTGTTTACAGGGTGCTCATTCACGGCAGCTGGCTGCACTTGGTCTAATGCCAACAGACTAGAAGGCAAAGACTTGATCCCTGATTACAGGGCAGTCGCTCGTGGCAGCCTTTTTGAAGACAGGACAAGGCCAAGAGACCCTAAAGGCCTCGGAGACGCATACCCTAGTTACAGGGTGGTCAAGCTGCCCATGTTACTGAAATGATGCTAGTCCCCCAGATTGCAAAAGCCGGATGCAACCCGTACCCCGATTACAGGGTGGTCGCCGGCATTAGCCAAAGAGCAGAGACCATAACCTGAATTACAGGCTGGTCAAGCTGTCAAAGTTCCAAAGTCCCACTCTCGAGAGACTTGTGACATGTCCCCTGATTACAGGGTTGTCACGCTGACTAGTGGGGCAGAGCACGGCATAAAGCCAAATGAGCAAGTGGGCAGAGACCCGGAGCCTAGTTACAGGGCGGTCACCTTGCTCTGTTTAACAAAGAGCTCAATGCCCCTCCAAAGACAGGGGGAAGTGACTTGCACCCTGATTACAGGGCAGACACACTCACTAGCCAGCTAACAGAGACCCAAACGGCCTTGGAGACGCAAACCCTGGTTACAGGGTGGTCAAGCTGCCCATGTTACTGAAATGATGCTAATCCCCCAGATTGCAAAAGCCGGATGCAACCTGTACCCCGATTACAGGGTGGTCGCCGGCATTAGCCAAAGAGCAGAGACCATAACCTGAATTACAGGCAGGTCAAGCTGTCAAAGTACCAAAGTCCCACTCTCGAGAGACTTGTGACATGTCCCCTGATTACAGGGTTGTCACGCTGACTAGTGGGGCAGAGCACGGCGTAAAGCCAAATGAGCAAGTGGGCAGAGACCCGGAGCCTAGTTACAGGGCGGTCACCTTGCTCAGTTTAACAAAGAGCTCGATGCCCCTCCAAAGACAGGGGGAGGTGACTTGCACCCTGATTACAGGGCAATCACTCACACTAGCCAGCTAACGGAGCATAGTGTCAAAAGGACACAATGGCACAGACCAGGACCCAGCTTACAGGGCGGTCACGCTCCTCACTGTATTCAAAGGTTCGAGATTCCCATACAATCTAAAAAGATGACCTGAGTCCTGATTACAGGGAGGTTACTGTGCCCAGAGTTCCTTTCCTTTTCCTCCATCTTCTTTTCTCTCCTCTGGGTGTGGCATTCCTGACACTTCTTTCTTCTCCACTTGTGCTTCAAGATGCCTGTAAAGAGAGAGGGAGCACAAGGCGTGTGTAAGTGAGAACCCCTTTGGACAACTCCACTTCCCCGACTCAAACTCAGTGTAAACTACGGATCCAGTGTTCTTTTCCGGATCTGCAGACACCCTGGCTATTTAGGTCCAAGACAGTTCTCGGTGGTCCTCAGATACTTCCACAAGGATATCCCCCTCCTCCCAAGCCACACTCACTGGCTGAGAAAAGTACTGACCCCATTCTCCTCCAAAGTCACAATCTCCAGTTTTCCCCTTGACAACTATTACACCAGGCAGTCTCCATACAAAATCAAAAGGAATGAAATGATGAAGGGCAGTAAGGAATGAATTGACAAGAAATCCTAAATGAATGTGACAAGGTGTACCGCCTGGATTGACTTAGTCGAAAACCGCCACAGGACACCCACCCCCTTTCGGAACTTACCAGCAAAAGCATCTCAGGTCTCCAAACGTTCAGGAAGTGAGTAGAAAGCAGGAGACTTGGCTGCGGAATTCCAAGCACGTTGCTACCGCTGATCGTAGGACCAGAACTCTGGACACAGTCTCATGGGGGCACCATAAATAGTAGCTGATGAGACATGTACCCTGTTTACAGGGTGCTCATTCACGGCAGCTGGCTGCACTTGGTCTAATGCCAACAGACTAGAAGGCAAAGACTTGATCCCTGATTACAGGGCAGTCGCTCGTGGCAGCCTTTTTGAAGACAGGACAAGGCCAAGAGACCCTAAAGGCCTCGGAGACGCATACCCTAGTTACAGGGTGGTCAAGCTGCCTATGTTACTGAAATGATGCTAGTCCCCCAGATTGCAAAAGCCGGATGCAACCCGTACCCCGATTACAGGGTGGTCGCCGGCATTAGCCAAAGAGCAGAGACCATAACCTGAATTACAGGCTGGTCAAGCTGTCAAAGTTCCAAAGTCCCACTCTCGAGAGACTTGTGACATGTCCCCTGATTACAGGGTTGTCACGCTGACTAGTGGGGCAGAGCACGGCGTAAAGCCAAATGAGCAAGTGGGCAGAGACCCGGAGCCTAGTTACAGGGCGGTCACCTTGCTCTGTTTAACAAAGAGCTCAATGCCCCTCCAAAGACAGGGGGAAGTGACTTGCACCCTGATTACAGGGCAGACACACTCACTAGCCAGCTAACAGAGACCCAAACGGCCTTGGAGACGCAAACCCTGGTTACAGGGTGGTCAAGCTGCCCATGTTACTGAAATGATGCTAATCCCCCAGATTGCAAAAGCCGGATGCAACCTGTACCCCGATTACAGGGTGGTCGCCGGCATTAGCCAAAGAGCAGAGACCCTAACCTGAATTACAGGCAGGTCAAGCTGTCAAAGTACCAAAGTCCCACTCTCGAGAGACTTGTGACATGTCCCCTGATTACAGGGTTGTCACGCTGACTAGTGGGGCAGAGCACGGCGTAAAGCCAAATGAGCAAGTGGGCAGAGACCCGGAGCCTAGTTACAGGGCGGTCACCTTGCTCAGTTTAACAAAGAGCTCGATGCCCCTCCAAAGATAGGGGGAGGTGACTTGCACCCTGATTACAGGGCAATCACTCACACTAGCCAGCTAACGGAGCATAGTGTCAAAAGGACACAATGGCACAGACCAGGACCCAGCTTACAGGGCGGTCACGCTCCTCACTGTATTCAAAGGTTCGAGATTCCCATACAATCTAAAAAGATGACCTGAGTCCTGATTACAGGGAGGTTACTGTGCCCAGAGTTCCTTTCCTTTTCCTCCATCTTCTTTTCTCTCCTCTGGGTGTGGCATTCCTGACACTTCTTTCTTCTCCACTTGTGCTTCAAGATGCCTGTAAAGAGAGAGGGAGCACAAGGCGTGCGTAAGTGAGAACCCCTTTGGACAACTCCACTTCCCCGACTCAAACTCAGTGTAAACTACGGATCCAGTGTTCTTTTCCGGATCTGCAGACACCCTGGCTATTTAGGTCCAAGACAGTTCTCGGTGGTCCTCAGATACTTCCACAAGGATATCCCCCTCCTCCCAAGCCACACTCACTGGCTGAGAAAAGTACTGACCCCCATTCTCCTCCAAAGTCACAATCTCCAGTTTTCCCCTTGACAACTATTACACCAGGCAGTCTCCATACAAAATCAAAAGGAATGAAATGATGAAGGGCAGTAAGGAACTAATTGACAAGAATTGCCAAATGAATGTGACAAGGTGTACCGCCTGGATTGACTTAGTCGAAAACCGCCACAGGACACCCACCCCCTTTTGGAACTTACCAGCAAAAGCATCTCAGGTCTCCAAAAGTTCAGGAAGTGAGTAGAAAGCAGGAGACTTGGCTGCGGAATTCCAAGCACGTTGCTACCGCTGATCGTAGGACCAGAACTCTGGACACAGTCTCATGGGGGCACCATAAATAGTAGCTGATGAGACATGTACCCTGTTTACAGGGTGCTCATTCACGGCAGCTGGCTGCACTTGGTCTAATGCCAACAGACTAGAAGGCAAAGACTTGATCCCTGATTACAGGGCAGTCGCTCGTGGCAGCCTTTTTGAAGACAGGACAAGGCCAAGAGACCCTAAAGGCCTCGGAGACGCATACCCTAGTTACAGGGTGGTCAAGCTGCCCATGTTACTGAAATGATGCTAGTCCCCCAGATTGCAAAAGCCGGATGCAACCCGTACCCCGATTACAGGGTGGTCGCCGGCATTAGCCAAAGAGCAGAGACCATAACCTGAATTACAGGCTGGTCAAGCTGTCAAAGTTCCAAAGTCCCACTCTCGAGAGACTTGTGACATGTCCCCTGATTACAGGGTTGTCACGCTGACTAGTGGGGCAGAGCACGGCGTAAAGCCAAATGAGCAAGTGGGCAGAGACCCGGAGCCTAGTTACAGGGCGGTCACCTTGCTCTGTTTAACAAAGAGCTCAATGCCCCTCCAAAGACAGGGGGAAGTGACTTGCACCCTGATTACAGGGCAGACACACTCACTAGCCAGCTAACAGAGACCCAAACGGCCTTGGAGACGCAAACCCTGGTTACAGGGTGGTCAAGCTGCCCATGTTACTGAAATGATGCTAATCCCCCAGATTGCAAAAGCCGGATGCAACCCGTAGCCCGATTACAGGGTGGTCGCCGGCATTAGCCAAAGAGCAGAGACCATAACCTGAATTACAGGCAGGTCAAGCTGTCAAAGTACCAAAGTCCCACTCTCGAGAGACTTGTGACATGTCCCCTGATTACAGGGTTGTCACGCTGACTAGTGGGGCAGAGCACGGCGTAAAGCCAAATGAGCAAGTGGGCAGAGACCCGGAGCCTAGTTACAGGGCGGTCACCTTGCTCAGTTTAACAAAGAGCTCGATGCCCCTCCAAAGATAGGGGGAGGTGACTTGCACCCTGATTACAGGGCAATCACTCACACTAGCCAGCTAACGGAGCATAGTGTCAAAAGGACACAATGGCACAGACCAGGACCCAGCTTACAGGGCGGTCACGCTCCTCACTGTATTCAAAGGTTCGAGATTCCCATACAATCTAAAAAGATGACCTGAGTCCTGATTACAGGGAGGTTACTGTGCCCAGAGTTCCTTTCCTTTTCCTCCATCTTCTTTTCTCTCCTCTGGGTGTGGCATTCCTGACACTTCTTTCTTCTCCACTTGTGCTTCAAGATGCCTGTAAAGAGAGAGGGAGCACAAGGCGTGCGTAAGTGAGAACCCCTTTGGACAACTCCACTTCCCCGACTCAAACTCAGTGTAAACTACGGATCCAGTGTTCTTTTCCGGATCTGCAGACACCCTGGCTATTTAGGTCCAAGACAGTTCTCGGTGGTCCTCAGATACTTCCACAAGGATATCCCCCTCCTCCCAAGCCACACTCACTGGCTGAGAAAAGTACTGACCCCCATTCTCCTCCAAAGTCACAATCTCCAGTTTTCCCCTTGACAACTATTACACCAGGCAGTCTCCATACAAAATCAAAAGGAATGAAATGATGAAGGGCAGTAAGGAACTAATTGACAAGAATTGCCAAATGAATGTGACAAGGTGTACCGCCTGGATTGACTTAGTCGAAAACCGCCACAGGACACCCACCCCCTTTTGGAACTTACCAGCAAAAGCATCTCAGGTCTCCAAAAGTTCAGGAAGTGAGTAGAAAGCAGGAGACTTGGCTGCGGAATTCCAAGCACGTTGCTACCGCTGATCGTAGGACCAGAACTCTGGACACAGTCTCATGGGGGCACCATAAATAGTAGCTGATGAGACATGTACCCTGTTTACAGGGTGCTCATTCACGGCAGCTGGCTGCACTTGGTCTAATGCCAACAGACTAGAAGGCAAAGACTTGATCCCTGATTACAGGGCAGTCGCTCGTGGCAGCCTTTTTGAAGACAGGACAAGGCCAAGAGACCCTAAAGGCCTCGGAGACGCATACCCTAGTTACAGGGTGGTCAAGCTGCCCATGTTACTGAAATGATGCTAGTCCCCCAGATTGCAAAAGCCGGATGCAACCCGTACCCCGATTACAGGGTGGTCGCCGGCATTAGCCAAAGAGCAGAGACCATAACCTGAATTACAGGCTGGTCAAGCTGTCAAAGTTCCAAAGTCCCACTCTCGAGAGACTTGTGACATGTCCCCTGATTACAGGGTTGTCACGCTGACTAGTGGGGCAGAGCACGGCGTAAAGCCAAATGAGCAAGTGGGCAGAGACCCGGAGCCTAGTTACAGGGCGGTCACCTTGCTCTGTTTAACAAAGAGCTCAATGCCCCTCCAAAGACAGGGGGAAGTGACTTGCACCCTGATTACAGGGCAGACACACTCACTAGCCAGCTAACAGAGACCCAAACGGCCTTGGAGACGCAAACCCTGGTTACAGGGTGGTCAAGCTGCCCATGTTACTGAAATGATGCTAATCCCCCAGATTGCAAAAGCCGGATGCAACCCGTAGCCCGATTACAGGGTGGTCGCCGGCATTAGCCAAAGAGCAGAGACCATAACCTGAATTACAGGCAGGTCAAGCTGTCAAAGTACCAAAGTCCCACTCTCGAGAGACTTGTGACATGTCCCCTGATTACAGGGTTGTCACGCTGACTAGTGGGGCAGAGCACGGCGTAAAGCCAAATGAGCAAGTGGGCAGAGACCCGGAGCCTAGTTACAGGGCGGTCACCTTGCTCAGTTTAACAAAGAGCTCGATGCCCCTCCAAAGATAGGGGGAGGTGACTTGCACCCTGATTACAGGGCAATCACTCACACTAGCCAGCTAACGGAGCATAGTGTCAAAAGGACACAATGGCACAGACCAGGACCCAGCTTACAGGGCGGTCACGCTCCTCACTGTATTCAAAGGTTCGAGATTCCCATACAATCTAAAAAGATGACCTGAGTCCTGATTACAGGGAGGTTACTGTGCCCAGAGTTCCTTTCCTTTTCCTCCATCTTCTTTTCTCTCCTCTGGGTGTGGCATTCCTGACACTTCTTTCTTCTCCACTTGTGCTTCAAGATGCCTGTAAAGAGAGAGGGAGCACAAGGCGTGTGTAAGTGAGAACCCCTTTGGACAACTCCACTTCCCCGACTCAAACTCAGTGTAAACTACGGATCCAGTGTTCTTTTCCGGATCTGCAGACACCCTGGCTATTTAGGTCCAAGACAGTTCTCGGTGGTCCTCAGATACTTCCACAAGGATATCCCCCTCCTCCCAAGCCACACTCACTGGCTGAGAAAAGTACTGACCCCATTCTCCTCCAAAGTCACAATCTCCAGTTTTCCCCTTGACAACTATTACACCAGGCAGTCTCCATACAAAATCAAAAGGAATGAAATGATGAAGGGCAGTAAGGAATGAATTGACAAGAAATCCTAAATGAATGTGACAAGGTGTACCGCCTGGATTGACTTAGTCGAAAACCGCCACAGGACACCCACCCCCTTTCGGAACTTACCAGCAAAAGCATCTCAGGTCTCCAAAAGTTCAGGAAGTGAGTAGAAAGCAGGAGACTTGGCTGCGGAATTCCAAGCACGTTGCTACCGCTGATCGTAGGACCAGAACTCTGGACACAGTCTCATGGGGGCACCATAAATAGTAGCTGATGAGACATGTACCCTGTTTACAGGGTGCTCATTCACGGCAGCTGGCTGCACTTGGTCTAATGCCAACAGACTAGAAGGCAAAGACTTGATCCCTGATTACAGGGCAGTCGCTCGTGGCAGCCTTTTTGAAGACAGGACAAGGCCAAGAGACCCTAAAGGCCTCGGAGACGCATACCCTAGTTACAGGGTGGTCAAGCTGCCCATGTTACTGAAATGATGCTAGTCCCCCAGATTGCAAAAGCCGGATGCAACCCGTACCCCGATTACAGGGTGGTCGCCGGCATTAGCCAAAGAGCAGAGACCATAACCTGAATTACAGGCTGGTCAAGCTGTCAAAGTTCCAAAGTCCCACTCTCGAGAGACTTGTGACATGTCCCCTGATTACAGGGTTGTCACGCTGACTAGTGGGGCAGAGCACGGCATAAAGCCAAATGAGCAAGTGGGCAGAGACCCGGAGCCTAGTTACAGGGCGGTCACCTTGCTCTGTTTAACAAAGAGCTCAATGCCCCTCCAAAGACAGGGGGAAGTGACTTGCACCCTGATTACAGGGCAGACACACTCACTAGCCAGCTAACAGAGACCCAAACGGCCTTGGAGACGCAAACCCTGGTTACAGGGTGGTCAAGCTGCCCATGTTACTGAAATGATGCTAATCCCCCAGATTGCAAAAGCCGGATGCAACCTGTACCCCGATTACAGGGTGGTCGCCGGCATTAGCCAAAGAGCAGAGACCCTAACCTGAATTACAGGCAGGTCAAGCTGTCAAAGTACCAAAGTCCCACTCTCGAGAGACTTGTGACATGTCCCCTGATTACAGGGTTGTCACGCTGACTAGTGGGGCAGAGCACGGCGTAAAGCCAAATGAGCAAGTGGGCAGAGACCCGGAGCCTAGTTACAGGGCGGTCACCTTGCTCAGTTTAACAAAGAGCTCGATGCCCCTCCAAAGACAGGGGGAGGTGACTTGCACCCTGATTACAGGGCAATCACTCACACTAGCCAGCTAACGGAGCATAGTGTCAAAAGGACACAATGGCACAGACCAGGACCCAGCTTACAGGGCGGTCACGCTCCTCACTGTATTCAAAGGTTCGAGATTCCCATACAATCTAAAAAGATGACCTGAGTCCTGATTACAGGGAGGTTACTGTGCCCAGAGTTCCTTTCCTTTTCCTCCATCTTCTTTTCTCTCCTCTGGGTGTGGCATTCCTGACACTTCTTTCTTCTCCACTTGTGCTTCAAGATGCCTGTAAAGAGAGAGGGAGCACAAGGCGTGTGTAAGTGAGAACCCCTTTGGACAACTCCACTTCCCCGACTCAAACTCAGTGTAAACTACGGATCCAGTGTTCTTTTCCGGATCTGCAGACACCCTGGCTATTTAGGTCCAAGACAGTTCTCGGTGGTCCTCAGATACTTCCACAAGGATATCCCCCTCCTCCCAAGCCACACTCACTGGCTGAGAAAAGTACTGACCCCATTCTCCTCCAAAGTCACAATCTCCAGTTTTCCCCTTGACAACTATTACACCAGGCAGTCTCCATACAAAATCAAAAGGAATGAAATGATGAAGGGCAGTAAGGAATGAATTGACAAGAAATCCTAAATGAATGTGACAAGGTGTACCGCCTGGATTGACTTAGTCGAAAACCGCCACAGGACACCCACCCCCTTTTGGAACTTACCAGCAAAAGCATCTCAGGTCTCCAAAAGTTCAGGAAGTGAGTAGAAAGCAGGAGACTTGGCTGCGGAATTCCAAGCACGTTGCTACCGCTGATCGTAGGACCAGAACTCTGGACACAGTATCATGGGGGCACCATAAATAGTAGCTGATGAGACATGTACCCTGTTTACAGGGTGCTCATTCACGGCAGCTGGCTGCACTTGGTCTAATGCCAACAGACTAGAAGGCAAAGACTTGATCCCTGATTACAGGGCAGTCGCTCGTGGCAGCCTTTTTGAAGACAGGACAAGGCCAAGAGACCCTAAAGGCCTCGGAGACGCATACCCTAGTTACAGGGTGGTCAAGCTGCCCATGTTACTGAAATGATGCTAGTCCCCCAGATTGCAAAAGCCGGATGCAACCCGTACCCCGATTACAGGGTGGTCGCCGGCATTAGCCAAAGAGCAGAGACCATAACCTGAATTACAGGCTGGTCAAGCTGTCAAAGTTCCAAAGTCCCACTCTCGAGAGACTTGTGACATGTCCCCTGATTACAGGGTTGTCACGCTGACTAGTGGGGCAGAGCACGGCATAAAGCCAAATGAGCAAGTGGGCAGAGACCCGGAGCCTAGTTACAGGGCGGTCACCTTGCTCTGTTTAACAAAGAGCTCAATGCCCCTCCAAAGACAGGGGGAAGTGACTTGCACCCTGATTACAGGGCAGACACACTCACTAGCCAGCTAACAGAGACCCAAACGGCCTTGGAGACGCAAACCCTGGTTACAGGGTGGTCAAGCTGCCCATGTTACTGAAATGATGCTAATCCCCAGATTGCAAAAGCCGGATGCAACCCGTAGCCCGATTACAGGGTGGTCGCCGGCATTAGCCAAAGAGCAGAGACCATAACCTGAATTACAGGCTGGTCAAGCTGTCAAAGTACCAAAGTCCCACTCTCGAGAGACTTGTGACATGTCCCCCGATTACAGGGTTGTCACGCTGACTAGTGGGGCAGAGCACGGCGTAAAGCCAAATGAGCAAGTGGGCAGAGACCCGGAGCCTAGTTACAGGGCGGTCACCTTGCTCAGTTTAACAAAGAGCTCGATGCCCCTCCAAAGATAGGGGGAGGTGACTTGCACCCTGATTACAGGGCAATCACTCACACTAGCCAGCTAACGGAGCATAGTGTCAAAAGGACACAATGGCACAGACCAGGACCCAGCTTACAGGGCGGTCACGCTCCTCACTGTATTCAAAGGTTCGAGATTCCCATACAATCTAAAAAGATGACCTGAGTCCTGATTACAGGGAGGTTACTGTGCCCAGAGTTCCTTTCCTTTTCCTCCATCTTCTTTTCTCTCCTCTGGGTGTGGCATTCCTGACACTTCTTTCTTCTCCACTTGTGCTTCAAGATGCCTGTAAAGAGAGAGGGAGCACAAGGCGTGCGTAAGTGAGAACCCTTTTCGACAACTCCACTTCCCCGACTCAAACTCAGTGTAAACTACGGATCCAGTGTTCTTTTCCGGATCTGCAGACACCCTGGCTATTTAGGTCCAAGACAGTTCTCGGTGGTCCTCAGATACTTCCACAAGGATATCCTCCTCCTCCCAAGCCACACTCACTGGCTGAGAAAAGTACTGACCCCATTCTCCTCCAAAGTCACAATCTCCAGTTTTCCCCTTGACAACTATTACACCAGGCAGTCTCCATACAAAATCAAAAGGAATGAAATGATGAAGGGCAGTAAGGAACTAATTGACAAGAATTGCCAAATGAATGTGACAAGGTGTACCGCCTGGATTGACTTAGTCGAAAACCGCCACAGGACACCCACCCCCTTTTGGAACTTACCAGCAAAAGCATCTCAGGTCTCCAAAAGTTCAGGAAGTGAGTAGAAAGCAGGAGACTTGGCTGCGGAATTCCAAGCACGTTGCTACCGCTGATCGTAGGACCAGAACTCTGGACACAGTCTCATGGGGGCACCATAAATAGTAGCTGATGAGACATGTACCCTGTTTACAGGGTGCTCATTCACGGCAGCTGGCTGCACTTGGCCTAATGCCAACAGACTAGAAGGCAAAGACTTGATCCCTGATTACAGGGCAGTCGCTCGTGGCAGCCTTTTTGAAGACAGGACAAGGCCAAGAGACCCTAAAGGCCTCAGAGACGCATACCCTAGTTACAGGGTGGTCAAGCTGCCCATGTTACTGAAATGATGCTAGTCCCCCAGATTGCAAAAGCCGGATGCAACCCGTACCCCGATTACAGGGTGGTCGCCGGCATTAGCCAAAGAGCAGAGACCATAACCTGAATTACAGGCTGGTCAAGCTGTCAAAGTTCCAAAGTCCCACTCTCGAGAGACTTGTGACATGTCCCCTGATTACAGGGTTGTCACGCTGACTAGTGGGGCAGAGCATGGCGTAAAGCCAAATGAGCAAGTGGGCAGAGACCCGGAGCCTAGTTACAGGGCGGTCACCTTGCTCTGTTTAACAAAGAGCTCAATGCCCCTCCAAAGACAGGGGGAAGTGACTTGCACCCTGATTACAGGGCAGACACACTCACTAGCCAGCTAACAGAGACCCAAACGGCCTTGGAGACGCAAACCCTGGTTACAGGGTGGTCAAGCTGCCCATGTTACTGAAATGATGCTAATCCCCCAGATTGCAAAAGCCGGATGCAACCCGTAGCCCGATTACAGGGTGGTCGCCAGCATTAGCCAAAGAGCAGAGACCATAACCTGAATTACAGGCAGGTCAAGCTGTCAAAGTACCAAAGTCCCACTCTCGAGAGACTTGTGACATGTCCCCTGATTACAGGGTTGTCACGCTGACTAGTGGGGCAGAGCACGGCGTAAAGCCAAATGAGCAAGTGGGCAGAGACCCGGAGCCTAGTTACAGGGCGGTCACCTTGCTCAGTTTAACAAAGAGCTCGATGCCCCTCCAAAGATAGGGGGAGGTGACTTGCACCCTGATTACAGGGCAATCACTCACACTAGCCAGCTAACGGAGCATAGTGTCAAAAGGACACAATGGCACAGACCAGGACCCAGCTTACAGGGCGGTCACGCTCCTCACTGTATTCAAAGGTTCGAGATTCCCATACAATCTAAAAAGATGACCTGAGTCCTGATTACAGGGAGGTTACTGTGCCCAGAGTTCCTTTCCTTTTCCTCCATCTTCTTTTCTCTCCTCTGGGTGTGGCATTCCTGACACTTCTTTCTTCTCCACTTGTGCTTCAAGATGCCTGTAAAGAGAGAGGGAGCACAAGGCGTGCGTAAGTGAGAACCCCTTTGGACAACTCCACTTCCCCGACTCAAACTCAGTGTAAACTACGGATCCAGTGTTCTTTTCCGGATCTGCAGACACCCTGGCTATTTAGGTCCAAGACAGTTCTCGGTGGTCCTCAGATACTTCCACAAGGATATCCTCCTCCTCCCAAGCCACACTCACTGGCTGAGAAAAGTACTGACCCCATTCTCCTCCAAAGTCACAATCTCCAGTTTTCCCCTTGACAACTATTACACCAGGCAGTCTCCATACAAAATCAAAAGGAATGAAATGATGAAGGGCAGTAAGGAACTAATTGACAAGAATTGCCAAATGAATGTGACAAGGTGTACCGCCTGGATTGACTTAGTCGAAAACCGCCACAGGACACCCACCCCCTTTTGGAACTTACCAGCAAAAGCATCTCAGGTCTCCAAAAGTTCAGGAAGTGAGTAGAAAGCAGGAGACTTGGCTGCGGAATTCCAAGCACGTTGCTACCGCTGATCGTAGGACCAGAACTCTGGACACAGTCTCATGGGGGCACCATAAATAGTAGCTGATGAGACATGTACCCTGTTTACAGGGTGCTCATTCACGGCAGCTGGCTGCACTTGGCCTAATGCCAACAGACTAGAAGGCAAAGACTTGATCCCTGATTACAGGGCAGTCGCTCGTGGCAGCCTTTTTGAAGACAGGACAAGGCCAAGAGACCCTAAAGGCCTCGGAGACGCATACCCTAGTTACAGGGTGGTCAAGCTGCCCATGTTACTGAAATGATGCTAGTCCCCCAGATTGCAAAAGCCGGATGCAACCCGTACCCCGATTACAGGGTGGTCGCCGGCATTAGCCAAAGAGCAGAGACCATAACCTGAATTACAGGCTGGTCAAGCTGTCAAAGTTCCAAAGTCCCACTCTCGAGAGACTTGTGACATGTCCCCTGATTACAGGGTTGTCACGCTGACTAGTGGGGCAGAGCACGGCGTAAAGCCAAATGAGCAAGTGGGCAGAGACCCGGAGCCTAGTTACAGGGCGGTCACCTTGCTCTGTTTAACAAAGAGCTCAATGCCCCTCCAAAGACAGGGGGAAGTGACTTGCACCCTGATTACAGGGCAGACACACTCACTAGCCAGCTAACAGAGACCCAAACGGCCTTGGAGACGCAAACCCTGGTTACAGGGTGGTCAAGCTGCCCATGTTACTGAAATGATGCTAATCCCCCAGATTGCAAAAGCCGGATGCAACCCGTAGCCCGATTACAGGGTGGTCGCCGGCATTAGCCAAAGAGCAGAGACCATAACCTGAATTACAGGCAGGTCAAGCTGTCAAAGTACCAAAGTCCCACTCTCGAGAGACTTGTGACATGTCCCCTGATTACAGGGTTGTCACGCTGACTAGTGGGGCAGAGCACAGCGTAAAGCCAAATGAGCAAGTGGGCAGAGACCCGGAGCCTAGTTACAGGGCGGTCACCTTGCTCAGTTTAACAAAGAGCTCGATGCCCCTCCAAAGATAGGGGGAGGTGACTTGCACCCTGATTACAGGGCAATCACTCACACTAGCCAGCTAACGGAGCATAGTGTCAAAAGGACACAATGGCACAGACCAGGACCCAGCTTACAGGGCGGTCACGCTCCTCACTGTATTCAAAGGTTCGAGATTCCCATACAATCTAAAAAGATGACCTGAGTCCTGATTACAGGGAGGTTACTGTGCCCAGAGTTCCTTTCCTTTTCCTCCATCTTCTTTTCTCTCCTCTGGGTGTGGCATTCCTGACACTTCTTTCTTCTCCACTTGTGCTTCAAGATGCCTGTAAAGAGAGAGGGAGCACAAGGCGTGCGTAAGTGAGAACCCCTTTGGACAACTCCACTTCCCCGACTCAAACTCAGTGTAAACTACGGATCCAGTGTTCTTTTCCGGATCTGCAGACACCCTGGCTATTTAGGTCCAAGACAGTTCTCGGTGGTCCTCAGATACTTCCACAAGGATATCCCCCTCCTCCCAAGCCACACTCACTGGCTGAGAAAAGTACTGACCCCATTCTCCTCCAAAGTCACAATCTCCAGTTTTCCCCTTGACAACTATTACACCAGGCAGTCTCCATACAAAATCAAAAGGAATGAAATGATGAAGGGCAGTAAGGAACTAATTGACAAGAATTGCCAAATGAATGTGACAAGGTGTACCGCCTGGATTGACTTAGTCGAAAACCGCCACAGGACACCCACCCCCTTTCGGAACTTACCAGCAAAAGCATCTCAGGTCTCCAAAAGTTCAGGAAGTGAGTAGAAAGCAGGAGACTTGGCTGCGGAATTCCAAACACGTTGCTACCGCTGATCGTAGGACCAGAACTCTGGACACAGTCTCATGGGGGCACCATAAATAGTAGCTGATGAGACATGTACCCTGTTTACAGGGTGCTCATTCACGGCAGCTGGCTGCACTTGGCCTAATGCCAACAGACTAGAAGGCAAAGACTTGATCCCTGATTACAGGGCAGTCGCTCGTGGCAGCCTTTTTGAAGACAGGACAAGGCCAAGAGACCCTAAAGGCCTCGGAGACGCATACCCTAGTTACAGGGTGGTCAAGCTGCCCATGTTACTGAAATGATGCTAGTCCCCCAGATTGCAAAAGCCGGATGCAACCCGTACCCCGATTACAGGGTGGTCGCCGGCATTAGCCAAAGAGCAGAGACCATAACCTGAATTACAGGCTGGTCAAGCTGTCAAAGTTCCAAAGTCCCACTCTCGAGAGACTTGTGACATGTCCCCTGATTACAGGGTTGTCACGCTGACTAGTGGGGCAGAGCACGGCGTAAAGCCAAATGAGCAAGTGGGCAGAGACCCGGAGCCTAGTTACAGGGCGGTCACCTTGCTCTGTTTAACAAAGAGCTCAATGCCCCTCCAAAGACAGGGGGAAGTGACTTGCACCCTGATTACAGGGCAGACACACTCACTAGCCAGCTAACAGAGACCCAAACGGCCTTGGAGACGCAAACCCTGGTTACAGGGTGGTCAAGCTGCCCATGTTACTGAAATGATGCTAATCCCCCAGATTGCAAAAGCCGGATGCAACCCGTAGCCCGATTACAGGGTGGTCGCCAGCATTAGCCAAAGAGCAGAGACCATAACCTGAATTACAGGCAGGTCAAGCTGTCAAAGTACCAAAGTCCCACTCTCGAGAGACTTGTGACATGTCCCCTGATTACAGGGTTGTCACGCTGACTAGTGGGGCAGAGCACGGCGTAAAGCCAAATGAGCAAGTGGGCAGAGACCCGGAGCCTAGTTACAGGGCGGTCACCTTGCTCAGTTTAACAAAGAGCTCGATGCCCCTCCAAAGATAGGGGGAGGTGACTTGCACCCTGATTACAGGGCAATCACTCACACTAGCCAGCTAACGGAGCATAGTGTCAAAAGGACACAATGGCACAGACCAGGACCCAGCTTACAGGGCGGTCACGCTCCTCACTGTATTCAAAGGTTCGAGATTCCCATACAATCTAAAAAGATGACCTGAGTCCTGATTACAGGGAGGTTACTGTGCCCAGAGTTCCTTTCCTTTTCCTCCATCTTCTTTTCTCTCCTCTGGGTGTGGCATTCCTGACACTTCTTTCTTCTCCACTTGTGCTTCAAGATGCCTGTAAAGAGAGAGGGAGCACAAGGCGTGCGTAAGTGAGAACCCCTTTGGACAACTCCACTTCCCCGACTCAAACTCAGTGTAAACTACGGATCCAGTGTTCTTTTCCGGATCTGCAGACACCCTGGCTATTTAGGTCCAAGACAGTTCTCGGTGGTCCTCAGATACTTCCACAAGGATATCCTCCTCCTCCCAAGCCACACTCACTGGCTGAGAAAAGTACTGACCCCATTCTCCTCCAAAGTCACAATCTCCAGTTTTCCCCTTGACAACTATTACACCAGGCAGTCTCCATACAAAATCAAAAGGAATGAAATGATGAAGGGCAGTAAGGAACTAATTGACAAGAATTGCCAAATGAATGTGACAAGGTGTACCGCCTGGATTGACTTAGTCGAAAACCGCCACAGGACACCCACCCCCTTTTGGAACTTACCAGCAAAAGCATCTCAGGTCTCCAAAAGTTCAGGAAGTGAGTAGAAAGCAGGAGACTTGGCTGCGGAATTCCAAGCACGTTGCTACCGCTGATCGTAGGACCAGAACTCTGGACACAGTCTCATGGGGGCACCATAAATAGTAGCTGATGAGACATGTACCCTGTTTACAGGGTGCTCATTCACGGCAGCTGGCTGCACTTGGCCTAATGCCAACAGACTAGAAGGCAAAGACTTGATCCCTGATTACAGGGCAGTCGCTCGTGGCAGCCTTTTTGAAGACAGGACAAGGCCAAGAGACCCTAAAGGCCTCGGAGACGCATACCCTAGTTACAGGGTGGTCAAGCTGCCCATGTTACTGAAATGATGCTAGTCCCCCAGATTGCAAAAGCCGGATGCAACCCGTAGCCCGATTACAGGGTGGTCGCCGGCATTAGCCAAAGAGCAGAGACCATAACCTGAATTACAGGCTGGTCAAGCTGTCAAAGTTCCAAAGTCCCACTCTCGAGAGACTTGTGACATGTCCCCTGATTACAGGGTTGTCACGCTGACTAGTGGGGCAGAGCACGGCGTAAAGCCAAATGAGCAAGTGGGCAGAGACCCGGAGCCTAGTTACAGGGCGGTCACCTTGCTCTGTTTAACAAAGAGCTCAATGCCCCTCCAAAGACAGGGGGAAGTGACTTGCACCCTGATTACAGGGCAGACACACTCACTAGCCAGCTAACAGAGACCCAAACGGCCTTGGAGACGCAAACCCTGGTTACAGGGTGGTCAAGCTGCCCATGTTACTGAAATGATGCTAATCCCCCAGATTGCAAAAGCCGGATGCAACCCGTAGCCCGATTACAGGGTGGTCGCCGGCATTAGCCAAAGAGCAGAGACCATAACCTGAATTACAGGCAGGTCAAGCTGTCAAAGTACCAAAGTCCCACTCTCGAGAGACTTGTGACATGTCCCCTGATTACAGGGTTGTCACGCTGACTAGTGGGGCAGAGCACGGCGTAAAGCCAAATGAGCAAGTGGGCAGAGACCCGGAGCCTAGTTACAGGGCGGTCACCTTGCTCAGTTTAACAAAGAGCTCGATGCCCCTCCAAAGATAGGGGGAGGTGACTTGCACCCTGATTACAGGGCAATCACTCACACTAGCCAGCTAACGGAGCATAGTGTCAAAAGGACACAATGGCACAGACCAGGACCCAGCTTACAGGGCGGTCACGCTCCTCACTGTATTCAAAGGTTCGAGATTCCCATACAATCTAAAAAGATGACCTGAGTCCTGATTACAGGGAGGTTACTGTGCTCAGAGTTCCTTTCCTTTTCCTCCATCTTCTTTTCTCTCCTCTGGGTGTGGCATTCCTGACACTTCTTTCTTCTCCACTTGTGCTTCAAGATGCCTGTAAAGAGAGAGGGAGCACAAGGCGTGCGTAAGTGAGAACCCCTTTGGACAACTCCACGTCCCCGACTCAAACTCAGTGTAAACTACGGATCCAGTGTTCTTTTCCGGATCTGCAGACACCCTGGCTATTTAGGTCCAAGACAGTTCTCGGTGGTCCTCAGATACTTCCACAAGGATATCCCCCTCCTCCCAAGCCACACTCACTGGCTGAGAAAAGTACTGACCCCATTCTCCTCCAAAGTCACAATCTCCAGTTTTCCCCTTGACAACTATTACACCAGGCAGTCTCCATACAAAATCAAAAGGAATGAAATGATGAAGGGCAGTAAGGAATGAATTGACAAGAAATCCTAAATGAATGTGACAAGGTGTACCGCCTGGATTGACTTAGTCGAAAACCGCCACAGGACACCCACCCCCTTTCGGAACTTACCAGCAAAAGCATCTCAGGTCTCCAAAAGTTCAGGAAGTGAGTAGAAAGCAGGAGACTTGGCTGCGGAATTCCAAGCACGTTGCTACCGCTGATCGTAGGACCAGAACTCTGGACACAGTCTCATGGGGGCACCATAAATAGTAGCTGATGAGACATGTACCCTGTTTACAGGGTGCTCATTCACGGCAGCTGGCTGCACTTGGTCTAATGCCAACAGACTAGAAGGCAAAGACTTGATCCCTGATTACAGGGCAGTCGCTCGTGGCAGCCTTTTTGAAGACAGGACAAGGCCAAGAGACCCTAAAGGCCTCGGAGACGCATACCCTAGTTACAGGGTGGTCAAGCTGCCCATGTTACTGAAATGATGCTAGTCCCCCAGATTGCAAAAGCCGGATGCAACCCGTACCCCGATTACAGGGTGGTCGCCGGCATTAGCCAAAGAGCAGAGACCATAACCTGAATTACAGGCTGGTCAAGCTGTCAAAGTTCCAAAGTCCCACTCTCGAGAGACTTGTGACATGTCCCCTGATTACAGGGTTGTCACGCTGACTAGTGGGGCAGAGCACGGCATAAAGCCAAATGAGCAAGTGGGCAGAGACCCGGAGCCTAGTTACAGGGCGGTCACCTTGCTCTGTTTAACAAAGAGCTCAATGCCCCTCCAAAGACAGGGGGAAGTGACTTGCACCCTGATTACAGGGCAGACACACTCACTAGCCAGCTAACAGAGACCCAAACGGCCTTGGAGACGCAAACCCTGGTTACAGGGTGGTCAAGCTGCCCATGTTACTGAAATGATGCTAATCCCCCAGATTGCAAAAGCCGGATGCAACCTGTACCCCGATTACAGGGTGGTCGCCGGCATTAGCCAAAGAGCAGAGACCCTAACCTGAATTACAGGCAGGTCAAGCTGTCAAAGTACCAAAGTCCCACTCTCGAGAGACTTGTGACATGTCCCCTGATTACAGGGTTGTCACGCTGACTAGTGGGGCAGAGCACGGCGTAAAGCCAAATGAGCAAGTGGGCAGAGACCCGGAGCCTAGTTACAGGGCGGTCACCTTGCTCAGTTTAACAAAGAGCTCGATGCCCCTCCAAAGACAGGGGGAGGTGACTTGCACCCTGATTACAGGGCAATCACTCACACTAGCCAGCTAACGGAGCATAGTGTCAAAAGGACACAATGGCACAGACCAGGACCCAGCTTACAGGGCGGTCACGCTCCTCACTGTATTCAAAGGTTCGAGATTCCCATACAATCTAAAAAGATGACCTGAGTCCTGATTACAGGGAGGTTACTGTGCCCAGAGTTCCTTTCCTTTTCCTCCATCTTCTTTTCTCTCCTCTGGGTGTGGCATTCCTGACACTTCTTTCTTCTCCACTTGTGCTTCAAGATGCCTGTAAAGAGAGAGGGAGCACAAGGCGTGTGTAAGTGAGAACCCCTTTGGACAACTCCACTTCCCCGACTCAAACTCAGTGTAAACTACGGATCCAGTGTTCTTTT
Source organism: Sternotherus odoratus (assembly GCA_032164245.1). Classification (NCBI taxonomy): domain Eukaryota; kingdom Metazoa; phylum Chordata; order Testudines; family Kinosternidae; genus Sternotherus; species Sternotherus odoratus. Next base: position 36,925,579 of record JAVMKO010000004.1, read on the forward strand.
CCGGATCTGCAGACACCCTGGCTATTTAGGTCCAAGACAGTTCTCGGTGGTCCTCAGATACTTCCACAAGGATATCCCCCTCCTCCCAAGCCACACTCACTGGCTGAGAAAAGTACTGACCCCATTCTCCTCCAAAGTCACAATCTCCAGTTTTCCCCTTGACAACTATTACACCAGGCAGTCTCCATACAAAATCAAAAGGAATGAAATGATGAAGGGCAGTAAGGAATGAATTGACAAGAAATCCTAAATGAATGTGACAAGGTGTACCGCCTGGATTGACTTAGTCGAAAACCGCCACAGGACACCCACCCCCTTTCGGAACTTACCAGCAAAAGCATCTCAGGTCTCCAAACGTTCAGGAAGTGAGTAGAAAGCAGGAGACTTGGCTGCGGAATTCCAAGCACGTTGCTACCGCTGATCGTAGGACCAGAACTCTGGACACAGTCTCATGGGGGCACCATAAATAGTAGCTGATGAGACATGTACCCTGTTTACAGGGTGCTCATTCACGGCAGCTGGCTGCACTTGGTCTAATGCCAACAGACTAGAAGGCAAAGACTTGATCCCTGATTACAGGGCAGTCGCTCGTGGCAGCCTTTTTGAAGACAGGACAAGGCCAAGAGACCCTAAAGGCCTCGGAGACGCATACCCTAGTTACAGGGTGGTCAAGCTGCCCATGTTACTGAAATGATGCTAGTCCCCCAGATTGCAAAAGCCGGATGCAACCCGTACCCCGATTACAGGGTGGTCGCCGGCATTAGCCAAAGAGCAGAGACCATAACCTGAATTACAGGCTGGTCAAGCTGTCAAAGTTCCAAAGTCCCACTCTCGAGAGACTTGTGACATGTCCCCTGATTACAGGGTTGTCACGCTGACTAGTGGGGCAGAGCACGGCGTAAAGCCAAATGAGCAAGTGGGCAGAGACCCGGAGCCTAGTTACAGGGCGGTCACCTTGCTCTGTTTAACAAAGAGCTCAATGCCCCTCCAAAGACAGGGGGAAGTGACTTGCACCCTGATTACAGGGCAGACACACTCACTAGCCAGCTAACAGAGACCCAAACGGCCTTGGAGACGCAAACCCTGGTTACAGGGTGGTCAAGCTGCCCATGTTACTGAAATGATGCTAATCCCCCAGATTGCAAAAGCCGGATGCAACCCGTAGCCCGATTACAGGGTGGTCGCCGGCATTAGCCAAAGAGCAGAGACCATAACCTGAATTACAGGCAGGTCAAGCTGTCAAAGTACCAAAGTCCCACTCTCGAGAGACTTGTGACATGTCCCCTGATTACAGGGTTGTCACGCTGACTAGTGGGGCAGAGCACGGCGTAAAGCCAAATGAGCAAGTGGGCAGAGACCCGGAGCCTAGTTACAGGGCGGTCACCTTGCTCAGTTTAACAAAGAGCTCGATGCCCCTCCAAAGATAGGGGGAGGTGACTTGCACCCTGATTACAGGGCAATCACTCACACTAGCCAGCTAACGGAGCATAGTGTCAAAAGGACACAATGGCACAGACCAGGACCCAGCTTACAGGGCGGTCACGCTCCTCACTGTATTCAAAGGTTCGAGATTCCCATACAATCTAAAAAGATGACCTGAGTCCTGATTACAGGGAGGTTACTGTGCCCAGAGTTCCTTTCCTTTTCCTCCATCTTCTTTTCTCTCCTCTGGGTGTGGCATTCCTGACACTTCTTTCTTCTCCACTTGTGCTTCAAGATGCCTGTAAAGAGAGAGGGAGCACAAGGCGTGCGTAAGTGAGAACCCCTTTGGACAACTCCACTTCCCCGACTCAAACTCAGTGTAAACTACGGATCCAGTGTTCTTTTCCGGATCTGCAGACACCCTGGCTATTTAGGTCCAAGACAGTTCTCGGTGGTCCTCAGATACTTCCACAAGGATATCCTCCTCCTCCCAAGCCACACTCACTGGCTGAGAAAAGTACTGACCCCATTCTCCTCCAAAGTCACAATCTCCAGTTTTCCCCTTGACAACTATTACACCAGGCAGTCTCCATACAAAATCAAAAGGAATGAAATGATGAAGGGCAGTAAGGAACTAATTGACAAGAATTGCCAAATGAATGTGACAAGGTGTACCGCCTGGATTGACTTAGTCGAAAACCGCCACAGGACACCCACCCCCTTTTGGAACTTACCAGCAAAAGCATCTCAGGTCTCCAAAAGTTCAGGAAGTGAGTAGAAAGCAGGAGACTTGGCTGCGGAATTCCAAGCACGTTGCTACCGCTGATCGTAGGACCAGAACTCTGGACACAGTCTCATGGGGGCACCATAAATAGTAGCTGATGAGACATGTACCCTGTTTACAGGGTGCTCATTCACGGCAGCTGGCTGCACTTGGCCTAATGCCAACAGACTAGAAGGCAAAGACTTGATCCCTGATTACAGGGCAGTCGCTCGTGGCAGCCTTTTTGAAGACAGGACAAGGCCAAGAGACCCTAAAGGCCTCGGAGACGCATACCCTAGTTACAGGGTGGTCAAGCTGCCCATGTTACTGAAATGATGCTAGTCCCCCAGATTGCAAAAGCCGGATGCAACCCGTAGCCCGATTACAGGGTGGTCGCCGGCATTAGCCAAAGAGCAGAGACCATAACCTGAATTACAGGCTGGTCAAGCTGTCAAAGTTCCAAAGTCCCACTCTCGAGAGACTTGTGACATGTCCCCTGATTACAGGGTTGTCACGCTGACTAGTGGGGCAGAGCACGGCGTAAAGCCAAATGAGCAAGTGGGCAGAGACCCGGAGCCTAGTTACAGGGCGGTCACCTTGCTCTGTTTAACAAAGAGCTCAATGCCCCTCCAAAGACAGGGGGAAGTGACTTGCACCCTGATTACAGGGCAGACACACTCACTAGCCAGCTAACAGAGACCCAAACGGCCTTGGAGACGCAAACCCTGGTTACAGGGTGGTCAAGCTGCCCATGTTACTGAAATGATGCTAATCCCCCAGATTGCAAAAGCCGGATGCAACCCGTAGCCCGATTACAGGGTGGTCGCCGGCATTAGCCAAAGAGCAGAGACCATAACCTGAATTACAGGCAGGTCAAGCTGTCAAAGTACCAAAGTCCCACTCTCGAGAGACTTGTGACATGTCCCCTGATTACAGGGTTGTCACGCTGACTAGTGGGGCAGAGCACGGCGTAAAGCCAAATGAGCAAGTGGGCAGAGACCCGGAGCCTAGTTACAGGGCGGTCACCTTGCTCAGTTTAACAAAGAGCTCGATGCCCCTCCAAAGATAGGGGGAGGTGACTTGCACCCTGATTACAGGGCAATCACTCACACTAGCCAGCTAACGGAGCATAGTGTCAAAAGGACACAATGGCACAGACCAGGACCCAGCTTACAGGGCGGTCACGCTCCTCACTGTATTCAAAGGTTCGAGATTCCCATACAATCTAAAAAGATGACCTGAGTCCTGATTACAGGGAGGTTACTGTGCCCAGAGTTCCTTTCCTTTTCCTCCATCTTCTTTTCTCTCCTCTGGGTGTGGCATTCCTGACACTTCTTTCTTCTCCACTTGTGCTTCAAGATGCCTGTAAAGAGAGAGGGAGCACAAGGCGTGCGTAAGTGAGAACCCCTTTGGACAACTCCACGTCCCCGACTCAAACTCAGTGTAAACTACGGATCCAGTGTTCTTTTCCGGATCTGCAGACACCCTGGCTATTTAGGTCCAAGACAGTTCTCGGTGGTCCTCAGATACTTCCACAAGGATATCCCCCTCCTCCCAAGCCACACTCACTGGCTGAGAAAAGTACTGACCCCATTTTCCTCCAAAGTCACAATCTCCAGTTTTCCCCTTGACAACTATTACACCAGGCAGTCTCCATACAAAATCAAAAGGAATGAAATGATGAAGGGCAGTAAGGAATTAATTGACAAGAATTGCCAAATGAATGTGACAAGGTGTACCGCCTGGATTGACTTAGTCGAAAACCGCCACAGGACACCCACCCCCTTTCGGAACTTACCAGCAAAAGCATCTCAGGTCTCCAAAAGTTCAGGAAGTGAGTAGAAAGCAGGAGACTTGGCTGCGGAATTCCAAGCACGTTGCTACCGCTGATCGTAGGACCAGAACTCTGGACACAGTCTCATGGGGGCACCATAAATAGTAGCTGATGAGACATGTACCCTGTTTACAGGGTGCTCATTCACGGCAGCTGGCTGCACTTGGCCTAATGCCAACAGACTAGAGGGCAAAGACTTGATCCCTGATTACAGGGCAGTCGCTCGTGGCAGCCTTTTTGAAGACAGGACAAGGCCAAGAGACCCTAAAGGCCTCGGAGACGCATACCCTAGTTACAGGGTGATCAAGCTGCCCATGTTACTGAAATGATGCTAATCCCCCAGATTGCAAAAGCCGGATGCAACCCGTAGCCCGATTACAGGGTGGTCGCCGGCATTAGCCAAAGAGCAGAGACCATAACCTGAATTACAGGCTGGTCAAGCTGTCAAAGTTCCAAAGTCCCACTCTCGAGAGACTTGTGACATGTCCCCTGATTACAGGGTTGTCACGCTGACTAGTGGGGCAGAGCACGGCGTAAAGCCAAATGAGCAAGTGGGCAGAGACCCGGAGCCTAGTTACAGGGCGGTCACCTTGCTCTGTTTAACAAAGAGCTCAATGCCCCTCCAAAGATAGGGGGAGGTGACTTGCACCCTGATTACAGGGCAGACACACTCACTAGCCAGCTAACAGAGACCCAAACGGCCTTGGAGATGCAAACTCTGGTTACAGGGTGGTCAAGCTGCCCATGTTACTGAAATGATGCTAATCCCCCAGATTGCAAAAGCCGGATGCAACCCGTAGCCCGATTACAGGGTGGTCGCCGGCATTAGCCAAAGAGCAGAGACCATAACCTGAATTACAGGCAGGTCAAGCTGTCAAAGTACCAAAGTCCCACTCTCGAGAGACTTGTGACATGTCCCCTGATTACAGGGTTGTCACGCTGACTAGTGGGGCAGAGCACGGCGTAAAGCCAAATGAGCAAGTGGGCAGAGACCCAGAGCCTGGTTACAGGGCGGTCACCTTGCTCAGTTTAACAAAGAGCTCGATGCCCCTCCAAAGATAGGGGGAAGTGACTTTCACCCTGATTACAGGGCAGACACGCTCACTAGCCAGCTAACACAGACCCAACGGCCTCGGAGACGCAAACCCTGATTTCAGGATTGTCACCCTGATTCATGGGGCAGAGCACAGCTTTATGCCAAATGAGTAAGTGGGCAGAGACTCGGACCCTAGTTACAGGGTGGTCACATTGTCGAAATACTAGGAGATGCTCTACTTCCTTTGACCTAAATCACCCTCATTATAGTCAGTCATTTCCATCAGCCCATTAAAAGGAACTCAACCTGAACAAAGTTGAAGTAGAGAGATACTCTCCTATGCACGAAAAGATTATATCTGGGCTCTTAGTCTTCTCTTTTTTTGGGGGGGAAGGTAAATATATTAATACATTTTCAGCTCTTTTTCCAATTCTGAGGAGTGTAAATAAAAAGCACTGCAGCGATTTAACTTAAAGAACTCAAAATAAACAAATTAAGAAATAACGATCTTCACACCCATTGGTATCACATTCTCTACCATACACATACATACAAATTAAAGGGGTACTTCCCAGAACAGAAAGAGAGCTTATTGCAATAGGTCACTTGACCCTCAGTATTAAACTTGACCAGTCTTCCTCCCCTCCAAAAAGAAAGGCAAAAGCCATAAGACCTGGACCCTGCTTACAGGGCGGTCATACCATTCGAGGGATTAAAAGGCTCAAGTTCCCCATACAGTGTAATTAGATGTCTGGAGGCCTGATTAGAAACAGGTTACTGTGCCCAGAGTCCCTTTCCTGTGCCTCCATATTCAATGACTTGTCTTCTTTCTACCCTTTTGCTTGACATTCCTGTCTTGTCCACATTCGCTTGACATTCTTCTTGTCCACGGGTGCGTCAAGCTGCCTGAAACAAAAAGAGAGAGCACAAAGGCATGTGTTAGTCAGATGCCCTTACAACAACTCCACATATCTCAGATGAGGATTTTCTCCTCTGAGTGAGAAAAGTACCAAATCTTTTGCGCTGAGCTCCTTCTCCTGCATCGCCTCAGCCATTCCCACTGAGGCTCTGAACCACCCCTTAAGAATCACCTCCGCATTTCCCACCCAGCCTCTGCCCCTTCAGAGTCACCTCAGCATTTTCCATCCAGGCTCCGTCCCTTCACAGTCACCTCAGCCATTCCCTCCCAAACTCTGACACACACACCCCACCCCTCAGAGTCACCTCAGCATTTCCCGCCCAGGTTCCAACGCCCGCCCCCTCCTCCCCAGTTCAGAGTTACCTCAGCATTTCCCACCCAAACTTGACATCCCCCACTTTTCAGTCACCTCAGCATTTCCCGCCCAAACTTGACATCCCCCACTCTTCAGTCACCTCAGCATTTCCCGCCCAAACTTGACATCCCTCACTCTTCAGTCACCTCAGCATTTCCCGCCCAAACTTGACATCCCCCACTCTTCAGAGTCACCTCAGCATTTCCCACCCAGACTCCGACGCTCCTCCCCCGCGCCCCGGTTTAGAGTCACATCAGCTTTTCCTGCCCAAACTTGACATCCCCCACTCTTCAGTCACCTCAGCCTTTCCCGCCCAAACTCTGACACTCCCCCCACCCTTCAGAGTCACCTCAGCATTTCCCGAATAGGCTCTGATACCCCCCCTGCTTAGAGTCACCTCAGACTTTCTTGCCCAAACTCTGACATCCCTCACTCTTCAGTCACGTCAGCCTTTCCTGCCCAAACTTGACATCCCTCACTCTTCAGAGTCACCTCAACATTTCCCACCCAGGCTCCAACCCCCATCCCCCGCTTCAGAGTCACATCAGCATTTCCCGCCCAATCTCTGATACACACCCGGTTCAGAGTCACCTCAGCCTTTCTTACCCAAACCTGACATCCCCCACCCTTCAGAGTCACCTCAGCTTTTCCCGCACAGGCTCTGAGACACCCCCAGTTTAGAGTCACCTCAGCTTTTCCCACCCAAACTTGACATCCCCCACCCTTCAAAGTCACCACAGCTTTTCCCGCTCAGACTGCGACGCTCTCCATCCCCCCCCACACACCCCGGTTCAGAGTCACCTCAGCCTTTCCCTCCCAGGCTCTGACATACACACACCCCTTCAGAGTCACTTCAGCAGTTCCTGCCCAGGCTCCAATGCCCCTCCCCAACCGCCACCGGTTCAGATTCACCTCAGCATTTCCCACCCAGGCTCTGACACACCCCCAGTTCAGAATCACCTCAGCCTTTCCCGCCCAAACTTGACATCCCCCACCCTCCAGAGTCACCTCAGCTTTTCCCGCCCAGGCTCTGACACCCCTCCCCCCCCAGTTCAGAGTCACCTCAGCATTTCCCGCCCAAACTCTCACACTCCCCAGGCTTCAGAGTCACCTCAGCTTTTCCTGCCCAGGCTCAGACCATCCCATCCCCCGAATCCCGCATTCAGCATCACCACAGAATTTCCTGGCCAGGCTCTAACACCCCCCTTCCCTCTCCGCTTCACAGTCACATCAGCTTTTCCCACCTAGGCTCCAACCCTCCCCTCCCCTTCAGAGTCACCTCAGCTTTTCCCACCCAGTCTCCAACCCCTGCCCCTCGCTTAAGAATCATCTCAGCTATTCCAGCCCAGTTTCTGAACCCCTTCCCTGGTGTCACATCACCCTTTCCCTCCCAGAAGCCGAGCTGCTCCTCTGGGATCACCTCAGCCTTTCCCGCCCAGACGCAGAGCCCATTCCTCTGGCGTCACCTCAGGCTTTTCCGCCCAGGCACCGAGCTCTTACTCTGGTGTCACCTCAGCCTTTCCCACTGTGACGGTAACAGGTGATGCTGGGATGTAACCTGAGCCCAGCCAGGTGATGGGACGCTGGATGTCTGTGTGTTTCTAACAAAGGCTTGGGGGGAGGGGGCAGGAAGGAGGCAGGGAAACAGTTTGGCTGGGCTTTGGTTCAGGATAGGAGGGAGAAAGAAGACTGGGAACAAGGCCGGGAGCCCCCCAAACCCTGGGCCTCATCTCCCGGCCCCCCAGAAGGGCCTGACTGAGGGGTCCTGTCTAGACTAGGAAGCTCTGAGTTGGATGGTGTTCCTGTCATCTCAATAAACCTTCTAATCTACTGGCTGGCTGAGAGTCTCTGTGAATCCCAGGAAGCGGGGGTGCAGGGACCGGACTCCCCACACTCCATGACACCCACCCAGGTGCCGAGCCCATTCCTCTAGCATCACTTCAGCACTTCCCTCTACCTCATTTGATCTACCTCAGACCTTTCCCACCTCAGCCCAAGCCCCAAACACCAACTCGTGCCATCTCATCTCTTTGCCCAGCCTGGTGCCTCAAATCACGTTCATCATCCCTTTGTGCAATGTCAACATTTCCCCTCTGAACTTGAAAACAAGGTTACTTACCTGTAACTGTTGTTCTTCGAGATGTGTTGCTCACATCCATTCCATGTAGGTTGTGCACGCGCCGCGGGCACAGTTGCCGGGAAGATTTTTACCCTAGCTACAGGCTGGGTCGGTAGGGAGCCCCCTGGAGTGGCGCCTCCATGGCGCTGTATAAGTACCCCTGTGACCCAGCCCCACCCTCAGTTCCTTCTTGCCGGCTAATCCGACAGTGGGGAAGGAGGGCGGGTTTGGAGCCAGTTCCAAGCGCTCCACCTCAAAGTTCTCCATCTGTAAGTTAGAACTCGGTATGGGTGTGTCTTGGCACCTGGATCTCGGGTTGGGGAGGGCTGACCATTCCCTCTGGGGAAATCTCCGGTCCTCCATCCCCTTCCTGCATTTCCATCATGGAGCTGCATGTCTGGGTATGTCTTTTCTGTGGTGTGTCACTTTAGGAAGACTGGTAGCTCCAGGGCTTCGGTGCCCAACTGTAACCCCGTGCACAGGGCTGCCCCACTCTAGCCTAACTATTTTGTTGCCACAAAGCAAGAAAAAAAAACCTGCTTGTTGGACTCCCTGGCTTTGCAGGCAGAACCCTTTGCATTCCTGTTCCCCCTCACGCAGAAAAAAAGAAAGGAAAAGGAAAGAAAAGAAAATGAAACTCCCTGGCTTTGCAGGTTGCCAAAAGGAGAAATTTGTTCTTTTAAAATCCAGAGGTCTGTGCCTCTGGTTCAGAACGATCCCACTGCCCTACCACCATGTCAAGGATGATTCCCCATTCTGGCAGTTTGAGTGCAGAAGGTGCGGGGCCCCACAAGGTCTCTAAAAATTAATACTTGCCACTCCAGGCTTGTATTAAACTCCCAAGGTTACAGCTTTTTTCTGACTTTGGATTGGTAGATGTTGCCACCGCCCAAGTGCAGAACACCTTTGAGAGCCCAGGAGGCAGGGAGAGCTTTGTGCATGGGGTTGGACTAGACTAGATGACCTCTTGAGGTCTCTTCCAACCCTGATAATCTATGATTCTAAGGTGCACTTTGAATGCCTTCCTGTGGGATACCCTCATGCCGTTTCATCTTCCTCCAGGGAAGAGCTGAGAAACGGAAGAAAAAAATAATAGAAATCAGCTGTTGCCTCTAACTAACTAAAAACAAATGCACAAACTTCTTAAGACACAAAAATACAATCCCGTTCCTAAAAAAAGGTAAATTGTATTGAAAAAAAAAAGGAAAAAGAAAAATACATCTGAAAACTTAGGCTACTGCTAGATTTTAAAACAGCTACTAAAAGGATTAAGCATCAAGTCTAGATTTAAGGTTACACACAAAACAAAAGCACCCGGGGTTAGCACAGGTAAGTCCACAAGCCATAAAGAAATAAAAAGAGAAAAACCTAATTGCGCCTTTCTAGACACTTCTTGATCTACTTACACATCTGGGGTTTCAAATGAGTAGTTTCTAGGTATGATACTGATGATTTTCATACCTGGCCCCAAGATCCTTACAGCATAGCTCAGGGGTGGGCACACATTTTGGCCTGAGGGCCACTTTGGGGTTCTGAAAGTATATGGAAGGTGGAATAGTGTATTAAATTACTCCCCCGTCCTGGTACTCTGAGCAGCACACTAAAGGAGTGGGAAGCAGGGACTTGGATAAGGGGCAGGGTATCCTGAGGGGCAGTCAGGTGACAGGAAGCAGGGAGCAGTTGGATAGGCATGGAAGTCCTGGGGGGGTGATTAGGGGTAAGATTGTCCCGGGAGGAGGCAGTCGGGAAAAGGAGAAGGGGGGGTTGGATGGGTTGGGGCTTCTGAGGGGGGCAGGAAGTGGGAGGGAGAAAATATTGGGTACGGACCAGGCTGTTTGGGGAGGCACAGCCTTCCCTACCCGGGTGTAGTGTATTAAATTGCTCCCTGTAGGAATGTGCTACTTATGGTGTACTACTTACGGATACCAGTCTTGGTACTCCATAAGGGCATGGTTACACTTGAAATTTCAAAGCGCTGCCGTGGGAACACTCCCGCAGCAGCGCTTTGAAGTGCAAGTGTGGTAATCCACCTCCACAAGAGAATTAGGGCATGTCTTCACTATGACTTAACGTCAACTTTAACGACGTTAAGTCGAATTAAACGTGTACCTGTCTTCACATACATGCCATTAAAGTCGATTTAAAGGGCCTTCAAAATCGACTTTATAACTCCTGCCTGATGAGAGAAGTAGCGCTAAAATCGACATTTCAAGGTGGGCTAGTGGGGACGCAACTGACATTACTAGCCTCCAGAGGTTGTCCCACAATGCTCCATTCTGACTGCTCTGGACTGCCTCATTGCTCCACTGTGACCGCTCTGGACAGCACTCTCAACTCGCTGCTCTGGCCAGGTAGACAGGAAAAGACCCGGGAACATTTGAATAGCATTTCCTGTTTGGTCAGCGTGGCCAGCTCACCTGCACAGCTCAGTCGCCATTCAGAGAAATCAGCAGCACAAGCCGCCATGCAGAGTTCAGCATCACAAGACTCCATGCAGAGCTCAGCTGCCCTGGAGACCAGCCAGAGGAGAAGAGCTCCAGCGTGGTCCACTAATGAGGTGTTGGATCTCATCGCTATCTGGGGACAGGAATCCATGATGTTGGAACTCCGCAACAACAAACGGAATGGCAACACGTTTGCCAGGGTCTCCAAGGCCATGCTGGAAAGGGGCCACAACAGGGACGCCACACAGTGCCGCGTAAAAATTAAGGAGCTGAGGCAAGCGTTCCAGAAAGCCAAGGAGGCAAACAGACGATCAGGGGGCACGCCGCAGACATGCCGGTTCTACAATGAACTAAATCAGATAATGGGGGGCGCCCCCACCACCATCGCACCGGTCTGCGTGGACTCCACCGATGGGATAATCGACAGGGACGAGACTGATTCTGATGAGGACAACAATGAGGAGGAGGGAAATTTCACGGAGCAGCAGGAGGCCAGCGGAGAAACCGTGTTACCAGACAGCCAGGAGCCGTTTATCACCCTGCAGCCAGCACCCTCCCAAGCCTCCCAGGGGGGTAAGTGTTTCTTTTTAAGGGATTACATGATGCATGATTTTTAAAGGAAGCATTTATTAATGGTTAACTTGCCCTAAGGACTTAGCGTGCTTTCATTGCTGGTCAGTTTCTACTCAAAGAGTCTGTCAATATACTCCGGGATTGACCCGAAGTCCTCCATGGACATTTCAATGAAGCTATCCAGGAGGTAGTGATGAATCTTCCGCACCAGATTTCTGGGGAGAGCCACCTTATGTGGTCCCCCGTGATAGGAGACCATCCCACGGCACAAAATCATTGAGCAGGCTAGCATTGCGGCGAATGGACCAGGACTTTGCATGGAGGCAAGGAGCATGCGCTCTCTATCTCTCGGAGAATTTCTAAGCAAAGTGATGTCATTCATGGTTGCCTGTTTGAAATACGGACTGCAATTAGTAGGGAGATAAAGATTCCCAGCTGCAAAGTACTCTTTTCTGCTGAAGACCGACCAACCCCCCCCCCCCAAAACGCTCACCCGCCCCCCCTCCCCGCCAGCCCGTAGCGGTAGCTAGCAGGGAATCTGAGCAGTCTGCAAGCGGTTGCTTCCGCTTCAGATCCAACACGCACCCAACCCCCCCCCCCAGCCCAAAGCGGTAGCTAGCGGGGAATTTGAAGAGTCATTTTGCAAGCGTTTGCCTCCACAGAAGAGCCCCAGCCAGCCCTTAGCGAGAGATTTTTGGGCTTTGTTTTGCAGTTTGCAGTTCAGTGGGAGCCACGCGGTGGGGGGAAGGGGTTGGGGTTACTCTACAATATGCAAGTGCTGCTTTTAACTTACCATGGCCGGTTGCATGGTGATTTCAGAAGCCGTGTTGGGCTGAGGCACGCATATGTGTCTGAGATGTTGTGACTTTTCTGTGAGCTATTCAGTCACTTTTAGGTGTAGAACATGACCTTGTACAGAAATCATATCAGGCCTCTGAATACTGAGGTTGCCAACGGCATAGTACTCCCACTGTGTACCGTCCGAGACTGCATCTGTCTCATAACCTTGAATGTATCTGTCTCATAACTTTCAAACTTTCTTTGCCCACATTCGCCCACAGATGAACAATTATCTCAGAATCCCTTGTCCTCCCGCCATGCATCGCAGATATGAAAGTGTAAAAAGAAAACGGGAATGCGCGATGATATGTTCACTGAACTACTGGAGAACTCGTGTGCTGAGGCAGCCCGCCAGATGGAATGGAGGGAAAGAGCGCTACAGTCAAGACAGGAATCAGCGCTACAGTCAAGGCAGGCAGCAGAAAAGAGGGAAGAAATGTGGCTGCAGGGACAGGACCGCGAAGAAAGACGCATGGATGCTTTGCTCCGTATAATGGAGGACCAAATCAACATGCTGCGCTCTCTGGTGGAGCTGGGCAAAGATCACCTCTGCAGCCCCTGTGTAACCACCTCCCCAACTCCCATAGCTTCCCCACCCAAACACGGGGTGAGAACCCAGGGGGGCAAGCTCCGTGGACCGACCCACTCCACCCCACAAGCCAGCACAAGCAGCAGCAGGCTGAGCTTCTCTGAAAACTTTTAAAAGCTGCTGTGTCTTGGCCCCCCCTCCTCTCCCCCCTCCCCCCCTCCTCTGTCCACTCCTCCCCCAGTGCGACTGCTGGTTTCCCTCCTCACCCACCCCTTCCAGACTACCATGACAGTGATCCCCTGTATTTGTATTTCTGATGATTTTTAAAACAGTGAATTTATTTCCTCTGCAAGCATGGGGAGGGGGGAGGGAAAGAGGGTGCAAGGACAGCAGGCTTAGAGCAGAGCAAGGGAGCAGGTTCTCAAACGCCATGTCGGGCACTCATAAAACTGTCTTTCAAGGCATCCCTGAGGCGCAGCACACCCTGGTGCGCTCTTCTACTTTCCCTGCTGTCTGGCTGCTGGTAAGTAGCAGACAGTAAATTTGCCTCTGCCTCCCAGCCCACCATAAACGTTTCCCCCTTGCTCTCACAGACATTGTGGAGCACAGAGCAAGCAGCAATAACAATGGGGATATTTCTCTCGCTGATGTCTGAGCGAATCAGTCTGCAGCCTCAGAGTTCTCTGTCCCCGTCAGGCGGGCGGTTGCAGCTTCTCTCCCCTGCTGGGCAGCGGGGAGAGAATCTGCAGCCCCTCGCCTGCCCGGAATGGAACCCCGCTACAACCTGACCCCGCATTTAGTGCGATGGGTTTTTTTGGCTCCCATCCCTCACGTTATAGCGGGGTTCCACTGTGTGTGTGTGTATATATATCTATATATAGATATATATATAGCTGTCGATTAGTTGCAGTTAAATCATGTGATTAACTCAAAACAATTAATTGAAAAATTAATGTTCTGTGACACCTGTTTGCAACCTTGATCTTCACAGTTCAGACTATACAGGCATAAGAAAACATGTCAGATGCCATGACATCAACATCGGATACGACAGAGAAGTCATATACACTGGCCATGAATGGAAGAATACCAGAGAATGTAAACAAATCTCCAAGACAACAGAGCTTTAAAACTATGTATCACATTTTAATTCAGTTGAACTCTGGGTGTTCTGGGAGTTACCTTGTAGGCATTACCTCAGGAGCAAACATTTGAAATCCAAGTATAGAGCCAATACTTATAACTTCACATATAAAAATGATACATGCATACATACAGCATAATCATAACCAGCAAATCATAACCTTTTCATAGACACTTCACTTGACAACCTTTGTGCAAGATTTGCTGCAAATATATTACAGTGGTTGAAATTATGATCTATATGGTGTGACAGATCGCCTTCTCACCCCTCTCAGGAAAAGGCAGGAAAACCCTTCTTTGCTTCAAACAGTGCTCTTTATTCACAGTGCAGGACCCCACCACCAATATATACAGCTTTGTACAATACAGTCTTCAACTCTATATAGTTCAGCTCTGCATACAACTCTACAGTTCCAACCACACAGCTCTGAATAGCTCAAACCACCACCTCACTCTATACCATCCCCACCACACTGGGCTTGCTTCCTGGCAGGCCTTTTATCCCCCTGAGGAGGCTGCCAGGTGCCACTCATCCCTGTTGATTGCCCTGCAAGCCAGGTGGCTAATTAGCCTTTCTGCAAGGGAGGTTTGTAGGCTTCTGCTCCCTCTTAAAGGGCCGGCCGGGCTGGCTCAGGCACTCCTGGCCAGCACCCTGCCACACACCTCCCCCCTTAGCCTAGCCCCATCGGGCTGGCTCAGACCCTTCAATATTTTCCAATTATATTTAACAGGGCCCTTGAACCCTTTCTCCTCATTTCTCTCACCATAGTAGCATGGTCCTGAGGCTTTGGGGTGTCATGCCCGGCTGTGGCAGAGAACCCCACTGCCTTTTTGTGGCTAGGGCCAGCCTCCTCTGCCTTGGCTTCCAACCCGGCCGCGGCAGGAAGCCCTGCTAACAGTCCCGTACATGACAGGCAGGGTATTGGCCGTCCCTGTGCCCTTAGGCGCTCACACCCCTGGCAGGGTGGCAGCAGCTTCCACCCCTGCCCATATTGTGGCTCACAAATAAGGGCAACTTCCCCGGCCTCCATTTCCTCCTGGCTCTCACAGGAGCTCGGGGCTTCCTCTGTGGAGCTCACCTCCTGCCCTAGTCCCTGATGTTCAGGGCTAGCTAGACCCTTCACTGGGTTATTGGGCTGAGACCCGCCCCTTCGCTCAGCCGAGCCCCCCTTACGGGTTCTCACGCCCGGCCTTGGGGCAACCCGGGGCCTCATTCCCCCCACCGGGCCCCAGTCCCGCCCAATGATTACGGGGCAAGGTAACCCCTCTGGCACCCCGACCCGCTTCCAGCGGAATTGTCCGCTGATTTCTAGGGGGACCTGGGCCACCTGACAGGTCTTCCTGTCCCCATGGACACACTGTAGGTCCATGGTAGCCCCCGGAATTAGCCACTCAGGGCGTACCAACGCTCTACGGACGAGCGTACAGGGGGAGGCTGAATCCACTACCCCCGGTTGGGACTTCCTCCCGACCTGTACCCGCAGAGTGGGTATCCCCTTATCCGGTTTCCGCCCCCAAACCTCGGTCCACCCACACCAATCGGTGTAGCCACACTCCATGGCTGGGCAGTCCCTCTTAATATGCCCTGGCTTCCCACACTGCCAGCAGGTACGCCTGGCAGTTCTCTCTGGCGCCCCTCTGGGCTCCCCATCAGTCCCTTTTCCCTTAGCTGGGGGGGGGGGGGGGGGGGGAGTCCATGGGCCGATGCCCCAAATCCCGGACCCATCGTGGTCGTTCTTCTCCCCGAGGTCCTTCTGCCTCCACGTACTCCTCGGTCAGGCGCACCGCAGACTCCACAGTCTCCGGCTGGTGCCTCCTGACCCAGGTACGAACAGTCTCGGGGAGGCTGAGCAAAAACTGCTCCAAGATCAGGGAGTCCATAATTTCCTCCCCTGACCGGGCCTCTGGCCTCAGCCAATGCGTCGCCCAGTCCCTCAGCCTCTGGGCAAACGCTCGGGGCCGCACCGCCTGCATCCAGCAGGCCGCCCGAAACTTCTGTCGGTATCTCTCGGCAGATAAACCGACCCTGTCCAAGATGGCCACTCTCACAGTTTCAAAGTCTTGGGCCTCTACAGTCCCCAGGGCCATATAGGCCGCCTGGGCTTCGCCCGCGAGGTAGGGAGCAAGCCGGAGGGCCCAGGTGGTCCGCTCCCACCCAGCTGTGGTGGCCACCCTCTCAAAAGTCCCCAGGAAGGCATCAGGGTCATCCGCCGGGCTCATTTTACAAAGTCCCCAGCCCGGCGGCTGGATGCCTCCTCCTGCCCCTGGACTCACCAGCAGCTGCAGGAGTTTCGCCTGGGTGTTCGCCTGCTCCTTGATAAAGTTCTGAAGCATCTTCTGCTGCTCGGCTTGAGCTTGCTGCATCTCCTGGTGGGTTTTCTGCAAGGCGTGCATGGCCTGCTGGGTCTGCTTCTCTTGTTCCACAAGCCACTGCAGGGTTCCCTCCATCTCTGGGCCACCAGTTGGGTTGCTGGTGTAGCGATCCCACCTCTGACACCACTTGTGGCAGACCGCCTTCTCACCCCTCTCAGGAACAGGCAGGAAAACCCTTCTTTGCTTCAAACAGTGCTCTTTATTCACAGTGCAGGACCCCACCACCAATATATACAGCTTTGTACAATACAGTCTTCAACTCTATATAGTTCAGCTCTGCATACAACTCTACGGTTCCAACCACACAGCTCTGAATAGCTCAAACCACCACCTCACTCTATACCATCCCCACCACACTGGGCTTGCTTCCTGGCAGGCCTTTTATCCCCCTGAGGAGGCTTCCAGGTGCCACTCATCCCTGTTGATTGCCCTGCAAGCCAGGTGGCTAATTAGCCTTTCTGCAAGGGAGGTTTGCAGGCTTCTGCTCCCTCTTAAAGGGCCAGCCGGGCTGGCTCAGGCACTCCTGGCCAGCACCCTGCCACAATGGTCATATTTTAATCATAGAATGTCACAGACACACTCTCCCTTTTGTGCTACATCCTTTTCAGAAGAGCCCTTATACCATTTTTCACCACTCTTCCATGGCTTTTGTTGCTGGCAATGTAGGACCACGAAACACCGTCTCTCAGGATTCTAAAGGCACCCCCATTGAACCTACATGACAGCTTGAGATCTCCCAGCAAACCAAACTACAATCCACTAAAAATGCATCAGCCTCTTTGGCAGAGATGGACATGTGTGACCTAGGAAGAGTAACTTAACTTTATGTGCCTCAGTTTCTCCAGGTGTAAAATAGGGATAATGATATATACCTGTTTTTCAGAAGAACTATGATTAAATAAATGTGTGCGCAATGCTGAAATCTTTGGAAGGAAGGAGTTATAGAAATGTGACAATAGTAAGACCTATCTTAAAGGATCATTCAAGGAAGTATAAAAAAATCTACTGCTTTAAGTGAAATGATATTTTAATAATGATGTAGAGCTGTAATTAATACAATTGTGAGAATACTGGGGTGGTTCTAAAAAACAAGAAAGTTGCTACTGGTTTCACCACACAATAATGTTGAGTTTGAACTTTACCCTGGCTTGATGGCTCTGTCTGAACTTTTAACCAAAGCTCTGACCTACGGACAGCTCCTGACCTCCCCCCCCCCCCCACTCCAGTTGAAACTGTGCAGCGTAGTGTTAAGGTAGGGTTTTTCTTTTAATAATTATGTACATGATGCTTTGTGTTTATATTAGAGAAGGCAAGATCAAAGATTTGTTGCCACACACTTGAAAAGGAAGGTGGTGAGGTTTGCAGTACTGCCAACAAGAAGAGATCAAAATTCATGAGTCAGACCACCTCCAGAGAACAAAACATGAGGTAGACGCCCCCCCCCAATCATGAGATTTTAAAAAAAAGTATAATCATGTTTTAGTTTGTCTTTTGACTTTTTAATGCCCTTCTAGTCTTCTGCCAATGTGTGTGTGATGATTTCAGGTTGAATGCACGCCTTCCCCAGGCTGCTCAGTTGGAGGCTCCTCTTATCCTCTTTTCATCCCTATGTAGGGTGGTCAGATACCAAGTGTGAAAAATCGGGACAGGGAGTGGGGGTGCCTATATAAGAGAGAGCCCGGAATATTGGGACTGTACCTATAAAATCAGGACATCTGTTCAGCCTACCCCTATAATAGGGGACTCTCATCTATTTCCTATTACTGTTGTGACTCTCTCTCTTCCTAGTTTATTTCCATTGATAAAAGGGCTGAATAATAAATAGTTTGAGAATCACTGACCTAATTAATGCATCACAATCCACTTGCACATAGAATTTATAATACTTTTTAGGGCGGATGTGGTACACATATACATATTAACAAACTTCACATTAACTCTGTTTTCTCAATGTAGCTGAACGGAGTGCAAAGGAATATGTGAGGAGAGGGGATTTTAGAAAAAAGTAGTTATTTTACGCAACAGGAAAAGTGAAATATGTTCTGTTATTACATGTAAGCAAAGAACAGATGACATATTCACAAAGTATGAAATAACTAATCAATGTTAACTAAGACGCACCTAACCAGTAACAGCAACCTTAGGGAGCACAGTTGAATCTCCTTCAATTAAATATTACAAAAAGTGTTGAAAGTAACTATATTCCAAAAATCAGAGAGGTAGCCGTGTTAGTCTGGAATAGCAGAGGTGACAAAGTCCTGTGGCACCTTAAAGACTAACTATAAAGTTTTGAAGCATAAGCTTTCGTTGGCTAATACCCACTTCGTTGGTGACAATATATATCTCCAGACCAGCGGCACTGCTATGGGCACCTGCATGGCCCCACAGTATGCCAACATCTTTATGGCTGACCTGGAACAACGTTTCCTCAACTCTCGTCCACTCACACCCCTTCTCTATCTACGCTACATTGATGACATCTTCATCATCTGGACCCGTGGGAAAGAAACTCTGGAAGAATTCCACCATGACTTCAACAGCTTCCACCCCAATATCCACCTCAGTCTGGACCTAGTCCACACAGGAAGTCCACTTCCTAGACACCACAGTGCAAATTAATGACGGCCACATCGACACCACCCTATACCGAAAACCTACCGACAGCTATGCCTACCTTCATGCCACCAGCTTCCATCCCGGACATACCACACGATCCATTGTCTACAGCCAAGCACTGAGGTACAATCGGATTTGCTCCAACCCCTCAGACAGAGACCAACACCTACGAGATCTTCACCAAGCTTTCTCAAAACTACAATACCCGCACAAGGAAATAAGGACACAGATCAACAGAGCCAGATGTGTACCCAGAAGCCTGCTGCTGCAAGACAAGCCCAAGAAAGAAAACAACAGAACACCACTGGCCATCACCTACAGTCCTCAGTTAAAACCTCTGCAATGCATCATCAGTGACCTACAACCCATCCTGGACAATAATCCCTCACTTTCACAGGCCTTGGGAGGAAGGCCAGTCCTGGCACACAGACAACCTGCCAACCTTAAACAAATACTCACCAGCAACAGCACACTGCACCACAATAACTCCAACTCAGGAACCAAGCCATGCAACAAACCTCGATGCCAACTCTGCCCACATATCTACACCAGCAACACCATCACAGGACCTAACCAGATCAACCATACCATCACTGGTTCATTCACCTGCACATCAACCAATGTCATATATGCCATTATATGCCACCAGTGTCCCTCTGCTATGTACATCAGCCAAACTGAACAGTCCCTACGAAAAAGGATAAATGCACACAAATCAGCTATTAGGAATGGCAATATACAAAAACCTGTAGGAGAACACTTCAACCTGCCTGGACACACAATTACAGATTTAAAAGTCACCATACTGCAGCAAAAAAACTTCAAGTCCAGACTGCAAAGGGAAACTGCAGAGCTACAATTCATTTGCAAATTCAACACAAACAATCTCGGATTGAACAAAGACCTACAATGGCTTGCTAATTACAGAAATAGTTTCTCCTCTCTCCATCTTCACACCCCCCATTCAAATGCTAGAAGAATAACCCACCCTCCCTGATCGGAGATAACAAGCTGGTTCAGCCTAATTGGACTAACCTTTTTACCTCCCACCTGGTTCTTGCCTACTTTTCTATACCTGGCTCTGGACACTTCCACTGCTTGCATCCGACGAAGTGGGTATTAGCCCACGAAAGCTCATGCTTCAAAACTTTATAGTTAGTCTTTAAGGTGCCACAGGACTTTGTTACCTCTATATTCCAAAAATGATTTATGAGTGTTTCTATTCAACAACTGATATGAACCACTCAAATAAGTGATAATATCACAGTGAAAACAAGATGGGATTACCGGTAGTTTAGCTTTTGCATGAAGCAACACCCCCTGACTCTTTCCATGCCCTTCCCCTATGGAGCCTCGGGCCTGGGAACAGTAACACTTCCCCAAATCCCAGTTGCTTCAGGATTGTATTTCCCAACCCGCCCCTAGTGCCCGGGCCTGCACTTCTTCTCAAAACCTGACCCAGTGTCTGGACCTGGCCCTTACTCTTTCAGGAGCAGGGACACAAGGGGCTCCTGCTGCTACTGAGGCAGTGGCTGCTTCAGCTCTTGCTCCTTCAACTTTCACAGGTTAGGTTGCTCCTGTCGCTACATGCTGGGCAGCCCTGAAAACTGTGGGAATATATGTACGGTATTATCTTGTCAGTCATTGGGAGAGCTGCCTCTGCAGGCTCCAAAAGCCCATGACTCACGATTAATTTGTGAGAGGCGCTACTGGGTCCGGGATAGTTCTGAGTCCCTTTGAGAAGTTCGTTCCACAGTGATAATTACTAATAAGTGAGTAATTATCATTTGTCCCTTGTTATCAGGGAAAGGTCCATACTGGAATCAAGGATATGAGTTCCTACTCGCCAGTTCTGGGAGAGTTCAGATTCGGATCTGGAGGGCTCAGGATCTAACTTACCAAGTCAAGTTTACCAGGCTCTTACTGAGTGGAAGAGCCCTCGCGACTCGAGTGTGTCTACTACATCCAATCGCGGTATTTCCAGCAGCCGCCTGCAGGTGGGGCCAGACCGCCCCGGGATGGTTCGGCGTTCCATATCGCACATGCGCAGCAATCATACATTTGTTTAGTTCGGGCGTGAGTAATCAGTCAACTACGCATGCGCCATCGCTAGTCTTCCCAACATGGTAGCTACTGGCGCTTCCGAGCGAGCGTGATTACGTCAGCCGCAGCCTCGCTCTAGGAGGGTTAACGGCGCGATTTTTCAAAATGGTGGTGTGGAGGGAGAGAGGTTCCCGCCGGGCCCTGGAGCGGGGAAGGAGCGGCCTGGGGCACGGCGGGTGGAGGACGCGGCCATAATGGGGCGCCGCAGCCGCGCTTCGGAGGGAAAATCGTAGAGAGGACGCGGGAGGAGCGGCCGGCCGGCACCATGGCGACTTGCATCGGCGAGAAGATAGAGGTGCGGACCTGACCATCCCCCGCGTGGGGGTGGGGCCGAGACCCCACCAGTCTCCTGAGAGGAGGGGGGCAGGACCCGACCAATTCCTCCGACGGAGCAGCAGATGGGGTGGTGCCTCCCTCCCCGCCCCGCGCGGGGAGTGAATTCCTCCCCCGGCTGGGCTGGCTCAGGGCCTATGGCTTCCCTGGGGGCGCCCCGGCGCAGTAAGCGCGACTGGGGAGGAAGACACCGATAGGGTGTCCTCTCCCCCGGCCTTGCCCACCACCTCCTGGCAGCCTGAACACTGGCAGGTGGCAAGTGCGAATCAATAGCGCCGTCTGCTCCCAGGCAACCCCTGCTCTCGCCCCCAGCCTGGTATTCCGGGTGCAACCTGATCTCAGACCAGACCCTCAGGCAGATGGTTTCTACGGCCTATGGGGTGTTCGCCTGTTTTCTCTGCTGTCCAGAGCCCGCATGGATCCTGCAGCTTCTGTCTCCCAGTGACCGAGGCCAGCTGGCTGCAGTGCAGCAGACACTTGTTACTCCACTATTAATTGTCTGCGTTTCAGAAACCCCTATCCCCGCGGTGTCTGGCTACTCAATGGTGTATGCTTTGGTACATCAAGGAGAAGGCAAAGACCAAGATGTGGGTGTATTTTTAAGTTACTCTGCTACCAGTCTATACTGGAAGCCTCTACTCATGTCATGACTCAGCAGACAGAACATGTCTTTGATTCTGGTTGTGATCAAGCGGAGTTTTGGCTGGACTGGAAAGTCCTGGTTTTGGAAGATCGAGGTCGCTATTGAGGTACTTCTCAGATTAGGGCCAGAGACTATAACAAACTTTCCCATAGAAGTTCTCAGACTGAACGGGTGGATCATTGTCTGGTGACCGACTTCTCTTGCTGGCTATACCTCCTCCATAATACCATGCATCCTAATCAACACTAATACTACCTCATTGTTCACATACAAATGACAGGGAGTATAGGGAAGACAAAAATATTTTATATTAAGGCTTGTCTGCCCTGTGAGTAACACTGAGCCAGGGGACTAGTTAGCAAGGTTGTCCCTTAACTGTGTGGTAGCCTGATGAACTGTTGTGATGAAGGGACATTGTTAGGACCTAAATTAGAACCCTAGGAAGTGAAAAGGTGGTTGGGATCCGCATACCCTACACACGGCTGTTGCAGTTGGACTCAGCCCTGTACCCTACAGGGTGTTTGTCCCTGTGCCATCTCTGAGCGTCCCTAGCTGACAAGAGGTTGTTCTCGCAGAGCTCCAGGTTTGTCTCCCTACTGCATGGACTGGGAAGGCTTCTGTGCGTCACCCACTGCCCAGCTAAGTTTCCTTGTAAACAGCTTGGCCACGGCCCTCAGAGTGTGTGTGGGCCCCTTTGGTTGTCTACCTGCCGTGCACATCTGTTGCGGTCTCGCTTCGATTGTCCCTCGGGATCCTAGTAGTCACTGGTGCCGGCTTGGGGGAGGGCACCCCAAAGGGAAGCGAGTCTTCCGTGCAGGGGCTGTGATGGGCCACGGCGAGGAGCATCCCTCTGCGACCGCTTAGGACTGTCTGGCGAGAGGTGACTCTGTCGCCGCGGCTATGGTAGCGGGCGCTGGCGTCCGTTGTCCCCCCCGTCTGCTCCCCCAGGCGCGGGAGAGCCGGCGGGAAGGCTACCCGGCTCCGGCGCAGCGGTTGCTGCTCACCTCTGGCCACTGTGTTAGAGTGCAAGCTCCGGGGAAGATGCCGGAGTGGTTGCTGAGCCTCCTTCTGGCCCCCACGGCCAGTCGCGTTGCCTCTGCCGGCATGTCTCGCAGCCGGGTCGGGGAGACCTCCATCCAGGTATGCTCCTGGCGCGGCTCCCGTGGGCAGGAAAGGGCAAAGGTGCTGGAAATAGGAGTGGTGGGGTGGGGGTGCGCTGCAGCATCCGTTGGCTTGAAGTGGTTTCCATCATATAGGTTTACAGTTTGATTGGCTCTCAGCACCCCCACTGTAAAAATTGTTCAAGCACCCCTGGTAGGGGGGCACCCTGCACAGAGATGGAAGACTGAGGTGTGTGTGATTTCTCTCTCTCTCACGCACAGGATTTCAAAGTGGGGAACCTTCTGGGGAAGGGCTCCTTCGCTTGCGTCTACAGGGCGATATCCCTAAAAACTGGCTTGGAAGTGGCCATCAAAATGGTAAGTTTTACTAGGTGAGAGAATGTGTATGTGCCTTGCGCAGGTATAATCACTGGTGGACGAGTAGTCACCTCAGCATGTTCCTGTCCTACTATATCTGTGCATACTGCCTCTCCCTGCTGGTATCTTTTCCTCCCTTCCTCAATTTTGCTTGTGGTTGCATCTCAAATGCCTGCATTAGATTTTTGTAGCTAAGAGCTAGTGATTGAATTGCATATTGTAAAACTGATATAAATATTTTAAGTATATTGGGGTGATGTCCAGACATCCCAATCTGAGTGGGGCCTCTTCATGCTAAGTGCAATAGAAACACACAAAAGATGGGGTTGCTACGCAGCCTGAGTACATTATTGTGGATTTCAACAGAGCTATGATAATTCACAGGAGGATAATTTATAATCAGAGGATCTGGCCCACAGGTCCTGCCTCAGAATTTATATTCTAAGGGCCTGATCCTGATGTCAGTGAGGTTCCATATGAGTGCATAGAGTAGCTTGCACAATTAAGACCTGAGTTTACAGTAGGCTTGCAAAATTCCACTGACCCATGGACAAGAAACTTGCTTCACTCATCTGCTAAAAATGAAAAATCATTAGATTTTTTATTATCATCCTCTTTTGGTAATTGTGGATAAAACAATTTTGTGCCTGGGCAGGTTAATCTTGATTGTCTTGGAAGGCTGGCTAATAGTTTGTCAAAATATCTGTTTATATTGTATAAATTTTACTTGTTCATATTAACAATTTGGGAAAACTTTTCTAGAATTAATAAAGGCTGTATAGGTTTGTCTTCACAAGATTATATTTTTAGGTTGCATTTAAATTGACTACATATTGCATATAAATATTCCACATTAAATATGCTTAAGTATTTCTTCTCCGTTTTATTAGTGTCTTTTTTCAATTCTTCTAGATTTTCATGCATAACTACTTGTTTAACAATCAAATATTATTCCAAATCTCTGTGTGTTTATTATTAAGAACAAGGTATTAAGTGTACAGTATTGTAATTTAAAACTTGAAGTGCAAATATACTGAATTAAAAAAAAGTTAAATATAGAAGGAACTTGGGTATCTGTCGAGTTACAAAATAACTTGTAAAATGCAATATATAGTCCACACAAGTAGAGTCTGATGGTAGCATTTGCAACTTTCATTCGATTGTGGGATTTATCTTAAAATGTGTCTTGAAACTACTTTAACTTTGTATGTAAGTACTAAAACACTGATGTTTGGAAAAATATATTCTCTGGGCCCTTTTCAGATAGACAAAAAAGCCATGCACAAAGCTGGAATGGTACAGAGAGTTCAAAATGAGGTGAAGATACATTGCCAATTAAAACATCCTTCTATACTTGAGGTAAGAATACCCTTACACTTTGTACACTACCTTAAAATTCTACAATCTTCATTGTAAAAGTATTCTAACTATTTTTATTCTGTTTTTATGTTCTAGCTTTATAACTATTTTGAAGATAGCAACTATGTGTGCCTGATACTAGAGATGTGTCACAATGGAGAAATGAGCAGATATCTAAAGAACAGATTGAAGCCTTTCTCTGAAGAAGAAAGTGGGTTGGATTATTTTATATAGTGACATTTTTAGTCAGTATTTATCATTAAACATGCATTTAATTTTGATAGATAAAAGTCCCTTTTAAAAATATTTCACAGTCATTTGCTTTCTCTTGGAGCAACTCTTATGTAGCTCTAAATCTAGTAGTATCTGAAAACTTTGCTACAATTGCATATATATTTCATGCATAGTTTGTTTTCTTGTTAGTCCTGTTTTGGACAGGAATAATAGCATAATAGAATAACAACAATTATGACTTACAAGGAGGGATCCTAGTTTTCTGTGATTAAACCTCCCCTCCCCCCCCCTAAATTCTTATTTAAAAAAAATAAAAATCCATGTTTTTTTGTGATTAAAATGAAACGCTGAACTTTAGTTCCCTCTAGCCATAATGTGTATAGTCATCATTAGAACACAATGTTTTACTGATATACAGTAGAACCCGGTTAATCTAAGGCTCCATTATCTGGATCTCCATATTAGCCAAACCACCAGCTGCCTTGGCCTAACAGTGGGTGAGGCTCCGGTGGTCAGCCCCCACTGCATGGGTCTGACTCCCTGAGCACCCCACAATGCATCTTAAAATAAGGGATAGAAAGCTCTTTGCCAATTCTCCCAATTTTTGGTTATCCAGTCTGGCCCCGGTCCCAATTAGAACATCTAAAAAGGGGTTCCACTGTAAATTTAAACCGCATTCAAAAAGTAATCACAAGAGTGGGAGGCTGTATGCATTGAATAAGTGACATTGGTACTTTCAGCAAAATTAAGTTAATGGTTAATATATTTTTATTTTTTCACAAAAGTAAAAACTGAAGATTGTTTGTAAAAATGCAAATTCCATATTTTTTTTTCTAGGAAACCAGTTTCTTGCATCCCTCCTTATAGGTCTGTGTGCTACTAGAAATAAAATATTAAAAACTGATCTTCAGTGATGCCTAAGTAGATCATCTTCCCTTTTAACATTAAGGTGTAACCTCAGTCATATTTCAGACTAAAACTAATTTAACAATGTAAAATTGGCACATTCTTACTCCACAGATTTGTGCCCCTTGTATTACATTGAGTTATATCTCCATACAATAGGAACTAGGACTGTTGCGTGAAGAAAAAAATCTGTTGTGCAATTAATAAAATAGAATACCATTTATTGAAATATTTTTGGATGTTTTCTACATTTTCAATATATTGATTTGTTACAACACAGAATAGGTATACAGTTCCAAATTATTTTTTATTACAAATATTTGCACTATATAAAACAAATACAAGTGCCATCTTTTTCATGATAAAGTTGAACTTACAAATGTAGAATAATATACAAAAAATAACTGCATTCAAAAATAAAACAATGTGAAACCTTAGCGCGCACAAGTTCACTCAGTCCTCCTTCAGCCAGTCACTCAGACAAACAAGTTTGGTTGCAATTTGCAGGAGATTCTTGCTGCCTGATTCTTGTTTACAATGTCACCTGAAATTGCATGGCATGGTTGTAGCCAGCGTTGCAGGATATTTACATGCCAGATGCACTAAAGATTCATATGTCCTTCCATGCTTCGACCACCCTGATGATGGATTCTGTTTGATAATGATCCAAAGCAGAGCAGACTGATGCATGTTCATTTTCATCATCTAAGATGCCACAGGAAGAAGGTGAATTTTTGTTGATGGTTTGGATTCTGTAGTTTCTGCATCTGAGTGTTGCTCTTTTAAGACTTCTGAAAGCATGCTCCACACCTCATCCCTTTGATTTTGGAGGGCAGTTCAGATTCTTAAACCTTGGGTTGAAAACTGTAGCTATTTTTAAAAATCTCACATTGGTACCTTCTTTGCATTTTTGTCAGATCTGCTGTGAAAGTGTTCTTAAAACTAACGTGCTGGGTCATCAACTGAGACTGCTATAACATGAAATATATGGCAGATTGCGGGTAAAACAGAACAGAAGACATACAGTTCTCCCCCAAGGAGTTCAGTTACAAATTTAATTAATGCATTACTTTTTTAATGAGCATCAGCAGCATGGCGGCATGCCTTCTGGAATGGTAGTTGAAGCATGAAGTCATACAAATGTCCATCATATCTGGCACACCAATACCTTGCAACACCAGCTACAAAAGTTCCATGTGGATGCCTGTTCTTGCTTTCAGGTGACATTGTAAATACAGTAGACTCTCAATTATCCAGGATGATAGGGGGAAAAATAATCCTGGTTAATAAAATCCTGGATAATCACCATCCGTAGGGAATATGGAGAGCGGGGGTTGATTCACCAGCCATCTTGTGCCGGGGTGTGTGTGTGGTGTTGATTCATTGGCTGCCTGAGCACTGGTGGGGTTTGGTTTTTTTTGTTCTTGAGGCGGCAACAAAACCAGAGCTGGCCCTGCAAGTTACGCACCTTTTTTTTGGACATCCTGGTTAACCCAATCCTGGATAATTGAGAATCTACTGTAAGAAGTAGGCAGCAGTATCTCCTGTAAATGTAAACAAGCTTGTTTGTCTTAGTGATTGGCTGAACAAGAAGTAGGACTGAGTGAACTTGTAGGCTCTAAAGTTTTACATTGTTTTGTTTTTGAATGAAATTATATAACAAAAAAATAAATCTTTATTTGTAAGTTACACTTACATGATAAAGAGATCGCACTACAGTACTTGTAGGAGGTGAATTGAAAAATACTATTTATCACTTTTACAGTGCAAATATTTGTAATAAATATAAAATAAGCACTGTACATTTTGTATTCTGTGTTGTAATAGAAATCAATATATTTGAAAATGTAGGAAAAAATCCCAAATATTTAATGAATTGGTGTTTAACTAAAAAAAAATTAATCATGATAAGTTGCGTGAGTTAACCAATTAATCAACAGCCCCAATAGGAATATTGGAACAGACACATCTTTTGTTTTTGCTGGGTTTTTTTTGTTTTTGTTCTTGATATGCTGATCCAACACAGGTCAAAAAAGAGCTGGAATCTGGTTTGTTTTGTGCAGCATCATTGGAACTATTTACCATTTTTGAGGTGGATATGAAAACAATGTGGCTGTCCATATGGTACTGAGGGCATAATCTGTCTTGTGGAACTCTTTGCTAATGATGATGAATGGTACACTGGGAGGAAAGAATCTACAGTGAGTTAGCAGGGTTGGCAGTTCAAAAAAAATAACCCCCGTTTACTTGTAAATTGTGCACATTTCATATGGAAATTGTTGCTAAAAGAAGCACCAATCCCCATGTTGTTGCTGCTAGAGTTCCTTGTCAAGTAGATATACATGTCAAACAACCAGTTTTTGTTGGTCTCTTGAATAGTTGTTCAGGACAGATGTTACTGGACATATTGGGGTTTTTTTTTTCTGTTTTTTTTTTTTTTTTTAAAGCACTGAAATATCTGTAAGTGCATTTCATTGTCTTTCACCTGTTAAAGCTTTGCATCATCCCATATCGATATCACTCCCATAACATACTCAGGAGCCAGAATCAAGTGATAGAACAGGAGGCTGCAAAGCAGCATGCTTTAACCAATTTGGAAAAAGTTATTTAAAAAATACTGTCTGCTAGATCCAAAGTAGTCTTTTCTGTGGAATGGTGACTTTTACCAGTACAATTCATCCCCAAAGTTCTCTTAAGGTCTTTGCCCTCTCCAGACTCCTAAAGGAGAAGTGGGAAAATATATTGAATTAATATATTGGGGTGGTGGGAGGGAGGGGAATAAGAGTTGGGCAGTAGGCTAGCTTCTGCAATTTGAAGGATGATAATTGGTGTTGCTTTCCAATCAATATGTTTTTAATTGCACTCCAGGTGGGAGGCAGAAGCACTGAAGAATACAGTACATCCCTAGGGATGACTACCAAATTTAAAATATAGTTCTATTCTGAAGGTAACATCATTGTCTCCAGTGGGATTGCATAGGTGCAATGGATTGGAACTTGTAAAAAATTCATTAACGAAATACAAGTGAATATAATTCCTCTTTTAGTTTGTTGGCTCTGCAGTGCTAACAGGCATTGAGGGTGGTACAAACTTATTTTTCTCACTAGGTCATAAGGATTTGTTGAATAAGATCCTGCTCTTATGTCATCATATAGAGTCATATTGATGGAATTTAGAGGTGGTCTAATGATGACGCAGACTTGTACACAGTAAACCTGGAAATACTTCTGAGTGGTTTCAGGGCAGAAGGATGCCTTGTAGAGGTGATTTAACAGTATTTTAGAAAAACTTGTAACTTTTTCTTTCTATGTGCTTCAGGCACTTTTGCCAAGAGTGCGTCATGTACACAATTAGGAAGAGTGAATTCCTTGAGCTGTAATAAGGATTGGTAATTGAAAGGAAGTGAGAATAAATTTTATGTTTATGTTGTAATGTGTATGGGATGGAAGAGGGATAATGGTCATTTTCCTCATCAAATGGTGCTTACTGCCATAGCCATAATCCTGAAGCAGTGGTACAGGACACTGTTTCAGTCAGGGTAAATGCCTTAAGACTTCACATACTTGTTCTAGACTACGCTATTGCTCTTCTCTGTTGCATGATTGCTTTACCTGTTGTGGTAGGAAAAAGAGTTTCTAATTGCAACTTTTAAATTAGTTTAGTGGAAGAAGAGACTGCTCAAGATTATTTGTGTTTTCATTATTGTTGATATCTGTGATTATTATTAGTGATATGTTATACTGTGTCCAAATACCTGGTTTCTTGGGTATATAATCTATACATCAAACAAAACAGATTGGTTCTATATACTAACTTCTAGAGTGTTTTTTCAACCTTTTTTCATTTGTGAACCTCTAAAAAATTTCAAATGGAGTCATTTGACCTTTTGCAAATCTTAGACGTAGTCTGTGGACCCCCATGGACAACAGGTTGAAAATCACCATTCTATACATTCTACAACCTTTCACGGACCCATTAGGTGTAGTCTGTGGACCCTCAGTGGTCCGCGGACCACAGGTTAAGAGTCACTGTTTTTGTGTGTTCAAAAATAAAATCACTGGCCCATGTTAATAAGTTGTCAAAGCATCTAGGACCAGTTTTAAATATTTTCAGTTTGTACTCAAGTTCTTGATTCAGTGTGGTTTTGCACAGTGGCAAAAAATAGATTTGTTTACAAGCACGATTACTTTTTCATTGATTTGCCTTAGAAACATATAATCTTGGTGAGGCAGCTAAGCAGTATGGTAACAGCAAATAATCTCTTCTCTAATCTCTTTAATATAATGAATGTTACGTTACACATTTTTAGTAGTCATTTGATCCTAATAAATGGTTCTGATTGGGGCATATAAGAAGATAGTTAGTCATATTTTGATGCTTACTGTTTCAAATATTCTACTAAAACCAGATCTTATATTTTTGTGTTCTAACAGCACGACACTTTATGCATCAGATTATCACTGGGATGTTGTATCTTCATTCTCATGGAATATTGCATCGGGACCTCACCCTTTCTAATCTTCTACTCACCAGTAATATGAACATCAAGATTGCTGATTTTGGACTAGCAACACAATTGAAAATGCCTCATGAAAAGCATTACACAATGTGTGGAACTCCTAATTACATTTCTCCAGAAATAGCCACACGGAGTGCACATGGACTTGAATCTGATGTGTGGTCTTTGGGGTGTATGTTCTATACTCTTCTTATTGGGAAACCACCTTTTGACACAGACACAGTCAAGAACACATTGAATAAAGTAGTATTAGCAGATTATGAAATGCCAACTTTTTTGTCAGGGGAGGCTCAAAACCTTATACACCGGTTACTTCGCAAAAACCCAGCAGATCGTTTAAGTCTTTCATCTGTGCTGGATCATCCTTTTATGTCCAGATATAACTCAGCACAAAGTAAAGATTCAGGAACCGTGGAGGATTCAATGGACAGTGGAAATGCCACAATCTCTACAGCCTTTACTGGCTCCTCCAGTGTCAGTATAAGTGGTTGCTTGAAGGAAAAGAAGAGGCTCTTGGTTGGTC
Source organism: Sternotherus odoratus (assembly GCA_032164245.1). Classification (NCBI taxonomy): domain Eukaryota; kingdom Metazoa; phylum Chordata; order Testudines; family Kinosternidae; genus Sternotherus; species Sternotherus odoratus. The sequence goes on from JAVMKO010000004.1 coordinate 36,956,643, forward strand.
AGCCACTCCCGAATAAAATGACTGTATTTCCTAAAAATAAGAATTTCAGTGACATTTCATCTGTGGATGGAAGCAGTTCTTATAATCACTGGGGAATTCAGAGAAAAGAAACTGGCATAAGTGGTAGAGGAAGAACAATGCAACTTACTGAAGAGAGGCCACATTCACGTTATCTTCGGAGGGCCCATTCTTCTGATAGGTCTGGTGCATCTCACAGTCAGACTCAAGGAATATCAAATGCTATGGAGAGATGCCATTCCATAGAACTGCTTTCAACAGTCCGAGTAGGAGTGATGGAAAATACAGAAAAATTTTCACCTGTAAACAGCTATGGTGATATTCCCCCTATATTTAAGGATAAAACTTCCTGTAGTTCTGGTTCTTTTGAAAAGCGCACATCTCCACCTGTGAAAGACCAAACACCGTAAGAATCATTCTGATTTAGAATTGGCAGCTTTAAGATAAAATGTAGAAGAACTATCTATCTTGTTAAATGCAGTAAAAAATTTTAAATTTCAGTCATCACAAATGCATTTTCTATTACTGTTTCAAAAATGAGCTCTGCTCCTATATGTCCCTGATGAAAGCTGCAGGGTCCCATCATGAGGGGAGGAGCAAGCCTTGACTGCGGAAAGTCTCTGCAAGCAGAGCTTAGATGCCAAGTAGGAGGAGGATGTGGCATCTGCCAATGTAGCTGCCTGGGGGCTGCAAAGGGATGGGGGAAGAAAGCCCTAAATGCAATGTTTGATAAGTAGCCATTGTCTTCTGCATGTGCAAGTTCCAGGTCCTAACTGATGAGAGCCCTGGCCGGCTTGAATTTGTAAAACTTAAATTAACTTCTAGTATAACTATAAACCAATATATTTGTTTTAGACTATATTAATGGAAATAAATTTGCTTTTTTGCTATATTTGCCTTGTACACCTGTTCCATGTTATATGGAGTCTCCAAAGTTCCACATGATTCTCTTAGCCCCCACAAAAATATTCTGTTATTGTCTCTGCATCTGGAATAGTATTACTCTTATGTTATACAAACATATAGTATAATTTTGTTTATAGATGTCACTTTTATTTCACAAAAGCTATACTACTCATTCAGTAAAAGAGCCCCTTTGTACAAATTTATTTAGCTTAAGGCTCAATAGACAATAAATATTCATGTTTATTGTTATGGAAACACTTATAAATATTTCTGTGTATTTAGCTCAAATTTTCTCTGTCCAATGAAGCCCGGTATTGGTTTATTAGAACAGAAGTCCCAGACTGAAACAATGCAGCAGTGGCTTGGAAGCATACAGACAAATGGTATGAATTTACAGAATGTTTTATTTAATTGTCAAGTTTGCAGAAATGCTGTTTGCTCCATTTTTTTTTTAATTACGTACTTGTTTTGTAAATTAATAATTCCTTATTTGTGAGACAGGACATATCTAATTGTGTGGTGAAATAATCCAATGGAATGGATGTACTGCTAGTATTACAAAAGAAATTGGACATTAAATAGTATTCGCTTCCATGGGGAAGGTACAGTCTGGCTTCCGGGGGGGGGGAACATGGGAGGGTACTTAAAATAATGAATTATTGTGCTGTGTTCTTTTGTGCCCCCTTCAATATTTAAATATTTTTTTTGTGCAGATAAGCACATTATAAACTAAAAGGATAGTAAAAGAATAATTGCCTGCATAGCATAAATGAAGCTTTATAGTCAAATTGTATAGCACTCTGAAATGAGGTCATCCTCTCCTTTGGCTACCATCATTAACTTTCTGATGTTTTTAATTTATTTTATTAATAAAAAGAACTAGCACTAAGAGGAAGGTTATAATACAGAATTTTATAGTCCTTCCTCATTGTTCAGTGCTGACCAGAAGCCGAACAACTCTGTACCTATTTAAATGATGATTTGAAGTGTGAAGGGCAAAATTTTCAAAAGCAGTTAAGTCCCACTGACTTTTTTCCAATGGGTTTTAAGTTCCTGAATACCTGTCACTTTTGAAAATTGGACTCTAGTGCTTTTGAATATTTGTACCCTAACTTCACTATTTTGAAGATACTGAGATGTCATTCTTTGAATAACAAGTTTTGTGTATGAGTGTAGAGTATGGAAGACAGACAATTAGCACTGCAGAAGGGAGGGTGGAGAGAAATACAAAAGAGACAGAAGGGAAGGAGGAGTTCTTGGCCATGCATTATATTACATCATATATGCAAACTGTACATAATAAAGATGTAATTTAACCAAGAGGTTTAAATAACACATAACCACTCATTTTTCTTTGTTTGATACTGCCAGACTCTCTTTCCCTTGGGGGAATTGTAACCATATGATGTATAGTTGGAATTATCCCATTCATCATATAACCTAGCTATCTCTGTGTTCTCTCTCTCTTCTCAACTCTTTATTCTTTTTGCACTGCTTCTATGCTTTGGCAGAAAGGATGCATTCATTGTTTAAGTGAAGCAGAAAGAGGAGGCTGATTAAATATCAGCCTCATTTAATCAAATACATTTGATTAAATATGAAAGCTGAAGTAGCAATTATGGCCAAATCAAATATAAAAGCAATCTGTTCCCTTAGTTAAAGGTGGAAAAATATAGCATCACTATTCATACTTAGTAGTGTAATCTAAATTTCTAATCTACCCTTTTGCTGACATATTACACATAAAAAGCAGAATATTGTAAATATTAAGTTATTTTTATTTATGGCAGTAGCATATTCAAATATTCTATTTGCCTAGTTTATAGCTAAAATAGCAAACTTAAAGTGCATTCGAGAAGTGGTTTTTATTCTATCAAGAGTTTGCTATATTGTAATTTCCATAAAACTCATTAGTCTATTTAATAATACTACATATGTTACCTGAGTAGTGAATTAACAATATTTCTTTCCACCAAGGGAGATATTTGATTCCTGTTTTAAATTAAATAAATATTTAGAAGTGTACTAGTAGTGGTATAATTTGGAAACAGATTGTTCAGAAATGTTGTTTCAGTTAAGGTACTCTGCACCCACTCTATTTAAAAGGCTTGACACATTGGTCACATAGTGGAATTTATTTTAAATTGTATTGGAGTTTCAATATATATCTTAAATTTGAGTCATTTTAGTTTATTCCAAAATAAAATGGGCACACTTATGTCACGGCCTAGAAATGTTACTCAATATTGAGGGCTAAACCAACCTTTCTTCTTCAGTTACTTAGTTTTATTTTTTAAATTGTATTTACTTTGAAATTTTTTTTGAAGACCATGAAATAGTTCCTTCTTTTCTATTCTGCCTCTCCTTACCGCATAAGAACTGAGAAAAATCTTCCGAAGTAATGAATTTCTTAAACCTCTAACTTGAACACACTTATGCTATTTTTCAGCTCAGCTGAGAGAGCCTCTGGATCACATCAGTAATGATAACGCAAAAGGATGTTTCGGATACCATCTAGGTGTGCAACAAGAAACATCAAGAAATGCCTGGAATGACTTAAAAGATAAAAAAAATCCCAGTGCCTCCATTGACATTGCACATTCTATAAATCAGATCAGTACAAAGAAATATACTTCTGGACTTCAATGTAAATCTGACAAAGCTCAACCAGCATCTGCATTTGGTCTCTATCCAACTTCAGAACAAGGAAAAGCCAGGGACAAAGAAGTATTAGAACATCAGAAACCTACACTGCGAAGTATTGTCTGTCCTCTGAATGCTCTCAGGCTAAAATCAATCAGACAAAAAACAAAAAATGCAGTGGTGTGTTTCTTTTTTTGAAATTATATTTATTTATGGATTAAGTATAGTGAAAACAGAGATCCTTTTCTTTTATGCAATTGCTCAGTAAAACAGACGTGCTCACATGCTTTCTAAGATGTTTATTACAAGAAATAATCAAAGATTAGTTTGGTATGATAAACCTCAGTCTTCATAAATGCCATTACTGATTTTTGGCACAAACGTCTTATTCTGAGCTTACAAGTAAAATAAAACTACTACATGACACAAACTAGAGATATTAAAAATAGGCATGTTTTTCTAAGTTTTTTGAAAAATGCACACTAACTTTACAGGTCTTGTTTTGAATGTTAATGTGACCAATTTAAAATATTGTGTGCATGTGGTAGCAATATAAAACATAGCTTAAAAGGAAATGTTCATGTATCTTGATTGGAATTGAAGAGAATAGTCTTGTTCCCTCTCTCACAAACACCTTTGACCTCTTTTTCCCATTGATTTAGTTTCTCCTCTCTTCATCTCTTAAAAATAAAGTTCAGTCCCTGCTTATCTCAGTTTCTTGTTTTTTCTCATTCTTGTCTCGTTTCCTTTGTTTCTCTTATTGTTTGTTCCCCTTCATCCTCCATCTGTTGTTTTTCCTTCCTTGCCCTAGTATTTGAAAAGGTATTAGGGCTGATCTACCTCCTAATTTCTGATTGGTCACTTCAGGAAGCCACGCACTTGGCTATATAACTCTTTGTTCATGCAGAACAAGCAGTAGAATTGTCCTAAGTAATAGCATTACCTGTACAAGTTACTTTAGGGAGCACAAATCAGCTGAATGATCTTTGTAATACCATTGCTCATTTTTATTATGAGTTTCCCATAACATGGAAAGGGAAGAAACAAACACTATTCTGAAACATTTGTGGAAAAAAAATGTATAGTGTCATTTGGGCAAGAAATTAAACTTTAACCTGGCTTTTATTTTTTTTATATGTATTTTAGGTGAGTATTTTAGATGCAGGAGAAGTGTGTATGGAGTTTCTAAAAGAACTCCATTCTCAACAGCTTGTGAAAGAAGTTCTCAGAATATCTTGCGATGGAAGTGTGGTAAGTAGTAAACTTGAACATTTCCATTTATTATAAATATCAAGTGACTATAGTATTAAACTATTCAATATATCACCAATAAAAGCAATAGCCTTCAGTGATATTAACCTTAATTTGAGTATCAGTTTGTTTAGAAAGTAGTTGAATATTTTGCATCAATGATGGGTTGTGAAATTGCAGATTTTTTCTTTTTGCGTAGTGCAGCCTTCGAAATGCAAGTAGCAGATTGATTTGTTTCTGTTTTAAAGAAAATAGAGACCTCTGATTTTGGTTTTAGAACTAAAACGGTCTAAACTTTTAGTTGAAACCTCCCAAAACAAATTAAAATTGCTTAGACAGGAATATGGTAGTGAAGCCCTGCATTGTGCAACTTCCATCCACAGCTTTCAGATAAGGAATATTGTGATATATTGTATAGTAATACAACTATAACATTTTTGGGGGCTTTTTGTTAGATCACAGTTTATCATCCAAATGAAGGAAGAGGCTTCCTTCTTGATGATGGACCTCCTTCTCCTCCTGAAGATGTCGTTATGTACAGCTTTGACAACTTGCCAGGTAGTGTGAAATTTCTTTTGTTTTAAAAAAAAGAAGGAAAAAAAAAGTAGATTATAAAAACAACACTTTTAAACTTCATGCATGGTTGGAATGAGTACTAGATTTTAAATACTTCATGTTGAATACAATGGAGAAATTGCCTATTCATTTAGGAGCAAGACAAAAACTAGAGCTCTAACTGAAACGGACTGCTTTTTTCTCTTTTGAAATGTAATGAGACTTCATAATGCTGTGAGTAATTTAATTACTTCTTTATAAGGAATCACTTATTTGCCTACATTATACCATATGGTGACGGGTAAGAGTGAGGCTTTTTTAGCCTTTTTGGAGACTGATGTTCGGACTACTTAGACTTCAGGGAGAGAGGGGTTTCCAAATAATCTTCAAAACTGGCAACCTCTAACCTCATCTTTGTGGCCATGGTTTGACCCCTAAGTGATTATTAAAGCATTTAACACAGTACTTCTCTATATCTCTATATCTCTATCTCTATAAATTTAGTAACATATTTCACTGAATGGTTAGTACAGCAGCCTGCATTGTGCAGGAGGTCAGACTTGACCATCATAGTCCCTTCTGATCTTAAAGTATATGAGTCTATGAGCAGCCTACTTTTTACTTGAAAAGATAATTCACCTACTACAAAAGCCATCTGGAAAATATAAAATGTCCATTGCTTCCTAATTTAAAAATATCACTAACATATGCTTTAAATAATATTAATATACGAATCTACAGAAACAATATATTCCACATGGAGATGAATGTTCTGTACTCGCTTAAGTTTTAAAAAAATTGTTAGGAGTAAAACACTTAAATAGCTCTGTAAAATACTACCAGGTAAGTTCTTGAAAGTTGTCTTCCCCCATTTTCAGTTAGACAGCTAGACAGTGATAGATTAAATTGATTGAATTAAAAAGAATTTATTATAATATGCACATACGTATATATTTTCCTTCTGAATTAATCAAGAGTTCAAATCTTCTTTTAGAAAAGTACTGGAAAAAGTACCAGTATGCAGCCAAATTTGTACAGTTGGTAAGATCCAAAACACCAAAAGTTACCTTCTATACAAGATATGCTAAGTGCATGTTGATGGAGAATTCACCTATTGCAGATGTTGAAGTTTGTTTTTATGATGGTATGTATTCCTATGTTCAATATCTTTAGCTTTTTACTGCAATGATTAAACCTTATTAGTAAAATTGTACTGAAATCCTGGTGATCAAACAGAAACCATGTGTAACTTCAAGTTTTATTTACAAAAAATTGCCTAAGAAAAAACGAACACTTCCAAGTTTAAAAAGGAAATATTAGATTTTTTAAAGTACTGTATATATTTTAGTATTTTGTCAATTGTTCTTCAAACACACACAAGCCATTTAAATACTGTTAAGTTACAATACACACTATCTCCTTGCAGATTCAATTATCCAGTGTTTTGAGCATGTACCACAACTGATTTTAAACTACTGTTGCTCTCTTTGTGGATCATCTTCCTCTCTACCTGTGATTTTCTCTGTTTAGATAAGTGAACAATGTGCTTGCTCTTAGATTTTCTCTGTAATTATGTAGGAAAAATTGGGCATTTTTAGTAGAAACCTCAAGAGCAGGGGATCCAACCATCTCACTAAATGACTTACAAATAAAGTAAAGATTCCAGGTTTTTTTTTACTTTTCTGGAGTAAATAGGTATAGCTGCATTCAAATACAATGAAGTTATTCTTAGCCCTTCCAAAGCAATAGTAGGTTTTTTTTTTTTTAAAGTGTGCTAGAACACAAATGGACTTACCTGAATTCTGATCTGTTTTTTCAGTAGCACTGCTGAGAACTGCCTGTTCCACAGAACAAGCTCTTGTTTTGTTGAATATAAGTGGCCCCTTTCATTTAATTAAGACAAATAATGAATGTTTCAGCAGTTGTAACAAGAGCATGATCTTCTAATACTTGATTTCACTATCTTAGTGTCTTGAGTTGGAATATCTTAACACAGTGATTCTTAATCTTGCTAGACTACTGTACCCCTTTAGTAGGCTGATTTGTCTTGTGTACCTCAAGTTTCACCTCATTTAAAAACTACTTGCTTACAAAATCAGACATAAAAACACAAGTGTTACAGCATATTATTCCTAGAAATTGCTCACTTTCTCATTATTACCATATAATTATAAATCATAACTCCAGGTAGAGAAATACCACTTTAGTATATACAGCAGTATAAACAAGTCATTGTATGAAATTTTAGTTTGTATGGACTTTGGTAGTGGTTTTCATGTAGCCTGTTGTGAAACTAGTCAAATATCTAGATGAATTGCCATAACTTCTGGAAGAACTCTGTGTACCCCCCCAGGGGTATTTGAACCCTTGGTTGAGAACCACTGTATAACATAAATGTTTAAGAAGTAATTTAAAAGAGAAGTAGGTGTGCTATGATATCCTGGCCTGAATCTCATGTATACTTGGTTATTGTGGTTTTTTTTGTTTTAAATGCATGTTTTCAAATTTGCACATGAACTATATCTGATATTGAATATACATTGATACATTACTACCGGTATATGTTGTTATAATTGACCTATTTAAGCTGCTTTTTGATTTCTAGTAGGTTTAGAGTTCATCTTGGAGTGAGTTAAAGGAATTGATATGTTTCTCTTTGCAACAAGTCTTACATGCATTCTTGACAATTTCTGAAGAATGTAGCAGTAGTAATTTGCTGTACTTGTTAACTTTTTTGATATTTTAGAGAAAAAATGGGATAGTAGAGCAACAGAGGTTAAATAACTTGTCTTTGTTTTTATAGGGGCAAAAATACACAAGACAGCAGGTATTACTCGAGTGATAGAAAAATCTGGGAAATCCTACACTTTGAAAGAAGAAAGTGAAATTGGCCTGAAAAAGGAAATACAAATATATATGGATCATGCAAATGAGGTAAAAATGTATTGTATAGGCACCTCTGAGTGCAAAGCTCCGCCTCTAAACTTGAAGCCTTTTTCACCGAGGTTGGCTCTAGCACTACCTTCTATAGTTTTGGTGCCTACTTTCCTCTTTTAATGTTATGACTTTTTAAAATGCAATCAGACTTCATAAAGTAATGGTATCTCTATATTTGATTAGTTAACTTTCAATGTAAATTAAAGATAATTGTGAAAAGAGCCTGTGTTGCTTTTTCTGCAAAGCAGCCTTACAGATATGTGAAGGAGATTTCTGTTTTAAGCAAAAAATGCTGCTAATCTGCCCATAATGGAAATACCCATTTACCAACCAAGCTTTCAGGCCCCATGTCTCCCAATAAGCAGTCACAGGAATAATCACACCATTTCTCTGTGGGCTCACGGAATAAGAAACCAAGACCACCCACCCACTGTGTGCATTTCCACTCCCTAGCCTCATTTTACTGTGAGCTTCCTACACTAGGATCCTAATTCTGTCTCCTCCTTTGGCCTATGAGAAGGAAAAGAGAGGGTGGTATGGACTTTGGATCTTACCCTATAGGGGCACATTTTCAGTGCCTGTATAGAGTGTGATCCAAAGTCCACTGAAATTAACAGACTTCTAACTGACTTCAACTAGCTTTGGATCAGGTGCACAGGGAGTGAGCTCTTTTGAGCTAAAGGAGAATGAGTTGAGCTCCCCCTAAAGACACAGCAGTGTGTGTCTAGCAGCTTCTTTCTATACTGCTAACAGCAGAAATGCTGAAGCTTTGTCAAAACTAATTTTCTCTCTACCAGTCAGCTTTAGCAAGGCTGTTGCAAACACCAAGCACCCCGTCACATTAAATAGTCCATGTTACAAATATTTATATAACACTTTCATGTTCTGAATACAGTAGACTCTCGATTATCCAGGATGATAGGGAAAAAATTAATCCAGGTTAATAAAATCCCAGATAATCACCATCCATAGGAAACATAGGGAGGGTTGGTTCACCAGCCACCCTGCAAAGAGGGGTGGGGTGGGGGGTGTTGGTTCACTGGCTGCCCTGCACCCTGGTGGGGTTTTTTGTGTGGGTTTGGGGCGGCAACAAAGCCAGAGCTGGCCCTGTGAGTTATGTGTTTGTTTGTTTTTTGACGTCCTGGTTAATCCACATCCTGGATAATCGAGAGTCTACTGTATAAACTAACTTTTTTTTCCTCTCCTTCCTCCCTCTCTCTCTTTCCCCCACCCCCACCCCCCCAAATCAGGGACACCGTATTTGTGTTGCATTGGAAGCTGCTGTTTTGGAAGAAGAAAAGAGAAGTGAAAGTTTTCCCTTTTTTCCAATAATTGTTGGAAGGTAAAAGTTTTTATTTAAAATTGTAGCAAAACTAGGTATGTAAACATTTAAATCTCTGGATTAATAGACTCTCCTTCATTGGTATAAAATACAATTAGACTGCATGCAAGTGAGTTAAGAAATCTAGATCAAAAGATGGCAAACACATATGAAACCTGAAATTCTTAGATTAATGATGCTATAAAGTGCTTCATAAACACAGTCCAATTTTACAGATGGGATAGTAGAGCAACAGAGGTTAAATAACTTGTCTGAAGCCACACAGTCAATTGCAATTGAGAAGCCAGGTTTCCTGACTTAAGTCTGCTGCACTTCATGCAATTATTCCCAGTAAGAAGATTCACAAAGACCTTTATTCCTGTGCTATTTTTAATTTCCAGGAAGCCAGGCAACACTGAATCTCCAAAGGCTTTGGCACCTCTTTCTACTTCAGTGGATGTAAACTGCGCAGCGAGAGATGCTACCTCAGCGGATAGAAATATAGCTGTGAGCTCTACTCCTTGTCACGTTCCCAACATAAATCCTTCTGTAAGTAAACAGGTATGTAGACTTGAGGATTGCTGTCTAGTTAGAATTTAAATACACAAATGCAAAGGTAAATTTTTATGGATTTAATGTGTGTGCTTGTCAATTTGCATCATAAAACATTTTAATCTAACTGTATTTGTAATCAAATCTGAGGCAAAGAAATTACAACTTTAAACTGTTGATCTTCAATTCATTTGTTCTGTCTAGGCTTTGTAGGAATCTGAAAGACACACGTCATGCAGTACCTAACAGCAGTAGGGCACTGTTTGATAACCTTACTTAAGAATTTATTTTGCTAAATATAGAAGTATTTTAATTATTGGAAAGCTCTATGGAAGAGCTGTCTGAGGTGCCTTCTGGTTTGTGCTGGAAATGTCTCATAGGATATTAACAAGCTTTCAGACTATGGTTCTGGAACATATCAAGGTTTTTTTAAAAGCGAGCATTTTTATGTGAAGCTTTGTTTGGTATTAGTGTTATCTATTTTTAAAAAAAGTCTAGAATGTCAAAAGGCCCAGGCCCAACAAGCTTCAATAACTGAATCGAGAAGAAGCAGGCACATCTTGTATGTTGCCTCCTTCAAATGTCTGCTAGACAAAAATGTTACACCTGAGAGACTTAAAGGGTAAGAACAATTCGCTGTATTTCTCTTCTGTTTGTTTCTCCTAGTTATTAGTCAATGATCATCTTAGTGAGAAGTATTCTTGTAACTAACATGGTCTGAAGCCTGTTTATGAAGTAGAGAATCACTGCTGTTGTGACAGTAGGAGACTCTAGGGGAGAATACCTTAAGTAGAAGGGGAACTTTTCTCCCTAAGTATTTAAGTGGTCGAAAAGCGGTTCTGTTACCAGTCGTTTAGTTCAGAGGATGAAATATAGAGTGAAAAGTATTAATTGCTGGCTTGTAATCCATGCATGCTGTAGAGTAATTAAAGTGGTCAGGTGATGTACATAGGAGACTAAATATTTTAACCAGAAATAAAGGAGCATAAACATCTAAGGTTTTTATTGCTAAAACTGTAAGTGATCATGGTCTGATCATTAGTAAGGACAACGGTGGTGTGCATTTTTGTATTCTATTTTTAGATATCTCATGAAGGCTCTACGTTCACCACTACCATTCCTGAAACAACCTGCTTCTCCAATCAGCAAAAGGAATGTAGTCCAAATTCAGCCCAGCTTTTAAAATCTGTCTTTGTGAAAAATGTTGGCTGGGCTTCTCAGGTGAGTAGTGAATTGCGATAAAGTAGACAAGTCCACTTCTTGGACTTGAATTAAGCATTTTTTAACTAGAAGAAATTATTAATTTTGAAAATGTATTAAAGCTTCACTTGCAAGCAGGGAGTACACAGTAAGTTTCATTAAACTACAATTTTGGTCACTTTTTGGAGGCAGATAGGTTGGAAAGTACAGGATAGCAGTGCTTCTCACTTTTTTTCCGTCGTGCCCCCCCTAGGGGGAAGAAAACATTTCGCGCCCCCCCCGCTCCTCTCCGCCCCTCGCCGGCGCCGCCCCTGCCGGGCGCCAGCCTATATCTAGGGCGCAGCGGCCCGGCGCGCCCGGCCAGGATGGCAGGCGGGAGGCGGGGGCGCCTCGCCCGGGGGATGCGCGCCCGGCCGGCCGGTGACTGAGCGCGGCTCTGCGCCGGGCCGTGCGCTGCGCGGGGCGGGCTGGCGGGGCGATGCTGCCGTGGTGGCGGAGCCGCGGCAGCCCAGCAAGCCGCAGGGCTATGCAGTGAGGCTGCGCCGCGCCGCGCTCGGCTCGCTGGCCCGCGCCTGCCCCGAGCGCGCGCTGCCCCGCGTGGGCAGCATGTTCCGCTCCAAGCGGCGCATGGCGCAACGAGCCCCCCTTTACGGAGCCTCGCGCCCCCCCTGGGGGGCGCGCCCCACTATTTGAGAAACACTGGGATAGGGCAACAAGATGATAGAGGAGGAGGCTTAATATGAATGAGGAAACTGGGAACTAGCCTTGAGAGAAGACCCGAGTGGAGTAGTTCAGCTAGCCAATACTACTTAAGAGAGTTAATCTGAACTTCAATATTGGAGATAATGGAAAAGACCAGAAGTAGTGGATGGATAGGTATAGATACAAAAATCTACATTGAGAGAATTAACATAACAGAAAGAGGCTCTCTTCTAGAGTGATGTATACAGAATGGCCTCTCTGGCAGAGTCAACTAATACTAATATTTTTAAACAATAGAATGACACTGAACTGTAGGGCTATTGGTCACTTTTGTACTTGTCATTAGTTGGGTACTATTTTGGAGAAGGAATTGGGAGGGAATTTTCTATTCATTGCTGGATATGTGGTTTCTTTATGGTCTTTGTGCAAGATAAGGGGAGAAAAAGTTGAAGTTTACAAAATCACAGAATTGTTTTACATACTCCAGACATGCATTTATTACCTGCTTCTGGTCCTCAAGGAGTATGCAAATTTGTGTAGTAATTTGTCTAATTATACCACATATTGTGGAACCAATAGCCATATAAACCAACCTTGTATTGGTTTTTGTACAACTTTTATTGCACAATTCTTAGCCAAATTGTACTACTGAACTTGAGTAAAATTTCCAAAAGTGCCAAAGTCCTATTTTTCAAATCTGCCTGAAAATCCCTGAAAGACAATGAGGCTTGGGCTCCTAGATGACTTTGACGCTTTTGGAAATTTTGCCATAAACGTCTTAAAATACATAGCTATGGTATGCTACTTTAATTACTTGAAGTTTTCAAGCTGTAGTAACTTTGGACACATCTCTTGTTAGTTGACTAGTGGAGCAATGTGGGTTCAGTTCAATGATGGATCTCAGTTGGTAGCACAAGCTGGTGTCTCTTCTATCACTTACACATCTCCAAATGGCCAGACAACTAGGTAAGTCTGAATTCTATAAGCACATTCATTACATTCCAACTAAATAGAAATGCAAGATAAACTTTAGATTTGGTATCTAATGTTGATCTTTCAGTTACTATTTTTTAATTGCTACAAATGTTTACTTTGTTTAGCACGTTAAGGAAATTAAAACCATCTCTACTATAATTTCATCATATAGAAACTTCCCAAGTGGTCTGTGTAGTACTATGTCCCTAGTGTGTAGATAAAAATTTACTAGCGTTGTAGCATCAAAACAAAATCCGAAATGTGTATAACTTGTGTGTTTTGGCAATCAAATAAGTGTAGGGCTATCACATAACCAGGGCTGACTCATTATAAATTTTACTAAAATAGGAATAGAATCTGTCCATATATATTTTCAGTACGATATTTTTATTTATACTGCTTGCTCAGTGATGAGGAAGCTTTAATGAAAATAACTATATCCATTTTTCTGATAACATGTGCACAATTTACAAGTTAAGGGAATGCCCTAGTAAATAACTAAGCTACATCAAGTGTATAGACCTGATTATCTCAGCCCAAACAGTAAATGATTAACACAATAGATGTTCTATTTTGAGTCTCAGGTGACTATGGCAAATAGGTTTGATTGCTGTTTAATGAATTAAAATAAGTAGGTGTTTCACACAATGAAGTATACAGTAAGATATATGTTTGAATACTGTATTTGCAGTTAGCTGCTTGACTTTTCTTCTGTAGTTTATGAAGTTATCTCTACAATCTTGAACACAAGAATTCTGCAAATAAAATAAGACATAATTCACTTTAGGTGCTCCAAGCACCCAAATACATATTAGACAAAGTGACTTGACTTCAGAGAGGCTGAGAACCCACAACTCATGAAGTCAAGTTAAGGATCCACAGATTCCTAATTTTAGGCACCCAAGTTTGAAAATCTTTTTACTCTTTACTATTTTAATCTGCTGAAATCCTTTATGGATGTTCTGGGCATAGAAGTTGCTTCTACTACTTACTTGTGTAACTTCCTCCACCTGCTAGATATGGAGAAAATGAGAAATTACCAGAATACATCAAAGAGAAGCTGCATTGTCTGTCTTCAATTCTTGTGATGTTTACCAATCCAGCTGACCCCCGCTGACTAACACAAAGCAACTCTTTGGGCTTGAAGGCTTAATAAAAACTTGCTCGCATTCAAGTAAAGTGACTGGCTTACTCAGTTTACCAGAAACTTAACAGTTCAGAAATTCTACTCAGTGATGTCTGCTAAACAGCAGGAAGGAAAGATTTGCTATTACATCTAGCCAGTCATTTGTGAAACCTCTTACAAATGTAATACTTTCCTAAGGACACAAGGTCCTACATCAGATTCTGGACAATCTCTGAGACTAACTGATTTTTCAGGTAAAAGATTCCTGAACAATCAGAATTGTATATAGTGTTTGTGTATCGTCGTTCCACTCCCTCCCACTGCTGGCAATCAGTGAAAGAATTTGTGCTGTTGAAATATTTGTACCTGTAAATAACTTGTATTTTATGTGGCATACAAGTAATATATGTAAAATATATATATTGTTTTATACTTGTTTTATATTTTTGTAGCAATTAATGAAATTTCCCTGCAAAAGCATTTTATAAAAGAAAAAATAATAAATGCAGTGGTAATTGTCCAGATCATTTGGTTTATTTGCCCTAAGCAATGGTTTTGTTATTCTCAGATGGCACATTGGGGTGTGTGGGTGTGTGTATGCACACGCATGTCTGTGTAAAAAGGTACAACTTTAGTTGTAACATGCGGATACTGAATAGTGTCCCTTGGGGCACCACCTGATTTTGGCCCACTGAATCCAAGGGTGTATAAGGACTGGAAAAAGTGCAGCAGAATGTTGTACAAATGCCAGGTTTATTAAGCCACACCCTACTTCTAACTTGCATGCTGAAAAAAATTCAAGTTGCACCTATTTATGATCATGATGTCTAATTTATACTTCCTTTGGGTATAGATCCTCTGCATTTGGCCTAGTACCATGCTGAATTCTTAGATTTACTATGTGGGGACAAATTTCAGAAATGCTGTAAGTACTATGCCAGTGACTTTTTACTTCAACATATAGCTACTGTAGTTTTTCCTAATTCAAACAAAGGACGTGTGGTTTAAGAATGAGCTATGTAAGTGGAGTCAACCAAAGAGCATGAGTTTGTTTAATTTATTTTAAATCTGAACATTTATAGCATCATTTTAATTCTAGCTAGCTTCCTAGGCAAAATTAGTACTGATAAAGCAAAAAATACAGAAACATTTTATTTTTAATAGGGGTCAAAGATCCTTAAAACTAAAGTATAAATATTCAAATATTACATTAGAGCAGGGACAACCTATTGGTTAAACTTTCTGCATTTTCTAGTTATAATGCAGAAAGTGTCTAAAAGTGGTCTCTTTCTAAGTGGGTAATATCTCAAATAATAAAGCTGTTAGAGAAGAATGTTTTAAACTTAAATTAGCTATTGCCACTGTGGAAAAGTATAGATTTACTGATATCTCAGATCAGTGTCCATATAAGGAAGGATGATTGGTTGTGAAATATGTAATTAATTGAATTAGTTACACTTAATTCAACTGGTGGAAGGTGCCATTGGTCTAATATACTAACCTCTCCAACAAAACTGAGCTTGCTCATGGTTGGTTCATATCATAGAACTACCAGTCTTTTAGGCCTGACCTAACAGTAGCAGTTGTGGAGCAGAACAAAATTGAGACAATCCGGGCAGATAGTCCTGCCAGCTATGGTGTACTGCTAGGCTTGTATATACTGCCAGTCAGTCACATCTTCCTTAAAGCATTCCCTATATAGATAGATATCGCTATATAGAGATTTTTTTGGGGGGTTGGGGGGGACAAAGGGGGCAGGGTTGGGTTAGAAGCCTCAAACTTTCATATATAAACAGCCAAAACTCATAATAAAAGTGTGGCTGGCCAGTCGTGGAAAGGCTTAGACCTAGAGTCTGAGGGGGAGGGTGGCGGGGAGGGATATATGGAGATAATGGGTCCTAAAAGATTAGCAATCTGAAATTTGTCTCAATATTAATAAAACATTTTTCAACTTTCACTTCAGTTAGCCAGTATGCACATGCATTACTTGAAAACTTGTTGGGGGGTTATTTTGCAAGCTGTCTCAGCTGTGATGAAATTCCAGTATCTTCAAGTGCTTATGTAGTTTACAAGTAAAATTCCCATTTATTTGTGTACTTGTCACCCAGCTGCTTTTTGAAAATTCCACTCTTATTACACATTACAGGGAGATTATAGTGCTGAATAACATAGTATAGAAACTGGCAGAAAGAAATATAGGCAGTACTCCAGCTTTCTTACAATCTACATATGTAAACAGTCAGATAATTGGTCTTCAGATTTTACTTTCATTTAAATGGCTTTGAACAGTTTTGCTGATCTGATAAGCCAAGCACTGAACTGATATTCCTCAGTGAAGGATATCTGGTTGCCTTAGAGTTTTAAGTATCTACGCTGCGTTTCAAAACTTGAAACTATCATCATTTAAATAAATTAATATGGTTGATTTTGGTGAATGGAAAAATAAACTAATTAGCCTTTTGCTTAAAAGATGTATGCAGGGGCCTTTGTGCTCTAGAGAATGGGGTTTAATCATCTGATATTTGTATCTATGCATAAGCTTTACTTTAACCAAAAATATCATGCTTAACTTCTTACAGTGAAAGGAATTAATTTAAAGCTACTCCCTACCTTTCTATTAAATACTGCAAAACACTTAAGTGCCATTTTCTGCATGTTAAGAAATGCATTTTCCAACACTCAGCCTACCTTTCTGTAACACTGCAGCTTACCTTTTTGTCCTGAAAAATTTTCACGCTTAGAAGTAGCTTCTGTTTTAGATCAAGTCAAAAGTTGCATTATCTGCAGGTATTGACATGTGCCTCTTAATCTTATTGTATTGTTCAATTCTCCTTTTAATTGGAAGTTTATAGGGAATACAGGAAACTTCTGTATGTACTAGGGTCTACAACTCTGACATTAAGGTTCAGTCCAGTCTTAATTCTGCTCAGATTTTTTTTTTCTCACTTTATTCTGTTTGTCCTGTTAAGCATTCTGTTCTTGATTGAAAATAGAAAGATGACATTAAACCTCCTCGGTGCTGGTTCGGAAGTCTCTGCTTCTCACGTCAAAGCAATGTTTGAGATGTTCTATTACAGCCACTCTGTTACTATTCAAGATCACAAATGGCTAACATACCTTTTTGATAGGTCAGCTAAACCAAATCTTGCTTTGAGTTCTCTGTATAAGATCATATCCCTTGCAATGCTTAAAGCTATAGTAGCTTTCACTTTAGATAGATATGTCTACATTTTACTGTAATGAATGCTGCCATTCCCATAGAAAATTTACCAAAACTGTAGAATGCTTATTTCCTCAATGCTCTAAATAAATAGATCATATACTATACTCTTACAGTAGCTGTATCCAGCTCTGGGCATATGTATGATCAACCTGTAGTAAGAGTAGAACAGCAGCCTGATAGGGGCTAATGGTGCAATTGCAACTGGATGTTGCATTTTTAGCTAGGAAAAAAAATCCAACTATATGCACAAGTAGATAACACAGGATAGAGAAGGAAGTCTGCGAGGTGAGGAATACATAGAACATAATAGGCCAGGTCCATCAAGATAGACGTATTGCTAGAGTGCCCTAAAGAAGTGTTTCTCAACTAAGGTTATGTGTACAGCTGCGGCTACATCACCTCATCGAGAAATCTCTGGTTTTACAACAGGATACATAAAAAGCACAAGTGAAGTCAGTACAAACTACAATTTCATACAGACAATGACTTGTTTATAGTGTTGTATATACTGCACAATAAAACGTAAGCACAATATTTATCTTCCACTTGTCCTGTTTTAAAATAAGTAAGCAGTTTTTTAGTAATAGCGTGCTGTGACTTGTATTTTTATATCTGATTTTGTAAGCAGATAATTTGGAGGTACTCAAGACAAATCAGACTTCTGAAAGGGGTACAAAATCTGGAAAGGTTGAGAGCCACTGCTCCAGAGCTCCTTTTCTTCCAACTCTCAATGAAGGAATCAATTCATAAAAAGAAAAACACTGAACAATTACATCTTTTAAGCAGGAGTTTTCTACACAGCTATCCATCTCTAACATGGTTTATAAAGAGGCTGATGACAAATTTAAAATTCAGGTTAAATATCTTAAGTAAAATATTTTAAAACACTACAACCTCCTTGGACACTTCCCCCACAACTAGCTAAAACTTACACTTCAGTGTATGTGTGCCACAGCCCTAAAGAACCACACAGCATGTACAATGTATGAGGTAATTTTATTAACCATAACCTCACTGAATTAATGTTTTACTATAATAGTATTAATCATTCATCTTTGAAAGCTATAACTTACTCTTGGCTTTAATCAGAAAGGTGGGTCATAAGTTTGTTGTGCCCTCAACACAGAGGATCCCAGTCACCATGTCAAAGCTCTTCCCTCAAGAAAATTAACATTAATTAGCTCTTATTTTATTTGCTAGTTTGTGCTGGACTGCTTAAAGTATCAGATTCTGCAACATAGAAGCTTCGTTGATAGCAAGATCCTTTCATACATTAAATGTTCTTGATTCTGCAGAGGGAATGGAAATATTATGACCTCCCTTAAGTCAGCATTTAAAGTAACTTTACTTCAGTAGTCTGTATGTTCTAACCTTGGCTTACAGATACTCAATTACAAATTTAAAATGAGGGTACAGTTAGACATACTCAAAAGCAGCCATGGCTCTAATTTCAGCTAAAGAGGGATACTTTTGTTTGAAATATGGTTTAGAACACACAACTCTTATCCATTAGTAAATCTGATAGTCTTTTCATACCTTTACTATTTGATTTATGTAATTACACAATCACATTCTTGAACTTTTATGCATTAAATTATGATCTGCAAATGAGTTATTTCAGAGTTAGATACCCAAAATCCATTAAAATTTAATGGGAGTTGGACACTAAACAAACATATTCCTGTGAAAATCCCAGCTTTTGTTTATATTTCAGTTTAAATCATTTAAAGCTGTTTGAATATTTTGAATAGTTTCCAACTGTATCTATTTCACCATAAATTACAGGTGTCTTGTTAAACATTTTGTTCTATTTTTCCTATTAGCTGTTGGTTAATTTGTTGAAACAAACTGCATGTCAGAAAACATTCACTTGATTAAAAGAGGTAGGTGCTTTGATTCAAAGTGCGCATGGCTCAATCAACTTTGTAGTTACAAGAAGCTTTAATAATCCTGATTCATAGAATCAAGGCAGCATTTTTTTCTTTTTAAAAAGGGTGTGCGTACAATATGGCTACTATACTCCTACAACTAGAGCCTATGGTTGCTATTTCATTTAACAAAAAGGTCTGAAACTTGTGGAAACTACAAACTCCAGCATGCAATATCCTAGCACTGCATTGTGATCAAACAGTGCATTCTTCCTCGATAGCAGAAGTGGGAAAGCTATCAGCATAATTGCATTAATCAAGATATAGCAGTGAATATTAGGCTATGCATGCTTCACAGGCTGTACTGCTCAGTTACAAGTAGGAGCTCTATAGGTCTGTAGTGAGGCACCCTTGTTTAAAAACAAGACAATTACATATTTCTGATTTTCATTTTACATAACAAAACACTACCCTTGCATCATTCCATATCTGACTGAAAAAGCAGTAAGTCTCTTGTACACTGTTTCCAGGAGAAAGAGAGCAAATACAATTATTCCACAGATTAAGCTGAATGCCCAACGAGGTCCCAAGTGAGTATATATTTGGCTCACAAATACTGGGCCCAGTATACGTGCTCCACTTCCAGAGGCCGTTAACCAGCCCATGTAGACACCCTGAAAAGGATCAAAGAACTGTGGTTAAGTAACAGGAAACAAAATAGTGAATTTTCATCAGTTACTCTAATAGAAAGTGTATATAAGTTATCAGGAAAAGACACTGCTCATTTTTCTGGACTGTTGGTCTGTGAACATTACTTGAGTTTTTTTAAGCAATAAAAGATAAGCAGTCAATCAGATGCCTAGAGAGATACAGTAAAAAGATAAGTTCTTGTTGAAAGATCTATTTTATAGCAAGATGCCACAGACTAATGAGAAAACGAGAGGGTGGAGATAAAGGAAGCAAGTTATCTATATTAAGCCATGATCTCAGCTTACTACCTGATTGTAAGCTACTAGTTCTTTCTTGTGGCAGAAATGAAGCTAAAGGAGTGAACCAAATAGATTGCAGCTATCTAAATCTACCCCCTTTGAGAGCATAGACATATATTCACTCTTTATATTGCTTCACTGGTGTGAATGATGTTCTCCAGTACTGATGATTATATCTAAATTAGATGTTATTGGCATACCCCAAAATAATCATGAAAATGCCCGTTATTGGCAAAAGCAGCAAATTTAACCAATTCTTCCTATAGCTGTGGCTGCAGAAGCGAAAAGTAGCCACCTTCCTCAGTGTTAAGGAAAAATCCAAAGTTATTACTGCAATGTACTGCCATACTGCAATTAAAACAATCAGATTTTTTTTTAAAAAAAAATAGATGTCTTGAATTCAAAACAACTCTGACTACCAATCCAGGGCAGTAAAAAGGAACAGGGGCAACTCTGCCCTCTAAGCCACCATGCAGCAGCACTGGACTGATCAGGGTACATATCACCCTGACAGGTAGCGCTTTCGGAAAAATCTCACCTCGGATACACAGGGTATGTACACACCTGAAGTGGAATAGACAGGTGCAATCACTTGAACTGAAAACATCAAACCTGACAAACAAAAAAACAACTATAATTCTGTCTCCTATCCTTCCTCCCATTCCTAGACAAAACTGTTGAATATCATGTAGCACCTGACAACATCCTGGTGACTTCACAATTTTCAGACCAGGATATTTATAATTAGTCTTTCAAGTGGAAGCACAAGTGTAGAAAGCCAATTGCTACTTTTGCATCTTCGCTAGTGTTTTGCAGTGTCCCAACTGCATGAAGGAAACCGAATAAGTTTGACTTTACATGCCTGTACCTTTGGAAGCTAGACCTGATGTGTATGGAGACAGAAACCCCCCCAATATTCTATATCTAGCTCTCCATGCTATACTATAGCTCTCTGTAGTGTTATTTTCTGTATCCTTAAGAGCAAATGAACCTTTAGTTCCATTAGTAAAATGTTTGATATTTACTTCAGAATAACAACATACATTTAGGAACACAAAAAGAAAGGTCCTATGTACATAATGGGGCAATATATATTGTGGAAACCAGTAATTCTGTAAAGAGCTTAGGGGCCAGGGTGGATAATTGCTACACATGAGATCATAGTTTGATGCTGTGGATAAAGCGAGTTTACAAGATTCTTAGATGCATAACCAAGGCAATATAAAGAAAAAGCAGGAAGGTAGTATTACCTCTGTATATAGCATTTGCAACATTACTGGAATAATGGGTCCAATTCTGGTATCCACATTTTAAAAAAGGATGTTGAAAAATTGAAGAGGGTTCAGAGGAGAGAACCACAAGAATTATTAGAGGATAGGAAACCCTGGCTTATAGTCAAAGCTTTAAGAAAGCTTTATGTAGTTAAAGAAAAGCTTAATAGGTGACTTGTTCACAGTCTATAAATATCTACGTGGGGAGAAGATTTCTGACCAAGGAAGGGCTCTTTAATCTAGCAGACAAAGGCATAAGATCTAATGTCTGGAAGCTGAAACTAGATAAATACAGGGCAAATTTTTAACAGTGAAGATAATTAATCACATGAATATCTTATCTAGCTCATCTGGTGTTGGATTGTCCATCACTTGCTACTATAATCTTAGAATCCCTAATCATGGACTTGGATTCCACTGTGCTAGATGCTGTTTTTAAAAATATGCTCTAGTTCAACCACAAGATAAGGGTCTGGTGCAGGAATTATTGGGTGAAGTTCTGCGTCTTGGGATATGCAAGTTAGATTAACTGATTATTCTGGTCTATGAATCAATTTTCTTTCCCAACTTTTCTTTAAAAAAAAATAAAATAAATTACTTTTAGCCGATGTTTTAAATGGGTATGCTGTGTGTTGATAAAGAGCATTCAAAAGTAGAAAAAGTCATACACATTCATTGTTTTCCAACGTTTAACAAACAAGAGGATTCATCCAATAATCAACAAAGCAGTTTTGATCTAAAGACCAGTGGAACAAACTATGCCATCAAGTATACATCGTACAGTAATAACAGTCTGAACAAATTCCCTAGTTTTCATGCTTACCTGGGGCTTTGGTCCTAGAATTTTTGAGTATAAAGTATAGGACATGACATTACAGACTGGATAGCCCAATCCTATCAGTATATCAGCGGTGATATACTGGGCCAGGTGGATCAATGGAGTGTACAGGCACCAGGGCTGCACAACAGAGCATCCTGTTGGCTCTACTGTGTGATTGGATGGTAGTTGTGTTGCTTGGAGCTTCCAGAAAGGTGTAAACATTTCATTGAAGATGATTCTGGGAATCGAATTATTCTTTATATCTGTGAAATTAAGCAAGGGATTCCATTTTAAAAAGATGTTAATGAAATGCTTAGATTACACCTTAGTGTTATTTATAATTATACCTTCCCACTGGATATTTGGTAATTGTTTTCCCCAAGGTAACAAAATAAAGAATCCAACCAGGACAATCAGTAGGCCTCCATAGAGTACAGCACGCTCACCAGTCCTGTTGAAAAATGAAAACTATAACTAAATAATACATATTCATGACCAAATATTGCTTTTTAAAGCACTATCTAAAAAAAAAAAATCTGCTACACACAAATACAAATCCTGTACAATTTATTAAGGTGACTAGTCCCAGTGACTTAAGTGGAACTATTTGGTTGAAAGAATTTGGCATATTTACTTTAGTCTAGAGAAGAGAAGACTGAGGGTGGACATAATGTTGTAGTTATGTTCCTGAAAAATTGACTTTAAGTGAAATGATGTTAAGCAAGAATCAGAGAGGCAGCCGTGTTTGTCACTTCTGCAGATCCAGACTAAGATTCCTGTGGCATCTTAAAGACTAACAAAAGTATTGAAGCATAAGCTTTCGTGGACTAATACCAACTTCGTCAGATCCACGAAAGCAGATGTTAAGCAAATCCAATTTCCCCAAGAATTAATGGGGGGGGGGGGGGGAAGGAGAAAGGAGGGAGGTGTTAGGTTCCAGGGAATTTTTTTTCACCAGACAAAAGACTCACACTCTCTCTATATACACACACACACGAATGTCTTACTGTTAAATGATGAACTAGCACTCAGTGAGCCCTCAAGGGTTAATATGTTGTTAATGTGGGCCTCACACTGTACATGGCAGCAGACATGGAGGGCAGGGAGACAGGGAGAGAGAGAGAGAGAGATATGCACGCATTGCCCCTGTAAATATGCTGACCCCACTCTAAGTACATTGCCTTTTTAAGTAGATGAGCAAGTTGAGACAGCAGCTGCTGCCAGCAAGCTACCTCAGTCCTGAGCCCTGTCGTGTCCCCTCCCGGCTCTAAAGAGATGTGGTAAGTGGGAGGGGGACACCCTGACATTAGCCCTTCCCCCAGCAAGCAGAAGGCTCCCAGGAGCAGCTCTAAGGCAGAGGGCAGGCGCAGTAAATGGCAGTGGGGGGAGGGACAGCTGAACTACTGGCAATTGATAGCCTGCTGGGCGGCTACTGCACAGGGAACTTAGGCGAGTGGAGAGCTGATAGGGTGGCTGCCGGTCCACCCTGGTTCCAAGTCCCCACCAGCTAGCTGCAACCGGCTAGTCTTTCTGAAAGCAGTGGACAAAGCAAGTGGCTGCCAAACAACATTATAAGGGAGCATTGTGCAACTTTAAATGAGCATGTTCTCTAATAGATCAGAAATGTAACGACGTTAACCAGGACAACTTTAAGTGAGGAGTTACTGTATGTAAAAGGTTGTTCTAAAAACAACAGTGATCAATTGCTCTTCATATCCACCAGGGGCACGACACAAAGTAACTGGCTAAGTTTGCAGCAAGGAAGATTTAGGTTAGATATAAGGAAAAACTTTTCAATTATAAGGATAGTTAATCACTGGAACAAATTATCTCGGAGCTTGTGGAATCCCTGTTCTTTGAGGTGTTTAAGAACAAGTTAGACAAACTTGTATCAGGGTTGGTCTAGGTATACTTAATCCTACCTCAGGGCAAGGGGATAGACTAGGTGATCTCTTGAGGTCTCCTTGTAGCCCTACATTTCTATCATTTTCTAAAATAAGGAGCAGAATTTGATTCAGATAAAGATGACCTCATCTAAAGTTCCCCAGACTTTTGTGAAGATAAACATGTTCTTGCTTATCTTAATGTAAACAGACAAGAAATAAACCTGACGAGTGACTTACTTCTTAGAAACTACTTTAACCAACATGAAGACAATGACTGATTCAATGCCAATTGCACCAAGGATTATTCCATTATAAAAAACTGCTTCTTTCCTGGTCCAGGAATACATATCCATTGTCAATGGAGTAGCTATGCTAGGCAGTAAAAAAAATGAGAGATTAATAAAACCTGTACAAAGGTTATCCCAGATGTGGTCCTACAGAAGCCTTCCCTCCTTACAGATAAGAACATATATGCTGTTTTATAACATCATTTTGTGATTCATCACTTATAACAAATCCCCTGGGCCTGACTTTCCATGCCATTATGCTAATTTTACACTGATGTAATATGAATTATTTCAGTGGATTCAGTACAACTAATAAACTGAAGAGAAAATATCTGGTCCTTTGCAGATAAAAGATATAAGGTCGAATAGTAACTTATTTATGGTATTCAAGGTTTAGCTATAGAGCTGTCATTACTGTTAATGGGATAGGTGCATTTGTTTCACAAAGCCAAGAGAATTTGGCCATTATGTTGTAATCACCAGCCCCTCTGTCACTGGAGTAAAATAGATGTTCACTTACGAAAATCCCTCCCACTCATTTCTTCTCCTTCCCTTCATTCTTCAATTGAAGTGACCTTTGATCTAGCACAGGCTTTCTCAAACCGGGGGTCGCCGAGCGCTCCCAGGGGGGTCGCGAGCTCCCGGCGCCGCTTAAAAGCCGCCAAATGAATTACGTCCGCATTTGGCAGCTTTTTGGCAGACATGCCGAGCTATTTCGGGAACGTTCAGCATGTCCGCCGAAGATAGCTGCCAAATGCAGAAGTAATTCATTCGGCGGCTTTTTGGCGGACATACAAGGGTCTGCCGTAGCAGCCAACAAATGAAAAAGGGGTTGCGGTTCTCTGAAGTTTGAGAACCGCTGATCTAGCAAGACAGGTTGGACACTATTGTCTTCAAAATTATGCTGTGCAATTCTGTTTCCATATAGCACTCTCAGCCCTTTCCAGTTCAAGTGAAAAATATCAAACTTAAGATCCATCAGAGTTACATTGCATGTAGCCACATATGTCCATATAAGAACCACTATTGAAACAAGTCTGAAGTGGAATGCACTAGCCATTTATAAATGCACTACAGGGCTACACAATAGGGCTACCCAATTTTTAGAACAGGAGGTAAAGGACCATGTATCCAATGAAAATATTTCCTCTGCAGAGATTTGCTAGATAGAATTAAATGACCTCCATTGAAATCTGATGTGGACATTGGGGTTTACATCTCAACTTGTTAGGAGCACAATGAAATCTTCAAAAGCCACAAATGTTCAGCAATTTGGGTTTACATTTCATTCAAAAGTTTAAATACAACTGTTCCTTATATAAAAGAGTATTACACAGTGACACTATGTGTTAAATGAAACACTAAATGGAAAATACTCTAGAACTCAATTTTAATTATGGCTTGTTTTTGATAAGGTGGGATAATGCTTACTAATATTTGTGAAACATTCAGTTATGGTAATGAGCGCAATAGGAAAGCTTATGAGCACTTTTGTCTTTAAAGAACTTTACAAACACTAATTAATGAGTAACAGGAGAAAACTGGTAGACTTACGTTTCAAAGACAGCAAAAACAAACAAGATGACAAAAAAAAGAACGTTGGTTGCTACAACAGCAACTTGGTCAATGTTTCCTTGGGCATCCTGATCCACACAATCATTTTCTGTAAAGAAACAAAAGAATGAACTAAATTGCAAAATTAAGAAGTTTTACAATTCAATTAATGAGCTCGAATGTTACTCTGCAGTTACAGATAATAACTGCAGAGTACATACTGTACAATTGGGCATTGTGACAGAGTGCAGGGTGCAAACAGGAAAGCCTGCTCTTGATCATTCAGTTACTACTTAGTTCCTCTTGAGGAAGCTGATGGGGGTAATCAGTCAATCAGGTTGGCGGGTTGGATGATCTAAGGAGCCAATTAACCCCATCAGCTCAAGGTTGATAAAGAGATAGGAAGGAAATACTAAGACAGGAGAGAGGGGAGGGATAGCTCAGTGGTTTGAGCATTGGCCTGTTAAGCCCAGAGTTGTGAGTTCAATCCTTGAGGGGGACATTTAGGGAGATGGAGCAAAAAAAATGTGTCAGGAGACAGTAGTACTTGGTCCTGCTAATGTAAGCAGGGAACTGGATTCAAGGTCCTTCCAGCTCTATGAGATAGATAGGGAGGAAGAGGGCTAGCTGAGCCTAGCAACACAGAGGTGGAAGACCTCCATTCCCCTCTGGTCCTGGTGACAGGGCCAAAAGCTAGGTTAACATTGTAAATATACCATTGTGAAAAGGATGGAGGGAACTCAAAATAAAAGGACACTATGACATCACAACCATGGGAGGCTGTGCAGGAAGAAGGCAGGAGAGGAACCATGCCTCATGACATGAATCTTCCTCAGTTTGGGTATAGACATTTTTGGGAGTAAATTATTTTAATATTTTTTTTAAAAAAAGTGTTTACACTTCAATTCCCCTTGACTTACATTTAAAAATTTGGCCCTAAGAGTGAGCATGATTTGTATGATAGTGGAAAGAGTATTCACCATTTCCTAGAAAATATGTAAATTACTGTTGGTTTCTCTGTATTTGTGAAGGACAAATATTAAGTAATCCTAGACAATACTGAAGATCGCACTAAATACGGAATCGGTTTCTTAATCAGGTTCTCCATAGCTCTATATTCTACAGCTAAATTCCCAAACAAAGGTCCCCAGCAACATCCTCCACAATAAATTTTCAACATGGCCGAAATGGTAAATTTCAAAGACTTTTGTTTAAATTTGATAAAAACTGATTTTCAGATGAAAGATCCACATTCATCTGATGAAGTGGGTCTTAGCCCACGAAAGCTCATAAGCCCTAAGATCTGTTAGTCTATAAGGTGCTACAAGACTCTGTCGCTTTTGCAGATCCAGACTAACATGGCTACCCCTCTGATTTTCAGATTGTTTGCAAAGTTTTTTTAGTGTTTTTATAACTAAATAAAGAAAACTATAGTATATAGCACTGAAATAGTTAAGATTACCAATATAATGTTTCCTTTTAAAAAGGGGTTTATGATTAATTGTAATTTTTCATAAGATAGTATAAACCTAAGTGAATGGGATGTGCACACCATTTAAAAAAAATTAACTTTGCATAATAGGGTACACAAATGTTGTATGGTAGGTAAGAGCTGCACCTTGTGCAACAAGAACTGTGTGAATTGGTTACCAATTTAACTTCTATATATTACTTCTAATTCAGGGATGGCCAACCTGCGGTTCTGGAGCCACATGCATCTCTTCAGAAGTTAATATGTGGCTCCTTGTATAGGTACTGACTCCGGGGCTGGAGGTACAGGCACCAACTTTCCAAAGTGCCGGGCGGTGCTCACTGCTCAACCCCTGGCTCTGTCACAGGCTCTGCCCCCACACCACCCATTCCCGCCTCCTCCACTGAGTCTGCCATGCCCTCGCTCCTCCCGGCAGAACCTCCTGCATGCAACAAAACAGCTGATTAGGAGGTGCGGGGTAGGAGGGGGAGTTGCTGATCAGCAGGGCTGCCAGTGTGTGGGAGGTACTTGGAAGCAGTGGGGAAGAGCTGATGAGGGGCTCCTGACAGATTAGTAAATTCTGGCCCCTTCACAGGGCTCAGGTTGGCTACCCCTTCTCTAATTTAAACCTAGAGTTGTGTAACATTGATCTTAATAGGACTCTGTAAATTACAGCTCATACACAGTAAAACTGCATAATATCACACAAAATTATGTATACAAATGGTGGCTGGGTATAGCTAATAAGTGTATCATTATGTGATCAGTTGGAGCAAGCAGTTCAATCTCCAAGTCAATTTTATTCTTGATCTCCATTAAGATTGTCAGAAGGTGACAATTTAGAAGGAACTGTACTGATCATTTGATCATCCCACATATAGTATCACCAAAACAGTATCTCAATGGTAATAACTGTTTCATTACCAACTTGGGCCAGATTTTAATCAATCAATCTGGAGACAGATAGTTCTATATCCCATTACTAATTCTGAGTTGTTCAATCCACTACTCTATGTAATATTTCTAAATGAAGGGTTGACTAATAAAAAAAAACACTTTATATACAATATGATAGTAAATTAAAGTATCATAGAATGTGTGATTTCAAAGAATAATATTACCTTCTGCTTCAAAATTGATGCTTTTGCACAATCTTCCCATGTCATTCACTTGATGTTCTCTAAAGATTGAAAATTGTTCTCATTAGCAGTTTACCCAATTCAATTCTTTTGTACAAAGCCTGTTACATTTATAATAATATATAATTGGTACCATCTTGTATCTTAACCAGTCTTCACACTTTTAAACACTGAACGCAAACCTTATATTTCACTGTAATAAATACAAGTCTGGATACTACCTAAGCCCATTTATAAATGATTCTCTGTGAAGTTAATGTGGCATTCAGTTTTTTGTCCCATCTATTCAAGATGTATTCAAGATGTATTCAAACACAGAATCTGAAAATATAAAGCCACTAAATTAAAAAAAAAAGTAGTAAAATTTGGATTTAAGGCTGCAATTCAAAAATATTGCTCATGGCATGCAGGAGTGAAATCAGGAAGGCCAAATCACACTTGGAGTTGAAGCTAGCAAGTGATGTTAAGAGTAACAAGAAGGGTTTCTACAGGTATATTAGCAACAAGAAGATAGTCAAGGAAAGTGTGGAAAAAGCTAATGAACTCAATATTTTTTTTGCCTCAGTCTTCACGAACAAGGTCAGCTCCCAGACTACTGCATAGGGCAGCATAGTATGGGGAGGAGGTGACCAGCCCTCTGTGGAGAAAGAAGTGGTTCAGGACTATTTTAAAAAGTTGGACGAGCATAGGTCCATGGGGACGGATGCACTGCATCTGAGGGTACTAAAGGAGTTGGCAGATCTGACTGCAGAGCCATTGGCCATTATCTTTGAAAACTCATGGTGATTAGGGGAGGTCTGGATGACTGGAAAAAGGCTAATGTAGTGCCCATCTTTAAAAAAAAAAAAAAAAAAAAAAAAGGAAGGAGGATCTGGGGAACTACAGGCCAGTCAACCTCACTGGAAAAATCATGGACCAAGTCCTCAAGGAATCAATTTTGAAGCACTTCAAGGAGAGGAAAGTGATCAGGAACCATCAGCATGGATTCACCAAGGGCAAGTCATGCCTGACTAACCTAATTGCCTTCTATGATGAGATAGCTGGCTCTGTGGATGAGGGGAAAGTAGTGGGCATGTTATTCTCTGACATTAGCAAAGCTTTAGATACCGTCTCCCACAGAATTCTTGCCAGCAAGTTAAAGAAATATGGACTGGATGAATGGATTATAAGGTGGATAGAAAGCTGGCTAAATCATTGGGTTCAATGGATAATGATCAATGGCTCATGTCTAGCTAGCAGCTGGTATCAAGCAGAGTGTCCCAAGGGTTGGTCCTGGGGTCAGTTTTGTTCAATATCTTTATTAATGATCTGAAGGATGGAGTGAATTGCACCCTCATCAGGTTTGCAGATGACACTGAACTGGAAGGAGTGGTAGATATGCTAGAGGGTAGGGATAGGATACAAAGAAACAGGCAAATTAGAGGATTGGGCCAAAAGAAATCTGATGAGATTCAACAAGGATAAGTGCAGAGCCCCACACTAGGAGAAGAATGTGAAAAGATTGGAAAGAGTCCAGCAGAGGGCAGCAAAAATGATTAAGGGGCTGGAGCACATGACTTATGAGGAGAGGCTGAGGGAACTGGAATTATTTAGTCTGCAGAAAAAAAGAATGGGGGGAAGGGGAGAATTTGATAGCTGCTTTCAACTACCTGAAAGGATTTTCCAAAGAGGATAGATATAAAATTTTCTCAGTGGAAACAGATGATAGAACAGGAATAATGGTCTCAATTTGCAGTGGGGGAGGTTTAGGTTGGATATTAGGAAAAATTTTCACTAGGAGGATGGTGAAGCACTGGAATGGATTACCTAGGGAGGTGGTGGAATCTCCTTCCTTAGAGGTTTTTAAGGTCAGGCTTGACAAAGCCCTGGCTGGGATGAGTTAGTTGGGGATTGGTCCTGCTTTGAGCAGGGGGTTGGACTAGATGACCTCCTGAGGTCCCTTCCAACCCTGATAGTCTAGGATTCTTTTTCAGGGGTACACAATACAGTGATTTCAGATACTAGTTCTGATCAGCTAAAATTCTGTGTGACTTTCTATGTGGGAATGGCTCTAGAAATTCACACGTTGCCTGTGCAATGGGATAACCTATTGAAGTTAGCACATCTGCACCAAAACGGAAACATACAAAATAAAGTGAGCTCTGCAGCAAGGAGGTACAGATACATAGGAATGTAAATGAGTTTCCTGCATCCCGCATATCAGTAACTCTGTATGCAGAGTCCAATTCTCTCCCTTTGCTGTGGCTACCCAAGCTATTGAAAAGCCTTATAGCACTAAGCCTGGAATAACTCAAGTCTGGAATAACTCTCCAGCACAACAACATGTGGTGAGGACCAACTATCCATATATACCTGGCAGAAGAAGGGAAGAGCGAACCTTCTGATTCCATTGGAGGTGATACTCTGCTGAATGCACCCTAATCTCAAATATTCAGGTAGTGCAGACCACCTGAATGGAAAACTACAGGAGGCCTCCATCTCCGTCATCTCATGTCTCAATTATTTGTTCATTGTCAAAATGTGCAGAGCCCCATGCAATATAGAAAAATAAAGACTGTCCCTGCCCCAGAGATTTTATAATCTAGGAGACAGACACGAAGACCACAAAGTCTTTTCAGGGTGGCAGCTATGGAGGTTAATATGAGCTGGGAAGAGCCCTATAAGCGTTTCAAATTCTATATATCAAGGCTGAATTAATGACACTAAAATCCATAACATTTTGTTTTTATTGGTTTGTATCTCAACCATACATCACTAAGTTTTGTTTACTAAAAAGTGAGGATATGAGTAAACTACTTTGAATAATACATTAAAAATATAAAGCCTTGTAAGTGCTCCAGATGTAAAGATTATTATTCTAGTTGTTTAAAACAGTGGTCATATTATCACTATGTTCTTTTGAAAATTCTATCATTTACTCTTATAATTTCAGTGGATTTTATTTTGATAAGTAGCCAAAGATTATTTTCAACAGAAGTGGAAGAATGCATAACAAACTATCAACAATAGTCAAACAAGAAAATGTTTTAGTTCTTATTACCTGAATATAGCAAAGATTAGAATAATATTAATAACTCCTAGGAGCGCTCCAAGTAGAACTGGTGCTGTGTACATGTTCACCTGGAGATCAATGATTTCCCACGTCACTCCTTTTTCTCCAATCAGAGAGAAGCAAGTCTGAAAAACTTAAGATAAAAAACAAAAACAAACAAACAAAAAAACACTACCTCAAGAAATTCAAGCATTAAAACTATTAATGCATTATTTTTGGGGAATCCAGGGCGCAGTCATCTGATGGATACCAATGGGATCCTAACTATCTGGACATACAGGTAGCTTGTAGAACATGCAATCCCCAGAAAGCCATATGAATATACTGAATAAACAGCAGTGTGACACTAAGAACAAGTCAGGTAGCTGCACAAGGCCAAGAAAGGAAAATTATCTAGCCCCGCACCTACCATCTACTTGTGATTCTCTATAGTTGAACTGGATGTACTAACTCCATCAACCCTCCCTGCTATAGGAATGTCCTAGGGTGGGATGGGGGTATCCCTTCTGCTAGGCCCAACAGAAGGGAAACAGACCCCAAAATATTAAACACTAAACAGGTGATGAGTGGGAGGAAGAGTGTGTGTGTATATATGTAAGATGTCCTCCCCTGCATAGCCTATGATCATCAGAAACTTGGCTGAGTGTCTATCAAAATGGAGAATGGGAAGGAAGAATGCACCCTGTATGTGAGTCTTTTAGGGAGACTGTCTCTTCGGCTGTGTAGCCTCTTTAATGCTACTTTCAGGGTTGATTGACAGCCAGTTACCTTCAGAAAACTCTCACCCTCCAAGATACAAGGAGAAGTACTAAATATGCTCAACAACCATAATTTCCTATGGTAATTGGGCAAGGTGGAGTTGTTAGCTACCTATGGAATGAGGTCAGACTTCCACAGGCACTCAATGCTAAACTCACATCATCCTAAATAAGGTACATAGTTTGCAGAATCTTTATGAGTCAGTAGCTGCTGAAGCACTATAGAGATATGGAGATGCCTTTACTTAAAAAGAACGAGGAGTACTTGTGGCATCTTGGAGACTAATTTATTTGGGCATGAACCTTTTTGTTTGTTTGTTTCATTTTCTGAACACCATCAACTAATTAGCAATGGAAGTAACAGTCCAAACCTACTTTGTTAATCCAGTTACACGTGGTAAATTGTCACCAAAATTACAGTGAGCCAAACTGTACTCAAAGAATTAGACATTTTTGGAAGTAATATCTGCACAGCTACTTATGGATAAACCACAGCTGTACACTAATGTATTCAGTTTAATATTATGACAAAACGTGCTCATTTTTGTGCACTTTGCTGCTGAGGAGATTCCTAACCCCAAACATAATGTCTGATTTTCTCCTAAATAACGAAAGGAGTGTGATTTGTTTTGGAGGGATGAGGAAATAAGAGATGCTGTACCTGGTCCTAGTATGAATCCTGTTGCTTGACAAGCACTGGTGTTGGCCATGGCACTGGTTCTTTCTGTAAGAGAAGTGGCACCAGCAATGTATGATCGAACTACTGCTACATTTCCTAAAAAAAGATCAAAATGATACATTTAAATCTCCAGTCACAGTTAGTTCAATTCCCCCCTCCCCCCATCTCTCATATACCAAACAAGAAGTTTGCTTATGGTACTTAATGTTTCCCTATCATATGCACACAAGAAAGTATATAATTTTGCAGGTCCATACATAGTATTGGCTAACTACTTTTTAAAAATCATTTTGGAAGATATTATTTGCCTAATAAATTATTTTGCTTAACATAACCATAAAGCTTGTCCTCTCTTAGGTAAGCCACAAAATAAATTCATTAATCTTCAGTAATTTAAATTCTGCTGCAATTACCTGCTCCAAATCCCACAAGGGCACGAGCAATCAGCATATAATATTTGTTGTGTGAAGTAGGTAAATGGACATAGGCATAAAGGCAGTTAGCAGCCACAGAAATGGTAATTGAAACAACAAGTGGTTCTCTTCTTGGCCTGTAATTAGACCATAAACCAAACAGAGGTGAGGCTACCATTTGTCCAAGACTGTATGAAGCAATAATCCATCCCAAAAAACTTGCATCTGCTGTCATATCAATCTGCAGAAACAAATAAAGTGATTTAAAAAATCACTATGTGCTATTCATCATATCAACAAAAACAAGTTTGGAATAAGTACCCTACAACATGTAAGATTCTGTGCTGTACCTCTAAAGTGCAGAGCTTACAGACGAGGGTTAGGGGGGACTAAGGCAGCTTTAAGCCATCTTTGCACCTTCCTAAATCTGAAATGCTCTGGAGGCTAGAGAGACCCTCTGCGTAACTTTCACTGAGGGCCTGTCACAGCAGTCTCTCCATGCTGCCATTATGATCCTCCCACCCATAGCACGTTCTCTATGCTGAAGTTTATGAAGGGGCCTTTGGAAGGCAGTTGTCCTACAGTTCCAGAACCAGGGGACTTCTACGATGGCCGAAACCATGCTTTTAAGGGTCCCTTTACAGCACTCCAGCCCTTTTACATGATGTAAAGAGACTGGAGCGAGGATGAGGCTCTCACTCGTCAATGGGGGAAAAAAAAAAGATTATAGTATAATAGTCCTTGACACGCAGGGATTTTTATCTTCAAAGTTGTATAGAAATGTTAATTTATTGAAGTCTGGACAACTTGTCCAACATACACATAAAGAAGATTCATGTAGTAGGTTTGCAGCTTCACTAGAAGTCCTTTTGGGGAAAACAGATTATCTAAAATATTTACAGTTTTCTACCAATTTACAATACAACTTGAAGTAAGATTGGGAAACCTAATGGTTAAGGACTGATAACATGAATCATTATTAATTGGTAAATTAAAGAACAGATGTTATGTGGAGTGTTAAAAATTGTCAGTGGCTAGGAGAGGGAATCTTCAGTCTAGCCATAAGCTTTCACTTATTGACTTAGTACGATTGTTTTGGTTTCATTGTTCGAATTTCTGATAAAGTGTAATGTTTTCTAATCTACATGCTATAAGCAGAGCTCATGACTTTCTGTGTCTTTACAGTGCCTAGCACAACGTGATCTGAATGGAACCTACTTCAATAAAGTTAACAAAATAATAATACCTATCCTCAAATATCCTGATTTTATTCCAATACTGTTTAAAACAGCAAGATATTCACATTTACATCTACATGCTGCTTTGGCAGTCTTTCCTAAATAAATACAAATTTAATTAAAAGTACAAAAAGCAACATGCTACATGGTAGTGCAAATTCCTACTGTGGAAATAAGGATCAATCATTAAAAATAGCAATACATTATTCCTACGTTAAAGTATGATTAAAGTGTGAAACGGAAAACTAATTACTGAAAATGTAATATTTAAATTATTAAGAGAGTTTAGATAAGTAACGGCTTGTCTTCACTACCCGCCGGATCGGCGGTAGTGATCGATCGGTTAGCGATCGATTTCTTGCGTCTGGTGAAGATGCGAGAAAATCGATCGCCCGCAGCGCCCCCATCAACTCCAGCTTTCCGGGAGGCGCAAGCTGGAGTCGACGGGGGAGCGCGCCGCCGACTGCCGCCGTGAGGACGGCAGGTAAGTCGGGTGGAGATACGCAAACTTCAGCTATGTGATTCACATAGCTGAAGTTGCGTATCTCCAGTCGATCTCCCCCCCCCCCCCCCCCGTAGTGAAGACCAGCCCTAAATCCCTGGGTCCATCAATGAGATCTATTCCTGTATAAAGCTTGTTGAAGGATTGGGCCTTAAACTGTAAAGTCCCTATATCCCACAATACAACTCTAACAGTGATTTTATGTTCTAATAAAGCAGAAAATAAAATAAGCATTAATCATCATCATTAAAATTTACAAACCTTTTGCAGATATGGCCATACTGACATAATTACAATTGAAAAACCTGTGACGTATTAAAAAAAATAAAAACAAGAAAACAGAATTGGAGTTACTTTTGCTACATGTAATCATTAATCAAGTACTGCAACATGATTCTTCTGCTTTTTAAAAAAAATACTGTATTCTCAAACTGAAGCTCCACATGGCAACCAAAAGTACCATGGTTGCCATGCTGGATTAAAGGACAGTAATTGCTTTTCAGTTAGAAGAACTTTTAT
This sequence comes from Sternotherus odoratus, assembly GCA_032164245.1. NCBI lineage: Eukaryota > Metazoa > Chordata > Testudines > Kinosternidae > Sternotherus > Sternotherus odoratus. The sequence continues at coordinate 36,992,498 of JAVMKO010000004.1, forward strand.
TTAAAATAAGGGCAACACACTACATAGATGTGTAGAAAAGTTTAACACACTGAACACCTGCAGTGTGATCATGGTCCCATTGAAATCTATATTTCTCAATCCAGATCAAGGAGCAGCTCTCTCAAAGAAATGTATTTTCTTGCTATTAAGAATTAATTTTACATTCAGATTTGATGAAAGATTAAAGGAAGTATTAATCTAAGTACCAGCCTAACATCACACTAACCAACACAAAAAAGTCAAAGATATGCAGATACCAGAAATTAATTGAATTCACATTTTAATGAGTTTGGCTCTGGGGGTCAAAGAGGAAACTCTTCTGCAGTTAAAGATAATTTTGATATATTGGGGGGGGGGGGAACTACTGTAATGCCCCAGGAGAAAAAACCATCTGCAAGTATATTATTTTAAAATCCAATATTTGTATTCCAGCATGGCAGAGAAATCCTCATTCCTTAATATTAACAGTTGCTATTAACCCTACCTTTTGATTCATCAACCTTATTTTCTCTACTAACAAGTAAAGTAGTCACTGCATTTTTATGATGCATAGAGAAAAAAAAAACTCTAGTAAGGGAGCTGGAATAGTTTTACTATACAGACTTCTTAAAATTCTCAAATCAAAATAATATATACATTGTACAAATAGTGTTGAAATTCTGCTGGATGAATATGGAAATGACTTACCTACACTGCTGAAAAACATTGTAAGGTACATAATACGAATGGACCTCCATCTACTCCTATAATGCTGTTGGATTTCCACAACATCACCATATCTTGAACAATAAACAAGAAAAGAAGAATATCTTATTTTGTTGTGTAGCACTTAATAAAGAATTTCTCAGCCTAAAGAACATCAAAACCATTTTTCATAGGTTACCTCAAAGTTTTACAAATAGCATATATATTTTGTAGCTTACACTGTTCCTAACCATTCATTGAAGAACATTAAAACACACATTCTATAGGAGATTGATTTGTTTCGGCCATAAAGCTTATCTTTTGATGAAACAGCAACCTGCGTTAAATTACTTACATTTTCTAAAAAGAAATGTCTACCCTATTTTCTCATGTTCTAATAATTGTTATAATAACAAAGTCACATGTAACTCAGCAATATTATATGCCTAATGTCCTTGAATATTTTCTTCTCTGAATTGCAGCATTTTGTGGTATGTGAAAGACACATCACCTATCATAGCACATAGTTGCTTTTTTGGGTCTCGCTTCCCTATTAAACTGTGGTAGCACTGAAGAGAAAAATCAGTGTGATATGCCTTTCACTCACATGCACAACAGGGCTCTAAAATAGTAAATGGAGAAATCTACTGGAAAACTGCCTAAATCATGACCACTAAACATTCCCTTTCAGTGTTATGAATTTAAAAGAAAAATAAAATGAAACCCCAACAACTGAAAATGACTTACAATCAAGTGAACCTGAAAAACCTGAGATATTTAGAAAAAATAATACACACAACTCCCTCATTCTCTGCAGTTGTCTCATGTAGGTATTTTATACAGCACTTTGTATCACAGTATCTGGCACACATCTTTCCCGACCCTCACTGTAAAAGGCTGAAGCTTAAATAAGCACTTGTCTCCTGAAATGATTAATAGTTATCTTCTAAGGACTCATCTATACACATGAATGGTTCAGCTCAGGTATCTTGAGTTACCACTAAGCGACCACTCTCACATACAAAGTGCTGTACACAGACAGCGATTTAAACTTCACCTTCCCTGGGAGACGTGAGCCAGACGTACAGATCCAGTTTGCTATGAGCGATGTCCCAGTAGCGGTGGCGTAAGGGACACCACAGCTGTGTTATCTGAGCGGCCAGGGAGGAGCCAAGCTCAAGGAGCCTACCAGAGTCCATAGACTTATTCAAGCCCCAGCAAGTGAAGCCTGCTAAGCGAGTTCCTCTCCGGGTGACGAGATGTTCCGATTTGATAGCAGCAGTCCTGATATTTGGGGCTTTTTCTTATCTAGGCTCCTCTTACCCCCACCTCTGACTCGACTTTTCACACTTGCGGGCTGGACAGCCCAGTTCCTCTTGCAGCCGGCTGGGGAAATCTCTGCCTCTCATGCGCACCCCGGCTCAGCCCCAGGGCGGCTGCGGGAGCCTGCTTTTCGGCTGCCACTAAGCGACCCAGGCACAACCGGGCTGAACCAGAGCCCCGGGAGAAGCGCGCTAGAGTCCCTGGCCCTGCCTGCGGCGCCGACGGCAGGGCAGGATCACCGGGCTGGCGGGTCGGGGGTCCCCACCTTACAGCGGCCGCAGGGTCACAGGGGCCCGGGAGCCGGTGAAGCCAGGTGCAGTCGGCCTACCTGCTCTCGTCATCCCCTCCTGAGCTGAGCAGAGGCTCCTGCCCCACGGCAGCCAGGGCGCCATCGTCGGGGACCGCGGCCATGTCTGGTGCCCAACACAAACTCCTCGCCCGGCCGTCGGCACCAGGCAGGCAGGGGGAGGGGAAAGGGGAGGAGCCTCCCCCCAGGAGTCCCCGCGCTAGCGCGACGCCAGCAGTTGTTCTTCCCGCTGGGGCCGGCGGCGTCGCTCAGGAGCTGGTTGCTCCGCCCCCCCCACGCGCTCTCGTTCCGTTAGTGGGGGCGGGCGGGAGTCACGTGGGACGCTAGGAGGGGGGCGCTAGTCACGTGTGAGCTTTGACGCTAGCGCTAGTCTCCTTCCCGGTCCGCTTCATCAACTGCGCTCCGGGAGGGGCCGGCCGGGGGTAGCACCGCCCCGCTAGCGACCTTCAGCCCTTCCCCGCCCCACACGCCCCAGCGCGGTTGGCTCTTCTCCCCCCGTGCGGCAGCGGGGAGCGCGGCGAGCCCCCTGCCCGGCTCAGTGAGTGACCCCGGGAAAGTGTCGGGCGGTGGGAGTCTCGGGTCCCGCTCAGGGCCGGGGGCTCTCCGGGCGCAGGCGGGGACTTGCTGCCCGACGCGCCTCCATGCGGGGCCGGGGTCGGGACGGCGTCGCGCGCGTTTACTGCTGCAGACGGGACTCGAAGGAGAAGGGCCCTGCCCGCCTGCGGTCAGTACCTCGTCGCCTCCCGCCTACGGGGTGCGGGAAGCCGGGCTCGTCCCCCATCCTCTCCCTGCGGGCGCCCGGCCCGCCGCCCTTCCTGCTCCCTTGGCGGGAGAGAGCTTGCCCTGGCCTGGGCGGCTGGTGCCCAATGTGTGCGCTTCCCCCGGTCTCCGTAGCAGCAGATACCCAGTGGTCTTATGTGGGGGTTGGAGGCGGAAACTCTGTATTTGGGTTGTTGTTGCTACTTCAAGATATTAGACTCGGAAGCACCCCTAGTTCCAGCGCCTGGCTATGGCCATTGCCCCCCCCCCCCCACCCACCCCGACGCAGTCCTGAGTGCTGTTTTCAGGCACGTCCTTGTCTGTCAGTTTCCATCTTGTCACTGCTCCCTCATCTGCCCAACTCCAGAAAACCTGCTAAACTAATCCAGTTTTATCACAGCTTTGGCTTAATTCTTCTCTAGGGTGACCAGATGTCATGAATTTGTAGAGACAGTTCCAATATTTGGGCCTTTTTCTTAAATAGGCTCCTATTCCCCATTCCCTGTCCTGATTTTTCACACTTGCTGGCTGGTCACCCTATTTATTATTTTCCAACCCTGTAGTGGAAGGTAACTGCTTAGAAAAGAGGCAGCTAAGGTGGGTTATGGTAGAGGTGGATAAAATTATGAATGGTATAGAGAAAGTAAATAAGGACGTGTTAATTATTCCTTCTCTTAATACAAGAACAAGAACAAATGAAATTAATAGGTAGTAGTTCTAAAACAAACAGAAGGACGTATTTTCTCCTTGCACCAGAGGGGAGGCCAAAACTGTAACAGGATTAAAAAAGGAGCTAGATAGATTCTTGGAAGATAGGTCCATCAATGGCTATTAGCCAGGATGAGCAGGAATGGGGTCCCTAGCCTCTGTTTGCCAGAAACTGGGTTTGGGTGACAAGGCATGGATTACCTGATGATAACCTGTCTGTACATCCTCTTTGGAACACCCGCCCTTGACCACTGTCAAGAGGACATGATACTGGGCTTGATGGACCTTTGGTCTGACCCCCAATATGGCTGTTCTTAGCAGGCCAGTTGGTGTCCTCCGCTTACCCTGGGTAACCCATATGCTGGGGTGAAGCTATGCCGGAGTCCTGAGAAGGAGGCTTAAATCAAGGTTGTATTGGCTTACTTTCACCTCTGCCCATACACTAAAACGGTTATTCAGAAAATATTGTGGTTTCTACTTGTCATCTGCCTGTAGATTACAGCTTGTATCTGGTACAACTACTTACTTGGTGTTTTCTCTTTATAACTTACTATGTTAAATTTATGTTTCACTTTTGAAAATGTCTGCTTTTTCTCCAGTTGATATGTGTGTTTAGTTTTGTACTTTGAACGAGTAAATGTTAGCCTGAACTAGTGATTAACAGATATAAATTAGAACCAACAAGTAAAACAAGAATTCATACATAATATTATCAGGAGTACATAACGATGCTGATGAATTATGTAGTGCTTTTTGTTGAGAATCTTGGTTTCTGCACAAATATTTTTATGCCCAGTTATGCTGAAAATATAGTTCTCACATGAACAAAAAATAATCCTGGTGGTCTCTTTGTGATCTCTATACTCCCAGTTCTTGTACTGGAAAAGATAAATGTATCATGTCACTTTGATATGAAGGGATATTTTTATCATGAGTTTGAAGGATGGTGGTATTCTGTGCTGTTGCATTGAAAATAGATATAGTTTCTCAGCCGGATTACCTTCATTTGTTGGTAAGAGTTGTCTGACTCTCTGGCACAGAAAATATATTGCCATTTTTTACTAAGCCTTTATTTGGTTTACTGTGGTGTTAATCATGTAATTAGGGCTGTGTATAAGTGTAGACAGAGAGTATACATGTACACTAGCAGAGATGTATAGATAGTATTCAGTAAATGAATTCAAGGCGATAAAGCCCTTGCTCCATATGAAGGACTCAAACAGTTCAATTAGGGTAAACTTTAAGATTCACTGCCTCTTTCCCCTGTCTTTGTCTACACAATATAACATCTCAGTCATAATTTTGAAAAATTCTCATAGCTTTGTAGTAGTGCCATTTAAAAAAAAACCCAAAAACCTGGCCTATATTTCACCATCTCTAGAACAGGTTACAACTTTTGAATGAAATTCAGTATATTAGGACACTTAGTCATTTTAAATTGTACAAGAATTTTGTGTTCCTCTCCCCTAAATATCACCAATCTTATGACATAGTGTATGTGGTAGTTTTAAAAATAAAATTGGCAGTAGCTAACCACAGTGGTCTATTGGTCATTTCTTCTCTCTTATTCAATTTTATCGTTGGTATCCTGGCTCTAAATCGATAGGTTTTAAGGCCAAAGGGGGGCCATTATGATCATAAAGTGTACTTCTACGCAGCTCACATATATGGCTGGTCCCGCTAGCATAGGTATAAATAGTGTAGACCAGGGGTCTTCAAACTTTTTGAGACAAGGGACATATTAGATTTTTGAAGGGGTTTCGTGGACCACTGCCACCCTGCCCTCCCCCCCGCTCCTCCGGCCACTGCCGCGACCCCCCCTTTGCTCCTCCATCCGCACTGTGGGGGCACATGGGGCAACCGGCAGCAGCTCCAGTGGGTGAGCAGCGGCGGCTTCTCCGCTCAGCTGGGGGGCCAGACAAATCGATGCCACGGGCCGGATCTGTCCCCCAGGCCGTAGTTTAGAGACCCCTGCCTTAGAGACTAACAAATTTATTTGGGCATAAGGTTTCCTAGGCTATAACTTATTTCATTGGATGCCTGGAGTGAAAAATACAGTAAGCAGTTATAAATGTACAGCAAATGAAAAGATGGGAGTTGCCTTACCAAGTAGAGGGTCAGTTCTAATGAGGCCAATTCAATTAGGGTGGATGTGGCCCATTTTGAAAAGTTGACAAGAAGGTGTGAGTATCCAAAGGAAAATTATTTTTTGTAGTGACCCAGCCACTCCCAGTCTTTCTTCAGGCTTAATTTGATTGTGTCAAGTTTGCAAATTAATTCCAGTCCTGTAGTTTCTCATTGAAGTCTGTTTTTGAAGCTTGATGCTTTTGCTTATAAAAATAGACATATTTATTCTAAATATTAGTTTTTATTTTGTTTACAAATGACCGAGATCCTTCAGTAGTTGGCCTTATAGCCACGCAAAGTACTGCATTATTAGTGTGTGAACACTAATTAATTTTTTTTTATATTTAAAAGAGCTTGCATTTGGAGTGTAGTATGGGCTCAAGTTAACAGCACCTCACATACAATATTAGGGGTATAAAAGAACTACAACTACATAAATCAACTTCCAGTGTCAGTAAAGTTGTAAGCAAGGTTCCTTAGATCATGCAGTGGATGGAAATATGTTGAATATCCCACTTGTCAGTACATGTTTCATACCACAGATGGTATTTTGTTGTTGTACATTTAATTTTTTAATTGATATTAAATAATCTGTTTTCTTAGGTATAGAAAAATCCTGAAACTTTAATTGGAAGATCATATGCTCTGTGATGCATACAACCAATAGCTTAACTTTTTTGCCTGGTGTATCAAGTGCATAGAAGTGGCTCCCCATTATTTTAGTAAGTAAGCTTTTCAACTAAAATTTTGACAGTAAACTACCATTTACTGATCAAACTTCAACATAAGTAAGAAGCATCCTTCACTGAAGAAATGCTGTCAAGGATTTTGATAGTATGATTTTCTAGTCACAGCCCTTATCCAAGGGTGGCAAAAATCCTAACGTAGATGCAGTTATTCAGTTAACCTGCTTTGTGTCCCGTTCCCCCATTTATCCCTTTGTAGAACAAAATAACCTAATTACAATTAAAATGCATTCCTTCCAGACAGGGCCAGTGACAGAAATTTGGGGGCCCCCTACTCTGATAGTTTGGGGCCCCCCCAGCCCAGCCGGGCCCCCCAGCCCAGCCGACAGCGGCCGGGGGCCCCCCAGCCCAGCCGACAGCGGCCGGGGGCCCCCCAGCCCAGCCGACAGCGGCCGGGGGCCCCCCAGCCCAGCCGACAGCGGCCGGGGGCCCCCCAGCCCAGCCGACAGCGGCCGGGGGCCCCCCAGCCCAGCCGACAGCGGCCGGGGGCCCCCCAGCCCAGCCGACAGCGGCCGGGGGCCCCCCAGCCCAGCCGACAGCGGCCGGGGGCCCCCCAGCCCAGCCGGCGCTCCCCCCCCAGCCCAGCCGGCGCCGCCCCCCTCCCCCCCTAGCTGACAGCTGGCCGCAGCTAGGAGCGAGAGCCCGGGAGCAGTGAGCAGCGTGAGCTGCCCTTGCTGCTCCCTCCCTCCCTCCCCGGACTGAGCCGCTGCTGCCGGCCGGGCTCACTGCTCGGCCGGGGACACACGCTCATCTGGGTGAGAGCCGCGCCGGATGACTACGGGTAGTGCTGTGTACCGGGGGCCCCCTAAAGTGCAGGGCCCGGTACAGCTCTACCCGTAGTACCCTCCTGTCGCCGGCCCTGCTTCCAGATTATTTTCATGATACTATTGTGTACATAACAAAATGAGTTTGTGGATAAAATAAGCACTTATCACTCTGGTAACTGAATAATTAGTTTTCCTTTGAATATGGAAATAATTGGATACATTTCCTTACAGGTTTGGTTTTGTCAGAAACTTAAGTGTATTTGAAATTATGATTAAAATGTTTCACGTCTATTCATAATTTGAGACTAGAACAGGTGAAAGAGCTAATGGAACATGAATTTTAATTTCTTCTAGAATCTAAAATTGAAGGTCCATATCTGTTTCAAATCCAGTTTTACAGAATAGGATGCATCACAGTTTGTTACATAAAAATAATAGGTTTACTTCTGCAGTTTTTCTCAGGACGATGAGAGTGCAATTCAGGGACTGAATGGGGGTAGAAAGGTTTTCTTCTAAGTTGTGCCTACATGATCCCTTAAAATTATGCACTACCGATTATGCAGGTGTTCAAAATATGATCAGTTGGGCTCTTTGGGCTTTGCTCCCCTTCACTTGGGTTTTACTTTTCCTCAGAGGGGCTGTGATGCCTTGTTGAGCTTCTTCGCCATGGCTGCTGCTTGGTTCAGAAGAAAAAATAAATGATATTCTTCCAAATCCACCTACTTAAGGCCTCATTTCTACCTATTTTTTCCTTTTAGATGTTAGCTTGCTACTAATGGGTGTGAGTAAACTGGATATTTTGTACAGACGGCTTCTCCTCACTAAACTTTTCATCCGAGGATGGGGAAGACCAGAAGATCTGAAAAGGTGATTATATTCCCTCACAGAAAAAAAGATCACAGAATATTTCATACTGTTAATCTAAATAAATTTAGTTTAAAGACTATGAACTGATAAATGTTTTTTTACTAAAAATACAATATTTTATTTTCAATTTATCCAAAAAAGGTAAAACAAACAATGTAGGACTAATTAGACTTCAAAAACTAAATCAATATTTTCATTTTTAAATTAATGCATTTATGCACTAAACTATTTTGTGGTAAAGAAAAAATATGATGTTAACAGTCCTTGTTTAAAAACAAAGAATCCGATTAATGGAAACTTAAACATGTTGTAGAGGATAACATATATTTTAAAAGATCTTGAATTTAGATAAAGCTAGCTAGGTTGTGTTGTCTAAAGACAAAGCTTGTAAAATACCTTAGAAGGAGGTAAAATAAGAAAAGAATTAACTAGGTTTCTCTTTTACTTAAAGGTTTATAAATAAGTTAGTTTGCCAGATTTAAACTTTAAAACATACAATGTAGGATAGGTATATGCCTTGCTTTCTCTGGTTGGTTTCTCTTGGAGAAACTGACTAAATTTTACATATCCATTTTTAATGAGTTCTATATAGAGAAAAATCTCCTTTTAGAGTTGATTAAGAACAAGAAAGCTTTTGCTCTGCAGGTTTCGATTTCATGTTTGTTTAAGATTTATATGTTAGCATGATATATTCCCAACGATTTAATGTAAAATAGTTTAATACAATGTTAATTTTTCTTAATGAATCTTTGAGTGGATTGATTTTAAAAGGCTTTTGCTTTTATACAAGCAATGTACTATGGTTTCTTAAATTTAAAATATTGAATAATTGTGTATAAATTGCATAATATGTCAAAATAGACTAAAATGGAAAGTACAGATCTAAATTTCTGAGAAATTGACCTTAAAACAGATGTGATCTTTAATTATAAATGTATTCAGAGAAAACAGTATTTTGTTTGGACTTAAGCATTTTTATGCAATGTTTGTGATCTAAATCTTGTAGCATTGTACTAATATATGAAAACCAGAAACTTTATTAGTCCAGGTTCATAGAAACACAAAAACCAGATAGCATAAATAGTTAAAAGTAAATTCAGCTTTGTAGATCCCCCCGCATGGTAATAATTTAAGGTATTTTTATAACTGTTAAGGAAACCATAGGTTGAAACTTTAAAACTATACTTTCTGGGGACTATAAAAAAGAATATTATCCCTTTTTGACCTTTTTATGGGCATTGAGGTGGAGTTATATTGGCTGACTTTTTTCATATAATGAAGGCATTCACAGTTTAAAGCTTATGGGATAGACTAACCTTGGTAAAATTCCATAGAACTAAGTGACTGAATTTGGCATGGCATATTCTGCATTAATTAATATTAGTATCTAACAAACAATCTCATCTGCATATAATTTAAAGATATGCTGGGAATTTTCCAACCTCAACCCTACTCCTTTAGTTCCTTGTATAAAGTGCTCATAATTTGTGCTGCTAGTTCTTAAACTGGTGGTAGGAATCCCCATTCTCATCCTACAAACTCCATAGGACAGGGTTTCATGGTTAATGATAATTTTGACTGTTGATTTGTTGTATGGCAAGTCACTTGAGAATTTTGGCCCAATACCAACCGATTTCATAACTTCCATTCTCTCTATTGAAAATAGAATACTATAGGGGAAAACTTTAGAGCTCTTTGTTACATATAACATTCTATTATTAGAAAAGAATTTGAGAATCAAATTCATTTTAATTTGGATGAATGGGAAAGGGAAGCATTTGATGATGAATTTATTTTCTTTCTGACTATAGAAAAAACAGAATGGAATTTTATTTTGAACATATTTAAGAAATACCGAAGGGTAATCTGGATGAGATGCACCAGAGATATTGTAACATTTTGGGGGAATTATCTCTCAACCACTAATGCTCCCAGAAAATCAGTAGAGTCGGACAAAGACACTTGAATATTTTTCAGAAAGCTGTCTAGTTACATGTATCTGAAATAATGGGTTAAAATGGAAGCCATTTTATAATTAACTATAGCATTTGTTATAATTCACCTTTCTGTATAACAGGGATTTTAAAAGACAAAAACCCAAATATACCAATTAGATAAAAATACTGTGTTGTGTAGTAGAAATTGGTTGATTTATTGTCAGCTCTTATTCTTATATTATGTCCTAGCAAAGGTCATAAGCTATTGCTGGGAAAAATGTTAGCCCACTTTCTCCTGCCAGTGCAAGATTAGTCCCTATGTAGTAGATTTCGCTAATGTTAACTTACTTTTACTAAGCTTTATTCCATGCTGGAGATGTCACTTTAACAGTGTTCTTTATAGGGGATCACATAAGTACCATTTCCCCCATATTTGGGATTGAATTAAGGCTCTGCCCCCCACACCCTCGCCTTGTGCTATGGCCCTGTACCCCTACCAAGTAGCAGTAATAAGCTGGCCTGTCTCCTCTCCAAGCAAGACAAAGGCAGCAGCATAGGCCCCTATATGTTTGTCCCCTGTCTTCCTTGGCAGCAGCAGTCCCCTCTCCCTCACTCTGAAGGGGCAGGAGTGAGGCCTCAGTGCGTGTGTCTACACAGCATAGAAAAACCTGTGGCTGGCCCATGCCAGCTGACTCAGGCTCAGGTTACGGGGCTGTTTCATTGCTGTGTAGACTTCCAGGCTTTGGCTGGAGCCCAAGCTGTGGGACTCCCCCACCCTGCAGAGTCATAGATCCCAGGCCCTAGTCTGAGCTTGGAAGTCTACATAACAATGAAACAGCCTTGCAGCCCACAAACCCATGTTGGCCAGCGGCTGGTGTCTAGTTGCTGTGCAGACGTATCCAGTGTTGCACCCTGGGTCGCGGGCTAATTTTCTGTGGTGGGTGGACCCACCATTTCACTTTTTTTCTGAGGCAGCATTGGACAAGGTCCTCTAGAGCCATCGATCTTGCAGTTAACACCCTATTGAGATTCATGTGGCAGTTAACCCCTCTCAGATCTATTATTTAAAGTGGTCTGCAGATTCAGGTAGATGTCACTGCATCAATTACTCAGGCCACACTTTCAAGTATTTCTTCTGCAACAATGAGGACTAAACTTAATTGTTCTTAAAGTGAATGGTGAGAGTCTGGTGTAATCACATGACTCCAGGAGCTAGTATCCTAGGTCTGGGCCTATAATGTTTATGCCTTAATCTGATCTAGGCTGAATTTGGAAATTAAGTCTTCATTAAAAAAAGGTATAAAATAATGTTTTTTAAAAATTGGCAAAACCAAGCAATGTAGTAAAACAATTCTAGCCATTCCTTTTCTGCGAAAGCCAAACTGATACAGCTCTCACTAGGCTGGTTTACCCATAAATGAGAAGTTGATTTCAAATTAAATAACTTCTTGATCTTTGTCTCTACTTTAGTTTACTCTACTCTAGTTTAGCCTCTTTCATACAGGAAAGAATTACTAATTCAGATAAAAGCATGACTTCTGATTTTGATATAAAGAAATACTGAGGTAAAAAAGGCTTGACTCTCTTCTGCATCTTGCTTTTTAACAGAATATTTGAATTCAGAAAGATTATTGGGAACCGGGAAAAATGCCAGAAGCTGGTTCCAAGAGATTATCCAGTGTTCATTGACAAGGTATTCAATAGCAAATAATGTAACTGTAACTAAAATGATGTTCCCATCTATTATTATATGAGTGAAGTGAAATGAAGTCTTTAGTAAGCTCTCTACAGGAGAGGAAAGAAGTCAGGTTTGGTGCAATGTGAATTGTAGGTTTTATTGATATTTTGGCTCAACTTAATGTCATTATAGCATGTGCTAACGGTTTGGGATCAGAATTCAGGGCATGATTTTGGGTCAACAGAGTGGCAGAAGGAACGTGGTAAGCATTTGTGGGGGGGAATATATAGTTTGCTTCTTTCGCTAGTACAGCGGTTCTCAAACTTACTTGAACTGTGACCCTTTTTCCTTCAGCTGTCCGGCGGCGCGACCCTTGTATGTCCGCTGAAAAGCCGCCGAATTAATTACTTCCGCATTTGGCGGCTATTTTCGGCGGGCATGCCGAGCTCTCCCGAAATAGCTCGGCATGTCCGCTGAAAAGCCGCCAAATGCGGAAGTAATTAATTCGGCGGCTTTTAAACGGCGCCGGGAGCTCGCGACCCCCCTGGGAGCGCTCAGTGACCCCCGGTTTGAGAAACCCTGTGCTAGTAGTTCCTTTGTCTATCTGAGGAGTGGCATTGAAAGCTTTCAGAGGGATGCACCCAGCTGTCCTTTCTTGATTATTTCTGTGGTCTTTTCACCAAAGGAGTAAATATATAGGGGATGGTGTAGAGGTGGTTGGAGATTATAGGATTCCACTGGGAAAAAGAAGAGAGCATACTTTGCATGTAACTAGATATGTAGTAATTAATGTCATGAGAGATTGCATATTTTCAGTCAGTATTATTAAAGAAGCACTTATGGTAGTGTCCAAAGGCTCCAGTGAGGATTTAAGGACCCATTGTGCTGGGTGTGACACAGACCCACAGAAGGGACAATTCTGCCCCTGAGATTATAAAATCGAAAAGGTATAAACAAAGGGCTGGGAGTGAGGAGTAATATACCAGCAAATGAAAATGGTGACTGGCATGATTTGGTAAACCAGATGTTTTGGTATTTTTCATTGAGAATAGAAGTAGTATGAGGGGAATGTCAGGACTGTAGTAGTTAGTAAGAAAGACAAGAGTGGGAAAGTGAGAAGTTGTTACAATTAGTCATTGTCTATCCATCATCAGCAGACAGGTTTTTACATCATTCCAGAGATGAGTTGTAAGAAGGGATTTAAAAGATCGAGCAATAGCGGTACAGATTTTATTGTGAAGTTTTCCCCATCCTTTGGGGAGGCATGGGAGAAAACGCAGGTATGTCCTGTCTTAAAGAATTGTAAAAAAGTTAAAAACAAATAAAAACAAAACAAAACAAAAAAAACAGTTAAACAATTTTGTTATAACTGAGCTGATTTTTATTTGTGAGGTGTAGATGTCTCATGGTGGACCTTTTTTAATGCTCATGTAATAGATTGAAATTATATTTTCAAAACCTCCTGTGGATTTTTGTGCTAAAATTTGATTCCAGCCTGGAACCCATATACAGTAAACCCTCGATTTAACGGACCCCGATTTAACGGACTTCGGATGCAACGGACAAAATTTCCGATGCATCTGAAATCCGTTATTGGGGGCTGCCGGCTCCCGCCGCAGGGAGCCGGCTGGGTTGACAGCTCCCGCCCGGCTCCCCGCAGCGGGGACCCCTGCGGGAGCTGTCAAACCCCCCGCCTCCCCCGCCCGGCTCCCCGCAACGGGAAGCCGGGCGGGGGGGGTTGAGAGCCCCCGCTCGGCTCCCCGCAGCGGGAAGCCGGGCGGGGGGGGTTGAGAGCTCCCGCCCGGCTCCCCGCAGCGGGAAGCCGGGCGGGGGGTTTGACAGCTCCCGCCGGGCTTCCCGCTGGGGGGAGCCGGGCGGGAGCTGTCAACCCCCCCCCCGCCCGGCTCCCCGCAATGGGGAGCCGGGCGGGGGGGGGGGGGGGGGGTTGAGAGCTCCCGCCCGGCTCCCCGCAGCGGGAAGCCGGGCGGGGGGTTTGACAGCTCCCGCTGGGGGGAGCCGAGCGGGAGCTGTCAACCCCCCCGCCCGGCTCCTCGCAGCGGGGAGACGGACGGGGGGGGGGTTTGAGAGCCCCCGGTCGGCTCCCCGCAGCGGGAAGCCAGGCGGGAGCTGTCAACCCGCTCCCCGCAGCGGGGAGCCGGGCGGGGAGGAGGGGGTGGGGTGGGGTGGCTCCATATAACGGACTAATTCGGGCAGGGGGGTGTCCGTTGTCACCCGAAAGTCCGTTATTTAATAATTTAAAAAAAATATTAAATAACGGACTTTCGTTTTTAACGGACACCCCCTCGCCCGAATTAGTCCGTTATATCGAGGTTTCACTGTATTAATGTTCAGCCTTCAGTGCATATAAAGTATGCTGATCATACAGACTCTTAACTTTCAGTTATTTCTATAGGTTGAGGAGCAATCAGACTGTAAAATACTCAATGGGCACTTCATTTCTCCTTTGATTCACTACATTCCCAATATCTTGCCAACTGAATCCATCATAGCAAGGTAAGGGGAAGGAAGTAACAATTTGGTTCTGAAACTAGCTCTGTAGAGAAATCAAAGAAATCTATATTATAAAAGTTACTTATACTACATTCTTTATTACAGCTACGATCAGAACATCAGTTTTGTTTAAAAATGGTTCAGACTGTGATCTCTGTTGAAAAATATTTAGATGTTTTAAGTTGGAATGAAAACACATGTAGTTCATTTGATAGTTCCATCCTTGGATGAATGGTTTATTTTCTAGATGAGCTTATTCTAAATTAGGGTGGCACTAGGAAAACATGATGTGGTTTAATTCTGAAAATGGAAACGTATTCCCATTAGAAAAGTTTTACATGTTCACTTAGTAAAGTTTTAATTAATGGAACATCTGTAACTACATTTTGATAACTAGTTATCATGCAGGAAAGCTGGAGAATTCTAATATGATTATGATCTGTTCTTAACTGCCTCCTTTGTAGGGGGGAGGGGGGGAATGATTCATATATAAGCAAAAATACTAACAAACAGCTTGGATTTCTGGCCTTTCTCAGTCTGCCACAATATCAAGTAATATTTTGAGACTGATTTATTCTTTTTTTAAAATACTTGTTTTGTTTTCTTTGTGAGATATACAACTCACATCGCACGTCCAAGATGGAGAAATGCAATTCCCTTGCAAATACAAATTTTTAAGGCCAGCAGTTTATCCAAGAAAATAGTTTCACATTTCTGTAACTGAAGGAGAAATGGATTATTTTCCTAAGAAACACTCCATATTTATTAACTTGTACCACTTATTAGAATTAAGTATTAGTACCATTGAGGTCTTATTACTTATACACACTCAAGCAGTTGGGTGGTAGTGGTATACTCATATTCTCATCAGAGTGTCCACTGAGCTTTGCTTTAGAGGTAGTGTGGGGAGTTTTGGCTTCTAGCTAGCAGAGCTGGACTTCTTGCTTGCAGAAATCTTAAGTTTTTCAAGCTTTGCTTTGGGCATGAAAATTTATCTCAATCTAGGAGGCTTTAGTGTCATAACATCAACAGCTATGACCAGTCAATTTTTTTTTATTTTTTTTTAGTTACAGTTTACCTTTTCTGAAGACCATATTCAAAAAATTCTCAATAGGCATCCATAGTATCATAGTATCAATAGCCATCCATAGGACATTCCCTTGTGGTGAAATACCAATAGCTCTACAGAGGGAGAAAATGAAGAAATGGAGCAAATTTTTTGAGGGGCAGGAGGCAGAATAGGGTGTAGAAAACTTTTTTATATATATATATTTTGAAACACTTGTAGGTGTATTTTTAAAAAAAACAACAAGTTTATTGTTCCTTTTTAATTTTCAATTTCAGTTCCAGCCCACATAAGGAGAAAAGTGTGTGCCGTTTAGGGTCTCTAGCCACATTTGCCTAATCTCAGGCTCCACTTCTCTATTTAGTAATGTTTAGAATACAATAATGAAGTGATAATCTCATTTGGAGCATGATTTCAGCTCATAACTCCCTTTCTTCTTGGCGCTTTTGACTTTCTGAATGTGAAAACTTTTGGATGTGTTCTTAATTTCATTAATGAAAAAATTATATTCCTAGATTAATTCCAGTTTGCCTGAGCATGTAACCAAACAGTTTTTCTAGGGTGTAGTTTGGTGGTTTAACGTTCATGATTGAGAATATTTTGCTATATTATCTTGTATATTAAATCGTGTGCTTTTGATAGGTTTCAATTCATAATACCCAAGAGATGGAACAGCAAATACAAACCTGTGTGCATTCATTTAGCAGGCACTGGAGATCATGTAAGTATATAAACTTTAATTTCTCATTAATACTTTAAAGTTTAATAGTAGTCTTCTAACTGTACTCTTATTTAAACATTTCCTCTTCAGTACTACTGGAGAAGACGCACACTAATGGCCCGTCCAATGATCAAAGAGGCTTGCATAGCTTCTCTATTGTTAGAAAACCCTTACTATATCCTTTTGTTTAAAACAAAATGCTTTTTCATGACTCAAAGTGCTAACCAAGGGGAGGAATATAGAATAACATTATTTTATCAAAATGGTACAGGTTGCACAGATGAGTGGTTTTTCAACCAGTGGTACACAGAGGTCTTCCAGGGGTACATCAACTCATCTAGATATTTTCCTAGTTTTAAAACAGGCTACATAAAAAGCACAAGTGAAATCAGTACAAACTAAAATTTCATACAGACAATGACTTGTTTATACTACTCTATAGACTATACCCTGAAATGTAAGTACAATTTTTATATTCCAGTTGCTTTATTTTATAATTGTATGGCAAAAATGAGAAAGTATGCAGTTTTTCAATAATAGTGGGCTGTGACACTTGTATTTTTATGTCTGATTTTGTAAGCAAGTAGTTTTTAAGTGAAGTGATACTTGGGATATGCAAGACAAATTGGACTCCTGAAAGGGGCACAGTAGTCTGGAGAGGTTGAGAGCCACTGGCATAGATCAGTTGAAAGCAGGGATATGGCTGTTGGTCATAGAGACTTGGTGATGTTTCTAAGTGCATAACTCTGGAATACAATGCAGATAATGTGTTAGACTGGCTATTTCATCAGGTGTTGCTCTTCTGGACTTTAGAAACAAAAATGCTTCCAAACCACTCTCTTTGGTTATTGGGGTACTAGTTTGATACTGATCTCTCTGTACCCAATCATCAAAGTACTTGACAAACTTCTCCTAGCCATGGCTAATTTTGAGGTGGGGGCTGAGGGTGTCTTTTTTTTGACAAAATGGCTTCTCTTTTCCTCCCCCCCCCCCCCAAAAAAAAAAAGTGTTTGTATGCACTTGTTGAATACAAACTGTTGGTATTACATATCCCTTTGACAGTGTTCACCTGCCTTATCACTAACATTTTAGGCATTTTTCTTGTATCTGTTGAGAAAAGCTACCAGCCTGAATCCATGCTCCTTTCCAATATTGGGTGGCTGCCCCCAAATGCCTACAACAGGCTTCACTCAGAAGAATCAGACCATCACACTTGCTTTTTTTCCTCTATTTTCTTCATTAGAGCACTTAATCACAATCTACACTTTGTTTTATTGGAACAAAATAAAATTATGTAACTAGGAAATAAATTTACAGAGTTGAATTCATCACCATACTGCTGACAAGTGATTTTTTTAAAATTTTAGTTTCAACTTTTTATTTTAACTCTTGCATTTTAAAATTGTCTAGTGATGCCTAGAAAATGAATTTATTTATATTTGTTTATTTTCTTTAACTTGAGTCTTTACATGGCTGCAGAAAACCTAAGGACCAAATGTAAGTATTAAGATAACTTCTCAAAGCTATTTTCTGTCCTCAAGACACTGGGTTTTTTAAGAAGACCAGAAATTTGAAACATGGAAACCTTGATAACTTGTTATAAATAGACATAAATTTGTCTCAACTATACCTTGTTTATGTGAAGTTGTAGGCACTTGGCTTGACTGTTTTCTGTGGATTTTGATGCTTCAATCCCTAGGTTTTCACTTCACCCAAAGTAGATGGACTTGTTTTTAAAAACCACATCAGCATGGATGCAACAAAAAAACAGTGTATTTTACCAGTTCGTACGTTGCACTTGTGTAAATTCTACAACAGCTTATTTTTTGATCCAATATTAAGTATCTTTGTAGAAATAGATTTTTGGGCACATCTAAGTGTTAGGCAACTGAATAAGTGACTTCATTTTCAAAGATGCTTGTTACCCTGAAGCTCATGCTAGTGGAAGTTGCAGAGTACCCAGCATCTTTGAAAATCAAGTCACTTATTCAGTTGCCTAAATATGGACTTAGAAGCCTAATCTTAGGGACATATTTAAAAAACAAAACAAAAAAAAGTTGGCCTTTGTATCTGCAAGTGCTAGAATATAAATAGAGCAATAGATCCTGTATCTGAGGCAAAATAAAGGTGTTAATTTGTGAAATATTCCTTGCAGACCAGTATTTATAAAAAGATGAAATGGAGGTGACTGGTTTAAAAAGACTGGTTTAATACTGCTTTCTTAGCTACCTCCAAAAAGAAGAGGAAACAAATTTGTTTTTGAACTGAAATTCTTAGTTTGTTGCTTTCAGTAGCACTTCATCAGCATCTGCCACGAGCTAAACATTTAATTTTCTTCTAATTTAAAAGCTAATTAAGGATTTACCCTTTGAGAGAAGTGAAAGTTAAAAGCAGTTAAAAAGAAGGGGAAAAAAAAGCCTTGAGTGCCTTCCAAAGTAGCTGTTGCTGCATTATAATTTAGTTTTTTGGTCGGAATAATGTAGTAAGCCTAATTCATTATCTTTATTGGGATTTTTTTAATTATGGATTTTTTAGGAAAGTGCTCATTTTGACAGAAGTTTTTTTTTTTTTAAAGATATTGTTTTGATTATCACATTTGGCATTTTTAAAATCACAATAAGACATACCAGGTAGGTGCAGTGCTTGAATATAGTTAGTGGATTTTCTGCTATTGGGATACTATTCACCTCAGAAAAACAAAAATGTATAAAAATCTTCCTTCCACTATGCAAATTCTGTGCACTAGTCACAGCTGTCCAACTTGACAGAATAATACTTCCATCCTGCAGATAATGGGCAAATGATCTGTTGTGCCAAACTGCAATGTGCACATTTCAGTAGAAGGCTTCAAAGCAGTAGTAGCACTCTAAGGAATGTACTTTAAAATCATTGAATTAGCATGACCGTCATAGTATAGAACTGAAGTACCTTTAGTAACAAAGCACTAAGCAATAGGAGTGTTTAAAATGCCCTATAAATATTGGTTCACTACAGCCAGAGGTATCCTTGCTTCTCCCATGGCTTTCAAAACAGTTCTAATAGTCTGTCCTCCTGCCTCAAAATGTATCTCAAGTATAGTGATATTTTAGTACAAGAAGGCTAACGCTTTCTGTAACTTAGAGACATGATGTTGAAAATGTGATCATATTTACAATAAACTGTTTTGTTCAAGCACGGTGCTGTAGTTGTTCTGTAAGCCATACTCCATTCATTTAAGAGTGTTCAGCACATGGAGTAATTGCACTGTTGAGCCCCAGTATACTAACAACCATTAGACTTTTGGTCACTGTGAGAGTTCAAACTGAATAGGTTTCAATTTTTCTTTTTTTGTTTTCTTTAAATGTGTTTAATGCATTGTAGGAGACACTACACGGATTTCTCAGTGCAGTGACAAACTCCCTACTTTATAATTTCAGTGTTACAGTGGCACTGATTGCTCCCAAAGCTGACTTACTGATTACTCTTCACATGTTGTGTGCAATTTTTCAGTGATGTAGGAACAGGTAAATAAGGAAAAGGGGTTGTCTCTGCCAATGACATCTTGTATCCTAGCACTATATCACTTAACAGTCCTTTTTCTTTTAAATCAAACAAAGCTGTTACTTCATAGCACAGAAGATTACTGCTCATGAGTTTCCAGAGCTTTCAGTACCTCAGTTATTTGAAGTATGCCGTTCCCTAATTCTACAGTAGTAATTTAGAAGGTGCTTACTTGTAGTTTTCATTTAGGCTTGGGTCACAAAAAATTATAAGAAAAAGAAAGGAACACACGTCCTGTGGGCCTTGAATGTAGAAAGCTACTGATAACTCTGGACACACTCCTTCTCCTATTGAATTCAATAAAAATTCAGCCATTGGCTTCATTAGGAGTATGACCAGGCTCTGCTTAAGAGTAAAAGTAGACTGATTAAATTAAGACTGTGCACATCTTATATTGGAAAATAAACTATTTTTTTCTTTTCTGGTGAGGAAAGAAGATCAAGTTTAAAAAATGTCTCCGATCTCTTTGTGATGGGAGGAGCTCTTGTTTTAGAATCAGCAACTCTTTTGCACTGGCTAGAGAGAGAGGGATATGGACCTCTAGGGATGACTGGAATATCCATGGGAGGACATGTAAGCCTTTATATTTACTGTTAGCCATTTATTTTATTTTTTTAAAAATTTCTTATTATATATGTACATTAATAATTAGGGAAACTTAACAGCTTGCAGTGTTAATATGCTGATTATTTTAAAATGAACAATTTTAGAATAACTAGCAACATAACTTGATATTTAGCCATGCCATGACATTATTGAGAATATGCAGATGTATTCTCACTGTATAAGTACCATAAAACCCTCTTACAGATGAATGTTCAGGTTGTTGCAGTTTAATCTAGCAGTGTAATTCTCAAGAAATTTTATTGTCATGCCGCTTAAGTCATTAATTTTGTTATTTAAATTTTGACAGACTATAGGGCTCAGACCCTGTGTTGAACAGTCCTCGTCCTCAAAGGAGACCTGTACAAGCCTTTCAAAAGACGAGCCTGGGAACTTAAATTCGTAATTCTGCTAGACACTAAAATTCATGGACTGAATGCACTTGCTGGATTTATAGCTTATTATAACAATATATAACCATTCCCCAGCTGCTCTCTCCCTCCCCCCTTTCCTGCCTATGACTTGAGGGATGTTAATGGACCACTTCACCTTGAATGGTCCCTTGAAATTTGTGTTAACTACTTATTTTAAACAATTTGTTCCATCTTGTGTTTAGCTGTGACACTGAGTAAGACCACGTCTACAGTACAAAATTATGTTGATATAACTTAGGTCAACATAGAGCCACCACAGTTATTAAATCACTTGTGTATGTGCAGACTTGTCTCCTTGTGTTGGCAGTGCATGTCCTTACCAGGAGTATTTGTATTGATTAATTGTCAATGTGGGGCATCGTTGGGAGGGGTTCTGGAGGCCAGTAACAGTCTGTGTAAGCAATGGAGTGTCTACCCTGACATTGCGTTGACCTAATCACATTGACCGTGACTGAATGCCACTTGGGGCGGTGGTGTTACTAAAGCAGCATAGAGAGGCACTTACATCAGTGGGAGCCAAATTTACATGAAAACACTTCCCTTGCTAGGTTGACGCAAGGCAGCTTACATTGATCTAATTGTGTAGTATAGTCCAGGCCTAAATTTTCTCAGACCTAAAGAAGAGCTCGTCTCTCTCACCAATAGAAGCTGGTCCAGTAAAAGATATTACCTCACCTACCTTGTCTCTCCGAGATTGTAAACTCTTTGGGGTAGGGACCATATTTTTATTCTGTGTCTGTATAGCACCTGGTACAGTGGGGCCCTGATTCATGTTGAAGGCTCCCAGGTACCATCACAATACAATAAGTTCTTAGGTAGTGTTCTTCATCCTTAGAAAGTGCTTTAAAAAGTAGGGTAAGCATCGTTACTCTGTTTTAAAGGTTGGGGAAACCGAGGACAGGGACGGAATCCATACTCTCCAGACTCCCAGACTATGTCCCTGCCCACGTTGCCATGTTGCTTTTTTTATTAATGAAGATGCATTTAATAGGTCTCTGTATTAAAAATGTGTGGGGGTGGATAAGAACGTTTTCCTGCTATCCTCATAGTGTTGCAATATGACCAAGAGTATTCTAGTAAACTACAGCTTTGCAAAATCATGCAACTGGTGTAGGGGAAGCATTTTTCTGACCGTACTGTATGCTGTATCTATGCTCCAGCATTTAGTGATGAATGGAACTTACCTCATTGTGCACTCTTATAATTCTGAGGTGAGAGGGAATTATCTGGATTCTAAGGGAGATGAAAATAAAAGTCCATTTACATACTCAATTATCTTCTAGCCTGTGCTGTTTGTGGCATGCAAATTCCCTAAATGTATGTCAAAAGCTGCAGAGATACAGTTTTTGATATAGTCCTATTTGTGAGTCCCCTTCAAATTATTTTTAAATATTTTTATAAGGTTGTTGAGAAGCCTTGAGGAGAGGGACATGTTGAGATGATAAATGAAGTTCTCATGGAAGAATCCTGATTCATTTTGTATCAGGATGAGTGTTCTAGTAAAAAAAAAAACTCTTGTACCTAAAGCAGAAA
The DNA here is from genome assembly GCA_032164245.1 of Sternotherus odoratus. Classification (NCBI taxonomy): domain Eukaryota; kingdom Metazoa; phylum Chordata; order Testudines; family Kinosternidae; genus Sternotherus; species Sternotherus odoratus. The sequence continues at coordinate 37,014,809 of JAVMKO010000004.1, forward strand.
TACTGTTTCTTTGGCTGTGAACCAGCTTCAAAGCTAACATGTATCCAGGAGAGAATAGACTTTATCAGTCTTTCTGGATTTTGTGGAGAAGTACATAACTGCAAAGATACTTAGCATTGATACTACATGAGACAAGCTGTTATTGTGTGAAGAGAAGATGAGAATTTAAAGATGAGAATTCTAAAAATGACTAAAGATAATTTTTGTTGAAATGTCTTATTAAAATATGCAATAGATCATCTGATATCTAAGTATTTTTTTTATTTAACAGATGGCTTCATTAGCAGTGACAAACTGGCCTAAACCAGTGCCATTGGTTCCTTGTCTTTCCTGGTCCACAGCTTCTGGTGTCTTTACTACGGTAACTAAATTTATTTTTAGTTTGTTCATATTCTAGAAAATTAACAAGATGTGAAATTTCAAAGGTTTGAGTTGGGCAAATTAACATTAAGGAAGAGATTTTTCAAAGGCATAAATGGAAGTTGGATGTCCAACAGTCCTCTGAGCCTTTGAAAATCTCCCCCATAATGATGCTTCCAGATAGAGCCTAGTTTTAGAAGCTGCCTTTTGTCTCATGAAATAAATAATGGTTATAAACTATTTAGAGTTTTTTTTAAAATAAGTAAATTTACAGAAAATATTTATAATTTTATAGTCTATTTTAAAACTAATACGTTTATGATCAATATTTTTATATACTAGTAATATGCAACACACAGTAGAATATGACCTAACAAACTTGCTGCTTTTGATGAGAAACCTGAAATTTCACTGGGAAAGGGTTGTGTTTTTTTAATTATTCCTCTTCTGGTAACTCTCAGTTTCTGACTGGTAAGGGAAGTTCTTTCTTGGTGTCTTAACACAGGTTCTCAAACTGTGACCACCATAGAGAACATGTCTTTGCCATTCTTTCTTGAATCACAACAGCTTCCCTTCTTCCACATAAATTTAAAAATTCCTCACTTTCACACACTCCATAAACTGTACTTTCTAAGCTTTCTCACTTGTTAAACTCTGTCTAAACATCTCTCCTTACTATTCTCTGTCTCTTTAGTTAACTTTGGATTTGTACTTTCTTGTACACTGCCCAGTTCCTAGACTCATATTTTAATTAATATTTGCCAACTACCTGCTCCTGAAAACCATATACGGAACAGTCTTCCTGGAGTGTTTGTCCATATACATTCCACTGGAGCACCTATACCCTCTGCACTCAAGTTTGGATTCTTTGTGCATCAGTGTCCTTTAGGGTCATGCTTGCAGTGTGAAGGCCTGAACTGTTCCTCAGTTCCTTCTTGTTGTCTGTGGCTACGAATCAGAACTTACACTGTCCAGACTTTTCCTTCGTTATCTATCCATTGATTTGTAAATAGATAAGTACTTAGCAGTTAGTCATTAGGATTAGGTTTAGTTATTTTTGTTAGTGTTTCTTTTCAGAAGAGGAAACTCTTCTTTGTCCCTTGACACTTCCCTCTACTGTGCCTAGTCGTTAGGACTGAATACAAACTTCCAGGCTTTAAGAACTGTTTCTCCTGCTGGGGAATAATGCCACTTAATAACATTAGGCTTGTGAGTACATCTACACAGCAGCTGGGATATGTAATTCCCAACTTGGGTAGACATCTGCACTAGCTCTGCTCCTAAAAATAACCACTCAGCTACAATCCAAGCCAACCTACTGAATACATACTCAGGTGGCTAGCGGAGGCCACCGCTCTGCTATTGTAGTCACACTATTTTTAAGTGCTAGCTAAAGCAGAGCTAGTGCGTGCATGTCTACTTGAGTTCGGAATCCCACTTCCCAGCTACTGTGCAGATGTACCCGAACTGCTAAGGGCTATTTATGGAGTGTGCACAGTATTCCTCCAAATTCTTAAGAGTTCATCAGATCATGATGAACAATACCACAGCAATACCACGGACATCCAACGAAGTGGGTATTAGCCCACGAAAGCTTATGCTTCAATACTTTAGTTAGTCTTTAAGGTGCCACAGGACTCTTTGTTACCTCTGCTATTCCAGACTAACACGGCTACCTCTCTGATTCTTAATATCACAGCAATGTTTATATGAATAAGCGAGGGGTCTCTCACAAAGTTCTTGCCGAACATAGTGTCTGACTTCCATCTTATCAAAGTAATATTTCTGTCTGTCTTTTTTCCAAAGCCACATTCCAACAAAGGGGAAACTACACTTCAAATCTTAGACATACTTAGGGTACTTCCTTTCCAACTTGATAGGTCTAATACATTGAGGGTATCACCTAGGTTATTAGTCTGACCTCTCTCCTCTTCATAAATTACTATCAGTGCAGGGGCTTCCTCATTTTATTTCCACATGCATTAAGTTGTACTATAAGAGGCTCGCCTTCCCTCCTCCACTCTTACGGTATTCTGTAACACCTGGTTTTTGTAGAGGTGAAGGAATTGAGAGATGGATGGGGACACTCTGCTGTTTACACCCTTAGGTCAGAAATACAAGAATACTTAGGGTGCAGTCACAGACGCAACAGATTCTGCTTGCTAAAATAATCTAAACCTAAATGCATGGGACACATATGCACCAACAATTGAATATGTGTGTGTGTGTGTGTGTATATATATATATATAATATATATATATGGACAACACATCACGACGAATCAGTTACTGTTAGGTAAATATAATTCTTTATGGTATAGTAGCCATACACCACTCAGAGTTCTGGATTACACCCATGCTTCCTTTGATTGAAAGCACTCTATGGCAAGGACTTTAATACTTTTTAACACATCAGTTTATTGTAGAATAGTCTGATTAATGTACAGGTGAGGGATGGAGCTTTGGGGGAGGTATATTTTTGTAATGAAAAATGCAGTTTTCAGACAAGAAATATGGTTATGGATATTCTTGTCTGATGTGTCCTATGAAATTTGGTACAGCTTCTAAGTCAACATTGACCAGAATAAAGTTTGGGAATCTTAACTTTAACATATACTGATTTTGCTATTTTCTACATTTTTCCATAGTTCTACTGCCTTGGACTTTGATGATCATTCTTTGGGCTTCAAAATACATTCTTTGGATATTTTTTTTTTCTGGGAATTCTTATTTGCATTCTAATTTCAGGGTGTGTTGAGCAAAGCAGTGAACTGGAGAGAGCTAGAGAAACAGTACTATACACAAACTGTTTATGAAGAAGAAATCATTCAAATGCTTGAATATTGTGGAGTAAGTACAGTTTGTTTTCCCCATTAGCTTTATGTAAAGTATAGTTTACATAAAACATTTGATGTCTAGATACTTTCAGAAGACATTCATTATATAACATGTTAACATTAGTGGTTTTGATTTAGTTTAACAAATATTTGATGCGGAAGTAACCTTTAAATAAGCAAAGATTAATATTGCCTATTATCATATAATGCATTTTTATAAGTGTTGAACTCTCTTCAGATTACTGTTCATGACCAGCTATGACAGACACCAGTTTACTTTAGTTCTTAAAATAAAGGTGCATAAAGCAAGTCTATTAATTTATCATATCTCCGTGTCTAACAAAAAAAAATTCTTGTGTGCCAGAAGATTTAAAAAATTAAGAACTTTCAGAATGTTCTTTGAAATGTTGGTTTTTGTAGGAGTGGGGAATCAAAGCATTGAAAACCAAATTTCCAAATGCAAGAAATCTAGCCATAGAGCATGGAATAGTTTATTGAAGTGCCAAAGAAGTGACTTACTGTTGACTTAGTTACCTTGCTTATTCTTTTGTTGAAATATTTATACATACTTCAGCAATGAAAAAAGACATGACCAGGCATGAGTATATGATTTATTATGAATAAAAAGACAATATCTTGTGAAGGTGTGGTGGGGTAAAATTCTTCCTATATGAACACTGTTAGAGACTGATTTTTAAGGTGTTGCAATTACAATTTTGTAGTGTTGTTCTGGATTCTTTTCATTGTGGAAGTTTCTCACTTCTGGTTCTGATTAGAGTGGGATGGGTAGAACTCTTTTGGTTCTGCAGGGTTTCTATCCCAATGACAATGGTGATGGGATAAAAATATAATCCAGGAACTTTTTACGATTGTCTCATCACCCTTTACCAGAATGCTGCCCTGTGAATGTTTTAGTTCTTTCGTTGCTCATTGTCAACAACAGAGCTGTGCATATGAGACTGTTCAATGGTAATCATTTCAGCTCTTCACTAGATCCCAATAAGAAATTGTTGGGTACCCTTTGCTTGTTGCAACTCTGTCTTCTAACCATATCTAGTATAGTCTTTGAATAAATAGCTATTAGTACTAATTTTTAAATCTCTTCTACCCAGCAAATTCAGTGCTGTTTTATAGAAGAGCATTTCTGAAAAACTGATAACTTGAGCTCTTTTCCCAGAAACCGAACAGTGTTTGTATACAGAAATAACACAAATGTGGAAGCATAATACAGAACTATAACTCAGATGTCCAGATACAGCTCTGCTCTATTAATATCTGCAACATCATAATATGCTCAGAAATATGAGGGAAAGCTTAATAGAAGAAACCAAATTGGAAAAAATTAGAGAAATTACATAGAAATTTTCAGGTAGTTTCCTCATTTATAATGTTTCCCAATATATGTTCCTTTTACTTGTCAAAAGACCATTAACACCACTTGTGCTAGGATTGAATGGTTCATAGGATTCTTAACAGAAGGCACTTTTTAAATTACTTGTTTGATTCTAGATCAGTTCAGTAATAACCAAAAATAATTTGCAACTGACATGATACTGTATTTTAGTTCCATTTTCTAATGGACAGATTTCGCATCATAGGGACCACTACTATAATTGAATACTTATTGCTACATGATTGTTTGCTTAGGACAGGCCCAAAACTAGGATATAGGTGGTGATATGGATCAGAATTTAGATAATTGACCAAGCTGTATGCCAAAGCTTGGACTTTGCCTGTGCACCTAGCACTGTGTCTGGCTCATGCCAGAGCTTTTGCTCTCTCTGTCATGAGCACTGATTTCACTCACCTTTTTTAATCAGGTTGACCAAAACCCTTAATAAAAGGCCTGTATTTCTGTTTATTTAGACAGACTCTTTCAAGATGGGACAAGACTTTGTTAAAAATTCCCCCAACAGTGTGGACAGTCTGAACAACCTATCTCTGACTTCCAGAATGTTGAATCTGGATACCACAAGCAAAATTCTGTCTACAGAAGCCATTCACTGCCTTAGCACTACTAAAAGTACTCTAAGTGCCTCTTCAGAGAGACTTTTACTGCAAGATGCTCCTAAAATGCAGTGTATAAATCAAACATTTTCAACTAGCAGCAGTAACAATAAAAACTTCACCAGTCTGCAGGAGCACCTGATCAGTGAAGAAAGGAAAAGGGACACTTTACAGAGAGAATCACTAAGGTTCATGAAAGGAGTTATGGATGAATGTACCCATGTAGCTAATTTCTCAGGTACTTATTTATTTTAATGTGGGGATTGGGATAATTGTCTAGAACAGGGGTCTCCAAACTACGGCCCGCGGGCCGGATGCGGCCCGCGAGGCCCTCTCATCCGGCCCGTGGAAGGCAGGGCTGGGCCGGGGCGCGGGAGGCGCTGGGGAGGCTCGGGGGCAGCGGCCGGGGCACCCTCCATCCCTCCCGGGGTAAGGAGCCCCCGGCGCCGCTGCCATGGGGGCAGAGCAGGGTGTCGTCCCCCCCCCCCCCCCCCCGCAGGGGCGGCGGCGGCAGAGCTCACCAGCCGCCTCCCCCGGCAATCAGCAGCCAGCCCCGCCCCCCTTCTCCCGGCCGGCCACGTGGCGGCAGCACATGCCGGAGGTAGGAGACCGGCTGGGTGTGCCGCGGGAGATCGGCGGGGCGGGGGGGGGGCTGCCGCGGGAGATCGGCGGGGCGGGGGGGCTGCCGCGGGAGATCGGCGGGGCGGGGGTGTGTGCCGCGGGAGATCGGCGGGGCGGGGGGGGGGGCCGCGGGAGGCAGGAGATGGGGGGGGGGCCGCGGGAGGCAGGAGACCGGGGGGGAGGGGGCCGCGGGAGGCAGGAGACCCGGGGGGGAGGGGGCCGCGGGAGGCAGGAGACCCGGGGGGGAGGGGGCCGCGGGAGGCAGGAGACCCGGGGGGAGGGGGCCGCGGGAGGCAGGAGACGGGGGGGGGGGGGCGCGGGAGGCAGGAGACGGGGAGGAGGCAGGAGATCGGCGGGGGGGCCGCGGGAGGTAGGAGACCGGCGGGGGGGGGGGCCCTCGGGCGGCGGGAGATCGGCGGGGGGGGGGCGCGGGAGGCAGGAGGGGGGGGGGAGCGCAGGCGGTGGGAGACTGGCCGGGGGCGGGGGGGGCCGCGGGCGGCGGGAGACTGGCGGGGGGGGCCCGCGGGCGGTGGGAGACTGGCGGGGGGGGCCCGTACGGTCTGCTGTACGGGGCCCCAAAATTCATGTTGCTGGCCCTGCCCCCCCCCCAGCCCTCTTACACCCGCCTCCCCCCCCCCCGCCCTCTTATCTTGTCGGCCCCCAAACCGCTATTTAATAGTTAATGCGGCCCTCGGGCTGAAAAGTTTGGAGACCCCTGGTCTAGAATAACCTTTCTGTGCAGTAATTTTGTATTCATAGTTTTCTCAGAAAACTTGTATATTGAATTAGAAAGTGTCATGGCTGTCTTTTTACAGAATGGACATGTCTTTTAAAAGTATGTATATCAGAATTATAGCTGACATGGGTCATCTAGTTTCAAATACCCTGGTGGTTCAAAACCACTTGCTTACCTATGTCAATCTAGAGCAGGGGTGGGCAAACTTTTTGGCCCGAGGGCCACATCTGTGTGAGGAAATTGCATGCAGGGCCATGAGTGTAGGGCTAGGGCAGGGCATTGGGGTGTGGGAAGGGATGCATGGTGTATGAGGGGGCTTAGGGAATGGGGTAGAGATGCAGCAGGGGGCTCAAGGCAGTGCAGAAGTGATGTGTTGGTGCTCAGGGAAGGGGGTTAGGGTGCAGGAGAGGTGTGGGTTGCAGCAGGGGGATTGGGGCAGGAAATTGGGGGCCGTGTGCAGGAGGTGTGTGGGTTCCGGCCTGGCGCCACTTACCTGGAGCAGCTTTGGGATGTCAAGGACCCACACTGGGACCAGGCAGGCTCTGTACCTTCATGCCCTGACTCTGTGCCACTCCTGGAAGCAGTCGGCACCTCCCCCTGGGGGTGAGGGAGCAGGAGCAGAGGGCTCCATGCACTGCCCTCACCTGTGGGTCTGAAGCGCCCATTGGCCGTGGGTCCCTGTTACCAGCCAATGGGAGCCGCGGACCATAGTTTTCCCACCCACGATCTAGAGATATGCATAGAGGGATGCTTCAGGAGCTCCACCAAGTCTAAGTCCAATTTCAACTTGTGTTTGTTGTTTTTCTCTTAAGAACTATGTTAGTATATTACACAAAGTGTGATTACATCTACCAAGTGCCTATAACATGAGCTCATCTGCTTCAGGTATTGCTGGGGCTCTTTTTTAAGTGGTAAAACATATTTCCTAATCCTCTACTTCTCTATGCAAGCAAGCACCTCCAGGGTATGTGATTGATTACATATTGAAAGGGATGTCTGGATTTTTCTAGGAGCCTATTTTCAAATATTTTTAGCATATCACTGTTTACCACTGTTATAAAACCACAGGTTGTCTTTAGAGGTCAAGAGATGGCTGTGCTGAATATTGCCTTATTCCCTCAGTTTGTCATCAGATTACCCCACAATTAGCACCATAGGTTCTGGAACTAGGAGTTCTGGGGGTGCTGCCGCATCCCCTGTCTTGAAGTGGTTTCCATTATGTACAGGGTTTACAGTTTGGTTCAGTGGACCTCAGAATCCCCACTATACAAATTGTTCCAGCACCCCTAATTAGCACTGGACCTATGGAAGTTATCCATAATTAAAATTGCTGCTGAATTACACTATAAAATTGATTTTTTTGCCTTCACCTCTCATCTCAAAGCAAAGGCCCCTCTCTACGACCCTCCCCTATGTGATATTTACCTCATATTGGTAGGCTGTGTCTACCTGACATGAAACTGTGTTGCAAATTTGATGTTACTTGGATAATGAATTCCTGACTTACAGTACGTGAAAGAGAGGTTTATGAGAGTTCAAAAAAATCTTCCTTTCTATCATCTTGTAACAAACACAGCTGTTCGAGGAGAAATCAAATTTTGTTCACTGAATCCCCCAGCAGAGATCTAGTGCCAAGGATCAAAATCTAGTTATGTAATATATCTTTTATTTTGCAACTATACTATGGAGCTTAATGCACTATATCCAAGGATGGCTGGAGACCTAAGCTTCCATTTAAAGAGTTTCTCGTCTTTTTCCATGCAGAGAGCTTAAAGTGTAACCTGATCATTAGGGAGACTTGCCAGTGAAAACAAGAGATGCCCCCAACTTGTGGGCTTTTCCTACAACCCACATTACATTACCTTCAAAAGTTACTGAGGAATACTGATTTGGGTGTAGAAAACAGTTTAACCAGAAAAAGTGAGCATTTACTGGAAAAATTCAGCTTTTTCTTTTTTCTGCTCAGTTCCAGTTGACCCAAGTCTAATCATAGTTGTTCAAGCGAAGGAGGATGCATACGTTCCACGAACTGGAGTGCGCAGCCTTCAAGATATTTGGCCAGGATGTGAAATCAGGTATCTGGGTGGAGGTCATGTCAGTGCCTACCTCTTCAAACAAGGACTCTTCAGGTGAGAAGTTAAATAAATATAAACAAGGAAGCAAAAATATTATTGTGATCTTTCCCTAATACCACATTTTTGAAGGAAATAGTTTTCTACATTGGCATGTCATTCTTTTTTAAAAAAAAAAAAAAAAAAACCCAACAATTTGTATTACTCTTCATTCAGTCCACTCATTCACTGAACACTATAATTTATTTCCTAGCCAGTAAATGTATGTTCAGTAGGCAACAATTGCCCCACATTTATTTTTGCAAGTGTTGTCTGTTAGAATGAAAAGTAGATGAAGTCCAAATTACAAATATTAGCTTACCTGTCAGATAAGTAATATGTTGCTGTAATTCCACTTGACATTGCATCTCAACCTTCTGAAATGTTATTTATATAACTACAATTCTTAAATCTTAATAAGTTACAATAATGTAACACTCCTCATCTACTAATAATTTCCTAGAGGTGCTGGGATTAATAATGACTGAATAGCCCATTTGAAGGAGTCCAAACAAAAAGCGGAAAGAACAACATACCAAGGTTCAGGATCAACATCTGTGTAAAATTACCACAGTTTTTGAAAGATGTTGCAAAAAGAAAATACAGAAGAGAGATCTTTGTGTGATCAGAATTTTTTGAGAGAGAGTTGAGTACAAAGTAATAGTTTTACTAATGTGGAACTCTGTGCATGTTGGTTTTAGACCACTTATCTCACATAGATAACTGAACAGCTCTTGGTGGGGATTCTGACACTTACTGACCTTTGCTGCATTTGAACCAGTATCCATGAAATGTGCATTATGCCATTATTAATCCCCCTTGAGTCATTCAGCCCCCTACCAAGTACATTTTAACCTCCAAAAATAAAAAGTTTGAGGGCTCTGAATTTGTGCCTCATTCCAACTGCTTTGTACTGGTTTAAAGATGCTCCAAGTCCAGTTCTTGGGAAATCTTGCCCTGTGTATGGGGATGTTAGAAGCTTTAGATGTCAGAAGCTACCACACCACATTCTCCTGCCATGGGGGGTCTGGCTTGGCTCCCTATGCCATGCTTATTCCCAGTTGTTGTAGGGGGTCCTTAAGACATTTGGCAGTTGGTGCAGATTAGAGTTTGGGGTTAGACTGGCATAATGGTGGTGGATGAGGGAAATTAAAAGCTCTGGCCCTTCTCAGGTGTACCAAGCACTTGTAAGGCCCCATTTTTACAAAGTAAAAAAAAAAAAGAAACCTGCGTCTGTCCCTTCACAAATTATACTAGTGACTTGTAATTCTTTCTCTCCATATTCTCTTTTAGGCAAGCCATTTATGATGCATTTGAGCGCTTTCTCCAAAAATATGCTGTTTAATGGTCTTCATTGTTAATTTGCTCAATATGATCTTGTGCGAGCTTTCCGTATCTGGAATTGCATATTGGAGTGCTTTGGAAAGCCAGCCAATTACAGCAATACAGACTGGATGGACACCAACACTGAATGTCATTCCCAGCAATTATCAGTATTGGTAAAGCATTAATAATTGAGGTTTCAGTTCAACCAAATGCCCATCTAAGACATATCTGCAATAATTTGAACCATGACCATTTTGGCAACATTTATTAATGTATGAGGGATTCTATGTACTTCATATTGTCTATTATTTTATCACTTCACATATGACATTCTGTTCTGAATAGTTTGCATATCGTAAAGAGACCAATGTAATGCCAATAGAACTGTTCAAATCTATCCTTTTAGAATTTTAACATGTCTGCATTTAATGCATTGCTATTTTTTCCTGTTACCGGTAACCCTTTATTTTCTGCCCACACTGTTTCTTCTGTGCTGTTGCTAAAGATTTGTTTTTAAAAAGGGGTCCTCCTGCAAGCCCAACTTTGTGTTTTTCATTGCCATTGTTTGTGATTGCCCAAATTCACTGTTGTGACTTAGAACTGAAGGAATAAATAAGAGAAGATGGACAGCAAAGAGAATAGAAAAGTCTTTCTCAAAAGTGTTAACTAGGAAAAATGTAAATAAAGGCATATTTTATTGACGTTTGAAAGCTTTCTCTATTATGAAAGTCCTTTTTTATTTTTAAAAAAACAACACAGAGATCATTCGCAGTAATTGTATAGATGTTCACAGCTGAAAAAAGCATAACTGAAAACAGAGCACCCAGTAATTGATTTTTACATATTGTGTAATTGGACAATGTAGAAGTCTGGTCCCATCAGCATTTTATAATAGAATGGTTTTAATTGAAAATAGCTTCTTGGGAGTAATCTTAATGCAGAATATGATAGCACAAAAACGATTGAGTCTATATATTGTTTAAAACACCTTATATTCTGCTGTAAAATTAAGATAATTGATGTTTCAGATATGTTGACAGTCCTTTTTTTAAAGTGTAATTAGCACTATGGCTACGAACATACCTTTCTTTTTACTACACAACTGTTTTCAGTAGATTAAGAGCCAGGGCTGACATTAGGGAGTAGCAAGCAAAGCAATTACCCAGAGCCAACGGTGGTGGTGCCTCTTTTTGCCTGAGGCCCTGGACAAATCAGAATGGGCTAAGAGCAGCCCCCAGACCCTGTGCCCATCCTGCAGGCCTCCTGCCCAGGGTAGGTGGGAGGGTTCATTGCTCCCTACCACTGCCCTGCTCAGGCTGGAGAATAGGGGTTTGGAGCCTCACCTTGGCCATAGTAAGAGCTGGGCAGCTGTTGGGAGCCATGGTGTAGCACAGACCCTCCACCTGTCCTGGAGGGCAGCGGGAAGATGTGTGCATGTAGGATATGCTCTTGGCCCTGCTCTGTGCAGGTGGAGGGTCCGCAGCACAGCACCCCATGCTGCGTGGGCGCCCCAGCCAGGCTCCAGCTGCCAGCATGGGTGGGTGGGGAGGGGAGGCCCCGTGGCAAAAAGTGGGAGGGCCTTGGCCCACCCCATTCTGAAGCCCTTGCCGAGGGCCTCATGCCACAGAGGGGGCCCTGCAAAGCTAGGCTGCTCAGGCTTCGGCTTCAGCCTGGGCAGGAGGGGATTAGGCTGCAGCCCCAAGCAGCAGGGCTCAGGATTCAGCTGTCTGTCCTGGTGCCCAGTGGGTCTAATGCTGGCCTACTCTGGTTTATTTTGATGGACTCCCTGAAACCTGCTTGATAACCACTGTTATAAGGGACAGGAGATAACTACTAGTAATGTCCCCTTATTTTTTCCATGAATAAGTGTCTCACTTTGGTAAATTCAATAGTAGTAGTAAAAAGATTATGAAAGGATAGTTATGAAATGAAGTTAGCTTAAGTTTGGTTAAGAGAATAATATATCTGCTTTATGGTTTGTGGGTAGTATGGAAAAGGAAGTAAAAAGACTGAGAATAATAAGTAATATTACTTAGTGTGGGAAAGATGTACAGTTCAAAAAGTACTTGATAAAATGAAAAGTTAGTTTTCCTTTGTCTTGTTATTCTATCTTAAAAGAAGCAAGCATACTTAAACTTTCTAACTGTTCTGCTGGAAAGCAAAGAGGGCGAGAGGAGATAAGAAAGGAAGGTCTTGGAGGAAGGAAGTGACAGAGATATCTGCTTCAAATTGGATTTTTGCTAAAGCCAAAAAGTTAGATGAAGTGTATAAAGAGAGCCAAAAATCTGAAGGTTGTCAGACATTACATGCTCATGTTGGAACATGCCATGATGTGAAAGGCCTGGCCTATTTGTAAGTATACTAATCACATGCTTATGAATACTTTATTAGAGTAGTGGCTGTAATGACTTTATTTTTAGACTAGTAGGCCTCTTTAGAACAATTGTATAAAAGACCATTTGGACTTAAAGGAATTTTTGGTTAAATTAGTGCATCTCCCCTATTAATAACTTCAAATACTATTCATTCCAGCAGGCTATTTATTAAAACTTTTTCACCTTCAGATACTGAAATCTCTACACTGGATTCACTTTGCCATTTCAGCAAACTGTTTGGTTAGTGTCCAATAATCATAATGGATTGGAGAAGTTAGTCAAGGGCTAGAAGGGACAAAACATTCAAAAATTTAAAATTCTGATGTTTTAGAGCAACATGGGGGGGGGGGGGTAGTGAACTGCAATATACTGCCAAAGATGAGTAGACTCCTTCATTCTCTTTCCTAGTGATTTATACTCTACCTCCCTCCATGCTGTCAATGAAAAAAGCTCTCCTACCCATCTCTTCATTCCTCTCCCCTTAAAAGCCAGGAGAATCAGGAAGACCTTTCAACTTTATTTGAAAATCAACAAACTTAAACTCTAGAAAACCAATGAAGGAAACTTCACAATCCAAGAGCCACTTGTTGAAAACATCCTGCCTCTAAAAGTGCTGGCTTGAAGGAAAGGCTTCAGATGGAGTAAGGAAGAGGTTGTATCAATAGGAGCAAAGAAGACTGGAGCACAGAGGAACTATCCCTCATCGGGGTGAGATAAAATGATAGGAACAATGCAATCATAGAATCATACAATAGAAATCATAGAATCTGAGTTGGAAAAGGCCTCCGGAGATCATCTAGTTCTAGTCCAGGGGTCTCAAACTCAAATGACCACGAGGGCCGCATAAGGACTAGTGCACTGGCTCGAGGGCCGCACCACTGACACACACACACACACACCCTCGCTGCCCCGGCTGTGCCCCCACTCCACCCCTTCCATGAGGACCAGTGCACTGGCCCGAGGGCCCCACCACTGACACACACCCCGCCCTTGCTGCCCTGGCTCCGCCCCCACTCCACCCCTTCCAAGAGGTCCCACCCCTGCCCCACCTCCTCCTCTGAGCACGCAGCTCCCCATTCCCTCCTGGAAAGCACTAGGCACCACCAACAGCTGTTTGGCAAACAAAGCAAGAGCAATCTAGGAAGTCCAGAGCTAGAAACACACGTGGCCCAGCCAGGCAACAGAGAAGCCTCCACTTCTGGCCCCTCCGTCCTGCAAACTGCTATGGGAGGACCGGGGGGGGGGGGCGCCAGGAAGCTTGGCGGGCCGCAGGGAAGGGCTTTGCGGGCCGCATGTGGCCCCCGGGCCGCATGTTTGAGACCCCTGTTCTAGTCCAACCCCCTGCTTACAGCAGGATCAAATCCCATTTTGTCCCATATCCCTAAATGGCCCTCTCAAGGATTGAATTCATAACCCTGGGGTTTAGGAGGCCCATGCTCAAACCACTGAGCTCTGAAAGTAAAAGTATGGAAAACAGAAAAGCTACAATCAGAATTGGATTAATTTTTAAAGCCCTGCCTTACTCCCCGGCTCACCTCCTATCCTGGGGATAAGTTTAGTCAAAATTTCCCGAGGAGGTGCTGACAAAGCAAATAGGACCCCGCTGGCGCACCTAGAACACCGGATGCAGACAACCCTAGGAACTTATATCGACTTCAGTAGAGCTCAAAAAAGGGTGGGGGGGCCTAAGGGTGCTCCCCGGTGAATCCCTTTCCCTTAGCAAATTTGGGGCTTAAAGGGGGGAAGCCCAGCGTCTCGGTGCCTCTGAAGACGCAACCATGAGCTTAGCCCCCCTCCCGTCAGCGCCGAGGTAGGCACAGTCTTTAGTGGGTAGATCTAACGTCGTAACAAATGGACGCGTCAGTGCGCTTAGCCGAACATCCCATCCCCACGCGCATCTCGCAGGGCTGGCGAAAGGAGCCTCGTAGCGGATGGACAGATCTGCTCCTTGTTTCCGTGCCGCGGAGCAGCGCCCGGTATCCCGGAAAGTGCTTGGTGCCTTCGGGAGCGAGCGCAGGGCCCTCGCCGCTCCCGGGAATCGCGGGGTACGGGGGGATCATGGCCAGGCTCATCTTCTGGCACTGCCGGAAACGGGCTCGCCGGCCACAGGCTGCGCCCGGACAGCTACCGCAGCAACACGCCTCCGAAGAGGCCGGACGGGATTCCAACCCCCTCCCGGAGATGACGCTGGGCGCCGCCCGCTCTTGACTATCACAGCTGTACGGCGGGCGGACCCTTCCCACCCGAACACCAGCGGGGGCAGCTACTGGCTGCTCCGCTCTACAGCGCCGGAAGCACGCGCGGGCCGAGGACCAGGCACGCGCGGCCGGGCTCCAGCGCCGGCCGTTGTGAGGTCATAACGCACTAGAGTGGCCGGAGGCTCCGCCCTCCCTTAGCGTTGGTGTTACAGCGGCTGCCTGCCGCTCTCGGCTCCCTCCTCGTCCCCGCCCCCCACAGGCGAGGCAGGGGCAGGGCCGGCCGCGGCGTCTAAGGGAACAGCCGGGCCGGGAGGAGGGAGCGGCAGAGACGCCCCCTGTCCAGCGGCTGTTCCCGGCTGCGGCTCGCTATCGGGCAGGGAGCGGAGCGTGGCAGTTGACCCCTCCGCGGTGAATGAGCGACGCCGGCCGCGGGCCGGGCTGGGGGGGCGGGGAAGGCTGACAGTGATCCCCTCCCACCCTGGGGGACCCGGCGGGTGGCGCCGAGCAGTCGGTCCGTCACCACGCCTGAGCCGCGCAGCTACCTCCTCAGCCCCGTTGGAGCCTGCGGGGCCAGCAGCGGCCCGGCCCCTCGGCATGTCCGCCGCCGCCCGAGTGTCCGGAGCGCCCCCGGAGCAGCAGGTTGCCGGGGCTGAGACTGACGGAGGCTCGGGGGAGACTCGCCCCCAAGAGCTGGAGAAGACGGGACCGGAGCCCAGCCAGGTGCGGCCGCAGGTGGATGAAGCCGGGGAGAGCAACGGCAGCCGAGAGGCGGATTCCCCCGGGCGGGACGAGAAACAACGGCTGCGGCAGGTGGTCGAGGCCCCCCTGCCCAAGGAAAACCCCTGGACCAGGAGAAAACCTCTCCCCAGGAGCCCGTCCCCGGCAGCAGCGGACCCCCAGCTCGTCCTGCAGGACTCAGGTGTGGGGCTGGGGGAAGGGAGCCGGGCGGGGATGCGGAGGACGAGCTGGGAGAGCCACTCTCAGCGGCCGACGGGGGAAATAGTTTCGCTGCCGCTGGCGGAGTCTGCCCGGGTTGGGAACTTGTTTGTTTAAAACACAGCGTCCCTTTGCCGTACAGCGTAGCAGCGGGTGTCTTCCAGCGCCTCGGCGCATGTCGGTCAGGCCAGGGTATTTGTTTCTAGGAGTCGACGCGTTCGCACACTTGCGTTTTACAGGCATGGACAGATTAGGAAAATGAGCGTGGAGAGGTGTGGTCTGTCCCCGTCCTTTTATTCCGGGCAGGGAGGGAGGTGGGCATCAAGAGAGTGGATTTGTAGTCGTATTACCTACCGTTTGTCGGAGAGAGCAACCAAACTGAACTTTAAAACAGGATGATGTATTTTTATTCCTGAGTTCAAGTTTATGCAAATCATGTGGGTGACTGCGTGAGTGAACTCAAGTGTTTTCCCCGTAATTTAGTCCTGTTCTGACTGTTTGAAACATTTACTATTTAATTTCTTCAAGCTTTAGTTTCTCTTTTGCAAATTCCCAAACTCTGGAGGGTCTTTGTTTTAGAAATTCGTGTTGTTCCAATATCAGTTTGGAAGGATATTACCCATAATTCCTTGTAACCCATATATTTCTTAAGGAATTGTTAGATTTTAAACAAACACCAATATTTACCGTGGTTATGTAAGTATTTTTGCAGTGAATGAACAGTTAATGTCAAAACTTAATTAGGGCATGGAGCTGACGGTAGTAGATTCAGTACATTGAGTATATAGTCCTTGTGAATTTCAGGTAGCTCCTCCTTTACTAGCTGGGAGGTACATTATGCTACAGCTTTTAAAGTGCTAGCTGCAAGATTTAGGAATTTCTGAGATGTAACAGTAGCAAAATAAGACAAATATTGTAATATTTTTACTTCATTTTCCTTTTTTAACAAACAGTAACTAACCCAGTTGAGTTTTGTAGATAATTTTTACATAATGACATAGTAAAGCACCATATAAAATCCACGATTCAAGTTTAAAATTTTAAATATTAGCTTTAAGTGTAAATATTAATTAAAGCAGTTGACTTGGTAGCTTTGGGGATTTCAACTGTTCATTGGTAGCACAGGTGTAATTCAGACAGTTGCTTACTTCTTTAAGATGTAGGGACTCTCTGACTATAGAGATAGTTATTTCAGTCTTAATGGGAGGTCCACATAATGGTGGGAATCAATGTTGAGATAAATCTATCGGGGGTGGATTTTTATCGTGTCTAGTCTAGACCCAATATCGATCCCTGAGTGCTCTCCTCTGCTCAGCTGCCCGCGAGAGGCACAGGCAGAGTCGATTGGGGAATGGCAGCAGTCAACACCGCCATGAAGATGCTGTGGTATGTCGATCCAGGTACGTTGACTTCAGCTATGCTATTCTCATAGCTGAGGTTGGGTATTTTAGGTTGATCCCGCCTCCTCATCCCTCCAATTGTAGATCAGGGCTTAGTCGCTATAGAGTCTTTGCGTTCTGTGGGCAGATTGCTAGCAGAAGAACTGGATTGAAATTACAAACTCGTATACTATAAACTACAGAAACTCCTCAGTCACCCCGGTTAACATTGTTTGGATGTTAAGTTACTGATCAATTAGGGAACATGATCGTTTAAAGTTGTGCAATGCTCCCTTATAAAGTTGTTTGGTAGCAGCCTGCTTTGTCCTCTGCTTGCAGGAAGAGCAACCCTTTGGAGCTAGCTGGTAGGGGATTGGAACCAGGGTGGACTGGCAGTCCCCCTATCAGCTGCACACTCCCTTAAGTTCCCTGTATGTCAGCCACCCAACAGGTTATCAAATGCCCGCAGTTCAGATGTCCCTCCCCCCACTGCATGTGCTGTTCCTGCCCTCTGCCTTGGAGCTGCTCCGGGGATCCTCCTGCTTGCTGTCGGGTGAGGAGGGGGAGGTCAAGGGAAAAAGGGAGGGACTAAAATCAGGGTGTCTCCCTCCCCTGTGTTCCTGCACCCTGCTTACCCCTTCTCCATATAGAGCAGGGTGGGGACACGGACAGAGAGAGCTTGGGGCGAGAGCTGTTGTCTCAACTTCCTGATCCACTTAAAAAAACAATGTACTTAAGAATGGGGACGGGACAATGCACATCTCTCTCTCTCACCGTGTGTGTGTCTGTTTGCCATGCTGCCTTTTAGAATGTGAGGCTACATTAACAACGTGTTAATCAGCCAAAAGATAGTTCATCATTTATCAGTAAGGTATTCCCTGGGAAATATCCCACTCTGTAACTTTACCACCTCAACCCAAACTTCACAATCATCATCGCTGTGTACAGTATTAAACTGTTTAAAACATACACTGTGTGTGTATATACAGGTTTTTTTTGTCTGGTGAAAAAAAAATTCCCTGGAACTTGAGCCCCACATTTACATTAATTCTTATGGAGAAGTTGGATTCGCTTAACATCGTTTCGCTTGAAGTCACATTTTTCAGGAACAGAACTACAATGTTAAGTGAGAAGTCCCTGTACCAGCTTTCAGAGGTTAGCAGTTTTCAGTCAGTAGCATCCTGGGCCAGATGCAAACCACTGACATTCAAGGGTCTCTGTTTCAACTTGAAATTTTTGACACTGGATTGATTTCAGGTACACCACTTGTCTCTGAATTCCCCTTGCCAATTTTTTGTTGTCGTACAACTGCAATTTAAATTTTTTTTAAAAAAAATAACTGTTTTTTCCATTTCTGCTGTGGAAAAAGGGGACTGTACAAATATTGTGGTGAACTACACATATAGGGAGACTATTTAGCGAATAACTCTGGTCTTAAAACATGAATCCTTTACCCAAGTTTATAGATCAAACTTGTAAGCACTCATTGAAGAATGTTGGACATACTTTCTTCTCTGCCTTTTAGTCTGTTCTTTCTTTTATGCAGATTTCCAATTTTTCCTATTTTTGTACAGCTTGCAACCTTATAAATATGCCCCCACACACACACACACCAACACCCCACGGGGATATTGGTCAGAGGCTCCTTCACAGATCCATGAGCACAGGCGTGCACTTGGCGTGTTTCACCCCTGTCCCTGATGCCTGTTCCTTCTGTGGCATGAGGGAGACCCTGGTGCACATTTATCTGGAATGTGCTAGGTTACAGCCCCTATTCCAGCTCCTCAATCTCTTAAGTTTTTGCCTGCACTTCTCTCCACATCTTCTCATTTACGGACAACTTATCTGTGGCCACACAAAGTCATGGGACCTTTTTGTCAGCTTCTTCCTGGCGCTCTATAACCCAAAGTGGTCATCTATAACCCCAGGGAGAGGATGTTGGCTGAGGGCATGCTTTTCAACTGTGGGGCCTATTTCTGGTAAACCCCCCACCCCCATTTACACATCTGGACAGAGTTCCTCTGAGCCTCTTTCTGTGGCATTTTGGCGGGACAAAAATGACCACTTCCGAGTTCGGCAGTCTCCCTGGCGGGATCAGTGGTGGTGCTGGGGTCTCGTGCACCACCGTGGGTGGTCTCACTTTGAAGACCACTGGCCTAAAATACCTGTGTCTTTCATCAACTGTATTGCTTCTGGCCACAGTAATGTAAAGATCTCTGTTCAGAGTTAAGTATCAGAGGAAACCATAACTCTAGCAGCATGGAAGAAATTGTGGCTATGGGAACTAATTCGGATAGCCTGGAAATTATCTGAATTAACTGGATTTTTGTTTTCATTAACTTCTTTAATGTAAACTTTGTCTAAGAATTTAATTGTTGGCTAATTTACTATTGTATTCCTATTTCAGCGTTGTTTTTGTTTGGTAGTTCTGAGTAACACTGAATTGAGTACTTCCCAGTTAAGAGCATTTGCATGCTGCTTGTTTATTAAATAACACCCTTCCAGTTTAGAAAGTGAGAGGGGTGGAGAAAGTGGGAGAGAATATTGAATAAAACATTTTTAGGTAAGGCCTTAATTTTTTAAAAGAATACAATATATATTTAAATTCTTTCTCATGCCATTATAAGCTTCCTAAAACCAGGGATGGGCAAACTTTTTGGCCCCAGGGCCACATCGGGGTTCAAATTGTGCGGAGGGCTGGGTAGGGGAGGCTGTGCCTCCCCAAACAGCCTGGCCACGTCCCCTATCTGACCCCCACCCGCTTCCCACCCCCTGACTGCCCCCTCAAAACCCCCAACCCATCCAACCCCCTCCCAAGACCCCACCCTAACCACCAGTCTCAGGGACCCCACCACCTATCTAAGCACACACACACACCGCTTACCGTGCTCGGCTAGGCGCTCCAGCCTGGGAGAGCAGGCCCCATGTCTTGCCACACTTGGCGCGGGAGCGCAGGGTGCTGTGCCTTTCCACGCTCGGCCCAGCACCACTGGCACCGCTCCCCCGGCCTCAGCTTGCAGGCCGGATAAAAATGGCCGGCGGGGCGCAATTTGCCCACCCCTGCTCTAAACTGCTATGTACCTTGATAACATAACTGTTGATCTGTGTTTTTGAAAAAAAACCCTAAAGAAAGGGGTGATTTAAAGCTAGATACTGTTTATAGATACCGTGTTTCCCCGAAAATAAGACAGTGTCTTATATTAATTTTTGCTCCCAAAATTACATTACATTATATTACAGCGAGAGGCAAAACTGGAAGTACGTCTTATTTTCGGGGGATGTCTTACTTTCGGGGAAACAGGGTAAGGCTCCGTGTTTGTCTACCCCATGCGTCTGGCCCGGAAGCTGCCTGAGCCCCCCAGCAGCAGGAGTTTGGTGGGGGGCAGGGGAGGATTAGGGATGGGGATTGGGGTACATGGCAGTGCTTACCTAGGGGGCTCCCTGGAAGGGCAACAGGAACTCCCCTTCCTCCGCACCTAGCTGCATGTGCAGCCTCCTCTGATAGGCACCGCCCCCAGGCACTGTTCCCTCTAAGCGTGCACACAGATCCAAACCATCCACCCACACACACAGCGCAAAACACTGCACTCACAAAAATTTGCACAGAAGAAATTTTTTATGCACAAAGCCTGTCAAAAATTTGCAAAAAAGAAATTTTTTGCGCACATGGTCTGTCAAAAATTCGAGGGAACATTGTCGGCGGTGGGAGGAGGTGCTTCGTACTCATGAGACCTGGGAGTACTCAAAATGTACAGAGGGCTCAGTGACTGGGAACCAGCTCCCTGCCTGTCTCACTCCTCCACCACACAGGTGAAAGTCTGGGGCTGTGCTGAGGGGCTGGGTTTAGGAGGAGGCCTTTTCTGGCTGGGTTATGATCTTGGCTGCTGTAACCTGGGTCTCTGCCAGTCTTATTCCCCAGGGGACGGAGCCTTGTCTCCTCCTCCTGCTGGACAGATCTGAAGAGCCAGGCTCAGGAAGGGACTCTATCCAGCAGGAGGTGGGGGCAGTACTCACAGGGTGCATCCTTTGGCTCCCTACTTGCAGAGTCCCTACCAGCTTGCCTGTGCAGAGGAATGTAACTGACAGTTGGTGAAGTGGGGGAACAAGACGGGCAGGGGAGACTAGTTCCAGCAGCCAAAAACACCTGCAACCTAGTCCTTCAGCATGGCACCATCTGCTTCTGCTACAAAAAAATTCCCAGGTCCTAACAAAAAGCCAAAATTCAGGTAAAAATTGGTAAAACCTACATATTGCCTTTTTCAAAACCCAGAAATTGTTCTGAGAAAGTTAGTAAATACCAAAAACAAAGACTTATAAGTACTCTGTTAATCGCACTGTGGCCTCTGCTGAATGAGAACAGCCCATAGAAATGAATACAGCCTGAAATAATAGCTCTGAGCCATGTGAGCTGCTCAGTTGATTTCAGTGGGTGTTCCCATTCCCTTCTTTGGTGCTTGAGAAACCTATGATGTGCATCAAGCATAGGCGTGCTCAGCACATTTTATTAGGGTGTGCACCCAGAGAATTTTATTTATTTATTTTAAAGGCGCCACATTCTGCATGCAAAGCCATATTTATTTATTTTTGGAGACATTAGGGTGTGCCGGGGTTTTAAATAGAAAACTGACCTTAACCTTAACTAAAGCAGACCTAGTAGTCTTCTGTAATATCTTTCTGAAGGATGTTCTCTGGGTCAGCCACACATTATTGGACCTCATGGTGTTCTTCTGGATAGTAAGTGGAAATAATTCCCTTCAGTATAGGCATTACTAGATTAAAATTTTATGATGCGTGTTATGCAAGTGATTGATCAGATAATTGTCAACAGCATATGTCAAAATATACAAAATAAACAGCCTTAAATCAAACTATTAAGATCTCAAGCAGCATTTTTCTTTCTCTTCCGACCTGAAATTTGACATATGTATGTGTGTATGGAGAAATAGACGTTTACTGACAAAAATCTAATCCTTCCAAGCCTGGATATAAAGTACCGGTAGCATTGTTGAATGGGTTTCACTCCTGCTTTCCCCAGATTTTTTATTTACTTTGCTGACTGACTGTGGCTTGGTTATGAGCAACAATTGTTTTCTGCACAAAATGTTTTTTGCAGTCATCTGTGTTTGAAATAGGTATTTCTGTGTAAATGGGCAAACTTCTGTTTAATATGCAGTTTGTCTTTTTTTTCTTGTTTTCTATGTTCCAGGCAACATTCTCTGGTGAAACTAGCATATGAGTTATTATGGTGAGAGAGATTACTAGGGATTTATGAATGTACAGTCATTTTTTTTATCATGTTATATATATATATATATATTCTTTACACAATTGTAGGTATGAAAGAATTCAGTCTCTAAATTATTATAGCTTCTGATACGATGTACCTTGTTTTGCTAATTTTTTAATCAGCCTTTTTTTTAGATTTATGTCCAGACTTCTGAAGGTAGCACTTAAGTGATGTTAGAACCTAAATCTCATTTGTTTTTCAGATAAGGGAAATCCCGTGAACTCCGAAATCTATTTTGAAAATGATTGAGGCTCCTAAATCAGTTAGGCATTGCAATGAAGAGTGTTGCAATGGCTAAAATACCTTTAAAAATCTGAGCCTAAAATCCCAACCATTTACGATGTAGACAGTTGTCAGATTTTACTTTCATAATATAAATTGCCTAATACTGAAATCCTTCAAATCTGTAGAAACTTGTAAATATTCATGAAAATAAATAATATAGCTCCCAGTCTAGCACAGCTTTAGCATTGTATTAAGGACGAGGGAGCAAAAATTTTTAATATACTTTTCCACATTTTTTTCTAATATAAAAGTATAATCAAAATGTAATTTCTTACCTAGAAATGTTTTTGATCTTTCCCTTTAGAACGGCCAAGTTCCACTAAAGTTATAAAAGCAGGGAAACCGAAGACCAGGAAACCTAGCAAGGTTTGTTTTTGCCAGAAAAGCAGTTTTACCTGTGAATCTCAGATCTGATTAGATTGAGACCATTTAATACAATCTCTTGATTTGAACTAACATTTTAACTGCACTGTTGATATCATAAATGTAAATTGTCAATAGAGAAATAATTTTTCCTTTTTATCTGTATAAGTAGCTGGTATCATTCAAGTAAACTTTAGTCTGCTGGGAAAATTTTTAAGGTTGCATCCTAAAGATGTTATGATCTCCCTGGATGATGGGTTTATTCAGGTGATGGTTGTGGGGGGTTCAAAAAAAGGGAACATGGTCAAACATTTAGAAAGAGCTGAAGAGGCTGTAGCATTGGAAGCATCAAAGAACATTTTTTGTGAAAGGTATATAGTAAGATTATCTGGTAAACAAATATAGAGGATACTATGCAGAAACAGTAGTACTCATAAACACACAAGATTCTGATGAGGTGGTAACCACAGAAGCAAAGCTAGGCTAGTCTGTGGTGATCTTTTTTATTCCTGGGAGAATTCTGTGCACCTGTGCATGCATGGAAAGCAAAGGGAAGCCATGCGGGGATGGGGAGGGAAGGCTGGGGACACCCATGGACATAGTTGGGGGCGGGCAATGCCCCAGATCCCCCCCCTTCTGAGCTCCAGCAACCTTCACCTGGGCCCCACTGCAGCGTCCCATTGCCCATGCAGTGAGCCCCTGTGCATCCACATCCTTCACTGAGCTGTCCGCACCCAGATTGCCGGACACAGAACCCTCTTTCCTCATGCCTGGATCCCCCCGCACTTAAGCCGCTCCAAACTTAGACTCAGCCCAGCAGAATCCATCTGCCCCCATCTGATGTGCCTGGTGCAGAGAGGCAGGGCCGGCCCTTGCACTGTCCCAGGGAAGAGGGGGAAATTAAATAAGGAAGTGCTATTTACCTCTTATAACACAAGAACTAAGAGGTCACCAAATGAAATTAATAGGCAGAAGGTTTCAAAACGAACAAAAGGAAGTATGTCTTCACACAACACACAGTCAACCTGTGGAACTCTTTGCCAGAGGATGTTGTGAAGGCCAAGACTATAACAGAGTTCAAAAAAGAAATAGCTCAATTCATGGAGGATAGGTCCATCAATGGCTATGAGCCAGAATGAGCAGGGATGGTGTCCCTAGCTTCTGTTTGCCAGAAGCTGGGAATGAGTGACAGGGAATGGATCACTTGATGATTACCTGTTCATTCCCTCTGGGGCCCAGAAGACAGGATACCTGGACCTTGGTGTGACCCAGTATAGCCATTCTTATGCTCTGGGAAGGGACCCTTGTGATCATCTAATCTGACCTTCTGTATAATGAAGGCCAAACCCTGTGCTGCATCTTATCCCTGTGGACTAAATTACATGAAGACTCTGTTACCAGGGCATGTAGCTCCCCCCACTATCCCCATAAAGGTGATGGCTAGCAAAAAGGCCACCTTCACCAAGAGGTTTAACATTGAGCAAGAGGCTAAGGCCTTGAATGGAGGATCCGTAAGACCTGAGAGAACTAGATTCATATCCAAAGGTCAACCTGAATCCCGAATATGTGGGAAACATAACTACAACATTGAGGAGTATACTGTACCTGGTTCTCGCATGTCAAATGAGAAATGATTTATTCTGATTACTGCTATGAAACATAGTCCATCTCTGACCATCACAGTTAAGTGTGCCAGGCCTCATCCGCTCATTCTGAAATGCTGTTCTGGTTAACATATAAAATGTATATTTTGTAACTTTACAGGCTAGTGACTTCCATGATATCACAAATTGGCCGACACCAAGTGAAATAGCAAACAATGAAGTGAGTATACTATGTTGTTAAATACTTTTATATATTTTATGTATATAGTCTGAATTATATTTTTTATAAACCTACAAAGCTTGTGGACCCATCGGTTTCAAGTTCATGTGGTGAATCTGATTAGGCATTTTAGGGTTTCAGCAGAAACACTGAAAAGAATTTTGCAGTATGAGTCAGAGTTCACTGAGTACAGCTCTTTGATTCAGGTGATATGTGCCTATCCACAGAAGTGGAACAACACCAGTTCTTCTGACTTCAAGACTCTCCTATATATGGAAGTGTACAGGATTTAGCCCATAATTTTATATTCTTCTTCGAGTGCTTGCTCATGTCCATTCCAACAAGTGTGTGTGCGCACCGTGCATGCACGGTCCCGGAAAGTTTTCCCCAGCGGTACCCGTAGGGTCGGCAGGGGCGACCCCTGGAGTGGCGCCCTTATGGCGATGTATATATGCCCCTGCCGACCCTCCCCCCGCTCAGTTCCTTCTTCCCGCCCATGACGGTTAGCTGGAATCCCCTTTAGCTACTTAGCGGTATCCCACCTATTTAGCAATTGTTCTTGTAGATTCTGTATATAGTTGTATCTCTAGTTTTAGATTGTTATCCGTTCTTAGATTAGATTAGTTGTAGTGTTCTATCTCAGCCCTCGCTCCGAGGCATGCCTGGGGCGCCGGGCTTCAAGAACTGCGAGCACTGCGGGAGGCCTATGCCTAACAGTGACCCCCCACGCAAAGTGCTTGAAGTGCCTGGGCGAGGGCCATCAGTCCGAGCGCTGCTCGATTTGCAAAAGCTTCAAGCCGCGAACAAAGAAGGAGAGGGATCATCATTTGCGGCTAATTCTGATGGAATCTGCCCTGAAGCCTCAGGGAGATCTCCCATCCACCTCAGCGCGCAGCGCTCCGGCTTCGGTGCGGGACCCGGCGATGCCAAGGAAGGAAAATTCGCACCGGCACCGGTCCCCGCGCCGCACCGAGAGCCCTAGACGGCACCGCTCTCAATCGCTGGTGCCGCATAAGAAACAGAGAGGCCGTTCGCTGGCCCGTAAAGCCAAGACAAAGACGTGGCACACCCAGGGTCACATCGATGAGTCCCGCAAGGTGCCACCAGCGTCTGGCCCGGTACGCGCACATGCATCGGGAGATGGTGTAGCGCAGCATGAGCCTTTTCCAGACTTCCCGGCACCGTCAACCCCGGAGACCTTCGAGGCAGCCCGGGAGTTGATTGAATCCGCTAGCGAAGTCGGTATGGCACCGTCCTTCCCGGCCTCGTCTATCTCGGCTCCAACTTCAGCAACGGCCCCGGCACCGCTTACGACTCCGACACGCTCGTCTAGGTCGGTGACGCCGATCATACCACCGATGCCGACTGGGCCGGTACCGGCGGTACCTTCCATCTTGGCACCCGCGGTGCCTGCGGTGCGGGCGCCGACGGCGCGTACTTCCGAGGAGTGCGTCCAGCCTCTGCCTGCGGCACCGCTACTCTACCCGGGCAAGCCTGCGAGGTTTCAGAAGCACATCGCGGCACCGGAGGGCGCGGCACCGCCATGGCCCAGCTCAGCTTCTGAATCCGACACAGCCTCCTCCCGTTCAGGTCGCAGTCACCGCACCGGAGTACTGTCTCGATGATAAAGCCGTAGTCACCGCTCCCACGGTTCTGACCAGCACCACTCATGGCACCGGCGCCCCTCTCACCACTCTGCACCCTGGACCCAGCAAAACCAAGGCCCGGTGCAGTGGCCCTTCTGGACCCCGTGGGCCTTTCAGCAGATGCAGGGACCACCATCTGTGTCGATGTCTCTACCATCGGTGCCGCGGGGTCCAGTTTCGGCAACGATCTCTAGACCGCCGCCTGATGTACCGGGAGAGGAGCCGGTACCAGGGCCTTCAGGATTGGGACATTACCATGGTTCTCATTCCCACCATTCTTCAGCTGGCTCCCCTACTGACCCACCCACGGGAGAGCCCATCCAAGAGGAGCCTCCTTTCGCCACATCTTCCTCCTCCTCGCCTGACGAGGCGGTGGCAGGCTCCTCAACATCAGGCCTACCGCCGATGGATGTCAAGGGTCACCAAGACCTCCTCAGGAGAGTGGCCCAGAACCTGAACCTCCCTGCAGAGGAAGTACAGGAGGAGGAGGATCCCACAGTGGATATCCTCTCTGTAGATGGGCCAAAGAGGATTGCGCTCCCCTTCATTAAGAAGATCAATTCGATGTCAACCACCTTGTGGCAGACACCCGCCTCAATCCCACCAACGGCAAAGGGGGTAGAGTGCCGCTACTTTACACCAAGATCGGGGTATGAACACATGTTTACCCATCCACCACCGGGCTCCTTGGTGGAGGATGCTGTAAACCATAGGGAGAGACAGGGACACGCAGGATCCACACCCAAGTCCCAGGACGCGAAGAGGCTGGATCTTTATGGCAGGAAGGTCTACTCCTCTGCTTCCCTTCAACTCAGGATCGCAAACCAGCAGGCAACGTTAGGCCGCTATGCCTTCAATTCATGGTCTGCCCTCGCTAAATCCCAGGAAAAGGTCCCTAAAGACTCGTCACCGGAGTTTACTGCCATAGTTGAGGAGGGCAAGGTGATCTCCAGAGCGGCCTTGCAGGCATCCCTCGATTCGGCAGACTCAGCCTCTCGGACAGTGGGCACTGCTATAGTGATGAGGCGAGGGGCATGGCTACAAGTGTCTGGTATCCCTCCCCCGGTCCAAGCATCAATTCAAGACCTACCCTTCGATAGGCAGGGATTGTTTGCGGAGGACACGGACAAAAAATTACATTCTATGAAGGATTCTAGGGCCATGCTTCGCTCCGTAGGCCTTCACACTCCACAAACAGTTAGACGTCCGTTTAGGCCCCCACAAGCCCCACAGTCTCGCTTCTACCAGCCAGCTCCCAGGCGAGACCAAACCCGAAGGGGGGGAAAGGGTAACAACAGAGGCCGACCGCGCTCGACATCCCGCAACGGCCAACAGAACCAAGGGCCCAGACAACCCCCTAACACTAGGCCCAACTTTTGAAGATGCGCCCGGGGGCGGCGATCCAGTTTCCAGTTCTTTGCCTTTCCGTCCCTTCCTGAACCGTTTGTCCCATTTTCATCAGGCATGGTCCCAAATCACTTCAGACAAATGGGTTCTCAGCCTGGTGAAGGTGGGATATGCTATCCAATTCTCCTCCCTTCCACCCACCCACCCCTCTTCCCCGTCCCTCTTCAGGGACCCATCTCACGAGCAACTCCTAGTTCAGGAGGTCCAGACCCTCCTGTCTTTGGGTGCCATAGAGGAGGTTCCTCAAGAATTTCGGGGCAAGGGCTACTACTCCCGTTATTTCCTTATCCCGAAGGCCAAAGGCGGCCTCCGCCCTATCCTAGACCTGTGGGGCCTCAACTCCTACATAAAGAAGCTGAAGTTCCGCATGCTCTCCCTAGCGACCATTATTCCCTCCATGGATCGCGGAGACTGGTTCGCCTCCCTCGACTTAAAGGACGCATACTTCCACATTTCAATCATCCCCGTCACAGGAGATTCCTGAGATTTGTGTTAGGGGATCACCACTACCAGTTTGCAGTGCTCCCCTTCGGCCTGTCGACTGCCCCAAGGGTGTTTACAAAGTGCATGTCGGTAGTGGCCGCATACCTGAGGCGGAGACAGGTACATGTTTACCCTTACCTGGACGACTGGCTCATCAGGGCAAACTCGAGAACTAGCAATCCAACAGATAGCTCTCGTCAGGGCTACATTCCTCAGGTTGGGCCTCATATTAAACGAGGCAAAGTCGACCCTAGTACCTACTCAGAGAATAGAATTCATAGGGGCAGTCTTGGACTCTCAGCAAGCCATGGCATTCCTACCTCCCGCCCGAGCCAAGGCCATAGTGGACTTGATTCACTCCGTCCTCCGGTTCCCGACTACTACGGCCAGAAACTGCATGGTCCTCTTGGGCCATATGGCAGCCTGCACGTACGTGGTACCATACGCCAGGCTTCGACTGCGGCCTCTGCAAACTTGGCTGATGACGGTTTACAAGCAGGGAAGGGACCCACTGGACCTTGTCGTCACCCTCCCACACCACACGCTGAGTTCACTCCATTGGTGGCTTCAACCCAGCTCTCTCAATGCGGGGGTCGATTTCCACAAACCCCAACCAACAGTAACTTTAGGGACAGATGCCACCGCCCTCGGCTGGGGAGCTCATCTGGGGGACGCCAGGACTCAAGGCCACTGGTTGCATAACGAGCTGTCCCTCCACATCAACGTCCGGGAGCTGAGAGCAGTTCG
Organism: Sternotherus odoratus; assembly: GCA_032164245.1. Lineage (NCBI taxonomy): Eukaryota > Metazoa > Chordata > Testudines > Kinosternidae > Sternotherus > Sternotherus odoratus. The sequence goes on from JAVMKO010000004.1 coordinate 37,043,737, forward strand.
TCTCGCGTGTCAGGTGTTTCGGGACCAGTTGCAAGCAAGTGTGTGCTGGTCCAGACGGACAACACAGCGACGATGTTTTATATAAACAAACAGGGTGGTGCTCGCTCGTCTCCCCTATGCAGGGAAGCCCTGGCCCTATGGGATTTTTGTATCACACACAACATCCACCTCACAGCCACCTATCTCCCAGGGGTTCAGAATGTCCTAGCGCAGTGATGGCGAACCTGTGGCACGCGTGCCGCTGCCGGCACGCCGAGCCGTCTCTGTGGGCACGCCGTCAAAACGCCGGAGCAGAGGGGCGGGGTCAGTAAGAGGCGGGCGGGTGGTGGAGGAGGAAGTGAAAGGACGGCCGGAGCCCGGGAAGGAGAGCGGAGGCGGGGCCGAGGCAGGAGGCGAGGCAAGGCAAGAAGGAGAGCGGAGGCGGGGCCGAGGCGCGGCGCGAGGCAGGAGGCGAGGCGAGGCGAGCCGACGCGCGGCGCGAGGCAAGGCAAGGGGGGGAGGCAAGGCAAGGCAAGGGGGGGAGGCAAGGCAAGGGGGGGAGGCAAGGCAAGGCAAGGGGGGGAGACAAGGGGGGGAGGCAAGGCAAGGCAAGGGGGGGAGGCAAGGCAAGGCGGGGGGGAGGCAAGGCAAGGGGAGGGAAGGCAAGGCAAGGCAAGGGGGGGAGGCAAGGGGGGGAGGCAAGGCAAGGCAAGGGGGGGAGGCAAGGCAAGGGGGGAGGCAAGGCAAGGCAAGGGGGGGGAGGCAAGGCAAGGCAAGGCAAGGGGGGGGAGGCAAGGCAAGGCAAGGGGGGGAGGCAAGGCAAGGCAAGGGGGGGAGGCAAGGCAAGGCAAGGGGGGGGAGGCAAGGCAAGGCAAGGGGGGGAGGCAAGGCAAGGCAAGGGGGGGGAGGCAAGGCAAGGCAAGGGGGGGGAGGCAAGGCAAGGCAGGGGGGGAGGCAAGGCAAGGCAGGGGGGGAGGCAAGGCAAGGCAGGGGGGGAGGCAAGGCAAGGCAGGGGGGGAGGCAAGGCAAGGCAGGGGGGGAGGCAAGGCAAGGCAGGGGGGGGAGGCAAGGCAAGGCAGGGGGGGGAGGCAAGGCAAGGCAGGGGGGGAGGCAAGGCAAGGCAGGGGGGGAGGCAAGGCAAGGCAGGGGGGGAGGCAAGGCAAGGCAGGGGGGGAGGCAAGGCAAGGCAGGGGGGGAGGCAAGGCAAGGCAGGGGGGGAGGCAAGGCAAGGCAGGGGGGGGAGGCAAGGCAAGGCAGTGGGGGGAGGCAAGGCAAGGCAAGGGGGGAGGCAAGGCAAGGCAAGGGGGGAGGCAAGGCAAGGCAAGGGGGGAGGCAAGGCAAGGCGGGGGGTGAGGCAAGGCAAGGCGGGGGGTGAGGCAAGGCAAGGCGGGGGGTGAGGCAAGGCAAGGCGGGGGGTGAGGCAAGGCGGGGGGTGAGGCAAGGCAAGGGGGGGAGGCAAGGCAAGGGGGGGAGGCAAGGCAAGGCGGGGGGGGAGGCAAGGCAAGGCAAGGGGGGGAGGCAAGGCAAGGGGGGGGAGGCAAGGCAAGGCAAGGGGGGGGAGGCAAGGCAAGGCAAGGGGGGGGAGGCAAGAGGGGGAGGCAAGGCGAGGGGAGGGGAGGCAAGGCAAGGCAAGGGGGGGAGGCAAGGGGAGGCAAGGCCGGGGGGGGGGGCGAGCCGCGCTGCTGAGGCCGGGGGGGGGGGGGGTGTGAGCCGCGCTGCTGAGGCCGGGGAGGGGGGTGTCCCGAGTCGAGCGGGGGTGTTGGCACTTTGAAAAAAAACACGTCGTTTTGGTTTGCAGTTTGGGCACTTGGGCTCAAAAAGGTTTGCCATCACTGTCCTAGCGGACATCCTCAGTCGCTCGTTTCGGGGCCACGAATGGTCGCTCAGGCCCGATGTGTCACACTCAATTTTCCTGCAGTGGGGCTTTCCCCGCATAGACCTATTCGCCACGAGGGCCAACAGGAAATGCCAGAGGTTTTGTTCCCTCATGAACCTCAGTCCAGGTTCAGAGGCAGACGCCTTTCAGATCCCTTGGAGGGAGGGTCTTCTCTATGCATTTCCTCCATTCCCACTTATTCACAGGGTGCTGCTCAAGGCCCGTCTAGACAGAGCGTCCTTGATCCTAATAGCACCGGCGTGGCCCCGCCAGCATTGGTACACTCTGTTGCAGTCTCTCTCTGTCTCCAGACCTATAACCCTCCCTCTCCTCCCGACTCTAGTGTCACAAGACCACGGGCGGTTGCTTCACCCCAACCTCCAATTGCTCCACCTCACGGCGTGGAATATCCGTGGTTGAACCCCTCAGAGCTTCAATGCTCCACTCATGTCAGGGAGGTCCTGTTGGGTAGCAGAAAGCTGTCAACTCATAACACTTACATAGCCAAATGGAAACGTTTTTCTCTATGGGCTCAAGGTAAAGGAGTAAACCCCACTTTAGCTCCCATACCCCTTATCCTGGATTACCTTCTGGACCTTAAGAAACAAGGCCTAGCCATTTCCATGGTACGGGTACACCTGGCAGCCATATCGGCCTTTCATACAGAAGTTGGGGGAACCTCGGTGTTTAGCAACCCACTTGTGGGACGCTTCCTCAGGGGATTGGAAAGGTTGTACCCCTCGGTGCGACCACCGGTTTCTCAGTAGGACCTTAACCTGGTGTTGACAGCCCTCATGAAGCCCCCCTTTGAGCCCCTAGCCACCTGCCCACTCTCTTATCTTTCTTGGAAGACGGCCTTTCTTGTGGCCATTACCTCTGCCCGACGGGTTTCTGAGCTCAGAGCTCTCACCTCTGAGCCACCGTACACCGTCTTCCATAAGGATAAGGTTCAGTTAAGGCCTCACCCGGCCTTCCTTCCCAAAGTGGTTTCCGCTTTTCACTTGAACCAGGACATTTTTCTCCCTGTTTTCTTTCCCAAACCTCATGCCTCCAACAAAGAGAGAGTGCTGCATTCTTTAGATGTGCGAAGGGCTCTAGCTTTTTACATAGAACGTACAAAAGCTTTTCGTAAATCTCCACAACTTTTTATTTCAGTAGCGGAGTGGATGAAAGGGTTGCCCATTTCTTCTCAGCGCCTTTTGGGATGGATCACCTCGTGCATCAAACTGTGTTATAACCTCTCGAATGTTTCTCCTCCGCCATTAACAGCTCACTCGACCAGAGCCCAGGCCACATCCACAGCGTTCCTGGCGCACATTCCAATTGTCGACATCTGCAGAGCAGCGACATGGTCCTCGGTTCACACCTTCTCCGCGCACTACGCCATCGTGCAGCAGACCTCGGAGGACGCTGCTATGGGACAAGCGGTCCTGGCAGCAGGGACTAAGCCTACTCCTCTCCCACCTCCGAGATAACTGCTCGTAAGTCACTTGTTGGAATGGACATGAGCAAGCACTCGAAGAAGAAAAGACAGTTACTCACCTTTCGTAACAGTTGTTCTTCGAGATGTGTTGCTCATGGCCATTCCAAATCCCACCCGCCTCCCCTCTGTCGGAGTACCGGCAAGAAGGAACTGAGCGGGGGGGAGGGTCGGCAGGGGCATATATACATCGCCATAAGGGCGCCACTCCAGGGGTCGCCCCTGCCGGCCCTACGGGTACCGCTGGGGAAAACTTTCCGGGACCGTGCATGCGCGGTGCGCACACACACTTGTTGGAATGGCCATGAGCAACACATCTCGAAGAACAACTGTTACGAAAGGTGAGTAACTGTCTTTTTTAAATACCCTTTAAGAAGTGTCAGCATGGATCTTCCTTTTTGGGATGTATATGCATGGAGTATGAATCCTTTGCAACACTATAACCCTTGGGACTGTGTACATGCTTCTTCCTGGATCTAAATGCTCAGTGCAAGGTTCTATAAGTAGCCATGGCCCTGACTCCATCCTGCTTCCTTAATCTGTTCAGGAGTGAACATTGAATCCCTGGTTAACTTCTGTTGTATTCAAGTTCTTACTCTGCCAGTCACGATGATATTGATGTATTGGGCTAATAACTGATATTTCAGTTCCCTGGCAGTACAAAAGAAAAACCAGTTTTGGTTCAGGTTAGACCAAATCCAAATATTGTGACAACTTTTGGTGAATTGAAAAGCTCTGTTTCGGATTAAACAAAACATTTCCTTTGGCCTGAAACAAGTTTTTTTTCAGTGGCTGAATGGTTAGAGCACTTGCTTGGGATGTGAATGAGACAGTTTCAATCCCCCAGTCTCCTTGATGTGGAGAAAGGATTTGAATTTGGGTCTTCCATATTGGAGAAGAGTACCCTAACTGCTGGGCACAGGGGTATTCTGGGACAGACATCTCTTCTGTTGAAGCTGTTCCACTTTATAAATAAATAGTCATTGGACCAGGTACTTGAACATCCTAGGTGAGTGCCCTAGAATCGTTCTCTCTCTTACCCTGGACCTATGACTGTTCTTTGTCATTCATAATAAAGTAATATGTTAGGCTTCAGACAAATTTTGTGACTTCAAGTGCTGTTTCAGTATTTTGGCTCCATTTTAGCAATTTCTATATCTTTCACCTGCATCATCATGATTTTCTTAATGCTGGAACCTAACCAAAAGGTTTTGAGGTGATACAGTTCATGCTTCCTACGATGGTACAATGTCTAATATGAGCCAAAGGAACCACCTTAAGTGTCACTTTTAGGGATATTCACAGGCCAAAATCTGTTCAACCTTTGCTCTTCAATTATGCCAGGAACCTGAGACACTTGAAGGCATTTTCCCCAGAATTGTCATCCTCTACTGTCAATGTTCTTTTGGGCCAGATCCAGCCAAGTTAATTGACATCAACATTGAAAATGACATCAACATTGAAAATTATGCAAATATTAAATAAACTATTCTAGGATTTGGGTCTGTGATACAAGGGCATATAAGAAGTGTAAGATGAAGCAGCATCACTAATCTGGGTGTTCTCAGATTCAGTTCAAAACAGTGGAAGTGTATAATGTATATTCTGAGAGTCTGCCACAGAATTCACTACTTCCTACTAAATTGTGCTTCAGGATCTCTTCCATATATATTTTTTTTAAAAAGAATTGTTATTAGCCCTTATGGTTGCAGAGAACCTGAACAGGATGTAAACCAGCGGTTCTCAAACTAGTTGAGACCGCGACCCCTTTTTGTGATCCGGTGGCGCGGCGTGACCCCTCCGCCGAAAAGCCGCCGAATTACAAAAAAAGAAAAAAGAAAAAAAAAAACACGTGGACGCCCTGGCCCCCAGTCCCAGCCGTGGGGTGGGCTGCCCCAGCCCCAGTCGCCACGAGTTGCGGCGGCAGGAGCTCGCAACCCCCCAGGGAGCGCTTGGTGACCCCCGGGGGGTCGCAACCCCCAGTTTGAGAAACCCTGATGTAAACTAATGACAATTGATGCCCATGTGGATCTGCAGAGAGCCTGAAACAGCAGCTCTAAGAGGTGCATCCCACCCTTGTTATCTATGCTCCCTATATACAAGTTGGTGGGTAGATGGTATCAGGCTCCTTAGTTGGATTGTGAGTATTTATATACACATGCAACACCATGGCATTCTCAGTAGTCATTGAGGGGTCAAGGATCTGAAGAGTGCTACTTGCTACACTCTTTGACAAGGAGACAATGTTGAACTTAACTGGGTCATTAGATGTGCTGAGCAGAAGTTTCGCACCATAGAGTTGCAAATTTGTGTGCTGCTTATGAGGTAAAACAATCTGCTTTGGGATAAGCTCCTCGCTTTGTCAGAGTGTCTTCTTGGGTAGTCAGATATAAACCATTGGTAAGGAGGGTCAGGAAGGGACTCATCCATGTCCTCTTTTTTAACTTCATATACTTCATACCTTCCCTACCCGACCTTCCGTACAATTTTGGAACCCCGATGTGGTCCTCAGGTCAAAACGTTTGCCCACCCCTGATTTATATGGTTGTAGTTACTGCTCCTTGAGGTATTTTGTGGTTATAACATCAACCAAAAGGGACTGTAAACTGCCAGTCATAATGGCTGAGGTGCCTTAAATAGTATTCTGTTCCAAATTGCTAACTTGGTGGCTTCTGACTTCTGCATGAATATATGTCTACCTTACAGTATTTTTCTAAGATCCTGCATATTACCAGATGAGGCTAGGTTGCATAGTGCAAGATGTTAAAATTGCACTTAGCTGCAGCATATGTAGGACTGTTACTTGTATGTGAATTTTCTACATTACCTATGGCTTATAATAAATTCAGGGGAAGACTACCTTTGCTAAAAGATTGTCTAAAGGGTTAAGCTTTGTATTCAAATCTGTTATGTTGAGATACCTAAAGTGTATTCTAATAGATCCAAAGCAGTCACAACATTTCTGAAAAATCTTTCTGATCGTATGTTTGCAAGACATAATTGTGATCCCCAATTCAAGAAAAGTCTTCCGATATTTATTTAAAATACTACACAATTTTCCTTCTTTGAGAGTAGTTGTTACTGAATCTCCCAGAAGTGATCCTCAGTATACAGGCAGTACTCAAAGGAAAACAGTTGCTCGTAAATTCCTTATCCTGAATTCTTTAAGTAAAATATATAGATGGATATTGTCAACCACCTTCTGGTACCCTTTTTAATCTGTTTTTGAATTCTGATTAAATGGAATGGAAGAATGAGAGTTGGTGCCTGTGGTTCTTTGTAACCTTGCACAAATACAGTAAAACCTCGATATAACGGACTAATTCGGGCGAGAGGGTGTCCGTTAAAGCGGAAAGTCCGTTATTTAATAATAATTTTTAAAAAGAGCTGTCGGAGCAGCAGCCCGCCTGACTTAGTCCATTATATCGAGATTTTACTGTATCACGGCAGCCGTGAGTCAGCCCGCCCGGGTCCCGGCTGCTGGGACCCGGGCGGCAGCCGGGAGCCTTCAGCCAGCCCGCCCGGGTCTCATGGTATCTCTAGGTGGAATTTAGATTATACCCAGGATACTGGACTTAAAAAAATTTCTCCTGGCCCCACTCCTTTTTGGGGAGCAACAACTGCCAGTGCTACTTCTACTGCCTCGGAGAAGCTCATATCTGCAGTATCTAAGTGCAGTATCTGCTGCTCTTTTCCCAGCTGAACACAGCAGGTGTGAGAACTCCAGCTTTGGAAGCACCTTATTGAGCATGCAAAGAGGCCCCATTGAGACCTAGGCCAGGGGGTTCCCCCCATACATTGGCCAAAGTCATCAAGGAGCATGCCCCTTAGTATTATGCTGGCATGGACACCGCTTGATCTCGCAGCGCCGATCAGACTCCCGGCAACGGTCACCCGCCCGGCACCGGTTGCAGTCTCGGCGCCGCAAGGAGTTGAGACCCTGCTCAAGGTCTCCTCCTGGCCGTTCGCGCCACTCGTGCTCTGGCCGCCGATCAGAGTCCCGGCACCCTGGTAAGGGCCGGTCGTACTCTCGGCACCGGTCGCACTCCCGGCACCGGTCCCTCAGCTGGCGCCGAGACCGGTCGAGACGTCGCTCCACAAGCCGCTCGTCGTCCCGGCACTGCTCGTCGTCCCGGCACCGGTCCTACTCCGGCCATCACCGGTCACCCCGGCGCTGCCCTTCACCTCGGCACCGGACCCCGTCGCGGCGCCGAAGGTCCTCCCGGTACCGATCATCGTCTCGGCACCGAGACTCCCCGAGGCGGCACCGTTCAGGTAGCCACGATTCCTCGGATGGGCACCATACCGCCTAGCACCGGTTGAGAAGCCCACAGCACCGGGAGTGTAGAGAGCGGCACCGGACCCCGGCGCGGCGCCGAAGGTCCCCCCAGTACCGCTCATCGGGACCAACAGGGTTACTTACCTGTAACTGTTGTTCTTCGAGATGTGTTGCTCACATCCATTCCAAACCCACCCTCCTTCCCCACTGTCGGTTTAGCCGGCAAAGAAGGAACTGAGGGCCAGACTGTGTCGCAGGGGTACTTATAGAGTGCCTCAGTGGCGCCACTCCAGGGGGCTCCCTGCTCACCCAGTCTGCAGCTAGGGGAAAATCTACCCGGCAACCAGGCCCGCAGCGCGTGCCTAACCTATAGAGGAATGGATGTGAGCAACACATCTCGAAGAACAACAGTTACAGGTAAGTAACCCTGTTTTCATAGGTATTTAAAGTTTGGGAGCCACTGACCTAGAGAGATCAGCCCTGGCAAGACATTGAGAATCTCGTGGATCGAGTCTTGGCCACACAAGAGATGGGTGGTACTAAATGCCTCAGACCACTGTGACTTATTTTGAATCCTCATACTGGCCTTATTGGGTCCCATGATACCTTTGTGTGGTACTTGGAATCCATGTGATTCAATAAGGAGCCTTGCCACCCCTCTCCTCCAAAGGGTCTACCAAAACCTCCCTCTGAGGCCATGGAAGAATAGGAAAATGAGCAAGATCCATTGATATGGCTGGTACCAATAGGGATATATCCTCATCACCTAGCAAAGTAGTTGCTCCAGCCTCAGGCTTCCACCATACTATCATAAACAATTTCAAGAGTCATGGAGGAGTTCCAGATCTCCTTAAATGAGGTTCAGGACTCTCACAATAAGCTTTTACGTATCCTGCACTCCTAGTAAATGAAGCCATACTAGAACCAGCAAGGGCTGTATTGCACATGCTGGCTACCTGTGCCCCTAGGCCAAAGAAGGCAGAAAAGATTTACCTCATTCTAGCTAAGAGAGTGGAGTTCTTGTTTACCCATCCTCCTTGGTACTCTACATGGCCACAGAAGGATCCACACAACATCCAGCAGCCACCCCTGCCCATAAGTAGGCTGTGCATCTAGATCATAGGGTGAGGAAGATGCTTACATCTATAGTTTAGAATCTCAAGCTACCAGGTTCTTCTTGCCAGATATGATTTTCTGAATTTTTCTAAGTTCCTGGACTTTAGGGACAAGTTATATCAGGGAGATGGGTTCAATTTCAAGCCGTTATTGTGAAGTGCAAACAGATGGCTAGAACTTCATTGCAAGTTGTGCTTAGTGCAGCAACGATCTGTGGCAGCCACCATTGTGCTATGCTGGGAATGGTGGCTGCCTCTTCAGGGTTTCCCAAAGAGGTCCAAAACGCTGTTGAGGACATATTTAATTAGGCTAATCTTTTCAATGAGAAGATAGACTACAAACAGTTGTCAGTGAAGGACTCCAGGGCAACCTTCTGCTCTCTGTTTTATATAAGCCTCGGCCCCAAAGAGAAAATACTATAAACACCCCTAGAAACTGAACCCCTTACCACAGCCTTCTATCACCAGCAGTTTTATGAGCCACCTCACAAATGGCAGAAAAATGCCAAAGCCAAGATACTCTTGTGATATTATCCAGAGTACTGTCTGGACCAATGAATGGCTGTGTCCCCTCAGGTCTCCAACATGGGGTGCCTTTTACACTGCTTCACTGAGAGCTGTCAGTCCTGGTCTGCTCTCTCACAACCTCCAGCATGAAAGTTATGCTTAGTTTATAGTATGAGTTCTATAGCCAGCCACTCTTAATTACACCACAGAACACCACCAGCAAATTCCCAGTCCCAGACTTCCCACCAGAAATGTATGTGTTGTACTGTCCAGCTCTCTCCTGCACAATGTAAGCTCATATAAAGTCCATCATTTTATTGATGGAAAAAAAATATGCACAAATACGATTATCCCAAGTGGAGGTTCCCAAACACATCAGTTCAAAACACACTGGATCTAAATAAAACAAGAAAATTAACTACAAAAGAATAGATTGTGACAAGAAGTAAAGAGTTAAAGTCAGAATTGGTTACGAGAAAATAAAAATAAATTGCAACTAACACCTAACTTAACAAGCTAAGTGAATTCAAAGCAAAGGTCTCTCTCACCCTGTGTTTCAGCAGTCTTACTGGCTGTTTCCTTTGTTCTTCAGGTGTTATGCATGCTGTGGGTAGAGAGAAAGGGAAGAATAATTTAGGGCATCTTCTCCGTCGTCTTACAGTTTTCTCTTCTTTGAGAATCAAAGGTTCCAGTTGAGATTCAGGAGACGGAAGGTCCGTGTAAACAAACTCCCCAGCCGTTTCATTGTTAATATGTAGAACTTTAATGCATGGCTTCTTTCTTGACAAAGAATGGTCACTTTAACCAAGTGATGGTCCATTTGATTTTGCTGACAGCTGGCTGAAGCATCATCTAGCTTTTTGTCTCTGAAGAACTGGTTTGTGACTGCTCTCCAGCCTTGGAACATGTCTTAATATAAATAGTCTTATAATTTTAGATACAAGGTTGCCACACATTTTATCAGGGCAATAATGAGCAGCAAATTGAGCTTTCAAATGATATGTCACAAAGCATGTTCTGTACAAAACATATCATAACCTCACAAAAGAGGTGAACATAAGAGTGCAGACTGTTACAGTGCTGCATCTTCCACTTCAACTGCAGCTATCCAAATGAGAGATTTTTGACAAGACCATTGAGGGCTGCAAACCGGTATTGATTCCATCTTCACCCAATGCCAAGATCCACTTTGAGCGATGTTTAGAGAACCTGTTCCACAATTGGAGGTTGATAATAGATAAGTAGATGCTGGATATCACCCATTCTCCCATCCTCCAAAACTTACTTTCTCATTCCTTTTCAAGGACTTCTCTCAAGAGGGTATCCTCCAAGAAGTTTAATCTTTTCTCCAGTAGGGAGCTACAGAGTGGGTACCTCTTCAACATTGGGGGAATATTTCCTAGTTCCCAAGAAGAAAGGAGTCTGGAGACTCATTCTCAAGCTACATTAACTCAACATTTTTATTCATAAGCTGAAATTCCATATGGGTACCATTATATTGATTTAGATACAATATATGGGCTTAACCCAGCCACTGTCCAACATTTAAACAGTGTTTAAATAAGGTTCAGGTTCAGAGCCCTCAGCCTTAGCTTAGTATTATTGCACAAACACCATTAAAAATCCTATGAACCTTTTACAAAAGGATAAAGAAAAAGAAATGCAATATAAGTAAGGCTTTCATTTTAACATCCCTTGTTAGATGGTATCAAAAATTGTATCAAATAACTGTCCTTTTGGGGAAAGAAGTTAGTTATGGGTAACAGCTGTTTCTATTACAGTCTGATCCTATTTTGTCCCATGTGGCTGTTGAGATTCACTGCAGCCAGTGAAGGTTGCAGTGTTATCTGTCTCTCTCTCTCTGGCCCAGTCTGGGCATCTTTCAGGATTGGGATTGTTACAGGGTCAGGCCAGATGGAGAGTGATACAAGACAGATATGTTAGTCCCAGATTAAGCAAGTCCCTTTCCCCTGGGTAAGGTAACGGGCAGTTCCAGAACAATCAGGAACTTGCTGGAACCAATTAAGGCAATTAAGGAACCAATTAAGGCAGGCAGGCTAATTAGGATAGCCCGTACTTCTCAGTCTCCTTAAGGACCCAGCCAGAGAAAGGTTTGGAATAGTCCATCCTATCGTTTGAGTACTGTTTCAGTCACTCACAGTGGAATACACATAAGAACTAGCACTTGAAGAAAGGGAAGTTACTTCCTTATTGCAACTGGAATTCTTCAAGATGTGTAGTCCCTAGTTGTATTCCATTACCCACTCTCTTTCCCATCTGCTTTGGATCATGACAAGATTCACAGCAGAGAAGAAACTAGAGGTGGTCAGTCCACTTCAATCCTTATATCCTCAGAGTGGAGCATGATGAGAGCGGAGGTGGAAGCATGGGGCCAACAGACCCTGCTTGCAAGAATTCTCTGGTCTCACGCATGGGTCCACATTCTTACCCACAGTGGAATACAGATAGGGACCACACATTTTTTGAATACAATAAAATAAGTAACTTCCCTTTTTTCTATTTTGGTATAATGTAGATAATTTCACTTTAACAAGATATCATTTATACATTGTTAGTGAAAGTACCATAATTGTACATTCTGCAGTGTTACATATTTAGTAAATCTAATTGTTATAACTGCATGCTAAAGTTCATTTTTGTAATCAGGAAGACTTTAGAAACATTTTAAAAATGAAAACTTAGAATCTGTTTAGTAATAATACAGGAGTCCTCAGACTTACAACACCATTTGTTCCTCAGAATTGCGTTGTAAGTTGAAATGTAAGTCAAAACTGGTTTTCCCATAGAAATCAATGGTCTAAAGTGTGTGGGGGGGGGGGGGGGGGTTTGTCCCTGAAGCAAAGCTTGGTGCAGTATTTTCACCACAGTAACCCATTTTTTGTTCTAAATGAATTATAGATTACTAATGTATCAACATCAAAGTATTTATTTGATAAACAGCATTCAAATAAACACACAAACTCACATATGCTTTGACTTTCCAGAACTTTTTGAAGGGCTCTTGGCTGTGGGCTTCTCTGAAGTCTGGACTGCTGGTTTCCCTGGAGTCTTCTCTGGAGCAGCCGGGCTGGCTGGACAGTCAGGCAGCTGCTCAGAATGCCAGCACCATATTATGCAAAATTGGGCTTGCTTTTAACAGAATTGCTTGTAAATAACTTTATGGTCAAGTTATAATGAATGAAGCTGGAAGGGGGTCCCTTGCAGTCACTTGTCTGATGGGCTTTCACGGCCAGTGTAGCTTGTTTTTGATGGGCTCCTGGCTGTACAGAAAGCTTGAACAGTGAAATTGTCTGAGGCTCAGCATGTGATATGTGCTGTTTTCCCTGCCAGCTTTTGTCGTAAGGGGTGAAGAGGGAAGTGACTTAAAAAGCGTAAGTGGCGTCCAACATAAATTGGGCGTCATAAGTCTGAGGACTCCCTTATAATAATAATTTATGCAGCTCAAAACTTTGGATCTTATCATGCTCAAAGATTGAAAACCACTTATCTTAAGTCATGTTAATAAGTACAAAAACTTGCTTTAAATGTATTTTATCTGTCTGCATCCATAAAATCATGTTAAATATTTAGCAATATCTCTTGCAGTTCAAAACCATAAATCATCAGAATAAAAAGCCACTAAATAAAAAAGAAAAGGAGGAGAAAACTGAAAAGAGAGCTACCACTGAAATTGAGAACCTGCAGGCAAAGCCAGATGGTGCTGGAGAAAATGTCAGTGAAGATGAGGCTCAGTGTAACAATCAAAGGAAAAAAGGTTGGTCTAGGCACTATGCAAAATTACAAAAATTCTGAGTTACTGCATTACTAAAATTTTTCAATAATAAACCTTCCAGATGATAGGAAGGTGAGTGACTTGACATGTTTTATGCTTTTCTATTTTCTCCTTTCAGTATGTGCATGAGACTGGATACCTCGTTTGCAGTGTAAAGTTTTAAAACTACTTTCCCCTCTGCCCTTCTCATTTTTGGGGTGTCATAGAATCATAGAAGATTAGGGTTGGAAGAGACCTGAGGAAGTCATCTAGTCCAACCCCCTGCTCAAAGCAGGACCAACACCAACTGACTCATCCCATCCAGGGCTTTGTCAAGCCGGGCCTTAAAAACCACTAAGGATGGAGATTCCACCACCTCCCTAGGTAACCTGTTGCAGTACTTCACCACCTTCCTAGTGAAATAGTGTTTCCTAATATCCAACCGAGGCTTCCCCCACTGCAACTTGAGACCATTGCTCCTTCTGTCATCTGCCACCACTGAGAATAGCTGAGCTTCATCCTTTTTGGATCCTTCCCTCCCCGAGGTAGTTGAAGGCTGCTATTAAATCTCCACTCACTCTTCTGCAGACAAAAAAGCCCAGTTCCCTCAGCCTCTCATTGTAAGTCATGAGCCCCTGATCACTTTCAGTGCCCTCTGTTGAACTCTCTCAAACTTGTCCGCATCCTTTCTGTAGTGGGGGGCCCAAAAAGGAATGAGTACTCCAGATGTGGCCTCACTAGTGCCGATAAGAGGGGAATAATCACTTCCCTTGATCTGCTGGCAATGCTCCTACTAATGCAGTCCAAGCCGTTAGCCTTCTTGGCAACAAGAGCATGTTGCTGACTCATATCCATCTTCTCATCCATTGTAATCCCTACGTCCTTTTCTACAGAACTGCTGCTTAGCCAGTTGGTCTCCAGCTTGTAGTGGTGCATGGGATTCTTCCATCCTAAGTGCAGGACTCTGCACTTGTCCTTGTTGTATCTCATCAGATTTATTTTGGCCCAATCCTCCAATTTGTCTAGGTCACTCTGGACCCTTATCTACCTTTCCCCCCAGTTTAGTATAATCTGTGAACTTGCTGAGGGTGCAATCTGTCCCATCATCCAGATCATTAATAAAGATGAACAAAACCGGCCCCAGGACCGATCACTAAGGCACTCTGCTTGATACCGGCTACCAACTAGACATCGAGCCGTTGATCGCTACCCATTGACCCTGACAATCTAGCCAGCTTTCTACCCACCCTATAATCCATTCATCCAGTCCATACTTTAACTTGCTGGCAAGAATACTGTGGGAGACCGTATCAAAAGCTTTGCTAAAGTCAAGATGTATCACGTCCACTGCTTTCCCCATATCCACAGAGCCAGTTCTCATAGAAGTCAATCAGGTTGGTCACATATGACTTGTCCTTGGTGAATCCATATTGACTGTTCCCAATCACCTTCCTCTCCTCCAAGTCCTTCAAAATGGTTTTCTGCTCCATGATTTTTCAAGGGACTGAGGTGAGGCTGGCTGGTCTGTAGTTCCCCAGGTTCTCCTTCAGTTTTTAAAAGATGGGAACTATATTGGCCTTTTTCCAGTCATCTGGGACTGCCCCCAATCGCCACGAGTTTTCAAAGATAGTGGCCAGTGGTTATTCATTCATATCAGCCAATTCCCTCAGCACCTTCGGATGCACTAGATCTCGACCCATGGACTTGTGCATGTCCAGCTTTTCTAAATAATTTTTAACCTGTTCTTTCACCACTGAGGGCTGCTCACCCCCCCCACCCCCCCACCCCCCCACTGTGTTGCCCAGGACAGCAGTGTGGGAGCTGAGCTTGTCTGTGAAGACCTAGGTAAAAAGACCACTGAGTACTTCAGCTTTTTCCACATCATCTGTCACTAGGTTGCCTCCCCCATTTATTAAGGGTCCCACACTTTCCCTGACCTTTTTCTTGTTGCTAACATACCTGTAGAAACCTTTCTTGTTACTCTTCACATCCCTTACTAGCTGCAATTCCAGTTGCATTTTGGCCTTCCTGATTACACCCCTGCATACTCAAAAAATATTTTTATATGCCTCCCTAGTCATCTGACCAAGTTTCCACTTCTTGTAAGCTTCCTTTTTGTGTTTAAGCTCACCAAAGATTTCATTGTTAAGCGAAGCTGCTGCCTGCCATATTTGCTGTTCTTTCTGCACGTGGAGATGGTTTGTTCCTGCACCCTCAATAAAGCTTCTTTTAAAATATAGCCAGCTTTCCTGGACTTCTTTCCCCCTCGTATTATCCTTCCAGGGAATCCTGCCCATCAGTTCCCTAAGGGAGTCTAAGTCTGCTTTTCTGAATTTCAGGGTCCGTATTTTGCTACTCTCCTTTCTTCCTTTTGTGAGGATCCTGAACTCAACCATTTCATGGTCACTGCTGCCCAGGTTGCCACCCACTTCTACTTCCCCTATCAGTTCTTCCCTGTTTGTAAGCAGCAGGTCAAGAGGAGAACGGCTGGTTGGCTCCAGTAGTTGCACCAGGAAGTTGTCCCTAACACTCTCCAAAACTTCCTGAGTTGTCTGTGCACTGCTGTATTGCTCTCCCAGCAGATGTCAGGGTGATTGAAATCCCCCATTAGGACCAGGGCCTATGTTCTGGAAACTTCAGTTAACTGTCCGAAGAAAGCCTCATCTACGTAATCCTCATGGTCTGGTGGTCTATAGTACACGCCCACCACAACATCACCTTTGTTGCTCTTGCTTCTAAACTTAACCCAAAGATTCTCAACAGGCTTTTCTCCAGTTTCAGACTGGAGCTCTGAGCAATCCTACTGCTCTCTTACATACAATGCAACTGCTCTACCTTTCCTCCCCTGCCTATCCTTCCTGAACAGTTTATGCCCATCCACAATAGTGTTCCTGAACAGTTTATAACCATCCCTGACAGTGCTCCAGTCGTGAGCTGCCCCACCAAGTCTCTGTTACTCCACTCACATCATAGTTCTTTGACTGTGCCAGGACTTTCAATTCTTCCTGCTTGTTTCCCAGGTTTCTTGTGTTCGTTTACATGCACCTAAGTTAATTAGCCAATTGGTCTGCTTCCTCAGTATGAATCCCTCCCTTCTCCTATTGCACCGTCCTCCTTGTGTTTCCTCCCAGTATCCCACTTACCTTAGAACTTAGGTCACTGTCCTATGGCAAACATAGTTTAAAGCCCTCCTCACTAGTTTAGCAGGCTGCATGCAAAGATACTCTTCCCTCTTTTCTCTAGGTGGATCCCATCTTTTCCTTGCAATCCTTCTTTCTGGCACAACATCCCAGGGTCGAGGAATGCAAAGCCCTCTCTCCAACACCACCTGCATAACACTCATTTGCCTCCACAGTTCGACAGTCCCTAATTGGGCCTTTTCTTTGAATAGGGAGGATGGATGAGAACACGACTTGCTCCTCAAACTCCTTTATCCTTCTTTCCAGAGCCACATAGTCTGAAGTGACCTGCTCAAGGTCATTCTTGGCAGTATCATTGGTGCCCATGACTTGTCAAAGAAGAGTAAACTTGTAAGAGAGTGCTCCATGGACTGCTGTCCTTCCTGAGAGCTGTTTATAGGAATAAGTTTTGCTGAATCTATTGATTCCACTTCTTTCTTAATCTGAATAAGCTAGTTTAGGAAGGCCACTTGAGCTTTTGGGGTGATCTCTTTAAAACAGGCTTTTCCACTGTAAAACATGGGAAAAAATGGATACTGTATTGTATACGTCTTGCAAAGACACATTTTAAAAACTCAAAAGGATAAACTATAACCCATACACTTAGATCAGTTTGTGGAACAGCACAAATTATGAGAACTATAAGTAAGTCTGAAGTTGTAAACTGTAACTTGAGATCTATAAGCCTTAAACTTTAAGAAATTCTGGATAGGTTGTATACTGATATTTGAGGCAAATATATCCAAAAGTTGCAGAACACTTCCTAAAAATATTGATCCTAGAGTTGTAAATAGTGGATAGTACACAAAACTGGAAATTCCAAAGACAGCTGAGTTCTTCTATTCTAACACATCATATTCTTGGCTCTTTTTATACAATATGCTAGTCGAACAAAATTTGTGTTGTATTAGCAGAGATTCTTACGCTTTGGAACACAGTTTGGTATCATTTATACCTATAAAACTGACAAAAAACAATATTTGTTAAAACAGAGGTCTCCACTACAAATGTAAAGGTCTTGGTGTTTTATCACATGAAACTTATTTTTTTGTAATGATAATGGTGAATTCTTCTAGCTTTGTGTTGATGCAAAAATATTTGTCAACTTTAAAATATATTTTCCATCAGAAGTCTGAAGAACTTAAATCTAAATGATCCGATTCATCTATTGATATGATTTTTTTTATTCATGATTCATATTGGACTTTTTTTTTTTTTTTTTTTGCATAAGACTGAAGGTCTCTCTCCTACCTCCTAACCAACTGCAGAATAGCAGATGTTCTGGATAAAGAGCTAGATAGTGTTATGAATCTTTTTACCCTTTTGCTAGTAAGATTTTTTTGTATATGCTTCATCTTAGTGTTTGTTAGCATACCACAACTTAACATTGTCAAGAAAATGAATTTCTATTGCTTGGAACTGAGGTCTCTTCTTTCTGTTATGAAGGTATCTCGTGTTCCTCTTTGAATTATGGTCCTTCTGTATATTCCATGCACAGGTATGTATGCGTACCATGCATCTAAATCTGGAGATACTTCAAATCAGCATCTGTTGGTCCACATCTGTACAGTAGCTTACCTCATGCTCCCAACATAGGTTATAAGAGGCAGCGTGGGTCAATGCTTCTCCAGTTCCTTACTGATGCATGGCCTGAGTTATAATAGTCCTCCTTTTCATTGCATAACTTTTTTTTTAAAAAAAATTGAAAATAGTTGTATTCTTAAGTTAGTTAAAATGTATAGTAGAGTACTTTTCTCCCCAGTTGGGGAACCTTTCTCCAGCCTTGGGACTATGCCCAGAGTCCTGGGATTCAAGAATTGCATCTCCTGCCATTGATCTTCTCCATCAGTGAAAAATATCAATGTAGCCTAGACATTTGTGTTAATGAAGAAAAGTCTGTGTTGTTACTCTCCAGACAATAAACTTTTTTATAGGGACAAAATTTGGACTTAGTTTCCATTAAAGTGTTCACAAAAGGTTTCATGCAATGAGCAACTTGATGTCACACATCACCTACAGACCATAACCCATAAAACACAAGTGCCTTTCACTTTTAGGCCATGTGGCCACTTGCAGCTGTGACATTCCTTTTGCCAGACTTCACTTGCAGTGCCAGTAGGCTTGGCTCCACTTGATCTATCGACCAAGCAAGGACCACATCAACTCCAAGGTTGTAGTTCGTGCTAAAGTTGTTACCTCCCTAACTAAGGACTTGGCTACACTTACAAGTTGGAGCACATTAAATCAGCTCTGGGTGTCCTAATCCCTGAGGTGCCCACACTGGCAAGGCACTTAGAGCACCTGGACTCCACAACTGAAACGCCCCTGATAATCCACCTCCACAAGAAGCATAGAACTTGCTGCGCCCTGGCTGAAATGCCGGGGTGTCAGTATGGATGATGTGTTGCATCTGTGATTGGCCTCTGAAAATGTCCCATAATCCCTTGAAGTCAAGTGGCTACTCTCGTCATTGTTTTGAGTTCAGCTGCAGGCATGCGCATATCCCCTTTCAAAGCTCCATTTCTGACAGCCCACATGCTTATCTGCTCCAGGACACAAAGCAAACCATTACCGTGGAATGCTCCTGCTGCAGAGGCCAGGCATTTGTGCATGTGTGTGTGAGAAAGAGGCGGGGCATGGGGACTGATGTTGGGGTTCCCCCTGCCACTGTTTGAATTTACAAGACCGCGTGCTGACACACTCCGCCCCCAAAACAGTCTCTCCCCCCCCATACACACAACACACTCCCTGTCACACTCCACTCACCCACCCCCATTCAAAAGCATGCTGCAGTCACTTGCTGCACCCTGCAGTCACTTGCTGCACCCTGCAGTCACTTGCTGCACCCTACAGCCACTTGTACACTGGAATAGCTACCACAATGCACTGCTCTCTGAGGACATTGCAAGAGTTACTAATGTGGCCACGCCACTGCGCTTACAGCTGACAGTGTGAACACACGACACCACTTTCACTGCTGCTGTCTCTGAGGGCTGGTTTAACTCCCGACGTTGTACATCTGCAAGTGTAGCCATAGCCTTAGTAGTCAATAGTATGACAGACAAGCTTCCCTTTTGGGGTGGGATGCTCAGGTCACTAGGTCCTTATGAGAGGCCAGACTACATATAAACTTTACTGGAACTGAGGTTGATCCTCCTTGCATGCAAAGTCTTCCTTTCACTTGCATGCTCACTCTGTAGACACATGGAACATGATCACCATGGTGGTCTATATAAACACATAGGGAGGTGTCATTGACTCTTACAGGAAGTTGTCAGGCTTTGGAACAGGGATGTCAGGACCTGCATTGCAGTACAGGCCACATCTTTTATGGGTATTCACAACTCCCTGTCATACAAATTAAGCAGAAGTGTCTCGATAGGCCATGAGTGGGAGGTTCATGACGCAGCCCTAAATGAGATTTTACACAGCAGGTTATTTTACTATGGGACCTCTTTGAGTCACAAGTAAACAGACAGTTGTGACTCTCAAGACAACACTTTGGTGATCTCCTGGATGAACGGCCTCAGATTGCCATTCCTCTGCTTCTGCGAATCATAGGGAAGATGCATCACAACAAAGCCAACCTCATTCTTCTTGCACACCACTGGCCCAGACAGCTTTGGGTCACAGAATTTCTATTCATGTCTGCCCCCCACCAAGCAGGATCTGCCCGTTCCTGGATCTCCTGAACCCAGGTAGGGGGAAGACCAAGCATCCCAAACTGGGTTCATGCCACCTCACCTTGCATCCTGGCTTTTGGATGAGCGTTGGAAATAGAATGCTCATGTTCAGCCCCAGTTCAGGTGATCCTTAACCAGAGTACAAAGGAGTCTACTAGAATCTATCATCAAGCTAAATGGAGACACTTTTCAGCAACATCATCGTCGTTCTCCCGATAGTCTAGAACTGGAATGACTGCAGTATATCCTGTTCCTGAAGACTTCGAGGGTCTCTGTTGACTTGTTAAGAGTATACCTATCGGTGATTAGTGCCTTCCTTCCTCTGGTGTTCTTTACTCTCCTAGCAACAGTATGATTCATGAAAGGCCTGATCAGGACCTTCCCACCAGTGCTTAAATCTACCCCTCAATGGAATGTTAACCTCATCCTGTCCAAGCTCACTAGTCCACCTTTCAACCCCATAGCGACTTGTGCCATGTCCACCTGTCCATATAAATGGCATTCTTAGTAGCTATTACCTCAGCTGGGAGGGTCAGTGAGCTCAGGTGTACTCTCCTGATAGTGTTTCACAAAAAAAAAGATTTCTCTTTGACTACACCCACGTTTCTTCAAAGATTGAGTTCCACATCAATCAAACAATACTTAGCTTTATTTTTACCGAAACCCCACACTTCCTCTGAAGATACAAAAATTCACTCCTTTGATGTCTGGCAGGTCCTGGCATTCTAGCTACAAAGATACGAGCCTATTGGGAAATGACTCAGACTCTGTCACCATAGCAGATATTGTATGGGCAAGCCATATCATCCCAGAGGATTTCTAAGGGTCTTAGGGTAAGTCCACACTACCCGTTGGATCGGCGGGTAATGAGCGATCTTTCGGGGATTGATTTATCATGTCTAGTATAGACGCAATCAGTCAATCCCTGAGCACTCTCCCTGTCGACTTTGGAACTCCATTGCCACGAGAGGCGGAAGCGGAGTTGACGGAGGAGTGGCAGCGGTCAACTTGCCACCGTGAGGAAGCTCAGGTAATTCGACCGAAGATGTGTCAACTTCAGCTACGCTATTTGCATATCTTAGGTTGACCCTCCTCCCCTAATGTAGACCTAACTTTAGAGTGCTATAAAATATCAAACATTCTTCCCTTTGGAGGTGTCACAGATTACTCCATCGCTATCAGACATTCTGCTGCAGAACATCTGTAGAGAGGCCACCTGGAGTTTGATTCACACATTTGTGATACACTATGCTCTAGTTCATGTCTCGGCTCTTAATGTAGTAGTGGGATCAGTAGTGCTGTAAGCATCTTTGTGACCAGCTTCCTCTTACCAGCCTCTAGTCTGAATATTGCTTGCCAATCACCCACGTGTGGAAAACGCACAGGGATCATCACTCGAAGTAGTGGAAGTTACTTAAAGTAACTGGAGGGTCTTCAAGATGTGTGGTCCCTATCTGTACTTCACTGTCTCCCTCCCCTGCCATCTCCTATGCTTGGGATCCCGTTAGATTTGCAGTTATAGGTGGAACTGAAGAGGTGTCAACCCACACTACCCCTTAAATCCTTGGTCAGGAGCATGAGAAGAACTACTGCAATTGTGCAGGCTACCGGAACTGCTTTGAAGAAGTTCTGGACTCTGGCACATGGCCTGCTGCATACCCACATGTGGAACACAGATAGGGACCACCCATCTCGAGAACTGCCGGTTACAGTAAGTAACCTCCACTTGTGGTTCCTCCTTTAAACTTGAACAATCTAATTTCAGTTATTAGATTCAAGGCTTACTTAAGATACATCTTGTAAAACTGAAAAGTTACTGTTTTCTTCTTTTTACCTACGGCATTGATATTAAGATATTTCCTATTGTTTAAATACTTTAGGTTAATTATTTAAGAGCTACTAATTTTCCTTTAGAATATATTTTATAATTCATTTTTAAACAGCTAAATTATAGTGAAACTTGTAGCTGCGCCATAGTTAAAGTTGAGAATATATTTTTTCCCACTCTTTTAAGGTAACAAGCAGAAGTGGGTACCACTTCATTTAGATGAT
The DNA here is from genome assembly GCA_032164245.1 of Sternotherus odoratus. Lineage (NCBI taxonomy): Eukaryota > Metazoa > Chordata > Testudines > Kinosternidae > Sternotherus > Sternotherus odoratus. The sequence goes on from JAVMKO010000004.1 coordinate 37,065,659, forward strand.
GTAAGACCAGATAGCCAAGAAGGAACAGACTCTCGAAATAGTTCAAGATCTCAGCAAGAAACAAGCAAAGTAATGCCACACAACAACAGACGAAATGAGTCAAGAAGTAAGTGGTTCTCAGTCCTAACCCTGGCTTTTACAGTGGTTCCCATCACTGTGGTATCTGAGTGCCTAAGTATAACTTAAAATTTTTGTTCAAAGTAAAACACTGATAGAAACTAGGTATATTCTGAGACTGGATGTTCGTCTGTCCATGTGACCTGTTAAAGTCCTTTTTTCTTGACCAACAATTCCAGTACTAAGTGTCTCCTGAACAGACTTTAGTAACATGGTTGGTTGTGCAGAAACTTGACTTGTGTTCTGTAGCAAGGCGGTGACTCACCCCTGCGAGGCCTCCTGCTGGTATGTCCGGGAATTAGCTCTTCCAGCATCCAGAGCGCCCTCTGCAGGCTGATGTCCCTCTTGATGCTGGTGCCGTGTCCTTCCCGGACCCCGGTGCCCTCTTACCCAGGGTGCTGCACCCCTGCAGTACCCCCACAGTCTCACGGTCTCCCCTCCCTGGGGAAGCCCCACCCTCTAGCCTCACCTCGCCTCAGTCTAGGCAAATCCCAGTCACCACTTGCCCCCGTTCTCTGGGGCTGACTGCAGTATCATTGCCATTCATCACAGGCAAGGGGGATTGACCTGCTGCTTCTGCCTCTACAGCCCTGGGCTGCCCCCTGCAACCCCAGTACCCTTTGTTGGACCTTCCCCTAGGCCCTGCAGCCTGAGGGTTTCCAGACCAGAGCTCCCCAGCTCCTCTTGCCTTGCCCAAGCCCTGCACCACTTGTCAAGCTCCCAGCAGCCAGGCCAGGCTGCCTCTGTAGCCAGAGGAGACTCTCTCTCTACAGCAAACTCTGGACTTTTTTATCAGGGCCAGCTGAGCCCTAATTGACCCAGCCACAGCTGTGGCTGCTCTGTCCAATCAGGCTGGAGCTTGCTTGCTTCCAGCCACAACCCTTTCCTGGGCTGTTTTCAGCCTGTTTCCCCAGGAGTGGGGCAACTGGCCCACTACATGTTAACAATGCAATAATTTGTCTGAAAGGACTAAATTGTAGTTAGTTACTTTGAGTAGTTGAATAGTGAATGAAAAAAATTACTTTTAAAATTTTGATTTTCACTCATGATGTGAGTATACATACACACAATTGCAATTAATAAATCACTGCCAAATACATTGTTAACACAGTTAAGGTTGTTTAGCACTGGCTCATGGCCTTTCAGAATGTGGAGAGTGGCCAAACTTAACCTCTCAAAACCAGAAAATAAAAAGTTAAGGTGATGTCTTACCACCCCCACAATTTTAACTCTCCCCCTCAGTGAGTCCCTGTGAGAGATTAGAGGATGGTACCCTTCTTGAGCCTGTGGAGCACAGCAGAGAGAGAGAAGGTTAGTGAGAGCGGGTAACTCTTAAACTTTCTTGACTAGGATATATGTTGAATTTAGGTCCAGCGTAGCAAATGTGTGTAGGTCAGGTTTAGCTAATTCTTGACCATTTTACTGACTCCAAACAAACCACTAAACACTTGTCAGATGTTAATACAGGTTCATCATTGTCCTAAGCATTTCCTCGGAGACATCACCTTGCCTTCAGTTGTCCCTGACTGAGCCTTATTGTACACTGTGATATATGTGAGTGTGACGAAGTGGGAGTACTGTGTGTGTGTGTGCCTCAGTTTCCCCTATGCATTTCTTAAGTGTCTATGTGAAGGGATAGGGGCTGATGCTGGAAGCAGGGAGGCAACGCCCTCCCCTCTCAAGGTGTGCATCCCTGAAAGCTGTAACCTGACTCCAAGTGGGGGAGGGAGGTCAGCTGAACCTGTTGGAGGGAGGTCAGGTGATACCTGAAGCCCAGGAAACCAAACAAAGAGACAAAGGAAGAGGAGGGGCTGTTTGGGGAGTAGTCAGTCTGGGTCTAGCTGGGAAGGGGAGAGAAGCCAACTTGCTCTCTGGCCCAAGATGGATCCAGCTGAGGGCTCACGCTCGCTGGCTGCATGGTCTGTGTTGGACCAGATGGAAGTCATCGAATAAACCTGGGGAAGAAGCAGGAGCCCAGAATCTGGGTCTCACCTCCTGGCACCCCCTGGAAAGGCCTGACTGAGGGACCCTGTTAAGACTGAGAAGCTGTGAGTTGGATGGTGTTCCTGACATCTCAAATAAACCGTCTATTCTGCTGGCTGGCTGAGAGTCACGTTTGACTGTGGATTTGGGGTGCAGAACCCATGGGCTCCCCCAGGACCCCGCCCAGGCGGGCTTGCTGGGGGAAGCACACGGAGGAGCAGAAGATGCTGAATGCTCCAAGGTCAGACCCAGGAAGGTGGAAGTAGGTACCCCTGAAGCTCCTGGCCTGGAAAACAGGCTGTGTACGGAGAAGGGGCCCTCCACCCCGAGTCCGGTCTGGCTTCCTAGGGAGTGGTTCCAGTCCATCACCCGGGCGCTCCGTGACAGTGAGAAGACCACTGGAACTCCTCCAAGCCATAGCATGACACAGAGGATGCATGGCAGTGAGAGTGCCAGTGCAGATGTGAAATTCTGGTGAGCATTGAACATGTAAGAGAGCTGGAATGAATTGAAACAATCTTGTATTCTCTAATCTTGTTGAAATAACACTGGAAGAATGCCAGCCTCTGTAGGACACACTGGCAGTTATTCCACCAACCTTGAAATGCAACACACATTAAAATATCTTTAATATATTACATATTTTAGACCTAAGAGGTCCATCTACTTTAAATCACCTGCTCAGGCCTCCTGCATAATGTAAGTTAGAAAATAGGGATCTAGAAATTTGCAGCTACTGATCCCTAAGTCAGTACAGCTAGTGAGAATCCTGGAGACTGTGTCAAGAGGAGTGATGGTAGAGAATTTTGATGGACACAACATACACACCACAGAAAATCACAGATTTTTGTTTGGGGTATGTTCGATTTGGTTTGGTCCCAGTGTCTACTCCCAGTATTAAGATGTTGTGAGAGAAATTTCTATATTTCTTGGCTTTGAGGCCTCAGTTTAGCCCTACTTCATTATTCTAGGAAGGACATGAAGCAGTGCTAAACCACTTTCACTCTGATAAAGTTTTTGGTAGTGAATTTCCCTTTTGAGAAAGTGGTGATAGTGAGGCAAGAATGATTAAGGGGTGATTGTGGGGTGGGTACAATGAGGCTTTCTGGATATACCTCTTAACCTCTCAGCTCCACCTTCCTCATGGCTCTCTCCATGCTCTGGTGAGTGTGGATGGATCTGGGGAAAAAGAAAGATGGTGCAACTGTGAGGAGGCGTACATGTGCCAGCTGGATGCAGGAAGGGGGCAGAGAATGGAACTCCAGAGTCCTTGCACCAAATCTGGGTTTAGTGTGTGTATTGAGAAGTAGCTATGCACACATGTCTTTAGAATAGGAGACTCATGGAGGTGTATATGGGGGCCTGTTCATCTCAATGCTATGTTGTCAGCCGAATATGATGGTGGTGTGAATACAGCCTAAAACAAAAGCTCTGAAAGATGTGAACTGCTTAATTCTTCATCCTCCCTTCCTTGGACTCAGTGCTTTTGCATCTATGCTGTCCATGGAGCATGCCTATTCAGAACTTGCACTCTGGCATCAGCATTGTGTGCCTGGTGCTTGTACCAAGCATGCCTGTTCCATTACCCAGCACATGCCTGGTTTATCAGATCTTTTGCATCTCAGCAGGAATTCAGCCAGTGTTTTTGGCATAGACCTGATTTATCCTGGCTGGGATTCTTCCACTGGCCTCTCTGTTCTGACTGTCTCAGTTTGGCAACTAGTGCCTCCCATAACAGCCTGTCCCATACCACCATACATATTCCAGACACAGTATTGCCCACCATACTATCCCATCCCATACTTATGGGGTGCCAAGCTTTGTCAAAATTGCATGCACCTCTCACATTTCCTAAAGGAACCATATTGTGGCTGCAGATACCAAGCAACGACACATTGATAGCACAAATGTGCACATTATTCAGATCTCTAGAGGAGCATCATGACTCTTGGGTTCAGGGGGCAGCCAGTGGTTGTTCCTCATAGCCACCACTTAGGTACAGTGCTGTGGCACTCGCAAATAATTTCCTGCAGAGACATTAGCTTACAGGGAAACAAACTCTAAGTAGAGTTACTTAAGCTTTTATAGTGCAATACACTTTAAATTTCTAAAATGATCCATGGTAGTGTTAGTAATGGACCTTGGGAGCAATCAAATTATATACATAGCTGAGAGTTGAAGCCTTATTCTTTTTCTAGCTCTGCACCAATACAAGTATAAGAATCTGAACATTTTATAAATAGCTCACTTTTGGAAGAGGAGGCACTCAGGAATTTCTTGACCAAAAGACCTAAGTTTGCACCACAAAGTCTGTTCCAGGTCCTCTTGTGGCACATCTGTCCATATGTGACAGGTTTGGTCACAGAAATGCCCTTGGGACTATCACCTGATGTGCTGGAATCACCTCAGAGGCCATTTTCCCTGCCATCTTGGGACTCCAGAACCCTGCCATGTTGAGCCAGAGATGCTAGTCTGCTGCAGCACAGACCCAGGTCTGATCCACACCCCCAAAGCTGCAGACTTTTTAACCAAAAACTGCTCAGCAGATCACTTGTCTCCAGCATCCAGACACCCAGGGCCCAATGGGATCCAAACCCCAAATAAATCCGTTTTACTCTCTCTAAAGCTTATATAGGATAAACTCATAAATTGTCCGCTCTCTATAACACTGATAGAGATATGAACAGCTGTTTGCTCTCCCAGGTATTAATCACTTACTGTGGGTTAATTAATAAACAAAAGTGATTTTATTAAGTATAAAAAGTAGGGTTTATGTGGTTTCAAGTAATAACGGAGTAAGTCACCAAGCAAAATAAAGCAAAAACATGCCAGTCTAAGCCTAATACGTTAAGAAACTGATACAGGTAATATCTCACCTTCAGAGATGTTCCAATAAGATTCTTTCACAGATTAGATTCCTTCCTAGTCTGGGCCCAATCCTTTCCCTGGTACAGTTCTTATTATTTCTAGCTCAGGTGGTAACTAGGGGTTTTCTCATGACTGGCAGCCCCCTTTGTTCTGTTCTACCCCCCTTTGTCACAAGGCGGGGATCTTTTGTCTCTCTGGGTCCCCTCTCCCCCCCCCCCTCCTTCTAAATAGAAAAGCATCAGGTTTAAGATGGATTTCAGTATTGTGACATGGTCACACACCCTGTGAAACCTTATTCTTCATTACCCACAGGCTGGCCTGAATGCACCCAGGAAGGTTTGCAGGTAAACAGAGTCATTTACAGACAGTTATCCTAGTCAATGCACGCCATCCAGATTCCAAACCACTAGTAATATGGCCCATACTTTGCGTAATTACAGTAGTACCCCAGATTTACGCTTCATATTCCTAACTAGCATAAGTGCCCGGCGTTGCTCGGGTCAGTCGGAGGTGGGGAGGGGGAAGACAGTTGACACCCCCTGACCAACCCCAACACCCACCCTTCACCCACCCTGACACCTTCCCACCCCCCCCCCCCCCGACCAACCCCAAAACCCCCCGGCTCACTTAACCCCCGACCAAACCCGACAACCCCACCTGACCCCCCAAAACAAACCCAACACCCCCACCTCACCCCCCGACCAAACCCGACACCCCCACCTCACCCCCTGAGCAAACCCGACACCCCCACCTCACCCCCCGACCGAACAGTGTATTTAATAATCTGTGTGCTACACAGTACACCGTGAGCCGGGGGGGGGGGGGTGTCGGGTTTGGTCGGGGGGCCAGGTGGGGGTGTTGGGTTTGCTTGGGGGGGGTCAGGTGGGGTTGTCGGGTTTGGTCGGGGGGTAAGTGAGCCGGGGGGTGTAGGGTTTGGTCTGGGGGGGTGGGAAGGTGTTGGGGTGGGTGAGGGGTGAGTGTTGCGGTTGGTCAGGGGGTGTTGCGGTTGGTGGGGGGTTGAGGTGGGGGTGTCAGGTTTGCTTGGGGGATGAGGTAGGGGTGTCGGGTTCGGTCGGGGGTAAGTGAGCCGGGGGGGTGTCGGGTTTGGTCTGGGGGGGTGGGAAGGTGTCGTAGTGGGTGAGGGGTGAGGTGTGGGTGTTGGGGTTGGTCAGGGGGTGTTGCGGTTGGTGGGGGGTGAGGTGGGGGTGTCGGGTTTGCTTGGGGGGGTGAGGTGGGAGTGTCGGGTTCGGTCGGGGGGTAAGTGAGCCGGGGGGTGTCAGGTTTGGTCTGGGGGTGTTGCGATTGGTGTGGGGGGGGTGAGGTGGGGGTGTCAGGTTCGGTCGGGGGGTAAGTGAGCCAGGGGGTGTCGGGTTTGGTCTGGGGGGGTGGGAAGGTGTTGGGGTGGGTGAGGGGTGAGGGGTGGGTGTTGGGGTTGGTCAGGGGGTGTTGCGGTTGGTGGGGGGGTGAGGTGGCGGTGTTGGGTTTGGTCGGGGGGTAAGTGAGCTGGGGGGGGGTGTCGGGTTTGGTCTGGGCACCCACCCCAACACCTTCCCCCCCCCAGACCAAACCCAACACCCACACCACACCCCTCACCCCCCCGATACCTTCCCACCCCCCCAGACCAACCCCGACACCCCCCCGGCTCACTTACCCCCCCGGCTCACTTACCCCCCCGACCAAACCCGACACCCCCACCTCACCCCCCCAAGCAAACCCAACACCCCCACCTCACCCCCCCACCAACCGCAACACCCCCTGACCAACCCCAACACCCCCACCTCACCCCCCGACTGAACCCGACACCCCCACCTCACTTACCGTCCCACCAAACCCAACTCAGATCCGTCGCAGGGGGGGAGGGGGCCCAGAGCCGAGGGATTCCGGGGACCTTCGCAGGTGGGGGGGGGGCACAGAGCTGATGGAGTCCGGGGTTGAGGTGAGAGGGGCAGAGAACTGAGGGCTCTCCGGGGTTCCGTTGGGAGGGGTAGAGAACTGAGGGATCTCCGGGGTTCCGTTGGGAGGGGTAGAGAACTGAGGGATCTCCGGGGTTCCGTTGGGAGGGGTAGAGAACTGAGGGATCTCCGGGGTTCCGTTGGGAGGGGGGAGGGGCAGAGAACTGAGGGATCTCCGGGGTTCCGTTGGGAGGGGGGAGGGGCAGAGAACTGAGGGATCTCCGGGGTTCCGTTGGGAGGGGGGAGGGGCAGAGAACTGAGGGATCTCCGGGGTTCCGTTGGGAGGGGGGAGGGGCAGAGAACTGAGGGATCTCCGGGGTTCCGTTGGGAGGGGGGAGGGGCAGAGAACTGAGGGATCTCCGGGGTTCCGTTGGAGGAGGGAGGGGTGAGCTGAGCGAGTGAGGTGTCTGTTGGAGGGGGGTATTATGACATCATCACCACCTAACCGCCCAGCCGATGTGATTGGCCCTGAAAGACTTTCACCCCTGGGGGGCGTCAGAGGTGAGATCTGAAAATTTTTCGACCCTTACCAGCATCTAGACCCCAAGACCCCTCACTGTACCAAATTTCAAGTCTCTGGCTCAAACGGTGCGGGAGGAGTTCGCAGTCATACGTACATACATACACACATACATACACCACTTGACTTTTATATATATAGATTTCTGATACAAGAATGATACATTCATACAAATAGGATGAACACACTCAGTAGATTATAAATTTTGTAATGATACCTTACAAGAGACCTTTTGCATAAAGCATATCCCAGTTATATTATATTCACACTCATTAGCATATTTCCAGAAAATATATGGAGTGCAATGTCACACTGTATGTATGTGAATTTTAGAGCAATTTGAATGTTAGAGCTGCCCCAGAGGGAGCTGATTTTATCTGCAGAACACCTTGATCATATGATCCCAAACTTGCACTACTAACTTTATCCCTAGTCATGATGAGGTATTGAAATTTTCAGAACATTCCCAGTATGGATGTAGATTTGAGAACACTTAGAAATATTAGCTGTTTAGAGTGCTCTTATTCCAACTAAATACAACAACCCTAGGGTCCTGATGATGCTGTACAGTTTCCAAGAGAAGCCGAGTGTGCTTGTGGACTTTAAAACATTTCAAAATTTTAGTAAAGGGAGAGGGTTAGCCTTAAATATGAAATGGCTAAGGCCACTCACAAGTTTTTCTTTTGAAATCAGTTATACTTGAAAATCACTTCCTTCTTTACTAATCCGCTTCTGTGATGTTTGACTTACACTTTACAGTGAAAAACTATGTACCTAAAACCCATGGAATAATTCTCTGAGGCTATTTATTCATGGCGGAGCCTCTCAATTGATTGTCTATACAGTACTATTTTTTTCTCTTTAAAAGCTTGGCGCCGTGATAGAGAGAAGAGAGATGACCATGATGAAGTTTCCAGTGTAAGAAGTGAGGGTGGCAACATTCGAGGATTCTTTAGAGGCAGAGGAAGAGGGCGTGGCAGAGGAAGAGGGCGTGGCAGAGGAAACCCTCGAAGTATGAGAGTAGATGTTAAAGATATAACTTAATATTAAGATTTAAACATTTAAGTTGTATAACTCTTCCTTGCCACAAATCAAATCCTGTATATTAATCCATGTGGTGTGCATGTTACATTGCAAGTAGTATATCTTGAACATTTTTTATTGAGAACAGATACTGAATGCCTATTGCACAAATAATACAATTTGTTTATATCCCTTACAATATTTTTGTATTGGATTTTTCTCTTTATCTTAAATTCTTTTCATTCCCCTTATTCCTCACTCCATTCTTTTTGAAGTGAACTATGAGTGTTCGTATGGTTACCAAGAACTATATGGCGAAAGGACCAATCAGCCATTTCAACCAGAACTTAATACTAGTATGATGTATTACTATGACGATGGAACAGGAGTACAAATGTATTCTGTGGATGAAACACTGCTCAAAGAATACATTAAACGTCAAATGTAAGTACACTCCTTAATGCATGAATATTTTTGACAAAATTTAGGCATCTGCTTATTCAAACAATGTTTGACATCTGCCTTCAGTATTGCCACGTAAGTAGCGCTGAAGATACTAGCTACTAACCATTTGAGGTTTATTCATTACTAGTAAATATCTGCTTAATTATGCTGAGTAGTGGAGTGAAAAAAAACTAAATGAGAAGTGGGAACTTTGAGAAAGATCTTCAACCTTCTGGAACTATAGTCTGTCTTTAATCCACGTACCTTCTTTATTTATGGTACAAATCCTGCTTTACTTGGTCTTGAAATTGAAGTATGGATGTCCCTTTGCTTGTCCTTCAGAGTACTGTTGGTCTGTTAGCTCAAGTATGTAGCTCAAGTTTCTGAAGGGACTTTTCCTCATTTGTTCTCAATTTCATTTAAAAAAATCTTTTCAACTCTATTTTGTCAATGTGTTTTACCGGAAAGAACCAAATAAGAATATGTTTTCAAATGAGCCATATACTTGATTTTTCAATAATCTGAAATCTTACTTTCCCATGTACATTATTAAGGAACGAGAAACCATTTGGAAGGCTGATTATTGCAAAGAGGAATATCATGCAAAATCCTGGAACACACTAAGTCACTACTGAAAAGGGACTTTTCCACCACTGGTTGATATTCTACACTTTCCAGTGGCATTTCTCTGTGATGCCTTTGTGGTGGATAATTTGCTTATTTATTTTACTTGTGCTTCTTTTGTTACAGTTGATGCAGGGGGGTGGGGGGAAGAAGGTGGGGGGAGAAAAAGGCCTCTTTAAGGGCAGAAAGTATCTGACAGATGGCTATCAACTTCAAGCCTATATTGCAGTCTTTTTGTAACTCTTGCTGTCAGGCTCTTCTGAGACCTGACAGTGGACATGGAGATCCATGTCAGGATAATCTAACTGCTCTTCCCTCACTTCTCTGAGGACACTGCAGAGACGCTCCACTGTTGGTCAGATTTCTGGGGATGCTGTATTCAGATCTCCTAAGGTAGGACACATGGATGTCCCCCTCTAATGCTCAGCAAAGTGTCAGACACATTGGTCACATCTGACTTCTGATGTTGTTTGTATTTTCTTTTAGCAACGATGTTGGCAAGTGTCAGTTAAAGGTTAAGATGGCAGGTTAACCAGAGTCATTGGTCACTTGGCCTGTTTGAAATCCCTAAGATTCATTGATTGTGGAATTTGCCTTTCACAAGAGATACTGTTGAGCAGGTTTAGAATACAACTTGTTCATTTTTTTTTATCTAATTCAAATGGTGCTGGGAATCTGTGAGGTTCCATAATCTTTTCCTTTCTCATTGGATTTGAACAAAGGGATGGAAAGCTACCTTTGTTTCTCAATTATTTTTTAAATGTCATTTAATGGAAGTGTTTTTAGTATTCTGCTTCTGATATTTTTCTAATTATAAATTATGAAAGCTAGAATGTCAGAGGGAAGTTCATGCAAAATATTCTTGTACAGAATGTTTAGCCCTCCAAAGAGTCCAGGGAAGTACGGATATTTTGGACAGAGAAGGTTGTATCCTTGTGTATAAATGAGTTTTAGAACTATTAATCTCTTAATATGAAAAATGTTAAATCTACATCTGAGATTTGAGAGGGTGATTATAGAAAAGAACAAAATTGTTAAGATAGAGGGATTTTATACATGTAATGGGGACCAACTTGTTGGGGAGGAGGATTATTTTAGGGATGCATATTACCATTTATTTTAAAAAAAGGTAATTGCATTAATGTAATATACTGCATTAGACTTCAAACATTATGTTGATTTTTAAAAAATGCTTTAGTTCACATCAAAAAGTAGGTTTCATTTAAAGTTATCACAGGCATATAGCCAAACTTGCATCTCTGGAGGGGAGGGAAAATAAGTTCAAAAGACTTTAGAGAAAGACAGGAAGAACATAAAAATAAACATTTTCATTAATGTTCTTTCAAATTCCCTCTTCCAGAATGGTGGATACCAGTAAAGTAGTTAAGCGTTTGAGTCAACTTCCATTTCCTTTATTCATTCCTGCTTTTGGAACTTGGGAGATTAGGTTGAATACATCTCAGGTTTTACCTTTACCGTATAGATATAAAGGTAACATTTTAATTAACAGTGTTAGTGTGTCTGTACTTGTTTGTCTTTCAGCTGGGAAAAAAATATATTAGGTTTCAGAATAGCATGTGGAATATTATTGGGGGGAATTAAGATTGGGTCCTAGTAAGTTATGCATAGGGACCTCATTGATCAAAGTTTAGTTTGCTTACAGCATGCTGAAGAAGTTCCTGCTTTTCAGGCAAAAAGCCTTAAAGACTCTTGCTTGATGGTTCAGACTTTAAGAAGTGGCTTACATCTCTTCCAAGTTCTGAAGTTTTGTGACTGTTCTCTGGTGGAGTTAAGTCTTTCATGGAGAGTGCTAGCTCTTCAAACTTCTTTGGTATAGAAGGCTATAAAAAAGAATAAAGTGGGTTTCTCCTTCACAGCTCAGTGTCAATGGTGACATTGCAGTCCCCTTTTTGGTACCTTCTGTCTTGAGTCCAACTTCATGAGAAGCTTTTCGCATAATTCTCTCCAGAAACCAAAATTCCATTCATCTACATCAATGCCTTACCTTTTCAGCATTCAGATCCTCTCAACATTCCACTCTCAACTCCTTTTCCCCTATATTATCCAGTTCCTAAAGGACAACATATCATACAAGATATCTTCCACTCTAAGAAATTAAGGAGCATGTAAACAGTCTCACGCAGGATCTGTCTGAGGGGCCCTGCTTTTTGGTAACCATTTCCAGTTTGAGTTTCCATACCTCTTCCCAGGATTTCTTCAGGTTTATATCTTTTTGTAGTTGCTCCCAATTATAATTCCTTCATTCCTTTGCACCATCATTTTGATTTGGTAGAACTTGACATCTTGGGATCATTTCATAAAGCAACTTAATCACCCTAAAGACTCTTTTCTCTTTCCTCAACCTATCCTCCTGAGCTGGGGTACCTGAAGAGCTGATTGCGCCTTTTTCCCCCTCCCACATCTCACCCTCTTAATACCATTTATTTTTGAAGAACTTCACTTTTGCCAAGTACCCTTTGGAGCATTCAGGCACTATGCCTCAGTGTACTGAACAATGAAAAGTGTTTTTTCTGCTTCTCTCTTTCTCACCTGAGCTTGCATGAAGATATGATCTGGACTGCATGCCTTCACTCTAGGATAGGGCACCTAAACATTCTGATCTGCTGGGTACCTGAGTAGGAGAAAAAGATACAGATCAGGATGGAGATATTGATACAGCTATATGGGGAATCATCCACATGAATGCTGAGAGAATGCCATTTCCCTCTCATCCATGTAAGAAGGAGAAAATAAGGATCAGAAAAAGGATATTTCTTTTCTATTTTGCTTTTGTCATTCATTTATGCTAGTAGAGAGAATGAGAAATGAGGCCTTGATTATGCCTAGTATGAATGTACTGTACTAATCACCTTAAAGTACTGTTTCATTTGGCTTATTTATTACCTAGTTTGTTTTTATAACTTTTAGCTCATAAGTAACAAACATACAGTGATAAATAACAATCTTTTTGATAATAAAATATACCAAATTTTGTAATAAAGATTTTGACAAGGATGAACTTGGATTAAAAATAAAAAAACCTATACCCTACACTGGGCTCACATTTACATGTTTCTCTCTCCAGTGAGTATTATTTCAGCATAGAAAATTTGGAAAGAGACTTTTTTCTGAGAAGAAAGATGGATCAACAAGGATTCTTGCCCATTTCTTTAATTGCCAGCTTCCATCGTGTGCAAGCTCTGACTACAAATGTTAACCTAATTTTAGAGGTAAAGTTTAAATGCATGTACACAAATGTTGCATAGTTTAAAATCTGTTATAATCAAATCTTAAAAACTCCATTCACCTATTTGCAAGTGGCAGTGTGTAAATATTTCTTGGTGAATGTGGCTGGCCTAAACAAATTCTTCTGAATATAATTTTTTAAAAGTTGCCAGCCAATGAAGGCTACACCAAGAACCTTCCAGCTTCAGTATAAACTGATGCAGTGCTGTCTGCTAGCAGATGGCACTGCTGCTGCTTACAGCTTTGCCAAGAAGTGGCAAAGTAAAACGAACAAAAGGGCTTTATTACTACTTTTCAGAAATCTGTGGGCAGTAGTGAAACTGCCAGTCATGTCTGTTTTACATTGCTGTTGGTAAACCTGCATAGCAACAGGTAGACAAGTATTCACAGAGTGGGGGAAATTTCAAAAAATAGAGACTGGAGGAGGTGCAGAGTAGTAGATACTTTCCTCTCCCCTTCTTGCAGCAGCCAAGAGTCTGGGAGAAGGTTAGAGGACTGAAGAGCCCTTCCTTTTCATGCCTCCCCTTCAGCATCCAGGAAGCATTCTAGAGGGAGAAGACCAGAATGATGCTTCTCGCAGCAGCTGGTGGGGTTGTGTGGTGAGCTTCAGATTTATCAGATACCTACTATCAGAGACTGATCCAAAAGATGGAGTCCAAAGCCAGGGAAAGCACCCTAGCAGAAATTACCATAGCATGAGAGAGCCTGGAAACTGCACTGCTCACTGGTGCTAAACCTTATTGGTATGTTCTCTCTACCCCACCCATCTCCAGTATAGTAGACCTTCAATCAGTTAGTCCTCCAGCTACTAGGTGTTTGTCAATCCATGCTAACAAGAATTGGGTTACACTAAGGATCCAGTAAGTAGACCACGAATGGAAAAGTTTTGTAATTCTTTGAGTGACTACTACACATTCTCACTGTGGGATGCACTAGCAGTGCAGCTGTGATGGTGGAACAATTCATAGCCATACATTGGAGCGTTCTTGCATTGTTCCTGACCCCACTTCACTATGCATATTCTGAGGATGAGGCTATAAAGTAGGTGGCGCTCCAGCTGTCGGTTTCTTCCAACCACAGTTGCAAATGGATTGGAACCTTTCCAGATCCACCTTTTCAAGGAACTCTACTATTAGCTAGTTTTAAGGTTAGTTTAATTGTTTTATTTTATTGAAATGTGTTTTGTTTTACAATTATCAGGATACTTATAGGTTCTGCACCCCAGGGTGATTTCCCTGGTGATTCTGAGGCAGATCTTAAGGGAAGGTGGCCAGGATTTAAGATGTACCTCTTCACCTATTGTCTTTTCTCTGTCACTCTTATGAGGTGTCTCATATGTTATCATAGGACATTTTCCTTTCCAGTGCACAGTATGCAGCACTTTTACTCTAAGAGCCAGTAAGGAGTGTCAAAACAAGCCTTCCTTCTGCAGGAGGTCCTATAGACCAAGTCCTCTAGTGCTGATGAATCTTGTTCCATGAGTAAAGAGTGGCCTGCATTGACCCCCGTTCTTTTGGGAACTAAGAGCAGCATCCTAATTTTCTGTTCAAGATACCATCCTCTGATCCAGGAAGAGGGTGGTGTAAAGCCCTTGGTACCAAAGGATCCTCATTCCTCATCCTCTGGATGTAGCAGAATGGTTCAGGTGACAGTCTCAGCAGAGCTGATCTTGTTAGGAGTACCTTTGAATCCAGTACTCCTGGTTTTGGGAGGAGTTGTGGTACATAATGCCAGCCCCTGTCAGTAGGTCCAGTCACTGTTCCAAGTTGTTCTTATTCCTCTGGATTGTGTCCTATAGCATCCTCTGAGCCTAGACCGAAGCTTAAGGTGGCTGGTTAGGGTAAATCCTTAAAAGCATGTTACACTCTTTCTGTAACGAGTGCTACCATTCTCAATGTCTGGTCCAATCCAATGCCTGTTAGTAGGACAAATTGGATCTGCAAATAGTTGTAGAAATAAAAGTCATACATCATAAATCCTTGTCTTCAGGGTAATTTTAGATTCCTAAATAGGAAAAGTTTTCCTTCCAAAGGAAAGATCCTTAAAAACGCAGTATGTCATTATCAGACTTCAAGGGACTACCAACCCGACCATAATGTTCTTCCTCAGGCTTAGGTGACTTCAACAATGTATATAACCCCATATGCTCATTTCAGAATGAGAGCTCTGTAACATAGGGTGGTGAAAAATTACTTGGCAAGTTCAGACAACATGTTCATAGTTATTTCTCCCAAAAGAGGAGCTCCTGTCTCTTACATGATGAACACAGTCAACATGCTGAAAGGGGTGGCATTCGAGCTTCCAATCCCATCAGCAACTATCACTTGAATATGTCCACTCTGGGATGAGAGTGTACTTCAGTGACCTAATACTCCAGTCATTGGAAGCACTTTGAAAAACAGCTACAAATTAGTGTACTGGAGTTGAAGGCAATCAGTCTAGCTCTCAGATCCTTTCTTCCTCACAAGACAAAGTACTCCATGACAATTGAACAGCTATGTTCAATATGAACAAACTGGGAGGAGCTCATTCCTCACAACTATGTAAAGATGTTATAGTGCTATAGAGCTGGTGCATCCCTCACATTTACCTGGCAGCTCTTCACCTAATGGGAAAAATTTAATACTTTAATACTTTAAATTTGGGGGTTTTTTTAAGAATATGTAAAAATAGAACAGTGCAATAGTTGAGAAATTTTGTTACGGTAATTTAAATATTGGCATCAGGATAAAGGAATGCAAATAGATCTTATAATTTCATATTTTTAGCTGTTTTTTTTAACATGGCTCAGACATGATGGCATTACTAAAAATATTTTTAGATTACAATTTTAACTAATATACACTGATCTTATGATCATGCTCTCGCCCTTTCGTGGTTTTTTGGGTTTTTTTTAAAATTCCCATTCTTAAACTTTCTCTTCCCTTTTGCGGTGTTAAAGAGCCCCACTAACATGAGAAAATGTGCATTTCATTCCTCAATCTCCATAGTCAAAGTAGACAAACTGGAAGGATCACCTCCTGTAAATTTCGTGTTCTTTTTCATCATAGTCATTACTGGTAATACTAGGTATGACTTGGATCAGGTGTGATTAAGCTAACTGTATTCTGTTAAAGTTTCAACAGCAACATTAAGCTAACAGCACTATACACATACTTATTTGTGATGTGAACAGTAATACTCTTAAGATAAAGTATACAAAATATCCTACAAAGCAGTGATTCTCAAACTTATTTAAATCGGGCCACACTTCTTTGTGTCTGTAGTTATTTATGCCCCCACTCCCATCGCGAAAGTACATATTTCACCACCCAGCTCTGAAGGCAGAGTGAAGAGCAGCAACCTCTGGCTGGGCCATGTGAAAAGTAATACTAATTGATATCTCTTTTCACAGCAGATTTAGCACCCCTTTGCTGCCTTTACTTCTGCACTGCTGCTGCCACCATTCTAAGATTATTTCAATTTTGTGAAGCAAAATGAAGCTATAGAATAAAGTGCTTTTATAACGGTGTAACTGTCTGCACTAGGGGCTTTTACCAACATAACTTTGTCAGCAAAAAAGTCACAACCCTCAGCAACATAGTTAGGTCAGTGAACTTTTAAGTGTAGATCATGCCTCAGAGTGCTTTCTCATGTGAAAGGTAGAAAATGTAAATCTTAAACATGTTTAGTCTTGTTTGATGGGAAAAAAAAGTCAGGAGTCCTTGTATCACTGAACTCCTTAAAACAATTTAAGTATTAGTGAATCCAGGGAAGTTCTGTCCAGTTGTGAGAAGAAAATGCCTATACGAGGCATAGGCAAGTGGTGCTCTAGCTGAGGGGAGGAATTCTAAGGATCCATCAAGAAAATGAGATCCCGTCTGGGTTGAGGACATAGTTCTTCCTAGAGTCCAGTGCTAACGTCTACTATGGAGCGAGGACTATCATCTCACTACTCTGTGAAGGACTAAGACCTTCCCACGAAATTATATTTGTATATACAACAAAAAGTATCCTCGACTTGGAAAAATTAAATGTTGTTAGACGTTGAAATCACACAATATCTAGCCACTTTGCACCATTGTCTCACAGCAGTCCAACAGGAACTATAAATTGAAGAGGAAAGAGGCAGAAGACTACTCATGAGCTTTAAAAATGTAGGGCAAAAAATACTACTTTCTTAAATAGTTGTAGGTCCTGTGGGAACTAAAATAAAGTTACAGAAATTCCCATAACATCACTGTATCACCACCTCAGATGTTTTTTTAAAATATGAATCAGGCCTTCAAAATCATACTTGGCTTCAAATGAGATTTAAAAAGTGGGATTATTTTATTTGCCTTCTGGGTTGAGTCTTTAAAATGTAACAAGATAACATTTTAAAGCTTTTCTCTGCAAGCATGAGTGGGTAGGAATTTACTTTCCCAAAAAGCAAAAAAAAATCCCTCATTTGTGACTACCAGTTGAATGTTTCCAATTTTGCGTGATTTTATGATGGAGGGGATTGTGTATCAAATAAATCAGATTGTTGTGAATTTGCTCTGGCCCCAACCCCACTGATACCTTCCCTCCAGACATGGGCAAACAGCTCCTTGTTGCTAAGATTAATTTTGGTTCATGAGGATTTAAAGGTGAATCCTGTGACAATTCCTTCCCCAGCTCTACCTGTTTTATTGCTTCTGACTACGCTGCACTTTTATAGGCATAAAACAAAAGGATTAGTGGCAAATACAATTAATTACGTTTTTTAAAAGTTACTATAATCTCCTTGCCTCAATAATTAAGTGTCTTGGTCACAGATTAAAGTAAAGAAAAACTGTTTATATGGTCCTGTTACAAAAACCTGCAAAAAGAAAAGTTAGGATTTTTTTACTTTGGACTTGCCAGGACATAGATAACATACATTATGATGTTCTTGGGTAATTTCACCCTTGAAAAACAAATCTTTATAAAGGTTAGATGAGTTAACCTGGTTAAAATAATATTCAATGAATTTGTCAAGTAATTAAAAACTAAATGTTTTAGTATCTAATTGAATTAAGAGCTCCTTTATTGCTGTTAACAGTCAGCATTTTACTTTTTTCACAGGTTTGCATTTCACTTTGTTTTATTTTTTATTTGACTTTTACATCCCCCACAGGGTGCTTGTCAGCAGCATGTGCTGTGTTTTCTAGATGCCTATCAGTGTTTCCATCTTCCTTACTACTTGACCTTATTCCTGGCGAGTAGGTTGTGATCCTGCTTTGTCAGGTTCAGTCAGTACTGGCTATTGAGGTCCCTGTGTGAGCCACCAATGTTTCCCCACAAGGGTTTGAATTTACTTAGTAAGTTAAAGAGATATCAGATCAGTCAGCTTGGATGAGTTTTATTAGTCTATTAGACTGGACAGTGAATAACAGCTACATTACCACAATTTGTGAGACTGTTTTTGTACCCAATGACTATTATTTGCACTGTTTTTGTTTTGAAGTTGGCTTATGAATTGACATTCAATAGCCTGCCTGTTTACAATTTTGTTCTCTGTATGGGAAAAGACAAAATAACGTCTTATTTTTAGCCATAAATTTCCAATATATTTAAATGTTTACAGAAAAGAGATAAACATATTAAATTCTAACCAAAGCATATGTTTGTTGTTAATGCATCACTAAAAATAATATATCTTGCTTAACAATTCTTGTAAATTGTCAGATCTTTTCTAGTAGTCCTCAGCAAGGTATTTTCTTTCCTCTTAGCATGATTCCCAAAGGACTGTGGGAGTTTGACTCATAGGCAAGCTATCGCCTTCAAATGTAAATAAGGCAGTGGCCAGTTAGCTCTCTCCCCGCAATTCAGAATGAAGTTTCCCAGTTAGCAGCAATCACCGCATCTTCCCTCATGTCAAAGGAGAACTCCACCAACAAGCAGCACAGCTACCCAAATTGTAAACCTGTTAGCAAAAAGGGAAGCAGAAACCAACACTGTTGGGCACACTCAGCAGTTGGTTTCTATCCTTCCATTTCTCTTAGAGTTTAGAGGAGATTAATACCAGTTACCCATTCAGTCTTACTCTAACCAACTCCATGTGACAGACCATTCGATTATACAGTCTACCTAAAATTATTCACTTTTTGACTCAGCTCCCTGTCTTTCATGAAACGCCAAAAATTAAGAAAAAAGTTACACAACTTCCAAATCCTTGTAAGTCTAGCAACATTTTTTGTTATTGTTTCTTGCACCTTTATCAAACAACATGAACACTGGAAAATAATTGCAATAAATTACTTTGGCAGTTGTTGAACTCCTCAACTTCATTTCATTGCTTAATTGTCCAGAAAAGCAGTTTGCTTCATATTCCGACTGAATACTGTCCCTTAAATAAGGAATTATAAATCATCATCAATTTTGATTAATTGATGCTCTGTGTCTTGGCTTCAAAAATATAACTAGCAGCTAATATTTGAAACTGTATGCCACAATAAGAAAAATTATGGTACTGAAAATAAGTGGGGTTGAGTTTTGTACTGACTCTTCTATGTTGTCCTAATTTAAAGGTAAGTTTTCTTTAAAATAATCACTAATGTCTGGCATGCAGGTGTTTGAGAACTTAACGCTCATTTGCATTGAAAATGTTCCTACTCACATAAAGATCCGTAGAGGGTGACATCGTTTAAATTCCCTCCCAGATAATCATGGGTTTGTGTTTAATTTCACTGCAAGATTCACAAAAGATATGGTTATCAGCAGTGTTGCTGTGTATATTTTTTAATGGTGAAACCTGTTTATCTCACAGGCCCTAAAGGACAGTGCAGAGGTGGAAATAGTGGATCAGAAGATGAGAAAAAGGGTAGACCCAGAAAAATGGCCAATTCCTGGTGCACCTTCACAGAATCAGCCACAAACTGACTTTTCTCAACTCATCAACTGCCCAGAATTTATACCAGGCAAAGCTTTTGGCTCACATACTGGTAAAGGATTTCTTCCATAGAAACATAACATTTTAGGACCAAAATTGCTGTCTAGTCCAAGTCTGCATTTAATTTTTCATTAATATTTTATTTCAAAGTAGGAACAGTAAGTATAAAATTTAACTCAGCTAATGGGAATGAGAATTGCAAGGCTGGCAGTTAGAAAGGCACATTATGCCAGAAGACAGTAAACTTGTGGTTAAGGTTGCAGTTTGGTCTTTCAATTCAACTTGTTTTTTCAAGAGAAATGCATGTCTGGTAAAATTACCTTCTCTTTGGTAAATGGAAAGATGTAGAGAGTCATCACAGAGTTTCAGATTTAATACTAAATTTCTTTGCTTGTCATATTTTATAACATTAATTTTATTAAAACATATATTTCCCCAAAGGAGCCAGCTGTAATATATCCATAGTAGTACATCTCTAGTGTATGACTGATGATAACTTTAAACTGACTTCACAATAATTCACAGATTCTAAGGCGAAAAAGGGACCAATGTGATCATCTAGTCTGACCTTCTGTCTAGCACAGGATATGGAACGTCCCCAAAATAATTCCTAGAACATATCTTTTTTTAGAAAAACATCTAATGTTAATGAAGAATCCACTACAACCCTGAGCGTATTGTTCCAATGGTTAATTACTGTCACTGTTAAAAGTTTACTGATATTTCCACTCCGAATTTGTCTAGCCTGGACTTCCAGCCATTGGATTGTGTTCTACTTTTCTCTGCTAGATTGAAGGAGCGTATTAAATATTTAGTGCTCCTCGTCTCCCCCACGTAGGTAATTACAGACTGTAATCAAGTCATCCCTTAACCTTCTGTCTCCTCAATAGATTGAGCTCATTGAGTCCTATCACTATGAGTCCATGTCTACACTACCCGCCGGATCAGCGGGTAGTGATTGATCTATTGGGGATCAATTTATCGCGTCTTGTCTAGATGCAATAAATTGATCCCCGAGCGCTCTCCACCACCGCGAGAGGCCAAAGAATCAACAGGGGAGTGGCAGTGGTAGACTCGCTGCCATGAGGATGCCTAGGTAAATCGATATAAGATACATCGACTTCAGCTACGCTTGTGTAGCTGAAGTTGCATATCTTAGGTCAAACACTCCCCACCCCAGTGTAGACCTGGCCTAAGACTTGCTTTCTAATCCTTTGTTCATTCTGGTGGTTCTTCTCTGACCCCTATCAACATCCTTCTTAAATTGTGGTCACCAGAACTGCACACAGTATTCTAGCGGTGCTTGAACCAGTGCCAAATACAGAGGTAAAGTAACCTCTTTGTTCCTACTTGAGGTTCCTGTTTATGCATTCCAGGATTACGTCAGTTCTTTTGGCCACAGCATTACAGTGGGAGCTCACGTTCAGCTGATTATCCACCAATCTTTTTCAGTCACTCCTTCATAGGATAGTCCCCCATCCTGTAAGTATGGCCTACATGCTTTGAACATAAGAATGGCCATACTGGGTCAGACCATGGTCTATCTAGCCCACTATACTGTCTTCTGACAGTGATCAAACCTGGGTGCTTCAGAGTTAATGAACAGAACAGGTAATCGTTATGTGATCCATCCCCTGTTGCCCATTCCTAGTTTCTGGCAAACAGAGGCTAGGGATGCTTCAGAGCATGGTTTTGTTCTCAAATGTATACATTTAGCTGAATGTAAAACTGATATTCTTTGCTTGAACCCAGTTTACCCAGAAATCCAAATCACTCCGAAACAGTGACCTGTCCTCTTCATTATTTACCACTCCAATTTTCGTGTAGTTTGCCAACTTTTGTTTTCTTCCAGGTCACTGATAAAATCATTAGTGTAGGGCCAAGAATCAGTGACTGGAGAACCCCTCTGGAAACAGACCTGCTTGATGCCAGACCCCTCTTACAGTTGCATCATGAGATCTATGACTTCCTTAGCATTAATCCATTTAATGTGAGTCATGTTAATCTTGTATCATTCTATTTTTTAATCAAAATGTCATGCATGCCAAATCAAACATCATAGAGTCCTATATTATATCAACACTATTACCTTTCTGAATCAAATTTATAATCTCATTAAAAAAATATATCAAATTAAACTGGATCTGTTTTCCATAAACCCAGGTTGATTTGCATTAATTGTGTTGCCTCTTTTAATTGCTTATTAATTTAATTGCTTATTAAGTCCCCAGTTAGTTGCTCCATTATCTTGCCTGGGATGAATGTCAGGCTGACAGGCCAGTCATTACCCATGCGCTCTCATTTATTTACTCTTTTAAAAAATTAGCACAACATTGGCTTTCTTTAGTCTTCAGGAACTTCTCTAGTGCTCCAATATTTAGTGAAAATTAACATGAACGGTCCAGTGGTTTCCTCTTCCAGCAATTTTAAAATGTTTGGCTGCAAGTTTTTCTAACCTGTTCATTTAATAATGCCTGCCTTTAGTAGCTTCTATTTAACATCCTCCAGAGATACTAGTGGAATGGGAAGAGTGATATGTCCATATAATGAGACTGCTGCCCTTTGCTTTCCCCAGTCTGTCCCCCAGTTGGAAATCTATCACTTCTGTTGTTAGAGGTGAGTTTCTTAGAGGTCTAGAACCCTGGGCAGTGCAAGCATTTCTCCATCCAATGCATGTATATTCTTCTCCCAAACTCCACCCATCCTTCAATATGTTTAACTTAATTTGAAGGAAAAGTAAGAGTTCATTTAAGTAGAAATCGATATATTTAATTTACAGTGGTCACTTGACAGTATAATTGATGGGATAAGACAGTCTGGATTAAACAAACTTCACTAGTAATAATTGTTCAACTGGATGATGCCTTGTGTTGTTAGTGACTGAAGCCCTCATAATGACCACCTTAAGTCCTTTGTATAGTTCAGAGCATAGGTGGCTCCCTAGCCATCTTTCTAGTTTGTGCCCTAACTCTTTCAGCTTCCAGAGATCATTTTTAAGATGAAGTAGTCTTGGGGGCACAAGAAAGAAATAGTGTGAGAGGGAGCCAAGGAATAGAGCTTCTTCCAACATGTAACCGTGATCTGACAACATCCTGAATTGAAAGGGGCTGATAGATGACATCTGGTATGGCAGAGGGTAAAATGTAGACCGTTTGTGTTTATAATTCTTAGATGTGCTGTGGTTATAAGTTTTGTTAAGGGGAATAAGGTTCCAAAGGATCCTTAACCTTGTTTGTATTATATGGAGACGTTTTGTTAATTGTCTTAAAGTATTGCTAATGGAATAGAACTTCTCCCCTGTTAGAAGCTTATTCAGGTTCATAGTAAACAGAAAGTTATCTGGCTATTTGATGGTCTTTGCTGTTAGTTGGGAGTTGTGTTCAAGTTCCTACTAAAGAGGTGGCAATGTGACATTAAAACCCCACTGTTGCAACAACAAAAAAGAAAAACCTGAATACATAACTAATTTACAATTTTAGAGTCTGCACCAAGTTCTCCAAGAATGGGAAGCCCAAAGAAAAGCACTGAAACAAGCAACCTTCAAACAATGTCTAAAGGACTGTCTACAAGCTTGCCAGATCTGGACTCTGAGCCTTGGATAGAAGTGAAAAAGAGGCAACGTCCATCGCCAGTCAAACTAAAGGTACTCTTATAAGTGTTAACCTCCTTCCCCAAAAAATTGTTTGTGTGCATAGTTTCTGAAATACTAAACTATACCACTGCTATGTAGTGAGAGGGAGTGCTGATACCTTCACATTATCCTGATTAACACTCTTCAGGATACTTGCAGTCTCTGAGCAGAGTGAACTAAATTTACTCCAGATCATAAAATTGTCTGTTATATTGAACAAAGAACTGTTCATATTCTATCGATCACCTCACTTGATATTACAATATACATAATATATATGTAATAGTTTATCCTAATATGGACTCTTAAGAGTATTTAAAGGTCTGCCCCAAGTAGAAGGAAAAGACTACTCTTAATTTTGGAAAATGAGTTAGGCTTTAAAATAGGTGCCAGATGCAGTGGCACAGCTGGTGGTGTTTAGGTTCTGTTGAGAAATTATATGTTTTACAGTGTGAGAGAAAATTTAGTGAAAAGCTAGTGTCAGAATTCTCTACGGACCTTGGCACTGTGATTTTTGTTTTTGTACTGAGCTTAAGAAGCCCTTACAAGTCATTGGCAGTTAATCAGCTAACAGCCATTTATGCCTTTGAAAATGCCTTTCAAAATGTTCCTCTCAAGGTTTGTTGTTTTCATCCATTGAGATGATCCTGTCAGTATCCATTAAAAGAATCAACAGAATAACCGAGTAATTTGTTTCCCAAAGAAAATGTCATGTTATCTTTCCTCATTCAGGAATCTGTGCATACACTTGATCACATACCAAGTCAGCAACAGGCCCTGCCTTCACAGGAACAAGAAGAACTTGATTTTTTGTTTGATGAGGAGATGGAACAAATAGAAGGTCGCAAAAATACATTTACTGATTGGTCAGACAATGATTCAGATTATGAAATCGATGACCACGATGTAAACAAAATTTTGATTGTGACACAGACACCACCTTATATGAGAAAACATCCTGGTGGAGATCGCACTGGCAACCATGTGTCTCGTGCAAAAATTACATCAGAACTTGCTAACGTTATTAATGATGGTTTATACTATTATGAACAGGATTTGTGGATGGAGCAAGGTGAAAATGATTCTACAGCCATAAAGGTAATTTTTTCTGTCGTACAGCAAGCCTTAGATGCTTGATGAAACAAGCCTAAAATTGACTCTTATTGTTGATACTTATACTATCAAAAATCTAATTGTGTGGAAGAAAATTATTATTATATGTATACCTATAGTATGTGTTGTAATTATTTTGTTTAATTTTAACTTCTGATTGCAATGTAATAACTTGTAAATGGCTGCATATCATCTGTCATGCTTTCGATTATAGACCATAGGTGTAGCAGAGGTTGCTAAATTCAAGATAAATGTATCTATTCAGCCTCAAATCTAAGACAGTGAAGGAATAGTTTATTGTTTTAAACATTAGGGTATTTTAGCCTGGTGGTGTAGTGTTTGAATGCTAAGAGTATACAATAGATAATTTAGACTTTACATGTGCTCAAACAGATTGTATTTAATAAAATTTTGAAATGTGTTAATAGGAAAGACATTGATTTCCCTGTTTTGGGGGTAGGGTAGAGTATGCGGGAATGAAACTGTAGTCACTGCACTGTAAATTTATCTTCTGTTTTATATCCTCTATAAAGTTAGTCGGCATGTAAATGCAAATAAAATGCCAGATTGAATACCCACAACCTAATTTTAGTCTAGAGTTCTATTTCCTTACCCATCTGTTCACAAAATAGGAGTGAACCTACGGAAGTTTGGTCCACCTTCTGTAATATGGAATACTACTAAGGTGGCCTGTGTCCCTAAAGGACAAACATCTCTGTCTATAACCAGTGGATTTTTAAACACAACGGTGTTTTTTTGTGTATTTTATACCAAGTGGCTGGCCACTGAGCAAGCTGGCTGAGCTGCTAGCTCCTCAGGAACCCAGATTTCTCCACTCCTACACTGTCAATGTTGCTCCCTGATCAGTCATTCCAAGGAACCCCTCTTTGTGAGTTAGTCCTCCCTGCTCATTGTCTGATCCACTTCTGACTGGGCAATGCTGTGAGTGGCAAATTTACAAGTAGCTGAGTTGGCTTACCATCATATTTAAGATAGTGTTTGTACTTTCATCTTCTTCCATCCTTGTTGAGCACTGGATTGAGGCAAATCATGGTGGCAGGACCCTATTTCAGCATGGAGCAAGGAAAGCGAACAAAAGGATGGGAGCTAGTAAAGAAAGGGGAGAATAGATACAAGGATGGGAAAAGAAGAGAGAATATAGGAGACAGTAAGGAATAGATAAAGCTAGAAAATGCGTGACAACTTTACTGTACAGTGTACAGTAAACTGGAAGAGGACCCAGTAGAAAGAATAGAAGGGGTAAGTGTTTTTTTCCCATCCCATCCTTTTAATTTTTGGTCAAAATTTTAAAAAGTGCTTAGTGATTGTTTTTTGGGGCTCTCAACTTGAGATGCTTCAAAGAGGCCTCATTTTTCAAAAAGTATTTAGTATCCACCCTCTGAAAAACCAAGCATCTTTAAGGAATTTCATATTGGGCATCCAAAGTTACTAGTTGCTCCTGAAATTCTTTGTTTTTAATGTTGAAATGGGGGGGTTTGGATGAGGAGAGATGGAGTAGGTATCTATCTCCCTTTTACTCTTTCCTCCGTCCCCCCAACTGCCATTTATGAAAGTAGGGTAACTTTTTCTATTTTCATGAATTTGGTCATTGCAAACATTACCAGTGGGTGCACACTTTGCTTCTATAAGCTAAGCTCATTGCACATGTCCAGGGGCTTCTTCATCTTCCATTTTCTTTCACAAGCATGCTGTGTGCAACCTCCCAACAGAAAGGACTGTGGTTACGTAGGATCAGTTGTAAATGAATTCTGCTTGACATGTTGCATGCTGGTGCAACCCAGTTCTGTCAACTTGTCATTTTTAAGACTGATATACAGTTGTCACTTTTCTATTGTGTAATTCTGAAATTTTCTCTTCAAATTCAGCAAGAAGTTGAAAACTTTAAGAAACTAAATCTCATCAGTAAAGAGGAGTTTGACAGTCTTACACCTGAGCCAAACCAGGAAGTTCCTCCAGGGCCTCCAAGATCACATGAAGGTAAACTAATTGTGCTTTCTTTATTATTTTTGTTACTTGTATTATTCTCACACCTAAGAAGTCCAGTCATGGATCAGGACCTTGTACTAGATGTGTACCAACACAGAACAAAAAGACAGTCCCTGCCCCTAAGTGCTTATAATCTAAATATAAAACAAGTGATAACAGATGGGTACAGACAGGGAAGTACAAGGAAACAGTGAGACAGTACTGGTCAGCATGATAAGCTATGGTCTCAACACACCAGCAGCTTAACTGTTGTATTTTTTTTTCTAGTTATCATAGCAGAATAGAGGTTTCAGGAGAGTTTTGAAGGGGGATGAGGAGTTAATTTTGTGAAGGTTTAAAGGAAGTTTCTCCCAGGTGTGATGGACACATGAGAATGCCCAAAGGCGCTTGTTTGAAAATTTAACAGGTGCACAATGGAGACTGACAACATAGGCCAATTGGAGATGGAAGTTGACTTTATTTTATACGGAAGGAAAGAGAGAGGGAGGGTGGGGATAGATCATGAAGGGCCTTGAAATTAAAGACAAGTAACTTGTTTGATATGATGGAGAAGAGGAAGCCAGTGAAGGAATGCAAAGAGAGCAGATTGCATAAAAATTGGTGGTTTTTTAAAAATTTTTATTTTGTAATTAAATTGTAATAAGCTTTCCTTTTAAGTGAACCTGTTTTTTAAAAAAAAATCTGAATTTGATACAAACTATGTTAAGGCCTAAACTGCTTATAATCTCTTAAAATACTTTTAGGAAGTAAGTCAGGCTTTATAAATATGTCACAGAAGGTCACATAGTATATTAAGGACTTATTTTGTTTAATTAAAAAAATGTTTTGTATTGTATTTAATTAAATTCCAGTTACCATCCTAATGCAGTTTGGCGTCTAGTAAATAAGCAATATATCAGTCACCATTTTCTGATTTACTAAAAATATGTACAATTAATAAGAATCTGAAAATATGCTTAAATAAATGTGTATGGTTATACTATACCACTTGAGGTAGCCAAAAGATGTACCGAATCTACTATAAAGCCTCTATTCAGTTGTAAATCAACATTTTTAATGGTTATGTAACCAGTGAGAATGCACCTTTCTTTAGAAAATAACTGAAATAACAATGGAAAAGTTGTTTAAAATCTGATGTAAATTGAAGCTTTCCACTTGGTGATATAAATTGCTAATTTCAATAATGATTTAAATCTCCTTGATTTAAATCAATCCATTCTGCAAGAGAAAGATGACATGGTCGAAAACCATTCAGAATGCTGCTGTAAAAAACATTACCAGCAGGGCAAAATTGCATTTGTGAAAGCCAGAGGAAAGGATGTTGTGTAATTGAGACATAAGATGATGATGGCCTGGATGAGAGTTTTAGCTGTGTGGTGGATAGGAAAGGCCATATCTGAGAAATGTAAAAAGAATGAGCAAGACTTAGCCTGGATGTGAGGCCCATTTTGAGCCTGAGTTCACAGCTAGACATCCTCAAAAATATGTCAGAGACAGGCTGAGATTTAGTTTGGACAGCAGGAAATCAGTTTGGAGCGCAGAGAGATCTCTGAATCATTTGTTAGGTAATTGAATTTGTTTCTGGATGAGATAACTCAGCTATAAGATGTAGCGGGAGAAGAGAAAGGAACTAAGGCCAGAACTCTGTGAGCACCAACAGAAAGCTGGAGGGGGTATTTAAGAAATCCTGCATTAAAGAAACTTCATGTGATTTAATTTTGATTCTGACTGTAGTCTGTTTTTTTATTCATTTGTTAACCAAAGCCCTATCTAAAAGAGATTTTAATTAGCCTGTACTGCATTAGAGCATACTGTATGTGATACAGGAAAACAAACTAACATGAATCAGCATCAATACACAAACAAGAATTTCAATTATTTCACTACTACTGCAGACCAACAGAAAGTGTTTTATGGTGCAAGGTGCCATTACAATATACAAAGCAAAAGGTGTTGTTGAAATTAGGCATTATTGTCACTAGGGTATAAATTTTAAGGGAAAAAATAAATATTTTACAAACCAAAGATTTTTCCATTTGATACAGATATCATTTAAAATTTGGATTTGTCATATCACTGTATTCGGCTTTAACTCTTTGATGTACTGTATATAAATATAATAAACTTACCAGGCGGTCTCCTATCTTGTGTAGGAAATATTGAGGCTCGCAATAACCATTTAAAATCAGTGTAATTGTATTAGTTGGAGGTTAGGTCCATCAATAACTATTAGCCAAGATGGTCAGGGATGCAACCCCTTGCTCTGGGTGTCCCTTGCTTCTGATTGCCAGAAGCTGGGAGTGGATGATGGGAGGGATCACTCAATGATTTGCCTGTTCTGTTCATTCATGCTGAGTACTCCAGAGGGAATTCTACACCAAAATATTCAAAATTATGCATATTTTCTTCATAAAAATAACACAATATAATTAACACCTGTTGCAATTATTTTTGGTAATTTATTTAAATTACAATGCAGAAAAACTAAATAAATAAATAAAATAGATCCTGAGCTCTAATCTAACCTCTCTGTGCCACTCTCACACAGGAAAAAAGCCAGAAAGCACATAGAGCTTCCTAGCTGAGGTATGGAATCCCCCATTCCCTACATAGGAAACAAGTAAGGGTAGGGGAAGGAATATGGTCCGCATGCTGCTCTCTTGCCATCCCCAGCTAAAGATGACCCACTGGTGATCCACTACTTTGCATATTTCAGAATAACAGCCCCTGTCCCTGTATTCCTTAACTAACCATAAATAATGTACTGAAGATTTTAAATCAAGCATGTGCTTGATCAAAAAGATCTCTTGTACCATTCTAAAGGTGGATAAAGTTAAGCCTCAGGATGATCTCTGCCATTTTCTCATGGTATACAGGGAGATACGACACAGACAGGGATGCAGGTGAACTGCTGAGCTGGATGAAGAATAGGAATGGGGTCAAACCCCTTTTATCTAATAATAATGTAGCGAGGTGTGACCCTTTATTTCTAGTTATTAGTCAACTAATATATGCAGCCATATGCTCAGTATTACATCAAAGGCAACTGAAGAGCAAGTAAGGGCTGGGGAATCCGACTCGCAATTTATATTGGCTACTGACCATCTCCAACAAAGTCAGTAATAAACAGCTCATGATGCACATTTTAATAGGAAAAAATTTCGGTCTAAAAATGTAGACCAGTTCTAATCACTAAACCACCGTAAGCCCATCCTGTCATTTACAATAAAGCTTCCTCTACACCACTCTGGCAATGTAAAGGAGCCTTAAAACTTTACACCTGTTTTTATGCTCCTGGGGAAATTCACTAACACAATGGGAACAACTAAGCAGCAGACTGCTACATTTTGCTCTGTTTGAGGGGACAAGCCTGCCTCAGATCTATCTCCAAATAACCCTTAGACCTGCCCCTTCACGCTAGGCATGTCACAGTAGCAGAATTCTCCCAGGAGTAGTGAGGCACCTTGAATTGACCACTGTTGGAAGACAGGATACTGGTTAGAATGACTATTGGTTTGACCAGTTGTGGCTGTTATGTAGTTTTTAGATAATTCACTGTTCCCATAAACGAACGCAGTGTGTTATCAAAACTTCACAATTTGTCTCATGAATATTTATTTTATTTCCATTAAATTGCTACTATAATTTACAGAAACATCAGGAATTCTAATACTGAAAATCAAAGAAGTATGTATTTTGACACTGATTTTAAATTTCTCAATATATACAGGCCTGTTTTTCAACTTGTACTTCTCTAGTTTGAGATGTCTAAGTATTTTAGATAGAATTTATACCCATCTGCCCCAAGACAGACCTTTTTTGATTCATTTCCTCCTCCTTTGTGTAAGACAATAGTATTCCTATACCATAGCTGCCTCTGCATATAATTAGATTTGGGGAAAACTTGTCAAAAGAGCTTAGGTGACTTTGGAGCCCAAAATTAGGTGCTGAGGAGAACCAGAAGGTCATCAAAAGTCACTGAGACTTAGGAAGTGCCTTAGTCAGGTTTGAAAATAGAACTTGAGCACCAAGGTCACTGAAGCACGTTTGGCAATTTTACCATTGTTCAGATGTGACCAGGTTGAAGTCTAGTGGCTGCAATTTATAAAGGATGTAGGGACAGATTTTCAAAGATTTTTAGGAGCTTAAAGATGTAGATAGGGTCCTAGTGGTATTTCAAAAGGGCCTAAGCAAGTTAGGCACCTAACTTGCCTCTTACAGGTAAATTTAATTCCATCTGGCAGCAGAAAGAGGAACACACACTCTAGTTCTTATGTTACACATAGAAGGGGAAATGGAATCAGGAAAACATTTGGCTCCTAGTGAGAAGAAGTACAGATTATCTCTCTGCTTCTAAAATTTAGACTTTTGCTTAAAATGCAAACAAAAAGAAAGCAAAAATTTCTAAAGCATTTGTGTTAAAATTTACATAAACCCAGCATTAGTCACCATGTTCTCCATGGGTGTGTGTGTGTTTGCAAATGTTTTCTGTCATCCTATATATCTTCATGACTATCAGCAACATGAGTTTTCTTGTAATGAGATCAAGCCATAGAAATACTGGGACTTCAGCAAGTGTTTAAGTAATGTTGTATTTTAAACATTTATTTAAGAGGTGCTTATAGAAGGCTTGATAGAAAATCACTGACATTTTTCTGTTTTCTTAAAATATGTTCAGCTTATTTTTGTAGTACATTTTTTTAATTCTTTTTCCCCCCTAACTTAGTCTCTTGCTAAATCCTTTTACTGTTGCTTTTCTAAAATCACCAGTCTGTCCTTTCCTATAAAAGCCTTTTCTGATCTTGGATATCTCCTGGGTTGATTTAACTGAACCATTCTGGATAAACTGGAGTTGGTAGTCTGGACAGAAGGTTATAGTAATCAAGGCAAGAGATTGCAAGATGTAGACATGACTTCTAGCAGTGAGTATAGTTTAGGAAAGGCAGTTAGAGGTGAAATTCTGAATTTCTTAACTTTCTTTATACCTCATAATAGTTTTCCAGAGAGTTTTGTATCACTTGACTAACAGGAGCTTTTAAAACCCAAACTATGTAAACTGGGTTAATTTAGATAGAGGGTAAGCAATATTGGCTGCATCAACAAACTCATACTTTGTCTTTTGTTAATTTAGAAATTTTTAGGCAGAATACAAATGAATTTCAAAGATATTCTGTGTCCATTAAATGTCAACTGAAAATGAAACACTTCTGCATACATGTATATTAGCAGTCTGAGTCTCTTTTTCTATTTATAGATTTAACAGATGAGCTATCTTATAAATTGTTTGGTGTTGTAGAAGTAGCTCCACCAACAATAGCTCGGTCGCTGCCAACAGCAGTCCCAGAATCTCCAAGAGTTCATCATGCCAGAACACCAAAAACACCTCGTACCCCAAGGTTACAAGATCCCAGCAAAACACCAAGATTCTATCCTGTTGTTAAAGAAACAAGATCCATTGATGTAAAGGTAAATAGAAAAATCTTGTCCATAGTTTCATCAGGTCAAAAAAAATTATTAACATAATGCAACAGTACTATTAGTCATCTTCACTTCTTTTTGTAACGGGGGATGGCTTATACTGTTTTAAACAGCTTACCATACTGATGTTTTCTCCGGTTCTGAGAAATGACATCTTTGAGTTGGGTAAATACCACTAGAAATTCCATAATGAAAAGGCAAAATATCCAAAGACACTGAGTTTCTGTTTAAGACTGGTTCTTGGGTTATGATGCTGGAGTTTTATGACTTCATATGACTTCACAGTGTGTTTATATGCTGCATGAAACCTTGACTGTAGTTTGGGGGGAAGTAGTAGCTTACCCGATCACTTGTGATTTTTCCAGTTTCAGAAATAAACTGCAGTTACATCAGTGAAATACTTTGCTATGTTCCATTTGTTTTCTTAGATTCCAAGAAAAAGAAAAACACGACATAGTACAAACCCTCCACTAGAATGCCATGTTGGTTGGGTAATGGATTCCAGAGATCACAGGCCAAGAACATCTTCTGTGAGGTAGTAATTTTTATAATGGAATAATTTGCTGTGATTTATTCAGTGCATAGAGCCAGTGGAACTGTTATTGGTGAGAAGTATGCGAATATGAAAAATGTATTTACAAATGAAGAGGATTGGTGGACAGACGGAATACAGCAAGGAAGGAAAAAGGGATTGGGGAAAGAAAAGTCAGACTGAAATACAAAAGACCATTAGGGACACAGTGAAGGGAAAATACAAGGAGATATATCAGCTGTTAGCCCTAGCTGCAGCACTGCCCCCTTAATTGGGTCAACAGGGAGCACCTGTTTGGGCACAGGGGCGCTGGACCTATTTCAGTTTTAGGGCCAGCTACCCTATGACATACCTCTCCCCCTTTTTTTAGGAAAAACCTGCCTCTTTCACCAGCAGAATTTTCCCCTGAGCTATGAGGCCACATCTGGGCTACTCTCACACCAACCCATAACAAAAAAGATTCCATATAAACTCATTCATATATACCTTAATTTCCCAAGTTTTGCACAGTCCTTCATGCCAGTACTACAATTAATATCTTCAAGATCAATCCATCTGTATAGACCTTCATTTTCTTCTCCAGGATTTCAAAGTCTCTGCGTGCAGTCTCTCATTCTCCCTCAGGCTCACTGACTATCAAGATCAGGTGACCTCTTTCCTTGTAAGCATCCTGATCTTCAGGGCTCTTTGTCTCCAGGCTGGTGTACACTACCACTTAAGTTGATGCAACTTATGTGCTTAGAGGTGTGAAAATGACATCCCCCTGAACAATGTAAGTTAAATCGACCTAAGTGCTGTCCACACCAGCACTGTTAGTAGGAGACTCTCTCCGACATAGCTTCTGCATTCTTGCAGAGGTGGAGTAATTATGCTAATGAGAGAATGCTCTCCTGTCAGCATAGTACATCTTCACCAGACGTGCTACAGTAGTGCAGCTGCATCAGTGCAGCTGTGCTGCTGTAGCACTTTAGTGTAGACTTGCCCTCACTGAACTATATGTAGCTCTCGTTCTGTGCCCTCCAGTAATTCTGGTCTCCAGTCCTCACGATTGGAGCCATAAAACAGGTGTCCTATTTCCCTTTCCCCAAAGGACCGCTATTTGCATCCTTGGCCTCTCACATGTGTTCTGTCCTGCTGATGATGTACTGTCTGGGTCTTCACTGTGTCCCA
Organism: Sternotherus odoratus; assembly: GCA_032164245.1. Lineage (NCBI taxonomy): Eukaryota > Metazoa > Chordata > Testudines > Kinosternidae > Sternotherus > Sternotherus odoratus. The sequence continues at coordinate 37,099,241 of JAVMKO010000004.1, forward strand.
CTGAGTTCAAGGCTCTGTCTGGATGCTCTTGAACTCACGGCCTCTGTTTCCTGGCCTCCTTGTCTGTCTAAAGCCTGGCTAAAGTCCTGCTTCAGCATTAAGCACTGCTGTTTTCCACTCTCTGCCTGCACCCTTACTCAGGGTGGGCAAACTATGGGCCGGATATGGCCTGTGGGATTGCCACCCCTGTGATGCTGTGAGCCCTGTGCCACTCCCTGAAACAGCGAGCACCACATCCCTGCAGCCCCTGGGAGGGCAGAGGGCTCCATGCATTGCCCTCACCTCCAGACACCACCCCCGCACCTCCCATTTGCTGGGAATGGGAAACCACAGCCAATGGGAGATTCAGGGGAGGTACCTGGAAGAGCGGTGAGGGCAGCGCATGGAGCCCTGTGCCGCCCCCCTTGCTCCCCCAGGGGCCGCAGGGATGCGGTTCCAGCCCTTTCTGGAGCGGTGTGGGGCAGACAGGGAGCCTGGTGCATACTGCTCCAGGTAAGCAGCACCAGGCCGGAGCCCGCCCTCTCCTACACCCCACCCCCATGCCACACCCTAATCCCCTGCTGCACCCCTCCTGTACCCCCTACTCTGAGCCCCCACCACACCCTGCACCCTTCCTGCAGCTTAACTCCCTGCCCTTAGCCCCCACCACATCCTGCACCCCAGCCCCCTACTGTACCTCACACCCCTCCTGCACCACTGCCCTGAACCCTCTCCCTGCACTCCAGTCCCCTTCCCTGAGCCTCATCATACACTCGCACCCCTCCTCTGCCCCTATCCCTTGCCCTGAGCCCATTCCTGCACACCGCACCCACCTCCTGCACCTCAACCCCTTGCTGTGGCCCTGTATACAATTTCCCCATGCAGATGTGGCCGTTGGGCCAAAATGTTTGCCTGACCCTGCCCTAACTGGACTAATTCCTGTTCAGTTCTATCAATGAATCAATAATCTTCTGCTAGAAGTTACTTATATCCTCTAGCTCTCGTTGCTATCTTTTTAGGTGACCTATCAAGTTCTGGAAATGGACAAGGATTTCTTTTGGCCCACTCCACCATCTCTACTTCAGCTTCCAGTTCCCTCCACTCCTTTTGCAATTGACCCATGGTAGGGTTGTCAGGTGTCCAGTTTTTAACCAGAACACCCAGTTAAAAAGGGACATTGGCGGCTCTGCTGACCGGGCCGCTAAAAGTCCAGTTGGTGGCACTGGCAGGTTCCCTACCCAGCTCGACGCAGCTCCAGGAAGTGGTGACATGTCCCTTAAGGCCCTAGGCATGGGGGCTCCACAGTTCCCATTGGTCAGGAACAGCAGTCAATGGGATCTGCATGGGTGGTGTGCAGAACCCATTGGCCACCCCTCTGTCTAGGAGTCTAAGGGAAATGTTGCTGCTTCCAGGAGCCATTTGAGGTAAGCACTACCTGGAGCCTGCACCTCAACCCCAAGTTCCCTCTTGCACCCAAACTTCCTCCTGGAGCTCACATTCCTGCACTTCCTCCCGCACCCCAAGCTTATGCACTAGCCCGGAACCCCGTCCTGTACCCCAAACCCCTCATCCCAGGCCCTGTCCTGCATCCCAACTGCCTGCTCCAGCCGAGTGAAAATGAGTGAGCGAGCAAGGATGGGGGAGAGCGGACAACAGAGGAAGGGAGGATAGAGTGAGTGTGGGATGGGGCCTTGGAAAAGGCGCAGGGAAGGGGTGTTTAGTTTTCTGTGATTAGAAAGTTGGCAACCTTAACCCTTGGTCCTCCGTGTCCTAGGCTGCTATTCTACTTTCCTTTGCTTTTGGCATATAGATTTGTATTTAGTTTTGTGCTATTAGCATCCTAGATTTCTCTCTGTGCACTTCATCTCAGAGTTTGGTGATCCTTTATTTTTTTTTGTTGGTGTGAGTGGGAGAACATGTATTGGGGCCAGTGCAAATGTGATGTTGGCCATTTGGGAACTATGCTGTTCTAACAGCTCTGGGAATAGTAAATGCAAGTGTCTGACACTTCTTAATGTTAAGCCTGAAAAGATGTCTTCGTGCAATAATCCAAACATTTTTTGTTTCAACAGCAGTTCAAATGCTTCGCCTTCAGAAGGTGCTCCAAAAGCAGGAAGTTACGGGTTTACCCCTCACTCACTTCCCAAGTTCCAGCATCCTTCTCATGAACTTCTAAAGGAAAATGGCTTTACACAACAAGTGTACCACAAATATCGTCGAAGGTGCCTAGTTGGTAAGATGCCAAACACGTTCTCTGAAATTTTACCTGGCAATAATCAGATATTATATAATGCTATTTTTCCACCTCTATTTTTTCTTTGCCTGCTTTTTATATAATAAACCACGTATTCTTAAGGAAAATGTCTACATGGTGCCCTCTTTAACTTTGTTTGGAAAGGCATTCCAAATTATCATTGATAGATTTTTGTGAGCATGTTTATTTTCAGTATAACTTTAATCTCATAAGCATCTATGTGTTGTAAAAGAAAGTAATTTGGGACAATTTATATACGATTGGTTGGTTTTCTTTTAAATTCAGTGGCAGTATGGGGAGGAAAACATTTATATATTTTACATCTGTTCTTTGCTTCGAGTTTGCTTTTTTTTTAAGTTACAATATCAGCTTACCAGGTATTATCTAACTGATTTAGGTGAATTTAGAAATTTCATTAAGTTGACTTAACTAGAATTGTTTTGAACTTCTTTTTGAGGAGAGTTTAAATTTACACCATCTGAGCTTTTATTCTATATTCAACTAATATAAAAGTTTTTTTTCCCCCCAACAGTTTATATTTGAGATGATGTAATTAAAATTAGTTGTTTTGTCATTGATTTGTATTTTTTTTTCTCCAGAGAGAAAACGGTTGGGAATTGGCCAATCCCAGGAAATGAATACTCTGTTTCGTTTCTGGTCCTTTTTTCTCAGAGATCACTTTAACAAGAAAATGTATGAGGAATTCAGGCAGCTTGCTCTAGATGATGCAAAAGAACACTACAGGTATTACATTAATTCTGTAAGTTATGATTAATTTGGGTTTCTTTCTACCTTTTATTTTGAGAAGTGGGGTCCATGTGTTCAGAATAACTTTAAAGAACTTTTTATAGTATCAATTTGAATCTTTGTAGTGTTTTCAAAATTAGTCTTTGCAAGTTTCTCTAATAACAAATGCTGTTTTAGCAAATTAGAAAAGTGTAAACAATCAAATAGTAATACTGCTGTAGATAACATTAGACATGCCATGATGCCAAATCGCCAATTATTGATCATTAGACTCCATGAAACTCAAAATAAATTTTATTCAAATTTAGGTATTGTGTGAATTGTAAACCACTGTAATTATTTAACCTCTTGGTTAACTGGTGAAAATGTATTTCTTCTTCTTCAGGAATACTGTTAACATAATAAAGAAAATTGGCAATGTATGGTTTTAATACCTTTGTTTCCTCCCAGTTCTGAGCTGTCTGTGTGCTGGTGTGATCACCCCATTATAAATTAGAGTACTCTGTATCAGTGTATCTGGGAATGAAACTGCAGATGCTGAGGAAACTGCAGTTGTTCCAGAACACAGCAGCCTGTCTACTGAGCAGTACAAGCTGACAAGAACACATCCATCTGGTGTATTGGTCACTTCATTGACTGCTCATCAGTTAGTCAGGTTTTAAGGTTCGGGCTTTAAATTACCAAGGACTGGTGCATGTGCTCTCTTCCTCCCTCTGCCCCTGACATAGCTGCAAGGATGATGGAACTCTCCACACTCTCCCTTTTAAAGGATCTAAAATGGCTATAAACCCTCAAGACAAAATGCAAAACCCATCTCTTTGTCCTTTCCCATAATAAAGATGATAGAAGAAGAGAAACGCATTCCTCCTATCGTGGAAATGGAGAGAGAAGAGAGAGAGGGTATGACAAAAGACTATCGATTTGGTTTTCAGATACTTTGATATTTAGGACAGCTTAGTGAGTTAGTGGTGTTTATACTTACAGGATGTTTTGGCTCTGCAGGTAATGCACAATTGCATAATAATAGTTTTTGTGGTATAAACAGTTTCTTGGCTCATTCTTTCCATGTAGCTTAACTATCAAAATCTCTTTTTTTCCGTTTGTTCAAACAGTGGTCTTCATATTTTTTGCAGTGCTTAGAATTGGTATAATACTGAAATGTAGGATCTGATCACGCTAGTTGTGATTTATCTGTGAAAGATTTTTTCCCCTGTGCCTGGTAGCGCTTCATCCAAATCCTTTAATGTAGTATATAATACTACTTCATATTTGTAATTGGAAAGTATTACTTCAGCATAATCCTCACAATAAGGTAGGTAGAGTAAGTATTACCCATTTTACTGACTATGAGGAATATGAGGTAGAGCTACTTCTGCTGCTTAGATTAATAGATTTTTAGGACCAGAGGAAACCATTTGGATCATCTAATCTGACCTCCAGCATAACATGGATTTAGAATTTCACCAAGTGACTTCTGGATCTGTTTCATAATGTCTGCTTAAGGTAGACTGTATTTTTTTTAAAAAGATACAATTTAGTCAAGTTATACCAGAGAAATATTTTGAGTTTAGATAGATATCTCTGGATTTGGGAGAAGTGAAGATGTACAAAACATCAGTTCATTGGTTTCAAGGAACTTGTTTGACATGCTGTCTTAATTTTTTAGACGGTAAGCAAGAAGGCAAAGACTATTTGTCTTATATCAGTGACAAGCATATTGTTGGAGTTTAATAAATGATTAAATCATGTTTCAAGGGGGAGTGCCATGGCAGGTTTGAGTGTAAAATCTTGTTGAGAATGTCTCCAAGTAATGAAGAAGTAAAGAAAACTCTGAAGTCCTTGCTTAGCACCTACAGAGTCCATATGTTTGACATCTCCAGAAGCTTAAGGATTCAAGTGACTGACATATTAGGGGCAGAGATTATGCCACAAAGCGGTTGGTTCACAGTGGAGGAGAATGTGTAGAGAATGAAGTCAACCAGCTTGTGGCATCTTTAAAGTATTCTGGACGTTTCCTCACTGCAAAGTTAAAAATACCAATTCATAGGAAAACAAAGCATCTATGTGTCTTCCTTTTGGATGCACACGTAATTTGTTGTGGGAACTGACTGACCATCTGAGACCCATTGTCAGTAATCTGCTTTTACAAAAGCTCTTCTTTTATTTCACTCCTTGAATATTTACAACACTGAGAAAAATTTAGAAGTAAGTAAAATTGGGTGAAGGGAAGGAAGGGATCAGATGGGTATGAAAGAAATTTAAACCATGGTATTTAATTTTTACTCAAGTGTAAAGGGGATGGACAGAACTCCAATAACATTTACATCCCTTGTGGAAAGTAATATGCATTTAGACGATTTCCTTAAATCATTATTCTCTGCTTGCAGGTATGGATTGGAATGCTTGTTTAGATTTTACAGCTATGGTTTGGAAAAAAAATTCAGACAAGAGATCTTCAAGGATTTCCAAGAAGAAACAAAAAAAGACTATGAATCTGGTAATTTTCATTTCTTAAGGCTCTCTAAAGATAGTGGGAATTGTGAGAAATTACCTATTTACAGTTAGGTACTTAATACTACTTTTTTATAACTTGTAAAACTGACAATGATCTTTTCTGCCATAGGTCAGCTTTATGGATTAGAAAAGTTTTGGGCTTATCTGAAATACTCTCAATCCAAAACTCTACCCATTGACCCCAAACTGCAAGAATACCTTTGTAACTTTAAGAGACTGGAGGACTTCAGAGTTGATGTAAGTTTGCAAGCTCTGTTAAGAAAGCATTCAGTGTACTATTACTAAAGGAACACTATCAGGTTAATGTAGGTTTTGTAAAACCAAGATTCTACAAATCCTAAAAACTGATATGTTTTCATAATTTTTTTTACATTTAAATAAAATCAATTTGTTTAGATTTGTTAATTTGTAATGTTTACAGCATGGTACAAGAAGCCAAATGTGAAACTAAACAAAATTGAAACTAGATTAATCCATTTTTACTGTCTAGGATGAGTGAAATGTGAATGCTAAATAGAACTAATGGGAAAAAATGATTTAGAAAATGTTCAATTTAATAAACTTAAGCTAATAAGGACATTTTTTGTTTTTAATTACCTGACTTATGTACCTGTAATTAGTGCTCTTAGTATAGGTAATCTCTCAACAGCTAGTTATATGACTGTAGTAAGTCAGTAACGTCTGGTGAGTAGTTGTCACTGAATGGCACTGATAGCCATCACACGTAGTGTTTACTGATTTTAATTGCTGTTTCTAAGTCTGTCTCCTGGTATAAAGAAATACTGCTTTTTTATGTAAAAATAATTTTCCATAAATGGCTAGTCATTAAGACTGTGATGTTGGGTAGCCAATTAATGTTCCTGTAGGTGCTGTATGCTGCTAGCTCAATGACTTGGGGGTAGGTGATGGTGCTCAGTGCACAGGGTTGGGGACCTTATGTACCAGAGGAGCCTTAGCGTGGGACAGTTTTGTTTAATTCATGTTTCTCTTAACTGTTACCACATTTTTTGATGAGCTATTCTTTTTATGCTTGACTTTTTTTTTTTTTTTTTTTTTTTAATGCCAGGACTGAGTCAAATACCTATCTTGAAATTCAGTTAAACTATATAATCTTTGGGGGCATGGACATTGTCTATAAAGAACCTAGAACACTACTGAGTTTGTAAATGTTAAAGATTTAGCACCAAGTTTTAGTGGGTTAAACATGTCACTCTAGTTGGAACTTCCACTGTGAAAGTAAAAGTAGTAATATCCATACTTGTAGAAAAAATACTGAACTGGTTAAATTAATGTTTTCAGCCTCCTCTTAGTGAAATATCTGGGAGAAAAAGACCTTCAGCTTCAATAGGTGAGGAGAGTGGTTGTCATAGACATCAGCCTACATCCTCTTCTAAGACTCTAATTGCTGCTGAAACCACAGTTGACAATCAGTTTCAGATCCCAGTATACTTTCATGATGGGAATACCGCACAGGAATCAGTTGACAAGTTAAGCAAGAACAACGCTGCTACAAAATCAACAGAAGATGACATATCTGAAAAATAGACTTAAGACAAGTTAGTGCTCTTGAGGTCAACTTTTACATCAATATTTTAGTTCAGAAATTTTCAGGGGGAACTGTTCTAATGCTTGATTAAAAACAGATGTATGGGAAGACAAAGGATTGCATTTTCTCTTTCACAAGAAAGTTTTAAAATGTTTCCCATGGCTGGGGTGGCTGCTTCTGAGATCATCAAAGGGTTTCTAGGAAAATGTCAATGGTTTCAGTATTGCTTTCTTTGAGCTATTGTTTACAAAAATGGCATTCCTGTACTATATGCAAAAAAATATTTTTGGGGATGCCTTACATTTTAGCTCATACTTCTTAAAGAAGATACAATATATATCCATGTTGCTTACTGAGCTTTCTTCACCTAATTTCCCCATTATGAATTATTAATTGTACGTATCAAAGCCAAAAAGAGAGAGTATATTTTTTTAAATTACAGAAAGGATCTAAGTTTGTAGGCTCCTTCTTACATATATAATTATAAAAATATTTTCTTTTTGGAAAAAGTAAAAGCACATTTAAGGATGTGAAGCTGTACGGAACTGTGTGCGCTTCTGGATTCTATTTAATTATTTTGCTTTCAATTTTTTATTTCAGGATCTCCATAGTTAGTGTTTTATTAGGTGTGGAGTTTTCTGAGTGGACATCAACTCATTTAGTTTTAAGGAAGTGTTCAACACTTGTTTTTATATGATTGTGAGCAAAAGTAAAGTGGAAGGGGAAAGTAGGTATGTTGATTTATGTACTGTCCTCAATTCACTAAATATCTGCAGTTTTTGCAGGGTGATAAAATAACAAATAACATTCAAATAATTCTCAGTTTCATAGAGGTTCTTGTTTTTTTCATTTCTCTCTATTTCTGTGCTATGAGAGGTATAGCAGATTGATTTTTATTTTAATTCCAACTCAAATACTTACTTTTGAGACAAATTTAGAAATGAAAGCACTCATTCTAAATTCGTTTTTCTATTTTAGAATTTATGTGAATGAAGTTATAATTTAAAATTCTGCTAGGTAGAAGACTAAATGAGATTTCAACAAACCTGTCAAGACATTAAATATAAACAATTTAAATAAACATTCATTTCTAGTGTTGGGACACGAGTAAAATCACGAGTTTTATCACCTGTAATTACTTATTAACTTTATTTATTTTGATTTAGAAGATTTAGTATAACCGAGGAAATGACTTTTTTCTAAGGTAGGCTGGAAAATAGAAATGAGTTCATTTTACTATACTTGTTAACTGCCAAACAGCCTTCAGTTAACTTTTATAACTAAAAGTAATGTCTAACACTGATGCCTTAATACTGGGAGGTGTCCTAAACTACTCAATATCCAAAGAATGAGTTTTAAACTTGTAGTGGATTTCAGAAGTTGCTATAACTTCAAGTCCATTAAAATGTTTCAGTTATGTTACCTTGTGAATCTGAATAGAACAATTATGAACACACTCGCTTGTATATGAGTATATAGCAGTGGCCTTCCTAGTAGTTAGAGTAATTTCAATACAAAATTCAGCCTTTTAGAAGTAACATATTTTAAAAGGAAAATAGGAACTAACATAATAGGAATTGATACAAATGAACATTTTAAAAAGCATCTTTTCAACACATTAGTCATATATCTCAGACTTGTGTTTGATCCATGCCTCTTCCTATCCATGAAAATGATGCAAATGTAAATTTGGATTGAAACTGTATATACAAGTAATAGACTTTGAATATTTACTTTCACTTTTTCATTGAATGAAATGTGTGCATATTTAGCATTCAGTGTGTGTAATTTGTGGTATCTTTGCAAATTTTATAAAAATATTAAAAAAAACCCAATTGTGTTGCGTTTGTGATCTGTAAAGTTATATATGAAAACATTGTTTAAAGCTGAGATTGTAGACTTGTATGACTTTCCTTTTATAGGTGAGTGTGAAGGTATTTGTTATGGAATTTATTCTTGTTAAAATTAGAAAATGCTTGATTCTCCAATTCATAACCAATTTTCTGCAATTTTTATAGAATCATTTTCATATAATCCAGTTTTTGGTTTAAAACAGAGGCCAGGGTAGCATGCTAAACATGGCCCTAAGCAGAAGACCGTAATCTTTGATATGGATTAGATTCTTCTTTTCCCCTAAAAAAAAAACAAAAAACCCAACTCCCTCCTGCAGCCATCTGTAACTGCAGTGCCATGTCTCTCCCCATAACTCCTTCTGAATATTCAGGATCTTATTATTGTACACAGTACAGTATGTACACGGTCATCAGTACTGGATAAACTAAGAATTATTTCCAATTTTGGGTATTAAGTGTATTGCATATATATTAGTGGAATTCCATGATTTAAAGGTATTTTTTTCCTAGAGAACTGGAGGAAATGTGTGAATGGTATGAAAGCACTATTGCAGAAGTAGATATGTAAGTAGCTTTTTGTAAGTGGCAAGCACCACAACATGACCTTTTGATAATCAGTAATGTGTACACCTACTTCTCTTGAGGTGGAAGATGTAGCTTACCGTTTTCAACACAAGATTGACTGACTGTGTAACTTGTAGTACAGTATGTTTATAAAATTCCTAAAAATGTAGGAATCCAAATAGTTAAATTGTTTAAACAAATGTGCTTTGTGTTTTTACAAATCCCCTTTATAAATAATCTTACAATTGAGTATACATACCTGGGATCTGCCATCCCTTGAATTTCTGATCTTTCCAGCTCTTGGAATATTGTGAGTTGAATGAATTATCTGTAATTGATGAAAAGCTTCAAACTCTGCCTCTTCATTTGAAAGAAAAGTTTCTCAAATGAATTCAACAGCAATCTGCCTTTCAGCTAGATGTTCTCTTTTGGCTCATGCTGCTGCTTGGGGCTTAATGGTGTAATTAAGATAGCCTAAAATGTCTAGTTTAGCTCAATTTGCAACACTGCTTTTCAAAGAACTATTCCTGCTTGATTCTGTGCACTGAGTGGAAGCCTTTGAAGTTGTTGCAGCTCTGATGTAGAAGATCAATAACTTTTAAAAACCCAGTTTACTATTCAATATTTATATGGTGACATAAGTTTATCTAGTGCTGTATAGAACTAATTCACAGTCACTGCCCAAAGGCCTTTCATTTATATTAGACAAGTGCAGGAAATGATATCAGACAGGGATAAGAAAGAGAATAAATAAGAAAAAGAAAACGGGGGGGGAGGGGGGAAGGTATTCATATCTGAAATTTCTTTTAAAAAATTTTGTGTGAATATGGCAATGATAAAATAGATGTGTAAAATCAGGCAAAGGGGATTAGGTTTTAAAGGGAGGATTTTAAAGTAGAGACAGATACCTTTTGTAAGTGACTCTAAAAACATGAGCTCCCAGTGTGATTCTGTGGCTAACGCACGACTCTTGGATGCATCAACTGGAATCTTGAGTAGAAGTACCTACAATACCTCTGTATTTGGCACTGGTGCTACGGAATACTGTATCCAATTCTGATGTTTACAATTCAAGAAGGATGTTGGTAAATTGGAGTGGATTCAGAGAGAAAAGTCATGAAAATGATTAAAGGATTAAAAAACATCCCTTAGGGCTTGTCTACATTACCCGCAGGCTCGACGGGCAGCTATCAATCCAGTGGGGGTTGATTTATCACATCTAATCTGAGCACTCCTGTCAACACCGATATTCCACCGGAGTGAGAGGTACAGGCACAGTTGATGGGGGAGCGTCAGCTGTTGATTTACCGCAGTGAAGACACTAGATCTAAGTACATCGATTTCAGCAACATTATTCAAGTAGCTGAAGTTGCGTAACTTAGATTGATTTCCTCCCCTCCTCCCTCCAGTGTAGTCCAGGCCTTAGTGATAGATTCAAAGAGTTCAATCTGTTTATCTTACAGAAAGGTTAAGATGTGACTTGATACAGTCTAAGTACCTACATCAGAGGTAAATATTTAATGAGCTCTTCAGTCTAGCAAAGAACAGTGTAATGTTCCAGTGTGGCTGGAAGTTGAAGCTAGATACATTCAGACTGTGGAAGTAAGGTGTAAATTATTAATAGTGAGAGTAACTACTGGAACAGTTTACCAAGAATTGTGATAAATTCTCCATCACTGCCACTTTTTAAATCAAGATTGGCTGTTTTTCTAAAAGATGCTCTAGGACTGATATTGGGGAAGTTCTATAGCCTGTGTTATACAGGTCGGATTAGTTCATCACAATGATCCTTTCTGTCCTAGGACTCTGAAGAGGAAAAGGAGATTATTCCAGTCAAAAGGCAGTTTGAAAAGAGCACCAGGATCCAAATGGGAGGGGATAAAGGAAAATGAGGATGAGGAATGTAAACTTTATGCAGAAAAAATGAAAAAATGAAGGGTTTTGAGGAAAGGGGGAAAATTAGAACTTTTAGCATATTGTAAAATTGTAGATACATTTGTTTTTCCTTTTGTTGTTACTTGGCTTACTTTGAGCTGCAGCAGTTTCAAAGATCCCATTCCCTGCATAGGGAGCAGAACAGAGCAGCAATGGCATGTTGAATAGAATGAGTTGGATAAGCAGTTAAAATGCGAGCAGTCTATAATCAAATAATGGATGCATGAAGTGTACAAGGGCTATTAACTAAATGGTGGTTGAATTAATTCAAATGTATACTCTTGGCCTGAATTCACAGCTGGAGAAAAGAAAACTTTATTGAAGTCATTTAGTCCAGCAGTGAATTTGGCCCACCATGGAGAAACTCATTCTGAAATTTGTTAGAAATATAAAAAACTCATAAAAAATCAGCTCATTCAGTGCCTGCATGAATATTGTTCAGAAGGCCTGTAAAACGTTTTGGGATGGGAAAGAGACAGTAGCATTGCTACCTGATAAACAAAGGAGACTAATGTTCTGCACATAGTGAGAGCAAAGAGTAAATCTGCAAATCAAGCCTCAAGTGTAGTCTTTAAATCTTAATTTTCCCACGTGCCTTGAATCAGAAATTTTCAGCTGCAGTGCCTGTTCGGTCCCCACACACCCTGGCTATCCTCAGGCCCCATACGAAGGGCATCAAGGGCTATGACATGTGAACCATTCCCAGTTCTTTTTCAACCATCTATGCCTTAGAGCATTCTGTAGTTCTCACTTGCTTTGCTATCTGTCTTGGTTTATTTAATCTTTATTTTAATCTCTAGTGGTTCTAACAGACTAGCTTAACAGTTTTATTTTTAATAGGTTTAGTTTAGTTAAAGGGGGCAAAAGTTTTGGGAGCTTTACCTTCCCTCTTTCCAGGGGAACTGTCCTTTACTGAAGACCTTTTTTTCCTTGGGGTATGCCTAAATTCCCAGGATTTAATTATTGAGCCTTTGCAGCTCCTCAGTCACATGGTAGCATCTGTCTTCAACATGCTACATGCCCACTTGCACTTCTGCTGTTTCCAGGCTTGGGTCAGGACATTTATACCCCAACAGAGTTTGAAAGTTGCTCTTCATTCTTCAGCATGTGCTAGTCCTTCTAGGACCGTGAGCGCCCCTACAGGACCATACTCTTGAGGGCAAATGGTCTGCCCACAATCTACTCTCCATATCAACCTGCTGATGCTCATGGCAATCAGATATGCTTGCTTCTAGATTTATTATAGGGCTATCTAACCTGTTTCCAAATGTCAAGTAACTCACCCCAACCTGGGATTGGAACTTAATTGTCACCTCTCTGATGAAACGTCCTTTTGAAACTCTGGCTGTCTTCTTTTACACCTGTCCCTGAAAACAACTTTTTTTGTGGCTGTATCGTCTCTGGTTGGAGAGTTGGTAAGTTAAGTACTTTGGCTAACCACCACTCTCTATGCTCTTTTCTTTAAAGACAAGGTATCCCTTTGCCCACATCCTGGGTTCTTACCTAACATCACATCAGATTTTCATATCAGACTATTCATCTTCTGGTTTTTCACCCTAAACCACCTCAGTCTAAGGGAGACCACCCAGAACCTTTACACCTTGGATATTTGGAGGGCTTTAGCTTCCTGTTTGGACAGGACTAGAGCTATTTGATTTTTTTTTCCCCATTATGGACATGGTTAAAGTTACACCGGTGTCCACAGAGTCTAAACGGGTTTCCAGTTGTATTCTGTCCTGCTACAAAGTTGCTAGTGTCCTACAGCCTACAAGCGAAAACTTTTACTACTCTTTCTGTAATTGTTCTTCATGATGTATTGCATGTGTCTGTTCCAATGTAGGTGTGTGTGCATCCTGAGCACAGCTGGTGGAATTTTTCCCTGAGTGGCATCTGTCAGGTCAGCTGTGCCCTCTGGTGCCACATGCTCATAGAGCTGGTACAAACAGCCTTGCCAACCCTGTGCCCCCTCAGTTTCTTCTTACCATCTGACTCCGATAAGAGGGGAAGGAGGGTGGGTTTTGGCATGAACATGTGCAACACCTCTCAAAAAATAGTTACAGAAAGGTTAGTTACTGGTTCTTCTTTGAATGCTTGCACACATCTATTCCAGTATAGCTGACTCTCAAACAAGAAGTGGACACAGAGTTCAGGATCAAGCTGATTGGAAGACTGTGGGGCCGAAGTTGTCATTCTCTCTAGCTTGCTGCGTGATGGCATAGTACATTAAGAACATGTGCACCGAACACCAGGTTGCTGCCCTGCAGATGTTCTGAATGGGACTTGCACTAAGAAAGCAGACGAGGAGGCCTGTGATCTTGTAGAATGAGCTGACAGGTTTGCCTGCCAGCTTGTAGCATGCATGAATTCATTATGTAATCCGGGATGAGATTCGCTGGGTGGAGATGGGAAGGCTTTTCATCATCTCTGCTATTGCTGTGAACAGCTGGGTTGATCTCCAAAATGGCTTGGTTATTTTTATATAAATGCCAAGGCTCATCTGACATCAAGAAGTGTAGATGTAGCTCCTCCCTATTTGTACATGGCTTTGGGAAGAACACAGGTAGATTGCTTAACTACAGCGGAATTGCAAAACCACTTTTGGGAGGAATTCCGTGTGCGGGCACAGATGGACTTTCTCCTTAAAGAAGATTGTATATGGGGGGCTCCAATGTGAGGGCACAGAGCTCCAAAACCCTTCTGCGATTATACCAAGACAGACACTTTCCAGGAGAGGTGCATCAACGAGCACATTGCCAGCAGCTCCCACAGGGAACTCATAAGCTGTGACAAGATGAAGTTTAGGTCCCAGGGAGGAACAGGCTCTCTTATGCAGGGGGAATAACCTTTCCAGGCTGACCATTTCATGTAAAAAGACAGACCGGTTGTCGACCCAGGGATGGAACGCCGATATTGCTAGGTGGACTTTGGCTGAAGAAGTCTGTTTGACTGAAACAGATCCTGTTTCAGATGCAAAAGATACTCCAGCATGAGTTGCAATGAGGATTGCGTGGGCGGAACTCCACATTGGGAGGACCAGAGGGGGAATCACTTCCATTTTGCAAGGTAAGTGGTCCTGGTGGAGGGTTTTCTACTGCCTAGCAGAACTCTTATGGGCTTGCTCCTCAGGATTCAGCCATGGAGTTTGTAGGCCATCAGATTGAGAGTTGAGGTTTGGGTGGAGCAGCTGCCCATGGTCTCGGGAGGTCAAGTCTGGGTGGAGCAGAAACAGGAGTGGGGTAAGGAGAGGCCTTACAGGGTTGTGAACCAATGCTGCCTGGGCCATATCCAATCCTGCTTGATCTTCATCAGAACCTTGTGTATCATTGGGATAGGAGGAAAAGTGTAATACAGGTAATCTACTCCTGGGCTGTGACCTTGCAGGGAACAGAACGGGTGGAAAATTGATATGTGAAAGTATGTATCCTTTAAATCAGGGGTCTCAAACTCAAATGACCACGAGGGCCGCATGAGGACTAGTGCACTGGCTCGAGGGCCGCACCACTGACACACACACACCCTCGCTGCCCCGGCTGTGCCCCCACTCCACCCCTTCCAAGAGGACTAGTGCACTGGCCCGAGGGCCGCACCACTGACACACACCCTGCCCTTGCTGCCCCGGCTCCACCCCCACTCCACCCCTTCCAAGAAGTCCCACCCCTGCCCCACCTCCTCCTCTGAGCACGCAGCTCCCCATTCCCTCCTGGAAAGCGCTAGGCACCACCAACAGCTGTTTGGCAAACAAAGCAAGAGCAATCTAGGAAGTCCAGAGCTAGAAACACGCGCGGCCCAGCCAGGCAGCAGAGAAGCCTCCACTTCTGGCCCCTCCGTCCTGCAAACTGCTATGGGAGGACCGGGGGGGCAGGAAGCTTGGCGGGCCGCAGGGAAGGGCTTTGCGGGCCGCATGTGGCCCCTGGGCCGCATGTTTGAGACCCCTGCTTTAAATCAAGGGTGGTATATACCAAGCGCCTGGATCCAGAGAGGAAATGATGAAAGCCAGGGAGACCCATCCAGAACTTGGTTTGAGATAGTGATTGAGATAATGCAGATGTAGGATAGGTCTGAGACCACTCTTTCAGGATTAGCAAATAATGGGAATATAATTTCTTTCCTCTTAAGTGACACAGAACCTCTTCTATGGCTCCAACCCAAAGAAGGAATTGGACTTCTTATTCCAACAGTTGCTTGTAAGAAGGGTCCCTGAAGAGGAATGGGGTCAAAGGGGGAGGTAGAAAGAACCTGGAAAGTTCATCACACTTCTGTTATGCTGAGTACCCAACAGTCTGAAATAATGCAAGTCCAGGCACTGAGAAGTGGGACTGGCACTTTGAAAACAGAGGATCCAATATTGCGGGGATTGAAATGTGATGTGCTGCAGGCAGTGCAGGGCTTGAAGCCGGTGACTGAGGCATGCCCCAGCACCAGGAGTGGATGAACCTCTTTCTAACTAAGCACAAAGGAGTCTGACAACTATGTAACTTTTTTTAAAAAACAGACTATCACTGCTTTAACTACTATATACACTGGAAAAGAAGAAAAATAACAGAAAAACCACTTGGAAATTTGCCTGAAGCAACAAGAGTTGTTCCAGCAATTATTGGACAGTAAGAAGGAACCTGAGGGGATACAGGGTCAGCAAGGCCCTTTATATGGGTGATCTGAGTGCATGGCATAAGAGGGCCCTGGAGCAGATTCAGTGGATACTATTAGGGAAAAAAATTCTGGCAATTGTGCTTGGGGCATACACACATTTCCATTAGAATTGACATGTGCAAGCACTCAAAAGAATTATAGCTCATTCCGCAAGATATGTCCATTTCTTTTGCCCCATTGAATGGCATCCCTCTTGCAAAAATCTGCCACAAATTTCCATCCACATGTTCAAGGCACTATGCTGTGGAGTGGCTGCTGCATCTAGGCCTGCTATTCTTCAGTCAGTTTCAGATTATATTCAACTTTCTCTTCTCCCTGAATGACATAATGGCACCCATGGTGCACCATATTGTCACAAGAGGTAGGAAACTCGCTTCACAAAATGGTCTGCAGGCTCTTTAATTACAGTAGGCTAAATAGCTGAGTTGTTTCCAAGATGTCAATTTTTCCTTTGTTTCCCACTTGTTGTATGCCTGAAGGGGTTTGTTAGTTGTTCAAGGAAAGACGTATTAAAAACACTTCAAGAGCTATGAATTTGACACCTTTTAAGAAGTTTCCAATGTTAATCACTTCGAATAGAGTGAACTTAATTGTTCTTACACCTGTATTAAATCTACAGAAGTACATGGAGTTGTACTAATGCACCAGGGCACTGTCCTCTGATGGTAGTATAGGATTAGAATTCTGTATTGAAAAATATAAAATACTAAGTTTTGCCTTCAGGAATTGGGTATTTTTCTGCTTTTGTGGGATTATGTAGTCTTGGGGATTCAGAGATTGGTTACCACTTTTAGCTTGTAAATTTTGAAACGTTTCTCCTGTTGATTCACCATGTATTACAGTGTGAACTCTTCCAACCTTAAAAACTGAATTGAATCTAGTTTGCTATATATATAAAGGTACAAATTTTAGTATCTGTACATATGTAGTGTAATGCAACTGGAAAAAACAAAACTACATGAATGTGTATGTATGCAACATGTTAAATAGCAAGAGATGCAGCTGTACTGTATACAAGACAGACTAGCTGGAACAGTTTTTACCACTGTGCAGGGTTAGACAACGCTGACAGCATCCACTCCTGGAGCCAAATCTCCAGAAGCACTGGTGCAAGAAATCACAGGGTTTTTTACATGATGGGGTAAAGGGCTCTATGGGGGTGTGATTTGTAGTCTGCTAACAGACTGTGCACTAGGTGGTCTGATAACATTAAACATTAGTTACACAGAGTCTATAGTATATGGACCAATTAATATTCAGCATGTAGGTGCTCTAAGAATCACATCCTTGTAGAGTAAATCACCTACATAGAGAATGTAAACAGGAAAGAACTTGCAACTATGATACAGGAGGTCTGCCTACATCAAGGTGGCTACAGTAGAGGTTACATGGTATGGGTAATTTGGCTTGATTTGTTAGTATTTGAAAAATGAAATGCTGTAAGTGAAAAGTACAAACCATTCTATTATCCTAATATACACCACCAACATAACTTGTCAGGTGAAATTTTTTTGCATGACAAACTGTACAAGCATTGCCAGTGTTCAAAAAAATAAAAAACTTGAGGTATGTCAGAGGAAGGTCTTCTCCTAGCATTGGGTTATACAATTTAAATCCACCCACTCCTGTTCCTTTCTGTAAGTTAATTAAAATGTTCTGGTGGATCTCATTCATGTAAGGTAACACAAAGGAACAGACTCTGAAAGGTCTGAATTTTAGACCACTATTTTTGATGTTTAGTGCCAAAAGCAATGATTCAAGGACTTTCCTCTATAATGTAAACATGGATTTATTAACTAAGGTCAGGGATGCAGTTTTTAATAGGACATTTATTGAATAGCCCTAATGTATCTTATGACAAGTCTAGAGCTTTAGTCAAGTTAGAGAGAAAAATCAAAGAGCCAAGGAAGTGATTATAATACAACTGGTGCTTAATAGCCACTAACTAAAAAAAAAAAAAAAAGTCCTGCAGTTGTCTGTGTGAAACTACTAACTTTTGAAGTTTGTTTGTATTAAGGCCTGTGATCATGTGAGTTTAAGGAAGAGTTTTTAGGAGCAGAATTCAATTTAAGGGGTTCATGAATGTTATATCTATGTCTGAGGGATATATTCTCTTACTTCTACAGTAATAAAGTATGATGTTGGAATTGCCACACTACTCTTACTTGCCTTTTAGACAAATTGACTGGACTATAACAGGAGGCTTCTGCAAATGATCTGTAGCTTAGTTAGCATCTGCACTCAAGGTGTGGGTCTGGACCATGCTTGTGCTGGCAATGAGCTCCTTTTAACACACTTCTATATTAGACAGACAGAATCTTTAACAGCATCTTGTTTTGTAACTGTTCTTGTCTTAGAGTGCTATAGCAAGTAGTTAAAATAACATTTAACTGAAATCAGAGGCCTTATCTACAACACAAATTGCTCATTTCTTTCACACAGGCTGTATAATTATACAGTGGGAAAAAGTTGTAACCATGGCTTAGAAATGGAAGGCTGTGATTTTTTTCTTAAGTAGTATTACATAAAAATGGCAAGTGATTAAACTTTAAAATACTCATGCTATAAGGGTTGACGTGAGTTGTCCTATAATTTTGGACAAAGGGACCCTGCTGGTATAGAACGTTCTGGTAGACACAGCCATGTACGTAGTATGTTGAAAGAATAGATTAAGAAATGTCAGTGTTCAAACTGATAGCTGAAATGACTGAACTAACAGTCTAGTCTGTTAGCTTAGTGTGTATTACACCAATTCCCTGGAATGCTTCATTGTGTGTGTCAATTAGTTTATATTCTTGAATGATAATGTATTATAGTTCACACATTTAGGATTCCTCATAAATGAGGGTGTACTAGAAAAAAGAACAAGATGTAGTTTGTCAATGGCAGTGCAAAACTATTTAATGCCCTAGGTTTTTTCCCCCTTATTCTACATGCATGTGGCAATCCTGGGCATTATAGTCCCATGTACTAATAGCTTACATAAAATGACAGCACAGTTGGTATTGTACATGCTTTATTAAAATGGTACTTGTATTTACAGTTTCTGCAGAAACAATCCCTCCCAAGTCTTGCAGTCAGACACCCACCCAGAGAGAGAGATGCACACACCCCCCTCACTCATGTTGTGAAGGCTAGGCTCCCCAAAATTAGGCAGCTCCTGGGGGTAGGGGGTCATGGTGGGGTGGTTTAATTATTTAAAAAAAAGCATGAGGGAATGCATTTGGCCATCACAATGCTAATTAAGTTTATGGATATTAACTTATGGCAGTAACACTGAGTAGTCCTTTTCCATTCTATATACAGAATGACATCAAGGTTTACTAGGCAACAGAACATTCTAACTTCAGTCTCAATGGTGCTTATCGTGCCTTTGAAACCACATGTTGGGGGCTTTCCCTTAAAACAATTCAAGTCTACAAGTGAAATAAGGCACAATTAATATTGTTTGATTTAGGGTAAGGGTAAGAGGCAGGCTTCAGCTGATAGTTGTTGCAAAGAAATTAGTTTTGCCAGATCCTTTTGAGAGAAAGATCACTTGTATGTCCTTCAAAGCTGCAACAATGTCTCCAGAAAACTAAAGATTTTCTGCCAGGGCTACTACTGCCCACATACAGAGCAAATTTGGAAATTCACATTTTAACATCAGTTTCAGTGGCCCAGACTTCTGGTATTGATGTACATGAGTAAATCTTTTTAATACGGAAGGAGAAAACATGTGAAACAAAACTCAACCCTTTTTTCTTAAAAAACTTGCTTAGAGAGGTTAAGTATGGACTATGTGAAGGCATCATCTTACTGATACAAAGGAGTAGGGTTTTTTAACCTTTTGCATCCCTAGCCCCGCCTTATAAATTTAAGCCTTACCCCACATTACAAATAAACTGCAACAAAAATTTTGGCAGCACAAATAATGCCTAGTATTCAAATCTTCATTGTGTATTGTTTTCTTTGTACAAAACCTGTTGAATGTTTTTTTGCAGCACATGAACTGTACCCAAAGATGCAGGACATTGTGATGGGGCGGGGGGGAGAGGGATAAGAGGTTGCAGTTCTGAAGGCCCCGACTTTGGTTTTTACAAAGTTCAATCCTGTTTAGTGTGATCCTTGATATCCTCCTCATCTGTATATTCTGATGGTTCTTCCCCTGGTTTTAGGAGTCTACCTACGTAGTCATATTTTTCTGGAAAAGACATTTATATATCACTTACAATCAAATGCAGCTACTTCCACTAACTCTCTTCTCTGTAACTAATGTGCATTACAGAGCAGCCCTTCTTGCCCTTCCCCCCCTCCACCCTTTCATGCTAAGGTTCTGATTCCCCATCATTGCAGTCAAAGGAATTTTAAGAACACAGGAAGCAAGATCAGACACTGAATTATCTTTGTAGGGATTTTGCACTTGTCTGTTCTTTGATCACTCTCTCTCCCTCCCCCCCCAACTGATCAATAGTTAGGGTGAAAATTCTATCCTTATACACTGTGCAACCCGTTGATTTTAGTGTGGTTTGAAAAAGTAGACTAAGCTTCTGTGCCTGATGAAAATAATGCAACTTGACACCAAATAGATCAGTACTACACCCAAATGAGAGATTAAATGGAATCTACACTGAACAGCTTATGACTATAAAGTGCCATATTCTATATTAGTCACTCCAATACCTGTTGTCAGTGGAGTGAAATGCTATACTTTCACACATCAAGTCTCAAACATGATATTTCCTATTTAGCTATTTATATAAACAAAAATATATATGTAGGCCCTATTAAAATTCCTTCTAAAACTAAAATTCATCAGAATTTTTTCCACGAAGATAAATATTGCCACAAGTTCTGTACAGTGTGCAAGAAACCTCTTAAAAAGCCCCCACCCATTCATCTGTAAGTGACAGATTCAGGAGTATAAGTAGACAATTACATTTTGCTAGATTAAGACGTTACCTTTAAATTGCATTTCCCATTCTCTAACACTTTCCATTTGTACAGCATTTAAGTCCGATAGGTCATCATATTCATCTCTGAGTGCATCTTTATCTAGACAGAAAGTTGCTAGTCCTCTGGAAGCGTCTCTGCCAGCAAATATTCCATAAGGACCTTCTGAAAACAGAAAACAAAATTGATATTTTAAGTTTATTTGTGATTGACCTCAACACTGAGTAAGCGGTGTATGGCATAAACCGCAGGGAAAACAAGACTCATCCCATATTTCTCGAGGAGTTGTTGGAAACAGCAGTGTTGTAACATTGAGAAGCCTTTAGTGGCACTGCATCTCCACAGTGGGCATCACTATGAAGCTGACAAGAAGCAAAGGCAGGAAAAAATATGTTTTACACAGGTATATGACAAGACCAAATCACAAGTCAAACTGTTGTCTTATGAGAGTGTCATTTCAGGTGCTTCTGTATTCTGAGGTTGAAGGCACAGGAGAAAAGAATAAGAAAAACTTTTCTATTAGGAAGTAATACATGCATACAAGAGAGACCATTTAAGTTTGACTTAGCCCTCTTACTTCAAGTCCTGCAACATCTTACAATGGAAATCCATTACAGACTTGCAACTTAAGTTCCCTGACGTTAGGTCACTGAACTCAAATGTGATACCAAGGGTGGAAGAACAGCTTTTTAAATGTAAACTGAGAACATGGTCCAACCATTTCACACAGTTCTTTGAAGAAATACTTTATGAACTAAACTCTGAGTATTCTTATAAAGTTGAACTTAACAATGAAATGGGAAATGAAGCAATTGCACTGATCTGATTCCAAGTTATTCTATAACAAAGTTCTGAATTGCAAGATGTACAAGGTAAATCAGATAACCATATAGTCATAACTTGAAGGCTAATCCAAGGTGGAGTCAGAGTCAAAGGAACAGCATATCCGTGTTTAAAGGGGCATACAAGTGTTTATTTTAAATAAGCACTTACCTATCTATATTAGTTTAGTTTTCGAATCCAGTTTACTTTATCATTTGTATTGTTTACTTTTTATTTCTCAGACAGAGCAATGAAAGTTGAGGGAAGTCCATTTTATTTTCAGGTTAGCCTTTCTCCGACATTTGGGTTTCAAACACTGCAGTAATGTCTTAATTTTTTTTCATTCACAGCTATTTATTCCCAGTCATGGAAGCTGATCTACGGACCTTATTTCTAAAAACAAATCTGTTTTAGACTAAAACTGAGTTGAGAACAATGTCATTTACTTTTCCAAAAACAGAAACAAGTTTTTCAGCTGCCAATTTAATCTTAGATTTTATAAATCTCTTGAAAACTGAAGTTGCCTGCCTCTGACCCTTTTATTATTTTTGTGGTGATTACCAGGCAAGCTAGTCTCCCTACCCATTTCAGAGTAACAGACCAATATTTATAAACATCTTGCCTCTACTTTTAATAGTTTATCCAACTATAACATAAGAGGAATGTTAGACAGGCAAACAGTTACCCAATCTGGAGTTTGACCGGAACAAAACATGGACATAACCTTCCCACCCCCACCCAATGCTAGTTGACACATTGCATGAATGCAGTTGAATCAGTTTCCAGCATAGCACTGCAGGTAATTACTGCTTAGTCCATTAGATGATTTAAGGAAACAAGCGTGCTAATAACACTTCCAAGAATCAAATAGAGGGTTACTATATGGAAAGCTGGTGTTACTCTGATGGATACAATTTCCTGTTGAGGTTGATAAATATCTTTCCAGAACTTCTCAACCCATTACACTTTAAATTCTGTTTTTGCCTTCATATCAATAATAAAAATCCATAAAGTTTACATACATAGAGAGGAAACCCAAATGTTGCATGATTATATATTAAAATTCACAAAAATGACCACAAATATAATTATACCAAAATTTTGGTGGCAATTCACTTAAAATTAGATAGCCAAAATCCTCAAGCATAATACCAGACTTAATGTAACCTTTGGGAATGGTTAGCTGTAGAAACTAAAAAACAGTTAACTACTTCAGTTTGCATCAACTCTCTAATGTGTAGGAAGCAAATAAACTACAAACCAAAATGTAAGTTAGTTATTCATTATATTTATTTTTCATGGAAGTTAACAGTGACATTACTTTGTATAGTAGAGATCTTTAGAGTACCACATAGCTAATCTAATAGTATATTGTTGTATGTAAAATACAAACATTTTTAAGTTGTATAAACCAGAATGGCCAGCTTCTCCCCTCCACTGAGGTTTCTATATGTGGGGGTAAGATGTTTTGTGGGTGATGTCTTAGCTCACTGCCACTCCCCCAAGTTGTTCACATCGTCCCAGGGTGTTTAGAACTGACTGAGAAGGGGAAGTTAGCTAACAATAGAACAGCAATATAGCAACCTGTGTGCATAGTAATATTTCTGCCTCAGAGAATGAGATCAATTAACCACCAATAGCAACAAACAAAATGTGGGGACTTTTTACAAAAGCGATTTTCTTTAACTTAAAAACAATTTTCAAAAACATACTAAATTTTTAATTTTTTTCAATTCTCAAGAAGTTCCATTTTACTAGGTAGGCAGGCTGGCCTCAGATACAGAGCCTTCTTCCTGCATAACAAAAAGACCTACCCTTCTCAACACCCATATCAAGAGAGGGACAGGATTATCTCTTGCTTTTGGGTCAGCCCCACCCGCTAAGCCCGCTGATGGTGATTAGTGTCTTCACTGCAGGTATGGATGCCCAGCCCCATTCCCCCCCAATGCTTTGCATCTCTGAAGCTGCTCCAGGGACATATGGTGTCCCGACACAGATTTCTTTTGCATTTTTCTGTCCTGAGGGCAGAGAAATATAATTCTGCACACAAGTTTTATTTAGAATAAACACTACATCAACAACACAAGTGTCAAAAGTCTCCTGTACAGACAGCTTCGAGACTTGGATGCCATCAGGCGGTGATGTTGAGGATAAAAATGCTGCACTGTCCTGCACCAGTGGAGGAGTGTGCCTCGGGGAAATCTGTGCTAATGCTTTAGTGACAAAAAATTGAATTTTTTTTTTCCCCACACCAGAAACATCTGCAAGGTACCAATAGCAGTAAAAGTCAGGTGATTTGGTTTTTAATCGATGGCAAGATAGTGGCAGAGCTGCCCAACTGGGCAAATTACTTCTCATCTCAGTTGCCCCATATTCAAAAAAGGTAATTATTTTCCCAATATGGGTAAGCATTATCACACACCTATTGATGAAAAATTAAATAGATGTGCTAAATATATTACTTGCTCAACCCTGAAGGTTTCAAGGGACAAGTTACCAAGCCAAAAACTCCCAGCACTGACACTTCAGGGAACATCTTTGTACTAAAATTACATAGCAATAAGGCCTGTCTTGATACACTTTTTTGTTTGTTTTCACCAAAAAAGTTAGTAGCAATTGGAAGTCTAACATAGTGAGTGCCAGGGAAAATGAGGTAGGATCAGACACTAACATAGGAAAAGAACAAGTTAAACATTACTTAGACAAGTTATATGTCTTTAAATCAAAATACATCCTAGAATACTCAAGGAGCTGACTGACTCAAAAAGAGCAAATATAGTGCCCATCTAAACAAAGGGGCAAAAGGACAACCTGGGGAATCATCAGTCAGCTTAACTTCAGTACCTGGGAAGATAATGGACCAAATAATTAATTTGAATTTGAAGACACCTAGAAGATAATAAAGATAATGTGAAAGTCAGCATGGATTTGTCAAGAACAAATCGTATCAAACCAACCTTACAGCTTTGTCAGGTTAATAAGCCGGGGGAGGGAAACTATTAAAAGGTGGTACATAACTGGTTGGAAAACTGTTCTCAGAGAGTAACCAGTGGTTTACAGTCAAGCTGGAAGGGCATATCAAGTGGGGGATCCTGCAGGGATCAGTTTGTGGTCTGGTTCTGTTCAATATTGGCATCAATTATTTAAATTTGCAGACAATACCAAGCTGGGAGGGGTTGCACGTGCTTTGGAGGATAGGATTAAAATTCAAAGTGATCTAGAAAAACTGGAGATATGGTCTGAAATCAACAGGATAAAATTCAGTAAGGACAAATGCAAAGTACTCCACTTAGGAAGGAACAATCAGTTGCACACATACAAAATGTGAAATGACTGCCTAGGAAGGAGTACTCCGGAAAGGGGCCTGGGGATCACAGTGGATCACAAGCTAATTTTGAGTCAACAGTTTATCACTCTTGTGAAAAAGCAAACAATTTTGGGATGTATTAGCAGGAATACTGCAACCAAGACACGACAAGTAATGACTCAGGCCTCAACTGGAGTAGTATGTCCAGTTCTGGGTGCCACATTTCAGAAAAGATGGACAAATTGGAGAAAGTTCAGAGAAGAGCAACAAAAATGATTCAATGTTTAGAAAACAATATGAGAGAAGACTGAAAAAATTGGGTTTGTTTAGTCTGGAGAAGAGAAGTCAGTTTTCAAGTATGTAAAAGGAGGTTACAAGAAGGAGGGAGAAAAATTGTTCTACTTAACCACTGTTGATAGGACAAGCAGCAATGAGTTTAAATTGCAGCAACGGTGTTTAGGTTGGACATCAGGAAAAACTTCCAGTTAAACACTGGAAAATAAATTGCCTAGGGAAGTTGTAGAATCTGCATCATTGGAGATTTTTAAGAGCTGGTTAAATAAATACCGGTCAGGGATTGTCTAAATACTTAGTCCTGCCATGACTGGACTAGATGACCTCTCAAGGTCCCTTCCAGTCCTATGATTCTAAATGCAACTTGAGAGACAGCCATGCTAATTAACATTAAGCCTGTATTATACAAATACTTAAATTCTGCAGGGCAACTGTATGCCAGTTCAACTTGCCACAGATGTCTTCTGCACTGAAGGACAATACCTCAATCTCTCAACATAGGGTTGACAGCAAATGGCTCAATGATACAGGTCTGCACTGATATCACTTGCTCAAAACACTAGCCTCAAGACTTCTGGGGGCGGGGGGAAATCAGCATGTACCAAACTTTTGTTTCACTAAGAGTGTCTGCACTTTCTGCCTTGAACCTATCATCCAGCAGGCATACAAACAAGGCCATAACTTCTCTAGATACGGGGCCTGGAAATCTACTTAGACATAGGTATTTCTGAAGTATTCTGAGCCATCTCACTTAGAAGCCTCAAAAACAATCTGCTTCCAATCAGTTTCAGGTAATATCTCCAGAACAAGGAGATACCCCAGATTATCTTCCAAAGTCTTTTCAGTCAAATCTAGGGAAATAATAGGAGCAAGATAAAGTATTCTGACAACATGTAAGTCAGGGGCAAACAGTACTAAGCATGATTCAGAGATTACACATTTGAAGGAAACAGTGGATAGGATGATACCCCTGCACAGATAAACAAACATTGACCCAACTCCTAAAAGCAATCCCGAAGCACCTAATCTGAAGAAAAGCAGAAACTCCTGCCTCAAGATAAATGTCAGTGGCTTGAAGCTCACTTCTGAAATAAAGGGGTTTTAATTTAGACCACCACCAGGACATGGTTCAGAGTGCTAAAGCATGTACTCGAACAGAATAAATTAGTCAGAATATACTCAGACTAGACTAAGGTCAGAAGGGACCATTATGATCATCTAGTCTGACATCCTGCACAATGCAGGCCACAGAATCTCACCCATCTACTCCTGTAATAAACCCCCAACCTGAGCCACTGAAGTACTTCAATTATAGTTTAAAGACTCCAAGGTGCAGAGAATTCTCCAGCAAGTGACCTGTGCCCCACACTGCAGAGGAAGGCAAAAAACCTCCAGGACCTCTGCCAATCTCCCCTGGAGGAAAATTCCTTCCCAACCCCAAATATGGCAATCAGCTGAACCCGGAGCATGTGGGCAAGACTCAGCAACCAGACACCCAGGAAAGGATTCTCTGTAGCAACTCCGATCCCATCCAACATCCCATCACAGGCCACCAGGCCCATCTACCCCAAATAGTCAAAGATAAAGAAATTGATAAATTTATGGAGAAGATAACATAATTTTATCAATCTTAATCTTGAATCCCGATAGGTCTTTTGCTCCCACTTCCCTTGGAAGGCTGTTCTAGAACTTCACTCCTCTAATTGTTAGAAACCTTAGTCTAATTTCAAGTCTAAACTTCCTGATGGACAGTTTATATTCATTTGTTCTTGTGTCTGAGCTTAAATAATTCCTCTCCCACCATAGTATTTATCCCTCTGATATTTATAGAAAGCAATCATATTTCCCCTCAGCCTTCTTTTGGTTAGCCTAAACAAGCCGAGCTCCTTGAGTGTCCTTTCACAAGACAGGTTTTCCATTCCTCGGATCATCCTAATAGCCCTTCTCTGAACCTGTTCCAGTTTGAATTCATCCTTCTTAAATGTGGGAGACCAGAGCTACACACAGTACCATCCAAATAAAACCTAACTTCGCAAATCCAGCAGAGAGAGCTAGAAATGGCCAAAATAGTGCAGTTTCAACAACGAAAAACTTTGCCAAAAAGGATCACAAAAGAAATACAGTGAAATGAAACAGGAAGAACATCTCTGCTCAGGCACACTTATTCAATGAGCCTGAGGCTAGGTCTACACTACTGCAGTAAGCTGACTTACACTATGCAACTCCAGCTATGTGAATAACGTAGCTGGAGTCAACATACCTTAGGTCAAGTTACCACAGGGTCTACACCGTGGGAAGTAGACAGGAGACTTACCTTACTCTTCTTGTTGGGTAGAGTACAGGGGTCAACTGGAGAGCGATCTTCTGTCGATTTGGCGGGTCTTCACTAGACCCACTAAATCGACCGCTGATGGATAGATCTCAGTGTCAATCCCAGCTGTAGTGTAGACCTGCTCTGAGAGTGAAGAAGTTCCAGCTTATGTCTAACTAGAAGCACAATACCCAAGAGCAGGAACCCAGTCAATACAATATATTTAGAGAAAGACAGATACAACCTTAACTGAGACAAACCAAAGCAGCGACCTTAACAGTTACAACTTTACTGTCTTTCCATAGCATTAAGATGAAAATTCAAGTGAAGCATGACTCCTGTTTTTATTATTCACAGAAGCACCACCCCAGACCTAACAAAACAAATGCTAAGAGAAGCCAGTCAACTCACTTCAAGTGTACTGATTTGACTGAGCATTAAAATAAAGTACACCACCAAGCTTTCACCATCTGCCTCCTCTGAGATATCATTAGGAGCTCCCACTTAAGTGAATTATTGTTTAAGCACAGGAAAAATACACTGCACCAACAATTAAGCCTGTTTCACAACTATGGTAAAATTGATTTATTCACCCTCGAACCATGTAGTATTTTAGCTGATGGTAATACATTTTGTCTATCAGTGGCACAATCTGAAACTTGCATGCTATCTAAATAACAAAGTTAGTGTTCATTATTTCTGTACATATAATTGGAACAGTCTGTTCACCAAAGAATGCTGACCATGTGAATTAGCTAAAATCTATTCCTTTAACCTTCAAATCATTTTCACCAGTAGTTAGGTCACCTTTTGACTCATGGTTATGCTGGCAACTTATTCAGTAGAAGAGACTTTGATAAACTTGTTGATAAGTGGACATTTTATATTTATGTCAAAAACATATAGTTTGACACCCTTTAACTTATCTCTAGTTTGAAACTGGACTACTACTGTTGCTAGCAGTCTCCCTGAACCAATGCAATTGGGGTCTGACAACTACTATTACTATGATGGACAAAAAAAGTGTTCAGCACCGTTAGAGAGTGACAGATTTATGTAATAGTGCTAAAAATGGTTTGGTCCATCTACAATAGGGAATTAATCCACATCAGCACTAGGTCAGGGACAATGGTTGCTGACAGGGGTCAGAAAATAGTCCAATTTCCAAGAAAGATAGGGTTTTATTTCTCCCCACACTATTAAGAGAGATTAAGCGTGCACTAATCATATTACTTACGTGTGTAGACTCTACATGCTGAAGAGTTAGGAAGTGTTCTGTAACCAAAATAACTCCATGTAGTTATTAAACGTAGTAATTTAAAAATAATCTTCAATCTTAAAATTGTTTAACATGGAAGATTATTTTAAAATTACTACATGGAGTTATTTTGGTTACAGAACACATCCTAACTTTTCAGCATGTAGATTCTACGCAGATATGCACTATTATTTAAATGCCCAGGCTGTCAGTTTAAAAAAAAAAAAGAAATACACAAAAATAAAACTACTAAACGGACAAAAAAAGAACAAAGAAAATTCATATATCTATGATGTAATATACTAAGATTTCTTCATTTTGCTCACTGCCCATTAGACCAAGGATATGATCAGGTAGCACAGGCCCAGAATTTGTGAGGATTTTACAATATGCAGGAGTAAAAATGTTTTAATGTACTTGAAGTATATCAAAGAGAGTTGGATTTATAAATTATACAACAGGATGTGCAGCACAGACTTTATATCACTACTAGTGGATAAGAAACAAAGTGAAGTTGACTGGTCTAGTTTCATTATTTGGTCTCAAATTCAAGAGTAGACATCAGGAATGCTGAAAAGGAACATTCGCTTTATAAAATGTGCTTATCAGATTAGTAGTAAAAGAGGTAACAAGGTTTATTTTTAAATAAATAAATACACATTGTTTAACCGGACATTGTCCCCTTTGAAGAAAATGGGCATCGCTCTCATCTCCTCATACAGAGGGAAAAAAGTAAAAAAATTCTCAAGGTGCGGAGTTAGCCCAGCTTTTCCAACATACCATTCGTACATGTGACAATAGGCAGCTAGTGCATGTGGCGTTTTTATAATGAGGCTAATAAGAAAAATTCAAACCACACGTGTGGTTAGCACTGAATTTCTACTACCTCCCACACGTGGGCGTCCCCAAACAGCACTCCGCTATCTTAAAGCAGGCAGCCCGCGGGCGGGCGGCTGGTTGAGATAAGCAGCGTGAGTGGCGGCTTGCAGTTTTGAACAGCCCCCCCTCCCCGCGCAGCATGGCCACGCGCACGCCCTGCCAGCCCTCCCATCCCACACCCGCCGCACAGCCAGAGACAGCCACAGGGGAGCACACGGAGCCTGCTCCCCGCCGGGAAGGGGCGTTTGGGCAGAGCCGGAGCTCCCCCGCCTGATGGGGGGACGCGGTCCCCCTCCCCCAGCCGAAGAGCAGCTGGCGGGGGGAACGTATCCCTGAGAGGCGAAGTCGCGCCCGCAGCCCCCGCCAGCTCCTCACCCGGCCCGTAGAACTTGCTGCCTTTGGTCACGTCGAAGACTTTGCCGTTGACGGCCAGCAGGATGCGAGGGCTGCGGGCCCCGTCATACTCGTGCAGCTGCTCCAGCGTGAAGTCCCGCCGCTTCATGCGGGGCAGGGAGGCGGCCTGGCTCTGCTGGGCCGCGCCCCCCGGGCCGCTCCGCTTCCCCCAGCGCAGGTAGAGCCGATAGGCCGCCAGCAGCACCAGCGCCAACAGCCCAACGTTCAGCAGCATCTCCCCGCCCACAGCCCAGCCTTCCGCCTCCGCCGCCGCGGGCGGCTCCCCTGCCCCCCCACCCCCCAGGTCGCCACCGCCACCACCACTGCTGCCCTCAGTTCTTAGTTTCCCATCTCCATCGTCCGCCATCACGACCAGGCCAGCGCCGGCTCCGCCCCATACGGGCATGAGGGAAGAGCGAGGGGGTGAGGCACATTCTGCCACCTCCTCTGCTCGCTCCGATTGGTCACCGGCACGATACGTCACTCTCAGAAGCTCGCGCCAAACCCACGAATAAGACTCAGACACGCCCAGCTACTTAACCGCCGTCGCTCGGAGACTCCGGCCCAGGGCGCGAGGACGCGCACGAGGCACGCCGCCGATCAAGGAGGCGCGCGCGAGAGAGAGCGAGGCATTGATCTGTGCCCGAATGAAACTCGTATAGTTCGCTGGGGCGCGTGCGGGATTCCGAGTCACAGCGCGAGCCATAGGGCAATTACAGGGGCGCGCGCGAAACGTCGAATTAGTGCGCGAGCAATAAACTCGTATCCTCCCTCAGAATTTGCCCCCTCCCCTGGATTCTTAATGTGGCGCACCTGGTAGTGGGCCCCTATTTGAGGGCGTATTGCAGTCATTTCCCCTCCATTGGAATAAAGGTGTAGGGCAGCTTTTCTGCTCTGGTTTCGACTCCCTTAGGTCTAGCTATGAATTAATAGAGCTACACTCGTGGCAGTGGTGCGAGCCTTTTCCTGTGGCAAGAACATCAGTGTCTATAAATCCAGAAATTAATCTGCATCTATTTTTACAGGATCGAGGAGAATGGTAAACAAAGTGAAAATGCTTTCATGGTAGTTATATAGGAAGATCTTAATGAGCATTTAAATTACATACATAATAGCATAATACAATCTCTTTAATTCCATGTTAAATGTAGTATGTCATATGTAAATGCCTTTTTTACTTTGATGATTACTTCATTTGATAGGCTTTGCGGATGTACTACCACATTCACACCAAAACATGCCTTTTGTTTTTCCCCCCGTTGCTGGGGGTTAGTGGACATGAATGTCCATGACAATCTCTTTCAGCTGTGAAAGGCCCTGCTATCCCTGACATGAATAATTTGGCTGGGGCAGAGGAAAACCAGTGTCCCAGGGTGACTAGCTCTTGTAATTGGTCCAGTGCCCCTGTTGCAGAACAGGTGCCCCTGTGCCAGAACAGGTGCTCTCAGTTGGCCCAATTAAGGGGACTGAGTTGTACCTGGCACTATAAATGGTCAGAGTGAGCCAGCCACTCAGTCAGAGTTAACTGAGAAAACACTGGTGAGTAAGAAAGCTTGTGATTTAGGGCTTATTGGTCAGTTAAGAAAGGTAATTGAAAGCTGACCGAGAGCAGGGGCATGGAGGTAGCATTGGATCCTGGGGAAAGTAAAAGGTGTTTCCTTGAGGAATACTAAGTGTAAGAACAGTAGGAAGAGGAGTTTGTTGGTTAACTTCTGCCAAGCTAAAGACCATAGGTAGGAAATGGCTACTTGAAAGCAGCTGTAGCAGTAGAGCTAGTTGTTTGCTTGTTTGAAATTGGTAAACTAGGGCTGAATCCAGAGCAGTAGGGGGACTTACCCACTGATGTCTCTGCTGTTGGAGAACAGAGAGGTATGGGGTTACACTTCAAAGGGGAATTGCACTTCAGTTGGAAGGCTTGGGTAGAGGGACAAAAGAACAACTGAGCTGTGGTGGAAGATGCTAGCATGTGGTTAATCATGGAATGGGATTTTAAGGCTTATATGCACTGTGTGATATGGATTATTTAGGACTTTTAGCTGTGGACTGACTTTTACTATCTTGATGATAAACTGGTCTGAGGATGGATATTATTGAGACAAAACTTGTGTGAGTTCCCCAATAACCTCTGAAAGAGGGGAAACTGAGGCAAATGTGCCTGGCATGCTGAGAACTGCCACAGGAGGGTGTTCCAGGTGAGGCTAGCTTGTTACAAGTAGTATCTCTACTATTTATCTGTCTTCAGATGTTCAATATTTTTTCAGATATACAGCTTTCTCAGTTCTGAATTAAAGTATGCTACATCTATTATGACACTCTATGTTCCTTCCATCACCTTCATGTACGGCTTTGATTAATCAATACCTGCTTTGGTTGCATTTACAATAATTCTCTAACATTTTTAAAGAGAAGATACCAGAATTTCTGGGTTATTTTGTTTCCCACCAGCAAATGAGTGCCATAACTAGAACATATGTTCATTATAAATTTACATGTTTGAGAACGCTGCTTGTGGCAACCTTGTGAAAATTTAATTAAGTGGAAGCTGGATCAGCCCGTAGCTTTGTGAAGAGAACTCGAACACTGATGAATGTGTAACCTATGTAGCAGGAAGGTCAGTCTATTTGCTCAACAATTCTGTGCTACAGAGTTCCTTTCTGACTTAAAGTATTTGCACAGGCCACGAGTTCTTATCTTTGGATTTTTCTATGGGAATCTTTCTGGATACTAAAAGTGGAAATAATAGGGTTCACTTTTTTCACTTTTAGGAATCCAGGACCAGTCTTTATCATCAGACAACTTTGCATGCACACAATTAAAAATTTTAAATTCCTTTTTATGAATAACACTACAAAAAAATATAGCAGCACAGCAGTTAAAATGCACCCTGTGTAGACTAACTAACATCACTAAATAGAGGTTCATGTATTCTTCATTTAAAAGGAAATTAAAACATAGGACCTAAACCAATATATATATTTATAATGCCTTACAAAATAAATACAGGGATTGGGATTTCTGACAATCTGAGATCTTTCATGTAGGCTCACCCTATATATTCTATTGACAATTAAATATTACCTTTAGTTATACCACATAATCAGTAGTTTCACCATCCATGCTACTGAGCATGTATACCACTTCAGATAAGAAAAAAGAACTTGAAAATTTCTGTAGTGTTAGACACACTGTTGGGTTCAATGACGTAAAATTACAGGATCCTATACTGAGTTCCAACCCATCGATTTATTCTGGATTACCCATTTCAGCTCTACCTACCCCTGCAAGGCTGGGCTGGATGTGATTGGTGCTCAGAATGGCTGCCAGTTCTGTGCCCCTCACAGAACTCACTAGTGGTTGGCCATAAGCTTCTAACTGAGAGGGATGTAAAATGCAGGAATGTTTGCCATTAATGGGAGCCTTCCATCAGTGGCAGATTACTGCATGGACCAACAGGCCTATGCCTAGGGGCCCCAGACAAAAATCCCCAGTTCTTTTAAACCCTGTTATATTCCTAGCCTTCGCAATCTCCTCAGGTTGTCTTCTGTTTCTTGCTGCTGCTGTGTGTGTGGTTTTTTTTTTTCTGTGTGTGTGTGTGTGTGTGTGTTACGTACCATATGTAGTGGGGTGGAGGGGGGTACTGTTCTTAGTAGTTATAGGGATTAGAATATCCTTCACATCCCATAGCAGTTTCTGTTCATTTCACTTGACTTCCTTCTGGCCTACCTATTAAACCACCTAATAATCATATGGCTCTGCCTTAGGGTTCATCTTTTTTCTAGTCTTTGAAAAGCAAGGAACACACTTACTCTGGTTGACATAACTTGCTGTGAATAGAGAAATAACCTACACAAGATTATTGTAAATTCCTTGTTAATTCTTTATGGCAAATAGAGCACAAACCAATCTGTATTCTCTTGGATGGTGTCAAGGACCCAGATTGTCAAGACTGCACTCAATTCCTCTGCAAATTAGAACATTAAAAGTATAGTTTAGTTGTTATGGGCATCAACCAGCATGGCAGTTGGTCGTAAGTGACATTTTTACAATGTTCTATAACATCACATAGTTGTATACAACTTAGGGCCCTACCAAGTTCACTGTCCATTTTTGGTCAATTTCATGGTCATAGGATTTAAAAAATCATAAATTTATCGAATTAGGATACCTAAATCTGAAATTTCACAGTGGTGTAATTGTAGGGGTCCTGACAAAAAGGGTTGGGGAGTGTGTGCAAAGTTAATGTAGGAGCATTGAAGAATTGCTACCCTTATTTCTGTGCTGCCTTCAGAGCTGGGTGGCCAGAGAGTGGGGACTGCTGGCAAGAAGCCAAGCTCTGAAGACTACTACTGCTGGCGGCCACCCAGCTCTGAAGTAAGGATGGCATGGTATGGTATTGCCACCCTTTACTTTTGTGCTGTTGCCTTCAGAGTCTGACACCTCACCAGCAGCTGCTGCTTTCCAGCCCACCCAGCTCTGGAGGCAGTGCAGAAGTAAGGATGGAAATACCACAACCCCCTAAAATAATCTTATGACAGTTGACACACACCCCTGCAACCACCTTTTGGGTTGGGTCCCCCAGTTTGAGAAACACTGGTCCACCCCTTCCCCATGAAATCTTTATAGTAAAAGTACACAATGGAGCAGATTTCATGGTGTCTGGCCAGCTTTCATGGACTGTGACAGATTTTTCATGGCCATGAATTTGGTAGGGTCCTAATACTTATGACTATTCTAAAATGAGCAATTATAACATGGTAACACCACTACCCCCTTTTGAGATCTCATTAGGTTACCATCTCTTACTGGTAACTCCCGCCCCCCCTCCTACCCGCAGCATGTTCAAGATCCCAGACAACTTGTCACTGTTCCATCTGTACTATAAAGGATTAACCAAATAGAGTGCAATTGTCCTGGAACAAGATAATACTCCACAACAGACTCTGGGTCAGCTGAGACCGTCTCAAGCTCTAGTCTGAAGATGCAACTGAGCACTTGGCTGGTAAGGTGCCAGGTAGCTGTTGCTTTGAGTAGACACTGACTGGCACTTGTTCTGTTATAGCTGGTGTGGACAGTGACTAGTTTGGGGCAGTGAGGGGGGAGCTACTACTTCAGTTACACACCTTACACTGGCTGCATGAGTTTCTTACATCAATGCCTCTTGGTGTTTTTCACACAACACAAATAATTGTACTATTAGAAGGAAAACATTTAGTTACTTCTGGATTCCAACCCTACATGTAGCATATTCGATGATTTATTTGTGAAATTTCTACATATGAGGACTGAAACAACGCAAAGTTCTTCATGCTGTGAACAGAAGTAAAATGTCATGTCATGGTTCCTGATCAAAACACTACTGCGCTCAGTGGGAATGTTTCCATGGACTCCAGTAGGAGTTCGATGGCATCCATAATTAGCAAATGATACTACAAATCACCATCTCTATATCTCTGGGGGGAGGAAAAACTACATGCCTAAGCTATGAAATAATTTTCATGTTTAGTGCCTTTTGTACATGGATCTTGAAGTGCTCCTCAGAGGTAGAGAAATTGACTTCTTATCAAATGATTTTCCCCAAGGTCACAAAGCTTAGTTTAGAGGAGGTGGTGTGGTGAATTTTTCTGCCGTCACCTCCTTGAAATCAATCACTGAGCAGACGTTGTTGTGTGTTCTGACAGATTGCTGTATTGATTGGCTGCACAGTTTGAGTTCTACAGGAGGCATACTGGATGTTAAAATGTGTCCCTTAGAATTATAGCTTTCTGGTATTAACAATTGAGTAGCATAGCAATTTAATACTATTGTGCAAGTAAACTTGTTTTCTTTGCTTAACTGTTCAGATACTTATTGAAGTTTTGGCCACAGGATTGGTCAATGACTGCATACCTATCTGCTAGGATGCACTCAGATGGCTTTCCTTAATGGAAATTCCTGGATATTTGCTCTTTGAAATCCAATGTTCCACCAAGTTAATCTCTGGGACTTTTCCTTTTGCTCTCCTTTAGTATTCTGAGGTAGCACTGTTGATGGATTTTCATCTCTATCCTGAAGGTTTATCATACAAATAAAGATACTGATCTCAGTGATTCTTCTACTACTTCAGTCCTGTCTTTGGATTATTTATCTAAACTTTGTGGCTCATTCTTTACATTGGCAGCTATGGAATTTTGCCTCCTATGTGCCTAAATCCCTTTAGAAAATGAGTATTCGATTCATAAATCAGCTAGGCATTGCAATGCTGAGTGCAGCAACACCTAGACACTTTTTTAAAAATCAAAATTTTCGGCCTTACTGTACTAGTGAATGATACCACACCTTCACTGGCAGTTTTTTTAGGTATCCATATGTAAGTGCAGTTTATATCTAATAGATTTACCTGACACTTGTTTTACTTATGTAATATACATTGTAGTCAAGGATTTTTAAATGACACCACTCAGAAGAACCATTTCAGAAGGCTGCTTAGTACTATTTGTACAATGAAAATCACAGTTTAGACTGGGCTGCTTCATTATTTTTTCACTTCTCTAGACATGGTTGTGAAACTTCTTTTGGTATAATCCTGGAGCCCGGTCCTGCAAACCTTTACTTGAGAGTGAGGACCATTCTCACTCAAATAATCCCATGGTGTCAACAGGGCTACTCATGTGAATAAGGGCTGTTTTCAGGAGGAAGGATTTTCAAAATCACCACCCTATTCCTGAGTTTGTCAGAGTTCAACATGGATAGTGTCACTCTTCCCATTTGTGTTTTGCCTGTATGTGATTTTCCTTCTGTTTTCCATGTGCAATGTCTTGTTCTTTCCTTTATCTTCTTTCCCTAGGCACTAGTTTTGCCGCTATCAATATCTGGAATAACATTATCTGAAGTGCAATTATTTTTTCACAGGAAGACCAGGGACTCAATAAATGATCTGAAATCCTACATGCCAGGAAAAATATTCTTTGAAAATGTATACAAGGCTTGCATAGGGCAGTAGGTCAAAATATTGAATAACAATGTGGTTGACCGTCTCTCAAATTTTGTCATCAAGAGCTTTCTTTGTGAAAGAAAGCCGTAAGGATTGTAGCATTTTGTGGCATGCCACAAGCAAATCCAGTAGCAGACAGGATTGCCATGGACAGCAATCATGTACTTTAATGGAAAATGCTTTGAGACATGCTTTCACTTCAGTGATATCCCTGATCACACTTGCCACAGTACAATTTATAATAGAGAGAGAGAGGCTGAGACATAAGCCCTTGTATCAGCTCAGGCCTCTAAAGTAGTCAAAACTTTGCTGATGTAAAGCAAAGTTATGTCTCACGGTCTCTTCCTACAACAGGAATCATGAGTTAATCTGTTGAAGTTGTTGCAGTGTAATGAAGATCAGAATCTTACCCTTACAGCCTCCAGCTATAAGAACTGTAAGGCAACTGAGGAGATTTTCAAGGAACTGAAAACTAGCACAGCTGCGGTTGTGGTGTTTTCTAATTAGACATTGTTTTGGGAATTAAGAGTTGATACTGTCCCTAAAACTCAGATTGACATTGGAATTTTGGTACCATCTTCTAATTATGGGAGTTGATTATACTGAACAAAAATGTATTCCAGGGTAAAAGGATTATGAATATCTGGAATCCTTCCAACTACTTTATAGCTATTGAAATTGCATTCCTTGTGTGGATGCTTGCTTTTAATGAACAAAGGCTATGTGAATGCTACCAGAAGTTAAATCCCAAACCCAGTAGAAATAGGTTATAGTAAACATGCTCCCACCATTTTCATGCTTTTAAAGAGTTGAATTGTAATCTGTACTCTGAAATGTCAGGAGATAAGAAATATCTATTGGCATGAGTGCACTCAGACACATATTGTATGTGGAAAATAACTTGGCATCAGCTTTACAAATATCCACTGTCTGAGCTGAGCAACATGAATACCATATTCTCATTATGCCTTCAGTACGGTAGAATAAAACTGATTTATTCCAAGTTTTGAAAGCATGTTGAATTTTTTTAGCATGTCAAGGAAAATACATGCATGCTAATGAAGTGAAGGTATTTTACATACTTGTCTTAGGTCACCCACACTTGCTATGCCCATGTGGCGCTTCTCCTGGGCTATAGAATCCTAGAATATTAGGGTTGGAAGAGAACTCAGGAGGTCATCTAGTCCAATCCCCTGCTCAAAGCAGGTCCAAACACCAACTAAATCATCCTAGCCAGGGCTTTGTCAAGCTGGGACTTAAAAACCTCTAAGGATGGAGATTCCACCACCTCCTAGGTAACCCATTCCAGTGCTTCAACACCCTCCTATTGAAATAGTTATTCCTAATATCCAACCTAGAGCTTCCCCTCCCCTTCCCCCGTGACTTGAGACCATTGTTTCTTGTTCTGTCATCTGCCACCACTGAGAACAGCCTTGCTCCATCCTCTTTGGAACCCCTCTTCAGGTAGTTGAAGGCTACTATCAAGCCCCCCTCCCCTTCACTCTTCTGCAGACTAAATAACCCCAGTTCCCTCAGCCTCTCCTTGGGAGGGGGGAGGTTCAAAACTGGGCACAATACTCCAGGTGTGATCTCACCAGTGCTGAAGAGAGGGGAATAATCACTTTCCTTGATCTGATGGCAGTGCTCCCACTAATACAACACAATATGCTGTTGGCTTTCTTGGCAGTGAGGGCACACTGCTGACTCATATCCAGCTTCTTGGCCACTGTAATTCCCAGGTTCCTTTTTGTAGATAGTACAATACAATTTAGCAATGACCTTGCACAGTGGCAGCCCATAGGTTTTAAGGAAGTATGTGACATGCCTTTCACTCTGGACAGTGGGATAGCATTCAGCCTGAAGTGGGATAGCAGTATATGCATTAGAATCTGGGGAAATTGACATACAAGGGAGAAGGGGTATACAGTAAGAGAACAATCACAATTGGTATCAATACTTAGTTATTCAGGAAATCAGGGGCATGAACAGTGGGGTTAATGATAGGGAAAGGTGAAAAACTTTAATGTAAGTGTTGTACATTTACAAAGAATTATCACAATATCTCCTATATCAATTTTTAATGCATATAAATACATTTGTATTAATACACAAATGTGCACATTGCAAGACTTATCTTTTTCCTTCAGGAATTTGAAAATGGGAGTGGAATTGTAGTTTGAGGGGGAAGGAGGATTTAAAGGGTTTTAGAGGATTTAAAATTGTGTTTAGGATGCATTTTACAGTGTATAAAGGACATCTGAGCATATGGGTAGATCTCCTTTTTAGCATTGTTAGAAATTTAAATGAACAAAAGTGACTAAGCAATAAACATGTACAAGTGTTCTACTATAAAAACAAGACTAACAGGATCTTATAAGAGGGATAAGGCAAAAATGCCACATTTATTGTAAATATAATAAAAAGATAGAATTGTGGGTTTTTTCTATGTTACTACTTATTGCTCTATGTATTCATATAATCATTCATACAAGTTTTGCACAGATGTTATAGTTACCAGCCTAAGAAGTTGCTCGTGACAGAGTACTGGCCAGGTAGCCTGTACACGAGTGGAGCGGAGTCCGGATCAGATGCACATCTGATGCTCCTGGCAGTTGGTGGCAGAATGAGACTCAAAGTTCCCAGTCTTTAGAGTCTATTTTTATAGGATTTTGTTCCTATGCCAGTCCATTGGAATTGTTTTGTCATGATGACTCCACGATGGCTGTCAGGTGCTTTGTCAGTTCTTTCCTCCTTTGCAATGTTTTGGTGGATTCCAGTTTGCCCTCTGGGATGGGGGGTGGTCCCTGGTTGTTTCCACTTGACACCTTCTTTGGCCCAGGATGCTGGATTCTTTGTTAGGCTGGCAACTCCCTAACCATTCATTCATTATTGTCTTCTTTAACTTAATCACATTTATTTTATTGTCTCCTTAATTTTCAGGGTGTTACTAATCTATTTGAGACTCCCTGTTGAACATAAAACTACACAGGGTGGGAGTCTCTATGTACTGTTACTCTTGTAATGTGTCAGTTACAAAGTATCACCTTGGTTGCTGAGTCAATTAACAGCTTACAAACGTAACTTTACATAGATACAGTCCCCAGCTTGTCTTCTTTAAGATGGCTTTCTAATATACCTACATAAGTACTTAGTTGTCTCCGGATGCAGGGAAAATGATTGTTTCCCTGCCTTGCTGTACTATGGCTTGGAGGGAGTGGAGGGCATTTGCGGGAACTGTACTCTGAGCACTGTCCCAGCATTCTTGGTATAGGTGTTTGTGCTGGAAGATACCTCGCTGCTGCGGGTGACGGAGCAAGAAAGGGAGGGCATTCTAATGAGATGCGGCTTCCGCCCAGGGCCATATGCAGCTTGCCTCTGTGCAGCAATGCTCCTCCCCCCCCCCCCGCCCCTCTTAGAACAGTGGCTGGGACTAGTGACCGTGGCTGGGACAGGGACCACGCTGGCTCTCCCAAGAAACCTGCGCAGGCACATTGCAAGAGCTCTTATTGAGACCTTTGGAGAAATTACTGGTGACTATTACTGTGATGTGATAGAGTACATCAATGCACTATTCCACATGTAGACAAGCATGTGGCAAGCATCCCTTTCCACCCCGGCCAAGCTGCCTGCCTTCCCAATAGAAAAGTAGCTGTACCTGCGCAATCCGCTGCTGCTGCCCTGCCCCCCTCCCCCCCCCCCCCCCCCCCCCCGCAACCGCCGGACGCTGTGGCTGGCTCTGGCTGTCCTCTGGGCTTGAGAAGAGTTCCTGGCTGCATGTGTCCTGTGACTCCTCCGTGCCCTGGGTCACGGCCGCTGCCGCCGCCTCCTCTCCATCCTGCTCCTCTCCGTCCTCCTCTTCTTCAGCATCCTCTCCCACCTTCAGTAATGGGCTGGGAAGAAGTCTTCTCTGTGGTCAATGGAATGCATGTTGGATCACCACCAATTATCGCGTCCAGCTCCTTGTAGAATTTGCAAGTCACCGGGGCTGCCCCAGAGCGGCTTTTTGTGTCGCTATCCTAAGCTTTGCCATCCTAAGCTCCTTTACTTTTGCCCGGCATTGCAGAGTGTCCCGGTCATGTCCTTTCTCAGTCATGGCCCATGATATCAGGCCATATGTATCATAATTCCTGCGGCTAGACCGCAGCTGAGACTGGACAGCCTCTTTCCTCCCCCCCCCCCCCCCCAACACCTGATGAGGTCCAGCACCTCGCTATTGTACCATGGTGGAGATCGCTTATTGCGAGGAGGCATGGCACGTGGAGTCATGGCCAAGCAAAATGGTTACCTGAGGAGCACTCCACGCTTGGCTGGAGCCAACAGGAAGGGGATTTTTCAAATTTCCCTGAGAATTTAAAGGGCGGGTCTGATGTGTGGTCACCTGAGGACGCAACAGAAGAGTTTGAAACTGATGACCAGAGTGGCTCAAATGGGAATTATGGGTCAGGCTGGAGGCTAATTAACGTGCAATGGGTGTCAACATTCGCGCCGTAGCGCTACAGCGGTAGCGCAACAACCCTTATTCCCCGTGTGGAGGTGGATTACCATAAGCGCTATAAACTCGGACTTATAGCACAATATGTGCCTTGCCAGTGTGGACGGGTAGAGAGTTATAGTGCTCCTGGAGGCTACATAGCGCTAAAAAGTGGCAGTGTACCCAAGGCCTGAGCCTCGTTTATGTGGCCTTGAAACGGCAAATGATGCCTTGGTCGAGAGGATGGAGGTGGTATTGGGGGAGGGGGAAAAAAGATGACTTCAATGTTGTTTAGTGCAAACTGGACGGGGTGGCCAGGAGCATTTTCTACAATCAGCAACACTTTAAAGTCTAGTCCTTTCTTTTCAAGGTACCGCTTGACTTCCAGAACGAAACACTTGTAGAACCAATCCAGAAATAATGTTGCCGTCACCCAAGCCTTTTTATTTGATTGTCAGAACACAGGCAGGAGATTTTTGTTCTTGCCTTTTAGGGCACGGGGATTTGTAGCCCTGTAAAGCAAGCCCGACTTTATTAAATGCCCAGCTGCATTGCCACAAAGCAACATGGTCTTTAGCTGCTTTGAAGCCAGGGGCTTGTATTTCTGATTTCGAAAAGTAAGTGTGGTTGGGCATTTTTCCCAGAGGGCCCAGTCTTATCAGCATTAAAAACTTGTTCTGGAAGATTTTCTTTAACTGTTCAGGGTAGGCTTTTGCTGCCTCTTCATCCGGAGATGCAGCTTCACCAGTAGTCTGCACGTTTTTGAGGTTGAAGTGGTTCCTAAAACTGTTTAAACCATGGGTGTCCAATCTTTTGGCTTTCCTGGGCCACATGGGAAGAAGACGAGTTGTCTTGGGCCACACTGCACATTGGAAGCCGTACACCGCCGAAAAACTTAAACCTCACATGCGTACAAATAGCGAGAATGTACGGCGCGCGGCAGCGTTATGCCTAGTACACACGAATTCTTTGTCACAATTCATTTTACACGACATTAGAGTCCTCTCGCTCGTTATTTTATTAGTCAATTTTATCAGTTTTTCGTTTTTTTGATTGAACTGTTTGCAATTATAATGCGAATTACAAATAATACTCCGGTATTTGTGGACGTAATCTCATAACGTTGTAAGTTTACGATTTTGTGTTGGGCCGCATTCATAGCCGTCCTGGGCCGCATGCGGCCCGTGGGCTGCGGGTTGGACAAGCCTGGTTTAAACCAAACTTGGCTGGCTTTGAATTCCTTCTTATCAGAAGACTGTCCCTCTTCAGCTGGAGGTGATGCTAAGAGCCTTTTCTCACAACATGTTGCTATTGATAGGCACACATTTACAGTTAAGCTTATGGCTGGAAGACATTAACACCTTTTCAATCTTCGCTAAAGTCTTATCATGCACTTGGCTTGTCACCTTAGCAGTTACTGGAGCACTTGATGCCATAGCTTGACAAATTTTTCTCTCTCCAACCTTGATGGCACAGGTGCTAGATCTGTTACGGCCGTATTTACATGCTGTGTTGGAGACCGACATGCTGTCTCTCTAAGTCCAGCACAGCCAGTTTTTCCTCCAGAGTTGGAACAGATCGCTGTTTCTTTGGTTGAGCAACAGATGAAGTAGATGGCTTGTGTTTAGGGGCCATGTAATATGAAAAAATACATACTGTATGTTTAAACACTACTGTACAGTAGAATCACACTCAGTGTGGAGAGATGTGCACAGTATAAGAGGCCCATGGGAACTAAGTACTGTAATGGGAACAGCAGATTCACGTCTCACACTCACTGCGAGACATATGGTCATTGAGTGGAATGGCGGGCAGAATTGCCTGCACTACTTAAACTGTGGTGTGTGGATTTTGTTGTTTGTTTGTTTTTTGTTTCTCCCCTCCTCCCCCGGGCGCACATAGCTGAATTAGCGCATGTTAAATGTGCGTATGATGCGACTCCCCTGTATGTCTATTTGAGTAACTGGATTTGTACACCTCAAGCATAATATTTCAACATTCCTTCCTTAAAATATAATTCATATGATCCACACAATCTTATTATTTAATTAGTGCCATATGTGTGCGAGGCTTTATAGATGGGTAAGAAGATGGATGATAGTGGTTGTCACATTAGACTCATAATAGACACCATATAGAGAAAGGAGAGACCAAGACCTTGTCTATATTAAAGAAATATGCATTTGTGTAGATATAGCTACACCAGTGTGAATTTCCTTCATAAAAACGGGCTAAGGACAGGGGATGCAGGACCTGATTTTACACATCTTTGCATATTGCTTATTCACTTATAGTTGTGCAAAGTAACCCATTTTTAGGCCCTGATTCAGCACAGTAATGCATAACTCTTAAAAACACAAGTACTCCCACTGACTAATCATGCTTAAAATTACACATGTGCTTGGGTATCTTGCTGGAGTGAGGCTCTTGTTAGTACTGTTTTATAGTGAGTTTGCACAGATGTAAATTATTGCATTTTAACTGGTTAAAATTTGCAGCATATTGTGGAAAGCAGCAAAGCTGTGAATACATTCTAAAATGGTGGATCTGATCTTTTTGGAAGTTTTTTATTCAAAGTTCTTGATTATTATTATTTTTTTTTAAGGTAGAAGGATTTGCAGGGAGGGGAGCAGATTTTGGCAGTGCATGTTTGTCACATGTTTACAATGTGTCTCCCATGTTTTCCCTATCAAGGTCTGAGAGCAACAGTCTGTGGACTAAATCAAATCTCTCTGCTCCACGCACAGAGAAGTCCTTTACTCATCCTTTAAAGTGGGCCTCAATCACTGCTGTAGCAACACACCTCACCTCTTAATAACCAAGACTCTCTGGAGCACCCAGGTTCCTGATATTAAAAAACACGGTGACATTGACCCCAGTAGGTGGAGCCCACTTATGGATTTCTGTGTTACTTGGATGCCTTGGTAATGGAAGGCAAGGGCAGAGACTGTTCAAGTATACAGGGAAACCGCTACAGCATTTGACAACTATGGATAGGTTTATCCCAGTTCTTGACAATATAGCACAAGGAGGCTCTTGATAGTGGGATAAAGCCATAGGATACACGTTTGAGGGGATCCTGTATAGAGAGGTGTGAAGGGTCTATATTGACCACTATTACAACTTCTAGACTGTAACAGCAATCACAGAATGGCTGTGTTATGTTTATGAATTCCATTCAAAATCCACACACTTTGACTTTGTGATGAATGGTGAATTTAGTGGCTATTCCATCATA
The DNA here is from genome assembly GCA_032164245.1 of Sternotherus odoratus. Lineage (NCBI taxonomy): Eukaryota > Metazoa > Chordata > Testudines > Kinosternidae > Sternotherus > Sternotherus odoratus. The sequence continues at coordinate 37,144,158 of JAVMKO010000004.1, forward strand.
TAACTGGTATCCTTCAAATCTCTTAGTAACACAACAGTGGAACATAGGATAGAGCAGGGGTCGGGAATCTTTCAGAAGTGGTGTACTCAGTCTTCATTTATTCACTCTAAGGTTTCGAGTGCCAGTAATACTTTAAACATTTTTAGAAGGGCTCTTTCTATAAGGCTATACGTACAACAATTGTTTAGTTATATATTAAAGTAAATGTTTAAGAAGCTTCATTTAAAAATGAAATTAAAATGCAGAGCCCTCCCAGACCAGTGGCCAGGACCGAGACAGTGTGAGTGCCACTGAAAATCCGCTCGTGTGCCGCCTTTGGCACACGTGCCATAGGTTGCCTACCGCTGGGATAGAGTATCAACTGCTGCAAACATTGAAATGGTGGTTGGCAGTATTTTTGATTTAAGAACATACTAAGTCCCACGTCCTATTGCAACAGCCAGAGGTTGGGGGGGGGGGCCGGGGGGGGTGATTTTTATGTAGTGTTATGATTTCTTTTTATAGCATATACAGCAATTCCCGTTTGCTTATGTTTCTTGTAGCAGAGAAAGTTACAATATTTAGAACAAATAGTCATATAATCTATGCTTCCAGTATATAACCATTTAAAGATAGGTAAATATTCCTTTTTAAAATCAAACAGAACTTTGTCTCTATTTCCAAACATGATCAACAAAATAAATATTTTGACTTGATTACCTGTGTAAAACAAAATGAAATAGTACTTAATCATTAGGAATTCTACTGTAGGACTTTAGCACTCCAAACCAAATATAGTCTCTGTTCTACTGCTAAATCATAGGTTCATTTTCTTCCTACAAAATCCATTTCTATACCACAACTATTTGCTTTATTTTCACAGTATAATTTTTGAACTACATAGAATGCACCAGAGTTATAATAAGTCTTAAATAAAAACTAGAAATTAAAATCTTCCTTGCCCTTTAAGTTCAGATCTTTTCTTCAGAAAATGTCTTGTTGTCCAGAATACAATGCATCTCATTCAGGTGCTTACATACCTCAGTCTTGGCAGCTATCTGAAAAAAATTAAAGTAGCAGCTGTGTTAGTCTGTATCCGCAAAAAGAACAGGAGTACCACAAGTACGCCTGTTCCTTTTTTTTTTTTTTTTTGGGGGGGGGGGTGGAGTTCGGGGGGGGTTGGGGCGGGGCGGGGGGGGGTTGGGGCGGGGCGGGGGGGGAAGGACTTACTAGTTCCTCAAGCTCCATCCAGTGGCTATGAGCGGGGATTGCATATCCTCAAAGAAATAAATTGATTCCTTACCAATTACTGCTAAATTTTTAAATTTTTCTTTTCTTTTCTTTAAAAAAGAGGCACAAACCATGACCCAGAATCTGAACACTCCAAAATTCTGATGAAGTTGAGGTCTGGATTCCACTTCAGTTTTAAAAAAATGTTACAGCAGTAATTGGGGGTGAAGTTGATAGAACAGGAGTACTTCTGGCACCTTAGAGACTAAGAAATTTATTTAAGGATAAGCTTTCATAGGTTACAGCCCACTTCATCGGATGCATAGAATGGAACATACAGTAGGAAGATGTATATGTGCACACATATACAGAGAACATGAAAAGATGGAAGTTGCCATACCAACTCTAAGAAGCTATTTAATTAAGAGGAGTTGTTATACTAAGTTTTTTTTTTAAAAAAAATAAGATAACTCCTCTTAATTAAATAGCCTCTTAGAGTTGGTATGGCAACTTCCATCTTTTCAGTGTGTGTGTTCCTACTATATGTTCCATTCTATGCATTGGATGAAGTGGGCTATAACCTATGAAAGCTTATGCTTAAATAAATTTCTTAGTCTCTAAGGTGCCACAAGTGCTCCTGTTCTTTTTGCAGATACAGACTAGCACAGCTGCTACTCAGAAAAGTTAATGATAACATACTAGCCTTTCAATTCACTACCCATTTATAACTTTATAAATTACAGGTTATGGTTTATTTTTTAACCTGTAGTTGCTACAATTAAGGCTAGTGTCAATGCAGCTTTTTGTAAAATTTCTTCATAGCCCTCATCATATTTGAGTTTTTAATAATAAAATGCAGATCAATGAGCATTTAGACTTCTGATTACCAAGGAGTTTTCGTGTTTTTCTGCTTAATTCTCCTAGTATTTTTAAAGCATTTATACAAAACAATATAAAAGAGTGTGTTCCCTAGGTCATATTAAGGTCCACATGTATGCAACATTTCAAGAACAGCAAGCATAAGTTGAATATTTAGAACTTTCTTGAAGTGTAGCTAGGCTGGAACGGTCTGATTTCAGTGCATCTACATTAGCAAAAATTGGGCATGTACTGTTCCATCACTGATGGGAATAGTAGTATAAACCTTAATGCCCTGAGTCCAGTCTACACTATAACTTTAATCATTGCAAGCAACACCGGAGTTGAAGCCACAGACAAATTTGTCTGCACTATCAAAAAACTAGACTTCAGAGATTGTCAAGAGTCGAGATGGAAAACCAATACCAACTGTTAAAAGTCTTAACCATCATTACATGCTTTTTCTTTCTGCAAAGATAAAAACATCCTGCATTTGATCCTGTGTGCACATGCATTATGATAGGATCCTGCCTCATTCAGTTGATGGCTAGATGGGCAAGAGAGCAGAGTTAAATTTGTCCAGGCAACCATAAATCAAGCATTACCTCACTGTTTGAGTTCTTCAACTTGCAACACAAATAACTTTTTAAATTAAAATCCTATGGGGCTGGATGCATTTATAAATACATAAGACAGTACCTGAATTAAAATTAGAGTAGTTGTAGTATAGTAGTTACATTTTCTGTGCATAGTTTTTATAGATTAAAGGTCTTTGTTTCTTTTCAGTGTGGAACTGTCACCATTAACATCACTGTGGTTGCAACCTCTTGCAATGTTTCTATCCAACATGATAGATATTTTTAAACAATAACATCTTTATTTAGAATATTTATATTTCTCTCCTGCTACAGTGGTTATTATAAAAATTGAGACAAAGTTTTAGTGACTAAAATAGAATCCCTGGCTCCACTGTTCTTTTTTTGTGGAGATTTTTTACAGGTGTATCCATGGCTTTACATTTAATTACCATAATCATAACCTTATTTGCTAGGCTGAGTATTGTGCAGACTTGAATGTTTATTTTCACACTTAAAGTGAATCTTGCATGTAAAAAGTTGCAAAGGAACAAAACAAACAATATTGCCATAGATAATATAGGAACAGTCTGAAATAAACAAAAACAAAGCAGAAAAACATTAGACCCTCTCCAGCTATTTTGCACTGCTCCAGCATCCCACAGCTGGCCTAAAGCTGATTGATGGAAGCAGTTCTCTGAAGTTCAAGTTCCCCCTGCAATGGTGAATACTTGTGTGGCCTAGAGCCAATGAAGTATCTCCTACCCTGTCCTTCCAATGTAGGTTGAGGGACAGGAGTACAGGGTGCATAGCCTAAGTATCCCCAGAGTTGCTCTAATTTGTTGGGGACTTTATCAGCCCTCTGAAGGCCTCCAGATTATAAAACCACCTCTGTCCTGTTCTCCCTCCTCCGGTCTTTACTTTTTGTTGCTTAATCCTTAGAATTTTTTTTTTGGGGGGGGAGGAGGGTTCCAGTAATTTTTCTAAGGTTTTCTTTGTTTTTATCTCTATCTATCTATCTATGTCAAATGATGTATGCGCGAATGTATGCTTATTCCTTCCACACCGTTTGAGCTAGAGACTTGAAATTTGGTACAGTTAGAGATCTTGGGGTCCTAATGACCGTAAGAGTCGAAAATTTTTCAAATCTCACCTCTGACGCCCCCAAGGGGTGAGATTCTTTAAAGGCCAATCACATCAGCTGGGCAGCTGCTGTTCTCTGTGATGTAGTTATGATGTCATAATACCCCCTCCAACAGACACTGCACTCGCTCAACTCTCTGCCCCCTCCCCCCTCCAACGGAACCCCGGAATCCCTCACCTCTCTGCCCCCTCCCCAGTCTGACGGACCCGAGTTGGGTTTGGTCGGAGGGTAAGTGAGGTGGGGGTGTCGGGTTTGGTCGGAGGGTAAGTGAGGTGGGGGTGTCGGGTTTGGTCGGGGGGGGTAAGTGAGCCGGGGGTATTGGGTTTGGTCTGGGGGGGGGTGGGAAGGTGTCTGGGGGGGTGAGGGGTGGGTGTTGGGGTTGGTCGAGGGGTAAGTGAGGGGGGGTGTCGGGTTTGGTCGGGGGGGTGAGGTGAGGGTGTCGGGTTTGCTCTCTGCCCCCTCCAACGGACCCCACACTCACTCAGCTCTCTGCCCCCTCCGCACCTCCGACTGACCCGAGCAATGCCGGGTATTTTCGCTAGTATTACAATAAAATTATCTACTTATTCTAACATCTTACATTCAAGGGCTCCTGGTGTTTTACATACACTAGTTAATTCTTCAATAAACACCCTCTTCTCCCTGTGAGGTAGGTAGTCTGTTATGAGCTGGGTGAAACCCTGTTAGGGGTTGTGTTTAAAACCTTCTTGACACTGATCGATGTGAATGTACCTTTCAATTAGCATAACTGTAAGGATAATCCTGGACACAAAATATATAAATACCAGACTGTCACCAATTTCTGTTCCCAACTGGAATGTCCTCAGGTCCCCAGACTTTGACTAGCCACTTGGGTCAAAAAGGGGTGACAACAGTCTAGCTCTTACAACTAAGGAAACTGGCAGAGCAAGAGTAATGATGTGCTTCAGAACACACTTTTTTAGTGATAGATCTAGAATTGTAATTCAGGAATCCCAACTCTCGATTCTATGCTTTAGCTACGAAATGCCATTTGAGTCCTCACAGCCCAAACTCCATAGCAGTTACAAAGAGAAACCATTATAGCAAATGGCTGACTCTCTCCCAAGGAGGATTTAGATCCACTTATGAAACAACTGTCTGCCTTTTGAAATGGGAGGGCTGGCTACAGTGAAAAGGAATTTCTCATTTTAAAAAAAAAAATCCCTAAGCATTGTTTTAACATCCTGTATTTGGGGTTGGAAAGGAATTTTCTCCCAGGTCAGATTGGCAAAGACTCTGGGAGTTTTTTTTGCCTTTCTCTGCAGCATAGGGCATGGTCACCTGAAGCTTTAAACTAGTGTAGATAGTGGATTCTCTGTCACTTGAAGTCACTAAATCTTGATTTGAGGGATTCCAGTAACTCAGCCAGAGGTTAGAGATCTGTTACTGAGTTGGTGGGTGAAGCTCTGGGCCTGCAATGTACAGGAGATCAGACTAGATAATCACAATAGTCCCTTTTGGCCGTAAAGGCTGAATCTAAATATAAATAAATGTCTTTCTAAACAAAAAAATAAAATGACACTTGATTTATTTCTGCTGCAGCTACTGTCTCTTCCAAAAATTGTGTGTGCCAAGAGTTTATCTGCTAGCTACAAAAGCTGTATGGGCAGGCCCAGGTAAGAACACATTTTTACTCAATGTTAAGACTAATGATTTTAATTTTACTCTTTGTAGCCTTTCATCATGAGTATGTGGATAATGGGCCAGATCCAGCCCCTAGTCACACCACTGTAACCTTACACATTTACAACTCTGCTGACTACAGTAACTGATAGAAAAATGTTACTATTGAGACATAATGCATATGGGCATGTTCTGCTACATGCATCTCCTGAAACTCTGGCCAATCAAATTCTGACTCTTAGCCAAAGTTCTGTAGACCCCTCTCATTTCCTCCTGCCCCCTGAAATCATGCCAGTTGTTTGTTTACTTGTCCAAAACTGTCCCTTGTCCAGTTTTGTGTGTGAAATTGATAACAGAAATTAATAACAATAACGGCCTGATTCTTCTTTATGCAAAGAGCCCTTTACTCTGGTTGTTCTAGCTTGTGCCTGCTAGTAGTAGCTGACAAGAGTCTACTGTGCTGGCCATGGATCACTAGAGTGATGCAAAGAAACCAGAAAGAGCCAAAGATCTAGCCTAACAATTTTTGTCACTGATTTCCGCAGGAACAGGCTCAGACTCCAAATTAGTAGTAGTAATCTAATGTTCACTGAGAAGTGAAGCTATTTGTTTAATGAATCCTCAAAGTACAAAACCTAAGGGCTTTATCTTATCTAGAGAGCCTTGTTTTGCAGTAATTTTAAGTTTGGTTTGTATGGCTAGAGGGTCCAGTAGCCTGCCACTACAACTTTAGAGAGATTTATTTAATGATAAATGCTTTTCTCAGAGTCATTTGCAGATCTTGTTAAGGTGTAGTCTGAACATCAGTCAACTCATTGTTTGCTTGCATATAATGAGCACGTTTTGACTTTCCTACCTACATTGGGTGGGTCACTTGTATATAGAATAAATGAGCAGTAACTGTAAATTACAGGGTTATAAGTACATTAAGGGTCATTTGAAGCAAATCTTGAGTGGCTTATGATATCAGCGGAACCCTAAGATGTATTTACTGTCTTGTTCAGTTTTGCTGTTTTTATTTTGTACAAAATGTGTCTCCAAGTACAAACTGCAACAGGAACAACTTAATTTAACAGAGGAATTAAACTTGGATGCTAAAATTATAACTACTAACATTTTTACCATACATCTCAATCTATTCCAATCTGAGTCAGATATATGTGGCTGCATTTCATGGCTTAAACTCTAAAGCATTGTCCGCATGTCAAATGTAATTCATACTTCACTTCTGTGATTTTTTTTGTTTAAAATGCTGTCAGAATTGTATATTGCTTACTTTTTGTTTTTTTTTTAAATGCTAAAGATTCCCACATAATGGTAAACAACTAGAAACAAGGAGAAGGAATATCCTCAGTCAACAAGGGGTCAACCTGTTTAAGTCAAGTTAAAAAACCTAACTGTTAGGATCCTATGAAAAGCAAATACGGTAGTTTTGGGGACAGGTGGCATCAAAAACTTAAAGTATGTCTGAACTGCAATCAGAGGCTTGACTGGAGCGCATATAGACATACCTAAGCTGGCTTTCATCTAGCTAGCTCAAATAACAATAGTGTTGAAGCCATAGTTGCATGGGTGGCAGAATGAGCTGGCTGCTTAATAGGTATCCAAGGCCTATGTGGATAGCATATGCTGTCATAGTTTCACAGCTACTGTTGTTCATGCTAGCTGGATGAAAGCCAGCTCAGGTATGTCTATGTGCACTCCAGTCAAGCCTCTGATTACAATGCAGACTTTGACCGTGGTTTTAAACCCTTTTCTTTTAATTTGCGGACCCCTAAACAATTTCAATTGGAGGTGCAGATCCTTTTGGAAATCTTAGACAGTCTGCAAACCACAGGTTGAAATCCACTGTTTTTACAGTAACAACCTTACCATTTGCAGATTCCTCAGACATGGTCTGCAGACCCCCAGAGGACCACGGACCACAGGTTGAAAACCATTTCTCGAAGAGTATAAACAGAGGACATATCACTTTTCAAAGAGAACCTTCTTAGTGTAGGCGGTACCAACACTTCACTAACATGTCATCCTAAGAAGGAAGATGTGGAAATGAGTTATTTCTGAATAGAAAAGAATAAGAAATTTTGGCAGGCAGCAATGCAACATAACTCCTAAACATGTGGGAGAGCCTGAGTGCAGGTGTCAGACTATATTGATTTCTGGCACATTTTCTAACATACAGGGGGCAGAGCTGGTATGAATGAGGAGAGGCAAAGTAGTAGCATGCCCTGTGTATTAACATAAGTCTGCCACAGTAAATACAGATTTATTTAATTTTTTTTAAGGATAATCACCTTCTTTCTAGGAATATCTATTTGTATAAACTGTGCAAAAGAGTACTCTTAAGCACGCATTTCTGATTGTTGGAAAGTGCTGGGTATTTTCATCAGTCTGAGGGAGCTGTAAATACCGAATATACATGCAGTATTTTTGTTAGAGGTTTAAGGTGTTAAAAAATGAGGCCTTTCAGGCAGAAATAAGGTAATATCTGATCTGACCATGAGGCAACTAGAAAGGCATTAGAAGTTTTGTGTGAGGAGGGGGCTGTAAAAGTAGCCAATAAATAATAAAGGACTATGGGCCAAATGATCTGGTTAATACCATTGGAATAAGGGATGAATTTGGACCCAAATATTTATCTTAGCAGAGTGTCACAGCCTGTCATAGTCCTGATCTGATTTTGAAATGGAAAAATCAGAGCTAAGGAAATTACTTTAGTGAGCTATAGTTATTGTGCTTCACCATCCTACCTTCTCCCATACCTAGCTATATAAAGCTCAGTAGTACTACAGAGGATGTAACACAGTGGTTCTCAAACTTTTTGTATTGGCGACCCCTTTTGAACACTGAGCTTCTGACCGCGACCCCTTCTAGAAATTAAATACATATTTTTGATATTTAATACCGTTATACTAAAAGTAAACCCTATTGCTTAAAATGGATTTACCTTTTTTCACTGCTTTTGAAATTAAGACTAAAACACATTTTTATTGAATTAAAAATAAGTGGAAAAGTTATTTTATTTTATTTATCCCTGCATTTTGCATGGTTTCATTGATTCAGCAGACAAAACTTCACCAAAATGACACATTGCAGTTTTTCAATACCAGAGGTGATGATTCTGGTAAAACGAAGTTTAACGTAAGACTGGAGATACTTTCGTTTTTTAGCAGTTTTAGTAGTACAACTGGCCATTATTTTCAGCAGAAAGTTTGCACTCGTACTGTTAATAAAAGTACCTGTTCAGCTGCGAATGTTGTCTCCTTACCAGAGTCAGTCATGGGCAAAATGGTGCCTGGTCAAACTTCTGTTTGGCGCCCTTTGTTTGGAGGTGGAGCTGCGCTAGAGGTGGCCTGGAGTTGGGGGTGGAGCTGGGCTGGAGGAGCTTGGGGCTAGCCGCCCACCACAGGGGCTGGATCGGGGCCGGCACAGCAGCTGGCCACTGGGAGTCAGCAGCCTGCCCCGGGGGAGCCGCAGCATGTCGTGGTGATCAGGGCAGGAGCCCGCCGCCCGCCATTGGCACTGGGGTCAGGGCTGGGGCCAGCAGCCTGCCACGGAGGTTGGGCCCGCTGCCCACCAGGGTCAGGGCCCGCCGCCCGCTGGGATCGGGGCTGGAGCTGGCAGCCCACCAGTGGGTCAAGGCAGGAGCCAGTAGCCCGCCCCGGGGATCGCAGCTGGAGCCAACAGCCCCCTGCAGGGGTCGGTTCATCAGCCCCGGGGATTGCGGCTGGAGCCGAAGCCCGCCGTCGGGGCTGGAGCCCTCGGTCCGCAGGGACTGGGGTCGGGACCAGCAGCCCACTGGCGGGTCGGGGCAGGAGCAGCAGCCTGACCCGAGGATTGCGGCTGGAGCCAGCAGCCCCCCGCAGGGGCCGGTTCACCAGCCCCAGTGATCGCGGCTACAGCAGGCCACCGCCTCCCCCCCTCCCCCCCCCGCCGCCACCACTGGGGCCGGGGGCCGCCGTCCCCCCCCCCCCCGCCGCTGGGGATTGGGTCACCCGCTGCGGCGCCAGCAGCAGGGGTAGGGGCTCCCGACCCCCACAAAAGTGGCCTGCGACCCCTCAAGGGGCCGCGACCCCCACTTTGAGAATCCCTAACATAATGGGGTTGCTAAAGGTACACTTCTGTGGAAGGAATTATGTTCATTATGGCCTAGATCTTCAAACCCATGATCCCTTTTGTGAACACACTAGTCATGATTTACATGTCCGGCCTTGAGGCTGCTCTAACTTGTGCTGAAAGTCTAAATGATCCTAAACCAGGGTTTCTCAAACTGGGGGTTGTGACCCCCTGGGGGGTCGCTGAGCACTCCCAGGGGAACCACGAGCGCCTGCCGCCACTGAAAAGTGGACATACCGAGCGCTCTCGGAAGCGCTCGGCATGTCCACCAAAAATCTCCGCCGAACACGGAACTAATCAATTCGGCGGCTTTTCGGCGGACATAGAAGGGTCATCACGTCGCCGGAGAAGAAAAAGGGTCGTGGTCTCAGGAAGTTTGAGAACCGGTGCCCTAAACAATCTCAGGAGTGTAAAGGTGACACACAGCCTTCAATAGGAGCAGGACTGGGCCCTTGTATTGGAAGGTTGTAAGAAAAATATTAGCCCATGCTTAGGGCTCTGAGTTGGTGGTCTGACAGATATTGGGATCTCTTTTTGAGAGAGAGAGAGACTGTTTGGTAAGATCTCGGCTGTGTCAAATATATTATTCTGTAAAGCAAAGTAAAATAAGTGTATTTGTATTGCAATTCAGAAGGCTCTTCCACCAGTGTGTGTGTTTTTTTTCAATGTCTGAATAACATAGCAATTTACCAGTAACACAAATGCTGTATAAACAATAACAAACAAATCCTCACCATACCCATCAGGCAGATAAGTATTATGCTCATTTTACAGATGAGGAAACTGAGGCAAAATTAAATTGCTTTGCCCCAGGCCACAAAGGAAATTAGAAGGATCCAATCCACCAAAGCAGTTAAGTGCATAAGTAATACAGTATGATAGGTTTTTAATGAGATGTGGGTACTCTCAAGTTACACCTGTGTTGGTGTTGCATTACCAGGACCTTCTAAAGCAGAACTTCATAACTCTCAATCCCAGTGTTTATTCCTCAAGACTACACTACCTAGATAGATCTAAAAGTATTGAGACTCAGATAATGTATCTGCTGAGTGGAAAAGGCTGTTTTGGAAGAATGCTCAAAGTGCTTTTTCTACTTTGAAATGATCTAAACATTTCTGTCTAAATAAAATGCCAGAGCTCTTCACATCCATACAGAACTGGATGTAAATCAAAAGTGCATCAGTTTTTGCTATGGATGGAAGAATTCCTCCTCAGCTCAGAAAATATGTAACTAAAGGAAAGTGAACAGCTTTAAGTCTTAATGTCATATGATATAACAGATTGTAAAAATTTACTTTGGTGCCAAATCCTAATCTGATAACTGCAGATGTATTTCCTTCAGTAGTCTCCAACCATAACACAAAATGTGAGTAGTTTATCCAGCCCGTAAGGGAGATTTATCTAACTAAAAAACCAAACTAGTCATTCATTAATTAGTTAATTCATTAGTATTCCTTTAATTGCTGTATTTGAGACAGAAATAATTTAACTAGATGCTATTTTAAATAGCTGCTGGAGTAGCTGATATATTTATTTTTGTGAAGTATAAGTAACACATAACTGGACCTACAAAGTATTTCACATCTGTTACTCTGCATTCCCATTCTTGACTACGGATTTCCTTTCCATATATAAGTTTTTTAGGCATTATGAATCACAATTGTTTCTCCATTTTTTTTTCTTTGATTTTGAATGGAATAACTCCATTTAGAGCTCATTTGTAGTAATTTTTGTAAGAAAACAAAGATCCCAACTAGCAATAGTAAAACTATCCAAACATTTAGGAAGAAATGGATACTCAACTCGTAGTGATGATGTTGTGTGGATAAATCTTGAAGATGAAAAGCAAAATACAAGTACTATTTATTAATACACAGGTGGGTTTTTTTTCTTAGCGTTATTCCCGTACTTTTCATGGCAGGGTCTGCTGGGAGACTGAACAGAACCAGTGATACGACCGGGGTATACTCCAACCGATGCGTCGTTCCATCTGTCGTTGGAGGCAGTTTTATACCTACTGCCAGGTGGCAAGCCTACAGCACCTAGTATTCCCAAGAGGTCTCCCTTCCAAGTACTAGCCAGGCAGACCCGACCCTGCTTAGCTTCCGAGATCAGACGGGATCGGGCGTGTTCAGGGTGGTTTAGCCATAGCCACATTTATTAATACACAGTAACACTAGAAAAAGATCTTGGGTCTGATCTATGCTACGCGGTAAAGTCGAATTTATCTGCGTTAAATCGATCCTTCCACTTTGCCATCCTCACTACAATGCCATTTAGGTCGACCTAAAAGGGTCTTTAAAATCTATTTCCAAACTCCTGCCCGACAAGGGGAGTAGTGCTGAAATCAACATTTCCAGTTTGAACTAGCATTAGTGAGGATGCAATTCGACGTTACCGGCCTCCGGGAATTATCCCAGAGTGCTCCAGTGTGACTGCTCTGGACAGCACTCTGAATGCAGATGCACTGAGAAGTTAGACAGGAAGAGCCCTGGGAACTTTTGAATCTCACTTCCTCTTTGGCCAGCATGGTGAGATCTCCTCACCACTCACCATGCAGAGCCCACTGGCAGAGGAGACTATGCAGTCCCAGAATCGAAAATTCCCCAGCATGGACTGCAAGGGAGGTGCTGGATTTGATCGCCGTGTGCAGAAACAAATCCATGCTGGCAGAACTGCAATGCAAAAAAGAAATGCCAATACATATGCAAGACTCTCCAAGGGCCTGATGGAGAGAGGCCACAACAGGGACACACAACAGTGCCGTGTTAAAATTAAGGAGTTGCGGCAAGGCTATCGGAAAACCAAAGAAGCCACTGACACTCCGGGTCACAGCCCAAGACATGCTACTTCTACACTGAGCTGCATGCCATTCTAGGGTGCGCCACAACTACCGCACCTGTGTCTGTGGACTCCGGCTATAGGGTGATTGCCAGCATGGCAGAGGATCTTCTGGATGAGGAAGATGAGGTGGAGGAGGATTATGATGGCGAGGAGTCTATGAAACTGGCAAGTGGAGACACCTATCTCCCCGAAAGCCAGGAGCTTGGAGACAATCAATGCTGGACTGCTGGAAAGCGGTAACTGAGTGTGAGGAAAGAAGGGACAAGCAGGAGCAGAGATGGGATGAAAGAGAACAATGGAAGAAAGAGAGAAGGCAGGAAGCACTGCTCCGTCTTCTGGCGGAGCAAAGTGACATGCTCTTGTGGAGCTGCAGGAAGGGCAGCTGGAGAAAGACCGCCACTGCAGCCCCTCTGTAACTGTGCTCCCTCCTCCCCAAGTTCCCTATCCTCATCGCCTGGACTCTGAAAACGTGGGGAGACAGGGTCCGGGCACCTTGCCACTCCACCCCAGAGGACCACCCAAACACCAGAAAGGTGGCACTCCCAAAGTTGACTTACATAAGAACGGCCATACTGGGTCAGACCAAAGGTCCATCTAGCCCAGCATCCTGTCTACCGACAGTGGCCAGTGCCAGGTGCCCCGGAGTGAGTGAACCTAACAGGTATGATCGAGCGATCTCTCTCCTGCCATCCATCACCCCCCTCTGACAGACAGAGGCTAGGGACACCATTCATTACCCATCCCGGCTAATAGCCATTTATGGACTTAGCCTCCATGAATTTATCCAGCTCTCTTTTAAACCCTGTTATAGTCCTAGCCTTCACAGCCTCCTCAGGTAAGGAGTTCCACAGGTTGACTGTGCGCTGTGTGAAGAAGAACTTCCTTTTATTTGTTTTAAACCTGCTGCACGCCAATTTCATTGAGTGGCCCCTAGTTCTTCTATTTTGGGAACAAGTAAATAACTTTTCCTTATTCACTTCCTCCACACCACTCATAATTTTATATACCTCTATCATATCCCCCCTTAGTCTCCTCTTTTCCAAGCTAAAAAGTCCTAGCCTCCTTAATCTCTCTTCATATGGGACCCGTTCCAAACCCCTAATCATTTTAGTTGCCCTTCTCTGAACCTTTTCTAGTGCCAGTATATCCTTTTTGAGATGAGGAGACCACATTTGTACGCAGTATTCAAGATGTGGGCGCACCATGGATTTGTATAAGGGCAATAAGATATTCTCCGACTTATTCTCTATCCCTTTTTTAATGATTCCTAACATCCTGTTTGCTTTTTTGACTGCTGCTGCACACTGCGTGGATGCCTTCAGAGAACTATCCACAAGGACTCCCAGGTCTTTTTCCTGATTGGTTGTAGCTAAATTAGCCCCCATCATATTGTATGTATAGTTGGGGTTATTTTTTTCCAATGTGCATTACTTTACATTTATCCACATTAAATTTCATTTGCCATTTTGTTGCCCAATCACTTAGTTTAGTGAGAACTTTTTGAAGTTCTTCACAGTCTGCTTTGGTCCTTACTACTTTGAGCAGTTTAGTATCATCTGCAAACTTTGCCACATCACTGTTTACCCCTTCCTCCAAATCATTTATAAATAAGTTGAATAGGATCGGCCCCAGGACTGACCCTTGGGGAACACCACTAGTTACCCCTCTCCATTCTGAAAAAGTTCCATTTATCCCTACCCTTTGTTCCCTGTCTTTTAACCAGTTTCCAATCCATGAGAGGATCTTCCCTCTTATCCCATGGCAGCTTAATTTACGTAAGAGCCTTTGGTGAGGGACCTTGTCAAAGGCTTTCTGGAAATCTAAGTACACTATGTCCACCGGATCCCCCCTTGTCCACATGTTTGCTGACCCCTTCAAAGAACTCTAATAGATTAGTAAGACACGATTTCCCTTTGCAGAAACCATGTTGACTTTTGCCCAACAATTTATGCTCTTCTATGTGTCTGACAATTTTATTCTTTACTATTGTTTCAACTAATTTTCCCGGTACGGACGTTAGACTGACTGGTCTGTAATTGCCAGGATCACCTCTAGAGCCCTTTTTAAATATTGGCGTTACATTAGCTATCTTCCAGTCACTGGGCACAGTAGCCGATTTAAAGGATAGGTTACAAACCCTCGTTAATAGTGCCGCAATTTCACATTTGAGTTCTTTCACTTGTTCTGTGTTCCTGTCCTCTACTCACCCCTTCCAGTGCTACATTTGCATCGATCCCCCGATTTCTGTGACCCCGTTAATAAAGAATGCATGGTTTTCAAACATCAGTGACTTAATTATTGCTCCGCAATTGATGAGGGAATGTGGGAGGGAGGGTGGGTGCCTGAAAGTTCAGTGCAGGAGAAAGGAAAAGGCCATGTAGAAATAACCCATTTGGGATTGAACAGTAAACCCTTTAGAAGTGCCTGCTTGTGACTGCCTTCTTAATGTATGGCTCCTGTAAGGATGTACTCTGTTTTGGACTCTATTCTGTAATGGGTTGCAAGTTACAGTACTTTTTTTTTTTGTTTTGTTTTGGATCCTAGCAACAAGCAAGGAATACTGCATCAATGAAAGTTCTGATTGGCCTGCTTCACAGTTGTCATTGTACATTTTATGTTTTCTTCTTTTCTTTAATATCTACCACCTCTAAGTGCTGTTTCCTGTAGGCAATACTCCTGTCTCACTTGACATAGGAAAAGATTCTCCCCATCTCTTGCCCTGTCTGTCAAGGCTTATTATAAATGACATAGTGACTATCCTTGACTAATGGATGATTGTGGCACTTTGGCCACTGCGGTTTAAGGATTGTGGGGAATTATAGCTTAGCTGTCTGAAAATAATATAGGATTTTCAACAGTGAAATAAGTGTTTGAAATTCTAATTTTTATAAATGGATACTTCAAAAACTATGTTTAATCACACCAAAAAGAACCTTACATAAATGGATGAGAGACTTTGTTATGGTGTCCATATTTATTCCACCAGCACAAAAAGAAAATTATCATTACTTTATTGAAGAAAGGAATAACCTCCTGTTCTTTCTATTTGCATTATGTTTAAATTCTAGAATTTTTTTTTATGAAAAGGAAGATGGATTTAGTCCAGAGGTAGCCAAAATGTGGTTTGTGGGATAAAGATAATCTACAGTAGGCTAACAGCTTGTCTCTTTAATGTAGATGTGTGACCAATGAATATTGCAGCTTCCAATATAAATCTTGATCTTGATTCAAGTGCCCAAGCCTCTCTGCTCAAGGCTGAGTACTGAATGGTGGGGCAAGTATAAGCTATGAACTGTTAAGTATAAGCTTCAGCACTGTTACTGTGTTGGCTGCACTTATGTATCATGGAGGAGAGCTATTGTAGTCTGCTCAATTTTATGAAAATTAGGTTTGGTCCTTAAACTTCTGGCAAATAAATTTGTGTGGTCCTTGATTGGACAATTTATGTTCTCATGTTCCTCGTGCCACTGCATTAGACTCTGCTGTAATTTAACCTTTATCTTAATCCCAGCAGGTAAAATCCTGGCCTCCTTGAAGTCAATGGCAAAATTCCCATTGGCTTCACTGTGGCTAGAATTTCATCATCATATATTTTTGAAGTGGCCTAGCCTTTTAGATGTTCTGATTAAGTTGACAAAAATATGTGGTAGAGTACTAACAAGGAGCCAGCTGGATACTCTAAATAGCAGATGAACCTGCTTTTAAGTGAGATTGGCTTTCAAGCTGGGGAGAACTTGCATGTGCATTTGATTTTAAGACCTCAGTCTTTATCTTTCCTATGTGTTCTGTAATGTTTCTTGACACACTGGAGATACCTGCACTGAATGAGAGCTTTTTCTTCAAGTAGTGTCCCTGTAGCTCTATGTGCGCTCCTGTGTCTCTAATAAGAGATTTTTGGTAGCAGTGTCCCTTGAGCCTGCACATATGCTCTCCCTCCCTCGTGGTCTGCCTACAGGTTCTCTCTCACTTCTTAGGTGAACCCTGCTCATTTCCTTCTCAACCGCCTTTGGTCTTCAAGGGAGCGAGCAGTCATGCCTTACTTCTCTGTGTCATTAGTAGAAGTAGCAGGGTTTTTTTTTGTTTCTTTTCTTTTCCTTAATAATGAGGGGTGTGTGTGGTGTGTGTGTGTGTTTTTTACACTCCTTTGGGATTTTAGAAGAAAAAGAACTTTAGTTTCCTGCCCTGTCTGGTGCTGCCCACCCCAGTGTTTAATGGACTCTAAGGTTTTTTTCAGTTTAAAAAAAGAAAGAGTAATGAAGACCTTTTTTCTGCATTCCTCATTGCTAGAGGATGCTAGCTCCCCACCTAGGAGCATGCCTGGCTCTCCCTGCTCCAAGGTGCCCTCTTGCAAAGAGTTGATTCTTGTAAGGGCCAGACATTCTCACTGTGCCTGGGGGAGCCCCACAGAAGTGCTTCACCTGCCACAGCTAAAATGGCAGCCGTCCTGCAGGAACTGAGAGCTGAAGTTAAAACTTCCCCTTACAGAGAAGGCCCTTCAGTCTCTTGGGGATTCCAGTGCTGACCCTGGATCATCCCTGGAGCATTTAACTTTAAAGGGGGTAGAGTTGTGGGGGAAACCAGCAAACTGCCCTGGTAAAGGCTGATAAAAAGGGCTCCAAGTCATTGGTCAGTGTCACGGGGCGGCACAGGCTTCCTTCCCCTAGTCCCTGTGCCCCGTGCTTAGGCTGGACAAAGAAAGGTTTGCAGACACTCCTCTGGTGCTTCACCCAGGCTCTTTTATTTACAGTGCCTTCAAAGTCCCCACGTCCCCCAACGTCAGGCCCCTCCCCAGGTCCTCTGGCCCCTCAAGGCTTGTATCCCCCAGCAGAGACAGAGCTAGGTATCCCCTGTCCTCCTGCCTGGCTAGCCTCCCTGACTGCCCCTGAGTCAGGGCTTTTCTAGCCCTTTCTGCTCCCTGCCCCAGCTGTGGTCAATCTCTCCAGCCAGGGGCTGTGAGCTAGCCTTCATTAAGGCTTCCAGCTGGGCTTCTTGCAGGCTGCTCCCTGCATCGGCCCCTGGCCCTGTTATCCAGAAGCAGGGTTTAGCTTGCAGGGGCAGGGCATTCTCAGGGTTTTTACCCTTGTCCTGCCACAGTCAGCCAGAGGGGATCCCCAGTGTGGCCATCTGGGTACTGACAGCACCAGAAGCAGGGTACCCAGAAGGGAGCCTCCACTGTGAGCTCTGCTCTGCACCGCAGAGAAGCCAGGAGCTTCCACAGCTCTGAGGCAATGGTGTCCCATGAGCAGTGATAGAGTAAGCTGTCCAGAGCCTCTGAGCAAAACAAAACCAAAAAACCTCCAGGTTTTCAGACTGTCTGGGTTTTGCCTTCAGGCTTTTATTCTTCAAGGTTTTTTACTTTTCCCCAACAATATTTGTGCTTTTGGTTCATTTGGTGCTTTTAAACTCACTTTTTCCCCCCTGCAATTGTTAAATTATTTTTGCCCTATATTTGCTTATCAAAATTATTTATTAATAATTTGTAATAAGTCATGCTTAGACACCCTGTTCTGAATTCTGACTTCATTGTGCTGGGTGCTAAACAAACACAGAAGATAACTTTAAAGCTCTTTGAGGTAGGGGTTAACGTTTTTACCACAATAGAACCCATAGACCACAATCACAATTGCGCTAAATGCTGTAAAATCACATAAAGCAGGACCGGCTCTACACAAGGAAATTACAGATTACTTATAGATGTTATGTGGTAGTGTTCAACAAATTCTGCTTTTAGGTCTGCTTTTTAACTGCTTGTGCTGTGTAGGGATTGAATGAAATTTTCAGAGGTGTTTTGTTAAAAGAAATCTCAGAAAGCGAGAGCTTAATGTAATCAGCCTGGACAGGGCTACAGAATCAGAAGTGGGTTGATACCAGAACCAAAAGGCAGGCTTCAGATTTCTATGAGTGTGTGCAAAATGAAGTTCCTAGTGTTAACTGTTCACTTCAACTTTAGAAAGCTTTTTTAAACTTCTACACTGCAGTCTGGACAAAAATAAAAATAGACAAATAGTGTTAACAAAAAAGATTTTGGTCATTTGACTGTACAGAAACAGAGGAGTTAGGTGGAAGTCGGAGTCTTGTCATGAATTTTTCATGAACATTCCACCTAATCACACACAGTTAAAAAACAAACAAATAGGTTTGAATTAGTGACTGTTGAGAGAACATCAACAGCTCTGTATGTGGCAGTGCTGTTGTAATACTGGCCAATAATTGCAGCCCATGTTATTCCAAAAATTACATACAAATATTTCTTGGCTGCAGTTTCAAAGCAGTGTTAGGAAGTTATGTGAACTAATCCTGTAACAATAACAGGATTTGTGTGTTGAACTCCACAAGCAAAGCTTTGAAAAAATAACTCTAAGGGTCTAATGAAGCAGTTAAAATAATCCCCTGCCTCCTATCCTCTGGGAAATATGGGCAACTTTTCAAATATGATTGACTCTTTGGTGAATCCTGACATTAAAATCACCCTTCCATCCGTCAATTTGAGATCATAAATAAATACAAAAGGAAGGTCAGATATTGGAATGGATGTCTGGCTCTTTCCTAGTGAGAATTCTGAAACCTGCCACAAGTGTTATCTGAGGTGAAGAAGTGAGCATTCTTTTTGACTGTTGTATAGTGAAAGGAAATGTGATGGCAACTGTACTCTGGCAGTATCTGATGTTCACCACCCTCACTCCTAGAGTCCTATTTACTTCAGTGCTAGATGGAAACACTCAGTACCTGGCAGAATTGGGCCTTTTTGTTTCCCCTAGCTCAGTATTTCTCATACTGGGGGTACTGATCCAAAAAGAAGTTTCAAGACTATTGTGCAGGGGAAGAATCATGAGAGGGGATGGTATTGCAATCCTTAGTTCTGTGCTGCTGCTGGTGGATGCACTGCCTTTAGAGCTGGGTGACTGGAGAGTGATGGCTGCTGGCCGGGCACCCAGCTCTGAAGGCAGCGCCACTGCCAGCAGCAGTGTAGAAGTAAGGGTAGAATGGTTATAGTGCCCTCCAGAAGAATCCTTTATTTGGAAACTTGAAACATGATCACACTACCTTACACTTTTTGGAAGGCTTCAGTGCCTTTAACTTCAGGAATAATGATTACGTGCTTCATTTGCTATAACTCGTTTTTGTGAATGGCTTTTTGTTGTGTTTTCATATTTTCATACATTGAACAAGAATTCGACTACTGAATTCACATCCATGTAGGAAAGAAGAAATGTGAATCTGAAAACTTTCAACCAAATCTTTTGTCAAGCATAACTTTGATTTGACTTCAAAGAAAACCAAGATTTGGCCTCTATCTGCAACAAAAAAATGTTTTCCAACATTAAGGATTTGTAGACGCTAATAGGAGTTGAAAGCATTTAGGATCTTGCTAGAAGAACTCTGAATCTCCTAGGATATGGTTTCCAGTTATGAATTTAAAGCATTTCTTTGGCTAGTATTAGCTGTGGTTTTTTAAGACATTTTCAATAACTATCGCTATAACAGATACATCTACAGATTTTAGTCAAATTTGTCATCTCAAGCATTGTTGGCAAACCCTGTTATCACAATGCTCTAAATAAAATCCTGTCAATGTGAATAGAAAATATAACAATACGTTCCTTTATATCCCCACACTGCTCAAACCTGCAGCTTTCTAAGCAAAATTACAAATTTCAAACAAAAATAAAATATATGGAGTTCTGGCTCAGAACTGGAAAGACTGTGAAAGGTCATAAAGTCCAGTTCCCCTGCCTACACTAGCAGGACCAAGTACTGTCCCCTGACAGTTTGTTTGTTTGTTTTTTGCCCCAGAGATCCCTAAGTGGCTCCCTCAAGGATTGAACTCACAACCCTGGGTTTAGCAGGCCAGTGCTCTAACCACTGAGCTATCCCTTCACCTAATGACCTAATAAACATGACCTGATAAAACAAATACACCAAAAGTCATTAAACCACTCTTCCTAAATAGATAAATAGCCTCTTCCTCCACAAAGTAAAGGAAATAAAGGGTGGGGGCATGAAACTTGAGAGACGGTGGGAACAGATTGCTAATGTAACATTAAGAATCAGAGAGGTAGCCGTGTTAGTCTGGAATAGCAGAGGTAACAAAGAGTCCTGTGGCACCTTAAAGACTAACTAACGTATTGAAGCATAAGCTTTCGTGGGCCAATACCCACTTCGTCGGATGCATCTGACGAAGTGGGTATTGGCCCACGAAAGCTTATGCTTCAATACTTTAGTTAGTCTTTAAGGTGCCACAGGACTCTGTTACCTCTAATGCAGGGGTCTCCAAACTACGGCCCGCGGGCCGGATGCGGCCCACGAGGCCCTCTCATCCGGCCCGCGGAGATCTTTTTGGCTAGTTAGGGAATTTTTGGCTCTTTTGAGCTTTTCGCTGGGACGGCTCCGCGCTGGGGCCTGGAAGCGCCGCGCGGGCCGCCAGCCGCGGGGCCGGGACCCGCCGCGTGCTCGGCTGCCGCCGCGGGGCCGGGACCCGCCGCGTGCTCGGCTGCCGCCGCGGGGCCGGGACCCGCCGCGTGCTCGGCTGCCGCCGCGGGGCCGGGACCCGCCGCGTGCTCGGCTGCCGCCGCGGGGCCGGGACCCGCCGCGTGCTCGGCTGCCGCCGCGGGGCCGGGACCCGCCGCGTGCTCGGCTGCCGCCGCGGGGCCGGGACCCGCCGCGTGCTCGGCTGCCGCCGCGGGGCCGGGACCCGCCGCGTGCTCGGCTGCCGCCGCGGGGCCGGGACCCGCCGCGTGCTCGGCTGCCGCCGCGGGGCCGGGACCCGCCGCGTGCTCGGCTGCCGCCGCGGGGCCGGGACCCGCCGCGTGCTCGGCTGCCGCCGCGGGGCCGGGACCCGCCGCGTGCTCGGCTGCCGCCGCGGGGCCGGGACGGCTCAGAGCTGGGGCCGGGACGCGCCGCACCGCCACGCAGTTACAGGGGGCGAAACAAGGAGCCACCAACTGCCAGGCGGCGAACCGGTCTGTGGGGAGAGACCGGGTTGAGCGGGTCAGTTGGGGGAGGGGGGGAGAGACCGGGCTGGGTGGGTCAGTTGGGGGGTGGGTGGGAGGGAAGGAGGTTTTGGGGTGAGAGACCTGGCTGGGTGGGTCATTTGGGGGGTGGGGGGTTGGAGGAAAGGAGGTTTTGGGGTGAGAGACCTGGCTGGGTGGGTCATTTGGGGGGTGGGGGGTTGGAGGAAAGGAGGTTTTGGGGTGAGAGACCTGGCTGGGTGGGTCATTTGGGGGGGGGTTGGAGGAAAGGAGGTTTTGGGGTGAGACCGGGCTGGGTGGGTCAGTTGGGGGGTGGGTGGGAGGGAAGGAGGTTTTGGGGTGAGAGACCGGGCTGGGTGGGTCAGTTGGGGGGTGGGTGGGAGGGAAGGAGGTTTTGGGGTGAGAGACCTGGCTGGGTGGGTCAGTTGGGGGGTGGGTGGGAGGGAAGGAGGTTTTGGGGTGAGAGACCTGGCTGGGTGGGTCAGTTGGGGGGGGGGTTGGAGGGAAGGAGGTTTTGGGGTGAAAGACCGGGCTGGGTGGGTCAGTTGGGGGGTGGGTGGGAGGGAAGGAGGTTTTGGGGTGAGACCGGGCTGGGTGGGTCAGTTGGGGGGTGGGTGGGAGGGAAGGAGGTTTTGGGGTGAGAGACCGGGCTGGGTGGGTCAGTTGGGGGGTGGGTGGGAGGGAAGGAGGTTTTGGGGTGAGAGACCTGGCTGGGTGGGTCATTTTGGGGAGGGGGGTTGGAGGAAAGGAGGTTTTGGGGTGAGAGACCTGGCTGGGTGGGTCAGTTGGGGGGTGGGTGGGAGGGAAGGAGGTTTTGGGGTGAGAGACCTGGCTGGGTGGGTCATTTGGGGGGGGGTTGGAGGGAAGGAGGTTTTGGGGTGAGAGACCGGGCTGGGTGGGTCAGTTGGGGGGTGGGTGGGAGGGAAGGAGGTTTTGGGGTGAGAGACCGGGCTGGGTGGGTCAGTTGGGGGGGGGGGGTTGGAGGAAAGGAGGTTTTGGGGGGAGAGACCTGACTGGGTGGGTCAGTTGGGGGGTTGATGTGTAGTGTTCATGTGTAGTGTTCATGTGTAGTGAACAGGTGTTCATGTGTAGTGTTGTGTTCATGTGTAGTGTTCATGTGTGGTGAACAGGTGTTCATGTGTAGTGTTCATGTGTGGTGAACAGGTGTTCATGTGTAGTGTATCAATGTGTTATTAAATAATAACTGAATAAAATAATATTAAATAAATAATAAAAAACAACATCCATGTTTTGATTCTTTTTTATTTGGACCTAGAGTGTGTTGTCGGCCCCCGAACTGCTATTTGATAGCTAATGCGGCCCTTGGGCTGAAAAGTTTGGAGACCCCTGCTCTAATGTAACATTGTTTCTTCTTCTAAATCAGAGGTTTCCAATAAGTTTGCCACAAGCCACATGTGGCTAATAAGCTATTGAATTGTGGCTAATGCATGTGGCTTTTTTATAATGTGCCTAATAAGAAAAATTCAAAACTACAAGTGTGGCTAGCATCGAATTTCTATTGGACACCCTTGATTTTACTAAAAATGACCAAAAGATGGCAGTGCTCCACGCACTGTGTATTTGCAAATGTCTCACCTTCAAGTGATTATCATCCACCTTTCTTCAAGTACATCCCAGAAAACTACAAGCTTATACTGTATATAGATATAAAAAAAAATCCCGTTGTGGCTACATCTGATTTTCCAAGTATGTTTAATACGTTTTAGCAGGCATTGCCTTTGCTAAAATGTTTCTCTAAAATAGTCTTATTGCTTCATTGTGTACATCTTACAATTGACTCATAGGCAGGGCCGGCTCCAAGTGCCTGCCTGGGGCGGCAAGCTGTGGGGGACAACCTTATTTGCTGTCAGGGCAGCAGTCAGGCTGTCTTCGGTCCACGGCTGTCGCAGAGTCAGTGGCATTTCGGCGACAGGGAAGATGAGGCCGCGGAACCCGTGGACCTTCCACAGAAATGCTGCCAAATCTGCGGTACACCGGACCACCTGCAGGCGTGCTGTGGAACTTCCGCGCTTGGGGTGGCAAAAACCTTAGAGCCACCCCTGCTCACAGGGCAAGGGCCTGTACCTCTGAAGCCAGACGGTTTTGTCACTGACTCAGTTGGCAGCAGCACTGGGCCCTCAGTGAAAAGCTAAAACCTTCTTGATCCCTCCACATGGACGAAATCCTGGACCTTAGGCTTAGCTCATTTAAAATCTCCATCCAGGGCATGGTGGCATCTTCCTACCTTGGTTGTCTTTCAATAATGGAAATATGCCTGCAAATGCTATTATAGCTATAGGTCTGTATTAGGGTTGCTAGGTGTCTGGTCTTCAACTAGAAGACCCATTCGAAAAGTGGCTCCTGTTGGTCGGCAGAGCAGCATGGGCCCAGGACTAAGGCAGACTCCGTGCCTGCCCTAGCTGTGTGTGGATCCTGAAGCATCGGCCTGGTCCTTGCAGCCCTTAGGCCCATGGGCAGCCAGAGAGTCTCTGCATGCTACCCCGCCCCCAGTGCTGGCTCTGCAGCTCTCATTCGCTGGGAGCTGTGGGGGTGGCTCCTGTGGGCGCATAGGGCAGCGCACAGAGCCTTCCTGGCCACCCATATGCCTGGTGGCCGCTTCCTGGGAACCAAAATAAGCACTGCTGGGATCCTGCACTCTGAAACCACTCCAATCCCTCTGCCCCAGCCCAGCGTTCCCTCCTGCATTCAAACCCCCTTCATGAGCTTGAATCCCACACCCCAGCCCAGAGCCCGCTCCTTCACCCCAAACTCCTCATCCCTGGCCCAACCCCAGAGCCTGCACCCTCCCCGTATCCCAAGCACCTGCCTCAGCTCAGAGGCCCCTCCTTCAGCCCAGACCCTCAGCCCCACCCTATATCCTGCACAGCCGGCTGGAGCCCTCACCCCTCTCCCATACCCCAACCCCAACCCCTTCCCCAGCCTGGTGACCGTGAATGAGGGAGGGAGAGGGCGAATGGAGCGAGTGGGGGTGGGGCCTCATAGAAGGGGTCGGGTAAGGGCGGGGCTAAGCAGGAGTCTATGGGCACTGAAATTCTCTGCACCACATGCAATCAGTGGGCATGATGAAATCCCATATATGATAGTGACTTGACTAGCTACTGCCTGAAAAAGTGCAGGGTGGATG
Organism: Sternotherus odoratus; assembly: GCA_032164245.1. Lineage (NCBI taxonomy): Eukaryota > Metazoa > Chordata > Testudines > Kinosternidae > Sternotherus > Sternotherus odoratus. The sequence continues at coordinate 37,168,662 of JAVMKO010000004.1, forward strand.
ATCAGTATCCAGACTGAAACTTTTGGTTGATTAAGCAATAGAACCTTCTGAGCCAGTGAAGACTGACCCTTATTAATGGCTATAATCAACCTTGGGTTCTGATCCTGTTTTTCCATTGAATGGACAGTGAACACAAAAGGAGTGTGAATTTGGCAGTAGCAAGCTCATTTTAAAAAGCATGTGAATATCTGTGGAAAATTTTCTTGTATTTGCCCAGTTCTCTCTGACTAGGTTCCCATATGGTCCCATAACAACACCTTATTATAACAAAATCAATTCTAACTATTTTTTATATTACTATGGATTCTGATAATCTACTTCTTGAATTTCTCATAATTTAGATCATGAAGACTGCCTAGTTATTTTCACTTATAGTCCAGTTTCATTTTCAAGTACTCATTGACTAGCACTATGCTGTCACACTTATGGTGTAAACACTGGGTGTGTTTGTTTTCAAAAATCCCTTTGGTTTGAATACATTTAACTGTAGCCCTCTTCCTACACTGCAATCGAAATAAAAATGAAAAAGTAACATGCACAAAGTCTTTTTGGGGCAGGAACTATTTCTTTGTTTTCACAGCACTTAGCAAAGTGGGGCTTTAATCCTGAATGAGAGTGGAACAGCAATAGAAATATTAAATAGCAACGATAGTCATCAGAATAGTACACAAATTTGAGGCAAAATGGCTGTTGATCTGGCAGTAGCCCTTTCATTAATCCACCATCAAAAAAGGAACATGTTCCTAGTCCAGGACAGTTTTAGTGCCACAACATTATTAGCTATAATTCAAATTTATAATGGTCATTGGGTCTCACAGGAACTTTTCAGGATCATCAGCAGGGCTAGTCAAGCCACTGTAAGAAAGCGAAACTAAACCACTCTCCCTTGTTATAGCTGGGTCATGTTAATGAGGCAGTTTTTAAAAAATTAATCAACCAAAGATGATTTCTGTGCTACTGGGCTACCCCTGTGGGACACATTGCATCCTCATCCTATCACCTGAAGTGATTATGTGCTTGAGGAGCACTTTCCTTTCTCTTCTGCGGGGGGAAGATTTTAATATCTTTGCACATCGTGTATGGTGTTTGGCTTACTCTCTCTTAGGGCCTGACTACACTTTCCTCCCTAACCCCCACTAGTGTAGCTATCTTGATTGTAGCTGCATCAGTGTGCAAATATACATGTGCTTCACTGTTGTTTGAAGTGATTTGCACTGGCAGTTTATCTGAGACCTTGGTTACACTGGCACTTTATAGCGCTATATAGCCTCCAGGAGCGCTATAACTCTGTACCCGAACACACTGGCAAGGCACATATTGCGCTAAAAGTCCGAGCTTATAGCGCTACTGGTAAACCTCCCCCGCACGGGGAATAAGGGCTGTTGCAGTACCGCTGTAGCGCAATGGCACGAATGTGAACACTCATTGCGCGTTAATTAGCCTCCAGCCTGGCCCATAATTCCCGTTCGAGCCACTCTGGTCATCAGTTTAAACTCTTCTGTCGCATCTTCAGGTGATCACACATCAGACCCGCCCTTTAAATTCCCAGGGAAATTTGAAAATCCCCTTCCTGTTTGCTCCAGCCAGGCGTGGAGTGCTCCTCAGATAACTATTTTGCTTGGCATGACTCCACATGCCATGCCTCCTCACAATAAGTGATCTCCACCGTGGTTTGATCATGAGTTGCTGGACCTCATCAGTTAGGGGGAAGAGGCTGTCCAGTCTCAGCTGTGATCTAGCCGCAGGAATTACGATATGTATGGCCTGATATCACGGGCCATGAAGGACAGAGGCCATGACCGGGACACTCTGCAGTGCCGGGCAAAAGTAAAGGAGCTTAGGATTGCCTATCGCAAAACATGCGACGCAAACAGCCGCTCTGGGGCAGCACCTGTGTTTTGCAAATTCTACAAGGAGCTGGATGCGATACTTGGTGGTGATCCAATGTGCACTCCATCCACCACCCAGGACACTTCTTCCCAGCCCACCACTGAGGGGGGAGGGGGGGAAAAGGAGGCCGGAGAGGAGCAGGATGGCGAGGAGGAGGACGTAGAGGAGCACGACCTAGAGGAGGAGGAGGTGGCCGCGGCAGCGACCCAGGGCATGGAGGAGTCACAGGAGGCATGCAACCAGGAACTCTTCTCAAGCCCAGAGTGCAGCCAGAGCCAGCCACAGCGTCCGGCGGTTGCGGGGGGGCAGGGCAGCAGCACCGGTTTGCACAGGTACAGCTACTTTTCTATTGGGAAGGCAGGCAGCTTTGGCGAGGGTGGAAAGGGATGCTTGCATGCTTGGCTACATGTGGAATAGTGCGTTTATGTAGTCTATCACCTCGCGGTAATCTTCGTCAGTGATTTCTACAAAAGTCTCAATAAGAGCTCTTGCAATGTGCCTGTGGAGGTTTCTCAGGAGACCCAGCATGTTCGCTGTCCTGGCCACGGTCACCAGTCCACGCCACTGTTCTAAGAGGGGTGGGGGGAGCATCGCTGCACAGATGCAAGCCGCGTATGGCCCTGGGCGGAAGCCACATCTCATTTAAATGCCCACCCTTTCTTGCTCCGTCACCTGCAGCAGCGAGATATCTTCCAGCACGAATACCTACACAGAATGTTGGGAGATTGCTCACCAGAGTGCAGTTCCTACAAATGCTCTCCGCTCCCGCAAAACAATAGTACAGAAAGGCAGGGAAACAATGCTTGTCCCCGTGACTCACCATGCCCGGGGCTCCATGGGTACCTCTGTGTGTGATACAGCTTTTGTCAGACAGGGAAACTGCACAGAGATTCATGGAATGTGTGGGACTCCCTAATACTGTCTGTTGCAAACAATGGGATCTTGTGTTTTAACTGTGAACTTGTAAATTTCACTAGGTTTGTCCTTGACATCAACGTCAGCAGTCTTATCTGTGGCTCAGAAACTAAGGAGGATTCAAAACAGACCAAGGAAGAGCTTCTGAAGCAAGTTATGGAACAGGCATCAATGGACAACTGCGTTGAGAGCAACCGGAGGGAGGAGGAGAGGAAGCGGAGGTAAGAACGGAGGGAGGAACAGATGCAGTTGAGGGACATGGCTCGCGAACAGCGTGCTGACAAGCTGCTTAGAATATTAGAGCTGCAAGTAGAGACTCTGCAGCAGATCGCTGCCATTCAGGAGCAGCAGCCCCGTGTTTGCCACCCCCATTGTCACTTGCCCCCTAACCCTTCCCCTTCTGGCCCTCTGTCCCCTTCAGGCCACTATCAACAGCTGCCTGGTTATTACCACCCACAGCTGCCTCCAACCCCCCTCTCTTCACCGACCAACCCACAGACCCAGCACCCTTATCCACTGCACTCAACCCCTAACAACAACCATAATCGCCCTCCGCAAATGGGGTTCGGGGAACACAGCAACTCGAAGAGCATTGGAGGTTATGAGGCCAGGACATACACCAATCTCTGACTGACCCCTTCCAACCCCAATTGCACACCTCCTCTTCCCACCCCAATTGCACCCCCCTCCTCCCTCACACATTTTACTGTTTTTCAACTTTTATTTCAAATTCTGAGCAAGCTGTTCAATAAATGAATTCTTTTTAATAAATGGGTTTCTGTATTCGGTGCACATATATATCTAATAGGTACAGAAAAGCAAATGCCTTATCCTATTAACAGAATGCTCCATCCATCCCTCCCTCCAAACCCTCCCTCCCTCCGCAATTCCCATTAGAACTCGCTTTCAGCCTCAAAATGCTCCCTCAAGGCTTCCCTGATCCTTGTACCCTCGCGCTGGGCCCCTCTAAGAGCCCTGCTCTCTGGCTGTGCATACGTGGCCTCCAGCTGTTGAACCTCCGAGGTCCATGCCATAGTGAAGCCTTCGCCCTTCCGCTCACAGAGATTATGTAGGGCACAGCAAGCGGAAATAACCACGGGGATACTTCCCTCTGCCAAGTCTAGCTTGCCATAAAGACATCTCCAGCGGGCCTTGAGACGCCAAAAAGCATCTTGAGACGCAGTCATTCGACAGCGGCTCAGCCTGTAGTTGAACCTTTCCTGGCTGTTGTCCAGGCACCCCGTGTAGGGTTTCATGATCCAGGGCATTAGAGGGTAAGCGGGGTCACCAAGAATCACAATGGGCATTTCCACTTCCTCCACGGGGACCCTCTGGTCTGGGAAAAAAGTGCCTTCTTGCAGCTTCCTGACCAGGCTGGTGTTGCGGAAGATACGTGCGTCATGCACCTTTCCCGACCAGCCTGCATTAATGTCAGTAAAACGCCCACGGTGATCCACAAGCGCCTGAAGAACCATGGAGAAGTACCCCTTTCGGTTAATGTACTCTTCTGCTAGGTCAGGGTTTCTCAAACTGGGGGTCACGACCCCCCGGGGGGTCGCCGAGCGCTCTCCGGGGGGTTGTGAGCTCCCGCCGCCGCAACTTCCGGCGGCGGGGACTGGGGGCCGGTGTGCACCTGGCAGCCCGCCCACTGTGGGGACTGGTGCCGGCGCGCACCCGGCAGCGCGCACCTGGAAGCCCGCCCGCTGCGGGGACTGGGGCCGGTGCACACCCAGCAGCGCGCACCCGGCAGCCCGCCCGCTGCAGGGACTGGGGCCAGCGCGCAGCCAGCATCCCACCCGCGGGGCCCGGGTGCAGCTGGCCACACGCCCGCGGCGGATGCCGGGGGGGTCGCGCCACAGCTGGCTGCCCACCCGCAGTGGGGACCGGGGGGGGAGGGGCGGTCGCGGCACAGCCGGCCGCCGGACCGGAGGGGTCACGGTGCGCCGACGGCGAAGGAAAAGGGGTCGCAGTCTCAATAAGTTTGAGAACTGCTGTGCTAGGTGGTCGGATATGGGTCCCATCGATCGCCCCTCCACAGTTAGGGAAACCCATCTGCTCAAAGTCAGCCATGATGTCACGCACATCACCAAGAGTCACGATTTTTTGTAGCAGGAGGCGATTAATGGCCTTGCACACTTCCATCAACACGACTCCAACGGTCGACTTCCCCACCCCAAAGTGGTTGGCCACCGATCGGTAGTTGTCTGGGGTGGCCATCTTCCAGAGTGCTATAGCCACCCGCTTCTCCACCGGGATGGCAGCTCTCAGTCTGGTGTCCTGGCGCTGCAGGACGGGGGCAAGTTCAGCACACAGCCCCATGAAAGTGGCTTTTCTGATGCGAAAGTTTTGCAGCCACTGCTCATCGTCCCACACTTGCAAGATGATGCGATCCCACCAGTCGGTGCTTGTTTCCCGTGCCCAGAAGCGGCGTTCCACAGTGGTGAGCATGTCCGTTAAAGCAATGATCAGTTTAGTGTCCAATACGTTCCTCGGATCGATCTCGTCATCTTCACCAGACTCATCACTACTGTCACAGTCCATTTCAAGAATGAACTCCGCCATGCAGAAAGTTGTGCTGGCGACACTCGCCAGCATGCTCCTCAGCAGTTCGCGATCCATTAGGGCACAGGAAAACGGACGACGGAGCGCGCGTGCCTTGCTGAAACTGTTGAAAAATGGCGCCCGAGGTGGACGGAAACACAGGGATTGCTGGGATATGCTCCAGCATCACGGGGAGTTGGAACCAGATGCAGAATGACCGCAAGTGACGCCCCCCTTCCCACAAGGCATTGTGCCAGATTGGGAACAGGTGCTCTGTGGGATACCTGCCCTATTGCGCTACTCCCAATGCCACCAGAAGCACCACAAATGTAGCCATGCTTTAGCGCTGGCGGGTCTGAGTGTGCACACGCTCTAGCGCAATACCTATTGCTGTATATGGGGCGTGCTATAACCAAACACGCTATAATCCTGTAGAGGTAACAAAGTCCTGTGGCACCTTAAAGACTAACTATAAAGTTTTGAACCATAAGCTTTCGTGGGCTAATACCCACTTCGTCGGATGCAAGCAGCGAAGTGGGTATTAGCCCACGAAAGCTTATGCTTCAAAACTTTATAGTTAGTCTTTAAGGTGCCACAGGACTTTGTTACCTCTGCTATTCCGGACTAACACGGCTACCTCTCTGATTCTATAATCCTGTAGTGTAACCAAAGCCTGAGTTTGTAGCCAGGTTATACTGAACCAGTGAAGGTCACTCTTTATACTGAGATAGAATATTTACCTCAGGAGTTTGCACTGGCACATTTGCATCAGAGTGGAAAACAACATTTCTTTTTCCATTACAAAATTTAAAATAGAGTTCCTTCCCCTAACAAGACAATGGAAAAACTGTCACTGACTAGGAGTAAAATAAGGCCCAGATTAAAAAACCCCACCAAAAACAATATACTGAGAAAAGAGTGGAAGGGATGTTATACAAAAGCTTAAATTACAGAAATTATGAGCACCCACAGCTATCATTGAACTCATGTGGGAGCTGAGGACTTCAGAAAATCATCTTTAAACAATCAGAAAATCAACAAAGTAAACAAACTGAAGGAAAAATAAGATTTTTTTTTCTCTACTGTTGTAGTTAATCTCAGGTGTTACTTCTGGTAACAATGGTAGGTTAAAAAAAATTGTGATAGTGTGATTTTTTTTTAAGATAGTGTCCTTTTAAAAACAAGTTAGGCTTGTTTGCAATTATTTCAATTTTAATAATCTAAACTCTTCCTTATTAGTGACAGATGTTTGTTAAATTCATAAATGCCTGCTATTCTGTGACTAGCAACAATTATTAATCAAGTACATGATGTTATCACATGGGGGGGGGAGATAGGGCAATCATTAAGCCTGATCTACTCCAGGTATGTAAGTGTGCGGCTTACTGTACTTCTCTAAACAAACAAGTAGCTTGTCAGCTTTTCTGCATGTTTTAATAAAATTAGACAAGCTCCCCGAAGGTGTGCTGTGATATTAAAATCCATTTTATATGCTCTGTAAAGTTTTCCCACGTGTGCTTGTAAGCACATGCATAGTTGGGAAACCACTCTGTGCTGATTCCTCTGAGTTATGTGTAGCTGACATGGCTGAAATCAGTTGCAGAACTGGGAAAAGACTGGAGGATGTCATAAGAGCTGCTTTAGACTGTGCTTATAAGTAAATAATATTAATCCCTTCAGAGCAGTGTACAACCAAATTAATAAAGCTGGTTCCTGAAGAACGTTAGAACACAGAACTTAATGAAAATGTCATGCTTGATGAGTTATTAGTTCTTGCTTTAGTGTTGAGAATTGTGATATTTCTTTACCTTTTATCCAAGGATTTGAATCCTGAGGGGTAACACGGCTACCTTATAAGTAGGCTTTGCAGAATTTAATTTTTTAAAATGCTGACCGATATCTTTGTTTTCCTTTAAGCATTTTTAAAAGTTTTATCTATGTAAAATTTCAGCTATGGGAAATTATGGAGGGTCAGATAAGAATATGCAGTAGATGTTGATGTTCAAAAAGTTAAAACTTTATAACTGTTTAAACACATACAGTATTTTGACATATTGACAAAGAAAATATAATTTGGTTTAAGGATAAATTCTCAAGCAGCATTTTTCTTTTCTTCTTTTCCCTGTCTGTATATTTCTGGAAATAATTATTCACTAGGTTGTGTGTCAGATGCCACAGAATATATTCCGAGGAGAAAGTCCCATTTAACCCCCTTTCATGAAACAAGGACACTCCACCAGAGAAGTAGATTGTATCAGGGAATGGGCCACTCAAATACCCTGAGAGAGCCTACTTTAGGGTTACCATATTTGAATGTTCAAAAAAGAGGACACTCCATGGGAGGTAGCCCTACCCCCTATCCATTCCCTCCCACTTCCTGACTGCCCGCACAGGACCCCCAACCCATCCAACCCCCCTGCTCCTTGTCCCCTGATCACCCCCTCCCGGGATCCCCTGCCCCTAATCGCCCCCTGGGACTGTACCCCCTATCTAAATTCCCTTCTCCTTGTCCCTGACTGCCCCTCCTGAGACTCTCCCACTCTAACTACTCCTCTAGGACCACATCCTCTACCTTTCCCCTAACTGCCCCAACCCCTATTCACACCCCTGCTCCCTGACAGACCCCTGGGACTCCCACGCCTATCCAACCACTCCCTGTCCCCTGACCGCCCCTCCCAGACCTCCTGACCCATCTAACCCCCTCTTCTCCCTGTCCCCTGACTGCCCTGACCCCTCTCCATACCACTTCCCCTAACAGCCCCCCTCCCAGAACCCTTGACCCATCCAACCTCCCCTGCTCCCTGTCCCCTGACTGCCCCGACCCCTCTCCACACACTCGCCCCCTGACAGGTCCCCCCAACCCATCCACCCCCCTGTCCCTTGACTGCCCCCTCCAGAGACCCCCTGCCCAACCCCCCGACATGCTACCGCTGACCCGCGGCTGTGCTCCCCTGAAGAGCACATAACCTGGCCCCTGCCATGCTGGGCTGCAGGGGAGGAGGAGGAGCTCTAGAGCTGCCACAGGCCCTGATGCAAACAGCCCGGCGCAATCTGAGGCTGCAGAGGCTTGGGAGTGGGGGGAGGGAACCAGGGAAGAGGTGAGCAGGGGAGGGGTTCTGGCTGCCAGAGACCCAGATGCTAGCGGCTCAGTCCGGCCAGGCCTCTGTCAGCCGTGCCGCACTCTGCATTGGGACAGAAATCCTGGACCTTTTTAGAGTTTTTCAAATTCCCACCCAGATGCTATTTATTACCCAAAAAGCCAGACATGTCCAGGAGATTCTGGACGTATGGTAACCTTAACCTACTTTGGGCTTGTACATGACTTCAGTACAGAAATGAAACCCATTCTGACCATGCGCCCAGAGTTGTCGCCTACCACTCCATGCTGTGGTATCATCAAACTACAACCCATACACGATGGGGACCCTGTTTGGAAATAAACCTTTCCTGAACTCCACTTCTGGCCTTCAAATAACCCCCAACCACCTCCAAGTTCATCATCAGAAGCAAATCTCACTGACCCAGAGCTACCAACTCAAAGCAGCATCAGACCCTGCCAGATGCAAAATCTACAGACCTATCTCCACTGCTACAATGATCAGCCTCACCCAAAACACACCTTTCAAGATCAATGGATCCTAAACATGCCTATCAGCACATACACAGTATACCTCATTCGGTGTACTAAATGCCCTAATAACGATGTGGGTGAAACCAGATAATCACTATGCTCTCGAATGAACTTGCACAGGAAAATAATAGAAGACAAAAACACCCTATCACCTGTGGATAAACCCTTTTTTCACAAAGCAATCACTGTCTGACCTATCATTCCTCATTCTCAATGGAAATCTACACAACACCTTCAAAAGATGAGTTTGGGAATGGGAGATTAAATTCATAGCTTTGTTCGACACTAAAAATAATGGACTAAACAGAGACACTGGATTTATGGTTTATTACAACAATCTGTAACCCACTAACCCCCTCTTTTTGTTCTATGAGTGAAGAATTGTTAAGGGGCCACTCTACCTTGAATGGTCCCTTAGAATATGTGCTAATTACTTATGGTAAACAATCTGTTCCACCTTGTATTTAGCTATGATGCTGGGAGTACCTTTCCCAGACATGAAGAAGAGCTCTCTAGTGGCTCAAAAGCTTGTCTCTCTCATCATCAGAAGTTGGTTCAATAAAAGATATTACCTCACTCCCCTTGTGCTTCCCTATGGTGAAATCAACATGTACTGATTAAAAATCCACTCATCCTATGCCTAATTATAAATCAAACATTAACTGTTTGGGCTGGAGAAGAACAGAAAGTGAATTATGACAACAAAGCTGATAGCAGGATACGAAGGGGATTTCTGAATGGCTAAGGTGAGAAGGGTATTTCAATGGGATGTGTGCTCTAGGTCCAATATATTTGAATGGACTCTGTGAAGGAGTCTGAGCACTAATATTCATGCCATGTATGGTTTCTTTCATATGGGGGCATTTTAAACATGAACGTGTTTTATGTTGGCCATTGTTAAAATTTTACTAAAACCGTTTTTTTTTTTAAATGCTTTTCAGGTGGCTTCAGAAACAATAATGGAAAACTAGATGCTGGCATAAATCAACATAACTCATTTAAGTTAATTGAGCTACATCAATTTACAACAGCTGAGGATCTGGTCTATCATCAGTAAGTACAATAGGAGAAACAGATTCCTATAAATTTCCTGTATTCTATTCCATTTTCCAATACAGATTATAATGGAACTGTGGTGATATTAATGAAGTTATTTTGTGTAACTATGTATATCCATATCTTATTTGCAAAATGAACACATTTTATACAGAGATCACTGAGAGACAAACCTGAAAACCATAATGTCACACTTTAAATTCATCAGATTTATTTTTTACAGATAATTACCTGCTCTAGTGAGTTTTCTTGCAATAATCAACAAAAGATTACTATAGGTCAGCATTATATAGGATTGGTCTGTAATTTGTATTAGGTAATTTTACCTGTGCAGTATTTGCTCTCTACTGAGGATGCTCTGTGCATAATTGGTTCCATCATTAGGATGGAACAGAGAGCCCCTTCTGGTGTACCAAACATGCTCTGTGGGGTGGTGCTGAATGGGTGCAGGTCTATACTCCTTTTTCCCTTTTTGGTGATTTGCTCTCCTTAGGGGAGCAGGACTGAGTAGACCCTGCACTCCCAGAGCTCAGTGACTACTTTTTGAGAGTATCTTGCCCAGTCGTGAAAGGGTGGGAGACTTCTTGTGCACCTCCCACCTCCTGTGCAGCTTCATAAGGGTCTTCACCATCTGGACTTGCATGTATAATTGTTTTTAGATATTATTCCATTAAAAGAGAAGCCTAATTGGCAGATTGTGTCCCTTCTCAATGAGAAGGGAATGGGAGAGTCTGCTATCTCCACAGCACAGCTCAAATAGAAAGAAAAAGGCTTTGGGTTTGGTTTCTCCCTCACCCACTCCTGAAAAAAGAGCACTGACTTATTCCTAATCTTCCCTGGAAAGCTCTTCAGAATTAGAAATATTTAAAAATAATCTGCAGGAAAAGAATCTTGAAAGATTTAATAGCTAATTCTCTGTTATGTTTGCTTGTTGTGTCCTTTTTTCATTGACCATAACATTCTTTAAATTTTACATCCTGCTTTGGAATTCTGTGTTCAGTGACTGGTTTCCTTGTGTTACCACAGCATAGCGAAGCACATGAAAGTAAACTCATAAATTAAGGTCATGCATTCACAGTAACTAACTAGGGACAGTTTTTTAAATATATTAATAGGCCAAACGCTCTATTTCTTTTTGCCACAATGCTGAAGCACAGATCAACTTTAGGACCTGCAGATTTATCACATAGTGCAGCCTGATAATGTAAGAGTGAATTGCCATAAGATTGATGTGATACAAGTTGTTCTTTAAACAGTGGAGTGACAAAAAATTACTTTTCTTTTTTCAAAGATGTCAGAAATGCTGGAGTATTAGTTGTGAATATGGTAGAGCATAAGAACTTTCATAGTGAATTAGATCAATGTGTCATCTAATTAGACATCTAGCTTTGGAAGAAGGCATACAATCTTTACAATTGTGAAATACTTCAAGCCAAGGGCTTGATCCAAATCCCACTGAAGTCAGGAGGAATCTTTCAGTTGACTTTGTTGGGCTTTGGGACTGGGGAAGATTTTCTTCCTGAACCCATCTAGCGATCATATTATTCCTTGGATTATGAGGTTTGGTAAAGAATTGTATCTATATTCCAGAATCTATTCTTAGTTAAACAGAGAGAGAATCCTTTTTTAAAATTACATTGCTGATTTCAATAACACTGAGTAACATCAGTGGGTTCCACATGTCATTTTTTTTGGTATATAAATGCAGTGGGGGTGGGGGTGAGTTGTAGGTTTTTATTTTGAAAACATGATTATTTTCAGCATATAGGTGTCTATTCTCCTCTTAAATGGCCCTGATTCAGCAAAGCACATAAACTTGTATTTAAATGCAAGCAAGAGATTCCTGATTCAACTGGATACATAAGTATGTGCCTGGCTGTATGCATATGACTCATCCCATTGGCTTCCATAGGACTATTCGCAGGCTTAATAATAGGCATGCACTTAAGTATCTTGCTCATTTAGAGTCACGAGTGGTTCCATTGACAACTTTGAGGCCCACTGAGTGCTTTGCTGAATTTGGGCCAATATGTATAAATATGGCAGTTTCTTTTGACAGTAAAGGGGGTACCACATGGTTACAGAGAGGAGGATATTCTGCTGCTTATTCTAATTTATACTAGGATAAATTACAAATATGAGAAATACATATTCTATTATAGTGGAATGCTCACAGATGAAGTCCCTTATTAATGCTGAGGCACAAAGAGGCAAAGTCGTCATTGATCCAACTGTGGACATTGTGAGTAAATGACACAATTATTTTGTGTTTCTTTTTGATTTTATCAGATGAGGAAGTGTAAGGAATATTATTTATTTTGAGGCCTGAAATGTTTTTTTTTTTCTCTATAGTACTATTCCCTCAGTTATTTCTTTTCAGTGACAAGTGTCTGAGTTTTTACTCTGGTTCTTGCACTTCCATAGGAGTCCTTGCCTCCTCATTTTTCTACTTAGAATAGCAAAGTTCAGTTTGAGAAGTGCGAGGAAAATACCTGAGGATATATAGTATGCCAGTTTTCAATGATGTGCCATTTTTACCATTTTTAGAAGATGGAAAAACATGGTAGAGTGTTGTTCAAATAGTAGCAATTGACATTTGCAGTGATGTAAAGATTTTCCTAGTTATAACCTATGACAGTTATATTTGTTTGGATCTTTACCAAATTTAGAAGAAGTCACCAGGAGTAAATCCTTGAAGATGCCGATTTACAATCCTAAAGACATGAATTATCTTTTGTTCAGTGACAAAATAGGCACAATGTGGGTGGCAGAAGCACAATTTTCCCACTGCCACACCGAATTAATTTCCCTCAGCACTGAATTAAAATGACCATTTCTAGGGATTGAAAATCTGATCATTGTCAAAGCCCATTCTATTGTTGGCTTATGTGATGAGTGCCAACACAGATATAAATTAATATTAGTCATGATGGTGGTTTAAGAGTAAGAACTTGACATATCTGTTAAAGATTTTTTTAAGACACAGATTTCCCCCTACTTTTCAACCTAGAACAGGGAGCACATTTGTAACTTCTCATATACCAAATAAGCTTTACGCCTGTTAATTTGATTAACCTAGAAAAAGTTGTGCTCAAGCCAGCTATAAAAGAAATTCTACATATTACTTGTATTCAGTTTTGAGCTACATTTAGTTTGATCAACTACAAGAGTCTTATTAATCTCACTGGGACATGAAGTCAGTTGTGACACTTTGCAGTGTTTATTAAGCATACCAGAAGATTAAACTTTTCTTTTTAATTTTGCTGCATTAAACTTGCTGGTTTTAGTTACTACTGTTACATTTTACAGTGCAAATAAAACAGTATTTTACTTCTCCAAACCAAAGGAAATGGCAACACTGTGGTAGAATGTTCTGTGGGAGTAGTTGGTTAAATGTATGTTTTCCTATAATGACTCTTGATGTACTGGCTATGACACTCTTGTATCTATATATTTTTTTCTTTTTATATTTTTTTGTAATATAGGATTTAGAGAAGTGGTAGGTTAAGTATTGTGGTGTCATGGCAGAAAGCTCCTTATTTAGTAAGGCAGAATTCCATGGTGCTGTAGTGGTAACAGTACTCAGAATACCTGTTTTGATTAGTACTAACATGTATGTGACTCTGTTTCTTGATTTTCATTTAAAATGGCACAAAATCACTATAAACAGAGTACATGATAAATTTCACCTTTCTAAACATTATGTATCAAATTTGTAAAGTCAACTATTTAATCAGGTTGACTTTTGCTGGTGGATCACTTCAGTGTTATTGTTTTTGTATTGTGCAGTAGGTGTAATGCACTGTATAAAGTATAAACTGTGTCAAACAAATATGTTTCTCCTGAAGGGCTTATGATCAGTACAATAGTTAGTACAATATAGAACTATGTGATGTAGTGTAGAGTCTAGCTTTTACTGTAAACTCCAATATGCTAAATTGCATCTTTTTATATGAGAGCATAATACTCACCACTGCTTGTAGGGTACAATCACCTGGAGTTGTACCAATACACTGGGGGATAGACAGCTCTTTTGGTGGGGTGGTTGGGTGTCAGCAGAGGTTACACAAAAGAAGTTTGGGATTCCAGGGTGGGAATTTTCAATGCTTCATTAATATCCTGTCTTGAAGAGACATGAAAGTCCTTTTTCCTGGGCACAAGCTGGGCTTCCTTCATAACATACTAAAGGGAGGCAGTTCGCTTCAAAGAATTGGGTTCACAGATGTAATAATGAGCAATAAGTTTAGACCCTACAACTTTCAGTTCCAAAAGCATAGGTACCTGTCATTTAAGCTGAAAGAGAATCCCATTAGCTGTAGTAGTTTAGTCTATAGACTTGCCAATAGAAAATAATATGATGGCACCTAGTCACAGGGCAAGCATTCATAGAGGACAGAGGTTAGAGTTCAATACTGTGCTCAGATACCTTATAGAAAGTGCTTTTCACAATTTCACAGTCAAAGTGGAGATGAATTTTGCACTTTATGCAGAGATTCAAACACTTTGTAACTTATGAAGAATATAGCATATACTCACTGAAATTACAGCACTTACTCTTTGACTACAGAATACATTTTCTGAGACTTTACACGTAAATTGGTTAATTAGTTTTAGTTAATTAAAATATTGGTTCTTTACGAAATGTAGCACCCTGCACTTTACATTTTTTTGTCCCAAATTATCTTAATCACAGAATAATTCAGACTCTCTAAACTTCCATCTATTTAAAACTCATTGACATCTCATGCACTGGCTATATTTGAAGAATATTCTTTAGAATTAATGCCTGTTTTGTACCATTAATCTTCATAACTGACATTTCTTTTTCAGTGGAGGCTGACAATCAATGTTCTGCTATGCCTATAGATAATTCCACAAAGAATTCTTTCAAAATGGCTGCCATCACCTATTGCTTTTAAGGCCACTGGTGCACTCATCTTTTTAAAAGGTCACCACCTCTCACTACTCCCAGTGGGAATGAAGCCAAGCTGGCCTCAAGAAAAGTAATGATCCATGACATCATACATTCTGAGAACTGTCAGCTCCCTCTGAAGTCCAATTCATGGGCTCACTGACTTTTCTGCTGATTTTCCAGTCTCTGCTCTGGAGCACTCCAGGTCCCCTATTTGACTCTTCTGATGTACCTCACGAACAGCCAGTCAGCACAGAACTTCAGTACACAGGAAATAAAAAGCTCTCCATGCCCTTCAAGATTGGCCTGTTAATAGCTGTAAGGCACTCTACAGTCTGGTATTGAAATTCAAAACACAACTATTATTAAATTACAAGGGCTAAATTATGATGGGTTTTGCTCAGCCACACAAGCATCCCCATCTCTTGTGCAGCTGCACAGGAGCTTACCATGCTAGTTGTACCAGTCCTCCCTGCGCTCCGGCTTGTGTCTGCTCTCCCCTGTGGGGAGCAAATCTTCAGAAAAGGGAACAATGGAGGAGAGGACAGAGTCATAGTCCTTTCCCCATCCACACCAGCCAGCAGGGTGGGACCAATGCACATGAGGGAGCAATCTGCTTTATCCTAATGAGATGACTGGACTAGACTCTGTCATTTAAGGCACTGCCCTGAATGAGCTTGGATCAGTGGGCTTCTGTTTGATTCTTTCTGTACTCAGTAAAGCAGGACTTTGTTTACATTCTTGGTAAATAATCAGGATTGCATCAAAACTATCTGACTACGTCATCAGTTTCTTCTCCTATGGGAAACAACTCACAGGGACCTAACTTTGGTTAATGGCTCAGATATATAATGGGGATAACAATACTATAGAATTTTAACACATTTTGTAAAAGTTTTATTTAATCAAACTTTGCTTGCAAGCCATCTGTAACAAGAGTATTATATACTATCTGGTTTAGTGCCAATCTACCAGGCTTTAATTTGTGTATGTTCTAATTCTAACAGAGAAAAATATTATTATGTGACATAACAATCAGCAGAAAATGCTTGCACTGTTTGGGTGAATGGCAGAAGGTGCTGGGTTTGCTACCTAAAGATAAATCTTCAGTATACTTAATATATTCAAAGGAGATATTTTAAAGCATTTACTGTCTCTTCAGAATAATTCAATAGTCTGTTTCACAGACTGCACAAATTCTAGGTCACTTAAGAGATAATTTCAGAACCTCTACCTTTGAACTTTGGAATGTGAATTAGCCCTAGAAAATGGAAAGCACTAAGAGCTCAAAATCAGAAAGATCTGAAGCTTGTACTCTCATACCCGATGTGGAAAGGATAATCAAGAAATAAATCCATTAATGGTGGAGGGAGAAAGCCACAGATGGTAGAACTATATAAATGCACAGTGAGGAGGACCAAAATTTTTTCATTAAAGCCCTTTTTATTTATTTAGGCATTAAAGATATGTCATGATTGCTCTGGAGATGCTGAAATATTCTGGGAAGGATCTCTAAAGTAGGCTCAAAATTCCCTGAATTTTCACCAAGAATGTGGGTTATGTATTTTTTTAAAAGGTTAGCAGATATTGCTATCGGTTCATAGAAAGATGTACAATATTAAAAAGTATATATTTCACACTTGTTTTTGTACATCCTTATAAGGTTTACAACTTTTGGGGACAACTGTATGTCTCGTGTAAAAATTGTCAAGTTCAATAGGTTAGGACTTGGGCTGTTTCTGCCATTGACACCAGTCCCAGTTTTGTTGTTGTCACTCAGCTCTAACCTACAGTGGAGCTCTAAATCCTAGTCTCACAAGCATCGTGTGGAA
Organism: Sternotherus odoratus; assembly: GCA_032164245.1. Lineage (NCBI taxonomy): Eukaryota > Metazoa > Chordata > Testudines > Kinosternidae > Sternotherus > Sternotherus odoratus. The sequence goes on from JAVMKO010000004.1 coordinate 37,185,439, forward strand.
CAGTTCAGACCCCAATGTAGGAACTTCCTGACTTTGAGTCAGGCACGTAGTTAGTTATAAATGGAGCATTTCATTCCCAAGCTCAACCTACCTTCTCCCTGGAGCAGATGGGTGGTGAATGGGCACGCCTTGCTGCTATTCTCCCCATCTATCTCTGGCCAGGGTAGCTGAGTTACTATTGTAGATGGGGTAGCAATTTATCGTTGGATAGGCCAGCTGGCAATTGCTTCCCTTTTGCAAGAAGGAGAAATTTAGGGAGGAATAGTGAGTTTAAGGAGGTGTCTAGGTCACAGTGCCTCCTGGGGTGGTCTAGTTTACACACCATCAAGATAGTACCCAAAACAAAACTCTAGTAAAAACCTTATTTAGTAGATAGAAGGAAAGCACATGAAGTACTAGTATTGTGACACTGGAAAGTGGGAACCATTGCTGCAGGGTACTTCTTCCTAAGGCAGGGGTGTCCAAACTTTTTGGAAAGAGGGCCAGATTTGGTAAGGTGAAGATGTGTGAGGGCCGACCCCCTTTCCCCCCTTCCCCCCCCCCCCGCTCCGGCCATGCTCTCGCTCTTCTTCCCTCCCCCCCCACTCCAGCTGTGCTCTCGCTCTTCTTCCCTCCCCCCCTCCCCCCCGCTCCAGCCGTGCTCTCGCTCTTCTTCCCTCCCCCCCCCACTCCGGCCGCGCTCTCCTCCCCCCGCTCCGGCCGTGCTCTCACTCCCCCCCTCCCTCGGCTCCACCTCACCTCGCCTCGTGCCCCGGCCCCGGCTCCGCCTCCGCTCTTCTCCCCCGGCTCCGCCTCGCCTCGTGCCCCGGCCCTGGCTCCGCCTCCGCTCTTCTCCCCCGGCTCTGCCTTGCCTCGACTCGTGCCCCGGCTCCGCCTCCGCTCTTCTCCCCCGGCTCCGCCTTCGCTCTTCTCCCCCCCCCGCTCGCCTCTTACTGACCCCGCCCCTCTCCTCCGGCTGCGGCTCCGCGCACTGGTTGGCAACAGTGCTGGCGGGCCGCATATTATTGATTTTAGAACAGAGCCTGCTGGCCGGTGAAAATTTGAACACGGGCCTCAATTGGCCCCCAGGCCGGACTTTGGACATGCCTGTCCTAAGGTGACACACAGTGCTGTGATTTTTATCATGTATCTTTAATGAAGAATCTAAAATATGTAACATGCTGCAAATTTGGATTCTAATCCAGATGTTTGTAAACTTCAGTGGTGACTGGTTCTTTGATTTTGCTCAGAGAGGGAGGGAGTCCAGGTGCAAAGTTGGAGTCGAGATCCCCGCTCCCCCAAAGCTCTCCAAGGGAGAGTGTTAGCTGTTTTTGTATCCAGAATTTGGAATCTGCATTATCTTTAGAAATGATTTGCTTATTTACGTGAGGAATGTTTAAATGTTGTATTGATATACTGAAAGAATGAAAGCTTTCAGGTAAAAGAATGTTTTAGAGATGGAGGAAAGTCTAAGTTAAAAGAAGAAAAGGACAGCAGAGAAAACATAGCAGCATCACAAGAAAGTACAGCATAGGACTAATATTTTGTTTATTATAATCATAAAATAATCCAGGTAAAGGCACCTTAATCCCATAGTTCAGTGTTGCCTTTACTTTGCATATATATTCAGTGCTCTTTAAAAAAGGTACTGTATATTTTGTATGCTACTGATGCAATAAAAGGAACAGATGGAAATCATATAAAATCTGTGAGGAAAAATTAAGAAGAAGAAAAACAGATGCTTGCACCTGAACATTTTTCACACAGTAGTTCTGTGCATTCCCAGCCAACGCATAAGGACAAACCATAGAAGCAGCTGGTAATGTAATTGTGAGCAATGTGTTGACTATGATGGTGACAAGATCATACTTGTGCACTATAGAGTGAATTTGCACATGTGAAATATTAGAGCATGCTTTTTTCAGTAGGAAGTCATTTCAGAATCTTTGCATAGTGAGCTCTATGGTGGAGAGGGAGAGCAAATGAAAGAGACTGGGAAGTGGTAAAGAAGAGTATGTAAGAAGAGTGTCCATTTTAGGAGCAATTTCCTAGGGAGAGGAATTAGCCTCTGTGTTAGAGTTCAGAAAGTTTCTCTCCTTCTCCTTTACGAAGGGCCTGATTTCATAATCCTTACTCAGCCAGACCCCACTGATTTGCCTGATTAAGTACTGCAGGATCAGTAATTCCATATCTTTTCTTTACTAACTCTCATTTCTGTATGAAATGCAGTACTTAGACTAAACTTGCATATAGCTGGGAAATGCAAAAAATTAAGGGTTCTACAGCAAATTAACTTAGCTGCAATCAGTGTTCTGTTTCTAATTTGCATTTTATCATATTAGTGATAACATGTTAAATGACACATAGAAAATGCTATGTATGTGCAATGCATCAAAGTTAACATTACTCTTGATTTCTTAACTTCTACATTTCCTGACTTCCTGAAATTTTAATGGCAACATTCAAATTGCATTAACATGTTTTCCCATTAAATGGATTTGGTTATTTTTAAAGAAAATTGACTTGGCATAATATAATTATCATTTTAACTAAGCTTTGGAGTATCCTTGTGGGGTGAACGGGGAGGAAAATGAGTGGGTGCCTATTTCTGCTGGTGTCATTGTTTGGCTGGAGTCTGTTTAAACTCTAGACTCTGTTTAAAAATTCTTTACAGCTCAACTTTAAGAACTGGATTTGTGCCTTTCTTTGCTTATTTATTTTGTATTATGGTAACACCTTGAAGTTCCAACTTAGCTACTTTAGCATTTGTGGAAACATAGGGTTTTACCGAGGAGATTGACGCTGCTGCAATTGATATTGCGGGTGTCGATTTAGCGGGTCTAGTGAAGACCTGCTAAATCGATGGCAGAGCGCTCTCCAGTCAATTCCAAATCTAGCTCCCCCAGAAGAGTAAGATAAATTGACTGGAGAGCGTGTCCTGTCGACACAACACAGTGAAGACACAGCAGTAAATCTACCTAAGCTACGTCGACTCCAGCTACGTTATTCATGTAGGTGGAGTTGCGTAACTTAGGTCGACTTACTCCTGTAGTGAAGACGCCCTTAGTGAAAACATGGAGCACTTTATACTAGGGTTGACAAAAGGAATGTTGTATATAATATAGACAAATAAGAAAGGAATGTGCTTTCTGCTGGCTTCATGAACAGATATTAGCTCACTTGTTCTCAGTTAAAAACTATGATATTAGTGATAAGATTTCCTGGGAGAAAAAATCTCCCTCAGCATTTGAGAAAAGCAGTACACAGCTCAAAATGTCTTCAGTCTCAATTGGATAAGGATCGATTTGGCTTGCCACAAAGGAAAAGTAGATTGTTCACTGGCAACACCTGAAAGGAAATGTGTGTGACTACAGCATTTAATACTGAAGCAAATAGCAGTGGCAAACCTAGAGACAGGTCTTATAATATGAGGAAGGAGTTGGATGACACCAGGAGGTATTGAGTGCAGAACACTTGGATATGAGAGGTGATTTTTAGTCATGGTGGACAGTTTTCTTACTTAATCTCTCTGCATGTTGAAAAAAATTGAGAGAAGAAATAAAATATTTCTTTGGAACCTGATAGATAAATCACAGAAGCCTCATCAATATTATGAAGTGGAGGAAATAAATATCAAATATATTCAAGAGTATGTTACACTCTGTTGTTCGGACTTCATTAAGCATACCACTAATGAAGGGCCACAGTACAATCAGTATCTGGAACAGGATTTTAATTCTGCCTCTTCAACACTGATTAAATAATACTTTGATGACAAAGAGATAGTTATTTCACCTATGCAGCCCAGTCCACCTGAGATCCTAAAGCCATTGGTCCAGAAGCTCAACTAGTGTAAAATGAAGTCAGTAGAGCTACGCTGATTTACAAATTAGCATCTGGCCTAATGGTTTTAGTACTTCTTAGATTAATCCTCACAAATCTGCTCAAATGGGGATGGATCATCCATTGCAAAACACCAGTGGAAAACTCAGAGGATCTCCCCTTACAGTTGTTTTCCTTATGCTTGGAAACATGGTGCAATCTGGCATCAAGCTTTGCTGTTGTCTGCAGACTTACTTTTCGAACGACAGCCTCCCGTGTTAGTGATATGCAACTGCTCTGATAAAGGAAAAGTGTTATTACAAAGAAGACTAAATCTATCTCTATAGTGTCTCAAGTATAACTTAAAAGGAGTATTTAACAGTCATTAAAAAAGCTGCTGGCTTGACAGCTGGATTATCTACACAAGGACTTTAATTCTTTACTGCCCTGCACCTTATGCATTCATTTACAGCTGAACTAAATGACTGTACTGCTTCACAGGGGTTCTCAAACTGCATTGCACCGTGATGACCAGACCACCTTCTGATAACAAAAATCACTACATGACCTCAGGAGGGAGGACTGAAGCCTGAGCCCACCACCCTGAGTGGGCGGTAAAACGGAAGTCTAAAGGCTTCAATTCTGGACAGGGGGCCTGTAACCTGAGCCCCACCACTCAGGCCTGAAGCCCTCAGACTTCGGCTTCAGCCCCGGGTGGTGGGGCTTGGGCTTCAGCCCTGGGGCCTAGCAAGTCTAATGCCAGCCATGGTGACCCCATTGAAATGGGGTTACAACCAACTTTGGGGTTCCAACCTGCAGTTTGACTGCTGTGCTACTAAATCAGAATGGTGGAATTTTTATACTCAGTTTGCATTAGCATTGCACAGTTGTAAATGCCTAGGCACAAAACAGGTCCTAAGCCAGAAAGATGGAAGTTTGTGTGTGAGTGCATATTTGTGTGTGTGTGTGTGTGTGTGTAAGAGAGAGGAGGAACTTTAAGGTAAACTTCAGTGTGGTTTTTTTAAGAGGCTGTAGAACAGCTGTGAAAATCTCTAGTGTGTTATGCTACAACTCATTCCGCTTTGCCCCATCACGAGAACTGATGCCCAGCTATAACTATAACCTGTTGTCCAAGTTAGTTAGATACATGTAGCCACTGTCACACTGCCCACCAGCAACGACTCTGGCATGATTCATGACTTTATCACACACCTTATCTGAATATCAAGCTGTTTGAAAAGTGATCTAAAAAAATCCACTTGCCTGTCCAGAAAAATAATTATTTGCCCCAGGAGACCAGGCAAGTGGAAAACTGTAAGACTTGTTGAAAAAAGCTGCAAATGTTTATTGCAGGCTGCAGTGTTTGTTACCCTGAGTAGTCCCATTGAAGTGAACGGGGTTTCTTATGGTAATAAACTCAACAATTAGCTATGTTTTCAGACTAGGGCCATAAGATTTCCTGCCATACGAAGGGCAGAGCTATTGGCAAACCTGTAAACTTCCTTAAATAAAAACAATATTGAATAGTGTTGCAGTCATGAGTTGTTGTAATCCATCAGATAAGTGAAATAAGTCTGGAAGGGCATATGATAAAATGAATAAGAGGACCAATGTTTAAACAAACGAGTCCTGTGGTATCTATTGAATAAGGAAGCAACAAAAGTGATTAATAGCTTGTTATAATGAAGTAACTGGCATTTAATAAGCTATTGACTTTTTTCACTGTCTTACTGAAAATGTTTTATAATGTAAAAAAATACACACACAATGCAATATTGACTAAGGATGAATTTATAAATTTGGATTCTAGATTCTGTGTCTAAGGTTGGAAAGCTGTTTCTTCAGGATTGTTCTCTAGCCATACAAAGAGATATTCAAGGTGTAGTTCTTGTTAGACAAATAGTTTATTTAGAATGAACCTAAAAGTCAGAGCCAAATCCTAATTGCTTTTCACATGGGATTAGGCCCATTAACTTCAGAAGAACTGCTCAAATGAGAGAGACAAGAAGAATTCAGTTAAAAGGAAAAATAACTAGCTGGGACTGTAAGTGAGAGGAGTCTACAGCTGGGCTGATTAAGCAACTAACTTTTTTTGTGTGTGTCTCCCTTCTGCACTGCCAGAGCAGGGCAAAGAATCTGGCCCATTGTACTGTTTCATAACATCCTGCTATAATAAAAGATCAAATTCACTTCCAGTGACTGTATCATTTATTGCTGCATTGGCTTGTTTGACTTTAGCTGAATACTATTGCCAAGTATTGTAAACACTAAAACAAGTCATTTGGTTCACTCCCAGTAATACGTATTTGTTTTAGGGAAGTACTTGCAAGACTTTAATGGGTGTAAAGGGTTTTGAGATGCTCAAAGGAAAGGCACTGAATAAATTCAAGGTATTAGGATATAAACAATAGTAAGTCTGAATAGACTTCTCCTCACCTTTGACTGAATAGACTCCTCACCTTAGACTTGTAAATAAAGTATCAGATAAGTGCAACATAATATATATTTTCAGTACACTGCCTACCTAGCTACCTACAGTGTGTGCATATGTGTATGCAGTAAATTAATATATACACAAGGTACCATAGTTTCTATAAACATATAAATCTGCAAACATTGATACACATATGAACATAATACAGATATTCTTAATAATAATGTCTAAATTACAAAATTCTACAAAATAATAATTCAAATAGAGATTTGTAAGGTCTACTGTTGGGATGCCTGAACATTTTACATAAATGGAAATAGTGCGTTGTGAATTGACAGGGTATTTTTGCTCCTTATTCCCTACAGTAGCATTATAAAATATCAAGTATCTTACACTGTGCTCAGAAGCTAGGGCGTGGTGGGCTGCTAGAGAGCAAGTTCAAGCTTTTTCATTAGCAAAGATTAAAGTTGAATGCAGGCTCAATTGAACAAGCGGAATTTCCTCGGTCCATGTAGGTGAGTTGCTTTCAGCCTAACTCCACCTGTTCCCTTTACCCCTGGCATTTCCTTAATAACAGTCCCTCCAGGGAGCATGGGCTCCCTATTTTACCAATATTTTAATATAAACACTAAACAAATAATTGACACCCTTACCCCACACAGTCCTTTTCAGCCAAAGGTTACCAGCATGTAACCAAGTTGGAATCTTGTCTTTATCACAGACTCAGCTGGTTATCTAGTCTTTGCGACCGTTTGGTTTTCTAAACAGGCAATCACATAGGGAGTGACTTATCTCTGTCTCCCTCTCTCTGTAGTTTCCTCCCTCTCTGTGCAGTTCACCTCCAACTGGTTCTTTCTCTGTTCTGCAATGGTCTCTGTAGGCTCTCTTTGGGTGTTGTGTCTACTGGCTCAAAGTGCCTCCTATTTCTTCAGATCATTTGTCACTCTTGTGTAATCAAGTTGTATTAGCTCAATGTCACTGCATCTCTGATGACTCCTTTAGTACACTCCTTCTGCTGTCGCTTTAATGGCTGGATATTCACAGGAGTACCTGTCTCCAGGGCTAGTAGGTCTTTGGCTGTTCTATCTGAATTTAGTGCCTGCTTTCTCCTTTTCGTGGCATCCCCATCCTTCTGGTTGCCATGGGTCTCCTTGGGTTGTTTCTGAAAAATCCAGAGCTCCTGGGGGCTTCAGATAAGAGTTCTGTGGCTCACACTGCCAACTGCTGCACTCAAGAGAACTCACCGCTCCAATGCTGCCACCATGTTTCATTAGCAAAGAGTGAAGAATGCAAATGAAGTTAAAAAAGTGGAACTTTATTAAACCCTGTGCACAATTCTGTCATTGTGGCTGAGTTGCGTCCAGCCTAACTGCCTGTGTTCCCTGTTTCCCTAGTGTTTCTCAATAATAATCCCACCAGGGAACATGGGCCCTATTACTTCAGTTCTAATGATCATAATGCAGGTCCTTCACTTAGTATTCCCAGCTGACAGGAACATTTAAACCCTGGCAGTGAGCATTGTCCACTATTTATCTTTCTATTTATTCAATCTTGCTTTGTGTTCATGTCATTGTTAGGCCTTCTAATGTTGCATCTGCATATCTGCATGTGATTTGTGCATTCAGATCTGCGCTCACTCATACCGTGCCTTTGTGCCATGCAAGTTTTCAACTGTGCATTTTAAATTGATGATCGAATATACAAAAGGATTCATATCTAAAACATCCACAGCTAAACTGCTGACTGCCCAGGTTTTCGTTCCCTATCAATAAGTTTTAAAAACATTTCTTCAGAGTTAAAACAATGGAATAAATAGCTTTTCAACTTATTTTCATGCTAGCTTCTGTCATATTATAGGTCTTTCTGCCTCATGGTATGGAACTACTACTTATTCCAGGCTCATCCATTTTATAGGGACAGACAGGGAATAGCCTTAGGAGAACAAGAGCTTGTCTCAAACTGGTGAGAAAGTAACCTTTTTGATTGCAGCATCATGAGCTGCTTTATGACAGCCTCATTTCAAATTGACCTGCAACACTAGTGCAATTTTCCTCATGTCACTCATGCAGGTTTAAAAAATGATTGGTTTTGTGGCTTTTATTTAGAATTTGTCAAAGTTTCACATTTGTGGAAGCCTGGGGGCACTAGTATAATGGTAAATAATTTTGTGTTTGAAGGAATATCTATGACTAATCAGTTTGGGTCAATAAATCCTTAACTAGCAAGACATCCTTATTCCGTCTGGAGATACTTCCATATTGTTTTTATGCAATTGTTTCTAATTCCAGAGAATTTCTTGCATGTCAAATTGCGGGGAAAAACTTTCAAGCATCCGGAGCAGGTTAACATTCAAATTTGATACCTATGAAAAGTATTTTACAATAACAAACCTAGACCTGCAGCAATTATGCTATGCGAAGATAAAAATGTATCTACTCCTTTTATGAAATATAGTTTCAAAAAGGGGATATGCAGATAGATATCTCTGCAAGCTTCTGTTTATTAAGCCTGATTTTTTAAAATATTTAGTTATTTTGGCCAAACTTCCCCAACTTTGGGCCCTGATCCTGTAACGAGCTCCACAGTACCTCACAGTTATGCTGGCTGTCAGCTGGTTGGGACCCTGCTACAGTATTTAATTCACAGTTGAAGGCCTGGTAGCTGGTTTTCTGATTTGGTTCATGTTATCAAGACCTAGTGGCAGGCTGTTACTGGGCCAATTGTATCCTGTTTGGTACTTGGTTCGGCATGAAATGAAGGGGTAGAGTAGCTACGTTAGTTATATTTGACCTTGAAAGTAGATCTGACACTTGATGTTGTATTAATTTATGTATGCGTGGGTCTTTGTGTGAGAGTCTCAGGATGGATTTAGAACCAATGTAGAATGTAGCTTTTCATCATCCAGTGTGCGCCTCACCAGGAACACATTACTCTAGTGTTCCATAGAGTGTACCAGCTTCCAGTCTGTTTCTGATGTGGTTAAAGGCATTGATTAGTCTCTATACATATGCATGTCATGGGCTGGGGATAAGCTTTCTTACTAAATAGGCTTTGACTTCCCCTCTTTGTCTGACCGAGCCAAAATAGGCCTTGCAGAAAGTTAGGTACATCTGTTTACCATTACATGAGGGGACACAAGGTATTTTTGTATGTGGGGGAGTCTTTTGATTTTCAGTTTATTAATAATTTATCTAGTGCACAGTATTTGTGTGTTCATAATTTATCTTATATGTGCCTTGAGCAGATTGATACATTTGTAAATGAATATATAAAATATGACTCAGCAGTTCACAAAAAAGGGTTGTCACCTGGGACAGTATCAAGGCACAGATCTGTAGGAAATTCAACTTCATACTCTGCCTCTTATCTTACTTATGGTAAATCTCTTCCTGGTAGCAGGAATACAGAATGGATAAAAGAGATGACTAAAGGCGTTAAATGCAGAAATTGGTCAGATGTGCTCAATAACTCATTTTACTTCTCTGCTGCACATACAGATATCTTTTTATTTAGATATTTTTAGTCCAGTCTAATAAGTTTAACTGTGAACACCCTAGAAGTATGGGCTCATATTTGAATATCTGCTGGGAACACCACTGATCCAAGGTAGTGGATATTGATGTTGTAGTCCAAGGCAGTTGCTTACTGCCACTGCTTATCCCCCAAGCATCTGATTCAACTCTCATTGTTACTGAAGACATAAAGGGGGGGTTGAATTGGGCCCTGATTCCTCATTGCTGGACTGAAGAATGGAAAATGGCTCTTCTCAGTGAAATACAGAGCTGGTATCTCAAATGACATATGCTTCAAGATATGTGATTATCCTTGGGAAGTCCTTACCTCTGACCAACCAGTGGAACAAATAACGTAAGTAGGCCTGGCTCTGTTAAAGTCAATGAAACTATTGAGTGCTCCCAGCCAAAGGACTGGGACATATTGTCTATAACCTATGTCCCTTTGGTTATAGACAATAGTACAGAGATGCCCCTGATAAAAATGAGCCTATGAAAGAAAAATGTGGTCACCTTTTGATATCACTGTTAAACCCTTGTACTAACTGATAGCTGGAACCAGGGGAAGACTTTGGACTATATGCTTTGTTCTGTGGTTTTTCAAATGGTTCTCAGACAAAGTTCTTTGTCTGTCTTGTGGTGCTTTTCTGCATTTTCCATAAACAAAAGGTTACAAAATGAGTAAGTCTGTGCTTATAAATATAAGTCACTGTTAACAGTCAATGGCATATTCCATCCAGAATTCTCCCAAAACATTTATCATGCCCATTTTGTAAAACATCACTCCCAGTTTTAGTTCAACTTTCTAATTCTAATTCACAGTGACAAGAACACCCCAAAACATCAAACAGCAACTTTGCATTGAGATGGCTGTTAGGCTTTCCCCCAAAACTAACAGGAAGCACTTTGGTGTTTATAACAGCTCATGGGTTGTTTTTTTTCAGTGTGCCTCAGTGGAGCTCGTGCTTATTTGATCAACTGTCTATTTTTCTGAAGTGACCTTCACAGTGCATAAGATTTATGGCAATGTGTATTTTCATTACATACCAGTGTTACTATGCAAGCTCACTGTATCTCTATCAGAGGAAGAACAGAGAGCTTCTCAGAATAAGCTTTCAGTATTATCTTTGAACATATGTTCATGATTAAGATAGATGAGGAGAGTCCTAGTTGGAGGTTAAAGTGGAGGGCTTGTCTAAAACCAGGCTGTGGTAAATGGTGGATTTATTTGAACATTATTATGTCAAAATTATTGATTTGAAAATAAATAATTAATGTTTCTTTTAATTACCTCATCTTTAAAGCTGTTCTCAACAAATAAGCAAACAGCTCAAAAGTGATTTGGGGCTGTCTGGAAATTATGAAATAATAGGAAAGAACAGAGAAAATACCTTCCAAAATGTGACTTTGTTCATCCAGCTCTTTTCATAAATAATGTGCAACGCACAACATATTTGGCAAATGCCACCATTGTTCATGAACGGATTGGATACAAATGTTAAGCTGTTGAATAAGTATGTTTAGCAATCCATAGGCTGAAGTTCGTTAGCAAAAAAACTAGATGTGGTGGGTATTTTATATTCACAATTTGACATTTGAGTCATGTAATTGGTGGCTTAGGACACATGGTATCACTTTGTCTTCTCTGACAAACATTTCAAGATGGCTGTGTGAGCACTTCTGATGTGAATACAGTCTTCTTTGAGTATATGTGAGACTCTTCTTACATGAATACTTGCAGAAAAAGACTAAAAGGGGTTTGTGGATGACACGAAAGCCCATTTGGTTTAGAACTCATCCTAGTATTCATGGAAAACTTAAGCACTATTAGGTGTAAGGAGAAAAAAAATCTAATTTTTTAAAAAAGGTTTGTGCATGCATATTATCTTCTACTTGCAAATCAGTCTGCTGGCCTACCTCCAAACTAGTCAATGCCACCATCTTTAGTATCTATTCCCAGAATTCCAACAGCCCTGAGAACATTCTAGGAATTAATTATGTCACAACACCAGCCAACAACAGTTGACTGGACTGTAATGGTGCTGTCCAAAGTTATCACATTTTATATTTATGCTTCCAAAAGTGTAAAAACAGTAAGCCCTGTTTTGTATGAATGTATATGGGGTAAATCTTCCTGTGAGCAGTTGTGTGGCCCTTTAGCAAGTCAATCTCTGGTCTTAAAATGCGGATGATTTTCAAATTCAGGAAAATATTTCTTTATATAAATCAAGTGTCCAGTTCAGTCCCCGGAGTAAGCTGGTTGAAGTCTAATAGGCTGGAGTGCAGTTGCACCTGTACACCAGAGGTGAAATCCTGGCCAGTCAATCCAGTTAAGTCAATGGGAGTTTTGCCATAGAAGTCATTGGGTCAGGATTTCATCCCAGGGCTGAACTTGGCTCAGGATCTTGAACCGAATGTCTGATTCAAAAGGGAAAATACACAGTTCTGCTGATATGTGAGTTCATTCATACTGGTGATGGGTGAGTTTTAGATGAGTTTCATAGGCATTTATGCAAAGAAATAAAAGTATGGGTGTAGGGAAGTACCTCTTTCTTGCCCAATCATATATGTGAACAATTTATTTATAAAGAAAATGCATGTTTTTCCCCTTAGGTATATGACTATGCAACACATGAATTTTCATTGCTCTTTTTCAGTGGGTTCACTTTTGACACATAATTTATTCTTCTGTGCTCCTGAAATACCAGACAATTCTCTGCTCTCTGCTCCTTGTGTCTCTATACTAGGAAGTAGGTTTGTCTCCCACTCTGACCCAACCATCTGGATCAACCTTCTGGAATCTCTGTAACTCTTTTCAAATCTTGTCTCAAGCTCTTTCTCTTCAATCTATGATTCTTAACCCTGTCCCTAATGAAACGATCAAATTCTAATCCCTGGCCATTCCAGTTTCCATGTATTTTGGTCATTCTCTCTGAAATTTATCTTTTTCACCCCCCTTCACTTGCTCTCTACCACATCTACAGATGCTTTCAGTATTATATAACCTCTGTAGTTTACATGTATTTACGTGGATGAATAACACAACAGTATTGTATATTGCTATATTATTTTGCTGCATTCACATTTATAAAATTATTCACGCAAACATATCTTTAGAAGATGAGGCAATCATAACACAACTTCTGATAGTCTTTATAAAATCCCATTATAACTCTTTGCACTATAGTGATGTTTTTGTAAGTGGTATTATTTTGGGCCATTACTGTAGAATATAGTAGTATATTTTGAGAAGAATGGCTCAGCGAGAGAGAGCCTCACTATTAGTTCATCAGGTAGAATTGCTGTCTATGTGAACCATCGACCTATTTCCATTCTCTACTGCGGTAATGTGCAGCACACACATTTAGTGAGTTTAGCTCTTGGATGGGGGACTCCTTTAATTAGTTATGCCCATGAATGTCTGGAGGCAAAAAATCCAGATACATATATAAAGTTTACTGTATATAAGTAAAATAGGTACATTTTTGCCGTGCCTGTTTTGGTTAAAGGAAAGGGACAGCTCTTTGTGCCCCTGATTCTAAAATAGTCAGAGAAGATTGAGGAGGCGATAGGTCAGCCTCTTGTGGAGCCAACCCATCCCAGTTAAGCTCATCAGCCCAACACCGAGTTGTGCCTAAATGACATGATTTAACACTAATTCAATGACAAATGTGAGTCTGTGAAGTACTATGATATTGTATTTTGATGCTTGTGATGACTTGCTGTCACATCAGGGATTTTAACCATAGTTTGAGGTAAAAAAACCAACACTCTATAACTAGGGGCTGTAATGACCCTTATCCTCTGTGGATCAGCATAGAGGGGGACTTGTACTACACATTCACTAGTGGGTTTACACTTCCACTTATGGACTCCTATTAAATATGTGAAGAAAGAGAGAGAAAATAATGGTCAAGAAGCAAATCAAGTGAAAATTTTCTCTCACTTCCCCTATCTCCTCCTTATCCACACCTACAAGCAGTGTGCTGACTGCACATCTTCCGTTTTATTTTATTGTGTGATGTGGCATTTTAGATGGGTAGTTTTGTTTTTCAGTTCAGATGTTAAAACTGCAGATCACATGACAATGTACTGTCATCAAAGATTAGCACTTCACACAAAAGTAGCGATGTCAACCGTCATCTTCTGGGCAAGTATCATTAGGGCAGTTACATTCTGCCTAACTGATATTCCTTTGCACTTTCCATAGCACATGAGTTTTTTCATTGTCCGTCCCTTGTTATTGTATAGTGTTGCTTTGTATCACACAAAGGCATTTGAATGAAGTGAAGTCTTTATGTAAACTATGTTAAAACAGCAAAAACCTGCGTGCCTAGATCAGTCACCCACGATAGCTTCCTTCACTTGCTGGATGCAGGTAAAGGAAGATCAACTCCCCAACTCCTTTTATTTTATTATTGATTTCTGCAAGATTTAGTGCTGACAGTGTGCTCCATGCTGTACAGAACACCAACATTTAAAAACCATTCATTTCCTAATTTGCTTATGATCATGTAGAAGATACAGTTCACTAGGAAATCTTTAATCCTGTCACAAATTCCATTCACCCACATCAATGAATGAGGGAAACTGATGAGGCTGTTGGTGAAGGGGAGCATCCCCAGTAGCAAGGGTCGGAGACACTTGGGAAGGGACAATAGGTAGTTCCACCCCTGGGAAATCGCTAGCATGCAGCTGGGAGAGAGAGGGGCGTGTGCCACTCAAACCACTGAACTAGTCTATTTCAGCATAAGCGTTCGTGTGCTATAGCTCACTTCATCAGATGCATAGAATGGAACAGAAGTAAGATGCATTTATACACACACAAAGAAAGAAAAAAAATTGTACATTAGCATACCAATTCTAAGAGGGCTGTTAAATGTAGATGGGCCATTATCAGTAGGAGAAAAAAAATACCTTTTGAAATGAATTTCTGTGTCAGGTAAATTAACTAAGGAAATGCAATCAAGTAGTGTAATGAGAGAACCATTCACAAATCCTATTTAGCCCCTGGTTAATTGTATCCAATTTGAAAATTAATTCCAGTTCCTCAGTTTCTCGTTGGAGTCTGTTTTGGAAGTTTTTCTGTTTCAAAATTGAAACCATCAAATCTTTAATGGAATGGCCAGGAAGATTGAAGTGTTCTCCTACTGGTTTTTGAATGTTATGATTCCTGATGTCAGATTTGTGTCCATTTATTCTTTTGCGTAGAGACTGACATTGCTATGCTGGCACATGATGGCATATAAGTGGTTGTAGTGAGCCCAAGTGGTCTCCCTCCGACTGGGAGGGCGGGGAAGCCGGAGGCGTCCCTTGGAAGGTGGAGCCAGGGCCGCCCCCCCCCCTGCTGGACGCACAGGGGTGGGGCCGGAACTACAAAAGGCCGCCCGACAGCCCATGGGGGGGAGAGCCAGAGGAGGAGGAGGACGCACCACCGGACTGGCTGCCGCCCAAGGAGGACCCCGGACTGAGTGGAGCCCCCACCCCTGACCCTGAGGACGACTGGCCCAGAGTACCTGTGGCTGTGTACCCAGAAGAACCGGAAATGGACTGGACAGCCGAGGGACACACTCCGTGAGTCAGCATTCACTTTAAAGACTGTTTACTTGCTGGCTGCCTGTGCAAAGAAGCCCAGGCCAGAGCCAGCCTGCCTAAAGACTGTTTACTTGCTGGCTGCCTGTGCAAAGAGGCCCAGGCCAGGGCCAGCCTGCTTAAAGACTGTGTATTTGCTGGCTGCCTGTGCAAAGAAGCCCAGGATAGAGCCAACCTCCCCCAAAGGGGGCCAGAGCAGACGCGGGACATCGCCCGGCAGAGGGCGCTCAAGAGGCTGGAAAGAGCCAATTCCCTAGACGACCAGCCAGAGGCGCCGCCGGGTGAGTGCCCACTCGCTTACAGTGGTGTTAATCTTGGGGTTTTCCCACTGTCATGCTCTGATGGTTGTCTGGCTTCCCATCATTATCTTCTATTTGTTGTCTTGCCTTTGGGGGTGTTTGCTCACATCTGAGGTCGTTAATGCTGCATAACATGTTCAGCATCCAATACAATACTGATTGTCTCCTTGTCTCCTGGTCTTTTTAAGTCTCTCACTTTTCTTGACCCCCTTTGGATATTTGTGATGGCTTCACACTTCTCTTCCTGATGCACGCATTCCTCTTTCACACAAACAATCACACCATCTCTTACAGAAATCTTTAAAGGTAGCAGAATACAGGATACATTGTAAATTAAGCCTGGCTAAATCTTATAACAAAAACAATTCACATTGGGGGCTTCAGGCCCTCAACATTTCTTTAATCTATTTATCACAATACAAAATCCTGTCTCTTACTAACTAAACTTCATAACAGGTCCTAATTGTAATGCATACTGGAAACCTCACACAGTTTCAGACAGTCATTTCTTTCTGTTATAGAATTAAATTAAAGTTTACATCAATTCTTATAACCATTATTACAATTATAAAATCCTGCTCCTACAGTACTGGGGTGGTGGTGTTTATTCTTTGCAATTTGTAGCCGTTTTCCAGTGAGGTTAAGAGAATGAAATGAACAGTTCGCAGAGGTAGAACATCTGGAATTTTGGTGATGGGCCCTGGGCTTGTAACTCTCATAGGCTGAGGTCCCCACCCTGCTGCACCCTCTGTCCCCTTTGTGGGAGGATGGTGCTAGGACTCAGTGAGAGTGGAGTCCTGGGTTGTAGGTTGAGGAGAGCCACCCTGCATTATGGGTTAAATGGTAAGGAGCTCTGTAACTCCTGCTCTGGAACCAATTAAATGCCTGGTATAGAAGAGTATGGGTAGTGCCCCTCCCTTGTGTTAAAGATTTTAATAAAAGTTTTGGCCTGCTCTCAATTCCATACATGTGTGTGCCTTCACTTGGTTGTCTTTCTCTCTTCATGTGCTCATAGGAGGACTTATACACAGCAGTGGGCTAAATGAACTGCTGGCAGAGACGCAATGCCATCAGAGCCACTGTCGTACATATTTATGACAGTGGTGGATGTGATCAGTTCTCCTGGCATAGAGAGATGCTGGAAGAATGCTTTTTCTCTTTAAATGCCATAGGTTTACATGGCTGTGTTCCAGCTATTATGCCTTTACCAAAATATCTTGCAAACATGTTTACTTTCTAGACAGCACAGAGCCAAAAGCTTGCTATACAACTTGATGGAGTTGTGTGTGTTTGAACTGCACAAATATAACATGGGAATGATTGCGTAGTTTAACCAAGGGAAATTAACTTTGGGATGTGTAATGACTGCTTACCACCAAACTAGGCACAAGCAGGTTTATACATGCCTTTTCAGTAAAACTTTTATCCTTCACCTCCAGGTTAATAATGCATGTAAGTGATGTATGTTGAGATACTTGAGAGGGATAAGACCAAATCAACCATGACACTTGACCAGATCTTGGGGAGTCGGTGAAGGAGGGAAAACAAGACAACAGGGAAAATAGGGAGCTTTTCCCCCATTTTTTCCCTCTGAAACAGTTTTGGTGAAATCAATACAATTTTGCAAAATATTTTAGATTTGACATCTGCATTTGGTTTTATCAAAGCTTTATTGACCGCCTCTACTAAGAACTGGTCCTGTTTAAAGCAAGCATTTCTGGCCAATGACGCGAAAGCTGCTCTCCCTCTTCCTGCTGTTACCATATTTGTAACGGTTAATAATTATTTGTGATGAAATAATCCTTCTTAAACTCCCAGAATAAGATAAAAGTGGAGGAGGTTCTGAGAGTATTAATCTGGATGACTAAGCATGTACTTGTGTGCTTTACAGTAATACATCTCTAGACTTAGAGCACTGCTAGGGGATATACAAACTCTATTTGCTAAACTCCAGACTTCAAAAGGGAAGTTAATATATGTAGTATGAGTAAAGCATTATCACAAAACAGTTGAAGGATCTTTGTGAATTGTTTTTGAGATTCTTGAGTTAAAAGGCATGAACTTTAGTATCTCCAGTGTTTGATTTAAAAAAAAAAGTTCAGGGAAACAAACTATTCAACAAGCATATCTCTAATGTCACAATTCCATATGCTCTTATGCCAAGATTGGGCCTAATACTCTCAATGGAAATAAAGTCAGTATGATGAAATCCTTCCCTGAGCTTTCCAGCTCCACATCAAGCCTTATCAGAAGGCTGATTCTTAAAGGCATAATCTAGTTTAAGGAAAATTGCATAGCTCTCAGTGTATCCTCCTTGGAATGGTTTTGTTGACACTGCTGGGATTGGAACCTATGATTCTATAGGATCTTGATGTTTTATGCCTGAAACTTAGGTCACTCAAGCACCTGAGTTAGTTATTTCCTTCTCCTGTTACCACTTCCTCACTTGTCAGCAGTAGGAGGAGTGCAAGACAGTCTCTCCATGTCCTATCTGAGGGTGGCAGTAGTAGTCAGATCCTGTTGTCCAGATGTTTTTGCTGTAACATATAAGATTTTTTATTAAAATGTTTGAATGGAGAGAGAGACGTTCTAAGATTCTGTTTTGTACTTCTATATCACCTCCTCCTTGTAGACCAGTGGGAGGTGGGAAGAGAGGGCAGGGGAAGGAGTTGGGAAAGATGGGTTTCACTTCACTCCATTCCCATGTCAAGCATAGAGAATGCAGCTATATCCAGCAGCTGTTCCTCGCTGGGCAGCTTGACAGCATGGTGGCCTGGTACTATGCTGATGCAGACAGTGCAATTTGATCACTATCTCCCCTCCCCCCTCCCTCCTCATTTTTTACAATATAATTGTTAGGAAGAGAAAAATTCACCAAACAAATGTCCTGCTCAAAGTGCATTGACTGTTTCCTCCACATAAGGGGAAATTCCTCTGCACTTAAACGTATTCTTGTGACAGTCATTTACATTTTTGAATGTACACGTTTAGCATATTTCACATTAGCAGGCTATTTGGGTTCCTTATATATGATGCTCCAGTGTTTTTGAAGAGACAAAGGGAAAAATCCCTTTTTTCCTAACTACCTTCAAGAATAAGCAGTATACATTTCATAATAACAAAAACAATTTTTTCTTTGGTGGGGTGGTGTTACTCTCCAATATCAGCTGGCTTAGAGTTGCTACGCCAAAAGGAGATTTTTAATATAGAAGAAGAATAGAGAGAAGATGAGGGGAGTGTGGGCCTGGAGTACTAATGTGGGGAAAAAGCAATATGGTATTGCTAAAGGATCTAACTGGTTTTTATGATAGTTTGGGATCACATGGTTTTGAAGTAAGTATAGTTCATGTGATTTCATACTCCTTGACTCTCCTGTATATGTTCTTTCTCTGAATCTAGCATGGTGAAGGTGAAGCTCCATAGTTAATGGGTGAGTTTAGTTAATGCACTGTGAATTGGTCCTGCAGTATTGCAAAGATTTACCAAGTTTATTCCAGCTGCCAGACCTATCGTGACCAGCTGTCACAGGTTTCGTTACAAAGTCAGAATGAAAGGCTGAAACGTTTGTACTCATTCAGAAAAAGTAGAATGTTTCACATTGCATTTTAAAGGAATGATTCAAAGGCCCCTGCACGGGAGGGGGAAGAGGAATAGCTCAGTGGTTTGAGCATTGGCCTGCTTAAGCCCAGGGTTGTGAGTTCTCTCCTAGAGGGGGCCATTTAGAGATATGGATGGGGCACAAATGGGGATTGGTACTACTTTGAGCAGAGCGTTGGACTAGATGATCTCCTGAGGTCCCTTCCAACTCTGAGATGCTATGACCCAAACAAGCTTCATGAAATTGAATTAGTTTAGTTTTATTGTTTGTTTTAAGCCCAAACAAGCTGAGTTTTACATGGTTTTAAGAGTTTGTTATGAGATGTTCATACAGCTCTTGTGGTGTTTTATATTCAAGCCACCCACTAGTCTAAATAATAATAATGAATTAGTTAGTTAAGTCTTTATTAGATACATATTTAACATATAAAGAGCATCTTAACTCAGGTCAATCTGTCTAACCTAAAACCAACTACCTTCTTCCACTGTCGGCTCCCACACCCTACAGATTCTCTTAAAGCCACAGTACCATCTAATCTGCCTTTTCCAATTTTTAGCACAAATATGTGTGTGTGTGTGTGTGTATATAAAAGCAGAATTATCTCAGCAGTCTTCTATAAGTCTTTTAACAGGTCACCTTTGACACAATGACCCTCTACATTCTATATTTGCTGTATTATTGAAGTTGTTCTTATTACAGCAACGCCACAGCTCTGGCGATGACAGTATCTTGGCTTCTGTTCTGAATTTTGTTCTAAATTTAGGATTCCTTTTGCTGCTCTCCTGGAAATTTTAAGTTCTGCCCTGCTCTGCTCTGTCTCAGTATCTCTGTTTCCCTCTCACATTATTTCTATTTCCATTGCTCTCATCGATTCCTTGTGTCCACCATCATCAATCTCAAATATGTCCTGGACGTGTTATTGCTAGTCTTGCAGACAGAGGCAAACCGCATTAGCTGTTGACAGTATGGAGCAGCTTGAAACAATTGCATTATAACAGGCTCCTCTTCTGAAGCAAGGAAAAGTCTTATCTGCCTTGACCAACAACTCTAGGTCTATTATGGGCAGGTCATCCATGCTTACTAACTCTTCTCCGGATACAGGAGTAAAATAGCTGCCAAGTGGTGTCAGCATGAGGAGAGATGAGCATGTGTTGTATGAAATTTTAATGTATTCTCATCAGATCTTTCATTAGCATGCTGCTAGAGAGATATACTTAACTGCATCCGCAGAGCTACCAGTCATGTTGTGTGAAATGACTTGTCTGCTACATTCAGTATCTCTGTTTCTCCAGGCTTCAGGAGATATGATATAGAGGGCTTGTCTACACTGAAAACACTGATGTGGTGCTATTGTAGTGCTTCAATGAAGACATTTACTACCCTGATGGTCTTATCCTGTTGGCATAGGCACTCCACCTCCTGGGGAGGTGGTAGCTAGCGAGACAGGAGAATTCTCCATTGATTGAGCACTGTCTACACTCCGGTTAGGTCGGTTTAACTGCATTGCTCAGGAGAGTGGATTTTTCGCACTCCTGAGTGATGTAGTTATACTGACCTAATTTCCTCATGTAGACCAGGCAGAATATACTTACTTTTATGCAGAGGGAAAAATAATCCACATTGAAGGGTAGGTCATGGGAACTGCAATAGAACTTCAGAGTGTTTCTTGCTATGTGGCTGATTTTAAAACTAGACTAGGTTTCTAGTAGCCAAATATCTTATTTATTTTGGCCAAAATGTGAGCTCCTAAAATTTGTTTAGGCTCCTAAATTTTTAGAAGTATTAAGTCCCTGCAACTACCATTAAAGTCAGGACACTTATTTGGAAGCTTAACTTTAAGGGTGCTTTATTTATTTAGACTTCTTTATCATACCTATTCCTAAAATCCTGAAATATGTATATATCTGTAAACTAGACTTTTTTTTAATCTAAAAATAATCAAATCGGATCAAAAATAATGTTCATCCAAAACAATAACCTTCTTACATATATCTAACTACTAAACATGACTCAACCCACCACCACCACCCCCAAAAAAGCGAGAAAAACACAATGAGTCACAAATCCAGGACCTGCACATCTTGGGCAGAATGAGTTCCAGATTCAAAGATCCATCACCAAAAATGAGCTTCTAACACCTCCCTTTTAAATCAAGGGGTTGAGCATCTCCACTTAGCTGCAGTAGGTATCACAAAAGGAGACATACCATCTCTTCGATAGCTAGGTCTCATACCAGTTAATGATTTAAAATCAAAGACAATTCTGAAAATCTCCCAGATTAGGAAGCACCAATTTGGCATCCTTCATTCCCAAATCTCACCAATTTGAAATGGTGTCTGTTAGAAACATTGCTTATTAAGCAGGAAGTTACATTTTGTGTCAATTTGTTTCTGAATTCTCCTAAGATTTAGAGCAACACATCCCACAGCAGGGCACATTGTAGTATAGACAAGTAATACTGGTAGCAAGGTTTGCATCCAAAAAACAAACAAACAAGAGGTTTGAGACCTAGTGGTAATTAGCAAGATCATCTGAATTCAGCATTTATTCTTTGTGGACGGCTGGACAATTGTGTGCTCCAGTGTGGTTTGGGGAGCACCTTCTTTGTGGGAGCTGTTGACTGTCAGCTGTAGAGCAAAGTATTCCTTGCTATCTCAGCTAGCTAGGAGGAACATGAGGCCAGGTCAGAGGCACAGATGAAGAAAAGTTCTTGGTCACAGTTGCAACATAAGCATCTAAGAACTGTTGCAGAAATTAAATTAATTGTGGCAGAAGCCTGTAATTTAGTGGACAAATGTTCAAAAGTTGCACCACCAATGGCATTAACTGGAGCTGTTGCTAGCAGTCTCCGTAAAGAGGGGTAGAGGGAATGAACTGCCTTCTGACCACTGTCAGTTATCTTCCCAAGAGGTGATCCTTCCAGATCAAAGTTCAGGCACTCTCGCAGAGTATTTTGAAGATTACACTGCCCCAGCCCCTGCTGAGCTTGTTCTGGGAATAAATAGGGGACTTCAAGGTTGTCAATCCAGTATCTTCTATAAACAGTAAATCCACTAGTTTTACTCCCTCACCTCCACCCCCCTCATAAGAATACACCCCCACCCAATTCCAGTCCCCCATATTATCAGGTGTATAAATACCAACAAAGGTTTTCAAGCCAAGAATGGATGTTATGACTGTGACCGTTCTTGGGGTAACCAGGCCTCTGAGTCCCCTTGTTACCTACCTGCCTTCAGGATGAGGGAGTCTTCTTTGGGTTTAACTGGGTGGCCACTCCCTGACACTATTAGCTGCCAAGCACTCTCCTTTGGTCTGGGTAGTCCTTACTTTGCCTTGCAGATTAAAAATAGGTGGGACTCTGGGACTGGAGTACTTTTGACGCATTCCCTGCCCCATATTCAATGAACATTCACAGAAATACCAGATCTTCTATCCCTAAATGTATAGTGTACACACCAGTTTGCCTGTCTGAACTCAGGATCAGCATCTTGCTTAATATCACAGCACTTACTCTGCTTTTCACTGTAAATATAGGCTGACCATACGTCCCGTTTTGAACGGGACAGTCCCGTTTTTTTCATGTTTTTGAACCGTCCCGTCTTTTTGTCAAAAATATCAATTTTGTCCCGTTTTTGGGGCAGGTGCAGGACCCCCAAGATCTTAGGTGAAGAATCTTGCTACCTAAGGACAAGTATCAGAAGTCAAAATCTCCAATGAGCAAACTGCGCTCATCGGAGACTTTGACATCTGATATTAGTCCTTAGGTAGGGAGAGGAGGCAGCGGACGGAGGGAGAGAGCAGGGAGGAAGGGAGGGATGGAGAAGGGGGATGGAGAGAAGGGAGGGATGGAGAGAAGGAGGGAAGGAGGAATAGAGAGGAGGAGTCGGCTTCAGCCCACCGCCCGCTGCCGCCGGTGTATCGGAGCTGTCCGGAGCTGCAGCCGGGGGCCGAGCACGCCGGCGGGGGGGCTGCCGGCCGGGTTTTATGACTCATAATCACATAAATTCAGTTATGTGATTATGAGTCATAAAACGTCCGAACCCTCCCCCCCCCCCACCGCCGCCAGCGCACTCGGCCCCCGGCTGCGGCTCTGGACAGCTCCGCTCCGCAGTCGGCTTCAGTCCGCCGCCCGCTGCCGGCCAGACGTTTTATGACTCATAATCACATAACTGAATTTATGTGATTATGAGTCATAAAACCCGGCCGGCAGCCCCCCTGCCGGAGCGCTTGGCCCCCGGCTGCGGCTCCGGACAGCTCCGATCCGCCATCGGCTTCAGCCTGCCGCCCGCTGCCGCCTCCTCCTCTCTATTCCTCCTTCCCTCCTTTTCTCCATCCCTCCCTTCTCTCCATCCCCCTTCTCCATCCCTCCCTTCCTCCCTGCTCTCTCCCTCCATCCGCTGCCTCCTCTTGCTCCCTCCATCCCTTCTCTCTATCCCCTTCTCCATGCCTCCATCCCTTCCTTCCTCCCTTCTCTCTATCCCTCCATCCCTCTCTTCCTTCTCTCTATCCCCCTTCTCCATCCCTCCCTTCCCTCTCTCCCTCCGTCCACTGCCTCCTCTTCCATCTCCCTTCTCTCCATCCCTCCTTCTCGCTGTCCCTTGCCTCCTCCATCCCCCCTGCTCCCTACCCCATCTCTTCTCTCATCCATCCATCCTCTCCCTTCTCACCTTCGTGCCTTCTCTCCCTCCGTCCCCGCCATCATCTTCATCCCTCATCCCCCCCTTCTCTCTCTCTCTCCCTCCATCCTCTTCATCCCCCATCCCTGTTCTGCTTATTCCTCCATCCATCCCCCCCGACCCTCTTCTGCCTCCCCCCGCCCAGCGCTGGGGGGCCCAGGTGGGGCCATGACCCCCACACACACACCCTGTCCCGTTTTTGCCATCCCAATGTCCCGTTTTTGTCTAAAGGAAATATGGTCAGCCTATGTAAATATATCTTTTGAATCTTTGATAATAGCGATTGTGAGTAAGAATATTGGAAACAAATGATTACTTATGTAAGCAGTGTCAGGATGAGCTCCACCCTGACATCTGGTGGGGAATTGCAGGAATTGCGGTGAACTGTGGAAAATAACTTCAGCTGGTGTTATTTGCATAGACACACCCACCACGCCTAGTCTGAGCTCACAGCAGCCCAAATGGTCACTTTGGCTGCTGTGGGATCCCCAGGTTCTCTGTTATTAGGGTAGGAATGATAAAATGTTGCTAACCTAATTACGTGAATGAGGCACTGGGACATGTACTTGGCCTTTGTCATGATGGAGGAACTCACCATCATCTAGGTAGCACTCACTGGCCAAGGGGTAGGGGTTCCAAAACCCACTGAATTGAGAGGTAATAGACCGGCTTCTATACCTTTTGGTGAGTGCCTTGTCTAAGGGCCCTACAAAAGCCTATTGCACTCTGTCTCTCTCCACTGTAGAATATCAGAGCTAATGTTTGATCCCATTAGGCCTCTAGGTTCGGTCTGCTAAACTGAACTCACTTTGGGTCATGTAGGGTGTCTGCACTAGGGACCCCCTACTATAAGCTGAAATCACTTGAGAGCTGAGATCACTTAAGAGCTGAGATCACTAAGCCCTGTGGGGGGGGGGGGGCTGAAATTGTATTGCTGAGCAGTGGATGGAGTGGAGCCGTTCGGGTCACCACTAGCGGAGTATCTGGTGATGAGCAGCCGCAGCAGCAGACACAGCGGGAGCAGTTCGGGTGACTGCTAGTGGAGTGGCTGGCGATGTGCAGCAGCAGCCGCGGATAGAGTGGAGCCGTTTGGGTCACCGCTAGCGGAGTGGCTGGCAGCGGCTGACAGAGCAGAGCGGCTGGAGAAAGCAGAGCAGTTCCTGGGCACCTGATGGAACAGCTCATGGTGAGGACTGCAGCACAACCCCATGGAGAGGCGGGGCAGTCGGCCTCTGACCACGTAAGGTGCCCCTTAACCTGCTCCCCCTTCCACCCCGTGGGGAGGTAAAACTCTGCTAATGAACTTTTGAACTCTGCTTGGGCTGTTGGACTTTTGGGACCTTGGGTGACTTTGGGGCTTGTGGGACTCAAGAACCCAAGGAAAGGACACAGCCCATTTGCTTGTGTGTGTGTGTGTGGGGGGGGGAATTCTGGTTCATGGTTTGGTTTGTGACTTCTGTTTGTGGAGTTTACCCAATAATATGCCACAGTGTTTCTCTCTGTCATTAAAAGGGTTTTGGTACACTCAGACTCTGTGCCTGCGAGAGGGGAAGTATTGGCTCTTAGAGGCGCCCAGAAGGGTGGTATATGGTTGTCTCAGGTCACTGGGTGGGGGCTCGAGCCGGTTTTGTATTGTGTCATTAGAATGGAACCCCTGGATACTGAACCCGGCCCTTGTTGCTGCCAACTCTGATGGGCAGAAGGGTTACACTTATAAAACAAAATCATAACATGTTTTCTAGAGATGAAACTTAACTAACCTTCTGTCCAAAAACATTTAGCTCACCCACAAAGTTCTCTGTAGCATTTCAACCAAGATTGGTTAGAGCTCCTGTTTTTCATGAATGTAAACACATTGCCATTAAATTCCTAGGTGCAGGATGATGGAGTATCTTCTTTCTCTCAAAGCTTATTGTTTGTTTTTCTTGTGTGTTGCTTCCATGTTAACTTCACACCTCTTTGCTAACTTCTGATTTCATATGTGAATGTGTATCAATTATGTTAGATTATAATACTTGATTTACAGAAAGAGAGCGAGCGAGCGCTGTTTCTTACCTCCTGGTCAAATGAAAACCTGCCTTGATACAGACTTTAAAATCACATTTTCAGTATTTAAACATAAATCCTTAGTAGTATTTGTACAGACATTTCAGAATGATATTCATAACCACGGAGACCCCAGTTTTTATTTAAAACCTCACATGATATTGTTTGGTGAACCAGAAAATACATATATACATACCAGAATCAAGATATTTTGTAACCCAGTTAGCAGTAAGGGGTTCTTGGGTCAGTGTGTCACACAGTAAGTCCCAAAAAATGAGCTGCAGTCTGCCAATGGATCATGATCCTGCAGAAGTTCAAGTTCATACAAGTTCATATTGTACAGGAATTAGTTTTAAAACTATCTATACACTGTTAGGAGGACAGATTCTGTGTTTGGAGGTACCTGAATGCTTATGAACTGGAGTGGTCATCTTTATTTGGGAAATGGATGGAATATTCTTATTTCTTTGTCCCTGTAAGTCTCTTGTGGGTTTGTCTCATCACTCAATTCTTGTGGATTTGTGCCTATTGTTAGTATACACACACACAATTTTGTATTTGCTTCCATATAATAAACAGATGTGCTGGAATTGTCTATACAATTCGTTAACTGGATTTTTTTAAGGGAACTGATGTTTAATTGCTGTAACAATTACAAGTTTTCAAACTGGCTTTCCAATTCAGTTGCACATATCTGCATGCCAAGAATGCAGACACATTGCACAAAGACAGTTGTGGGATTCATAGAACAATTTCTGTGCTAAGTACAATGATTCACTTCCAAACACCTCCTAATTTCACACCCTATAACACCAGTCAAGTGAAATAAAAAAGAGGAGAGTTGGGAATAATTCTGCTGCACAAAGTATCATGGATATCATGATATGCAAATGGCCATATCTGCTTTTTGATCTGGAAAGTGTGTTTCCGTTGGGGGTAAGTTAGGAAAAATTATTTCAGATACACTTTTGCCTATGTTGCAACTCTTGAACAGGTAGAGACCTCAACTGCTTTAAAATATCTGATAAAAATAGCAGTTTTTAGTTTTGCACTTTGTTTAATGTTAAACAAATAATTGTGATTTTTAAAAAATCCATCTGCCAGTGCAGATTGTAGTGCTTTGATTATAATAAATGTAGAATACTGGGCCTTTATGTATAATGTGACCTAGATTACTTTGTTAAAATACTAATAAGTTAATGTCCATGTTTAAATTTAGTTATATAGTTTTGCTTTTCTGATTATGTATTAACCTCACTGAGTATCGTCATCCCATTTTGTGCTATTAAGGATCACTGTACCAGTGGAAAAGTTACCCTAGGGAGGCTTTTTTTTGTTTGTGGAGGTTTTTTTAACAAAAAACTAAGAGGATACAGAATGAAAATGCAGAATGTAAATGCAACTTGAAAAGTAATTTCATGGGCTGTAGTACTTTGATGATAAATTCTTTGATATCAAAGGGATAAAGACACGGTTTTCTGCTCCTAATTTTGTCCTTAGAAAGTGATTATATTGAACTCATCCTGGAATAACTTTATAGCTTAGTTCCTATTTTCCCAACTATTTACAGAATAAATTATTTTTGTTTTTAAAGTCTCAATTTGCTATAGATTTTGAATTTTTTATTGACTATTTTTAATGCATGTGGTTTTAAAAATCATTATCTGATCTTTTTGATTGTTTTTATACATCTGTCTGTCTCTTTCCCTCACCCTAGTTCTATCTGTTGAGGTTTCTTCTTTAAGGCTTAATTCTGCATCACTCAAGTCAGTGGGAGTTTTTCCATTTACCTGAATAGGACCAACATAAAGCTCTTGGTTTCTGTGTCCTCAGAGAAGGTAGACAACAAAAGGTCCTAGCGAGCAGCAAAATGTCGGGCTCACAGCCTGGGTTGCTATACAAGTGCAGACCACTGCAGACATGCCTACTGATGAGCACCTTGAGTGATGGCTGTGGGTGTTGGTGGAAAGTGCTGCTGAACACAGGTTCAAGGTAATGGCAACTTAAAATGAGAAAGCTCAAATTCACAACTTCCACATGGCATTAGTTGCAAATCCTAGCACTGTTAGGCTCGAACTAACTTCAAATTGTCATTAGATCCATGGAATATGTAAAGCCACCAGCAAGGTTCCTAGCATCCTAGACCAGCCATTCTTTGTCCAGTTTCTCTCTGCTTCTGAAACCTTAATCCCACACTGTGGATTTTTTTTAATCCTTTTGTGTCTTTTGGCTGTTCAAACAGTTCATTGCTGAATCCTCCCAGAAAGCAGCTCTTATGTGACATGTGACTGAAGTAACAGATTTACTTGCTTTGTAATGAAATAGCGACTTCCAAAGCATTTTTACTCTCTCTCAGGCATTAATGCCCAATTTCTACTTCTGGACTTGTCCAATAATTCAGTTCTCTTGGGTACATATAGTATAATACAATCTTTAATTGCATGCTTATATAATCTTTTTTTCCATGGGCCACCTGCTCCATCCAGCGCACAGGATGGAACTATTCTGTGGATGAATTAGAGGTTTGCAGTCAAGGAGACTGTTTTCTGTGAGACTCATGTGTTGGTTCTTGTAGAAATTGGAAGATGAGGCAGGAGAAGAATCAACGGTCTCACGGTTAAAACACAGTCTTAGGGAATTGGATTCTTTCCCTGCTGTTGTGACGGAATGGAGAATGTTCAGTTGTTCTGTGCGGATGGCACATGCTCAGTCCAGTCATAATAGGAGCTGTGAGAAGATGGCACATGCACTGTCTGGTCAGCACTGAAAGGAGAGGCTTGAGCATACTCGGTGACGATGGACTCCAGAGATTTTGGATGTTAAGCTCTAGCAAGTCTCTACTGAGCATGTGTGAATTGTGATTCCTACCTTCCTCCCCCCCCCCCCCAAGGCTTATAGGTTGGCCAAATTTGGGCACATTTTCATAGGAACAGTGAATGGCACATCCCTCACACAAAGGCCACCCCCCTGCCAAGTTTCAAGTCCCTACCCCATAGGATAGCAGTACTAGACCTTTCCAAATGAAAGGTTTCCATAATGTTTTTAATACTGAAATACAATGGATTTTCCCTTAGTTTTGTTCTTGGAAATGGCTTGAACTATTTTTGCTGAAATTTTCAGTCAATCAATCAATCAATAATTTAGTCTGAGGAAGAGACCTGACATATGAAACTTTATCTTGACCAGCTAAAATTGGGCAAAGTTACAAGCAACTGAAAAGAGGGTGTTTATAATGGGAAGTGTAATATTGTGCTCATCGTCATGGCATCTGATTTTCTTACTAGGTTTTTTCTTATACAAATATCATTTATTCTCTTTCTATCTCTCAAAGTCTTTTTTTAAAAATTGATGTATTTATTTTGGGGAAAATCAAGAAGTGAGCTGGCATTTTGTTTTGAAGGTGATGCATTTTATGGCCATTCCATTCCATTCCATAGTTGTGGGCCGACAGCTGAGAAATCATTCTGGGGCCTCACCCTTGTAGTTGACAGGTCTATTTTTCAGAGGAACTTGGCAGTCATGGTCACAGAGAGAGTTGTAGTTAGTCTTTTAATCCTGTCCCTCATAGTCTCTGTTAATAGTTTTTGGGTTTTTTATTAAACCTGGCCTCCAGCTTTGTATCTGTAAACATTGGACACACATAACTATAGACCCAACTTATGCCATTTAAATATCTAAAAGTGCCTGGTTTGGGGGCTCATTCAAGTATTTCAGTGTCTAAATGACATCATCTGTGCCCACAATTAATTGATCTCTGCAAAACTAGAGGTCAGGTTAAGCCCTGGTTAAAAATGTGGCCTTGTGTATTGCCATAAGTATAAAGTAGCCTAGAATTACTTTTTACCTGTAAAGGGTTAACCTGAAAGTAACCTGAGAGGGGATGATGAACCGGAGATGCTAATCAACCTCGGAGACAAAGAGTTTTTAGTTTCGGTTTCTCTCTCTTGCTCTGTTCGCTCCGGCTATGGGATGAACCACACCTATGTCTTTACTCTACCTATCTATAATCGTCTAACACAGGGGTGGGGAACCTCCGGCCTCCGGGCCGTATACGGCCCGCCAAGTCATTTGGTCCGGCCCGCAGCAGGCCGGGCGCGGCTGAGGGGAAGGCGGCAGCGTCTCCCCCCTCGCAGCAGGCCGGGTGCGGCGGCGGCAGCAGCAGGCGCAGCTGAGGGGAAGGCAGCGGCGGCGGTGGCGGCGCCTTCCCCCTCGCAGCAGGCCGGGCGCGGGGAACCAGCAGGCTGCGGGTGGAGGGAGGGCGGTGGCCTGCGCGCCGCAAGTGAACGGGCCCAGGGAGAAGAAGCGCCGCTCCGCCGGCCAGGTACACGCGCTGCTCCGCGCTGAGCAAAGGGGCCGGGAAGCGCCTGGGGGAGCCGCCGGTGAAGGGGGGGGCAGGAGACTAGGCTGCATGGGGTGGGGGAGCAGCCGGTGAAGGGGGGGGCAGGCTGGGCAGAAGACTAGGCTGCATGGGGTGGGGGAGCGGCCGGTGAAGGGGGGGGGGGGACAGGCTGGGCAGGGGAGCAGGAGACTAGGCTGCATGGGGTGGGGGAGCGGCCGGTGAAGGGGGGGGGACAGGCTGGGCAGGGGGGCAGGAGACTAGGCTGCATGGGGTGGGGGAGCGGCCGGTGAAGGGGGGGGGACAGGCTGGGCAGGGGGGCAGGAGACTAGGCTGCATGGGGTGGGGGAGCGGCCGGTGAAGGGGGGGGGGACAGGCTGGGCAGGGGGGCAGGAGACTAGGCTGCATGGGGTGGGGGAGCGGCCGGTGAAGGGGGGGGGAGGCCAGGCTGGACGGGGATGGGTGGGGAGGAGGTAAGGTTTGGTGGCATGGGCTGGGCCATGCAGGGGTGGGGGAGGGAACGCAGTTAGATTGGGGGGAGGCTGGGCGGGGGTAAAGCAAGATTACCCCTACACCCAGGCTGACAGCGGGAGCTGACTGGGGCAGGTGGCAGGACCCCCCCGGTTGGCAAGGGGTCAGTGGGGGAAACCCCAAAGCAGTGCAGGGCTAAGCACTCCGCCTGCCACTGCTTTGGGGTTCCCCCACTGGCCCCTTGCCAGCTGGGGTCTCAGCTCCCATTGCCAGCCTGGGCTTCCTCGGGGGGGGGGGGGGGAGAGTGGCCCGCGAAGGACATTATAAATGTCCAAATGGCCCTTGGAACAAAAAAGGTTCCCCACCCCTGGTCTAACAAGTCAAGTTCAGTAGTAAGTGAATTTTATGCTTGAACTGTATCACTTGATAATTGATCCATGGTGTTTCTTATACTGTTAAGCTTTAGCAGAGGAAGAATTCCCAGGAAGGGATCAGTGATGCTGTGTGATGCAAGTAGGTTTTTTCTATTGATTTCCGTACATTCCTTCTTTTTTTTTCTTTAATTAAAATCTTTCTTTTAAGACTCTGACTGCTTGTTTCCATTGGATAGATCCTGGTTTTGGATCAGCAAGTCTCACAGAAAAGTGAGGGATTTTTTTCTTTGTTTCTTAAGCCTCTCCCAGGTAACGGGAAGAGTTTTGGGGGGGATTAAAGGAAGGGTTCCAATTTACCCAAACCCATTGTTTTGTGGGCTTAAATTGGTGGTGACAGTGGTACCAAATCCAGACACAGAAGAAGTTTGTGTTCTGGGGAAAAAGTTTTAACCTAAGCTGGTAAAATAAGCTTGGGGGGTTATTTCTTTTTTTTTTCATGCGGGTCCCCACATCTGTACCCTAGAGTTCAGAGTGGGGAGGCA
Source organism: Sternotherus odoratus (assembly GCA_032164245.1). Classification (NCBI taxonomy): domain Eukaryota; kingdom Metazoa; phylum Chordata; order Testudines; family Kinosternidae; genus Sternotherus; species Sternotherus odoratus. The sequence continues at coordinate 37,217,120 of JAVMKO010000004.1, forward strand.
ATCCTGACATGTATTTTGTAGGAACCCTAAACCATGCTAAAACATTCCAACTAGCTGGGATTTCTTTTAAAGAGGATTAAATGGGATGAAGAGCCAAGTGCCCTGAATAATTTATACTAACGGAGGTCATTACTTTTGCTTTGTATTTTTAGTAAAAATAAAACTCTAGTTGGTAATTGGACGTATTTTATGAAAATCACATTAGGATATTCCTAAAGTGCACAATTCCACAATTGCAGTCCTGCACCTAGCTAACTACAGTGATAATGTTTGTGTATTGCACATAACATGGAAAATACATGACAGACAGGTGGTCTCATTTTTTTGTGGATGGGGGATGGAGTGACACCCTGAAAAATATTCAATACTTTGACTGTGAAATTAAAATCCTAAGTATAAAACAGAGAATATGAAAGACATGGAGAGTAAAATTTGAAAATTAATGAATTGTAACTATAGCAACTGGAATATTCTGGGTAACATACTGTTCGGAGTGTTATACAACTGTGAGTGCCAACCTCCAGGCAGACTGTCAAAAGCAAGACAGACACCCCAAACTGGTGGTAAATTCTATAATTAGATTTTTCCAACCCAGCAACAAAAGTGAACTCCTGGATCACTGTAACAACGTTGCCATAGAGTCACAAACAGTTCCCTTGGGCACTCCAGTCTATCTTGCCACCTAGCAAAGCTGACTTAGGGCTGGTCTTCACTACCGGGGGGGAGGGAGGGGATTGACTGCAGATACGGAACTTCAGCTACGTGAATCACGTAGCTGAAGTTTGCATATCTGCAGCCGACTTACCTGCCGTCCTCACGGCGGCGGCAGTCAGCAGCGTGATCCCCCGTCGACTCCAGCTTGTGCCTCCCAGCAAGCTGGAGTTCCGGAGTCGACGGGGATGGCACGGGCGATTGATTTCTTGCGTTTTCACAAGATGCAAGAAATCGATCACCAAAAGATGGATCGCTACCCGCCGATCCGGTGGGTAGTGAAGACCAGCCCATAGTGTTAAATGATCACTCACTTACATCAAAAACCACAAAATATTCAGATTGCACCCAGTCTCAAGAGACTAATCACTTACCCCAGAACAATTTGTACTTTAGATCTTACACCAAAGACAATGCTGGTAGCCAACCCTAGAGTAAACTAATTAAGGATTTATTAACTAGGAAAAAGAAATGAGTTATTTACAGGGTAAAGCAGACAACCTATATACACAAATGAGTTCAGTCTATGGTTCCGAAAGGTGACAGAGATGTAGTACTCGGTCAGCACTGAATGCCTTTTCAGGTTGGCCCTGGGGATATCGTTTCTTAGGGCTTGTCTTCACTAAGGCCGGCAGGGATCGATCTTTTGGCGATCGATTTATTGCGTCTTGTCAAGACGCAATAAATTGATTGCCAGCGGTGCCCCCGTCGACTCTGGAACTACAGCTCACCAAAAGGTGCAAGCTAGAGTCGATGGGGGAGCGCGCCGCCAACTGCAGCCGCCGTGAGGACGGCAGGTAAGTTGTCTGTAGATATGCTTCCTTCTATCCTGTAGATATGCTTCCTTCACTTAGGCTTCACTTCTCAATTTCTTCTGCACTGGGACAATTCCTACTGCCTAAAGCCACTATGTTCTGTTTCAGGTATTTTCCCATCAAATTTTCCCCTACTGCAAACTAGATTCCAATTGAACTTTTCGCTTCCTATGCTGTTTATTTTCTACAGGAGAAAACAGACCATATAAGGGAGAGCAAAAGTCTGTTCTGCAGTCTTAGAAAGTCATCAAATGTTACATGTTAAGCATGGCAAAAGAAGTGAGTTCCATCTTGAGACTGTCTCTACGTGAACACTCCAACAACCTTTCTCATTTCACTTATTCAAAACTCCCATTGACTTCATAGGGAGTTTCCTGACTAAGACTGGCAGGATTTGAATGTCTTTGGTAATCTGGGCACTCTCTTAGGGCTTAGGCCTTTTCCCATTAAAGACATGGGAAAATTCTCTCATTGGCCTTACTGGGAGCAGAATCACACTCTTGGATCACACAAGATCATCAATCACATGGAAGTTTTCACTATTCATTCTTCAGATAAATCTGTTTAAGGCCCTTGCAATCTGATCAGTTTCTTCCAGGTATAAGAGTTAGGAGCTTATGATAATATAATACAAATGCTACTACATGTGTAAATGTAAAGTATTTGATGTTTTTATAGCTGCTGTGTGATAACACAAGAATTTTTCTTTGTCTTCTTCAAATGCTAGTAGAAAATGCTAATAAAATTAAAGGCAGAATAGCTTTTGTACACACTGATTTCTTTCCAACAGGTCTTGCTACATGGTCCCATATCTGTAGCTCTCATTGACATCTGCTTCAGGAAAAAGCGTGGAACATGCAAGTGTGGCAGATCCACAGTGCTAAGGAAAGTGGAGATTTTTCCTCCTCAATTTATCCTCTTATATATCTTTATATCATTATTATCTATAGATAATAATAATTATCTACAGCAATAATTTTAGCTAGTTTTTGAAGTCTATGTAATTGTTTCATTAGATGCTGTCATAAGTATGGAGAGGCTTAGGAAATCGGTTTGCTTGTTAAGGGTTAATTCAGGGAGGAGAGAGAGTGTCATCAGAAGGGTCTGACTAAACACAAAGAGACCAGGAAGTAAAGTTCAGTTCTGTTTGGGATTTAAACTGACTCAGAACTCTGGTCCAGGTATGGACTCTCCCACCTCATCCCTTCCCTATATATCTTCATAACTGGCTAAAATCGTGAGTAAGAATTGTATCCTGCATAACCTTACATTTGATCCTTGGTGTCCCCTCTGTGTAGTTAGCGGGGAGGGGGGAAGGAGGAGGGGGGAGAAGTTTGTTTATGCAAGAAGATTAAGGTTAAAAGATTCTGTACCTGTGTAGTGTCTTAATTGTATGCTGTATTTTCTTTTCTTTATTAAATCTTTTTAGTTATAAAAAGGTTTGGTTCTTCTCATAAAGAAATCCTAGCTTGTATTTATCCCAGTCCCCAGGTACAGGGCAGTCTGTGTGTCTAAGAAAAAAGATCACAGGGTGAAAGCCTCAGGGCGGTTTCTTATCTCTCTTGGTAACAGACGGGAGGGGGAAGGGGGAAGGGAACAGCGTTGAAGGTCCCGATTTCTCAGGGAGAGAAAGAGGGGGAGTTGGGTGTCAAGGTACCCCACCCCATGGTCTTGGGGTGATTACTGAGTGGTGGCAGCTTGGGTAACCCCAATTCCCCAGCTGGTAGAGTGTGTGTGTGTGTGGGGGGGGGGCTGGGGTGTATGAAGACCTAACTTAAGCTGGGAAGCAGCTGGAGTCAGTTGGTCTGGCATAGAAGAGTCCCTTCTCTGTACCCAGGGTTCAGAGAAGGGGGGTGACACTCTTACAGATGCCAACAACAGTGTCAACCTGGGCCTTAGTAAATGTTCCTAAATGTGACCCTTTCAGTGCAATAGCCCCGGTGGCCACTTTGTAAGCTTGAACATCCTCTTATAAGCTCCCTGCTTTCTATTCCTCCAAGTTGTTTGTCTATGCAGCCAAATTCTTCTAGTTCCACTGAATGGAGGACAGTGTCTCTTGAAGGGTATCTTCTTAGGTAAGGATTCCAATGAAAAATTCTTAGTGAGGTATCTTGAGCTGAAGATATTTGTTGTGGTGGGGAAGGTAACTGTTGTATACTTTGTGTTCAGTACAGCACCTGATGTAATCCCTCCTATTGCTTGACTTCTTCACTGTTTCAGATTCTGACTAGATAGTTTTAAAGACAGTGGCTATCCAATCAACATTTTATTGTAAAGTTGACAAAGCCTATATGGCTATATATGTAAAATGAATTGTATTCTCAGTCCAGTTCTTCATAGGCAGTTATCCACAACATAAACATCCTAGTGGATGTTCTTGCTGGCTGTCTTGGCAAAAGGGACAAATATGGAGTGAACATGTGAATTGAAACTATCAATGTATCCTATAAGCTATTTCTCGAGCTCAGAAATCAGACCCACTGTTAGAGTTGTGTGAGGAAGCTTACACTAAATTTAATCAGGGTGTACCTGTTCTGTGGACAGAGTTAATTCTCCAGAGCTGTCAGTTTGGCTCCTTTCACAAATACTAAATTCACTAACAGTTTTTAAATGTGTTGCTGATGTGCACACATGGCAAATACAAATGACAAGACCAAACAAAACTTTAAAAAAGCATCTCAGAATATGAACACATTCAGGCTATAGTGTTCTCATTTTTTAATAATGGTTTATGACCATACCATATTACTTTAAAATATTTTATTATTGCAATAACTAGTTTTTTAGGTTTGCTATTTCAGCTATTACACATCTGTATCAAGTTGAAACTTTTTTATGGCAGTTTCCTTAAGTTCTTGTCACATTCTTTGAATCCTGTCAATTTCAGCATAATTCTCCAAATTTAATTTTATGATGCAGTTTGAACAGACAAAAGGAGCACTTATGACTGGATCTAAAGTGGTTTATCACTGCTTTTATTTTCAACATCTTGATTTGACTCTGGAGAATTTCAGTGACACAACAGGTTCAGAATATCTGACCTATGAGGAAAGGGTTATAAAAACTGGGCATGTTTAGTCTTGAGAAAAGAAGTCGGTGTGTGTGTGTGTGTGTGTCAAAGTCTTCATATGTTAAGGACTGTTACAAAGAAGTTGTTGATCAATTTTTCTTCATGTCACTGAAGGTAGGACAAGAAGTAATCTGCTAAATCTGCAGCCAGGGAGATTTAGATTAGATATTAAAAAAATAACTTTCAAGCTATAAGGATTGTTGAGCACGGGAATAAGCTTCCAAGAGAGGCTGTGGAATCCCCATCAGAGGAAGTTTATAAGGACCATTTAGACAAACATCTATCAGGGATGATTTGGGTATATGTGGTCCTGCCTCAGCCCAGTGGGATGGACTAGGTTGTCTTTTGAGGTCCCCTCCAGCCCTATATTTCTATGATTCACAAAACTCACTTTTCAGGATCTGATCATCTTGGTTGGCCTGTATTATAAGAGGCCAAAGCTTGGCATACATGGAGTTGCCAACACCCATCTGAATTTTTCTATATCAAAAATGATTTATTCTTCAAAGCTAGAGCTCTGTACATCACAATTTAAGGAAAAAATAATTCTACTTTTAGAATTTGCCAGCAAATTAGCTTTAAGGACAATCCTGTTTCTAATATGCTTTGATTGGATAATCTATTTTGTCAGCTTTCCAAAACTTTTAATGGAGTTTAAAAGCAGCTGACAATTCTGGCAGTAGGTAACAGATTTTGACCTAGAGCAGTGGTCTCCAAACTTTGAGATGAGGGCCATATTAGATTTTTGAAGGGTCTTTGTGGGCCGAAGTGACTGTGAAAAAATTAAATATATGCAAATATATGCAAAATCATTAAAAACACTACTGTGTCAGTGTTGTATTAAATTCTAAATCAGGTATAAAAGTAGCTGTATAATCAATGCAGGTACTGTGAAATCACACTAAATATTTGTCAATACATTAAAAATCATTTTACTTTTAAAAATTTTATTTATTTCTAAAATCTCTCAAATTTTGCATCCTACAAATACACATACAGTAGACTCTCGATTATCCAGGATGATAGGGAAAAAATAATTCTGGTTAATAAAATCCTGGATAATCACCATCTATAGGAAATATGGGGAGTGGGGGTTGATTCACCAGCCATCCTGTGCTGGGGGGAAAGGGTGTTGGTTCACTGACTGCCCTGTGCCCTGGTGGGTTTTTTTTGTGTGTGTGCTTGGGGCCGCAGCAAAACCAGAGACGGCCGTGCGAGTTGCGTGTATTTTTTTTGACATTCTGGTTAATCCACATCCTGGTTAATCTAATTCTGGATAATCGAGAGTCTTCTGTATTCAAAAGTTTGGCTGTACTTTGGTAAGAGAAACTCCAGGTTCCCATTGTTGGTTGGAACTGTTTGGTTCTTATAGTGCCGTAGTTAAAATTTAACTACTTTGCTCCTCTAGCCACGCTGCTCCTTTGCTCTTTCAGCTGCTGCTGCGACACCCCCCTTTGCTCCTCAGTTGCTGTCGCTGCAACCCCGCCCCCTCTTTTCTCCTCCAGCCGTGCCGCGGGGGAACTCATCCCTCCGCACATGGGGCTGTCAGCAGCAGCTCACGCGGGGGAAAGGGGGGCAGCGGTAGCTTCTCCATGTAGCCAGACAGCAAGCATGAAAAGTCAGGACAGGGGGTGGGGGGTAATAGGAGCCAATATAAGAAAAAGACCCCAAAATCGGGACTGTCCCTATAAAATCGGGACATCTGGTCACCCTATCTCCATGTGTCTGCTCAGCTGGGGGGCCGGGCAAATCAAAGCCGTGGACCGTAGTTTGGAAGCCCCTGACCTAGAGGATCCATACTGTATTCTTTGCATTTTTAATATGCTGATTTTCAGTCCGCATTTGACAAACTCCAGACCCAGATCTTTGAAATGGGTGAATGCCTCTCTGAGTTCAGCTTCGTATAGGTATCAGACAGTTCATATATTCAGTTGGCCTCTACCTAACAAGGTATACAAAGCTCCTTCCCCCAGTATGTTTGGTGTAATGGGTTTGTCTGGCCTAATAGGAGTTGCTGTTTAGTACAGTGAACTCTTTGTCAGTTGGCATTGAAGGGCTCTTAGGGTAACAATGTCCCTCCTTCATTGTCTTGATAAAGATAATTGATTCTCTTTCCTTAAACGGTTCCTGCTCTCAAGACACTGACCTCTGGTTCAATGCAGTTGGCTTGTGACACCAGTAATCATCGCTGTGAGGATGTGTGTGTGTCTGTTGGTGAAGATAAGGTAAGCATGCATTTTAAAAATTCTAATCCACATATTATCATGAAATAAAAATATTTATAATATATAGCTTTGTAATCAGGCCATGGTTGAAGAAACAGAGTTACCTGCTCTTCACAAAGCTGACTTTCTCCCCCAGTGTGAATCAAAGGTGATTCTGATGTCACCAGTCCACTGAATTCTGTAGCCTTGAGCTACTGAAAAGGGAAATAACAATATAGTATCAAAGTGTGCTGTAGTGCCTGCTTAATCTGATAATGGCAATGTCAGTCCATTGTCTTTTTTTTTTTTTAAAGTATGTGTAGCATTAAAGGAAATTTGTGTGGATGTGAAAAAGGAGACAATCTGTTAGATTTTGAAAAGTCACCTCTAATGCTTTGTCTGCAATTTTGTGCCGGAAATAATTGTGGGTGTATTTTATAACACTTAGGCATCTAATTGCCTGGTTGCACCTGCAATAGTGATGTGCTGCCAATGTTTTAACAAAGGCCTCTCTGAATAACTGTTTCCCTGGAAGAGGGTGGGGAATCTTTACAACTGAGTTCCCATATAAACAAAATCCCTTTGTTCCGAAAGTAGCCAAGTGAGAAGGCAAGAAAATTTGGCAAACAAACTGATCGTAAGTTGCCCACTGCTAGAAATGATTATATTTTATTCTTGAAATGTACAAAAAGCATATTGATAATACATCCCAGTTTCTAGCTGTTGTCATTTGAATTTGGGGGTTGCAGTGAAGACCTTGTGAGAGGGAGGGGCAGCAGAGGATCTTTTGGATATTTTTTCCCCAAAATATCTGCTACTGTATTTGGAACAATCCAGTTCATTCCAAAGACAAACATCGTTTTTGTAAATCTCAGGATCTGCATAAACTACAGAAACTGTTTAGCCATCTCTGATCATGCCACTGCCTTCCTAAGATCCCTCTTCTGTCTCCCTATTTTCTACCAGATCAAATTAACGTTTCTCAAATTTTGCTTTTCATAACTCTGCCCCTCCCTACTTGACGGCTCTTGTCTCTTATTATATAACTCCAGTTTCCTATGACTAGGCTGACCAGACAGCAAGTGTGAAAAATTGGGACAGGGGTTGGGGGATAATAGGAGCCTATATAAGAAAAAACACCAAATATAGGAGCTGTCCCTATAAAATTGGGACATCTGGTCCTACCTATGACACCTACAAGAAATTGGCTAACTAATAAAGCATTTTCAAAATATATTGATTCTATTCTATAGAGTTTCTTATAGTGCACTCATCACCATAGTACCTGAGCACCTTCCTGTAGTACACTGAGTGACATGACTAACATCTGTCACACATTTGTTCTCTTATTGTCTCCACCCAGGAGAAAACATGTGCAGTTTAGTGTTTTTGTTTTGGAATTTTTTATATAGTATACATGTTGCTATATGGTTGTTAGCAAAGGCAAACCCAAAGGATGGTGCCTTGCACTAGAGTAGAAGATGGTGAGGTTTGTGATGGTCCTTAGTTCCTGTGGGAGGGAGTTCATTCCATAGACTTGGACCAGCTCTAGAGAGAGAATTCAGCCTCCCACATAGATAAGCATAGATAAGTTTATTAGGACTTGTTATAAGTGTAAAGGGTGCCTTGCCTGGGTTGGGCTATGTTATCTAACACAGTGTGCCTTGCCTGGGTGGGGTTTGTTATCTGAGACAGGTAACATAGGAGTTTCCCTGCCATGGGGGAGGGAGGAGCCTCGAGCCCATGAAGAAGGGAGGAGCAAAACAGTCAGTTCCATCTTCGCTGGTCTCCAGGGAGGAGGCCAGGGCCAGAGAGCTCCATCTTGGCTGCACATGAGGCAGGAGGCTTGCCAAGGTAGCTGGCAAGGGTTCTAGACCATCTTTGGCTATAAAGATGGCTCTACCTTTTTCTGATACTTCTACTTAGCTGATTCTTGATTCTTTTATTAAGCCGTGCCTTTGGGGTGTTCTTTGCCTTTCAGACCAAAGTGGGGAACCCCAAATGTAAAGTGTCTGTATTTCTGCTTTAACCTTTTTCTTTATTAAATTTTCTAGTTATAAAACCGTCTGGTTTATTTCCCTTAGGGTTTTTCTCTGCTTCCAGTCTGGGAAGGGGGAAGGGAAGGGAATAGGAACCAGGGCAGCTAGGGGCCTAGCTGGAGTGTGAAGACTGTCTCTCCTTACCGTCAGGTTAGACGGGGGAGGGGGGAAGAAGTTTCCAGGTGTCTGCCTCTCAGGTACAGAGAGACAGGGGTGGGGGAAGTCTGCCTTCAGCAGGGGAGGGTGAAGGACAGAAAGCAGCCTCCAGGTATCTGACTTTGAATCCCAGGAAGGGGTACAAGGTTAGGGTCTGGCTCTCCGGTTGAGAGAGACAGGGTTAAGGGAAGTCTGCCTTCAGCTGGTCAGTGTGAAGGGAAGCAGTCTTCAGGTTTCTGATTTTAAAACCCAGGGAGGGGGTACAAAGTCAGGGTTAGGGGAAGATCGGGGGCCTCTCCAAGGTTTTGGAAGTATACCCGATTGGTGGCAGCGATTGGTGACCCCAAGAATCCCAACTGGAAAGCTGGGGGTTTGGGGGGGAAAAGGACTTGTTGGTCTGGCATAGAAGAGGCCCAGCCTTTGTACTCAAGAGCATAGAGGCTGGGGGGTACCCCCTCTTACAGGACTTATTGTAGAAAGTTCCATTATGCATGAGGAGCAAAGTTATCAACCATAGTCTTTATTCAGGGGCTTCAGGTGTTCGGTGTCCTAGGCCTGGGCCATGGAGTACTTTGAAGTGTGATAGAGGAAGGCCAGGGAGCTGTGGCAGAGTGTTTGAGGGGAGATATATCAGCTCCAGGTTCATTAGAGCATGGCTCCCTGTAGACTAGGGAAGCAGGCAGCAGGTTAATTAGGAGCACCTGCTGCCAATTAAGGCCTTAATAAAAACCCCTGCCTCAGGCAGACAGGTGTGGGTGTTTGGAAGGAGTTTGGAGGCGTTGGAGCAGAGAGCAGTTTGGAGGCGTTGGAGCAGAGAGCAGTTTGGAGGCGTTGGAGCAGAGAGCAGTTTGGAGAAGTGCTGCGGTGAGCTAAGAAAGACCCAGACCCTAAGTAAAGGAACACCTGGCTTGTGTAGAGAGAGGGCAGGAAGCCCCCCCACAAGCTGAAGAGCAGGAGAGGGAAGTAGTCCAGGGGAAGGAGTAGCTAATCCCAGTGGTTTACCACTATCCTCAGGGCCCCTGGGCTGGGACCCGGAGTAGAGGGCGGGCCCGGGTCCCTCCCTCTCCCCTTCTCCCCTCTAGGATACTAGTGGGACAGTTAATACCCTGTTCAGAGGCAAGAAAAAGGCTCCCTGAATTCCCCCACAAGAGGAGAAAGAGCAGGACCCATCAATATCGTGGGAGTAATTTGCCACAGAAGATACAGATCAAGTCCTTGAACTTGATTCAGAATTCTATGGGAAGCTAGTGCATGGAGCAGAGGGCAGGTCTGATGTTGTGACAGGGTGGTCTGTTCCTTTAATGTCCAGGGGTGAGGCCCAGTTCAGTTAGTCCCACATATTTCAGAATTAGCTGCCTTCCAGCCTAAGGGGGCAGGACTAATTGGGGTTAAATGTTTCATAAAAGGGCGGAGAAATCTTAGTTTGGCGAGGAATCACAAGAAACAAGTTGGACTTTTATGGAAATCCCAGATGGAGTGTTTGGAAGGATGCTAGGGAAGGAGCCTGGAAGTCATGGCCTTATCCCAGAGCTGGGAAGGTGTAAGGGTAACATAGTGGGGCTGAAACTATGAGACAGGCTCCAAGGAAGCATTCTGGGAGTCAGAATTCCATTCCAGAGATACTTAAAGGTACCCCAGAGGGACTGGGGGAACTGAGCCCAGAGGGCAGCCCAAAGAAGAGCCCAAGCAGGGCAGAAAAACCTTGTGTTTGTGACTTGTGTTACCCTGGAAGTGGTCTGAACTAAGACATGACTTAGCTAGAGGGCTGAGCCACATGAATTCCCAGAAGAGACAGAAAACCCCAGTGATCAAAAGCTGAGGCTGGGAGAACCTGAAGCACCATGTTCAACCTGAAGGGGGTATGCTGGGGCAGACACCACTAACACAGGTGTGTTCATGGTAGCTAGTATTGCTGAGGAGATGTGCTGCAGCTTCCATACCAGCTGGAGCAGGGTGGGAAAACTTTTTGGCCTGAGGGCCACATCGAGGTTCAAAATTGTATGGAGGCCGGGTAGGGGAGGCTGTCTCCCCCCAAACAGCCTGGCCCTGCCCCCTATCTGACCCCTTCCCACTTTCCACCCCCTGACTGCCCCCCTCAGAATCCCCAACCCATCCAACCCTCCCTGCTCCTGGTCCCCTGACTACTCCCTCCAGAGAAGATATTTCAAAACAAGATGCAATGAGGACTACATAGGTGGAACTCCGCATTCAGACCAAATGGAGAATTGTTTGCACTTCACGAGGTATGTTGCCCTAGTAGAGGATTTTCTACTGCCCAGTAAGACTCTGTAAACCTGCTCTGAGGAAACTTGCTCTGCAGGATTCAGCCATGAAGGTTCCAGGCCGTCATGTGAAGAGAGTTGAGGTTTGAATGGAGCAGCTGGCCGTGGTCCTGTGTGATCAGGCCCATGTGGAGTGGGAGCCTGACTGGGGGTTCCATTGAAAGGTTTGAGAGTGGTGAACCAGATCTGTCTGGGGGACACTGGGGCAGTAAGGATGATCCAGGCATGGTCCTGCTTGATCTTCGACAGAACCTTGTGAACTAATGGGATGAGGGGGGTGGGAAATGCATAGAAGAGGTAAGTCATCCATGCTGACAGGAAGGAGGAGTAGTGCTGAGGGCTTCTACTGGTGGGAGGCATGGTCTGTACTGAAGCTGAGATGTTCAGTGCTGAGTCCAATCATGGCTCCTATGCTGGTCTCAGGGCTGCCTCCATCAGAAGGACCTTCAGCCTTGCTCTGGGCTTGAACTCCATGTAAATCTGACAACAATCCTTCCTGTGATATTCCCCTACTTGAGACAACTTGAATGTGAATCCCACAATGGTATTGACTTGCCACAGGAAGAGCAGAGCTTAAAGCCCAGTGAGAAAAGGCATACCCCTGTCAGGGAGCAAACAAGTATCTCCAATAAGCATAGAGATGTCTAAAATACACTAACTACAAAACTAACTAAACAATGAGAATTATATATACAAAAATGAAGAAGAAAACTACTAGAAAGGGTTGCCTGAGCAAGGAAGGAAGTTCCAGCAACTGTCACAGGCAGTAAAAAGGATCTGAAAAGGCACAGACTTGGCAGGGACCTTTATATCAGCACTCTGAGCCCGTGGCATCAGGGTGTGTTAGAACCGACCCAATGGATATCATTAAGGGAAAAAATTCCAGCAACTGTGCAGGATACGCATACACCTACGTTGGACTGTACATGTGCAAGCACTTGAACAGGAACAAAATAGTGCATTGAATTACAGAAGAGAGAAACTTCACTTCTGCTGGTGGAGGTGTTTTTAATTGTTGTTGACCCTGGCACAAAGATGATGTGCCATGAAGGGACCTCTCAATAACTCCCATTCCTTTTTCTTAGCCAATAAACCTTTAGTAGGTTTACTATAAAATTGGATAGCAGCGTTGCTTAGAGTTGCCAGTGCCCAATGTACTCAACTGGGTGAGGTAGGTTTTAGGTTTTCACCCAACTCCTTGGCTGCCATTCAAGGAATTTAGCAGTGGGCTTTGAAAACAGTTGTGTATAAAGCATGTCTAAAAATAATCTAGTTTCCAGTGTTGGAACAGAATAGAGTAAGTGAAATGAGTGGCAATTGCTGTATTGTACACGACAGATTACAAGCAAGTCATCCCACACTAGTTTATATGCAGGTCTATTCACATAGGCTTCGTCTGCTCTAGTTAAAAATTGCAACACATTTACCAAAGTACACTATTGTTTTGTTTGTTTGCACTCTGGAGAGCTTGTATGCGTTTATGAAAGACCATTGTACATGTTCTGTTTCCTGATAATCAAAGAAAGCTTTCCCCCATGAAACAAACAGCTGAGTTAAAGACTGTCGCTGACACACGAGAGTCGCTGATGTGACAGTACTGTGTTTGCTAATGACAGGTTTACTGCTGTTCTTGCTGCCCTGAAGGATTTTTTGCTGAAGGTGGGAATATATTGCAAGCAGTGAGAAGTAGAGTGCTGCTGGTTCAGATTGCTTGCTTTGCTTGTAATATTGGTTGGCATAGCTTGCAAGATCTTCTGTATAACCTGAAGTTTGTCACTGTCGGCTTAGCTGCAGAGAGCTCCCTTATCTCCTACTGCTGTTCCACATTGTGTGTGAAGACTGTAGATTTGTGTCACCTGGAGTGTTTTTGTTTGGGCAGAACTTCACAGTGCTGGCAGCAAGGAATTGTATAGCCATGCTTAATAATTTGAAATAGTAGGATAAATGCTCACAGCACAACATTAGTTTCTATCAAGAAAGTAACTTTGGTCTAAGATATTTTGGAACCCCAGGACAGGAGATGATTTTGCTTTCATGCTACTCTGAAACCTTGACTCTAGTATACATCTGCTTTAGAATCTGAAATGTGGTTTTAGAGGAGGTGACTCACATAAATAAATCCTTATCATTAAGTAGTACTTTTTGGGGGCTCCAATTTTTTTTTTAATACATTTTCAATGCATCAAATTTTCATATGGATCTCATGTTGTATGATCTTGTCATAACATAGAGCTACATGGTGCTGGTTTAGGACTTCATATAAATCTGCTTTCTGCCTTTCCTGAGATTTTCTTAATTCTGACTTTTATTTTATGTCTGTTGGGGGGGGGGATTAATTCACATAAATATCATGCATTTGCACACACCCTCACCCAAAAGAACTTGGATAACTCAGATCTTTTCAGGTTGATGCCAAGTCTTTGAACAGAATTGTCAGATGAATAGACAGTGCACTAAAGGATAATTGCAAATACTTTTTTTGTGGGGGGAGTGAGAGTGAATGTGGTCTGATTCCTCAGTTAGGGGGAATCCAAGATCTGAAATAGGTCGATATATCTATAGATAAATATGTAACACCCTTTTTCGCCACCACCAGAACCTTTGGGAGTAGCCTCCTGCTACACAGACCGAGGGTCTGGTTCATGCCCACAAAGATGCAGACTCAACTGAAAATGGCTCAGCAGTCCATCCATCTCCAGCACCCAGACACTTAGCTCCCAATGGAATCCAAACCCCAAATAAATCAGTCTCTCATATCTATCTATCTATCTATCTATCTATCTATCTCTCTCTCTTTACCTTGGTATTACGGAATTCCATTGATTATTATTCCACCAAGGTGCTGTGATGCCTGTATACAACACTTATAAAATGTGTCACTTTTTAGCTGTCTGTCATTATGTGATGTGATGAGTTCCTGCTTGGAAAATCTTTTGCTGTTGTCAGAATTGGATCAAAATTGAAGAAGGAGTCAAAAAGATGCTGTGTTATCTTCTACCTGGTTTAGAGTATTCTGACTTCATGCAAACACACAGAACTCCATAGTCACTCTGCTTACTCCCCTTCCTCATCAGTACCTGTCTGGACAAAAATTCAAACCCCAGTTGAATTGGGACAGGTGATTTTGTCACCTATGGACTACATTTAACTAAAATGGACTCAATTTGTAAATGGAAATCATTTTCACTTGCCCCCTCTGCTCACTGTTTCATGTGGTTTGTTATACTGTTCTGGGGTTACAGCGCCGTGTATTTACAGGCATGGCAATGCAGGATTGTTATTCTTAAGAAATAGGAATGTCCTAGCAAAAATATCTGCCATTTGAATAAAATTAATTTTCAAGGCATTTTTACTGTTTGCATTTCCTGTTGCCCTTTTGAATTCCATATTGTGGTTGTGTGTGTGTTGGGGGGAGGGAGGGAGAAAGAGCCAAGTCAAGCCAAGCCATACAATCAGTTATAGCAGATACATGTGATGATAGCAGATACATGTGGCTAGCTGGGGCTCCTTGCATTCATTCATAGAACAGAAATCCCTCCAATTTCTATGTTAATGAACATTAAAATGGAGCCAGAAACTTACCAGGCTCTGTCCCTTGCATGTCTGCTGCAGGCTCTGTGATGGACTGTTCCTTGGAGGCGGGGGGGGGGGGGGGGTAGGGCATCAAAAAGCTCCTTCATGTATGGCCCAGGATATACTGCAGCTGTTTCTGCAGCAAAGTCTCCTTTATGACTGTGTGGCAGGGTGGGCTTGACCCAGCCTGATGCCCCTTTAAGAGGGAGAAAGGCCCTCTGCAAACCTCCCTTGCAGGAAGGCTAATTAGCCACCTGGCTTGCAGGGCAATCAGCCTGCATGAGTTGCACCTGGCAGCCTCCCCTGGGGGATATAAGGCTGCCAGGAAGGAAGCCCAGGGGTGGTGGTTTGAGCTATTCAGAGCTGTGTTTGTATGTTAGCTGGACTACATAGAGTCTGTAGAGCTGTATAACTGTTAGCTGGACTACATAGAGTCTGTAGAGCTGTATAACTGTTAGCTGGACTACATAGAATCTGTAGAGCTGTATAACTGTTAGCTGGACTACATAGAGTCTGTAGAGCTGTATAACTGTAAGATGGACTATATAGTCTGTAGAGCTGTATAACTGTATGCTAAAGCTATCCAGAGCTGTATCTAAAGCTGTTTAATATTCACTCTGCGGGTGCAGTTTGGGAGGGAGTCCCAACTGGGGGTAGTGGACTCAGCCTCCCCCTGTAGCTGTTTAGAGTTGTATATGTAGAGCTGTATGTTAATGAGCTATTCAGAACTGGAGCTATAGAGCTGTAACTAAAAGGACTGCACTGTTTTAAGCTGTATATATTGGTGGTGGCGCCTGCACTGTAAATTAAAGAGCACTGTTTGGAGCAAAAAGGGTTCCTGCCTGTGTTCCTGAGGGGGGTGAGAAGGCGGTCTGTCACAGACTGGTTTCAACATTATTTTACTGGCCTCACTCAGCGCCTGCTGCTGGTTTCCATTTGTTCTCATGCTGGAGCTTGCCATACCAGCTGACCAGGTCACCGTGCCTCATTGTTGGCTCTGTGCTCGTCGCAATGCCCAGCAACTGGTCAAACTTCTCATAAAACAGGCATGATGGCAGTGAGTTGCCTGAAGTGCAGATCTGATCATTGGTTTTCCAGTACTTAGTCTTGAGCTACTTAATCTGCTCCCTGCACTGGTCAGTAATCTGGTATATTTGCAACATTGCCAACTTTGTTCTCTATTTGCTGGTAGACATGATTATTTCTGGTACTCCTTCTAAAGCCCACTTTTTTTCTGGTCTTGCACGAGAGATTTACCAAAATCTGTCTGTGTTCCTAGGACCATGAAGCACCATGCTTTGCAAAAGACTTCTTCTGTTCAGTCTCCAACACAGAAGGGTCTCTGATGGTTTGTTTGTAGCTCAGCAGCCAAAAGACAATGGAATGGTCAACGCTAACTCACTGAGCTTCTGCACCACCACAAAGGGGGGTTGTTTCCAGGGAGACTCAACTGTCCTCTCTATCTCAAGAGTCCTCTCTATCTCAAGAGTCTCAAAGGAAGTTAGCTCTTGGGATTGTAGGATACTTTTGGCAGACTCCTGGGACCCATGTTGGGAAGATTGCATCTGCATGGCAGAGTAATAGGACTTGAACCCAGGGTCCCGGCTTTATCTGGGCTCTAATCCTCCACCCCAAGAGGATCCAAGGACCCTGGTTCTGAGCCTGAAAGATTTGTATGTGGACGGAAGGGGGTTTGGGTTCAGGTCCGAGTCTGGACTTACACTGCAGTGTGGACGTACCTGTGTGTGTTTCCATTTCCTCTTCTCTCTTTCCCTTTCCACAAATTCTTTCTGTTTGGAAGGTAAGTCATTCAGGATTCAGCATTTTAAAATGGTATTGGGAGGATGGTCAAAGCTGACATGTTAGGCTGGAAGATATTAATGGCTGCCATCAATCAATTATTTGATCTATAGACAATTACAGATGCGATTGAAGCTGTTGGGTCTGCAAACCAGATGCAAAGAGCTCCATGTGTCCCCCATTTCCCTCTTCTCATTTTCTGATTTCCATCAAAATCAATAGACTTCTACCCATTGATGGCTAGAATATTCCCTGAAAGTTTGGAATTGATTGGAAGCTCTATAACAAAGCTATTGTGTTACACACACCGAAGGACAAATAGAGAAATGCTGTCATGTTGAGAATAAAGCCACATTTTGCTTATCCAAAAAGAAATGTCTTCCAAGTGAAAACCATGTTGAAAAGTAGATTTCCAGTTTGGAGGAGTGAAGATTATCTGAAGTCACCTGTTCTATTAATTACATTTTAGTTAAGAACACTTCCATAAAAATATTGCTCACCTAGAAGGTTAGAAAATGTATATTAATATTAATGTATATTAATTGCAGAGTCGCTGTATGCTGTCCTTGGACATGTTTGATCATGACTGAGAAGTGTGTTTTATTGGGAAGAGATTGGACTAAGTAAAGTGACCTCATTCCATGCACCTCCAGTAGGGCCCTTTTGCAACTTACAAACAGGCACAAGCAACAATATTCTCTTATGATGCCAATATACCATGTAGGCTGAAAATTTGTGTATTTTTGAATGTGGGAGTGATGATTAAGATAATCATCTTTTATTTGACCATATGATGCTCTCTTTGAAAGAAATAATAACTAAATACTGTCGTCACATTTAAAAGTCAGAAGTGCCTGAAAGAGAGGGAGTCTACCAATCATCAGGTCCTCACAAAAGGTAAGGAGCTATTAGCTAATAAATCACTATATATAAAATGTGAGAGAAATATGTACATGTTAAGGGCATATACACTAACTCACTTTAACAGTTGATATAAATTAATTTCCTGATGTGTATGACATGTGACCAGCTAATTCTGCCACAGTATGTTTCTGGATATGAAATGCTGATAGAGTTAGGATTGAGCCTCACGTAGAGCACATTGTAGAAGTCTTATCAGGAGGTAACAAAGCCATGCATGACAATTGCCAGTTCCTCGTCTGAAAGAAACAGTTGCACCACCTTATGGGTATGATTAGACTACAGATTGTAGTGGGTTTTTTTATAGCACTTCCCAATTTAGCGCAATAGGTTTTGCGCTAGAGGCTGTACACATTTAATCCCTGTAGCGCCAAAGAATGCACACATTTGCAGAGCTTCTGGCGGCAGTGAGAGTAGCGGGATAGGGCAAGTATCCCAGCATTGCAAAGGAGTGGGGTAAGGGGGAACTGGGAACCTGTGCGTAGTTACTTTTCCAAAACTGACAGGCTCTGTACACACCTCCCTTCCGCAACCATTTATTCGGGGTTTCTCAAACTGGGGGTCGCCGAGTGCTCCCCGGGGGGTTGTGAGCTCCTGCCGCCGCAACTTGCGGCGGCAGGCCGGGGGGCCCGCGTGCAGCTGGCCACCTGGCTGCGGCGGGGACGGGGCAGGGGCGGGACCCGGCAGCCCTGCCACCAGCAGCGGCGGGGACCCGGCAGCCCGCCCGCAGCCCTGCCCGCAGCGGCGGGGACCGGGGCAGGGGCGGACCCGGCATCCCTGCCGCCCACAGCGGCAGGGGACCCGGCAGCCCTGCCGCCCGCAGCGGCGGGGGAGCTGACAGTCCTGCTGCCTGCAGCAGGGGGGACCCGGCAGCCCGCCCGCCCGCAATGGCGGGACCGGGGCCAGTGTTTAAAATTTCCAAGGGAATGTTGGGGAGGGTCTTAGGTGGGGTCACCTGAGGACGGACAGAAGAGTTTTAAATGCTGGCCAGAGAGGATGTAATGGGAATTCTGGGCCAGGGTGCTGGAGGCTGGAGGCTCATTATCACGCAAGGGGTGTACACATTCCCAACCTTGCGCTACAACGCTAGCACTAAAAGCTTTATGCCTCTCATTTATGAGGTTTAACAGTAGCGCTTTAAACAGTCAGTAAATGCGCAAAATGTGCCTTTGAAGTGTGTTCGGTCAGTGTAATTGTAGCGCTAATGGAGGGTTTTTGCGCTGCAAAGCTCCAGTCTAACCATACCCTATGAAGAAATGGGGAAAAAGCTGAACTGGCCATAACTGCTGCCTGCTCCCCAAGTAGCAGGTGGGAATTGAACCAGACTTCTGCTTACCTAATTCCCCTTAATGAGAGTGAGTGGTAATATCTTTGCAATTTCTTCTGGTTGTTAGCCCCAGCTATTATCACCTCTTTCTTTCGTGGACTGAATCTAAAACCGCTAGCTTTCATTTATTAGATACCGAACTTTAGGTACTGAAGTTTTGACCTAAAGCCTTACTAAAAAGAAGATGCATACTGAAAATAATATAAATATTCTTTATACAGTATCTGTTCTGTAAAAACAATTGCTTTTATAACTAAAGAGACATATGCTGGCTTCTAATCCTGTACCATATGTGGGAAAACAAAATGCTTATATGCAAATTTAAGTTTCAGTCTCTGTTACACAAGCTAAATATTACATAGAGCTGTGATGCACTACAGAGGTGGAGATATTTCTTGCAATTCATATTTGTCTAAATTCAGGGATTTGAAAAATCTGTGAAAATTAATTTACAGTGATTATTTCTCACAACAGGCAAGCAGTATTTTCCCAAAGCAAAGGCTGGCCAGCAGTGTGAAAATAATTCTAATTGAATATGTGGCCAGCTTTTTATGTGCTAAAATAAGCAGGTGCTAAAATAAACAGTTCTACTGTAAACACCATGTCTATAGTAAGTGTATTTACTCTTTTAACAGTTGAGATAAACTGGGAAAGAGCAAGTTGTTTTCTTGCTTTACAAGCAAACAATAAGAACCTACATCTGCTTTTAAAATGACATGATTTCTTTTCTAGTGCCCAAGCAGATTTGCTCTGGGCCTAATCAGTTATCAGATCTTGTCTGCCATTGATGATAGCTGCAGTTTACATTCTGAGTGTGAGTATTATACTGGTGCAGGACAGACTTGTTTCAGTCAAACAGATGTTAATTTAGTCAGTAAACTTAAAGAGCTCCATTTTACAAGTGGCAAAGGGACATGAAGAAGTTTCTTTCTCTTTATGGTTTTTATATTCTTGACTTATAGAAGATACTTGATACTTTCATTCTAACTTTAGAATGCAAATATGGAGAAAAATTGTGATGGAAAATGTTTCCTTTGTTTACTACATTTTGAGATTTAACACATGAATAAAAAGAATACACACACACACACACACACACACACACACACACACACAAAGAGAGAATTTTCATTCTTCAGTTCTTTTATGTGCAATTCAGTATGCCCAGCTCATACGAGAGCAGAGGGAGGAGACCTCACTTATGGCTGAAGTTACACCATGTGCACATTTGTACATTCAGATACAGGCATCAGGGCAGCCCATTCTTGTTACCCTATATTTAATGCTGCATATTTTCCCAGGAGAGAGATTACACAGTGTTTCAGTCAAAGGAAAACAGGCTCTTTGGCTGTAGGCATGAGATCTTTGCAGGGGAATGGCATGAGAAAAACCAGCTGTGACACTGGTTGACGTCACAGTCTTTGTCTTCACTACTAAAAATGGTGTGTTTTTAGTGCAGGATAATGAACTATCTTGCTGTAAAATCCTAGTGGAGCAAAGGCACCTATAGTTTTTACTGCGAGGTAGCAAAGCGAGGCCAGCCCTTATTCCCATTTTGACCTTACCCAATCTACCTTGGGCTAGACCAGTCAGGACTATGCTATGACCATCTCTATGGCAAACACTGCCTCATTGTGGTGGGCAGAATGGGAACAAGCTGTTTCTTCTACAACATCACTGAGCCTGATGAGACTGTCTGGTTTTTAGTTGCTAAGCTATGTCTAGTAAAAGCTCAACCATTTCTGATGTGGGGTGGTGAGACAAATGACCAGGCCTCTGGAACAGCCTCTGCATAACTGTGGTGTGGTTGAGGATGCTGCATACCTACTGAATGGCTGCTCATCTTGTGATGGTCTATCAGGAGGATTTTATTGACTGCACACTGCTGAACCTGAGGCTACTGAATGGCATAGACATGTGATACCTACCAAAGCCCTTTTGAAATACTCTTTGACATTTTTATTTTTGACTTGTACATATCTGTGTTATCTCCCTACTTTCAGTAGTGAATCACGAGGTAGCCGTGTTAGTCTGGAATTGCAGAAGTGACAAAGAGTCCTGTGGCACCTTAAAGACTAACTAAAGTATTGAAGCATAAGCTTTCGTGGGCTTTCGTGGGCTAGCCCACAAAAGCTTATGCTTCAATACTTTAGTTAGTCTTTAAGGTGCCACAGGACTCTCTGTCACTTCTACTTTCTGTAGTGTATTTCAAACTTTTCTTCCACCTTGATTGTACCACCTATGCATTCACTAATAATACCCCAGGTTAAAACTACAGTGCCTTGTCTCCACTACAGTAGGATAGCTAATATGCATTTCTTATCTCACTGTAAAAAACAAACACCACCCCCACCTTTTTTGGCAGTAATGGCAAAGCCATAGGATTACAGTTAGCAATAGTAGCTGAAATCTGTGCAGGATGGTTACTTACTGTATGTCCATTCATAGGCGCTGACTTCTCCTCTGCCCAGTGGGTGCTTGACACCCTCCTACTATCCCTCCCTTATCACGTCCCCATTCCACGTCTTCCCCCAAAGTCCCCGCCCCCTTCCTGCCCCCATTCCACCCCTTTCCCCACTAAATCCCTGCCCCGTTTCCTCCCCTGAGCACACCATGTCCCCGCTTCTCCCCCCTCCCTCTTGGAAAGTCCTAAGCACTACCAAACAGCTGTTAGGCAGCAGTGGGGCTGGGAGGGAGGGGGAGGAGTGCGTACGTGGCTGGGAGGGAGGGAGGGAGGAGCGGGGACGTGGCACGCTGGGGAAGTAAGGAGGAGGAGAGGAGGGGGGAGCTTGGGTGCTGGTGGGGGAAGAGCAACCTCTAATTTTTCTCTGTGAGTGCTCCTGAAATATTAGGACTAGTGAGCAAAGTTCATTAGGTTTTTTTAACATTCAAAGAAAATTTAAACTACCATATATGAATTGTCAACAGGTGTAATGGTCCCACGGTAAATATATCCTTAGGCTGCAAAATAGATAATTCTGGTCCAGTGGTACTGTGGCCTTGTGTTAAATTTACCATGAGAAGATAACACTTATTGGTGACCTTCACTGTATGTTGCTAAATATTGCCTCAGTGTATCTGAATATAATGCCTATTTTCATGTAGTATAATTATAATTCATAAAGATAATACAAATGCTTTACAGAGAGAATCAAACAGAAGTGGAAGATCTTAAGGAAAGATTTAAACCGTATTCTGCCTGCATATGAAGTCATTGACATACATGAACCAAATGAACCACTTAGAGGTCAGAATTTAGACCTTAAAAAGAGGAAGTGACTCAATAGTGCAAAAAGAGTGGGGAAAGTGTTCCAGATAAATGGCCAACACAGGTTTATTTGTTTTTGTTTTTTAAAGACCTGCAACTGTGCTGTAGGAAATAATGAGAAAAGACAAGGAGGAAGTTCAGTCTGAAGTGTGAGTGCAGTGTGGGTGGAGATGAAGTCAGATGCAAAGTGGAATGAAATGCAGGCAGTGTCTGGAAAACCCAGAAGTTAATAAAATTGATTTTTAGCTATTTTTAAGACTTGCTGGTCTCATTCAGATCGATTGAAAAGATGTCTTTAAATGAGCTGTTAGAGAGGGAAACTAACATGATGCCTAATCTGTATTTGCTTTTCCATAAAGTTTTATAGGTTTAAATTCAGTTGTAACCAAACTGAGCTCAAACAAAATTCTTGGCCAGTCTGGGTGCATTAGGGCAATGTTCAAAAACTGTTCTTTAGACTAGGCATTATTCTAGACTAAAATATAATTATTTTAACATGTTTCGTCCCTATCCACAGTGGTCAGCTAAATCATGTTAGGTGCCTATATGACAGTAAAGATAGGGAGTTCCTGATCACAGCTACTACTGAATGGATTCACGAATACAACAAACTTTGTAAAAAGGGTTTTAGCCCTTGAAATATTAAGCAGCATTAATTAAGGGAGCTTGATTAATTAAAGGAGCATTAATGAAAGGAGAAACTCCCAAAGGAACTGTAATGCTAGAAGGAAATGACCATGGATACAGTTGCAATACAGTAAGGAAACTGAAATTAAAGTCCACCTCTCAGATCAGTATAAAGAAACAATTCTGTGTCCTCAGTTGCCGAATTGCAACTCAGCGCATTCTTGTTTTAAGTTTTCCAAATCTGTGATTGGATCAGCAAGTGCTTTTGCAATTAAATTAAACGCTTTCTCAACTGAGCCGGACACAAGAGCAAGAATGAATAATTTGGTCTTGGAAAGATTTGTACTTTGCAGGGAAATTCTTTGGGGATGCCCTCTCATTGCTCTTATTATAGAGCCTTGTGTTCTTTGAAGACTTTTGTAGAGTTAGATAAATGTGTATCTGGTGTAACTGTGTAAGCCATGCATTGAACTTGAGGACCTGTGGCTTCCAAGAGAAAAGTGAATATTCACCTAGCTGGCCTAACACTACAGTACTGGGAATCTAGAGTCGGTTTCATAGTCTTGAGGATTTGAGATGATTTTTTTTCATGATGTATCTTTAAAAAACATAAAATGGAGTGTAGTTTTTTCAAAAGATGGCAGATTAACATTAGAAATGTAAGCCCTGTTTATCCACAGAATGAGGATACTCTCAACCTGGTCTAGGGCATGTCTTCACTACGACTTAACGTCAACTTTAACGACGTTAAGTCGAATTAAACGTGTACCTATCTTCACATACATGCCATTAAAGTCAATTTAAAGGGCCCTCAAAATCAACTTTATAACTCCTGCCTGACGAGAGAAGTAGCGCTAAAATCGACATTTCAAGGTCGATTGTGGACTAGTGAAGACGCAACTGACATTAATAGCCTCCAGAGGCTGTCCCACAATGCTCCATTCTGACCGCTCTGGACTGCCTCACTGCTCCACTGTGACTGCTCTGGACAGCACTCTCAACTCGCTGCTCTGGCCAGGTAGACAGGAAAAGACCCGGGAACATTTGAATAGCATTTCCTGTTTGGTCAGCGTGGCCAGCTCACCTGCACAGCTCAGTCGCCATTCAGAGCAATCAGCAGCACAAGCCGCCATGCAGAGCTCAGCATCACAAGACTCCATGCAGAGCTCAGCTGCCCTGGAGACCAGCCAGAGGAGAAGAGCTCCAGCGTGGTCCACTCGTGAGGTGTTGGATCTCATCGCTATCTGGGGAGAGGAATCCGTGATGTTGGAACTCCGCAACAACAAACGGAATGCCAACACGTTTGCCAGGGTCTCCAAGGCCATGCTGGAAAGGGGCCACAACAGGGACGCCCAGCAATGCCGCGTGAAAATTAAGGAGCTGAGGCAAGCGTTCCAGAAAGCCAAGGAGGCAAACGGACGATCAGGGGGCACGCCGCGGACATGCCGGTTCTACAATGAACTAAATCAGATAATGGGGGGTGCCCCCACCACCATCGCACCGGTCTGCGTGGACTCCACTGATGGGATAATCGTCAGGGACGAGACTGATTCTGATGAGGACGACAATGAGGAGGAGGGAAATTTCACGGAGCAGCAGGAGGCCAGCGGAGAAACCGTGTTAGCAGACAGCCAGGAGCTGTTTATCACCCTGCAGCCAGCACCCTCCCAAGCCTCCCAGGGGGGTAAGTGTTTCTTTTTAAGGGATTACATGACGCGTGATTTTTTAAAGGAAGCATTTATTAATGGTTAACTTGCCCTAAGGACTTAGCGTGCTTTCATTGCTGGTCAGTTTCTACTCAAAGAGTCTGTCAATATACTCCGGGATTGACCGGAAGTCCTCTGCGGACATTTCAATGAAGCTATCCAGGCGGTAGCGATGAATCTTCCGCAGCAGATTTCTGGGGAGAGCCGCCTTATGTGGTCCCCCGTGATAGGAGACCATCCCACGCCACGAAAGTAGTAAGTAGTCTGGTATCATTGAGCAGGCTAGCATTGCGGCGAATGGACCATGACTTTGCATGGAGGCAAGGAGCATGCGCTCTCTATCTCTCTGAGAAATTCTAAGCAAAGTGATGTCATTCATGGTTGCCTGTTTGAAATACGGACTGCAATTAGTAGGGAGATAAAGATTCCCAGCTGCAAAGTACTCTTTTCTGCTGAAGACCGACCAACTGCCCCCCCCCCCAAACGCTCACCCGCCCCTCCCTCCCCACCAGCCCGTAGCGGTAGCTAGCAGGGAATCTGAACAGTCTGCAAGCGGTTTGCCTCCGCTTCAGATCCAACGCGCACCCAAACCCCCCCCCTCCAGCCCGTAGCGGTAGCTAGCAGGGAATTTGAACAGTCTGCAAGCGGTTTGCCTCCGCTTCAGATTAACGCGCACCCAACCCCACCCCCCTCCAGCCCGAAGCGGTAGCTAGCAGGGAATCTGAACAGTCTGCAAGCGGTTTGCCTCCGCTGAAGAGCCCCAACCAGCCCTTAGCCGTTAGCTAGAGATTTTTGGGCTTTGTTTTGTAGTTTGCGGTTCAGTGGGAGCCACGCAGTGGAGGGAAGGGGATGGGGTTACTCTACAATATGCAAGTCCTGCTTTTAACTTACCATGGCTGGCTGCACGGTGATTTCAGAAGCCGTGTTGGGCTGAGGCACGCATATGTGTCTGAGATGCTGTGACTTTTCTGTGAGCTATTCAGTCACTTTTAGGTGTAGAACATGGCCTTGTACAGAAATCATATCAGGCCTCTGAATACTGAGGTTGCAAATGGCATAGTACTCCCATTGTGTCCGAGACTGCATCTGTCTCATAACCTTGAATGTATCTGTCTCATAACTTTCAAACTTTCTTTGCCCACATTCGCCCACAGATGAACAATTATCTCAGAATCCCCCGTCCTGCTCCTCCCGCCGTGCATCGCAGATACGAAAGCGTAAAAAGAAAACGCGAACGCGCGATGATATGTTCACTGAACTGCTGAAGAACTCACGCGCTGAGGCAGCCCGCCAGACGGAATGGAGGGAAAGATTGATACAGTCAAGGCAGGAATCAGCGCTACAGTCAAGGCAGGCAGCAGAAAAGAGGGAAGAAATATACTCTGGGATTGACCGGAGGCTGCAGCGACAGGACCGCGAAGAAAGACGCATGGATGCTTTGCTCCGTATAATGGAGGACCAAAGCAACATGCTGCGCTCTCTGGTGGAGCAGGGCCAAAGATCACCTCTGCAGCCCCTGTGTAACCACCTCCCCCCCTCCCCAACTCTCATAGCTTCCCCACCCAAACGCGGGGTGAGAACCCGGGGGGGGCAAGCTCCGTGGACCGACCCACTCCACCCCACAAGCCAGCACAAGCAGCAGCAAGCTGAGGTTCTCTGAAAACTTTTAAAAGCTGCTGTGTCTTGGCCCCCCCTCTTCTCCCCCCTTCCCCCCCTCCTCCGTCCGCTCCTCCACCAGTGCGACTGCTGGTTTCCCTCCTCACCCACCCCTTCCAGGCTACCATGACAGTGATCCCCTGTACTTGTATTTCTGATGAAGTAATAAAGGAACCATGATTTTTAAAACAGTGAATTTATTTCCTCTGCAAGCATGGGGAGGGGGGAGGGAAAGAGGGTGCAAGGACAGCAGGCTTAGAGCAGAGCAAGGGAGCAGGTTCTCAAATGCCATGTCGGGCACTCATAAAACTGTCTTTCAAGGCGTCCCTGAGGCGCAGCGCGCCCTGGTGCGCTCTTCTACTTTCCTTGCTGTCTGGCTGCTGGTAAGTAGCAGACAGTAAATTTGCCTCTGCCTCCCAGCCCGCCATAAACGTTTCCCCCTTGCTCTCACAGAGATTGTGGAGCACAGAGCAAGCAGCAATAACAATGGGGATATTTCTCTCGCTGATGTCTGAGCGAATTAGTAACGAACGCCATCTCCCCTTCAGACGGCCAAATGCACACTCTACGGCCATTCTGCACTTGCTCAGCCTGTAGTTGAACAGCTCCTGACCCCTGTCCAGGGCTCCTGTGTAGGGCTTCATAAGCCAGGGCATTAGGGGGTAGGCTGGGTCCCCAATGATAACGATCGGCATTTCCACCACCCCCCCACGGAAATTTTCTGGTCGGGGAAGAAATTGCCTTGCTGCAGCTGTCTAAAAAGCCTAGAGTTCCTGAAAACACGAGCGTCATGAAGCTTTCCCGGCCACCCCATGTACAGGTCGGTGAAACGTCCCTTGTGGTCAACCACTGCTTGCATGACCATTGAATAATATCCCTTCCGGTTTCTGTACTCGGCGGCCTCGTAGTCCGGTGCCAGGATAGGGATATGAGTTCCATCTATAGCCCCACCACAGTTAGGGAATCCCATGGTGGCAAAGCCATCTATTGTAGCTTGCAGGTTTCCGAGGTTTATAACCCTGGGTAGCAGCTGCTCGACGATTGCCCTACTTACTTGCATCACAGCAAAGCCCACTGTAGACCTACCCACCCCAAACTGATTTGCGACTGACCGGTAGCTGTCTGGCGTTGCAAGCTTCCAGAGGGCTATCGCCACTCGCTTCTCAACTGTAAGGGCCGCTCTCATTCTGGTATTCTCGCGCCGGAGGGCCGGGGACAGCAAGTCACAAAGTTCCATGAACGTGCCCTTTCGCATGCGGAAGTTTCTGAGCCATTGGGAGTCATCCCAGACCCGCAGCACTATGCAATCCCACCAGTCCGTGCTTGTTTCCCTGGCCCAGAATCGGCATTCGATGGCATGAGCCTGCCCCATTGCCACCAAATTTGTCAGATTGTCAGTCGCCCCACTTCCAAAAACGTCAGTGTCCCCGTCGTCCCTGCTGTGCACGTACTGGTCCATCTCCTCCTCACTGTCGTCGGGTTCCAGAAAGCGCAGTTGTCCACAGATCGCATTCCTCTGCAGACGGTACAGCATGAATTCTGCAACCGTGATCGAGGTCCTCACAACGGCCATTACTGCAGCCGTGGCATCAGCGGGCTCCATGCTTGCAGTGCTATGGCGTTAGAGCGGCGCGGAGAAAGGGCGCGAATTATGGGATGCCTACCCACAGTGCACCGCTCGTAATGGGGGTCGGCGGCACGGAAAAAGGGCACGAAATTTGGAAATGCCTACCCATAGTGCAGCACTCGAAATGGTGCCTGCTGGGGGCTCCGGGAACTGTGGGATAGGTACCCACAGTGCAACGCTCGTTATGTCGACACTTGCAAAAGTTGTGCGGACGGACACTGTCGACTTGCTGTGCTTTGCTGTGCTTAGTGGGGACACACAAAATCGACTGTATACAGTCTGCTTTACAAAATCGAATTAAAGGAAATGGACCTACTGCTGTAGTGAAGACATATCCCTAGATTCACATCAATGACCTGAAGGCTAAAAGATCAGGAGCCCATTTTCAACCCTTTAAACCATCCAATCTTTTCTTCTAGATTAATCTTGTTTGTGAAGAGTGCCTTCCTCTTGTGCCATAGTCAAATAGTCACAGAAGGGAACTGTTATAACTTGTGTGAGTTATGTCATTTTTTGTAAGAATTTTATGTCACACTTTATGGCTGTTTTCATAATGAAGCAACTGCACAGCTGCTGGGATGTCATTTGTATTCAGTATAGTCTACTTTTCAGAGTTATGGGTGGAGTTGGGTTTTATTTCTTTCTCCTGGGGTTAGCATTGGCATCCAGCATTGTATGTATCATTCATGATAAGTAAGGCTAAGGTTATGTCATGGAGGACACGGAAGTCATGGAATCCTTGACTTCCAGAGACCTCTGTGACCTTTTCTGCTTTGGTCTGAGGGTGGCAGGGCTGGTTCACCCAGTCACTGTGAGCCCCCTGCAGCTCCTAGCTGCAACTGGTGGACCCCAGAGCTTCCAGCTGCAGCCCCCAGAGCTCTGAGCTGCTGCGGGTGGTGGGGCAACCCCAGAGCTGCAGCAGTGGTAGATGCTGGAAACTTCTCCATCTCCATTTTGTCAGTTATGTTTAGTTAAGTCAGGGACAGGTCATTGGCTTCCGTGAATTTTGTTTCCTGCCCATGACTTTTCTTAAATATAACCATGACAAAATCATAGCCTTAGTGATAAGCATACAGCCATATTCCCTAATACTGTGATCTTGTTAATGTCAGTAAGCTAATCAGGATTGGGCATGGTCACTATTTAGATTGGAAACATCATAGGAAAAACCCAGGTTCTGCAGAAATGTGGTTTAGTGATTTTCTAAACAGTGCTCTTCTTTATGAGTTGACACTCAATCAGTGGCCCAGTATAGTGTTACGAGGCCCTGTCCTACTTGGGGTGATGCCTTCCAGATATCAGACTCTGACCAGCAGTGGTAGTCAAAGATACCCAGACAACTTTTGCAAGCAGAGGAGCAGTAGCATTGTTCTGGTCAGATTGCTATTTGGGTAATAATGGGAGATGGGGAGAAACCCAAGCTGTAATCTGGATCCAGCAATCAAGAGACGTGAACTTTGAAAACTTGTCTCTTGGGGCGTGGGGACAGCACCTGAACATGCTGGTTCCAATTGTGATAAACTCTGGGCTGACTTTACTAAGTGAAGAATTCTTAGTTGTCTGTTTTCCTCTAAGCTTATAAACAATATCAAAGTGTTAAAGTAACACCAACAATTGGAAAAATGCCTAAAATTAGAAATAAAGCCAGTAAATTAATGTTTCTTCCCATGTGGCAGGATGGCCTCTCAGACAGTATTGTGGAAACATGACTCTTGCATCCTTTTGGCTGCAGAAAACTCCACAGGGAGTTTAGAAATGATGTTTACAGTAGTCAGTGAAAACACTGATAAAGGTGTAGCTCTGCATTGTCACCTTTAGCAAACAAAATCATGGCTATGTCTGGAAGCCAAGCACTGTGGAAAACTAATAGGTGTTGGCAAAAGCAGAAAGTCAGAAATAGCTCTCTGGAGACTAAAATGGAAGATCAAACTGAGATTTCTGGAAAGATGCTTAAGGGGAACTTGTCTGCTAAAAAGAGATTTGACTTCCAAGAGAATTAAATTAGGTTGAGAAATACCTGCATATTCAGAATACTTGAAAGTAAGGAAATTATGGATCTGCTACCTTTTGTGAAAACCTCATGATGTCTATCTGAATGTTAAGGCCCAATTTTTCTAAAGTGACCTCTAAATCGGTGTCCATAATATGCACCTGCTAACTATAGTGCCTGGCTGGCAGAATATTGTGCATGAAAACAGCTCTGATTGCAAAATCATAGGTACACTTTATTATACAGTGTGTGTGATTTGCACAATAGTTTATTCCAGTAGCTAAAGCATAAATTAATTCTCAGGGTATCTACGTATAAGCTGGACTGGAATTCATGTAGACTACTATGTTCCTATTGGTTAGAAAAGCCTGATGTAAAAAAGTGATTATTTGCAATTTTTGGATGTCTACAAGTGGGCCTAGATTGTGCCACCTTTGAGTATGTCTATACTGCACACTAAATGTGGGCTCTGACTCAGGTTTGAGTCCAAACCCCACTTCTGTCCACACACACATTAGTCTAATTCAGGTCATCAAGGACCATGGGGGGAGGAGAGGGAACAGTTGTGACTGGAATCCAAGCCCTATCGTTTTGCAGTGTGGACAAGTATCAAGCCATACACCCTACTGAGGTGTGTTAGCATGGCTGTGACACCCAGGTCCAGCAACTGTAAAACCAAGGTTTACAATGCAGAGTGGACGCTCAAGCGTGGACTTGGAAACATTGAGTTCTTAAGCCCAGGTTCCACAGACCCAGGCTTACTCTGTGGTGTAAACAAACCCTTGCTCAATTTGATGAGCAGTTGTACAAGTAATCCCTGTTTTAGGCACCAACTTCTTCTCTTTCCAGGGTGGTTCCCTCCACCTGAGGCCCCGCTCCCAACTCCACCCCTTCCTCCAAGCCCCACCACTGCTCTGCCCTTTCCCCAGGCCCAACCCCACCTCTTTCTGCCTCCTCCCCCCAAGCGTGCTCCATCCCTGTTCCTCCCACTGTGTCCCAGTGCCTCCTACATGCCACAGAACAGCTGATTGCAGTGGGCGGGAGGTGCTGGGAGAGAGGGGGAAGAAGGGTAGGTGACTGCCAGAGGACACTTAGCACCCACTAATTTTTTTCTGCGGGTGCTCCAGGACTGGAGTTAATTCCAGGACTGGAGCACCCATAGAGTTGGCACCTATGGCCCCATGTATTCTGGTATAAATGATTGAAATTTAGTCAAAAATTCTGTTGATGTACAAGTAGAAATAGAATCCATCTCTCTCTCCCATAGCTGTATTCTGGTGTAAATCATGATTCTGATGTAAATCATTTCTGATGTAAATGATTGAAATTTAGTCAAAAATTCTGTTGATGATGTACAAGAAGAAACAGAATCCAGCTCTCTCCCCCATCATTGTATTCTGGTGTAAATCATGATTCTGGTGTATTTTGGTGTAAAGTGATTGAAATTTAGTCAAAAATTCTGTTGATAATGTATAAGTAGAAATAGAATCCACCACTCTCTCCCACAGCTGTATTGACTCTGCTGAGGTAACAGAAGTAAAAAGCAATCAACCCCCGCTTCCCCCCACCCCACCTTATCTTTGGCCCCTGAATGAGCAGGTAGGACTCTGGGCTTGTCTTCACTACCCGCCAGATCGGTGGGTAGCGATCGATCTGTTAGCGATCGATTTCTCATGTCTGGTGAAGACGCAATAAATCGATTGCCCGCGGCACCCCCGTCGACTCCGGAACTCCAGCCCACCAAGAGGCGCAAGCTGGAGTAAACGGGAGAGCGCGCCGCTGACTGCCGCTGCCATGAGGATGGCAGGTAAGTCGGCTGGAGATACACAGACTTCAGCTACGTGACTCACGTAGCTGAAGTTGCGTATCTGCAGTCGATCTCTCCTCCCCCCCACCCCCAGCGTAGTGAAGACCAGCCCTCTGTGTGTATTAAGGAAGCAGAACCTTGGAATACGGTGATGTTGCTTTTTTTATATTTATGCTGAACTGATTTGCCTTTCATCCATGGGTATCCTAGAAATTTTGAGATTTTTTTAAAAATGTTGACTTTTTTTCACTGTAAATTTTAAAGTTTAATAATTTAAAAGATCAGGGATAGTGCAGGCATTATTATTCTCCATTTGTTGGAACAACTCTGATTAGCCCATCTACACTTTGATTGATTTTGATGCTCTTATAACTCATGTATCTGAATTTTCATTCCTAAAAATAACCCCCAAACCATGTCTTTCTATGGTTGCCCATTTTTATGGTGGATGCCCACCCCCAACAACTATTGCAATAACTATACTTTAGAAAACACAAATGTAAAGAAACTTTAATTGTATGTTTATAAAACCACTAGCCAGAAAAATTCACACTCCCACACTCTGAGTAAGGGCATGTCTTCACTACCACTTTAATTCGACCTTAACGACGTTAGGTCGAATTAAACGTGTACCTGTCTTCACATACATGCCCTTAAAGTCGATTTAAAGGGCCCTCAAAATCAAATTTGTAACTCCTGCCTGACGACAGAAGTAAGGCTAAAATAGACTTCTCTATGTCTACTGTGAGTAAGTGAAGAGGCATCTGAAGTTAAGCCTCCGACCTCCGAGCAGCCCCGCCCACCTGAACAGCCCCCCCCCCTGCCCACCTGAACAGCCCCCCCGCCTGACCTCCCCCCCGCCCGCCCGAGGGGGGGGGGAGCGCACGGGGCTGCTTGAGCGAGTGGGTCAGCTGCTTGGTCAATTTCAGGTGAAATTGACTAGGCAGCTGACCTGCTCGCTCAAGCAGCCCCGCGCCGGCTCCCCACCCCCTCGGGCGGGGGTGTGTGTGTCCGGTGGGGGTGCTGTTCAGGTGGGGGGGGCGCGGGGCTGCTCGGGCGGGGGGCGGGGGTCCGGCGCGGGGCTGCTTGAGCGAGCGGGTCAGCTGCTTGGTCAATTTCAGGTGAAATTGACTAGGCAGCTGACCCGCTCGCTCAAGCAGCCCCGCGCCGGCTCCCCCCCCCCTCGGGCGGGGGGGGGGTCCGGCGGAGGGGCTGTTCAGGCGGGCGGGGGGGGGGGTCCGCGGGGCTGCTTGGGGGGGGGGTCTGGCACGCATTGCACTGTGGGCTACCTACCCAAAGTGCAATGCGGGCTATGTCGACCCCTGCAAAAGTTCTAGGACAGACAGTGTCGACCACTGTCGACCTGCTGTCCTGGTGGGGACACACTGATTCGATTTTCTAAAATCGAATTTAGAAAATCGAATTAAGGAAAATCGACCTAGTCCTGTAGTGAAGACATACCCTAAGTGGAGGAGACTGCCAACCAGGGGTGAAAGTATGGTGGTATGGGCCAGTACAGCATACCAGTAAAATGTGGCCTCCTGTACCAGCCCCTACCACCTTACTTTAAAGCATTGCTAGGTCCCTATGGGCAGGGCTGCCAATGGGGCTGAGGGAGGGGGCGCAAAATGGGCAGGGATGTTAAAGCACTGCCGTGGCAAAAGGACCTCTCTTAATGAGCTGCTATGGCAGAGCTTTAACGTCCCTGTTCCTTTTGCTCCTCCCCCCCCCCCCCCCCCCGCCACCTCTGGCAGTGGAATGGTTGGCTGAGTAGATGCCCTCTTGCTCAATGATCTTTTAAGGGACAAATGTTGAGGTGGAAGGTTTTTCCCACCAACTGTTGGAGGCAGGAGTGAAAGTAAAATTTGTGTCTTACAGGTATGAGTCTCCACCACAGGCACACAGTCCTGTCCATAGGGTCCCAGCTCAATGTGGAAGTTTAGGTTATCTCCTTTTCCACTTAACATTTCAGTAAGAGTAGTTTAGCAAAATTTCTTTCGTACTCTTTAAATGATAGCAACCTCAACTGATTGAACTCATTTAAGCCACAATCTACCTAGCAACTGCATAGGACAGGCTTTTCACAATGATTTATGGTAGTCAAGAGAGAAACTTTTAAGTGTCTCCTACACCCCTCCAAACATTTGGGCATTTACTTATATGAGTGGTCTCATTGAAGGCCATTGGACTATTCACATGAGAACAGTTAAGCACATGTCTAAGAATTTTACAGGAGTAGGGCCAAAATTTGCCCCAACAATTTTGTGCTTCCAGCTTAAGTAGCTAGATGTCCAGCCACACAATTTACACATGTAAATGCTGGATTTTGAATACACAACTTAAGTGCTAATTTAAGTGGGTTAAGACCACTTTTAAAATTAGGCCATTGCTGTGCAGCTCCCTGGTTGGTTTTCCTCGAACTATTTTAGAGTCAATTTCTCCGAAGTAGAGCCAGCAGGGTTATTAGTGACATCTGTACTAGAGTGATAACAGTGCTGTGACTTAAGTCAAGAAAAAATGAGAAACTGCTTACTAGCTCCTTGTGCAAATTTTCCTCCTGAGGAAATTTTTGTGGTTTACTGTCGGTCAATCAGAGTAATATGCCTGTACATTCACCGTTCAGAAAATATATTATCATCATCTGTTTCTACTAATGCCTTCAATATTTTGAATCCTATCCAAAAACAAAAGAATCCCTGTATCTGCAACACTGCAAAATGACCTTACCCTGGGAAAATATAAGTCAAACACGTTGGCACCACTCACCAGGGTTAAAAAATAAAAAGTGAAAACTTGACTTGGAAATGGCTTGTGCTGGTCCCATCCATGAAATGCCAGTGCTGTTCCCAGAAAAGGGAGTGAAGCATAAAGCTGCACTGAACATGTTTCTTCCCTGTTCTTTATATTTGTCCTTTTAAAAAGGTTAGACATACACAAATTAAAGTTGGGAAGGCTTTGCTTTTCATGTAAATGTAGCGATCTATTATAGTCTAGTTCAGAGCTGGGAAAATGAACTAAATCCTTTATAAATATTTGACCAGGAAAAATTTGGAAAATTTGTATGAACCTGCTAATTATTCTATCATCTTATACTACTAGGTGAATAATGGGAGGGGGAGGGAATCAATAAGTGGAATTCATTAAATAAATTAGTGGTTTTGACAAGAAAACTTTTGGCATCCTAGCTTGCCAGTCGGCTAGCACTCAAACTGATGTAAAGGCTAGGTGTAGAAGGCTGTGACTCTTTAGTAATCATTACAAGGAATTTAGCTTCAAAATGCAGTTTTCTTTATTTTCTTGTGCATGCAGAATCGTTTCAGCTGCTTACGTGTTAGCCTAATGTGTTCTGTAGTCACCATTTAATTTTTCTCCCTAAAAAGGTAAAGGAACAGTTTTACAAATTCCTTAAGAAAATACAATTTAGTGTAGAAAAAAAGAATCTCCTGGGGCAAACATTCCTCCTGTATACATGCTTGGAAGTAAATAATTACTTAAAAAACACACTGGATGAAAAGCAAAGGCTTTTACAACAAGGTGATAATTGCTAATTAGGCTTCTTAAGGCTGGCTGGTGGACTCAAGCCAGTTCCTCTTGGTTTCCCAAAGGCAAGATCACAAGGTCATATGGTTTATCTTGATACATAAAAATGAACTGCTTTGCAGAAGGTTGTTTTTCTTCTTTTATGTTGTCATGCAATGCACCTTGGGTTGCTGATTCCAGAATGTTTGCATAATATGACAGTCCTCCTTTTTATTTTCTGTCATACTTTGACTTCTTTTGTCTTTCAGTGGTAAAAGAATATAAAATACATTGTTATTTTTCATAGAAAATATAAAATCAAATTTATGATTGGTTTATACAAAGCCTTGTATGAAAGCTATATTCTGAGTGATTGAACAGGGTGAAGTGTAACAACCTCAAGTCAATACACAACCAGGACAATAAAGCTTCTTCACTAATCCGAGTGTTTAAAAGGGATCATCTTTTCATTACAGTGAAACCTTGAAACCGTTAAAGCCGAAAGTCCATTATTTAATAATTTTTTAAAATCATTAAATAACAGGACTTTTGGCTTTAACGGACACCCCCCTCACCCGAATTAGTCCGTTATATAGAGGTTTTACTGATCACGGCCGGGAGCCGTGAGTCAGCCCGCCCAGCGGCAGCCAGCAGCCCGCCCGCCTGGGACCCCGGCTGCTGGGACCCGGGCGGGAGCCGTCAACCCGCCCGCCCGCAGGCGGAAGCCAGCAGCCGCCAGCCAGCCAGCCCACCCGCAGGCAGGAGCCAGCAGCCAGCCAGCCCGCCCGCAGGTGGGACCCGGGCGGGAGCCGGCAGCCCCCGAATAACGGATTTTGGATGCATCGGAAATTTTGTCCGTTGCATCCGAAGTCCGTTAAATCGGGGTCCGTTAAATCGAGGGTTTACTGTAATAGTTTTTAAAACAAGGTTTTTTAAAAAAATGTTGTTTAACTGCTTTTTAATGGGAATATATGTGCTGAAAGATATACATATGCTGAAGATTGTGCCTTGCTAAACTGAGGCCTCCGCGGTACCTTTTAATCCATAGCGATGCAGGAAAGGAGGCAATAGAATAAAGGCTCAGTCCGCTAAATGCACACAGGTAACTTTACTCCTTTAAATAAGTCTGAGTATATTTCTATAATGAGAATATAACTGGTGTAGTGTAGTATATTCCCTGCAAAGTATAATTTAAATGGTTACTGCTGTATATACTAAAGATGACACATCTTTTTAAACCCTCTACCTACTCATTCCTTGTTTGATCTTTCAGGTTGAAGTAGTCTGATATTTAAATAGAGAGATTACAATATGCTGGGGATGTTGCATCAGTTTAGTAAAAAAAATACAAATAGCATGTAATTTGAAGGGCAATAGCAGTATGTTACTGGCTATGGATTATAAAAATGAGTGATCCGGGCCCTGCTGGAATCAGTGCCAAAACTCTCATTGACTTCAATAAGGGTAGGATTTCGGTCCCTGTTTTTATTTTAATGGACACTTACAAAGTGTAGCTGAATCTAGGGAACTTTAAAAACAAGATAAATATTAGTGCCTTTTACCTTGAAAACAATCATCATTTCTCTTAATAGGCTTGTGCATTTCCTAACTGTTGTTTTGTAGCCGGAGTGTGTTTATTTTAATTATTATTTGTTGTTTGGGACTCAATCTATGGCTTTCTTCCTTGAACAACTGCACAAGCTTTCCAGACAAAATGTAAAATTCTTTATACAAACTTGTCTGCAACAACCATAAAAAGGATTTAAAATGTTAACTAGCTATGTAGCAGAGCAAACAAGTTAAATGAAGACCTGATGATCACATTATGGAAGGGATGTGGTTCGCTATTGGGATCCTTTAGTGGGACAATATTTCTGGGTTCACACAGAATAAGGGAGTGTGCAATTGCAAATTTGATTTCTGGACCTGATTGTGCAAGTTGCTAACTGTCTCCTGCAAAAGTTTGGGTGGCCTCAATTCCTGCTTACTTCCATGGCTAAAATCAGGGATCCATGCTGGCAATCTAATGCTTGGTGACCAAGACTGTGTGTGTCAGTTATTGCTGAACGCAAACAAATTGCAGTATTTTTGGAAATACCAGTATTACTTTGTAAAGCACTTTGAAATACATGGTCTTTGAAATGTATGGAATAAAATTAAATTATATACAGATAGGGCCAAATCCTTGGGCCAAGATACAGCTTCAGGAGATGTGCAGGAAGTGGGGTTGAAGAATACTTGGAATGGCTGAATAGCCATTCTGTCGGGATAATTTATGTACAGATGCCAGTGTCCAGGAAGAGTTGACATTGGGTTCAAAACAACCTGCTGGTGCTGCTGTTAGTCATAGTGCATGCATGCCTTATGGGAAGTCTGGGCTTTTAAAGACCACCCTGAAAGTATCTCCTGGAGTCTCCTCCTCCACATGTGGTGTGAGTGTGGTTAGGATAAGAGCCACTGGGGCCTAATGCCCTGAGACTATGGCCCAATGGGGAAGAGCTGGCAGGCTCTGTACTTATGCTTAGCTCACTGCTGGGGCTGAATATTTTAGAAACATAGCAGCATTGAACTGTGCCCTGGATATTTACTGAAGGAGACATATCCTCACTGCAGAATTTGATCCACTCCTGGCCTCCTCTTTGCATTCCTTTACAGCAGCAGCAAAATTTCTCTATTAGAGACATTGGGGAGAATTACAAATACCAATATAGTTGGCACATTTAAAAATCATTTACCATACACCAGTGTTCACCTTTTATTGTGGCACTTGTAATATCTCCTACACTTAGAATAGGGCCTGCCTCAGATACCCCAGGATATGTAACTACTTCAGATGGAAAATACCCAGGGTTTAAAGATATTCACGCTAGGAAATAGAATGTAGGTACTTTTGTAATTGTGTGGCTTTCGGCATTTCAGTTGAAGAAACAGATGTTTACTCAGTGCCAAAATCTGTCAGCACAGGCAGAGCAGATTTTTCTTTTTTTGCTTACTTGAATCAAAGTTCACAGGAGCCAGAGTAACAATTTAATTTCCAAGTCTTCTTCATTCTTTATGTACATTGTTAAACACATTTCTTGAAGCCCTGGGTTGGAACAACAGCAGAGAAGTTGCACCTTCTAATAAGTAATCAGCTCCTTTGTCTGATGTTTTTGTGATATAATTTCAGAATTACTTTTATGAATGGTATGAAATGGCTCCAAGGCTATCTACATCTTGAACATTTCCTTCATCTGCGTTGAGAATGTCCCAGGAAGCTGTTTGAGTTTCTTCCTTTGAATAGGTTTAAATGAAAAACCATGTCACCTCTGAAACTCTCACCAAAATACTCTCTTAAATGAAACATTTGAAGAAATTATTCCTCACGTCTGCTTGAGTGCAGATGACCATCTGTTTATGAAAGGCTCTCTTTTTTCCTACCCTGCAATATAGATTCCATTCTAGACATGCAGTACAGAATTACATTTTTAACAACAGTTTGGTAACTGCATTCATAATTTGTTGCTGCTGCTTCTGTTGTTTTAATAGCATAGAAGGAAAAGGATATGTAATTTTGTGGCTAGAGATTAGGACTGGAAGTTAAGATATCTGGGGTTTCATCTTTGCCTTATTAAATCCCTTAATATCTGTGCCTCAGTTTCTCCATTGTGAAATGGGTAGAATGCTAGTCTCCAATCTGACAAGGATATTGGGAGGCTTGTTTTCTTAATGTCTGTAAATTGATTTAAGATGTTCAGATGAAAGCTGCTATATAAGTGGATATTATTAATTATGTTTTTTATATGCTGTTACATAAAATCCTTAAGCATCTTTCTTTTAAAAATATGTATTATCTTCATCATAAAGGACCAAAATAAAAAAACCCATTCAAAAATACATACTGTATTATTCTAGACATCAACAATACATCACATATTTAATATATATGGCAAATTATACTGGTTATTACAGACAACTATTGGATCAAATCCTAAAATTCTCATTTAGACCTGTCACACTGGATTTTTGCCTGAAAAAGAACTGAATAAGGTCTTCAGGACTTGACAAAATATTAGTAAAATACCATTGACCTGAATTGTAATGTCAAATAGTTGTGTTCATTTACACAGTCTAAATAAGCTTTTTTTTAAAATAGCATTTTACTTTTCTTTTTTTAAGGGCTGAATTTTCATGCTTTGGATTTCACTTGTGCTAGTACAAAATTTCACACACACATATACTTGTACCTGCACTTTGCAGGACCAAGTATCTGCAAGAAAAGAGAAACGACAGGACAACACAAAGGTGATTTATTCTTGAGCTGTTGGGCACATACAAAATCTGTAGATCCTGGGCTCATTGGCTTGCAGATTGAGAAGACAACTTTGTACTTCATGGTGTTACCATACAGAGGCTGTGTAAAGTCCCAATCTTGGAGTTAAATGTGGGTGTACATTTTTGTAGTATTTGGCCTTAATTCTGGCCATATTAGGCAATGGAAGTCACTGGTGTTATCAAATAAAGAATGAAATGCAGTAGGAAAAATAGACGGGGAAAAGGTTTTAGCAGATGCTGCTGCAGCATTAAAATTGTAACAGAGATATGGCAAAAAAGACATATTTCTTCCTCCTGGCCTTGTTTCAGCTCAGAAACAACAGTACATGGTGTCAAGTGGGATGAATGAAGCAACTATATAAAATACTCATAGATTTGAATAGTTTAGATGCAATTTTAATAAGTATTGAATACACTCGATGTGCAGTTTGGGGCAGGGGCCATGCTTCTTACTTTTCTGTAGAGAGCAGGGGGGTCTCAAACACACAGCCCACGGGCCGCATGCGGCCCGCAAAGTTATTTCCTGCAGCTCGCCGTGGGTGCTGACTTCACCGGCAGCCAAGCTTCCCTCCCCACCCGCCCCACCTCCTCCCATAGTGCGCTGTGTCCCCACTGCTCTGCCTAACTCCCAGCGCTTTCTGCTGCCAAACAGCTGTTTAGTGGCACTTAGGATTTTCCAGGAGGGGAGGGGGGTTGGAGCAGGGATGCGGCGCGCTCAGGGGAGGAGGCAGAGAAGAGACTGGGGAAGGGATTGGAATGGGGCAGAGGGGGCAGAGTTGGGGCAGGAACTTTGGGGAAGGGCTCGGAATGTGGGAGGGGAAGTGGTGGGAAGAGACAGGATATGATTCTTTGCTGTGAGTAGTTGGGAAGAATGTTTGTTAAAAGTGGCAACGTATTTTGTATGGTTAAAAAGTTCCTGCCATTACAGCTATGTTGATAGATTGTTAGTGTATATTACCATCAGTGATACTGATCACATAAGGATAGTTACAGGTGTGTACATATTTATTATTATATTTCACATTACAGTTTTTTAAAAGTTAATACACTGATTTTTAATAGCATGCTATATTACTCTTCATTTTTTACTATACTTTTGTATCGCTATATGAAAAGGTTTCAGTGATGTGGCCCTCAGGCCAATGTACTAGTCCTCATGTTGCCCTTGTGGTGATTTGAGTTTGAGATCCCTGATATAGAGCTTACCAAGATGGAGCCCCGATGCTAACTGTATTCTCTGGGTATTACTTGGATAGAAATAGATAATAATTAAACATTATTATTACACAGAAGGAAGAGAGAGGCCTTGAGTGTTGTTATGCCTGAGAAATTTTATTAAAACAAGATATTAACTAATCTCCTGATTGGGGATATGTCCTATAAAAGAGAGAGGGTGAAATCCTGTCCCCATTGAAATCAATGACAAAATTGCTATTGACTTCAGTAGGGGTAGGATTTTACCTTATAACCTGGAGAACTGCTCAATAGTGGGGTGAAAGATAATAGAGGGCTCTATTAGATCTGTTTCTTATTTTGTCACTTCTTAACCTCTCTTTGATAAATTAAGTAGATTTTGTATTAGCATAATTATTTTGGCTAGGGCATGATTTTTTTAAAATTATTCCCCCCCCCAAAAAAAAAATAGTTATACTGGTACAATCTCAAGTGTGGCTTACACTGGCATAGCTTATTTACCTTCAAGTAGGAGAATAGCTGTACTGGGTTATAAAACACCTTTACACCAGTATAGCTGAAGTGGTACAGTTTGTGCATAGATAAATCCTAAATCCATCACTGTAATGTGTTTTCCACACAGGTCAAGCTTGTAACTTCTTAAACATCTTTCTCTAATTTTTCAACATACTTCTTAAAGTTGGACACTAGTACTGTCTTATCAATGCCATATATTTCTACTTACTATTCCCCTGTTTATGTATCCAAGGATTGTGTTAATCCTTTTTGCCACATACTGGGAGCTCATGTTCAGTTGAGTTTCTACAATGACTTCTAAGTTCTTTTCAGTTACTGCTTTCCAGGATATAGTCCATGATACTGTAA
The DNA here is from genome assembly GCA_032164245.1 of Sternotherus odoratus. NCBI lineage: Eukaryota > Metazoa > Chordata > Testudines > Kinosternidae > Sternotherus > Sternotherus odoratus. The sequence continues at coordinate 37,258,590 of JAVMKO010000004.1, forward strand.
GGAGTGCTTACGCTCTTTGTTCATAGACATATGGCCTTATACAACACCAAGTTAAGTGCTAATGACTCCTAATATGCAAGTCAGAATTTAGATATTCATTGTTATATTTTTGTTTTACATAAAAAGGCAATTCACTAAGAAAGAGGGGACAAAGCAACCAGAAATCCAAGGAGAATGAGAATGAGGTTCTATTCTTCATCAACAGAATGCAGAATACTTGCTCAGAGTGATCATGAAGACAAATTTTCCATTCTTTTTTTGAAAGGTGTCAGGAAGATGGGAACTGCTGGCTGAAAGTTATGATAGGATTATGTGATTTTAAAATAATGTTATTATAGTTTGTGTATTGGTCAATCGTAGGGTTTTATACTACTGCCCATCATCATAGTATATGAGCACCTTTTGTGTAATATAGACTCAGTAAAAAAGTCCCTATTGAACTTAATTGATTCTTTCTTATTGGGTTATGAAAAGCTATGTTGTATGGTTTTTGTGTGTGTGTTTGTTTTGGGGGAGAGAGAGTGGTTGATGTGGTAATGGGGGAAGAGTTTATCAAACAGGGAAGTATTACATTTCCTACAGACAGTCATCCTTGTGTCAGGGTGCCACATAAGTGACAACAGACATCCTGCAAACTCTCAGGGGAGTAACTTTATGCTAAAAGTAACCTAAATTATATCAGTGGGATTCTGGTGCAGTTATGACATTCTTGTGAGTAAATGTGGCAGTTTTGGGCCTTAAGGTAGGCCTGGGATAACAGATTTACATTGGTATGTGAATGAAGCTAAACAACACACACAAATAAAAAGCAGAGGGAAGAAAGCCTCATTCTACGCTCCCAAACCTGAAGACTGCCAGTGCTGCTTTTCTGGGGAGGAAATAAATATACAAATAAAAACTTTACTTTTTGTTTTGTTTTCACAGTGAAAACATATTAACAAAAAAGAGGCTATTATTTTAGTGTATTTCAGAAAGTGTAACAGTGAGTTCAGTTCTATAGGTAGATGGGTGGTAGATGCATTATGTGCCTGGATAAATTGTTGATGAATAGTAGAATAATTCCTTTGCTGAACTAAGGTGTGACTTTCTGGCACACAGGGTAAAAGTATTGCCCTGCATTTAATTTGTAATTATTTTCCACAGACTGCTTTATTTCTGTATTTGAGGTTATAATACCTGTTCTCTATATCATTATTCTTTCCTGGCTGTACCCAGGAACTCTGTGTAAATGAAGAGATCACTGTTTTCCTAGGGAAAATGACTTAATGGCCCGAGGCAAAGCATTTTATACTAAAAATTATTCTCAGTTCTGCATTTAAATGTCCTCTTTTTCATAATGAAAACTTTGGCAAATAATTTGATACTGATTCATAATTACATTTTTTCTAAATTGTATTTAAAAAGAACTAAATTTGAACGTCAAGACATTTTGGCCCTATTTTCACCCTTCTCTCCCCAGTCTCCTATGGAAAAGTTTGAGAAGCAGCAGGGTTAGAGTGGGAGACTGAGAATCAGAAGTCAATTCTAATCCTTGTTGTGACTATTACTCACTGTATGAACTTGGGCGAGTTATTTAACCTCTGTGCCTCATAGGGTGACCAGAGGTCCCGATTTTATAGGGACAGTCCCGATTTTTGGGTCCTTTTCTTATATAGGCTCCTATAACCCCTCACCCCTGTGCCAATTTTTCACACTTGCTGTCTGGTCACCCTAGTGCCTCAATTTCCCTTTTAAAAAATAGAGTCCTGGCCACGGGGCTGGAATGGTGTGAGCCATTAATAAATTAACAGTTGTGAAATATTTTGAGATATTGGCAAAAAGTGTTCATTAGTACATATTAAAAATTACACTAGCAATATCTTGTGCAAAAATATTCTATTTTACCACACACACACACACACACACTAATAAAACGTGCTATAAGAAAAACAGTAGGAGTGGAATACAGGGCTGCTCTCAAGCAGTCAGTGACAATTTTGAATGAGTATGACTTCAAGCAACGGGTGAGTTCGACTGGAAACGTCTCAGTGCAAAATATTCTTCATCACAAGAGGGAGATACTTCAGTAAAATCCATTCACAAATGAAGGCGTCTCCCTGTAATTGTAAATGGAGCACGGCCACGGTGAGGGCTGTGAAGAGTTAAATCAGACAGTTCCTAAGTGTTGTAGTCTCTCCTCTTCTCTCCCCCCCCCCCCCCCCCGTTCTCTCTCTCCTTCTAGTTTTGGCAGGGGATTAAAGTAGCTCCCCCCTGTGGCAGCAGTGACCCAGAAATGAGTTTGATTCACAGAGTCCTTCCTCCATAACAAGTAAAAACGTCAGTCAGTCAGTGTGTATGTGTGTGTGTGAAGGGAGCCACAATCTGCTCCCACTCTCCAGTGCTTGTCTGAACTCATGAGGCAGCACAGACCCCTTCGCGCAGAGAAACTCCAACCTCACTGGCAACCATCGCGGCAGCAGCAGCAGGTAACTGTGTCCAGATTCTGACTCTCCTCGCCGCCGCCGCCGCCGCAGAGTGAGCCGGGGAGCAGCCAGCACAGCCATATTTGATGGGGTTTTGTTGCTTTGCTTTGGAGTTCTCCAGAAGCAGCTAGAGAGCAATTTAATGCCGAAGGTCGCTGCCTAGTGGAAATAATATAGTACGTCATTAATATGGCGCCAAAAGATTTGCTTCTTGATATGGAGCGAGGGGAGGCAGTTGAGTTGCAGCTTCACTATCCCACAAGCAACTTGTGCATTGCTGGGGAGGGAGGGAGCTGTGGGAGGAGGAAATAGATGATTATTTTGCAGCTTTGAGAAACGATGTGATGTAGGGAGTGTTGTGCCAGCTGGTTTTCATTTTGCTGCAGACTTTGCAATGGCAAATAAGGCTCTCGCAGCTTTCAAGGTGCACCAGCTAAATTAACACAGTTCTGCACTTAGGTTTTTTATTTTATATGCATTTGACTTTGCTGTAGTTTTTTTTTTAAAGGAGAGTGGGGAGGGGGTATCCTGAATTAATCAATGCTGCATCAGCCGAGTTGAAAAGTAAAAAGCATTGTATCAACTTGGTAGACAGATGGCAATGGCAGAGCGCAAGTCCTTTTAGATATAGACATATAGACAGGGGGAGGGGTGGCCATGGCCAGTATCTGTCACTGTGTCACCCACATGTCCAAAATATCCATTGCATCAATTCAAGGGCGGCGAGGGTGTTGGTTTGTGTGCAGGCAGCTTTGCAATTACATTCACCCAAATCGTGTTTGGATTTTACTTGCAGTAGTTTTAAAAAATGCTTGGAAAGTACAGAAGCCGTTCACCGGTGAAATTAGGCAGGAGTTTCCTTTGGGAGTAGGAGAACGTTGGCCAATTAGTCGTGAACTTAATGCGATTGTGCTTTTAGGCACTAATGGGCACTTGTGGAGGAGGTGTATATTGCCACAGATCCAGTTATTTTCAGCCGAGTCCGAGTGTACAGTAGCTCCTGCTGGAGAGCAAGTTGTAACAGCCTTGAAATGCACGTGTTGGGAGAGTGTGAGTGTATGGAGGGAAGGGTGTGTGTGTGTGTGTGTGTGAGAGAGAGAGAGTAGAGAGGAGGTGGGGGTGGGGGTTCGGCTGCTCGGGCTCTGCTGGGTGGCAGCAGATTTTCTCGGTGCCCAGCGCTGCTGGTGGCGAGAATGATGCATGCGGCGGGCAGGGGCTGGGATGTTGACCCGAGATTCAGTCCCGTCTGAACGGTCTCGTTTGCTGCAGAGACTCGACACCCCGCTGGTCTCCCCCGGCGGGAAGGAGGCGGGGTTTGCCTCATCGGGCTCCTCTGTGTTGGGTCTGGGAGGGGGAAGGGGCCACTGCAAGCAGGTGCACGGCGGCAGTAAGAGCGGCCAAGAGGTTTCTGAACTTCGCCATTCAATGCGATCCTTCCCAGTTCCACCACCGCACTCCCGCGGGGGGCTGGCGAGTTCAAATCCACGCGGGTTCCATTGCACAAGCAGACACGTGCGGGTGCTCGAGATAAACTTCTCCAAGCCATTGACGTTCATTCAGTGAGATGGGGGGGCTAGATTCTGCTCACAGCTACCCCGTGCAGTCGATTCAGTCAGGGATGCCACTTGAATAACCCTGATACTGTTATGTGCACTGTAGAATTAGATCATTGAGGTGGCACATTAATTTCTCAAATACTACGGTGATGGATACAATTATTATGCATTAAAATAAATAACAGTACAGTTAATAATTAGTATAACTATAAGAAATACAGTGAACTGCAATGGCTATTACCGATGAAGCGCTTAAATCTCCCAGATGATACTGAAATGCATATGTAGTTATAAGGATATACTAATGAAATCAAGAGGGTGGTGCAAAATGTCTGAGAGATGGTACAGGTGTAAGGGAAGGCTTTGGCTCTTAATAGCTCTCCCCCTCTTCCCTTACCAAGGCCTCGGCAAGAAAAATGGATCTAGGTTATGGTGTTTTCAAATAACCGCATCATTTCGATCTAACGGGCCATCCTTGGCGTCCCCAGAGTGCAGCGCAGGCGATTATTCCAGTTGCTGAAATTAGACAAAGCCGCCCTGCTGCTACTCCTCGTATCCCTGGACTCTGTTTGTTGCATGCTCAGATTTTGCAGATTTTCAAGCTTTGGGTCTCGGTGTTTTCCCTTCGGTATTCATTGCCAGTTTATGGCGCGGATTTTATTATTTTGGGGGAGGTTGGTGGTGGAGGGTGGTGCGTGTTTCTCTGCATCGCCTGGTGGATGTTTTCCTATGACAAGAGGTGATACACAGTTTCCAGAACTGTCTGGCAGTGGGAGGAGAGACTGACAGAAAACGAGCTCAAGTCTCCGTGTTGCTGCGAGTCACTCCTAGTCTAAACCGTTCCCCACCTCACCCTCCCCAGACATTGCAACATGGAGAGCGGGGGGAGGGGAGAGTGGAGATGGGGAGGGTTGCATGGCCGTAGCAATGACAGGGATTTGGGAAACGGAGCTGAGCTGAGGGCATCAAGTTTGATTTGCAGCTGAGGCTGAGCGGATTGGTGCATCTGGTTGGAGGGGCGGAGCAGCAGGAGAGGGACTGGAGGAGGTGAGGGAGATCTGGTCAGTTTCAAATGGAGACAGACAGGGAAGGTGCGGATGAGATGGGATTTTTGCCTGCTGTGCACGAAGGTGCTATCGTCGCTAGAAGGGTTTAGTCCGGCGACAGCAGCGCTGTTGGGGGTTAATACTTTATTCCCGGCTTCTCCATCTCCCTTCCCAGTCTTTGTTTGTGTCTGATGCCTTCGTCCGGACCTCACAGTACGAGCAGCCTCCACGGCGGCGCTGCCAGCCCTCGGCACCGGTATTGCTAAGGCTGGCGATAAATGAGCCCTGTGTTGTGTGGATCGGGAAAACTGGGTGGGTTCGGGAGACATGACTCTACCTCTTAGCAGCTGCGGCCCCAGCATGCAAGAAGCTCCGGGTGGGAACGTAGCTGTGAACCAGAAAGATTTGAAAAATAAAGGGTGAGGTTTTAAGACTACAAGCAGAAAAATGCTTCATTACCAGAAAAGCAGACTTTAAACATGGCCTTAAAACGAGCCTCCCAAATACGGAAGCCTTCCTGTAAGTAAGGCAGTTCTAGATTTGCAGTCCAGTATCCCAGCAGTGAATATTTGTTTTGATCACATATGTAAATTACTAACGTTATTAAATTAATTCTTTGACAATTATTTAGCTTTCAAGAGCTCTGTTTTGGGGAACTAAGGTGCCAGTATAGGAGATTTTGGAACAAATTGATAAATTAAACAAGTAATAAGTCACCAATAAGTATTCACCCAAGAGTTCTGAAGAAACTTGAATATGAAACTGCAGAACTATTAACTGTGGGATATAAGGTATTGCTTAAATCAGCCTCTGTATTGCTGATTTTTTTAAAAGATTCCAGAGGTGATCCTGGCATTTACAGTCCAATAAGCCTAACTTCTGTACCAGGCTAATTGTTGAAATTATACTAAAAAATAGAATTATCAGACACATAGATGAACATAGTATATTGGCTAGGAGTCAGCATGGCTTTTGTAAATGGTGAGGCATTGTTTCTCATCTATTAGAATGTTTTGAGTGTATGAACAATAATTATGTGGACAAGGGTGATGCAGTTGATGTACCTGGACTTTTAAAACTACTGACAAGGTCACCCACCATTACACCAAAGGTTCTTATGTAAACTAAACAGTCATGGGTTAAGAGGAAAGGTCTTCTCAAGGATCACTATTTGGTTGAAAAATAGGAAACAAAAGGGTAGGAATATTAATGGTCAGTTTTCACAATAGAGAGAGGTAAATAGTGGGGTCCCACAAAGATTTGTATTTAGACCTGTGCTCGTCAACATATTCATTAATGAATTGGAAAAAGCATGGAATGAATAGCAGGGTGTCAAAATTTGCAGATGATGCAAAATTACTCAGGATAGGTACATTCAAAGCTAACTGCAAAGAGCTACAAATACATTTCACTAAACTTGGTGACTGGGCAATAAAATGGTAGATTTATATCCAGCTCTGTGTAACTTGAATGCTTGCATCTCTCACCAACAGACGTTGGCCCAATAAAAGATTTTACCTCACCCGCCTTATTTTTTGTAAAATTGCAGATGAAATTCACTGTTGATAAATGCAAAGTAATGCACACTGGAAAAAATATCCCAATGAGAGAACAAAATGATTGGGTGGTAACACTCAAGATCTCGAAGTCATTGTGGATAGCTTTCTGAAAACATCCATTCACTGTGCCACAGCTGCCAAAACCACACGAAAATGTTAGGAATCATTAGGAAAGGGATAGATAATAAAACAGAAAACATTGTAATGCCACTGTATAAATCTGTGTGTGAATACTGTGTGAAGTTCTGGTGCCCCCTTCTCAAAAGAGATTTACTGGAAATATTAAAGAGACAGAACAGCAACAAAAATGATTAGGGGGATTGAAACCACTTCCGTATGAGGAGACATGAATAAGGGCTGAGACTGCTCATCTTAGCAAAGAGAGATGACTGAGGGGGTAATATGAATGGTGTGGAGAAAGTGAATAGGGAAGTGTTGTTTACGTAACACAAAAACCAGGAGTCACCGATGAAATAAATAGACTGCAAGTTTAAAATAAACATAAGGAAGTACTTCTTCACACAATGTAATATTAACCTGTGGAACTCATTGCCGGGGGATGTTGTAAAGGCCAAAATTGTAATGGGGTTCAAAAAAGAAATAAATTCATGGAAGATAGGCCAAGATGCTTATTAGCCAAGATGGTCAGGGATGCAGTCCCATGCTCTGCGTGTTTCTGAATCTCTGACTGCCAGAAGCTGGACCAGGACAACAGGATGGATTAATTGACAATTTCCCAGTTTTGTTCATTCTCTCTGAAGCATCTGGCATTGGCCACTCTCAGAAGACAGTATACTGGGGTAGATGGACCATTGGTCTGACTTAGTATGGCCTTTCTTATGGGAATTAACATACCTATGATTAGTTTTTCCTTTTAAGTAAAATTTTTATTCTAATACAATTAATCTGATGCCAGCAAGCAGAGACAATGCTGGATTTTGAGACCTATCATTCATCAAATAATAATGGGTCAGGCCTTGACACAAATGACTAGTTTAGGCAGCGACATGAAAGTTTTAAACATAGATATCTGTCATTTGGGTAGTTGTTAAATTAGAAGTTATGGTAATCGAATAGCAACTTACCAACAGTTGTTTTCCTTTTATTTTCAGTTTTAACTTTTATTTTAAATAAAAGATTATCACACCCATTCCCAAAGAAAGAGATTAACTGTGATTTGGATTAACTCTTTTGCAAGTAATCATTCTCTTTTTTAAATAAACATGCCTGCAAGCTTTATGAGCTTAATAAATATTACACTAAAATATGTTTGGTATGATTCTGTTGCTAGAGATTCTCACACACCCAGTGAGATATTCTGTTCAGACAGTAAGGGGTGTGCATTTTAGTGACCAGATTCTCCCTCCAGAGGCAGATTTCCTCCCACTATCTGTTTTAAACTGTGGTTCATACACATGTCAACAATGACGTAATAAAAAACACTTTCCCTCATAGCTGCAGATTTCCCTTCTAGCTTCTCTGGTTTCATTTCTAGATCACAGGAATATTATATTTAAAAAAATGCATCATCTGCCCAATGCTTTTTCCATATGCTCAGTGCTGTCTCTTTACACTGCTGCTACCTGTTAGAATTGGCCCAGTTGACAGCTCACTAGATTGAAACAGTCAAATAAATCTAATGGGTGGGATGGGTTAAAAACAACCTTTCAGCAGTGGTGTGCCGAGTCTTCATTTATTCACTCTACTTTAAAGTTTCGCATGCCAGTAATACATTTTAACATTTTTAGAAGGTCTCGTTCTATAAGTCTGTAATATATAACTGAACTTTACATACAACAAGGTTTTACAAATGTTTGTTTTATTTAAAATTAATTAAAATGCAGATCTTACCAGTTTAGTGTGATCCTTGTCCTTGCTTTTGCTTGCTGAGTTTTCCAATGTCTGGCACATATTTGGATACTTTAAGCTGCACACAGGCTTCTGAGTGATCACTTGTTAACCGGCTCCGAGAGGGACAGAGGGCAGATTTCATGTGTGAAATTACCTGTTCACACATGTATGTGGATCCAAATGCCGAAAGCATTGCAAGCGCAATTTTCTTCAAACAGCTAAATTTCACTGGCAGGGATGTCCAGGGGGTCAGGATAGAGGCTTTGTGATCTCTCTTGGTAGCTTCAAGTGCACTCCACAGATCTCCAAACTTTGATGCCCACAATTCTGAGCTTTTTAACTGAATGAGCTTCATTTCGAAATCTTTAGCATCCATCCACTGAAATACAGACAAATTCAAGTTGCTTTCATTGAAATTTTCAGTTTTAATTAGAAAAGAAAGCATTGGGCCAAATCACTGGAAATCCTGAAATCTGTCAGAAAATTCTGATTCCAGTTCTTGCATGTACATTCTAATCTCAACATCAAATGAAGTGCTCTGTTCCACGTGACGAGATAGTAATGTAAGCAGCAAATCAGGACTTAAAAATATCCCAGTACAGTGGCGCTGGAACAATTTTTAAGGTGGGAGTGCTGAGCTGTGCCCCCTTTTTGCCTTGTCTGCACCCCTCACAGTCCCAGGCTGGGGCCACTGGGTCACAGCTGAGGGCGGCTGCAGAGCCCCGGGCTGGCGGCCGAGACCCCAGGCCAGCAGCAGAGTCACCTGGACCAGTGGCTGCGACCCAGGGCCAGGAGCGGGCTGAGCAGGGCCGGCAGATGGAACCCCAGCTGGGTAGGGTCTGGCGGCCGGTACCGCAGGCCAGCAGCGGAGCTCCCAGGACCGGTGGCCAGAAATGCCCAATTTCCTTTTAAAGATAAAATGCTAGCTCAAGTTATATTTCTTGTGTGTGTGAAAAAGTGGTATAGCAGAGTATTTTAAACTTGACCAAGATGAGTTCTAAAATATCAGCATGGATTTTATATGGATAATATTACTTTTGATTTGGGTTTATGCCTCTTTTCACATATCTGTCTGTAATATATAAAGCAAAATGTTTTCTAGGTGGTATCTGTTGGTGAAGGGAACTAGAAAAGCTGTTATATATAGTAATTGGAGACAAATGTCTTCATCTGCCCTTCCGTTGATTAAGACTAGATTATTCTTTGCTTCCCATTTGTACAAAAGTGTTTGAAGTGATCTCTTGTGTGCTGATGATAATTGGGTCTTAGTGTAGTCAGTATCATTGCAATTAGACTGTTACTTTAAAGAAAAGCTAATTTTTGAGCCTGTGTTCAGGGCTGTACATCTGTCATAATTCTGCTTTCTTTCCTTACTGTCTCTACAGCTGTTCAATGAAGTTTATTATAGTGACACACATTAACGCTGTTATAGTTAATGGTCTGTCAGAGTTTGAATGATAAACTCTGTTTACGCAGAGATTCATAAAATCATTAAAAATTATCTGGTGGGCAATATGATATATACAAACTTTGACCTGAGAATGCACATTTAATTTTTTTATAATTATTATAAAAATCTTTCTGTTTCGCCATTAAAATAATAGCAATTTGCCACTTTTAAATGACACCTTCTTCCCCAACCTACCCATCACTTAGAAAGAACTTCAGATCAGATTCAACAACCAAAAAAGAGAAAATACATGGAGTTTTGGTACCAAGCAATTGAAGCATGAAACATTCTATTTAGTGTGTGTACATTTTTTGCCATTGTTTACATGACATTGTTTGGGCTTCTGTTCTGAGGAAACCGGATTGCCTATTTGAAAAAAAATTGTGGCCAGATTTTGTTCTCAGTTCTATATCTGTGTAATCCTACTGAGTTCTTTGTGGATGAACAAATGTAACAAGAAATAATGTGGTATCAGCCTTTAGTTTAATTTTTAGGTCCCTTCTTTCCTTTTCTAAATTGGTCTCTTGCAGCACTAAGAAAAGCAAAGCCCATCGCTGTATATTGATAGAACAGAGGATTTGCCATACTGTATCTCACTGTAGATTCAGAGCCAGTATTTTGCCTCTGGCAATGGGTTACTTGGAGGCAGGCCAGAAATTCCTTGTCTTTACTGCAGCTAGACAGTTGTGTAGAGATGAAGTGGGGATGGATATTATTACTGGACACCTGCAAAGATTTGGATATATGAAATGATTCTGATGTATGACATTGTATTTGATTACCAATTAATTGTTTATTTGCATCATATTTTATTAATATTTCTCTTAAATAGCGATTGTCACTGTGTCATAGATACTAATGCTCAAAAGCCGCCTCCCAGACTATTAAACGTTATGCATTTTAAAATGGTCTGAATAGTATTCAGCACTTGCCTAGTACTTTACATTTTCAAAGCAGTGTACTTAACTATTGAAGTAAAGACAGATTATAGTTTGTAGAGCCAGTGCAGTAAAAGAGGAAGAACAGAGCAACTTTAGTAGCCCAGTGATGTGACTGGTGGTGGTATGACTCTGTAGTGAATAATATCTCCTGAGCAGAGAGCAGCAGCACTTGTTGCACCTTGTGCAAGTCTAGTGTTCTTTCAGTGCCCTCTTTACTTGAATTGTAGGAAATATTTTCACTGTAAGAAAGTTTAACATTAGTATTGTTAATATTTCTTTAAATTGCAGATAGTTTGTGGCTTGGGAGGAGGTGTAAGTTGGGGCACAGAAATATTTCATCCTTGTGAGAAGGCTTTGTCCTGAAGCTCATAGATCCTGGGTATGTGTTCTAAGTCATTTTGGGGGATTTGAATCTGAATTTTGCAAATGAGCTTTCTTTATAATGGGTCATACCAAATCCTGGATCTGAAACCTTTAAACTTAATCCAAATCTGTATCCAAACTTTGTGATTGCTGCCTGCCTCTTGTATTTGGATCTTGATACTTGTATGTCTATTAAATGCATGAAGTTCTAGTTAATTATAAAACTGTTGATTCAGAAAGAGTTTAATAATATAATTGTGGGAGATTGTGTAACTGATTTTTCTTCTTTCACCTCTGAAATTATGTGGGGGAAGATTGTGAAATTGATTATTATTCTAATTCTTTTGCCTCTGAATATATGTTGCCCTCTGAAATAGTTATGAAAAGTCATGATGAAATGAGCTATTTGGCTTCATATTAACTTTTAGTGGACAAACATTTGCAATATAAAACCACGGTGCGTCTCAGACATCCATATTCACTTTAATTTCTGATACAGTAAGTCACTTTGGGTTAGATAAATCAGTCTTATTGATTTTACATAACAAGTTTACATATACTTGTGCCACAAAAAAGGGAAATACTCCAATACATCAACCCTTATTATTGTACCAGATTCCCTGGAGAAGTAAAAGATAATTGTGGCTTTCATTACTCAAGATCTTTCAATGATGATAAAATGGAAGTTAATTAAGCAAAAACCCCATACCCAGTATGAGTCATTTTGTTTGAGAAGGTATTTGTATTGGTTTTTGGGGGCCTATCAGCAGGTTTTGTTCAAGACTTCCCTCTTTTCAAGTGGGAATTGTTCTTACAAAAGTTGAAAGTGCTAACAGTCGTTTTACTACAATGAGACATATTTGCCTCTCTGATCCTGGTTATGTATTGAAGCTGTTCCTTCCACTGGCCCCTACAGCATGGAGTTGTTTTGCTGAAAGGTTTTTAGGAAATCCCAGTTTATATGAGAATACCAGGTTTAGATTTTCTGCACCAGGTAAGAATCAAAAACCTTGGGCCACTGATTTCTGAATCTGCTCCTAGGAGGTGTGCATTTGCATTTTGCTGCTAGTGCACCACCCAGTTCTCATTGTCACTACAATTGATACATGGCAAATGAAGACTCATGGAATTTGATGTACACCCTAGAGTACTTGTCACTTTAACTCATGGTGAACATGCTTTCCTACACTTGTCATGTCATGTTGTTTCCGCTTTTTAACTTCAGTTTTTATGGGCTTTTACATGTCGATGTTCACCAGCTCTGGAAGACTTTAAAGAAAATTTAGAATTATTCCACATCATAAAGCATTAGAACATATCACCTCTACTTGGGGTGTTGTTGTTAAGATACACAACCTTTCACCTCTAAATCAGCGGGTTAAAGGGAAGCTCAGCTTGTTAGTTACTGAAAGTCATTGCCATCCGGCAGCTTTCTAGCAGCCTCTGTATAACAAGTTGGGGGGTGGGGTGGGGTGAAGTCAGAACAGGCATGCTGCATCAAAGAAGCCAGCATAATTGGCATTAGGCCAGAGAGGGTAATAAAAGCATCCTTGGGAGGAGGGAACTGTTTGTCATCATAGAGATGATTTCTTCTGCAGTGGTTCTCAAACTTTTTTGTTTTGTTTTGTTCTGGGACCACTTGAAAATTGCTGAGGGTCTTGGTGGACCACTTAATGATCTTTCCAAATGTTGTTTGTACCATTAGCTAACTATTATAAAGTAAAAAGTGCTATATAAAAAAACCCCACAATAATAATTAAAGTTTACAAATAAAAGCACACAACTCATATTTTAATATCAGTAGTCTTATCTTTCTAATGCAGTGGATGTGTCCTCTCTCCCCCCCCACCCCCCACGTCAGCCCCCTAGCTGGGACTGGAAAGGAGGGGGGGGGCTCTCCCTCTCTTCCCCACCGAGGCAGCCCGTGGGTTGGGGCTCGGGCTGGGAAGGAGAGAGGGCTGCCACAGTCCTGAACATCTCAAATTCTTCCCCACCGTCTCTTCTCACTGCTCCCTCCCACCTTCCTAGGGTGACCAGATGTCCCAATTTTATAGGGACAGCCCTGATATTTGGGCCTTTTCTCTATTACCTTCCACCCCATCCTGAGTTTTCACACTTGCTATCTCGTCACCCTACATCTACCTCCTACATCCCCCACCTTACATGTGCATCATCTCCAGGGTCCAGGCAGCAACCACGCCTGTGCCTCCACTAATTAGGTGGCTGCCCTTTCATTCTCTCCTGTGCAGCCGCCCAGGCGTGCACCTTACAGGGAACTATCCGTGGAACACCTGAATGGAGCTTGACTCCGCAGGCCACAGTTTGAGAACCTCTGTTCTAGAGCATGGTTTATGCCCATTATCTGGTTAGAGAGGGGCAGACTGCATTGCTGCTACCTGCTCTGTGGATAAATGGAAGTCTTTTTCCTCCAGTGCTGTTAGGCTGGCACCTTCCACCAGGACTAAAATTGCTTTAAAAACGTATCAGCCAATGTACATATTTACAGAGGCAATAATACTATAATTTTATTGCTAATCTGGAGCCAAAATGGTGTGGAGCAAAATCTAAGCAATCTGAGTACTTTTACTGTAGGTGTTCATCTACTGTAGTTCTGAAAACACAAAAAAATGCTTTTGCTTCTTGATATGAATGTGAACACAGGAGTGCCATCACACCTCTTCAAATCACATTTTCACCTGCCCATATGATATATGTCTAATTAATCATCGTTTGGATGTTTAGTGTTTATATTTTTAGTGCTATTTGAAGCTGTTTGTTTTCATTTGTGTGCTGTAAATCCTGGAATGCCATCTGAACTACAACTTGATGGTTGTGTGTTATGTTGGGTTAAGTGTTGTCTCATTGCTTTACAGGCCACCAGCTGTTTCCCCTGGAGATCATGAAACGAGGTCGGCTTCCTAGCAGCAGTGAGGATTCTGATGACAATGGCAGTAAGTGCTCCTTTGTTGTGCTTGGAGTGTACTAGGTTATGAGTTTATTGAAACCATATTTTAATGTAATATTTTACATAATGAAGGTATTTTGCATCACAGCTGAGTCACAGTAAGCTGGGGGAGAACACAAATATTAGGAAACTGTTCTAAAATAAAATATTTTCAGAATAGGGGAGCTGTAGATAACAGGATCCCCCCAAGACTTGCTGTTGATTATAGAGTGTTTGATAATAAGGTGAAACAAAGAAGTAATATAACTTATTATTACAAGAACAGAATTAGCACATCAGTTATTAACATTGTTCAATTGCTCAACTTTTAATAGAGGGACAGAAGTTTGCTCTAAAGTTGTAATTTTTTTTTATGTTCTCATACTCTCCTTGTATGATGGTTGCATATAATTCTTCTGTCTCAGACTTGTATCAGAATAATTATTTGTGACAATCTTTTTTTAATGAATAATGAAGGTTTCCTATGTTTATTATGGTGTTAACATTAGAGGATTGATATACATTCCGGAAAAAAATGAGTTTGATTTGTTCAATAGTATGGATGTCTCATGGCATAATTAATATGAGCTACTTAAAATATCTCACTTGTTCAGATGATGGAGAATTGGTATTCTTTCATTTTAAAAAAATTGTGACATAGTGGTGGGGTGGGAATTGTGCTAAGATTCTTGTTCGGGCAAGTCAAACAAGTTACTTGTATTCTCCATCTTTGTAATTATTCAGTTGTCAAAGGCGTTATCCTGGGTCTAATCTGATCTACATGGATACATATTGTCTTGGACAAAAGGCACTATATATGTGCAAAGCATTATTAGGCCAGATCCTGAGATCTTTAATTAAAGCTTAAACCAAAACCCAAAAGGAAAGTTATTGGGAGACTTTCCATTGACTTCAGTGGACTTTGAATCAGGCTTTTAGTCCCTGACCTTGCAACAGGAGCTATGTAAGTGGACTTCTGCATCCATGTGGAATCTCACTGACAACAGTGGTGGGGGAGGGTGGGAGGTCTACATATGTAGACCTAATATCAAGACCTACAGCTTAACTGTTACATAGACAAACTGCTATGGAAATCAGTGTGTGAAAAAAGTTGTGGAGAAGGTGGAAAAAAAACCCTGACTTCACTGGTAATTTGCTTGAGTAAGGAGTAGATAAAAAAAAACAGTTTTTGGGATTTGGCCTCTTATTAAAGCTGGGGGAACCTCATGGAGTTGGAGATTTTGAAAAATCTGTTAAGCTATTTTTGGATTTGGGAACAAAATGTTTTGGTACTAAGTTAAAACAATTTAATTCCTTCTAAAGAAGATTAGATGAAAAAGAAGCAAACATGTCTTTCTATAGAGAATAGAGAGTAACCCTCAAAATTCTATATATCATGTAGTTTCATTAGAATTTTTCTTCTTCCTCCGTCCACCCACAAATTCCCTTTTTTTTACAGTCTCCTTGTATTTCACTTTGATCATTGTGCCATTTAAACCTTACATCTTCATCCGGTTTTTACTCTGACCCCTTTCTGCTCTTTGTATTATGGACTTTTTAAAGTTAAACCTGAGCTTTGAGTTGAATTTACAAACTGACAGTTGACTGGGTCTGAAATTCCACTGTGATTTAAAGGAAAAAAGTAGTTTTGTACTATTTATTATGCAGTGTTAACTAACAAATTGATAATCACCTTTCTATGTAATAAAGTATAACTTGGTAGTAGGTCTTATCAAATAATTCAAAATGTATTTGTTAAATTATTTGAAAAATACATGTCAGATTTTATTTATATTTTCTCAAGTACAGTGGAACCCCGTTATAATGCAACAAATGGGATCCAAGAAATCCCATCGCAGTAAATGTGGGGTCACGCTATAGCGGGTTCTCTGTCCTTGGCAGGCGCAGGGCCGCAGCTTCTCTCCCCGCTGAACCACATATTAAGCACGATTGACATTCTTGCACTGATGCACCTACTCCTGTCCCATTGGCTGCTCAGTTTTCCATGACTCTTAATTAATATAATAAGCGTCCCAAGCAGTAGTAAATGTTTGAAGAATCATAGTTTTAGGCCTTGTTCTCCAAGTTGCAATTTTTCCAGTGAGTGGGATAAGTGATTTTACTCTCTCTGCTTCACCTTCTCCTCATGCTTTCTCCTCTTTGGTCAGATTATTAAAGTCTATTGTTATGATCTTAATTTCCAGCGTCAGACACACAATTATTTTATCATCAGTCTCTTTGATCCGCTTTACTAGTAGTATTTGCGACAAGCATTTATTCTGCAGTTTAGCTAGAGCCTCCCTGTGTGATAAACCACTATATAGAGAATTCGCTGAACTTTTGCATCCACTTTTTTGTTGAAAGATTTCAAGCTTTTTACAAATCATTTTTCTCCTCAAAGACCCCAGAAGCACAAGACAATTAAAGCTACTATTCTGAGCACTTCAAACAGCTGTCTTTTAATTGAAAAAATAAAATTTTAATCAACACTTAGTTGGAATGCTCTTGTCTAACATCTGCTTCTCATCAGAGTCACTCATGCTTCTTGACCTCCAGTGAGCTTAGTGCACTCATGCCACCTTGAATGGTACAGAACTACAGCTTTAGAGTTTGACACTGCTGCCACTGAAGTAATTGGCAAAATTCCCATTGGGATTCATGGGTAGGATTGGGCCCTCAACTGTTAGACTATTCATCTTTTCATTGTGGGTTTTTCAAGAGACAACTCAATGGGAAAGTGTGGCCAAGCATCTTGGCTTCAGTATGAGCCTGACTCTGTATAATTTGGGGCTAACTTGTCCACTGATGACTCCTTAAGTGGCTGACCCTAATTTGTCCACTAATGCTTTTATCTTAAAGGGAAGAGGTGATTTATTTTCCCAAGCGCAGAAGCCTACACATTCACAAGGCAATATTATAATAATAATTAACGAAAGCCAAGCATTTGTCACTCATTAAGTCACACAGACTTAAATGTGAAGGTAGAGATTGTGTTTTAATATTCTTCTTATTTTAAAAATCAACAGACTATGGTGTGATTATTTGTATTTCGCTTAATACATAGAAGCAAGGCTATGAGTTCAGATTTTGTATACATGCATTCTCAGAGAATGGGAAACAATACCAGGTACTTTGTGAGTGACAGGGAAACTGAAACCCAAATTCACAGCCATTAAAATGCTTCACGACTGTGAAATCTGGTCTTTTGTGTGTTTTTATCCTATACTAAACACATTTCTTGGGAGAGACCAGTGTTTCTTCTGAGCTGCTGCTGGCGGTGGCTCTGCCTTCAGAGCTGGCCTCCTGGCCAGCAGCCACCACTCTCTAGCTACCCAGCACTGCCACCACCGCCAGCAGCAGTGCAGACATAAGGGTAGCAATACCACAACCGTCCCCGTACAATAAGTTTGCAACCATCTCACATCTCCTTTTTGGGTCAGGACCCCTATAATTACAAAACCATGAAATTTCAGATTTAAATGGCTGAAGTAATGAAATTTACAATTTAAAAAATCCTGTGTCCTGTGAAATTGACCAGAATGGACCAGGAATTCGGTAGGGCTCTACCTATATATAAGGCCTGGATGCAAACACAATCCGAGACATTTCCACAAATCCAAGTTCCTTTTCTCATGCTTCTGCTGCTGGAGGATTTGCTAATCCATCAACCTCATCTCAATCGGCACATCATTACAATAATAATAATTGTAGTGGCATATTATGATGTGATAATCCTTGTGATGAAAAAGCACACTCATCAAAACATAAAAAGCAACAGCCTCCCCTCTCTAATCAATGTCCATAAAATAAAATGTCATCAATAACTGTCCAGTTACTGCACTTGACCCATATGATTCCTATGGTGTCTTTACAGCAATTTCACACAGTTACACTACGTGTGGCTCTAAAATGGTGACCATACACTATCCACAGTAAATTAACGCAGGTTCCCTCCTGTTCTCCCCTCTCTCAGCAGTATACCTAGGAATATTTTATTATCTTTGACAATGCACACTTGACCTTGCATATGCACATATCTCATTTTGTACCGCTCCTCTAAAACTGTGGAGAACTCATGGATCCGTTGGGACATTTCATATTCACAGGGCCCACTTTAGTTCTTTCCTATTGTGAAGTCATTCCGCTGCAGTCTTTTTTGACATCTTATTTGCAATTTTGTTGTAGACAGAGCTCTCTGTCAACTCTGTGAAGCTCAAAAGCTTGTCCCTTTCACCAAAAGAAGTTGCTCCAATGAAAGATATTACCTCACCTACATAGTGTCTCTGAAGTTTTATTGTTAGATTAATTGCAGATTTTCAAGGTTTGTCTGAGTACCATCTGTATTTGCATCCATATCATTATGTGATCTTGTCAGATCTTACAGCCTAAACAAAATTGAGTATGCTCAGTGTTTGAATAGGAGACTCGTAAGGAAAACTCACAAGAGGCGGCAATGATGAACAAGGATACGATTATATCACTGCAGTTACCATTGCCGTGAAACCATGAATTTTGCCATTTATATGGACCCTGCTGCCACCCATTAACAGTCTGTTTGCTTTGATCAGATGTGGTGCATTAACAATTCATTAATTTGCTGTGATCTAGTCCTCTTTGAAACAGGACTAGATTAAAGTGGGCTAACAAACTGCTAATGTACGGCAGCAGGATCCAAAGTAACATTCCATTCATTTACTTTGATCAACTACTGTGTATTAAAAGTTCCCTCATTTTGATCCGCTGCTGCACATTAACAGTTTGTTCATTTAATTTGATCTAGTCCCGTTTCAAAGAGAAATATTAGACCAATGTGAACTAACCAACAGTGTCCACAAGGTTGCCGTGACTGCCATGTGAATTACCTAATTTTTGCCATGATTGTGCCATGAATTTTGTATATTTTTATCATGACAAAGTTGTATTCATAGTGATGGCTGATTCAGTATATGGTGCTTGTCCTTCTCAATAGTACTGAGCTGATGCCCAAACACACTGCATAAAGGAAGTATGCGCCTGAAGGCCCTATCTTTCAGATACTGTTTATTATGTTATTGTACCCCAAAGCATATTAGGCACTTCTTGTATAGGGCAGGGAATATGCCTTGTGTCTTCAGATAAGATGTGAAGCTCTGTGGAAGGTGAACACATCGAAGCTGTTAATGGCAAGCACTCTACAATATACACTATCTAATGTGGAAGCAAAATCAGAGGCACATTCAGCACAGGTTGTCATTGCAGAAAGACAGGCCATTAAAGCTGAAAGCCAAATAGAAACACAAAAGATTCAAAGGATTTAGAGCTAATACCTAATTAACGCCAGGCCTTGGATCTCAATGAGAAGTTCTTTTGCTTTGGAGAAGCAAGCTGAAATGCAGTGTAACCAGAATTGCACTCTAATATCAAAGTTCTGGTCATCCCTATAGGTAACCAGAACATAGTAGAATACAAGGTAAACAATACTGATTTACTTAATATAGGTGTTGATGAGGAGTCGATGTATATCCTAACTTCCCTATGAAGAATCCGTCTGGGGAATGTGGCTACTACTAATGGATATTTGACCATTGTAAAGAATTATCTGGAAAGGAACAGAAACAAATATGTTGTCAGATGACAAAACAGGATTTTGTTTGAGATGCGGGGAATCCCCTTTCCCCCATGTGGAGGGCCTATAACTCAGGCAAAGTGAAGAGATTTCTAACTCTAAAGGTGTGCTTGCAGCCATTTTCTACCCAACCAAACGGTATGGATAAAATGTCCAAAACTGAACTGTAATTACAGGTATCTTAATTTCTGAGGGCACAGTCTGAGACATGCAAGGCCTGATTTTCAGAACTGCACAACTTCCATTGACATCCCATGATCATCATTTAAAAAATGAGGTCTTTTTAGTTTAGTGTTTGAATATGGATTTAGATGCTTGATTTTAGGCTCTCTCAGTTGAAAGTTTTGGCTTAGGTGACTTGCAGTACAGAAGATGATCTATGTTTTCTGGGACAAAAAGTCTGAAAAGTAGCTTCTGGAGAGACCTAAGTCAAATGGTGATGAAAAAATGAACCACCTGTCTTCAAACTGCATGTAAAATACCTTTTATATTATTCATTTTCAGTCTTTTTTTTAATTAGACCACTGGACTGAATATTAACTTATTTAGTAGTCATTGGTAGGACCCTACCGTTTCATGGCCCATTTTGATCCATTTCATGGTCCTAGGATTTTAAAAATCATAAATTTCATGACCCAAAAGGGAGTTGTGGAGAGCTTGCAAAAGTTATTGTAGTGGAGGTTGCGGTGCTGCTACCCTTACTTCTGTGCTGCTGCTGCTTCTGTCAGCGGTGCTGGGTAGTTGAAGAGTGGTGGCTGCTGGTTGGGAGCCCAGCTCTGAAGGCAGAGCTGCTGCCAGCAGCAGCACAGAAGTAAGGATGGCTTGGTATGATATTGTCACACTTATTCCTGTGCTGCTGCTGGCGGGGCACTGCCTTTAGAGCTGGGCACCCAGCCATCAGCCACTGCTCTCCAGCCACCCAGTTCTGAAGGCAGTGCAGACAAAAGGGTGGCAATACTGTGACCCCCCAAAATAACCTTGCCACCTTTTGGGTCAGGACACCCAATTTGAGAAATGCTTGTCTCCCCCTCTGAACTCTCTGTGGTATAAGGCAAAACACACAGAAGACAGATTTCACGGGGGGAGACCAGATTTCACAGTTCGGGATGCGTTTTTCATGGCTGTGAATTTGGTAGGGCCCTAAATATGGGAAATGATATGTGGATTTATACATGTGCAGCTATGTCTTTACTAAGTACAATGGAGAAAGTAGCCTGAGATAGATACTCTACTGCTGTTTACTTTGTACCCCTCATGTTGGATCTTTATCCTGTAGTTTGACCATTGGCCAGTTGAGATATGCTTGAAATAAGGCTTTACTATGAAGAGTGGCCGCTCCGGCAGCAGACAGGGAGACTGAGCATTTCTTTTTACTTCTCAGGCTGCAGATCGTTCTGACAGAGTGTAGTGTTGGCAGCAGTGTCTACTCTACCTCAACGTGAGTCTGGAAAAAGTATAGGCAGCTGGAAATGCCAGCACTTAGCAAAAACAGCAGCCAGGTGAAGCATCCATGTCAGAAATGTTTTGCACTGTTGTGCTGCTTGGTTTACTGATGTAGCAGAGTTGTATTTACGGTAGGAAAAGTGTGTTCGTACTTCCAATGTTCTCAAGCTTTGAAGTGTTCAGAGGCTGTAGCAGCCTCTAGCTCTCTTGGGACCTCTTGGATGCTTACAGGTGGTTTTATAACAGTGTTATGCATGATATACAGTGTAACTGAATATTTTCATTCTGAGTGGGAGTATTGATTGATGGGGAGAATTTGCTAAGGTTTTGGATGCAGTTTGGTAGCACTAAGGACTTCTCTGATTTAGCAGGGTTTCTAAAATCAAAACATATTTTTGATTGGTAGTTTCACAAGTTGATATAGTTAGAGACAATTATTTTTTCTTTTCCTTTTAAAAATTCTAGTTTTTTCACAAGTGTGTCTCTTCTCTCATTTCTTGATCACAGTTTTCTTCTAATACTGAAGGAACTGTAGTTTTGTAATTTCATTAATAGTGTACACGCAAAAAACAACCCCCCCCCCAAGATATGGCTTTGGCTAATGTCAGGCATGTAGTCTCTGCAGAGAATATAGGAAAGTGGCTCTTCTTATATCTTCCTATAATCCTTGTTCCTTGTCTCTCCAGTGCTGTGGTCTGCCAAAGCCTTGCTTCTCTTAACCTGAGATTGTCCATTTTTTTTTAATTACACCTAGTTAAATAAGTTTTTTGATGGAGGGGAAAACAAAATGCAGACTTGAAGTAGGGGGCTGATTTGCCTCTCAGTGAAATAAATGGGATTTTTGCATTGACATCAGTGGGAGTTGTTGGATCAGGCCCAAACAGACTGCTATAACACACTGACACCCACAAGGCTTTTTTGTTTGTTTTGTTTTGTTTAAAAAAGGAGTTTCCTAGGGGTCTCTGTTCCCAGTAATACCTGGATGATTTGTATGCTTAACTCCCAGTAGGTGTTAGTAAACTGCTTGAATACATATATAGCCTGTTAATAGGATGTATATAGGTCCCTTAGGAGTATATATTTATATCTGATTTTCTAATGCTGATTAGATTGTGTATTTTGAGTAATGTTTTGTTAGTTCTGAAGGCTTAAAGTGTATCAATGTGATTTTATTTGTAGGTTAAATACAGTACTTTGATCAGACCATCCTTGCTGTCCATAGTAAAGTGTCATGGTCATACATTAGTTATAAAGATTTCTTATTAATTTATAAGCCAGGCTTATGAAGATGTATTTTAGGGTCAAGCTGCCCACAGAATAATTTGGCCCACTTGAAGAAGGAAAGAGACGTTAGGATGAAGGATTCCAATTTTCATTACTTCTCCATTATTTCTATACCCAGGTTGATGCGCTGCAATGGCTGCTACACTCTGTGTTTTGAAATTGTGTATTTCATAGTCACTATAAAACATGGATTTTGGCATGTTCAACTCTGATGGAGTTACCGTTTGTCATTAATCTCCCATCTGTTACAGAATTAATTCATGTAGTATACAAGAAATATTTTCCCCAAGGTAAATTGTTTAGTTAGGAATATTTTATTTGTAAAACCCCCAGTGGTGCAGACTTTTGATATCTCCATTTGATAGGTTTATTTATTTTGTTACAAAGACTGGAGTTTAACTGTAATACATTGTCTTGATCTTTGATAACTTGCCAGTCTCAATCACTGTCTTGTGCTTTTTTCTCTGAAACTGGGGAAACGGGAATTACTGTTGGGAGAAGACTATTTTTTAGAAATACAGTGGTGAGACAGAAGTTGTGCAACTTTAATGCTGAGAATTTATGTCATGTCTGAAAAATACCAAGACACTCTCTAAAATACAGATTAATGTGTTCTTAAGTTTATCTTCAGTGCATATGATACAAAAGCACCACATTGCTTCTAGACCTGCCCCTAAACTTCTATTTTAGCAATGACTGGTAATCTCTTTCCTGTAGTCCAGGAATGTCCTTCAGTACATGTAATTGGACATAAAAATCAGGTTATTTATCAGTGACATATCTGTAATTGCTTGTGAACTTTTTCTTTCAGTGATTATTCAGAGATCACTTTGCTACCAAATTTCTACTAAAGGGTGGAAATGAAAAGTGATTTGCCTTTCATGCTTCATTCTTTCCCCTCTTGTGGTTTTCTTGGTTATTTCAATAAAATTGTTCCTGGGTTTCCCAAAGAATGGACAGATTTAACTAGTCAAACCTCTGTTTGTTGAAGCGCTGCGGCCTTTTCCTTGTTCCACTGAATCCAGTGAGATCTTGCCATTGATTTCATTGGAAGTAGAATCAGATCTTTCCTTTTGCATATTATGAATAGTTATATTTAGTCCTGTTGTGTCACTTCTTTTGCTCCTTTAATTTGTTGCATTTGTGTTTCTAAATGTTGTTTTCTAAATCTGTTGATGTTTGCATCTGTTATACTGCATGCTTAATACTTATCCAATTAATGAATAAACAAACACGTAATAAATATTTTTCCCTATTAACATGAAACCTGTTTGAGTGGCTACTTGTTAACAACAGTTGCCTGTCCTAATGGTCAGTAAAGACTTAATTAAGACGTTCCCCCACATTTATTGCATGTATTATAAACAGCCTGTTCTATTGGCCAGAAAAAATAATCAGCAGCCCCATTGGTACCTATTATTAAAAGCTTACAGTATATACGGTATTCATCAACTAAAATGTAGGGTGTGGGAGAAAACAGTCATTCTTGAATTATGTAAGAAACTTAGTGCTGTCCTTCGTTTTAGGAAGTGATTAGATTTTTGGGAGAAAATATCAGCCACAAATATACTCTGCAGCGGTCTGGTCTAATTTGAATGATTCCTTTCAGAATGGGGAACATAAGATTCTATATTAACAAAAGCATATAAGAGCAATGTAGGAAGTAGTATTAAAATTTAGGAAATGGTGAAAGGATTTGAGTCTCCATGCAGTAGTAAGAGGTCAGGTCAGTGGCATAACTGTAATGTTCTGCACTATTGAGATTAACAGAATTACATTTAGGACAGTGTTTTGTTTTGTAGCATCTGCTAGTAACGGAGCTGAGAAATACTTTGAATTAGCCAAAAAGGTATTAATAAAAAAATGGAGACAGAAGATATGCCCATGATTAGTTTTGCTCCCCACCTCAAATAGCTTCCCAAAGACGCACACGATATGAAAAATCCATCTGTTAGCAGCTTGTTTAGAAAAAGCGATATGCTTGCTTATTGTCAACCTTCAATTGATGTAAACTTATCACTAGAACTGAATTAAAGCACACAGTTAAAAAATCCAGAAGTATATCACATTGACACTGTTCTAATTTTGCCAGATGTATGCATTACATGTGAACAACTGTAACAAACTTCCAGAGCTACTAGCTGTGTTACTGGCAGAAGCTACAGAATAAAACAACATTTTGTTAATGGAGTTTATCATTCTGTCATTCTGTACCCTGAATGAAAAAAACAAATGCCCCCCCCCCAAATATGTAAGCAAAACCAGCAATCATATCCACCTATGTATTAGAAATCTCAATTCTACTATATTGTTGCTGCAACAACCTTATTAGCCACATATTTCAATAGCTGACTGTAGTTGATTAGACATGAATGTTTTTGAGATTAGAAAAATGTCATGATCTGGACAATTAGGTGCAAAAGTGTGTGTGGCTGCTTACCTTAAAGGGGTACAGTCAATTGGAAAAACATACTTCCCTGAATTATAATGAGCTTCCAAATGAGGACATATAAAGAGATGCGGACCCCAAAATTATTAGCTTTTACATGGAATGCGTCCCTTTATATCACTATTTTCTGATGGGATTATCCTAAAGGGTATGTATGATTTCTATGCAGTTGCTACACACATTGACTTAACGTGCCACTGTGAACATTCCATGTACCATCCATTGTTTACTACTCTGTAACAGAGCATTTTTAAAACCAGTATTACTACCTGAAGACAGTGGAAGGCCAAATGTTGTAAAATTGTAGCTTAGTGCAGGGTCTCCAAACTATGTCCGGCCCACGGTTTCAATTTGTCCGGCCCCCCCCAGCCGAGCAGGCATGCAGAGAAGCTGCTTCTGCTCTCCACGCGAGCTGCTGCTGGTGGCTGGAGGAGCAAAGGGAGGAAGGGGGGCAGCAACAGCGGCCGGAGGACCAAAAGGGGGGCAGCGCTGAGATGGAAATTAACAATTTCATAATGGTTACATTTTAACTACAGCACTAATAGAACCAAACAGTCCCAACCAAGAATGGGAACCTGGAGCTTCTCTTACCAAAGTACAGCCAAACTTTTGAATGTGTGTATTTGTATGATACATATTTGTGCGTTTTTAGAAATAAATAAAAAAAGTGAAATTATTTTAATGTATTGACAAATATTTTGTGTGATTTCATAGTACCTGCATTGATTATACAGCTACTTTTATACCTGATTTAGAATTTAACGCAACACTGACACAGTAGAGTAATGGTGTTTTTTTAAACTATTTTGCATATATTTAATTTTGTTGCATCGGTCCGCAAAGCCCTTTCAAAAACCTAATATGGCCCTCGTCTCATAAAGTTTGTAGACCTCTGGCTTAGTGGATGCTTCTGTTCAGCAACTATGTATTATCTCTTTTGAGTGACAGTCTTGTGAAGTCAATTTACATTGAAAATTTTTGTGTGTGTTCCCACTAGAGGGAGGATTGAAGACCTGTTCTTATTCAGAGTTCATTACCATATTACTTGCATACTATTGCAGGTTTCTGTTGAGTGATGAGAGGCAATACTGCTCTCATGGGCCGCAGCTGAATACTATACATTGCTCTCAGCACTTACAGGCTGAGACAGCAAAGAACTGAGTATTAACCTTAAGGCCATTGTGCCAACCTTGCTTTGTATGTTAATGTTTAAGGCTCAGAGCTGTGGAATCTTTGCAGTGCTGTCTCTGGTTATGTGGGGGCCCTGATCTCCCCATTACATCCTCTGTGTCAACTTCTGTGCTTAATTTCCCAGTCCTCCCTCCTCCTTTAACTACCATCATGCTAATCAATTGTCTCTTCCTTTCACCATTGCCATATAGTTTGACTTGAGTAACATTTCTGTACCTTGTCATACCAATAAATGTCATTTGATTAAATTAAATTGATCGGCATAGGCTCACAATAAGCAGGTTTTGTGTTGGTCCTGTGGTGTCACAGCATTTCTAGTGGGACACAATTCCCCCCTGATTATTCAGATAGAATAATCTTCCTAAAAGCAGACAAAGGCATCCAGTCTGTATTGAAGGATGCTGGGACCAGGGGAAATAGTTGGTCCTGAGTATAGACTGAAAAATTCTACATATAAAAACCCCATGACCGTGCTCAGTAATTTCCTCATGCCAGGAGACAGACAACATCATAAGTCTTATTAGGGTTCCTGGGTGTGGAATGGTTTTCTGTTTCACCTTGTAAAGAACTCCATTCTAAGAGAAATCTTGGGGACAAAGTATGTTCTGCATGAATGTGCTGGGACATCAGTACATTAGCTTTGAAGATTTCATCTTGAGCTATCCACAGACCTCCCAGCTAGTTTTTAATCCTAAGGAAGTGATTTGTGTTTGAATCAGTATTGTTCAAATAGAGAACTGGTGTGCCATAGATTTTCTAATATGCCCATAAAAGTGTCATTTTTGCAAAGTCAATGAATATAGCTGTCGGGATAAAAAAAAAATACATGGAAGTGATCACAGAAGTGCTACACCGAGCCAGCAGTTTTTTCCTGCTTGTTCATTATGAAAGTCTTTTTTTGAGGTGTGTGATAAAAGGCTGAATCTTGCTCTACTTACTCAAGTGGTATCATTGAAGTCAACTGGCCTACTTGTGTGAACAGTGTGAACAAAGTCCTTTTCTGACTGATGAAAGCACTCTTTTCAGTTGATCATTTTTATACCGTAGGCTTGTCCACCTGGTCCCAGCATTCCAGATCTCGACACCGGAGGAATTCGTGCTCCAGACATGAAGACCGAAAACCTTCTGAGGTATTTCTGGAATTGAACTTGTATTTTGCTACCTCGGTGTAGCAAAACACACACGTGCCTTGTTAAAGAATAGATTTCTTCCTAATCATATTTTCTTTCCTTTTCTGCTCCATCTCAGCTGGCATCCAGCAACCTTTCTTCTGGCCAGGAGATCAGGGAGTTCAGCTGCTACCACAGTCACTGCCAGCACCAAGTTAGTTTTTAGCCATGAATATTGGGCTAGTTTGATACCAGCCCAACATAGCTCTGAAACTCTTTCTTGCTTTCTTTCTTTTAGTGGTTTGGGTTATTTGTTCTTGATTTATGATGAACAGTAAACATTTATTTTTAGTAATTTCATAGCCTTTATTTGGCCTTAATTAATAGTTTTTTATTTGTTAACAGACTTGTCAAACCAGACATCTTTCTCTTTTAAGCTTCATATGCAGTGCTTTGAGGAATTCAAATCAAGGAAGGAAATGTAAATCAATATGGACTTTTTGGGTGGGTCAGTTGTAGGCACCAAATGTTTATGACCCATTGCATAAAAGTTTGCAGATGCCCTTGCCTGAAGTGGTCTGAGATAATCATTAGACCTCAGACTGCACTGTGGCTGAAAACAAGGAATTAGCTTCAGAAGTTGAAATTTATTGGGTTCAGTCATTTTCGCTGTGTCAAAGTACTTTAAATGCTTCAGTGGTGGATGCTGTGGGAGAGGCATATTTAGCTACATTTCATGATGATAGTGTACTTCTTTTGCCCCAGGGATAATCAGTTTTTCATGGGGGAATTATATATGCTGTTCAGTGTAATAAAAACACAACAAGAGAGCCACTTGACCATCAAGTAAATGACCAAAGATAACTTTTCAAACCCTGATCTTGTCTTTCTTGGCCCAGTCCTATTTTTGTGGTGTTTCTTCCCCCAACCCACATACTAACCTGTGGCTCTTCCAATATTCTGTTTTTTCCTCCCTTTGCCTTTCCTCCAAGTCTGAAAAGTCTTTCTTCTGCTTCCCCCAAGCTCTTGTTTGTTCTTATTTCTTGTATTGTCTCTGTCTGCGACAACACGCTCTGCTTATTCCAGTGTGCCAGCAGATAAGTGACACTCGCTAAACTCCCAGGGTGAAATCCTTACTTCATTTGAAGTCAATGGCAGAACTCCCATTGACTCAGCAGGGCCAGGATTTCACCCTCTCTATATCTCTGAAGTGCTGTGTGCCAGTTCTTCAGAGATAATAATTTGGTAAACGTCTTTTGGCTCCAGGCACATTGATTGCATCAGAAATGCATTGATGCATTGACTGCATCAGAGCAGCAAGGACAGTGACACAAGGCAGAGAGTCTTGGAAAAGATTTTCTTGATGGTCAAGTATTCCATTAACAACTTCTTGTGTGGTACCAAAATAATTAGCCACAAGCTATCAGACTGAAAAAATTTCATATATGGTTTTTTACTCAAATAACTAGAAGTCAAAAACCCTATGGCTGGCTCTGCTAGTTTACTGGGAGAGCAAGTTTGTTTTGTGGATTCTGTTTCATTTCTTGATTGCAACCTCACAGGACTGATAGTTTAGATTTAAAAAAAAACATTTTATTGTGTCACATTACCTATATTCATCCTTTTCCTGAGAAACTTACAAATTAATGCTTAACTGTAGTCGGATTTATTCTTATAAAAATGCGGACTTGCACCTGAAATTCAAAAAAATCACTGGGGGTAAACAGTTTTGAAAATAAAAATAAGTAACACTTGGATGTTTCCCAGTGAGAAATCCAAGGCATAATAGAGTATGAGAGAGAGGGGGGGAAATATTCTGGTATATTATGTGGCCAATCTTTTTATACTGTACTTTACTGTAGAGTTTTTTTCCCCCTAATGATCAAACTAATCAGTGGTTCCCTAAAACGTGTAAAAAAATCATATATAATTTATTGTAATTTGAAGTGTTTTAATGGCATATGACAGAAGCCACTATCGCCAGGGAAGGCAACCTTATGATTTGTGTAACCACAGTGGACGCACATACCTTACAGATTTGTGCTTTATCCACAGCCAAACACAACTCTTGTCAGATACTAACACAAAACAGCCAATATGGAAGTTGGATTAGGGATTCAGCCCAAGAGTAGCAAGTGTGAAGTGAATTTGCATCATTAGCAATGTTTGGAGAATCTAAGAACAGTGGTCTTGCCTTCCTGAAAAAATCTGCCTGAAACTTCATAACTATGCAGTATGGAGCTGGATATGTGCCTGCTGATTATACCTGCCATAAACGGATGAGTTTGCATATGAACTTTTATTGTGGTTTTCCTGGCTGGTGCTGGATGGGCTGATTCCCTTGTTCTGTTTGGCAAAGGGCTTGGTTTACAAGCTTACATTCTTGTTTTCATTGCTTACTTGCTCTAAAACCCCTGTTGCACATCCGTTCCTTTGCATGTGGAATTAATTAATGTATGTAAAGCATTATTGAGATGAAAAGGGTGAAATATTACAAATTATTACCGTTACGTAGCAGTTCTGGTTGGGAGGAAAAGGGGCAGGGAGCACTGGAAGATGTGTAGGCGAGTGCTGTCTTGCTATTCTCATGCCTGTGATATCACCCTTCAGTTTCTGCTTCACTGAAAGACAGTGGCAAACGAGGCAGAATGGAGCTGCCACAGCAGCAGCACAGCATACTCCTCACAAGGGTGAATCCATTTTTCTTTCCTCCTATGGCTTGTTAAAGAAAGCATCCCTGCTTGTTTATAGCTGATAACCCAAAACTCACCAGACATCCTGCAGGTTTTAGAGGCTGATGCCTTGAAAAGGCAAAGTGGAATTGTATGTTACAGTGCAGATGGTAGATGAGCAAACACTTGTGCTGAATGTGGAGATCCCCGAGAGATCTAGTCTGAAGCTCGTTTTAGTTGATCTTTAGGTAATTAAAACCCCCCACAACAATTCAAGACAAGTTGCCTTGCTTAGAATTTGCTATTATAGCTGGTCATGTTACAGTCAGACCTTGTTTACGATAGCAAAGGATTTTTAGAATTTTTTTGGATTAGTCAGGGATCTCGTAATTTGAAAAGCACAGGGCTCCATTCCGGTCCTATTTAAGTCGGTGGGAGTGTTGGAACAGCACTCACATGGAACTGGATTGGGTCCATTGTTATTGATAGGTAAAGCTACCTCTGATCATGAGAGGCTTTGAGCACCTACAATTCTCATAAAGTTTAGAGGAAGTTACAGGCATGGGGCCCCACTCAGGCTTATGCCTCTTTCACAGTATGAACATTAGAGCTGTCAGCCTTATGTCTTTTGTATCTATGTCCCTTCTCTCTGTCCCCTGATGTGAAGTTAAATGGCTGTCCTGTAATAGGCCGTTAGTTTGTGTTGGTACAGTGACCTTGTTATGCACTGCTCCATGGTTACCCTGGAGCTGTGAATCACAGAGTGTAAATATCAAATGTCAGTGTCTCTGTTTTTTCTCTTGGTTGGTTTCTTTGCAGGTGTTCAGAACGGACTTGATCACTGCCATGAAGCTACCCGACTCCTACCAACTGAACCCTGAGGAGTACTATGTGCTGGCAGACCCCTGGAGGCAGGAGTGGGAAAAGGGAGTTCAGGTGCCAGTTAGCCCGGGGACCATCCCCGAACCAGTAGCCAGGTATAGTTTGGAGAAGTATAAACAAATATGTATATCCTTGGGCCATCAGTTATACATCTGGATGCCTAGGCTCTAAAATAATATGTAAACATCTAGTTAGAAATGGCCTGATTTTCAGAGGTTGTGAACAAATCCTTTGCCTCCTGTTGAAATCACTGGACATTGCGGGTGTTCAGCATTATTGAAAATCTTGCCACTTCTTTTCAGGTAACTGAATATAAATATAGAAGCCAAATTTAAATTACAGACCTTGGAGAAAACTGCTGGTTTTAATTTTGGTTTTATGAAGTTTTCTAATCTTTTTCTGTTTACTTATTAATTAAATTAGCTTGCTGTATAATACTAGGTTAAAAAAACTCTCAGTGTTAAAAAAACAACCTGATGGCTCATTTGGAGCCATCAGGTTGTGCACATAGATAAGCTACATAAATGTGAGCGCTCACATTTGTTACTGTAATTACCATAATCTTCCCTCTCCTTGTTGCACTTGCATGTTGTGTCATGTTTCAAATGAGACTGCATGCTCTTTGGGGCAGGGACCTTGGGGCAAACATATTTATTATGTAAGGTAACTTCATTGTACTCAGTTATGATGATTCATTAATGCATGTAAAGGTTGTTGTTGTTGTTTGTATTGTGGCAGTGGCCCCAGGCTCCAGTCATGGAATGGGAGCCATTGAGCTAGGCTTGGTATACACTCGCAACAAAAAGATGATTTTTACCCAGAAGAGTTCAATAGCTTAACTGGCTGAATTCTGTGAGAAGATAAAAGAGTGGGGAAAAGCAATAACCTTAAATATCATTGTTTTTTTAAGAATACATTCTGAACCCAAACTCAATATTGCAGAATTTTTGGTCATGGACTATGTATATATACACATTTATTTAGTAGTCAGAGTTGATAAATGTGCCTTCTGGAGTAGCAAGCTATGCAAACCTGTTTATCATTAGCCTATTGCAATAACCTACATTGGAATGTGCGTTAGCAGTCTGTTTGTCATGCCTTGGATGTGTTGTGAGGCATGAGGCTATAGGCCAAGTGTCTGTAACCATGTAAAAAATGCATCTGTAGCTTACCAATGAAGGGCTTATTGGAGTTAGAGCCTGGCTGCTTAATGTAAAAAAAAACCATTCTTTTAAACAATTTTGAGAGGGTTTATGTAATGTGTCCTTCCTCTGTGAAAAATAGTTGATAGTAAAAGAATAGGTGAACTTACCCTGTTAGATATTTATATGAATAACAAGAATATCCTCAGTTACTTTAGAAAGGATAACATTTTTATATGGGTCATAAACCCTTATGTTTCAGGACATGAACTAACCACTACCTGCCTGAGTGAGGAAGAAACTTCCCCCCTGGGTAGGTTAGTGCATAATTGTCTATGGCATAATTGTCTATTGGCATGACAATGTCCATGTTGTTAGAAAATAGTAGGGAAAATGGTTCTTCTGCTAGTTTAAGTAAATTAGTTAAATTATTGTTTTTTATAACTATTTTATGTTAAGGTGCTGATCTCCTGTCTCTTTGGGTCGTTTCTTACTCTTCCTACTTCCCAGGAGCCCTCCCAGCTTCCCCTTCAGTAGCAAGTTGTAGCTCAGTTACTTTCTGTTATAATAGCATGGATAGCTCCCTCTTTAGTTTTTATAATAGGAAGTGAGACTTGGCAGTTGCCCGGAGCTCAGGAGTTGCTGCTTAAAGCACGGCTGTGCTTCTAGGAGAAAGGGGAGATGGGGCAGTTAAAAATTCCACTGTTTCACTGTGCCCCTCTACCCATCTTTCCCTTTCTGTGGGGATGGGGATGTGGACTGTGGAAGTATCTTTTTTTCTTTTCCTGCTGCCCTTCACCTGTGTAGTAGACAGACTAGGGTTGGTTGGGGTTGGAGGAAGGGAGCAAAATGGTCATTATTGCTTACTAATCCATCCCATAGTTAAAACCAAAATGCTGTAATGATCTTGTGCATAATTTTAGGAAGAGGGAAGCATGACTGCAAAGTGAACTAATGACATTCACTGGCAGTTGATGTAGAATAGGAGGAAATGCACTACATTTCACAGAGAAATGATTCTTGTTGTTATGGTGCCCAGAAGTGAGCGAGGTGCTTTGTAGGAGAAAACAAAGAGACAGAGTCGCTGCCTTGATGCAACCAGTTAGGGTAACAAACAGTAGGGACGGGGTGGGACGAGGAAGGACCAGGATTACAGCAATATGTCCATGTGGTGACTCACTGCTAACATGCTCATACTGGTGATTCAGTTACATGGTTTTGTGTTTCAAGGAATTATTATTCTACTACTTTACATCATGAAGATTAAAAAAATTGACTTTTGCCTGTCCTATGAAAATTGGCACTATTTTGGGCAGAATGAGCAGGATGCTGCCTAGATAGCTGTAATTTCCCTACAATAGGGGATTTAGTGTGTAGAAGATTTGGAGAGCAGTGATGAGGCTAAAACAGTTCCCCAGTGAGATGTAGTCTATAAGATTGCAGTACAGTATTATTCAGTATAGTACAGCCAGGACTGGCTCAAGATATCAGGGGTCATTCATATAACGACTGACACCTACCCTGCTGAAGAGTCCAAGATTCATTATATGACTTTTCCCCCCCATCTGCTTCAGATTCCTATGACGTACCAGAACTGGTTTGGTACTGTGATGGAGAATGGACTAGATAAATGTGTCCAGAACTGGATGTGTACAGATATAGGGATAGTGGATCGAGGGTTCTTGTTGAACAGGAGAGAACATGCACCATGTGCCAGCTAGGCACAGTAGAGTGAAGGACATGCTACTTGCCTCAGGGAGAGCTCTCATGAAGTAGCTCATTCTCCACACCATGAGGCACTGGGGCATGGCGGCAGTAACCCTCACACTAGCACTGGTGAGGTTGCCGTGATCTGAGGACTGAGCTGGAGGTTGGGCACATTGCCTGAACTTAATCCTGATACAGTTTTATTTTCTGTAGCATCTTTCATACAAACTGAATCTCAGAATGCTTAGAGATAAATAATAAAGGAGAGACTGTGGAACCTCCTTTGTGACAATCCAGAGAACATTGATGTGGATGGGGCATATGGAACCTGCTACCTGAAGGCAAGGTATTAGCAGTGCAACCGCTCCATAGCTGCTACTCCAGCCTGTGGGCTGGAATACATTTCTGCCCCTGTGCACTGCATATGCATTCTTTCTTAGTTACTGGATCTATATAGTCACAGAAATCCAGGCAACTAAAGTGTAGAACAAGTTACACTGTTTTATGTGTTTTGCTCTGTCTCAGAGTCCTTACAATTAACTTTTAACAACTGTGTTTATACACAATTTAAACATAGTTGCAACCAAAGTGTACGTTAATTAAGTCTGGCTTGCCACTACGGTGACCCCCACCAAACCATATTAGGATATGGTACAGCTGCAGCTGAATTTAAAAAGCATGGATGGATTCTGTTCTAAAGTCTGGCTCAGTCCAGTTTTAGTGGTTTTGCAGGGGAATGCAAATCCCTGAGAGCCTGGACTTAGATCTGAGCAGGTAAGTGATGGAGGAACTGATAATAATGACAAGTCATAAAATTGTTTATAATTTCCTTGTGAAAATAGGATGACACAGAAATGAAAATTACAGCTATCTATACAAATTACTGTAAAAGCAATAGAATTAATAGAGAATGTTAGTTGGTGTTTGGAATTTTTAAACAATCCCATATAATTTAATTGAGAATTGTATCCCTATTGTAGCGTTCAGTAAATTGGTGTATATCTATTATTATTAATGCCCATGCACATAGTACCTATCATCATGTTAACCGAGTTTGGCCTATATGGCTTTAAAGTGTGTCAGTCAGTAACAATTCAGTTTAAAAGTAGCAAATACCATGTCCTCTTGCAGGAGGTGATTTGTAATCTCTCTTCTCTTAAATCCATCTATAAATCTTTTAATGAACTGGAATTTTAAAATTGTGAATTTTTTATGTAGCATTGCAGGTCACTTTAAAAGATATCTGAATGACTCCTTCTCTGTTTGATGTACCCATCCTTACTTCCTGCAGCTGTGTGGGACTTTGATGCTACACGATTGCTGGGACTTTTTAGTTGCATAGAATAAGGAAGTGCAATTTAACCCCCAGGCACTAATCACACAACAGGATTAAGCATTTCCCAGTCTGTGCTAGGAGATTTACAACCTGGTATAAGTAACATCTGTATTTACTATTTCTTTAGGGTTGTGTCTGAGACAAAAGCAGTCACATTTACAAGACCCAGGAAGTACATCCTTTCTTCAGGTTCTGAGCCTCCTGAGCTGGGATACGTTGATATTCGAACCTTGGCGGACAGTGTGTGTCGTTATGACCTCAATGATGTGGATGCAGCATGGTTAGAACTGGCCAATGAAGAATTTAAAGAGATGGGTGAGAGAAGCCTCTGTTCTTTTTAACCCTGTAAAATTATGCATGTTGCTGAAGTAGGCTGGCAGTTCTGTGGACGGTTTGTGGGTAAGAAAACTGGAAAGGAAGAGAGAGGGTGTAAATCATGTAAATTAGGCTGTAGTTTATTTGTGATCTTATTTTTAAAAACCACTAGCCTTTAAACTGTTATCCCCAAAAGCCCTCAATGAAGGGTGGCATTGCTACTGTGGGCTAGATCTGTGGAGAATATCAGACCTATGCATTGTTCCATTAATGTCAGTAGAGTTGCAGTTGCTTACACCAGATCTGAATTTGGCCCCTTCCCACCCACCCACAAGAATTCCCTCAAAGAACCTTTTTTGCCGTTGTTCCTTGGAGATATCAAAGTAGACAGTTTAAGTCATCTGACTATCTGTCCATCCATCCTTTTTTGCTTGCTTGCTTTTCCATGCATCCCTGTCCTAAAACGGAATGAGAAAACTCTCAATCCCTCTATAGCTAGTTAT
This sequence comes from Sternotherus odoratus, assembly GCA_032164245.1. Taxonomy (NCBI): domain Eukaryota; kingdom Metazoa; phylum Chordata; order Testudines; family Kinosternidae; genus Sternotherus; species Sternotherus odoratus. The sequence continues at coordinate 37,294,400 of JAVMKO010000004.1, forward strand.
TTTTTCTGTTTGGACAAAGGCAGTGTAGTAGACAGAAGTGTTTGGGAGGTTTAAAAACAAAAGCCAGATTGTTTGGGAAGTGAGACAGCAAAGAATTGGCTCAGTGATTACTTTTGAAAATGTCCCAAATTCTATTATTGTGTCCATGGTTTTCAAACAGGAAAAGGGATATGTCTTGGTGGGGCTGAGGGTTCCCCCCCCCCCCAAAAAAAAAGGTTGCGTTTGGGGGAAGGGAAGAGAGCAAGACCACTTCATGTGTGCTTCAAATATGGGCGCACACCATGGATGCTTACACAGGATGTAAGTCAATGCCAAATTTTGACCGTAATGTGTAGATATGTGAGAATATATTGTGCCAGGTAGAAGGGTTTTGGATATTTTGGTGAGCACAGATAATACTGTTGAGTTTTACTCTGTGGCAATTCCCTCATTTAGATTATGGTTACCGTTTTATGGGTTTACCTGGACACCGTCCATTGACTAAACCGTTACAGGACCTGGCAAGCCAGGGTCAGCTGGTTATAAACTTGAAAAAAAAAATTATCCCGAAGAAAACCCAACAGAACAAACAAAACCACCAACTCTGACCTGGTCTCATGTTCAGGCTTTTTACCCAAATCTCAGGTCAGGCCTATTTACATACACAAGGTGGATTTACATGGTGTCAGTCTTATGGTACGGCTACACTACTTGCCGGAGTTCAGATCAGAGCAAAGTAAAAGTTCCCACTTGTGGGAGACCATATCAGGTGATAGGAGAAAATAATTTCCTATGTTGGGAGAACTAGGTCTTTAGAAGCCTGGTGTCCCATTATTCCCAGTTTCTCCTGATTTTCTTAAAAATTCTGGGACAGATTCAGCTCTTGGTTATACCATTGTACCTTTAGGGCAGCTTATTTATGCTGGTGAAATTCAGGTTGGTCTCCTGTGAGCTACAGCAATATAGTCTAGGGCAGTGATGGCGAACCCGTGGCACGCGTGCCGCTGCCGGCACGCCGAGCCGTCTCTGTGGGCACGCCGTCAAAACCCCGGAGCAGAGGGGCGGGGTCAGTAAGAGGCGGGCGGGTGGTGGAGGAGGAAGTGAAAGGACGGCCGGAGCCCGGGAAGGAGAGCGGAGGCGGGGCCGAGGCAGGAGGCGAGGCAAGGCAAGAAGGAGAGCGGAGGCGGGGCCGAGGCGCGAGGCAGGAGGCGGGGCCGAGGCAGGAGGCGAGGCGAGGCGCGGCGCGAGGCAGGAGGCGCCGCGCGGCGCGAGGCGCGAGGCGAGGCGAGGCAAGGCAAGGGGGGGGAGGCGAGGCAAGGCAAGGGGGGGAGGCAAGGGGAGGGAAGGCAAGGCAAGGCAAGGGGGGGGAGGCGAGGCAAGGCAAGGGGGGGAGGCGAGGCAAGGGGAGGGAAGGCAAGGCAAGGCAAGGGGGGGGAGGCGAGGCAAGGCAAGGGGGGGAGGCAAGGCAAGGGGAGGGAAGGCAAGGCAAGGCAAGGGGGGGGAGGCAAGGCAAGGTGAGGGAAGGCAAGGCAAGGGGGGGGAGGCAAGGGGAGGGAAGGCAAGGCAAGGCAAGGGGGGGAGGCAAGGGGAGGCAAGGCAAGGCAAGGGGGGGAGGCAAGGCAAGGCGGGGGGGGAGGCAAGGCAAGGCAAGGGGGGGGAGGCAAGGCAAGGCAAGGGGGGAGGCAAGGCAAGGGGGGGAGGCAAGGCAAGGCAAGGGGGGGAGCTAAGGGGGGGGAGGCAAGGCAAGGCAAGGCGAGGGGAGGCAAGGCGAGGGGAGGGGAGGCAAGGCGAGGGGAGGGGAGGCAAGGCAAGGGGAGGGAAGGCAAGGCAAGGGGGGGGGGAGGCAAGGCAAGGCAAGGGGGGGGAGGCAAGGGGAGGCAAGGCCGGGGGGGGGGGGCGAGCCGCGCTGCTGAGGCCGGGGGGGTGAGCCGCGCTGCTGAGGCGGGGGGGGGGGGGGGGGTGAGCCGCGCTGCTGAGGCCGGGGGGGGGGGGGTGTCCCGAGTCGAGCGGGGGTGTTGGCACTTTGAAAAAAAACACGTCGTTTTGGTTTGCAGTTTGGGCACTTGGGCTCAAAAAGGTTTGCCATCACTGGTCTAGGGATAGCCATGATTAGACAGGTTTTACTATGATCCTAAACATTCTCTTAGAGTAGATTTTTGTGACTGATATGCCAGTGCACAGAAGCTTGTTCACTATAATCCTTTACACATGTAGTTATTCTGCAAAAGGTGGGAAAGAAATTCCTTCTTGGCCCCAGCAGGCAGTGCATGCAAGGCCTGAAACATGACATTTGAGTTATTCTTTTACAAATTTTGCATAGGAAAAGATATTATTCATGGTCACTAAAATGAGTAATTACTTATTAATCTCCAGCTGTAGCATTTGACTGATCTCCTGTGGCTGTGAATTCCAGAGGCTGACCATGATGTACTCTGCAGTGCTCTTTTTAATATTTAAAATGTGTATTATTTTTCCAGAAGACCAGATATAAAAATATAAAACTTTTTAATAAAAACTTTATCATTTCTAAATATGAATTAAATTACAGTGAAGTCCAATTGCGAGGCAAATAGTGTGGCAAATTCCAGATAACTGAATCTATAAGGTGATAAGAGGCCACTGCAATGGGACTTAGTGCTGTTGTAAACTCCTTTCAAACTACCTACTTTTTGTACTAACTCATCAGTTTCCAATCCATCACCACCCCCTTTCCAGATTAGCACTTCTCTGCCATTATGGACATATTCTGCTCTCTCTTCCACTGTGGAAGTGTTATGGGAGGGCAGAATTTTGTATGCTCTGCATCTGTGGGGACGAAAGGGTGAGAGCTGGGCTGGAGCAAAGCAGAGTATTCACTGCTCTGCAGATTCTCCAGATCATTTCCCCATGAAATGGGGATATATTTAGTTTGGCAGACCCTGTAGAATGTTTCTTCTCCAACTCTGTGATTTGGGGGTGTAAGAGGGGGTTTCCCTGTCCCTATGCTCCGAGTACAGAGATCAGGGCTCTTATATGCTAGACTAACTAGTTCTTTTCCCCCCACACCCCCACTTTGCTAGTTGGGGTTCTTGGGGTTACCAATTGCTGCCACCATTCGGGTATACTTCCAAAACCTTGGGGGGCCCCCGAATGTGCCCACCCTAACTTTGTCTTCCTCCCTGGAAGCTAAGTTAGACACCTGGAGGCTTTTTCCTCCCCCCCTGCACTCCTCTCGTTGAAGAGACAGGCACCTGAAGGCTGCTTCCCCCTCCCCCGTCTAACCTGACGGTAAGGAGAGACAGTCTCCACAATCTGAGTAAATATCCAAGCCTGGATCGGGGTACTCAGACTCCCCAAAACCCTAACCCTGTCTCCCTCCCTGGGAGCCAGAGCCAGACACCTGGGGGCTGCTTTCCTCCCCCCCCTGCACCCTGTCTCTCTCTACCTGAGAGCCAGACCTTCAGAGGCTGCTCCCTTCTACTGAGAGGCAGCCTCCCCTCTCCAGCTATACACTTAGCTGCCCTGGTCCCTATTTCCTTCCCCTTCTCCCTTCCCAGACTGGAAGCAGAAAAACCCCTAAAGGAAATAAACCAGACTGTTTTATAACTAGAAGATTTAATAAAGAAAAGGGGATGAAACAAAAATACAATACACTTTACAATTTGGGGTTCTCTAGCTCCCTTCTGAAACGGAAAGACACACCCCAAAAAGCACAAGCTTAATAGGAAAACCAAATGGTTATACTCACATCAGCTAAGTAGAAGTCTAAGAAAAGAAAAGCTGAGTTATCTCTATAGCCAGAGATAAACTCCCCCCCCCCGCCCCTTGCCTCCTGCTTCGAGGCCAGCCAAGATGGAAGTGACTCTTAACTCCTCCTTTCCTCATGGGCTGGAGGCTCCTCCCTCCCTCCTGGCAGGGAAACTCTCACGTCACTTGTTTCAGATAACCTAGCCCCCACCCAGGCAAGGCACCCTCCACACTTATGACAGGGGGAGCTAGGGATTCCTTCTCCATCTTCCTATGGAATTCCTCAGATCCCACGTGAATTAGTTGCCCTGAGAGCTAAGCAAGGATTTGCCCTTATAATACACATCAAAAGTTTTCTATCTTCAGTATGTCGTAGTAAACAATAATTATTGGGAGCAGGATTAAAACCACAGGATCTTTATTTTTCAAAGCCTGTGCCCTTTTGCAAACTTCCATAAGAATCTCAGTTTGGAAGTGCTGGAGATAAACTGGCCTTGGTGAAGGAGAAAGTGTGCTTTGGAGTAGTACTGCTTTTTCAGACATACAGGTGATTGTGTGAAAGGGGTTGTATAGGGCTTGCTGCGACACCAATTCTGAGGCTTTACTGGTTCTCGTAGGGCTATTAAAAGTTGAGAAATGGGATACTTTGTCAGGTAGTTGTATCCAGATAGAAAGCTGGACTTCATTTGGTAGCTTTCTTGCTGAGTTTATTGCAGGTATTTTCAGGTCTGTAATGAACAGTTAACATTATTTAGGTGATGGTCACTGTGTGGTGTCTGGGTGTAATGTTCAGACACAAGCACTGTGATTAAAATGGAGAAGTCCCACATTTAGATATTGTATCAAGTATAATTGGGATCCCCATATTTTTGAATAATTATTTATTTCTTGGTACTATAATAGATCCTGGCCAATGAAGATTCTAACATATCAAAATGTACCTGATAGATTTTGCATTGGACTGTATTATCATCACTTTGATGGACAGTTTGTTGCTCAGTTGTGGAGTGCTTTGATCTTAGAATCACTCTCAAAAGAGTCACCATTTCCTAAAATGATTGAGGTCTCACAGGTGAAACAAGCAACCATAGATAGTGCTGTCTGAGAAGGAAAGAGTGTGAGATCAACAGTGACAACCCAAAGAAGTGGGACTTGCTAGTGAAAAGTTTGAGGATATCAAATACTGATTGAAATGAGTAAATGTCCATTACAGATCTACGGCTTTTGACATTTTTGCCATAACTACTCTATACTTCTCCTCTAGTGTTTGCCATGGTAACCCTATAGCCACAAATAAATCCCCTACACTGGAGGTTGTGCCATTTGCCACTTATGGCTCAACGAGGGAGAAAAAGCTCAGCCTTTGATACATAGGCGAAAGGAGGTGGGATTCCAGATGTTACCATTTTAAAAACAATCCATTGTGTTGGATTAATTTCCCAGGAATGTCTGAACTGGATGCGTACACGATGGAGAGAGTCATGGAGGAATTTGAACAGCGATGCTATGACAGTATGAACCATGCTATTGAGACGGAAGAAGGGCTTGGGATCGAGTATGATGAGGATGTTGTCTGCGACGTTTGCCAGTCCCCAGATGGGGAGGATGGCAATGAAATGGTGTTCTGTGACAAATGTAATATTTGTGTACACCAGGTATGGCATCCAGACGTGGAGGTGGGAGTGGCCTTTTGGGAAGCTTATGTGCTGAGGCTAGAGGCAGGCGATGGGTGGTTACAGAAACATCTCAGAACTATTACTGTTAAAGACAGATTTAAAGATAACAGGCCAGATTCCTCTCTAGTGTAACTCATTGATTTTAACTGAGTTACACCAGTTGTGAAATTCGCCCACAGGACAAACTCACGAGTGATGTATATGTAGGTTATACATTAGTAAATGTGTACATTTACTATATTATATGCTGAGGGCAGAAGGTGGAGTGTAGCAGGAAAAGCAACCAATTGGAGGATGTAAGAAGATACAAGATTAAAATGGGAGTGGTGGTGCTTTATCTAACAGCATCTTGTACTGTCTTGCTGGTTGCTTTTGTTGCTATAATCATGCCCTTTTTGCTACTAAGTTTGTACATGACATTAGTTTACACTGACATTACCATCTGCATTCCCAATTAATTTGGCCTGGTTGGTTTTGTTCTACAGATAGGTCTGTACTTTTTTGGTTTGATTCCTCACTTTCCACACACAAACATTGTGATGCACTGAAGTCCCCTTTTTTGGCACTATATTTGCAGTACCAGTACATTTGATTGAAGAGGAAGTGTTTAAAAATGATGACCTCCATCCAACTAGTAGGAAACCCGGAGGATTTATATAGTAGTTTAAACTTAATTTATGCATCAGGCTTCTTGTTAATGGTTGGTTTTGTTCCATGTTGGGGGAACTCTGAATGAGGCAGACCAGGGATTTGAACCTGTACCTCCCACATGTTAGAGTGCCCAAACAACTAGATTATTTACTTTGTCAGTAAGCAGTGGGGCAGCTGTGATGTTTGATAAGCAAGGAACATTTATTTTTTCTTGCTCCTCGGGCTACAGTTACGTAAATGTATTTGCACGTATGGTGGGGAAATGTATCTTTGAGCATGGCACTGTGGAAAAGTGTATCTTGTAAAGTGTTCTAAGAGTTTAAAATTGGCATATTGATAAATCTGTAGCCATTCTGTCTGGAACTGTGATCACATCAAATTTTACGAGCTAGAAAGGGTCAGAACTGGCAATAGTTTGGTTGTAGGTCTCCATAGTCACTCCAGTCTATTATAGGACATGATGTTAATCATTCAGTAGGTGTCACTTTACCCTATGAGTAAGTATTGAACTATGCCATGGGGGCATCTTTCATGTCATTTCATTTTTCAGGTGAGATGCAAAACCAATGTCCTATCACTTGTGATCTTTAAAGATCTCATAGGACTTTATAGCTCCAATGACCTGGCTAACATCCAGCTCAGATATCTGACCACTCACACAACTATCTACAATTCCCTTTCTGTTTAATTTGGCTACTATATTCTTCACTTCCTGTGCTAAATTGTTGTGTAGTGTTGTTTTGCACTGTTAAACAGCTGGAGTTACTTTTCCCATCACTGAAAGGGCGCTATCTGTGTATAATGTATATATGGAGTTGCTACATTTGTAAAAGCATCCTTCCCATCCTTCAGAACAAAACTGGCTACATAAGTGTAAGCTAATATTATTATATAGCATGCAGTCCCATAAAGAGCTTTGAAGTTCGCAAAAGGCTAAATGTAAATCAGTTAATACTAACATGCTGTTGTTGTTTCCTTTTCTTCCCCTCCTTTATAAACACGAGTACAGGCATGTTACGGAATTCTAAAGGTGCCAGAAGGCAGTTGGCTATGCCGGACATGTGCGCTTGGTGTTCAGCCAAAGTGTTTATTGTGTCCCAAGAAAGGTGGAGCTATGAAGCCAACTCGTAGTGGGACGAAGTGGGTCCATGTGAGCTGTGCTCTGTGGATTCCAGAGGTAGGTGTTGATCCAGCTGATGTACCTATATTCAGATTCAGAGCAATCCTGGCAAAGGACAAATCTACTCATAACAACATAGAATCTGATGTCTGTTGCTATAATGAATGTAACTTCCATGCAGCATTTGTTGTTAGGGAGTAAAAAAAAGAAAAGATAAAAACAGGGAAACATTCATTTTCAATTAAACATAGAGGACATAGAGTCTGACAGGATAATACACGATCTCTAAGAAAAAGGTAATTACATTAGCTCAGTGAACTACAATACAAATGGCTCATAGGTCTAAAAAAAGGACAACTGCTGGGAAGGCTAATTTAGCGAGAGTACAAAGTAAGCAATTTTTATTTGTAGCTGGAAACTTAGAACCTGGGTAAGCGAGTATTTGGATTAACAATAGTAATTCTTGAGAGTTCTGGCATTCAAAATATTCATCCTTTAAAATCACTTAAATTGATCGGGTTTGTGTCAGAGCTGTTTCATTTTTATTGGGAAAGAAGTGGTTTTTAAACTGGGTTTTTCTCTCTTTGTAAACGGAAAAACCTGGAACATATTAATTTGGCATGTTTCCAAGCAGTGAAACAGATTCCTAATGAAAAGTTGAACTTTTATTTTTGCTTGGGATGGGACCTACAAAGGGATTTAAGCATTGGAATGATTTTATGTGCCTAGAAACTCCTGGAACAACGCTGTGATCCACAAAGCCTGACCGCAGGTGCCTAGTCTCCCTGTACAATGAATGGGGATCCACAGAAGCCACCATACTAGGTGGGGAGACACCTAAGCTAGCCAGTGGGAGATACTGATCATAGGAGTTTATGATAAGCATGCTTACCAGAATGCCTATCTTCCCCAGTTTGTGGATCACTCTGTGGCTTTGGTGCAAGATAGACATCCAGACTCCTAGAGCAAGGCAGCACGGCGCATGTTGAGAGGTAGAAATACAGGTGCCTAGGGAACTCTTACCCTGAAAAACTTGGGTGCTGAGTGAGTTTAGGTGCTGATGGTTCAGTAGCAGTTCTATGGATTGCAGTGGAGCCAAAACTAGGACTTAGGTGCCCAAGTTGGGGATTCAGGCACCTAAATACTTTCTTGGTTCCTACCCCTTCTGCTTACCTTTCACTGTATATTTTTCACTCTGATGCTTAGGTGAGTATTGGCAGCCCAGAAAAGATGGAGCCCATAACCAAGGTCTCTCACATTCCCAGCAGTAGATGGGCATTAGTGTGCAGCCTTTGCAATGAGAAGATTGGGGCATCCATACAGGTAATAAACCAACATGAATGTGTTTGTTATAGATGTAAATGTGAATTCAATAAAACCTCCCTGATTCTCTTTCCAGTTTGCACAGAAAAATGTTGGTCTCTTCCCCAAATCTTAGCAGAGTTTTAATAGCAGGTAATGTTGGGAGGTTATAGTGTAGGGATTCCCAACTTTTACAAAATATATTTTGGTGTGTTTATCAGAACAAATATAAATAATGAAACCTGAACAATCATACAGGCATGTTGCGTTTTATGTGAGGGTTCGGTTCCGCGGTTTTCACGTAAAGCGAAAACCGCGTATAGCCAAACCCCATTGACTTCATTGGTGGGTCAAATCACCCACTCTAAAGAGTTTTTTATATTTTTAGTCCCGTCCCCCCCTTTTTTTTGGTCAACTACGTAAAGTGGAAATTGCCCAAGTTAAATGTGCGTAAAACCCAATATGCCTGTACTCCCAATTCCCCTTGAAAATCTTCCCTCTGATGAGCAGCTTATTTTCAGAGATGGTGAACAATTGCAGCTAACACTGAAGGCAATTGGAATGAGAATGCTCAGCGCACTTCATAATAAGGCTGTGAATCAGGTGACTAAATATGGATTTAGGCACCTAATTTTAGATATCGCCCACTTTTAAACATATTGGCCTATGGATCTACTAGGGATTAAAGTGAATTGCTAATGTCTGCTGTTGTGGTAAGGAAGGAGTTATACTACCATAGTCTTTTTGATTTAATAAATAATCAGGTATTCTCATAAGTTGATCTTTTTAGTTCAGTTATGAGAATCTTGGACATTGAGCTCCAGAGTATGTAGGAAAGGAACAGTTTGCATGCTTAGAATTGGCTACAAAATGCAAGTGAGTCATGAGCCACAAGCAGAGGAAATACAAGGCCCTTCTTCAGATGGTGATGAAAAGCCACAAATCTGGCAGATTTAGGTGGTGGCTGGCTTTGCAGATATTATGTATTCTCTCTAGAATCAAAGCTTCTGTCCCTGATTTTCCCATTGCCTTGCACCTTACAGAATCATTTACACATCTGTAAGGTAGCTGTCAAACACTAACATTTTGATGTTTATTCTCACTTCGCATAGGTGTAAATGACTGCAAGGTGCAAGGCAATGGGAGAATCAGGCCCAGCGTGTTCAAGGAAATAACTATCTCCATGTACAGTAAAGAATTAATCTTTGGCTATGTATCCAGCACTAAAGCAAGAACACCAATATCCTGCTTCCTATCACCACGTCACATTCTTGGCAAAATTCCAATATGGGTCATATACTTCCTAATTAGTTTCTCTCTAAAATTTCAATGGGTTGTGGATTCTTCACTTATTGTAAAATGTTCTGTGGTGTTGCAGTATGGTGTTAAACAGGATTGATCTGCCCCAGAGTAATCTGCATTTCAGAAGTGCGTGAAAAGGTTCCTTGTGTATAGACTACATCAGCTTGTGAAATGTATAAAGCACTTTGGGACCCTTCAGGATACAAGACAATATATAGATGTTATGGTAAGGGGTGTTAACTCTGAAAGCAGTTTTAGAATATGTAGAGATCTACAGTACATATTGCTCAGATCCAAACCTTAGTTCTATTGGTATCACTGTGAGAAGGAGCACAGGTGTGTTTGAATGCATTTTAGAGCATGTGGTATCCTGCTTTTGTGCGGGGAAAGTAAGCCTAGCCCTAGATGACCTAATTGTATGCAGAGTTGTGCTGTCTAATTTTAAAAAAAAAATGTAGTAAAGCACTTTGAAGATGAAAAGTAAAGCTCCGAGTTTTGAGTTCACATCACCGGATTATGCCACTCTCTCACTTGTTCCTCTATCGCTGAGCTATTGCTGGTGTATGCTGTGAAAAGTTGAAAAAATAGTAGGTTAGCAGACATTCCAGTGCAATCTTTGTCTGTTTGTCAGACTTGTTTGCTGTTCCCACTTCAATTAAGGAATGAAATACAGTAAACCCTCGATTTTGCAGACCTTGATTTAATGGACAAAATTTCCGGTCCATATTTCATATGTGAAAATTAACACGCTGTTAATTTTAAAATGTTTTTAACCAAGATTTGCTTATAATTAAATTAACAGGTTATTTTTTGTTATTAATTCACTGTTACAGTAGACTCCCGATTATCCGGGCGCGGGTTAACAAGGCTGAGGATTAACCGGGATGACTAAACCAGTCGGTAGGGGAAGCCCCAAAGCGGAGGCAGGCTCAGCCTTAGCGGCACTGCCGCTGCTTTGGGGCTTCTCCCACTGGCCCCTTACGAGCTGGGGTCTCAGCCTGCTTCCAGCCTGGGTGTAGGAAACCTAGGCTGGCAGCGGGCTGAGACCCCGGCTGGCAGGAGCCTGGGGGGAAAGCCCAAAGCGGCAGCAGGGTGAGTGCTGAGCCCGCCCCGGCTTTGGGCTCTCTCCCCAGGCTCCTGCCACCTGCCCCACTCAGCTCCCGCTGACAGCCTGGGTTTCCTACACCCAGGCTAGCAGGGGAGCTGACTGGGGCAGGTGGTGGGACCACCACCATCCCCCCCCACCCCAGTAGATGCGTGATTATTCGGGATTTTATTAACCGGGATTAAAGTTTTCCCAATCATCCCAGATAATCGAGAGTCTACTGTACAGAAAACTTTTCTGTGAAATTAAACTTTTCATACATACTTAATTTTAATTACACAAACGTGTCTACATAAGTAAAAACAGGTAAACTAACTAATTTGTCAATTTTTTAACATACGAATTCGGAAAACCTACTTTATTATATAACGGACTTTCAGCTTTAACGGACACCCCCTTGCCCGAATTAGTCCGTTATATCGAGGTTTTACTGTAATGCACATACCAAGTAAAGAAAACTAATCTGTCCACTGTATTTTAATAAATAAACCAGGAATGTCCTCTGCCTCTTGGGAAATTTACATAATGGAGAGATCAAACTATTTTGTCTCCCGTTATTTGTTTGGGGTAACTCTGCAGCAGTTTCATACTGAATAAGGATTTTTTTTTGGTGTGTATTTTTTTATATCTTGCTCTGAAAACCTCTGTCTTCTGGAATAACAGAATGGGATCTATATGCTGAGCAGCTGCCACTCTAGGCAGTTACACATTTTAAAAAATCATTGGGAGAAGTATTCTTGGTTCTAGTTTTCTGTGACAGCACCAAAGAGTATTAGGGGGTCTTTGTGATACTAGAAACATGAATGTGAGAGTATTCTCCTGGCCTATAAATACTTAAAATTTGTGCTGTTAAACTTTTAGATAGCAGGAAAAAAACCAGATGTGTGTAATAAGAAAGAAAAGAATCAAGTGAATGAGTGAAGGGAGAGGAGTCAGTTTCTCCAGATATGTTTTATGAGATGTTCACACACATTTAAAAAGCGAGCTGCTTGGTGTGTACATAGGTTTGGGAAGAAAGCAGTTGCTGCAAGATGGGAAAAGCAAGACTGCATTTTCTTCCCAGTTCAGATTTCCTTCAGATGAAACAAGCTTTCCTCTCGACTCAACAAAAATTTAATTTGGATACAAGCAAATTATTGCAAGATCATGATAACATACAACTTGCTGCAAAAAGCACGTCTTTTGTGTTGCTTAATATCCAGCTGTGCTGCTGTTGTCCTGTTTGTCCACAAAGCATTTATTTGGAGGAGGCGAAAGGGCACAGAAGGTTTCACCATTTTTCATATCCCGTCTAAGTATTGATTTTATTAAAGAACATTTATCTGAAACCTCTGCAGTTTAAACTCTGTAGTATAAATTTATCTGACATCTGGCTGCTGAGTCAACCTGAGCAGGAAAACCCAGAGGAGACAGATACTTGGCTTTGTTACAAAGGACTGTATAAATATCCTGCTGCAGTGCATTTCTCTTTAAGGTTAGATCACTTGGGTTAAGTATAGTTTAGTCCTGTCCTAGTTTGTCTGTGACAGTCCTTTCCACTTTTATTTCTCTATGTTGGGGCCAAGTCGCTAAGTCAAGAGGGGATTTTTAAAAAATGTATTTTTCAATTTATGGCTAGTTATAGCTATTAAAACATTGCAAAAGAAAGTTGGTTACAGTAAAAATCAAGAGCTAAAGCAGTTTGGTTCCATGATAGCTGGATTCGGTGGGACATAGGGGAGAGCTTGGGAGATGACAAAAGCAGCAAACTAGTGCCTGACATAGTGAATGTCAGTGATGTAATACATGACATTCTCAATTAATGATAAAAGAAAAAATTCCACCTGGCCCTTGCTTTTTAAGTGGCACTTGTTCATTTGCTCGTTAATTTGCAAATGTGGCCAGTTCCAGGTGCTGTGAGAGATTTTAATTAAAGTATCAGAGTGGCTGGGAGCCACAGGGTATTTTCCTCTCTGGAGTGCTAGCACAGCCAAAGGTGATTGTTTTGCCTGTCATGATATTGCTTTAAGTGACTAGCTCCAGTGACCACGAGAAACCTCCTTTTGTGGAGATGTTCATATTGAATAGTATGATAAGCCTGGGGAGAAGTTAATCGCTCATGTCCGCTAGACCACTACCTTGTTGCTTGAACTGACAGCATTAAATGGCAAACCTAATAGTGAGAAAGTACTCATCTTAGATGCAAAACCTAATACTGTGATGTATTGTACCGCAGTTGCGCTAGGGTAAGCATTGATCTCAAAGGAGTCCTGGCTGTGCAGATATTTTGTGCATAGTGTGACACTTTTTATTTAAAACATGTTTATTTTTAAAAAAAATTCTGCAGTGCTCGGTGAAAAACTGCCGAACAGCTTTTCATGTCACATGTGCATTTGACCGTGGCTTGGAGATGAAGACGATCCTGGCGGAGAACGACGAGGTCAAGTTCAAGTCATACTGCCCCAAACACAGCTCCACCAAGAAGCTGGATGATGAAAACTTCAGTGAAAACACCAGCCAGGAGCATGAGAATGGGACACAGGACAGCTCCCCTTGTGCCCATTTAGAGCCCTTTCACAGCCTTGATCAAAACCAAGAGGAGGCCCACAGAGTCAGCGTCCGCAAGCAGAAGCTCCAGCAGCTGGAGGACGAGTTCTACACATTTGTCAATGTCTTGGAAGTGGCAAAGGCCTTGCGGCTGCCTGAAGAGCTGGTGGAGTTCCTGTACCAGTACTGGAAGCTCAAGAGGAAAGGCAATTTCAACAAGCCCTTGATCACCCCAAAGAAAGACGAAGAGGACAATCTGGCCAAGCGGGAGCAGGATGTTTTGTTCAGGAGACTGCAGCTCTTCACACACCTCCGGCAGGATTTGGAGAGGGTAAACTAATACAAGCTTATGCTTTTAAGGAGAAGGTGCTGTGTTTGGTTAGCTCAGCTCACAATCTAAATCAATGATAATATATTCCCTTAGTTATTGCCACAGGACATGGGCAACCAAATTTTGTTCCAACCCAGTGTTCTGAAAATTGCATTGAAATTGTATAGAACAACACTTTGCAGCTTTCTTCTTTTGAATAGTGTGTGTCAGCCCTGGCAGTTAGTGCCCAGCTTCGGATATGTTAGACTATTATGACCCTTGCGGTCCCTTCTAACCCTAAGATTCTATGTCTTCACTGTAGCTGGGAGTGAGCCTCACAGCACAAGTAGATAGACTCACTAGCTCAGCTTGTGCTAGCATGCTAAAAAATAGCAGTGTGGATGTTGCAGCTTGGGTGACAGCTCAGACTCTCTGGGTCTAAGCTCAGGTGGCTAGCCTGAGTCTCCACTAGTGCCACAACATCCACACTGCTCTTTTTAGCACACTACCTCACAAGTCTATCTACCTGGGCTGGGAGGCTTGCTCCCACCTGCTGTGTAGGTGTATACTTTGTGAACTGCACTTCAGTATTGGTGACATCATGGGCTGTACTGCAGCCACCTCTGCCTAATACGATTTCAGTATCACAAGCAGTTAACTGGTGATACTTTCTCCTAGTGGTACTTGCCATTGATCCAATTTTTCAAACAAATGAAAAACCAATCACAGTCTTTCCTTGTGTCTTTGATGTGGAACTGGCTTGTTTTTACTTTGCTAATATAACAGTCTGAGGTCAGTATTTCACCAGAAATATGTGCATAATTTTTGAGTTAGAGTGTGGCATACCAATGGGCTGGGTTTTGAATGTTAAAGAGGGTAATTGAATGGTATCAGCTTGGTGTTTTATCCTTAGTCCATCTGCCTTAACAAGGATCTGAAATTGAACCGTTGCTCTTAGATTAACTGGTAGAGAGAGAGAGAGAGAGAGTTTTTTTAAGGCCAGCAGGGACCACTATGATTATATAATATGGCCTCCTGTATAACCCAAGCCATACAACCTGACCCAGCAGTTCCTTTATCAGGTCCAAAAAACTTGTGGTTGAACTAGAGCATAAATTTTAGAAAGACATACTGTCTTGATTTAGAGAGTTCAGGTGATGGAATCTACCTCAACCATTCATAAAAGTGTTCCAAGGCTAATATTACTCTTATTAGTAAACATTTCAATTAGAATTTTTCTAGTTTCAATTTCCAGTCAGTGTCCATTATGCATTTTGTAGTATCGGAAAACTTCTATCTCCATAGGCACTTAAAGGTTTTCAAGTCTCTTTGTAATCTTCTCGTTGAAGAGCTAAATAAGCTAAACTCCTTAAGTCTGTGTTCTCCAATTGTCACAAGTTATTCTTGTGTCATATTCTGCACCCTCTCCAATTTTATAACATTCTTTTAAAAGTCTGGACACATTATTCCAGCAATAGTCACACAAGTAATAGCGCCTGTCTCCTACAACTTGACATTCCTGTTTATACATTCAAAGGTTACATTAGCCCTTTTAACCACCGCTTGGAGTGGTAGGTAGTTCGTGTTCAGTTGATTATCTTCTAGTGTTCAGTTGATTATCTTCTAGTCTGACTCCTAAGTCCTTTTCAGAATTTTCACTTTTCAGGATATGGTCTCTCATACTATACATGACCTATGTTCACTGTTCCTAGATGTGGGACCTTGCTTGTTTACACCCAGCTTACCAAACAACCTAGTTCTGCATAGGTAACTTGTAATCATCATTATTTACAACTCTGCAAGTCTCTATCATCTGCAAATGGAGCTCAATACAGGAGTAACTGGATGAAATTCTGTGGCCTGTGTTATACAGGAGGGCAAACTAGATAATCTAATAATGACCCCTTCTGGTCTTAAAAACTATTAACATGATCATTGATAAAGTATGATTAGTACTGGCCTGAGAACCTATCCTTGTAGAACCCTACTAGAAACAACTATTCCCCATTAACACTGATGTTTTGAGATCAGTTAGCCAGCTTTTAATTTATTTAACATGCCATATTGAGTTTGTACATTATTAACCTTTTAGACAGTATGTCATGCTGTAGTGAGTCAAAAGTCTCAGAGAAATTCATATATACTTCATCCACTAAATTTATAATCTCAGAGAAGTTTAGAGTTCATCAGAAAGATAACTCAGCTGTGATGATGGGGTATATAGCTACAAGTGTTGGGAGCAGCTTGTGTGGGATAGGAAAATAACCAGCCCCTCTTAGGCTCAGGTTGTGTGGGTTTGCCTCACATCTCCCTGCTTCTGCTGACTGCAACCATCTTTTTTTGCTGTGTGCACTGGGGAGTATGGGCCTCGTTTTTCAGCCCACACAGAGCAGCAGGTGGCAGTGGACAGCAGGCAGAGGGCATGCAACTGCTACCATGCCAAACTCATGACAGGAAGAGGAAAGCCAATCCCCCGGTGTGGTGACAATGGCACAGACTCAGGTTTGGGGTCATGGGGATTTGGGTCTAGGTGCCTAAAAATTAGGCAAGAACCTAAGGGTGAGTTTCTCTATTGTGATATTTTTGTGCAACTGGCCCAGTCAGCAACACAATCAGAAAAATATTTATTTTAGAAAACATTCTTCAAATGTGTCTCTGTGTGGATCCCACTGTAGGCACTCATGCATGCGTGATCAAATTTTCTTTTGACTAGCAGTGTGTCGATGCAGTGCGTGCTACCTCATACTCTCTCAGCCTCCCTCAGATCTTACTGTCCATGGCAGCAAGATCAAACGTAGCAAGCTAGTACTTAGCTCAGACTAAACTTCTGCAAAACCTTCTGCAAATCATCAGAAACACGTCTGATCTTTGGTTTTGACCAACATGAACTGATCACCAACTGTCTGGACTGAACTTCTCTGGTCAGACCCCTTTGTCCAGGGTTTCTCTAACGGCAGACTCTATTCTTTGATAGACTATCCCCCCTGAAGGATAGATACAGTAAGCATGCTTTCTGTCTGGAGAAATCACACAATTCAAGCACATGACAATATGTTTATCCCCTTCTCTGTGAGGATTCAAAAGTCACAAGTTGGAAGGCTGAAACTTCACCTCCTGCAACAGTCTATGGAAAATCTCATCAAACTCAGGGGAAAAAAGCTCCAGAATCTAAATAATGGAGAAGCCAGCATCATCTGCTACCCCATTGAATAGACAAGCAATGTCTAACACCACTGTGGAGAACAGTGCCAAGGAAAAACCTGGTACTGACATTGGCACCAAAACTGAGCTGTTTTAATATGGAAACTGGTTCTTCTACCATCTCAGAAGTTAAGCACTGAAAGGGAATGTTCTGAGCACTCAGGCAGAAGCTCAAGAAGAAGCTTAGTGTCCTCCGATAAGAACAAACACAGCAAACCCTTCAGAGAAAGTCTTTCAAGTCCTCCCAGCATCAAGGGATGAAGAGAAAGAACAGACTGTGATGCAAAGGATTCTGCCAGCACTAACATTGACCCTGAACTTGAGGGGATGAAGCTGAGGCAGAACCAGACATATACCAGCACCAATACAGACTCTGAAACTGAAAGCACCTTACACACTGGTGCTGCCCTTACAGGAAGTCTATTCCTCTTCACCATCACATACATTCTCCCTGTCATGAAGCAGGGAACCTTCTCTTCTAAGGTCTGCAGTTGGTACTGTTGAGAGACCTGTGGGCTAATCCTACAGGCCTCAGCTCGTCAAGACTCTCACTCAAAGATTTCCTTTTGAACTACTGTCTGAGTGCTCAATATGCCACCTTACTATCCATCAGTCCTGTGGCCATTACATCAGCACAGAGAGCAAGTGCCAAGCTCTGGTGCTTGGGCTGTCTCATACTTCCTTCCAAGGGGACAAAGTGGTGATGAAACCACCCCTCAATTTCATCCCTTCGGTGGTCTTGGAATTCTGCCTGAATTAATCCAACACCTTACCAATTGTCTTCTCAAAACTGCACTCAGCAGAAAAGCAATGAGATGTCTCCAAAGCCTTGCTCTGTTAGCTGAACAAGACAAAGCCTTTTAGATTGTCTCCCCATCTCATTATGGCAATATCTGGCGCAAGCCATCTTATCACAGAGACTCACTAAGTGGATCACACAGTGCATTTCCACCTGCTGTCAGATTGCTGGTTAGTATTTCCCTTCGAAAGTCTGTTCCAATCTCAGATCTGCTAGGCAGCTATGTAGAGTGATTTAGCATCTTGTAAAACATTTTTTTTACATTTGCCAAGCTCAGGAGAACAGTACTACATTCTCTGACTGCAGCTGAAGTTTCTAACTCACACCATACTTGGGAGGCTACTGCTTGCCAGTTATCTATTGTAGGTTCCACACGGACTACAACGGCTCAAAGAACAAGTTATTTACAACAGCTCAAAAACTCACAATTAATATAGTCACTGTGGATCCTACACTCTTTCCTCTATCCTCCCTTTTCTGAGTCTCCTGCTACCACAGGCTTTTAATTGAGGGAAATGAGGAAGTCATGGGCAACCCCATTCTATGTTCTTGCATGGACAAAGACATATGGAAACACAGAGCGCATGCACAGCCCTGATGAACACTGCTAGTAGGGCGAAAAAAATCCACTCTCACATGCATGAAGTATATGTGCTTTTATAGTGGGATCTACACTGATTATAACATCTTGAAGACTCAGTTACTGTAGGATAAGTAACTCTTACAGAGCCTAGTGAACAATTTAGAATGGGGTTTCACTTCCAGTTCTTTCAACAGTCATGCTAGGTCTGTAATCCAGTGTCATATATAGGAGCCCTTCTGCATGTATTAATTGACCCAAATGAGACTAAAATGGAAGGTTCGTGAAGGACACTCTCACAAGAGCCCAATTTTTGAGTTAATAAGCTATTAAGCTTATAATTTAAAAGGTGTATGTGTGTGTTTGTATCCAATAGCAGAGAGATGTGGGTATGGTCCTCAAAGATCCCTCATTTCTCCTTTTACTTTCACCTCCAACTTCAAAGACCTCATGTTGTGGCTACCTTCTCTCTATGCAGCCAGGGTTCAATGATTCTCTGAGCATCAAATATGGTAGAGAAGGACACTTAGGAGTGTGATACATTGCCTCTAAATTAGGTTCTGGATTCTGACCAGGCCAGCCTGGTACAGTTTATAGTTTTACTATCATGAAGCTCTGTGACATTATTATTTGCATTTTCTAGGTTCGGAATCTGACCTACATGGTGACCCGAAGGGAGAAGATTAAGAGATCTGTTTGTAAAGTCCAGGAACAGATCTTCAGTCTCTACACAAAACTTATGGATCAAGAAAGAGGTTCAGGTATGTTTCACAGAGTTCACTATCACATCCAAGCAAAGGAACAGAATGGTTTGGCTAAGGTCTACTTACTGTTTTGAAACTCACCCTTCCTTATATAGTGTTTAGTTCACTTTGCACCAGTAAGTTGGAGGAAAAAAACCCTAATGAACCAAGAGCCAGTATATTCTAATTTTTCAGCTACAACACATTAAGGACGGTCACATCAGAAGCCACAGAGATAGATAAGTGAGCCTGAATTAACTAGCCATACCTGTGGGACTGAGTGTCTCAAGGGATTGGAAATGGGAGAAGAGACTTCTGCTTTAGCTCATTGCTTCAAAACCTTCCTAAATTGCTATAACCAATTTTTCCCCACTATTGTGTATTTAGCACCCAGCACAATGGGGCCCAACCTGGTTGTGGCATTGAGGAGCTCCTGCCTTATCAAGATTTAAATAGCAATAATAGCTGTTTGGTGATCTCAGTCCATTTCATAGTGGATGAGTGTCCCCAGAACTGACATGCATCTAGGCACAATCAGAAAGACCTAGCACTGAATGGGGATAAAGAAAGAACTCCCCTTCTTCCTTGAGGTGTTCTTTTCAGGGCATGGTTGAAGCGTATTGGCTTGGTCATGTGCAGAACCTTTATGCTGTTATAGTTCATGCTGAAGTCACACTTCTCTAAAAATGTTTGACCAATTATAACTACAAATAAGATCTAAGATCACTAACTTGGATCTATGTTTTTGTCCCAGGTTGTTTTCTTCGTACTTTTGACAGCACTTTCTGTGGACTCAGCTTCACTTCCCCCCCACTATATTGTAGAGTTAGTATTTTCTCATGTTGTTTATACTAGTCTCAAACAGGGGAAAGAAAACATTTTTAAAAACAGAAGGAAAGTGTGTGGATAAAACCACAAATATTGGCAATATGACCCAGCAGCAGCTGTAGTTATTTTTAAAAATCAATTAAATTTCAGGTTGACAGAAAGTCCCTTTAAAGATGGTATAAAGGAAACGAGTTCTTGGTAAAAATCAGTTCTTAAATGGATTTTCATTGGACTTAATCTTGGTTTTCATTGAATATTGTGGATTACTTTCTGCATTACCAAGTTTAGATTAGGAAAGGACAATTCTAGCTCTACTTATCATGATGTTTTCCGAAGTATTTGTATTCATTCTTCAACAAAAAAAAAGTTGCATAAATAAGAGAAAAATCACATCCCTCTTCATGTGCCTGTCAAATATTTCACTTTCTAACCTTCCTGAATTAAACCCTTCTAAAACATCATCAGAATGAACTCATCTTTTGAACCCCAGCTGAAAGGACTGGGAAGCTATTGTTTTCTATTAAAATCAGTTGAAAATTGAAAAGTCTACATTTCAGCACATTCTGCTTAAAACCAAGCATTGCTGCTGTGATCTGTCAAATGAAAGGCATGTTTCCACTACTTCCAAAAGTGGCTCAGAGATACTCAGTTCAGTTTTTGACTAACAGTTCTTCTGAATGAGTCTGCGAGACAGTGGTTTTAAAATGCATACATTCTGATGGGGCAGCAAACTTGTGTTAAAAAATCATTCCCATCCATTTACTGCTCACTGAAAATAGTTGCTTCTTCAGCAGGAAAATGCTACATTGAAAAGGTTAACTAGATTATCCTTAAGGATTTAATCATTAGTCAGCTGCACAATCAGCTAATATAATCATACATGACAACATCTGTGGTAGTTTGTCCATTTAAGTGATGATGCTTTTTTCCAAAGAGTTTAATCAAGATTGGATGTTTGTCTCAAAGATTTGTTCTGCTGCAAACACAGTACACAGTACTGGACTTGAAGCATTAATACAAAGAAGTCTTAGGGCCTGTTATGCAGGGAATCAGACTAGATCATCACAATGGACCCTTCTGGTCTTAAAATCTGAGATACACATGAGCTATAGTATCCTAGTGCTATGGAAATTGCATCTAAATATAATTAGACCTACTGAAGGCTGATCATGGTCAGATGTTGGAAGTTATGAAAGCCATTAAATGCTGGTCACGCTCCAACACAATTAAAACAAGTTGGAAGCAGGAAAGAAAAATTCAAGGAAATTTAGGAAGTAAAAAGCAGCAGTCGTTATATCAGGAAAGTGATTAGCTTTGGCTGAACTGTGAAGTAATTTCTCTGTGTTGCTTTTAGGTATGCCTTCCTCCTCCTCCTCAGTAGAAAACATGGTGTTATTCAACAGTCCACCTTTGGGTCCCGATGCTCCCAAGATAGAGGATTTGAAGTGGCATTCTGCTTTCTTCAGGAAGCAAATGGGTACTTCTCTGGCACACTCATTGAAAAAATCACACAAGAGAGACCGCGTAAGGAACAGCTCTAGGAGTGACAGCAAATCCCTGCTCAAGCAGCCTAGCCGAAGGGAGAGTGTTACGACTCCAGGTAGCTTTTTAAATTTTGAAAAGGCCTTTGCAGAAGCACGCATTGTATCAGCACAACAGAGAAACGTTATGCCAGACCACAGGAAAAGAAGAGACAATCGTTCCCCATATGAGGTAATCAAGGCAGAACTGAAGGAAAAGCCTTCCAAGCACAGCCACAAGCTACTGACATCCACAGAAGTGTCTCAGAGGCAATCAGAAAACAAAAGGTCTGTGAACCATCCAGGTGGTAGGTCAGCACCTGGCACACGGAGGGATATAGTGCCTAAATGCAATGGCTCCCTCATCAAAATAAACTATAACCGCCCTGCGGTTAAAGTGCCTACTACACCCACAAGCCCAGTGAAAAACTGGGGCGGATTCCGAATTCCAAAGAAGGGGGAGAGACAACACCAGGGAGAGAGCCAGGAGGAGACCTGCTACCACAACTCTAACTATCCATACTTGGGCATAGGCAGAATTTTGCCTAAAGATAGGGCAAAAAGCAAACTAAAGACAGACAGGGAGAATGATGGGTATGCTCCCGATGCTGAAATGACTGACTCAGAAACTGAGGTGACTGAGAAAAAATGCAGACAGCAAAGGCTTAGTCCAAACAGCACTATCAACAGGAGGACGGACATTATTAGGAGAAGTATCCTCGCTTCCTGACTGGACAGTAAGACACATCTTCAGCACCAATAGAGGCACTGCCTACTACCCACTCTGCATTATTTATTGGTGGGAGGAGGAGAGGATGGGGTTTTAGATATGGCTACAGACTGACAAAGAGATAACTAGTTACCCCTGAGCTGTATAAACATGTTTACGTGCACTTAAGACTATGATTTTGCCCCCTGACCCGGAGTCCTTATAATTATTTATGTGTGAAGTTTGAACCTTTTATATTTGAAATTTTCTTGAGGAAATAAGAGGACATCACTATTAAAATGGAATCTTTGGTGGAACACTAAAAGAATTAATTAAAAACACATGGGGAGTAGTGGAAGTTGTATCTGTCTTTCTTTAGCAAAAGAGCACTGACAAGAATTTTTCCCTCTCCCCAAAAGCACAAGCTGCTAAATTAACTAGTGTCGGCTATTTAAAATATGGTTATTTAACCATCCAGCATTACTAAATCCATTACAAATGCTCATTTCCCTTGGACTGTGGCAGGTCTTTAAGCATATTTGCCTGCAGAATGTTTTTGGTGTATTAGAGTTCAGTATACATGGCAGCTCTAAATCTTCCATGACTCCAGACAGTTTATTGTAAATACATCCAATAGGTAGTCAGTTTTAACCACGATTATTGGAGAAAAATGAAGGGGACAGGTTAGAGCTGCAGCTATATATAGTGATATAACAGTAACAATATGAAAAGACCCAGTCTGAGCACAGAGCCATACTCCTAAGCTCTTCAGTTCTGGGGAAGGAATACATTTAGAAGATAGTTTGTCCAGTTCTGAGAAAGGGACAGATTTATGGCCTACTGCATTCTGTAGAACAACCCACAAAGCAGCTTTACCATTATCCAATCACCTGCCCTCTGGGAACACGATGACAATTCAAATGGGTACGACTAACTTGAAGGCACTAGTCAGCAGGATTTCCCAACGCCAACCACTTATGCACTAATGGTATGTACTGGGAAATCCAAGCATCTGACACTAAAGCGTTACTTTAAAAAAAAAAAAAAAAGGACAAAATATATATATATACACACACACACATATTTTTAAATAGAATAAAAAAAGGCAATAAGTTGTGATTAGCTCTTTACATTCAGACCAAGATAAAGCGATTTCATTCTATTCTGGACTAGAATTTATGAGAGGGGGAGGCGCTCAGTCTGATTACATAACTTTTAAAAATATTGACGAATGGCAATAACTAGTGAGTAAGCTATCAGCAATAATGTTAACAGTACATAGAGAGACTATTTTGTTTGTGCACTGAATATAGTGCATATGTTTCATAATGGATGTTATAAGAGCCTGACATTTTTGGAATTCTGCATCAACATAAGGCAGGCATGAAATAAGTTTAAAGAAAGTTTAAACAGCAATGAGTTTGAAATATGGGCAGATGGAAGAATCCCTTTTTCTTTCCCCCAACCTACTTCTATCAGTATTCAATTACATGATGCATTTTAAACATTTAACCCCTTCTCACTGGGGCAGGGAAAGAATAAAGAATACATTAGAACTTTGCTGTTAACTTTACGTCTTCCAGAGAATTCAGTTGACAAAATAGGCTTATTGACATTCCATCTTGCTATGCAAGTTATCAAATAATTAAAAACTTCGAACAAATGTTTCCCTATCATTAGTTCTACTTTTTAAAACTAACTTGAGATGTAACCTTTTGACACTTAATGGAATAATCTTGGGAAGGGGAAGTGTTTGTACTGAAACAATACTTTCTTTAAACCTTGCTACTCCTGAAAAACCAGATTCATCTCATCACTTTGCTGGTCAGATTAATTTGTTGCACATAAAGGAGGAATGGTGCATCTGAGTCATACAGAGATTCACTCCTGACATGACTTAAAATATTAAAGTTCTTGTTTGATTAAAAAGATTTTTTTTGTACTGGTTATGGAAGAAGAGGGAAGTACAGTTGATTTCACTTTTAAATTCAGCAACATTTCTAGATGAGGGCTAAGTTTATTACTGTAAGGAAGTTATGATATAGGGAATTGTTTGTCAAGCCATAGAAGGAAAAATAAATAAATTTGATTCTAAGCAAACATTTAACCTCACATCAGTTTGAAAGAGGTACCTAATTCATTTGCACTATTATGAATGCTAACATTGTGCAGAAATAATGCCTTATCTGTTTTACTCCCCCACACATTTAGGTTTATAAGCTTTCTAATGTTCCACGTTATGCTGAACCAAATAAAAAAAGCGTTTTTCCCAAACCCCTAATTACAAAAAAGCTACAAGGCAAGCTAATTGCAGTATGGCCAGCTGTAAAAGTTAGTTTCATGCCAGGCTTAGTGCTCAGCAACAGAGGAGTCATAAGTATAGCAGTAAAAACCCAAACCCACCCCTTGTATTTTATTGGTATGGAACCATTCATTCTTTTTTTTTTTTTTTTTTTTTTAAAAGCTTTACCTTCCCTTGTGCAGATTGACCAAGCAATCTCTTTGATTATGATTGGTGTATTATGTCAAAATGTAGGCTAGTTAAACTTTTGTAAGTTGCCTGGAATGCCATATGTTAGGTTATAAACGCATACAAATCTAAATGAAGGGTTTATTTGTATCATGTGTGCAAATCTTAATTATTTTAAAATTTGAAAAAAAATTGTCATTACATTTGTAAAATCTTGTACAAAAGATTTTTCACTATGTGCCTAGCTTTGGTGTCCATTCAGCTTAAATTTAAAAAAGGTGCATGAAGAGAAACAGATAGAATCAGAGATAAAAAGTATATGTAGAGATGACTATTTTATATTACTTGGCCCAATCCTGTATTTATTTTTCCCCTTTTCTGAAGTATTTATAAAGATCTAGTTGAAGACAGCTGTATTTTTTGTTAAAATATTTAGTAGAATTGTGCCTTTTTGTCTGTATGTGAATAAATGCTGTACATTTTGCAATAGACTGGCAGTGTTCAATTTTAAAATCTCCACTTCTGTCCATGTTTATATACCACATTCATTACCATGACATCTAAGCAAAGTTAAAATAAACATCTTCCGTATACACCCATGCTTAACTTTAAGCATATAGCTTATCTCATTGCAGTAAGTTCATGTGCTTTAAGTTAAGCACATTTGTGTTTGCAGGATTGGGACCATTGGGTCATGTTGGTACCCAGTCATATGTATAGTTTACCAGTAATGAAATGCTATTACATGTGTCTAGAGTGATAGGACATACTTACTCAGTGCTTGCCATATTTTCTCTCTTGTAGCATTAGTCAAAAGTTTTTGAAACTGGAAGGTGGCTGAGATACATGCCAGGCCAAGATGTATGCTCATTCTTCCCTGTACTGCCTCTGTACTGCCAACAAGTAGTAAAACATTATTTTAATAATTAAAGGTCAGAGTATGACCCCTCCTTTATTCATATTGGTGAACAATTTCTTAAACAAGTAATCTTATTGAAATCAGTGGCTCTACCTGTGATTATTTGTTCTGTAGTGTTAGTAAAGGGCTCACACGCTGGCCTACAGCAAGTTGCTAAGATGGAGTATAAACTTAAAAAAATATTAGATTCTCATCTAAGTCACTTCTCTATCCTTGCACTTTGAACTTTTAAATCATCTTAGTTTGTCTTATGGAACAAGTGACAGGCAAATAGAAATCTTCATAAAAAGTTGGCAGTTTGGTTAAAATAGCCAAAAATCTACAGAATGCAGAAATGTATGCTTTGTTAGAAACAGAAAGAGGCTTAGAAGTATACCTCTGAATGTTACATATCCATGATCTCTTACTGGTACAGTGGCAATTTCACCAAATCATTTATGCAACCCGACAGCATCATACTTACTTTATGTTGAAATGGGCTTCCACATTTCACGTTTTTACAGGTTGTTCATTGCAATCGTAACTGCCCGTCCAAGGGTAAGACATGGCCTTATGATGCCACAACAGTCTATATTAGATAAACAAGTGCAGCAGTTTAAAAGAAAGTACACACACTCCGAGCTGAAGGTGAGGCACCACTTTAACAGAAAAAGTCCGAATGTGCAGGAAACCTGTTATCTCCTAATACATTAAGGCAACATTAAGTTTGAATCATAACAGTGTAAGCTCAGGGACCTCCTCATTCTCTTATAAATGCCAGTCTGAGAGGATGTTTAATATTGTGCAACCTTAAGGTAGAGTGCAACCTTAACTCTACCTGCCTAGGTGGATGCATTGTAAAAAATGGTTTCAATTTGGATAACATTACAGGAATGAAAAATTCACAAAACAGACAGATTGTAGGGATATCACTTTTATTCTGTTGCATTATTTGGGAAATAGTCAGTGGTCACATAATTAAAGGCTGTATTTTAAAATGTATGTTCATACGACAGAGAAAATTGCTCATTCACCTTTACTTTGCATCCCCAACTGTAATGTTTCAAGTACCACCTTAATGTTACAATAATGCTTGTTTGTACTCTAATGAAGATGAAGGCTGCTATATTAGAGACTAGGTCTGCACTTCAAAATACTCATTTGGCTCAGTGTCTGCAAAAAGACGTTAAAAAAGAGTAGGGGGAACTAGCCCTTCATTATTATATACAAAATTATGTTAAAAGCACATTAAAGGTTGCAAGTCAAGCATTCAAAAGTTAAGAAATGCCAGAATTAAGGTTGTGTGTGCAATTTTAGAGCCCCACAAGTCTGAGTCAGCAGAGAGAGGCCAGCCAGGGGTAAAATTGTGATCTGTGAAATTGCCCAGCATCACACAGGAACTCTGTGGCACAGGCAGGCATAGGACTTTAGTTCTCCAGGGCACCTTTCAACATCAAAACCATCTTTTCTGTTCCTGCAATGTGCTGCTCCATTCACTATATACCTAATCTATAGCCAACAGCCTCCTCTAAAACACAACTGTTTAATCCCTACAGCTGGTTGCCTGTGCAACTTCGATTCAGCCCCCTTCTGTAAAGGCATTAAGAATTGGTCTAATTCAGTGCTTCTCAATTATTTTCTGCCATGCCCCCCCTAGGAAGAAGAAAACATTTCGCGCCCCCCCCCCCCCGCACAGACACCCCAGGCTCAGATCGCTGCCCTGCGACCCCTGCCCCTCCTGTCAGGGTGCAGCGGGCGGCAGCGACGGGCCGGCTCCCGCTCCCACCGGCCGCGCCAAGGCCAGCTCCGGCCCGCGGCTCCGCTCCCCTGCCCGGCCCGCCTACCGTCCCTCGCTCCCCTGCCCGGCCCGCCTACCTGGGCCGCCGTCCCTGCCTCGTCCGCCCACTGAATCGCCGTCCCTCGCGCTCCCCGCCCCGCCCGGACACGCCCAGCGCCCCGTGGCACGCCGGGAAACAGAGTCCTGCCACCCGCAATGAACGGGCCCGGCGGGGAGCGCAGGGACTACCATTCCCGGCGTGCCACGCGCCGCGGCCGCCCACCGACTACGAGCCCCCCTTTACGAAACCTCGCGCCCCCCCTGGGGGGCGCGCCCCACTATTTGAGAACCACTGGTCTAATTACACGGTTACATACTACTCCCCCCCCCCGGAAACACTGGTTCATTCAGCGCACAGACTGGACAGCGTTCACTTTATGAGCAGCTATTCAATATTTTATTCTGTTCATTGTTCAACGTGTGGCCCCAGGCCTTATTTACTATTCAAACTCTATTCTGAAGACAGATTACTGATTTCCTCATGGGCCATCCCATGGTACTCATCGTGAACAGTATCTGTTTCACATACACTGATGAATTTATTATTTTCACAGCATCCCTGTGAGATGGAGGTATTATTCCCATTTTGTAAATGGAGAACTATGGCAGAGAAAAATTAAGGTAAAAAATACCCACTAATTTTGGGCATCCAATGTGAGACCTCATTTTTCAGAGTACTTAGTGTTATTATACAGCACTTTATATGTTCCAAGGTGCTCCCATTTACTTCAGTAGCAGCAGTGAGTGCTCAGCACTAATAAAAAAAATTAGGCCTCAGGATCTTAGGTCAGGCATCCAGAAAATGACACACACACAATTAGGGTACTTCTACATAGCAGTTAAACAGCCATGGCTGGGGCTCAGGCTGTGGGGCTGTAAAACTCTGTGTAGACATTTGCGGGATCCCACAGATCGGGGCTTCAGCCCAAGCCTGAACATTTAACTGCAATTTTACAGCCCCCCCAAGTCTGAGTCTATGTACTTTCTGATTGTTCAACAGCCTCCTCTAGAACACAACCATTTAAATCGCTAGAGCAGGTCCATTCTGTATATTTAGAGCACACAGGAGAGAGGCTCCCTGCTCTCAACTCCAGTGTCTGGTTTCACCACAGCCCAGGGCATCCAGAAATGGCAGATGCAGGGAAAATCATACCCAGGGAAGATGGACTCTCAGAAAATTGAACTGTTTTAGCAAGTCTCTACTGAGCATGTACGGACTGAGTTTTTTTCAGGCTTATGCCGTTGGTCAAATATGGACAGATTTTTAAGTGGAAGGCAGATGGCACATGCCTGACACAAAGACTATCCTCTACTAAATTTCAACTTCCTGCATAGGGGTGCTAGAGCTTCTCAAAGACAACAAATACTGACAATTTTAGTATCAGCAAAATGTACCCTGCCCCAGCCTTGTTTTTGGAAATGGCTGAATTGTTTTGGCTGAAATTTTCCAAAAGGTTTAGCAGGGTTATAAAGCAACTGAAAACAGGGTCTTGTACAGGTTGCTTGACAGTTCCCTTTATAAGGCAGCACAGCCTATAATTATGATGTCAATATATGTGTTGACAATTTCCTTCAATAATAAAAGATTTGCAATCAACATGCCATTTTGAACTGAAAGTTGGGAATGCTTGCAGTTTGAACAGCAGTATCAACCCAGACCTTTTTGGTTTGTATTAGTTGCCTCTATTCTTTTATAGCTTCATACCTCAACTGCATATTTCCTAAATGTAAGCTATTTTACAAGTTCCAATATATCACAAATACACAATCTCAGGCAAAATGTGCACAGAAGGGGCAATTGTACCTCTCTGATTCATGATGTACAGCCTGTAGACTGAGTGTTAGAAATCATCCCTTCTTGACCCACGGCAGCCTCTGCACTGATGAGAAATGGCTCAAGCAAGTAGTGTTCAGTCATTTCCTGGCTTGGATTTATTGGTCATCATCTGTGGAAATTGTAAACATTTCAATAAGCCATCTTTAATTTACTAGAACCAGAGAGTGCTTGTTCCTGATTAACTAAATTATTCCTTTGATTTTAGGACATTCTTTCAATTATACTCCCATCTACAGCTGATTGTGCCAATAAAATGAGAGTGATACGAGAAAACAGGCAGCTTTTCTCTTGTATAAAGATGGGCTTTTAGGAATTCAATATATG
The DNA here is from genome assembly GCA_032164245.1 of Sternotherus odoratus. Lineage (NCBI taxonomy): Eukaryota > Metazoa > Chordata > Testudines > Kinosternidae > Sternotherus > Sternotherus odoratus. Next base: position 37,323,843 of record JAVMKO010000004.1, read on the forward strand.
AATTGCAGTGCTGTGATGTGACAAGGCAGACGTATTAAAAATTAAAAAGAGCAGATACTGCAAAATGAGCATATGTAGTAAAAACTACCTCTATGTGAGAAGATCAGTTGAGGTACTCAGGCTCCCTGTTTTAAATGCAAGACGGACAGCAAGTGAGGTGCTCTCAGTGAGGGGTCACAGATTTTTCAAATGCACTTTCTGTTTTGGCTTAGTGTCTAGATTTTTAGTGATCTTTATGGCATGCTGCAAGCCTTGTCTATTATTTTGGAACAAAGATTAATTGGAGTTATGTGGTGGCTAACAGGGTATAAGAAGAAACAGGAAAGTGGATCCATGCTTACTTGGAAACCAACTCTGAGTAATAGGTTTACAGAGCCAAACCTCCCTCCCTTGGCAGGGTATTCTATTATAAATTGGGCTCGACACTGGGATATATCAAACTGAGGAAGTGATTGTTTAAAAGTATGCTCTGCAGTAGGAAACAGCAATAGTTCTTTCATAATTACAGTTTTTTTTCTTAGACTATTAAATGAGGAGAATTATCCTTGGCTATGGAAACAGTCTTAACTGACAGACTCTTCATGGGCAGGAGAGGCCCCTACCTGCCAGTGACGGACAATCTGGTTCTGCCCCAAAAGATGCAAGCAGGCTGAAGAACCACTGTAAAAATGTATGCATATTAAAAATGTCCTTTATATTGTAAATATGTTGCAAGGGATGAGGAAATATAAAGTATTATGAAACCTTCAAATACACACAAGAAATTAAAATCACTTACTTCAGACGATGGATTTTCAAGGTCAGATGAATTTTCAAATGTTATATATGCTTAAAGAGAAAACAGTTAAGAGTCTAATATACTAATTTTCCTTCAAAAGCCCTTTTTAGAATAATTGCATAGAATTTGCCATCCTCAAAGCAAAAATGACAAATGTAATCTCAGGAGAGTCTTTGAACCCTTATTCTGTGGAATTAAAATGAGTATTTTGATTAAAAGAGTCAAAGGGTTGCACATATGCTATATATCTAGTCTGTTGTATAGTGTTCTGCTAGGAATAACAGTTGCCACAGGTTCCCATATATGGGGTAAAGGAGCTGATCACAGAGGTAACGTAGTAACTGTGAAGTAGCAATTAGAGTAAGAGTACAACTGGGAAGAGCCTGGATGTACCAGCGACCAGATTAATATCTACATTTTACTATTTTCAATAGGTCTAACAGAGGAAACAAACTGAAAAAATCCCACAAATACTGTACTGAAAAACAGTGAAAGACAGGGCAGCCATGTGCAAAACTTCTGTACACACCCACTATTTGAAACTCAGAATACAACTAGTTTCTCAGTTTCATTTGCCGAAGAGGATGCAGCCCATTCCTTCCCATGCACACAATCTGTTTAGAAAGTACATAGTTTATTACATTGCACTTGTACAGTAAGAAAATGTCATACAAAATGTAATTTAACAAATCATTTGTACATATAGAATAAAGTTGTTTACAATTGCCAGCACATAGGTATATATTCTTTAATGCTACTTTGTCATGATTTCCATTAAATCAAAAAACCCATACTATGTACAGTATGCTTGTAACTTTACATTGATGAATGTGGGCTTTATTCGACATTTGAGATCATATTATTTTGCAGACTCTCATTTCTGTATTTATTGTGAAGGAGCCACAATCCATCTTTTTTTTCCCCCTTGCGCAAATAGAATGGAAAATATTTATGCAAATTACACAAGTCTAGCTATGCGCTATAGGCTTTAATGCTCCAATACTGTGTTCCTCAGATAGATTTTCCAATTCTTAAGAGGTGTGAATGAACAAAGTATATTTTTTAAATATTTTCTAGATCCACCATGGAGGCAGCTTTTTTCCTCTGCACAGTAATCACACGGAGCTGCAATTAAAAACAAACAGTCAATAGTTTCACTATTCCACGGAAATCTCAATAAGCAAAATGCAATAGAGGAGATGGAATAAACATAAATAATTGAGATTTTGAATACTTGAAAGAATTCTCAATATATGCCCATGGTTGTGACCCTATTTCACATACAAAAGAGTTTTGAATGACAGATGATTGGGTAATAGAGGATGTGTTGTACTGGAATAAAATGCATGAAACGTAGAATTCAAATTATTTTAAAATAATGCAACATCTACCTACAGCACTGCATTTCAGCAGTGATTTTTCAGTGTTGCACCCCTTTTTTATGGGTATTAAGACTATTAAGTAAAAACTAATCACTGGCTATTTAATAGAAATATTACATTTTATAGATAGTGTCTTTTATCCTAAAACTGCTACACATGCTACTTTATATACATACTGTACCACTGAAATACAAACCTTTGCGGTAGAGGGCAACAGCTAAGGGAACAAGTGGCATATAGCAAATTGCACAACAGTAGACAGATGAAATTGGGTCACAGTTACTCAGGCAAACTCCTACTCTTAAGAAAAGGTATGTGGGATCTTTAATGTTGAAAGGTAGACAGGACAGATTAAATATTTGCAACATTTGTATGCAGGACATAATTTGCAGTGGGACGATTTGAGTTTCAAGTTTTATTTCTTCCTGATACTCACTGCAAAGGTGAAACAAAACTATGTATTTTTCATGTTCATTTCTGCTTATTATCCTGTCAGACTGCAGTTCTCCTAATATTCTTGGACCTAACAAAGCTATTTTCCTTCCACTGTTGCCCACTAATAAGCACTAAAGTACTCCAGAGGGTTGCACTCCAGACAATTTTAGAGGGAGTAACATTCAAGACTACTGAAGTGTAGTAAATGGTTCAATTTGGGAGCACGATGCGAATGAGAAGGGATGGTATAAATGTTCCATGTGCAGGATCGTTTTCCTGCTGTTTACAGCTATGTAATTTTTGCCTTGTGATTCTGAAGTAGTTAATGTTGTTACTGGAAGGGCTGTGTGTGCATGGAAGGCATTCTGGCACTAGATCAACATCAAACTCTTCTGAGCTGTAAAACTGCACTCCTGACTTAGTAATTTATGTCCAAAATGCATCATGACTGCTTCTTGGAGCAGCTTGTCCTGGAACCAACAAGGGAAGGGGAGAGGCAATTCTTGAATTAGTCCTAAGTGGAGCACAGAATCTAGTCGAAAAGGTGAATATAGCTAAAACTTCAGTAATAGCGACCATAATGTAATTGAAGTTAACATCCTTGTGGGAGGAAAATGCCAAAGAAACCCACCACAGTAGTGTTTAACTTCAAAAAGGGGATTACACAACAAAGGGGATACTAGTTAAACAGAAATTAAAAGGAACAGTCACAAGGGTAAAATGACTGAAAACTTTATGGTGACTTTTTAAGATCACCATAATAGCAGCTCGAACGAAATGCATACTCCAAATTAAAATAAATAAACAAACAAATAAAAATCCACTGTGGCCAAACAGCAGAATAAAAGATGGAGTTAAAGTCAAATTCTAGTGAGTAAAATAGAAAGAAGCATGAAACTCTAGCAAGTCAAGTGTATAAATATTACAGGGCAGGCAAAGAAAGAATCTGAAAAACATCTAGGAAAAGACACAAAAACTAACAGCCAATTTTTTTAGAAGTACATGCTTCTTGCCTTGCCAAGCAATCAGTGGGGCCACTGGACAACTGAGATGCTAAAGAAGCAGTCAAGGAAGACAAGGCTGTTGAGGAAAAACTTAATGAATTCTTTACATAAAACTTCATTGCAGAGAATATAGGGGAGATACTTGTGAACCATTCTTTTTAGGTAAGTGACAAATCTGAGGCATCAACCCAGACTGAGGTATCTGTCAGTAGAGGTGGTTTTGGAACAAACTAATAAATTAAACAGTAATATGTCACCAGGACCAGATGATATTCAGCCAAGAGTTCTAAAGCAGCGGGTCTCAAACTTACCTTTACCGCGACCCCTTTTTTCTTGATCAGCCCGGCGGCGCGACCCCTTGTGTGTCTGCCGAAAAGCTGCCGAATGAATTACTTCCACATTCGGCAGCTATTTTCGGCAGACATGCCGAGCGCTCCCGAAATAGCTCTGCATGTCCGTCGAAAAGCCGCCGAATGCGGAAGTAATTAATAATTCATTCGGCGGCTTTTAAGCGGTGCCGGGAGCTAGCGATACCCCCTGGGAGCGCTCGGTGACCCCCAAAGGGGTCGCGACCCCCAGTTTGAGAAGCCCTGTTCTAAAGGAACTCAAATATGAACTAGCAAAACTACTATGGTATGTATCCTATTACTTAAATCAACCTCTCAGCCAGATGACTAGAGGATAGCTAATAGCTAAAATAACATTTTAAAAAAATCAAAGTTCCAGAGGTGATCCTGGCAATTAGAGGCTGCTAAGCCTAACCTCAGTAACAGGCAAATGGGTTGAAACAATGCCAAAAAACCCCAAATGATCAGACAGAGATAAATATGTTGGGCAAGAGTCAACAAGGATTTTGTAAGAGGAAATCATGCCTCACCAGTCTAATCAAGGAAAGCATGCCTTACAACTCTTTGAGGGGATCAACGAACATGTGGACAAGTATAAGACAATTGTTATAGAATACTTGGGCTTTCAGAAAGCCTTTGACAAGGTCTCTCGCCAAAGGCTCTTAAGCAAAGTAAGCAGTTATAGGATAAGAGGGAAGGTCCTCTCACCTATCAGTAAATGGCTAAAAGACACAAAAGAAAGCGATCAGTTTTCACAATGGAGAAAAGTAAATAACAGGGTCCCCCAAAGATTTTTACTGGGACCTGTATTGTTCAACATATTCATAAATGAGCTGGTAAAAAGTGAACAGTGAGGTGGAAAAATTCAGATACAAAATTACTCAAGATAGTTAAGTGCAAGGCTTATTGTGAAGAGTTACAAAGAAATCTCACAAAACTGGATAACTTGGCAACAAAACGGCAGATGAAATCCAGTGTTGATAAATGGGAAGTAATGTATATTGAAAACATAATCCCAACTATATGTGCAAAATGATAGGGTCTAACTAGCTGTTACTACTCAAGACAGATCTTGGAGTCATTGTGGATAGTTCTCTATAAACATCTACTCAATGTGCAATGGCAGTCAAAAGAAGTGAACAGAACGTTAGGAACCATTAGGAAAGGGATAACTAAGACTGAAAGTATTATGCCACTATATAAATCCATGAAAAAAGAATGAGTAGTACTTGTGGCACCTTGGAGACTCACAAATTTATTTGGGCATAAGCTTCCGTGGCCTAAAACTCACTTCATCAGATGTATAGAGTGGAACAAACAGTCGGAAGAGATAGATATATACACATATATATCTATATATCTTTATAAGTGATACAGGAGGGCCAGGGAGCAGTGGTAGAGGAGAAATATGTAAGCTCAAGGCTGATTACGGCGTGGTTCCCTTTAGACTAGGGAAGGTGGCTGCGGTTAATTGGAGCACCTGCAGCAGTTAATTAAGGCCCTGTTAGGAACCCAATAAAACCAGCTGCATCAGGCAGACAGAGGAAGAGGAGGAAGAAGAGAGGACTGGAGCTTGGAGGTATGCTATGAGACTTGGAAGATCAGAGAAGCGAAGGAAGGGGGACCTTGCCCCAGTAAGGGAGACTCCCTTCTCCAGCATCTAAGGACTGAAGGTATCCCACCCAAGGGGAAAGAACCCACAGGGGTTGAGAGAGGCTAGAGTGAGGAGCAAACTCAGACCCCTCCCCTGCTTCCCTCCTTTTACCACCTTCCTGGGCCACTAGCAGGGCCATCAGCGCCCCGAAAGCAGGGACAAGGGGTGGTATCTTAGCTCCCTGCCAAGAAAAGTGCAGAATGCACCATACTAACATCTGCCATCTTGTCACAACACACACACACACACACACACACACACACCATGAAAAAATGGGGGTTGCCATACCAACTCTAGGATGCAAATTAATTACGGTGAGCTATTATCAGCAGGAGAAAAAAAACTTTTTGTAGTGATAATCAGGATGGCCCATTTCAAACAGATGACAAGAAGATGGGAGTAACAATAGGGGAAAATTAACACGGGGAAACAGATTTCAGTGTGATGACCCAGCCACCCCCAGTCTTTATTTAAGCATAATTGAATAGTAACCAGTTCAGCAGTTTCTCAGTACACCCATACCTTAAATACTATATGCGTGCAGTTCTGGTTGCCCCATCTCAAAAAAGATAAATTAGAATGGGGAAAAGCACAGAGAAGAAGGGAAAAAAGAAAGAGATTAGGGGGTATTGAACAGCTTCCATATGACGAGAAATTAAAATGCTTGGGCCTGTTCATCTTGGAAAACAGATGACTAACAGTGGGGGAAGATATGATAGAAGTCTAAAATAATCATGATCAGTATGAATAAAGTAAATAAGGAAGTGTTATTTATCCCTTCACAAAACACAAGAACTGGGGGAGGAGGGGCAGGGTCACCCAATGAAATTAACAGGCAGTAGGTTTGAAACAAAAAAAAAAATATTTCTTCACAAAACGCATAAGTCAACATGTTGAACTTGTTGCCAGGGATGTTGTAAAGGCCAAAAGTATAATTGGGTTTAAAAAATAATGAGATGAGTTCATAGAGGATAGGTCCATCAATGGCTATTAGCCAAGATGGTCAGGGACATTACCTCATGCCCTGGGTGTCCCTTAACCTCCAACTGACAAAAGCTGGGACTGGATGATGGGATGGATTACTCAATAATTGCCCTGTTCTGTACATTCACACAGAGGCATCTGCCAGTAGTCACTGTCAGAGAAAGGATACTGGACTTCACGGACCATCGGTTTGTCCCAGTGTGGCTGTTCTTATGTTTTCACCCCAAAATTATTAACTGTGTATGGGAGAATCACTCCCCTCCCTACACAGCAACGCAATCTTCCCCTCCTTTGACATTCCAACTTGTCTCTTTTTCCGGTATGAGGCTAAGACAGCAGTCATCTAGTTGGGCCCTAGAAATTCCTGACCCACAACTATGTCAGTCTTAAACTAGCTTTGTCTGCCTAAAAAAGGCCTAGACAGAGTTCTCTAGCTATGAAATGAAGACATCTTTGTCTTCTGAATCAGAAGGAGATTCTACAGGTGCCAGTCTGTGGGAGCTAGCACAACATTTACATTTTATTACTATGAAGTCATCATTTCTAATGAATACAGCCTACTGGCTGGATCAGCTGTTCTGTGTAATCAGTGGTGATAGGTATTTAAACTTTATTTCCTCATTCTGATCTTGATTCAGTTTTGCACAGACTTAATAAATGGGCTCCTTCCTTTGTTACAAAAGATTACTAAAAACTCACATGCTTTCATTAATATGATGAGAACCACATAAAACAGGGTTCACATCTAAATGTATTTCCACAAACAATGTATGTGAAAGCACTGGATTTTCAGTGATGTGCCCAAGTGAAGTATTCGACTTATTCATAATGGTCAGAAGCTTGGAGTGTGGTTAAATATATTCTAGTTCTGAAATGACACATTTTGCAAAGTTCGAACTTTATATTTGTTTGTATCAGCTACTTTACTATGTATAATAAACTATTCTCTCTCCCTAGGGAGATTCCAAAATAACATTTTTTCTTGTAACTTCAAAGACCTCTTGTTATGCAGCTGTAATAAGGTTATTTTCAGATTAGTTTTGTACCTGTTGAGATGCAGTAGCTGCCCTCTGTTCTGCCTGTGTTAGTCGCCTTTGAAGTCTGTTGACTTTTTCTTGATGTTCCAGCATTAATTTTTCATTCTGTATAAGCGAAAGCTCTGATTACAACTCTAAGTTTCATATATATTGCAATGAGAAAACTGAGAAAAAGGAGTTTGGTCAATGCCAAATATTAGAACTATTTACCATCTACAAGACAGGAAATTATATACACTTGTGATGCTTAATTTCCAGTTCACAATCATCATATAAAAGCACAAATCCTGTTTCACATTTTTGATTGTAAAAGTTTTCTCTACAAAGACTTCAAGTTACATTAATGTCAATATTTTAGTTTAGACATCTGATAAAAGTTGGCATTTTTAGAATATTGGAAAATTTCTTACCTGAAAATTTCCTTTCTGCTCACAGTATCTTTCACAATTCTGATATCTATGGGCTATTCCCCTCCATCTGCAGTTTCCAGAGGAGGTTCAAAGCTGCAGCACAGCCTATGCTAGCCACACACTCTTCTGCTTTGTGCCAAAGGATTCATTCCAAAGCTGCAAAAAAACCTCTCAGACAATGCTTACTAACAATAAATTCAGTGTCAACTAATTAATTATGTACAGTAGGCCACTGTAGTAACTATCTAAATAAAATGCTGACCCTAGACTATGAAGGTAACCAGGATGAGTAGAATTGTGGTAGACTCTGCTAGCAGAAAGGAAATTACGGTACAAGAAATTTCCCATTCTTCAACCTAGCGTCTCTCTCAATTCTGATACACATTGGAAGTAGCAAGCAGTGAACTGGAGTAGGGAGGGTGAGAAAAGTGAACATAAGAAATAGGAAAGATCCTCTTTCTGAACTGCTCAAATAGCCAGATTATGTCTGGACCATTGCCTGCAGCACCTTCCTGCCAAAGGAGGCCTCTGTTGAGACAGAAAGTCCACTTTAGTGTTTGATAGAGGTATTAGCTAATGATCATGTAACTGCTCTGCAGATCTCTACAGTGGAAGTGCACACTCTTTTGTCCCATAAGGTTGCCATGCATCTTGTAGAAGATGCCTTGATTCCTTCTGGAAGAGGTGTACTGGATGGCTTATATGCCTCAGTGATGCATACTCTAAGACAGTAAGGGATAGTTTGGATACTCTAAACCAGTGATCCCCAACCCCCGGTCCGCGGACCGGTACCGGTCCGTGGAGTAATTGGTAACGGGCCGCGGCCGCCTTCCCCTCCGCATCGGTCGCCTTCCCTTCCTGGGCGCCTGGATGCATTCACTTCCGCATTCCCTTTCGGAATCCTCTACCGCATGGTCTTAACTTCCGTTTCCGGCGGCTTTTTGGCGGACACACAAGGCTACGCCGCGGCGAATTTCGAAATATACTGGTTTTTAGGAAGATTAGTTCTATTCGCCGGCTTTTCGGCGGACATACAAGGGTCCGCCGCGCAGAGAGAAAAATTAAAACGACCACCCGGGCTGTAAGCAGTGACCGGTCCGCGTTGACCGGTCCGCGGCGGTAAAAAGGTTGGGGTCCACTGCTCTAAACCCTTTGGGATTAAAGGAACTGAATAGGAAGCCTGATCTCCTTGTGGATTGTACACACGATATAAGTATTCACTGCTCGTCTGACATCTAAGGTGTGCCACTGCTTCTCAGTCAAGTACTATGGCCATGGAGAGAATGAAAGAAGTCACCAGCTGAAAGAGATGGGTGGGTCAGGGCTTTCAACACCAGTGGTAGGTTCCACTGATGGAAGACCGTTCTGACAGCCCCGAGCAATCTGGATAACCATTGTTGCAGCTTCCAACAAGACTTGATATTTTTCCGCCTAGACCCAGATAGTCTTCAACGGACAGTCTGCTATTGAAAGAGAAAAATTAACAACACTTGACCTATCTTCCAAAATGATTGAGGTCTCTGCTGTCATCCAGGACCGTTTCAACACTGAAAATCTACTCATGTGGACCAAGTTCAGTACCTGTTGCAAATTAACAGGGTCCTTGGCAGAACCTTTAGTTATCAGATCAGTGAAACAGTATGAACCGACCAGAGAGAGAGTTCTGTCACCCTTTTTGCATTATTGTTGGTTCACCTTTCCTAGGAGAGAGAAGGGTGGGAATACATATAGCAGGCCTTGAGGCCATGTGTGAGACAGAACATTGGGCCTGAGTTTTGCTTCCTGGGTGAAGAGTTCTGGCTATTTTGAATTCTTGCAACAGTTAAAACAGGTTGACTGATGGGAGACCAAATGTCTGTGAGATCAGAGTGAAGACTTTCTGGTTCAGGCATCACCCTGAGTAGCAGACTGTCTCTCCGTTGATCCAGTCTGCCTTTAAGTTCTGTTCTCCTTTTGTATGTATTGCCTTTAGGGAAGTGCGAGTCATGTCTGCATGTATCACTGTCTCCATTGCTTATGTATAAAGAACTATGCTCCTTGTTCCCCTTTATTGTTTATGTATGCCGTTGTGGTTGTCTGGCTAGACCAGGACTTGGTTGCTCTCTAGGGAGGTCTGGAATCTCAATAAAGCTAACTAGTTAGTCTTTAAGGTGCCACAGGACTAGCTAACTAGTTAGTCTTTAAGGTGCCACAGGACTCTGTTACCTCTGCTATTCCAGACTAACATGGCTACCTCTCTGTTTCTCAATAAAGCTAGTTTGTCAGCTGTGAGGTCCAAGAGCTTGAAGATGCGATTCCTTTTCTCGGGCTCCAGATACCCGACATTTTTCTTAGTCCCAGAAGTGTTCCTGATATCTTCAGACTGGCATCTGTTGTGAGAACCTGCAGGGCTGGAAGGCATATTGAAAGACCCTTGACGATGTTCTGTGAGACCATCTATCATTTTAGGGAATCCAACATCTAATTGGGAATCATTACCCTGGTCTTACATTCACGCCAAAGAATGGTCCCATACCCTCAGAAAAAAAGGCCCGGAGACAACGTGACCTTGCCCATGTGGAGACCCATATGAATGAGCCCTGAGTGCCAAGTAGCTAGAGATACTGAGCTATGGTTGGCCTCTTGCATTTGTCCAACATGGATACCAGATCATGGATCTTCTGAAATCTCTCTCAATGATGGTAGATTTTAGACACTGTGGTATCTATCTCCACTCCAAGTTAAATTGTGTTAGTCAAGGGAATCATGGAATTTTTCCTCATGTCTGTTGCAAAGCCATGTGCTTGGAGGCAATCCAGTGTCTGGGTCTGCATGCTGTGGCCTGTGAGCTATGCCTTGATGTGATTACAACTAGCCACTAAAGACTGAAACTGCAGACAGGAGGGGTATAGTTCATACATATCAAAAACGTGGGAGATGCGGGTGGCATAAAATGGAAGTTACTTACCTGTAACTAGAGTTGCTTTGAGATGGGTGGTCCCAATCTGTATTTTGTAAGTGGATATGCATGCACACCTGGATTTTTTTTAAAAAAAATATGTAGTCTCTGTTGGCCCACAAATGCTCTGAACTAAAGAAATAAAAGGAGGTGCAGGCAGATTCCTCTACAGTTTCCATTTTCACCCCAGTCCAAATAAATCACAGCAGAGGAGATGGAAGGAGTGTAGGGGAATACAGATTGGAACTGCACATTTCAAAGAATCTCCAGTTACAAGTAAGTAACCTTCCTTTCTTCTTTGAGCGATGGTCCCAATGTGTATTGCACATTTGGGAGATTAACAAGTAGTACTCAAACAGGAGGTGGATGCCAGGTCACAGAAGTGATAGAGTGTAGTATGGCTGCCCACACAGCTGAATACGTCGATGACTGGGACCAGAACATCATGCTTCATGAACATATGCAAAAAGCCCCTACATATCTCTAGTATGGGTACATCATTTGCCTTCCGGTGGAATGAGTCTTCAAACTGTGTGTGCGCGCACATGTGTCCAACATCCACTTAGCTGCACCAATAGGGCTTGACCCCTTGATCGCTCTGCTATGAAAACAAATAGTTTAGGTTTCTTTCTAATATCCTTTTATCTGCAAAGGACAAAACACTTCACATATCCCAGAAAGTCTTCTCTCTTCCCAGTGAAGCATGCAGTTTTGGATAAAATACTGGTAAGTGGATTACCTGATTCTCATGAAATTCAGAAACTACTTTAGGGATGAATCTGGAATGAGGGAGTAATGAGACCTTTTCCTTATAGCAGATCGCCATGAGTGCTCCCATCTCACTGACTATTCTGGGTGATGTCATAGGTATTTGAAAGGCCACCTTCATAGGCAGATGGGTCACAGAACATGTGACTAGAGGCTCAAAGGAAGGTTTAGTGAATGACGACAGGACTAAACTGAGGTCCCACAGAGGTGTGAACTTTACCAATGGTGGAAAGGATCTGAGAAGCTCTCTCAGAAATCTAGTTGTGACAGGATGAGTGATGATCATATGGTTATCCACCAGAGGAGGGAAAGTGATGACTACTGTTAAATATACTTGCACAGAACTGAGGGTGGGACCTGAAGACTTTGGGGTAAGTAGATACTCTAAGGTTATGTCTACAATACAAATTACTTTGGTGTAACTGATATTGCTCAAGGCTATGAATAATCCCCACACCTGAGTAATGTATGTTATACCAACCTAAATACTGGTGTAGACAGTACTATGTCAGCGGGACACTCTCTCCCGTGGACACAGGTACTGCCTCAATGTAAACAAACTGTCTCATGGCCCGCCAGCAGATTACCTGATGGGCTGCAGGTTGCCCACCTCTGTTCTAGAGGGTGCTATCCCAGATGTACTAGAAGTGTGACAAAGGCATATCTGTGTTAACAAAAATGTCAATTAATTATTTAATAAGGCACATTCTTCAAACAAACCTTCCTTTATTTTTAACGTATAATGAAAGGAACATTAGTTTATTCATTCCTACAGATATTCTGTAAACTCTACCACTCATGTAGTATGGTAAGAACCCTACCTTTTTTACTATGCTGCTGCATAATGAATATAATGGGCCCACCTTTAAAAGGCATGCATGAATAAGATTAAATTGTCTTTAATTAACATTTTCTGACTCACCACACAATTTATATATTAGTAACAGTAAAAGAGGATCTCTCCTTTCTCAAGTTTTATGACTCAGAAGCAAAGTTAAAAGTGATTCTAAAATCTTCAGAGGCACTTATAAACTAAGTATGTAACTCACCTGGATAAGGTTCAGTAAGAGTCTACAATATATGCATAGAGTTGTATCAAAGTAGTTCCCATGAGGGTCATTATCTTACCTCAGCTATCTTTTCATTTGCCATTTCCAGCTGAGTAATCAGCTCTTGTATATGAAGTTTCTGTCGACTCAGATCACTTCTATCAATCAGACCAAAGAAGCTGATTAATATACAGTAATGCATCTGTTATCCAAATAACTAACATTTAATAGATCCTTTCTTGAAAAAGTTTTCCTGGTTTAGTCCATTTTCAATTAGAATGTTGCTCACAACACACTCAGTCAAAAACTATCCCAACTCTAGCTTCTCAGTGATATATTAAAAAGGGTGATGGCAAAGATATAGTGTATTTTTTTGTTAAGGCCAATAGCCCTTGAAATTGTCTTCACCATAAATACTCACATATTACAAAATATAGCATTAAGCACATGGAGTACACCTACAAATTTTTATTTGCAGCGTTCCTCACTAACATGTGAGTAAACTGATATGACATTTAGTTGACTTATGATTAACCTAAAAAACCAAGCATATTGTCCAATTCAGGGAAGTACCTCTTTTATGCACAGTCCGAAGTACATAAAGTAGAATTGCTTATTTTAATCTTTAAAAATGTAGGTAGAGATATGGCAAGACAACTTTTAGAGAGAAAGGTACAGTAACATGATACAACTACAAATGTTTAGGTAAGACATTACTTAAGAGTAGATGGAATTATGTAAATTGTAAAGTGAAAAAAGATACACGAAAAGGACAACAACCATACACTCAAATGGAGAAAAGAGGCAGAAAGATAATTTTCAGAGAGAAACTAATCAGCTGGAAAACAACCTTTCCCCCATTCTGTAATTCCAGTTTTCTCTCGTGGATTGTTAAACTTCAGAGCATTTTGGAATAGCTTGTTCCATATGAAAAGGGCTTCTAAAAACCACATTCTATTGCATAACTGGCCTCAATGACCTCAAAAAGACTGTCTAAGAATCAGAGTTTAAAGCCAGAAGGAATCACTAGATAATCTACTCTGAACACCTATACACCACAGGCCACCAACACCACCCAGAAGCAGAACACTACAGATGAAATCAAAGTAAATGAGACCCACAGAAGATAAGATTATTATGAGCCACAGGCAGAGAATAGGAGGGACTGAAGTGCACCAGTCTCAAGGTTAGGGCAATGGCAGGGTATTAAGTGAAATATACCAATAATCTTGGCAAGTGACCCACACCCACCTGCTGCAGAGGAAGGCCAATCACCCACTCACCACCCAAAAAAATAAATAAAATAAAATAAAAATAAAAATCGCTGCCCATCTGACTTGAGGCAAAAGTCCTTCCTAACCCCACATATGGTGATCAGTTAGATCCTGGGCATGTAAATATGAACCAGCCAGCCAAGCACCTGAGAGAGAAAATGCTTGTTGCATCTCACAGCCCTAGCTCCCTCTGCCCAATGTCCTGTCTTCAGTCATGGAAATCCCTGAGGCTTCAGAGGAAAGATATAAAAAACCCTTCCCAGGGTGCATTGGTGCAGGAGATTCCCTCCTGACCCCCAGTGTTGAGCAACTTAAACCCTGAAGCATGAGCTTCAGGAACAGAAGACATAAATTAGAAGCAAGCCCCTGCACTGTTGAGCCCTGGTCCCTACCATCACAAACAGCCCTGTGACACAGCTGTATTCACAAATTTATATAACTCCCTCTTACAGCTTCTCATAATCTCCATAGAGAGTCTATTCTAGAACCTCACCTTTCTGATGGTTACAAACTTTCTTCTAATTTCCAGCCTGAATATGTTCATGGCTAGGTTATATCCAATTGTTCTTGTGCGAGCATTCTCCTTTAGTTTAAATAACTCTTCACTTTACCTGGTACATACCCCCTCTCGTCCCCCAATATGTTTACAGAGAACAATCATATCTCCCCTCAGCCTTCTTTTTGCTAGACGAAACAATTCAAGCTCGTCCAGTGTCCTCTCATAAGATAGAATGATCAAGGGAATAGAGGGCCTAATAGTAGCTGTTCTAGTTTAAATTCATCTTTCTTGAACAAAGGTGACTACAACTGTACACAGTGTTCCAAATGAAATCTTAGCAGTTCCTTATGCAATGGCACTAATACAGCACTATCACTACTGGAAATGCCTCACCTAATACATTTTAGGATCACATGTGCCCTTTTCCTCAACAGCCATGTCACATTGGTGGCTCATGGTCTTCCTGTGATTGATCCACACACCCAAGTCTCTCTCTTCCTCCATCACAAGTTCCCAGCTTGTAGCAGAAAAGAACAGTTACTCACCTCTCGTAATGTTTGTTCTTCTGAGATGTGTTGCTCATGTACATTCCCAGATGTGTGTGCACGGTCCCCGAACTTTTCTCCCTAGCGATACCCATAGGGTCAGCAGGGGCGACCCCTGGAGTGGCGCCCTTATGGCAATGTATATATGCCCCTGCCGACCCTCCCCCCGCTCAGTTCCTTCTTGCCGGTACTCCGACAGAGGGGAGGCGGGTGGGATTCGGAATGGACATGAGCAACACATCTCGAAGAACAAATGTTACGAGAGGTGAGTAACTGTTCTTTCTTCTTCGAGTGCTTGCTCATGTCCATTCTCAGATGTGACTTACGAGCAGTCATCTCGGCGGAGGGTGAGGAGTACTCTGAGTCCCTGCTGACAGGATCGCTTGACCCACAGCGGCATCCTCCATCGACTGCTGCACGATAGCGTAGTGTGACGCGAAGGTGTGTATAGAAGACCACGTTGCTGCTCTACAGATGTCCACGATCGGAATGTGTGCCAGGAATGCCGTAGATGCAGCCTGCGCCCTGGTCGAATGCGCTGTCAGTGCTGGGGGAGTAGCATTCGAAAGGTTATAACACAGTTTAATACACGATGTAATCCAGGCCGAGAGATGCTGGGTGGAAACTGGTAACCCTTTCATCCTTTCTGCCACTGAAATAAAAAGTTGTGGAGATTTACGAAAAGTCTTAGTCCTCTCTATATAAAAGGCTAAAGCCCTCCTTACATCCAAAGAGTGAAGCATTCTCTCCCTATTGTTAGCATGGGGCTTGGGAAAGAATACCGGTAAAAACACATCCTGGTTCAAATGAAAGGGTGAGACTACTTTGGGAAGGAAGGCTGGGTGAGGACGCAACTGAACCTTATCTTTATGGAAGACCGTGTAGGGAGGCTCAGAAGTGAGCGCCCTAATCTCAGAAACTCTACGGGCAGAAGTGATTGCCGCTAAGAAGGCAGTCTTCCATGAAAGATAGGATAATGGACATGTGGCCATGGGCTCAAATGGAGGTCTCATTAATGCAGACAGCACCAGGTTGAGGTCCCAAGGGGAAACAGGCTGACGGACCTGGGGATACAACCTCTCCAAACCTTTTAGGAATCTGAGAACCAAGGGGTTGCTAAATACCGAAGTACCCCCAAACCCTGGGTGGAAAGCTGATATAGCAGCCAGGTGCACCCGAACAGTAGAGATCGCTAATCCCTGCTGTTTCAGTTCAAGGAGGTAATCCAGAATACTGGAGATTGTAGAAGTCGTGGGGTCTCTACCCTTACTCCGAGACCACAAGGAGAAACGCTTCCATTTGGCCGTGTACGTAACCCTGGTAGAAGGTTTCCTACTACCGAGGAGGATAATATCCCTGACTAAATCCGAGCACTGCAGCTCTTCAGGATTCAGCCATGGATATTCCACGCCGTGAGGTGGAGAGACTGCAGGTTGGGGTGCAACATCCTCCCGTGGTCCTGGGAGATCAATGTTGGAGAAATGGGAAGTGTTAACGGTCTCGTCACGCACAGTGACCTCAGTACCGTGTACCAGTGTTGCCGAGGCCACGCCGGAGCTATCAATATGAGAGATGCTCTGTCCTGTCGAACTTTGAGCAATACCTTGTGTACGAGGGGAAACGGGGGAAATGCATAGAGCAGGCCCCTTGACCATGTTACCTGAAAGGCATCCCCTTCCGACCCCGGGCTGAGATTGAGGAGGGAGCAAAACCTCTGACATTTCCTGTTGGCCTTTGTGGCAAACAGATCTATGAGGGGAAACCCCCACCTTAGGAAAATCGAGTGGGCAACGTCCGGTCTGAGGGACCATTTGTGACCCCTGAATGAACGACTGAGCGTGTCGGCCAGCACGTTCTGAGTTCCTGGGAGATATGCTGCTGTGAGGGAGATCCCTCGAGGAATGCAGAAATCCCAAAGGGCGAGGGCTTCCCTGCACAGGCGAGAAGAGCGAGCACCACGCTGTTTGTTTATATAGAACATCGTGGCTGTATTGTCTGTTAGGACTGACACATACTTGCCTTGTAAGAGTGACTGGAACGTCTGGCATGCTAGACGGACCGCTCTGAGCTCCCGGACGTTGATATGAAGGGACAGCTCTTCCTGTGACCATAGACCTTGAGTCCGGATCTCCCCGAGATGCGCCCCCCATCCGAGGGCGGAAGCGTCTGTCACCAGGGTCAGAGATGGCTGGGACTTGCGAAAGGGAACCCCTACGTTCAGAGACTGAGGCTGGAGCCACCAGTGGAGGGAGCGTCTGACCTGCACTGGGAGAGTCACTACTAGGTCTAGCGGATCTCTGTGTTGGTTGTAGACGCCCGCGAACCATGATTGTAGAGGCCTGAGGCGGAGTCTTGCGTATGGCACCACGTAAGTGCATGCCGCCATATGTCCCATGAAGACCATACAGTTTCTGGCTGTGGTGGTGGGAAACTGCAGGAGTGACTGAATAATGTCCGAGATGGACTTGGCTCAGGAAGGGGGTAGGAAAGCCCTTGCTTGCAGGGAATCCAATATGACCCCTATAAACTCGATCCTCTGGGTAGGAATGAGGGTCGATGTTGGGACATTCAGGATAAGTCCTAACTGGAGGAAGGTCGCCCTGATAAACCGTATGTGCATTTTTAGTAGGTCCCTTGAACTTGCTCTTATGAGCCAATCGTCCAGGTAGGGGTAAACGTGAATGCCCTGCCTTCTGAGGAAGGCTGCCACTACTGCCATGCACTTTGTGAATACCCTTGGTGCAGTCAAGAGCCCGAAAGGGAGGACTGTGAACTGGTAATGTTGATGCCAGAGTACGAATCGCAGGAATCTCCTGTGACTCGGGATAATGGAGATGTGGAAATACGCATCCTTCAAGTCGAGGGCCGCGAACCAGTCTCTGTGATCCATAGCTGGGATTATAGAGGCTAAGAATAGCATGCGAAACTTCAACTTCTTTATGTAGGAGTTGAGGCCTCGCAGGTCCAGGATGGGGCGAAGACCGCCTTTGGCCTTCGGTATAAGGAAATAACGGGAGTAATATCCCTTGCCCCGAAATTCTTGAGGAACCTCCTCTATGGCACCCAAAGACAAGAGGGAATGCACCTCCTGGCCTAGGAGTTGCTCGTGAGATGGGTCCCTGAAGAGGGACGGGGAGGGGGAGTGGGTGGGTGGGAGGGTGTGAAACTGGATAGAATATCCCACTTCTACGAGGCTGAGTACCCACCTGTCCGAGGTGATACGGTCCCAGGCCTGGTAGAAGCGGGATAAGCGGTTTGCAAAAGGTAGAGAGTTCGAAGGCAGAAAGACTGGTTTGGGGTCCTCGTGCGCACCTTCAAAAGCTTGGTCTGGGTTGGTGCGCACCGGAATTTTGAGACTGCCGCGAGCCAGATCTTGGGCGGCCGCGGCTAGCTCCCCTTCCACCCCTCCTAGGTTGGTCCCTCCTAGCCTGGGGCGGTTGGTAAGGCCTCGGCGGAGGGGGAGGGGGTGGTCTGAAAGGCCTCCTCTGGGTTTGAGGAGTATGTAGGCCCAGAGATCTTAACATTGCCCTTGAGTCCTTCATGAACTGTAGTTTCTTGTCCGTATCCAGGTGGAACAGGCCCTGTTTATCAAAGGGAAGGTCCTGGATGGTGGCTTGCACCGGGGGAGGGATCCCGGAGACTTGCAGCCATGCCCCTCTACGCATAACCAACCCCGTCGCCAGTTGTCTGGAGGCCGAGTCAGCAGCATCTAACGCTGCCTGGAGTGCCGCCCTGGAAACCAGTCTGCCCTCATCGATAATGGCCTTAAACTCCTTGGCCGAGTCCTTATGCACCTGGTTCTCAAATTTATTCATGGCCGACCACGAGTTATAAGAGTACCTGCTCAGAGCTGCTTGCTGGTTAGCAACCCTGAGTTGAAGTGCAGCCGAGGAGTATACTTTCCTTCCCATCAAGTCCAGTTTCTTGGCATCATGAGATCTGGGAGTGGGCCCTGTTTGGCCCTGTCGCTCTCTATGATTGACAGCGTCGGCAACTAGGGAGCCTGGTGGAGGATGGGTGAAAAGGAATTCATACCCACTTCGTGGGGCAAAGTATCGCCTCTCCACTCCCCTGGCCGTAGGTAGGAGCGATGAAGGCGTCTGCCACAGGTTGTCCATTGTGGTCTGGATCCTCCTTATAAATGGTAGGGCTACCCTGGATGGGGAATCCGATGTCAGGATATCCACCATAGGGTCATCTTCCTCCTCAATCTCTTCAACCTGGAGGTTGAGGTTCTGAGCCACTCGCCTAAGGAGATCTTGATGTCCCCTAACATCCATGGGAGGCAGGGATGTCGATGAGCCTGCAACCGCTTCATCCGGGGAGGATGATGAGGATGTAAACTGGTGGTCCCCCGCCTGTTGCAGCTCCTGAGTGTCCTGGTGAGTCTCTGCAGGCAGGGTGCCATGAGCTTCAGTAGACTCCGGTACCGACGACCCCGGTGCCGATGGGCACGGTGCCGGTTGCCCCGCAGCGGCCTCCGTCTGAGGTCTCGTAATAGTGGCTGAGACCGGACCCCGCGGCACCGAGGGGAGTGACATTGTTGTAGAGGGAGGCCCCTGAGCCTGATGAAATGCAAAGGGGGTCCAGAAGGGCCATTGGACTGGACCCTGAGCTTCCTCTGTCCACACGGAGGGATGCCTGTGATGGGACGAGCGCCGGTGCCGAGAGTGGTGCGACCGGGACGAGTGCCTGCTATGTCTAGAGCAGGACCTGGAAGATCTTGTGTCCGACTCAGAGGAATAGTCTGAGTGCGACCAAGGGGGCGCGGTGCCGTCCGGTGCCACGATCGGGTGTGCCATTGCCTGGGACTCACGGTGCCGACGCATCGGTTGGAGCGGGCCCGGGAGTGACGGTGCCGCGGAGACTCCACCCGCACCGGGTGCCTCTTGAGAAGTCGACGGTACCACATCAGCCGGTACCGGGGTTGGTGTCATTGGTGGAATGATTGGTGCCGTGGCCCGAGGGAGCGGTGCCGGGACCAGGAACTGCGGAACTGGATCTCTGGTCAAGTCCATGAGATCGGTTGCCGCGTCAAAAGCCTCAGGGGTTGACGGCATGTCCAACCCAAGCTGATCGCTCTCTGGGGAAAAGGTTACCGACAGAGAGGTGGGCGCGTCCTCCACGCGGGGAGCCGCTGGTGCAGACTTGGTACGGGACTTGTGGATATGCCCCGGAGCCGTCCGCACCGCAGGAGGGCCATCAGACGCCTTACGAGCTGGAGAGCGTCCCCTCGATTTCTTGGACGGCACCGGAGATTGCGAACGGTGCCGTCGGGAAGAGGCGGCATGGTGCCGAGGTGAGCGGTGCCTAGAGGCCTTCTTGGCTTTCGGTGCCGCGGATTGAAGCCGGTGCGCTGGTAGAAGTGGAAGGCTCAGATGGCTGCAGGGCTGATTCCATCAGGATGAGTTTGAGACGATAATCTCTTTCTTTCTTTGTGCGGGGTTTGAAGCCTTTGCAAATAGAGCAGCGCTCGGTTTGATGACCCTCTCCTAAACACTTTAAACAATGGGAGTGAGAGTCACTAACCGGCATAGGCTTACCGCACTTTTCACAGTTTTTGAATCCCGACGCCCCAGGCATAACCTGGCGTCAGGACAAGCTAAAACTAACAACTATATAACAACTAACAACTAAACTAACATCTATAACTACCTAACAACTATAACTGCTAAGAGAAACGAGTATCACAACGAGAGTAGAGCACAATAGCTGTTCCAGCAACCGCCACGGACGGAAAGAAGGAACTGAGCGGGGGGAGGGTCGGCAGGGGCATATATACATTACCATAAGGGCGCCACTCCAGGGGTCGCCCCTGCCGACCCTATGGGTATCGCTAGGGAGAAAAGTTCCGGGACCGTGCATGCGCGGTGCGCACACACATCTGGGAATGGACATGAGCAAGCACTCGAAGAGGAATTCTTATTATTAAACTCTAAGTGCATGACTTTGCACTTTGTAGTATTGAGTTTTTGTAACTTCAATTTTCCATATCTTTCCTGTACAATATTCCCATCCTCCTCTGTATTGATGCTGCCTCCCAACTTTGTATCAAGAGCAAATTTCATTATCACATTTCCTACTTTTTGTGCCAAGGTCATAATAAATATATTGAACAAGTTTTGTGCCAAGACCGATCCTTGAGGAATTCTACTAGTAACCTCCCTCTAGTCCAATAATTCATCCAACCAAAATCATCAACCAAAATCACGGTTATTCAGAGTTGGGAAAATTCCCGCGAAATTGATAGCAGATTGTTACTTGAGTCTAATTTTATATAAACACCTGGCTTGTGAGGCATCTCTCTGCCTTACCCTGTCTCATTGCTCAATACATAAATTCATAACCATAGTCTGTATATCTATATATATAAAAGTCAAGTGGTGTATGTATGTGTGTATGTATGTATGTATGTATGTACGTATGACTGCGAAGTCCTCCCGCACCGTTTGAGCCAGAGACTTGAATTTTGGTACAGTGAGGGGTCTTGGGGTCTAGATGCTGGTAAGGGTCGAAAAATTTTCGGATCTCACCTCTGACGCCCCCCAGGGGTGAAAGTCTTTCAGGGCCAATCACATCGGCTGGGCGGTTAGGTGGTGATGATGTCATAATACCCCCCTCCAACAGACACCTCCCTCCTCCAACGGAACCCCGGAGATCCCTCAGTTCTCTGCCCCTCCCCCCTCCCAACGGAACCCCGGAGATCCCTCAGTTCTCTGCCCCTCCCACCTCCACAACGGAACCCCGGACTACATCAGCCCTGTGCCCCCCCCACCTGCGAAGGTCCCCGGAATCCCTCGGCTCTGGGCCCCCTCCTCCCCTGCGACGGATCCCAGTTGGGTTTGGTGGGACGGTAAGTGAGGTGGGGGTGTCGGATTCGGTCGGGGGGTGAGGTGGGGTGTAGACGTGTCCGTTCTGGCCCGGGGCGCCTCCTGCTGGGTTTGTGGGGAAATTAGCGTTTAGTCCAGCGCCGGGAGCGCCCCCTGTTGGGTGATCTCCACGTCTTCTGGGGTCCCGGTCGGTGTTACGTCACCCCGGCCGGACCCCTCGCCTTCCTCGGTAGGTTCCAACCCGGCTGCCTTTGTCCCGGTCGCCAGCAACTACGCGGGTGCGTTCGAGGAGGGGTTTAGCTGGGTTTTAACTGGTTCCGGCGGTCCTCTGTTACGCCGTCTCTTACTACGCAGGGCTGAGTCGGGGATGGTTTGTCCCAGAGGCCAGCGGTTACACAGTCTTTACCACGAAGGGCTGAGTCTGGGTTGGTTTGTCCCAGAGGCCAGCGATTACACAGCCTTTACTACGCTGGGCTGAGTCTGGGTTGATTTGTCCCAGAGGCCAGCGATTACACAGTCTTTATTACGCTGGGCTGAGTCTGGGTTGGTTTGTCCCAGAGGCCAGCGATTACACCGTCTTTACTACGCTGGGCTGAGTCTGGGTTGGTTTGTCCCAGAGGCCAGCGATTACACCGTCTTTACTACGCTGGGCTGAGTCTGGGTTGGTTTGTCCCAGAGGCCAGCGATTACACAGTCTTTACTACGCTGGGCTGAGTCTGGGTTGATTTGTCCCAGAGGCCAGCGATTACACAGTCTTTACTACGCTGGGCTGAGTCTGGGTTGGTTTGTCCCAGCAGCCAGCAGTTACACGGTCTTCTACCCCGGGGCTACCTTCCAAGGCCACAGGGGGAACAAACCCGCCCTCACTCACCCCTCTGGCGGCTGTCCTCAGGGTCCCTGCCCCTCGGGGGTCCAGTCCATCCCCAGCTCCTCTGGGTATGTGGCGGCTGGAAGCTCTGGCCAGTCATCCGGGGTTACAACGTCTGCCGCAGGGGGGCTGGTTACGTTGTTCCTCGTCCCCTCGGAGTCCACGACCATCGGGGTCGGGGTCCCGGCGTCCCCCGCTGCCGAAGGCTCCGGCTCTGGGGCTCCGGGGTCGTCGCTCCCGGTCTCCCGGTGGGTGGTGGCCGGGGAATTTGGCCCCTCGGGCCGGCGCTCCGTTTCGGCGCCCCTGCCCTGGTCGCTCTCTCCCCAGGGGGGCCGCCAGTCCCGCCCTGGTGAGCCCTCCGTCCTCCTCTCTCTCCCTCCCGGTGACCGGCCCCGCCCTTTGTGCATCCGGGTTACCCGGTGTACTTCCGGGTCGGGGCGGCGAGGTCGCGGCGGCTCCGGTGTTCGGCCGCCCCCGTCGGTGGGTGGTCCCCTGTTTCCGTAGCGGACACATCCGGGTCCGCTACATGGGGGTTTCGGGTGTGGGAAGGTGTCGGGGTGGGTGAGGGGTGAGGTGTGGGTGTTGGCTTTGGTCAGGGGGTGTCAGCTGTCTGCCACCTCCCCACCTCCGACTGACCCGAGCAGCGCCGGGCACTTATGCTAGTAACTCATAATAACCATGAAGTTTGAGCATTCCAAGCATTCATAAAAGACCTTACTCGATATATTTCCATAGTACACTAATGCTCAATGCCTAAACCTTCTGGTGTCCTCGTAGGGTTTCTGGACCCTGATTGTCACACTAACATATGTTTAAAGGAAAGGATTTAGCCTTGTAAATGACAAGGAACACTGAAGGTACTGGGCTAAAGAGCTGATCTAGTCTGCTTATTAAAAAAAATATTAAAACAAAGAGAAAGGCTTTAAAAAAGTTGATCAAATCAGTTTCTATTCAATACTGTCTTTGCAAAGTAAGAAGAAAACAAAAGGTGAGCTGTTTAGTATTTTGGCAGATGGACGATCAATCTGCCAGCTGCAGCAAGTACTTACTGCAAAAATCTCATATGACAAAAATAGTACATGCCAGATGTTTTTTTCTGTTGAATTATACTATCATGTGCATCAGTTACTCTGAATAATTATGCATTCTGTAGACTGCCAGTACCTGCAGCTGTTTCTCATCCTTAAAACAGGCAGCTATGGCAGCCAAACATTATAGTAGTATAGCCAAGAATAATGTTTTAGAAATGGAGGAAGCCTCCTTCGGCTCAAAATGCTGTGTAATTCAGTTAATACATTGTATGGTACATCAAAGTACACGATTCAGGTCACTACCTATATTTAGATGTGAAAACTGGAGATTAGTTACATACAAGGACAAGTCTGAGGACTTCTGAGGATTTACATGACTAATTGTGTAATGACACGGACACTACAACTATGATGTGGTGAATGAGAAAACTGGAAGGAAGATACCTAGGGCAGCTGCAGTCAAATGAAGATAGTGTTAAGAATAAAATTAAAAGTATCATAACAAATAGAATGCTTGCCATACAGTTTGTGAATTTATGTAATGGCTAATCACTGCTCATTGATGAAAGCTTAAAAAAATAAGTAACTCACCACCTTATTTGCTGAAACATAACAGATCTGTTCTCTCAGCCAGTTAGATTTCAATGCAAAAAGCTACATTAACGCAATGTTTAAGTTAAAAATGTAATGATATAACTAAGAATCTTGTCCCCGTATTGTATTTTTTCATATTGAGATTGCTAAATGCATGTTTCAATGTGTATCACTAGACATTTTTTTCACTGACTGAAAATTGTGAATTGTATCGTTTCATGCAATTTTTAAATAAATTACTTTTTATAAAGAAAAAGACAACTTGTGCTTAATGATGCTAGCATTAAATGGCTCATTAGCATTGTAGATAAAAAATTCATTCTCAAGAATAAAACGTAGAGATAAATATTATTGTCTTTACTCTAGAATACCTAACTACTCGGGTTGAGTAGTAGCTTTACTCTAGAATACCAGTAATGGTACTGAAGATCTTGCATAAGCCAAAGATGGCTGAGAGAACCCAGAGATGGACCATGGCCTAAGAGACTCCAGGAACCTTGTCTAGACAAAAGCAGTGTTAATAGTGAAAACTAGGCAACACCACCTGGAATACTGTTCAACAATAAAAGTTGCTCTAATATGGACAAAGGTCCCTAATTACAAAATCTAGCCAAGAAAGAAAGGAACTGAGATGATAAAGATTATATGGCCTCTTTTATAACTTCATCTCAGAGCATCTGGTGTCATAAGAGAGTACTCATGCAGTTCTAACAGGCAATGTTTTCAGAATGTTTCTGAAATTCCATGATTCATCCCACAACTGTGAATATACAGAAGGTACCTTGAAGAATTGTAAATATAGGTGTTTTCATATACCGAAGTTAAACTTTACTCATTTTAGAAAACTTATTTTAATACTATTTTTTAAAGTAAAGTAACGTACTGTAGCCACTTTTTTTGCCATTACAAAATGTCAAAACCACACAAGTCATATTGTCTGCTTGGCAAGGTACAGAGCCTTCACTTCTGTTATCAGCCTGCTAAGTGCAACTGAGAAAGGAAAGCAGAGACTAACTTATTTTTGCAGCCTCTTTTGTTTATTCATTGAGACTGCGACATCATTTCTGGCATGCATTATTTACTAACTAGCTTTTTTCCCCACCACAAGTATAGTTTCATGATGATGATGATGATGATAATAACAAAACCTAAAAGAGTTAAATTAATAAAAAGTGTAAAAGAAAAAAGACTGACTTCACTTACTTCAGATTATTGATCCTGGTTTCTGTAGTTTCTGTAAGCTTCTTTGTTTCTTCCTTCCATCGGTTTGTTGCTTTTTGCTGAGCCACCAATAGACGTCTCAGTTCAACAGCGGAATTTTGATTAGTGACTTCCATCTCTTTCAGTCGAACCTCAAACCCATTCTCCTTCACTGAATGCTCATGTTCCATTGTGCTGATCTAGTTTAAAAAAAAAAAAAAGTTCAGAAAATAGGAGTTTGCAACTTTATCCCAAGAACAAAGCCCTCCAAAACATTCACTCTAAGTGTGCATATAGAAATATGCTCACAAGACCAATTAAAAACCTAGTACAAATGGCAATAAAGGGTAGTGAAGATTGTCATGCCCGTTGTTTTTATAAATTGACTATATGCTTTATTTCCCCCTACCCCCAATTCTGTATTCTTAGACTTAGAAGGTGAACTCTCTAGGGAAGGACTTACATCTTGTATGTTTGTAAAGAACCTATCACATTATGAGAACTACTAAAATTCCAATACTGAGGGCATGGCTACACTTGTAAATGTAGGAGCACTTTGAGTTAAACCAGCCTTTGGAGAGCACAGTTGGTAAAGTGCTGCAGTCTGTCCACACTGACAGCTGAAAGCACACTGGCCTGGCCACATTTGCAGCACTTGCAGTGGCGTTCAGAGTGGTGCATTACGGAAGCTATCCCACAGAGCACTTCTTCCCATTCTTCTTCACATTTGGAGCCATCTTTCAACATTTTTTGTACTGCGCGCTTGTTGTACAGAAAACTACACAGGATCTTTTCAGGGGATAAGACAAGAATGTCACGTTTATTATAATACAATAATAGCTAATATTCAATACCTATGTGTACACAACACACACACACACACCCCAGATGTTCTGCAGCTGCTCTATAGTTACCCGTCCTGAATGTAGCTTGAGTCCGTGGCTTGGGTTCGCAGCTTGGGTTCGTAGCTTGTGTCGGCTAACTGGCCAAGAGAGCCTGGCACAAGGAGGGGTTGGGTCTCTGTCGGGCGCGCACCGATACCCCTTGGTGTTGGCAGCAGAACGTTACCCAAAGTCTGCTAGCTCGCCCATCCTTTTTATAGGCTTTCAGTTTGAATTTAGAATCTGTAAGTTTTGCTGTGTCATGCTGCCTCTGGGATCTGTTGATTAATTATCCGTCAATTGCAGACATGACTTTCAGCCTTGGACCTGGCTTTGATGCTTCTTCAATTTGGACCTTTGTTCTTTTTCTTTATGGTAGACTCCTTTTGCTTTGTTCTTCAGTGGTTGGTGTTCACACTTTTTTATCAGGAGGGGCTGGAGGTTGATTCCATCATCCATGCAACCTCATTCACACATCTAAACTAATTAGGTTACATCAGGGTTTCATAGACAAAGTGGAGTGAGCATTTTAAAATGGAGTTTAAGACAGAAGTAAAAAAAATGGAGTCTGAGTTACAATGTGAAAACAAACACACAATATGAAACAGTTACAATATGGAAACAAATACAATATGAAACATGAACAATTTACAAACAATTTAATACTTCTTAGTTCTACACGCTCTGTCTTCCCTTTCGGTCTGCAGGAATGGAGCCTGAACTGCAGAGGAATATGCCGACGATTCTTGTCAGCATGTCACGTTTGGCAGTCGAGTTACTCCTTAAGATCCAAACTGACAGTGAGGACTCTGATGAGGATATCGACTCGAGAAACGCAGATGACACGAGATTGCTTGTGGCATTGCCGAACATGCTCACCACTGTGGAATGCAGATTTGGGGCTCGGGAAACAAATACTGAGTGGTGGGATCACATTGTCCTGCAAGTCTGGGATGACTAGCAGTGGCTGCAGAACTTTCAGATGAGAAAAGCCACTTTCATGGGACTTTGTGAAGCGCTCGTCCCCACCTTGCGTCACAAAGACACGAGACTGAGAGCTACTCTGATGGTGGAGAAGCGAGTGGCTATTGCAATCTGGAAGCTGGCAACTCCAGACAGCTACCGATCAGTAGCTCACCAGTTTGTAGTGGGAAAGTTGACCATTGGAATCATGTTGATGCAAGTTTACAGGACCATTAAATTGCTCAGAAGAACAGTGACTCTGGGTAACATGCATGACATTGTGGCTGGCTTTGCACAAATGGGTTTCCCTAATTGTAGAGGAGGGATAGATTGGACACATTCCAATTCTGACACCAGCCCACCTAGTCTCAGAGTACGTTAATCGGAAGGAGTATTTCTCTATGGTTCTCCAGGTACTTGTGAATCACCATGGGCATTTCATTGACATTAACGCAGACTGGCCTGGAAAGGTGCATGATGCACTCATGTTTCGGAACACAGGCCTGTTCAGGAAACTGCAAGCCAGGACTTTCTTCCCAGACCGGAAAATCACCATAGGGGAGGTTGAAATGCCCACTGTTCAAGACCTCGCTTATCCTTTAATGACATGGCTCATGAAACCCTACACAGAATGAAACCCTGACAGCAGGAGTGGTTCAACAACTATCTGAGCCAGTGCAGAATGACTGTGGAGTGTGCTTCTGGCCATTTAAAGAGCCACTGGCTCTCTCCGTATGGGAAGCTGGATCTGGCCTATGACAGCATCCCCGAGATTATATCCACATGCTGTACCCTCCATAACATTTGTGAAGGAAAGGGGGCAGATTCACTCAGGCATAGAACTCGGAGGTTCAACAACTGGAGGCTAAATCTGAACAGCCACAGAGCCGGGCTATTAGAGCAGCCCAACGCGGGGCTGTAAGGATTAGGGATGCCCTTACAGAGCAATTTAAGGCTGAAAGCCAGCAGTTTGGTGCCCGTCACGGGAGTGAAGTGCGGTGGTTCTAATTTTAGTAGGAATCGGTTTTCTGTATGCTGATTTGCAGTGGCTGTTGCTTTCCTAGGCAAAGGTATCTTTCACTTTTTGTAATAATAAAAATGTTTTCAAGCCAAAAAAAGTTGTTATAGTAATATTAGATTTTGAAGATTAATTCCCCCTCATAACTCTCCTATTTGAATATACAAGATATAAATAGGAATATTACCTGAAAAAACAATGTAAACTGATATTCATTTTGCTTATTACACCAATATAAAGGAGCACCTCATATACTTTTTTGGTATTTTATAATTCCAGAATTCTTACAGAAAATAGAAAAAACGTTATTTATTTTGATAGTATGAAAGAAACAAAAACAAGCTTAGGCTTTGAGTTACTGAAAAACAAAGCTCACTTCCATTTGTGCCCTCAAACAAATCCACTGGCACACACATTAAGCTTTTAGAATTAAACAAACATTCATTTATTTTTTATAGGTTAAATTGTATTTGACATTAAAGGGTCTTTTTTATTCCAGTAGTGACTATTGATTCGCCCGCCCCTTTCTGTAGTTAGAAGTAACTTTGAAACTTATCATAAAATAAGGATTAAGGGGAAAACTGAGTTTTGTTGCTTTATGAGTAACCAGTGTTCTTCCCACACCGTCTTTCACACAGAAAGAGAAATATTTTCAAAAATCTAGAAAATGTGATTATAAAACCATGAAAATTGGCAGAAGGCTGATATATTACATGAAACTGCTTTAAAACTTTTTTTTGTTGTTAAACTGACCATTTTGATTTGATGGTATACCTTTAAAGTTTTGTATTCCATTAAAAGTTTTTTAAAATCAGCTTCTTTTCTATAAGTGTGCTGATGCAATATTACTCACAAGAAAACTGGTAACATTTATCTGTACATTGTAAAAAATTAAGCACTGTGGTATCTTAGTACCATTTATTTACATAAACAAAACAACCCCTCACACACAAAGAAACAATAAGATTAGCTAAGTCAGTAAAACCTTTCCATCCTGCAAACTGATTTATATTTTTAAAATGTAAAGTAATGAAAAATGTGCATAAATCCTCTTCCCCTTTCAACACACACACAAGTTAAGTATATACAAGGCAGGCCCATTTGGTTTATTGTGAACCTATGATTGAGATTTTACTCCTGGTCAATATATCTTTAACCACTCAGTTTATGACAAGGAGCCTTAAATGCACCAATGAACATTCTTTCTTAATTTACCATGTAACACAAAATATTAAGTTCTCCATATTATGTGGAAAATTAGACTCAGTCACTGGTTCTTGAAAAATGTAATAGCACATACCAAAGTACGTTATGCTGAGTACATGTCAATTGCCAAGGAAACGAAGGAAAAAACATAAGTCAAGTTGAGCAGTATTCCTCTGATTTCCATCCAATTAGCCGGTCATGTAATACCATTTGGTGAATTTTGTAATTAGAGTGTACAAGAATTTTATTTTTTATTGCCACCAAATTGAGCTTTTTCTTAAATGATTTTAATTCTCCAAGGTTAAATACTTTTTCCTGGATCTCTCATTGAATATCAAGAGCAGTATTCTGAAGGTGGTGTCTTTTAGACTGTAACTGACTTTATTATCATAGCTGTTAAAAATAGTCTTCACTACAACACTAGCTTCATGGGGTCTCCATATGCCAACTCCCTAATCCTCTAACCTCCAGTCCAAAGAGACAAGCTTTTCTCGTGTCTTTATATTCACAAACATTGTATTTTACATTTTTGTCTCTAGCCATATCCATCTTATTCATCTCCACTTCCTCACAGCCTGTACCTCCCAACTTCAGTTGTTAAGACCACAGACTCAAGCCCCAGTCTGAAGACTTCCTCAGGTCCTGTTAGTCTGGGATACTTCAGTGGGGAAACACAGAAGGTTCATGAAGGAAGGCTAAAGATCAGAACTGGTTGTTCTGTGAAATATTTTCACCTGCAAATCTACCAACTCTCCAAGCTTGTTCCAGCCATGTTCCAGCCCTTACAATTAGCATGAGAAGGGAAAAAGGAAGAGACTGGCATATGTAAATACCTCAGAGGACACTGGAAAACATAGTGGTTAATGTTAATCTTGCTATTTTGGAGATCTGGGATCAAATCGCTGCTGCAAGCAGATATAACTCCACTAGAGCCCAGTTTGCCAAATCAGTAGTGAGTTTGGCTCCAGTTAAAGTTAGATAACCAGAAGTGTTTTATTATTTAGTCTGGTCACATTATAAAAGCCAAAGAACATTTGTAAGCATCTGTTTAATAAATATCATTTAATTCATTAATAGACAATGAATTAATTATCACACTGACAGTAGCAATGTTACTTCATAAGTAAGGGTATATGCAGGGCAGAACTGAGAAGCCTGAACTGAAGTTGTTACTCCCAACCCTATTTTCTTCTATTTCTTCTTAGAAATGGTTTTTGCATTTTATTTTTAGTAGGAACCCATTTAACCAAAAAAATTACACACTATTTTTGTTTTGTTAGTACCTTTAATTTAGCTTTTTGTTGTGCCTCCATGGCCAGTTTCCTCAAGTCCTCTGCTTCTTTACGCAACTGTTCATTTTCTTGATGAAGTTTTAGTCTTTGTTCACTAATAGAGTCAGAGTTTTCTCTTTCAGAATCCAGAATGCTTTGCAGCTTGTGAACCATTTCCTGGGAACGAGATATCTTTTCCTCGGAGCTGAAAAGGGAAAACAAATCCTCACTAGACTATCAACACAGGAGTTAAGTCAAGTTCAGTCTACATTCTTCTAAGCTTCTTTATCATTTGTCTGTGCCTTTTAATTAGAACCTTTAATTATAACTTGTATTTTGAAGGCCAAATTCTTCTTTTTAAAATTCATAATGCTTGTCCACATCAATGTATTTATGGAAGGGTGAACATGTGAATTCTTTTTAATACTTGACATTCAAAGTACAAATATTTTTTAAACTAATTTTTATTCTGCCAGGTGTGTGATGTCTATGTCCAAGAGGAACAAATAGCCACCAAAAAAAAAAATTCACAAAAATATTTAATTCAATTTTAAAATTTCCTTATCAGCTTCAGAGAAGCCAAGCACTGAATGACCCTGGAAAATTAATTATGTCCACTCCTTATAGACAAACCATCATCTGATAAACTACATTAACTAAAACGGATGGGTGCATTTGAAATATAGGAGGCTGGATTTTACAAGGGAACAAGACAGCCAGAGTGGAGGCCAAAGTACAGGAAACCTGCATTAAGCTCTTGGAGAAGGGGACTGTCTTTTGTTATGTTTGTACAGTGCCAAGCAAATTCCTAGTACATAACTGGGGTTCCTAGCCACTATGAAAATACAAATTAATATATAAGTAAATAACTAATTGAACTCAAATTTGAACTTTGGATTATAGTAGGGCAAATTTTTTGGGCTGAATAGGTCATTCGCTGAAAACTTAATCTTCAGCTTGATCCAAACTGTTTGTTGATTTGACATGAAATTGATGAATTGTTTCAAGGGGACTTAGATCCCACTCCACTTCAGTGGTGGGAGTGCTCCCTTATACTCTACTATTGTGGGGGCATCACTTAAGTGGGATGTGGGAGACCAGGTGGGCTTCAAGTCCCCACTCTGTCTGATTTGGAACAAGGATTTAAACTTGCCTCTCCCACATCCAAGAGGAGTGCCTTAACTACTTGGATATATAGTCTCTCTCTCTCTGTGCTCAATTAGTATTATTTATCAACCCGGAATACCCTCTAGCCTAGCCATCAGGGCACTGAACTACAAAATGGGAGTCCCAGGTTAAAATCCCTGTTCCCTATCAGGCAGAGTAGGAAACTGAACCTGGGTTTCCCACATCCCAGGTGAGTGCTCTAACCATGGGACAACAGGTTATAAGTAGACTTGGAAGGGTGAGATTTTTTTAAATCAGTAAACATCAATTTCACTGCACATATACAAACAAACTAATAATAAAATTTATAGATAGGTAAAGTGAGAAAAATGTTGCTTGAGAAATTAGAGTTTGATTTAAGGATATTTACTTTGTGTATTTTGACACGATGTTGATCATTTGTGTTTTAATAGTTACAAAGCTTTACTTTATGAATCTCAAAGTCTACAGTCATTAAATAATTGTTTGACCCCTAACTGCCCATAGGTAAAAAATATAAAATGCTTAAAATCCATAATTTTGTGCAACTGTGAAAATGTAAATTGATACAAATTAGAAAAAGTGCTGAAGACTAAACATCAATAGTCAATGTTATCAATCAAAATCAAGTTTTGCCAACCCTAGCTATAAGGGGGAGGGTTGTACTATGACCTCCCCAGGATTCCTGAATGGCATTTCCAACTTGCTTGCTTTTAATTAAAAACAAAACAAAACAAAAACACTTGAAATAAAAAAACAAAATTTTCCCCCTTGGATTTGTGTTTTGGGTTGATCCAAAACTCCACTCACTCCAATTCAGTCAGCAAACTGAAAAAGTGTTTATTCACAAAGCTCTACTTTGGATAATTTCTTCTCATTTACTATATTTCTGTTTGTCACACCTACATCTTGCCCCCACCTCATACCTCTAACTGCACCAATCTCATTATTCTCACACATTTTGCTCCTCGCTCTACTCTCTTCCCTATTTCTACCTTCCTCCCTATCAGCTTTCTGTTGCTTTTCTTCACTTCCCTCTAATTCCCAGAATCCCTTACATCCTATATTCCTTTCAATCTCTTTGTCTGTTTAGAATAAACTTTTTAGGGGAAGGATTGCGTGGACTTATGTTTGTCTAGTACCTAGCATATTTTGGATGCTACCACAATAATAGTATGGGTGTTTGTACAGTGATTTGGTGAGGACAAAAACATAGAAGGTATTCTATAGACTAAATTAGAACCCTGCTGTATGTTGACTTTAAAAAACAGGAATTGTTTTGACTGTTTTGCAAAAAATGGTTTTCCAAGCATTAACATTAACAATTAAAATAGGATTAGTAGTCACAAAAATGGCTATTAGGCTGGATAAGGAATGGATAGAATCATAGAATATAACAGTTGGAAGGGACCTCAGGAGGTCATCTAGTAGTCCAACCCCTTGCTCAAAGCAGGAGCAATCCCCAATTAAATCATTCATCAGATTTTTGTCCCATATTGCCCCCTCAAGGACTGAACTCATAACCCTGGGTTTAGCAGGCCAATGCTCAAATCACTGAGCTATCCCTCCCTCAAAGAAAATCTGTTTAGTTCTAAAATGTCTTCCTCACTTTTATCACCCAATGCTGCACATTTAAAAAAAATGATTTTGACAGCCTACTATTCCTACTTCTGAATAAGAATTTACAACAAAATACAAAACACTTGACACAAGACTTTGATTAGATGGAAAAATTGAATGAAATACTGATCAGTAGGACATATCAGTTACTTACTTCATTTCCAGTTGTTTAATTTTGTTCCGTGCCGCCTGTAGACACAACTGAAGGTCATCTTTTGTACGCTCTGCAGTCAGACACCTTTGGTGCAGTTCCTCCAGTTTTCTGTAATCACATTCACTTCCTCTGCCTTCACGGTAAATCTGAAGGATAGGCTTACATGTAAATATTTTATCACACAGATGGCTGTCAGTGTACACAAAAATGGCCGTACTGGGTCAGACCAAAGGTCCATCCAGACCAGTATCCTGTCTACCAACAGTGGTCAACGCCAGATGCCCCGGAGTGAGTGAATCTAACAGGTAATGATCAAGTGATCTCTCTCCTGTCATCCATCACCTCCCTCTGACAAACAGAGGCGAGGGACACCATTCCTTATCCATCGTAACTAATAGCCATTAATGAATTTACCGTCCCCCATGAATTTACTTAGTTCTCTTTTAAACCCTGTTATAGTCCTAACCTTCACAACCTCCTCAGGCAAGATGTTCCACAGGTTGACTGTGTGAAGAACTTCCTTTTATTTGTTTTTAACCTGATGCCCATTAATTTCATTTGGTGGCCCCTAGTTCTTATATTATGGGAACAAGTAAATAACTTTTCCTTGTTCACTTTCTCCACACCACTCATAATTTTATATACCTCTACCATATCCTCCCTTCATCTCCTCTTTTCCAAGCTGAAAAGTCCTAGCCTCTTTAATCTCTCCTCCTATGGGACCTGTTTCAAACCCCTAATCATTTTAGTTGCCCTTCTCTGAACCTTTTCTAATGCCAGTATATGTTTTTTTAGATGAGACCACCAAATCTGTATACAGTATTCAAGATGTGGAGCATCATGATTTATAAGGGCAATAAGATATTCTCTGTCTTACTTTAATTATTCCTAACATCCTGTTTGCTTTTTTGACTGCTGGTGCACACTGGATGGATAGTTCAGAGAACTATCCAAAATGATGCCAAGATCTTTTTCCTGATTAGCTGTAGCTAAAATTAGCCCCCCATCTTATTGTATGTATATTTGGGGCTATTTTTTCCAATGTGCATTATTTTACATTTCTCCATATTAAATGTCATTTGCCATTTTGTTGCCCAATCACTTAACTTTTTTGAAGTTCTGCTTTGGACTTAACTATCTTGAGCAATTTAGCATCTGCAAACTTTGCCACCTCACTCTTTACCCCTTTCTCCAAATCATTTATGAATAAGTTGAATAGGATTGGTCCTAGGACTAACCCTTGGGGAACACCACTATTTACCCCTCTCCATTCTGAAAATTTACTCTTTGTTCCCGGTCTTTTAACTAGTTCTCAATCCATGAAAGGATCTTCCCTCTTATCCCATGACAACTTTATTTACACAAGAGCCTTTGGTGAGGGACCTTGTCAAAGGCATTCTGGAAATCTAAGTACACTACTGACACTGTGGCACCTGAAAGACTAACTAAAGTATTGAAGCATAAGCTTTCGTGGGCTAATACCCACTTCGTTGGATGCATGTAGTGGAATATAGTGTACATAAGTACACTGGATCCCCCTTGTCCACATGTTTGTTGACCCCTTCAAAGAACTCTAACAGATTAGTAAGACATGATTTCCCTTTTTAGGAACCATGTTGACTTTTGCCCAACAATTTATGTTCTTCTGCATGCTTGGCAATTTTATTCTTTACTACTGTTTCAACTAATTTGCCCAATACTGATGTTAGACTTTCCGGTCTGTAATTGCCAGGATCACCTCTAGAGACCTTTTTTAAGTATTGGCGTTACATTAGCCATCTTCCAGCCACTGGGTACAGAAACTGATTTAAAAGGACAGATTACAAACCATAGTTAACAGTTATGCAATTTCATATTTGAGTTCTTTCAGAACTCTTAGTCAATGCCATCTGGTCCCAATGACTTCTTATAGTTAAATTTATCAATTAATTCCAAAACCTCCTCTAGTGACACTTCAATCTGTGATAATTCCTCAGATTTGTCACCTACAAAAGATGGCTCAGGTTTGGAAATCTCCCCAATGTCCTCAGCCGTGAAGACTGAAGCAAATAATTAATTTAGTTTCTATGCAATGACTTTCTCATCTTTAAGTTCTCCTTTTGTGTCTTGATCCTCCAGGGGCCCCACTGGTTGTTTAGCGAGCTTCCTGCTTCTGATGTTGTCATAAGTGTGAAGTGCTTGAGAGTTGTTGTTTTACCTGTATGGGGTTAACTGAGGGAAGGGGGGGGGGTGACGTCAGATTAGCCCACCTGGAGGAAGAACTAGGAAGTCAGTTCAGTTTGTCCTGGAGCTTTGGGCTAGCTCAACCTCTTTCCAGCTATGGAAGCCCTTCTCCCCTCTCCCAGCTTTGGGAGAGATGGAGCACCCTTCTATTCCTAAGATTAGACTATCTGTAAGTAACGTTTTGATCTCATAAATTTTGTACCTGATTTAGAGTGTCACTAACCGTCCAGGGGGTAAAATCTTGAAGGAGGGATTAGAAATCTTTATATCTGTGAAGTCTTCTCTTTTCTTTATTAAACCTTTTTTGTTATAAAAAGCGTTTGGTTACTCCCTTAAAGTTCTCTCTGCTTTCAGGCTGGAAAGGGAGGGAGGAAGGGGAGCAGTGTCTGAGTGGCAGGCTCACAGCGTGAGCCGGGGTACTGCGTCTCTCTCCTGAGAGCAGGGGGGGAGGAGTGGTGGCTAGAAGCCTAAGTTCTTTTCTCTCTCAAGTGGCTTAAGGGAGAGAGGGGGGGTGTCAAGGTACCCCACCCCATAGTCTTGGGGTGATTACTGAGTGGTGGCAGCGGAACCCCAATTCCCAACTAGTAGAGTGTGGGTTTTGGGGGGAAGGAAATAACTTAGGCTGGGGAAGCAGCTTGCAGTTATTTGGTTTTGTATGAGAGACCCCCTGTTCTTTACCCTAGTGTTCAGAGTGTGGGGGGAGGAGATCTCTCTACCACAGATGTACTTAAACATTTTATTATTACCTTTTGAGGTTTTGGTTAGCTGTTCTTCAAACTCCTTTTTGGCTTTTCTTATTACATTTTTACACTTACAGTGTTTATGTTCCTTTCTATATACCTCACCAGGATTTGACTTCCACTTTTAAAAAGATGCGTTTTTATCTCTCACTGCTTCTTTTACAGGGTTATTAAGCCACAATGACTTTTTTTTAGTTATTTTACTTTGTTTTTTAATTTGGGGTATACAAATTTAATTTGGGTGTAGTATTGCTGCCTACATTAAGTTATCCATTCCATTGTCCAGTGCAGTTTTCAGTAACTGTACGATACTACCGGGATAATAGTCTTGTAGATTTTGCAGTTAATTAATTTTTCTGATATTCAGCCTAAATCTTCTTTGGTTTAAGCTTCCGTTAATCTTACACCCTTTGGCCCATTTTAAACACCTCTTACTCCTATTTGGTTTTTATACCTTTAAAATAGTTGTGAGACATTTATTACCACAGACACATATTCTGAATGTAGATAATACAACTATACTATATATAGCGAGTTAGGAATTTAGAAACATTCTCTAAGAGCCATCTTTTGCAGTTCACCTACAATAACTCCAAAATTTATTAGAAATATCAAATGTATTTTTTCAATTTCCTTCACTGGATTTACAATTAAACAGAAAACAAGCAAATACAAAACTAAGCATATGGTATATTCTTTCACCCCATTTTACTCAATGGTATTAGAGAAAATAGTGAAATAGAAACTTAAGACAATGTTATATAATAAAGAAGAAGTTAAAGTATAAAACTGAATATCTGCATTCTTACTTTCTCAAGTTCCTCTTCCACTGCTCGCTTCTCTCGAATGGCCCGTTCAATTTGACTCTGCTTGTCTCCACACTCCTATAAGAAGTCAAACCATTTTCTAAGTGCATTAAATACATCAAACCAAACAACAAACAACAACAACAACATATGTGAAATGAAAGATAAGGCTGCAAAGGGAAACACTCCAAAATAAGGAAATACTAAAGCTAAAAGGTTGCTCATGCAAACTTAGTTCTCTTTATTTTTGCATGTGCATTATGATGTACTCCAAATGCATGCTTTTTTTCCCTGCAGAGCCACCGTCTCATTCAGTGTATAGATTAGATACGGGGCAGTGAAAGCATTTGGTATCTTTTTAGTCAATGAGTGAATGCTTATCTTATTCACTGTACACTATCCAAACTCCTTTGGTCTCCTACCTCATTCATTACAAAATTCCTCCTTTATTAATGTTCACTGTACAAAATCCATCCTATGCAAATCTTCTCTCAGTTACACTGGTACAAAATCCCATTTAATTTGTACTAGCATTTTGATAAGTGCAAACAATTTGTTCCCCCACCTCCACAAAAGTCACTTCATTCCTTATTTATTCCGGCTAATTTATGCAGTACCATCTAATCTCTGTCCTGAATGAGGCATGGAGGGATACTTAGGAAAAAAGTATGTAATCATATCACTAAAGATTATGGTAGTACATATATGTACGATAGCCTGGTATTGAGATGGGATGCAAAATTTTTCATATCACAAATACAAGTTCTTTACCCTGGTGGCAGTTAGATTATACATTAGTCAAAAATACATCCTTAATATACCATTTATAAACTAATCCATACCTGCCCGCCACTAGGCTTCAAGCATATTGCAAATTCTATTTTATCAGCAATACATTTTATGTTCTATTCGCATAATAGAATTTCTTAAGGATGTAGGCACTTTCTTCACATATGGATAATAATGCCAAATTTCTAAATAGAGGTTGCCAAGATCAGGTTAGGGATGAAAGTACACGTACACACACGTACACACACACGTACACACACAGGAGTCGAGTTAATGTTGCTTGAGGAATAATAGCTTTGGCATTTCCTGGTTTAAATGGTTTACTTTTCAATTTTAATATTTATTATTCCTAGGAATCTTTTAAAATTAAAAAAACCCACCACGTGGAATGCTATTTTGTGCAAAATAAGCACCCAATAAAGCAAGGAAACCGGAGTGGAATTTCTTTAATAAGAAGTGTTTGTGGACTATGATCTGAGTACATCTCTCTCTCTCTCTCTCTCTCTCTCTCTCTGAAGGAAGCAGGTGTGCCTACAGAGCTCTGCTACACTTGGTACATGCTTTTGTGTACTGAATGAAGCAGTCCTTACCGAAGTCAATAGATTTTCACATAACCACCAAAAGGTAAGTGTCTTATCAAGTGACCGTGCAGTATTTCAATTTTCTAACCAAAATCAATGACCCACTAAAGCTAAGAGTGTTGCAACTGACTTTTTATAATGGCAAAAATGTATCTATTTTTCCACTATTTGAAAATGGCCAAATCATTTTTGCTAAAAAGCCAAGAAGAAAAAGCCCACAAAAAACTATTAATGTCCAAAAAGAAATCAAACCTAAGAAGTTTCAGTCCAAAAGATGAAAGGTTATGCAATTAAAAAAGGCCACATAGTAAATATTGCAAAAATGTTTACATTAGAACCGTCACTATGCCCTTCAGCTAAAATACACAATATGTTCAAATATCTGTGTGACTGACACCCATTACTGTAGCATAGGTAACTACCAAAATGAATGTTTTTTTAAACTTAGTGTCAACATGCCTCTCCTCAAAATGAGAGTTTTTGCTGAACATTGTAGAAAAATTGAAAGAAAAAAAAATGTTACTTGATAATTGAATCCATCATTAATACTGTTCAAATTCCTAGGCAATGTACTTTAAGAAATGCAGCTTTTTACTTGACATAAACTTCATTTTCTCAGCTGTTTGTATAGAAGATCCATGTATTCAATATTTGTTCATTGAGGTGACATGCTACGTCTGTGAAGGGATCCTTCCATTTTAATTGTGTTCTTCAGTCTCCCCCCTCTAAAAATCCTCATTTTATTTAGGATTTCAAAAGTTAAATGTAATAAAATTTGAGAACAAGAATAAAGCTAAGATTATAATATCAGAAGTATAATCATCATCAGTGAGAGCAAAAACAGAGAGAGATCCTGGAGATAGATCACCCACAGGAAGAAAAAAAAGAAGATTTTTAAAAAAAGTGTTTCGAATTTGTAAACAGCCTATGTATGGCTCTAAACATACATTTCGATCATTATCTTGCTAAATTAACCCATGTCTAAGCAGCTGTTTGCAAAAAATATATATACTAAAGTGAGTCACTATGACTGAACATATCTAGTACAGATCTGTTAAGATGCAATAGTACACAGTTAATTTTCAGAGCAATCCATGCTTTGAAGGAAATAGGTGCAAGAACATTGACTATATAAAATCACACCTAGTTTCTCAACATTTAGAGTACTGGAAAAATGAAGGACTGTGGAGACTTATTTATCATGGGAAATATCTGATCACCTAGAATAATGTTTTGCAGTTGTTAGTCTTTTTCTATGAAATATTATACATGTTGTTGTAACCTGTACCCACTGAGTTAGAGGCTAGCCCTTGATTGGATTGCTCCTTTATGCCACCCCGACAGCATAAAGGGGCTGCAACAGCTCCCCAGAAGATACCTCCAGGGCAGCTATGAGGAAAGGCTGACATAGGAGTCCCACACTGCCTTCCTACACAACTCTGTGCCATAGAACTGACATAAATTGAAGCAACCACTGGGGCTGCTCTATCTTACCCTTGGAGTCCATGACAATCCCTTGAGGCGCCCAGAATTATGAGGATGCAATGGTGGCATGAAGCTAACTTTGCCCCCCTTTAACCGAGTTGTGTCTTCAGTATTGCATTTCCAGAGAGGTGAGGTACAGAATCTGGCCCACTATTTATTTACCTGGCAAGAAATGGAAATGCTATCGCTTCTAGTGTTTTCTTTTATCACTCATGTTGCTCTGAACTTTGTGAGATGCAGACAATCAGAACATAAAAAATTAAGAGTACATGAAAACACCTCTCTCAAATCTGTTAGAGCATTGGTTCTCAAAGTGGGGGTCGGGACCCCTCTGGGGGTCGTGAGCCAGTTTGGTGGGGGTCGCGAGCCCCTCCTGCCAGCAACCGGCCCCGAACAATGCCACTGCCATGGACTGCTGGCATCCGGCCCCTGCTGCTGCAGGCAGCCCATGCCCCGGCCACGGTGGGCTGCCGGTGCCCCCATAAGTCTGGTCCTGGCCGCAGCGAGCTGCTGGCGGCCCCGCAAGCCCGGTCCAGGCCCTGGCTCCTGCTGCGGCTGACTGCCGGCACTGCCACGTGCCCGACCTGGACCCTGCTGAGGTGGGCTTCTGGCGCCCCCGTGAGCCCAGCTCCTGCCGCGGTGGGCTACCGGCGCCTCTGGAACCCTCCCCTCACTGGCCTCGGGGGGCTGTTGGAACACCCCCATCCCAGCCCGTGCCGCAATGGGCTGCAGGCACGCCCCACCCGCCTGACCGTAAGGGGGGGTTGCGCTTAGAGGCCCGGTGTGGGAAAGGGGTCATCACTACAAAAAGTTTGAGAACCACTGTGTTAGAGAGACTTGTCCACCTCCTCAGCCTGCAAACCCATGTTGCGTGTCATCCTGCGCAGGAGGTCCTGGTGGGCACAGCTATCTATAGTAGGTGGGCTGGAGATGGAAGTGCCTGCGATGGCCTCGTCTGGGGAGAAGGACGAAGAGGCTAATGAAGTAACAGGTTTCTCCCACCCCACCTGCTCATCAGGAGCCCAACGACCTGCTTCGCTGGCAGCACCAGGCTCAGGAACCGGAGCTGGAGTTGGTTCCGAAGGAGGCGGGGACACAGTGCTTCCTAAGAACCTCTAGAGATGGGATGACTGGCTGAGGCCTTGGCTCAGAGATGACCAAGCAGGAGCCTTTAAACTGGGCACCTTGGGCCTGGTGGTATACCCACGAGCTGGTATCAGAGGGTTGGCTCGAATCATTGGCGACCTTGACACGGTCATGGTGATGAGGTCCCTGGCAGACGCAAATATGTTCAGGGTGGATAGCAGTTCCATCTCCTTGATGATGTGGTCCAGGAAGTCGAACGGCACTGGACTCGACGGTCCTCCTTGCGCGCGGAAGTCAATGGTGCCATCCCTGCAGGCTTCAGTACTAAGCACTCCTCACGAGGACATGGCCTCTGGGACAGAGAGCTGCTCCTTCCTTGTTCTGATGCTGCTTCTGCGCTGCTGAGTGGGAGCAGTACAAGGTCAATCCTGTCAGTTTCAGTGCTGGGGAGCAGCAGTGCTGCAGGTCTCTGCTAGAGTCTGTCCGCAGTGCCGCTTGCACCACTGTCGCCAGGATGCTACGCACCAAACAACTCAGTGCCAAGTCCTGCCGCACTGACGGAGGCTGAGGTCTAAGTGCCGCCACCATAAGGAACCGCTTAAGGCAAAAGTCTTGCTCCTTTTTGGTTCTGGGACGAAACACTTTGCAAATCCTGCACCTATTGGCTTGCCTCCCCCAGACACCTCAGATAAGTGTTGTGGGGATTACCTGTTGGCATGGGCTTGGAGCAGGTCTTGAACCCCTGGGACTTGGGCATGAAAGCCCTCTCAAGAAAAAGCGATCAGGATAGAGGGTAGATCCCCCAGCACAAGTGCTACGAACTACTACTAAAATAAAAAACAATTAAAAAGGTACAAGAAACAGAGAGAAAAACAAAGAGCTAGGAGAACGGTAAGAAGGAACTGAGGAGGCGCTGGGTTGGCAGGGTCATATATTGAGAGACATGAAGGCACAACTCCTGGGGGCTCCACAGCCAACCCGACAGGTGTTATTAGGGAATAAACTTTCCAGCGTCCGTTCACAGAGCACACACACATCTAATTGGAATTGATATGAGCAATCACTCAAACAACTATAGTTGACCCATAATTATGATTAATTCCCTTTGTCCAAAAGTTTTAATTTTGAACAGAGAATTGACTAAACCAGAGAATCCACATTCACAAAGTTGTTGACAATTGATAGTCTAAAAATTTCAATCAGCCTTAAAGTCTAAAACAGATTTTTTTCTTATATGTTTTGAGTCTACATATCCATTACAGTGCACACCTTTTATAAGAATTACATCTATCCCAATTATTTGATTCTTAAAAATGGCTGATTCTTACACATGGAGTATTTTACTTTGGTGATTTTGAACACTATATGCCACTGATTCTTACATCAGTGATTCTAATAAATGGAGTGCACGGTAATAGATAAATACAAATGGACATGGGTCAGTGTAACAAAAAGGTATTCAAAAAAATTTCTGACCAATAAAAGTTATTTTCACCACAGTCTAAAACGTACCATTTGAAGAGCAGAAAGTTCTTCTGTTAATCGAGAAATCTGTATATTGTAATGCTTCCTTGCATTTTCTACCTGCAATTAAAAATAATATTTTACTTAATTTTTCTATCATATAATGCATGTTTATGGGATTGGAATTGCTGACAGAAATGGACCATTGCTATACACTAACATATGAAATATGGCCTTTATCCATGGGACACTGATGCTAACTAACCTTGACTTTCTATTTCTGAGGATATCTTCAATAACGAATTGACTCAGAGAAAATGGAGAGATTCCTCACGACAGAATTAGAGTTAAAAACAACTATATTGAGATAACACAAACAAAAGGGCATTTATCAGTGTTCAGCACTGAAAATTCTTGAGGAGAGAGAAAAATCTTTGTCCTTTAGATTTTAGAGGAAAGAGAAAAAAAAGGTTAATAAGAATTATAAGGTATACAGAAATTAATTAGGTACATTTGATGAAGGGGATGAGAGGGACATGGAACTGCTATCTGATAATCTTATGAATATTGTATGTGACCTATTTAATGAGATAAGCTGTATAATTACATGAAGGTTAGTGTAATGTTTTTTATATGCCTTCACTGTTTTACTTCAGTGGGGACAGTTGAAAGAACAAGCAGGAAGAAAACAGAAAGACTCCCCCAGATAAGAACATCCTGGCATACACCTAAAAGATAATGGGAAAAGCTATTAGCTTCCAGGATCCTATATCCTGTCACCTACTCAAAGTTACACAACTGTTTTGCCAGTGGTAGGAACTAACAGATCAAAGGGTTATAAACAGATTAAAAAATTTTGTTCTCTGACAAGGGAGGTGATCAAAGGACTCAGTAGCTTTTAAAGGGCACTCCCAAAGCAGGATAGATCATTGGTTTGTGAGTTAAGGGAAGACTACGACCTTTACTCCAACAGTCTCAGTTCCACCCCAAAAGGAAGCATCCATCAGTTATTTTTTTGATTTCCCTCCGTCCCCTACGGAGTAGGCTTACCCTGTATAGGTAGCTCAAAGCAATGTCAACCAACCTAATAGAGGCTGCAATACTGAAGATCCTTAAAGAACAGTTACTCACCTCTCGTAACGTTTGTTCTTCGAGATGTGTTGCTCATGTCCATTCCCACAAGTGTGTGCGCACCGCGCATGCACGGTTCCGGAAA
This sequence comes from Sternotherus odoratus, assembly GCA_032164245.1. Taxonomy (NCBI): domain Eukaryota; kingdom Metazoa; phylum Chordata; order Testudines; family Kinosternidae; genus Sternotherus; species Sternotherus odoratus. The sequence goes on from JAVMKO010000004.1 coordinate 37,368,119, forward strand.
GTTTTCCCCCAGCGGTACCCGTAGGGTCGGCAGGGGCGACCCCTGGAGTGGCGCCCTTATGGCGATGTATATATGCCCCTGCCGACCCTCCCCCGCTCAGTTCCTTCTTGCCGGTCCTCCGACAGAGGGGAGGCGGGTGGGATTGGGAATGGACATGAGCAACACATCTCGAAGAACAAACGTTACGAGAGGTGAGTAACTGTTCTTTCTTCTTCGAGTGCTTGCTCATGTCCATTCCCACAAGTGTCTTACGAGCAGTTACCTTGGAGGTGGGAGAGGAGTAGAGCTAGTCCCTGCTGCCAGGACAGCCTGTCCCATAGCAGCATCCTCCGCAGTCTGCTGCACGATGGCGTAGTGCGAAGAGAAGGTATGGACCGAAGACCATGTTGCAGCTCTGCAGATGTCGCCAATCGGGATATGTGCCAGGAACGCTGTTGAAGTAGCCTGGGCTCTGGTCGAGTGAGCTGTTAGTGGCGGAGGAGAAATGTTCGAGAGGTTATAGCACAGTTTGATGCACGAGGTGATCCATCTCGACAGACGCTGCGAAGAAATCGGCAACCCCTTCATTCGTTCCGCCACTGAAATAAAAAGTTGTGAAGATTTACGAAAAGTTTTTGTACGATCTATATAAAAAGCTAGCGCCCTCTTAACGTCTAGGGAGTGTAGCATTCTTTCCCTGTTGGAAGCATGGGGCTTAGGGAAAAAGACAGGCAAAAAAATTTCCTGATTCAAGTGGAAGGCTGACACCACTTTAGGGAGGAAGGCCGGATGAGGCCGTAGCTGAACCTTATCTCTGTGGAAGACAGTGTACGGGGGCTCCGAGGTGAGCGCTCGGAGCTCAGAAACCCGACGGGCGGATGTAATAGCCACAAGAAATACCGTCTTCCAGGAAAGATAAGAGAGTGGGCAGGAGGCCATGGGCTCAAAGGGTGGCTTCATAAGGGCCGCCAACACCAGGTTCAGGTCCCACTGTGAGACAGGTGGTCGCACGGAAGGGTACAATCTATCCAATCCCTTGAGGAACCGCCCCACGAGGGGGTTGCTAAACAGAGAACCCCCTCCCACTTCTGCGTGAAAGGCTGATATAGCCGCTAAGTGGACACGAACTGTAGAAATGGCTAGACCTTGTCTCTTAAGGTCCAGAAGGTAATCCAAAACCAAGGGTATGGGGGATAAGGTCGGGTCTACCCCCTTGTCCCGTGCCCATAGGGAAAAACGTTTCCATTTGGCCATATAAGTAGTACGAGTAGATATCTTCCTGCTACCCAGCAGGACCTCTCTAACATGAACCGAGCACTGGCGTTCCGAGGGATTCAACCACGGATATTCCATGCCGTGAGGTGGAGTGACTGGAGGTTGGGGTGAAGCAACCGCCCGTGGTCCTGGGACACCAGTGTGGGAAGGAGCGGTAGGGTTATAGGTGTGGAGACTGACAGAGACAACAGCAGCGTGTACCAATGCTGGCGGGGCCATGCCGGTGCTATTAGAATCATGGACGCTCTGTCCAGGCGGGCCTTGAGCAGCACCCTGTGAATGAGTGGAAACGGAGGGAATGCATAGAGCAGACCCTCCCTCCAAGGGATCTGAAAGGCGTCTGCCTCTGACCCGGGGCTGAGGTTCATGAGAGAGCAGAACCTCTGGCATTTCCTGTTGGCCTTTGTGGCGAACAGGTCTAGGCGGGGAAATCCCCACTGTAGGAAGATTGAATGCACAACATCCCCCCTGAGCGACCATTCGTGGCCCCGGAATGAGCGACTGAGGGTGTCCGCTAGGACATTCTGGACCCCTGGAAGGTAGGTGGCTGTGAGATGGATATTGTGCGCGATACAAAAATCCCACAGGGTCAGGGCTTCCTTGCATAGGGGAGAAGAGCGAGCACCACCCTGTTTGTTTATATAAAACATTGCCGCCGTATTGTCCGTCTGTACCAGCACACACTTGCCTTGTAACTGGTCCTGAAATACCTGGCATGCTAGACGTACCGCTCTCAGCTCCCGGACGTTGATGTGTAGGGCCAGCTCGCTGTGAGACCAGTGTCCCTGAGTCCTGGAGTCTCCCAGATGGGCTCCCCAGCCGAGGGCCGAGGCATCTGTTGCCAATGTCATTGTAGGCTGGGGTTTGCGAAAGGGGACCCCTGCATTGAGAGCGCGTGGTTGCAGCCACCAATGTAGTGCACTCAGCGTGTGGTGTGGGAGGGTGACAACCAGGTCCAGTGGGTCTCTTCCCTGCCTGTATACCGACGATAGCCAGGCTTGGAGTGGGCGAAGTCGAAGTCTGGCATAGGGCACCACGTACGTACATGCAGCCATATGGCCCAATAGGACCATGCAGTTTCTGGCTGTGGTGGTTGGATACCGCAGTACGGAGCGAATCAAGTTCGTTATGGCCTCGGCCCGAGCTGTGGGCAGAAATGCCATGGCTCGCTGAGAGTCCAGTACTGCCCCAATAAACTCGATTCTCTGAGTGGGAGCTAGGGTCGACTTTGGTTCGTTTAGTATGAGGCCCAACCTGAGGAAAGTGGCTCTGACGAGAGCTACCTGATGGATTGCTAGTTCTCTTGAGTGTGCTCTGACGAGCCAATCGTCCAGGTAAGGGTACACGTGTACCTGTCTCCTTCTCAGGTATGCAGCCACTACCGACATGCACTTTGTAAACACCCTTGGGGCAGTCGACAGGCCGAAGGGGAGCACTGCAAATTGGTAGTGATGATCCCCGAGCACAAATCTCAGGAACCTCCTGTGACTGGGGATGATTGATATGTGAAAGTATGCATCCTTCAAGTCGAGGGCGGCAAACCAGTCTCCGTGATCCATAGAAGGGATAATGGTCGCTAGGGAGAGCATGCGGAACTTCAGCTTCTTTATGTAGGAGTTGAGGCCCCGCAGGTCCAGGATAGGGCGAAGGCCACCTTTGGCCTTCGGGATAAGGAAATAACGGGAATAGTAGCCCTTGCCCCGAAATTCTTGAGGAACCTCCTCTATGGCACCCAAAGATAAGAGGGTCTGAACCTCCTGAACTAAGAGTTGCTCGTGAGATGGGTCCCTGAAGAGGGACGGGGAAGGGGGATGGATGGGAGGGAGGGAGGAGAATTGGATAGAGTACCCCACTTTCACCAGGCTGAGGACCCATTTGTCTGATGTGATTTGGGACCAAGCCTGGTAAAAGTGGGACAAGCGATTCACGAAGGTTGGGGAAGGGTAGGATCGGGATACTGGATGGTCGTCCTCGTGCGCCCCTTCAAAAATTTGGTCTGCCGTTTGAGGGCTGTCGAGATCCCGGCTGTTGCTGTCCGTTACGGGAGGAGGATCTGGGACGACCCCTGTTCACTCCTCTACCACCCCTCCTGGGTTGATCACGCCTTGGCCCCTGTTGGAAAGGACGGAGTGGAGGGGCTGGAGGAGGTCTAAACGGTCTCCTGACAGTCTGGGGTGTGTGTAGGCCTAGAGACCTGAGCATGGCCCTAGAGTCCTTCATCGAATGAAGCTTCTTATCCGTGTCCTCAGAGAATAACCCTTGCTTGTCAAAGGGAAGGTCTTGAATGGATGCCTGGACCGGTGGTGGAATTCCTGACACCTGTAGCCAGGCTCCCCTTCTCATAACTATGGCAGTCGCCATTGTTCTGGATGCTGAGTCGGCTGCATCGAGGGCGGCCTGTAGTGCAGCCCTAGAAACCACCTTGCCCTCCTCCACAATAGCCGTGAATTCGGGAGTGGAATCCTTAGTTACCTGCCCCTGGAATTTATTCAACGCTGCCCACGAATTAAACGCGTAGCGTCCTAATGCCGCTTGTTGGTTTGCAATACGTAATTGTAATGCGGCTGAAGAGTACACTTTTCTGCCATATAGGTCCAGTTTTTTTGCATCATGCGATTTGGGAGTGGGGCCTGGTTGACCTTGGCGCTCCCTTTGATTCACGGCGTCAGCCACCAAAGATCCCGGTGCCGGGTGGGTGAAAAGATGTTCATAACCCGTTCGGGGTGCAAAATATCGTCTCTCCACCCCTCTCGCAGTTGGTGGAATTGAGGCTGGGGTTTGCCACAAAGCATTAGAGGTAGATTGTATTTTCTTAATAAATGGTAGGGCAATCTTAGGTGGGCCATCAGATGAAAGTATGTCCACCGTCGGATCCTCCTCCTCTGTCACTTCCTCAGCAGGGAGATTCAAATTGTGGGCAATTCTCCGCAGGAGGTCTTGGTGGCCTTTGATGTCCATTGGTGGTAAACCAGAGGTGGACGATCCCGCCACCGCCTCATCTGGAGAGGAGGAGGAAGAAGAGAGAAACTGTGGTTCGCCCTGTGTTGGGTCCTCTAAAGTAGGCTGCGCGGCCACCCTAACCGCAGAGTGGGTAGACTGGTGGCTGCCCAGACCCGAAGGTCCCGGCATAGGGTCATCATCGGGTTCCTCCGAGGGGGGTCTGGTAATTGTGGCCGACACCGGGCCACGCGGCACCGAGGGCAAGGAGGCAGTGACGGATGGTGGGCCCTGCACCTGTTGGAATGTCCACGGTGCCCAGACAGGCCATTGCGCCGGTCCCTGAGGGTACTGCGGCCATGGTGCCGCCTGGGACTCACTACGGTGCCGGGATCCGTGCCGAGAGTGGTGGCGCCTTGCCGAATGATAATGGCTCCTATGTGAGTGTCGGGAGCCTGCGTCGGAGCGGTGGGTGCGGCCAGAGCGTGCGGAGCCCACATCGGAATCAGAAGACTGTTCAGATGCAGACCACGGGGGTGCCGTTCCTTCCGGTGCATTGGTTGGATGTATCAACATTGGCTTTCCTGGAAACGCTCTCGGTGCCGGCTGGCGCACATAAGTCTCTGCTGAAGCCTGTAGTGATGGTGCCGCGGGGTCCCTTCTCGGTGCTGTAGCCGGTACCGAGGTAGTGACCGGTGCCGAGTGAGTTGCCATCGGAGGGATAATCGGTGGTAGCGGTGCCGGGACCACAAACGGTGCCGCCGTTGGTATGGGCCCTTGAGGCAACACCGGTGCCGGTGGAATGATCGGTACCGGAGTGGGGTCCCCCGCCATTTCGATCAGCTCCCTGGCTGCATCGAAGGCGTCCGGGGTCGATGGCATCGCCAAGTCTTGAATCATCTCGGGCGGGGCTACCTCGTCCCTTGACGTAGGAGCGCGCACCGAGGCAAGTTGCAGAGGCACTTGACGGGACTCACTCAGGTGACCCGAAGTCTGCCTGTGAGAAGAGGATTTCCCCTTAGCCTTCTTGGATGGGGACCGACCTCTTTGCTTCTTAGCCGGCACCGGAGATTGAGATCGGTGCCGACGCGGGCTCACAGAGCGGTGCGGTGAGCGGTGCCGGTGAGCCTTATCCTTCTTCGGTGCCGCCGGGTCTCGCACCGAGGCCGGAGCACTTCTGACCGAAGTGGATGGGAGATCTCCCTGAGGCTGAAGCGCTGACTCCATCAGGATAAGCTTCAGTCTCGACTCCCTTTCCTTCTTTGTCCTGGGCTTAAATCCCTTGCAGATAGCACAACGCTCCGACAGATGACTCTCCCCGAGGCACTTCAGACACTCAGTATGAGGGTCACTGTTGGGCATAGGCTTCCCGCAGCGCACGCAGGTCTTAAACCCCGGCGCCCCAGGCATAACACGATAACGACTCTGTAAACTACTTCTATTCTAATGGAACAGTAGAACTAACACTTATCAACTATCTATAAACACTAACTAAGAACAACTATGGACTGAGATACCGCTAGTACACACGAGGTAGAGGGATTCCAGCTAACCGTCATGGGCGGGAAGAAGGAACTGAGCGGGGGAGGGTCGGCAGGGGCATATATACATCGCCATAAGGGCGCCACTCCAGGGGTCGCCCCTGCCGACCCTACGGGTACCGCTGGGGGAAAACTTTCCGGAACCGTGCATGCGCGGTGCGCACACACTTGTGGGAATGGACATGAGCAAGCACTCGAAGAAGAACTATATGCTGCTACTGAAACATGCAGGACTAGCATTTAAAACTTTCTGAAGTTTCCTGGGGGGCAATATTGGTGTGTTGCACTTGAGTACATCCATGGTTGCAGCCCTCCAAATCTATCTGTGGCTGGTGCTTAGCATGTCTCAGTACTTCATTTCCTTGCCGCAGCCCCATAAACCTCCCTGAAGCCTTAAGTCAGGGAAGGCAGTACTAGGATACAGCAATCCATTACCAATCCTGCCCATTACCAAGGCAGGATGCAGCCCCGAGAGCACAGAGAAAAATGCCTCAAGGGCCCCAACCCGTCCACTCTCTGTGGAAAGCCCCAGCATCTGGGCTGCAGCTCCTCTCCTTGCTGCCGCCCTACGTGCATCCTTCCCTCCCAGGCCACAGTGGCTTCCCTAATGCCCCAGACCATTACCTCCTATGCAAGCAGTGGGTGCCCAGCTGAAAGCAAATTTGTGGGGCTGCAGCCAAAGAAGAAAGTGCCAGCCCCCAGTGTCAAGGCAAGATAGAGCCTGGAAAGCGCAGGACAAGGTAACATACGGCTTCAGCACTTAGTTCCCTGGTTGCAACCCCACACATTTGCTAGTGATTAATTCCTTTTTTCAAAAAAGTTGTCAATAAATAGCATGACTGATGACAATATCTGAATCACATTAACATTAAAGTGAATGGGACAAGGTTGGCTCCTGACTAAGTGTAGCTATTAGTTGCATTAGGATTAACTGGCGTCCACTGCATAATAATTCTTTGAAAAAATGTGAACACAAAAACTGATGTTTTACTTTTACCTGGTTTTGTGAAAAGGAGGAAACTCCAGCTTTCACATTCATGGTTGTGCACTAAGATGAAAAGTGCTTTTCCCACAATGAAATCCTAGGCTACTGAAGTTTACATGAAGTCACTTTCAGACAAATCTGAAGAGCTCTCTGTGACTCGAAAGCTTATCAGGTGTGGCAACAGAAGTTGGTCCAGTAAAAGATATTATCTCACCCACCTTGTCTCTCTAACACTTCTCAGTGAAAGCCTCTTCTCTTATGCAGAAGAGTATTTGGAAGTAATGCTCCAGCGATGTAAAAACTGAGAAGGCAATTTTAACCACACTTTGCAGTTCACCCTGTGTTCTCAAGAGGCAATCAGCAACTCACACGATCAGGTGCTATATCAGTAAATTAAATACAGCTCTGGGTTGATCTCAGTAAAAAAGCAGATGTAATACATGCTATTGAACAGATTTACTTAAGTAAAGGTTTCTTTAAGAATCCATGTAAAGGCTCTCTCTACATCTGCACAGACAGTGACATTTTAGATCCTAAGGGTACTTGTGAGAATCTTTCATGAGTCATAAGAGTACACTTATTCTTCTTCTGTGCCATCTAGACACTTGACGTTCTGCCAACAAACTGTACATCCTTGCAGTAGCAAACTATACTGTTAGAATGGCTGCAAGAAGACTGCTGACATTTACCTTGTGCCATCAACTGTTTTTGATGCTGTAAAAAAACCACTTGGGAAAACTTTTCTATATTACTACCTTGCATAACATCTCTGCACTATGAAAGATTTCTTTAGAACAATGTTCGTGAATTTGAATGGACATAAGTTTTTATCTTAGAACTACCATCCCTTTCAGGCCTATAGCCTCTGACAAAGTAGTAAAAGTATCTCCCAAAAATGATGTAATTAAGGTTCTGCAGATCATTCAAGTAAACCTCAAAAGCTAGGTCTTCAATTGTAACTGCCAAGTCATCAGGCAACCATCAAATGCAGCTGGGCTACAGCAGAATCACCTGACTGGCTATAGCAGTAAGGTGGCTTCCTTGTTGACTGCCTAATGACTGAGCAAGCTCAGCACCAGATCTTCATTCCTCACATTCTTTTCATGTTTACTTGAATGATATGGAGACAATTACCTCATTTTTGGCAGATACTGTTAATACTTTGTCAGAGGTTTAAGAGTTGAAAGGACTAGTAGTTCTAATAAATCTAAGACAGACCTTTATTCCTATTTATTAAATATACATTCAATTGTCTGGACAATTTTAATCTAGAGAAAAACTAAATACTGAAAACAAAGATGTTTACTGAACTAAGATGCTACTTCATGCTTGTCAAATGAATACATTAATTTTATATATTTTGAATGTGATTTCCTCTTAGTTTTAGAAAGTGGAAACTAAATTAAAAGGATGTTACTTGCTACACTTAAGTTCAGTAGCAGCAACTTGAAGCGGATAAGGATACAGGCAGATTGAAGTGCAATTGACAGTTATGAAGTTTCCATGTCTGTCTACACTCAGTTACAAACACCTCAGGAATGGAGGCTGTTCATAAATTTGAACAAAACATTATGAGTGTTCTAAAGAACACTGAGTTAATACAGCTTTGAAATTTTACTACATAGAAGAAAAATGCTCTTTTAACCATCTTAATTTGATTCTTGCACAGAAACAATTTCCTTACCTTGTCAAACCATTTTTTACATTTTCCCTTATTTTTTTAGTAGTTTAACAATACTGTACTGTCTTATTTTCTCTCTGCTGCCAGACTGTGAACAACCACTTACAAATGAATGTATGATTGATGAGTCCGTTCACAATTCTGGTGTAACCTCTGAGGTTCTACTTTATTTAAAATTTATGGAATGCTCCCATGAAGGAGCTATTTAATGTTTAAGGCTCTTGTATAGAGAACGGGGGTCCATGTTAGTGAATCAAATTACGTGACCATGGTCTTACAAAATATTGTTCAGTAGATGTTAGTTCTAATGGAACATTGTGATTCAAATGTGAATATGGGACAGATTTTTCCATTTAGAAAAACCTCTATTACATGATATTGGGTCCTGGCACTCCAGAAAGCAATGTGCTATTAAATAGATCAGTTACTATTTCATAGAAATGTGTAACTGGTGCAAAATTAGTCAAGATACTTAAATCCCAGGCAGACTGGGAAAAGCTACAAAATAATCTCTCAAAACGGGGTGACTGGGCAACGAAATGGCAGATGAAATTCAATGTTGATAAAGGCAAAGTAATGCACAGAGGAAAACATAATCCTAAGTATTATACCACAGAACATTTACAGATCAGTGTGTGTGTGTGGGGGGGGGGTATGAATGAATGAATGGAAGAGCTCAGATTTAAAGAATTACAAGTGCAGTCTCTCCCACGCATTCCTTCCTCTCTATATTCAATAACTGCCTTGCCTCATTTAACTTTCTTCATTATCTGCCAGCCTGCACCACTCTCTCATCAAATGCTTCTCTTTCCCTCACACATCTTACCTCTCACCAGCAGAATGGGAGGAGAGCCCCCTTCTCCTAAAATAGCAGCCTAGCTCCGCTACTGCCTCTAGGCACTTATTCAGTTCAAGATTTCCACTTATCCAAGTGAGCATGCTATAGTTGTTCAAAGCTTACTAACACTTCAAAATGAAAAGAACAGTTACTTACCCTGCAGCAACTGTGGTTCTTTGAGATGTGACAGTCTGCATGGATCCCATCATAAATGTATGTGCCTCATGTGTGCAAGATTTTATTTTATTTTTAATAGTCTCCGTCAGGGCTACACATGTGCTCTGTGCTGTCTCATTCTCCCATGCAAGATCATAAAGGTCAGTGACCATAATCCTCCCTCAGGTCCCTCTCAACCCAAAGCTCTAACTATGGATTCTGAAAAGTGGGAATAGAGGGTTGATAGTGGGATCCACACTGACAACAATATATTAAATAACCACAATTACTATAGAGTAAACAACCATTCTTTGAGATGCTGTAGTCAATGTGGATCCCACTGCAGGTAACTGGCAAGCAGTGTCCTCCTTGGATGGTGGGAGTGAAGTGTTTCAGCTAGTCAGTCAGCCAAATAGGCTGCAGTACTGCTTTCCTGAAGTTGGCTTCTGACCTGACTGCCATGAGGTATGAGCTTAAATGTTTAAAACAAGTCACTGATTACTCCACATTGCAGCTCTCACACTGAAATGTTCTTTATGCAGGCAGATGCTGTGCTTCTGCCCTGGTGCAGAGTGCCTTGATATTTGGGGGGGTGGAGGGTGGAGGGGGGGGGGGGGGGGAAAGAGGTTTTCCAGCCATCTCATACCAGGTGGAAATGCACTGTATGATCTGCTGGGAGATTCTAGGATGAGATGGCTTGGCCTTTTGACAGGCTAGATAGGGCCACAAAGAGATAGAGAGAGAACCTGAAAGGTAATAGGAGGAGGTTACTCACCTTGTGCAGTAACTGACGTTCTTTTATTCCAGTGCCTTTGATCTGAGATTTCTACAGCAGTAATTCTATGGGCTATGCATGTGCTGTGTCTGCCTCTCCAACGGTCAGTGTTTGAACAGCATGTGCACAGCCCAGGCTCCTCGGTTCCTTCTCTACAACGGAGTGCATTACAAATTCTGAAGTAGAGGGGAGGAGGGCGGGTAGTGGCGAAGCCACAGGGATACTCATCTTGAAGAACATCAGTTACTGCACAAGGTGAGTAACCTCCTCTTCTTCTTCAAGAGATGTCCCTATTGGTGCTCCACTTCAGGTGACTGCAAAGCAGTACCCCTTAGAATGGTTGGGGATTTGGATGAGGCAAGAAGGCTGTTCTACTCAAGACAGCTCTACTCAATCTGGTATCAGACGCTGCAGTGTGGATGAGAGCACAGTGGTTAGCGAAAGTAAGATTTGATGCACAGGTAGCTGCCTTGCATATGTCAGAGTGGAATATTACGGAGAAAGGCCACGGAGATGGAGACAGCTCTGGTAGAGTGTGTTCTAATTTACCTAGGAGGTTGTATTTGCCTGATTTTTTAACAAAGGCTTATGCAGTCAGCAATCCATTTGGAAAGTCTCTGTGTAGAGACAGCATATCCCTGTGAGCGCTGAGTCGTAGAGACAAAAAGTCTGGGGGGGTTTCTGAAGGGTTTTGTTCTATCCAAGTAAAAGGATAATGCTCTGTGGACATCAAGAGTGTGCATGGTTTCTTCAAAGGCATTCGCGTGAGGTTTTAGGAAAAATGATGGGAGGTGTATAGGTTCATTGAGGTGAAAGGAAGAGTGTATCTTAGCTAAAAACCTTGAATGGGTGCGTAGTGTGACCTTATCGCGGAAGAACATGGTATACGGAGGGTCTGCCATAAGTGCCCCCATCTGGCAGAGGTGATTCCTACGAGGAAGGCTGTCTTACTGGACAGATGGAGAAGGGAGCAGGTAGCCATTGTTTCAAAGGGTTTATCCATCAAGGCTTGAAGGACTAGGTATAAATCCCAAGGTACAGGAGGCGGTTTCATGTCTGGGTATAGTATCTGGATACCCTTCAAGAACCTCTTGGTGATTGGATGGGCAAAGACCGTTACACTGTCAATCTTATGGTGAAAGGTGGTGATTGCCACAAGGTGGATCTTGAGTGAGCTCGTAGATAGGCCAGATGTTTTAAGGTGTAAAAGGTAATCAAGTATCAGTGGAAGTGAAGCAGAAACCGGAAAGGTCTGCTTGTCAGTGACCAAGATGTGAAACGTTTTCATTTATGCAGGTAGGTAGTGCGTGTGTTGTGTGTTCTGCTGTGTAACAAGACAGTGCATACTGGGTCCAAACACGTTAACTCTGCATTAGATCAGCCAGGCACCCAGGTGGAGACGTTGTACATTGGGGTAAAATAGTTGTCCCCTGCATTGTGATAGAAGGTTGCTGATTGGGGGAAGGGGAATAGGTGGCTTGACCGACATGCGGAGGAGAAAGGGGTACCAGGGTTGTCTGGACCACGCTGGGGCTATGAGAATGATATTGGCTCTGTCTGTTCGTATCTTCTGAATTACTTGATGCAACAGAGGTATTGGTGGGAACACATATGAGGGTTTTGGTCCAAGGGAGCAGAAAGGCATCTCCCATTGAATGTTTCCCCAGGCCAGGAGCAGAATGTCGGGCATTTTTTGTTTGTTCTGTGGCAAATAGATCCAGTTGGGGATAACCCAAGGCATGGAAAGTGTTGGAAAGAATGGCATTGTTGAGTTCCCACTCATGCTGTATGGGGAATGATCAGCTGAGTTCATCTGCAGTGTTATTCTGAGAACCTGGCAGGTGTGATGCGGAGATACGGATATGGTGTTAAAAGTTTTCCTGCCGCTGTGCAGAGGGAGTGGGACAGGGCTCCCCTGTGTCTGTTGACATAAAACATGCACGCGATGTTGTCGGTCATGATTCGAATTTGGCGGTTTTGGATGATGGGAAGGAAAAATGATGCAGACATTGCATACAGCTCAGAGTTCTAGTAAATTTATGTGAAGCTTGGTTTCTGAAGTGGCCCAGAAACCCTGAGCGGTGAGGTGGCCAATGTGTGCATCCCATTCTGTAAGGGACGCCTCTGTTGTGATGGTAATTGAAGGGGGATTTTGTCGGAAGGGAATCCCGGTGCAGAGGTTGATGGGAGACGTCCACCAGAGAAGTTAGTCCTTGACATTCTGGGGCATAGTTAATAACCTCTTTAGCCTGTGCATGTTTGGTTTGTATACCAAGGCTAGCCAACTCTGAAGGCACTGCATGTGCAGGCGAGCACTTGCAACCACAAATGTGCAAGCGACCATGTGCCGTAAGAGCTGTAGGGCGTCTCGGACTGTAGTCTGTGGGCTGACATGGTATCCTGATCACTCAGATATCAGTGTGTGGAATCTGTCCTGAAGAAGAGATGCCAGACCGGTCATGGAATCGAGGTGGGCGCCGATAAAGTCTATTTGTTGGGTAGGCTGTAAAGCAGATTGGTTTTTATTTGCAGTCCCAAGGTGCAGCAGTAGTGAAGGGTTGCAAGAGTGGCGTGGATCACTTGACTGAGTGGGAGACTTGAGGAGACAATCACCCCTTCTTGACTCATTCTCCAATGGGCCAATGTCAGCCTCTGGGCACTGGCAGGGTTGAGCAGTCCCTCATTTATGGGGAGGAAGATCCTGGCTGGACCAGAAGCTGACAAGCTGTCAAACAACTTGTAGGATTCCTCTGATACAGCCAAGGTCTTGATATCCAGAGTCTCACTCATCCCCACAAGCAGCTCCTGGAACACTTCAAAATCATCTGTTCCAGAGAATACTGCTTCATCTGGTTATGAAGATGAAAGTCCTTTGGCGGTGAAAACAGGGCATTTGGTATCACTCTGTCCCTGCATCCAGCTCTTCCTGGTATAGATGGTCTTGGCCACAGATGCTCAGGGGGAGAAGGGCAAATGACAGCATCACCTTTCTCAAGGGAGCTGATCATCTGTTTCTCAGTGCTTGAAATGATAGGCTCCAGTATCCCTAAAAGGAACATAGAGGCACACTTTAGAAATATAGCTAACTTGCTGAATATTGGTTCATCCAGTATCATTCTTGAAGAGCTGGTGGAAGCCGAGTCCTGAGCTAGTGGTAAGGCAAGCCAGTAGTTTTATCTGTGGTGTTGACAATAGCCTCACAGGATAGGGTTCCCTACTAGAAGACAGGGAGAATGTACATTGTGGTGATGCTGAGAAGCAGACTTCCTCCTGGGAGGATACCAAAAGTGTAAGGTGCTCTCAAGTACCCGAGTCTATAGCAGTGATAGTAGATGCGTCAGTACAGATGATTGTCTTGGCTCATCCTCTGTAGTCTCTTGCACTGCAGGTTATTACTTATCCCCAATCCTTGATAATGTGCAGGGTTTGTTGGATTTATTTTATGGTGTCTGTCATTATAGGACACTGAGCTCTGCCTAGAGTATGCTTTTGTGTTTGAAGTGGCCAGACTTTGACATCAGAGGTGTGGGCACTGGCTCTTACTGGGCACTGCTTTCTTCAGTGTTGATTGTCTATTAGGTGGGGCGCTGGGTGAAGCTGGCTTGTCTGCCAGCCGCACTCTGGAGCTTTTATCTTCAGTGTGTATTGAGACCTTCATGGGCTGTTCCAGAAGATGGAGCTTTAGCCTCACATCCCATGACTTAAGAGTTTTTACAGAGAATGATAAGCAGACTCATCATCTGCTTGAGATGCCCTCTAACAGAAGACACACATGCCCATCTTTCAAGGGTAGACAGGGCTTAAAGCATGCAGGTTTTGAGTTAATGAGCCCTGTACAGAGAGATCTATGTATGGGGGCAAAAAGAGGTGGTGTAGTGGTAGAGTTCTGTTCAGATGGATGGAGATAGTTCATTGTAGTCAACAGAGAAGATAAATATTTTGGAAGATTTTCTTGACCACTTGTAGAAGTTTAGTCTGAGCTAAGAATTAGTGGATTGGACACTTGCCAGGTTCCGTCTCGCTGCCACAGGTAGTAAGGGAGAACTGAGGGAAAAAGCTGCATCTGCACCACCCTTTATACCCTCACATGGAAGCATGACATGGCACAGGGCATGGGTGTGGCCCTGATGGACATTGCAAATCAAAAAATCTAATCTCTCACATACCAGGTGCATGTTCACCTACACTACTATATCCTCAAAGAAGAACAGACTGATATACTGCTGAAATTATCATGAATTTGCTATACTGTGTTTTAGGAAGTAAATAAAAAATGTTTATTCAAACTACACTAATTCAACTAGCACTGGAAATTATGCAAAAGACTGGGCTAGAAGAGGATAACATACTTCCTTTCTAGTTCTTGCAGCAGCATCTTGTACAAGCTGAGAAATGGCTTCTTTCATATTTTCTATTTCCCCTTCTTTTTGCTTCTCTCCGAGCAGGGCCTAGGGAAAACAATTTGAAATACTATAACCATAATTACCTTTAATACAAATGGTGGGCTTTTTCATTAAAAAATGCCAGTGATGACAATCTTTAGTAAAGAGAAAAAGAAATGATGGCTTGCAAAATGGCATCAGAATACCACTGTTCGATACAAAAATGTTAGGTAACTGTGTTGATTTTTTCATTCTATTGGCTATCTAAACTCAACCACTCATTCTGCTGCCCCAAGACACCTCAATTTGAAAAGGATATTTTGGTTACAAGGAGGTCTAGTCATACTTATCTTTTCTATCTGCGTGTACTGATTAGAACAACTACAAACTCTTTAAGGTTTAAACTAGCTGGGCTTAATTTGCTGCTGGTTACGATCCATTAAATGTGCATGAAAGTAACACCTTGTCAGCAAGTGTAAGTCAAACTACTTCTAACTGCCTAAAGGCCTGATTTTTATAAAGTGCTAATTACCACCATCTCAAAAGCAGTCCCCCTAAAGGTGTTTTCAAGTTGAGCATTCAAAAATTGATGCCTTAGAAAATCACTTTTGGAAAATCTTGGCTAGGTTATTTAAACAGATTAAATCTTAGGACAGGTCATCTACGCAAAATGAGGCTTTAGAATGCTTACATCACAGTTAGGTCCTTTACACAGTAAAAATAAACCATATTGCAATAAGGTCAGGAGGCAATTGTGTTGTAACTGAGTCCCCTTGATAGATTTCGTATGAACAGGCTGGCCCTTAGTAACTTCCAGTATTCAATGATGCAGTAAAAAATGGGTCTTGATGGGTCTTACTTGATTTTTTTGTAGGTTAGCTTCTTCTAAGAGTTGCATGCCGTCTCGGACTTTTACTATAGCATCATACTTTTCCTCTTCTAGATCTGCACACTTTGCTTGTAGCTCTCTAGTTTGTTTTTCTAGAGCAGTCCTCTCTGTTCTCAACTGTTCAGCATCTTGTACAGCTACACATAATCTAGAAAGTCCAAAAACTCAGATCTCATTGGCAGAACTAGCAACTTGCTAGAACACTTTCACTCCTGTTCTCATATATAGAAAGTACAAATTTACTTGTAAAATATTGTGTTTAAATTCTCTGGTATTCTCATTTTTTAAATACGTCCTCCTAATCCTCCATCACTGTTCTAAACAAAAATAGAATGAAAGGCGTTAAAGTTGAACATTTTGCATATAATTAAAATGAGAAGGGTACTGCTATTCAGAGATACTTGTACTGGGTGCAGGCTTGAGCTACAACTTGCCATTTTAATATCTGTGTCTCCTTTTTAATTTTTTTTTATATTTACCACACATCTTAAATCATAATCTTTGCCAAGGCAAGTCAGTTCATTATACCACTACCAAAAGGTTCTAGCATCACATATTAAACAAAAGGAATGGATTCACCTTAAACGAACAGTGTTATATAAATGTTCTGTCTATTCCTCTTGGACTTTTTCAATAGTTTCCCTTTTGGGGGAGGCAAGGAGGTGTAATTGGAACATGGCAATAAAAAAAATTGTGTAACCGTGCATATACACACAAAAAATTTGCACGTTGCAATACATTTTTACATAAAATATAACCATGTCTCCTGCACTCCCTCATGCCAATCAATCATGTTCAAGCAATAATACTAGCTAGAGCTACTATAAAACGACCAGGTTTTTCCCAGTGCTGATGCAATTCTTTGTGTGTATTGTGACAAAGCTCCAAGTCTATACGTGCGGGTCCTGCATTTCCTGGCGGATTTCACTAGCCTCAGAGGCTCACTGTGACCATCCACGTAGCCTTCTCTCTCTCTAGAGACAAGGTCACAGCCTATTGAGCCATTTTCATCATAAGCCAGTGAGAAGTTATCCTTCCTGGCACAGTCTCTGTTGTCTCCCTAGTCTTAGTGATTAATTGGGGAAGGTAGGAAGGGGGGAGCCCGGACCCGCCCTCTACTCCGGGCTCCAGCCCAGGGACCCTAATAGTATCAGCTAATATGGCTGACCTTTTAACCACCAAACACAATACAATTCCCTGGGCTACTTCCCCACAGCAGTCCCTGCTTCTTTACAGTCCGCTTCACCCTTACCTCAGGGCCTCCTTCCAAACCGCTCTCTGCTCCAACGCCTCCCAAACTCCTGACACCCACACCCACCTGACTAAATGGGAGGGTTTTTAAGTGGTTTCAGCCAGCCCGATTGGCTTCAGGTGTCCCAATCAGGCTAGCTGTTTCTGCTGCTTTCTAGAACCTTCTCTGTTTGACTAGCCAGGGAACAGGAACCTGCTCATCCTGAGGCTGATATACTTCCCTTCCAGTACTCTCCTATACCCTTCTGGTCTGACTCCGTCACAGTATGCATGCGCACACATGCACGCAGATGCAGAATTGCATGAGCACTGAGAAAGGGCTTTCAGTTTTATACTAGCTCTAAATAGTCTTATTGCTGGAACATAATTTAAGTTATTGGTTGGCATGAGGGAAGACAGGAGACAGACAGACTTTGATACATACTCAGGAATGTAGCTGGGCTCAGATTAGGCATTAAAGGTGATGGTAATGATGGACCGTAATCAACATTTTAGGATTACACCTAGAATAATTTTTGAAGCAGACAAGTTAATTATTTTTGGATATCTACAAGACAAACTATATATGGACACTTCAAGGCAATAAGAGCCCCTATTGTTACTAGTACCTGAGTGCTCTTGTACTGGCTGTTTACCAGATTCTTTGTCTATGGTGATTCTGCTAGTCGCACCCATGAAGTAGAGACAAAGAAATGTGAATCTGTTAGAAACAATCACCTTAGAAGAGCTATAAATACTTCAATAAGAAAATTCAGTTATCAAATCACCTGACAAACGTGATGATGATTAAAACAATTTAGTGCAAAATTTGGGCCCAGAATTCACTTGTTCAGCCAAATTCTCTCTTTTGGCAATAAAAGGGGGAGGAACAGGGGAGAGAAAAACTATTGTTATGGAAACTCTTAGTCATCCTCAAATATATTAACAGGCAATGCTATAATTGAAAGCATATCCTCTTTATTAGATATTCAATAAATCTTTATCACTGACATTTACCACCAAAAAAAAAGTTTGCCTTTGTGTGCTGTTATAGTGTACTTACTAGTCTCAAGAGTTCCAAACTAGACACTTGAAACCAGCTTTTACTGGTCTTAATGTAGAGGAAGGCTGTATGTATCCCAAAGGTAGCCAATTCAAGGGAATATCAAACCAATTTTGGGGCTTTAACAGTGCCACTCCAGCTAACGTAAATAAAATTTGTTAAACTTTGACAGACTGATAAGTAAGATCAAGTGATCTGTGGTCCTCTAATCTTTACTCAGGTGAGAAGAAGGAAGCCAGAGCCTACTCCGAGAGGGTAAGGAAATGAAGCAGATAAAAGATAATGATAATCTAGGATAAATATCTGCATAAGAAATAGAGAACTAGATTATTCTAAATTATAGAACTCAGACATTTAGAAAACCTCTGCTTTCATGTCACTTCTAAAATGATCATAAATCACATTCAATGTTATCATTCATCTCTTTACCTCGTCTCCAATTGTTTTAGGTTAGACTGCAATTGCTGCAAGCGTTTGTCTGATGCTTCCTCTCTCTCCCGAGCAGATACTACATCTTCTTCCTAAAAATTATAGCAATTACTCAGACATTTTTTTCTGAACTCTGCTGGGGCACAAAAAATTAAATGCACGATATGGAAACAAACAATTTTAAGTTAATTTAAATTCCATGTTTGCAATAGGATAATCACTAAAACTTTCAGTTATAGAATACCTTTCTCTCCATCTGGGCTTGAAGGTCCACTAACAATTTGGTCATTTCATCAACTTTAGCAGTTGCTGTTCTCACATCTACTTTGGCTTGCCTGAATAAAATAAACCACTCAATTAATTAGAGTTAGCTGAATGTGAAAAAAGATAACCACCCAGAACTTAACAGGACTTTATAAGAACAGCCATGATGTTTATATCATACCTGCAAAACTTTTCACATATAGACAGCATCAGTCATTATCTGTTATGTAGAAGAGATTGAGGACACCAAAGAGGATGTACATACACCATTGTACTGCTGAATACAGGGTTGTGGAGGACTCTGTGGCCAACATTTTCCAAAGTGGGTTGTGATTTTGGGCTCCTCAAATTTTTGAGTATTCAACTTCAGACATTTTAAAGCGGTTTCCTTTTCAGAAGGTAGATGCTCAGGACTTTCTGAAAATCAGACCCCCTTTAAGGTATTTCAAATTGCACACCCCAAATCATTAGTGACTTCCAAAAATTCAGTCTATGTGCTTCAGAAGATAGATAAATTTGGCTGGGATGGAGTAAGAAGGGGAAGATAAACTGGAGCAGGGCCAGAGGATGGCAGTTATGCTGTTTTCATCTGTGGAAATTAATAAAGAAACTCTGCTATTACTCTGACCTGGGACAAGGGAAATACAGATTGTTTTTTCTTTTGCCCCCCCCCCCCCACCCAGTGTTCTGGGATAAGCTCTGTGTGGCTACAGAGCCTTGAACGCAAATAAACTACACTAAGGTTTCAAAGTCAAGCATTCTAAAAAAAGTAAGGACATGCCAGAATTAAAGTTGCTTTTGTTCCTCTCCCTGGCTCCTTGTCCCAGCCTCTTTGCCCAGCCAGTCCCAGGTCCCACTCCACCCCCACAACTTTGCTGTTTGTCTGTCTCCCCTTCATACCTCTTGTCTCCCAGTGACAATTTCCTTGTCCTACCAGTCTCAGCCTCCTCATCCTGCTTGGTTCTCAGTCTCTCTAGGCTCCTTGTCCTAACTTACTTCTCTCCCTTTCCCCAGGTCTAGCTTTTGTCCCCTCTGAATTTTGAATCAGATGGCTTCCTACTCCACATTACCTGGGTGACAGGTGGGAGACAGGCTCCCTGTTCTCAGTTCCAATGTCTAGCCCCAGCCCAGAGTAGCTGAAAGCAACCATTACAAGGAAAGTCTGGTTTCTTTCCTGTAATTTTAAGATGGGATATGGCATATGTGTAGTCTAGTCAGCACAAGGAACTGTGAAAGACTTAAACATGGCCAGTGCTGATGGAATTTTTAGAGATTTTAGCAGCTAAAAGTTTAGTAGGATGACTGAACACATGCAAACTGTGATTTTTCCATAAACTTATAAGTAGAAGTGGCCTTCAGAAATGGAGGTTACTTATCTGTAACTTGAGATTCTTTGAGATAGGGACCACATATCTATATTCCACTAAGGGGTATGTGCATGCTCTGGAGCCAGAGCTTTTAAAAGTAGCAGTATCCAGTGGTCCACTCATTCATTCATCCTTGTTCCACCTCATGGTTTCAACAAAGATGATAAAAGGAGAGGTGGACCAACCACACCCGCAGTTATTTCTCCACCCCAAATCAATCAGATCTTCAGCAGATGGGAAAGAGGGCAGAATTGGAATACAGATAGGGACCAAACATCTCAAAAATCCACCAGTTACAGGTAAGTAATCTCTTCCTTTTTGAATGATTGTCCCTATTGTATTCCACTGAGGGTGATCGACAAGCAGTAGCTAGTCAGGAAGAGGGTGTGAAGAAGATGATGGAATGTAGGACAGCCTCACATAGCATAATGGGAAGAGAAGGTGTATACTGAACTCCACGTGGCCACCCTACTCATGTCCATGAGAGGCATGTTGTGAAGCGCAGCCACAATGGATGCTTGTGCTCTTGTGGAATGGGCTCCTACCCCAAGGAGAGGAGACAGTCCTGATAACGGATAACAGAGCATAATGCATCCCAAAACCCACTTCAAAATCCTTTAAGTAGAGATAGACTATTTGTTGCTATAGCAGATAGAATTAAAGGTCAGGCTAAGTCTGAATAACTTAATCCTCTGCAGATAAAAGGACAGGGCCCTATGGACATCAATGGAGTGGAGTGGAGGGGCTGTTCTTTCTCTGAGGTATATAGTTTTGGAAAGAAGGCAGGTAAGCAGATGGGTTGGTTGAAGTGAAAATGGGAAACCATTTTTTGGCAGAAACTTGAGATGCAAACAGAGAAACTTTGTCCTAATGGAACATTTTGTGTTGGTGTGAGAAGCAGAGATCCCTGACCAGAATCTCCCAATGGTAAAAACCATCAGTGACTACAGAGTCATGTAGATTCCATTTGTGGTCAGACATGAAATTTCTGCAGAGAATACCTGCAATCATGTTCCGAGTCCCCGGGAGATAAACCATTGACAACAGGAAACCATATGTGATGCATCATTTCCAGAGGTGAACTGCTTCTGCACAAAGTGCTGGAGACTTCATGCCTCCTTGTTTGTTTATGTAGTAAACTGTACTGATGTTGACTGACAGGATGAGACCATGGTGGGAGAAATGAGCGTCATGCTCTCTATACTGCATAAAGTTCTAGGATATTGATGAGCATCCTGGATTCCTGAGCCACCCAAGTGTGTTTGGCCATGTAGGCTTCCCATACATTAAACAACGCACCCGTGATGATTGTCATGACTGGATACTGTCATGGTCTTGCTGGTGAAGCTTGTCTGCAAATTCAACTAATTGGTTAAAACTCAAAAAGCCATACTTGCCAGTATTGCCAGGTTATTAGAGATGAAAAACTGAAGGCTCAGTAATGGCCTAAATAATCAGGAAAGTTGGGAGGGGAGTTGATAAAACAAACTCAGACCCTTCACAGGTACATGGTACCACTTTTCTATCCTCTTCGGAGTGGGCACAGAAGTTGCCAGGGTATGCCGGATGATGCAGGTCAGAGGGAGAATGGCATCATTGATTGGCTGGTACTGATGCATACAGAATGTCCAGTAGCTGATGCTGGCTGTCCAGAACCTCCTCCAGTGGCATGTGGAGGGCCTCAACCACCCTCTTTAACAGCTCCTGGAACTGCCACTAGTCATGGTGGGTGGAGGAGAGGAAGAAAGGAGTCTAGGACACTGCCATCTCTGGAGACAAGGCGTGGAACTGCTCCAGATCTGATGGTACTGTTGGCATCAGGCTGATCAGTGCATCCTCCAACCCCAGTTCCACGGGTGTTCTTGTAGAAGGCTACAGCAGTGAGATAGGGAGACTCCTGTCAGGCAGATCAGGAAGGTTCCAAAGGTGAATACTGGGGCCAAGATCCTCAGTATGGCCAACCAGATGAATCTGGCAGTTGCTGTGGTGTTCCCCAGGAAGCGGAGTACCAATAACTCCTGTGTTGAGGGAAGGGAGGATACTGCCACTGGGCAGGTGGAGCTTTCAGATACTCTTGCCATCGCATCAGTGGACCATGTGCACCATCTGAATCTTCCAACGGTGAGAAGTCAGATCCTCAGTGGCACTGCCATTTGAACAAGGAAGTCACAGGGGACTAGTCAGGAACACGACCCAAAGGCAGCAAGTCTAAAAAGCAGGGGAATGAAGTCTCTTTGGAGGAAAATGCAGCAGAGGATGCAGGGATCTCACCTTATCTAGGGAAAACAGTTACTATGGTCCAGGAACTGATTCGAGTCTTCCTGCTGTCCGCAGCACATGTTTCTCAGACAGATCCGGAGTTGGAACAGGGACAGAAGGCGGTCTCTGAACAGATGATTCACGTGCTTTCAGCAGTACAGAGGAAGAGGGGACATGACGCTCAGTGACTGGAACCGGCAGATCCAACAACTTCTTGTCATGCCTGCAGGCCTTGGAACACGCCACTTCTTGTGGCTGAAACTCAAAGGAGGATGCAGTGTCTTTCTTGGGTTTTGAGAAAGATTTACTGCCATGCTCATACACATTCTTCTGAGCCTCACAGCTAGACCCTGGCACTGGTTCCATAACACTGGTACTGGAGGAATCAGACTGGAGCTCTGTGGTAGGAGACGCACTCTTCGATTGCTCAAGCCAATTTATGGGTTCCCCAGCCTGGATCTGGCTGCAGCGTCATGAGGACCTCAATGAGGTGCTTCTTAAGGCGGAAAACATGGCCTTGGCACATATGGGTAGGGAAGGAGAGGAAGATACTGCACCTGTCTGTGAGGTGGGTTTTCCCCAAGCAGCATTGGTGCTCATCGCTGATTGAAAACAAGCAAGGGCAGGAAGCACAGATCTTGAACCTCAGTGTCTTCGGTATAACCCAGTACCGGTAGGTGCCAGGAAGCAGGCAGAAAACCACTGAAGAAGTGCCAGAACTTCCTTAAATCCTAAGAAAACTACTACAGAAACAATAAAATGCTAACTATAAACAATAACAAAACAGGTTGGTTTTTTTTGGAGAGCCTGAAAGTGTGTCACAAGGGATGAGAGAAGAGCAGAAGCTCTGAAAAGCAAGCAGTGAATGGAAACCAAGGATGCAATCGATCTACCCCACCCTTTATCCCCTAGGTCAAAACCGGGGGCAGATCAAAGATGCATATGAGGACCAACAGGCAGTATTACTTCTAAAAGCTCTGGTGTGGGCATAAGGCAATTAACCCACTGTAACTGACAAGAGACTTCATTGAGGAGAATCAGGAAATTTCTCAACACACCTTCAGACTTCCTCACATGTTTCTCATGCTTGGGAGGACTCCCCATAAACACCTATAATGCTACCTCATTATTTCCCTTAAAACTCTCCTTTGCTGTGCTGCCTACAAAAAAGTTACAATCCTGTTAGGCTGCTGATGTGCTGAGACCTCTGCTTGTCATGCTGATTAATACAGTCTCAACGTTTCCTTATATATTCTACTATCTGTCTGTAGCCATCTATTCTCTCATCTTGTACTTAGATCAGGGGTCTCCAAACTACGGCCCGCGGGCCGGATGCGGCCCGCGAGGCCCTCTCATCCGGCCCGTGGAGATCTTTTTGGCTCTTTGGAATTTTTGGCTCTTTTGAGCTTTTCGCTGGGACGGCTCCGCGCTGGGGCCTGGTAGCGCCGCGCGGGCCGCCAGCCGCGGGGCCGGGACGCGCCGCGTGCTCGGCTGCCGCCGCGGGGCCGGGACGCGCCGCGTGCTCGGCTGCCGCCGCGGGGCCGGGACGCGCCGCGTGCTCGGCTGCCGCCGCGGGGCCGGGACGCGCCGCGTGCTCGGCTGCCGCCGCGGGGCCGGGACGCGCCGCGTGCTCGGCTGCCGCCGCGGGGCCGGGACGCGCCGCGTGCTCGGCTGCCGCCGCGGGGCCGGGACGCGCCGCGTGCTCGGCTGCCGCCGCGGGGCCGGGACGCGCCGCGTGCTCGGCTGCCGCCGCCGGCCAGGGACGCGCCGCGTGCTCGGCTGCCGCCGCCGGCCAGGGACGGCTCAGAGCTGGGGCCGGGACGCGCCGCACCGCCACGCAGCTACAGGGGGCGAAACAAGGAGCCACCCACTGCCAGGCGGCGAACCGGTCTGTGGGGAGAGACCGGGTTGAGCGGGTCAGTTGGGGGGTGGGTGGGAGGGAAGGAGGTTTTGGGGTGAGAGACCTGGCTGGGTGGGTCATTTGGGGAGGGGGTTGGAGGAAAGGAGGTTTTGGGGTGAGAGACCTGGCTGGGTGGGTCAGTTGGGGGGTGGGTGGGAGGGAAGGAGGTTTTGGGGTGAGAGACCTGGCTGGGTGGGTCATTTGGGGGAGGGGGGTTGGAGGAAAGGAGGTTTTGGGGGGAGAGACCTGGCTGGGTGGGTCAGTTGGGGGGTTCATGTGTAGTGTTCATGTGTAGTGTTCATGTGTAGTGAACAGGTGTAGTGAACAGGTGTAGTGAACAGGTGTTCATGTGTAGTGTATCAATGTGTTATTAAATAATAACTGAATAAAATAATATTAAATAAATAATTAAAAACATCCATGTTTTGATTCTTTTTTATTTGGACCTCGAGTGTGTTGTCGGCCCCCGAACTGCTATTTGATAGCTAATGCGGCCCTCGGGCTGAAAAGTTTGGAGACCCCTGACTTAGATTGTAAGCTCCTTAGGATAGGGACCATCTTTCTGTTTTGTGTAAGCACACAGCACAATGAGGTCCTTGTGCATGACTAGGTCCTTTAGCTGCTACGTAAATAATAATATTGTTATTGAATTTTCAACTTAACAATTTTAGCTGGAAGTAATCACAGTGTAATAGGAAAGAAGATTTTAACCTCCACAGATAGATGTCAAATAGTTTAGGTCAAGGGTATGCAATGCAGATGGTTGATGCTGTGGAGTAAATTGTCTGCTGTTTTTTCCATTTGCTATCCCAGCAACAAAGAGCTTCTTTGAACCTCTGAAGTCCATGCCATATAAAAATCCTGAAAATAGTTGTTTTGCTATTAAAAAAAAAAGGGGGGGGGTCTACAATGCTAATTCATTTTCCAGGCTATCCCAAAATTAATTTGGTTACACGTTTCCTAATTTCAGTTCAACTTCAGAAAGTTCAGCTCATCTCTTCCTTATGGTTTACATTTCATTTTTATAAATGTTTCTATTTAGATTATTTTCATGCTTTTAGACTGTTGCAGTACAACTTTGAAATAATGTTAATTTCTGAACTCTTTAAAGGGACAGCTTTGTTGATGAACAGAATACAAAATATAAATGTTAACAAGGACTGCTTTCCTTTTAGTGTATGTACAGCACCATACTGGTTAATGTTTTATAAATATAATCTGAGAGGACTAGAGACTTTACACAATTCTGTTATGTAAGCGCTTTATGTTAGGGGGAAAACAGTACTAACATTTTCTTAAGTTATGACTTAGAAAAAATAAACTCAAATATTTCTTCAGATGCTACCCCAAACAGGCTGTTCAGTATCATGATAAAAGAAGTCTAAATAAATCTGTGGGGTGGCCCATGGAAATGTAATCATTTCCCTGAAATCCTTAAAAATAGGACGGCGAGGTAGTGAGAACAAAGCAGAGAGTTCATACAAAAGACAGACTCTAAAAGAAACTGAACAATTTAAGATTCATCCCTTCCTATATTCCATATTACCTAAGAAACACAATTCTCTTTACCTCACTATGGTATATGACATACATCAAGCAAACAAGAATTATCCTAGTCATACAATAAAACTTTAAAGTTGTTTGGAGTATTTTGAATATTCCTACTTCATGATGTCCAAAAGTTGCAATGTGATTTACTGCCCATACAACTAGGTTTTATGCAAATATGCTATGCTAATAAAAATACCTGGCTGGCCCTTAGGGCTCAATCTTGCTATAAAGAGTGCTCAGCACCACGGATGCGACTCAATGTATAAATCTAGCCCCAAAATTATCTCTATGTTAAAGCTTAACACACACAGTATTAAAGGGTGCAGTGGGTGACAACAGCAGAAATTTGCTGAACTCTAGTTATAATTAATATGTAAATGATGTGAATATATGAAGTAGTATCTTCTAGGTTATAAAATATTATATATACACACACACAGATTATGGTACACTGTATACACTGAGCAGGATTTAACAATCAGAAAACGTGCTCTGTCAGAATCTACTCTTACCTACATTTAAAGATTTAAACTGTGATAATTCCTAAAGACAATTATCAGTAACAACTTTGTAATGAAGACAAGACCAATGATATTAAAAGTAATGAGTTAAGGAGGAATACGAAACAGAACGGTATATTTAAAAGGGTCTCTAATTTGTACCTCAGTTGTTTGCGTAGCTGTTCTAGTTCCATATTTTGTTCTGTTACTGTTTTCAAAAATTGTTGGTTAGTCTGTAAAAGGAGGAAAGAGTTGGAACATATTCCTTGTTCTGTTGAAGGCTATTTAAATGCAAAGTCTTGTTATATGGTGTCTGCTTTATCTGGCACTTAGTATATTCACTAATGAAAGCACGCATGCAGATTTATTCATTTATTCTCTTTAATCAATTTATTGCCTATTTTATGTGGCCTTATTCATCAACACACTTACTCTCATCAGGCATCCTGCTAAGGTAGACTAACTACTGTGACTAGAGGTACAGAAAATACTATCTTTACAGAATTTCAAACTCTCAGTTTAAGCTTTTCTCTTAAAATTATGGCTTGATTAAATTAGAAAACCCACCTATTTACTACATAAACCAGAGATATTTTTCCACTACATAATTATTTGAAATTATAGAACAATTTTTGGAGCATCACAAAACATTATATAAACATTACTTAAGCTTCAGATGATTTCTGTTTACAGACATTTTATAATATTTAACTAGTGTAGTTTAAAAAGAAGTATCAAAACTTATTTTGTGGAAAAAGCTAAATCCCATTTATAAGTAGGGTCTGTGGATGGAGGTAAAACACAAACATTCGCAATTCATAATGGGACTATGACTAAGGTTGCGAGGCTGTCAAGGAGGTCACAGATTCCATGACTTTATAGGACTTCCATGACTTCTGCAGCAGCTGGTGTGGCTGGCTCCGGGGCTGCCCAAGGAGCTTAGGAAGCCTGTGGACCAGCCTCACTGGCTGCTGCTGAGGCAGTCTCAGGCCGTTGCACGCTCCCTACAGCAGCAGTGGGGTGTCCCAGGCTGCCACACCCTTCCCTCCTCCCCCCCCCCCCCCAGTAGCGGGGGTCCCGGACCACGCATCACTGCCCACTCCAGCACTGATGGGGGTCCCGGGTTGCACACTGCTGCGCAGCACCTCTGGGCTGTGAGCTCGGGGTTGCCCATGTCAGATTTTCAAACTGACTAGCAGTTGGGGTGCTCGACCTGAGATACCTTGTAGAAGTCTAATTTTCAGGAAGTGCTGAGCACAAATTTTGGAGAAAAAAAATCAAGCCCCTTTATGGTGTCTCAAATGTGGTACCCAAAATTGCTAGCCACGTTTGAAAAACATGGCCTAAAGCTAACTAGAGCAGAAACCAAACATGAATGAGTGGAAAAAGTGGTTTCAAAGCCACAGAAGCATAAGCCAAGAAAATAACCCTAAAAAGACTGACCATAAAGGGCAAGGACATCAATGTCATCAGTGACAAACTTTATAAAACACTGGTAAATGTGGTGCAGAACTGGCTTATATGACCTGTAATGATGGGAGACCTAGAAATGTGTGAGACAAACTTAGTTTTCATTTGAAACAAAATAACTTAAGGAAATGGCAGGGAAGAAGATGTTCACTTTTTCTAGACTCAAATTTAACATAATGCAAACTATACACTAGAAAGCTTGTCACGAATTTCTCCTAATGATCACAAATTATTATTTACCCCACAGCTACCCAAGGATGGTTCTTGGCATCCAAAAGATTGCACAAGACCACCACAAGCTTCCTACCAGCTGGCTGCCTGTGGCTGAAAAAACTTCAAGCGTGGTCAGCAGCATGAAAGTCAGTACAGCCAACGTGACTGAGGATAAAGGACAACTCCCAGCTCTGACAGACTCCATCTGTGGTCTTGGTCAAGTCACAAAGGCCAAAAATTTTAAAGCAATCAAACTTTTGTTTGATTAACTAAAATTTAGCTAACTAAGGATATATGATTAAATCTGTTTTTTTGAACACTTCCATCTGTATTAAATAAACTCTGAAGTTTAGAAAGGGAAGAATATTGATAACACAGGATCCATATTATACGGAGGACAATCCCTATGCTCTTTTCATAAGGTAGATAAAGGAAGAAGACAACTTCACATGTAGAGCTATAAGGCCTTCTGGGATGGGCTACTCGCTAGATTAGTTACTGGAGAAGGAAGTAACAACCTAGTCTATACAGCAAGGTATTTTTCAAGACAATTTATGATAAGATCCAATTGCTTGTAAATTATATGACATCATCCAAGGACAGCATGTATGCATCACGTTACCAGACATGTAACATCTGGTGTGTCTATGCTTTCCTTTATTGGCAATCCTGTAATGGGATGTTCACACCACATTAATCCTGAAAGGGTTAATGAAGCTGAGAAAAGGCCATTTACGGTAATAGGCCACACATGATGGCATTAGGATGGAGAAGCAACCCATCATTAGAAGATGAAGCTCAGGTGAGCAGGTATAAAGCTAGGTAGTTAGTAACAAAAATGGCTGCAGTGAAGAAGTCTATAGTCATTCTCTGTGCATTAGAGAGGAAAGAAAAGTACCAAGGGAAAGAGTAGTCTCCTTATGGAAGGGGAGACTCAGAAGAGAGAAGGGTAGAGAAGAAAGCCTGTGAGAAATGGGTAGTGAGCAGCCAGGATGAAGACTGAACAGACCTTCGCTGCACATTGTAGGGTCTCTGGGCTGGAACCAGGAGTAGTAAAGTGAGCCTGGATTCCCCTACTAGCCACTGATACATTGACCTTGCCTGGACAGCAGGTCCAGTGAGTCTCTATATCCCAGAAGGGAAATCCACACAGTGACCTGGCTGGAGGGCTGAGTAATGAAATGAAAACTGCATCTCTCTTGGAGGGAGAGAAGGGCCACAGAATGAGAGAAAGGACAACGGGGAAGGGGCAAACTGCAAGGGGAGGCATTGGACCTAGAAGAGAGCTAATCTCCAGAACAGCCGGCAATAGGTGTCACCTGTGGTAAGTACCCTGATACACCCCCAAGTATAAACTAACCATTTACTAGTTTGAAAATATGAATGCACTGTTCAGATGGAATCACTTACCAACTCAGTTTTCTCATTGGCTAATCGAAGTTGCTCAGTCAGTTGCTGAAAGCCAGCCAACTGATCCTAAAATAGGAAATACAGAGCTTGTAATCAACATCATAAATGGCTTGTAATGATCTTAAAGGAATTTTAAATTCAACTGAAAGCATTTTTAACAATTTATACGTGTTTTATGCAGTCAACGTTATTAATTTTTTTGGATTTTAGTTAGATTATTAGTAGGATTTGACCTGGTAAAATCTTTGGGTACATCACAGATTTACTATTAAAAAAAAAAAAAAGAGTCTAAACCCTTAGGGTCAATTTCTAAGCAGTCAGTCCCTCCTAAACAAACCTAGCAGGATGAAAACATTAACAAGCATTTGGACCACTCCCTTGGCTCCAGAACACACACCATGCAACTCTTGTCACAAAGGACCTGCAGTACAGTTTTCTCACAGATTATGTGGGGGAAAATGAACAATGCCTTCTACTCCATATTCACTTTGCGGAGTTTGGATTTCCTGGCAGGTAGTTACATATAGCACCTTGCTGCAACTTAGCCCACAGACCACTAATTAAACAGTGCAGCCAGAGATATGAACTGAACCTTTAAAAAAATAAATATGAACTTATTTTTGAAGGGTGCTGAAAAATCACGTGACTGACTTTCTCTAGTTCATTGTACAGTAGACTCTCGATTATCCAGGATGATAGGGAAAAAATTTATCCTGGTTAATAAAATCCCGGATAATCACCATCCATAGGAAATATAGGGAGGGGAGGGTTGGTTCACAAGCCACCATGCACCGGGGGCAGAGGGTGTTGGTTCACTGGCTGTCCTGCGCCCCGGTGGGGTGTTTTTTTGTGTGTGTTTGGGGTGGCAACAAAGCCGGAGCTAGCCCTGCGAGTTATGCATATTTTTTTTGACATCCTGGTTAATCCACATCCTGGATAACCCAATCCTGGATAATCGAGACTCTACTGTAGTTCTTTTATATATACACACACACATATATATATATACACACATACACATCTACTGCAATATGCATGCCCCATCTGATTGTCAATGGACACATGAAATATATCTTAACGATGGATTAGGGAAAAAGAGTGGCAGCTGATAAATCTACAATTGCCTCTGACTATTAAATAATATTTAGAGGATTGTTATAATACATTTGGTGGCAGATATCACTATCACTGCTTAGCTATACATCCTTTTAAATTTGACTTACAGCCCTGGAATTTCTCCTGAATACAGTAACTCGCTAAAAGAAACAATACAATCAAAATTACTTTTTGCTTTTTCCTTTCTACCAAATGAATCTGTGCTTCAGTCATGTGTCCCTGGTACCGCTGCTGGAGTTGATCTAGTTCCTGTGATACTGTTTGCCAGAGCTCTAGTGCTTGCTCTTTTTCCTAGGTTTAAAAACAATAAACATTATATAGAAGATTTTCTTACCAGAACATGTTTATCGTAACGTAACACTTTTAAAAAAGGTGACTTTTTCCTTTATATTAAAGACATTTATTATAATTACTGCAAATGTGACTTCCTGTTTCTCTTCTTTCACCATTATCCAGATAAAGTGACTACTAGATCTCTTTTACTGAATGAACGTAGGAGACACATGGCTTTCTAAAGCATACCCACAGTTATACTATGCTATGGCTGTTTTTAGTAGGGATGTAGTTTCCATAGGGAAATCAGAATTTTATTTCTCTAGATACTTTTATGGATCTCATCCAAGTCTCCTGATGCAGTTTTCTCTCTTCCTGCCCAGCCTCCAAAAAGCAGACTCAAAATGGGGTGTTTTTGTTTGTTTAAGTGGATGAATTCAGTGACAATTCACGGTTCTATTACTGAAACCAGAAGTCCCATTTTGTGACTATTCACAAAATACCAAATTTAGAGAAGTGAAAATTTTTCAAGAAAGTATGATTTAAGATGACCGTGTCATTTTAAAGATTATATATATATATATATATATATAAAATCTATTAATCTAAGTGTAGCTCTTTTAAGTGTAGCTCTTTTCAGAAGTTTAAATTAGAAGGGACATGTGGCTTCTACCCAGAGTCTGAAACTGTAACTCAACAGCTACAAAGGTTTGAATACGAGGCCAATTTGATTCAAATAGCTAAAATAAGCTTTCAATTACATGGATCAGCACCCAGTGAAATTATAGGAGCTGTACCTGTGCAACAACAACATTTGGTCTTTGTGTACATCAACCTTTTATAGTAATGATCTTAGATTAGAACACCTAGCCTTTTCTAGGTTTAGATTCTTTTTTCTTCCTTCCAAACAATGCAAAATTGTTTCTCATTTCACATTTACTATCTTTTTGACCAGTGTTTGCCAAAAATGATTGAGAATACATCTTAAAATATTCACCAATGAGATGTAGAAAAGCTTTACCATCCTGCCTCATAACTATTTCCTTTCTCTAGTCAATTTTTTTTTTTTTAAAAATCAAATCAATATAGTATGTATCAGATTGTAGGTTACCAACAACAACAACAAAAAAATCAGTAAAAAGTACTTTTTCATATTCCCAATCCAAAAAAGATGCTAAGGAATCCCTCTTCCTAACCAAGTGATGGAGATGTTTTCCCCAACTTGCAAACGAATTAGTCAAAGAAATATAGTAGTCGCTGTGTTTTAAAATCACTCACTTGATTGGCTAGTTGTAACTGATCTTGAAGGTTTCTTACTATTTCTTCATCAGCAAACACATCACTCCTCAAGAGAGTGCCAGAAGGAAGGGCCTCCAGCTGCTTCTCAACAGCTTCTTTCAATTCCTCATGCAGCCTGTGACACAAATAACATAGTAAGACGTTGCTTTTTCAATAATATTTTTTTTAAAAAAAAATTGGAGTAGCGCAAGTACAACTAATGCAAAATTGATTAAAACTAAATCTTTAACAAGTTATTTTCAGTGCACCTTCTAAATGTAACTGATAATTCAAAATATTTGTGTATTATAAAAAAATAAGAATCTTAAATGCATTAATTTAACTATAAACAATTATGATTTCTAACATAATTTAATCTTAAAGAGGTAACAGATTCATACAAGACCGTTGCCTTCCTCTCCAAAGAAACCCATTAAATACTAAAGGCTTGTCTACATGGTTCAATAGTCCACACTGGAGGGGTATAAATTAAGTCTTGACTGACTAGCCAATGTACACCCTGATGGTGTGCACTAAAAGTTCCCTAGTACGTATTGACATAATGTTTGAAATGGCCCTACACTGATGTGCCCTAGGGAATTCTTAGTATGCTACAGCAGGTCCATACAGGCCAGTCGGTGAAGGACATGATAGTGTGGAACATGGACTAAATCTTACATCTTGCAAACTAAAAACCCATGTACAGAAGTCCTAAGGTTATTTCATCCAGAAGTTCATTATTAAAAATAAAGTCTATAACTTTGCAAGCACTTTTGTTGTGGATATACGGCAGCTTTTATAAATAATTTTTACCGGTCATTAAGATTAACATTGTAGAAAAACAGTGGTATTAAGGATCTAATCTGAGTCTCCATTTTAACCCCATTCCTCATGAATACTAGCACAGATGTTGCTGCCTCTTATCCATGAAAGTGCTTGCATGTAGAGACACTTACTTCTACGTTAGCCAAAGACTGGGGGGGGGGGGGGGGGGAAGAGGAGAGGAAGGGAGTAACAAAAACTAAATTAAACTCAAGGTTTCAGGTGCTTTTCTAGCAGTTTTACAACTTATGTTTTGATTACTGATGCCTAAAACAACAAGGGAAAAAACTCAAATGCTTTCATATCTTCAGTAAACATAATTTTTGCAACAATTGTATATTTAGTCAAGAGATCAGAATTGCTCTGGGTGAAAGCGAGACAGATGTGCTTTTAAATCATAGCATATACTTAAACATAAATTGTTATCCAGTGGAGAAAAGAGTGGAGATCTCCAAGGCTAGAGGTAGACCTTTCAGTTTGCCATTGAAATTAACATGATTTCTACTCTCCAAAGATTACTGAGTGACTCTGAAAGGTACCGGAGTGACTGCAGTTGAGATCACTAGCAACTTTATTTTTAAACTGACGTTTTGAAGATACAGAATGACCAAAATCATTGATCAATTTCATATAAAATTGATCAAACTTCTAAAAGTACAACATTTTGACACTTCCTTTTTTCCAAATACTAAGGCACCGTTTTGGAGCATTATCTTGTGGTGGCTTTTCCTACTAGGTAATCTCCCTCATGTAAATTGTCTCACCCAGAAAGCGCCTGCTTTGTGCAACTTTAGTTCCCTTCAAGGCATCCACAAATCCTGCTTTGCCTGATGACCTAAGTCAGGCACAAAACCTTCAAAAGTGGGAGAGAAGGATAGGAGAGGAACGATTGCTGGGGTGTCTGGGGATGCAGTGATTTTCCAGGCTGCTGTGGATCACTGATTGTGACATAAGCCTGTCCTCCTCTGATGGATCAATTCAGGGAGGACAATGGACAGTATCTGCCACCAACAAGAAAATAAATGCCATGAAGCGTGCAGCAGCTGATGCAGAAAATATAAATGTGCACCTCCATCTGAATCTATGGAGATGGAGATAAATCAAGCATGCAAAAAGTAGTACTGCAGCCATGTAATATGGGCAGCTGAAGCATGGGCTAGCTGCCCAATGTACATACCCTCAGCGTCTGGCCAGGTTTGTACTTGGGGCAGATAGCCCATTCTAGGCCTCCCTGTGCTACAATACAATTTTTTCACACTACCATATCTACTGGAGTTGGTAAATCTAATTATGAAAGATATGCAAGTGCTACTTAAACTCCTAGCCAACTGTGTAGTAAACAGATACCACAGACCTTATTCATGTCTCTTAGGATTATTCAGAGCAGCAGGATTTGGCTTTAGATTTGTAAACCCCTCTTCACCCCAGAGACACTGGAATGATAGACATTCAACTGCATACGAATAAAATTTATCTTAAGAGGTGTCTGTCAAATCATTTAACAGGCCTTAAAAAGTTTATCCAAATCTGTTTGCTGAAGGACTGAGCCTACCCAAATACACAGAGGTGCCCTGAATTAGACCTATTCAATCTCTTAGTTTGGGTCTAAAGACCCCAGATTATGGCTGGTTGTACTCTGGGCCTCCAATTAATGCTGCTCCCCACCCCAAATCAATTCATGCTAGGCCACCTCCACTGAGGCAGTTAGGGCTGCACTCCTCCTTTCTTCTCTTCCCCCCCCCCCCCCCCCCCCGTTGCCCTCTGTCAGAGTAGAGATTCTTCAAGAGTAATATGCAGATACAACCATAAGAGCCAAAAATGTTTTTTTTAATTGAAGATTCTGCAAATGCTAATGGCACTAACACAAAAATACTTGCGCAAGCCCTGTTAAATTCTGATACTTGAATATTTCTGCAAATGCTTTAAAATTAAGCAAAAGTTTTAAAATACGTTCTTTTCCATTTGAAAAGCATTTTGATAAGAAGTGCCAAATGATTATTAATACATTAGCATATTCCCATTGTCATTCATGGCAGTTGTCTAACTATATAGACAGAAAAAACTTCATGAAGTAGTATAAATACTTTATAAGACTAGATTTCAGTCACACAGTAACCTTATTGTACTGCTCACTTACAAAGGGTAGGTTTCCAAAAGTACTCTGATAATCAAACGTAACCCTGCTCCTTTCTTTTGAAGAATTAAGATATATAGGGACAAAGTCAACTCAAATTCCACTTATATTTCACTTGTATTTACTGTTACAAGCAGTACCCAAGATTAGTATAACAAAGGTTACAGAAAAAGATCTACGTATGCACAAGATTAAAAAACCTAAAAAATTACAGTTAAACTGTTTCCCCTGCATAGTTTAGTCTACTCCTCTTCTATATGTGGGCCTCTTACACAGCAACAGAAGAGAGAAATATACTCAGTCTTTTTTTTAAAAAAAATAAAAAACCTGGCAATGGTCCTAGGGCCAGTTGCAGTATCTGAAAATAATTAACCAAATTACAAGTTATATATGCATATATATATTAAACATAACCACTTCTCAGCAAAACATTACTACTTCACATAGTAAATATAGTTTTTACACCAAAATTAGCAGAAATGTCATAGTGACTGCTATATGCTAAGTCAAGTGGGGGCTTGTGTAAATAATTTAATTATTCATTTGTTTCAACTTGCCTGGACCTCTCCTGCTCCCCCGTCCACTTCTTGGATTTTCTTGTCTCTGCTCTCTCAGATCTGAGAGTTCCTTCATAGCTGATAAGAATGTCACTATAGCAGGGCCATCACCCCACTCCAACCCTGGGGGTTAAAACAGCCCTGGAGAAGGGCTGCCCTGGGGAGCCAGGAGAATAGGCTGATTGGAGAAGCAGCCACAGCTGGGCCACACTCCAATCAGTCCACAGCTGGCTGTGAGCCAGGAGTTAAATACTCACTCCCTCCAGCTTTGGAGTGAGATGGACCTAGCTGCCTGAAGGAGAAAAGGGTACTGTGGACACAGAAGTACTGGGGAAGGGACAAGCTAAGCTGAGACGTGCTCAGGCCTGATGACCTCCCAGGCTACAGCTGGATAGGAAGGACTAGAAAGATACCGGGCTGCAGGGAAAGGCAGCAGGTACAAACCCAAGGATGAATGCCCTTTACGCTGCAGTCTGCCCCAGTGAACAGGGGCCAGATTATGACTGGCAGTAATCACTGAGATGAGGTGGGGATAGCGGGTTGGGGCTTCCCCAGGAGGGAAGACCCAGAGTGTTGGGACTGCTGGGGCAGCACCCCAAGGCAAAGGGGGCACTGAGGTCCAGAAGAGACAACAGGGGCCAGCTACAGGCAAGACACCGGCCTGCAGAGGGTGCTCCAAGGCTGTTGCCAAGAGCCAATTCCCAGTCAACCAACAGGAAGCGCCGCCCCGGTGAGTCATTTAATCACTACAGTCACCATTTAAAGTGATACTATATTTTGAAAGCCAGATGTGTTTTAATATCTGATAGTCAACAGAATAATGATTTGCATATAATATCCATTCCTGGGAAAACAAATAGATTTTCTCCACTTCAGTGGTAGAATTTACGTCCTGTAATAAACTACATGCTTGATTATCTCTCACCCTGCACACCTGTCACACTTAAAATAGCTTATATTTGTACAATAAAACATCATGTGAACTACACTGAATTACTTTACAGCACAGCAATGGTCACTGCTAGAGCAATTTTCTTAGATCACCACAAACTTGCCTTTTCTGTTTCTGCTGGTCTATTATCTCCGATTTTCAGTCTTATTAGTTTATTAGCAACTATCAGCTATTAGAAGACACTGGCACGCTAACATAAGAATGTTGAAAGTTTAATACATCGATGTAGGATATGTCCACCAAGAGAAATTAACTGAACCTGTATTTTTATGTAAACACATCACTATTGAAAAGTACATCCTACATTTATTGTAACTACAAAGGTATTAAAAAAAAAAATGGACACGACAGAGGGTCCAGTTAGGATGCCAGCTAAGCATTTTTCTCAACACCAACATTTCTCTTAATATGAGCACTGAATGTATTAATTTTCTGATTTAAGCATCTTGGTTGAATTTGATGTCACCCACTTAAATTTTGTTAATGTGGCTCAATAACTACAATTGCTGACTATTCAAGAAAGGCTTTAATAGAGCTCTGAAGTGAACTCGTACTCTATTTCAACCTCCCAGCAGAAAAAGATAGGTTTGTTAACAGAGCTGGGGGTAGGGAAGCACCATATACAGTGAGACTGAATGTTCAATCTTGACCTGGTCATCACCCAGAATCTGTGCCCAGGGTAGTTTCCCTCTCATTCATCTGGTGAGACACCACAAGAATGTGTTAATGTTAGCAGTCCTAGCAGATGGCACATTTGTGGGTCCAGATTAACTTAGTGTTGGCGCAAGAAGTCAAAAATAAGAGAATAGTAACATAATGCTGATCATGGTGACACTGTATAGTTCTTACTTTCATGAGTCCTCTAATTGACTTTAATAGATAGCAAATACTACACTGCTATATTTGCAAGACTGCACCTGTATTTTGGGGAACATTAATAGTGTAAAAATTAGTGTCAAAAGGTGTGTGGAGTGGTGAGAGGATAGGAACAAATGTAGAATTCCAGAAGCCAGAGTACATCAGAAGCAGTGACTCAGGAAGAGACAACCTGCTATAGAGAGAAAGAGAAGACAGACAAGCAAGTCTGGAGTCTACTCTCATTAAGACCATCACAAATCCTTTAACATATGCATAATTTTAAACAATGTGCACTTGAAAATACACACCTTGCACAATACACAAAAGAAATATATACACTGACATCTAAACAATCAAATGGGTTTTATTCCTCATTTATTATGTATATACATAGCCCAAATTTCCAAAGCTGGGTGCCTTAACACATATTTCAATACCTAAGGGCCTAAGCTTAAATGTGCTAAGTATGAAAATTTTGGCCACAGTATAAAGGTTGAGGTTTAGTTTACCTCCAGGTCCCCAGACAATTTTTTAAAATGTAAAACATTTTTAGTATTCTATTAGTCAACAAATTAATTTACCTTTCATTTTCCTTGGTGACTTGTTCAAGTTTTAGTCTCATCTCACCCATCTGTGCCTGAGTATAAAATTTGACAGTGAAATTTCACATTTAAATCACAGGACGTTTAAGCAGTAAAGTCACACACAAATATCATTCCTTTAAACTTTCAAAAACCTAGTTTTTATTTCTGACTAGCAATGTTTAAAGATGAACAATTGTGTAAAAATGATTTTTATTTTTAAGAGAATTAACATGTGGATCATATAAAAGTTGTATAATGCAATAAAATACCTTGCATAAATGTTACACAAACATTTTATAGTGTTACAAGTGAACCGTTACACACAGCAGTAGCAAAGTCATCACTAAACTCTGACTACTATTTTCAGAGTTTAATGTTGGTGTTCTTGTGTAATGAACTCCGTTTAAGAACACAAGTTAATATTTCACAAAAAAGGATTCTTGCTACTCCTACCTGCTGCCACCTTAGGAATATGGTGACAGGCATATTTAGTCTCTCAATACTATTTCCAAGAGCACAGACAATATATTGGGCAGGTTTGGCATTTTCAATTTCTTTTCATAAAAGATCCACCTCTCCCTTTAAAAAAGGCAGTATCCTAGTAAAACTTCAAAAGGTAGTACAAAATAGTTTCCTTCACCGGAAATTAATGCAGTAAGCTATTAGAACTAGAGGACTGAAATATTACTACTGATGGCAGCCACTGTGCTCTAAAATTAATGTAATTCTAGAATTTAGCACACTATGAACAAAGCTATAAACTAATTTTTGTCTATATTCAAATTATAAGAATTAGTGTTTAATATTAAGCAAACTCTTCATTTTCAAGATTTACAGTCCCACCTTGTATTGACTTAGTTCCTCTTAATATTGGTACTTAAAATGTTATTTCCTAATTCTGAAAAGAATATAGAGAGAACTTTAAATATTTAAATTGCATGTTTTTTCTTATAATAAATACAAACAAACATTTCCACTGGTGTGATTCATACCTGATAGTACTGCAGCTGTTCACTCATTTCCTCCAGATGTTTATCATACTCAGCAATTAGAGGGGACAGCAAGCTAAAAGTGAAATAATTATGTATCTTAAGAATTTCTAGTTGTTGCAGTGTTCTGGTAGTTACCTGGTTTTACAGAAATACCTTTATCAAACTACCACTCAACCTGAGCCAAAAAAAATGTTTTTCTCTACTTCCTGATGGAGCTATAATATTAGTCAAATGAACAACCGTTGGTTATTACTTTTAAAGTATGCACATCAACTTATTGAAAAATATCAGTTTAAGTGAATTTTCAAAACTTAGTGTGATGGTGTCATAAGTATGAAGTAGCTTAGAATTACTATTTTACCTGTGAAGCGTTAACCGGAAGCAACCCAGAGAGGGAGATGACGTAATCAACGGGGAACAAAAGAAAAGGGTTTTACTTCACTTTGCTCCCGGCTTTTTTCGTTCTCTCCTCGGCTCAGTCAGAGGCTGTCTCTGTGCTGTTCTCACCCCTATGTTTCTATTCTACAATTCAATAACCTTCTAAGAAAGACAAAAGTCCAGCAGTAAGTGTTTTGTTGCTTGTCTGTATCACTTGTTAATTGGTCCACGGGTTACTTTGCTGTTCGCTGTAGCAGTGGACAAATTCCAAAGGAGGGGGCCAATGAGGGTTGAGTGATGCTAAGGGTTTTTGTCTATTGATTTCTGTACCAGGGATTTGTACTTCTTCTGTTCCTTTTATTAAAATCTTTCTTTTAAGAATCTGTTTGTTCCCATTGGATTGATCCTAGTTTGGATCAGGCACGTCTCACAGCAAGTGAGGGTTTGTGGTCTTTGTTCAAGAATCTCTCCCAGGAAAAGGGGGGAGATGTGGGGGTGTTACTATTGGGGTTCCAATTTACCCTACCCCATGGTTTTGGGGACTTAAATTGGTGGTGGCAGCATTTTCCAAGCCCCAACTGGAGAAGTTTGGGTTTTGGGGGAAAAGTTTTAACCTAAGCTGGTAAAATAAGCTTGGGGGGTTATTTTTCTTTCATGCGGGGTCCCCACATCTTTACCCTAGAGTTCAGAGTGGGGAAATAGACCCTTGACAGATGGGTTAGATCACAGAAAAGCCCTTGGGAACTGCCAACTGATGTGGTGAGACTACTTCTAACCCATTTTCCCTGCCATCTTGGAACTCAAGAACCGTACCAGTTTGAGCCAGACACGCTAGCCTGTTACAAACCCAGACCCAGGTCTGAACCACATCCCACAATAGCTGCAGATTTATCTGAAAACAGATTAAGAACTGTTCCTGTCTTTAACACTAAGATGCCCAGCTCCCAATGGGGTTCACACCCCTAATAAATCTGTTTTTACTCTACATAAAGCTTATGCAGAGTAAACTCAAACAGTTTGCCCTTTATAACACTGATAGAGAGATATGCACAGCTGTTTTCCCTCCCCCCGTATGAATACATATTCTGAGTTAATTAATAAGTAAAAAGTGATTTTCTTAACTACCAAAAAGTTGGATTTAAGTGGTTCCAAGTAATAACAGAACAAAGTCAATTACCAAACTAAATAAAACAGACAAGTCTAAACCTGACACAGTAAGATAGAGATAACAGATGAAATCTCACCCTCTGGGATGTTCCAGTAAGGTTGTTAAAAACAAACAAACAAACAAAAAAACCCCAACACACACAGACTAGCCTCCTCCTAGTCTGGGTCTAGAAATCTCTCATCTTCGTAGTTACTGTCCTTTGTTCCAGTTTCTTTCAGATAGCCTCTCCACCCCCAAAGGATATCTGTTGAGCCAGCTGAAGACAAAATGGAGGAGTCTTCCAAGGGTTTAAATAGACTCTCACTTGTGGGTTGTCCTCTTCCCTTCCCCCATGTAGAATCCCAGCTACAAAATGGAGTTTTGGAGTCACATGGCCATGCATGACTCAGAATTTTACAGGTGGCAGCTATTGTTCACATGCTACCTTGAACATCCTCAGGTAGACTTCTTACATGGATTGGAGTCTTCCAAGATCCATTGTCCATTAAGTGTTTCTTGACTGGGCACTTCTTTAGAAAGGAATTTTCAAGTTAAGCTGACCAAATGCCTTACTATGGCTAACTAAAATCAAACAAGTACAGTACACAGCCAATATTCATAACTTCAAATACAAAAGTGATACATATATACAAAAGATGAATATACTCAGCAGAACTTAACCTCTGCAGAGATGTGTTACACGGCATATGTAGCATAAAACATATTCCAGTTATGTCATATTTACATTCATATGAATATTTCCATAAAGAATTATGGGGTGCAATGTCACAGTTTTTGGATATCAAAATTAAGCTACTTTACATGCAAGTGATGCTAATGCAACATTATATAGTGAAACACTAGAAAAGGGAGAAAATTAAGATATAAATTGACCATGAACTGTACTCTTGCACGTGCAAGAAACAAAGCAGGAACATCAGCTATAAGGAGGGTGTAAAATAATGCACCTTCATTCACACAATATTTTTCTTCCTAATAGTTTTTTTTCCTACTACAGTTTTTTCTATTCCATCAACAGTTCAAGTTTTTCATATTTGCTTACTGACCAATTTGCAACTACAAGCAATTTGCCCTACTGTTTAAAAATCACTACTCAGTTTGCCCTATTGTCTATATGAAGTCATATCTATAGAGAGCCTTCCATAAATTGCCTATGGGAGGTTGTGGAATCTCCGTCCTTGGAGATTTTTAAGAGTAGGTTAAACATCTGTCATGGTTAGTCTAGATCAGAGGTGGGCAAACTATGGCCCGCGGGCCACATCAGGCCCATTCGGGGGGGGGGGGGGAGGGAGAAGGGGGAGGAGGTGCCGCTCTTTAGTGGCATAGTAAGGGGATAGGGAGCAGGGGGGTTGGATAAGGGGTAGGGAGTCCCAGGGAGTGGTCAGGGAACAAGGAGCAGGGGGGCTTAGAGGTGGGGACTGGAGGAGTGGTTGGGTCTGGGGGGTTTCTGGATGGGGCAGTCAGGGGACAAGGAGTGGGGGTGGTTGGATAGGTTTGGGGTTCTGAGGGGGGCAGTCCGGGGCAGTCAGTAGGAGGGGGTTGGATTGGGGGCAGGGCTAGGCAGTTTGGGGAGGCACAGTGGTTCGCTATCCCTGTCCAATGGGGGCTACAGGAAGCGGCGTGTGGCGAACCAGCAGGTAAATAAAGCAGCAGGGCCTACTAAGGGTACTTACCCTGCAGTCCCACGTGCTGACATTGTCGACCGCTGTGTTAGACACTAGGAAAACCTTCCTAACTGTAATTGTAGCTAAGCACTGGAATAATCTATGTGAGAAGTTAGGGAATCAATCATTGGAGATTTTTAAAGAGCATGTGAGACAAATCCAGCATACAATCATACCTCTAAAATCATGTTATTTACACTTTTGTGATTAGAAATGTATAAAACAACTAAATTACCTGCTGAAAAAGGCCATGCCCTACTATTTGAGTACATGACAATTTAAAAATAGTTCATTTGAAAAAAATCTGAAAATATTACTTATTCTAAACTATAGAAAATAGTATTTATTACCTTTGGTCAGTCAGCATGGGTTCCAGTGTGTCATCACCCTTCAGGACATTTTTCTGTAACAGAGCAACAGAGAAGTTCTTAAACTTGACTTCAGCACTCAAATCTATAAAGAACGTGATTCTACACCCTTTGTACTCAAACCTTAAAACTGAACATGTGGGATATGATTTATGTATGTATGCACAATGAACTAATTTTTAGAATTCCATGCAATCTGAAAAAAAATTGTCACTGGAATTCTAGATGCGTCTTGGGATAAATACATATGCAGAAATATCACATCACAGAGCAAGGAATCAATTACACTAGTTACACTAAATAGGATTTTATTATTCACTTCTGGATCCAGGTTGACAAAGAAAAATGGCAAAAAATGATAGCAGCTAATCTAACAATTTAGTTTTTTATATACGTCAGAAGTATGCATGCTCCATATACATAACTCTAGGAGTTGGGCTAACGAT
Source organism: Sternotherus odoratus (assembly GCA_032164245.1). NCBI lineage: Eukaryota > Metazoa > Chordata > Testudines > Kinosternidae > Sternotherus > Sternotherus odoratus. The sequence goes on from JAVMKO010000004.1 coordinate 37,410,803, forward strand.
TCTTTCTTATAAAGGCGAGGCTTGAAAAGAACTGGGGCAACTAGGAATTTTTCAGGGCATATACCATCAACTTCTGCAGAAATTAAGCATTCATGGTATATAAACACAACTTTTTAGCCCTTATGGTTGCAACTATGCTTCTTTCACATTTGGATGGTTAAACTGACGTATTGTGATCTCCCTAAGACTGCAGACAGCTCCAACGTCTCTGATGCTGCTGTAAGCAAAACCACCCCACTAATCATTTACTGTTTTGTCAGTTTTCACTGCCGCCATTCAGAACCTATTGCTGAACAGTGAAACTGACAAGACAATCACATCACTTTCACTGAACTACTATTTGGGAAATCTAGGAGCAACAGCAGAGGCCTGCAATGGACTTTTCACAGATGTGAATGACTCAAACACATTTCAAACCAGCCTACATGGTAGTGGTGAAAGACCTATTTTACATTTGTGCAGTGCATTAATACTGAAGGCTTACAACAATGTAAATATCCTCAATGTTGACAAGACCTAATCAACATTGGTGTGAGTATTGGCCTGCTAAACACAGGGTTGTGAGTTCAATCCTTGAGTGAGCTATTTAGGGATATGGGGCAAAAATAGGGATTGGTCCTGCTTTGAGCAGGGGGTTGGACTAAATGATCTTCTGAGGTCCCTTCCAATTCTGAGATTCAATGAACGTACTTGCACAGCGGTAGTTCTCAAAAGGTTGTCTGCTTGATGCTGTCTGAGTGCTGCATTTAGTCTCTGATCTGGGTGGGAAAAAAAGTCAAATAGTCACATACTGTAGAAATCTTTACCTAGATTATACAATAGCTTAAATGGGCAGTTAGAAGTAGTTTCATTGATTTAGTTGATTGGAGGCATACGTCTCTCTACATTTTAAGACAAGTATCCATTTTTTTGCAATGTACAGATTCTTTATAAGAGACCATTTTTGTAGGTGATTAAAAAAAATTCTATAAAGCTGTTTGGCTTCTAAATATTGCAAATACAACATAGGTTGCAACATAAATGTACACACAGTACTGAAGGAATCAAGCTACTAAGCTAGTCCTATCAGTTGGATGCCTTCACCAGACAGCTACCCTATTACACTTTAGATACTTAACCCAAGAAGGACTTGGCAAGTTTGGGACAGAAAATTCTACAGATAAACACATCTGGGCATGGCTGACTACCTTACAGAATGAGATTCAGCGTTGGCAGTTTTCGGAGGGTGGGGGGGGAACTAGTTTACGAAAGCGTACTGGTAAGCACTGGGTTAAATTGGGAAAAATAATTGCATCGATATTCAGCAAGCACAGAACAAATCATTTCAAATTTTGAATATACCCATTCAAAACAAGGAATAGGCTCAGTTCATCACTACATCAAAGTTGGTATTATGCTACAGAATGCTGCATGGCCAAATGGACCCAGTCTGGTTGTCTGGAACTCAGCATGCCCAGGATTGCTTAATGCTTCAAGCCTACAACTCTCCATTTCCATATAAAATGTTTGGCTTCTGTTTATATAATATTCAACTGAAAAATAAGTGATATGTATAACTTCCTTGAGAAAATACTGAAATATACAGAAATTCAGATGTTCAATATTATAGTTAACATATTATCCCTCCTGCAATTTAACTCTTTATTGGTACAGTCCTAAATTAAATAATCAATCTACTACCACATGCAACTAAAACTAAGTAATATGGCATGCATTCATGAACCACTTTTTAAGATGCAAAATATCAAACTAGAACTGACCAGTTTTTCCCAGAGTGGTAAAAAACACTTCTGGTAAATACCATGCCTTCCGTGACAAGATGAAGAAAGCATGTCAACTTCTTAGAAGAAGGTGAATGAGAGCACAAGGGACATCCTCAAAAGGTCACATTTGCTTATTGGGGAAGGCCATATATAACAGGAATTCATGGGAGCACTTTGGGCTCATAAGGAAAATGGGGAATTCCAGATTGGCTTAATTATTAGAGTTCTGGTACAGCTGTGTAAACTAAAAGCAAGAGTTTTGTTTTCTTCCTTGTGTCAGAGCTCTCTAGCATTTGGCAAACAACTGTGGATGACAGCTTTTCATGGAGAATGAGGAAGAGTAAAGCAACAGAGCAATTAAGGTAATTATTCCAAAATTAAACAAAAATATACTACATTTTTTCTTGATGTTTCCCGCCCAAAACATGAAAATATGAGCCAGAAAAACAGCTATGCCACTTTTTGCTAAGGAAATGTTCATGGTAACAGCTATTCAAAATTATGAGACAGTGATAATTGTCTTAACTCCTTGATTGCTGCTTCAAAAATTCCAACTTATTTAAATAAGGGTCATGCATGCTATCAATTCTGTTAATGTAGAGCATCCCTTACAAAAGAATAATGCTGATCCCAGTTTGTAATTAAGCCTATTTCATGAGGAATAACTAAGAGATGCCTATTCTCACCAAGCAAAAGGACGAAACATATGTATTCTAATTTCATAGTCCCAAAAAGAAGATTTACATGGGGCTATATGGAAACACAAGAATCAAGTTTTATACAATCTAGTTGCATAAAAACAAATTCCAAGATTTCATCTCCAGTACTTCCACTCAAAAGATAACTCAGAAAATTCCCTGCATATATGATAAAATTAGAGAAAGGCATTACAGTAAACCCTCGATTTAACGGACCTCGATTTAACGGACTTCGGATGCAACGGACAAAATTTCTGAGCAAGTCTGATGCATTCCTGATCCATTTCGGGCGGGCTGGCTGCCGGCTCCCGGCTGCCACCCGGGTCCCGGCAGCGGGCGGGCGGGCTGGCTGCCGGCTCCCGGCTGCCGCCCGGGTCCCGGCAGCGGGCGGGCTGGCTGGCTGCCGGCTCCCGCCCGGGTCCCGGCAGCGGGCGGGCTGCGGAGCTGTCGCCCCGACCCTGTGGCGGGCGGGCTGCTGCTCCGACAGCTCTTTTTTTTTATTATTAAATAACGGACTTTTTGATTTAACGGACACCCCCTCGCCCGAATTAGTCCGTTAAATGGAGGTTTTACTGTACTGAATACTGACAGAGTAGAGGCAACACTGGGAGTGCTCTTCTGCACCATCTTAGACATAGCAGAAGGAAGCAGAACTCCAAGTAGGTCCCTTCCAACATGTCCAATCCTACAGACGACATGCCAACCACTTCTCAACATTGTAAATAGATGGTGATGGGAATTGAAAGGTTAAAGCCTCAAAGAACCATAGTCAACAGCGAGACTGAATTTGTTTACTATGTTAGTAAAGACAAACCAGAGTTATTGACACAGTTATTTTCTTAACTAAGTGTTAGAAAGTTTTACAAAAAGTAACTTCTAAAATTACTCTATAATAGAATGGAAGGAGTTCTGTTTGTTTGTTTATAGGAGGATCAGGTTTCCCATTCAGCATCCATTTTTCAAACAGGGAGTGAAACACAGTTATAGATTTTGGAAAAATATAATTGCAAGATTGTGTTTAAATGCATAAATATCTATTTTTTAAGTCTAGGTGGCACTTACTTTGATCTCTTAGAAAGTTGATCTCTGTTGCCATACTTTAATCTGCATGTGCCGTCCAATGTTGGTAATGAAGAGCGTCAGTAAATTGTTGTTTTTTCCAGCTATGCTACAGATCCTGCAGGAGACAAAAACAATAACCAATCATTTTAACTTTAAATAACAGCCTATATCTGCGCATTAGTTTTGTTTTGTCCAGGTCTGGCAAGGCATCATGGCCTCCACACTGAGGGAAAGGAATTGCACAGGGAGCATTGGCTTGACTGGTAAAACAATCAGCTGTACCTTTAGTTTAGCTGCTAAAGCAGTGGTTCCCACACTGAGGTTCATGAAATGATACAGGGGTTCTCAGAAATTTTTTTCCTAATGGTGGAAACGCTGTCCCTAGGGACTCCACACGGCATGGGGGAGCAGCATGGAGCCCCTGGACTTCCAAGAGCTAAGCAGATCAAAGCAAGCATATCTATCACACTGAGGAGATTTAAACTTCAAGACTCCTTATAAGAAATTGAAAGGAAGGTGGATTTTTTGTTGTTGTTGCTGCTGTTTTTAAAATTAAACAAGCAGTTAGTATTATTTTTAAAATTATGAAGAACAAGTTTTGTTGTAACAGGTGTTGTTTGCCTGGCCTGCTCAAGACCTGAATGCTTACATAGGAGGAACTCTTTTGAGCTGGCTTCTTAAATATCTTCATGGTGTTTCATATCCAATACTCCCGGATGAAACATAGGAACCTTGTCTTATAACAGGCTTATTGCAAGTGATACAAGCTACAAAAGTGAGATCTTGGAAGAGTGTTGCCATTTTCAAAAACTAATTAAAAATACTGTAATGATCAATGATAATAATAAATAGTGTGTAATAAGCATGTCATAAAAAACAATTTTTATATTTCCAAGATCACTTACTTCTATAATTGATGTTCAGGGAAAGAAGAAAATCCCTGGAAATATTCATTGGGGGGCGGGGGTTTGCAAGACTTGACATTTTCGTGACAGGGGTTCACAGAGGATGTTAAAGTTTGGGAACCACTGATCTGGAGGAAAATCACAGGCTCCGACCCCAAATCAGCAGCTCGCGCTCTGCCGAGGTATCTCCCAACCGCTGCACGCCCCGCCCCGCAGGAAGTGCCCCGTGCTGCGAGCCGAGGCAATGCAGCTCTGCCTCCCCGCCCAGGCACCAAGCGGGAGGGGGACACCCCCTACGGCTCCTCACGCCCCTAGCGACCCCCGGGCCGCCCCCGGCAAGGCAGCGAGTCGCAGCAGCAATGGGCCGCCGGGCGCGCGGGGCACCGCCGCCCACAGGTGCACAAACCCCGGGGCAGTTCAGCGGCGGCGGGAGAGGAGAACGCTGGGGGCAGAACGACCGTTTTGCAGACGAGGCTTAGCGAACCCCCGCAGCGACTCGCCCTGTGACCCGCCCCCTTGGCGGGCTAGCGAGGCACAGCAGCCAGCTCCTACCTGTCCAACAGGCACCGCCAGCCCCGCGACACTGCCACCAACTGCCTTAGCGACCGACCCCGCGAGGCACGGTGCCGCTCACGTGACACAAACCAAGCCACCAATCGGCAGCCGATAGAAGTGGAAAGCGGTTTCTTATTGGTGTCATTTCCGCATGACCATGCGGGTCCGTCCCTTTCTCCCACGTGGTGTAAGGAAGTTGCTGGACAACTAGGCGAACGCGGCCCGGGCGGCGGGTGGAGGCGCGCGGTAGGTGAAATCGCCCGTCCCGTTCTATTTAGTGGAGCGGCAGCAACGGCCGCTCGAACCTGTGCTGGGGACTGGAAGCGGGTGCGGCCCACACGTGGGTGGGCGGGGCCTGCGGCCCAGGGAGAAGGAGACAAGCAGGAGAGAGTCAGTCCCCAGTAGAACCTGTTTCCCCCTGGGGCTGGAATGGACCCCGCAGGCCCGAGTATCAGCAAATAACACCCCCCCCCCCCCAGGAGAGCACGAGCCTCACCCATCCCTCGCCTCTCCAGTGCTGGTCCACAGAGGGTTTGTCTACACTGCAACTAGACACGCGTGACTCCGGCTTCCCGGGGTCAGGCTTGCAGGCTGCTTAATTGTCCTGTAGATGTTTGGGCTGTGGCTGAAGGCTGAGCTCTATCTAGGCTCCTGCAAAGTGAGAGGGTCCTAGAGATCCGGCTCTAGCTGGAGCTGGGATTAAGTCTACATACGGTAGTAATGAAACAGCCCTGCCTCCTGAACCCCGTGAGCCTGAGTTAATTGACACGGGTCACCAGCCATGGATGTCTAGCTGCAATGTAGACATTGTCATATTTTATGGGTATCTATTATTGTTGTCAGCTATTCCATCCATTCAAGTGGCAGAGATCTGTGCAATGGAGCTAACCCTGCTGATGACCCATACCAGTATCCATATGATGGAATTTGGGATCCCCCCCCCCTTTTTTAAACCTAGGAAATTACATACAAAAATAGTAAAAATATTATTAGGATTACAGTTATTATTAGAAATACAGTTCCATGTTTACCCTTAATTTGTTCCCTTTATGTGTATGCATTATAGTTTTGAAGCATGTGATTATATACTACTAGCGAAAATACCCGGCTTTGCTCGGGTCAGTCGGAGGTGGGGAGGGGGAAGAGAGCTGAGTGAGTGCGGGGTCTGTTGGAGGGGGGAGGGGGCAGAGAGCAAACCTGACACCCCCACCTCACCCCCCCGACCAAACCCGACACCCCCACCTCACTTACCCCTCAACCAACCCCGACTCACATTTTCACCCCCCCACCCAAACCCAACACCCCCACATCACCCCCCTACCAACCCCAACACCCCCTGACCAACACCCACACCTCACTCCCCGTAGACCAAACCTGACTCACCCACCTCACTTTCCCCCCCAACCAAACCCGACACCCCTACCTACCACCACAAACAAACCCGACACCCACACCTCACTTACCCCTTGACCAACCCCGACCCCCCTGCTCACCCCCCCAACCAAACCCAACACCCCCACCTTACCCCCCCACCAACCCCAACACCCACCCCTCACCCACCCAGACACCTTCCCATCCCCCCAGACCAAACCCAACACCCCTGGCTCACTTACCCCCCGACCAAACCCGACACCCCCACCTCACCCCCCGACCAAACCCGACACCCCTACCTCACTTACCCTCTGACCAAACCCAACTCGGGTCCATCGGACGTGGGGAGGGGCAGAAAGTTGAGCAAGTGCGGGGTCTGTTGGAGGGGGGAGGGGGCAGAGAGATGAGTGAGTGCGGCGTCCGTTGGAGGTGGGAGGGGGCAGAGAGCTGAGTGAGTGTGGGGTCCGTTGGAGGGGGTATTATGACTTCATAACTATGTCACAGAGAACAGCAGCTGCCCAGCTGATATGATTGGCCTTTAAATAATTTTACCCCTGGGGGGCGTCAGAGGTGAGATTTGAAAAATTTTCAACTCTTACCCTGATTAGGACCCTAAGACCTATAACTGTACCAAATTTCAAGTCTCTAGCTCAAACGGTGTGGAAGGAGTAAGTGCACATACATACACGCATACATACACGCACGCATACACCATTTTACTTTTATATATACAGTAAACCCTCGATTTAACGGACCCCCATTTAACGGACTTCGGATGCAACGGACAAAATTTCCGATGCATCCGAAATCCGTTATTCAGGGGTTGCCGGCTCCCGCCCCAGGGAGCCAGCTGGGTTGACAGCTCCAGCCCGGCTCCCCGCAGCGGGGAGCCCGGCGGGAGCTGTCAAACCCCCCCCCCCCTCCCCGCCTGGCTCCCCGCAACGGGGAGCCGGGCGGGGGGGCTGACAGCTCCCGCCCGGCTCCCCGCTGCGGGGAGCCAGGTGGGGGGTTTGAGAGCTCCCACCGGGCTCCCCCCAGCGGGAAGCCAGGCGGGAGCTGTCAACCCCCCCGCCCGGCTCCCCGCTGCGGGGAGCCGGGCGGGCGGGCTGACTCATGGGTCCCGGCCGTGATAAAAGTAAAACCTCCATATAACGGACTAATTCGGCGAGGGGGTGTCCGTTGTCAGCCGAAAGTCCGTTATTTAATAATTTTAAAAAATTATTAAATAACGGACTTTCGACTTTAACGGACACCCCCTCGCCCGAATTAGTCCGTTATATCGAGGTTTCACTGTATAGATTTTTTTCCTGGAATTTACTTTTATCCTTGGGAATTCCTGAAATAAGCCAGAAATGTGTATTGATCACTGATAGAGTTTTTATTTTGACTATAAAAAGTGTGTGGTATTGAGGGCACCAGACTCCATTTCTCTTTAGCTCTGTAATGTGTGTAGAGATGCCAATAGCAGAAACACTCCAGTACCAGTACATTTCAGCTCCATGCTTAGTTATATATTTAATAAGTAATTTAATACACACAACAAGCTGTAAACATATAAATCAAACTGTTAATTGTTTTACATTGTTAGCTTGAGGCTATGCTATACATGTTTTTTCACACAGTTATGAAAGTTCCTTTGTTGTAGAGCCTATTTAATCAGAATTTACATATCATATTTGAATGGTTAGCATTTTGGAGTTTTCTTATAGCAAATGTTCAAGCTTAGAGTTGATGGGGGAGTACATATCTTTGTACTCTGCTTCAGAAATGGGTTAAAATAGTGGCAACAAGCTATGTAAATGTGAAGTAAGGAGATTTAGATGTTAATGTTGTTTTCCACTTGAAGAATAGAATGGGGACAGCTCCTCTTAATTTGCAGTGTATACTGTCTCACATATTAAGACTTCATCATGCAATCCTTATTCAGGGAAATCTGTGTACATCAGGAAAAATGTGCATATCAGGGCTTCAGGTCAGGCAGTTAATGCTTTAATATTACAAAGACCTTAATCAGACTTCAAATCTGGTGCATGGATTTCTGAAAATGACATGAAGGCATAGGCAAAATTCTGCATTACTGTACAGAAGAGGAGACCTCACTTAAGTCAATAGGCCAAATTATCCGTAAAGTTTGTACCTGCTTATATAAGGTCTGAATTTGGCCCTGTGGGAGTTGTATCCACATATCTGAGAAGATAATTTGGCCCACTGTGTTTTGCATACCTCATAGTAGCAGCTGTCTTTTCAGCTATATTTTAGATGTATTTTTCCTATAGTAATAGTGACTCTATGGAGTAAGGGCTGGTCTAAACGATATGCTTAGGTCGACATATCTTGCCTTGCATTGATTTAGTTGTGGAAGTGTCTTCAATGGAATCTGGCTCCCGCTGATATATGCCTGTTTAGTAACATGACCTCCCAGAGTGGTGTAGTGTCACGGTCAATGTAATTAGGCTGACGTAGTGTCAGTTTAGACACTGTGCTGCTTATGTTGACAGTTACTGGCTGTCGTACGATGCCCCATGTTAACAATACAATCAATACAAGTGCTCCTGGTGAGGACACGTACCACTGACACAGGGAGCCAAGTGTGTGCGCACACAAGCTATTTGAATTTATTTTTTCTTCTGTTCTTCCAAGAAATCATTGGCCAACTAGTTTTCTGGAATCTTTTAAATTCTGCTTTTTCTACAGTCTGACCCATTTTACTTTGTTACTTCTCCTATAGGCACACGTGTCACATGTTTCACATACATAAGTATTACCATGACTGGTGCCTGGGTCTCATTTTCTAACCCTTGTTGATTAACTTATTTTTTTCAGCTGGAGCTATCATTCTAGGTAACAAACTGCCACCACAGCAGAAATTGACAGTAAAGGAAACAAGCCATAAATCTCCCCACACTTTGTGGCCCTATCCTAAATTAGTCTAGCTTTTCATGTCAATGAAGTCCTATTGAATTGAATTTTAATTGTTTTTTTGTTTTATTTTTTTAAAAATTATTTAAAAGGCATTGTTAAGGTGATTGGCCCAATATTTGAGTTCCCTTTATTTGCTAATTTGTTTGCAAATACCAAGGGAACTTTTAAAAATAGTATTATTTTCTAACCCATTTCTCCCATACAGAGAAAAACATTACATTTTAGCGTCTCCACATTCATGAGTATCTTTACCTAGTTATCCTCACTGTAGTTATTTTATTGAGCTAGGCTCTATTCTTTTAAAGGAAAAGGTGATGCTGCATTAATACATATTTATTGTATTTACATTTTAGTACAAATATGGTATTTAATGTAAACCTGCTAAAAACATGACTTTAGCTAAGAGTTGTCAGGTTTATGTTCTAAATAGCCACAATCGGAAGACGATAATATTAAGGCTGACTACCTTTCCCCTGGCTTAGTTGCAACCAGTGATTTTACTTCTAAAAACTGGATCACTGTTCAAATGCATGAACTTTTCACAGAGAGCTTGGAATGGTTTGTGGAATTACTGCATAGTGCAGTACACAGTGGAACAGCTCTGATTTATCTAGATAATTTGCTAATTGTGTGTGGCTATCCTTACCCAGTATGTACGTGCCTTTACTGTCTGCTGGATATAATTTATACCTGGTTAGAGTGTACGATCACCTTGTCCTCTAAAAGCTAACTACTGGTATTTCAAAAGTTACTTTTGTCCCATCACCTGTTTGTGTGAGCATGTTGCCCTCCAGTGGCTGCAGCCTAAAAAGAATATAAGACCTAATGCTTCTATATAAGTATGAATGTTTTTCTCCTGTTTATAATGTTAAAATCTCATGTAGCTTTTGAAATTTTCTAATTTTGGGCCAGACAGTGACATGCCCTTACATGGGTAAACACCCTTTCTGCCCCCCCCCCCCCCTAGGTGAAGTGTACTATACCCCGTGACAAAGTGGCAGAGGACATTCTTTGCTGTCTGCCTACTTGATCAAGATGTTCCTCCGATTCCCTTTGGTTCGTGGCAGATCTGGCACTACCCAACATAGGCCACTGCCTTGCAGAGAGCATTTTTGTGAACTGTAAGTTCTCCTAAAAGTGCCATTACAGCATGTCTTGTAAATGTTCTTATTTTTAAGGAGCCTCAGAGATACAAAGTATCATCTATGAAGTAAGCGAGTACTTCAACTACCACTTGAATCTTCTGAAACCTAATAAAGTATAGCATAGATTCTCACCTTTCTTTAGCCTCCATCTTCCATTTCATCCTGCTTTCCCTCCTGTCTCAAAAAAGACAAACAACGTTCTGAGTTTTAAAGTAGAAAGTTAGGATATTTTAGATAAATAGCTTCCATTAATATCTGTATGTAATGATGCCTTGACTTCAGTATTGAATCAAGTGAATATGTACAAAACAAATGTAGAGATAGTAAAAGTTGCTTTAGGAAGTGCCAATGGCTGGTTTTCTAAAGTTGTTTTTTTAAAAAAAAAATATATTTTGTTAGATTCTCTACAATACAAACTTTAAATAACTGTACATTTTAAGAAATAGAAAGCTTCTTCACAGAAACCAGTCTGCAAGGGTTCAGATGAGTCTGGTGGCTCTTTAGAATAGTGTTTGGTGCAGTCTCACAGCTGACCAGGTGCTATCCCTTCACAACAAACATAGACCTTTAGTATTTAAGAGTAAAAGAGAGTGTGCGGAATATTCCTCCTGCAGTAGGTTGCTTAACAGAGCATTCAGCACATATTGTTGAAGTGGATGAAGTTTTCAGAATTTCAGATTATATCCTATACTACCACCGTGTGTGAGTAGTTGGAAGGTGTCTTGGGTGCCAGGCTAGCTTTATCTTTCCTCTCTTTCTGGTTTGTCTGAGTGCGTCCCCTCAGGTATTACACCTTATGCCTTTACCTCTCCTGGGTTGGAATTCCACAGTTCTCCCACTCTTAGACCAGGTCCTGGACTGTAATACCTTGGGTCTCAACTGCTTCCCTGGCAGGTCCCCGTACACAGTTGCCATTTCTTAATCTGGGAGACTGTACTTTTGAAATAACAAAAATAATTTGATCTTATTCTGAATTGGATCTTGGCAATTTTATGTATTTTAAAAGTGTAAGTGTAAGATTCCGGAAAGTATTAACTTGCTAGTACATACATTTTGTTTTGTGTTAGTTTTAAAATGTTGAAAGATGTTTTTCAAATTTTCTGAAATTTATTTTTTTTTAAATCTCATTAAGATATTGTACAGAAAGACCTCTGCAGAACCACCTATTTACTTCAGGGCCTGGAGGTGGGGCCCATAGGTCACACAGAGTATTTTGCAACCACCTGAGCACTGAGGAGCCAGGCTATATGACAATCCACTATGACAGTGTGGGGGGATGGTTGTGATGGGTCAAAGGGGTAGGACATGACTAAACGATCTTTTGCCTATAGTCCCTGTATATGGGAACATAGTTGGCCATGGCTATAGAACCAGAAGCAGTCACAGACTGGGTATGTGATGACGGGTAGAGAAAAGTATCTTAGCTCCACATGTTTCCAAATCCCTCTATTGGACCCTCCACACACACACAGGGCTTGGCTATATTTGAAGCTGTAGAGCACTTTGGGTTAAACCAGCCTTCGGAGTGCACTAGAGAAATCGCTCCAGTCTATTTGCAGTACTTGCAGCAGCATTGGGAGCAGTTAGTATGGGCAGCTATCAAGTGGCTGCAACATGCTTCTCAAATGGAGGGGGTGGGGCGGTGGAGTGTGTTGTTTTTATGTGGGGGGAGAGAGTGAGTGAGTTTTTGGAGTGCTGAGAGTGTGTCAGCATGCTATCTTGTAAGTTCAGACCCTCCTGCCCCTCCCCCACCTCTCACTCACTCACTTAGTAAATGTTTGCTTTGCCCTGTAGCAGATCAGCAGCCGCTGCCTGAAACGGAGATCTGAAAAGGCACTTCCGCATTACTGCAGCGATTTCACAACAAAGGGAAGATAGACCACTTGATTTAAGGGGATTATGGGGCATTTCTGGAGGTCAGTCAGCGCAGTAACTTAACTCCTCATCCACACTGACCCTGAAGCATCTCACCCAATATGCAACAGCTATTAATCCTCTCGGGAAGATGGAGTACCAGGAGTGTTCCATCCAGGGAATCAGAGTGCTGTACGTGCCTTGCCAGTATGGACAGGGAGTAAGGAAGAACGCTCTGGGAGGTTTTATTGCGGTATAAAGTGCAAGTGTAGCCAAGTCCACAGTCTTTTTATTTATGTTTTGAATGTGGGATCAGGATTACATCATATGTTCCTGTCCTACAGGTCAATTTAATTGAATAACACTGAGGTCCTGTTTTGAAAAAACAATATCTCCTTGCTCTTTTCCTTCAGAAAAAGATGAATTTTAGGACTCCAGGACTATATGTGTATAGCCCAGGAATAAGTTTGTAATTAAATACATATTGTGACCATCTTAATATTTGAGCTCCGCTGCTTTTTCTAAATTTTTAAACTGTGTACAGAATTTGCTTTTATTATAAAACCCATTTGGCTAAATTCTTTTTTGCAGCAAATTAGTGCAACTCCTTTAACTTTAGCAGAGTTGCATTTGTATGTGAGGACTGAATCTGACCTCTGTTTTTAAGATACTGTGACCAAGCTTATTTTATCAATCCTTGTATGTGAAAAGCAGAATTTGCAATTAACTGTATTAAGCTGTGACAAGAATATTAATCCATTTTATGGCCTCTGTGCAGTCTTTCATTTTAATTTTGCTCAATTTTCTTTTAGGTAGTCCTTCCATTTAAAGGGCATCATCCTGCAGCCCTTATTCATGGGAGAAGTCCCACTGACATTGATTTAATGCATTTTCCTCATCAGTGAGAACTGAAAGATCAAGTACAAAGAGATCAATTATCCCATGTGCTAACTTCCTTTGAGTTTCACACTTAGGGTAACAAAATAGCACTGCATAAAATGTTGTAATTTTTTTTCTTTGTTTAGACTATACGAACAGGACAGTCTTTTCAACTAATCTGGAATTGCTGACATACTTCCATTTCAAGTTTGTTTATAAAATAGTTAAATGGAATTTAAAATTGAACACACATGGGACAGTTTACCAGTGAATCATGAGCCAGTAACTGTCAGGCTGAAGTCAGGCAGTGCAGGATTGCTGATGGAAGTAAGTGCTCCCTTCTTTAATGATCCTCCAGCACCCCTTGGAGAACCAGGAAAGCCTTTCAATGGACTATGGGACTACGAGGGTAAGTTTTATTGCAAACAAAAATCTTGTGTAATACCTTGAGCAGTATACCAGTGTAGATGTTAGTGTTGACACATCTAGTTTTTGTTTTAAATCCTGTGGCAAGTTATTTCAACAGCCCAATATAGTTTGAACTGACAAATAGATACATTAAATCTATTAGTTACAAATTCTGATTCTTTGATCACAATACAGTTCCCTTAAAGATGATGAAGTCTGGTAAGACTAAAGTTAACACTCTTCCTTTAATATACTGAGTGTTCAAGAAAACACTTCACTACTAAAAATGATTACAGTAAAACCTCGATTTAACGGACTTCGGATGCAACGGACAAAATTTCTGAGCAAGTCTGTTGCATCCCAAATCCGTTTCTCGCGGGCTGGCTGCCGGCTCCCGGCTGCCGCCCGAGTCACAGCAGCAGGCGGGCTGATGCCGGCTGCCGCCCGGGTCCAGACAGACAGCGGGCGGGCTGGCTGGCGGGTCCGGGGAGCCGGGACCCGTGCGGGCTCGCTGCTGGCTGCCGCCCGGGTCACAGCAGCGGGAGGGTTGGCTCCCGGCTGCCGCCCGGGGTCCCAACAGCTGGCGGGCTGCAGAGCTGCCGCCCCGACCCCGTGGCGGGCGGGCTGCTGCTCCGACAGCTGTTTTTTTATTTTTATTAAATAACGGACTTTTTGATTTAACAGACACCCCCTCGCCCGAATTAGTCCGTTAAATGGAGGTTTTACTGTACTTGTTAATGATGACATCTTGCATCAGAAAGTTCCTTAAGCAATTTACAAACATATCTATGTAAATCATTACAGAAATATAGTCAACTCTGGAACAAAGAGTCATGGGTGGTTGTTTAATAGTACACACAACAATTCAGATTAGTTTGGGATATGTAGTGAATATGTTATCTAATTGAAACAGCATGAACATATGAGGCAAATAGAGTATAAATACCTAAATAAGATTTTTCCAGTGGAGTTAACTCTTCTGTTCCTGTTAAAAGTGTAGAAATGCAGTTTGTTTAGTTAAAAAATATTTGATTTTTGTTATTAAAAAGGAATGGAGTGTAGTATAGAGGGAAAAGTGTAGAGGGATAGAGTCATGAGATCTTTAATGACAAGTAAAGGTAAGGAGCTTAGGGTTTTATGTCTCATCCTAAAGATGAGAGGATGGGGGTGTATATTTAGAAATGTGTTAATCATAATGAATGATGATTGTATTCTTCCTTAAAAAAACAGACAACTCAATTTAAATCAGTAATAGTTTAAACTGTAAACCAGTACCTGGCAAATTTTGATAGCTTAGATCAGCAATTATTGAACTTTTTCCGATGGGAATTTATTTGAGAGAGAACAAATTTGCAGGAGGCTACTGCCAAATGAAATTAACCACAAACGCAATATATAAAAACAGGGAAATTTTATTAGTTCAAGTAATCTTCAGTGAAAAATTATGACTATCCCAAAATTTGTTTTTATAACAGTGCTGTTGTTTCTTGTTTTCTGTATGCCATTCTTCCCCCCTCTCCCTTTTTTTTCAGTTGTGCTACTATGAATGGGTCAGCCTGTTATGTTTCCAGCAATGCTCCATCTCTGTTGTGATTATCAAAGTATTAATACGAGTGATCTACCAATAAGTTGTTAACGCCCATCATTCACAAAATTCATTATATCT
Organism: Sternotherus odoratus; assembly: GCA_032164245.1. Classification (NCBI taxonomy): domain Eukaryota; kingdom Metazoa; phylum Chordata; order Testudines; family Kinosternidae; genus Sternotherus; species Sternotherus odoratus. The sequence goes on from JAVMKO010000004.1 coordinate 37,426,031, forward strand.
AAAAAGTCAGGATTAATTCAAAATAGACCAAAAATTTTTGATAAATAGATAGTAAATTATATTTATTTCTTTTTATAGCCCAAATCAATAACCTCTATTTCTTTCTCTGTGAAAGTACATGGTGAGAGAGTGCTGTACTTTGTTCTGATGCTTCAATAAAAGTCCTCAAGATTCACATTTAACATTTCTTTTCTAATCTGAAAGTGGTGCGGTCTTCAGGCCATGAGACTCGCCCTTATCATACACTTTCTCATCAACTTCTCCTGAAGGGTGATACAACAAGGACAGCTTGCTTCCAAGTATGCCTGCTGCCTTAGAACAGTACTACTCTCTCCAGAGTCAGTCATCCACCGGAAAAGTCAATGGCTTTTACAGTCCAGGCATTTTATTCCTTGGCTGTTTGTATCCTCCTTCAAGGATTTCTGCTTCAGCTGGTCTTAATGACAGGCCTCTGCGTGCAACTTAATCTTTGTGTGTGTGCCTCTGTTTCTCTCTCTCTATCTCTTTTTTTTTTTTTTTGGTCTTGTATTTCATGTTCAAGCCAGTAGATTGAAAATTCATAGCACCAGGTTCCTGCACATAAGTGTTTTACCCATGATGTCCACTCTGAGTGCAATTGACTTACTATCACTAAGTCCTAACCAATTGCACTCACAGCAGGCATCACAACTGAAGTGCTTCTGAACCGTTGCTACTTTTGTCTCATTGACAGCTAACATCAGTTAGGAGAACTATCTTTTTCCTGTTGACTCCTGCTTGATACTCAGTGGTCAGCTAGAACAAAGCAAAATCAAAATAACCTCTTTATTGCTGCTTTTTTAAATAAAGCTGTTTGGTGATAGTTGTGTTAGAACAGCAATGCCTTTTTTTTTTAATGATGATTGTGGCATATTGCTCAGAATAGCTTAGAAACTGCTCATGGCATATGTACTAGTGGAATTCTGGAACATTGTAGGTTAAATTTCTGCATAAAAAGAGAATAAAATATTTTCTTTAGTGAGAAGTTCAGAGGCGGAACAGCATAAGTAATTACCATATTATATTGATGGCATGGATGAGGTTTTTTTGTGTTTATTTTCAGTTGTAGAAGCATTTTTCTTGAGTGAGACAACAAAGCAGTACTTAGAAGTTGAACTCTGTCCGTAAGTACAGTGCTTTTCTATTGTTTTTAAAATGTCACCTTACATTTTCAGTACTATTATATTAGCATTTCTAATGTTCACTCAGACACACACACGTGGAGGTGTGGTAGGGAACAAAACTGTGGAAGACACTTCAGCTCTGAGATATGTAATAGGAACTCAGAGATATGTGAATATAAGAGTATACATATAGTTTACTTCAGTTGAATAACATTGTTGCTCTATTTTAATATGGTCAGCCATGGACAACATTTATTGCTGTTGCTTTCTGGCAGAAGAAGAGTATGGAAAGTAAGTGATAAAATGCTTTCCATAAAAATGTGGAAAATTAACATCCTTTCTTACTATCTAGTTGATCTTTATCTTTCAAGCAAATAGGAAACAACTGCCTTTCTTTTTCTTTTTTATTGGTCTAACATAGCAAGAACTTGCTTTAATATTTGAAGTGTCCAGAACAGAGACTAAATGGGAAGGCAGAGCTCATCTTCCTTGGAGTTATTTTCCACCATGCACTGACAAGTTTAATGCATTTGCAATTCACGGATCAGAAGCAAAGAGAACATATGAAGCACTTTACCCTGTGCCTCAGCATGAAATACAGAAAGGACAGAAACCTGATTTGTAAGTAGAAAATTACCTCATCTGCATCACAATATATAATAGGAGTCTTGGGGAAAATTTTGTAAAATGGAGTTAATTTAGTTATAAAGTTAAGACTACTATCCTAGTGCTTGAATTATGCTTCTGAGCACTGGTTCCATAAACACTCTGCTGTGTGTAAAGAGTTCTGTGGCAGATAGCTGTAATTAGAGGTTGGTTTTTAATGCTATCAAGTACATAGCAAATGATGCTTTCAACACCAATGGCATCTGTTTCATCACCTTTCTCAAAAAGATCAGTAATTTGATTTGTCCCATGTTTCCCTGCCTAGAGCACCCTTTGAAATGCCAACCAGTAATAATTTTATTATATGCATCTCCAGTGGACCTGCTTTGTTTCTTCTCTACTGTTCATGACAGTCCTGGCCCAGTTTCTCATTTTGGAATTGATTGCAGTAAAAGGGGACTTACAATCTCTTTCAAACTGATTTAGTAATATTAAAAAAACAGATAACATCAACAGAAAAAGAGACAAGCATGACCTCACCCGGATTCTATTTTGGGCCTATTTAATGCCCTGACCACGAAGTGAAGTCAGACAATGATGAACTCGGTTATAATACTAATTGCTACTCCTGTGCAATAAGGTTTCATGTCTGCTGTTTTGTTTAAAAAAATTCCTTATCGTCTTTTGCACAAATAAGAGAGTGCCAGAAAGATTCTGGGGAGAAGGAAAGAATTTATGGAATATCTAACAATATTTGTGTGAATTCTCACCAAACTTTGGTACGGGAGAGCATTCAGTATACAAATAAATTATTTATTCCAATTTCAGTTTTGATTTGTAATTCATCTTTACTATTGGTTTTTGACTCTTCAGAGTTAAATCAAGTGAAAAAAGATCAGTTATTTGAAAAGAGGGGGAAAAATCCTTCCCTTTAAGAGTTATGTGATACTAGCATAGTGTGAGTTGAATTACATGATTTACTGGATGGTACTTATGACTACAGCATATGTAATGGAAAGAAGACATTTAGTATTCTAATGCTCCAGTAGAGTAGCCCAAAGGGATGCACCAAGCAAAGATTTTTACAAGGTTTTATGCATAGCTTTAATTTCATTCTTGTGTAAATGGGAAAGGGAGATTTCATAGAATCTCAGAGTTGGAAGGGACCTCAGGAGATCATCTAGTCCAACCCCCTACTTAAAGCAGGACCAATCCCATTTTTGTCCTATATCCCTAAATGGTCCCCTCAAGGATTGAATTTATAACCCTGGGTTTAGCAGGCCAATGCTCAAACCACTAAGCTATCCCTCACCCCAAGCTCTGTGTACCCATCCCTCTTATACCAGCCTCATTTTCCTCCCGTCTATGCTTTTTTCCTCCTTTGATGTCCTCTTCCTCTTTTCCTTTTCTCCTAAATTCCCTGTTTATGTTTACTTACCCCCTCCAACTATTTCCCCCCACACACATTGCTCCAAAAGTAAATTAATAATAATAATAATAAAGTAAGTAATGAAAATAAGCAGTGTTCCCATCATGCTCATTGTTGCCTATTTGGGGAGAAGCTTGGCTAAGTACTGTCTTTGGGCTAGATCTTGAGCTTTATGTCACATCACTGGTGGATTCTGGACATGGAGCCAACATAACATGCAAGGAGAGAGCCACTCCAGTGACAGAGGTGATCCTTCAATAGTCAGGGTCCTACACCAGATTCCTTCTCTACTGCTAATATGGAAGATGTGGCTGGAGGCAAGGGGTGAAGTGGATATCCCTTTTTACTGGACTGATTCACCAATTGCAGTTTCAGCCTCCATTAGCCGCCAGTTTCCATTAGGTCAGCCATCAGACTGCTTTACCTTAAGTTTGGAAATTGGCCCAGTGCACAGCAGCCCAAAGAGTGTAGTAGTTTAAAGGTGAGCCTAATGCTAGCTAACTTTACACCCAATGCTAGCTAACTTTACTCTACTCTTCTTACACAGTTCTACAGTAGTCCTAATTTATTAGATCTAGTTCTCACAAAGCAGTATGGAAAATAAAGAGAACACTGGTCACGTCACTGTCCAAAAACTCAGGAAAATAAATATTATTTTTATGGATATGCAACCATTTTTATTCTTAACTTCTGAGTGTAAAGAAACAAATCTCATACCCTGAGTAATTTCCCCCATTTTATTTACAGCCATCGCTTGGAATTTTTCAAACAACTTAACCTGAAGGTGTTAATGGGAGAAGATTGGAAACAACCTGAATCAGATCTGTGGATGTCAATTGATTAGATAAACAGATAAAAAAAATTAGATATTTGATATGGTTCAGGGTGGATGAAGCTATAGGAACCAACCTCTTCAGCTAAACTATGATAAATGTCATTTTTATTACAAGTGTTTGAAAGCCTTTTTAAGCACCAAAAAAAGTCAACCTTTTAAAAGTCAATTATCTGTAGCACTTACATCTAAAAATCATGGGTCAATGGTAAAGGCTTCTTTTGTATTATCTCATCAAGATAGAGATGTGGAACTCGCATGTTCATGTAAGATGGAGGTGAGCCCATTTAAGTCATCCAGTCCATACCTTGGGCCTGCTAGTTCAGGGAAAAAGATACTCTGACTAGGCTTGTACACTTAGGTTATAATTATTCAGGTTGGAGTTCTTGGAAAAATCCAGTGTTTGAGCTGGAATATCTCCACTTATGCAGTAAAATCCGAACATTTATCCCTTACATTGAGAGAGCTCCAAATATTTAGAGAGATTTTCACTGCTACGTGTTTTTCATAATTCTTGCCATTTGTGATTCCTGTACCATTGGTAATTAAGTAATAAATCCATCCTATTAACTGAATCTTGAGCTTTTTCATACTATTTATGTAACATAGCGCTAGGCTACATTACCTGACTTGTATGTTATGGAATGCTGATTCTACGATGGGGTTTGCTAGATTGTATCTAACAATTATGACATTTCAGAGTTGCACAATTAATAAGGTAATCAAAATATAGTATAAATATGGCCTCAGTTTCCCTTTAGCAGATTGGGGTCTTCCCCATGTTTGTAGGGTGAGTTGGGAGCATTGGCCCTCTAGCCAAACCAAAAGTCGTCTGGGGAAAACCAAGAGCTCCAGAAAACAGTGGGGTGTACTAGCCCCCTTCTGACCTCAATAATCCTTTTCCAGATTTCTTTCAGTTCTCTGACTTAGTCCTTTTCTTCTTCTGGCAGGGAAGTCAGTTTGCCTCCTTCCATAAGAGCATCCATAGTAGGTCAGACCAAAGGTCCATAAAATCATAATACTGGAAGGGACCGTCAGAGGTCATCTAGAGTCCCCTGCACTCATGGCAGGACTAAGTATTATCTAGACCATTCCTGAGAGGTATTTATCGAACCTGCTTTTACAAATCTCCAATGATGGAGATTCCACAATCTTCCTAGGCAATTTATTCAAGTGCTTACCCGGTCTTATCCATCTAGCCCAGGATCCTTTCTTCTGACAGTGGCCAATATCAGGTGCCCCAGAGGGAATGAACAGAACAGGTAATAATCAAATTGTGATGAGTGCGGTATGAGGGAGCCTGAGTCCTCACTTCCCAGTCTGAGCTCCAAATTGTTCTACTTCACTTTTCCCCCATCTTCTTTCAATACAGTTTCCTAGCCAATTCCCAGGCCTCTTCAGCTAAGCTCCTTGGAGGGTTCCATTCCTGCTCCCTCTCTGACTCTGCCATTGCCCTAGCCAACGACTGTTCATCTGGCCTTTGGCAGAACTTCGTAGATTTTAAGGACAGAAAGGGACATTATGATTACCTACTCTTACATATTCTGTATCATGGCCACAGCACAGACCATAGAACTTCATTCAGTAATTTTTGCATCAAAGCCATAACTTCTTCTGTTTAAATTTTAGCATACTTTCTCTAATACAAGTCTTTAAATGTCGGAGAATCCACCATGTCCCAAAGTAAATTCTTCCAAGGGTTAATTACTCGCACTTAAAAAAATATTTCTAGTCTAAATTTGTCTAGCTTCAATTTCCAGCCATAGGATCTTGTTATGGCTTTTCCTGCTAGATTAAAGAGCCATCTGTTGAAGGAAATCTCTTCCTGTCTTTCATTCACATGTTCTGTGGATTCCTGTGACTAGGAAGGAAACTAGACTGGTGACAGCTAGGGCTAACCTCTTCTTAAACAGCCTGCTGACCATAAGACACCAGCTGTGCCAGTGACTTACATGACCTTGGGCAAGTCACTTAATGTTCCCCTGCCACATTTCCACATCAGTAAAATAGGGTTAACAATGTTTATACATCTTTCTAAAGTACTTAGAGATATATGGATGAACATTCTTTTTTATTCACCTTTTGCACTGTCCGTGGTACCTGAACACTATATGAATATGTCGACACTGCAGCTGGGAGCAAACTTCCTAGTGCAGGTGGACAGACTGTTTCTAATTAGGCTTTTGCTGGCGTGCTAAAAATAGCAGCATAGATATTGCTTCTCAGGCAGCAACTCGGGCTCTCTAGCCCCAACCAATTCCCTGGGGCCAAGCTCAGGTTTGTAGCCCGAGCCCCTGCCAGAGCTGCAACATCCCCCCTGCTGTTCTTAGCATGCTAGCTCAAGTCTGTCTACATGGGATGGGAGGCTCACTCCCAGCTATAGTGCAGAAATACATTTCCTATTGTCATCTGTGGAAGGATAGGAAAATTTTTGTGTTCACAGTTGTGTTTATTGTTCAGTGTACCTTTAAAACTGATCTACTGCATGTTTCATCTTTTTAAGAAGAAGAATGGGAAAGTTTTTTATACACTGATTTTGACTGCCTTTTGCTTTTTAACAGGCATAAGTCAATTTATTTGCCTAATTAGTGTCTTAACAATTCATTTTTCCTTACATTCATGCCACACCATCTGTATTAAAAAATTGTGAAAAGTGAAAACCGAGTTTTGCTGATACCAAGGAAATGGCATATGTTAAAATAGAATTTTCTCACCATGTGCTTAAAATTCAGATACTCTAGTTTGGCAAACCCTGTAGACTGCTCAGGTTAAGAAAACCATACCTGCTTTTGGGATAGGAAGAGGTGCATGTCTTGTTTAGGGGCTTATAGCCTTTTGGAGGGTAGGAGCATGCATATTTCTTTTGAGATGCATGTGGGAAGACCACACTCGCTGTACACTGTTTAGCATAGTCCTCCTACTGCAACCCATTGCGTATGTAGGGGAAGGAGTATGGCCATGCACCCATTCCTAAATCTATCCTCTGTGTTATTTCAGTCAAGCTTCCCCTTGAATAAGAGGCCTCATTCCGGCTGCTATCTCTCATTTTCAAGGTTCTACCCAGTCTCCATCATCTTAGTATCTGAGGGCCAGATTTTTAAAGGTATTTAGGCTCCTATCTGTATTTTGAGGCACCTGAGGTATCTTTTGGCCCTTATGTCCCTCTGTGACTCCTAGGAGGCACTTGCTGCTTTTACAAGAATGCTACGGGGATATGGGTACCCCATCCCACCCAATGCACTCACCCTGCAGAAGGCATGATTTGATTCTCATATGTATTCTTCTTAGCATTATTTTAGTGGCTAACTCTGCTTGTTATGAGAGGGGAAATACTTATTTCTTCCTAACCATATGAAGAAAATGTTTTCGAAGTGATATAAGGTTAGTTTTATTCCTCAGTATTTTGATGTGTACACAATAGAGCAATACTGGCACTTTAGGATTTTCTGATTGACTTTAGGCTCCCTCTCCATTAATAGATTTATATCTTCCAAAGCCAAAAGGGACCAATGTGATCATCTAATCTGACCTACTGTATAACACAGACCATAGAACTTCTTCCCCAAAATAATTCTTCAAGCATATCTTTTAGGAAAACATCCAATTTTGATTTTAAAAATGTCAGTGATGAAGAGAATCTACCACAACACTTAGTAAATTGTTCCAGTGGTTAATTTAAAAAGTTATGCCTTATTTCCAGTCTGAATTTGTCTAGATTCAGCTCCCCGGCACGGATCATTTAATACTTTTCTCTGCTACACTGAGGAGTCCATTATTAAATATTTGTTCCCCATGTAGGTACTTAGACTGTAATCAAGATTATAGACATTAATGCGTTTCTGTGCTGGCGTACCCATTTTCCATTCAATTCTGTGCTCTCTAACCAATAAGGGCACTGCCTTTTCCAAGCCCCATTCCTATGCAAATAGACCATTGCATTCTTAGTGTCACCAATTATTTCTGCTCTCTTAATTAGACTTACAGATTTCTTACTATTTTCAACAAATGGCATTTTATAGCAAGTATTATGTATTGTTTCCAGGCTTCTTTTTACACCTGCAGTACATACACATTCTCCTGAAAATTACCCTGTAATCTAAGAATTTTGATCAATACAATAAATACTGGTTTCAAAAAAATACAAGAGTTCTGATGTTCCTTAAAGCTGTCTTATTTAATAAAATATAGCCATGGACAAAAAGAATAAATTTCTTTAACATTCCAGTATTTCATATATGCACTGTGTGATGTTTGTTAACCATTTAACCTTGCCATTTAAAGTCAACCATTTTGAGTGTAAATGGCCGTGTTTACTGCTTGTATCAAACAGATTTTCTTTTCTCATACTCAGCTGATTGATTATGCTATATGTAAAGGAACAATAAATCCAGTGATATTTACTCAGGTGGTTTCCATTTTCCCCATTACACTTCAAATTCTGTTCTTGGATGCATCTGTGGGATTCTCATTGACTGTAGATGAGTTATTTTCACCCTAAATAAAATTATGCTTTTGTTGCAATGTTATTACATTACATGTTTCTTAAAATACAGATTATTATATAGGTCATGTTCATCATGTATATTGTATGGAGAATATCTCCATGATATATTGCAGAGCTAGGTGATACAGACTTTATCATATACCTTTGACAACTTTTCCTGTACTCTGTCTACTAATCCATCTTGTGTGGATTTATTTTAACATTTTAAATTTTTGAGCATTTTTAAACTGTTACCATCTTTTAAAAATGAGCCTGCCTGATCAAATGTCCAAAGGGCAATATTCAGTCCTACATCAGTTACAGATATCTGATATCACATGGCACAGGAGACTGAGTTATAGAAGTTTTATTCCTCTGGAAAGGGGATATTCTCAGTAGGATGCATAGCACTTGGTGTTAGCCTTGCAAGGAGTCAAGATAACTGATTCTATAGTCTGACATTTTTTATATATGGAAAAAGTACTTTAGGCAATATTTAGAGGTTTGGCTTTTTTTAACGCCATTATCTATCTTCTCCCTCTGAGCCCTGTATCATCAGACTCCTGGTAAACCAAGGTATAAGCCTGCTACCATTGAAGACCATCCCAAAACTCTACTTCCAGTGGGCATATGACTGGGTAACTAAAGGAGCCTGGAGAAAATCCCAATAAGTGTTTTAAAGGCTCTTGAATATTTCTAATCTAGTTCTTCTATAACATGTGGCACATTGAGCGATTGTATGTGGATGGAGAAGGCTAATAAAGGTTTTGATAACACTTAAGTTGACCTGCATAAGTCATTCATGGTCTCATAACTTGTGAGTAATATAGCTATGAAAAATGCATGCCTTTGAAAGCTCCCCATTATATATTTTCTTGTTTGTCTCTTGTGGGCCTCTGATGTATGAAATAGCTGCAGAATGGAACCCTATGATATTACATGAGTGGGAAATATCAATCTAGATTTCTGTTCACTAATACCTCCAGCTATTCTCTCCTCACCATTTCCTTATGAAATGTAATTAAGGTATAGTTGGAATGAGAGACTCAGATTTCTAATAATCACAAAAGGTTTCATGCTGTTGTATTTGCAGAACATCACAATCCCATTCTCTTCAGTCAGTCAAAAGATTGATTCATAAAGCCTAAAATCTGTCTAATGTAAATCTGGGAGGAGACATTTTGTAAATGATCCTTCCCTGTAATCTTCTCAAAGCTTCATTCAGTCTGAGGAGCAGCTCTCGCCACTAGAAATTGGTCCAATAAAAGATATTGCTTCACCCACTTCATCTCCTTCATACAAAATCATTCTTAGCTGTTGGCAACTGCACAGCTCTGTATTTGTCTTTCTTTACTACTTTTTTTTTAAGTTTTCCTGTTTCTAAAAAAGCTACCAGCCTTTTTAAAATATGGCCTAAGCATGTATGTATCTTCAGCGGAGGATCCCACAGCTGCATCTTTTCTTAAAACATTCTTCTTTCCAAACTCCAGAAAACTGTGTGTGTGTGTGCGTGCGCACATGCACGCACACCTAATCAAGTAGCCACAGAATAACTGGCAATACAAAGATTTGGTCAATGTGTCAGTGCTCTGGAGGAACCACCTTTTGGGATAAGAGGGTAATTCAATCTCCAAGCCTATTCAGACATTCTTGACTGAAACTGGAAACAAGAACACCCTATCCATGCCTATAGGATGATGGTTTCTGTGATGTGGTCAGATCCAGCCTTTATGAGCCTGCAGGACCCATGGCTGATGCTGAGCCCTTCCAGGTCTAACTGTAAAGGTGAATGGTAGCTTTCATTTTAAAAAAATAAGCTTCTATCCCTTTTTCTTAGTAAGATAATTTTAAAAGAATAAAGCGGTGTCTCTGGAATACTAGCATTGAAAGTTTGTCCCTGATTTTAAATTTTTCCAGAATCACTCAGGCTGGCTTTTGGAGTCCAGACACACTATAGTCAGAGATTCCTTGATTATATTTTTTGGCATGGGAAGATTGTTGGAGTCATTGGTGCTGTCCAGATAAATAAGGATGATGCCATAGTCCCCCACAAACTCACTAGAATCTGGCAGTGATTCTGACCTTTGGTTACAATGAAAGTAACAAGCTAAGGGTATGTCTTCACTACAGCATTAGTTCGATTTCCTTTATGTCGATCTTGTGAACGCGACGGCATACAGTCGATGTTGTCTGTCTTCACTACGCACAGCTAAGCACAGCAAGTCGACAGTGTCTGTCTGCAAAACTTTTGCAGGCGTCGACATGACATGCGTTGCACTCTGGGTACCTATCCCACAGTTCCCTGATCCCCCAGCAGGCACCATTTCGAGTGCAGCATTGTGGGTAGGCATTTCCAAATTTCGCGCCCTTTTTCCGCGCCGCCCACCCCCATTACAAGCGGTGCCCTGTGGGTAGGCATCCCATAATTCGCGCCCTTTCTCCGCCGAACTAACGCCATAGCATTGCAAGCATGGAGCCCGCTGACACCACGGCTGCAGTAATGGCTGTTGTGAGGACCTCGATCACGGTTGCTGAGTTCCTGCTGCACCGTCTGCAGAGGAGGAATGCGATCCGGGGAGAACCGCGCTTTCTGGAACCCGATGACAGTGAGGAGGAGATGGACGAGGACAGCGGGGACGACAGGGACACGGACGTGCACAGCGGGGACGACAGGGACACTGACGTGCACAGCGGGGACGACAGGGACACTGCCGTTTTTGCAAGTAGGGCGACTGACAATCTGTCAAAAATGGTGGCAATGGGGCAGGCTCATGCCATCGAACGCCGATTCTGGGCCAGGGAAACAAGCACAGACTGGTGGGACCGCATAGTGCTGCGGGTCTGGGATGACTCCCAGTGGCTCAGAAACTTCCGCATGCGAAAGGGCACCTTCATGGAACTTTGTGACTTGCTGTCCCCGGCCCTCCAGCGCAGGAATACCAAAATGAGAGCGGCCCTTACAGTGGAGAAGCGAGTGGCGATAGCCCTCTGGAAGCTTGCAACGCCAGACAGCTACCGGTCAGTCGCGAATCAGTTTGGGGTGGGTAGGTCTACAGTGGGCTTTGCTGTGATGCAAGTAAGCAGGGCAATCGTCGAGCGGCTGCTACACCGGGTTATAAACCTCGGAAACCTGCAAGCCACAATAGATGGCTTTGCCGCCATGGGATTCCCTAACTGTGGTGGGGCTATAGATGGGACTCATATCCCTATCCTGGCACCGGACCACGAGGCCGCCGAGTACAGAAACCGGAAGGGATATTACTCAATGGTCATGCAAGCAGTGGTTGACCACAAGGGACGTTTCACCGACCTGTACGTGGGGTGGCCGGGAAAGCTTCATGACGCTCGAGTGTTCAGGAACTCTAGGGTTTTTAGACAGCTGCAGCAAGGCACTTTCTTCCCCGACCAGAAAATTTCCGTGGGGGGGGTCGAAATGCCGATCGTGATCATTGGGGACCCAGCCTACCCCCTAATGCCCTGGCTTATGAAGCCCTACACAGGAGCCCTGGACAGGGGTCAGGAGCTGTTCAACTACAGGCTGAGCAAGTGCAGAATGGCCGTAGAATGTGCATTTGGCCGCTTGAAAGGGAGATGGCGTTCCTTACTGATACGCTCAGACATCCGCGAGAGAAATATCCCCATTGTTATTGCTGCTTGCTCTGTGCTCCACAATATCTGTGAGAGCAAGGGGGAAACGTTTATGGCGGGCTGGGAGGCAGAGGCAAATTTACTTTCTGCTACTTATGAGCAGCCACACAGCAGGGAAAGTAAAAGAGCCCACCGTGAGGCCCTGCGCCTCAGGGACGCCTTGAAAGACAGTTTTATCAGTGCCCGAGATGGCGTTTGAGAATCTGCTCCCTTGCTGTGCTGTAAGCCTGCTGCCCTTGAACCCTCTTTCCCTCCCCCCTCCCCATGCTTTCCCTCCTCCCTCCCCATGCTTGCAGAGAAAATAAAATCACTGTTTGAAAAATCATGGTTCCTTTATTGGTTACTCGGAAATACAAATACAGGGGATCACTGTCTTGGTATCCTGGAGGGATCCTGGAGTCGCAGTGGGGAGGAGCGGGCAAAGGAGGGGGGGGTGGGAAGGGTGGAGAGGAGGGGTTGGCAAGACTCAGCAGCTTTCAAAAGTTTTCCGAGAATGTCAGCCTGCTGCTGCTGCTGCTGCTTCTGCTGGCTTGTGGGGTAGAGTGGAGCGGCCCACGGAGCTTGCCCCCCCGTGTTCTCAACCCGCGTCTGGGTGGGGAAGCTATGGGAGTTGGGGAGGGGGGGAGGTGGTTACACAGGGGCTGCAGAGGTGGTCTTTGGTCATGCTGCAGCTCCACCAGAGATCGCAGCATGTCGCTCTGGTCCTCCATTATGCGGAGGAAAGCATCCATGCGTCTTTCCTCACGTTCTACCCTCTTTTGTTCAGCGGCTCTCCATTCCTGCCTCTCTCGATTCCTTGCCTCTCTCTCTCGATCCCTTGCCTCTCTCTCTCGCTTCCTTTCCTCTCTCTCTTGATCCCTTGCCTGAATCTCTCGATCCCTTGCCTGAATCTCTCGATCCCTTGCCTCTATCATTCTTTCCCTCCAGTCCGTCTGGCGGGCTGCCTCAGCACGCGAGTTCTCCACGAGTTCAGTAAACATCTCATCGCGCGTTCGCGTTTTCTTTTTACGCTTTCTTATCTGCGGTGCACGGCGTGATGAGGAGGCAGGGGGGTTGTGAGATACTTGTTGTTCATCTGTGGGCAAGTGTGGGAAAAAGAAAGTTTGAAAGTTATGAGACAGATACATTCAAGGTTAGGAGGCAGTCTCGGACTGTACACAATGGGAGTAGTATTCCATTTGCAACCTCAGTATTCAGAGGCCTGATATGATTTCTGTACAAGGTCATGTTGTACACCTAAAACTGACTGACAAGCTCTCAGAAAATTCAGAGCATCTCAGACACATATGCGTGCCTCAGCCCAAGACGGCTTCTGAAATCACCGTGCAGCCGGCCATGGTAAGTTAAAAGTGGCGCTTGCATACTGTAGAGTAACCCCGCCCCCTTCCCCCCACCGCGTGGCTGGCTCCCACTGAAACCGCAAACTGCAAAGCAAATGCCAAAAAATCTCTTGCTAAGGGCTAAGGTCTTTTTGGGGCTCTTCAGACCGCGTGCAGACGGCTCGGATTCCCTGCCAGCTAACGCTATGGGCTGGGGGGGGGGGGCGGCGGTCAGCGTTCGTGGGGGGGGTGCTCGGTTCGTCGGTCCTCAGCAGAAAAGAGAACTTTGCAGCTGGGACTCTTTATCTCCCGACTAATTGCAGTCCGTATCTCAAACAGGCAACCCTGAATGACATCACTTTGCTGAGAATTTCTCGGAGAGATAGGGAGCGCATGCTCCTTGAGTCCATGCAAAGTCCTGGTCCATACGCCGCAATGCTAGCCTGCTCAATGATACCAGACAACCTACTACTTTCGTGGCGTGGGTTGGTGTCCTATCACGGGGGACCAGATAAGGCAGCTCTCCCCAGAAATCTGCTGCGCTGGATTCATCGCTACCTCCTGGAGAGCTTCATTGAAATGTCCGCGGAGGACTTATGGTCAATCCCGGAGTATATTGACAAACTCTTTGAGTAGAAATTGACCAGCAATGAAAGCACGCTAAGTCCTTAGGGCAAGTTACTCATTAATAAATGCTTCCTTTACAAAATCACGCGTCATGTAATCCCTTAAAAAAGAAACACTTACCCCCCTGGGAGGCTTGGGAGGGTACTGGCTCCAGGGTGACAAACAGCTCCTGGCTCTCTGGGTACAAGGGTTCTCCGCTAGGCTCCTGCTGCTCCGTGAGATTTTCTTCTTCATGCTCGTCCTCCTCGGAATCAGTCTCCTCCCTGACGATGATCCCATCGGTGGAGTCCACGCACACCGGCGCGATGGTGGTGGGGGCGCCCCCCATTATGGCATTTAGTTCATTGTAGAACCTGCATGTCCGTGGCGCGCCCCCTGATCGCCCGTTTGCCTCCTTGGCTTTCTGGAAAGATTGCCGCAGCTCCTTAATTTTCACGCGGCACTGTGTGGTGTCCCTGTTGTGGCCCCTTTCCAGCATGGCCTTGGAGACTCTTCCGTAGGTGTTGGCATTCCGTTTGTTGTTGCGGAGTTCCAACATCACGGATTCCTCTCCCCAGATAGCGATGAGATCCAGCACCTCACGAGTGGACCATGCTGGAGCTCTTCTCCTCTGGCTGGTCTCCAGGGTAGATGAGCTCATCATGGATTCCTGTGATGCTGAGCTCTGCATGGCGGCTAGTGCTGATTGCTCTGAATGGCGACTGATCAGTTCAGGTGAGCTGGCCACGCTGACCAAACAGGAAATGGCATTCAAATGTTCCCGGGTCTTATCTACCTGGCCAGAGCAGCGAGTTCAGAGTGCAGTGCAGAGCGGTCACAGTGGAGCAGTAGTGAGGCAGTCCAGAGCGGTCAGAATGGAGCATTGTGGGACAGCCTCTGGAGGCTATTAATGTCGGGTTCCGTCTTCACTAGCCCACGGTCGAGCTTGGAACGTCGAGATTAGCCTTATGCCACTGGTTAGGCTGGAGTGCCAAGATCGATCTTTAAGGCCCTTTACATCGACGTTAAGGGCATGTATGTGAAGACAGGTACACGTTTACTTCGACATAACGTCGTTAACATCGATTTAAAGTGGTAGTGAAGACATGCCTTAAGTAACAAGAGAGGCTATTTAGTGACTTAAGGACGTGACTAATTTGACCTCTAAAGCATTCTCTGAGGTCTTAATCAAGTCAAGTCACATGGTCTAGTCACAAATTTACCAAGTCAGATTTACTAAATCCAGATGTGCTGCATTTACAGTTCCTTTTAGATTTAGCTGAGAACTTCTGAAAATTCAGCCACTTTTATATTGGTCCCTAAATATAAATGTAGCCCTCTAATTTTATACAATCAGGTTTAATAATTTTGTTCTTAGTCTTAGTTTCTGCAACTGTGAAACTGGCATAATACCTACTTCAAAGGGGTCTTATGATAATTAAGTAGTTAATGTTGGTGCATGTAAGTCCTGACAACTTATTAGAATGTACACAAAGCCTGCTGGGAATCTAGAAACCCTCAGAACCTCAGCTTCCAGACAATTATCTCTTGCAAATTTTTCTAAGTACTAACCTGGACCTCAGCACCAGTACCCACTCTCCAGTTCTTCTGCAACAAGATCCCGAGAGGGGAGGTACCTACACATTTCCATCCCCAACTCACATATTCTCTCTCTCTCTTTCTTTCAAAGTGAGCCATCCAACCATACAGTGCTTGCCAAAGACTTATTTTATTAAGCCTCTGCACAAAGCTCAGGCCAGCTCTTTGCACAAGATTTCTGGAAAGAGTTATTTTTTCATGATCCCAGTCATTTGATGTGGGCCAGGGATACAAAACTCCATGTGATAAGGTGTTACACACATATTAGAGCAGTGAGAGTGGTTTAGACAGCCTCTCAGGGAAGGGGCCCTCCAATATCTCAGGGCCAATCGGGTGGGGGAAGTGGCAGGAGGGCCATTTGGCCTGGGCCTCAAGCTCAAAGGAGGCCTCAAATGTTGACACTTGTTATTTTTTTAGCATTTGATAAGTTTTCAACTTGTTTTTATGCACATCCTATCAGACCATAGTGTTGACACACACGCTCAGCTTAGAGCTGCTAATTTAATTAATCAGAGATATGATTTGGTAATAGAATTTTTTTTGTTTCCTGATATAGGTTTTGTCATATTAAAGAGTTTAAAATGTTCATAAATATTAATAAAAATATATCGGTTCCGATGACACAAGATTAGACCGTGATGAATGTGTCCGCTCAGATCAGCTGAGCTTGTGTGCTTGAGTTTTTGATTCAGTGATAAGAATAATAACCTGTCTGTTTCATTTTGTGTTCTTGATTAGTATTCCTTCGTTTTAAGTCTTTTCAGCATTTGTGTACGTTTACAGTAGATTTCATGTGTAGATTAGCTACTTATTTACAGCAGAATATTTCAAATGTGGATAGGATGGAGTGTCAACAAAGGTTGGTGGAAGTTGAAAGACTGAATACCATCAGGTGAGAGTTCAACCTCACACAAAGAAAATGATGTTGTATGGAAATCAGCCAGTAAGGGGCAGCATCAGCTGAAAGTTCAGGTGAGAATTTACTCTTGACTGAACTATATACAGCATCTAATAACTTGAAAAATCTTTTTGACCACATCCTGAATGTAATTCTTTTTCTTTCTGAGCGGAGATTGATTTTCCTTGGTTCCAGTCAACGTACCAGTGATCGTGCAAATGGAAACTTTCTAGGCATAGTTGAGATTCTCAGAAAATATGACCTACTTTTATCAGAGCAAGTTAAACATGTTTGAGAATCGCAAGAGAGTCAAAAGCTCATGCAAGTCCATTATCTCTCCACACATATACAAAATTGAGTTTATTGAGCTGGTGAGTCATTCGTACAAACAATTCTTGATGAGATTCGAAATACCAAGTATTTTTCAATTATTCTTGATGCCACTCCAGATTGTCCTCAGAAGGAACAGACTACTATATTTATTTGATATGTTAAGATTGTAAACAGCTCCAAATTTTCAATAGAAGAAAAGTTTATTTTGTTTGATAATTTCACGAGAAAAAGAAAAGAAATTGCTGCTCCAGTACAAGCAATTCTAGAAGGTTTTAAGTTAGATTTAGTAGGTGCTGTGCACAACCTCAGGTAAAACTCAATAGACTGAGACCATTCTGTCCCACATCACATCAATAGTTTGATCTCTAGCTCTGTACAGGAAAAAAAAAAACTTTTTGAAAAATAACTATTTTTGAGGAGTGCTTTTATCTTTGCAACCCATAGCCCAAATGACCTCAAATTTCGCTCACTAACCCTACCATGCATTCTCCTAAAATACACCATATTTCAAAGAAATCTATCAAGGCATGTCGATTCTAGAGGACTTAGAAACATTGACCTTTAAACAGAAGTCATGATTAGGGTGAGCAGACAGCAAATGTGAAAAATCAGGATGGGTAATGGGGGGTAATAGGCGCCTATATAAGAAAAAGACCCAAAAATCAGGACCTTCCTTATAAAATTGAGACATTTGGTTACCCTAGTCATGATACAACCTTAACTATAGTGGTGCTGCTGCGCCACTATAACTTACGAATGGAGTTAAATTAATAATGTTGGACTGCATATTTTATGTTATTACCACTGTGATTAAGGAAATTGTTCAAAGTATCAAAATGAATTGCCACTTGTAACATACCAGTATGGAATGCTAATCTGTAATCGTAGTCAATTATTAAAATATTGCCAAGGACAGTAAACATTATTAATCACCATTTAAATAGCAGAAATCAGAAATGTCCATGGATTACTTAGTGATGATAGCAGGAGCTAGAGTATATATGTGGTAAATTTTGTTCTGGTTTAATCTTTTAAAAAATGAAGGCTCTGTGTATTTTAGCTGTTATTGCAGCATGCGTAGCTGGTCCTGCCCATCACTTCCTCCTAAGCAGGTATCAGACATCTTCCTACTGTTTCTAATTGCAACTGGAAAAATGGCTCATTAAATTTTTATCTATGAGGTTTTAATTGCTATTACTATTTTTATTATAAAGTAAATCTAAAAATTAAATGAATTTAAATGGAACTAATGGATGCATATTGTGTAATGAAGAAGCTGTACCCCACACCCAGGGGGAAAAGTATGTGGCTTCTGCAGAGCCAATAATATACCCTCACTTCAGAGGAATTAATGCATCAGGGAGGAGGAAATATCTGTAAAGAAATGGCAGCCTCAGTTTGATGAGGACTAAGCAGCTCCCTCTCACTGCCTCTAAGGTTTAGGAATAAGATAGAATCAGACTTGGAAATGGGAATGGAAGGTATATCCACTGAGTGCAGTTCCACTTCTGATTTGGGCGCATCTTAACACTTAAGTGTTTTAATTTTGTCTTCCTTTGAAGCAGGCCAACAAAGAGCATGGTTTGGGTCTAGATGTAGCATTGATCTTATTAAATATGAGTTCCTGTTACTTACCCACTTCTTCCCCTTGCATAGCACCCAAATCCTAATATGCATGATTTTTTGACCATGGCAAAACTCCCATGAACGGTAATTCAGAGGAAAAAATACCTTCTTTTTTACATTTCCCTGAAGCCCCCCAGTTACAGGGCAATAGATACCTCAGAACTATCTGTCTTGGTCCTTAGATGACTCCTATAATTGTGGCATTTGAGAACTGAATAGATTCTGAAGCAGTTACAGTAAAATTTCATAGAGACTCTTTACTTTTGCAGAACCGTACACTGGAAATCTCAACAACTGAATCAGAATCCAGCATCAGATAGTGACAAGTTCTCATATAGTCAAATTATCTAGCCTAATTAGTCTGGAAAATTCAAATATTAAGCTGAATGAATAATATACCTGCAAAAACAAGAACTTTGGCTTGTCTTAGCTCGTGTATTTCTAATTCTTTCTGACTTTATTTTTCATCACCCTTATGAGCTCATACATAAACTTCAGGCTTTCTGCATTACTCACCCACTCTTTGTCACATCAATGAGTCTTTGGAGTTGGCATTTGGAAATGTTTTATGACAGCTTTCCCAGATACCTAGTTTTTTACTCCTTCTTGCCACTAGATGGAAGAAGAAGGTTATTAAAATGATGCTTTACCAACCCAGCTCTCTTCATCCAATTCCACTCACTATATTATTTCTAAAATAAGGAATCTCAAATAAACTGTTTGTACAGAACTGATTTTGACTGCTGTATTTCTAAGTTGTGTGATTGTATGTTATATCAACAGAAATACTAAATTATACCATACCATTATCTAGTCACAGTTTTTATTTTTTTTGTGTTCCCTAAAGTAGAAATGTTTTCACTAATCATCATCAGACAAAATCACTGGATGGTAAAACGAGTGAGGTAAGTGTAAGTTTGTAAGAGTTATAATATACAAATGTTTGTGACATAAGAATGGTTTGAAGAATATCTTATTCTTCAATAATGTAGTATGAGCTCATGCATGCCTTCCAAAAAACATATAATGCCCTAAATACTTTGATGAATAGAGGTAGTTTTCATAGGTTTTGCCTGCAGTAGCACTTTTGTCGGCAAAACTTTTGTCAGCTAGAAGTGTGAAAAAACATACCCAGATTGACATAAATTTCACCAACAAAAGTGCCTGTGTGGACATAGCTACCTCTGCTCATTGGGGGTGGTTTAATTATGCTGGTTGGAGAGCTCACTCCGCTGGCATTGAGCGGCTACACAGGAGACCTTCTAGTGGCATAGCTGCAGTGGCAGAGGTCTGTAGTGTAGACATAGCGTAAAAGGAGAAAACTAACATTTTGTTTATGCCTTTTGCTGCTCCTTTGTGGTATAGAAACATGGCCTTAATCAGATTTTTATCCAGTGGAATGGAAAATCAGGACTTAATATCTATAATGGAAAAAAACCCAAGGAGCATAAAAAGTCTTTTTCAAATGAGGACATCTCTTGGCAACTTCAAAGAAGCAATAAAGTAGAGCTTTTTATTAGTTATTTTTCTCTGTTATTTAATACTTTTAGAAGTTCTGTTTGTGTCTCTGAAAGACACTGCACAGAATCTCACCCTTGTATTTTCAGTTCCAAACAAGCTAAATGTTTCTGAAATATGCACAACACAATTTTCAGTATGCTTTATGTACAACTTTAAAAATAGTAATTTAATCTTTCTCATGTCAACTCCATTTCTAAAGTGTACCACTGTGTTTAATTACAATATATTTGTAATAACATTATTGAAGCTTGATAATTGCACTGTATTTTTCCTTTTCTATTCAGTAGGCAACTTTATTTTGCTGTGTACTCAAGATACTTCACCAAATGTACTGGAAGCTGCTTTACTCCTGATTTAACCCTTAATTATGTTGGTTAGCACTTATTTATACCACAGACAGATCCTTTGTGTTCACTTGCTTGTATGCTGGCATTGTGGCATCTTTAATAATATCATCAGGAGAATTCCAGAATTCCCGGTTCAATTGCAGTTGTGACTGCCCACCACTTCTGCAAATCAGAGTAAGTGTTTGAAATTGGGCAGCCAGTGAGGAACACACAGTTTATGGCCACTTAAGTAAAGTTTGGTTTAAGTGACTTGCCCAGCAGATGTAGGAACTCTGTGGCAGAGGCAGGGAGAGAATTCAGGTCTCCAGGGCAGCATTCAACTGTCTTAACCATGAGACCAGTGTTTCTTCTCCCGCAATTTCTCACCTTGTTCAGTACACACCTTTGAACTTCTCCAACAAGTTTGGCATGGTGCCTACAGACAACAGCCTCATTCATTACACAGCCCTGATTCAGTCACCAAACACTATCCATCCTCTGCTCTGAATATGGAAGGAACCCTGTGGAAAAAATAGTACAATTCACCCTTGCTATAACGCCTTTCACCATAATGAACTTTGGGCTGGGCTATTATAACAAACCCGGTACCTGGATCCCACCTCAAGCCCAGATGCTGCAATGGGAGTTCACAGCTCCTCCAGACCTGGGGGGAGCTGGCAGCCCTGGAGCTGAAGGACCTGTTGTCCTCCCCACAGGTCTCTTGCTGTAACAAACTTCTGGCTATAATGAAAAAAGCGCTTGGATCCTGAAGGGTTCATTGTAGCGAGGATGTACTGTATGTGGTTATTTTATTAAAGATTTTATCATTATGCATGTGCACAAGTGGTCAAATTAAGATTGCATGGGTAACCTTAATTCTGGCATTTCCCAACTTTTTGCAGCCATAACATTATTTAAATAATAATTCTTTTAAAAAAATATAATAATCTATAAATCATAGTAGGCCTGTACCTCCTTTGTTGTCCCTTGTGGATCATTTTACTCTCTACCATATATGTTCTTGCTTGAACATGGGATATATATATCACATGGTGACCTGGCAACCAAGGGTTTAATGCAGGTACTGCTAGTCAATGGTGATTGGCAGCCTCACAGCAGCTGGGAAAATAAAAGAGCTGGGAAGTAGAGAGGTGGCATGGATGCCAGGGGAGGAAGCAATCTGGAGAAGGAAACTCGTTCCAGCAAGGTGCTGAGAAGCTGTGCAGAGACAGCACCCGGACAAGGGATGACTGAATCTACGGGCTGGAAATGCGTATAGAAATGATGTGAGGTAGGAAGGAGTTCAGGGCACAGCAGGCAGAATTGTTGAGGCTTGATTTTTTCTGTCTGGTTTTAGGGTTCTGAGCTGGAACCCAGTGGAGTGGGCAGATCTAGGTTCTCTGAGAGACTAGAGAATGGAAAGAATTTCCAGACCCTTGAGCACTTGGATCAGCTGACCATGCCAAGTATAAGGGGAAAACCTACATATCCCAGTGGGACTGAGGCTAACAACCTTCATAGCCCAGTATGGGGCTAACACAGAGACGCAGGCAAGAGAAGCTGACGACTGCCCTGTCAAATTGAGTGACCTCTGGTGCAATGCTCTTTCTGGCCAAAGGGAGTGCTGTTGCATTGGCACATCAGCTCAGACAGCCAAATAATGCATAATATTTCAAAAGAGAGATCATTGTTCAACCTAGTATCATCATATTTTTATGCCTTTTTAATGCATCCAATCATCTTATTTGACTTTTTAATTGCTACTATATCCTGGGCAGACATGACGACTCTTCAGTTTTTTTCCTCCTTAAAGGATCCAATTAATTCAGAATCCATCAAAATAAATGGTAACTTTATGGTAACTTTATACTGCTTTTGCTAATAAGACATTAAGGCACAGTCCCCAGTATCACAGGATGGTACCCAGCATTTATTCCTTTTACATTATTTCTCTTTTTCATCTTTTGTAATCTGCAGTTGGAATACAAGATTACAAATACCTGGGACAGCATACAGGTGTTGCATGAGCCAGTGATCATCAGATTTAAGGCAGGTGACCAAGGATTAATAATGGAAGTGAATTCCCTATTCTTTGCTGACCCTCCTGCCCCATCTGGTGAGCCAGGAAAACCTTTTGATGGACTCTGGGATTACGAAGGTGAGAAATATGTATATACACACATTCGGTTATGGAGATAGATTTCAGAATATGGAAAAGCACTAACACCTATGTAGTAATAGCTGCTTGTGACTGCACACAGCCTGAAATAGCTCTGAGAGAATTTCTCCCATTAAGTCAAAGTAGTGTTGACGCTAATGGTAATTTAAATGTCAACATTCTTATTAGCTCACCGGTGATCAAATCATGCAAGAAAGGAGAGGGATGATAATATTATGAAATTCTGCAAAATTTAATGTGTCTTATTTTGTTGTCTCAAGTGAAAAAATTTACCTTGAGTGGTGCTTAAAGAGTATTTATACCTTCCTACTCCTCCCCTGCTCCCAGGATATGACCCCCTCACAAGTACAATTTTCAAAGAAATGTATTGGATAAATTTAGACCTCTGGAAGCTTGTTCCATAGTTGAATCTGTTCAGCTGAGAATCCTTTGTCCCCAGCTCTCACTTATTTTGTCTTTGTGATCTGCATTGTGCTGGGCAGTTTGGGGGACCCTGAAAAATCGATATATATAAAAGTCAAATGGTGTATGCATCTATGCATGTATGTACGTGCGCTTACTCCTTCCACACCGTTTGAAATTTGACTTGAAATTTGGTACAGTTAGAGGTCTTAGGGTCCTAATCAGGGTAAGAGTCAAAAAATTTTCAAATCTCACCTCTGACGCCCCCCAGGGGTGAAATTATTTAAAGGCCAATCACATCAGCTGGGCAGCTGTTGTTCTCTGTGACATAGTTATGATGTCATAATACCCCCTCCAACGGACCCCGCACTCGGTCAGCTCTCTGCCCCTCCTCCAACGGACCCCGCACTTGCTCAGCTCTCTGCTCCCTCCCCCCTCCAACGGACCGCGCACTCGATAAGCTCTCTGCCCCTCCCCACCTCCGACGGACCCGAGTTGGGTTTGGTCAGAGGATAAGTGAGGTGGGGTATCAGGTTTGGTCAGGGGGTGAGGTGGGGGTGTCGGGTTTGGTTGGGGGGTAAGTGAGCCGGGGGTGTTGGGTTTGGTCTGGGGGTGGGTGGGAAGGTGTCGGGGTGGGTGAGGGGTGAGGTGTGGGTGTTGGGGTTGGTCAGGGGGTGTTGGGTTTGTTTGGGGGGGGTGAGGAGGGGGGTCGGGGTTGGTCGAGGGGTAAGTGAGGTGTGAGTGTCGGGTTTGTTTGTGGTGGTAGGTAGGGGTGTCGGGTTTGGTTGGGGGGAAAGTGAGGTGGGTGTGTCAGGTTTGGTCTATGGGGGTGAGGTGTGGGTGTTGGTCAGGGGGTGTTGGGGTTGGTAGGGGGGAGACATGGGGGTGTTAGGTTTGGGGGTGGGAAATGTGAGTCGGGGTTGGTCAAGGGGTAAGTGAGGTGGGGGTGTCGGGTTTGGTCGGGGGGGTGAGGTGGGGGTGTCAGGTTTGCTCTCTGCCCCCTCCAACGGACCCCGCACTCGCTCAGCTCTCTGCCCCCTCCCCACCTCCGACTGACCCGAGCAACGCCGGGTATTTTTGCTAGTTATAAATAAAAATGGGAGTCCTCGGGTTGCTAAAGTTTGAGAACTGCTGTTATATAGCATTTTGCCTTCCCATTGAGCACCCCTTCAGTTTTGCATGGGTTCAGCTTACGCAGCTGCTCTTATTCCAAGAGTTGATTTCTTGTAGGTGTTCTACATTTTAATAGTGGTCTTGGCTGCATCAGTTGAGGATGAGGTATATTATTGAATGTCATCAGCATGCTGTTGACAGCAGAATCCATGGCCTCTCGTTATCTCTCAGGTATTAAAAAGAAGCAGGGATATTATGGATCTCTGTAGGAGGTCACAGATGAGACCCTTCAGAGAAGGGGACCATCACCATACTCTGAGCTCTTCTGGAAAGGTATTATTGGAACCATTGTAGTGCTGGGCTCTCTCTCTGTCTCACTGTCTCTCTGTCTGTCATGTAGGACAGACAGAGTATGCAGTACTTTGTGGTTTGTCAAAAGCTGCAGAGAGGCACAGCAGTACTAGCCTAGTAATCTTGCCTATGATCCTGGCCATAAAATTGCCATCTCTTAGTGTCACAACATAGTGTCTATGTTCTGTGCCATTGTCTGAAACTTGCTTGTGAGTCATCCAAGGTGTTGGCTTATGTAGCATTGTTGGAGCTTGTTTACTATTTTATTTACAGTTATTTTGCTAGGAATGGGAGGTCAATACTCCTAGTCAATACTTTGCATTCCACTTACAGGGGCATATTCTGGATTCATATATAGTTATTTTTCTTTTCCCATGTACAAACTTTCTTAATTCTTGGAATTGTTTGGTTTTGGTTCTTTTACAGTTGTTGAATCCTTTTTTCTGAATAGTGAGACTAAAGACTATCTTGAAGTGGAACTTTGCCCGTAAGTTTTGATTTGTAATACTGATGATGCATTATTGATGTTTCTCCTCTAAATCTTTGTACTTTGTAACCTTTATGTTCAGAGGCATTGCTGATGTATATATTATTGTACGTTGCATACTGTACAATGTTAGTTAGGATGTTAGTTTCAGGCATTAACTATTTTTTAATGAAACAGTTTATATGTGGGTGAACTTATGACAGGGAGAGCTGGAGGCCTGAGTGTGAGTGAGGGGAATATGGAGGTGCTGCACTTGGAAAGGAACAGTCAGTAGCTGGATGAACATAAGATGATGAGTCAGGCCTGGTGCTGCAGTCAGGGCTGGTGGGATGTGTAGGGAAAGCTAGCTTGAGCAGTTAAAACTTTATTGCCGTTTTACACCATCCTTAACAACTCTGTCCTGGCTCCTACACATATCTTACTGTGCATATCCTGTGGACCTCCACAACATTCTAGGTTGTAATTTGTTTGCAACCTTGGATCTTGTAAATGGACTCCCCAGCTGCACTCCCAACCTCACCTCAGCTCTTAGTAATACAGATCAAGAACAGAGAAAACTTTACACAGTGGGCAGTTTGGCCATAGTAAGAATAAACCTGGAAGGATTTCCCTCCCCATGGCCACTGTTTTATGCTGCAGAGGATTCCAGCAGCTTTTTGCCTTAAATTAGGCATACAAAAATGCTAATTACGCAGGAAAAACTCCAATCCATAGGTAATGAGAAATTATTGAAAAGGAAATGCAGTGATATAAAAAGGAGTTTAAATATCTTAATGTTTTCCAGAGTTTGGTACTAAAGCTGGTCAGGAACTTTTGACAATTTTTTTGATTAGCATGCCAATTCATTGACACAAAAACTTTTTTCAGATTTATTGGGTATGATGAGAGTTTCTCAGGTCCAGGATGGGGCGAAAGAGAGACAGATTTCAAAACAGCCCCATTGTCCTCTCAGCAAAAAATAAATCTTGGTTTTGCTCTGCATCAGAATGGAACCAAATGTCAAAACCTCAACATTTTTCATAAAATGAAATTATTGTTTTCTGGCCAGTTCTTGTGACACCTTTTTAATCAAATTTTTTTTGTCCATGGCCCCAGAGATCTTTGGATTCTCTTCTCCCTAACCCATAAACCCGAGAGACTAACAACTCAGAATGTTGGTTCATCCATGAAAGCTCTTGGCTTGTCACTCAAAGATTATCTTTATTAATTAGAAAAATCGTCTTCCCCATTTACACTTAATGGAACATATCCTATATTCCTTCCCATGTATGGAAAACTGCTTCTGAGTCACAGCAACTGCGTAATCACTTATTTTTTAAATTTAAAAAATGTGAAAATTCATATAAACTGTTAAATGTTAAACTGCTCTTGAAATTAGGCATTTATATACACTACTTAATGATGGGTTTATTTAGAACTCGTACTGCTTCTGGCTTAGCAGCCAGCTGTAGTCTGACTAATTAATTCTGGCCATAAATGTGGAGTGGTTTATTAAAAAATATTCAGGGATTACGTGCAATATTTAATAGTTTGTTACTAGAAAAAATAATGGTAGTCATCTCGTACTACCTGTTTCTTGCGGGATACTGATTATGGCTGTGACGTATTTTAGCACATGCCATATTACAAATTAAAATAATGAATAGGGAATGAACAGATTACCGCATTAGAAATCAGGCAAGAGACTCAGATGTTATCAGCAACAAGAGTAAGTCAAAGACCATGCATTCCTATGTGTTTGTGGGGTTTGGGGATTTTTTTTTTTTCAGGTTCAGTTGATCAAAAATCTTATATTAAAAATTTTAATTGTTCTAAGACATTATATAGATTTAAACCACAAGAGACACTGGCATTAATCTTTCTTAAAAACACATAATGTAGGATAAAAACCAGGGGAATGAAATGGTGAAAGCCAAGAATGTTAATGTGGGGTGGGTTAACCCAACTGTTGCTGTCTCTTCTTTTTTTCAAAAGTGACCATTCTTGAGTTGCATGCACATTTAAACTGTCTTGGGCATACATTTTTCAATTCATGACTATAAGATGATCACTCATAATGAGCAGTATCTTACTAAACAAATATTTCCCTTGGACTCAGTGGGGCTATTGGTAGCACTACGCAGTGTAAGTAAGAGTATGAGAATTTGGACGTTAATGAAAACAGTCTGCTCTAGATGTCCCGTTCACAAATTTCAAGTTCCCCATCTAACTTAATTAATTCAAAACTCTATTGTTATTTCCAGAGTGCCCAGATAGAAATATGCTTTGTATGTTATTTTGCTTATTTTAATAATGTATATATTTTTAAAAATCACATAAAATCTTCAATCCTAATTCTGAAAATTTTGAGTCTTATTCTGTGAATTGCTGAGTACCTTCTGCAGGTTGCCAAGCACCCTCAAATTTCATGGGATTATCTTGGGTAAATTGACAGTGCTCAATGTCTCACAGGTTCAGGGCCCATTATTGTAAATGAAATACTGCAAATATTATATCACATCCATAGAAGGAAGCACAGCATTTTAAAAAGCATACAATATGCTGCAAGTTGTCACTACATCTGGATCAAGCTGTATTATTAACTGTGGGTCTCAAAGCAACTAACTAGAACACATTAATTAAAATATATACAATTATTGAAAGATCAAGCAATCATATATTCTTCATGTTTACGGAGAAGAGGGAATTTGTTTAATGAGTTTGTAAACAGAGGTTTGAGTAAATGGAAGTTATTTAAAACTGACATAAATGATAAAGATATATCTTTCTTTATGTGAAATAAGATGTTACATTGATTGTGGGCTGGTAGTTTGCTGAAATCTTACAATCTTTGGGACATTTGTTTATAGAATTCAACACACGTTATGTACAATGTGAGGAACATTATTAAAATGAATCCAAGCAGCTGGTCTTTAAATTGATTTTCCTATGTAGTAATTAACTTCTGATGTAGCAAAAAAGTTAGATGATGAAGTTTTGATTTATTCTCTGTGTCTAGACATAACTTAAATTTGGGTACCATTTTAATTTGAACTGATCACTGTTGTAATCTATTCTAATGGGGATAAAATAGACCACTGCCTTCAAAGTGTGTGAATACATATGCTTGTCACTTCCATTACCAGTGGGAATTAGGAGAGATCAGCCAACTTGACTGAAGTCTTCAGGGAACAAGCTTCTGACTAGTTGAAGATGAGATTAGATGTTAAATTAATTTTTTCAATATTTTACAAGGGAGGCCTTGGAGCTAGTTATGTTTTGAGGTTATAATTGAAATTCTCTTATTTTCTCATGTTTATCTTGGGCTAGGCATGGACAACATCTTGTATTATTGCTCTCTGGAGGAAACTGTTTTGAAGTGAGTAATGTCCCACAGAAACATTTTACAATGAAATGCAAACCAAAACCAGCTTGTTTTTTTAAAGTACTTGTTATAATGTTTTCCCTTGTACTCAGTGGCTTATAATAGCTCTTCAGAAAATAAGATTTATTCCACCACTAATTTCACTGTTTTTCCACTTGGCAATATTCTTATTTTTGATCTTTGCGTCTGAAGGAGCATTTTTGCTCTGATTTCAGTGATGTCAGAAAAGTTCCAGGGACAGGAATTTTAGGGCATCTCTCCTCAAATCTCGCAGAAGGGACTCAGCACCTCTGCCACACAGCTCGTACATTTTTTTTAGTAAAAGTAAAAGCCCCGACTGTGGCCCCCACTGCAGGCCACAAGGCAGGAACATGTGACTCTGACTGTGGCGCCCACCATAGGACAGGAGAGCATGGCCCCAGCTGTAGCTTTGCTGTAAACGTTGGGGTGGGGGGTTATCTATGGAGCATAGTCCCAGCTCCAGCCCTGGCTTCAACTGAAGACAGCTGAAGCTGAAGTCACAGAGGTCCAGTAAAGTCATGGAATCCATGACTGCCATGACCTCTGTGACTAAATCATAGTGTTAATTATTAATGAATGTGTTTTGTGGACTACTGTTCACTCCCCACCTTTCCAGTTCATAATCTTTAAACTACAGCTGTTATGTACATAGCCAGTATCGTCAGACAAGTATCTGACGCATTTTTAGTTGTCTCCAATGCAATATAGTATTTGGAAACAAGTAGGAGATCCAACAGCATGTGACCAGCCAGCTTTCCACAGACTACCAGTAAGTGTTCTGTAGCCTTCAGATGGAAACCTAAGGCATAGAACATAAAATATTGTGAACGAAATGCTCAAAACTAAGTGCCTTGGTTTTTCTTGCAGAAATAGGCTCGCATGGTTGAAGATAGTGAAGATTTACATAATTTACCTGTTTTCAACTGTGTGAAAAAGTGATGTCCAGATCATGACCCTAGCTGTGCACTCACCCAAGGGGACAAGTGGGCGTATGGAAACCCTTGATTCACCTGTGCTTGCTGCTCATAGTGTGAAGGAGAGGGCAACTACCACCAAAATGCTATTCCTCTTCCTGTGCAGGAAAATTGGTTAGCAGGGTCTGGGAGTGGGAAGAGTCTTGATTCTGCCCCCTCAATGTGTTGGCCAGCACAGCTGAGATGGCACACAGAGGAAAGTGAACGGCTTCAGAAAAAGGGATGGTGCAGCTTCTCTGCTAGAGCAAGAAGAAGCAAGGAAAAGAACTGAAATATTCCTGGGCCAGATTATTAAGGACAGATTATAGAATTACCGTCTACCTCTGAATATTGATGGTTTTCCTTTAAATGTTTGCAGTGGAAAAATCTGCAAAGGTGATCCGAAAAGAAATGAGAAATTGAGTTTGTTCCCTTTTTTAAAAAAAAAAATCTTTGTAGTTTATAGAGGACCTAGAAGTATTGCTTTATTTTTAATATTTTAAAAGTTTAACTTTCTCTAGTGTTAAGAAAATAGGAAAGCAGGAGCTGCTATACTTGTTCTGACCAATAGTCCATCTAGTCTCGTATCCTGTCCATAACAGTGGCCTGTACCAAATGTTTGAGAAGAAGGGTATGTACTGCGCAGTATACAGATATTGAGTAATCTGCTCTCCACAAAGGCCTCCTCTTAACCCCTAACAGTTCAAGATTGTCTTAAATCCCAACCCATGAAGTTTTATCTTTCTTCCAATATGCTTTGTTAGTGTTGACTATTATAACTGGATTTTCTTCTTATCTATATAAATGTCCAATCTCAGACTTTAAGGCCAGAAAGGATGATCATGATCATCTACTCTGACCTCTTGCTCATTGAAGACCACAGAACCTCGCCCACCCATTCCTTGAATAGACCAATAACCTCTGGCTGAATTATTGAAGTAATAAAATCATGATTTAAACACTTCAAGTTACAGAGAATCCGCCCTTTACACTAGTTTAATCTAGCAAGTGAGCCATGCTGCAGAGGTAGGTGAAACACCCCATGGATTTCTGCCAATCTGACCTAGGGGGAAATTCCTTCTCAACCCCAAATAGGGAGATCATTTAGACCCTGAGCATGTGGGAAAGACCCACCAGCCAGACACCAGGGAAGAATTCTCTGTAGTAACTCAGAGCCCTCCCCATCTAGTGTTCTATCATCCTCCATTGGAGATATTTGCTGCTAGCAGTCACAGATCAGTTACATGCCATTGTAGGCAGCCTCATGGTACTATTCCCTCCATAAACTTATCAAGCTCAGTCTTGAAGCCAGTTAGGTTTTTGCCTCTACTTTTCTACTTGGAAGGCTTTTCCAGAACCTCAGTCCTCTGATGGTTAGAAATTATCAGCTACTTTCAAGCCTAAACTTGTTGACGGTCATTTTGTTCACATCCACATTGGCATTTAACTTAAATAACTCCTCTCCCTCCCTAATATTTATCCCTGTGATATATGTATAGAGATCAGTTATAGCTCATCTCAGCCTTCTTTTGGTTAGGATAAATAAGCCAAGCTCTTTGAGTCTCCTCTCATAAGATAGGTTTTCCATTCCTCTGATCATCCTAGGAGCTATTCTCTGCACTTATTCCAGTTTGAAGTCATCTTCCCTAAACATGGGAGATCAGAACTGCACACACTATTCCAAATGAGGTCTCAACAGTGCCTTGCATAACAGTACTAACACTTCCCTATCTTTACTGGAAATACCTTGCCTGATGCATCCTGGGACTGCATTAGCCCTTTTCACAGCCACATCACATTGGCAGCTAATAGTCATTCTGTGATCAACCAATACACCCTGATCTTTCCTCTACTCTGTCTGGTCCAACTGATAAATCCCCAGTTTATCACAACAATTCTTATTGTTAGTTCCTAAGTGCGTGACTATAAAATTTCATCTCTTTCTGTCTTCTTGATTTCAAAGAGGTGTTGTTGGTAAACTTGTGGAGTAATTCAAAGTGTATTAGGAGCTTCCTTAGCCATTAGATGAATTGACAGGTGTGCTGAATCTTTTTACAGAGACTTTTTTCCAAGTTGATATAGGGTGAATTAATGAATAGGAACAAAATACAAATGGTTTTTAACAACCTAAATAAAGACCTCTTCCCATCTCAGTTAATCAGGTTTACTGAGATATCACAATAATGAGCCCACTACAAAGGAGAGATTAGACAAATGGATAAGATACATGCGCCAATGTCCGAATGCTATCAGTTTACCAGAGCTTTCTCCCACCCTCAGCTTCTACTGAAGAAACAAACTCACAACCTTCCAGACTTTTAGTTTCTGTATGAAATATAAAGAAAATGATATAAAGCCATATTTTTCCATTGCAGATAATTTTTGGCATTTTGACTCATTATTTAGGTGCTTATATGGGAGCTGAGCACTCCTGAAAATCTGGCTCTCATAGACTAGTTCTGATTGGTTCATTTCAGAAAGGACCACTGTAACATTCTCAGACTTCCTTAAACTCAGGAAGTGCATATTGTATAGGGACCTAATGTTCATATTCTACATTATATTTTAATTTATTTTTTACTACTTTGTGGTAGATGAAAAAAATACAATAAAACAATTGTTTAAAATATGTTTAAAAAAGGAAAAATCCCTAAGGCTCTATTCTGAAAATGAAAACATTTAAGAAATGATTATAAAATATGTTTTCTCGCTGTACAGGATTTTTTACAATGAGAATAAAATAACTTTATTTCTCAATATGAGTGCTAGGAAGAGGCAAAATGCTGTTCATTTTATCCCTGTTGCTCACTTTGCCAACTATTTCACTTTATGGGAGGGCTCTGTGTGAGGAATACTAACTTCAAGATTAAATACAGGTCATTTGTTTTTTAAAATGATTTTAAAAAATAGATTGAGAATAATCATGGTAAAATAATTTCTGTAATATCTTTTAAAAATTAATGGATTTCCACTTTTTTATTTTCTACTGACAGGTTTGCAAATTGCAATCGCTGCTTATTTTATCCTCTTCCCCTTCCGTTTTTTCCCCCTTGGTGGTAATCAGGGATCGTAAATTTCATTTTATCATTTGTGTTACTGCCTGTAACATAAATTATAGTAATAGAACAGTTTATTTGAGTAATATCCATATGCCTGCTAATCAGTTGTAAATTGATTCCATGGATGTAACTATCAAATTATTAATAAAAAAAATTCACCACTAGAGACATTATTACATTCAAATTTTGGTTGCCCTATGTAAGTGACTGAGGCCATTTTAGACCTTTTATTTACTTTTATTAATATTGAAATACAGAGCAGTCCAATATCCCTTGAAATCCTTATATAGATTGCACATATACTTTTAGTGTTGGCTCCTAGTGTCAGTTAACCGGACATTACACTTAAAGGTTTCTGTTGAGTTGAACAGGATTTCTGTCTTGCATGAAATCTTTGGCAGATGGATTTTGTAAGGTCCATACACTGAAGTAATGATGTTTGATTTAGTATGAGGCTCTGTACCTTTGTGAGAATTCATCAGAAAATGTTCACCTCCTGTATTGACAAAGGATTTTTAAGGTGAGTAAAGTGCAATTTTAAAAAGTGTTCTTGTAGTTAAAGTCCCAGTCCTGCTCTTGTTGAAATAAAAGGCAAAACTCCCAGACCTTGCTCCTGAGGGATGAAATATTGCTAATATTTAAGCAGTTATGGCTGATAGGTTATTGACCAGCTGAGTGAGGGGCATTCAGTTAGCCCTTGTCTCCTGCAACTGGGGTTTCACTTCCAGGAAATGGCTAGCCCAGAGATTGCTGTTGTAAATAGGGACTCTGTCAACATAAAAATCTCACGTATGTTGTTACAGACCTGTTACAGGTATTGTAACACCTAAGATTACTATAACTGAGGCTAAGGAAACAGTGAGACTAGTTTTTTGTTTGTTTGTTTTTGTTTTGTTGGATTGTTTATTTTGTACATATTTGACCTGTATAATCAGTTTCATTCTTTCCCCCATAGAGTCAGATAGTTCATCAGATCATCCAGTTTGGGTCTTTCACAGGGTAACAGGGGAGAGAGAAATTTCAAAACCAAGGGTATGAATTTTAAAACCATAAACACTGACTGTAGGACTCAGATGTTGTACGTGAAACTACATTTAACTAATGTTCAATTTGATAGTGTTCCTTTATTTTAAACATTTAAAAACTTGAGAAGGGGGTGTGGGAAAATAAATTACTTTTTAATGTTTTGAAAAATTAAACTGAACAGCATATTGCTATGCTTATAGTCTCCTGTTTACAATGCTGGTCTTTTCCCAGCACCGAGAAACAAATTACTTTTGATTTTAGGAACAAGTGGTGTTCTGTTTGTTTTAAGAGGAAAGACACTGGGTTTGAGATTCCTCTGATATACAATGGCATATATGAGAAGTACAGTAAAACCTCGATTTAACGGACTTCGGATGCAACGGACAAAATTTCTGATCCATATCAGACCACGACCCCTCCCGGTTGCCGCCCCGGTCCCAGCCGCTGGCGGGCTGGCTGCCGGCGCCCGGCTGCCGCCCCGGTCCCAGCCGCTGGCGGGCTGGCTGCCGGCTGCCGCCCCGATCCTGGCAGCGGGCAGTCTGGCTGCCGGCTCCCGGCTGCTGCCCGGGTCCTGGCAGCAGGCGGGCTGGTTGCCGGCTCCCGGCTGCCGCCCGCTCCCAGCAGCGGGCGGGCTGCGGAGCTGCCGCCCCGACCCTGTGGCGGGCAGGCTGCTGCTCCGACAGCTCGGGTTTTTTTTATTAAATAACGGACTTTTTGATTTAACGGACACCTCCCCGCCCGAATTAGTCCATTTAATGGAGGTTTTACTGTAACTCAACTGAAGTCAAGGGAGTTACACAAGTGCAAGAGTAATCAGATTATGGCCTATTTATTCTTTCTCACGTCACTTCATCTTAAAGGACAAGATGAACACCCAAAGACGGAACATAATTCGACTTAATTCCCTGATTTGTAAAGACTAGTCCAATAATCAAAAGAATACTATTGCATTTTCTACCGTCCATTAGTTTGCAATATACAATGGCGTGTATAGAAATCTGGACTGCATAGTAGCAAACTTGAAACATATTTCTTTCTCAAATACCAGTGTCAGGTTGATTTAAAATGCACTATAGTTATGGAATCATAGTTCAATTTCTGTGCAGTGCAGGCATACCAGGAAATGATGCAATGGAAATATGAAGAGTTATGATTATTTTTCAACACAGTTCAGTATATTTTCTTTCCATTGACTTGTCTCAGTCAGTTGTAATTGAGGATAATGTATTCTTGAAAATCTGCTTTACTAACAAAAATTACTTCAGAGCATCAAAATATCTTGACCTTTTGTTATTGTGTTCTTTTAAGGAATCAATGCAGTGATTCATTCTCTCTGTGTCAGAGTCCACATAAATGAGCATGGCTAGTTCCACAATATCACCCATAGCAATAGATTTCTCAAATGCCAATGAGTAATACCCACAAATAGTATGCTTCAAAACTTTATAGTTAGTCTTTAAGGTGCCACAGGACTTTGTTAACTCTGCTATTCCAGACTAACACGGCTACCACCCTGATTCTTGACACAAATGGTAAGATTCACAGAAAAGAGAGAAAACAAATTCTCATAAAGCCCAGTGGCCTTCATTGTAAATGAAGAATACTCCCAACAAACCTATTCTAAGGTAGTGTTAAGCAGTGAATATTACACATGCAAAGGACAGGAAATTTCAGAGTAACATTTTTCACATATGTACATTATACTAGCACCTTTTATTATATGGTCACACCATTTAGTTAAAGGTATGGCTGACTTAATTTATCATCAGCCCTCCTTCCACCCACCCGTCTGTATGTGTTCCAAGGTCCTTTCCTGCAATTACTACTTCCCAACAGGTCTTTATTTTGCCAAGACTTTGATAGCTCTCTACTTGTGACAGAAATTCAGTTGTGTTTTGTATTACAACACCTGTATTTGTATCTAATTGTAAAGTAATACCCAAGAGTTCTGTTCCATATGCATTTACATTGTTTGCTGCATGAACATATCTTCAGTTGTCTTTATTTTCATTATTCTAAATTTACACATCATATTTATTACTAGAAGGAGATAAAATAATCCATATATTGATATTTTAATGAAAACACTAACAGACTCTTAAATCTAATGTCATTTATAAATATCTCCTATTAGATCATTAAAAACACACTCATGTTTGTCTGAAGGTGCCTTAGTTCAACATGTTTAGTGATATTAATTTTATATTTAATAACAAGGATGACATTTTGATTTTTTTTTATCCTATGTAAAGAAAGAACTTGACTTGATATTTAAAGCAGACATAAACTGGAACAAGTGGAATGGTACAGCACTTATTCCTTGGAGGTATTTCCCACCGGGTGTTGACAAGATGAATTCATATGCCATCCATGGGTCTGGAATTGGAAGAACATATGAGTCACTTTATCCAATACCTAGAGAGGATATTAAACCAGGACAGCAGCCTAATTTGTGAGTACAAAAATCAGTATCTTCTTTTTTCTTTTGTCTGTGACTACTAATACAACGAATTTGGGAAATCCTTCCTACTGCAGTGTAATGTGGTGAAATACTTTCAGCGTAACACTGCTAGGAATTATGAAACTGCCTTTTGGGTCTTGATCCAAAGCTCATTGAAGTCTGGAAATGGAAGTCCTTTCATTTACTTTAAGAGGATTTAGAGAAACTCGTAGAGCAGAGGCAGACTGTAGTCTGATATAATTGCTTTCAGCTTATGAGAATACAGAACTTCTTATTTAAAAGTGTTTTTCATTCACAATAATGAGAAATTTTTATACTAGAGGAAATATAATACCGTGACATGCAAACAAGCTGTAGAGAGCATATTCCACTCGTTCTTCCCCATTCATTAATGGATCCAATTCAAGGTTCCAGTACTAATTTATAAAGCTCTGGTTGAGCAAAGCACCTAAGCAGGTGCTTGATTTTAAGCACAAGAAGTCCCTTCAAAGTCTCCATTGGCACTTTTGTCCCAGATGGGTCATGATTTTTTACAAATTATGGGCTGGATTTGCAGCTATGCTCTGGCTGCCTTGTGCTATTCTGGATGCAAAGCAGACAAAGTCATTTGCTCCAGTATGTGAGGATTCCCCCTATTCAGGGGAATACTCAGGTGGAATAGAACTACTATATAAGCTCCTACTCCACCCTCTCTCCTTATCCCAGAGCAGGACACAACTGTGCTGTTCCTAAACTCCAGCAATCTTTGCCCGTCAGAAAGGTTTCCTATGGTGTCTTTACACTGTAGTGCGAGGCAAGCCCTTCAGCCCAGGTAGATAGACTTGTGCTTCAGCTGTCATGCTAAAAATAGTTGTGTGGACATTGTAGCTCATGTCCGACTCCTAGGCTTGCTCCCAGCTGCAGTGTAGACATAGTCTTAGAGCCAGAGATAGCTGGATATAAATTAGAGTGAGCAGCCTTTGAATGGGTTAATTCTTTTTGGCTTTGTCAGCCAAATGACCATTAAGTTTATGGTCACAATCTTGTGTACTAAATTATTTGTGGGCACAAATGATAGTTTTTTTATATCTATTTGATTTGTGAGAGCAAAAGTAGCTATTTGTCTCCTCAGTAATTTGACCTTGAAATACTAATTCAGTTGGCATCATGAAAATATTTACTGCTTGTAGGAGTTACAATGAATGGAGTATTTGTCATGTTTCCTGTTCAAAAGAGAGGGAATCCCACAAATACAGCTGTGAAAGTGAATGCTGAACTGCAATAACTGTTAAGATTTTAATAGTCTCTACTATATTTACCCCCAGAAATGATTATGTGCACAAAATTATAGACTCCAATGATTGTGTGTGGTATTTTGAGCACAAATTTTTGTTCCAGCTCACCTTTGCAGCAAACCATTCATTATGAAGTGTATTATTAAAGTGAATGTTGAAACTTGTATTCATTACTTACTAGTTACTTTTTTTAATGCCTGTTTCTCACCAATAGCCATCTTCTGGAGTATTTCAAAAGGTTCAGTCTAAAGTGGATTATGGGAGAGAACTGGGAGCAGCCTGAATCAGACCTGTGGAAATAGCTTAATCAGTGTCTACAATCAAGTAACTCTCTAAATCACAAACACAGTTATTAAAAAACAAAACAGAACAAACTCCAACAAATAATAAACACCCCACAACTACTTAAAATTCTATTTTAAAATTGCTGGAACTAAGTTGTATTCTGTCATGGCTTCAAGTTGATGTGGCTATTAAAATAAATAATTTAAGAGGCTATTTCTTTTTATCATGTTTTGTTTTATATTGATTCTTTTTAACAATTAAATGATACAAAGGGGATAGTGGGTGTTTTAATCACTCTTTCAAGGCATGTTTTATCTTCCTAAAACACCTCTTATAAAGTTAATAGACACCAATAGAATTATTTTGATCTGTCTACAAAATACAAATATACTAATATTGGTAAGATAAACACTAGTGGTGCAGTTAAGAAAAGAGTGTCTGGCCTGGGTAAGCTCTGTAGTCACAAAAGCCACTTCCTAGTTTGGGTGTGGGAGAGAAGTATCCCTTTCTAGAAGCTAAAGGCTGTCTAATTATAGCCATTATGGATTTTTTTCCCTTCTCTAGTTTGAAGTTGGACTTTGCAGATTACCATGTAATGTATTTCATTGTGACTTTTGGGGAATACTGGTGGGGGAGTTACTAAAACCAGGTATTATCCTTGATAGAGGAATGTCAGTCTGTCTGGAAAGATGTGTTTTTAAAGTGACCATAATGCAGAGTCATGGTGCTCTCAGAGGATGAAGCTGGCAATCAGCATAAAGACATAAACTAAGGCACTATATCGTGCAATATTTACTTTCACCTCTACAAAAAATGATTCTATTCTCTTCAGGGTCCCATACCATGCAGATTATTCTTTTTGATTTATAAGAAGAACTTTTGCCCCAAAACAAAAGAAAGAACAGTTACTCAACTCTTTACAAAAAAGAATGTACAGGATTTAGACTGTAAAATTTTAGGACAAATGCTGCCTTTTATTATGTGTTTTACACATAGGGAACACTGGCTAGGGCTTCTGGGTGCTACTGTAATAAAAATAATAAAAACATAATAAAGGAAGTGAAGCTCATATGCATGAGTTCTCTCTCTCCCCAGACAGCTCCATAACTTGCCACCATGGAGCTTTTCACTTCGGTGCTGGGAAATATCCGTGGCAAGCCAGCTTTTCCCCTGGAGCCACCTGGATCTCAAAAGATCTGTAAATTCCAGAGGCTGAAAGCTTTGCTGCTTCTACAAAAGACAAATTCCACTCTACCCAATTGAACAAAATCAGATTAAACTACAGAATGGAAATCTTTCACTGTTGTCGGAGGTGATCTAGTCAATAGAAGATAAACTGTTCATTCCAGTAACATCAAAACCAATCATGATTGCTTAAAGTACATAAGCAGAATTGCTGTAAGTGGTCTATTAATAACTACTCTGCTTTGAACTTAGATATTTATAGATGCGTGGAAGTACTTTTTTCTTTACAAATGCTGTTTTTCGGGGTAATTTTCACTGGACTATTACTGACCATAAAAGGTGTTCTGTGCGATCTTCAGGGCCGGCGACAGAGTGGTACAACGGTTACAGCTGTACCGGGCCCCGGACTTCAGGGGGGGCCCCCTGAAGTCCGGGGCCGGTACAGCTGTAACCGTTGTCGCTGGGGCTGTGAGCGAGGCGCGGCTCGGGCAGCCGCTGCCGCGCTCACCAGCCCCCTCCCCCGGCCCCCAGCAGCCTCCCCCGCCCCCTTTGCTTCTCCCGGCAGCCAGCCCCGCCCCCCCTTTGCTTCTCCTGGCAGCCAGCCCCGCCCCCCTTTGCTTCTCCCGGCCGGCCAGGCGGCCGCAGCACATGCGGGGGTTGGGGCCCGCAGGAGGTAGGAGACAGGCCGGGGGGGGGGCATGGGAGATTGGCGGGGGGGGGCGGGAGGCAGGAGACCGGCTGGGGGGGGCGCGGGAGATCGGCCGGGGGGGGGGGCCGCGGGAGGCAGGAGATCGGCGGGGGGGGCCGCTGGAGATCGGCCGGGGGGGGGCCGCGGGAGGCAGGAGATCGGCGGGGGGGGGCCGCTGGAGATCGGCCGGGGGAGGCCCCGCGGGAGGCAGGAGACCGGCCGGGGGGGCCGCTGGAGATCGGCCGGGGGGGGGGGGCTGCGGGAGGCAGGAGATCGGCGGGGGGGTGGCTGCGGGAGGCAGGAGACCGGCGGGGGGGTGGCTGCGGGAGGCAGGAGACCGGCCGGGGGGGCGCAGGAGGCAGGAGACCAGCCGGGGGGGGCGCGGGAGGCAGGAGACCGGCCGGGGGGGGCGCAGGAGGCAGGAGACCAGCCGGGGGGAGCGCAGGAGGCAGGAGACCAGCCGGGGGGGGGGCGCGGGAGATCGGCCGGGGGGGCCGCAGGAGGCAGGAGATCGGCGGGGGGGGGGCGCGGGAGGCAGGAGATCGGCGGGGGGGGCCGCGGGAGGCAGGAGATCGGTGGGGGGGGCCGCTGGAGATCAGCCGGGGGAGGGGAGGCGTGGGAGGCAGGAGACGGGGGGAGGGGGAGCGCAGGCGGCGGGAGACTGGCCGGGGGCGGGGGGGCCGTGGGCGGCGGGAGATCGGCCGGGGGGGGGGGGCCGCGGGCGGCGGCAGACTGGCGGGGGGGGGGCCGCGGGCGGCGGGAGACCGGGGGGGGGGGGGGCGTACGGTCTGCCGTACGGGGCCCCAAAATTCCTGTCGCCGGCCCTGGCGATCTTATCCAGTTGTCAGGCATTAATAAAATACTGCAATCCATGAAGCAGTGATAATCAGTCTATTTTCCTGCCTACAGGCATTCCACATTGTTTGCTGATCTTAGAACTTTTTGGAGTTTAGAACTTTTCAATCTCTAGTAAAGTGGATTTTGGAATTCATATACCAGTAGTCCAACAATGAGACAAACTGGAAACACAATGCATTTAAGTATATTGCCCATTTCTAGAAGCTGGATCAAATAAGATCCTGGTTTAAGTAGGCACAACTCCTAGTGAAATCAGCTCCAGAGCTGAATTTGGCCAAATGTCTTTAAAGCCTTCTCTTGCATTCCTTATAATGTCACCTTAAATGTGAGTTGAGGAACTTTAAATGAAAGTGTGTAAAGTTCTCTTTGCAGAGTGTTATTAACTAGAGGGATTCTCGATTAATTCAACAGCCAGGTCTGTTCTTTGAGCCATAAGCCATGCTGTCAGGGAAACTTAATTACACTTTAAGTGGGATGCAAATGAGTTGTGACACTACATCATTTCACATGAAAGGTTCATTACTTACATTAACTTGCACAATGCTCTCTCCTAAGCATAAGCCTCATTACAATTTTTCTATTTTTTAACATGGTTAAATGTGAGTAGGACTTTTACTTTTAATATGTCCATTCTTAACTGCATGTCCATTTTTAATCATTTAAGCTTTAAGCTGTTGCATTTATTAAATCAGTATAAAATGAACTAACATATACGTACAAGGCACCAAAATAAAAGTCAGATACATCATGTCTGTTCCCACAGCTCATTCTGAATTCTAGTTTGTCCTTTTAACATACAGAGCTGTGAAATGTTAACTTGATATAGACATCTATATTTAGATCTCCTATGTGACTAGCATGCATGCTCCTCTACAGGTGGGTGGGAAGAGAATATCATTGTTTTTAATGCTATAACCAAAATAATCATGGGTTGTTTAACAACTTAATAATTATGAATTTAGGATGACCAAAAATTGGTAAGCGATGAATCAAGGATCAGTTATTGAGTCAAAGAAAATACTGCATCATATGTCTTAAATACCTAAGGAGACAATAAAAAGCAGTTGCCTTATAAAGGACCAGTGTGGTACTACTGGAAACCGTAGTGGTAGTTTGAAGTAGTAAAGACAGAAGATTGTCCTTTGGAAGTAGTGCCTTTTATCCAGGTTTCACTGTGCCTTTTTTATTCCGTCTCTCAATGCTGCATAAGATATTTGTACATTTCTACCCTTCCTCCTAAACCAAAATGTTTTTTTATTAATTCCTCTCATATTTTAGGGCTGCAGCAAGCAGGAATTCTGGTCCATTGAATTACTACTTATTTGCCAAAGTATAGGATCAATATGGAGCATTGCTTTAAAATATATTGTCAAAACAGCTACTCTGTCTCTCAGGTGCTGATTTTCAATGTACACAATGGGACCAATACATATAAAAATAAATATAATCAAAGCTGCCCAGCCTCAGTGAGAAAGTCCTGAAAAGTACATTTATGTCAAAATGAAGCAACTCTTTCTTGTACTCATGCATATATCTGCTAATAAAGTTAACGTTAATGAAGTTTTCAAACCCAGACTTGCATTGATCATCAGTTAGATAAACCTCAAATGACAGCTAAAGCAGGGTCATGGAGTCAAGACTCCTGGGTTCTATTTTCACATCAGCCAGTGATTTGTTATTTGACTTTAAGCAACTCACATTTTTTCTTGTTGAATTTAGTGCTCATGGAAAATGTTGGGTTTGTATCCCTGGTGCTCTCCTGGCAATTGAAGTTCATTACTTACACCCACCAGATATGGAAAAATCAAGGATTGGTGCTAGTTTCCCTGTATTTTCCTGCCTATGTTTTACCTCTGACCTCAAGG
Source organism: Sternotherus odoratus (assembly GCA_032164245.1). Lineage (NCBI taxonomy): Eukaryota > Metazoa > Chordata > Testudines > Kinosternidae > Sternotherus > Sternotherus odoratus. The sequence goes on from JAVMKO010000004.1 coordinate 37,467,970, forward strand.
GATGAAATGACAGTTCTGTTTCCAGGCCCATTCAGGCCCCAATAAGCAATGCCTTAAATACATGCTTAGCTTTAAGCATGTGAGCAGTCCCATTGATTTCAATGGGATCACTGTGGAATGGGACTACTTGCTGAAATCAGTCAGATTGCTCATGATCTTAAATGGCAAGATCTGAGTCACTGGCTTTTTTTTGCTGAAATTGCCAACAAGGGTGGCAGCTATCATTAATAATGGTATTTGTGATTTGGACAGCTGACTACAGGGAAATCAACTAGGACAATCAAACCCTTTACATTTAGGCCACTGAATAGTCATTGGATGATAGGAACTTCTAATTAAAATAGAAGCCAAGAGACAAAATCATATGCCATTAGCAATCACCTGAACTACCATCCCTTGGCAAATCACATCTCTCTCTATATATATCTTAACTTTTCTGTTTAAGGGGTATTTCATTGATTTCTTGCACTATGACAATTACAAAAATAGATGAGCCAAAAAACGCATAGATGAGCAACTGCTCATTATTTGGTGATCTATTTCAGTGGAGGAGTTGGCGGGGTGAAGAAATAAATGCCTATTACTTGATCAGCGTAAGACCCTTCCCCATTCTTAATTTTCCTATGATTTTTATGTAAACAATGATACAGTGGGGAACTTCTAATGGAAAAAGGATTAGATAAGCAGTCTCTCTTTGACCTTCAATTTTGTGCATCTTTGAAGTAAATATTACAACGGTTCATTAACTGCAAAAGGTCTGCAGTGTTTAAGAAGAGTATCCAAATTGATAAACACAGTATCTCCCCAGCAAGAAAATAACATGCATCTCCTAGAGGGACTTTGATTATTATCACTCTTTCTTTTTGTTTTTTTTTCATCCCTCTTCCATTAGACTGTAATATGAAAATGTCCAGATGTCAAAAGTTTCACACTAATTTTGGAACCCATGTGCAACTAACTGCTTGTTTGACGGTTTTGTATTTACATGGCAACTTCCAAACAATATTCCACTGAAGTCTAAATACTCTTGAACCACATTTCTAGAGCTGAAAAATGGCACATGCTTAACAATCCTTGTGCCACCAAACCAATTTTAATTTTTCCATTGCTTTGATAATATCTACATTGTTATATCAGCACTTCTTAAGTTAAAAATTGATCTGGTTGGAAAATGAGGGGGAAATGACAAAAATTTTCTTAAGAAATTGTCTCTTTTGTTGCAAAATAGATAGAGCTGAGTTATGATCACACCTACCAGGGGTTGGTGACATGAGCTTCAATCTTTCTGCAGAAAGTGGAAGAACGTGTTCCCAGGCAGGCATGGAGAGGTGAAGATAACAATAAACTGTTTTGTAAACTGAGTTGCTTTTTGCTCAATCCCAGAATCTCTTACCCCAGCATGGGGAATTACCATCTTATTTCACAGAGAGAAGCCACAACTACGGTAGGACCCACTAAGAACAAGCCAAACAGAGGACCAGAAGCACAATGCACTCCTTCCAAGATTTTAGCTCATTCACTCAAGAAATAGTTGTAGAAGCGCTAATGGTAATTAGGGCCACCACCTATGATTTAACACCTGGATTGCAAAAGATAGTAGAGAACAACTGGGACTCCTACTGAAATCAACTGTCAGTACCTCATTTGGGTTTAGACTGTGCCTTTTAAGCACTGCCATGTGTAAGGGGCAATGTGTAGCTGGACCAGTCTAGGAAAAGGTGCAAGGAGGAACTATGACTCACAATTCCAAGGAGGAACTATGAGTCACAATTCCCTCCTTGCTTCAAGAGGGAAATAATTTGCTACAAGTGTCTTACTGGATGCAACATCTTCCCTCTCACAGCACCCTCAACTCTGCTGGCAGGTGTGTTGGGGCAGAGGTTGGCTTCTTTGCCTTCTTCATGCCCTCTCCTTCAAAGACCGAAGTGGTTTTATGCATCCTGCTCTTTCACCTGTGACTAGAGCAGAGGTCCATGCAGGAGAGGTGGGGTGCTGTTGAAATGATTATTTACGCAGGCTATTATCAAGACATTAATTTAACCATAAATTCTTTTATTAAACCCAATGGCCCAATCGTATTTATACAATTGCTATAATCATGTTTAAAATCCTAAATAATAAGCAATTTACTACATCCAAACAGTAACAAAACATTTATAAGTATGCGATTTTTTTTTGAGTGCTCTGTGGGATGCTGCCATTTTGCCCAGGGGTTTCTAGGAGCTCGAGGTTAAGATCCCACCATGGCACTTTTTCTTTCCCAAAATGCTTGTTCCATTCTATAGTTTTCATGCTATTGTTTAAAGCCCCACAGTCCTGCGTGCTGCTTGTTGGTCTTATTCATCTCTCTGGCAGAAGCATGGACTCTGCACAGCTCAGCATAATTCTTATGAACGTTGCTGACTCAAGATGCACAATTCTTCTGTATTTGCAGAACTTGAATGAGTACTGCTACAACTGGCTGTGTGATGGAAAAGATGCGGAGATGTTCAAGTACAAGAACTGGATTGCTGATGGATACTGGAAAAAAAATGCCAATTTGCTGCTGGCATGCATGGAGTATTGCCACTTCTGGGACAGAGGAAGGAGCACTGATTGGTTTGTAATGCAGATTTGGAGGGTGATCAGTGGCTGCAGACCTTTCGGATGTGAAAAGGTTCCTTTCCTGGATCTGTGTGCTGAGTGTGCCCCAGCCCTCCAAGGATACCAAAATGAAAGCTCTCATTGACCATGGAGAAAGGAGTATAAATAATGCCTTGGAAACTTGCAACACCGGATTGCTACTGGTAAATGGGCAGTTTGCCTATCCTATGGGATTCTATTAAAGGAGTTCTTGGGACCTCATCTGAGCTTCGAGACTTCCTTTGTGCACCTCCACTCTCAGTTTCACATGAACCAGTGAAGCTGCAAGGAGCCCTGCAGTCAACTGGTCATGGCAGAACAGGGTGATGCCCACTCCTATCCTGACTTGAAGACCTGTATTTTAGCCAAGTCAGAGATCCTAATAAAATTCTCCAACTTAATTGAAGAGCTGAGCCAGGGCTATCCCCAAGTGGCAGTTATCAGTGGAGAAATAGTGGAATCATAACAAGCTGAAGTCTTCCCTCATTTTGAGATTCATTGTAACCACCTAATATCAGCTTGAGAGAAACCACAAGGCAGAAGAAATCCAGACCCAGCTCACAGGCCTCAGACCAATGGAGAAGGCTTCCCTGATTCCCCTCCTGCTGGTGAGCATATAACTGAATGGAGTCTGAAGAAATACTAAACTGGAATTATTATTATTCATCTAGTTAGCAACCTGAAGCTCATTTGAAATGATCAGATGTAGAATGAGCTAGGTCAGGTGGGAATGAAACAAAATCTATCTATCTATATAAAAGTCAAATGGTGTATGTATGCGTGTGTGTATGTATGTATGTGCGCTTATTCCTTCCACACCGTTTGAGCTAGAGACTTGAAATTTGGTACAGTTAGAGGTCTTACGGTCCTAATCAGGGTAAGCGTTGAAAATTTTTCAAATCTCACCTCTGACGCCCCCCAGAGGTGAAATTCTTTAAAGCCCATTCACATCAGCTGAGCAGCTGCTGTTCTCTGTGACATAGTTATGACATCATAATACCCCCTCCAACGGACCCCGCACTCGCTCAGCTCTCTGCCCCCTCCCCACCTTCGACGGACCCGAGTTGGGTTTGGTCGGAGAGTAAGTGAGGTGGGGGTGTCGGGTTCGGTTGGGGGGTGAGGTGGGGGGGTTGGGTTTGGTTGGGGGGGTGAGGAGGGGGGTCGGGGTTGGTCGAGGGGTAAGTGAGGTGTGGGTGTCGGGTTTGTTTGTGGTGGTAGGTAGGGGTGTCGGGTTTGGTTGGGGGAGGGAAGTGAGGTGGGTGTGTCAGGTTTGGTCTTCGGGGGGTGAGGTGTGGGTGTTGGTCAGGGGGTGTTGGGTTTGGGTGGGGGGGTGAAAATGTGAGTTGGGGTTGGTCAAGGGGTAAGTGAGGTGGGGGTGTCGGGTTTGGTCGGGGGGTAAGTGAGCCGGGGGTGTCGGGTTTGGTCTGGGGGGGTGGGAAGGTGTCTGGGGGGGTGAGGGGTGAGGTGTGGGTGTTGGGGTTGGTCAGGGGGTGTTGGGTTTGGTGGGGGAGTAAGGGGGGTTGGGTTTGTTTGGGGGGGGTAAGGAGGGGGGTCGGGATTGGTCGAGGGGTAAGTGAGGTGGGGGTGTCGGGTTTGGTCGGGGGGGTGAGGTGGGGGTGTCAGGTTTGCTCTCTGCCCCCTCCCCCCTCCAACAGACCCCGCACTCGCTCAGCTCTCTGCTCCCTCCCCACCTCCAAAGGACCCGAGCAACGCGGGGTATTTTTGCTAGTCTCTATATATAAAAGTCAAATGGTGTATGCGTGCGTGTGTGCGTGTATGTACGTGCACTTACTCCTTCCACACCGTTTGAGCTAGAGACTTGAAATTTGGTACAGTTATAGGTCTTAGGGTCCTAATCAGGGTAAGAGTTGAAAATGTTTCAAATCTCACCTCTGACGCCCCCAGGGGTGAAATTATTTAAGGGCCAATCACATCAGCTTGGCAGCTGCTGTTCTCTGTGACATAGTTATGATGTCATAATACCCCCTCCAATGGACCCTGCATTCACTCAGCTCTCTGCCCCCTACCTGCTCCAACGGACCCCGCACTCGCTCATCTCTCTGCCACCTCCCCCCTCCAACGGACCCCGCACTCGCTCAGCTCTCTGCCCCCCCCCTCCAACGGACCCTGCACTCGCTCATGTCTCTGCCCCTCCCCACCTCCGATGGACCCGAGTTGGGTTTGGTCAGAGGGTAAGTGAGGTAGGGGTGTCGGGTTTGGTCGGGGGGTGAGGTGGGGGTGTCGGGTTTGGTCGGGGGGTAAGTGAGCCAGGGGTGTTGGGTTTGGTCTGGGGGGGTGGGAAGGTGTCGGGGTGGGTGAGGGGTGAGGGGTGAGGTGTGGGTGTTGGGGTTGGTCAGGGAGTGTTGGGTTTGGTGGGAGGGTAAGGTGGGGGTGTTGGGTTTGGTTGCGGGGGTGAGAAGGGGGGTCAGGGTTGGTCGAGGAGTAAGTGAGGTGTGTGTGTCGGGTTTGTTTGTGGTGGTAGGCAGGGGTGTCGGGTTTGGTTGGGGGGGAAAGTGAGGTGGGTGTGTCAGGTCTGGTCTACGGGGGGGTGAGGTGTGGGTGTTGGTCAGGGGGTGTTGGTAGGGGGATGCCGTGGGAGTGTTGGGTTTGGGTGAGGGGGGTGAAAATGTGAGTCGGGGTTGGTCGAGGGGTAAGTGAGGTGGGGGTGTCGGGTTTGCTCTCTGTCCCCTCCGCCCTCCAACAGACCCCGCACTCGCTCAGTTCTCTGGCCCCTCCCCACCTCCGACGGACCCGAGCAATGCCGGGTATTTTCGCTAGTAGTAAATAAAAGAAAGAAGCACTCCTATCTGACAGTGTCTAGGTTGGTTGCGTAATGTGTAATGACCAGTGTCAAAAGATCAAACTCTAGAGCTTGGAACCATCCTTTACACTTTGTAAGAAAACTGGCTATAAAAAATATTCCTAAACAACAATACACTGGGGAAAATTAACCATTGTAACATGCCATTAAAAACTAATAATCTCTAGAGCAAAGAATTATTACTTTAAAAAAAAAAGATTGTTCAGACATATGTTGGCCTGTACACAGAGAAAGTTAGAAAATCAGTACAATTGGGAGGAAAATGTTTAAAACAGATTGAAGGAAAAGAAAGTATCCCAATAAATCATCTGTCAGTGTAGATAATAGAATACTGCATCATTTTCTATCAGTTAGAATAAAGGTTATACACAGTTTCTTACTTCCCAAACAGTATGATCTTGCTTCCATATTTAATATTAGCTTTCATCATGACTGTGGGACAGATTGTAGTGCTACACAATGTGGCTGTATAGGGACATAAAGGGGTATCAGACCCCCAAATAAATCCCCCTGTAGGGTCTCCATTCATCTCAGATGCAGATGCAGTGGGTGGGGATGGAGAAGAGAGTATGAGCTGCACATCTGTTATTTCCCCCCAGCCTAGGTTGGTAGAGAAGACTGAGAAATGGGTAGCACTTTGGCTCTGCCCCCATAATGCACTGGACAATTCAGCTGACACCAGAGGGTTGGGGTAGGAGGAGGAATTAATCTATTACTGATAAGTATCTGGAAAGGGGATGGAATTGTGACTTGGATTCTTCCGGAGGTAAGGCAGCAAAGAACTGCCCGAAAGACAAAGCAGTGACTACAGGCACAATCTATCCTTGGGTGTTTTATAATGGAAACACTTTTCATACTTTTCTGTAATTGGTTGTAATAATTTCTGAAGACTCTAAAGGATGTCATTGTATTTAAAAATGATAGTAAAGCCTCCACAGAGGCTTTGGAGAGACAATGGAAATTGAAAGAAGGAAGAATATGATTTTCCCAGCAAACATAAAATATTGACTGCAACTATTATTCAAAGCATTTTGAATAAAAAATGTAGTATAAATGGGTAGCTTGTCTAGCTTTGAATACTGTGCTGTTAAAAATCACAAATATTTACATTTGAAAGAGGAACACTGGGAAATGTTGATGTCTTTACAGATAATGGCCTAAAACCAGAAAGACTCTTTTGATAACATTTATAAGTATTATCTTCCTATAATAAAATTGCACCGAAGTTGTAGTACATTATATATTAAAACTGCAATGGATGAGACACAAAGGACCAGGTTCTGCTACCCTTAAATTAAGTAGTACCATAGGGCAATTTGATTTTGATGGAACTACTTAATGTCATTTAGCCTTAAATAGCACCCACCCTATAATGGCAATATTGGACTAGATAAATTAATAATACAGGTCTTTTTTCATTTTGATCTCTTTTGATTCTGAGCCTTATCCTGATTTATTAATTCAGTGTCACTTTTGCCTTTGACCAGAAAGAATGCAGGATTTGGCCCTCTGCCTGAGTTACAAATTACCTCATTTCATTCTTTTCTTTTTACTATTTCTAAATTTCTGTTTCTATTTCTGTTTAAAATTAGTATGTTAGGTATTAAAATTGTAAAGTAATACAAAACATGGAGTTTTGAGCTGTTTCCCCCTCCTGTACTTTAACTGATGCAAAAATATTGTATCAAATTAAAAGTTGGTTTTTGATGTAGTTATTTTTAAAGAACCCTACACAAGATTATAGCAGAAGAAAGTATTAATGCAATTACAGTGTATGTGAGGTGCAAAGACTGTGCTGGAAATACATATATGTGAAGCTTCAAGGAGCTTTGTTACCCACTAATTAAGCGCAGAGCAGCCAAAACAGCTTGACATACTTATAACCTTTAATTTTCTGTTGCTCTTAAAGGTATAAAATGTTCACCTCACGGTGTGTTCACTTTGGGCAGTTCATATCATCTTTGCCATGGAGGCTTTGCTAATGGCTTCCTCATTCTGAATAAACAAGTAAAAGTGCAAGAAGGCATTTAAATCAATAAAGCCAACAAATAAACAGCATGTGACTCATTTATGCCTTTTCAGGTAAGAAAATACATTGGGTAGGGCATATTGATATTTCTCATGACTAGCCATACTGAATGTTGACTGTAGAAGTCTATATGAGATGAATATCTAACTGGAATTATGTTTACAAAGAACTGTTGTAGCAAGTGAATGATAGTGAGAAATATATGTATATGCAATACTGCCTTTTATTATGCATAATTACAGTGCTTACAGAATTGTTTCTAGCAATGTTGAAGTTATCATTTGGAAATATGGTCATATAATTGTGTTTTAGGCTCTTGATTTCAAATATACATTTTATATCAGCATCGTTGCTACAAATACTGTTTGTTTAAGAAGAAATCTGTAAGTGTGAATAACCATCTAGAAGTAAAATGCAAAATCTGATCAAGAATATAACATGTATCAAGAAATGTATTAACTAGGTCTACAATAATTTACATTTGTAGTCTACTTAAATGCTATGGCTCCTCTGTATAATCAACCCCTATTGTCTTTGGCTTAGATCCTCAAAACTATTTAGGTGGCTAACTCTCTCATTGATTTCAATGGGACTAAGGTGCCTAAATACATTTGAGGATCTGGGCCTTTATTCTTTTCTCTGTTCCTACTTGGGGGGTCACACACATTTTTGTTACCTGTTGTGTGAGAACTCCTGTCTGTACTACACTAGAATTTCTGTAGCATATCCATTATGTGCTGCCATCATCATCTACTATCTACATACTTAGCTTCCTCCTGTCAGACGTTTCTTCGTTTAGTTCAATTATGTCTACATGGATGCCTCCCATGGTGATGGAGTGCTGCTGTACTTTCTGTTATCACAGCTTTCTCCTAGTGTGAATTCTTTGTAATCTTGTTTCTTCAGGAAAAAATCATTTAAAAAATAGGAGTTGGTGCTTTAGGTTTCTAGGAAATCATGTGATTTGACCAGTGTTTCGGAATAGATGACTGTTTCTGTCCAGTTGGAATGTGGGATTTTCCTGACGTCTGGACCATTATTCTAATCTCTCTGCTTTTACTTTTGGATTAGTTCAGTTTAGTTAATTGTTAACTAAATAACAATTAATAAGTCATAATTAATAAGTTCAGATACTTGTTCATATTTCAGAACATTTTTCAACACTATTCTCGGAGCAATGGGCTAATTGTTGTTCTCAGTTACACCAGCACATGTCCATTGAAGTCAGTGGTATAAGTTGGTTCTAAGTTGGTATAACTTAGAAGTGAATTTGACTCTATCTACCATTGCCATAAAAATCATTGAATCATAGAAGAATCATAGAAGCATAAGACTGGAAGGGAGTGTAGTAGATCATCTAGTCCAGTCCCCTGCACCCAAGGCAGGACTAAGTAATAACAAGATCATTCCTGACAGATGCTTGTCTAACCTGTTCTTAAAAATCTCCAATGACTGAGATTCACGACCTCCCTAGGCAATTTGTTCCAGTGCTTCACTATCCTGACATTTTGAAAGTTTTTGCTAATGTCCAACCGGAATATAATATATATTGTAAGCCCATTGCTTCTTGTCCTATCTTCAAAGGTTAAGGAGAACAATTTTTCACCCTTCTGCTTTTAGCAACATTTTATGTACTTGAAAGCTATTATCATGTCCCCCCTTCAGGTCTCTTCTGATTACTCTCTGGTAATGGTTTTCCAACCAGTTACATACCCATCTTAGTATAGTAGCTCTATCTAGGGTGCATTTGTCTAGTTTGTTTACGAGAAGGTCATGTGAAACAGTATTAAAAGCCTTACTAAAGTCAAGATATACCATATCTACTGCTTCCTCCTTATCTAAAAGGCTTCTTACCCTGTCAAAGAAAGGTATTGGGTTGGTTTGACATGATTTGTTCTGGACAAATCTATGTTGACTGTTACTTCTCACCTTATTATCTTCTAGGTGTTTGCAAATTGATTGTTTAATTAATTGCATCATTATCTTTCTGGGTGCTGAAGTTAAGATGACTGGTCTGTAATTCCTTGGATTATCCTTATTCCAATTTTTATAGATTGGCACTATATTTATCCTCTTCTAGTCCTTGGGAATCTCTCCCATCTTCCATGAATTTTTGAAGATAATCACTAATGTCTCAGGCACCTCCTCAGTCATCTACTTGAGTATGCTAGGATGTATTTCCCCAGGTCCTGGTAACTTGACATCTAACTTGTCTAAGTCATTTTAACTTGTTCTTTTCTTATTTTAGCCTAAGATCCTGCCTTGTTTCCATGGATGTTCGTGATGTTATTTGTAAATGTTTACTAATCTTTTTAGTGAAAACTGAAACAAAAAAGGCATTAAGCACGTCCACCATTTCCACATTTTCTGTTAGTGTCTTCCTCCCCCTTCACTGAGTAATCAAACTCTTATATTCAGCTCTATAAATAGATGTATTAAAGTTAATGTTACATGCAAACTAATCGTAAACATTTCAAATTCCTAGAGGAAAGCTAGTGAATATTATTAAAAAAGAGAAATTAAATGGAGCCTTCTGAATTTAAAAACGCAAGTATATTTCTGAATCTAGCATAAACACAACTGTGCCTCTATGCATTTTTGTGGCTCAGTTATTTTTTGTAATCATGATAGTGAAATAAATCAATAAAAGATCATGTTATTCTGCTTTCCACAATATTTTTAGATAGAAAGATTACTGCTCAATACCTGTAGAAAAGTCCAACATGCAGTGTTAACCTTTTGTGAGCCTTAGTTAAAGATGCATCTTTCAGATCAGTGTACGGTATCTAATTAAAATATATATTTAATAAATATTAGCTGGTTGGTCTGCATAAACAAATGCAAGAAAATTACTAGAAAAAACAAAGTGACTCTCAGGGAAACTGTTTATAGATGAAAATTCTGAATGATTTCATCAGTGAATCTGAATTCACATTGCTCTAAACAGGGAAAACAACAAGGCATGTCTACACACTGGATTAACCCACACCAGAGGGGTGTAACTGGCCCGTATGGACTATGCTGGCATGCATTAACAGTTCTTTAATGTGTGTGAATGTAATGCTGTCAAGATTAAATTAATGCATGCTAGGAATCTTTTAATGCATGCCAGCAGGGTCAATGCCTGCAAATTAGTGCACAACATGTGGTTGTAGACTAGAATTCACACCCCTCTGCTGCAGACTAATGCACTATGTAGACAAGCCTTAAAGCCATTTGTGTATGGTTGAACTCTTGGTTTACAGTCCATGAGTGTGTGCTTCAAAAACCAAGGGAAATACTATGCAGATCCATTTGCAGAGTAAATTCACAATGTGTGAAGGGCCAACATAAAGCCCATGCATCACTTAAGTTCCACTAAAGACCTATTTTGGGGGCTTAAGTGGGATACAATCCTTTTGCTGACTCTCAACATTAGGTCATTTCTCCCCATAGTGAAAGATTTCTGCCCTAGGGCTGACAGGGTGGGAGAGACTTTTCTGCCATTGGGAGTGATATGGTCTTGATGCCAGATTTCAGCTGGTGTAAACTGTCATAAATCCATTGGCTCAGTGACTGCAGATCTGGCCCATTTACTCTAGACAATGGATCTGAGATGTACAATGTGCTTATATCTTTAGGAGAATTATATTAGAAAAGGTTGGTGTGGTAGTAGAAGAATAATTTCAAAACATAATAATTAATGAAGGTAGATTCTAGTAGTGGCTTCTTTAGTAAGCTTTCTCTGCTCATCTCAAATTATTACTTGTAAGTCTAAATATTTTTCAGAAAAGGTTTAAGTAGGATAGATGTTATTTTAAATTAACATTAGAAGTAAAATTAGTTTTATAGTAAGTTCACAAATAGAACATGAGCTGCAGCCATTTTTTTGAGCAAGTGTACACTCATGCTCCTATGTGTAGTAACTCAAGAAAAAGACAGATTTGTGCTTGTGGATAGTTGAAGATATCTGATTAGTGTGCAGTGGTGGTCAAGAAAACAAACAAGATACTAGGTTGAATTCAGAAGGGGATAGTGTTCAGTACACAAAATATTATAGTGCCATAACATCAGAGAATGTACAGAAAAGGGTAACAAAAATGATTAGAGGCATAAAAAGATTTCTATGTGAGAAGAGATTAAAAAGACTCTGTTGTACAGTGATTTATAGCATGTATAAAGTATGTTTCACCATTTAATACATTTATTGTAGCATGGCAAGTTTCATTATATGCAGTAGTACAGTATGAAACATATACTTTCAGTGCAACATTTCTGGAAAAAATAATTCCTTAATGTTATCTCATTTTACCAGCCATTAAAATTAAAATAGTGCATTAATAAAAAAAAACGTGCCTGTTCAATTATCATTTAGCTATTTAGAGGACTGTGAAGCTTTGTTTTACCTGCAATCTTTGCCTAGTTTTTTAACAGTTTAGCAATGTGTCTTATATGCTTTCGACAGTTAAAAACCAGAAGTATTTTATAGTTTTCAGTGAAAACTATCTAGTCACTATTCATTTTCTTGACTTTTGTAGCAGAAATATTAATCACGATGGACTCGTTGCGTATAAATGTATGTTGTAAATATCTTTTAATAGGAGTTCTTCTGCAATTCAGCATTATGTTAAATAGAGTATTATTTTAAAGTGCTATTTTGCTCCCCTAACAAGCAGCCTGCAGCTTCTGCATCTGTAAGCGATCATCAATTCCATGCCTGCCAATGTTCTGTTTGCCAGCAGATTTCTAGTGAAAATAGTCTCAAAAAACTAAATCAAACCCATGCTTAAAATGTCTGAAATATTGTACCTTGGAGCTAACCCTACCTTTGGGGTTGTTGTTTTTTATAACCACAATTTCCTGGAGATGGCAGCAAAGTACACACAAGCAAAGTAAAACCAGCCATAGCACATAAACAGGCAGAGAGATTAATGATGCTGTGCAGTACTGATGATGACTGACTAAATACATCAGACTTTTCTGGCTTAAAATGACAGTGTAAGTAAACAGAGAGCTGATGCATTTATCAATTGGGTTTTTAATTATATTGGTTTGCATCCAAAACCCCTCAGAATCTCTCCTTTTTTCTGCTCCTCTTTCAACAGAAGAGAGTTCACATTGCTTCATTCTTTTTCCCCCTGTCTTTGTTTAACTATAAACAGATACTAAGAATAAGCTTTCTGATTAAAATGTATCAGTTTTATGCAGCAATCTGCAGCAGTTCACAACCTATCTTTATTATTCTTACTTTATTTTTAAATAACTTTTCCTGATATTGGACACACACTGCATTTCAATCCTTCTCAGTTGTCATGTCTTCAGAATCCATAATGGTATGATTAACTGGCAAGGTGATGCATACTCTAATAACAGATTGCAAAGGACATCACATTAGACATCCTAAGAGCCCTCTTTATGCCGAAGTGTACATACAATAATGCCTTGGCAGACAAGAGTTATGCTCATCGTACCTTGAATAACAGGAACCGTATCACTTGTGAGTGCCGGGAGAAACATTATTAAAATGAAAAAGAGAGACTGTGTTGCTGCCACATTGCAATTGTTGGTTTCAATGTTAAACTTGTTAGTCAAAATGCAGTTGGGTGGAATCAATAAAAGCCACAGCCAGGACATTGCACAAGTTTGCAGACTAAGGCCATGTCCACACTACAAACTTACATCAGTTAATTATACTGATGTAAGTTTGTAGTGTGGACATGGCCTTTGGTCATTGCTCAGGGGGTGTGAAAAATCCACACCCGTGAGTGATTCAAATATACCCAGTGTTCAGTACACAAAATACTATAGTGCCATAACATCAGAGAATGTACAGCATTATGTTGATGGGACATCCCTTTGGCATAGCTACCACCTCTCGCGACGTTGGATTAACTATGCCAATGGGAGAAGCTCTCCTGTTGGCATAGTAACATCTTCACTGAAGAGCTGTGCCACTGAAGTGTTTTAAGTGTAGTTGCAGGAAAGTTTGGTTTAGTGCAGGTTTAATAGGAATCTTTGTAAAAAATTACAATGTAGCTGTAAACAGTGTCAGGATGAGCTCCACCCTGACATCTGGTGGTGAATTGCAGGAGTTGCAGTGAGTTGTGGAAAATAACTTTAGGGGCTGAACTCATTTGCATAGATACACCCACCACGCCTAGCCTGAGCTTACAGCAGACCAAATGGTCACTTCGGCTGCTGTGGGATCCCCAGTTTCTCTGTTATTGGGGCAGGAATGATAAAATGTTGTTAACCTGATTATGTGAATGAGGGACTGGGACATGTACTTGGCCTTTGTCATGATGGAGAGAGTCGCCATCATCTAGGTAGCACTCACTGGCCAAGGGTCAGGGGTTCCAAAACCCACTGAATTGAGAGAGGCAATGGACAGGGATTGGGCCCTTTTGGTGAGGGCCTTGTTTGAGGGCCCTACAAGCCTATTGCACCCTGTCTCTCCACTGTGAAATGTCAGAGGTAAATGTTTGATTCCATTAGGAGTCTAGATTCAGCCTGCTAAGCTGAATTCACTTTTGGCTGAGTAGTGCCTCTGCACTAAAGCCCCCCTCACTATAAGCTGAAATCACTTACAAGTGGAGATAACTTAAGAGCTGAAATCACTAAGCACTGTGTTAAGTAGGGGGGGTCCTGAAAATGTACTGCTGAGCAGCTGATGGAGTGACCGCTAGCGGAGTGGCTGGTGATGTGCAGCAGTGGACGGAGCGGAACAGAGCAGTTCGGTTGACCGCTAGCAGAGTGGCTGGTGGTGCAGAGCAGCGGACGGAGTGGAGCAGTTCGGGCGACTGCTAGCGGAGTGGCTGGTGATGAGCAGCAGCAGAGGGAGCGGAGCAGAGCGACTGGTGAAGCCGAGTAGTTCCTGGGCAGCTGATGGAATGGAGCATCTGGCAGAGCAGCTCATGGGACCGCTGGCAGATTGGAGCAGTTTGGGGGACAGCTGACGGAGCGGCTCACGGTGAGGACTGCAGCAGAAACCCACAGAGAGGTAGGACAGTCGGCCTCTGACCATGTAAGGTGCCCCTTAACTGCCCCCCTCCCTCATTTCCATCCAGGCTGGGAGGTAAAACTCTGCAGATGAACTTTTGAACTTTGCAGAGACCTTTGGGCTGTTGGAATTTTGGGACCTTGGGTGACTTTGGGGCTTGTGGGACTCAAGAACCAAAGGTGAAGGACACAGCCTATTTGCTTGTGTGTGTGTGTGTGTGGCGGGGGGGGGGAGAGGGAGGCTTCTGGTTCATGCTGTGTTTTATGAATCCTGTTTGTGGTGTTTCCCCAATATAATGCCACATTATTTCTGTCTGTTATTAAAAGGCTTTTGGTACACTCAGAATCTGTGCTTGTGAGAGGGGAAGTGTTGCCTCTTAGAGGCGCCCAGAAGGGTCGTATATGGTCGGTTTTGTACTGTGTTATTGGAATGGAACCCCTGGATACTGAACCCGGCTCTTGTTGCTGCCAACTCTGATGGGCAGAAGGGTTACATAACATAGAGGGAATGTGTTAACTGGTTTGCTTGTGTTTAGTACTGGTGAAAGGTACCAATTTGGCAACCCTGGAGAATGAAGTGATTTATCCACAGATTACATACAGCACAGGGAGCAGTAGAGCAGCTTCCCCAGCACTGCCAGACCAAAGTGGTTAAATCCCAGCATGGAGGTATCACTTCTAGGGACCTACAGGGTGATTTATTTTTCATAAGTACCCAGTATCTGGCCTCTGTTGAGATAGTCAGATTAGTACTAATTGCGATAGACCTTTTTGTGATATGGACGTTATGTCCATCAACAACTGGAGTGAGGCCACAAGCCCATTTCACATATCTCACCCTACCAAAAACAATGGGAGAGGAAGTTTTTCAAATGTACAAAGTGCAGCTTGGCACCCAGCTCCAGCTGAAAGTCAGTGGAAATTGGGTGCCCAATTCATTTGT
Source organism: Sternotherus odoratus (assembly GCA_032164245.1). Classification (NCBI taxonomy): domain Eukaryota; kingdom Metazoa; phylum Chordata; order Testudines; family Kinosternidae; genus Sternotherus; species Sternotherus odoratus. The sequence continues at coordinate 37,483,363 of JAVMKO010000004.1, forward strand.
CCCTGTGAAAATCTCTCCCCAGAGTGCTAATATATAATATATATGAACATACAATGTTTATTCTCCAGCCAGATTGGACAATTTCTTTTATGTGCATACCATCACACTTTGAATGCATGTTTTATATGTTGTAAATATGTATATTGGTGGCTATCTAGTTGCAACTAATAGCCGCACTATTTGGGATATTCCACTAAAGAGTCTGTCTTTTATCCATGCCAATTTATAGAAAAATAAATCATGAACACTCATACAGATGTATCCTGTATACATGTGAAGACTAATGTAAATATCGTTTGTAGCTCATTTGCATGAGCAAATAGGACCTAGACATTTTAAAACACATGGTTTAGCCATGCTACACTATTTAGCTTTAGGAAGAGAGATTTTGATTTTGTATTGTTTAAATAAACGGTTGAGAATCACCATGCTCAGCTTACCTGAATCCATTATAGACTTGGTCCAAAGAGAGGGGCAGACTGTGATATGCTTACTCACATTAATTCATAGATTTTAAGACCAGACTGGACCATTATGATTATCTAATCTGGACTCCTGCATAACACAGGGTTTATTTATATTAGAAAGCTTCTCTGGTTTAGTCTATATTTAAACTAATTTAGTTAAATTTTGGGATCAGTGTTGTGTACAAGATTTATTATTGATTTGGTTTAAAGAAGAGTATTCAAAATTTAGTTAAATTTAGTTAAATTTTGAATACTATTCCTTTGGCTTACTTAAACATTTTTTAGGTTTAGCTTAAATCAGGTTTAAATGGAACTGTAGTAAATCACTCTTAAAAATACTTGAAATAAGAGAGTCAATAACAGGATTTGCACCAGTTTAACTGAAAGCATCTTAAAAAAAGGATTTGAATTAATTTGGGTCAACTTTGCTATGTAGACATGGACATAGACCATAGAATTTTACCTAGTAATTTCTGCATCAAGTCTATAATTTCTGTCTGAGTTAGAGTGTATCATTTAGGAAGACATCCAGTCTTGATTTAAAGATTTCAAGTGATGGAGACTCCATTATATACTTAGGCAAGTTGTTCCAGGGGTTAATTACCCTGGCTGTTCAAAATGCGTGCTTTATTACTGGTCTGAATTTGTCTGGTTTCAACTTCCAGTCTCCAGACCTGTGCTTTTGTCTCCTAGATCAGTTAACATTTCACAAGTCCATATTTCACAAATAGTTCTGTTGATTTCATTAGGACTACTTATGGTGCAAGGTATTTGACATTAATATAGATACCATAATGTGGACCAATTGTGAGTCAGATCTTTGGGTGTAATTTATATGGTTTCTGAGTAACCAAAATGTATATTTTAGCTGCCAGGTAAACTGGAGTATTTTGTTGGATTTAGGGATAGGTCAAGAATTTAAACAATCTTGCATATTCAGTGCAATGTTCATTATCGTAGCAAGTGAATAAGCACTTTTAATGTGCCATTTGCTTTGTGTGACTTGCTTATCTCCCTTGTTGGTATCATCTTCTAACCTGAGATGATTCCCAATGATAAACCAGTCCTTTGATCATTTATCCTAACTAATTCTCTCACCTAAATGTGGCTTGCTTGGACTCTTACTGGATATTTCCGCAGTGCTTCAACTGTGAAAAAGTAGCTCTGTGAGCTACTAGCATATAAGCAAAGAATGCAGGAGGTACAACAAACAATGTGTTAAAAATGTGATTGGTGAAACTTAGAGTTTCATAATAACTGGATGTTCTGGACCTTAATCGTAGTTTTCTGTAAGATTTCAATTTGTCCGCTTTCAAGAGAGCTTCAGAGAGACCCATGTGGGACAGACCCTCAGTCTTAGAAATGAAAAGTGGGCAAATGCAGTGATATTAGGGCAAGTTTTCCAGCTCCAATTATAAATGACAACAAATTAATTATAACTAATCAGGTAGCTTGTTAAAGATCCATCAAAATCTTTTTTATTATTTGTGTATATAAAACAAAATACTTTGTAGCCTACAAATTATATACATGGTTAACCATGCAACTCCGTGTTTGTTTCCTGTAGTGTACATGTTCCTCGTGTTTTCTACACTTGTTGCAGCTTGTCCTCATTTAAACTCTTTGGAGCAGGGACTGTCATATATGAATTTTTACACGGCCCAGTAAAGTGGGTCCTTTATTATGACTGGGGCCTCTGGCATTATCAGAATATAACTAGTAAATAATAATAGTGTATTTATTTCAACGTTTGGACCTTTCCTGCATTAGGATATCTTGAAGATTTTCCTAGACCATTCATATCCTGTTCATTTAACATCCCACTAGGACTGCAGAATCAGACAATTTATTGTGAGAATGATTCAGCAGGATTTTTAGGGCTAATACAATCAAGCCAAGATACTTTTATGCTATATTTGTTATAGTGTTCTCAACAGTCTGTCTTTTGATTGGATATCTATTTCACCTCTGACCAACAATTTAGTGAGGCTAAAGACAAGAGTGAAAGCAAGCAGAACGATCTGCCAATTATACTGCAGGACATTAAAATGGGCTGAAATGAAGAAATTCAGACTTCTTTTGAATTAACTGTATTTTTTAGAAAGTTCTTGAAACACTAATCTTCTGAGTTTCATTCCTGTGACAGACTGTAACAAGACAAAAAATGAAACAATGAGGAAAACAAAGAAAAAACATACTGAAACCATTTTTAGCAACCAAGACTGAAATAAGAATGGACAACAGTATGAAACCTTTTTACAAGTGTGTTCTCATTATAGTCTCAAGACTATAATGTCGTGATTCTCTTTGGATAATGACCTCCTGCTGTTGTGTGCCCTCTAATGAAACCCATTTATGGGTGTTTTTCAGAGTTGCATGGCATGCATTCAAATTTTCTATATTGCCATTAAATCTCTGTTAACCACAAAAAAGTCCTGAAACTTACTACTGCAGCTTAATACTCAAATTGTTTTTGCACAAATAGCTGGTTTCAGTATCTAAGGCTGACTCTGGTTCTGTTGGTTCTGGTGGGTCTGAGCTCATTTGTAGTGTCAGGGAATAAATGATGGACACCAGGGTTGAAATGCTAGACCCCCTCAAATTAATGCAACATTTCACCCTAGACTGGTATGTTTATTAAGTAAGAGCATTGGTATATCACCAGCACAAGGTTTACAGTGTCCAATTGAAGGAATGCTTTTATCTAGAGCTGATTCTTTTACCATGGCAGCTTTTTTGCCAAAATACTACTTTATGCATGATATCATCGGACCGTATCTTTAAGTCCCTGCTCATTTTACAAGAAACTTCTAATGCTTTGCTACTCAATGAGCTACATTCTTGTTTACACTTTTGCACCATTTGAGCAGCACAAAAGGGGCTAGAAAGCAGCAGGATCTAGACAGCTGAAAATTCCACCATTGTAGGAAGGTCCTCAGCTGGAGTATTACCAGTATGGCTATCACCTTTGTAGAACTACACCCTTCCCTCCCATTTGACCCAAATTGGGAAGCGGGGGGTGTTGGTGAATAGAGGCGTGGTAAAAGTGAGTTGCACTCTGGCTAGGCTCACCTAATGTAAGGTCCTTCAGGGATCATAGTCAGCTGGAAAAATGTAGAGCTGCCCTGAGGCTGCTGTAACTTGCACCAAGGTTGCGAGTGGAACAGACCTGCCCTGAGAACTAATGAATCATAATCAGCATTATGGTAATTCCTCAGCACTACTACAGGGAGTGGAATCTCAGAGCACCAGACAATCTGGTCCAGCATTTCTCCACATTACCTTTGGGCTGTCTCATTTACATGTTCAATAGGGATTTTCTATTTTGATTTGTTCCTTATAATAGTAGGCACCATTAATGGCTGGTATAGATATGGAAAGCACACGCAACCCTTTTAACTTCCAAAATTATTTAATAATCTTTTTCTTTTTCTTTGGGACTGACTTGCCTAGGCCTAGTTCTTTTCCCCCAAAAGAGTGTTTTGTTTCTGTTTTTTAATTTGATTATTTCATTTGCTGCATGGAATCAACTCAACAGAGAACCAGAAGACATATGATGTGACTTCTATTATGTTACAATTCCCAGCATGAAATTTGAAATACAGTCCAAAGGTGTCCTAAAAGTTCACAGATGTCTAGCTAGTGAAAAAAGTTTGGACCAAATTTCTCTTTTGGTGTGAACGGGTGAAACTCCATTTAAGTCAATAGAGCTGCACTGACTTATACCACCGGATAATCTGGACTCTGTCCAGTTCTGACTAATATTTCATTAACATGAAATATATTTGAATAAATGCATGTTCCTGCATACAACTTGAACTTGAGAAAAGGCAAATGTCATTTTCAGTACCAAGACAAACATTTTGTATAGCTTTACTGTCAATACATAAATATAGTTACCTAAAAATATAAACAAGTAAATGAACCGCAAATGGGTAAGTCCCTTTGCACTCATAGGATCAATCTTCTGCCACTACTGTAACTTTTAAATGATTAGATTTCCTAGCATATCACGAAAGATACACAGGAACCACTTCAGAGATCATACATAATGCATCTTTGTAAGCCCAATATGTTAAAATGACGGTAACTCAAACTGATCAAGGAGTAAGGGTAAATCTTACTATGGGTGTGTTTTCAATACTATCAAAATATAATGAAACACGCCTAATCAGTGTGCTGAAATGGGCCTTGAATTATTCTCTCACACATGCTGTATGGTCACCAGTTGCTTCTCTAGGTAATTTACAAGGCTTGCTGCTGTATGATAAAGCACAGGTGCTGAGGCTGTCATCCAGAGCAATGATTTATTAGCTTTTGTGATACTATAGACCTAATGTAGCAGGCACTAAATCAAGAGAATGTATACTGAAATAATATGTTTTCCAATGATGACCCGTGGCGACTCTTTAGCTGTTCTTGCCCTTTTACCACTACTGTTGGTTTTGCCATCTCTTCTCATTATTTTAAAACCCATGGGATTCACTTTCTGTCTTAATTTCTCAGCAGCCGAGATTGCTTCAGTGCTAGTTTTATTGCTATGGATTTCTAGTTGATATGTCATACTACCAAGGAGCATAGTCTAACAAAGAGAAGGAGAGAGACCTCCAGGGCAAATGAGATCACAGAGAAATTCAGACAGCTGCAGCAAATCTCTCTTATTGTGCCAGACTCTGGTAGTCTGCACCATCCTTTTAAATAACACTGGCATCTGGTAAAAATACGTTTCTGTGTTAGTCTGGAACATATTCTCTACAGCATTTTTCTTTGAGGAAATTCATTCAAAGGTCTCATCTTCCAGTTTTCATGACAGTGACTATCAATCAAAGTCACTGCCTGTTGATTATCTTAATACCGTTTGAAAAGATTAGAGAAATCTTTAATTACTATTAAATGCCTGCCAACCATGGACGCAGGGGGAAAAACCAGTCAGTCAATCAAGGTGCAGCTCTAGTGTAGATTCTGAATTATAATGAGAACACACTTCAGAAAAGTAAATGAAATGTAACAAAATGTGTAAATTGGTAAATCAGAAGACATTCAAAGGGGGATAAAGACAGGTAGACATTTTAAAAGCAGGTAAAAAGAGGTGGCCATTTGATCAGGAACCAGGGAATTCTCATTTGTGACCATGTCCTCTCCCATTTGTGATCTACTGTCTCTGTGATAACTACAGCAATGCTTATTGGGAAGAGTAACATTAGGAGAATATTTATGTATATTTATAGTGTGATATGTGTTTTCTTCTTTGTGAAGAAAAAAATTAACACCACTCCCTACTTTTGCTCTTCATTTCAATTCCTCCCATCTGTTGTTTCCCTCAGGTAGAAATAAAGAGAACAGGCATCTGGCACGGTATTGTCGGTTGGGGTCCCTCAGCTCTGGAGCTCATTCTCCTTCTTGGTCTGACAGATCCCAAATCTCTTGAACTTTAGGACATGTGTTAGACTCTGTTTTCTGATATTCCTATTGAAGTGGCAAAATGAGGAATATTGGATGGACAAATGGAGAGGGCGGTAGGGTACATTATTTTTTTGGCTTGGGTGAGTTACTTTAAGGCAAAGTCGATTTTCATGTGCAGTTATTTGTACCTCTGGATTTTTTAAAAAAATCTTTGTATTTGTAAATGCAGTTAAAACAACTTGAAGAGATGCTTAAAACAAAGGTATGCAAAATGAATACCAGATAAGAATATGAAGCAAAAGGCAAACTGATGTAAATAAAAATGAAAATAAAAAATGTTTCATTATTTCTAGATTCATACTGTGGCTGATATGATATGAATAGATACTAGCTATATGTATGAGGAGGTATAAATGGTTGCTATTGTATACTAAATGGAATAAAGGCATTTTTTTTATCAGAAACATACAACATCAAACATAATGAGAGTTAAGTGTGAGAGGTATTTGAGACTTTACTCCTCTTCAGGTTGGAGTGAAACCAGATTCATAGCTGTAGATAGAACTCCATAAACATAATTCATTGAAATGAGAGGGTGATAAAAGGCCTTTTGCTTGCCTTTTCCAGGAATAAATTACACCCAAAGCTACAGAAACATTCTTTTCTAGGTTCAGATTAAGTGGGTTTGTATAATAAACATTTCTGTAACATTCAGCTACTTAAGCCCAGACAGCTCAATTAGGGCTGTGCGATAAAATACAACTTCTGTGCACTTTGTGAGCACTTAATGTGACTGAAAGCCTGTTAGCAAGAAATCTTTCTGAAAATAGGTCCTGTCAAGTGTTTAAGGAAATTGAATTGGCATTGTATTTAAATCACAGAGCTGAAAACCAGGAGATTTCTGGATGCTGAGTAATTTAATTATATTGTCATATTTGAGTTTCTTTGCTGTCTGAGTCTCCTTTATTCATTACATTTAATACATTATAAAGCTATGAAAAAAAGAAGGGGAAGTTACTCACGCAAGCTTACAAAAGCCAGGAAATGTAAAGTTAATGCTGACAATGCCATTCTCATTTTATGGAGTTATCTACAAAAAGCTGTTCCATCATGGAAACTAAGGTTAGAGTGTCAACTGTGTGACTTTGAACTTCACATTTGTTCATTTGCAAAACAACTTTTTAGAAATTCCTAGAGTTTTCTAAAAAAAAAAAAAAGTCTTGTGAACAACACAGAAAGCGATTGTACAGCCTACGTCACAATCATGTAGTCTCTTATCTATAGTAGAAATTAAGCAAATGCATAGTTGGTCATAGTACAAACATTTGTTCTTGTTACTACAGCTTGGAATGATTCCATCATCTTCAACAACTGCTATGAATTTGATCTGAGAAATAATAACAAGACACAACCTCAGCACAACAATATAGACCAAGATAAACTCAATCAAGCAAAGCTCAGTCAGGCACAGGAGCAATAGGCTGCTCTGAAATAGTGTTACAGACTTTTCAAAATTATCTGTGTGCCAGAGGACCCCAGCATGTGGCCAACCCTATGCTCCAGGAACAATTTGGGAGCAGAGTGTTCTTGTAGTGGGGCCATGCAACTGAAAACTAGAAAACTTTGGCTCTTGTACCAGTTCTGTCACTTGGCTGGTTTATATGATCTTGGACAAGTCACTGTGCCTCCATTTCCCTCTGGTAAAATTTAGGATGTGGTGAGGCTAAGTCAATTCATATTTAAGAATGTTCTAATGGTCCCTTCTGGCCTTAAACTCAATGAAGCTATGAAGGGCTTAAAGTCACATCTGGGGATTCAGCCCATTATTTAGAAAATGAGTACTTGAAAACAAATACCTGTCCAGCCTCATAAGAAGAAAGCACTATATCACATTACCAATCCCAGAAGACAACCTCTGTCTAATTTAATTATTTTTCCTGATGGAAACACTAGTACCATAATTATGTACCTGTTGAGTGAAGGACCAGAGGGACACTACTTTTAGGTGTATTAATTATATTTAGATATGTTATGTATACATTGTATTCTGAAGAGTGGATAGAACTGGCTTGGAATTTTTTTGGTGAGCATAAGTTAAATGACATTTTGGGGGTACCTTATAAACATAAGTAAAGATTCATTCACAAAATGATTGCTTAGTTAAGGAGATAAAATAATATCTCAGTTTTCTTTCACCAATTCAAGTGGCTGCAAATGTTTCTGGGGCAGCCATAATTACCAATAAAAGTTTTATTTTTATTATGGATCAGAAAGCAATCTGCAGACAGCCAATATTAATTTTATAATTGCCATTATAGCATAAATATGTTAGGAACTGTATTTAGTGTGAGATGGATACTCACACTAAATACAAGGGCTGATCTTTCATGCTGATATAGCTTGAAGATGACAGTTCCATCTTGTCACACTAACAAAGTGAGAAATTTCTGTTCCCTTTAGGACAGAGAGCAGCTATGAAAATCAATGTTTGGGATACCATTTTTGCACAATAACAGTTTCAAATGTGTTTGTAACTTTTACATTTTCTGATTCACAAATCACCATACAGAGTATTTTGGCAAATATTAATTATGTTAAAGGCCTATCATATGATTATGAATGCTCTTTAATTTCTGTTTTATTCACGGTAGGAAAAATCATCAACACTTCTGAGTAAAAATAAATATTGAGATGTTGCAATTTCATTTGAAGAATGAGTCAAATATTTACTGTGATATAGTAAACTGTTTTTCATTACTTGCTGGAACACCTTTTGTAGTGAATGATTTAATTATACACCGAGGAAGTTGCTTTTGTGTTAAGTTAAGAAATTTAAATATTGTATTGTTGAAAATAACAGCTTAAGGGTAATAGAAATGGATTCTATACCCTTTTGAGGATGCAGGCACACCACTATTTGTTTTTCTTGGTGGGTTTATTTTTGTGGTAAACATCAAGGGGAATTATTACCCTATAACTGTGATATAACAATTAGCTATATTTGAACTTGCTCAGTGATTACAGAGATTTATAGGGCTATTCCATATTCTTAAGAAAAATCTCAAATGGGCTATTAAAATTTTTACATCTATGTCCTGTATGTGCAGTTCATAAAGAGAAAGGAAGGAGCTATTCTACTAGGTTGTTTCGAAATCCAGAAGTAGGGAGCATAAAGGAGTTGTGAATGAGAGTGCAATAAGGATACTATTAGAGAGACACCAACAAGGGGGATATGTGTGTCACAAATATCTATGGGTGTGGGCATAAATTGGCTGCTTCATGCAGACTGTGGCATGCAAGAGATGTGGATCCCTGTGTGGGATCATGGTACCCTATCCCTTCATGCATTGCAGTGGGACTGCAGGAGTTCTGTTGCCCCCACAGAATAATACCTATAGCATGGATAATTATTATTTATTTTACATTTATTCTGTAGTAACTCCTAATGACCACAACCAGGTAGGCCTCCATTGTACCAGATTCTATACAACCACATAGTAAATGATAATCAGGTCTCTAAAGAAACCCTAAAAATCCATGGGAATTCACTAGCGCCTGCCCCCTCCCCCCCCCCCGCTAGGATAATGGAGAAGCAAGAGGCCCTCACTAGAAGATGATGGTGAGTATCTTCAAGGTGAAGTTTCACTTTTGGACAGCCCTAATAAAGATTCTTTGCCTCATAGGCATCTGCATGAATCCTTATTGGTGCTAGGGTATCTATGGACTTAGCATTGTAACATATCCAGAGCCTGATTCACCATTACCTTGCACTTTGTATTCACTTTCACCTGGGTGGCAGGTCAGACTTAAAATTTATCTCTTGGTAGTTAATAAACTTGTTTTCTTGTTTTATCTAATCCAGTATGTTTAATTTAAAGTGGGTAACTCCATTTAGTTTAAGTTGTGAATATATTATTCCCTTAAATGAATTGTGGATTCAACATGTTTGGACTGTCCAGGAGAGGTCTGGGCAGCACAAGACATACATTTCTGGGAGAAAGTCTGGGATTGGGAGCATGTTGAGGTCACCCTGCCATGGCTGGTGGAAGCCAGGGTGCAAATGACAGGCTGCAGTTACACAAATACGTCTTGGAGAGACGGGCATGCTGGCAAGTTGTTTGTGAGTGGTCCAGGATGGGAGCTAGGCATTGCAACACACTCCAGGTTGTAGGGTCCTCACAGTTTTAGATTAAATTCCCCATGTCACAGTAAAATATTCCTATTCAGATTAGATAGTGTATAGTACTCATTTTGTATAGCTGCAAATGGTTACAGAAGGTGCAAAGTGGAACATCAGGTCCATGATACTTCCTGTGTACTAATGAGGAGCCCTTATGGCACCTTAGAGACTAATAAAATCTGTGTACTAATGGTACATCTAGCACATTAACAGGTAATCACAACATGCTGTGACCAACAAGGTATTGGTCACTGTCATAAGTGTGAAGTGCCTTAGAATTACTGTTTTACCTGTAAGGAGTTAACCTGAACAGGAGAGGCGGTGACGTCAAAGCTAGAATTCCTTGAGACAAAGGAGTTTAGGGTTTTTTTTTCACTTCTTCTTCCCGGGCTACCAGGCTCTCTCCATCTTCCTCCAGCTTTGGAGAATTGAATCACCTTCCTACTCATCTCTTTGTATAAGTTCCTAAGTTAGACTAACAGTAAGTAAAGTTGTTGATTGTATAAGCTTGTAATTGATCTGTGGTGTCCTTAGTCTCTTCAGGGGGAGAAATCCTAGGGAGGGGTTAAGGAGCAGTAAGACTTGAATTGAGTATCTGTAAAGTGTGTTTAAGTTGTATGCTTTTTCTCTTTTCTTTATTAAACTTTTTTTTTGGTTATAAGAAGGGTCTGTGTGCTTGAATCTCTCCTAGGTAGCCAGGAGGAGGGGGGTGGAGCAGAGTCTGTGTTCTTTATCTCTCCCAGGTGGCAAGGAGGGAGGGGCTGTTACTCTCGGCGGTTTTAATGTGCCCCACTCCATGGTTTTGGAATAATCACATTAATGGTGACAGCGGGTCACAAGCCCCAACTGGAGAAGTTTGGGTATGGGGAAAAAAATTAACCTAAGCTGGTAGATAAGCTTGGAGTTTGATTGTCTTGCATGAAAGACCCCCACATTTTTACCCTAGAGTTTAGTGTGGGGGAAGGGTAATCTCTTACAGTCACACTATAAGCATCTTTCAGGCAGTTGATTCCAAAGACTTTCAGAGCAAGGGGAATATTATGTATCTCATTTATCTGTTTTACACCCGTATAATTCCACTGATGTCAAAGGCATTGCTCTAGTTTATCAGATAAGAACCAGGGTGCAATGTTTGCTATCAGGCTGCTATAGGAGAGAAATTACAAGCATGAAGTTTCATGAGAGGAACCGCCCCACCCCCCACAAATGGAACTAGAGGGCAAAAAAGTGTTAAAGAACAAGCATGAAATACACAGATTCTCATGAACCAGTGGTAAATCCACCCACACCTCCTGGCATGCCAAGGGATACACTTGTTTAAAAGAATGGCTGAGTCCATTGTTAGTGGAGTGACAGGATAATTCTATACAGTATAAATGCAGGGGGTCAAGCAAGTGCCCTTTGTCAATGTTATTGTCATATGCCTTAAGGTCCTAAAAAGTGTTCAACAATGGAGCATATGTTGAAATAAAGGTTAACACACAATCAACAAAAAGTATGACTGAGCAACACTATTCCCTGCTGAATCTGTAGCTTTCCAGGTTGAAAGCTGATCAGGAATTAATGCTGCTTAGAAAGCATTAGCTCTCTGACTTGATCATTGTCACAGGAGGACTTAGCCACTAGTCATGAGGTAGAGAAGACCAGCACAGTAAGATCATCCTTCCATGCAGACCCCTCTTGCTCTTGCAGTGCTGGTGCTCCTACACATAGATTAAATCAATATTAAAGAGTTCCTAAAGGATGTTCATTTTCTGTGCCTTCTTGTGCTTGTGTATTACAGATTTTTCAAATGTTATTTTCCAAAAGATTATGGCTATAATTTAGGTACTCTTTCTGTTGTGAATAAATAAGTGATTGAGAGAATGTTGGATATAAATATACAAAAGAAGATTAACAAAATGTGTTTTTACAAAACAATAATCTTGGGGATTTGATATACAAAATCAGTGTTGTCACTGTACTGCATGGAAACTAGTAAACAAAACCTTCCAGAAATGAGACAAAGGAAATCTGTATCTGCTGTGTCATAGCAGCAGATTCAGTAAACGATGCTTAGGACCTACAGGTAATCTCAGGTTTGAATATAATTTATACAGGTTTTTTGTTTAAAGGCACAGAGACAGAATTAGTTCTACCATCAGGAGCATGTAAATAGATTGCATTCAAAATGTACATGAAACTAAAACAGTCTGTTCTTAAAAGTGAACTGAGTTCAATAGTGTAGAAAAACTAGATTTCAGAAACAGATCTTTTAATTACTACAATATTTCTAAATGTGAATAAAAATGTATAATAAAAAATAAACACTTAGGTACTATTGTTAAATCAATATTAAAGAGTTCATGAATCCTGAATCATTAGGTGCCTGGGCCTTTAAGGCAGTGAGTATTTTGAGGTACTGAGATTAGTGAGAGATGAGGAACCTCAGCACCTGACAGGATATGCTAAACAGGATCAGGAAGTAAGTGTGTGTATGTGTAAATAAATATATATAGGGCCAGTCACCTGATTAGTATCAATGATTTTAATGAGACTACTTGAGTGAGTAAGTGGATCAAGGTTTGACCCATAGGTTTCAAACAAACACATTTTAAAGTATTCTTTCTGTATATATTTCTTTAATTTCTTATTGAAATCTGAATTTAAATTATATTGCCCCAGAATCAGTTGCTGACACCATCATAACTTCTAAAGACATTCCAGAAATGGAATTCCCTGCTTTGCGTTAAGGATTAGAGATGCCATCGGCTGTTGAAGGGAAAATCTGAACTTTAAATTTGGCAGGTAAAACATTTGCTGTTCATTTTAGGCTATTGCTAAAAAAAATCATCTCCATTTTGGGTGAATAGAAAAAAATACATTCATTAATTCTTTGCCACAGAAACTGTCAGTGCTTTTAAATTCGAGCATTGGGAACTAGCTTTACCTCTATTTAGCTGTAGTATTATAGATAAATCCGACTCACATGGAGATCTATAAGAAATGTTTTGAATTAAAAATATTAATAGAGAAATGAGGTAATCTCATGCTTGTTGCTGATGACCGTGATTCAAAAGGTCTGGATTCTGTTCCTACTTTCTCACTAATTTGCTGTGTCCCCTCAGGGAAATCACTAACAGACAAATTTTCAAAAATGTCAGTGTAGTGGGGTGGCTGCCCCATTCCATGAGAAAAAGGGCTGGAACAGACCAGAGAGGCTGCACAGACTGGCAGCCGCCCAACAATGTCCTGTGAAGAGCCAATCAGGCCAAAGAAAGAGGCAGCCAATCAGGGACAGGCTGGGACCTATGTAAAGGCTGCCTAGCAAAGGAGAGGACAGTCCCCCCTGACTAGCAAGGGAGCAGCAGTGGTGCTGGCTCCTGGTAGAAGGAGTGGCACTCTGGATAGCGCTGTGCTGGGAAGGTAGCAGGGCAATGGTAGCTCTGGCTGACCCTGCCAGACTGCAAGCCTTGAAACAAGGGCTAAGTGGGTGCTAGGGCTATGGGGAAGTGGCCCAGGGAAGGCAGCAAGCGATGAGGAGTGGAGGAAGGCAGCAAGTGTCTGCGATTCAAGGGTCACTGGGCTGGGGCCCAGAATAGTGGGCAGACCTTGGTCCCCACCCCTTGCACCGCCCCTTGCCATGAGGGAGCGTGGCCCATGGACTGCACCTTGTCCCTGAGGTAAAGGACTAGACTTTGTGGTGCCAGGTGGCCAGGAAAGCAGGTGTGGACTAGGACTGCTGATATGCCCCTGAAAGGGGGGAGAATGGAGTAGTGGGCACTGCGGGAAGGTGGTGCCTGAAGTGGACACCATGGTCCAGAGAGCAACGTGTCCCAGTGGTGAAGACAACACAGCAGAGCAGATGACAGGTGAGACACCAGCCAGCAGGAGATGCTCTGAGGCTTGAATGAGCTAATTCCTAGGCTGACCAGCAGGAAGCACTGCGGGGGTGAGTCAGCACTCTCTTACAGGCAACAACAACAAAAATCTCTGGCCAGTTCTGAAAATATTGACTTTAATTTCTATGCCTCAGTGTTTCCAAATGTGAAGTGAGGACATAATTATTTTACTTTCATCTCTCTCTCATTTTTATTAGGCACTTGGAGAGTCTCAGATGAAAAGTACTATATGAGCCTGATCCAAAGCCCATTGAAGTCAATGTAAAGACTTTCAGTAGAGTCAACAAAGTCCTGTGGCACCTTAAAGACTAACTATAAAGTTTTGAAGCATAAGCTTTCGTGGGCTTCAAAACTTTATAGTTAGTCTTTAAGGTGCCACAGGACTTTGTTACCTCTGCTATTCCAGACTAACACGGCTACCTCTCTGATTCTGTAGAGTCAGTGAGTTTTGGATTAGTTTATGGGTGAAAAATATTGTTAGGTGACAATGGAGACTTTTGTTTGTTCCCCCCGTGTGTTATTAGAAGGGGCAAAATATTTTCCCGGATGTATTTTTGCCACAAGAGAGAAGAGTTTAGAATGAGAGCTTAAAATAGGTTAGTGATTCATGGGTCAGTTTAAGAATATATTTTCATAACTATTCTTGAATGGATTTCCTAAGGCTTTTAATTTTTAGTTCAGATATGTATCCAAATATTTAAATAGATTTTCCAATGAGATTTCCTTTTTCTGGAGAAAAGCTGGTCGTCATTTCTTCTTTCTCCTGGCAATATGTTATTTCCTTTTCCTGTGGTATATGAAACAAGATCTGAATATAGCTCAGTTTGAGGTGAAGATTTGTATGCAACTCTTACCCTTCCTCAACTGGCTCATACCATTCCCTTTAATTAGCAGTGTAGTTTTTGGCAATATGGAATTTTTAGTTCATTTGTCTACTTTTTAAAAAGCACTACACCATTGCTTTCTGACCTTCAAATGAGTTTATAGTATTGAAAATAAAACCTCCAAGTCTGCATATGATACTAAGTTTGGAGGCAGAGAAAATAATGCAGAACAATGCAATCAGATTCAGAAGGATTTCTATCATTTTAGGAGACTAGGCCAGCAGATGGAAAATGTAGAGAAATGTAAGATAATTAAAGTAGAAGTAAGGAACCAATCTAGGAAATATAAGCTAAATGGAACAATCATCCAGTACAATGATCAGGAAAAAGGTTGAGAGAGAGTTTCAAATATTTTGCACAACAATCATTCCCATTACAAATTGGATACTAGGTTGTATTAAGAGGGCTAAAATATAAAACAAAGAGGGATAAAACTATAGTGGATGCCTAATAGCAGCCACTATAAAAATTGCAAAACACTTTCATTATAATCCTATTTATACAAGCACATACTTTTATGAAATGCCGACCTTTTGAGGAGGGGGATTGAACTTGTCCATGTTTATTTTAACTACAGATTAAATTAATTTTGTTGTAAAAATTGAGTAAAATCTTTTCAGCTGTTTAAATAACGGGAGCATTCCCACTTAATTTTTTGAATGAGGGCTTCAGCAAAATGGTTGAAGTTTGAAATCTGGCCTGGAGTCAAGGCCTACTAAAGTCAAAGGGAATCTTTCCACTGACTTCTAGTGAACTTTGAAGCGGGCTAATAGTCGTCCCTGAAGTCTCATACCTTTACTTGGCTTTGGGATTGAAAAGAAAGTTCTAAGCAATTTAAAAATCACTTTTGGGCATGGTCGGGGGCAGCTGTGAGAGCTTTTTAGCAGAGTGTAAAATCCCATTTGTGAAATCAATGCAGGTTCTTTCTGACTGGCATAAGGACTGTTGCTCTGAGGCTGCTGCTGGGACAATCAGCATGAGGGAGATTGCAAATATCTCACTGAAATACACACAGGAAAAACTTCTAAAATACCTGCCTTCACATCAGGGATAGGAGAAAATCATGATCCTGCAGTTTAAGAGCCTCCCATGAATAGATACAGGATCCTATAACTGGGTGAAAATTCTAAATTTTATTTTAAGTGCCTACCTGAGAGATCACCTCTGCCCCTAGGACAGACTGCCACAGATGTGCTCAATTCAGGCTCTAGAGCTCATTAGAAACAAGAAGGAGCTGCTGGAGGACTGTCCTCTAGAACTAGCTCCATCTTTGGACTGCAATAGTCCAAATCTGATGTACCAGCCATATTGCAAAAAACATGTATTTGAGTGGATTTTGGTGGATGGTTAAGGGTGGCTAATGGATGGGAGGGTGGGTGGGTGATGGAAAGGTGCTTTGATTACTGGCCGAGTTAATTTGTTGCTATTTGGTTAATGCTGCTGGTGGGCTGAGTTTGTTATTCATATGTGATTTTTTTTATATGCCCTTGAATGGTGGTTATATTGTTGTAAGATTGCTTAATTGTCAGAGTACCCTTTATGATCGTTACAAAAACTCTATGCTTACATCCAAGGAAGAAAAAAACCCTAAACTTTCCATTTTTTTTCACTGGGAAAGTACTGTGCAGGGCCACCATCTTCCCTGAGGTCAACTTGGTTGGGGAGCAGTAAAAAGTATTGGATATTTTGAAATGGCATCTTAAAGGCAATCGATAGCCTCAATCTCTCTGATAACAATAAAAGATTATGGCCATTTTGAATGAAGGCAGTTTTGTGAGATTCTCTGTAGAAAAACTTCTTTTTTCTTTCCCTGATGAAAGAAAAACGTTCAGTTATGAAGAATAATGGGGGGTGGGGATGGGAAGGTTCTATATAGTGATTTGGAAGGTGGATTAACCATCCATGTATAAGATTTCGGTGCATTTTAAAGTTATAGATAGCCAATTCATATACCAAATTCATAGCCATGAAAAATGCATGACGGACTGTGAAATCTGGTCTCCCCCCATGAGATCTATTTTGTGTGTGTGTGCTTTTACTCTATACTCTACAGATTTCATGGGGGAGACCAGTGTATGTCAAATTGGGGGTCTTGACTCAAAAGAGAGTTGCAGGGGAGTCACAAAGTTATTTTAGGGGCAGGGGTCATGGTATTGCCATCCTTTATTTTGCACTGCCTTCAGAGCTGGATGACTGGAGAATGGCAGTTGTTGGCCAGGCACCCAGGTCTGATTTACTATAATAATGGTGGCAAGGCAATACCATACCATGTCATCCTTACTTCTGCACTGCTGCCTTCAGAGTTGGGTGGCCAAATAGTGGTGATTACAGACTGAGGGCTCATCTCTTCAGGCAGCGGTGCAGAAGTAGGGGTGACAATACCGTACCATGCCATCCTTATCCTCTGCTGCTGCTGGCGGTGGCTCTGCCTTTGGAGTTGGGATCCTGGCCAGCAGCTGGTGCTCTTCAGCTGCCCAGCTCTGAAGGCAGCGCTGCTGCCAGGAGCATTGCAGAAGTATTATTACCACAACCAACCCTCCACCCCACAGCTCCTTTTTGGTTCAGGACCCCTACAGTTACAACACTGTGAAATTTCAGATTTACATAGCTGAAATTGTGAAACTTGTGATTTTTAAAAACACCAGGACCATGAAATTGACCAAACTGGACCGTGAATTTGGGAGGGCCCTAATTATAGGGAACATCTGAAGAATCTGTGTGAATTGGTTACTGAGATCATTCAGGATAATGTCTGGCACAGGGCTCTAGATTACTTAAATGACACACAACATTCAAAAACCGGTAGGAGAACACTTCAGCCTCCCTGGCCATTCCATTAAAGATTTGAAGGTGTCAATTTTAAAACAGAAAAACTTCCAAAACAGACTCCAATGAGGAACTGGAATTAATTTTCAAATTGGACACTATAAACCAAGGGCTAAACAGGGATTCTGGATGGCTCTCTCATTATACTAATTGATTGCATTTCCCTAGTTAATTTACCTTCAATAGTTCTTATCTCCTGTCAGACAGACATTCCACTTCTAAAGATTTTTTTTCTCCTACTGATAATGGCCCATCCAAATTAAACAGCCTCTTAGAATTGGTATGCTAATGTACAACTTTTTTTTGTTTTTTGCTTTCTGTGTATATAAATACATCTTACTTCTGTTCCATTCTGTGCATCCGATGAAGTGGGCTATAGCCCATGAAAGCTTATGCTGAAATAAACTGGTTAATCTCTAAGGTGCCACAAGTCTTCATCATTTTATTTACGGTACCGACTAACATGGCTGCTAATCTTAAAGGACACAGTTTGAATTAATTTAACTCCTAAATTAATGGATTTACTAGAAAGTTATCATCAAAAAATTCATTCTATACTGTACTTTTGGGGAGGATATTTTATGCTTTCATAAACAACAAAGTGGTTCAATCCCTGTTGTAATTTCAAAACTCAACTCACCATGAACTATAGAATTGTGATCAGCATCTTCATAATATCATTTGACTTTATTTGTTCTTCTGACAAGTTACAAAACCAAACTTTCAACTAAAACTAGCAGCTAACTCCAACAATAGCACCACCCACCCAACTAACCAGAAGTCCCCATATCCACACACAACACAGCTCCCATCAAACTGCTTCCCAAAACATGTAGAGTAGTATTTTCTGAAGTGCTCACTGATGACTTAACTTTGCTCCTACTAAAGTTAACAGAAGTTTTACCAATGACTTCAGTGAGAATAGTTAGCTGCTCATTATGAGCTTTTGAAAACCTCACTGTGAATAAACAGTTAAACCTTGCAACATGCCCTGCAGGTAATGAGGTCTGTGTTTGTTTATTTTTTCTCTCCAGACCAGGGTGAGAAAGTAGATCAGGAAGTATGAGGATACCTGGCAAATGCTTTACTGTAGCAATAGGCAGCCAGCTCAGATCATGGAGCACAGGTATCACATGCTGCTGTCAAGAAACATTGATTCATCAGAGGGATACCAAATTGTCATAAGTATAAAGTAGCTTAAAATTACTGTTTTACCTGTGAAGGGTTAACCTGAAGTAACCTGAGAGAGGGAGATGACGTAATCAACCTTGGGAACAAAGGGAGTTTTTACTTTCAGTTTCTCCTCTGGTGCTGCTGTTCCCTCGGCTTTGAGACGAACCACACCTATGTCTCTATTCTACTTATCTATAATCTTCTAACAAGGTCAAGTCCAGTAGTAAGTGATTTGTAAGCTTGAACTGTATCACTTGATAATTGATCCATGGTGTTCTTTTACTGTTAAACTTTAGAAGAGGAAGAATTCTCAGGGGAGGGGTCAGTTATGCTATGTGATGTAAGTGAGGTGTTTAGTCTATTGATTTCTGTATAAGGGATTTATGCTTCTGTTTTCTCTAAGTAAAATCTTTCTTTTAAGACTCTGACTGTTTGTTTCCATTGGATTGATCCTGGTTTGGATCGGGCACATCTCACAGAAAGTGAGGGATTTCTTTGTTCTCCTCCCTTCACCTGGGAGAGGTTTGAGATTTGAGAGATGTTAAAGAAGGGGGTTCCAATTTACCCAACTCCATTGTTTTGGGAGTTTAAATTGGTGGTGGCAGCGTATTCCGAGTCCTAACTGGAGAAGTTTGGGTTGTGGGGGAAAAGTTTTAACCTAAGCTGGTAAAATAAGTTTGGGGGGGTTATTTCTTATTTCATGCGGGGTCCCCACATCTTTACATTAGAGTTCAGAGTGGGGAGGCACACCTTGACACAAATAGTGTACCAGAGGTTTTTAAGCTTGACTTGAGCTATACATGGAGCTGCACCTTATAGCAGTAATCCAGTCTTGAGGTGACACAGGCTTTCTTGTGGGTTTGTTTTCTGGTTAAAATTGCATCTTAAAAAGGAAACTTTTTGGTACAGAAATGCAGGTGTAAATTTTGTAGTTGCTGACTTCACCTGAAAAAAGTGTGGCTGGCCCTCAGTACTTCAAAAAATTGGGAGCTTTGTTTATTTCAGATGAGATCCTTGAAAACCCTCCTAGACCAGCATTTTTCTATTACAAGTGACAAGGATCATTAAGAGAGATAGTTGTTAGGGTCTTTGTCCTCCATTCAGTCCATCCATGAAAGACACCGTTTCTGCCAAGAGAGGTACCAGCTAGTAAAGTATGTAAAGGCTCTGCTAAGGTAAGGGAAAATATTTCCTGTGTTTCGAATGGATGCGTTGACCACACAGTTTGGATCTATGGTTAAACTGTTCAAAAGATCAGAGATGATTTAGATTGCAGTTCTGTTTATAGATTTTTTTTTCTTAATAGATTTTCCACCTCTACTCCTTTTTATCTATTTATCACTATGGTCTTTCTTTTTTCCCTTTTAAAGTTGGCAGCCTATCTTCTGTTTTTCACTTGGAGGAGATACTCCCAGGAAAGATTGTATTCTGTCCCTGAGATCAATCACATTTTTAATAGCTAAAAATTCTCTTGTTCTTTTGCCCTTAAATAAAGTCATCAATTTGCTTCATCACTTATTTTACCCAGCACATAGATTACTCTACTTTATCGTTCTTACTTGCATTATTTTTTCTTCTGATTAGTGTTAGCAATGACACAGATTTTATATATTAACATTTTGTGCCTTAATTCCAAATCTAATAATTCCTTCATTAATGCATTACATTTTATTTCTTTCTGCTGCTTCATTCCAGAAGAAATGCTAATTAATATCATTGTCATAAGTGATTGCATTGCATCTTGGGGCCATATCATTAGAAGCCTTCCCAGTAACTAGAACTGGGCAAACCTTTTCAGACAGTTTATTGGCTGATAAATGAAGTCAACCCAAAATTATTTGTGAATTTGACATGAATTTTCCAAATAGTTGTGTTCCAAATTTTTTTGGGCTGGATTCACCAGGAGACTTGAGCACGATTCACAAAAGTTGGGGAAGAGATAGTGGTGTCTCCCATAACATTTAGTGCACTCACCTGGGATATGGGAAACCCAGAGTTGAATCCTTGTTCTTGAATAGGGACTTGAATTTAGGTCTTCCCCTCCCAGATAAGTCCCTAACCACTATGTGTGTTTCTCCCCCCTCTTCCCCCCCCTAAAGCCTGCCAAAACTCCTCTGCAGAAATGCAGCATGGCTTGTGCTGTTTGGGGATGTTTGCATTAATATGGAGAGGGAGGGGAGCTGGGGCACAGCTGCTTTATGTCGTATTCTTCACTCTGAAACAAATTTTCAGCTAGCAAGTGTCATGGAAATTGATGCTGCTCAGAGGCTCATGCAGTATGATTCTGCTCCCAATTGGATAGATTACAGAAAGATGGAATTGAAGGGGGATCAATGTCATCTGTCATTGTTTTTATCAAACTTGCTGTACTCCCAGTGAGATGCAGAGTGGAGGGGATAGATAGAAGCTTTGAGAGGCTTCCCCTGCATGTGGATGCCTTAAAGTCCATGGGGTTGGGTCCAGCTTTCTTTTTGGCTCCATAAATTCTATAAGGATTAAAGGTCATGCCCCTCAGGAGCTTTTTGCTGACACTAACTCTGTCCACCCAACTTAAATGATACTTTCTGGGGAGCATAAATAGTGCTCATCCTATGGCCGAGGTGTTTAGTCCACAAATGAATTGCACAATAAAACAAAGGATGGTAAGCTTTTCAGATCATCTTTGTTGTGTTTGTACATTACTTAGCATAATGCAGCTGGGTTGTCCAGGCACTACTGCACTACGAATAATAATAATGGAAAATGAATATCTGCCAGCTAAAATGAGGCTAATATCTATCCAATCTTTAGATTCCCCTGTCCTAAAAATTCAAGTCACACAAAATCCAGGGCACCCAGAAGGTTGACAGATCTGGATGCTACAGGACCAAGAGTGCATGGGCAGACAAATCTCAAAATTCAATAAAAACTCTCTTGGAAAATAAGGGCCAAGTCCAATTCTTAGGGTCTGACCCTGCTTCCATGGTATTGTTTACACCAGCAGTTCTCAAACTTGGTGAGACCACGACCCCTTTTCCGGATCCATCAGCATGGCGCGACCCCTCCAGTCCCCGCCGCGGGTGGGCGGCCGGCTGCGCCCCGGCCCCCAGTCCCCGCCGCAAGTTGCGGTGGCGGGAGCTTGCGACCCCCCAGGGAGCGCTCGGCGACCCCCTGGGGGGTCGCGACCCCCAGTTTGAGAAACCCTGGTTTACACTGACTTCAATGGGAGCTGGATCAGACTCTCTCTGAAGTCCTATTTACTTCAATAAAAACAGGACAGAGACCCAAATTAGAAACTCCCTTTGAACTGAATGCATCTTATTTAACTTTTCCTCTTCCTCACATCTTTGCATAAAGGGCAGGGTAGTTGCAACCCCTGGGTTGAGAATACAGGGATATATTTAATCTTCAAAACCATGCTATAAATTAAGTGAAAATTCCTGCCCCAATTCTGTAGTTGGGGAAACTGTGGCATGGCAATATTAGGTGCCTGGTGTGTGACCATAGAGGAAATGAATGCCAGAGCTGAGGTAAGAATGTGTGGTATTACAGAATCATCCAGAGATCTAGGAACTGCACAAATTGTTTTGAAGACATGTTCCCTGACTCAAAAAACTTGAGTTGTGACTGGCTTGTAGTCCTGTGATTAGACAGTAGATTAGGCTTCTCTCAACAGTTTACTGGGGGAACAGGAGCTCAGTTTGTGTTCTGGTTAGAGATTATGTAGTTACTTTAATGGTGTCATGACTCACTGAATGGGACAGGCTGGAGCAGCTCACATAGGACTACTGGTGTATGTAGGTGTTCCCTGTGTCAGATGCTCTTCCTGGAAGGTGCTGAGCTTCTGCTGAGATATTCTGAATAACTCATCTACCATTGGTTGCAGTAGAAATTTACAGTGAAAACCTGGTATAATCAGGACCTTGTGGGAAATCTTGTCAGTTTAAAAGCTCAAAGGGGAAGGGGGGAGCTATGGGGAAGGGATGGATGCCCCAAACTCTTCTTTCTTCTTAGCATGGTAGTCCAGGGTATGCATATGCACCACATGTGGGTATTCATGTGCACCATGCACCTGAGTCTGGTGGTTTTAGTAAGCTGTGCCCATTGGTCTGCACTTGCACAGTTCGCCTTGTGCTCCAGACTGATAGTGTAAGGGGCAGCATTGGGCAGTTACTTCTCCAGTTCCTTCTTACCACAGCATGGCCTGAATCAGAATCCTGTAGCCCCCAGCTTCTTCCATTATTGCTTCAATCTGTAAAGACGTATAAACTGTAAATAGTTATAGGTATTTCATTTTTAGATTTCTAGCTTATTGTACTTAATATAGTGGAGTTTCATTAGTTCTCTCCCTGCCTTGAGGAATTTCTCCCCTGAGGACAAGGATTGCATTTCCTGGCCCTGCAGTGAGCAACGAACAGCAAGGCTGCCTTTCCTGCCTTAGTGAGACTCACATCTCCGCTAAGTGCAGTATTCACTGCTCCTTCTATTCCTGATCTAGCGATGGCCAAGAGCTAAGCTTCAGAACAGGTAATAGAAAAACCTATGAGACTCCAAATCAGATCCAGGCAGGGAAGGACCCTAGCCCCTATACATTAGTTTCAATCCATAGGCAGCATGCCTCTGAGAACAAGCTACAAATTCCAAGCCTAAAGAGTCAAAGGCTTCTCATGAGAGGGCCCTCTCACAAGCACAGAAAAGGATCCTCTTCTAAATCTTTCAGAGAGGAAAAGATTTCTCTTTGACTCCTTCCAACTTGAGGGACTCCTTTTGCACAGGTCCTAAGGACTTGTGCC
This sequence comes from Sternotherus odoratus, assembly GCA_032164245.1. Lineage (NCBI taxonomy): Eukaryota > Metazoa > Chordata > Testudines > Kinosternidae > Sternotherus > Sternotherus odoratus. The sequence continues at coordinate 37,506,949 of JAVMKO010000004.1, forward strand.
TCCTGGGTAACACTCCTCCTTTCTCCCCCCCCCCCCAGATAGTGTGGCATGCAGGAGTATGGATCCATCAGTTGTTGATCTTGGTTCTGACACACAAACCAAAACACAGGCATCTCCTGCTGTTACTTTCAACATTCTGGTCAGACTGTGCCGATACCACTATGGCTCCAGAGAGATCTGACCTCCACTGTGTCCAGGGAAATGTCAGATCTGACTGCCTTCACCCCGGGATGTAGGTTGAATCAATGTTATCTGAGATGTATGTCGCCTTTGAGTACATTTTTGGTCACCCGTATTATCTGTCTCCTTTTGTCTCTCAACTTAGAGACATTGTTACACTGGAGGAAGATACTGCATTGAGGATACGGGACTGCTCTCCTCTTCCAGTTGAGAACATAAGAACTCATCCATTGGTAATAACTCCCCAGCAGACATTTTTCCACAAACAATGAAGGGAAGATTCATGATTCCCCACTGCATGAAGATTTTGTGTAGGACAGAACACTGTCTTGGAACCTTTACACCTTGCAGACAATCAAGAAACTCCCCCTGTATTTCTCCAGAGAAGCTCAGGGCTGTGGCTTGAAGGATGATGCCATTCTACTATCCTGAATGGACCCCTTCAGATATGCCTTCCTTCCCATCCCACTTACACCACAAGTCATGGAAAGGATTAATCACAACAAGGTTCAGGTCATCCTCCTCACAACCAACTGGCTGAGATACTTCTGGTTCTTGGGACTCTTGAGGATTTCAATCCATCTTATCAACATCCAATCAATGGGTCAAGCACTGAGAATCTGTAAGTTGATTTTGGGTTGCATCATCCAGGTCACACACTGGGATGTGTGAGAGTCCATTGCACCAGAGCACAAGCAACATCTGCAGCATCTGTGTGAGACTAACATTTACTACATAGCTGCCCTACATATATGTGGGTCTCTGTATATACCATTACAAAATATTATGCACTGGTCCAGACCCCTACAGATAGGGACAGCAATATTATGGATATTCATATCCTCTGCATCCTCCTCCTGATTAACTACTGCTTACTAATCTCCCATAGGTGGAATACACATTGGGACTATGTCTCAAAGACATGGAGGTTACTTATCTGCAACTGGATGCTCTTTGAGATTATTGTCCCTATCTGTATTCCACTGCCCACCCTCTATCCCCTCTGCTGCAGATCATGACTGATTCATGGTAGGGGAAGGAACTGGAGAGGCATTATTCACTCTGTTTGGAGCATGAGGAGAACTGCGTATGTGCTGACAAACAGACACTGTACTATAAATCTGCAAACTCAGGTTCAGGGGGAGCCTAAGTACCCACATATGGAATGCACATAAGGAACCACCTATCTTGAAGAACCTCCAGTTACAGATAAGTAACCTCAATTTCCCGCACTTACTTATGACAAGATAAAAGGCACTTGTACGGAGCAAACATGAAATTGTTTGGTCAGGTCAATTCAGGGTCTGTATTCCTTAAGCATGTATGCTGAAATGTAAAAAATGCATGGAAGACCACGTGTGACCTATAAATACGTTTCCTTTTATTTAAGGGTGGCAGTTCTAACTAAACTGGATGTCAAACACCTGCTGTTTTCTGCACATTTCTATTAACCTTCAATGCAGAATAATGTTTTATCTCTAAAAATATTCAAAAATGAATATCATAACTAGCCTGTCACACACAGTGACAGACTTTAAGGAAAGAGGAACTAAGTCAAATGGAACAAATCATGAGTTGGCAAGAAAAACACACACAAACCACAATTGCTCCCTGAAGTGTCCTTACACCGTGGCTTGGCTGCTCCTAGGCAGAGCAAGCACAGCAGGAACTTGCATTCTGTCTTCTTTTAATCCCTGCTTCAGCTGTCACTCTCCTGAGCAAAAACTACCTTTGAATCAATTTATGAAACTTCACACACATACTGCAAACAGCTAGACTTTAGCAAAATGTCACCAGCGAATATTATGAGAGAGAAATGAATTACATGTGTTTTAATTTGAAACCTTCCCCTCTTGTGGATGGTTTTGTATTGGCTCTATAATCATATGGCCAACTCAGTGCTTTTCCATCTCTTTACAGCAGCACAGGCTTATGTATCAGAGCCATAAGCAAATTGAAAAACTCTTCAGACAGAAACAATACATTATTTTAACTTTTGTTGCATATGTTTTACATCCTGTGACTGAGATTACAATGAGCTGTTCACTTGAATCCCTGAATGAGTGTTTCTGTGCTTGAGAATTTAATTGCCATTGGAACAATAGATTCACAATGAAGTACATTAGTAAAAGGTTAAAAATCCCATTCCACTATTCATTATGTGAAATCTTCTCATTAACTCGCATGCAGTACCGTGCAATCCATGATCTTTCTATTCATAACCTCGATGCTCAGCCAATCGTATGAATGTAGCACAGAAGTTATGAGTACAGAGTGGATTGCTTCAAAAGCACAGGCTCTTATGGGGTGAGCTAATGTAGTAGATTCATTGACACTAGGGTGACCAGCCTGCAAATGTGAAAAATGGGGACAGGGAGTGGGGGGTAATAGGAGCCTATATAAGAAAGACCCCAATATCGGGACTGTCCCTATAAATTCAGGACATCTGGTCACCCTAATTAACATAGTCTATCCATACGTGTAAATGCCCACTATGACCAGAGTTGCTGCCTCCTGGTCTCCAAGTTTTAAGTCCATGTCTACACTGCCACTTGTTGTATGTCAGACAGGGATGTCGCTGAGTGACACAAGTTTTTCTGGCATAAGTGGTAGTGTGCACAGCTTCTCCCACTGACATAGCTACCATCATTTGTGGTTTAATTATGTGAACTGGATAACTCTCGTTGGCATCGAGTGGCTCCATGAGAGATCTTACAGTGGTGCAGCTGCATTGGTAGAGCTGTGCTGCTGTAAGGTCTCCAGTGTAGACTTAGCCTAAATGTGGTGGTGGTGGTGTACCTTTTTATCCTGGAGATATTTTAAAGAGTGGTATTAGGTGACTGCTCTTCTTCAAAAGCTTTCCCCCATGATTCTTTGTTTACCTCTTTCACAAAATGTATGTGTGAGGCTGTTAAGTTACATGGGCTGAAGTGTTTTTAGAGTGTTGATGATTCTAATATTACATTTCTATGTCTTCCTAGTCTGGAGGTATTGGATGAATATTTCTTCCAAGTGTCTAGGCCAGATTAAGGCATGGATTGGCACAAGTTTTCTGTAATTTAACTCTAGTAATCCTATTGTGACTTGAATAATATTAGTATTTTCCTGTACACTAAGCTGATCTCATTCATTTGGACTTTGAAACTTTACCTCTTTTAAAATGGAGATTGCAATGTTGTGCTGTCCATGCCTGGTTTAATATTTTTTTCATCCAATCTCAAACTGCTTTACAAAAAAGGATAAAAATATTAAAAGGTGAAACTGAGGCACACAACAGGTCAGTGGCAGAACTAGGAATAGAACTAGGAACAGAAATTACATCTCGTGATTCCCAATCCTGTTTCATATCCATTGGGAAATGCTGTCATCCAAAACTATCTGAGTGGGAGAAAGCAAATTTAAAACTTGGAAAAAATAACAGTGGGCCTAATTAATTGCTGTTCCAGATGTAAGTGAACTGAAATCAATGGAGTTGCACTATTATAAAAACTGGAATAATACAATTGCCTTCTACATTACAAAGAGATCAAATACCATTATCTGGTTCTTTGCTGAATCTGACAAAAATGAGCCATCACTCACTGATGAATACATTTTAAAGAGGTTTTTACTAGGAGTGACAGTGTACAAGTCTGGGTTACTTGCCTTGAATTTCCTGTTGAGAAAACCTCTGTAAAAATTGATCTTGCAGAGAGAACTGATGGAGCCCTGCAAAATATTGAAGCAGTATAAAAAGTGACAGAAATCCTTATGTGAACAAGTGACCATGTATATTTCATTTGGAAATCTTGGTTAACACCAATAACATTCTGGAAAGACAGAACAACAACTTAGATCATCCAATGTTAGAACAATGGGGATCTCAGTAGGTATAGACTCACCTGAGATATTTAACTATGATTTTCAAGATAGTGGTTGGGGTGAAGTTTTAAAAGACAGTGTGCTTAATGTAGGGAAGAATTGCAGTAAGGAAAGGAAGGAAGATGTAGAGAATCATGATGCTCTACGATTGTGGACAGAAGAGACCATAAAATTTGGGAAGATGAAAAGCAAGAAACTGGAATTATTAGGGGGAAAATATAACTTTAGGGATACTGAGCAATTACTCCCCTTGTGTGGACCAAATTCAGTGTCCTTTGATGCAGCACTATTGGGATGTATTTCAATGTCAAATACACTTTAAAAAATTCATTCATCAAATTCATCCCTCAAAAGGAAAGTTACAAAATGACTAAATCAGCCAAGACAGGTAAGGAGTGAGGACAGTTGCCCTTATTACAAATGGCGGTAATAGCTTTGAGTTGCTGAGGGCATGTATATCCTACTTTTTTATAGCCTTTTCCTTGTTAAAGTAGCACAGCAACTGAGATGAGTTTACATAAGATTCTGGCCAGGGAACAATTCTCCTGTCTTATTACTATGGTCATTGTGCCATTAATAAGCAGAGTCTGAGAACAGATCTCATTTTAAAGTGACCTTTATTTCTAGAAATCCTGTGAAATCTTTTGATGCAAGCCAAAGAAGATCACCCGCTCACCCCTCTCATTTCTCAAGAGCTGTCTTGGCTAATGCTCAACAGCAGTCATAATAAATTAACTCAAAATTATCTGAGGCAGCTGTGAAGACAAAGGGCTTGATTCAACTGTTACAGTTTTATGCCAGCATGACTCTATTGAGATGGACTCGGTGAAATCAATGGCATTACATCAGTATAAAATTAGAATAATGCAGTGGTGATTCAGGCCTAAAGACAGGACAATGAGGATGTTTCAAGAGAATCCATTTTACAGTTTTCTGTAGCACCGATCAGCAGTCCAAGCGATGAATATAGAGATCCAGGGATGATCAGGTCTGAAGTGTAGAATGTTCTGTACACAACATTAGTGTGCGCTTTGGCCAATCAGTATTTAAAATTATTTTTATTGTGGCAAAGCCTAGAGGCCAGGAGCTCATTGTGTTAAGCAATATAGAAGTGTATAACAATGAGGTGGTCTCTGCTCCTAAGCACTTTGATTGGAAGTATATGATGAGACAACAGATAGGGTGAATACAAGGAAACAATGAGACTGTACTGATCATTGTGAGATGCAGTGTCAGAGCACAAATGAAATTTTAAGGATATGTCTTCACTGCAGTCATGAGGTGTGATTGCAGCTGGTTGAGACATACCTGGTTGTGCTTTCATCTAGCTAGTGTGGGTACTGTCAGCAGAGTCTTCAGTGGGGACTGAACAAGCCCATCTGGAACCCTGGATAATTACTCAGCCAATGCTGCTACAGCTTCTGTAATATAGTACTTGTGCCAGCTAGATTAAAACTAGTTTGGGTATGTCTACACAAGCTGCAACTGCACCTTTTAACTGCAATATAGCCCTGGTCTACCTTGGAGGGATAGATCTAAGATGTGCAACTTCAGCTACAAGAAGAGTTGACACACTTAGATTGAATTACCACAGTGTCTTTATGGTGGTGAGTCAACTGCTGCCGCTCCCCTGTTGACTCTCATGGCGGTGGAGGACTGGATTCAACAGGGATTGATTTATTGCATCTAGTCTAAAAGCAATAAAACTACCTCCCCCCGATAGATCTATTTCACAGTGTCGAGGGACAGTCGCATATTTAGGCCCTCTTGCAGGTGTCCTGCCTTTTTTTTAAAAATGGGCACATTCTCTTGTAGTTTCCATTCCCCCATTGGTCAGTCAGTGGTCAGCTTTTTTAGCTGAGCCCCTCACCTTCTGACTTATAATTTTTGGCTGTGCCTCCCCCCGTCACAACTAAAACAGGTTGGGTGGCCTGCTGAGATGAAGCACAGGGCGGAGATGGCACTCCCTCCCTGGGGCCAACGTATGGAGCTGGCTTGAGCCCCACTGGCCTCTGCCTCCAAAATGGAAGTAATACTATGCCTATGCCCAAGGCCCTGGCCCAGACCCCCGAGGCCCTCCTTCCCCCGCTGAGCTTTTTATAGCATTTTTTTTGGGGTGGGGGACTGCATTATTGCATTATTCTGATTGCCATTGAACTCACTTGACTTTGAGCAATTTTACCAGGTGTCCCGTATTCAGCATAAGGGACCCTAAATAGTGGTCAACCTAGATAGAGGTCTATAAAATCATGAATGGTGTGAAGAAAATGAATAAGGAAGTGTTATTTACTCCTTCACACAGTAGGAGAACCAGTGGTCACTCAATTAAATAGGCAGCAGGTATAAAACAAAAGTAAGTACTTCTTCACACAACATTCAGTCAACTTGTGGAACTCGGTGTCAAGAGATGTTGTGACAGCCAAAAATATAATGGTGTTAAAAAAAGAATTAGATAAGATCATGGCGGATAGGTCCATCAATGGCTATTAGCCAAGCTGATCGGAGATGTAACCTCAGGCTCTGGATGTCCCTATCCTCTGCCTGCCAGAAGCTGGGAGTGGACAACAGCGATGGCTCACTCGATGATTGCCTCTTCTGTTCATTCCCTCTGAAGCACCTGGCATTGGCTGCTGTCAAAAGACAGGATATTGAGATAGATGGACCATTGGTCTGATCCAGTGGTATTCTTAGTTTACAGGTATCTAGATATTGCACAGTTCTCAGAACGTGTGCCAGTCACAGGAGTATCCATGGGGAGGCCAAATGACCCTGCATAATATCCTGGACTACTGCTTTTCCAATAGTTGCATGGCTGGGGTGAGAGGTAGAGGATGAACTGCCTAGGGTGAGTCGCTGTTGTATTTTTCAATTTGAAATCTGTCCAGTCACCCAGGAGAACATGCAGAATGGTTGGCCCCTGCTTTAATTGCCTCTCACTCTCCAGATCTAGAGGGCCTCTACTGTACTGAAGGGCTTCAATAGTATCAAGTTGAAAGGAGGGAGAATGAAGTGGAATCCTGCTCTCACCCTTCATGTTTTTCCTGCAAATGATCACAATTGGTTAATATCCACATTGTGTGGAGGAGGGTAATATGTAGCTCAATAGTTAGAAAGAGGCTGGATTTCTTTAAATCAATGATATGGGGAAAGCACGTTTTTACCATTGAAGCATTCTGATTATTTTGCAGTGATTTTATTTAAGTAGAAAATGCATCTAGTATGCACATAATTCAACCTTGAAAAGTTATTTTCTGTAGTTTTACTGGAATTCATTTCAAAGATCTATATACGAGTTCTACATTTTTACCTTCAGCTTTTCCCCTGCACTGCATTTGAATAAATCTCTGCAGAATACCAATAACTTGGAACAGATAGTTACAAACAAATAGCTTCACTGTCTATTAGCCTGATCCTGCAGCTCCTTCATGTTTGGAGCTTTCATTGGAAGTTACCAGGATTTGTACATACAGATTAGTACATTGCAGAATCAGGCCCTCTGTCCTCTTAGGGGATGATCTATAACATATGGAATTGAGTAAAGAATGCACCATTCCAGTAATTTCAGAAGTGAGGAGGTTCTCTTCACTGTTTTGTTGTTTGAAACACATCCTCAAAAATGAATATTTGGCTTTTCCTTTCTCCTTCATTCCTATACCTTACACTCGTAGCATAAGAAATGTATAGCATGGCTGTAAAAGAAAATGTTTTAGCATTCTGAAATTACAGGATGCGGAAGAAATGACTTAAATATGCAATTAACACGTGCTGTATTTAGCACAAATAAGAAAGCTAGTCTGCACTTTTAGTAGTGCATACTGTCAGATCAGATAACACTTACTAAGTAAATACACCTATTATGGTATCTACACTCTGATCCAGATCCCACGTAGATTTCAATCAAGTCTATTTTATTGTACTATTCTGAAAACTCCTGGTACAACAGCCAGTACAACATACTCTTTGCCCCCTTTGCATGTTTTTCAAACACTTGTTCATTGGCAAAGTGGTGGGCAATAGAGAACAGAATCACAGGAATATTTTGTTCCACTGTACTCTCATGGCTTGGAAGATGTGCTGTTTTGGGATTCAGCTGTGTACTTCAATATTAAAGAAGCTTAAGAGTAATTCCCATCATTACACCATGTTAACATGAAGTGGTATTAAAAGAAATCTTTGCTAGTGATTAGTTGCTTCCCATAAAAGAAACCTGATCAGCATTCCTGTGTTTCTGATTTTTGCCTCCACTGGGGCTTAGTGTGCAGCTGCCAACAAATTGTTTTTAAAAAGTCTTGGATTCTCCTGATGAAATAAACCTTTTAGGAGCTCAGTATATTCATCCTGATTTGCAGACCCTTAAGGACAGATTGTTACTTGTTTTCCCTCCTATGAAAGGGAGTTAGAATCCCCATACGTCCCTTGGGCACAGTCAGATAGTGCAGCCTGCTTCCTTACTCCTTTCTTAGAACAGGTCAGTGGGCAGCGGCAGACAAGGGGCAGGGCACTGATTTGTTACAGACCAGAAACAAATTCTTAGACTCTATATTTCCACAAATGTATTTTTAATAGTTGATTTATTTCTTTAATATCAGCTGTTTGTCAATTTTTAACTCTGCCTTATTCCCAAGAGTTTGGCAGTGAGGAGGCAATACCATGTATGCAGGAATCTTTTGACCCACCATGGAATGCACTCACCTCTGTGGGGAATTTGTGCATAGCCAGAGTGTATGAAAGCTTAGGAAAAGAAAGAAAGAATAGTCAGGGTATTCTGTCTTCCATTTCTGTACTACCTTGTAGTAATTGTATTGCTGTGAGGTATGGCATGATTTTTTGGCATTTCATATGTGAAAAATGATGTCCTTTGTCCAACAGTAAAAGCATTCAACTACACCCATTGCAGGGTCGTGAAAATATAATAGAACATTGATGTTACAGGCATCCTTCTATGATGGGGGAGGGGGGGATGTATAAACCCCATATTGGGCAATAAAGGGATTATTTTGGGTTCAGCCAGCCCAACCCTACCACACTTGCAGCAAATGTTCCATCTGCTGGAAGAATTAAGACCAGGTAATTTGCATATTTGGGTTGCAGAGTTGTAGGTGAGCAGCCCAGCAGCCCACAGCTCTAGCAGCACAGAGCAGAGGGCAGCCTAAAGGCTCTGACACAGCTGCCCAAAGGGAAGGAATGACCCACCTCAGAGAGGGAAGTATCCTTTGGATATTGATAACCCCTCCTATTTATTTTGGTTTGGATTTCCCCAGCTGGGGAAGATTTGGACTAAGCTGACTCCTAGCAGAGGGTATGAGAGGAAGGGGCCCAGGGAGGATAGCCTTAAGTAGCCTTCATTGCCAGACTACATGTAGTCCAAAGGGTCCAGGGTTGGCCTTTTAAGAAATAAACTTATTACATCTCCTTGTCAATGCAGGATTGTTCCCCTTGTGTAATCCTGAATATATCATCCCAGTTTTAAATGAATTAAACAGTAGGGGTTCTACCAATACCATGATAGATTATTCCTCATCTAATAAACTCCACTGTTAAGAAATAGACAATGATGTACATCATAATTTGCCTTTGGTCACTTTAATCCTATTACTTTTTAGATATACTACTTTGTTGCACTTTAAACAATTTCTTTCCCCTGTTGATATTTACATTCTTCAAATCCAGTTTTCATATGGTTATTTTAGTCTTTGGTCAGAAGTAATTCCCTCCGGCCTCTGAATTTATATTGCTCTTCTTTCAATTCCCTCAAAATTTCAATATATCTCTGAGCAGTTCTGGGCACCTTGATAGCAAAGTTTTCTATGGGCACACACTTTAGTGACATGTAAAGAGAGGCTATTGCCTCCCTCATCTGTGATGTGATAACAAAGTAATTTTGGGATGCATACATAGAATGAGTTTTGTTTGTTTTCTGCTGCCATATCATGCAATGAAAGTGAGCATAATAATGCCTGATTTAGTGTATGTGGGAACAAGATACAAATTGAATCCCCAGTTTAAAAAAATGGATACAAGTTTCAAAAGTGCCTAAGTCACTTAGATGTAAGGCTCACTCCTAAGCCTCATTGAAAGTGAATGGCTCTTAGGCACGTAAGTGCTTTTGAAATTTTTACTCTATTGCTATAAAATAACGACGCTTTCCTAAATCAGAGCCTAATGTAGTATAAAGGGACAATGCCATGATTACAGGTGGGCAAAACCAGGGATGAGTTTAGTTTTGCCCCCTCTTTCTCTTAGTTAGTGGGCCAGACTCACCCTATTCCTCTCCTACTTCACCTCCTCCCACACTTAAGAAATTTATAATAATAATAAAAATCATATTTGGAATAGTAAACATCTCATCCAAACCTTACCTTGCCTTTCAGCAGCTGACGTGGACTGTGTTTGGCACAGTGGAATATTGAATCAATTTAGTGACCCACTTTTCAGGGTTGTTTTTTAGATTTGCTCTTCTTTACAAGCCTAGTGGCTACACTTGGTACAGTATCATGATGAAGAGCAATCTTAGTGGCAAAAGGCAGTGAGTACATCTACGTGGGGATAAAACTGTCACTGCTGGCCTGGGTCAGCTGACTTGGGCTGCTGGGCTAAAAATTGATGTGTAGTTGTTCAGCCTCAGGATGGAGCCAGACCTTTAGGACTTTCCACCCTCACAGCAATTTTTCAGGCCCACAGCCCAAGCTTCCCTATATATGCACATACGCACGAGCCCAAGTCAGCTGACCTGGGCCAGCCATGAGTTCTTTATCCCCATAAAACCAATCTAAAGTTCACCCACTCACAAGAGTTGCTGAGTAGTGTGTGTATGTGTAGGGGGGAGGGGGTGGCAAATGGGCGGGCAGCACGGGAAGGGAATATTGGACACAGAAACAAAGGATTTGCCATACACAGTCAGATTATATAGCATGTTAATCTAATGGAAAACTCAGTATCATAGGAAATCATAGTGGTCCTGCTAGCTTTCACTGAAGTCAATCTTCAACTCCCATTTACTTCAGTAGGAGTTGGATTAAGTCTATAAGTCTATACATTTAGCCAACTGGGCACTGAAGTTTTTTGGGAAATTTCCCACTGACCCCACTCTGTGATCATTTTATGCCCTAATGTGGGTGGGGTGGTAGTGGGGGGTTGAAGACCCTTGTCAGTATCTTGGCTTGCCTAGCTACAAATATTGTTATTCATCAAAGATATTCCAGTTCTTTTACAAAATTGTCATCCTTCTGGTATTGGATTTCACAGGTTTTGTAGGTGAAGATAGATTCCTAAATTTTTCATCATTTTAGTTCTGATGTATTAACTTGGTTAAATTTACATGGGCATGGAAGTTTTTTCCAGCATAACTTTACACATTTTAGTGATGATTCCTAATATGTCTAATTAATGGCAAATTACTATATATAGATCAGATCTCAGAATAGAATTAAGGGTTATTCTTCAGTGTAATGTGTTTAGTCAATGGCAATTATTTGCAATGCTTTTTTTGCTACTAAATTACAGCAGGCCTTTGACACTTGTGTGTTAACATTATTACAGAAGACTAGAAGCATAATTCTGCCGTGTGATTTTTAAATATTATTTCCAGTAGCAATGAGCCAAAGTTCTTGAAAAAAACCTTCAGCATCTGCAAACACTGTGTATGTTTGTGTGTGTTTCCTGTAAATTGATTTCTTTTTAAATCCCTTGGATATTGTAGCAGGAAATGTGAATACATAAAGAGCAGTGTGTGTGTGTGTGTGTGTGTGTGTGTGTATAATAATAATACACACACACACACACACGCTACAGTATACTACAACAATATTCTAAAACACTGTAACTATTGTGATGTTCAGTGTTTAGAGGTCTTTAATGAGGATCTTGAATCAGATGGGATTTCTCCCAATGGTGTACTAATTGTGGAATTATGGGACTTTAGGGGGAGTCTGGGAGATGAGACAAGGAGGAAGGATTCAGACCTGGATATTGATCAGGCTCAGCTAAGGTTCATAGTTCTTGTTCATTTTTTAAGGACCAAATCACAGGTCCAGATTTGAAGATGCCAAAAATGGGTGGGATCCAGTCTGGGAAGAGAAAGGGCCGATAGCAGCCCTTCCAAGTAAATGGAAACAATGAAGGAAAGAACGATATCTTTACTATACCTTTTATTGCTGGATATTCCCAGATATGTCAAGTGAATAAAGTTGCCTAATTAAACTACATTTATAGAATCTTTTAGTTCTTCCTGCATGGCAGGGACAAATGCAATGCCTGTAAAAATCATTGTCACGCCACACCATTACACACTGTATATGATACTGAGAAAGTACTTTTAGAGAGGGTTCTATAAAGCCAGGTGCCTCAGTACTATGAGTCCAACACTACAGCACTTCAGGCAAGGAGGAGTTAAGTTTACAAGTTACCTGAACTACAATAGCTTCTCTGTATGGTATAATGTTTCAGTTTTAAGGACTATCTTGCGATCTTTCTGAAGCCTTATGCCATCAGAAAGGGGGAGATTTCTGGCTTTTCAAAGATCTACATTTCTTTTTTCTCAACCTATTCACCCATAAACAAGCCCTGGGTCCAGAACTGAATATTATGATCCAGTCAGTGCCATTTTAGGATGTAATTGCATATCACAGGGAAGGGCTGGATATTTTTCTTTGCATGTAACTGGACAGATTTAGTGCTAATAGTTGTAGTCTCAGGGGAGATGGATCAGGCACGGAGGGCAGGTGAGACAGTCAGAGGTTCCTGAGAAATGTAATTGAACATATGGTTCTGTAACTTTCCCCAGGCTATTACAACCACATACAAAGGGCATGTGTATTGTTATTGTTTTTTGGATGAAAGGCATTATATAAATGGAACATGGCAAACTGGGACAAATTCATGGAAAGAGTTCTCAGTTCTAACGTGTTCTAATTTTTCTCATCACAAACCACTGGAAATAATGGATTTCCCCCCCCCCCCCTTCCACAAATTCTTAAGATTACTCAACAGGTCTGAATTAACCAATGTGCAGTCAGTGCCCTTGCACAGGGTCCTCCTCTCTGAGAAGGCCCTCAGTCATGGTGTGGGGAAATACACACAACACCCTGTCCCCCCACTCTGGGGCAGGAAGTGGAGTGGTGCATAGGGATGTCCCCGCTTGCATGCTGTGTGTGATCCAATGGGCTGGAGAAGGGAGCTGGGCCTGGTCAATAGGACAGGAACTGGTGAAAGCTAAGCTTGCCCTCCAGCTTCCAGCTCCAGGGACAGAAACTGTCCCAGCCCTCTACAGGGCAGGGAAGGTGTGTGGGGCAATTCCAGGGCCCCCAAAATTCTTTAATCTGGTCCTTATACTCATGCAAAGAGTAGCAAATCAAAGTTCACTAGCTCTACTACTCTTAAATTTTAGTAAGAAAATGCTTACATGAGAAGAGCATACCTCAAAATCTCAGAGCCCAACACACACGAATCAGGGATTATATGAAATCGAAATCTGAATTTTGTAAATGACCCTTATCTTTAGGGTTAGAAGGATTGGATTTTTACTCTAATAAATGTTGCTTTCACTGTACACATACGAATCGACAGAAAAATATTTCCATTGATAAGCCAAATTTACAGATAGGTAAAGCTAGAAAAATACTACTTGAGAATTTATAGAATTTGATTTAAGGATATTTACTTTGTATATTTTGACATGCAATGTTGACAATTTTGTGTTTTTAACCGTTATAAATCTTTAACTTATTGAATCTCAATGACCACTGCCATTAAATAATCATTGCCTGACACCCCACCCTTCATTGTCTGACCCCATCATAAGTTCCCATAACCATGAAAAATTTTAATTTTTCACAAATGCTTTAAGCATAATTTTGCACAGCCATGAAAATTTAAAGATATTGAAAAAATGCTTAAAAATAAATATGGATATTACCTGTTGAAATGATTACAAAATAAAACCAAATTTTATGAAGCCTTCTTATCTTTGAAATCTGGTTAATAAAGCCCTGAACAAAAAAAACCACTGAAACCTCGGGGTGCATGAAGAATTGACTGAAATGTTATGGATTTGGTCTATCTTTCTTGGATATATGTAGTCAACAGTACAATAAAAATGTGAACATCAGATATTGTCAGCACACTTTTAATATCAGCTGCTTTCAGTAATATTATTATAAATCCAGAAGACATAGATTTTCTTTAAAGAATGTTACTTGACAAAGCAGATTTATTTCCCCCCCCCCCCCTTTACCCCAAATTCCTGAATGAAGGGGCACACTTAATTTTGTCTACATGCATTGGGAGAAATTCAGGCTTATTAAAGACCATGTCTTTTTGGTATCTATCACAAATGTAAATGAACAGTCTATAGTGTTGCCTGCTCTCTGGATTGCTATGATGATCCTGTTGCCATGGTGATAACAGAGCATACAGGTTCACAAGACAGTATTAGTAATACAGCAGTTTGAAACCTAATCAGTGTACTGTTACATCTCCCCCATATTTCAATATCACTTCAGTAAATTGAATTCCAGTCAGTTGTCAGTCCAGTGTATTCCCCATGGTTTCCTTCTGCAAAAATTGCCTCTTCATTCTCTACACTGATGATCATACAGCAATTGAAATCTGCAGCTGTTTGTCATGCTAGTTACACAACTCTCTCTTACAAGTAATCTTTGTATGTTGTGTCTGCAGCTAACGCTTAGAAACATTTGGGGTTGAATATGTGAGTTGTGATATTTGCACAATATATTCTTTTTAGGAAAATTTTCGATATTACAAAAAATGTATGTATATGTGACAGAAAAATTACTGTGTATGTGTTTTAGGTTTCAAAAAATTGTCAAATTTTAGGAATATGTTGAGAAAAGGATTTTTAAACCCTTATGGAACTTTATCCCATGATGTCCCAGTAATAGGGTCTCCCACATCATTGATTGAGCTCACAAATTTCTTGGAGAACTAAAACTTTACAGCAATAGATACCTACATTTCCATTTCCTTCGGGTTTTTAAATTAAGTTATCTTTAGTGATGACTTAGTTCACTGACATTATATTGTGGAATTTTGCACATTCTTCCCAGGTTAACAATTTTGGGCATGTTTAGAAGGATAACTCTTTCCCCCAAGATTTTTAGTTTTCACTATCATTGTGCTGTACTCCAATGATCTACTGCCGACATTTGTAGGTTTTTTTTTCATAGAACACAATAGATGTCCCCAGCCTGCATCTGGGCCTTTAATTCTTTTCAGAGCCTCTGCTGATGTCCTAAACTGTGGGAGAACAATTGTCATTGTTTAGAAAAGCAGCAGATTACTGAGGGTGAACTCAGTCTTGTATATACTCCTATAAAGAGTTGTTAGATAACGACATGGACACAAAACCAGAACTTAATTTGTAATGAAAGATGTGCTGGGGCTCAAGCATTATTTTACATTCGTAATGGATGCAGCAAACCTACAGGTGCTAGGGCTACACATCGCCAAACCTAGAGGTACTGGGACTCAGCCCTAACAAGCCCTGGGACAAATGAAGCACTGAACAAAACCCAACAAAAAGAAGGCAATTCAAACAGTTTGCCATGCTATCCTTTGAGCCCTAACCCCTTTAGAATCTCTTGACAAGGGGGATGTAGCTACCTCCACGGAAAGCCAGCTCCAAAGTGATCAGAGGAGCTAGTGAACAGGAGTAGCAAATGGGAGTTTTGCAAGGGAGTGTTGGGAGGCAGACACACCTAACAAACATACTCTAAATGTAGGTCAACAGCTCCCCCCCCCCCCAACCAAGCAAACAAATAAGCACAAGAAACAAAACCCCTGCAAGAGTAAAAATAATGCAGGCTGAAGTCTGGTATCAGAGTGGGGGCTATCCACTTTAGTGCACGAAATGCAGCATGTACAGTTACCTGCTTTGTGGGTAGATGACGTTTGTCTGCACAATGTGCAATCAGCTCATGCCCCTCAGACACAGTATGGGCTCTTGATGCCAGAGTGGTTGACCTGGAGGAGCTAAGGAAGACAAAAGTAAATTGACAACACTTTCAGTGACACAATAGAGCTGGTCAACCCTAAGTCTGACAACCCCTATTTTGTTAAGGAAGATGAAAATCTTGGGGAAGCAGAATATTAAGCTGGAGAGGAAGGAAACAATCCCATACTTGGAACCCTTTGACCAGATGATATCATGATATTCCCTTGCACTGAGGATACAGCTCCAGGATATCCAGGAAGATCCAGATAATAGTAATAGGAGATTCAATTATTAGAAATATATATGTATTAAATAAAATGAAAAGGTTGCAGATCTCACAGAATATCTGGCCAGACCTATATGTAGTGCTGGAGACGAGCTAGTGGTCGTAGTACATGTGTGTACCAATGATATAAGAAAAGGTAGAAGAGAGGTCCTGGAAACCAAATACGTTACTAGATAAAATATTAAAATCCAGCTATTCATGATTGCATTCTCTGAAATGTTCCACACATGGGGCCAGAAAGACAGGCAGAATTGCAGTGTCTCAATGTTCGGCTCAGATGATGGTGTAGGAAGAAGGGTTTTACATTTATTAGGCACTAGGAAACCTTTTGGAAGAGGACGTGCCAACACAAGGATGGATTCCACATAAACTAAAATGGAATCAGACTGCTGGCATATAAAATTAAAAAGGTTGTAGAGAATTTTTTAAACTAAGGGCTTGGGGAAAGCCAACAGGCGTAGAAGGGTGAGCAGTTCAGGTGGAAACATCCCTTAGGGATAAATTTATTGGAGGGGGAAAGAGGATAGAGAAGAAATTGGTAAAGTACAGGTAGGAAGTAGTGAGGAATAGTCAAATGTAAGTGTCCCATTTAAGTATAAAACTCATGAAGACAAGCAACTGAATATTGGCAAAATGTACAAGCGCTTATATATAAATGTTAGAATGCTTGGTATTAAATGAGGATATTGATATAATAGACATCATGGAAACTTGGTGGAATGAGGATAATCAATGAGTCACAGTAATACAGGATACACAGTATGTACAAATTACATAGTAGGTTGATGAAAGAGTGGCACTATATGTGGAAGAAAACATACACCCAAATAAAGCAACCATCTGAAATTAATCAGACTGTACCGTAAAATCTCTATGGATAGAAATTCCATGCTTGAATAATAAGAATATAGCAACAGAAGTATTATCAACAATTGACCAGGATGGTGATGGTGACTAGGAATTGATCAGATGGGAGATTAGAGAAACTACAAAGGTGAAAAACACAATAATAATCATAGAACCATAGAAATGTTCTGTGTTTGATAGGTCATCTCCAGTCCCCTGCACTGAGGCAGGACTAAGTATTATCTAGGCCATTCAACAGGTGTTTGTCTAAGCTGTTCATAAAAAGCTCCCAGGACAGAGATTCCACAACCTCCATAGGGAATTTGTTCGAGTGCTTTACTACCCTTACAATTAGGAAGTTTTTATAATGTCCAGAATAAAGCCCTTGCTGCCATTAATTCTTGTTCTGTCCTCAGTGGATAAGGAGAACCATTTATTGCCCTTATCTTTATAACAACCTTGAAGACCATTATCATGTCCCTTCTCAGTCTTCTCTTCTCCAGACTAAACAGTACTATTTTTTTTCAATCTTTCCTAGAAGGTTGTGTTTTCTAGACCTTTAATTAGAAATTAATTTTTTTGCTCTCTTCTGGACTTTGTCCAATTTGTCCACATCTTTCCTGAAGTATGGTTCCCAGAACTGGACACAATACTGCAGTGAAGGCCTTATCAGTGCTGACTGGAGTGGGAGTTAATTCTTGTATCTTGCTTACAACATGCCTTCAGGGGTATTACATTGACTGATATTTAGCTTGCAAACCCCAAGATCTTTTTCTTCAGTACTCCTTCCTAGGCAGTCATTTCCATTGTGAATGTGTGCAATAGATTATTCCTTCCTAAGTGGAGTACTTTGCATTTGCCCACACTGAATTTTATCTTAAACATTTTAGACCACTTCTCCAGTGTTTCAAGATCATTTTGAATTCTAATCCAGTCCTCCAAAGTGCTGGCATCTCCTCCCAGCTTGGTATTGTCTAAAACTTTTTAAGTGTACCCTCAATGCCATTAGAATGGGGAATTTCAGCTATTCTCATGTTGACTGGGTAGATGTTGCCTCAGAAACAGATGCAGAGAAAATTTCTGGAGACCATAAATGACTGCTTCTTGGATCAGCCTGTCCTGGAACCCACAAAAGAAAAGGCAATTCTTGATTTAGTCCTAAGTGAAGCACAGGAACTGATCCAAGATGTCAATATAGCTGAATTGCTCAGTAACAGCATCCATAATTTAATCAAACTTAACAACCTTGTAGAGGGAAAAATGCCAAAAAATGATACATTGGTGGGTTTCATCTTCAAAAAAGGGAACTACACAAAAATAAGAGAGCTAGTTAAATGAAAATTAAAAGGAACAGTCTCAAGGGTGAAATTCCTGCAAAATGCATGGAAACTATTTTAAAACACTAATAGAAGCTCAAACTAAATGTCTACCACTTGCCAAAACAAACAAACCACAAGAAGACCAAAATACTAAAAAGCCACCAAAGCTAAACAGCACAGTAAAAGAGGCAGCTGGAGACAACAAGGCATCTTTAAAAACTGGAAGTCAAATCCTAGAGGGAAAAATAGAAAGGAGCATAAACTCTGGCAAGTCAAATGTCTAAGTATAATAAGGCAGGCCAAGAAAGTTTGTGTTTTTTTGCTAGTTACTCTTCAAATTCTAAGAGTGTTGGTTTTTTTTTTAAAGTACATCAGAAGCAGGAAGCCTGCCAAACAGTCAGTGGAGCCACTGGATAATCAAAGTGCTAAAGGAGCACTCAAGCAAGACAAGGCTGTTGCAGAGAAGCTAAATGAATTCTTTGCATCACTGCAGAGTATGAGGGAGATTCCCACAGTTGAGCCATTCTTTTAAGGTCACAATTTGAGGAACTGTCCAGATTGAAGTGTCAATGGAGGCAATTTTGGAACAAATTAATAAACAGTAATAAGTCACCAGGACCAGATGGTATTCAACCAAGACTTCTGAAGGGACTCAGATATGAATTGTGGAATTACTAATTGTATCGCTTAAATCAGCCTCTATACCAGGTGACTGGAGGGTAGCTAATGTAATGTAATTTTTTTTAAAAAAGGTGATACTCACAGTTCTAGGCAGGCAAACCTAATTTCAGTACCAGGCAAATTGGTTGAAACTACAGCAAAGAACAAAATTATCAGATACACAGATGAACACGATATGTTGGGAAAGTCAACATAGCTTTTGTAAAGGGAAATTGTGCCTCCCCAATCTATTAGAATTCTTTGAGGGAGTTAAAAACCATAAAGAAGGGCAATGCAGTTGATAAAGTGGCTCATTCCAAAGGCTCTTAAGCAAGGTAAGTAGTCATGGGATAAGAGGGAAGATCCTCTCAAGGAGAGGTAACTGGTTAAAAGATAAGAAACAAATAAATGGCCAGTTTTCACAATGGGGAGGTAAATAGCAGGGACCCCCCAAGGATCTATACTGGAGTCTGGGACCTGAGCTGTTTAACATATTCCTAAATTATCTGGATATAGGGTAACAGTGAAGTGGCAAAACTTGCAGATGATAGAAAATAGCTCAAGATAGGCCAAAGCTGACTGCACAGAGTTACAAAGTGACCTCCTAAAACTGGGTGATTGGGCCACAGAATGGCAGATGAAATTCAATGTTGATAAATGCACATTGGAAAAAATAATCCCAACAATACAAAATGACGGGTCTATATAAGTCGTTACCACTCAACAAAGAGAGGTTGTGTTATAGTGGATAGTTTGACTAAATGTTTTCAGAAATGTGCGGTGGCAGTCAAAAAGAAAACACAATGTTAGGAACCATTAGAAAAGGGATAGTTAATAAAATAGAAAATATATTATATAATATCACTATGTAAATCCATGATACACCCACATCTTGAATACTGCATTCAATTCTGGTCACCCCATCTCAAAAAAGATATATTAGAATTGAAAAAAGTACAGAGCAGGGCAATGAAAATGGTTAGGCGTATGGAACAGCTTTCATACAAGGAGAGCTTTAAAAAGCTGGGACTGTTTTTAACTTAGAAAAGAGATGATTATAGCGGGATAGGATAGAAGCTTCTGAATGGTTTATCAGGAAGTACTATTTACCCCTTCACGTAACACAAGAACTAGGGGTTTACCTAATGTAATAAATAGGCATCAGGTTTAATATAAACATAAGGAAGTATTTCTTCACACAATGCATAGTTAATCTACGGAACTAATTGGCAGGGGATGTTGTGAAGGCCCAAAGAATAACTGGGTTCAAAAAAAGAATTAGATAAATTCATGGAGGATAGGTCCATCAAGAGTTATAAGCCAAGATGGTCAGGGATGCAACCCTGTGCTCTAGGTATCCCCAAAACTTCCAACTGCTAGAAGCTGGGTCTGGATGACAAGGATGAATCACTTGCCCCATTCCGTTCATTCCCTTTGATGTATCTGGCAGTGGCCACTGTCAGAGACAAGTAAATGGGTGAGATGATCCATTGGTCTAATCCAATATGATAGTTCTTATGTTTTTAATTCCCTATGTTTTTCTTTTGTAATTAAGCAGTACCACATGTGCAACAGATATTGATTTTACAGTACCAGCAATTTGAATTTCTATAACTCTTTTCAACAGTTTAGCACAAAGTGCTTTATAAACAATTAGCCAGGTCTGATGCTGGGGGGGGGGGGGGGCGGAGGGAAGGAGGAGGAGAAGGGGAAGGAGGGTTGGCTCCACACTGTTCTAGATGTAGGAGCCCAACCCCCCTTTACTCAGCTTCCTTAAGACATATTTTCCTTCATCTCCTTTTCCAATCCATTTTATCTGAGAACCATATCCCTTCCACACCGAGTACCTGCACTGGACATCTGCCACACGTTTTATGAACTAAATTAAGACATTTACCCCTCTACTGTACTGCAGTGGGAAGGTGAAAACATCCACGTTGCCATGGCCAATCTGGTGATGAGGGAAAATTCCTTCCCACTCTCCAAGGAAAAAGGTAACTAACATAATGCCACAGCGGGTCAAGAGGATATTGGGTCTGCTTGACAAGTTCATGGGTCAGTGGGTGCTGCCAGTGTGGTCCTGGTAAAGAAAGCTTCCCCAGGATGGAATAGGATATAAAATACCCCTCTTGCTCCTTCTCTTCCAGGTAGCAGGAAGGGTAGCACAGTGACATTCCCCTGATGTAGACCCAATTGATTCCTGCCCTTCTTGTTATCCCTGTAAATTTCCCCCTCCTTCCGATTCATGTAGAGGAGCCATTTAAGGGACAGCACTCCTTTTCTTCCAGCTACCTGGACAAAGATGCCCTGCATGGAAGGTTGCGGTGAGTGCAATGATACACAGGGATGGGAAAGACTTTATATCATTTCTAGCTGTCAGTTTAACTATCTCTGTTATTTTAGCTCAGAACAATAACAGAGTTGTATATTCATTTCTTTTAACATTAGGGGTTTCCTTTAAGCAATACGTTCTCTATAATAAGTGACTGATTATTTGCACAACAGACTGCAAACACCCTTCTGAGCTGTTACAGTCTGCAACACATAGTGTGTATTAATGGACACTTTTGAAAACAATGACTATGTAAAGGCACAGCTAAAGAACTTTAAAAAACACCTATGACTGCATTGCAGTTGCTGCAGTCCACTGGATAAAAAAGTTTGTCAAATAGCTTTGGTCACATGTATTATTGACTTGAAACTAGTGTATCAGAAACGTTCAATTAAAAGAGAATCTAAAATGTGTATGTGGTTCAGGCACAGTAATGGAAATCAGAGGACCTGGGTTCTGTTTGTAACATTGCCATAGACATGCTGATCATCTTGGATAATTTACTTAGAATTAGTGCTTCAGTTTTCCCTCCTGATAACACTACCTATTTGCCTCAAGTGGTGTTGAGGGGCTAAATTTGATAGTAAGTAGAATTTGCTCATGAAGAAGAGAACACTTCAAACAACTTAGGCCCTTCATTGGTACTCCACAATGGGTGTCCACTGGTTGAATGAGTGTACGGGGAGGCTTCTATGCCCATTCATGCTGTCGAAAGAGTCTCATTCATGTTGCGCTGAGCCTACGTTGGTGAGATTATAGGGGTGGGGTACAATATGAATATAGTGTCTCTTTAAAATACTGTACATGTTTACCCTTTTGTTTTGTTTGTTTGTTTGTTTGTTTACCCTTTTGTTTGTTCTAAGGCGTGAAAGTAACTATAGGCACTTACTGGTACGGGGCCGGGCTAGGGCTGGCTCTGGCCCCCAGAAGTGTCACGGTCTCAGACAGAAGGGGCAGGGCTGAGGGGATCAGAGCCGGTACCGCCCCGAACCAGTAGGTGCCTGTAGTTGGGGCAGCTGTTCCCTTTGACTCCCCTCCCACCGTTGGTGGCCGGGGCGGGGAGTGGTAGGGACATTAAAGAATGGTCCTTTAAGGATGGTCTTTTGCCGCAGCAGTGCTTGAACGTTGCTGCCCTTCCTCCACCAAGCTGGCAGCCCTGCTGGTAGGGTCTGTACCGGCAGGGATCTGATATTTATTTCTCTCCACTTTGAAAACTATTTATTCCTATTCTTTGTTTCTTATCTTTTAAGTAGTTCCCTCTTATCCCATGACTGCTTACTTTGGTTAAGAGCCTTTAGTGTGGGAACTTGTCAAAGGACTTCTGAAAGTCCAGGTACACTGTATCAACCGGATCGCTCCTGTCCACATGTTTTTTTTTAACTGCCTCCAACAGGTCTAATAGATTGGTAGGCCATGATTTCCTTTTACCAAAGCCATGTTGATTCTTCCCCAACATATTGTGTTTATCTATGTGTCTGAGAGTTTTGTTCTTTAATATAATTTCAACCAATTTGCCTGGTACTGAAATTAGGCTTACTGGCCTGTAATTCCAGGTCTGCCTCTGGAGCTTTTTTATTTATGTATTTATTTTTTAAATGCATTATGTTAACTATTAGCTATCCTCCAGTCATCTGGTACAGAGGCTGATTTAAGTGACAGCTTACATATCACAGTTAGCAGTTTTGTAATTTCATATTTGAATTCCTTCAGAACTCTTGGGGAAATACCATCTGTTTAGTTTATCAATTTGTTTCAAAAGCTCCTCTCTTGACACTTCAGTCTGGGGCAGTTCCTCAGATTTGTCACCTAAAAGGAATGGTTCAGCTGCGGGACTCTCCCTCCTCCCACCATATCTTCTGCTGTGAAAACTGACACAAAGAACTCATTTATCTTCTTCACAACGACCTTGTCTTCCTTGAGTGTTCTTTTAGTACTTTGTCCAGTGACCCTACCGTTTGGCTGGCTTTTTCCTTCCGATGTGCTTAAAAAAAATTGCTGTTAATTTTTGTCTTTTGTTGGTAGTTCTTCAAATTCTTTCTTTTTTTTTGCCTGCATAGTTATACTCTACCACTAATTTTACTTTTCCACTATTAAAATAGTAAACCAGTTTTACATTATGCAGACAAATAAATTGCATACACGAATGAACAAACACTCGGAAATAAGAGCCTGGCCTTGCAAAGAGATCTTTGTGGGCAGAACCTAACATGCCCTTCAAGTCACAAGGAGGTAATGATCCATCAGCATAGATTACTTTACATGATTAGGTTGCAGAACCATAATGTACATAATGTACTACATCAAACATAAAAATCCTAGTAATACCCGCCCCCATGAATCAGGAGTTAGACAATAAATATATTTACTATATAGTAGTTTAAAGTGGAGGAACAGGATTTCTCCTATGGGGAGCAATCCATTGCATTTCTACATATTTTTTCACAATTATCCTTGCTCCTTTTGGTAATAAACACAGATGCTTAAACAAAACTTAGGGTTTTCTCCCAAACTCTCCAGTTTCTTGAACCATTGGACCTCATAGTAAAGACAGAATGCTGAATTTGTAACAAGTTTCCATGGCAATTAGCTACCTATTAGAAATACAAGTTGTGTTGACTTCATGTTAGAATGAAGGAGAAAAAGAAGGCTGTTATACAAAGAAATATCTAAATTTATTTGTAGAGAAGCAGAAAATTGTTGAGAGAGTGACTTTCTTTTTTCTTTCATTATAAATATCCTTTGATTTCAAGTTTTCTTCAGAGTTAAACTGCTATGTTAACTATTAAACTTCTAAATTAACATTCTGAGGTGCTCTACTAGTATTTGGCATTCAGTTCCCATGTTGACCTCGATAAGAATTCTCTATGGACAACTAGAACAGAAATTTAATTGAGCTCTGTGGTTCAGGTAAAGGAAGCAGAGTGTGGGTGTGAGAGCATGAGTTTGTGCTTAGTTTGTAGATTCTGTAGGCTTTATTAACATTATTTCCTTTATTGATTTTTTTCCACCAAGAAAAATAGAAAAAACAATACACTAAGCAAGACGCTTGAATTAGCACAACACATTATTAACAACTTAGGCAAAAGAGAATGCAACGTGCAAGTCTTTTGCTTTATACTTTCAGCTTCGGTATTTTTCTGGAAGTTTGTTGAAAGACCACAGGATGATTCTACATATATTACAAATATCTAATTTAAAATTGTGTTTAAAATTACATAATCTAAAATTGCAGTTTCAGTAATGACATCACTTGTGGGCAATGACGTGTCACCACTTTTTATATCACTTGTGGGCAATGACGTGTCACCACCATTAATATATCCACGAGACACCAAATATTAATGTAAATTCTTGTGCTTTGTCAAATGAGTTTTTTCTTTTTTCTTTAAATGATAAAAGGGTATTCATATTACACCACTGACAAAGGTTTTCCCATGCTTTTTGTTCTCTGCTTTGAGATAGCATTGTGTATAGTTATTACATCTGAAATAATGTGCTGAATTGTTATTTTAATTTTACCTCACACTGAACAAATGGGTTGTCTTTCTGGGACACAAATGATTGTTTAGTGTGGAGCCAGGCAATTTTTTTGATAAACAGTTTATTCACCCTCAAATAGAGTTTGTGGCAACCAAAACTATTAAGAAATTCTACACTAATTTGCTGAATAGTTTTGGCCAATTTTAGGGGGAAATAGCTATATTTAGCTATTCATAAAACTATGGCGATGCTGGCTTCTTTCATTTATAACTTAAAGAATGTTAGGAACCATTAGGAAAAGGATAAATAATAAAACAGAAAATATCATAATCCCATTACATACATACATACATACATACATACATGGCATATCCACACCTTGAATACTGTGCACAGTTCTGGTTGCAGCATCTCAAAAAAGATGTATTAGAATTGAAAAAGTACAAGGAAAGACAACAAAAACTATTATGGGTATGGAACAGCCTCCCTATAAGGAGAGAGTAGGACTGTTCAGTTTAGTAAAGAGATGACTAAGTGGAGATATGACAGAAGTCTATAAAATCATGAATGGAGTAGAGAAAGTGAATAGGGAAGTGTTATTTGTCCTTTCACATAACACAAGAACCAGGGATCACACAATGAAATGAATAAGCAGCAGCTTTTTAAAAAAAACAAGTATTTCACACAACACAATCAACCTGTGGAACTCATTGCCTGGAGATGTTATGAAGGATAAAAGTTTAACTGGGTTAAAAAAAGAATTAGATAAGCTCATTTAGGATAGGTCCATAAATTGACTATTAGCCAAGATGGTCAGGGATGCATCACAAGGCTCTGGGTGTCCCTAAATCTCTGACTGCCAGAAGCTGGGACTAGATGACAGGGTTTGGATCACTTACTAATTGCCCTGTTCTGTTTATGCCCGCTGACGGTCTGGCACTGACCATTGTCAGAAGACAGGCTTTTGGACTAGATGGAACATTGGTTTGACCTATTATGGTCATTCTCATGTTCTATTGATATATGGTGGGGTGATTGCCCAGGATGTAGGAGACCTGGGTTCAAATCCCCACTCAGCCTGATTTGAAGCGGGAATTTGAATGTGAGTCTCCAAATTGAAGCTGAGTGCTCTAATCACTGGGCTGTAAGGTATTTGAGATTGGTGTGCTCTCAGTCTTTCCTGTTATAACTGTTCCATTTTGAATAAATTATTGGGACTGGGGAGGGAAGAGAGAGAGAGGAAATGAAAAAGACCCTCTAATATAGTGGCTAGGGGACTCGCCTGGGGGACTTCTGGTTCTAATCCCTGCTTAACTGAATATTTAGCAAATGAAACCCAAAATCAGCTATTTGCACAGTTCTATTTCAGCATAGCACATAATATGGTAGGGGTATGGTGGTGGTGGTGGTGGGGTGGGGGGGGGTGGGGGGGGGATGGGACGGGGACATCAAATGCATAATGCCAAAAGAAGACGTGTTGCTTAAATCCCACTTAAATCCTCAAAAATAGGGTTTAGGATGCCATAAGTTTTGTGCCAGATCTGCATTGGTGGAAGAGTGTGGGTAAGGAGCATGTTACCACTCTTTATGGCCCCTTTATTGCACTGTAACCACTTTGCAAGGGCTATGTTGGAGTGAACACCAGCAAGCACAATGTATAACAAACCCCAGGGAGTTACAGTAACTATTCTATTTGATTCCTTTCAGGCACAGAATCCTGAATAACCATATAGTTTGGCCCAGAAGATAAACCTGCAATTGTTTTGAAAGTTTTTAATGTAGCTAGCACAATGGAATGTGATGAGAGGAGGAGTTGTTCTTTTGTTCTTCCTATGTAAGTAAGATAATAGCAAGAAAGCAATTACATTACAACTAAATGAATTAAACAAAGCTCCAAAACATAAATTAGAATTTAACTATGCCATTAAAAACTAATTTAATTTGCAAGCCATCATTATTATATAATAAAGACCTACTGCAAAACGAAAAACAATCTCTTGTGAACACTAGGAAAAAAGTAATAAATCTCATGGAGTGGATGAGTTTCTGTTGCATTAGTAGAGGGAAAAAGTGCTGAATGGATGTTTCAGTATGTAATGAAAACTAGGAAGTAATGGAACAATTTTGGCCAGCTGAATTTTAGATACAAATGGTTTTATTTTTATGGAAAGACTTCAGAGAACATTGGAAGAAAACATATGTGGTATTGATCTTTTTTTAATATAAAACTATTTCTGAATAAAAAAAGCATGATGAGACTTCAGATGCCATTGTGCCAGCATATGTTAGATACTGTACTTAGTTTCAGCAAAAGACTTCTAACATGTACTCAGGGGAAGACTCAAGCCAACTGCTTTATATATAGTTTCAGGTATAGTAAAAAGGATGCTAGCAAATGCATAAGTAAAATTATACTTATTGGCCTCAAATGTAAATGTCATCTAATCATCCCACAGGTTGTTCGCCATAACAAAAAATACTTTACGTTTTGCTGCAACCTAGTTTAACAAAATATTTTTTTAAAAAAATTTCACACCATTTTAGCCTACTGTGATTGAAATCAGTGGGAATTCTGCTGCTGACTTCAATGGAGCAGGATCAGGCCTTTTGTTATATTTGTATTGTATAAATTTACTGTCTATGATTTTTAATCTTAACTCTTGTTGGCTCTCATTATGTTTTGTAATAGGTGTCAAAATGCATTACAGTGTATTTATTTTTCAGTATGAACACATTTAATACTATTGCTGTAGGCAACAAACACTCTTAGCAATGCAAACATTTGTCCTTGTTTGGAGTGATACCAGTGGTGACTATGCCGAGAGCCAAATCCATTAGAAACTGCAGAAAGGAAACCAGTACAATTTTGTTGAGGTACTGACATTATATCATACTGCCAGCAGATGGGAGTGCAGCACCTTGCTTCTAGTCTACAGGAGTCTAATTTTAAAATTATGACTACAATTTTAATTCAATTAATTAGAAGTAGTCATAGGTTCATGTGTCTCATCCTCATCCCAGCCAAGGCTCTGGAATTATATATGCTCCTCTTCTTTCTCTCCTGCTCGAAACTGGTTCAGACTTGCAACCCCTACACCCTCCATGATCATGTGAAGTTGGCGTAAGAGTACATGAAATTGCTGTGCTGCGTTTTTCTTTGTAGATGTTCATAAGGTCACATATTGAGGCAATGTTAGAACTATATCATTTTAACAACTCATTCAATTTAAGACATCATAATCAACCTACCTACAATTCTCCCTGCTGTGTGAAGTTGGATACTTTCTTGGCTCAGATACTGTGGCATGTCACTGCATGAAGCTAATACAGCTGTCACACTCTATCCCAAAGGATTGGATTAAAGTGACCTGTAATTTAGGCCCAATTTTACATCTATGCAAATTTAAATACATGACTTCACTTATTGAGCTCACTGTGACTATTCAGGTGCATAGTTACTCATGGGCATAAATCTGGATCAAGTCATTGTTTGTAAATCAAAATGTTAAGCTTACTAGAGTGCTTTGGTATCTTTGCACATAAAGCACTTCATCAGTATCAGCCATTATTATTATTTTCTTGAGAAATGTCCTTCTGCAATTCAACTGGACTCATTTCACCCACCAGATTTAGTGCCCTCAAACAGGAAAGACATGTAGGTCCTTTGGGCTCACAATGTTTATTTTGTTGTTGGTTGATTGTTTATTAATTGCTCTAAATGTTTCTCATATTGTTTATACAGGTGATAAATTACTTCACCATAACACAATAGCAAAGTCAGAGATCTTATCTCTTTAGGAGAGGGATTCTTTCTGGCACAGAACCTGTTATTCAGCCTTTGGATAGGAAGCCTGAAATTATGTAACACACTGCCTGCCACTGCACACTTATTTGAAGCACAGTTGGTTGGTGGGTGATGGACTTTGGACATAAACTTCTAGCCATTATATAACTTGGGAAGCATCACAAATCGATTACATGTATTTGAAAACTAGTATTATTGTCCCCTCTTCTGACATCAATGTCCTGTTCTGACAGCAGTGTAATCTTTCTGTTGAGAAGCAGCAGACGTGTCTAAGGCCTTCTAGGTCAGCTTCCCAGTGAAGAAGAAATCAGCGGCAAAGAACCTGAATATAGGTAGAGCCTGAAGATAGTATAACTTGTTTTATTTATGCACATACCCCAGTATGGAAATGTAATGGTCAAACAGCATTCAGTGTAATCCCTTCTTTCAGGAATTCCAGCTAAACACCAATACCTGATTCCAAGGGAGAAATCAGCCTCAATAATTGACTCTAATTAGAGCCCAAAGAAGAGAACAAACTCTTCTGCTGCTCGCAGAGCTTCCTTTCTTTCCCCAAGCTGTCTTGACACCAGTCCTTGAATAACCCAAAGTTCATAACACAGCATGTCTTGCCAAGAGTCCAAATTTATTCTCCTGCTAAAGCTTGGAAGACTATGTGCCCTGGTGTCAATAGTGGTGCCTACCAAAACAGTATTACTATAAGAAGTCTTGGAACAGGTGAGAATGTACTATGCTGTGCTGTTCCTTTATTCTAGCTGTTACACTGGTTGTTACTTGCAGAAGGCTGAAGTCTGCTGCCTTAGTCACATTAAATAGTGTCTAATGCTGCAATTAATCCCGTTGAAAACAATGGGACTTCATATGAAATGACGTAACGTTAGAATTTTGTTCAGAATTAGGGCTTGGTACAACAAATCCTTGCTGGTATGAAGTTGCCTTTACTTTACAAATTGTTATTGGGTAATCCCATTGAAGCCAATGGGACTATTGTAAATGAATGTTACAGGATTGAGCCATTAAATTGCACTAGAGTGTCAGGAATGGGTAGTTTAGATATAATGTCCAGCTATAAAGAAGTGATTTAAAATATGTATAGGTAATCACCCATAATGGTTACAGACTTGTTGTCGCTTAAAAGAAACCTCAATTAAAATTGTTATGAATTATTTACACATTTTCCCCCTTAAATTTGATTTTCAATTGAGGGGTGGCTTCAGGTCAGACTTTTATGTGGAGACCTGTAACCTTCCCGAACAGCATATGCATTCATTAGCTAGGGGCACATTTGACAATATACTTGAGTTCTATCTCATAGCTGCCAGTCTGTTAAATAAAGATCAGGCTCTTTTCCTGAAGTCCTGCTGCTATATTGTCTCATTATTGGAATATGCATTATGCAGCCCCAAAAAGATGCCTCTTCCCGTGGACTCTTTATCAGGTCAGTGGATGTGATAGGCTGTCAAATTAACAGTTATGAGTGTTACATAGGACCGGGATGGCTGTACCTTTCATTTTACTTTGATTTTCATTTAATCATTTTTTTTTTGCATGTGACAGTTTACCAATGGCAGGACTGTGATTACCCCAGAACTACCAGAAACAGCAGCCCTCAACTGAGCCCTTTTGTTCTATGCAGGGTGCCTACCTTTACATTATACCAGTAGGCTGACTGCAAGCCAGAAGTGCAATTATCTGAGTAACACTTAGAAAAATTTCCAAAACGTCTGGTCCATGCATATACTACCTGAAGGACATCACTTGGGGTGTCTCTGGCTTTTGGCCTTTCTAATTGTAGGTACATGTGACTATTTCTAACAGTGCCATGATGAATTAGTTAAGAGGATTGATATGTCCTCTATACTTCATGAACACATTTAGATGAGCACATAGAAAGTGTGCATATTAAAACCACTATTCATAAAGGGAATTGGATCTAGATAGGTTGGTTTGTCTACTTATATTGTGAATTGTTGTGTATTGTAGCCTGGCAAACTTTCCCATATCAAACAAGTGACGCCTGCAATTTAAGTTCTTAACCAGTGTTTTGCTAAGTCACAAATTACCACTATGGGACTCCCGTTAGGGCAAATGCAAAACTATCAGATCTTAAAGTGGTGTTCTTGTCTGAAAAGTTGCTATGTGAAAATGAAACCTCCTTTCTCATTTTGTCTGCTCTCTATGTGCAGTAAAATCTGGACACTAAAATCAGCAAAATAAATTTGCTATTAGCCAGCGCCCTGGATTTCATTCCTCCTAATAAATCAACAGAACTATTGTCTAAATTCCAATTACCAAGCCAATCAGTTGCACATGTTGCCCCATATTACAGGCAAGCGTGTCACACAGATGTTATTGAAGGTCTAATCTGAAGACATTGGGGTGGCATAGGTATCAAGGAGGGCCTATAATTGCTTGAGCCATAATTGCTGGTAATGCTTAAGGAGGAAAGAACTCAGGATGATTCTTGGGTCCCAGATGGAGTCATCAGGGTTTGCAGTTAGAAAGCTCATCATTTTGCTTGAAAACTGGACATATTTCACCTATTTCATTGTGAGATAAACATGAAATCCCATGATAATATACTTTTCTCCAAAGAGCAGAACTGCACTTTCATAATCTTTTTCTTTTTCTGTACTATTGCCCAAACAGCCTGATTTATTCATTGTTTAAAGGGAATTTTTAGTGCTCATGTGTTTAAATGCTTACTCTCAAGAGGTTAGGAGGGAAAAGGTAACTCTAAACCGCTGCTATAATTTCCTTGAATCTGTCTGTTCTGGTCCCTGGCATAGGTGAGAGGAATCTGTAACTTAAGGCAGCCTCTCCACAACTGACTATGGGTCTCTCCATAGCTCAGAACATATATATAGCAGTAAGGGTATGTTTACACTCCGAGCTGAAGGTATAAATTCCAGCTCAAGGAAACATACCTGTGCTAGCTTTATTTGAGCTCGTGTGTTAAAATTAGAGTGTAGCTGTGGCAATGTAAGCAGTCATAGGATCTAGCTGCTCCAAATGTAAACCTATCTGAGACCATGCCCTTTGAATGTTTCCTATGTATATGCTGGCTCTATGCTGTACAGGAGCTGGGGAATTCTCACTGGGGCTATTAGGGCCTACTCCTAACTCTTTTTTGGTTCCTCTATGCTGCCAGATGTATGGGGCTGGAGCAGTAGCTAGAATCTATATACCTTTCTAGCAAATATTGCATTTGTGCACCATGTTTCGGCTCATTAATCTTCTACAATCTAGCCAGTGGAGGGGGACATATTCTTCCTTTGGAAATAATCTGGTATGGGTAGGTGTGAAACATCAACTATAAGAATGGCACGCTGATGAAGAAACAATGGTGTTAAAAGTTTTCGTAAACATTTGTTATATCGTTTAGAACTCAAACAAAAAGCCTTGCCTAGTCAGTGTTTGTTTTCTGGATTGTCTAGATATCAGAAGATTGTCTAGAATTGTTTTTTAAACTATAGATTTTAGATGCTTGGCAGAATTAGGTGTTTTACATCAGCATTTATTTTTAAGCATTTAAAAGATTTTTATCAATTTTAAAGTCCCTCCCTCATTCAGAAAGGGGCCCACAGTTTCCTTGACTTACTACTTGTTGCTAACATACCTGAAGAAACCCTTCTTGTTGCTCTTCTTGATAGGTGAAATTCCAAGTTTAATTTCGCCTTCCTGATATATAATATTATAATAATTATGATTTCTCTTTTAATTCCTTTAGATTTAGCATTGATATTGCTCAGCGTTTCTATATACTGTTAAAGTTGCCATGTTTCACCCCAGGCACAGCTGCTCTTCAAGGGTGGATGAAATAATCTTCCCAGAAAGTCCCAATTCTGCAATTAAATGCACTTGTGTGGGGACCCCAAAGCCTGCACAGAGCCCTAATAGAGTTGAAGGAATTCTGTGCCATGCAGAGGGTATGTATCTACCATAGTTGCTTGCAGGATTGGAGCAATAGTTTTAAAATTGTTTTGGGATCTCTTTGAATGAAAAGCAATCTACAAAAGGATATATTATTTTTTTCTTATTTTTGTTATGCAAAATGAAATATTTTCTTTACAGAAATCCTACCTAAATTCTTTCATTGCCCAGTACTGTTTCAGTTCCTTAGTTCTTCGCTTCTGGTTCTTGCGTTGACTCTAGATCTAATAGATTTTAAACATATGATCTATATTGTGTTCTCCAAACTGTTTCAGAAATGTCACTGGGAAGGGGATTGATGGACGTACCTGTACTCTCCTCCCTCAACGGCCTCTTCCCTGAAACGCATCCAAGATCTGAACTGATCCTTTTCCTTTTCCCCGCAGAAGGGTTCCTCCCCTTCTCCCAGATGTTGATTTAAAAAGTAACATGCAGGTGTCTCATTCCACTATGAATACTAGGATCACCCTTCTGCTGAGTTACATGGCACAATAGATTCTGAGTTTTGTTGCCCAAATGGCATAAATTATAACTGAGATAAGGATGACTGCCCTAGAATTTTGTATTCCTCAGTGAGTATCTTAAGTACAGTATCTATTTTTTCCCAAATGGTATAGATTTAGGGGAGTATATTCAAAACAGCCTGCTGGGTTTTAGCTTCATGGCGCTGAGAAAGCCAATAGGGGTTACATGGTTAAACCCTCCACATTTCTTAGAAATACGCTGCTAGTTTCTCAACACTTTCTAAATAACTAAATTATTCTGACCCCTTCTACATTCCTGCTTAACCTCTGCTATTCCACTTGCTCCTCTCCCACAGTGCATTCAGTTTATAGTCAGATCACCTATATCACATTTGTGTTCCAACATGTCACTTTCCTAATCTCCAACGCAATGGTAAAATAATCTCCTTTAATTTATATTTGAAGCCTCTGTTTAAATAGTCTACATTCCTCTTTTCATAGATTTTGGCACTGTCAAGCACTGTCAAAAGTTTTAGAGTTTCACCCATTGCGGAGTGCAGATCTCTTTCCTGCTTAGTGCTTTCTAGCCATAGTAACCACAACTGAAAAAATCTATTCTGTCCTGAGGGTTTTTAAAAAATAAATAAATCGCAATTTATGACGCTCAATTTCTTGCAACAGAATGCTGCAATGCAAACCTTTTTAGCTGTCACCTCTATCCATTGAACATATAGCTTGCTTTCTTGTTATTTTGTCCTTAGATGCATTATCTTACCTTTCTCTAAATTGAAGTGGATAAGCCACCTATCTGCCCATGCTTCTAGCCTACCCAAGTCATTGTGAATTTTATTGCTTTTCTACTCTGTATTTGCTGGGTTCCCCCATTTTGGATTATTAGCACATTTCATTGCCTCACTGCATTTTCCTTCTTTCTGGTCTGTAAAGTAAATAAAATCAATACTAATGTTATAGCTCTTCACAAGTCAACTCCTTCCAGTTGGAACTGCTTTCACTCACAAGCACCTTCTGGCTTCAATATCCTAGCTAGTTTTTTATCCACTAAAGTAACTCACTACCTACAACATATGTTCAAAACAAATGTAGTACATTTTACAAAGCACCTTACAGGGCACTTTACTAGAAGTGGGACAACACCATTTCCAACCAGTCCTGAAGCAAGCTGACATGTTATTTAAGCTCTTAAGGAAGATGAACCAGGGCAGGGACAACATTTTATCTAGAGGGCACTTTCAGAGTGCATTCTGCTCTTTGTGACAGCCATATATCTACTGACTCTCTGTTCACTGTCTCCTACATTCTGTGGGAATCTGATGTGTATTGTAATGCCAGGGGCCAGATATTTAGCTGATGAAAATTGATGGCACTCCATTGATCTCTATGGAGCTGTAATGACCTGCATCAGCTGAGGATCTGTCCCAGGATGTTTAAGTGATGAATAACATTGGCACTGTGCTGTGATGAAGTTTTGCCATCCTTGAAAATTAGTTTGGGACTCTTTGAAATCATGGCTGTGTACACATATTGGAGTCATCAAATGTGATCAAAACCAGGATATTCTATGCCGAGAGGCATTTGTACTATAATAATGCCATCGTGGCCCTAATGGGGTTGTGGCCTCATTGTGCAACTGCATTGTCAGAGAGTCCTAGACCTCAAAAATTTACAGTTGAAATGGAGGAGACAAAAGGTTGGAGGGGAATAGAGAGACCAAGAAGTGAAGTAACTTGCCCACTGTCATACAGCAAGTCAGTGGCTTTAAGGCAGTTATCTCCCATGAAAAAAATAATAATAATACATTTTAAGAGAGCTTTTTTTTTTAAAAAAAAAGACGATAGATTCATTTCCTTGATCTTTTACTAGTCACAGAACTGTGTTCTAACAATAACACTTAAAGCAACATCAGACATAATGTATAGCGAACAAAATTGGGGGTATTGATCTGCCTGTTGTAAACAACATGATCTATTTTATTACCTATTTTTTTTAAATAAGTGTCTATGATCTTGCTTCATCAAAGTCATGTGTATGGCTGGCCTCACATAGGTTGGCACAGGACCAATTCAGATTAATGCTTAAATGTTAAGATATGAGCTCTCCCACAGTGATTAAATGATGACAGAGTCTTCAAGGACTTTGGGTAGGGTGAGGAAGTAGGACAACAGAGAAGATAACTTTATATAGAACAGCCACTGTTTAAATCCCTTGTCATCTTCGGGTAACTGATTCTTTCTAAACTGCACAGTTCAATTATGTTTGTCACTATAAGGGCCAAATTGGGTTTTATAGATTCATTGGGCCTTTTTGCTCTCCCAACAACTCTCACTTTGTTGTAGTAAACAGAAGCAACTCTTATTACATTTTATGGAAACATTTGGATTGGAAGACCTTTCTAGTGTCCACCCTCTTGCATTCATGGTTATAAAAGCTTCCTTGGCAGAGGAGTATCTAATCAAACCTTGAATATCTCCGGCCATGTTAGAATTCCATAATCTGTTTTGGGAACATATTCAGTTCTGTCTCTTCTGATAGACTTCAGATACAGTTTTCTAATATTTAATCAAAATTGTCCCTCTGACAGGCTCATAAATCCTCTCTGCACAGGCGTCAATGATATGCAAGGGCAAAGGAGCATCGGATTGCAGTGCATTGTCAGTGAGGGTCAGCCAGAAGAGAGAGTTCAGAAAAAAAAATCTGTTTATTTTGCTTATTTTACTTTCCAGATTAACTATGTGTGTTTTGATACATCCATTTCCCCAACATCCTTACTCCTTTTTAAAAAACCAAACAAACTTATAGTTCTTTCAGAAATGAAGCTGTAAAATAACGGTCAGATATTGCATGTTATAAGTCAATATTATGCAACATGTTGTATGTATCCTCACTTGTTATATACTTCTCAGTCTCTTACTGTGTAGTACTCACTCTTGTCTCACTGGGCTGAATATCATGATGAGTGCGCTTTCTTCTTTGCCTATTATAGATCACCTTGAGGAGTAGCTAGCCAGCCATGAACGTATTCATTATCATTGTTGATCCCATAGTAGCTGAGCTGATGAAACCTGAAAAAAACCAACCTATTATAGATGTCACTATCAGAGGAAAAAGTGCAATTTAAATAAAGTGCTTGTGTGTGTCTATATCTATATATATAAAAGTCAAATGGTGTATGCGTGTATGCGTGTATGTATGTATGTATGTGCACTTACTCCTTCCACAGTACAGTTAGAGGTCTTAGGGTCCTAATCAGGGTAAGAGTCGAAAATTTTTCAAATCTCACCTTTGACGCCCCCCAGGGGTGAAATTATTTAAAGGGCAATTACATCAGCTGGGCAGCTGCTGTTCTCTGTGACATAGTTATGATGTCATAATACCCCCTCCAACGGACCCCGCACTTGCTCAGCTCTCTGCCCCCTCCCCACCTCCGACGGACCCAAGTTGGGTTTGGTCGGAGGGTAATTGAGGTACGGGTGTCGGGTTTGGTCGGGGGGTGAGGTGGGAGTGTTGGGTTTGGTCGGGGGGTAAGTGAGCCGGGGGTGTTGGGTTTGGTCTGGGGGGTGGGAAGGTGTTGGGGTGGGTGAGGGGTGAGGGGTGGGTGTTGGGGTTGGTCAGGGGGTGTTGGGGTTGGTGGGGAGGGTAAGGTGGGGGGTTGGGTTTGTTTGGGGGGGTGAGAAGGGGGGTCGGGGTTGGTCGAGGGGTAAGTGAGGTGTGGGTGTCGGGTTTGTTTGTGGTGGTAGGTAGGGGTGTCAGGTTTGGTTGGGGGGAAAGTGAGGTGGGTGTGTCAGGTTTGGTCTACGGGGGGTGAGGTGTGGGTGTTGGTCAGGGGGTGTTGGTAGGGGGGAGACGTGGGGGTGTTGGGTTTGGGTGGGGGGGTGAAAATGTGAGTCAGGGTTGGTCGAGGGATAAGTGCGGGGGGGTGTCAGGTTTGCTCTCTTCCCCCTCCAATGGACCCCGCACTCGCTCAGCTCTCTGCCCCCTCCCCACCTCCGACTGACCCGAGCAACGCTGGGTATTTTCGCTAGTATATATATACAAACTTATATATACAGTAAACCCTCGATTTAACGGACCTCGATTTAACGGACTTCGGATGCAACGGACAAAATTTCTAAGCAAGTCTGATGCATCCGAAATCCATTTGTCGAGGGCTGGCTGCCGGCTCCCGGCTGCTGACCGGGTCCAGACAGCGGGCGGGCTGGCTGCCGGCTCCCGGCTGCCGCCCGGGTCCCAGCAGCAGGCGGGCTGCGGAGCTGCTGCTCCGACCCTGTGGCGGGCGGGCTGCTGCTCCGACAGCTCGTTTTTTTTTTAAATTAAATAACGGACTTTCTGATTTAACGGACACCCCCTCGCCCAAATTAGTCCGTTAAATCGAGGTTTTACTGTATATATATTTTGAGAGGGTGGGGAAGGGAAGGTCTAACTTTACTAGCTGTTTTGAATCTTAAATTACATTATGTTTTGTTGATGTTAAAAGCTAGAGGACTGCTACAGTTCATAGCAAATACTCTTGTAAAACTACTTAATGTAACTGTAATGTGCTCTATTCAGAGGTGTATTAGAAACTCTGTTCAACTACATGCAGACTTTGCACACACTATATATATATTGTCAAGAATCAGAGAGGTAGCTGTGTTAGTCTGGAATAGCAGAGGTAACAAAGTCCTGTGGCACCTTTATATATATTGTGCTCTAAATGCAATTAGCCATGCACCAGGATGACTGCAGCCTTCCTGCTGTCCAGGATCTAGGTATCAGTGGTGAACAGCATCTTCTGATTTTCATAGCGTAACTCCCCTGACATACTCTTCACTGAGTTCAGTCACAGTATGGATAGAAGCTGAGTAAATGAGTGTAGTGAGATTAAAGTAGGCTACTGCTGGCACCTCATTCCAGTAGGTGCCTCCTGTTTGCAGGCTGGTCCCTGGGAGCCTGCTGAATATCAAACTCTCCTCTTCCACCGGACAGTTTTTATGTGTTTGAAAGAAAGAATTTGTATCCTGAATAGCATATTCTCCTTTTCTAACTGACAAGCAACATCACAAAGGCAGCTGCTAGGAGCATAACATAACGTAGCTGTCAGAATCTAAAATATCTGTGACTGAGTCAGCCTTTTGAAGAGGAAAAAAAATCTATTTAAAAAAAGTACAAACATCCCGTCTCGTTGTGCAACAGCTTAAAAGTGACCTTTAGTGCAAAGATGCCAAGGTCTTGCCTGATTCAGCCAGAATTTATGGTAGATTACATTTCAGGATTGTTATTTTAGTGCAAATTTCAGCAAAGCTGGCTTTGGAAATGTTTGGATTCAGTAAACCAGAATGCAAAATTCTCCCCAAAGTATATTAGGAATTAAAATATAGTTTGACTAACTGCCTGGTTTTCCCTTCAGAAAGCTGTCTAGATTCTCTCTAGATGGCAGTGGAGTTCTTTCACTTTAAAGTCTGCTTTCTTTCCCTACCCCCTCTCCTTCTCTCGGAGGCTCATTCCAATTTTACTGAACTATGATTTAACAGAGCTTTGATGCTGCAGGATGTTGACGTGCACTAATCAGATTTTTTCCTAAAAGGATAATATACTGCATTTTCAAAGTCAATTAACACTTAGGGCAAATGAAATGGGGAGAGTGAAAGGTCAATTACTAAAGGATGGCCACAAAAATCTTTCTGGTTTACACAGCATCCATCCAGGGATTGCTGATCACTGGGAAAAGAAAGGATATAGTAATTAGCTCATTTCACTTCTTGATGACTACCAATAGGATGGCTTAATAAGTTTATCTGTTTTATTTTCAAACAAACATGATTGGTGCTAATAACTGTTTCAACTAGCCCAAGCCTGTGAAATTTCAAGGTGTCATGCCGTCACTAAAGCAGATGGGAGACTGTTGTGACAATTTATGAATTAGGCAAAAGTTGGCAGAGAGAATCTCATTAAAATTTCATGATTGGAATGTTGTTAATATGTTTTATGTAAGAAAAATAGCCTGGGTCAGCCTAGTTATAAAATAAATAAAGGATGAGCGTCCAGTTTCAAACAGACTCATTTCTAATAAGCTAAAACTTGCCATTTGAAGCTAAATGGTAATGAGTTATTAGCTAAACTTCTTACCTCATGACTGCAGGGCCAGCGCTACCCATTAGGCGATGTAGGCAGTCTCCTAGGGTGGCAGGAATTGAGGGGCGGCGTACTGGATGGCTGAGTGGTAATTCGGCAGCAGCTCAATGCGTATTCCACAGTCAGTGTCATTTTGGCACTAGGGAATTTAGTTTTTGGTTTGCTGCTTGGGCGGCAAAAAAGCTGGCACCAGTCCTGTGACTATGATGTATTTCTAACTCGTTATGAATGTAAAGAGTTTAGTAAACAGAACCTCAACCCTGCGAAGACTCTTGGCCTTAATATTGCCTATGTGAGTAATCTCTTTTGAAGTCAATGGGACTACTCACATACGTAAAGCTAAATTTGTGTGTAAGTATTAGTGGGATCGGGGCCTTAACTGGAAAGGCCACATTGGAGATTTCTGTCAAGAAAAAATCCATTTGTGGATTATTTTTTTAATCTGGAATTAAAACCCACTCATTACAAACTAAATTAGCAACTCATTAACTTATTTAATGCTGATGGTACATTAGACTGGACAGGCTTGAGCTGAGTTTGTGTTTTCCACACACCTATTGTATCTTAAACAGCTTTCCAGTCATGCTTCACACTTAAGATTGCAGGAGCAGTTCATTTCTCTCTCTTGCTTAAAAAAACCCCACTCTGCTGAGTTTAATAACCTTTTCCTTTTTGAATAAGGAGTTTCTGTTTGCAGTTACATGAAAGAAAAAAGGCCAGTGCTGCAGGCAGCAGGAGATTATTTCATGCCTACCTACTAAAACAGGGTTTTCAAATAGCACAAGGGACAGAGAAAGTGAATAATGAGCAAACTCTTGTGAGGTAAATTATTGTTTGGGATTTTGAATTGGTTCTTTACATCTGAGGGTGAAAAATTCTGCAAAATCATTGTGTGCAGCATTTGATTTTTCTGGAAGTAGGGACTTTTCTGGATGGCTTGTTTTCCCTGCCCTGCCTCTCAGCCTGTGACACTGCCAGCAAATGAAGTAGACTGATCCTCTGCCTTCTATCCGACATGCTACTTCGCTTGCCTTCATGTCACAAAATCAGATCTCTGGCCGCATAAATATGCATGTACTACAATATCAGCTATGCCAAACATACATGGAGTCCAGGAATCGTGCTCATTTTGCTTTGAAAAGCATGGCAGTGTAGCTTTTGAGCTAAAAGATTGTGATAATGATATTTAGTGTGCACAGTGCTTAACAGCTTCAAAGCTCTAATATTAATCCTCACAATGCCTCTGTGTGTATTACCCCCATTTTATAGATAAAGTAATTGAGGTACAGCAGTTAAGTGATTGACCAAGACCACAGAGGTAGTCGGGGTCAAAGATGGAATTAGAACTCAGGAGTTCCTGGTCCCCAGACTTACATTCAAAGCAATAGGATACAACTCTCTCAAAGTTGGTAACTGCCAGTGGACTATTAGATCTTATGCCACAATAGTAAACTTTCTGGTAAGCCACCCGGGAGAGAGCAAGAACACAAATACTGGAGCAAACCTGATTCCATCCAGCAGGGTATGTCGCTATGTGTGTGCACGTATGGTGGCACCATCTAGTTTCTCTGGCTTAAAAATAATATACTGATTTATTTTTTGAGCTTGATTCATATTACTAATTTTGGAACTTTTTAAACTCTCTTTTAATCATCCATTATTCAGCCTCAGTTTTTGCAATGACTTGTGCATGTACTTAACTTTATGAATGTATGTAGTATAATGTTAAGCATGTGTGTACATCTTTGTAGGATTGGAGACTTAATTATCAAATTTCATTGTGCGGTATACATAAATGGAATTGTTCTGGCTTTGGTTTCCATCCACTGCACCTTTACATTTCTAAATACTGTGCCAGTCTGCAGAAACAGGATCTAGTTTATTCTCTGAATTTTTGCTTCTTGCTCCAGAGAGGAAATGCACTGTTTTTCACAGTTTACTTTTGTTCTTTCCATTTGTTGTTTTTTCTTAATTGAAAATGTTATTTTAGACTGAAAACAGCTTTTGCTTATTGTGTATGGAAACATAACAGAGAAGTTCAGAGATTCAGTTTGGAGAAGCACAAAAATGTGTAAAATAAAATTTAACTGGAAAACTTGTGAGAACTGCTGTTTGCAAGGTATTTTAGCAGAATCAGGAACTGCAGAGGTGAGTGAAAATTTGAAGCAGGAAAAAAGTTATGTAGCTTAGACCATTCCCTAAGGGCATTCTTTTGAGCCTCATGTCTGATCCAGCCTCCATTGAAGTCCATGGATATTTTGCCATTGAATTTAATGGAAACAGCTTCAGGCAAAATTAGAATGGAAAGTTAAACCACAACCTCAGAGCATCAGTCTGTGTGTATGTTATGTTTTGGGAAGCCCATGCTTTTATCAGTTCACATGCTATGAACTCAGAATTTTTACCTGGAATAAGCAGGTGAGAAAAGGTTTGGAGGGATTTTTGTGGGGGGCAGCTGCAAATCAATTACAAAGTGCAAGTTCCTCAACCATTAGTTTTAAGTACATAGGTTTAGTCAGTGTTGTTTAAATCTCTTTTGTACACTTTATTTAAACCCTACAGATGAAAAAAATTGATTAGCTATAGAACAAAGTGCCTTTCTACTCTGCAGGGTAAGATAATTAAAAAACAAACAAACAAATAACCCCTTCCTCCATGAGTTGGTGTCGTGGTTCACTTCAAACAGCTTGATATTCCTGGTTATCCAAACAGAGCTGTAGGAATCCTGTGCCACTTAAGCCTGCTCTTAATTCTAAATGTGAGCATCTAAGACCAGTCAGAAACTTAAGGCAAACGTTCATTTAGTTCTGAAACAACGATTAGAGCTGGAGGGAGTTATATAAAGGGAAAGGGTTAAGAGCTGAACATTCTTTGGCTAAGCAATGCCAGTGGGACAGACATGAGAACAGTCTACCAATAGTTGAAGTGTATGAACACTTGGTAGGAAAGGAATGATGGGTGGTTCATTTGGATATTAACTAGCAGCTAAGGCCCTGCAAACTTTTCC
Organism: Sternotherus odoratus; assembly: GCA_032164245.1. Classification (NCBI taxonomy): domain Eukaryota; kingdom Metazoa; phylum Chordata; order Testudines; family Kinosternidae; genus Sternotherus; species Sternotherus odoratus. The sequence continues at coordinate 37,549,201 of JAVMKO010000004.1, forward strand.
CGCTGAAGCCAATGGGAGTCTTTGCTTTAACTGAGTTCAGTAGGATTTGGATAAGACCCAATGTGGGCAAAACCTGCTGATTTCAGCTGACACAACTTTGTGCTAAGTTGAATATCAAGTATGATTTTTATTGGCTAAAATGAATTCAACTCTGAAATAATCTTTCAAGGGAGAGAAGTGGTAAAAAGATCAATTTCTTGGTAATTTTAAAATCAGACTGCACAAAATACTAGAAAATGTAGTGTAAAGCAGGAACCCTGTACTATCAGGGATGATGTGTTCCTGAACTATTATACACTTACAAAGTTGGCATAAAATGTAGCACTGGTGATGGCATAGTCTTCTTCCACACCATGCAGTGAAGGGGAGCATATGAATCACAGCAAGCAGAAGCAAATATCAAACACAATCAAGTAACTGAAGCTTTCATGGGGATGCACATTTTTCTGACCTCATCTGGGATGTCACCTGCTCTAACATTAAAAAGGCATTGCGGTATTTAAATGGATGACTGACTAATTCAACACAAAATTATCTTTGGGCACTCTGGTCACTGGATAGGCTATACTCAGCATGCTCTCTGAGCAATAATTTGTACTACTAGTACAATCAGGGTTCTTACTTCTCACACACATCTAGGGACTTTCCTTCGGTCACCGTCATTTTAAAGGAGATCCCCGTAAAAAATTTTTTTTCTGGAACCATGCTATTCCATGGGCTTATTAGATCATTGTTGGTATCGATAGCTCTGGCTTAGTACTCCCATTGGCTTTAAGGTTTTTCCATACCCTGTATCACTTCTTCTATATAGCAGCCTTTTTTTGAATGAGCTCCTGTGGACATGGGGTCAAGAGTAAGGGTACATTGTCATTTCTGAACAGCTTCTACCTCCTTATGTTCAGGAGTGAGTTTCCTTCCATCAGGAGTCTCCATCCACCCTGGTCCCTGACTACCTGCTGTACAGTCTGAATTCAGATTACTTTAAATGAAAAACACATTAGCTTGGGGAAATAGATTATCTTAAAATAAAAAGTAAGAAAACATAAACATCGGTGTCCTCTTGTTCTTGTCAAACACATCTCTATACCTACTATTTAAAGCTCCCTCCCCCATCCAGTCCATATCAGTTTTTCTTTATTAATCTATTACCACTCCGGTAGCCCTTTGGAATGTTTTTTTTTTCCTTTTGCTAACAATGTTAAATCCATTTTTATGTTGCTAACTATGTTAAATCCATTTTCAGAGATGCGGGTTAACTAGGCAATAATCTATATTACTGAGCTGCTCGAATAATATAATATTTGTCAAATAAGTCATTATGTTTAACAACATTTTTAAAATATTCACCATTTTAAATTCAGCTTATTTAAAGAGTTCAGAGAATATTTGAATAAACACAAATTTTGTGACTATTTATGAACAAAATATTGGCACACTTTTAAAAATTATTCACCCTGCTCTGCTTTGTAATGTAGCTGCATTGACCACAGCAATACAAAGAATTTGTTCAGAAATTGCATAAAAGTTAATATATGTATAACGGAATTACAACAGAAGTACAGACGTAGGCCTCAATTCTAGAAAGACTCACATGTGCTTAACTCTATGCAGGGTGAATAATATACCCTTAGAGCCCCGACCGGGGTTATTCTATCTACTACCCAAGATCCACAAACCTGGGAACCCTGGACGCCCCATCATCTCGGGCATTGGCACTCTCACTGAAGGACTGTCTGGATATGTAGACTCTCTACTCAGACCCTATGCCACCAGCACTCCCAGCTATCTCCGTGATACCACTGACTTCCTGAGGAAACTACAATGCATTGGTGACCTTCCAGAAAACACCATCCTAGCCACCATGGATGTAGAGGCTCTCTACACAAACATCCCACACAAAGATGGAATACAAGCTGTCCGGAATAGTATCCCTGATGATGCCACAGCACAGGTGGTTGCTGAGCTCTGTGACTTTATCCTCACACACAACTATTTCAAATTTGGTGACAATATATACCTCCAGACCAGCGGGACTGCTATGGGCACCCGCATGGCCCCACAGTATGCCAACATCTTTATGGCAGACCTGGAACAACGCTTCCTCAACTCTCGTCCACTCACACCCCTTCTCTATCTACGCTACATTGATGACATCTTCATCATCTGGACCCATGGGAAAGAAACTCTGGAAGAATTCCACCATGACTTCAACAGCTTCCACCCCAACATCCACCTCAGTCTGGACCAGTCCACACAGGAAATCCACTTCCTAGACACCACAGTGCAAATTAATGACGGCCACATCGACACCACCCTATACCGAAAACCTACCGACAGCTATGCCTACCTTCATGCCACCAGCTTCCATCCCGGACACACCACACGATCCATTGTCTACAGCCAAGCACTGAGGTACAATCGGATTTGCTCCAACCCCTCAGACAGAGACCAACACCTACGAGATCTTCACCAGGCTTTCTCAAAACTACAATACCCACACAAGGAAATAAGGACACAGATCAACAGAGCCAGACGTGTACCCAGAAGCCTGCTGCTACAAGACAAGCCCAAGAAAAAAAACAACAGAACACCACTGGCCATCACCTACAGTCCTCAGTTAAAACCTTTGCAACGCATCATCAGTGACCTACAACCCATCCTGGACAATAATCCCTCACTTTCAAAAGCCTTGGGAGGAAGGCCAGTCCTGGCACACAGACAACCTGCCAACCTTAAACAAATTCTCAACAGCAACAGCACACTGCACCACAATAACTCCAACTCAGGAACCAATCCATGCAACAAACCTCGATGCCAACTCTGCCCACATATCTACACCAGCAACACCATCACAGGACCTAACCAGATCAACCATACCATCACTGGCTCATTCACCTGTACATCAACCAATGTCATATATGCCATTATATGCCACCAGTGTCCCTCTGCTATGTACATCGGCCAAACTGGACAGTCCCTACGAAAAAGGATAAATGCACACAAATCAGATATTAGGAATGGCAATATACAAAAACCTGTAGGGGAACACTTCAACCTGCCTGGACACACTATTACAGATTTAAAGGTCACCATTCTGCAGAAAGGGAACTTCCGATCCAGACTGCAAAGAGAGACTGCAGAGCTTCAATTCATTTGCAAATTCAGCTCACACACTTTGGGATTGAACCGGGATCTACAATGGTTGGCTCATTACAGACATTGTTTCTCATCTCTCCATGTCCACACACCCCATTCAAATGCTAGACGAATAATCCACACTCCCTGATCGGAGATAACAAGCTGGCTCAGCTTAATTGGACTAACCTTTTCACCTCCCCCCCTGGCTCTTACCTACTTTTCTATAACTGCCTGTATGTGAACACTTCTACTGCCTGCATCCGACGAAGTGGGTATTAGCCCACGAAAGCTCATGCTTCAAAACTTTATAGTTAGTCTTTAAGGTGCCACAGGACTTTGTTAATCCTACTGTAGACAATTAATAACGATCCAGGCCACAGTTAATAAAATGGGCAAGGATGTTATTTTAATCCAACAGTGTCTTATTTTTATCTTCAAATTCAGAATTGTGTACTTCTATTTTCAGGACTTGTGTAGTCAAATTATGCCCCATGTTTTCTAATCAGGCAAGTTTAAACTGTATAGACAAATATGTAATTGTTAAGGTATGCAACTCAGACAGATTTGTGCTAACAAACGGCCTCTTGAGCCTGATCTGTTTAATTTTTAAAGCTTCTTTTTGTTTCTTTAACTGAAACTCACAGTCACTCAGTGTGGTGCTTTGTTCATCCCTCCCTTCCTCACAGAGGTGGCAGGGCCATCTGTGTAGGTTGTTGAGCAGGCTACAACTTTAGCTAAGGCTTATGTGTTTAAAACAAGAGGTCCCAGGTTTGATTCTCCACTGCCAATGACCCAGCCGCCAATGTAGTGGTACACAAGCACAGCTATAATAGCTGGTCTGTAACTACAACTGCAATCTTCACTGCTTTGGCCACTGTTGATATTAGGGGATATATATATATACAAAAAATACTAGTATTGCTAACGTTTTAAAATGTCTCCAATAGATAACCAAGGGAATAGAAGAATTTATTTAAAAACAACAGCGATAATATTTTGTGGCCCCTCTGTGGTAAGATTCACAAGGCGCTCTCAGCCATCTGTTTTGCTTGCTCTGAGGACAAACCTTTCACTTTTTTTCAGGAGACATATTTTTTAATAGTTTGAATTACTTTGAATTACTCAGTTTAGCTGGAATCTTTGTCTCTTTGCTACCTACCCATTTAAAATAAAGTTTGACTTATTTAAATGGAATTTCTAATGCGTTCAAAAGGCACTGAATTAACACATGGAGAGTGAATTAACACTGAATTTTTTTTTATCACCAAAAAAGTGTATCGCACAAGTAGTAACAATGGGAGTTTCCTCACACCGTTCCACCAGTGTGACTCATTCCTTTCCTAAATAAGAAGGTAATTCAGAGCTAGCTGTACCTCATGACTGTGAAAGGGGTTCTCCAGCCATGGATTTAAACCATTCTGTGTGGAAATGTGGTCATCAACCTCCATGGTACTATTTTGTCTTCTTGGAACCTCAAGGAAGGCTCCCCAAGGGTTTGAGATCCATGCAGGGATTAGATGGATTGGATGGTCAGTTTTGGTTGGCAGTGGGAAGACAAAGCAAAGTCTCGGGCTATATTTCCTTTTCTGTTGATTTCCTCAGTGTGGAGTGAGCCCTTTTAAGTGTGGTCCCTGGAGAAGCTGTGCCCAGAGGAGTATGTGACAGCACAGCTCCAAAAGAGCAGTTTGGAAAGTACTTGCGATCCAAAAGTGGGATTTAGAGACAATATCTGTGGCTCATTTCATAGCAGGGTGGAGGGAGGAGGAGAGGGAACTTGACTCCTGATAGAATAGCATGTGTGTGGGAAACTCTATGAAGAAATATTCATGGAATTTCCCTTCCCCTTGGCCACGTGTACAAGGGAGAAGCCGAAGGCTGGCTTGTCCATTTCCATTCCACACTTGGTTTTTTTAGTGAGGCTGTCAACAAATGTGTCAAAGTGCAGTGGGAGTTTTGTGATGTGGGCTTTGGTCTTTTGGGGAGTGAACAGAGATAGTTAATTTCACCTTGGCCACCATGTAAGCATCAGATAGTCGTGACTTGCACCTGATTTAAAGGGCAGCAAAGGCTAAAAAGCTCCTTTTCTATTTACCAACCCTATAAAACATTAGTTTAAATGATCAAATATAAGCAAACTATTTCCTGTGGTCAAGGTTAAAGGGCCTATGTATGAGAATCCATACTGGAGAGCCAACCATCAGAAATGACTGATAGCTGACATGGTAATGGTGTCATTGCTATCAATTGCTACAAATAATCAAACAAAAGATTCCTAAACTACTGTTGACATATAGGAAGCAATTTATGTCTTGAAATATTTTTAAATGAATATTAGTTAAAAAGATTGGGAATTAGTATAGACCAGCTTTCTTGTGTAAATCTGGCTCCACATGCTTTGAAGTTAAAGTGACAGTGACTAGAATACAATCTCATTCACTTTCGTTAGTGTTAGTCCCTGAGCTGTCATTGTCATTCTTTTCACTTCTTGAAAGATGTCAATCAAAGAAGCTTATTTTCCAGGTCCTGAGGGAAGGAATTACATTAGGTTTTGTTCCTCCTTATTTTTGGTACATTTTATTTCAAGTGCCCATTAACTAGTGCAGCTGTAGCTCATGTTGAATTGTGATGAGTCTCTTATATTTAACTCATACGGCATTTATGTCACATTTTCCTCTGGAATGTATTCTGAACAAGGGCTCTAATCATACTTTAGGTTGGCCAATGACATACAAGGTAGATTTTTGATCAACAACAGTCCCCGTTCTTTATTTCCTGACACATTTTTAAAAGATCAGTGAGTCGTTCCATATCTATTGTTACATATTTCAGGATGTGATTTCAGATCTTTTTTTTTTTTTTTTTTTCTAAATATCCAAATTAGAAGAGGTGCAAGAGAATATATTGTGTGTCAGATTCCTTTCAGACTCATCATTTCAATATTTTAATCTGCTCCAATAGTTTAATTAAAGAAGTCTTCTTTTGGTAGGGACTTTTTGTATAAACTTTAATGAAACTGAAGAGCATGAAATGTAGTTTCCCAGTTTTTAAATGAAGCTACATTTAGAGAAATAAAATGAAAAAATTGTTGAAGTCACTGTGCATGAAATTAAGAGAGACCAGGCTATATTTGCAACATTTTATTTTAGCTGATGTTTGGTATTTTGATGACCATAGAACTAAATAGTGGAGGGATAATTGTTGGGAGGGTGTCTTGTTTTGGTTCATATATTTTTGATAGATATACCAAGTTTGTGTTTGCAAATAATGGTACCAAACAAATAATGGTACCAAATAATTACCAAGCAAATAATAGTAGGGATTTTGCAATCGCCTTGAGGCAGGTGGACCCCTGCATCCTAGTGGAGCTTCATTGACTTATGTGGGACTCCTATGTGTACAAAGTTCCACCCTCATGGAGCCCTGTTGAAATCAATTGGGCACCTCCTGGGTTCATGGTTCTGCCAACAGAAGGACCCTAAGATAATGAGGTGACCTTGGGTTCCTTTAAAATTCCAGCCTAGATAATACACGTTATAATACATGACATAAATCTTCCACTGCTTGCATCTGACGAAGTGGGTATTAGCCCACGAAAGCTTATGCTTCAATACTTTAGTTAGTCTTTACGGTGCCACAGGACTCTTTGTTACCTCTGCTATTCCAGACTAACACGGCTACCTCTCTGATTCTTGACATAAATATTGGCTTTCAAAGTCTATTTAGTGGTGGCGTATAGTAGTATTTGTGTAAAGGGGGATAAGGACATGCTATATTCACAGAGAATGATCCCTGAACTGTTTGGACCAGCCTGTTTTTGTTTTGATTTGAATATTTTTTTTTAAAAATCTTCACAATATCCTGCAGAACAGAAATTCCTGTTCCTGATACATTTTTAGCCTATCTTGAGTGAAAATAGTCCGACATTCAAATGAACGGTTATTAAATAAACTGGTTCTGTTTAGCAAAAAACACCTAATGAAATTTAAAGTGAAACAATAAATGAAATTTTTTAATGAGAATTCCCTCTTTGCTCTGAATTTGGTGCATATCTCTGTGTATTGTATTAATAGTCCAAACACCATCCCTGTTCACTTAAGCATGTGTGGAACTCTAGGTATATAGTTATATCCCAATGACTTTGGTGGGATACACAGCTTAAATACTGTGCTGAATTTGGGCCTAAAATCACCATATCTCCACTGAGCTCAACCGAGTTACACTGGTTTAGATCAGCTGAGGATCTGGCCCCATATCTACAGAGCCTTTGTATGTGTGCGTGTGTGTGAAAATTAAGCCCCTTATCCTGCATTTCAAGGGTTTCAGATATGCATGTTTTAAATGTTGCAATGCTTACCAAATATTATGGTTCATCTTTGATCAGTGAAAGCAAGCTTGTGAGTTCCAAATACTTATATGCTAGTTTAGTATAATTTTCAATGTGGGAAAGCCAGAAAAGGCTAACTGGCTATTTTAGTTTGTGGATGGGGGAGAAAAGAAACATCTGTAGCACATGAAATATTTAGCAGAGAACACTGTTGTATTATTTGGTTATGTAGTTTAAATTGTTAACAATATCAGCTTGACAGTATGCTGTGACTAAATAGCAAATCACTAACCCCTGTCAAAAAGAGCAGTCTTTTTCTCTATCTTGGAAATTAACTATCAATTCCTATGCAATCCTAGCTGAAAAATAATGGTCAACCAGATGCACTGGTGCATGGAAATGAAAATAATTTTTTGTGGTTTTCGTAAGAAGATTGCCAGTTTTCTGTCTTTTTAAATTGCATCCAAACTGCGTTTTACATCTCTAATTACAGCCCTATTGTTTTTAGGAAAGGGTGACTTGACATTGACAAAATTGAACAGAATACAAAGAAGTGGAAAAATGGGTTGGTGTTTGCCTTGTAAGTGATTAGTTGTATCATACTGTGATGTTTTCTTTATTCCTCGGGATGCTCTAGGCTGCTAAATTTACTCTTTGGCGAGACTAGAGATGCTAGTTATACTGCAGTGGACAGAGGTGCTATAGCACAAAGAGCCCATGCAGTCAGACAGACAGATTTTTTTTTGTACATTTTGAGATTAAAACCTTCCTTTGTGCTTTTTTGTAAAATGTGCTGTTAAACACAGTTTTCTTCTTAATGGGTAAAATTCACAACAGTGGAGACTGCAAAAGGGCCTATATTTCACTTAAGACCTGATAATAGTTGGACTATGAGGGCTATTTGCATCGATGGGAAGTTTAATCCAACATTAATATGCTAAAACACTTAAAGTTATTGAGGTGTTACTGTGCTCTGAATTGCAACACCTAAGTTTGATTATCAAAAGTAATTTTGGCACTTGAGTCTAAATACCTCCAATGGAAAATAGGATTTTGACTCCTAAATGTCTAAATCCCTTTTGAAAATTATTTAGACTTCTTAATCAGTTAGGCATTGCAAATCCTGAGCACTGTAACACCTAAATACCTTTAAAAATCTGGGCATTAGATACTGGGATGTTCAACTTCATATTCTTTATGAAAATATGCTTATGATATGAATATGACATAACTGAGATGTACTTTATGCAAGATAGTCTTAAAAGGTATCATTGGAAAAGTTATAATTTACTGAATGTGATTATTCAGTTTCCTGCAAAACGCAGGCCATAGAATCCCACCGACCCACTCATGTAATAAATCCCTAACCTAAGTCTGAGCTATTGAAGTCCTCTAATCATGGTTTAAAGACTTCAAGGTGCAGAGAATCCTCCAGCAAGTGACCCGTAACCTACACTGCAGAGGAAGGTGAAAACCCCCCTGGACCAGTATGCCCTTGGAAGAAAATTCCTTCCTGACCCCAACATAACTCAATATTTTTGCAGTTGTATTTAATTTCAGAGTGTAGTTAGGGAACGAGAAACCTTGTTTTTGTTACAGTTGATAGGAAAAATGCAAATTCATTGTCTGTATCTTTTGATTCCTGGACAACAAAACACCAATTTCCTTTGAAACACTCACTGCAGCAACATTTTTTGTTTTCCACTGTATTTAATTGAACAATGTTTATACAGCATTGGGGGAATTAATATTTAGAGATGATAATAAAACAAACCATTGTGGACATGAGCTACAGCAGGGGTTCTCAACCTTTTTCTTTTTGAGCTCCAGATGCTGTTCTGCAGCCGCAGGGCATTGGGTGGGAGGTCCTCCATAGGCATACATTGACTTCTATTTTGGGGGCCCTGAATCACCTCAGCTGGCCATCCAGTGCATCTGGATGAGGGGGTGGGAGAACAATCCAAAAATTATATCTCAAAGGTGGGGAGGAGAAAATCAGCTCAAAAAGTTTGAAAACCACTCAAGGTGCAGGCAGGGTTAGCTCAGGATGCAGGGAGAGGAGGGGGAGGGATGGGGACTGCCCAGCTCTGATTAAGGCACTGCAGTTTTGGGGGTTGGGGATTGCTCCCTATGCCACCCTCCAATTCTGCCCATGTCCTGCCCCACAAAGTGCTGGGACTGTAGAAACCAGCTCATGGCTTCCTGGGGGCTGTGGACCAGCAGTTGAGAACTTCAGAGCTAGAGGAACAACAGTTGTCAGCTCTTATCCATCCTGCCATAGAATGGGAGAAGTGTCCTCTATAAACATTCAGAAGGTATCCACTAAAAGCGAGATTTCTGTACAATATACATGCCAATACTTAAAATAGGGAGAGACAAAGAGGTTCTCAAAACAAAACAAACAACTGAACTTTCTCTCATTCCAGTCTCATAGCCAATCTTTAGTTAAGGCTCCCAGAGATGTACAGTTTGGCTGGCATTTACAAAAGCACTCGGTGGCCTAACTTGGCTCCTATTGACTGACTTCACAGGAAGCAGAGCCCTTTTGAAAATTCCATCCTACAGTCTTGTGTGCTTTTGATCAGGGAAGCTTTGGAATCTGACTAATTCAAATAAAACAATTTGGTGGGCCCCCAAAACGGCATCAGTAAAGGTCTTGAGCTATTGACGGAGGGATGGGGGGGGGAGAGGGGAAGTGGGCATAGGGAAAGAATGGAATTCAAGGAAAAGGTGAAAAAAAAATCTTCCATAAAAGAAGGATCTGGAGACAGAGAAAGGGAGTATTTAAGAGAGAGATCTCATATGGTTTATTTACATTTTATAATTTTATAATAGGTATCTAAACTTTCCAGGGCTTATTTGACCCTGACCAAAATTTGAAACCTTTAAGGTTCATTAATTTAAATGTGCTGAATGAGGATATTTTGAAATATGGGCATATTCCTAAACACATGGATATACATTGTTCTCCGTGAACTTTTTTAGGTCACAGGAGTGCTGGGAGACAGCGCAGAGAATCACTGGGCAAAAGTTTTGAATGAAACACACACTATAAACAAAGAAACCATTAACTGCAGACTAAAAAGGCTATTTGAAGGCCTTCTGTCTCCAGAGTGAACTCCCTTCAACTTTATCTGAGAGAAGAAATTGTCTGCAAGACTAAACCTCTCTGTGGGTGAGGGAAACTTTGGGCAACCCCTTTCCTGCTCGTTTTGAAATATTTGTACAGTCCTTCAGCTTTGGCTGGTACGCATTGCATTTAGCTAGACTCTTCTTCAGCTTCCTTAGAAGAGAACTATTGGACCCACATACTATTCTGGAAGTTATTTGGTCACTAGATGATGCTTGGATTTTAGACACTTTCTACTCCAAGTTGTATGGGACTCTTTTTTGTATCTACCTCAGCAGACGGCTATGCTGAATGCATTACAATGCTGGATAGTAGCTTGTTTAAAGCTTTTGGTTTTATGGAAATATGTGGTTTTATACTTTTGGGAGGGGATTCTGTACCCTATTATAAATTGGTTGATCTGACCCAATACAGGAAGCTGAAATGTGAGCCTACAGTCTTTCACCTTAGCTTGTAACAACAGCAGAGTCATTTAAATACATTTCCAATAGACCATGAACATTTAAGTGAAAGTACATTTCAAATACAGAAAAAAAGGACAGGCTAGTAATTAGAACCCAACTTTCCTTGAGTCGACAGCAGCCAACTCATTTATTAAGCCAGTGTAGCAATGTAACACAGCAACATCACACTTGATTGAAATCCTGCCCAAGTCTGACAGATGTTCTCAACTCATTGTCAATCTCAAGCATGTTTTAATGAGTTTCAAGTGGCTGGAGCTCCCCTCTGCAGATGCCTCTGTTACAGAAACTGTGAAAAGAATCTTTAGGGTAATGACAGCATGGAAAATTCTTTTGAATAAGTGATACATCGGATGAAATCCTAACTAGCAATGCAACTGCAGTTCTTCAAAATGCTCCTCACCATTTGTGTCTAATGAGCTGGTACAAAAATCAGTCTGGTCTGGATGAGTAATTCAAAGTCTCAAACCACTTGATTCTGCAAAACTGGGCTGGAAACTTCCCAGGAATAAGTTCTTACAAGATTTCTGGGACTTTCTTCTTCTGGACAGTTCAGAAATACTTCACCAAATTGCCTCCCCACTTCCATTTCAGATCCCAGCTGGAACCAAGAGGATCAAAGGTACAAATATATATGTAGGTGCATGGAAGAATGAGTTTTAGTGTTTGTTTATGTACAATGGCACTTTCTCTATATTCATCTCCTAAATGTATGTTTAAAACTGATAACATGAGTATTATTTCAAAGATAAAACTTAAAAGGGAAATACAGATCCAAATTGGGCCACTGGCAAAGCTATTGATCACGGCTTCCATCTTGTGTTAGAGAAGTGCTGTGCAGGGAAGTGATAAGTGGATGCGAAAACAGGTCAAGGGAAGAAAAAGAGGGAATGTGGGGTGCCAAGGAGGCCCTTCAGTTTGACTAGGTTTCTTAATTAATTTGCTGGGCAGTCAGACCCAACCCAGAATAAAGGGAATTTTCAGGGCATATCAAGATTTGGAGGGACTTTGTACACACAGGAATGCCTTGCCAAGGGAAATTATTGAGGTACCAGGTTAATTTACTGATTCGATCTTAATACAATAAAGTTCTGTTCAGCTCCCTGAGGCAATCCTTTCTGTTTATTGCCCCAGCCCTCCCTTTCCTTCTCTCCTATGAAATGCAATAATTTTTAAACTCTTTGTGTATAATTGAATTAGTTGACATGATGCTGACTAGCTAGTATAGACAAGGACCAGGTGTGTCCAGCACAGTTTCATTTAACCATAGCAAAACCCTATAGGGACCATGGCTTACCCATGACTAGCTGACATGATGCTGAGCAGAAGTGGGCCTTCTCAGCACTGACCAATCAGAAATGGTCAGCACTGTGTTGCCTATCTTAACTGTTTAAAAAATGTTTCTTGATGATTAAATTTCCCAGTGAAAACAAACCCAAAGTTTTAATTTGAATTATGGACAAAAGTTCAAGTTGATTCTTATTAGAAATCAGCCCAAATCAATCCTCTTGGTATGAATATCCATATTCTATTTTACTGTCTTAATATTGTGCCTATCACTGTCTGGCTATGCCTATCTTGATCTTTGGATAGGTCTTGACCACAACTTTGTGTCTCAGGCCCATCTCTAGGTACTGTGGCTGTACTATTTTGGCAACTGGCATAAGGGTTTGAAAATTTTCCATCACTCAACAAATCATTTAAACTTCTTCAGTAACACAATGTCAGATGGATTTTTATATTGCCCGTATTACAAAGTTTTAAAATTGTTTAATGCTTGCAGAAAATTAAGTGTTTTTCAAAATATGAAGAGTCTGATTCCCATTTATAATAAGGCCCCTTTTACACTGCTCTGGCAGCATAAAAGGAAGCAGCCCAAAATATTTTTTGGCTTTAACCTCATTTGCAATTTTTCTCTCCAATTTACTGTGTTCTTCTTAGTGATATCATTTTTCTACAAAACTCTTTTCCTGGTACTATAAACATATTTAAGTACTTCTTGAAAAGCAATTTGAGTAAATGTCTGTGAAGCGTATAAATGAGTAGAATTCATAAGGATTGCCCACGCAGAAGAGGTTTGGAGATGGTTTATAGATCTCAATGTGTCAGACAGAACATGGTCAAATCAATTATTTCATTTATTGGAGATCCTTACTTTATACAACTGATTTAATATACAGAGATTGTCAGAGCACCCATGATAAGTAAGGGCATCTTTCTGACAAAGAGGTTTATTTGACACACATATGAGTGAACTGGTATATCCTTACTTTAGTCTCTGCATAGGTGAGTTGTACAGAATGCCGACACCTAATTCCACATCTTGAAGAAATGTCTTTAAAATATCGCTGCTGAAGCAAGAGGAAAGCATCACTTAGCACTGGGTATATGCCTATCAAGCTTCTGGGGTAAGTTGCCTGCCTGCAAAGCTGTTTTATTCAGGAGGTCAGACTACATGATCTAATGGTTTCTTCTGGCCTAAACCTATATATCCGTGAAAGCTGCATGGTGAACTACCCACAGAGCTGCTTTGTGTGATAGTTGCAAAGAGTAATTTCTGTTCATTTAGGGAGAGTTTGTCAAAAGTACCCAGGGAAAGAGCACAAGTCCTATTGAAGGTCACTGGGACTTGTGCTCCTAAATTCTCTTAGGTGTTTTGAAAATACCACCTATAAAAACAGATGTTAAGACAAGCTTAGATATGTGCATAATCCCTTGTTTAACAGCATTTCACTGTAAAAACTGCTGTCTGTCAAACCACAAAGGGGCCTTGGTTTGACTAAGTATTAGAAGTTTGACTATTTATCTAGAACTTACTCAGACTTCTTGACTCCATGCCTCAAACCTCTCCTATTCTGCCTGCTCTACTGTACCTTCTGGCATGCACATCATATACTAATGGGGAAGCCCTCCAGAGAACATGCAATTTGACCAGAGATACTAAGAGTCCTGTGTGCAGCTAACTGTGTGGAGAAGTAGTGCAGACTGGTGACTGCAGAGGTAGCTAGTGAGCAGGAAGTGAGTCAGTTACTGTGGCTGAATTTGCCTGATGGAGAATTAGCAACTCTTAAATTGAATTTGGAAATCCTGAATAATACACACATCTATGCCTTTCCTTTTTTTTGTGGCAGTGTGGTTATGTCACTGGACTTGGAATCAGCAGACTCGGGGTCTATTTTCCGCTCTGCCACTGATCTACTGTTACCCTGGTCAAGTCACTTTAATTTGCTGAGCCTTTTTTCCCCCTCCCACTCTTTGTTTTGTCTCCTCTGACTGTAAGCTGTTCAGGGCAGGGACTGTTTCTTACAATGTGTTTGTACAGTGTTTAGTACAATAGGGTTAACACAAGAGGTTGGGGCCTCTAGATACTAATATAATGCAAATAAATAATTTCCTGAATTTGGAATCTGGAAACTGTTCAACTAGCCATAACATTTAACACAGTAATATTAAAATAAAAAATATGTGGTGAAGATTTTCCTTATAGGGGTTTGTGATAGGGTGTGTTCCCCACACTTACACCTGGCTGAGGCATCAGCTTGCCCTTTGCCTCTGAGGAATTAGTTTAGCTACTCCCCAGGCTTCTCTGGATAATCTGCTTTTAGTCATGATCTTGTCTTATGTTTATAACTTCACATAGAACTCTATGTGCATTTTGATCAGCTGATCATATTATTGATCAGCATATTATAAGTTTTTAACTTGACAGCTCATAAGGCATTCCTTGCACAAATATTATTACAATAGTATGGACGATGTAAACATGGGTATATTCTGTCACAGAATGCAATCACAGAAATCTACCTTGAAAACTGCAGGAGAGTACAGTAAACCCTCGATTTTGCGGACCTCGATTTAACGGACTTCGGATTTAACGGACAAAATTTCTGGTCCATATGTCATATGTGAAAATTAACACACTGTTAATTTTAAAATGCTTTTAACCAAGATTTGCTTATAATTAAATTAACAGGTTATTTTTTGTTATTAATTCACTGTTACAGTAGACTCCCGGTTATACGGGCGCGGGTTGGGATGTCTAAACCAGTCGGTAGGGGAAGCCCCAAAGCGGCGGCAGGCTCAACCTCAGCCTGCCGCTGCTTTGGGGCTTCTCCCACTGGCCCCTTACGAGCTGGGGTCTCAGCCTGCTTCCAGCCTGGGTGTAGGAAACCCAGGCTAGCAGCAGGCTGAGACCCCGGCTGGCAGGAGCCTGGGGGGAAAGTCCAAAGCGGCAGCAGGATGAGTGCTGAGCCCGCCCCGGCTTTGGGCTCTCTCCCCAGGCTCCTGCCCCATTCAGCTCCCGCTGACAGCCTGGGTGCAGGGAACCCAGGCTGACAGCGGGAGCATACTGGGGCAGGAGGCAGGAACCCGGCTGGCAAGGGGCCAGCAGGGGGAACCCCAAAGTGGCAGCGGGCTGAGCACTCAGCCTGCCACTGCTTTGGGGTTTCCCCCGCTGGCCCCTTGCCAGCTGGGGTCTCAACCTGCAGCCATCCTGGGTGTACGAAGCCCAGGCTGGCAGCGGGAGCTGAGACCCCAGCTAGCAGGAGCCTGCGGGGAAACTCTAAAGCAGCAGTGGGCTGAGAGCGCGGCCGCTGCCGCTTCTCAGATCTCTGCGGCTTTAGACTTTCCCCGCAGGCTCCTGTCAGTGGGGGGGCTCTCAGCTCCCGCTGCCAGACTGGGCTTCCTACACCCAGGCTGGCAGCGGGAGCTGACTGGGGCAGGCAACAGGACCCTGGCTGGCAGGAAACTGGGGAGAGAGCCCAAAGCGGTCGCGGGCTGAGCAGTCAGCCTGCCACCGCTTTGGGGTTTTCCCTGGTGGATCCTTGCCAGCCGGGGTCTCAACTTGCTGCCAGCCTGGGTGTAGGAAGCCCAGGCCGGCAGCGGGCTGAGACCCTGGCTGGCAGGAGCCTGGGGGGAAAGCCCAAAGTGGCAGCAGTTTGAGCGCTCAGCCGGCTGCCGCTTTAGAGTTTCCCTGCAGGCTCCTGCTGGCCGGGGCCTGAGCTCCCGCTGCCAGCCTGGGTTCCCTACACTGACTGGGGCAGGCGGCAGGAGCCTGGGGAGAGAGCCCAAAGAGGCGGCGGGCTGAGCACTCAACCTGCCGCCGCTTTGGGATTTCCCCCCAGGCTCCTGCCAGCCGGGGTCTCAGCCCACTGCCAGCCTGGGCTTCCTACACCCAGACTATCAGGGGAGCTGACTGGGGCAGGTGGTGGGACCACCACCATCCCCCCCGCCCCCAGGGCGGCCGGCGAACACCCTCTCCCCCAGTAGATGCGTGATTATCCGGGATTTTATTAACCAGGATTAAGGTTTTCCCAATCATCCCAGATAATCGAGAGTCTACTGTATAGAAAACTTTTCTGTGAAATTAAACTTTTCTTACATACTTAATTTTAATTACACAAACGTGTCTACATAAGTAAAAACAGATAAACTAACTAATTTGTCAATTTTTTAACATATGCATTCGGAAAACCTACTTTATTATATAACGGACTTTCGGCTTTAACAGACATGGGCACCCCCTTGCCTGAATTAGTCCGTTATATCGAGGTTTTACTGTATGGTGTTTGGAATAAAGTATGCTTCAGGTTTTAACCTGTAATAAGAAAAACCAAGCATTTGCTCATGATGAATCTGTAACCTCTCAGATTTTTGTGCTAACAAGTACTGGTATGGTCTTGAGTGTATCACCAGCTGCAACTACTCAGCTAGAGAGCACTTTATATTCATCTCCTTTCAGCAGTAATTGGTCAGTATATTTTCTGCCTACAATCAATAGCTTTTACATTTGGTGTAATATTTCTAAGCTAGAATAAATATTACACCAAATATAAAAGCTATTGTTTGCTGACAGAAAAAAACCCATCCCAAATGCCGCTTCAGATGACTGAAATACAAAGCAACTCTATGACATCAGTGACATGATCAATAAACCTGTCACTGGCAGAACACCAACAAAAAGCAGGAAGTGGATGTGATTTCCCTATTTGCATTCCTTATGAAACATCACATGCAGACAGCTCTGGGAATAAATACGGGACTCAAAAAGAGCTATTGCATGTATGGAACAATATACGGAACAAGCTACTAAACAAGGAAACTTAATTCAATTGTATAAATGTTTGAAATGTGTAGATTTGTTTCTGGAGAAACAGTGATCTAGACAGTGAAATCTTCAATATCCAGTGGTTTATAATCAAAGGTTAATTGCTGCTCATATAACCAACTGCTGAGTTTCCTTGTGTGCTTGATCCAGAGAGGATACATGTCTATTATTGACATACCTAGAGTGGCTTGGCTCTTGAGCCCACGTTGTAGTGACTCATCTTTTTTTAGTTCTCAGGGTTCCTGGTTTGATCCCTCATCTCTTGATCCTTTGCTCATCAAGATGGCTGCCATCACACTCCTACTACGGTGATAGCCATTTATAAATAGCTATGTCTACACTACAGACCTTACTGCAGCACAGCTGTACCACTTCAGCTGCCCCTCTGTAAGGTCTCCTATGTTGGCAGGAGAGAGCTCTCCTGCCAGTACAACTAAATCACACCAACAAGTGGTGATAGCTATATCGGCAGGAAGCATCTCCTGTTGACATAATGGTGTCCACCCCAACCCTTTTGTTGGTGAAATTATGTTGGTCAGGGGGCACTTAGACCTAACTGGTAGACAAAATAATGAAGGAATGAACTATGCCACCCACATTTTAGAGGTTATGAAAAGGAGATTTAAAAAAATCATCCTGGCATCTGAGCTCAACTCATTTCATCTCATATTCCCCAGACCCAGACCAGAAGGCAGACCAGACAGAAGGACTTTCTTCCCAAGAGGAAGGCCTTCAGGCTTTGCTATTGTTTAAGAACTTTGTTTTTCATCAATGAGTCCTAAAAGTCATCATATCATCATGACTAAGCCCATCAGTAGGAATACCTAATTGCCAGCATTGGAGAGGCTCTAGTCTGAGGCAAATAAGATCCTATTCTATCTCTCTTCCTGTTTTGTGTTACTTTCTGCCCCGTTATTCTTCCTCCTATCTTCTCTCTTGCTTTCTTTTCACTGAATCCTGAAATCATCTGTACTACACACTCATAACAGTGAGTTGAGACTGCTGTAAGGAGAAAGAACTGAACCCAGATTATGTCCCTGACTGGAATGTAAGCCTGTATCCAGAGAAACAGGTGTGCCTGATCTGCAAACCCAAAGCCTTGTTCATGGCTGACCAGTGTTCCAAGAACATCAGCAAAAGCTGTGTTTTCTCCACCTTTTTGTAGTCTGTCCTCCAACTGATGTCTGTCTATCTGGTAGAAACAGGAGATGCAAATCCCTTCAGGTATCAGGACTGAGAGTCAAATTAACCCTTTTCTTTTAATTAAAGAGAGGTTGATGATGAAAATAAGAGACTCTAATATTTTGCTTCCAAAAGGAGAAAGACTTGAATAGGTTTTAATTAAGTTTGTTTTGCAGCTTCAGTTTCAATGTAAATGCTTGCTTGAATTTCTTCTGTTTGATCAATAAATTTTCAACTTTTAAATGTATGCTTTTGAGTGTTTGCCAAGAAATCAAGCTTTCTGTTTAAAAACACAACAAAATCCCACCAAACCTTTGTAATATTGTTTCAGTGTTAGACAGTGAAAGAGTCTATGACACCATTTGGCCCTTGAAATCAATACAACAGTATTCACCTGAAGTCTTTATACATTTAATGGCTTCAGCACAGAAAAGTTATATCTATGGAGGAGCCAACTGAAAGTTCCTGGTCCCTTACCTTCTGCATAGTTTCCTATAAGGGCTTCAGTCAGCAGCTCTATCTAGCTCAGGGGTGGGCAAACTTTTTTGGCCACATCAGGGAATAGAAAATGTACAGTGGTCCATGAATGCTCACAAAATTGGGTTTGGAGTGCTGGAGGGGGTGAGGGCTCTGGTTGGGGGTGCAGGCTTTGGGGTGGGGTTGGTGATGAGTTTGGGGTGCAGGAGGGTGATCCCAGCTGGGATTGAGGGGTTTGGAGAATAGGAGGGGGATCAGGTCTGGGGTAGGGGGTTGAGGTGTGGGGAGAGGGTCGGGGTGCAGGCCCTGAGTGGCGCTATCCTCCAGGGCCTCCAGGAAGCAGTGGCCTGTCTCTTCTCCAGCTCCTATGTGTGGGATGGCCCCGACCCTGCTAGTGCCGGAGTGGGGCCATGCGGCTGCTTTGGGAGCCATGTGGTGTAGCCCCGGCCCCAGCGCCCTGGCTGGAGCACTGGAGTGGCCCCAACCTGGCACTCCAGCTGGAGCAGCTGAAGCAGGGATGAGCCACATGGTGCAGCTCCGGACCTGGCACCCTAGCTGGAATGCTGGAGCAGGGCAAGCCACAGGCCCCGTTCCCAGGGATCTCCGGCCCGTGGGCCATAGTGTGACCACCCCTAATAACTACATAGAACCTCATAGGTTGAACACACACAGGGAGTGGACCTTGAAGAACAAGCAGAAGTCTTTTTTTTAATTTCTAAAATAATTTTTGTGTTACTAGAAAACTGTGCCAAAGAGGAATTCATTGCTTTTATTTTTCCCTGAAGGCAGAAAGATTTGTATTAACCCTTTGCTTCTGGGTTAAAATAGGAGTGGAAGAGCTCTCCTGCATCACTGAGTCCTGTACCCTGTTATTACAGGCAGCCCCATTGTGTAATCCTCTTCATGAATTTATTAAGATCCATCTTAAAACTAGTTAAGTGGTTTCCCCCCCTACTCCTATTGGAGGCTGTTCCAAAATCTCACTCTGATGGTTAGAAACTGTCTTCTAATTTCCATCCTACGTTTATTCATGTTCAGTTTATATACATTTGTCCTTTCACCAACATTGTGCTTTAGATTAAATAGCTCTTCTCCCTCCCTGATAGTTACCCCTTCTGATGTATTTATATAGCGCAATCATAACTCCTCTCAGCCATTGTTTTTCTAGGCTAAACAAGCCAAGCTCTTTTAGTCTCCTGTCATAAAATAAGCCCTCCATTCCCCGGACTATCCTAGTAGCCCTTCTCTGCACCTGTTCCAGTTTGAATTTATCTTTCTTGAACAGGGGTGACCAGAATTGTATACAGTATTCCAGATGAAGAGAGTTAGTTTCTCAGCTGAATTCTTTGCACTAAAACTATTGTCTCTGATGATACTTACTCTATCTGCTGAGTGTTCCACTGTACCCACAAATCACAGAGGTGTCAGGTGAATTGGTTTTGGAGGGAGAGAAGTTTATAGACGTACAGACAGTTAGTTGTGAAGCTCAAGCCTGGATATTAAACATTATTTGATTTTCAGCGGGTAGCCAGTGCTATGGCTGGAGCAGTAAAGTGATGTGTTTTCATCAACTCATGTTAACAGGTGGGTTGCTGCATTTTGCACCACTTGGAATGTCTATAGTGTCTTGTTACCAAGGAACGTGCATTGGAAATACTGAGCTTGAAGGCCCTGAAGGCATGAGTCACCATGGCCAGGTGATCTGTGTCTGATAGGACATAGAGGGGAGAGGGAGCCAGAAATGTGTATTTTGTGTGTCTTCTCCTGTGGCAGTAAAGTTCTCCTCTTCTAGTCCTAAATAGGATCAGAAGATATTGGTGGAACAGTGTTAAAGAGGAGCCAACTGCATCTTTTCCTCTTCTCCTGTTTAGTGCTACTCACTGCTCCATATACTGGAATGAGTATGGAAGCCCCAGAAATTTCTTAATCAGGCCTCCGCTGATGGTGCTGCTCCCACATAAGATCCCCCAGATATTTCTCCAGCCAGTGAGAAGGCTGGCATGGAGGGGAGCAATGTTCCCAAGGCAGGAAAGGAAGCCGAATGCTCTCTCTTTGCTTTTAGCATAGGGTGGAAAAATTGAACTCCCCTTAGTTTATGTCCTGTCCACTCTATGCCTTGTGTATCTCTTTGAGGAAATAACCGAGTGAGTTTTTATATGACCATAGTATCAACAGTTGGATCTTTGGAAAAAGGGGGCAAAATTCCTCCTCCTGTGACCCAAAGGCTATCTATTTTTTTTTTTAAACAAAGAAGGGCCCTTCCTCACACAAAAAAGGGTACATTTACTGCTATACTCTGGACTATCGGCGCAAGATATTTGCTAGGGGATAAATCTCTAAGAGTGGGACTCAATCCCCTGCTTTAATGACTTAAGTGGAAAACATAGCCAGAACTGACAGGTATTTTACATTTTAGACAGCTCCATATTATTGGCAGGATTGATGGTGGTTATTCCCTTGCGAGATGAAATGCATTTAATTTATCACCAGAGTGGATCTCAAATCATTACAAGAAAGCCTGGTTAAGAGTAAAAACGTTCCCAATAGGGAAAACCCCAGGAAAACTTATTTTAATTCAAAAGGGGAAGATAAATCTAGTATTTTTAGACTAGTTGAGAGCTCGGCAGACTGCAGTCACTCATTTCTGTGCACCTTGAGAGAGGCTGTGCTATACAGAGATAGATATGTTAGAGCCTGTGTGTGAACACACAAACACTCTCTCATTCTATCACTGTTTAGGGAAGATCTTTGGCCCCACTCTGGACCGTTTGCACTACTATGGGGAATACAACGAGGCTGCAAAACTAGCTTATCTGGACCTTTCGGGATATGCCTCTTGATCTTCCCAAAGGCCCAAAATGAAGGGAACGGAATGATTATTCTTCCAGGAAACATAAAATGCTGCAAGATGCCTTCCTTTAGTTAAAATAGTTTTGCCCTTATCCTCACATTCATGAGCCTTTATTTTTGATATAAAGAACTTTCAGCACTAAGAAGGAGGAGACACCAATTTTGGTCATCACTTACTGGGACCAAAATGGATGACACCATTTGAAATGAGGAACACATAGGCCTTGTCTACACTACCGACTGGATTGATGGGTAGAGATCGAGCTATTGGGGATCGATTTACCGCCTATCATCAGGACGCGATAAATTGATCCCCTGAGGCACTCCCATTGACTCCGGAATTCCAGTTCGCCAAAAGCCATAAGGCAGAGTTGATGGGGGAGCCCACTGTTGACTGCTGCTGCTATGAGGACGGCAGGTAAGTCGACCTAAAATGAGCCGACTTCAGCTACGCTATTCACATAGCTGAAAATGTGTATCTTAGGTCGACCCTCCCTGCTAGGTATAGCTGGATATTTTCCCAGCATAGGAGGAGTTTCCAGTTGGAACTACCTCAACAATCCCTGGCACTGAACGCTTGGCCATGAGAAGGTGATGTAATCAGAGCACCATTGTTATTCAATGATCCCCCAGATGCTAAAATGGCTCCTTGAGGTTGTGGGCAACCAGTCAGAACTGTTTCTGAAGCTGCTTTAAATTGCTCTGGGGATGAATTAGTCCTAGTCTGCCCCTGGTCAGGGAGCTCCTGGTACTGTGCTGAGCAGAATTTGGCTATAAAGAGATCTAACCTTCTATTTCTAGTCAGCCATTCTACTTTCTCTTTCTTTCTAGTGCAGTCTGTTAGTTAGAAGCCTGTTTTAAAAAGCTACAGGTCTCTGCATATGGCAGATGAGTGCAGCTTTAGGCATCTCATTAGAAGTTCCTTTTAATTCCTTTCAGTTTTTGATGATAGTTAGCTATGCTTTCCTGAAACATATGGATCATTTACTGTGGGTGTTTTTAATGCTAACATTACCTTGAAAGTCTCAACATTTCAGAATTATGAATTGTGTCAACTCAGGAAGCCAAACCCCCCAACATGCTCAAAATATTAAGTTTTAAAGTGAAATATCTCTATCTTTCTTCTCTGGCTTTTGGTAATAGGCTCTTTGGAATGAAGTTGCAGTAAGTAATTCAATACAGCAAGCATCTGCTTATGACCTATCTCACACCACAATCTTTGTCTGAAGCTAGGAAGGCTGATGAATATTTGAATATGTGACCATCTTGAGTGTATAGGTTTTAGAGCTGAGAATTAATGATGTTTTATAACCACAGTGTAGAGAAGCTTCAATCTGCTGTGCTGAAAAATTCTGGTTTGATGTTTGAAAATGAAGCAGCCAAAGAAAGATTTTTTTTTAAAAAAAATTCTACAGGCATCATCCTACAGCTTTATAAAAAAGGTGAGATGAAAGACAGCAGATGGATTTATCTTTTTACTTAGCTGCAAAACCACGAATCAGCTTCATATAAACAGATCTCTCTGCCATATATCGCTTGACAGTAATTCTATAAGATTCATCAAGTCAAGGGAAGTGATTATGTCTGATGCCATGAAATAACGTGAAAGTCGGATATCTCATGATTTCAGTATATCAGACTAGAGGCCGTTAAATACAACTTTTTTGATGAAAATGCAACTCTGTGTTGCAGCAATTTTCATCTTCGCATACTTTTTAGAATGCTACATAATTCTTTATATCTTTCAAATTCATTCCCCCCCCCCCTCGTATGAATTACTAAAAGTATTACTGATACAATTTTGGGACTTCAGGTAATGCTAAAGGCTTAACTTTTCTAAAACAGTGGAGGTCCATATGGGGGTTTTAAAACAGTTTTCCTGGAAATTAGTCCAACAGATACATTTTAAACTTCTCATTTAGGCTGTGCATATTTTAATCTCTTAAACTAGAAAAAACAAGACAAGGTACCCATTTTAATGTAATTTAACCTCTTATATTTCAAGGCAGAGTAACATCACCATGAGAAGAACTGAAAAGATATTGCACATTATACTGTCAGATAAAAATCTGCATAGTTAACAAATTGTCTAGCACTAGAAAACCAGGTTTCTTTAAATGACTATAATTATTCTGTAATGTAGTTCTTCCATTGTGCCACGAGACATAGCTGAGGATTGCTATTAAAGACCGTACATACTGTTACAGACATTTGAAAACAATTTATTTATCCAGAAAAGCTTGCCTTAACACTATGAAAGGAAAATGAGAGAATGTTCCGAGTGGATTGTTTGGGGGTACTGCTTATATTGAAGTAAGTAGGATTTTGGGCACTGTCTTCAGTAGGAACAGGATCAGTCTTGCTCAGGGACACAGAGATTGGAAACCAGGATTCTCTTGGCTTCCAACCTTTCCTTTCACTAGTAAACTTTGGTATTGTATATAGTTCTGGCTAATAAATAGTTTGATATCATTTAGTTTGATGACAATTCTCACATCCATTTCTGGACCAGCTTTGACTATATTTTTTGCCCTTCTTTCCTACTTCTCCTTATTCCACACAAAAGATGTTATCATTTTATATTTCTCCTGGGAAGGCTATCTGTCTGCACATGATATAACTACGATACCCAATCACTTTCACAAGCAGCACTAAAGTTGTCATACATCACTGACCAGGATTATGACCTATTTGAAAATACATCTATTCAGACAATACTGCTCTGTAATTCCATTAAGAAATTATCCTCTGAGCCTGTCTTGGTGTCTATGGACCTTCCATTTTTCAGTACTTTACTCCGTCCCTTATTTTAAGCATATGCATTCATCTCATTCCCATTTTGTGCTGATGAGTGATTCAGTGCTGTAAACCCCTGTCTCCGTGTGCAGCTACTTGAACCCATCTATTTAGAGACACCTTAGACATACTGGTAAGAAAGATTAGATTTCAGAAAATGTTGTCCATTAGAATGGCCTCCTTAGGCCATAAAGCCCTGGATGAAGTCAGACAATTCTAAATCCTGACACACAGTCACAGCTTGCGAGATTTGTAAGTGAAGTCCAGTGAAGTTTGTTGAGTTACAGGGCTGGCCTTACCATGAGGCAAACTGAGGCAGCCACCTCAAGTGCCAGACTGTGGGGGAGGGCTCCACTAAGATCCAGAGTGTAGAAAATTGTGTCCGCTGCTGGTGCATATGTATTCTCTCTGCTCTAGTTGCACAGAGATGGTGGAGTGCTGTGCTGGAGGAACAAGAGCACAAGAGGCATTACAAGCAGGCAGGAGAAAAGGTGAGAGGGAATAACAGAAAGCAGCAGGAGCTGCAGGGAGAGAGAGGAGGAGGAGCTTCTTATGTACTTCTCTAGCACTGCCAAGAGCCTGGACTGATTGACACCAGCTTCTCAAGGAGCTCTCTGTTTCCTGCTGCTTCTTTGAACCTACTTGAGGAGAACAGGCACTCAACTGAAGTAGTAGGAACCAGTTAGGCCCTTCAGATGCTGATATTTGCCCTCACTCAGGCCCTGCTACCAGCCTGCTTATTTGTCCCTTTCAAGTGAGTGTTGAGAGCCACAATAGCTGGCAAGGAACAGCAGTCATTAGTGAAAGAAGAAAACGCCCCTCTGGGGCAGCATTCTTTTTCTGAATGTTCCTGAGATACATAGACACAAATGTTCTCAGTGAGCCTTCTGGCCCTGTGAGGATATAAGTGGTGAAGAGATGCCTGGTCTTCCAGTTAGGCAGAATGCAGGTGACCTAGCAGCTACTGCAGCGTCCATATCTCCACCTTGAATGGATGCAACAAGAAGAGTGTGGTAGAGGCGCAAGAAACAGCTGCTGCTGAGTTTAGTTCCTTAAATCTAGATGATCCAGAACCGTCGACTCACTTGAGCAGTAGCCTGAGGGAATTCCTTATACTGCATGGGCCACAGCAAGTGAAAAACTTCATGTTCCCCAAAGACAATGAAAATAGAAGTTTCCATCCAACAAATTACTGGTGTGAATCCCCAATGGTGACAAAGTGGAGAGACCATGGCTTATGTACTCAAAACCCCAGAATGCTGCATACTGTTTTTGTTGCAAACTATCCCAGTCTAATGTTCCAGCCACATTGGGTTATACAGAAACAAAGGTCTGGAAAAAACTGGCTAGAAATCTGACATGCCATGAGAAGGCAGCAAATCACCAGAGAGCATTCCATAAGTGGAAAGAGCTTGATGAGACTAAGGTTAAAGGTCACCATAGATGATCAGCATCAAGAGAAGATTGCATCAGAGTCTCTCTTACTGGAAAAAGGTTCTGAAAAGACTCACTGCCGTTGTGAGAATGTTTGCTACCCAAAACCTAGCACTACATGGCACTTCAGATCAGCAGTATGTGCCAAACAATGGAAACGTCCTTAAAATTGTGGCCCTGATGGTTGAGTTTGATGCTGTACTCTAGGAGCATCTAAGAAGAGTCACCGCCCAAGAAATCTACACACACCACTACTTGGAAAAACAATTCAAAATGAGATCATATAGTTACTGGCAGCAAAAGTCAAACAGAAGATTGTGGCATATCTGAAGTCAGCAAGATATTACTCTGCTATTCTCTTCTGCCCCCCCCCCCCCCAGATTGAAGATTGTGACTTTGCAGATGACATCGCTCTGCTCTCAGATTCTCAAACGGACCTCCAAGAGAAGACTGATAGGGTAGATAGAGCGGCTAGATGCGTGGGGCTCAAGATCCATACTGGTAAGAGCATAACGAAAGCAAAAACAGCAAGCTCGGTGAAAACAGTCCTACATGATGTGGAATTAGAAGAGGTGAATGATTTCAAATATCTTGGTAGTTACATATCAGCTGATGGTAACATTGAGAAAGAGATATCCACCAGAATTAGTCTTGCAGCAAATGCTTTCAACAGACTTCAAAACATCTGGACGTCATCAATCTTTCAAACTAAGACTAAAGTAAAGATCTACAGGTCGAATGTCCGCTCTGTATTGCTCTATGCGGTGGAAACGTGGAGGACCAACAAGAAGATAGAAAGTCGACTCCGGGGTTTCAAAGGAAGGTGTCTTAGGCGCATCCTTAACATACACTGGCCGCAACGTGTCACCAGTAGAGAAATGAGCCAACTAATAGGCATTAACAACGTAGTGGATGAGGTGAAACAACGAAGATGGAGATGGTTGGGGCACATGTTGAGAATGGATACTACCAGACATCCTCACACTGCTTTTAGATGGACACCACAGGGAAAAAGAAGGAGAGGCAGACCGCTGGGAACCTGGCGAAGAACTATTGAAGGCGAAATGAAAAATATGGGAAAGACCTGGGATGAAATCTACTGGTTAGCCCAAGATCGAGTTGAATGGGGAAGAATGGTTGGCGCCTTATGCGCCTTATGGAGCGAAGAGGACTAACTAATTCTCTTCTGCACACCTAACATCAGCTAAATGGAACAAATGACTTTAATGGTGTGTTTTGTAAGAACAACAGAACATAGTGAAAATGTTTCTGCAATGGTGAGTGCCAGAGAGCATTTTCTAGAATTTATTGAATTTATCTCAATAGAACATGAGCTGGCCCAGACTGTGGACATTCAAGAAGCAGTTCAAATCTTTGCAACCCAGAAGGCACACAAAGCACCACTTTGATTATTCAAATAGATAAAAATGCCAGTGTTTACATTGCAGACAAGAAAAGTTGCATTTGCTGTTCAGATGTTTGAAAGTTAAGTATTATGTAAAATTTTTA
Source organism: Sternotherus odoratus (assembly GCA_032164245.1). Taxonomy (NCBI): domain Eukaryota; kingdom Metazoa; phylum Chordata; order Testudines; family Kinosternidae; genus Sternotherus; species Sternotherus odoratus. The sequence goes on from JAVMKO010000004.1 coordinate 37,576,608, forward strand.
AATAAAGCATTTTAAGTTATTAGTTCTTCTATGTTGGGGTAGGTATCAGAGCAGTACCATGAGAGGAGTGGAACAGGAAGAAGGCAGAATTGAGACCTTTCAAAGTTTTGGCCCAAGTGAGGAGGAATGGGTGTGTCATTTGAGCTCCCCACCTCAGGTGTCAAAATGTTATGGGCCGGCATTTGTGAGTTAGCTGATTCTTTCTGACCCACTCAATGCAGGTGGCATAGCTTCACCAACTAATATTGCATATTTTTTTATACCCTGAATGACACTGCTTAGCAGGAGACACTTGCCACGTTCAGAAGGTTTGGGGCATAAGTGAGTAGCAAGCTGTCTCAATGGAGATTTGCCATGGAGAATAATTCATGGTGCCATATGCTCAAATGAATGTGTACCGCATGATGTACGTGCATCGACTGAAATTTCTTTTCAGCACCAGAAAGAATCTTTCATAATTTTCTGAACATGGATACTTCTTACTAGGTTGGATCAATTTTGTTGAAATGTTAGCATTACTTTCACTTTTAATTGTAATGTACAGTCTCATCAGCAGATTCATATTTCCATCAAGAAGGCAGGCATCTGTATGAATCTCATTTTTATACACACCTAAGTTATTTTCTTGAGATCAGAGATAATAATCATTAGCCAAGAGAGTCTTTACAGTAGCTTACATAAGCTAGAATTCACATTGACTGAACAAAGGCAGGCAGTACCCACTGAGTTACCAATGGGTTATTGGCACATACAGCCATTGTGTTGTCACCTTGGTGTGGATTTACTTTGAATTATGTTCTTTGTTTGAATTATACAATTTGATTCAATTCAACCAGGTGGTTATTGATCTAAAAAAACCCTTTAGTGACTGGGGTCCAGATTTTTAAAGGTATTTAGGTGTTGCAGTGCTCATCATTGCACCACCTAACTGATTTAGAAGTCTAAATCTCATTTTCAAAGGGATTCGGGCATTTAGGAGTCAAAATCCCATTGATTGCCATTGGGAATTTGACTCCTAAATCTGCTAGGTCTTGCAATGTTGAGCACAGTAACACTGGACCTAAAAACATAAAAGTGAATGGTAGATGGGTTGTGCTATGACTGGAGACTAAGCCAACTTGCTATGCATACTGAATGTAGTGATCTCTGAATAGCAAGTATAAAATAGCCAATAAATCTCACTCAAGAACTATGCATTATTATAAGTATTTATTAACCATGACACTTATTTCCACCTGGGAAGGCATAATGTGAAACAAAGACCAGGTTTTAGACATTTGTTTTTCAGGGTAACTGTGTAGAGTAGTTGACATAGGTGGTACAGTGGTAATTTTCTAATCCAGGAAGTAGGTCAAATACCTCTTATTTTTTACTCTGTTTCCTCCAGTTGTCAAATAGAGAAGAGAAGCTCCCATTCATATGTCCCCTGCAGCGAGATGTTAGTAACTAAGTAAAAAAGCATGCTTGTCATTGGTTTACTACAATTGTGTGAAAGTAGCAGGTGACAGAATGAACAGCTGTTGCCTAAAAAGACAGTCCGTTGGCAGCCTGACAGCTGTTGACTGCTTGACTGTTTAAGTATTACTGAGGCCCTCAATGCCCTGTAGTAATCCTATAGATATGCTGGGAACCAGCCAAGCCTCAAATACTGAGAATGTGGTTGTCACACATGCTTGTGTCTTCTTTTATCAATTCTTTTTCATCTTGGGATGTTAATATCACTTTTGAAAATGTAACTTTTGCAAGCTAAGCTGGAAAACAGAAGGAGAATAATACCACTTGCAATAAACTGAACCAACAAAACCATGATGATTCATGTGACAAGGCATTAGTGTGGTTACTTGGCTGTTGGAAGAATAAGTGAATGCATTGACCTACATGATGCATCAGGGTTTCCTACATTAGCCAGCTATGATTTCTGATGGGAATTCATTACTCTGGATGTTGGTTTTTTTCTGTTTTCTATAGTGCCATTTGATCTCTCCTCAACTGCAAAAAGTTTACTAAGAGAAACTGAATGGTGGTATACAACTGAATACTGCCCCCTCATATTTCTAACCTTCTCTTTGCCATTTTGTTCATGGGATCTCAACACTAAAAAATAGAATACTTAAAAAAATATTTGTTCTAAAGAAATATATTTACATAAGAACCTTGGGTCAACTATTAGTTTATTTAGATTTGCTTTATATGATACGATCTGAATTTCAACTTAGACAATCACATGTTGCAGAGGGTCTTATTCTCAGTCTTGAGTATGGTAAGAATGGGATGTAGTCTGAACAGTTTTGGAATATCTAGATAGCCATCTCTAATAATATCTGCTATTAATTTACTCAGAAGCACAGCCACATGCTGCCTCTCCATTGGTCCTAACTGCTCCTGAGCCTGGAGCAAAGTTGTGTGGTTGTCTTTGAAGTTACTATCATACTGGAGAATGAGGGAGATAACTGTATTTTTGGTATGATATGTGCCTCGGTTTAGTTGCTTTATATTGTTCTGGCTGCCTGGAGTCAAATCAAAGGAGACAGGGAACAAGCAGGAAACAAAACAATGACAGACAAGGTATCTCCAGGATGCATATTATGAATCCTTAGGAGAAAAAATGTGTGTGAGCTAGGATATACCTACTTGCCTGTCACTAGTCAGTTTAACAGGCCTATTTTCCCAAGGCTGGAGCCTAAGATCAAAAGAACATTAAGTTATTAAAAGGAAAGGCAAACAGAGGTAAGTGGGCAGCAGCTCCCTGGAAAGAGATCTTATATGAGAGACAGAGAGAGGGAAACTGCAGGAAGAGAATCTATCTCCCTATCCAGATATAGGCAGTCTGTAGTGGGACCGTGAAACTAAGGCAGGGGCTCTGTGGGATGTGTCTGAAGTATTTGGGCTCACCTATGCTCTGAGCAGTGATGAACTGGAGGCAGACCCTGGAGCGCAGGCCTTGGGGTGAATGGACAATACAGTTTGCAAGGAGCTGTTCTGAATCTCTTCAATCAGTTATTGGTCACAGGCATGTGGAGAGGAGTGCCTTGCAGCTACCAATCAGAGTTGGGCCTGCCCTGTTAACACAATTGGAGGTGGGGTGTTCCCATCCCAGGATCCAACCTGAGTGGTAGAAACTTCAGGGTCCCCTCTGAAGAGAGATAAAAGTAGTGATGCACTTGTGAGGGATTGCAATGGGTATAGGGAACCAGACATTCTGCAACTATGCCAGGATGGTGGGAATAAGCTTATGAAAAGTATACCAAAAATAAATAAAAACTTCTTTTGTTAATATAAAGAAAACAGAAGTGGAGCAGTTCAAAGATATGTATATCTATATACATTTATAGTAGCTTGAAAGTATATAATTTTGCTATTGTGTTTGCATTCCCTGCTCAAGTATGAGAATGTAGCTAGAAGACATCAATCAATTTATGTCTCTGAAATCAATCTGTTGAAAATTAGATAGCAATGAAATCCTGAGATTGGCAGGTATTTCTACTCAGCAGTGGGCTGCAAAGTGTGAAGACATAACATTTTTATAAAGAAAAAGAACCCACATGACATTTATGTAAGAAAGCAGGGATAATTTTTAAGTGATCTGCAGTGGTAAATATACGTTATATCACAAGGGATGTAACACCGCTCAGTAACTCTGCTCAATATAAATTGTCATCGCTGCATATGACTCTCTGCCTTTTCTTGCAGCAGATGGAATATAAAGCTAAAGTGATAGATATCTAAATGAGATAACCTGCTGTTTTGCTCTGTCATAATTATATGTAAAGTCAATAACAAATGAAATCATTTGTCTGGAATGGAATTTGAAATCAGATAATTTACCATTTTCAGATCTCGAATAATGACATTTATTAAGAAACTTCTAATAATGGCATGGAACAATTTACAGCTGTATAGTTTCATGGCAGCCCATGGTGAGTGTCCCACATCAGTCCCATTTCTGGTAACAGGATTTGTGAGAATTATTCCATGTGCACTATTCTGACAATTTACCCCATAGAGCCTTAAACAGAAGGACACTTGGCAAATGTAATATGGGAAATGAGAACTAAAAAGAAAAATTATCTTTGGAAGAAAGAGTTTTTCTTAAACAAGGTTGGCATTCTGTGCTGCTGATCCTTGATCCTTTGAATAGCATTGGCGTGATCATTATCAGAATGTTCGTTAATCACAGCAGTGTAGTTTTAATCCCCTCTTAGAAGCACTGCATCCTTGAGATAGAAGGTGCACTAGACAGAGGAACATGTTTTGTAGTCCTGTTTAGGATTGAATGTGAGAAGTCTGAGAAAACTGATATAGAAACTATGATATTGTATATGACCCTTGTAGTGGTACATTGAAATCCATATATACCCACACATATATATGTACACACATATTTGCAGCGATACAAAGAAACAAATCTTAAATTATAAAAAATATTGATACAAAAAAGACCTGGATTTGCTCAATAATGTCCAGAATTAGCAGAGCACTAAGCAAATGCTTAACTTTAAGCACTTGGCTGATCCCTTTGACCTTGATTTTACTACTCATATGTTTAACAGTAATCGTGCTTATGTGCTTTGCTGGGCTGAAACCTAAAAATGTCTCTACTCTTTTTTGGTACTTTTTTAGTCTTTTTTTCTCTTTAATATAAATATATGGGTTGATATTTACATCACTGTAGACCATCTGCCTATCTCTGTTTTTCTTCACAGTTCATCATGTACTGGTTGGCTCTGAATCTTTTGTAGCTGGTGCCAATATATCTGTATGCAAAATACACATCTGCATCTGTTGGAAAGGCACCTTGATTTGGGAAAAGATTATTCACTTTTTTATTTACTTTACTTTGTTAGTCCACACTCCCTTATATAAATTAGCCCATAGTTGAGCTTTTGCAGAAATTTGGGCCACACCTCTGCATTTGCAGATATCCATGCTGGGCAATGCTATTTATTTTCTGCTCTACTCCATGCTGCATTTGTATATTTCAGCCTAATGTTCCTCACTCTCCTTGCTGTTTCTGCCAGAGAACACGATTTAATGAAAAGCTTTTGAAAATGCCTCAATATAGCATTTCCCTTTTTTGCTCAGTTTCGTACTAAATAAGCCACTGGGAAGAATTAGAAACTACTGTATAAACACACGCCTGTTTTCAACTAACAGTAACAGTGAGTTAAATTCAGATTTGATTTAACTCGAATAAAGTCAATGGCATTACACTTAGAATGAATTTAGCTCGTTATTGTAAGAGACAATTGTATTGCATTTACTATATCAAGGGCATCATTAGTATTTTTTGAACCATAACAGAGATAGCAAAGTTACAAAATGCCACCGCATTGTGCTTAGCTCCCAATGTTTAATATTTTTTCCAGGGAAAGTTCGCTAAACATATAGGAGGTTTGAAGATCAGCTGTGCCCTACAGGGATTCATGTGTATTCTGGTGAGCTGCGGGGTGTTTTTGATATAACTCAGGTTTTGTGGGATAGCTCTATCCTTTGTACCCTTTGTATGTATGAAGCTATGTTGTCAATAGAAGGTTTATCACAAGGGCAGAGACACATGTTGAGGGCAACAATCTGTAGCCAGCGTTTCACAGTTGCTTTTCAAACTGAAAGGGAATAAAGTTCAGGCAAAGAATATCTGGTCGCTGTATGACTGTAATAAACTACACTTAAATTCTATTTCTCTGTCATTTTATTTAGCCAGGACAGTTACATTATGAAAAATTTGAGGCTTAGGGTAATGGAAATAGATATAGTACTATCTTTTTCCATTGCTGCTAATATGCAATAAATCTGTTTTAATAATCAAATGTTTTGTATTAAATACATTATAATATAACTGTCTTATTAAATCAAAATGTTTTTTTGGCGGGGGAGGGAACCTTAACTTAAAATATAGGAATTATTTTAATCAGTGCATTTACAACTTCCAAGTAACATTGCACATAGATTCATGAGCATTTTGAAATTATGTAGCATTCCTCCAAGAATTGAGCAAATGATCATTTTAAAAGTTCAGTAAGTATAATGTCACAGCCACGGTATTAGCTATTAAGACAAACAACTGCAGAGGAACCTGCAAATATTCTGCTCTTTTCTGCAGGGGTATTTCATGTCTTGCCACTACCAGGAAATATGTCCTGCCCAGGGTTAACAATCCTTGTCTTACATGAACAGAACTGAAAAATAAAGAAACAATAATGAAGTAATGGTGCTTAATGGTATTGCAGCTTGCTGAAGAAAAGCCACTGCAGGTGTATGCCATAATTAGGTGCTTATAGGAAGCAGGTGCACATAAATATGGAGCAATGAGGACTTGGAAGAGGGAAAAGTAGATTTAAAAAAATGGATTCTTAATCAAATTCCCCTGAAATCTGAGTTATACATTTCTAAGAACTATGCATAGATTGGAAACATGCAGTCATATTTTGTAAAACATGTTAAACCAGAACCGCTAATCTCTGATAACTCCCTTTAATATGCTAATAAAGGAAACTTGAAAAGGAATATGTGCTTGAATATTTTTATCTCATTGCAGATATACCCTCTTAGTTAAGAGATGGAAAAATGAACCCTTCTGCATTCACATAATCTGTTCTATAATGGAAGAATATTTGCACAAAGTGTTTTCAATGACTGTGGTGTTCTAACAATAATGTTTCTATGTAGTGTTGTTGTAGCCATGTTGGTCCTAGGATATTAGAGAAACAAGGTGCGTGAGGTGATATCTTTTATTTGACCAATTTCTCCTGGTGAGAGAGACAAGCTATCCAACTACCCAGAGCTCTTCTGATTTGAGAAAGGTATTAACAGTATCACAGCTAAATACAAGATCAAATGGACAGTTTAGCATAAGAAGCTAAGCACATATTCTAAGTGCAATCAAGATGAAGTGGCCCATTAACGTCCCTCTGGTCATAGAACAAAAAGGGGGGAGGTTGTTGCTCTGCAGATTGTTGTAATAAGCCCTAAAGCCTTTATAAAGTCCATGATTTTAAGTGTCTAGCAAAGTTATGGATTTAAGCTCTCAGGCTTATCTTTTGAAAGTACTGTGCAGATTTCCTTTGAGAACTGATAGGTCAGATATAGAGTGATCTCTTTGTGACAAGTTTTTACCCACAGGTGATAGGGTGTTTTTGTCATTTATCATTTTTGTGTGTGAATTAATTTGAGAGAGAAGTGATTATCTGGCTTAAACCACATAATTATCATTGGGACATTTTGTGCATTACGTGAGGTACACCACATGTTGTGATGGGCATGTGTAGGACCTATGGATCTTGACAGGTGTGTTGTGTGGGGGTGGGTTTTGATCATTGTCGCAGTGGAGATATGTTTGCAGTTATTGTCTCTGTTCTGGCAGGGTCTGAAAAGAAAGTCTGGGATATATACCTTAACACATTCAAAACCACCTTCCCCAAACAAGGACACTCAACCAGGGAACAGTTGACTCAACTGTTCCACTCAACACATCATGGAACAGGCTACGCAAATACCCCAAGGGAACTTGCTTCAATACAGAAATAATCCACCCCCCCCCCGATCGTATCCCTAATTGTCACCTACCACTCTACAATGAAACCCATAAGGGGCGTCATCAAACAGCTGCAACTGATAGTTGGTAGGGGACCCAATCCTGAAAGAAATCTTTTCTGAACCATCACTTCTGGCCTTCAAATAACTACTCATTTTCAAAAGCAAGCTGTCTACTGAACAGGGAATACCAACTCAAAGCAGCATCAGCCCAGGCCCAAAATCTGTTCGCCTGATCTTTACTATAATGGTAACAAAAAAGAAAACACTGATGCTATTTCTCTACCATAAGAAATATTTGCACAGATGAGTGCAAGTAGAATTTTGCTAGATTAATATAATACACCATGTCTATGTTTTAAAAAAGCAAACGTTTAAAGCATAGTATATTGTTTCCCTCATTTCATATATAAATCTTCAAAACATACACTACACATTAAAGTACATAATTTGAAGATTATGAAACTAAACAAGATTAGAATAGAAAGATAAACTTCACTTCTAGTTGAAAAACAATAGGAATATGACCCCAGAGCCATTACATCTAGGAAGAGGGAGCAATAAAACTTTTTCATAAATGTTTTCAGTTACTTGTAATTCTGAAATTGTGCCAATAAGAAGAAAAAGTGAATGAAGGCGGGCACTGTAAAATAATGGGAAGGCTGAAAAGTTCAATTTACTGAAATCTGGAGAAAAAGAGAATATCTGCGATTTAGAAATGTTTTCAAATAAAAATCGTTCCATGGCAGGAAGTTCAAAGTCAGAATTGCATCCATATCTGAACATTCCTAAAGTTGGGGTGGGGAGGATTTGGATCTGGTGGCTTGTTTTAGGCCCATCTCTATTTTTGAAGAAGTTACAAAGAGTCCCGTGGCACCTTAAAGACCAACTAAAGTATTGAAGCATAAGATTTTGTGGGTTAATACCCACTTTGTCGGATGCATGCAGTGGAAGTGTCCAGGGGCAGGAATAAGTAGGTAGGCAAGAACCAGGTTAGAGATAACAGGGTGGGTCCAATGAGGTTATTGCCAATGAACTTGGTTCTTGCCAATGAGGACCCACCCTGTTATCTCTAACCTGGTTCTTGCCTACCTATTTATTCCTGCCCCTGGACACTTCCACTGCATGCATCCGACGAAGTGGGTATTAACCAACGAAAGCTTATGCTTCAATACTTTAGTTAGTCTTTAAGGTGCCACAGGACTCTTTGTAACTTCTGCAATTCCAGACTAAAACGGCTACCTCTCTGATTCTATTTTTGAAGTCGCCTCAGCCTTTTACAGTCCTTTCTTTGGAATATTAGAACAACAGAAATGAACAGGGACAAAAAAACTAGAACATTGCCATTGAAAATAAGGACTTATTGGAAACTCTGAGTCATTGGTGATTCAAACAAATAAATGAGAATGTAGTAGTTGAATATCTGCAGACTCAAGAATTTAATGAAGTGAGATAAAATTTCTTTAGGAACATATTGTATCTTACTGTGAGAAAATATGGAAAATATACTTTTGTTCTTCATAAGAAAAAATCTTACCTGTTGGTTTTTACACTTAGTTGCATACATAATTAGATGTGTTATGATAGATCAGGCTCTGATCTTGCAACTCAACTACTCGTGTACTTAACTTCCATGTGTAATGCCAACAAACCCTGGTCATCAGCAGGCGGGATTGAACCAGATCAGTACTTCGGGGGTTTAGTTCATGAGCCTCTACTGCATTAGCTAAGAGCCAGCTAAGGCTATAGAACTGACTCATGTTATCTCTCTAAGTGGTCTTCGTGCCACCAGATGGGACAGAACACCACATTCAGAAAGTGTGTGGATTATACATGCACTACAGTAATTCCATTGAAGTTAATGGGATTTCTCAGCTGTGTAAAATTGAGCACGTACATATATCTTTGCAGGATCCGGGACAACCAAGGAACAACCAACTCCCTTACAGCAGTGGTATACATCCAAGATTTCTGAAGGAATTCGGGAATGAAGTGGCTAACTTGTTAAATATACAATATCTGGTTAAGATCAGCGGCCAGGCTGGAGGGCAGCGAATGTTGTAACCATCTATAAAAAAATGGTACAAGGGATTATCCAGGAATACAGACGAATGAGCCTGACTTCAATTCCAGGAAAAGTGTCCCCTGGGCAGATTATTCATGCGCTTTCTTTTGAAGCCTCCAGTACTGGCCATTGTTGGGGGCAAGATACTGGACTAGATAGACCAATGCTTTAGTCCAGAACAGTAAAAAAAATAGTAATAATTCCTATATCTACTGAGTATTCCTATTTGGAAGAAGGAGTATATTGTATATAGGTACATATAAAATAACTGTATGTATGCTGAGGACACTCAAAGAAATATGTCGTGTAGATGCTAAAGAGCACTGCAGAATCCTGCGTTATATATTGAGCTGTATGAAGTGCAGGTACAAGAGTTCTCTATGCCGTCTACTAAGGATAAGCACTTTCAAATTCAGGTAACGGTATATTTAAGTTGCATCATTTTACTGCTAGTAGGAGCTTTAAGAGATCTTGAAAATATATATTTGTGTTTTTCCTATTACATGCTTGACAGTATATTGAAAATTCAGGTTTGGCAAAGCAGTGAATTTTCATGAGCAATTAAAAAACACATTTATTTTCCAGTCATCTCTGGGTAGATGGTGGGAGGTAGCTGTAGAGATTTCAAATACAGATGTGCACATCTATATTTCAGACATAGTAGCTGTAATTGCTTCAGTAGATGCCAGAACCTTGAGTTGTGCTGGATTTTCTCATGATAGACTGGGCTGTCATCTTTTATCTCACTGTGTAATACTTGTTCTGTATTGGAATTATGTCTCAAACTTGGCTGATATCATCAATGTCATAAGCAGGACATCTGGGACAACCAATAAATGGACAGTATGTTTGTCTCTAGTCTGCTTTGCTCTCTCTCTCTCTCTGATATGTATGTAGTCATTATTTTGCTAGAGTGATCTTATCTGAGGGATTGTCCAATAGCCAGTGTCATCATATAAACTTTCAATCTAAATTCTCAGAGGGGTGGTTTCTGCAGGAGAATGTATGTATATAAATACATATAAGATCAGAAGGGGTGAAAAATCCTAAATAGCCTGTGATAAATGAAGTGTGTGTGTGTGCTGGGTGTCCATAAAAGGGGGAGCTCCCTTTTATGACACCCAGCCAGCCAGTTAGCTGTAAAATCCCTCTTGGTAGCTGTTCTCTGCTTGTTTTACCTGTAAAGGATTAAATAAGTCCCCCAGGTAAAGAAAAGGGCACCTGACCAAAAGAGCCAATAGGAAAGTAGAACTTTTTAAAATTGGGAAAGAAGCCTTCTCTTTGTGTCTTTGTTCTCCAGAGAAAGAGACATGGAACAGCAGTGCTTCCTTTGGAAAGCAGGAATGCTGTGTAAGGCTTGAACTAGATATAAAAATTCATCTTCCATACCTAGAAGAAATCATTGGATAGGGAATGTTTAAATAGACATGATCAGGTTTATTTCTTTATTTTGGCTTGTGGATCTCCTTTGTGCTAAACTCTAGATGCTTTTGTTTGCTTGTAACTTTTAAGCTGGCCCCCAAGAAAGTTATTCTTAGTACTTACTTTTTGGAATTGCTCTTTTAAAATCAAGCAAAAGCCTAAGTTCCAGATGTATTTTCTTCCTTTTTGTTCCTAATAAAATTTACCCTTTTTAAGAACAGGATTGGATTTTTGGTGTCCTAAGAGGTTTGTGAATGTTGTTTGATTAGGTGGTAATAACAGCTAATTTCCTTTGTTTTCTTTCTCAGCTCTTTCTGGGAGGGGAGTGAAAGGGCTTGAGGGTACTCCACAGGGAGGAACTCTCAAGTGCTTCTTTCTGGGTTCAAAGGTTGGGTTTTTTTGCACTTGGATGGTCTCAGCATTTACGAAACTAAGATCAGAGAAAAAGCTGTAATACAAGCCTGGAGTGGCAAGAATTGATTTTTAAAATCCTTGCGGGCCCCCACTTTCTGCACTCGAAGTGCCAGAGTGGGGATTCAGCTTTGACATAGCCGAATTAGAACCTCCGCTGTGAAACTTAGGCCAGATCTACACTGTGTGTGTGTAGGGGGGTTGACCTAAGATACGCAACTGTGTAATACTTGTTCTGTGTTGAAGTTGAAGTATCTTAGGTCGACTTACCTCACGGCGGCAAGTCGACCGCTGCCACTCCCCTGTCGACTCCACTTCCACCTTTTGCAGTGGTGGAGTTCTGGAGTCAATGGGGAGAATGCTCAGGGATCGATCACTACCTGCCGATCCAATGGGTAGTGTAGACATACCCTTAATGACAGTCAGTTTCCACTGAGGCCTAAGATCTGTGTTGAACCTTCCAGAATTTCCAATGTTGTCATTCTTTTATTCACGTACACTGTTCTGTTCTCATGAACACAATGACAATGCAGAAATTAAAATTTTAGTATTTAGCAATACTAGGAAGTTTTAGTAAGCCACTTTTTAAAACCAACTAACAGCTTACAAGTCCTACTTGTTGTTGGGTAGGTCATGCTCAGGGCACAAAACTGATCCTGGAAACCATTATAAGCCAGTAGACTCCACAAGAGTATGAGCTGTCATGTAACCAAACCATTAAAAATGAGAGTGGAAAAAAAGAAAAGGAGCTCAAAAATAAAATAAGAGATAAGCAAGAGCAAAGTACTTTAATAATAGGGGAAAATGAAGCCTTATGTATAATTAGATCAAAATAAGATGTTGTGATGGAACACTTCCTGCTTACTATTGTAATAATCTTCAAAACATACCTTGTAAAGTATTTGAAAACTCAGAATCTGCTGGTCTGTATTGTCCTAGTAAAACATGTGTGGTAACATTGTATGCGAAATTACAAAATACCCCATATAATGTTGTTAACACATGTTCCAAACCCCACAGCCTTGCCCCTGCAGAAGTCAGTCTGTCCTAACAAAGGAAGGAAGGAATACTTGCCTTAATTTGCACTTAAACAGGAAACAGGGCCATCAAGCTGGAAGGAAAAACAAAGGAAGTTCAAACAGGTGGAAAAAATCCAGCAGGGAATATCCTTCCACATAGCCTCCTGGTTCTCAGCTGGAAATATTTTTCAAGAGGGGGAGTGAAATTATAAAAAGGATGGACAAACATCCCAAGGCATCCCTCTTTTTCCCTCTGCTCATAGCATTCTCTCCACCTGAGAAGACAAAAATAAGCAGCTGTTGGACTTTGGAGGGTGGGGTCCTGAACTGAAGAGTTTGATCAGTAATATTGCTGGAAGCATGTGGCGAGAGAGTTTGCTTTGCAACTGTTGCAGGGTACTCAGAGTCCCGTAGAAACGAGGCACACACACAGCTGCAGAATAAAAGTGGTGAGTTTATTGAAGGCAGACAGTGACACACCTGCAATGGGGGCTCCCTTCATTGCTGCCACTGTGAGATGGGAAAAGCCCGACGCATCGGAGCAATGCTCAGGGTGAAGCCCATTAAGCAGGGGCATGCTGACACAGAAATACCCATGCACATTTACATCTCATGCATACCTCATGAATAGGTAATAACTTGTTTTGCTTCATTAGTATCACACAATCCTTCCAAGCAGTTAGAAGCTGGGGAACTCCGGTATACAGTCCTAGCAGGCAGTTAGCAGCTGCAGAGCTCTGGTATACAATAGATAACACTGGTATGCATGGATGTTGCCTTGACCGGGAGTGACCTTTCCCCGGTGTCTAGCGTGAGAGCATTTCCTATATGCATACCGTCACAAAATCTTCTCGCACTCTACATCTATTTGGGTACCCGAGGAGTGGGCGGGCCTAGGCCCGCCCAGAACTAAAGTCCCTCCCCCAGCCTGGCGGGAGGGACACTAGGCCCGGGGCCAACTAAATACGGGGGACAACTAATGACAAAAAGGCGGGGAGTGCGTGAGGGTCACAGGTTCAAAACCAGGGTATAGGACGGGGACACCGAGCAGAGAACCCCGCACAGCGCCCACTGCTCCGCGAAGCCATCGAGGGAGCCAGTGGACGCTACCCAGTGGAACTCTGCCCGGATGCGTGCCTACAGCAACTAAGTTAGTTTCTTAAGTAGATAGTAATAAGTGTTGTATCTTTATTTTTCTGGTAACCATTTTTGACTTTTTATGCCTTATTTGTACTCACGTAAAATATCTCTTTGTAGCTAATAAACTTGTTTTACCATTTTATCTAATCCACTGTGTTTAAGATGAAGTGTCTTGATAACTATTTAAGATAATAAGATGGCATATTGTTCCTTTACAGGAATAACAGATTTAATATATTTGTATTATTCAGGAGAGGGCTGAGCAGTACTGGACATACATTTCTGGGGGAAGATCCAGGACTGGGTGTTTGTGTGGGGTCACCTTCAGTGCCGGCGTCAGCTGTTTTGCTGCCCTAGGTGGCAAAGCCAAAAACCCCAAAAACCAAAAACCTCATAGAGCTGCCGCTGAATCGCCACCAGAGGTTTAAAGCGGCAAAGTGGCCATGGCCGCCGAAAGCTGTGGCGCCCCCCCCCAGTGTTCGCCGCTGGTGCCTGTCCCCAGAGGAGCAGCTGCTGAAATGCTGATGAGGGCGGCTGAAAGCCGCCCTGCAAAGCGTGCCACTGCTCACCCAGTGGTTGCGCCGGCCCTGGTCACCTTGTAATCAAGACTGGTGAGAGCCAAGATGTGGCTGTTTATCTGCAGCTGTCATAAGTATGGAGGGTGCCTTGCCTGGGTTGGGCTATGTTATCTAACACAGTGTGCCTTGCCTGCGTGGGGGCTATGTTGTCTGAGACAAGTGACGTGGGAGTTTCCTGCCATGGGGGAGGGAGGAGCCCCGAGTCCATGAAGAAGGGAGGAGTTTAAAGTTCAGTTCCATCTTGGCTGGTCTCCAGGGAGGAGGCAAGGGCCAGAAGTGTTCCATCTTGGCTGGCCTCAAGGTAGGAGGCAAAAGCCAGGGAGTTCCATCTTGTCTGCACATGAGGCAGGAGGCTTGCCAAGGTAGCTGGCAAGGGTTCTAGACCATCTTTGGCTATAAAGATGGCTCTACCCTTTTCTGATACTTCTACATAGCTGATGTAAGTGATTTTAATTCTTCTAATAAGCCGGTGTCTTTTGGGGTGTTTCTTTCCTTTTCAGAAGAAAGTAGGGAACCCCAATTGTAAGTGCATTGTGTCTTTATTTAATTCCCTTTTCTTTATTAAATCTTCTAGTTCTAAAACTGTCTGGTTTAATTCCCTTAAGGTTTCTCTCTCTTCATTGGGAAGAGAGGAGGGAGGGGGAGGGGGATCAAGGGATCAGCTAAGAGTATAGCTGGAGGGTGGAGACTGTCTCTCCTTACCGTCAGGTCAGATGGGGGAAGGGGAAAAGCAGCCTCTAGGTGCCTGTCTCTTCAACGAGAAGAGGAGGGGGGGGGAAGTGAATAGCCACCCAGTATTTAATTCTGGTTCTTGGGGAAAGAGCCAGTGTTAGGGGAAGTCTGCCTTCAGCCGGTCAGGGTAAAGGGAAGCAGTCTTCAGGTATCTGACTTTGAATCCCAGGGAGGGGTACAAGGTTAGGGTCTGGCTCTCAGGTACAGAGAGACAGAGGGTGAAGGTGAGCAGCCTTCAGAGGTCTGGCTTGGGCTCCCAGGGAGGGGGTACAAAGCCAGGGTTAGGGGAAGATCGGGGGCCCCTCCAAGGTTTTGGAAGTGTACCCGATTGGTGGCAGCGATTGGTAACCCCAAAAACCCCAACTGGCAAAGTGGGGGTGTCTTGGGGTGGAGGACTTGTTGGTTTGGCATCTAAGAGGCCCAGCCTTTGTACTCAGGAGCATACACAGATGTAGCTGGGAGTGACTTACGTGCTGAAGGCTGTTTGTGAGCAGCTCAATTTGGAGGATATAGCTGCAAGACATTGTAAACGGCACCCCAGGTTGCAGGGAAGAGGTGATAGAGCCCCTCATTAGTCTGGATTCTGTCCTAGTATGTCACAGGAGTTTTTGACTAAGGAGGGAAAAATAGAACGGTGAAGAGAAAAAAGGAAACCTATCAGAATCTTTGTCAACGCATATTTGTTTTTTGTTAGATCATATGGCTGCCATGCAAATGATGGATACAAAATTAACATTGCTTCAATTTGATGATGTTGGCCTTCTAAGCAGCTGAAATATAATTACATAATCAATACTTGAACTCATGGTCTCATTTATAAGATTTATTTAGCTGGTTTTTGTCATTTTAAACACAAATTTTCATTCCTTTTTGTAATTCCTTATACCATCCTTGTAATTCTAATAATTTCCATTTCTATTTGATCATCAGAGGTCCTATAATTGCCTATATATTTTTTTCAAACTCTGGGAAATGGCTGTGCTAGATCTTTATTCTGGTTACAGTTTTCGTTGGCTATCTTCTCCATCATTCTGTTCAGAGATATTATATGGAAAGAAGCTTCTCTTTTTTTCTTAGTGTGGTAGTTTGAGAGCTGAGGCGTCTTTAGGTAGGACTGACAAGTTTCATAGAAACAAAATATTTGTCATGAAAAGTTAAATGATTGGTCCATTAAGTCTACTATTTTGCATTACCTTTATATTAATACTAGCGAAAATACCCGGCATTGCTCGGGTCCGTCGGAGGTGGGGAGGGGGCAGAGAGCTGAGTGAGTGCGGGGTCTGTTGGAGGGGGGAGGGGGCAGAGAGCAAACCTGACACTCCCACCTCACCCCCCCGACCAAACCCGACACCCCCACCTCACTTACCCCTCGACCAACCCCGACTCACATTTTCACCCCCAACCCAAACCCAACACCCCCACGTCACCCCCCTACCAACACCCCCTGACCAACACCCACACCTCACCCCCCGTAGACCAAACCTGACACACCCACTTTCTTTCCCCCAACCAAACCCGACACCCCTACCTACCACCACAAACAAACCCGACACCCACACCTCACTTACTCCTTGACCAACCTCGACCCCCCTCCTCGACCCCCCAACCAAACCCAACCCCCCCACCTTACCCCCCCACCAAACCCAACACCCCCTGACCAACCCCAACACCCACACCTTACCCCTCACCCACCCAGACACCTTCCCACCCCCCCAGACCAAACCCGACACCCCCGGCTCACTTACCCCCCGACCAAACCCGACATCCCCACCTCATCCCCTGAGCAAACCGGAAACCCCAACCTCACCCCCCGACCAAACCCGACACCCCTACCTCACTTACCCTACGACCAAACCCAACTCGGGTCCGTCGGAGTGGGGAGGGGGCAGAGAGCTGAGCCAGTGTGGGGTCCGTTGGAGGGGGGAGGGGGCAGAGAGCTGAGTGAGTGCGGGGTCCGTTGGAGGGGGGAGGGGGCAGAGAGCTGAGCGAATGCAGGGTCCGTTGGAGGGGGTATTATGACATCATAACTATGTCACAGAGAACAGCAGCTGCCCAGCTGATGTGATTGGCCTTTAAATAATTTCACCCCTGGGGGGCGTCAGAGGTGAGATTTGAAAAATTTTCGACTCTTACCCTGATTAGGACCCTAAGACCTATAACTGTACCAAATTTCAAGTCTCTAGCTCAAACGGTGTGTAAGGAGTAAGTGCACATACATACACGCATACACCATTTGACTTTTATATATATAGATTATGGGGGTTCTCCCCCCCATATTCACACTTTACACTTCTTCCTCATAAGAACGGCCATATTGGGTCAGACCAAAGGTCCATCTATCCCAGTGTCCTCCCTTCCAACAGTGGTCAAAGCCAGGTGCTCCAGAGGTAATGTGCTGGCAGGAAGGACACCACCATAAGTCCAGTTACCATGATCTGGGAAAAATTGGAAAAAGGCCTTTCCTGAGCAATTTGACATCAGAGGTACAAAAACACACCAGACGTGCTTTAACTAGACTGCTACTCAATTAAGTGACACATCTGGGAATTATATGGCAATAACTCATCCAGGGAAGGGCATCATTCCCTTTCATAAGCTGAACCACTTGTGGAAGTGTTGCCCTTATCTCCCCCATTCCATTTACTTAGTTCCAGCACTGTTGCTGAGACACCACAGCCTTTATCTCCTATCAGGTTAAGGGGGTGGAGAAGAGAAGTTGTCTCCTCATTGAACTAAACATTAGGAGCCGCAGTCGCACTTCTACTTCCAATTCCAGTGTTTATCAGGGAACTGGAGCATTATTGAACTAGTACTTGCACTGGACACCTGCCAGTTATGCTAAAATGATTATTATAACCTAACCTTCCAACTAGATCCCTGGTTTGCTGAGAAGAAGGTGGAAAATTCCATGTGCACAGGCCAATTTGTTTGTGAGGGAAAATTTCTTCCCAACCCCAAAAAGATGCCCCCAACAAGGCCAAAAAATCTCATTCCTACTCTAATGACAAAGAAAGGGAGACCTTATCTCCCCAATTAAGAATGGCACCTCTGGGTAGGGGGGAGAGTTTAAAAGACCTCTCCTTCTATGTGTAGGCTGGTGCCTCCCTCTTGTGTCTAACCAATCCAGCACAGAGCCCTTCTCTTGTCCTCAAACCCATAAGAAGGCTGAATACTCACATGGAGAGGTGGTGCAATCCTTAAAGGGCCAAAGGGTTTCTTTCCCTGCTGGCCCAGACAAAACTTCCCTATCTCTGAGTCTGCTATGTGGGAGAAGGGGGGTGGGAGTAGGGGCATGGGAGCACTTGCTCTTCACTTCCATAGCACTCAGGGACCTTGTGGAATGAGGAAATTTTGCTCTATAAGCCAACCTTTTGCTTTTCAATTCCTCTGTGGCTGTAGTCTGGATTCCTCTATATCCTGTTTCTGGAAAACCTGCTTCAACAGTGAGTGGTGCTCATCTCTTTTTATAACCCCAAACCTACAGAATATATTTCATATTTTGACCTTTTGCTGTGGAACAAGCCTGGCTGAGTGATACTGGGAGTGGCATATTGTCCCTTTATGTTCTGTTCCAAAGCCTCACGGTAATGTGGTTGAAATGTATGGCTTCATATGTCTATAATATTTTCTGCTATGTGTACCTTAGGTGACCTTGGACATTTATGGAACAGTATATGGTAGAGGTTACTTTTTTCTTTTTGTATAGGAAGTTTGTGGTGTGTCTGAGTGACATAATGGATGATACTCCCTTGAGAGCTCAGATTTTGGAGCAGCAGTATAATCTGTTGTGGCCACCTCAAGGAACCACTCCCAACAAAGTTTGTCTTTTCAGAGACACTATCCTGCCTACACTCAACTTGTTTATACTCTGTACTCCTAAGGGGAATGGAGTGGTTGTGTAAAGAACTTGAGACTTTGGCTTAATCCAGAAGACTATGCCTAGAGTTCAGCCTTATTTTCACCCATATGTATCCTCTACTCACACTCATGTGGGAATTCAACAGTCTTGCATTCCCGGCTGTGTACTGCATAGACTTGCAGACTCCAAGGCCTTCAACTGGGACCTGATTCTCAGTCATGCTATGGCACTTTACACTGTTAATGTGGTGAGAATCAGGCCATTAGTCTTGATTTCCATAGTAACACAAATATTAGAGACTGCATTGTGTACTGCATTAATTATGTTTGCAGTGGGTTTAGCAACATGGTGGCAGTGAGATCAGGTGGTGTGAGGGAAGCCAGTGTGAGACTGAGACCAGAATTTCACCAAAGACACAATGCTGTTCAGTAAAGCTAAACCTATTAGGGCTTTTTCATTGATTGACAGAACCATCCTCAATTTTTAACAGCTTGAAAAATTACCAATTGAAAAGTGTTAAATTGGCTGAAGATCTGAAACCCAAGTAAATAAGGGATTAAAGAGACCTTCTCATTGGTTAGTCACTGAATTTAGCAGGCGGATGTCAAACAAAGCTATGTATTCCCTGCATTACACCACTGTGTTAAGAATTTGATATATTCTATTTTGACAATGGGAAGCAGTGATTGTCTTTCTCCTTGGTTTTTATGGATATATGAATGACTGGTTTTTAAAGGACAAATAAACGAGCAGTAATGGGGTTGGCTGTTGGGGGGGTCCTGTGATCACTGTTTTTCATGCTGAGCATACTAATCCCCTCTTACCTTGTGCTCTTATGTGTTTGCTGTATCCATCAGTTGTCTCTAGTCTTAGATAGTATGATCTTTAGGGTAGGTACTGGCTCTGTTAAGTGTGTACCATGCCTAGCACAGTGGGGCAGAGACCTCTAGATGCTACTGAAAAAACAAATAAATAATAATATCATTGGAGAGTGGGAAGCAGCCAATTTTGGTGAGGCAGATCTTTGTGGGCTGATATTTGGAATAGAAAATATGCTGCTCCCATGTGTTTTGACTGACCAGCTAGCACTTTATCCTGGAACAGAAAAAAGAAAAACAATATGATATACCCTTGATTGTATGTGTGTGCACTAAAGGAAGGAAGGTTAAGAAGAAAGGCTGAAATCATATGAATTGACCAGGAATTTTGATATTTCTATGGTGGCTAACCTACCCAATTCCTTTCAAGCTCCATCCCCAATCCTAAATATACATCTCTTTGACTTCTAACTTACACATCTTAGCTAAAATCAACTGAGCTTACTTTAATTTCTCACAATTTGCAGCTCACACATCTCTGGTATAATTAAAAATGGAATTTGAACTCTTTTTTATGCTCTCACTGAGGACATGAATTCAGAGCAAAATTTGCATAGTAACATTTGCTTTCTTTTGTGTTCAGAGCAGAAGTATAATTAAAAAGGTGAAAGGCTTAGAAATGATGGTTCGTAATGTACTTATTCAATAACAGTATATTAAAATTCTGATTAAAATAAAATAGCTAATGAAAAAGGATTAAGCTGCTTTAGTGTTTCATTTTCATTTTTCTCATTATATATATGGTGAGCAGATGACTCAACAGTGTTATAACAGAGAGACCATCCTAAGGTACTGCTGCTTGGGAAAACCTATTCAACTGGAGTTTTTAACAGCCGTTCCCAAGCTTCATTAAGGCTCATTAGGAGTTGTCATGTAATGGAGAACTTATATATTCTGATGATCTGTGCATAGCAGTAAAGATAAAAGTCTATCTTAAGGCAGAACTAGAAAGAACAGAAGATGGTACATATTAAAAATAGATTACTAAAATTCTCTAATTAGCTAGCACAGACTGTAAAAGCTAAGTACAGTCACTGTTTTAAAGGGAGACATGAAAAATGACTTAATTGAGGCTGGACTTTTTATGACTCATCCATGACATTTTAGATAATACAGGTAATCTATTCAGCTATTCTTTAAATAATACACTAGCATATTGTAATAGCATGCATGCATACATATTTTGAAATTCTCCAAAAACAAATACCAACTTCTTTGGAGAAATCTGGTTCACATGATTCCAGACTAATTCTTGGGTAGTGCTGTGCAAAATATTTGACTCCAAACTTGAAACAATCCGTACATTTGCATTGTGTAGTTAGGAATTATTTCTATGATGGACTGAGAAGAGCTTCAAATATGAACATCTTTGAATTTTTTTGGGAGGGAGGCTGTTAAAATCCAGATTCTAAACTGGATCTCATGTTTGCAGTAATTCAGATCCATCTCTAGTTCTAAACAAGTCTCTTACGTATTATTAGTATTGCTCCCTTCTCTTTGTCTAAGAGAAGGATCAGAATTTTTTTCAGTTTGGTAGTGATATCAAGGACATTTCTTATAAAATAAAAACAGTCGAGCAGCAGAAGTGACAAGGTTAGCAACAGCAAAACCACAGGCGTTACTCTACTAGACACCATGATCAAAGGGCGATGGGCAACTGGCTGCAGTTTAGCTCCATCAGCAAAGTATTCTCCACTTTAGGCATTTCTGCATACAGATTTCAGGGAGCTGGTTTTCCAGAAGTTTGTTTAATTTACTAAACATGATCATCAAGAAACGTGTTGGTTTTTGGAGTGCATGCTGTTCTCAAAGGATGATACTGACGCTACATTTGGAGAGAAGGGTTCCCCTGATGTGTCAGTTAGTCTGGAAATCAGGAACGTATTGTCACTATGACACAAGGGAGGGGAAGCCAAAGTGTGGCCAGGAGGTGACTTTAGCTGGACAGGAGAGTCCCTTATCTCAGTGCACTATAGAAAGGTGGAGCAGCACCTGCAGCAGGATCATAGGCACCAACTCTAGCCGGTTCAGCTGATGCTGTAGCTCTTGTTCTTTATTAGTTTTCTAATGGATTATTATCTTAGAATTTGTGATGAGGTCCTCTAGTATGATTAGACTGTTTTTGTTACTGATGGATTATGAAGCAGCTCTGGGCAATGATGGTAAATATCCCTTATACAAACAGACTTTGACTGTATATTTTATTTGTAAAGAGACAACTCGGTTTCCGATAGGCATATTTTATATGTTTAAATAAATCATAATGGCTGAAGTCCTGAGTCAATGACACCAGTTAGCAGTACCATCTGGACGGGAGGCATGCTTTCTCCATTCCTTTGATGGTGTGTATGTAATTCTCAGGTCTGATTCAGTAATGCTTACATTAACAGTGGGATTCTCATTGAAAAAAATGCAGAGTGCTAATTCTTCTGCTGCTGGTGCAGGTGTTCTGTGTGTGCAACTATGCAGGTATTTTCTTGTCTAACTGTTGCTGGCTCTTTCCATCCAGGTGCCTGCCAATCTGTGCCCTACCTGCCTTTTGACCAAAATGCCATCATATCCACCCAATAGACCTCTTATTTAATGCCACACTTTCAGACCTTCAGGACATCTTGGTAGAATGTAGGCATCTGTTTCTTTGATAGCACCTGCAAATCATATAGCTAAAATGCTTTCTAAATGCTATCCTTAGCATGAGAATGGCTTGGTGATACAAAATTAGACTGATTTGAATACCTTTTAAAATATGTAACTATCAGCCAGGACCTAAGCTACAGGGGTGGAAAGTTGGGCCCAGGGAACATAAGAATGGCCATACTGAAACAGACCCATGGTCCTTTTAGCCCAGTAGCCTGTCTTCTGGCAGAGGCAAGTGAAAGATGCTTCAGAGAGAATGAACAGAATAGGGCAATAATCAAGTGATCCATTCTCTGTTGTCCAGTCCCAGCTTGTGGCAGTCAGAGGTTTAGGGACACCCAGAGTTTGGGGTTGCATCCCTGACCATCTTCGCTAATGGATGGACCTAACCTCCATGAATTTACCTCCATAAATCTTTTGTGAACCAAGATATATTTTTGGCCTTCCCAAAATCCCCGGCAATTAATTCCAGAGGTTAACTATGCATTATATGAAGAGGTACTTCCTTATGTTTGTTTTAAACCTGCTACCTCTTAGTTTCGAGTGATCCCAAATTGTTATGTTATATAAAGGGGAAAGAACACTTCCCTATTCATTTTCTCCACACCATTCATGATTTTATAGACATCTACCATATCCCCCCTTAGTCCTCTTTTTTTCTAAGATGAACAGTCTCCCTCTTTTAAATCTCTTATCATCTGGAACCTGTTCCGTCCTCCCAATCATTTTTGTTCCCCACCCCCCACCCTTTTTCAGTTCTAATATATCTTTTCTGCGATTTTGTCTCTAGATCTGCATGCAGTGTTCCTGGTGTGGGAAGAGGGATCAGTTCTGCAGCATCCAAATTCAATGGGAAATCAGTCAATGTATATGATGTGTTGAACAACTAAAAGGAGGCATGGGAGAAGTGGTTGACCAACTATTCTGTATCTGCTGGATCCATAGTTTCAAACAGTGGGAATAATTTTGTCTTTAAAGGCCCTGATTCAGCAAAGCATTTAAATAAGTGCATAACTTTAAGCATGTAAAATTCCCATTGAAATTGAATAGTGAATTGTCCAAGTGAACATTCCATGAACAATCCACAGGTTAAACCTTTTTCATCCACACTTTTTGGCAAATGTGTACAAAAATTGGACTGGTTTCAGAATGATTCATGAACTGAAGAAAAAAAGCCTTAATTCACAGTAATTATTATTTGCAACAAGTAATTTCACCAGCTCTAATGTTCATTCACTTCATAAAACTGCCACATTTTTTCATGATGGGCCATTGTCATTTAGGAAAGGTCCTATAGCAGGTATAATCAAGGTCTTTCAGGACAGGATTGAAATGCAATGGCAGATCTATGTGGGGAGATTGCATAACGCACAATATGGCCAGCCCACAATATAAGCTGCTCACAATATGGCTGGTAATAACTAGTGCCATCCGCATTAACTTCATCAGCATGAAAATTTTCTCTGTAACTTTAAATATATAACATTGGCCATCCTAGGAGTCAAGTTGAAAATAAATCAAACAACTTTTTCTTTCTGTGCACTGTGGATTTGATGCAAAAGGACTTGTTTTGTGAAGTGAGGATTTGAGGTGAAAGACCTATAAGAAGAGATCTGCCCAAAGCAGACACATGGAGTAAAATGCAGACACAAAGGGTATATTGACATTGACACTTGCTCCCCTGGTTTTGGTTTTTTTTTCAGAATCTTGGTCAACTGACTTGGGCTTGTGGAGCTCATGCTATGAGACAAAAAAATATCAACGTAGACATTCCTGCTTGGATTTTAAAACCTGGTGGGAATGTCTACATTGCTATTTTTAGCCTCCTAGCCCCTGACCCAAGCAAGTCCAAATCTATTGACCTGGGCTCTAAGACTTGTTGCTGTGGGGAGTTTTTTGTTTGATTTTTTCCCCCTTCAATGTAGACGTACGCAAAGTTGAGGAAGGCTTTCAGTTGCTCAGAGAATAAGTTCCCCCAGGAGAGAAGACCAAATGTGCAAAGGTCATGTAGACTATCTTGAAAGCTAAAATATGTACTAAAACTCAATGGCTAAAGCTAAGATAGGTGGAGGAGAGGAATTGAACTATTCAGCAGAATGTTGTGGAGAGCCCAGAAGATAAGAAACCACCAGATCCACAAGAACACAAGCTTGTAAATAATAAGTGGACTCACTTTTATCAAAGATTAGATGGGACAAGGAAGGCGAGAGAGAGAGAATCTGAGGGAGAAAAAGAGAAAGACAAAAGAACATTTTGTTCTTCTTGGAAATGCATTCAGACAGAAGCTGCTTCATTTATAAAGAATCTTCTCTAGGCAGTTAATTAGCTTTGTCAGTCAGCTGTCGTAAACCAGATTATTGAACTGTTTCATATTTGAAATTCTTTAAACTAACATCTTGACATTGCCGGTAGGTGTGTTAATAATCTAAAGACATGAGAAGAATTTATTAGCTTTGGTGTGCCTGTCCGTGAAATGCGGTAGCGAGTTACTTCATATTATCCAAACACAGCTTGAGCTTTCTTCTGAAAGGTTCTAATTGCATTTTGAAAATGCTATTAGCTTTCTTTGAGGTGGCAAATGGCAATATCATTGTGTGAAATGCACTATATACATAATAACGAATCCCAATGCAGCAAATGCTAGTTTTCACACACATCATATAGCTAAAGAGAAGAGTGACAAGGGAAAGGGTTTTAATTATTTTCAACTAGCATCTTGGAGCATTTCTAGCAAAACTTTAAGCTCAAACTTCAGCTGCTCATGATCACGGTCTCAAAGGTGAGCTAGCTGAAAATGTGTTGCAGAGTTCACATGGTTTTACCTATTCTTGGAGTGTTTATTTCCTTTCTTCTAATGAAATGCAATTTTTTATTCATTGTAAGGCTATCACTTCCAACTACATTTTCTCCAGGAATTCCACAAATTATAACTACCAATTCAGCATTAAAGTTTGGTTTAATGTTTCTAGTCTAGTAAATAATTGCTAAAGTACTTATTTATTTCAGGTGTTTCTAGAATGGCTCATCACCATAATAGATAATAATAATAAATTATTATTTATATATGTCTCATCTGCAAGGCTCCTACCTCTTCAAATTGAAGGCCCTCCTTAACACCCACTTCTGAAGGACTGCTTACAGTAC
Source organism: Sternotherus odoratus (assembly GCA_032164245.1). NCBI lineage: Eukaryota > Metazoa > Chordata > Testudines > Kinosternidae > Sternotherus > Sternotherus odoratus. Next base: position 37,602,023 of record JAVMKO010000004.1, read on the forward strand.
ATTGAGTTTACTTGTATATAAATTGACAATTTTTGTTCCCTTTCCTATTTATCTTAGCTACTTATATGATCCCCCATTATATAGTTCAGTGAGCACCCTCCCTTCAATGCACTGAATGAGGCTGGGGTCCTGTGGAAAAAATAGTACATGGTCATGTAATTAAAGACAGTATCATAATGCATATGCACATAGGGGGTGACTTAAGTTTTCACAGATAACCTTAATTCTGACATTTCCCAATGTTTAAGTGGTTGACTTTGCAATCTCAGTTTTCTTTTAATGTAGTTTTGGGTGTGCAATTTCCTAGGTTTACAAAACAAAACAAAACTGAAAAGAGAAATCCCATTGTATGGTATCATATTGACAATCACGTGGGCCATCAGCTGGACCGATAACTTTATGTCCACCACACAGACCTCTGTCACTTGAACTAAGGGTGTGACAGATAGTAACAGTAGATTGTAATTCTACTATTACAGAAGGGGTTAGGGCACTTTTCTAGGGGGTTACAAATATATCTGCTGACAGCAGTGGAATGGTGAAACTCAAGAATTCTGGGTACCATTTTAGGCTCTAGAGGGGAGTGGACTTTAGTGGGAACAGACTATTTTGCCTGTTTCCCCAACGCTTAACACCTTCTGCAACATCTCCTCCAACCTACCCCTTTCTTCTCTCTTCCCCACCTCTGGTTCCTCATCCCATTCACATTCTCCTTATCTAGACAGTCCCAGTCTTCACTCCTTAGGCTTCTGGTCCCAGTACCAGTTTCATAGCCCACAAAATCCTAATTTCCCCTTCTAGAATTCCTATCCCACTGTGAAGGGGTGTGAACCAGGCCCCTTAAGTCCTCCTGCTGGAGGACTTATGGCCTTACTACACCCTTTCCCAGGAAAGGATCAGTGAAGGTGGTTTCTCCAGGCCTGCCTAGAAAGGCTTCAGGGAAGCAGGTAATCACAGCCCAGCAAGCTCACATAAAAGGAGCTGCAGGACCTGAGCAGGTCAGTCCCTAGCTGGGGCCAGAGGGGCAAAGTAGTGTGCTCTGCTCTGGCCGAAAGGAGCTCAATGGACTGCATTAGCTAAACCTGGGAGATGAGAATTCTAGCCCTACAGTTTGTCCATTTTAGACTGTGTGAGTTGGCTGTAGAGCTGAGCAACTGAAGACCTGCACGGGGGACACCAGACCCAAGAAAGATTGCAGCACCACACCCAGCTGACAGGAAGCACTGATGGGACGTGAGTGCCCCATCCCACCCACTCTTCCCTATCCTCACTCACATCCCCAATCTCCTTACTCAGCCAGTCACAGTTCCCCCTTACAGCTCCTCTGCTAATCTGTCTGCAGCTCTGGCCTCCAGTCTCTGTTCCTTCCCCACTGATGTTCCTCATCCCCACTGGCTCCCACTCATAATTTCCCTCCCTAAGTTCTGTATTCACTGTCACTGTCTCCCCACCCTGCGTGTTTCCCCAGTTTTTGATCAGCCAGTCTGTGCGCTCCCCAAGCACTGCACTCACAGGCAGATCTGTCTGCCCTCCCCACCTTGCCTCCTGGTTCTCAGTCCCAGTCCTCATACCCAGTCAATCCCCGTCTCCCCCGTCATCCTAACTCCCACTTCCAGATTTCCACTCTCCCTTTTCAGTCTTCTCACACCCAAGCTCCTTGTCCTAGTCCTCCCACCACATTCCACAGCATCCCCATAGATGTCTTGTGCCCTCTGCATTCGAAACAGGCATCTTCCTTTTTAATGCTGCCTGAGCCCAGAAGGGGGTCACTGAGAGTACAGAAAGGACAGTTTCCCTGTTCTTAGGCCTGGTGCCTGGATCCACATTCAGCATGATATGCAACATCCTGCTCAGCCCTGGGCTAGAGTATGTACAGGGCTGACAGAATCTCCAGGGAATTTAGTGACTAAAAACTAAGCCGTCTCTATTGAGCAGGTGCAAATGTAATTTTTAAAAAGCTTATAACTTGGCCATATTTGGGCAGACTTTCATGGGGATATGTAGTGGGGCAGTCACCCACTCCAGCCTGGAAGGGGTTGGAAGAGCCCTGCAGAGGGCTATGGGTGGGGAAAGCAGCAAGCCTGGGCTGATTGGGGAAGCAGCCACAGGTGGGCCATGCCCCAATCAGGCTGCAGCAGGCCCTTATAAAAGGGCTGCTAGGGAGGAGCAGAACAGTCTCCCTCCAGTGGTTGAGGGAGATGGACCTAGCTGCTTGAATGGACCTAAGGGTACTGAGGGTGGAGTAGTGCTGAGAAAGGGGCAAGCTGAGCTTGGAAGCTCAGGCCAGGTGACCTCCCAGGCTGCGTCCTGATAAGAAGGCCTGAAAGGGTACTAGTCTGCAGGGAAAAGCAGCAGGTCCAAATTCCCTTGCCTATGAGGACTGGCTTTTACACTACAGTCTGCTCCAGAGAGTGGTGGATTGATGATAACTGGCAGTAGCCCTAGACTGAGGCAAGGTGGGGATAGAGGGTTAGGGGTTCCCTGGGGAAGAGAGACCCATAGTCAGGGAGGGGTTTTTGCCAGGGGGTAGCAGCCAGGTAAAAGGGCACTGGAGTCTGGGAGGGACATGGGGCCAGCAGATGGTAAGACACTGGCCTACAGAGAGTGCTCTGACTAGAAAGAGCTAATTCCCAGATGGCCAGCAGGAGGTGCCACAGTGTTGAGTCGTCAACGTCGCTACAGGATAGTAAAAGGCACATTCATGACACAAAGGCCATCCACTACCAGATTTCAAGTCCCTGCTCCAAAGCATAGGAGTGTTAAAGTTTTTAAAAGAAAAGGTCATCAGAGTTCTGTTAACATGGACAAAACAATGTACTTTTTCTTAGTTACTTTCTCAGAGATGACTGAACTGTTTGACTGACATTTTCAAAAATGAAATGAAATGAAACAAAAACACTGCAAAACAATAGCCCAAGGAAGACAGCCATTATGGAGAATTTCAGTCCAAATGGTTAAAATTTGATCAAGTTATAAGCAACTGAAAACAGGGTCTTATAACAGGAAGTTTTGGGCAAGCTTAATAGATGGTGATATCAGCCCAATCTGTAGTAATAATAAGCATTTTCTTCAGATTTAACATATCCCAATTTTTTGGCAGAGAGTAAATTGATGTAATTTAAGGCCTGAATCCTGCAAACATTTATGCACATGCTTACCTTAAAAATGTGAATAAGTGTTTGCATGATCAGGTTCAAAATTAACAATCATGCAAAATCTGAGAGGAAGCATTTTCTGACACTATAAGAGCTTGTCTACATGATGTTTTAAACCTCACGAGAGGGTTGTACATTTTAGTCTATACAAACCATATTGTACCTGTGCAGACTCTGCTGGCATGCACTAAAAATTCCCTAGTGCACATTTATATAACACTGTTGGAAACAGGATAGATACATCATAGGAAAATACAGCAGAGTTGTCACAACAGAAAGTGTTACATTAAATACTGATATTATAACAATGATCTGTTATTTATCAGTTCATCCAACTTGCCCCCAAAATAGCTGTTTTAACCTTAATATTAAGTATGTATAAACAGAGAAGAAAAACTGAATAAAAAAATCTCTTTTGGGAATGAGTTAGGAAATATAATGATGCTTTTCCCCCCCAGCAGATGACTTCCCACTACTCCATCAAAATGGAATCAGCTACACAGTTTTAGTAAAACAAAAAGAAAATGTGTGATAAAGGCCAGCACCCCCATCCCTCACTAACCAAAATGAAACACTTTAATTCATTTCAGGACTTTGCTCATTGGTATGCATAAAAATTAGCCACACAATTCAAGTGTTTGGGCTTTTTTAAAAAAACACAGATGCAGAGGCTAGGTTTTTAGTGTAGTGGGATTTCCTTGTTACTTGCAATTTTACTATATACGGTGTCTGAAAATATGGACCATGAGTGAAACACGAAGCAAGTTTTGCCATCTACTTCAATGGTGCCAGGATTTCATCTTATATCTTCAAATGATAACTTTCCACATTAAGTACCACTTTGAATATCAGCTATAGGCATTATTCCATAGAAAAGGTAACCTTGTATTTTTAACTCTGGCTGATATTTTAAAGGAAGATTAAAATGAAAAGGATTTTAGGCTGCGCTTTTTAAAGCTGCCTAAAGGGTCTTAATGTCTCATTTTAATGGAATTTCTTTGAAAAGCTCAGCCTTAAAGTCTATCTTATTTTTTTCTGGAACTATAGAAGTGTAGTTATTGTCATACTGAGATGGTTATAACTGCTCCATATTCTCTCCTTGATGTTTGTGCAAAACTGTGTGGTGCCAGTGGGGTTTCCAGGTATAGAACAAAACCTTTTGTCTCATAAATTTAGAATATTTATATAATGTTTTTTTGCCTGTTTTACAGTATATGCTTAATTTTATTCCTTCCTTTTTTTTTAACCTGTAGTCTCTCACTTTAGATTCTGGAGAGAAAACTAGGCGTCATGTTCGACTTGGTTCAATTCAAAAAGTACCTTTGGGGATAGTTTACCAAAATACCTACTAGATTTTTCTGACTTAACTTATGACTGAGAGTGTTAATTACCCAGAAAAATTAATAAGTAATAACCACCAATAAGAATCAGAGAGGTAGCCATGTTAGGCTGGAATTGCAGAAGTGACAAAGAATCCTGTGGCACTTTAAAGACTAACTAAAGTATTGAAGCATAAGCTTTCGTGGGCTAATACCCACTTTGTTGGATGCATACAGTGGAAGTATCCAGGGGCAGGTATAAATAAGTAGCCAAGAACCAGGTTAGAGATAAGAACTAATCCAGCAAGGTATTAATTAATTTCAGCTCATTGCTCAAAATCAGTTCTTCATGTTGGTGATACTGGCTGATGTGAATTTTTGGACTTTAAGGGCTACCTTAACTGTTAGACAAGAAAGCATTGAGTAGTATAAAGGATTGTTCAAAGGGCAATGGAAAATCTGGCCGCTGTGACAGAGTCAGACCTGAAGGGTATAGGAGAGTGCTGGAAGGCAGGTACATCAGTCTCAGGATGTGCAGGTCTCTGTTCCCCCTATAGCCAATCAAAGGCTACTCCAGGCCAATCTAGACACCTGGGGTTAATTAAGAAGGTTCTAGCAGGCAGCAGGGCAATTAGGAGCACCTGCTGTCAAGTAAGGCCTTAATAAAAACCCCCTGCCGCAGGCAGACAGTGTGGGTGTTTGGTGCAGAGAGGAGTTTGGAGGCATTGAAACAGAGAGAAGTTTGGAAGGAGGCCCTGAGGTAAGGGTGAAGTGGAGAGTAAAGAAGCAGGAACTGTTGTGGGGAAGAAGCCCAGGGAATTGTATTGTGCTTGGTGGTTAAAAGGTCAGCCTTTTCAACTGATACTGTTAGGGTCCCTGGGCTGGAGCCCGGAGAAGAGGGCGGGCCCGGCCCCCCCCCCCCCTCCTGCCTTCCGCAATTAGTCACAGAGGCTAGTGAAATCCGCCAAGAAATGCAGGACCCACAAGTACAGGCGTGGAGCTTTGTCACACCGTCTTCTGACAAATACAGAGGGGTCTTATTGTCTCTTTCTACTAATAGGTTTCTGGAGGTTAATAAAACACACACACAATGAGAACATTTTTGAAAAAATGATTAGGCTACCTGAAATTTTGACAAATCGCAAGTTATTTCCCTGCAAACTATAATACAGCATCTCTTTGACTGAGGAATGTATGAGTTCACTGATTTCCCCCACTTGCTGGCAATACCCTAAATGGAAATATGATAAAATTCTTATTAACATGTTGATTTAAGATAAAGGTGTTTTTAAAGTTTAGTCTGCAGATTGCAGTTGGGTTTACTAAAAATGATGGTATAGTTTCAAGAACCTTTCTGTTCTAAATTCATTTTTATGTTATCCCATAATATCTTTATTCAAGTTGCATAGATTCCATAGTTAAAAGCATAATCTTCCAATTTTTATTCAAAGATCATAATGAATAATCCTGGAAGCGCTCTCTTCTTGCAGTTAAATATTTCTAATATATTCTGTTTTCTATTTTGAATTTGCACTAATTTTTCATCATTAATTTCATAATTTAAATTTCATTTAAATTTTGAGCACGTAAAACTTGTGACTTCTGTGTGCAGTATATTGTCATGGACTGCACAATTGGTTTGAAATGTATTAATAACCAATTCTGCTATTGTGAGGGTTGAAGAAAGCAAATAATGATAAATGTTGATGCAGATATGTAAAGATAAAAATATAAGATCTCCATTAGGGAAAATGATAGACAGTCATAGTTATTGTTTAATGTTAAGGTGTATTTTAAAAAGGTTATGAAAATGTTTTGAATCAATCATGTAACAAATGGTTTTTGCACATTTATACAATCACTACCTCATCAAAAGTAATATGCTGCTATTGCATGTTCTGTGCACAAGCAATGCAACAATCCTGCAAAAAGGGCGCGAAATTCTGTCCAATCACGCTGTTCCTACCACGTGCCTGCTCCACGTGAGTAGTCTAAATCTGCCTAGCAATATGGGATAGCCAATCATGTAACACATAAAGAAACTGCGTAGTTAACCAAGACTATAAAAACTGTAAGTTAAGCGTGGTTGGTGTGGCAGTTTCTTCACGCTTTTGGGCGGCTGCCACCTCGGCCGAATAAACACGTTTTGTTTTGAGCCTCATTGGTTTCCTTGAACTTTATTACCGATCTCCCTCAATAGCCTAGCGAACATCCCGCTACACTATCTTGGTAAATACAAAGTCTTTGATTCTCAGCTGTGCCCGAGACAGGAATAGGGATGATGGCAGGAGGCTGAATTTGCCTCCAGTGCAAATTAGAGCAACCACAGAGATTGTTTCACCAGCCAGGGATCTCCATTATTCTCTTGTCACATCCACAGGTGGCATTGAGCTGGCTATGTCACCTTTATATCAGTAGGGGATTTCCCTGTTTGGGAATCCCCAGCTGTCCCGTTAGTTTGACTTTAGTTCTGGCAAAGGAGATTTAACCTGGGTCAGAGATCTGGCCCCAAAGCTGTATTTTATTTTTCAGTAACTGTTTTATGCTATAATGTTATTCCTACAAAAATACCATTAAAATAATGTTTCATTCCTTCTCAACATGATAAATCTCTTTCTCACAGATAGTCACTTCAGCGTGTGAGAACCTCAAAGGCTTAAAGACAATGCCAAGGGTCTTCCCCCAGCCCCTTTTATCTTTAAGGAGAAAAAAAGAGTGGGAAAGTTCTGTTCTCTCCTACTGTGCATACTTTCTAAGGTGAGTAGGATTTATTTTCAAATACTCATGAGGCCTTTCAAAGTATAAGTCTTTTTAACATCAATCTTTAACCTGAAAAGCATCAAATAACAGTTTTCTTAATTAGCTTTTTCATTTGTATTTAATTCCTTTTTCATTTACAAAATCTTTAGCCCATTGCATTTAAATTACCTTTTCATTTCAATATAAAACATACGCACAAACATTTCATAGCACATGTGTAAGTGTGTGTATTGCATTCACAAAATTACAAGCAGAGGGCATGAATTTAGTTTGTGTTGATTTGTTCTTCCACCTGCTATCGGTTCTTAGCATGATTGTTCAGATTTAGTGTATAAAGTTTGTTGTAATGGCAGTAATGCAGAGTTTCCATAAAACTCCTATTAGCTGCATTAATTTGGCTTCATTACATATACATGAAAAGAAGAAGAATGGATTTAAAAATTAAAGGAGGTTATTACAATCTCCTATAGGATATAACATCAGTGGATGTCAACAGGTGATTTAATCAGCATGAATTATTTCCAAGAAATTAGCAGCAAAATAAACAGATTTGGTTGATAAATTGTCTGCCCGGTTTACCAAAGACCGCAACAAATCCACAGAATGTCATGTCTCTTCTCTCTTCTTCCCCACCAACACCTACTCTTTTTTTCTTTTCTACACCCAGACTCCAAAATCCATTCCTTCTTCTTTCATCCAGGGTTCTCTGTTTATATTGGGCTGTAACACTGGGACCAAGGATATCAGGTGTGTGTGGGGTATATCTTTATATAAATATGTATATGAAGGATTTAGCATGCTACAAGGAGAAGCAGCAGATCCAATTTATCTGTATCGTGGAGGGTTTTTTGGATACTTCACTGCATATGTTGAGAAGAAAAAGAGAATTGAAGAGCCACAAGGAATGAGAAGTGGCATCCTAAAAAGTTTGGATGAAGCACTTGGACTGAATCTCTAGTCATCTTTCAGATTTGCCCATTCTAGTCTAGCAGAAAACTGCTGTAATGTCTTAGCTAGGCAAAGGGATAAAACATATTGATTCATGGTGGGGATACATGTTGAGCCATAAGGATCAGTATTATGCCCTCTTCTTGTTTACTTTGCTTCTAAATGACCTGAAAAAGGGCAATTTCAGAAGTGGTTAACTCTCCAGTGTCACTAAACAGGATTGGTGTGATGGAGCAAATTCAAACAAACTATCCTGGAGAGATCTGACTTTGATGAAACTCAGAAGGTGCTTCACTAAATTCACTGGGACAACAGATAAGGTATTAAAGTATAAAGGAGGACAGGTTTGTATTACTGTGTTCTTGGGAAGTTCAGTCAGGGGTTGGCAGCTTTATTCTTTACTAAACCATTATAAAAGCCCATCTGGTGGGATCTTCACAGGGAGGTGCTTGCTCCTTAAGCTGTTGCAGCAAATTTCTCTCCCTGGACAGTGCTAACCATGTTTGAGACTGCTGGTTGACCTAACAAAATGAAGATTGCATGTCCCTTTAGTACAAAGGGACATCCCAATGCCCTACACCTCCAATATATACTCTATCTCCAGTGATTGTGTGATGTGAGTTTACTAGTGAGGTAGGCAGAATTGTCTAATGGATAGGGCATTGGACTGGGATTTGGGAAACCTGGGTTCGAAGATGGCTCAGCCACAGATTTCCTCTTAATCCACTCTGTGCTTCAGTTCCCCTCCTGTAAAATACTTCCCTCCATTGCAGGGGTGTTGTTGTGAAGAGAAAACTGAATGATTATGAGGTGCTCAAACACCACAGCAATGAGGGCAGATATCTACAGAGATCGTTCGAAATGTGGCATAATTCAGGTATGAAACTCAACTGAATACTCTTCACTAAGGGAAGCCAAATATTTGAAAAAGCATTTGTGAACACATCAAAATAAACAAGTCACTTCAATGTTTTTTGTGTCCCCTTCTTATTCACTTTCCATTAATTTTTTCTCTGAGTTCATTTTTGTTTACAAAAATATTTACTCAGTGTCTCAGAAATAGTCAAGTAAATCATCATCTCAGTGAACATTCACTTCAGTAGTGTTAACACATGCACATTGAAGGCTGTTTGGGAGGTTTATAAGTCATCTACCATATGCATTAGGTTGCCAATCATAAAGCCTAGATTCTCAAAGCAATCATTGTGGAAAATAATGTGGGAACAATCCATAGACTAAACCAGTGTTTTTCTAATGTGGCCACCAGGGGTTTTTCTTGTGGCCACAGCCTCCTGGTCTGTGATGCGGGGGGAGCAATATAGCAGTCCCTCTGACTCCCTGTTGCTCCCAGGTTCACTGCCTTGGTGTTAATTGCTTGCAGTGGCTGGGCCCTGCTCCCCTTTGGAGACACCTGGGATACATTGCTGAAGGAGAAGGCAGCCACTTTACCAGGAGCAGGGCTTCAGCCTTGGGGCGGTGAGGCAGCAGGTTCTGGCCATGGGCTTTGGCCTTCAGCCCTGGGCTGTGGCTGCTCAGCAGCAGGGCCCAGGCTTCAGCTGTGGGGCTTCAAGTTTAGTCCCCTTCTGTTTCCCCTGATCTGCCCCTCCTCCCAAGGCTTAATTTGTTCCCGGGCTTGGCAGGGCTGAATAAGACTGCTGTGAAAAGTGATACTTGTACGTTTGTTAATATCACTTTTCACAACAAACTTACTAGTTAGCAATAAATAAATTACAATGATTTGACCATGTATATGTGCTTATTTATTTGTTTGAGCTAAATATTTTAGGAAAAAGTGTGATCGCAGCCACCAGCAAGAGTTGGTGGCCGCAGTCTAAGGCCACTATTCCCCCCCCTGAGCACTCCTGGACTAAACTATGTTCATGTAAACCATGCCTTGAATAATTTTGAAAATGATGTATATTCAGACAGTTTTTGTTGATAAAAGGGCTAAATCTGATAAATTATTTGTTCATTCTGAATAGTTTGTCCAGCTGTAGTCTTTACTTACATGAGTAGACTCACTGATTTTAATGTGAGTAAGGATTAGCTGGACCAGCATCAAACATATTAAAATTAAGCAGTTTCACGTAAGACTTACAGCACATCAATCTAATCTAACATGAAGAAGTCTTTCTTTCTCTGCCGCAAGAAAAAGAGAAAAGAAAGGATACAATTTCCTTCATGTGCTTAGACATTTGTGCATCCATCTCTCCATCAAATTAGTTAAAGAAATACCAAGAAAATAGTCTGTAAAAAGCAACCAGATGTTATGAAAAGACTCAGATGTCTCTACATTACATTTTTGTATGCAGCTGAATTTGACAGAAATCGTACCCATAATGATGCTGAAGGCTGTCTGTCACTTTTCTCTTTTGCATACATCTAGGCTATCTTTAACCAAATTTTTTGAGCACCAGAAATATCCAGTATTACTGAAATGTCATCAAGCTAATATGCAAAGTTGGTGATAGCTGTTTTATACTTAGAATATTGTCCACATTTATGCTTTTTGTTCAAGAAAAATTTGCAGACTATACTTATATTCATAGTGTGTACTACAGACTGCTTGGATGAGATTTACATAGACAGTATTTCTGAAAGTCTCTTTTTGCCCTTCCCTTGAATTTGATGAACCACACAATTGTGTCCTATCCATTTTTATTTTTTTTTTCTTGAGACTCCTACAAGGAGCATTTGTGCCACAGAGTTTAACTGGTGTTAATATCACTTTTCCTTCCTATAATTCCTTTATGATAGTGTTCAAAACGGTGTTTAGTTCCTAACCAGTCAGATTTTTTTAAAACCTATTTCAGTTTTATACCAGCAGGGTAGCAGACCTGGATAATTTCAGTGAAACTGGGATATTATGTTACTGGTTATCGTTACTACAATAAAGGCTGTAGTTTACCATGATCTGGCATGTGGCAGATTATGCAGATTTATGACCCAATTCTCAGATGTGTAAATCAGTGTTGCTACATTGATTTACACCAGCTGAGAATCAGGCTGTGGGAACTATATTGCATTGCACTGAATTGTGCCCCCTATATGCATATGGCCCTGATTCCACAAATAAGGTAACCAAGTGCTTAACTTTATGAAAGACTTGGACTTCAGTTTAAAGTTAACCACATGCACAATTTCTTTGCTGAAGCAGGTCCTTGTTTGGTGAAGTATGAACACTTCAAATTACCTTCATCAAACAAACACACTCCAGCAGAGTAGATGGCATCATGGAATACCACACATTCCCCAAAAGAGCCTGGTTCAATACAGACATAAACCCCCTTCTGATCGCACACCCCTAGTTGTCACCTACCACCCCACACTGGAATCCATGTGGGGTATCTTCAAATAAACACAACTTGTACTCAATGAGGACCACATCCTGAAAGAATCGTCTTTGAACACCTTCATCTAGTCTTCATACAACTCCCCTTTCCTCCACCCAGCCTCTTTAAGCTCTTCATCATCAAAAGGAAACTCCCTACAGACCAGGACACACCAGCTCAAGGTGGCACCAGACCCTTCCAGAACAAGAGATGCAACACCTGTATGTTAACACCTACAGACATCTCCACTGCTTCGATGATCAATATTCCCCCTCAACATACCTTTCAAGATCCATGGTTCCTAAACATGCTTATCACAGCATGTCATATACCTCATCCAGTAGCCTGAATGCCCCAGTAACAACTATGTGGCTGAAACAAGACAATCAGTAGGCTTTTGAATGAACTCACAGAAAAATGATAAAACACAAAAACACCTCTACATGAACATTTTCACGAAGTAATCACTCTCTATCTGACCTCTTGGTTCCCAATCTTAAAGGAAATCTGCACTACACTTTTAAAAATGAGCTTGGGAGCTTAAATTCATAACTTTGCTAAATACTTAAAATCATGGACTGAATAGACACACCAAATTTATGGCTTATTGTAGCAATCTATAACCCACTAACCTCCCTTATGTATAGTTTTGTTTTCTCCACCCTCCCGCCCATGACTGGAGATGTGTTAATGAGCCACTTCACAATGAATGGTCCCCTGAAATATGTTTTAACTACTTATAGTTAATTTCTCATACCTGGAAAAAAAGTTCTGTAAGCTCAGAAGTTTGTCTCTATCACCAACAGATGTTTATCCAATAAAAAATATTACCTCACCCACCTTGTCATTCTGAGACACATGAGCTAACCATGCTTTAATCCACTTAATGTGTGCATGTTGCATAGAATATAAAATTAACATTTGAAATTTTAAAATGCTTTTTAGCATGCAGCTTTGTGATTCTACATAAGTTTGTTTCAAATAGATTTGACCTGGCACTTGAATAATTTCCTCATAATTTTGCGAGTCCACATTTCAGTGAAAATAGAAGAGGAACCTTTCGCCCTTATGAAAGCTTTGAAATCTGTTTTCAACTCATATATTTGCAATCCCACTTAACTCAGAATTAATTTTTGTGTATTCTTTCTGAATTATGCATCTTGCTTTCTGTTTTTATTAATGAGATTCCTTGCCATTACTCAGGCAACCAGAATCAGCACATTAAGTCATATAGCGTGTTTGTTTGTTTTAAAGGTGGAATGTTTACTGTGCTGGCTATATACACTGAAGAAGAATAAACAAAAAAAATTACCAAACGCCCCCCACCCCAAAAACAAAACAAAACACCACCCACCCCTGTTTAACAGAGTTTTTTTATATTTTGGGGCTGAAGGAAAAGTCTCTTGGAGACATAAGCTGAGAGAATCATCTCCATAGCTAAGCGGATAAATAAACAAAATCAATGGTTGTTTTTTATCTTTTATGATGAAGACAGATCTAGAAAGGTTATTTTATCTTTATGGTTTTATAATTACTATCTGATAGAAATGAGGACCAAGGAAGTTTCATCTCTCAAACTGTTCTTAGTATTAGGTCCCTGGACTCCTCTGGAAAATGTTTTTGACTATTAAGATCCTGGCAAATCTAATATTACTGGTGCTGAATAGGAGCCTGAGGCACTTGAGCATTAACTAAACTGAAGAAGTACCACAGTGACTCTAGCTTTAATTGTTGGAATATGTAACAAAATTAACTGCAGTGGATCTCACTTCAACCACAAGAAAAAAGCAATTTATGTAGAGAAAGAGGTCTGCAGTGGCTCATTGTAATATATGTATTGTTGTAAAAGGGGAAATAGCCACAATATATATCAATTCAAATTAAGGCTTACAGAATTAGAATGTATGTTATTGTCTGAGGAAGATTTTTCTACAATTGCTTATTTAGTTTTAATGTATTATTATTCCTGAAGGGGGAAGAAAACCTTCTCCCTTTCTGTTTGTTCAGAGGAGATATTAAGGGGGAAATGATGCAAAAAAAGGAATTAATTTTTATTTTGCATTGCAGTGCTCATAAAGGGATGTTCCTAATCTAAAGGAGAGATGAGCTAAAGTGCTATTGGTACCCACATGGCCCCACAGTATGTCAACATTTTTATGACTGACTTAGAACAACACTTCCTTAGCTCTCATCTCCTAACACCCCTACTCCATTTGCACTACATTGATGACATCTTCATCATCTGGACTCATAGAAAAGAAGCTCTTGAGGAATTCCACCATCATTTCAACAATTTCCATCCCACCATCAATCTCAGCCTAGATCAATCCATGCAAGCAATCTACTTCTTGGACACTACAGTGCTAATAAGTGATTATCACATAAACACCACCCTATATCAGAAACCTGCTGACGCTATTGTTACCTACAAGCTTCTAGCTTCCATCCAGGACATCTGACACGATCCATTGTTTACAGCCAAACTCTAAGATACAACCTCATTTGCTCCAATCCCTCAGACAGAGACAAACACTTACAAGATCTCTATCAAGCATTCTTAAAACTACAATATCCACCTGCCAAAGTGAAGAAACAGATTGTGGCTTCCTATTGGAAGTGCCAGACATGAAAACGAGAACATGTGATTTACCCAAAAGATGTTCTGTTTTCCAGACTATGGCCACACTTACCAAAATAGATGTTCTAGAGCCTGTGATTGAAATTTGTGATGCCATTTGAAAGTTCCTCCCCAAACAAAAAACTTCTATTCCTGCTTTTGGCTTCTGATTTGGAAAAATAGAATTATAACTTAAAATTCTTTCACCAATAAAATTTACCAACAGTATTTTGTGAGCAATACTTTGAGGGCAGAAAGCATGATCTCCTAGGAGATTAAGCAGAATAAGTGTTAGAAAATATTCAAGCCAATTACTGCAAAGGGGTTGAAGCAAATAAAGATAGGTAAAATGACTCCAAATAATAAAGCCAATCATTATTAAGTAGAAAAGAATAAAATTGATATGACAGAATCTTATGGGCCTAGTTTTCATAAGGTTGAGCCCCAATATCTGCATACAGTTGTCCCTTCAAACTAAGCAAATGTCTATTCACCACAGGACTCAAATTTATGAAGCAGACATATCAAACAGCAAAAATAAACTATGATTTTAAATGAAAGAAATCCCAAAGCTTTGTTAAAAGAACTCTTTTTATGTAACGTACAACTTGACTGTGAGATTCTCAGATATGTGTGTTTATGTAAATACCTGCATTAATAGGTTAGAGTAGAATAAGGTCGGAACAGGTCTAAAACTGACCATGCTTTTAAGTTGTTACAATTAGATTTGGCTGAAAAAGAGGGGGAACCACCCCCATAAAATTTCCCTGATATTTTCTCCTTTTTTATCCTTAATTAAGATTTGAAGTTTTGTTTAAAATGTTGACATTCAAAATATTTTGAAGTTATATTTGGTCAAAAATGGTTTTAAAAAGTAGTCTAAACTGCCCACTTATTTTTCCATCAAAATTTCTGTAATCAGGGTCTGAATGAATGCTTCCCCCACCAGCTAAAGCTGTCAGGGAAGCATTCATTCAGACCCTGCTTACATCTCAACAGAATCTGGCCAACAAAATTTTGAAATTTGAAATATTGCATACAGCCATAATCTGGGGAGAAAAGGCCTCTTTATTTTAAATATCTATTTATTTAAAACCAGTCCTGTAATTTAAAACAAAATGCAACAGGAAGGTTTTGTTAGACATATGATATTTTGTGCTCTTCTGTGTAAGACTCATACTGTTGGCAGGGAAAGCATAATTCAAATTACCTAACCAGTATCCTAAAACTGTACTGCTAACATCTCTCAGTTAAGCAAAGAATCAAAGCATATGCTTAACTTCACGCATGTGAGTAAATCAGTCCCTGTTCAGCAAAGAAGTTAACAAGGTTCTGAACCTTAAACATATGCTTGAGTCCCATAGAAGTTAAGATGATAACATTTGTGCTTTCAGATAAGTATGTTCTTAAATGCTTTGCTGAATAGGGATGTACTTATTCATATGCTTAAAACTGAGCATGGGCTTAAGTGCTTTCTTGAACTGGGGCCATAATAAATAAAGAGGAAGACAGAATTCTGTTCCATGATGTCTGGCAAATAGCAATGGATGAGACCAATAGATTATGAAAAGTTATTTTCACATTTCTGTCAGAATATTCAAACTAATAAAGAGGCACAACCAGAATGAGGTTTTTTAATGATTTCCTTAAACTTACATATTAAGAAAAGGACCTACAAGCTGAAGCATGCAAACTTATCACATAATCAAGTATACAGCAGGAATGGAATTAACAGAATTCTTGATTTTCAATAAGAACACTGGGGACGTTCCAGAGGCCTGGAAAAAGCTCATGTTGTGCTGATATTTAAAAAAAGGATAAACGGAATGACTTGGGTAATTATAGGCCTGTCAGCCTGATATTGATCCTGGGCAAAATAATGAAACAACTGATATGGGACTCAATTAATAAAGAATGAAAGGTGGGTAATATAATTAATACTAATCAAATATGGATTTATAGATAATAGATCCTGTGAAACTAACTTGATAACTTTTTTATGAGATTACAGTTTTGATTGATAAAAGTAATAGTGCTGATATAATAGATTTTTGCAAGACTTAGTATTTCACAACATTTTTAAGAAATAAGATTAAGAAACTAGAACAATATAAAATCAATATGACAGAGATTAAATGGATTAAGAATTGGTTAAATGACCAGTCTCCACATTTAATTTAAATGGGGAATCATCATCAACTTGGTGGGTTTGTAGCGGGGTCCTTTGGTGATCAGTTCTTTGCCTTATGCTATTTTAATTTTTTAATATATTAAAATATCCACTTATGCTATTTTCAGTATATTTGTCAATGATCTGGGAGAAAACATAAAATAATTACTGATAGAGTCTTCAGTTTCAAGCTATCACCTGAAGAAAATCTCAGTGCAAGTTTGTAGGCTTGTCTCCCTCCTCAACAGAAGTTCGTCCAATCAAAGATATTACCTCACCCACCTTGTTTCACACCTGGGATGAACACTTTAGAACAATTCCATTTGGGAAGAACTGAAAAAGAAATGTGAACATTTCTGGGCTGGTAAATTGGCACCTTGGCTGCCTGGTGAACTCCCTCATTGTCTGGCCAGCTTGGAAGGCAGTGAAGAAGCTGGGCAGCCCATCCATTCATCTGCCAGGCAAGCAACACAAGGAGCTGGGCAGCTGGAAAGCTGGGCAGCCCACCTCCTACATGCCATAGGCTGGCTGGTTAGCAAGTGGCTGAATGAATAGACTGTCAGAAAAGCAGGCAGGCCCCCCGGTGCAACAGCCAGCCTGATGCCTTTTGTCAAGTTTCGATGGAATTAACACATTTCTGCAGAAGATTTCCATTCTATTTCTATTTATTTTGAATGGAAACCAAACTTGTTTTTTTTAAATTCTACCTCTTTTTCTCTATTTTCTGCTTTTCCCTCTTCAAAGGAGTAGCCTCTAATGGCCCGTAGGGTTGACGAAGGAGAACAAAATAAGTGCATTGATAGTGATCTATTATTGAAAAAGATGCACAAAGAAACTAGGATGTCTGTGGGGAAAAAACTAAAAGAGGAGAAATATTTTCCTCTTCAGAAGAAAATATGTTGTAATAAAGAAATCTTTGTATGTAATTGAAGGAGCCTCTTTCTTCTCTTCTGTACAGTGTTCACTGTAAAGACCTAACTGAGTGAAAGGTGAAATTTTCTTCAGAAGAAGGGAAGAAAACCTTCTTGTAAAATTCAAATTGAATAACAGCACAGCAAATGATGGATTTAAAAGTTTGTAATTTTAAAGTCCAATATAAATAGAACATGTCAACAAAGCAGATATGTGGGAGGACAATAAAAAGGACTTATTATGCTTACGCTTCTGACCTGAGACCTAGATATTTGAGACTGTCCTCTTCTCATAAGGGGGAAAAGAGGACTATGGACATTTACCATGACCAGGCAAAGATAGAGACTTTGTTACTTATGCTCATGGAAATGTTATCTGGATTGAAAGCACATAATTTATATGGTTTATTTAAAAAAAAATCTGTTATTTTTTTGGTTTCAGTGATATCTTATGGCAGTAGGTTCAACAAGCTAATTGTGTGAAAAATTGTTCTTTCAATCAGTTTTTAGTTGGTCACCTTTCAATTTGTCTGTGTTCTTGCTTTATGAGAAAGGGCAAATAGAAATTTTCAAGCTACTTTCTCTATACCTTCCATTCTTTTCATTCTTTTCTAATACCTCTTTTTATTTGGTTCATCTCATTTCTTTTCGAATCCCCTTTCATGTGACTGTTTCCCCATGTATCTAATAATTTCCATCAGTTGTCTTTGAACCTCTTCTAAGTCTCTTTTGAAACTGGGAGACCACAACTGAACACATTATTCCAGATGAGGACATACCTCTGATTTACATAACATTATTTCCATCCTATCCATTATGCATTATAGCATTTTGTTAGCTTTTTTTGACTTCTGCTATACAGTGAACAGAGTCAAACAACCTTCAAGGAAAAGCTTCATTTCAGATCCAGACCTTTCCATAGGTCAAAGACTGCCCTGTTCAAGGTGTTAATGATTCACATATATGTGTTGCCTGATGTTGTCTGATCATTTTTCTTCATTCAACAAAACTCTGATTCAATGCTTGGAGATGTGGAAGGCATATTCTGGTACTAACTTAAAGTGATTTCACTTTATTTTATGCAGCATACACAAACTTATTTTTGTGGGTGGGATTTTCTTCTAGCCTAGTAGAGATGGTCTGAAAAATCCCACAGGGCAAAATTTTTGGACTCATGCTGTTCTGTTTATGTGTTTTCATGAGATGCCATCAGATAAAGGTATAACTGCAGTTAGATAGTTGGGGTGATGACATACAGGTTTATTTTTCCATCTTAGCTGACTCCAGGGAAGCAATTTCTGGGTTGGTTAGGTGTCTACCTTGATGTTCAGACTTAGATATTTGAAAATGTCCTGTAGCTAAATTCTGAAGAAACAGTTGAGTTTTAATTGGCCCCTGCTGCCTTTTGAATGACATATTAGCCTTTGCAGTTCTTGCTGATGGTAGTATTGCACAGCCTTTTATTATTTATTTATTATTTTACTTTAATTGAAATGTAAGGGTATCCAATTTTGTGTCCATAAAACTCTGTCAGGTGAAATTCATTAGCATACCATCATGAACAAAACATTCTTTAGGGAACTTGGTTAGGAATGAACCAAGTTCATCCAGTAAGACTGGAACTGGGTGAAGCTAATGTCTGAGTTCTTCAGACTGTTAGGAGCAGGGCAATGTCTTTCTGCTAGCATAGTGCTCAGTACTTTAGACACTTCAGACACTGAAGATTTTCACATAATTCTTAGAAGTTTATGGACATTTTTAGCATCATGGCTGAGATGTAAGATCATTAATTTCTGTAACAATTCAACATGTGTTACAACCCTTACCATGAGATGAATGGAAAAAAAGTTTAAAGTGGTGAGCCAGAAATAGAACATATGCGCATTCTTTAAAAAATGAACATCGTGGTGATAGGCCAATAGATGTCTTACAAATGCCATTTTAAAAAACCCCTCACCATATGTAAATCACCCCCAATCATTCATCTACCTAACCATTATCAACTTTTGTATTTATTAATGTATAAAATATCTTCAAGTGCTTTTCTAGCCGTCATTCTATTCTTTCCCCATCTATTCCTTGCAGCTAACTGGTCAGTTTTTAACAGCATCTTCCTCCTTGCATACATCTTTTCCCTACTTAGCCCCCTGGGCTTTGAGAGAGAAACAAAATCATAAGCATGCCTCAATAAGTGACATAAAACATCAGGACTAGAGCAATACAATGATCCAATTTTTATCAGCTTTCATATACAATTTTTGTGTTTAACAACCTGCATTTGAACAAATAAATGTTTACAAGCTGGGTATTTAGAGTCCAAGGAAAAGCTTTTCAAAGGTGCAAATGGGAATAAGACATTTGTCTCCCATTAGCTTTAAATGGAATTTGGTCGCTTAACTGCCTTTTGTGTCTTTAAAAATCTCTCTTGAAATTTGTAGGGTGTACAAAAACTCCTCTGTCTGTGTATGTGAGCTTGAACTTTTTTGTTTGTCTCAGATACCTAGCCATCTTATTAGCTATGTGAAAATATTCAAACTCACGTACATCCAAATCCATATTGATGTACCTAAATAACTGACTTGATTTTGAAAGATGAAAGAACACTCCCAACGGCCATTGGCTTCAGTGGGAGCTATCAGGGCCTTAGAGATACTGAAAATTAGGCTATTTTGGAGCCTAAAATATATACTGAGGACTTAAGGTTTTAGGACTTTAGTCACACAAATTTGAAAGTTTCTGGGCCCTCGGCACTTTTGAAATTCAAGTCACTTATTTTTCAGTGCCTAGATATAAATTAGGAGTCTATTTTAAATTATCCATTAAAATAAATCTTAGCCTTTGTTGTTAGACAATTGATGAGCACAAGGAGATACCAGTGTGTGTGAAAAAAGGTAGAAATTTAGTGGGGTTTTTGGTTTTGAGTTGATACATCTTCACATTTTGTGGGCACACATGTTGTACCTGATTGGAATATGGGCTTAATTGATATTTTCCTTCCAATTTTTCAGTTACATCTTTCACAAATTTTTGACTTCACCTTCAGTTAGAGAATACACAATACAGTAGTAGCTACTGGAATAGCTGGATAGTGAGCTCTGTCTTGTGACAAGGGACTCTGAATCTTTGCAGCCCCTTATCTAGGTCAGATGAATAGGCTGGGGAAGAAGCACTCCTGTGTTTCATGCACTAAGCTATAGAATATATGATAGAATCTTAGAAATACCTTTTCAGAATGTCTAACTTCTCTTTTAACTACAATTAAAACAAAAAAAGGAGTAAAAGAGAATGTATTTTTCCTGATGGCATTTGTTTTTCCATATGGGCCACCACACTGAAAATCTGCCTGAGGTTGTTCCAGATGTTTCACACTGAAAACACAGATGCATTAATGTGAAGGTAAATTCAAAGTAAAAGTTTATACACTTAAGTTACTCAGGCTCTGCTGTTGTGTATGGAGGTAGCTCCCAAATCCAAACTATGTAAAAGTTGCAGCAGAAGAAGCTGTTAAGCATGAGGATTGTAGACTGGTCTCATGAGATCTTCTACCAGTTTGGGCTAAATTTGAAGTGTCTCTGGAAAACAGGTCCTATCCTCCAAGGGATCATTTAAAAAAAAGTTTTTTAAAACAAAACATTTTCATTTTTCTATCTGAAATAACTGCTTTAAATGTCCCCTAATTTTATTTCATTTTTTAAAATGTTAAAATATACTCACTTGAAACAATGTTTTATTTTTACTTTTTGATTTGCTGAAAATGTCAGGAAAAATAGTTTTCTGTTCAAACCAAACCATTCCCATCCCCACACCTCATTTTGTCAGAATTACCAGCAAATCAAAATTTAAAAAATCCATTTTTTGCCTAGTTCTAATTACCTTCTTTGTCTAGCTCTCTGCTAGGTTTTGAAGAGTCTCCTTCCTCACTAAATGTCTGCCAAAAGAACTAGATTAGTGTTGGAGAATAGGATCTTCCTCTAAAAGAACAACCAACCCCTTCAAGGCACTTGGGAGACAGTTTAGCTCTGGTGTGTTTGAACTTTAATTTGTGGGAGAGATTTCCACTATCCTACTCTTCAGGAAACCCGGCCTGACATTGCAGCTCCCTGAACTTTGGCTGGCTGCAGGTTCAGTGGTAAGGTAGAAAGATTTCCATAGGCATTGGCTCATGCCGCATGACTTGATTAATGAATGCTATGACCCTGATCCTGCAATGTGATCTGGATCTTGTCCGGTTAAAGACAGTGAGGTTCCCCATGGCTGCAGGTGTCCACCAGTGTTCCCTCTAATTTTTTATCATGTGAAGAATGAATTTTGTTATGTGCACCAATATGGCGGTGATGTGGTGATGCAGTGGGGGTGGGGGCTCAGGGCTGGGGCAGAGGGTTGGGGTGTGAGGGCTTTGGCTGTGGGCTCTGGGATGGGGCCAGGGATGAGGTGATTGGGGTGCAGGAGGATGCTCTAGGACTACGGTGGGGAGACAGTACTACCCCCAGCTATCTCTCCCCCACAGCAGCAGTTGAGCTGGTGGGGAGAGGCACCTCTCTCTGCCATGGCAGATCTGGGGCTGGGGCTGGGGCTGCAGGATAGGCATGCCTTCCCTGGCCCCAGCAGGCCTGAGGGGGGACTGGGTATGGGCTGGGTTCGGGGCATCCCGGCTGCTCCTGGATCTGGGCTGGACCAGTCTGACCATGTCGCGCCACCCGCGGCTGCAGCAGAGTTGGGGCCAGTTGAGGGGTGTTGGCTGTGGCAGGTCCAGGCCGCCCCAGCCATGGCAGGTCTCTTTTCAGGTTCCCTGAGTGCCTGCCTGACATTAAATAGGCTGTTGGGCAGCTGCACAGCCTACAGGGAATTTAGGTGTCCATTCACAGAGGCCTAGAAAAGGCAGCATATGGACACTCAGTTATTGGCAGTAAAACTGAGTAGGTGACCTAATGGCACTTTCTCTTTGCTTTGATACTATGAAAAGCCTAGTATGACAATAATATGAACTATATTATCCATTATGTTATACAACATAACTCTTTCCAGCAGTGACCAATAAGATTTTTCAAACGAACAGACACCCCATCTATAAAGCACCTGAACATTTATGCAATTTGATATAATGGAGGAAATAACTCCTTTCTCATCCAAGCAGGCAACATCCTTGAAATATGACTGATCTTTCTTTATAAACTGCTCTAGTTATCGTGGTTTCAACTATTATTCTTGTGGCTATATATGTCAGATTGATTCTTTAATCCAGGTAAACATTTTTCTTCAATAATTTTTTGTAATTCTCCATTGATTGCATAACATAACTTGCTTTTATTCATTAAAATTTGTTGCCTTTCAGTGTCATAGATTTCCACTTCTTGTTTAAAGAGATGGTCAATATTTTTGGCTTCTCTACTATACTGTACCATTAATTATTTCCTAGAAACTCAGTTTTGAACAGGAACGTTTTTTAGGTTTATGGCTTTTGGGTGCAGGAGGATGTTTTGCAACATCAAGTGTTCAGAACTGCAGACCTTACACATCCTTCCCAGTAGAATATCAAGGGGACAGGGAGGTGATGTTCAAAGGCTGTGAGCAGGGAACTGGGTTTGAAGACTTATCTTGTGACCAGGTTTAGGGGCTAGTCTTATAAACAGATTGAGTCAAGTTCAATTGGCCAGTTAAAAATTCCCTAGAGGAAAGAATTCTCAACTGCCATGAAGATAATGGAGTTGGCTCCTACTCCTGGCATAAGGAGGCTAATCGGGGTAGGGATGGCTGTTCCACTATGCCAGTTCTCAGCTGGCAAATGGTCCCTTAGGGAATATGGCCAGCTGTCATAAATTTGTGGTCCATGGACCACTCTATTTTATAGTAGGGCCAGAGTGGCTTGAGAATCATGGAGATGTAACCAGCTGCTCCTTCCCTCTCTTTCCTGCAATAGCATATCTTTTGACAGTCAAGAATCTTGTCCATTATCATTGATTGACATTTATATATTAAACATTATTAACACACAATATGATCATTTATTAAGTCATGTGTTTAGTTATTTATCAACATCCAGCAGACTCACCATGTTTATATGGTTTATATGGATGTTGTACAGCTAGATTAAAAAAGGCAAGTTCCCTGCTCTGTAAATCTTAAAAACCAAACAGAGCATACAACAAATGGGGTGTGGAGAAGATGAACAAGGAAAAGCAATGGCAATGACTGATTACATACCTTGTAAACAATTTTTGATTTTTCTTTTCAAATGTGTATGTATTTTTTAGTAAACTAATAGAGTCTGTGTGGGTCAGCTTTGTAGATCAGTAATAATCTCTATAGTAATATATGATCACTTAGTATCTTTTTTTAGTTGAAAACTAGTTACAGTAATTCATTTCATTCTGAATCCTGCAAAGTGCTCTGCGTGAACACGGGTCCAACTGTCCAGGGCTTCACTGAAGGACTGGTACCTAAGGTTGCTCTACCAGCATGCTGTGATCATGTGGCCAAGGAATTTCCTCTGCAGGGTTATTCAGCTAACAACCAATAATTCTCATAGTAGTAATATTTTTACTTATTTCACCTCAACTTGTGCTTTTAAAAGTAGTTGGCAATAATGACTGTCCAACTATTACACCACCTCTCAAGTGAACAGGGTGAACATTTCCAAAGTGAACATTTCCAAAGTGTGTGCAGTGGGTGTGCCATTTACTGCTCCAATCTGTGTTATCTCTTAGCCCTGGTCTGCACTGTGTGTGTGCATGTTTGTGTGGGTGATCAATCTAAGATATGCAACTTCAGTTATGTTAATAACGTTAATAACGTAGCTGAAGTTGGTGTACTTAGATCCACTCACGGCACTCACTTAGATCCACTCAGATGGCTGCTGCTCTCCCGTTAACTCCTCCTGGGCCTCTTGCTGCAGTGGAGTACAGGAGTCAATGGGAGAGTGCTTGGGGATTGATTGATCATGTCTAGTCTTTACGTGATAAATCAACCCCTGATGGATTGATCACTACCTGCCGATCCAGTGGGTAGTGTAGACATACCCTCAGTCCTCACCTCCCTTTCTTGATGATGGGCCAATATATTCAAAATATTATTTTTTGTCAAATCCACTTTAATTGTAGATAAGGGTTAGGGTGGGATTTTTACCACTTTTAGCTCAGGATCCTGCTTTTCAAAATCTAGGTTTATGTTGGTTTCTATGCTATATTTTGGAGAGAGAGACAATCTTTCTAAATTGCAATTTTATTGCAGTTGTGTAAATGCTTTCTGTAACTGTTCACTTTTGAATATACCACTTAGTAGTCAGTTCACCCTTTAATAGTTGTTTATCTTAATTATTGGATTATTTTGTATCTATTATTTTAAGTACTGGAAGATATTAAATTTTAAAACTTCATTGGTGAAAATCAGATCGTCTCAGTGTCTTCTATTTTATGGTGTTCAGGAAACACTTCTCTTATGGACTAAAAACCAGGCAGTCTTATATAATTTGCCAAGGACAAATTGCAGGAAGTGGATTTTGCATTCCCCTGTTTTTTCCTATACAGTTCTGTTATTCTGATTTCAAGTAAAAGGGTTTAAAATTTAATCTTAAATTTGATTGTGAAGCTTTATTCACTCGTGTTAATTAATGCATGCTTTCCCCCCAATAATTTACTTTTAGGATTACAACAGAATGTATTCTTACAGCTTGAATCAACTGGAACTATGTAATTAAGGGGAATAGTATGCAGGTGTGTGACCTAGATATTTTAAACTATGCTGTTGGAATAAGCTTAAATATTTTTAATGTTTTAGTACATTAGCAAACAGAGAAAATAGCTTTACATGTAATCTTTCCTGTAAATCAGGCAAACAGATATGTATCAATATTTGCTGGAATAAGATGTAGTGGTTTACATTATGCATTGTATAATACTAATATTTATTTTAGAAATGGGACATCTTTGCAAAGTCAGGATTTTTTGTTTTATTACACTGCTTGTCTGTTTCACAAGCTCTGCTGCATCACCCCAGAAGCTGGTGGCTTAGGGCATGTCTTCACTACCACTTTAATTCGACCTTAACGACATTAGGTCGAATTAAACATGTACCTGTCTTCACATACATGCCCTTAAAGTCGATTTAAAGGGCCCTCAAAATCGAATTTGTAACTCCTGCCTGACGAGAGAAGTAAGGCTAAAATCGACTTCTCTATGTCTACTGTGAGTAAGTGAAGAGGCATCTGAAGTTAAGCCTCCGACCTCCGAGCAGTCCCGCCCACCTGAACAGCCCCCCCCCGCCTAATCCCCCCGCCCGAGGCTGCTTGAGCAAGCGGGTCAGCTGCTTGGTCAATTTCAGGTGAAATTGACTAGGCAGCTGACCCGCTCGCTCAAGCAGCCCCGCGCCGGCTTCCCCCCCCCCCTTGGGCGGGCGGGGGTCCGATGGGGGGGCTGTTCAGGTGGGCGGGGGGGGGGCGCGGGGCTGCTCGGGCGGGGGGTGAGGGGTCCGGCGTGGGGCTGCTTGAGCGAGCGGGTCAGGTGCTTGGTCAATTTCACCTGAAATTGACCAGGCAGCTGACCCGCTCGCTCAAGCAGCCCCGCGCCGGCTCCCCCCCCTCGGGTGGGCGGGGGGGGGTCTGGCGGGGGGGCTGTTCAGGCGGGCGGGGGGGGGGTCCGCGGGGCTGCTTGGGGGGGGGGGTCTGGCACGCATTGCACTGTGGGCTACCTACCCAAAGTGCAATGCGGGCTATGTCGACCCCTGCAAAAGTTCTAGGACAGACAGTGTCGACCACTGTCGACCTGCTGTCCTGGTGGGGACACACTGATTCGATTTTTCTAAAATCGAATTTAGAAAATCGAATTAAGGGAAATCGACCTAGTCCTGTAGTGAAGACATACCCTTAGAAATACAAAAAGCAGACAGTTGTAAGTTGTCTACATCTGACAAAATTGTTTTGTCTAATGAGAGCGGTAATAGAAATGCAGATCATAAAGTCATCTTTTAAAATGGAAGCTATGTGAAAAATGGAAGTAAGAGATAAAATGAGTCCCTAATAATGGATTTATAGAACTCTGAAAGCAAGCTTTATATGACTAAATAAATAGGATCAAAAATGACAATTTTGATTTTTAAGTGATTTCCACGGAGACCCTACAGTACATTACAATTCACTTCTTCTAATGCAGGTTTTGATTGTACTAAAGAACATTCTTTTCTTTGGAAAAAAAGAACCTAGTAAAGGCCATTGGGAAGTCATCTATCCTTCAGGCAAATTTAATCAATAACAAAGTTATCCTTTTTTCCCTAAAAGAATGCAGAGCTAATCAACAGTACATGTTTATAAAGCCTGTGCTAAAATGACTTGACAGCTTTGAAAATGAGTCACTGAAATGTGAGCCTCTCTTAATTCCCCTCAACAGGCTATCTAGCTGGGTGTGTTTGTGCATGTGAATGTAAAGATTGTGAGAGGTGCTCTTTATGCATTGAATTGATGGAGCACAGAGAGATGAAGTGTAAGATTCCTCACATTTTAACACTAAATACCTCAAACTTGACCTGGAGAAAGGAGGTGAGGAGAGAGCAGCTCATATACCAAGTCCAAGCAGTCCTTTGATTCTTTGCTAAAACCTCCAAGAAGGGTGACAACATGTGACAACTGGGTGTCTTTAGGGGCCAAAATAGGTGCTGACATAAGCTGGGCATCCCTGAAGGTGGTTCTGGGTTACAACTGGTGCCTTGGTTCTGCTATGGCTTGTGGCATAAGCCAGAATGGCCTGAGTGGTGTGTAATATGGCCCCGCTCTCCTCTGCCTCCAGCTCTATTACTGACACCCTATCTGATTGGGGGGACTTTCTGGGGTGGGTCTTGCTGACTATTTACAGATGTTCTGCACTGCTGGAATAGCATATGGGGGCAAGAGCAAGGGGTACATTCCCCCTTTTGGGTTAGGGCTGCAATGGTCAGGTGAGATTGCTGAAGAAGTACAGTAGTTAGGGTTGGAGAGCAATCAAAAGTACTTCAGGAACACCAGAAAGGGAAGTCTACCCAAGGGCAGAAACCTCCACTGTCTATGGAAAATAATCCTTTATTCGAAACGATGAAGAAATCAAATTTATTTTGGACTTGAGGTCAAAAGCTAACTCCCATAGATGTTTGTGTTTTTAAAATTTCTAGAAAATTAATCTTGATAATGATCTGGCATTGAACTTTAATTTGTATGCTGAATATTTGTCTCATTCTAAGAAGCAAAGCAGTCTTTCAAAACCCAAGAGAATAGTTCATAGAAGGCCTATTGATTGAACATGCAAAAATAAAATTCAGGGTAATGACATAGTTACAAGCCTCTGAATAAGGGATCAGACTATATCACTTTCCTGATCCAGGAGGGTGCTGAATATTTCCTTTGTGGTGCTGAGCCCTCTCAAATCCCGTTATGTTTAAGGGGATTTGTGGAAGCTCAGCATCTTCCAGGATCAAGCTCTTAAGGTGTATGAAGAATGGAATTGTCATTGTAGTGGGTTTACTAACTGTGACACTTGAAAACCATTCTGAACACAGCTTGCTTAAGGCAGTTTGATGCTTGGTTAGTTACACTGTATATTTTTCAGTCAAACATTTTCCTGGTTTCATCAAAGTTGTTGAATGACTGCATTAACCTTGGTGTGTTTTGGTAATAGAAGATCAAATTAGAGTCAATAAATGTCTCCCACAGCACTGATAAAACTCCAAGGGCACATAGTGAGGTGTTTATGAGCTGTAGGAGATAATTTGGTCAAGCACATTTTTCCCTTCAAACTACTATTGCTATTTCAATATTAGTAGAACATATTTTAATTATTTTTTTAACCATGTATATTGTATTTTAACTGTGTATATTGTATATTTAACCAAGTATATTGGGTGGCAGTGTGTGGGCATCTCTGTTCTTTAGGCACTGGATTTAAAGGGAGCAGGATGAACAGTGGCTCTGTTTCTTGTTTGTCTTCAATTCAAGGAAGATCACTTTTAGGGAGACTATTCGTGGTCTGCACATCTGGGCCAACTCAGTTCGAGTGATCACTGATACATTTTACTTACCTTGACTATCTAACTTTTTGGTAGTGAGGGTGAAACTTTAATGACTCAGGGTTTGGGTTTGATTTAATAAGGAGATTATTGGGTTTAATATGGATAAGCAATCAAATGTTTGAATGTTTATTTAAACTCTCTAATGCTGTTGAGTATGAAAAACTGGGTTCAAAATCTCAGAACAGGCTCACTCATGAATAACTACATATCACTGTGGTGTTCGAGTGCTTCTCATTTTGCTAGAAATTCCAAAGAACGGACTGTCTAATGGTTTGTTGGTATTTCTGCTTTCATATACAGGTATATGGACAATGTACAGGTATATGGACATGAAAATAATGTTAATAGAATGTTAACCTAACACTTTTGCACCTTAAGAAAGGTTTGGTTCAGGTGCAGTTTGAGTTTATGGTGAAAGTTCAAGTCATATCTGTGACAATAAGAAGAGCCAGTCCCCCACTCTGTATCTTTTTGAATCTGATGGCTTTGGACATTTTTTAGAAAGATATTGTCTGTTTATTGTCTTTATTTTTCCTTTGATTTCGAGTACTGTAAACTGTAGGCCAAATGCTGCTTCATCTACCGGTGTAAAGACTGAATTTGCAAGGATTGTGCTGGGGAGCTATCTGTAAGCTAGTATGGAGTGACTCCATTGGTGGTGCTGCTAGCTAGAGCTCTACTAGAACTTGGGACCCACTATATCTCTTCCATGGGGAGTTTAAAGCATGTGATTGTGTAGTGGCTGATCAACTGGCCAGTACCTTGTCCCATCACTGTTGAGCCTCTGCTGCATCACTAAGCTCCTTTTTCTGGTTTTATGTCAAGACTGTCCCCAGCATGAGCTTTCCACAGCATGTCTTTTTCAGTAGAACTGCAGCAGTTCTACTTTATTTATGGCCTTCTGTGTTGATGGAGGGAAGTAGCAGAGTTTGTCCTTTTGTGCAAACTAGGCAAGGACTTCACGTAGCTTTATGGTTGAGTCAATAACCTGACAGAATCTAGCAAGTTAGTGTTTTTGAGCCAGTGACCTTACAAAGCCCTGTGCTTAGGCATGCTCTCGTTAAGCTAGGGATGGTAAGCCAGAGACTTCAGAGAAATCTAGGCCTGTGTATAAGTGCAAGAAGCTGAAGGTGTTGTGCCAGTGATGTCACAGAAACCAGTTCTTTGATGTTGCCCAACAACAAGCTGATGAGTTAGTGACCTGAGGGAGTCTTGTGCCATGAAAGCAAAGCAGAAAGCAAAATGTTGCTGTGCTTTAAATTCACAGTGGCCTATCCCTTGACATCCTCCCAACATGCTAAAGAAGATGATGGGACCTGTCTCTCATGGGATGGAGTCATATGATGGAGAGGCCACTGCAGCTGTAGGGTTGACTTAATTGTCCATGCTCTTATGACTACCTTATTGATAGTGGAGCTGGTTAATATACTTTTCACTAAAATCCAGAAATTTAATTTTCCTATTTTCCAATCAGCTCCAAGTGTTGTTAATTGCCAAGAATGAACCTTGAATTCTAAGGGTGAAATCTTAGTCCCACTGAAGTCAGTGATAAAACTCCCATGGACTTCAGTAGGGCAAAAAATTCACTAGGGCAAAAAAAAAAATCTTTGTGATTTTTCTATTCTTCTTTTACCCTTTCTGCTCAATATAATTGGACATGAGATCTATTTGGATGGAACCTTTCACCTAACCTGTTAAGAAGGGAAATGAAATAAAACTCTACAAAATTATTTGAGGAGAGTAGGGGAGTTGCAAACTGAAAGAACATACTCTATCCTATAGCCCAGCCCTTTAAAGGCGAAAAGAAATTTAATCTAAGCTTGAGGTTCAGTATTTTAGTGTTATTAGCTATCAATCTTAATAATATCTTAACTCCAATTTTTTGCACAAATTTAATAATATGGATTCTTTATAGTCTCTTGGAAGATTCACAAAACCTATTATAGAAATGTCAGAATTTCCATAGGAAGGTAACCTTCCTCTTAGCAGTAGCAAGGGAACAAAACAAACTGATAATGATTAAAGTGTCAGGATGTAATTGCATTTTCTTCCAAATAAACCATCAACTCCCAATAAATAATTAAAACAAGCGTTGTTCCTTGGGATGCAACAGTTCAGTAGCTGTGATTAAAAAGTGCTAGGAGCCATTATTAGATTTTTCTATGATAAATTTTCTCCTATTGTCAATTTGTCAGGTTTTATTACCTCACCGTTCTTTTGGATGTTTTTTTCTTTCAGGTTTACCAGGAAAGCATAACTTTGTACTTCTTGTGCTGTAGATGGTGATGGTATCTACACTGCATGTTAATTTCACAAATAACCTTTAAATGTTCTCTATTCCAGAGAGGAACATATGAATCTACACTTGGGAATGATAATTAAATTTGTCAAGGCCTCAGGATTCCCCTAAGAGCCATAATATGGCCATCTGACACTTTGACATGTGTATTAGGAATCTTTTTTTTCTGTTCTCCATGTACTTTATGGAAAACAGCTTACTACTAGGTTGTTTAATGAGATGTTCAGTCTTAACAAACAATGCAAATCTCTTGACAATAAACTTTTTACAAGAAAGAGAGGAAATATTTGTAGGTCGATTTCCTCCTTCCAGAAACACATTTGGGGCTGTGAACTGAACCTTTAAACAGCCAAAAGGGGCTTAGAATAGCAGTATTCAATTTCTCTCTGTTGTAATTTCTATAGTGATCTCTATTTAAGAAGGAAAATTATTCTACCCAGTCCTTCCCTAACTAAACTGGTTTATAAATACTTTAAACATGTTTGAACTGTTTAAAGTGAAGCTATCATGAAAAAACAGGTTATGTACAAATTCTCCTTCATAGATTTACTTCAGGAGTATAAATTCAAACTTACATCTGTTTATTACGGGGGTGGGCAAACTTTTTGGCCCAAGGGCCACATCGGGGTTCAAAATCGCGTGGAGGGATGGGTACAGAAGACTGTGCCTCCCCAAACAGCCTGGCCCCACCCCCATCCAACCCCCATCCACTTCCCACCCCCTGACTGCCCCCCTCAGAACCTCCAACCAATCCAATCCCCCCCCCCCCTTTTCCCCTGAATGCGCCCTCTGGAGACTACACCACCCTAAATGCCCCCCCCCCAGGACTCCACTCCTATCCGACCACTCCTGTCCCTTGTCCCCTGATCACCCCCTCCAGAGATGCTCCACCCTAACTGCCCCCACAGGACCAAACCCGCTATCTAAGCCCCCCCACTCCTTGTCTCCTTTCTACTGCCTCCAGAGACCCATGCCCCCTAATCACAACTCAGGACCCCACCTCCTATCCAACCCCCCGATCACTGTCCCCTGACTGCCCTGACCCTAGCCACACCCCTGCCCCCTGACAGGCCCCCTGGGACTCCCATGCTCTAAATCTAGCCAATGCTCCCACCCCCTGAGACCCTCTGCCCCTTATCCAACCCCAGGCCCCAGCCCAGCCCTGGCCCCCTTACCATGCTGCCAGACAAGTTGTCCCCCAGAGCGCTGCTCGTGTGGCGTTCTGAGGCTGTAGGGAAAGGGGACAATGGGGGAAGGGTGGGGACCTAGCCTCCCCAGCTGGGAGCTCAGGGGCCGGTTAGGAGGAGCCCGTGGACCAGATGTGGCCCACAGGCCGTAGTTTGCCCGCCCCTGGTTTATTATGATGACAAGAATAAGTTGGGTTTTTCAAATATTTTTTACATCTATTAGACTTGAAGAGCTAATTCAGTAGGGCAGGAGTCTGTTCTGGTTCGGGCATCGTCAACTGAATTATTGCAGAGCCAAATTATGCTGCTGTCAGAAGTGAAGACTATGAAGATTGTGTATTCATAACTGAAGGCAGAATTTGGCCCAAATAATGCTTGTTAGTGATGATAATGAAGTACAAGCCAGAACGATTAGTTCATAGTTTGACTTTCATATCTTTGTGGGGCAAATGGGGTTATATGACTGGCACTTAAGAAAATAACACTAGACTTAAACTTGATATGGGTTCCTTTAGTTACAATAAATGAAGGATTCCACAATGGCGTTTTTATAGTTCCTTCTCAAAATAAAAGTTCATCTTACAAAGAAATCACCATTTCTCTGTGGAATTTTCTTTCCATTCAGCTCAGTGACTTACTTCTCATCTACCCACAGAAGAGAGATTCCCCCTTTTATTTGGGGGGGCTGGTCCCGATTGGTTGAGCAGTCAAGAAGCTCAAGATTAAATGAGCAGAAATTTAATTTCCTTCCTTTTCAGTAATAGAGGTTGAAAATAAAGGACCAGCATGTATTTTTCTGAATACATTTAAGTATAGACGTGAAATTTAGCTGTTAATTTGTCTCAATAAATTGTTTTGCTTGATCATTGTGTTGTAGCCATGTTGGTCCCAGGATACTGGAGAAACAAGGTGGGTGAGATAATATCTTTTATTGGACCAATTTCTGCTGATCCAATACAAGATATTATCTCTTCTACCTTGTTTCACAAGATTAAGTCCTTCTTATCAACAAAAGGCAAATATAAAGTGGAAGAGCTCATGAAACTTTTGTAAAGTTTCCATATAACAGTATTTGTTTTCTCAGACCAGAATAATCAATTTTATTAATACTGTACATATTTCCAGAAAGAGAGAATAGATGGTGCACTTGTTAGGATACTAGCCTGCCTATCAGAAGATAGCATTGTAGGACTGGTAGAGACCTTGAGAGGTCATCTAGACCAGTCCCTGGCACTCATGACAGGATTAAGTATTATGTGGGTTCAAGTCCTGGCTATGCCACCAACTTCCTATGCAACATTAGGCAAGTCACTTAGTCTCTTTGTGCTTCAGGTCCCCATATATCAAGTTGGGGATAATAGTGCTTATCAATTTCACATGGGTATTATGGAGATAAATGTATTTACAATTGTAAGGGGCTCCTTTACTAAAGTACAGTGGCTAAGATAAGCACTTAGCACACAATTAAGGCATTTAATTATATACTAACAGCAAGGAGTGAAAAATAGTGTACACTTTCAAAACATGTCTGGTACTGAATAAGATGTCAGAAGAGGAAGGTGTTCTAGCAGATTTTCTCAGCAAGCATTGGAATTGGAATGAAAATAGATTTAGGATGATTTTGGAAGTATTTGGCTGAATAGGAGAAAAACACTTTAACAACTCTGCTCTCTTCCACTACTTTAAATCCAGCATAACTTCGCTGACTTCAGTGGTGTTACTCTGGATTTAAAGTAGTGTATGTGAACAGAATTTGGCATTGTCACGGGGCGCACACTCACCCCTGCGGCACCTCCCGCTGGTCGATCGGGGGAATTAGCTCTCAGCATCCAGAGCACCCTCCATAGGCCTATGCCCCGCTCTTTTTCTGGACCCATGTCCCTCCCGGACCCCAGTGCCCTCTAACTGCAGGTGCTGCACCCCTGCAGTACCCCCTTTGGTGTGAGGGTCTCTCCTCCCTGGGGGAACCCACTACCCCCTATCCCCACCTTGCCTCAGAATGCACCACTGCCAGTCACCACTTGCCCCCGCTCACTGAGGCAGACTGCAGTATCATGGCCTCTCATCACCGGCAAGGGGGGTTGGCCTGCTGCCACTATCTCTAGCCCTGGGCTGCCCCCTGCAACCCTGGTACCCCTGGGTCAGGCCTTCTGTCAGGCCAGGTGGCCTGGGGCTCTCCGGCTAAAGCCTCCCCAGCTCGCCTCGCCTCGCCTCGCCTCGCCTCGCCCTGCCCTGCCCTGCCCTGCCCTGCCCTGCCCTGCCCTCCAGCAGCTAGGCCTGTCTTCCTCTGGGTACAGAGGAGAGACTCTCCCTGTTCCCTCGGCCTCTCAGCCTTTATACTCTGGCCTGAGTGTTTGGGGCATGGCCACCCCAGCTGAGCCTACTCCCCAATCAGGCCTGGAAGCCTGCTAGCTCCTGGCCTTAACCCCTTCCTGGGCTATCCCAAGCCCTTTTCTGTAGGGGGCAGGTGGTCACCCGGCAACAGGCATGTTAAATATAAGAATACTTTGAAACCACAGTAAACTGCCAAATGAGGTTGTGATATCACTATCACTGGAAATATCCCTGGCTAAATCTGATTCCTATTTACCAGGGAAAATAAAATTAATTCTGCTACAATTCAGGAGAATGGACCATTAGGTATTCAGGTGTAGGCAAGTGGAGCAAAAGAAGTTTAATGGGGATTTTGAATATATATCAGTTCTGTTTTCTTGAAGGTTTTTATGAGTTTTCAGGTACTAGTTCTATGTAACAAACAAATATTAGAAGGAAATTAGCCCTACCAAATTAATACTTATTTTATTTATTTATAACAATATATACAAAAAGCACCTTTTCTAGCCTTTAGTTGTCTTTGTTAAAATGTAAATATATAATCAATAGATTCCTAAGCCTGTGTAGTAGTGGCCACTTCTAAATCAAACGACTCTTAACATCAGGTCTATGACAATATTATTATTTCTATTGTAAGTAATAGTGTATTTAAAGTTTCTCTGTAATTGATGTCTGTTGGCTTCCATCTCCAAGTCCAAACTGAACACTACATGTATAAACTCTAGATGGTGCCTCATCATCATGGCTTTTCCTCTCTTCACTGTGCAAGGGAAAATTGTTCCCTGGGAAGCTCTTCTAATTTCATTTAGTTCTAGGCAAACTAAGTGGATGTAGATGATCAGTGCACAGCATATGATACAAATGACTATCCCTCCACTTTTAAATCTCATTGTTAATGTAATCGCACACTAACATCTGCTGTTCTGAGCATCACAAATAGGTTCCTTTGAGTGTAAAGGTTTACTGAGCACTGATAGTTTACTAAGAATAGAACATGTGCAGCTAATAGAATGCACAACTCTTTAATGTCAAACATTATCTGGAAAGTTTATAGAGGAGTCTTGCTATACAGAGCTTGTCAGTTTGCCCTCTCAAGAATGATCTTACATGTATGATTACTACTCATTTACTAAAGTATAAGTTCATTTAAAGAAAAAACCCACTTCCTTAAGAACAGTATTTTGATAAGTAACCAGACTTCTTGTTTTATTTTGTTTATAATCCTACATCCTAATGTAGATCCTGATCCAAAGTTCATTGGGATAAATAGAAAAACTCCTATTGACTCTAATGAGTTTTGGACCTGGCCACAAACCCTGATGTTAATGGGAGTTAGGGCCAGGAAAAGTTCTCAGCAGAGTAA
This sequence comes from Sternotherus odoratus, assembly GCA_032164245.1. Lineage (NCBI taxonomy): Eukaryota > Metazoa > Chordata > Testudines > Kinosternidae > Sternotherus > Sternotherus odoratus. Next base: position 37,637,443 of record JAVMKO010000004.1, read on the forward strand.
ATGTCTTCATACTCATTGATACACTTTTTTGAAAATATACAAAGATCTAAAGAGCTGCCCTTCCAGATCTCTAGGTTCCTTAATACAAATGAAGGGGGAAAAGGAAAATATGTAATTATTAACTTACCACTCCTTCTTCTCTGCCCAATAACCAACCATCTCCCCAAAACACAACTTCCTTTTACTGTGCTGATCTCACCCCATCAAATGCCCACTTCATGCAGCAGCATGTGCAAACAGATGTGCATTGCACCATCCCCTGAAGGTCAAAAGACCAAAGCTAGTTCAGATAGGAACATGGTGGATAGCTTATTTCAGAGCTGAGTTGTTCTTGAGGTATTTTAGTTTATTCCACACTTACTTCTAACTAGTGGCCCAAAGGGACAGGGCAACAAGATGCTGACTGCACATCTAAAATGCAGACGCTGATTAATATCGGCCTCTTGATAACTTTTTTTTTTCATAATTACATAAGCAACCAAACCCCATTAATCTTGGCTACTATGGCTACCATGTGACAGCTGTTATGTACAGTGTGTTATAGGTGACTTCCAAGACATCTATCCTCCTGACCCCACCTTCTCCAGTACCATCATCCTTCCCACTCCTCACTTGCCACCATCTTTCCTGCTGTTGCTAATCCCATCTTCACTTTTTCCCTCTTGACCAGAATCCCTCTCTCTTCTCCTCCCCAGTGCCAGCATCCCCGTCTAGCTCCCTCTTACTTCTCATCTCCATGGACAACATCCTCTTACTTCTTCTCCCTGTGATAGCAGTCCTGTCTTTCTGGCTCCCCCTTCTTCACTCCAGCATCCTCCTCATTCCATTTTCTCCTGATGGTCAGGATCCATAAGATTGAAATAGTCACTACATGGCATCTCATATTTTCTTTTAAAAATAGTCTTTCAATCAGCTGTGCATTATGGGAGATCTATATACATCAAGGTATTCGTAGTATTAGACTAAATAAGGAAGCTTTGAAAGGATAGGAAATTATTTCTGTAGTTTAAAAGACAGAAAATGAAGTATCTATGTTACAGCAATACAAAAAGCTAAAAGCCTAGAATGTGGCACTTTATTACTGAGGTTTTTCAGAGTTATCAAGTATTCCTGTGAAAAATGATTGGGGCTATCAAGATGTAAAACAGCAGCTGCGGCCATCTGAAGTGGCAATTTATATCTTGTGCAGTTATGGTCAGATGTGAGCTGCAACAAAAAATAATAAAAGGATATTTAAATCAGGCTGAGTTAATGAAAGGACCAACCCAAAGATCTATACTCAATGTATAGAATTCTTGGTAAAATTAAGGTTACAAATATTCCGATAATATGTTTACAATAGTAGCTATCTGTATAGAAGGACAAGATATATTAAATCCAATACTCTTGTAATTATAATTGCCACTGCTTTACATTGATTATAAAGTATGTAATCAATGTACTAAATTTAAGCAAAAAGTATTGCAAAATGCAGCTGCAGAGTAGATTAATTGTAATCCCAAAAAATTCACATTATTTTGTTTCTGTTTGTTGTTTCTAACGGTTTATTACATGAGGCCCATATCCTCTAATTAGCTTTGCATACAGTAGCATGGAGCCTATCAATTTCATTCTGAACTCATAAAGGATCCAGACCATGGTGCATTATAACCCAGACGATGATACCAACTACTTCCAAGGCATTTTCACTAGAATGATTTCCATATTAAGATTTTAATAACCCAGAGCAGAGCTGGGTGAATAATGATTATTCTATTTTATTTCAAACATTTCTTGAAATTCACATTTATTTGTATATAGTGATATTGTAAAAACTGGGTGAATAAAAAAAACAAGCTCAAAGTTGCATATAAAAATGCACAATTCATTGAATATTATGTGCCCAGCTCTGCTCTGGGTTATTAAAATCTTAATTTGTTTAGAAAAGCCAAAAGTGACCACTCCACTTTGTTTTTGAAGGAGGAGCTATCTGAGCTGTCCAAGAATTCAATACCATTGTTCTCTTGTTACCGGCACATAACATTGGTGCAAGTGGTCAGTTGGCTTCTGGTGCTGGGCAAGAAAAGAAACTGAGGTCTATTTCCAAGATTGTCATTAGATGAAGCATGGAATCATTCTGGGTAAAAATGCCTCATACCATCATCTGGATTATACATACAAATAAAAGATCCTAAACATGTAACTGCATCACTCGAGTTCTCTAAAAGATCTGGTGAAACTGCTGTAGAAATCTAGGCCCTGTTCATTCAGTCATATCTGCTAGCAGAGACCCTTCCACACAGGCTTCTTATTCCACCAGAAGAAACATTTAGAGAGGGGATGGCAGACACCTATTTAATTCAGTGACCTCCACATGGGTGCAGGGTGTGGACAAGCTTCTGTGATTGGAGCCTTGGAACTTGTATTATGAAAGGGAACATAAATACCATCCTCAGATCTTAAATATGAAACCTATAATTATTTGTCACTTTCCTAAGATTAGATCCTGCAAAGTGCTGAATATCCATGCTTTCCAGTTAAGTCAGTGCTCATCCCTTCATAGTATTAGACCATCAGATTGCAGGGGTCTGATTCTCCACTGCCTTGCACCTTGTGTGGAATTTACACTGGGGCAAAGCAGACGTAAAGTTCTGCTGCTTCATTTTACCAATGCTTTTACATCCACTTTGCACAAGTAAATTACTATACAAGGTGCATGGCTGTAAGGAATCAGTTTATATGTGGGTATGTTCTTGTCATCTTCCTATGAATCACATAGGGGAATAGCACTTCAAAATGCATATTGATCACCCATTAGCTCTGGATAACAGATCTAGTTTTATTAGGTCTTATTAATACTGAGTTTCCTTAAGACAATCCAGCAGCCTTCAAAAGTTGTGACACCTGGGAATATTTTTTCTGTTCCTTGTTCCAGGGTTCCAGTGTGATTATTCAAGGAGCTCCCCAGGAACCATTATATTTTAATGATTCTGTTAACAATAGACTCTGTGTCTTCAGAGGTGACATCTACTATAGCTCCTGAATAGTACTGATTAAGTAGAAATTCTTAAAAGCAGTTCATGTTCCAAAAGGCTCCCAAGGCTGCAGAACAATTTAACAAATTTTGAGGGCAGGTGCCCTCAAATATGAGGAATGTTATAGAGGAAACAAGTTCTTACGTTTTTCCTACCAGCATCATCACAATCTTTTTTGCATCCAGCTTTAGTCAGTTGCTCTTCTTCCAGGTGCTGATTTTGGCTTGGCATTGAAAAAGCAAGGTGACAGTGCTACTTGGCTTTAATGTAAAAGAGATGTGGAGCTTGGTGTCAACTACACACTGCTGGTACTTCAGCTGTGTTAACTCACCAGTTCTCTCTATGGTTTGATATAAAATTGTGAACAAGATGGAGAAGAGGATAGAGCCTTGTAGGACTTTGGAGGTGGATGAACAGTTATCCATATGAACCTCTGCATTTGGTCTAGGAGGAAGGACCAGAGCTATTTTAGGGCATTTCTATTTAAACTTGCTTTTTTGAGATGGGAGTATTTGGTGACCAGTAGTATCAGATGATACAGAGAAGTCCAATGCGAGAAGTATGGATGTACTTTCTCTGTTTCTGGACAGAATGAGGTCATCCACCAGGGCATCAAATGCTGTCTCAGTACTATGGATTAGCCTAAAGCCTAAATAAGAGGTCCAGGATAATGGCAGATGGCATTGGAAATTTTTTTTCTTTTTTTTTACTAGCTTCTCAAGTAGGAGAGGGAGATGCTAGGTCTGTGAGCTCTCTACCATCAAGTGATTCCTTCTTTTTTACTGTTTGGACTATTGCATGTTTTAGGGTGGGTAGTAGATTCCCCTTATCAATGCAGACACCCTTTGTTACTGCAACTCTTGGGAATCTCTATGTTCTTTTGCCTTCCAGGAAGGGCAAACATCAAAATCACATATGTTGGCAGTAATTGCCATTGCTGCATCTATGACCACTACATGGGCTAAACTCTTGGAAGGAAGGTGTTGTGTTTTGATGTTACTCTTGAGAGCCTATGAGATCATGCTGAATGCAGATGATCTTTTCTGTGAAATAAGATAGTTCCTTCTAATGGGAGGTGTGGTAGACTGGAGATTTGTCTAGATTGACAAAGCAACTGATGATCCAGAGAGAGAGATCAACAGCATGTGACTTAGCTGCCTCTATGGCAGGAGAAAGGTAAGGTGTCTTTGCTTCCTCAGTGACAGAGGAATTGATTTGTAGAAATTATTTTCATGTCTGAGGGTATGTCTTCACTATAGGTCTAGGTCGATTTCCCTTAATTCGATTTTCTAAACTCGAGTTTAGAAAATCGAATCAGTGTGTCCCCACCAGGACAGCAGGTCGACAGTGGTCGACACTGTCTGTCCTTGAACTTTTGCAGGGGGTCGACATAGCCCGCATTGCACTGTGGGTAGGTAGCCCACAGTGCAATGCGTGCTGGACCCCCCCCCCCCCCCCGCCCAAGCAGCCCCACGGACCCCCCCCCGCCCGAACAGCCCCCCCCCTCGCCGTACCCACCCGCCCGAGGGGGGGTGGGGGAGCCAGCGCGCGGCTGCTTGGGCTATGGGCTCAGCTGCCTGGTGAAATTGACCAGACAGCTGAGCCGATCCCTCAAGCAGCCCCGCGCGGGCTTCCCCCCCCCCCTCAGCAGCCCCGCGGACCCCCCCCGCCCGAACAGCCCCCCCAACAGCCCCCCCGCCCAAACAGCCCCCCCGCTGGACCCCCCCCCCGCCCGAGGGGGGGGGGGGGAGCCGGCGCTGGGCTATCCGCTCAGCTGCCTGGTGAAATTGACCAGACAGCTGAGCCGATCCCTCAAGCAGCCCCGCGCGGGCTTCCCCCCCCCCCTCAGCAGCCCCGCGGACCCCCCCCGCCCGAACAGCCCCCCCGCCCAAACAGCCCCCCCGCTGGACCCCCCCCCCCCGCCCGAGGGGGGGGGGGGAGCCGGCGCTGGGCTATCCGCTCAGCTGCCTGGTGAAATTGACCAGACAGCTGAGCCGATCCCTCAAGCAGCCCCGCGCGGGCTTCCCCCCCCCTCAGCAGCCCCGCGGACCCCCCCCCCCGCCCGAACAGCCCCCCCCCCAAACAGCCCCCCCCTCGCGGGGCTGCTCAGAGGTCGGAGGCTTAACTGCTGATGCCTCTTCACTAGCCCACAGTCGAGCTTGTAATGTTGAATTTAGCCTTACTTCTCTCGTTAGGCAGGAGTTCCGAAATCGATCTTGAGGGCCCTTTAAATCGACTTTAAGGGCATGTATGTGAAGACAGGTACACCTTTAATTCGACCTAACGTCGTTAAGGTCGAATTAAAGTGGTAGTGAAGACATGCCCTGAGTCTGTGTTTGATCACATTGTCTGCCCTCAGTGTTTAAGTTATCATCCTTCCTGCTTTTTTGGTGTCAGGTTATTTGAAAAGGGTGATTTTTCTGACTGTCCAAATAGAGTGCTTTGGTGTCTATAGCAGTAATAAAGGAGAGGTGGTAGACTTTCATGGATTCTTCCACTTTTTGGTCTCCTGGTAGGTAGGTACAGTCTCTAAATACCTACATGGGGAAAATAAATTTGATAACAAAGGACTCTTCAATCCTAAAGACAAAGTATTGTGGTGGATTCTTCATCACTGAACCAGACTAAGTTCTAATTTCTTTAAGATTTAATGTACATGTTTTATATTCCAGCTGTTTTCCCCACTATCTTTATCTTTTTCCAATTCCATGTTTTCTTTATAACTTAGCAATCCTCTCATTTTTGTATCCATTCCAGCTTTTGTTTTTCTATTCACTCTTTCCCTTCATTTTCTTTCATCCTCTTTTTGTAATTTCACACAAATATGAACATTACTCCAAACATATAACTCGCTTTCATGATCCAATAGATAATGTTTAGGGGAAGCCTGATGTAATCAGACAGAGCTGCAGAAGAGACTCTGAAGAGGGTACAGAAACTCTAGAGTCTATTGCAGACTGGGATTGATGAAGGGCTGTTGACATCTGCTGATTTGAAGGTTGAGCTATGCATCTGCTTATCTAGATGGACCATTCTGCAGCCTATTCCCATCTGAAGTCTGCATATGTAATAATTCTTTCTACAAACTATAATATGATAAATATTAATCTGTACATCAGTCTTCTAAATTTGTATGATAGTATAAAAGCATCTTTACACCTTTACAGCAACAATTTCCTTTAAAATGTCCAAATCTGTTTAAATATACATATTATGTAGTTCCCGTATGTGGACATTTCCCAAGCCTATGCATACTATAGCCCAAAGATTCTCAAACTGGGGATTGGGACCCCTCAAGGGGTTACAAGGTTATTACATGGGAGGTCACAAGCTATCCAGCTTCCACTCCAAACCCTTCTTTGCCTCCAGCATTTATAATGATGTTAAATAAAAAGTGTTTTTAATTTATAAGGGGGAGTCACACTCAGAGGCTTGCTATGTGAAAGGGGTCACCAGTACAAAAGTTTGAGAACCACTGCAGTCTGACTTGGCTCATGTAATCAGATGACTCTGGCTTCTTACACTGTACATATCTGTCTTAAGGTTTGACTATGCAGACACAAAAAGCCAAGGTATGAATCTACAGTGCACAAGTTTGCTGCATACTAACTGGCTGTGTGGTCCTTGCTACAATGCACTAAAAGTTCCAAAACACCAGTACAGCAAAGCTCAGTGAGGAACTTCTAGGGTGTAGTAGCAGGGTCCATATGACCAGTTAGCATGTTGCAAGCTAGTGCACCATAGATTCACATCCTCACTTGCTGCACATTAAAACTCCATGTAGTCAAGTCCTTAGAGTTTTATGCTTCCGCCCATCACTGTAGTACCTTGTGGCCTGTCAGGGTAATCTGCTGGTGGGCGGGTCAGACAGTTTGTTTATATTTGCATGGCCGCCTGCAGCTCCTAGTGGCTGCAGTTCACCCTTCTCGGCCAATGGGAACTGCGGGAAGTGGTGCGGGCCGCAAGGACGTATTAGTTGCTACTTCCCGCATCTCCCATTGGCTGGGAATGGCAAACCATAGCCACTGGGAGTTGTGGGTAGCTGTGGAAATATAAACAAACTGTCTGGAGGCCTGACAGCAAATTACCCTGATAGGCCGCAGGTTGCCCATCACTGCTGTAGTATCTGAGCACCTTCCATGTAAATGTATAATATTATATTCTTGTCATTTACAAACTACAGCTGCTGTGTCTCTTCACAATAAGATGGGGAAAATTAGTGCTCTGAGACAATTTATCTAATCTTGAAAATTAGCTGCCAAGTCTTCAAGTTATACAATATTACATTCCTCATAGATTTATTTTCACCTCACTCCTCTTTAGTGCTAATCTCAGATGTTCCTTCCCACATACTTTCATACTTCTAGCTGAAGTTCTTAGCTGTAATTTTTATCTGTATTCTACCTCCTTTTTATGTTTAAGCTGATGCAGTTATCACACCTACAGTCATACACATTTATTGGTTTAATGGTTGTGTCTAAATTGAGGCATACATTTGACTCCCACTTGTGTGTCAAATGTCAAGATCAAGGTGATACAACTTCTATGACTGGATCCTTGCAGCTGATAAGCTGCTTTGTGACACTTGATGGTGGAAAAGATGGCATAATCATTTGTGTGGAAATTTTCCTGGAGTTTCCTGAGTGGTGATTGGGTTGGGAGGAGATGTGGTTAGAATACTGGAGACTGTTACACCCAGACATAATTCAGAGAGATTCTGAAACTGCTCTAAGTTACACCAATGGCCAAATTAGCTCTTAGAATGTCTGGGAAATGGGCAGCAAAAATAACACTGTCATTTTTATCCTCTACCCACTCTATCTGTTTCAACTTGAGCTCTGATGCAGCTGAGACTCTGTTTCTCAATTATGCGCTGTCTCGCTGATGATCAAATACCTCCCATTTTGTAACTATTCAGTCATTCTTTTTTATTTTAATAAGTGTCTTAATAACTTTTGGTCTTATTTTTTGTGTATACCGGTCAATGGACAGACATTTAGCTCCCAGTGGCCAGGGAATTTGGCCAATCAGTGGAATTCATCATCCTATATACTCCACACCACTGTAAATAAAACAAGGGGCTTGACTGTGATATAATTTACACCATTGTAAATCAGGAGTCACTTAGCTGATGTCAAAGGAGTTACACTGATATAAATCTGATATAAATAGAACCAGAAGCAAGCCCAAGAACTGTGAGAATAAGTAATGAGGGCCTCCTTCTGGCCATGAGAGTAGGAGATATGTTTTACTCCTCCAGCAATGGCTTTTGTGTGCACAGTTTTCTTCCCATTTTCAGGGCTGTTTGCTGAAGCCAACAATATTCCTGTTGACAATCATAGTGGCTGCCATCCAGCGCTCAGATTCTCCAAGCAGGCATACCCAATTAGTGGAGTTTCACATCCTGTGGCTGGATGTAAGAGTGAATTCCAACTGAGAACAATTTAGCACAGTTCCTACAGGCTCAGCCAATTACTGACTTCCCTTCAGCAAACCTATTAGAACTACTTAAAGAGCAGCTGAAAATTATTCTCATCTACCATTACGTGTCTTCATTTTTTTAGGGATTTGCACATATCAGAAAAATTAGTAATTGCGGCTATGAGAAACAGAAAGCTGTGAGTGTAGTTAAAGCACTGTTCAATAGGAACAGGTGCACTGGGGAAATTTCATACTAAATCATCAGCAGGCCGATATGCTGTGGCTGGATCTAGACTAATGTGTCTTTTCCATTATCTTTGCCTCAAATAATGCTGTCCTTGCTGCTTCTAGAATGATAATCAGAGACTGAAGCTGCATTGTGGGCTTAATCCTACAACCTTTAGTCCAATACTTCCATTTTATGGGGGTTGTAAGGCTGGGTCCTATGCTTGGTATCTAGTAATGTTGCTCATTTTCATTTAAAATTGAGCCAATAAGACTTGTGAGGTCACTGAAGAATATTAAAATTATAAATTACCACTTAACATTTTTTTGAGGGCATGGGGGCCCGCTCGCAGGTGAGGGGACTCAGTAGGGAAGCATGCAATTGGATTTTTCAGCAGTCAGTCTGCAAAGAGCCAGCCGGGAGCAAGGGGGCTTGAGTTGTAGCACTCTCCTTAAGGAAGAGCACTCTCTCTTGCTCACTCTCCATTTTTGGTTCTTGGGTCTCTGGATTTTAAGAAATAAAATAGTGTTACATGGCAAGCTCCTTGAAAGAGTACTGTATCTGTTTGCATTTGACTCCTCCGTTTGTATACCATGAACATAACAACTTGATTCTCAGTTACACATGTGCACACTTTAAGGCTAGAACAGTATAAAAGGCCCATAATGAATCAGGTCCATAATGTAGATAATGAAAGAATCAGTGATTTGCTGGTCTTACAATGGAGAGCATTCAGAAATGTCCTATATCTGGCAATCCAATAATTTTAAGACCAGTTAAGGTTGTTACTGATGAATGCCACTGAAAAGTGATTTTGTTTTGCTTGAGATGCAAAGAAAGTCCTTGTTTAAAACATATAATGCACATTTCATCTACAGTGGTAGCTTTCAGATATCATCACTCAGGGTTTCATAAAATTATTTTCACGGAATTTAAAAAAAGACCTGCCAGTATTTTGCTTCCCTTTAAAAAGCTAAATATTTTTTTCTGAAATATTCACAAGGTCAGATCCTAAAGTCCTTAGTCAGGTTTTGCTCCATTTTTACTAGAAGTCAATTTTAGTTTCCTGAGTAAGCAATGAGTAAAATGAAGTAAGAACCTTAAGATTTGATTCATTGATTTGTATTTTTTCCCAGAACCACATGAAATTGATCATTTTGAAAAACATCTCAATGTGCTCAATATGTGAGCTACTGTGCAGCATATTATTCACTTAAAATGTATTTGAACTAGTTTTGGAAATGCATGTAGTACTTAATTGCATTAGTGTAGTTAAAGTTTTAATAAACAATAAAAATAATCTTTTCTGGAATTATTGTTGCCTTTAGCTATTTTGAATGATTAAAAGATCCAAATCAATATTGCTCAGTTAATTTTAATAATGAGTTTAGTGATGCAGAAGAAAGCTCTCTCTTTTCGTTAAGTTCAGTGCATCTTGGTATGTATATGGAATACTGACTGAACCTATAGCTCCTTTTGGCAGTTTTAAAATTATTGTTAATTAACTTTTCTGCTCAAATTCCTGCAAGCTCAAATGTAGTTGATGAGTGATCATCCTAAAACCAATAAATCCTGAAGCAATTTCATAAACATAGCTGTTTAACTTAAATTAGATTCTCCATCAATGAAGACAAATCAATTCTTTAATGCCATATTATTGTGAATTTCAAAAACATTGGTTTGCATTTAGAAAGGACTTAGTATTTATGTATGCTTCTATAATTCTGAAAACAGAAGACTGGAAAATGGAATTGATAACCCTGATGTGCATGGGTCTTTACAAAAATGGAGATGTTAGTAGGCCTAATCCTGCAATCTCAGTATCTAAAACCTACACATTAAGGGTGAGTTCTAAATCAGTCTTTTCATTTTTTTGCAAGATGTCTGAATTGCTAATTTTGTATTTATTTTGAAACTACGTTTTACTTTCATATATATATAATGTTCTGATCTAGTTGAAATAGAATTTCCAGTGCAATGATACTTATTATTAAAATATCATCAAATAACTGCAGTAACTCTTCAAATGTTCCCTAAAGCACTAATATTAATACTTAGCTCTTATAGGGCTCAACTGAATGTTCGGTGAAGTCCATGGAGGCCTTTCCATTGATTTCAGGGAGTACCAGATCAAGGCCCATATGGAAAAGGAGATTGTGTTATGAAGCAGAGAACCAATGGTTTGGTGAAAAGAGGATTAAGTTGCTGTACCATGTGACTATTTGTGGGCTTCGCAACATTGAGTAGTAACAGCAGAGTGTAACACAGAAAAACAAGGATGCTTTAGATGCTTCTAAAGATAGATAAATAATTCTAAAGACATATGTGAATGTGTTCAGGGGTAATTGACACCGAATCAATTCAAGATTGACACTGAACTCAAAGGGTGCCTATTATGAAATCACTGGGTGTAATGGTGTGGGGGAAGAGTTTTGACTTGTAAACCTCTGATAGGAACTTCCCGGGTTTCTCCATCAGTTGTGTAGAGTGACTACAACCAGTAAGAAAGTGGTGTGTTAAGGAAAAGTGTGAAGATGACCATGCTGATCATCTATTATGTTCTGGAAGATACAATTCATGTCCAATATAATAGTAAGACGACAATCATGATTATTTTCAAGACGCATTTTAAGGATTTTCAGTAACATTTAAAATATCATGCAACATTTCTCTTTTGCTGTGTTTTAGTATGTTTCGTTTTTCATTTGTAAACCTATTTGCTTGAAACGCATCACTAGGACAAAAGCAATATAGCTCCAGTATTAAATTATCTCTCACAGACTGGTACATTTTTACCACTTGAGGCAAGAGCTTACAAATTCATAAGTGATGTCTGGTCCATTTGTACCTAATTGTTATCATCTGGAAGTTGTACAGAGTATCCAGAATATAACACAGTGTTGTATTAACACTTAACCACAATACTAACTGATAGTAAAATTGACTTTCCAGCAGAAGTGAATGTAGGCTGATCCTAACATGGCAAATCACAAGCAAAATCTTTAGTGTTTTTGACACTGCTCATGATGTGCTAGACATGGAATCTGCTCCGAAGAGTTTACTAAAAACACAAAAAGAGGGAGACAGGAGGTAAGAGAAAGTGGAACAACAAAGAAGTAAGATGGCCAGGTTCTGAATAGCAACATCCGGTTAATTAAGATTTAATGAAACAATGGATTGTATTAAAATACACATATATATACACAATCCCAAATTATTATAAACTATGTCATTATCAGAAAGTTAGTAAATAAACATCTCATCTACAAGTAAGGTGACCAGATGTCCCAATTTTATTGGGTCAGTCCCTATTTTTGAGGCTTTGTCTGATATAGACACCTATTACCCCCAACCCCCTGTCCCGATTTTTCACACTTGCTGTCTGGTCACCCTAATCCAGCTACTAAATTGTTGACAGCATGGTATTCTTCTTATGAAGGAATATTTTATGAAACAGATACCACTTGTTTCAAGTTTTGAGCTTCTAATGAAACCTAAGAGCAGGGGAGTTTTTGGTTTTGTTACAAAGGGTTTGCATATCTTTGTTCTTCATGGAAGACGTTCTTTACAGACCAGAGGACTAATCCAATGCCCTATGTGCTATTTAAATCTCATTTAAATTATAGGGGAATCCAATGATAGCCAGTTCCTTGTTAAGCATCTCCACACTTGGTGAATTTCACTCACTATGAATTCCTGGAATAGCTGATTTATAATTTACAGTCTCTCTCTTCCTTTAATTTCCTGGCATAAGAAGCTATGGAGTAAGCACCATAATCCTGTGGACAGAAGAATGTTGAATGAATGTTTTGCTCTGGATTGCAATTAATCACTCCTTACTCAGAGCACTGTTTACCTTCCAGTTTATGTATTTTGAACATAGTGGTTGGTTAGACTGGAATGGACAAATATAATTTATTTTCTGAAATAACATGACACAGACAGAATGGTCAGAGCAGAAATATGCACTCTCCTTAACACTACTGTGAAATTTACAATGGGATGTTTAGATCACCAGTGTTTCATGCCCCACTGCCTTGCACTGCACGTTGTCATTTACACCTGTGTTAAATGGATTTAATGCACTAATTAGTCAGACTGGTAATATTTTACAGCCACTTTACATTCACCTTGGACAGGTGTAAATAACTATCTGAAAGGCAAGTTAGTGGGGAATGCAGTCCACAATGTTGTTCGTTAATGCTTCCATAAAGTATTTACCCACTTTGAAAATAGGGTATTGATGATAATATAGAAAGGGATGAGACCTCTCATGGAGATCATCCCCATTTCTGACTATTGCTAAGCTATTCTTTCAAGAAATATCTCTTATCCCTGGATCTTGTCTCATCGTATTGAGTGCATCCATGAGACATATGCAGAGTGCTTTCAGGATCAGACTCCATGAATGGAGTATGGAAAAAATCAACACAGAAAGGTATTTTAAAAAAATTCTTGTAATTTTGCAATCATATAGGCATATGAGCAAAGCCTGCTTTCTGTAAGGGAGTTGATCACCATAGTTATTTCCTAAAGGAGAGGAAAAACCCCTAGCATCCTTTTGATATTCTAAAGCAATGTAAGGATAACCCACAGCATTAAAATGTTTACTAAAATGACGTTAGGTAGACTTGACCTATAATTATAGCTTTAATGTGAACATTTTAGAATGCTTTCATGCAGCAACATTGCGGAAAAAATAGAGCAGACAGGTAATAAGCCAAAGCAATCAAGTATGCCACACCATTATTTTAATCAGATGTTGCTAATGTCTTTCATTTTTATATTTTGATGATAAAAATTAAATAGCTTTACATAAAAACCAATTGAAAACTTCACTAGGAGTTCTTATTTCTATGGGGAATGGAAATTACTATGATTCTCTTTGACTGAACATTTTAAATCTCCTTTCAGCTACAAAGTTCACAAATTAAAGAACAAAACCACCTAACTTCCATAAGTATTGTTTTAATTATTTTTCATAGTTTGCAAGTGTAAATTTCAGTGACCATGTTCTACATCTGTGATGATCTAACTCAGGATAATTTGTATCTTGTAGAACTACAGAAATAATGGAAATGTAAAGTCAACTTTGGTAGCACAGAGGAATACTGATGTGGAGGATAGCAGGACTTAGAAAAAGTAATAGCTCTTTTTGATTTGACATGGAAAGGTTCCTCTCTACCTACCATATGCTAAGGGACCTGAAATATCTGATACTACAATGTGTGTGTAGTTCTTGAACAACTGAATGGCGCTTGTTGAATTATTTGCTGAGAACAGCTTATCTGAATTTAGCTCTTTTTCTATTTGATTTATTCTCAGGCAGGTCTATGAACTTATTCATTATTTGTAATTGTTCAGGCTGGGACTTTCAAAGAAGCCTACAGGAATTAGGCACCCAACCTTCATTTAAAGTCAGTTGAAACTGGACATCTTAACTTCCGTAGGATCCTTTGAAAATCTCAGCCTAAGTGAATGATTTGAGTAAACAATTCTAGCTTATGATTTGTTTACTAGGAATATTTTCTATTCACACTGTCGGGAGATGACAATGCAGGGGGTGACAATGCAGTAAGTATTCTTATGGCTGAATAACATTAAAAGTCCTATGGGGAGTGTATTTGAAAAATTGGTATTTTAAGGAGAAACACAAAGTTGGTATTTTAAAAGTTGGTATTTTAAGGAGAAACATAAGCACACAAAAATGCATCTTACTATGTCTGGGTGAAAGGAAATTCATAGGTTTTAATACTAGACTATGATATCTATTCTGACTTCCTGCACAAGTCCTAGGACTTCACTTCATAATTCATGCTTCTAGCCCAAAAATATTGGATTGATATCTTTTAGAAAGACATCCAGTCTTGATATGAAGACTCTGAGTGATGCAGAATTTAAGGCATTTTAAGGGTAAATTTTAGGTCTTGCTATTCTTGGAGGTACAGGTATCTGTGTCGTTGCTATGTTATTACTAGGAAAGCACTTACCTCTCTGCTAACAACACAGGCTTCTTCATCCGCCTTCCTGTACCACAATGCGTCTTGATATCTCTCTTCTACCTCTGTCCTGAATGTTCGACCCTTCCCCCCTGCTGGCTTGCCAATACCTTTGCCCCGCTGCAAGATCTGTAGAAGGGAGCATGAGAAAGCAGGGCCGGCGACAGGAATTTTGGGGCCCCGTATGGCAGATCGTACGGGCCCCCCCCAGTCTCCCGCCGCCCACGCCCCCCCGCCAGTCTCCCGCCGCCCACGCCCCCCCGCCATTCTCCCGCCGCCCACGCCCCCCCGCCATTCTCCCGCCGCCCGCGCCCCCCCGCCATTCTCCCGCCGCCCGCGCCCCCCCGCCAGTCTCCCGCCGCCCGCGGGGGCCCCCCCGCCAGTCTCCCGCCGCCCGCGGGGGCCCCCCCGCCAGTCTCCCGCCGCCCGCGGGGGCCCCGCCGCCAGTCTCCCGCCGCCCGCGGGGGCCCCGCCGCCAGTCTCCCGCCGCCCGCGGGGGCCCCCCCCCGCCAGTCTCCCGCCGCCCGCGGGGCCCCCCCCCGCCAGTCTCCCGCGGGGGCCCCCCCGCCAGTCTCCCGCCGCCCGCGTCCCCCCCCGCCAGTCTCCCGCCGCCCATGGAGTTCCCCCCCGGTCTCCTACCTCCTGCGGGCCCCAACCCCCGCATGTGCTGCGGCCGCGTGGCCAGCCGGGAGAAGCAAAGGGAGGCGGGGGAGGCTGCTAGGTGCCGGGGGAGCGGGCTGGTGAGCGCTGCAGCGGCTGCCCGGATCCACGCCTTGCTCACAGCCCCGGCGACAAGGGGGTACAGCTGCGTACCGGGCCCGCCCCGGACTTCAGGGGGCCTCCCTGAAGTCCGGGGCCCGGTACAGCTGTACCCGTTGTACCCCCCTGTCGCCGGCCCTGTGAGAAAGTCCATGAGAAAAGAAGGAAAACTATCTGAGGAAGGGACCCTCATGCATGTATCTAAAGAGATGTTTGAATTGTCTAATTGTAACAGCAAAAAGAGAGACACTGTTAGCTCATGTAGTAGATGATATTTTATGTATTTGAAGGTTCTTTGACTTCTGTTTCCTGGAGTGTATGCATATGGACTATCTCACAATCCTGGTTCTGAGATGAGAATATGTGTCTGTGTAGGGAATAAGCCTATATAGATGGCCAATAACATTCATAAAGTGTAAATGAAACATTTTTGGTGATAGCTTATCATACAGCAAAGTAAAACAAACTTGTTTTAGGTTTAGAATCACTAAACCAATTGTCCTTCCCAATAACCTTCTATAACAATTTTGAATCATTCTGTAATAGTTATCAAACACCAGGAATGGTTGCTGTTTGTTTTTGTCATTTCTGTTTGGCTTACATGCTGGTTTTGCTGGGAGTGACCGGAAGGACTTCTTAAAGTTTTCTATTCTGCTCAGTCATCTGGCTTGCATTTTTTATTTGTTCTGTGGTTTTTCTTCTAAAGGAAAAGCAGCCAATGCACTTGAGTAAGCTCCCACCCCCTTTTTTCTTTTTTTTACAAGAACCTTTGCATATTCCCAGTGTACCACTTTCTGTGATCGGTGAAGCAGGACAGAGCAAATCAGCACATTCATCCAAAGAAGAAATGATTTCCTAAAATATCTTGAGAACTTGACTTGCTAAATAGCCTCCTTAGTTTTCATGTGCTACTGTAGCTGAGAAGAATAATGTAAATGATCAGATAACTAGCTTTAGGAATAAGTTTGAGCAGCTCTTAAAATTATATTTGAATGTAAAAAAAATTATAACTTTCAAATACCTGATTATAAAAATTAGCACTGGAAGGTCACACAAGCAGAATTAAAACAATGTAAATGATCATGTGTTTGCTCTGATAACACTAATCCGGGACACCTTACAAAAATTGTCTGAGAAAATATGGTCACAATTCCCACTGATAACAATAATGCTCCATAACCTCTTTGTATGCAGCTGAAACGTTTGGTTCTCTTTGCATCAATGCAAGACTCAAATAGCTTACACATAGCATAGTTCAGAGAGAAGAATTACCACTAGAGCTGGGTGAACTGTTTTGACTGATTTTTTGACTAGCCACCATTGACCAGTGGTGTCATTATTAGTATAGGAGGTTGGTTTTTTTGACTGAAACTGTTCACAAATTTGGGTTGAATTTGGCAAATAGTTTCATCCAAATAAAAATGGAGAAAACAAATTCAGTCTCACTCCCACAACCTGAGGGGGCCAACCTCTCAGAACCCTAACTCTACCTGGGGGACCAGCCTCCTATACTAATAATGACACCACTGTGTTGGCCTGTTTCCCAGAACTGTAATCCTGGCCTGGGGAAAGTGTATCTCCCAGATGCTTAACATTGAGGAGGCCTACATCGCACAACCCTAACCCTAGCCAGCGGTGGCGGAATAGGGGACATAACCTTCCATACCACTAACTCTGCTGTGGATTAGGCCTACATCCCATAAATATAATCATAGCCCAGTGTGGCCTGTTTCTGAAAACCCTAACCTGAGTCTAAGGAGGCAAGCCTAGCAAAACCCTGAGCATAAATGGGAGTGGGGTGATGGGTCTATCTCTTAAAAACCTGCCCCTAGCCTGGAGGGTGGGAGCTAAACTCCCAGAAACTGATTTTTTGCCTGCAGAGGTCATCCTTCCCAGATCCCTAAAGTAAGCTCTGGGGCCATCTACCTCCCAGCACCTTACCCCAAGTGATCTACCATCTAGAACCCTAACCCCTAGAACTCTACCATATGGAACCCTAATAACCCTTCATAATGCTTCATTGTATGTTTCCTTTATTTATGGTTTCAAGCTGGGACCAGTGGTGTGATGGTGCCTATGCTCTGGCGATGATATTCTGAGCTGTGCTTCTTAGAGGCATAATTTAGTCAGCTGCAGAGGGCATGTATGGCAGCCTCCCAGGCCTTCCTTATGGGACCCAGTGCTTTCCAGAACTTCTGTGACATTGTATGCTATGGTCCTACTATTGACATACCCCTGGCAGACCCGTATGCCAAGGATTGTGAGGGGGTCCTCTGAGAAAAGCCACAGTGCTATCTATTGCAATGCTTGTGCCAGAGGAATCCTTTTTGCCTGGTCACAATCTCAGTTTTCAGGCTGACTTTCCATTGTTCTAGTCCTCTTACATGGCATAAAGCAGGGGTGGGGAACCTCAGGCCCAGGGGCCTTATACGGTCCGCCAAAGCATTCCATCCTGCCCGCGCGTGTCCCTGGCCGGCGGCTCCCCGAGGCGCTTCCTGGCCCCTTCGCCGAGCCACCCCCGCCCGGGGCGGCTCCGTGTTCAGCGAAGACGCTGGGAAGTGCCTCGGGGAGCCGCAGGCCAGGGACGCGCGCAGGCCGCCAGGCGGCGGGGGGGGGGGGCGAAGACTGGGCTTCCTGGGGGGGGCTGGGCTTCCGGGGGGGGGGGGAGCGGCCCCCGAATGACATTGTAAATCTTCAAATGGCCCTTGGCAGGAAAAAGGTTCCCCACCCCTGGCATAAAGGGTCTGGAGCAGTTTGAGGATTTCACCTTAAGATCTGCACATTCATGAATTTGGAGAAAGCTCAGGTCCTGACTTAGTTCCAGATTTGAACTTTAAAGCTTAGATTCCATTTTAATCTAAATATGACAAGAAAGGCTGCATGGTGGTATTTACATTCAGAGCTGGAAGTTCTAGAAATGTCACAAAAGAGCCTTTTCTCATTATGTTTTACAGGCTTCAGTTTATCTAACGTCAGATAAGAATCTGAACTTGATGCTTAGCAACACCCAACCAGAGTAGAGCCCATGGACAAGTTAAGCAGCCCTTCCTGATTCAGGTAGTTAAGTTTTACTAATTCAGACATTATTCCAGGAGCATCTTCATTAAATAAGCTGTGAGCACATCACAAAGAATGAAATATAAAATGTTTTTATGGTGCAGTTCAATATTTGGTAGGCAGACTAACAAAGTAGGTGTCATATCATACCTTTACTTTAATAATGTGTTACTTCAGATTTAGTTTACCTTCAGTTTTGACTGATGAAGACACACAGTTTATCCATGTATTAAAGTATTTGATGGTTGCTTTTACAGAAATGTGCAAGAGTAATTTAAGTATAGTCTAAAATCAAAGCAAACATAACCATTCTAAAATAAACAAACAATACAGATGATGGAAGAAATCATTCTTAGTAGTACGAGTGCCTGCATCTCACTAAGAAATATTTCCAGTGAATTTACTATCCCAATACCTAGGAAATATGTGGGGATAAGATGAGTAGTTATTATTTATTGTGTAAAAAGCAGGCAGATGGTGCCTAAGAGCAGACAGCCAAGTCCTGGAGCATCAATGGTCTAGAGGGGCAAGAAGGCAGAAGATTCCATGACTGGGGAGGAGCTGCAGGTCAGGAACATGATAGGGTGGGGCATCTTGGAGGTACTATGTGTGTATGTGGGGGCTTGTTGGAAGGAAGAAGGACTGTGCTGCTCTGGGTATGCATGAGTCTGGGAGAAAGACTTGTGATGAACACTGCTAGACTGGGATTTATTGTGAGCACTTTGGACGTAGGCTTGCATGTGCCCTAGAGGAAGGTAAAGGCTGGGTAGCCAAGCATGAATGCACCCTATGAGGCCGTACACCTAGACTGGGCAGCCACTGGAAGAGCGATGTTTCAGTGGGCTAGCTCATCTCAGCTTTATGTGGATTACTGGTTCTTGTGTTCAAAAATTCCCAAACTTTCTGATTAGCACTACATGGCCATCCACTTATCTTTTCCTCTAATCCCCTGTATGCACACATTGTCTGTTCCATCAGCTACTGATAACATAAAAATCACAATTAGACATTTTAAGTATCTGTAACTACCTTTGCCTCACTTCACTCCATTTAGAGTGCACAATTACAGCAGAGTCATTTCCAATTCCCTTGACCAACTGCTCAACCATTTTAGTACTGCCCTTTATTTGTGCCTTAGAATATCAATCACTGTCTTATTAACTCTCTTTTATATCAGTGGTTATCAACAAAATGAAGTGCTGAACCTTCTGGAGTCTTTACTTCTCAATTCTTATTTCCCTTGAATTTTTTATGCATTTCTTTGTGCTGTACAATACAATCCTTTAAATAACCGTTAGCGTTATCCTATATCTGACAGCAGTGAGCACCCTACTTTATTCATTTCTCTAGCAAGCTACGTTCCTCCCACTCCTTCTTAATACTATCTTTCTTCAGTCAGTGGCTGCCCTCTGTTCTTCCAATCTACTCAGTGCTTAGCTCAGTAAGTATTTAAATAATGTGTTACAATTGAGGGGAAAATATAATCTTAAATCCCTATGACAGATCTTGACTGTGATAATCTGCTGACTTGGAGAGCAGAACACTGAAATCAAGATTCTCCATACAGATCGAAGAACATGTATTCTCCCAGAAGAGTATCAGCTGTTTCAGTAACAGACATTTGCATTTATTTATTCCTACCAGTATAAAGTATAAATAAATAGGATGGGAATGCCAACCCAATTGAAAATAAAATTCATATAATGCAAATTGGTATATGGATACCATTAACTTCACATCTATTTATTGCCTTCCCCAGTTTTAATATTTAATATGTCCAATTTATTAAGCAGGAATAAAAATTAGAAGCAATAACCCAAGTAAGTTATTTTCCAATAAATAGGAACATCTTTGCTGACTAAGGAATAGTAATTGTCTGTTACATGTTAACACTATGGCCTGGAGCAATTTTATAATAAACTTCTAAGTGCTTGCAAAAAAAACCACACCAACACTTTATTACTTTCAACAAAATACAGTTACAGCTTCTCTTAATTCATTTTAGTGAGCTGTCAATAAATTTCATTCCATTAGATGCAGAATTTAATTTAGTTGGGGTCACGATTTACGTTATTTCTAACTTGCTTGCTATTTACAATTTCTAGTAAATGTTGCCCTTGGTGCAATAAACTTATTTAATTTATAGCCCCATAGTGAGCAATTATTTTTTATTTCAGTGACACTAAACGTAACTAAAATGCTGTCTATTTTAAGGTTACAAATACATTATTCCCATGGCAGAGCATGCAATTGTAACAGCCTAATATGTGATCTGCTTTTATATAGTGCCTTTGACATGTAAGGTCCCAAAGTGTTTTAGAATAGTAAGAAACCAAGAACCCAATATTGCCCTATCTTGTATATGTATTTTGGGGTATGCGAGATATGGAGAACTTTCTTTTCCCATTCACCCCAATATCTGAACACCAGCTGGACAGGAGAAGATCTTTTCATTGGTCTTTTGAACGGTGGTGGGGATTCTGGATTGTTGAGCCTGCTAATTCTCCACACTTGTGAGGAGGTATTGTTTGCTTTTGGGAGAAATTAATCATAGCACTCTTTATATTTGCCAGAGAAGCTGACAGAAGGGGAATGTCTCTCTGTTATTGGCTTGGTGGAGAAAGAAGAGCTGGAGCTGATGTGTAATACAACTCAGTAAAGCTGATTTATTGAAGGATAGGAGGCAGATGTGGGGACAGAAGAGTGCTGCAGAAGGGAGAGGCAATGGATCAAACCCCTGTTACTCCATTTCTCACCATCACCAACTCCCTCCCCATGTCTTTGACCAAAACCTTGCTGCTCCATTCTTTACCATGCAAGCTTCACTCTTCGCATATATACTCATCTAAGGACTTGGGCCTGGCCCCTGCTATGAAATGTTCACAAACTGACTCCTAAACTGGTGTGAAACCCTACTGACTTCATGGGGTTGTATATGGGAGCAGGGGTCTGTCTTCATACATTGCATTACAGAATTTGGCCTTGACTTCTAGCGTGGAATTTACCAAACTGAGTGATTACCATCTTGGCATTCATTATAAGAAGTAATTACTTGATCCTAGCATGTGTATGTGGGGAAAAGTCTGTCAATTAATATTGTACTGAGAATACATTGTTATAGATTTCTCTAATTAAAAAAGGCAAGTGTTCTGCAATTTTCCTCAGGCCTATAATAATAAAAGAAAGCTTTATTCAATGGGTTTAGATCTATTGGTATAGCAAATAAAACACTTAGAAATCATGGGTTATAATTCATGATAATTGAAAATAGATTTTAATTTGTAGCTCTAAAGACATAGTTTATCTTTAGGCTTGGAAAAGGATGTACCGTAAATAGTATTTTATTCTGAAGCACATGGGTCTGCCCATGTAGGGTCACAGTGAACTCATTGGTGCTCTCCACAAGCACACAGTCTGCCTCCATGGATCCAATTGCAGGATCAGGGCTTTGGTATGAAATAAATGTAGTTAGCCAGATAAAAGGAATGAATGACACTGCACATACTAACTGGGTATTCACATGCTAGAGATAACACACTTGAATTTATTTCACTGATAACACATGTAAATCAAGACAGTGTGGGTTTAGTAACAGTGCTTTACCCTAAAATTTGCTTCCAGGTACAACCCATGTGAGAATGAGAGTCTGTTTCAATGCTGATCATCTGACTTGCACATTGAAATAAATGACCTCTTTTTATTTCACTCTCTTTGTTCACTTTTCTCTTAAGTTTGTTTTTTAACTAAGAAATTATGTGCAATCAAGATAGGATAATTCACTATTATGGGCTAGATTCACTCTGCACAAACTGCACCCCTTACGTCCGTCAGGGCAACTGCACCCCAAGGAATTTCCATCTGAGGATGGAATCTCAGATCCTCCCCACGGCTCCATAGAAGCCATAACAGCTTTGGCGGCAGGAGAGATGTACTGAATCAGTTATGGTCCAATAGCACATGCAACATCCCATTAAACATACATATTAAGGCAAATAAACCATTGCATATAAAATAATTTAAGAAATGCTATATGTGCACAAGAGGGCCAAGGTACAATTCTGATGAGAACCATGTGCCTAATTCTGATTTCACATTGGTGTAAATCAGAATCAACGCCATTGAATTCAGTGTAAAACTAGTATAACTGCAATGAGAATCAAGCCTCAAATTGTTATTTCCTGTTTCTGAGAGGCTATTTATTTAGGGTATGTCTTCACTACAGCAGTAGTTCGATTTCCTTTATTTCGATTTTGTAAAGCAGACTGTATGCAGTCGATTTTGTGTGTCTTCACTAGGCACAGCAAAGCACAGCAAGTCGACAGTGTCTGTCCGCACAACTTTTGCAAGCGTCGACATAACGAGCATTGCACTGTGGGTACCTATCCCACAGTTCCCTGATCCCCCAGCAGGCACCATTTCGAGTGCTGCACTATGGATAGGCATTTCATAATTTCGCGCCCTTTTTCCACGCCGCCGACCCCCATTACGAGCGGTGCACTGTGGGTAGGCATCCCATAATTCGTGCCCTTTCTCCGGAACGTGCTAACGCCATAGCACTGCAAGCATGGAGCCCGCTGACACCACGGAAACAGTAATGGCCGTTGTGAGGACCTTGATCACGGTTGCGGAGTTCATGCTGCACCGTCTGCAGAGGAATGCGATCCGGGGACAACTGCCATTTCTGGAACCCGCCAACAGTGAGGAGGAGATGGACCAGGACGTGCACAGCAGGGACAGGGACACTGCCATTTTTGGAAGTAGGGCGACTGACAATCTGTCAAATTTGGTGGCAATGGGGCAGGCTCATGCCATCGAACGCCGATTCTGGGCTAGGGAAACAAGCACGGGCTGGTGGGATCGCATAGTGCTGCGGGTCTGGGATGACTCCCACTGGCTCAGAAACTTCCGCATACGAAAGGGCACATTCATGGAACTTTGTGACTTGCTGTCCCCGGCCCTCCGGTGCAGGAATACCAAAATGAGAGCGGCCCTTACAGTTGAGAAGCGAGTGGCGATAGCCCTTTGAAAGCTTGCAAGCCAGACAGCTACCGGTCAGTCGCGAATCAGTTTGGGGTGGGTAGGTCTACAGTGGGCTTTGCTGTGAAGCAAGTAAGCAGGGCAATCGTCGAGCGGCTGCTACACCAGGTTATAAACCTTGGAAACCTGCAAGATACAATAGATGGCTTTGCCGCCATGGGATTCCCTAACTGTGGTGGGGCTATAGATGGGACTCATATCCCTATCCTGGCACCGGACTACGAGGCCGCTGAGTACAGAAACCGGAAGGGATATTATTCAATGGTCATGCAAGCAGTGGTTGACCACAAGGGATGTTTCACCGACCTGTATGTGGGGTGGCCGGGAAAGCTTCATGACGCTCGAGTGTTCAGGAACTCTAGGGTTTTTAGACAGCTGCACCAAGGCACTTTCTTCCCCGACCAGAAAATTTCCGTGGGGGGTGTGTGTGGTGGAAATGCCGATCGTTATCATTGGGGACCCAGCCTACCCCCTAATGCCCTGGCTTATGAAGCCCTACACAGGAGCCCTGGACAGGGGTCAGGAGCTGTTCAACTACAGGCTGAGCAAGTGCAGAATGGCCGTAGAGTGTGCATTTGGCCATCTGAAGGGGAGATGGCGTTCGTTGCTGATTCGCTCAGACATCAGCGAGAGAAATATCCCCATTGTTATTGCTGCTTGCTCTGTGCTCCACAATCTCTGTGAGAGCAAGGGGGAAACGTTTATGGCGGGCTGGGAGGCAGAGGCAAATTTACTGTCTGCTACTTACGAGCAGCCAGACAACAGGGAAAGTAGAAGAGTGCACCATGAGGCCCTGCGCCTCAGGGACGCCTTGAAAACCAGTTTTATGAGTGCCCGAGATAGCGTTTGAGAATCTGCTCCCTTGCTGTGCTCTAAGCCTGCTGTCCTTGAACCCTCATTCCCTCCCCCCTCCCCATGCTTGCAGAGGAAATAAATTCACTGTTTGAAAAACCATGGTTCCTTTATTGGTTCATCAGAAATACAAATACAGGGGATCACTGTCATGGTATCCTGGAGGGAAACCAGCAGTCGCAGTGGGGGAGGAGCGGACAGAAGAGGGGGGGGCAAGGGGGGAGAGGAGGGGTGGCCAAGACACAGCAGCTTTTAAAAGTTTTCCGAGAATGTCAGCCTGCTGCTGCTGCTGCTTCTGCTGGCTTGTGGGGTGGAGTGGGTTGGTCCACGGAGCTTGCCCCCCCGGGTTCTCACCCTGCGTTTGGGTGGGGAAGCTATGGGACTTGGGGGGGGGGTGGTTAGACAGGGGCTGCAGAGGTGATCTTTGGGCCTGCTGCAGCTCCACCAGAGATCACAGCATGTTGCTCTGGTCCTCCATTATACGGAGCAAAGCATCCATGCGTCTTTCTTCGCGGTCTTCCCTCTTTTCTGCCGCGGCTCTCGATTCCTGCCTGTCTCGATTCCTTGCCTGTATCTCTCGATTCCTTGCCTCTATCATTCTTTCCCTCCATTCCGTCTGGCAGGCTGCCTCAGCGTGCGAGTTCTCCAGGAGCTCACTGAACATATCATCGCGTGTTCGCGTTTTCTTTTTACGCTTTCTTATCTGCGATGCACGGCGGGAGGAGCAGGACGGGGGATTCTGAGATAATTGTTCATCTGTGGGCAAATGTGGGCAAAGAAAGTTTGAAAGTTATGAGACAGATACATTCAAGGTTAGGAGGCAGATGCAGTCTCGGACGGCACACAATGGGAGTACTATGCCGTTTGCAACCTCAGTATTCAGAGGCCTGATATGATTTCTGTACAAGGTCATGTTCTACACCTAAAAGTGACTGAATAGCTCACAGAAAAGTCAGAGCATCTCAGACACATATGCGTGCCTCAGCCCAACACAGCTTCTGAAATCACCGTGCAGCCGGCCATGGTAAGTTAAAAGTAGCACTTGCATATTGTAGAGTAACCCCACCCCCTTCCCCCCACCGCGTGGCTCCCACTGAACCGCAAACTGCAAAACAAAGGCCAAAAAATCTCTCGCTAAGGGCTAAGGTCTTCTTGGGGCTCTTCAGACCGCTTGCAGACTGCTCAGATTCCCTGCTAGCTACCGCTACGGGCTAGAGGGGGGGGGTTGGGTGTGCGTTGGATCTGAAGTGGAAGCAACCGCTTGCAGACTGTTCAGATTCCCTGCTAGCTACCGCTACGGGCTGGAGGGGGGGGGGCTGGGTGCGCGTTGGATCTGAAGCGGAAGCAACCGCTTTCAGACTGTTCAGATTCCCTGCTAGCTACCGCTACGGGCTGGGGCGGGGGGGGGGGGGGCTGGGTGCGCGTTGGATCTGAAGCGGAAGCAACCGCTTGCAGACTGTTCAGATTCCCTGCTAGCTACCGCTACGGGCTGGAGGTGTGTGTGTGTGGGGGGGGGGGGGCTGGGTGCGCGTTGGATCTGAAGTGGAAGCAACCGCTTGCAGACTGTTCAGATTCCCTGCTAGCTACCGCTACGGGCTGGAGGGGGGGGGGGGCGTTGGTCGGTCCTCAGCAGAAAAGAGTACTTTGCAGCTGGGAATCTTTATCTCCCTACTAATTGCAGTCCGTATTTCAAACAGGCAACCATGAATGACATCACTTTGCTGAGCATTTCTCAGAGAGATAGAGAGCACATGCTCCTTGCCTCCATGCAAAGTCCTGGTCCTTTCGCTGCAATGCTAACCTGCTCAATGATACCAGACTACTTACTACTTTCGTGGCGTGGGATGGTCTCCTATCACGGGGGACCACATAAGGCGGCTATCCCCAGAAATCTGCTGCGGAGGATTCATTGCTACCTCCTGGATAGCTTCATTGAAATGTCCGTGGAGGACTTCCGGTCAATCCCGGAGTATATTGACAAACTCTTTGAGTAGAAATTGACCAGCAATGAAAGCACGCTAAGTCCTTAGGGCAAGTTACTCATTAATAAATGCTTCCTTTACAAAATCACGCGTCATGTAATCCCTTAAAAAATAAACACTTACCCCCCTGGGAGTCTTGGGAGGGTGCTGGCTGCAGGGTGATAAACAGCTCCTGGCTGTCTGGGAACACGGGTTCTCCGCTGGCCTCCTGCTGCTCCGTGAGATTTTCCTCTTCCTCATGGTCATCCTCATCAGAATCAGTCTCCTCCCTGACGATTATCCCATCGTGGAGTCCACACAGACCGGCGCGATGGTGGTGGGGGCGCCCCCCATTATCTGATTTAGTTCATTGTAGAACCTGCATGTCCGTGGCGAGACCCCTGATCGTACGTTTGCCTCCTTGGCTTTCTGGAACGCTTGCCTCAGCTCCTTAATTTTCACGCGGCACTGTGTGGTGTCCCTATTGTGGCCCCTTTCTAGCATGGCCTTGGAGACCCTGGCAAACGTGTTGGCATTCCGTTTGTTGTTTCTTAGTTCCAACATCACGGATTCCTCTCCCCAGATAGCGATGAGATCCAGCACCTCACGAGTGGACCATGCTGGAGCTCTTTTCCTCTGGCTGGTCTGTAAGGCAGATGAGCTCTGCATGGAGTCTTGTGATGCTGAGCTCTGCATGGCGGCTAGTGCTGCTGATTGCTCTGAATGGCGAGTGAGCTGTTCAGGTGAGCTGGCCACGCTGACCAAACAGGAAATGGTATTCAAATGTTCCCGGGTCTTATCTACCTGGCCAGAGCAGCGAGTTCAGAGTGCAGTGCAGAGCGGTCACAGTGGAGCAGTGAGGCAATCCAGAGCGGTCAGAATGGAGCATTGTGGCACAGCCTCTGGAGGCTATTAATGTCGGTTCCGTCTTCACTAGCCCACAATCGAGCTTGGAATGTCGAATTTAGCCTTACTTCTCTCATCAGGCAGGAGTTACAAATTCGATCTTGAGGGCCCTTTAAATCGACGTTAAGGGCATGTATGTGAAGACAGGTACACGTTTAATTCGACCTAACGTCGTTAAAATCGAATTAAAGTGGTAGTGAAGACAGGCCCTTAGATAGGGCTAATTTAGCTAAAGTTACCATGGGAGAAAAATGTCAAGGATTTGAGACTTCATTATAGGGATGCTGTCAGGTTAAAACTCATATGCTTTTAAGAATCTAACTTTGCTTACCTCCGCTGAGTATAACTTCGATTACTCAAATAATACTTGCAATCTCTTAGTTTTTGTCTGTCTTTGTCTATTTAAACTGTATGCTCCTTGGGACAGGGACTCTTGGGCCAGGTTCTGATCTCCTTAGTCATGTCGAGCAGTCCGGTTATGAGCTGAGTGAAACCTTGTTATAGGCGGTTAAAACCTCATTCAAACTGATGCGCGAATGCACCCTTTACTTAAAAAAGCTGTAAGAGACAGTTAAGGGGCCACACAAGACTTAATAGAGTCTGCCTTGAAACTAGCAACATGTGGGCAAGGCATTCCACTGGGTAGTGTAATCAGTTAAGTATGTATGTGTGTGAGAGAGAACACATGACAATAGATGGGGAGGCAGAGGCAAAGGCAAAGGCCAAAGGCAAGAAAGACAAGCAGTTGCCTGGGAGCACAGTTTGACACGGGGAAAAGTTTTTGGGTCTCAAGAGGCTTGGGGCTGTAACCTAAGAACAGGGCCAGCTCCAGGCACCAGCATAGCAAGCACGTGCCTGGGGCGGCACTTTGTAAGGGGCGGCATTCCAGCCGATTTCCCCCCCCCCCCCCCGCTGCTTCGCTCCTCTGGCTGCGCTGACCCTCACCCTGCTTCGCTCCTCCGGCCGCACCGCCTCCCCCCCCTTTGCTCCTCCGGCTGCGTCAACCCCTCCCTCCGTCGCTCCTTTGGGGGGAAAGGGGTGGCGCGATTGGAGGAGCGACAAAAAAGTTAGAGCTGGCCCTACCTAAGAAACTGCCATTTTGTTCTTTTTTCCTCCCACATTCAGAGAAGCAGGACTTTGTACATCTTGTAAATAAACAAGATTTGTATGAAAGAGAATACCACTCTCTGTCAATTTCTGCTTCCAGCAGGAACATCCCCAGGGCCCTGAAATTTGACTAGCAGCTCAGAAAGGGGAAAAACTACCTTACTCTAAGATTAGTTTGATTGACTTCATTGGGGCTACTTGTGGAATAAACTGGTACTCCATGTGAGTAAGGGGATCAAAATCTGACTTTAGATATTTAAACCTAATATATTACTAGGGCATCTATTTTTGAACTATAGTAATATAAGTAATAAATAGTAATACAACTTAGAGTTCATAAAAATCAGATTTTTACTTCATGAATCATAGAATCATAGAATATTAGGGTTGGAAGGGACCTCTGGAGGTCATCTAGTCCAACCCCCTGCTTAAAGCAGGACCAATCCCCAACTAAATCATCCCAGCCAGGGCTTTGTCAAGCCTGACCTTAAAAACCTCTAAGGAAGGTGATTCTACCACCTCCCTAGGTAATAATACGTGTTTAATTCATACATAGCACTCTGCTTGTACAATGAAAATACATTAATATGTTGAACTTTTTCTCTTCCCACTTTCTAGTTCTCATGTTGCAGCTCTATGTTGGAATTTTTAAGGTTTTAAGCGCTGTAGGATAATATTTAAATAAAAATAAAAACTGTTTTATTTATTTTTAAATCATTATTATTTTAAAATATACTCCAGATTTCAGTTGTAATCTGCCCAACTGTTTGCTTAAAATCTGATTTAAAAGATTAACTTGACAGTTTAAGATTAAAAAAATATGAAAAAGATTTTACTGAAATTTATTACAGATGACTGCATCGATAACCTATGTCAAACTCATACTGATTTGGAATATTGTTTGGGTGCAGAAAGGGTTCTAGTCTGCTTCTATACTTCAGATTTTGTACTCTTAAAAAGTGCTTTGTCTGTGGGTGTTTGAACCATCAGTTCTGCCATTACTAATAGTTGTCAAAGGTGGGAGAGGAAATTCAATGCATTAATGTTTTAGACTCTGATTGTACCCATACCACCTTCTCAGCAGTCTGCTTCTTAATAATCACTTATCTTCAAAGTGCTTTAGCAAAATTAACTAATTAATCCTCATGATACCCGGGTGAGGAAAGTGAGTGAATATATTATCTACACTTCAGGTATGGAGATATTAAGCAACATTGGCTAAATTGTCTGTGGACAGAGGAGTCTGAGATGGGAATATCCTTCTTCCTAGTCCCATTGATGATATCTCTTCTTAGCAACTTTCATTGTCTATATCTTGTTGTTTTGAGATTGAACAGATGGTTTCTTCTATTGAAGTGTGTCTTTTCAATAGAAAAAGATAAGACGTTTACTTTTGCATGATGTTTATTAAGTAAAATTCAGATATTGGCTTCTTCCAAGTGTAGAGTTCCATATGTTTCTGAAAATAGCAAATGATGACAAAACATATTAATTTGATTATCAAACAATATTTTAGACATATTTTCAATTTGAATCTGGATAAGTTGTTTTATAGGACCCTCTTCCACTTTTTAATGATAAGGAGTATACAGTTTAAATAGACAAAGACAGACAGAAACTAAGAGATTACAAGTATTATTTGAGTAATCGAAGTTATTCTCAGATAGCGGAGGTAAGCAAAGTTAGGTTCTTAAAAAGCATATGATTTCTATCTTCCTAGAGATGAAAACAAAGTAGCTTCAATGCCTCAATTGCCAAAGCGGCAATTTCATCCAAGCAGATCTC
This sequence comes from Sternotherus odoratus, assembly GCA_032164245.1. Lineage (NCBI taxonomy): Eukaryota > Metazoa > Chordata > Testudines > Kinosternidae > Sternotherus > Sternotherus odoratus. Next base: position 37,667,567 of record JAVMKO010000004.1, read on the forward strand.
CAATGCTGAGACTGAACGAGCAGGAACTTGTGTAAGAGATGTACAACTATATACACTATTCTTGTACATCTCATATCCTAATCACGGTTAGCTTGACCACATGTCCCAATTTTATATGGACAGTCCTGATATTTGGGGCTTCGTCTTATATAGGTGCCAGTTACCCCCCACGCCCTGTCCCGACTTTTCACCCTTGCTATCTGGCCATCATAATCATGGTAAGAAATAAATGTAACCCAAAGGAGTCATATAGTAAACAACACATTAGAGAAGATAAATCCTTGAGGGATGCTATGTTTCAAATCTCTCGGTAATGACACAGTGTTCCCTAATCTATGGACAGTTGTATGAAAAGCTACTGTGATGTCCATTGTGATCCAAATGGTTAGCATACATTAGTCTAAAACCAACAAGAGATCATTGATTCCCATGATCAGCACAGAATAAAACTCAAAAGGCCTAACTACATAGGATGTCACTGGTGTGCAAGTGCCTCTGGAGCTGAAAAGCCACCACCCTTTCAATTACATTCCTAACTAGTTATGAGAAGATTGACTTTGCCTGAAGATGTACATATTCTTGCATTTATGGAAGCTTTGCTGTGTAGCTTATCTCCTATAGTTAAAAAATTAATACAAAAATTATGACTATTCTTTATCTCGGTCTACCCTGTCCCCTTCAATAGAACTTTCAGAATAACGTTTGGATCTGACAAGATAATATAACCAGCAGTAATGCAAATATTTTAACCTTTAAGTTTAACATAATACAAATTTAGTCCTATCTGTCAATGCAAAGCTTCAATATAAAGCCAGTAATTTAACTTCCCAACTATGTCTGAGGGAATAGTACTTTATTATGTTAATAAGACTTAAGTAAAATCTATTGCGCTTTACGTACCATAAATTAAAAATGGATTGTGCTAATAATTAGGGAAGTGTATTTTAAAGTTCATCATTTAACTTCTGCTTTAATTGTCTTTTTAAAATGTAACTATTTTTTATTTTGATTATGCATAGGCAAGTATAATTATTTTGAACCTCACATAATTGTTCATGTATATAACTTTTCTGAGGCTTAGGCATAGCAAAGACATGAATCTTTTCAAAGTGCCCTTTAAAGCACTGACCAAAATAATTGATAGCTAAATAATCTAAAAATCTATTTATACTTTCACTGGTGACTGCAGCAGCAGTCGTTCTTAATTCTGTGATCTCAGAGTATTGGCTGACACAATTCATATTTTAAGTGGCTGCAATTTCATAAACCAGTTAGCTGTAGTATTTTGCTGAGCTAGTATGTTGAGAACTTTTCATCTCTGTAGTGTTCTGGAATTACAAATCCGAAACTGGCATTCAAATGACATTTTAGATGTATACCATGTTTAGGTCCACAAGTGCTTAAACTGTCATTTAAATCAATACAATTGTATAAAATGATAGGGTCTAGGAATGCTTCAGTCATCCACAGACTTTTCTGCTGACAAATGAAAGAGCTGTGGGAATGAGAGGAATGGTAGAAATGGTGTGTCTTATAAGAGAGAGATTCTAATGCAGAAAGAGTCTTTCGCTAACATAGTTCCTATATCTAAGGATTTCAGCTGAGAGGGATAAATGCTGCCCTTATATCAGGGTCTTTTGCGGTGCTTATTTACCATGGTGATAAGTGTCTTAGAAAAAAAATAGATACAGCTATTCCTCATATACATCTTCTCTCTTTTACTCTCAATTCCTTTTCATAGCCCCAGAAAATTTATGGAAATTAGTCTTGGCCAGAACCCTCTCAGAATTTCCCCAAATTGCTCTGTTGGGTGATGGGGTATGTTATCTTGAGGTCTGGGCAGTCATTCTACTCCAAATCCCATATTTCCCATAGATTCCCAAGAGTCCAAGACCACCAGGGGCTTTATGCCTCCATGCAAGCTCAAAACCCCTTTCTGGCTCTCTGTCATCCTGACACCAAAGCTCCATTGAAGATGTGCTTCTAGGGGTTGTCAGCTGACAGTACCCCTGGGACCTCTTTAAGAAGGTATTTTGACACCCCTTGATTTCACTATGAGTTTTGAATTTTGAAAGAAGACAAAGCCCAAAGCAAAACCCATCAACACAGTTTCTCCTTCCTTAAAACCGTATCTATCTATCTATATAAAAGTCAAATGGTGTATGCGTGTGTGCGTGCGTGTGTGTATGTACGTTCCCTTACTCCTTCCACACCGTTTGAGCTAGACTTGAAATTTGGTACAGGTTAACACCTGCTGTTCTCTGTGACGTAGTTATGATGGAATAATACCCCACTCCAACGGCCCCCCCACTCACTCAGCTCTCTCCCCCCTCCCCCCTCCAATGGCCCCCACACTCACTCAGCTCTCTCCCCCTCCCCCCTCCAAGGGCCCCCCAATCGCTCAGCTCTCTCCCCCCTCCCCCCCTCAAATGGCCCCCCACTCACTCAGCTCTCTTCCCCCTCCCCTCCTCCAACGGCCCCCGCACTCGCTCAGCTCTCTCCCCCCTCAGGTAAGAATTGATTTTTTTTAAAATCTCCCCCCTCCCCCACTCCAACGGCCCCCCACTCGCTCAGCTCTCTCCCCCCTCCCCCTCCAATGGCCCCCCCACTCGCTCAGCTCTCTCCCCCTCCCCCCTCCAACGGACCCCGCAATCGCTCAGCTCTCTTCCCCCTCCCCCCCACCCCCCTCCGACGGACCCGAGCAACGCCGGGTATTTTTGCTAGTAAAATATAAGAATTTCACATAATTTATATGGAAAACCATACATTGGGCCAGATTCACTCAAGTGATTTGTTAATATCCAGAATTCGTCTGCTCTTGCCCTGTGGCAAGCCTGTTCCAAAACGTATGTATCTTTATGATTAGAAAGTTTTTCCTGGTATCTAATCTAAGTCTCCCTTGCTTCAGATTAAGCCCATTACTTCTTCTCCTACTTGCAGTGGACATGAAGAACAATTGATCATAGTACTCTTTATAACAGCCCTTAAAATATTTTAAGACTATCATGTTTCTCCCCACCCCCATCTTCTTTTCTTGATAAACTTACTCAGATTTTTAACCTTTCTTCTTAAGTCAGGTTTTCTTTGAGTTTCCACCTAAACCTTAAATATGTACCTCTTCCTTGAATTTCCTTGGATTTCTCCACGGAAATTCCAGGAAATATTAACAAAGCTATTATCAGAGATGCTAGTGTAAAAATAATGTACTCTAGAGGTGAGAGGAATGGGAGGTGACCAACATACTATTCCAATGTACTGGTCTGGGTTGGAAGACCGACTCACTGAGATAGGCATTGTCACAACTGCACCAACATTCCCCTTCCATGGTCCCTCAAGGACACCTACTCTAGGCTTCTGGCTCCTCAGTCATCACTTCTCTGTGGGTGGAGACCCATATCTCTTGTCCTGCTGACAAAGGTTCTCAGGTTAAAAAGTTCTCTGCCTACACTGTGATATACCCAGCAGGTTAGACTGCCGAAAAGGTCAGGGTATGTGCTTTGCTTTTTCTCCAGAGTTTTTGACCAGCATAATTGCTTGCAGTTACAAGTTAACACATAGCCCCTTCTAAGCAAGCACATTTATTCTTAAGGTGAAAGCATTATTAAGAAAACATGTTAAAACAATTAAAGGACCAACACAAATGCTGAAAAGCTGACCAGAGGTCACCACAATTCAAACCTCTGGTTCTGATAGATGTCAGTCCTTCAAACTTCACAACTGGATTTTCCCTTTTCCAGTTAGGAGGGGGCCATTGTCTGCTTATCACTTGTTAGAAGGTCAAGATCAAAGGCCCTAGCTGCATAAAGGAAATACTGACATATTCATGGGTGTTCTGGTTCTTAAGCTGAGACAGTTATGAATTTGTAACCAATTATACTAATAATAGTATTATAAAAAAGTGTAAAAAACATTCACAGAGAAATTCACCCTATTCAAATCCTTTAAGAAACATAACCTGAGTTTTCAATTTTGTAAACAAACCAAATCACATATGTGTAGTCTTAAGTTTGGTTGTGAACATTTTGAACAGCTCTACTTACATGCATCCTTTAGTTATATCTTTCAGACATGTTTTTGACAAAATACTGACACCTAGGGGCTTCCCTATTGAATCAGAAGAATTGCAACAAATAGTTAAAATAAGTCACAGAAAAAAACCTTAATAGCTGAAAATACCTTGTTACCGCCACTGTAGTCTGCTTCTTCCTGGGAAGATAAAATCACTGCAATGTTCTCTACTAAAAGGCTGTCAGGCATACCTATAAACATATTCCTCAGTACTTCTGTAAGCACACAGATTGTTTAGCTATTTTGGGGTTCAGTAATTTTATTTACTCTCCCTTTTATTTAACAGTTTAGTGGATACCACCAAGGAGCCTGCATTCTAGGCTGAATCTTTGTTCACAGCAAATCCTTCTGACTTGCAACATTTTCAATGTCTGTTAGCAAAACACAAGCTTTTTAGTCACACAACCTCAGTATTTGTACATGCTGTAAATATGTGTGGTATTGTAACCTGTAGTTAGAACACAGGCCTGGGAGATGGGCAGCCTGGGTTTGATTGCTGGCTTGGTGACATTTTTTTGTGCAAAATCCTTTTTTTTTTTGCCAAAAAAATATGCAGATTTGGGTTTATCAAAATAATTCAGAAATTTGGGTCAGTTTTGGTTTGGAAAAATGTCAAAATGGTTGACTTTTTGGTTTGGAAAAATGTTTTCACTTTGGACTTTCTCTCAATTTCATTTAGCAAAAACAATTACAACTTTTTCAAAACTGAAATGCAATGTTTTGTTTTAGGTTTACTGAAATGATGATGTTTTCAATTTGCCAAACCAAAAAAATTGGCTATTTACACAGTTCTTTTCCTGGCCCTGTTGCAAATTTCTAATTGAGAATTGGACAAATCACTAGTCCTTACTCTATCTCAGGATTCTCATGTGTAAAAGTAATAACAATAACAACATATACCGGTAGTAATAACAGCATGCATCTCAGAATATGGTCAGGTTTAATTCACAGCATATAAAGGATTCCTATGTTCAGTGTAGCAAACATCATAATCAACTCATTCTGAAATACCAAAGTAAAGTAAGATTTGTAGCCAATGGTTAATCAGTAACATCCAATATAGTTTTAATAGCGGCTTTAGTATAGTGGTAAATAGTATTGTTTAATGACCACAATACACAATTCAAACCCCAGTAATTTGTCTATTGTTAATATAAATTAAACCAGTGGTCTCCAAACCTTTTTGGTCATGCCTCCCTCTTTCCTGGTCTGCCCTGAACCATGGTCGGGAACCAGGGCTGGGAGTAGGCCTGCAGTTGAGACCAGGAGCCAGAGGCCACAGCTGGGAGTGGAGCTGTGGCCGGGAGTGGGGCCATGGTACAGACTGGAACAGCAGCTGGGGCTGTGGCTGGGAGCAGGGCTGGAAGCTGGTGGCCCAGGCAGGGGGCTGAACCTGCAGCTGGTGCTGGGAGTGGAGCTGGGTACTGAGTGCTCTCTTCCCACTCCCCAGTGGGCTGGTCTGGATCCCACCGTGCCCCCCTCCAAATGTTCTTCCATGCCCCTCTAGGAGGGTGCACCCCACAGCTTGAGAACCACTGAATTAAAGAAACTATGGACCAAATATTGGTATATACCTGCAAACAGCTAGAACCCTACCTTGCTGTCCACATATACATAGTCATATACATAGATGGAAAACAATATTATGTACCTGTATTCTGATTAAACTATTTCAGCATACAATTTCTTCACACATTCTGTCAGAGTTGGAATGATCTATGTGTGGGAGCTGTGCAGAGAAGTCACTGCAGGCATGAAACACCCTTTCACAATTCTTTTCAAACAGTATGTGAATTGTGGCCCCTCTATGATATTTCAATGGAGAAGAATCAGGTGGCAAAACTCAGCACGTTGCTCTTGGTCCTGGTCATGGGTTTGCTGGCATGCTAGCCATCATGTCTTTCAGAATTTTGTCCAATAGATAGATAAGGATAACATCGCTCCAGACCAGATCTGGTAGAACTGTTTTTCCTAAATAATTTTACATATTTCAGCAAATTTCCTGTTTGCAAATTGTTTACAGACTCTGGGATTTTTAAAAAATCCATAACTGAACAAACATTTTTTGAATGTTTTTGAGTCTTGTAGGTTGTCTGGAAACCTGTGTTTGCTAGTTGTTCATCATACCATTTATAATCTTGACAAGGTCAGTAGATATTTCCTGCATTTCTGCTGGACTATGGACATGTGATCAATATACCCTATGGGACTCCTTAGTAATGGCCTCTTAAAATGAGAATCCCAACAAAGATAACTGACAGATACACTTGCTTCACTTTTTCTTCTCTCACCTCTGGAATGACCAGAGTGTAATTCCCAAATAACAGTCTAAGCCTAGGTCTACACTGGGGGTTGGGGTGGGAGGTCGACCTAAGATACACAACTTCAGCTACAAGAATAGCATACCTGAAGTCGATGTATTTAGGTCAACTTACTGTGGTGCCTTCATGGTGCTGAGTCAACTGCTGCTGCTCTCCCATCAACTCTGTCTGCATCTCTCACAGTGGTGGAGTACTCCCGGTTGACGGGAGAGTGCTTGGAGAGCGATTTATTGTGTCTAGACTAGATGTAGTAAATCGATCCCTGATTGATCACTACGCACTGATCCAACAGGTAGTGTAGACCTAGCCTAAGACTCAAATGGTCTAATTATTAAAAATAGGAGGCTAGATCATTCAGTGGTACAGGTAGCATAACTCCATGAAAGTCAATGAAGCAGTTGACAGTCTTCTGGTCCAAGATATATTAAAGATAGAGAAAGAAGATCAGATTTTAAAAACCTGTATGTATAATCTATCTAGTCTGAATGTCTGCAAAAGTTCAATTTGGGCCTCATCCAAAGGCTTCAATGGACTTTGTATCAGCTCCCTACAGGGATTCTGTTTAGATTTGTTTACAGTGCATAAAAAAAATCTTACTTCATGTTTGAGTGGAGATCAGTAAGTGTTCCCTTAAAAAAGACAGCATATTCACCTATCTTAACACATCACATTAGGACTGCCATCAAGGATGAAACAGCTCTGTGAAGCTGTGACACCCGGTATATACGGCTAGAGGCTGACACTGTTTCTGTCATATAGCTCTATAATTTTCATTTATGGGCCATATTTTAGATAGCTAAATATGCCTCTTCCAATTTTGTGATGAAACTAGTTTAAGCGACAGGTTCAAAATAGATTTGCACCATCATCCCAAATGAATAAACTTCACTCAGATGAATATTTATGAGAAGCAAAAGCAGGAATGGAAACATGACAAGTCAAACTTGGTTTCTGATTTGCTGAAATGACCCACAAATAATTTGTCCAGTTCTGTTCCTGCTGTCCTCCATGTTGCATTACTATTACCATTTCAAGAGACAAAAGGACAGAGATAATTTATAATGTGCATTTCTTTTTCACTTTCTTTTTAATAAAATGCAAATAACTTCATTTTCTGCCAGGCTATTGCTGACTTGCTTTTAATCAAATAAATACTGTACCCATTAATTATTGTTTTAACTTAATTATGAATTGAATTATTGAGAAACAGTTCTTAATAATTTACAGAGACGTCTCTTGAACTGTCCAATAGAGTTATAAATATAGAAGAGCATGAGAAAGAAGCACTTCAAAAGTTATTTGGTTAATATTAATATGAAAGAACTTGCCATGGGTTATTTGCATTAACTAATGATGACCTGACATCAAAGACAGAGCCCAGTGGAACTTGAGCTTTCAAGGTAGCATAACTCTGAAATGTCTATTGAAATCTTCCAAAAATGAAATTTAAACTACTGTAATGGGCTATCAAAACTGTCAAGCTGGCTCAGCAGCCTGAGTGATATATTTAAGATTAATAGTTTTCAAAAGCTCCATGAAAGTAAAACAGCTCCATCCAAATGGCTATAAGCAACTCCTTGTGCCCAATTATCAAAAACAAGCTTAACAAAAAACTGTCAAGTGCTGAATTATGCTTTGAAACCATGCTGCAAAGAGATAATGTGGTTGCCCTTAAAGGAAAAGTTTTGCATAGATTAGTAAACACTTTTCCTACTTAATGCTACCAAAGTAGTAATTAATATAAAAAGAAGATAATTCCCCCTTTAGCTCAAACATACCCCAAAGGTTTAAGCGTTACTTTTGTCTACAAGCTGTTGACATTATGAAGAAGTACCTAAAAAAAGGCATATAGAGCACAAGATATGCAAGGTAAAGGTAAAGATATGCATATGATGAAGTATGCAAAAAAGGATTTGAAGCACAAAAGCTTACATTAAGCTCACATTAAGCGAAGTCTGACAGCTCTAAGCACTCACAAAGCTGCTCCTGTAGAAAATCACTGATTATGTAAAATTAATTAGTATAATTCTGATCAGAGATTGTCTCTCAATAATAGTTTCACTGGAATTAGTAATCAGCCATTCTTTGTATTTTTTTAAATGCAACTTTAGTGCAAATGTTAAAAATAGAGCTGAGTGAGTTTTTGGAAGCCTGTCTGTAAGCACTTCAAATAAATAAATAGCTAAATAACTAAATAAAAGTTCACAGGAGGAAACTTAATTAAAGACCCAGGAGAAATTAAAAGTGGAGGCAGAGGAAGACAAGAATATTTTCTGCTAGTCCCTTCAGGATGTACAGCAGGAGAGAGAATGATAGGAAACCAGGGAGAAAATAAACGTGTTTTGTCTTTGTTCATGCCAAACTATCCCTCTAAGACTACAACTACACTACAAGCGAGGGATGTGATCCCCAGCTCAACCACCTCTTCATGAGAACTCAGTGAGAGCTGGTGTGGCTATAAACAGCAATGGAGTTGTGGTAACACAAGAAACATAGTTTAGCCATGACAAGTTGTACCCCTGGGGTTCAGGCAAGTTTGTACGTAACAAGAGTACTTAGAAAAAAGAGAATTGAGGTTCTTATCAATCAGAGCTTAATGTCTCATCTACATCCTCCACTATTTTCCAAATGTTTCATTTACATTGCACGAATCCAATTCTCTCTGATAAATAGCAGACTGGCCAAGGATTACTGTGATAGGAAAATATGCTAATTTCTACAAGTAAATACCATTCAGCGCTTTTGAGTTACTTTAGCCTACTGAGAGAAGATGCTAAGTAGAATGTTATAAAGAGACATTCTTGGGACAGTAGGTAGATCTTTATTTCTGAATATGAGGATTCCTTGAAATATATGTTTTGATTTGCTGCATATGTTAAACTAGTGAATTTTACTATGTATGTTATGGGATTATCAATACAGTGATACAAATAATATCTGAAGTGACTAGAAGGCTACTGTCCTCAAGTAGCTCCTGAACTGCAGGGAGAACTGTGAACTCAGACCTATGTGTCCATGTGGAACTCCACTGACTTCAGTGAAGATTTATATATGCCCAAAAAGCATGCTCACCTGGTCCTCAGCATAGGACTGGCGCCCAAAGCTGTACTCTGGTTCTCAAATGAAGTTATGTCTTTTTAAATGCCCTTTTAAGAATATTATGCAACAAATTCTGGCTTCATTTATACCAGTGAGTATCTGAAGGACCTCCATTGATACAAAAGGAGGGCTTCTGCATTTACACTGCTGGAACTGAGATTAGAATAAATCCTACATCTTTATTAAAAAAAACAAAACCCAAAGCATATAGCTGTGTCATAAGTATAAAGGATCTTAGAATTACTGTTTTACCTGTGAAGGGTTAACCTGAAGCAATCTGAGAGGGAGATGACGTAATCAACCTTAGGAACAAAGGAAAGGGCTTTTTACTTTCAGTTTTTCCTTGGTTCCCAGGGAGGGTTTGCTTGGCTTTGAGACGAACCACATAGAACCTATGTTTCTATTCTACATTTCTATACGTTTCTAAGAAGTAAATCAAGTAGTAAGTGATTTGTAAGCTTGAACTGTATCACTTGATAATTGGTCCATGGTGTTTCTTTGCTGTTAAGCTGTAGCAGGGGAAGAAGTCCCAGGGGAGGGGTCAGTTATGCTATGTGATGTAAGTGAGGTGTTTAGTCTATTGATTTCTGTACAAGGAGTTATGCTTTTCTCTTTTCTTTAATTAAATCTTTCTTTTAAGACTCTGACTGGTTGTTTCCATTGGATTGATGCTGGTTTGGATTGGGCACGTCTCACAGCAAGTGAGGGATTTCTTGTTCTCAAACCTCTCCCAGTGAAGGGGGGAGGTTTGGGAGGGTTCCAATTTACCCTAACCCCATGGTTTTGGGGGCTTAAATTGGTGGTGGCAGCATTTTCCAAGCCCAGACATAGGAGAAGTTTATGTTCTGGGGAAAAGTTTTAACCTAAGCTGGTAAAATAAGCTTAGGGGGTTATTTCTTCTTTCATGCAGTGTCCCCCCATCTTTACCCTAGAGTTCAGATTGGGGAGATACACCTTGACAAGCTGTAAATGTTGTTAGTGAGGAGTCTGGCTGGAAAGAAGGCTTCACCCTTTTCTGCCACTCATTCACACTTCTATTAACTTCTGGACCAACTATCTCAAATGGAGTCTGCTCATACTTTGGGAGCAGAATTAGTGTCAAACAGAATTTTCTTAAATGTATAAATGTCAAAGTATTGAATTAAACATCAGTAATTCAGAACTTAATGTTTACTTGCCATATTGCATATCACACAACTGTTATTGGTAATAATTTTGCTTCATGAGCTTCACTGCCTCTAGGATTTTATCTGATTATTTTGTTTCATAGTTGTATTTAAATTATGTGGATAAATTGTAAATCCATATTTCATTTGACCATCTTCCATTGGTTAATCCAGTCTACAGGTTACTCTACCTTTTCAAAAACTCTGAGCTTTTCTATGTTGTTAAATTGAATTTTTATTTCATGTGTTAAAGCAAACAGAATTAGAACTACACTTGGAAGATACCTGAAATATCTCCCAGTATGTTGTTTGTCTTGTCTGTTTGTGATTCTGAAGCACTTACAGCAAACATCTTTTAGTTTTTAGCTAACTTCAAGGTTAAACGGGGTTTTAGTTCTAATGCAGATATTTGTATTCACGATCTGCAAAGTTGTTAAAAGAATCTAGTTTTAAAACAAGTTATGATAATCACTTGTCCTTGTAGTTTATGAAGTGAGCTTTGCAGTAGATTTCCATGCTCTTTCCTTTGTTTGAGCATTGTATGCTTTTCTTGTAGTAACACAGAATCACACTAAATTATTTGTTTTAAGTTAAACAGATTCACCATTGATCATGATGCTTTTGCAGGTATGAAGCAGTGTAGTCTATACTTGCTGTGTTTACTAGGCAATCCAAGCTACTGTTTGCTTAGCTCTAAGTTCAGAAACACTCATGGTTTTAATTGTGTAACATGTCTGGAAAAAATCTGTTGTATTTATTGCATATATGATCAAATGTTGTGCAATGTATTGGTTCTGATAATCAACCAAATCTATTGAATAGACACTTTTGCCTTCCAAAAGATCTTTGAATTCCTCTTCCAGTTGTTAGTTTGGTTTCCTTCATTTCTACTTCTCTCTATATATAACCCCAATCACATAGAATAGTAAAGTCGTTCCTGGGGGTAAACTTAGCCCTGAGAGAGAGATTGTATTACAGGTAAGCAGCATTGGCTGTCCTTTACAGCTGTATCATATCAGAGAGCACACAATAGATATGGTGGTGATGTATATAGGAAAGCAGTCAACAGTATATTACAGCTGCTTATTTTTTACATCTTGTAACTCCTTAATAAATTCCTTCTAGGCATAAGCCAGGCTGGCATGACATCAGCCTGGAAGTCAATTTTTTCACCTAATTTGATCTGATCTGTTGATATAAAAACATGGTTTTACTGTATTTTCAGTAATTGCCCTTGAACAAAATATATATGTCACAAAAAGTTCAGCTGTTTTGAGCAACAACTAGAACATTTTCAAAAAGTTAGGTAGTTTTGTGCTTTTTTAGGACCTTTGAACTCTAATATGCATTTCACAGTAACGACAGCTGATATTACACCTCATCATTATATCAGTTTTCTTATATGAAGACAAACAGTAGGTTAAAGGTACATATGGCGGCACATTTATCACTTCTGGAGTCAGATGCTGAGCTCACCATGAAAACAAAATATGAATACTTTGAAACTCATGCCCTTTACCATATATAATGGGACATTGCATGAATGATTGTGTTGACTTATTCTACTTTGTCTGTTCAATGATTTTTAATTAAAGTAATTCCATCCCAGATCGCTTTCTGGAACAGAAATTATAACTGGGATATTTCTGAGTTGCCACAGGAGACAGTGAGATGACAACAGAGCAAAAATGCAGCATCTCTTTTAAAGGGACCTGTCACATTGAAGGGGGAAAAAAATCTTTGCCCATAGCTTTGAAAGGAATACTCACGTGAACTTTGGCAAATATTATTCTGCAAATGCCATTCTAAACAGCCGTACCTCTATGAACAGTAACCTGACATTTATAACTATACTAAATAATGCAACAAAAGAATTTTCAAGGTTCATGTGAACCTCTTCACATGCAGACTTTGCAATTTCTTAAATAATTTAGCATGTTTAGAAACCATCTCAGTGAATCATATTTTTGGAACACAAAACAAATATTAACTGGTGAGTTGTCTGTGAATTTTGAGTTTGCGTCATAGGAGAGAAGATGATATGACTAAGTTTACTTTAACTTGATGGTTTTGCAAAACAACAGGCCAAGTTGTGCTCTCATTTAGATCACTACAATCCAAATAGCTTGCTCAAGCCTTATTGTAAAAGAACTGTCTACACAGCTATTTTTAACATGCTAGTACGAGTTCATCTAGCACAAGTCTCCGGACCTGGGCTGGGATGCTCACTCCCAAATGCAGTGTAGACATAACCTATTAGTCCACAGGTTACAGCCCTAACAGGTGAATGAAAAGGATGCTTCTCCTGGGAAGCGTGACAAGCATTAATCAACTGGAATTTGCTCTTTCACATGTAAGTCTTGCATCTTTATTTAAGGCTGTGCATGGGTCCTTCTTTAATGATATATCTTCCACCTACACTCTGTTAGTCAAGTCCTCCACCATTCTGGCTTAAATCTTTCTGTGGACAAGCTGTAACCCATCTCCAGATGACAGGCAAACCAGGATTCTGTTGATGTACAGAAAACAATCCTACCAAGTTAACTTCAGGAAAACCACTTCCCCATGTGCTCTTAATATTTGCTTCTTTATTATTACATTTGAACTTGAACAATTTTCAGTTATTGTATAACTAAGAATTCCTGTCCTTTTCCAAAACAATGAGTCATTTGTTTCTAATCTTGGTAGGTCACAAATATCATAACGTAGAATGATGACATTATTATTAATCAAAAAATTATTTTAGTTAATTTTAGGGGGTCTATATTTTCCTTTTAATCTGAGGTTTGCCTGTTGGACAGTAAGTACTGAAAGGTGCCTCAAACAGAAACAGAGGGATAGAAAAAGTAGTCCCAATAAAAATACTAACATGGAAGAAGATTAAGAAAAAAAAAAAAAGCTTTGCCCTCCATGCAGCCAACCTGCTCCCCCAAAACAGGATCAGTTTGAGATTTCTTTGTCTTAACTAGTGAGTGTGATCTTTCCTAAAATGAAAGACAAATAACTCAAAATTAATTACAGAATTATTAAACACATTCTGTTGACTGAAGGAAATCCAAAAGAACACAATACCCCCCTGAGATTTTCTTTTTGGGAGTTCATTTTCGTAAGGATTATTTCAGAGGCTGCTGAAGGCTATGTCAACTCCTCAGTGTCTTTGCCTGATAGCTACATTCACTCTAAATAGGCAAACAAAAAATAAACAAACAGCAACATGACTATCAGGTTGTGAAATGTCAGCTTTAATTTCTTGATTGGCTCACCAATCTCTGCCCTTCCAAGAAAGAATAGCAGGGTGGGAGGATACGGGGTGAAGGAGAGGAAGGGAAGCAACACATATTTTTTACATGCCCTGGGGTAATTATATGTTTTTCTTCATAAGACAAGTAAGTGTAAGCTCCAGTGCACAATTCAGAAATTAAAAACTATTGCACTTATTTAAAAGGCATGTTTTCTTTTGGGGTTTATGCCACCATTTAGAATTATTTTGTCTCATTTTAGCCATGATCATCCCTTTTTCTCTTAGGCAGTCAAAATGGTGCATGTCTCTTTAGCAATGAGATGAGTATGCTGTAGATCAGTGATTTTCAACATTTTTTCATTTGCAGTCCCGTAAAAAATTTTGAATGGAGGGGCAGACATTCTTGGAAATCTTAGATGTAGTTTGCGGACCCTGGTGGGTCTGCGGACCACAGGTTGAAAACAACTGTTGTAGGTGAACTAAAATATATCATAAGACTTCTGTACACAAGCTAAATGAACTTCTTAGCATATGTGATTCGTGCTTCAGGTAGCACATGATCAGGATTCTTCACCGAATTTGGTCCACTGGTGATCATTGCTCTGTTTTCAGACTACTGTACCCCTTCCAGGAGTCTCATTGTTCGTGCATAGCCCCAAGTTTCACCTCACATAAAAACTACTTGCTTACAAAATCGGACATAAAAATACAAAAGTGTCACAGCAAACTATTACAGAAAAACTGCTCGCTTTCTCATTTTTATCATAATTATAAATCAATTGGAATAAAAATAAACTGTGCTACAGAAAAAATTAAGGTTAAAAGTATCCACTAATTTTGGGTGCCCAATTTGAGACATGTAGACCTATTTTTCAGAGTACTTAGCATTGTATAGCACTTCATAAGCACATTTTTCATTGACCTGAGTTGCAGCTGTGGTGCTTAGCACTTCTGTAAATCAGACCAAGGGTGTCATGTGAGGCAACCACTGCATGAGAAACACACAATTAGTGATGACACATGAGAAGTTTTTTCAACCAACTTTCCCAACATAACATAGAAAACTCTGGCAGAGGCAGGGATAGAATCCATTTCCCCAGGGTAGTATTCAACTGCCTTAACTATAAGAATGACCTTTCTCCTCCTGAAATCCCCAGTCACTACTCACCTTCCAACTTCCATAACATATGAGGCAAGGGATCCTACAGACAACAGTATCATTCACTAGACAGCCCTGGTCTATCCCCAG
Source organism: Sternotherus odoratus (assembly GCA_032164245.1). Lineage (NCBI taxonomy): Eukaryota > Metazoa > Chordata > Testudines > Kinosternidae > Sternotherus > Sternotherus odoratus. The sequence goes on from JAVMKO010000004.1 coordinate 37,682,711, forward strand.
AGAAGATACACAACCTGTGGACTGAATGAGGTAGGGATCCTATGGAAAAAATATGATGTGACCTTCAGTTAAAGGAACTAGATTGTATCTAATTCATATACACAAGGGGGCTTAATTAAGGTTTCATGGGTAATCTTAATTCTGGCATTTCCTAATTTTCAAGTGATGACTTTGAAACCTTAATGTTCTTTTAACATGGTTTTTGTGTGTATAATTTCATAGGTTTTGGATTTCCTTCTACCCCTAAAAACAGGCCTTCAAACTCGGTTGCCTTAGGGTGTGCTCCTGCAAAGTCTCTTGAGCACCTATTGGGAGGTGCTGAATGTTCTCAAATCCTATTGAATTTAAAACACAAAAGCTGATGGGTGCTCAGTCCCTCATATGTAGACTGCAGGACAGATAAACAACTTCTTCCTACCTGGGGCAGATGTGTCCAACTGTTCTGCAGAAGATGATAGACCAGGGCCAAAATGTTGAAGCCTGAGTGCCTAACGTTAGTCACCTAAATTCATATTTAGGCACCTAACTCAAAGTGGCCTGATTTTCAGACATAGTGAAAATGTACACCTACCACTGAAGCCAGTAAAAGTTCTGAGTGCTTGTCTCCTGCCTAACTACATATTAAGGTGGCTATCTTAAGAATCTTGAAAACTGTGGCTTAGGTTATCTATTAAACAAATTCTTTAGCATTTTCATTTGTGTTTATACAACTCTGATGACTATAGTCATTTATCAAATAAATAATAATAATAAACCCCATCCTCCAACTCTGTAATGATACCTCATTTCTACATCTCAGCTGGCTTATTTAGATCCTTTTCAGGATATTAGTCAAATTCATTTTAGACCCACTTGCTACATGCTGTTCTTCTTCTGAAGCTGTTAGAGGGTGTTAAACTATGTCATTATTTTGTTTTGCTTCCTTTATATAAGAAAACTTAATTTCATTTTGTCTGTATACCAATGGTCTCTTACTCTCTAACGTACATTATTGCTGCTTTAAAATAAACCATGCATTGATTGATTGACAGGGCGAAAACTCCACTCTTTTTTTGCTGGAAACACATCAGGCACATAAACCTTTTTTACTGCCAACCGATTTTCTTACTAACATTTCATTCCAGTGGCATGTTAAAATATTTGTTTTATAACTTTATGCACAAGACTATCTTAATACAGCTCTTACCATATTAAAATGCTGTATGCACAGGGTTGCTTGGATGGCATGTTTATGAGTAAGTGTTCAAAGCTGCATATTCACAAATATCAAAATTGAAGTCAGCCATAGACATATGTAAAATAAAGCTTTCTGCCTTTGCTAGTTTATGGTGTTATCATTTATCTGCATCACCACATATCAAGCTTTGCAAATAAGATAATTTTGCAGCAGTCTGCAGCCAAATCTAAACTGTTGGCTTTCTGTGGTACTCAGATTCAGATCTGAACTTTTAATGCAGTCCTTTATTCTCAAATGCCCTTTATCACTAGGAGAATTGGAGAGACAACTGCTTTGCATGTTTCAGATGTAATATGCTCTGGGGTTTTACGAACACCGAAGTCTCTGGATAACAGCTGAGCAAATAAGAGAGAGGAAGAGAGAGAAAACTAATATTAAGTACAGCAGATAAAACTACATATACTCTTTAAAAGGACATTGGAAAGAACATACACTAAAATGTTAAATGCAGGTTTCCATGCTAATTGCCCCCTACTGTTACTCACACCTCCTTGTCAACTATTTGAAATGGGCCACCCTCATTACCACAACAAAACTGATTTTTGCTCCATTGGTATTCTACTTTTAATTGAATTGTCTCATTAGCACTGACTCCCCACTTAGTAAGGCAACTCCCATCTTTTCGTGTACTGTGCATAATATACACCTGCTACTGTATTCTCCACTCCATGCATCTGATGAAATGGATTTTAGCCCTCAAAAGCTTTTGCCCAAATAAATTTGTTAGTCTCTAAGGTGCCACAATGTCTTCTAGTTGTTTGTGCAAATAAAATGTTGTTTAACCTAAACACATCATCTTTATTCTTGGTGTCAATGAAATGAACTTGGTTATGGTTTCCAGCCTCACAATGTATGTGACCGCACAGCAGGAGTGAGAAATAGTTTAATCACCTACAGGTAGTAAATTGACTTTTACTCCATGTGAGAAGACACGTACTGTTCTTTTAAATCTATAGTATGAAACAGTACACATTTCCTCACATAGAATAAAAATCAATTTAATACACGTGGGAGAGAAGAGGAATAGATTCTAGACTGAGGCTTTACAATATAGCAGACGGGAAACAAAGAAGCTCTGGGGATAATGTTTTATATTTATTCTATTAAAGTTCCTTATTCAGTGTTACAAGAAATTAGTTCTTTCTGTGATTCTTTTTGCCACTGTCAGATGCCACTCAGGAGCACTGCGATGCAAACTAAATACTCCTGTTTTTTTTTCCTTCAGGTACCAAATAGTGTTGCATAAATATCATTCACCTGCCTCAGTGGGGGAGAGAACTTAGTGGGGGTGGTGGTGCAAGGGGACAGACCAAGCAGTGAGGGAAGGAGACACTCATTAAGGGACACCATATCTCCTCTGCCTGGAAGTCTCTGGCACCAATTGCCCAGCTGGAGGGCAGGGTGCTGATTAGCCAGCATTCCCCAGCTCTCAGTATGTAACCTTGAGCTGGGAGCCATCTAGAGCCTCTTTTGGCTCTGATTCAGCAGCCCCACTATGAAGTAGGAATGAAAATCAGGCCTGAAAGAGGCTGTGGGTCTAGCTGTTCACCTGCTTGAGGGTCAGGAAGGGACTTGGCAGAGGACCAGGAAGTTTTCTACCTTCCTTGCAGCACTTGCCTGTAGAGTGTTTTTTTCTGTAACTACTTTTCACAAGCATGACTATTTTGAAATCATTACAGCATTAAGGAAAGCTGTAACAGTGAGACATGGAAACCCAATTTCATTGGGATTGCTTCTGTAAGTCTGATCCCCTCAGGAGGCTATTGTGAGGAATCTGCTGACCAACAATAGGTCTATAGACTGCCTTGTGATGCAGCTGCCAAGTATGAATTTGCTGCTTCTGGGTTCATTCCTAACTGGAGGGCATTGTGCTAGTTCAGGAGGAAGGTTCCATGGCAACTGAAAGGACAGCTGGGAGGAGCTGGTCTAGGAGACAGAGTGTCTTGAGAGTGGGCTGGGGAGGAGCCTGGTGGCATTCTATTTGAGACCCAACAGGTGCTAGAGATTAGGACCTAGTAGCTGAAGCCCTGGCCTGGATAGTGATTCATAGAGCATGTTCACAAGAAAATTTCCATGACAAAGGGTGGTATAGCACAGCACACTAGACACCTTTGGGGGAGGGATTAAGTGACTTGCCCAAGTTCACATAGGAAGCTTATGGCTGATTCACCAATTGAACCTACATCACTTAAGTCATAGGCAAGTGCCCTCATTACTAGACCATCCTTCCTTCCTGAGTAGCCATAGGAGCTGGCTGAAACCCTTTCCAGGAGCTGACGTGGTGCCTTCACCACCCAAAAGGCAGGGAAGGGTGGAGTTGAACTTTGACCTAGCTATGGCCTCTGATGATATGTCTACACAGCAAAGGCATACCTGCTTCTTGGGGGCATTTTACCCTAAACTGGGTAAGGACAAAGTCTTTTTGGTTTAGAATAACCGCACAAGCAAGTCAAGTCTGATCATATCCTGTGATGTGATGTCCCTGCACATCAAACAAAGCAATGTCATGTGCATTTTAAGTAACTTTTTTGTAATATCCTTCTAGGTTGTAATCTTCCCAAGTTCTGTGTGAAATTTGAGGTATATCTTTTTGATGATTTGGTCAGGAAGATTGCTACATCTCTGAAATCAAAGTAAAAGTACCTTGAGAAATATTGGAGAACATTACATTTATTCTTTTCAACAAGAAGTCATTACTGGTAGCCTTTAGGGAGACATTGAGAACTCCACAGAGTAACAGAACATTATTTACAGTTGATATTCAGTCTAAATCCAACAGCAGAGAAAATAGGAAGGCCATCTCAGTGTTGAAATTAACACCACAGTGATCTGCAATACCACAAACAGTATCTTTTGAAATAACTATGTGGTGAATGGAGAGCTATATTTTTAAAATATATGGCTATCGCTCTCCGCTGTCCTTTGTTTGCAGTGTTGTAGCCATGTTGGTCCCAGGAAATCAGAGAGACAAGATGAGTGAGGTAATATTTTTTATTGGACCAACTTCTGTTAGTGCTGCACAGACGTGGTCTGAATAAGAGCTCTGTGCAGCTCAAAAGCTTCTCTCTCACCAACAGAAGTCAGTTCAATAAAGTTCACACCATCTTGTCTCTAAAAGTTATGAAACATATTTGAGTTACTGATTTCTTTAGTTTTGAAAAAAAGTTATGCATGTATGGCCAAAAGGCTAAGTGGGTGAACAATAGGTTGTTTTACTATGAAATCAAGAATTTAGAGGAACCATCACAGTTGGAAAGCCATCTGCTTTATTGGGATAATTGACATTATTGTATTCCCCAAATGCATTTTTGTTGCTGAGAAAAGGAATTAGTTCCTGCATCCAGCAGACTTATTTAAAACAGGTAAATGCCATGGAGAATAGATAACAATTGCTGTCCTTAACTGAACATGAACCAAATGTGCACAAAAACTTCAGCTAGTTGTCTCAAGCTTGTGTGACAATGCCAAATGCTGTACACAATATACAATTATATAATGAATCGTAATGTATAGGTTGAGATAAAAGAAAGCATTACCATTCTTCTAATGTGTACATTTGACAAAACTAAACACATGGGTGTCTGAGGTACTATTTTTCCCTTCTACACTTACCAAATGACTGTGATAATTGTGTTTTATGTTTGGGCAAATGCTGAATTTTTTTTTTAAATGGCAACAGTTGTGTCCTGGGATAGAGTAACATTATTGATGGTGGTGACTGCCTGTGACCTATGTGCATCAGTACTCCAGCAACGGCACTTCTAGTGGAAATGTAAGTCCTTAGTATCGACACGAGCTTTATATTTCAGTCACTTTTTTTTTCTTTGCCAAGAGTCCACCAGTCAGTGGCTTAATAGTACTGTCATCAACCAACTGGAGGATATGTTCCTTTGATTAGCACTTGCTTTTGAAAGATACTTAGATTATATCATTTCCATGCTCGTAAAAAGATTGGCAATTTACACAAGGATAAATATCTTTAGTGCTGATATTCATACTAAAGTGATTTAACACTTGATCTTATATCGGACATGAGTGTGCAGAACTGACTGAAAACACGTATATTTAGGCTTAACATTCTTCATTATCCTTCAATATAATTGTTACAATTTATTTAACACTGCCTTCTACAGTTTATAGCAGATTGAATTGGCTATTCCTACTTAGAAGGTAGCAATAATAATGACATATTTTAATTTTCAAGAATATGGAGTGCTTACTAGGAAAAGTTTCTTATAATTCATCAGTCTGCTCTATACTCTTAAATGGTTTCTATCCTCTCTGAAATCATTGACTATCCTGTCTCCTATTCATCCTGTCTCCTGTTCATCCTCATTTGAGCAAAGATATGTTCCTGTAATTCTATACTACTCTCATTTTTGGAAATGCAGTCTTTGCATTCCAAAGAACGAAGTTGTATTTTTTGATTGACAGCTGTAATTTAATTCACTGTAAGGGGATTTATTTATCCTAGATGAGAGTATTTGCCTTCTTAAGATTCAGCACCCTTTCTCACAACTGATATAATATTTTTAAAACGTTCACCTCATCAAACATTGTTAAAATGTAAATAAAATAAACAAAATGGATTTTGAAGCCACGGGGTGCCTCTAATAGCTTTTCCTTTTAGATGTGAAGCTAATACAAACTTTATCTAATCTGCAAATTTCTGAGAGATTGCAGAAAGTGACAGTTGTGTGCAAGTTCTGTTCACTACTTTTCTGTCTGGCTTTAAGTTTTGTAGTCAAGGGGAACAGTGATACTTAAAGATTACGTGTTAAAAAGAGATTAATAAATTATGGATGATGAGAGACAGTTATTGGAAGTTAAAACATCATTCTTCTGGGTGAATATCAATATATGTTAAAAACCTGAAGGAATTGTAAAGAAACAGTCTGAGAAACAGAATAGCTGACCAATGCTGACAAGATCCAACAACTAAGATTATTGGTACTAAAAAGAATGATTGTAAATGTAACCATTCATTCAGATTCTGCCTTACCCTCACATAGGGAAAGAATAATTGTTCACAAATTGGAAGAATAAAAATAAACATTGTCCTTAACTGAGATGGGTAAGAGAAAAGGTCTGACTATTGGGATGAGCATCCTTATTTAAATGCATCCACACGTTGTAGCACCTTGCAATAGAATCACAAAAAAGATACAGAGCATTATAGAACCAACACAATCCTAGTAGAGTAAAACAAAGGTTGTGAGTCAGTTGGACATTGAAGAGGGGGAGTTTGGAGACTCGATTGTACATCAAGGGAAGAGGGGAGAATGGAAGGAGGGAAGGAAAGTGAAATAGAGAAATCTCTTGTTGGATCTGAAGGACAGTGTTCTATTGTCTCATACACCAAACAAAATATCTATTTTTCAATGCAAATGACTGATATGTCAGATTTAAAAAAACAACAAAGAAAGAATATAAAATCTCCATAAGAAAAGTATAGAAACTCAGACGGTAAGGGTATGTCTTCACTACCCACCAGATTGGCCGGTAGTGATCCATCTATTGGTGATCAATTTATTGTGTCTCGTCAAGATGTGATAAATTGATCGCCAAAGGCACTGCTTTTGACTCTGCAACTCCAGCTCTCCAAAAGGCTCAAGCTGGAGTTGATGGGGGAGCCCGCTGCCGACCGCTGCCACCATGAAAGTCGGCCTAAGATATGCCGACTTCAGCTACATTATTCACGTAGCTGAAGCTGCGTATCTTAGGTCGATCCCTTTCCCTAGTGTAGACCAAACCTAACAATCCATACTGGAACTGAAACATAAAATGGCAGTTGCTTCATGTCTACTTCCTTTTACGGCTGGGTAGGGGAATTCCTACAGTTTGAAGTACAGTTTCCACCCCCGCCCCTTTCAGATACATAGCTAAATACATTGCAGATGGGTAGTAGAGATGGGGTTAGAATACAGAAGGATCATCCAACATTTTACATAAGTATGGCAGCTTAATTCATATGAACTGAACAAAGATCTTTAGGGTTAGTCAAGGGCAATGCAAAGTATTGAGGAAATGAACAAACCACAATTTTATTATATTTAGTGGGATACGCGTGCTTTGATCAACACAATTTTATATAGGAACATACGTTAGTAAATACTGACAATTTAAACTGACATTCTCAGACCTCTTACTAAAAATTGCTCTGATCACAACTGCATTGGTTTGTGCTTTGATGAATTTAATACTTATAAAACTCCCAGTTTTAATTATTTTTGATATATTTTATTTTTTAGTGCTACAGCAATAATGAAGAAATTGGATAAGGCAGAAAAACTAGATAAAGTTCTTTGCATCTGACTCAAAAGAATAAATGGTGTGAACCACTTATGATTTTGTTCTTAGCACAAATCCATTCAGGCAGAGCCTTAAAAAGTGGAACAACATATGAATCTGAGATACAGTCAAAACTAGCGTTATCAGGTTACTATAGTCCTCTTAAAAAAAACAGTGGACAGAGAATAGACATATGCCCCATGCATTTGTGCTCAGAGTCTGACAAAGGAGTGTGGTTAAGACCTGTTCACCAGTTGTTCACCTCAGACAATAGTTTCTGAATCTATCAGTCTTTCAAGAGTACTTTTTCTGAATCCAGTACTTGCTGGGGAAAAACAACAACTTGCAAACCTCCTTAGATCATAAAATCATAGAACATTGGGGTTGGAAGAGACCTCAGGAGGTCATCGAGTCCAATTTGCTCAAAGCAGGACCAACACCAACTAAATCAACCCAGCCAGAGCTTTGTCAAGACAGCCTTAAAAACCTCTAAGGATGGAGATTCTACCACCACCCTAGGTAACCAATTTCAGTGCTTCACCACCCTCCTAGTGAAAGTGTTTCCTAATATCCAACCTAGACCTCCCCCATTGCAACTTGAGAACATTGCTACTTGTTCTGTCATCTGCCACCACTGAGAACAGCTGAGCTCCATCCTCTTTGGAACCCTCCTTCATATAGTAGAAGGCTGCAGTACTGATGATTGGCGTGAACTGTAGAATATGCTAATGTGTGATTTGACCCTTGCATGCCCTGCTAGTGTGAACTAGGTAGAATTTAGCCTTGTTTCAAACAGGACTACAGCAATGCTAACTAGGTACCTTATGGATGAATAGTCAGTAGAAGGTTGTCCATCTCCATATCACGTTGCATTCTGAATCTTTTAGCCAACCCATTGATCCAAGTGCAAATTCTTGCATTTAGTAACACAGGGTAGGGCACTGTTGATGTCTGCAAGGAAAATTCTACAATCTGTAGTGCACAACTTCCAAAACTTAGTGAAGAACCACAGGACAATGCTCCACAGCAGGTATCATGGTCGGGGTTTGAGAGCTGCCCTAGTGTAAATTCCAGGACCCGGTGATTGCCTTTAACTGATTCTTTAGACCTTTATTCTTTCATATCCAGGAGCAGTAGAGTTACCATGTGACTTTGGGATATTCACCAGGTCCTAATTTTTCAAAGGTTACAATTTGTAAAATTGACAATTTGTCAGCACTTCTGAAAACCAAGGGTGAGACGCTCTTGATAAGACTGAAGAGATACCTAAATCTCCCAGTTGTGGTCAGTGGGGTACTTCTCAGTGCAGGAACTTCAGAATACAGCCATAGGGCTGCCACTTAGAACACTGTCATGGATTTTATATACCCTAGCTGGTTCGTCAGCCAGCAGATTAGCAAAGCAATGGCCTCCTCAGACAGAGCTGATTGGCAACCCCACAGCAGCCATCAAGATAAAAGGGCTGCCACAGAGAGGATCCCTCCAGCAGAGTGTTGTGAAGCTGCTAGAGAAAGAGGGAGAAGCAGGAGAGGAGTTGGGAAAGCCTACAAAGGAGGAGAGAGAGGATATAAGTCAGGAAGGAGCAAGGGATGAGGAGAACTGGTTCTGGTGGTGCCAAATATGGGCACTGAACTGGAGCCCAGTGGTGTTGTGAGCCTAGGTTCCCTTAGCTGCTCCATGTGGGGGCTTTGGGAGAAGATCTACAATCCAGTAGAAGCAGGGCAGATTAATCTGCACTAGAACCACATCTGACTGTCCAACAGCTGGAAGGGATCAGAGACTATTGAGGACTTGGCAAGGTGGGTTTGGATCATGACAAGGACGTGACAAATGCAGAATTGGGCACAGAGATATATGGGGCATGGAGCAAGGTAGGTGTAGTTCCCCATCTTGTCACAAAGAGGCACTAACAGACAAAGGACCCCATAATATAGACCTGGTTGCAAACCCTGGCAGGGCTGAAGCAACAAGGTATGCTACATTACAGTCTCTAGGACTCCACAGCCCCCAGAACAGCCCAGGATTAGGGGGTACAAACGTGGTTTAAAACCATTTCGGGCACCTCACCTCCCAGGCTGCAAGTTGTTGTGTCTCTGCTAGGTGCATCACACACAATATAACCATAACACTTCTCAGTCCCCCTGTTTTCTATATTGTTAATGGGATTGATGAACTTAACTTGTGGCAAACTCTGAGGAATAAATAATTAATATTTTTACATAGCTTCATCTCAGGATACTGGTGGAACACATTGTTAGCACTGTGACAACAAATATCCCTACTGCAACTACACCAGAAATCACAAGCATGCAACTACTAGAAACTTCCTGGTTATTTTTTTCTAATTATTAATTTTAAAAGAATTCTTGGCCCATGTCTCTTCTGTCTTCCTTTACCTTTTCCAAAGGGGCTGAATGGGGAGAGGGAGAAAAGAGGCAGCTCTTGCAATGAGATTTGTGGGATGTTGGAACTCATCCCCTTATACCTTCAAAACTTGAAGATTCCATGCAGTAGAGCTGCCTTCTTTCTTCTCAGCATTACATACCAAGCTGATGCTGCCTTTGAATAGGGTTGGAACTTGGACCAACAAACAACAAATATGGTTTTTATGCCCCAGAAAGCTGCAGAAATTTTCTCCTGTGGGAGGGCCCGATACGCTGGAGATTATTCAGAACACATAATCTCAGCACGTGAGCACTGTGTAAATTTTTACATACTTCACAGCTGACAAAACCACCACACATTTGAACTTTTATGCAAGTGGTATCATAGCAAAGACTAACTCAATATTAATAGTCTAGATTAATTAAATGTGGGAACCATAAAGCAAGGAGCAGATTGGAGTAGAAAATAGGAAATCATCTGGAATGATGAGAGAGTTTACAAAATGGCTGAAGATGTAAGCAGAATTGAGCAAATTTCAAAGCTTCCTCTCCAAAAGGCAGACTTAAAAGTTAAGGGTCAAGAACTTGTGCATCAGAACTGAATTCTGTTCCTAGTTACTCTGGTGTAACTGAAATCAGAAGTTTGTTCCAATTTCTTTGTTTCCATTTTTGTGTCATTTGGAAAGGTTAGTTATTTCAGTATTGCATAAAAAATAAAAACAAAAACAAATCCCCAAAAAGGAACTGATCAACCATCACCAATTGAAGCTTTAGCTGAATCTTCTCCTGGCCTTAAGTGTATGCACAGTTTTCACACTCAAAGCACATGCATTTCACACAGAGTAGGAGATAAGCCTATTTGTGTCACATTTCTTTTCCAGATGATTTTGCTATAGTGTTATACCTTTCTAGAGAGTATGTTAGAGTTCCGTGCTCAGCTGGAGGGGGCTTTAATGAACAAAACATTGCAGAGCATACCCATTATTCCTAAATCTCAGTAAAAAGTCTAACTGCTCATTTTATGAAAGGTCTAGTTTTGTCAGCCATGAAAGATTATTTTTTTCAGGTAATTTATTCCTACTTACATCCGCTAATTCTTTATTTTTTTATTTTTGGTGAATCAAGCACAGTATGGCAGAGATCTGATAGGCAGAGACTGAAACAGTAATTAGAGAGACCCTGCGTGGAGCCTTGTGAAATGATGTCCTTACTGTGCAGCATTCTGTTTTGTCAATAAGCTTACATCAATACTTGGCAGGTTGTTTCTTCAGTTTTAATGTTTCAGAATATAAAACAGACAGAGTTGCTAATATAAAACTGGAGCTGCTTTGCATTTGCAATTGACAAATCCTATTTTGAAACCATGCATGAACATGAGGATCAAACCTAGCTTTTAACATTTACATTTTTTTCCAATGGGAAAGTGTCTGATCCAATTCTAATTTACCTGTGGTTGATTTCCTGAATCTTTCCTAATCCCTTGCAGCTGAGATGGTCTTGCTATCAGAGAAGCAATTAACAAAGTCCCTGACTAGAGTGTACAAAGCATCTGTTATAGAAGTATAAAAGGTTACCCTAAATCCCAGCACACACAGATGTCAGACTAGAACAAATCAGCATGGAGAATTACCTGGAGGCACCACAAGGTTAAGGTGGAGCATATGTATGGTTAAAAAAAAAAGGTTGTTTATGACTAGCCGAATTAATTTTTCTGGCTGAGAAGGTCAGACAGATAGAAATGAAAACTGTCCATGATGAATAGGGACTGTCTCAGGTTCCAGATTTCATGTGGCAAACACCAATTTTTTTTGTCCATAATCTAAAATCATTTTAACAAAGGTTAGGATTGCAGACACAAGTGAAAATCATCTGTGGAAGGATTTATGCCAATCATCCAGCAGCAATATTTTGGGTTACTTTTTCTGATAAATATCTATTAAAACAAATTTGAATTACACTGTGTTCAGCAGATCCATCAAATGGATTTCTAAGACAGCTATTTCCTATCTCTATAAATGAGTAAATAAGCTGTTAAACCTACTATAGAATATAGTCACCACGCTGTGAAGGAGCATAAGCCTCAAATCCAGGCCTGTGGATCCCCAGGCCATGACAAATACCCAGCAACTTACCTGAGTAACCAGGGAGGTGTCAGCTTGCTCCCTGTGACAGGAGTCCCTGGGGTGCAGCCTGGGACCGTAGAACCCCTGTGCCCCCTTAACTCTCCAGCCTGGGGTGTCTCTTACAATGCCTTGCTAGTGACAAGCAGTAAACCTCTGCAGGCACTGTGATAATTCAGCACAACACCCAGCTAAAGTGCATGAATGGTCATAGAGCCACTCATGAATCACACAGAGAAAGGCACCAGCCAAATCCCCACAGCTCCTAGTCTTGGACCTCAGGAATATACCACAAGATGGGCACTGCAAATTTATTAATTGGTTCACTGCTTCATCAATGAAAGTGGATATACACCAGCCTTTGTAAACCTGAGCAGATTTATCAAACACTTTAGGTAAACTCACTGATAAAGATAAACAGCAAGACAAGTTTATTGACTACAAAAGATTGATTTTAAATGATAGGCAAAAAGTCAAGAGTTAGTTATATATATATATATATATAAGTTAGTTATATATATATATATATAAAAGCATGCAGTCTAAACTCTCAACCCTATTAGACTGGGCAACATCTAGATTAAGCAGTTTTTTTCACCCCCCTGGATACTGAAGTTCACAGTAGACAGGTTTCACCTTTGAAACCTGGTCCTGTCTCCTCTGCTGGAGTCTTCTGAGCATCCTTGTTGCTTGCATCATATGGGGGGGGGGGGGGGGGGGGAGGAAAGGCGAAGCAAGGGGCCACTGTCTATGTGCTTGGAGAACACAAGTCCAGGCATGTCTGGTGGGCATTGCTGACTCACCAGGCAAGGTTAAGCAATTCTCCTGATGTGGCCTTGTGTAAGTGACTCTTTGTATTGTAGCTCCCTTGCTGGACAATGGCTGTTGATGGTGGTTTGGCATCTGATCAGGAATTGGTTACTTTTCCTTGCTGTTGTCTCTGGGGAGCTGCTGATTCCCCAACTTTCAGCATGTTTTAGTGACAACCATACAACACAATCTGATAACTTCATATGCATTAATGATATATATATTTAGATAGAACAATGACTTTCAGCAGATCAGAACCTTTCCCCTGATACCTCACATGGCCTGCTTATTGTGCGATATCACAAATATATATAAATGAGGAAAATGGGAGCTACAAGGTGCTCCCCCAAGGTATTGAGTGTGTCACTCCCCCTCCCCCTCCCCCTAAGCTCCCAACTGGAGGAAAGATACATCTCCTGCAATTGGTTGAGGGGCTCTGTATAAACAAGGAAGTAACAAGAGCACTTGTCTGAGAAGCTAGGCTGCTGTTATGTACCTCTCCTGATTACCTGACTCCTCAGCCATGCTTCCTCGCCTGCTCCAGGTTTCTGTCCCCCTATCCTAGACTCTTATCTACTCCCAGTTCCTACTGTTCTGCCCTACTCCAGGTCCCTGCTCCTTTGCCCTACTTTTGTCTCAGGCCCCTGGCCTGGGTCCTGTCTTTGTCTCTGGCTCTGACCAGCTTTTTCAAACTGTTTTCCAAGATAAAAAATATTTCTAGACCCTGGGGGTAATACATGATGTGCAGACAGGAATGTTTATAGTTGATACAGTTTTGCTCAAAACTATTCTAAAAATCATTTTTGCACTTATGAATTCTACCTATTCTCAAAATATTTTATAAACAGTAATGAATTAAGTGTATGTACGCTAGCACTGTTGGAATCATCTGACAGATGTGGCAATTTCCTGCAATATCCTTGAAACACCTTATTGGATTAAGTTTAAGTATCTTTAGAGTCCGTTGTATTAAATGGGAAGGTTATGTATTATTGTGGGCCAGGATTGTATGTTACCTCTCTAGGGGGGACATGTGAGCATGGAGTTATGAACTTTAAAGAACTGTAGTGAACAACATGCTATATACAATTGGACAAAGAGTGTTAAGTGGTTTGCCTGAGGAATCTCTAAAGGGAGGAGAATGCAAATTCCCCACCCCCAGCTATGCAAAAATCCAGCCTTTTGAAGTTGTGCTCTGACAAGGAACCATTTACTGCTGATTATCTGTTCTCACAGTCTAAATATCAAAGGCCCAAACTGTGTAAAGGAAAGATTAATTTATTTATGGAGGTGCTAGGTCTAGCTAAGACCATTATAAACTTGTAACCACAAGAAAAAACCCATTGTGGGGTTGATAGGAGTGACTCCTGCCAGAGCCCTTATTGGAGTTGAGAGGTGATCTCTGGTAAGCTTTTTAGCATGCATGTCGGTTCTTTTATTCTTTTTAATGTTTTCTCTGCAATGCGTTTACCTTAAGAATAAATGTGCTTGCCCGGAAAGAGCTGTGTGGTAACTTGTAACGGCTGACATTTAAAGCTATTCATAATCTTTGCTGGGCTATTTAGGCAGTCTGTCTTGCTGGGAATATTAAGTGTGCACAAAGAACTGTGCATCCTGAAAAAACTCTGTTCAAGCAGGAGAAACGTGGGTCTCTGCCCAAGAGAGATGATGGTTGAGGAGCCAGAAATCTATAGTGGGTTCTCTTAATCAACCTTGGAAGGGAAATACAGCTGCAATTGCCTTATTAGTCTTTATGCCTGGTTTAAGGTCTCTTTGAGTAACTGTAGAGGTGAAAACGGACACTAGCGAGGGCCAACAATTTGTCCCAAATTGTAGATAAGTACTGAGGACATGGCTATTATTGGGATACTTTCCATCACTATTATCCTTTATGCTTCACTAAGCCTCCAGGTGGAGATTAGTCCTTCTTTCATATTTAGAGTTAGAGTGCACAGACATGAACAATTTATCTGGGAAGCCTGACTGTTGTTCTTCTTCCTTTTGTGGGACTATAACTACCACTGAGATTTTCCAGTGAGCATGGATGCCTTTGATGTAAATTCTATAGTGACTTAAATCACTTTTTAAAATCAATCAGAAATGGCAGCAAAGAATAAATTCCATGACCTTGGTTATCTAAACCAGGATTTTTACTTCCATTAATATACATCGGTGTTTCAGTTTATAAGTCTTTAATAATTGATAGGATTTTTTTTTTTATACACAGCCTTTAGATTGCCCTGCTACCACAAAATCCCCATCCTTGGAACAACATAAAAAATGTCAACTGGTTATTAGATTTGCATACCAACCAATGTGTTTGGGGGTTCTAAATTATTTCATGATTTCCACCTTCTTCCTGAAAATTAACTCTTTAACTAGAGCATTTGTAATATGTCCCAGGATTGAAAGCCACTTTATCCAAATTTCATATTTGTTTTCTTTCACTTCTTTAGAATATATCTGCTTTTAAAAAAAAGAATTCTAGGAAGAGAAACCTTAGAATAATGGAAGATTATGCAGGTATCTCCTCCTTTTTTAGGGTAGGTAGAACTACTATATTTGTGTCTTGTGTCCCTGAAATCTTTTTTTTTTTTTTTAATGTCTATAGTTCACATTTTCAATCCACGAATTGGGTCAGCACTTTCTGAACTGTGACACTTTTTCCTCCTCTGAATGTCACAAGTTCACCATACCCTTCTAAGTCATGGTACATTAATTTAAATGAATGTCTGTTTTGGAAATGAGACTCATCTTTGCTTTAAGAACTTGATCTAAAGTTTACCTTACTTGCCACCACTCTGCCTATAAAGGATGAATATCAGACTTTCAAGTCACTGTGATTTTTGAAAGGGCAGCATTTTTATTTCATTTGTTTTCCTTATTTGTGGATGAGACTTAATATTTCTAAACATTCTTTTAAACCAGTGATACTGAATACATGGTTCCTCAATATGACTATTAATAACCCTTTGGGCTACATATTAAAAAGTGGCTTCTAATTTTGTATCCAAAGTTAACAGTGACCTTTTGAGTAAGACATTCTATAGAATCCCAGTGAAATGTGGAAATTCCATAAGTGAAAAAATAACACTTTAAAACAAACACATTCATACCAAATGTGTTTAAAATATATAAATATATATGTGAATTTGTAGCTAAGTAAGTTAAGTGAAATTTTTTATTTTTATATTTTCGCTCAACAAAAATGAGTCTAATGCAATTATTAATAAGGCTACAATCTAATCATGAGTGTTTTTAGTAAAAGTCATGGAGGGGGGAAAGTCAGGGGCCCACTGAAGGAGAGGACCGTGGCTCCGGCCCCCACTGAAAATGAAAGGGGAACCCGGAAGGCCCACCGCTGCTCCAACTGCTGTGCAGCTGGCTGCAAGACAGCCCAAGTGGCTGGATCAGAGCTGCTCTAGCAACGGCAGTATGCCTGGCCCCAGACCCACCACAGAAGTCACGGAAGTCTCAGGAAGTCAGGGAATCTGTGACTTCTGCAACCTCCGTCACAGACACGGAGCCCTAAGTTCGTAAATCTTTAATACCTTGTTATAAAGTAACCACATGATTGTGGCTGTTAAGCCGAAGGCCAAGACTTTAACAAAAGAGGCCTAGATCCTCAATGGTATTTTGGTACCTAACTCCTATCTGGGCCTGGGTGCCTGAAGTTAGGCTTCTATGTTCATATTTAGGCCCCCAACAGGTAGTCTGTTTTTCAGAAGTGCTGAGCTCTTAGCATCTCCAATGGGCATGAGAGATGTAATTATTTTTGAAAATCTTGGCCTAACTCCCAGTGCTCCAAATTATACATTTCAGTATCTATAGCTTTATGGTTCATTGTAGTTACATTTACTAACCTGCTAAGTAGATCTGTTGTATACAGTAGTTCAACAAAGTGTCAAGAAGTAAAATATGCAAAGAATTAAAATTGCAGTTATCGCTCCATCAACTATTCAGATGGTTAGAGATTGTAAGAGCAAACCCTAACTACCCTCAGCAGGCAATCTGGTGCCAGACTGCTGTTAAATAAGTAGCATTTAACAAG
The DNA here is from genome assembly GCA_032164245.1 of Sternotherus odoratus. Lineage (NCBI taxonomy): Eukaryota > Metazoa > Chordata > Testudines > Kinosternidae > Sternotherus > Sternotherus odoratus. Next base: position 37,699,604 of record JAVMKO010000004.1, read on the forward strand.
AAATAACATGTAGATGAAGTGTATGGTTTAAAACATTCTGTTAAGCATCATTAAAACTCAGTCTCCTTAGAGCCTTATTAAGAGCCCTTTCCTCTCCATAATAAAACATTTCTCTGTGACTGTTTCGATTAAGATTCTAACAATACAAACAAAATGCCTCTTAGTTCAGCATCCCACTAGAGAACCATTGTTACTGTCAAGCTGCAAAAGCAGGTGGAAGAACTAAACTATCCTTACAAGCCTCATCTAATCAGTAAACGAGAAAGCATTAGATGGCTGCATTTTCTTGACTTCTAAAAATCTCTTTTTTTTTGTAAAAAGGTTTTGTTTGTAAACATTTTACCTTGGGTGGCTCAGCATTCATTTGGAAAAAAGAGCCTTTCTGCATGTATTTACATTTAAATACTCCAGAGCCATATTTTCAGCTGCCGTACACCACTGTAGGTACATTACAGTCAGCGGAGCTATGATGTTTTACAACAGTTGAAGATCTGACCCAAGGGTGTTTGTTCTGTAGTTTTATAGTTAAAGAACTGACAAAAGAATGTACCTACACTCAATGTACAGATATACAGGCCAAATTCTTTTGTGGAGTTAACTGCGGGGAGTTTTAAGCAACACCAGTTCATACCAGCACTGAATTTGACCCACTTAATTCAAAGGACATTGTAACATCAATTAGTGTTGTTCCCGGATATGATTTTAAATTTTATTTTCCTATGTTAAATTATTGCAATGTATTTCCTTAAATACAATAAAATAAACGTAAGAGGATGAGTGGACTGGTACAGACTTTTATCTCTAGGTCACCAGTCCTGGCCAATAGTGACTGAAATTCATTAGAAACTGATGACCAGTGACTGTCAATTTATTTCTTATAAATTTTAGTCTAGATTTTAAAGGATAGAGAACCTCATCCCAAAAAATCGCCATCGTAGTTGGCACTGATTGAACCTTGCTGACAGTCTTTGGCCCTGGTCTTGGAAGTTGTACTACATGGAAGTCCCCTTGAGCCCCATTGAATTCCCCTGTGCATTTGTGAAACTTGCAACATTGGGGCCTTAATGGAAAAAAAGCAGTAAGCAGTATTACTTCACCAATCTCTATTCCATGCAGTGTCAAGGGCCAGGTCATCACAGACCAAATGGAATTGAAGCTCTGTTTTTAAGTATTTCAGAGTGGTCAGCTACTACTGCAGTAGATGAAGTGACTAAAGACCTTCCTAACTTTGATCATCTCTTGAAATAAAATGTACAATACCCATGAACAGCAGTGAAAAGTTTGATTTATGGTATGCAAAATGTAAAAACAACAACAAATGCCCCTGTAAAACTTTGTGGGATTATATAACTAGAAATCAGAGCATATTGGGCATAATAAATTGAGAAATATATTCAATTAGCTCTCTTTAATCTGCAAATCCCAAATATATATTAAAAATCCAGCAAGGTACATAAGCAGACCCCATTGGGAGATCTTAGGTGATTAAAATTTGGCACATATTTTAGCAGCTTGCTGAATCAGTACTAGCATAATTAAGATTGATCAGACTATTTGAATTTATAATATTAATTGCAATGATATCCTTTTAGTGGTTATCCAACCCATCCTGTCTTTTGCAAATGGAGGTGTAAATCTGCTCTGCAGCTTATTGGTTGTTCCACTATTTGTACATTATTCATCTTGCAGCACTGATCACCTGGTATTGTTTCTTTTCCCTACTCCTTTTAATTAGGAGAATAACAAAACAAAACAAAAAAACCAAACCCACCCAAACAAACTCATTGCCCATATGAATTTTCAGATGAACAAACACCTGTGCTAAAATTCATGAAACTTTCATGAATTTTGAGACATCAATAATAATAACAACCCTAACCCGATGATTTTATTCATAAATTGATTTGGAATCTGTTTTAAAAAATATTTCTACCTTTTTTTCAGCTCTAAAAGAGTAGCTGGCAGGGAGCAGAGGGGTGCAAACCTTGAGTCCTTTTTTTAAATGGGGGTGCAGGGGCCGTGGTGCTCTGTGCTTCTGCACTTCTAGAACATGTTGTCTTCATGGCTGAGGCACAATGACTCCCAAAGAGTTCCTAAGCTTGACCTTGTTCCGATAAAAGTGAATGATAAAACTCCCATTGACTTCAATGGAACAGGATCAAGGCACTACTGAGGTACTACACCACCTCACTGCCACCTATGATGGGCTGTGGTTTAATGCAATAATCCAGCCCTATTCCTTGTCCTTGTCCTTCTCTTGAGGGTAACTAATAATTGGAACAATTTACCCGTGGTTTTTGTAGATTCTCCATGACTGGCAATTTTAAAATCAAGACTGGATTTAAAAAAAACAAACTACTCTCTCTTTCAAAAGGAATTATTCTGAGGAAGTTCAATGGCCTGTGTTATACAGGAGGTCAGATTAGATGTGGCCCCTTCTCGCCTTGGAATGTATGAATCAATAAATTTAACAATATTCTGAAATTCAAGGAGGAAATAAAAATGCAAGTGAGATTTACATTCATCATGATACATTTTCAAAAAATATGATTTTAAGTTTCTGACAAACATGATAATGATATCTAATTCAGTGTGTAATATCATGGTTTTTTCACATTTACTATTATAGTCAATGACATTCTAAACATTGCACATAATGGTAATTTTCTTGCATGTATATCAAGTATTGTACTGTTGCAGTTGGTGATTTTACTGTATGCATTATTATTGTTACTATAATCGTTTTCATAAAAAGAAAAAACATTTTAAATAAACATTTTATACTTAAAATGTATATAATTTTCAGTTTAGTCAGTGTGGCAAGGATTTAATTGTTGCCTATATTAAATCTCTGAGTTTTTTAAAATGCAAATAATACTAGTGAGAAATGAATGTTGTTATATTCCCACAACAGATTTCAGTGCAGACTGTGGCAACTGGTTTAGATAGCATTATTAAAAACTGAAAATGTATTACTTCTTCATTGTCTCAAAAGAGTAATATAGTTTTTCCTCATTGTAAATGATAAGCAAATAATGTGAGGCCTTTATCTTGCAATCATGCAGGTGTTTAACTTTATACTAGTGTGCAGACTCATAAAATGTAGATGGGATCTCAAACACTGAACATACTGAAATCAACTTTGGTTGAAGTTATATCTATATATGTGAATGAGCAGTGGTTTTCCCTGTGTTATAAATGACTGACCTGCAATACGATTTAAAGTTGTCAAAGACCCTGAGGACACTATAAGTGCCCTACTTTCTGTTGATTCACAGGCTGAGTCTTCACTGCAAAAAAAGGGTTTTTTTGGTTTTTTTTTTTATGGTGGGCTAACTAATGGACATCAGCTGTCTCACTGTAAAATCCTAGAGGAAACAAGACTGTAATTATTTTCCATGAGGTAGCTAGGTGAGGTCGGCACTATACCTGCTATTGTATTTCACCTCACCTATATTATCTTGTAGTTAAATTATAGAACCTTATCTCCGCTAGACTTTTGCAGTGGGATAGCCAATGTGTTTTAGTTATTCCATGGTAAAAACCCACTTTTTGGTAATGAAGATAAAGCCTCAGAATCTAACACAGGGAGAGGCATGAGCTCATTACAGAGGTTCTTGCTTCTCATTTAAACTAAGGCTACCTTCCACAATTCTGGGGGGGGGGGAGGGGAAGGGAGGGCAGTCTTAACGTAGGTTATAAATATAATGTATTTCCTCTTCTAGGATACTTTACATTGACAAAGAGGTATAAAGTAATCTTAGTGTAAATGAAAATCAATCCCTGCCAGAGGGAATATGGCCAGGCTAGATAAAAGCAGAAGCATTATCATTTTACTTTGGAAATTATTTCTTGTTGTTAGCTGTGGAAGTTATTTTAAAACATGTCTGAGTCATCTCAAAATACTACACTCTGAGTGTTTGTTCATGTTCAAATTTTTTTGGTCAAATCAGCATGTGATGTAGCCAGGGGTAGAGTCAGACAGACACAATAATATGGTTAAATGCAGACGTCCCAATGATATTTTTACTGAGCTACTTGGCACGGTTGTTCTGCTGTGGATCTCAGTAGGCACTAATGACCTGATGGATATAAACTTGAAAGTGAAGGTGAAGACCATGCCATGGCTATGCCCTCGCATCTGCCAGAGCCCTGATCTACCCTCCTTGTCCATGTTGATGGTAAGAGATAAGATTAAAGGAACTACATTTGGTTCTATCTCAGTATTAGATGGAGGATAAACCATAAAAAAACCCACCCCAAAACTGTCTGGTTTAAAACAGGATGAATGGCCTGTTTAATTCAAGAAAAGCACAGGAGTATTTGTGGCACCTTAGAGACTAACAAATTTATTTCAGCATAAGCTTTCGTAGGCTATAGCCCACTTGAACAGTGTTCGATTCTATGCATCCGATCAAGTGGGCTATAGCCTATGAAAGCGTATGCTGAAATAAATGTGTTAGTCTCTACGGTGCCACAAATATTCCTGTGCTTTTACGGATACAGACTAACATGGCTGCTACTCTGAAACTTGCTTAATTCAGTTAGATCTGAGAAAACTGTCAGACCTTCTGCATCTGAAATGCTAGTGCAATATTTACTGCTCACGTCTTAGAGCTTTGTGGAGTACAGTACAAGCTGCCTTTCGAATCCAGTAGTGCCATGGGTTTGGTTGTATAATCTCGAATTAAAGCGCCACCAGAATCGGGTGTCTTATAATTAGTGAATATGGAGCTCCAATAATTTTGCCCTATCAACAATCCAGTGGTTAATTGGAGCTAATATTGGTCTAGCTTCCTTACTAACAGAATGGTGGAGGATCAATAGGAATGAATGGATAGAAGAAATATAATGTGAGCTCTAGGTGACAATACAGATGTGTATTAGACATGTCTGTATAGCTAATTTTATTTTAGACTGTTGAGAGGCAGAGTACAAGTCCATCAGATCATGCTAGCTAAAACAAATTAATTTATAAAATACTGTATTTATCAACTTTTTAATAAACTAAATTATTAACTTAAAACAGCACTAAACCTTAATCATAAAATTAACCGAATGATAAATTATTATTGAGATATTCAGTATTAATAGAATGTTTCTCAAATTAACAGTTAAACCTCTTTTAATCCTCAGTTATTCAGCTGGTGTTGAGTGATTTAGGAATGTCAGCGATGAGAGAGATAAAATAGATTTGATTAGATAGAAAATTGTCTTTAATGGGACAACGTGCATGTGTAATGGCTGCAAGCCCATAAATAATAATTGTGGAACTAGGATGTTTTATTTAATACAGCATAAGGCGAGGTGATCCAGAGGAATGGAATTTATATCCCATTGGAATTAATAGGGTTCTGAAGAGACACAAAGTTCTGTAAAATGGATAAACAGTGAGGTGTCAAAATTTGCAGATTACGGTTACTCAAGATAGTTAAGTACAAAGCGGACTATGAAGCGTTACAATGGGATATCTCAAAACTGGGAAACAAAATGGCAGATGAAATTTGGTGTTGATAAATGCAAAGTAATGCATTTTTGGAAAACATAATCCCAACTACACCTATAAAATGATAGAGTCTAAATTAGCTGTTACTACTCCAGAAAGAGATATTGAAGTCATTGTGGATAGTTCTCTGAAAACATCTGCTCAATGTGCAGCAGCAGTGAAAAAAGCTAACAGAATGTCAGAAACCATTAGGAAAAGGATAGATGTGACAGTAAATATCATAATACCATTATAAAACCATGGTATGTCCATTCCTTAAAGTTCTGGTCACTTCATCTCAAAAAAGATATACTGTACTAGAAATGGAAAAGGAACAGAGAAGGGCAACAAAAGTGATTAAGAATATGGAAGAGCTTCATATGGTGAGATTAAAAAGATGTTGACTGTTCATCTTGGAAAGAAGATGATGAAGAAGATACTATAGGAGTCTATAAAATCATAAATGGTGTGGAAAAAGTGAATAGGGAAGTGTTATTTACCCCTTCACATAACACAGAAATTAATAGGCAGCAGGCTTAAAACAAACAAAATGAAATACTTCTTCACACAATGCACAACCTGTGGAACTTGCTGCCTGGGGATGTTGTGAAGGCCAAAAGTATAATTGGGTTCAAAAAGGAATTAGAGAAATTCATGGAGGATAAGTCCATCAATGGCTGTAGCCAAGATGATCAGGGATGCACCCCAAGCTCTGGGTGTCCCCAAGCTCTGAGTGTCCCTAAGCCTCTGGCTGTCAGAGGTTGGGAGTGGAAGCCAGGGGATGGATCACTTGATAATCGCTCTGTTCTGTTCATTCCCTCTGAGGCATTTGGCAATAGCCACTGTTGGAAGACAGGATACTGGGCTACATGGACCATTGGTCTGACCCCATATGGCTTTTCTGATGTTCTGTTGGCGTAAACTTGCAGGATAAGTTGCTGGTTTATCACTTGTATAGAAAGGGCTATTAGTATTTCACATATCACCTCTAGAATAAACAACAGAAAGGGACCTAGATGAACATACGGTAAATCATGTTGTCTGCCACTTCTGGTCAATGCTATTGATAGGGGAAACATGTATTATCCAATTTTTCCATTAACTTTCCCATTTCTTTAAAAAGAATTAGGCACAGATTACTTGCATGTTGTTATTATCATGGAAACACATATAATGCAGTAGATGCCTCTGTAATATTAAATGTCAATTATGTTTCTGTGCTGAAAAAATGTGGAATGAAATTACAAACAATGCCAGTAGCTAATTTAGTATCTGTGTGATAGGATGGAAGAAAGACAGTGAGGGTATAGAAAGGATTAACAGTAGTTAACAGATTGATTGCGTTTCAGGTTTGCTGAAAAGCTACAAAAAAGATCTTGAAGATAGTATGGCAGATATAAACTTTGTAAATGGAAATTTTGACAATAATTGTGGGGATTATGGGGACATCCAGATGGTGACAGCTACAGGTCAAAATTTTAGCTAGGGCACAAAAATCACCTTAGCTGCACATGTACTAATTAATTAAAGACACTTTCACAAGTGCCCCTTAGTCCTCTGCTGTAGCTGCCAGCTGGTCAGCAAACAGCAGGTTACTTCTTTGCATTCCTGCTGCCACTGAGGAGTCTTGGAACAGAAGGCATCCTGACTGCCCCATATAAGTTTCACCTGCTAAATACATCTTGATGATTTTAATCATTGGTGTTTATATTTAGTCTTCTTAAAATATTTGTCCTTGGCTTGAACTATGTTGTGGGTAAAGGGACTTTCTTCTTTTTTAAGAAAATGAAATATAAATAAAAGGTTTTGTTTAGAGCGGTCAGCCTTACAGTGAAGCAGCTAATGAAAAGGCTATTTAGAATGTATGCTCTTTTACCATACATTTACACTGCAAATGGAGCACCGGTCCTAACTGGGGTCTCTGGGCATTAAAGTAATATTCAAGAATAATAAACAACAATATATAATAATAAAACAAAATGTGTTGGGTAGAAGAGCTTCTGGGGAGAAATCAGCATCAGAAAGTCTGACCACAACTATTGTTCATAACCTTAACTCTGCACCTTCAACCCTCCCTTCTGCACACACTCCTTTGAAAAGCTATCTCGTCCCAACAAAATTAGTTAAGAATGTTTGAGGTGTTGAGGAGGTAGTTTGGTAAAGGAGATGAGAGAGAAGGCCGGCATCAGTGGAAGGATGAAGAGCCGTGATTGTGGTGTGGTCTAAGTTTGGCCGTTGTGGTGTCTTTGAGGATGGAGGAGTAGAGCTCTATATAGCTTATCTCTTCATTTCCTTGCTGTTGTGGCTCTGTGTAAGGTACATTAGGTGTGTAACACCTTCATTGTTTCATGGTGACATCTTTTTGAGTATGAATGTCCTAGGTTTTTAAATGCTTAAATAGGGGATTATACATGGAAGGAGTTGACTTGTGGGAGATAGTTCCTGGAACTGTGTCACAGAACAGCAACTAATGATGGAGAAGATTATATCTGTCAACAGCAGTACTTCTCTGACAGACAAAATCCTCTGTGTCAGCAGTTGACTACAAAACTTTCTTCACTGCAGGAAAAAATTGGACGGAAAAGTATAGTTACTGAGAAAAAAAAGATCTTACAGAGATGATGTTATGTAATTAGCTATACATTGCAGAGAAGCTTCAATCTACTGAATAATGGTGAAAAATGACCTAGAGCCTGAAAAGATTCTTTTTTAAAAAACTGTCCAGTGTATCTCAGGATACCTCTTAATTTTTTTGTGCAAATAGACAACATTTTTTAAAAAGACACATCAACAAAAAACTCATGAATTTAAACAACAGACCAATTCTGAACCCCTCTTATTAAATATCTATAACAAACATATTTTAAAAATTCAATAGGCATACAAGCTAACAGTGTCCAGTTTCAGTCTGAAAGGCTATCTACATGTAGAGAAAAATAAAAATGTGTACCTTCTTTTAACTCCATGTCAGAATATAATTATAACAATGAAGCTAACACCAGCACCTCTATTATAAAACCTCCTTCACCCCATTCTCATGGTATGTCTGAACTTGTCATCAGGCTGGTATTAGGACCTATGGCAGACCATACACTTGTATAGCTTAAAGACTGGAATGACTATTTATACCCCTTTGTCTTTCTCCAAACTTCTTTCTTGGCACACAAGTTTTTAATCACAGAACACATGACCAGTGGAGACTCTGAGACCTAATTCTTATGACAAGAATCACAAAGCTGCCCAACAAGCTACTCTTTTATTCAGATAATGATTGAAAATAATTCCCCAGCAAATGCTACAAATTTAAGTGCAACACTGTTGTTTTCCTTGGAGAGACGAAAATATGTGCCATTTTTGTCAAACAATGCAGACCTTTTCTTTTGCACCAATTAGTGAGGATGCATGTAGTGAATTGCTAAGTATTCATGACTAATCTGGATAGACAGGACTGTCCCTTGCTAATCACGATGAATATTGGCCTGTCCATAAAGAGCAAGGAGTGATGATATCAAAGAGAACAGTCAGCTATTACCAGGGCAAACTCTTGGCCATGAGCTTCTGTAGATGATAATATGAAAAGACAGAGATGAAATTAAAAACAGTGTTAAGTACCCTTAAGGCAGAAAAACAACAATCATTTATTTGCAAACTACTAGTGTGTTATAGTGTGTTGAGAGAATCTTTCAGTTTTATTTTACTGTATAAAATCTGAATGAGTAAAATGCTTTTAATTTATAGTTTATATGGAGATAGTGTGTATCAAATAAAACATGGCTCAATTTCCCGCAGGGTAGGGAACAAATCTCAATACTAAAATAAAGCACAGAGGGGTGTTTTTCATTGTATGCTAAATGTGTGTGATCTGAAATTTATTAAATTGCACAATTTATAGTCATTTATTATTCATGAAGGATACATTTGTATATCTAACTTGAGGTACTTATTTATTTTAAAGAGTTGTCATGAAGCTCAGTAACTGTTCTATTCAGTGACTACAAGCCCTATTGCTCCCCTTCCAGCAGAGGACAATGAAGACCCAGCAGATATAGAGGATGCATGAAGAAGGAGGGGTGACTCTTCCATGACCACCTTCCCCAAGCTTATTGGAAGCCTTTCTGAAGAGGTTCTACAGGTGTGAATTTCTTCGTGAGGAACCTAAATTCTAGGGGTGGGGGATGCATTGATTTTGGAAAGCGAACCCCTTTTTCCATGGGGGACAGGAAGAATTCCCAAGAAATACTGCAATTTCCTGTTTCCTATATAAAAAGGTCAGTTTTTTTCTTTCAATTAATATATTTTTTAGATCAGCTAGCTTGCTATGGAAATCACTTATTTCCATGTTTTACCTTGCCTAAGTACAAGAAAAAGGAGATGTTTTCCAATTGTTTCTTGTCTTTAATTCTCAGAAACTCAGGACAATGGTGACATTTTCCAATTATCTCTTATCTCTTGGAATCTTCTCTTAAATTGCTTTCACTTGTCTAGCTTGTTAACTAGTCACAGAACAACCAAGGTTGAAAGTTCACTTTTCATTTTTTCTGTAGAGTATTAAATAACCATCAGTCGTCTCAGCCCCAGGTAGCTCTTGTGACACTTATTCAGCTTAAATGGCCAACAAGTGTATGAACAATTCAGTATTTCCTTTTATAAGCACAGGATCCCCCATGCTACAAAAAAGTCTCAGAAATTGCAGAGATGGGATAGGTATAAAAACCCTAACAGTGCCAGTATTAGAATAAGTCTTGCTGAAAATGGATTAGTGGACAGGACAGAATGCAGTGAGACTGTCAAAGGTTCAAAATGGATGTATTTTATCACATAGCTTGCATTCTATCACACTGTATGTCACAAATATCACTGCATCCGTTTGTGTATATAAATATATATGTTTCTATTAAATGTATGCATGCACACTGAGGGGAAAATGGATCACTAATGATGGCGGGTGCTTTCACCAAACTTCCTTCATTGTGTTTTTTTCACTTAAAGATTACACATGGTAAAGCTCTAAGGATGACTTTTCTACCTCTCACAATAATCTACAACTCAGTCATGCAGAGGTTTAAAGAATGACTATCACATTTCAGTCAACTTTAAATAATATTTGCAGCATTTTACCAGAGTTCGGCTGAACTATTATGGAATTCCATGGCACTTTTTCTTTCTCATTATCAATATTATGTGAAAGAATACGTTTTTTTTATTCTTCCAGCATAATAAAAGATAGGCCATTCATTCCCAAATCTGAGATTTTTTTTTAAATAACCCAAACTACGCAATTTACTTAGGAGTGATTTTTCTTTAAATTGCTGTTTTCATATTTTATGATTTATTAATTATTATTTTTTGCTTTCACACCCAAAACTCACAAGGCTTGATTCTTATCTCTCATACATCAGTTTTACACAAGCTTAACTCCATTAACTTCTGTGTGACCTTGAGCAAGTCACATAGCCTTTCTGACCCAGATGCACAATGGTACTTACGCACCAAAACCCCAGGCTTAGGTGCCCAAGTCCCAATTTTAGGCACCACTTTGATCCACAAAACTCCTGTTTGGCGGCTGCCTAGTCCATAGGTGTCTATACTCCCTTGACACTTAAGTATCTGCTATAAAAGTTCCTAGACACCTAAGTTTCTGCTTCTGGGCATGTACACTGTTCCTCACTCTAGGCACCCAGATGCCTATCTCCCACCTAAGCAAGATGAGAAGATCCACAAGTCCAAATGTCTACACCACAGTCAAAGATACCTGAGCCCCATGAGTCCAAGTTAGGTGACTTGGGCCAGCTGTGGGTTTTTAAGTACAGTGTAGACATACCCTCCAAAAGAGGGAATGGCTAGCAAAAATAGGCACCTAACTCTGTGAGAGGGGCAGGGCTTAGATCACACCCCTCTGGTTGCCATCACCCATTGGCTAGTTTAGTTGGCTCCTCACCTCATTTGTGGATTGCATTCTTCGGCACTATTTCTCTCCTTTCATTGTATAGGTGTCCTAGGTGCCTTATTCAGGCTTTGCCGATTGCAGTGTTGTTCCTGTGATTTACTAGGTGTTCAAGACCCTCTGTGATCCAGGCCTCTGTGCCTCAGGCCTTCCTGTGTAAAATGGGGAAAATAGCATCTTCCTATCTCACAGGGCTATCGTGATGATAAATACATTAAAAGATTGTGAGATTCTTAGATAGGATAGACAGACTTCAGAAAGTTACTCTCGATTTATACAGAAAATAACTGATATCAGAATGATGCTTATATGCTTTAGTGGGATAGTTAGATGTGTAAGAAATTCAGGATTGGCCTTGCTTTTTTTCTTTTGTCAGCCTTTGTGCTAGAGATACAGAGGATTTATCTGTGAATGCTTCAATAATAATGTTAATGGACAACATTTTTTACAACATTTTTGGAGAACTGTTGTTTTCCTAAATGAAGTTCATTAAATGTGAATGATTTGCCAGCAGTTGTCTTCCTCTGGCAAACATGAATCACAGAAGTAGAAACCCAGCAGCACATCTGTAACCCACAGTACCCTCACCAGTTACTAAACCAGTGTAGTTCCTTCAAGCAATCTTAACCTTTCATTTTGATTAAGTCTATAATGTCACTGACATATGTCTAAATATCATGTCATTTGAAATAAAGTGGTTTTTAGAGGGATAGATGTTTTGCCATGGATTAGAGAGCAGGTATATGTTTCATTGTAACATAATTTCCTTTCTGGCTTAAAAAGTTCTTTAGCCTTTAGCTAAATAATGTGACCAAATCGATTATGCTGTTCTTGGTTTTATCACCAGCTAACAGAAGCTTCCTTAGAATTATGTGTTTTCACTATGAATAATCTTGAGTTTTGTTTCTTTTCATTTTTAATTATTCAGAAAATTATGTATAATGCAGGTTTCACTGAATGCTCAGAAAATTCACAACTAACCAACGGAATGATTGGCGTGAGGGTTGATATAGGAGTTCTAAGTACAGACCACTAAAGGGAAATAGTGCTGCTGCTTCTGGCTCATGTTCTGTTGCCCTCCCTCTTTGTCTTCTGCTAGATAGAGATGTACACATTTATCTCAGCCTATTATCAGAAGACAGGTTTCAACAGCAGCTTCTCATCCTTTACTCTACTGTTAACTGTTGAAAATACATCCAGCAAATCATCAGTGGTGGAGAGCCTCCGAAGAGATGGATTCTACTCCCACACTTGTGAAAATCTGGAGTAATTCCACTAAACTAAGTAAAATTACTCCATATCCACTTGGGTGGTACTGAGAGCAGAATTTGGTCTAATCTCTCTTAATAGCAGTAATGGCAGATGGGCTGGCCCACCTGCTCATCTTGGACTATGGATGTTTTCCAAGACCTAAAACCTCTATTTCAAAAATCCCAGCTGGTCTGGTTGGGTAGCAGAGATAACCTTGCAGCTGCTGTAAACTGGAGGTGCTGTAGCCATCATTTCATCTAAAATGCAGCACAGAGGAAGAGCTGGATATAAATAGTGGTGCATCCAGCCAAGGTTTCATGAAGCAGGCATACCGAAGCATCATCACACGATTCCAGTTTTTTTGCTCGGCAGCTGGCTCCAATCAGAGCGGCAATTTGTTACCAATTAGTAAAATCATCATGCTGCTGGCTGGACTATACAAACAGCTTATTTGACTCTCCTTCAGGAATAACAGTGATTGCTAGCATGTTTGATTGATATATATTTTATGAAGGTAATGTGCACAGAGCCGTTAAGGGACAACACTTGAAAGGTGTCTGATCGGTCAGAGCCCCCCCTCCTAACTGTAGCTATGCAAAATAATAAAGAAGAAAAAGAAACAAACAAGCCCCTCCCCAACTCCCCCTCCCCAAATATCTCACAGTAAATTGGTATAAAATGTGAAGTGGCATTCACATTACCCCAGGTTTGAATTTCATAGAATCATAGAATATCAGAGTTGGAAGGGACCTCAGAAGATCATTTAGTCCAGCAGTTCTCAAACTTCTTGAGACTGCGACCCCTTTTCCTGCTCCGTCGGTGTGGCGCAACCCCTCAAGTCCCCACCGGGGGCAGGCTCCCAGCTGTACCGCGGCCCTCAGTCCCCGCAGCGGGCGGGCTCCCGGCTGTGCCGCGGCCCCCAGTCCCCACCGCAAGTTGTGGTGGCAGGAGCTCGGCAACCCCCCCGGGGAGCGCTCGGTGACCCCCAGTTTGAGAAACCCTGATTTAGTCCAACCCCCTGCTTGGACCAATCCCATTTTTACCCCATATCTCTTAATGGCCTCCTTGAGGATTGAGCTCACAACCCTGGGTTTAGCAGACTAATGCTCAAACCACTGAGCTCCCCCCCCCCCCATTTGAATCGTGTGAGGTCTAAGGCAAGACAGAAGTGTCTGAATTCTGCCTAAGGCATTAGTGCTCATGCCCAGAGGCAGAAACTTTTACAGTGAAAATTTAAGCACTAAGGTACTTTAAGCACCTACAGGGTTAGGTGGCATCTGAGCAGGGTATTACAGTTCAGGGCAAATGCACCTGTATTTCCCATCAAACAGTGGTCCAGCAAAAGCACCTACTCTTAGGCATCCACCTCCCCGACTGTCACCTCCTTTGGGTGAGATGTGTGACTCTTTTCCTTTTGATTCCTGGGGATAATTCCAGGATGCAGTTTCCTGCCTTCTCTATGGACATTCTAACACAAACATGTTGCCTAAGGACACCTACTTGGTTTCTCTCCAGAGATGAATGTAATTGTTACAGTTATATAAGTACCACACAGACTTCCTATGCAAGCCTACTTTATTCTTAAGGTAAAAAGCATTACAGAAAATGTTGAAAGCAAAACAGAAACCCCCTTACACACAGGTTAATAAGTTTACTAGAATTAACCCCAACCCTAACCTGGATTCTAGCAGGTCCAGTCCGTCCATTCAAAGCCTAAGGATTACATCCTTCCATGGGCCAGAGAGCCTGGCCATTTTCTGGATGAGGAAGGTGAGCCTGAGCCAGTTTAGATAAAGAGCCTGAGGCTGTTTATCTAAAAAACCTTTGCTTTGTCTGTTGGTCCCTGGAGAATTCAGTTTTAACTAATATATACATACCTTTCCAACGGGGTGGGATGTAACAACCTGAGTGAATTTGCACCATCACACGCTGTTCTCCTATTACCCTTCCCACCAAAATACATATAATTTCACAACACCACCTACACAACTGCATTTTTAATACAATGGGCCCCAATGGTAGTAACCTAATTCAATAAAGTTAATTCAGGATATTGCAGGAAATTGTCAGTCTGTCAAACAGGAGGCTTGAGACGCTCACTGGAGCCTAAATGTTATAATTAGGCCCCTATGATCTTTTGTGAAGTGGTACCTAAGTGACTTGCCAAAAGTTACATAGGAAGTTAGTGAAAGAAATAGGATATTAATCCAGGTCTTTGACAGTCCCATCTATTGCTTTGACCATAAGACCAGCCTCTTTCCTATCAAACTGTTCGTTCTTTCAGAGAAGACCTAGTTCCTGGGGACCAGCTTTATGTGTCCTTATCTTCATTTCCCTTTAGTTTCAGCAAACCAGCCCTTTTCTGTCTTTCACTGCTCTTCCCTATTCTTCGGAGGTTTTTTTTGTATTTGTTTAACCATTACAATGGTTTGCTACCTTAGCTTCCTCTCACCAATGGAAAGCGAGGCCACCAGTGCCAGCCTTCCACGAAGATAGAAGAGACAGAATTAAGAGGTGGAAAGAACATTCACACTAAAAACAACAAGCTAGTAGCTTAGCAGTTTCCCCATTCTCCTCAAAGGTAAACTGCAATGCTGAATTATTGCCACCAAGTGGTGCTCTGTGAAGCTATAAATTTGCAGCAGGCTGCTTCTCATTCACATTATTCAAAGATGGTGTCTACTAATAGCTCCTCTTGAATCCCACAAACTCACAACAGTTAAAAAACAAACAAAAAAATCTATAAGGTAAGAGAGCTGGGGTTTCTTTAATAGCTTAAGAATGGGAGGAAGCAGTTGGTTTCTCCTTGTATGTCATTACCTTATAGGTTTAAAACAGATTTCAGTGGAAGTTTTAAATAACACTGGGATTCTGTTCTCTGTTACCCCTTTAATAACTCTTTTAGTCTCTCTTTCTCTTCTTCTCAGTAGTGGGATGCTTTATCAAAGCTCCCTCACTGAGGATTGTATTCTACACTTGCTCTGTAATCAGTATCATATCTATTTTCCTACAAAATAGCATAGTGTCAGTTTTGCAGTACCTTAGAGGCAATGAATAAAAACCACACAATTTGCATGCCATGAGTGATGTAAGTATGTAAGAGATATCATTAACAGCAGTATGAAATTAGAAGATATACACCAGTAAACATACTAGGTGTTTGCCCAGTGTCATGTTTTCTACAAAATAACTTCTCTTTCATTGTAATACAGGAAAATCTTGTTAAAGTTCCTCTGAGCAAGTTTATTCAATTTACAAGTGTTAGTTTCAAAGTATTCTGTTTTTTTCCAATATATTTTGGTTTGGCTTACAGAAAGTTGTGTTTTTTCCCTTTAATATGCATTTTTGTTTGTCAGCTTAGTTATTGTGAAGCAGTCTGCAGATTGGCTTGTTTTCTGTGCTCAGTGTTCATCTAAAATCATGTTGTAGTTGTTTGTGGGTGTCCTAGATATAAAATTATTGTACGTGCTTTATATGAGCTACTCTCAAAGACCACTCAGTGCTTTCTGCCCGATTACTTAGTAGAGCTTGCCATGCTGTGTTCTGTGTTACTCCTGTGTTCTGTGACTGGCCTGGCTTGTTTCTGGGTGCACTTCATGGTGTGGCCTGTAAGCTAAGTGATCTAGACCTGGATGATTCATGGCTGCCTTTGAAAATTGTTTTTTCTCTCTATATGCTTTTAAAAGAGCAGGGCCACTCTACCAAAAGCCAGACTTAAAAAACTAAACTCTAAATCAGGGTATTCTCAGTTAAAGGTCCTCGTTTCTGACTGTCAGAGGCTGTTATCCTACTGCCTCCTCATATGCAAAGCCCACCAGTTTGCTTAGGCTTTTGTCTGAGATGAGTGCCAGAATAAGGCAAATCTTACTACTTTCAAAGTGATATTTTCATTTGAGTTGACATACATTAAATAATAACTTTTTTATAAAGTTAGTCATTGTCTCCCCTATATATCTTGAGTTAAATGTTGGTTCATTGAAGTTCATTGCAATTTTGCCATTGACTTTAGCAAGGTCAAGATTTCACACTTTATCACCCCATTACATGTCTCCAGAAGTCTTCTGGTTACTTTCACATGTTACATTAATGACATTTCTTGTGTTACACTGCTATACTTACTTGCTCGTCTTCATGGAAGCTGCCTTGCTGAAACACCCAGAGCAGGCCTGCACAACTCGGAAAGCAGTGAGGGACATATTACTGCAAAAAAAAAAAAAAAACAAAAAAAAACAGCTGCTGTCCACCCTCACCCTGACCCCATCTGCTTCTCCGGCCTCTGCCCCCCCCTCCACATGTGGCCCCCCGGGCCGCATGTTGTGCAAGCCTGACCCAGAGCATATGCCACTGCACTCCAGTATGGTAATAATGTCAAAGCTATGTGGTTGCAGCTCATTGTGAAGCTATCCTGTCATAATTAGCTTTAAGCATCTAAAATACTGTAGATTAAATACCAGATTCCACTTTGTCTAAACTCTCTAGTTTATCAGTTCTCCCATTTATGCTACTTTTATTAGTTCTGAATTTTTTCCAAATAGTAGCCAAAATATAAATCCTTCCTGAAATAGGGTTGAGGTCACCTAGTGCAAAATACAGAAAAAAAAAATACTTGATTGGACATTTTTCCTTTTCAGTGCTGGTGTAAATTGTGCTGTCATCACACAGCTCTAGTTTCACCACATCCCAGCAATTTATATTCTTCCACTTCTCTTGAATACACCAATACAAAATACAACATTCAAACAGCAGGGCACAAAATTACTGGGTTTAGCAAACAATCAGCCGGAGAGGCAAAAGGCTGTGTATTTACTTTAAACCTACTTCCATTATTTCTGCACTTCCTTCCAACAGTAATAAAATGTGTTCACTAGCCTTTTTGTATGCAATAGGAATTTTAATTTACGCTGGAGGAAGAACTAGTTCATAACTCAGTAGAACTGACTGGGTTCATAAGTTATTTAGTTCTGCTTCTTGTGATAAAATCTGGATGCAGAGCTATTTATTATATTGTTCTCTCTGCCCTCTCAGCCCTGTAAATTCACTCAGAGCTAAACAATTAAAGTGGCAAATTGATTTAAAATTTATTTATTTACAATGCAAATCATTGCTAGATTGGAAATAATGCAAAAGGCATAAGTAATTACATGTTTCATAGAATAGGTAAGACTGAAATGAAATGGGCTTAGCTGCTCCTAATGCAGGGATGCTGTACAGTTACTAATTCAGAACTGCATGATAGTTTTCAGTGGCTGTAAGAAATCCAAATCTCTGTACTATGATTCAATAGTGTCCTCAGAACTCTTTGTTCATATGCCCAAAGTAAGCATATCTGCCTCATCATCCCATATTTCCTCTTAAAAGTCAACCCAGAGTAAGGAGAAGAAATTTTTCAAACATTACCCCAGCAAAAGTCAGTAAATCTCTTATTGTGAAAACATACATGAAAAATTCAATTTTCCTCTATAGGTTTATTGTGCCAGATCAAAGGACTAAATTCAGTTGTTAAAGTGTGAAACATCACTACATTGTGTCCCCTTTATGCTGGATCTGGCTCTTAGGGAATTTTCCAGTCTAGCTAGGTGGTGTAGAACCATGGCTTATTGAAGGTATTCTCTGAAGTATGGGGAAGTGGCTGAAGGGCTACTGTATATCCTGGATGCTGCAGCAGGCCCATAAGTAGGTACAAGTTGGAGCAGCCCTGAGGTTCTTCTTACTTGTGTCAGGTGTAGAAGCAGCTCTTGTCTTGTCTATTACATGGGAAGCATTATAGTGGAAGAAAGCTCAGCTCCGGCATAGGCATGAATTGGATCAAAGGACTTTACTTTTTTGTTTATATGCAGAACTCAGTGCAGTCTTAAATGTGGAGTCACTGCTGATGCATCCATAATCAGTACATTTTTCTTTGCAAAGCACACTTAAACTGATATACAAACTTATAAAGGGATAATTTCACTCTCCTCTCAAGCTACTTTTGAGGTGAAATGTGGCTGTGGAACACCACACACAATATAACATTATTCTCCTTTCTACAAGAGGAAGAAAAGGAGTACCTAAAACTTATTAAACCTATAATAATTGCAGTAAGAAGAATGTAGTTACATGCTGGAGTTTGGTCAGAACACTGAGAATTACATCTTTATACTTAAAAAGTAACAGAGAATTTTTAATGACCACAACATTTCATACAATGAACAACACACTGTCATGCTCCCTTGCACCATGCTAAGGAATAATTATTATTATTGCTATATATTGTAGCATCCAATGTCTGGTAGGAATCTCACAGAAGACCTCTGTTTTAATCACATTTAGTTTAGTATAGTATTAGAAGGAAGGGTCTTACCTACTTACCTTTTCCTATATCTCTGCAGTTGTTGGAGGTTTTGCAACCACATATTGATCTAGTCCTATTTTAGCCTACAAAATTCGACAGACTTTAAATGTATCCATAGGATACAAGGATTCATAATTCAAGTAACCATAAAAAAAGACCAAATACTTTCATGATGCTGGAACCTCGAGGCTGGGGCCGGGGTCAAGGCCAGGAGTGGAGCCACGAGGAGGCTGGAAAGTGGGGATAGGGCCAGCCATGGGAGTGGGAGCCGAGGATGTGGCTGCTGGGGGACTGGGGCAGAGCTGAGGGCAGAAAGGGCTAGGCGGTGCTCCCTCCCTCCCCCTTCCCGGGGGACTGACCTGAGTCTGCCATGACCCCCACCCTGAACATTCCTCCATGTCCCCCTGAGAGGTGGTGCCCCACACTGTAGGAAATTCTGATCTAAACTGATTACTTCATTATGTATTAGGTTGAGCTGATGGAGAGCTTTCAAATTCAGCTCACATCAATAGATAAGAAAATTTCAGTTTTATCTATGAACTATCCAAAGGATATGTGCTATGGTTTCTCCAGTGATCAAGGGTAAACATTAAGAAATAGTGCATAGTTATTGAGTCACCTGAGTGTTGGAAGGTTTAATTTGAAATTGGCTTCAAATGCAGGATGGGTTCCAATAATCAATCTTGAATGAAATATCTAAGAGAGAGAGAGAGACTCCATTTTTACAAACCTCTTTCTAGGTATTTATATGGCCCCCATTGCACTAGAATGAGAAATTTGAATTTATTTTCATAACAGCACTGTGAGGTAGGAAAGTGTTAATATTAATTATTGCTGCATTGAGCAGCAGCCACAGAGGTATTAAATAGCAAGAAGGTGCCAGGGGCCACGACAATAACAGAATACATCCATGCTGCAAGGGGCCTGGGAAAACACAGCTGGACCAGGGTCTACAGGAGCTTTTCTTTTCTTACAGATCTTGACTGACTAGAGTAACTGGACATACCTGTCACTATTTTGTACCAGAACTGCCACTGCTTTCTGAAGGGACAGTGAAGTGAAATAATGGCCCACCAGTGGGTCTATAGAGTCATAGACTTTAAGGTCAGAAGGGACCATTGTGTCATCTAGTCTGACTGCCTGCACAACGCAGGCCACAGAATTTTACCCACCCATTCCTGCAATATACCTCTCACCTATATCTGAGCTATTAAAGTCCTCAAATCTTGGCTTAAGGACTTCAAGGTACAGAGAATCGTCCAGCAAGTGGCCCAGGCTCCCTGCTGCAGAGGAAGGCAAAAAACCTTCAGTGCCTCTGCCAATCTGCCCTGAAGGAAAATTCCTTCCTGACCCCAAATATAGCAATCAACTGAACCCTGAGCATGTGGGTAAGAGTCACCAGCTAGACACCCAGGAAAGAATTCTCTGTAGTAACTTAGATCCCATCCCCTATACTACTGTTCTGTAGTTCTAAGCATGTAAGGGGCCAAACTCTGAGCAAAATTTCTTCATTTCCTGTCCATGTGCTGCTGGACAGAGCAGGATAAGATGCTTTCCACACAAAAGTTTGGCTTGACTTTTTTTCTGCAGGGAAAATACCTTTTGGTTAGTTGTGTTCAGTCTAGAGTGTCATACTTGAGGGTTTTTCCCTTGTAAGTGAAAAGTGGGGCTTCCACTTACTGTGTGTTTCACCCTAGAAGGAGCTGGAGATCAGAGGCTTGATACTTCTTGCCTGTCTGGTGACTACATTCAGACTTGCATTAGGGTAGATGCAAAATGTGGGGGGCGAAGGAGAGGAAGAATGCATTGTGTCTGAACACAGATAGACATGAAGAGCCAGACTTTTTGCTGATGTTAAACAATGTAGCTGCTCCATTACAGCCATACTCTAGATCTGAAGATCTGGTAGGGAAAAAAATTGGAATTCAGTAGTAAAATCAGATCCTATTGCTTTTTGTTTTTCACTCTTTTTCCATTTCCAGGAATTGAGCAAATTGCTTCAGTTTTATTTTTCGACCTAGAGGAATTAGCTAGGGAAGGTGGGATGCAGTTTTTGTCACTGTCAGCCTGATTCTGCTCTCACTCTTATTTACATCTGTGAAACATCCAGATTGATTTCAGTGGGCATTTTGTCCCTCTTACATCTCTGAAAAGTCAGGTCACCACTAATTGAACTGTCTAAATAGGGATTAACATGGCAAAAGTGGGCACTTAGGTTTGAAAGTTTTGGCTATAGATTCTTCTGTGGGAAATGCAAGGAGAAGTTGTGTGGCTTAATTTTGTTATATAAAAAAGTAATGCTTTTCAAACTGGGCCAACTTTAAGCTGATGTGAAGGGGAAAATAGTTATTGAAATCAATCAGGGTTCTATCTGTTTCCTGCACTCTTATTTTAGCTTCCATACCTTTATATGGCTGCATTGATGTCTTATTTTACCTTGTGTTTTTTTATTTTAGTTGAACATGTTAAGTACTTTTTGTATGACAGGTGTACAAATATAATAGGCCTTGCTTCATCAGCTCTATGCACCTTGTATAATCATATACAAAGTACATATAATTATAAGCACAGTTGCTTTTCATACTCATTTTGCACATACTCTTCCTGGGTGTAAATGCCAAACAAGGTGCAGAGCATTGGAGAGTCAGGCTCAATAGATCAAAACTCTGATTATTATTTAATCAACTTGTGCATTTCAATGTGTGAAGTTGTTGTGCTTGCAGTTGAAGGGCTACACATGTTTGTCAGCTCTTCAAAACTGGTCTTTGAGATTCAAAGGACACAGCCTGGTGAGCCATGTTGCTTTTGAAAAAGCAAACAAAATATGTGAGTAAGCTCTTTTTTGCTGAATTTAGACACTAGGTAATTGGTAACATAAAAATCGATGTTCTTAGTTGGTATGCAAAAAGGCTCAAAATGAAGTTATTAGTATGGAAAACTTAAAGCATCTGCTTCTGTATCACTACTGCCTTGGTATTCATTTCTTAAAATATTTTTTGGAAATCTAATGTCAGACATAATGGATTATATAACAGTGCATCCCGAGGGACTGTATAGCTTTTGATTGCCATCATTTTCTGTGAAAGCATGAATTGGTTTAAAACATTTGTCTCTGTCTGTGTTAGAGTGACAAATTTTCAATAGGTGGTTCTAGTTCTCCTATGCAAATAATGTTACCTGAGTATATGCCTGAAATTTCCTTTTGGAATCGTCTTCAAAGTAAGAAGGGATCAAAGTATCAGGGGTATACATCAAAACTGTCAAATGCCTTTTAAATAACTTTATTTTTTTGCCAAGAGTTCAAAGTAAGATTGCAAACATTATCTTCATGACTTCATTACACAGGCAAGTCAAAATTTTAAATTGGTGTTCATATGTGCCCATCATGATGAAGATAGTTGGCTTTCAGAGTGGAAAAAATGCATTACTTTTTTATGTAAAAAAGAATAAAAGATCAAAATGCTGAAAATATTAAAGGAACCACAGAATCTACAACCGATAATAGGTTTAGCTCTTAACTTAAAGATGGGGATCATTACTGAATCTGTTGATCAGAAGGGTAGTTTTTGCAGTTGAAATGAGAAATGCCTTTCATGTGTATGTTTTTTTTTCCCTGTTTTTAATCTGAAAATCTGAGGTGAAAGTGACTTACAAATAAATGTGGGCCTGATTCTCCTTTGTTACATCATTTTTGCAACATGGTTAATTGCTTGTATTGTGGCCCTTCTAAACCTAAGACGTCTTATATTCTAAAAAGTAAAATGTATGTGTGTGAAAAGACTTAGATGCTAAAACATACAGGTCATTTCTCTCAATAGTTTACCTAAGTTTATTAAGATACTTTAAGACAGGGAAATACATTTGTTGGTTGAATTCTTAAGTGAATTAGATTTATTGCTATTTTGTGAGTATGATCAGTTCTGAACTAATTTACAATAAAACTGGTAACCAGTCAGTGTAGTGATGGTGTCAGTTAAGTGTGACTTTTAAATTATTGTGGACTTTTAAAATGGAATTCTTAACAAAAATACTATTTAAAGCAGTTAATGAAATAGAAAAGCATATACAGTAATAGGAATACATATTTATCACTCTTAGATTTTATTATATGCCTGTATTTGGTTAATTATTTTTAAAGTTCTAGTCAATTTCTTGCTAGTAAATCTTTCTTCTGACTTTCAAAATTAAAATCTCTGATAAATAGCTTTTGAGAGAAAGTAGGTGACATACAATCTATAAAATGAAAATTAATTTCCATATTCAATAGAAAAATGACTTTCTGTAATAATGTTTTGCATATAGTGCTGAGGATCTGCAGGTGCTTTATAAACACACTTAGCCTTGCAGCATCCTTGAAGTAGGGAAGTATTATGGGCAAAATGAGGCCCGGAAAAGCTAAGATTTTCAAAGGAGCTTAGGGGAGTTAGGCACCCAACTCCCATTGAATTTCAATTCCCAGCCTAACAGATTTGTTTCAAGTTGCACAGTGAGTTCATGGCAGAGATTTCAAGAGGCCTAGTTTCTAGTCTCCTCTAACCACTAGAACACACATACACACTTTGTGATGTGAGAGAGAGTCTATTAAAATAGTATCCGCTCTCATTCACATCACTATAAGAATTTCAGCACAATAGGTTATTACATAAGAACCTAGTATATGAAGGCCAGAGCTCTTACATCTCCTTTGAGTTAGAACCTGATCCATTTTTTCCTTGAAAAGTACATTATTCTTTTTAGAACAGTTACTCTTCCTGTTACTTTGCAAAACTCTTATCATTCATCAACATGAAAAATTTTTGCCTGTCTGCCTCAGGCTGATTTTTTGGTAAATTTCAGCTGTTTTTGAGAATAAGATTAGGCAAAAATGTTTGTTTTGCTCATGTTAAATTTGGGGGACCTTTTCTTTAAAGAGCTCTAGCACCCCTGTGCTTTGAGGCAGGAACTCAAACTTTGGCAGTGGTGGGTTGTTTTTGTGTCAAGAATGTGTTTTTTGCTGACCACATGAAAATCTTCCCAAATTTGGCAAAGTTATGAACTTTGAAATATAGCAGCTCACCTATGCTCAATGGTTGCAAAGATCTAAGAAGTCTCTAAATTCCCTGAAGATTCTATCTGGACTGGGCATACTCCAGCCTGGAGCTCAGCAGGACTTGCCATGAAGTCTCAGCTATGGGTTGTGGCAGGCTGTGTCATTTGCAGGTCTGGGGACAGGCAGGCACCTGAATTAAGAGCGGGTAAATTGTCTCTCATGCTCAAAATGACCTCCCTGTTGGGCTCAGGCTGATGAAGAAGAAAACTGACTGATATAAATATAGGAAGGCAAGAGCTGGACCGGGGTGGGATAGATTTGAACAAGGAGCCTGGAGGAAGGGGAATGGGACAGGAGAGCTGTAGGTGGGGGAGGAAATGTGACTGGCTAGACAAAGAAATTGGAAGCCAGGGATGGAAATGTGTGTATATTTAGTAGAGGGAGGTATACAGAGTTTAGGTGAAGAGCTGGACAAGGGGACTGGACCTGGATGAGAAGCCTGAACAGGGCCAGTGAAAGGATATTTTGTGCCCCAGGTAAAACTCCCTTTCCCCTCTCTTCCTCCCAGAGCATTGCTTATTATAAACTTTCAGTCATGTATACTTCCTTCCATCATTCTTTCATATCAAAATCTACTACATTTTATTCTACCGTTAGAATATCCAATTATTGTTATTAATAAAATTTATAAAATTAGAATGGCAGATACTCCATCATACAACAATTGACAATAGCAATATGACAAATTTCAACAACCCACACACACACATTCACACATAAACATATACACTCAAATACTTAACATACACGCACAATTGACACAAAGTACTAGCGAAATGATGCAGCAGCACTTGCCAGAGTCAACAAAAATAGTTAGCTTCAGTCAACAACCTCCAAAAACTAGCAAACTTAGCATTATAAACAGCCTGTCAGAACGGGCAACAGCTGTGCGCGACGAGAAAAATTACATCATTGCCACTTTGTACCATAGTGAAGCAGGACGCTTGTGCCTGCAATTCAGAGCTGGCTATAGAGTGTAGGCTATGGCTGTAATGTACGAGAGAATAACAAGTTAAAATGCATGTTCAACGATGTTTCTCTTTTCTTTATTCATTTGTTTTCCAGCAATAGTGTAAAAAAAAAATTACTCTGCTTTTTGGCGCCCCCACATCTTGGTACCCTAGGCAACCGCCTAGTTTGCCTAGTGGTTACACCAGCCCTAAGCCTGAACAGTGGAGAATGGGACTGGCTAAGTGGGACAAATAGGATGGATAAATTGGAGGGAACAAAGCAGAAGGGATGAAGTTTGTTGGGAATGGGCAAAAGAGTCAGTCCCCATTAATCCAGACTCCCCTCAAGAGCCTGGAATGGAACCAAACATTCCTAAGTTTCATTTATTTCTCTCCTGACAGCAAATATTTTGAAACATGCTGGCAAAGTATCACATTGCCCTTTAATGGTGGTCCTGAGGGAAGATAACAGCCTATTATTGCTATCAGTTACTCTGTTAGCTCGAGTGACGGGGGTCTCTGTGGTGGTTTAAAGGTTTCAACCTTGTTGATAACCCACTATGTCAATATGATACCACATGATGAAATTTTTGGTTTTTTCTATTTCCATTTTTTAAAAATTTAGGAAATTAGGAAATTGTCATATGCATTATGACAGAATCTTTAATTACATGATCACATTCTAGTTTTCCCATTGGACTCTTGTTTCATGTGGTGCTCAGGTAGCCCTGCTCTGGAGATAAATTGGGATTGCGTAGTGAAGGAGGCTGTTGTGTATAGGACTCAATCTCATTTGTTGCAGAAATGAGCTACTTATTCTATACATTGATATTAAATCCTTGCTCTTAGGGTCTATCTACTTTGCATAATAAGTTGACTTAAAGGGAATGCTTATTCAGACAAACAGCTGTAAAAGAGATATCATTTTTGTATATCATACAGAGCACATTATTATTAACACACAGTTTGCCTTAAATGTTGTTGATAGTTTCTTTACCAGGAACGTTTGTTAATAAAATGCATTTATATTACTTATCCTTCTAATAATGTGCTCCGTAGATTGATATTTATTTTAATTGGATTTTTGTAACTGATCTGGCCCAACATTTATTTATACTTTGACTATAAGTTATCTTGCTTAATGTTTCAACCCATCTAAACTTTGAATTGTAAGATAATTGGCATAAGTATTGAGTTTTGTTCTGTTTTGAATTTATGTTAGTAAAATGTTTCCTGTTCATCTCTATATATGGTGACATCAAATTAATGTAACTAATTGCTTATTGGTTCCTACTTCTGTTGTTTTTTTTATTATTAAATCATTGTTTACCAGGGGAATCCGATTATCTGATCACAGATGTCAGTCAAACATGTCTTTCTGTTTCCTGGGACCCAATTTTCTGAAAAATCTTCATTATGCTCTAAAGCATCATTTACTGCAAGGTGCTAAAAAGCCACAACCATTGACGTAGGTATCGTCATCGTAGCACTCAGAGAGGCAAACCATATGAGGTTACAAAATTTTAGCATAAGTGACTTTGCTAATATGCTAAGGATGTCCATGGTGTAAACTAGGGGCAAGATCCTCAGCTATTCTGAGCTTTCACTCTGTGAAGCTGATCAAGTTGTATACAGGGAACTAAGTGCTGCTCTGATTTTGGGGGAGGGTGTTGCCCGTGGTATAAATGCTGCTCAAAGTTATGTCCCATAGAGATGTCTTTGCTAGCTGAGGAGTGCCCAGAGCACTGTGTACTCTGGATGGGAAAACCAAGGCAGACCGGTTACACAGATGCTAAGATCATAGAGGAAGCTTGTACCAGAGCCAGGAACAGACCAGAACTCCTAGTCTCATGCCTTGCCTACATGACTATCCTTTCTTACACTAGGCTTGCCCTGTTGACATATGGGTAAGACCTTGTTTGAAGTGGGAAAGTAAGGAGAGGATATAACTGAAGGGCTTTTTAGACATCTGTTTTTTAAATAGGGATTTGAAGGAAGAGAAGGGGTGGGTGGTTACTTGGCACATAAGAAGGAGACAGGTGGAATCATAAGAGTTAGAGTGTTAACATGCCTGTGTTTAGTGTTTATTTTGTGACGTGATTCATTTTTGGGATGGCCATGGGTGTAGAACTAATCAAATCTGTCTGAGGTAGTGGAGAGGAAAGTGGGGAATGAGATCTTTCTACATGGAAAACCCTTTGGGGTATGGAATCATGGTCTGTTTGCTGAGAGGCTGCAGTCAGGGGCAGCCCTAGATGTTTGCTAGCCAGGAGAGAAAACTTTGTCAGTGTGCTCACCCCTCCCCCTAGGTGCCCCCCCCCCCACAAAGCTCACCAATAAAGCAGAGCAAAAGCAGGCGGGGGGGGGGGGGGAGAGGGAGAAAGGAGAGGGGAGAAGGAGGGAAGGCTGACCAGTGCAACACTTCCTAAAATGTAGTGGCCAGAGAAACGGGGAGGAGAGGGGAGAAGGAGGGAAGGCTGACCAGTGCAACACTTCCTAAAATGTAGTGGCCAGAGAAACGGGGAGGAGAGGGGAGAAGGAGGGAAGGATGACCTGTGCAACACTTCCTAAAATTGTAGTGGTCAGAGCAACTGCCTTGCTCATTGACTTGGCCCTGCTGCAGTCACTGGGAGGGAGCTGTTCAGATCAATTCCTGTCTGCATTCTGTAACACTTGCCCATACTGGTATTGCCCATGCCTCTTCTTTTGTCATTCAGTTTCGCATGCATTCTATAACAATGTGCATTTCCTCACCTTTGGGGGCAAAGCCAGACTTTGAGGCACCTGCTCCCCTACTTGGTGTAAACTTTGCTTGTGCCAATCAGAAGCGAACACAAACAGGTTTTGGGCCCCATCCCCTATGACACTTTTGTGATGTCATAGTTGGTACTTATGTTTCTGCCTGCCATGTGCAGACAGAGAGAGGAAAACGAAAACAAATCCCGTGTATCGGTGTATCCCGTGTACCCCACGTAACCGAGCCTGATCACCTCAAAGCCTCTCTCTCAGCTCACGTGTTTCAAATAGAGCTTCTACGTTTACCGGTCGTGTTATGTGTTGGTTTGTATTTGTAAGTATCAATTATTACTAAATGCTGCATCTTTCTTTGTAAATATTGTTAGTAGATATTTTTAGTCATTGTGTATTTTAAGTTTCATTAAGTCTATTAGTTAATCAAAAAACTGCTCCCTTACCCATTGTAATTATTCCCAGTAAAATTTTAAATTGATTAATTTTTACTTGTGTGTGTATCTGCAGCTCGCGTCCTGAGCCACACTCTCCTTGCATCCCTTACCTATATAGTTTATTGCCACGTGCAGCCTGGTAAATAACAGGCCTGCAATTTTTTTTTCGCCCCTGCGAGTCCGTGGCAATCCACATGGCATCACGAACAGGATGCAAGGGAGTTGGGCCATGTCTGTGGCACGCTGCAGATCGCGCAGGTGATGAAACTGAACAGTTCCAACATTTGTAGTTTCAACCTTTAAATAGCCAAAATTCGACTGATCTAAAATTAGATTGCTCTCTACGGCCTCAGTGCACGGAGACTGGAGAAAGCATGAGTCTGGCACACAAATTGTTGTGCCAAATGATAGTAGAATTAGAGTCAATTAAGAAAACCGAAAAATGGAGACCTGATGAATGTAAATCTGAGGATGTTTCCACCGTCCTGTTTAGGATGTTAGGCAGAGCCCTCGATCTGTGCTGTGTCCTCCACGGGGGCACAATGTTTGTAACTAAGCAAGTAGCCCCAGGCTCCCCTGAAGATGATAAGGGGGGATTCTCACCTGGGGGGAAATAGCTGTTTGTCTGGAGAGAGTTTCTCCAAGTGTTTGTCTGTGCAAGAAAGCCATTTGCCTGTGAATAAAGTTCCTGAATGTCTGCCTAATGTTTCAGAAGTGAGTCTGGAATTAGATACAGTGCAGGAGGAACTCATTGGTCAGGAAAGGGTTTCTCTGAAGCAGGTTAAAGTGAATGAGCAGGTGGAAGTACTAACTGAGGAAGGAAAGGGTGAAATAGTTTTGGCTGGTACAGCTTGTAAAAGTGAACCTGAAACAAGCAGCAGTGTATCTGTTGGGAGTGTGCCTGTCTCTGTCAGGGATATTGACTTGCCTATGGAGGAAGCTACCTCAGTCTCCAAGCAGTTGTCTGTGTGCTGGGACAAGGGAAGTGAGATCCCAAGCTGTGTGTCTAGTGAAGGAGAATGTGTGTCTGAATCTTCTTTGTCTGTGGAGCAGACAAAAGGTGCTTTTCAACCTGTGATGGTTGAGAATAGTGTAGTGTCAGAGTTAGTTTTGGATTCAGCTAAAGCTCAGGAAGGGAATAGTTCTGAGTTTGTGTCTGCTAGGGAGGAAAGCTCTATAACTAGGTTTAATCTGGTTAATGTCTTAGCAAGATCCCAGAGACCAGATGATTCTGGTGCTTGTATTTTGCCTGCTGCTAGTGTAGTGCAGCAGAAGGGTGATTTGGGTGTGTTACCTACCACCAGCTTGACAACAGGGAGCAAGGAGGAAGAAATTCCTGAACTGGTATCTGGCAAAGGGGAAAAGAATGACTCTAACCTCTTGTCCAGTGAGTCTGTGAGTTTGCCTGAAAGGGGATTTTGTAGAAATCCGCCTTGGAAGCAAGCCCTAGGTGAAGGGGTTAAGAACAGGATTTCTGTGAGCAGTGAAATGTTGCCTAAGGGAGTTCCTGAGGGAAAAATATGTAAGCAGTTTGATGCAGTTCAGAAGTGTGAAAGTAACTGGACTGGAGAAGTTTCAGTTCTTAACAGCCATAAATTTTCTGTAGTAAATGGATCTACAGATTTTCCTGTGGAAAAGTTCAGTGGAGATAGCTTTGAGGAGGAACTGGGACAGCCCTATGACCAAGTGGCTGTGTTGGACCAGTTTGATGGGGAGACAAGATTGTTCAGGAAGAAATGTCTCCATGCTGATTCTGCAAGTGAACAGTCTGTGTCCCAGGTTAAAAGAGATGGTGCAATTAGTCCCATAAGGATGCAGGGGATGAGAGATACAATCTCATCTCTAGACACTTTGAATGTGACTTGTAGTCTTTTGGGGAACCTAACATCTGATCCCCTGTGGAAGCAGAAGTGGGTAAAGAAAGCACAATGGAACTTTGAGACTAGCTTGTTAGTGAAAATGGATGGTATCCCTTTAAGACGTGATACAGCATGGAAGCTTGTTTCTGCCTATGGAGATGCAAATTACTTGGCTGAATGGGGGCTGCTCCACATCAGCCAGGAAATTCTGTTAAGCAAGAGGAGAGCAGGGTTTGTCCCTTCAGGGCAAGGAGGGAAAAGAGAATTTGATTTTGTAAAGGAAAAACTGCAAAGTGACCCTAGAAGGCCGAAATCCTAATGGTATTGACCCATTAGATCCAAAGGCATAGCTTGACAAACCTAATGGTAATTTGTGTAACTACTGTGTTATTACCAGAGACTGTACAATTGTACAATGGTCCTAATCTTTTCAAAAGTCCTTTGAACATGTTAAGAGGAATACATGGGAACACACTTGATGTTAAAAGGCCTGGTTCTACTAATGTGTCACAGTTAAGGCCTGTAAACAGTGGTAAGACTTTCCAAAAGGGGAAAAGACATTCCACACCTGATGTGCAGTATAACAAGGGAAACTGAAGCACACTACCATATTGTTTCCATGGCTACATGCCAAGATTTCTGTGCGATTGACAACGTCAATATCTATATTGATTTGATGTTACTTGGGTTCCAAACAGTTGCCAGAGCTTGTATGGGTAAAATAGCTGTTTTCTTTAGCTCTTGGCAAGATCACATAAGACAAACCCATGAATGGGGGGAAGTTTCCCTTCACATCCATACTAAATATCATCCTCAAAGCAATGGTGTTGTGGAGTGAAAAATCAGCAGTCCTTAAGACCATGCTGCGAACAGCAAACCCCAACCCTGATTTTAAAAACTGGCTCAGCAAATGTAGTTCTTAACAAGCAAACTAATGCCCCCGAGTAGGCTCGTATTATTCTGTTTTACAGGTTATGCTGCCCTCCCTCACACCATCTTTGTCCATAGAGCCCTGGGAGAAGGTGAACTGCAAACCTGGTTTGCCGCCTACTGGGTGCAGGAGGGCAGCGGAAACCAGTCCCTGTCAGCGCTGAGTCCAGAAGATTGTCTTGTTTGCTCCACTCAGTTCTCACCTAAATATCCATTACGGAGAAGGAGGGAAGGCTGACCAGTGCAACACTTCCTAAAATGTAGTGGCCAGAGAAAAGGGGAGGAGAGGGGAGAAGGAGGGAAGGCAGACCTGTGCAACATTTCCTAAAATTGTAGTGGTCAGAGCAACTGCCTTGCTCATTGACTTTGCCCTGCTGCAGTCACTTGGAGGGAGCCTCTGAATGTAAATTATGTAACAGATAGGCAACATCATCCCTTATTGCTCCAGAACCCCAAATTGATGCTAATCAACATTAGCTCCCATTGACTCCAATAACTTCCAGGCTCAGCCCCTAAATGAGTACATTACATTGATGTACTTTTAAGACTTTACTCCTCCAGTTCCAAGATGCAAAGTATTGCAGGCAAATTAGGTACATGTCAATCTAACCTATGCTTTTTCAGTCCCACTGACAAGCAAAGTATTATGTCATTAACGAAGTATGTCATAAGGACTATCCGTGCTTATAAGCACTTGAGCTGTGAAAGGCATGGTTTCTGTGCCTGGCAGACAGGTTGTAGACTTGGCTCCTGGTTTATAATGCAAAACCCGTCATAAGATGGATGTGTATTAAGGTATTAGGTGTCTCTAAAATCAGTGCTTAGATTTTTACGGAACACATTTGTGATCATGGCCCTGTCCGCACCATCAAAAGACTTGTTTTTATAATGTAGAATATCTTTATCTTTCTAAGTGAATTGCAATAGGTACCGCCTGTTTACCAAAGATGAGTCAATCAAAAACAGAATATGCTGAAGTATGTGTTTATGAAAATCTTTGTTTGTTTGTGACTACTGTGATGTTATAACTTTGTGAGGAGCAGGGTTTCTGATTTGATACACAGATTTTTGCAACACGGAGTAGTGAGTTTTTATGAATATATATTACATATTTTCCCTATTCCAGGTTGCAAAAGATCTCTGTGTGTATGTGTTTTTTGTATGTATGTGTGAAAAATGGCAGAATTAAATTCCATTATGTGCAAGATTAACAATCTCATCTACCTCCCTCTCTGCCCCTATGCATTCACAGCAAGGATTGAACCCTGAACCTTCAGTACAGGCTATCACTTGAGGTGGAGAACTAACTAAGCTAGCTGTCACTAAGAAAACTGTTATTCCACAGGGGAGGACAGATTTTGAGTCTAGGTACAAGATCTAAGGAGTGGTTGGGGTAGGGAGAGAAGGAAGAGTCCAGTCCATCCTGGCTTCCTTAGTTTATCCCCATCCTGGGAGCTGCAGGAGCTCCAGGCAAATGTAGTTCCCTAGAGGATGGAGGAGAACGGAACACTTGGCCAGTTGCTGTGTCTGGGGGGTGGAGCCCAGCCAGATTCTACCACATGTGATGCCCCTTAAGAGGTGAGGGCAATGGGGTCATGTGCCAGGTCTGGCAGAGGAAGAACCTAGCCCAGCTCTCTTTCTCCCTCTTTCCCAACCCTGTACAGAGGCTCCAAGGTTTCCAGATGTTCCCAACACAGAGTCTGCTCCTGCTGCTTTGGTGGCAGGATGAATCCAGCCTTAGAATGTTTCTGTGCTCAATTATAATTGTCAAAATTATACTGAGGAACATAAGCAACAAAAGGGAAATGGTAGTTAATAGACTATCAGCAAAATCAGAATGAAATCTCATAGGAGGATGAAATGGCTCTTCCCTAGCTTGAGGGCATTCACACTTCTGAATATCAAAGGCCTGCTACAAACAATGGGAATGTTAATGTGTCTAAAACAAAAGCTCACAAAAATACTTTATAATGGAAAAGGTTGGGCAACCAAAATATAAGGGTCACTACCAGCTCCTCCTTAAATAACAGAAACCAAAAGTTCCCACTGAAGTTCCATAGAGGGTGACACAGCCAGAGGATTGAGACACAAAGAGGACACTGAATTCCTGACTCTGCAACGGGGGCTGCAGGTGGTCAGCAGAAACAGAGTAATGGAGTGCAAACTGCAGACAGGAGGGAGTTGGCCTGGAGCTAATCCCCAAAGTGACCAGGAGGAGGCACTGGACTGGCAGAGAGTGATGCACCCAGTGACAGGGATAAACTAATTTAAAAAAATCATTGCTATAACGCCTATAAAATATGCATACCTATTGTAACTCATAACCACAACCCTGCTGTGTTCTCTTGTCTTTTCTATGGAATAGCATCTGTTTTATAACACTGATGCAAGGGAATAATTTATACTGTTAATAGTTCTATTTCTTTTATAGAAATGTTGCAATTAAACATCCAGTTTGAATTTAGCTACAGTATATTATTTCTCTCACCTGCAATAAAACTTAAAATAGGAAAATCAGTTTGCAAGAGATAATGAAACCTAAACAATCCTTAATATAATATAATATAATATAATAAAATATAATTAATTTGACTTGACATGTATGTTTGTCAGACATGTATATTTAATTTAATCACCACACATA
This sequence comes from Sternotherus odoratus, assembly GCA_032164245.1. Taxonomy (NCBI): domain Eukaryota; kingdom Metazoa; phylum Chordata; order Testudines; family Kinosternidae; genus Sternotherus; species Sternotherus odoratus. The sequence continues at coordinate 37,733,272 of JAVMKO010000004.1, forward strand.
TATAAAACAGTCAAAGCACTTTTTAAAATCTCCTATTTTCTTTTCATACACAGAAGAAGGAATTCCCACAGAGATTTGTATTAGCTCACCCTGAAGGGGAAAAAAATCTCCTTTAGCTCCCCTGGTAGAGCTGTCATGTGCATTTATGAAGGTTCCCTTTTGGATCCTGGCTATAGTCGTTAATAGGGTGATCACATACCAAATATAAATGTGACCCTACATTATGGTTTAGTGTGGGAGGTTCCATTAATGGAAAAGATTGCTCTAGTGTTTGGGCCCCTGCTGTGGATATCACTTTTTTTTTTATGTGCTAGCAGCCAGCTAGATGATATTTGGAATAGCATTTAGACCTCTAACTAAGATACCTGATTTGTATGTTCCGTCAGGTAGTTATTGTTCAGGCGTATGTCACTTACACCCGTAATCAATTGCTAAATAAAAGTTTAGGTAGGTGTAATTTTGTATTCCCCTTTGATAGATTGTTCCTCATGTTTGTTCAGATTCATCTGATATGGCTCCCTTTTAGGTGTTGGTATATTATAAAAATCTTCATTGAAACTGAGGCGTGCCTTTGGTCCCACCAAGCCCAGGTGCTCCCCAAACTCCCAACATTTCCCAGTGCCGGGGGCTTGTGATACTCAGACCTGGGCTACACCTAAAACTTAAGTCAACCTAGCTACTTTGCTCAAGGGTGTGAAAATTTCTTTTGGTCTCCGTGGCAAGTGTCTACACTACATTGGTGTAGCTGCAGCTGGGTAGACATAGCCTCAAATTGACTTTCAGTGAGTCATAAAAATGAAGATGGACACTTAGTGGGATTTTCTCGAGCACCTAGGCAGCTAATGAAGTGCCTGTCTTCATCTTTAAGTGCCTGTTAAATACGTTTTAAAAATCTGGCCCTAACTCAGTTCTGAAGATGGGACTTAGGTGCTTTCGAAAGTTTTACCCAATATGAACAAATTTCTCTCCTAGTTGGGAAATGTTTTGTGTTCAGTGGCTTTAATCTGAAATATCTCCAAATTTTGTATTGAATGCAAACACACATTCTGTTTTACCCCTGTTGTCTAATATATGAGAATGTTATGCACTATTACTAGTGCACTTTTGTTTCGCCAAGGGCTTAGGCACTTTCTTCTAGATGCAGAGGTGATTCCAAATGGAATTAACTGAAAATTCCTAGCTCCTAAAGAGAGTTGCAAAGGATTGGTCCAGATCCTCAACTGGTGCAAAATTGTGTAGCTATATTGATGTTTCAGTGGAACTGCATCAATTTTCTCCTGCTGAGGATATAGTCTTTGGCATGTCGGCACTGTTGGAACAGTCCCTGTTTTAGTGGTATCTGCCAAAACCTCCTGGAAGTGTCAAGTAAGGATAAAACCTTTGCTGTAGCTAATGTGAGAACCATGAGCCCTTCCTGTTCCATTACCTCATTCAGCTACTTAAAGTCTAAACAGATTCTGATGCTACCAATGTTTATTGTTTTATTTATTTGCCAAAGAAAACACTGAAACACACCAATATGTCAACTCAGTAACTTTCTCTGTGATTGATTTTTTTCATTCACATTCTCTCTTCAATTTTGGAAGCAAAGTGAAAAAAAAACCACCACTGCATGGTGCAGCAATTTTTTATGGGGAGTGATATTTTTTTCCTGCACTGTTTCCTGTTAAAACAGGCCAATGTCCCCAAAGTTATCTGGGTTTCTTTCTTCTGTTTAGTGCAGGAGGTATGTTTCATAGGCGAAATCTTCTCCCAGTAGGGTGTGTGTGTAATTGAGGCCATTAAAATATTAAAGCAATAATCTTTCATTTCCTGATTCATTGTAATTTCCCTGCTGGAGATTATAAACTGTTTGTTATAGTTGCATTTGCTCTTGCTCACCTCCTAGCAGGCATTCTTGTTAGTTTCTGCAGACCTCCTATGATATGGAGGTTACAAAGCTGAACACCTTATATCTGGACTGGAATTGTGGTATGTATGTTATAGTTTTTCTATTTTGTGTTTCTATCCTTCTTATTTATCAACCTGATAAAAGGGAAATTTCAAAGTTTTCCACTGTTGTTAAAAAATTCTGCTCAAAATGTACCAGTGTTAATTTTAAACTTGAAAGTTGCTTTTGGTAGCTTTCCTGTGGATCATATCCAGTACTTCCTAATGCTGGTAATTCTTCTTCAAGAAGATATGTTAAGTATGTGGTGGCATTTGGGGCCAGTTTTCAGAGTTGCTGATCACCAGCAGCACACATTAACTTTAATTGGAGTAGTGGTATCTACCTACACATCTGAGAATCTGGCCCTTGGTTTTGTCTTTGTCCTTTAATTAATTACTTTGCCCTTGAGAGACTGATAAGTTATCTCCATTCAAGTTTCATCAGTGCTGTGTTTAAAATGATCATGATGGGTAATTTTTAAAACTTTATATAATACATTTCTATTTTCCCTTTTTATATGTTAGTTTCTTAGAAAAATCATGACTTTTTACATTGATTTTTCAATGAAAGGCAAATCTCATCTTTATATTTTATTCTGCATGCATTTGAATTGCCAGAGGGCTCAGTTTCAGGATGGTTTGATGATGTTGCTGACAACCATTGGTTAAGAAGACAAAACAGCAAGTTGGAGATTGTTAAATCTGGCAGTTGTTTTATCTATCTGTAGACAAAATGAATTTTAACTAAACACTATATTACCTTGAGATTGCCTGCCTTCATCTTCATACTGTGTGCATACTAACCATTCTGTCTTGACATTTAACCATTCTAGTTATTACACATGTATCAGTGAGCAAGGAATAATTAGGCCTGGCTCAATACCACTAAAAAGATTTAAATAGTTGTATAAATTCAGAAAAAGAGATAAAGGAGATACAATAAGATGCTCTGACTCTTGAAGCTGCAAGCATAAAATATATATCGGTTCTAAAAAACAAAAACACCCATGATCACACACCATCCGCAAGAAAGTACTCCAGGATAGCATGAAATTAAAAGAGTTATCCAGGAAATATTCAAGGCAGTCCTCTAATTACTTCATTTAATATTTTAAAATCTGCTGTTGCTCTGACAATTTTGCTTCCTTGACAACCCATGCACACTGCAGTGGCAAGGGATTGTGAAATAGCATGACTATGAGAATCATTGGTTGCTCCTAGATTCTGTTTCCACTGAGTCTTACCGTGTGACGTGGCAATAGGTTGCCTAATCTATCTCTGTCTCAGTTTGCCCATTCCTAAACTGGAGATGTTTCTCTGTTGGATAGCAATGTCCTGAGAAATGGGTCAAAGTTTTTATCTGAATTTTTTTTCACTGAGAAATGCTCACTGAGGACCAAAACGTTTTGGGAATTGATGTTGATTTTGGCAAATTGTTTCAGTTTGAAAAAAAAAGTTGGAATGCTTAGACCATTTTGACATTAATGAAATGTCTTGTTTAGATTTTTCCAGCTAGGGTTCACACACCACAGGAGGAGAAAGTGCCACCCTCCTTACAACTTTTTGTCCGGTGGTTAGGGCATATGTCCCCCTATTCCCGCCAACTCCAGGTGAGTGCCCTAGCCAGTAGGTTATGAGTCATTTTCTGTGTCTAGCCCACTGTGTATTCAAATATTTTTTAGAAAGCGGGACAGTTTCAATAGGAGAGTGGTGATTAAAGTACTTACCTGGGTTCAAGTCTCTGCTCCAGAGCAGGTATTCAAACCTATGTTTCCCACATCCCAGTTGAGAGCCCTAACCACTGGTCTGTAGGCTATAAGGACACCACCTCTTCCTTCTCCCACTGTGTTTTGTGAATCAACTCCTTCATTTCCTTTGCTTTTATTAAAAATACACAAAATGACATTTTTCTGACTTTTCTTGATTCAATGAGAATTCTGAAAAATTTCAGTTTAACCAAACTGATATATTTTTTAATTTTTCAGCCGGTGAACAGAAAAATCAATTATTTGGCCAGCTCAGGTTGTGAGGTTTAATTAATGTTTGAAAAACGCTTTGAGATGCTGGGATGAAATAAACATAACTTATATAAGTAATAGTAATCTAAGGTAAGAAAATTAACTGCCTTTGAAACAAGCATGCCAGGTTTCGGTCTTTATCTTCTTGTGTAGACACATTCTGGTTTTGTTGAGGTCAGGTAGAGATTCACAAAAGAATCCTAGTTCAGATTCCTCTGGTATGTCAGTTTGGTTAAGGAATAAAGGCTTGTCTACACTTAAAGCACTGTAGTGGCAGAACTGCACTGCTGTAGCACCTCAGTGTAGACACTACCTAGGCTGATGGGAGTGGTTCTCTCATTGGTATAGGTGATCCACTTCCACAAGAGTGGCATCTGGGTTGATGGAAGAATTCTTCTGTTGACCTAGCGCTCTCTACATGGGGACTTTGGTCAGCTTAAATCCATATCCCAGTATGGAAGTTTTCCCACCCCTGAGTTAACAAAGAGTCCTGTGGCTCCTGAGTTTTCCCACCCCTGAGTGACATAGTCATGCCAACCTAATTTTGTGATGTAGCCTGGGTCTAAGTATAAAGATAGCAACAGAGTTATACTGGTGTTAAGCTTCTGTGAGTGAAGCCAGAATCCATACACTTTATAGGACAAGATTATTTTTAACTGTTCTGCATGCTGAGATCTATTCCCCTGCAAGATAAAATGTTAAGAGAATGTAAAAGCAAATCTGGACAATTCCAGCATTCCAAGTGTTCAAAATAATATATATAGCTCCCACAACTTTCATTTAGAATTATAGTTTTATGGGCAGATTTGGCTGTCTGCAAAATTGGGCACAAATATTAAAGGTTATACAGCACCTGATACTCTGTTGATTTTTGAAAATGGGAGGCCAGAGTGAAGAAAAATCACCTCGTGCTATGGAACAGAGTTAAAAAATCATTCAGTTGCATTCAGTAATGAGAAGCAAGGGATGGCCTTAATTTTGGAGATTAATACTGTTGGATGTGTAGCAGAGTGAGCAAATGTCAACTTGAATTGTTTGCTTTGGTGAGAGAGGGCTGCCTCAGTTCATCTACAGACCCCCTTTAGGATTAAGTGACCCATATATAGTCAGCTGAAACTGACGCAAGGCCTCAATTTTGTTTAAAGCAGTATTACGTGCTGCTATGGTATTAAACAAGGCTCAGGTCTATATATATATATTGTATAAATAAATTATGAAAACCTTTAATACAGGTGCATCAGTTACATTGCTGTTTTAGTCCATAATATGTATCCTTAATATGAAATCCTATTTTTCACATAATGCAATAGCAATATGGGAGTTGCATATTGATTGGTATTATAAAATGTATGGTGAGATAAATGCTGTTATTATGGAAATCCTATTAGCAAGTCTCCATGTACTGTACGTGCAGCAGAGATTTATTAACATACCCTTCTGCAGTTACTGTTTTGAAAACAGTTTTACCTCCTATGAAATACTGTGCAATAATGTCATTAATAAATTTATCTAATTGCAGCGTATAACTGCAAAAGCCTGAATGGATTGAAATGGATTCCATCAGAAGCAGGATTATTGCAATGGGTGTGTTGAACAACATATATTGCATGTCCCTCATTCTTTGAACTACTGTATGTCAAAAGAGAGATCATTAAGTCCATAGTCAGTCAGTCAGGTTAATGGAAAAAAGTTAGCTTTTTTATAAAGAGCAGTCAGTAGATGGCAATGTGACTATTTTATGCAGAATTTTCATCCATGTGAAGCTAAAGACTTGCAATCATTTGCCTTTGCTGCTTAAATTACTGTATTTTTTTTAAAGCGTAGAGCCCTTTTAAACTATTATTTAAATAATTGATAGTTACAAATGGAAATCTTAGCCCAGAATCTCCAAAAGTGTTCAAAGTTATTTTCATTTTTAACTGGTCAGGGTTGAATAAAAATGTCACATATGGTGCTATAAATTAGCAGGGAATTATTGGGCTGCATAAAGTTTAGTAAACCCAAGTTTTTACCCATGTAGATGCTTTTGGCAAAACTTGTCTGAAAGTGTGATATTTATAATGACCAACAAAAGGACAACAACGTACAACAACAACAATGTACAACTCTCTCTCTGCCTTTCTCTAACTGCATACAAATATATAATATAAATTGAATTGTATAGTCTGTTAGTTTTAATATTTTATAATTACAGTAATGCAGAGAACCCTAGTATGTTAGGTGCTATACAAAGAATTCTGAAGTAGTCAATAAAATTTGCATAAGTGAGTAGGCTCCAAAGTCCCAAGAGTTAGGACAAAGATTCACAAAGTCTTTATAAAATGCTGGGATTTACAAAGGTGGCTAAACAGGTTAGGTGCCTAACTCCCATTCCTTAACTCTTTCAATGGGAGTTTGGCACCTAACCTATTTGATTTTGTAAATCACTCTAGATATCTATCTCCATTTTAAGGCACCTAAATACCTTTGTTAGATTGCATGTTTATGGGCTCTGAAAGGGAAAGCTAATGGCAGAAGAATACAGGGCAGAAAAGGACAATCATGGATGGATAATATGGATAACAAGACTTTTCATCCACAAAAAAGATTAGAAGAAAATCGAACAGAATGGGTAACTATGGAACTTGGAAACCTCCAGTAATGGAAATGACACATAAGAAGAAGAAATACCATTACAAATTTAGTCCTAAGAGCCTAAGTCTATTTGAAAATTTCACCCTGGATCATTTCTATCAAAAACACCCACTTCAAGTGCACTCCATCCTCATTACAATGTTCTCATTTATAAATCATTTTTTGATGTTAAGCACAGCATGTCTCAGCTCATAGCATTGACATCTATGAGTCAAAAGGCTGTTGGTTCGAATCTAGTCACATTCAGTATTAGGACCTTCACTTATAAGACCTAAATATTGGTTGGGGGACTGGAAAGAGGCATGTTAGATATGCCATTCTGTATGGAAGATATTCAACAAAATCTCTTTAACTTGTCTCTGGTGAAAGTCTAGATTCCTCAGTATTTTTGCAAAATGTTGAAGAACAAACATATCTAACTTTGAATCTTTCTGTTCTGTAGTCCAACATTCTGTGTAAGTGTCACTGCTACAGTTTGCCTCTACAATCAGTAGAGTTTTTAACTAGTTTTGTGAAACATTTTGTGTATATTAGGTACTATGTAGGATCTAATTATCCTTTAACATAAGTCACCTGTGAACGAGCAATATGACTCTTGCATGGAGGAACTCAGTTTAATTCTTCACTGCAGGCCTTGAGTGTTTGTGTAGGTCAGTGGCACATTCAGGTGATCACAACTTTTTCACAACAAAGCATTATAAACTTGCAAATGAATCTACTGCACTCACAGGGAGCCGTCTAGCAGGACGTTAAGATTTTTTACTATGGTGTTTTATGGAGTTGGTGGTTTGCTCGGTATAATGAAGGCAGTTAAACACCTGTTACAGGAAAAGGCATGTAAAAGGTTGAATTTATATGCATTCCATGTGCAGATTTCCATGTAGAGAATTAAGCTACCTTCAACTGAGCCTTCTAAAAAGTATCTGGTAGAGAAACAGACCCATTAAAATGATGCAGTTTTGCAAGAACATTGATGAGTTCACAAGTTTAGCAGTCGTCTAGCATATGTGAATTTTTCTAAGATTTTCTTTTAATGGGAAAGATGTGAACAAACTGGAGAAAGTCCGAATGAGAGCAACAAAAATGATTAAAGGTTTAGAAACCATACCCTCTGAGGAAAGAGTGAAAACATTGCATTTGTTTAATCTGGAAAAGAGAAGACGGGGATGGGGTGGGGTGGACCATAACAGTCGTTAGGTGTGTAAGGGTTGTTAGAAAGAGAATAGGTTTTTTTCTCCTTAAGCATTGAGGACAGGACATGAAGTAATGGGCTTAAATTGCAGCAAGAGAGATTGAGGTTAGACATTAGGAAAAACTTCCTACTGTCAGGGAAGTTAAGCACTGGAACAAATTGCCTAGGGAGGTTGTGGAATCTCTGTCACTGGAGGTTTTAAGAATAGGTTAAACAAACACCTGTGAGAGGAGAATGGGGAGAGCAGACAGAGGGCACATGTGTACCATTTCTGGCGCAAGGACTGTTCAGGAAGCCCATTAACTCAAAGCCCACTATTATTTCAGGGACATTTGCAATCTTCACCACCTGTGGATATACCATAACAATAAATACATTGTAATATTAAATACCATTACCATAACACTGACAGTTGATTTGCCCAAACCAGACTGATTAGCCATTGACCTGTAGAGGTCTGGGGAGCCCGGTTCCAGATGACAATAGCACCCTGCCTTTGCACTGGTATGGTGTCCCTCATTTGTGTGTCCTAACACTGGATGGATGGGGTAGTTTCCTCACACAAGTCCAGGCGGATGGTCATCTTCTCTCACACAAGTTCTGGACCTGCTGCTGGCATCATAGGTTTGCATGACAATTTAGCTCCATCACTCTGTGCTTGTGATCCTGTTTTCCAACCACTGGTGAGCATAGAGGTATTCTACAACTATTAACAGCTTCATCAGCTATCTGCACTCCACCATGACATCATGCAGCCTGAGATCTTCTTCTCAGGGTGACAAGCCACTGCAAAAATGTCCCCCATCATGTCCCATGCCCTGCTTCTACCTCCTGGTTCTGAAATGAGTTGCATTAATGCCAACAGGTGCAAAAGGTAATTACCCAAAGTTGGATCTAGGCCTTGCCAGTTGGAATGAAGGCTGCAGACAGAAATCTAGAGCATGCCATGCTGGAAGTGGATTGTTTTTGTCAGTTGGCAGACTAAGAGCACTTCTGCGCAGAGGCCTGGGAAGGACAGACAAAATACTGTGAAAATTCCTGAAGCAGTGCATTTTAGTACTGATCGGGGCAGAACAGTGTGTACCATAGCATAGTTTCCCCTTGGCCTGCGTGATTAGCTGATATTCGTGGTGGTGCTGGGTTGTTGTGATAGGAAGACAAATTGATTTTATGAGTCAGACATTTCTTTGGTGCAATGTTTAGTTACAAATAATGTGTATAAAGTCCTGTTTCCTTTGTCACAGTTTCCAAGTATTCCTCTATAGTGATTCCTGTGCCCCAAGGAGCTCTGTCTTCACTCTCTCACAGGGCCACATTTCTGACTGACTCTCTGTTTTTCTAATTGCTTTCTAGTTGCTTTCTGGCCCAGACACTGTGTTTACTGTTGGTCCTCAGGGAAACAACCAACTCCTTTTATTCTCTATCAGTTAGTTCTTGCTTAGGCCTTCCAATGTGCCTTGGGCAGTAGCTTCTATTGTTTATCTTACTTCATCAAGGAGCTTAATTGCTTCTTCCATTTAGCCTGGAGAAATGGTGGTTATTACATACAAAAATGTCAGAACTCTGGGACAGCTTATATATCAGACATGTTTCAGTGTGTTGCAACAGCATGCTACATGGAAGCTTGTCATTCAGTATTAAGAGTCATGCAGTGAATATACCTAGCAGGATCTCTGTGCATTCTTATTGTTCTGACTTGCTGGTCACAGGGTAGAATTAAGAGGCCTTTGAACAGGAGAAAGTCGGGCTAAAAGTTGTGGGTGTATCTAAAGTGTCATATTTTTGGTTAACAATTTCAATAACTTTGAATCTTTAATTGACAGATTCTGAAAACATAGAGGAAAAGATTGTATTTTAGAACATTATAAAATAAGGTTGAAAATTTTGAAATCTATTGTGGGGTGTGTTTTTTTAATAAAAAACCCTTTGCACCAGAAACTTTTGGTCATGGCTTTTAACCTATATCTTTACTTGACATACAGCATCTCCATCTACCAGTGTCATTTATAGATGTGACTGAGAAATCCTGTGTTACAAAATGATACTTACCTAATTATTCTTTAATCCTGTGTCCAATCATTCCATATAAAGGCAATAGTTTCTTGCCTCACTTAGCAAATTTAGGACAGAAACATTAAAATGTGGCATTTCATTTGTCCTCGTTATAGTTCTCCATAGTGAATCATGCCTGCTGTTATATGTTACTACGGGGACATTTATAGAAAAATAAAAAAAGGTCCCGATTGACTCCCCTTCCATAAATGATCTCATGAGAACAATCATAAACCATACATTCATTCCTTCTCAGGGAAATTTAGTTTAACAGTATCATCTTTAATTTGGGCATTTGGAATGTCTGAAGAGTTGGCTATGAACTCCTCCTAGATTACTGTCAGTTAAAGGATGTGTCATATGTTATACAGAACTAATTTTCCTTATATTTGCAGTAGGATTTCCAATTTAACCTTTACACTTAATCACACAGCATGAATTATTTTCTAGATTTCAGGCGAGACATTGTTATAAAAACCCTAAATGTTTAAAAGGAAAGGCTCATTTTACCTTGAATTTACCTGGACCTCTAATTGCAACTGAGGATCAGGTACACCAGTGCACATTTATTCTCAAAAATTCCACTGACAAGTTAGCAATGGAAGAATGTATATTTGTTCCGTCACCCATCCACACACCTTTTGTATAATCACTGCCTCAGATCCTCCAAAATGGCCAAACTGTACTCAGCCAAACTTTATGACTCAATCACCAAGATGATTGGTACCAACCCTAGTTTTTGGTGCAAGATAGAACAGCCTTATTGACATTTAACTGAGATTAGATATACTCATTCCTCAATGAGGAGCTCTTCTAGTAAGCAAAGTACATATGCAAGTATTATGATGAAGAAAGGAGTGAGCTGGTTGACTGGCTGCCTGGGAGGCCCCAGTGGTTAAATCTTGGGCTTGCATTTTAGATAGTTTCTTCCTCAGAAGCAAGACAAATTGCAAAGAAAAGGAAATGCTGTGGTATGGATAGTTACTATTTTCCTCACGTAAAACAGGCTGCATAGGTGCTTTGACATCAAAGAATGGACATTGCTTTCTTTGTAACAGTTGACAGAAAGAAGGTAGATTTTGAAAACCTGACTGGTTTTTGTGAGGCTTCATTTAAGTGAACTAAAGAGGATGGCTGGTTCTTCTAATAAGTAATTTTATTAATGGAATAATCCTAATACTTTCATTATGCTGCTTAAATCTGTAGTTAATTTGCTGTTCTGATATCATTGCATGTATAAACTTTTTTCTTAAACAAATCTCACTCTGCATTCACTAATAAAATCCACACCTCCAAACTATGGTGCCATATCTTTAGCTGGTGGTCAGCCCTGTCTGAAGCGACTTCCAACTTCTGCGTAATGTCATGACATTCAGGTAACTAGCTTTCCTTATAAGAATGATTTAAAATGTCTCACACTGAGCTGGCCCAGTGATTAGAAAGACGCACAATGGGGAAGATACTCTGACATTTTGAATGTCAAATCTATCTGAAATTGTTCAGAATTAAAAACCCAAACATTGGGAAATTCATCTGGTTTTCTGTGGTCTTATTTATTTTACAAATTGATCAGTGAAAGGAGTTGAATGAAGAGTCTGTCAAGAAGTATGAATCTGGGATGATTTGTTGTTTTGCAACAAAAGTAAAATGTACAGCTTCTCAAGTTGACTTTTGCATAAAGCCAGATCTAAGGCTTCATCTCTCTTGAAAGGGTTTTGTGTCTGAAACTCTGAAGGTATTAATACTTCTGGATCAAAATCAAAGAATTTATTCTTTGCAGCCCTTCCCCCACCTTCTGAAATGAAACTGATTGACTTCCCAGACTGACTGCACAATGCAGGCCACAGAATATCACCCACCTACTCCTGTAATAAACCGCCAACCTACATCTGAGCTATTGAAGTCCTTAAATCATGGTTTAAAGACTTGAAAATGCAGAGAATCATCCAGAGAATCCTCCAGCAAGTGACCCATGAACCATGCTACAGAGGAAGAAAAAAACAAACTAACCAGGCCCCTGCCAATCTGCCCTGGAGGAAAATTCCTTCCCAACCCCAAATATAGTGATCAGCTAAACCCTGAGCATGTGGGCAAGACTCACCAGCCAGACACCCAGGTAGAATAGATTACTAAAGTGGGGAATACGCAATATTTATGAGATTCCCAAGCACGTGGTTATTCTGGAGGCACTGTAGGAGACTGCAATGTTAATGTTGGACTAACTATTATTTGGCAGACAGTAAGTAATGGAAATAAAGCATTTTTTTAAGGATATGAGGCTGAGGTTCCAGAGCACTGTGCACTAACTGTGTGGATCTGCTGCGACTGTGCAGCGAAAGTTCACTATTGCTCATTGAAGTACCGCAATTTGAAACAACAGAACCTTTAATGTATGCTAGGAAAGTTCTATTGCGCAAGTCAGGATCCACATGAACAGTTACTGCATGACATTTGGAACACTGTAGATTTACACCCCAGCTTGCTGTGCCCTAACTATTCATTTAGACAAGCTCTAACGAACCAGTTTATGTTCCTAATAGGTAAACATAGCCCATAGGAAACTCTGAGTAGTCCCATTGAGTTCACATGCATAAAGTTATTACAGGCATAAGTTTTTTCAGGACAGGGGCCAGTGTTCCATTCTTAAACAATACTAAAATTTCAACATAGTGGTCCCTTTTGAGTCATCAGTAGGAAAATATTTGGGTATATAGAAGAGTGCTATCTTGTTTCAGGTATTAAAATACCTTATGATTAGACAGCCTTAAGCATTTGAATATCATTTATTCAGATATAATCAGTCCCTGTACATTGTGTTTTATGATATTTGGGATTTTTTAATTAGAAGATGTATTTGACATATGTAATCCAATACTATACTCTCAGTAAATCCTCACATTAAAAGTTTTAATACTAATTATGCAGGAAATATTTAAATATCATGAGTTCTATTTATCATAAAATTATATTATAATAAAAGCAAAATGCCTGGCCAAGAAATTCAGAAAATAAGACAATGTATAATAATGCAAACAAAGAAATTTCATGCAAAAAACTGTAAGAATAACCAAAAAAGCTTTTGTTAGGAAATCACACTTCTCCACTCTCATGTTTGAGTTGAGAGATTAAAGATCTTTCCTTTTCAGAAATTGTCTAATTTTTATTTTGTCACAGGTAAAAATCAAACGATTCCCATTAATTCCAATATACATTTTAACTATCTGAAGAGGAAGGATTGGGTTTTTTTGTTTCTTTCTAGTTAAAGATTTCAGTATTTTGCAGCGTTTGAAGTTATCGAGTGAGAGAGATGCAAATGTAGAGGGTGGAAAAGGAAAGAACTACACTGTGAAACCACATGCAAATCTAAATGCATTTTCTTTGATCTTATGTGAAAAATACCATAGACTTCTGAAGGCTAAGAATGTCACAGATAAAATCAGCAACCTTCCTAATAGTAGGCACTGCTTTCATCAGTTTCTTGATTTACTAGTATTCTGACTTAAGGTCTTCCAGTTCTGAGACTTGATTTCATAATTTACATATTTAGTCCAACAGGCGTTAGATCTTGCCATTTCTCCAGTTGCTTTTAGTCTTTAGATCTATCACTTAATGGTCAGAGAAGCGATATATAACATCTAAAGATGTGCCTAAAGGAGGAGTGGGAGAACTTCATTTTTTATTAGCGTCTGACAGCAAGCAAGCTGATACTTCAGTAAATCAGCCCAGTGAGTAAACAGCTAATATAGACCTCTCATTGCTTGGAGGAACTTGGAATATTCTCCATAGTATTCAGATTTCAAAGGGTAAATTTAGAGATCTATATTCTGCAGTGTGGAAGTTTTCAAACTTTGTTTCTGTGGATCACTGGAGCTGGCAAGTGATGAACTGGCTCCTCTTTTTCTACATCTGCCAAATTGGATTAAAAGAAGCTAACAATTGTGGTTGGTCAGAAAACAGTTGCATTTAATAACAAAATTCAAGGTTGTTAAATCTGGTTTCATTCCGATGTGAAACTGAAAAGAGACCTTTCAAAAACTTTCATGAAAAAATGAGTGAGAGGGAAGGAATAGCCCAGAGTAGCTAATAGCATAGGGCCCTCACTAGGGGATATGTGAAACTGGTAGCCCACTGGTCCATGTGATCAGAAAGGGGAGAAATTGTGACCCACAAAACTAGAGATGGTCGCAAAAATACTAATAAAACATTTCTTCATTGGAATAGTCAAGAAAATATAAACATTCTGTAAATGTTTCCTGTACTCCCTGCAGGGTAATGATATGTCTGGATTCCATGTTTCTAAAACTAAACTGGCTCTTTAAATGGGACTATTTATAGAGATGCTGACACTGTAGCTCACATTCACGTGTACACGTAGACAGCTTTCTGATGCCTTCAGACTCTTCCCTTCTACAACCTGTGCTCCTCCCTCTAGGTTCTATGCAGGTTGCTTCAGCAAAGAAGGTTCAATATAGACTAAGTTCTGTTGGAACCCAGGCATGTGCCCAATGGAACCCTGCCTGCCAGACTAGTTTCTGACAGCAACCTGCCTCGCTTCCTGCAAGCTCATCTGCCCGGCTCCTTGGTAGCTCACTTGCCAGACTGCCTAGGAATTGGGGACCTGAAGAGGAACAAAACCATTATGAAAACACTTGAGCCTCTGTTGTCAGACTTTACTAAATAAATAAATAAATGCAATTAAAATTATAGAATCAAAAGTTGGCTAACAAATTTCAAACCTTACTGGCCTGTTCTCTGGTAAAACTGCTTTCCAGCAGAAAGTTGATTAGAGATTAAGTCTTGCACTGTGTAAGATTTTAGGTACATTTTCTGGTACCTGCCTCATCATTTAAAATGCAGTTGATAGGACAGTACTTAAATATACTGTCTATGGAATTTTTTAAGTAATGTTTCCCGCAACAGTGAATAGTACTAGATATTGGGTGCTCATGAACTTTTTTGCTATGAATCATCTACCGGACTAGCTCACACATGAGACATAGGGGACCCTGGTTTGTGAATTGCTCTGGGGTTTAGGCAGGAGATAGGCACTGGAAGGAGGCAACAGTGCACATGCCCATAGGTAGAAACATAGAAAAGGTGCCTAGGGAACTTTGAATGCAAAACTGAGGCACCAAGTGAGTTTCGGCACCTGTAGGGTTCAGCAGGAGTTTTGTCAGTCGTAATGGTGCCTAAAACTAGAACTTAGTCACTTTCACCCAAGTTTAGGCACCTAAATGCTTTTGTGAATTCATGCCTTAGTTCTTAAGTGTGCCCCTGACATCCCTATCATAGTGACAATATATGGGAGAGAACAGTTCCCATGGGATTACTTTTGTTCCCTCAAGAGAATGGGCAAGTGTGGGGAATGGAGGATAACTTGGATTTCCAGCTCTATGGGGAAGTAAGCTGGTTTGTGAAAACGGTTGGTGAAGCTTGCTTGACAAAAGAGAGCAGAGACTGAATTTCTACACTTGTGATCCTTTTGAGTGTCTTTCATCAAAAGGCAGAAGCTGCTGCATTATTTCATTACCATTATTAGGGCAGTGAAGTTGTCAGAACAAATATAATTAACTCCCTCCCGCCCCAATAAAGATGTAATGGCAAATCTTAATAAAACAACTTATTTCGGCACTTTGAAAAAGAGTGCAATAGAAATATGCATGTGTGTGTGTACTTAATACCACTCATTGAATTCAGACGCTGTAAAACGTATGCAAAAAGAGATAAGCTATGCTCTGGAGTTTCTTTAACTCTGAATTTCCTTGAATTAAGAGTTTAAATCACACCCTTTTCGTCACTTTAATGTAGAGTGGGTTATTTTCTGTTAATAAATGTAGACAAAGCTGTGATTTAAACTGAATCTTGTGATGGTAACTCTTTCTTAAATTGTGAGGAGAGACTTGGCTGTAGACCAATATTAATGGGAGAAATATTTTATAATAAAAAGTGATTTGTTAGTAATAGCGGATTTGCTGGTTCTTGTAGTCTCCATAAGCACAAATTCTTGTCAGCTTTCACTGCTAATGCATTTTTGTCAAGTCTATGCAATTAAAAAAAATAAAAAGACCTACCACCTTCATGCTTAATATTGTGGAAGATGGAATTTCTAATTTTATAAAGAAAGTAATGAAAATAGAGATCCTAGCCTGGAGGAATAAGATAGATGATGTCTGACTATCAAAAAGAATAGTTTTTTGAAAGGAGCCATCAGAAAGTATAGCAGTTTGAATATAAAAATGTATAAAACTTCAAACTCCAAGTATAAAGAGGTGTCAAATTGCCAGTAGTTTTCTTTTTTCTTTCTTTCCAAGTTTTGTTAAAGGGATCCATCAAATGTAAAGAGATGACACGAAGTAATTTATACAGGATCATATTCGCTATGTAAATGACTGCAATGCAAAAATGAAAGCCCATTTCTCTTATGTGTTTGCATATACAGGCGTTACTCATCACCTTATACTTATGGATGGAATCTGTGATTCTGACAGCATATTAGGTATTGAGGTAAAAACACAAGGGAAACATATGAAAGAGATAGCATGGATCTGTTTGAGATTCTGAGGCAGCCAAGGTATAACAGATTTTTTGCAAAAGCATCCGAAAGAATGGAGGAGTCACTAAGAAGAAAAAAAAATCTCATGCATTTTTTTGTGTAGTGATTTAAATTAATACCTTGAAGTCTTAATCCTGGAAGGTGGCAGGTAATTTCTGCTATTAAAATCAATAGGTGTTGAAGGTGCCACTTTTCAACAGAGGTGCCAAGAACCCAAAGTATGAGGCTCTAACTTTGCAAAAGGCAATCTGTTATTAATTCAACTTGATTAGAGCTGGTTCAAAAGTTTTCTGGCAAAACTGTTTATCAAAGGAAAAGTGGATTTTTGACCAATGAATATTTTCATGAAAAGTGTCTGCTTTCTGTAGGAGTTTTTGACTTTTTGTCACCTCCCCTCACTCCTGCAGAAAACCCCCAAAACAAACAAACAAACAAAACAAAACCAGAATATTTGAAAATAGAAAGGGTCAGCTTTTGATTGAAAACCTTCGATTTGGAAATGCTTGCTATTGTGGTTCATACGGGTGGTGGTCATTCTAAGGAACCTGGCATGCAGAGGAGAACAAGGGCATGAGGAATGTGAACAACTCCCATGAGCAGAATACTGGCATTTTCAAATTGAATTTTCAAGTGTGGACCAATGGTTTTAGTTTTTCACTTTGGCCAAAATTTGAATTATTTTCTGGGGAGGAAAAGCCTCATTTTCCTACCAACTAGCATCTTGAGATGGATTTCTTTATACGGTAGTGTAAATATGTATCAGTCCATATTTTAGACTGCTAAAATTGAATTTTGTTGACTTAAAATTTACTTAACAGCCAGCCTTCCATACTCTCAAACCTTTGTCCTGTGTTTTAGTGTGTATGGGTCAGATTGCCAACAGATGGTCTCATTTCATGAACAAATAATTGAGGACACAAAATATTACAACTATCACTACTGCAGTTTTGTGGGCACAATAAGAAGGCATTATTAAAGGGAAGCTGAAAACTAGGCTTTAACGGTTGTTTCAATATTTCAGGAGCTAAGCTGTAGAAAATATTCAGCCTTTTGTTATGTAAATATCAAAGTAGTTCTCTTATGCAAATAGTTTTCTTGTGCACTTCTAGCTTTTTTTTGTTACTTGTTATTCTCCCTAATTCAAGTGCTGCAATCTTCAGTTGGATCCATTGATGACTCAAAATAGATTTGATTTATTTCTAATGGGTCCTTTTCTTCACCTAGTAGGTTCTGTCAGTGTTTTTCTAGAAGGTTTTCTTTATGCCTAAAGTCCTTTTTCTGTCTGTCTCTCTGCTAGTTTGACTTATTAAGGGCATGTCTACACTTACTGGCGATGGACACTGCTAAATTGATCACAAATCGCTCTCCTATTGACTCTGGTACGCCACTGGAATGAGAAGAGTAAGGGAAGCTGATGGGAGAGTATCTCCTGTCAACACAGTGCGGTGTAGACACCGCAGTAAGTTGACGTAAGCTGTGTTATTCACATAGCTGGAGTTGCATAACTTAGGTTTACTTACCCCGTAGTGTAGACAAGGCCATAATAGTTTTTGTACCTGGATCTGTGTGACACCTTGGACTCTAACTAAATGAATACAGACCTTTGGTCTTTCTAAGATGCATTAAGGTTGCTTAGTTCTAGTTACAGACCATTGGAATGTCCTCCTGTACTTCTGTGCAGAGTTCATACATTAATCAGCAATGGTCTAAACTTCAAAAGGTTCAAGTGACATCAAGTAAGCATCCAAAAATTGGAAAGAGAATCTCAATTTATCTGAAATCTTCCTTGTGTGGAAATCAGGCTGGAATTCGCAAGGGAACAGGCTTTTCTTCTTTATGAAATTTCCAGTATTTTCTGGTTTTGACCAAATTGGAAATACCTTGAGAATAGCCTTGCATGCAGTAGTTCACTGTTAAAATCAAAACCCAGATAGAATAGAGCGACAAAATAATTTAACCAAACTTTTTGAATCTCAAAAAAATAGATAAAAGTTTATAGTTTTACAGATTATAAAGCCAGAAGGGACCATGGTGATCATACAGTCTGACCCCCTGCAGAAAACAGGCCATTGACCAAATCCATTTCCTGAATTAATTCCTGTTTAAACTAGAGCACATCTTAAAAAATAAATAAATCCAACCTTGAAAATGGTCAGTGATGGCAAATCCAGCACAATGCTTAGTAAAATAAGAACGTACAGCACCAAATGCTATAGTATAGTGTATGTCCATTATAATTGGAGAGAGATGGGCAGGAAAAATGGGGCAATGAAGGGACCCAGCTTGTCTGGGAAGGACTTTAGAGAGGGATGGTGTGAAGAGAAAACCTTCCCCCACTCTGAACACTGGGGTAACAGAGGGGGGGTCTCTTCTATGACCCCTTAACGTAAGCTGCTTCCCCAGCCTAAATTAAGTCTTTTCCACCCCAAAACCCATACTGTACCAGTTGGGAATTGGAGTTCCATTGCCACCACTCAGTAATCACCCCAAGACTATGGGGTGGGGTACCTTGACACCCCCCCTCTCTCCCTTAAGCCACTTGAGAGAGAAAAGAATTTAGGCTTCCAGCTACCACTTCTCCCCCCTGCTCTCAGGAGAGAGACTTAGATGCACAGACCCCCCTACCCGGGAACTGGGTCAAATCCAAAGCTAGGACAACTTTAGGGGAATAACCAAACGCTTTTTATAACAAAAAAGGTTTAATAAAGAAAAGAGAACAAAGCATACACTTAATACAACTTCACAGATATAAAACTTTCTAATCCCTCCCTTAAGATTTTACCCCCTGGAAGGTTAGTGACACTCTAAATCAGGTACAAAACGTATGAGATCAATATGCTACTCACAGTTAGTCTAATCTTAGAAATAGAAGGGTGCACCATCTCTCCCAAAGCTAGGAGAGGGGAAAAGAGCTTCCATAGCTGGAAAAGAGGTCGAGCTAGCCCAAAATCTCCGGGACGAACTAAAACTGAAACTAAACTTTCCCCTCCCATAGAAATGAGAGCTTCTGACGTCACTGTCCTCTCTTGTTTCAGTTAACCCCTAACAGGTAAAATAGCACTCCAAGGCACTTCACACTCATGACAGATGGGTAGAAAAGAAAGATTGCAGTAATCCAGAGCATCCAGTTAAGGGAAGGAAATCATCAGAACATGGAGTGGCAGGTGAAGTGGTATGCATTTGTGGTCTGTTTTCTCACTCAGATTATTTTTGCTTGGGCCTGTGGGATGAATTACTCCAATTCACCTGCTGGGACATTTGTTTAAGCAGTTTAATTTTTTTATTCCAGGAAATGGGAATATTCTAAGAGATTAAAAAACAAACAAACTCATATAGAGCCCCTTTTCATAAATTAAAAAAAGAAAAAATCTTATAATTAAAGACATTATAGTAATTTTATCACAGATTTCTCATTTTAAATATATTTCTTCATGAGAACCATTTTGAAGACTGGAATTGAAAATACATCCACCTCATGATGATTTATTTTTTAGAGGAGAGTCTTGTATTTAATCTCTGCTCTAACTTGGTGTTGAAGGCATTATGCTGCTGGAAGTGCCAGCTTTCAGGTGATACGTAGAACAGGATTTGTCAGGATTGCCTCCCCACTCTGAACTTTAGGGTAAAGATGTGGGGATCCGCATGAAAAAAAGAAATAACCCCCCAAGCTTATTTTACCAGCTTAGGTTAAAATATTTTCCCCAGAACACAAACTTTTTCTGTGTCTGGACTTGGTTCGCTGCCACCACCAATTTAAGACCACAAAACAATGGGTTTGCGTAAATTGGAACCCCTCCTTTAACATCCCCCCCAAATCTCCTCCCTTTACCTGGGAGAGGCTTGAGAAAACAAAGGAAACCCTCACTTTCTGTGAGACTTGACCTATCCAAACCAGGATCTATCCAATGGAAACAAGCAGTCAGAGTCTTAAAAGAAAGATTTTAATTAAAGAAAAAAGAAGGAATATACATTAATCAATAGAAAAAACCCCACTTGCATCACACAACATCACTGACCCCCTCTCTAGGAATTCTTCCTCTGCTAAAGCTTAACAGTATAAGGAACACCGTGGATCAATTATCAAGTGATACAGTTCAAGCATACAATTCACTTACTACTGAACTTGACTTGTTAGAAGATTATAGATAGGTAGAGTAAAAGACATAGGTGTGGTTCATCCCATAGCCGGAGAGAAGAGAGCGAGAGAGATAAACCGAACTAAAACTCTCTTTGTCTCCAACTTTGATTAGTATCTCCAGTTGCTATTGGTCCATATCCCCCTCTCAGGTTACCCTTAGCTTAACCCTTTATAGGTAAGCAGTAATTCTAGGCTACTTTATACTTATGACAGGATTCAATAGCACACTTTTAACAGTTGGAATATCCTGCTCATTATGTCCTACTTCAATTGGATAAAGAATCTGATTGTCATATCAGACATGCTAGTATAAATCAAGAGGCATTCCATTGAAATCAATAGAGTTACAACGGCTATGTGAAATCACTGTAGCAGGAGAATCAGGTCTATTGTACTTTTTCTTCACGTTCTGCCTTAAATTTTTGTGCAGTGTTTCTCTGGTCTTGCCTTCATTACCCGCCAGATCGATTGGCGGGTAGTGATTGATTTTTTTTTGTGATCAATTTCTCGCGTCTGGTGAAGACCCGAGAAATCAATCACCCGCAGCACCCCCGTTGACTCCGGAACTCCAGCTTGCCGCGAGGCGCAAGCTGGAGTCGATGGGGGAGCGCGCCACTGTCTGCCACCGCCATGAGGACAGCAGGTAAGTCGGCTGGAGATACGCAAACTTCAGCTACGTGATTCACGTAGCTGAAGTTGCGTATCTGCAGTCGATCCCCCCGTAGTGAAGACTAGCCCTCTATGTCATTAAGCCACTTGTATATTCCACCCTTCCTTGGCTCAATTACAGGGGTAGTTGAAGGATC
Source organism: Sternotherus odoratus (assembly GCA_032164245.1). Taxonomy (NCBI): domain Eukaryota; kingdom Metazoa; phylum Chordata; order Testudines; family Kinosternidae; genus Sternotherus; species Sternotherus odoratus. The sequence continues at coordinate 37,754,594 of JAVMKO010000004.1, forward strand.
CAAGTGTTGCCTATGTCAACTATTCAAAAAATATTAGGCCCCTCAAAAAACCATGAGATTGGCTTGATTAGATTTTTTAAGTAGTATAATTTTTGAATTATTTTTATAAGTCTTCTGGGTTTTGAAACTTTCAGATTCTCATGGGCCACATTTTCAAGCTTTTCTGTGCAATCATGAGTGGTAAGAAACTTCCTTTTTTAATGAAAGCTGAAATTCTCAAGTAATTCCTTGATTTCAGTGTCTGGGGCTTCAAGAAAATCACTAAGTATTGTGAGAGCTGCAATAAAATCACTAAGGCTGGCAGCACTGTGATCCTTATCACATCTTTATAACTTACTGAACTCTAGTTAAGGGGGGGGGGGGCTAACCTAAATTTTGCACAGTGCTTTGAGAACCTATAATTAGGGGCACTCTAGCAATACAAAATATTTATTCTTAAGCTTATATCATTGCATGCTCATAGTGGTTTGTTATTACAAGACATCTATATTTTAGATGTTTGATGAGGATTTTTCATATTTAAAGTATGTTAAAACAAAACACAGACAATGAAATGGCTTTCTCCTAGAGATATAATAAAAAAATGCCAAGCAGGACAAATTTATGATCTGCCAACTTTGTTCAGTGTCGCTTTACCTTCCCCCACTTAGATTATTTGTTTTGCATTTCCCCTTCACTGAAATTTTGACAAAGACACAACGACAAGCATGTGAGTACAGCTCTTGATTTATTAATGACAGCTATGACTCCTGTGACATGAACTAGCAAAATGTGGTTTCAGTGAACATTTTACTTTCATTCCAAGTTGCAGTCAGCCACCTGAGTTGTCCAGAAGTGTCATATTACTTTACTGAAATAAAATCAGCACATTAATGCATTATTATGCTCAGCTACCTCTTACCTTATAGTTGCTTGTCACATTAATATTTTGTCTAAGCCTAACCTTTAAAGAAATATAAGAATTCAAATTGCACAGCATTTGTACTGTAGGCTCGGTTCTTGCATTCCAGTTGGAGCTTTGTAGGCAGGTTGCACATGTGTATTTCTGTAAGGGAAAGACTAAATTCATAGTAATGATTTATTGATTTTTTTAATTCTCAGATTTGATGGTATGATTACAAGGATTACTGAAAGTAATTTTTTTCAGGTGGTGCTTGCAATAGGACCTCTGCCAGTATGATAGTCCACAGCTGAACTCTGAGTGACTGGTGGTGAAGAACAGCTCTTTATTAGAGTTGCATGATCAATTTGAAAGAGCAATTTATCTAGTGAACTTAGCCCTTTTCATGTTTGTGAATCACTAAAGAGCAAATGATATCTGCAAGTATTTTTTGCTGTTTTAAATTGTTCCATAAATTTGCATGAACAAATTTCAGCATATGAGTTGCTTATCGACTGTTTGCTGTAATCATTCTTTTAACCAATACTCTAGCTCTGACTGAGCTCCTGAAACACACAGTATTGTTTCCGTTCCTTTGATAGAGACCATACAACCAGAATTTTGGGGAAAATGACCACTAGTTTTGGGTTCCCAGTTTCATACACCTTGGACCTACCTTACAGAGGTGACTTCAGGAGGATTTGTGTATGATTGGAGTGATGCTCCTCAGGGGTATCCAGTAACAGTATCACTTCCACCAGTCTTTCTCCGAGTGGAGAAATTTACCAGTGTTTGGAGTCTAATACGCAAACAACTTCCTAGTATGCCAGTGACTCACCTGTTCCAGCAGATTCTTGAGCTACAGTGCCTGTTAGCTGTGCCACAGACACACAGCACTGACTCAGCTTCCCCAGTGAGGGCTGACAGTGAGTTCACTCACTCGACCCCTGAGTCTGGCTATGGTGGGCTTGGGCCTGTGCCCTTGGGACTTGTACCTATGCCCTGTTTCATTATTCCAGTAAATAACCTATCAAGAAAAATAACTGTCCTCCTTTACACAGTCAGAATCCTAGAACAACTTTTAGTGTCCTCAGGCTACAGGCAGAGTAATGAGGTCCATCATACCCCCACCTGTTTGTCTGCTAGCTCCTGATCAGGCACATCCTTATGTCCTTCGTCCTGGATCCCAAGGGTGTGACTTGACCCTCTTCTTCTGTTTGAGCTGCCAGTGTTTGTTTGTCCTGGTCAGCTCCAGCTCTGCCTCCTCACTCTGACAGCTGGCCTCCAGCTTTATCTGTCTCTTCTCCACTAGCAGCCATTTCCAGTTCAGCTTCTACAGCTCTAGACCTCCTTTATCTGTTCCCAACCTTCTCACTTGTGAATCTCTCAGATTCTAATTTACCAGTGTTTGGAGTCTGATCCTTGGCTAACCAGCAAACAGGATGCAAATCCTGCAATGACTATGCCACTGTGACACTCCCCAGAGTACACAAGGTAACATACTAAGGTGCCTCACAAGCTGGATACTCCAGAAGAGCATTCCACTTGGTAGTTCTGAAAATCAGGCTCAAGGTATTTCAAATTAGGCATTCAGAATCATTGGCCTTGACTTTTAGAAATTTCTTCTGCTTCTATTTTTTTCTAGGAATCAGGTACCTAAACCTCTTTGTGGCCCAAAAATTTATCCCAAAGACTATATTGAAACAAAAATCCATATTGGAAACTTTATTGAATTCTGGACCAAATTTTCCATTGAAGTAAACAGATATAACCTCGCTTCATGTTAAAACCATCCTTTGGCCACGCAGACATTTTCTGCCTGGTTTGCATTGTTAATCTAGATCATAAACTCTTTGGGGCCCTTCCTCTGTTCTGTATAATGCCAGATACCTTGCAGGTGCTTAGCAAATAAATTCAAATAATTTGGTCCGCCTCTAGTAACAATGGCAATAATGTAGGATGTATTTTTAAAAGTGGCCTCTAAATTTGCACTTTCAAAATTGAATCTGCAATCTCCCATACTTGTGTATCCAGGTTAGGTAACTATATGTGTGCCTCCTTTGAGTGTGAGCATATGACCACTCTATGTAGGTTCTGCAAGTGCAAATAGGTGAGCACACAGAACATTCATGCACAAGTTTACAGGTCCATTTCAGGCTGATTTGTATGTGATCTTGTAAATCTGACTCCACTTAGATTTCAGGCAAGCAATGAAGGATCAAGATAAAAAATGTAGCTGTTCCTCAGCTGCACATAATCATTAATTAAAAGCATTTCTGAAAGTTCCCTTTGCTTCTCCCCTGTTGTTGCCATGCTGTTCAATGAAATGCAAGTGCTTGCCCTAATGTCCTCTTAAAGCTTCTGATACAGAGCGCCCTATGGGAATGTGCACTTTACAGTCGGGGGCCCACACTGGCTGCTCCCATCCTTCCATTGATCATTCTCTGGAAAGAGATAGAAGAGAGATGCTGTTAAATGGACAGCTGTGAGTGGCCCACAGCAATGGAGTACATTTATTTTACTTTGATTTTATTTTCTCACTGCCCCACGTGCCATAAAAGCAGAACCCACCAGGTCTGGTAGGTTCATTTACAAATCATGTAATTATGCATATCTTGAATCAAGAAAACTCCACATTTTGCACTACTTGCCATTCTCTTAACAAGCATGTTTTCCCAAAGCATGTTCTGTAGGTGGGATCTGGTCTTGTCTAATCAGCTGCATGAACTGGTTAAGATGATGAGAGTCCAGAAAAAATCTCTTCAAACTTTTTATTTATTTGAATATTGGAGGACCACTAGAATCACTACTTGCATAAACAAAAACCATTGAATAATATTTCTGATGCCTAATATTCCTCTTCATCATTGTTACCTGCCTGGCTCCCCTGGCACAACATCTTTGGGTCACAATTCTTCTTTTTAAGCCACTCTATTACATGTGTTCCATCTTTCATATTATCATAAATTCTATAAACAAATGATCTATTTCTTACCATTTATTTAACTTACACAATCAAAATATGAATCATAATATTTAATATAAGCAGAGGATGCATGCAGAGATTAACATCCTGTTTTGATTTCCTCTCCCACAGCCTCTGAATACATAGACTGTCTTGGTCTGTCAAATGGACATATAACTCCTATTGATTATAATAGGAAATTAAATTATACATTTAGTAAAATACATTTCTAAATATCCCACAATACTCAGGAACAACAGGGTATATTAGATGTGGTCTGGCAGTTGTTAAGTTGTCACAAAAATATTTTATATTTAGTGGTAATCCCTTCAGTCCTATTATGCTTCAAGGTCCAGATTATTGGTCACACTAAATGAGCAGATCTTGGAGATTTCCCTCTGCCCAGAGGAATCCTTCAGTCATAATTGGCTGCTGGAATGCTTCTGACGCCATCACTCTCTGGTGCCTGAGGCTACTTTATTTTATGCCAGGAAATGGCTCAATGGTTTGACAACCCTAGGATTGGGCTCGGAGCCCATAAAGGTGGCCAAAAACCATTTTAGCATAGCTTACAAGAAAGTAGAAGGGCAAAATACACTTCTGCTAGAGCCCAGGATTTGGCCCACAATGTTTTTTCAACAGTGTTAATAGCCCTATGACTTTCTGAACATACTTTATACAGCCTTGTGTTTCACTAAAATAAATGCCAGAATGGCATTTACCATTAATGAGTGGATCTCAAGGGGTTAATGGAGTATGGATACTAAGATTCCAGTCTTAAATTATTCAGCTGTGCTCCCCTCTCTGCCACCTGAAAAGCCTATGCCAGAATGTCTCTTGTTCTAGACATGAAAAGATTTAAGAATGTTACAACTTTATAAAACTCAGTGTTTCATGATTCATCTATTTTGTGACAAAAACAGTTTAGGGAATCTCAGGAATAGCACTAAAGCACTCAGGTTTTAAATCACAAAATGGATGAGCTCTGATACATGATGGACTTTCAGTCACAGAACAATCAATTATTACTTTTATCTTCCCTAATTCCATAAATTCAAAGTGGGGACTGGCAACTATTGATGTACCACTTCTGGTAAAACACCTTTCAAACTGGATTATTTTGCATGCAGGCACAGAAAAAATAGGCATTTCTGTAGAGACTAGCAAGGTAAGTAGTAAAGTAAAAGTTGTCTGGTTTCCAAGGGCATACAGTACTATTAGCTGAACTGAGAACATCAGGTATATCTTCTCCTAGTACTTGTGAAAGCAGATGAATGCAGTAGGTGGGCCTGCTGCTGCTACCTTCTGGCTCAGATGCCTTTCTCTTAATAACATTTAAGTTTGGATTGCTCACATGGTGCCATTTCTAACACATTGGGCTGGATCTCCATGTGCAAGGTGTGAGCTCAGATATGGATTTACAAAAATGGCTTAATACATTTTCTATTTATGAATCCTGGAGCTTAAAAAAATTAATATGCCATATTTATTTCATTCTGTTCTAGGAAAAATATGGAATTAAAAATAGTTATGTATTTATAGGCAGTTAGTCCTTAAAATGGAATAAAATCTCTTCAACTTTGAAAGGTTTTGAAACTGTTGAGATATTTAAGTTAAAAGAAGCTATGGAAAATGCTTTCTTATAATATTCCTTTATATTTTTTGCAACAGTGCTAATTTTGTATTCACTGTCATAGATTTAATGTCATCATCTCCTGAGCACATCAATGTGAATCCACAGACATGATGTTACAATGTCAAATGAAATGATCTTCCTAGTCTACGGAGAGATCAATGATGCAAACCCAAGGGGATTATATTATGTCAAGATGTTAGCAAATAATGTCAGTAGGAGTCTGTGGAATACATTTTACAATGTAAAAATGAAACGAAGGGATGTCAATGCAGTTCTACAAAGAGAACTATCCAATTATCAAGGTGATTATCAAAAAAGAAATTGCTGGTGTTTGTGGCCCTATGCACACCACTATGTGTTCTATCTATTCAACAAAGCATTGATCTTGCTTATCTCTGGTTACAAAGAGCTGGAGTGTGCCCTTCCACTTAAATGTAATTACTATTGATGTGATATTCTGTCATAAATATTGGGGCAATGTCAAACAGAGTGACATGGTTAGAGTTAAGGTTAAAAAGAGTTTAACTAAAAAAAGTCCACTTTAAGCACAACTGCAACCTTAAGTGACTTTTTTAAAAGCTTTTTTTTAATTCATGGGGAAAATATGATTCTGCCATTCACTGCTGCCCAATCAACAGGCACAAAAAGCAACTTCAGCATCATCGGAAGAGTTTCTGAAGTAGTTGGGAAGCTTTGGTGGAAGGAGTTTGGGAAGAGAGAGACAGCAAAACCAACCTGGGAAGTTTGGAGGAAAGGATTGGCAGCAGTGGGAGAGTGCCAGAAGTCTAGTGGCAGACAAAGATCCCAGTTGGGATTGAGGCAGTATGTGTTTTGTGCTGTACAAACACAGAAAAGAGAGAGTCCCTGTCATCAATTCATCTGTGAAAAGGGAAAAAGCTAGGAGGCAAGAGTAGGGTAAGATACTTAATTTTACCATGTTCAAAATTAAGTGCAAAAGGTTTCTCTTTAGCTCAACTTTTCTTCAGTGAATTCTGTATAAGCACATATCAAACTACAAACCATTCTAAATGGGAAGGAAGAAAAACAGATTATTATTGTTTCTTTTTTTAGGTACTTGTGGGATGCACAGATAACTGCAGAAGCATGGCCCGCATTGGCAACCAGACAAATAGTTTTGGGATTTGGAGACTTTTCACAAAAATTCTCAGTATTTTAATAATAGTCTCAATAATTTTGCTAATATTTCAATTTTTCCAGAATGGTATTACTACTTCATTTTTCTTTATGCTTTATCAGTCATTTACCACAATGGATATGATGCACTGAGAAAGAATAGGCAGACACAAAGAGCCATAACAGCCCAGAACAGGACAATATGGGTATGTCTACACAGGGATAAAAAAAAACCATGGCTGGTATGGGTCAGCTGACTTGGGCTTGGGCCTGAAAAATCGCTGTGTAGACATTTGGGGTCAGGCTGGGGCCCATGCTCTAGAAGCCTGTGAGCTCAGGCTGGAGCCTGAGTATCTACACAGTAATTTTTAGTCCTGTAGCCCAAGCCCGTGAGCCAGAGTCAGCTGACCTGGGTTATCTGCAGCCATGTCATGGGTCTGTTATCCCTGTACAGTCGTACCCTGTGGGACTTCAGGGAAGATTTATTGATAAGGGTACAGTCAGCAAATGAACTTGTGGAATGGGAGAGGTAGGGTAGTGGTAGGACCTAGCATAGTGTTTCCAGAATTGTCCCTCAGAATGATACCATTGTGCACAGATGAAAATGATTATATAAAGCACAAACATCAACCCCAACCTTTTAAATTAAAATTGGTTATCCTGATCCTCCAGCAGAAGGCCACCATCTTGCTGAAGAGAGAGATTATGCATAACAGAAGAAGTGAATGGCATGGTTTGGGGATTATATTGCAGCAGTAGCATTAGGGTCATGTGTCAATTGCAGTTGTCTGGTCCTTTAGGGAGAGTCAGGCTCATCCTTGCCTGAGACATAGGGTATGTCTTCACTACAGGACTAGGTCGATTTCCCTTAATTCGATTTTCTAAATTTGATTTTAGAAAATCGAATCAGTGTGTCCCCACCAGGACAGCAGGTCGACAGTGGTCGACACTGTCTGTCCTAGAACTTTTGCAGGGGTCGACATAGCCCGCATTGCACTTTGGGTAGGTAGCCCACAGTGCAATGCGTGCCAGACCCCCCCCCCCAAGCAGCCCCGCGGACCCCCCCGCCCGCCTGAACAGCCCCCCCGCCGGACCCCCCCTGCCCGCCCGAGGGGGGGGGGGAGCCGGCGCGGGGCTGCTTGAGCGAGCGGGTCAGCTGCCTAGTCAATTTCACCTGAAATTGACCAAGCAGCTGACCCGCTTGCTCAAGCAGCCCCGCGCCAGACCCCCTGCCCCCCGCCCGAGCAGCCCCGTGGCCCCCCCCGCCCACCTGAACAGCACCCCCGCCGGACCCCCTCCCCCCCCCACCCGCCCGAGGGGGTGGGGAGCCGGCGCGGGGCTGCTTGAGCGAGCGGGTCAGCTGCCTGGTCAATTTCAGGTGAAATTGACCAAGCAACTGACCCGCTTGCTCAAGCAGCCCCGCGCGGCTCCCCCCCACCCATGGGCGGGCGGGGGGGGGGGTCAGGCGGGGGGGCTGTTCAGGTGGGCGGGGCTGCTCGGGGGTCGGAGGCTTAACTTCAGATGCCTCTTCACTTACTCACAGTAGACATAGAGAAGTTGATTTTAGCCTTACTTCTCTCGTCAGGCAGGAGTTACAAATTCGATTTTGAGGGCCCTTTAAATCGACTTTAAGGGCATGTATGTGAAGACAGGTACACGTTTAATTCGACCTAACGTCGTTAAGGTCGAATTAAAGTGGTAGTGAAGACATGCCCATAGTTGTTATTCCCCAGCTGATCCTGATCTGGTGGCTTAATTACCATCAGTGACCCAGCTGTGACAGGGTCAGATAGGACTCCAGGAAGAGACAGGAGAACTCCTGCAGTGGAGGAGAGCCAGGAGAGAAGAGGAAGGGGAGTTCCAGCTTTCTGGGAAACAGGCTGGAGAGAACCACAGGGAGCAGGTTAGGTTCCTGTGGGAGGTCCTGAGATAGTGTCTGTAAAGAGCAGGGAGGTTCCTCGGAGAAGCTGCCAGAATCCTCATGGAGGGGGACAGTGGGGAATCCTGCATAAGAAAGGCCTCTACAGAAAAAAGCCCCAGGGGGTGAGGAGGGGATGCTAAGCCTAAAAAGCAAAGAGGGAACCCTGTAGTGCCTGGGAATAGGGCTGTAGAGCATGGAACATAGCATGAGTGGGCAGAAGGCAAATTTGCTTGGATGTTTATTTGGAGTCTTTACTTGGACTTTTTTCTTTACCTAGGGAGGGTCTAAATTAGATGGGGATTAGCTGGAGAGCTGAGCCACAGGCAGAATCAGGTTATTGCAAAATCAAAGTGAAGGTCAATAGGGGCACTAGACGCGAAGGCTCCTGCTGTGCTAATCCAGGAAGTGCTACCCTGGAGAGTACAAGTACTTAAATTGTGTCACAGAGTTCAGTTTTAACAACCGCTTTAAATCTTTATTTTGACAAAGAAACCAAAACATAGAATACTGACTTTGAGCACTATTTGAATTTTTCTTGGTGATTCGATGAAAATTGAATTAATTGATAAAGAATAGTAAGAGTTCAAAAATCTCCCCCTTTGATAATATTTTTTCTCACTCTGTTGTCTCACTTTTTTTTTGTACCCATTATGCAAGAAATCAAAACCACTCTGGGATCTGTCCTTTGACTGCTTTGTTGTTCCTCTTGTGCTGATTGCTAGAATGCCAGCAATACATCAGTAGTGTTTGTCTATAAAGGGTCATGTGTCAGTATTTAAGACATATTTAGCCATAATGGAAAATATGTGCACCAAGACAAGCCTGAGAATTTTACTTTGATGATAAATCGGCACTATTGAAAATGTTGTCCCTTCTGGGAGGCTAAAAATATTCATTCATACGCATTAAAGAGACAAGGTAGATGAGGTAATACAATGATCTCAGCAGTGGCAAGCCAAAATAACTTCTTGAATGCATGCAATATGTCACAGTCCAATGTGCTGATATGGTGATATAATCAATATAAAAGCATATAAGATCACTGTCAATGTTGTTCGTTAGATTAAATTGGGATGTACCTGGATTTGGGGTGTATGTTGGTGTATGGAAGTGAAAGCCTTATGAAGTGTTGGAATGTGTTATCCACTGTGTTGTAGGCAATATGAATGTAACCCACACACTGCTAACACATGAGCTAAAAGCCAACTGATATTGATATTGGTTGAGTCCGACCTTCTAGACAGCTTTCTATCCACCTTATAGCCTGTAGTAAGATGAGGCCCTGAAACACAAACCCTTGGTATCAGAGGCCCAGGATGAGGCCTGAGGCCCAAACTAAAGTAATGGTCAAGACATTGCTAACATAAAACAAAGTTAAGCTGTAAGCCAGAGGCTGGACCTGATCACAAATGTTGGCAAGAAGAAGACTGCAATTGGACATATACACATATCTAAATGGTATCAAGTACTAATCAAATAAACAAGGGCCAGGATGGCACTGGAACAGTCAGGTATGAACACATTCCAGAGAGATAATGAGGAACAGGCTGACCCATCCTAAAAGACAGGGTCAAAAGGATAATATGATGGATAGACTTGTTTGTTCGAACCAGCATGGACAGGTGAGAGTAAGGCACCTTACTGCGTAGAGGGGTTGTACCTTGCTAGATAGAGGGATTGCACCTCAGTACATCAGGAATGATGTGTAAGTTGTTCGTGCCTGTGTATAAGAATGCATCCCTGGGGCAGTGTCTTTGTCCAGATAGGGGGCAGTGGAGAGTCTCCCCACTGACTGAGCTGTATCCATTGTCAGGGGGCACATATTTGTAGTATGTCCTATAGAGTCTGCTGGAAACTATTATTGTGCTTCGTTTGACAGTAAACCTGGTCGGGTGCCTTCATACCCCATTGGAGTCTCTGATCATTGGGGTTCTCTCGGGGTCTGTTGTGTCACCGTTCTGCAGAGCCGGGGCAGCACCCAGCTGACACACACACACACAGCTGACTGTTACCAACATTGAACAGAGCAGAGCACCATACTGGTGACCTCTGATAACATAGTCCATTTATCCAATCTGTACTTCATTAACTTGCTGGCAAGAATACTGTGGGAAACCTTATCAAAAGTTATGCTAAAGTCAAGATATATCACATCCACCACAGACTGTCTCGCGACCCGCCAGTGGATTACCCTGACGGACCACAATTTGCCCACCACAGCCATAGAAAATGTCCACAAAATAATTCTTACAGCTTCGTCTTTTTGAAAAGCATCCAATCTTGATTTCAAAATTGTCAGTGATGGAGAATTCACCATGAGCTTTGGTAAGATAAGAATGTACAGTACCAAATGCTGTAGTGTATGCCGTGCAGCATTAGAACATTGCATTTCCTGGGCATATGTAAAAAAAATAGCACTTCCTGATATGAAGAAATGGAGGTCAAAGAGGTAAGAAGGACATAAAAGAACAAAACTGACTTTCTCTTCATCACTTTGAACATGAATTTCACTTTGAACATGAATTTCTTAACTATATGCACTACAACTTCAATCATTTGAGCCATGGGACATAGGGAATACGTTCCAATATTGGAAAATTTAGACCGTTTTTTTCAATGTAACCAAAAGTCTTTGTTGTTTTAGACAGCAGGGAATTTCACGTCACTGAGGGTTGGATGATTAAGGTTTCACTGTATGAGATTAAGTAGTTATTAGTACAATCCTTTATTAATAAGAGTGAGAACAAGAGTTGGTCACACAATGTGGGTGTTTTTATTGTTTGTTTGGTTTTTAATTGTGACTATTCATTTCAATTGGTAAATAAATTAGCTTTGGCCATGCTTATACCACTCTTGAATTCTCTTTCTGCAAACATTCACAAAATTACTCTTACTAGTACAGGTACTTCTGGCCAGTGAATTTCAGAATCGTATTTTGATTTTTTTAGAGTAGAACTTCAAAGAAACAAAATGTTAAATGAATAATGTTCACAGATGATTCATAATACGTTATTGAAAAAAATACTGATTGACTTCATTTAAAAACAAACATACATTGTAGAAAATAAATCTGTTCGGGTATAAATTAGGGCAGTAAAAGAGGCTAAATTCACTGAATAAATTATTTACAACAAATTATTTTCAGAGTTCTTATAATCTTTTCTCTAATAGGTAACATATAATCAAGATGTGTTTTCACATTTAATCTGTCTTTTTATAAGGATAATTATATTTCTAAACAGACATCTTGTATAAAATATAATGTCCTCTTGGATGAAAGATGCAGTGTAAAAACACTAAAAATTCGTTTTTCATAAAGGGAGTTAATTGGTTCTAAAAATGAAACTAATTAGATATGTGTAGATCCAAAGACCAATTTTAGTCAGACAGATTTAGTAGACTCCTTAGATGGGGGAAAAAAGAATTACTAGGGATTACTTTGATTATAGCTGATAAAGAACTCAGCAACTGTTTATCCTGGCAATATCTTGTGGCTCTTTGCACCATTTTTACATCAAGGATCTAATTCTGCTCATTGCCATAGTTTCATTGACTACAGTGAGAGCTGGATAAGGCTCCAAGACCTCTTTACAGCTCCAAAACATGTAACTGTCAAATATTTGTCTGCATTATAAATAATAAATTATACGAAGAACTGGCACTGCTGATATTTTTAAATGGGGTTCTATACAGCTTTCCACACAAGAATGAATTCAGTTACCTTCTTAAGCTCAGTGCAGGGTGACAAAGTACTCATAAAATAACCATTATAAATATGGGGAAAATTTCCCCATGTGGCTTAATGAATCAGTGGCAGAGCTGGGACAGAACTCATATCTTCTAATTCCTTTTCCTCTGCTTTATGTGTAAGACCATGCTTCCTGCAAACTAATTCTGGAACACTCAATACATCATTAGGGCTGATTGGAAAAAATAGAATGAAAGAATTTCCTGTTTGAAAAAGGGCGTTGTTGAAGTTTATTGAAGGAAAATACTGATTATTTTTTGGGGGTCCAAACTTCTATCATGACAATCTAAATGAAATGTTTCATTTAGGATCAGGTAGCTGATAATTTTTGTGCCCTTCTTATCTGCTTCTGTGCCACATGGAAATTTAGTTCTCTGTTTCATCACTGTTTGTCGTACCTCCTGAGATTCATATACCCTTTTAATTCTGTATAGTGGAGGGCAGAATATCTAAGGTTATGTCTACACTTACCGTTAGATCTGAACTGTTATGATGAATTTAGTGATATCGTTTGAGTCTAGTGAAGACTCGCTAAATAGGTCGACTCCGGTACTCTAGCTCCCCAAGAAGAGTAAGGGAAGTTTGCGGGAGAATATTTGCCATCGACACAGTGTGGTTCAGACGCAATAGTAAGTTGACCTGAGCTACATTGACTTCAGTTATGTTATTCATGTAACTGGAGTAGCGTAACTTAGGTCAACTTACCGTGATAGTGTAGGCTAGCCCTAAGTATCTAAAGCTAATGGGGAGCCTTGGAAAAGGCTTTTGGATTGGGAAGTGGCAAGTGTTTTGCTTTGTCTCCTTGCCAGCTATTCTCTCCATATCCCTCCTGCTTTGTCAACTTCCCTCTCTGTAAAATATCAACGTGTTTCCTGGATGGTGCTGAATTAGTCAGAAGTGTGAGAGAGGAGCCAAACTAAGCAGCATTGTTTATTAATTATATTGATTACTTAAGAATTCCCAGTTAACACTGAGGTTTGGCAGGTTCTTTTCCCAAGATCAGGCCCAGTATTAGAATTACTATTCATCTGGGAACCTCAATGTGAATGGTTGCAACACTCACATTTAACAATAACCTTCAATATTTGTAATAGTTTTATTCATACAGTTAACAAAGTTACAAACACTCCCACCCAGCAAGGTAGATAGAGATAATACAGAATGTGCATCTGAGTATCCATGTACTCATCCACTCATCCATGTAACTCATCCAGTTTGTTCTGCTTTGCAGAACAAACTGAAGTGTTAGTCATTATCCTCTTCCTCCTTGTCTCCATCAACACTAGTAGATGTCATCCTGGTGTCTCCAAAGAGCTACATCTCCCCTGGCACACAGGCTAGGATGCAGCTTTTATTATTGGTTATGCTGATGCCACTATGTCTAATGCATATTAAATAGGGGTTTCATCCCCTTTCCCTTACTGGTATTTCCTCACGTTACTAATATTGGGCTGCCCTTCTCCCATAGGATATATGTTAGTTACCATGGTATTCTTGTGGTCAGTAACCTGCTTTTCTTCCTAATTTTAAAATAGCCCAGGATGGTATAAACCAGTGGTCCTCAACCTTTTTATCACCGCGGACCGGGGGACCGTGGGGGGGGGGGCGTGAGGGCGGACCAGCGTGACCGGGGAACTGGGGGACCGGGGGGGGTGGCGGCCCGGGGGGACCGCGGCCCGGGGGACGGGGGGCGGGGGGGCGCTGCTCCTCGCGGACCAGTACCGATTGATCCGTGGACCAGTACCGGTCCGCGGACCGGGGGTTGGGGACCACTGGTATAAACATCTTGTGGTTACCGGTCAGCAGTTTAGTCATTATTGAAGTCTATCTTGTAATATCTTATGATCTAGGGTTACCCCTGGTTAACAACTCATGCTAAAGCATTTTGGGCCTTATGCTTTGATTAATTTAGTTAAGGTATTTCCTTATAGGCCTGAAGCTTTTGGCTGATTGCATTACTGCCTTCACTTATTACCATAAGAATTACCTAGCAAATATCTGAACCTATATGCTATATGCCTTCACTACTTTGCAAACTGATCCCAATCTGTCGGAGTAATTATGGGCATCTTATAATGCCTAAGGCTGATAATGCCTAAGGATGCTGCAGGCAGCACTAAGGTTGGGAGAGGGTCAGTCTCTCTATAATAAGACTGTGTCAAGGAATAGTCCCTCTCTGCAGCCGATGATGGCAGATGACAGAGCAAGAAGCAATGGTCTCAAGTTGCAGTGGGGGAGGTCTAGGTTGGATATTAGGAAAAACTGTTTCACTAGGAGGGATGTGAAGCACTGGAATGGGTTACCTAGGGAGGTGGTGAAATCTCCATCCTCAGAGGTTTTTAAGGCCTGGCTTGACAAAGCCCTGGCTGGGATGATTTAGTTGGTGTTGGTCCTGCTTTTGAGCTGGGGATGATCTCCTGAGGTCTCTTCCAACCCTAATATTCTATTCTATGATTCTATTACTGCTATGTGGACCAGTAAAGCACCAGCTTATGCTAGAGCAGCTAATTTACAGTGGCTTCTCCACAGCCAGAAACGGGCTGATAGGCAGCCCAATATAACTAGAGTACTATGCACTCCAGTTGCTATTCTACCCACCCCCAAACTAACCACTTATTTTCCTGAACTCAGCCTTTTTTTTTTCTTATGCTCCTATGCAGGACTTACCCAGGAGTTATTACTTTGTTCTTTTTGTAGAATAATTTACGGGATTTTTTTTTTTTTGCTGTAAATAGAATTCTATATTCAGGAGAACCTTAGCAAACCTTAGCTGGGGCTTCTTTTAATTTATTCAGTGCATATATTTTGACTCAAACACAATTGTTGTAAACCTCATAACAGACTCTGCATTTTGCCTGAAAGAAAATAAATCAACAATTCATTGCTGTAGACACTGACTTGTGCCACTGGATATGTGACAGTGCTACAAAATTAAATCAAAATGTTTCAGAGATCCAAATAACTTTAAAGCGTCAAAGAAGGTGGAATATTAAGGTCTTGATCTATGGCAAAAGAATACATATATAATAAACAATTAGGAAATATTCCAACTTCTCATAAAAATATTTTCTTACATTAGCTTTTGTCTCTACTGTATTTATATTATGAATGATGCTGCTAAGAAGTTGTATGAATTATTTGTTATTAAATGTAATGTCATAAAAGGTCATGAGAATAAAGTAGTGTGGGCCTGACAATACAATATTACTCTTTTGGTTGAAATATGGTTTAATGGAAAAGACGAGTAAGAGCCTTGTTTCAAAGTTAAACTTTGATGCCTTGAGTGAGAGAATTTGAGTATTAGCATAACATTCTATTTATATGAATTATGTCATTCTTTTGTCATTTTTTTACATTACAATGCAGGCAAATGCACCGATTTATTGCTGTATTTTTAAAGGGCAACACTACAGAAATCAGAGTCTGCTGGAGTTTATGATCACTGTCAATTTGCTGTATTTATAGGGGTGTCTTTAAAAGCAAGCTAATACAGGAACTTCAAACATTCAAAAATGAATGATGTTTTGCTGTTTCTCTGCTTTGGATCTTAAGTAAAAAACGAGGTGCCTTCTAATATTTGAAAAAGGGAACATAGGATTCTGCTCTCTTCACTTTGTCTCTATAATTAAAAAAATATATCCCCCCCCCAATTCAAGTTTATCCTACATCAGAGAGATAATTGCTCCTAATCAAATAAACCTGGCTCTTTTCATGTCCCTATTCATCTCTGTTTGACTCTAAATCCTTTTCTTTTAAAGGTCGTTTGATTGCCACTGTGGATGCAGAACAATAAGTGTGGAAACTTTAGGTGATGGGGGCATTTCTTTGGTACCAATGACTGCCAGGTCTGGTCCTTAGTATCACTAAATCAGGGTGTATATTGCGAAAACATGCATGGGTATTCCTCTGAATTTTAAATGACCCAAACCTCATCCACACCTCACCCCTCACCCATCCCGACACCTTCCCACCCCCCCAGACCAAACCCGACACCCCCTGGCTCACTTACCCCCCCGACTGAACCCGACACCCCCACCTCACCCCCCCACCAATCGCAACACCCCCAGACCTAACCCGACACCCCCCCCGGCTCACTTACCCCCCGACCAAACCCGACACCCCCACCTCACTCCCCCAAGCAAACCCGACACCCCCACCTCACCCCCCCACCAACCGCAACACCCCCTGACCAACACCCACACCTCACCCCTCACCCACCCCGACACCGTCCCACCCCCCCAGACCAAACCCGACACCCCCTGGCTCACTTACCCCCCGACTGAATCTGACACCCCCACCTCACCCCCCCAAGCAAACCCGACACCCCCTGACCAACCCCAACACCCACACCTCACCCCTCACCCACCCCGACAACTTCCCACCCCCCCAGACCAAACCCGACACCCCCTGGCTCACTTACCCCCGACTGAACCTGACACCGCCACCTCACCCCCCCACCAATCGCAACACCCCCAGACCTAACCCGACACCCCCCCGGCTCACTTACCCCCCGACCAAACCCGACACCCCCACCTCACCCCCCCAAGCAAACCCGACACCCCCACCTCACCCCCCCACCAACCGCAACACCCCCTGACCAACACCCACACCTCACCCCTCACCCACCCCGACACCTTCCCACCCCCCCAGACCAAACCCGACACCCCCTGGCTCACTTACCCCCCGACCAAACCCGACACCCCCACCTCACCCCCCCAACCAACCCCGACACCCACTGACCAACCCCAACACCCACACCTCACCCACCCCGACAACTTCCCACCCCCCGAGACCAAACCCGACACCCCCCGGCTCACTTACCCCCCGACCGAACCCGACACCCCCACCTCACCCCCCCACCAACCGCAAACCCCCCTGACCAACCCCAACACCCACACCTCACCCCTCACCCACCCCGACAACTTCCCACCCCCCCAGACCAAACCCGACACCCCCCCAGCTCACGGTGCACTGTGTAGCACACAGATTATTAAATACACTGTTCGGTCGGGGGGTGAGGTGGGGGTGTCGGATTTGCTTAGGGGGTCCGGTGGGGGTGTCGGGTTCGGTCGGGGGGTGAGGTGGGGGTGTTGGGTTTGCTTGGGGGGTCAGGTGGGGTTGTCGGGTTTGGTCGGGGGGTAAGTGAGCCAGGGGGTGTTGGGGTTGGTCAGGGGGGGTGGGAAGGTGTCGGGGTGGGTGAGGGGTGAGGTGTGGGTGTTGGGGTTGGTCAGGGGGTGTCAGCTGTCTGCCCCCTCCCCACCTCCGACTGACCCGAGCAACGCCGGGCACTTATGCTAGTGCTAAATACATCAGATTAATCATCATTCATTCAGCTCCAGTTGTTAACATTCAGCTCTCTCAGTCTTCTGGACTCCAGCAGAGTAGGAGCTGTAAGTGAACATGGTTAAGAAACCAGACAGTAGTGATCTTCTGGTACAGTAAATTTTGTTCATGAACCCACTTTGGGTGCAGGACAGACTTGTCAAAGGCCACTTCCTCTCCCTGAAGTGATCAGTCACAGGCACACTAAAACATTATGATTCTCTGGGACTGCTTCTTGACCCAAAATACAAAGCTTCCCAGCCTTTATTTTTTGTAGTTTTCAAATTTACCTTAATCAGCCTTGCAACACCTCCTTTCAAGGTCTTCAGAAAATCAAGTGTAGTCTTCCTATCAGAAGGAGCCATCCAACTTGATCCAATTAGGTCATCCTTAGCTAGCATCAGTTTGGGAAAAGTCCTGTTTAAATTTACAATTCTTTAAATATTTGGAGTTTTACATTCAGAAAATGAAAGTCTTTATCTACCCAAAAGTGTCAAAAAGCAAGCCACACAACCAGTTTTTGAGTAAGTGGGCGTAGACTTGTCAGAGCGCAAGGTCTTATGATGACATCATATCACCAACTGATGGACAGTTTAAAACAAAAAATTATCTGAAAATGACTGATTTGGGGGGAAAATAGCTTAGCAACATAACCAGTCACTGAACCAATTGCTTGCCCAGCAGCAAATTTAAAAATAAATTAGTTTGCAAATAATACAATTTATAATGATATTGAAACCAGCCTATTTGTCAAACAACTTATCTTTCCAATTTTTGTACCTTGATAGAATAAAGTTACTTCAAAGCCTCTAAAGATGAAATTCAATTGAAATATACAACTTCCAATTTTATAAAGGGTCCATATCCTCATATAGGCTATTTCTCCCAGTCTTGTGCAAGGGATCTCTCTAATAATGTTATTACTTAGCCAAATTGTTGGTCCTTGTGATTATTCTCCTATTGGACTTGAAATACATGATGGGGTAGATTGTGGGTGGTACTTGTTTAGGCTATTGTTTTTGTTAGGAATTATGTATATATGATAATGCAGTTTTACTTTATTCCCTGAAGCAGTAAAATTTTGTTTAGCTGAAGGAAGGCCAGTTGGTATGGAAAGTGATCTAGGTTATCTGGGGAAAATGACAGGAAATATACATTCCAAATGATGATATATATCTTGGGATTGCCCTCTACAGAGCTTTGTGTGTGAAGTGACTGTTGTTTTGAATCTGGTTTCCTTGATATCATAAAGAGGGAAAAGGATACAGCTACTGATAATGGGAAACCCTAAACGTTAGTATCTCTTGAATGATGGCAACCTCTATAATTTCAAGAGGCTTCAGTAGTGGAGAGAAAAAAGTTTGTTTCTCTGAAACACCAAGCAACACTGACAAAATGTAAAGGGGTAAGCACAGTTTCACTGAGAATCAAATATTCATGTTGATAACTTACATAAAACAAAAGATGGAGTGTTTTCTGCAGGGAAATTACTTTCTCCGATGAGCTTCATTTATGCATGATGGAGTTTTAAATTTTTGAAAACCCCTTTGGTTCTTTTTTTCTGTCTTTCAATTCTAGTGGTTTTAATTTCAGGCTTATAAACAGATACAAAATTTCTTGCTAAAAGGGTCTTATTCTTATTCTGCTTAAATCCATACTTATTGCATTCAGCAAAAACAAAATTGCTTCTTTCAATGACAATGTATACAACATCAATATTTAAGACTGCAGCCTCATAGATTTCATGGTGTGATGTGGGTAGTTTTGTTTTAAATAGCCCTCTGATAAAATGTTTCTTCATTTGCTCCAGTTTATTTTTAACATTTTTTACCTTAAAAAATATCCTAGACAGATTCTGATTGTTGTATCTAGTAAGTGTTCACCAGACAGTTGAAAGCAACAGAGTTTTCCCGTTCTCTTCCTGGAATTAGGGTGTGTGGAGGGGGTGGGGGGTGTGTGTGTGCAAACAACTACAGCTGAAAGTCAAAGACATGGTCATTATGAACTGCAGGGAGCAGTTTCATCAGGTAATCCCCATGGAAGCATTTCACTGGCCAAGCTACAGGACTAAGCTTTTTCTCATCTCAAAGACCTTACATGCTCCAGACTGCTGAGAGGAGACAAGGAAATAGAATACAGTGAAACCTTCATTTAACAGACTAATTCGGGCGAGGGGGTGTCAGTTAAATGTAAAAGTCCATTATTTAATAATTTAAAAAAAAACCCGAGCTGTCGGAGCAGCAGCCCGACCCCCACAGGGTCGGGGCGGCAGCTCCGCAGCCCGCCCGCTGCCGGGACCCGGGTGGCAGCCGGGAGCCGTCAGCCAGCCCGCCCGCTGGCGGGACTCGGGCAGGACCCGGCAGCCAGCCAGTCCGCCTACTGGCGAGACTCGGGCAGGACCCAGGCGGGAGCAGGCAGCCAGCCTGCCCGCCAACCAGCCCTCCTGCTGCTGTGACCCAGGCGGCAGCCGGGAGCAGGCAGGCAGCCCGCCCGCCAGCCAGCCCTCCCACTGCCTTGACCCAGGCAGGAGCAGGCAGCCAGCCTGCCCGCCAGCCAGCCCTCCCGCTGCCGTGACCCGGGTGGCAGCCAGCCCTCCTGCTGCCGGGACCCGGGCGGGAGCCGGCAGCCAGCCCGCCCGCCAGCCAGCCCTCCCACTGCTGTGACCTGGGTGGTAGCCGGGAGCCGGCAGCCAGCCCTCCTGCTGCTGGGACCCGGGCGGGAGCCGGCAGCCAGCCCGCCCGCCAACCAGCCCTCCTGCTGCTGTGACCCGGGCAGCAGCCGGGAGCAGGCAGCCAGCCCGCCCGCCCGCCAGACCTCCCGCTGCTTGGACCCGGGCGGCAGCCGGGAGCTGGCAGCCAGCCTGCCTGCTTCTGTGACCCGGGCGGCAGCCGGGAGCCAGCAGCCAGCCCGCGAGAAATGGCTTTGGGATGCATCGGACTTGCTCAGAAATTTTGTCCGTTGCATCCGAAGTCCGTTAAATCGAGGTCCGTTAAATCGAGGTTTTACTGTAATACTGTCCTCTGGAGAACAAGTTCAAATTCTGGGTCAGGTTGCAAGCAAAAGGGAGCTTAATAATCTGTTTAGTTTTTCTCATTTAACCACACCTCAAGGCTGCTACGCTTACTTAAACCAGAAATTCAGTCTTTGCTCAAGGATTGAAGTGCATTACCTGAGCTGTGTGGAGGAAACTTGAATAGTGCCTGTCCCGTGATTGAATGTCCCGATTGAGTCGATACTCTCAAATGTAGCCTCTTCTGAAAGGGTACTATGTAGTATAGTCATTTTACCTTTGGTAAATATATTCTGACTACTTGGATTCTTGGTAACTTTAAATGTTGCAATAATGTAAAATTATTCTTGGTAGCTGTACATTATGCAATAATATTAAATTATTACGAGTTATTCTTCAGTTTCTCTACTGGAAAAAAATGTTGCATAGTTCTGCTATGTGCTGTTAAACAGCTGCTATGTTCTACTCCAGAGGGGTTGCATCTTGGCAATGGGGAACTGATCTCTATGGAGCAGATGCTACTCTCTTACTTACGTTGAGTGGTATGAGACTTCTTGGGGAATAAAATATCACTTAGTAGGCATGTTTACTTAAATACAGAATTACAAATGTGTGTCCTAAAGGGAAAAAACAGGTAAATAAGCAACAAATATTATAGCTCTAATGTCTTTTAAAGATATATTTACACTAAGTGGATAAACAATTAAATACATTTAGTCATTTGCATATAAGACTTACAGTGCAGGAGAAATGTGCTGCCTAGACTAGAGAATCAGTTATTGCTGAAAAGGCTCATTTGTGTGAATAAGTTACTCATGCATAAGTATTCACTGGATCAGGCCTTATAACTGCACTGCTTTCTTGACTTTTAAAACTTTTAAGTGACTGTTTCAAATTAAGGAAATGGACTCTACCCCATTTAAAGGCAACATTAAGAGGGACTCATGAGAGGCAGCTCCTGAGAGATTCAGGAATCCCTGCTAAAAACCCATTCAGATTGGGGTAATATGTATCACATTTATTCAGAACTGTTAGCTTGATTACTGCCTGTTCTCACATCAAACTATGTTCTAAACTGCTCAACTTCTTACTGCTGGGAAGAGTCTAGTAGCTGAAAATACTGTACTCAGTTCCTCCCAACAGATTTGAATATATTGCATTCTTAATAACAAATCTGCCTTGTTTCCTCTCCCAAAAACCTTCTGGGAAAGGCCTACAGTATTAAATAATAGTAATTTGGCAGTTCTTATATAGTGCTTTACATCTGTAAATCTCAAAGGGGTATGCAAAGGAGATACATATCATAATTAGAGTCCGCTGAAAATTTCCAGCTGCCTCCAGGGCAACTGACTGTGTGAAACTCCCCCAGGCTGTTGGCCCCACAGACTCCCTGACTTTTTTGGGCAGCCTAGGGAGACAGTTGCCAGGGAAGGAAGCAGAAACATTCAATTGTATTCCCCTAACAATGTAATATTCCTTCTGCAAAAATCTTTGCCTATTTGGTATTTTCCCCCAATTCACAATATTCTTTTTTTTCAAAAAATTCAAAATTTGTCCTGGGTGGGAAATTCCCTTTCTGGCCATCTCTGATCATAATCCTTATTGTACATGTGGGGAAGTGAAGGTATAGAGAGGTTAAGTGAGTTGCCTAGTAATACCCCATAGTCAGTGGCAGAGCCAGGAGCTTGATCTTCTGATTCACTGAGGAGCTTGTGCTCTATCCACTAGGCAACACTGCCTCTGGAATATGAAGCTATACGTGCCAAAATGTGGAGTTAGGAACCTAACTTTAGGTTCCTATTACCTAATAATCTAACTTATCCAGAACCAAATTCCATCTTTTCTGGTCTAATGTGCTTTGATAACAGCAATAGACATATTTATAGTTTATGGCGTGCAAAACTAGTTGTGTACATGTGTCCTCAATGTACAGAAGACTCTTTCCAGTGATTTTAGTGGTGTTTCAACAATGCCCTTATCTTACATATTGATTGTTCTTTCCCAGGTTTGCAATATCGGTCATCTCCTATTTTAGTGAGAGAGAAGATTTTTTTAGCCACACATTTTAGATAACATTCTGTTCCATTTAATAAAATGTCATGGATACCATAGTAGGGTAGTGCAGGAAATGGTGTTAGTGATTCAGTAGTTGACTCTCCTCTCTGAGTGGGTACACTACATGATGAATTTAATAAAGCATTTGATATAGTATGTCATGAAATCTTGCTTGAAAATAAAGTCTCATTGGCTTTGATCTGAGCAGAGTTATATGGATTCAAAACTAGCTGAAGGATGTTAATAGCTGTGTAGTGATGATTATGATGATGATATCTAGCCTTTCTGCTTTTCAGCCATATATCTCAAAGTGATTTACAAAGGATAAACGGTAAAGTATCAAATTGTAGGGAAGTGGCTAGTGGGATGACATGGTAACCTATTTGATGTTCATGCTTACTTGACATCATCTTCATTAAATATCTAAGAGAACAAATAAATAGTGTTAATTAACATGGAAGATGATTCCCAAGTGGCAGGTGTTACCAAGACAAGGAGATATAGAAATAATAGAAGATAGTGGTTTTCATGTATAGTCTTACAAACTTTCATTCCCTCAACTACTCTGTATGATAAGTGTCCTTATTTTACAGATGGGGAAACTGAAGTATTAGGTCACTGGGGCACTTAATTCTTGAGATAGGATATGAGGGGACCTTGTCTTCTAATACACTATTTGGAAAACTAGGCTAAACTAGGCCAGATTTTCTGCTGTGTCTGAGATCTGCTCCAAGCAGCAGAGAGGGCAGGATTGTCAGGGAACAGTTTATGTTTTTCCCTGATTTTCCACCTGTCTCAGCCACAGCACACTGAAATTTTTCCATCTGTTACTTTAGTGTAAATCTGGAGTAACTCAATTTACATTGGTGTGACTGACAGGAAAATGTAGCACAATATGTAAATGAAGTGTGGTAATGTCCAAAGAAAAGAGGTAGTGTGTACTCTTCCTGCAAAGAAGAAAACATTCAGAGACTATTTTTAATCATTAATATCAAGAAGCTGCCACTTTCCAGAGAGGTAGACATTTTGTAGGAAATGTTTAGCCTTGAGGCAGTTCATTATTTACACAGATGTATAAGTAGTACAGCTTCTGGCAGTTTTTATCATTACTAATGAATGAATAAGCACATTAAAAAAAACATGTTTCATCAGAAGGAAGCATGTTACACTGTTCTTATCAATAATTATATGCAAGTAAAGTTCAAGCCTGTGGGATTATATTGTTGTGTTTTTTATACAATCACTTTTCTTAAAAGGAAAGTTCAGACAGAGAAGATAAATGATGGTTGAAAATTTTAGACATAATGGATACATTTCCAAGCCCCTTTAACAAAGGGAACACAGACAAATATTGTATAACCATATTTGATAAATAATATTGCATTACAATAGATAACATGCACAAAAATTAGGCAGGTTTATACGAATTAGACTGACAAGCTTTTAATAGTCATGCGAATGCGATTAGTCAACCTGTATTGTTTCCTATTTTAATTTTGGAGATCTGCAGAGCAAAAATTGTTCCAGAGCATAGTATTAAATATGTTGGGAGAATTCTGGTACAGGTAACTGAGAATATATTTCCTAGAGGCAAGCTGTGGATGGGTGAAAGACTCTTAATTGGACAACTGGGCTGATTCCTCAATATTACCAATGAAAAAGAAGAAGAGAAAAATCAGCAAACTAATTATCTTCTGAAGCAATCGATGAGGGGATGAAAGTGGATTCAATCATTGGCACTAGCTTGGGGCTTGTCTTCACTATGGGAGTAAATGGACCTAAGTTTCACTTACTTCAGCTATGTAAATAATGTAGCTGGAGTCGACATATCTTAGGTTGACTTACCATGGTGTCTTCATAGAGCTGTGTTGATGGCAGACACTCTCCCATCAATTTACCTTAATCTTCTCAGGATGCTGGAATACTGGGGTCAACTGGAGAGCACTTTACCATCGATTTAGCAGGTCTTCACTAGACCTGCTAAATCAATCCTGCAGCAGGATCAATCTTCCCATAGTGAAGATGGGCCTTGAAAGTGACATCAAATGGGGTGAACAGCCAGGAAAAATAATTCAAAGGAAGGAAACACAGATAAGCCATGAAATATCCTGACCACGAGCAATTTTCAAAGAAAAATGTTTTGTTAGGGGATATAGGGAGTATTGTGGTGAGGGTTGTAATTTTCACAGTGCAAACCCTGCTTTAACCTTTGGAAGAATTGAGGGAAAGAGACCAGCTCACTTGGAACCATTAGGGTTGGAGGAGGCACACTTGCAATGAGAATTACTGTCCTTAAATAAAAACATAGCAAATATTTTTAAAGATGGAAGCTTAAAGCTAGGCACTGAAATCCATACTAAACAAGGAACCTGATTTTCAAATGTGCTGAACACTCAGCAAAATTTATTTCAATATGAGCTTTTTGAACGCCGAGCACTTTTGAAATTCAGATGGTTCATTGTTTTGATTCAATACCGGCAAAAAAGACAGGTATCACTTTTCAATTATAA
The DNA here is from genome assembly GCA_032164245.1 of Sternotherus odoratus. Classification (NCBI taxonomy): domain Eukaryota; kingdom Metazoa; phylum Chordata; order Testudines; family Kinosternidae; genus Sternotherus; species Sternotherus odoratus. The sequence goes on from JAVMKO010000004.1 coordinate 37,779,775, forward strand.
TGTTCTTGCTCTGGGAAATTTGAGTATTCTTCATACCTGTTGACCTTTCAAAAAAAGAAAAGGAGATATATGTATATTCATGTTAAAAAGTACTGAAATAAGATCAGAACTTCTTGACCTGGAAATGAACAGCATTGTGGTTTTGTTTGGTGCAAAAATAAGATTATAAAATATCATAAATACCATAAGCTCCTCTGACTGCAGTGTAAATGCTTCTTACTTTTTGTACCATCTCCAGTAAAAGGCAATGTTTTAAAGTGGGGCTCAAAGAGAGCGACCTACAAATAGAAATAGATCATGACATGTAGTTACATTTTTCATCTGTTGTAATGCTGTTTACATCCATGCTTCTAATGAGAAGCACAACATAATGCTCATCATTTTTTAAAATGAGTTCTCACTAAGGTCAGATGGTATGCAAGAAGCCTGAAAAAGAAGAAAGATTTGGTTCAGAGTGTCTGTGTCAGAAGAGATATCAGTCATAAAATGCCATTCTTGCACTTTCAAAGACACAGACCAGAATAACTAAGAGAAAATTGCCAATGCATTACTCTGTGTAAAGCCATGTGCTCCAAAGCAGGGAACACAGGGAGTCTATTGGTATTGGGAACCATTATAAAATGCAGAAAGTGGTATTCAGTTTTGGTGTAGTCTATTTTTCCAAATCTATTTTGCTGTCACTCTGTTGGAAATATCTAGTAAGAATGATTTTTCCTTTTGTTTTCAGTTTTAAGTCATTATGATCACCATGGTATTTGCCATTAGCCTCCATATATTGGTATCTACCAGAATTGTCTTCTGTATGTGGAGCTAATTGAGTGATAACATTTGGCAAGTGTTGACTTTTTAATCACTTTTGCTGTTTTAATTTGACATTTTAATAGGAAAATGTAGACTATTTTGAATCCTCAATCTGTAGTAACAAAGAGCTTTAATGTATCCAGTACATTAATACCACAATAAAAATTGAGTTCCCTGCTACGCTTCTACTTTTCTTTAGTCTGGTTTCTGTTATAATCCCCTCTGGTCTCTAGTAATTTATCCTCAACCTATGTAACCATGCAAAAGTAGCCTCTTACTCAACTACGACTACACTCATAAATTTCAGTTCACTGTCCTTTAAAGCTGCAGCATATATAGTATGTTTCTTGCAATGTTGTAAACCTTGCCACATCCTCCTCCCTTTGCCCCGTACTAATATGGAAATACAGCAATAATAGCTAAGGCTCTGCACAATTTAAGCATAGTGATCTGAGCAAGGGAGTATAGCAAGTCTACACCCCTGCAAATTATGAAGATCTAGTCATCTGTCATATTAGGCTTTTAAAGTATTTGTGATTTATGTATCTCTGCCATCTGTATATTACCGTACATGCATATACCACAACGTATGTAATTTTACTTCTTCACTCACAGTGTTTTGGGACTGCTGTAGATGGAAATGCACCTTGAATATGTGAGAGCAGAATATTCTGAATATTGAATCCATTTCATGAACCATGCCTGGTGGTAAAAAAGTGGGGAGAAGCAACTGAGAAGGGGAAAGAGAGGTTATCAGACACAAGAATCATGGAATCTTTTGTTTATGGGGATAGCTGTGTCCTTAGAGATTATACCTCTAGCATTGACTCTGACTACTTGTGACACCATAAGTCATTCTTAGGCAATTTTACTGAAATTTTAATTTTAATGAGAGCTGAAATAACAATCCATTTGGGTTTCTGTAAGCCAGGGGAAAATATATAATTTATTTGGATGGAGATTGGAAAATTACTCCTGACCAGATGGGTCAGTGACTCAAATATCCTCATCAGCTTTCTCTTTCTATTTCTTGGCTCTGTCAACAGAATGCAAATGGGAGAAGAGGGTTTCTAGGTGGTTATGCCAGATCATCCCTTCTCATTGCTTCCATTTGGTAAAGAGAATCGGGAGAAAGCTGCCAAAAGAGAGAGAGAGACAAATGTTGGATTATAGTATCCCTCTTCCTGAAGCATATCACTTTATTTGCAGTTCAAGGAATAGGCAAAGGTACCAAGGCCTTGACTCTGTTGTTTGAAGACTGGGGTCACCATTGTATGAAATAACTATAAAGGATTCAAGAAGGGTGTAAAAGAGGAGTAGATAGCAAATGACTAACTCTCCCCATAAGTGTTGTAGGAGGAACAGATCCTCAAAGTCTAGGAAGCAGTATCCAAATGCAGTCCTTCCTGTGGGCAATATGATGGCATTACCCAAGAGCACATGGCTGTATGCTAGTTCTTCTAAATTATGCTCTTTCATCTAAGTATGTATATGCCCAGAATAAGGTGGAATTTCAAATAAGTCATTGAAGAGTTATTAAGCAGATACCTTTTCACAAACCTCAGGGAGGGAGAAGGGGAAGGATGAGAAGTTAATAAAGAGACTGAGAAGATTCCAAAGAAAGGGAGAGACATTTCCCTTTCAGCTCTTAAGCAGAGGGGGCATCCCAATGGGAAAAGAGATCTTGTGAAGGTGACATTTTTCATTACAATGCAAAGACTGTGGGATCTGTGTTTCTAGTGTTGGGTGTCAGTGTGCTGCCTCTGCACTGAGCACCGCACAAGTTTCCTGCATAGCACTGTGCAGGACAGATCCAACGGATAGCATGGCTGTGATAGGGGAGCCACTGCTCTGCAGAAACTCATCTTCTCACACCTGGGGAAGGAGATACATAAGGATCTGCAGAATTTGCTTCAGCCATTTGGTTGCAGTAGTCTCCCCAGAGTGGCTGCATAGCTGGTCCATGGACTGTGGAGGGGGATTCTTCTCCACCTCCTTTTTCTCTTGTGCATCTGCTCTGTGACTACCCTGGTTACTTGAACCAGGTTTTAGCACTGTAAGTGCAGGTTTGGTGGAATCTTAGGTGAGCAGAGTATGAAGCACAATTTGCACTGGAGAACAACCTTCAGTGTTTAGCAGTATCCAAAAGTCTATGCCAAAAGGGTGAAATATGGGTGTTTTTTTCTGTCTGATACTTGTTCATTGGCTCTGCAGTCTTCTTTCATTCCACTCATCATTATCTCCTTTTTTATCCTATCTGTTCCTGTTAGATATTTTTATATCTGCTCTTTCTTCCACAGTCTCTCTTGAGTGGACACAAACCCTATAACTTGTGTGTCTGTAGGGTTTTTTTTTTATTAGGAACAATGCATTTGTCCATTGTCAGTAACAATAAAGTACAAGAAGTTTGAACAGATGTTGAGAGAGAAATGTGCTGTATAGTGGATAAAAAAGTATGTATGAAAAACAGGTAGTTATGCCTCTGTGAAACAAAACTAATGTTACCCTTGCCCAACACCATTAGGTCTTTTCTGTTCCTTTCTTTTTGTCATTTGGCAACTGGCTGTTGAGTGAAGCAGTGTTAGATGAACCTTATTGTCTTTGCTTGCTCTTAGTGCAGCAGTATACTGCACTGATAGAACACGAACATAAAGAGAGAAGGAAATAGTCAGAAATTGACATGGTCCTGATGGCAAAAGCTTGTAATTTTGATGGGCAAAGAGATCTGTGTATGTAGTGGGTGAGCATAGGATAGGGTGAAAGGCTAGCTAGATATTTTAGTTTAATTGAGCATAAGAAAACTGTCAGTATGTCCCATTCTTTGTTAAATTACTCTGGTTCTTCAGTTAATGTACAATCTCATAATAAATGCATATTAACAGTTATAAAATGCATCAAGATCAGAGTCCAGACATTCAGAATTCAGTATCAGGAAGCACTATGTAAAACTCTTGCACAAAAACTGAATCCTACTTCCATTCATCCGAGAGGTTGCAGGCACTTCACGAGGCAATTGTAGAGTTCATTCCTAATAGCCTGCTTGCATGCTCATTGGCTGCACTATAGATTATATGAGTTCAATGAACAGTTCTTTATGTGGATTATTTCAAACTTTTTTTTTCATGTGGATTTATTATATCTGGCAGTGATGTGCATAAACCCAAGCAATAAAAGATGACTACTATAGTCAGGGCCAGTGCAAGAACTAGGCAGCCTCCTAGGGCGCCAAGTGGTTGGGGGCAGCGGTGGAGTGGAGGTGATCTGGGGTAGAAGGGTGCGGGGAGGGTGTCCACACCAAGTAACAGGGAGGGAGGAGCACGCAGGAGAACTGTTCCCTGCCCCAGTTACCTGTGCTCCGCCTCCTTCCCTGAGCATGCTGCTCCGCTCTAATTCTTCTCCCCTCCCAGGCTTGCCAGGTCAAACAGCTGATTGGTGCTGCAAGCCTGGGAGGCAGGAAAAATGGAGCGGCACCGGCGTGCTTAGAGGAGGAGGCAGAGCCAAGGTGAGCTGAGGCAAGTAGCTGGTGAAGGGCGGGCTCCCCGGGCGGGGGAAGGAGCTGGGTGGGGGTGGGGAGGGAAGCTGCTGTAGGGCTCCCCGGGCCGAGGTGAGGTGTGTGTGCAAGATGTAAGTTTCACCTAAGGTGCCAAATATCCTTCCATCAGCCGTGGCTATAGTTCTAAGATATATGGATTTCACTCATTTCAGTTGCTGCTATTCTCCAAAGTGGCTATAGGGATCAGAATGCTGATAATCAGTTGGGTGTGGTCTGTGATCTGGAGCTGCTCCTGCAGTGTTTGAAAGAGTGGTGCAAAATCATCATATGCCACAGAAAGTGACTTGCTCATTGAAACCAGAATATCATTAGAATGGCGCCTGCTTGTGCCTCTGTAATTAAAAGGCTGTCACTATTTCCAGTATAATCCCTGATTTTCAAGGGTTTCCAATGCAAATGTAAAAATTTATTCTGCTCTAACCTCATAAACTGTGGTGGGCATCACCTGGAAAATATATTTATCAGCCAGCTTTTTAAAAACAGAAATCAGTTTGGTCTCCTTTTATGTTATAACAATCCAATTAAAATCTCAAATTAAATAGTTGGTGGATGAATTTGATATTGTTTTGAAATCATGTAATTTTTTTAAAAGGGAATTTTAGGTACGTACTTAACAGGGACCAAGAAATTTCTGGTAATGGAAAAAATATAACAATTTTAATTACCCTCTCAAATAAGATCAGAGTCTTTTTATCACAGAAATTACTGATGGAAAAGACCCATCTGTGTCTCTAGGCTTTTGAGTGGGTACAGATGGGGAGGAGTATGGTTTATACAAGTCTTATTATTTTATATTTGTGTTGTGGTGACACCTGAACACCAAACCGGGCAAGGGCCCATCATGCTAGATTCTGTGCAAACATACAATGACAGCCCCTATCCCAAAGAACATCAGTTGACAGACATTTAACATTTTGAGTTGCGAGGGCACAATTTGGTTGATTGTTTTGGCAATGATGAATACTGCTTTATGTTAGGGGAGCAGAGATGTTTACAAGGCAATGAAAGCTGCAGTTAAGATCTTTACTCCAGTAGGCAGGCCCCCGTCTTGTGACCACAAAATACTCCCATGATGTACTACACTAATTAATTTGGGCAATCACCTACATTAGGCAAAGTCTGCTTAAGATGGGGCAGGTTGTACTATAGATTCCAATTTCACAGTTCATTACAAATTGACTTTGGAATAGTTACTGATGTAAACCTGACATAATGTACTACTTTAAAAAATAAATACATAAATGAACACCCTCCATTCCCCTGTTAAATCCATAATAACTAGGGACTGCTGGTGATTGTAAAGGAGGTGGCTGGGTATTATATAATCAATATGGTTTTAAGTGATGACAGAGTGTCCAGTTTTGTACAGTATCTTTTTTGTATGCTTATAAACAAAAATAAATCTAAATATAATCATGCAGTCCTGTTCATGCAAACATTGCCTGTGCAGGATTGCTCTCTACTGTCCACTCTCCAATGCTCTGACCAAGTTAGTTTTAAATGTATCACTTGAAGGAGCATCTAATACTTCCTGTGACAGCATATATCACTGTTTCATACACAACACCATTAAGAAATTTTAATGTTTACACATATACATATATTAAATGTCACCTCCCTCTGAAATGTAACAAGCAAAGTCACATAACACAACATCCAATATTAAAATGACACACCCTTTATCAGCTTCTGTTAGTGAGAAAGACAAGCCTTCAGCTGAAGAAAGGATCAATATAGCTCAAAAGCTTGTCTCACTTGCCAACAGAAGTTGTTCCAGTAAAAGAATTTAGGAATCACCTTGTCTTTCTAATATTCTGGGACTGACACAGCTACAACAACACTGCACCGCCCTCCCCCCCCACATGAGTTATAAACTAGACTAGATTTAATGTTAATCTCAATTCTTAATGAAACTGATGAAATGAGCACCATTACAGGGCCAGATCACGCACCAGTGAAAGTACCGTTCGAGAGCTGGGATGGGTCACAAAGATCAATTACTTTCTTGCTTCTCCAAGGCAAAGATATGGCTGCATCAGTTAAAGAAAACATTGTTCAATCCTTTCAGATAATGTTAGACAATATAAAGAGGCCTTCTCTGGGAGGCAGGGCTGGTAAAATAGCATTTAGGAGCTAGTTGACAAGCAGAGCCTCCAGTCCTGCCAAGTGGGCACTACCCCCCAGTTCCTTAAACAGATAACTGTTCTTTCCACCAGCTCAAAAGCAGCTGTGCAAGTTAATGTGGTTTGAATTACACAGAGAGACTAGGCATTGTCTCTAAGTTTTGCATTGGCCATGGAGCCTTTTATACAGAGGATAAGGAACAATTAATCTATTATGGTAATAGAACACACAGGAGCACTTTATTATATGAAGATGATGCAATATTTATCTAAACAAAATATTTCCCTAAAATTAATATCTAAAGAAATCTGTGACTTTGAGAAAACATCTGGTGTTAAAGTAAATTATACTAAATCAGAAGTGCTAGCTATGATTTTGCCAGACTCAGAAGTCATTACTCCAGAAAACATTTGGCTTAAAATGGGCAAAATATTCTATAAGATATCCAGGAATTTACATCTCAAACAATGTAGAAGAGCTCTATGGGTTAAATGTCAAACGGCTACTTCAGCAAATGGAAAAAAACAAACAAACCCATGCTGAGTGCTGGGGAAGTATGAATTTCTTGGTTGGGAAGAATAGTCAGTCAAAATGAACATTTTGCCAAAGATATCTTGCTACTTTTAAACTTTCGGTGTAACCATCTCAGATAAAACCCTAGAAGGAACATAGCCAATGTTGTTAAAATTAAAAATTACTAAATAGCTGGTTGACCAGCTATTTAGTAAAGAATCTTTTATAACTCTGACATCAAAACTAACTTTAACAGGCCTTTGGTACCAGTACTTTCAAGTTAGGCATTATGTGTGTCAGCTTTGTAGAAAAGCTGTTTTATATAGAAAGCTAACTTTAATAGAAGTGATGATAACTGGTCAGTTAGAAAACAAAGAGTATAATTATTTTATAAGAATCACTTCAGGCAACTTTTCTAACCAAAAAATATCCATACATGACATGGTGAGAAAAGGATATGTATAGACAAATTACCCATGCAGAAAAGAGGACCAGCGACCTGGTAAGAGATAAGAGAAACAATTTTTAGAAACTGTTTCAGTGGTAACTCACATCAGTCATAACCTGACTTGTGTGAGTTACCATAGATAGATAGATTGAATGAAGATAAATGTTGGAGAAATTGTGGTGAAAAAGGAGAGTTTATGCATCAACTGTGAACATGTCCACATGGAGACTATTGAAATGCAATTTGTTATCAGTCTCACAAATAGTGCGATATTGTTACCAAATGATCTTTCTTTAATCCTCCTGTGGTTTCCTAGTGAAGATGGTCCCATACAAGGAAATGAAGAATTAATCTCTCACCTGATAGTAACTACTAGCCTACTGAGATTCCTTGCAAGAAAAAGAAAAATAATCCAAAGTGTAAGAATTTTAGAAGTTCATTATATTAAAAATACAAAGGTGTATGTATTATTATGGAATTGTGTTTAATGTCTCTAGGGAGGAGACATGGCTAATATAAACCTTAGGAAGTGTTAGGAGCTTCAAATGACTCTTTGAAACAATGTGCTAGACAAGTGGGACTCCTGGAAAATGCTTTCTCCTCTCCTTCTATTTTTAAAAGTTATCTTGTACCTGATTTTAATTCACTTACTGCAGTTTCCATTGCATCTTATAGTTTGCAGACCTCCTACTGTGATGTATCTGCACAAGCTTCCTATCAATCTGTCATATGAATTGATGCTTCTGGTAGGGATAATTCAGCATAATCTAGAAAATGTTCTGCTCTTGAAGTCCAGGGGATACTCTGGGGACAGTTTGTCTTCAGGTTCAATAACTTAATAAATAAGGTCACTTAAGTCCTAAGATGAGATAACTTGTATTGGCTTCATATTAGAAGATCCAAGATTCCTGCAAGCTAAAGAGAATTTCAACTACCTTACAAAAGGATTTCTTACTAAACTGCACAATATTCTGTGTGCTGTAACTAAACAATCCTCTGCAGAATAAGATAGTTTACATGCAATGGAAATATACGGCACAAGTAAATGTAGGTGGGCTTGAGAAACAGTTGTCAGAAAGTGAATTTAAATTAGAGTTATACTTTTAAAGGTAAGGCAGGAAAGAATCAAAATGAATAACAGGGTGAATCATCCAAGTTCTCATTAATACATTTATCCAGACAATGCTCCAGTGAGGTAGAGAATTATTTTTATCTTCCATTTACAGATAGACAACTGAGGCACAGAAAGATGAAGGTCAAATTTTCAAAAGTAAACTTTGATTCTGGGTACCTAACTTTAGACACCTTACACTGATTTTCAGAGATGAGTACTCAGAGATCACATTCAAATTAAAATGTTGTGTGCTGAGCACCTTTAGATCTCAGTGCAAAGGTCTAGATAGAAGAAGATTCGTACTACAGAGAAGATTCTTAGAACTGTGAGATTTTTTCCTTCTTTGTATTTGTAATTCAGGCCCTAAGCCTGCATGGAACTTAGTCTGTCCAATCTATTGCCATCTTGCAGGATCAGAACCTAGATAGCAAAAAACAAAGACCTAAACAATTAATTGTAGAAAATATATATATATATATATATATATATATATATATATATATATATATATATATATATATATATATATATATATATATATATATATATATATATATATATATATATATATATATATATATATGCAGGATATTTAAGAAGTTTTCACACAAGTCAACATTAGAAGATATGTCTGATTCTGTTTTATAAAATTCTCCCGCTCCCCCGCTCTGTTTTATAAAAATTCCAGGGTATGTACGTCATTATCTGTTTGAATCTTTCTCAACCTGGGTGCTATGAACCTTACATGTTTTTTTAATGGGGTAAATTGTCTGTCTTTGTGACAGACTTTAATCTAGCCTTTTAATCATTTCTAAAATTGTATTATTCCCCTCCTTAATCGTGCTCATAATCTGTAGAATGGAGTAAATCAGAACAGGCTCTTCCAGGATTATGGCTGCCAGGTCTGACTCTTTTTAGGCCATTTTAGATAGAGGTAGTGAACCAACTAAAGCAGGTGTTCCCAAACTTTTTCTTTCTGAGGCCTCTTTGATATGCTCCATGGCTCATGTGAACCACAATAACTGGGTTTTTTTGCATATCAAAACCACGGATGGCATTAGGGCGTAGTAAACAATTTCCTGGGCCCGCAATGAAGCTACATTGCTTAGGCTGCAGCTTCAGCCCCGGGTTCAGAACCCCAGGCTTCAGACCCAGATATGGTGACCAAACAGCAAATGTTCAAAATCGGTGCAGGGTAATAGGAGCCTATATAAGATCCAAAAATCTGGACGGTCCCTATAAAATTAAGACATCTGGTCACCCGAGACCCATGCAGTGTTGCTTTGGTTTTCTGCCTTGGACCCCAATGAGTCTAATGCTGGCCCTGCTTGGAGGACCGCCTGAAGCCAGTTCGCAGCCCCCCTGGATGCTTGGTTGAAAAGCACTGAGCTAGAGCATGGCAGACTGTTAAAGAGCATTTTCACGCAATCTGTTTCTGCAGTTTGGAACTTTATTTTTACTTTTTAACCATGAAGATGTATTTACAAGCACAACATTGTTTCTCTCTGAAAAAGAGAAAGAGAGTTCTGAAAAGTAAGAAACAGAGCTGTTTGCAGGTGGAAATGATAAATATTTACCTTGGATCAAATCCATGAATGCTCAAAATATGTATCCGTTTTTGCAGGCAAATACTTGCCAGATTAAAAACCAAGTTTTTGACAACCAAGCTATTGAGTTTTGTGTAGAGGGATTAAGATGGAGTTAAGTGTTTGGAATTTAACCCTTGTCTATGGTCTCGTTTTCAGCCTGTAGATGGTAGTTTGAGACAACTGAATCCACATAATCACACATCCAACAGCAGTCTATTTCTCACCCCATCCCTCAAGCCCCCCTCTTTAGAAGCATTAGGGCGTAGTAAATAATATAATACAAAAGGCATGTTGAGGCTTCATTGCATGACTGTTCTGACCATTGGCCCTACCCTCACCTCATGAAGGTTTAAAGCAACACTGCTTCTCAACTGGAGAGGAATGAATTTCACCCTTTTTTGAGCTCTGGGTCCTAATAGCCCAACTCAGCATAATAAATTAGCCATTGCCTGCGGAATCTGATGGAATTTCACTTCCTGGTTTTGACAATATAACCAAAATTAGCTGCTAAGTAAATAAATCTTATACAGCACTTTGCAGCTTAACAAAATTTATGTTGGCGGTTGAAGGAACTGCTGGAAATGCTGTACTCAAGGCTCTCCAAAATGTAATTGGGAATGAAGACAAATCATTACGAAGTGCATGATTGCACAGATTTATGTTTGCACCAGACAGCCTTAAAGCATGCAGTAACTATAAATGGGGAAGCATCACAGCATTATTCCAGTACTGTAGCATAATAAGAAGGTGGACAAATGAGTCACACGTTCACTCTGTTGCAAATATCTTACATGTATGGAATCATTCCGAATGCCAGGTTCTTTAAAAGGATCATGTTAATTTCAAGAAGAAGAAAGAATAAAATTCCAAGAAATCCTCTGCGGTTGGCTTTGAAAACAGATGTAGAGAACCCAATATAATAAGCAGAGATACATACAGTTCTTTACCTTGAGTTTCAAAAGGTGCTTTAGAATATACCTAATGACAATGTTGTTCCATTTTGGCTTGACAATATGAATTTACATTACAAATCCCAAGGCAACATAATTCCAGTGTAATGATCAATATGTTTTTTAAAAGTTATTTATCACCAAATTTATTCCACCAATATTTCAATTTGTTATCTTAATATTATATGAACCAACCATGGACCCAACTGCTTTGAATGACTATCATAATTGTTCTCTACAGTCTATTTCTTAAACTGAAAGACTTGCATTTTTATTTAGTAATAGTCAAAAATAAGTCTGTTGCTGTGGTTGAATAATGAGGATAAACAAAATAGGAATAAAATAACTATTGCACAGTGCCCCACCGCAGATATTATTAATGGTACTCCGCAGCTCATGAAATAAGATGTTTTGAACCTGAAAGTATGAAACATGCACATAAATGTGATTATATATTAGAGTGATTAAAGTGCATAAATTTCATGTTTTCGTACTTGATTCGTGTTACCTTCAATATGTTAATTACATTTTATTTGTATCAAGACCAAGCGATACTTTACTTACTTTATTTGTTGTGTTAATTTACATGAAAGATGTCAATTTATTTTTGGACTTGTCTGTTTTCTTACTGATTGGTGCACACATCTTCATTAATAAATTACATAGCCAGATTAAGGAGACAGTAAAGTACCTTTCTCATTAACTTTAGCTTTACATGAAAAGAGGCACTACTAAAAGTGTACTAAGTGAAATACTAAATAAATAACCCTACTATTAACATCCACTAGTTAATATAAAATATATTAGTTAAATTCATAATTCAGTGCTTTTCTGGATTGGGGCCTATATGAAGGGTTGTTAGTCTAAGGGCTGGTCTACAGTAGGGGGAGGGATCGACTGAAGATACGCAACTTCAGCTACGTGAACAATGTAGCTAAAGTTGGCATATTTTCAGCCGACTTATCTGCTGTCCTCATGGAGTTGGCAGTCAGCGGTGTGCTCTCCTGTCAAGTCCAGCTTGCACCTCTCAGTGAGCTGGAGTTCTGGGGTTGACTGTGGTGCTGCTGGCGATCAATTAATCGCATCTTAACGAGATGTGATAAATTGATCAGCAAAAGATCGATTGCCACTCGCTGATCCAGGTAGATTCTGTGAAAAAAGTAAATTTGAAGGATTGGAATGGAAAGATGGAAGTTACTTTGTTCAGAAAGGGTGGAGGGAGTCTGTGTAAGTACGGAAAAGTTATGAGGCAGGAAGATGGGATTACCTAAAGAAGGGAAATAAGAAATGAGAGTAAGACATATAGGCAGAGGCAGAATTGCACAGAACCTTTAAGGAAAGGATTAGAAGCTTGAACTTGATGCAGAAGGCAAAAGGAAGTCAGCAAAAAGATTCAGAGAGGGGTGACAAAGTCCAAGCAGTGGGAAAGGGAAAGAATTTCTGCTGTGATACTTTTGGCACAGAGGTGAGCCGGATGGGCAGATCCAAAGATCAGGAAATTGAAATGGTAAAGGTGGGAAACAACCAAACATGACCTAGCATTTTAGCCCTAAAGGCAAAATGGAAAAGTCAGATATTGAGAGTGTACGGATAAAGAACTAGCCTGAATTGGCCTTCAGTTTGGCTTTTCTTTAGTTAGTCTTATGCATAGACACCATTTTCCAATGTAAACAGATAGTACACATTTGGCCAGAATCTACTTACGTTGAAGACAATGGTAGTTTTCCATACATGTCTTAGATAGGTCAGGACCAACCCTCATCTTACTTACACTGCTATAAAGGACAGTGAGTTTTATTCCAGAATTTGTCATTGACTCGTGATTTAATCTTTGATTATTGGTAGGGTTCTTTGAGATCTATGGATGAAAAGTATATTATTGGTGAAGTATTATCATTATTATACTGTACTATGTTTATCTTTGGGTATTATGGGTCAACACCTGGGATAATAGTAAACAAGGAGCAATTTGGAACAGGAGAGAAAGAGAATGGTTTTTATTGTTTTTATTCCTTTTTTTTAAGGATTGTTTTTATTCCTTTTTTTAAAAAATGTGTGTCATTTGTTTGCTTTATCTTAATGGTTAGCTCTCTGAACACTTACTCCAGTGTAAATCACGAATGGCTCAGCTGAGCAGGAGTTATGCTGTTTTAAGATGATATAAGTGATCTCATGAACATGTCCATTGTGTATAGTTGAAATTCTTCCAATATGCCTAACTTCCAACCTTTTGTGGAAAGGATTGTATTTAGGTTTGATATTTCCATGGGCTGCCCAGGACAACAGAAAAGGTCCCTTTGTCAATACTCTTACTTCTAATTAACAGTAGAGTGAAGAAAAAAAGTGTCCCTGAGCTGAAATGTGCCCACAGTCAATTTACACAGGCTCTTTGCTTTCTTCTACATCTAAATCTTTGTACCAATGCTAAACCTTATGCTTTCCATTATACTGACTGATTCCAGTCATTTTAAGAATATTCATTTCAGTTGATGTCAGTGCAATGAGTTTTTGAAAAGCTGTTGATCTGAGTGATGTTCATCAAGGGACAGAATATGATATTTCTGGTAGAATTTCAGTGCTTTCGTGAAGTGTGAGATTAGCTGGTTGTGCTGAAGAGAAATATACTTAAACTTGCAATATAGGAAATCTTTATAAAGAATTCCAGTGTGATCGGGGAGGAGGTGGGGGGAACCCTACCTCAAGAAAGTCAGCTGGGTTTTTTTTTTTTGAAAAAAAGTGATTCTTAATGCTTTTTAACTTTTCAAAATACAATGAAGGTCAGTGTAGCAGGGGAAGTGCCTCCATCATTTTAGATAAATACTATCGCTTTGCTATGTATTCTATTTTTCCTTTTACCCAGTTGAAAACTTACTATAGAATTTTACTTTAGTCTGTCAGGGAATGTTCAATGTTTTCATGAGCCATGATGGGATATTGGCTTGGCACCACTTTCACCCTTTAGGGCAAACAAACACTTCCACTACTTAAGAGGGTTTGTTATTCCCATACAGATGCTATAAATGCTCCAATTTAAATATCTAGCACTAGCAATTTATTTTTATAGAATTTAATTACAAACCAGAACATACTCTGGTGAGTTTGAATTTAACATACAAAATTAAGCAAAAACAGGGTTCTTTTCTTTCATATTTTATTGGTATGACCCCACAGTTCACACTTGGACCATTTTTAATAATACTACAGAATTCAGAATGTCCAGTAGAATATTCACACTAAAAAACAGATGTACATATGGAGTCACTGAATTTTATAATGTGTACTTTATATTTTATTATAGTGAAATGTACCTTAAAAAGTCTCAAGGAGTGAAATCATAACACAAGGATGGCCTTCCTGGTTCAAACCAAGGGTGCTTCTAGCCCAGCATCTTTTCTTCCAACAGTGGCCAATGTCTGAATTAACAGAATGCAGCATAGACAGGGACCATTTGATTACATCGTTGACCTCTACCAATATGTCTTTAAGGGTTGAATTTGAGTCATTTATCCTGCAAGATGCTTAACCCTTTCTGGTCACGTGTCATAGTGGCTTCTTGTATATAGCAGATACAGAGGTGTAAGCAACTCCATTCTCCCGCCTCAGTATATCTCGACACAGCATTTTAAGGTTTCCTTCTAAAGTAGTCTCTGGACTTCAGCTTTGACTTCAGTTGAATTGCACATATTTATGTAAGAGCAGCATATTGTTGTCTGTGTTTATTCAAGTCTGTCCTTGTAAACTCTGAGTGTCAACAAAGGTGCAAAATTAATAGTAATTGTGTTGTGAACACTTGCCTATCAGGGATTAGATTGTGACCATCTTTTCATTTTAAACAATTCTCTTTCAAGCAGCTGCCATAATCCATTCACTTTCATTTAAGGATGGATGCTGATTAATGAATTTAAGATTAAATGTTTTGTAATAATTACTAGGGCTGACCAAAAATATGTGTTCTATGTAAATAGTTTGAATAATTTATTCGGTGATCTCTTTTACATATATTGCTGATTTCCCCCCCTCCATTATATGTGGAGCTGGATTGGCTATTTGCTAAATAATTTGGTTAAAGAATTCTGTGAAATATTCTAAATAATATATTCAGTAAATAATTTTGTCTTTCATTACACAAGTTTCAGCCATTTCCGAACTCCTGAGATCTCGATTACACTAGAAATACAAATATTTGCTACAGTACACTTTTTTGAGCACAAACCTACTGATATGTTGTTTAAAGTTAACATGTAGGATTTCAAACTCACTTAGGGAATATGGACTGTCATTGACGGTCTTTGGATTAGGCCCTTGATGATGTCCTGCCACTGCCATTCAAGAAGCAGGAATATTCGTGAAGAGAAATAGTTGCTTAATAGCCTGCATTGACAAAGCTCCAAAATTAGTGGACATTAGTTGGATTCTTTAGCAGTACCTCCGTGACAGCCAAGTAGAGAACCTAATTTTCTCTAGATATCATTTTCTCTGGCTCTTAAAGCTCTATTGCCACCTTTAATCAAACTCTGGCAGCTTTTTGCTGGCTGCATATGCTATGACCCTGCTTTCAGTTCACCCACAATATCACAGGATCATTTTTGACAGGGTACACTTCAGTTTTTAGGTTGTAAAGTCTCTTGTATACTGAAAGCAAAGGCTCTGTAAACACAAGCTCATACATAACACATGTTTCATAAATAAAATCTTACCTCCAGGCTAATTTTTCAGAGTACTTTTCACAGTGATCTAGGCTTTGCTCCCCTGAAGTCAGAATTATTGCAACAAGTTGTTACCTTAATTTCACCCAAATATCCTCCAGAAAAGTAAAGCTGGGTCCATTTACAGCAATCCCACCCTGCAAAGCCCACTGTTGGAATCACACCATACTAATACTCAAAGGCTACTAGTCCAGCATTGGTGTATAATACTCTTTAGGGAAGACCCTGTGCTGACTTCAGTTTAACCCAGAATTAAACAAACATTCATTATGGAAAATCAAAAAAGCAACGTGGATCTAAAAAATAATAATAATAAAAAATTGATAGCAGTTTGCCAGAACCAGGTGAAAAGACTAAACACCCCAAAGCAGACAAAGTAATAATTTAAAACATGGAGTGAAAAATCACTTCCTGCACAGCTGCGATTTCTTTTACTCATTAGCAATAGTTCTGGTGTCACAAATGTTTGCATGAAATGTGCCGTGCAATGGTATATAAACCTGCAACTATCTGAGACCTTTCCTGAATAATTCTGTTATATCTCTTGATTTCTCTAGGATATTTTTAAAGAAACTTATAGAGTTCTGCATGTTGCACAGTGTCTATAGTCAGTTTCTACTTTTAAAAGAGTATGTTCCTAATGGCTTAAAACTATGATAATTGTCTTAAAAAAATGTATGTTCTTCTACCATTTGTTCATCCTGCTTTGTTTCAAGTTTACTCATGAATTCTGGGCTGCTGGTTTTTGTTGTTTGTGTTATATATTTGTATAAAAGACTGTATTGATAAATGAGCAAAGTGACAGATATATCATAAACTCCTAAAGCCCTTTTGTCAGCTGTATTTCCAAACTCCATCCTGCACAATTTGAGGGATGTGAATGGATTGTGTAACTGAACCTGACGGGTTTCTTTATGGTATTATGATGTATCTGCCACATTTTTCTTTGTTTTCATTTTTAGAGATGAGAGTGTTGAAGCATTAAAAAAAGGTGCATGAACTTTGCTAACAGATACGATTAAAAACACAGGTTGAATCTGGGTACTGCTAACGTGAGTGTGCCCCTTTAAGGAATGTAATGAGAATCCCAGGAACCTTCATGCCCTTTGTGCATCTCTTTTCAAACATTGCAGTTTCCATCCTATTTGTAAACGCATTAACGGTGTTTCCTTCTATCTTCAAAGGTTTCAGAGTTGGAAAAGCAGATGAAAGCCATTGTATGGGAGTGTTTGAGTCTTTCAGTCCCATCTTTGCCCTTGTTTTTTACTCTCCACAGGCAGCACAGTGGTCAAATGCACAGTGGGATACCTACTTTAAAGGCCTCATTTTACCCATAAAAGCTATACTGCTGACAGTGCATTTTTAAAAAGGTCTACTTGAACTGGTAAAAAGGGCTATATACTAAATACAAAGACTTTGATGTCTTTTGTTTTCTTTCTCTCTTAAACTTTCAATGGAGGTGAAAGAGTCTGTGGATTCAATGACCAGTCTTATGAGGTAGCTTTTGTTAATACAGTATGTATATTTGAATGAGTTTTTCCCTCAATAGATTACTGTGGGTGGCCATTTCATAGAGCTGCTGTGTAGATCCAAGCACATCCAGAGACATAGTTTTACAAAAATGGAGAAGTGTTACTTTTGACATACTTTTTAGTGTATCACCCCAAATATCATGTATTTGAAATGCTCAATATCTGTGTGTGGTGAGATTTCAGTTGCTTACAATGGAAACTGCAAATGCAAGTTGCACACAGAGAAAATTTGTCTTATCAATACAGTTAACCATCACTGACGATATTTAGAGAAATATTTGTTTCCAGATTTACCGTTCTGACTGTGCCTCACCAAAGATGCAAATTTCTGTTAGGGTAGAGGAACTGTAGGAATTGGCCCAAGATCAACTGGGCACTGTTCAAACCTCAAATGGCTATAAGGTTCTAATGGAGTTGATGAAACTACAAATATTTGGAGGCTTGCTGGAAATTTACTGATCTATTTTGGTCTGGAAATTAGGCTGGAAAACAAATCTCATCATATTTCTAGTCCTTCTGGCTTGGACCTAAAGACATACCAGATCAGTGGCAGTCAGGAATTAAGAAGAAAAAAAATATCACCCTGAATGATGAAAATAGTTCAGATATGGATTCATGTCCATATTGGGTGGTTGGATCAGGTTGGGTCTTAAGTCCTGATCCTGCAAACAATTAAAACCTGTTTCAAGCTTATAAGTAACACCATTAAAATCAAACTATAATGCATGTGAATAAAGTTACGTGTGTGTGTTCTTGCAGGATGATGCACTTAATTTCTACTTGCTAATTATGGCTGAAGAAAATATTTTACAGTTGAATTCTTTGCTTACCCCAGGTGATGATTTAACCTGTTTGCAACCCAAACTTTTGGGTGGTTATCCAATCCAAACTTTGGAGGTTTGCCTATCACAAAGTTTATTTTTAAAGTTGATCATCTAATGAGAGTTTTTAGGTAGTTATATTACAGTGAATTTCAGCTGTTACTTCATTGTATATTACTAATGAGCTGGAATAAACAACTCAACTTCAAATTCAACTGTGATAAGATTTTTTTTCTAACCTGTATTTCCAAACTGAACATTTTCACTTCCCAAACTGAACCTTTCATGACCGAATAGCTAGCAAAATTATCACAAAATACTGTACCTTCTGATTTCTCTGTTTAATTTCATTTGATGCTTTTACTCTTACTAAACAATCTTCAACTACTTGTCTTAACAGAATCTTGAATTTTTAAGTCTGTTGTCTTTATGAAAACCATCCGAGTACTAGGGAATATAACATTGGAGGTACTCAGCAAACTTATTTTAAGTTGAAATAATATCAGTGCCACTTCAAACTAATACTGATTTCATGCACTTATACCAATACTGAATATCAATATATAGCAAATGTTTGACACCCATAGGTTTGAGTTTGCATTTTGAATGTCTGTTCCCTGCTACTGTTGTGTTTTCTGGCTTGCAGTGTTTAAATTTAATGGAAGAAAAAATAATAAAAATATCCTAATAGAGAATGCTTTTGCTAAATTCAGCTTTTTAATATTCTTCATGGCTGAGTCAGGCAACACAGTATTCATTTTAAAGCACTGCAGGCAGTTATCTCTGACAAAAGGCTGATATATTATATGTATTTGTTCACCAAGTATTTTTAGATTACTAATGGCATATAGTTATTCTAGCACTGAAAAGATTGAGGTCTGGATCCAGCAGAGTGCTAAGTATCCTCAGCCACTGAAGGTGCTGAACAATTTACCACATGAGCCTCTGGGTTCCTCTGATTCACAGCCATCTTATGGCATTGCATCCATTTTCTAAAATTCATTTTAACGTTTTGCAATTCCATTTCATCATTCTCCCACCTGGATGTAAGGTAGGTGGGAATGAGTCTTGGGAGTGAGAACATAGGTGCTGGGCTAAGCAGTCTTGAGTAAAGCTCCCTGGGAACATCGAGGGATGTCAAATGCTTGTGAAAACCCCCACAGAGAGTAGGTGAAGATTTTGATCAGATGTTACAAATAAATCCCTTTAAAAATGTGTACATTGACTTTGCATTTAGCAAGTGTAACAAAGACTGTAAGCTGCTCTATCTTAAAATGTGTTAAATCTGCAGATGGCATGTGTTTGTTTAAATACAGTATCGCTTATTATTGTAAACACTATTCAGTTCATGCCAGTTACTTGCCTGTGAAGGATAGATGTTTAGAATTAGTAGAGCAACTAGATTTTCTCATGAAAATTTCCCAGGATTTATGAGTGACGGGTAGCATTTTTTTTCATTTTAAGTCTAGGTTTGCATTTCAGGCTGAATCTACCAATTTATTTGTGTATTTGGAGCTATCCCATGATCTGCACTCACAAGTATATCAACACAGACTGTAGAACAGATTGAGCAAAAAATGACTGCATGTATTCAATAACTTTTTCTCAAGACTGTGGGCAAAATGACATGATTTGGGGAATACCACTCTTATCTGTCATGAAATGCTTTTGTTGACAGTAATCACCGGGATTCTGTATTAGTAAGTTGGATTCACTTGAGAGGGAATATTCACTGACCTACTAGAAACTCCTAAGATCCTTTCTTGCGTATGCTAAGCACAAAGGAATCCTAATAGAGCAAATGCAGAGCAAGAAGATGCAGGATCATGCAGAATAAGAATCAGTCCAAGAACAGTGGATGTTATGGTAAAAATAAATACAAAAATAAAAGAAAATCAACATTTACTACTAGGTAGTAAAAACTCAGACATCAGAATTTTCTCTTATTAGTGTATTTAGAAAATAAAATAAATGTGGCAACTGTGCAGCACCTGTTGGAAAATGATGCTTCCCTGCCTATTTTTGGCAAAAATAAATGTATGCGTGACACTTTTAGGAATTGTGAAAATTTTCATGAGTATCTGAGACATCTGAATATGTGAACATTACAATAAATAAGATAGTTGTACAAAGCTCAGAAAGCTATTCTGTAGGGCATGGTCAAGTGCAGCAATATGGGCACTACTTTCCTCAGTTTCTTTCCCTGAGATGGTTCTCCTCAGCTCTCCACACACCAAACTGTGGTGGAGATGTGCCTAATCCCTGTATTCAAGTTTAAACAAACAACTGCTTTTGGGGATGCAACAGTCTGTCTAAAACAGAAAAACAAAAAAGTTCCTCTTCCCTTTGGGGTTTCTCTTCAGTTGGCCCCTTGGGGCCTTGTTCCCAGCCCCTCTCTGAGCTACCTGTAAGAGTTTTTATGGTGCTGGGATAGAACACTTGCTTCCTAGGCTGGCTCCACCTATTAGACTGCGCTCTCTTTCTCTCATTTTATATAACCCAGGTGACCATTAATGTATTACCTGACCTTCCTTAGTTTTGTCCCCTCAGGCTGGGAAGCGGCT
This sequence comes from Sternotherus odoratus, assembly GCA_032164245.1. NCBI lineage: Eukaryota > Metazoa > Chordata > Testudines > Kinosternidae > Sternotherus > Sternotherus odoratus. The sequence continues at coordinate 37,800,490 of JAVMKO010000004.1, forward strand.
AATTTATTATGGCACAGGTGTTGCTGGCCTCATCTCTCCTTAAAGGAGCTAGTCACCCTGTGGAAAATGATAATTGCTTCAAGGCTAATTCCCCACTCTGGCACTTTGAGTGCAGAATGTGGGTGCCCTCAAGGACTCAGAATTAATATTGGCCACTTTAGGCTTGTATTAAACTCCCAAGGTTACATTTTCTCTCTGACCTTGGATTGGTAGATGCTGTCACCACCCAAGTGCAGAACCACTTTGAGAGCCCAGGAAGACACACTTAGAAATTCCTTCCCGTGGGGGTGCCCTCAAGTCCTTTAACCCCCCTCGAGGGAAGAACTGAGAAAGAAAGGCAAAAAAAAAGGAAATCAGCTGTTCCCACCAGCTAATTAAACATCATGTGCACAATCCTCTTAAGACAAAAAAATCAAATTCTGTTCTTTAAAAAGATAACTAGAGATAGCACAGAGGGATCCACAAGGATAAACCTAATTGAATAATTTCTATATTACTCAGTGTGTTGCTGGATGTTATTTGGGTTCGATTTGAGCCACAAAACTCAAATTATTAGTTTTAAACACCCTCTGCAAACCAAAACTAACCCCCCTTCCATTCAGATTTGGGGTTTTGATTTGATCTAGTAAAATAATTGCTAGATACAAGTTTCTAATCTGGATCCCGCCTCAGATTCCAACACCGGGATTTAGGAATGTTCTGATCAGGGATTGGGTTTGAGGCCATCTCTAGTCAGTAGATTTGTTTTCAGATCCTGACATTATCCCAACCATGATGACAACCACTAACATCAGATACAAGGAGGATTTTTAGACTTCTTGCATTCCTGACTTCTTGCATTTTTAACTCTATAAAATGAAATAAATAAAGTAGAAACAAAATAAGAGAGTCACGTGACTGGGTGGTGGGGATTAGAGCCCACCTGGGACTGAAATGAGACTACAATCTCATTAACTGCCTTCTGAGCTACCAATTTGTTACCGAGGTCTCCAAGGTGAGAGGCTACTAATTAATTCAATTCACTGTCTATTCTGAAGAAAGTTCCAAAGGTTAAGACTATGGAGAACTGATGATGGCAATCTCCTTTAACGTTTAAACTACTCTTTAAATTTGAATTAGATTCTAGGGTTGACACTTTGAAACTGACACAGATTTATGTCTTTGTTACCTTCCAAATGCTGCCTTCTTGAAACCTTTTTAAAGCACTTCTTGAATAAGCAGTCACTGTGTTTACTGGACTATATTTTTGCCATTTAGGTTAGTAATTTCTACATGACTGGATCTTTCCCGTTCTCACATGTGGTTTCTTCCCCTAAAATGTGGAGGAGCTTTGGAACTTTTAAATTTATTCCCTGGTAAGTTTATTAGTGTCTGTTTTTCACTATTTTATTTGCAGTTTCTAGCCAGAGAAGTAGGAAAGCTTGGTGTTTGTGATCCTCAGCTAAGAGATGTTACATAAAAGCGCCCCCCCCCACACATCTCCATTACGGGGAGACCCAGAACAAAGCCGCAGAGGAATTGCTGCAGGGACAGAGACAGGGCATGAGGAAGAAAAATGGAGGGTTTCCATTCTTTATGGAGCAGCTCTTTCAGGAGAGCACACAGCAGACACTTTGACTGGCATAGTTCCTGTAATGCTATGATTGAGTTTTCCACACAATCTGTCAGTGTTATTCCATTTTTTGGCCATAGGCAAGGTGAGGTGCTCCCTCCCCTTCCCAGGTTCAATATGGTATATGTTGTATTATCAGCTATCTAATAGGAGGACCTGGATTTGGATTGTACACATGGCAGCATATTGGCATTTCTAGACTTGTGTTAGTCTGGGGAATTTGGGGAAAAGGTATTTTTAATTAGAACAAAGCAAGCGTGATCCCCAAGGAGGTAGTTCAAACTTGTCCACCCATCCTCTCTCCTGTGTCTCACACAAACAGTCTCTCTCTCTCTCTCTCTCTCAGTATTTGATAGTCTCTGCAAGTTCAGTGCCAGATTATAGTATGCTTTCAGTTTTATGGATAGTGAGGAGATTGCTGTACTAACCATCTTTGCTTAAACCTCCTTATAAAGAACACATATTTTTCCAGTGACTTCTCCTTACCTCTCAACACCAAGGTCTAGCACCAAGAATACATATTAATAAAAAAGGAATGTCTCTTACAGTTAGCTATCTTTATCACAAGGCTAAGCATACTGGTTGCAAATTAGTGCTGCATGCTTGATATGCCCCATGGATCATGCTGTTTAATGTTATCATTCATAAAGTGCCTGATATGTCATTTTGTATGCTCAGGCTTCAGGCATCAAGGCAAAGATTTGCCTCAACATGGCATGAACGATTCACAGAGATAAACTGTATGTGCTATATTAGCTAAAAGGGTTAAATGAAATGTCAATTGTTACTATGAAATTTCAGTCACCGGTTGACTTTCAGTATTCTGTCACTGTAAATAGCACAGGGACTGAACTTTCTGAATACCAGCACTTTGCTGTTCATAAATTAGATCTTCTAATGGTTTCACAAAGTGCAGAGACAATACAGTTTGCAAAGACATGAATGACTGTTTCTAAGCAGTTGTGAGATATGTTCACCTGTAAGAAAATCTCTGAACTTTTCTATTTGTTGCAGTTAAACAGAAGCCATAAAATTAATGGTAAAATGCATACAGGGTTTATGATTATTTTAAACTGCTTTTCCTAGTTTTTAAAATAAACTCATGAAGCAGCCAAGCTATAATAGAATAAAGTCAGATTTCTGAATTGCACCTCAAAATGTAATAAACAGATATATCAATTTTATGAGTGAAGAAAAAATTAACCTCTAATTATTACCATAACTAACTCTTACATGCCTGCCACTATGTCATTAACCTGTGGCTATTCTGAAATCCTTTGCTGATCTCATTCTTGAATTCTGGGGATTGGAAAGGACAGAGACATTTGCAGAAAGAAAAGGAGACTCTTCTTTCTACTACCATGTTTATAAGAAAGGAAATGTGATGTCTAAAAAACTCTCTACTAAAAGAATTCAAAATGTTTTTGTTTGATAGCATATTGATGTGAAAGTAGAAATCAATGAATAACATCAAGTATTTTGAATAGTTTTGCATGAAAAGATGTTAGTTTAGTTCATAATTATGGCCACTATTTAAAAGAAATGGAGAGGAAACTAAATAAATTGAAGTATTTTTGAACTTTAGGCTCTCAATAAAGACTAGCATAAAATCCTACCCGCTTTATTCATACAATTCCCACTGACTTAATGGAAGATTTTGTGACCAAAGTGTGCAGGATTTTGCCCCAAGCCTTGTGACTACCTGAGTCAGAGGTGTCCAGTGTGTGGGGAATAGTTCACTGAAATGTTAATTTTAAAGATGACCTTTTCTCACTTTGGAAACCATCAGAATGCTGCCACTCAATAGCTGATAAGGTTGAAATATTCTGCCATGAACTAGGGATGTGGAGTTCCAGAATCATGCATTCCTCGCAAAGTGTTATTCTTAAAAAGGGAGATAGGCACAAACCAAGAGTCCAGTGCTTAGTATCAGTCCCACTTGTCTCATTTGGGATCTCTTAGTCTGTATAACCATATGACAGTCTTGTTAGTGTTACTCATCCTCCCTTCTCCTTTCCGATCCAGTTGTTTTACATGTTGCTGCATCATGTTTTATTTTAGCTTGTGATGTCTTTCTGACAGGGACTGTGACTTCCTTTGTGTCTGTACAGTGCCCATTACAGTGGGTCTTCAGCTTGGGGTAAGGCTGTTGGATGCAGTTGCAATGTAAATAGTAATTATTAGTAATCATAAAATAGTTTTTCTGCAATAAGACTGGATTCATATGAATACATCCACCTTGGGTAAATGTTATGAACCCTTGGCCATGCTTAAAATTTGAGCTAATCAGAAAATGGAGCTTTTTTCCTCTTGGAAAATTTTGACTTTTCAGTTAAAAACTGAAACCTGAAATTTTGAGTAAAAATGCTGCTCTGGTGCCTTATGGGAGTTGTACTTTGGGTGCCCATTTTCCTCTAAGGTTCCAGTTCCTTGGCTATACCACAAAATGAAACATGGTCTCCCTTCTTGCTGTGCTGATATAATGCATACATGGAGTTCCATAGCCATGGAGCATGACCCACAGAGGAGAACTCTGGCATGAGGCACCCAAACTACAACTCGCAGATGGCATTGTGTTTCCATGTCAGAATAGAATTATTTTGTTTTTCAGGAGTGTAGGGTTTTTTTATGAAAAGCTTTAATTTTTGGTAGAAAGCAGACACTTTTTACAAAAAGCCCCCTAAAAATCAGTTTTATCAAAAACCCCAATTTTCCTTCAAAAACAGTTTGGAATTTTTTTATTATTATTTTTTTTTACCATCCCTAGTTTAAATGGGATTTTGTTGAGGTACAGTATATTTGGCTACACCTTGGAATTCCTGGTTGAACTGATGGAGCTTGTGTCCCCTCTGGCAAGGCTGTCCTCAGGTACTTTAAAATTTATAGTTCACAATATCATGATCACCATGGCAAATGCAGGCCTGTCACATCTGAGTAGTGGCTCACCTCACAAGACTAATGAGTGTCTGGTTTGGTTTTGACATGTTTTGTGAAAGTGGAGTCAGAGGGCCCATGCCCCCTTGTAGGACAACAGGGAGGGGACACCAGGAAAACAGGGAATATACATATTTGTCTGGAAGTAACTCTGCCACGTGGACACAGCAGTCCACAGTGTTTAATAAAGTTCCAGTTGTTTAATTTAACCTGCATTCAGCTTCACTCTTTGCTAATGACGTGGTGTTCACTGAAGTGAAGTGAAGATGGCATGGACTTTGGTAGAAAGCTCACTGAATTTTGCCTGGTTGCTTTGGTTTCTCAACCACTACTGTAGGAAATACCCATGGTATGGGGCCTTCCATTTTCTCAATGATGTTAGGCTCTTCTAGGTGTGCTAATTCTTCTTCCATCAGCTTTCTGACATGGAAAAAATGTTTCTGTGTAGTACAGATACTGGACTGATCCATGTCATCGATTTTCAATTTCATTTGCTATCCCTTCAATTTTACAATTCCTTTGAACATGTCCTCATGAAACTGGAAGAAGTTGATTTAGCCTGCTAGGCTGTACCATTTGGATCATCTAAATCAGTCCTAATGCACTTGCTGTGGCATAACTAATAGTGTATCTGTACCAGTGGTCACCACATACATCAAACTGGTAACAGACCTCTCCTTAAATACAATCTGAGCTAAGAAGACACCACACATCAGTGGGTTTGGATTTCCATAGCTATATACTTTTACTGCATTGGTTGTAAAATCTGTTTCTGTGGCATGGCATCATACACAGGTTGATCCACCGTATTCACTGATGCACCTGTGTCAATTTAACTTCAGTTTTGTATCCATGTGGCATCATGGTTGATAGTGTGCCCAGAAATTGTTCTTTAGGGGAATAGTGTGAAAACATAAGACTTCTCATCTTTTGAGGTGTCAGCTTGAAACACGTTCACTCGATCTGGAAGAATTTGTTGAAAATTTGTCTTGATCTGGGGAAAACAGTAGGTCTACCGACTTTTGCACTGTGGTTTCCTTTTGCAGAATAACAACAGAGAACCCTCTTGCTGGGCAATCACCTTAGTCTGGGTATGAGTCACCATGTTTATGCATTTTACATTTGTCATCTTTATGGCCAAACCGAGAGTATTCCAGAGTTAGTTACCATCTTCAGAAAGCCACATTTGACTCCTGATTGAGCTCTTATTGTGGAGTGCATATGCCGTCTCTGTACCTATTGCCAGGTTTCCTTACTCAATTTTTTGAGCATGTTTCCAACTTCTTGTTTGCTCAAGCAGTGTCCAGCATTTCAGGGTCTTGGACAATTTGGCTTTTCAGCTTAGCTGACAAACATCCTTATATTATCTTCCCTTTTATCTTGTGATTCGCATTTGTGAACTCACCTGTACTCGCAAGGTAATGTGACAGGCATGATATTCACCCATGTTTCCCCTTCTCACTGATGGATTTACCAAACTATATATTGTTCATAGTCAGTGCTTTTGTTTTCTCATAGTCCTATCTCCGTGTCAGGCAACATTTAAAAAATATGCCACACCTACTTCCTGCAAAATGTAGTCATTTTCCTTCACTGTAAGAAATAGTTCCCCTACACTTTCAAGCCAGTGTTCCCATCTGGTCTCAGATTAGAGTGAGATTCATAGAAAACAGAGGGAAGTTTGGGAATATTTTTTTTTAAAGTTAAGACTGCAGTATAGTGAAGCATACTGTGTGCATAGAGCAGTGTAGGGAGAACAACCGCCCTGTATACTTTCAGCTTGGTCTGGGTAGTGATGCCTCTTCTATTCCAGACATTGGAGTTTAATCTGCCGAAAGTTGCACTGGCTCTAGTGATCCTGATATTCACCTCATCATCTATGGTGGCATTTTGGGACAGTGTGCTGCCAAGGTATGTGAATCTGTTCACTGCATTGAGTCTCTGGCCGTTAATAGTAAAGTTGGGCTCAACATAGGGCTTCCCTAGGGACGGCTGATGCAAGTCGTCTTTGTACTGATGATTAGACCGCTCTATGCCAGCGAAACCTGGACTGTGTATCAGCGCCACTCCAAGAAGCTGAACCACTTCCATACAACAAGCCTCAGGAAAATCCTCAACATCAAGTGGCAGGACAAGATCCCAGATACTGAAGTACTTGCCCAAGCAAACCTGCCCAGCATCTTTACCATCTTGATGCAGTCGCAGCTACGCTGGGCAGGGCATGTAGTCCGTATGTCAGACCATCGGCTACCAAAGCGACTTTTTTATGGCGAGTTGCAACAAGAACAGCGGTCCCATGGGGGTCAGAAGAAGTGCTTCAAACACACTCTCAAAGTTGCCCTCAAAGCGTTTGACATCAATCCTGACTCTTGGGAACAGAGTGCAATGAATTGGACTACATGGCGCTCCTCTGTGTATAAAGGTGCCGAATCATGTGAGGCCAAAAGGACGGCTGCAGCAGAACAAAAGAGGCAAGCCAGAAAAGCCCATGCCAGTAACCCTGCTGGAGATGTCCTCCTCATTCCCTGTCCTATCTGTCATCGGACCTTTCGTGCAAGGATGGGCCTCATCAGCCATCTGCGCACACATAGACAGAATCAGCCCCAGCAATTCACGGATGACTGAGTGGTCCTCGTCGAATCAACGGACGAACACACTGTGTGCATACAGGAGATAAGGTAGAATCTTAATACATTTATTGTCACAAAACTTTGGTTTAGCAAGTTTTGTGTGCACCGTTGTGGATTTGTTGTTTTGTTTTTTGTTTTAACTTAACACATATATATATTTAGGCTTTTTGATGCAGTCCAAATGGCATGTCATACTCAAAATGGCTACTGCATTACTTCTTGGTAGACAAAGCAAGGCACAATCACTGCAAAGTGCTGAATACAGCATGGCAGGAAAACGGTGTGCAATCTAAAAATGTAATAGCTAGAAAGAACTAATACGTTTTTCCCCTGTTGTTGTGGTCTCTTCTTTTTTGTTTGGTTTCTGGTTCTTGTTTATCCTCATCGCCAGTGTTGTGTCCTAACTGATTAGGAAGTTCTGGAATGGATCATGCAGACACAGTATATGGTTTTAAAGTAAGATTCCACAGATTACTGGTTAATCCTGCAGCTCACAGAACACATAATGCACCTTGTCCCTGTGTAGCTAACTCATCTCTCTAGCCAAAATCAAAACCTGGAATGGACTAACATTACCTGGCTGCTATTCTCAATACTCTAAAAGACCAGCATACATCACAGAGTGAATTCTCCATAAGCACTACATGGTAAAAGTATCTACTGGATGTAGATGCGTTCATTAGATAAATTTGTGTGTTTCATAACAAATTGGTGGCTTTCAAAGTAGTAGAGATGTGTTGGGGAAACAAATGCTAAGTCTTTTATATGAGAGTCTGACAGTTTTTACTTCCTTTAGTTCTAAAAATGCTTGAGGAGTACTCGGGTGTGAGCTGTGTGTTGCACAAATGTTCTGCCACAATGATTAATCATTGTGACAACAAAATGAAAATAATGGATCTAAATGTGATTTTGATTCCGAACATCAATAATGAGGATGGAGAAAGCTTTTCCAAAATTATATGCAATATGAATTAGTCTGAGTGCACATAACAAAAGCCCTATATTAGTAATTTTGCATGATTAAGGTTTAAACAAAAGATAGCTGATGAGAGCAAGCTCTGTCCTTCTGTAATTTTGCAAGCTTAATAATGCTAAAGAGGTTTCTAATTCAGAGACATTTCACAGTGACAGTATGCCAGTGCATAAAGCTAGAGGTGGTCCAAACAACCCTTATGATTCTAATAAATAACTGTATATCATACTGCATTACCAAGCCACATTATGTTTTAAGACCTGCATATTGCACCTACTATATATACTTTTGGTTGCATATTAATAGTTAAGATCCTAGCATTATTATGTTTTTCCTTGCTAAAAGCTGTATTTGAATTAGGTTTTATTATCTGCCACATCAGTTCTTTACACTGACATATATTACACATTCTTTTTATTGTCACATCATTTGTCTCCCTAGAATCCCTTGAAGTACTGTGTCAGCAATGTGTATAGGTACATTTGGTAAAATATTGTTAGAAAAACATCCTCATGTATACTGCTATGAATAAAGAATGTTTCACTCAGACATTTGATACATGGAATGGTATACATAATCTGAAATAGACAGCACATGCCCAATCTTTCAGGAAGTAGCATAAAACATAGTTCACTGAAATATTAGCAGTATATAGTTTTACTTGCAATAATGCATGTTCAAGTACATAATCATCTAACCTTTATAGTACAGGTTTTAAGGTATAATATATCGATTCCTAAGTGTTAAACTATTAAGAGTTCTAAATGGAATTTAGCGGCTTAAGGTCATGAGAGAGATCCCACAACTTTGGGTGGACATAAGCAACAGCTGGAAAGCAGAGAGGGAATGTTGAGTAATGTGTCCTTAGCTGAAATCCTGGTCCCTCTGAAGTCAATGGCAAAACTTCCCTTGACTTAAATTAGTCCAGGATTTCACTCTTTGTATATAGCTCTGAATTTATGTTGGTGCAAATCGGAGCAATTCTATTGAAGTCAGTAAATTTACACTAGCATAAATATTCTGTAAGTGAAACTGGAATTGGCTATGTCTCATGATAGGTATAGATGAAGTGAGAAGTACAAGTGTAGATGGGCTTCACAGTTTTGGAGAACGTGTAGGTTTAGAATTAAGCAACAAAATAAACATTTGGAGATATTTGCTGTTTAGCAATTGAATCTTCTTCAAGAAACTGTATAAATACTACAGTTCATATTTTTGCAGTGGATATATGTAGGATATTTATAAAATCCATTCTTATCCTTCAACCATTTCATTCTACTCTTCTGAGGTAATTGTCCTTTCCAATTCATTCCATGTTTTTCTGTAGCATGTTCATATTGATGATTGTTTGTTTATGCTAACAATAGGATGACTAGGCAGCAAGTGTGAAAAATTAGGATGGGGATGGGGGGTAATAGGTGCCTATATAAGAAAAATACCAAATATTGGGACTGTCCCTATAAAATTGGGACATCTGGTCAGCCTAACTAATGCGCTAGGCTAGCTAATGTGTGGTGCACCTGAACAGGCCCCAGAGAACCAGGAGCAACTTTTTCTGTTCTAATAAGATGGGAAAAGAGGGTGAGCTGGTAATGTTGGTGTGTAACTCTGTGTTACTGGGAAAGGATAGATAGAGAAGGGGAGAGACACCGGTCAAATGTGTCATGTTCGTCACTGTAGAAAGAAAGATGGAATCTTTCACATGTGATAGACCAAAAAGAATTAAATAGACAGGTTACAAGGGAACATTTTGCACCACCTATAAGGGCAGAAATTTTGGGGAGTTGGCTAATGCCAAATATTTTTCTATGCTTCAAATGTGTCAGCAGGGTTCTGGCAGATGTCTTTAGAAAAACAGGGTTGAAACTTAACAGTTTTGATTCAGTTTCACTTTGTGATGTTTTAATTTAGCTGTGAATAAATTCAGAGATACGCACACACCCATACCTCCTTCTGGGATGTGTGTGTGTGTGTGTAGGAGAGAGAGAGATATTAAAAGGTGAGAACTGGCATGAAGGAAGGGAATGCTAAAGCCAGTCAAAATCTGATCCAGTAGTTAGTGGCAGTCCTTGGCTTTGACCACTAAATTAATTACCTTTGACAGTGTTCAGATGAGTTCCTGTCTGCATCCTCTAAACTTGCCTATACCGCTATTGCCCTGGCCTCTTCTTTTGTCATTCAGTTTTGCACGCATTCTAAAACAATGTGCATATCCTCACCTTTTAGGGGCGAAGCCAGACTTTGAGGCACCTGCCCCCCTACTTGGTGTAAACATTGCTTGTGCCAATCAGAAATGAACACAAACAGGTTTTGGGCCCCGTCCCCTATGACACTTCTGTGATGTCATAGTTGGTACTTATGGGTCTGTCTGCCATGTGCAGACAGGGAGAGGAGAAAGAAAACCGAATCCTGTGTACCCCTGTAACCGAGCCTGCCTCTCTCTCTGCTCACATGTTTTCAAACAGAGCCTCCATGTTTGCCAGTCATTATGCATTGGTTTGCATTTGTAAGTATCAGTTATTACTAAATGCTGCATCTTTGTTTATACATATTGTTAGTAGATATTTTAGTCATTGTGTGTTTTAAGTTTCATTAAGTCTATTAGCTAATCAAACGCTGCTCCCTTACCCCTTGTGATTATCCCCAATAAAACTTTAAATTGATTAATTTTAGTTGTTTGTGTGTGTGTGTGTGTGTGTGTGTCTGCAGTTCACGTCATGACCCATACTCTCCTTGCATCCCTTACCATATAGTCTATTGCCACGTGCAGCCTGGTAAATAACAGGCCTGCAATTTTTCGCTCCTGTGAGTCCGTGGCAATCCACAGACAGTACGGTATATCACTTGCTATTTTGAGTATCATTTCCAGAATTTCCATTTCTGGAATCGAAGTGAAATTCTTCTTTTCTGAAGCTTAAAAAAAAACTTTCCTGGAATCATCACCTTTTCATATAATTACACTATTCTGGTCTCTGCATTTATACAGTGAAAGCATCCACAAGTCAGTATGCGGCATGTTTAACAGAAGTAATATTAATATGCAGAGTGGTGTCTAACTATTATGTTTTTAATATTTTGTATGTGTAATGCTACAGTATTAATTATCTATTTTGATCTCAAGCATTTACCAGTAAATAATGCATAATTAGCACAAATTGCTTCAAACTCACTTTCCAGAATAGGTAAGATGTTTTCAAGTAAACTCTTGAATATTCAATATTTTTTCATGAAATGTCAAGAGGAGCTGACAATTCAAGAAGCTTAAGGATGCATTTGAACAAGGGGGTAACCTGTCATCAGTTAGATATTTGTAGCAACAATTACACATGACATTTTCAATTTGTTGTTTCATCATTTCCAGAGCTAAAAATAGATGTTGTTATAATGAAATATAACACCTTGACCTAACCTTTGTTTATAAACAAAGCATGATATATTGTTCATATAAAGTCAACATCAGCATGATTTTCCTTACCTAACAAGCTGTCTTCTTTTTTAAAAGGTATTCCCATTATTCTTTTTATTTCTTCCCATCCATGTCGCAATAACCCTATCTCTTGACAGAGAAGAGATAGATGTGTCTCTCTAGAGTATCTTTATCTCTACTTACGTTAACCATGGCTAGGGTGAGATCATTTGGTTGGCCTAGAAAACTCCAGTTTTGTTAATGGTACTTGACTCAATGCGTCCCTTTGCATCATGTCATCGCCAGGTAGAACTTGTCATATAGAGAAAAAATGATTAATGAAAACATTTGTAGATTCTGAATCTCTTCCCAACTTGACCATTTTATCTGTTCCTCATATTCATCTGAATGTTGGTGAGTGTATTTTCATGTGTATAAGGCTATCGGAGTAGATATGAAGGTATTATTTGCTATTTATTTTTTTAGGTTGGAAGTGCTTGACCTCTCTAACAATTTTGATCAGCCAGTCAAGGAGCAGAAACAATATGTGACTTTAGGTGAATATTTCATAGATAAATTAAAATAGAAAAAAGGACTACATTTTTCAGATATTGTTTTCTTCAAATGTTTCCACCCAGTTCTAATAAACACTACGTCAGTCTGTATCTAGAGCTTTTTTCCCTTGGTTCATTAAAGGTAGGCTACTAATATGTTTGGTCATGAGTGAAACTAGTAACTGATGAAATTACAAGATTCTACTCATGGCCAGGTCTGGTTCTAGCTTTCAAGTTTGAGGGCCGTGTCCTCAGATGGTATAAGTCAGCATAACATCACTGAAATTAATGGAGTTATGTTACATATCCCAACTGTAGATCTGGCCCAAGTTTCCAGACTAGATGATTTTGTTTGCTGGGAAGAAGAGGTGACTGCTAGGTTTAAGTCTATTGCTAGATATGGTATGATAAAAACAATGTTGGCACCACATTCTTTCAGCAGCATTAACCTGTATCAACAGTGCAAGGAGCTATAAACAGCTATATGTGGATGCCTGTATTTTGTAGTGCCATCTGTTCTAATGAAAAGTGGGGACCAGATTTTAGGTGTTCTAAATCAGAACAGCTCGAGGGAAGTCAATGGATCTATGCCAGTTTACACCAAGTAGTGATTTGGCCCAAAGAAGTGTGACCTCCTAAATGTGGATTGATGTGTGGCATGAAATAAGTGAAGTAAATATTTGATAATGGACAGTTCAGAAAACTATTGAGGTGGTCTTAAATATCCTCACACTGAATATTACCACTGTGGTGGAGGCATACTCCAGTGTAAAAGCAATTCACATGTGACTTAGAATACATTTTAAACTTGTAAACTGATAAGGGAGAAGAACTGAAGCTCCTCCATAACAAATGAGTCAATATATATTCCAAATTAAATAGATGTGCAACAATAAAATGCACCCAGTGCATTTAAAATAATTAAAGTAAAGCAATTGAGATATAAAACAGAAATGTTTTAGTGAGAGCAGTGTAGCATTCATTCTTTTAGTGAAAGATGCATAGCAGCCTTTGTCCTTAGAGATAAGGGGAATATTGCCAAACCTCTAGTGCGGGCTGCCTAGCAACTACACCATCTAGTGAGGGCAATGCAGACGTTAATCTCTTTAGTAAGCAAGTGTAGCTATTAATTTAATTAGTAAAGGCAGTGTAGCATGAATCATCTTGGTACAACAGCAACATTTTTAATGAAGATTATGAAATTCTAACCTTGAATAGGCACATCAGGGACTTCCTCCCTGTTATAGTGGGACAATTGAAAACCTTATTAAAAGTGAAGTACAGAAGACAATGCCTCAAAATAGGATCTTATGAGAGTTCCTGCAGAGAAACAGGAAGAAGAAATAAAAGTGATTTACTGAAACAATACAAAAGAATTTATCTTTTTAAAAAAAAAGCTGGGCAGAGAGGGGGTAGGGTCCTGAGGTCCCCACTCCCTATGCACATATTTTTCCTCAATTTCTCTCTTCCATCTTTGGGGATTTATAAAGTAGCCACTATACATCCTACCAAGGATGTTGACTGGACTCCTTTAGAGTCAGTGACATACTGCCAGCATCACAATGGGAGCTGTCATAGAAACTTGCATCTGGCTGGAGATGAACTCTGCATACTAGGCATATGGCAAATTGGCTGCAGAGGTGAGAGAGACTGATGGAATCCATTCATTTGCTATCTCATATCAATAGAATCACTTTCTTTTAACTATAAATGAAGACAACACTTTCTCGTCAAACCAAGTTAGTGCTTTTTCCCCGAACTGTTCATACAATGCATTCCTGAAAACTGCTGTGTATAGATGGATAGTAAAGCATCATTTGAAGTAGGGGATGGAGTGTGAAGACTTTGTAGGCCAGCCTTGAGGTCTCTTTCACTGGGAAAATTTTGCAAGATACCTGACATTTGGTGTCCATTCAAAGTTGATCCATTCAAAAGGCAAAAATATGTTCTTTTCAGAAGCACTTTTACATGTCTCAGGGATAGGTAATTTTTAGCAATGATGTGATGGGGACAGAAAAGGGATGGCTCTGTCAGAGAAGAGAAATCTCTATAACTTTCCTTTCAAATTGGTAGCAGAATTTTAATCTAGGTGAAATTTTTGTTTTTCTTTTTGGAGAAGCAGGCCAGGCCTTTCATCATATTCAGCTGTTCACACGGCAGGAAGTGAGGAGAGGCTGTGCCCATCTTAAAACTGGGTAGAAGATTTGTTTTTATATTTGTATTTGGAATGTAGATTAATACAGAAACTGAAGCCAAGGGCTGTTATTGGATGACCAAGATGGTATGGATTTTTGTTTACGGAGACCGTGACCATGAGGGGCCTTTAGCTGGCAGCCAACCCTGTTACAAGGAACCTTTCCTAATAGAAGAATGAAATAAATGGCTAGTTCCTGAACAGAACAAAAATGATTCTCTTGCATTTCGCCAACTAGTACAGTGAAGACTATTTAGTAGAAGAATTCTAAAAACACTTGAGATTATAAATTCATCTTGTAAGGCATTTATGGTTTGAATTTGAGTAGGTTTGATGTAATGAACATTCAGAATTAAGGGATTAAAGGGAAGGAAGAAATAAATAATTATGGTAGTAGGTATGAGTGTATGTATATGCACATCCATATGTAAATTCATAGTTGTTTACTACTCATTATTTTCAGACACTTTAACACATAGTACAGCTTTTGCTGCTAATGGCATTTCTGGTATTTGTGAGTGGTGCAAATTATAGCTGATTAAACAGCACTAGCTATTCATGCTTGGCTCTGTAGCAGCGACATAAAAGCTGCTCATCATCAAACCAGTAGATGTTTCCTTTGAGACTGAAATTGTTTTTAAAAGATTTCAAATTCCAACATTATTATCTGTTGAGCTGCATATTTGCTCTGTCTGCATGTGGGTAAGCATAATGTATATACAGGTAACAGATGCTGAACACCTAAAAGAAGGTGCCAAAAACTCCCAGGAACTGGATTCCTGGAGGTGCCAACAATTCTCAAGGATTGGATTCTTAAGTGGTGCATTAAAATTAATTTTTACTTTTAAAAAAGAATTATTACAGTGGTTGGGGGATTAGTTTTTACTAATGTGGATTAACCTTTGTGAGCTTTACAGAAGAGGTGAGTTTTAAGGCTAGATTTGAATGAAGAGAGAGCTGTATGTTCACTGTAATCTATGCATTTTATCTGCCAAAACTTCAATAAAAGTTAGAATTAAAAGAGAAAATCCTTGAAGTATTTTACTTACTGATAAGTTAGTTCTTAAGAGACTAAATTTTTATTATACTTTCACAGATGTTAAGTGCTTTGAAGAGGTAAAGTGCCCTATGGGCCTGATCCATAAATGCTGAAGGCACTGTGAGCATTCCAATGATCACTGGATTTTAGATCATGCCCTATACAATGCTTTGGTGAAATTCTGGCCTGTACTCCAATCGGTGAATGTTCACTCTGCATATTTTAGTAGCTTATGAAGAAATGTCATATTTTCTTAGCTAAGTTTTCCTAACTGCAGTGTTCTGTTATATTGAGTCGTCTGGTGTGGTGAACATTCTAGCATCGGAAAAGTTTGACATATTATGGAGTGTTTTGCTCTACAAACTGTATATTGTGTATGCTGTTACTCCATATTAATTTGTACCTTAGAAAACATCCTAATCTTAATCAAAGAAACAATATTTTCCTTACAATATACCTGTTAACAACACTGGAATATACCCCAACATTTATTGGGGTTAATATAAATATCCTAATGCAGAGAAACAAAATGTGTCCGGCATCCTTTTTGTTAAAAGCTATATTCAAAAATACATCTTGGTTTATGATCTGTTGCAAATTGCAGAACACTTATGGCATCTTAGGAAAGACGCAAACTTTATAATCCTGGCCCAATTATGTTTTTTTATGAGCTTTTTGTTTAATTTTTATACCAAGTTTTGATGTATTGCTTCTGTCTGGTTCTTTAAGGCTAGCACCTGTTCTGTTTCCCACTGATTTACTATTAGGGCTTGCACTTATCTTTCCACTATCTGTGTAGACATTACACCACCTTCATAGTTTAGAGATAGATAGATTGAAAATGGTAGCTCCCATGTCTAACATAAAGGGACCTTAACCCTGCCTGATAGCATCATTTCAATTTAGAGCCAGTTACTATATCCATTATCATCTCCTGCTTCTAGGAATGCAATATTTACTTTGAGATGAAACATGCCATAAAGAGTCATGTTAAGGGAAAAAGCTTTTATTCTAATTTTGGAAACAAAATTATAATATTTTCAGATAGAGGAAAGTTTTTTTAAGAAGAGACATTTCCAAATTGCAGACACTTTTATGTACCCTTGCAACTTACAACCATCCTGGCTATTATGGAACTGTATGGCACAAAGATTTGGGAGAAGAGTAACAGTAATAAGATATAGAATTCTAATTTGATTATCTATATTTAACCAAAGCTTATGGTGAGGTGACAAAATAAAGTTTGCTGAAATTGTGAAGTTTTTTAATTTAGCTGAAGTCTTGTTTTCACAGGTATAACAACTCGCTCAACTTGCTCCTGCAAACATATATGAGTAACTTTGTTCACACCATTAGTGCAGCTGAAGTTGATAGGACTACGCATGGGAGTAAAGGTACTCATATGCAGAAGTGTTTGCTATAGCAAGCCTTATAACTTTTCCGGTTCTTGCATGTTTCACATATATTTCAAACAATAAAATACTTTCTCTTATTGACAGCAATGATAAAACCACCAGCATAGATATAGGTTGTACAATAATAAAATGTAAGATACAAAGGAAATCTAATCTATTGAGCTCTGGAATTAGGAGTGGTTATTATTCTTAATGCTATTTCAAAAATACAATTTACTGAAACAAAAATCCCTTCAATCCTCTGCCCCCACATGTTGCTACTCAACTAAGCTTTTGCCCTTAAATTACTATTGTAAAAATCAATTTGAAAGTTCTTCTGAGGTAATGACTGAAAGAAGAGACAGATGTCTTATCAAAGTCTTGACCTTGAGATTTACCTCATCATAATGACTGACCAACTGGGAAAAGTCTGTGCTAGAAAATTATATTAGAGTTGCTGTAGAGCATTTATACACCAGTATAATTTATGTCATCAACTCCATAGTAAAAAGGTTTAATCTAATGCTTTAAAGAACGATCATCAAATTATCTCACTTATCCTTGTAAAAAGTTGTTTTATTATTGCAAAGAAATATCTTAAATTTTTAAGGAATACTGAGGTGAAAAGAGTTAAATTTCATGAATAAGAAATTAAATGTGAAATCAATGTAACAATATTGTCTGAAGGATACAATTTAAGATTTTGAGAATGTTTAATTCTAGAGTGTGGTCTACAAGGCGCCATATACTCGGGGTAATCTGAATATAGTAGATCCCTTACCTGGATCAGGTCCCCCAACACTCCTGCAAGACCCTCATGGCTGAACCTTCTGAATTTATCCCACACATGGGTATATGTGTGTATGCATATTTGTGTATATTCATAAAATAACATTGATGTAAGGAGTAAGTTGACTGAGTACTTCAGCCTATGTATTTATTACTTTTTTCTTATTTATATTCACTTCCCAGTATTGTACCAGGCAGGCACATTACAATTAAAAATAACAAAATAATATCCTTTGCACTGTGTCCTGAAGCCTTCCAAACTCTAATCTAACCTGAGGCAGCAAGTTCCAAAGGTGAGGACCTCAAATGAAAATATCTTTCTGCCAGCCCAGAGAGAGTGAGTGTTACTTCAGGAACCAAAAATACACCACCTGACTTTAATTATCATGATGGAATAAAGTAGGGACAGATAGCTGCTCAGTCTACCATATCTCAAACAGATATTTTGGGCTTTACAGAATGTAACCAACATCTTGATTTGTATCTAGGATGTATGGGCAATCATGAGTAGGGTGACCAGGTGTCCGGTTTCTGACTGGAACATCTGGTCAAAAAAGGATCCTGGTGGCTCTGGTGAACACTGCTGACTGGGCCGTTGAGTGGCGGCACCGCCTCTGTAGCTCCCAAGCACCACCCCTGCAGTTCTCATTGGCCGGGAATTGCAGCGAATGGGAGCTGTGGGGGTGGCACCTGCAGACGGAGTGTGCAGAGCCACCTGGCTATACATATGTGTGGGACCTGGAGCAGGGACATGTGGCTGCTTCCGAGAGCTGTTTGACGTAAGCAACGCCTGGAGACTGTGGCCCTCAGTTCCTCCCATGCCCGGGCCTGAGACCTGATCTCCGTCCTGGCCTCCAAACCTCTCGATCCTAGCCCAGAGCACCTTCATGCACCCCAAGCTCCTGATCCCCAGACACACCCCAGAATCTGCACCTCCAGCTAGAGCCCTCACACTGCTTCACACCCCAACCCCCATCCCAGAGCCCCCTCCTGCACTCCAAGCCCCTCAGCCCCAGCCCCATATCAGAGCTCACACCCCCAGCTGGAGCCATCCCTCTTCCCCCCATACCCCAATCCATGCCCCAACTCATAGCACCCTCCCACAACCTGAACTTCTTATTTATGACCCCACCCCAGAGACCGCATCCCCAGTCAGAGCCCTCATCCTTTCTTGCATCCCAATCCACTACCTCAGACTGCATCCCTCTCTCACACCCTGAACCTCTCATTTCTGGCCCCACCACAGAGCCCAACTCCCCCAGACTGAGCCTCCCCTACACCCCAGCCCCCTGAACCAGCCCAGTGAAAATGAGCTGGTGAGTGAGGGTGGGGAGAGTGAGTGACAGAGGGAGGGGGGATTAAGTGAGTGGAGGTTAGGAGAAGGGGTGGGGCATGGTCGTGACAGGGCAAGGGTGTTCGGTATTGTGCAAGTAGAAAGTTGGTAACTCTAGCCATGAGGTATAGGTGTTATTCAAACATGGCAGCTTGTCCGTTTTAGGTGTCAGCATTCTGTACCAGCTGAAGCTTCCCTGCAAGTTCTAGCTGTCTGAAAAGCAGTGGGAATGGTGCAATGAAAGCAGAATGATGGCCTCAATTACCCTGTACTTACATTAGCAGGTGGAGCTGCTGAAGCCTTCAAGACAAATTCTAGCTCTCTTAGTAAGGTGGAATTTCCTACTTGAGGTCTCCAGCTGCAATGTACCTCATAGACTCATAGACTTTAAGGTCAAAAGGGATCATTAGGATCATCTAGTCTGACCTCCTGCACAGCGCAAGCCACAGAATCTCACCCAGCCACTCCTGCAATAAACCTCTAACCTATGTCTGAGCTATTGAATTCCTCAAATCATGGTTTAAAGACTTCAAGGTGCAGAGAATCCCACAGCAAGTGACTCATGTCCCACACTGCAGAGGAAGGGTCTCCGCTAATCTGCCCTGGAGGAAAATTCCTTCCCAACTCAAATATGGCGATCAGCGAAACCCTGAGCATATGGGCAAGACTCGCCAGCCAAACACCCAGGAAAGAATTCTCTGTAGTAACTAAGATCCCACCCCATCGGACATCCCATCACAGGGCCATTGGGCATATTTACCGCTAACAATCATAAAATAATTGCCAAAATGAGGCTATCCCATCATGCCATCTTCTCCATAAATTTATCAAGCTTAATCTTGAAGCCAAATAGATCTTTTGCCCGCACTGCTCTCCTGGGAAGGAGCTTCACTCCTCTGATATTTAGAAACCTTTGTCTAATTTCAATTCTAAAGTTATTGTGGGCCAGTTTATATCCATTTGTTCTTGTATCCACATTAGTACTGAGCTTAAATAATTTCTCTCCCTCCCTAGTATGTATCCCTCTGATAAATTTTTAGAAAGCAATCATATCTCCCTCAGCCTTCTTTCGATTAGGCTAAACAAGCCAGCTCTTTTAGTCTCCTTTCATAAAACAGGTTTTCCATTCCTTGGATCACCCTATTAGCTCTTCTCTGTACCTCTTCCAGTTTGAATTAATCCTCCTTCAACATCGGAGACCAGACCTGCACACAGCAGTCCAGATGAAGTCTCACCAGTGCCTTGTATAACGGTACTAACACCTCCTTATTCCAGCAAGCAAGATACCTCCACCTCCTTATCTCTTATCTTCCCCAGCAATCAAGCAGAATAGAATCTTGCCCATACAGTGAAAGACACAGATCTTTTCACACTTTGCCTTTACATCAAGTTGGTTACTATAAAATGGTCATCAAAAAAGGCCTCTTGAATTTTACAAAAGCTTGGTCATTGATCAACTGTGGGCAAGATATCAAAACATCCAGGATTAGGAGGATTTTTGCGTTCACTTTTATTTATACTATGAATGTCTTTGTTACCCTGTGCAAGAGATGTTGCTGACTCTGATTTAAGATTCATATTAAAAAAAAAAAAAGGGATTGGGACCTGATCAATGCAACACCTGAGCTAAGACTTTGGTGAGGAGTGTGAATCATTCTTGACAGACTGTAAATATTAAAATTGATTTGAACTGAGACACATCATTTTTTTGCTAACTGGAGCAAAAGAGCCAATGCAAAAACAGATTAGAAATTGAGCTGGAAGTAGAATACATTGTCAAGTATACTTTTCTTTGACTTACCAGACACATCTATCACTGTCTGTTTGAAATATGGAACTGGAATTATCAAGAGGAAAATGATATTGTGCAGGATGATGGTCTGTTAAGTGGTATAAAGGGGGGAAGGGGAATCGGCAGTCACTTCCCATTCCCAAGCTAGTTACATCATAATGCCATAATAACTTCCATATTAATAACACTTCATCTCCCTATATAGCTATTTGAATTGCCCTAAGATAACAGTTTTTTTGAATCTTGTTTTTCAATGAAATATTGAAACAAAATATTTCAGATAAGGTTCAGTGTTTTTCTAAATGTTAATTTTCTTTTCATTTGGTGGGAAAAATCCTATTTTCTCTTATTCATTCTTGCTTCTCCTTTCTCCTGAAAAAAGTGGAGAACACATTTGTTAAATTAGCAAGATTTTCCTTCCTCAAATGATACCAAAAATTCATTTTGAAATTTTTAGTTTGAAAACATTTTTATTGAAAAATATCAAGTGAAACAAATACTTTTTTGTCATTTGTTCACAAAACCTGTTTTGACTATCTCCGTTTCTTAGGCCTTGTCTACACTACCGTCTGGATCGACAGTAGTGACCAATCTATTGGGGATCGATTTATTGCGTCTCATCAGGATGCGATAAATTGGCCTCCAAAGTCGACTCCGGAACTCCAGCTTGCCAAAAGGCGCAAGGTGGAGGTGACGGGAGAGCCCACCACCGACTGCTGCCGCTGGGAGGACGGGAGGTAAGTCGACCTAAGATGTGTCGACTTCAGCTACGTTATTCATGCAGCTGAAGTTGCGTATCTTAGGTCGATCCTCCCCGCCAGCGTAGACTAGGCCTTATTGTGTCTTCAGTGAAGTGCTAGTGGGAATGACCTTGGTGTATTTAATTGTGATGACACTGATTTGCCTTACTCTTAATTACAGTGCCTTGCACAATGGAGACACAACTTGGTTGGGGCTTTTAAGTGTCACTGTCTGCCATAAACTACATAATAAACTACTTCTTTTGTAAAGAGATCTGAGGTATTTCCAGCATTTTAAGTAAATATCCATGATTTCTCTGGTACCTCTCTTTATCATCATAAAGTGATCATGGTTGTGTGTGTACTTAAGTAACAAACACTTAGGCTCAGAGGGTCAGTGTAGCAGGCAGCTGACTCAGCACCTGCTGAGTCAGCCCCTGCTCCCTCCTTGCCCTGCAACAGCTAGCAGCCTCTGCAAGCCCAGCCTGCTAGGGGAGGCTAATTAGCCACCTGGGGGTAATCCTGAGCTGCAGAGAGCTTAATGGGCTCCACCTGGCAGCCTCCACAGGGATATACGGCCTGCTAGGGAGGAAGCCAGTGTCGGTTGTGGAGGTGGGAGATAGAGAGAGGTAGGAAGGAGAAGGAGGAGGAAGAAAGAGTGAGAGATAGAGAAGGTGCAGGGAAATAAGCTAGCTGAGGCAGAAAGCCTGAAGGAGCTAGCTAACCCTGAGGCCAGCCAGAGACTGAGGGCTGAGCCTAAACCTGAACTTGTGTAGGAAGCTGTATATAGATGGTGGGGTTTGTGCACTGTGTATAAATCAATAAAAGACACTGGTGAAGCCAAAAAGCAGTCTCCGGCTGATATTTTGAAGAGGGCGGTCAGAGGCCCGCTTACAGTCAGGAACATGTATATATGGTTAGATTTTTCCATCAAAAATCAGAAAGGTTTGCTAGGGTATGTGTAATTTTGGGTGGTTTAATTGGAATACTGTATGTGTCAGGAAGAGGTGGTTGGCAACTCATTGTGCAAAGGATCATCAGTGGTATTCATTTATTTATCATGGAGAGACATATTCTGTATTAGGGTTAGGGCATGCCTGCATTGGTAGGTGGGTCAATTGGATGATCCACATCTTTCCTCTTGATACTTCTTACAGATGGAAGTCAGTTGCTTGATTAGGAAACTAATAAAAACTTGAGTGAAATTCTCTAATCAGGCTACACTAGGGAAGGTGTCATTAAACTCACTGATAGTGATTCAGTGAGTGAACCAGCTAATGATGCTCAGCTATTCAAAAAGGGAACCACTCTTTAAGAGGATTGTGAATTAGGCCTGGCTGAAGCTGAACAGTTTTGAGAAGGAAAGATTTAGCCAAGAGGAAGGAATAGATGAGTGCAGATGTTGATTTAATGTTGTAGGTAGCCTAGCATTTTGTTACTCACTACTATAAATGAGCTGTTTTCCCAATACATTAAAGACTACTTTATTGGTTTTAAAAAGTGGACCCTAATCCTAATCTGTCAGTTTAACAATATTTATATTTTAAACAAACATTCAGGGAGGGCCATTTGGAGCCTGCTCTTACTCAAAATATCCCCCCCCCCCAGCCCTTAAACCCCCTTTCCCTGGAAAGGTTTAAGAATACTATCCTAACCAATTGGTTACAAAGTGAGCAAAGACCCCAAACTCCTGGGTCTTTAGGACACTAAAAATAAATTAGGTTCTTAAAAGAAAAAAATTATTTAAGGAAAAAGTATAAAAATCACCATTGTAAAATTAAGATGAAAGATCTTTACAGGGTAACAAAAGAAAAATCAAAAACACAGAGAAACCCCCTCTAAACTTAGTTTCAAAGTTACAAAAAACAGGAATAAACCACCCTCTAGTAAAGAAAATATTCAGAAGCTAAAACCAAAAAATAGCCTAACACACCTTGCCTGACTTTACTTGCTATTTTTGTAATATTAAATACTTGTTCAGGATTGTTTAAAGGAGATAAATTTCTAACTGACTCTTCTCATTCCCAAGAAAAAACACCCAAAACAAAGAGCACAAACAAAGCCTTCCTCCCTCCCCCCAAGATATAAAAGTATCTTTTCCCCCATTGGTTCTTTTGGTCAGGTATCAACAAGGTTATTTAAGCTTCTTAACCCCTTACAGGTAAGGGGAAATTCTAGGCTACCCTTAGCTGTATGGTCATAACAGTGTTTAAACCAGACGATTGACCAGTCTTATGGAAAAATACTACAGAATTTATTTGAATAAAACCAATGTGGTTCTATGGAACTTTAATAGAGTTCCACAGAAACTACTCTCCTCTGAAAATCAGTTGCACTAAATTTGTCCACTGTTATTGACAGTGTACATTGAGTAATACCTAACTCCTTGTCTGATCCCTCTGAAATCATAGAACTGAATAGGGCATGGCACTCTTTCTACAATGTGTGTGTGTGTAACCATTCTGTAGAACTCTATCGGGGAAATACATTACTGTTAAATCCTATAGGATTTGTTTATAAGGGAGCAGTTTAGTTGAAATCCATACTAAAATATTTGTACAAAATGCTGTTCTTTTGTGATAGTTTATTTGTACTATAGTACATGTAGGAAGGAGAGTGAGATTACAGTAAATTAATAATTACGAATACAAGTATCATCTGTTCTGAAAGGTTTAAAAAGGTTTGATCTATATAACCTGTTGGAAGACAATTACACTAAGAATGATGGTGAAATATAGTGAATAGGAAAGTGTGCAATTTTAGAACAGAGCTAGTAAGGTAACATTTAAGTTGCTGCTTAAGGTGAAAGTTGTAAAAATAAATAAGAAGAAATGGGAATGTTTAATAAGCATCTGAGTCAAGCTTTGACCCAAGAGAAGACACAGGACTTTCAGGAACTGCATGAATACTTAGCTCAGTCTTTGGGAAGTATGCTGAGCATGCTTAGAAAATTAATATAGTCATTAACATAGTTCCATAATGTTGCTCCATTATCTTATTACTAATGACACTCTTATGCTATTACATGGTACCTGTCCATGGCTCAATTGTTGTTGAGTTGTCTAGAAATTATAATGATTTATTAACTGAATAACATGTTTGATAAAGCTCATCAAACTGCCAAAGCAAATGTGAGAAAATCATTTTTTTCTTATGGCTTTTTATTTATTTGTCAAAATTTGAATGCAGTTTTCCAATAGAAAATTGAATGGGAAACATTGAACACCTCAGATTTTAGACTTGTTTGAATGACTGAGTGGTATATGTGATGAACTGGGAATATCTCTACAATTTATGAATTTTGTGTGAACTTATGAGCCCTATGTGTCTGTGTCAGGCTTCAAACTCCATTTTGAATGTCCAACCTGTTACTGTCTCTTCCATGTTGGCCTTGGGTTGAAAATTCCAGAGGCTGGTGGCAAAAGAATAACCATAGAAGGTTGTTGGCTCTCAGTATCCGATTGTCGGAAATCTATTCACTCTAGACAAAAGACTTGTCCCTGCCCAGTAGGCAATGAAATCACCTGAAAGGGGCTTTTGCTCTGCTTGGGAATGTTCTTCATTCTATGAGGGAAAAACCACTCACTATGTAACAGACTGTATTAGGCAGGGGACATCCGGTCTGTCTATTTCCTGGATCAGGATGGTTCCCCAGAGACTCTGAAGGAAAGGATGAGGTAGAAAGTGAGGGACATTGCAGTTTTAGCTACACTGGATGTGTAGCTCTAGAATGTGGGATTTGGGATCCATGCCATTACCATGTTATAGCGGGGACTGTGTTAAAATGAACTAAATTTGGGATCCATGAACTTAATTCAGGATCCATGGCCGTGGCCGCATTATAACTGAATTTGCGTTTTATAGACATGTATTCTAGCAAGGGTCCAGTGTATTTATTGTTTTGTATGATATGTAATCTCTTTTGTATGATTCAGGAGAAAAATGTCTAAAGATGTATTAGGCCGTACAAAGTACGTGCGTAGTAACTACTTCTCAGTTGCTGTGTGATGCTGAGTTAAGCTGTAAATCAGAGGGTTCACACCTGCTGGATGAAGTTCTGGGAGAGGGTTGTTTTAAGTACAGAGGAGTCAGTGCTGTACCTATAGGGCTTGGCATCTGGACAGTAGATTCCAGCATTAGGAGTTGGTTCCAGAAAGAAGGTCGGCACTGTGAGAGTATGTCTAAGGACCTTGATATTGGGGCAGTGTCTGGACTCCATTCAAGTTCCAGGATCATTAAATACCCTGGGGATCCAGAGCACAGAGGCTGGGATTCCTCTCAGCAGTCCTTGTGAGTTGCTGACAGTGGGCACTCACTAGGACCTGTGCCAGTAGGTAATTGGATTATACTCATTTGAACTTTTAAATATCTCCTAGATCACTTATAAATGCATTTCCTTAGCCAATATACACAGAAATCTATGAGCATAGGCTCCTTTTACATATCCTATAGGTAACAAGAATGTCCTTCATGTCATCTCTGTTTCTAAAAGTTACTGCGAATCACCAGAATAGGTGATTGTTCTGTTTGGGTAGTGTGACTTGCATTCTCCAGCTCAAGTCTCCTGCTTTGCCTTCTCCCCTTGTGTTTGTCTGTCACAGCCCAATGGCAACACAATTCACTGGGAATGGACACCTCTGCCCATAGGTGCATGACCAAGACTGACCCGAGGGATGGGAGGAGGAGGGTAGAAATTCCAGAAACTCTTCATTCTTCATCCCCTCTCCATAGAGCATAAAGGGTTGTCTTCTCCTGGAGATGTATGTGTGAAATTACCCATTAACAGTAAACTTAATAAAAAAATATTAAAGATAGAGAAAATGGGATTAAAAATTGCATGGTTTGTTTAACAGATGTAGATTTATTCTTCTCAGAAGTAAACTAGACAAGGCATTCTTCACTAATTGCAGAGAGAGAGAGGGGAGAGAGAGTCAATCCCATCCTGATCTTCCTGGGTAGATTTGCACCCCACTACTGTCTAGAGAGCTTTTCACTGCACCCCATTATTATTTCTCCATTTTCCTAATAAGTTTTCTCCACCTCTCTATACACACAATAGGGTTAGGGGAACAGATGCAAAACTCACCTTGTAGAGATAGCCAAATGAAGAGAGGATAATTCTTTAACAATGATTAATAGCCACTTTCCAAACTTTGAGACAAGGGCCATATTAGATTTTTGAAGGGGCTTCGCGGGCCACCCTCCTGCCATGGGAGCACTCACCCCTCTGCACATGGGGCCACTGGGGGGGGGAGGGGGGAGGGAGAGCATCGGCGGCTTCTCCAGGCATGCCTGCTCAGCTGGAGGGCCGGATAAATCGAAGCGGCGGGACGGATCCAGCCCCCGGGCCGCAGTTTGGAGACCCCTGACCTAGCTCATTTACCACATTCCACAGATCATCTTGTAAGTAGGTTCTCTTCTTCCCTCCTGACCCTTTCCCAAAGAACTATGAGTTATGGACAGAGGCCCAGACTGTCTGTCACAAGTAACCTCTCCTTTGAGGAAATGATTAATGCAATGGGTCCAGAGGTGCTGATTCAATGCAGATCTAGCGTTAGTGAATATGGAAATGATATCCTTCTTCCTGAGCACATGTTCAAATGTATCTACAATTTGCTGGGATTGTGCATCTACAGTTCTGGTAAAACTGTGTGCACTCAATGTGATTAAAGCTAGAAGATTTTAATTTGTTAGATCCCTTTAAGGGAACGTGGTTGAGAATTTTGACTTTGTAATGGATAGAATGTGTTGAGAAAAGCCATATATGTGAAATTGGTAATTAAATATTATTAGAATTTGGGCTGCTATTGTTTTGTTTTCTTTCTTGTTGTTAAAGCCACTTTGGGAGTGTGGAAAAAACTTGGAGGGCAGGTTCAAAGTGAATAATTGAGGCAGAGGCCTGCACAGAAAGGAACAGCCTGTATAATTTGGCAGATATAAAAATATTTAGATTTGGTCCGAAGTTACACCCACAAAAAGGTACACGTGTCCACAACTTGAGACTGAATAGAAAGGAAACGAGTGCACATGCTAACATGTGAAATAGCCACTTGATTTCTTCCAACAGGTACAGAATTAGTTTGCATGCACATTTTTGTGGCAACAGTTTAGGATCTGCATTTAGACAAATTGTCCTATAGTATTGCTAAGGATTTCAGTGCCAATTGGGTGGAGGATAAGGCTTGATTTATTTATTTCTTTATTTTCTGAGCTGTAAATGAGTAAATTCTTTCTCTTCTTTTGTTTAACTTTTCTTGAAGGTCAGTTACATTGCAGCGAACAGGAAAGGAGAGTTATTAAGGTTGAACTTTCAATCTGGAATGGGTAAAATGGAAAGTCAGCACTGGACATAACGATCAGCAATGCTGAGTGGTCTGTTTAATATCATTCTGATAGCAGTCACAATGTACAGCTTAGTAATCACCGTGTGGCCTGTGAAATACTATACCTTTAACTGTCCTCTGCTGTTAAGGAGGATTTGATCCTATCCTGGCTATTATTAAATCACATTTGATGTGATGGGGAGTGAAAATGAAAACCCTCAGATTTGTGGTTCTAAAACATAACTTCTACTCAGCTAGTAAGAGTTTTTAAAACATTAAAAATTTACAGTTTCAGTAAAAATATTTCCAATGCTATTCAGATATAATTGAATCCTATAAATGACACAGAGAAAATACCCAATATTGACAAGATGGAGAATTAAAGAATAGGAAATTATTAGACCTACAATGGCCAGACAAGGTCATACAAAATCACACTGAGCTCAGAAAGGTTCACCCATAGCTAATAATAATTTGCAGCTAAAGAAAGTTTTAAGTGTACCTCAGTTAATCCATTCTTTGATTATGCAGCTGAGCTGTGTTGATGCAAATATATTACCATGGCTCAAAGCAGATGTACTTACTGGTGATACGGAACATTAGGCCTTTCAAGATTTCCCTAAATTAACTAAGGTAAATTTTACAGTTTATTTGTTAAATATGATTCTCTTTTGCATATGTGTCCTAAGGGCAAAACAAAACCTTTTTAATTTAAAAAGATAATGCTGTTACAGTTTTTGATTTAAACTGCAGACTTCTCAGCTTAAAAAATATCACCAGTAAAGCCTGTAACAGGGATAAGCAGTATTTGCATTTTTGGTATATGGAAACATTTGCTAGGGTAATATGTACATGTCAAGTATAGCTCATTGTAGATATAATAATAGCTCTGATTCATATGTATATTTGTACGGCCAGATCCATGTATTTTTATATGGGTTTGGTCGATACAAATAGGGTCAAAGCTATTACCGAGGTTAAAAAAAATGTGTACCTCCCATTGTTTGAGAACTTTTTTCAATACTAAAGAAGGGGGAAAACCCTGCAACATTAGTAAAAATTAAACTCAAAATTAAGATATTAAAATAGGAGGCAAAACAGACAAAAACAATATATCACAGTTTTTATAGGACAACTAATAAACAGATTGTGCATCTAAACTTAAGAAAAACAGAAAGTTTTGACATAATCATGAGAAAATTAAAGATTTTAACTGACACTATCAACTGATAAGACAAAAGAGGGAAAAAAGTGTCAAGCGCAATATGTGATCAAGACCACATAATTGAAATCTGGTAGCAGGCCTTGTTAGTACAACTTTAGTTAGTACAGAGGGATTGACACAGGCCAATTTTATAATTGTATACTTGTGTTTGTTTGTTTATATGAAGTTTATTTAAGTTTCAAAACACTTTTTTATAACATTTTTGATGTAAAAGAATGGATAAATAAGTGTACATCATGCCACATCTTTCATATTATTAAGCAGTGCTGTTGAAAGGTCCCTAAACTTGATGTGCAATTTTGACAAACTAGTTAACAAAAGGAACCAGCTTTCTTTATTAAATTAGCATCTCAGAAGCATCCTCGATTGTTTATTTAAAAAGTATAAACTAAACTTTGACTGTTTAGAAAAAAACAGAAACAAGTACTTAATGTACTGTAAAGTATAACCTGTGAAAAGTCCCAAATAAACCCAGACTACAGTACAGAAGGAAACAGATTTTCAGTTGTTTATTTTCTCCACTATTAGTAAAACTGGGGGGGGGGGGAATGAAATTTAGACTCATTTGTTTCATTTGTGTTGATCTCTACTTGACAATATTGTTTGTTGTAACATGCATTCTTTATGCCTACATTAATAATATTCTTAGTATTTGGTGATAGTACATCTACAAAGACCCTTTTCTCTTTTACTGTTCTTGTTATCTGTCTTTCTCCCTCATATAATTTATGCTCAATTTTGATGGCCTTCCTCTTCAGTTCTAGGTTGCCGCATACCATAACGTTTTTGTGGTATTTAGGGGATGGTGCATTTTTGATGAGGTGAATTTGGCTATTTTGGCAGGGTGAGGATGAGGGTCTATGGAGTGGAGGTGTGATGGGAAGAATCAGGAGAGTTCTGGACAATTACAAGCCATAATTGTTACTCTGAGTGGGAGGGATTTCTACACTTCAGATGAGGGATATAGTTTCAGGACTGGGGTTTGGAATTGAATAAGGTATGTACAGAGACAGAATTTATCCAAAGTAATCTGAACCTGGAAAATATCAGGTATGAATGAATGTGGACAGTTTTCCCCTCTCCCTATCTCAAATCTAATTAGAAACATTGCTGCCATCCCAGATGGAGATTTGGTCAAACTTGGGGACCCATCTTGCATTAACCAGAGATTTCCAGCTTTTTCCTTCCAGTAGTCTAAACTGTCATGCTGAATGCAATAACAGTTCTATATGCACTGTAGCTGCTTACCTGTTACTTCTCTTCCCCACTCCATTGCTCAGCATTGAGTTCTGCGGTACCATTCAAATCAAGTTCTTACTGAAAGGTAATCTAAAAGGACAAAGAAAAGACCAAACGGTCACTTGGCTGGCAACAAGAAGATAGGTAGTCTGGGAGATGACTGAGAAATTGCTAGGTTAGGAGGGCAGAAGTTGACTTGTTGGGAAGTGAAATAGAGGATCAGTTGGCTGGGGGTAGGGTGTTGGGGTGCCTAGGATCAATGATTGGGGATGGTGGGAAAGGGCAGAGAGCAAAATGTCTGGAGACAAGGATGAAGGAATAATTGGTTCTGGGGGAAAAGAAGCATGGTGAACTTGAATTTTCCTAGGAGACTTTGTCTTTAAGGTGCCACAATTACTCCTCACTCTTTTTGTGGAATTTGTCTAGGAGAGTAGAGACTCAAAGATTGATCACTTGTTGGAATATGTGAAGCTTGTTGGCTTGAGCAGCTGTGGGAAGATGAGGATGAATTAGTTTGGGGAGAGTCAATGGCTACATTTACAGAGGCATGAGAGATCAGTTGACTGGGGGAATAGTAGAGCTGGGGGATTGATTTTTCTGGAAGCAGTAGATGGAATTCTTGTAATGTTGGTGACAAAAGGTGTATTTCTGGAGGGCTCAAGATCAGTTATTTGATTGTGGGTGCTTCAGAGTTTAGTCTACACTGCAATAAAAGATCCTCAGCATGGTTATAGCTGACCCAGATCAGCTGACTTGGGATCACAGGGCTCAGGTGTTGGGGCTAAAAATTGTAGCGTAGACATTTGGGCTTGGTCCTGATGGTTTCTGAAAACCTGCAAGAGGGAGGGTTTAGAGCTTGGGCTCCAAGGTAAGCCAGGATTATCTAAACGTCAATGTTTAGCCATGCAGTCCAATCCCAGTGAGCCCAAATCAACTGTGCTGGGCTCTGAACACAATGCCATGTGTTTTTTATTGCAGCATAGATATACTTTAAAGAACAGAAGAGCAACTGAGTGGGGGAGGAGACAGAAATTAATAGGAAGCAAAAAAATATTTTTCTGTCCAATACGTAATTGGCTTATGGAAATCATTGCCACAAGATATCCTTGAGGCAAAGAGCTTATTAGATTTTTTTAAAAAGTATTAGACATTTATATGGATAATGAAAACTCCCACAGTTACATTAGATAGGATAAAATTAATTAGGCTATAACCCCTCATGCTTCAAGTCATAGACCGACTCATGGGGATAGGCAGAAACATCCCTAAAAACAGACTAGCTGAAATATAAAATCTCATCCTTAATAGGTCATTAACTTAAATCCTAAATTTTAGGCAGATGAAACAAACAGATGTTTCAAGGACCCTATCCAATAGCAGGCCTCTTGGAATCATCAGAGGTGATGACAACAATCGGACATTGATAAATGGGCATTGTTAATCAATTTTCCACTTTTCTGGTTAAACTAACAACTCTCCAATTCATTTAAAAGATCTAAATGTTATGTACGGACTACTAATTCCAAAACAAACCAAAAGACATTAAGATGATATAAAGGACACAGAGCTGGGAGAGAGAGAACACACTTGTTTCTTATATTTGCATTACCTTTGAAATCTGGGCTTCAAGAATCAATGCATGAAATGAACACATACTTCTAATATATTTAAACATGTTGCTGATAAATAAAATCTGTAAAGAAACTGTCATTGAAACATTTTCACTTAAATAATAGTGGAGTGTTACAATTTTAAGAAACTTTATCAGACCAGTTTACCCATTATTTATTGCTCAAGTATTTCCTCCCTTTAAATCTAATACCATTACCTCTTCATCTGATGACATTGTGACACTTTTTAATAAGACTCTGTCCTGTTCTTTTAAGACATGCACATATAACTCATTTTATCTCCTGGGAGCAACACACTTGCTCCTGACTACAATATATTGTTGCCCCCAGCATGTCCTTAAAAAGCCAATATATTATTGGTATGCTGCACATTGCAATTGGTGCTGGTCTTTGGTGGTGTTGGATGCTTAATCACACAGTGGCTGCAAAAATCAAATAATATTGCTAAAACATTTCCAGTTTTCTAATACAAAACAACCTTAGACTCAAATTTTACATTTCAAAATGTACAATCATTTTTAATGTTTTCACATCTTTTATTTTACAAATTAGACAACAAAATAGTTTAACCAAGCACTGTAGCAAAATTGATTCACAAAACAAGCTCATAGGAACTCTTTTCTTATTTATGAGTAGAAATCCTGTGGGAAAATATGTTAAATGCTCCAGAATGTGGCTAATCAATGGGACACAGTAATGCCAAGGTACAAAATATATCTGAATGACAGAGTAGATCATGCTGGTGGTGAAGTGGCATTATATTTGAAAGAAAGCTTAGAGCCAAATATAGGAAAAATCTTAAATGAATGAAACTGTACCATTAGAATCTATGGATGGAAATTCCATCCTTAAGCAGTAAGAGTATAGTCATAGAAATATACTACTTATTACCTGACCATGATGGTGTAAGTGAAATGCTCAGGGACATTACAGAGGCTACAAAGGCAGAAAATTGAACAATAATGGGGGATTTCAACTGTCTCCATTTTTACTGGGAACGTATCCGCTCAAAACAGGGTGCAAAGATAACATTTTTAGATATCATTAAGGACTCTTTGTGGTGCAGCTTGTCCTAGAACTTAGAGTTGTCAGTTTTGGTTGGATGTATTCCTGTAGATTTAATCACATAAGAACTGCTATACTGGATCAGACCAAAGGTCCATCTAGTCCAGTATCCTGTCTTCTGACTGTGGTCAATTGCCAGGTGCCCCAAAGGGAATGAACAGAACAGGTAATCCTCAAGTGACCCATTCCATCGCTCCTTCCCAGCTTCTGGCAGACAGAGGCTAGGGACACCATCCTTGCCAATTCTGGCTAATAGCCATTGATGGACCTATTGTCCATGAATTTATCTAGTTCTTTTTTGAACCCTGTTATAGTCTTGGCCTTCACAACATCCTCTGGCAATGAGTTCCACAGGTTGACTGTGCATTGTGTGAAGAAATTCTTCTTATTGTTTGTTTTAAATCTGCTGTCTATTTTCATTTGGTGACCCTAGGTCTTCTGTTATGAGAAGGAGTAAATAGCTCTTCCTTATTTACTTTCTCCACACCAGTCATGATTTTTACAGACCTCAATTATATCCCCCTTTATGCAACACTTTTCCAAGCTGAAAAGTCTGTTTTATTAATCTCTCCTCAAACTGAAAATGTGACATAATCTTTAATTACAGATTAACCTTTAATTCCTGGAGACTTCAGACCAATTCTGGAGGGTTGGCAACACTACCTCAACCCCACTAGGGGAGAGGCAAATCTTAATTTAGTCCTACGTGGCACACAGGTTAATGGGGACGACGATGATGATGATAATAAATAGTAGGAGAACCAAAAAAATAATAATGAAATCATGGCTAAACAGTAGAGTAAAAAAAGGCAGTTAGCAGCAAAAAGGCATCATTTAAAAATTGAAAGTCAGATCCTAGTGAGGAAAATAGGAACATGAACTCTGGCAAATATGAGTGTAAAAGTATAGTAAGTCTAGTTAAAGAAAGAACATGAAGAGCATCTAGCTCAAACTTGAGTGCCTAAAATTTAATATCCAGCCTTATTTTCAGAGCTATTCAGTGAACTTTAGATAATATTCAGGACATAATATATAACCATGAATATCTCAAAGGAAGAAAGTCTGTTATTACAACGGGAAAAGGATTCAGTGCTACATACATTTAGAAAAAAAGGATTTAATTACTTGTCAAATATTTTACCATCAAAGAGGTTCCTACAAATTAAAACGGTGAGTTGGAAGAGTACTCCACATTTTAGCAACAATTTTTGGAACATTTAATGCTAAAGATTTATGCTTCTGCATTAAATAAGACCAATGATTTACTCAATTAAGGTGAATGAGAATACATTAGACATAGGTCCTGCATTATTTTATGGAACTAAGGATCTAATATGGTCTTTTGGGTTTTCTGTTTTGAGGTTTTCATTGTATAGGAAAATCAGGATCTTCTATTATGATATATTACTGTCTACTGTATATTGTTGCATCACTTATTATATTTTAAATATATTTACAATATTTGATTAGCCTATTGAGTGTCATGGAAACATGTATTATTATTGCTCTTTGATTATAATAATGGAAAAATATCATAACTAATTAGTATAGAATCATAGGCATTAAAGTTGGATAAGCCCTATTAGGTCACCTCATCCATCCCTCTTCCATTTCAAGATTGTACCCTATAGTATTTCCAGTGTTTTTGCTATTCTAATTTTATACATCCTGATCATGTGAAGGTTATGTGACAGGTTGAAACCCCATCACAGGTGAGAAAGGTGTAAAGGCTCAGATAGTCCCATTCATTTTATCTGGGTGGTAATTAGATAGTCATGTGACAGGGTGGGACTAAATAGGATCAGGTGATAGCTCAACAGACACCTAAGCCTTATAAATAATAGGGCCAGGCTGAGAGCTCAATTGGGTATGGGGGAAGAAGAGGCAGGAGCTGCTGCTGCTACTGGAGTTGACAGGAAGGCTGACTTGCTCCTGTGAAGGAGCAAAGCACCAAAGACTACTGGAGGCTACAGGACTCATGGAGACTTAGTGCTTGCTGTCAGAGCTTGAGAAAGTCAGTGAAAAGGTTGAGCACAAGGCCCCACAAGATAGGTTGATTGTTTGGGACACTGGACTACACTTGGACATTTTGTTATCCTGCAAGGGTCTTGAACTAGCCACTTCTTAGCTAGAGGGCTGAGCTATGAATGGAGACAGATGGCCTGTTAGTGACAATGCCTTGCAACCCTGCTTCCCAACCCAAGGATGCACCATTGAAGGGTTACATAAGCATCACTGACACCAGATGCTACCAGGAGCTGTTTATTTAGCACCTTTCATTGACTTCAGTCAGGCTCCACATGGTCACAAGGGTCAGCCTGCTCAGAGCTCACTTTCAGGATATGGCGTTAAAATGGTAAACTCAGTACATCCCATGAAATAAAAATTATTAACATTGTTTCATACTAGAATAGTGTAAACATATTCAGGATGGCTCTCCCCAGGAGGTCCAGCCTAATGATGAAGACACCAGAAATGCAGCCCAACATTTAGGTTCATTAGAAAGGCAAAATGTTTTCAAAGCTGTTGCTTGCCTTTAAATACTTGCCTGTTTCCTGTGTCTGAAGCTATGTCATCATACTATTAAGATGACTTCCTGTTTAATTATTAACCCTTTATTAAATGTAAGCCTTTACATTTTTGTAGTGAATTGCTCCTTTGTAATTATATTAGGTGATTGGAATATATTTTATATCACATTGCAAAAAATTCTGATATTGAATTCAGTTTGTAGTATTGTTTAATTATTCCACTTGAAGTTTTTTCACTTGACTGTGCTTTTGTGTCACTTGAAAATTTAAGTAAACAACAATTTCCATAAGCAAAGATCAGAAATAATCATAGAAATCCTTTAATAAGTCTACAGAAACTTCTATTTTCATTTTAAAATACAAATTCACAAAAAAAGTTTACCACAACAGAGAGAATATTTTACAGACAACAGTAACAGACCTGGTTTGCCTGAATGATGGGCCACTTCCTTACTGTGTGCCACTTAGGTTAACCAAACTATTAATACCTGCTGAACCTTCTCCCCATCAGTCATCAATCATGAGCAATCAGTCAGCTACTTGATAATTAACAGTGAGGGGGGAAAATACTTCAAAAAGCTAAAAATATTTTCTGTGGTAGCTTCATGCATAAAATCACATAATGAACCTTTTCACTGTTGTTAACCTCTTCATTGCCTGCATTTCCTATAAGATAGACCTAACAAAGACGAATCAATAGGCATATTTAACTTACAGCCTACACCACTACTTGGTCATTCATTTCAATAGGCATGTGTCATGGAAGAGGAATTAAAAAAGATTGTACCCTTGTACACATCTGATTTGAGAGGACGAAAATGGAGCCATTGACAGAAACCCAAGGATGTGCTAAACATCTGTGGTTCTTAATGAAGATTTAGTGGATTATAGATAGAGAAAATGCATTCTGTCAGTGAAACCATGGATTCTCACTATTCTCTACCTATCCAGCCTAGAAGGAATGGCAGTGTGCTGTGAGGGAAGGAGAGGTGAGGAAGACACTGTCAAGCCCAATTTCCATCCTAACCATCCTCCATTGCCCCCAATGTTTGTATGTTGTAGATAGAGAGAAGAATCAAAATCTTCTGATTCTCTGAGACAACGATGTTCATTTTGCTGCATGATAACCTTAGTATTTGCAGTATTGATGGTATTCCCTATTAATAACTACATGAAAATGCACATTGAGGAGAAACAGAACATGGGGAGGGCAATAGGGCCAGGGTTCTTTATTTCCTATGTCCCTCACTACCTAGTTATGTCAGCAGTATTCATGGATAGTCATCTGAAGTAGAATATTGATTTTTGTTCTTTTCATAAAATATATTCTTTGATTAATCCATCCTTAGTTGTGGGTGTTGTTTTAAACAAACTGGGCTTGATTCTCAGGTACATTAAGACCCCGGTATGCCACTCTGACAGGAAAAAGGGACTTTAAAGGGACAAAAATGGCCACTTATAAATATTCCCTGGTACAGGGATCTTCTTCACATGGTGTAGAGTTGTAAAGGCTTTCCTTTGGTCATT
Organism: Sternotherus odoratus; assembly: GCA_032164245.1. NCBI lineage: Eukaryota > Metazoa > Chordata > Testudines > Kinosternidae > Sternotherus > Sternotherus odoratus. Next base: position 37,837,421 of record JAVMKO010000004.1, read on the forward strand.
CCACTAATCTATGGGTATAGCCAGATTGTACAGCAATTACCTGCTTCCTACAGATTTCAAAGCAACCCTTTGCAGTTTTGTGAGCAAGTATGTTTGGGTTTTTTGTTCTTTTCCATGCACATGGAAATGAAAATAGCAGAAGGGAAGCTTGTAAAATAAACTAATCAATTACACATGCATATTTCATGAATTTTCCTACTTTACTGTAGTTATGACTTAATTAGGCAATTATTCCACTCTCAATGAATGTAATTTTTGTAGTTCTTCCTCTTGTAACCAATGGTCATCCCTTTTAATGCAATAGTCAATGAATATGGGAGACACACTTCAACTACTGGTAATTTTGGGAGATTAAAATTGCCCCAGTGAGAGCAAACTACTCGCCTAGGAATATTGTTCTTCAGTTAAACACAATATCATAAGTGTACCTATTGTAGGGATTTGAGAGGAGGGAGACACTCCTCCTTCCCTATCATCTTTTTGTTATCCTATAACTGCAATATCCCTGTATTCTCACTCTTATGATACAGATACGCAGTGGCTGGGATCATGCTTCCCAGCTGGGTAGAAAGCCAGCTATGCTTGAGTTGGGTTCTAAAAAAGCTGGGTAGCCGGAGGTAGCACAAGCCAGCAACACAAGTATATACCTAGGGGATCCGGGCAAATTTGATGCCTTGTGCTCCCCTGGATACACTACTATTTTGAGCACGTGAGCTTGAGCAGCACTAGCATGTTTGTCTAGGCATGATCCCAGCTGTAGTGTGGAGATAAACTTTATTTTTTTTCAACTTTTTTAAAAAAATGTTATTGAACCAATGCCCAATGTCTCCTGCCAAATAGGTAGACAACAGGTGTAAGAGGGGTTACCCCAGCCCTTATGCTCCTGAGTACAAAGGCTGGGCCTCTACTATGCCAGACCAACAAGTCCTTCTCCCCCCACACCCCCACCTTGCCAGTTGGGGTTTTTGGGGTTACCAATCGCTGCCACCAATCAAGTATACTTCTAAAACCTTGGAGAGGCCCCCGATCTTCCCCACCCCAACTTTGTCCCCCCTCCCTGAGAGGCAGACACCTGGAAACTGCTTTCCTTCACCCTCCCCGGCTGAAGGCAGACTTCCCTGAACCCTGACTCTGTCTTCCTCCCTGGAAGCCAAGTCAGATACCTGGGGGCTATGCACTTCCCCCTACCTCCTCTCTTCCCTGTGAAGAGAGAAGAACCTTAAGGAAAATAAACCAGACTGTTTTATAACTAGAAAATTTAATAAAGAGAAAGGTTAAAGCAGAGATACAGACATTTTACATTGGGGTCCCCACTTTCTTCTGAAAAGGAAAGAACACCCCAAAGGCACGGCTTAATAAAAGAATCAAATGGTTATACTCACATTAGCTAAGTAGAAGTATCAGAAAAAGGTAGAGCCATCTTTATAGCCAAAGATGGTCTAGAACCATTGCCAGCTACCTTGGCAAGCTTCCTGCCTCATGTGCAGCCAAGATGGAACTCTCCTGGCCCTTGCCTCCTCCCTGGAGACCAGCCAAGATGGAACTCCCTGGCTTTTGCCTCCTCCCTGGAGACCAGCCAAGATGGATCTGTTTTGCTCCTCCCTTCTTCCTGGGCTGGAGGCTCCTCCCTCCCTCATGGCAGGGAAACTCCCACGTCACCTGTCTCAGACAACATAGCCCCCACCCAGGCAAGGCACACTGTATTAGATAACATAGCCCAACCCAGGCAAGGCACCCTCCATACTTATGACAGCAGGTGTTGTAATACCCTTTAAAGGGGCATCTCCTTTGCTTTTCTTAAATGGAGCCAAGACTGGTCCGATCCCTCTCTTCCCACTTTGAGGAAACTATCATCTCTAAATTTGACTTCAGTGGGAATTGGTTGGACCTAATGCAATGGGAAGACATCCAGTGATTTCATTGGGTGCTAGATTGGACCCACAGTCCCTGCATTCTCTGAGAAAAAGGATAAACAGGTGGAGTGCCTCTGTGCAAAGCAGCAAATCCCTTTGATCACACTCCTTCATCTTGGCTAGATATTAGTACAGGTATAGTGCCTCTTACACCAGGCTGGTCTTCCTCCTACAAAACATGATTCCTCAGTCATTTTAGGTAATGATTTTTTAGGGCTACTTGGGATTTTTTTTGAAAAAAACAGTTTTGTTTTATTCTGTTGGAAAATGTTAATTTAGAAAGAAGGTTTCTCAGACCCTGGATGAATTTCTGGTCAAAATAAGAGAACAAGAGAAACCTACCCACTGTGGAATAGTCAGTAGCCCAGTGGCTAGAGTACTCACTGGTGTGGAAGACTCAGGTGTGGTCAGATGTTTGGCTGCATACATGCATTCTTTCTGCATGCCGTACTGACTCTGGCCAGATAGCCTGTAAAGTTGGCTCTTGTCATAAGTATAAAGTAGCCTAGAATTACTTTTTACCTGTAAAGGGTTAACCTGAAAGTAACCTGAGAGGGGATGACGAACCGGAGATGCTAATCAACCTCAGAGACAAAGAGAGTTTTTAGTTTCGGTTTATCTCTCTGCTCTGTTTGCTCCGGCTATGGGATGAACCACACCTATGTCTTTACTCGACCTATCTATAGTCTTCTAACAAGTCAAGTTCAGTAGTAAGTGAATTATATGCTTGAACTGTATCACTTGATAATTGATCCATGGTGTTTCTGATACTGTTAAGCTTTAGCAGAGGGAGAATTCCCAGGGAGGGATCAGTGATGTTGTGTGATGCAAGGTGTTTTTTTTTCTATTGATTACTGTACATTCCTTCTTTTTTTCTTTAATTAAAATCTTTCTTTTAAGACTCTGACTGTTTGTTTCTATTGGATAGATCCTGGTTTGGATCAGGCATGTCTCACAGAAAGTGAGGGTTTGTTTTCTTTGTTTCTCAAGCCTCTCCCAGGTAAAGGGAGGAGATTTGCAGGGTGTTAAAGGGAGGTTCCAATTTAACCTAACCCATTGTTTTGTGGGTTTAAATTGGTGGTGGTATGAATATTCCAAGTCTAGACACAGGACAAGTTTGTGTTCTGGGGGAAAAGTTTTAACCTAAGCTGGTAAAATAAGCTTGGGGAGTTATTTCTGTTTTCATGCGGGTCCCCACATCTTTACCCTAGAGTTCAGAGTGGGGAGGCAATCCTGACAGCTCTGATCAAACTGCCCAATAAATCCACAAGCTTAGTTCGTAGAAAAGGAACTTAGTCAGGTTTATCACCGACAAAACAGGGTGCTAATGCCCCGGCTCCTTAGTTACAGGTACACTAATACCTGCATGCCTGTGACAATGAACCAGCTCAGTGAATGTGGTGGGACTTTCCATTCTCCTCTCATCCATACAAAAACACTCCCTCTGAGAATCCATTTTATATATCAATACAAACAAATTACGTACTGTTCCTCTGATGTAGTTAGTTGACCTCCTCTGATATATCTGGTTAGTACCCATCACATTATACATCTCTATCCATCATACTGTCATCCTGATCTAATCTTTAGGTGGCTCAGCGTGTTCCTGTTATCTTAAGGAATGTTTTGGTATTGAGGTGTTCTAGTGCCACCCTTCTAGAATGTGTTTGTGTGAGTGCTCTGTGCGTAGCACGTTTTAGGAGTGTGTGTGTTTGCAATATCAGTCCTATGTTTGCCAAATTCTGAGCAAGGCCTGCCCCTAGTTCACAGCCTGAATTTGCTTTATATTTGCAAAACTTTGATCATTACATTAGCTCAGGCCTCATATCAAGCCTCTGATGTGAGGCCTTAGGTTAGGTTAGGTTTGAACTACATCAGGTTCAAATCCCTGCTGTCCCTTGGCTCTGCTCTGTCAGTATCTCTCTCTCAGGTCCAATAAATGTTTGTTTATGCAAAGGGAAACAGCTCTGCAGAAAAGACCCACAGTAGACTAGCAAAGAGGCTGATGGGTAGGATACTCCCCTCACTTCCTTAATCGCCAGGTTATTGACTAATCTGAGGTTTCTCTCTCTGGCTCTGGTTCTGATTATTCATTAAAAAAAATAGAAATATCTCTGTTTTCATCTAGATCAGGGGTCTCCAAACTACGGCCCGCGGGCCGGATGCGGCCCGCGAGGCCCTCTGATCCGGCCCGTGGAGATCTTTTGGGCTCTTTGGAATTTTTGGCTCTTTTGAGCTTTTCGCTGGGACGGCTCCGCGCTGGGGCCTGGTAGCGCCGCGCGGGCCGCCAGCCGCGGGGCCGGGACGCGCCGCGCGGGCCGCCAGCCGCGGGGCCGGGACGCGCCGCGTGCTCGGCTGCCGCCGCCGGCCGGGACGCGCCGCGTGCTCGGCTGCCGCCGCGGGGCCGGCTCAGAGCTGGGGCCGGGACGCGCCGCACCGCCACGCAGCTACAGGGGGCGAAACAAGGAGCCACCCACTGCCAGGCGGCGAACCGGTCTGTGGGGAGAGACCGGGTTGAGCGGGTCAGTTGGGGGGGGGGGGGAGAGACCGGGCTGGGTGGGTCAGTTGGGGGGTGGGTGGGAGGAAAGGAGGTTTTGGGGTGAGAGACCTGGCTGGGTGGGTCATTGGGGGGGAGGGGTTGGAGGAAAGGAAGTTTTGGGGTGAGAGACCTGGCTGGGTGGGTCATTTGGGGGGGGGGGGTTGGGGGAAAGGAGGTTTTGGGGTGGGAGACCTGGCTGGGTGGGTCATTGGGGGGGGGGGTTGGAGGAAAGGAGGTTTTGGGGTGAGAGACCTGGCTGGGTGGGTCATTTGGGGGGGGGGTTGGAGGAAAGGAGGTTTTGGGGTGAGAGACCGGGCTGGGTGGGTCATTTGGGGGGGGGGGGTTGGAGGAAAGGAGGTTTTGGGGTGAGAGACCTGGCTGGGTGGGTCATTTGGGGGGGGGTTGGAGGAAAGGAGGTCTTGGGGTGAGAGACCTGGCTGGGTGGGTCATTGGGGGGGGGGTTGGAGGAAAGGAGGTTTTGGGGTGAGAGACCTGGCTGGGTGGGTCATTTGGGGGGGGGGGGGGTTGGAGGAAAGGAGGTTTTGGGGTGGGAGACCTGGCTGGGTGGGTCATTTGGGGGGGGGTTGGAGGAAAGGAGGTTTTGGGGTGAGAGACCTGGCTGGGTGGGTCATTGGGGGGGGGGGGGGGTTGGAGGAAAGGAGGTTTTGGGGTGAGAGACCTGGCTGGGTGGGTCATTTGGGGGGGGGGTTGGAGGAAAGGAGGTTTTGGGGTGAGAGACCTGGCTGGGTGGGTCATTTGGGGGAGGGGGGTTGGAGGAAAGGAGGTTTTGGGGGGAGAGACCTGGCTGGGTGGGTCAGTTGGGGGGTTGATGTGTAGTGTTCATGTGTAATGTTCATGTGTAGTGAACAGGTGTTCATGTGTAGTGTTCATGTGTAGTGAACAGGTGTTCATGTGTAGTGTTCATGTGTAATGTTCATGTGTAGTGAACAGGTGTTCATGTGTAGTGTTCATGTGTAGTGAACAGGTGTTCATGTGTGGTGTTCATGTGTAGTGTTCATGTGTGGTGTTCATGTGTAGTGTTCATGTGTGGTGAACAGGTGTTCATGTGTAGTGTTCATGTGTAGTGAACAGGTGTTCACGTGTAGTGTATCAATGTGTTATTAAATAATAACTGAATAAAATAATATTAAATAATTAAAAACAACATCCATGTTTTGATTCTTTTTTATTTGGACCTCGAGTGTGTTGTCGGCCCCCGAACTGCTATTTGATAGCTAATGCGGCCCTCGGGCTGAAAAGTTTGGAGACCCCTGATCTAGATGCACAATGGGGAATAAACTGAAATCTGTAAGGGTACTCTATACTGCCCGCCGATCGATGTATCGGGGATTGATTTATCGTGTCTAGTGTAGACACAATAACTTGATCCTTGAACGCACTCCCCATCAACCCCTGTACTCCACCTCATCGAGAGGCAGAAGTGGAGTCAATGGGGAAGCAGGAGCGAATGACTTGCTGCCGTGTGGATGGCCAGGTAAGTTGACCTAAGATACACTGACTTCAGCTACGCTATTCGTGTGGTTGCGTATCTTAGGTTGACCCCACCCCCCCAATGTACACCGGGCCTGAGAGTTTCATAGGATCAGAAAACCTGTTTCTCAAAGCATTCTAATGATTTTACTATTGATAGTAAAATATGCTCCATATACTACTTTTTCATACAAGGAAGACATAAGACCAGTGTTTCTGGGAAATTCATGGACCGATTTATCCTCGTTATCATTTTTCTGGAATAATTGTAGATATAAAAAGAGTGTTAAAGTTGAAAGGCCTTATGCTTCAAACATTGATTTTAATGGTATGGCAAGATCTGCAGGACCATGCCCAAATTGAGTATCCGGTTTTTCCTAGCAATAATATTATGCTTTATTTCTGTAGTTTTTGTGTTTATTATACAAAAATAAATTATTTAACTTTCAGAAGAGTACTGCTGAAAGAAATCCCATGGGAATATGTATTGAGTTTTGAAGCCTTTTAAAAAAGAATAAAACTTTAAAGAACATTTAATTTCAACTTCTGAGGTCTTCGTGCTTTTACAGATAACAGTTAGACTTATGAGTGGCTAAAGGTGTCAGAGCTATTGGTGTGATTCAAATGGATAACTTTAATTAGAAACCACTGCTTAAAGGTCAATATCTTTTATTCTAGGCTCTAGCTGTGTGGCACACATACGGTGCAGTGATTTCAGTCTAAATATCAAGGCTTATTAAAACCAGAGAGTGAGGGTCAAACCCTGCTTACCTCAGTCACAAGAGCCATTTTATTGATTCTAATGGAACTCTGTGCATAAGTCAGACAAGCAGGATTTGACCCTTGCTTCTGTGTCTTTCCCCCAATCCTTTCTGACCTTCCCCTCCCAAAAAGGCTGTAGTAAGCAGACAGATGAATAGCTCAGTCACTTACAGAAGCAAGAGTATTGTAGACAGTTTCAGTAATATGTTTGAAACTAATCTATATAAGAAAATGTTCAGTATTCGAGAGCCCAAACCTTGCTTATTAACTCCCTATTCAGCTATTGTTTTTCTCAAACTGAGGGCACTTGCATCAGCTGTGATGAGCTGTGTAAGTATTTAGTGGTGAAGACTTCAACTGAAATTAGGAAGTTAACTTCTCTCTTGGTTTAGGGATAGCAGATTTTTTGGGGCAGACAGTGGTCTTGAGATAGGTGAAGCCTCTGTGCCAGCTAGGGGTGGGAACTTTTTTGGGAAGTGCAGGATTCTGTGCCTGTGTATTTTTAGTGAACCCTGTAATAGTTCATTCCTTACCAATATTTGTTAATAGTTTGCTTAATATTGACATTTTTGTCTGCAAACTTTTTCCCCTGCGGCTCCTTTCCATGGAAAGAAAAGTCTCGCGGCCCCCCGGGATAGGTATGTCCACCAAAATGCCGTCGCAAAAACTGGAAGCTGGCGGCGGCATTTCGGCAGTACCAAAATAGCCAGCCCAGGAGTTCGGCGGTCTCTCAGGCGGTCTCAGTGGTGGCACCAGAGGCTCACGCACCCCCTGGGGTGGGCTCGCACACCACAGTTTGAAGACCACTGTTTTATGATTATGGCAGGAAAAAAACCTGGGGAAGTTTAGAGTCTTAAATTAATATGTGCCTTCCTCAAAAAGGCAGGATGGCCAACTGTCCTTCCCTCAGAACCACCCTGGAAATTTTGGGCTCCACCCCTAAAATTAGATGCAGGAAGCTTCAAATATGCATGCTCCCTGCTTCATTGAGCATAAAAGCAGAGCTGGGTAAAGATGCCCAGGATGTCATGTTCTCAGTTTCCTTCCACCCACTTCTATACAAATCACATAGCCACCTCATCACACCTCCTCCAGACCCCTTTGCATTCTGTGCATTGGTCTACAGTTTGATCTGTTGTTGCTCAGCATTTCACTCAATGAATCAATCAAGTAATGTTCTCATTTTAAAATGCTAATGTTCAGCTTTATATGGCAGTTAGTTGAGACACTGTGACAATTCTATTTAGCTTATGGTAAATATTTCAGAAAAAAAAATCCCTTGCCTTAAAGCTTGATAAACTGTCACAGCAGGTGCAGCTGTGTAAAATGGATTTGAAATCCTCTTTACTTCTCTCTAAATATTTTCATTTCTGGCTTTATATTGTTCATTGGTTGTTTAAAGCTCCTTTGGATTTCCAACACCTCTGTTAAATATCATGAATCTCAGTCACAAAACTAACTAATGCAGTTTAAATGTGCTTCGGTTTTCATTCTGAAACTTACACAGTGCTCCAAGTAACTGGTGGGACCTTTCAAATTCTTGCCTATTATATATTCTGCACAGTGGAGTCATAAAAGCTGTAATGGAGATCTGATGAAGGAAGGGAAAGTATAGAGGCATTTTCAAAAGGAAAAGTCAAAACATTAGCTTTTGGATCATGAAAAGTTTTACTCATGGTAACTCTGCAGTCAAATAAGTGCTCATATAATAAAAGTAACTATGATTATGGTATCAATGGGCCAGCTGGTTCTAATTAGGCATTCATCTGTGATAGACAATGCAATAGTCGTGGATACTGGCACATCTACATTGCACATAGACAATGGGGTGCATTTTCAAGTCCTTCCAGCTTGCACACTGTCCAGGAGTTTCATGTTGTCAAATAAGTAAGCTACATGGGTGAGCCACCACGAGGGACTCAAGAGGGGAAACACGGTTGGTTGGGAAGTAATGCACCTATGTGCAGGGATTAAAAGGGACTAATAGATTTGGTTGGAAAGAATGAGAGGACTGATGGATTTTGTGTGGAGGAAGAAAATGGGTAACTGGTAGATTTTTAAAGAGTTACGAGGGGGTTGGAGTTAGAGAGAAGGTTATTTTATCTGGGGAACATCATTATGTATTACTGAATGAGGGAGACATTTTTTCAGGAAGCCCTTTAAGATTTTGTCAACTATGAGGAAACTGCATTAAAAAAATATAAACCTTTGGGCTAGCTTTGATTAGTAAAAATTGAAAGTTGTAAATGTTATTGTTCATGGCTGTGAATGATGGGAGATATGGAGCAATAATTGCTGATTACAGAAAGCACAATGCCTCAATTAATTAGAAATTTAAACACCCAATAGCCCGCCTCCCTAACCAATGCCTGACAGTGAGATACAAAATCTTTTTGGAAAGGAATTTAATTATAAGAGACTTTAATAGTTTTTAAAAAACATAATTGAAGTTCGTAGTGGACTATTGTTCCTTTCTGTTAATCCACCCAAAAAGTTGAGACTCATGCTCTTCTTTATAATTAGTTTTTGATTGAAAATGACTAACTTTTGTTTTGTTTTGAATTAAAAAAATAAATGGGAAGATGAGAATTCATAAAACTGGAATGATTTGAGATTTGGAAATGATGAATGGTTCAAAGTGGGTATTCCAAAGGGAATCTACTGTGAGCAAAGGCCTACTGGAGTAGAAAGCTGTTAACAGCATGGATATTATTTCTGGCATATTTCTCCAACATCCACTTGTCTTGTACTGTCCGAAGATGCACAGTACTGAACATGCCTTTGTGCAGCTTGAAAATTCCATCTGTCTGACAAGAATCAAGGTTATCTTTAAAAATAAAATAGGAACTCAGACTTATTCAATGGAATTCATCCTGCATGATGAATCCACTTAAGAGTATGAAATTTTAAATCTGTAGGACTTTCTTTGGCTTCAGTTTGAGCCTTTATAGTTACACTTGATTATCTCTGATTTAGACACTATATGGATCCAGGGTATGAGATTTGTTCAGTATTCTTTAAAATAGTGAGATAAGTCCCTATATAAATCCATGTAGGGTGAATGTAGTTCAAGCTGCATTTAGCTTCTTGGAGGAAAAAAAACATGACCAAGGAAGTAGAATAATACCATTCCACTACACACCTATCATTCTGCAACATTTCGGCATCAGTGTGTGGTACAAATTACATATTATACAACTTTTCATCGTATAACACAAAATTATGATAATGATGTTTGTTTGTATAGCTGTAGCAACTAGGAACACAATCATTGATCAAAAATCTCATTGTGTGCGAGGTACTGCACAAATACAGAATTAAAAGATGGTCCCTGCCCCAAAAAGTTTACAGTCTAAGTATAAGACAAGATATGATAAATGGATACAACAAACATGAGGAGAGCAAAAGGTAACAATGAGACATTACTGGTCGGCATGGCAAGCAGCAGTTACAGCACATCAATTACTTAACATTGTCAAGTTTATGTAGGCACCAAGGCTGAGGGCAGTTTTAAGGGGGACAATAATATGGCCTAACATTTATTTACAGAGAGATCCTCTGACACACAGGGCAGTATGGGAGAAAGTGTGAAGTAGCTTAACAAATGGGTGATGAAGGGAGCTATCACTGGCAGAGTGAAGGTAGGAAATGATATTGCTGTAATATATCTGGATAGGCCATGAAGGGCCTTAAAAATGAAGTCAAGTAGTCTGGATGGAAAAGGAGGAATCTGTATATTGAAGCACAGAAAGGGGTGATGTGGTCGAAGTGATGAGCCAGGAAAATGGTCTTTGCAGCTCTATTTTGAGTGGAAATAAGTGGGGCAAGATAGGATTGCCAAGGCCAATTGGAAAAGATAGCTCTAGCTGATAACACTATTAGCAGGAGAGTTGTAAGCAAGACACAAGAAGTAATTCTTCTGCTCTGCTTCACACTGACGAGGCCTTAACTGGAATACTGTGTCCAGTTCTTGGCACCACATTCCAGCTAAGATGTGGACAAACTGGATAAATTCCAGAGAAGAGCAACAAAAATGATTAAAGACCTAGAAAACCTGACCCATGAAGGAAGATTGGAAACATTGTGTTTGTTTAGTCTGGAGGTCTGGAGAAGACAAAACTGGAGGAGGGGAGAACATGATAATAGTTTTCAAGAACAAAAAAGGTTGTTACAAGGGAGAAAAATTGTTCTTTTAACCTCTGAGGATAAGAGAAGAAGTAATGTGCTTAAATTGCAACAAGGGAGGTTTAGATTGGATATTAGGAAAAAAACTTCCTAAGGTGGTTAAGCACTGGAATAAATTTCCTATGGAGGTTGTGGAATCTCATTGGAGATTTTTAAGAGAAGGTTAGACAAACAAAGATGAAAGAGACCTGTCAGAGATGGTCTAGATCAGAGCCACCACTTCCTGCAGCTCCCATTGACTGGGACCGGCGAATGATGGCCACTGGGAGCTTCAAGCAGCCATACCTGCAGATGCTCAGGTATACAAAGCATCTCGTGGCCCACTTGAACAATCCGCCAACCAAGTTTGGGTACCCCATGTCTAGATAGTACTTATTCCTGCCATGAATGTAGGGGACTGGACTAGAGGACCTCTCTAGTCTCTTACAGTCCTACAATTCTATGATTACTGTTGAAATGAACAGCCAGGTTATGGACCCGAGTAACAGGGAGGTTGATGGTGCTGGTGGTGTCCGCAGAGACAGAGAAAGCAGTTGAAGAGGGGTTGGGTGTGAAAGATTAAGAACTCAATTTTGGCCATTGTGAGCTTAAACCTGATGGCTAGATAATCACAGAATGATAACAGAGAGATAGCAGTGCCCCAAATAGAAACCACCATTCCTAGATAGTGTATTCATGCTGTTGGAAGGAGGGCAAAGTTCCTTGTAAGTATAACAGGGTGAAACTCCATTGACTTGGTTGGATTTGTTCTCTCATTCAGTGGTAGTAAAGATTATCTGAGATATCTGCCACCAAACGTCAGCAATGAAATTCATGCCATAAAATGTCCTATAGTCGGATGCTGTTGCTCAGATCTGCCTGCAGAGATTTAGAGAGACACTGACCTTTCCTTTTTAGGAGCAGGTTTTGCTGACTATTTACTTAGGCTTTTCTTGCTGTTTTGCTCTGATTTTTAGAGCCTGCCAAATGTTCAGTGGCGCTCAACTGCCTGAAAACATTTCCAAAAGCAGTTATTTACATGAGAAATATTTTATAAAATAATAAATATATGTGAAGGGTTTTTTTTTGAGAAAATCCTAGAGGTAGCTGACACAAGGGTTTAAAAAGCCAGCTCTTAAGTAATCAAAGGAGACAGTGAACAGGAGCAATAAATAGAGGAATTTTGAGAGGGAACTTGAGAGCCAGATGCATCTAATAAACATTCTCTAACCTTAGGCCAAGAAACCCCTTCCCCACCAGAGAACACACACAACTCCCTCGGCCTGAAAAAGTAAAAATAATAGAGGTAAAAGCCCAGCAGCAGAGTGGGAACTATCCAGTTCACTGTCCTGAATGCAGCATGTATGGTTACCTGCCTTGTGGGCATGTATGAATTTGGTGCAAGCAACTCATGGCTCTCAGAGACTAAGTATGAGCTCTTGAGACCAGAGTGGCTGAACTGGAGAAGCTAAAGGAGACAGAGGTACATAGATGACTTTCTGGGTGCTGTAGAGCAGTTCTACCTGTAGTCCAGAGATGGGCAAACTATGGCCCATGGGCCACATCTTGCCTGCAGGTCTGTCCTGCCTATCCCTTGAGCTCCTGGCCAGGGAGGCTAACCTCTGGCCCCTCCCAGGCTCTTCTCTCTCCCCCGTAGCTATGCCAGTGCAAGGGCAACATGGCTGGCTTCGACCGGCACGGCTACCAGTCCTGCAGCTCTGAGTGGCATGGTAAGGGGGCGGGGAGTGAAGGGGTTGGATAAGGGGCAGGGAGCAGGGGGTGGTTGGATGGGGTGGAGGTTCTGTGGGATGCAAGTGGTCAGAGGGCAGGGAAGAGGGGTGGTTGGGTTGGCGTGGGAGTCCTGGGGGGGCCAGTCAGGGGGTGGAGTGTGGGTAGGAGTCGGGGCAGTCAGGGGATGGGGGTGTTGGATAAGGGATTGGGTCCCAGAGGGGGAGTATTATTTAACTTCAATAAGGGGAATTAAAAATGAGGAGGCTAGTTAAACGGAAAAGGGTAAGTTGCAAGAGTGAAATGCTTGCAAGATACGTGAAAGCTTTTAAAAACACCATAATAGACTTGAACTAAATGTGCACCCCAAATCAAAGATAACAGTGAGAGGACCAAAAAAAAAAAAAAGCCTACACAACAGAGTAAAATGCAATTAGACAAAAAAAAATCATTGAAATATTGGAAGTGAGGAAAATAGAAAGGAACATAAACTCTGGTAAATCAAGTGCAAAAGTAAAATAAGGAAGGCCAAACAAGAATTTGAAGAACAACTACCAAAAGACACAAAAACTAACCAAATTTTTTTTAAGTACATAAAAATCAGGAAACCTTCTAAACAATCAGTGGGTTACTGGATGATTGAAATATGAAAGCAGCACTCCAATAAGAAAATGCCATTGTGAAGAAGCTAACTGAGTTATTTGCACTGGTCATCATGGCAGAGGATTTGAGGGAAATTCCCACACTGGAGTCAATCTTTTAAAGTGACAGATCAGAGGAACTGAAATGTCTATCAGTAGATGATGTTTTGGAACATACTGATAAATTAAACAGTAATAAGTCACCAGGACCAGATGGTATTAACCCAAGAGTTCTGAAGGAACTCAGATATGAAACTGCAGAACTGTCTAACTGTGATATATAACCTATCATTTAAATATGCTTCTGTACCAGAGGACTAGGAAATAGCTACTATCACACATTTTTTTTAAAAAAAGTTCCCAGAGGTGATCCTGGCAATTATAGGCCAGTATGCCTAACTTCAGCATCAAACTGCTACAGAATTATCAAACACATAGACAAACATGATTTATTGTGGAAGAGTGAATGTGGCTTTTTTAAAGCAAAATCATACCTCACCAATCTATTATAATTATTTGAAGTGGTCAACAAACACATGGACAAGGGTGATGCAGTAGATATAGTGTACTTGGATTTTCAGAAAACCTTTGCCATGGTCCCTCTCCAAAGGTTCTTAAGCAAAGTAGACAGTCATGAGATGAGGGAAGGCCTTCCCACTGATCAGTAACTGGTTAAAAGTTAGGAAACAATGGGTAGGAATAAATGGTCAGTTTTTGTAATGGACAGATGTCAATAGTAGGGTCCCCCAGAGATTGGCACTGGGAGTAGTGTTGTTTGACATGTTTATAAATGATCTGGAAAAAAAGAGGTAAACATGGAGGTGGCAAGGTTTGCAGACAATAAAAGATAAGTCCAAAGCTGATTCCAAAGAGCTACAAAGGGATCTGACTAAACTGGTGATTGGGCAACAAAATGACAGATGAAATTCAGTGATAATAAATGCAAAGTAATGCACATTGGAACACATCTTGACTATATATACAAAATGATAGGGTCTAAATTAACTGTTAACACTCAAAAAAGAGATCTCATAAACATTGTCAAAAATGCTAACTATGTTAGGGGTCATTTGGAAAGGGATAGATAATAAGACAATAAATATGATAATGCCATTATATAAATCCACGGTATGCCCACATATTGAATATTGGGTGCAGTTTTTGTCACCTCATGTCAAAAACTATATATTAGAATTGGAAAAAGTACAAAGAAGGGCAACAGAAATTATTAGGGGAATGCAACAAGTTCTATATGAGGAGAGATTAAAAAGAATTTGACTGTTCATCTTAGAAAAGAGATAACTAACGGGATATGACAGCGGTCAATAAATAATAAATGGTGTAGAGAAAGTGAATAAGGAAATGTTATTTACCTCTTCATATAACAAAAGAGCCAAGGGTCACTCAATTAAATTAATAGGCAGCAGGTTTAAAACAAATATAAGGAAATACTGTTCACACAACACACAGTCACCTGTGGAACTCGTTGCCAGGAATGAAACATAACTGGGTTTTAAAAAGTACTAGATACGTTCATGAAGTATAGGTCCATATATGGCTATTAGCATGGGTGGTCAGGTATGCAACCCCGTGCTATGAATGTCCCTAAACCTCTGCTTACCAAAATCTGGGACTGAATGACAGCCAATGGATCACTTGTTAATTGTTCTATTCCGTTCATTCCCTCTGAAGCATTTGTCACTGTAAGAAGACAGGATATTGGGCTTAGGTGGACCATTGGTCTGGCCAGTATGGACATTCTTATATTAATACTTCACTGGGAGCCATTATTTATCTTTGGCTATCCACAAACTTATTCATATGCATCAGTTCATATTCAATAGATTATTAATATAAAGGCAAAAATCATTTTTTAAACGAAAGTTTAAAGTCTGCACACAAAAAACCCGCAAAAAACAACACCACCAGAGCCATCATAAAAGTGTCAGCATTAGCTGTAAGTACCAACTGAGTCTGAGTCTTGAACTCTAGGTAAAAGTGTGTTTATGTTGCTTGCAAGGTTAATGGGCCATATGCTTAGCTGACATAAATCAGCATAGTTCTATTGAACTCAAAGTAGCTACACCGGTTGATCTGAGGTGGGGATCCTGTCCAAAATGTAATTGAAAGCATAAAAATTTAAATTATGAACGAAGATTTATTCAGATTATAAATACCATTGTCCTTGATAAGTTCACTTATATATGTTATCCCAGTGTGAAAGCAGTAAACAATCTGTTGAATTGTCAAGGATGATGCCCTGTGTTGTCACTGTCTTCAGGTATATGTTAAGAATCAGAGAGGTAGCCGTGTTAGTCTGGAATAGCAGAGGTAACAAAGTCCTGTGGCACCTTAAAGACTAACTATAAAGTTTTGAAGCATATATGAGGTATATGTTGTTGGTTATGATGTTACTGAGACAGCCAGGGAGAAATCTTGCTTTTATCTTAAATTGAATAAGTCAGAAACAAAAATTCTGATTTGACGGTTCTAGGATCTGCAACTCTTCCAATTTTCCTATATTAAAGGGCTTTTTAGTCGTTTCGGGACATATGGGATGACTCTGAAGGAGCCAAAGTTTTATTAACTAGAATGTTGAACAGGAGATCTATAATGACATATAATGACTTGATAGATGCTCAGTCAGATGTGCCGAATTTGGAACTCAGGACTACAGACAGATGTGCAAATACAAATCCATTTTTTTGAAGAGCATGATTTGGTAGAATTTCTGATGCTCTCCAAAGCTTTACACTTAAAGGTGTTTATTCTTAAACAAAATGATATTAATTTTTCACTTTAAAAATGGGCATATTTGAGAAGTGTTAAGTGAAAATACACCAAATGAAGTCAGTTAATAGTTTATTAACAAAATCAGAATAATCAGTTATTGCCTCAAGCAAAACTACGTTTGAATAAATGACTTCAGGTCCAGGATGTCAACAAAGTCATGGGTACTTATCTGGGTATCTCATGCATAGTGCTATGAGAACGAAATCCTGCTCTGCATGGTGGAAGGCATGAAATGGAATGGTCCCAGCTGCATATCCAGAACAAGAAACTTCCTTCAGGATGTACAGGGAGGAACAAAAGATTCCCTGTCAGGTGCATCATGCTGCTGCTTTGATGTGGAGCAACATGCTTCACTGGTTGAAACATGCTTTTGAGGCCCCAAACCTGCAGAAATCTAAGAAAGATATAATCTTAGCTTTATATGCTGTGAGTAGTCTCATTTTTAGCTACGACAAATCTTGCATGTTGGTAGGGGGTTAGACTAGACGTCTCTGGTGGTCCCTTCTAATTCTATGTTTCTATGTTTGAAGTCAGTGGGGCTCCTTATGTGCTTAAGTGCTCTGCTGGATCTGGCTATCTGGGGGTACTGGAATGTCTCCTTAAGACTGTGATGTGGCAGCTGCCTCACCTTAGCTCTAGAGAGAGACCCTGCCACACTAATTGTGGGGGGACACACTCCCTGTGCCGTGTCCCTGTTACTGTCAGACAAATTCACCGGTCATGCTATTTTGTCCAAAGTTTAGGAGAACACACCAGATTAAGCTGTTTGTAAACAGGAAAAGAGAGATATTATTACCAGCAGTGAAAAACTTGTACATGACACCAAACTAAATCCAGATTTCCAGTGATAGGAATATGAATTTACTTAGTGCTTGTAAACATCTCTATACAACATTAGTGCCATGAAGCTGAAAAACATTTTGAAGATATCCTCGATGACAGTATGATGTAAACCAAACCTGAACATGTTACACCATAATGCAGAGCTATAATTGACTTTGCTATAATTGGACCCTGGTTCTTGAATATACAACACGGAGGTGATTTTAGATAGAACCCCTGTTTCTCTCCTTCTGGCACATTAAAAAAAAATCTCTTATAGCTATAATTTGTATTTTCTACTCCATTGTACCACAAGACCTGTTTTTGTGCTATGCAAATAGTTGTGTCCCTTTTCTAACATGTGTTCCAATTAATATTTATATTTTTCAAATTGTTTTAACTTGCCACAGCTTGCATTGATTGTACATGTTTTTGAGTCTGCCCAGGCACATTCTAATCACTTACATACTGAATAACTATGGAAGTATTTCAGACTGCAAACTTAATTTCACTCTACCTAGTCTGCTGTCTACAATTAATGTGACTATTGAAAAGAACTACAATAATATAAAAATCCCCACATTAAAACAGCATTAAATTTACTGCAGAAAATGAATACATTATAGTTAAAAGCTATATCTATATATATAAAAGTCAAGTGGTGTATGTATGTATGTATGTATGTATGTACGTATGACTGCGAAGTCCTCCCGCACCGTTTGAGCCAGAGACTTGAAATTTGGTACAGTGAGGGGTCTTGGGGTCTAGATGCTGGTAAGGGTCGAAAAAATTTCGGATCTCACCTCTGACGCCCCCCAGGGGTGAAAGTCTTTCAGGGCCAATCACATCGGCTGGACGGTTAGGTGGTGATGATGTCATAATACCCCCCTCCAACAGACACCTCACTCGCTCAGCTCACCCCTCCCTCCTCCAACGGAACCCCGGAGATCCCTCAGTTCTCTGCCCCTCCCCTCTCCCAACGGAACCCCGGAGATCACTCAGCTCACTGCCCCTCCCTCCTCCAACGGAACCCCGGAGATCACTCAGCTCACTGCCCCTCCCTCCTCCAACGGAACCCCAGAGATCACTCAGCTCACTGCCCCTCCCTCCTCCAACGGAACCCCGGAGATCACTCAGCTCACTGCCCCTCCCTCCTCCAACGGAACCCCAGAGATCACTCAGCTCACTGCCCCTCCCTCCTCCAACGGAACCCCGGAGATCACTCAGCTCACTGCCCCTCCCCCCTCCCAACGGAACCCCGGAGATCACTCAGCTCACTGCCCCTCCCTCCTCCAACGGAACCCCGGAGATCACTCAGCTCACTGCCCCTCCCTCCTCCAACGGAACCCTGGAGATCACTCAGCTCACTGCCCCTCCCTCCTCCAACGGAACCCCGGAGATCACTCAGCTCACTGCCCCTCCCTCCTCCAGCGGAATCCCGGAGATCACTCAGCTCACTGCCCCTCCCTCCTCCAACGGAACCCCGGAGATCACTCAGCTCACTGCCCCTCCCTCCTCCAGTGAAACCCCGGAGATCACTCAGTTCTCTGCCCCTCCCCCCTCCAAACGGAACCCCAGAATCCATCAGCTCTGTGCCGCCCCCCACCTGCGAAGGTCCCCGGAATCCCTCGGCTCTGGGCCCCCTCCCCGCCTGCGACGGATCTGAGTTGGGTTTGGTGGGACGGTAAGTGAGGTGGGGGTGTCGGGTTTGGTCGGGGGGGTGAGGTGGGGGTGTTGGGTTTGCTTGGGGGGGTGGGAAGGTGTCGGGGTGGGTGAGGGGTGGGTGTTGGGGTTGGTCAGGGGGTGTCAGCTGTCTGCCACCTCCCCACCTCTGACTGACCCGAGCAGCGCTGGGCACTTATGCTAGTTATTTCATGAAAATATTTTATTCTTTTTACGTGATTGTTAAAGAATACTTTCAGATTAAAAATGGGCCAAATACTGAAGTTCTTTCTCAGAACTTGTTCAAACTTTTCTTCGTTGTTTATGCTGTGGGTTAACTTTTTTATATTTCTTTCAACTTGAACAAACACATTCATTTTGTTTTTAGTCAATTTCAGGTTCTTACGAACCACCAATGCTTCAATACTTGAGTTTTAAACACATTACCAAAAAAGTCTATTATAAATGTTAAAATAACATTTCAATTGACTTAAATTCTGCATAATATTAATTTTGCAAAACCTAAATTCTGAGACACCAACACTGTCTCTTTTAATCAACAAACTTTGGTCCCAGTTCAGCAAGGATAGTCCTATTGAGTTCAATGGGTCTGCTCCCATCCTTCAAGGTAGGTATGTGCTTAAGTATCTTGTGAGATTGGGGCCTCATTGATTATAATTTGCAGATATGTTTCAATAACACTGCAGTCAAAGAATATTCTTAATGACACAAGGCCATATTCTGAAATGTTCACCATGCCTTTTGGAATTCAGATGTACAGCAGTAGTGTACAAGAAATATTACAATCATTTAAATATACTCCCTATACACTACACTAAAAATCCCCCACTGAATACATGATTCTTATCCTTGCCCCTGATTAAAATTTTAATCCAAAATAAAGGTGGACCATCACAACACTGACTACCAGTCTTGTCACTCAAACAATCTTGTATTTCATGGTGTAGGTCAAAAAGAAAATGTCTTTGAGTGAGAAGGAATTTGTATCTCATTAATTTATAGCATAAAAGAGCATTACTCAATATGGTCTAAAAGAGCATCACAAATTGTTTTCTTAAAGTATCACCTGCTTTTAGATCAGACATCTGTTTTCAGTGTCATAGAGGATGCCTTTTTCTAAACGTACTGCACTGAATACAAGTGAGTCAGGCATTTTCATAGTTTTGCTGGCTGAACATTTCTTCCTACCAGTTTAGAGAAAGGGCACATAAATTTGCTATGATTAATCCTAGCTTGAGAGAGAATGCATCATTTCATTCAGTAAGAGACCATGCATGCATCTTGTTGCATCAGGTTACCCATAAAGGTTGTAGATATGACACACTGTGATATAGTCTAATGCAAGGCATCTTACTTTTTATCAATACTTTTTATTCTGGTTTAAGATTTGTAAGTATCCCTAATGTGTCAGCTTACAAGATATGTGCCAATGAGCACAGCATTCAAATGAACCCCCTCAACCATCTTCCCAATCACACTGACTCATAGATTTGTGTCAAATTGCATTCCTACTCTTTCCCCCCAACATCTAGGCTGTTGCAGTGTTTTCTTCTATAATCTATTTAAAATTTATCCCTTCTTCTCCATCCCTATGGTAAAAACTCTTGTCTATGCCCAGAATCAGAGAGGTAGCCGTGTTAGTCTGGAATAGCAGAGGTAACAAAGAGTCCTGTGGCACCTTAAAGACTAACTATAAAGTTTTGAAGCATAAGCTTTCGTGGGCTAATACCCACTTCGTCGGATGCAAGCAGTGGAAGTGTCCAGGGGCAGGTATAGATAAGTAGGCAAGAACCAGGTAGGAGGTAACAAGGTTAGTCCAATCAGGCTGAACCAGCTTGTTAACTCAAATCAGGGAGGGTGGGGTATTCTTCTAGCAGCTGAATTGGAGGTGTGAACTCGGAGAGAGGAGAAGCTGTTTTTGTAATTAGCAAGCCATTCAAGATCCTTGTTCAATCCTAGATTGATTGTGTCAAACTTGCAAATGAACTGCAGCTCTGCAGTTTCTCTTTGCACTCTGGTCTTGAAGTTTTTTTGCTGCAGTATGGTGACTTTTAAATCTGTAATTGTGTCTATGCCCAGTCCTGCCTTGACAACTTTCTCTCTAGCATGTCTTTTGCCTAGTTTACTCTCCCTTCAACCCATCCAAAACGATGCTGAGAAAATGTATTTACCCCTTTCTCTCAGCCATATCACTACTTTTTAAAAATCTGTTCACTGACTTCCTTCTCCCTTTTTCATCACTAAATCATTTTGCTTATTAATGCCCACAAGCATTTTACCTAGGAATGATTCGCAAGTTCTACATAAACTTTATAATTCTGTTCACTGTTACACAGTAGCTTGCATGTTCCCTTACTTTCCTCGTATTTGTATTTGGATTCTCTTTTGGTACTTTTCTTCAAAAGTGAACTGAAAGTATTTTACCTCCAAAAACGTGAGTTCATTTTCTTTTAGTTATAGATGATAAATATTCCTCACTAACATTTACCTGTGCTGTTTTAGCTGTTGGGATGTATTTTTATAAAGCATCTTATTTGGATTTTCATTGTCTAGAGTTTGTGTGATAGTACCACGTAGTTGGGTATGTGATAGTCTGTATTTAAGAAAGCATTCATAATATTTCAAATTCAGGATTCTCTTTCTTTAGTCGTGTAACTGAACAAGGGACTGAAGATTTGTTGTACAGTGGTGTATGTGGTATAGCTGCCTGTGTAAGGGAAGAAAATGTTCCCTTAGAGACATTTCCTGGGCCAGGATGCCAGGTCCCTCTGTTCAAAGGACCACAGAAAAGCTTGAGGCTGGCTGGGAAAGGTGCTGGATAAGATGGTACCTTCCCCATGCCTTCTTATGATTGGTGACAGCGGGGCAGGACGTTATGAGCAAGGGATCCCGTGGGAAGGAAAAGGTGTGGTCACTACTTTTTTTAGAGCTGAGTTGGAATCAGGGAGAGGTCAGAAAGTAGCCAGCTGGAAGCAGGACTGAGGGTACACTGAAAGGAGGAGTGTGCAAGGCAGCAGGTGCAACAGTTGGAGCCAATCAAGAGGGCATGAAGTGACAGACTCAGATGGGGATGTCACCTGATAGGAGGGTGGGACTGAAAGTGGAAAATGGGTGCCATTTCATAGAGTCAAAAAACAACCTGAGTCTATGCCATATCAGCAGCATATCCATGCCCAGGATGACGACACCGGACTTGTACATTTGTTGTAGCTATAATGTTTATTGCACTTAGTGGACTGCTGCATTGAACCTTACCTATGACATTTCTTCACAGTGCTTGCTATTAATAAATTGTATACATGTTTAAGTAAGTGCCATGATTATCGATTGAGTCAAATAGTTTCCTGGAGTTGTCCTTATCTTGTGTTTCTCATAGAAAGGTTGAGGTAAACCCCCAGGAGCTCCTGGGCTCAGTCATCCCTGTGTGGCATGAGGCTGGCTCCTATTGGGGAGGGAAGTAAAGGTGGGCAGGTATAGGGGTGAAGTGAATAGGGGCAGAGACTCCGATCTTTTCATCACTTGGTTCAGTGGGGGATACTGTAGCTAGAGAAATCCCCCTACCATGCTAGGACAAATTCCCTGCTCACACCTAGATAAATACTGTGCATAATATACAAAGGAATGGTGCTTGGCCAATTTCATATGTCCATATATGACATTTTTATCGGGCATTTCTTTAGATACTGGTATGTTAGTACATTCTTGGTGAAGACAGTATTCTAGGAGTCCTCCTGTAATGATGCAATGACTCACTAGCAAGGCATCTGCTGCTATTTGTTTGGGAATTAGCTCTTGGCACCAGCCCTGGAGTTCCCTCTGCAGGCTAGTGTCCTGCCTGTTGCTGGCCTCCGTGTCCCTCCCAGACCCCGGTGCTCTTTTCAGTGGGGTTCTTCTCCCAGGGGAACCCCCAAACCCACCTTGCCTCGGAAGCTAGTACCAGTTATCATCTAGCCCCCGCTCACTGGGGCAGATTGCAGTCAGTCAACCAATCATCACTGGCAATAGGGGTTTGGACCTGCTGCAACTGCCTAGTCCTGGGCTGCACATTTGCACCCCCAGTATCTGTCTTAGGCCTTGCTCAAAGCTTGCAGCCTGGGGAGTTTCCAGGCTGGTGCTCCCCATCTCCTTTTGCCTTTTCTCAGCACTGCTCTGCCTCAGGCACCCTATCTCTCAGGCATCCAGGTACAGACTGGAGAGAGAGTGACTCAGCTCCTGACTCTCAGCCCTTTTATCAGGCCTGCTGTGGCCTCA
The DNA here is from genome assembly GCA_032164245.1 of Sternotherus odoratus. Taxonomy (NCBI): domain Eukaryota; kingdom Metazoa; phylum Chordata; order Testudines; family Kinosternidae; genus Sternotherus; species Sternotherus odoratus. The sequence continues at coordinate 37,860,208 of JAVMKO010000004.1, forward strand.
TTGGGGCGTGGCCTCAGCTGTGGCTGCTTCCGCACTCAGCATAAGTTTGCCACTTAGAAGAGGAGCAGCTGCATCGCTATAGCTCCAGATGCACTGTTTACTGATGTGTGCCTAGATATGGGTCTAGCATACTGAAAACACTATATGATCAGTATTATTTGATCTGTAATCCAAAAGGACATGGATTCAAATTTGTCTTCTCTACCTTCTAGGTAGTAGACAGACATTTACACAGGTAGGATATTGGCCACTGATGTTAGACATTTTGAATAAGTTGTATTTTCTCCTTTGACTCATAGACTTTAAGGTCAGAAGGGACCACCACGATCAATTAGTATGACCTTCTGCACATTGCAGGCCACAAAACCTCACAAACCCTCTTCTGTAATAGACTCAGAACCTCTGGTTGAGTTACTGAAGTCCTCAAATCACGATTTAAGGACTTCAAGTTACAGAGACTCCACCATATACTCTAGTTTAAACTTGCAAGTGACCCATGCTCCCAGGTTTTGCCAATCTGACCTGGGGGAAAAGTCCATTCCAATCTCAAACACAGTGATCAGTTAGACCCTGAGCATTTTGGCAAGACCCACCAGCCAGACACCTGGGAAAGAATTTTCTGTAGTAACTCAAAGCCCTTCCCATCTAGTGTCCCATAACCAGCCATTGGAGATATTTCCTGCTAGAAGTTGCAGATCAGCTACATGCCATTGTAGGCAGTCTCATCATGCCATCCCCTCCACAGGGGATTGATTGTACATATGTTTTTGATCACATTACATCCTTATACATTTTCCCAAGGAATGTGTGATATTTTACATATACATAATGTTCTTGTTTTTGGATCTCACACAGAGCTATTTTTAAAACTGTGTTCAGGTCACTTTTAAAAAGATAGTAGTGCTTATTTTGTTCCGTGATAAAATTCTCACATACTGAAATTCTGCTGACGTTAAAATTCAACCTGCATTATAAATAAAGAATACCTGATGGCATGGTGTGGTGTAAATGTTTTATTGACATGAGTTTCAGATAGATGTATTGCTCAGAGGTGGCAAAGCTATGAGTTATGCCAGTCACCCAAGCGAGACCCAGTAAAACTTTTATAATCCTACTATTGTGCTTTTGGTATATGCCACAAATCTTACATGGGAAAAAAGCCCTATTATCAATATTTTAAAAACTTTAGATTTTATTTCCTTATCCTATTGTTTCCATATTTTCTAATGTAAGTCCATATACATAAACCTCAGAGGGAGAAAAAAATATAATTCAATACATTTGAAGAACCGCTATAATGGACCTTAAAATATTTTCTATGAATAACAATGTCATGATTATAATAACTTTTATCTTGGGGCCTTCCATACCTAGAAGTCAGTCCAGGCATCTCAATGGACTGAGAAATCTAGGCTTTCCTCTGAAATAAAACACCTACTGGGTTACAGATATTAGACCTTAAACCTATTACTTGCTTAGGGGTGAAATATTGCTCATCCCAAATATTATGTTTTCCATTTACAAAGATAAAAACATGCACTTTAATCTTATGTATCTTTTATCTTCGATTATGTAAAACCATTAAAGAAACATAACAAGGATATCTAATCTGCATGAAAGAGAACACAGAGAGGCATTCTCTCTCTCTTTCTAAGATATTTTATCTTCAGTCCCCCCACATCCCTGTCCCTTTGCATTTACAGGTGCACTGATGAAAAACAGAATCATAGAAACATAGAAATGTAGGGCTGGAAGGGACCTCAAGAAGTCATCTAGACCAGTCCCCTACACTGAGGACCAAGTATACCTAGACCATCCCTGACAGGTATTTGTCTAACCTGTTCTAAAAACAGGAATTCCTTTGAAGCCTATTCCAGTGCTTGACTATCCTTATACTTTGAAAAAATTCATAATAACTATCCTAAATCTCCCTTGCTGCAGATGAAGCCTATTACTACTTGTCCTATCTTCAGTGGACATACAAAACCACCACAGTCCTCTTTAGTGCTGCTCTGAACATATTTGAAGAGTATCTAGTCCCCCCCTCAGTCTTCTTTTTTCAAGACTAAGCATGCCCAACTATTTTAACCTTTCTTCGTAACTTTTCTAAACCTTTTATCATTTTTGTTGTTCTTCTCCGAACTCTGTCCAATGTGTCCACGTCTTTCTCAAAGTGCATTTTCCAGTACTGCATACTGAGTACTCTTGTGCTGAGTAGAGCAGGACAATCACCTTCTGTGTCTTACATGCAACACTCCTGTAAATATACTCCAGAACATTAGTGCTTTTCATAGCTGCATGAAATTGTTGGCTCATATTCAATTTGTGATCCACTATAACCCCAGATCTTTTCCAGCAATACTACCACCTAACCAATTATTCCCCATTTTATAGCTGTGAATTTGATTTTTCTTTTCTAAGTGTAGTACTTTGCATTTGTCTTTACTTAATTTCATTTTGCTGATTTTAGACCACTTGAATTCTAACCCTGTTCTCCAAAGTTCTCACAATCCATCCCAAATTTTTATAAGAATCATGATGTCATATACCATAGAAGATTAGGGTTGGAAGATACCACAGGAGGTCATCTAGTCCAACCCCCTGCTCAAAGCAGGACCAACCCCAACTAAATCATCCCAGCCAGGGTTTTGTCAAGCCTGACCTTAAAAATCTCTAAGGATGGAGATTCCACTACCTCCCTAGGTACTCCATTCCAGTGCTTCACCATCCTTCTAGTGAAATAGTGTTTCCTAATATCCAGCCTAGACCTCCCACACTGCAACTTGAAACTATTTCTCCTTGTTCTGTCATCTGCCACCATGGAGAACAGTCTAGCTCCATCCCCTTGGAAATACCTCTTCAGGTAGATGAAGGCTGCTATCAAATCACCCTCTCCCCTCCTTTCTCTTTTGCAGACTAAATAAGCTCAGTTCCCTCAGCCTTTCCTCATAAATCATGTGCCTCAGCTCCCTAATATTTTTTGTTGCCCTATACTGGACTCTCTCCAATTTGTCCACATCCTTTCTGTAGTGGGGGGCCCAAAACTAAATGCAATACTCCAGATGTGGCCTGACCTGTGCCAAATAGAGGGGATTAATCACTTCCCTCTGTTGAGTTGTTCCTCCTCTGTTGTTAACACCTTCCCGTTTTTATCCTTCACAACTGTGGACTTACTTGTGAAACTTCATGTGAGAGTCTTAGTGATCTTATAAACTGTTCTGTTATCACCCTTATCTGCTGCCAATTGTGCCTCTCTTGCCAAATCATCTATGTACCCTCTTTTGTCTTTTCTCGCGCTTCTTTTCACCGCAGTATAAAGGTTTTTATATTCCTGTCTAGCCATTGTCTTATCATTCTCACTGCCAACAAGTGTGCGCTGCTTGACTGCCTTTCTTTTCTCTATGAGCTCCCATGTAGTGTCTGAGATCCACTCTTTCCTCTGTTTTCTTTTATATCCCAGTGTGTTCTTGCTGGTTTCAAGATAGATTTTTTGGATGTTTTTGCACTGGGTGTTTACGTTCTCTTCTGATAAGCCTTCCAGTAAGCTAAATCTATTGTGTAATTCTACCACAAATTTGGTCTTCACTGCTGGGTCTTTCAGTCTGCTGGAGTCAAAGAGCTGATCACCCGTCTTCCCATTCATTCTTTTCAGCTTCAGTTGAAGCTTGCACAACACAAGGTTGTGATCACTTCCTCCGTCCGCTCCTCTCAGTACTCTAACATCTCTCATGGATCTTCTCCATTTTTGATTGATGGGAATGTGATCAATTTGGTTGCAGGTTCTGTCGTTTGGGGATGTCCAAGTATACTTGTGTATTGTCTTATGCTGAAAGATACTGCCACCTATCACCAGACCATTTTCCAAACACATATCAACAAAGCGCTGCCTATTGTTATTCCTTTCTCCTATTCCTTCTCGACCCATGCAGGACTCATAGCCTTCATTGTCTGATCCTATTTTAGCATTCAGGTCCCCCATTATAATTAGGACATCGTGCCGAGGTGTCTTATCTCTCTGATTTTGCAAGCTGCTGTAGAATAGGTCCTTCTCTTCTTCTGTTGCTTGCTCGATGGGTGGATTTGAAAGTAGATGCCTCCGACGCATTCTTAGAGTGTGCTGGGAAGAACATTTCAGCAACAGGAAAATTAGCAGATGCACAGGTATCATCAACATTGTGGATGAGTTAAAAAGGCGACGATGGGGGTGGCTGGGTCACGTTCATTGAATGAAAAATACCAGACACCCTAAGATAGCCCTAAGATGGACTCCACCTGGAAAGCGTAAGCGAGGCAGACCAATGGGTACCTGGAGAAAAACTGTGGAAGAGGAACTGAAGATGATGAATGAAATCAGCTGGCTTGCCCAAGATCGAGAGGCATGGAGGAGATTTGTTGGTGCCTTATACTCCAGCGGGAGTGAAGAGGATTGATGATGATGAATCACTTCCCTTGATCTGCTGGCAATGCTCCTACAAATGCAGCCCAATATGTTGACTCATATCCAGCTTCTCGTCCATTGTAATCACCACAGTGGGGATGAGGCCAGTATAATTTGGTGGGTGGAATTTTAAACTGGGGAGAAGGAAAAAAATGAAACCTCTTTCTTGGAGGTTATCTAAGATTTTTAAATGGCTGCTCTTTGAAGCTTTTTGGGATGTTCGTATGAAACCAAAGGAGGTGGATGTAACTGTTGACTAGTGGGTTTCTTGCACCTTCCTCTGTTGAAAGCATCTGGTAGCAGCCACTGTCAAATACGGGATAGTGGCTTTGAGAAATCAGTAGTCTGATTCAGCAGAGATGTTGTGTTCCTAGGGTGCAAGCAAGGCAGCTAATGATGCATGGTAAAGGCTATTTCCCATATTTGCATGCACGATGTGACTCTCTATGAATCTAGTTAAATACACAACCATTTGTATTGTTTCACCTATCATAAATATTAATTAATCTTCAAAATGCCTGTGTGCAGTACTACTTATTATTTATAGAATGTCCCAGAGTACTTATTACCATAGCGTTGGAACACCTCGAAAATTATTGCATGTATCCTCACAGTACCCTTATGAGATAGGGAAGTAGTTTCCCATTTTCCAGATGGAAAACTGAGACTTAAAAGATTATATCAATTGTCTGTGGAAGTCTCTGGCAAATCCAGAAATACAATACAGAGTTCCTGAGTTCCAATACAAGACCAATAGAGCTAAGTAAATGGAGAAAAATATAAGTTAAGGGCTCAGTATCGCGCCTCATTTAAGTCAATAGCAGTTTTGTCTCTGATTTCAATGGGAGCAGGATCAGACTCCTCTGTGACTTCAGTTGTAGAACTAGGGAAAGGAACCTGATTTTTCTAAGCTCTACCCCTAAACAACCCTTGGGAGCTGATTTTATATTTTGCACCAGCCACTTAATGCTGGTCCAATGGAGTAAAAGGCGAAGAAATATCATCCATGAATACCTCTGGCATAAGTGGGCTCTCTGTATGGTGAAAAGCTGACCGAACAGTCCTGGCACCATCTCCCCACAACCCCTGGTGTAGGTTTGTGAACTACTTTTCAGCTATTCAGCTACTATCCACAGCAAACCATAAATTAGAGCAGCCTAGGTAGGGTCCCCAAACTAGGTAGGGGCCCCAGAGGATGTAAAGGTGGGTTCAAGGTGCCTTTGCATCCCTCTCCTCGGTTCCTGTAGAGAACTCAGAATCCCTCTTCCCCACACCCACAAATAAATTTAAACAAACTTGCTCTCTAGGCAGGATTTATTCTCAAAGTCTCCAAGCTCTAATTTATTACTGAAAAAATCATATGCATTTAAATTACCTATGGAATGTTTTAGGAATGAAAGCTTTTTTGTCTCTCTTACCTACTCTGTGCTTGTTATAAATGACAAACCCCTATTATTCTATCGAAAAAGTCATAATTTAAATTACTCTTCACACATTGTAATGCTTTTCGGCATTGTTCCTAATGAAGGTTGGGTCTACGAGATAATATGGCTTGTTTCTAGCTGCTTTGTATGCTTTATGTGTATGACAGCTCAAGAAGAAGCAATTCATTTACATAGAAAGTGCTTTCCCATAAGTGAACCAAAGCATGTCTGTAGCCATATATAGAAATGTGTTGATGGATTGATAACATTTTGCCAGTGGTAATTTTTAAAAATATGTTCTTAAACACTGATTATTAGGAATAATAACAAGCATTTTCCTGATGGAAGGGACTTCCTTTTTTTCTTAATAACTACCCTGCTTTCTCCACAAGGTATACAGGGTTACTTTCAACCCCCTGCTCTGGCAAAAATAAAAATTCTATGGCCAGCACAGATATAAAAAAGAGATGATCTTTTTAGCTAAAATGGAGTTGTGACAATGTACATACAGAAGCACAGACTGTAATATCCCTAGCACATTGGGTACCATTTGACTTGACAGGATGTACCATTTGCTTTATTGGGACTATACTTGGAATACTGACTCAATGTCAGTAGCAGTTGTAATGCTAGCAGACAAGATGCAAATATGAGCAAGAGTTGGCAGGTAGTAGCTAAGAAAAGACAAATCATAGCTGGAGACCAGCCGAGTTCACCTGCATGTTAGTTTTGCTCAAAATAGATATTAGTCTTATAAGAATGTATTTAGGGTTTAGACTTGTAAGTTGCTACCTGCATTAATCTCACTTGTAATGTCTGTATTTCATGCTATAAGAATATATGTAAGTTTTGCTTTATAACTTTGAAAATGTTTGCTCTGAACTTGTGAACCCAATCCCTCCACTGACCCAGCAGGATTATCAAAATGTAAGTGGCCATTATAAGAGAGAACTGTTGAGCTATCACCCAGGTTTAACAACTCAGAATTTAGATATCTCATAGTATTCAGATCTGAAGACTTAAAATATCATTGAGGATTTCTAGGTCATCGTGACGATGAATGATTTATAATGTATCCAAAATGTGAAGACTTAAAAGTTTCTCTTTTTTTTAACCTTGTGACAGTCGTCCTAATTAGAGCTGTGCTAAAAACAGACTTTTCAGCTTGCTGTCAATTTAAAAAAAATGGAAAAAAAGTGTGGTCAACAAAATTTTTTTAAAATTTTCAGTGAATCAAAAAGTAAAAGAAAATTAATTTCACACAAAACAAAACATTTTGTTCTACACAAAATGAAATGTTTCATTTTGATCTTCAGCATTTAAAAAATAATTCAATAAAACTGAAAAAAATTCCGAATTGAAAAGTTGTGACAAAAAAATCAGACTGTTCAATTTAGAAAATGTCAAAACAAAATCTTTTACTTTTTTCATCTTTTTTTTTATGACAAACAATTCAGCAAAACTGACATGAAGTCACAAAACATTTTAGTATCACCAAATCTGCATTTGGAGATGAAAAAAAGTTTTAGCTAAAAAATTTAACTGAGCTCTGATTGTAAACTAGGGTTTGATGGTTTTTTCATGTAGGCTTCTATAGCCTTTAATGAAATTCGGCTATACAGAACATTCCCTGGATGTCTGGGTAATTCTCATGATCAGTTGGTGTTATACCTTCTTTGAGAGAAATAATTTATATTGTGCAGTTGAGTAGAGTTGTGCTTTATAAAGATGGCTTGCATATATAAAAACAAAGTTATGGAAGCCTGGGAGGGTACACAGAAAAGATGTCTTGAGGAAGACACTCAAGGCCAGATCTTCAGACCTGCTGCAGTCTTGATAGCAGTCAGGTATAGTGTGCAGACTACTCTAATTTTCTCTGAGAGCTGAACTGGCTTCAGCTGGCATTTGGGTCACGAGAACATATGGGTGGCATAAAGCCACCATTGCTCCACTCCTTGGGTCTGATGCCAAGCACAACTCAGTCAGACTTATGATGGGTCTCTTAGTTTATCTGTGACTGTTGAATTCACACTATATATTTGTACTAGAATAAATGTTAAAACATTTAGTAGACAAAGACACTGTTAAAATTAGTCATGTGGTCTTTGATGGCGACCTCTTTTTTCTATTACAAATAAACAAAGAAGCTTGGGCCTGAAGTATTTCAGTAAGATCTGGAAATATCAACAAATAGCCTGCACCTTCACCCTACCCCCACCAATATAACACACCAATATAGTTTTTCTTTATTTAAACTTATGAGAGTATGTTGTTCATTGCACAGATTATGCATATTTGTTGGCCAACTGAAACACAAGGTGTGACTTTCTTACTTGCTTTAGTGAATTATTTTGCATTGGGTTCATAACATGCTGTCAGTTAGCTATATTTATCAATAGGAGACAGAATGATAAATTGCCTTCAAAAATTATTGTAAAATCTTTGTCTTCTTATGAATTGTTTATTTTTTTTTAATGCTGTTTACTTGCTGTTCACAGATATTTTCTCAACAAAAGATATAATCTGTAGTTCATGAACTTGTACCAGCTATTTATTGAAGACATTTATCATTAGGAGTTGCTCTTCTCACCATTTGGAAGAACCATTTAACTTCATGGAACTTGTCTTTGATATATGCTTAGCCTTTACTTGTAATTTGAAAAACAGAATATTCCATTTATTTTCTGACAGGGTTTTCCTCTGGTGTTACTAATTATAGCTGGTCAAAACTCAGAATTTCTAGTTTTTAGGAAATTTTGACATTTCAAAATTTGGTTTCATTCTGACTCAGAACAAAATCTTTTTTTTTAAATTTCCCATGAACTGAAAATGGTGTAATTTTTTTCCGAAATAGTGACACATGGTGTTTACTAAATGAAATATGCTCCCCAGAGACCCTGCAAAAGCTGACTAAACTTGACATGATTCTTGGCAATTTCACAGCTGCCTTACAGTAAATAGCAGCCACAAAACTGATAAAAATCCATGTTAAATTCAATCAGAAATTGCCCAGACTTCCAGGGTCTGCTGCTTTATGTCAGCCCTGCATTTGGACTGCGCTGTGGCTGGAAAACTCAGGACTTCCATACTTCTGAGCTAACTGTCCCCCTGAACCGTCCAACGTTTAGGGCAGCTGGCTCACCAGATTCTGGTAGTTGGGCATCACAAGAAACCAGTTGAATGTGGAAGTTTTTAGATCCCTGAGCTACGGGAGTCTGTACTGTGGCACTGACATTGTGCCACAGACTGTGAAAGGCCAGGCTTCCCAGCAGCCCCTCGGGTGATCTGTGTGGAAACCTGGTAGGTTTCTGAGAGAATTCTACCCATTGAAAACTAAGTGAAACAGAAACATTTTCATTAAAAGTTTTGGAGTTAATTAATTGGCATTTTCTGACCAACCTCTATTTTGTTGAAATATTCTCAACCATCTTTAATTCTAAGGGTATTTGACATTAAAACTTAGACTTCATAGACTCAATTCAGTAGTACTATTACTGTTAAAAAATGCCGAACTACTAAATATTGTTTTTTCTCTATTTTGCTTCTGTAGTCTCTGGTGTATAATGGTTTTTGACAGGCTTTTTTAAGACTGTCCTGAACAGACACTTTCTCATCAGTTCCAGTGTGAGTTGTTTTCAAATATGACTGAAGATGAAGTTGTGAGAACAAAAATCCTGATGCACAGGCTTCACTCTAAGATTATATAAATGGTATCAGAAAATCTTGTTCAGGATTTTGAGGGCCAGATCCACTGCTGGAGTACATATTAGGATTTGGCCATAATTAGTGTGCCTATGTAATCGTATTTCTAGATCAATTTCAATGCATGCTCCACATCTCTACCAGTTCCGAAATAACATCTTTCATATAGCTGTTTTAACGGAAATTGTGAATTGTAGGATGCATAAATTGTAACCCAACAACATTCAAACAAGTATGTGACATTTATGCACAAAATAAAGCTCTCTGTTGCACCAGGTTAGGAACTACTGTAATACAGTGAGGACACATTTCATTATACGCCCATAGCACATTCTGTATTTTAATGAAATACTAGAAAACAGTGCTACCTATGCTGAATCTTAACTGCATTATGGAGGAACTGACGTTAGCATTATATTCTCTTAGTTTTCTGATCACAAGTTCAGTTCCTATACTTCATACATTAGCCAAAATTCATATTGAACAACATTTCTATGGAGATAATTTTAAAGGTGTTCAGTGTTGCATATGAAATACATAAAATGCAAAACAAATTAAGATGGATTGAAGACAGACAAATTGAATGAGGTTCTGTGGCACTAGCAATGCATGCTTGATGTTCTTTAGTCTTTTCGGCATGTGAGCTTCACATGAGTAATTTAATAAGCTCAGTTTTTAGTGACCTGACCATCAAGGCAAAAAGAATGAAGGAACATGTCATAGCTTTCAAGATAGAAAACCATTCCTTAAATTTTACTTGACAGGTCATATCAAAACAGAATCAAGGGGACAGTCAAAACTGTGTCATTTATCTTGCTGTAGTGTACCTTAGCATAGTACTATGATCAACATACTGATATATTTTAATAATGTGAGGTAATTAATCACTTTTTAAAAAATTGGGTCAAGCTTACCACCGTGCTACAGTGTATCACTGCTTTATGTCCTGCCACTTCTAAGCAGTAGACTTGAACATCACTCACTGATCTCTACCCAAATAAAGAGTCTGAATCCAATTTATTAAAGCAAGATGAATATAACCTTTAACGTCTCCACTGAGATACTATTGTTAATTATATCAAAGGCCTATTTCTAGTCAGTGCTAACAGTTCTGGCCTCACATCCATTCTCCAAACCGCATGTGACATTGATGGATAAATGCAATTAAAGTTTGGGCATTAGAGAAGTTATGCAGAGAGCTGAACTGATCTTTACCAATCTACCTTTAAAAATTGCAATAAATATTTCAAAATGAAGCCTTCATAAATTATGCTGAAGATACGTGTTTGTAAGATGGTATGGAAGTTCAAGACAATTACTCTAAGTGAGTTTACTTTTGGTTAGGAAACAGTATTTATTTTCCTTCTAATTATCATTGATAGTATTTTATAGAGATTAAAAACTGAATGTAACTAGGGCAAAAAAACACTTCTGCATCATCTTCAGAAAACAAGGAAATAGAATCCCAGCTGGGATTCAATATTTTTCTTGTCATTTGTCATTTTCAAGTAACTAACATTTGTACATAGCATGAACAGTATCTACATTTATACAGTAATTGCTCTTAGAATTCACTTAGTTCTAATGCAGAACACCAGGACTTAACCCCCTCCCCTCCAGCCCATCTGCCCCCAGAAGAAATCCAAATAAATGCAACTTTAATAAGCTTCAATACTTCCTCTAAATTTTTTAAGCTGTGTGGCTGTATATGAGGGTTTAACTGTAATATTTCTATTTATTTTTTTCATGGGAATTGCCTGGGTAAATCCTCATGCCCTCATTTGAAAATTTAGAGGTTCAACGAGAGCCCAACATGTAGTTTTCCTTAGAATAGGTCTTTGCACAAGCAGAGGGTGGGGTTGGATGCACAGATTCCCTGTGCACTAGAGCATCTTTGTGCTATTTCAGTGGGGGGCTGTAAAATTGTCTTAACTAACCAGTTCAGGATTCCGCTAGCATAGCGGGAATGGCTAGATACAACAGGGCATAGCTGAAACACTGCTGCACTTTGCAGTTCCTGTCACCCTGAACAGGCAATTGTAGCCATGGACAGCCAACCAGATGTAATGAAGAGCACAGCTTTGGATTGCTACGTGGACAGCTCCAACACTGAGGAAATACAGAAAGAATGTAGCGCCCCTTTTTCTTTTCATTCTGGGAGCTGTGCATGGAAGAACTCAAGAAGGACCAAAGAACTGGGCCCTGATTTGTCTGAATTATAGCCTAGGGCTGTTAGTAGTGTAACCTTTTTTTGTTGTTGTTAGCACCTCTTATTTGTTCTCACCATCAACTGCGTTGCCACGTAGAAATTCTACACTGCAAACTCTTCAGGGCAGGCACCTTGTCTAACTCTGCTCTGGAAGGGAATCTACATGTAGCATAAATAAGAAATAGCCACCATGTCTGCTTGCCTTATTTGCCACATTAGCTATTGGTTACAATTTTTCGAGTAAATTTTTCAGGAAGTTCCTTGGCACCCAATTTACCTGAGGCACAATTGAAGGTGTTAATTTTGATCTATGAACCCCTAATTAATTTTTCATGGCATTTTGAAGGACTGCTCTTGTTGCCAGGAGAATGGGAGGGACTGAAATATGATCCCATTCTGCCTGGAAACAGTAAGAGTAGGGAAGAGTTAAAGTTAGTTGAAAGGGAAGAAGGAGCTGAAACCTGAGCCTCATCAAGAAGTCAGCTGTCAGAAAAGAGGTCTTGACCATGAGAAAGGTCATTGCTTCTAGGGAAGACTATGCTTAGACTGCTGGAGACTAGACTAAGAGCACTCAGATGTGGAATTAAATATCAGTTGTATTGTTCTCTGGAGAAACAGGTATGTTTTTCATTGAGAACGCTTTCAGGAAAACTCTGTGTAAGACATCCAATGAGAGTAGTCCTTGGTGTTTGAACCAATCTTGACAGAACCCTGCAGCTCCTGTTGGAGCTGTCACATTTCCATAATTCAAAAGGGAACTGCTTTTGATGTTCCATTTCTTCCTTAAGAACTTTGAGTTAAGTGCCCCCCCCCCAGAATTAGAACCTTGACATTATAGAGCAGATAAACAACACTTTGAAAATGCGTCCCCACATGATTATATCCTTTTCTCAGCAAGTTTGTTTTAACATGTTTAAACAGTATGCCACAATTTACTACCCATCTTTTAAAAGGGTATCATGGTATAGGTGTGTGTCTATAATAGTAATAGTCCTTCCTTGGCAGAGGCACCAACTGCTAGGAGCAGAAGCAGCCAAAGCAGGGTCTGCTGCATTGGGGAAGAGAGTAAAATGGGGCCCAACTGGCTATCTAGTCATTTAGTCTAGTTCTTTCAAAATTAACTTTTACATTGGGTTACAAAAGATTCCTAGAGGTCTTCAAGACACTGGCTCTAAATAGCCACATTAGCACCACATTGTCACTTTCTGAAAAAGGAAGGTGATAACCATTTTTTCACACCTTTTAAAAACATAAAACATTAGGAACAAGCACAAAGCAGTGAGGCTGGACTAGACTACCTGAACCTTCAGCTAAAGACTCCCCTATTAAATAGCTATAGGATTCTGTTCAGTTGTGCGGATGCTGGGTGGTGTTGATGACCTTTACAGAAGGTCAGACTAGATAATCTGGTGGTCCCTTCTGGCCTTATATCTTTTTCTCCCATTGGACACTGTCTTGGATAATCAAAGCTTCAAAGTGATCTTTTTTTCTTTTTTTTCCTGCATTTTTTTATTCAGTACTACTTGTTGGAGTTTTGGGAGCCTTTGGTGGCAGCCGTTCTTCCCTCCTTCTCTCCCCTAGTCCAACTCACTATCCCTGGGTCATTTCCCCTTCGGCCCCTTTGCTAAACCCTTCCCTCAAGGCTGGCAGCCTGACAGGTAACCAGGCTGGAGTTCCCTTCTGCTCCCCTGAATCTGCCCAGCACTGCGCTGTCCCTGGTGCTTCTCCTCCCTCAGGAGCCAGACCTTCGCCTTTGAAAGTCCAGTAGAAACTGACAGCTCCTCTCCTGACAAGCCTTCTTATAGTGTCTAGCCTAGATCTGATTGGCTGGCTACAATCTCGGCCCTGATGGGCCTCAGTAGGCCCTTTTCTGATTGGCGGCCAGCCTGCGCAGCCACTCTGGCCTACTCTAGCCCACTCTGGCATGGGAGTGGGGCAGCCGCCCCACTACAGGTGGATATAGGTACACCACACCTCCAAACTTGCATAACAGACTTCTGCTTTTGTACATGTTTATATATCACATTGCATTTACTATTCACTGCATTACGTGTTTTTGAGTTGACTTAGTCACTCTCTAGAAACCACTTCCTGTACAGCATACTCTGTCCACACACTATCTATGTACATACTCTTTACCTCATCTCAGTTTCCAGGCTTTTCCATTGTTCTCTTGTCCATTGTGTTTCCCTTGGTGATTCCGTTGGTGTTTCCTCTTATTTTAGTTAGTATAAGACATTCTATTTTCAGCCAGCTGACCCGTTTATCTACCTAATCCTAATTCTGGCCATAAATAAAAGGGGGAAGTGTTAAAGTTATTGAGAATATAATTTTACTTGGTTTACCATCAGGCTTTGCCAAGTGCGCCACAGTCATAAAATGACAGACTTCAGAAATGACAGGTTATATGGTATGCTTTTTCACTGTTATCCAACATAACCACCTCTTTTTTTCCCCTTACAAACTGCTCTATTGGTAGAGTTTAATGAACAATAGTGTATTATGTAACACAAAAGAAACTATGTATATATATAGGAAACTTCTTTCTCTTATCCTGCAGCGACAGTAACTCTCAGAAGACAATTGTTTGATGGAATTTCAGTTTTTTTTTTTTCTTCCTATTGTAAAATGAAAATGGAAAATAGATAGGGAGGTGGATTCACTTAGCATTGTTACAGAGCAGTCAGTTCTTTGTGTGTATCATTTCTTTGTGCCTATTATAGAAAAATACAAAATTAATTCTATTTACTGTTTTGAAAAAAAGGGAATATAACAAAATAAGCAAGAGAAGTAGAAATTCAGGAACAGCTTTAGAAAGGAACCCCAAACAAGGCCCTGATTCTACATTCAGATAAGTGCAGAGTGCCTCTTGTGGGCCTGAAAAGGCTTGTTGTCTTTAAGGGGGCTCCTTGTGGGTGCCAGGGTCCACCTACATCATTCTAATTGCAGAACTGGGCCTCTTGAGTCCAGTCTTCTAACCATTAGATGATCTATAAAGTGAGAACCAAACCTCTTTCTTATATTATAGGATTTTTTAAAAAAATTGATTGTAAATGATCTGTGGATGCTACATCATCGAAGGCCCTGATGCTGTCATGAGTTCTGCATGGACTGACCTTACATCTGCAAGGAGCCGGGCTGACTAATATGCCAAGCTTAATGTTAACTTTTGGTATATTCATATGAGTTAGTATAACATCATTAGTGTAAAATCGGGGGTCATAGATCAGTGTTCACATTGTGCTCCCCATCAGCAGCATGGCTGGGAAAACTAATGATCCAACCAGTGGACCAAATCTGGTGATGAATCTAAGGCACATTGCACATATGCTAGGAAGAAGAGTTAAATCAAGAAGCCTTCAGCACTGATGCAGAAAAGCATATAAACACCTACCTAACTTTAAGCACATGAATAGTCACATCAGTGCCACACAAGTTAGGCTTGTGCTTTAAGTGAATGTAAGTGATTTACTAAATTGGGTATCTTTGCATCAGGAATTCCGGATTGGGCTCTATGCAGCAAATGAACCAGGAAAAATATGCAGAGGCCTTGCAGCCAGAAAACATGAAAATCAAATTCTGAACTACATAAAATTCTTAAGCAATCAAAAGGGTGAAACTGATTATTACTGATATTTCATATATCCATTGTATGTAAAGAGGATTATGTAATGAATAAAAGATAAATGCTCCTGGTTAAAAAAAAAATTTACATGAAATTTGAAACCTATTACCATATGAAAGTTATCAGTGCACATACTCCCATCCCAAATGTGCTTGAAGCATGATTGTCTAAAGGACTTAAAAATACATGATCACACTGAAGAGAAAGCATTTATAATTTAAATTAACATAATCAGTACTTGTACTAGTAAGTATTCAATTTTGCTTTTAAGTGCTTTTAATTATTAAATAGAATGAAGTTTACGTGGGAGAGAAGTTTCCATAGAAACACTAGATACAAATAAGATTATATAGTGCATTAGAGTTAAAAAGAAAAAGTAAATGCCAATTACTGATTAGGTTACTTTATACATAATTTTCAAAGAAAACAAGTAGGAGCTTTTTCCTTGCAAGTGACCCTGTTTTTATTATTGATATTCTGATTTTTTACTTTCTTTCAATTTTGAAGAATTGCTCTGTGTGTCTGGTCCCTTTAATTTCACAAAGTTTTTCACCAGCAATAAAATGAAACTAACAAGCTCAGCACCAACTATTTAAAATTCCAAATAAATAGGATGTTGTGGTAGACAGGTTGGCAGAAATCCCACTGCAATTAATGGGAGTTCCAAACATTTGGAACATTCAGTTGGAACAGGACTGTGCATAACTTGCTGATAATTTGTTTAGCTAGAAATTCAAATGAGTAATTGCAAGCTATATATGGAAAGGGAGAAGGCATCTTCCCAGTAAAAAGGGTGGAACACTTCTGGTTTCCTATCCTCTAGCCTTTTCCAAAAAGATATCTTAAACATATAATAGACCCTAGAAAGTGTTCTCATGGTTGAGCTGGGAATCACAGTTGCCTCCCCCCAACTCAAAGCTAAGGAATTACTAGAATAATATATGCAAAAATATCTGAAGTTCAGGAGCCAGTTCATTCCACTCCCACAATATGCATGTGCTGTGTAGAGCAGGTCAAATTCTTCTTTGCGAATAGCTGTCCAGGGATTTGATCCTCCTTTCAATCTATGAATTATCCATGATCTGTTAATGATTTTTATAAATGTTTGTTTTATATAGTTCAGCAAATACTCTTCAGATGACGTTTGGTCTTTTGAGAGTATTCACTTTTCAGAATTTGCTATTACCTACAGTCCTCAGTTAAAACCTCTGCAACGCATCATCAGTGACCTACAACCCATCCTGGACAATAATCCCTCACTTTCACAGGCCTTGGGAGGAAGGCCAGTCCTGGCACAGAGACAACCTGCCAACCTTAAACAAATTCTCACCAGCAACAGCACACTGCACCACAATAACTCCAACTCAGGAACCAATCCATGCAACAAACCTCGATGCCAACTCTGCCCACATATCTACACCAGCAACACCATCACAGGACCTAACCAGATCAACCATACCATCACTGGTTCATTCACCTGCACATCAACCAATGTCATATATGCCATTATATGCCACCAGTGTCCCTCTGCTATGTACATCGGCCAAACTGGACAGTCCCTACGAAAAAGGATAAATGCACACAAATCAGATATTAGGAATGGCAATATACAAAAACCTGTAGGAGAACACTTCAACCTGCCTGGACACACAATTACAGATTTAAAAGTCACTATACTGCAGCAAAAAAACTTCAAGTCCAGACTGCAAAGGGAAACTGCAGAGCTACAATTCATTTGCAAATTCAACACAAACAATCTCGGATTGAACAAAGACCTACAATGGCTTGCTAATTACAGAAATAGTTTCTCCTCTCTCCATGTTCACACCCCCTATTCAAATGCTAGAAGAATAACCCACCCTCCCTGATCGGAGATAACAAGCTGGTTCAGCCTAATTGGACTAACCTTTTTACCTCCCACCTGGTTCTTGCCTACTTTTCTATACCTGCCTCTGGACACTTCCACTGCTTGCATCCGACGAAGTGGGTATTGGCCCACGAAAGCTTATGCTTCAAAACTTTATAGTTAGTCTTTAAGGTGCCACAGGACTTTGTTACCTCTGCTATTCTAGTTGATTACCTATGTCATGTGACATGGTTTCTACTCCCTTATTGGATGAACTAATATCTGTAAATAACAGTGCTTGAAAAACTCATTGGCTCTTAGGGCATGTCTTCACTAGGACTTAAGGTCGACTTTAACGACGTTAAGTCGAACTAAACGTGTACCTGTCTTCACCTGCATGCCCTTAAAGTTGATTTAAAGGGCCCTCAAACTCGACTTTGTAACTCCTGCTTGACGAGAGAAGTAAGGCTAAAATCGACTTCTCTACGTCTATTGTGAGGAAGTGAAGAGGCATCTGATGGTAAGCCTCTGACCTCCGAGCAGCCCCACGGACTCCCCCGCCCGCCCAAACAGCTCTGCGCCGGACCCCCCGCCTGCTGAAACAGCTCCGCGAACCCCGCCGCCCACCCGAGCAGCCCCGCGAACACCCCAGCCCGCCCAAGCAGCCCCGCGCCGGACCCCCCCGCCTGCCCAAACAGCTCCGTGAACCCCCCCACCCACCCGAGCAGCCCCGTGAACCCCCCCCCCGCCCGCCCAAGCAGCCCCGCGCCGGACCCCCCAGCCCGCCCGAGCAGCCCCGCGGACCCCCCCCCAAGCAGCCCGGTGCCGGCTCCCCCCCCCCTCGGGCAGGCGGGGGGGTCCAGCGTGGGGCTGTTCAGGTGGGCGGGGGGTCCGGCGCGGGGCTGCTCGGGCGAGCGGGTCAGCTGCCTGGTCAATTTCATACTGGGGAATTCAAAGGTTGTGATTGGGCAGCCCCGAGAACCCCCCGCCCGCCCGAGCAGCCCCGCGGACCCTCCCCCCGCTCGCCCAAGCAGCCCGGCGCCGGCTCCCCCCCCCCCGAGGGCAGGCGGGGGGTCCGGCGCGGGGCTGCTCGGGTGGGCGGGGGGGTTCGCGGATCTGCTTGGGCGGGTGGGGGGGTCCAGCGCGGGGCTGCTTGGGCAGGTGGGGGTCCGGCGCGGGGTTGCTTGGGCGGGCACGGGGGGTTCGCGGATCTGCTTGGGCGGGCAGGGGGGTCCACGGGGCTGCTTGGGCAGGCACGCATTGCACTGTGGGCTACCTACCCACAGTGCAATGCGGGCTATGTCGACCCCTGCAAAAGTTCTAGGACAGACAGTGTCGACCTGCTGTCCTGGTGGGGACACACTAATTCGATTGTCTATAGTCGAGTTTAGAAAATCGAATTAAGGGAAATCGACCTAGTCCTGTAGTGAAGACATACCCTTAGTAGCTCTGAAGGCAGTGGCAGGGAGAGAAAGAGAGGTAGTGTAGTACGAGAGGAACAACCCTGCATAATTATAGGACATTTAACATCTTTTCTTTTGCACCAAAACATCAGATTTAGCTACATAGGTTGAGTGTATATTTAAAAATATTTAAGTTCCTTTCTTACAAAGTGAGGCAGATATAAACCAGATTTATTGACTGTCAAGCAGACTTCCATTTAATTTGCAGTAGTTCCAATATCATTGCTGCATCGCTTCCTTGCTGATGGTCTTTGTGGTGTGCTAGCCTCCATTTTTTTCACAGCCAAGGTAAAAGTTTCTTGTTCCTGTCAGATCAAATTGTGAGTTATGTATAACAAAAAAGTCATAAATAATATCCAATATTGTCATCCCCAAATATTCAAAAGTCATGAGCCACCCCTCCACCCAAGTCATTTGAGAGGCTTTAAAAGGATGAAGGATTTTTTTAAATTATCTTCTGGTTTTTTAGCCGTTAGAATGCACTTAGATCACATTTTCTAGTTTATTGTTTATAACCATGAGAACTAGAAGCTTTCCTCCCCCTTTTTAATGAAAACTGAATAGGACAGGGCACAGCCCTCTGCTTCCGTCTTTTTGTATAAATGGCTTTGACATCTCTGGTTTGTAACCACCACTATGTCCTTTCCTTTGTGTTTTATCAACCCCCACCTCTTACAATCCCAGGCAGTAATTCTATTTACAGTGTCATTCAATTATAAGAGAGAGAAAACAATTCTCCATACACTTCCCTTTATCCTGGCCATCCAGCGTGTACATGTGTGCGCTCTCTCTCTTGTCACACACAGTCAGTCAGTCTCTCTCTCTCTCTTCCTCCTCCTCCTCCTGCACTTCTTTCCTGAGCCCCCTTTCAATTTTTGCCTTTGATGGTCTAGTAATTAGACTTTTCTTCCTTGAATGAATGAATGTTCTGTGAGAGTTAGCAACACTGATTTCCCCCCATCTAACTATTCACCCCATTTGAGTTTCAAGTCAGATTGATAACCTGAATATTTCAGTTAATAGAATATGACTCTGTGGCTCAGGAGAAGAGCAGAATAGCTGGAGTCCACAAACCTTCATTGTCTGTGACTTGTATTCATTCTCTTGCTTACCAGTCCACCCTGACAATACCCACTTTTGCAGAGGTACTCCCAGGGGCCATTTCCACTTGTTTTAATGCCCCCTTGCACCATTAGACAAGTGTGCAGTGACTTAATAGAATAGCATATTAGCCCCACTTAGGGTAATGAGACAAAGAAAGGTGGAGACCAGCCAAGATGGTTGTGGTATACAGCACAAGCATTCTGAGTTTTATTTAAAATTCTTTAAAAAAATCACCTCACATAAAATCAGGTAACACCAGTTTAAGTAGGAGCAGCCCCATATTAAAAAAAAAACAAACAAATTTTGCTGAGAAGATCTGGCCTGAAGAGATCTGACATCTCAACTTTACAAGCCTATGATTCCCACCAGCTTTTGGCTTCAGCCTGTTGACCTCTCCACCTTTCTAATTAATTCACCATAGCTTGGTGTGCATCCCTGTATGCAAAAGGTGTTCACTCCCTCCATGGAGCAGGACTCATTTCCACTGCAGTTCTCTACATGCCAATATGCAGAGGGTGGTTAGGGACATGAGTGGGGTTCTAAAACATCCAATGCACAAAAACTAGCCTCTGTGATACTAGCTGATAGAGCTGCACTTTGATGTCACATATAGGGAGTGAATAGGCTACGTAAAGAAAATCTACATTAAAAAAAAGCCCTTTTAAAAAACTATCAACGTTAAATATTTTTAAAAGTTAGGAAGAATGCTTTTCACAGTGAAAAATATTATTCCATTTGCAAAGAAACATCTTACTGAAATTTAATTTGTTAATAAGGTTGTCTTTTGTACACAGTTTGATTGAAAAAATAGTGTTTTATATGTAAAAAGCTACTGTAGAGGAAACCCACTTTAAAATCATCATTATAAGGTTAACTCCAAGATGGTGGCACAGCTCTAAAATCCTTGTGTGAGACATTTGCTTTAGTAACAGTGTTAGGTTGTTATAGCAACAGACTCATGTGATGACTTCATGAGTGGAACTGAGTGACATTAGAATGACAGTTTGGGAACAGCTGCACATTAGGTTTTACAAGAGAGAAGAATGGTTTTGCTGGGATGAGAATATGTGAAGATTTCTGACTCTAAAACTGCCATTTGTATGAAGTACTGAAAATTCCAGCCTCCTGCTAGCCATCACAGAAGAAAGAGGACACCAACTTTATGCTACATGAAAAAACAAGAAAGCACCAAAAAACCAAACATGTTGCCATTTGCCATTTTCCTATGAAGCTGCAATACTGCATTTCTACCACTCCCAGCTTCTCAGCCCCACTCACCTGATTCTAAGATGACTGGTTTCAGCAGTGAGTAAGTATTACCATCTTTTCTTGGTGCCCTGGAGCCAGAGAAAGACCCAGAGCAGTAAGGAAATTCCGTCTCAAGATTAAGAGACTCCATATCTGAATAGAGGGGAGCAGGCTTCGCAAATTGCACCATTAATTTGCAGTCGTCTTCTCTGTCACTTCCCTGGGCTGTCTTATGCTTCAAGGAAGGGGGTTGATATTATAGAATTCTATTTCAGTGTAATCTTTCTGTGGCCCTCTTCCTGGTGTTTCCTTTTTCTTAGAGACTGATTGCTCCATCACACATGCACTTAGAGAACACAATGCAGCCACTGTGATTGCAAGTGATTTTTTTCTGCTATTTCTCCTGATGATGTGGGCACGCTCATCCCCTTCCACATTCCCCCTGACCCAAAGAGTAAAGTGTCTGCTCAGTGCAACTCACCAGTCTTGAACTCCAACTTAGCCAACGTCTATGTGCTTATGGAAGTTTCAACCCTTTTACAGCTCGATCCTGCAAAACTTCTTATTGCTTGCCATGATTACTACCGCTGTGAATTCAGTGGCATCGTTCATGGTGGTAGATGGTCTAATGTATGGAATGGGTACTATGTGGTCTAATGTATGGAATGGGTACTAATTTAGTACACTCTGCTTATTGATGATTTGGTGCAAAATCCCTAATAATCTATTTCTGTTTTCTTATCTTATTTTTCATGGCCACTACTACAAACATACCTGTTTGTGGGGTTGATCCCAGGGGGCGCTGAGCACCTATGCTGTGGGTTGAGGGTTGAGGGTTCTGGGAACCTCCCAGGATTTGAAACCTTTAGTTTGTTCTGTATTTTACTTTACGATCTGCATGTGAAGCCAACCAGACTTTCCAAACAAAACATAGTGATGCTAAGTTGAACCTTGCTTAGAAACACAGACAAATGTGGGTGTGACAAATAGGGAAGACATTAAAACAAAGGAGAGTGAAAAATAATAAAATTATAAAAAGTTATTGAGAGTATTTTTGAAATATTAATAGGGTACTAAAAGTGTACAATACTTATTCTCAATAGCAGTAACCTGAAATGACCACCTTCTGTCACTGCCAGTCTTCAGAGCACTTCCCCTTTAGCTTCTTGTTCCCTTTGATGTGCTCAGTGCCTGTGGCTACTCACAGGGTGGTTTGGTAGCTGTAGAATCCCGTCAAGCCCGTGGTCTGTTTGTTAAGAAATGGTGTTTATTCCTCTGAATGGCACCCTGCTGGGGTGTTTTCTCAAACTTCTTGGATGGCTGCTGGTTATTCTCTAAAAGTCTAGACCTGTCCTGTTGGCTTAGTGCAGAATCAGATTGGTAATAGCTGTGCTTCAACTCCCTTTTGATTTGCTTTCCATTTTTAGGGTTATACTTTCTTGTAAAGAACAATAAAACCTGGTTATAATGTCACTCAGCAGGTTATAGCCATTTGACATTGAATCCATATTGGAGAAAGGTCAAAAAATCAGCTTGCGTGCATTACTGTATGGAATTTTAATGTGATTCTTTGCCGGTTCCAACAGGTTGAATGTTATAAAATATCTGTTTCATGGTAAAGTGAGGTCACAGAACCACTGGGAAGGAAAGAAATAATGCTATATCCCTGAGTGATAATAGAGACATACAAGCTTTACAGGATAGCTGATGCTAAAATAAAGTTGCAGAGCTGGAGGGAAAAAGAAATGAACCTCTGAAGTCGTACAGATTCTATCCAAGCACAGCTGCAGGATGGAAGTCTAAGTGAGCAAAAGCTATATTTACTTAACTCTCTGGGACTGATAATAATAAAGGAATGCTTGTGGTTAAAAAGAAAATGTGATTTTAGTACACAGCACGGTCGAGAGTCTACTCCTGAAATTGTTACTTAGGCAAAACTCTCACTGAAGTCCTGCATAAAGATCAACCAAGGATTTAGGCTTCTAGAATAGTGATATTGGCTAGCTACAGGAAGAGAATTGGTTGCGTACTTAAAGAACACAGGCCTCTGGATACAAGAGACTTCTGGGAATTTTGCAAATTATGACATATGGTCACTATGAGGGGAAAAAAATCACCAGACTCCTCTCATTATAGAAGCTTCAAAATTCTGCAAATGTTACTTGGCAAATGAGTTGTAAAACTCATTTTTTGTTTGGTTGTTGAATATGGGCTTAAATCAGTGGTTCTCCACCAGCAGTACCTGTATCCCTGGGAGTATGCAGATGTCTTCCAGTGGGTACATCAAGTCAACTAGATATTTGCCTACTTTTACAACAGGCTACATGAAAAGCCCTGGTGAAGTCAGTACAAACTAAACTTTCATATAGACGATGACTTGTTTATATTGCTCTATATACTATACATTGAAATGTAAGTGAGGTGAAATTTGGAGGTACACGAGACAAACCAAACTCCTGAAAGGGGCACAGTAGTTTGGGCTACTGGGCTAGATTGTACAAGTTTACTGCCCATTTATTGAGCACTTACTTATGCAAATAGTCCCATGGATTTCAATAGGACTGTTCACAATATAACCCTATATAATATCCAGAAAAGAAAGAGGTTGCAATTATAACCGCTGAACCTCAGACTGAAGGCATGAAATTGGCAAAGTTTAATTACTCAATTTTTAAAAATTATTGCAAGATACCAGTTCCACACTGCAAGGATATTAAATGTTATTTGTGTTGCAACAGAGCTGAAAGGCCCCAATCATGGTCAAGTACCCACTGAACTCGGCATTGCACAAATACACAAGAAGATGTAATCCTGGTCCTGAAGATCTTACAATTTAGATTGAAGCGAGTGGACAAAGAAAAGAAAGGAAGCAGGAGGAAGGCAGGCCAAGAGTAATGAAGATCAGATTGCTCTGTTACATAGTTAGCTATTGCACAACTTGGCACTTCCAAATAATCTGTGAAAAGTTTTTTAAAAATAAATAAAATCAGCTACTCTGCTGCACAACCTGGGTATCGGTGTAGACTTAACTGTAGAAGTCAGAACAGAAGTGGGTTCAAAAATAAGCATCAGTGTGTGTACCCTGTATTTTTTTAAAAAACCATCCTCCCAGTATACTGCCAACTCCAGCTTGATCCTGCAAAAAGGTTCTAGGCATCTTTTTCCCGCTACCTGATCCCCAACAAGGTCCAATAAATTTTACATTATCTGTGGGGTTTAGCCCGACTTTCAACCTGGCTTCTAAATCTCATCTATGTGTAGTCTGGAATATTTCAAACCACCCCAGAATGGCCAGATGCAGAATGTAACTGTAGCATGCTACTGGTCTTGCATGGTGAAGAGAACCTGAGTCCAGTGTGCGTCCAGTAGACAGCAAAGGGAGAAGAAAAAAAAACCTGGTAGGAGAAATAATCTGTATTGTATTGTGTCTGTTATTGGGAAGTTATGGGAAAGAAGATAGGTAGATAGTAAAATATCATATACCTTATTTTCAAGCTTTATTTGCCATTCCAGCAAACCCAGTATCTTGGCATTCTCATGCTTTTTTGTTTTTTAGAGATGAGAAATCCTCATTCTGTATATCAGAGGCTTGGTCTATAACAGGAAAAAATATTTGTTGTTAGGGGATGGCAGCAGTGAATTGAGTACCACCTCAGCTATTCAGGGTTTGTCCCCTTCTACACTTGCTGTGACACCATCTAAAGCATCATTTCTGCAATGGTGGCCTTGTTTTCCAGTTTACACCAAGCTAAAAAGTCAGCCCTGTAGCAATGAACTCAAACTGAAAATCCTGTGTAAGAACTGAATGGATGCAACATACACAAGCAGGTGCATTTTCTGCATGTAAACTAAAATGCAATTAATTTGTAAATGTCTGTGCTTTTTCTCTAACATGCAACTTATAAAAGTCTCCATTTTTTTGGGCACCAAAACGTTCTCAATTGAGCAGAACAAGAAATGAGCCCCCCCCCCCCAATAATGCATTTAGAAAAAACATACTTGACACTGGATTTATCTTCTTCCAAGGGAGGAGTGTGTCTAGTAGTTGGAGATTAGTCATTTAAGCTTTGTAAATGCAATTTAAATTGCAAATGTAAACTATCAGAAAGAAACACCTGTAAGTGTTAAATCAGGCAACTACTGATTTTCAACTAAATCAATAATTTGTAACAGAACAATGAATTTGTACCATCCAATCAAAACAAATAGTCCCTATCTTCTTATTATCATAAAAGCAATAAAAAGGCTTGCACAGCATTCTTTCCCTAATTTGTCTTTCATTCTGCACCATAAAGATAACAAAGTGCAGCATTCTCATAAAATGTATTGTTTTATTCTGTATGTTTTTCATCACTAGAGTCTGGAGAGTATTGTTTTTTAATTTGCTGATGGAAACCATCAATTAGAATTAGCATGAGTGCTGTCGGAAGATAATGACAATGGATATGAAGGGAACCGAGGAATATCTAGCATAAATTAATGATGCATTTATTGTGCATCTCATTGACTTCATTTCAAGGCTTATTCTATGAGTAAATAACTTACGTTTGTGTCAAAAGCCGGAAAGGGAGGAGGAGTTGGTTAGGGAGCCATCTAATTATAGTCACTCATGTTAGAGTGAAGGACTCAACTTCTTTGATAAAATCTGATGAAAAGAACCTATAGTTTTCCAAATGTCAACAATCTATGTGGAGTCACAGGCTGTGTGAAAATGTTCTGACACCAGTGTCATGCACCAAGTCTGTCTAAAGCTAACAAGACTTTCTGTCGAAAAAGGTACAAAAATAAACATCAACAAGTGCCATAGTTCTCAAACAAAGAAAGGAACTGTCTTAACCTTTCTAGTAGATCTGTAGGTTCTTTAATTTTTAAAAATGCTTTCTTTGCTGGAGTTGAATAAACCTATATTTCTTAAACTTCAAAAAATTTCCAAGTGCAGGGGAGAGGGGAGGATTATATATTTTGCACTAAACAGCCCAACTTGGTAACAGGGCTTACTGGGCAAAGTTCTCTGTCATGCTCAGGGTACATCTACACTGCAATTAAACACCCGCAGGAGAATTGCTGTGTAGATGTTCAGGCTTGGGCTGGAACACAAGCTGTGGAATCCCACAGGGTGGGATGGTCCCAGACCCCAGTCTCCTGACCGAGCCTGAATGTCCACACACTAATTTTTAGCCCCAAGGCCGAGTCCAGCGAGCTTGAGTTAGTGATGGCCATGGTCATGCCGTGGGTCTTTTATTCAAGTGTAGACATATTCTGAGTTTCCGCTCACCACAGCAAGGGGTTCCATTATGGAACTAGTTACAACTCCCCAATTCTCTGCCTGGTCATGTGGTCAGCTCTAACGTGCACCAGCTGGCAATTGTCTTCAAGGGTCGTCTAACAGCTGAAGATAGTTGGAGCAAAGCATTCTCCACCCATGCCCTCCTTGCCCTTTATATGCCCCCATGCTGTGGGCTACAGGGGAGTGTGGTGGT
Source organism: Sternotherus odoratus (assembly GCA_032164245.1). NCBI lineage: Eukaryota > Metazoa > Chordata > Testudines > Kinosternidae > Sternotherus > Sternotherus odoratus. The sequence continues at coordinate 37,886,747 of JAVMKO010000004.1, forward strand.
GTAGTAGCTGTCTATCCCAGCTGAATACTCACTGAGGCTTATATATGTATGTTTACTAAGTATTATAATTTAAGAATTTTAGATTTAACTCCAACCTATTTTATTTGAACTTCTAGGAACTTATTTAAAGATTTGTTTTCCTTAAGTATAGAAGCCCCCAAAAGGACCATGAATGCTGAATTTAATTTTGGACTACAATGGCCTTAAAATAGTTTGTCAGCTGTGGAAAAAGTGTTGACTAATTATAGCTTGTACTTTGTGGAATACTAATATACAGTAATACCTTCCAAAATTCAGTGTAACTTATAATGATATTCTTCCCTTCATGAAAGAAGGGTGAATTTTAAAATATTTAAAATCTGACAACAAAAGAAAAATAATTATGTTTTAATAAGTCTGGGGTAATTAAATCAGTCAGATTGAATTAAACCAGTCAGATTAACATGGTGCCCTTTCCCATCTGCTGTACAGTAAGTATAAAATTTTTAATTAATGTTTAAAATGCAGTTCACTTGTAGTTGATATTTAATTTATAGCTATAAACAAAGTATGTAAGTCAATGGTAATTTGAATGATTTCTCCATGAAAGAATCTGCCTGCCTAACATTATGGAGGAAAGCAAATACAAATACAAAGACTGCTTTGTTCTATTTGTAATAAAAATAAATATTTTATTATCTTTTTGTTTCACCTTTAGCTAAATTAAAATTTTATACCAAAAAAAAAATCAACTAAATCACTGAGGCAGCAATATTCTTTAAATTGAAACGTTCAATACGTAAAGCCTGAGTTATACAAGAGAATTTCATGTAGGGTTGAAAATTTGAGCAATACTTTTGAAATCAAAGTGTATGACTGTGATGTCAGAAACCCTGACTCGATGAAAAAAATGATCTCTGCATGCTCGAGAGTAATTTAATCTGGATGTGTAAAATCTGGGTCTGACTTACTTGAAGAAGGCTAAAAAGATCATTAGCAAAAACCTCCAGTGGAATTAAAATTATTTATTTATTCCAAGGTATAACACATCTGTTTAAAATTCTAGGCATCTCGGATAATACAAATAACACAATTGGTTTAATAAAACAAAACAAAGCCAATTTAATGATAGAGAATATGTATAGCTCTTCTCATGTGAAAAATGGCATGAAACATCTGTTCATTTGGAGAGAAGATAATATAGCATTTAAAAATATAAAATCTGCACACATACGTAATTTTCTCTTCCATCATCACATTGATTCAAGAATACTGACTTTGTGATTACAGGTACATTACCTTTGTCATCCAAGGATCTCAAAGCACATTACAACTGTTACATCTCATGAATCTTCATAGTACTCTTGAGTCCTTCCAGCACCTCATGTGCTATATACCATAAGTCTGAATGGTTGTGCGTGTTTGTACTGGATTGCAAGCTGTCTGGGCTAGGAAGAGCCATGTCTCCTGATCTGTTTGTTCAGTGCTGAACACACTTTGATTTTTGATAAACAATGAGAGTCAGGTTTTCAAGAGAGCTGAACAGCAAACAGGTCCAATTGTTTCCCATCTCCAATCTCATATTGGTATCTGAGTGCCTCTTCTACCTTGCTGCTCCATAGTAGTTATTTGATTTAAGCACTTTTTGAAGGGCCACCTTAAAGGAACAAGAGGGAATATTAACTCTGGGCCCTATACTGTATTCCTCTCTACAAAGTAAATTGTAGAATCAGGCCTTGGCATGGCAATTTAAAATACAGTAGCTAACATTTTACTGAAGCAATATGATCCAGTATAGCAAAATATTTTATTTTAGTTTAAATGTCTTTTTCTAGAAGTCTAATTAGGCAAAAAATGCCTGGAAAATATCTTTGGTTTTAAACATTGAAAAACTGAAATTTGAAAGAAAGTTGCTTTTGATAGCAGGCTGTATAGTGTAAAGAGAATAAATAATGAGAGCTGTGTTTAAGTGGCAGTGCTTGGGTTCACTGTCTTTCACAAAATGACAGTGAACACTTATTTCTAGTTATCTACCACTAGCGAATGCTGGTGACCAGCCCCTGCTGTCTTTTCACAAATTAGCCACAGCCTTGATTGAATACTTGATATACAGGATGAATTTTCAAATGTTCAAAGTGATGGTTGCCATTTTGTACACAGAGGCTAGATAATCTGTGCACATGGTCCCGTGATAGAAGAACACATACACAAGGGAATAAAAATGTTTGAAAACTAGGCCTCACCCTCAATGGACGGGCACAAGATAAATTGCACAACGGTCTGCACCCATTTAGATTTTTCAAAAGCCTCCCCATAGATCTCATAAGGCAGCAGAGGATAAGGAAACTAATTCATAACCATCAGCAGTAGAACACACAATAATAGCAGCTATTTCTTATACAGTACTTTTTATCAGTAAAGCTCAAACTTCTTCTTAGTCTTTAATGTATGTACCATCACAACACCCTTCGACACCATTCTGGGTTGGTTGGGTGTCTTGATATCTCCTGTTGAAGCTGTTCCATGTTGTAAATAAATAAAGTATTCATTGAAGTTGGGATTTGAATTTGAGTCTTCTATCTCCCAGAAGAAAATCTTAACCACTGGGCTTCAGAGTATTCAGGGTGCATGTCTTTGACCAGTTGAAGCTGTTCTGTTTAGTATAAAATACTTGAATATAGCCATAGGGTCTTAAAAGGAGAGTGAGAATTATTGTATAACCTGGTAGTTAGGACTCTTCTCTGACAGGTGAGAGACTGAAGTTTAACTCCCTGCTCCAATGACTATGTAAATGTTTATACAGAGTGGGACAACATCAACAGAAGAGATTGAGACGCCTTTCTCCAGTAACCCAGAGTAGTTTATAGCCTGATGGGTAGGGCAGTCAGGAAGGTGTTTGAAGACCTGGATTCGAATCGCTGCTGCAGAGTTGTGATTAAAACCTGAGGTTTCCCACATACAAGCTGAATGCACTAACCACTGGGCTAAAAGTTATAAATTGTGTGGAGGCACTCCTTCCCCTGGCAGTTTTGTGACTGCACAGCTCCTGTCAGTAATTGCAATCCTGATAGGCACCTGTCACTGGCTAAGACATTGCAATGGGATGACCCTGGAATGTATGAGCTAAATACATTTAAAAAAAGCATATGGAGCATATTTTGGAGTTAAATGTATCAAGATTTATTGTATGCATGCACCCATCACATGGGCATCACATGTTAGGGCTTGGAAACAATTGTAGTTTTAGCAGGCCAAATTTAAATAGCTCTTGTGTTTTAAAAGATTCTAGAGAGATCCTCTGTACTTAAAACCAAGATGCTTTTAAAGTTCAATTGCTATAACAGCCTGGCCATAGGTCATATAAACAGAATACTTTTAAATTTATTTTTGAATAAACCAATCAAAGTCTAGTAGTAAGTGCTTTACAGAAAAATAGAAAATACTCTCCTTGTCCTTTCACAAATACAACAAGGGAGACAACACATTAAAGAGTCTGTGAAGGAGAGCATTTTGAAGGACAAGTTCCTAACTCAAATAGTGTTGCATGCAACATGGAAATTCTACAGTAGTCCTCATATAGACAAATAAAGAAGGATTGATTACAGAACTAAAATTTTTGGTTGCTTAGGAGGAAGTGATCATGACTTGGTTACATTTCTTATGTACAAAGAGAATGAAGTCCAGATCAGTAATAAATACTTGCTGCTTTAAAAGAGTCAAAGTTGAACACAACTCTGAGCCAGATCAGCTGGGAGAATTTAAGCAGAGAAATATGAATGATAATTGGGAATTGTGTGAGAACATTTTACTAGATGGCTAAAAAGCTACAATTTAGAAAGAAGGCTACACTGCCTAAAAAACAGCCTGGCTCAAAGGGAAAGTAAAAGAAGCCATAAAATACCATTCCCAACATATATAATATAAAAAACCCCATAAACCATACTACTGGTCCATTACTAGATGGAAATGTTAGAGCTGGCAATAATAAGGAAAAGGCAAAAATGTTCAATAAAGAATAGGTCTGGATACCTTGCATCCAAGGACTTTAAAATAATTGGCTGAGGAGCTCTCTTGATTGCTAATGTTGATTTTCAATAAATGTTGGAACAGTGGATAAATTCCAGAGGACTAAAAGAAAGCTAATTTTTAAATATATCAGTATTTAAAAGGGATAAATGGGATTACTCAGGTAGTTACAGGCCTGGATAATCAGTGGATCCTGGGCAAAATAATGGAATGGCTGTTAGAGGAAATGATTAATAAAGAATTAAAAGAAGGTAATATAATTCATGATAATCAACATGAGTTTATGGAAAATAATCTGGTCAAACTTTAGATATCTTTTTTGATGAGATTATAAATTTGCTTGATAAAGGTAATAGTGTTGTAATATACTTCAGGAAGACATTTTACTTGGTACCACACAATACTTTGATTAAGAAATAGAATTATATCGTGGCACAGATTAAATGAATTAAAAACTGGTTATCCGATAGCTCTCAAGATGTAATTATAAAAGGGGAATCATCATCAAGTGGGTGTGTTTCTAGTGGGGTTCCTAAGGCTTTGGTTCTTGGCCCTGTGGTAGTTAACGTCTTTATCAATGTCCCGCAGAAAACATAAAACCATCACTGATCAAGTTTGAAGATGACACAAAGATTGGGGTGATGGTCAATAATGAAAAGAAAAGGTCATCGATACAGTGCAATCTGGATCATTTGATGAACTGGTGTAAGCAAACATGTATTTCAAATGTATACCAGAGTATATAGAGCATCTTTATACCATAGGGGATTTTATCATAGGAAACAATGACTCTGAAAAAGGCTTGAGGGTCATGTTACATAGTCAGCTGGGCTCTCTTCATGATGTTGTGGTCAAGAGGGATAATGCAATCCTTAGCCCTGGTCCCCACTAGGGCTTAAAGTCGACTTTAGCAGGCTAAAGTCGATTTAAGCCTGTACCCGTCCTCACCTGCATGCCCTTAAAGTCGATTTTAAGGGACCTTAAAATTGACTTTATAACTCCTCCAAAACGAGTGGCGTAGCCCTAAAATCGACCTCTCTAGGTCTATTGTGGACTATTGAGGACGCAAGTGACATTACTAGCCTCCAGAGGCTGTCCCACAATGCTGCACTCTGACCGCTCTGGACTGCTTCACTGCTCCACTGTGACCGCTCTGGACAGCGCTCTCAACTCGCTGCTCTGGCCAGGTAGACAGGAAAAGACGGGGGAACATTTGAACAGCTTCCTGTTTGGTCAGCGTGGCCAGCTCACCTGCACAGCTCAGTCTTCATAGAAATCAGCAGCCCAAGCCGCCATGCAGAGCTCAGCAAGCACAGGAGACCAACCAAAGGAAAACCCTCCCAAGGGGGTACCCCAGCCCATAAACGATCCTCTGGTGAGTGGTCTTTTTTTTGCACCCCCCCTTCCCCCCGCCAGTCTGCACAACCGCCCCCGTCCCCGCCGCCAGTCTGCACAACCGCCCCCGTCCCCCCGTCCCCTCCGCCAGTCTGCGCAACTGCCCCAGTCCCCCCGTCCCCCCCGCCAGTCTGCACAACCACCCCTGTCCCCCCGTCCCCTCCGCCAGTCTGCACAACCGCCCCTGTCCCCCCCGCCAGTCTGCACAACCGCCCCATGCCCCCCGCCAGTCTGCACAACCGCCCCCATGCCCCCCCGCCAGTCTGCACAACCGCCCCCGTCCCCCCGCCAGTCTGCACAACCGCCCCCATGCCCCCCCGCCAGTCTGCACAACCGCCCCCGTCCCCCCCGCCAGTCTGCACAACTGCCCTATCCCCTCTGCCAGTCTGCACAACCGCCCCCGTCCCCCCGTTCCCCCCGCCAATCTGCACAACCACCCCCATGGCCCCCCCGCCCCCCGCCAGTCTGCACAACCGCCCCCGTCTCCCCCGCCAGTCTGCACAACCGCCCCCATGCCCCCCCGCCAGTCTGCACAACCGCCCCCGTCCCCCCATCCCCTCCGCCAGTCTGCACAACTGCCCCCGTCCCCCCGCCAGTCTGCACAACCGCCCCCGTTCCCCCCGCCTGTCTGCATAACCGCCCCCATGGCCCCCCCGCCCCCCGCCAGTCTGCACAACTGCCCCCGTCCCCCCGTCCCCTCCGCCAGTCTGCACAACCGCCCCCGTCCCCCCATTCCCCCCGCCAGTCTGCACAACCGCCCCCGTCCCCCTGTCCCCTCCGCCAGTCTGCACAACCGCCCCGTCCCCCCGTTCCCCCCACCAGTCTGCACAACCGCCCCTGTCCCCCCCCGCCAGTCTGCACAACCGCCCCCATGCCCCCCCGCCAGTCTGCACAACCGCCCCCGTCTCCCCCGCCAGTCTGCACAACCGCCCCCATGCCCCCCTGCCAGTCTGCACAACCGCCCCCATGCCTCCCCGCCAGTCTGCACAACCGCCCCCGTCCCCCCCGCCAGTCTGCACAACCGCCCCCATCCCCCCGTCCCCTCCGCCAGTCTGCACAACCGCCCCCGTCCCCCCGTCCCCCCCGCCAGTCTGCACAACCGCCCCCCCCCTCCCAACAGGTAGCTCGCACTCAGCCCGTCCGTGGTTTTGCTTTGGTTTTTAAATGTCCCGGTGCAGCGTGCCTGAAATCAAACCACTCCTCCTCCCCCCCCCGCCACACTGCACCCCCTCCCATCCCCCCCGCCAGTCTGCACAACCGCCCCGATGCCCCCCCCCCCACCAGTCTGCACAACTGCCCCCCCACTCCCAACAGGTAGCCCGCACTCAGCCTGTCCGTGGTTTTGCTTTGGTTTTTAAATGTCCCGGTGCAACGCGCCTGAAATCCAACCACTCCTTCTCCCCCTGCCACACTGCACCCCCTCCCATCCCCCCCGCCAGTCTGCACAACCTCCCCCATGGTCCCCCCTGCCCCCCGCCAGTCCGCACAAGCGCCCCCCCTCCCAACAGGTAGCCCGCACACAGACCAATTTTCTTTTGAAGTTGGGGGTGAGCCCCACGCAGTGTGCTGGAGGAGGGATCCACGTGGCGGGTGGGGGATAGAGGGGGGGATTAACCCTGGAATATCCGAGTATGGCTTAAGGTTAACATGGCCCGCTGCACAGTGATTTCAGTAGCCGTGTTGTGTTGAGGCTGTATGTGAGATGCTTCTGTGACTTTTGTGTGAGGCATCCATTAATTTTTTAGTTGTGGAATATACTCATAATAGGCCGTTGAATAATGTGGTTCCCCGTAGCATAGTTCTCCCATTGTGATCCGTGAATGTTTCTGTCTCATAAACTTGTGCCTTTCTTTGCCCACAGCTGCAGTTATCTCATAATCCGCCCAACTGCCCCTCTCGCAGATACGGAAGCGTAAAAAGAAAACGCGTGATGACATGTTTGATGAACTACTCCGGAACTCCAACGCTGAGGCCGCACGGCAGACTGAATGGAGGGAAAAATTGCTACAGTCAAGAGAGGAATCAAGAGCTGCAACAGAAAAGTGTGAAGAACAACGGGCGGTGCGTGAAGAACAATGGGCGGTGCGTGAAGAACAACGGGCGGTGTGTGAAGAACAACGGCTGGAGCATGAGGACAGACGAGAGGCACGCGAAGAAAGGTGGATGGATGCTTTGATCCGGATAATGGAGGAGCAAAGCGATATGCTCAGGTGTCTGGTAGAGCAGAACCAAAGATCGCCTCTACATCCTCTGTATAACCACCACTCCCCCTCCCCAAGTCCCATAGCTTCCCCACCCAAATGCGGGGTGAGAACCCGGGGGGGGGGGAAGCTACGGGGACCGACCCACTCTACACCACAAGCCAGCACAAGCAGCAGCAGGAGGAGTGTATCCGAACACTGTTAAAAGCTGCTGAGTCTTGGCCACCCTACACCACCCCTAACCCCTTCCCCCCACCCGCTCCTCCACCACTGCGACTGCTGGTTTCCCTCCCCTCCCCACCCCACCCCGCCCCGAATTTGTGATGAACCAATAAAGAAACCGTGATTTTTAAAACAGTGTATTTATTTCCTCTGCAAGCATTGGGAGGGGGGAGCGAAAGAGGGTGCAAGGACGGCAGGCTTAGGGCTGAGCAGAGCAAGGGACCAGGTTGTCAAACCTCATCTTGGGCACTCATGAAACTGGTTTTCAAGGCGTCCCTTAGGCGCAGCGCCTCATGGTGCGCTCTTCTACTTTCCCTGGTGTCTGGCTGCTGGTAAGCAATAGACAGTAAATTTGTCTCTTCCTCCCAGCCCACCATAAAGGCTCTCACAGAGATTGTGGAGCACAGAGCAAGCAGCAATAACAATGGGGATATTTCTCTCGCTGATGTCTGAGCGAATCAGTAATGATCTCCATCTCCCCTTCAGACGGCCAAATGCACACTCTACGGCCATTCTGCACTTGCTCAGCCTGTAATTGAACAGCTCCTGACCCCTGTCAAGGGCCCCAGTGTAGGGCTTCATAAGCCAGGGCATTAAGGGGTAGGCTGGGTCTCCAATGAGAACGATGGGCATTTCCACCCCCCCCCCCCCACGGAAATTTTCTGGTCGGGGAAGAAAATCCCTTGATGCAGCTGTCTAAAAATCCTAGAGTTCCTGAAAACACGAGCGTCATGAACCTTTCCTGGCCACCCCACGTACAGGTCGGTGAAACGTCCCTTGTGGTCAACCACTGCTTGCATGACCATTGAATAATATCCCTTCTGGTTTCTGTACTCTGCGGCCTCGTTGGCTGGTGCCAGGATAGGGATATGAGTCCCATCTATAGCCCCACCACAGTTAGGGAATCCCATGGCGGCAAAGCCATCTATTGTAGCTTGCAGGTTTCCAAAGTTTATAACCCTGGATAGCAGCTGCTCGACGATTGCCCTGTTTACTTGCATCACAGCAGAGCCCACTGTAGACCTACCCACCCCAAACTGATTCGCGACTGACCGGTAGCTGTCTGGCGTTGCAAGCTTCCAGAGGGCTATTGCCACTCGCTTCTCAACTGTAAGGGCCGCTCTCATTCTGGTATTCATGTGCTGGAGGGCCGGGGAAAGCAAGTCATAAAGTTCCATGAACGTGCCCTTACGCATGCGAAAGTTTCTGAGCCACTGGGAGTCATCTCGAATAATGCGATGCCTACCCACGAGTACATGCGAAAGTTTCTGAGCCACTGGGAGTCATCTTGAATAATGCGATGCCTACCCACGAGTGCACAGCTCGAAATGGCCGACGAAGTGGGTATTAGCCCACGAAAGCTTATGCTTCAAAACTTTATAGTTAGTTTTTAAGGTGCCACAGGACTTTGTTACCTCTGCTATTCCAGACTAACACGGCTACCTCTCTGATTCTAAAGATCTTAATGTAGTTTATTAAAGAGAAGGTTAAGGGATGACTTGATCACAGCCTATAAGTACCTCAATGGGTAACAGAAATTCGATAATGGAGGACTTTTCAGTCTAGCCAACAAAAGCATGAGATCCAATGGTTGAAGGTTGTAGCTAGAATAATTGGCTACAACTAAGGCATAACATTTTAATAAGGATAATTTATTATTGGAACAACATACCAAAGGTTGTGATGCATTCTTCATCACTGGAAATTTTAAAATCTAAAAGGCGTACTTTAGTTCAACCACAGGAATGAAGCAGGAATTAATTCAGGGATGTCCTATGGTCTGTGTTATACAGGCTGTCAAACTAGATAATCACATGGTGCTTCTGGCCTTAAAATCTGTGAATGTGAAATGCATACATTTGTATCTTTCCTCCTCTTACTGTAGAGCATTTTACCGGACCCCAGTAATCCAGAAGGGGATGTCTCTCCATTTAAAGAAAAAGAAAAAGAAAAAAAAGGAAGAAAGAACTTTGTTATTCAGTACAATTATCCATGCAGGTAAGATGCATATAATTGCAATTCTATGTATATTGCATGGATAATGACTCATCCCCTTCTGGAATGGTGGTTTTATCACACTAGGACTATAGATTACTAGCACCATTGAATGTAGTGGAAGTAGTTCAGCACTTTTGCAAGATGCGCTATAAGAGTAATTGATGTGTGGGTATCAGCCTTTAGAGATCTGGAAGAGTGGTTATTTCTGATGATTGTAAAATTCCTTTTACTTGATCATTATGTTTAGAATTCTGATTTTTCATGGCAAATTTACATGAGCGCTCTTGGGAAAAAAAACTGCCGATGGATAATAATAATAGTTTTGCTTGAGTAAGGAGTGCAGGATTGGGATTATGGGACTTTAATTTTTTTCCATTTTCTTTATGAATTTTAGATTGTTTGGACCAGTTCAGTCCTTTTGTAAGTATTTGCAGTTTCCTAAGAGAGTCATGTTTGTTTTCAGCATGGTCAAATTCTGTTCTTAATTTATAGGCTAAAACGAGTGGGTTTAGGATTAATAAAACTGGCAGAATCTTACTTAGCATCATCATGGCAAATTCCAAAGGGATGTAGCCTTCTTGCAGATTGAATGCCACCTGGATGATCTCTAGCTAGGTAGTAATATTCTTGGCATCAACGTTACATTTGCTGCCAATGTTTAGGATACTGGAATGGCCCTTTCACAAGGTTTCATTGGTCATTTTTGCTTCAGCAACAGAGACACTCATGACTGTTTCAGCTACAAAGATGATTGACCAGATTGTCACAAGTGGTCAGCTTCAGTATAAACACACTCCTGATGAAAACGTACCGACAACAGTGGGCATTTTACTGAGATCCACCATAATTTTTTTAATGTACCATAGATGTGTAATACTCCCTTTAAAAATATTTAGCTGCCCTCCCAAAAATTTAGGAGGTAATCAAAACAATATAGATACCAATTTAAATAGCACAGTTTATCTGAAATATTTTCGTGTTTGCTTCTCTACCAATATTTAATTGGATCATTCCCAGGTATTTGTAGCTATGAGAATCTAAGTATTTCTGTGATGAAGAATAATTTATTTCCTGTTGTCTGGCAGTTCAGTGTGTGGGCACTATGCTGTAGATTGGCACATTTCTCTCTTTCTCTTGTACTCATTAGCAGGGAGTTTTAATCTCTTATTTCATTGCTTTTCTGAATAATCACAATATCTCACTATCCCAGTGAGACTCCGTCTAAGACAGAGTAGAAAATAGTATTACATCGGGCAGGTTTATAATAATTCTGAAGAATGAATGTAACATTAAAAATAAGACATTTATGCTCCACCATATGGTTTTAATTATTGTAGGTTCTGCAATGTAATCCCAAAATACACAAATGTTTCATTAGAATTGAAGTCTACAGATCTGCTTCATTTCTCTTTTTTTTAAAAAAAAGTTCCTTCCATCCAAATGTGCTATAAACACAATTACCAAACCACAACACTTTAAAATGAAATAAGAACTTAAATGAGAGGTTCCCATGAGTTTTATTAATATTTGTGCATTTCCTCTGTTGGTAGCAGCATGTGCATTATATGTGGAAAACACAGAAATATTCTGAAGTTTAATCAATATTTTTAATTGTTTAAATGGAATTAGTAGTCTGAAAACAAACTTTTGTTATACTTGTTGAAGGAATTTATTTATTTGTTGCTTTTCGCTGATATATTTTAATTAGACCTGTGAATTTGAAACCAAATCTAAAAGTGTATATTCCCACTTTGTCCAAAATAAATTCAAATCCAGTGTGTTCAAAACTCTATGAATGTTTAGGTTTTATCAGACTACCTCAAGTCACCACTCCACTTGATTTATCATTATAATTAACTTCACTTGCACCAAATGCCAATTAGATTGATGCTAATCGTATGGTTGGAGTGTTTGCACTGATTTAATTGTCTCAAGTGCGCAAGGCCAAAAATAGGAAGAAAATATTATTTAATCCAATTATAAAATGATTTAACAATACTGGATTGCTTTATTTGTCATATAAATTTCACATTGCATTTCGGTTGATGATAGCATACTTTTCCCATGATACAGTTTCTGTGTATTGTCTTGTGTAAGAGTAATTGACAATGGAATTTAATTTGGGGAAGGCATACAAATATGCAACAATTTTGTTTCAACAAACAATTAGACAAATTCTGCTTCTTGCTAGTTATACCTAAGCAATCCTTGTCTCAGTCCACAGTAACTGAAATCCAGTAGACTTGCTTTGCTGATTGAAGTTCTGGTTTCCTCTGAAGGTAATCGCAGAGTACATGATGAGAACGTAGTTGCATTGTATCCTCTGCACTAAGTCTGTAGACTACATCAATTTCAGTGGCCTTTGTATTAGAACCAAAATAAGAACATGTATCATAGATGCATATTGTATTTATGGTTAGAATTTAATACAATATGTATCTGAAAGTTATAGGGTAAGCAGAGACTAGATTGTTTAGCTTCATATTAAATGATATAAAATGGTGATAGCTTTTCAAATAATAGACATTCCTGGTCATTCAAGGTATCGATGTGATGAAAAATAAATGAAGAGCATCCCTCCTGCCCTGAAAACTTGACAATTCTCTGACTTCGTAGTATATTACTACTGTGTTTACAATTAACTATATTTGAGGAATGTTGAAAAAAGGAGAGTGCTATGATGAAGGTAATTGTAACTGCAAATGGTAGATGGAAAACTTTTACTGGAACCACTGTAAGACTGGATATGAGCTAGGGAACATTAATTTGGAAATCAATCTCTAATCCTGCAGCAGTTAATTAGCATTCCTGAGTTCTCCAGCCTGCTGGAGCTCTCATATTGTGGTCAGAGACTGAGCCCTGGTCTATGCGGGGTGGAGGGATGGGATCGATCTAAGATATGCAAATTCAACTATGGGAATAGCATAGCTGTATTTAGGTCAATTTACCGTGGTTTCTTCACAGTGTCGAGCTGACTGCTGCCACTACCCCATCAACTCCACCTGTACCTCTCGCGGCAGTGGAGTACCGGAGTTGACGGGAGAGCATTCTGGGATCGATTTATCGCATCTAGACTAGATGTGATAAATCAACCCCCGCAAGGTAGATCACTACCTGCTAATCCAGCTGGTAGTGTAAACCTGGCCCCAGATTTTCAAAAGTGCTGAATATTTGCCTAACTCTCCTCCCATTAAAATCAATATTAAAATTTCTACTAACATATTTTGTAGCAGAGTTTAAGCTAATGTTGAGCTCTTCTGAAACACACAGTTTGTTTATCTTCTGCTGCTTTTGGAATGTGTGCAATCAAGTCAAATTGCTGCTAAATGTACTAAGTATTTTCCTCAACATTGCATTAGGACATTCCCAGTTGCTGACTTCTCTACTTTAGCAGATGAATATATCTATTTTAGATAGAGCTCTTGGCTACTACTATAACTACCACACAATAAAAATGTAATTGTATATTGTTCTGGCTGCCTCCACTAATAAAAGGCCATGCACCTCATAGAGAAATAAAATGTATTTTTAAATACATAGAATTTTCCACCTGGGAGGAGGAAGGGAGAAAAAAAGAGAGAATCACACACAGCATATGCTAGTCATGGTGCTTAATACACTAATGGAAGGTACTCCAGTGACACAATGGTAGGATTGATATAAAAGTGTGATTAAAATAGTTAAAATTGGTAGGCTATAATCAGTTCAGATGAGGGAATGTGTGTCCTACTTTATTTTTTTTAAAGCATGTGTAATAATAACCTGGCTCCATGGCTATCGACCATTTTATAAGAGGAAATTGCTTAGTCTGTCTTTCTCACAACACCGCTGTAGTCCTGTTAAGAATATATTCTTATGCTTATCCTTTCATGGAGACAACCTCTGACTTTAACCTAGCATCAGATAAAAGATTATTCTTCATGCTGTTGCACAGTGTGATGCGATGATAGTGACAATGCTCTTGGAAATGGGAACAACAATCTCCTAATAAATCTGCTTATATGACAAGACTGACTTATTTCATTTCACGCAAATGTATTTGGCAGTCTTTAGTTCGATTCAGGTAAAGTTTGTCAGGATTAGCTTATGCAACAAAATTGAGACATGAGAGTTCTCAAGGTCACTATCACAGTAAGAGGCTAGCGTTCCTAAAAGGTAAAGAAAAAGGTAGCATTGCTGTCAAGACATTCAGATTTTGTACCACTTTCAGTGGAAAACATGAATATATTTTTACAGAAAAGGGTGAATTACTCAGAGTAAATGTGAGCTCTGTGGGACCCAACAAGACTTCTTTAGAGAACAAGGGCTGTTGTCTGAGAGGATTTTTGTGAGAGGAATAAATGTAGTCATTTAAAATCAATCTTACTCAGTCATGGAGATGAATGAACAGCATTAAAGATCAATACTGTCAAAACCCATCAATAGACCTAACTGCAATAGCATGTATGTTTGCTTTCTGTCCATAGCCATGAGGAAATCCACCATCTGTGCCATATTGAGATCAGAAATCCAATTGATATGGGGTCTAAAAAGTTGAGTTGGCACACTGCTACCTCCTCAGTAATCTTTGCTTGGAGACTTGGGTGGTAATTGGAGAGATCATTAACATCAAATAATCATTTCTTAAACAAGGGATGGACCATAGAAGGTTTAAATGTCATTGGCAACTTGCCCTCTCTAACGGAGACATTATCATTAAATAGACAAAAAAGCCCAGTATATATGACAGTGGCATCAATACAGCCAACAGCACTTGCTTCAGCTAAGGTGGCAACACACTAAGGCCTTGTTCATGTCAAAAGTTGCAGCACTTTAACTAAATCACTTTTTAAAAGTCAATTTAGCTACACTCTAGCGAGCACGTATATGGACACTCATAAATTATTTTGCAAAAGCAATATATTGGTTTACCTTAAGTAGATTTCTTAATGATTTAAGCTAAATCAAAATAAGCCCATTGTAAACCAGTGTGAGAGTTTACATGAGTTTGCACTATTTAACTAAATTAATCTGAAAACCAGTTTTCGTTAAACCAGTGCAACTTTTGTGTTTAGACAAGTCTGAAGCAACTGCCAGATTTAACCTGTTTACTTATCAACAACCTTTCACATACAGAATTTTGTATAGCATTGCAATCAGCTACATCCCGTATATTTCTAGTTTCTTACACTCTTTCCCAACATCCCTGATGATATTTAACTTCATCACTTCTAGTCCTTTACCTTTTTTGAGTATAGAACATCAAGTCATATACTGAAACAGTCAATCATCAGAAACAGTTGCCCATTGAAAAAAAATACACCCCTCAGTAATATAATGCTCTAACTCACCATTATGTGATAGTCTGATTATAATACACACCAGCAAAACAGGAAGAGGGCATGTTAATTTAGTGGAGTTGGTCATTTTATAATATATTGGTGATAGGCTCAGCAGTACTGTACCTGGGAAAGAACCTGCATGTTTGCAGGGAGACAGTGCTGCAGACAGATCCTTTCCTGCATTCAGATCATGTATCCACAGAGGTCTTATGTGGGAGAAGTTTAGAAGAGGCCACTGAAATGATGTCATTCCCTTTTCATGTCTCTTTGCATGGGATCTGCAGTCCCGGTACTTATACTCTCAAAGCCTAGGATTCAACAATGCTATATAAATAAGTGCTCACAAAATCAATCCCACAGTACTACAGAGATATACTGGATATACTAAAAAGATATGCTTCTTTTAATGAATATCTTTAAAAGTTCCCAAAAGAAATGTTCAAAAAGCAAAAGAACTATAAATATGTCACAATTACTTAAAAGACATGGTAAAATTCCTATATTCATGAAGAAAAACTGTAGCATTTTTTTCTTTCACTTGAAAGCAAATAGAAACAATTTTCTGCCATGTATGCAGCAGTACAGTGGAAGTCCCATTTTTAGTAATAGAGTAAATATAATGGGCTCTCTCCTAACAAGTGTTTTACATTTCAAAGACTCTTCACTTTGTAGCGCAAAGAGAACCAAACCTTTTTTTTAAACACAAAAGGCCAACGGTATTGTCTTTGTCTATGTAATTTTTGCTCACCACAGAGAATGATTGGGCACAGAGGTTATAGACTGCTGATTCCAATTCCACTCAGTTCACAGGTTGCAGAAAAGGAAACAATGCATTCAGCTTACAGCTTTTGTACCAAAGGGGCACCTGGAAAATTAGAAATGATAAAAGCAGTTTCTTTCAGGTAACAAAACAAAAGGAGACAAAAAAAGGGACGTTGTTTCAAAAGTTTTTCAAAACACAGCCGTGCTTTTTAGGGCAGAGGTAATTTCCACAATTGCACAATAAGTAAAATTCCATCTACATTCCATCTTAGGCAAATATACATCCTTGAATTTTGTTCTATCAAGAATTGAAGCCCAGGCTTCCATTATCAGAAAAGTAGCAGCTAGTTAGTATATGCCTTATTATTCTAACTGGTCACCGTAGTTTAACAGGGTAGACGTACTCCACAATTTAATACAGGTGGCTGGCCCATGCTGACTTGGACCCATGGGGCCTGGGCTGCATGACTGTAAAACTGTGGTGTAGGTGTTCTGGCACAGGCTTTGGGATACTCCCCCATCCCACAATCGCAGAGTCTGGGCTCTAGCCTGAGCCCAAATATCTATACCACAGTTTTACAATCATGCAGCCCAAGCCCCAAAAGCTTGAGTTAGTTGACACGAGCCAGTGTATGCACTCCCTCAGTGACCTGAAAGAGATTAAATAGGAGGGAAGGAGACTGGATCTTCGACAGGGAAAATATGAATGAATCAGGCTAAGAATCTGCTTTTTAATACAGACTTTTTATGGTCTTGTGATGTGGCAGTTGTGAGGAAAAGCATGCATTTCTTTTTTCTCTGCTGTAGCTTTTCAAATTCCCAACCAGCACAACTCCTTTGCTTCCTTGGTATGTGATTAACCTAACTGTGACAAGTTCCAGAGTGGAATACTTTTCATTGTCAAGAGGTTTCATCCTGTTTTACAGATAAAAATAATTATTTTATTCAGTGGAGTTTCTCCAACTCCAACCAAGCTGCAGGAAAACACAAGGCACAAATACACTGCCTTCTCTGTTAGAATTTTATTCAGTCTCAGAAGAGAGACCCTTTCCACCATCAGCCCTCATTGTTAGCAACTCTCCTCTTGTCTTTACTGAGTGGGCCCACCATAGCTTAAATGTGTCCTTTTGGCACATTACCACTCCTATTTTTCTGTGCTTATTCATCTAATTAACGTTGCACATTTGCCTGTGTAGGTATTTGTGAATCACCCATGCATCCGCTTTTGTTTCCCACCTTTTGAGACAATAATGAATAAATCTAAGAGCAGGGCTACTCATATTTTATCTGATCCAATACCATATGATGAATAATGGCAGTTCAAAGCTATAATAAATTTAATGCTAAAAGTCATGTAATGGCAGAAACTTTTTTGTATTTTGTGTAATGGGCTAAATGCTTGATCTTGTGTGGTGTGAAAACTCTGGTGCTGATACAACAAAGTGGAACTACTCACATATTTGAAACTAAGCGCATGTTTAAGTGCTTTTCTGGATAATGATCACTGCAACTTGCAGATTTAAGCCTTAAATCCATAGGCATATAATAGTTCTGTCATCACGGGATACTTATTATCCAAGTAGCTTAATAGAAAACAAAATGAATGAGAGAATAGGCATAAAAAAATCTTATTTTGAAAGGCTAAAATATTTGATTTTAATTAACTGACCGATAGAGTCCATGACTCAGCACTATACACTTTGAATATATTTTGTGTCAGGATTGTGGCACTCAGTGGAACTTTCCTCTTAAATACTTCTGCATTTTAACAAGAACCAAAGGCGGAGTACACCAAGGGTGATGGAACCTGTATAATTTCCAACCAATTCTAATTTCTCATAGGGCAGAATTCAAACCAGTGAGCAAATCTGCAGAGGTTTATTAATGTTTTTGCATCTTTCTAGTGTAAAACCTGTTCTTGTAATCAAGAAAGATGCATTAAAGTTGAGATTATAAGTCACAGACGTTGAAGAAATATAATGAAGTGTTTTATTATTATATCATCTCTTACATGAATACAAACAATTCCAAAATGGCTTGATTTAAAATACACACGCGCGCACCCACCCACCCACCCACACACACATATACACAAATATGACATACAGGTAGGAGGAAACATTAAAGAACTGAAATTATTACTCAGGAAATTAAAGTAACACCTGGAATAAAAGATTGCAAAGGAGCAGCAAAGATGAATATATTTTGCAGCTGAAGTGAACAGAATAGCAAAGAGACAGCAGGGCATTGAAAGAATAAAATTCTGACACAATTCAGGGCCAAAATGAATTCTTTATCCTAGTGATTATAAAAGATGGAGGTGGTATCATTTCAGGAGGTGAGAGTGATTTCGCTCACAATCTTTCCCCTTCTTTCCCAGAGCATAAAACATTAAAAGGTTTTATCATTGCATGAGAATAGATAATAATAAGGCAATTAGAACTATCAAAAGCAGACAAAGAACCAGGCCCAGAAGAATCATATATCAGAATTCAAAAGTAAGTAGCAAAGGAGAAAATAAAGTCTTTTTGCACGGAGTTGCTAGATGGAGTCAATAGTAGGGGACAGAAATAGGCATCTTGTGTGCAGTAGTTCATTAATTTAAGGAAGGGTTAAGGGAAACACCAGTACAATTAATTTAGTCAGATATGGGAAACACTGATAAAGGACAAGATTACAGGATATTTAAACACGTAGCATATAATTTAGTAAGAGGCTGTTGGCACTAAGTCGTATAGAAGATATCATATCTGACCAATATGCTGGGATCTGAACTTTACTAAATTAGTAGACAAGAGTGGAGCAGCAAATAAACACAATTGATTCTGGTTTCGGGAAATCAGGTGATATTTGGATAGATTTCTAAAGTCAGAAAGTATCACACAAGTTGTTGAAACAAATTAAAGATTGGTGTGCGTTCAGCAAATATTCTGTAAAAGGGAGCCGCGTAGAGTGGAAAGTGGTAATAAGATTGGTATATGCTCTTCGACTTTTATGTTCCTGGATACAATCAACCACACTTTAGAGAGGGTTCTGTGATAGGGGTAATAGAGGGCAATCAAAATGATTCTCCAATTTGGAGAAGTGTTGCTCCTGGGGAATTAAAAATTGTACACCATGGATGGACTACATGAAATATGCAGTCCATCTATGCATTTCTGAGTTTACTCCTGCTTCCTGCCTGCACTTACTGTATATCTGCATCATCTCAATGAATCTCTTGAAAGCTGTAGATCATTTGGAGAGGTGAAACAGCACAGGTGATGCCCCCTGGGATCTAGAACAGCCAAGAATAACAATACAAACAAGTACAGCTATATAAATATACACTGAATTGCCTCGGTGATTTTTTTGCCTGCTCTTTTTTATATCCTAGTACCTCAAGATGAATTATTTCATGCTACCTACACTCCTCGCGTGGTCTTATTGCTTCATTAAATTATTTCATGTTTGTCAAAACCTATAGGGAATGGTATCACATACCAAAAGTATTATCTCCTGGTTGGGGACAAGTGAAGGGTAACACTGCTATGATTCATTTTTAGTGCTGGGTAATGCTCTAAGATGCATCATGAATACATTTATTATAGCAGTGGAACAAACCCACACACAGAACAAAGACCTTCTTGAAGAATAGCATAAGATATACGGTACAGTTCATTACAGTTGTGCTGCTATAGCTAAGACTCTGTTGACACTGCCTATTCTCCCACTTCAGTTTACTGGGTAGCACCTAGAAATCCCAGCTGAGATTGGGGCTGTATTGTACAATCATATAGTGAGAAATAGACTCTGCCCTGAAGAGCTTATAAACTAAAGTGATGAGAGATGAAAAAAAGTGAGGAGAATTAATGATGAAATGACTTGATGAAGGTCACACAAGAGTTCAAGTGATAAGGGATAGGTTTTCTAAATCCCAGTCCAGTGCCCTCTTCGTTAGATGCTGCTGCCTATCTCATTTTGAGGAAGTTTATATGTGCCAAAAGTCTTGGCTAGAGGGTAGATTTTTTTTTTTTTTAAAAAAGGCATTTTAAAGTCACTTGGTTGTTTATTTCTTGGGGGAAAGTAGGTTAAAATATAAAGAACTCACTCTATTTATAATAAGCAGTATTGCCAGTTGGACTGGGTTTTATGGTTAAGGTACCATATGGAACATTCCTCAATAAAATAATGGGTTTCTACACAAAGTAATACAGAGATTTTCTTTTGGTTGTTTTCAAACAAAGCACCAAGTGCTTTAATCATGATATATTTGTTCAAACATATTAGGCCAAATTCCTCACAGATGTGAATGGGAACAACTTTGAACTTAATGGAATTATGTCCACTTACACTAGTGGTGATATTGTGGTGACTCAGTCCTAATTGATCCCTTTGGCTTGTTGCTCCCAAAGATGCAGGGGATAATCAGTCACAGAGCCCGTAACAAATGTAAGTATGGATTTGGTAATAAAAAGTAATTTGTGAGTGATCTAAATATAGTGATTACAATATGTGCAAAGTGATTCCAGTTAATCATTTTTTGACAGGTCTCCTAAATCTTGGTAAGCCAAAGCCCTTGCTTTCAGTACTCAGAATTTCCTGGCTTTCTAAGGGATGTTTTTATATTAATACTTTTGGTCCTGATCCAGTGAAGCACTTAACCACATGCTTAACTTTAAACATGAGTATTCATATTGACTTAAATGAAAATAGTCGTATGCTTAAAGATATGCATATGCTGAAAGGCTTTGTTGGATCATGGCCTAAGTGCAAATCTTATTTCATTTTAATTTACCATTAATTATTGGCCCAAAATACTGTTAGGCAATGTGGTGTTAATACTAAAACATCAAAACAAAATTGAATCCATTAGTCTATTATACAGTATAGATTTGCGACACTGTTAATGAAAGGTTGAACAGGATTAATTAATTTGAACTCATAGGTGGTTGTTTAATAGTTTTGATAGGAATTACATGCCTCATTAATCTTAAACTTGTCAACCCGAATACCTGAGTTAAGTATATGCATTTTAAGGGATCATTAATAGTTTAAGCATTCTTCAGTTACAGTCTGTATAAAATAGATTTACTAGTCTTTTATTGGAGCTCAGATACCATGGTGAGGGGCATATTTGAAATACCTAGATGAATAGATAGTATAATTATAGAATAAGAAAATAATTGGTTGCATATCTGAAGGTGGAAGGCACTTGGATGAGATGATAGGCTTCACGATTCTAAAAAAAAGGAAGGAGCAAGAGAAGCAGAATAAAAACAATGGGCTTTAAAAAAACAGTCTTTAACTAATTCAGAGAACTACAGTAGACTATCGATTATCCAGGATTGGGTTAACCAGGATGTGGATTAACCAGGATGTCAAAAAAAATATGCGTAACTCACAGGGCCGGCTCTGGCTTTGTTGCTGCCCCAAACACACACAAAAAACCCAAACAAACCACCAGGGCGTAGGGCAGTCAGTGAACCAACACCCACTCCACATATTTCCTATGGATCAGCGGTCGCCAACCGGTGGTCCGCGGACCACTGGTGGTCCGCAGGAAAATTTGAGTGGTCCGCGGCGCCGGGCTCCCTCATGGCCGCTTCTCTGGGCAGGCAAGAGGTTGCGGGCGCCTGTCCCGCCCCGTCCCCGGCGGCCAGCAAGCGCTGGCTTGCTATTTCCTCCCGTCTCGCGCCGCGTGAGCCTGGGGGGGCCCCGAGCCGCGCCGCATGAGCCTGGGGGGGCCCCCGAGCCGCGCCGCTGGAGCTGAGGGGGGAGGCCTGAGCCGCACCACTGCAGCCGGGGGAGGGGGAGGGCCAAGCCGCAGCGTTCGAGCCGGGGGAGGGGGAGGGCCGAGCTGCAGCATTCGAGCCGGGGGAGGGGGAGGGCCGAGCAGCAGCGTTCGAGCAGGGGGCGGGGAGGGGTGAGTCGGTCGAGCGGGGGTGGGGGGGCGCGCCGTGCCGGTCAAGCCGGGGGGGTGGGGGGCCGCGCCACGCCACGCCACTTTAGTGGTCCCTGAGGACCAAAAGGTTGGCGACCACTGCTATGGATGGTGATTATCTGGGATTTTATTAACCAGGATTAATTTTTTCCCTATCATCCTGGATAATCGAGAGTCTACTGTACCTGTATTAGGTAAGGTCCCATTGGAAGATGATCTAAGGGTAAAACGAGTTCAGAAAAGCTGACAGTTTTTCAAAGAGACAGTATAAGGCATAACAACAAACTATACCATTATGAAGCAAAGATATGAAGAATATGGTTTTATCAGGAGGTCTTCAGTTACCTGAAAGGAATCCTACAAATAGTGGAAACATGGGAAAATTGCTAACAAGGAGTATAGAAGAATAACAGAAGTATGTAGGGACAAAATCATAAAGGCGAAGCACAAAATGAGTTACACCAAGGAAGGGATTTAAAGGGCAGTAAAAAGAGTTCTGTAAATACATGAGGAGCAAGAGAAAGACAAAGAAAGATGTAGGTCCACTACGTGGCAGTGAAGGATTGCTAATAATGAATGACCCCAAAAGACTGATTTGTTTAATGCCTATTTTGCTTCAGTTTCCATTAAAGAAATTATTTGTGACCAGATGCTTAATACAGCAAATATTAACAAGGGGGAAGGAACACTAACCAGAATGGGGAAAAAAACAGATTAAAGAATATTCAAGTCAGCAGGCTCTGTTGAAATTCACCATAGTGTATGGGTAACAAAGAGTCCTGTGGCCAGGGCCGGCGACAGGGGGGTACAAGGGGTACAGCTATACCGGGCCCCGGACTTAAGGGAGGGCCCTTAAATCCGGGGCGGGCCCGGTACGCTGCTGTACCCCCTTGTCACTGGCCGGGGGGGGGGAGGGGCGCGGGCGGCTGGAGACCGGGGGGGGGGGGCCCGCGGGTGGCGGGAGACGGGGGGGCCGCGGGCGGCAGGAGACGGGGGTTGGCCTGCAGGCGGTGGGAGACCGGCGGGGGGGCCGCACGATCTGCATACGGGGCCCCCAAATTCCTGTCGCCGGCCCTGCCTGTGGCACCTTAAAGACTAACTAAAGTATTGAAGCATAAGCTTTCGTGGGCTAATACCCACTTCGTCTGATGCAAGCCATGGGTATTAGCCCACGAAAGCTTATGCTTCAATACTTTAGTTAGTCTTTAAGGTGCCACAGGACTCTTTGTTACCTCTGCTATTCCAGACTAACACGGCTACCTCTCTGATTCTTACCATAGTGTATGTAAGGAAATAACTGAAGCAATCTTGAAACCATTAGTGATTATCTGTGAGGACTGGAAAAGGGTGCACACAGAACCTATCTTTAAAAAAGAAGGAACGAAGAGGTAGATAAGAAATTAGTCAAATTGATTTTGATACCTGGAAAGATATTGAAACAAATTATTAAACAATCAATTTGTAAGCACCTATAGCTTAGGGTGATAAGTAGAAGCCAACATGGATTTGTCAAGAACAAACCGTGCCACATCAATCTAATTTCCTTCTTCGTTACTGGGGGAAGCAGTAGACTTCAAAGATCTTGATTTTAGTAAGGCTTTTGACACAATTCAACATGACATTCTCATAAGCAAACTAGGACTATGTGGTCTAGTGTAGATGAAATTACTATAAAGTGGGAATATAGCTAATTATTAGCATTTCCCTGTGAAACTGTATGGATGTATCTAGTGGAGTCCACAGGGTCAGTCCTGAGTCCGATACTGTTCAATATTTTCATTATTGATTTGGATAATGGAGTGGAGAGTATGCTTATACAATTTGTGGATACCACTAAAATGAGAGGGGTTGCAAGCACTTTGGAGGGAAGGATTATAATTCAAAATAACCTTGAAAACTGGAGAATTGATCTGAAATCAACAAGACAAAGCCCAATAAAGATAAGTGTGAAGCAGTACACCTAAGAAATAAAAATCAAGTGCAGCACAACTACAAAATGGGAAATAACAAGCTAGCTGGTAGTACTGCTGAAAAAAGTCGGGGGGTTATAGTGGATCACAAACTGAATACAAATTAACAATGTGATGCAGTTGAAAAAAACCCTAATATTCTAGGGTGTATTAAGAAATGTGTAGTAAGTCTCATTCTATTCAGCTGAAGCACTGTGTCCACTTTTGGGTATCACACTTTGTCATAAGTGTGGAGTGTTGCCTTGCCTGGGTGGGGCCATGTTATCTGAGAAGGCAGTGTCGTCAGAGCAGTCTGGCTAGACCCAGAGAGACCAGGAAGTAAAAGTTAGTTCAATTTGGGCTTTGAATTGACTCAGACCCCTTTGGTCCAACTATGGATCATCCACCTTGTCCTTTCTTAATATGTCTTCATAACTAGCTAAAACTGTAAGTAAGAATTGTATCCTGCATAAAAGCTTTGCATGTGACCTTGGTGTCTCTTTCTGTGTATTTAGCAAAGAAAGGATGAGAAGTTTGTTTTGCAAGAAGAGTGAGGTTAAAGAATTCTGTACCTGTGTAGTGTCTTAATTGTATGCTGTATTCTATTGTCTTTATTAAATCTTTTTAGTTATAAAAAGGTTTGGTTCTTCTCATAAAGGAATCCTAGCTTTGGATGGGACAGCTCAGGGTGAGTGAGGGCTGTGTCTAAGTCTCTCTCTGCTTTCAGGCTGGAAAGGGAGGGGGGGAAGAGGATTGTGTCTCTTAGGTTGAAGGGACGCTGGAGTGAAGTCTCGGTGTGTTTTTTTTCTCCCAGACAGAACGGAGGGGTCGGGAGGGTTACTCTCGGGGGGAGTCAAGGTTCCGTACCCCATAGTCTTGGGGTGAATACTGAGTGGTGGCAGCAGCACCCCAATTTCCCAGCTGGCAAAGTGGGGGTGTTGGGGAGAAAGACATAACTTAAACTGGGAGCAGCTTGGAGTTATTTGGTCTGGCTTAAAAGAGTCCCTTTCCCTGTACTCAAGAGCACAGAGATTGGGGTACCCACTCTTTACACACTTTAAGAAGGATGTGGACAAGTTTAGAGAGTGTAAGCATGGCTTGACAGGAGCAATTAAACATGGGGAAGCCCTCATTTTATGGAAGACAGGATTAGGATGGAAACTACGTCAGCAGACTGAAAATTGAATGTTTGTGCTAAGATATGCAATTTGGGTCAGTAAGCTAGAAGGCAGAATGTCTGAGATAGCTAAGATAAGAGGGGGGAACATTAGGGAACCATTTACTAAGAACAAGATAAAACGGACAGAGAATTCTGGAGCATAAAAATGAGGTAAAGAGTAAAGTCAAACATGGACAGTGTGTGGCCAGAGCATGCTGTGCAGAGATTGGTTCCTGCAAAATAACCATGCCAGTTCCAAAACATGTGATGTAATATGATGGGTAAACGTATATAAAGGAAGGGGTTTTATGTGTAATTAAAGATTTCCGTTATGCTCTGTACCCACCCCAACTGAAGTGTAGTTTAATTGTATGCCAATACAAAATTCTCAGTGATGAGTTTGGAGTTGAGCTGAGTTCTTGGGAACTGAATGGATAAGGTCACAGAAGCCATCCCAACATACTCCTGAGTGAATAAGATCTCAGAGGCTACTTCAACAAAGAGGAAAGCAACAAAAATGGTAAGAGATTTAGAGAAATCTGATCTATGAGGAAAGGTTAACAAAAAGGTGCATGTTTAGTCTTGAGAAAGAAGGCTAAGGGGGGACCAAATAGAAATCTTAAAATATGTTAAGAACTGTTATAAAGAGTATGGTCAGTTGTTCTCCATGTCCCTGAAGGTAGGACAAGAAGTAATGTGCTTAATCTGCAGCAAGGGAGATTTAGGTTAGGGGTTGGCAACCTTTCAGAAGTGGTGTGCAGAGTCTTCATTTATTCACTCTAATTTAAGGTTTCACTTGCCAATAATACATTTTACCATTTTTAGAAGGTCTCTTTCTATAAGTCTATAATATCTAACTAAATTATTGTTCTATGTAAATAAATAAGGTTTTTAAAATGTTTAAGAAGCTTCATTTAAAATTACATTAAAATGCAGAGTCCCCCAGACTGGTGGTTAGGACCCGGGCCGTGTGAGTGCCACTTAAAATCAGCTAATGGGAAAAGGGAGATAAAAAAGTGATAGTTGCAGAATCCTAGTCAAATTATAATTATTTTCTGCTTAGCTGAAATTTCCACTAGCAGTTTAAATTGGATAAGAGATTCTCCATTGCCTGTCCCAAACTGCTATTTTATGTATTCCTGGAAATAGTCTGTCCATTTATCAACCACCCACTCCAGTTATTATCCTGGTTTATTTCCCAAGTTCATGGAGGTCCTGAGCCCTCTATTTGCAACAGTTTGGTAGACTGTCCAGAACATTAAGGCTATTGGCTCCGGCATTGTTTCTTAATAAACGGTAAATGTTGGGTGACCATTAAAAAAGGCTTTCTCCCTCTTTCCTTAGGGGGTGGGCTCTACTACTGAGGCCTGGTTTACAAAATTTTGCTGGCTTAACTATGTCAGTTAGGAGTGTAAAAAATCACTCCTTCACTGACATAGCCATGTCAGCAAAACTGCTAGTGAGATGCAGTTACAGTAAAACCCCGATTTAACAGACTTTGGATGCAACGGACAAAATTTCCGATGCATCTGAAATCCGTTTTTTGCGGGCTGGCTGCCGACTCCCGGCTGCCGCCCGGGTCCCGACAGCAGGCGGGCTGGCTGCCGGCTCCCGCCCGGGTCCCACCCGCGGGCTGGCGGCTCCCGCCTGCGGGTGGGCTGGTGGCTCCCGGCTTCCGCCTGCAGGCGGGCTGGCGGCTCCCGGCTCCCGCCTGCAGGCGGGCTGGCGGCTCCCGGCTCCCGGCTCCCGGCTCCCGCCTATGGGCGGGCTGGCTGCTCCCGGCTCCCGCCTGCTGGCTGGCTGACTGCCGGCTCCCGCCTGCGGGCGGGCTGGCTGCTCCCGGCTCCCGCCTGCGGGCGGACTGGCTGCTCCCGGCTCCCGCCTGCGGGCGGGCTCGCTGCTCCCGGCTCCCGCCTGTGGGCGGGCTGCCGGCTCCCCGCTGCCTCCCTGGTCCAGGCGGGCGGGCGGTCCAGGCTCCAGGTCCTGGTCCTGGCTCCAGGTCCTGGTCCTGGTCCAGGCGGGCGGGCGGGCTGCTGGCTTCCGCCCGGGTCTCAGCAGCCGGGACCTGGGCGGGCGGGCGGGCTGGTGGCTCCCGCCTGGGTCCCAGCAGCGGGGACCCGGGCGGGCTGACGGCTCCCGCCCGGGTCCCAGGCGGGCGGGTTGATGGCTCCCGGTTGCTGTGATAAGTAAAACCTCGATATAACGGACTAATTCGGGCGAGGGGGTGTTCGTTAAAGCCGAAAGTCCTGTTATTTAATAATTTAAAAAAATTATTAAATAACGGACTTTTGGCTTTAACGGACACCCCCTCGCCCGAATTAGTCCGTTATATCGAGGTTTTACTGTATACCAACAGAAAAGTCCTTTTGCAAGTAATCCTAATTCCATATGGGGAATTGGTTTAAAATAGCTAAATTACCTTTTTTGCCAGTAATAGCTGTGTCTCCACTATGGAGTTTGCTGGTGTATTTCTACTGCTATATCTATACTGCTGAACCCTTTAAGTGTAGACCAGGACTCAGACAGACTGATCAGGTGAAATGTCCACCCCCACATATGAGACTGAAATACCATGCTAGTGATAGATCCAAATGCGATATATATACCTACTAAAAAGCATCCACATTTGTCACAGCAACCAAAAGTCCAAATGCTTATTTTAACTGTCTGAATCTGTAGAATTGGGATGGATTTTCTCACAAGGTTTCCAATGGTTTCTAATTCTAATCATCTCTTTTTCTGAGGTATTTTGGCACTTTTGCTCTCAGTCCTGGCTGGAAAGAACAGATGTGCATAAAAATAACTGGATGAAGCTGAGAATGTACTTTCTTGCACCCTGGTTTGTGATTGGTATGAATTTTGGTTGAAACGTTTTGGTTGGAAAGGGTAGTAATGGGAGGATTCTTAATGAATCAGAAATAGTTCATCTATATACTCTTCATTGTCCTTTTGTTTTAGTAAAGTGCAGTATAGAGGAGCCTAATAAATTGAACAAACTGACACGATATAATGACTTTTCAATATCATGCTTTTTCCCCACATTTTTAAAATAAAAAGGCTAAGCCTAAAGAAAGCAATTTTGGAGACAGTCTAGAGGATTTAAAGCTTCTGTCTGCAGCTCTGCTAAACATTTTCTCTACAGAAATGTTTAGAAATTGTGTCCATATAAGCAGTGATGATGGACACATGGATTAGGGCTAATAATTTTTAAAAAGAGCTTTGGCTGTTTTCTTGCTACTTGGAGATCAAACATTGAGTTGCCTCTGGAATAAGGAGATTGGCACTCTCAGGTGTTAACATGTGGATAAACATATGGATATATAATAGTAATATGCAGAGCAGCCTAGATATAACAACAATTAGCTTTATGATGATGGAACACAGACCATGAACTAAATTCAGAAAATCTGGTCTAAAAAGTATCTCTGCCCTGCACTAGCTAAACCTGCATTCTGGAACAGGAATTCCTCCTAGTGAAGGACAGCTGGTGGAACTATCACTGCCTTTTCTCAAGGAGTAGTTTGAAATCCATTGGAGCTCTATCAGGGGCACTGAGAAGATCTGGCCCACTTTTCAGCCAGTCCAACTGAGAATCCTGGGCTGTGCTAACCTCAGTAGTCCCTCCTCGTGTCACTGAAGTTTCAACTGACTTGCCCCACTGTGGGCTCCTCTCTGTGGACTCTTCCACCACTGGGAACATCTGGCAGTAACATTGCCCCATATGATATGTGGTGGTTATAATGTAGGGAACACTCTTCAGGAAAATTGGAGAAGGTAGTTTACAATGCCAAAACACATTCTTCATAAATGTCATTGATGGTCTTAAGCCATAATAGAACATACTTTTCCAGTTGTCTTTCATTCAGTAGAGCACTGAAGACATTTTTCTGCAATGGATGAAGGAAAGGTAATTTTGTCAATATGTCGCTTTTCACTGCACATTCAGCTCTACGTTTTCTATTGTCAAGTACAAAATGACACGTACATGCACCAAGGTTTCTTATGTGTTGTAAGTGACAACAGAATTCTCATCATATTTTTTAAATTTTTGATGGTTATTTTGAATAAAGGCAAAATACAACACAGAACTCCTATGGCAAGCTCATTTAATGTATCCTAAAAATGGAGATTGAACCCTTTAACCCTTGTTAATAGCCATATCCGGCAGAAAATACGTATGGCCTTCAAGGCCACATGAGCAACGAAGGTGACAGATTCATCATACATGATTAGTTGATCTGTTGAGTAAATGCTGGTCCTCCACAAAAGGGATAACAGCAACACCTTTACTAAGGGCACACCTTTACTATGGAGCTAAATTGGCACTGCTGCAATCAACGTAGCAACATCAATTTAGTGGCTCTGGTGAAGATATGCTAAATTGATGGGAGAGTGCTCTCCCATCGATTTCTGTATTCTATCTCCCCAAGAAGTGTATGGTAAATCAGCATCTCTGGTTGACACTGCATGGCATAGACACTGTAGTAAGTGGATCTAGCTATACCGAACTTCAGTTATGTTATTCCAGGGCTTTGGATTGGAGCCCAGAACTGGAGCATGGACCAGTGGAGCTGCAGGTTTTTGCCTGGAGCTGGAGAGTTGCCGGAGCACCGCTCCAAAGCCCTGTGTTATTCAGTTATGTTGTTATAACTGAAGTAGCATAGCTTAGATTGATTTATCGTGGTAGTGTAGACAAGGCCTTAGGGTTGAGGACAGGAAGAAGAGCCTATGATCTCCCTGTCTCTCATTCTTTTAATCCCTATTCTCAATTCATCTGGCTCCTAGCAAATACTAGGGCATTACAGCCCAGAGAGGGTCCAACAGTCCTTAGCAGTAGAGAAACTCCTTGTGGTATGCCTAAAAAGAGAGATGGCTCGCACCAAAAATAACCCCAATTTGTGGTAGTAGGAATGGTGCATCCAGCCCCCTTCATTGCTGAGTAAACTTGGGTGGGGAGCTTCCAACCCATATTGTTGTGATAGGGATTTTGACACTTTTATCTTACTTTGGGGAACAGGGGGAGCTGGAGAGGAGAGAAGGAATTACCTTCATACCTGGCTCTCCCTCCCTCTTCTCCCCCCCCCCCCAACCCCCCACCACAATCTATCCTTGTCTTTCTACTCGGTTCAAGAACTGTGACTGAGGCAGCTCTATGGACCACTGGGAATTTCTCAACACTGATTGAGAACTATTGCTATATACTGTAAAGCATGCAAACATGACTTGAAAAGCATATTCTGTGTATGGCATTCCTATACTGTAGACAACTGATCACATTTTTTATTGGATGCATCTATACTACCTGCCGGATCGGCGGGTAGTGTTCAATGTATTGGAGATTTATCACGTCTAGACATAATAAATCGATCTCCGAACGCACTCCCTGTCAACTCCAGAACTCCAGCTGTGCAAGAAGAGTACGCGGAGTTGACGGAGGAGCCGCCGTGGTTAGGGTGACCAGATCACAGGACCAGAATATCGGGACACACTGGGGCCCCGCCCACAGTCCACCCCTGCTCCTCCCAGACTCCACCCCCACCCTGCCCCAGGTCCTGCCCCCCTTCCCCTGGGGCACAGGACACCCCCCCTACACACACACACACATAGCTCCTCCGTGGGTCGGGGGCACCAGCCCCCCTCCCAGCTCCAGGCACAGCCCCACCGCGGGTCAGGAGCACCAACACCCCCCCCCCCCTCCGATCCGGGCACAGCCCTGCTGTGGGTCGGGGGCACCAGCCCTCCCCCCCAGTTCCGGGCACTGCACAGCCCCACCGCGGGTCGGGGGAACCAGCCCTTCCCCCCCCCCGATCTGGGTACAGCCCCACTGTGGGTCGGGGGCACCAACCCGCCCCCCGCCAACTCCAGGCACTGCACAGCCCCACCATGGGTCGGGGGCAGAAGCCCCTCCCTCCCCCAAGCTCCAGGCAGCCCCGCTGCTGGTGAACCCCCCCCCCCCCGAAACCACCAGCTGGGGACCCCGGGCCTTGGCTCCCGCGCGCAGCACCCCCTGCTTACCTGGCTTTTCCGGTCTGGCTCCTAGGGGGAGGGGGGGCCCTGCACGCCACGTGCTATGCCGGCCATAAGCACTGGCCATTGGCTGAAAGCTGGAGGGGGGGGCGTCTATGCCCGCAGCTCCCATTGGCCACGATGGAGCCAGTGCTTGTGGTGGGTGCAGCAGGGACTTGCCACTCCTGTGCTTAGGAGCCGCAGGGTCCTACTGCTCACCCTTTCCTGGGAGGAGCCCCGAGCCAAAATATCGGGACAAATAGTGTCCCGGCCATACCTCGGTCGGGACGCGGGACAACTAAATATCGGGACAGTCCCGATTTTATTGGGACGTCTGGTCACCCTAGCCGTGGTCGACTTGCTGCCATAAATAGCGTAGGTAAAGTTACGTATTTTAGTTCAATCCCCCCGCCCAATGTAGCCCAGGCCTAAGTCTCACTTTCAAGGTCATTCACAACTCCTTTCCAGCCTAATTCTCTGAACTGGTCTCCCACCTACTTTGTTCGCCCTCTAAGGTTCCTCGTATATCTCATCTTCCCTATATTGTCTTTTGGACTGGAAATCCTGTAGGGCCTGGACTGTCTTCATTTGTGGAATTTCTGCAACAGAGTCAAAGGCAAAAATGGGAGGATTTTGAAGGGAATTATATACTGGACTGTTCTAGAAGAGATGGGAAGAGAAAGAGAAGCCAAGTGCTGGCTAAAGACCAAAGTATGCTTATTTTGTGAATTCTATCTATACCACAGTTCAGAGCGTGTTTGGATGTGGTGTTGTGTGTTGGGGAAGGTGGCAAACTGGTTACCCTCCCGCTGGGCAGGTAAACACATGAAAACTGAAATAGCTCACCTACCCGTCCGTTCTAAGTCTTGTCTAAGTAGATCAAAAGTGTATTTCTGGTGTGCATCGAACCAAATGGAAGAAAAATAGTAATTAACTTTATCCAAAAAAAGAAAAAATGAGAGTGAAAGACATGGGCATTATAGGTAAGACCATCTGACTTACCAGACATTGAATCAACTTAAAATAAATGTTAAACTCATTGGGACTGTGGCCAAAAAAAGGATACCCATTTCCTAAAATTGTGATGTTTTATACTTAACCATGCTTACTTACTGACATGATTTTAACAAAGCTGTTTGTTTTGTGACTAGACCTGAGTTGGAGGCTCCTTTTGAAAGTTCTTCTATATCAGGATTTTTTTCAGTTCCTGAAAGATCTTATTTTCTTTCTAATCATCAAAGATATTAGAGCTGAACTGGTTTGCTTGTGAAGCATTCAGGGGTATAGAGCTGCATTTTTATACTGCTAGTTAATATTTTTCTCAAAGACTGAAGATATTCCCCTTTTCTGCCCAAGATTTCAGGAGAATTCAGTTAAAAACATAAACGTGGAAATTATACACATCTTGTTGAAAGTGACAGATAATATTTTTTGCTAACTCTGCCTTCATATCTTCTTCACTATAGGCCTTTCATTAGGTTTATTGCCCCTCTTCCATTCTAAAGTTGGTATTTATGCCCAAGCCACCAGAAAAAGATTAAAGTTTAGGAATTTAACTAATATTACCTTCTAAAGGGGAGATACAGCTTTTCTCAATTTGTGAGACCCTCTGTTGTGGAACCAATACAGTTCCAATACACAAGGGTTTTCTGGCAGTTTCTCAACTGTGAGTGCATGGCATTGTTCAGGCGGCTGGGGAGGGAAGGGATAGAAGATGTGTTGCTCCACATATCCACCTGTTTTATACCCACCTTACAGTGATGGGAAGAGGCAAAAAGACATGTATAAAGGGAGTGGTTAATGCTAGATGGCCCAGGGAGGAGGATTCCTGTCCTCCTTCCCTTTTGCTGAGTGGCTAGCCTGGGTGCTGAAAAGAGGA
Organism: Sternotherus odoratus; assembly: GCA_032164245.1. Classification (NCBI taxonomy): domain Eukaryota; kingdom Metazoa; phylum Chordata; order Testudines; family Kinosternidae; genus Sternotherus; species Sternotherus odoratus. The sequence continues at coordinate 37,919,567 of JAVMKO010000004.1, forward strand.
TATGCCCCTAACTGGCCCAGCTGGAAGAGAACTTGACTATGGACATTTCTGGAAATTATCTCCATCTTGTCTGTTGTCAGTGATGACTAATTGAATAGTGGGGCAACACTGTTGGTACTCAAGTGTGTCATTAACTGTGAGGCAGACAAACAAAAAATAGTACAAAATAAGTTTATCTTTCTGTTGTCCCCTCTTTTTATTATTCAACAATTTGTATAATAGATTTCCTGCCTCTGCCTTTGTGAAATTTTGTCTAGTTATTGCTACTGTTCACACAAGGTCATACTCTGCCCTTAAACTTCGATCAAATCTCTTTTGAGCAAAGTAGGAATTCCATTTTTGAATGAAGGCAGCATATACCCTCCATTTCAAGGGTTGTTTTTAAAAAAAATCTTTATTATGTATTAAAGGAATTGGATATGCTTTGGTATTACAGATAATTGTTTTATGATATGTGACAAAGCTCCAAGTCTGTACTTGTGGGTCCTGCGTTTCTCGGTGGATTTCACTAGCCTCAGAGGCTCACTGTGATCATCCACGTAGCCCTTCTCTCTTTAGAGACGAGGTCACAGTCTATTGAGCCATTTTCATCATAAGCCAGTGAGGAGAAATTATCCTTCCGGGCACAGTCTCTGTTGCCTCCCTAGTCTCGGTGATTAATTGGGGAAGGTAGGAAGAGGGGAGCCCAGGCCCGCCCTCTACTCCGGGCTCCAACCCAGGGACCCTAATAGTATCAGCTAAGATGGCTGACCTTTTAACCACCAAGCACAATACAATTCCCTGGGCTACTTCCCCACAGCAGTCCCTGCTTCTTTACTCTCCACTTCACCCTTACCTCCTTCCAAACTGCTCTTTGTTCCAACGCCTCCAAACTGCTCTTTGTTCCAATGCCTCCAAACTGCTCTCTGACTCTCAAACTCCTGACACCCACATCCACCTGACCAAATGGGAGGGTTTTTAAATGGTTTCAGCCAGCCCCTGATTGGCTTCAGGTGTCCCAATCAGGCTAGCTGTTTCTGCTGCCTTCCAGAACCTTCTTAATTGGCCCCAGGTGTCTTGATTGGCCTGGAGTAGCCTTTGTTTGGCTATACAGGGAACAGAGACCTGCACATCCTGAGAGAGACCTGGCACACACCTACCTCGAGTGCGCCAGGCTACAGCCCCTATTCCGGCTCCTCCAGAACCTCCTACTGAGGTTCTGGCTGCACTTCTCCCCACACCTTTTTCTTTTTGGCAACCCATCCGTGGCCCCACAAAGTCGTGGGACCTCCTCATCAACCTCCTCCTGGCGCTTGCCAAAACCACCATCTATAACACCAGGAGGAGGATGCTGGACGAGGAGCTACGGTGCGACTGTGGGGCCTATTTCTGGTCACTTCTACAGTCACGCATCCGGGCAGAGTTCCACTGGGCAGCGTCCACTGGCTCCCTCGACAGTTTCGCGGAGCAGTGGGCGCTGTGCGGGGTTCTCTGCTCGGTGTCCCCATCCTGTACCCTCGTTTTGAACCTGTAACCCTCACGCACTCCCCTGCCTTTTTTCATTAGTTGTCCCCCATAATTAATTGGCCCCGGATCTAGTGTCCCTCCTGCCAGGCTGGGGGACAGACTTTAGTAATGGGCGGGCTTAGGCCCGCTCACCTCCTGGGTAACCAAAAGGTGCACATCCTGAGACTGATATACCTGCCTTCCAGCACTCTCCTATACCCTTCTGGTCTGACTCTGTCACAGATATTACTGCTGCAAATTGTTTAACGCTAGCTCAACAGTTGTGAACCACTAAAACTTGTTTCCAGTCTTCCTTTGTTATGGGCTAAAAGTCTTGTCAAATGGCTTTTTTTTAGATGCAGGATAACAACATATTGTTAGTTAGAACAATTTTAGGTCCTTATACTCTGAAGGATTTTCCCAGGGATGCACAGAATATTTACTACCCCTCATTAAATCTGTCTAACAAGTAACTGAATGTAAATTTTGGGACAGACTCAGTGGACATAATGAACAGACTTAGTTTGCTTTTAAACTCAGAATATGAGTTCTGCCTTTGCCTGAATGCAAAGGATTATTTCAAGTGATGACTATGACTGGAGTTGGTAGAAACATTTTGAATTTCACAATTTTCCAGTGGGAAGAAGGGAGATGTTTTTCATAAACATTTTTTATCAGCTCTTTTTACCACATTTCTATATTTTAAAAAATACTGATCTATTGGCCTGCTTTTGTTCTTTTTACATCCAGTGGCAAAACTCCTCCTGAATTCATTTGGAGTAAAGACCCATAGAGTAGATAACTGTATAAAGCCATAAACATGAAGTTTCCAACTTTCAGTTAAGAGATGGAATTGAATTTCCAAAGAAAATGAGTTCTAGATATATTCTCTTGGTAAATGAGAGATGAAACTGATATAAACATTGTGTATAAATATATCGAGAATTTGAAACACTATCTCAAGAAGTAGTGTACCATAAAACTAGAAAACAGAATGTTTTCCTTGCCATTTACTTTAATATCAGTAAAATGTTTCTATATAGCTAAATATCAAGTTTTATAACTTATACGCAAAGTTTTTTCCCCCTTATTTTTGTAAAGGATAGAAAATAATTTCACTACCACAAAACAGAGATGGTGTTTTTGGGGATCAATATTGTGCCAAAAGTAAAAGTTTAAAAAAAATTAATATTGAACACAGTATTAGTGCTCAACAAATACTGTTGTTAAGAACTCAATGGTACCATAATCTTTAGAATGATGGGTCTCATGCAGGGAAATTAAGGGCAGGATTGAGGGGATAATAGGTAGGTTATTGATTTTTGAATGGTTTCCTTTTATATGTACACAGTGATAACTAGCCATTCTGGACCAATTTTCAGACTTGATATAATCAGCTACATTTCCCATTGATTTTAAGGATTTTAATGGAAGATCAACCTCCTTATTTTGGAGCTGTCAATGATGATTGTTCCAAAAGTTGGGGGGTGCTGCCAAATAGCTCTTTTTATTTGGAGGTCATAAATAAATATTGACAATAAAGTGACCCACGCTATGCTTGAAGAGGTATTAGTTAAAAATCCAAACACAAGACAAGCCTTTGCTTTGCTGCTGTGCCCCAACTGCAAGCCTCATCTGTGTCTCCTTGTAACTTTGACTCCCCTCTTCCTTCATCCATCCCACCCCTGCCCCACAGTCTGTCTCTCTGTCTCAAAGTATACTGCTAACCACTTTTTTTTTCCCTAAAAGAAATAACCCATTTATCGGGTCCAGATAGCTAAATTATTTGGGGCTGTGACAATATTAGATCAGCACTTGTCTCTCAAAAGGCACATAATGGAGACATACAATTTTAGTAGTCTTGTACTGTACTTGAAATGTACAGTACTGCAAGGCCCACAGGCAGAGAGGATAACCTACCTGTATACTGCCTGGAAAAACAAAACCATTTTTTTCCTGTTATTAAGCAAGTGAACCTCAACTCTTTTGTAGATAGTAAGTCCTGTCTTTTAAAAATATAACATAAAATTTCTGCTTTTAGAAAATACAATTAATCTATCTCATTTGTTTTGGATTTATTCTGATGGTGATATGTGTAAGGTAGGTGTTTCTGTGAGCTCCTGCTCACAGCCTCATTCTTCTGAGACACCTTTTGACACACACTGAATTGGGAAAAAAAATGTTTTTTTCCCAGGGTGCTTTCAGATGATATGTCACTTTGTGATTTTTCCTGACAGCAGCTTGAATCGGTTTGTATTTTAACATTACTGAGCAACTCCAAACTATGAGGATTGGGTTTCTGTTATCTGTACATCTTAAGAGCTTTTTACATACATAATTTAGGAAAGGACCCACAGTAAATATGGAAATGATCCAATTGTCTGTCTGTTATAGTATCTGAAATTCTAGATAAATAGAAATGCAAGTTAACTAGAATTTGTAGATAAATACAAGTGACACACAATCTTTTATCTTTCCTGGCAACTTTCTAAAGCATCTCTCTTCCCTCTTTCACGATTGGGTAAGTTATTACTTTCTTTTCATCCAAAACATTAATTCTCTATATTTTCTCCTATTGATGAAAAATTTCATGAGCAGTGAGGATGAACGCTTCTGCTAGGAGAGGAAGAAGTTGTTCCAATATGTTAATTAATTTTCAAACTCAGCTGTCAAAAAATACCCTCAGAGAAAACGGCATTAAAACTCTTGTGTCTCTATGGCCATGCCCTGGGCAGCTGTGAAAGAGACTCCTTCTTTTCTACACTCATAAAGATCAGGCAAATCACAGTGGTAATACCTTTGGCCCTTGAGGGAAAGAAAGGGAGAAGTCAATTGAAACATACCTTTTTTGGATAAGTTAGTTACAGAATATCATTAGCTGAGATGACTGCAAGGGTTGCTCTTTTTCAGCCAAAATTCAAAGGTGAAGAGCTAAGAATGGAGGGGTGGAGGAGGAAGCCAGCGGCTCCAGTATATATATTCCACATTGTTTTGCATGATATTATTTTTCTGACTCTTTATGAGGGAGAGAGAGAGAAAGAGATTTCCATTTTAAAGCTATCAGAGTTAAAAATCAAAATAACTTTTGTATACATGAAGAATTAAGTATTACCATTTCTTTAATTTATGCTTATTTCAACAATTTAGTATTTTGTATGGGAGAAAATGGGATTTCATCAGGTTTAGAGGCAGCTCTTCATGGCACAAGAAAACACATTGCCAGTAGGTGGCAGTACAGCTCTTTCTTTCCAGAACTTTACAAAATAGCATAAAACCAGCATTTAAAAAACTACTGCCATTTCCAGATGCAGGCCTCAGGGCCATAGTCAGTCCTGCAATGTACTTCTCATTGCTGGGGATGTCTCATTAGGAGATTAACTGTTTAAAATGCAGTGCTAATGTGAGAGTTTTAATTGGGAAATCCTGTGCATGTTAAATTAATCTTAAGTACTTTTATCTAGAGTGCTGGCTTCCTTTCCACAATGCCTTGTATTTCTAACTGCCTCACATTCTTTTACATCTATATGAATGGAACTTTAAATGGACCAACAATGCTTTTTATGTTACAATTTGTTGAAATAGCACTTAAAATCTGGTGTGTGATGCCTCTTGAATTGTTAAATACAATCCTGCATACAATAATATTTGAATAACAATGCTACAGTATATTTTGACAAACCATTTGTATCTGTGGGAGGAACATAAAGCAAAGATTTTAGCATAATAGTTTACTTCACTTGGCTAAGTAAAGAAAATCCAGAGAGCAATAAGGATTTGCAGCTTGATAGAAAACAACATAGTAATTTGAAAGCTAAACATTTAGGCAGAGATTTTCATAGAGGACATGGGGATTTGGAGGCTCAGTTCTGGGCTGCTTTGAAAATCCCTAGCCTGGGGCCAGCATTTTTTTCACAGTATAGGTACACTTTTGTAGCCACACAGTTTATATATGAAAAAGACCTGATATGTGTTGGCAAGTTAGGGTTGCACACCTGCAAATGTATACGCAAGCACAAATTCCCACTTTGTAGTCATCCTTTAATTTTGGTAATAAATCCACCCTTTAGTAGAAGAATCTGAGCAAACATGTCAGTGTTGAGGTCTTTGTAGTGCTTTAGCAGATTATATTTAAAATGCTGCTACTTGTGTTTGTTTGTTTATTTTGCATAATTCTAGGAATGCATCATGGTGAAATGTAAAATTGGACATAGTCACAGAAGAGACAAGAAAACACATTAGAAGACATGATTCATACCTAGTATTTGTATTTTCACAGTGTCTTTCTAATGTGAAAACACAAAAAATATTTACAAAATGAAAATCAATTAATTCTGCTTGTTGGTTTTAGCATGTGGGTGGTAGGTCGTGGTGGTTGGTGACTAGTGATATACTGGAGGTTAGGAGATGATATACAGGAGGATGGACCTTCTGGCCCTAGACTCTATGGTTCTCTTAATAACTTTATCTTGACTATATACATGTTTTTAATATGCTATGCAATGAAGATGAATGTGCTCTTCAAAATAAGTGGGACTAAAGAGGTCTGTTTTAGTTGGTGTCAAATGACACTGCCATGTTAGGCACCTAAGTCCAGAATCAGGTCCCACTGCCTAAACTCATTTAGTGACTACATTTTTCCATTAAAAGTTCCCTAGGTTTCTATCTCTGGACTTGCGGACTGCAACCTCACATTAGCCATCTGAATGCCTGAGCTTTAGTGCAATTCACAAAGTGTGGAAAGATAAGCATTCCTCCTCCAGCTCACTTGCAGGTCAAGATCTGGTAAGCAGGATCAGAGTGCATCTCCTGGATCAGGCAGCAGGGGCACTTGCCTAAATTCATCTAGTCCACCGGATTGGCGGGTAGTGCTCAATGTATCAAGGATCAATTTATCTTGTCTCATCTAGACACGATAAATCGATCCCCAAATCGACTACTGTACTCCACCTTGGTGAGACGAGTAAGTGGAGTCGGTAGGGGAGTGGCCACAGTCGGCTCGTCGCCATAGGGACGGCCAGGTAAGTTGACCTAAGATACTGCGACTTTAGCTACACTATTCACTATTCGTGTAGCTGAAGTTGCGTATCTTAGGTCAACCCTCCCCCCCCTCCCCTGTAGTGTAGCCCAGCCCCTAGATGCGAGAAAGAAGAGAATCTCAGATCACCATTGTGATGAGAGTGCAAACAATCTTTCACAATGGGAGCATATGCTAACTTTAGAATTGATATAATCAATTATATAGCAGCATTAGCTCATTTCTAAGTTAAATATATATATATATTACCTGCTGATGTAAACTGGCACATTTCTATTGACATCAGTGAAGCTGTACCAGTTTACATCAGCAAAGGTTTTGTGCTGTATGTGCGTATGAATATAATACTCCTCAAAGGTGCCAGATTGACAGCCGTGGAATTAAAAGTCCTAATGTTTATCTTCTGGACAAACACACTGTGGACAGTCACAGTGCACCCATTTACCTAAGGGTGCCTCAGTCCTGTGATGGGGATGGGGTTTAAAAGTATTTCAGTTTCCATGGTTACTCAGTCCAGGGCCGGTGACAGGGGGGTACTACGGGTAGAGCTGTACCGGGCCCCGCACTTTAGGGGGGCCCCAGTACAGCTCTACCAGTAGTCATCCGGCGCGGCTCTCCTCCGGACGAGCGCGCGTGTCCCCGGCCGAGCAGTGAGCCCGGCTGGCGGCAGCGGCTCAGTTCGGGGGGAGAAAGGGCGGGGAGGAGGGGGGAGCAGCAAGGGCGGCTCATGCCGCTCCTGGGCTCTTGCTCCCGCTGTGGCCAGCTGTCAGCTGGAGGGGAGCGCCGGCTGGGCGGGGGGGGGGGGGGAACGGGGGAGCGCCGGCTGGGCTTCCTCCCCCAGGCGTTGTAAGCTAGGGGGGGAGCGCCGGCTGGGCTGGGCTGGGAGGGGGAGGGGGCTGGGCTTCCTCCCCCAGCCGCTGTCAGCTGGGGGGGAGCGCTGGCTGGGCTGGGGGGGGGCCTGGCTGGGCTGGGGGGCCCCCCAAACTATCAGAGTAGGGGCCCCCAAATTTCTGTCGCCGGCCCTGACTCAGTCCATGGACTTTGCTGAGACTTCCAATAAGGGTGTCATGTGGAGATGGTTTTAGTGGTGTGGGGACTTATCCATAGGAAACTGGACCATGATTACCAACCTCATTTGACCCAGCCTTGTGATATCGGACCCTGAACGGCCATTTTGAAGATAATTTACAGTCACACTTAACTCAGGCTGAATTTGAATTGGTAATCTAAAACTGAAAGGCTTCTGTATTCTATTATCACTAATTCTCTAACTCATTCAGTCACCTTGGTTATTTAATTGATAGAACATTAATAACCATCAAATTAAAGTATCATCTGGTTCCATTTGTGAGACAGTTGAACAGCTGCAGGATATTGACACTTTTAGTCCACTTAATTAAGCCCCAAAATACATAACAAATACCATTAATTACATACATCAATAAATGTAAAACATTTAACGCAAAACATAGATTTCCATAACATATACTGATAAAATCAGTTTTGGCAAGAGCTGTGGGGACATTAAAATACCATGTAGCTTAGAGCATCTAACTTGTAGATATTGGAATAGACATTAGTGATTAATTCTGTCCTCAAATACACATGTGGGTGGAGTTCTCATTTCAGAGTATCCTGGGTGTAGTGGGGGAAGAATTTTCTGATTGTGGCCAAGATTACAAAAGTGACTAGTGAGTTAGAGAGTTTCAATTTTTGGGTGCCTAACTTGAGACACCTTAAAGAAGCCTGATTTTCACAGGTTGGCTATGCAATACTTTCTGAACATTAGACCTATTAAGATATCTGATTGTGCATCCAAAAATCAAAGTATCCAACATCTTAAGTGATTTTCAAAATTTTGACTTACACACTTAGACAATTATTGTGTCTTTTAAAAACCCAGTTTGTAAATGCTGCTACACTAAATTTTAATTCCTCAGAGTACAATTTGAGTTTCTAATTGTCTTCATATCCTTTGTTTAACCTTATATAATTATTTTAATGAATGGGCTCCTCCTGTACATTTAAATAAGTTGGCCCTTCTTTCAATGTTAGTTTGTATTGAGTCAAATTAATCACACTCAAACAACTTTTTAAAACTATGTCTCAAGAGTTTTCAAACTCTTAAATATTTTCTATTTTAAGGGCTCAGAATTGTTCACTGCAGAGAATAAAGTACCACTTTTGCTTGCATTACGCAAACATTTCATGCTTTGTGAAACCACAATAAATTTTCGTGCTGATTACTCATGTAATCTAAGGATCTCCTGCTGTTTTATAGAGAGTCTTATTAATTTAATTCAAGCAATAAAATTAGCACCTGTAGAGAACCCTTTATTATTTCTTACCTTTTATTATATAAGTAATAACCTACTTCATGTATCATGTGACAGCTGCTTTATTTGTACCATCAAACGTATTAACTATTAATTATTGTTTTTAATGAGAAACAAGCAATATATTGGAAACATTAGATTGAGCATATTGACAACATTATTCAGAAATGGCACATTCAGTGTGGCCACCAGATCTGAAAGTTGCATCTTGTGACTTGAACATCTGAGAGGTAAAATGATAGCTTTTGGACTGGAGGGGTGATGACTACTGTGACCCCAATCCACCTCCTGTTGAAGTCAATGTAAATTACATCTATCTATATATATAAAAGTCAAGTGGTGTATGTATGTATGTATGTATGTACGTATGACTGCGAAGTCCTCCCGCACCGTTTGAGCCAGAGACTTGAAATTTGGTACAGTGAAGGGTCTAGATGCTGGTAAGGGTCGAAAAATTTTCGGATCTCACCTCTGACGCCCCCCAGGGGTGAAAGTCTTTCAGGGCCAATGACATCGGCTGGGCGGTTAGGTGGTGATGATGTCATAATACCCCCCTCCAACAGACACCTCACTTGCTCAGCTCACCCCTCCCTCCTCCAACGGAACCCCGGAGATCCCTCAGTTCTCTGCCCCTCCCCCCTCCCAACGGAACCCCGGAGATCCCTCAGTTCTCTGCCCCTCCCTCCTCCAACGGAACCCCGGAGATCACTCAGCTCACTGCCCCTCCCTCCTCCAACGGAACCCCAGAGATCACTCAGCTCACTGCCCCTCCCTCCTCCAACGGAACCCCGGAGATCCCTCAGTTCTCTGCCCCTCCCTCCTCCAACGGAACCCCGGAGATCACTCAGCTCACTGCCCCTCCCTCCTCCAATGGAACCCCGGAGATCACTCAGCTCACTGCCCCTCCCTCCTCCAACGGAACCCCGGAGATCACTCAGCTCACTGCCCCTCCCCCTCCCAACGGAACCCCGGAGATCACTCAGCTCACTGCCCCTCCCCGCTCCCAACGGAACCCCGGAGATTCACTCAGCTCACTGTCCCTCCCCCCTCCCAACGGAACCCCGGAGATCACTCAGCTCACTGCCCCTCCCCGCTCCCAACGGAACCCCGGAGATTCACTCAGCTCACTGCCCCTCCCTCCTCCAACGGAACCCCGGAGATCACTCAGCTCACTGTCCCTCCCCCCTCCCAACGGAACCCCGGAGATCACTCAGCTCACTGCCCCTCCCTCCTCCAACGGAACCCCGGAGATCACTCAGTTCTCTGCCCCTCCCTCCTCCAACGGAACCCCGGAGATCACTCAGCTCACTGCCCCTCCCTCCTCCAACGGAACCCCGGAAATCACTCAGCTCAGTGCCCCTCCCTCCTCCAACGGAACCCCGGAGATCACTCAGCTCACTGCCCCTCCCTCCTCCAACGGAACCCCAGAGATCACTCAGCTCACTGCCCCTCCCTCCTCCAACGGAACCCCGGAGATCCCTCAGTTCTCTGCCCCTCCCTCCTCCAACGGAACCCCGGAGATCACTCAGCTCACTGCCCCTCCCTCCTCCAATGGAACCCCGGAGATCACTCAGCTCACTGCCCCTCCCTCCTCCAACGGAACCCCGGAGATCACTCAGCTCACTGCCCCTCCCCCTCCCAACGGAACCCCGGAGATCACTCAGCTCACTGCCCCTCCCCGCTCCCAACGGAACCCCGGAGATTCACTCAGCTCACTGTCCCTCCCCCCTCCCAACGGAACCCCGGAGATCACTCAGCTCACTGCCCCTCCCCGCTCCCAACGGAACCCCGGAGATTCACTCAGCTCACTGCCCCTCCCTCCTCCAACGGAACCCCGGAGATCACTCAGCTCACTGTCCCTCCCCCCTCCCAACGGAACCCCGGAGATCACTCAGCTCACTGCCCCTCCCTCCTCCAACGGAACCCCGGAGATCACTCAGTTCTCTGCCCCTCCCTCCTCCAACGGAACCCCGGAGATCACTCAGCTCACTGCCCCTCCCTCCTCCAACGGAACCCCGGAAATCACTCAGCTCAGTGCCCCTCCCTCCTCCAACGGAACCCCGGAGATCACTCAGCTCACTGCCCCTCCCCCCTCCCAACGGAACCCCGGAGATCACTCAGCTCACTGCCCCTCCCTCCTCCAGCGAAACCCCGGAGATCACTCAGCTCACTGCCCCTCCCCCTCCCAACGGAACCCCGGAGATCCCTCAGTTCTCTGCCCCTCCCCCCTCCAAACAGAACCCCAGAATCCATCAGCTCTGTGCCGCCCCCCACCTGCGAAGGTCCCGGAATCCCTCGGCTCTGCCCCCCCCCCCCGTGACGGATCTGAGTTGGGTTTGGTGGGACGGTAAGTGAGGTGGGGGTGTCGGGTTTGGTCGGGGGGTGAGGTGGGGGTGTTGGGTTTGCTTGGGGGGGTGGGAAGATATCGGGGTGGGTGAGGGGTGGGTGTTGGGGTTGGTCAGGGGGTGTCAGCTGTCTGCCACCTCCCCACCTCCGACTGACCCGAGCAGCGCCGGGCACTTATGCTAGTATTATATAAAACACCTTCTGGCTAGTTCACAGGGTGGTAATCAATTTGCTTATGGAAAAAGTCACCCACTCATTGGGGGATTCAGTTGTAGAGTGGCAATAGATAGTAGGAATGGTTTTTGGAGTACAAAAAACAAACGATGAATCTCAGAGAGAGACAACAACAGGATCTTGTTAAAGTCAGACTCCAGCTGAATCCATATATGCACAGTGAGGTAGAAATTGCACCTCAAACTCTACCTTGATAATAAGCAAGTTGTATCAAAGGTTCACATAGGTTTTTGCCATCTGCTCTGCATTATATATTCTGTTTATTCTGAGATCTGTTGGTTCCCAATAACAGTAATAAGAAGCAAACCTATAATTAGTCTCAGACTAGATAGACAGCTCAGCAACCATTATAACAATTAGGGCATTATGTTTAATAGGCCTGAATGAACATAAAAGAGGACTTCATATTACTTTTTACAAAAAAAAAAGATAGTTACGGGGAGAGAAAAAAGTATTTTTTTGTAATATTATCCCCTTTCTATGACATAACTAAAAAGTGTTGTAGCTCAGTGACATTTCATTCTTTACTCTGAAAATCTTGTGTCTAGGGTCAGTGTTGACTTTATAACGTAATCAGAGTACTTGCATGGTACTCAGAGAGAGAAGGCTTTAGGTGACAAAATACTGACTTCAGTATGGCCACAAAAAAAAAGCACAAAAACTTCTCCCCAAAGGTTAATCTTGAAATAGTTTGCCATGCCATTTCAATTTAAATTCAACTTGACTTGCAAGGCATTTAGGACTCCTTTCTGAATAGTCTCAAAATAAGACTTGCTTGTAAGAGAATAGGAGGATCTTATTTACCAATTTATTTACTAATATGCACAGGCAATGAGATGAAATGCCTGCTGTTGTTTACATGGCAGTTCTGTTATTTCTAATGAAAACATTTGTAGAAAAGGTATTTTGTATAATTTCACTTGTAGAGCGGGTGCTGGAAAAGATTTATTGTTATCCCAATTACTCCATAACTGACAAGGAATGCACAATAAGGGCCTTCCAGTAGCAACCATTTGTGATAAATGAAGGGGGTGGGGGCAGAGCTCCCTTTTATGGATTCCCCAGCCAGCCAGTTAGCTACAAAATCCCTGTTAGTAGCTCTTTTCTACTAGCTTTACTTGTAAAGAGTTAAAAAATCCCATAGGTAAAAGGAAGGGAGTGAGCACCTAACCAAAAGAGCCAATGGGAAGGCTAGAACTTTTTATAATTGAGAAAAAACTTTCCCTTTGTCTTTCTGTCTGTTGTTCTCCGGAGAGAAGACACACAGAGCAGCAGTGCTGTAAGAAGCTTTAAACCAGGTATGAAAATCATCAAATCATACCTTGAAACTACTTATCTGAAACCGCAAATATGTAAGTAGATCAGGGAATATCTAGGAAGATGTGATTAGGTTCATCTCTTTTATTTCTTTACGGCTTGTGGACTCTGTGCTAACCCTAGGTGCTTTTGTTTTGATTGTAACCATTCTTGAGGCTTAATTATTATAGTTGCTCTTTTTTAGACATAGCAATAGCCTGCATTCCAGATGTATTTTCTTTCTTTCTTTTTATTTTTTTCAGAACTGGATTGCTTTTTTGTGCCCTAAGAGGTTTGTGCATATGTGTTTAATTAGCTGGTGGCAACAGCTGATTTCCTTTGTTTTCTTTCTCAGCTCTTCCCTGGATGGAGTTTGAAAGGGCTTGAGAGTACCCCACTGGGAGGAACTCCCAAGTGTGCCTTCCTAGGTTCAAAGGGTTTTTTGTATTTGGGTGGTGGCAGCATCCACCCATCCAAGGTCAGAGAGACGCTGTAACCTGGGGAGTTTAATTCCTGCCTGGAATGGTCAATATTAATTTATAGATTCCTTGTGGGCCCCCACCTTCTGCACTCAAAATTCCCGAGTGGGGTATCATTAAAGGGGTATTACTCTGTAAAACTGATTTGTGTTTTCTTTTCTAGTCTATCATTTTGGAAGAGAGATAATATAAGATGGAAATTTAAGATGTCATATGTTGATCTAAGCTATGCTAAGATGTTTACAAGAAAGGCTGGTTGGCATGGAACTCCATTAAGATGAATGTGACTAGGCCCCTGTGCTGCTTAGGAGAAGCTAGATGGGAATCATCTTGAGAGAAGTGAGACGGGACTGGGTTATGAAAGAGGAGAAGTGAGGTTCTGAGAAGAACAGGACCTGGGATCTGATCTGGCAGAGCTGAAGTCCATGGGAGCTTTGTCATTGACTTCAGAGGCAGCAAAATCAGGCCCCAGATGAAGAAAAAGAAGCTGGAGCAAACTAGAACTGTTCTCAGAGGGCCCAGACCTGTGTGTGTGTTGTTGGTGTTATTGTTGGGGTTGGGAGGTTCCATCACTTGGCCAACTTGGTCAGACAATTTTGGGGTGATCAATGTGGCAGTGAAAACTTGTGTCTCCTTGATATTAAACTGAGAAGTATTTTATTTTTAAGTCTCTAGTATTTTTGTACTGTTTGTTTCTGGATATTTATTAGATAACTATTAGATAAAATAGTTTGATTTCTTACTTGTGCCTCAGAATGGCTTGTAGGGTTCTAAGAACAGTTTCCAAAATCCATTCTGGTATAAGATATAATTAGAGTGTCAGTGTAAAATTAGCTCTTATACACTGAAAAGAGTTCAAACATTAGAAGAGTGAATATAATGATTGTACATTGTTCTAAAATATTTTTTAAAACAAAAACTGCTTTTAGTTTTTTCTTAGAGCCTTGAATAGCAAAATTTATCTTACAGTTGGAATGCAGTGTTTCAGTTTTAGCTATTACCTCAGATGAGTTATTTTCAGTCCTTAAGTTCTTGTTTAAACATAGACACAACAGCCTCCATTTACCCACCGCATCTCTTGTGAGCCATTGGAAGAGTTGCTGCACGACACGCATGATCTGAAAGATTTGTCATGATCCCCAGATTCCATGGTGTTGGAGGACGTTCTTAATAGCTTTTCTTGATAATCAGTGGCCTGTGTACCCCTGTAATTACAATGGAAATTATCACTTATCTGAGTTTAGATTCTTGCATATAATTAATATTCTTTTTTGTTGTCGACTTAGTTGCTTTTGTGGTTTTACATCAGTCATTTTCAATTAGCTTAGTAAGCCAGAGGGTTTTGTAACTTTTGGGGAAAAGATAAAGTTATAACACCTATGCTAAATTGAAATTTTTTCTCATAAAATTATCATGGCCTAAGTTAAGAATGAAAGAATGATTAGCATGACTGAGTTATTGCAAATGGAAACTCTGTGGGAATAACAAGTCTTTGAAACCCAAAGAGGAGAAATGCCTCCAAAACAACTATTGAATTCCCCCCTTTCTTGTAAAACTACTATAATTTTAAAATTAATAGTTCTAGGGCATCAATCTGATATGCTATCTTGTTACAAGAAACAGGCTGATGATTTATGTTGCTACGATGATGGATTTAGTAAATATAGACTTAGAATTTCAAATGATTTTTATTTCATTAATTATTTCAGTAGAAAGAGGTCTGTCTGTGATCCCCCCCCCCCCTCCAGACATTTGGAGACCTACAGGATTTTAGTAATATTCTCACATGTATACCATGGATATATATTAAATGGCTGGGATTTTAATCTGAATCATACTGGAGGTTACAAAAAGCAATTTTGTGTCTCAACCCACACAACTGTGGAGGGTTATATAAGAAGGTGTAAGCATGCTCTACTGCCCACCATGACCTCCTTGGATTTGAATATGTAGGGGAAGCAGATACTGTGCAGCTCCTACAGCCCTTTACCTACCCTAGTAAGTGGACCAAGAGGAGTTGGAAGCAGGCAGAGTCTTGACACCGATCCCTCCAGTATGTTGACAAACACAACCAAGGTGTAGTAATTTGCAACTGGTAAGGGCCCACAGAAGGTTACTTACCTCGACAGGAAGAGCAGAAAAGAAAATTGGGCCTCTCTGAAGCATGTTGTCCTTCCCTTCACCAGGGCAGACTATATAAACACAATGGAGTCCAATGCTGAGTGGACTACCTACACTTGGCTTACAAAAAAGACTTAATACCCTTTGAATTCCAGTTATGTAAATAGTTCTGTTTCTTTAAATAAAATTATCCTGGTAATTATAATATAATTTCCTTTATCAGCTTATCTAACCTGAGCTGCACATGCTCTCGTCATATTAACTCACAAAACATTTTAAAATCCTATATTTAGCCTGCAATGGCACCAGGGAATATAGTAACCATGATACCAAAGGAATCCAGTAGAAAATTTGAAATATGTCCTTTCTTTTGTGGAATATCATTATAACATACTTATTAGATTACGTCTCTTGCGTCAAGCATTTTAAAAACACTAAAATGTACAAGGAGGCACTGTTGATGAGTTCAAAACTATAAACAAATTAAAAGTTTTGGGCCTATAATGAAACTACATTAATTAAAATGGCATTTTAAATTTGACCCAAATGCAATTTCAAAATTCAACAGTCTTCATAAACTGAGGATGGGTGAGAGAGAACCTCACTCACTGTATAATGGCAATCTTCAATTTTTAATTGGATGTCTAATTTTATTTGGTTTTGTAGAACTCTGTTCATATGTATCATTAGTAATATTTGAATTAAATTAATAATGTTATATTGTTCTTATTCAAGCAATACTGCACCCTGGTCTGAGAGAGAGACTTGTTTTTTTCTGGAAATACTGGTTTTATCAAGAAGGTCCTTCCCAATCAAAGGTTTTCAGAGAATCTTTGTGAAGATTTCCTTCTATATTTGTGAAGTAATTTCCTTCTATATTTTTTTTAAATAATTCACTACTTAATTTACTATTTAGTTTACTTCCTGCTCACATATACTTCAAAATCTGACTCCTTGTTCTGAAGCGCTAACAAGATGGGATAAATGTTTCCATATTCAGTTTATGAGGGAGACATTCTAAAAGCCACCATTCCAAAAAGTATGAAGCATCCAGGTGCTAACAGTTTGAATGGTTTTTATTTGCAATACATCTTTTAGATGTAATGATGTGGCATAGTAAAGCTCTTTGTGCACATCACTATCGGAGAGGTGATAACTTACATGACTTCCTAGATAATAAGGACACTAAGGGCTCAATAAGACACAACTTAGAATCAGGAGTGTTCAAAGATCCATTCTTGAAATTGATGCATACTGTGGTATTCCGTGCAGATGGCGCTCTTCACTCTGAGCTGGTACTGAATTAATTCCCCAAAAAGGTGCTTTGGATCTCTGAATCCACAATGTTAGTGAAGATAATGAGCCAAATTCTGATCTGATCTGCCACTGTAAATCCAGAGTACTAAAATCTGTGGAGTTATTCTGATTTACATCATTGTAACTGAGAACAGAATATGGTCTGCTGTCATTCAGGTAAGGGACATAGAGCAGTTCTAACTGGTGTGTTTATTAAAGATCAGCTACAAATCTTGAAAGAAAACAGAATTACTCTAGATAATATGTGTTGAATGACCCCACTAGCCAAATTGCTTCTTGGGTTCAGCTCTGAAGTAAGTTTCAACTAAACTTAAAAAAAAAAAATCTCCAAAATCCCCTTGGCATTTTCTGCTGAAGATCACTCAAACATCATTGCAGGACATCACTGAAAACATCAATCTTATTGCAATTAATGAAACCCACTGGGCATACAATGTCATCAAATACATTGTGGGATATCTTTGAGTAAAATGAAAGAAGAAATCAGAATGTAATTTCTCTTTCATCATACACCTACACATAAGACTATTGTTTGCTGACAAAACTCCTTTTGGTTTACAGTGAAAAATCACAAAATAGCAACCACTGGGGTAAAAAAGTCCCATCAGGTCACAAAAACTTCATCTGCAAATGTTGACCATTTTTTTCTTTATTAAATGTGTTTGGGTCTATACTATATATACTCAGTGTCTGTTGGAAATAGACTGTTCCTATGGTACTGAAATGAACTGGACTGCGTGATGATTTCTCACTGAAATAAATATTTTACAATTGGTTTTAAAAATGTATGAAAGGATCAGTGAAGGAATTTAAATGCCAGTAGTTATATAATTCTTCTGATATGAATGATTTTTTGCCCCAAAATTAACTTATTAATTACAGCAGTTAAGTGTAATTACTCTACCTCTTCAGGTTCTTTATTATTACTTTCTAACACTAAGACAAATTCTGCCAAGGATAATTACCATAACAGTAATTTAGTGCACATTTTGATCTTGTTAGGAATACAATATAATCTTCACAGAATGATCTTTTCCGTGTTAATCAGTCATTCATGAAGCTGTCTTTCTTGTTGCTGACTCCTCTTAGAAGCAGTTTGAAGCCTGATAATTGGTCATGCGGGAAAGGTGGCAGAGAATATATTGCTCTGTCTTAGGGCCTGGTTTTGGCAAAAGCTCCTATTTAACTTCATACTCAGAGAAGCTGAATTAAATTTCAGTACAATGATAAAATGTACTTTGAGTTAAAAAAAACAAAACAAAAAACCACCCTCAAATATTTGAGCTCTCTAATGAACCAGTATATCAGTCCATCACCAGACAGAGTTTACAGCTGGTTTTAGGCCTTGAGGCAGCAAAGGACTTAAACACTTACTTAAATCCCATTAAAGTTAAACATATGCTTAAGTGTTTTGCTGAATTGGAACAAACTTGGGTACATATTTAAGTGCTTTGCTTAATATGAGCATTATTGTATAAAGTAGTTGGCAGCCAATATTTCGTGTAATATTAATCCAGAGGTTAAAGTGTAGTTTTAAGTGAAAGCACTTTTGTATTATACTGTTTGGGCCAGCCACCTCATGGTTCTATTAATTTATTTCCTGAAATGGCCTCTTCAAAAGTAATAGTTACCAAGAACTTCGGGTTTTTAGAAGCATGGTAACATTTCCACTATATATATTTTCATAATAAAACAGTATGGAATAATACCTTTCTTTCCTGGAATGTGTGTACACACAATACATATTTATTTTGGGATTTGTACAGTGCAGCTTTCTTAGTTTTACAAAGTCTGTATGTGTCTAGACATTTTTCTTTGTGATTTAGAAGCAATATATTTAATTTAAAACTGAAGATTGGTTGTGGTTTTTTTCCCAAAAGTTCTGTAGTCTGAAAACATTCTTCATTTTTTTCTTCCATGATTGTCAACCCAGGGATATATGCTAATCAGAATTGGCTAATAACTTTACCTGAGAATATGGATCCATTAAAAAAATTCCAAATGACTAAATGTTTAATTTAGGCTAGGCTTTTACCACAAGAAATTTGACTGAAGATCATAGCTTGAGCAATCCATCACAGATGTCCACAATGGTATTAATCATCTTGTGGGGAACATTTTGTTTTATTTTTCTCTTTCAGGTTTAGGTATTTAAACATTCTCTGCCAGCAGCACCTCATATAAATGAATGCCATATGTTAGATGTTTTCAATGATGCCAAGGTATTTATGAAATGTTTTTTATCTGACTAGGATTTTTTGCTCATTACAGTATATATATAATTAAATCTGTGGGAGAATAATTCTACGGTATATAGAAAGCAAGTTCTGAAAGATTTTTTCCCCCCTCAGAATTCTATAACATTGTTCTTGAATAACTGAAAATATGAACCTCAGTTAAACAGATTACCTCTAGTCTAGTTTCATTTCTGGACCACTGGTCCAGAATACAGGCCACTCGTATGATATTTTTGTGGCTGGTGGTGTAGTCTTTCCCATGGTTCCTTAATTAAATGGAGCATTGAAACAGGCTAAATGTATTGCAGATCAGGCCATACAGAACCCTATAGTCCCTAGGAGGCATTGACAAGTACAGCTGTGATGTTAAGGACAAATTCTGATTTCATGTAAATGGGTGTAAATCCTAATTGAATGGATTTTCAGGGTGCTCAGAATTGCCTAAAGTAGGTCTACCTCCTTTAGTGAAACTCAAAGGACTAAACAAGTGGTACAAACGGTGAAATGAAAACTGGTAGTAGAAAAAAAGAAAAATGTTTTAATCTAGGATAAGAGTTCTCAAACTTCATTGCACTGCAAGCCCCCTTCTGACAAAAAAATTCTGCAAGACCCCAGAATTGGGGACTAAAACCTGAGCCCACCAAAGCCTGAGCCCCACCACCCAGGGCTGAAGACCTTGGGTTTCTGCTTTGGCCCAGGGCTGTGGGGCTCAGGCTTCAGCTACTGCCCAAGCAAGTGTAATTCCATCCCTGGCAGCCCCATTAAGACAGGGTCACAACATATTAAAATAATGTGATATAAAATAATGTTACTGGGTCTCCTTTAGCAAGATATATCATGTCCTCAATATTACTAGTACTAAAACTATATTCAGGGAATGAGGATATCAGCAGATTTGGGGGGAGCAGGGGAAGTTCAAAAGAGGTATATGAATAGAATTCCACACTTGAAGACTTCAGCGTCTCCCAGTAAGACACTAGTTAGACTCTGCATTGCAGCCAAAGTAAGTGTTAGCATCACTCTGTTGTTCTTTATAGTAACTAGTGTGGCTGGAATTGAGTTTGATACACCATTAGATTTTAAATAAAAAGAAAGCCAATGATATTTCAAAATAAATATATCAGAAATGACAGAGAGATGAATGGGGGAAAATTCCTTGTTATAACTTGAGTGTCAGACATGTCTAGAAATAATGAGATATGATAATACTGGGCTGATTATCTTTTACTTTGAGAGATGATTCCAATGAGAAAATGTCATAGCTGCACCAAAGTGGAAGATATTATGAAATATGATGGTATATATGTGCAGAACAAGATAGAGAATTAAATACGTGTTCACATTTAAATCTCTTGTTTTTAAGAGTTAGATTTTTTTTCTTCAGTATAAATGAGCATGTGAAGGGCAGATATTTTTCTTGAAAGACACAAAGACACATTGTGTACTCTGTATTCTACATCAGTCAGTTTTACTTCATTGGGGTTGAGGGTTACAGCCTAAATTAATAACAAGATCTTGGGATGTGGAGAATGCAAAATGTTTGCACAGCTTAGTGGCATTGGACTGGGATTCAGGAGATCTGGATTCTGTTTCCTTGCTGTGTGATCTTGGACAAGTTGATTTCTTCCCCATGCCTCAGTTTTCCCATCTGTAAAATGGGGATAATATTTCTGATCTCCTTTGTAAAGTGCTCTAATATCTACTGATAAAACAATATCATTATTATTTGCTTTGCAAAAATAGCAATAGGACATTTGTTATTTTTTAAAAAATTACTAGAAACAGCTCATTGCATATATTAGTCAAACAAGTTAGTAATACATAAATAATTTACCTTTACTAAACATTCAAAACATACATATGTGCTTGCACTCTTGCGAACCTGCATATGTGTGCATGCCCCCAACACAACTAATACAAACATTTGGAGAATCACCAGGGCTCCATGAGAATTTTACTGTTGACAACAATGAGAGCAGAATTAGACCCACGGTGGGTGTCTAGAATCAGAGAGGTAGCTGTGTTAGTCTGGAATTGCAGAAGTGACAAAGAGTCCCGTGGCACCTTAAAGACTAACTAAAGTATTGAAGCATAAGCTTTCGTGGGCTAATACCCACTTCATCGGATGCATGCAGTGGAAGTATCCAGGGGCAGGTATAAATAGGTAGGCAAGAACCAGGTTAGAGATAACAGGGTTAGTCCAATGAGGCTGAACCAGTGGGTGTCTGGTTCTCATAAACAAACATATAAAGCTATAGCATATGTTAGCAGCAATGAGCGTTTAAGTTACATTCTGTACCCGTCAGCTTCTTTACAGCTCTACTGTAGTTACTATGAACCAAATCCTGCTGTCAGTTGATTAATTAACAAAGCTCCTATTGAGTTGAGGGTGAACAGGATATGGACCTGAACCTATATGGTGAGATTTTCAAAAGTGCTCAGTGTTGACCTATCTGTTCCCACTGACATCAATATTAAAACTCACTTTGGCTTCAATGGAAGCAGAGTTGGGCCAACACTGAGGGCTTTTGACTGTCACAACCACCACTCTCTACATTGTATTCACCGGACTGACATCTGCTGTTACTGTAGACAGAAAACAGAAAATTAATATCTAATTTCTAAACAGTCATCTTCAATGAGTAATCCAAACTCAGTAATTGGAAATACTAAATGCATGTAGAATAACTACAAGTGAAAAGACAAAAAAGAAATCTAAGTTCCTCCTCATCTAATTCCAACAGAAAGCACCCAAATGAAACAACAATTTTACATAAGAGTTAATGAAGGACGAAATATCCTATGTGTTTTTTCCTTTTGGTTCAAGGCCAAATACACACACACACACACTTGCACCTTTGTAAAGAGGAAATTTTGTTAACCCAGTAACATCCTGAGACCACTGCCCACAGCTGGAATCCTAATTGTTACCCTTATTGCTGAAAGCAGCTAAAAGGAGGCAATAGCACAACTAACAGACCAGGAAGGGAGGAAGTAGTGAGTGACGATGAGGAGTCAACATGACCATCTGCCCTCCTGACTTATGCTTTTTTCTGAAGCATATGGTTTTGCAAGAGGGAAAGTCTGGTACTAGTTAATTGTTTCTATGTGAAATACAGCTGGTTGGTACAGATGGAAAACTACAGGCTGGAAAACTCCACATTTTAACTTTTTTGGGGTGCTCTACTAACCTCTTGCGGCTGTGTGTAAGTGCTGGAGACTAAATAAAGTAGAAGGTTTGAGTGAAAGCACTTCTGTTTGCCTGCTTGCATTAACTATATATTGGCCAGTATGCCACCTCCCCATTAATTTATTTCCTGCCACTGCCATGCAAAGAGTAAAGTTAGCAAGAGCTTTAGTATCAGAGGGGTAGCCATGTTAGTCTGGATCGGCAAAAGCGACAGAGTGTCTTGTAGCACCTTATAGACTAATAGATATTTTAGTCTATAAGGTGACCCACTAACAGATCCACTTCATCTTCGCCCATGAAAGCTTATGCTCCAAAATATCTGTTAGTCTATAAGGTGGTACAAGACTCTGTCGCTTTGGCAAGAGCTTTAGGTTTAGCAAAACCCTGGGTGCACCTGGGGTTTGACTTCACTATCAGCAGCAAAAATAATAGATACAAGTCTCAGCTTCAACTTTCACCTGGGCTTCCCTTGTTCCCAATGTCTGCCTCTGCCCCTGCCCATAGTTCCTTCTCTCTTGTTGACACCAAAATCCTTTGTATGCCTGTAGCTTGCTGTTAATAGACTTAGCTCATCAAATGAGTCAGCAGCAGTAATTACAAATCTCTATGCATGTCTGAGCATTGGACCACTGTCAGACATCTAGATATACTCAAAAAATTACTGCTTTCCCTTCCTTACAGGTGGACCCTTTTACATATTTTAATTTAAAGTTTTTGGCCATTAATATTTGACAAACTTTCTCCTATCTCCACAATACGCTAGAAAAGTTCAATAAACCACAATGTCTTCATGATAGGGGTTTAACCTTTCCTGCAAATCTTAAAATTGCACATGGCCGGTCTAGCTGAGATCTAAATTAAATTAATATTAAACCTTGTGAAACACTTGCATTGAAAAATCAACAAACAAGTGTGTTTAACAGTCATCTGAAGTACTTGGAAAAGTATCTGTGAAAGTGACAGCTATGAGGAAGCACTGTGTGTTTTGTTATCCATTGTGGAATCATATATTTATATGTTTTGCTCACCATGACAGCTACATTTTCCAATTTGTTTATAATTGGATTTTGCCCAAGGGTGGCTTAACGATATTATATAAAACATATGACAGGACAACACAGTTACATTTTGAAAGGCAAGTACAATATGCAGCATACATGTCAAATATTATGTGGTACAGAACTGATTTAAGTGACCAACTTTAATAATATTTACAATATGTATTCAGATCATGGGCTTAAATCAGAGTGGATAAAAGTTATATTTATTCAAAACAATACTAATTAGAGTATTTGTGGTTTAGTCAAGCTTTGCTATAACTATTATGAGTTGAATAAATTTATATCCATTACTCTTATTTCCTCCTCACTAGTGTTATCTGTCTGTAGCCATCACTTTCCCAACCCCTCCTGCCGCTGCACTGAATAGATCAGAGGATTTGGGTCCTATATTTTCTCATTTACATCTGCAGTTATTTGCACACACCTCAAATGATTGTGGACAGGAAATGAATGGCAGGCACCAAATTACAGTTGGTTTTTGAAAACTGAGTTCAATCAGCCTCCTTGTCCATGATTCACATATCTTTAAGTTACATGTCTTTAAGTTACTATATGGTTATACCAGAGCTCAATGATTCAAATGGTACCAGTTTGCCTGAGATAACAAATAAATAGCTGTTAGGACACTTCTAATATTCATTTCCACAATTGTTCAGTCTCAAGGTATAGACAAACACCCTCATGTAAATTTTGGCCATACCTGTGTCATCAGACTCTAGTACCAGGAAGTACACTCAGGCACACAGAAGAGTTCCCTGTTTCACTCTCACTCCAGTTTAATTACACTTACTTCTAATTTAAATTAGCAGAGGTGAACTACTGGACTAGACAGATCCATAGCTTGCTAAACGAAAATTAAGGTGCTTCACATGAAGTAATAGGAGTGAAAGAAAAAGGGGGAAATAAAGAACAAAAGTTTAATACACAATAGAATAGTTTCTAGTTATAATTTGTGTTTCCCTGCTGCTTGCTCCTTTCGGGCAGCTGAAACAGTTCAGTTTCATTGTTCCCTGAGTACCTCATGAATATTTCAGTTCCAAACGGTTGAATGTTGTTCTTAGTAGTCCGTTTAAATTGCAGCACAAATAAGTTTTCCTACATGTGGCTGAGATGTGAAGTGAGGGAATATTTGTGACATTAGACAATAAACAAAAAAGAAACGCATCGTGTACAGTTCAGTACAGTTGTATCAGCTGAGTGCTTTTTAAAGTTCACAGCAATAGTGCATCACAGATCTCAGAATTGACCTAATGTGCCATTTATTTTATATTTTAATAGTAATTTATTTCCAATTGCCTGCCTGCTTCATTCACCACTGCAAAATCAGACTGTGAGCTAAAGACAATTCTGATATTGCCAGTTCTTTTCCCCACACCTGTATATTTCTGAGTTTTCCCCCCTCTTCTGCTGTCCTAGCTATGTTTAGCTGGGCAGCCTTTAAGAAGACAGGTCCACTGACCTGGGAGTGGGGGGGGAAGGAGCATTCCCAAAACACATATTCTAGGTAATATTCTAGGTGCAGAAAAATCATAAGAGAGGTCCGTGCCCCAGAGATCTTACAATCTAAATGGCCAACAGACTGATAAAATTACCACTGGGGTGTCAGAGAACAGATATCATATATAGCAGCAGAAAAGTTTTTATTCATATTTTTCCATATTTATTGTTTTCATTTTCACTCCCGTGACTACTTGCTTATTTTGTTTTGTAACACTAGGACAGAGGACTCCTCAGGTCTTTCCTCTGCTCAGCTTTCCTGCAAGGTGATACAATGAATAGACAAATGCTACAGAGCTATTTCAAAGGAGAACGTTTCTATTTTTAACTGAATGTAGGGTGTTAAATTGAATAAACTCCCCTGTATGATACAACCAGCTAAAATTTAGCCCCTAGCAGTTTAGGTTTGATACTGACATTCAGTCTGAATAATTCTAGTTAACCAAAATGAGGTGAAGATTCCCATGGAGTGGTTTTAGCAGTGGGAATGTCAGGTAATGACAAGATCCAGTGATTAGAGATTGATAGATGCTGGGCCAACATCTAGAGATTGCAGTGCTGCTTCTAAAATTCCCCTCTGGGTCACTAGAACGTAATTAGGTTGTTGATGGATTGCCTAGTTTTCTACATTGACCTTAATCTCCTTTGGCGCTTACATTTGATTCTGAGAAATTAGAACACCTTTGTCTTGGATTGGAATAAAATATTGTGAACCTCCATGAGATTTATGCACAAGATCCTTCTTGGGTAAGCAATCTTCACCTTCTCCTCTTTGCCTTTCCTATGCACAGTAGATTGTCACTAGGGACACTTGACACTCATCCACCATGCATCATCCCTCTGAAAACTGGAAATAAAAATCACAGCACCTCTGTGAAAGAAAAAAAAAATCACCCAGATTTTAATATGTGCATGCATAAGTTAATTCTTTAGGAAAAGAGCCTGAAGCCATAGATGTAAAAATGAGCATCAGTGAAATATTGTTACTGGCAATCAAATCAGATGTTTCTGAAGACTATCCAGCCATGTGCATTAGAAAGAATACTGTTCTTTCCTCATTTCCTTTGCTGGCAAAACCACAGTCTGCTGATTTTCAAATAATTAAGAATTGCATGATGAAGGCAACAGGCATATTATCTGATAGAAAGGCTGAGATGAAGGTGCCAACTAAGCCTGGAAGATTCTGTAATTTGATGAGACTGCTGTCAGGAACACAAACTTGTTGAAATTAGATCTACTGGCTACCACCAGAGTAGTTGGTGAAGTGAAAAATGTACATGCAGGGCTTTGATGGGTTTCCTGAAGTCTCTGATTATGTATTTTCATGCATTGTTCCAAGGCTAAGCTGTAGAACATTAACCTTCTGTGTACCAAAGCTTACAATTTACATTTGATGAAAGCCTAAAGCTGCAACAGCGCTCTCTCTTTTGGAATATGAGTGCCAAAAATCACACTAAAAATTGCATATATCTTTTATTGATCTACCAGCATCACTAATAGCCAGCTAGTGATCACAAGCATAAGTGAGTTGGGGAGGCTTACAATTTTCTACATTGTTGTATATCTCTTATTCTCTGTGTGTGGGTGGAGGGAGAAAATCCAGTGTTGTGTGCTGTTGAATATGCCTTTATTTTAATTTTTTTAACAAAAAGGATTGAAGGTACTGGATTGATATCTCTGTAGTCTAATGTGATATATCTGGCCAAAGTCCACTTATGAATTGTCCAGGCAGGGCAAGGACAGAAGGAAGGCATTATTCTTATGGCACATTACTAGTGATCCTCAGTCCTGAGCTGGAAGGATCACCTCTAGGAGTGGCAAAGTAGAGTTTCCAGGTCCACTCAGTGTGACTCAGACTGCCAACAAGGGTGGCAATTTTTTGGGGGGGGATGGCGGGGGGGGGAGGGGGTGACTAGTTTTGTGCTGTGAAGACCCATCCACTGGGAAATAGACTGAGGCCACTACTTTGGCCATTGAGCAGACTCATCCTGCTGTTCCACTTTCATTAAATAGTTAAATATTAATTGGACCAGAGAGTGAGAATGACCCTGTATAGAATAGATTCACAAGTTGGTGTCTCGTTTGCTACTGGGGCAGTACAAATATATTTATTACCCCTTACTCAGGACTAGTGGTAACCTGGCAGTAGGTATAAAATGCTTCCAGCGACAGATGGCACGACACATCGGTTGGAGTATCCCCCGGTCGTATCACTGGTTCTAAGCGGACCCTGCCATAGTGCAGGAATAACGCTAAGAAAAACAACAACTCAGGATAGTGGTAAATCCACCATCTATCCATAAGTTTGCAGATTCTCTGATAAGCATTCTTACCCTGAAGGTTCGCTAAAACTGTGGAGGCCTTTTATGTTGTTACTGCAGAAAATGAAAACACCCTTGCTCCTTTCATTATTAGTAGCTATATATTGTAAGCAAAACTGGCTTAAGGGAAATTATCTTGCATAGTTTTCTTCATATCACACAACTTTGTGAGACAAATATTTGTTTTGAAATTAAAAAATTGTCAGTGAACTATCAGTAATTTTAAATAAAGTGAGGACGACTTTACAAAATTGAATGACATTTATATCACCCAGTCTTTGGAAGGAAAACAATTCTAGAGCTTTTCTGATACCTGAAACATCACTAACTTCTCCATTTTGGAGAAGGAGACTGTATCAATATGGACAAAACAAAAGCTGCTTCTTTGGCATAGATTACTTTAAAAACTTTTAAAAGGCAGATCGCAAAAGTGCAATAAACTGCCCATTAACTCCCCTAATTAGTAATCGCAGAGACACATCTGGCTGTGAAGTTAATGAAGTCAGTGAAATATGTACAATTTGTATGTAAGTTAATTACAGAGCGACTTTGCAATTTCCCAAATACATTAATCTTAGTAAGCTGATACAGAGAATATTTTTAAAACAAAAACAATGAAAATGGGATAAAAACAGTTAATATACCATTTAAATCCTTGCAGTTTGTTTTGTGAAACTCCATTTCACCCTAAATATTTGTGTGACTGATTCGTTTAGGCTACTCTTGGGGGGGGGGAGGGGGAAGAGGGGCTAAACATTTACAGTATGAAGGCAGGATCTGATTTTCAGGTTCTGAGACACATAATCAGTATATAGTTCAAGAATGGTGTCATATTTACAATTGCATAGATCAACAGCTTGTTGATAAAGCATGCAGGTTACAGAAACAATTTACTGTCTGTAATATAGTATACCTGGGACATGATGTAGTTTTGTAAAAATTGTTCATGACAACTGTATCTCTTGCTATAGCTTTTTTCTATTGCTGTATTTTTTTCTATTTGCTGGTTAAAAATAATATTTATTTGCTCTAAATCAATGCTAATATGCACACAGAATAGATAAAAGTCCATTTCTTCTCTTGAAAATTAATAGGAGAGGTACACCTATACAAAAATGGAATTATCCCTATATTTGTAGATTTGAGTCTGTTTTTTTTCTGCTTAATCTATTAGAATGTACAGTTTGTAACAGTGAGTGGGGTATCTGACAGGCAAATGAAAGCACTAGAGCAATCTAAAAATGGTTAAAAATAGCAGTGTTTTACCCCCAAAAAGTTTTATCTCAAATAATAGCATGATAGTTATTGTTAATTTTAATAACATTATTAATAAATGCTTCTGTAGCTGTCCCTAGAGCACCCACGGATTGGGAACTGCGCTGAGACTGTGCTATCTGTTCAGGCTGGCGAATGGGATGCATCAGTAAGTCTGTAACCTCTCCCTCAACATGTACTCAGGACATGGGAAGTGCCTGCCATGAGGTTTAGAGGAGGGGAGGATGGAGCCACAGCTGAACCCTACTTCCATAAGGAAGCTCTGCACTCTGAGAATGTCTTACATTTGTGGTTCTCGGGATGGGAGAATTCAGGCCTTGCCTAAATCTAACATTTTTGTAGTTTACCGGGAAAAAAAATTACAGATGATTACAGAGGAATAACTAATGCAAAAACAATTCCAAACAAAAGGTTAATAACCTTCAGGAGACTAAAACATGTTTTCCAGGAATTCTGATTGTATATACACATTATACTAACTGTCACGGGGTTCCACCCTCCTGGCCGGGGCAGTATGACCCAGTGGTCAGGGTCTGCCCCCAAGCCTCGGGGCGGTGGGGCCTACCGGCCCTAGTCAACAGCGGCCCCCTTTGCTGTGGGGTGGTGGGGCCCAGTGGCCAGAGTCAAGGTCTGTCCCCAAGGCAGCACGCTCAAAAGTCCTCGGGTGGGCAGTACCACCCCCTCGCTATCCCAGGGTCAGTTCCTACCCGTTCTGGTGATGGGGGAAAATGTTAATTCATAACTTTTAAAAAAAAGTTGTTCCCTGGGAAATTTTTAAACAAACATTTTCATTTTGTTTTGAAATTTCCATTTAAAATGGAAATTTTCATTTCAAATAAGTTTGAAGCTTCAAGTGGGAAAATTGATATATTTTTGATTGAAACATTTTGAATGAAAACTTCTTAAGTCAAAAAATCCAGCAGGAAAAACCCCAGTTTTCCAATGAGCTGTACTTGAAGGCTTATTGCTTATTGCGTATTGCTTAAGAACATATTGCTTAAACTAGATAGATTACAGTTTACAGATTACAGTTACTGCCAGTGTGCTAATAACATAAATATTTTAAAAATGATGGCACAATTATAGTATGTTACTTATACCTACAATCACCTGTCGCCCCAATTTAACTTTCACATATATTACTTTTATTACATTAATGAGATCTGCTCATTTCCTGGCCATAAGGAAATTCAATTTTGTGTGATTTAATTGAAGGTGCACTAATATATTATTACTGTTTGTTAATGTGTGGGCCAAATTCCACGTTGTTAAAGTAAATGGGCTTGTATGGGTATAAGTGGTCAGAATCTGGCATTATGGGTAAAATTATGCCATGAACATAAGGCCCTTAGAATGTTTATGCTCCACTTAAGTCCCAGTTAGCCCTCAAAACAGAAATCATTTATTTATTTATTTATTTTTGTTTAAAATATTTGAATCAGCTGTGAATTAAAAAGGCTAAAAATATAAGTTCTGTGTAGTACATTTTTAATTTTATATTAACAAATAATTCAACCAGATTTTTCAGTGCCTTGAGTGTGTAAAGTTTGGTCTATATTTTGTCACTCTGGTAAGCAGTATGATTTTCAGAGGTGCCATTCTTACCTGCAACATAGCAGTGACTCACATTTAACTCACTTAACACTAAAAGCTTAATATCGGGTGGGTCAGAGGCCAGTAATTTTGAAATTACACATACATTTCAAACATAGTGGCCAAATTCTCTGCTGTACCTAGCTCCTATTGTCAGTCATAATTAATACCAAGTTGAAGAGAAATACATTTTTTATTTATAGGGCATCATACCTGAAAACCTCCTTTCACATTAGAATTCATCTCCAGAGGCAAGGTTCTGTTGGCTTTTAGAACTCTCTGAGAAATATAAAGAATTGTTGAGGATT
This sequence comes from Sternotherus odoratus, assembly GCA_032164245.1. Classification (NCBI taxonomy): domain Eukaryota; kingdom Metazoa; phylum Chordata; order Testudines; family Kinosternidae; genus Sternotherus; species Sternotherus odoratus. The sequence goes on from JAVMKO010000004.1 coordinate 37,949,698, forward strand.
GTAACTTATTAGAATTAGTTCTCTCCCAGTAAAAGTACAGTCCTTACAGATTGTTCTGTAGGTTTTCCAATCTGGCTAGATTGCCTTTGTTGAGCAATGATTTAACCTGCTACAGTTGTAGTGCTACAGCTGTATTGCTTCAGTGTAGACATTATCTATGCTGATAGGAGGGGTTCTCCTATTGGCGTCAGGGCTGGCCCCAAGCACCAGCCTAGCAAGCAGGTGCCTGGGGCGGCCAATGGAGGGGGTGGCATTCCGGGCGCTGTCAGGGCGGCACTCAGGCAGCTTTCGGCGGCACGCCAGTGGCAGCTCTTCTGCCCTTCTGTGTTTTGCAGCACGCCGGTGGCAGCTTTTTTTCCTCTTCGCTGCTTGGGGCGGCAAAAAGGGTAGAGATGGCCCTGATTGGCATAGGTAATCCACTTGCCTGAGAGACCAGTACATACTTACATACTGTAAGAGACCATTCAGAGTGAAGCAGCCGGCTAATAGTGGCTGGTTTCTTAATGTGTTGTTTATTATTCATGTCATACAATGGGCTTTATAAACAAGAAGTCTTTTCTTATGTGTGCAAATTATCTATGAGTTTTGCAATAGTTTGAGTCTATTGTGTGAATAATAGAGATTGTCTAAATATCTGAGAGAGCAATTTCATTGCAAATGTTGTCTCAAATATTTCTTATGCCTGTATTTGTGGCACTTTTGTTTACATGAAATTTCTGGCTAATAAAACTTGCTCACCTGCATTAGCAAATAAAGGGGTCCTGGATAACAGTGAAACAAATTAGCGGGTATATTCACAAAAATACCTGTAGTTTTTCCTATATTGTAATTTCTATCTGGTTCATTAGCCAGTCAGATCTTGAAGTTTGTTTTCTGATGTTTTATTGATGATCTATTCTATTTTCAGTGCCAAACATGTATTAGTCAAGATGAGTTCAAAGAACTGTTGTATAACTTTTCTATAGTGTTTAGTTGTAACAGCAAGTAAGACCGACACTGTTAAGTATAGATGCCTAAAATTATGCTCCTAAATCCTAAACTTATTTAGGAGCTAGATTTAGGCTAAATAAAAGGTAAATTTTCAGAGCTGCTGAAGTTTATGAGAGTTGCAGATAACCTGAACCTCCAAAAATCAGAGTTTAAACACTGATGTTATGCGACTCCAACTTTAGGCACCCAACCTAGTACATTATGGTCAATGTTCATAAATATCTGGTGTTTATTATAGAAAGGAAACATTAGAGAACAAACTTGTCTTATTAAAAAGAAGACCTCAGTGGCAAAATTTTCAAACATGCCAAAATGACTTGGGAGCCTAAGTTCCATTGAAAGTCAGTGTGACTTGGGATTCTAAGTAGCTAACTTATTTTTGAAAATGGGACTTAGGCTCCTATTTTTCTTAGTCTTGGGTTTGGTTTTGTCCCAAACTAAGCGGTTGTGTGTTAGTTTTACTAAAACAAAAGCAAAATCATCCCTGGCATGTATTATTTTATGTTTTCCAAATTGTAAATCAGATAAAATGAATGCTTTCTCTATAACTGTAAGGCATTGTGGCAAGTCTTTAATTGTTTCAACACAATTATATAGTGTCCTTAGCAATTTTTTCTCAATATGATTTCAGTAGACCTGATAAGTCAATGGAAATGTGTGAGCAGCTCCTACTGATATTATATGTTGGCCTATGCAACTGTAAAGTGTATACAATATGGATCACTGGACGAGCACTCCAAATCCCTTATTTACTACAGTGTGAAAAATGAAGGGGAAGAAATCTAATGAACAATATCAGAAAACTGAAAAATGGACAGATAACCTCTGAGAGTCAGATGATAAATGTTCTTGACAAGTTAAGTAAGACTTGTGAAGGTTAGTATAAAGCATTATGCCTGACTTGAACAGACAAGCAAGAAACCTTGCACTCTGTCTTGTAAAATGAATAACATAATAAATTACAGAATAGTAAATGAATGGTTAATGACTGAGAAAATTTGACTGACAAATACTCAGAGCGTGAATAAAGAGAAATGAATAGAAAAGGCACTGTATTACCCTAAGTAAAAGAACAAAGAAAGAGCCACTGTGTCCTTTTTCTCTATGGTCCCATCTTTCCTGGACTCATGACTCTTATTTGGGACATACGAGGATTTGTGTTAGTATTTTCTTTTCACTTCAGTTGAACTTCCAAGGGAGATAGTGATAGATTTACACATGCACCTCTAAAAATATATCCACACATATGGAGGTGAACCTATAGAGCAGAAAAAGCTTATGGTTGACATCCTGGCTCATTGGAAGTCAATGGCAAAACTCTCATGGATTTCAGTGGATCCAGGATTTCACTCCTTGACTGCACATTTAATAGGCAGTGTGCATTCATAATAGGAAATTGTATGCATAAAAGACAATAGGCATACATGCTCACAAGAAGGCACTTGGGTTTTCCATAAATAAACAAATACACACATTTGGGAGCAGTTTTAAAGGCTCATTTGGAAAAATAGCCTACAAAATTTAGGGATAGTTAATATTCTTTCCATTAACTATAACGAACATAAAATTTAATCAATCTCACTCTGATCTGTTATTAACAGATATGAACACTTAACAAGGTTCACAAAATTCTACAGAAAACCAAAGCAAATAAATTCAACACTTATAATTTTTAGGCTTATAGATATAAAAGAATTAAAAGCTAAAGTATTGAAAATAAGTAACAAGTTTCAGCAAAGCACTTCATGATCCGATTCTCCCTGTCATAGTCAGAGACTTTCAGGCCCAAAACCTTTTTATCAGATCTCCTCCTTTAAGTGAACACATTTATCTAGTTCATGAAATCAGAACACTACTATGAGATTCATAAAATAGGTAGAAAAGGAAAGGACATTTTAATGAAACCATAAAAGAAAATTCTAAGCCAAGTCATATGGGTTTATTTTAAATATAATAATAATATCATGCAACTGACTGCAGAACTGTGGACAACAAAATGTAACCACAAACCTCCTACATACCCCCACAAACCCTCTACATTAACTTTTATTTAAAACATTGTTGTGTAGAAAATTATCAGAAATCAAGGTTGACATTCTGGCCCCATTGAAGTCAGTGGGAGTTTTGCCAGTGATTTCATTGGAACTAGAATTTTACACCAAATGTTTGACACTTGGGACATTCATATCTAACGAGCCCAATAGTGTTCCCATTGGAGTCAGCAGGAAAGTTACTGCACTAACTGTAACTATGCTCAAAGCAGGCATCTCCCCTGCTGTATTATTTATTAGTTGCATTGTGGTAATGTCTTGAGGCATCAACATGTCAGGGTCTCATTGTACAAACATCAAGTAAATGACAGCCGCTGCTCCAAAGAAATGATGAGACAACAGGCGGGTGAGACAGATAAGCAGGAAAAAGGGACAGAGGATTAAGTAGCAGTTCTAGTGGGATATTTGAGTACAGATGAATTGTGTGTACAACTTATACATGTAATAAAACAATCAGTAGCAGGAATTACATCTCTCTACTTATTATCATTTGGCAGGGTTCTGTCTGCATTGCAACAAAAATGGCTTTTAAGGAAGGACTTGGAGGAGAGTAATATGGTAGTGTTGTGGATTTTTAATGCACGTTTCCCCACACATAAGGGACAGCCTGGCAGAAGAGGCCATTGAGGATAGTTGACAGAAGAAAGGTGGAAGACCATTTTGTAATAAGATGGTATGATTGATAGGTGGGGTGGAGGGTGGGGGTTAGATTCTGAGGGACACTGAAGGTGAGGACAGAAACTTTGATATAGTGGAAGAGAGAGAGCCAATGGAGGGACCTGAATAGGGTGCAGGGTGGGACAACATTATCAGTGTGGTGAGTGAGAAAATGATCTTAGCAGCAGCAGCATATTGAATGGACTTGAAGGGCCAAGGTGGAAGTAGTTGAAGTGAGAAAGGTGGAGACTGCAGGAGCTGATGCAAGTTATGGCAGTGTAGACAGATTGAGAAATCTGTATCTTGGCGATGTTGCTCAGGAAGAAGTGGCAAGCTTTGGATGTGACCTTTGTGCATAGTAAATAGAGAGGGCCAATTCAAAGATGAAGCTCAGATTGTGTGTCTGAGTGACAAGGAAGATGGAGTTAGTGAAATAAGTGGAAAGCTTTTTTTGGGGGGGGGGAGAGAAAGATCAGGAGCTTAGTTCAGGCCATGTTAAATTTCACTTGAGATTGGCATGTGGAAGTTCTGTTGGCTTTGCCAAAACAATTTCCACTTCTCTTCCATACTTTGGAATCCAAAGGAGGAGGCAGGCTCCCAGTAAGAGATTTAGTTGAGGATGCAAGTGACTTTAAACCAGCTGAAGCAAGAAAAGCAGTTTTGAAGCTAAGGACATCCTGGTTATTCTTCTTTATTTATTGGTGCTCTAGTTTTGACAGCAGGGAAACCAGCTTGTTTCCCACTGAGCCTTCCATACATCCCTGATGTTTGTGACCTATACAATATTAGAAGTAAACATCGAAACCCCAGTGTTTAGAAAAAAGTAAAAGTGTAGTACAAGCCAACCTCAATAGGGCAAACGGTAGTGATCTAAGGATGGGAACTAAAAAAGGTGAGGAGGTTGTGAAAAATCATATTTTGGAAAGTTCGATCAAATATCTGAACTTAGGGGTGACCCACTGAGTCACATGGCCCTCTGTCCCCCAACAATTCCCCTCCAATGCAGCATTATGATTTCTGCTTGCAGTTAAGGACAGGTTGCCTCTAATGCTTCTGCCATCTTTAATGAATAGACCATTTTCCTTTCCAGTCAGGGGCAATCAGGCAGGGAACAGTAATTTGTCACTCCTATATGTGTTTGTCTGGAACCCTATTATAAATTCTCTTTGTTGCTGAGAATTCATCCTAGGTCTCCTGATAAACTGCTGCCATTTCCAAAAAGCCCCCCTCTCCCACAGTGCACACAGTAATCCCCACTTAAAATTTCAAATCTGACACAAATTATGTAACTTCAGTATGTCATTTCAGTTATGATTCCGACAAGCTTGACTATGCTGGTCCACAGAGTTGCATTACATTACCACATCTATTTGCAGAACAGTTAGAGAACTGATTTCAGAACTGTGAAAACCTGAATGCATAAATTCAATATATTACTTCAGCTGTGATTTTAGCTAGGACCGACTCTTTTGTGACATTGGTAAATTGCAGTTGTGTGCCAAAGAAAGAAAAAAACCTTACTGATTGGTTTCCATCTAAAAGAGGATTGTCATAGCTTACAGGGCCATATCCTAAACTTATGTAAATTGGCATGACTCTGTGGGAGTCAATGGCACTACAATGATCTGGCTCATTGTAAAAAAGGCTTCTTGCAGAACTGTGAAAAAATGACAATGACAATTTCAGTAGGTCAGTTTCAGTCATGCTTTTGAGATGACTGACTGGTGACGGAATGCAGAGATATATTTCAAATTACTCTTTGCACAAGAACATCTTTTTGTAGAACACTTAGAGAAATGATGGCTTCAATTACAGTGATTTGAAAAAGCAGGCTGAATTCCACATGTCCTTTTGGAGGTCTTTTTCAGAATTCTGTAATCTTGTTCATGAAACGATTAACAAATATTTGAACCACAGTTCAAATTATACACTGAACCGTAGTATTGCCAGTACATTATATCCACACCTCTGTATATGTCTGTGTTTCTTGAAAAAAGAACCCCTGAATATTTGCTTCCTGCAGCATTTTATTGAGATGTTATTTTTTATTGATAACGAAACTGACCGATATTATGTCAGTCTCTGAAATATTGCCACAGAAGATGATTCCCTTTTCTGCTATAAACATTGATTTGTATAATTCATTTAGGAGTGTTTGATCAAGGAAAGGGGAATATTATTTTATATGAAACAACATCCTTGAGTGATACCAGATCACTACCAACTGTTCAGGTTAACATTTGCAATTGATTTTTGAGCAGCTATAAACAGTCTGTTCAACTTGTGATTTGTTAACTCTCTATGCAGCATCTAAGAGTCTGATACATATCTACATTTCCAAAGTAAGGTTGTGACTTGAGGGCAAAAAATATTAGCAAGAAGATAAATTTCTATTACTTACACCAAGATAATAAATCTTTAAAGTTTGATGTTAATAAGTTGTTTTTAAGGCAGATAAGAAAATCTTCAGGTAGTAATCACACATCAAGAAACCATCATTTATAGAGTCTCAATGTGACAATCTAATTGCTATCTTAATCTCAAGATATATAGTTTATGATTTAATTACATATTGTGCAGAGAAAACAAAATATTATTGAAAGAAAATTAATACTGAAATCAAGCATTTGAAATATTTCATTTTGAAGGATTTTTTTTATTAGATGTTTAAAATATTAGGTGAGATCTTCTAGATTTCTCATCAACATGCTGTGCCTCTACTTCAATTCAGGCAGAAATATAATTAGCATGTGCCTTCTATTGAAAGATAGTTTGAGAGATCCATTAATTATTGTTAAATATTTAATAATACTTAAAGTCACTGGTGTGGAAAGATTACACATAGGGAATAATGAATCCACAGATGAAGCCCATGACTATTTCATAATCCACAGACAGATTCAGTAGAGGAATAAAACACATAGCAGCAATATTGCAGTTGAATTTTGCCAGGATTTAAAGGAACATACATCATGGTTGTTATGCCCCAAATTACACCAACATCAGTTTAAAGATTACACTTGTGTCTGAATTTTTAAATATCTGATTTTGTTATAAAGAGCACCAAAGAGTCTAAAAGAAATTAAGGAAAAAATTCCTTTCTGATTACTACGTATCTGGAAGTAGTTTGTGTTCAGTCAATTTGGGTAAAATATTCAAAAGTGTCTAAATCACTTAAGAGGCTAAATCCTATTTACTTATTTCTTCTAGGATGATAGCATTCTCCTGCTGCTTCCTAATGTATTTAATCCTGTCATTCAATTGGCAACAGTTAGTGTCATAGTGCTAAAGGTTCTGGGGCCAAACTATGATGATGGTTTATAATGGTGAGCATAGTTACATTTACACATAACAGAGTTTTTAATCTTTGAAAAAAATTTCTAAATCCTAGGAAATTACATACAAAAAAAAAATGAAAAGAACATTTTTGACATTGCAAGAATCAAATGTCCAAAAAAGTATGTTCCCAGAAATATGAGATTTAATGTTGTACAGTGCAATATTAATTCATCCTCTTGTGTCTACATTATGATAGTCTTTTATTACATAATCACATACAGTAAAACCTCCATTTAATGGACTAATTCGGGCGAGGGGGTGTCCGTTAAATCAAAAAGTCTGTTATTTAATTTTTTTTAAAAACCGAGCTGTCGGAGCAGCAGCCTGCCCGCCACAGGGTCGGGGCAGCAACTCCGCAGCCTGCCTGCTGTTGGGACCCGGGCGGCAGCCGGGAGCCGGCAGCCAGCTCGCCCACTACCGGGACCCGGGCGGGAGCCGGCAGCCAGCCTGCCCACTGCTGGGACCCGGGCGGTAGCCGGGAGCCGGCAGCCAGCTCGCCCGCTACCGGGACCCGGGCGGGAGCGGCAGCCAGTCTGCCAGTGGCTGGGACCGGGGCGGCAGCTGGGAGCCGGCAGCCAGACCACCTGCTGCCGGGATCGGGGCAGCAGCCAGACTGTCCGCTGCCGAGATCGGGGCGGCAGCCGGAAGCAGGCAGCCAGCTTGCCCGCTACCGGGATCTGGGCGGGAGCGGCAGCCAGCCCGGCCGCGGCTGGGACTGGGGCGGCAGCCAGGAGCCGGCAGCCAGACCGCCCGCTGCTGGGATCGGGGCAGCAGCGGGGAACTGGCAGCCAGACCGCCCGCTGCTGGGATCGGGGCGGCAGCTGGGAGCCGGCAGCCAGACCGCCCACTGCCGGGATTGGGGTGGCAGCCGGGAGCTGGCAGCCAGCCCGCCAGTGGCTGGGACCGGGGCGGCAGCCGGGAGCCAGCAGCCAGCCGCCTGCGAAGGGGACCGGGGCCGCAGCTGGGAGGGGTCACGGTCTGATATGGATCAGAAATTTTGTCCGTTGCATCCGAAGTCCGTTAAATCGAGGTCTGTTAAATCTAGGTTTTACTGTACTTTCCCCCCTCCCCCCATGGCATGAATGCACCAATGGGTGGAATTAAGGTTGTATGGTCAACTCTAAATCTCGCACACCAAGTTCTTTCTTGCTCTTATGCTTTAGTTTATGAGAATATTATTGATAACTTCACACTTAGATAATATTTAGTCATAGATCCATATTTTTAATTGATCACAAACTAGAATATGATTTAGAGTTTTCAGAAGTGACTCGGGGATGATAGAATGGCACATCAGTCCCAGAGAAATGGAGGTAATGAAATAAACCATCTATAAACTTAAACTATCCATGTATAATGTAACGGACCTATTAATTATCTACCCAACCTTCTGTAGCTAGCAGTTATCAGATCCTAAACTAATTCATTATTCAGCTGTACTGGAAGAAGGACAGGAGACACTAGATGTGGTTTAATTAGGCTGCAATTTTATTCTTAAATGTCTGGGAGCACTCGGCAGATAAAAGTGTACAGTGCTAATAATTAAGGCTACGTTTTAGTCATGGGTATTTTTAGTAAAAGTCATGGACAGGTCATGGGCAATAAACAAAAATTCACGACCCGGGATTTGTGCATAACTTGCACTATGTACTCCTAACTAAAACTTGGGCCGTGGTGCCACAGGTGCTGGAGAGGTGCGGCAAGTGGACGCCACAGGTGCTGAGGGAATGGCAGCCCAGGACCCCTGTTGGTGCTGGTGGGGGCAGGCAGCAATGCGTGGCTTGGAACCCCCGCTGGTTCTGCTGAGGGGAGGATTGCCAGGGCTGGTAGGCTCCCTACCCAGCTCCCTACCCAGAAGCTGATGGCATGTTCCTGCAGCTCCTAGCTGGAGGGAAGGCTGGGGTGGGGAGGTTCAGTGTGCTACCTCCTCCGCAGCTCCCATTGGCCAGGAACTGAATCAATGGGAGCTGGGGGTGGTGTCTGAAAGCAGGGGCAGCTCCTAGGCAGAGCCCCCTGGTACCTCTGCCTAGGAGCTGCAGGGACATGCTGGCCACTTCCAGGAAGCCCCCCCCCCCCCGGAGGTAAGCACCACCCTGCACCCCAAATCCCTGCCGCAGCCCTGAGATCCCTCCCCAACCCAAACTAGAGCTGTCACTGAGGGGAGGGGGGATGTGGTGGCCTGAGATTGCCCCAGCACCAGCTGGTGAGGTTGGCCCAGGTGAAACCCGAGCAGCTCAGGCAGCTCTGGAGCCAGCCGCACCAGCTGATGCAGAAGTCATGGAATTCATGACCTCCGTGACAAACATGCAGCCTTACTGATAATTCCATAATCATTTCAATATATACCCAGGGCTTCTTTCAGTACTCTCTCTTACCCATCCTGGTACCCAGTCAACCCTCTGCTGGGATCTCATCTTAATGAGGATTAAGGAAGGACTTATAAAGGTGTGTATAAAGGACTTATAAAGGACCACTCATAGGATCTCTTAACTCCGTCTGTTCTCGCTCCTTTAAAGCCTTTACCAAACCACTTTATCTGACCACGGTATCCCTTCCTTATGGAGTATCTGCACTGGACATCCACCACAAAAAGACAGCAGCAATTAGTATGGCTCTCTCCCTTCCCATACCCAGCTGAGTTCCTGGACATCTCCTAATAGTCCCCTTATTATCAGACAAATATGTTTCTATTCCCATCTTGAATGGGAGGACTCTGAATAATCCATCCATCCTGTATAATTCTAGGAGCTCCTTATGATATGTCCAAGTGTGAAATTACCAACCTCCCAATTACACCCATAAATTTGGCCACCTCCCTCTTCACATACTTCCCAGCCTTGCCAACCTGTAGGGACATCACAGCTCCCTGACACACCCTATGTTGTAGCATATCTCACCACACCATTTTTATTCCTGGGAAAAAGTTCCAGGGTCTTCCCCAATTCCCTCTTAACTCTGAACATTCCTAAACTTTACACATTCCCAAATCATTTCCCCCAAGTGTGAATTACAGTTGTATCTGGTGCCCACTCTCAGGTACCCACAGTGTGGAGAAGGGGCATTTGTTCACCCCATAACATGCCTCTGCCCCCATGCCAGCTCAGGACCATGCCGCTACAGACTAACTGGAAGTCTGCCTATACACCCAGTAAACAATACTGTGCCCTTATATCTACACCACTGTCTGCCATCATCTGGAATGAAAACACAATGGAAAATTAACACAAATTCCCCTCCTGTTGCCCCCCATCTACACAATTCTATCCCATGAATTTACATTCCTTGTCAATGGTGAGTTGTAAAATGTCCAGAATTCACTCTCCATTAAGGGTTCCTACCTCCTGGCGAAGGATCTGCCCCACCTGACTATCGCCTGTCTCCCAAGCTCGAGCTCATGCTGGATTTCCATTGTAAGAGGGCTTTTCCTGCACTGGCATGGACCTATATATTTTCCCTTCTCTTCCATTCCCATGCTGACCTGGTCTGCAGTTGCAGCAGAAAGTCACTCCCTGTCTTTTTAGTCCTTAAAGGGGCACACTCCATTTCTAACAAGCCAGACTACTGCCCCCGCCCCCAATTAATGTGAGGTGAATTCATTTCCCTTTGATTTAGGTAGCATATGTGCATTGCATGATATATTTACAAGACTGCTGAATTACAAAAATGATTTACACATTATAAACTATATGCAATGCTGAGAAATTATTTAAGAACTCAGGCTAATGAACAGAGGATTAATTTTCCAAAAATGCTCTGCACATACCAATGTAAAAATGAATTGTCTATAAAAAATAATCCATATTTCTCTCTTATTTTCCTTGCTTACTATATCATTCATACATTTAAAGTGGAGATGGTGCAGTTAATAAAGGTCTCAAGGGAAAACCCACTGCCAGCTTGTTATTGACCCTCTGGACTTTCCCTTTGTAAACTATGTTAGGTTTTGGTTTTCTGATTTAATGTAAAATTTAACACTTTATCACAAACAGCCATTGTTGGCTGAATCCATATCTGTAGAGGTCTGTGATTCTTGTCCACTCAACTTTAACCCTCTCCCTAAAGTGTATAATTAAACAATACCTGCTGCTAGCATGCAGGAGTAAAGAAAGACAACAAACTGTCAGAAAAAACCACATAGTTTACATTTTTTCCACATACAACATGTAATATTATCTTTGAAATGTGACAGTCCCTTTAAAAAAACAAAAACCACCCTACTATACTATCCCCTCGTGATTTGCATTCCAACTAAAAACTAACCCAGTTGCTGATTGAATTATACAATATGTAATGCTTTCCTATTTCACATTTATAACATTCTTTCATTTGCTACTCTTCCTATACTGTGTCCTATAAGGATCATGGAACTTCCATATTCGAGATTTTTAAGAACAGGTTGGACACCAGTTGTCAGGGGTGGTCACAGTTTACTTGTCCTGCCTCAGCATAGGGGACTGGACTTAATGACCTTTCAAAGTCTTTCCAGACTTACATTTCTGTGATTTTATGTCAGCTCCATAGACCTCTGAATAATCCTCCACATATGTCTTAAATGGAGTTTCTGCTTTAGTCTTTACTAAAAGTGATATATATTCTACAGTATAATAATACAATATGTAGATTTATTTTAAATCAATGGTGTCTTAGGCTAATTTAATCGACCCAGTAATAACATTTCAGTTGACCTGGATAATCTGATCCTCATGCAGCGATGCTGTACTCTTTTCTGCAATAGAGTTATCATTATATTTTACACAGCTGCAGCAAAGATGATGACATTAGGAAACTGACCATTAAATAGAGCCCATCTGCATTGGACTGAAATGGGTTTTATTGGTCGTAATAAAAATTACATGTACAATGTTTAATCGCTGCATAAGGTGAAGTGATCATTAAAATTTTCCAATGCCGTGCACTGGGTTCATTGGCAGAAAGAGCTTCTTTTTATCAACGGCATGGTCATGCATGGCATGGTCTATAAACCTCTTAATTCCTGGAGAGAAACTGTTTCTGTCAGACACATTTTGTGTAGTTCTGCATGTCCTATATCACTGAAGTAAAAAGAATTAGGGGCTAAGCTGGTTAGTTAGTAACATTTTTGAAGTCTGGAGTCTCTGAAATGGAATCCTAAGCATCATTTGCTATTGAGAGATGTCCTTTATGGATCATAAAACAACTCATTAATGTAGTGTGGAAAAATATGAATGGTCATGATTAAAAAACAAACAAACAAAACAAGACTTTACTTGAAATTAAAAAATGTGCTTGGGGCAGCTATAAACTTCTGCATTTGAAAAAAACCCAGTATCGGTTTATGGTTTTAGTGTAATACAAAGAGTGGTTTAAGGAAAAGTGGAAATAATATTTTATTTTTATTAGTACTTCAATTCAGAAATACTCCAGTTTTTAAATATGTGACAGACCGCTCTCTCACCCCCCTCAGGAACACAAGCAGGAAACCCTTTTTTGCTCCAAACAGTGCTCTTTAATTTACAGTGCAGGACCCCACCACCAATATATACAGCTTAAAACAGCTCATTAATATACAGCTCAACAGCTCATTAATATACAGCTCTGGATACCTCCACAAACACACACAGCTCTGGATAGCTCACAAACACTCAGCTCTGGATAGCTCACAAACACTCAGCTCTGGATAGTTCATGCCACCACCACCACCCTGGGCTTCGTTCCTGGCAGCCTTATATCCCCCAGAGGAGGCTGCCAGGTGCAACTCATGCAGGTTGATTGGCCTGCAACTCAGGTGGCTAATTAGCCTTCCTGCCAGGGAGGTTTGCAGAGGGCTTTTCTCCCTCTTAAAGGGGCGGCAGGCTGGGTCAAGCCCACCCTGACACAAATACTACTTTGCCTTTTAATCTTAAAGATTTCACAACAGCAAATTATCAAAAACAAAAAAGTGAAATGTCTGTAACTAAAATTTATAAAATTGTTTCACTTAAACTGACAATGGTGTTTTTTGTTGCTATCAGTTTTTATTCAGTATTTATTGGTGGTTGAGAGACATGGTCCCTTTTGGGGACTAGTCCTCTGTTCTGTAAAATACATAGGAACAAATTCTACCCCATGAATCCAGTTGCACTGGGGTAACCGAGATCATAATTTAGCCTAGTGACTGGAGATAAAGTTAATCATGAAAAATCCAGCTTTGAAAACTAAAAAGTGACCGAGATTGGTATACCATGCCCAGAACTGCAGATTGATGCTATTATTGCCTACTGACAGTCACATTTTCTACTCAAGGGACAATAGCATATTCTGTAAATTTAGCACCCATTTGTGCAATTTGCTGAATGCAGGGGCATCATTGTGCCTGTGAGGAGCCCAGTTGAAGATAACAGGGCTCTATGAGAGTGCACCCACACATAGAGAATTGCAGGAATGGGAACTTAGGCTTCATCTTGTGTAAAGAAAGCGAGGAATACTTGTAGCACCTTAGTCTCTAAGGTGCTACAAGTATTTCTTTACTTTACTTTATTTCTTTACGGATACAGACTAACACGGCTGCTATTCTTGAATTCATCTTGTGTGTTTATTATAGAATATGCTAAAGATTTAGCTCTAAGTTATTTTACTTTAATTACAGAGTCAGTGAGGCAAATTGTGGCTACACGTAACTGCAGAAAGCACAATTTAGTTCAGTACATCCAACCAACACTTACAACAGTCAGTAAACAAGAAAAAACATTGTGTTGTATTATAAGAAATAGATCTACCTGACTGTTAGTCTCCAATTACATTATTGTAGGAATATCTTTCACGTAATTTTTGAAGTACTCAATCACCTCTACACCGATTTGACATTTGTTTTTTTGGTATTCTACTAATTCCAATGAATAGATGGTATATAGTATATTCCCTTATCTAGGACTTCTCTGGATAGACTGAATATTATTACTACACATAATATAGACAAAAATGTAGATAAAGCTCTGAGTCTGTTTTTGTACCTTACTAGAATCAAAATCATCTTTGCACACTGTAACTAGATACCATCCCTGTCTAATTCCGGTGAGAATGACAACCCCATCACTCAAAGCCTAGTTGACTTGCTGAACTCAGTCAGAACATTTAAATTCAATTCACCTTTGATATCTGCTGCTGATTCTTCTACATGATATATGACTGTGTTTCTTACCTTTGTGGTTAGCTCTAGGCTATTTTGTGGAGCCTTGTCTGAATTTACATGGATGGAACCTCATCTAGCTCCTCCTCATCAATAATTAAATTCATCTTTGTGTACCCATAAAATCATTCATTTTTCCTCCCTTCCTGTCGAACACACATCTATTATGAGGTTTTGTTTACCAACCCCTCTCCCCCCCCCAACACACACACATGAACCAGTAAGGCATGAGGAGAAACTGTAGTATATGTGGGTATAATGAGGTGTCTGTCCCACATAGCTGATGAAGAAGTAAACAGCAGTTGGATAAGCCAAACAACCCACCTGGTCACACCTGAAAGGTAGGATAAGCCCAATTAAAGAAATTCAGACTTTTAATGGCTTGGCAACCGCTAGTTTACCCCCTGCAGCGAGGTGGGGTGTTGTGGCTCGGGGCTTCTAGCCTGTGGTGTGGAGACATGCCACGGACTGGATGAAATGAAGCAGTGGGCCAGAGGTTCTTCACCCCTGCTTTAGAACATCTATTTTTTAAAGTGGTTGTTGCTACATGTTATTACTTTTGGTTCAAGAATACTATTCAGCATGAATATTGGCTATCACATGTCTAAACCTCTTTGAAATACACTTTTTAAGTATGTTTTGAGTTCCAGACATTTTCTTTAGTTGATCAAAAATTTCCTTTCTCCTTTGAAGCTTTTAGAAATGCAACTGTATATTAAGGACATCTGCCTCACACCCGTTCTTTGCCTCTGACCCACAATGAACTAATATAATTGAATCTATCATAAAGGGTGTAGTTTGCTAGATTGAGCATAGTACAGCACTGTGAGCTGGCAAATCGTTTTCTAATCCTAACTTTGTCTATCACTTCAAGCAGGTCATTCATCCTCCCTGTCACACAGATTCCTCTTCTGTAAAATGGGGGTAATGTATCTGACTACCTGATAAGGGAGTTCTGAAGATTAGACAATGTTTGTGCTGTGCCTTGAAATTATGTTTGATTTAAAACATACTTTCACAAGTGGGTGTTTAATTATTCCCACAAGCATGAGGAAACACTGGATGAACTGGAAAACAGTTCAAGGAGCATCATAATTTATCTACTGGGCATTAATTTCCCATAAAAAATGCATCCGCTTGATATAGAGAGCAGATTGAGTTTGTTTTTAAAGGTGAGGAAATAAACATTTAATATTTTATCCATTGCAATTTTATGACAGTCTTCTAATAATTAATGCAGCCAGGAAACTGGGAGAGCTGACAAACAACAGTGTCAAGATATCCATTTTTTCAGTCTTTTAGAGAGCAATTTGTTCAGGGTGGGATTCTGTTTCTACTGAAGTCATAGGCTTTGATGGGATCAGGAGCAGGTCCAAAATGGGCCAGAGCAGTTACTCAAGGGAAATGATGCTATCTTTCTCATGGATTTGGCTGCTTTGATCAAATTCTTCAAGACTTTATCTGGAGGATGGCAAGAAATCAAGAAACCCATACTTGAACTGGCTGAAAACAAAAGAATTACAGCTTGAATTAAAATCTGCAAAGTAGGATTAACCCATTGGTACATATGTGCCAAGTAAATATGAAACCTTTGTTTTTGTTTTTTCTCTTAGCATAAAATGTGTAAGAGAACAGGTATAAGAAGACCCCATTACTGCTAATATTTATGAATGTGCTAAGCTTTTCTCATGTGAGTAGATCTAATCGGAACTATGTCCCTAAAGTTACGGAGAAACCTGGACCAGAGGGTGAAATTGCAGTTTCATTTTAAATAAATGACAAAACTTCCATTGACTTCAATAAGACTATGATTTCACCCAGAATATTTTTCCAGAGAGAAAAATACAACATGTTTAGTAGTTAATATATTCATTATATGTAAGTCTTTGCATTCATTTCAGTGTTCTTTGGATCATGTATCTGAATTATCCCCTTAAACTCAATGTGGATTCTCCTTGAAGTCACAGTCTCATTTTCATGATGACAATGAACTCTGTGGCTATGGTGGTAAAATGAAACCCCTAAAGTGTCAGGGTGGTGTAGTCGTTGGCACCTCAGGAACACAGACAAGTCACCAGGAATTTGGTTTAACTAGGCCATAATTTTATTAAACAGAAAGCTGGGAACTATTTGTACAGTGCAGGTCAACCTTTCTTTTTAATCCATACCACAGAGGATGGGGAGAGCTGCTCTGAGCCCCTCCATTCCATTAGCCTTGTCCCTGCACCGTTGCTGGGACCCCACTGCTTTCCCCAGATATCTTATCACTGTATCAGACATGAACATCTAATCCTATGCCTCTTTCTCTTTAGGAGATGTTTCTCCAAATACACTTCCACATCTGCTTTATTAGGGAACTTGACCTTTATTGAACAATTGTGTGCACTGTGTACCTGCCCATCTGTAACAACATGAATTTTAGAATCTAGTTTACTGACAGGATACCAGGCCTGCTGAAGTGAAGGTGAAAAAACCAACCCGCCCAAACTCTGTCGGGATAATTGTTTTGAAGCCTCCAAAAGGCAATTGGCATGATTCCCACTACAACACCCTTATCCACCTAAATGCCTTATTCTAATCCCATGTTGGGAGGGGAAGCCCTCCTTCGATGTGCAGGAGCCAATACGATTTTGTTGTATCCTTCTGTCCAACCAAGCAACCATAAGTCTCCTCCCTCCTTCCCTCTTCAAGTCCACAAGGAGAGGATGTGCAATCCTTAAAGGGGCCAATGAGTTTTCTTTTCCCAGCTGGAACAGACAAAATCTTCACAATTTTGAAGCTGCGAGGGGAAGGGGGGGGGGGAGGCATTGCTATTATTGCAACTAGAGAAGAGCAAATACTGCATGAATAACTTTGCAAACATTCATCTGATTAAAAAAAGAAGCTAACTCACTGTGGTGGTGTTCACAACCTCTGGTGTTGACTTACTGTAAATATTCTTATGAGCAAACTTTTGTTCCTTAGAAGCAGAAACTGTTGCAAATAGTAATGCAAATATTTGCTTGAATGTTCAGGCAGCAAATATTTGCACAGCCATCTTGAAAGTTCTCTGTTGACATACAGTCAAAGAGCAGAATCAATATAAAGTGACTTAAAGGAATAATCAGTCTGTGTAAATGGCAGATTATGAATAGTGAAAATTTTTAGGAATAGCTATGAAAAGGCAATCCAAAAGCTGAAATATGGTGACATAAACAAATTCATGAAAATTGAGATCTGTTCATGGATTATTTGAAACAGAAAAAATAATAATAAATTGATTGAATTGTTCATTTTCAATAATTCACTCAGCTGTAATTATAACCCTGTGGGGATAATCCCTCTTCCTTTTGAATATGAAGTTTCCATATACTTATTTTCTAACCATCAAGTCTGAGTAAGTTCTCCTTTCCTTCACTATTCTGCTTGGTGGAACTGGCCAAGGTAAGTGTGGTAGAAGAGAAGAAAGGAGTAGGAGGAAATGAACTCATGCTAAATACTGACTCTTGTATTGAATCAGATAGCTTTGCAGGGGAACTGAAATGTGCTTGGACCAGCCTTAACCTTGAACTTCACCATATGTTGTTAAACTATGGTTCATTTTATGTGAACATATTTTATAGTAGTAAGCTATATTTTTATAATAACATTATTTTAAATATATACACCTGCATGTGCATGAAAGTCGTGCCCAGTTTTTGGAGCCTTTGCTTGTTTGGTAGGTATAGATGTTAAAAGACAATGCAGATCTTTCTATGGAATACTGTTACAGGTATTACAGGGTTATTTTTTTTCCAATGTGATAAATAAATGCTTGTGAAAAGATACCCCCTTGCTCTGGGGGAGAGAAGACTAACAAGGTCTTCTAGGTGGGTTTAACACCAATGAGGCACACCTGCAAGGTTTGTTCTGCCTGCAATGGTGTGTGGGGGGGTGGGGGGGGTGGCTTAAAAGTGTGGTGAATGGGGAGGTTGGCGAAGTCTGCCCTTCCTCAGATAGCTGAGCCAATCCTGCTGAGAGGGAGACAGTGGCAAGCCCACAGTGCTCTGAAAGCTGCATGATCCACCCTAAAAAAAAAAAAAAAGAGGAGAGGGTGGAGGTAGACCCCATTTTAGATTAAACCCAAAGGGCAGACCCAGGAAGACTGCCTCATATCCAGCTCACCCTTCTTCCCTCTCTTTGTTTTCCTACAATGTCCCCTTTCTCATAAGGAAGAGGGGAGAGGACTTTTCTTTTGTTTGCTTGAAGAACTCTCCGTGAGCATCTGTGGGGATGGGGAGAGAAAGATGTTATAAAGAACAAGAAAAGGGGGCTGAATTGACTTGAGAGAGCCCCTTCCCTCCTCAGTGCTGCTCAGCTCTTAAAAGCACAATTATACAGCACAATTATCATTTTTAAATCTTTGTTTTTCATTATGGCAATATGTGGGCTTTTTTTGCCCCCCTCCCCCACTACTGATTCTAGCCTGCTTCTATTACAGGCTCTTTAGTAAAGCCAGATTGGTCACTCAGGAACAGACTTGCTGTCTCCTTTCCTTGTTATCCCGAGATGCTTAAATTTATTCATATAGTCTGTTCCAAAGGGAAGAGTACTTTAGAAATCATTTCCACTGACTTTACTCAGATTCATCAGACTTCATCCTTGTATGCCCTGACTGAGAAAATAAAGGCCTTAGGAATGCTAGAACACCAAGGAATTGAAGCAAATCTGTCATTTTCTCACAGATATTCTTCACTTAGATTAGACATAGACTCAAATTACTTTTAATGAGCGCTTCTGATAAAACCATACATTTTTCATTAAAGATATGCCACATTTGTGTCTAGAAAGTGTCACTAAAGAAAGGAAAGACTATGATTGAAATAATTTCAGTGATTATAAATAAAGTGATTTTGCTTTCTTTGTCAAGTGCTTTTTTCTTTAAAGATTTAAATCAACTGGATTTTTAATTTTAGAGATTTTAATTGGAAGAACATTAACTAATTTTTTTAGGAAATCCTACAATTCTTATTTTAAAAGGATTGGGTGGAATTCTAAATACAAGCATTTGCTTGTTTGACTTATCTTGAATATTATCCCATCCCCTTTAATTTAATCTATATATATAAAAGTCAAATGGTGTATGCGTGTATGTATGCGTGTATGTACGTGCACTTACTCCTTCCACACCGTTTGAGCTAGAGACTTGAAATTTGGTACAGTTATAGGTCTTAGGGTCCTAATCAGGGTAAGAGTCGAAAATTTCTCAAATCTCACCTCTGATGCCCCCCAAGGGGTGAAATTATTTAAAGGCCAATCACATCAGCTGGGCAGCTGCTGTTCTCTGTGACATAGTTATGATGTCATAATACCCCCGCCAACGGACCCCGCACTCGCTCATCTCTCTGCCCCCTCCCCCCTCCAATGGACCCCGCACTCGCTCATCTCTCTGCCCCCTCCCCCCTCCAATGGACCCCACACTCGCTCAGCTCTCTGCCCCTCCCCACCTCCGACGGACCCGAGTTGGGTTTGGTCGGAGGGTAAGTGAGGTAGGGGTGTCGGGTTTGGTCGGGGGGTAAGTGAGCCGGGGGTGTTGGGTTTGGTCTGGGGAGGTAGGAAGGTGTCGGGGTGGGTGAGGGGTGAGGTGTGGGGGTTGGGGTTGGTCAGGGGGTGTTGGGTTTGGTGGGGGGGTAAGGCGGGGGGGTTGGGTTTGGTGGGGGGGTAAGGCGGGGGGTCGGGGTTGGTCGAGGGGTAAGTGAGGTGTGGGTGTCGGGTTTGTTTGTAGTGGTAGGTAGTGCTGCCGGGGTTGGTTGGGGGGGAAAGTGAGGTGGGTGTGTCAGGTTTGGTCTATGGGGGGTGAGGTGTAGGTGTTGGTCAGGGGGTGTTGGGGTTGGTAGGGGGTGACATGGGGGTGTTGGGTTTGGGTGGGGGGGTGAAAATGTGAGTCGGGTTTGGTCGAGGGGTAAGTGAGGTGGGGGTGTCGGGTTTGCTCTCTGCCCCCTCCCCTCTCCAACGGACTCCGCACTCGCTCAGCTCTCTGCCCCCTCCCCACCTCCAACGGACCCGAGCAACGCCGTGTATTTTCGCTAGTAATATATATTTTAATGTCCAATAATCTATTTCCCATCCCTTGCTTTTCATAGAATTCTCACCAGTCTGCTAGCTAATTAGAAGCTTCGCCGCAGTATTTTTGCTGTTGTTCCTGAAGTTATTTATCCCATCATCTTTTCTCATTCTGATTGCTAGCTCATGTTTTCTTATCATTATGGGTGGGGTCGTTGTTGGCCTAACAGATAAATGAAGTTTCAAATCACATTTCCTCTCTAGTTTATTCTTTTGGAATACTAAACTGTTGACATGGAAGGGAATTAGAGTTCTTCCTAATTTAAACAAATTACTCCAAAGACATTATTAGTTACACAGATTGCTACAAAGAAGACACCAAAGGGGAAGCCATATGTATGCTTTGGTCAAAGTTAGGAGTATGCAAAAGCTAAAACTGAAATTTGCCTGGTTACATATTCCAGTGAGGGCGTGGGCTGCTTTCAAGGTCACAAGGCTACCCCTAGCACCACAGGCTGCTTGAGCATCTCTGTTCCTTCACACAGATCCTATAACAGAACAAGCATTGGGAGAACCTTCTCTTAAATTGTTATAGTGGAAGAGGGCAGTGGCCTATAATCCCATTCTTTCCTAATGTCTTCAGTGGGTGCCATCTGACCAACTCCCCCTACAGAGGATCTTTGTAGTGAGTCTGGACTCTAAATTGACTGCTCCCCAGCATACTCTTTGTATGTTTAATCATTCTCTGTTACTGCAGGGTGAATTTTGGGATACAGAAAGTCCTAGAGTGAGGTGAAGAGGCTGTTAAAAAAAAAAAGAACATTTCCCAGTTCTTCTGCTGGGGAACTGGACACTAGGAAAAACATAACTGGATATCCTGCTCCTTGGATATATGAATGATAGGTTGGGGAACAGCTTGTCTACTGCCCATCCCACAAAGACTCTGCATGGGACAGATGGTTAGCCAGATGCTTCCTGAAGATGCTGAGATGGGCTGATTGTCACCAGATCACCAAGATGATAAGGTAAAAAGGGCTAGTGGGACTGTTGGGCATGGGATTTTTTTTTTCATAGTGGAATAGGCAAGAAGGGCCAGGGGTTCAGAAAAATCCAAGAGAAACTTGGATCATGAAACTCAGGGGAAACAAACCAGCTAGTTTGTGTTTGTTAAAGTAATGTAAATCCAGCACAGAGTTGCACAGCTTAAATGTCAGTCTCCTCTCTTACAGTAAATCAAAGGGGATTTTAGAGAATAATGGTCAGTTAATTGCTCCCCGCCTCTCCCAAACACACAAACACACATGTACGTATAGTGCCTCCCCCATAAATTCCAGCTTCATCTGTCAAAGGCTTTATGAGGTATTTGTATTCTTTCATGGCCAAACTGGTGAACCATCTGTTTTATATTTGCTGCCGACATCATAAACTGATAAGAATCCTACCTATTCAATAGATAGAGTTCCTCTCTGCCCCAACCCAGAATAAAGTATGCAGCAGGTTAAGTTATTAAGAAATGCAGCAATTGTACTGAATCTGTTTGGTTTTCCAAGTTCAGCAGCATTTGGTTTTGGTTATATTTTGCCATAATACACTTTTAAATTAACGACTTAGTATAGACTCAGTATTATAGCACTGATAGAAATAAATAAACCTTATGGACTACATAGAACTATTTGTAAACCTTTGGAAAGGAAGTAGTTTAGCACAGGATAATAAGCAACAAAATTTTGAGAGTAAATTATTATTTTTTAAAGCAAGAGACACTTCCATGAAAGCAAACATAATGGCTACTTGCAATATATTCTCTGCAAGACCAATACAGAACATGCCAGACATTTTGAAATGTCTATTTTATAAACTGTGTGATTTCAAATAGTGGATGAAGCAAGTGGCAGTAAGAGATTAACTTAATTTACATATCTGACTGCACATTAATATGTGACCTGCTTTTAAGAGGTGCCAAGCATCCATGACACAGGTGTATTTCTAAAAAAGAGGTCTATAGTTAGTGTGTGTTTGTGTGTACTTGTGCATGCACTCACATGCGAGAGAGAGTTAAACAGATAAAACCTACTTCTATCTTTGCCACAGTAGAAGCTGTAAGAAAAGCTTAAACAAAACAAAACCAAAAAACCCCTAACCATCCATATGACCTGACGCTGTTATTATACAAAACTTAACAGCATGCAAAGATCAATCCCATCAAAGAATAAAGGAAAGAAATGGGCAGTTTTTTCATTATTTTATTGGTCACATTTAATCTCAGCTGTTGCAATTTCCCTCTTCCTTTCTCCAAATTTCTTCTAAAGCCATCTAAAGCATAACCAGAGTATCAGATGCAAACCATTACTGTTCAAACTTGGTAAAGCCAATATTGCGCAACTAAAAAATAAAAATAGAACCATCTCTGTACAGTTAAGATATGCCTATGATAGAGTTAATTAAAATTAGTTAACATGTTTGTACACTCCACTCGTGTTGGTTTTATTGCATCAACATATGGGTTTATTCCAGACTGAGTCTGAAGTAAACCATGGATGTATTTGACGTGGCATTACGCACAAATGTATGTGTCCTCGACTAAAGGTTAGTGAGTGTCCAGACTAGTATGAACCAGTACTAGTACTGGTGTTTGGCAATAATTTCACTTGGATTAAAAATCTCTAGTGAATTAAAAATACAAATGCTGTTACCTTGTTTCTTGTTCTCTTATATTCTACATTATTGTTCTACACAATCTGGATTCTGAATATGCAGAGTACTTTTAACCACCTCTCTGTGTTAAATGTGTTAACTGTCTTTTTTATTTTTTTTTCCTTTTAGAGAGGATTTTTTTTTTGAATGAGCCAAACAGGAATTATTTAGCAGTATGAGAGATAAAATGTATTAAAAGTGACAGACCAAAATCCTTAGGCTCTTTTTATCAGTGAGAGGATTATTACTTGTGTATATTTATGTGGGAAAGCATTATAGGGATAGTTATATAAACATCCTCTAAAGCATTATCTGAGTCTGAGGAAAACACAGGCTTTTATGGGTTGAAGTTTGTTTCTACTTGTTACCAGACAAAGACTGAGCCCATCATTTCCATGGATATTTCAATCCTTAAATCCCTTTCTGTTTGGTTCTTTGGATTTTGCCTTTGGTTATCTAAAGAAAAATTGCAAATAGAGTGCCAAATTTTCTAAAATGATTAGTGATTTTGTGTGCCTCCAATTTTTGGATCCCCAACTTTTCAAGTACTTTAAACAGGACTGATTTTTAGAAGCAGATGCTCAGCAATTTGTGAAAATTTGGTCCCTTTAAGGTGTCTTAGTTAAGCATGAAAAAAACAGAGGCTCCCAAAACTCATGATTCCCTTTTGATAACTGGGTTGGGAGAGAGATGAAGCCAAATTCTGAACTGACTTGCACACATAAAAGCCCAAAGTATGCCATAACGTGTAACTGAAGACCTAATTTCCCATTCTTTTTGTGTGATGGACAAACCAAAATAGTTTGTGCCGTGCCTGCTGCAGAATTTACCTATGGACAGTGCTGTTAGGAAACTGCTATATTGAGGATTTTATAAGTGCACATTTAATTACAGTTAAATATATCAGCAGAAAAAGGCTGTTTAATATTGGAGATGGAAATATACTATCTCCCTCTCATCCCCCAAACCACACACACACACATTTTTGAAAACTGAAATAAGTGAGATATGTTTTATTATAAGAAAAATAGTTATCTGTCTACAAGGTTCCTTAATTGGCCTATGAGTCTTGGATGAAGTGACTGTAAAATACTGTAGCAATACATGACAACATGTTTACAATTGACAGTGCAAGACAACATCATCAACAGTTTACTTTTCTTCTATGTGTGTTGCAGAAGATCAATCAGGTGTTTCCAAAGTTTGGAGTGGGAAAATACATTTGTTTCTATTTCCATTTTTTTTCTCTCTGCATAGCAAGTTGAAGACTGCCAGAAGTACGGCCAGCTTGTCCGGTTTTAATTCTGTTTGCTCTTTTTTATCCGAATAACTTCTATTGCATTTTGTCAGAATAAATTACTCTTTTATGGACACATGAAATTATGTATTACTGTTTACGGCTAGTCTGGGAAACTGAGCTTGGAGGAAATGCCAAGTTAGCACGTTCATCAAAAGTATCATTTGAAAATTAAAGATACTAACAAATGACATTGAGGAGAAGAAATTACCCTCACAACAGGAGAGGAAGCCACTGTGGACTTGACTGTACTAGCAGTTTTCTGCATTGACATTAATGCAAAGCCGTAGCAAAGGAAGTGCTAGACTAGAGAGGCTGACAGTGGCCACTAGTATTTTAACTACTGTACCATATCTTCTAGATCTACACTGAACAAGGATTAGAGACTGCACCAGGTCAAAATACTAGTAGCCAGTCTATGCTAGCATAGCACCAGTGAAACAATGTCAGATTTGAAGAAAAAAGCCAGTACAGACACAGCTTATAGTTTGGAAGACCCACTTTGAATGGGTACTTTAAGGAACTGTTGACTAATATCCATATACGGACAAGAAAGGGACAGACTCTAACATATAGGCGGAACATGTGATGGCAGGAGATAGAGGGGTAATAAAAAACATAAACTAGGAATAAAAAATAGGCAAAACCTTTTCCTGATGTGGCTGTTTCCATATCATTTATGGGGTCCTCGTGCCCTCTAACATTTTTCTCTCTGTTCTCCTTCCCCCTGAATAGGCCAATACTACTGGCTTCATTAGCCCCCTTCCCTTACATACATCATCTACAGAGCTACTGCTGAATTGCTAATTGAAAGTGAAGTGTCTCTCTTATTCCAAACTAAATCAATTAGAGAATACTGCTGAGTTCTGATCAGTGCACTGAGCTTAAAAAGCCAAATGAATGTCTTCTACTCCACCCAGAAGGAAAAGAAAGAACCCTGTTGTGACGGGTTCCCCCCCTGGGGTGCCACCTGGAACTGGGGTACCACTGAGCCTTCTGACCCACTAGCCTGGGATTCCCCACAGGCTGTACTGCTGTGACAAGCTGCAAAACTGTCCAATCTTGCTCTTTCACCAGGATTCCCACAGGTAGGGACCCACCCAGCTACAGTTACATGCAGGCTCTCTAACCACCAGCCTAGGACCCCAGAGCAGTACTGATCTGACCAGTATATGGGTTTAATACCCAGTCCGTCATGCCCTCAATGTGAAGAGGAACATGCACACTTGTGGTAACCAAACTGATATTTTCTCAAGGCATCTTAGTCAAATGCACACTGGATTGGATTAAAACATAAAATAAGTTTATTAACTATAAAAATATAGATGTTAAGTGATTATAACTGATAGCAAACTGATAAAAGCAGATTACCTAGTAAATAAACAAAAACTCAAACTGAGATTAACCTACTAGATAGATAGGGAATGAATAGAAAATTCTCACCCCGAGTGATAAACTGGTTGGCAGATTGGTAAGGCACAAGCTGCCTATGCTTTGCAGCTTGGGTTTTCCAGGTTTTCATACACAGGCTAGAAATTCCTTTAACCTGGGACTATCACTTCCCCCAGTTCAGTTTTGTTCCTCATGTGCTCCCAGGTGTGTTGTTGTAGTGAGAGTGTGGGGAGAGTCACACCGTGATGTCATTTCTCTCTTTTATATCTTCTTCCCACTGGCTGGGAAGCTCTTTTCCTATGACCTTGGTCAAACAGTCCCCATTGTGTAGTGCTATCTCTGAGAGATTTCTATTTTACACAGCTCCTGGGGTAATCCTCCTGTTTGTGTGCATTTCCTCTATATGCCATTAACATTGTTTGGCCTTTTTACCGTTGTACCTGAAAGGCAGCTTGTGGGTGTTTTCAACCTCACAACGCGTTTCAGTAACACATACATAGCCAAATGTCATAATTCCACATACGAAGATAGCACCTACAATCCAACAAAATAATAATGTCTCGCAGATCAAGACGTTTGTCATGTACCTCAGAAGGCATACTTTGTGCAAAACATATCCTAATTATATGACAGTAGTGAATAAGAGGGTGCCAGATTGTCACACTTATATTCTCCCCCTCACACACACATACTTTGTCCCATAGTTCTCTCCATTTGAGAGACACAAAAGAAGAAACATGCATGCACAGCAAGTCAGTGGATTTTTGTATGTTTGAAAGGGGCAACAAATGTGAGTTAGTGTGTGTTAGGATGGTGATTTTGTTTTTCTCTGCCTGAAAGGGAGCCATGAGCGTGTGTGCATATGTATGCGCACGTTTGTGTGCACATGTGTGTGTGTGTGTGTGTGTGTGAGAGAGAGAGAGAGAGAGAGAAGGACAGAAGAGTTTGAGTGATTAATATGTGTGTGCACAGGGTTGTGTATTTAAGTGATGGGGGTATCTGCTAGGGAAAGGGAAAAATAGAGGAGGAAGAGTGATTGATGGGAAAGACTAGGGATGGGAGAGAAGAGACTGAAAGCAACAACACAGGAAATGAGGAAGAGAAAGCAGTGGGTTGGGGAAGAAAGAAGAAAAGATGAAATAATAAATGCTATAGTAATAAACATTTGAAGGAAAAACACTGGGATTTGAAGATACACTGAGGTATAACTGTTAACTAGGAAAGAGAAACAACAGGAAAGCAAAGAAAGGACAACAACAAAGGAGATGTGAAAGTTTAAAAAATGCCTTCTTAATCAAAGCTTGAGGCCAAGATGTTAAAATAAATCTATTTTAAAATGTTGGCATGAAATGGGATAGAACAGAAGAACGGAGAAGAGAAGATTAAAATACTGTAGACTGCCTAGGGCAGCAAAGTGCCCAAGGCAGACTCTAATCTGGAAGGAATATTACTTAACAGAAACTGGTGTTTTGAAAAGGAATGTGTTTTGTCTTATTACTTATTCCATTCATCATCAGAAAAGAAATAAACATCTTGGTCTGGGCTGGAAGTTGTTGCAAATGCCAGTTAACATTTCTGTTGCCAGAACTCGTGGACTATATATAGATTCCTATGTTAAACTGAGACATCTTTCTGGGACATGTGTATGTCATGCAGTGAGCTGGGAGATGCTACTGTGTTGAGCAGGCTTAAAGGCCTAAATAGAAAGGAGATGATTTTGTCTACCATGCTACTGGAAATATTTTGTAATCCTGGTTCAAATGTGACCCTAACTGACTATATGATTGCAAGGGGCTAGGGATGGCAGGAGTTGGTCCAGTTCCAAAATATCTGTCCCAATGTTTTCCTTTAGATCTCTGCCTGTGTATGATCTGAGGACCAGCACGCCTTGTGCTGATGATTCAGAGCTGTCTGCTCCATGCACATTTAAGTATCAAAGATTTCTAGAGCAGTGGTTCTCAAACTTTAGCAACCTGAGAAGCCCCATTTTGATTTTAAAATTTTCTCAGTCCCTCCCTCATCCCCCTGCTCAGCTCCAGGCTTCACCCCCACTCCACCCCTTCCCCTAAGATCCTACCTTCATCTCACCTCTTTCTTCCCCCTCCCCGAGCACACACCCCCCCCCATGCCCTTCTCTATCTCCCTCCCAGCACCTCCCGCACACTGGTGAACAGCCAATCCCCAGTGTCCAGGGGGCACTGGGAGGGGGGAGGGGGATGAGTTGATCAGTGGGGCCAATGGACCTCCTGGAATACCATTGTGTAACCCCAAGGGGCTGCAAACCACAGTTTGACAAACACTGATCTAGAGGATTCCATTCCTAATGAGAATCTTTAGGCGAGCAAGGGAAGGGGTATTTGATTGTCTCTCTCTGTTACAAAATGCAGCTTTCCTTCACACCCTCAGGGTTGCACACACACACATGTTTGCAAAAGGATCAGGCGCTAAATTCAAAGCTGGCAGGAACATCTTTGTCGTATTTAGCCGAGTTGTTCCTACTCACACCTGGTCTGAATTTAGTCCCATAGTTAGAGGCAGGGTTCAAAATGATTTATTACACTCATTTATTTACTTAAATATTTACAAAGAACATTGCTTATTTCCTCTCTCCTCCCATTTCTTGTTTGTTAATTTATTTCCAGTGAAAACAGATGTGCAAAACTGTGATTTTTAGTATAACGTGCTAATTACAACGAAGTCCCCAGTATATTGCAAAATACCCTCATTGATACAAAAATTGTTAATCATTACTGTTTCCCTATTGAAACCTAAGTAATTATTATAGCAGTGCATATTGCTGCCTTGGAACACAGTAGACATATTTTTTCCCCCGCTCAACAGCATTTCAACACCATAGTCAGCCAGATAGCAGTAAACTGCTGCCATGCCTCAATTCTGTATTCAGCAGCATAATGCCTTAACCCAGATAGAAGGGAAATATATGTCACATCCTGACAAATGGCAATGAATATGCTGAACAGAGAGAGAATAAATTAGCACTTCTCCCTTTCTCTGCCTCTGTGTTACAAAAAGTGTATGTAGATGATAATATTACCTAGTATTGCTTTGTTGCAACTGCCACCATATGTTTTGTGTCAGCATCGCCAGTCTCACGTTATACTCTATTTTCCTTTTTCCTTTATACTGCTCTCATAACCAAAACTTTTCTCTTTATTAAAATCCCCCCTTCAAATCTAAATTCCCCCCCCCATTTCAGTAATTTACAATCTATAATTCATCTTTAAATACATAGTACTGTGGCAATTTTTACTTATTAAGCTATTCAGGTGTCAGTTAGTTATCATCACCCAGGCTGCATTCATCACAAATCATGGCTGGTGTGTAAAAAGAAGTTATGCATTTCATTATAGTTATAGGATTTTTCAGGCTCCCAGTAAAGGCACATTTAATAATCTGGGCATTAAAATTGTTTTGCTCTGTGTAAGACTGTGTTAGCAACAGCCATCTCTCAGCGCTTCTTGAAGGTTTTGGAAGTTAAGTTCGGTTAGATCAATGGGCACCCATAAATTAAGCTGCTTGCCCCAACTGTTTTGGGACTGGAAAAATTCTACTGAGAAAGTTGATGAGCAGATTTTTGGCCTGTCCTCTTTTACAGTCAGGTACAAACAAAAGGATGACTTTTTCTGCTGTAAAACTGCACTTCAGATTCCAGTCCCGGCCAGAACCAGGATGTGAAGAGGTAAAGACATGAACCCCTCTCCCCCCCCCTTTTTTTTTTTTAAAGCTGAGAGAGAATTAAGTTGGAATTTGGTTTAAGTGTTGATGGAAGGGTGAGGTTATTTCTTGATTGATCCAAATCTCCTCAGTCAGAGATAAATCCTATAAAATACCCAGAATTAATTATTTAATCAGTATTATTTTATACATCTTCTGCTTTGTGGTAGAATATACAACGTGCTAAGCCCTTTGCAGTCATAGAAGGACGGAAGACAGAGTTCAGCGACAGGGAATAACAAAAATCTGGCATCACTTTTGAGTACACTCTTTCAACATAAAGAAGAGAGACTATGTTATGGAATTGTTTTCTTCATTTGCACAATAAGACCAAGCTATGTTATTATTTATACCATAATGCTTAACATCAGAAACATAGGCCTTGTGACGATGAATTTTGATTACTATAATTTCCATCATAGTAGGGCTTCTGCATCAACTGCCACTTGTTCAGAATGTAGCAGCAAGTTTATTCACTAGCTTCAGCTATATCATACTGATTATATTATGCTGGTAGATTCAGTGTCAGCTAGCACTGTTAACTTGAAAGCCTGTACTGGTATAGAACTTTAGACTTATACCTTAAGCCCTGTCTTCAGCCAGACACTACTTACGGCTTAAGGGTCTCACCATAGCATCTTAGAGCAGTAAGCAACTGGTCATTTGCTGTGCTGCGATATGGAATTAAATTCTCATATATGAAAATCATCTGCCAACATATTACCACTTTTTAAAAATCTGTGAAATATTTTTACTCCAAGGGTGTTTTGTGACTGGTCCTATATTTGTTATCTTTCCCTCCCCACTGTCCTTGCTTTTACTCGTCCTGGTTCCTTTTGGTTTTATTTCTTGAACAGTTAGATGGTTTGTCTTCTATCATGTGGTTGTTCTAATGTGCTTTAAATCGATTGATTTTATTGTGGTATACAGCATCCCAAACTCCTCTAAAAATAAAATGATCTGTAAGTACCTGGAAGAGAGACTTATCATATAAATTTTAAACCAGAGAAAGTTAACATGGGAAGACTTTGTCATACATTGGTATTCAATTTTTAAATATATATAAGACAGGAATAATTGTATTGTTTGCTTACAAAGTGTCTTTGGAAAAAATACAAAACACAGAAATTCAGAATAATTTTTATTCTATAAATGGCCTTTCTAAAATGCATACGTGTTCCAGTAAACTTTGCAAACCCATTGTAAGAATGACCCTGTGAACATTATGCTTCAGGGCTATCCAGCTTTCTTTTTTCCCCGACTCAAAAACCTGAAGCACATGAACAATTGAAAACTCATCAATAACTTTTGTGTCATGGCTTAAATGGAAGATAGCAAATATGCAGCCACTTTCTGGAAAATTTTAGTGTCTCCAGTGTTGAATCACATTCTAGAAAGTGAGTAAAACTATGCAATATAGATCCAGGCAATTAGAGTTCCTTCATTATATGGTTATGAATCCAGGGAAAATAAACAAGATTTTAGAGATAAGTTGTACAATAACAAATGACCAAATCTGTGCACCATCCTCCAAAATCTTCCTACTTCTCCCCACCCTTTAAAAATGCATTCATGCTCTTTGAATTTAATATAATTCACAAACATACTATTTAAACACTACAGTGTAGTGGGGGAAACAACAATAAAATATATAGGCATTGCAATGCAATAGTAATGAATTTCAGACAAATGGTTTAGGCTAAAGAGCAATTCTAGCTATGTGGTATGGTAATGATCTTGGAGTTCATTAAATAACAAACCAGTGACTCAGAAAGGAATAAAACTTTAATAAAACAAACTGGAGAGCTTCTGCAGTGAACTGCTGTGCACAGTCATGTCGTGTTTCCAATCCCTGCCTTCAGAGCACAAATCCAAATTCCCACACTCCCAACACTGTCCCTTATGAAGGAGCATCTCCAAATCACAATCTTTTATAAACATATCTCTGGCTTCCCTCTTAAAGAAAAACAAATTAAATCTTATATACATATACATAAAAGTTAACAACTATATAATAACACTTACGTTAAATTCTCAACCCATCTAGTACATTTCCATAAACTCAATATGTCAACTATTTAGAGAGGAGAGGTTACTGGCACATCACTCTTGAGTGAGTGTTTACCACCCAGTTTCCTCAAACACCTCTTATCCAGGCAGATGCCAATGAGTCTTTCAGGACATTCAATCTCCTGCTCTGATTTTTCTCTTTCATTCGAGTCTGTGTTGTTCTCTTGTTCCTTGTCAGTTTCTCCTTTGTGCATTAGGATTAGTCAGATGGGAAATGCCAGAGTCCACATCTACTGTCAATGTGTTGGAACTTTATGTGATTACTTGTAGATCCCTTTGATTACATCTCCAAATCACAGTCTTTTATAAGCACATCTCTACGGGTACACTCCTGGCTATGCACCAAATATGGAGGACCATGATTTAATTTGGATAATGGGGATTTCAAGTAATCCAAAAGGCAGGTATGGCAGGGCAGGGAGCCCTCTGGCCTCTCCCATGGATGATGGTGGGGAGCAGCTTTATTATCCACCCCACTGCATTATCTGAATACTTTCTGGGAGGACGAGGAAGGAATTTGGATAATGCAGAGATTCGGATAAAAAGGTTTCAGAAATTCAGGAGTATACCATACTTGTGTTGTCACCAAAATTTACTTGACTTTGGTCTGCCTCTTTATTGAGAAAGAGGCATGGTTTTAGCATAAAAATTATGAAATTTAATCATCTAAGGAGTTCTGCAAAATGCTATCGTTTTCTCTTCTGACTTTTACATACTTGTTTTTTAAAGGGCCTTATGTGAGCAGAGTGTAGGTGGTGAAATCTAGTAAGTAATGGATTTAGGGGTCAATGAGAGAAGGGAATGCTGGCTCCACAATATTCATTCCCCCTCTCTGACCCTACAGAAACAGCATTGTCCCCCTTTGAACCCTGCAAGGAGTTTTCATGTGAGTTAATGCTAACTAAGGTGCCCACCATATTAAAGAACAACCTTCACCAGAGAGCTGGGGGACAGCAATTGGGGAAGCCCAGAAATCAGGAAATCATGAGTAACCTTAAAAAAGAAACAACCCCCCCCCCCAAACCTAATAAGCAACACATTAAATATTACACAACTAGTATCCCAGTGCACAAGAACAAGGGGATCACTTGTATCTGGCAATGAGTTGCAGTTGGCTTGACCAATTCAGTGTACCTAAAATCATTAATATCATAAACTGAATCTGATATATCATGTAAGTATCATTTGAAAACTAATAACACACTGATCATTAATATGGTGTATATATGGCAAATGCCTAAATGACCATACAAATATGAAGGAAATATGGAACTAAAATATGTTTACCAGAGAAATCTAAGGATTGGATAATGAGGTTTCTCATAGACAAAGAGCAGGCCAATATCTCTACAAGCTGCCATTAGAGCTGAGTAGCAGTAACCTCTCATTTCAATTTAGCAAACTCCAGCAGGGAAAAAAAATATCATGGAATTTCTTCATCAGCAAACTCCATGAATGCTTCCTTACAGCTTTAAATAACTTTACTTTGGAGGGTAATTTTCTAAAGAATCCATTTCAAAAGACCACCAGACTATAAAAGAGATGGGGCAAAGAACCTCAAATTATATTTCACTTAAGAAGACTAAGGAAATAAGTTCTTTGAACTTTGCAGTTCCACCAAAGGGGTGGAGTCATCTTTCTAGAAAAAAGAGTGATAAGAATCTTACCTTGAATCAGGACAGTAGTTATGTTAGGTTTTTAGTCCGTAGAAAGCATTTCTCACTTTTACTTGCTTGTAACATTTCTAACTCTGTCCTTTATAGTTAAACTCATTTCAAATCCTATCTCCTTTTGTTAATAAATATTAGTTTTAATCTGTTCTGAGTATGAATTAACTCCAGTTGAAGCAATAAATTGTGCAGTTTTTCTCTTTAGAGGAGCAAACTTATCTTTTTATTCCTGTGAATGGTCTAGGTTAAGGGCTGGTCATTGCAGAGCACACAGTTTTGGGAACATTTAGGACTTTGAGATGCTGGGGTCATCTTGCCATCTGTAACCTTGACTGGTGGAGGCCAGAATGTGGTTGCTGGAGTCACAGCTGCTGGCCCAGAGCTGCTTATCACAGGCATGCAGTGCATCCACGTATGCTAGTCTGCGAGCATCCAGATAAGGGACCTTCAGCAGGAAAGCATTTTAAGAACTCATGGTTAAAGGCAGGGGGTGATACAACTCCTCGTATTGAGGGCTTACACCCCAGAATGTGACATCAACCTCAAACCTAAAAAAACAAAAGAGGACATGAAATATGATTCAACTTGCAATAAAATCATGAGTTGGCAATGCCGCAAAATCACACACTTATGCTTCTGAAACTACTCGGAGTCTTCTTTATGTGTTTCATAAAGAGCGTGGCCTTCACAGGACTGCTTAAGTGCAAATCTGTTCCATCCTTCTGTTATACTGAGGAAATTGACTCAGTTCTCAAACATTTTAGGTGATGGCATTTCAATGAAAGCTTTGACTTCTACTGGAGTGGCTTTATCATTCACATGATCTAAGAACTGTATTTCAGTTTCTTGTAGCATATAATACACTCTGAACATGACAGAGGACTGGTAGGAATATACAGCCACAGAAACTGAACCGAGATTTAGTCCTATAACACTGAAACAGCCTCCCCAATTTCCCTAGAAGGCCTTTGCTCTTTGTTCAGAGTCCCTTCAAACACTGATTTACTATGTATTTTGTGACCAGAGATGAAGGAGGTCATAGTTCTTGGTGTGTGGTAGGGAAAGAGAGAGAGACCTCCTTAAAATCCTTCAGTTGAGTCAGTTCTACATGTAAGGTTTCTTGTGTTCCGTAATGTTGGCTATACTAATGAGAATATGAGATTATATTGTGACAGCATTCCATTCTGGATTGTTTCCACCAGTCTTGATGAGTTGCATCTATTGCAAAATGTCCTATTTTTGTGGCATCTTCTACATTCTGTCCCTTTTGCTAGTCTTTACTTCCAAACGTCACTCACTGCCTTGCCACATCAGCAGCTTTTCAAAGCTGCTTTGGTCTCCTTTGTTGCAGTGGTACAGTACTGTTACACTGAGAGCCCACTTCTATTTCTCCTTTCAGACTTGCCTTCCTCACCTTCACTGTATCGATGTGATCTGTTGTGGTTTCTTCACTGGAGCTAACATATAAATTACACACCAATTTTTTTTGCACTATTAATTGAGTTATAGTTTTTACAAGCATAACATTTGGGTCTAACTGAAGAGACTCTGACAACTTGTTATCCCTTATTCCTATGACTATTCTGTTTCTTATTAATTCTTCTTTAAAGGCCCCATTTTCAATGTTTAGCAAGACTATGACCTGATATGATAAAAACCCAGCTGTTTCCTCCTTTGTCACATCTGCTGAGGTTCTGCCGAGGGAACTTATTGCTCTTAAGAGACATTTTCTATAATGCTTTCTTTCCCCTTGCAGTTTTGTTATTTGCTGCTGCTTGCTGCATACTTCTGTTTTGTTGCTGTATGAGTTGCATTTTTCACTAGTTCTTTCCACTATGCCAAATTGCACCATTTGTTTATGATTTAGCTGAGATGTAAACTATATTTTTTCATATTTTTCTTCTTTTAAATTCCAACTACTAGATAATATTTTATTTATTCTTCATTTTTGAAATCAAAGTCACAACATTGTTTTTACATTGGGACTTTCTACACTTTCTCTGGGATGCTGCACTTTTGATAAAAGCATGTACATATATGACATTCTTTTTCAGAAAGAAATGCTCACTAAACTTTTAAAGAACACTGTTGTACTTATTCTTACCTGGTTTCTTATCCAAAACTAACTGATTTATAAATATTTTGGGGAGTTTGGCCATTGGCTTCAATAGGAGAAGAATATCCCTTCACCTTCACCTTTACTCCCCAGTGAACATTATAACAAACTGACTTCTATCTCACCAGTCTTTGCATTGTTTCTTTGTGGTTCACAAGCATGTAACATGTTCACTCATCAGACCTTCCTTTGGGCTTATCAAAATGAAAGTTGTAGAACTTCGGCATTTTCTTGTTCTCTTAGGTTGGCTCAAATTAATTATTTTTTGACATTATATCACGTGACAATGATAAAAAAATTCTTTTAATTCAAACCAAGTGCCCATATGAAATCAGTATTCATATGTGTCTCTGAATCACCATAGAATTAGACCCTCCCCAGTTTCCTTCCTCCTAGCTTCTTGCTGCAGTTTTAAAGAAACAGTACATATATCCTCACACCTCCCAAAACTAGATTCAGATCTCGTTCCAACCTTTATGATTCATTTGTATATCTACAGAGTTCCAAATTGGAATACCAAATTCAAATGCCTTTGTTTTCAGGAACTTCAGTGTTAAATCCAGTTTTTAGGTGTGTAATTTCATCACATGGAGTTCACATGGCTTTTATTTTTATTTTTTTCTCGTAATAATTAGCAATTGCTTTCTAAATTTCATTAAAACAAACTAGGGTATTTTTAAAAAAGCTTATTCTATATATAATTCTACATTTTCTATAGCCATTTTTGAAGGATTATTCATTCTTTTTCAGTGATCCATGAATTGCTTTTAATATTAAAAGTGTGGAAAGGGTGACACAGGTAAATGCTGTTCTTTTTGTCTGACAAGCTAAGTAAAGAAGGACCCTTTCCACAGACCTAGTCTTCTGAAATGTGAAAAGAAACAAAGTTTTTTTAAAAAAGAAAACTTCAGAAGGCTAAATTTTGACTGTCTGGATCTTAAAGCAAAAATCAGTCTTAAGAAAAGCATTAGATGAACAGCGCACCTGAAATTGCAAATTGAGAACTCACGTTACAAAGCCCCTTTCATTTTCAGAGTTTATGCAGAAATTACTGTGAACTTTGACGCAGTTTTCCTTTCTCAGGTTCTTTTTGAAGTTTTTCTTTAACTGGCTGCTCTGTATCTTGACTGAGGTTCTGCACATTTATATCCCAAAGAAACCACGTCATGGCTAAAAGCAAATGACATCGCTTCAGAAGACTACTGCTTCTTAAAGAAAAAAAATCATTTTTAAAATCTGCTTTTGATCTTCTAAAAAATTGAAGAATTAATAGTATTCTTTAAACCAGAAACCCTTTTAGTTTCTGGCTTTGACAACTGTCTGAAAAATAATATTTCATCTACAGCTCTCTCCAATGTTTGAATGAGACAGAAAGCTTACTTACACTTTTGGTTCACAAGTTCATTTTTTATTATATGGGCATAAACAAAATGTTACCTATAACTTGAAACATAATAAAATTATACATTGGTTTTTCCTCTTAACTTTTTAAATCAAAGTTAGTACTTGTGACCCTGGAGTAGAGTTGTGTGAACTTTTAGACCTGAATCTCAAAAGTAGACTATCACACATCAATACAAACCAGAAGTCCACCAATTCATACCATAAAGCACTCAAAGGAGAGAACACCTGGGCTGGATAAGAAGGCAGAAGCATATCAATGAACACCCTCACTTCTAACTTGGACCTTAGGCATTTCAAAATTGGGGCAGGCTCAAATGCAAACTGCTATAAGATAATGCATTACAGCTCTGGTCCCCACAATAACTAATGCAAAACAGTCCAGAGGAGGGAGTGGGTTGCATTGTGTCTATTTCCTTGTAAAATACATTATATTAAGTCTCTGATTTGTCATATAGCATGGGATTGGAGCTTCAGGGAGCTGGCAGGGTACCTGTTAGTGATGGAGGCAACCCTTTGGAGAGCACTTAGTTGAACAGCCTCTTTTGCTTTGCTCAAGAGTGATCTCTCCCTAATTTTAAGGTGTAGTACAAATAGCTTTGAAAGGAGTCATGCTGAGTCTTGGGTTCGCATTGTGGTGAGGAAAATGGAGAGGGGTAGTTAGGGCTAAAGAAGAATGCAGAAGTCCGGCTGGGGTGGGATTGGACAAAGAAATACACTGGACCCTCACGATAGCCCGGGGTTCGGGATCCATGCGCTGTCTTGTGTTAATGCGGGAACCACATTAACATGGGGGATGCGTTTCCATAGATCTCAATTTGAATATTTAAATTTGGGATGCATGGCAATGACTGTGCTGTACACGAACCTGCACTATAATGACATGGGCTATAGCGAAGATCCGGTGTATATTCCTTCCTGTGTTTCAGGAAAATCTGGCAGTTGAAGTTGTGACTTCCAATTATTTTGGATGATGACATCACTAAACAGACAAGAAGACAATAATTTTTGAGACTTCTTCCGTTCCATCTGGCTTCTGGCATTATAACTGTATCCACAAACTTCCTGTATTAATATGGAACAATAATGCATAGTTTAACAGTTTGATTTTGTTATGGAAATAGATGAATGTAAATTAAGGAGCACTTAACATTGATTTTCTCTTATGGACTGAAATGGAAAAGAAAATAGATAATAAAATTTAAACCAAACATTGCATTACTATTGTTGAATTTACTATTGTAAATATCCATTTAATTATTTTAAATTTTGTTTGTCCATCTCCTCCACATTTTAATAATTTCTATTCTTGTGCATTTATTAGTAGAAACCTTAGGGGAAAAGTAATTTCATGAAGCATGTTTATTTTTAATAAATCATTAGTCCAATGGATAGTATAAAACTTAATCTTTTATGGAGAATTACAGATGTAGTTAGTGGTTGTATTTATATGCTAATGATTCTAAGAGAAGAAAGCAGAATTAACATACAAAGCTTAATTAAAAGAAAAAAACTGACAATAATCCTAGAACTTGGAAGTAAAACACAAGCTATTTCTGGTGTGTAGTAGAGGATTTAATTATTCACTTTCAGCTTAACTATTCTTAAATAATGGTTCTGGCACTGGCAAGAACATAATGGAAGAAAATCCCAGTGAAATCTATTGACTATCAAAAGAAATTAATTATATTCTATTACAATTTTTGAACACTCACCTCTAGTGGTTTTGATTGTGTTGTGTGTATGCTTCCTGGAGCTGAATATTTCCTCATTAAGAACTTTATCAGTAAAGATTTAATTCTTCAGGATACTGAGTGCCTTCAGTTCTCATTGGCCACTATATCACTCTAGCTTGGGATTCCCAGACATGAAGAAGTCCCTAGCCAGCACAGAGCTGCCACGATCACCTCCTCCATATCACCTCTCACAACCTTTTGGGTTGGAAACATATCAGTGTTGGCGCAGGATAATGCTGGTACACTGCTGCTGCGCTCTGACTATTCAGAAAGACATAATGAGTAGGGTCCCACAAGGATCTTTTCTGGGACCAGTTCTGTTCCAATATCTTCATCAAAGACTTACATAATGGCATAGAGAGAACACTTATAAATTTTGCAGATGATACCAAGCTGGGAGGGGTTGCAAGTGCTTTGGATGATAGGATTAAAATTCAAACTGATCTACAAACTGGAGAAATGGTCTGAAGTAAAAAGGATGAAATTCAATAAGGACAAATGCAAAATAGTCAGTTTAGGAAGGAACAATCAGTTGCACATATACAAAATGGGAAATGACTGCCTAGGAAGGAGTACTGTAGAAAGGGATCAGGGGAACATAGTAGACCACAAGCTAAATATGTGTCAACAGTGTTGCAAAAAACTCGAACATCATTAGCAGGAGTGTTGTAAGCAAGACATGAAAAAAGTAATTCTTCTGCTCTACTCTATGCTGATTAGGCCTCACCTGGAGTATTGTGTCTAGTTCTGGGTGCCACATTTCAGGAAGGATTTGGACAGATTGGAGAAGTCCAGAGAAGAGCAAGAAAAAAAATGATTAAAGGTCTAGAAAACATGACTTCTGAGGGAAGATTGAATAAAAAATGGCTTTGTTTAATCTGGAAAAGAGAAGACTGAGGGAGATTACAAGGAGGAGGGAGATTTTTTTTTCTTAACCTCCAATGATAGGACAAGAAGCAACGGGCTTAAATTGCAGCAAGGGAGGTTGAGGTTGGACATTGGGAAAAACGGCCTGTCATGATTGTTAAGAATGGGAATTATTTCTGTAGGGAGGTTGTAGAATCTCCCTCTTGGAGATTTTTAAGAGCAGGTTAAACAAACATCTGTCAGGAATGGTCTAGATAATACTTAGTCCTGCTACAAAATGCTGGGGACTGGACTAGAGGGCCTCTCAAAGTGCCATCCAGTCCTATTTTTCTCTTGAAGGGCCCTTTGCCAGCACCATACTTTGGAGAAGTCCCCAGACACAGCAGAAGATAGAACTCTATTTGTATGATTACATTAGCCAGTTAAAGGAACTGGTCTATGGGGCTAAAAGATAACCATGAGTCAATTTATTTTAAGTCAGATGGTAGAACTCAACAAAAGTGAAAAAGAAATGTCAGGTCTTTTCACTAAGTTTATATGTCAGTTTTTTTGCCCCTTTGTTGGAGACCGAAAAAGAGCAGGGAGGAAGTAAAGGGCCATATCCTGTGACATGCGTACTTCTTGTATATTTTGTTGATTTATTTCCTAATTTTCTTCACTAATAGACTAATACTGGCTTAGCACATGCAGTTACTTAAAATGATTGTTTTTACAGGTATGAAATATCATCTTTGTCACTTTTGCTTCAAAAATAATTATTTGCACAGGGCAGGCAAACACACATACTCTGTCTCTCCCTCTCTCTCTCATTGAACTAAACCCGGGATCAGCAACCTTTCAGAAGTGGTGTGCCGAGTCTTCATTTATTCAGTTATTTAAGGTTTCACGTGCCAGTAATATATTTTAACGTTTTTAGATGGTCACTTCCTATACATCTTTAATATACAACTAAACTATTGTTGTGTGTAAAGTAAAGAAGGTTTTTAAAATGTTTAAGAAGTTTCATTTAAAATTAAATTAAAATGCAGAGCCCCCGGGCCGGTAGCCAGGACCCAGGCAGTATGAGTGCCACTGGAAATCAGCTCACGTGCTACCTTTCCCTGCTCTAGGAAGTCTCTACTGAGCATGTGCAGATTGTGATCTTTTTCAAAGGCTTATAAATTGGGCAGATTTGTGGCAGATTTTAATGTGGACAGCAAAAGCACATTCCTGACAGAAAAGCCATTTTCCAGTGCCAGATTTCAAATCCCTGCTCTAAATCATAGTTACACTACAGCTTTTCAAAAGAAAAGAGTCACCAGAATTTCTTAACATGAACAAAACAATCTATTTTTTCTTTCTCAGAAAGAATAGCTAAATTATTTTGACCAAAATTTTCCAAAAATATTAATAGGGAGTGTTACCAGCCCTACTGGTAATAACTAGAGATTTTCAAATATTAGAATGTCCA
Source organism: Sternotherus odoratus (assembly GCA_032164245.1). Classification (NCBI taxonomy): domain Eukaryota; kingdom Metazoa; phylum Chordata; order Testudines; family Kinosternidae; genus Sternotherus; species Sternotherus odoratus. Next base: position 37,990,328 of record JAVMKO010000004.1, read on the forward strand.
TCCCATTGAAAGTTCTGATATTTTGACTTTTTCCCCATAGATTAGGGACAAAAAGTTATATTAATATTTATCATAGAACAGAATGAGAAAGAAGGGTTGCATGTATATTAACTTGAAGGATGTTGTTTCTGTACTGGAAAGGGATTGAGAGAAACTTTAATTTTATTAAAACTTAGCGTGTTTGCTTCTTATTTTTTTCTCAGCTCCCACTATGTCTTGGGTACTTTAAAGATGTGTAAAAAGATGAAAGTTTTTCTCTTGAGACATCATTGGGGCCGGGATTTCACCTTGTTATCTGTGTTGCTGTGAATTTACAACCTAGGCAAGTCACCTAGAGATGCAGAGGAGGAGGAGGAGGAAGGCAACATGAATGTGAATGAACAATGGGGTGTGACATTTGTCTGTAGTTCCTTATATATCTTTATTCTTCAGGTAGCATTAACATTCATCCTCATGGGAGTTCCATGCATAAGGGTCAGATCCAACACCCACTGAAGTCAGTAGGAGGCTGCATTGACTTAAGTGGGCATTGGATCAGGTCCATGGAGCAGTTGTTAAAGTAGGTATGGATGGAGATTTAAAAGGGAGATGAGGTGAAGAAGGGTGAACAAAATAAGTTTTGTATTTACTAATAAAACCTCTGCTGTAAAAAATATAGCTGGGGATCTTAATTGAGGAAGTTGGAAACTATTTTAATTTAAATTGGTATAATTCTTGGGAGAATGATGTGGCAGTGTATTGGGAAAGACGGAATCTCTAATGATATAGGAATGTAATGGGGAGGGAGTAGGTTCCCTCCTGCAGAACAGTAATTTTATAAAGAATAGCAGTCATTGGTTTCCTGAAAAAGCATCTGAAAATAATTGCATTTTAACTGGCTGAATGCTTCCTCCTGTATCATCATTATACTCGTTTTTCTTTATGCACTTCTTGCCTCAATCTGTTTTCAATCTTGCATATTTGTGGTACTATTAGACTTCTCTATTATTATTGTCTGATCTTAAAATTATCAGTAAGAATCAATAAGGGTCATACACTAATATGTATGCTGGGAAAACACTTGCTGGGAACAGGCTCTATTCCTTTTACAGTTTTTCGTTCTAAAGTAAATACTGTACTTGTACTTTTCACAGCTCTGCCATGCCTTTGAGATTGAGAGAGAATAGTGCAAAACCCAGCAAAACTCAATAAAATGTCTTTTAGTGTGTTTGTAATACTTTTTAGATGAGCAAATCAACTATGAATACAGTATATGTTATTAAAAAGTCAGTATTTAGTGGCAGTGATATTTGAGGAACTACAACATTTTCATGTATTTAGAGTTGAAATTTACTGCAGTTGTTCAGATACCAGTGTGTAGTAACTGTTAAAGTTGCCATTTTAAATGATGGGCACCGTAAATGGAGCTGAACTGGAGAAACATAGGACCAATGGTCCATATAATCAAGTACTCTGTATCTGACAGTGGCCAATACCAAAAGCTTCATATGAAGGTATGAAAACCATACAGTGGACCATTATGGAATAACCAGCTAAAAAGAGACTTTTTCCCCCTTAGTTCTGCAGCTGGCTTATACCCAGAAGCTTGACATTTTATAGCTCTTAAAATAATGTTTGCTGTCTAATGTACATTTGGTCTCATTACCCATTTATATGTCTAATCCTTTTAAAAATCCTACTAAACGCATATCTCTATCAGTGATAGAGATTTCAGATGTTAATTAGATGTTATTAAAGACATAATTCTTTTTAGCAGTTAGCATTTTTAAATTTGCTTCCTTTTAAAATTTCTTTGAATGTTTCTTGTTATTGTATTAGGAGAAACAGTAAGCATAAGCATACAATTTACTTTTTCTACACCATTCATTATTTTCTCTGTATTATATTTGTTCATATTCCTTATTTATCTTTCCTCTAAACCAAACAACTTCAATTTATCCTTCTTTGGCAGTCTTACTGTGTTCTAATCATTGTAGTCACTCTTCTTTGAACACTTCTGTTTTTGTATTAGTTTTCCTTATCTTACCTGCACCTGATTACCCACTAGTTTTTATGCAGCAACTCTTCTACTGGACTCCAAGTACAGTCACATATTGAAATATGAATGAAAATCTGTTTGGATTGCATAATATATTTATACGTATCTCTTCATGGCTCTTTTCAGACACCAACACTGCATTTTAATGATTTTTTCCTATATGTTATTGTTTTAAATAATTATCATTTGGTTTCTGCCTTATTCAGAATGTATAGGTAGCCATATATACTATAGAAGGGGCTGTTAGCACCATCTGTTATTAAGGCTGCTTGACATTTCCTAGTATAAGATGACCTTGTTTTGAGTTATGTATAGCTATGCTAAACTTTAACCATTGAAGCTAAATTTTTCCATGGCACGTGTCTTCCTCAGACTGATTTTTTTGGGAAATATTTGAGCCAAAACACTCCAGCCTTTTCCAAAAACAAGGGTAGGGACAAATACGTTTTGTTGATGTTAAAAAATCGGATGACTTTATACTTGAAAAGTCTTAGGAACCCCATGCTTTGGAGATAGGATTTGAAATTTGGCAGGAGGTGTTGACCTCTCTGTCAAGGATATCCCTTTTGCAAAGTCAAGCACTCAAGAATTAGGAAATCCTAGAATTAAGGTTGTCTGTAAATACTAAATTTGTCCCAGTGATGTGTATGCATTATTATAGCCTTTAATTATATGATCATATACTATTTTTTACATTGCAGCCATACCACTGATGCCAGTAACTGTTGGAGGATAGTGACTCTTGATAGCCATTGTTAATGGTTACCACACTGTGGCATCAGCAATACTGCAGTCACCATTGTGTGATAAGTACTGGCATGTACTGGACTTTTTTAAAGCCACTCTTAACTATATTCATTTGAATTCCTGTTGTGGCTGGACTATAGGGATTATCAAGGGTAAAGGTATGGAGGTCACCCCAGAGACTTCTTAGTGTCTTCTATCTAAATGCCCTCTACATTAACTATCAGAAATATTAGAATTACTGAAGCAATTTATCTAAGGCAAAATTTTCAAGTTTTAAAACAACTGGTATAGTAGTTTTTTTGGTAAAATAAATTTTCTAGTTTGTATTTGAGGCTTTGGGGCAGTAGGGACAGAATTGTTGATGCAAGAGTAAATATGTATAAGTATGTATTCATGATTAAACTGAAAAACAGATGGAGCAGGTCCTCAAGGAATCAATTTAGAAGCCCTTGGAGGAGAGGATGGTGATCAGGAACAGCCAGCATGGATTCACCAAGGATAAGTCATGCCTGACCAACCTGATTGCCTTCTATGATGAGCTAACTGGCTCTGTGAATATGGGGAAAGCAGGGGATGTTGTATATCTTGACTTTAGCAAAGCTTTTCATGTGGTCTCCCACGTATTCTTGCCAGCAGGTTAAAAAAGTATGGATTGGAATGGACTATAAGGTGGATAGAAAGCTGGCTAGATTGTCGGGCTCAATGGGTAGTGATCATGGCTTGATGTCCAGTTGGCAGCCGATGTGCTGGTATGGCAAACAAAGTGCCTCAAGGGTTGGCCCTGGGGCTGGTTTGTTCAACATCTATCAATATCTGGTTGAGGGGATTAATTGCACTCTCAGCAAGTTCACAGATGACACTCAGCTGGGGGGAGAGGTAGGTATGCTGGAGGGTAGGGATAGGGTTCCGAGTAGACCTAGACAAATTGGAGGACTGGGCCAAAATAAATCTGATGAGGTTCAACAAGGACAAGTGCAGACTCTTGCACTTAGGAAGGAAGAATCCCATGCACTGCTACAGACTGGGAACCAACTGGCTAAACAGCAATTCTGCAGAAAAGGACGTAGGGATTATAGTGGACGAGAAGCTGCATATGAGTCAACAGTGTGTCATTGTTGCCAAGAAGGCCAACAGCATATTGGGTTGTATTAGTAGGAGCATTGCCAACAGGGCGAGGAAAGTAATTATTTCCCTCTCTTCGGCACTAGTGAGGCCACACCTGGAGTACTGCATCCAGTTTTTGTCCCTCCACTACAGAAGGGATGTGGGCAAATTAGAAAGAGTCCAGTGGAGAGCAACAAAAATAATTAGGGGGCCAGAAGACATGATTTACGAGGAGAGGCTGGGGTTATTTAGTCTTCAGAAGAGAAGAGGGGGGGGGAGGGTGATAGCAGCCTTCAACAACATGAAGGGGGGTTCCAAATAGGATGAATCTAGGCTGTTCTCAGTGTTGGCAGATGACAGAACAAGGAGCAATGGTCTCAAGTTGCAGTGAGGGAGGTCTAGGTTGGCCTCTTTGGGGGGCCATTGTCTAGTATTTAGAAGGCCTCTACTTCACCTTTACATTTTCACGAAAGCCAACATTTACAGGACCCTGAAACAAATGGTAGATAGTTTCATCCACTATTTAAACTCTCCCTTTTGCTATTTTCCCCATCACAATTCTCCTTCTCCAGTGCTGGGTTTTTTTCCAGTCCTTCCTCATGGTAATCATGATTCTCATCATCTCACCAAATGTCTGAGTCAGGCAGGTATTGAAACTGGAATCAGGATCCTGGAATCAGTATCACTGCTGAAGAAAATGATGTAGTTATCCCACCAACAGCTAACTGTAAGCTTTTGCTATTCTCCTCTCCTAGTTCTCACACTCCTCCTTGTATGCATTTGCCAGTCTCTGCCAAGGCCTAGCTAAAACTGGGATTGGATTAGTGCCCGTATTTTTCACAGTTTGATGACAGTACTAAGAACTCTAGCCTGTCTTTCTTCTCCCCAGGTAGAAATCATGCTACAGTTCAGCAATCACACAGACACTGCTCTGCCTGCCTGCTTGATTTGTTTTCCATTTAGAAATATACTTAGCCTTCTAAAAAGGTTCATTTAGGAATGAGATCAGTATTAACCAATAGCAGGAGCAAAACAGATTGGGGAAACAAAGCTTAGGAGAAAGACTTAAATAAACCAAATGAGTTGTGTATCCTTCATTGATTCTTCATTATTTCAAACTAACATAGCATTTTCGTTATTTTGAAAAAAGAAAATACAGTTGAATCCCAATTATCCAACCCTCTAGTGTCTGAACCACTCTTTCTAATGATCCATCAGCATTATCACTCCCTATTGTACTGACTCTCTGACTACTGACTCACTATTACCCAAACTCCCAATTATCCCAAAATATTTGGTATTACACAAGCAGTTCAGGTAATTGGCATTTTAAGGAAAGAAGGATGTTTAAACAAGAGGCTTACTTCAATCACACCCCGCTAAATAGCAGATCTTTTAGGACTTGAACTCAGGAGGACATCATCCACAGTCTTATCAATTGCTAGTCAGAAGTGCCTGCATCTAATTTCTACTTCTCAACTGCCATCTCTCTCTAATAGTTCTACTCTGTCCCTTCAGAGAAGGAGATAATGCATCTAAGTGCCTAGAGACTCTCATACATATCTGACCTCTATGTCTCATTGAAAATGTTTAGAATTTAAATTGTTTGGCTCAAGAAATCAGCTATAGCCTGCTTTATCAGAGCTGATTTCCAGTGCTAGCCAGGTCTTTTATAAGTGGTGCATGAGACAACTCATAGAAGAAAAGGGCGTTTTGTTTTAGTGGAACAAACAATCTCTAAAAGTGCTTAGAAAAGTATCCATTAGGACATAGAAAATTTAACTTAGTTGTACTATACTATTCATTACATAAGATCAATTAGTACTCTAGTCTGAATCAGTACAACATAAAATAAGTGCAGCCAAACAATAGATCAGGTTTTATATATGTATAATATTCTCTGCAAAAAGACAGGTAAAGCTTCTTCACCCTGATTCATCAGAAAAAGCAGCATGATACTGCAGTAAGAGCAGTTGTAGCAAATCTAGTGTAAAGTCTCAGTTAGAATACCAACTTTGAATTACAGAATTGAAGAAAAAGCAAAAATAGCAAAATATTTGTTGCAACCTACTACATAATCCTGTTTCCTTCACAGCAATGTTATATATAATATATATAATAATGTTATATATAATGTATATATAATGTATACATTATACAATTGTATAATTATACATTATACAATATACATTATGTATAATATACATTATAATGTATATAATGTATATCATATAATAATGTTATATATATAAAATAGAATATCAGGGTTGGAAGGGACCTCATCTAGTCTAACCCCCTGCTCAAAGCAGGATCAATCCCCAATTAAATCATCCAAGAGATTTTTGCCTCCATCCCTAAATGACCCCCCCCCCTTAAGGATTGAACTCACAACCCTGGGTTTAGCAGGATGATGCTCAAATCACTGAGCTATTCCTCCCCCCATATATGCTATGGGACAGTGTACTTGGCTATATATATGACAGTTGTAATTACTTGCCTCCTTTACTTTGTAACCTTACCTGTCCCTTTGTCTTCTTTCATTCTCTTCCTGCCTTTTCTCATGCTGCTCCGATGCCTGGAATTCCTCCCCTATCTCAGTGCACTACACCAGGGGTAGGCAACCTATGACAAGCTGATTTTCAGTGGCACTCACACTGCCTGGGTCCTGGCCACTGGTCTGGGGGGCTCTGAATTTGAATTTAATTTTAAAGAAGCTTCTTAGGCATTTTAAAAACCCTATTTACTTTACATACAACAATAGCATAGTTATATATTATAGACTTATAGAAAGAGACCTTCTAAAAACATTAAAATGTATTACTGGCATGCAAAACCTTAAATTAGAGTGAATAAATGAAGACTCAGCACGCCACTTCTGAAAGGTTGCCGACCCCTGCGCTACACTATTGGTCTTTTTAAACTCCATCACTGAAAATGCTCTGGCCCACTCATTATATGAAAACAAATGGAAAACCACACAAAGAGATTTTTTCACATATGTTCTCAAAGCTTTTTGTGTTGTCATTCTGTTTAGGCTGAAGGATTCTCTGGGCAAGGACCACGTAGTCCTTATATCTTATACAAGCTTGATTATAGTATTAGCTCTTAAATAATAATAATAATAAACTGACTGTGGGCAATACTTGATGGTTTCAAGGAATGTTTAAAGCCCAATAATATATACATATCTAAATGTGCAAAACTGTTCAAGAAATTCTATCTTGATCTTGGAAATGATCTGTTTGAACCCTGAAGCATGAAATTTTAGGTCTCTACACTCATTTCATGACTTTGGCACCAACAACCTAATTCAACTATCACTGAAGTCAATGGGATTTTTACTAGGGACTTCAGTGGGAGTTGTATTAGGCCATAGTTTCCAGAGTTCCTAAATCCTCCCATGACATCAATTAAAACAAAACAACATATTAGATTAAATTTCCCACAATAGGCAGCATAAAGGTACAGGCTCATCATAAGAAAAATCCTCTCAAGGATAACCCATGCTCAAGCAAATGATTTACCAAAAATATGTCTATTATTTTGAAGATTTAGTAAATTTGGGCTCTGGTCGATCACCAAAGACTATGATATCGGGACACTTTATAATATATGTCCTGTTTCCAAGTATGCATTTCAGCATCCACTTCTAGGGACTGTCAGAAAGAGTGTTTTAGTGCCTCCTCTTAACCTTCGTATAGGGGCTTGGTGAGAGAGGTGATCTGTAAACTTGCTAAACCATGTAAGGCTCTACAGATTAAAACCAGGTCAGTGAATTGCACCTGGAATTAGAAATTAAATGGGATGTCAGTTCAGTTCATGGAGCACACATAACACATTCTCTGGTGGACCTATTCAACTAAACAGTCATGCTGTTGCTGCTGATTTAGTGGAAGCCAGGGGAAAAGAGTCAATCACTGTGAAATGCTGAATTTCCCAAGTTAGCATGACTTCCTCCAGACATCTGAAACGCTTATTTTGGCTCAGAAAAGGGTCTATCTGAGTTGAATCTTGTTGATTTCGGTGGTACCCCATTGGGCCTAAGGGTTCATATGATCATACTTCTTTCTAGGGTTGTGCTTTAGGTCAGGAATACTGAGAAATTCATGTTAAAATGCATGTATAGCAGTTAACTCTATAATTTTATGATGGGTGAATTCCATTGGCTAGTAGTCCATGAGTGCACAAGAGATAAGTGTGTGCATCTTCCCTTTCACCCTTTTGTCCTGAAATAAGTGTTGTGGATATATTCAGTAACATAATTCAAGTATAAATATTGTGTACCAAATTTTCAAAAGGGCCTCAAGCTAATCTATAAGACTTGGCCCATTTTCAACACATAACAGAAATCCATGTTTTTTTTCTTGTTTCAAGTTTTTACATGAACAAAAATCTAGATGTGTCTGTGAAAATTGCATTTGGCACAAATATCAGGTAGACTAAACCATGTAACTAATTTGCAAACACAAATATGGTCTCTATGCTTACACAAGTTTTTGTGTATGAAAAAACTTAGATGTGAAAAGAAATGCAAATGATCAAAAATGCTGGCACAATAATAATGTCTGCTTTGGAACACTTGTGTGATTGTTTTGTTTTTTTCTTTTGTGTTGGTGTTTGTAAATTTCCCCCCTTTTTATTATTATAATGTACTTTTCAGCTTGTCAACAGAGTACAAATTAAAAAAACCAAGCAAACAAAAACAGTTAGTGCTTGAAGACCCACCTACTACCACTCTAGGCTGTCCCACTCCTGGAGGACAGGGGTTAAAAGCAGCCCTAGAGATGACTGCAGAAAAGGAATGAAAGCAGCATTCCTAGGCTGAGGGGAAGCAGCCACAGCTGGGGCCAGATCAATTAGGGCCTAGCTGGCCCTGATAAGAGAGCGGTGGGCCATAAGGTAAAGGAGTCTCTCTTTAGCAGTGTGAGAGAGAAGTAAAATGTAAAAACTAGAGAAAAATACTTTAAATGTGTTGATTTTGTTCTAGGCTGTTACAGTCTCTCTTTCCCTATGGCTGGTCTTGTACACAAGTTAAACAGCAGAGTCAAATATATGAACATTGACAGCTATAAACCTTAATTTTTATCTTCAGCCTATGGCAAAAAGTAGTAAGTTCACCAGCTTTCCTAAGCAAGCCTGAGAGGACTGGTTGGTTAGAGCCGGCATCTCTGCCAAAAAGCTCACTGCAAGGTTCTTTTAAATACAGTAACACCATAAGATATTAACGTGAACCAGCAGAGCATTCCAAATATTGTTGCAAAAGAAAAGCCTGTCTCATAATTTTAGTATATTTGTCTTTCTGTTTAACAAGTTCACCGTCTGAAACTTTGGCAGACTTTAGTTGAGATCTCAACTTTATGTAATAAGTATTTTGAATCCATTCAAAATTCATTGTTGTATTTCTAACAACAAAAATAAAAGTGTTTTTTTTACAGTTCAAATGCAGTTATATAAAATAATTAATGAATTCTTTGTAAGATCAAAAGTCCTGATGCAGCAGCACTTAATCATTTACATTTTTATTGACTTCATTGGGGAATACTTATGGAGTCAGTCCTGCAAGTTGCGGAGTCCTTTTGGTCCTGATCCAGCAAAGCACTTAAGCATGTTCTTAACTTTAAACATATCTGTAGTGCCATTGAAGTTAGGGAGACTTCTCACATATTTAAAGTGAAGCCTGTGATGTGGATCAAAGCTGGAGTGCTGGGAAGTTTTGTAGGATCAAACTCCATATGAATAAACACTCTGAGATCAGGCCTAAGTTTAGTAGGCCCAAAGCGTTAATTTTATCAAATATGAATTACAAAGCAGTAAATTAAAAATAATAATCTGTACATCACCTCTGGGTATTATCTAGAGAAGGCATTTAAAGTATTGCAATTACTACCCCTCTTCATCTGCAGAAAGAGGACGCAAGGTTCACATACTCATATACACTTCCCCTTCCAAACTAATGATTTGGGGTGCCTCAAATTGTGGGAGGAGGGGACAACTTGTGACCCCTTACAAAGTGGCATCCTTTGGGAGGCACCCCAAAAAAACTAAGATTGTGAAAATCTTATCCTTTATATCTAATGGGATGCGTAGAAGTGGAGAGGAAAAAAGTCCTTCCAAAACAGCAGTTCTCATACACCTGTCTGATGAGAAATTTGCTGTATCACTCACAGATCTCTGTCAGAGAGACTACAGTATTAGGTTTGCCAGCATTGTATTTCAAAAATAAGCACCCTGCTCTCCTATTATGTATTATTATTTTTATTAATAACGATAAATAAGCAGCATTCACTTACATTAACTTGGGTATTACTTGCTGCTTTGTGCAGCACTCAGCATTCAGGAAGTAGATTTGCAATAGTTATGGACAAGTAAATTAAACAGGTATTTATTCTCACTTTATTAAAGACTGCGGGAGTTATATGTTCTATATATATTCTATATATTCCCTGTATTCTTGTACAGAGATGAAAAAATTAAAGGATGCCCCTGGTATTAAGGGACTGTTGGCAACCCTATCTGTTAGACCAAGACTTAATAAAACATGGAACATATGAAGATATTGGATTGCTGATATGTTGAAATATTGAGTGTCTTTTGGGATTTTTTTTATTTTAACATCTTTATTTTAAGGAGGCTATCCTTAATACTGTGTTTTCAAATATCTTTATGAAGTTTTTCTTTTAACTTGGCCTTCTGGAAAATAGGAATTTATGTTGTATAGTGATACATCATTTGTTATTATTTGTCTTATTTATAATATACAGCTCCATTATATATATTTTTTAAAATAATGAGAATAGAATATATAACTCCTGCAATCTTTAATAAATTGAGAATAAATACCTGTTTAATTTACTTATCCATGACTATTGAAAGTTGGTCTCATGAATACATTTATAAATCAATGGCCCTATTTTTTAGAATGATTAATAGCAAATGTTTGTTTAAACTCTGGGTTATTTACTTACACATGCATGAAAACTCAGGTATTGCAAGATTAGGAAATGATTTCCATCATCATGTAAAATAATCATATCAAAAAAAACCTGGCTGAACTTGCAGACTGGTAGAATTATAAAGGCCAGATCTTCAGATGGTCTACATCAGAATATTTTCATTGACTTTAGGGGAGCTATGCTGATTTATACCTTCTGGGAATCTGGCCAATATATTCCATTAGTGGTAGAGGATGCAAAGCCCCTCTGCCTTCCAAAATATTTAGGATTATATTTTATCTGATGACTTTTCCCAGTACTTTCCCAGGATAAATTATGTACTATTTCATAGAAATGAAATTAAAATTAGGGGAGTACTTTCACTGGAATGTTGATTATTTTGAGATAAATTTACAGCAGGATTTATCTACCTGATTTGTATTAACATTGTTTGATGTGTGGCCAGGTCCCTGCAGATCACTTAAATAGAATATACCAATGAGATTGCTTTTGATAAAATCCCCCCCCCCCTTAATTCAGCTTAAAAACATAAATTTTAAAATATGCTTTTAAACAGGGGTCTCAAACTCAAATGACCACGAGGGCCACATAAGGACAAGTGCATTAGCCTGAGGGCTGCATCATTGACACGCCCCCTCGCTGTTACCGCCCCCGCCCCCACTCCACCCCTACCATGATGCCCCATCCTTGCCCCGCCTCTTCCCACCCCTTTCCAACCCCTTCCCCAACGCTGTCCCCTTCCTGCCAGCAGGGAGTGCAGGAGGTGTGCAGGATGTGGCAGGGGGCAGGGAGTTGGTGTGTGGGGTGCAAGAGGGGCGAGGGGTGCGGCAGCAGGTGGCTCAGGGCAGGGAGTGCAGGAGGAGTGCGGGGAATGCAAACAGGTTTCTACCCAGTATCAAGCGGGAGGGGGCGGAGGAGGCTGAAAAAGGCTCTCAGAGGGGAAGAAAGGGACATAGGAGCGGACCTATGCAAAGGACCCAAGGGGGGGTGGGGGAGCTGCTTTATGTCTTCTAGCGCAGGGGTGGGCAAACTTTTTGGGACGAGGGCCACATTGGGTTTGGAAAACTATATGGAGGGCCAGGTAGTGAAGACCCTGCCCCCTATCCAGCCCCCTCCCATGTCCCGCCCCCTGACTGCCCCCTCAGAATCCCTGACCCATCCAACTCCCCTGACCTTGTCCCCTGAGTGCCCCTTCCAGAGATCCCTCACCCCCGACCACCTTCCAGGACCTCACCCCCTACCCAATCTCCTGCTCCCTGTTCCCTGACTGCCCTGCCCCCTATCCACCCTCCCGCTCCCTAACCATCACCCTAAAACCCCACCCCCTATCCAACCCACCCTGCTCCCTGTCCCCTGACTGCACCCGCCCCTTATCTAAACTCCCCCTCCCCCGTCCTGGGCCCCCTTACCATGAGGCTCCTAGCTGCTCCGTGTGGCTCCAGAGGAGGGGGACAGCGCGCAGCTCTGGCCCCCGGAGTGCTGCCGACGTGCACAGCTCATGGGGAGGGGGTCAGCGCCCAGCCCTGGCCCTCGGTGTGCTTCCGGCGCAGTGTGGGTCCAGGGGACAGCATGCAGCCCCAGCCCCCAGAGTGCTGCCGGCGCGGCACTGGAGGAGGTGGGGAGCATGCAGCCCCGGCCCCGGGAGTGTTGCCTACCCAACGTGGTTCAGGGCGAGGGGGGAAGCATGTAGCCCCGGCGCCCGGAGTCTGCCCGCACAGCTTGGCGGGCCACACAAAAGAGTCCTGAGGGCCGCAAGTGGCCCGCGGGCCGCGTGTTTGAGACCCCTGCTTTTAAAGATCTTATTAAAGTTTAAGATTGATCATGTCCTGCCTCAGGGCAGGGGACTGCACTAGATGAACTATCAAGGACCCTTCCAGCCATACATTTCTATGGCTCTACCAGGGACTGACACATTCTATTCATTCCCTCTGAAGCACCTGACATTGGCCACTGTCAGAAGACAGAATAGTAGGCTATATGGACCATTGTTCCGACCCAGTTTGGTCACTCTTATGTTTATTCTGTTTAGCTACCGGACAAGTACAGCACAACTATTGGAAATGAGTTTCCTCACAGTAGTAGATCACATTAATATGCATCAGTCTTGAGCCTGTTCCTACTTTTACCTGTCTGCAAATTCTGCTGAGGATAGTTTGGAATACGGTACCAATTATTGTATTTGATGAGTGGGGCTTGGTGATTTTTTTTTTTACATAAACTTTGTTTTTAAAAGAAAAATATTTTTGTTCTGGGGGAAGGGAGGTCTGTGTAATTGATTGTTGAAAGTCAACTAATTTAAAAGCGATTCAAAGAAATATTTTTCCCCTTAAAGAAGCATTAAGCTGTGCGTCTAATTGTTATAAGGTGTCATTTAGGACAAATGCGTAGTAGAAAACTAAAAAGGGTCAGACATATATGAAGAGGTGAAGGAGAGCAGATGTACTTTATAGTATATATTTATTCCTTTGTTCTATATTCAGATACTACAGGGAATAATGGTTATAATGTAATCCAGTACAGTGGCAGGAGACAATACAAGAATTGGAATTTTAGAGTTTCATTTAACATGAAAAGCCACTGTTAAAAGCCATATTGATTATTCTAATCCAGTCTCCCACTAGCAATATTGTTAAGCAATATGACTCCTCTTTGCCTGTAGTTTGCCTGGCAGGAGAGGAAAAAGCGATTGATCTGCTGTTAACTAAATATACTGAAGAATACTTTGTTCTAACTATTTGAATAGGAAATAGGAAAAAAATTAACTACCATGGTTCTATCACCATAGTAACTAAGAGCTCAGTCTCAGTGCAGTGTGTGCATATATTTTCACCCCAAAAAGGGAAGTAACTGCAAGTCTTTCATAGGCTAACTGATCATTAATCCTACACTTCGTAATTCCCATTTATAGATATTGTAACCCAGTGCCCATATTTTCAAAAGGATGCACATTAGACAAACAAAGTTGTTATTTAAGTGAATACAACTCCTTGATTCTGTACACCAAAAAAAGTGAACATTTTGAAATCCATTTTCAAAAACAATATTAGATAAATCTTTTAAGTGGGGGGACTAGGTAGTAGAGGATTTGTAGTGGAATAATGAAACTCTCAGCTCTAGGTAGCCAGTTCAAATTGGTCTGATCAGTGGTAAAAGGAAGCCATGTTCATGATGTTAGTTTAGTGGCCTATGCAAAATGAGATGGTGATCTCATGCAAGTTCGTACTCACCAACTAAACGTTTGTTCATTATCACAAAACTCACCATGGCATTTGGCCCTGCCACTCTTGTTGGACATCTGAAATGAAGGTATTGATCATAAAGAATGAATAAATGACTTGCTTCTAGAAGTGGTTCTTTTGAATCATGACAGGGTGTGTTGGCAGGCCAGTGTGTGGAAGATAGTGCTGCTTCATGTGCACTACCATTGTTTTAGAATAGTACATACCTTTGTTCTACAGTCTGATACTTTTAACAAATCCTAATTCCCTTTAAATTTTCCAACCACACCCAGATTACAGTTTTGAGGTACTGGTCTAACAACTGTGATGACTACAGTAATTATTGTCAGTTGTACCTTAAACCATAAACACAAAATATATTAAAATACCTGTAAAATAAATTAGGGACAAATTCTGCCCCTTTTTATGCCAGTCCAGAAAGCTGCCTTGGCACAGAATCAGTGCAGTTTTTCAATTTTTTATATACAGGTGGGCTCTATATAGAGAACTTTGTGGGGCTTGTCTGTGCCCTGCACGCTACGGAGTTCAGGTCCACTAGGGAACTCATGTTATCAAAGGCTGTTTGGGAATGAGGAAAGAATGAAGCCAATATATCCAATGGCTGCTCCTCAACCTAGGAGGAAGTATTGTGGAGGCTGCTCTAGCATTATGTCTTAAGAACCTGGCATGGGATCATCCACCAGTCCATACCTTGTGTGTTTTTCCAAGACTCAAAGAAATCTTCAGCAAACAGTCCAGCTGCTTGGGAAGGATTAGTTTTGCCATATCAATTACATAACCATAATGATTTCTGTGATTATCACTGAACTGCTAGTACTACAGTATTGCAGTAACAACTGATATTGACAATTAAGGGGTGGCCTATACAACTTACCACACGCAAAAGAATTACAGTATTATGTAATTGCTGAATGATTGCATTTTCTTGATTTGAAAATAGGTAAGTAATTTTAAAATTTACTGAACACATCGATTTACATGTTTTGCATTTTATTTTAAAAAAATAACTTCATATGTTTTTAAAATACATTTATGATGATTAGTACCCAGTCAAAACTACGATTTCCATAATGAAATGCCTGGAATTGTTTGTATTCTCAACACTAACATTGCTTAATTTATTATCTGATACTATGCACACTTATAATGTTGCCATATAATGTAATCTGTTCATCCATCACAGATTTTGTCATTTATAGGAGAGGGCATAATTGCTTTTTTTGGGGAGTGGGAGTGGGTGAACAGTATTAAAAACAACAAAGCTATTGTGTACTTAATACAGTGGAATAATAACTGACACCTCCTTTTTAAAAAAGTTGCCAATCTATTTTAAATAGAAACCTTTAGAAATATTGCAATTTTTGATAGTTTTAAATATTAAGAACAGTTCAAAGATTATACATTGTTTTACAAACCACTCATTAATAGTATAGAACAGTAATGAACAGTAATGAAAATTTCATTTAAACAAATTTGAACAATACTTATTCATTATTGGTCAAACTTTTCTGGATATTAGAGATGTGAGTTAACGGCTACTGCTCATTTCAAACCAGATATCTCACTAGAACTTTTTTTTTAAAAAAAAGACATTTGCCTTCGAGGTACTTACCAGTTCCATTAGACATGATGGATTTTTAGTGTTATAGAGATTCTTAGAAGATGAAAAATACTGATTGCCTCTCTTCTCTAATATAGCAATAGTTCATGTCTTAGAACTAGTTCTGTTGTCAAAGTGAATAATATTTTCATATGTTTAGAGATGGACTCATTCTTCTTGATAGAAAAATTAAATAACTTTTGACATTAGGGGTTTTTGTTATCAGTTACTTGAGTAGTCTCAATGGCAATAATTTTGATGATGATTGGGGGCTTCAGGTAAGACAAAGACAAAAGTCCATAGAACATTCTACTTTTGGCTATTCTGTGTAACCAGATATCCCACAGCATATTAGTTGGGTTTGCCATAAAATGGACCCTAACGTAAACCAGAGCTCTGTATCAAAATACTCTGCAGGAGTATTTCTTGACCATTCCCTTTAGCACTACATGTTTTATTACTTTGATGTTCTACAAAGTTTTTGATTCTTAAACCCTGATGAACAACACTAGCACCTAATGGAGATTCTTGAATGGGGGAGATATCTGGCACCTGAAAGATACAGTAGCATATGTGCGAATGTACCTTTCTCAAAAACATGAACTGTATAATAAACTGTGACATATAGTTTGTCAGCCCAGTTTATTGAAAACTGTAATTGTAATTAAAACAAATCAGCAAAACATTAATAAATAGTGCCACTTAAGAGTTTTATTTGTCACCCATGCTTAAATGTCACATTTTCCTGCAATTTCTTTCTGCTTGATCTTTTCCCCAGCAATATGCAAGGTACCAATGTACTTCTGAGGAATGGTAAGCTTTCTTTGCTATCCACAATGAAATATTATTTGGCTATACCTTATATTTGCCTGATAAAGGACAATGACAGGCTTTATTTTTATGGGTTCATCCAGGATTCCTCAGTTTGGCTCCTTTAATTCTTCCCAAATGTTCAAAGCTGCATATCATGGTAAACTTTGCTTGGTTTTTATTTACATATATGTTTGTATACGATTCCCTCTGAAGTTCATCAAGGATCTTACGCTCCTGTTAAAGTTAAAGAGAAAAATACAGTTGAATAGAATAATAGCAGAGTGATTGGGCCTCAAAGCCTGACCTTTCAGAAGTTGGGAATCACCATATGGCTCTATTACAAATAACCTGGAAGTTCTGTTTCACTGTATAGCCAGTTAGATGTTGGGAGAAATACTATGGTGTTATTTATGGTTAAGTTCTTTTTAGAAGCCATCTGCATATTATCAGTAAATTTGGCCATTCCCTGTAGTTTCTCAGACTGCAATAATGTCTTAGGTACAGACTTGCTCCTTGTCTGGTATAACCATGTAAACAAACAAGGCATTAGATGGTGTCACAAAAGGTCTCAGGTGCTCACTAAAGAGAGATGTGCACTGTTTGACCTGCACAAGAGCAAAGTATTCACTCAGCACTCTCAGGTTGTGCTGGTCTGGAGAACAAGGGATGTGAGGGACTAAAATTTAGCTCCCTCTTAGGCTTTTCCATTCCAGTTGAAACTAAGCCACCAGTCATCCCACATAAGAACAAATAACTTACCCACAAAAATTCATATGAAGTAAATGTCCTCCTGGCTTCCCTCCTTGTAACATATCAAGTTTGCATTTCAATTTCAAAAGTGTTGACGGCTGAAATGATTCAGAGAAACATAGCACAAACTTCAAAGTCAGGGAGACATGCAATGAGTAAATAATCCTGCTGCCAGTTAAATAACTAAATAAAAAAAAATCTTAGAATAGTGCTGTGAATAAAGTCATTGAATTCCCCCCAAAACAAAACAACTTAGAAATGTTTAGAGAAAATGTGGAGACATGACTCCACTCCTGATTTGCCCCTGCCCCTGGTCTGCCCTCCACATTGGGTCTGCCCCTGCTTTGCTGCATGACTTTGAACAGGAAACCTAACTTATCTGTGACTCAGTTTACACATATGTAAAGAGACTATACTAATAATTACCAATTTCTTAGGGGAATCTATCGTTTGATCAACTAATTTTTAAATTAATTAAAGTTCTAAAGATCTTTGAGATCCTTGGATGAAGAACATTACATAAATATTCTATAGCTAGTGTATATATACTTTAAAAGTGTGTAGTAATTCGGTAGTATCCAAAACAGGGCAAGAAAGTAATATAAATTTGAGTTCACTGAAAGCACCAGATCCAACATACATTTATGTGAAAAACAATTTCAAAGTATACACAATCCTGAAACAAGGAAATAACATAATGGAGTTGGCCAAAAAGCTGAGCAAACAGTATTATTGATTTAAAAAAAATACCAAAGAAAATCAATATTGTAAAGTTGCATATTCATTTTAGGAACACAGCAATAAAATATATGTGCTTAATGAAAAATTAAAGTCCAGATTTTGTTTTCAGTCCCACTTACATAAATTGGAGTAACCCACTGAAGTTAATGAGGTAGTCCAAAATGCAGATGTGATTGAGAATAGACTCTGGTCCTAAAGGAAAAAAAACACATAAGTGCTCACAAAACAGCATCCTACTTCTAATGACTTTTATCCATACCCATGGCACTGGAAAAAAAATGCAAGTGTAATGTGTGGAGAAAATGTAAAACTAGAAAAAGTAAAAGAGCAGCCAAGCAATAAAAGTTACAGTGAAAGAAGTCAGCACATTTGAAATGGCACAAAATGAAACAATAGATTAAGGGTCAGACTCTTTGCCTGTGTTAGGGTAACGTGTCATGCCAATACTCTCTCAAATGCCAAGGTTGAATTCCTGGCCCCACTGCAATCAACAGCAAAATTCCAATATACTTTAATACAGTCAGGATTTCACATAGATAGCTGGCTGTGGCCACCCAGCATAGAGGAATCATTGTCTGCCATTTAGCTGCTGTAGTAGCAACCCCACATGTGCAGAGATGTTCCCAGAAGAATGGGGCATGGTCAAAGCATTGCTGAGTTCTTGTAATCCCCAACTACTTGAGGACCCCTTGTGTGATTGGCACAGAGTCCTGTAAATTTCATTGGGGGCCTGTAGCGGGCTGACTACCCTGCTCCTAAAATAAAAGGGGTTAAAACAGCCCTGGGAAGGGCTGTGGCTGGGGGCAAGCAGTTCCCAGGCAGATTGAGGAAGCAGCCGCAGATGTGGCCAGGGCCATTAGGGACTAGTTGGCACTTATAAGAGGATTGTGAGCTAGGAGCAAACAGAGCATCTCTCTCCAGCCTTGGAGGGAGCAGGGCCTGGCTGCCTGAGCACAGGGAACTTGGAGTGAAGCAGGGCTGGGGAGCTCCAGGCTGGCAACTCCCCAGGCTGCAGGGCTGGGTTCTAGGCCCACAAGTTACAGGGTGGTAGAGTCAGGCAGCAGGTTCCAAAACCACCAGGGAGAGACACGGTGCGGGGGGGGGGGTGTCGGCAGCGGACAGTGGGAAACCAGCCTGCAGAGGGCGCTCTGTGCTGAAAATGAGCTAATTCCTGGACCACTAGCAGGAGGCGCTGCAGGGGTCAGTCGTCACGCCGTCACATGGTCCTGTTTAAAACAGAGTAGCCCAAGACTGGGTAGTATAAAGGTGGTTTATAGGCTCTTCTCAGCTGCACCAAATACTCGTCAGTTCCACCTTAGAGTTTTTTGTTGGGTGCAGAATAAATACCCCTACAGTTTACAGGGAATTTAGGGAAAAAAGGAAAATGGAGCTTGACATGGTTCCTGTTCTTCTCTTATCTCTCTCTCTGCCCCTCACCCCCAGGCAGGGTATGGGCCACCAACCACAGAGCACTCCAACTCTGTTGTTGGCATTTCAGTAGCAAGGTGGATCCCTACAGGGTGGAATTGCTAGCCCCACACCCATGTTAAGCCTACAGCACCTGGTATTCCTAGGAGGTCTCCTATCTAAGTACTAGCCAGGCCCGACCCTGCTTAGCTTCCGAGATCAGACGGGATCGGGCGTGTTCAGGGTGGTTTAGCTATATTCTTCTCTTATACACATATGGAAATGTCAGCAATACATTTCAAATATAGCTTATTGTAGAAAAGGGTAAAGACTGTAAATTAATTGAAATAAGAGCTTTTAGAAGTAATTCATAAATAATCCTCCTTGAAGTTTGGATTTCTAATGCAAATAAAGCACTTCTACTTTTGAACCAGAGCACCTGCCTGAACCGGGCAAAAGTTGGAGTAAAGTGAAGGATTAAGGATAAGTAAACTGTTTTGGAAAAAAAAACCCAAACCCATTCTAGAGAGAGATAAGGAAGGAGTATGTGGGAATTATAGGGAAGGGAAAGATATCAGATCATCAAAGTTAGATGCAGAAAGACGCTTCCTGATTCCCAATGGTTATCTGAAAGATCAGCCCTGAAAATTTTGGATTAGCAGTAGAGATGAGTAAAATTATGGCTGGAACTTTTTCAGTGAAAAATACAGATTTGCAAAAATAAATTTATATTTTTACATTGAAAATCAAACAGACAAAAATGTAAAATAAGTCCATACATTTTGTTTCAGCATTTTGGAAATTAAATATTTCCAATCTTTGGTTTCAAAACCACTTTTAATTTTTAAATTTCATTCAAATATAAAAAGCTCAAAATCAAAATGAAGTTCTTGATTCATCCATTTTTCCCCCCTCCAAATTTCAAGTTGGTCCAAAACAATTCTCCTTTGGCAACTCCATTTTTTCTGTACTGTCAGTGAACTGGAAAAATCAGTTACTTGCACAATACTAATTAGAAAGCGAGGAATATTTGTAGCACCTTAGAAACTAACCAGTTTATTTCCACACAAGGTTTCGTGGACTGTATCCCACTTCATCAGATGCACAGAATGGAACAGAAGTAAGATGCATTTATACACACACAAAGAAGAAAAAATGTTATACATTAGCATACCAATTCTAAGAGGCTGTTAAATCTGGATCGGCCATTATCAGCAGGAGAAAAAATACCTTTTGAAATGGATTCCTGTGTCTGCACTAGATAGCAAGTGTTGAAGATAAATTAACACGGGAAATGTAATCACTTAGTGTAATGAGAGAACCATTCACAAGTCCTATATCAGGGGTGGGGAACCTTTTTCCTGCCAAGGGCCATTTGAAGATTTACAACGTCATTCGGGGGCCGCTCTCCCCCCCTCCCCCAGCCTAGTCCCCGCCCGCCCGCCTGGCGGCCCGCACGCGTCCCTAGCCGGCGGCTCCTCGAGGCGCTTCCCAGCCTTTTCGCCGAGCGCGGAGCCGCCCCGGGCGGGGGCGGCTCGGCGAAGGAGCCGGGAAGCGCCTCGGGGAGCCTCCGGCCAGGGACGCGCGCGGGCCGGATGGAATGCTTTGGCGGGCCGTATAAGGCCCCCGGGCCGGAGGGTCCCCACCCCTGTCCTATATAGTCCACAAGTCCTATATAGTTCACCAAATGGACTATATAGGACTTGTGGACTATATAGTCCTATATAGTCCACGCGTTCTATGTAGTCCATGAAAGCTTATGCTGAAATAAACTGGTTAGTCTCTAAGGTGCTACAAGTATTCCTCATTTTCTTTACAGATACAGACTAACACAGCTTCTATTCTTAATACTAATTAGGAAACACTTATAGTCTTGAGTAAACCTGTCAAAGCCAAATCTCCAAATGTTCTGGAGCTCACAGCTGACTGCGGATATAGGTGGAGGAAGAAAAGTAGTTGGCTAAAATGGAAGAAAAGTAATCAAATTGGAGAGTAGTTGTTCCTAAGAAATAGATGTCTAGAAGTGCAAGAAAGGTGGGTGGAATGAAGAATGAGCTGGATATAAATTGTTGGTAAGAAGGAGGTTTTGCCAGAAATGGCTCACAAGAAAACTGGATTTAATGTAGTGGTTTTCTTTTCCTAAAATCCAGACCCTGACACTTGGGGCATTTTGGATTTTTGCCAAGATGTTTAACCATCTTAACTATATTGATTGTAGTGATACTTCCCTATATATACTTGATTAATCTGAAGGGTGAATTCAAGCATCTGTATTTCGTTATGGTTGTTTACTAGTAAGTTTTAGAAATATTTAAGAATGTTAACATTCATATAAAAAGTATGAAAAGAGGAAACATGAGCTAGAGTTCTTGAAGTGCCAAAAATATGGGTAGGGAAGTATGCTCACCACAACTGGAAGTGCTGAGCAATATTGCACCAAGTATATAACCCCAAAATAAACAAAATTTCCCAGCTGGTAGAGTGTAGGGTTTGGGGGTGTGAAGACTTAACTTAGGCTGGGAAGCAGCTTGTAGTTATTTGGTCTGGCATAGAAGAGACCCCTCTCTGTACCCCAGGTTAAGAGAGAGGGAAGACACTCTTACAGCACCAAAACCAAATTCAGGTTGAATTCAGTGAATAGTTTCAATTGGAAAAATATTTAAAATATGTGTAAACATTTTATTTTGACACTTTAAAATGAACTATTTGACATTTTATTTTCAAATTCTGTTTTAGTTTTGAAAAGATTAATTCTAATTGACATTTCCTTTGGAAAAGGTTGATATGAATTTACATGAACATTTTTGTTTTCTGATTTTATTCAGTGTAGATTCCAAATGAACCAATCTGAGGGGAATTTTTTTGGTTCAGTGGCCAAACTGAAAAAAATCAATTATTTGTAAGCTTTACCAAACACTGTCTTTTTGTATCTACTGCCCTGATTTGTCCACATTTATTCATGAGCTTATGACTAGTCCCTTTGACTACTTTCATGAATAAAAATGGATAGTAAATGACACAACATAAGAAAGGGTAGCAGAACTGGTATGTAATAACCTCTCTCTCTCTTTGTCCCTTTCCCATGGTATTTCTTTCTGGCTGTGTATATAAAGATTCTTGTCCTCCAACAAGTTCAAAAGCAGAAGGTGCTTAATCTTTGATCTGCTTCTAGTAATTGAATATAGTCCCAAATGACTCAATGCCATTTTCTTAAATGTCAGGCATGGATAGATGAAGCAGATATTTTTCCACTGCCCCTAGGGCAGACACATGTAGTGAGTATTCCCCCAGTAGACTCTCATTAGCTATTGCAGATGCATATAAACTACAGGTAAATCTGTTTAATTTGGATTTGGTTTACCTATAATGCATCTTTTTGGGAGGCAGAAGAGGAAGATGTTATCTTTAAGGTGTGTGTACATCATAGGCTTGTATTGGTAAATCATGACTTGATTCTGGAAGTAATTTTCCAGCATGCATTGCCATTTTCTGGATATAAATTGAATGTACTAAAAAGACTGGCTTTGAGTCATTACTATGAAGTACTAATAATCTGATACTCGTAAATATAAAATTTCTCACTGGGAGGGAGTATGTATATCAATTAAAGCAGAGGACTAGAAGTTCAGACAAGAGCTTTGAATGTTAGGCAATAAAATCTGAAGCCATGAGACAGTTTATTTCAGGTGCAAACACAACAGTTAAACCAATTTTAATGTGAACATTTCTTTCATCCCACAAAGCTTTCATTGAAACATAAAGCAAAAGGTTTTGCTTTCTCTGGGTAGTGTTCAGTGTACAATTTCACAGTTCTGTTTTGATTTCATAATGAAACTTGTAATAGGTTGAACGAACAAGGCCTTGAAAGAACTAAGATTTCCCTTCTGCGGAGATACTGTATTTTGTAACCCTGTGTTACAGAACAGGTAAATAATATGGCCAGTTATATATTTTTACATTGTGGTGTGTTTTTAGAATTTATTTCAATAAATTTAAAGGTCATCAAAGGATTCTGTAATCCATTAATATTACTTCATAATACCCAGTTTTCCACAGAATTCATTACACCTAGACTGCACAAATGCACATAGGCCTTACTACATAATTTAGGTTTAATGAGCTTTGTAGTACACAGGATCTTGCAAATATGCCTACATTTTAATGAATAGCAATGAAAAATCAGGAATGTGATGCTTTAACTTTCTCCACAAAAAGAGAATCACATTTAACTAGTATCATACATTCTCAATACAGAACATAAAGAACCATTATGAAGTATTTCTCTCAGGGCAAGAGAAAAGTAGATGATGATCACTAAAGCTAAAAATGTCTTTGCCTCAAGGACATTTCTAGTACTGTAGTTAGAAAATTCCATACTAAGGAAAAGGCTTTCTTAACTGGTGTTTTGTTGGTAGCTATAACCATTTCATTATATGAATTTAGTATTTTTGAAGGATTTTAAAACACTCTTTTCTTTCTTTATATTGTATATTCTAGCAAACCCTGGGATTAGACATATACTGGTGTTTTACATACACATCAGCTGCAGTACATACATCAAGTCACTACTGAACATTTCAAGTAATTTTTCAAGTAGCAGTCAAGGACTTCACAGCTTTATTGGGAAAATGTAGAGATACAATGGAATCATAGATATTAGAGATGAGACGATATATTTGGTCATCCAGTCAATTTCTGTGATGATGCAAGAATGTTCCTGAGACTAGAGTTTCTAGTGTTTTGTCCATTCCCAAAAGCTGGTGTCGCCATCACTTTTCTGGTGAGACTATTCCACTCTAAAACATCCCATTCTCAAAGATTCTTCCCTCACACCTTTTTTCCCTTTTCAAAAGCGAATTCTTGTTATGCCCCATGCACCAGACTGAATAATTCATCAGCATCATTGCTGTTTCCAGCCTTTGAGTATTTATGGATTGTTGACATTATGTTCCCCAAAATATTATATCCATGTCTTTTCTTACATACTTTGCATTTAATTTATTTATCTAATCTTATCTCCTTACCTAACAGTATATCAAATGCATTTATCAATTTCGTATCTATATCAGTACCTGATTGTACAATCTGTCTGTATGCTTATTAGTACATGCTCACAGGAGTAATCTAATCGACTACTTAATATACATAATATCCAAATTTAATCTCATTTTATTTTTTGTCCACATATATAATTAAGATAAGTTTCTGTCCAAAATGGGAATTTCAGTCCCTTCCACATTAGTATTATATGCATATTTAATTAGTGTGTATATTTGATTAGTATGCAGTGGAGCTAATAGAGAAATTAAAGATTTGTCCTGCAGGAAATTTAAACATTTTAAAATTAGTCTCTGTTCTGAATTGGAACAGAAAGTCAAAATTTCCAAACATGTTGTGGGACAAAAATTTCTGAAAATATAATGGTAAAATGTAGTTGAAATCAATATTTTCCAGTGGGTCATATCAATGTAATGGAAACTACATGTTCCAGTGGGAAAATTGTACATGAAACTAATCTCAGCCAACTCCAACATACTCTTTACTGCCTCCTCCATTACTAGCGAAGATATGAAGTAAGACCAGAAGAAACATCTTTCGCAGTTTCAGGATAACTGCACTTGTATTTCCCCTCTGCAGTCCACCAACAGTGCCCACTTTAGACTTCCAGACATCCCATCTCTTGGGCAGATACCAGCCCCTCCTGACTGGAGTTTTAAGGCTGCACAGGTCCCTGGTTTACACTGCAATATACCCAGCAACCAAAACTGCTTTAACAGGCCAGTGTCTGCACTTTGCTTTCTGTCAGATGGCTATAAGCAGTATATTGCTCATAAGTTACCACACAGCTCCTTCTAAGCAAACACATTTATTCTTAAGATACAAGCAATACAGATAATACATATTAAAACAATACAAGTAATACAGCCATTAGTGTTAACGGCCCTTAGTAGGTCCAGTCCTTCCAATCTTTCTACAAGGATTACCCCTCCTTGCATCTCTTGGACAGAAAGTTCTCTCTGTTTGCCAGATCAGAAAGAAGGCCTTGAGTCAGTTTAAACGTAGGGGCTATTTATCCGAAAGTCCTCTTTCTTTGTTGGTCTCTAGATAATCTAGTTTGAACTTGTATGTGTGAACCTCCAAAGGAGGTTGTACCCTTCTGAGGGAGTTACAAGCTGGCTGATTTTACCTTAGTAACTACCACTCTTTTTAGTTCCTGGAGGAGCTATGGTAGCCCTTCCCAAGGAGTGGAGCACAATAATACATAAACCATGCACTTAAAACAATGTATCCCAAAGCTACTCCAGGAGGTTGGAATATCTGTCACATCTCTCCCTTAAAGAGGGTACATACAATCCTAGCTCAGAATAATATATAAACTTAATACGATAAGGTCTTTCAAGGCTATTACAGGAAATTGTCCTATCTGTCACAACAACAATCTGTATGCTACCCATAAATTCAATACATTGATTTTTACCATTACCTTTTAAAAAACATTTAGCCAGTGTTCCTGACCAAGCCAATTAGAATTGTTTTAAAATAAGTGTTCATGAAACACAGCATCCAGTGCTTTACTAAAAGCTAAACATAAAACTCACACTCTGTGTCCTTCCACACACCATATAATGCTACCAAGAAAGAAAAAGAGAACAAATGTGCCAAAGAAGATTTATGCTTTATAAAACCATGCTGCTTATTGCTGCTGATTACGCCATTAACTTCCAGAGGTGCCAGTTGAGTTTGGAGAACTCTACATAAGTATATAAGGGAGACTGAGGACCTAAGGACCTTTTGCATTATTTTCATAGGGCTAAGTCACAGAGACAGTCCTTGAATGCAGAGTCTAATCCAGGTCTCATTTGAAGTCAACGACAAAACTGTTTATTTCAGTTGGCTCCCACTTGCAGAGTTCAAGTAGGCCACAGGTCTCATTCTGCTGTTGGCACTAACTTCTTGAATGGGGGTGGGGGAAAAGTGGTTGGGGCTTTGACTTGAGCATCCACCACACCATCTAGAAGAGCTGGCAGAGGGAGGAATCTGAATGCAGCTGCTTCTTTGCTGGTGGTGCAGCAGGTCCAGGAGGCATTGTGCCTACTTCATTGCACATCTTCACTTGCCCCAGTGAGGGACCAAACCCTCCGAGTGGCTTAACACCTAAAATCACATCTAGGTTTTCAAAAGATTTCAGCTTCAATTAAGGCACCTAATTAAGTCCCTTTTTATCAGAAGTGCTTAGTGGCCATCAGCGCCAATTATAACACTTGGGCCAGATTCTCAAAAGAGCTGAGAACCCAATGTGATAAGCTTGTTGCAAATCTGGCCCTAATTCTGGATGCAGAACTCTCTTGAAAATCAAGCCTAAATGTTTAGTGATTTTTTTTCCTCTTCATATTTGTTCCATACTTTTAATTGAGCGTGGAAGTTAGACTTACTGGAGACAATTGTTAAGATTACTCCTTTCTATAGTTAAAAGAAATCAGAATTACTAGCATATATTATTTTTCTCTGATCATTTATTACTCCCTACTTTTCTTTGACTGTTTAGAAATTGTCAATTGTATTAGCTGATTCTCTTAATATTCTAGGATACATAACTGAACTAACTGATTTATATGTTCACATTTTTAAAGTATTATTTCCTGATTCTTTAATCATAGCTATTAAGCATAGTTATTTTCAAATGTAAAAGATATAATTAAAAACCAGCTCAAGAATCTCCACCAGTTTCAAATTTTCAATTTAAATTTAATAAGGTGGATCCTGGAATAGAGACACAGATCCTTGAAGAGAGGTCCTTTAGAGTGGGTAGCATATCCCATTTACTTGAGCTAAGCCCATGAGGTACTGACAGTTGACAACACCCACTGAAATCAATGTATTTTGAGGTCACAAAGAAGTTCAAGCTGATAGTACCATCAGGAGTCACAATAATATGACATGTACTGAGCAAATGAGAAACCAGAGTTTGTTAAAAATAAGTGGTAAAAAGGCAATTTAAGCCTTCATACTAAACTAAAGTAAGTAGGATGCACATTTTAAAAAATCAGTTTAATACCTGACATAAGCCAATCAGGACTAGCAGGAGGTTGATACAGTTCAATTCCACTGAGAATTCTAGTTCCTATAATCTGTGCATGTTGAAGCCTTTTGCCCAGCAAACCACTGTATCAAAGAGGCCTATAAATAGGGTATTACAATAATCCAGACTTGATGTTATAAAAAACATGAAACGAGCTCAGCACCCTGTTGAGACAGTAAGCTTTAATCTTTACCCACTACTAAATTCCTGAGATGGTATTAGGTGCTTATGACTCTCAAAGTCTTATCATGTGTACTGAGCTGAAAACAGTAACTTTTCTGTTGACATTATTTAAACCATGTAAGATTCTACTTACTCTACTTCAATTAAATGATCTTTAAAGCTCTTTTTTTATATTGATTAGGATTTCTCAGCCTGTCATTCATAGATCACTCATATTTTCAGCACCTGAGATCAATGTAATCACTTTTTGTCCTTGCCTTTCAAAGCACTGTGATATAATTTTTAAATGTGTGCCTAAGATTGGCCACATTGATCTGCACAGGAACTTATCAAATAAAGTGCCTGCAACAAAATGATCAAACACCCTTTCTTGTAATGGTAGTGAGAGAAAAGTGGGTGATTCAACAGAAAACATTCACATAGCTTTTTACCCTTTCCCAAACTTTGGCTGGGCAAGAACCTTCACTGTGTAGCAGGTGGAATTTGATACAGGTAAGAAAATAAATGAAAAATTAATCTCAAGAGGCCTTGAAATCTGCATAAGCATCCAAAAGTTTGGATCCCTCAAAAACTAAATTCCTTTGGGTTGGAAATCTTAAGAGATCCAGCTTTCATTCAAGTGCTCTCAGACAAATACTCTCTGCTATAATATCCTTCTTTCATGTCATCATACTGTACTTACTAGGGGCAGGCAAATTTATTTTGCCTGATTCCAAATCCACCTGAACATTTTGGTGGGAAACTTTAACTGGAGCTCAAAGATAGTTCACACTTTTATTAGGAAAGAAACTTCTACAAAATGTTGTAGAGGAAAAAAAATGAAAAATTGGTGTGAAAATGGAAAAGAAAAATAAATACAGAGACAATAGGATAAATGAAAAGGAGCATAAACAAGGAGAGAGAGAATACCTAAAATGACTGCCAGTGCACTAAAGTAGCCACTTCGGTCTGTGGCAGCTACAGTCAAATTCCCTCTGCTCTGAAGTTTTTACAGTACCTTACATCCAAGAGTGCATAACATTTCTAAAACCTTTGAGTCAAAAAATGAAAACTGTGAGCTTTTGAAATGCATGATGCAGTATGGAACATGTGTCCAGTAGGAGCCCCATAATGCAGAAAAGTTTGAATGGAGCTACTGCAGTAGGACTCACTATGTTCTTCTGCTGGTGGTGGTTTATTTCACTCCACTCCCGTGAATGGTGTCTGGAGGGGAACACAAGTGGGAGATATAACTTTCCTTCCCCAAAGGGAGTTGGGAGGAGGGCACTTTGGAAGCTATATCAGGGCTTTCCTCCTCCCACTCCGCAAAGAGCTGGCCCTTCACTTGATTCATACCATCTCTGAGGGAGCTAGGAGGGATGTGAATAATTTACTATTAACCCCCACTTTTCTTATTTAGTGTTCAGCTAATACACACACAAAAGATTCTACATTCAATGATTACCTACCTACATTAGGTTGTCCCATCTCTAATGCCAATACTGATGGCTCTGTTCAAACAATAGGTATTTAAACAATGATCAGTCTCATGGGAGTTAATGTTCTCATAGTCCTGAGGTATTTTAGAGTTTTAAAAAAGTAATTACCCTTTCTCCTTGACCATGTTTCTATACAGTGGAGAACTGTCCTGTGAAAAATGTTACAAATCCATGTCACACATGCACTCTAAGCTACTAGCAGCCTTACTACACATCCATCAAGTACGTAAACAAGCAATTCAATAAGATGAGTTAGGCAGGATCATTCTTGAATAAAGAAAAAGATTGTTAGATTATCTCTTATCAGATTACTATTGTGCAAGTATTCTTAACTGGCCCCAGTATAGGTTTATTATATTGCCTATTCAAATTGACAATCTGATTGCTCTGTTGTTTCTCTGTCAGTTTTATCTCAGTTATTGAATACTGAAACCCTACTAATTTGTTGCTAGGCCTCCAGAACTGTACTGATTGCTGTCTGTATATTTAAGTGTATAATAACAAGTACTTTTGCATGAATTTTATTGCTGGAGTTATTTTTGTAGGTTTCAGAACAAACATGTTTTACTATTGGCAAAGGGACTTTGAATCTGGGTGCTACTATAGGTGCCTAATGTATGTGTAAACCAGAGTTAGTGATACTTGGAATATAGCATGGTTTTCATTCTGTTATGCATTTTTTTAACTTCAATGTTATTTCCAACATTTTGGCATACATCTACTGTAATTTCTGAATATTCCCTTTTTCAGCCCCAGGCAATCAGATTATTAGAGCACTGATCATGTCCATCAGTCAGCAATACCATGTATCTGTAAAAAAATTCTTACATCGCAGTAAACATTCCACAGTGGAAAATGCCTTGTACAGTTGCCATGGATGT
Source organism: Sternotherus odoratus (assembly GCA_032164245.1). Taxonomy (NCBI): domain Eukaryota; kingdom Metazoa; phylum Chordata; order Testudines; family Kinosternidae; genus Sternotherus; species Sternotherus odoratus. The sequence goes on from JAVMKO010000004.1 coordinate 38,020,342, forward strand.
ACAATAGCACAGACATTAATTGTACTCATGCTCAAGGGGCCACAAATAGCATTTTATTATTACTACTTAATATTTGTATTGTGGAAGTGCCTAAAGGACACCACCAGGTTGGGCCATATTACGATAGACACTTACCCATAAAGCAATATCCTTGCTGTACCTTATCGTGTTTATATTCGCCTCTTGAATGGGAGTGACATACACATATAAAATTAATGGAAGATAAGTGTGTACATTAAATGACTAGCAGTTTGTAAGACTTTTATGTACAGTGACTTTTTTGTAACTGATATTGTAGTCAGTATCTGTGACACAGTAAAACTATCTAGAATTTGATAGTCACTTTTATTGGCTTAAATATTTATAAGGGGCCAGATCCTTTGGTATGGCTAAGCTTCAAAACCAGGGGCTATATGCAAAGGTGTTTTAAAGCTCAAGTTTGCAGTCCCCTCAGCTTTCTGCTGCTCTGTGAAGGCAAGTCTCTTGAGGCAGCTGTAACTTACAATCTCTCTCCTTTCTATGTCTGTGTGTAGTCATTGGTCAGTCTCTGTCTATCTGTCTATATGAAATTAGTACAGGAGGTGCAGAAGTAAACCTTGCAAAACTTTATTCTTAATCATCCTCTTTTGTTGTTGTTGATGACTGTAAAAACTATTTCAGTAGAACATAAGATCCTATTTTGGGGGATCTTATTTTTTCTGAAGATTGGTGATGGCACGTGGCTCTTCCCTTTAGGCTGTCAGTCTCAATCTAGTGACGGACAGAGAATGACTTTTTAGTGGTCTATGCTAAATATAAATGAGTGGTTTCATCTCGGGTCCTAAAGGATGGTGTCCACATCACAAATATTGCCACCTTCAGAATTGGCATCCTTGCTAGCCCTCTAAGCACTGGTTTAGGATTGATTGGAATTTGGAGAGTGAACTAGGAAATCCCAATGGTGGTTCTTTCCAGCACAGAAGTGAGGAATTTTGGCACCAAAGTGTAGGGAAAAACAAACTTTGTTGTGAATGTAAAGAGGACTTCAATCTCCAAGGAACAGCACCTCTAATATAATGTTAAAAAAACAACCACCACAATACATTTTGTTTCCCAGGTGTACCCATAGAAGTGCAGCTCGATAAATGAAGTTACATAATAATTGCACAAGAGTAAGAGTCTTGTTTTCACTAGATCTCTTAGAGTTGTATCATGGCTAAGTCTGCATTCTCAAGGATTCAAGTTTCTGCTTTAGTAGTGCTGTATCATTTCTTGGTAGAGTCTTATAGGAGAAAATGTTTCCATGCACTGCTGAAAGTAGCCTTGACACAACACTAAAGCAGAAGCTACGATGCTTGAGACTGACTGCAGAGAGTGTTTACTGACTTTGTGATGTCAAACATGACTTTCAAAATATGTTTTTCAGATTTTTCTGCTCTCTGGATAAAATGGCACTATTGCTAGTGGGAAAATCTTTCTGTCTCCCAAAATTTCTTTTCAGGTATTCAATACCCTGCTTGACACATTTAGGGTAAAATTAACAGAAGCCACTGTATTTTGACGGTACTCTAATGTAGTCAAATATTTCAGACATGGCCCATGGCTAGTTATAATACAATATATGCATTGCTTTTTTAGTTACTCTGTTTTCAGCAATTAGAAAATAATAATGCTTCTCTAGCACATTCCATCCCAGAATATCAAAGGACTTTTAAAACAATAACAAATTTACCCTTACAGTCTCCAGTGAAGTAGGAATTATTGCCAGTTTTCATATGAGGAAATTGAACCACTGAACTACGAAGGCCAGTGTTTTCAAATGCGGATGCCTAAAATTGGGCACCTTTGTGGTCAAATTTTCAAAGATGCTGAGGACTCACAGCTCCCATTGAGAAAACAAAGACCACTTGCCTCCAGTCAACCAAAGAAGCAGGCACAGCCAGACTAACTGCAATTCTTGAAGTATGTTATTCCTTCCGAAAATCAAAAAGGTTTGTATTTCATTTTTGTAACAATTGGCTGTGAGTCCCAGACTGGGTGGTAATGTCATCTATTTGTGCAGTTTGAACTTTTGGTAGACATGCAGAATTTCCCCTTCACAATGCCCATTTGACAAATATAGCTGGAGAGAGACAGAATATAGGCTGAAATATCATGATAAATACATACTGTAAAAGGGCGAGGCATGGCAGGTCAGAAAGGCACATGGCAATATGAATGAGTAACAATACTTGACAAAAGAAATAAATGGCATATGTAGTTTGGACACCTGAATAGGAACAGTATAGATGAAGATGAAAGATAGGCAAATTAAAAGAAAAAAATCAGTGGAAATTGGTATAGCCCTCCTAGACAGGGTTTAGAAAGGAGAAGATAAGGAAAGCCTGTAAAAAAAGGATGGATCATTAATCACTGGGATTTCAATTAGCTAATATTGAGTGGGCTGGCAATTATGGAATTGATAAGAAAAGGTGCCTCTTTCTGGAGGTAATACTGGGCTCTTTCCTGACACATTTAGTGGAGTTACCAGTAGAGGCACAGACTATTATACACTTAGTCCTAATGTTGCTGGGAAATAAGACAAGGATGATAAATAAGATAGAAGTTGAGAGTCAGCTGAAGTTTAGCCATCACAATGTCATCAGAACTTCAAATGCCCTTGGGGGTTATATGTGTGAAGGGTAATATCTCAGAAATCACTGGGCTTTAAAATATAATAAATAAAAATGGACTTTGAGCGAATGTAGAATGAGTTGGAAAAAAAGGTTGATTAAAATCAATTTCTGTTTCAGAAAGTTTACTATGAAAAGCCAGTCTGATGGCACAATGGCAGCCCAGAGCGCTGGCCCTCGAGACCTTGTTTCAAGTGCAAGTACAAGATTTTTGCTCTCCCAGATAGTGAATGGGTGTGTTTTAGAAATCATTTGCTTGGTCTCTTGGGAAATGTGCCAGCCACATAACTCCTGCCCAGGAAAAATCCTGCTGGATATTGGGTCCATAGCTTCAAAAGATGCTGTTTGCTTATTCTAATGCCTGGAAGTCAGATATTTCAGTAAGTGGGCAGAAGATGTAGAAAAAAGCAGATTCTGATAAGCAATTTAAAATAGGACCAAGAAGGAGAACATGTTAGCAGAAGCTTTTGTTCTATGTTTACTGGCACAATAGGATCCTGATCCATAACTCAGGCTCCTAGAAGCTATCAAAATACATATAATAATAATAATTAATAATAATAATTTCTGTCAGTATTTTTCACTTGCTAAATTATCAAATGACATAATTGCTGAAAATAACTGCTTATTCCTCTATCGTGACATGATCCCATCAACATTATTGAGCTTTAATATGTTAAAACGTTTACTTTTCATTCATTGTTTTGGTTTGTCTTTTTTTTTTTAAACTTTTTTTATTTTATTTGCTGTCCTGTATGGTGATTACAATGTATAGTTTCTGAGTATGAAGTTATGAGCGAGTGGGAGATTCTGACAATAATGCTGCTGGCTGTAAAGCTGCATCTCCATATGTCTTCGGAATATTGCCTTGTGGCTTCTCTGCATATAAATATGTCTGCCAATGTCAATTCAGATCTCACTACAAATTTTGTTTAAACTAAAGAGAGATAAAAGTCCTCAGATTATCAAACTTCCCTTTCCTTTTACCTCATTGAAATCTTCTCTCTCGCTCTCACCTGTATTTTATTTTAGCAACATTCATACAGTTTTTTTTTTAAATAAAGAAAAACAAAATGGTGTGAAAATAATCAAACAAACCAATAAACTCGTTTAATGTATTGGGACAAATTCACTTTTGGTGTAACGCCCTGGACTGCATGGAAGTAAATGAATACTAAATTTGTTCCATTGTAAAAAACACAAATATTAATATCAGCTCTCAAAGGGGATGTCTATACTGCAAGTGAAGGTGTTATTTGCCCATGCAATTGCAAGTTGAGTGGTATCACTGTTTTTTTCTGCTGAGAATCTTCATATTTCTGACACTTTCCACAGCTACTCACCATTTCTTCAATGTCACTATTCCTCTGTGGCCAGAATACAACTTCTTTAGTTCTCTGTTTTGATTTGGTCATTCTCTAGTGCCCTTCATGTGTTCATTCTAATGTTTTGTTTCACATCACTGTGGGAACTGTGATCTGGATCTCCTTCAAGAACACTCCATTTTTATAGGGTGAGTAGGTAGGTGGCACATACTGATTTTTTTCCTCCTTTACTTACAGCTTGTATCACTGCTTGCAGAATTATGTCTTTAGTTGTCTCCAATTCATCCCCTATGCCTGAAAATACAACATGTGACATTTTTTATCAAGTTCACATATATGTGTACTGTTTGTTCCAGGCTGTGTAATACTATATGGAGTCTGGGTATCTATATGAAAATTGAAAGGTGGAGAAGGAACTGGTTAAAGGGGAGACTACAATGGGTCATACTGAAAGGTGAACTGTCAGGATGGAGGGAGGTTACTAGTGGAGTTCCTCAGAGATTGGTTTTGGGACTAATCTTATTTAATCTTTTTATTTATTACTGACCTCAGGAGAAAAAGTGGGAGTGTGCTACTAAAGTTTGCGGATGCCACAAAGCTGGGAGGTATTGCCAATACAGAGAAGGACTGGGATATCGTACAGGAAGATCTGGATGACCCTGTAAACTGAAGTACAGTAAAACCTCGATTTAACGGACCTCGATTTAACGGACTTCGGATGCAATGGACAAAATTTCTGATCCATATCAGACCGCGACCCCTCCCGGCTGCGGCCCCGGTCCCCTTCGCAGGCGGCTGGCTGTTGGCTCCCGGCTGCCGCCCCAGTCCCAGCTGCTGGCGGGCTGGCTGCCGGTTCCTAGCTGCCGCCCAGATCCCGGCAGCGGGCGGTCTGGCTGCCGGCTCCTGCCCCAATCCCGGCAGCGGGCGGGCTGGCTGCCGGCTCCCGGCTGCCACCTGGTCCCGGTAGCGGGCAGGCTGGCTGCCGGCTCCCAGCTGCCGCCCACTTCCCGGCAGCGGGCGGTCTGGCTGCCGGCTCCCGCCCCAATCCCGGCAGCGGGCGGGCTGGCTGCCGGTTCCCGGCTGCCGCCTGGGTCCCGGTAGCAGGCGGGCTGGCTGCCGGCTCCTGGCTGCCGCCTGGGTCCCGGTAGCGGGCGGGCTGGCTGCCGGCTCCCGGCTGCTGCCTGGGTCCCGGTAGCGGGCGGGCTGGCTGCCGGCTCCCGGCTGCCGCCTGGGTCCCGGTAGTGGGCGGGCTGCGGCGCTGCTGCCCCGACCCTGTGGCAGGTGGGCTGCTGCTCCGACAGCTCAGGTTTTTTTTAATTAAATAACGGACTTTTTGATTTAACCGACACTCCCTCGCCCGAATTAGTCCGTTAAGTGGAGGTTTTACTGTACTTGTGAAACTTTCCTTGTTCCTCTTTAAATCCCAAATTTAACTTTTTCAAAAATGGGTAGGAGTTAATATGTGGCATTTTGATATTTACTAATGTTAATAGTTCACCAGCAGTTCCATCATACACTCCTATTTTCATACGTTTATAAACTTAGCCATGATTACAAATTCTACCATAGAACTCAACACACCATTAAGTTTAATCAAAATTTTACATATGCATATAGGAGAGTCCCCTCTGTAATATGCTGTAAAATGCAGCGTATTAAAAAAGAGATAAGCTTACAATTTTAACTGTATTTTTGCACATGTATTTAAAAAAAGTTGGTAGGTGAATTTTTGAATACTGGTCATCTAAAACGTACACTCAGGCTTATAACTACTTTTTGTTATTTATTAAAAGTAGCCAGATTACTGTTTTTCAGCTATTGAACATGAACTAGTGTCCTCACTTGACTGATTTTCATCAACAACACTATAACATCACCATAGCATGGGTTGTATGCTACATTATATCACCCAAAAAACTATAGTGCAGAGCGTCTCCAAAGGAGCCTTATAGTTTACCCTGGTTGGAAATCCATGTTTTTAATAAACACATATTCAGCCAAGGAGTCATAACTGTTCTAAATAGGACTCTAATAGAGTTATGGGGACAACTACACATTTGTTAATATGTGTACATATATTTACACGATAGGAAAATTTCTCAAGCAAACATTAAAATATAGCAAAACAACTCATGAGCAATTTTTATTCTTTAAATACTATTACAGTACTTGAAAAAGGGAAAAATTTAGCTTCTAAAAACTATGGCCCCAATCCCACAGAGACTTAAACACATGAAAAATTACACGAGTGGCCCTAATGAAGGGAATAGGGAACAAAAAAATTGAGGGAACAAAAAAAATTATCTCACAGCTTTTGAAAGTAGCTTCTTCCTTCGCAGGCATTGAAATGATTGCTATATTCACCAAGTATCCAGACTTTACAATGTGACAGATTCCCATTTGTCTTTATTATAGGTGGGGCTCAGAGCATTTCCTATTATTAAGGTTGCCCACACTTTCCAACTGTTTTCGGCTGCTTATAACTGCAAAACTCTAACAGTTTGGGTTGAAATTTTCATGCCAGGTGTCCTGGCCAAATTTTTTTGGAATACAGTAAAACCTCGATTTAACGGACCTTGATTTAACAGACTTTGGATGCAACGGACAAAATTTCTGATCCATATCAGACCACGACCCCTCCCGGCTGCGGCCCCGATCCCCTTCGCAGGCGGCTGGCTGCTGGCTCCCGGCTGATGCCCCGGTCCCAGCCGCTGGCGGGCTGGCTGCCGGTTCCCAGCTGCTGCCCAGATCCCGGCAGCGGGCGGGCTGGCTGCCGGCTCCCGGCTGCCACCTGGGTCCCGGTAGCTGGCGGGCTGGCTGCCGGCTCCCAGCTGCCACCCGGGTCCCGGCAGTGGGTGGGCTGCGGCGCTGCTGCCCCGACCCTGTGGCGGGTGGGCTGCTGCTTCGACAGCTCGGGTTTTTTTTATTATTAAATAACGGACTTTTTGACACCCCCTCGCCTGAATTAGTCCGTTAAATGGAGGTTTTACTATAATAGTAATAGGATAAAATTTAATAGTGAAAAGTGCAAGGTCAGGCATTTAGGAATAACAACAAGAATTTTAGTTATAAACTGGGACGGCATCAGTTGAAAGTAACAGAGGAAAAGGACCTAGGAGTATTGGTTGACCACAGGATGACTATGAGCCGCCAATATAATATGTCCGTGAAAAAAGCTAAAGTGGTCTTGCGACATGTCAGGCAAGAGATTTTCAGTAGAGATAAAGAGGTGTTAGTACCGTTATACAAGGCACTGGTGAGGCCTCATCTGGAATACTGTGTACGGTTTTGGTCTCCCATATTTAAGAATGTTGAATTCAAACTGGAACAGGTACAGAGAAGGGCTACTAGGATAATCCGAGGAATGGAAAACCTGTCTTATGAAAGGAGACCTAGACTGTTGTATATGCTAAATTCTAGAGAAAACATCAGTTATCCTTTGAAAATTTAAGAAAGTAAAATTGAGCAATACAAATATCTTCGCAGTGTATGTTCTACTTATTTTCCAATCACCTCCTGATGTTTCCTTTCTACCTTTATAACTGGATGACTGTATGGCCAGAGAGTGACCCATTAATCAAATTTAATTTGCCTAGACCAGGGGTTCCCAAACTTGTTCCACAGCTTGTGCAGGGTAAGCCTCTGCCTGGTTGCAAGACATTTTGTTTACCGGAGTGTCTGTAGGTTCACAGCTCCCAGTGGCTGCAGTTTGCCGAGCTGTGGGAAGCAGCACGGGCCAGGCCCCCGCTTCCTACAGCTCTCATTGGCCAGGAATGGCGAACCAAGGCCAGTGGGATCTGCGAGCAGCCTAACCTACAGGCTTACCCTGCACATGCTGTGGAACAAGTCTGGGAACCCCTGGCCTAGATCCAAGTTTAAGAGGATAGAATTTATTATTAGAGTTTGGCAAATGACCAAGGATTCTGCTAAATGATACTAGGAATATTTTAAGTTTTGTGTCTCCTGAGCAGTATCCCAAAAAATATTGTCTGGCGTATATGTCACAGAATCTGAACCTGATTTTGCATTTTCAGAGTGGTTTGGCTATTCCCTGAAGTTATTACAAAATTAATAATGGGTTTTTTTCTGAATTTCCCAGAAAAGGTGGCTTTTGAATGATATTTATTAAAAAGAGCTACTCACTTTCTAATTAAGCAAATTGAAGTGACAATTTTCCTGATCCTGCAAGTTGCTATGTGCTCTATGGGGCACTCAGCACCCCACAGAAGCAACCCTTGACTGTTTCCAGTAGCTGCCATGTGCAAGAATGTGTAAATGTAATATTATAGAATAATACATGTGTGAGGAGTTTGGTTACAAAATGGAAATACATTTGACCAGGGAGGGAGAGATACAGGCAACGTCAGAAAGACTCTGAAGCCTGAGTCCATTGCACATCTGTAAGCAAAGGAAACAATCCATTAGGTTGCATTTCTAGAGGAATAGATTATAAATGTGGGGAAATGGGTATTGTTATTACTACAAAAGGTGCTGTTAAATTTCATTTAGAGTTCTTTGTACAAACCTGTTCTCCCAATCATTATAATTACTCTTGAGGGCTTTGCTTGAGAATTGAATTTTCATTTAATAAGACTGACACTGAGGCGCAAGGTAGATGGAGTTAAGCTGGCTGGCTACAAATTAAGTTATGAAGAAAAGATAAATATGTGGGAGTTGTCTTTTTGTGAAGAGATGTCATTGTAATGGTTAGAGCTGTGCTTGTTTAGTGATGTGCTGGCAACAAAGGTGCGGATCCCATGTGTGGCTTCCTCACATGCAGCCTCCTGTCATGCAGGGGAACCTCCCTAGATTCACTATGCCGAAGTCCTCTGTGACCACAGAGGAGGCAGCTGGAGTTCTTCCTTAGTGCAGTTTTTTTATATGCTTCACTATAGTTTGTAAATAAGATGTCTTTAATATCAGTGAAGAAAAATGAATAAGATCTATTTTTGTGAATTTGTGCATAAGTTTTATATTATAATTTTTGTATTATGGTTGGTCCCCAGAGGATCAAAGTGGTGCCTAAAACTGGTACTTAAGTGCCTACATTCCAGTTGTAGACATCCTTTTGATCCAAAATCTTCCCAGTTGGTTGCTGCCAAAACCAATAAGCCCCTCAGCTAACTTGGTGTCTAATTTTTCTGCTATAAAAGTCTCCTAAGCTCCATGCCTTTGGGCATGCACAAAACTGCCTCCCTCTTAGGCGTCTGGATGCCTATCTCCAGCCCAAGCCCCGCATGATCCACCACCTGTGAGAAGATAGGCAGAGGACTGTCTGTTTTACCTGCGGGTCCCAATCCAGTAGGTGAACTCTAAGCACAACTAACTCCATGCAAAATGGCTTAGTGGAGTGGAGAAAATGCCCTGACTTTAGCCTAGTAGTTAGGGTACACACCCAGGATATGGGAGACAGTGAGTTTAATGGCCCTCTCTGCCTGATGAGACTGGATTTGAACAGGGTGCCTTAGCCACTGGACTGTGGGATATTCTGATATGCATCTCAATCAATCTCTCTTCTTGAAGCTGATCCACTTCATTTAAGTAATTGACTAATTAAATATTAATTGGGCCAGACAAAGAGTGAGAATAATTTTACAATACTCTACTGTATTCCACTCCACACCTAGCTCAAAGGCTTAGGAAGATTGCATTAGTTGTATAAGGAGTCCAAGTGACTAACTCAGGCTTTGTGGGTTCCATTGTTCTAGTGATTTCAGAGGCACCTAAAAGTTAGGTGTTGATGCTCCTAAATTCCTTTGTTAATCTGGGCTCAGTAGTCCTAATTAAGGCCCATTGTGCTAGTCATTATATTGATACATAATATAAGCACTGCCATGTGGGTGGTCTTGCCTAATGATTAGAGTCAGGAACCTGAAACAGGAGCTAGTGTCAGAGTTAGGAGTCCAGTCTGAGTACAGAGCTGGAGACACAGTCAGGTGCCAAGCCAAAGATCAGAGCCAGAAGTCAAGACAGCAATTCACCTACTTGCTTGGTCAACTTCCTGACCCTCTCTCTGGTTTAAGTAGTGCATTCCAAAGTAGTGCTTGCCATCTCTCTCAATCAGGAATTTGTGGATGGGGCCTTTTGTGAGGTGAAGGTTAGCTAGCCCTCTTATCTAGTGGAATGAGTGAGCTGCTGGGTGACAACTGTGGCCTGAGGGCCTGGGTTCAAGGCCATGATCATCAAACATAGTAATAATAGTAAGCAATAATAATCTGTTACATGCAGAAAATACCACATTTCAAAAATGTATACCCCAGAGAATTGAACAAATCAATCACTGTGCTGTACACCTTGATACAAAATATTTCAGGTGACTCTCTTAACATAAGGGGTGAATTACAAAAAGACTCCTATCTTGTAACAAGCTTGTTGACCTATACCTGATAGGAGCCCCAGGCACTTCAGTGGGGATTTGCATAGGCACTGGGGTCTGTCCATACTGACCTTCTTGGAGGAGTGGGGATGTAACATGGCACAGCTTAGCTCCTGTCTCCTTTCCTGCAGAAACTGCACAGACTCTACTAGATCCACTCAGTGACCTTTTATTTCAAGTTCCCTCCACCAATAGTGCTATAGTCCCCATGCAACAATCTGTTTACAATATCTACAGAGCTTTTAGCCTTCACTTCAGAGCCTGAGGGGAACAGACATCTCCCTTCTCGGAAGCCTCTCTGTGACTGGGCTCAGCTAGGTCTATTTCTGTTTCTCTCTCTCTCTCCCATGACACTCCTTCAAGTGCCTCTCTGTCAGATTTGGGCTAATCAGATAATTGGATCTTTATCTTATTCAGCTTGCCAGCCTGATTAGATAACTACTCCATCATCTTCTTCTGGTGAATTAATTAGCATCTAAGTGATCAGAGTGCTGGCTTACCTTTTCCAGGGGAAAATACTTGCACTGTATCCAGGAAGCAATACTTGAAGTTTTGGATAACACTGAAGATTATATTGGTGCAATTTAGGACGGCATCATTGCACTGGAAATAATGAGGTTTCTTATTCAGATTTTGGTCCTACTTGTCTTTACATGTTCTGGAGGTAACCTGATAACAGTCTTTCTCTAGGGCTTTTGTCATTTCTGGTCCTGGATGTAATCTGGACAATCAGAAACACATGATAATAGGATGTGGAGGCAGGTTAGGAACAATTAAAAAAAAACTGTTAAAAAGACTCAAAAAACTTAGGTTTGTCTTGAACATTGCAAAAAAAGATCATGCCAGTTCTTCTTTATCTTATTTGTACCTTCCCACAGCTTCTCTCTCAATTTGTTGTTTTGAAGCCAAATGACTACTTGTGTGAGTAAGGACTGCAGGATTGGCTAATGCTATCCCCCTTTCTAAATTAAACATCTCCTGGAACTGACCTATTCAAAGGGCTCAATATATTCAGTTGCAAAACTTCCATAGGTTTTAGGCTCCAAGTTGGCAAAAAAAGAGAGGCAGGAAAGGAGGAGAAAGGAGAGTAACTCAAATGCTTATAGAAGAGAAACTTCTCAGTGGGTTCAGCTTTGAATAGTTGGATGACAACTTTATAACCATTTATCACATCAAATTAATTTTACAAATTAACCTGTGGTACTACAGAATATGGATTATCTCAGTTATGGAAATGTGGCTTCCATTACTATTCCATTATTATACCATTCCACTTATGACTTTATGGTAATAAGTACAGGGCATAACTTCCAATGATGTTATCACACCCAAAATTGCTCATCGTGCTATTTTATAGAAGCTGTTAGGCACAGATACTCACAATTTATAAGTATTTGTCATTAAAATTATACAGTATTTCACAGAAAGAGATACTGAATGTCTGGAAATATTACAAATGCCTGGAAATTATGAATTTATGGTTACTAGATGTTATCGTGATAGACTCCTTATAAATGATTATATAATGATAATAATAGTAGTCAGTGAACTTTGCTGTAGAACCTTACGAGTACTCTTTCTGTATAGGACTTAGAAAATTAACTGTTAGCTCTGGGTAAATGGATTCTGTTAAAGTTTTCAAGTAACAATTCCTCATTCAGAACTTCTTCACTCTTCTGAGGACAGTTGTAAGCCATTGCTCCATGGGATGATCACAAATGTGAAAGACTATAAAGCACAGTAATTGTACAAACAGTTGTTGTGTCAGTTTATCTAAGGGCTGATTTTTCTAGGGCTGACTCCAATGTATTCCAAATCCCACTGCCTTTAATGGGAATTAAGGGTACATCATATCCCTCATTAGATTATGCCAATGTACCTCTCTCTTCCTGCCCCCTTTACTGTTAAATTTAATTTATGTGTACACAAGCTGCTGATTATACCAATACAAAAAACAAACAAACAAAAAAAACTCAGACAAATACATGTTCATTGTGACGTTTCATTTAAGAGAAAAATGTGGCTTTCAAAATTTTACAAGGAAGTAGGAGTGTCTTCACTTTTATCTGTAGATAAGGCATACTAGTCATTTGAAGAACTTAGATCTGAGAAAAGAGTCTTTTGCGTCAGAAGCAATAACAACCATCTTTGCAGCAGGCAATTAACATGTGTGACTTTGGAATCCGCTCTGGGTTTATGTGATAAAGCACTATGAGGCTGATTGGACTACTCTTCTCCCTTAAAATATAATTTCCCTTTCATTCTGAGGAATTTCCTAACTCTCTGTAAGATTATAAGGTCCTGCACAAATCCTCATGAGAAGTAAGGAGAAGACCCTGTATGCTGTATCTGTCAAATTTCCTTATAACGGCTCCATTAGGATAATTCCCTGGAAGTCATCTGTAAAGCTCAGCGGGTCCCCTCCTAATATCCTTCACATTTGGATAATTAACTGAGCTGTTTGAACAACAGAAACTTTATAATGTTCAGCAGTGGGAGTCTTGGAGCTGATCAGCTTTACCCTCATCAGCTCTTGTCATTTAAACACTTGAAGGGTAATGTTTCAGGATGAATATAATCTTCAAGCAGGAAAAGAAAGCTTTAAAAAGTACAGGAAAATAAAGGCCTCAAATAAATTTATCATGCAGACTGTGACTCTGCTTACACTGTGCTGCTCATGTACTGTATGTTACTAAGTGGGATTTAGCCAACTCTGCATCTAAACAGAATAGACTGATTGCAAGAAAAAACCCCACTAGCAACTACTCATAGAAACCCAGCTTTGATATATTAAGAAATTGAACGTGTAAAACCATCTCAGCAATCTTTCCCAGATGACACTTAATTTGTTTTAAAACAGTAAAATGAAATATTCCTTAACTTTTTCCCCCCAACTAACAAAATGAGAAAATAAAAATCTAGGTCTAAAATTAAACACCTAAAAGTCAAATAGGCTTGGTTTTTCAATGGAGCCTAAAGGAGTTAGTATTCATCTTCCACTGAAATTCACTGGGAGTTGGTCACCCAACTTTCTTCATAAAGAGCTATCTCAAATCAAATTGCATCTTAAATTAATGTCTTTGGAGCAGCCATTTAACTGCATATGACATATCATGATATAATGTAATCTACATCTAGGTAACACAATATAAATCCCAATTTACCTGCATATGAAATGCTGCTGAAGCTTTCCTCAATTAAACATCCTGTTATTCCGTTCCTTTAACTCATCAGCAATGTCAGACTTATTCTCCCCTACTTGTTCTTATTGGTGAACAATTGAAATTGCTTTGTGGTCTACAAAATCTTTACCAGCTGATTGATTATCTCTCCATCTTGTCTAAAACCGTTTTCAAAAAGGGGCTGCCATAACCTGAGTTTCAGGTGCTAAAACTGAAAGGTGTTGCACAGCTGTGAATGTGTACCTTTTGCCACATATTCTAAATATTATTATCCAATGTTCAAGGAAAAGTGGGATATTCCTTTTGTATAAATGTGTTTAAAATAGAGACGAGCAAAATTCATAATTTATATTTCATAGAATTACCCAGGAAAAATGGAACCCATTATGTTTCAGAGCTTTGTTTTTCATTCCCTGCCTTTTCCCCACCCCAAATTTTCAGTTTAGTTACAACTTTGGTGGAATGACTAGGAATACAATTTCACTAAGAAAATACACATTTTACATGTTTGATTCAAAAGCCATCTCTGCTTGAAAACAATACCCATTTTCATTGGGAAAAAAGGTTAATCTTTGTTGGAAAACTGTTTTCACTGGAATCTGATCCCATTTTTGCATGGGCAAACTTCATGTAATGAATGAAATTTGTGTACCTTTTTCTTCTAGAGTTCACAGGTAAGGGCAAAAAAAGCAGGTGGCTTCATACTTGTTTCATATAATTCCATGCACATGATAATGCTGAGAAGCCCATCCTAGTCAGCTACTATGCTAAAGCCCAAGGTGCTTTCCATATCACATCATGGAAACAAAGAGAAATAAAATGGCACTGTCAGATACTACCAGTGTAATTTAAATGTGTGCATTATCTCTGAAATTAATGTTTTGTGGGGGTTCAGCTCCTAATGTTAAAATTCATGGACTCAAATTTAGTCCATTGGTTTCAGTAGAGTTATACCCTCTTGTTACAGGGCTGAATTTAGCCAAGTATGTTGGAATAGGTATGTGAGGTTTGTTTTGCTTTTCTGAGTTTTGTCGAGCCACAACAAATAAAATAAATCAAAGTTTTCAAGAGATTTAAGACTATTTGTTTAATTCTGAACTGACATGAAATCTATTTAAAATTTTGATTATAACTTTATAACCCCTTTTTACTGAAAGATGGTTGCAGCAGATAATTATTAATTATAGTAAGGTGCTATTGTTGTGTTGACTAAGTATAATTGCAAAAAGACATATTTTTAAAATATAACTCCAGTGTGTGCTTATGAATTGTTAAGATCTGTTTCTTGTAACAATTTAACCTAATTTTAATAAGATTCTTAACTGAACCACAATAAAAATAATAAAATAAAAATACATAACAGTGACTATAGGTTTCTCTATGAATAGAAGAAAGTAGAATGTATACCCAGCCTCCAAGAGAGAATGCTCTGTCAAAAAAAGAAAACTGGTTATCATTTGTCCTAAGGCCCCTTTATTTACACCAATTTTGTGAGCCCTTTACATTGTCAAACAGTATAAGGGGGCCTTAGCATAAATAAGAATGTTGGGATTCCTTTGAGATCTCTTCTGCTCAGTTCCTCAAGAATCTGTTCAATTCTGGTCTCATCATTCAGGTTCCCTTATTTGGAATACAGCAAAGCTATACTAAGTTGTTCAGATTCAATCTTAGGGGGTGGGTTAAGGGTGTACCATATATCCAAAGCTACATAGTAAACCTCCTCCTTTATATAAACTTACTTACTATACATTGCATTACACATTTTGGGATTGGTTTGGTCATTTTCTAGGAACCAGTCTCTGTAAGTAAACACAATCCCTGCACTATTTACTCTTTACCTCATCTTCTGTTCGAGGCCTATTTTATCTATTGTTCTCTTGTCCTTTATAAATGGTTTCCAGAGTGTTTCCCTTTATTTTTGCTAGTACGATTATTCTGCTTGCAGCCTGCTAATCCATTCCCAAGAAATGAGGCCTCACCCATGTCCAGTTACTCATGTTAAATCAGGCCTACACTCACGTCAGGTTAATCTTCAGTGTTTTTCAGCTATTTATAAAATTGTTCAGATGTCTTTATTTTTTGGGCTTAGATAACAAACATAGTAAGTATTGAGTTCTGTGAGAATGCCTGAGAGTAGGGAGGATGCTTTTTTATAAGCCATTCATAATACAAAATAGACTGTTTAAGATAAGGAGTGTTCCTTTTCAGCTAAAGAGGCAACAGTTTCTGTAGGTCTTCATATTCCTCTGAGGTGAACCTGTTCTTTAACAATACAAGCAGTGCTGAGTCTTGTTAGCATAGACTCCCATAGTAATATTTCTTTATCTTGATAAAGTGAAAGAATATGTAGCATAATAAGTCACTCAGCAACCAGGTTAACTTAATATTTTATTAAGACAGGGGCCATTAAACTGTAGCTGTAGTTAGATAAAACAAAATTCAATGTTAACTATATCAGGATTTCTCTGACACTATTCCCACATTACTTTACATGTTCTCTTTCTAATACTTAAGAAGTATTTCTCCCAAGTGTCACTATGATCTCCTTCTTATGTCTTGTGCAAGAATTGACCATGCCATACACAATTCTGCTGAACTACAAGCAAAGAATTTATATACTGAGACGCTTTAATCATCTACAACAGTTCAAATAATCCAATATTAAAACACATTTTATGCATGAACAACTAATAACTAATAATTGAAAGAAATTACATGCAACTCTCGAAACCATTTCTTAATAGTAACTCATTAAAATAAATTACGGTATATTATCTCAATTATAATGCTGAAAATAGAAGTTAACAGCAGTTGTTCTGTCACTTTACCTTCCATTTTAGTTTTCATGGCAGATCTATTTTGAAACTAATTTGTCCTAATCAGATGCCTCTATGTATTACCAGCTATTTATTACACTTCCTTATAAAATATGGTCGGAGCAGTGTTGGGTTAAGCATTAAAACTTTCAGTCATTAGGGCTAATTGAATGATATGGGCCAAAGAATGGCAGAGAGTAGTTGCTGTAGCTTAAACAACATATGAAACTATAGACCATTATAATTACAGAGCAATCCACCTTTATAGTTATACGATAGACTATGCTGTATCAATTAAGCATGTTAGTATTAAAAAACTGATTGAAACTAAATACAATACAATACAAATAGCAAGTGTGTTAACTGTGATTCTGACATCTGGAATTCCCTTTATTCAGTTCGCATTGCTTTTGTCGTTACACTTTAAACACCAGTATTAGGTACTGTGCTGAATTTTCCTAAAAACTAGGAATTGTACTAATACAGTATGTGGGAATTGTGCCTTGATCATGAAATCATCTGTTAAACATATAGGCCCCGAACTCACAATGTATTAATCAACTCTAATTGCTTTTAGTGGAATTGAGGATGCACAGCACACAGTACAGGGCCAAAAGTGGGACATCTAGAGAGATACTAAGCACCCGCTACTTCACTGAAGTTAAAGGTGCTTGGCAAGTACTTAGCATGTCTCAGGATCTGGCCTATTAAATAAGACTAGTTATTTGCCTGAATTCCTAGAATTAATCCATGTAAGAGGGGTTACCCCCCCCCCCCCAGCCCTTATGCTCTTGAGTACAAAGGCTGGGCCTCTTCTATGCCAGACCAACAAGTCCTCCATCCCTGGACACCCCCACCTTGCCAGTTGGGGTTCTTGGGGTTACCAATCGCTGCCACCAATCGGGTATACTTCCAAAACCTTGGAGGGGCCCCGATCTTCCCCTAACCCTGACTTTGTACCCCCTCCCTGGGTTTTAAAGTCAGACACCGGAAAACTGCTTCTCTTCACCCTGACCAGCTGAAGGAAGACTTCCCTTAACCCTGTCTCTCTCAACCTGAGAGCCAGACCCTAACTTTGTACCCCTTCCTGGGATTCAAAGTCAGATACCTGGAGGCTGCTTTCTGTCCTTCACCCTCCCTGGCTGAAGGCAGACTTCCCCCACCCCTGTCTCTTTGTACCTGAGAGGTAGACACCTGAAGACTGCTTCCTCCCTCCCCCGTCTAACCTGACGGTAAGGAGAGACAGTCTTCACACTCCAGCTAGGCCCCTAGCTGCCCTGGTTCCTATTCCCTTCCCTTCCCTCTTCCCAGACTGGAAGCAGAGAAAAACCCTAAGGAAATAAACCAGACGGTTTTATGACTAGAAAATTTAATAAAGAAAAAGGTTAAAGCAGAGATACAGACACTTTACATTTGGGGTTTCCCACTTTGGTCTGAAAAGCAAAGAACACCCCAAAGGCACGGCTTAATAGAAGAATCAAAATTACTTACATCAGCTAAGTAGAAGTATCAGAAAAAGGTAGAGCCATCTTTAGAGCCAAAGATGGTCTAGAACCCTTGCCAGCTACCTTGACAAGCTTCCTGCCTCATGTGCAGCCAAGATGGATCTCTCCTGGCTCTGGCCTCCTCCCTGGAGACCAGCGAAGATGGAACTGACTGTTTTGCTCCTCCCTTCTTCATGGGCTCAAGGCTCCTCCCTCCCCCATGGCAGGGAAACTCCTACGTTACCTGTCTCAGATAACAAACCCCACCCAGGCAAGGCACACTGTGTTAGATAACATAGCCCAACCCAGGCAAGGCACCCTTCACACTTATAACAATCCACAATTAATTACAGTATGAAATAAGTTCTGTGCACCAGATAGTTTCCCTTTGTTACTATACTTCTGCCTTTAAGTGCCAGCATTCTAACCACAATATGAAAAACCACATGTCTATGTTAAATCTGAGATTAATATAGTTTGCATTTCATTTACGGTGACTTTTCTTTCCTTTTCAGAATGACTTAACTTGTTTGCTATCTTATTTCATTCTAATTTTTATACCAGAGTCTAAAAGATGAATATAAATAATACTGTAATACAACTGCACATATGACTTCCTATTATTCAAGCTTGTTGTTTCTACACGAGATGGGTCAAAGAAGTCCACTGTGATTTTTTTTTTAATTCTTATGATTAATTACAAATGAATGCAGTGTTATTTTTATATACATTTTATGGATTTCTCATTACAGTGTCTTTTGATAATCATGTGACATAGAATATTATCAAAAGTCTTCTTGAGGTTATGGAGAAGAAGAATCCAGAATCATTCATATTTGATAAGCACTTATCTGAGGCTTTAGGGCTGCTGCAATTTCTATAAATTTGGAATAATGGCTGTAGGTGAGGCCTCACAGATAAACTCCATCTGTTGGGCTGCTCTAAATTGGAGTTGAGCGAGGATTGCTGTACTGTGCTCTACTCTGCCTGCTTCTCTCTTTTTCACCAGTCTAACTCCTCCCTAATGCATTAGAGAATCTTGCCCATAGAGTATAAAGTTAGGGGATAAGGGATGAAGTGTCTTTCTATGAGCATGCCAGCTTGTGTTTTTTAATCTTTCTGTGCACCCTCTATTCATCTCTAAAATGGAGAAATACAATGTTATATTTTTACAGGTTACTGTGGGACAAAATTAACTAATGTTTGCAAAGGTTTTTCAGATCCCAAATGTAAGATAAACAGTGCTGATTCAATCCATTTAGCGTCAATGGAAAGACGGCCAATAATTTCAGTGGCATTTGGATAAGGCCCATGAAACATAAAAGTTACAAAGTAAATTCTATTCTTAGTGTCACTATTGTAAACTGGAATCTGTCTCTTGTATAGCTTATGCTTTCTCTGGGGAAGTGCTGTAGTACAAAACCTGAACAAGTATTTTTTGTAAGTTGAACTTTAGGGACTTTGTCTTTTGTGGTACAGTATCGCTATCTCTCTGCTTCTTTTATGGTTTCTCTGGGGGGTTACTACAAAAGGAAGAAAAAAACTTTATATCAGGGACTGTCATTTTTGTTATATCTCTCCTTCTGTCCATTGTGCTATTTTATACAATAACATAAAAAAGTAGATAAAAAGCTGGTGCCATTGGATGAACTCTCTCAATCTCAGTTTCACTTGTGTTTTCTTCAGAAGAAATGCCAAGGAGTTATTTACTTTAAAAGTTTTTCAATTTTGTTTTTGTGGTGTTCAGTAAAGATTGTTGTGGAATAGTGGAAACCAGGGAGGAATATGGAGAAGAATTGGGAAGAAAGAGAAAGGAGGGCTAATGAAGATGGAGCGGAAGGGGAGCAAGAGATAAATGAGACTAACAGACGTCTCTAGTATTGTGTGTGTAATATAAAAACAATTTATATAAATATAAATTATGTGAAAAACTATCAAACCCTATGTTAAAAGAACATTAAGTTTGCAAAGTTGAGCACTCAAAAGTTAGCAAAATACTAGAATTAAGATTGCATGAGCAACCTCAATTCACCCTCTTTGTGAGTATGCATTACAATACAGTCTGTATTGCATAATTGTGTAGTATTTGTTCTACCTCATTTTGTGTGCAGGACAGGATGAAGTGCACTAACTGGCAACTTGTTCAATATTGTACTATGCCCTTTATTCCATGTGTGATTCCAGGCTTTATTCACTGCATACTAAAGCTGGTTAAAAAAAATTCATATGAATGATTTTCCAATGAAAAATACCCTTTCCTTGAAACCTAAATTTTCCATGGCAAAAAAGTTTGTTTTACTGAAAAATTTCATTTTCCACTGAGAAAATTGAGATGATGTTTCCCATACTACTTACTTGGAAGACTCTTGTGAAATTGAAAGGCAGACAGTATTATTAACTTCCTCAAAGCTTTTTTTATAATGCTCATAACTAGCTTCTGGGTGCTTTATAAACATCAATGAGTTTATTTTCACAACACGTGTGAGGTAATATGGGATTATCCTAATTGTATGAATGAGAATCTGAGACATAGTGATAAAATTGTCAAGTATTTATTAGTTCTGGATGTCCATCTTGATATACTTAGCATTTTATAACACTTTCATGCATTTAGTGTGCAACTCCCATTGAGTCAGTTACACTTGTGAGTAATCAGCACTTCTGCAAACCAGGTCCCAGGTCTCTCAAATTGGACAGCCACAAAATGAGGAAACACACGGTGGCTACATGTGCAGTTAGGTATAAGTGACTTGTCCAGCATCCCATAGTTGGCAGAGGTAGGGATCAAATCTAATTCCCCAGGGAAGTATTCACCTGCCTCATAACCAAGACATCACCTTTCTCTTCCTGCAGTCACCAGCCTCATTCACTACACCCCTTCCAACTTTTGAAACAAACAAAGACAGAAGCCTCATTCACTATACAACCCTGACTGATTTGTTCACCATCACAAATCCATTGCAATGAATGAGTAAGGGGTCCAGTGGGAAAAATAGAATGTGCTCATGGAATTAAAGACAATGTCATGATGTATATGCATAGGCTTGCATGGGCAAGCTTAATTCTGGCATTTCCTAATATTTGAGTACTTGATTGTTTCTAGCTTAATGCTCTTTTAGTGTAATGTTTTCTTGCTTATAGTTCCTAATAAAACAAAACTGAAAATAAACTGAAATTCTACCCGGTGGATGTTGACATGCAAACATACGTTTCATGTAACATTTCATGTTTCATACATTTACATGGCACGTTTCATGTTTAAGATATAGATTGATGCTCTAGGTGACTGATAAATACAACCTGCATTGCCAGAGCTTTCAATTAAAATTCTGTCAGAAATGAAAATCAGTCTCACATGGGCAACAATCCCCTAAGCTTCACTGGATTACTTCTAAAGTTTTCATGAAGTCTCTTTATGCGAGAAGCTACTTTGTAATACAAAGTATTGCTGGCTATACAATATTTTCTTCCACACAGCAACTGATGCCATTCTACTGACTGAGATCATGTATAAAAACATCTCCACATGATCTCTGTAAAGAGAGAAGTAGTATTTCTAAGTATTTTTGTTTCAGTGGCTTTTCTATTAAGCTTTCGTTTAACACGAGGTAGAATCTCTCTCTTCAGATAATTTGGTGGTGGTAGCAACCTGAGGACAAATCTGTTTACTTGAAATACACATACTGCTAAAACAAGAATGTCTATGCGACGATCAGTAAATTTTCAAAAGAAATCTTGTGAACCGTTCACATTAATTTATTTGGCCTTATAAATCCAGAAAGAGTAATGATATGGTTTAGCTGTAGAATAGTGTCATCCAATAGATGGCAGTATAATCTTTATGATAAAACTCTTTTTCAGTAAATACAGAAACAATTCAGGTGAATTTCAGTTTCTGTCTGTCAGCTGCCTGAAAAAATGTGACTTTTTGTTTTAAAAAGTAGCATTATAGGAAAACATAGAAGAATGAGTCATTTCCTAATGGGACTTTTGTCAGTTCTACTTAATACAATCACAGTTTTGTTCCTTGGAACTTTTGTTATTCTCACTAATCAGGCTTAAAATGTACAGCTTGAACAGTTCCAAATGATCATTGATTTTTTACTATAAAAGACTTTATTTCTGTTTATTGAACCAAAGAGTAGAAAGTGTAGAAATCTCTACAGTTTAAAAACTAGAGTTAGAAAAATATATATATACACACTATTGAAGCTAATGTACAACTATAAATAATTCATTTTCTGAGACAATGAAGGCACCATTGCTTTTATAGGGAAAGTTCATTCTAAATGTAGCATTGTTACCTTCATATACTTTTCTGAATGACAATAGATAGATCTGCGGATGAAAACTGAATCTCTGACAGAAGCTATTTTATAAACAGAGAAGATAAATCTGCAATACTCTTTAACTCTTGACTTGAAGCAAAGAAGGCCAATAGAAATATGAACTATTAAAGATGCTAGATCAGCTCCATATATCAACAATTTAAATCTGTGATAACAAAAGTAGTGATTGGAGTATTTGTTTTTAATACATTTTGGAAAATGAATATTATATGACATGTCTTCAATTTCTGTAGTTAAGGAATTTTACTTTGTAAGCTTCACAAATTCAGATCTCCGACCCTTCACACACACCTCTAGCTCCAGATTCATCCTTTAGAGCTGAAGGAGAAAATATCAGTTCTCTCAAAATCAAAATGTTTACTTTGGGGGAAATTCAGGTCAGGTCAGGAGACTCTCAGTCCCCCCAAAGTTCTTTAAAAGAGAGGGGAGATGTTTCAACACCCGTTTCCTAACCTTTATTTGTGTTTGCTGGTGCAGATCATCTTCAATCTATACCCAGTGGTGGGGATTGTATAAATACCCTTGGGGCCATAACTAAACCCATTTGGTTGGGGACCTCACTTTCCTATGTAAATTATTCAGTTTTTCCTAACCCATTCTTATACTTAGCATAATTAAAAAGGGGATATAGCGGCAGATATATAGAGAGGTGGAAGGAAGGGGAAGAGGACATTATCCAGGGGCCAGAATATACAGCAACATTCAAGAAGGCAATAACCAACAGGCACTAAACAGCAGCATTTGTGTTAGGTGGATATAGAGAAGAAAATATTAACCCACTCAAACATAAAAGATCCCCTTCTCATGTCATTTAATGTGGGACAGCAGGCAGCACCAACTTATTCAGAATAGGCCTGAGGGGCAGTCTATGTTAGGGTTTCTCCACTATCACAAGGAACAGGTTATTCATTCTCTCCCTATAAGTTGTATAACATGGCTTAAAAAACTCTGATCCTATACCTACTTAACTAAGGGTTAAACTAGCTGTCCAGAGTGAGAAATACCTGGACCGCCATATTACACCCCCCACCTGCCTCCAGATCCATGTATATTTAACTTCTATTGGCACTTCTTTACTTTTCCAGTGAACCAATTCTGATGCCATCAACCTCTGTCCCACAAAACCAAACAAGGTTGGCCTCCATCAATTTTTCCTTTGAATCGTTAGGAAAATGTGTTTTTTCCATGTTGACCTTTTCTCTTCAAAATTTAGAATGCTTTTCCGGGGCTGTTTTTTTCCCCACAGTTTATGTACAGCAAGATTTTAAAGAAGGTCAGGAGTCTGAGAGTTCCCTCTATCTTCTCCCATGTGCACTTCATGCAGGCTTGAAAATAAATAAAGTGAGATTGACTAAGACCTCAGGACCAGATCAAAACCAAGGTGCATAGTCTGTGAACATAGTCTATCCTATCCTTATATTGATGCATTGCAAAACAGCTCTGCCACGTTCCAATTAGTGTATTGAGTATATCATGCTTAAGGAGCTAGTTATTTATGGTTCAAGGTTAAGCAAGCAATTCTGAAAGTCAGTGAATACAATAAAACTTTAGTTTGAAATTTATATAAAACTCACCAACTGAAGAAAAAAATCATTTAAGCACACATTGTAAGATTTTTATGTCCTTCTCCCACTGAGATATCTTGACTTTCAACATTTGCACTTTGCAGTAAAATACAGAAAGCCCCATGCACCCATAATTATGGAGACTTGCTAATTACTGAAAACCGTGCATGATTTTGATACAATTAAAGCCATGAAATACATTCTGCAGTACAGTTCTGATTTGAATTAGGGAAGCACTTTTGAAAGGGTGGTAATTAAGATAAAAATATCATTACTTCTTATTGACAAGCTAAAAAATACATAAATCAAGCAATAGTTTGCTGACTTATCCAAATGATGTTTTCTATTGTTTTCTTCTTTAAAATGGTCTCTAAAGAATTTTACAAAATATAGTTCCACATGATGATGATTAGACAAGGATGGAATTAGCAAGAAATATCACTATAATTATGTAAACTAATAGCATGTGCAATATATCTTAGAAGTAAAAACTAAAAGAAGTACATAAAAATGGTCTGTCAGAATTAAAATGAATACAAAGAATCACATACAGTTATATACATTAGTTGTGTGGACCTTGAAGTCACCTCACTCAAAAAGGGTACAGCCAAAATATAGATGAACAATAAAAGTTATTTGAGGCATAGAAAGTCTTCTATATAAAAAGAGGCTAAAACTACTATTTTGATTTGAGAAGAAAGCAAAAAGTGGACAGAAGTATAGTTTGCTCTGATTGCAAAGTGCCATTTGTGTGTACCAATGACTAGATATAAAACCACCTGATTGTTTGGAACACCGAGGGGTTGATTCCGCCTTATCACTCTGGCCTCAGTTGCCATTGTGACAGTGTTATAGGGGCATTACAGGTGGTCAAAGTGTCGGGGGAAGAATTCCTCCTGCAGGAGAGCAGCATTGGGCCAGCAAAAATGGCCATGTGCTGTACTCCCTTGTAAGTTCTTATACAAGAAAGTGCTGGGGGTTTGAATCCTGGGTGAGAAGAGTATGCTTATACCACTGAGCATTATGGGAGATTCTGTGCTACTTGGGCCTGGGAGATATGCAGGGTTTAACTTACACTGAAGGCCATTTCAGTCCTCTCTGAATCTAGAGGGCACAAAGATGAAGTAAAGCCAGTTTTGTCAGTCAGTCCCTGGACTACACCTTCTGAGCCGAGTTTCTTAGGAAACACATTGCAGAATGGAACCTTCAGTTTGTACTAACTACTTAGGAGTGTGTGCTGCTTTGTATCTAGATTTGAAATTCAGGATCTTCAAGAGGCTCATTTCTCTTCCCAGTCTGTTTAGGGATGTGGATTGCCACGTAGGGTAGGTGTCAATGTGAACAGCAGGCTGTTTTTTACCAGGCTGCTTTGTGGCAATATCGTATAAATTCGGAATCCAGGATAGGAAGGAGCCACTAAGAAAATTGTGGACACACAAATGAGGAGTAACAATAACGTTTTATTTAAAATTGTTTTACATACCAGAGCAGAAAATTTAGATTGAAAACAAGTAAACTTATCACAATTTACAATTAATAGGGGAAAACTTAATATGCTTTACCATAAGTAAAAAGAACTAAAAGGCTAATAATTAAGAAATGACTATAAACAATACCCACATACAAAAGTACAACATTTAGTAATGATTAATACTTACAAACAATACAAACCAATGCATAACGGCCGGCAAACATAGGAATTCTTTGAAATGCAAGAGCCGAGAGGAAGCTTCGAGTCTGATGAGGACTCAGTTACGACACGACACTGGACACGCAGAATTCGAATCCCCCCCTCCCCCCTCCCCCCCGGCATGCTGCAGGGGAGACACTGAAATAGCCAATTTGATGTCACACTTGTGTGACTAGGATGGGCCAAAATGGAAGCTGTGTCAAAACTTAATTGGCTAAAATCCTGCTCTATACCAAATAAGGTTGCGCTGGTATCTTAAAGGCCATTTCCGTATTAAAAGTTGTTTTTTCTCACCGATTTTCTCTGTTAGGAAGAGATTAAGCAAGACGAATTACATTATTCTCTTGCAAGTCCTTCCTGTTATTTCGTAAAGGAGAGGCCGGGGCAGGGACTAATGGGGGCTTGTTCTTTAGATTACTAACTTTGACAAGGGAATACCCAACTAACCATTTTTCTCTCATTTCTTCAATTGGGAGAGGCAGTAAGACATGTCTGCCTACTCAGACGTTTTTGGTGAATTAGTGGGCTTCCTACCCCACTGTTTTGCTGCAATATAATGTGAAATTTTCCTATTCCTGATGTTGCCACCATGGGACTAGCCCTTGAATTATCAAGTTAAGAGAATACTGGCCAAAGTTATATGAACAAGCTGGAGTTCTCCAGCATTGTATGTAGAAAGATGTGGTGATCAGAAAATGTGTACCTCTGGAGCTATTGAGAACCAAGAATGTGAAAATATTGGGCATTCTAGTCAGAGAAGCAGCAGCAAATTAAATAAGTGTTCATGGTGAGCTGGGTGGCATACTTTCGTCACTGAAGAGGAAAAGGTTGAATTTTACATTGATATCTACCCCTATTACTTGCCTGTCATGGAAGGTTACCAGGGTACTGGCAATTATGGTAGTCCAGAGGTTAGTGAGTACTGCAAGTAGAGCTGAGGAAATAGTGGAGTTTTAGTTCGGGGGCAAAATTGAAAAATCTTAGTGTGTGTGTGGGGGGGGGTGAGGGGGCACACAGAAGATCTAATTTGAAAAGAAAACTAATTCTTTTTTTTCCCACTGAACCAAAAAACACTATTTAACCCTGTTTTTTCAATTACTTTTGAATCAAATAAAATGTTTCATTTGACGTGAAACGATCCCCTCCCCCCCAAGTGCCTTATTTAAGTTTGGCTGTTTGGTGTGTTTTTCCCATATTATTTTTCAATAGGCCAATTTAAAATGCTGTTTGAATCAAGTCAAAACAAAATACTTACAAATGAATTAGGCCATGGTTACCCTTACAGGATATGGCTAAACCACCCTGAACACGCCCGATCCCATCTGATCTCGGAAGCTAAGCAGGGTTGGGCCTAGCTAGTACTTGGATGGGAGACCTCCTAGGAATACCAGGTGCTGTAGGCTTAACATGGGCGTGGGGCTAGCAACTCCACCCTGTAGGGAACCAAATTGCTACTGAAACACCAACAACAGAGATGGAGTGCTCTGTGGTTGGTGGCCCATACCCCGACTGGGGGGTGACGGGCAGAGAGAGAGAGACACTTACAGGATTATAGCGCTTTTGGTTATAGCTGTCCCCGTATACAGCAATAGGTATAGCGCTATAGCATGTCCTAGCGTGGCCACATTTGCGGCACTTGCAGTGGCACAGGGAGTGGTGCATTATGGGCAGCTATCCCAGCATTCGGCTGGGTGCAACGTGCTTTTCAAATGAGGGAGGTGAGAGGGAACGTCTTGTGTGTATGAGGAGGGAGAGAACTTCGTGCTGAGAGGCTGTCAGTGAGTTTTCCTTAGAGAAAACTATCAGGCTCTGAATTTCAGTCACACAGCTCCCTCCATAAACATTTGCATTGCTTATCTGCCGAGTTAAGAGAGAAACTCTGAAAACGTACTTCTGCATTCCTCCAGCCGAGTTCAAAAAAAAAGGGAAGAGACGTCAATTGCCTTAAATGGCTTGGGGCGTCTCCAGAGATCACTTAAAACACTTGAAGTGTTAATATCCATTCGCATTGGAGATAATACGGGACAGTCAATATGCAATAGCTATTAATCCTCAGGGAAGGGAGGATTACAAAGACCGGTATAACTGTGGGTTTATAGCACAATATGTGACTTGCCGGTGTGGATGGGTAGGGAGTTAAAGCCTCCAGGAGTGCTATATAGCGCTATAAAGTGCCGGTGTAACCAAGGCCTTAGTTGAAACAAATGAAACAAAATGTTTCAACTCTTTCAATTTTTTCCCCAGTCAAAACTATTCATTAAATTAAACCTGAATTTAGCAAACAGCTTTGGGCCCTGAAAAAAAAACATTTAGGCAAAAAACCAATTTGTTGACAAAATTTTGTCCAGCTCTAATTTGAAGTCTCTCTTGCCAGAAGCTGTGTCTTATTTTTCAATAGAAAAAGGTTTAGACACAAGTTAAGTTATTTGAATCAGTGCACCACCCTCTCTAGCTTCTACCTGTATGTCAGACCTAGAGAAGAAATTGAAGTGGCACATCAGATCTTTAGAGTGACCCCTGAAATATATCTGAAAAGTCTGTACCTTTTTTGAGGACCCTTTAACTGAGGCACAAAACATAGTAAAGTAGCAACTGCCTATCTCAAACTGTGCCTCCTGAGAACTTTTTCTTCCACTGTGTCTTTCATAAATTCACCCATGCTCATCTCTGTTCTTGGAATGTGATGCCATTCTCATTCACATTTTAATACTGAACTCCCTTTCCCAAACCCCTTAAATGACTCTACCTCTGATGATGATCTATTACAAAGTGTGAAAAATCCAAGACAATATCTACTAGCTTCTGACTGGCTAATTTTATCAAACTTTGTATTCCAGTTGAGAATGCATTGCTCTTCCTTGCACTTTAAGGTGTCCCAGACTTCAAGACAGGCACTGGTGCAACCGAGAGTGCCAGATTCGATGAGACCCTCAGATAAGTTGTGAAGCTGGTATGGTATCAAGAAGAGAGAATTAATATTGATCAAAATATTTCCCCTCTTCCCGTACACCCAACTCAAAAGATGTTTGGTTTGATGTGAGATTTCTGAACTGATTGGATCAGTCTTAGTATTCATTGTAAAATCGAGCTCGCATTGCTCAAATGGGTGCAGGCATTTCTTTTCTTAACAAAATAAAAGAACATTATTTTTAGGTGCCTGAAGTGCTGGCTGGCTGACTCACAAACCAACCCATATAATCAATTTCAGAACTTAATAACATTGTTCAACACTAATAACATAGGGATACAGGGAGCAAGATTAAAAAGAAGCATATGCATGTAACCTCTCAATTCAACTTTGCAATCAGACAAGTAATTATTATTTCTCAGGATGCCACAGTCCAACAATTATAAAATTTAAATATTAATTTTAGAAGTTGTAATTAGAGCAACCGGAATAGTTCTGTTCAAAATGGTTCCAAAAATAACTTAGCAGGCTGTTAATAGCAATTTACCTGGTTGAGGAATGGGTAAGCATTTAACGGGTAATGGAAAAAACAGTTTGTCTCTATTTTGCATTGTAAATGTAAAAATAATTCAATCTTTTGTGAGAAATTGTTCCTGCTTCAGATTACTGGAATAACAGGCTATCAACAGATCCAGGGAAAAATGAGGTTCAATCTGTGAACATAAACATGTGATTTACATTTATTTATACCTGAACTGTGTCTACTGTATTTATAAATACTATGTAAATACAGTGAGATGTATAAACAAAGATTTTACAATCAGTTTCCTGATGTATGTAAACAATATAATCTGTTTATTTTACTTGTTAATGTAAGTCTGATTTTAACTCAAGGTTACCTTCATTCACTGAGGGGCAAATCCGGCAGGTGCTTTCATGATGCTCAAAGGCAGCAAAAACACCATGGTTCTGTGTGGTGGGTTGCACTCACTGGTCATCTGGTTGCAGTGCTGTCATTCCCTTCAGCTACCAACTCCCCACCTGGAGACCGTCATCTGCCTCTGGGGTCTTCTGTGACAGCTCTCTGACCATGTCACACAGTCCAAAACCCCTTCCAGAGTATAAGAAAGATAGAAATGGTTCCTTGTCCTTCAGGGCCATTTATAAACAAAAAATGTTTCTTACCCTTTGTGGGTTAAATTCCCTCATCAGCATTGAATTAGCAGTGTTCCTCCATAGCTCTTGCTTCAGATTGTTACCAGAACTAAGCTCTGGCCCAGCCTGGTTCCTCTGGCTGTAGCCTAGTGAGCATCCCTCCTCACTCCTTTGGTTCCAGCTAGGAAAAGACTTGGTCCTTTTATTTCAACTTTCTGACTCTTGATTAGCTGTTAGTACCCACCCCTTCAGGCTACTGAAAGGCCAAATCTCACTGGTTTCCAAAATGGCTGCTCTTTTCTTTTTAAGATAACTGTTTCCTGGGTTGTGGTACAGCAGAACAGTGGGACCTCCATCTAGGAGCCACAAAGGTCTGCTACACTCTATCATATACCTCGCCCTGCAGAAAGGAATCTGGGTGTGGATCTTATTCAGGGGTAATTACTCTTCCTGGTTGGGAGAAAAAGTCTGCATTCCCATCTTGAGATCCTAGTCAGTGTTGTATCATGAAAGCATAGAGCTGTAACTCTAGGTACCACTGTATAATGCAAAGATAGAGCTATATTTTCCATCAACTTTAAAGGAGAATGGTCTGTGAAAAAACTCAAACAAAGGTCCTAGCATGTAATGTTGCAGGGCCACTACGGTCTTCCATATGGCTAGGGTGACCAGACAGCAAGTTTGAAAAACCAGGATGGGGTGTGGGGTAATAGGAACCTATATAAGAAAAAGATCCCACAATTGGGATTGTCCCTATACAATTGGGACATCTGGTCACCCTACATATTGCTCTGCACTCTCTCTATGGTAGAGCACTTGGTCTCTTGTTGCTGCAGTTTCCTGCTTAAATAGAATACTGGATGTTATACTCCCTGGAGTTTTTGTGAAAGTATGGCCCCTAATCCTACTTCAGGTACATCTGTGTGTAAAACAAAGAATAATGAAAAGTCTGGATATAGAAGATGTCATCTAGCCTTTGAAATGCCTTTTGAAACTGTGGAGTTCACCAGACTGTTTTCGTCTTCAGTGTCTTCATGAGGTTCCATGAATGAAGCAGCCAAATAGGATATGAAATGATGGTCATAACTCACTAGGCCTAAAAGGACCCAAATTTGCTTTTGGTCCCTGGAATTGGGATTCTCCTCCGGGGCTCTGTTTATCCTGAAGAGTGTTTATTTTCCCATTTCCTGCCAGCTTTCCCAAATATTTCATCTTCTGAATTCTTAATTGGTATTTCTTTGGATTTTCCAGGAGCCTGGCTTCCCCTGGTGGCTGCAGTACAAATGTTACATGGATGAAATGTGATTTCCAATCTGGGTTGAAGATTACCATGTCATCAAGATAGGCTGCTGCAACCTGTCAGTGGAGACGAAGTATGTCATCCACGAGGTGCTGAAAGGTACAAACTGAAGGGCGTGGACGCAAACTGGAACAGTTCTAGAGTGGTGGTAAGTGCTGTCTTTTCTCTCAAATCTGGCATAAGGGGTATTTGCTAATACAATTTTGTTAAGTCTAGTGTTGTAATGCAGTGGTCCCCAACCTTTTTATCACCGCGGACCGGTCAACGCTTGACCAGGGGGACCGCGGACCGGGGGGGGGGGGGGGGGTTTGAACTCCTCAGCGCTCCAGCCTGGCTCGCGCTCCAGCCCGCTGCTGAAGGTAAGGTGGCGCTGCGTGAGGGCGGCGGCGTGAGGGCTGGGTGAGGGCGGCGCTGCGTGCGGCCCGGTACCGCGGCCCGGTACCAATTGATCCGCGGGCCGGTACTGGTCCGCGGCCCGGGGGTTGGGGACCACTGTTGTAATGTACTTAGCTTTGGATGATTAGACTGCACCAATTGGATTTCTCAGTGACCCCATATTCTAACATTGCCTAGCCTCTTGCTCCACAGCTCCTTAGAGCTTCTCTGGAATCCATTCAGTTTTATATTCAAGCTTTGCCCCTGAATTTATTTGGATGTGATGGGCAAGGAGGTGAGTCCAATACGATTGTGGGGAAAACAGTGCTGAAATACTGCAACAGTTTTCTGGCCTGCTATTGCAAATGTGGGGGGAAATGTTATCTCCATAGGTTCATCCACAGGGCTTGTGGTAGACTGCACTTCAGGCCTCATGTCATCTGGTGGGTTCTCCAAGATTTCAATAGAGTATATGATACATTTGTTTGTTTTTCTTTTATGTAGTCCACTTCCTCAGTCCTTTGCAAAAACTCATAAGGGCCCCTACTGTCTAGCCAAAAGCTTAGTCTGAATATTGGGCTGTAATAGTACGACCTGATCTCCCGGGAAAATCCTTTCCTGGGCTCCTCTATTATAATACAAGGCCTGAGTTCATTTTGCCCACTCCAGGTTCTCTTGACCAAGTTGTGATATGCAGTCTAGGAGTTCGTACATCTGCATAACATATTGTGACACATTTTGGGGTGTGGCAAGGATGTTCTTTTCATGTTTAAGTAAATTGAGAGTTTCCTGGGATTGCTGGCTATAGAATAAATCTGAGAGAGAAAATCCAATTGACGCTTATGACACTTCTAGTATAGGAAACAAGTATGGCAGTAGCTGGTCCTGTTTCAGAGGTCTATTTTTACAATATTTTAAAAATATACCCTTTAAGGTTTAGTTAAAACTTTCTACTAAACTATTTGTGGATAGCATACAAGGTTTTAAGAGGGCTTAACCTTTACGAGGGCCCAAGTCTGATGCAGTAAACAGGTCATGAAGTTTGTTTCTTGGTCTGTAAGACCACTGTGGGTAAATCCATATGAAAGCAGAGCTGTAGCTTAACTAAGGGCTGGTCTTCACTCGCGCGGCGCGGGATCGATTGCTTGCAGCTCCCCCGTCGACTGCGTAACTCCAGCTTGCCAGGAGGCGCAAGCTGGAGTCGACCGGGGAGCACGCTGCCGCCTGCCGCCGCCGTGGGGACGAGAGGTAAGTCGGCTGCAGATACGCAAACTTCAGCTACGTGATTCACGTAGCTGAAGTTGCGTATCTGCAGTCAATTACCGCCCCCTCCCCCGTAGTGGAGACAAGCCCTAGAACAACTAAGTGATAAGAGTAATGGTGGATGCTTAGGGAAAGAGAAGATCTATTGAGCCCAGACAGGAGTTGAATCACTTACTTTTGCCCTTAGTGAAAAATCAGCAAAAATACATAAATATTAATAATTGAAAGTCACTGCTTACCATTCAATGAGGGGGTAAGTTACTTGGTAATGTACTGAAACGTCTTTCTTATAAAAATGCAGTATTTCAATAACTGCTTTTTAAGATTTTAAGGCCATGGACCCTTTCTCATAAAGTTAATTATACATTATATCACATTTTTCTTTTTTTAGTGTGATACCTTCACGAGAGAATCCTGAAGGAGTTAAGAGAAAATCAAAAAGTAGTAAATCTCATCAGAATTGACAGAATTAAGTGTGCTATGCAATTGATCTGAAGATCTAGAGGTGGAGGAGTATAGAATGCACTCTAAATTAAGCATTTGATGTAGCTGTCTAAATTTACTCCACTTTTCTGACAAGTGAGTTCCGTAGGGTACTTTATAAAAGAAGAACATATGGCTACTCTATGTGGGTAAGGGTTTAGAGACTATGAATGTTGCCACCAGGAAAAAAAAAAAGAGTAAATAGTCTGGAGTTTACGGAGCACAAATTATTCCAGGTAACTTGGTGCTATCCACTCAAAGCAATAATTGTGACCAGTAAGGGGCCTGAGCTATATTGCTTAGTAGGGTGACCAGATGTCCCAGTATTATAGGGATAGTCCCGATTTTTGGGTCTTTTTCTTATATAGGCTCCTATTACCTCCCACCCCCTTTCCCAATTTTATTTTATTTTATTACATTTGCTGCCTGGTCACTCTATTGCTTAGGATTATAATCTTTAACTGTCTTGGATCTGCTGTGCATTTTGGTATTTGTATCTGTAGAGCTCCAGAAATCTGTAATTGGCTTGAAGTCTGTGGACCATATTTGCAGATGGGGTGCAGATACAAATTTTGTGTCCACGCAGGTCTCTTTGTATCTGACACAGTTACTGTCAGCTTTTGCAGTACACTGAACCTATTTCTAAGAGTACTTACCCTAACTATTCTGCCTTGTAAAGCACTTACTGGAAAAATTATTCCATGTCACGGATATTCTTAACATCAGTACCACAGGAATGAACATGTTTATAGGTTACTTAATAACCTCTTTTTGAGGTTGTATAGATCTTCTGGCTCTTCTCTTGTCAAATTCACTTGGAGTCATATACTATTTATTTTAGGGCAGCATTTAGAAATATTTCTGCCTGCTAGAAATGCATAGGTTTGGGCCTTTACTATGCTTTCCCTCAACTTATTTGAATTTGTCTATTACAGAGATGTTGTAGGTATGTCTGAAAAGATTTAGATTGTGGAAATCATATGAGAAATTTTGTCTTGTAGTGACTCTCTGCCTCTATACTCATTAGCATTATGGTTTATATATTGTAGGTTGTGAGGAGGAGGAGAAAGGAGTTGACCTCCTATGTTATTCATAGCTTTTTTCTCCCAGTGGTAAGAATACCCTTTTCTGCCTGAACCACATAGGTTAGAGACAATTTACGATATATAAATCATCTTTGAGTTGCCGGATTTAACCTACATATTTTTAGCCAACATTAAAAAGGTCCACGTTGATTTTGAGACGCATGACATTATAGTGGTGTTGTGTCATTAAGTATGTGATTCTTTCAGAAATTTGAGAATTAGGGATACCACTTGTATATTGGTATCTTGTGAAACGAAATGGTTGCTCAATGTGCCCATTACACCTAGATAATATAGTGATACTAAAATGCCATATTGGGCAGGCATATGTGAACTCTCAGCCACTCAGTAATTAAGATCACCTATAACAACTGTTTTCTGAAGGGAATGATATTTAATTTATTTAATCTGCATACTGATATGTTAAAAGTGTGTTTAGAATGTCTGTTAACATGGCTAAGTCTCCCCCCAACACTCTTGGAATTAGATATCCTAGACAAGGTGACACCATAATTTCCAAAAGGATTCCCTCTAAACTAACAAATAATTATGTCCCTTGCAGCAGAGAGCCAAAGCCTGATGACCCTGGTGTCCTGGCCCATTGACTATTAATTAAGATGGGGAAAAATGGCTCCCTATCACCTTCTCACCCCAAATCAATCAGAAGAAATTATTTTTCATAATAGTCCATAATGTTCCATCTGGGGGAATCAAAATGGTTAAAGCAATTTACTAACTCAGGTAGGTGCTCTTTGTAAGTACCATACCTGCTTCCTGTGTGTTTGGGCATCTAAATGACTTTGTAAATTTGACCCTTTTCTGTCTTTAGGTCCAGTAACAGAGGATAAAAAGTTAGGAAATAAGAAATGTCAGTCTTTAGTTGACAAATAGAAAATTATGAAAGGTAAGCAAGCATTTGATGACCTAAAAATAAGGATTTTATAGAACCTGCCAAATAAGATTTTGAAAAGATGGAAAGCAGAAATTTCATAATTTTCTCCTCCCCTACTAGATGTCATCTTTTTTTAAAACAAGCATAATTCATAATTAGAGAGACAAAGTTATAGTTCACAACTATACATCATATTTCATCTGAAGAGCGCACAACTCTTTGCAAGCATTAATTAATAAAGCCCCACAATAACCTTTGGCAGCAACATAGGTAAGTGTTATAATGCTCATTTTGCAGATGGAAAAACAGAGAAAGAGAGGTTACATAAGTTGCCCAAGGTTACACAAAGTCGGTGGCAGGGATGACAATGAAAACCAGGCGTACTAATTACCAGTTTCTTCTTCTAATGACTATTCCATCTTTTACAGGTTTAGTCTGATATTGTACTGAGATTATAAAATACTTGGTCAAAAATCCTTTCACTATAAATTCATTGCTATACAAATGAAAAACCCTTTTATCTTAAAGAGGGAGATCAGGAAGTGGATCTGTAACTAGTAGAGATTGTTTCAAAAGTATAGCTTTTATTCTTTTTTTCTGCACTAGAAGCCTATAAAAGTAAAATAACTAATATTAAATGAATTGATGGTAAAATCAGCATTTATTAGATTAAAGAGGTATTGCACCTATTGAACAATTAACTAAAACACACACGCTTTATCTTATCATGAAAAAAAATAGACCATAAAAGTCTTGTAATCCTCATGAAAGGCTGATTGGGGGGGGGGGGGGGGGGAGGGGAGAGATAAGAATATTTTGGCAAAACAGACACTTTTGCTGATTATTTTCTGAGAAATATCTTCCAGTTAGGCTCTGACATCCAGTTGCCTTTCACCTCTAAGTTACAGATTTGATTTCAGGTCAGTTTCAACGTTTGGTTGCAGATTGTCAGTGGCCTGTTAGTATGCCGTGTAGTTGTAACATGTTGGTCCCAGAATATTAGAGAGACAAGGTGGGTGAGGTAATATGTTTTATTGGAGCAACTCTGTTGATGAGAGAGTCAAGCTTTGGAGTCGCACAAGGTTGAAGAAGACCTGTGGGGCTTGAAAGCTTGTCTCTCTCACAAACAGAAGTTGATCCAATAAAAGATATTACTGCATCTGCCTTGTCACTCTAGGGTGCTGTCACCCTAGACATGACTCCTAGTTATGGCTCCTTGATTCTCAACTGCAGCCTCAATGCAGGTTAGAGGTACCTGAGGGAAGCTTTAACACCAGCTGTTTATGGCCCCATACAACAGCCCAGATAGTTGGAGCACCTCATATTCAAAATATTCTCTTTCCTTGCCTCTTTCCACCCCTGACATGCTCCCTGCACAGGGGCTGCAGGAGGGAGAAATAAGAGCACCTATGACAGCCATACACTTGTCGTGGACTCTTCCATGCCCGGAGAATCCCCAGTAGGGACTTTGCATGGCTTATTTATATAGTGTACACAATGTGCACTGTGGAACTTTTTGCATGTGGTAGAAGGCCCCATACAGCAGGTTAGTAGACTAATATGCTGTACATTCACACCTGGGCTCACTACACACTAATTTACTGCATAGACAAGCCCTGAGTGTGTTCATTCCTTTCTCACCTCTTGGGAGCCACAGATGGAATGGAGATGGGCAGATAATCTGTCCTTGAGAATCATTATTACTAGATGATGGATGTTAATAGTGCGTGTTTGTTTTTTTGTGACAAGGACAAGGAAACCTGATGCTAATTAGGTGTCAGCATGGAGGACAAGGAATGACTGGGCACAGGGACTGGGCTTCTGTTTACCCATGCCAGTAATCCTTTGAAAAAAGAGAGGTTTAGTGGTGCAATGGTGGGGAAGCTTGTGTTCCTGCCACACTTTCTTTGCAGTAGCTGTAAACAAATAGATTTCAGTTTCCCAGGCTCTCAGGCGCACAGCTTTTACACACCTAAAAAGGACACCATCTTATAATCTAGTCAATCTAAAAAATAATGAGTTACTTGCTATTAGATGCTCTCAGCCAAATTTTGTGCAGCTAGTCATATTTTTCTATTTTTTGAAAAACAAATGTTGTTTTTTTCCCCTCTGTTGCTGTGAAGGACCCACACAACTGAAAGGGGGAAACAAACAGATTATTCAGGGGAAACAGTGAAGTGCTGTTAAATGCACAAAACAAACAACCATTAAAAAAAACCTAGAGAGACAATATTAATATCCTGGAACCAATACAGCTTCAACAACACTGCATATTTTAAACGATTGGAGAAATATTTTTCTTTTACTATTTTATTATATCAAATTAGTATATCTTGCAAAAATAGTAGGGTTTTTTAAGTTGACTGTGTCACTTTAAATTCTAGTTTGAAAAATCCATCGAAGAGCATTTCTTGAAAAGAACTGAAAGTTAGGACA
This sequence comes from Sternotherus odoratus, assembly GCA_032164245.1. NCBI lineage: Eukaryota > Metazoa > Chordata > Testudines > Kinosternidae > Sternotherus > Sternotherus odoratus. The sequence goes on from JAVMKO010000004.1 coordinate 38,057,677, forward strand.
GTTGATCTAGGAAGGAGGTAGATAAATGAGATTCCACCATTGACTGTATAAGTAAAGTTATTACCAATCGTCAGTTTTATGTCTTTTGTAATGTATATGATATGGGGAATAACTCATTAAACTAAACTGAATCACCTTCTAAGGACACTTTGACAAAAGCTATCCATCTTCACAGGATAGTAATATATGCAATACCAGCAGAGAATTCTTAATCTGGGCTACTGAAAGTGTAGACAGAGAGACATCTAGACCTTCACTATCTCCTGCTGAAATGACACTTCTGAGCCATAGTAGGAGGGGAAAAAAAACAATAAAAATCCATTAAGATGCTGAATGGGGGACAGATGACATTTAGCAGAGAAAACACTGGCGATCTTGTGCTGAGCAAGTAGCAATACAGCCCATATCAGAGTCATATCCTCTGCTTTTGATTTTCCTCACCTTTGTTTGACTCTTAAATGCTTGCTGAGCAATGGCTCTTTTTATCACTTACATACACCAAACCTGAGTAGGTTAAACCTCTATTTAATTTTTAGTTTGCTTGCTGCATAGTTTATCTTTAAAGGTTTCATTTGATTATCCTACACTTTCTTTTCACTTTCAAATGATTTGTTATCATGCTTTCTCAATATTTGACTAAATGATATTAACCTAAAGTTCCAAATGTCCTGTTTTATCTATTTTATGATTCTGCAAACACTTTTTACTTAGTTTGAAGAGTCCCACCAAGTACAATGAGTAAGTACTGTGCATAATAGAAAATGGTTGCAAAACTGGAACTTTAGGGTTTAAGCTCTTCAAACCAAGGAAGTAGTAAAGTTCTGTGTAAATGTAGACACATGATTAATTTTATTATTATTATTATTTATTAGATTTCAGAGGCCAAGAATACAGTTGAAAGGTAAATATTTTTCCAGGATCTATTTTTCACACATATCATATTTTCATAATCTTTAATTTCTTCTCTAGTATTGAACATTTGACAAATGCTGGTTGCAGCCTCAAGTCTTTTCCCTGCTTGTTGCATTGATTTATTTTTCTACTAGCTAATAATTCCATTCTTTATGCTTTGTTCACAAACTCTTTAAGTGCATTGAACTCTAACCCAGTCCTCAAACCAAATAATGTAATATATTAACTCCTTCCATATCTAATTGTACATTTCCTCATTCTTTTATTTGCCTAATTTGTTTTAATTTGCAAATTTTAAACACTCTTTTTAGTATCATCATCTGAGTCATTGATATCAATAATAAAAATATGGGAACTTGCTTAATTAACTTCTTTATAGTCTCAAAAAGTACAACTTATTTTCTGATGTGTTTGGCCAAGTTTCTGCTCTTATGAAGTATGAGTCACACCCTCACCTTTCTACACAAGGCTAGAGTCTTAGCTCATATAAAGTCAGCTCCATTGATTTAAATGAAGCTGCATCAGAATAGACTAGGTGAGAAACTGGCCCATAGCATCCACCTTATCATTTGTGTATGCTGACATAAAAGTGATTAATACCCATTTAGCTTCAAGAGATGATTGAATAGTAAATAAATATCAAATCATTCCTAGAAATTGCTTATCTGAAACCCCAGATATGTAAGTAAATCAGGGGATGTCTAGGAAGACACAATTAGGGTTATTTCTTTTATTTCTTATTGTCTTGTGGACTCCTCTGTGCTAACTACCAAATGCTTTTGTTTTGCCTGTAACCTTTAAGCTGAACTTCAAGGGAGCTATCTTGATGCTTAATTTTTGTAAAAATGTTTTAAGATCTAACAAAAAATACCTCTGAAACTTCAGCTTCTTTCTTTTTGTTTTTAATAGAACAATTGTTTTTTAAGAACAGGATTTGGGTTTTGTGTCCTACGAGGTTTGTTCATATCTTAATTAGTTGGCGACAATAGCTGATTTCCTTTATTTTTCTTTCACAGCTCTTTCCCGGAGTTGGGTTGAAAAGGCTTGAGGGTATCCCACAGGAAGGAATTCCCAAGTGTGCCTTTCTGGGCTCTCAAAAGGTTTTTTTTTTTTTTTTTTTTTTTGCATTTGGGTGGTGGCAGCATCTACCCATTCAAGGTCAGAGAGAAGCTGTGACCTTGGGAGTCTAATACAATCCTTGAGGTCCCCCACCTTCTGCACTCGAAATTCCAGAGTGAGGAATAAGCCTTGAAAATTATTCATACAAAGCAGACAGATAGCTCCATTAGCATCCTGTTCTGAATCTAAGTAGAACATTCTATGTCAAAGTTTTCTCTACTAAGTCTATCCTCATTTGACTTTTCAAAGTAGTTTAACTTCTGTTGCATAGAAATTAAACAAACTGGTCTATATTTTTGTCATATAGCCTTAGGTTTTTTCTCATTTAATGGATATTTTTTGGCTCCTTGAATTATACCAACATTCATGGAATAGTTCCATGATACCACTGTGTAAAACACAAAGGTCCTGAGAATCTCTTGTTTAATTATAGGGGCAGTCATCAGGACTCATATTTTTGCACCATGGGATTGTAAAGCCATGCTGAAGGTAGCTCTGTTGGTGTATGAACAAAACTCATTAATTTTACTATTTCTCCTAGCATGCTTAAGTATAATTGATATATTACCTGTGCCTATCAGTTTGAACACTCCTAATCCTTAAATAAAAATATATAACATGTTATATAGATAGATAGATAGATAGATAGATATAGATATATATATATCAGATATACTGTATGATTAATATTTGCAACATTTTTATTTTGATTAGAAATTGTTTAGTAGTAGTTTTGTTTTTCTTGTGTCTATTTCTCTACAAGAACTCTTCAGTGAGATCTAACCTCTTCCTAGGCAATTTTTAAACTGTATTCATACCCTTAACTCTACTGCACTTGTTGAAATGCCTTGTACTATTTGATGCTCAATTTTCACTGTGTTTTTTTCTAATTATTTTCTACTTGTAGTTTTGCAATAATTCACGCATTCTTTCAGCTTTCCAGATTCATGTTGTTTTGAAATTGATACATACTCACACTTATGGGAGCATACACTTTACATTTTAAAGGAAAAATTGTAGATTTTTTGACTCTTAACTATTCTTCAATAACTTATTTGTATTGTAGCGTCTAGAAACCCCGGTCATTGATCAAGGCTCCATTGTGCTAGATGGTTTGCCTGTCACTTTTCCAGAGCAAGTTTGCTGGGCACCTGAGGGCTGGAGTTGATTTTCAGAATCATTTGTTTACTACATATGGGTTAAATTGTGCAAAGTCCAAAGTAGAGGGCAGAACTGTCCCACTCCTGGAGAGTGCTCAGGGAGGAATTCCTTCCCATTGCTCGGGGGTTCAGTGTCCACTGCTTCATCCCTTCAGGGGGAGAAACACCCCCCTCCCCATGTAAGTCAGTGCCAGTTGGCAAGCCATTGTGCAGTGGGTGGGCTATGGTTTTACCCTTCCTGTACCCATCCTTGAACATTTTGGTGTGGGTTACATCCTGTTTCCCCACACACACTCGCAGGGCCAATAGGAGAGAGCGTTGCAATACCCATTTTATGTCTGCAGTTAATATAATTACAATGCACAAGGTGTGTAGAGCTGTGGCCCCAGTTTATGCAAACTGGCCCTGAAAGACAGATGATCATGTTTTATATTAATCACCACTTGACTATATGAAGGAAAACGTTAACAAGACAAAAAATTGAAGTGATGTATGGAACAAAGGTAAGGCTTGCTCATTGTGGTTAAAAATAGTGAGTACTATGATGTCGAAGTGATTTGAGAGACTTGTTGCAACAGACAGCTTAACAGTCTTACTCTCAACTCAGTTGTTACACAATGCAAATCAAATTTAAAATTCACAAAATTATTAATGGCTAATCAAGGGCCACAAAGTACTGACAACCTCCTAGATGGTTACAAATTGTTCTAGTGTCACTGCCTTCTTCTCTGCTCCAATGCTTTGAAAGGAAAAAGTAGTCAGTTTTAATTTGTTCAGTTTAATCAAATTCCACCTGAATAAATATGAGTTGTAGAGTTGAAGGAGACATGAAAATTTTCCTGGAAAATGTGCAGTTAAAATCTAACCTAGTGGTCTAGGGGTTTAGATTTTTAGGTGCTCTTCTATCACTGTATAAATACTAATATGACAGATTAGACAGTCTTGGATGTAAAATTATATGAGCAAAACAAAATTCTCTAGGGAAAAATAGGTTTTCCTGTGGCATGACTATTTGAGTAACAATTTGATGGCAGTCATAATGCAAACAGAATTTCACTTTACTTTCAAAGGATGGTCATAATTTAACAGCTTGCTTGTTTTTTCTTAGTGGTGCAGTCAGTAGGGGGAGCCTTTAGGTTTATATGTGTCCCATTATCTCCTGGTGCTGGAGAGCAAGCAAACACCTCCTCTCCCTTTGCCCCCCAGGCTTACCCAGCTATCAAGCAATGGCAGCTTCTGTTCTCCAGGGGTCAGCCCAGCTTCCCCTGTTGGGTTAGTGGCCCTGCTGCAGAGCCACTCACTCACATTTGGCCTGGTTGCTTCTCCATCCTGATGGAGGGGTGACCACCCCGGATTGAATGGTGGTGTGACGTTGAGCACCAAGATGCAACACCTCAAATAAGGAGCCACTGCGGGGTGAATGTGGGAAAGGATCAATCAGAAGCTTATCACCTATGTCCTATAATCAGCTCCTGGTTGCAAAATCTAGCTCTGCTGCTCCTTTGTCTGATCCTGTCACATTAGGCGCATTAACCTACACAAGTAGCAGTTAAATTAGATAGTGTTTTCTGCTCAGCTCTCTGTTTTTGGCAGATTGATATTTGTGAATGTTGTATTTGATCTGAGATTGGGAGACTTTAGAACCTTAAAATCTACAGGGCAGATTGCTGTCCCCTCCCATTCCTGCTCAGGCAGTGCTAAATGGCCAGAAAGTTGTCTAAACAAAGCTAAGTAAGCCCCATCTTAAAACCTTATTTCACTGTAATTGTCCCCAGGCATGTAATCCTCTAATATGAAGAGGATTAAAAATGTGGCTTGGGGCTTTGTAATATTTAACCTTACAAAAACTTTTTTGTGTGTGTTTGCTATAACTGGCTTCCCTAAGATTGCCTCTGCTTACTGGCCAGTTTTATACCAGTTGGGTTTATATTTGCAAGAGAAGTCCACCAATGTTTAGACGGGAAACACCAAAATCGAATACTGAATCTCTCCTATGGCCTAGGGTCCATAAAGTTTCTGCAAAATCGTGCTCTCTTGACTGAAGAATGCATATTACCAAAGCACACTCTCAAAATAAATCTCTCCCACATATGTAGCGGAACAGCACTGTAACTCTGCATCAATGACTCATTGACTACAGAGGTTGGGAGCAGAATTTGTCCCTATATGTACACAAAAGGAATTTAATTGTTCAACCTTTGTGCTTGTACTTCATATTTTTGCAATTCTTCATCAGTTGCATAAGTTTTTATTCTCTCATGTGACTATATACATCAGACTGAGTTATATAATTCACTTAATTGTTTGAGCATTTCCTTGCAGAGACATTTTCATTGACTCTTTCTTGCTACATGTACACACTGTAATGTTCCTTGTTGTTTTATTTCATTTAATCAGTTCTATGCCCTTTGCTCACTTTATTGATCTATTAGTCTGTGGAATAGTCTTCCAACAGAAGTGGTGGAAAGCCCTTTGTTTAAAACATTGAAAATAATTGGACAAAACCTTGGCAGGAGGATAGACTAATGACCGAGTAGATGTCTTCCATTTCCAACTTCTATTATTCTATAATTTCTAAAACCCCCAAAGCTTAGGTGGAAAATGGGTAAGTGAGTGCTTACTTTTTTAGCACATGTGATTGCTGGACAGGAGTTCCCAGTCTCCCATGAATCATTAACATTATTGAATTTTAAAAAAATTGTTGAAACATTTAAAAGATCCTTTATTTTGCTGGTGCAGTCCTCTATATCTATTTCCATCCAATGATTGCCTGTAAAACAATCGTACTTGTATGTGTGTGTGCAATGTGTTTACCTGTTGTCCCCAAGACCTTCATAGAACTGAGATGCAGCATTTCATGAAATTGTCCCACTGAATAAGCTTTTAAATAAGTAATATCCAGTGTGGCAAATACTAGAATAATCTGAAATTCCCACTTGATTGCAATTAATTTACATTTACTCCTGAATCAGCAGTTTGCATTTGCCTTGAAATATACAACAATTCTGTTTCCAACTCTGCATTTATTTTCCTCTCCCTTTGGGGCATCTGCCTAGGCAAGAAAATGACCCTTGTGATAATGCCTTTGAGATTTAGAACATTGAAGTAATCCCATTATCTGATTATATCCCCTGCTGGAAATAATGCATTGCATAGCATATTATAGTAGAGCAGGGGTATGTAATATGCAGCCCAAGGGTCAAATGCAGCCTGCTGATTTATATATTGTGTGCTCCGACTGCCCTCTTTCTGTAACTGCACAGTGAGGACAAAGCAGATGAACCGCAGGTTGGTATTGCTAACGAACTCAAATAACAAATTCATTTTCATTGACATAATGTGCAAAGATACAAGTACAAGCAAGTATGGTTGTGTGTTAACAGTCAAATTTATGTACAATTATATGCAAATGAGAAGTATCTTGGCAAATTACTAGTAGAACTCTCATGTCTGTAAAGGTTGAAGATCCCTCTACTGTATAATGCAGAAAACTAGTGCGCTGAGCTAGTTTCTGGTTTGTAATCTGAATTCCTAACTATTTTTTGGTAAAGAACAAAGGAAGGGAACCAACAGGGACACCATTCAATCAAATTATATTTAAAACTATAATCAGTCCACAAGGCACTTTGTTTTTGGTTCAATATTTCACCATATGAATTCTAGATACCTGAAACCTTGGACATAAGAAACCCTGGACAGCTGTAGTTCCTGCAGTGTATCTAAGATTAAATCAGTCCACATGAGAGATCAGAAAATAAAACTTCAGGGTATAATTTTCAGCCCCAAAAGATGTTTAATTACACAGTACATACGTTGTTTCTCAGTTGAGACAGTAAACTCAATTTATAATTATTTTGGCTGTGCAAAATTAAGTATATAGTTGGTATAAAATGCTGTTTGTGGCAGATTAAATTTCAATGTTTATTTCTGTGCAAAGTTCTAATGACACAACCATTAACCAGAAATTACATTACAGTGTTCATGAGGCTTACTTCATAATTTACTTTGTTGGTAATGCAAATTTGGCTCCAAGTTACTCCTGTAACTTCAGTTTCTCCAAGCCACGTTTTTCTAAACATCATTCATACTATGGTGGTGAACCTTTGCTTAGTTCAAATTAAGAAGATAATTTTGAGATACAGCTGTATAAAGAATAAAACTTTCAAGCTTCCCTCATACCCACTTTAGCAAAAGATCAGCACAGCTTCAACTACACTTTATATCAAAGATCTCTTTTACAATAGCAATAAAGAACTTAAAATTATAGATGAGGGTTGGCTACCTCAAATACACAAGGACATTCTTTCTATGTGGAAAGAAGGCACACATTGAAACTGTTAAAGCATTCATACTTCACTTTCTTCAACAGGGTACAAAGCTCTCCAAATGTCATTTTTGTGCACTCCTCCATGATATAAGTGTTACTCAATGAGAATGAGGATTTTAAAGTAAATTTAGCACTCCTTTAAGGCATGCTAATAGTAGTACTAGAGTTCTATTTCTTTATACCAAACTGGCACAGTGATAAAGCAGTCTTCTACCACAACTGTAGCACCAATATACCTCAACCCTGACCTAAAAAAAACATTTCTAAAGTTCAGTGGCACATTTTGAAGTCCATCTAGACCAGTATTGGTCATCACCTGCCTTGCACAGCACAAAGGCCCCTAAGTTGCAGTTATGATTCATGTCCCTGACACCAGTAGCCTGCCTACAAGCATATGGTCTTATTCTGGCTCTAACCTGCCCAGTTACTTTGTAGGGTGACACAGGGCCGGCGACAGAAATTTGGGGCCCCCCTACTCTGATAGTTTGGGGGCCCCCAGCCCAGCCCAGCTGACAGCGGCTGGGGACCAGCCCAGCCCAGCCGACAGCGGCTGGGGGGCCCCCCAGCCCAGCCCAGCTGACAGCGGCTGGGGACCCCCTCAGCCCAGCCAGGGCCCCCCCCAGCCCAGCCCAGCTGGCGCTCCCCCCCCCCCCCAGCTGACAGCGGCTGTGGGAGGAAGCCCAGCCGGCGCCCCCCAGCCGGCGCCCCCCCCAGCTGACAGCACCTGGGGGAGGAAGCCCAGCCACCACCACCCCCCAGCGCTCCCCCCCAGCTGACAGCTGGCTGCAGCGGGAGCGAGAGCCCGGGAGCTGCGTGAGCCGCCCTTGCTGCTCCCCCCTCGTCCCCGCCCTTTCTCCCCCCGGACTGCGCCGCTGCCGCCGGCCGGGCTCAATGCTCCTGCCGGGGACACGTTTGCATCCTCAGGCTTTATACTTTGATATTAATAAAAGGATTTTATCTAATAAAAGTTTCCCAATGTACCCCCAGCTATAGGGAGAATCCAGTGTTCACAGACAGCCTCCCACCTAGATACCATCCCCTAAGTTCTGGATGATTTTCAGTTCAAACCCCTTCTATTTTAAAAGGGTTAGCATTTTTTCCCTTCAGTAATGATAGATATTCAAAGTGAGGAAAACATCCTCCTTTTCTGTAGTTTTCTTTTTAGTTCCAAGCTGTTCCAATGAACATTGATGGTTCCCCATTTTATCTTTGGCTAGAAAATGGATAGGTGCTTGAAGCAAATTTTGTCTGGTTGTGGAGGTAGTCACTCCCTGCCTGATTATTTCACTGCTTTGTTGACGAAATGATGAAGTTACAATTACAATTTTGTATATATATATATACATATATATATATATATATATACATTGTATACATATAATGACTAAGTTCAAGCTTTCGTAAAAGATTTTTATATACGCTTTAGTAAAATAATATAGTATGTAAACAGTTGGCTTAACTGCTTTTTTTGGGGGGAGAGGAGGGAAGTTAACCTATTCTCCCCTTGAGGTAGTTGGAGTCTGATTGTCATTGTGAGATAGTAATGTACTCTGTATCCGCACAGCCTTTATCAGTGGTCAGTATTGCCAACCTTAAGGGATCTATAGTCATGAATAGCTAAAAATACATTTAATTTTTTTAGTATAGGGTGTCAGAGTTCTGAGCCTTTAGGTTTCACCCATAGGTTTTCTTGCCCTGAAAGGATTAATGGAGATTGAGATGGGGCTAATTAAACTGACAGGCCACATCTGAGGGGAATCAGGTGGAAAAGTAATCTCCTGACTGAAGGAGGGAGCTTTTCTCTGAAGGAAGAAGTTGGGTACTTATAAAGACAGGAAATTAGCAGCAGATGGAGGACTGTAGTTGTTCCCTAGGAGAAGTGTTTGGAGATTGCAGAGAGAGGTAGCCTAAAGTTATTCACTAGGAGGAGAGAGTTCAAATGCTAGCAAATCTAGAATGAAAGACATGTCAGGTGGTAAGGACAGGGCCCAGGAAAGGGTGGTAAAAGGTCTAAAAGGAACAGATCTTGTCTGCTGACTGGAAGGTCCCAGAGCCAGGGTCCAGACTAAAGAGTGGGCCTTGAATCCCTGCAAGCTGCAGAGGAAGTGACATCATGGGATGGTGAATGAGAAGACTGCCTAAGATTGCTGAAGAAAGACTTTGGAACCCTAAAAGTGAAAAATGCTGGAGGTCTGAGTCATGAAGAGGCAGTAGCAGCTCTTGGAGGAAGAGAGGGAATGCAGACCCAGGGAAAGAGGTGAAAAGATGGTGTGCAACTGTGGGAAGAGGTGTTGACCTCACAAAATTAATCCCCAGCTGGATCAGGAGAAGGTGCCATCCTAGTGGTGAGTTGAGTACCCTTTCACAGGTTCACATTTTCTACCTTTTATTTCCAAACATGAGGGATGGAAGCTATTTTTTTAAATAGGAAAGCTGAGGTTCTCATGTAATTGCTTGACACCTGGAGCAGTAGTTTTACAGAGTAACCCATTATGTACTCACTGCCTACTCTGTTCTTGTGGTGTCATGTCTACAAATGCACATACAGGCTGTTTCCGTTTCATCGTGTGTAAATGTAATCTTCACTTTCAGAACATACTACAAATACATGGCAGGAGGAGACTTCCACACAGCTTTCTTTCCAAACCCGGGCTCCTCCTCTAAACTCCATGGGACTTTCTCTTCCTCCCAAATATAGACCCTAGTTACTGAGCCCATTGTCTTATTATCATGATAATTGCTGCCCAAGTGTCAGTAATCCCCAGCAGGGACTGTTTACTTGACGTCAATTAAGTCTGTAGTCCTCATGCTGCAGGAACCTCAATGACCAAGAGTGCTATAGAGAGTGCCTTGTCACATGGGGCTTTAAGGAAAATATCAAATATAACAAAAATACATCGGGATTTTCACTAAGGTTGGTGTTTTTGTACTGTGGATATGTAGGTACAAATCCTGGGCTGTTCTAAGACCCTTTTGCACTGTTGTGGTAGCACAAAGGGAATTTTGAGGCTATTTTAAAAGATCAGCTGGCAAGTCCCTTTCTAGTGGAGTCAATGGCTGATGTAAAATGGTGCTATCTACATCCTTCCCTTCATTAGATACATATTGTACAGCTGAACTAGAATGTGGTTAACTTTAGACTACTAGGTAGAAGTCTCCGGTCCACAACCTCAGTTGTAGCTTTCACTGAAGTGTTTCATGTTCCACATGCAGGAGCTGAGAAGCATGTATATTGGACAGACATCGTTAATAAAATGGAATCTGTATCTTACCAAGGGAAGGGTGAAAATTACAACTGAACTAGAACAGGGATTGGATAGGAACACATGGGTAAACTGGATAAAATTGATAGGGGTTGTTTAAGGAATAAAATAAAAACAGGTACCTAGTCAATCATAAAGGTTATAAATGCCTGTATGCAAATGTAAGAAGTTTAAATGCAAAAATAGGTGAATTAGAATGCCTTGCAATGGATGGAGACCTTGATAGAAAAGGCATTACAGAAAGATAGTAGAATGATCCCCCCTCGCTCTTCCAATAAAGGGGGATACTGTAATATCATCCAATTTAAATAATACAAACTTCACAGGAAAAGCAGAAAGTCCCAGAAGTCCTACATCAAGAGTTCCGAAGGAGTTTAAGTATGAAGTAGCCGAGCTGCTAACAAATATGCAATGTCTAGTTAAAAATAGCTACTGTCACAAAGGATTAGAAGGTAGATAATGTACCAATATTTTTAAAAGGCCTTAGGAGTGATGTAGGGAATTCTAAACCAGCAAGTCTTATATCTTTACATACTGGTAAACTGGTTTAAACAATAATTAAAAAGAAAAAAATGTGAAATATATGTTAGGGTCTAACAGAACAATTTCTCTACAGAAAGTAGTAACTAACTTCTTACAATTTTGACATTTCAATTAAATAGTGGATAAAGGAGAACTTGTTGACATAATTTGGACTTCCAAAATAACTTTGACAACTTCCTATACAAGAGGTCACTAAAGAAGCTAAGTAGTTATGGAGTGAGAAGAAAACTATTGTCATGGATCTGAAAGTTACTAGAAGACTGAAAACATGTTTCCCTGTAGCATCTTGTACTTGCCACAATCGGGGAAACAAAACTGGACTAGATGGAACTCAGGTCTGATCCAGTTTGACAATTCCTATATTGCTAATTTCCTAGATCCAGGAAAATGTCTATCACCACTTTCCCTCACTCCTAAATCACTATTTACCAGTTGGTCTTCACACCAGTGGTGTAGAGTTAAAAGGGGCTATATCCTATTGTCTGTTTGTTGATCCCTCCAATGCCCAAGACAGAAACTTTTACAAATAGCTATGCTTTTTTCTTTCTAAACTAGAAATAAAATTATGTTGTGGTTCTTAAAACCATAGTCCATTGTGGAGCGGTACAGAATAGCTACTTGTCATCACCAGATTCCCAATGCCATTCCAGTTGCCTCAGCATTGAGGGTCTGATATGGATGCATTTTTTTGCTATGCCCCTTAGGGAAAAGAGTAGCATTTTGTAAATCGAAGAATAAAGGACATCTGCCCTTTTGACCAAGTAGCATATTTTCTCTTTTCTATTACAGTAAAACCTCGATATAACGGACTAATTCGGGCGAGGGGGTGTCCGTTAAAGCCGAAAGTCCGTTATATAATAAAGTAGGTTTTCCGAATGCGTATGTTAAAAAATTGACAAATTAGTTAGTTTACCTGTTTTTACTTATGTAGACACATTTGTGTAATTAAAATTAAGTATATATGAAAAGTTTAAATTTCACAGAAAAGTTTCCTATACAGTAGACTCTCGAATATCCAGGATGATCGGGAAAACCTTAATCCCGGTTAATAAAATCCCGGTTAATCACGCGTCTACTGGGGTGGGGGTGGGGTGTTTCGCCGGCCGCCCTGGGGTTGGGGGTGGATGGTGGTGGTCCCACCACCTGCCCCAGTCAGCTCCCCTGCTAGCCTGGGTGTAGGAAGCCCAGGCTGGCAGCGGGCTGAGACCCCGGCTGGCAGGAGCCTGGGGGGAAATCCCAAAGCGGTGGCAGGTTGAGTGCTCAGTCTGCCGCCGCCTTGGGGTTTTCCCCCCAGGCTCCTGCCAGCCAGGGTCTGAGCTCCCTCTGCCAGCCTGGATTCCCTACACCCAGGCTGGCAGCGGGAGCTGACTGGGGCAGGTGGCAGAAGCCTGGGGCGAGAGCCCAAAGTGGCAGTGGGCTCAGCACTGAGCCTGCTGCCGCCTTGGGCTTTCCCCCCAGGCTCCTGCCAGCCGGGGTCTCAGCCCGCTGCCAGCCTGCGTTTCCTACACCCAGGCTGGAAGCAGCCTGAGACCCCAGCTTGTAAGGGGCCAGTGGGAGAAGCCCCAAAGCAGCAGCAGGCTAAGGCTGAGACCGCTGCCGCTTTGGGGCTTCCCCTACCGACCCGTTTAGACATCCCGGTTAATCCGCAGCCCAGTTAACCCGCATCCAGATAATTGGGAGTCTACTGTAACAGTGAATTAATAACAAAAAATAACCTGTTAATTTAATTATAAGCAAAGCTTGGTTAAAAGCATTTTAAAATTAACAGGATGTTAATTTTCACATATGACATATGGACTGGAAATTTTGTCCCTTAAATCCGAAGTCCATTAAATCGAGGTCCATTAAATCGAGGGTTTACTGTATTTGAGGATTATTTTTTGCCTTTGTCTTACAAAGAGCTCAATTAACTATCAGAACTGTAATACCCATGCTTCCATGCATAAAAAGGCTACAAGTAGACATGAGCAAATAGATCAGGGATGGGTGAACTACGGCCTGGGGGCTGCATCTGGCACTTCAGGCATTTTAATCCAATCCTCAAGCTCCCACTGGAAAGCAGGTCTGGGGCTGGCCTCACTCTGGGGCTGTAGATGGGGGCTTGCCCCACTCTATATGTGCTGTGACTCCATGCAGCTCCCGGAAGCAGGGGCATAACTTCCCTCTGGCTCCTATGTGTAGGGGCAGCCAGTGGGCTCTGCATGCTGCCCCGCCCCAAGCACCACCCCCACAGCTCCCATTTTCTGGGAACCATGGGTAATAGGTGCTGCAGGGGTGGGGCCTGCAGATGGGGTAGAGCACTGAGCCACCTGGCTGCACCTCCATGGAGGAGCCAGAGGGTGGACATGCTGCTGCTTCTGGGAGCTGCTTGAGGTAACCACCTGGAGTCTGCAACCCTGGCCCCCTCCTGCACACCAACCCTTTGCCCCAGCCCTGATCCTCCTCCTGCACCCCAACCACCTATCCCCAATCCTGATCCTCCTGCCTTCCGAACCTCTTGGTCCCAGCCCAGAGCACCCTCCTGCACCCCCAACTCCTCATCCGCAGCTCAACCCCAGAGCCTGTATCCTGAGCTAGAGCCCTCATGCCCCCCCCCCCCACAGTCCAACCCACTGTCCCAGCCTGGATCCCCCTCCTACACCTTGAACTCCTCATTTCTGGCCACACCACAGAGCCTGCACCCCCAACTGGAGCCCTCACCCCCTTCCCATGCCCAACCCCACCCCAATTTTGTGAGCATTCATGGCCCACCATACAATTTCCATACCCAGATGTGGTCCTCAGGCCAAAAATTTTGCCCACCCCTGATATAGATTATTTTTTCCCATTGGAGGAAAAGGGAATGTTTTTATAGACATATCATTTTGCTGCCATTTGTTTAAAAGGGGGAAAAATGGAAAGAGATGGCTATTGAATGTGAATATTTTTAAAACTGTAGAAGCTTTGAAACTATCAAGTGTTTGAAAAATGACACACATGATAAAATACATTACCAGTCCATCTGTTCTGTGAAAATTTATTGGTTCACTGAGGTGATTTTTAGAAAATTTTATTTTTAAAACTGTCACTTATCCTTGCCACTTCTTACTCAAAATAGGCCGCATCACTGGAGCCCTGATAAAAAGACTGAAGTGTATGTCTAACCTCTTAATTGAATTGTAAAACAACTTTCCTAGTCACGATGCGTTATGTGATCATAAGGGTGTTTGCTTGATTGTTGAAATTCTGGAGCATTAAAAAAAGACATTTGTATACATACTTGAAGTTGAACTTCACCTTTTAATTGGGTTCCATAACACCACACATCTCAGATGTGTACAGAGACTACATCTGTAGTGTTGTCTCCACTAAAACAACCCAGAATGCATCACTCTGAGATATCAGATACTAGCAAGCCCCTTTGTACTTTGAATCTGTATAGATTCAAGTATTTTTAGTTGTTGCTGTACTGTATGAACTTTTGGTTAATCTCATTTTTGATGTCCTATCTAACTGACTCTACTGGGGGGCAGGAGAATAGGTGTGCTCAGAACCTGGCAGGATAACTGGTGCTATATGTTAAGCTGTGTTCCCTTTTTGGAATTTCAGGAGTGCTAGCAACATGCACATGTTGGGTAGAGCAAAGAACTGCTGGAGGCAGGTGTGAGAGCCAGTCACCAAAGATGATGTATGCTTTCCAAATGTATCTCATATTAACCTGATCATATTGCCACAATCCCAATGCAGAACACAAGCATTCTGAAAAAGATGTGTGTATCAATTTGCCCATGATCTCTAATGTAATTAGATAATGCATATGGGACTATACATTTCAAGAATAAATCCACATTACAATTCTTCAGTGTGAAGATTAAGGTAATGTGATTTTTTTAAGCTTTTGTCCAGGGGAAAAATACCTTATTGCTTCCTTTAAGTAATATTAGCCAGAAGAATCCTCTAGTGTACCTAGAAGAGAAACTGAGTGACAGCAAACAAATATTTGAATGTGGGAAAAACTGTATTGGCTTTAATTAAGTAATGGCATTTTTTTTGTTGAAAGCTTTAAATATGTAATTACTGTCCAAAAGCGATGGGTAAGGCATGAGTTATTTACTGAGTCACTGTGAAATACAATGCAATATTTTGTTATAAATATTTTATATAGTAACACCACAAGGACCTTACTGGAAACAACTGTATTTTGCAGTACTACTGGTATTTCCAGTGATGTTTTAGAGCCTGATCCAAATTCCAAGGAAGTCATTGGAACTACTCCTCCTTACACTAATGAGGATTGAATCAGGTCCTTAATGAGGCCACTTCTACACACAGTAGTTAAAGTGAAATATTGTCTGGTGACATGAGTTAGCTCAAGAAATAGTTTCCATCATTGAATCAACATGGGAAAGTACTGAGTTTGTACTACTTACTGAGGATTTAAGCAGTCAAAAAAGCTTTAAAAGTTATTGCTTTTCCCAATGGTCCATATACAAAAGTTGTCTTGGCAAAACACTCATTAACAACGTTGGCAGTTTCATGCATGGATGGGTTGCAGGGGTAGAATATAGCACATCACCTCTGAGAATCAGATGCATTCAGCATGATTGTGTCCATTATAATCTGTTGGTCCCATTATACTTTATTTATTCAGGTTTCTATATACAGATTCTGTGTGTGAAGTTGAACATGTCTGGACATGTGTCCGACCGGCACTGTTACAATTCAAGGTACTGTTGATTTAAAGCATGAGATTGGTCTCAGTCAACCGAAACATACTGATATACCACTGGATGAGGAGACTGACCACTGGGTATTGACTAAAAAGTCCAAGTAATGGCTGCACAGGGTCTCAGAAGGCACTAGGGTGCTCAGAGATTTCAAGCACAGTGTCTCTGTGCAGGCACACGTCTCCTAGGAATCGAAATATGAGTGGATCATTATGCATATTCAGGGTCACCAAAAGGAGAGGTCAGCAAAAGGAAGAGTTTTTAGGCAACCAAGATAGGCTAACAGCAAGTTGTTACAAAGTTGTAGTACTCTAACTGGTGAGATCCTGGTTAAACATACAAGGAGTCCTTGACATACAGCAAGTTATCCTGGACTTGGTTTTGCCCCTGGGTTGCCACCTCAAATGTATTGATTTTTAAGGTTAGGTGTGACAAAGCCCTGGCTGGGTGGGATTGGTCCTGCTTTGAGCAGGGGATTGGACTACATGACCTCTTGAGGTCCCTTCCAGCCCTGATATTCTGTGATTCTTCCCTGCTGTTGCATGGATCAATGACATGGGGTCTTGGGAAATTCCAGTATCCAGGAAGTTCTGGACCTTAAGAATGCATGGAAACTCAGTGTGGATGGTCTCTTGGCTGATAAGAATGTTCCTCTTTTTGGAACAAGGTGTGATTGGTGCCTAGGATTGGCTAAACTAAGAATGCTGCACTCTGGAAAGACTGGAAGAAACAGGACAGACAGTCCCCACAAAATGGTGGTTTATTCTATAATTAGTCACCAAGCCAGTAACAAAAAATCTTCTATAGCACCACACTGGTTAACAAAAGACCAAACATAGTCCCATTAGCACCCTACTGTCTTCTGAGACCTCATCCAGGCAACCATTACCCTGTGTCTAATGGGCACACTGTAGTACTTATAATGATCAACCAACATTGCAGCTGTTGGCTCCTACCTAGGGAAACAGGTCCAACATAGTAAGAGGTTACTGAAAACCCAATTCACCATTTGTGAGGTTCTACTAATCCCAAAGCATCAGACACTTACCCCCAGGTCAACATGTATTTCAGATCTTACCCAAATATCATGCTGTCAGGCAATCTTTAGTAAACTACGTAAAGATTTATTAATACAAGGAAAGAGTTATTGACTGGTTAAAATTATAAATGTCTGCGAAGTCCTTTTATCAGATTTATAATAGTGATGGATGAGTCTGTTGGCTTGCAAAAGTCTCTCTGGAATCATCACAAAAAGTTACAATCCAAATGCAGCTTGTCTAGCCTAAAGCTTTAAGGAGGCAGTTTCTTCTTTAATTTCACTGATTTCAATGACAGTCTCTTTTTGTAGCTCATTTCCAAGTGAACCATTTAGGATTTTACATCACATTTGCCTTTAGAGGGGCCACAAATATCTCTTGAGATTGAATCCAGTTCTTCTGTGAGGAATTATTTCAGTGCTGTGATATCCTGGGCTAGGTTCTGCAGTGACATTGAGGTCTCCGACTTCAATTGCTATGGTGATTCAGGTTTAGGTCTTTTGGTGCCTCTCCCCACCCCCCCCACTGGAATCCATATTCAACACTTTGAAGTTTATGCAGGGGCTTAATTTAAACTTTTATGACAAAATTTATTGCTGGTTTTCTAGGAAAGTAATTAATAGACCTGAATTGATATGTGGAGACAAGGCGGTCTGGGAGTAGGCAGCCATCTTCCTCATAGATACAAAGCTTTTTACATTGCATTAGGACCTTAACGTAGGATTCAATGAGCATTTGTGACAGTTAAATTTTATATGAAACATGTGTGGCTAAATAAAAAACACATAGAAGAAGACTCCGATAGAGTAATGCATTATTTTATTAAAATATAATCCTGACACCTATTGATCTCAGATTTTTTTAAAAAAATATTTACAAAAATTATCATTATTATGAATCTGACCTATGGAATAGACTAATGTAGGTATTTCCACAGTCTTGTGGGATTGGAACATGGTAGAGAGCTATTACACCCCAACTTTCATTGCAGTGCACCCCACTTCTATCCTATCCTATATAGGTTATTATCACCATAGTATTCAAGTGCCTTCCAGTAGTGCATTAAATAAAATGACTATCATCTGTCACATATGGTTTAGTCTCTCATCGTCTCCCAAAGGGGAAGAGTTGAGTGTTTAATTTGGTATGGTTTCTTTGTTTTGTGTTTTTTATGTTCATGTTGCTCTGAAGTTATTAGAGAAGGCGAGACTGGAGAAATACAGCTTGCATTTGGAGTGGACAGTGGGGAATATTGAGACTGTTCTTGGTTCCTGTGAGAATTAATTCTACAGCCTTAGGCAGGGCCCCAAGAAAGCTCTGTCTCTCACAAAGATGAGGTTCTCCCTTATTGTAAAGAATACAGTTGTGCCAGAGGAGCATAGAGTATAAGGCTAGAAGTGATCATTGTGGTGATCTAGTCTGATATCTTATATAACACAGTCCATAGGACTTACCCAATTGAATTACTGTTTGAACTTGAGTATATATTAATTTTAAAAATCAAAATTGGATGGTTTTTCTTAATCTGTGATGGAGAATCCACTACAACCTTTGGTTCAGTGATCAATGATGGTCTTCATTTCAAACTTTTAGGTATTCTGTATCCTGCCATTGTGAATGTCTTGAAGATAATCATATAGACCTTGTATCAGAGGGGTAGCCGTGTTAGTCTGGACCTGCAAAAGCGACAGAGTCTTGTAGCACCTTATAGACTAACAGATCTTAGGGATCATAAGCCCATGAAAGCTTATGATCCCTAAGATCTGTTAGTCTATAAAGTGCTACAAGATTCTTTGTTGCATATAGACCTTGTATTAGAGACAGGTCTGGTAGCCCATATTAGTGATGAGATACTTTGAAGTGTTCTGTATTACTTGGGGTTTCCTATGGGTTGATAGCTTCATGCCCAGGTACATTGCATTGCTGTAGTACAGACAAGATGTGACAAAGACACATCAAGCCAGGTCACTGTCTTCCAGGAGGGGATGGAGTCTTTAAATTTTCATCCTATTTTGGGATGGGAGGGATTTGAAATCTCAAACTCTTGTGAGCTGGGAAAACCATTCCTTGCCTACCTTGTCAGAAATCGTGATGGGGGAATGACCATTCCTAGTGGTCAGAGGCACAGCAGTCAGGGCAAATGGTTGGAGTCAGGGTCAGAGCCAGAATCAGAAGTCCAGAGTTGGATTGGAGTGAGGCTGGTGTGGGACTAGGAACAGGGCTGGAGCAAGAGAAAGCCTGGAGCAGTGTAAGGCTTGGGGAGTCTATTGCCATTAGCAGGTTAAGGAGAGAGTTCCAAACCCTGGAATGGCATTGAGTAGACTGAGCTTCCATTTCTCCTGTGAAGCTTTTATACTTGCCCTGAGAGTTGCCAAACCTGTTCCTGAGTTGTGGATTGGCTGGAGCCTAGCACAGGAGTGACTCATCACCTTATACATCTCTAGCATCCAGATGAATTTGGAGATTTGATCCCAGAGTAGAATTTTACTGTTTGTTAGGCATATATTTGGTTACCTTGGTCTATTTCCTGGTGGATGAATATCCATGCCACAAACACCATCACAACTGACTCTACCTTGCTCTCTTGCTTGAGAGAGATTAAGGAATAAACTTGGTAACTGCACTCCCCTTTTGTTCTAACAGCCGGTCAATATTTATCATTCCTGAAGCACAATCACAGGGCAATATTTGTAAACTTGCATTGCTGCTGCCTGTGTTTACTTGTCCTCAAGAACTTCACAGATAAAATCCAGCTGCCTGAGAGTGGAAATAAAATAAAGACAAATAATAGAACAATCACATTTTCAGAACTGTTGCTGCTGTTATAATGAGACAACTGGGACATTGAGGTCTGTTCTGTTTCTCTTTGGTCTAAGTATTTGATGTATACAGCAAACAGCACTTTGCGGAGATCTACACAGCATGCTACAGCCAGTATTTTATGTTTACTCTTTGCAATGGGTAATGATTTTTCATTTCACACAGAAATTAAAAGCTGCAGTAATTCCAAAAAGCACATACCTTTATCTTCATTTGCCACCTCAGTTGTAGTGGGCTATTTTTTCTATGAAAAAATTAGACCTGATTAATTATGATAAATATTGAAAAGGACAGTTTAAATTGTTGGCATTGCATCTCTTTCACCTCTCTTGACTGATCACTGTTTTTTCCTTGTCCACTATGTGAGAACTATGTAGTGATGGGAGCAGTGTGCGTTAAAATATAGGTGAAACTATGGGCCTGATCCACCAGACCATACTCTGGCAAACCTCCTCTGGACATTAATGAGTTTTATTGAGGTAAGGAAGATCTAAGGGTCGTGTCCTATTAATTGTGGGACTGGTAGCACTGTCTATTATTAAGGTTGCCCAAGACCTCCCATAATAAGGCTGGTTTCAGCTGCTTATAACTTTGCCAAACTTTATTTTCCATACTGGTTGTCTTAGGTTAAATTGTTCTGGAAAATTTCAACCAAAATGGTTTAGCCATTTCTGAGAATTTGCTTTTTTGCCTTCCCCATGAAAAATTGCCCCAATCTGGCTAAAATACCTTTGGAAAAAAAATCACAGTTCACAAAATCTCAGTAGAGATTTACATTTTAAAAGCTTAAATTTCCAGAAAATTCTATCTACGCTGAGCATGCTGCATCTCAGAACTGAGCAGGACTTTCCCTGCAATTGCAGCTGTAGCCTGCTGTGGGCCATTCCAGGTCCAGGCCCCTGATATGAGATCTGGGAGATTTTCCAGTGCACTCAGTGACCCCCTCTTGGGCCCAGGGAGCTTGGAGGAGGAAACTTCCTGGTTCAAATGCAAAGGGAACAAGAGCCTGACTGGTGTGGTGGTGCAGGGGGAATTGATTGGGATAAGAGCCCAGTGGGGTAGAAACCGGGAGTTGGAGGCTGGCAGGGAGGAGGACACATTGGGGTTGGAAGAAGACCCTCTGACTTAGGGTCACCAATCCTCCCAGTTTGGCCAGGAATCTCCCAGAATCGGGCTCGATCTTCCAGAGGCTACTGAAGTCAAGCCCAGATATTTTAGTCTGCTAAAAGTCCAGTGGCACAATAGAGATAAAGCATGTATCATACTTGCCTGGCTCCACACCACTCATGGAAGCAGCAACATGTCCAGCAGTGGCTCCTGGGTACAGGCGTGGTCAGGGAGTCTCTGTGTGCTGCCTGCTCCCTGAGTGCCAACTCCGCAGCTCCCATTGACTGGGAATGAAAAACCATTGCTAATGGGAGCTGCAGGGGTGGTTCTTGCAGGTAGGGGCAGCCCACAGTGCTGCCTGGGTGTTCATGAGTCTAGGAAGTGTCCCCTCCCCCCCCCCAACATGCTGCCACTTCCAGGAGACACCCAAGGTAAGCGCCACCTAGCCAGAGCCTGCACCTCAGCCCAACCATCTGCCTCTGCCCCCTCATGAATCCAAACTTCCTCCCAGAATGTGCACCCCGAACCTCCCCTGCACTGTAACCTCAAGCCCTGAGCTCCCCAAGCCTCCTCCTCACTGAACCCCTCAATCCCAGAGCCCAGACACCATCCTCCTGCCTACCTGGTGAAAGTGAGTGAGGGTCGGGGAGAGCAAGCGATGGAGGGAGAGGGGTCTTGGAGAAGGGGCAGGGAAGGGGTGGCACAAAGGTGTATGGGTTCGTATGATTAGACAGTTGGAAACCGTACTCTGACTGTCTTTGCAAGGGAAAAAGACTGGGATTGAAGGGTAGGGAAAGGAGACTGGGATCTGGGGAGGGAAATGAGAATGGAGACTGAGAGCTGGCAGGTTGCAGAGGGGAAGTGAGATCAGACGAAGAGCTGAGGAAAACTGGACTGGCCAGGCAAGGAGACTGAGAAGCAGTGAGGCAGGGGACAGGAGATGAAGAATAATGGGAGAGAAGTGGAAATGGTTTAGCTGAGGCAGGTACTCAGATTGTTGAAGACTCTGGGGATAGAGACTGTGACTATAACACAATGGGGACTAGGAATGTGGGCAGGGGGGTTGAGTTGGAATAGTGTTTGGTAAATAAGGCATAGGGCAGCACATTCAATAGCAAAGATAAAACAAAATACTGAATAGCCACTTGTTCAGTGAAACCTGCCATCTTGTGCACTGATTGCACAATGTAAATAGTCTGGAATCATGTAATTCTAGACTGGATCAAAAAACATATGAACAAGAGGGCTGAAATAATGTTGCACATTAATAATGTTCTTTTAATGGGGTTTTGTGAAATTAAAGCTTAATTTTACAATAGGAAATTATTTAGGATCTTTAATTTTATAGAGAAAAGTGTACTTCTAAAGTATAGTACATCAAATATTCGAGCAGTGGTAAGGAAATTAGTGGGCCAAATTTGAGCCTGATGTAAATCTATGAAGATTTGACTATGAACCTTTTTATAGTGATGTGCTATTTACCTGTTTGATTTTATTTCCTGTGTATGGTACAATTTAATTACTAAGAGCCTCCTGTCTGCACATGACAGCTGCCTTTTGATTAAGCAGAGTGATACTGACTGCAACAGGAGAGAGAGACACGGAGCTGTCTATTGAACAATTTAGTTTTGGTTTGTTCTCTCAACCTAAAAGGCCATTCTGACTGAAAGTGTATGGTTGCTCTTTCTGTATGGAAACTGTGACCTTTATGAAGACTTCTTTTGATATTTTAGAGGTGCAATTAAACAATTTTATGGTACAGTTAATAATTCAAAAATAACCAAATTAAGGATATCCCCAGTAGGATGCTAAATCACTGTTTAGTAATTCTATAAAGAATTCAGAAAAAGGAGCAGGAAAAAAACATTTCACTCACTTCAAGGACCTACAGAATAAATTGTTTAGTTCATTAGCTTCATCAGTAAAAATTTGGAAGTGAATTGCTCTAATCTTAAAGAAAATACAATTTCCTTCTTCTAACCTGAAGAAAAATATATATTTCAGAACTAAGTATTGAAGAATGCTGTTTTGAAATAAATATTTCCCCTATGAAAGCTAATAAAATATTTTTATTCTTCTAAATAACAGATTTGTCAAAGTAAAGTGTAAGTTACCTTAGGGAAAGCCATTCCAAGTAACGTGTTTGTTTTTCAGTAGATTTGCAATGAATACTTCAATCTTGTTATCTGTTCAATATGTAACCTCATATTTTTATTATCAGTCTCCCATCACAATTAAATCATGAATGCATTCCAGAATTTCTATATGTAATATAAATTGCACTGTGTGAAGGGACTTATTATTTTTAAAGTACCTTTAAACTGAAAACTGGGCATTCAATATAATAACTGGAATCAAATATTAATAGAAAGATTGGCTACAAAATTGTATGGCGTGTACTAAGCTCTCCAGGTGCATGCCAATTAGGTATGACAACTAGTAATTGATAGTCACTTAACAGTGATGTTGTTTGAGTTTTAAATCTCTAGACTGTCTAGGATCTAAGTACTTGAGAGCTTGCCTCTTTCACTATGAACTATCATATTTCTTAAAAGGACCATGGCAGGTCAAATATGGTCCCACAATTAGGTTATATAAAAATAAGGTGTTTACATAATCTAAATCCATTAGAAATTTGTCTGTTTTAAAAATTCCAATCTTTTCTACTTTCCTGAGGGTATGTTTGCTATGCAACTCCCTTCCTAGATGTCTGGCTTCTCCCCGTTTCACTTATTTTTCCACCTCTATGAAATGGGCTACATCTGGGAACATGGCTGGCTGCCCTACAATTGGGAGCATAACTGACAAATTCATAATCTCCAGTTGCTGTGATTCCCTGTTGTTATTGGTGGGAAAGAATAAAAAAGGCTTATTGATTCCTATGTGCATTTCCAGAACACCACACTAATGACTTTGAGATTATTTCCATTCTTCTCCCTCCCTTCAGAGGAGTGCAAGGGCTACATCTGTAGTTGGACAGATATTGGGGCTTACTAATATTAATACTCTTATGATCCTTGCTCAAAGAGACACTGGTTATAGAATTGATTATAGTATCTGGAATTGGGAAATAATTTGTATGATCATGACAAATTATTCTGGCTGATTTTAATTTTTCATCGTCACTGCTGCTCCTTTTGTAGCATCTATTAGGAGAATGACCGTCATGCTTATAGCTAGTTTGTGAGAATGTATGTCTGTGTTTTATTCAGATACTAAGAATCTGATAGTTTAGGATGAGTTGCTTACAGGCCAGGAGTCCTACTTCATTTGTGTTTGGCCACAACTGTACTCTTTTCAAACACCTGTTTGGAGTGAATCCATTTGCTTGGAGCATGAAGTGGTGATGTCACCCCCACTGCAGTGTTGAGCCTCAAAGTGAAATTTATGAGAATGAGACTGTATGTAAAAAATGACACTTGTTGGTCTACTGAAATATCCAATCTGAGAAAAATGCAGCAAATAAAATCTCATTTCAAGAATACTTTCATTTTTAAAACAATCTGAGGTGTTGTTTGTGACATAGATAAGGAAATCTGACTTCTATAAATATTGTTAGCCTGATAGGATACTGTAACATTGAGTTGGCTGCTCATGGTGTCAGTTCCAGTAATTTCACTGTCTAGAGCACACAATGATTACTCATTATTCGTATTGCAATAGTCTTTCTTTCTTCCTCCTCCTGAATATAAGATAGTATCTGATGGTGCTACAATCTTGCCACTCCCTGCCCATCTTATGTTACTGATGCCAAATACATTCTAATGATATTGCCTTCATTTCTCATGTAACTTGTGCTTTCCTATAGTACACAAAACATCTACATCCCAAGTGCCTGCGCTTTTTATAGATTTGGTTGTTGGGATTCAGTGTCTCAAGATCTAAGCTTCCTTTCACTGAAATGAGTCAGACTTACATTTTTGAGCTCCATCTGCACCTACTGTCCTCTAGTTTTGTTTACTGCTCCAGAACTATTTCTGTTACCTGAGTGTCTCTGAAATCCTAATGCAGAACTCTTCTCTTTTATCCCATTTTGGGACTGGGATTGTTGGTAATCATGGCAGAGTTACTACTGGTAGCAGTGGACGAATTAGGAGTTAAAAACGGCAGCTCAGGTGGCTGGGACTTGTCTCCCATCTTCCATAAGGTATACATGGTAAGCAAACATTGAACTGGGCCCTTGAGGAGGAAAGAGAGTGAAGAATGCCAAGGAAGAACTGGCAGAAGACATGTTGAATGCACTGCCATCATCTGGGAAAGAAGTACCATTATCAGTGGAGGAAATGGATTGCCTGATGTGTGAGTGGCAGAGGGGGAACTAAGGTCTAAGGTAAATAAGGATTACACAAAGGCTAATAGGCAGATTTGGCATCCTAATTAAATTGATGCACTATACTAAACTCTAGTGTAATTGTGTTAAATCAGATATCTTCTTGGACATGATTTTAAGATTTTAAGCTATCCCTCCACTGGGGGGTGGAGGGATAGCTCAGTGGTTTGAGAATTGGCCTGCTAAACCCAGGGTTGTGAGTTCAATCCTTGAGGGGGCCATTTAGGGATCTGGGGCAAAAAATCTGTCAGGGGACAGTACTCAATCCTGCTAGTGTAGGCAGGCGGATCCTGCTAGTGTAGGCAGGGGACTGGACTCGATGACCTTCAAGGTCTTTCCAGTTCTAGGAGATTGGTATATCTCCATTTAAAAAAAAAAAAAAAAAGGTATAAACCTGGGGAGCAGCAACCACCCGCAGCATAACCCTCCACCTCAACACAACAGCTCTTATCCTAGCCCAACACAGAGGGAAGGACTGGTGGATGGGGGAGGAGGAGAAGGGCTGGAGCGTGAGCCTGCCACACACTTACCCAGCAGCAGCTCTTGTCAACTGGGGCTGGGCCTGATTCTGGGAGTTGCAGCCTGGTGCATGGGGTCACATTGCCACTCACTTTTGGCACCCTTGGTTTCATGATTTCTCTGGGCACAATTGAACCAGGAACTCATGCTAAAGCTGCCCATGCAAAGGCTGCAATTGAGATCAAAGCCCCGTTGAGCCCTGTAGTAACTTCATATAGGGTTGGTGGTGTACAGAGAGGGAAGAGAGCAAATTTAAAGTTTTTAAAGATTAGATTGAATTTAACATGAGACCATAAACACTAAAAAATACCTTAATCAAAATCTTACAATATAATTGTGGGGTCATGGTGTCATTTCAGCGTTAAGTTTAGGTTGTTTGTGTGCCTTAACAAGGTGTTTCCATGCTTCAACATGTTCTGTGTTCTTTTAAGTTTAACCTAAACTGATTTTCCTGGGTTTCTAAGACTTATTTTGGGGAACAATTCTAAGATGTATTTTACCAGGTTACTGATATATACACTCAACTGTAACTCCATTTGAACATTGTTTCTATATGGACTTTTTAATGTTTGTTTTAAAGAGATTCTAAAATATCTGACTTCCTAATTTTTTGCAAATAGATAAATATAAAATAGCACTTCCATGATAGCTGAGCCCTTTTTCTCCCCTCCCCAGGATTAAAAAGTAAAAAAAAGGTCCCCTGCATGAAAATTCCATTAATGGACAGTATTGAAGTCACACAGCAGTTGAGGCCATATTGTCTCCCTTATCACAGTCAGTCATTCCTCACTAAACATTTGCTGAGGCTGCGGCAAGAGCAGAAGCTCAAACCAGGTGGGCTACAGTGATGTCAGAGACTTGTGAAAGCTCCTGTGTTGGCTTCCCCTTCACCCATTCTAGCGCATACCAAGGCCGTGGCCCCCTGAAGTAGAAAGAGGAAACTGGAGCTCCTGCTGTACATGGTACTTTCCAGTTTTTCCTGTGGGCCTAGTACCCAGCATAGCTCCCAAGTTCGGGGTCAGGTCTCGCTGGAAATTCACTCCCTCTGGAGGTTCTAAAGGTGTGGAACACAGGAGTGCTTCCACTCCAATCTTCTTAAGGTACTTTATATGACCCTTCTTATTGTATGTGAGTACCTCTAACATAGTTATCCTCACAACATACCTGTGTTCCCATTTTACTCATGTCAGGGGGTTGGGGAGGGAAGTGGACTTGGGCACAGAAAGGCTAAGCTTCTTGCCCAAGATTACACAGAAAGCCTAAAGTAAAGCAAGAAATTGATCCCAGGTTTCTGCCTAGCAGCCTAACTACTGGGACCATCCTTCCTCCAGGGATGATTGGTAAGAGATTAATGTTTATTTCCTATCCGAAGTCACCCAACATGGGTAAGGTTCACAAAAGGTTAATTCCCCAGTCGCATAACAGGGGTCAATAGCCATTAATCCCAGAGGCTACTCTACCAAAGGCCATATGTTGTGAACTTTAGAGCACAATGCTAGTCCTATTTACTTACTAAGGGCTCTAATTAAATTTCATGGCAGGCCCTATAGTTCATTAATTTAAAGTGGTTGTCTGTGAACAAGAGATTAATTTATGCTTGTTTTAATTGTTGGGTGCCATCACAGTAAGTGCTGCATAAAAATACATACAGCCTATAAATAAAATATGAATTAAAACAAGTGAGTAATTCTGAATCCATCAGCCTAAAGGCAAGAGGTGTTTTAATATCAGAGCCCAGTAATGGTGCATGAATTAAGAAGGATTAGTTTTCCTAAGACTGTTCAGAAATATTTGGCCTTTATTTTGCTATTTCCAATGTCTCTTATGATACAGCTCAGATTTGTACATAATTCAAGGTTTCAGAAAACATTTTGTTCTCTCCAAGTGAAGTTCTTCAATATTTTGAAGCTCTCTTGGAACACCAGTCCTATAAGCTGATTTCCATAAATAGATATCTGTGCTTTTCAGGACAGTGACTCAACTAGTAATCTGTCTTTGTACAGTTGTCTAGCAAAATGTGGTCCCGTTCATGGTTAGCCTTTAGGTATTCTCATAATAAAAATAAACAGCCTCGCTCCCTTGAAATGGGATTGCAAAGATGTAATATGTGTCGAATAAAACATTCTCTGACTCTGCCTTTTGGAAAATAGGAACTGTAAATTAAATGTATTCACTTTTTGTTACAGCATAACATAAGGCATGATCCAACAAGGTGTTGTGTACTCTGACCTTGATCCAGCATAGCACTTTGTAACATGCTTAATTTTCAGCACATGCGTAATTCCTCAGACTACTTTAATTGTAGTACAGTACTCATGTTCAACAAGTTAGGCATGTGTCAGAGTTCTATGCTGGATAATGCCTTATACTTTTTGTTACAGCATAACATGTAACAGACTTGCCAGAGGTCAAAATATATAACCATCCTAAAACTCTGTGATTTGATTTCTAATAGATTGAAACATGCTTTGGGAACTGATACTTTGTCATACAAGAGCTCACCTAATTCATTTGCTATTCTTATAATTTTTTTTATAAAATCTCTTCCCAGTAGATACTTGTTTGCATCACGTAGCCACCACATATTTTGAAATAATTTGTAATGATTGGAGCTCTCTTTGGAGGAGAGGCCCAAAACTCCAGAACTGTAATAGGGGAGGTGGTGCAGGGCAAGACCGAGGAGTGCTAACAGCTGTGTTCAGGAAGCTTAGACAACTTTTGCATGCACCCTGAATTACTTGAGCAAGGGCTGCTGTTTTGTTCAAAAGCAATGCACTTATGAAAGATTTAAAAATAATATCAATATGGACATGTAGTTTAGACTCAAAGATTTTTACACTAGTTGCCCGCGATCTCCATTTCTCTAACAGGAATCAGGAGTAAAGGGCCCGATCCTGCAGTCCTTGCTCATGCTCATTCAAGGCATTCTAATGAACAAGCTGCATGAACAAAATGCTAGATGTGTGTGCCCAAGGATATAGGTGAATCAAATGTGCACTTGTGCAAAAGGAGATGCACAGTAGAGCTGGCTGCAATGTTTCAAAATTTGAACTTTTGTAATTTCAGTATTCAGGGGAAAAACCTATCTTAAAATTCTTTGCAAATCAGTCTGAAAAGGTCCTCCTCAATTCATAACTCACAGGCTCTGACTTTGCACTTATGTAAAACTCTCATTGAGCTCTAACCCTGACTACAACTGCTTCACAGCTTGCCCGGGTTCTGCAGCTGTTAATGCTTCTTCCTATCTCCTTGGGAATGTGCTACAAAGTTTCATCCCATGAGAGGATGCTGTGACCCAGGAAACTCAGTTTTATAGTAAACTTTGTCTCTTAAAAGTATATCTGGCAATTTTCTACATATGAGTGGATCCCTTACGGGGTTTTGTGGCAGTCCGTCATAGCTCGCTCCTGCCCAGTGGCACTAGGATTTTCCACCAACTGCTCTTTAGAATTTTTTCACTTTAGAAAGAGAGAATGACATTTAAACTGCTCTTCTGTTTCCTTGCTGGATGTTTAATAGTAGGTTCTCCTCAAAAATGGGCTTTCTGGCAAAATGTAATTCTTTGCTGAAGGAATAAATTCAGGGCCATCTACCTGTTGAATTCATTTGGCTCCCATAACCACAGTCACAAAGCCCTCGGATTCCTTTGCTGGGTAACCGTTTAAGATGAAGTCAAATTCTGAAGAGAATGATCTCAAAGGAAATCAAGCCTATTTTGGGCCCCTCTGCCAGCAAGTCCCAAGACTGCATAGCCCTTATGCTTCACTGGCCCATGTGGAGCAAATGGAATGCTTGGCAAGACAGGACCAAGGGAGACACTAACTTTCACTGCATTCTTCTGGACAAGAATTGGGGGGAGGAGAGCAGGGTGCTTACATGCCCAAATCAAGTATCTATCCATGTGTATAACAGTCTGAACACACCTGAAACAGCTACCAGACAGGAACACCAACACTAACCGAAGGTAAGTTCCACTCTCTCCAGACGCTTTTCCTATAGGTAAAAAATATGAAACCAAACCGTTGCATAAGGCGGATCCTTTGTTGTCAGAGTGCTGAACCTTCCTCAGCAGTTAGACTGGTGCAGGAACCAAAAGGAGAACAGAACTGTCTTATAAATGTACTAGTAGGTGCTTGATTTGGGTTAATCCAAAAAAACTTGGTGAATGCGATTATTTAACACGCAACCCTTCCACTTCCACAAAGAGCCTGAACTTCCTTTTCAGCATCTTGTCTTTTTATATATTGGCTTTTAGCTTTCCCATATGTTCTTGCTCAGTGTGGGTACAATGATATGTGTATCTCAGCTGCCTCAATCCACAAAAGAAATAAATCTCATTCTTTATTGAGAAGCTGCAGCCAAGAAGACTGGTTGCATTTGGGATCAAGTGTTTCAACTATAGCTTCCCAGACAAGCTGAACTGTGCCCTTTTATGCTTTTTACCCATAGGTCTGTTTGGCATTGTCACCATTTCCCTCCTCAACCTCTTGTTATATATCTCCAATTCTGAGCCCCTCTTAATTTTCCCATGCTGCCTTTTCTGGTAGTTTTACTTACCTTTTCTTCTGATTCCAAGGACATCAGATCACTTGAGCAAAGTAACATTTTTGTTGTTGCTTGATAAACTTTGAGCACAAGTTTGGTTTGTAGTGGGTTTTTTTTTAAAGGGGTGTTGGGTAGTGGGGCAGACAGCAGGACTGGAAGACACTGTGTTGTCTTCCATAGGTATCCTAGAACATCCACTGATGGATGGATCTTTTTAGTTAACTGTTTTCAAAGACTATTGTTTTTTCTCCTTTTTGTTTGTGTTAGGCCCAAAAATATGAGGCACTTATATGAGTTATGTCAACTAGATTGTAGCCAAATGTTCTAAGGACTCTGGGTAGTCCTTGAACAGAACAGTATACTGAGTGAATTTTCGAAGACCTTGGGAGTAGTGTAATATCAGCATTCTTGTACCAGCCATCTGGAGCCAGAATGTTTTAACTCTTTTTTCTTGTTTACTGTTTATTCATTTCTCTCTTCTATGTCTAGTACTCTTTGGCCTAGCTGATAAGACACCCACTTAGATATATTAGACAGTCATAAATTAGGTATTGTTTAAGTTGTAATGAAGTGCTGGTTAAGTATGTATGGAACTAACAAGGGGGGGGGGCTTGGGTTGCTCAGACTAACCTGTGACCCGACGGAACTGTTTATAAAAAATCTATCAAGTGTTAGAAAGGGGGGCTGGTTCTCTTCAGAGACGGGCAGCTCTCTATTGTTGTGTGCACTCTTCAATAAAGAGCTTGTGATTGAACCTTGCTGGTGTTGCCTGTCTGTCTCTTTGCAGTCAGACAACGAACTGTGCCGGTCGGGGTTCGAGTCCCTGACATTTGCGTAGACAAATACCTAGTGACATGGTGTATAGTGTAAAAGAAAAAAGTTACCTTATATAAAAATGTAGTATTTGGACAAAGGAAGTGTTTGCTGAGATAAACATAAGACCTTGTTTTTCACTGAAACTTTATTTTAATTATTCTATGTTGACTTGGATTTTCAGATTAAATTTACCTGTTGAGTCCAATTGATGTTGGCATCTGTATTCATGCTTAGAAGATGTCCATATTCATTACTGGATTTCTTTAGCTTAACAAAGCTTGGAATTAAATGCAACCCACAAAGCAAGCATTTATCATTCTGAGATACGTTGAGTGCTAGTGCTGTTAAAGGAGAGTATTGTTTCAGCTATTAGTAGTCCAATCTGATTATGGGACTCAATCTGTTTCTGGTGGGAACCACTGCAAGAACGACATCATTACCATCTGTGTCCTCAGCAGAGACTTCATGTCTGAGCATTTAGCATTTCAAAAATCCTACAGATGTTGATATTGCATTATTCATTTAGTTAGAGACTGCCACAGCTGTGTACTTTCCTGTATATATTTTTTTCAAGCAATCTGGCATCCAACTCTAATTTAAGCAGTGAAAAGCAGAGTGCAATTTTTATGCATGTTACTGTGGTATAGTAAGATTTGGGGTTAGCTGTCCAACTAAAATCTTTGATCAGCAAGATGGGATATGTCACTGCACACTAGTCACTTAGGTAGTCCATATGACAATTTAATGGATTGAAAATGAATATGCCTCATAAACATATGGGCTGCTGGTAGTGGGACAATCTTCAGAGAATGCTTTCAAAGTGGTACATGAGATTGGTGGGGTGAAAAATGAGGTGGAAAAGAGAAATTAGAGGAAAGAAAATGAGAGAAAAATAGACAGAGAAGTGAAAAAAGGAGGGGCGGGGGGAAGAGAGACTGATAAGGGGAAGTACTGAAGCTAAAATGCCCAGAAAATGAACCATAGACTCAAATGAAGGAAGAGCAACACATTTACTGATGTATGAAGAGTCTAATACTGTCTAATCCATCAACATATAAATGAATTTAATGCACAAAATGCAAAGTGGTAGAAAAATCAAAATCCATTATTTATTACAATTTTTAATGTAGAAAAACTAATTTGTTAAAACCCTTTTTTAAAAATCAGACTGAAACGTGGCAAGGATGAAAAGGTTTATCAGAATCCATATGATCAAATCTGAAATTAACACAATTCCTTCTCCTCCTAATTGAATACAAATGGGTGATAAGTGGAACTATCAATAACTGACTCTTCAGTTCAGTGGCAGAACCAAAAAAATGTAAAAAAAAAAGCTTCTGGTTGGTCAATATAGTTTCTTTAAGTCTAAAATGAAACACTGATTTGTTTTTAGGGTTTTTAAATAGTTGTAAGAGAAAATTAAGGGGAAACTATGAAACAAAAGTCCAAATGATTTTTTTTTAAAGTGCCAAAATGCACCACTTTGACATTTTCAAATTTTGTTTTTAATTTTTTTCCATCCAAACAATTAGCTGAAATCTACTCAAATCTACATTTTTGGGATGAAAAAAGTATTCACATGAAAAATTTCACTCAGCTCTACTCATAAGACCATTTTGGTTTTTTTCCCCCTGCTCACATGAGTGAATTGGAATGATAGAAACCAATTTGCTTTTTAAAAATTGTGAGTAAGGGCCAAGTTCTGCTCTGTTTGGACAAACTAAATCACAACAAACTCCACTGACTTCCTTAGAAATATTTCGGACTTACATTAGTATAACTGAAAGTAGCATATTTATAGGCACAAGATCTATGGAAGCTGTTTCTTGACACATTTACATGATTGTTTACTAGAATGCCTTCTTTTTGGAGTTAGGGTGACCAGATGTCCTGCTTTTTATAAGGCCAGTACCAATTTTTGGGTCTTTTTCTTATATAGGATCCTATTACCCCTCACCCGACTTTTCACACTTGCTGTCTGGTCACTCAATTTGGCACACCCAGGAAAGAGGTTAAGTCATGTGAATGAGTTGATTGAAGAAATAACTGTTGAGCTCCTGAATGATAGTGACCACAATATAATTACATTTAATAGCATGGAGCTGTACTGTACCAAAAACTGGTCCCTTGAGATTTAAATTTTAGAAAGGTTTTTTTTTTAATTAAGAAGCTAAAAGAACTTAAGGATGAAGTGGCTGAACTGCTAAAACAAAAATATGTAATCTCATTAAAATTAGCACCCATAGAAGAGGAGTGGAGGTAGCAAGGATGAACCTTGGTATTCCAGAAAAGTAACAACGACTTTACAACCATGAAAGTGATTGAAATGATAAAACACCTGAATTAACATAATAGTATGGCCTCAGCAAAGGAGGATTTTGGTTACAATTTCAAAAGTGCCTAACTCCAATTTTTAATGGTGACTTCAACACTTAGCTATCAAAGTCCCTTTTTTTTCAGTGTATGGGATGATTGCTAATGAAATTCAGTGTTAATAAATTCAATGTACATATTGAATTTAAACTAATCACAGATCATGCTGATGTCTAAATTAATTGCAACCATTCGGGAGGGATGCCTCTCCTACAATTCAGTAAAGGACGGGGTTTAGTTGAATAGCAATCTTAAGGGTGCTGATGCACACACGTATTTTAGGTAGATGCCTAAGTCGTGTGTGTGTGAGAGAGAGTGAGTGAGAGAGAGAGAGAGAGAGAGAGAGTTGTGGGAGGGGGTGGTCATAAGTCCTCCTTCCCTTCTAGGCAGGAAGAATGAATATGTTTGGAGGAAGGTAGTCCTGTTCAAGTCTCTGGCCAGTTTCAGGAGGTGGGGAGGGATCGCGGGATCTAGTCCCCTCTTGAGATAAAAGGCCCCTCCCGAGAATGGGAGGCCATTCAGCCCCCATAGACATGCACCCATCTATCTCACCTTTGGTGTGTACAGGTCTCTAGCTGAATCTCAGGATATACTGTGAACCTACCAAGACAGCTTTTTCAAGGTTCACGATGGGATTTTACCACTTGTCAAGTTTTACCCTGTGTCTTAGAGATCTGGCTGTGAAGTTAGGAGAGAGAAAAGGAAAACTAATTACAGAAACAATTCCTAAAATGTTGCTGAAAATTGCAGCAGGTATCTAGTATGAAAAGATGGAGTGAATGAGTTATGAGACAGTGGAGTAAGCTCAAGCACAGGACCTAGGAGGGCCTGGGACCAACCTGTATTGGTTTGGCATGAGGGTATCTTGAAATTTTGTGCACATCGAGTCAGTCTCATGTGCACTCTACTCTCCTACATGTTGGGAGAGAGCAAGAAATTATAAGGGATTGCAACATGGGCTGAATCCAAGGATCCAAGTGTCATCACCTCACCCTCTATATTAAATGGTGTATTCTTACTGCAACCATTTAAATAACTGCCTCCACAGTTAAAGGAGAGGCTGGGCAGTTTCACACCTCTACCCTGTTGTTTTGGCATTATTTAATAAAGTTACAACCTGCCTGTGGTGGAGTGGCTGCCCCACCCCTATGAGAGATTGGGTTTGGGCTAGTGCAGGCCTGAGTGGCTGTGCAGGCTGGCAGCCAATCAAGAAGGGCCTGTGGGAGAGACAATCAGGGCTGAGCAGGAGGTGGCCAATCAGGGCCAAGCTCAGACATATATAAAAGCTGCCCAGCAGAGGAGCAAGGCAGTTTCTCCCAAACCTTGGAAGGGTAAGGGTAGTCTCCTGAAAAGAGATGACCAGCACCTGGGACAGTGCAGTCCTTGGCAGACTTGGGGGAGCAGAGGAGATCTCCAGCCTGCAGGCCCTGAAGAGAAGGACCCAACAGGTGCAAGGGGCCCGAGGACAAGTGGCCCAGGGAAACAGATGGAAGAGGGACAGAAGGAGGGTGGGAGGCTGCCACTAGAGAGTCGCTGGGTCAGGATCCAGAGCAGTGGATGCCCCCCCCCCTCTTGTTCTACACCTGGCCTGTTGCCTCCATGGGAATTATAGATAATTCCTAGTTGTAGAGAAGATATCAATATATTTAAACTTTAAATCTTAATGTCACAAGTAAAACAACAAATGTAGCCCATGATTTTTAATGGTTGTTTATAACCTTTCCCCCTCCCCTTCTATTTTTCCTTTCCTATAAAGGCTCACAGATGTTTTTATTGTTTGAAGCTAAGAAGTGTGGACATGTAAAGAAAAGTTCAAACTACACTCCTGTTAATAAGTCACCAAAAATTACTGCACAAATGCTAGTAAAAATCAGACTTCATTCAATAATAATGTACTAGTAAGGATAAAAGAAGAATGTTAAAAATCAGCCAGGAAGTTGCTGAAATTTGGTTAGAGAAGAGCAAAAGGGAAGATGCTATACATCATAATTATCTAATGTGATCATTTTCATGCTTTATGATAAAGTGCTTGACAGGAGATGAACAAATTCAAAAGTTCAGTAGCATGAAGAGAGGTCAGTGAGCATGTGTGCTGAACATAAAACCACAATATGTATATTAAATATGGTAATATTTCACATCTAGATTAGATATTTAAATATGGGGAAAGCAGGATTTTATCTTGAGGGACAACTATTTTCATGGTTTTTGCTTAATAAGGCTGTCGCTTGTAAACATATTCATGGTAAATGTTTTATTTTTTTAACTTACAAGTGACAGCCTTATTAAGCAAAGCCCACAAAATAGTTGTCCCTCAAGATAAAATCCTACTTTTCCCAAAAACCAGGCCCCTCACCAGCTCCCCTGACCCCTTGAGGCTTGTGTCAGCCAGCAGGAGCAGAGCTAAATCCCCCTCCCCCCAGGGCCCTCTTCCCTGGGTTTATACTCTTTCCCCAGTCATCAATCCAGCTGGTTCCAGCTGGCCCAGTAGATTGCACTGAGCCTGCCCTTAAAACCTTTGCAACAGTATGCATGTATCATTTTTATATCTGAAGTTATCAGTGTTTTATCTATGCTTGTATTTGAAGTGTTTGCTGTAGGAAACACATAAGGAAGGTTTGTCCAACATAATGTGAAGGGGCTATTAAAGTAATTGGGAGTTCTTAACAGCATCTGTGCTTTGGGAGATGCCAATCTACATCTGAGCTTTCCTGTGAACATTCAAACTAATGTAAACAATGGCATCGACCTGCAAAAAGCTGAATCATTCATGGACATGTGACTTTCACACGTAGCTACAAACCCCATCTTGTTGCTGTGATTTTGCACAGAAGAACAAAGGAGTTTCCACACAAAAGAGAGAGATTATAAAAGGCCCTGGAAGCCTCTCAATTTTTGTCTTTAGTTGGCTCAAGGAATGGCCTCTCCACCCCAAAGAGAAGCCTGGAAACTGAAACAAATGACTGTAATTATGGGGATCTGAGTGATTGCTGGTCCCAGGCCATAAACTACAACATTGATATAAAAAGGGTTCACAACAGGCTGTGTTACCTTTCCTTGGAAATTGTTGTGGTATATTGAGGAGGGAATGGGAAAAGAAGTTTTGTATCCCCATGCCCTGTACCTGCCCTTTACCCCACCCCCACTAATTCTTTGCCCCTTCCCTGCATGAATCCCCATGCCAGTGAAAAGGCTGCAGTGAAGTCAGAGGAATGAGGAGAGCAGTTAGTGCACTTGGAGACAGTTAGTGAACCTTCCTGTGTGGATCTGTGGAGTGCAGGCTGCACCAATGTGTTCTTTGATGTCTT
Source organism: Sternotherus odoratus (assembly GCA_032164245.1). Lineage (NCBI taxonomy): Eukaryota > Metazoa > Chordata > Testudines > Kinosternidae > Sternotherus > Sternotherus odoratus. The sequence continues at coordinate 38,094,562 of JAVMKO010000004.1, forward strand.
TCTCCAGTTGAGGAATAGTAAGACTCCCTTACAGTAGTGATTCTTCAGAAAATATGTTACTGTTATTTCCTATACAAAATGTCCCAGAGCTTGATTCTGTGTAAATGCAAGTTGGCCAAGCAGCCGGTGAAATTTAAAGAGGTCAAGTTTGTTTCACTGATAAAACCACACTTAGTCACAGGATACTGAGATGCTTTTCTAAGTTATAAAGTAATGAACATTGTTAAGATTTGGCAAAAACTGAATTGCTAGTAGCATCATTCCTTGGTGTAAGGACATTGGAAATTCCTTAAAGGGTGTACTTAAAACGCTAATCCAGTAGGCACAAAACTGCGGCATCCCTTTAGAATTCAGCTTATATTATGAAATCCTTTCTGATGGAAAACATTCCTGCTTTCTAGTGCCAGAATTTTTTTTGTTTTCAAAGCTATTTTTTTTTAAATTGCCATCTTGTTAGTTGCCAGAGTAGCACTTGTCTTTTCCACTTAATTTAAAACATCAACTTTTTTAACAATATGCAAATTGCAGGGCCTGGATGGTACTGTGTGTTAATGAATTAACCTTTTACTCCAGAGACCTGAGTTGCAGATACAAATGTGTTTACTCTTTTCCTTATGTCTTTTACAGTGAGTGGATATTTGACCAAATCAAAAAACCCTCCACAAAACTTCAACTGAGCACAGTATGCAAATTAGAATAGCAGGGATGTTATGCCAAAAATGGAATATACTGACAGAGGTTGTGTAGGCAAGGTTGCACAGGGCTTGCTTGCAGTATAAAATATGCTTAGTTCTTGTCAGTGCTCTTAGGTCCTGGTCCAGCAAGGAACCTAAGCATGTGTTTAACTTGAAGTAAGTGAGTGTATCAGTTGTTTATTCTTATCAGTTTGGAGCTATTTGGCATCAGGGCTGTCCTTTACATTTATGAATGTTAGATTTCCAAAGATATTTTCTTTTTAAAATAAAAAGGTATTAATGAAAGATTTAAACCCAGAAACTTCACTGCAATTTTAGATCCTAATAAGGATAGTTAAACATCTGCAGTTCTATAAGAATTCAATTATAAATTAACACTAAAGGGAATGTTAAAGTTTGGATAGTTTATATCTTTTGAACATAATGTCCTATCTTCTTGGCTCCTCTTGATCATGCAGTGCAACTCTGGTGAAGGGAATGCAAAAGGGCATTCCCTTCATCTTGGGACAGGTTTGTGCCAGACTGACCTCCCAGTATAGAGTAGTCATACAGCTGTTGAAAATTGCTAGTACACTGTTTGGGGACTGATGGGGCACAAAGAAGCCCCAGCCACACTGTGATGGTTTGAGCCTAGAAATAATTATGCTGGTTCTTAGTCATTTCAGGATTTACCTATTCCGGGGTGTTTTAGTCCCAGCACAGTGTACTTTTGGTTTAAGACAAATTTAGATTGGTAGCATGGCACACAGCAGCATAAATGCAGGGGAGAATCTGAGCCAATATATCTGTGTATTTATGTTCAGCTAGCTAGAAATGTATTTTGTTTCACTGTGGGCATACACAGTATAGAAGGATGTATATAACTGCAAATAGACAACATCTGTATGTGAAGTTCTCATGAAATTAGAAAAACTGGCTGAAAAAATTGCATTGCAATTCTTTTTAATTGAAATGCCTGTTGAACTCCAAGTCATTTTTGTGGAACTTTTTTTTTGTTAATTAAAAAAGTGAAAATGTGGGGCAGAAACACCCTCTCCTCAAAATAAATCTTTGTTTGCTTTTCAAGTTTAGGTTTTCAATGAAAATTCTAATATTTTTCCATGGCTTAATCCTGCCCCCCGCCCTCCCACAAAATAAAACAAAACCAGTGCTGTCTCAGGGTAGCTGACCCTACAAGCAGAGTTGGGTCCAATTCCAGTGTGTCAGAACAGCTGTGGTCATTGAAGCCAATCAAAGAGGACTTGCTTACACCTGATTCTATAAAGTCCTGTCAGAGGACAAGGCTGAGTGGTGGAGTTATTAGGACAAGGTATGCCTGGAAGAAGAACTACTGAGGAGGAGAGCTGAGCTAATCCTTGTAGTGAATCCCTGAAGTAAGAGGCTGGGGACAAAATGTGTAAGGTAAAAATCAGTTGATATTCTCAATCTGTCTTTGAAGTGTAGACCAATCTCTATCTTTTACTCTGTCTTAATGTCCTTATCCATTCCTTTACCTTTTTCATACACTTGTACTGCAGAGAAAATGGTTAGCAGGGTGCCATACTCCCTGGGCAGGCTGCCACTTCTGAGATGCCTTTTCAATCTTCAGAGTACACCACTTCCAAGTTGCAGGCCTATGCTTTAACTTCTTTTGGGGTAGGATCCTGCAATCCCACCACTCTTCCAACTGGGTCTTGGGGTTATGCCTCCCTGGGTGTCATCCATGTTATTTAGAATGCCCAAGTGGAAATTTGTGGAAGAGTTACATGACAAAGAAGCAGATTCTGTAGAACAAAATGATTTATTTGCCCAGAGCTGAGATAAGTAGGTTTAAAAATAACTATGCATCTGTAACTGTCTTACCTAAGCTTTGCATTCCCCTCAAGCCCTTAAGTAGACATGGTTTGGCCTTGGTGTGCCCTGTCCTTTCTTGGCACCAAGTTATCTATAACTTGCTACAGCCTCTCAGCTCAATTGGTCAGCCTCACTGCATTCTGACTGTCCCTCTGTCAGCTTCCACGTAAGCTGATCACTTCTCCCTTCCTTTTATACTGGGGGGGGGATCTTTTTAACCTCTGAGGGTCTTTTGAGTTCAGTCTTAGTTTGGGAAATTAAAAATATTCCAATTTGGATGGTACAGTTGTTTTCCTAACCCCTTTTAAGTGGGTACCTGAGGGGCTGTCTTATCTGTATCATTGTTTTACCTTTTCTGGGTTCCTTAACCTCCCTTTACAGCCTCCTTTGATTTAACTTGTGCATTTGGTGAGTCAGAAATATAAATCTGAACAGTGACACTAAATATATTCCTAAAAATAATGCAGACATTTCCCCAGGTTTATGCATGTGAAGAATTGATCTTTCTCCTCTTCGAAAAATTAGTGTGCTTTGGACATGCAGTATGCTTCAAAACTTTATAGTTAGTCTTTAAGGTGCCACAGGACTTTGTTACCTCTGCTATTCCAGACTAACACGGCTACCTCCCTGATGTTTTACTTTGTTACCAGCATTTAATTTACTAAATGAACACTTAATTAAATATACAGTATTAGATGTCATATTTATCTCCTATAGAAAGAGAGAAAATTCCTCTATTCCTGTTGCAACAGTTTGAACAGGGGATGCTCCCTTTTTATATATTAAGTGATTTCTCTGGTGGTCTTTGAACTACCACGACTAATATATACCTTTTAAATGCCTCTCCTATGGAAAGGGCAGAAATTAAAATACTTTATTAATTTTCTCATCAATGGAAATTATATGCCAGAGTTCAAGTATTGTATTGTGTGGATCTTGAGCTATTCTTAGTGCAGGAATTGAGGGATGAAAGCTTATGGCTATATTTACTCCCTTCAGTATTCTGGGCACAGTTTGGGGCCTCACAGGCTCCTGTCATAAGAGTAGCTTCACAACTACTGTGTTACACTGTGGTGCCTATTATCCCAAGGGGCCATTTTAGCAAGTGAAAATAGGCAGAGCACAGTAGTGTCCTGGCAACTTCCAGTGTTCTATATGCACAGGGAACCATCACACTGATTGTGTGCTAGGTCTGGAAACTCCTTGCATTTGAGGCATTCCCATGTGACCAGATCTGCTGGCTTTATAGCTGCTCCTCAATGTCAGAGTGCTTGCTGTAAAAGAGACCATAATACTATGAGCAATTGGATCCTGTGTTTGTTTGTTTCTTATAGAGATAATTAAACCAGTATAATTCCCTCCCCAGGATATCTGAATACTACATAAGAAATTTCAGTCTCCTATTATTTTCTTTCAATATCGCTATAGCTCACGGAAGCTTATGCTGAAACAAACTAGTTAGTCTATAAGGTGCTACAAGTATTCCTCACTTTCTTTATGGATACAGACTAACACGGCTGCTATTCTTGAACCTATTTTTCTAGACTCCATCCTATTCCTCTTGAAAGGTCTACCACACATTATTTAGGAGGAAGAAAATAGTGAAGAAGGAAGCACGATATTTTGTGAAGATGTATAAGAGGGCTTTAAAAGTTAAGCACATTTATAACATGAAGGTGAAGCTAAAGGCTAACAGAATCCTAAAAATGTAGGAACATTAATATTGAAAGAAAATAATAGGAGACTGAAATTTCTTATGTAGTATTCAGATATCCTGGTGAGGGAATTATACTGGTTTAATTATCACTATAGCTCATGAAAGGTTATGCTGAAATAAACTAGTCAGTCTCTAAAGTGCTACAAGTATTCCTCGCTTTCTCTAGCAAAATAGTAATCCATTCTTTTACAGTTTAATAAAATTTACGTTTTTAGCACTTTTTCATCCTTCAAACCCTGACATCCAAATACCGTATTCTTAGTAGAATTTGCTATCCACTTGACAGAGTTATGTGTATGGTTTAAATTTACTACAAAGTTTTCTAGTTCCTCCTTGTCCATAGCTATCAGAGGCATCTGTCAAAATGTATTTAATGGTCAAACACTGGTTAATACACAGCTTGTTCTTCCTATTGCCCCTTTAATAAACCAGCACAGTAGTGGATGACATCAAACTCCCTATCTGCTTCTAAATAATTTTGAGTCAAACTCTTTGGAAAAGGCTTGGGGTGGGAGAAATGAAAACTTATGAAGTTCCCTTGTGACTTTTTTTTAATAGATTTCCCCATTAAGGGAGAAAGATTTTGTTTCTGACCCTCCCACAGACCAAATTGGGGTTTAATCCCAAACTTTATATATCCCATGAGATCTGTTCATCTTCTGGAGCTTTTACCACATAGAGGTAGCTTCCAGATCCCTGAAGTGCTCCATCATGGCTTGCTGCAAGGACTTTATCCTGCTAGCTGCTTAAAGAGGTCCCCCTTTAAAAAGTGATTCCACAGCACAGGAGGTTTCTGCTCAGAAGTCAATACAGTACAGTAAAGCCTCAAGCTGTATTCACTTCTGAGCTGATTCCCAGGATGTCTGATGAGGTTAAAGTGCATTTTCCCTGGCCTTTGTTTCTCCAGTGGTCCTGCCCCCTCCCCATTCACAGGTCCCCAGCCCAACGGAGGGCTCTCCATTTCATCAGACACGGAAGGGGGGATATGGTGCAATGGAGATGGCTGATCCTCTTTCAACCTCAGGGGAGGTATGTATGGGGGATTATTTTTGTGATCTAGGGAGCAAGGTTTAATTCACAACAATAAATAATATGAAGTGTGAATATCCTCAGCAATACTGAATATTCAGGTGCTGGACCAACATCTATTTATCAGATATTTTCTTTTTTTTTTTTTACTGTTTTTACTTGTTTACTGTGGTGACTGTTGGAATAAGGGCTTGAAATGTTCATGATCACTGAAAGTGTAACCTTATTTGTTAACTGTATCCATTCCGCTTATTAGAACAAAAAATCTATAGTGTCCTGTAAACATCACTGAGCAGAGACTTATCTCAAATATACAAATATGTGGTTTAAGAAATGGGTTGGTGTAGAGATTATCCTGAAACAGCAGGAGCACTTAGGGGCTTCATTGCCCTTAGAAATCTAAGATCTTCAAAGACAGACAAACACATTTTGATTTATTTCTTTGTGGAAAAAATAGTGCTTTATGAAGTATCTTCCTTCTACAAAACTTACCATGCAGCTTTTGCTCTACTGTCAATAAAACCTCATGTTGATGCACAGAGCTTTCACCTCAAATGTCCAATTCTTGTCCAATTGAGAAATATAATACTATTTCTACCTACTCATTAGGGGTCAGTGCTGTAGTGGAGCAACATGGATTAGCACCAGCTAATGTCAGTGGAGCTATGTCTGTTTACATAAGAAAGTTGAGGCACTGTTTCCATTGAAGTCAAGGTCAAAACTCTCATTTACTTTAAGGGTGCAGAAACACGCCCTACATTTAGCCTTTGTTGTGCTAAACTGAGCTTTATCACTGTATGCAATTTCAGAAGATAATGAATATGTTTGTTCTTATTGGAATGCTTACAGTTTTACTAGCTCATTTTAGTCAAGTGCCCCATCTCTGATGAAAAATCTCCAAAGGTTTTGAGGTTTGATTACTAAGGGTATGTCTTCACTACAGGACTAGGTCGATTTCCTTTAATTCGATTTTCTAAAGTTGACTTTAGAAAATCGAATCAGTGTGTCCCCACCAGGACAGCAGGTCGACAGTGGTCGACACTGTCTGTCCGTAAACTTTTGCAGGGGTCGACATAGCCCGCATTGCACTGTGGGTAGGTAGCCCACAGTGCCGGGAGTGCCGGACCCCCCCGCCCGCCCGGAGCCGGTGCCGGGCTGTTTGGGCAGGCGGGGGGGGGGGGGGGGGGGTCCGGCGCGGGGCTGCTTGGGCGGGCAGGGGGGTTTGCGGAGCTGCTCGGGCGAGCGGGGGGGTCCGGTGCGGGGCTGCTCGGGCGGGCGGGGGGGTTCACTGGCTGCTCGGGCGGGCGGGAGGGGGTTCACGGGGCTGCTTGGGCGAGCGGGGGGGTCCAGAGCGGGGCTGCTTGGGTGGGGGGGTCCGCGGGGCTGCTCGAAGGTCGGAGGCTTAAGGTCAGATGCCTCTTCACTAGATGAAAATCGACCTAGAGAGGTCGATTTTAGCGTTACTTCTCTCGTCAAGCAGGAGTTACAAAGTCGATTTTGAGGGCCCTTTAAATCGACTTTAAGGGCATGCCTGTGAAGACAGGTACACCTTTATTTCGACTTAACATCGTTAAAGTCGACGTTAAGTCGTAGTGAAGACATGCCCTAAGTGTCTGGCATAAGGGTAGTATATTTAGACTCATGGCCATTTTTTGTTTGTAATAACATCCAGGACCTTCCCACTTACACCTCCATTTCCACACATTTCAAGAATGGCAGTAGATTGTATTGGTTTAAAATTGAAAAAACCCAGCTACAGTTGAATCCAAGTTAGCCAAAGGTCTCATCTGACACTGGAAACTTCCAGAAAACTACGACCTTTGATAAGGGTAGAGCTGACTCAAACAGCTTTAAACTCTGTACTTGGAACCTCAGATTCACTCAGTTTATAGATGGATAGCTGGCTTCCTTACAGCTGCTTGGCTCAGTATGAGATAGCAGCAGCTGCTCTCCAGGATTTCAGTTCATACATCTTTATGTGATGGCCAGACTTAAGCATATAAATCTTTGTGCAGTGAAGTTTTAATGTCCTGAATCAAGCTAAAAGGCCTCAGTATATAACTCTGTATGCACTTAAGTAGTGAAACCAGACTAGTGCATAAAGAGTTATGTGCTGATGTCAAAACTTTGGGGAAATATTAGACCTCTGGACAACTGTTTCAGTTAATTGGTATGTGCTAAACAAGGTTTTCTCTACATTAAGGCATGTAAGATGTTCAACAATTAAATCAAACCTTACTAGGGACATGCTAAAAGTGTGGTGTGACTACATGCTGACCAAACATCTGGTCTGAAAAAATTATGTAGCTCTAGGGAAAATTGAAAATTAATCATTCAAAGTATGCTTTAGATTCGAAAATGTAGTACACTCCTAACTATATCACCACACCGACTGTATAGCAGGGGATCAGAAATAACACAGGTATTCATTTATGGATGATGGGTTCTACTATTGCCTAGATCAGTTGTTGCCAAAGTTACTATCCAGTAAGTTGTTCAGTGAGTCTTTGTGACATGAGTCTGTTATTTCAGTATTGTGCCTGTGCACAGCAATAGAGTACCCACAAATAGGAGGATTATTCAAACTGGCACCTTGTTGGTCAATTCTGCGGTTCAGATGACAAAATGGAGTTCAGTCTGCAGATGGACTTCAGGATCAGAAATTTTATTAGCTACTGGACTTGCTAGAGGCCAAAAAGTGAATGGGCATGGAGATTGAAATAACAATTATCTAGCTCTTCATAGATTAAAGAGCTATAAATCTCAAAGCTCATTTAAAAAAAGGTATTATCCCTTTTTTATGGTGTGAAAGTAAGGCTACATATCCCAGTAGGAGCTAGGGATATGATTCCACAGCACATTAGACATATTTGTGTGAGCTCTCCTCTGAGCTAGCATGCTTAAAGTATTAATGTAGTCACGGTAACACAGGCAGCTGCAGGAACAGCATGGGCTAACTGCTCGGAGTAAAAACCCACTTGAACCCCATGGGCATTTAGGGCAGCTCGCCTGAGCAGCTGCTGCTGCTGCTGGCCATGCTGCCATGACTGCATGAATATTTTCAGTGTGCAGGGTCAGACGAGAGCTAGCATGATTGTTTAGTGAGCTGGGAATCACACTCCTAGCCCCTACTGTGTAGATGTACTCTCCCTCCTTCCCTGCACCTCCCGATCAGCTGTTTCTGGCATGCAGGAGGCTCTAGCGGGGAGAAGCAAGGGCATGGGAAGGGGTGGAGTGGGGACAGGTCTTGTATAAGAGCCAGGGGTTGAGCAATGAGCACCCTCCAGCACATTGGAAAGTTGGTACCTGTAACTCCAGCCCTTGAGTTGGTGCCTATAAAAGGAGCCGCATATTAGCTTCTGTAGAGCCACATGTGGCTCTGGAACCGCATGTTGGCCACCACTGGTCTAACCTGTAGCCTCGAATCTTGTAAAAGTTAGGCTAGTGGCATATATTCATGGGAGAGATGGAAGAAGCTTGGCTTGCTGGAACTTGTGCTGTGTCTGTTCAGTAGCTAAATAAAGAGTTGCCAATTCCAATGATGTTGGATTGATAACAAGGAAGAGCATAGAATTTCATTTAGCCTCAGAACAAGTACAGCTCAAGGCATCCTTGGAACATATTGTAATAAAATGTATTTTGAAGTCCACTTTAATACCCTGCATAACCTGGAAGGTCAGACAATTAAATATTTTGTAAGTTTTTTTTTAAATCTGGACACTTCCTACCTTTTCATTCTAGCTGATACTGATGCTGCCCGCCGTGGGGAAGAAGAGCCATCCAATCAAATAATAGAACACTGAGACAGGTCAAAGAATGTACTGTTTATGCCATGTATTGCCTAATGCACGAGGTTCATGAATTTCCTCAAGCATTTGATCCTAAGCTATTCAAATCAATGGAAACTTTGCCACTGACTTCAATGAGTGAAGGATCAGACCATAAATGCATGCATGAACCTGCAGTTAATTCAAATCCTTAGAGATTCTAGGTATTTTAAAAACCTAAATAGTATCTCCTATCTGCAGTGAGCAGCATACATTTTATGTTCCCAGCATTACGTTGTATTCCCTGCTTCTCAAATTAAAAGTAGGAAGTTTGTGCCATCACTAATGAAAACTGACAGTTATAAATATTGTGCAGTTGAATCATTAATATCTTTAGTTTTTTAACAAGATTGTCTGAGCACTAAAACTAAAGTCAAATTGTCCTTTTTGTGCTAGGCTTGTTTTCCATAAATTGCCAGAAAACAATTTATTCAATCCGTCTTTCTTCTGGTAATTGATTATTCAGATATTATTTATCGTACTGCTGCAAGCACATCTTTGCATAAATTAGATGTGCTTTATCATTCTGTGTTACATTGTATTTACAAATGCTCCATTTTCTGCTCATCATTGATGACTTTATTGCATGGTAAACTGGTCTTCATTAGACAGTGTTAAGCATTAGTATTCATTTATCAGTGAGGGAATTTGGAGAAAAGCCCCACCATGTTTTCTATCTTTATCAAATTCTTTTCCCCAACAAATGTGCTCTCAAATCCCCCGGCAGTCTTACATTTGTTTTTCCATTTATTATATTTTTATGTAGAGAGAGCATGAATTTTCTTCTTATCCCCATCCCTGAGAGAGTTCTTTTAACTAGTATTAAAGTTTACAAGCTATTCCAGTTTTACTAATTAATATAAAAGAACATAGCTTATACGGTATATGGCTTCAGCCTGCTTGCCAATTTGTCTTGCATCTTGATAATGGTCTTCATCAGGTTTTCCCTGTTAAAGAGAAATGAAGTTCTCAGTGTAGCAATTTACTTCCTTTAAAGGAAAGTTTGATTGGGTATCTAAAATGTTTAATCTTCTTTTGCTAGTCATGAATACAGACCACACAGGATGTATCAAAATTTGAGTCTAGGGAACATTGGTGCAAGTGTGAATCATTCATTCTTGGACAGTGGAAAACCTTTTTCTGCTTACAGGTTTTTACTTCATAGCTAGGAAAGCACTATGTTGTCATGGCTTTAGTGGTATGTAATTACAGTACGTCATCTACATTTGGAAAATCCCAGGTTTGAAAATCACATCTGTGGTTGCATGAAAATCCAATGTTTGATTAAGAGGTGGAATTTGGCTTGGTGTAAACCAAGGGCTTGACCCAGCATACATTTCCTATATGGTACTGAGCATCTTTAACCCCCATTGAAGACATTGGGAGCTGAAGATTCTCAGCATCTCACAGAAACAAACCAATAATAGCTAAATCTTTCTCTTTCCTCCATGGTAATGGAGGGCCCTAGTACAGAGAATCATCTGCTACACTAGTCCACTGCAGTTATTTCCTGTGGAGGGTTGCTATAGTCCTAAGGATTCAGACTGTGTATGGGGTAGTTTGGGGAGGGGATGTTTTCTCCCCCAATTCCCTACCCCGAGTCTGACCATTCAAGCTTGGTGTGTTTGTGCTGAGTGCATCTTCACTAAAAAAAGATTGTACCCATACTGCAGTAACAGCCAGGAACACAGAAGCTGCACTGGCAGTAATATGTTAATGTAGACAGGGCTCAGGTATTTTCCATGGCACAGTGGTAAAAACATTTGAGACGTATCTATGCTAGTAGTTACACCACTGCTACAACTGTACTCTTGTTGGAAGTTGCTATGATGGGGTTATTAATTTTTTATGGTCGTTGGAGCCTAAGGCCTAGATTTTTAAAGGTATTTAGTCATAACTTGACTCAGTTTCACAGGGCCTAAGTGACTTGGATGGCTTAGACCTTCTTTATATAAATGCACACTTGAGCTATCCCACTAGATAAAAACACAGTAGGGAACTTGTAGGGCATGGCAGCAGGCTCACACAGACAGTTAGCGTGCAGAAAGCTGTGAGTAACTCTACCTCTCATTGGCCTGCTGCACACTAGCTGCCTGTGTGGACCCTGCTGCTGTAGAAAGTGCCATATCAAAAGTGACTTTGGCAGTTCAGGCTTGATCGATAAAGGGGACTTAGAGTTATCATTGCAATGCCTAACTTTAGTTCCTGGTGGAATCCACAGCTGTAAGTTAGGTACCCATATAATGGGGAGAGTTAGACACCTAATAATTGGATTCACAAAAGCTAGCATGCTGCCTGAGGAGTTGTCTAAGCTAGTCAATTTGGAATTGCTGAGGAAAGGAGTGGGTTTTCAGCTCCACCTCTCAAAGGGAGGTTGTTCACTCCTAGTAGGCACCTATGTGCAAGAATTAGGGAGCTAAATATTTGTTCAATAGAAGTAGCCTGAAATTCTATAATCACTATAGTAAACAGTATTGTTCAGAGCCAGCCCTGTAGAATGATACAGTAGACCCATGATCATCTGTACTCGGGTTAACTGGGCTGTGGATTAACCGGGACATCTAAACATCTAAAACAGGGTTCAGCAGGGGAAGCCCCAAAGTGGTGGCGGGCTGAGCGCTCAGCCCGCTGCCACTTTAGAGTTCCCCCCCCCCCAAGCTCCTGCCAGCCAGGGTCTCAGCTCCCACTGCCAGCCTGGGCTTCCTACACCCAGGCTAGCAGTGGGAGCTGACTGGGGCGGCCGGCGGCCCCCCCCCCCCCCCCCCCCGCGCACAGGGAGGCCGGCACCCCCCCCCCCAGGGCTCCACAATAGACTCTTGCTTATCTGGGATTTTATTAACCAGGATTAAGTTTTTTCCCCTGATCATCCCGGATAATCGAATTTGCTAATCGAGAGTCTACTGTATAGTGTACTCTCATAGGGAAGTATATGTGGAAATGATCCTACTCTGTTTTGGGGTCTTATTCTACTTTATTTCAGACTATGGCTTTTTATTTTCTTTCATCATGAGCCTTTCACACTCATGTTGGCATTTTTCCACACATACAATGGAATTTAGTCCTAATGCTGGCTTCTGTGTCTAGAAGGTTGCTGTGAATTCAAGATCAGTTTCAGGTCATCTTTGTACATCATGAAGAAGTAAAAAAAGGGCACAAGTCCAACAAAGTGTTTTGCAGGTCATTTTCCAACAGCTCTAAGACTTATTGGAGGGATGCAGAGTACACACTTAATTTTTTCTCCCTGATTTCACACAAATGAAGTGTTTATGCACATGCATTTCTAATGTGAAGGACACAATCTTTGTTTGATACAGGGGCCATTGAAACATGCCAGGGCTCTGACAAGGAGTTTTAGCAAACCTGGTACCATACTATCAAGTAGTTGACCGTCCCATATAAAATCCAGCCTTCTGATATGAACACCAATCTTGTGTGAGTTGAAATTCATTTTTGACTAGCACTCAGGCAAGTAATGATTGCTTGCTTGACTGTTTACAGAGAGCAAGTGAGTACAAAGGAACCCCAAGAATGACTGGGATTAATTCAATTTTAAATTTCAGCAGGTATTCATGGATTGTTTTTGTAGTATTCAGCTCTGCTAATGATGAGGGATTCACCTAGCTCATGATTTGTTAAGAACTGCTTAGACTTTATTACTAAATGTAAGTTACTGTGCAGATTCCCTAGTGGGGAAGGAAAAAATAAAGACCCAACTATGCTGCATCTTTTCACTTCCCTTTTCTTTATTTCCAAAAACTCAAACTCCAAACCAGAACAAATCAACTCAAACTGCTGGGTAGTAACCACCCCAAAGCCTCCCCCTATGACAGCATCCTCTGCACCAGACTCCCCTTTCCTTTTATAACCCCACCCAGATCAGGAAGGAACCCTTTATGTGCTGGAGTTCCTTTACCTTTGTCATGCTATTCTTATGAAATAGCTGTGCATGGGGATTTACATAGATAGGAAAGATACAGTACCTTCCTGTAGGAGCTCACAACTGAAGATGAGTACAAGGTAGGACACTTTATAAAAGACATAAGGCAAGGGATGAGGAGAGAGGGAAGAATTAAAAAAACACAAAACAAAAAACACTGGAAAAAACCCCATAACTGAGGATTCATAAATAAAGTTACGACCTTAGTTATCCAAAAAATGTATATGTTTCATTGGTGAAAGATGCAGATATTCAGTAAATGGAAAAAAAAAAAACCTCTTGGGTGGCACTACTCACCCAGCAGAATAGGGAAATGGGTGATATGAATGCTACAGAAGTCCATATTGTTGGTCAGGAAGCAGGTGTGAGCAAGATGCAGCCTTCAGAAATCAAATTTCCCTGAAGCTTTATCTACCTCTGTAGCAGCTGAACAAATATCAGAGAGATCAAATGTGTATTACTGGAAGTGGTAGTCTTATTTCTTCCAACAAGCTCTTTTGACTGAGTGAGAATGAACCCGTTCAGTATAGAGCAGTTTTATGATTATGTATTATGAGTTTATTGTAAATAAATATCTTGAAAGTTATGGTGTGTTTAAACTGCCATGGGATGTTCTGTGGTGCTCTATTGTCAAACTATCATGTAAAAATCTGCTAACGTTCTCCTTATCATCAGCACTTTAACTGTAGCAGTAAGAGGTAAAAATCTACTAAACAAGAAAGCCTTCTCTTTAGCGCCAAACAAAAAACCTTCTAAATGTGGAAATCTAGGGAGTGATTAACTGCAACAGAGACATTTTAAACATGACAAAGAAAGATAAACTCTGTTTGAAGAAATAATTCGATTATATTAGCTGGCCAAGAAGCAAACTGCAAAAAATACCCACACCACAAACAATTTAAACAAAACATTCAGGGCCCAACCCTCACCCCATTGAGAACACTGAAACTGACTGAATGGGAACCAAGAGGGTATCTCACTTCACTTTAAGATCTATAAAGTCTGTTTTTCCCTTTCTTCTTATGTCTTCAATTATTGGGGGTAATTCCCAAGTCAGGCTAAGCATTGTTTAGTGCAGCATTCAACAGCATGAAAAAGATGTCTTGGTGGCACATTTACACCTCTCTAGTGGGCAGGGATAGTTCATCATCTGATGCAACTTGGAAAAGATTCAGAGCTGGTCTATTTGTTCTCCACTACTTATGGGACTACTCTGGAAACTGGGGGTAGCTGGAGCCATAATAGTGTACTGGTCATTCCCTGTGTAGCAACCTGCATGGAACTTGGAAGGAGGATCACAGGTTACAGGAGTGAAGAGTGGTGAAGCTACCAGGAAGCCGGTCTCTGTGCACATGGCTAGAATGCTAGCTGAAGTTGCAGCATGTCTGTAAATAGTTTTCTTAATAAAGCCTGTTTTGTTTTACAAGCATGGAATCCTTTCATGTTATTACCCACTGTTACAGATGTGGTGTAGAGTCAGGTTAGCTGGCTGAGTTGGCTACATATTATCTGATGTTTGAAGGAATCAAGTGGGCTTTATGCTCTCTTGGTAATCGTGAAACAAGGGGCCCAGAGGTTTCCAAAGATCAGAGTAGCATGTAGAGGTTATTAGGACGTTAGGTGTGCTAGCTTAACCATTGACTCCAGTGGGACAGGGATTAGGTAATCAGTCACATACTAAAGAAACATTTATCTATAACACAAGATGAGCAAAAATGAAATGTCAAATCTGCAGTTCTGTCCCGGAAGGGCAATTCAACTTTTTTTGTTTTGGCTTCATGTGTTTCTTCTTTGCCTTTTTAATGAACAGTATCTGAATAAAATGCATCTAGAATTTGGAGCTGACCATTAATATTGAGGGATAAATGCTGAGTGTCGACTGCAGAAGAAAGGCTTTAAGGAGAAGCACAAACATAAAGATCGCCAACCCAGTAGTGTCTTGAAAATCTGAGAGCGGTTACTGTTCTTTTCTTTCCAGTCCCTTCAGAGATGGAAGTTCATACTGGGAGAAAGGCCTTGACTTCAGGATCAGCAGGGGACAGTAGCTTGATAACACATTGATATTGAATTTAAAGTGGCATTGTTCATATTTCAGCTTGAGACCCTATTTTCAAACTTCAGAGAGGTAGCCGTGTTAGTCCGGAATTGCAGAAGTGACAGAGTCCTGTGGCACCTTAAAGACTAAAGTATTGAAGCATAAGCTTTCGTGAGCTAATACCCACTTCGTTGAATGCATGCAGTGGAAGTATCCAGGGGCAGGTATAAATAGGTAGGCAAGAACCAGGTTAGAGGTAACAGGGTAGTCCAATGAACCAGCTTGCTGTCTCTAATCAGGGAGGGTGAGGTATTCCTCGCGCAGCTGAACTGGATGTGTGAACAGCAAGAGAAGAGAAACTGCTCTTGTAGTTAGCTGGCCACTCATAATCCCTATTCAGTCCTGAGTTGATTGTGTCAAATTTGCAAATGAATTGTAGCTCTGCAGTTTCTCTTTGCAGTCTGGTCTTAAAGTTTTTTTGCTGCAATATGGTGACTTTTAAATCTGTAATTGTGTGTGCAGGGAGATTGAAGTGTTCTCCTACAGGTTTTTGTATATTGCCATTCCTGATATCTGATTTGTGCCAATCAGATAACACAAAAGCTTGTGCTTCAATACTTTAGTTAGTCTTTAAGGTGCCACAGGACTCTTTGTCACTATTTTCAAACTGAGGTTAAGTAACAAACCAAAGTTTTGTGGGTTATTCAATTTGCACAGTGGCAGCCACCACTATTCCTCTCACTAGTTAGTGCTCCCATCAACACTAGATTCAAACACACAGTTATAAATGTTCCAAAACTAAACTAGGGGAGGTAGGATGGTGTAATGGAAAGACCCCCTTCATTCTCTCCTTTTCTGTGTCTGCTCCAGGCCTAGAACTCAAGTAGTATAGGTATTAGAAAGGGAGGGTTCAAGGTGTTACTTCTATTTCTGAGCCCAACATTGAACAGAAAAAGACTTTGGCCTGGCTTTTGAGTAGACCGGACATGGGCTTGTGCAGCCGAGACTGAGTCTCTGGTGAACAGCTTGCTGCAGTTATAATTTTAATGAAAATTGAAAGCTTAAGTGCCATAGTTTTCCATATTACTTCTACCCCTAAAATGATTTATTGACCACTTATACATGATACATTCTCCTGTCATGAATAACACACTATATATTTATTTTCATGAATAATGGCCACCATTTTAATTGATAGTTTCAGACAGAGTAGTAGATTTATTCCTACAATGAATAAAACTACTTGCAATATACAGACTGTATAAATTATTTTAGCACTTATTCTAGTTTTCCCTTTGAAACCCAATATGCCCTTAATGTTAACAGAAATCAATCAAACAAGATCTAATATATCACTATTCAGCAGCTTCTACAAAGTACACTAAAACATTTTTTCTATAATGTTTTTGAAATGTGTTAAATGATGTTGCCAAAAGCTTTTGCTGAACCAAGAAGCTTTTGACTTGCTGATATATCTGTCTGTAAGATGGCTGTTTCATTTCCTTTTAGCTTATTTGTCTTTCCTTGGCATCCTGTCTGTATATGTAAGACATCTCTTTTACTTTCATTTATCATACAGGCTTTCAAAAAATCTTCCCATTAAAAACATAAATGAAGCTTGTCCCACGTGGATTTTTAGACAGAAAGTTAAGATTTAACTGAGATGATGACCGTATATTGATTCCTGAAATGTATAACCCTGCATGGACAGGTGAGTTCTGCATTCATTCCTGTGTGGTATACCAAACACAATGAGACAAGTCTGTGAGGGCTTTTCTTAATGCTGAAGATGATCATGGTTCAATACTAAAATTCCCATTTCTTGTAAATGATTTCATTCTGTAATTAATGTTTGAGGCTATATGTGATATGCTGTGTGCTCACAAATACGCCTCAGTTGCATGCTGCAGCACAACAGAACTATAAAAGAATGAAATTGTTCACATTCTTCTGTATAACGTAAAATCACAGAGCTCACAGTGAATCACTTCAAAACAGAATTAAAATGGTACAGAGCACACAGGAAGAGGTTTCATTAGAATACAAACAAACAAACCCAAAGCTTCTTGAACAAATTGCATTGTGATGCATTGATTCAAATATTATAATGTGTTCATCTACCAGTAATTTTAGAGATCTATTATTTCTTTTTGAAGTGAGGAATAATAATCTTTTCATTTCTTCTTCTTTAATAAAGTCTCTTTCAAATTGCATCAAGATCAACATTTTAAAATATGGGTGCCTCAGGATCAGCATTTAAATCCACATTTAGGCACTCAATAAGTGTTCCTTCATATCCATCCCCAACTTTAGGTGCCTCAATTGGAAAATTGTGACCTACATGTAAATAAAACACTTGAATATTTTTTTTGAACCGGCAGATAGTTGACAAGAGAAGAACATAAGAGGTATGATGGGTGAGGGGCTAAGGAGAAGAGACAGCAGTGGGTCGTAAATCAAATGGCCCAAACACAGGTCCAAGAATGTGTATTAAAACATAATGGAGGTCTTGTCAAAGACAGAGTAGAAGGATTAATGTAAGGAAAGGACATGGGGTTAGCGTTAAATAGTCTACATTCTATTCTTGGCTTTGCTACCAATTTGAAGTACGGTGTTGGGCAAGTCACTTTAGCATTTGGTTACTTCAGTTCATTAATGTATAAAATAGCCATAATTCTTAAAGGCAGTTCCTACTTTCCATTGATGTTTGTAAAGCACTTTGAGATGCTTGGATGAAAGAGACTAGAACAGTGCAGAATATTATTAGTATAATGTGTCAAAGTATAGATGCAAGGAATACTTGTAGCACCTTAGAGACTAACCAGTTTATTTCAGCATAAGCTTTTGTGGACTATTGCCCACTTCATCAGATGATACAATCAGGTGAGCTACCACTTTCAAATAAGGCAATCATAATAGATGTATAGTAAAGTAGATAACCTGCAGTTTTGTGTTTATTTTATTTAAAGTATAACCCTACATTTGCTGCTATGTATATATTTTATTTGCCTAAAGCTAGGTTATTTGAAAAAAAGGAAAGCAAGATCATATAAGGATTTGAATTGCTTATTTCTATATATGATTTTCTTTTCTCTTGCTCTAAATTATGCAGGCAATTTCCATGAGAAAACACAAACCATGTGATTGTTAGACATTATAGTTTGCTACCAGAGCTATGAAGTCAAGAGCTGTGTTAATAAAATACTGTAATCAATTAAATTCAGTTTCCCTAAAAAAGGGAAAATAAAGACTGCTAAAAGTCGATCAACAGACACTGCTCACTGCAGGGGTGGAGTTAAGCAGAGAAGAACTAGACCTAAAGCAATAGAGTTCTTTCTATTAGGCAGCAGCAAAGTCATTTACATTATTCATTGCACCTTGGAAAAAATATTCATGAATAGTTTGAAAAGAATAGATGGAACCTTATAGACAAAGAATGCAGACATAAAGCAAAGGAAGGAATAAAAAGCAAAATGCAATAATACTACCTAGGGGAGTCAAAAGAAATATGAAAGGGTTCTAGAAATACAGAGAGAAGAGGAAAAATGAGACAACTACAAAAAGCAAGAAAAAAGAACATGCAAGTGAAGACTCAAAGATGGCTGAAAAATATTAAACTAATTTTGCATCATTTTAAATGTAAAGGAAAAATTAAGAAAGAATGTTATGTTGGGGGAGGAGACCATAGGCCAAAATTTAGTTTACTTGAACATAGCAATTTCACTATTCCACGTAAGAAAGGGGAAGATTAATTTACTTTGAGAACAGTTACACTGAAGTCCACTGTGGGGGTGATGGTGATATAAAGTTGGGTTCTCTGGGATGGCTCTCAGAGAAGGACCAATAAGGCCTGCAAAGTCAGACTTTTATGAGCAAGCCACAAACTCTATAGGTTAAAATATTGTGTGAATTCATTAAAGTGAATAAAGATAAACATCTGTATAGCTTGCTTAACATACATGGATTAAGAAAAAAGATTTTTTTTAAAAAGAAGAGAAATCCTGCATTGCTGCAGTAGTGTATAGTAAAAGGTGTCCTTCACAGTTTTAGGAATATCTTCCCCATATAAGTATACTTCTAGACCATGAGCAAGTCACCTCTAAACCTTTTATTTGTTAAGATTAATAGATTTGAAGTTCTTTACTGTAAAGTAGGTTTCCAGACCTAGGGTCATTCTTGAGGCTTCTTCTAAACCCTTTCCAGTTTGTCAATTTCCCTAATTGGTCTCCAGAGGAAACTGACTAGGGAATTAGCACTAGTCAATAAATGGGGTAAATTGGATTTAAGAACAGAATGTCTGAACTGGGCCTCCAAGGAGTTTGTAGTTTAAGGCTACTATGTGAAAAGCAGATGCTATTCTTTGATGTATATACTATTGGCCTTATTCAAAGCACATTGAAGTAAATGAAAATCTTTCAGTGGACTTCAATAGGCTTTGGATGTGGCCCTATAGAAGAGGATCATATATGTAAAATTTTGAAATAAAAGGGCTGTTTTAGAAAGCCTTGGTGCAACCAGAGCAAGAATATTATATGCAGTTTTTTCCCCCTTCTGATGCTCAAACCCCATTTTGGGTGAGATTAGTTGGCTTTGCTTGCTGATGGCAAAGAGGCTAGACAAGTGAATATGGGACATGGTTTAAGCTGCAGGAGAGCACCCTGATAGCCATGATTCCACCATATTAACTTGAGTAAAAGGTCATAGCTCCTCTGTTACTTATGTGTTGTGTTGGTACAAATACAATGTGGAAGTATGGACACTGTGGTCCTGTGTTGGCTGTTCCCAGACCCATTCCCATTGCTGCCTTTTATGCTGGCTTTCAGGGGTTTGTGTAGAGACTCCTTTCTCTCACAATGGAATGCAGCAGCTATTCTGTACTGCAGCTCCTCCCATAACCTCAATGCAGGATATAAATGTTTGGAAGGATGTGGCAGTTACGCTTTCTGCTATGTGTGAATTTCCCTGTAAATGCAAATAGCTGATTTTGAAACCTACTTGTATGTATATTTAGTACTTGTTTAAACGGATAGATCTATCGGCATTATCCGCCAACTATAAGTTCAAAAATATGAAGTGATACCAATGAACACTTATTCACAGCAAGAACTAGTCAAAAACCTTCCATTTGCAAAAAGCATCAAAACCCAGAATACCGCAGAGTAGATTATTTATATGATCCTAATGCAACTGCCATATTCAATCAGGAGAAACTGATTCAAAATATTAATGAACATCTGCAGACTGATTTCCCTTTTGAATGCCTCCCAGTGGCATAAACTGGCATCCATTAAATGATTCCCAGATAACTTTCATATTAAGAGCTAGATTTTCCCACTCTTTCTCATGTGGAGTATTCTTCACTTCACAGGTAATACTATTCAAATAAAAGAATAGTACTTAACTATTGCCTAATAAATGATGAACATTTATTTGGCAAATAAAAGCCTCATAAGTGTTAAGAAACTTGAACACAAAGTAAAATGGAATTTTCGAAACTATTAGCTATGATATACCCCACTTACATGTAATCATAGCAGATCTAGCTGCATTTGAAATCCTGGCTAAAATATAATCTGACTCCAAGCTATCTTTATAACTACTTATAATTAAAATATTTCTTTAATATTTTCTCAGAATATGTCAGTATCATTAATTCTCACAGCTAAGAAACTTTTGCAAGAATCGAAAAAGCACAAAAAGTCTTTTAATTTATCAAGTATTACAGTGAATGAATGAATGACTAACTGGCGTAGAATTAGAGTAGGGACATTATTTGGGAAGGTATATGATATACCACATGTTTACATTGTATTATTCATTGATTGCCAACATGTACTTCACTTTATAAATAAATATTATGTATTCCCTGCCAAAGGATTTATGCTGTTGTTATATATTGCCATTCTTCTTCGAAGGGAAAGTCTGCAGAGTCATTATGATAGGTCTCCCTGCTCCACATTCTCCCCAATCTCCACTCCACATTATGATAGGTCTCCCCACTCTCCCTGGAGGGAGAAACAGATTTGTCAGTCAAGGCAAGCTGGGAGTGACCACACACCTGAATATCCTGCCTGTTTGTTCTGTCCACAGCAGCTGCAGGCAGGCTTCATCCTCCTCACTACCTATTCTTCCTATTTCATTGTTTAAATAGTAATGTGGTTACACATTAGATGGCCCAGGACCAGTCTCATCATTTCACATTGTATGAAAATATGTCTGTTGTCTCAGTACCCATTATTTAAAGAAGTATGTTCATAGGGAAAAAATCATATGTGAGTGAATATAACTTCACTTTTTGCAATATCTCCCTTCATAGTTTCTTGTAAATGTTCCACCTCACAAACAATTTTTTTAAAAGAGGGGGGGAAGCAGAGAATCAAAATATCAGACTGTTTACATAGATAAACTGTGAATAACTGGAGTTCACTCTTGGCTCATAATAAGCTAGGCTGAATATTTTTTGTATGGTCATAAGTTATGAAAAAGTTGCATTACAAAAAAAAGAGAAGGAAACTCCACGAAGAAAAATGTGATATTTTATTGAATATGTTGAGTTAATCAATATTTATGTGATGTTCCATGATAACTGATTCTCTTGGAAAGCTATCTCAATGGAAGCTCTTTGTCAGCATAAAATTTACTGTAATATATTAGTGATCTACATCTCATTGCAATGCTCCGCTAATATTGTCTATCAATATGTCAGTGCCTGATAAGTAAAGGAAAAGGGATAAGCCTGATTACTTTAGTCATTTAAAACTGGACCACACAAGTACATGAGGAAACTTCAGGGGATGGAAAGCATATCTAATAGATCCAGGTCCTTGCTAATGATTCCTAAATGTTGTTTTACTGCATACAAAAAATGTTATGTAGTTTGCTAAGTCAAGCAGTCAAAAATCAGGAAATGCCAAATATACACGTACCCATGCAGCCTTATTCTGCCGCCTTGTGTATCCATCCTGAGCACAGTCCTGTGGAAAAAAGTATTATGTGATCATGTAATTTAAAATTCTATCATAATGCAGGTACACACGGGGGATGAGTTAAGGTTGCACAACCAGCTTTGAATCTGTAATTTCCAAACATTTGAGTGACTTTCTTTTAACATATTTTTTGTATGTAATATTCTGGGAGTTAGGTGTTATAGGAAAAAGGTGATGTACAACAGTAGAGCCTTACCATGGTTTATGGAGCATTAGCAGAGATTGACCCATCAGCACAGCGACAGATGAGAGCTGCTAAATGCACTTAGCTGACAGCATGAAAAGACTGTTATGAGAAAAGGGGAGATGGACTTCTGGTGCTCGGTGCTGGGTCCTGAGGAGGGTTGGTGTGGGGGACCCCAGCTCATCCTGGCCCCGTTGTCTGTCTTTCCCTAAGACAGGGTATTGGGAGAACTCCAGCCTGTGTGGTGCCCCAGGGGATGGAGTGTGAATGTGCTGATGAGAGGCTATTGGGTTGGGAGAATAAAGAAACTTGTCCTGGTTCTTTTCCCCATTTGGTGCCCAAAGAGGGCCACAGACCCCTGGATCAATACATCATGTCAAGGCTCTCCCCTTTCCTTCCAACAACTACAGCTGCTCTGGAAGTTTCCAGGTGCTCCCAGTACAGTGGTGGCTGATGCTGCTTTGGTACCAGTATAAGCCTGGGCTTCAAATAGAACTGATCACCCAAACATTTAATACTATCAACATTTTCCTGAGGAATGTAAGTCAGAGAAGGGAAATGCCATTTCTTGAACAGTTTAGATATCAGTAAAACTTTAAAGGAATTTAATGAATTTAAAGTCCCTTTAGTCCAAGCACATACCTCTGCCAAATATCAAATGTCTGTTGCAAACAAACAATGAAGGTGGAAGAACTTTGCAAAGAAACGGTCACAACATTCCTTTGTAAGGGAAAGTGTTAGGCAACCTAAAGACAGAGGTTGCTACCAATGTGTCCTATAATTATGGGACAAATCCTGTTCCATCACTCAGTTCTTACTTGGGTAAAGCTCTCATTGAAGACTATGGGAATTTTATTTAAATAAGAACTGAAATCCAAAGGTCTAATCCAAATCTCATTTAAATCTTTCCATTGACTTCAGTGCTCTGACCCCTGATTGACCTTTCACAGGTATCTAGGGCCGGAAAGACCTAGAATAAGGACAGATTTGCTGCACAGGCTGCCAGACGCAGAGAGCCCAAGCAAGTGGACTTCTTCACTTCCCGCACAGCAAAGCACACCTCTGCAAGGGTTCAATTGACAGCATTGCACAGGCAGAAGTTGGAGTAAAGGCTCGCCCAGTGGGTCCATGAATTCAAAACCACTAGTCAAAATTGGGTGCCCCCTCCCACCAACCCCCACAGACTTCTTATTTGGAAAGTCTATTTACTTAAGCTTTGTGCAGGGTGAGAACATTAATACTGAACTCCTATGGTTTCTGATACATGGCACTTTATCAGTTATTGCAGCCATCTTATTAAAGTTTATAACTTGATACTATGAGTAAATAAACATTATATATAATCAGAGAATAGAAACATTAAAACTACATGGTATTTGGTAATGTTGTTGTAGTCCTGTTGGTCCCAGAATCTGAGAGATGTAAGGTGGGTGAGGGTATATATATTTTTTTATTGTACCAACTTCCGTTGGTGGAAGGGACAAGCTTTTAGTCTTCACAGAACACTTCCTTAGGTCACTATGTATGGTATTTAGCATTTATTTTTCTTTGCTTTGCTTCACTACAATAGTATCACAATATAAATTTTAATGAAATAAAATAGTTAGTCTTTGATGACAAGCACTTTGCCGGACACCATAAAATATCCGAGGTCAATGCTAATTCAGGAGTGGGGTCTTACCAGATGAGTGCACCAATTAGTAACACATGGCATCTGATGCCTAAATAGCTATTTGAAAATATCAGTAGTTAAACTGAAGCAGTCACCCTCAAGATGGTCAAATACCTCATACTGTGTTCATTAGGGAAACTACTCAGAGCATTGTGTTTGGATTCACTGGTTCTGTGCTCAATTTGATCATCTTCAGAAGCACACAAGATCACAGGACCGATTCATCAAAGTGAGAGATAAAAAAGAGATTTTTCCCTTGTACAAGTTGGTGGTAGAGTTATTTTAAATTAAACAACATTTTGCCCAAATCGGTTCTCAATTTATTAAAAGTTCTGAATTTTTCACTGGCCTGCTTCTAAAGCAGGAAAGACTTCAGGAAAGTTGTATAAGTACAATTTCATATATAGCTGTAGGTCTCAATCAAGTGTCTGGGGCTCCCTGGGAGGCCATGAGCAGGTTTCAGGTAGTCCGCCAAGCAGGGCCAGTATTGGACTCGCTGGAGCCCAGGGAAAAAAGCTGAAGCCCCACCATATGGGGCTGAAGCTCAGGGCCCTGATGCCTGCCACCTGGGGTTGAAGCCTGAGCAACTTAGCTTTGTGGGCTCCCCTGTGGAATGGGGCCCTAGGCAATTGCCATGTTTGCTGCTCTCTAACATCAGCCCTGGTTTTTATGTGCAAAAAAAATGTTGTTGAGGCACAGGTGGGCAGTGAAAGAAAAAGGTTGAGAACCCATGATATATAGTATAAAATGATGCTAAATTGAGGCAGACCCGGTATCTGATAGCAGGGCCTCATCTTGCAGGTTGTGGGTGGGTGGTTGTTTTTTCTTGCATACAAAATTCACTATGATTACAAAATTTTCACAAGGAGAAAAACTTAAAGTTTAGACTCTTAAATTGTTAGAAGGGTGGATAGAGTCTTGTTGTGAGAGCTGATCTTTAGGATAATGAAACTTGTGTGGTCCTTCTGAGCCAGAACAACTAAACTAGATGGAGCATGGTAACGGTTTCCCTTTTCTTTGTAAGGTAAGTTTCTAGCCATTTTCCTTGCAAGGATAGCCTGGGACAAGTAATCTTGAAGGCAGCTCACAATTTGAAGATAATTTGATAGTGTCAGGCCCCACTGACACTTGGCACCATGAAGTTTGGAGTCTAACATTGTCTTTGGAATGCCTTAGCTAGGTGGTGACTAGAGCTGGCCAGAAAAAGTTGACGTTTTGGTGAAAATTGAAAATGCTGGAAACTGAAAATTATGATTTGTAAATTTGTTTGGGTGCCTCATATCCCCCTCTGGGCTATATTCCTCAGCCATACTATGTCTCGTATAAGGCATTCTTCTTCTGAATGACTACATCTTTGGAGTCTGATCATGGTGCATGAAAGGCAGGTGTAGTCCATGAAGGAAGTGGGGGCACAAGGTAGCCAAACTACAACTCAAAATTAAACATGGTGATATTTCTGCATCTTCTTTTTGGAGGGAACGGGGGTGGGGGGGAGAATTTGGCAAAAGGAATAAAAAGGGTTGACCGAAAAGTTTTTTTGTGAAAAGTCAATTCCCCCCCCCCCAATTCATTTTGTTTAAAAACTCAATTTACTGTCCAAAAAAAAAAAAAAAAGAGAAACCCTCTTTTTTGATGACAGAAGGTCTGGTTTCCTTCAAGCCTTGAAATGGGTTAAAAAACCTCATAATATCAGTTAGACACTAAAGATAGGAGAAAGATAGGAGAATTAATCAGAAAGGAAGGTTTTTTTATGTAACTTTATAGCTGTGTATAATTAGACATAGCCATATGAACCACTGTCTACTCCCAAATTTGTTCAAATTACTACCCGGCAAAACCAGTATCCTGAATGTAGCATTAAAATTCCTACCTGAACCTCAGTTAACAGACTTCTAATCTAGAAATTTTTCAGGCAAGTGCAACAAGTATCAGGAAGAAGCAATTAATTGTAAATGCTTTTGGACAGTTTGTTGCCACTGAAGAGATCTTAGAGGCAAATGCTCACCCACATGCATCACTACCCATGAAATGATATCAATTATTCTATTACAGCTCTGATAGTTAGGTACTTTTGCACACACAGACATCCCCTAGAGTAAATATCTTCTAAAAATTTAAATAAAAAGGGACAGATTATCAGGTATACAATAGGCTTTCAGAGGAAAACATTCCTGAGTGTTTATATTATTCTAATGGAGATAGAAAATAGACTGAGAGAGCATCTTTATGGAGGAAAGCTTGGAGGGCAGGATACAACTTCATTTAAAAGGCTTTGTATAGTAGCTCCATTTTGTGTCCTCCCAGGACCTAGCTGCTAACTTTTAATTGTGAAAGCACCCCCCCCCTCTTTTCTCTCTCTTTCAGTGCATTATGTGAAAGAAATTTACAGCAGATAAAAAAATTGAAAGACAATCTGCTTTAAGAAAGGGCCAAAAGCCAGAATTTGGGAGATCTCAACGGTTTAATTCCATTCCTTTGAATACACTTGAAATCTGATTCACTGGCACAAAACTGGAGTGAGGCAGTAGTAAACCAGTACCTCAAAGGTTTTAAGAGCCTTCTTTTGCCGAGGATCTTTATCTATATCTATATCTATCTATCTATATAAAAGTCAAATGGGGTATGCATGTTCCCTTACTCCTTCCACACCGTTTGAGCTAGAGACTTGAAATTTGGTACAGTTATAGGCTTTAGGGTCCTAATCAGGGTAAAAATCGAAATTTTTTCAAATCTCACCTCTGACGACCCCTAGGGGTGAAATTCTTTAAAGTCCATTAACATCAGCTGGGCAGCTGCTGTTCTCTGTGACATTGTTATGATGTAATAATACCCCCCTCCAATGGACCCCGTACTCGCTCCACTCTCTGCACCCTCCCCCCCTCCAATGACCCCTGCACTCGCTCAGCTCTCTCCCCCCTCAGGTAAGAATAGAATTTTTTTTTAAATCTCCCCCTCTCCCCCCACTCCAACGGTACCCCCACTCGCTCAGCTCTCTCCCCCCTCCAATGGACCCAAGCAATGCCAGGTATTTGTGCTAGTGTGTATGTATATATATCTTCCTTCTTTATCTTCTGCTTTTCCCACCAATCAGAGAGAATTTTCCATCCAATGGGCACATTATACCCATGCAAATGAATTCAATGACTTCTTCAGTAGAATTGCCTACAGCTTTATTACCAATATGGCAATAAGGTGGGAGAGAGTCACTGACTCCCACAAGGAGAGGGACAAAAGCAATTGAGTTATAAGAATAAAATCAGCTCCAAGACAGAGAGAAGTTGCCATGATTGTTGAAACCAGGAGGCTTGTGAAACTTCAGGTCTGGAGAAAATTGGGGTTAGAGAGAGATACTGGGGGCCCTTTCTGGTTTTACGTGCAAATAGTGAGCAATTCCAAGGTTAGTAAATCAGTGGAGTTACACAAATGTAATCTGGTTTACATGGCATCAGAATCAAACACTTAGTAATGAGTGTTTCCTTTGTAATATAATACTAGCAATAGTAGGATACAGTTGAATCTTTATGCTTCTAGGCAGGACTAGTAGCACCACCTATTATTAAGTTTGACTGATAATTCCCATTATAAGAACCTTAATCAGTGCTTTATGACTTTCCCAAATGTTTCAGGTTGACATTTTCCATTCTGTGTGTCTGCTTCAGGCTGGTTTGTCGGTGGTTTTTTTCCCCCCCTTTTAAATTTCAGCCAAAACTGTTCAGCTGTTTCAGAGAATGAGGCTAGAAAAAAATGCATTGTTTTGCCCATGGGCTGGGTGAGACTTGTCATGGAGAGGGAAAGGAAACTGGTAATACAGGAGGAGATAGGGACTGGGACAGCCAGTCAAGAGGGGAGACCAGGAATGTCTGAGCAAGGAGACTGGGATATAACTGAAGACTGTATCATAATGCATACGCACAAGAGGACTGAATTAAGATAAGCCACCTTAATTCTAGTATTTTCTACTTTTGAATTCTTGACTTTGCAACCTTAATGTTCTTTTAACATATTTTTGTGTGCAATTTTATGTATTATGTGGTTAGTAATTTTTTAATGCCACAAATTATGTGCTATAATTCAAGAACTAAACACTTTGTAAAAGGCATTTTGTTATGCACAGCTAATTAGCTGACAAGTGGAGGGCAAATGGCCAAGTCCTGAGGGGAAAATTCTCCTCCCTAGTCTATGCTGCAGATCTCTGATCCATGCTGTAGATTTCACTTCTATATTTTGTGTGCTCATTCTACATGAGGTCAGTGGAAGTTCTGCACATAGGATGAGTGCAGAATATGTAGAAACAGTCTGCATTGCAAACAGAAGATCTGCCCAGTGAGTAGGAGGAAGATGAGGAAATCTATTTTGCAGATGAGTGTAGAAATTTGGTATAATTCTGCATATGCCATAAAAATGCATGTACTTCTAGGTAAATATATGCATATCTGTGGGGTCCTGGAAATATCACCTGTAATAAATTTCACTGAATTCCAGTTGCCACAGTGCTGGGCTAATCTATTAAAGTATATCAAAAGAATCTTTTGTAAATTTGCAGAGATTTGACTTTTCTAGGAGAATATCAGCAGATTCTTCCTACAGAGAATATATCCTTCTACAGTGCCAGAACAGCAAATGATTACAGGAGCCAATCAATTCAGGGGAAAAAACCCACTTAATTGCATTCTGGACCTTTTTGTTTCAAGATGGGATCATTTTAAGCATAAAACATACATATTGCCCCAAGAACTCTAGGTCTCTGATCCATGTTCAAGCGTATCATTTTATTCAGCTGGAAAAAGGATAAAATATCCCCTCAAAGCAAAGGAAATTCAGACTTTTAAAACTGAAACTCAATTCTGAGAACCAGAGAATTAAGACGATCCGGCCAGGCATTTAGATTGAGGCCTGGGGTGGAAACTAGTCAGACAAAGACTCCATTTATTGAAGGAACTATGACTTGGTATCATTTTTATTTTGTACATTTTATTCAAACCCTTAGGTTTCCTTGATTTTATTTTAGCGTAGCTATCACCAGATTAAAATAAAACTGTCAAATCAAAATCAAATTGTGATCCAATCAACAAATCAGTCTCCGTATTGGCTTGAGTTAAATCATCAAATTAGTACCCAAAATAATTAATCCTTATCAGTTGTAAGAAGGAGTTTAAGAAGGTGGCTGACCATTTGATTATAATCCCAGCTAAAGAATATTACCAAAGTCAACCAAATCTATAATTTGAATCTGGTCAAATAGCTTAATGCTTCAAGTGTTAACGAATTATTACCTAATATCTATCTCAGCAATCTGAGCCACTAATAAAGAATATTTTTTAGACTTCCGTTGCTATGTGTTAACTAATACTGCCTTCTTCAAGATATTATAATACTAGCTTTAACACAACTCTCTTAAGCAAAAGCTTAACAACTCACAGAGCAGGAAATTCAGATAAAGAGCCAGATGTTCTGCTGGCAGAGCACCTATAGCTGCAGGAAGAGACTGATAGAAGGCTGGATTTGCCTGTTTGTTGATGTCATGGCTTCAAGGTCATCAGTCCCAGAGATTCTGGAATATTAGACTTTCCTGTTTTCTTGATGATCTGAAAAGCAAGGCTTTTCTATTTTCCCTTGATTCTTATGGCTTATTGTGGTGTTTTAGATGCTGCTTGTAACTCTTAGGACTTGGGGGACTGTAGGACAGGAAACAGGAATGAGGGAGGAGGAGTTGAGTCAAGCCTGAGTTAGAGCTACAGAGGGGTGCAGCAGCAGCTCTGTAAAGAGGTTTCACTGTTGTTAAATAACATCTGTTAAAGTTTGTTAGTACCTTGCCTGCTTGATACAACACTTATGAATTTAGCTTTCTCCATCTTCCAGTACTCCCTTCCAAGGTCTTCAGACAAATAAGGTGTGAAACCTACCATGGAACCATCGAACTTGGGCCAATAAAGTTTGAATTAGTGCACTGTTAGAAAGTAAACTTGGAAAAGTCCAATTTAAGCCAGCAACTTTAAAATTAGGTAGGTTCCCTATCAAAATGTTTTTGAGATATGGCCCCACACACATACACAAACTCAAATATGAAAAATCGAGACACACAACCACTACTGAGGTATCTCCACTTTCTCATCTGCTAATCTAAAACAAGATAAATGTTCTCATTCTTCTTGCAAATAAGGCAATTACAGTAATTTTCCTATTTTGGAACAGGGATATAGGTCAGCTGATGCTCAGATAGCTAAACTGACAAAAGTTACTTTAGCAATCATGACAAACCAATTTAAAATATTAATTGCATATGAGGTCTGTATATGCAGACAAGTTATTCTCAGTCTTTAGCACACATTACTGGTACGAACCTGTCTTGAAACAATAGGTTCTGTGCTCTGATTTGCATGCATGATAAATTTTATTCTTGCCTCTGCATTTTTTTTGCTTGTGTGTTCCTAAGACACCCCACGATCATTAGTTTAACAGAGAATTTTGGTTTAATGTGTGTACAAGGCACATGGTTCACTGCACACTTTACGTTCATCGGTTTACTACCAAATAAACTTTGTTTTAATATGCAGATTATTATATTTACTGCCTAGCTTCTTAAATTAAGCACATGGGCTTCAACATTTTAAAGTGGCAAATGTGCACTCCTATTCCCTGCTTTACCATTTCTATAATTTCTCTCTTGTGTTCAGTGCAATAACCTTTTCTAAAGGGCTTTGGTAACATTGTTCATAGAGCATGTGCAATCCTGTACGTTATCAAGCATACAAAAGGTAGTGCCTGAGATGCTCAGGTTCCTTTTCCCATTGAAGTCCCATGAGAGCCCAAGTCTCTGAGGTCAATCTTTGAGCCTTACAGTTTACATTAAAAGAAATTGAGAAAAACAATGTTAACTGTATTTTTGCTTCATAGGTGAGTTTTTATTAAAGCATGCAAGAAGCATAACTCCTTGCCTCCTCATGGCTAGTGAGTTTTTCAGTGACTGACTGGGCCTACCCTACTATTCCCTGCCTATGCAAATCTGGGAACCATTGTCCTTTCTTAGCATGCATGCATCACCTACCTGTCTCCCATTGCATCTTACCTAATGCCAAGTAGCAACAGAAGGAGGCAGCTCACAATAGTGGTAATAGGTTAAACCCTAATGCAGCTGGCCAACTCAGAGGTGAGGAGGATGCAACAGAACAGCTTATCCACCAGTCTGGATAAGTGTGGTGTTCCTTTGAAATGTTGTAGAGTCCTCTGAAGATACTGCAGTGGGGAGATTTTTAGACATTTAGCAGAGTCAGATCCTTCACTTTTATTGGCTGAAATTCGGTAACATCATTTGGACCTTGTCAAGGGGGTTCACTCATCGCAGATAGCACCTCCTCTTGGCTAAACTGGGAATTAGTTCTGCCAGGTACCGAGCCCTCCTCTGACGGTGTGTCTCCCATCATCCTCTCATCCTGCAAACCCACTTGTATCAGGAACTTCAGCCTCTTCTTCGTGATTCAGTTCTCTGGGCAGATCACTCCATATTTCCCCTTCCGGAGAAGAGTGTGTGTAACAGTCTTTCCCAGAACAAATCATCCCAGGCACTCTACTGTCCTCTGCCTAACTGTGAAGTTAGTCAAAGTTTGAGGCCCCAGGGATGTTCCTGTTTGAAGTAGAATTGATTGAGTCTGGTATTTTTTGGTGTCATCTTGTTTATTTACAAGGAATGTGAGAAGTCTTATCTCTGAATGAAGAAGGAATCAACAACAAAAGGATCTGTTTCTTAACTTATCACCCCCAGCCTCTTCACTAATGTCAGAGCCAAAAGCGTTCTCTCTGTCTCTAGCTTTATCCAGGGTCCGGCTGTGCTCATAGTCTCCTGCTTGGCTTTCTTCCCCCTCCCCCCCTCTCTCCCCTTGCCTGTTCTCAATGTCTTTGTGGAACTCATTGCCAGGGGAAGGGGAAAACTATAACAGGGTTAAAAAAAGAACTAGATATGTTTATGGAGGATAGATCAGGGATAGGGTGAGCAGATGTTCTGATTTTATAGGGACAGTTCCAATATTTGGGGCTTTTCCCTATATAGGCTCCTGTTACTCCCCCCCCATCCCGATTTTTTTCACACTTGCTATCTGGTCACCCTAGTTAGGGATGCAATCCCAGGCTCTGAGTCACCCTAGCCTCTGTTTGCCATATGCTGGGAGTGGATGACAGGATATGGATCACTTGATGATTGTCTGTTCATTCCTTCAGAAACATCTGGTCTTGGCCACTTTCAGAAGACAGAATACTGGGCTACATGGGCCTTTGGTTTGACCCAGTATGGTAATTCTTATGTTCTTATCTCCCCCACCACTACCTCTGTTCCTACCCAAAACGATGCTCAGTCAAAAACTCTGAGGTGGGTTCAGACACGCATCCTTTGTCTTAAGTGGGGATTATACTGATAGTTATGTTAAGTATGAGTTCACAAACCCAATCCATGATAAGTTTTCACCCAGCTCATAACAGTGTATTGCAAATCCACCCCACAGTCTTTTACTGTTGGAGTATATGGTATATTTAACCATTCTATAATGAAACTAAGTATAAGTATCTTCAGTGTAGTTCTTTAATTTTCCTGTTCACCATTATGAATATGCATTATGAATATGCATGCTGTATATTAATGTTGTAGGAGTTAGCATTTCCATATGTAACCCACACTCCTCATGGGTGTGGTGTCTTGTCCTATCTAGTGGCACTGAGACCACTTATAGAGATAAAATGAGTTTGCTCTACAGCATTAGGTAAGTGTCACATGGCTTTTAGCTCATGTAGTAGAGGCTCATGCACTAAGCTCCAGAGATCCCAGGTTTGATCTTTCCTGCCAACAACCAGGGTCTGTTGACATTACACATGCATAGTTGATATTGTTTTGATTCTTTATCTGTTTGTGTGCTTTCTTGCATTGTTGCTCTGTGTGTTTTGAGCTAACTTCTGGTCCTTGTCTGCAGCTTGAGTAAATGGGTTCTGCTCATGGGAACAATGCAGGAGTTTGGGGGATGAAATCCTTCAACTTGGGAACAGGTTGAGAAACAGCAGTGCAGCCCCACTGCTTCCACTATTGCAGCTTCATCTCAGCAGTGGTGTCTGAAAACCTTTGGGCAGCCCTGTGTTTGGCTTCAGGTCAGTAGATCTGCATGGTTATGGAGCCACTGTATAAAACTATCTTCTAAGTACCTTAGACTTGAAGTGTTTAGCACCTCAACTATCAAAGACTTGTGATCAGAAGCAAATAGGACTTGAGAGTGAACTGAAGAAATTGTCAGAAAACTAAAAACAACAGAGCTATTGAAGCAGCATGTACTGCTGTATACTGTGTACATTTATGGCACTATATCAACAAAATAATAACCAAGGAGGAACTGTCTCCCATTTGCAAGAAATATATAGGCAATGTTCTAAAGAGACTTCTGAGTGCAATAAAAGCTAATGCCTGATGGCACACAATATATTGAATAGAAAGTCTGAAAATAAATCCCAATATCTTTATTTTATTTTCCACCATGCCTCTGTATACTTCTGTGGGTTTACTAAATTTGGGTGTCTTACTTCATGAATTCTTTGCAAGTCTACTGAAATTAGGAGGTAAATGAAGCTTATGTGTTTTAATTCCTAACTCTTAGTATAAATAAATAATACAATAACAAGGTATGTGTGTTGTGGGCATTGCCTAGTAAAATGGGTCCCAGATTCCAGACTGGGGCCTCTAAGCACTACTACAATACAAATAATAATAGCATAGTAATAAGAAGGCACCCCTATAACATTTCACCCCGCTGAATATAGAGACCCAGTTTCGTGCCCTCTGAGAGTGTGATTTAATGTGGAGAACACAGCATTTTTGACTAGGAGACCTGGACATCGATCCACTAGTAGGGGCTGCTCTGTGCATTTCCACACCTAAGTGGTCCTTGGCTGCAGCTCAGGATTTGAGCATGGACACCTGTTACTGGCTTTATCTTAGGGTCAATAATCATTGTTTTACTTCCCAGGAGTGTTGAATGGCAAGGCTTTAAAATCCTAGGATGAAAGGGCCTATGGGCTACATAAGCAATTAGGTTCAGTTGTGAATAAGTGGCAGGAGCCCAGCAAGGAGTTGTGACCTGGTGAGTCACATTTCTTTTCTGCTTCTCTCCTGCTCCATGGGGGAAAAATTTTACTGCAGCCACAAATGGTGCAGCTTGCTTCCCTTTCTTGCTTCCACCAGCTCTATTTGATGGTGCACTGGAGAGGGAGTGGACATAATCCCTCACTGCTCCAAAGACCTTTTCTTTGCCCATTTGCTCATGGGTAGTCAGGAGCAGCTTTTATGGGGATGTGCTCCCAACAGAACTTGTACCTGTAATGTGAGCAATCATAATTGGGGCTGGCCAGTAATCAAAAACTCCATTTTGTGAAAATGTTGAATTTTCAACATTTGTTTTCATTATGCATCAGAACAAGAGCAATACCTTTTGAAATTGATTTTGTGAAAGAGAGACCAGCACCCCTGCCCCAGAATAGCCAATACTGTGATGGTTGGGGCACTCAACTGCTTTATTTGGCGGAGGGACTCGAACCTGGATATCTCACGTCCCAGATGAATGTCCTAACCACTTGATTATTCTTGGGTTGGAGGGGTAGGGGGAAATCTCTCACTGCTGATTATAACCAGAAATTCCATCCTGGACATGAGAAACATGACTAAGCTTTCCTTGAAGCTAGGCTGACCATACGTCCCGTTTTGAACGGGACAGTCCCGTTTTTTACATATTTTTGGACCGTCCCGTCTTTTTGACAAAAATATCAATTTTGTCCCATTTTTGGGGCAGGTCCCAAGTTGCTTTCTAGGGGGAGGTTCTTTCTTTGCAGGACTCGCAAGACCTCAGGTGAAGAATCTTGCTACCTAAGGACAAGTATCAGATGTCAAAATCTCCAATGAGCAAACTGCGCTCATCGGAGATTTTGACATCTGATACTAGTCCTTAGGTAGGGAGAGGAGGCAGCGGACGGAGGGAGAGAGCAGGGAGGAAGGGAGGGATGGAGAAGGGGGATGGAGAGAAGGGAGGGATGGAGAGAAGGAGGGATGGTGAGAAGAGGAGGCAGCGGGCGGCGGGCTGAAGCCGACGGCCTCCTGGCTGCGGCTCCGTACAGCTCCGCTCCGCCGTCGGCTTCAGCCCGCCGCCCGCTGCCTCCTCTTCTCACCATTCCTCCTTCTTCCCTCCTTCTCTCCATCCCTCCCTTCCTCCCTGCTCTCTCCCTCCGTCTGCTGCCTCCTCTCGCTCCCTCCATCCCTTCTCTCTATCCCCTTCTCCATCCCTCCATCCCTTCCTTCCTCCCTTCTCTCTATCCCTCCATCCCTCTCTTCCTTCTCTCCATCCCCCTTCTCCATCCCTCCCTTCCTCCCTGCTCTCTCCCTCTGTCCGCTGCCTCATCTCGCTCCCTCCATCCCTTCTCTCTATCCCCTTCTCCATCCCTCCATCCTCCCTTCCTCCCTTCTCTCTCTCCCTCTGTCCACTGCCTCCTCTTCCATCTCCCTTCTCTCCATCCCTCCTTCTCACTGTCCCTTGCCTCCTCCATCTCTCCTGCTCCCTACCCCCATCTCTTCTCATATCCATCCATCCTCTCCCTTCTCACCTTCGTACCTTCTCTCCCTCCGTCCCCTCCATCCTCTTCATCCCTCATCCCCCCCTTCTCTCTCTCCCTCCATCCTCTTCATCCCCCATCCCTGTTCTGCTTATTCCTCCATCCACCCCCCCCCCCGAGTCCCCACTCTGCCTCCCCCCGCCCGGCGCTGGGAGGCCCAGGTGGGGCCATGGCGCTGGTCACCTCGCCCACCGAGCTGGCGTGCCTGGCCAAGCCGCTGTTCTGCCGCAAGGGGGCGCTGCACCAGAAGGTGATCCACGTGGTCAAGAGCCACAAAGTCACCGCACGCTTGTGCAAGCAGCCCACGTTATGCAGCCACTGCACCGACCTCATCCGGTGAGACCCCTCTAGAGCCCCCCCAGCGCCCCTCAGCCCACGTTCTGCAGCCACTGCACCGACTTCATCTGGTGAGACCCCCTGGGACCTAGAGCCCCCCCAGACTGCCCAGAGCCCCCCTAGAATCCCTCCAGAGCCCCCAACCCCCCCCCAGCGCCCCTCAGCCCAGGTTCTGCAGCCACTGCACCGATTTCATCTGGTGAGACCCCCCCCCAACCCCGTCCTGTTTTTGCCATCCCAATGTCCCGTTTTTGTCTCAAGGAAATATGGTCAGCCTACTTGAAGCTGACCCATCTCAGAACATTTTGTTTTTGAAACAGAATTTTTGACAGAAATGTGGGCTTTAATATCCTAATCGTCACGTTAAGTTTGTTCCAGACCTGGCCTTTTAGATGCTTAAAGTATTCTTCAGAGCCAGACAAGACAAATAATGTTGAATAGTCTGAAAAAAATCACAACATTCATCAAATAAATTAATTGTTAATAGTACTTCTGGTTGAATAATATTTGACAAGATACTCTGCTTCTTTCTTCCTTGTTTGCTAATGAACACATCAACCAAAGCCATCTTTCTCTTACTGGGAGAGCTACCGTAGGCTCAAGGACAAATATAATGGGGTGGGAAGTAGGTTTTGAAGCCAGCTATTTAGTTGTTGTTTTGTTTATAAACTAGCTTACAAGCTCAGAACCACCATGCCAAAATATAGGAGACTTGTATTTTATTTGAAGGAGAAACTTTTTAAAATGTCCATGTCTTCCTTAAAAATTCTTGTCTAGTGGAATAAGTATTTCTTATGGAGCCTATTGACATGGTTCTACTGGGTCTGACAAACATACTAAAAGTTAACTTTTAAAATGGTATTTTGCCATAAAAAATAAAAGGAAGTTTTAGTTAGATTCTGCACTCTATTTATTCTTTCTTTTCTCCTCCAAAGAAAGAATAAAAAAAGAACTATTGTCACTCTGGGCTTTCTCTTCTTCGGATAAATGTTTGCAGTATTTTTTTTTCTTCCTCGTCTTTATTCTCTGAATAACAGAAAAGGTCTAATCTTCACATCCCAGAGTCCCTTTCCCAGGTTGTTTGCTTCTTTCTGGGTTTTGGGGGGTTTTTTTTGGTGGTGGTTTAGTACTTCTAAATCAATCTGAGAGTGTTAAGCCTTGAATTCAAAACTGGCACCACAAATCTCTGTACATCTTTTTTTCCCAGTATTTTCCCCAGACTTCTCTTGCTAAATATTTAGAAAATGCCACTGCTCTATTTTATTTATAATATGGTTACACATTTGAGGAGGCTCCAACCTATTGGGTAAGCCAACAAACTGTAATAAATAGTGTTTTCTCATTGGTTAAGGAGTTTCTAAGATATAAATATTCCCAGTATGTTTATGAAGAATTGATCATAATGTATCTTGGAAAGAAATATTTCATGTAAATTTCATGTGTATAAAAGCAACATGTAACTGTTGAATAAGCCATAGAGGTCTAACAAAAATTTAATTACACATATAATGCAAGTTTCTCTATTTGAAGAAAATCTGGGTGGTCTAAATCTCTATTTTCATATTTCTTTTGGCGTACTGTGTGCAAACAGTTGTTCCTCCCAGTATTTCCCGAATACAAAATATCAGACTTCATTTAGGGCCAGTTCATTAATACTTATTTGAAATCAGGACAATTCTACTGATGTCCATGTAGTTATCAGAAATTTACAACAGAGTAAATGCACCTCGGCTTTAATAACAACTAGGTCTTCTAGAATGGTTTCTACCAATTTATACTCAGTCCCTCAGCAAGTAAGTGGCAGGTAAGTTATGTAACACCCTGTCTATTGCCCTGTCCACTGGATCATGCTACCACCCTCCAGCTCAGGTTTCCATAGAAGCACCACTTTTCAAGCCTTAAGGATAATGATATCTGTGATGAGGCATGTAATCTCCACCCTGGACTGGAAAAGTTTAACTAGAAGCCTAGGTTTAATTAGCCACACCCTTTTACATTTGGGTTGGCTGATAAACTTCAAATGAGAGTTCAGAAAGGGGGGAAGCCCAGCAGCTGAAGACTGGTTGGGGAAGCAGAGCAGATAGGCTGTTTTGTGGTGGGCAAGGAGGCCTAGCTGGAGACAAGAGTCAATCAGAGATTTCAGCCTTCATGAAACTCTGTTAGGGGAAGTGTGTGCCACTGGACAGTGAAGCTGAACTCAGGCCCTTCGGTTGGCTTTTTGGACAGTTTTTGCAGCAGGATCTGGCCTGAAAAGGAGGATGCTAACAGATGATTTCAGCTGCATTGAACATTTGGTTGTTTTTGATATTTTCTCTTGGACATTACCTAAAGACTCTGAGGATGTGAAAGAGGCTGACCTGTCTTATGTGGCTTGGTTGGAGAGTCAGGTCAATCCTATGGCCAGAAAAGGCACTGGTGAAACTGAGGAAGAGCTGCTGCAAAACCACTTCCAGCTATGAGGGGGAATGCTGAGGTGGCACTTCTGTGATAGCACCTCAGTCAGAAAAATCACCTTCCAATTTTGATGTCTGCTGATGCAAAGATAGGTGGCCAACTACATCAACCCTGTTCTCAAAAGAAGGTTTTCAAGGCAAAATAAATTCTACTATATAGTGGA
This sequence comes from Sternotherus odoratus, assembly GCA_032164245.1. NCBI lineage: Eukaryota > Metazoa > Chordata > Testudines > Kinosternidae > Sternotherus > Sternotherus odoratus. The sequence goes on from JAVMKO010000004.1 coordinate 38,133,058, forward strand.
TTTATATTGTGTCTTGTTACAATGTAGGAATACATTATAAATGGAGGAGATATTGACTATGTTTTTTTTTTAAATCAACGTATTATTTTCTTAGTGGTGATATTATTGCAGGGTTTTCAGTCAAGGACAGTGGAGATCATTCTGTTTTCAATGCTCTGACTTCCCACTTCTTTCCTTCAAGGTCTATGTGGGAAACCTTCTCTTGGGAACAGGGTTGATGTAGTTGGCCACCTATCTTTTTGCATCAGCAGACATCAAAATTCGAAGGTGATTTTTCTGACTGAGGTGCTATCATAGAAGTGCCACCTCAGCATGAAATGGACTTTTGTCACATCTTAGCATTGTTGTTTCTTGACCAGCAAGAGAAGCACTGAAGAATGAAAGAAAGCATTTCCCTCTCCAGAAGGAACTGAAGCACTCTGACCATCTGCTATCCAAGGGAATGACTAAAACGTCAAGATGCAGATTTTCAAAGGAGATCAGCTCCCACCTAATTTCTTAGGAGCACCAATTATTGGGGAATTAAAGGGGGGAAAAGGAATAAGGAAGCCACCATTGTTGAGCTATTGGCTGGGACTCCAGTCTCTGGGGCCAATATTCAGAACCCAGACCTGTCCCATCCAAACAGGGACTGTTGGCAGCTAGCTCTAGAAAAATTACTCATGAGAAAAACACTGCATTTTCAGAGGAACAATGTCTTCTTATCTCCAATAATATATATATATATATATATATATATATATATATATATATATATATATATATATATATATATATATATATATATATATATATATATATATATATATATATATATATATATATATATATATATATATATATATGTGCATAACAACTTTAAAGTTTCAGACTTGAAGCCATTTTTGAGAAGGGTGAAAGGTGTTTTTTTTCCCTCCCATCCTCTCTGAGCTCAAAAATAACGGGGGGGAGGAGGGGAGGAGAGGATGACACCTTGAGGCAGAGACCAAGTGTGTAAATTTTCAGTTTAAAAGGTGAATATTTCCGAATGTTATAAGAATGGGAAAATTGGATTATAACTAAAGGTGTTTTGTAACCTTAGCTAGAACAGGTGCTACTGAGCAATCACTGTACTATCTTCTCCCTGAATTTCTTCTTGTATTTAGGGCTATAAGACATAGCTACAAGTCTTTATGCCAAGAAAAAAAACCACATTTTTTTGAACAATGCAAGCACTTGTAACAAGTGATATACTTTAGAATACAGTAAAGTAAGTCTATAGTCCAATCTTTTTATCATACATTTTTACAGATGCACAAATTCACATGGACCAGATAGGTTGTCTAACATGAATCTGTCTATCAAGAAGGCATATTTGTTTCTTACATTGACAAAAGAGAGAACTGAAGCTTCATCCTAAATTGGGAAAAAAACCCATTATTTATAATTACAATTTAAGTTGTAATTGTGAAGCCCTATTAATATAATTTGATTATCATACTGTTAAAATATATATCATCTGAAACTGGTACATTTATTAGAAAACATAAACTTGTTGATTCCTTGCTACTGGGGCTGTAGATAATTTATGAAAAAAAAACCCAAAAGATTGCAGGGACAAATCAAAACCGATTTTCCTGTAAGTGTGTCTGTCTCTGTCTCTCTGTGCGCAGGAGAGTTAGCTCTATCAACAAATGCTGCCACTTAAAAAGGGTGATTCATTTTTCTGTTCTCTGATAACTCTTGAATTTTGTACATACTTCATAAATTCCTTTTGCCTCTGTTCTATCCAGGGGTTCTGCTTTTCCTCACCGGACACTCAGAGGCTGCTTCCTCTCCCCCTCCCCCTTCTAGCCTGAAGGTAGGGAGAGACAGACTCCACACTTCAGCTCACACACTGAGCTTGTCCCTTACCTACTCCCCTTCCTCCCTCTCTTCCCAGTCTGGAAGCAGAAAGAACATAAGGGAAATAAACCAAACACTTTTTATAACTAAAAAGATTTAATAAGGAAAAGAGAATAGAACATAGACTACAGTACAACTTTACAATCTAGAGTTCTCTAACTTCCCCTCTGAAAAGGATAGAGACACCCTAAATAGGTACAGAACTTATGGAAATCAACATATTATACTTACAGCACAGCTAATTAGGAATATAAGAAGGAAAATAGAGTCATTCTCCATAGCTAGAGACGAGCTCCGGGACCCTTGCCCAAGCTGGCATGGCAGGTAAAACTGAAACTAAAAACTAAACTCTCTCCCTCCCTCGTGGCAGGGAAGCTCTTACGTCACTTGTTCTCAGGTAACATTAACCCCATACTGGCAGAATAACCCTCTCCATCACTTTACACTTATGACAGACTTGTAAAGTGAGAACTCCGATATGGATCTCAGTGGGATAGAATAAAGCCTGGTCCCCACTAGGGCTTAATGTCGACTTTAGCAAGCTAAAGTCGATTTAAGCCTGTACCCGTCCTCACATGCATGCCCTTGAAGTCGATTTAAAGAGACCTTAAAATCAACTTCTGTACTCCTCTCATTAGGAGGAGTAGCTGAAATCGACCTCTCTCTGGGTCGATTGTGAAATAGTGAGGATGCATGTGACTTTAAGCCTCCGACCTTCCGAGCAGCTCCGCGGACCCCCGTGCCTGCCCGAGCAGCTCCGCGGACCCCCCGTGCCCGGCTGAGCAGGTCCGCAGACCCTCCCCCCCCCGCCCGAGCAGCCCCACGCTGGACCCCCCCGCCCGCCCGAGCAGCCCCGTGCCGGCTCCCCCCACCCGAGCAGGTACACGGACCCCCCCCACCCAAGCAGCCCCGCGCCGGCTCCCCCCACCTGAGCAGCTCCGCAGACCCTCCCCCCCACCCAAGCAGCCCCGCGCTGGACCCCCCCGCCCACCCGAGCAGCCCCGCGCCAGCTCCCCCCACCCGAGCAGGTCTGCGGACCCCCCCTCCGCCCAAGCAGCCCCGCGCCGGCTCCCCCCCCACCTTCCCAAGCAGCTCCGCGGATCCCCATGCCTGCCCGAGCAGCCCTGCGCCGGCTCCCCCCCGCCTGCCTGCCCGAGCAGCTCCGCGCCGGCTCCCCCCGCCCGCCCGAGCAGCCCCGCGCCGGACCCCCCCGCCCAAGCAGCTCCGCAGACCCGGCTCCCCCCCAGCCCGCCCGAGCAGGGGGGGGGGAGCCGGCGCGGAGCTGGTCGGGCGGGCACGGGGGTCTGCCAGCGCGGGGCTGCTCGGTTGGGCGGAGCTGGCACGGGGCTGCTCGGGCGAGCACGGGGTTCCGCGGACCTGCTCTGGCGGGGGGAGCCAGCGCGGGGCTGCTCGGTCGGGGGGGGGTGTGTCCGCGGAGCTGCTCGGGCGGGCACGGGGGCCACGGAGCTGCTCGGACTGGGGCTGGTCCCCTGCGGAGTGTGCCTGGCTGCCCCAAAAAGTGGTGCCTGCTGGCACTGTGGGATATTTACCCACAGTGCAATGCTGGCTATGTCGACCTTTGCAAACGTTCTAAGGACAGACACTGTCGACCTGCTGTGCTATGTGGGGACGCACTAAGTCGATTTTATAAAGTCTACTTTAGAAAATCGACTTAAGGGAAATCGACCTACTGCTGTAGTGAAGACATACCCTAAATCTAGAACACCCAGATGTCAGAGAAGTTGCAATGTATAAATGATCATAACTGTACATTAAATTGATATTTCAATATAAAGAACATTCAACAAATTACATGAAGTAAAACATCTACTAAAGATTACATGGCAAAACCTGACTTATTGGAAAGATGTGCTCTCTGATGAGTGTTAATGAACTGTACGTAAAAGCTGTGGATTTCAAAGAAATGATGAAAACCACAATGATGAACAAATGTAACAAAGTGTCAGACTTACTGCCCTTCTACTCACTTTAGCAGAAAATGAATGACTTCTGTGGCTAGAAACTGTTATTTTAAGATTATTTTTGAGGAGCTGCTAACTATTTCTGATAAAGTTATTTTGTTGCAGACATGGGAAGAAAAAAACCATACAAACCCCTCTCTACTGTCTCTATGTGTATATGTATATATATATTGCTGAGTTTTGAAACCTGCCTTCTGTAAAATCAGTACAGCATTCCCAAAGGGCTAAGTTAAATAAGCAGTCCTACTCACTTGTACCAATTGAGCAATCAGATTATATTGCAACCAAATGTTTTCCAGACCAGCATAGTGTTCAGAAATGAAATAAGAATTCTGAGAATCCTGGGTCAGATTCCCTCCCTGAGGGAACAAGCATGGGTGGTGCAATCTTTTAGTGTGTGTTGTTACCCACGAGATGGGCAGGCAGTAGATTCCAATTGTAAATCCATCTGCAGCTCTATCACAGTGGTGGTTGCTTGGAGTGATAGGTATTGAATTACATACACAGTTCCAGAATTCAGCTTCAGTTCACATTCCACAAACATCTACAACTTTGGCTGCTAACTTCTTATTCAAACCTTTGCAGCTCTATTCTCTCCATATCTTTCGACCCATTCTCCACTAGCTACATGATCCTCTTCCTGTAATCCCCTCCATCAAAACACTTCACCTGTATCTCCCCTCAGTGGTTCAGCTAAGACAAGCATTCTGAGCTTCCCACTGACCCAAGCTCTTGTCTTTCTGGGTGGAGACCCACATCTCCCTCCTTTCTGACAGGGTATTATCAGGCTGCACAGTTCTCTGGCTTCACTCTATTTCCCAGCAATAACAGTCTGTCTAAACAAGCCTGCTTGCTTTCTATTCAGAGACTGATAACCGAATGATTGCTACAGATATATTACCACACAGATCTTTCTAACCAAGCTGACTTTATTCTTATGGTACAAAACATTACAGAGAAAAAAACTAAATACATAAAAAACCCACTATGTATACATGTTAATTAATTTACCAGGGTATCACCCCCATCCTAGGGATTTCTTTGCAATTACAAGTTTATTAGATTTCAAAATGATTTCCTCTTCCCATTCAAGAGGTTCATATTGTTGTTTATTACTTTATTTTGCTGAAATGATTGTTTTAACTTTCCCATTTCTTGGCAAGCTCAGGTGGTAGTTTTACCACCATTTAAACAAACCTTCATAAGGGTTTCTGTTTGGCCTCAGTAAAGCTACAATTAGAAAGCTCCTGCCTGTGGTCCTACCAGACCAGAAATATAGAGGGATGGGCTGTGATGTATGAGATACTTCCAAGGTAGCTAGGATGACCCCTGAAAAACCAAATGAACGAGAAGATTTATATAGATATAGATATATAATATGAGAGAGAGAGAGAGCCTTTAGACTACCAAGATGAATTCCACATTGTGAGTTTATAAATGTGTAATCTGTAGGCCTTTTGTTTATCACCACAACTTCATATCAAACCTCTGGGGAATAGCTTGCAGAAGTGAAGATATTGACCTACTCTACACAATATGATCTCAGATATCAACTCCTGCCCCACTATCCATGACTTTACAGGACAAGAGGATTTTAAACTGGGCCATCTGTATATGATATTTGTCATAAGTATGAAGAGCCTTAGAATTACTGTTTTACCTGTAAGGAGTTAACCTGAAGCAGAAGAGGGAATGACGTCTTGGGTATGCAAATTCCTAAGGACAAAGGAGTTTAGTTTTGCTTTTCCCTGGGCTCTCAGCCTGTCTGCATCTTCTCTCCAGGCTCTGGGGGAAATGAATCACCCTTCTAATCATCCCTTGATAAAGTTCTAAGTCAGCCTAGCAGTAAGTGAAATTGTTAACTGTATAAGCTTGTAATCAATCTTTGGTGTCTTTAACCTCATCAGGGAGAGAAATCATCAGGGAGAGGTAAGGCTAGAACTGAGTATCTGTGAAGTCTGTGTAAATTGTATGCTTGTCTCTTTTCTTTATTAAACTCTTTTGTTATAAAAAGTGTCTGTTAATTCTATTGGAGGGATCCCAGCTTGGGATCAGAGGCTGTGTTCTTAATCTCTCCCAGGTAGCAAGGGGGCGGGGTTTTACTATAGGGGGTTTTAATGTGCCCCACTCCATAGTTTTGGAGGAATCACGTTAATGATGGCAGTGGGTTCCAAGCCCCAACTGGAGAAGTTTGGGTTTTGGGGGGAAAGATTTAACCTAGACTGGGAAAGTAGCTTGGAGTTAATGGGTCTTTCATATAAGAGACCCCCAGCATCTTTACCCTAGAGTTTAGAGTGGGGGAAGGGAAGATCTCTTACAATATTTAATGATTTTACATATTTTACTTTACACAGTAGACTGGGAGATATCAGTTTTATAAGAGAAAACAAAGCTTTTTTTAACTGAGGCAGATGTAGCTTTTGCTACTTCTGTGTGTAAATGATTCTCACAGCAAGAATCAAAGAGCATTGAAACCTTAGACTTGGGGTACCACAGCTTTTTTTGCAATATGCGGTAGAAATCACAAGCCTGTCATTTTTAATTGGTTGGTGCAGGCCACTCAGACACACTGAGTGGTGAGAAGAAACTATCAGCAACATTCATCAGGACTGGTATGGTGATAGAAGAATGCAAATTTCTGATACTATTTTTTTTTTACTGCCCTCGGATAATTATGGTAAGTATCTTCCTGGTTGTAAAGCACTATTTGTGGAAAGTGTAGGTTTCACTTTCACTAGATGATTACCATAAACTGTAACGGGTAATCTGCTCTTTTATTTTAGTGCACTTTATCCTTTAACTCTGTTTTCTCTTGTAAACGCTGTAGGTAGTGTATCAGAAAGAAGAAACAAACAATGTAGATTGTTTGATTGGCAACATAAACACCAAGGACAAACTTTTCAAACAGTATGCCTGAAGTCAGGCACACACAAATTCAGGACCTGTTCAGATCAACCTGCTGATGTATATGCAGTTGTAAGAGGGTCCACAGATCATAGGTGCACCATTAATGCTAATGTTGTTCCTACTGTTCATGGTCCAAAGCCACATTACAGAGAATGAGCTAGATTGTCTATAAAGTGTTCTATGGTGAGGATAGTACCATCCAGGAACTATGATGTGTCTGGCTGTATCATGGCCCTTGCTAGCTCGCCTAACACAACCATATTTCACCCATATTTGTGGGCCCACAACTAGCATGTTGCATAATTGTGCTTATATATGGGCCTTCTGTGAAAATCTGGGTAGCTATCCATTGTGCCTCAGCAGAGGATGCCATCCAGAGGGCATACATAGAAAATGGTAAGAGGAGCATGGAACAATGTGCTTTATGGCAGATCATTGCTACAGCTTGTACTTCAGATCACTTTGGAAGAACTGGGTAAATTGAAGGGTCACCAGAAGAAGTGGACACAAGTAATAGAGGGGGGAGGAAGAATTGTTTTAATGTAAACAGTAACTTTTTATCGATGAATGAATGTTTTTTTGATTTCCTGTTTATGCGACAGTATCGGGAAGTTCTCAAAAGAAAATGAAACATAGGGGAAAAAACAACATTAAGTGGGGGTAGGTTTGTTTTATTAACATGGTCTTTTAACCTGACATTGGTTGAACTCTTTGTTCCATACACTAACAGTTTCACATTTAGTAAATAAACGGACATCTGACTTTTTTTCTCTCATTTAGAAGAAACTTGTTGAACAAACTGTGGTTTTTTTAGGATGTTACTTTGTTTCAGCTCACTGGGAAAGTGAAAGAACAACTTTGTACAGGAACATAACACAAAGTGCTCCCATTGATGCCTGTAACTTAGAAGAGACAGAAATTCTTAGATGCAATTTTAGGAAAATAGATCCCGAATATTTATAGCTATGCCAGCTAAAATAATAAGGTCAATCAAAGATCATTCTTCAAGGAGTAAACTGATCATTTGCAGCAGTCAGGAAGGAATTTATTCTCCATAATGGAAGCCAGTAGGAGCTGTTCAGTGCTCAGCACTCATTAAAATCAGGTCCCCAAAGGTGGACTTAGGAACCTGACTTTAGGTGCCAATTTTTAAAAATCTTGGCCTGGGTGTACTAAGGGGTGTTACCACATTCCTCTGAAGCATCAAATATTTTTGTGTTCTGAGAGCAGGATATTACACTGGGTGAATAAATGATTAGGTGTAATTTTAAATCCTATGACCCTAGTCATTTTTAATCAAAAAGAAAGAATTAAAGATCTCAAAATACTTTTAAAAGATTCAAAAGAGAGACAACAGCCTCATTAACTACACAGCTCTGCTTCACTCCCTGAACACTATCCATCTTGTGCACTGAATGAGGCTGGTGTTGTATGGAAAAAAATAGTCTGATCATCTAATTAAAACTGTATTACAATGCATATGTGGGGGGGAGGGGTTAAATTTACACACAGTCTTATTTCTGGTATTTCCCAACATTTGAAATCCTTGATTTTGTGACCTTAGTGTTCTTTTGCTGTAGTTTTCTGTATTAATTAGTGTATATAAGATGTAACTAGTTATTATGTTAAAGTTAATGAGATATAGGGCTTGATCCTGCTACCGCTGAAATGAACAGATGTTTTGCCACTGACCTCAGTGACTACTGGATTCATCCCCATCTTACTTTATAAAGCATTCACATTTTGGTAGCAAAAATAGATACACGTTGCAAAGAATTAATGATAATTTACTAACACCAATTTAATAATACAAAGGGATAATTTTTAAAGGAAAAGGTACCTGTGCTCACTATTCCATCATCTTTGATGACCGTTGCTGTTCAACAATTTTCAGTGCCCATCATCCTGTACTATCCAACTTCCCTTTGATGTTGATTAACTGCATAGCTCTTGACATGCCATGGTGACTTAGAATAATATGCTAGAAGCAATGTAAGGAAATTGGATTTGTTTGAAATTAATGTGGGAGTCCACCATGGATATATCTTGTATTCTTTGATTTTCTTCAGATAATGAGCAATACAGCACTTTTGGACTAATTGGACTGAGAAGGAACAATTGAATGACTTTGACTTTGTGGTTGACATTACTCTTCAGGAACTCTTACAAACTGTATAAAGTGAATGATTAAATGGGAAGTTGGAAATATCTGTGGTGTCAGTAATATAAATCAATGCTGTATGCATGTGGAAGTGTTTGACTTTCATCATGTTCTTAATTGGGCATAATGTCCACTCATATGAATGGGAGATATGCCTGAGTAAGGGCCACAGGATCCAGTTCTCTTCTGCCAAACTGTTTTGCAGTGACTCAAGAGCATGAGTACTGACCTCAGGAGAGACTGTTAAGAAGCAGAGTGCAAACCACAATTTGATTGAGCTCTACCCAACTATTTATTAAATGTAAACTCCTCAAGCACAATAACAGCCTTAACATAGAGTCACTGACCATCCCCTTGGATACTCCAATCTATCTTGCTTTGTGATAGACAATCCTGTGCATCACAGATCACAGAAATATTCAGGTTAATCCCAGGCCCAAAGGAAAGTTGCTTGCCCCAGGTCAATTGCACTTAGATATCATATTCAAGACCCTGTCTGTAGCAGCGGTGGGTAAAGTATGGCTGTGGGCCAGATCCATCCCCTCAGGGCTTTGGATCTGGCCCAAGAGTTTGCCACCCCTGTGGCACTGAGGGTGCTGTGCTGCTGCTGGAAGCAACAGGCACCATGTCTCTACGGCCCCTGGGGGAGGAGGACAGAGGGCTCTGCATGCTGCCCTCGCCTATGAGTATCTCCCCCAAAGCTCCCATTTGCCACGGTTCCCCGTTCCCGGCGGGAACTCCAGGAGCAGCATGGAGCCAAGGCAGGCAGGGAGCCTGTCTTAGCCCCACTGTGTGCCACTGCCACTCTAAAGCTGCTCCAGGTAAGTGGCACTGGGTTGGAGCCCACACTCCAACCCCCTGCCTAACCTGTACTTCACACCCCTCCAGCACCTCAACCCTCTACCATACCCCGCACCCTCCTGCATCCCAAGCCCCTTCTGCAGCCCTACATTCATGGCCCTGCAAGCAATTTCCCAACCCAGATGTGACCCTCGGGCCAAAACATTTGCCTACCCCTGGCTTTTAGTTTATGGTCTTTTAAGCTATAAACCAGGCTATCTAAAGTTTTATTAACTAGGAGAAGGATATGAGATTTATTTTCAAGGTTAAAGCAGGGAAATGTGTTTATACACAAGTGAGTTCCAGTCTTAAGTTTCAAAAAGCAATAAAGGCTTTTATGATAAGTAAGCTCTCTATATACTTTTGGGCTAACCCAGTCTAAGCAGTGAGGATCTCTTGCTTATGCCTGGAAATCTTTCTCACTAGAGTCCAAGCAGCAAAGAGAAATAGTTCCTCCTTGTTAGGGCTTTTTTTATTCCTTGCCTGCTTCTGCTTTGAGTTGTAAATTCAGCTGTTGGGAGGAATTCACATGCATGTCTCTTCTTCAGGGGGCATGGTGGGGTGAACAATCAGTCGTTTGTAATCTGATATTCCACAATAGTTTATCTGATGTTTGGGCAGGAGATAACACCTCCTAGTGGAAATTAGTATTTCACACTCATTAATTTTTCTCTCCTGTGTGATGATTTATAGTTACAGAACAAACATTTTAATATTACCTCATAACGTGGGATACAGATATTACAAGTGAAACTCATGCATGCAGCATTTTATAAGCATTCCATAAAGTCTAAACACATTCTCATCATTCTGATACCCATTTTAACAATCCTATCACGATGGTGAGCCAGACTGGTTCTATCTATGTATTTGTCAGTATTCAGTTGGGTACTAAGGGCCTTGGCATGAGCTGGCACCTGGTCAGCCAGTGTCACATCGCTCCCAAAATGTTGGGGTTCACACGAAGTAAAGCTGAACCATGTGTACAGTCTGAAGCACAAGAAATAAAAACACCCTTGTGATGTTATTTTTCTGTTTATTTCTGCACTGCCATGATCCCTTGAAAAGAAAAGTGTGATAAAAATGTCAGGATAAAAGGACACATGGTAAGTTAACTGATTATATGGATTTTTAGCACCCACATGAATTATTATTGTTACATTAAATAACAAAAATTGTAGGCATAAATGTTCTAACTCTGCTTTCCTCCTCATGGCTTGAAGCCCAACATGTTCTTGAATATTTTTAAGTTTTGTCCAACTCATAGAATACAAAGCTGGTATGTTCTTAAGAAACAACATTAAATGAAAAAAATGATGCTCTGTGACTCAACCCTTCAGTTGGATCTGCACAGATGAATCTATAGGCCCATCGGGAGTCTTCTTGATATCTGCTTGCTTGTATGCATGTACTTCACTTGATATACTCCAATAGTCCCAAGGAAATCATGTGCATAAGCGTTTGCAGGGTTGCAGCCTTTGTTTTCTTCTCAAGCTTTTGTTTAATTATGGGGCTCTTTGACCATATATCTTACTATAAAAAAAGTTTGTCCAAGCTCACAGTCAAGATTTAAGTCTAAAATATCTGCAATTACAGATCAATTGTCCACTATTATTCCCACTAGAGCTATGAAGAAACCATTTCTCACTGCAAGTAAAACGGACAAGAAAAACTATAACCTATGGTTTCATAGGTTCACAAGGAAAGGGAAAAGCTAGGAGTTTGCCTCCTGATTAAGAAAAGCTCTTAGGCATGAGCTTAATTATAAATATATGCTTAATTCCTCTTGACTTTAATGGGTGTTAAGCACAGGCTTAAGGATCTTCCTGAGTAGGTAAGCTTTCCTGAACTTGCTACATGAAAGCTCACTGGAGGTTGATTCTCCCACCATTTCATTGGTACCTTTTTTGTGTGTGAAAAGTCCCAGGGACTTGAGTGTTACTAATTGGGTGGTACTTATCTACACAATCGAAAGCTGGCAGAACTGAGCCCAAAATGATGATTGTGTTTCATGTGCTCACCCCAGATGTGGTCACCCTAAAGTGACTATCCACCACAAGGAGAGGAAGGTCAGCAAAAACCCATTATTTCAGCTTCAAATTATAGCTATTCTTTATAGGTAATTTTTAGCCTGCTACTTTATTACTGCTTTTAACATTGGTCAAGGAGACTTTCTGTTAAAATGCTATAAATTGATATTAATGAAGAGAAACAATTATAAAGAGAAACAGTATCTTGTCTGCAACATGTTCTGAGTAGAGTACCAATACTGCAAATGTACAGCATAGTCCTTACGATATTCAATGCTGAATTAAAATAATTTGTATTATCTAATTCAGAGAAGAAACTGGATGAATGTTGTCTCCTAAATTCTTATATCTTTTGTTACAATAGTATCTGGTAATATAAAGTCCTCCTGGCAATATTTATCTGCATATAACACATATATTTTTTAAACTACTGTATACATTGGTCTGCACTGGGGGCAGTAGTTTGATCAATTTCAAGAATATTATAACAACCCCTGACACTGTTTAAAAACCTCATAGTAGATCAGTTTCTTTTTATCTTATTCCAGGCCCTGCTATAATGCATGGAGCAGATCCTTAGCTGATGTAAAATTACCATAGCTCCACTGACTTCACTAACACTTGAACAAAAGTGTTCAATGTGTTTAAATCATCATTGTAATCTATATAATTTACCCTAAAATTTGTGTTCACATTTGCCATTTTTTACAACTACATTTAGAATATGAAATTCCATTCTGTTTCCATTATTTATGTTGCTAAAGAACTGAAAAAAATTAGACTCTGTGGGGAGAAAAGGTATTGTTTCTTTAACTAATAAGATGTCAACAAATACATTATGAATTGTATGTTAGAAATACAAACATATTCCCCCTTCAATGGTTAACATTTATTATTTATTTTTCACATTACAATAATGTCCACAGATCCCCAATAGAATGAAGATGTATTGTGATAGGTACTGTGCTAAAGTATAGCCCTGCTCTAAAGAGTTTACAGTTAGGGCTGGGCAAAATTTTTCAGGGAAAAAAAAAGGCTAATTTGCCTCAAAATGCAGTTTTGGTCAACCCCAAACTATTTCTGAATTTAACACACTCTTGCTGAATAGTTTTGTCAAGAAAATAAATAAATAAATACATAAATAGAATAAAAATTTGGGGCTATATTTGCCAAACAGCCAGAGGGGAGGAGGTGGTCTCACCACCATCTACTTTACAACTTTTACAGCATTCATATCGGATCTGAATCTAGTTCTTTTTTTAAATTGGATGTGAAACAAATGCTTGAGGTCTTGTGATATACTAAATTCAACCCAAAACAGGCTTTTAAAATTTGCTGAAAATTTTAGGATTCTTTATTTGTTTTGACCCAAACTGACTTTTTTTTGCTTAAGTGTTTGGAGATAGGGATGGACTTCAAGCCATTCTTAAAGTTAAGCATGTACTTAAGTACTTTTCTGAATCAGGACCTTTTGAGAAGTGAGGTTTTTTTTCATAGGTGATGAACTGGACATTCCTCAGAACTTCTATAGTGACTGGTTTGGGGAAAACTTCTGTTCTGGAAATTGGTCCAAATGCCACCAAAGTATAATTACTTTAATTTGAACAAGACCAATTTAGATTTTTGTCTGCAAAGCAGAATGAATGCCCTTCGTAGCCATTAAGATATGTGTGGGTAAATCAGAGTACTCATTTGACCTTCTCTATACCATCATTGTTATATTTATTTCATGCCTCCCTTTATTAATCTCTCTAAACTGTGCTTTACCTATAATTCACTGAATAAGTCACACAGATTCAATAAGTATTGAATGCAGCTGTATACCTCCTAAATGGCTGATAAGAGCACATCACACAGTGCTATCATTCTTCACGCGGTGCCAGTAGCTATTGGGCAAAATACTAAGTGTTAGTCAATATGAGGCAGATTTCGAAATGCTGTTGTAGCCATGCTGGTCTTAGGATATTACAGAGACAATGGATGAGGTAATATCTTTTACTAGACCAGTTACTTCACCCATTTTGTTTCTCTAATATTCTGGGACCAACATGGTCTATAATAACATATCAAAATTCAATATATTCCACTGTTGTTTGTAGTCAGAAATGGAGAAACGGGAAGAAACAGGAAGCAAAACCTAACACTGCTATCTACTTCCTGAGTAATTGCAAGAAACAATTATTGGAAGCTGGTGCAATGAAAGATATTACCTTGTCTGCCTTGTCTCTGAGATTTTTAAAGGTATTCAGGTATTGCAGAACTGAGTTCAGCAATGTCTAACTGACTTAGGAGCCTATATCTCAGTTTCAAGCCATTTTCATTGGCTTACTTAAAAGCCAAAATCCTATGGATAGCTGGTATGATTTAGGCTAAGTGCCCAAATAGCTTTTGAAAATGAGACTTTGGCTCCTACATCAGTTAAGTGTAGCAATGTTGAGCTCAGGAATGCCTAAATACCTTTAAAAATCTGAATCTATGTACAAAGTCCTACATGGATTAGAACACTAACTGTTTTTTGCCCTGCACCACAATCTATACACAACTGGTGCACTTCAGCTAATTTTCCCAGGGACAAAGCTTGTTGCAATTCATGGTGGTAAGTCACAGCCTTTGGACTTGTTTCCATCAGAATTCACATAAAGCCCAAGCTTCACTACCCTCAAAAATACTATTCAATACACCTATATGATTTGGTGGACCGTCTGGGTTTACATTTTGACACCTATTTGCTCAGGCGTTTTCATAAATGTGGACTCATTTTTTCCTAAGACCTGGGCCATGACTTTGTCATGGGTAAAAGTAGAAAATGCACATATGTTCTTTTTTAAACCTAGAAAAACATGAAATTATTAAATATATTTTCAAATGCAAACTTGTTATAGTGCTCGTGATCATATAATTGCTTAATCCATAATAGTTTTAAAGCATTTAGCAATACCAAAACAATAAGACATACAAAAGTCTGGGAATGTAAAACAGTAGTAACTGGCTATTATTTCTTGTTTTGATAAACATGTTGTTCTTGCCTAAATTACATGATTTTATAGATCTCCTGTCATCTTTAAGCACATCTTTATACAAAAGAAAGGAAACTTTTTATGGAAACACTGTCTGTAGTAGAGAGAGGCATTTTAAATGCCTCTCCCTGAACATTTCTTTTGTCTTCCAACATTGAAAATGTTTGGGGGTGTTTTTTTTTTGGGGGGGGGGCAGCGGTGTCTATTCTCATCTGTGATAGTATATACCACCGTTCTGGGTCTTGAGGGGACCCCAGAGCTGGGCTAGCTGAGAAGAGTCAGACTCAAAAATCCTTCCTTTTGTGCTTCTTGCTAGGATTTATGGACCAGGCAAGAAAGGAGTAAGTCTGAGATATTAAGATAGTTGGAGCTCATCAGGCAGTCTCATCTGAATGATTTATATACTGAGGAGGAAAAATAAACCAGGGGCTGGAGTTGGGAGGAAGCTGCCTTGATACTAGGAGAAATAGATGATGTATCAGGAGCTGTGTGTGCAACATCTGTTAACTTTGGGAGGCTATGCTTGTACACTAGAAAAGAAGAAATGTGTATGTTCTGGAGAGGAAAATTAAGAAGGGCTAGTGAAGTAGCCTGGAAGACACCATGCTGTGGTGAGCCACGTGCTTTAAACTGCAGCATTTGATTTTTAAGCCCCCAAAAAGGGAGAGAAGCAGTGGAGAAGGGACATGGATTTTTGTTTGAATCACAAGTGCATAGAGCAGAGCCAGCAACTCAGCTAAAAGATCCCAGAAACATCCAGAAGGAGGGTGTGACAATTAATAGACATGCTCAGTAGTGGTTTCTGAAGCTATATAGAAAGTTTGCATTAAGAGAAAGCAGTCTTGGAGGTTCCATATCTATTCATTATCTGGTAATTGAACTCAAGAGGAGAAAGTTTATAAATATAGACATTAAAAACAATTCTATGCATTCTGTGGCCGACAGATGGAGGACCAAGAACTGTTTCAGCTGTAAGAATTGGGTCCCAATACATGCAGTACCGATTTGCTGTATCTTGAGGAATTTGGGGAAAATAGTCAATTATTAGCTCAAGGATTAGAATACTGCTAGCAATAAGGATCCCAAGACTTGATTTGCTGACGAGGCTGAAATGTCTGTGGAGGGTTTTTTTTTTGTTTGTTTGTTTGTTTTAAAAAGAACCGAGCTGCTATTTTCTTTACAAGTTCTGAAGTATCTAGTCTGTTTTGAGAGAGACTGAGGCCAGGTGTACACTACAGACTACTACACACTTTGCATTTGAAAGCTTGAGAATTCCTTATTTTAATTTTCCTGTGCTTTATCTTTCTTGAAATGCATTTGGTTTGGAGCTATTAGTTAAGTGCCCTGAGCATAACTTTGGGATGAACAGTACAAAAGAGCCCCAGCTTTGTAGAGGATAATCCTCTTTGTACAAGATGTGAAGAGCAGAGTCTCAATATCATTTTTATTCATGAGAATTTGGTTATGAGAACTGAGGCACTAATAATGCAGTGGGTTCAGGATAAGGGAACTGTTGTGCCTATGGAGAGCTTCAGTGAATTACCTGCTCCTCTCAGCCCAATTGCAGGAAATGGTTCTGTTTCTCCCACTTCCAAGCCTCAGTCTTACCATAGCAAAGGATGTTTTAGATATTATAATAACTAAGAATATTTCTTGCAAGATTTAAAAATAACAAAACTTAGAAGCGTGGTGAGATAAAGTGGAGATTATTGAAAAGTGTCATTTTATTGCTTGTATTTTGGAAATATATTGAAATGTGGCTGGAGATACAATGTGTGATTTAACAGGGTAAGGACTGTAGGATTAGACCCCACCCTTGAAGGAAGCTAACTAGTTTTTAAGCAAGATTTAAGTGCTGAATAGGCTTTGTGTTGCATGGATATGATTTTCACAGAAAGTGAGATATACTCTGTAAGAGGTCTGACAATTAGGAACTCCTGACATTGACAACTGACTCCCTTTATGGCCTTAGGTAAGTCACTCAGCCTTTTTGCCATTGTTTCCTATCTGTAAAACTGGGGTTGGCTTACTTACCTACTTCATAGGAAGGTCTTAAAGTAGAGGTCAAAAGAGCTTTATAGATGAAAGTTTTGCATATATCTTGGACCCTGGCCCACTGCATGGAGGTTAATACCCTTTCAGCATTAAATATTGCATTAGGCTTACCAAATGGCCCTACATAAATATAACAAGATAAATATTTTTTAAACTTACAGGAAAAAATGCAATTGAAGAAATAAAATTACCATGTATAAACTTATTCATTATTCACAGTTCTTTATTTTTCCAAGTCGCTTGGTTCGAAAGGTTGTGGCCTGGTTCTGTCATCCTTCCTATTGTATTAATCATAACTATGCCATCTCCAGCAGCACGTGTCTCTGACAGAGATTGTTTGTTTCCTAAATTCAGTTCACAGTGAAGAATGTTGAATCAGAGATTTCTCAGGAATTTTGATCCAATTTATCTAAAAACAAACAAACAAACAACTGAGCTCCAACCAACCAGTTAATTAAAACAAGGAAATCCAGTCACCACACACAACTTTCAGCTCTGCTTCTTTCATGTTTGTAACCCTTATCTACTTCCAAGACACACCTCCTCTTCTTCCCCCCAATAACTGAATCTGAATTTTTATATGCCATACATCTGTACCGGAGTAAGAACTAGATGTTTTTTTATCCATCCAGTATAGTTCCTATTAATCAGCAATTCAATACAATGTTTTTAATTCATTTTTTTTAAATCTGATCCTTGAAATTATGTTTAAAAGAGCCAGTTTTCACCATCACTGAGACACAGAATATCCATATAAAGGAAAACGCATCAAGATAATGTTTATCTTTCACTTGCAGGGAATAATTAATCACTTCTAATTAACTAAAATCTGATTTGAAAATGAAACCATAAACCCTAGTTTGCATGATAATCTAATGAGGCTATTTTTCTGATTTGGGTCATAATCAGCCTATATTGTTTTAGCTTCTTGAACCACCTTTTTGTCTGTAATCAGGATGATTGTTTACTTTTTAATTAAGCCACAGTTCTGTGTGTACTTTAAAGCTTTTTGTTTGACTTCTAGTGTATTCTTTCTCCCAGGAGTTCGTTATTTTTCAGCACTTCATGTAAGACTCAAGCAAACTTTTGCCCCATATTTAACCTCTAATAGATCATTATCTTGTTTGTCCAAAATGTAGCTTGCTTTCTTTAGGGTCTGCAAATCACAGGTGAAACAAACAATTGATTCACTGAATAACATGACTATCTTGCAGTCTACTAATCTGATATTCCTCAAGATATCCATTCAACATTTGGCTGGGGAATGTTCTTTTTCCATTCCTGCTAATGCAGAAGTGACTGGAATGTGTTTTTTATCAGCAGTAGTAGTGGGCAAGAAACTTTTTCAACAGGGCTCTTAGATCAACCTGGAATGTTCTTCTCTCAACGTGGGTGTCTGAATGTGTGGGAGAGATGAAACACCTGAGTCTCTTGGACTCATAATGGAGGGGGAAATTATGGGTCCTGTTGACGCCTCTTGAACCATCAGAGCAAGTATGTCTCACACCCTGATATTGAGCAGGGTTACCACATAATTGATGAATTCTCAGGTATCTCTAATCCCACCAAATGCTTTAAAGGACAGCCAAGAGCAACTGCTGAGATTTAAAGGTGTTTCTGATGCTGTTCCATTAAGGCATGAGTAGGCAGGTTGTATCCCCCAAGAAGATGATAAAATGTGGCATTAGAGTGGGTTTAGTGTTCTTTTACTAACGCTTTGGTTACACTACAGGATTATAGCACGTTTGCTTATAGCACAATAGGTATTGCGCTAGAGCGTGTGCACACTCAGACCCAGCAGCGCTAAAACATAGCCACATTTGCGGCGCTTCTGGAGCCACTGAGTGTAGCGCAATAGGGCAGGTATCCCACAGAGCACCTGTTCCCAATCTGGCACAATGCCTTGTGAGAAGGGGGGTGTCACTTGCGGCCATTCTGCATCCTGTTCCAACTCCCCGTGATGCTTTGTGTCATATCCCAGCAATCCCTGTGTTTCCGGCCACCTTGGGCGCCATCTTTCAATGGTTTCAGCAAGGCACGCGCGCTCTGTCATCCGTTTTCCTGTGCCCTAATGGATCACAAACTGCTGAGGAGCATGCTGGTGAGTGTCTCCAGCACAACTCTCTGAGCAGCGGAGTTCATTCTTGAAATGGACCGTGACAGTAGTGATGAGTCTGGAGAAGAAGACGAGATCGAGCCGATGAACAAATTGGACACTAAACTGATCATCGCTTTAACGGGCATGCTCACGACCATGGAACGCCGCTTCCAGGCATGGGAAACGAGCACTGACTGGTGGGATCACATCGTCTTGCAAGTGTGGGACGATGAGCAGTGGCTGCAAAACTTTCGCATGAGAAAAGCCACATTCATGGGACTGTGTGCTGAACCCCGTTCTGCAGTGCCAGGACACCAGATTGAGAGCTGCCATCCCGGTGGAGAAGCGGGTGGCTATAGCACTCTGGAAGCTGGTCATCCCAAACAACTACCGATCCGTGGCCAACCACTTTGGGGTGGGGAAGTCGACCGTTGGAGTCGTGTTGATGCAAGTGTGCAAGGCCATTAATCGCCTCCTGCTACGAAAAATCGTGACTCTTGGTGACCTGCGTGACATCGTGGCTGGCTTTGAGCAGATGGGGTTCCCTAACTGGAGGGGCGATCGATGGGACCCATATACCTATTCTGGCACCCAACCACCTAGCAGAAGAGTACATTAACCGAAAAGGGTACTTCTCCATGGTTCTTCAGGCGCTTGTGGAGCACCGTGGGCATTTCACTGACATTAATGCAGGCTGGTCAGGAAAGGTGCATGACGTACGCATCTTCCGCAACACTGGCCTGTTCAGGAAGCTGCAGGAAGGCTCTTTTTTCCCAGACCAGAGGATCCCCGTGGGGGAAGTGGAAATGCCCATTGTGATTCTTGGCGACCCCGCTTACCCTCTAATGCCCTGGATCATGAAACCCTACACAGGGAGCCTGGACAGCAGCCAGGAAAAGTTCAACTACAGGCTGAGCCACTGTCGAATGACTGTGGAGTGTGCTTTTGGGCATCTCAAGGCCCTCTGGAGATGTCTTTATGGCAAGCTAGACTTGGCAGAGGGAAGTATCCCCGCAGTTATTTCCGTGTGCTGTGCCCTACATAATCTCTATGAGCGGAAGGGCGAAGGCTTCACTATGGCATGGACCTCGGAGGTTCAACAGCTGGAGGCCATGTATGCACAGCCAGAGAGCAGGGCTATTAGAGGGGCCCAGCGCGAAGGTACAAGGATCAGGGAAGCCTTGAGGGAGCATTTTGAGGCTGAAAGCGAGTTCTAATGGGAATTGCAGAGAGAGGGAGGGAGGGAGCAGTCTGTTAATATGGTAAGGCATTTGCTTTTCTGTACCTATTACATACATATGTGCACCGAATACAGAGACCCATTTATTAAAAAGAATTCATTTATTGAACAGCTTTATCAGATTTTGAAATAAAAGTTGAAAAAAAAATGTGTGAGGGAGGAGGGGGGTGCAGTTGGGGTGGGAAGGAGTCACTCATCAGAGACTGGTGTATGTCATGGACTCATAACCTCCAACGCCCTCCGAATTACTGTGTTCCCCGAACCCCATTTGTGGAGGGTGATGATGATTGTTATTAGGGGTTGAGTGCAGTGGATAAGGCTGCTGGGTCTGTGGGTTGGTCGGTGAAGAGAGGGTGTTTGGAGGCAGCCGTGGGTGGTAATAACCAGGCAGCTGTTGATAGTGGCCTGAAGGGGCCAGAGGGCCAGAATGGGAAGGGTTAGGGGGGCAACTGACAATGGGGGTGGCAAGCATGGGTCTGCTCTTCCTGAACGGCAGCGATCCGCTGCAGAGTCTCTACTTGCAGCTGTAATATTCTCAAGAGCTTGTCAGCCTGCTTGTCAGCACGCTGTTTGCGAGCCATCTCCCTAAACTGGTTCTGTTCCTCCCTCTGTTCCTCTCTATGCTTCCTTTCATCCTCCCTCCATTTGCTCTCATTTTTGTGCCACTGCTGTGCAATACGGTTGTCCATTGCTGCCTGCTCCATTACTTGTTTCAAAAGATCTTCCTTGCTCTTCCGTGGTCTGTTTCAGATCCTCCTTAGTTTCCGAGCAACAGATAAGATCAGTGACGTGACGTTGAAGATGTCAAGGACAAACCTAGTGAAAAAAGTTACAAGTGAAGAGTTAAAACACAATAACCCCTTGTTTGCATGAGACAGTAGGTATTCCCACACATTCCATGAATGTCTGTGAAGTTTCCCTGTCCCACAAAGCTAGAGCTCACACAGAGCACAGAGATACCAATGGAGCCCCAAACATGGTGAGTGAGTCTCGGGGACAATTTCCCTGCCTTGCTGTACTGTGGCTTGGGGGTAGCGGTAGGGCATTTGTGGGAACTGAACTCTGATGAGCACTGTCCCAACATTCTGTGTAGGTTTTCCTGTTGAAAGATATCTCGCTGCTGCGGGTGACGGAGCAAGACAGGGCAGGAATTTTAATAAGATGCGGCTTCCGCCCAGAGCCATATGCGGCTTGCATCTGCACAGCGATGCTCCCCCCACCCCTCTTAGAACAGTGGCGGGGCCTCGTGACCGTGGCCGGGACCGCGAACATGCTGGTTCTACCGAGAAACCTGCGCAGGCACATTGCAAGAGCTCTTATTGAGACCTTTCAAGAAATTATGGATGAGGATTACTCTGAAATCACTGAGTACATCAACGCGCTATTCCACATGTAGACAAGCATGCAGAAATCATCCCTTTCCACCCCGGCCAAACTGCCTGCCTTCCCAGTACAAAAGTTACTGTACCTGCGCAATCCGATGGTGCTGCCCTGCCCCCCACATCTGCCGGGCACTGTGGCTGGCTCTGGCTGCACTCTGGGCTTGAGAACGGTTCCTGGCTGCATGTGTCCGGTGACTCCGCCATGCCCCGGGTGGCTTCCGCGGCTGCCTCCTCCTCCTCCTCCTCTCCGTCGTTCTCCTCCTCTCCGTCCACCTCCCCCCCCCCTTCAGTGGTGGGCTGGGAAGAAGTGTCCTGGGTGGTCAGTGGAGTGCACGTTGGATCACCACCAAGTATCGCGTCCAGCTCCTTGTAGTACTTGCAAAACACAGGGGCTGCCCCAGAGCAGCTGTTTGCATCGCGGGCTTTGCGACAGGTAATCCTAAGCTCCTTTACTTTTGCCCGGCATTGCAGAGTGTCCCGTTCGTGGCCTCTGTCCTTCATGGCCCATGATATCAGGGCATACGTATTGTAATTCCTGCGGCTAGACCTCAGCTGAGACTGGACAGCCTCTTCCCCCCCCAACAACTGATGAGGTCCAGCAACTCATGATCGAACCACGGTGGAGATCGCTTATTGCGAGGAGGCATGGCACATGGAGTCATGGCAAAGCAAAACTCCACGCCTGGCTGGAGCAAACAGGAAGGGGATTTTCAAATTTCCCTGGGAATTTAAAGGGCGGGTCTGATGTGTGGTCACCTTAGGATGCGACAGAAGAGTTTTTGAAACTGATGCCCAGAGAGGCTCAAACGGGAATTATGGGCCAGGCTGGAGGAGGCTGGAGGCTCATTAACACGCAATGGGTGTCCACATTCGTGCTGTTGCGCTACAACGGTAGCGCAAAAGCACTTATTCTCCTGGAAAAGGTGGTTTTCCACGAGCGCTATAAACTGGGACTTATTGCGCAAAATGTGCCTTGCCAGTGTGTTCGGGGACAGATTTATAGCGCTCCTGGAGGCTATATAGCGCTATAAAGTGGCAGTGTAACCAAGCCCTAAGATAAATGAAAGGAGAAACTGCCCCTTGAAGTTCCAGAAAGGAATTACCTGGCAGGGAATGGGGCAAATAAAAGGACAATGTTACCCTGAAGACAATTAAACATAATTCTTTGTAGGAGAGGGCAATAGGGAGTGTGGATCAGTGGTATCGTAATGCCACTGAATACCCAGTGCATGGAGTTGAAGCAGTTTTCACATCCAACCCATTCTGGCACCTTTATAATGATAAGTATTGACATATTTGAAAAGCTTCAAGTGGAAGTCTCCAATAATTTGGACACTTACTCCGAATTTTAAACTTCAGGGGGTCAGAGTTTGAGAAGGGGGTGGTAAAACTGGTTTCAGTGTGGCCTTTCTGTATTGTAAACAGAGATGGATAAAAAGACTACAGGCTGGTTTGGGCTTTATAAATCTTTGTTGGTAAGGTTTTAGTTTAAGTAAAACCTGAACTATGACAGCCTTGTGAATGTTTGCAGGTCATGGGGGGGGAGGGGGAGGTTGGAAAAATGTTTTTGATTTAGGTCCATATGAAATTGCACTGCCCCATGTTTGAGGTTTTCCAAAGTGTTCATCACTGGCCTTACTCTGCTCCCATTAAAGCCAATGACAGTTTTACTGCTGATTTCAATCTGAGAGGGATTAGGCCAAGGTGAAGTGCTTTCAAAAATCCCATCCCATCAAATGGATTTTTTTTTCCTCCTTCATCCAAGTCATTGATTTACTCTCTCAGGATTTTCATCACAAAGACTCTTCTTCTATTTATTTTTAATGCACCTAAATCGTGTTGTGATGTCCTATTAAAAAAAAGAAGCTATAGGAAAAGATTGTATTTATGGTATCCTATTTGCTCAATTCAAGGCCTTCACTACTTAGGGATCAGGTTTTAAAAAGTCTATGCCCATGAGTTGCTTGCATAAAATACCCATTTCACATACGCATGCTGGAAATTCACATACACAAAGGTGCAAGTCTTAATATCCTTTTTTATGTTTTCATTGATTTTTATTTCTTGTGTAGTCTAACTTTTATTTTTCTCTCCTTCTAAATTAACTTATTTAGTTCTATCTAGATAAGATCCTTATTTGGCTCTCATCAAACTAGTATTTCAGCATATAATTAGTGTATTTATCTTCAAATTACTTCTGAGATAGGGAGGTATTAGTCCTATTTTTACAGATTGCGAACTAACCAACTTGCTCAAGGTCATATTGGAGGCATGTGGTTGAACAGGAAACTGAACCCAGCTCTCCCATATCCCAGTTTAAGGCCCTAGAGACTGGGCCCCGTTTCAGCTCTAGTTCTATAGTTCATGTTCACTTACGAGCTTTGTATGCAGTCATTTTATTCCTTTCTATTTTTCAAACAGTTTTATAGATAGCTGCTTTTGTTTCTTTTGGGTCCCAAAGGGTAAAATTTCAGTCCTGTCCTAATGCTAAATGCTGGTAAAATGAATGTGATAAGTACTTAAGACTTAATTGAAACTTTTAAAATTCAGGGCAGGGATATTTTTAAAATGCAGTTGATTACAAGGCCAAATAAATTGGCTCATTAGGCACTTGAGATGGAAAGGCCAATCTAATTCCAGGCCAATGCTTCTGAAGGAATTAGATGATATTCATTCCTCCCCCCCCCCCCCCCCAACCGCCTGTCAGCTCCTCTCGTTTAGTGATCTGACAGCTATAACTAAACCCCTCCCCCAGCAAGACTCCTTAGAAAATACAAGTGAGTTTAACACATAGTATCTAATGTCAGTGAAATAAGAAATAAACAAATAAAAAATGTGAATTAGTTTGTTTGCAATACTCCAGGTTTCTGTTTTTCTTTGAGGGGCAGAGGGAGAAGTACAAGAAGTCTCTTATTTGAGTAAGAGAGCTAAGAATAGTCTAGTCACAGAATGTACTGTATTGGCAGTTTGCCCCCAAAGCAGTGACTTATTTCAAAATCTAAAGTTATTAAAACAAAAATGTCAAGTGCCCTAAGTTAATGGGAAAAGAATTGTCTATTTAAAACTGACTGTAAAACAGAATGATTGGATAATGGATAATCCCACAGAAAGATATGTGGATTAATTTTCTTTTGAGATGTAAATACTTGCCTGACTTTGAGAATTATTCAATCCCCCCTGTGGCTTCACTGATTAAAACCCTCTCTGAACTGACTCCCTGCCTTACCCTAAATAACAAAGGGGTGGTGATGTGACAGGGCAATTCCTGCAATATCATTGAAATACCATCCTACCTCAAGTTTATGTATTATTGTGGGATGTGATAATATGGCAACCTCTCCATGGAGGAAATGCAATGGGACACTTTGCAGTTCAAAGGACTATATTGAAAATGTGCTAGAAAAAAATGGGACTTGTGTGACAGTAAGTGTTAAGTGGATTTCCTAGGGAATACTTAGGGAGAAGTTAATGAAAATTCTGTCTCCAGTTATTCAAAAACCTAGCCTTATGAAGTTAGGTCCCTGAGGAGTGGGTCATTGTCTGCTTATCACTGTTCCTAGAGACTGGCGATCAAAGGCATGAGCACTATAGTGAAATGGCTGAACTGCCTCAGCGGGGTTCTGAATCTGAGACAGTTGTGAATTTATAGCTACAGGGGAAACTCATTTGTGGGTTTTGAAGGACTGATACCTACCAGAGCCCAAGGTTGGAACTGGGGATGGCCTCTGGTCAGCTTTTTAGCATGTGTGCAGGTTCTTTTATTGTTTAATACTTTTTTTTCCTATAATGCTTTCACCTTAAGAGTAAATGTGCTTGCTTAGAAAGGGTTGCGTGGTAAAGTAGAAACTGCTGGCAAATACACTATTCATAATCTCTGTAGAGAAAGGGAAGTGTAGAAGCTGCCTTTTAGGCAATTTGGCTTGCTGGGGATATCACAAAATATGTAGGGAACTGTGCAGCATTAAAGAACCCCCAGTGAGAGGTAACGTCTGGAAGCTGGAAACCTTTGACTTGTGTTCCCTCTGACCATTCTCTTTCCCAGTGGAATTGGTAGTCAGTCCTATTACTTTTCCTCTGAGTTTCTTTGGCCTACTTCTGTGGACTTTTATTATGTGGTCTCATCTCTCATACTCCCTCTGGGAACAATAAACTTTCTCCACTTCTCTTATGACCATTTGCTCTTCACTTTTCCAGTCCCTTTTAGGGCCAACTCTTCCAGGGCCAATTTAGTTGAGTAGTCCAAACAATTCTTCATCCCTAAATGGGAGCAAGAGCTAAAACATCTGGGCCTAGATAAACAGTCCTCTAGTGAACTAGGATTGATACACAGTAATCAAATAGCAAATTTATAAGAGTCTACATATGTTTTGTAGAGAACTGGAAGGTTACATCCAGTTACTCCAATAAGGATGTAACAACAGAGTCAAAGATATGTAAATTTTACCAATTGGTTCAGCCCAGAAATACTCATAAACTTTTAAAGACAGGTATTACATGGAAATGTTTGCCAGTTAAGTACTTCTAAATTATCGTTAGGAAGACTTCTCTGTTTGAAACAAATTGAAGTTCAAATCTGTTCAGTTAATGGCCACTGCAAAGAGGAAAAAGTTACATTTTTCTGTTGTCAGATGAAACTGATTTACTATGGTATGTTTCATTTTCCTAAGCCCTTTAAATGCACATCAGTAAAGACTAGAGAAAATCAGAAATAAACAAAGGAGTAAAAGCCCCTGGAAAATATTCCCTACATTTTGACTGAATCAGAAGATCCACTGTCTATCTAAGGCTTGCTTTTATTTGCATAAGCTAAGAATTTTGTCATATAGGCCCTCATCCAATTCCCATTGAATTTGGTGGGAGTCTTTCCAGGATTCTGCTAGAAACTGGAAAAGGGCAGTAGAGGATCGCTTGATGATTACCTATTCTGTTCATTCCCTCTGAAGCACTGACATTTGCCACTGTCAGAAGACAGGATATGAGTCTAGATGGACTTTTGATCTGACCCAGTATGGCCATTCTTATGACTTCAAGGGCCACTGGATGAGAGCCAGAAAAATGTAAATGGGCCTTTTATCTTTTAGAACTTTTGAAGATGGGTTGAGGGCAGAGTCTGAAAATGTGCTATTCACCAGTGCTCTAGAATTCCTCACTTTTGCCCATACATGGGGAATATAATCATACAACATAATCCTACAGGGATAGCTCAGTGGTTTGAGCATTGGCCTGCTAAACCAAGGGTTGTGAGTTCAATCATCGAGGGGGCCATTTAGGGATACGGGGCAAAAATCTGTTGGATGATTTAATTGGGGATTGGTCCTGCTTTGAGTAGGGGGTTGGACTAGATGATCTCCTGAGGTCCTTTCCAACCCTGATATTCTGGATTCTATGAACCTTGGATCTCTTTCCCTTGAAGAGGGAAAGAGAGTTTGCTCTTGAATATTCGTGTAATTAAAGTTCATATAATTACATTATGGAAACTGTCTAGTGTAGGCTGTCTCCTAGAAATGGTAGCAAATATCCACATTGTTGCTGTTTGAAATTATTCAAGGTTATCACAGCAGTGTATCATGAAAGGATCCATTTAGCTGAACTAACCTGCAAAAATCCTGGATTCAGAAAAAATTGACAAATTGCCAAAAGTATTGGTTTAGAAGATTAATAGACATGAAAATAGACCTAAAATGGGGGGGGGGGGGCATAGGGGAGTGCAGCCTTACCTATGGAGTCCCCACTGATTAATGGTCTCCTGTTCCCAATGAATTAATGCCAAAATTCCCCCTGATTTCAGATCAGACTTTGTCACCACCATATTAATTAAGTTCTTTAACTATTGCTGATGATTCTTAGCTGCTTGAAGAAGTGGCCCTGTGGCCTCGTAGTCTGAGAAAATGCTTTGATTATCATGGAAAATTACGTTTTTTTATTTCCCGTCTGGTCCAAACCGAGGATTTTGAACCTTTCACCAGCCACTAGATCTCTTTGTTAACCTCTCTGATAAACTGGCTTCCAAATGGGATCTCAAACTGAAAGTGAGATGCTGTTTCAGAGAATAGCTTTCCTGAGAGCACTGTTTTTAAATAAATCCCCTCCAAATAAATATATAGGCCTACTTCATTGGAGCTTAGCATTTAATTAATGTGTCCATAAAAATCTTTTGTAATCTAAGTAATATAAATCTTAAAGATATCACCATGGGAAAAAAAAGTATATGCTGTTTTCACCAGGAGTGACATATTAATTGCCCAAAGACAGTCTGCTGGTCTAATGAGTAAAATAACCTAATAACTAATTGAAACATCATTGAAATACAAAGTCATTAGACAAGTAGTATCATATCTAAGTAAATTAACTCAATTTTCTATCCCGAATTATCTAGATGTTGTGCTTTGATCACAGCTGAATTGGATCATTAACTAATTAAAAGTGAAGCCAATTAAAATAGAAAAATCGTAAGTAAAGATACTGTATTTCTTTCACAAAGACATTTTAATAAGAAGTCTTGAAAGTTTTCCTCTGCAAGTCCTTAGGAACTTAGCAATTGCTATACTAGAACACACCAGGGGTCCATCAGTATCCATATCCTGTCACTAACAGTAGTTGGTGCCAAATGCTTCAGGAAAAACAAATAGTAGGAAGTTCTACAGTAGGCTGATATAGAGTAATCTGCCTCCAGGGAAGTGTTTTCCCAGCCCCGTGAGCATAGAAGTACTTCTGTACCTCTTTACTATTATATATCACGGTTTAGCCTACTCATGGTCATTATCCTGGACTCACTGAAAGACAAGAGGCAAGGAAAGTGGTTTAATTAGTCTGCAACTTTATTAACTCATCTGGGAGCTGCCCAGCAATAATTTATTCAGAGCAGGCCATCATTCCTTCCTTAACCATTTCCACTTGGTGAATGGCTGCCTTCAAACCCAATACCCCCAATACTCCTTGTCCCATCCTGTTGCTGGGATCCGATTGTACTCCCATATAAGGGTTAAGGGACTGGAAAAAGTGTGTTGTTTCACTTTAGGAGCCTCAGATCCATTCCCCAGCATCTTTAGGGGATGTCTTTTTCCTGAATCCACTTCCAACCCTGGTTTTTCAGGGAATCAGACCCTCTATAAAATGAGCACTGCTACTGGTCACCTTTCACAGAGAGGCACCAGGAGTTAGCTTGGCTTAGGGTGGAGTGACAGGGATTATACACGGCCCATTGGGTTCACAGGTTTAACTGAACCCCACAGGTCAGCCTTCCAGCTCAAGTGAGGCTACTCTCCTTTCCCAACTCCGGAGAAAAGGTGGGAACCTTTAAAGGAGCAAATACATTTTTTCCCAGTGGTTAGACAAAGACCCCCAACCAGCCCCCACCTTGGAGGCCCCAGAAGGTGCATTGGGTCATTTTCTAAAAGATACTTTATAGAATTTAATTTGAGGAAGTTCTACGGTCAGTGCTATTCAGGAGGTCACATTAGATGATCACAACGCTTCATTCTGGCCTTGGAATCTATGAATATATTAATTGGGTTGCATTAAGATTGGTCTTTGGTCCTTGTTTATAAATAATATATGGTATTTGACAACAACAACAAAAACAGGAACAAACTGGCCATCATTTAGAACACACATTTTAAATTAATCGGTATTATGAAATTACTTAACATAAAACCTAACTAACGTAAAGCATACATATTATTAAATCAAGCTACCATACAATCATACATTTGTAACCCTTCATTAATAACCAGATGTTGCCTCTTGTGTGTTGTTTTTTTTTAAGGGGGGGAAGTGGCATGCTGTTCCTATTGGATCATTGGGCATCAATCGCTGTTCACCTGATAGGTGAATATATTGATTTGTTATTTGGACTTTGAAAGACACATTTTCTGCCTCCCTTAAAAAAACTATTAATGAAGTAGATCTCAAGATTTGCCCAATTTCCTATTTACATTGCTCTGAGTTTCTGATTTCTATGCTCTGTTAATCTTTAAAATAGTTCAAATACATAGTAACAGTTTACAATCAAGAATCCAAGGTTTTGGATTATTACTATTACTTTAGTGTGTTTGAAATTATCTTTTCACTTCACTATTGTCCCATTTATCCTTGAATTTTGACGTGGGTAAAGGGGCAGAAATACTTGAAGTGTTTTGAAGAAATAGAAAACATAAAATAATAACAAACCATACTTTAAAATTTTAACAACTCACAATTTGCCTTCATATTTTTTTTTGCGTCTAAGTTGTGTTGCCCAGTGGAGTAGGTATTTTATAATTGGAACTTCAGCTGAAGTGAATCAGTTGAGTCGAAGGGAAGTCAATACATGCTGGTGAGGACATAAGCATATGTTTTGGGATAGTTCTTATAACTGAATTTCTAGAAGAATTTAAGTATAATTATTTAGTGCATAGAAATCTTATTTTTGTATGAGATTGTCTATTGCATGCAGTGTCAGAACTTCATGGTTGGTCACAAAATATTACTTGAATTCTTGTCAACATGTTAGTTAATAGACACTAGAAAGCTAAAAAACCATATGCTAAACATCCAACTAACAAACCTACAGTATATATCATAATAGAAAGGAAAGTTCTGAGTCTTGCTTGGAAAGATATCTTGGAAATAGTCTTCATCTCAGCATTTAGAGTATCCCAAAGTCGCATGTTCTCTGCATACAAGGCTCAGTTTCCTATCTTCTATAACAGGGGGAGTGCAGCAGTTTTAGTTCTGCCAAATGCATGATAAATGTTTTTACCAAAAATATAATAAATAATAAAATGAGGTACAGGAAATTCAAAACCTCCCTATTGCACACTTAGCTTGTATTATGCTTGTATTACTGTGAGTCTACTTTCTCACCTACCACTACCCTGTTAGTCTAAGACAAGGAGTAACAGGTGGTTGAAACACAGAAAGGCTCTAATCTCACAATCCTCTTTGAAGTCAGCACAACTTGGGCAAATATATGCTTATGCATGGCACTTGTGGGAGTGTACCCTCCAACTGTGAACTCTTTTACTGTATGTTTGCACAACACTTGGCACAATGGGACTCTCAGTTGGTTGCTACTGTAATATAAATAAGAGTGACTCAGGATTATGTGATTCAAACCCAAAGCCTAATGGCAAGAAATAATGGATCCAAAAACCATTGCAAATATTGCCTCACTAAACTGAGACTGAATCATATACTAATACAGCAATAATATCTGGTATCTGTTCAAAGACACATACAAACATTAATTAATTAAACTGAAAGCTATTAAAGACTAAAACAAATAAGACAGAAAAGAGAGTTATTCCTTGAGAACTAAATCCTTAATACTTAGAGTTATGGGCCAGTTCACACCTGTGGTAAAACACACTGAAATGATCCAGAAACAGGAAATCTATGTAATAACCTTCTTGTAACATTCTATTGTAATCATTCCCTCCAGAGAGTTTGTTCTCTCTTGGAATAAGTTTCAGCATTCATCCCTTAACAATCTTCAGGGCTGTAGGTGTATCATGAGGGTCTGCAGGAGACTGTAGTTATTTGAATGGAGATCTTTTGCTTCTATGCCTGTTATATCCATCAGCATTCCCCTTGCTGCTTCTTGGCAGTATGGCTTTGGTACTAATCCAGATGGTAATCTCCACTGTGAGGGGGGAAATATAACCTCACTCTATTGCTTTTCTTGGAAAATTTGTATGGAGTGGGTGAGGTGCTATGTGCTCCCATCCAATCCTGGGCCCTACAAAGTCTCCTCCCATCTTCTAGATGATTTCTCTGGAAAATGCCTTCCCATACGACTGTGGGAGGGGGAATGGTGTGATGAATGCTGATAATTCCCCTTCTTCTTAAGTAGATGAGGGTTGAGATCTGCACATAGAGGAGAATAATTTGGCCCTATAACATTAAAATCAACCTCAGTAGGAGTATGTTGTATTCACCAAAGGAGTGAAGGAATATTACATAAGCAGAAAGCGAGGTCTCAAAATAAAATTAAACTGATATCCATAAAAAGTTAAATTGTGCAAAGGCATATGTTCCTCATAAATGTCACTTAAACTTTCAAAGTAAGTCTTAAGAGAGATTTAAATAGTGCATAAGATTTCTTCTGGCCTTCTGGAATTCCCACTTAGGTGTTAATTTGGCTTAATTGGTAGATCAGTAAATTTAGGCCCAATCTCTCTCCCATTATAGTCATAGTCTAAATGCCATTTGGTTTAAGTGGTGCAAGATCAGACTCTGTCTCCACGAAGTGCAGAAATGCATACCAGCCAAAAACAAACAAAAAAAGTTGTTCAATTATTTCTCCATCAGATTTATTACTACTTGATTTTCTGTGAACAATTTCATACCACATTAGTTGTTCCCTTTAAAAGAATGTCTAACATAATGACCTTTGTGGAAGAAACACACTCTTGCACACAGAGCTCTTATAATATAGTTAGGCAATTTAGCATTTAACAAATGTGAAAAGTAACCTACATTTATCAGGAAAAAAAAAAAGTAATTTAATGAGAAAAGACTTTTGTACGGCCCGTAAAATTTCTTCAGTATAAAATGTTTTACAGGAACACACTAGAGTTAAGCTGGCACGTATTTCTTCCATAACTCCAAAATAATTTCCCTAGGCAGCAATTTATGTTGCGTGTTTAAAATGCAGCATGAATGATTATGAGGTGACAAAGACTAACGAGACTTCATTGTTACTCAATTGGGACTTAAGATTGTGCATTATGTGAAAGACTATTTAAAGGAAATACTATACTGTTCAAGAAAATTGGGGGGAAAAATCCACGAAGGAAAGCTCATTAATTTTAAATTTGAATTAGCTATTAATTCACATGGTTCTGCTTTCAAAGCTGTAGGGACAAAATGCTGTTATCTTGTTAATAAAACTGCTGGAATGATAAAATGTAAAGTTGAATTTGTTTTGGCAAGAAATAATTATTTGTACTTCCATTTACTGCTGAGAACCATGCTGTTACCACAGCAGATAAAATAATTATAATTATATACAATTATTTTGTACCTGTCACTTTTTTCCCCACAAATATTCTATTGTACTGAAGAAATATAAATATATTTTGCGCGCATGTACAATCTGTGTGGAGATATTTCCATATGCTATTTTCCCTGGATAATATGTATTGTCATCTCATTAATCCTCCATGGCAATTCAAAAGTTATTACAATTTTTAAAGAACTTAATTGACATGTTTGCCTATGTAGTTTTTTAAGCTGCACTCTTTTTAATAACTCTCTTGCAAACTTGGTGCTGAAATCTTTCTTTACAGATATGTTTTCTCTTTCAAATAGAATACTGACTTGTTATTGTAGGGTTGTTCATAAATTTTTATCAACAGCCTGGCATTTAAGTACTAATTTGAAAGTCTCTCTAAACATAACAAACAATTATCTCTCTTTCTTTCTCTTACACACACACACACACACTTCTCTCATATGCACACATTTTCAGAAACAATAGAATTTTATTTATTTTAGAGATTGTATGCTTATTTCACCCACTAACCCTATGAATTCATAATCCTTAATTGAAATCATACTGTTTTACTGTGGAAATGGTAACCAAAGTGATAGGATTATAACTAGACCTATAAGAGAAACTTTGATGTGACAATTTTCCCTTATAACTGACACACATGGCAAAATGGTGTCAAGCTTGCCAAAACTTCATTTTGGAGAACAATCAGGAATAAAACCCAAACCAAACAATGCTGAAATGTCCCATTTTGACATTTGTGCAAAGAAGTGTTTCTATTTTTTTGTTTTATATTAACTTCATTTCCAAATATTTTTATTTTGTATTATAATCTATATATATAAAAGTCAAATGGTGTATGTGTGTATGTATGCGTGCGTGTATGCGCGGATGTATGCTTACTCCTTCCACACCGTTTGAGCTAGAGACTTGAAATTTGGTACAGTTAGAGGTCATGGGGTCCTAATGACCGTAAGAGTCGAAATTTTTTCTGATGCCCCCCAGGGGTGAAATTATTTAAAGGCCAATCACATCAGCTGGGCAGCTGCTGTTCTCTGTGACATAGTTATGATGTCATAATACCCCCTCCAACAGACACCACACTCGCTCAGCTCTCTGCCCCTCCCCCCTCCAATGGAACCCCGGAATCCCTCAGCTCTCTGCCCCCTCCCCACCTCCGACAGACCCGAGTTGGGTTTGGTCAGAGGGTAAGTGAGGTAGGGGAGTCGGGTTTGGTCGGGGGGGTGAGGTGGGGGTGTCGGGTTTGGTCGGGGGTGTGTGTGGTGGGGGTGTCAGGTTTGGTTGGGGGGTAAGTGAGCTGGGGGTGTCGGGTTTGGTCTGGGGGGATGGGAAGGTGTCTGGGTGGGTGAGGGGTGAGGTGTGGGGGTTGGGGTTGGTTGGGGGGGTGAGGAAGGGGGTTGGGGTTGGTCGAGGGGTAAGTGAGGTGTGGGTGTCGGGTTTGTTTGTGGTGGTAAGTAGGGGTGTCGGGTTGGTTGGGGGGGAAGTGAGGTGGGTGTGTCAGGTTTGGTCTACGGGGTGAGGTGTGGGTGTTGGTCAGGGGGTGTTGGGGTTGGTAGGGGGGAGACGTGGGGGTGTTGGGTTTGGGTGGGGGGTGAATATGTGAGTCGGGGTTGGTTGAGGGGTAAGTGAGGTGGGGGTGTCGGGTTTGGTCGGGGGAGTGAGGTCGGGGTGTCAGGTTTGCTCTCTGCCCCCATCCAACGGACCCCGCACTCGCTCAGCTGTCTGCCCTCTCCCCACCTCCGACTGACCCGAGCAACGCCGGGTATTTTCGCTAATATGAAATAAAAACCAAGTTTATATTGAAAGTAAATGTTTTAATCCAAAACTTTTTTTATATAATTTTCTTTGGTGGGATTTTGTTCCAATTTGGAAAGAAGCCAAATTTTGAAATGTCAAAATTCTTGATAAAAGAGAGTTTCTGCTCCCCCCCCTCCCGTGCAACTTTAATTCTGACTTTAGGTGGGGAATATGTAGGAAAAGTTTTTAGAGAGAAAAGAGATCTTTATTAATAAAGAGTGAGGGGAAAGCAATAGGGGTAGAAGTCTAAAAAAATATTTTTCCAAGTTTTTCATAAATGTAAGCAGCTCTTTAAGCATACTCAGTCTTCTGTTCCTGCAATTTGCAAACACTCTTAGCATTTCACAGTTGTCATCGAAAGCAATTTGAAACCTAAGAGCATTGAGAGGAAGAAATATGAACTGCATCTGCTCAGCATATTGTATTGGCTAAATTTCTGGCTACTGCCTGGAAACAGAACTAATGGCCTCCCAGACACATACACACAAACATCCTGTAACAACAGTGCAAAGATGCCCATGTATCCTAGCTTACTTCATCCTATGCACACACCCCTTGCACAGACTAAAAATCTATACATGAAAGATGTGGAGGCCATTGACAGAAAAAGGAATGTGTGTAAATAATCATGTGAACCACATCCCAAAACCCCTCCATGGCTCTGGTTCAGAGGACCTGTGGAATAGTGCCTCTGTTGCTTCTCAAGGAGTCCAGAACAATTGTGGACAACATCACCCTTCTGCTTCTGGTCATGAATCAGGTATCACTTTCATTTGCCCAAAGGTATAACTTCCTTTATCCCTTATGAAGAAAACCACAGTAGTGATCAGCTATATATTGCATTTATGCATGCTACTGTGAGGTATAAGCCTATCATTTTTACTGTCAACCCTCAATAAAAATAGATTGAACAAAATATTCCTAAGAAAATTGTTAGCTTCCTGAAATTTGGCTCTTTTAGGGTACGTCTTCACTGCAGATAGCAGCATGCTTCCCAGTTCCGGTGGACAAACATGCCAGATCCATTTGACCTAGTGGAATAAAAATGATAGTGTTGCCTCGGTAGCATGGGCAGTGCCTCAGGCTACCTACCTTAGTATGTATGCCAGAGGTCTGAGTGGGTTTGTACTGAGATGGCTAGCCTATGCTGTCATCCATGCTAGCCCTGGCTGCCTTGCTATTTTTTGTTCATTAGCTTGAGCAGAGATAGCATGTGTTTGTCTATCTGAGCTGGGAAATGTGCTTGCTCCCAGTGGCAGTATAGATATTCAGTAGAAACTTTATCCCATTTCAACCATATGGAAGCAGAGGCCTTGAAAAGTTATGATGTGCTCAAAATCCTACCAGCGTTAGAACCCAATTCTCTTGACTTCCAGTATTCTACCAAAGCCACTAGATCATAGTACATTCTAGGAAATGTACTTAACTGGTCTGGACAATTTGAGGAAAATATTTCTGCACACATTCAGGCATTGGGAGACTCCAGGATCAATGAGGCAATACAATCCCACTGCATGCAGAGACCATTCAGGGAAACTTCTGTGAACAGTCTTTCTTTTTTTCTGCAAGCAACTAGAAGGAAGATCTTGGGAGCAGGCCAGGGGCATGTTCAGTGAGTTGACAAGTATGTTGGTGGTCTGGCTAAACTCTAGAAGCTATGTGTTGGGCTGTAAGGTGCATTTGTAGTTGAAAATAACCTACATGAAAGGTCCGTGTAGTGCCAATGGATTGATGGGAAGATTCCTTCCATCAAAAGCATTCCAAAGAAGTGAGAAAAAGGGAGTTAAAACAAGTGGTAACTGAACTTCTGAATTTGAGAAATTGTCTGCCTGATGCATTGGTGGATAGTAGCATAGCCAGATACACTGGTTAGGGCTATCACTTATTGTATATGGTGATTGTTGTTTATAAATGTATCTGTTGAAATGTTTGTAGCATTTAACACAGCATGAAGTTAATGCAAAAACTATAAATGAAACAGAGGAGTTGGTTGCTGACTAGATCTATTGCACATGGTTCCAGCATGGTGGTTCTCTTTCAGGATAACTTCCAATGATTATAGATAATATTATATATTTTCTATTTTATCTATAATCATTATATTGTATATTTATAGCAATTACCCTCTTATTAAATGGGACAATTTAAACTGTGCAGATGGCTGTTTTGGCCTTGTCCTTTTATGAAAGGAGAATGTTAACTAGAGAGCAATCTGAACCACAACTCTAGATCCAAATGCCCCATGATGTTATGGAAGGTTGACCTGAACTTCACAGTTCTCCCAGCCTCTAACATGAGCCAAGCTAATTCAGTAAATCTCAATATTAACTCATTTTGAGATTGAGAAGTTTGGATCTGAACTTTATGGCTTGGGCTAGCTCTAGTTTTGAACTGCATAAACCAAACCCATTATGCCCTGCCCACACTTCTGTCTCTGGCTATCTTCCATTCAGCCTCCAACATCTGGAGATCAGTCTCTGACTCAGACTGGTATGCCTTCACCCTCTCCTACTTAAAGTCTGTTATGAAAACACAACTCTTCCAAAATATCTTTAAATAGTATTCTTCTCCAACTCCCTTTATCTGTTTATCCGTGATCCACTCCAGAAGTGCCCAGTCAGTCTTGGGTATCTAGCTGCTGCCTTTCTCTTGGACGAGGCCTTTGTCCCATTCCTTTCTGACTATCGTGAAGTGGTGGGGTTAATGCTACACAGTTTACTGCCTCATGCTGTCATATCTCCAGCAAACCAGTGTGCCTAAAGCCCAGCACCTCTTCATTTGCTTTCTTTTCAAAGGCTATGACCCATGTATTGTCAGCAGTTAGAAATTACCACTGTCTAAGCAAGCACATTTATTCTTAATGTAAAAGCATGACAGAGAAAACATTTAAAAAATCCTATATGTTAAAAGCTTGCCAGTGGTTATCCATCAGTATTATGGGGCCCTAGTAGGCCAGTATTCTTCCAGCCCTTCTGAAAGGGATGGGGCTGTCCTTGGATAGAAGTTCTTGTCTGTTTGCTGGATCAGAAAGAAAGTCCCGAGTCAGTTTAAATTTAGACTGTTTATGCCAAAAGCTCCTGGAGTTGTATACAGTCTGTGGCTCACAGTGATACATTAATTTAATGTCTTATGGTCCCCAAATATATTGCTTGGGATTGCATTTTACATTAAAAATTGCACATTACACAGTAACGAAAAAGCTTTGTTCTTCAGGCAGAAGGTCCTATGGAGTTGTATAATTTTTTCATCTTACATGGGTTTTTTTTCCATTTAAATATAATGTTCATCTTTAACTGGTATGTGTGCCTAGGTTGGTGGGTGTGTGTAGTTGGGTGTGGATGTGTTTGTATTTTTATTTTTTAAAGCTCTTGTATAGGAAAAGTAAAAATCTGAAAATGGTGCATTCCATTTCTTGAGTACTGTAGAAAGTAAGCCAAATATGTTACTGCAAAAATGTGAAATTAATTAATTTACTGACATTTCTGAGTTTCCTTTACAGAATCTGTATCGAGTGAAAATAGCCAAATGTCAGTTATCTTCCTGTTTGATGCATTTTTTCCATTATATGGTAAACCAGGTAGGGTTGGATTTTACCACTGAAGTAGATCGAGCCTTTTGGTACTATTGCTGTTTTTCTATGGCATTCAATTTATTTCTCTAAGAATATTGGCAATATTGTAAGTGTCATAATATGAAAGGCTTTAGACACATTATTATGTTAAAAACCTTATCTCTAGTGGATTCTAAATATCAATTCTATGTAGCTGCAATCACAGTCATTGGGCATATTAGTAACACTTTACTTTAATTGCTGTAGTAACTCTGATTGTACTACACTCATTTGGGACTCGTGTACAACTAACATTTATGTCCATAAAGTGTTTCAAAGTAATTTAGAATTTGTTCAGTTATAAATGCTGGGTTGCTGTCTGTTCCTCCATCCATCATTTTCTGCTCCCTTACTGTTAAGTTTGTAAAATCTTTTTCCTGCTTTATGAATGACAGCATTAAATTTGGAGTCAGATCCTCAGGTGGGGTAAATTGGTGTAGCTCCATGCTGAAGGTCTGGACCTTACTTTTTTAAAAATTTGTATTTTAGGAAAAAAAACATAAACTACTTTTTCCAGCATTAGCTTATGTGATCGAGTAATTTACCATTTTTGAGTAATTAAATACAATGGTTTTGTTCACATGATTCATAAACACACAGACCTAGCTTTTTCTGTATTTGCAAACGTGTGATTATTTGGGGTAATACAGTTCTGTCACGTGATGAGTAACATTCAGGCATTATATTACTTCCATAATAAAATTACTACACTGTGATAATTTAGTGACCACTAGTTATCTCCCATTTTCCATTCTGTCTGGAAACAAGAAATGAGTCAATCAGAATGCAAAGAATTAGTCTATTTAGTTATCAATGAAAAGACTAAAATTTAAACAGTTTGACATGTCATGAACACACTTGTAGATGTCTCCTAGTCAATGTGAATTTATTGCATAATTTCTCTCAGGCTGTTATATTGATACTTATGAAAGTGAACAATGGCTCTTGGAAACTGATTTCAGAAGATTGGAGATTTATTTTTATGTAGTTTGCATGCATAACTACTGTATATCAAAATATATGTTCTACAAAAGGTGCTAGATTTTCAAGAATGTACTGAAAAATGGATATCATTATTGCAACACTATTCATCACAAAGATAAAAGACAGATGATTCAGTCCCATCCATGTAATTAGATTTATGTATTAGTGATCAGTATAGTCAGGTCATAAAGAATGGATCCAAGGTATCAAACCAGTTATTCACAATCTCATTGTTTCTAAATACATAATGATTTCATATGGGGCATAGATATATTAAAGAAATAGAACTGCGGTGAATAGTTTTTTTTACATAGAGTAGCTCATGTATCAGCTACATTTGTGCTGTACAACTGGAAATGAGAAACAACAAAATGGAAGCATCAGCAAACAACTGCTGTAGCCTGAGTAAAATGAAAAAAACCAGACATCAATGACCCATGCTGCTCAGGTGTATGTAGAGGTTCACTACAGGGCTATGGCAATAAAATAACAATAAAGAATTGATAATGCTGGGAAAAAGTTTTTAAATTGGCAAAGTTAGTTTGGATGTATTTTTGCACAACAAGAGCTTAGTCTTTGAATCTAGTAACCACATGAAACTCCATTGTTGTTGTAGACAGGTTGGTCCCAGGATCCCAGAGAGACAAAGTAGATGAGGTAATAGATGTTACTGGACCAACTTCTGTTGGTGTGAGAGAGAAGCTTTTCAGCTTACACAGAGCTCTTCTTCAGGTGAAGTTTGCTCATTAAAAGATATTACTTCACCCATCTTGTCTCTCACTTTTCCATTTACTTGAATGGAAGTAGAACTGTACCCTAGATATAAAACTATTTTAATTTCAAAATGAACCAAATAACTCATATATCTTTTCTGATAATGGCACAATTCTATGCCCAGGCTAGTTTCTGTGGCAAATTCCACAGATTTGTCAAAAATACAATATTTATTCAACGAGATGCCCCATGTCTAAATTCTGAGAGTACTGAGAAAGTCAGTTGCAGTTTCTTGACATCTTGCAGGATTTGATATGTACTAATATTCACATGTCATTTTCCACTGGATACACAAATGTGTTGCAATCAATTTTTAAAAGATCATTTCAGTTCATATCATCCTTTAACAAATGAAAGGGATCAAAAAGTCTCCAGGAACCAGCTATGGACTTGAACCATGAAATTGGGTTCTGGAGTATCCCAGATTTTGCAGAGCAGAAAGATGTCTCAGATTTAGGGTCCCTGTTTAGGTCCATTTCTAAATAGACCTTCTCTTTGCAAATCTTAACTATCAACACCACAGTGAAAGTGAGGATAAAGTTGGTGATTATTTTTGAGAACTCATGGAGAACAGGGAAGGTCCCAGAAGACAGGAGAAGGAAAAACATAGTACCCATATTTTTTTTAAAGAGAGCTACTGGAATTATAGATCAGTCAGCCTAACTTTGATATGTGGAAATATATTGTAACAAATTATTAAACAATCAATTTTTAAACACTGAGAGGATAATAGGGTTATCACAAATAGCCAACATGGATTTGTCAAGAACAAAGAATCACTGTCACTGGAGATTTTTAAAAACAGAGTCGACAAACACCTGTCAGGTATGTTCTACGTTTGGCCAAGTAACAACTAAGGGGAGACATTAAAACAATCTATGAATATTAGATTGTTCACCAAGAATAGAGGGGCCAATCATAGAAGAATATGGGACTAAACTAAAAATGAAAAAGGAAGTTTCTCCTGAATTTTAGGAAAATCTGTTTGACAATAAAATCTATGAATATGTAGAATAAATTCCCAATGGAAGCCTGTGCAACAAAGCAGTAATAAATGGGGCGCAATCCTTTACTATGAGGGGGCTGGACTGGATAATCATAAAGGACTTTTCTTTCTCTAGACTTTAAAATTCATAGTAAGGATTAAAACTGTCTAACACTGACTGAACTGATGCGTCAAAAAGACCTCATATATCTTCAAATTAGTGCAATTTGTTTAATCTGACCATAGTTCTTAGTCCTTTAATATCAAATTCTAGGGGAAATTAAAATGTTTCAGAGGTTTAAGATCATAAAGCTGCTTTGCCATAAAGTTGACAGCATAAAAAGCAATTAGCAAACTGTCAAATGAATATATGTTTCCTAAAGCTTTGATGCACTTAAAAGAACTAATTACAAAGAAAACTCCAGTGCTGAATGTAATGATTAGCAATATGCAAATCACTCAAATTCCGGCAGACAAAGCGCTACAGAGACTGAAAGTTTGCCAAAAGACTTCTAAGTTCAGGCCACGAGGGTTTAATAAGGTTTGTGACTGTTTTTCCTGGAGCTAATTGAGATAATGGTCATTATTTAAGGGTAGTGAAAAACAGTAATGTAGATTACATCACTGTAAAGTCTGCCCCAGCAAAGCAACCATTTCATACTGTTTCTAGGGCACTGCAAAAGAACCTCTAAGCCATAAGATGCTATTTCTATAAATAATAAGTGACTGAGGATGACAGAAATTCTCACAACTAGCTTCAAATTTATGATCTGCCTTTGCCTTCAAGAAATAATTAAGTCACAAAAGTTTTCTACACCTAAAAATGTGGTTGAAGTATTAAATCTCTCATTTTCTACAGAGAGAAATGATAGGATCAAGAATAGCAGCCGTGTTAGTCTGTATCCATAAAGAAAGTGAGGAATACTTGTAGCACCTTAGAGACTAACTAGTTTATTTCAGCATAAGCTTTCGTGAGCTATAGCTCACTTCATCGGATGCATAGAATGGAACAGAAGTAAAATGCATTTATACACACAGAGAGAAAAAGAAAAGGAAAAAAGAAATTGTACATTAGCATACCAATTCTAAGAGGGCTGTTAAATGTAGATCATCCATTATCACTAGGAAAAAATGAGATATTGTTAAATATGCCCTTTCACAGTGTTATATTTTAGCACATTTTTAAAAAAGGAGATAGTGTATATACCTGGACTAAGCTGAAGTCCAAAAGAATTGTAATGTTTCTGTTGGCCAGAAGGGCCAGAACATGATTCCTTGTTGCAACTAATATTCAATCTTCCTTCTTTGTCAAAATCTGGGGACAGAACTAGAACAGGGGAATGAAGGATCACCCAGTGCTCCGTGCTCATCGCCATGTGACAAAGCAAATTATTTGAGAAGAAAAATATTGGCCAATGGGGAGGGGAAGAT
Organism: Sternotherus odoratus; assembly: GCA_032164245.1. Lineage (NCBI taxonomy): Eukaryota > Metazoa > Chordata > Testudines > Kinosternidae > Sternotherus > Sternotherus odoratus. The sequence goes on from JAVMKO010000004.1 coordinate 38,175,231, forward strand.
GAGGGTTAGGAAGTTAATAGGATGTAGAAGAGAGATGATAGTAGTTAATTACAGGAGGAACTGAAGAGGGTGTGAAGACTATTTCAATGTTTGGGAATGGAATTGGAGGCTGAAATATTGGAGCCTAGAGTGAGATTTCTCATGCCTTGATTTTGAGGTGCATTAGATTTTAAGGAACCTTCAGGATGTTTATTTCTCAGTGAGTCTTTATTCTCTCACTGAAAAGGGAAGACTTTTCAGCCTTATTGACAGGAGTATGTTTAAAATATCTAGCTGATATTTGAAGTAAATAGCTTGGCCGAGGGAAAAAAAAAACAGCTAGTTTGTGACCTCCTGCCAGAAGCCAGTGATTAATACCCAATAAACTGAGCTCTTAAAAAAAAACCAACAAGCATTGATTTACCATGGTGAAACCCAGGGAAAATGTCTCTCAGCAGTGGAAATTTCAGTACTTGTGGACACCTTGCACTACAATCCCTTCTTCACCAAGGGTCTTTCAGCTGCCCTGAATAGATCCAAATTGAGTGACACAGATTGATGAGATTGATTAGAGGGTGTGGCCTGAAAGCACCTGGGAAGGGGATATTCCATAAATCATGGCTCAGGACACTTCTGCTCTGACACTGCCTTGTGAATACCTCTTGTGGCACAACATCCCTGCTTCTGTGGGGCTGAGTTAAATACAGCAGACATGAACACAGGTCAATTTACTATCCAAATAGTGAAAAAATATTGTACACTTTCTTTCAGTGGCTTTGCATTTGATCAGGCCCATATCCTGAAATTGCAAACTGGGAATGTCATTCTGGCAACATAGAAACTAATAATTGTATGGTTTTGAGAATATTTAAATAGGAACGGAATGGGAGATCCCTAGTATCCAATGGAAATGTTAACCAAATCACCATGGTCAGTGCACTTCAATATAAATGCTCCTGGATATAATAGTTCCTATATCTAATGCAGATTACTTCTGCCTCTGGCAGGAATAAACTTGCCATGGAATCACAGCCAGTTTATAATACAGGTCTAAGTATATCTTTTGTAAGATGAATGTAATGCCATTTACATAACAAAATGGAATAACACTTATTTAACTTAATTTATCAGAAATATATGGAAATGAAATGGAGATATAGAAATGTTCCCATTAAATTCAAACTTTAGAAAAGAATAAAGATTTGGGTTTCCTATTAATTTTAACTTACAAGAAATACTTTTATCAGAAGTGTTCATGAGGCATTCCCTATATATATATTTGATTCCTTGCACCAAGTAAAAAAGATATGGTACCAGTCATTAAATCTAAAGGTGAAAAGTATGGATCACTTATCTTACTACATACCTGGTATTTTTAAAACGAAGAAGCAACAAGGTCACATTTGTGTTCAGTTAATGTATTCACAACATTTCTCCCCCAATGCCCATCAATCCCCTCCAGAAATTCTATTCTCTAATAGGAGAGATCTATTTGTTGCCATTAAGATGAGTACTTTGCTGTTACATGCACATTGTTCTTTCTTTGGAAGAATATTACATATTGTACTGTTTTAGGGCCCTAATCTTTATTCCTTGTTGAACCCATGATTCCTAAACTCAAGGATTTCAGTATTGGGACCCAAATTCTATGCTGTACATACGAGTATGAGAGGAAATAGTGTATTTCACTTTCTGAATAACAACATTTAAAAGGCTCAAATTGTATCATTTTAGAAATTAAACTAATTGTTAACCAAACTGCTTAATATATTTTGCTGGAAGAGATTGTATACAATTAATAGAGAAAGATACATAGTTTACAGACCAAACTGTAGTCTTTACATTAGTACTATATAATTGTATACTTTGTAGAATGAAATACATGCATTACTGGCAGCTTATTATTTTAACATGCTTTAGTGATTAAATTGCATCTTAGCCTCTGAGTTGCTTTTCTTTCTAATGAAAGTAACAATTACATGCTTTGTTAGCTACACACTGATGATACAAATTTAGCATACTGAGCTTCAGTGCTTTTATATATAATAAATATTTTATATATAATATTCGGTGCTTATATTTTTCAGCTAAATTCAGTGGTATGTTTTTGAGATTTACTAGATAATTTGGATGAACTTAACACTTTGTATATAAAGAAACAGAAGACCTTTTCTTCCTTGACAGTTCACACAAGAACTATAGTAGAACCTTAGAGTTATGAACACCTTAGGAATGGAGGGTACTCATAACTGTGAAATGTTCCTAACTCTGAACAAAACATTATAGTTTTCAAAAATTTACAACTGAACATTGAGTGAATACAGCTTTGAAAAGTCACTATACAGAAGACAAATTCTGATGTCACTGTTAGTTTCTGTTTAACACTAATGTTCTGTATTTGCATTTTTTGGAGGGGCTGGGGGGGGGTCTCTACTGCTGCCTGAGTGTGTACTTCCACTTCCAAATGAGGTGTTTGGTTGATTGGTCAGTTCATAACTTTGGTGTTTGTAGGTTCTACGGTATAGGGCTTGCAAATGCCAACTTGGAAAGTAAGCTCTGTGTGTGCTTTGGACACCCATTGAAATGATGGGGCTTGTTGAATGTTCAGGGTCTGCCTGTGTGAAAATCAGTGAATGTCTGGAGCCTTATACATTATCTAATCTTGTCTGCTCATTCTCCTACATCCTTGATCATCCTCCTATGCCCCGCCAATATTAACTCTCTTCCAGATCCTCAGTCTCATTCTCAGCTATCAGAAATTTAACTAGATTTGTAGAATAGATTCTAGATTCCATAGATTCTTTGTTTACTTTTAAGCCCCATAGTCTGTTTCAGTATTGGCCAACTAATGGTAGTGGCTGGATCAAGTCACATTGGAAAAACAAAGTAAGTTAGGACACAGAGAGTGATGAAAATTATGCGTGTTTCTCTCATAGTACCAACCAATGGAAATTCCCTCTCTATTTTCTAGTTTTTGTATGGACCTATTTATGCTAACATCATTTACAAAGGTGCTAGTGCATGTTCTAATGCCTTTGTAATTCTGAATCTCTCACAATGGATTTTGTTTGAATAAGACCTGCATGATCAGACTTGTCAATTTTTTTTCTTGATTAGTTTTATTTTTAAATACACTTTACCAGGCTTATGCTAACAAGTGATGATTTATGTCCATGATAAACAAATGTACTCCATATACTTTGTGTTTGAAACAATGGGGGGGGGGGGGAGATGAGGGGAAAAGGCACCCTGTAGTGGGTACCCCGCTCCAAAATAAAAGGGGTAAAACAGCCCTGGAGAGGGCTGTTGCTGGGAGAAAGCAGCAAACTTGGGCTGATTGGAATAGCAGCAACAGCTGTGGTTGGGTCAATTAGGGCTCAGTTGGCTGTTCTAAGAGGGCTGTGGCCAGGCACTGAAAACAGTCCCTCTCCAGGCTGGGAGGGAGCAGGGCCTGGCTGCCTGTGGGACAGGGTACCTGAGGTGGAACAGCGCTGGGGGAATAGGCAAGGGAGCTGGGGAGCTCCAGCCTAGTAACTCCCCAGGCTGCAGTCCTGAAGTGAGGCTTAAGGATGGTACCTGGGGCTAGGTAAAGGCAGCTGGTCCCAACCCCCCTTGCCTATGATGACTGCCTCTTACACTGCAGTCTGCCCAGGGTGTAGGGGCTTGATGATGACTGGTAGCAGCCACAGACTGAGTCAAGGTGCGGATTAGAGGGTTGGAGGTTCCCCAGGGAGGGGATACCCAGAGGCAGAGTGTGGGGTATTGCCAGGGGGCAGCACACCAGGTAAAGAGGCACCGGGGTCCCGGAGGGACATGGGGCCCCAAAGGTACACAGGGCCAGCGGACAGCAAGACACTGGCCTGCAGAGGGCACTTTGAGCTGGAAGCTTAGTTCCCAGTCAGCCAGCAGAAGGTGCTGCAAGATTGAGTCATCATGCCTTGACACACCCCCATGAAAATAAAGAAAATCTTTCAAACCATTTTTTTTGTTTCAAGAGATGCATAGATTTCACCTTATGAGTATGTAAATATAATGTATTCTATTCTTCATGAGAGTGAAGATGTGGAAATAAAGTAAAGGATAGTGATAGATATGGGCAGAGGGATTGAAGAACATAGTAGTGAAAAGGTCAGAATATAAAGGAGGGGTAAAGGTGATGACTATCAAGTGTGGATCCAGTGCACCAAATATCCTGGACTTATTTCATCAAGTGATGCGTAAGTGGACATCCTTGAACCATCTTCTGAGACCTAGGTCTTGATTTAAAGGCTTGTGTACAAGGGGGGAAAAAAACTTGCACTAGCTTGTGCTAACTCCCCCTGTGGACGCCATTACTGTGCATTGAGTTCCTTTGTCCATATTAGACTAATGCACTTTGGAAGTGTACTAAGCCAAACTGTTTCAGGGAACTCTTAGTACAAAGTAGGTGTGTCCACACAGGGAGTTAAATTACTATGCATTAACTGCCACATATGCACAAGCCTTATATCTCTTATAGAGGTCAATGGGAAGACACTCAGTGAATTTAATTGGCTTTGGATCAAGCCCTTGGTGAGTAGGCCTCAGTTGCCCTTTCTTGGTAAGGTGATTTCTTCCATTAAAGTGTAGATTTTGGTCTCTCTGATAGTAAAGTGAATGGGCAACATGATGGCAACAGAAACCCAAAGTCAACAAAAGCAAAATAATGCATGTTGGAGGGGAAAAATGAAATGATTCATACACTTCCTGGGGTTTGAAATTAGCTGCATCAGCTCAAGAATGGGACATTGGTAGCTGTGGTTAAAAAAAAAATGTTAACATGCATATGAAACGGGATGGTGAAATGTATATAAAATATGGTATGTCTTTATATATAAACTGATATAGGCTCACCTGAAGTACTGTGTGAGATGTTGGTCAATCTGTCTCCAAATTGATATTGCAGAGATAGAGAGGTGGTTCTGAAAGGGTAATGAGAATGATCAAGTGTCTGAAAAAACTCTCAGATGAAGAAACGATTATTTACCTTAGAAAGGAAATAAATAAGTGGGTATGTGATACAAGTATAGAATGAATGATACAGAAAAGGTAGATTGGAAGTTCATTCTCCCCATTTTATAACATAAGGGTCAGGGGACATTCAATAAAATGAAAAGTTGGCAAATTCAAAACAAAGAAAAATAAATTATTTTTTCACACAGTGTGCAATTAAACTGTAGAAATAATTGCCACCAAACCCTGAAGATTAACTGAAGATGAGACCTAATGTGGGGGCCAGATTATTTCTCTGCCTACTGCTGAGTCTGATCCACATTGGGAATTGCTTGGTTCCTAAATCAGAGGACTAGCTGGTTCTTCAACAGGATTTGGAATTTGCAGCCTTTAATTTTGCTAGTGTGCAAAGAACCTGTTCATTGTTTAATTTGAGCTATACATGGTGTGGCAGACCCAGGGCAGACAGCTGCCAGTAAGGCCTGCAATTAGGAGGCTTACCACAAGGGAACTGGGTCCAGCTGAGCAGGGCTGCCACAGCCAGAAGCAGGGCCAGCTGGGGTCAATTAAGGAGGCTGTCAGAGCCCTTGAAAAGAGACTCCTCCCCAGAGAGGCTTGTGGGAGTTTGAGGAGTGAGTTTGGAGGGAGTGAGAGTTTGAGGAGTGAGTTTGGAGGCAGTAGGAGATAGAGGAGCGAGTTTGGCGAAAGTAGAGGGGTGTGAGGGGCAAGTTGGAAGAAGCAGGGGCAGAGAGACGGCTGGCAAGCAGGAGGAGAGAACTAAGGGTCCCTCCCAGGGGGGCCTAGGTTTCCTAACTTGCAGGAGCCTGACCCTGAGAGAGAAAGAAAGGGAACGAGCTGCTAAGGAGCAGCAGGAAAAACTGGGACTGGTGCAATCTGGTCAGGGCGCCAGGGCCGCACCAGCACCCCAAAGGACTTGAACCAGGGGGAGCAGAGGAGCCACCTTGTCACAATGGTTACATGATAACTCTAGTTGCTCAGTTACATGCCATTTTACATAAACAGAGATTATGGTATGAATTAAGGATGCAATATTAATTTTATATCCCTATACAATTTTTTTAAATAATGTTTCAGATGTTCTCCATAAATTTAGATTGCTTTAATGGGAACCACAGGTATTCTGAGGAGGCTAAAATAATACTTCTCAGCTTCCATCTAGCTGGAGTATTTTATGGTGCATAGGAAATAGCTGATGCAAAGAAATATTGTTTTGATTTTGTTTTTTTAGTTTGTTTGTCATAAATGATCGAACAATGTTTGAACAAAACCTTCAAAGCCTGATTTTATCTATGTATTTATTTATTTTGCAGTGCAATTGTTTTGAGAAGAGTTAAGCAGAAATGAGTGACTTTTTGTCTTTTCAAAATGTCATCAAATGTAGGTAATGTTTTATGAGGAACTTGAAGTCTATATTAAAATTGACCTGAATGTTACCAGGCTTAAGGGAGATTTTGTTAGAAAGATGCATCAGGCTTTTTTGAAATTTACAGACAAAATCCTGTATGACTGAATGTACTGGATTAAGACATTGGTCAGTGGAATTCTAGACAGACACCTACGATTTTACTGTTGATGTTGAATCACACTTGGACATGCTGAAAAATGCAGCCAGCAGGCTGTTAGAGCTGGAATGGGTGGGAGAATGCTGCAACGAACATACAGAAATCATATGATCCCAGCACAATGTGACTTCTTAGATGCCTGTGTTTTAAATATACTCCCCCACACCCAAAACATGTGTGTGCGGGTGGCGAGGGTGAGGGATAATCAGTGGGAGCTGAGAGAATTCAGCATCTCTGAAACTCAGGATACTTATATTTATGTGACAGGTTTAAGATTAGCAGCCATGTTAGTCTGTATCTGTAAATAAAACAAAGAAGACTGTAGCACCTTAGAGACTAACCAGTTTATTTCAGCATAAGCTTTCATGGGCTATAGCCCACCTCATCGGATGCACAGAATGGAACAGAAGTAAGATGCATTTATATACACAGAAAGAAAAAAGAAAAAAAAAGTTGTATATTAGCATATCAATTCTAAGAGGCTGTTTAATTTGGATGGGCCATTATCAGCAGGAGGAAAAAAATACCTTTTGAAATGGATCTCTGTGTCTGCAGGAGATAACTGTTGAAGGTAAATTAACTAGGGAAATGCAATCAATTAGTGTAATGAGAGAACCATTCACGTTGATATGCTAATGTACTTTTTTTTTCCCTTTGTGTGTATAAATACATCTTACTTCTGTTCCATTCTATGCAACCGATGAAGTGGGCTATAGCCAACGAAAGCTTATATTTATGTGATTAACTTTGAGCAAGGAAGCCAAGAATTCTAGTGCATTGGCTCCCTGAACATGTATACTTGTAGCTTTTTGTTATCTGTTGATTTTTATATATGTGGAATAGGATTGAGGAAGTTTAATTTAGAAGCTTTGCATTTGATTTTTGCTGACCAAGACCTTTTCTCAGATGTCAGCAACTGTATCTGTGGATCTGATTATTATGTTGGTGGTGGAAGACAACCCTAGGCTATCATCTGGTTGTAGACAGATATGTAAATGATAATATTATACACAAGCTTTGCTGTGCCTGCTTTTATGTTATGTGCATGTTTGAACAAAAATCTCTTTGATTTTTGCAAAAAAGTAAGAAAAGAAAAGAAAAAGCACTTCCCCCATAATCCTTGCTCCCTCCCTATTTGCACATCCCCGAGTTTGTGAAAACATAGGACCATTGAGAGAATCAACCATAGGCAGTAATAATAAATAATAAATTGTCAGAGGCACAATCTAAACGCGCAGTTGTGTAGGCCAGCCTAATGTTGCCCTCAGTTCACCTATGCAAACTCACTAGGTCTGTTTCTGACTGCACACCAGGTTTGCATCACAATAAATCACTTCATTTGAGTTATCCTAATTTACACTGTTGAAAGGAGAATCAAGCTTATCTTCAAATTAGCATTTTGACAAACTGTACAATCCCATTTCTGATGAGAGAAGCAGGCCCTTCAAATGGAACTTAGGGCTGGTCTTCACTAAGGAGGGAGATCGGCTGTAGATATGCAAATTCAGCTACGTTAATAATGTAGCTGAATTCGGCGTATCACCAGTCGACTTACCTGCCGTCCTCTTGGTGGCGGTGGTTGGCGGGTGCTCCCCCATCGACTCCAACTTGTGCCTTTTGGTGAGCTGGAGTTCCGGAGTCGATGGGGGCACCGTTGGTGATCGATTTATCGCGTCTTGACGAGACGTGATAAATCGATCGCCAAAAGATCAATCCCTCCCGCTTTAGTGAAGACAAGCCCGTAGTTAACAGGACTGCTGAGAATACATAAGTCAGGAAATAATTCATTTATTTCTCTCATAGATGCATTGTGTCTACAATGCTGAGTAAAGTACTAAACATGGGTATCAGTCTAGTAAGCAGATCTTGTATGACTTTGAATACACACAGAAAGCAGTTCTGTTCTGCATGAAGGTGCCATTTTTCTGTCATCATTTTTCATAGTAGAACTCCGTAAGGCTGGGAATAGTGTCAGGAGGACAAAGGGAAACAGAAAAGAAATGCAACATGGAAGATAAAAAAAATCTATTGTGAAACTTCATTAAAAATAGGCAATTAAGCAATTAATATTTTAAAAGATGAATTGGTTAATGAACATATTAAGTGCTAAAACAAACATTTTCTAAGTGGATAACTTCTTTCTTTTTACGGGGGCTTCTTGCAACAAATATCGGTCTATATGTAGGAAGTACCTTGAGTATTTAATCTCTTTTGATTAATAGAAAGATGGGAACACAAAGATTTATTTAATAAACCTTTAAAGATATATTCTGCTGCCAATAATTGAAGTATAAGATTTCAATTTGATTACAAATATGTTCTCCTGGGAATAACAGTACAATCCCAGATGTACCAATCTTATTTTTCTACCCTTTGCTGGAAGAAGAGAAGATAAAAGATGTGGGATGAATGCCTCCACTGAGGATGTGTGGAATATACTTTATTGTACCATATCAAAGTAATAGAATACAGCATGGCTTAAGGAGGTGAAAATGGCTCTAAGCAACCTTTCTGCCTTTCCTAAAAATGAGGCTGGTGGAGGGGTTCAACCAGCCTCCATTACAAGTTAAGCAACCTAAACTGCTATAACCCCTCCATCTTATATTGGCTTCCTAAGAGTTGTCACAGTTCAGGGCAACTGCAGCTGTATTTCTGCTTAGTGGTCCAGTGAGGGCACCCATTGTCAGGCTTCCAGTTGCCTCTTTTGGATGGAGAAGTGTGTTCTTCTCCCTTTTGACTGGGGTATGTTCAGGTTGAACAGTTCTCTACCCACACGGTGTTATCCCCAACAGAGACAGGCTGCCCCAGCAGAAACTGCTTGTTTTCTCTTTAGAGACAGTTAACATGTGCAATGCCACTGTGATAAGGTACCACAGAGCACTTAGTATGCAAGCCCTATTTTTTTCTTAAGGTAAAAGACATTACAGAGAAAATTTATTAAAAACAATAAAAGAACCTATACAGGTGCTAAGAAGCTTACCACAGTTAGCCTAGTATGAATTGTAACAAGAGCAGAATCCCCTTCACCCAAGAAGTTTCCTTGTGGTTACAAGTTTTTTACAGCTTCAGCTCAGAACAAGCACCCTGTCTTACATGCTTTCATATAACCAGTCCTTTCAACCCTCTCCCAAGAGTCAGGCTCTCCATGGACCAGGTGTCCTATTCACTTGCTAGAACAGGAAGAAAGCCCTGAGCCAGTTTACACCCAGGCTTTTTATCCCAAACCCCTATCTTTGTCTGTTGGCCCCCCGGAGAATCCAGTTTGAACTAGTATATGAGTACTTCTTCAAGGCATGGCTTTCAGGGGCTGATAAGAGAGGGATTATATTAGCATCCTATTCCCTACTAGTGAAGGTATGTGCAATTCTTCAATACCAAATCCACAATTGCATGTTAATACCCCCAAAGGTCTTAACCTAAATCAATAAGGTTTAACCTAATGCAATAGCTTATCTTAATGCATAAAGTTTATTTCCAGTGGGTCACAGGTGCAATTACACCAGTGAGGATTGCTAGACTACAGTGTATTCTGTCCCACTAACCTCCTTGATGACCCCTGCTGGTGCTTACCCAGGGGATCCCAAGGAAGGGGGGGGGGGGACAATTCTTGCTGTGATACAATCTGGGAAACTAAGATCTAGCACAGAATCTGCACTCGGGTGTTATGGCAGCTGAACCTTTCCCTATGGCGAGAGAATTCTCAGTTACTCCTTTGAACAATTACAGTAGACTCTCGATTATCCAGGATGATAGGGGGGAAAAATTAATCCTGGTTAATAAAATCCCAGATAATCACCATCCATCCATAGGAAATATTGGGTAGAGGTTGGTTCACCAGCTACTCTGCGCTGGGGAGACGGGGTGTTGGTTCACTGGCTGCCCTGGGCCATGGTGGTTTGTCTGTTTTTTTGTGTGCTTGGGGCGCCAACAAAGCCAGAGCTGGCCCTGCAAGTTACGCATATTTATTTATTTTTTGACATCCTGGTTAATCCACAACCTGGTTAACTGGATAATCGAGAGTCTACTGTATAAGGTCCCTTTATGCACACTGGATGCTAAAGTAACTGTAGTAGGACTAAGAATCTGACAGCAAAACAAGAATAATCAAGATTAGTAGTTGTTAGGTTTTTTTTCTATTGGTGTGTAAATGATGTGATCTTTATTATTCTGTCTCTAACTTCATTTTTTAATTAACATAACATTTAAAAGAGTGTTCATTAAATCAAACTTTGTACATAGGGTTGGAATCGTACCAATTGCATTTACACATACGTTTAAGAATCTTTCACTTAAAAAAATTCTGCTAGAGATGGGCCTGAACCAAAGAAATGGTCCAACCTCTTACATTCTTGTCTCTTCTCACTCAGCATGTGGCAGAACACACTGGTTCTACTCTGGCCAAATAGAAGGGTCAGCATTTGCTTCTCCAGTATATAAAACATTGTCCCTTGTTGTCAGAGATATGGTAGCTGCAGTAGGTACTCCCATCTAGTAAAAACAAGATGAGAAGATAAGAGCAAAGTGGCATGACTGATGCAGATGGATTAACAGACCTGACTGAGTCTCAGATAGTGAATCATAGTTTGTAGAGATTTATTTAATAACATTCCTGCCTTTTTCTTTGTAATAAACCCTTTGTCACATTCTTCTTTCTGATCAATGTGCTTTTAATTCTGTATTAAGCAACACTTTTAAACAAATCTTTGGTTTTGCTGTTTATTTCATTATTTTTTCCAGCAAGGCATGTATCTTTTCAGGGCAAGTGTCAGTGGGGTTTCTTTAGTAATTGCTTTTTTTTTTTGTCATTGAATAATAGCTTAATTAACATAGCAAATCCCCATCCTAACTATTTGGTAAACAAACCAGAGCTTTCCCTGGTCAGGTTTTTCTCACAGTTCCATCCCTTTTGTCCATACCCCTCCATTTTTGAATAACATAATTTTGTACTATGAACAGGTCAATCCCTGTTTAGTCTGACATTCCCCTTTGCGTGCTGCCTCATTTCTCTAGGGCATAACCGCAAATTTGTCACTTCTTCACAGGGGAGAGGGCTTTAATGAATTGCAGAGGGTGTGCTCTAATTGACAGTAATGCATTCTGTTCTTTTTTTAATTAAGTTTGTAAAAGTCCCTCAGCTAAGGTGGATAATTGTTTACTGACTTATGCCCTTCTATTTCTATTGATTTGCGTACTCTTAAAACTTACATTAAGTAGGTCACTTATGTGACAATGAATGTAATTTCTTTAATCAGAGCATTATTTTTAATGTTCTCTACCACTTCAAGAATAACATGCCTATATAGAAAATATGTATTTGATTCTTTTTTACTGTTAACCTAAGAAATGTTTTAAGTAAAAATAGGTTTGAATGATTAATGTAACCTCCAATGTCATTATATTTTCAAACTGAAAATAAATTAATGTCTTTTCTGTACCCTTGGCCTATATAATTTGTATCATGGTTTATTCAGCATAGGTAAAATTCACCCATGTTCAGGAGGTCAGTACAAGACTAGGTATAAATTAAATCCAACTTAAGCCCAATGGTCCTGCTTCAAAGCCCTTTGAAGTCAATGGGATATTTTATTTTTGTTCAGTACAAATAATAATTAGTTATCTTACTCAAAGTATTTCAAGAATCAGAGAGGTAGCCGTGTTAGTCTGGAATAGCAGAGGTAACAAAGAGTCCTGTGGCACCTTAAAGACTAACTATAAAGTTTTGAAGCATAAGCTTTCGTGGGCTAATACCCACTTTGTCGGATGCAAGCAGTGGAAGTGTCCAGAGGCAGGTATAGATAAGTAGGCAAGAACCAGGTAGGAGGTAACAAGGTTAGTCCAATCAGGCTGAACCAGCTTGTTAACTCAAATCAGGGAGGGTGGGGTATTCTTCTAGCAGCTGAATTGGAGGTGTGAACTCGGAGAGAGGAGAAGCTGTTTTTGTAATTAGCAAGCCATTCAAGATCCTTGTTCAATCCTACATTGATTGTGTCAAACTTGCAAATGAACTGCAGCTCTGCAGTTTCTCTTTGCAGTCTGGTCTTGAAGTTTTTTTGCTACAGTATGGTGACTTTTAAATCTGTAATTGTGTGTCCAGGCAGATTGAAGTGTTCTCCTACAGGTTTCTGTATATTGCCATTCCCGATATCGGATTTGTGTCCATTTATCCTTTTTCGTAGGGACTGTCCAGTTTGGCCGATGTACATAGCAGAGGGACATTGGTGTCATATAATGGCATATATGACATTGGTTGATGTGCAGGTGAATGAACCAGTGATGGTGTGCCTGATCTGGTTAGGTCCTGTGAAGGTGTAGATATGTGGGCAGAGTTGGCATCGAGGTTTGTTGCATGGATTGGTTCCTGAGTTGGAGTTATTGTGATGCGGTGTGCTGTTGCTGGTGAGAATCTGCTTAAGGTTAAGGAGGCTACCAGACAACTCTCCAATACCAATTTCTATAGGCCACTCTCCTCTGACCCCACTGAGGAATATACTAAGAAACTGCACCATCTACTCAGGACACTCCCTGCACTAACACAGGAACAAATTAACATACCCTTAGAGCCCAGACCGGGGTTATTCTATCTACTATGCAAGATCCACAAACCTGGAAATCCTGGACGCCCCATCATCTCGGTCAGCTGAGTGAATGGCAACTTTGAGCCAGTAGCAAAGTGGACAAACTGATGGCTGCAGTGAATCTCTGAAGCAAGCAAATCCACCAGAAAGCACAGGACCCACCAAGGCAGAGGAGGAACTTTGTCACAATATATATATATACCCTCTACCCTGATACAATGCAATCCGATATAACAAGAATTTGGATATAATGTGGTAAAGCAGCATTCTGAGGGGCAGGGCTGCTTTACCTTGTTATATCCAAATTCATGTTACCAGAAGCCGGTTCCTTCCTGTGTCTTCCCCCCCATCACCTCTAATCTCCCTCCTCCCCTGAGCGTGCTGCCTCTTCGCTTCTTCCCCTTTCTCCCTTCCAAGCTTGCAGTGCCAAACATTGATTTGTGGCAAGCCTCAGAAGGAGAGAGGGAAGAGAGGAGTGGAAGTGGAAGTGAGTTCCTCTGTGCCTCCCCCCCGCCATTGGATGGGTCGGGGGTTCTGTAGGATCAGTCAGGGGGCATGAACTAGGTAGGGGTCAGATGAGGGCAGGGCCAGGCTGTTTGGGGAGGCACCCCAATATAACGTGATTTCACCTATATCACGGTAAGATATTTTGGCTCCTGGGGACCGCGTTATATCGCAGAGGTGTATATATTAGCAAATTATTTTATATATATATGTGTGTGTGTAATAAAATATTATTTAGCAAATGAAAACTTACAAAAATCCTGACATTGATTATTTAGACTTGGGCCAAACCCAGAAAAGAATTCTAAGACTTTAGAAACATTTCTGTAATATATATTAATGCAGCAAAGTCTATGGCTAAGTCTGCAATTGGTGAAAATGAGTAGGAATTACTGGGGTTATAAGTGATATGAGTATATGCAATAAAAGGTGAATCTTTTGAGCCTCTTTAGCAATTAAAATTAAGTCCTCCCACTTTTAAATTAGTTTTGTAACATAGACAATGTACTGTTTACATAGGGCTTAGCACACTCATCTCACTGAAATTAGTTTATTAATATTAGTACTGTATGCTCTTTATGACATTTCAATATTTATACCACATATTTGGTTATAACCAAGAGATGAACTGAACAATGCATTTCAAACCATTCCATTACCTGATTTTATCTGTCACTGGTAGATTCCACTAAGCTTTGCTCATACAACTGTTTCCTTAGTAACTAATGTATTTCAAAGGGGAAGAGCAGATTAGACTAAAAACTAACAAAATAAGTGGCCTAAACAAAATATATGATAATGACAAATGCTATAAAATTTTATTCATATTACTTTGGGAAAACATGCCACTGATGCCAAACACATGACACAATAAAATATGTATATGTTATAAAAGTGACCAGCTTGGAAAGAAATAGAAATAAAATCTATACTAGTGTAAGTATATGATCCAAAGCCATAAGGAGAGAGAACATATTTTGAAAGGATGTATTGTTTAACTAATGCCATTTTATATGTATGGATATATTCAGTAGAGACTGTTACTATTAGTTTTAGTATATATATATTTTTTAATGTGCTGAAATGAGCACATGAGGTGAAATTCTGGTCCCATTGAAGTCTATGGCAAAATTCCCACTGACTTCAATGGGGCAAAGATTTCACTCATGGCTTTAGTGTGTGGAAGTGGCTTCCCTCCATTATATTTGCACAGTAGAATATAATCTGGCTATATCAAAAGAAGGACAGGAGACATTTGATATGGATTTAATCAGGCTGCAACTTTATTATTAGATGTCTGGGACTGCCCAGTGGATAAAAGTATATAGTAATGGCAAATACATGAATGGAGAATTTCAGACGCACACAAGTTTAGATTTACCATCCAAACTTCATTGGGATTTGGGAAATCCAGTTCAGATACATTGATTGGAATAATATACATAGGACTAAGAGATAAACCTGTACAGGAGAAAAGATTTATCTGGGGCCATTCCTAGACAGTGGGACAAACTCATGGGATTTAAGGAATATCACAAACTCATCACCTTCTGCTCCAAGTATAAAGGACACTTCTCTGATATAAACACACAGCAGCATTACATATTTAATAATTTAAAAAAAAAACTTGACAAAAGAAAACAGAACACACAGTTCTCCCCTTATAGAGAAGATAAGAGCCACACATGATAGATGTTGGTCATGTTGCTTAGAGCATTAATGAAACATGCTCAGTTGGACTAGTTGAAATAATTTGAATGAAACATTTTCCCTTTGGAGAATTGGATTTTTGTCTGAATCAAAGTTTTCCACTCTAATGCTCAGAGACCACAGTGATGAAGGCAGTATAAGCACCTCTATATAATAGGATAGAGACCTATTTAGCAGCCAAATTCCTGATGCTGAAAGAAAAGCTGTTATTTGTAGCTAAATGATTTAACTAAATGTTAATATTTCATTAGGAGTCCTATTAGTTTGGCTAGGGAGGAACCCCTGACTAGCATGCAAAACTCCTTGCTTGCACTGAACCCAGGCAAAATGGATGTGATTGCAGAACTATTGGTCGTAATAGGGGCAATAGATTTACCTTCTGTCACATTTCTGGCCAAGTAATCCAGGTATAGATGCTTCACCCTTGAAAGATGCTTTTAATTCCTAATGTTGTTGATTTTGTCCTCTATATAAAGTCCATATAACCTTTGTTGTGTGATTTATTTGTGATACTTTTCCATCCAGAAAGCAGAAGCTTGCCCATCTTTTCTTAATATTGTGTAATTGGCAAAGACTCTTTGACAGGAAACAAACGATCATCAGAGATCCCGACTACAGCATTGGTCCACCACTCTCCCTGAATATTTGATCACTCTATCCAGATTCTTTAGAATTACAGGGAAGTCAAGCAAATTCAATTAAGTGAAACAATGTTCTAATTCCTAGTGTGGTAAGATCAATTATAAGGTTCTGGCCAGTCCATCAACTGTGTTTAATATACACACTAGGAGGGAGTGCGGTGGAACAGGTAATAAATTAGAATGTTGCTCATTGGATTAAGAATGCATCCTTCTTTATTGCAGCCTTGTAGGAGAATCTCATGAAGAATTTCAGAGTTCTGTAAGTCTGAAGGCTGGGAAACCAGTGAAGTTTGGCATAGGTGCACAATCCCATTGCACATGCTTGAATAGGCATGCTATTTCATTTGGGGCCATAAAGAGTACTTGCTGCTTACATAATATCGAGCATTTTATAAATACACATTGGTCTCTAAATTACAACCTGGAATCAGAAGGAGCTTCTCCTTTTTGTCTTTGAGTCTGTGCCTAGACTTCCTGGAATTGGTAAATAGAAAAATGATAGGTGCTTTCACAGCATTGTCTTTATTCTTCTGCACCTGAGGTCAGGTGGAGCAGTTGTGACAAACCAACTTTGTTTGTATGGAGAAATAAGCATTGGAAAACCAGGAATTTACTACAGATCACTGCATCTTTGCTAAATTGCTTTGGTGACAAGGGTAGCAGACATTACCACTTGAAACACTTATTGATTCTCTGTTGACCAGAAAAGTGAATCTCCAGATGTGTAAACTGAGGAAAGAGGTCAACTAATGAACGTGAAGCCTTTTAGCAGCTGTGCAATGTGTAAGATACACTGCCTTAGCTGTCTTTCTGCACAGGACAAACATCACAAACCTCCAGTGGAATAGTACTCCTGTCCAAGAGAATCTTAGGAATGCAGTTGTAGAGTAGATGCACTGGAACATTGATGGTTTAATTTAGGTTTCTTTATGAGATAATCTGTTTATGTTAATTTTAACTATGCAGAATAGCTAGTCTATCTTAAAAAAAGAAATTAGGAAACTGAGAATTATGAGAGTTGCCTTATTTATTGCAGCAGGGAGGTTTTTTTTATGAGCCTTCTCTTTTGCATCTCAAACCAAACTGCCTAAAGGCACAGTATGCAATGCAACATTTTTAAATACAATACAGATTTCTTTTAATTACTACTTATCAAAATTAGACTTGTGTGAGCTATGTTGTTCCATCCAACGCAATAAAGATGTTCATCAGATCTGAGTTCCGTGTTAGCTGGACTTTACAATACCTTTATTTCAATATATAGGATAACTCATGTGCATCAGCAAACCAGTCACTATGTGGGAAGCATGCTGAAGCCTTCCACTTCAGTTTTTGTTACGTGTTTGGGTCATAGGGTGGAGGTAGGCTAAATTAATGGTATTGCTATACCTTAAAAAATTATATCAATTCCACAGAAAAAAATAACTTTCTTTTTGTTAACTATTGTCGTGTAATATAATTATATGATTCCTGGAGGATTCTGGCTGTGTAAGTGAATGAAGCATTCTCTTTCTGTTATGCATTCCAGGCAGTATGCTTGTGAGGGATCCCACAATTCAATTTTCCTATAGGAAATATAAGAGAAGTCAAGAAGGCAGTGGCTACCACTTCTGTGATGTCAAATAATGAGTCACATGCCCTGCCTGCTTACTCTAGAATATGTCCACCATTCACAAGCTGTGCACAGCATATATTTTTTTTTAAAAATTGAGTGATTATCTGTTCACACAGTCTGCTCCGTGCCCTTAGCCCCTTATTCATCAAGACAATCTGCTCACATAACAAGAGACCCTGTCAAGAGAGACAAACTAAAACAAATTGTCAGTAATTTTAATGCCATTTCTTACAGCCATATTTAATTGCAAGATGATATTTACAGAGGACAGGAAGGAACTTATACACAACAGAGACATGCAATACAGTAGAAAGATTTTTCTCTTTAAAATACTTTGTTAAAATTACCTTATTTGCTGGATGATAATTCATCTTAAGCAAATAAAATAATTTAATAGTGAAACCACAAGAACAAGACCTTAGAATGAAAATGTGTTTTCTTCTCCATAGAATGGGATTTTAGGGTATTTCTATTGACTATAGAGTATTAAATAATACTTCTGTCAATCCTCTTAATTGAAACTGATTATAAATGGTATCACTCATTTTTGACCCAAATTTACCTCTATCGCAAATTTATAATCTCACTGTTTGTTATTGTAAGAGGTTAACATAAATGCTGAATCAGGAAAATGAATGTATAGAAAATATTACACATGAAAAATAAACAACATTTGCATCACTTTAAGCTTCTGTCTTTGTTATATTGCTCTCTGTGTTTTTTATTATATGTTTTTAAAAGGTCTAGCCACATATTTGAAACTTATCTGACTGGGAGCCTGTATTATCTGTCATCCATTTTAATCTATAATTCCTTAAAAATCATGAGCTTCTGTCTGTCTACCATTCCTCCCTCATTTTAAATGCTGTGAATTTTATATGATTTCATGTTATCAGTTGATTAAACAAGAGCATCCAGAATTTATACTTAAATAATAGAAAATTTGCTAAGGTATTGAATAATTATGTTCCAGCATGTTCATTTTGTTTTTCTTGGTATTTCTTTTTTACAGTGATCACCATTTTAAAAAGTCAACATTTTACAACTTTTATGAGGTAATTTTAATACATCGGTTATTTCCTAGAGATGATAGAATTCCTTCCATTGGGAAGACATGGCTTTCAGTGTTGGTAGCTGATGTATGCTAAATCATGTTCAATGAAATTATTAGTTCCATTATTTTAATCAAAAACAGCCTGTGATCAATGAAGGGATAATTTTAGTTTAATCATGATCACTTATGCATGGTTTTCAGGGTCCAAAGTAATACTGCTTTTGATGTTTCAATGTATGGAAAATGGAATGAAATAATGTTCCTATTATTTAATACACTGCAAAATTGGAAAGCAAATGGAGAAATCATTGGTTAAAGTAATGTTCAAGTTGACATTTCAACCAACAACAGTGGAAACAGTATTCTTATAGTTTCATAAATTCCAAGACAAGAACAGACCATTGTGATAATCCAATCTGACCTCCTGTGCAAGACAAGACAAGGAATTCCCAGAAATAATTTATAGGGAGTATCATGTTTCCAGTCCTGCCTTCCCTCTTCCTGCCCTGCTTTTCCTACTGTCAGGCAAAATCACACATTCCTATTTTGTTTTTAGAATAAGAGGAACACTCATAGGCTTGATCCTCTTGTGTGCCTGGAGGAGAGAGAGGATTTTCTACTACTACCTCAGTACCTGGACTACAGGATAATTTGGCACCTGGTCTTGCAGAGCTGTTGTAAATTGCATTGGTTTATAATAGCCCAGGGAAGATTAAACCAATTATGCATTGCCAGAATATAGTATGCTCCTGCCACTCTCCCTCCTGTTCTTGC
This sequence comes from Sternotherus odoratus, assembly GCA_032164245.1. Taxonomy (NCBI): domain Eukaryota; kingdom Metazoa; phylum Chordata; order Testudines; family Kinosternidae; genus Sternotherus; species Sternotherus odoratus. The sequence continues at coordinate 38,194,637 of JAVMKO010000004.1, forward strand.
CATATCCTTAGGTTAGAGGGGATGTGGAGCTGGCCGGGTTTACTCTGCTTTGAGGACTCCCACAAACTGGGAAAATACTCAATTTCTGTCATAAGCAGCTTTAAAATCCCCTTTTCACTTATTGAGTAGCACAAAAGGAATGAGGACCTGCCCGGACTAATTATATTTTTATTAGATTGCTCCACATATGCTTATTGTTAATTGTATTCCATTTTTACCTCCTGTCTTATGTCAAATACTGTAGTATGTTTCCAATATTTTCTAATTACATGCAAATCAAATCCCTTATAATACAAATCAGTTCTCTTCTAAAAAATCTAGTGGGGAACAGAATACACAGTGCAAATTCATGGGTGCTTTGTTTGCAGGCTGTCAAGGTGAAAAGCTCAGAGGTTTTTTTTTTGTTTTGTTTTGTTTTTTGTCAAGGTCTCTTTGGGATTCAAAAATCCATAGTCTCAGCAGTATATTAGTTAGTAAGACTCAATGTGAGTGCAGACTGCATTTGATTTAACCATTTCTGATTGTAGCTCTATTAAATGAGGGAGTGAAAGAGTTGAAAGCTGATGTTTCCATTTATCTTGCTTTTGATACAAAATGGAGTGGCTGTTTTAATGACATTTCCACTCAGGAATCTAGCTGATTTCTTTTTAAAAGTGGTTTTATTTACATTTTAATAATACCAAACAGCAGACATACAAATACAGTAAAAGACTCAAACACTAAGGCATTAGGATCTGGCAGCATGGATGTCTGCACCCATGAAGAGTAGTAGTGAAATCAGTTAGATTCTGCCTGGGCACAATAATTGACTCTAGTACACCCCAAGGAAAGATCCGGGCCTTAAGTTGTCTAATTTTATTGTGGACAAGTCTTAAGCCTCCCAATCACATTTTATGAATCATAAAGAGTGTTGAGTGAAAGGAAACCATTTCCCCTGTGTAGCTTTGGTTCTCTATCCCCAAAATATATAAAGTGTTTAATGTGTTTGCCACAGAAGAGTAATGTACCTGAAAACTATTTCTTTTATAAACTGGGCAACATCTATGCTGAATAGAATAGATACTTGAATGAAATACTTTATGGAAGAGTTCTATAGGCATTTGTGATGCACCACAGAAACTTCCCGGGGACTCTCAGATTCCAAGGCCAGAAGGGATCATGATAATCAACCACTTTGACCGCCTGTATAACTCTGGCCATAGAACTTCCTCCCCAAAAATCCCTAAAACAGATATTTTGGAAAACATCCAATCTTGATTTTAAAATTGTCAGAGATGGAGAGCCAACCACAACCCTTTGTTAAATTGTTCCAATGGTTAATTACTCTCACTTTAAAAAAACAAAAACAAAACGTATGCCTTATTTCCAGTCTAACTTCATCTATCTTCAACTTCCAGTCACTGGATTTTGTTATATCTTTCTCTGTCAGATTGTATGTCCATTATTAAATATTTTTCCCATGTACATGCTTACAGTTGTAATCATGTCACCTATTAACCCTCACTTTAAGCTAAATAAATGTAGCTTTTTAAGTCTCAAACTATAATTTATGTTTTCTAATCCTTAATCATTTTCATGTCTTTTCTCTGAATCATCGCCAGTTTATCAACATGTATCTTGACTGTGGCACTGAACAACATATTCCAGAAGCAGTCACACCAGTGCCAAATAGAGTTAAAATAGCTCTCTACTCCTACTTGAGATTTCTCTTTTTATACATCCCATGGTTGTATTAGCTTTTTTGGCCATAGCATCACATTTGGAGACCATGTTCAACTGATTATCCCCCACAAACTCTAGATCTTTTTCAGAGTCTCTGTTTCCCAGGATAGAGTCCCCTATCATGGTCTACAGTCTTTGTTCCTAAATGTATACATTTGCATTTAGCTGTATTAAAACACTTTTTTTTTTCTTGAATCCAGTTTGCCAAGTAATCCAGATCACTTTGAGTCAGTGCCCAGTTACAAATTAGGATTGGATCCTGGATTTGCTTAACTTTACAGGACTATTATCACGAGTAAAGCTAAGCATGTAGATAAGAATTAGTAGGATATGACTCCAATTTTTCATTAAACCTAGGCTCTGATTCTACACTGTGCTGGCGGACGGCAGAGTCTGCACAGAGGATCAGTGTCTCAAATAAGCCCCGTGCAAGAGCGGTAGTCCACTATTGTGGATCACAGTGCAGGACTGAAGCCCAGATAATAATGTATATTTTGGTAAATATTACAGTTAGAGAAGCTATCATAATATAAATGTAAATTATTTCTAAGATTTGCATTGGCAGCAAGAACCCAACCTACTCAAATTTCATAGCATATTTTGCAAAACTTCAGAGTTACTCATCATTTCATGACCCAAATACAAGTTTATTTAAAAAGTTCCCCAAAACTATCACATTCACATCAAAAACAATTTAATTTTCAAAGTTTCTCGTATGTTTTATGTAAATTGATTTTTGCACAAATGAAATTTTCAAAATATTCAGTTCCATTCAACTTGTTTTATTTTCAAATGAAATGTGTGATTTTTTGGGGGGGGGAGAGGGAAGGTATGCAGATTCACTTTTAAATATTCAAAATGAAAATGCTCAGTTTTCAAACATTTCATATTTTATGTAGATTTTTTTTTTTCATACAGTTGGACACCATGCATTATCTTACCATCCTGGCAAGCCAAAGAGCCTCCTGAGATAGATCAATAGATTGATATTTTTGTTGGGGAAAAAATGAAATGATTACCTATAGAAGATTTAACTCCTATGTGTATATAGACAGGTGTGGCATACCACTAAGTTCTAATTCTTCTGACAGTAATGGATCACCATGGGCTTGTTCTTGTACACTCATCTGGAATAGTGCTGCCACTGTGTCTTTAAATGGTATGGCCCATGCTCCTACATATGAAGTCTTATACTTTCTCTTAAGTTATTTTTACTTTTAACTCTTATTTTTTCGTATTTCAGCAGAGGGGCACAGCTGATTGGTTTATTGTAATCCATGATCTCTTGCCCTTTGAGAATGTAATGAGTTTTTAGGTGTAGAGGCTTTTGCAAGAGATATTTCCAGGGTTGATTTAAATCTAAGTTTGACTCAGTTAGCAGTCATTGCTGTATGACAGTTTCATTTACTTCACGTGCTAATCTGTCACTTAATGTGGCATCTCTCACTGCCCCCAAATTCACAGCATTCATTTATTAGTTTTACATTTGCAACAAATGCAAAAACAGATTCACCTTAATGCTGAACCCTACCATTAAATTTGAATCTTTTTATGAGTGCTGTTGGTTTGGGGATGATCGTGCTCTTTTAAAAGGTCTATATTTTCTAGAAGTAATTATCATTTGGTGATTTAGTTACAATTTAGCTGAATGTGTTTCACTTTCTCAAATGATTAAAATAAAATGATTCTTCATTTTTGCCATATTCATAATATAATTTGCAAGGGAAAAAACCCAACAATATCCAAGTATCTGTTTCTCAGTATCTATGTATTTCCTTCTTTTCCCATGTTGTGTCATGGAAACGTAAGGATACTGCATTTGCAAGATTCCCCTCAGCAGAATTTTAACATTAGGGACATTATAGTAATACCTAGCTCTTATAGAGCACCTCTTATAGATCTCCAAGCACTTTACAAACAAAGACAATATTAGTTGGTCACATCTACTCCTAATTTAGTTGGATGTAAAATGCAGTTTCTGTAAAATTGAGATTTTTATTTCTAATTTCTATTTTGATTTTGCTGAATATTTTAATTTTTCTAATGGGGAAAGTGAAATGAACTATTCATTTTGGGTCAGGTTAGTATAGAGCTAGGGCTAGAACTCAGGGTTCCTGAGTCCTAGGCTAAAGCGCTTGTCATTAGACTACATTATTTCTTATTAATTTAACTTGAGAGAAAGACATTTAGTAGATTTCCACTGGGAGCATCAACTGACTGCATAGGTAGTAAACAAATTTTAAAAGGTCCCTTCCTCTTTCTCTCAGAAACTAATGAATAGGATGTATACATCATTTGGGAATAATAGCTGAGGAACAATTGATAACATCTTGGCTGCTGACACCTAAGGATATCTCTACAGTGCATTTAGGAGGGATCCTCCTAGCTGGGGCAGGCAGACTCATGCCAGGTCAATTCCAGCTAGCATGCCAAAAATAGCTGTATGACTGTTGTAGCTCAGATTCTCAGGTCTACCCGATGTCCAAGCTCAGGTGGATAGTTCAAGTGCAACACCCATTCTCCCATTTTTAGTGTGCTACCCTGAACCCCAGTAGCTGTGGTGCTGATCTGGGAGGCTTGCTCCCAGCTGCAGTGCAGAGGTGCCTTAAGATGTTATTCAAGTACCTCTTAGCAATGAAGACCCTGGTAAATCAATTTGCTTAGTGCTACAGAAAACACGGGTCAATGAGGTGTCCGTAAAACTGCTGGTTTTACAAATGACTAGTAAACACTGTAGTAAAGTTTATGTGATGCAACTGCTTCTCTTGCTTTTAACAGTGCTTTTAATTATAATTCTTCTAATAACTATTTGGCTGTAGACAGAAATTTGGAATTGCTGGTGATAATAGTGAGAAGAGAGAAACACTTTGCAATTCAAAATATTGATGACCTTCATGGAGGGCATCTGCTCTTCTATTGTAGTGAACTCTTGGGATTGTTGGTGGGTTGCCAGTGCAAAGCTACCCAGGGCTTGATTCTCTACAAACTTGCAACAGGTGAAGACATTTACACCTTTGCAAAGAGTAAACGGCTACCATTCTGATTTGGAAGTGCTATCCACATATAATTCACTCTCTGTGCCCAGATGTGGATAAACACATAAGGTGCAAGGCAGTGGAGTATCAGGTCATCAGAGATCCACAGCCATGAGAGGAACCTTCTTGCACCTCTGGCTTGCCAGGAAACGATTTCTCCACTTCCTGGATGTAATCTATTTTATCACTTCCAGGATGGACAGCTCTTAGTCACTCTGCTTGGGGCTAAAGATAGAGGCAGGGGAGGGGAATGTGGATACTTCCGCTTGATGGGATAAAGCAGGCTGTGCTATTCAGAAAATTGTATATGCAGAATTGGTTGTAGTAGTGTTGGTCCCAGAATATTAGACACACAAGGTGGGTGAAGTTAAAAAAAATACTTAACTTTGTCTCTCTCAATTTTTATTACATACCCTCTCCTTCTTCCTCAACCCACCACACTTGAGCTCTATATTGAGGGTAAGGAGGCAGCTACTAACATTGCCATTGTGCTGAGCAGCTAGGAGGCACTTGTTGGGTACTGTATTCCCCCCTGCATCCTAAACAACAAAGGGAAGGACTGAGGCAGGAAGGGGACATCAGTTACCAGCATGCTCAGCCGAGTAGTACCTGGAGGCAAGAGCCTTCTGGAGCAGAAATTCAGGCAGTGTCTGCCACAATGCTGAGAATATACTGCAGGGCCCCATAATAGCATGGGACCAGCCCTATCTAGGAAAGGATCAGAATCTTTCACAATAATGAAAAGTCCTCAGATGTGACACAGAGGAAATACATGGTGGTGGTGTAGTGAGATTCAGGATCTTGTGAATCATTAAAAATGGGAATCTGGCTCAGTTCACAAACAATTGGGCTCAGGGTATGAAGTCTATTTCATATTATGGGCAAAAGGATACCATATATATCACTAACAAAACCGTTCTAGAGACATTAAAATAAATAAATAGGCATGTAGATAAACCATGAAGACAGGGCCTGGCTTAAAAGTTGTACTGGTAAATGTTTTAGCTGGGCATAACGCAAATTGTTGCTTCACCATTCATGAGAAAAGCAGTTGTTTCAAAGTCAGATAAAACCATTTTAACAATCTAGCCCAATCTTCACTACTGACTCAATTATATCAGTTAATGTATTTCTTTGGGGGAAAAGTTTGATAAAACAATTTTCTGTACTGTAGATAGGGCCCTTACATGAATAAACATCTCTATGGCACTGTCAAGGTGTGCCTCCCCACCCTGAACTCTAGGGTAAAGATGTGGGGACCCGCATGAAAAAAGAAATAACCCCCCAAGCTTATTTTACCAGGTTAGGTTAAAACTTTTCCCCAGAACACAAACTTCTCCTATGTCTGGGCTTGGAAACGCTGCCACCACCAATTTAAGCCCCCAAAACCATGGGTTAGGGTAAATTGGAACCCCCCCCTGTAACTCCCCTCAAATCTCCTCCCTTCAACTGGGAGAGGTTTGAGAAACAAAGAAATCGCTCACTTTCTGTGGGACATGCCTGATCAAACCAGGATCTATCAAACAGTCAGAGTCTTAAAAGAAGAGCTTAATTAAAGAAAAAGAAGCACAACTCCCTTGTACAGAAATCAATAGAAAAAAACCCTTAACATCACACAGCCTCACTGACCCCCTTCCTAGGAATTTCTCCTTCTGCTAAAGCTTAACTGTAAGGAACACCGTGGATCAATGATCAAGTGATACAATTTAAGCATATATTTCACTTACTACTGAACTTGACTTGCTAGAAGATGATAGATAAGTAGAGTAGAGATATAGGTGTGGTTCATCCCAAAGCCAGGCGAACAGCACGAGCGCGCGAGAGAGCTAAAATGAAACTAAAAACTCTTTGTTCCCGAAGTTCATTAGCATCTCCTCTCAGATTACTTTCAAGTTAACCCTTTACAGGTAAAACAGTAATTCTAAGCTACTTTATACTTATGACAGGCACATGTGCATATTTTGGATTCATACATTATTTTCCCTCTCTAATCTCTGACTTCAAAGTTCAAGTACTTGTTCAAATTTAGCCCATGAAAATATGACCCACCTCGTGTAATTTACCCTTTAAATTCAAAACTTGGTTTCCCTGCTTTGATAGCAATATTTTCTCTGAGGTTAATGTTAATCAGTTTCCTTGGCAAAAATCATATTTTATAGTGAATATAGAAACAAAGATATTATTTTATATTCTCATAATGTTTGTAACAAGATCAGGGTTTTATTTTCTAGGCACTTTACACATACTTAGTATATTGACTCAGTCCCTACTCTACAGAACTTACAGCCTACATAGACAAAAGATGAGAGGGGAAAGGAATGGTACAATGATTTGCTTAAAGTCAAACAATTCAGTGGCAAAACCAGGGATAGACCCCAGATCTCCAAACTCTGACCAGTGCCCTAACTACTGAGCCACTCTTCGGGTGACTTCATTTAATCTTTCTGTAAATACTGGGAAGAGATAAGTCATTGCTTTCACATTACCTGCAAAGCTTTTTGAATAGCTTTGGTTGCAAATCATTGTAAACACTTTAGATATTTCACTTTCTATAGGAAGTGCCTAAGTGCCTCAGTTTTTTTTGTCTGAAAAGAAACTCATCTAAATTCTACTTCTAGTAGTATAGTAGTTATGGCCTTTAAGAGTAGAAATGTTGATAATCCCATGACTATTACAGCTATTACTGAGAACGGAAATGCTAAATGCTAATATAATGTGAAAAATTCACTCTGCCAGCAAATTTTTTAACTCCATTGCTATTATTATATTTTATACATTGAATATGATAAAAGGCTAATCAGGTATCATAAAGGAGCTATATTTTAAAATTATTATATTTGTATTGCTTTAGGCTAACATGGAACAGAATGATATAAGATGAAACTGAAAATATAATAGTATGTTACATTGTGTGGCGAGGAAGGAGTTAGAGTTGATGGGTAGAAAATGGATCTTTTCTGGACTTGTATCACTAGAGTGACTCTGTGGACTTCACTGGATTTATCCCTCATTTGTAGTGGTGGATATAAGAACAGAATCAAGGCCCATTGTGTGCGTAGATTTGTTTAGGCAGGATTGCTTGTGTCACAATAATATGGGGGTGTTGTACAGAACACCCCCATCATATGGGGAGGAGGGTGTCGTCAGAAGGTCTTGTTGAGGTTGGTAAACAAATATCCTCACCTTTTGGTTATCAAAATTACCTAACAATTCAGTGGCAGAACTAGAATGACCACTGAAGGGAATTTATCCTAAGCTCCATTCACTAGACCATGCTATGGCTAATAAGAGCAAAAAGACACATACAGATTGTGAAACAATTAAAGAATGTAGCCATGATTGAACCAATGAAGCATGGCACAGTATCTTTTTGCAACATACAGTGATACATGAGAATAAGATGGTTTTGAGCACCATACCATAGAGAAAGCTTAGTCATATCATTATGGAAATCAATTTATTCTATTGGATATTAAAAAGATGTGCAAACATTACCTGAACTAATTCTCAGTAACTATTTCATACAAGCTGCTTCATCCTAGCCCTCCTAGCAATTTGGAATGCATATACAGTACTATCCATTCAGCTGAACTTAAGTGAATCACTTTGGAGCCTAAAATTACAATCTATCTGGATACTAAGAATGAGTTTTCAGTATCTCCCACTCTGCCATTAGCCAGAGCACAATAATGCAATCTGTGACAAGGAGACTTTCCACTGCCCACTGCTCCTGATTTTGTTTGTGAGGCTGAAATTTCCCATTGGGAGAGCTGTGTAATGACATTATGCCACTGGGCCCCCTAATGTCTTTATTTTGTTTATTTACTAGTGTGTTACCTAGAAATCTTATCAGAAGGAGCTGGGGAGACGCCTGCGCCACTAGTATACTTTTGCTATCTAAAATAAAATGGTCCGTGTTAATTTAGATTTTTAATTCTGCACTGTAGCAATATTTTATTTTTGTACCAGGTCTATTTTCTATTTGAACAGTTGATCGGTCATGACGTTGTAAATCTTGTATTTTCTTGGTCATTTTGTACGTTGAAAATCAACAAACCAGATGCCCAGGGAGCAGCATTACTTTAATTTTTTTTAAACATAAAATAGATGACATCTTAGTTATTTTGAAAACAGTGTGAACATTGACATCGCTATTAGGTCCTACCCTTGAGGCATGTAACTGTTGTATAATATCACTTTAAAAAAATCTTTTCTCAGTTCGCAAATATGTAAGAATATATTCGACTTGATGATCTTTCCAGTGATATTTATTCCTGAATTAAGATGTGGGAAGGTTATAATTATGACTAGCTATCTAGGAAACTACTCCTGGATTCTCAAATTGCCTTTATTCCATTGTTCTTTACAATTGTACAATTGCTGTAGTTTTCTTTTTCACAATAATAATTATTTCTAAAATCATGCCCAGTACAGTAATATGAAAAGTTATTCTCTGTTTAAAAAAGGAATCAATTTAACAGAAAACACTGATTCTTTCTGCATAACAGAAAACAAATAGATTAAATGCTATGAAAAATGGTTCTAGTTATTAGAATAGATATCAATAGATTAAGCCACCAGGGGAGTTTGTGTAATCACCTTCATTAACAGTATTCAAGACTACGCTGGACAGATTAGATACGATTTAGGAATAATTGAATTAATCCTGCTACAGTGTGGAGGACAAGGAAGTAGCCCAGATAACCCACTTCAGGATATTCCTTGCTGACCAAAATGGTTCTACCATTCTGTCATGTTGTGGCTTGTGGAGTTACCCAAATTATGACATTGATATATTACCTAGTGAAGAAGAGAATTAAGGATAGATTTTTCAACTGAACTGTGTGCCCATGGAGAATAAATCATAGTAAGATTTGTCTGCACAGGGTGCCCAAACCTTGGATCTGGTGTGCACGACTATTGGGGATTGCACACCCTGGGGGTAGGAAAAGTAAGGGGATGGGGATAGGGATAGGGATGGATGGAGTATTGGACCCCACCCATACCATGCGATATGTTGTGCCACTCAGCATAGCTGAGCCACTGCACAGGAAGAAGTATTTGCTGCTAGAAATGGCTGCTAGTAAATTATTATCTCCCCAAGGGAGAAGGGATGGGGGGGGGGGGGGGGGAAGAGGGAAGGCAGAATTATCTCTCTGACTCACAATTCCCTGATTGCACTGCTCCAAGGGTGGTATAACAAATGTCACTTGTTACTATGGGCTTTTTTTAGGGATATAATCTAGCCCTTTAAAACAAAACAATTCATTACATTTGTTCATTCAGTCTTTTGTCCCAGGCTACATATTACCTCTGTCAGTGTATTTTGGCCGCATAACTTCTAACCAAATATTAATCTACTACATTTCAGAGCAAATTGGAAGCATTTAGGGGAGATGCTGAAAGGAAAGGAAAGGAAATATTCAAAATGTTGCAACCTTAAAGTTATTTCACAGTAAACTGCAGATAATGACTACAATGACTCACTTCCATTTATTATATTGTTCTCTAGTAACAGTGCGTCCTCCATCCTGGTAATCCATATTGATAAAGTAATATCATCCCTCTAGTGATCCTCCATGGAGTTTTGTCTAAATATTTAATACTGAATGCAAGCAAGAATGTGGTATTCAAATACTCATGCTGGAATTTAGTTGAAGGGATCTTGATAGTCAGTGGCAAGAGAATTTGTATAGTCCATATGAGAAGAATTACAGGCTCCAAGTAACTGAATTAAGTGCAACAACAGAAGAACAATCATTTTATAAAGGTACCAGATGGGAAAAAATATTTACTTTTAAGAAGTGGTCAGTGTCACTTGAGGCCTGATCCTGAACACTTACTTGGGCAAAACTGCCAAGAGCTACCTGCAATTGCTCTAATCCTACATTCTTTGAAACATCCACACACTCATTGATTTCACAGAAAATTTTGAGTGACCAAAGAAGATAGAATCTGACCACTAGCTCATCTCTCTGGTCACCTGGATCACAGTACTCAGAATTCTCAAATTAAGAGAGAAAATGACTATACTCACCATTTTTACTGGCATTGTTCCTGTAAGTGACTCCTATAAGTGGTTGATCGCTGCCCTTTTAATTTCAGCATGGAATATAAAAGACAGACTGGTTAGGATTTGAGTGTTTGTGGAGGAGATGAGAAGAATATAGAATTTTGGAAGTATGTTTAAAATTTGAAAAATACAACAGAGCCATGGCACTCCCTGCCATAAAAAATGTACATTGAAATTTCTAGTTGGGAAGCACAGTACTTACTCTTACTCTTTATTTTCCTCTCTGGTACTAATAAAACAGGACTTCCATTGAACTTCTGATATACCATGCGGTTACAGATTGATCAATCCAAATTTTATAAGCATCTGCCAAACTCTCTTTAAAATATTGCCTCACTGTTGGATCCTGTTGTTGCTCAAGCTACACAATAACTTGGTGATTATTTAGAAGTGAGTGAGAGGGACAAAAAGGAAATTTCTAATGTTTTCCTATTAAAAACTGAATCACAACCCTGACTTTTTGAATTGGGGCAGGGCTGAAAATCTGCTAGAGTGGATATGAAGATGGTTGGCAAGGAGAGATTTTATTTATTTGTTTAATTTCTGTATTTTCACTTGTGGAAATTGTATGTGGAAATTAGATATGGAGGAACAACTGTACGCAGATTGTTAGAGAATGTCGGCTAGGGATTTTGGCAAACATTTTAAAATCTATTTGTGAGGATGTTAACGATACCTGGATGGGACAGAGAGAGAGGAATGTGAAAACTATTCTCTATAAATGCTTAAAATGGTCAGAAGGTTATCTCTTTTCTGCACAGTCCTTATGATCCTCAGAACTGTTAGGCCCATGGCCAAGGGAGTACATCCTTTCTTTGTTGTCAGATTCCATAGAACTGACTGAGGAAAAGTGGGATAGCATGTTAATCATGTTTCCATTCACTTTCCACTTTCTCCCTCTTTCCTTCCATAAAAGCCACAGAAATGACTCCCCTGGGGTTGTTAACTTCTCTACAGCAAACCTGTGGAGTGAAAGTATGGAGAAACCTGGGTGGCTGGGTAGGCATATGACTGCCTTTCTCTTCAGCAGGTTGCAGCACAAACTACCTGATCACTTAAAGAGGAGGTTAGCAAATACTTCTTAGTGTTTCTAAGTATTTGATGTTCTCCCATCACTAGCTGCAAGTACATTGCTGGCCCTGGACTGTTAGTTTTCAAAAACCAAGAAAACAAGATGTGGATAAGATTAGCTGTTTCAGGCAGCAAAATAATTGATGGTACCATAACACTAGTTTGTCCACTGTAAGAAAAGCAGTGATATTAAAGTTTATTTTCTTATCTCCTAAGACACTTAACATAGAATGCTCATTTTCCATTCAATAGCTATATTCACTGACTGGGAGGCTTACTTAAAATTTCACCAGAGGTTTAAGGAAGTCCATGCCAGCATTCACACAGCTCTTAAAATACATCTCCAGTGAATGTGACTAAACTTTGAAATCTCAGTTTATATTCAGACTCTGAATTTTCTCTTTGGAAAATGAATTTTTAAAGATATATTTTTGTGAGTCCTAGGTGAACTCTTAAACTGCTGGCTGGGTTGGTTTCCTAATTATTGTGTGCCATCATATTCCACATTTAAGCCAGCGAAGAAATCAAATCATTTTTCTACCTAGCTGTTGCATAATGTATTGTGTATATTTTGCTGATATCTGATTTGTTTCTTGGGAAAATTAAATGCATCATGTTGTTTTTAATCTTTCTATTTGGCACAGCTGTGCAATAACAATAAAAATATTGCACCTTACATAATTGTACTCTTTGATAGTGCTCTACTGAGACTTAATCTACATGCAACATTTCTGCAGCATGTAAAAGCTTTAATAAGAGAGAGTCAATGAGCCTCATGTACCTTTTATAAAACATGACATAAGGCAATATAATTAAAACTAAACTTATTTCCTGTGGTGAAATTAACTTACAGAAATGAAGGTGTTTATTTATTAAACAGGATGTCTGGCGCTCTTGCCTTATTCTTTCCCCTCCTGGGAAGGTTTTGATTATTTGTTTCCTTTCTTTGGCCTGCTTGCTAGGTAATTTAAAACGGATACCTTCCTTTGGGAAACAAAATTTGATCGAAGAACAGCCTGCATCACCAGCTAAATGAATTACCAATGTTTTACTCACTTTTCTTCCCCAATTCTCTTTTTTAACCATCAGAAGAAATGTGTGCAGAGGTTTACAAGTGCTGTAGTACAGTTCAGATTGAATTTGAAGCAGAAAGGAGACATTGCTCCTTTTCTTAATAGAAGTGTTTGATGGTTGTAAGATAAAGACAACCGGTTATTGTTCTCTTTGGCTATAGTTGGGTCTCTGCATATTGAGGGAAGAGAGAAAGAGAGAGTGAACTGTCATTGAGCACTCAATTTAAATTCTACACTATCTATCCGAGAGTGAATGGAAAGATGTTTTGTGCAATAAATTAACCTATGGAACTCACTTCCAGGTGATACTACTAAGACAAACAGGTTAATACATTTTACATACAGATATAGTTATATGAATAAGAATAGCATGTGAAATATCATTAGGTACTTAGATTAGAGTTGCTAGCAGCTGTCATGTTTCAAGGTATATAAGTCATCATCAAATTGGATCAGGAAGAATTTACTCCCTTATACTATAGTCAAATATAGGTATTTAATTAGTGGAATTTTTTTAGGCCTGTGTGAGTGGATGCAGACATTTGGATTAAATGAATGTTATGGACATTTATTCCTTAGAGCTTTATGATTTCAGCAAATAGGATTTATGCAAATGTTAATATTTCACAATAAGTCAAGCATGCCAAGTGCAAGCTCCTAAATCTTTGGGAAAGTTTAATAAGATAGTATTTTGCATTTGAGGATCTCAAAGAAATTCATGGCTTGAACAAAAACTAGACATCAAACATCCCTGAACTTTGAGGAAATTTGTGTTGGTTCAAAATCTGGCTCTGATGTGCATGGTATTTAAATTCCTTAATAATAATCAATAATCCTATCATCCTCTTCCATATGACACTCTGAACAATTAAGAAGTTGAAAATATATTACTGATTTAGTAGTACTTACAACATTGGTCACAATTCATCCCTTCTTTGTGTGAAGAATATACAGATTTTGTTTCCATAAACTTGTCCTACAATGATTAAATATTATGTGTTTACAAATGCTGTAAGAGTGTCCTTCCCTTTCTCTGTGCTCTGGGGTACAGAGAAAAGGACTCTTCTATGCCAGACCAAATAACCACAAGCTGCTTCCCAGCCTAAGTTAAGTCTTTACATCCCCAAACCCCACACCTTACCCGTGGGGAAATGGGCACCAAGCTGCCACAACTCAGTAATCACCCCAAGACCATGGGGTGGGGTACCTTGACACCCAACTCCCCATCTTCTTTCCCTGAGAAATCGGGACCCTCAATGCTGTTTCACTCTCCCTGATAGCCCAAGGCAAGGTAGCCACAGCACTCTGGTTTCACTTTCTGTGAGCTTACCAGATTTAAGGCTCAGATCACTTTACTAGAATTACCAGACAATTCTTATAGATATAAAAAGTTTAATAAAGAAAAGAATAAGCATGCAATTAAGACACTACACAGGTACAGAATATTCTAACCTCAATCTTCTTGCATAAACCAACTCCCTCCCCCCCCCCCCTGCTAACTACACAGATAGGGACACCAAGATCGAATGCAAGGTTATGCAGGATATAATCTTACTTACTGTTTTAGCTAGTTATGAAGACATACAGGGAAAGGACAAAGTTGGGGGCCTGTGACGGGGTGGACCAGCCCCGCACAAGCCAGGCGAGCCCCTGGCCGGAAGCTCTAGCAGCGGAAGTCCCGCCCCCGCTGCACTGGGCATGCTCCAAGTGCTCAGGCTGTATAAAGGGAATGAGCCCAACTCAGTCTGGGCTGGCTGCCCCGCAGTGAAGGGGTGGTTATTGACTCTGGCCGCAAGGCCACACCGCCCCGACCCGGGGGCATGAACCCTGACAGGGTCCATAGCTAGACAAGGGGTTCTGAGTCAATCCAAAGCCCAGATCGAACTGAACATCACTTCCTGGTCTCTCTGTGTCTAGCCAGACTCTTCTGACGTACTGCCCTCTCAGATAACATTAACCCCCACACAGGCAAGACAACACTCCACACTTATGACAAATGCTATATAGATTTCTGTATGATCATTGAGATCTGAGAACTGATTTTAATGTTTATTAGAAACAGTGAGAGATTAGGTTTGGTTACATAAGTGCTCCTAGCCTTTTGATAATCCATTTTTCTCCAATAATCACTGAAATTCTTTTTGAATATTCACAAAGTAAAAAAGCAGATATTATTTTGTCATGCAATATACATTAGGCATTTTCTCATCTGTAGATTTCAAATTGTATTGATATCTGACCACTCTTAAGTTTGAGTGAGGAGTTCACTGTTACAGCAAATGTTGCAATATATTGCTATATTAGTATTGTAATGTGCCCATTATCACAATTTGCTGGAAGTACTGGCATTAAGTATTGTTACATTGCTCTCTACATCAATGTAATTCACTTTTGGTTTGGGGCTCTTTCTAGCCTTGTGTCACTGTTGAAACGTGCATTTGAAGGATTATAGCTGTTTTAGAGGAGACTAACTTGAGCCTTTAATACTATTTAATATTGTTATTTATTATTTGTATTATCTTACTACCTATGAGCCCGGATCATAGACCAGGACACTATCCTGCTACAGGATGTGTAACCACTAAGCAAAAGGAAATTCGTTTAGGCGTGTTGGGAGCTGGGATTTATTCTGGGTCCCTCTCTAGAAGAGTTTATATGTATTTGTTGTAGGAGCTGTCTGAACAGTCATGAGGGATGGTTCTTGCTCCAAGAAGCTCAAAATCTAAAGACAGATAGAAAAGTTGATGAGGTTAAGGGAGGGAGCATAACAATAAGGAGTTCATATACAAGGCAGTTTGACACACTGTAAGCAGCAAGAATCCTAATTAGTATCTTGAGAGTGTTGGCGCTTTGCTTCTACATTCCCCAGCTGCAGGACCCTCCTCACTGTACTATTAACTGGGCCTTTTATACTCTGAGGTCCAGATAGAAGCAGTGCTAGCCATTTTGAGGCTGGCCACTTGGGAGGAGTGCAAACAAAGATGAAACCCAGCCAAACAACAACAAGTGCTTTAGCAGTGTGACACCCCGTGGAAGTTGGCACCCAGAATAAATACTCTCCTCGCTTGCCTCTAGAACTGGCCATAGGGTATAGGCACCCCAAATGCACTAAGCTGATAGGAAAATGACCACCTCTGCATTTAGAGCGAATCTGGCTAGCTCATTTCTCCAAAGATGTTAGATGAGTTTAGAGGGAAGTCACCAGAAGGCAGCTCAGGGATGATCTCAGTCCTATTGAAGTAGGGTGAGCTCCAGGATTGAGGGGATATCATCACTATCCTTCATTCAAGAAGGACACAAAGTGTGGGAGGGGACAGAATCTTCACTCTTCCAGGAAAGGATAATTGACTGTGGGGCGGGGTTCTTGTTTCTCCTTTGCTCCTCCATGAGCTTAGAAGGAGGGCAAATGGCCTGTTTAGTCAGTTTCCAGTCACAGAGAAATGGAGCTGATTGGCATTCCTCCTCTACCATAGATTTGCCTTATTCTCTAGCTTGGTAATTTCTCTCTCTTGACAGCTGCAGGCCTCAAAATGGGCATAGAAATTTTTAAGCCTATTTGCAGAAAAACTGTTGCTGTGGTGCAGAGCTACTATGTGATTCCCAATAATCTTGCATTGGGGTTGTATTTTTAATGAAATAACAGAAGCCAATAATACGAAAAGATAAACATTTGACATTTAATAGCCAAATTACAGTATCTAATGGGGAAACTAAAAAAGAAATGCACAACTAGTTACCTAAATGCCTGGCATTCACTAAATTAAACCAAACAAAAGGGTGACTCACCCAAGTAGAATATTTTGATTTGCTATGGCAAATGAACACACTGCACTTTACTGTCTTAACTTCAAGAAGGCAACTCAGTGCAATAGTGAACAGAAAATTATATTGAAGCTGGTCAAAGGACCAAGGTAGTTTTTACCTACAAGTTTCAGAAACAAATAATGTTTGTGTCACAATATAAAAAAAGAATGGTAAACTCTCTATTCTTCTGCAAAGGGAGATGAACCGGTAGACAGAAGAGCCTACCTAACTGGTACTCAAAGAAATAGACCTTTTATAACAGTGATTCAGATTTGCTATGGTTGTGACTTGATGAAGAAGCACTTTGGCTTGACCTTTATATGAAGTATCAAGAGGAACAAAAATGACTCTAAAAGCTGCCCCAGTGGAAGTTAAAAAAGCTCTTTAACCTTTAAGAAGCCTATAAAATACTGTGCTTGTTTCCATGGCCCCAATAGTATTTTATTTTACAGATTTTTAACTTCATTTTTATTTTACTGTAGGTGGCAAGGGAAATGGGCATTAAAAGATTTTAAAACTGAACAAAAATCCAACCGGAAAAAATATTACTTGCACTTGCCTAAAAGATGTGTTTGTGTTTCACAAGTACTCCCTCTAATGTTTCCAATACAGCTTCCAAAATTTCCTTATGATATAATTAATATCTTAATTCTAACTTGTATCTCATTTATCTCCTATTGTTGAGAGAAACAACAATTCTATAGACTTTAAAAATTATCCTATCATGCACCTTTTTAAACTCTGTATATTTAATTGTTGAAGAAGTTAATTTTTCTCCTTATGGAGCTTCCCATTAACAGTTTCACAAAGTGCATACTCTTATTTTAAAACAATTAGTCATAAGAAATAAATAAGTATTAAAAAAGAGACTTCAAAGAGGCATATTTCTTATAGTATGGATTCCATAATCATATAAGTACCCATTCCAATGGCTTGTCCTGCTTCCATGGCTACTCTTGGAAATCTGATTACTTTTTACTTAACCACATGATCACCCTTTATAGATGGTTTCCAATGTGGATTGCAGATCAATATGGCTCTATTTGGTGGGCCTTATCTTAACCTAGGGAATTTCCAGGCATTCATATGGGAAATTGCGGGAGTAAGATTTAGTCTCTTGTGAAGCTTGAGTTTCTCCTACCTCACATGTGGAAAGGTGTTAAATCCCTATACATGCAATGGATAAACTTCTCTTCCCAACCTTAAAAACCACTTTATTATGTGATACTTGCTTGGGCATTGGATCAGCTGAAATCTTCACTGGAACTTTCCGGTTGGGCATTTTGTTGTAGGTACGTTTTATCCCAAATTAATTTACTGGTCAGATTGAATGAAGTTGTGCCCTTTGCATTCAGGCAATTTTTCTGTTTTTCTATCTCATTGCTTCCATGTCTAAATGAATGGATATATGTTTACAAGGAAACTGTGTTTTCTCATTTATAGCGTGGATTCCATATTGTGCAGACATGATCAGATATTCATCCATTCACATGATTTTCTTTGCTTCCCAGTGCTGCTCATGGTCAATCTGATCATTATTGATTAAATCATGTAATGCCCAGGTACATTTCTAAAGTGGTTTGGGATGGAAAATTCTCCTCTTTTCAGCTTAATTTGGTCATGCCACAAATTTGGGCCAGACTATAAGCTGGAGTAAGTCAGTAGACTTCAATGGAACTACTATCTTATACTGGTTTGGAACTGGCTACCTCTTTTTGTATTATCATTTGTATTTATGCAGTGCCTAGGAATCTTAATTATGGACCAGGACCCCCAGTGTGGTACTCGATGTAGAAACAGAACAAAAAGACAGTTCCTGCCCCAAAGAGTTTACAGTCTAACTGAAGACAAGACAGAACAGATGGATTCAGACAGACCTCTGGGGGAGCACAAGGAAACAATGAAACAATATTGGTCAGCATGATAGGTGGTGGTCTTACTTTATTTTTGCCTAGTCCCTGAATGGCCCTGGAATCAGATTTTGTATCTTTCTCCAATCATTTACATACATTGGTCATGTATTTTGAGAGTATGAATGATTCCCTGAACTATTTCAAAGAATGGCTAGCAAGGAAAGTAACACTTTAAATAAAGTAAAGTATTTTAAGTAGCACTGTAAATAATTTACTTAAAGCATTATTTTTTCAGTACCACTCCACTATATTACTTGACAGTGGGCTGAATTTTATAATTAGAAATGGAGATCAGTCCACAATTGATGAATTGTGTGTGTGCGTGCGTTTACCTAATTTCACATGCCTTTTTTTTTAATGTTACGTAGTTATCTTAATTTACCGAGTGTTTTGCTAGATCCTCAGTTGGTGTAAAATGGTGCAGCTCTATTGATTTCACTTTACACAAGCCAATTTACAACAGTTGAGGAGTTGTCTAATGTGTCTAATTTGAAAATTTGCTGCAAGACCCATCACCATAGTACTGAAGTGTTGCTAGCATCCTTAACTTTGATTTGGTAGCATCTGTGTAAGATCTCAGAGTCTATTCCATTATGTGCTCGCTGTTGATGCAGTAGGTTAAAAAAGATGATAATATGTAAATGAAAAATAGATGCATCTTTCAGTTCTGGATGGGATCTTGCAATGGCACATCAAAGGGTATGTCTAAAGTACAAAATTATATTGAATTTATAGAATTTGAATTTTCTGAACAGATTGTATACATTTGATTGTGTTTGTGTCCACTAAACACGTGAAGTCAGCGGAGTGCGTTTACAGTACCGAGGCTAGAATTGACTGTTGGAGCAGTGCACTGTGGGTATCCCACTGTTCCCTCAGTCGCCGCTGCCCATTGGAATTCTGGGTTTTATTCCCAGTGCATGATGGGGAAAAAATACTCTGGCAAGTTTTCCTTGGCGCATCTTGTCAGTCAGCCTCCCTCCATGCAAAGTATGGCAGACAATCGTTTTGCACCATATCACGGTAAGCATGGAGCCCGCTCAGCTCACTGCTGCAGTTGTGACCATTGTAAATAACTCTTGTATTACCCAGCAGTATTTGCAGAGTCTGTCAACATGGCTGAGGAAGCGATGACAGTGTAATCACAATAGGGATGAGGACATGAACCCAGATGTTCTTACAAGAAAACCATGTGGCGATTGGGACATCATGATGACATTTGGCCAGGTGATTTTGGGCCAAGGAAACAAGCACACACTGGTGGGGCCGCATAGGGTTGAAGTTATGGGATGGTTATGGGATGGTTCTCAGTGTCTGCAAAACTTTTGCATGTGTAGGGCCACATTCATGGAACTTTGTGAGTTGCTGTCCCCTGCCCTGAAGCGCAAAGACACCAAAATGAGAGCAGCCCTCACAGTCCAGAAGCAAGTGGCCACCTGTGGAAGCTTGCAATGCCCAACAGTTACCGGTCAGTTCCCGGGGCTTTTACTGCCTACTTGGCTAGTGCATCAGAGTTGAGAGTGCTGTCCACAGCGGTCACAAGGGGACATTCTGGGATAGCTCCCAGAGCCCAATAATGTCTAATTGCATCCACAGTACCTCTAATCCGGAACTGCAATCTTGGTTTTAGCGCTACTCCTCTTGCCATGGTGGAGTACAGAAACCAGATTAAAGAGCCTTTACATTTAACCCCCCCCCCCCCAAAAAAAGGGTTTAGTTGTGGGTGGGGTGGGGGTCAGTTTTATTTTGAATTAATTCAGCTAATTCCAAAATAACTGCATATGGTAGACTAATCCAAAGAGTCCTTCAGGACACATTGAAAGAATACCCCTGTAAGAGGGGATACACCCAGCCTTTATGCTCCTGAGTACAAAGGCTGGGCCTCTTATATGCCAGACCAACAAGTCCTTTTCCCCCCCACATACCCCTCTTTGCCAGTTGGGGTTTTTGGGGTCACCAATCGCTGCCACCAATCGAGTATACTTCCAAAACCTTGGAGGGGCCCCCGATCTTCCCCACCCCAACTTTGTCCCCCTCCCTGGGTTTCAAAGTCAGACACCTGAAGGCTGCATTTCTTCACCCTCTGTCTCTCTCTACCTGAGAGACAGACACCTGGAGACTGCTTCTCTTCACCCTCCCTGGCTGAAGGCAGACTTCCCCCACCCCTGTCTCTGTCTCTGTCTCTGTCTCTCTCTCTCTGTCTCTCTCTCTCTCTCTCTCTCTGAGAGACAGACACCTGGAGACTGCTCCCCTTCACCCTCCCTGGCTGAAGGCAGACTTCCCTTAACCCTGACTCCATTTTCCTCCCTGGAAGCCAAGTCAGATACCTGGGGCTATGCACCTCCCCCTACCTCTTCTCTTCCCAGTGAAGAGAGAAAAACCTTAAGGAAAATAAACCCAGATGGTTTTATAACTAGAAAATTTAATAAAGAAAGGGTTAAAGCAGAGATACAGACACTTTACATTTGGGGTTCCCCACTTTCTTCTGAAAAGGAAAGAACACCCCAAAGGCACGTCTTAATAGAAGAATCAAATGGTTATACTCACATTAGCTAAGTAGAAGTATCAGAAAAAGGTAGAGCCATCTTTATAGCCAAAGATGGTCTAGAACCCTTGTCAGTTACCTTGGCACGCCTCCTGCCTCATGTGCAGCCAAGATGGAACTCTCCTGGCCCTGGCCTCCTCCCTGGAGACCAGCCAAGATGGAACTGACTGTTTTGCTCCTCCCTTCTTCCTGGGCTGGAGGCTCCTCCCTTCCTCATGGCAGAGAAACTCCCATGTCTCCTGTCTCAGACAACATAGCCCCCACCCAGGCAAGGCACACTGTGTTAGATAACATAGCCCAACCCAGGCAAGGCACCCTCCATACTTATGACAACCCCATACTGCATATAAAAGGCTGGACTTATGCCATTTGATGCTCGCTTTCTGTTCTGAGAAGGTGGTTTTCATAACACTATCATACAGTAATTTCTTGAAAACATCTAAAAGAGCAAAGCACATAAGTATAGTAATGGTCTTTTGATGTCCAAGTTATTCATCAATAATTATTTCAGTGGTTTAGCTCAAAGGTAATTTTGTTTGCCAACAACAGTGACTTAATTAAATCATTGTGACTAAATAATATAGTGTGAAGAAAGTCTTACTTTCCTTCTGGAAAAATTGAATTTAGAAGCAGGTTCCATATTTATGTTTTATTTACAATAGTAAATGCACATTTTTCATCAATATTCTCTGACAGGTTTGTATTGGAATCAGGCCCAGAAGGTTTTCTGCGATGCAAGATTTCCAAAAGCTATTGTTTTAGTGATTTTTCATAGTGTATTATAAATGGCTTGTTTTCTTTACTGATTTCTCTTCCTTTCATTCTATCTGAAGACATGCTCTGCAGATTAATGAATTCCTACTGGGTCCAGCCAGGGTTAGCGTGGCCCTTCGTGAACTGTTCTTGTGTTTGATGTGGTTGGGGACTATGTCTTTGAGTACTTCATGTTTGGAACTAAAGATTTATAATCTGTGCAGCCTTCATTCTCCTTTCTGGCATAAACACACAGCATGATTCCTCCACTCCTGGCAATAAACAACATTTAGGATATGGCACTTCATTTTCAAATGTGTCTTAGTAGTTTACCGTATATAATCGCTATATATGAACATGGGTTTCCTAACTTTTGACTGATGATTACCTTTTATATCATTTATATACAAGGAGAATGATAATGATATCTGTACTTTACCAAACACAATAATATGAATTTTGTTAAATAGATTATAACTCACAAGGGTGGTGGTGGGGTCCTCTGTGTGTGTGTGTGTGTGTGTGTGTGTGTGTGTGTGTGTGTGTGTGTGTGTGTGTGAATGAATGTATGTGAGAGAAATAGCCTTTCAACCTTTGGCTTTTTTTAGGGAAGTGAAACTTACCAATACCTTGCAGTTAATGCACACACTTTAACTGTGTCAACCAAAGCTGACATAAAAGTTGAGGTCTGGGTGGGGGACGTTCAGAAGTGCTCATGGTTGGCCTACTAACTCTCTCCTTATTGAAGTTGGTGTTAAATATCTTATTGTAGTCATGTGTTAAGTGCTTTTGAAAATTTAAGATGTTGATGCTTCCAAGGTAATTAATATAGTACCTTTGGGGCAAGTTAATTGATTAATTGATAGGAAGGCTAGCCTTGTAATTAACCCAAATGATTGGGATGCAGAACGGAATTCTGTACTTGTTTCTTTCACAGAATCCCTGTGTGATCTTTAGCAAATTGTATATCTCTGTACATTTTCCAGCTGTAGAATGAACATAATCATACTTCTGTTCTTCCATCATCAATCAAGTTTTATTTGTTTAGATTGTAAGCACCCTGAGGCATGGATTGTTGCTTATATAAAGGGCCAAGAACTATAGAGCACTTGTTTTAAGTTGAGCTTGTGGGCACTATTGTAATACAAATAATAAAATAATGGAAAGGTGAAGATGACATTTTAGCCAGCCATAATTGGTGTGCTTCAACTCCTGAGTGTGGTTGAAATGCAGTTTCTTTTTTCCTGTACTCCTGTCATTTTGCTGGTGGGCCACAGTGTTTCTGAGATGGTAATTTAATAATACCAGAATTTCTACTTAAGGACTCAAATGTTTGCACTGTCTTTTGTCTCACCAGAGAGTTTGTGCTTCAGAAAGAGTGGCTTAACTGCACTGTACTCCGAGGAAGAGCTACCAAATGGACCATTTTACAAGGTATTCAGAAACAATGACAACAAAATAAATGGTAAGAACAAGAAGATATTTCTAGCTGGTATTGGAAAAATCCATCTGTGCCTTAAATACATTGGAGCAAATGGTCTTCCTTTTGTAACTCTTTCACCTGGAATACTGCCAGGGCCAGTGTTAGCGGTCATGTAACAGCCAGTAAGGCATGTCTAGGTTGCTTGCAGTAGTATAAGATTTAAACTTGTGTATTAAACTGTTTTTAAAAGTTATGTATACATAGAGATAAGTAAATAGAGAGATAATTATACAACCAGGTTGGGCTCTGTGGCTTGGCTGAAAAATATTAAAATGACAAGCCAAGTTACACTAATTATTACATATTAAATATCTGGTATAACTTAATTGCTCATGCTAATATTTTGCAGCCAAATCACAGAATACTAGCTTATCCACGTGATCAATATTTATGAATTTGTTCCAATACCTTGCTTAATCTCATATTTCTTATGGCTATGACTATGATGGACTGATTCCTCTAGCTGATTTAGATCAGCTAGAAAACAAGGATTTTCTTATCAGCACAAGAGCCATCAAACTGACTTCAGGAGAATATGACTAAAATATTTTTCTTAGCATTTCAAATTAGTTTTACATATTCAAACTTTGGAAGGTAGTAAGGTTTATAAGGAAATAATTCAGACATAAAATAAGATGAACAATTGTATAAGTACTTGTAATTCTGATTTTAATTAGGAATTATCAATAATTTTTTGGTAATTTAAACAAAGGGAATAAGAAAGCAAATTATTCATAAAAAGTTACCACTCTCATTCATGCTGAGTGCTTTCTTCCTCAATTCATAGTCCCATTAAATTCAATGGGACTATGTGACCAATAAATTATCACTCAATGTGAGTCAGGGTGGTAGAACTCAGCCCTTAATCTACTCTATGGAGATCAAATCCAATGACTTTGAAATGTAAGATTTGCATAATTACCAGGTTTCTGTTGTTGACTTTACTCTACAAAATGTTATTACTTTGGGTTTATGACAAAAAGTGTCATTAGAGAATAGTAATTAAGCAAATACTTTAGTTCAGTGCACTCTCCTTACCTTGCTAATATCAGTTATGCAAAATGTCCAAAACAGAGTGCATAGCTCTTACATATGACTCCTGATGTCATTTAACAAAGGGAAAAGGTGAGGGAAGGATGAGACATTTCCTTGAAAAGTGAGCATATATCATTTTATTTTAATTTAACTGCATGTTTTGACGATAACTGCAGATGTTTACACTCCACATTTTATTTAAGGTAAGCCATAGGGCTAAGAACAAAAATGTATGTGTAAAATACATGCATACAATTTCCAGATTTGCATGCACAATAATATTAATTCCGTACACAGATGTTTTAAATTTTGTGCATGGATCTTGGTGAATCTTTGTGCATAGATCTTAGTCCTTAGTGAAAATATGTACTGAATAATCCAGTAATGTGTAGTATTGTAGGCAAGTGCTCTGACAACCAACAAAAATGAAAATCCACAATACATTCCAAAAGGAAGATTGAATCTGTTCTGCGTCTGCTTTTGATTCCTTGAGATCATTGCCTTTCCTCGGGGGTGGCTCCAGGCACCAGCGCAGCAAGTACGTGCCTGGGGTGGCAAGCCACAGCGGGTGGCCTGCTAGTCTCTGTGAGGGTGGCAGTCAGGGAGGCTTTGGCAGCATGCCTGCGGGAGGTCTGCTGGTGCCACTGATTCAGTGGCATTTCAACTCTGGGCCTCCTGCAGGCATGTTGCCGAAGGCCACCTGACTGCCACGTTTGGAGCGGCAAAAAACATAGCGCCAACCCGACCTTTCCTAACCCAATTTCTCTCTTTCAAAATTTGATACTGTTGACCTCTCTGTGTGTCTCTGTGAGTTCCCTTTCCATTAACAAGCTTTGTCTCTTCACTTCTCTCGAGGTTCATTCTCATTACGTTTAGGCTTGCGTATGAAATTTTGTTGAAGTGTCAGTTTTCAGGGTCAGGGAAGGGGGGGGGGGGGGCGTCTCTTTTTGTAAGTGATGGTTTGCCTGGACATCAGAAACCTACCTGGTAAAAACTTAGTCAAAAATCTCTGCATCTCCATGAAATATTTTGGCTTTGACAAAACAACATATTGTGATGAAAATCTATTTAGCTGAAAACTTTCCAACTAGCTCTGCTTTGGTGTCTAATGAGAATTTAAATGTCAGTATTAACCCTGCTGAGCATTTAAGCAGAAGCTTTGAGCAAGTGTGCTCATTTCTCAATGTTCAGGCAGACACTGAGATGGGGAAGAGTTGGGTAGGTAGTTACTGTCAAGCATTTTGGAAATGGGGAAATGGAAATCTGATCCCTTCAAAAATTTGTGTGTCCTCCACTCCTGCCCAAAGGGAAGAAGGGAAAACTGAGGTGCATTCCCTCTCCAGAACCAAAAGCCTCAACTACCTCCTGAATCCTAGAAATCAAAACCACCTCCCACATTTTCCTAAGTGCTGAAAGCCTCAGCTGTCTCTTACCCGGTTGTCACAACTTCCAGCTTTCCTCTGACAACTTATGCAATGTTCCGTGGTCATGGTCAATACAGAAATCTGCAGCAATATCTGGTATATAAAATAAATGGCCTTTATCATTAAAATAAATGATGCAATAAAGAGCAGATTGGGGAGGGGGGGGGGTAAATGGCAGCGAGAGGATTTGTGGGAGGACAGTATTACATCACTTTGTAGTCTCTGCCACATAATTTAGGTCAGAACATGGAGTTTTGATGACCATTCTCTGGGTTTGAATCTGCAGTCATGTAATGCGACTCTATTGTAGCACTTAGTTCTAAATGAAATTAGCAGTTCTGATAGTGGCTAGTTTCCTAGAAAACATCCTAGACCTAGTTGATTCTCCTGTATCTTCAGCAGCCTGCCTTCCTAACTGTCCTTCACAGCATGAGTCCTAATTTCACCATGTAGAACCAGGCTTTGTCACAGCAGGGATGAGAAAATGTGCACGTGTTGCTCCAAAAAAAGAAAAGAAAAAAATGCAGAATAGAGTCCCAAATCACTCTACTCTCTGCAGGGTCCACCTTTATGCTTGTTATTTTTTCCATCAGTTACAATATGTATAGTGACATAAAAGAGACTTAATATACAGATTAAAAATGAAGTTTGAAATTAGGATGGAAAAGTGAGGAGTTTGGTGAAGGAGGGCAAAGCAAAGAGTTGGAGGACAGGTTATGCATGACACTTCAAATTAAATGACTTCCAATCAGCATGTGATACATCTATACTGCAGCTATACAACAGTGTCATACTGCAGCTGTTTTCTAAGAGGAAATATTTCTTTTGTTGCTAAAACTAGAGGTAGCTGTTTCTGGAAAAGCATAGGTTTAAAAAAAGAAAGATTCAAACTATTCCTGGGCACAAGAGTATATAGACCTGTAACAAATGGATTTTATGAGCATAATATGATCATTCATCTGTAATTGTGATGCAGTATTGCCAACCCTTGGCATTCAAAAATAACAAGTCTACCTCAAAAAAAAAATCATGTTACTTGGTTTTGGATTCTTTGTCTTTGCTCTCTGGTTTTGGAACCTTTCGAGTGTACTCAGGTCAGATTTATCAGTTTTTCTCCACAGGAAATTTCCTCCAGATGCTTACTCTGTTTTGTTTTGATTTTTAAATGAAAGCTTGAGAGTCTCACTTGACTTCAGAAGCTGAGGCTTTCACAAAAACACCAATTATTTTGAAAATTGTGATATAATCACAAGAGTTGGCAACTCTGAACAAATTGTGTAACTACTTGGACAAAGTGGGTATTAGCCCACAAAAGCTTATGCTTCAATACTTTTGTTAGTCTTTAAGATGCCACAGACTCTTTGTTGCTTTTGTGTTACTATTATACTCCATTTTCTTGTGCCTCACCTTCACTCTTTGCTGCTCCATAAGCCACAACCCTGACTTTTTTAGGACTTTTCAGAAAGCATTAAACACATTCAAATTGAGGGCTATTTTATTTAAAGCCCTGTATTCAGGACTTTTTAGCAGCTCTTAGTCACTTTCAGAAAGAACTTGTTCAGGACACTTTCTGAAAGAACTTGTTCAGAACACTAATTTATATTTGCTACAAATAAACCCCCAATGTTTTTTCTTAAGGGCCATTGTAAAGCATTCTGTTTGAGAAGGCTTGATCCTGAGAGATACTGACCAGCAATATTTACCATTCACCCCACCATGGCCTAACAGACTCCACACCCTCCTGCCAAAGAGAGATTGAGCACCTAGCAGAGGAGGAGGAAAGGTACAGGAGAGGTGGCCCTTCTGTGTGATAGTAGACAGAGAGTAGACAGATCTGCATGTCAATGTTTCTCCTTCATGTGTGAATCTAGGGGTCATGATCTGGGTCACTGTGATGCACAGTTTTTATGTATTTAATGTAGCTATTTGTCTAAGAAAACCTTTTGCACAGTTTTCTGTTACAGTTTTGACTATATCATGGAACAGTCAAAAGGGGAAACTTGTCAGGTTTTACTTTATAAACAGTCAGTGTGATACAGATCTGCAGTACAAGTGAAATGGTGTTATTATGAGTAAGCCTGTCCTCGATTCATTTTGGTTTTCCCTCTGTACACCTACATTTAATATATAAAATACTGGCATTATGTTATGCTGAATGCAGTTCTCCTGAGTGCTTTGAAGAAAATATTAGACAATCACCTTGGTTTTCAAAGTGTAATGAAATCCAAAAAAAAAGATAATACAGGTCTTTTCACCTGGTCCTATCCTGAAAGAAGCAACATAAACCTTTGAAATGTCACTATTTATGGTGCTCTGGTGATATTGACGCAGATTTCATATTCTTAAAACTTTTATTTTAATAAAATGAACTAGGCAGCTTTCAATGTTTTTGGAAAAACATTATTCTGAGTGGAAATGTATCCAGATAAAATGCCAACTTGCAGTAAGTTCTGTTACTTAAGAGTAGTAACATGTTCAGACATAGAAAGTGGCTATCTGATGGATAAAAAGGATGACTACATATTTCTTCTGGTTTAGTACATTCTTATGTAAAAAAAGTTCTCGTACAGTGGCCAACATTAAAGTGTCTATATTTACCCAAAGTGATTTTAGATATTGCAACAATTCTCTGTCCTTAGAACACAAAATGACTAGTTTCTCAGACACTGTAGGGTGATAATTGTGGGTATAAATGTCTATTATGGAAACATGACTTATTTAGGCTCAGTCCTACAGTCATTCTGTACATGATATGTCCAGTGAAGTCAGTAGGAGTTTTAATAATAAAGACTACAGGAGTGATTAATAGGCAGTAATACCAGTGGATGGAGGAGGATACTGTAAAGATCAGTTATGACTGGGTGATTGTACTATAATATCTCAATGAACCAAGCCATATCGTTTAAGTACATGTACTTGTTGGAAATAAATTAGGGTACTGCCCAAAATAAGCGGTGGTGATGAGTCACCCAACCCAAGGGAGATCCCAGGGAGAGCACTGCAACTTTCTCCAAGCATACATGAGTGCTCCTCTGTTGGTGTGAAGGAGGGGCAGAGTCCTGATAATGCCTCCTCTCTTGTTCCAAATCCCCCCTGTGGTCTACTGTACGGGACTGCTCTCTGCCTGGCCTTTGCTCTTTGTGTCTGTTCCCACAGACTGCACATCTCCCAGCCCCGTAGGCTTCAGAGCCCAAGCCACAACTTCAAAATGCTCTCTTTACAGCTAATTTTAGGGCACTAGCATGAGTCCCACTAGCCTGAGTCTGTCTACCTGGTGTTGGGGCTCTCTCCTGCTTACTCCAAAATACCAGGTCCTTAATTGTGTGTTTTGTACAGTGATTAGCACCAGGGGTACATTTTGACTGCGGTCTTTATATGCTACCACAATCTAAATATTAATAACATGGTTCAGAGCTAACAGAGTCCAAGCTGAGGCCTGCAGGTGAGCCAGGAAACAAGAGTATGCTTCACCTTCCATCTGCTAAGTGGACCTTGGGCAGTGTTGCTGCTCGTGCATTGGGCTCTTTCCCCATACTATTGCCAAACACCATTGATGGACTGATTTTGTCACATCTCTTGTCATCTTTCAAGATTTTGGACAGCCATATGCATACTACCAGAAAGATATCTAGTGGAGAAAAATTAGGAAGTGTTAAAAGTGATAGAGTTAAACACAACAGAACTAGACCATAGAGATATATGGACAACAGATCCATAATGAAGGTAGAGATTAAAAAGCAATGTGGTGAGTTGAAATAAAATATGGCCTTTATACTCATTGTTCACACATGCCCTGATTACACACTGAAAGTTCAAATGACAGCTTTCTGCACTATGGGTCTGTTCAGAAAGTCCTTTATCCAGCTCTTGCTCAACAAAGCTTTTTGGTAGGGTATTGTACCCTACTATATATTAGAAATGCAGAGGGGGTTAGTCTTATTATTAAAATGTACAGTCTGTGTATGTATATCTTGTCAAAATGGAATGGATTATAAATTATCCTCACCACCAAAGCCTGGAATGGAGATTTCTATTTTCTATTAGTGGGCAAACACCTCAGCAAGAAATTTTAGATATGCCCATTTCATCAGCTAGCCTTTCTATTGTATTTCTTTACTTATTTATCTTCTTAAAAACCAACCATACTGATTTGTCATAAGATGGTGGAGTACATGAAGACAATAACACCAAGTGTCAGTATTGAACACTGAATCAGAAAGCAGTGAACAAAGAAAATATGCTCAGGGCTACTTATTTAGAAGATGATAAAGATTAGTGAAAGGAATCAGAAAAGAGAAGCAAAACAACATTTTGTAATTTTTTAAAAAAATCAGCTAACTGGGTACTAAAATACCCTTGACTAGACAATTATCTGATCCTAAACACTTCTTTTCTAATAGTTTTTAAATAAAGAATAAGTCATCCAATTATGGATGTGATATGTGTTTAAAAACAGCCCTGTTAGTAAAAGATCAATTTGATTCATAATTAGGAATAATTGAGCAATATCTTTAATAAAGATACAGACAGAGAAATAAAGACAAGTCTTCCCTTGCTGGGTTTTAGTTAAATAGGCTATGTATATTCGTGAGCATTCATTCCTTGCTCATCTGAAATTCTTATAGTAGTTTGCAAAACCTCACACTTCATGAGATTTGCTCATTCCTGCTTTAATATATTACTATTTATGTAGATAAATGTACATTATGCTATAAAATAGAAAATGTAAAACACAGGCTAATTAACATTGTGATACATTGGGATTTTCTGGCTTTTGGATGTTCAAAAGTTAAACGTTAATATCATCTTAACGTCAGTTGCATTTAATTTTATACAAAATTTGGTACACAGAATGTTGTCGTGAAATACTACTTTCAAAATCAGTGCAAAAATGTGCACAATACTATCTCTCAGTTCTCACACCTATAGCCTAGTCTCTCTCTCTCTTTGCCCGTCACCCCCCAGTCAGGGTATGGGCCACCAACCACAGGTTACTCCATTTCTGTTGTTGGCGTTTCAGTAGCAATTTGGTTCCCTACGGGGTGGAGTTGCTAGCCCCACGCCTATGTTAAGCCTACAGCACCTGGTATTCCTAGGAGGTCTCCCATCCGAGTACTAGCCAGGCCCGTTTAGCTTCCGAAATCAGACAGGATCGGGTGTGTTCAGGGTGGTTTAGCCTAGTGTAGAATCTTATGTTTGCTTCCCCATGTGACGCTGACTCGGGCATTTCAGTCTGCATGCTATTCCATTGTCCAATAGGTCGAGACTTTTAGTGCAGAGTATTTGACAGGATTAATGATATAACCAACCTCTCTGTGCAGCTCTCATTATCAATATGTACATTAAAATCCACATGTGAACATCTCATATGGATTCTTAAATGAGAAAGGTACTGAATATGCTTTTGTTTAACCACTGAGCTAAACGCAGTTAAGACACGTGGGAAGGATCCATTAAATGCAGATCACTAGGTAAATCCAATAAATACTGAACACAGCTTTAAGAAGACTTATGCACAGAGAAAATACTATGTAAACCAGCCTTACCTAATTTAAGTAAACAGTCTCTAAATACTATGTCTACTAATTCTCTCTGGCCTTCCAATTTTAATATATGCTTTATTCTCAGTAAAGGAGA
Source organism: Sternotherus odoratus (assembly GCA_032164245.1). Classification (NCBI taxonomy): domain Eukaryota; kingdom Metazoa; phylum Chordata; order Testudines; family Kinosternidae; genus Sternotherus; species Sternotherus odoratus. The sequence goes on from JAVMKO010000004.1 coordinate 38,226,205, forward strand.
ACAAACTATTCTCCTTTGAAGCAATCCTATTGATACGTTGCTTACAGCTTCTGTAACATATTTATACTGTTGTCAGTTACTTAATAGCTTTTATTTTCAGAATTATGTTTTATTGCCTTTATTGCATTTTTTTCTGAAAACTATAATTTCAGTACAAACAGGAGAGCACAAGTTTCGGAGAAATTTTTACAGTCAAGATCCAAATCTTGTAAGTGACCAAGTCCAATCCTAGTGTCAGGCTTATTGATATTCAGCGTAAAGATAACAAAAAGTGATGGTTTGGTTTTACAATGTTTTATGATGTGTATTACAACTCCCAGAGGCCTCATCTTGTGGGCATTAACCACGCAATAAGAGTTAAGATGTCTGTTAATCACAATGATTGGCTACAAACCCTCTCCTTAACTACTTGGTATCATAAATACTGGGGGAGGGGGAAGAGTGTATGTCAAAGAGACAAGCAGTAAGTACTTTCACAGCATGCTCCTTTCCTTTTCTTTTCATGTCCATTATTCTTCATTGATCTCCAGCTGTATACTACATCTAGCAATAGAAACAATCCCTCTAAGCAATCTATTGTACCTTCCCATTTAATACACGTTCTCCTAAATCTACTTATTTAATATTTGTATGCGCTGGTCCAATATTTTGACTTTAGTAAACGTCTGTGGAGTTGAAGTCAGAATTACTTCCAACTGATAAAATCTTAGCACAGATTCTATTGCTCTAAAGTCCAAGCAGTAGAGTTTCTGCCCTTATATTGTATAATTCTCAGTTGTTTAACTCCTTGTCAGACAACTGTGCAGATTGCATAGGTAACTTTTGAAAACACCCTTCTCTTATCCATGTGGAAACATCGGTTACATGCATGATCAAATATACAAGTGGCATTTGCTCACTTTGTTTTTGAAAGATGCCATTATTATGTGTATTACAGTACCAGCAATAAACCATAGCTGACATTGGGGCTCCATTGTGCTAGGTACTATTCAGAGATAGAGGTAGAAGGCAGTGTCTGCATTGAATTACTCAAACAATCTAAGGATACAAAACAGAGAAATGGTGAGAGAAAGGCAATATTATACTCACTGAAAGATTGTGATTTACCCAAAGTGTCCCAAGAAGCCTGTGGCGGGGATGGAAATCAAACCCAGATTTCCTAGCCCACTGCCCCATCCACAAACTATCCTTCTTCTCTGCTGTAGGTCACAAAAATGGGAATCTAGGCATTTTTACCCAGTTATAGGGACACGTGCTAAAACATGTAGGGTTTACAGTTTGTCAGAGAGAGACCAGTATGACAATGAATTTGGGAAAGGAGCAAACTTGGTTTTTCATAGAATGCATGGCCAGGACTTTATGCCTAAAGTACTTTATATAGAGAGCAGTATGTCTTTGCAGATGTGAGTAAAATCAAACAACAATCTACTGGTATCTTTCTTTCAATAAAGACACCAAAGACTTTAAATTGACAAAAATGTGACCACAAAGCACTGTGAGCAATAAATAAAACCCATACATCTTGAAAATTTAATTTTGTAGAGCCAGTAGCCAAGGATCAGCCTAATGTGATTACCTTCTGAAATGCTTTGTGCAAGTGGACATTAGGAATATTGAAGTTGCAAGAAAATGTAAAAATATACTCTAGTAAAAGTCAACAATTAAAATGCCAGGGAAAGCATATTGAGTGAACATAGCACATATCTGTCATAGTCAGTAAACACAATTAAAATTAAACTACGGGAGAAGAAGATAGAGTATTTTTTATCAACAGTCAAGTTAAGCAATAAAGTTTAGTAAATACAATAAAATTAAAAAATAAGAAATAGACCAAAGTTAAACTAATGGGGGATCTTTCTCTGCACTTAACTATATTTGTTCATATATTTATGTAAATGCAATCTAGCAAACCAGAAAAAGGGAAAACGTGCACAACAATAATAAATTAAAATTCACTAACCTGCAGATAATTGGAATTGATGCTCATCTCCTTTTACCTAAGTTTTTAATAAATTCCAATTTATAATCAAACAAAACAGTGCAAGGATTGGAGAAACATTTCCATTAAGTATAACAAAGTTGTTGTAAATTTGTCAATCAAATTACTTACAGGATCCCTATGGTAGCCTTCTCTGAAATGCTTCCAGTTCCATACGAAGATCCAGTTGACAGGCAGAATTGCAGGGTCTCAATGCGTGGATGAGACAATGGTGTAGTTAGGAGGGGTTAGATTTATTAAGAAGTGGAGAAACTTTGGGGAAAGGGAAAGCCTATACAGTAAAGATGGGCTTCATTTAAATCAAAATGGAACCGGATTGCTGGCACTTACAATGAAAAAGGACATAGAGCCGTTTTTAAACTAAGGGCTGGGGGAAAGTCGACAAGTGTGGAGGACCACATGGTTTGGACAAAAACATCTCTTAGGAGAGGATCTGTTAATGGAGATTCTCTATGTCCTAGTAAAAAGGAGAGGATGGAAAATAATAAAATACAGGTAGGATCCGATGAGAAACAGTCAATGGAAAAAAAGTTCTGTTCAATTACATCATTTAATGGCAGGCAGATAAAAAGTGACAAGTTTTTAAAGTGCTTGTATACCAGTGGTAGAAGTCTAAATAATAAGATGGGTGAACTAGTGTCTCGTTTTAAATGAGGATATTGATATAATAGGCATCACAGAAACTTGGTTGAATGAGGATAATCAATGGACCACAGTAAGATCAAGGTACAAAATATATCAAAGGACAGAACAGATTGTGCTGGTGGGGGAGTGGCACTATATGTGAAAGGAAGTGTAGAATCAAATTAAGTAAAAATCTTAACTGAATCAAACTGTACCATAGAATCTCTATATAGTAGTTCAATGCTCAAATAATAAGAATATAGCAGTAAGGATATATTACTCACCATCTGACCAGGATGGTGATGGTGACTTTGAAATGTTCAGGGAGATTAGATAGGCTATTAAAATGAAAAACTCAATAATAATAATAATAAATAATAGGGAACTTCAACTATTCCCATATTGACTGGGTACATATCACCTCAGGATGGGATGCAGAGATAAAGCTTCTTGACACCTTAAATGACTGCTTCTTGGATCAGCTAGTCCTGGAACCCACAAGAGGAGAGAATCAGAGAGGTAGCCATGTTAGTCTGGAATTGCAGAAGTGACAAAGAGTCCTGTGGCACCTTAAAGACTAACTAAAGTATTAGTTAAGGTGCCACAGGACTCTTTGTCACAAGAGGAGAGGCAGTTCTTGATTTAGTCCTAAGTAGAGGACAGGATCTGGTCCAAGAGGTGAATATAGCTGGACCCCTTGGTAATGGGGGGGGGAGGAGGGCAGGTGTGTTTGGTTTTCTGTGATTAGAAAGTTGGCTACCTTATCTATGAATGCTCTGCATGACAGATGGCAAATAAAGCATTACATGAAAGTTGTATCTCTAAGTTATTGTAAGCTTCTCTAGCAATTATTCGAAGCAGATGCATTTGTGCTGTGCATTAAGAGGTAGCAATGACCAATATGAATGAAGAAGATCTATACTGCACAAGAGCTGATGATCTAAAATATTCATGATAAATGTTAGCCAAGTATATATGAATAGAGATTGTTAATAAGTTAGATTTCTAACCTGAAATATTGTATTTTACATACAAATCAAGAGAATCTATATATATAAAAGTCAAGTGGTGTATGTATGTATGTGTGTATGTATGTATGTATGTACGTATGACTGCGAACTCCTCCCGCACCGTTTGAGCCAGAGACTTGAAATTTGGTACAGTGAGGGGTCTTGGGGTCTAGATGCTGGTAAGGGTCGAAAAATTTTCGGATCTCACCTCTGACGCCCCCCAGGGGTGAAAGTCTTTCAGGGCCAATCACATCGGCTGGGCGGTTAGGTGGTGATGATGTCATAATACCCCCCTCCAACAGACACCTCACTCGCTCAGCTCACCCCTCCCTCCTCCAACGGAACCCCGGAGATCCCTCAGTTCTCTGCCCCTCCCCCCTCCCAACGGAACCCCGGAGATCCCTCCATTCTCTGCCCCTCCCCTCTCCCAACGGAACCCCGGAGATCCCTCAGTTCTCTGCCCCTCCCCCCTCCCAACAGAACCCCAGAGATCCCTCAGTTCTCTGCCCCTCCCCCCTCCCAACGGAACCCCGGAGATCCCTCAGTTCTCTACTCCTCCCCCCTCCCAACGGAACCCCGGAGATCCCTCAGTTCTCTACCCCTCCCCCCTCCCAACGGAACCCCAGAGAGCCCTCAATTCTCTGCCCCTCCCACCTCAACCCCGGACTCCATCAGCTCTGTGCCCCCCCCCCCCACCTGCGAAGGTCCCCGGAATCCCTCGGCTCTGGGCACCCTCCCCCCCCCAGCAACGGATCTGAGTTGGGTTTGGTGGGACGGTAAGTGAGGTGGGGGTGTCGGGTTCGGTCGGGGGGTGAGGTGTGGGTGTTGGGGTTGGTCAGGGGGTGTTGCGGTTGGTGTGGGGGGGGTGAGGTGGGGGTGTTGGGTTTGCTTGGGGGGGTGAGGTGGGGGTGTCGGGTTTGGTCGGGGGGTAAGTGAGCCGGGGGGGTGTCGGGGTTGGTCTGGGGGGGTGGGAAGGTGTCAGGGGGTGAGGGGTGTGGTGTGGGTGTTGGGTTTGGTCTGGGGGGGGGAAGGTGTTGGGGTGGATGCCCAGACCAAACCCGACACCACCCCCCCCCCGGCTCACTTACCCCCCGACCAAACCCGACACCGCCACCTCACCCCCCCACCAACCGCAACACCCCCTGACCAACCCCAACACCCACCCCTCACCCCTCACCCACCCCAACACCTTCCTACCCCCCCCAGACCAAACCCGACACCCCCTGGCTCACTTACCCCCCGACCGAACCTGACACCCCCACCTCACCCCCCCCACACACACCAATCGCAACACCCCCAGACCAAACCTGACCCCCCCTGGCTCACTTACCCCCCGACCGAACCCGACACTCCCACCTCACCCCCCCAAGCAAACCCGACACCCCCACCTCACCCCTCCACCAACCGCAACACCCCCTGACCAACCCCAACACCCACCCCTCACCCACCCCAACACCTTCCTACCCCCCCAGACCAAACCCGACACCCCCTGGCTCACTTACCCCCCGACCGAACCTGACACCCCCACCTCACCCCCCCACACACCAATCGCAACACCCCCAGACCAAACCTGACACCCCCTGGCTCACTTACCCCCCGACCGAACCCGACACTCCCACCTCACCCCCCCAAGCAAACCCGACACCCCCACCTCACCCCCCCACCAACCGCAACACCCCCTGACCAACCCCAACACCCACACCTCACCCCTCACCCACCACGACACCTTCCCACCCCCCCAGACCAAACCCGACACCCCCCCGGCTCACTTACCCCCGACCGAACCCGACACCCCTACCTCATCCCCCCAAGCAAACCTGACACCCCCACCTCAACCCCCCACCAACCGCAACACCCCCTGACCAACCGCAACACTCACCCCTCACCCACCCCAACACCTTCCCACCCCCCCAGACCAAACCCTACACCCCCCGGCTCACTTACCCCCCGACCAAACCCGACAACCCCACCTGACCCCCCCCCAAGCAAACCCAACACCCCCACCTGATCCCCCCGACCAAACCCGACACCCCCCCCCCCCCGGCTCACGGTGCACTGTGTAGCACACAGATTATTAAATACACTGTTCGGTCGGGGGGTGAGGTGGGGGTGTCGGGTTTGCTCAGGGGGTGAGGTGGGGGTGTCGGGTTTGGTCGGGGGGTGAGGTGGGGGTGTTGGGTTTGTTTTGGGGGGTCAGGTGGGGTTGTCGGGTTTGGTCGGGGGGTAAGTGAGCCGGGGGGTGTTGGGGTTGGTCGGGGGGGTGGGAAGGTGTCAGGGTGGGTGAAGGGTGGGTGTTGGGGTTGGTCAGGGGGTGTCAACTGTCTTCCCCCTCCCCACCTCCGACTGACCCGAGCAACGCCGGGCACTTATGCTAGTACTGAATAAAATAAATATAACAGGTAAAAATGTATTGAGTGTACATATTGGAATTCCATCTAAATCACAATTATTATACAAATTTCTTATGTAATTTGTTTTCATTGCTTCTGAAACAAAAGTGAAAATCTTATTTCCCTATTAGGTTTTTATCAGAGTATATTACAGAATGTAGTGTGACATTTTGAAAGAGTGGATATAATATTCTGCAGTCCCCTGCTTTGTTGAACCATTGCATGTTCTCATTTAACATTTTTAATATATATAAAACCTAGCTTAAATTTCTTGCTGTGGAGGCAAAAAAGGTATTCCCTTGCAAGTATTTCTTTTTTGGTAAAACTAAATTGTATTTCTGATGTGCTAGATTAGGTCACATCTTGTTGGCTGATGACAAGATACAAAGTAAATACATGTAAAAGGGATAACATAATCTGACGTGTCAGAAATTTATTTTTTAAAAATAGATACCTGTTATAAATTCACACATTTGAATACCATTTTTTCAGGCAAACTGATAGGGGTGAATAGAAAATACTGGATGAAAAATACATACAGAAATTTTTGACACATCATTCTATATCATTCTACTTGTTTCAAAACAGGAAAATTTTCTCTCACATCACAGTATTTTTCTCCTTTCTTGTGATAAAATAATAAAATGTCTTATTCTCTTTGATCAAAAATAATACAATAATGTCAAGTCATTTAATGTATAAACTGTTAAAGACTGGAATGTAGATGTTCAGGGCTAGTGATGAGAGCTGGAATCAAGTCCAGTACTTACAGCCAGAGACGGAGGTCAGGAATGAGAGCTGAGGGTCAGAACCAGAGTCAGAATTTAGGACCTGGAATTGAGGGTCAGACCTACATTACCTGGAGTTTGGCAAGAATGGGAACAAGGCAAGAGCTATCACAACCATGGGTGAATACTTTGAGCAGCTGCTGAACTTCTACTGTTGCTGGGCTTAAGAGCTGGTCTCCAAACTTCCTACCAATCAGCAGCCATGCAGCTTGCTATAGACCACCTCTGCGTGTTAGGTTGCACAGAGACTGCTTGTGCAGTAGGCTCTGATTCTTGATGCAAATTAAATATTGATTTATACTGTACATAGATTTAGAACTTTTTGAATCTTCAAGTTCACTCAACTAATGTTTAGTAGCTCTTAACATAAAAACATTTTAGGGCTAGTTACCAGACAAGTAAAACTCTTAGAGCAAGATAGTCACTTTAAAAAAATCACTGATTGTGCCATTTAGGCACAGCCCCTCCTCAGTGGATTGAATCAGCGCACAGATTAAAGGAATCTGTTCACCATCCCTTAAGAAGGCTTAGGTAGTGATCTCCTTGGCTGAAGGAACTGGTGGATAAGCACAGATAAAACGACTACCTCTTAGACATGTGCAATGTGCCGCAGATGACACGTGTCCAAAATTCATCACCAAATTTGGTCTGCTGATGAAATTACTTGCAAAGTAAGGAAGATGGAAAGTTTTCAAGGTTTAGCATCAGGCCAGGATGACTAGTTAAAATATGACGAGTGTCTTATAATTTAATGTAATTCTGTTATCATCATATATCATAATATAGACTAACAGATGTATTGGATCATAAGCTTTTGTGGGTGAATACCCACTTAATCGGATGCAAATTACAGTACTTTGGCATCCCAGTTGAGACAGAGAAATGAGAAGGCAACTGGGTGAGACGGGCATGGAAAAGGCTGTGTTCTTACTTTCCAAACGCTGTCTCGAGAGGGCTGGTGAGGACTATTGTGGACACATGGGAGGAAAGCAAACCTCATAGTACCCAGACACTAATATGATGCATAGACGTTTCTGAATATCACAAAGACAAAGTTTGACATATTGGTAGAAGCTTGTGTTAAAACAATATGAACACATAGTTGCAATCACAGCATCATAAAACTACTAGCAATAACTGGGGAATGGATGGATGATTCAGCTGGAATGTACAGCATAATAGACACCCTTAACTGTTTTCATTTTCAAAGCCACTACATGGGGAAAACATGATCTCCTACTGGTACTTTTCAGCAACTAAGTAAGCAAATAGCATTTATTGTTATGGGTTCCTTAGCATGTGTGTCATATTTTGGGAAATTATTAGATAAATGTGAAAGATGATAGTTATAATAGTTTTCAGTAGTTTCAATTTGTAGAACACATAGTATCTTTATTTTGCCCATCAATGTAGCTAATAGCTATCATCTGGTACTACTGTAATCAGTGATAGTAACTCCTAAAAATTAATGAAATACGAATGAAAAGAATACAGAGTCTACAAAAACAGTAATAGCATTGCTCTTGCAGCTGTATTCATTTGACGAGGTCTCAGGAGTAGCACTTTAACATATCAAATAGTCTTAAATGTGTTTAGCTGTGTATCTTATTAAGATTAATGAGACATTGACATTTATTTAAGGAGAAAAATAGAAGTGTGAAAGAATGTTTTTTAATAGATCATTGTCTACATGTTGCAAGAAAGGTAAAGCCATGTTGCATCCATCCATTCAGGGTTTGTTTGTTTGATTTTAATTCCAGGGTGGTAAAGTTAAAATACATCTCAACTGATTTAAACTTCAGTTATACTTTTTGAGGCATGTTGTGTCATGTGCCTCAAACTAGGATGAGGACAGTCAGGCCTAGTGGTTGGAGCATGGTAGTCAGAGGTGAGTTCTAGCGCCAAGGGTCAGAGCTGGAGTCAGGGACTGAGCAAGGCTGGAGCAGAATGGGCAGGACAGGATCCAAACTGGGAAAAAGGCAGGATCAGGGCTGGAGCTAGGCTAGGAAGAGGGTAGGCACAGGAGAGATTGCGGCTGTGTGTTGAACAGCCAGAAATCAAAAACAGACCTTGCTTTACCTCCTTGGCCTATCAAGCAGCACTTCTGTGGCTCAGATGTGCTGCTAGGCTGCCAGGAGACTGACAATTTCAGCTGCATATCCTCATTCCTGACAAAATCCTGCTCATGAAGGGATCTCCTTGGTGTGCCTGGACACTGCTTTTCAGGATGAGCTCGGTGGAATGCTCATACCATTTTGGGTGAATGAACATTTTCTATCCATTCCTATCACCAGTCATCAGGGCCAATCCCTCCCTGTTCACCATGTATTGGCACTTTCACCAAACTCATTTAGAGCTGAGAATCTGGTGGAGGATGTATTCCTCTTGTCTCTGGATCATGATGGCTGTTGACAGTGGTTGGATTAGACCCAGATAGGGTTTTCAGGAGAGACTTGTGAAACACGCGGTAGATTTTAATTGAGTCGGGCAGAATGTCACTGGATTCACCTGCTCAGTGACCTTGAACATCCTCCATGTATTGGTGATCTAACTTGACCTCCAGAAACTGGAGGTTTCAAATAGACTTTTAAACCTTGACCCTGATAGCGTGGAGTAAGGGTTTTATCCTAATCCTCCTTATAGAGCTTTTTAAATGTTCTATGAGCTCTCGTATGTGTTGCAGGTGGTTGACCAGGTACTGCAGGGACCACTGGGCTAATAGGCAGCACTGGTGGAAGCAAGGGTAGAAATCATAATTGACATAGAACAGGCTCTGCCAGATAGGATCATGGATGATGTTATAAACAAATTTGACATACAGGAGCAGGGATTCCCAGGCATTATGGTGGTAATTCAAGAAACACCAGAGGTACTGTATGAGAATCTGTTTTGCCTGATCCATTGGTTTGTGGATGATGTGTGGAGGAGTTCTACCCAATCGTTCCCACACAATTCCAGTCAGTAGTCTGTGAATCCAGAAGATGATGTGTTCAAGAATGAGTCAAGCAGTTTTGGGAGGTGCTGTGTGAGAAATATCCTGCAGTATCCTGGACAAAGCTTATGGACTTAAGAAAGACATTATTGAATTCATTTACATGTTTTGGGGTCCTTCATATGAAAAATGCAGTTTGTTTTATTGTGAAAACGTATGCCACTTGGGTATGCTAAAATAATTCCTTCAATTATCAGCCTTCTTCTTCGAGTGATTGCTCACATGCATTCCACTATAGGTTAGGCACGCGCTGCGGGCCTGGTTGCCGGGTAGATTTTCCCCTAGCTGCAGACTGGGTGAGCAGGGAGCCCCCTGGAGTGGCGCCACTGAGGCACTCTATAAGTACCCCTGCGACACAGTCTGGCCCTCAGTTCCTTCTTTACCGCTCGAGCTGGTAGTCGGAAGAGGAGCTCTGCTTTTCAGCGTTCTCCTTATCTCCTAGCTAGTCGATTGTTCTCTTAATTGTTCGTTGTTAGCAGTTGTTGTTAGTTAGTTTACATAGTCTTTGTAGTGTAAAGAGTCAGTGCAGGGGTTTTTCCCTGCTGCCGGAGCCTCTGTCTTCAAGGCTCCGGGATTCAAGCACTCAGAGTGTGGGAAGCCTACGCCTGTGGGAGACCCACACTCTAAGTGCCTCTCAAGTGCCTGGTAAGTGCACTTGGCAGTTTCTTCCTAGATCTGCAGTACCTTCAGCCCAGGACCCGCAAAGACAGGAAATCCCGCTTGCGGCACGTCCTGATGGAGGCGGCCCCGGACTCCAGTGCGGCACCGGACCCCGCACCCAAACCGCCGAGAGCCAAGCCTCGGCACCGGTCGCGCTCCCCCAGCACCAAGCGGAAGAGGAGCGCTCAACTTCGCCCTGCTCCGGACCGCGTCCAGCCGTCGGTACCAGTGCCGCGACCTCAGCCTTCTCCGGGGAGCCGACCTGAGGAAGAGCCGCCAGCACCCGCACCGCTGACTCCGGCGCCGCAGGAGGCCCCGTCGAGTCCGGTGCCAGTGGTCTTGCCACTTGGGGTGCCAACTCCGCAGCAGCTTCCCTCCATGATGGAGGCGTGTACTGCTGCGAGAGGGTTGCTTGCCGGGGACGCCCCGCAGCAACAAGTCCGGTCGACGGGCAGGCCGCCCATGACCGAGGCAGAGATCGCGTGTCGGAGCCCGGCAGGGCATGGACACCGCTCGATCTCGCGGCGCCGACCAGACTCCCGGCAACGGTCACCCGCCCGGCTCCGGTCGCAGTCTCGGCGCCGCAAGGAGTTGAGACCCTGCTCAAGGTCTCCTCCTGGCCGTTCGCGCCACTCACGCTCTGGCCGCCGATCAGAGTCCCGGCACCCTGGTAAGGGCCGGTCGTACTCTCGGCACCGGTCGCACTCCCGGCACCGGTCCCTCAGCTGGCGCCAAGACCGTCCGAGACGTCGCTCCACAAGCCGCTCCGCGTCCAGGCACTGCTCGTCGTCTCGGCACCGAACCCCGTCGCGGCGCCGAAGGTCCTCCCGGTACCGATCATCGTCTCGGCACCGAGACTCCCCGAGACGGCACCGTTCAGGTAGCCACGATTCCTCGGATGGGCACCATACCGCCCGGTACCGGTCGAGAAGCCCACGGCACCGGGAGTGTAGAGAGCAGCACCGGACCCCGTCGCGGCGCCGAAGGTCCTCCCGGTACCGATCATCGTCTCGGCACCGAGACTCCCCGAGGTGGCACCATTCAGGTAACCACGATTCCTCGGATGGGCACCATACCGCCCGGTACCGGTCGAGAAGCCCACGGCACCGGGAGTGTAGAGAGCGGCACCGGACCCCGTCGCGGCGCCGAAGGTCCCCCCGGTACCGATCATCGTCTCGGCACCGAGACTTCCCGAGGCGGCACCGTTCGGGTAGCCACGACTCCTCGGATGGGCACCTTACCGCCCGGCACCGGTCGAGAAGCCCACGGCACCGGGAGCGTCAAGAGTCCGCCGGCACGCGGGCCCCTCGCTCGGCGGGACCAGCCCAAGTCACCCAGAACCCTGCCTGGTCAGAGTGGGCGGCATGGGGGTACGATCGGCCCCGGGAAACCCAGTCTGAACCCGGGTTCCCGGTGAGCTCAGAGGGTCCAGTGGACGTGCTGGCAGGACCATCATCGGCAGTCCAGCCCTCCACGGTACGTAGCCCTATGGAGCCGGGTCCCTACGCCTCCCCCGTAGGGGTAGAGGCAGTGGTGGGCACTTCATCAACTAGCCCGCCCGCCTTGGACCTCTCCAGTTACCAACATCTCCTCCAGGCAGTTGCTAAAAACATGAACCTGCCTTTGGAAGAGGTCCCAGTGGTGGACGACCCGGTCACCACCATGTTAACTAAGGGCACTCCGTCACGGGTGGCAGTGCCGTTCATTAATACTATTAAACTCCACACGGCGGTAATTTGGAAGACTCCCGCCTCTATCTCCCCCACTGCTCGTGGGGTGGAGAAGCGTTATTTTGTCCCAGCCAAGGGATATGAATACTTGTATGTTCACCCCACGCCCTCCTCCCTGGTGGCGGACTCTGTTAATAACAAGGAGCGCCACGGGCAGGAGGCGCAGGTCCCCAAGGCCAAAGAGGCCAAAAGGTTGGACCACTTCGGCAGGAAAGTTTATTCCTCCGGGGGCCTACAACTCAGAGTCGCCAACCATCAGGCACTCCTGAGTAGGCACCATTTTGACACGGTGGAGGCCCTTACTAAATTTGAGATTGCTCTCCCGCAGGAGGGCAAACAGGAGTTCAGGGCCCTATTGCTCCAAAGCAGGGACATATCTCGTCATGCCCTGCAAGCGGCCCTGGACTCGGCCGACTCTGCGGCCCGAACAATGGCCTCGGGCATTGCCCTCCGCCGGGCAGCATGGCTCTCGTCATCCAACCTAGCCCCGGCCATGCAATTTAAAATCCAGGACCTCCCCTTTGAGGGACAGTCCCTCTTCTCGGAGGATACGGATGCCCGTCTCCAGGCCCTCAAGGACAGGGGGGTAACCCTCAAAGGCCTGGGCATGCACACCCCAGGTCCACAGAGGCGTCCCTTCATCCCGCCACGCAGGAAATTCTTCCCACCTGCGCGCCCGCCCCAGGACTCCTCCCTCAGGAGAAGCCGCCCTTACCGCCGGCGGCAAGGGCCTAGGCAGGGCGGGAAACAACAAGGCTCTAAGCCTTCCCAGGGGCCCAAATCCAACTTTTGATGGTGCGCCCGAGGGCAGTTCACCAATCATAAACCTGGATCCTCCCTTTGGAGACCGTCTGTCCTACTTCCGCCGTGCATGGTCAGACATTACATCAGACCAGTGGGTCCTCCGCACGGTGGAGGTGGGATATTCGCTCCAGCTCTCCTCCACTCCTCCCACCCACCCACCCTCCTCGTCCCTCTTCAGGGACCCCTCTCACGAGCAACTCCTCGTACAGGAGGTGAGGTCGCTCCTCGCACGGGGAGCCATCGAGCCCGTACCGCAGGAGTTCAGGGGGAAGGGGTTCTACTCCCGCTACTTCCTGATCCCCAAGGCGAAAGGGGGCCTCCGGCCCATCCTGGACCTGCGCGAACTCAACACCTACATGATCAGGTTCAAAATCCGCATGGCCACCTTGGGCACTATCATTCCCTCTCTGGATCCGGGAGACTGGTTCGCTGCCCTCGATATGAAGGACGCTTACTTTCACGTGAGCATCAAACCCTCACACAGACGTTACCTCCGCTTCCTGGTAGCGGGGGAACACTATCAGTTTGCCGTCCTACCCTTCGGCCTGTCCACCGCACCCAGGGTGTTCACAAAGTGTATGGCGGTAGTAGCGGCATTCCTTCGGCGCCGCGGGGTACACTTATACCCGTACCTCGACGATTGGTTGATCCGAGGCACCTCCAGGGACCAAGTGTCAGCTCACGTGCGGCTCGTTATCAGCACGTTCGACCGCTTGGGAATCCTTCTCAACAGGGAGAAGTCCACCCGGGAGCCTACCCAGAACATAGAGTTCATAGGAGCCCTACTAGTCTCCACGGTAGCAAGGGCATCCCTGCCCCAGCCTCGGTTCCTCACTATCCAGTCGGCCATCAGACAGCTACGCAACTGTCCGATGACTACGGTCAAGGTCTTCCTCAGCCTGCTAGGTCACATGGCATCGTGCACTCATGTCATACAGCACGCCAGACTACGGCTACGCCCACTGCAGTCGTGGCTCGCGGTGGCCTACAGACCGAGAAGGGACAGTATGGACGCCCTCCTCTCCATCCCCAGAGCCACCCTATCCGCTCTGGCTTGGTGGGAAGACCAGGACAATGTGTGCCAAGGGGTCCCCTTCCTTCCCCCCAGCCCGTCCATGTCCCTAGTGACGGACGCCTCGTCACTAGGGTGGGGAGCTCACCTAGGGGAACTCAGGACCCAGGGCCGCTGGTCGGAGTCAGACCTCTGCCTCCACATCAATATCAGGGAGCTGAGGGCCGTCCGGCTCGCGTGCCAGGCGTTCCGGGACACATTACGGGGTCACTGTGTAGCGGTGCTGACAGACAACACCACAGCCCAGTATTACATAAACAAGCAAGGCGGGGCCCGCTCCAGCCCCCTGTGTCAAGAGGCGATTCTCCTGTGGGAATTCTGTATAGCCCACGCTATTCACCCGGTGGCCTCCTTCCTTCCCGGAATCCAGAACACCCTGGCGGACCGCCTCAGCAGATCCTTTATGACTCACGAGTGGTCCCTTCGGCCAGATGTCATCCGGCTGATCTTCCTGAGGTGGGGGTTTCCCCACATCGATCTCTTCGCCTCCAGACAGAACAGGAAGTGCCTCCAGTTCTGCTCCTTTCGAGGCAGCTCCCGGGGATCCCTGACAGATGCCTTTCTCCTACCCTGGACGGGGCACCTGTTCTACGCGTTCCCTCTGATCCCGCTTCTCCACAAGGTGATCCTGAAGATCAGATGGGACAGGGCACACGTCATCCTCATAGCCCCGGCCTGGCCCAGGCAATGCTGGTATGCGTCCCTCCTCCGGCTGTCCAGGGCCCCTCCCATCAGCCTCCCGCTGTGGCCAGACCTGATCTCTCAGGATCACGGTCGCCTCCTGCACCCGGACTTGCGGTCCCTTCACCTCACAGCGTGGCTACTCCATGGCTGAGAGGTCCTGAGCTCTTATGCTCAGCCGAGGTACAGAACGTCCTTCTGGGTAGTAGGAAACCATCCACCAGAAGTACCTATACCGCCAAGTGGACCCGTTTCTCTGCCTGGTGCACACAACATGACATCGTTCCAAGTGAGGCTATTATCCCACGCATATTGGACTACCTGTTAGGCCTCAGAAATCAGGGCCTTTCTACCTCTACTATCCGGGTCCACCTCGCTGCCATATCGGCTTTCCATCCGGGTCAGTCGAACCACTCAGTCTTCTCCGACCCTGTGGTATACCGTTTCCTTAAGGGTCTAGATAAGCTGCATCCGAACGTCAAGCGTCCCATTCCACCTTGGGATCTCAACCTTGTGCTCTCACGCCTCGCGATGCCCCCGTTCGAGCCCCTCGCCACGTGTTCCTTACTACACCTTTCCTGGAAGGTGGCATTCCTAGTAGCTATCACCTCGGCTCGTAGAGTGTCAGAGATCCGTGCACTGGCCTCCGAGCCGCCCTACACTATCTTCCATAAGGACAAGGTTCAGCTACGTCCCCACCCGGCCTTCCTGCCTAAGGTGGTCTCTCCCTTCCATGTTAATCAAGACATTTGTCTCCCAGTCTTTTATCTTAAGCCACACACCTCTGGAAGGGAACAGCAATTACACACGTTGGACGTTAGGAGGGCTCTTGCTTTTTATTTAGATAGAACAAAGCAATTCAGGAAAACAACCCAACTTTTCGTGGCAGTTGCGGAGAGGATGAAGGGCCAGCCAGTTTCAGCCCAAAGGCTCTCCTCCTGGATTACCTCGTGCATTCACACCTGTTATGAACTCGCGGACAAGCCGCTTGAGAGAGTAACAGCACACTCCACGAGAGCGCAGGCGTCCTCTGCGGCCTTCCGGGAGGGAGTCCCTATTACGGACATCTGCAGGGTGGCTACCTGGTCCTCCGTCCATACCTTCGCCGCCCACTACGCCATAGTCCAGCAGACCAGGGACGATGCGGCGTTTGGGTCAGCGGTCTTACGATCAGCAATGGGTCAACCCGACCCCACCTCCTAGGTATTGCTTGCAGTCACCTATAGTGGAATGCATGTGAGCAATCACTCGAAGAAGAAAACAAGGTTACTTACCTGTAACTGTTGTTCTTCGAGATGTGTTGCTCACATCCATTCCAAACCCACCCTCCTTCCCCACTGTCGGTTTAGCCGGCAAAGAAGGAACTGAGGGCCAGACTGTGTCGCAGGGGTACTTATAGAGTGCCTCAGTGGCGCCACTCCAGGGGGCTCCCTGCTCACCCAGTCTGCAGCTAGGGGAAAATCTACCCGGCAACCAGGCCCGCAGCGCGTGCCTAACCTATAGTGGAATGGATGTGAGCAACACATCTCGAAGAACAACAGTTACAGGTAAGTAACCTTGTTTTTTGAAGCTAGTCCCTGGAGAGATCTGCATATAATAGTTCAAACTGGATTCTGCATGGACTGTTAGACAAAGAAAGGCTTTTTGAATAAGAAGCCTGGCAAGCTCATCTTTGAAGGACAGGTCATCTTGTCTTCCTGTTCCTTGCACCCAAGAGATACGTCATAATAAAATTAAATTGTCTCCCCCTCCCCAAAGAAGGACAAACATGGTATGGTTTACGTTTCTGGGGTTACATAGGTACTCCAGGTTATTGTGGTCCAAAAAGAGCTGAACTAGGAATTGGGCTCCCTCAAGGAGATGAGTCTGTTCCTGAAAAATCTCCTTCACTGCACACACCACTGTGTTGCAAATGTCATTGGTCCACTGGGCCAGGATTGGCTTTCTGGAGTAGAAGACACAATGGTAGAGTTGGTTATGAGGTCCTGATTGCTTGGATAATGTAGCTCCTATAGCAGAGTTCAATGGATTTGCCTGCATGATGAAAGGCTAATTGGACAGTACAATATACAATTAGAAGTGGTTCTGTAAATATGTTAGGAGTAAGAGAAACATGGAGGAACCCTATGTCTTCTACTTAGTGAGAAAAGAGAGCAAATAACTGATGCCATCAGGAAGGCTGAGGTGTTTAATGCCTTTTTGCTTCAGTCGTCACTCGAACGGTTAATGGTGACCAGATATTTAACACATTTAATATCCATTCATCTTAGAGTACTAGCTGAAGCAATATTGGAACCATTAGCAATTATCTTTGAGAAATCATTGAGGACAGGCGAGGTCCCAGAGTATTGGAGAAGGGCAAATATAGCACCTTTAGAAAAGGAAAAGAAAATGACTCCGGGAATTATAGATCAGTTTCAACTTTGTATATTCATTGGGCCAGAGAGAGAACGAGTGAGTATGAATGAGATTTTAATGCATTCACCTTTGAGGACCCAGCTTCCAGTCCCTGCTCCAGTAAATATTTAAATAATTATACAAAGTGGAAGAGCTTCAACAGGAGAAAACAAGAGTGCTCCGTCTCAGAATATCCCATGGTTAGGACACTAGGCAGGCGGAGAACTTGGGTTTAAATCCCTGCTTCTAATCTTTTTTTTTTTTCCCCTAGAAAGACTGGACCTATCTTAAGCACCTAATTCCAGGAATGTGTTCACTGTTTTGAATTGCAGATGGAGGTATGAGCCTCCCTCCAGCTGGGACCCAACTCCCTGTGAAGGACAGGACTTAGGCCACACCCTTCTCTGCAGGATTTCCTGCTCTGCTTGTAAGCCTCTGTAAATCCCATTCTTGTGTGCCTAACTCTCCCTGTGCATTAAATAGGGAGTCTGGGAATCTAAAATGGAGCTGTGCATTCCACTGAAGAGCAGGGCACCTAACGGTAGGCGCTGCAACAGAGTCTGTCTCTTTCACGGATCTAGCCTTTAATATCTTTATGCCTCCAGTTCACTATGTATAAATTGGGGATAACAGTATTTCCCATGTCACTAACGTGTTGTGAAAATAAACTCATTAAAGACCGAATGTTGTCACATACTACAGAGGCCATATAAGTACCAAAGGTAGATACAACATTTTTTTTAAAAGACCCCCACTATAAAAGTTTCTTGGTTTAGAATGTTTTCACCCACACTCAGAAAAACTCCCAACCAATCAAACAAACAAAAAAACCTTGTAGAAATACCTTTGTGCATATAAATGTATTTTTTCTAACTTATATTTAACTATTTTTTGTGAACTTTTCAGCTTTATGAAAATAAATCACAGCATCTTTTTGTGGAGAGAAACCTCATCTACCCATTTAGATTGCATTTTTGTTTATTTTTGAATACCAACAAACCTTGAATACAGCAAAATGCAATTTACAAATGACTGAATCAATCCATTTGTTCAGACTGTATTAATTTAATGTACTGTGGAGAAATACACCGAAATAATTAAGATGATCAACATGTTGGTATTGAATGCAACCTACAATGTTGTTTTGCATAAAAAGGGCACATAGGGGAAAAAATCCATACTTTTTGGATTTAATTGGCAGTTTCTGCTTGTTTGAATAGAGGATAATTTTCATTCCTAAGGTACTTAAAAAGTGAATTTAGCATTTGTGAAAGGTTGAAAGGCGAAAGATTAAGTAGAAGGTTGACTGGGAAATGTTTGGCTCTAGTGGATTGACAGCTCTCAGAAATTGACATTCTTTATTCACAGAACCACATGTACTACATAAAGTCCCAGTTTGAGCTCCTTTACATAGCCTTTATGCATTACTCCTAATCTGGAAAGAGCATTTGTAGCTATGCATTTGTCTTCCCATCCTTGCTGAAATTTCAGGAATGCTAAATAGAATACTGTCAATGGAAGCAGTGGCTGTTTAAAGACATCTGCCTACTGAAAACTAGATTATGAGGCCACCACATCATTTCATATAGGCCACTGCAGTGCCATCAACTGATAACTACTTTAGTTCACTATTAATCTGAGCCAAATTCACTTGCTAGCCCATAGAAAGCTGTCTGGTTGACAACATCCAATCCATTTGATTTCCTAAAAGTCTGTCCCAGATGTGAATGACATTGTCTGGCTCTCTGCTCCCTTAAAATCCATCTTTAAAGCAAAAACCAAAACAAAATCACAACCACACACCTTGTCCCAGAAAGGTGTTTATTTCTCAGTTTATTACCCACTTCTGTATCTTTCATTCTAATACCAGTATGATGCTGGAAAATGGGCACTTTCCCTCTAAGAGTTGCTTAAGAAAGTTAATAAAATCAAGTTTGAAGGTTAATTCATCAAGTGCATGACTCTTACTTATAAATATATTTCTCTTCCCATTATTACCTTTCTGAAAGAGCAAAACTTTAATAAACACAACAGAAGTTGTTTATGATAATCTCGCTTTTAATAAAATCACCTTTAAATACTGTTTCCCAGGGCTTATGTCTTCATTGCAAATGAAAATATAATAGAGTAGCTAAAGTGAGTGGCACTTATTTCTCATGAGACTGAGATCTCCAGAAAAATGAAGAAACTTTTCCCTTAGCTTCACTGAACAGAAAAATGATTTAAGTTCTAATATTTTCTTAAATCAAAATAGGATACTCCGATATTGTAAGCATATATGCAAGAGTTGCATGTTTGACTTAGTTACACTTTTCACTCTTGAAACTAAGGTATTAATTTGCCCCCATAAATTAATGTGCAGACACGGTGATAAACATCTTTTAAAAGCTAGATAGGTTTGAGCCTGGGAAGATTTTTGGTGAGATGATCATGAACTTTTTCCTTGTAAAGCCATGCTAACTAACTATTCACCACAGTCATGCTCTCTGTGCCTCAGTTCCTAATCTGTAAAATGGGGATCACAGTACTACTCCACAAGACTGTTGTGAGGATAAAATGCCTATTTTGAAGTCATTTACTCTTGCCAGGATTTCACACCATGCTGTAGCCTTCCAGTTGCTGACCTAGTTTTTTATAGGGTACACGAGAGAGCTCACTTTAACCCAGGAGCTACTTTTAGCTAAAAAAAATAGTACTGAGATATATAACTCTGACAACATTCTGGTGGTGTTCAGAAATTATGATTGCTAATCATTTTAATAATTTTGTGGCACAATTAATGGTTAGTAAACCCTAGATTCACTAATGTATTCAGAATTCAGCCTTAAAGAGAGTGATTTTTTTTCTTTTTTCTCCATTATTCTCCTTTAAGTGTGTATCCAGTGTAAACTATTCAAAATATTTAGTGATCGTTCTTTACCGATAAACGTTTTAAGACTTTTAAAGTTGTGTGGCATCATAGAAATACTAACACCAAATCAACTACAATGCAGTAATTACCAAAAACAGTGTGTGAAGACTTTTAAAAAAGAATAAAGAGTGAAAACCTGGCCCTGTTGAATACCAACATTTCTCATTGACTACTGAAGTCAAAATTCCACTCAAAGTGATTAAGGGAAATGTTCAGTGAATCAGAGAATAACGAGAGAAAAACAGTGCAGAAAATATGAGAAGACTTCATTTGTTTCAATTCATACCAGTGAGTTAGTAAGTACAAAAGATCGAGTCCCTTCGGAGTTCAGTGCTCTACATATGAGCAGCATCATTAATGTGACACAGATAATAGGTTAGATTAAATTAAATGTCAAAAGGGGAAAAATATATTGACAGCATAATGCTTGGCATCCACCTGTGGCAGGGAATTTGAGGGAGAAATTACTAATATGAAAAGTGGAGCATGAGGAATTGAAGCAAAAGATAGCAACTGATGCTTATTGTAGTAGAGAGAGTCACAGAAAAACTACCGTAGATATAAGCTGATTGGGACTTGTGAGAGAATGGCTATGTAGACACATGAATGAGCAGCCTGAAACTTTATTACTTAAATATTAAATGGAGGGAAATAACCTGCCTCTGCCTTCCCAAACCTTTCTACTTGATTCATAATTCAGACCACGGCTGACTTCCATCTCCCCATGTGAGGATACAGTTAAAGGGTAGCTTAGTTTGCAAAGACTTACATCTCCTTCTGCCTCAGCTAACGGAGTCTAGCAGTCCCTCCCAGGTCTTGTGTTCATATTTACACCCACAGTTGGCTCCTTGAAGCCTCTTGCTCTCACTGGACAGCAGACACATCATATGAAAATATTTGACATTTATTCCCCTCTCCTCATTATTTTAAAGGGTACTGTATTTTCTCTTTATTATCCCCAGCTACCAGGCTCTCAGGATGCTGTAAGGAAGGGAAAAAAATTACCAGATGCTCTGCCAATCTTATCTAGATGGATTTTTTTTTCAGAGTGGGTTAGAGCCACAGCAAGCCTAGTCACCATTGATAAGTACACTGCCCATAGGGCAGGGTGGGAAGGGCAGCTTTCAACAGACTGTTGTATGCCTAAGAATGCTTAAAAACACAAAGATGGAGGGTGGAATTCACAGGAGCCAATAAGTCACTATGGTAGGTGCAGCCTTGCTATACTTTGTACAGGCAACACCCCCATCCCATGTGCACTCTGGGTAGAGGAAGAGGGAGGGATGGAGTGGTACTTGATGCTAGAGTTATGTTTTTTTCTGTAACCAGGGGAGTGGCCATTCCTTTTAAGGGAAGAACCCCCTTCTGCTAAGACGGAAAGGGGATTGATAAGAACTAAAATTTCTAAGATCTGGTTCACATAATGATAACTTTTTACTTGAAACATTCTAAAGGGTAATTTAAGTGGGCCTTATATTCCATCTCTGTCCTAGTTAGAAATGAAAGGCATGAAATGATCTTATAATAAATATATCTGGTGTGTCTATATGTGGCACACAAGAACACGACAAAAAGTATAATCCACAACATTTTAGATAAGGGATATACACAATAATTTTGTTTTAAAAGAAAACATTTGATGATACTAAAGCTCTGTTAAATAACTACTTCAAATGAAAGTTTTGCCTCGGGCAAAGATTTCAGGATTTGGCCTGCTAATTAATATATTAAGCCATCTTTAAATAATGAATTTGTATAATCTTCACGTGCACATTAGTTTCATCCCACTAACAAGAACATAAGGTTAGAGATAGATCAAAGTTCTGGTTTTGCTTTGCCCACTCAGAATTAGAATAATTATATCTGAATGTTGGCAAGCATCACCTTTTTGAAGCAATTCATGATGCAAAGATGTGTAATATTTCCTTTCAGCAAAAAATAGAAGCTCAAGGTTAATGACACAACTATCTGCAATGCAACAAGTTTGAGAGATTTAGGATTGGTAGGAGATATTGAACTTTTAATAGCTTCTAATGTTAATTGTCTGTCAGTCTTTATTATACATATATCACCTTTTCTAACTGTAGGGAAAAACTGTGGTAATCTTAGATACCAAAAAGTAGTGCTACTACAACCATGCCTGGAATATTCTTTGGCATTGAAAATTGATGGGATTTTGGTGCCTAACTCCCATAGTTCAGTTTGAAAATCTTGGTCTAACAGAAGGAGACAAGGCTGAAGGCTCAGATTTCTAGGTCTAGAAATAAAAGGAGAAAACAAAGAGAAGGCAATATTGTAATCTAACGTACCTTTGAAATAACAATATATTTCAAGGAGGGAACAATATACAGTTGGGCAAAGAGCAGTAGTTGGATATAGGATAAATCATTAACAGTAAGCATTTAGGCAGTAGAACACACTGCCAAAGGAGTTGTTTGAGGAACCATCCCTGTGATGTCCAAAAAAGATATTGGGCAAGATGTTACTGGGAATGATGTAGCGTTAATTCTGCTAATGCCAGAGGTTTAATAGAATGGCCTATGTGGTTCCTTTTGGCCCTACTATTTGTAATTCTCTGAGTTTGGTTTCTTGAAAAATCCCTAAAATGTTATTAAAGTAATGTACCTTAACAGGACATTGACTTTTCTAGAGGCAAGCATCAATATATAGTGAATGGAGAAGTAAATATTGACTGAGGTAAAGCCAAAGTCAATTTTTGCCTCAAAGAACTATACACTCTGATGTTCACCAAAATGTGAAGTCAATATACAGTGTTCACAATTGAAACCTTGACAAACAGTTTTACCTCTGTAAGTAGATAACATTGTCATGGTATTCTTACACTTAGCGAAAACTGTTCAACCACTGATGTAGTGTTAAATATGTTCAAAAGTGTTTGTAAAGGTTTAAGTGCTGACTAATGTACATATTATAAAAATGTTAAAATTGTGTTTCTCTGTGATGGCCACAGATTTCTTAAGAGTTACAGGGAGTTTGGGGGATTTTTTTAAAACTAATATTTTAGAGTGGAGATGAAAGTAAGAGTTTAAGGGCTTTTCACTTTTGAGATTATCTTACCTATGGGACAGTACTTGCTGCAGCATGAATTCAAGATGAAGAAGCAATGACAGTTAGGATTAAATGTACATGGATAATTCACATACATAAACATAATTCATGTGCAGTTTTTCGAATATCTGGGTTGAGTTTGATTCACTCTCTATGCTCCTGAATATTCAGTGTTTACAAAAATGTTTGCAAATCTTGAAAGTTTGCCCAGTTTTATCATACACTAGTGAAAATACCCGGCATTGCTCGGGTCCGTTGGAGGTGGGGAGGGGGCAGAGAGCAAACCTGACACCCCCACCTCAACCCCCCGACCAAACCCGACACCCCCACCTCACTTACCCCTCGACCAACCCCGACCCCCCTCCTCACCCCGCCAACCAAACCCAACACCCCCACCTTACCCCCCCACCAAACCCAACACCCCCTGACCAACCCCAACACCCACACCTCACCCCTCACCCACCCCGACACCTTCCCACCCACCCCAGACCAAACCCAACACCCCCAGCTCACTTACCCCCCGACCAAACCCGACACCCCACCTCACCCCCCCGACAAAACCCGACACCCCCACTTCACCCCCGACCAAACCTGACACCCCTACCTCACTTACCCTCCAACCAAACCCAACTCGGGTCTGTTGGAGGTGGGGAGGGAGCAGAGAGCTTTGCGAGTGAGGGGTCCATTGGAGGGGGGGGGGCAGAGAGCTGAGCGAATGCAGGGTCCATTGGAGGGGGTATTATGACATCATGATGTCACAAAGAACAGCAGCTGCCCAGCTGATGTGATTGGCCTTTAAAGAATTTCACCCCTGGGGGGCGTCAGAGGTGAGATTTGAAATTTTTTGGACTCTTACCCTGATTAGGATCCTAAGACCTCTAACTGTACCAAATTTCAAGTCTCTATCTCAAACGGTGTGGAAGGAGTAAGTGCACATATATACATGCATACACGCACGCATACACCATTTTACTTTTATATATATAGATTACTACTTGTTTGAACATTCATGCTAGTCCAATTGGCTTTTTTTAAAACTGTTAGTCATTCAAGCCCCAGTTCAGAAAAATACATAAGCATGTGCTTAATGTTAAATGCCTGCATAAGTCCCACTGAAATCCAGAGTCATGAAGTCCAGGGCTTCAGTCATGAAAAAAACAATACTGTTGTTTAAACCCCAGTCATCCAGGCTGATTGATGTGGGTGCCTAGAATTCAGTGGGTCTCCATGTTGACATAAGGGTCTGCCTGTATGGATCAGCCTGGAGGATCACAACCTCAGGCGATTAGTGTCTAACTATGAACAGGTAATTAACTTGTGAACAAGACAGTTGTTGACATGATCTCAGAAGCAATTTGGGTAACACTTCAAAATAAAATACACATTCAGTGAAATCTGGATTGATGCATGAGCCATTTCCAACCAGAAATAAAATGGCTGAATTCACAATCATTATTTATTTGCAAGAATGTCCAGACAGCAAGTGTGAAAAATCTGGATGGGGTGGGGGGTAATAGGAGCCAATATAAGAAAAAGACCCCAAAATTGGGACTGTCCCTATAAAATCGGGACATCTGGTCACCCTAGGTGAGATACAGGACTTTGAGTTGATCTTATTTATCACACTTGTCCCAGAATTGGTAGTGTTATTATTTAATAGCCCTCAGCATGCTCTCCCTACCAAGCCACATAGACTAGGAGCTCCCCTCCTTCCAGGGACAGACTTTCTGGCTCATTGGAAAATTTGAACAATTGTTTCAAATGGACATTTTCAAAATGTCCAGCAAATTGAACAGTTTAAAAAATGAGTTAAAGAAAACATTTAGTACAGCCAGAAACAAAACATTTTTTTAAATTTCTAGCATTTTTTTAATTTTTAATAAATCAAAGGAAATATCTAAACAAAAACTCGTTTTGCACCAAAGTCATTTGAGTGTTCTTCAAACTGCATTTTTTCACAGGAAAAAAAGTTTTGGTGAAAATTTTCTGAGTAAAAAAATAGTGGAAAGCAGGAAAGAAAGTGAGAGGGAGAAAACTGAAATAAAATGATTAGGGTAATGGGATGCTGAAATTCTCCCTATCCCCTAAGACTCTTAGGAGTAGAGGAAATAACCTTCTCTTTCTCCCTCCCTCATTCCTTTTTCTTCCTCACAGTTTTATTTTTCCAATTTAGGAAAGAACGATCAACATTAGGATCAGTCACACACCTTCATGGCACCACTCATACCCAGGTCTGAATCCCAAGGGGGATAACCTATATGGGTCTTGGGATCTCTCTTTCTTGCATATGATCTTCCCTCAAAAATAAACACAACTTTGCAGGGTGGGTGAACTATCTATATGCAGGACTCTTCATATTCTGCTGTCTTCTATCCATGATGCAACACAGTATTAGTCGTTTGAACTCTAGTATGATCTGTAAACTGGAATGGCACATTCTGATGCAATGAAAACGTTTCAAAATTTGAAATAGAATATAATTGTTTAATTTTAAATAATTGTAGTTTAAAAGCAGAAAAACTGTAATGGCTCCCTTATATAAAACCATATCTCAAAGAAGTAATGCCACTTCCCTATAACGTTGTCACAGGATAATAGTTTCCTGCTGCTAGGTAAATACTGAAAGGAGATGTGTTGTATTTTCAAAGCAAGAGATGCTGCCTCTAAAATAATCTTGTAGATATTAAACGACAGAATACTAAATAGTTAACTGATTCAGGATCTTTTGACAATGTTCTATTATAATGACTTTACAGCTATTATACCAAATGATTGATGTAGGTGTAATCATTGTCTGATGGATGTTAGCATGGCAGAATGGCATTTGCTTTCTGTACCATTTGAATTCTGATTTGCTTGGAGAATAGATTTGTTTCTTAAAAAGTTTGCTACACTTGTTTGAATAAACTAGTGACTGACATTTATTTCTTTTTTATCCATATGAAGGGGTCAGCAATCCTAGCTCTTTCAAAGTTTAAAGTGAATTTTAATGCTTATGAAAGGTACCAGATTGACAGGGAAAGAGATTGAAGTCCTCTCTTTATCTATACAGTAGTTATAGTATAGACAGGAGGCAGTGCAAGAACCAACTATGAGAGTTCAGTTTCCATTCCAGTTCCATCTTATGTGGTTTTCATTATTATTTATGTTATAATAATGGCAAAAACCAAATGATTTGGATTGGGGGACTACTATTATAATCGTTTTGTGACCACATAGGGATACATTGTAGCTTGGCCTGTGTGGCCATACAGGAGTAAAAAGGAGAGTAAAACCATCCTAAATCTTCCACATAGCTTCCCTGATGTTTTCCTGTGTGGGGGAAGTAGGTAGGGGCTGCTGCTCTGTACTTCCACCTCGCAAGCAGTTGGGTGTGGAGTGGACAGAGAGGGATGGAAAAGAGATGGACCTTTGGGTACATCCCCCTTAGTGTACTAGCTTTTGGCGCTAAACTGGCATGGGAAGGGGTAGCTGGCTGTTATTGGTAAGGTCAAGGAGCAAATTATTACCCCTGGGCGTAAGTGCTGGAACTAGTGGTGCTAGGATCTCTGCTGCACTGCCTGGCTTGAAGTAGTTTCCATCTATAGAGGGTTTACAATTTGGTTCAATAGCTTTCAGCACCCCCCCCCATACAAATTATTCCAGCACCCCTGCCCCCAGGAACAAACCTTTTCCTATACCCTTTCATTATATACCCTGTATTATTACCCTTGTCTGTCCCTTTTTTTTTCTTTTTTTTTTAATTTGTCTCTTGCTGGGACTTCTAACAAGTGTTCCAATTAGGATGATAGTTTCTATAATGTGGGCATTTGTCCACGACACTGCTTATTGTACAGAAACTACCAAATAGCTATGAGAGGGTAACAATAAAGGATGTTTAAGGAAACACTTTCCAAAATTTGCTAAGATTAAAATCCTCATATGAATATTTAACTCAGTAGATAAGCAGGAGATCTGAAAACAGGATTTTCATATGGGTTGTCTGGGCAACACATGAGCAGGATGGGTGCATGATGAAGAGCGGATTTGCAAATATAGGGTAGGTTATGGGCATAGCCTCGGGGGAAGACTTGCAGTACTTATTTTCAGAAATATGTGGGGGTCACCAACGCTCATATATGGTTAATCCTAGGTCAGATGGAGTTGGCTCCCACTGTCTTCCCTTCTAGCCGCTGGTCCAAAAGAGCAAACAGTTAAAGGGGAAGAGGAGGCCCCCATATTAATTTTTTTCAGCCATGCAGATTCAAAAGATCATAGTTCTGTCCAGTCATTTCTGACACATGTCAATTTACTGAGTGAAGTCATTGAATAGAAGAAAAAATCTGCCTCATAAGTAGAACTGGGTGCAAAATGGAATTTTTGGTTCACGAGCTAGCCTTCAAAATGAAAAAAATATTCAGGTGTAGCCCAAAAAACTTTTTTTTTTTTTGGTGAATAGAATTTTTTTAAAAAAATACAAATCAGGTTGAACAAAGTGTTTTGTTCTGATTTTATTTACATTGTCACACTTTTGAAATGATTAGTTTTATTTTAAAAATATTAAAGCAAAACTCATTTTAATTGAAAAATCAAAAATATTTCCAAAATGTTGAAAGTAAATGTTTCAATTTTGTTTATTATTTTGGGTTTGTTTTTTTGTTTGCTTTACCAAAACAATTCAGTCAAATTGACACAAATTTGCAAATGTTTTATTGTTACTTTTTGGCGAAAAAAGTCATTGAAAAATCTCATCTTAGTTATAACATTGGTAATTAGATACTAAGGTTTTTTTACCCTTATATAACTGTCTCAGATCAAGCTAAAATTGAAAGCTAAAAGACAAATGGAAGCCCCATTTTAAAATGCATTGGCAGTATGTTAACAAAGTCCTGTGGCACCTTAAAGACTAACTATAAAGTTTTGAAGCATGAGCTTTCGTGGGCTAATACCCACTTCGTCGGATGCAGGCAGTGGAAGTGTTCACAAACAGGCAGTTATAGAAAAGTAGGTAAGAGCCAGGTGGGAGGTGAAAAGGTTAGTCCAATTAAGCTGAGCCAGCTTGTTATCTCCGATCAGGGAGTGTGGATTATTCTTCTAGCATTTGAATGGGGTGTGTGAACATGGAGAGACGAGAAACAATGTCTGTAATGAGCCAACCATTGTAGATCTCGGTTCAATCCCAAAGTGTGTGTGCTGAATTTGCAAATGAATTGAAGCTCTGCAGTCTCCCTTTGCAGTCTGGATCTGAAGTTCCCTTTCTGCAGTATGGTGACTTTTAAATCTGTAATAGTGTGTCCAGGCAGGTTGAAGTGTTCCCCTACAGGTTTTTGTATATTGCCATTCCTAATATCTGATTTGTGTGCATTTATCCTTTTTCGTAGGGACTGTCCAGTTTGGCCGATGTACATAGTAGAGGGACACTGGTGGCATATAATGGCATATATGACATTGGTTGATGTACAGGTGAATGAGCCAGTGATGGTATGGTTGATCTGGTTAGGTCCTGTGATGGTGTTGCTGGTGTAGATATGTGGGCAGAGTTGGCATCGAGGTTTGTTGCATGGATTGGTTCCTGAGTTGGAGTTATTGTGGTGCAGTGTGCTGTTGCTGTTGAGAATTTGTTTAAGGTTGGCAGGTTGTCTGTGTGCCAGGACTGGCCTTCCTCCCAAGGCCTTTGAAAGTGAGGGATTATTGTCCAGGATGGGTTGTAGGTCACTGATGATGCGTTGCAGAGGTTTTAACTGAGGACTGTAGGTGATGGCCAGTGGTGTTCTATTGTTTTCTTTCTTGGGCTTGTCTTGTAGCAGCAGGCTTCTGGGTACACGTCTGGCTCTGTTGATCTGTGTCCTTATTTCCTTGTGTGGGTATTGTAGTTTTGAGAAAGTCTGGTGAAGATCTCGTAGGTGTTGGTCTCTGTCTGAGGGGTTGGAGCAAATCCGATTGTACCTCAGTGCTTGGCTGTAGACAATGGATCGTGTGGTATGTCCGGGATGGAAGCTGGTGGCATGAAGGTAGGCATAGCTGTCGGTAGGTTTTCGGTATAGGGTGGTGTCGATGTGGCCGTCATTAATTTGCACTGGGGTGTCTAGGAAGTGGATTTCCTGTGTGGACTGGTCCAGACTGAGGTGGATGTTGGGGTGGAAGCTGTTGAAGTCATGGTGGAATTCTTCCAGAGTTTCTTTCCCATGGGTCCAGATGATGAAGATGTCATCAATGTAGCGTAGATAGAGAAGGGGTGTGAGTGGACGAGAGTTGAGGAAGCGTTGTTCCAGGTCTGCCATAAAGATGTTGGCATACTGTGGGGCCATGCGGGTGCCCATAGCAGTCCCACTGGTCTGGAGGTATATATTGTCACCAAATTTGAAATAGTTGTGTTTGAGGATAAAGTCACAGAGCTCAGCAACCACCTGTGCTGTGGCATCATCAGGGATACTATTCCGGACAGCTTGTATTCCATCTTTGTGTGGGATGTTTGTGTAGAGAGCCTCTACATCCATGGTGGCTAGGATGGTGGCTAGGATGGACACACTATTACAGATTTAAAAGTCACCATACTGCAGAAAGGGAACTTCAGATCCAGACTGCAAAGGGAGACTGCAGAGCTTCAATTCATTTGCAAATTCAGCACACACACTTTGGGATTGAACCGAGATCTACAATGGTTGGCTCATTACAGACATTGTTTCTCGTCTCTCCATGTTCACACACCCCATTCAAATGCTAGAAGAATAATCCACACTCCCTGATCGGAGATAACAAGCTGGCTCAGCTTAATTGGACTAACCTTTTCACCTCCCACCTGGCTCTTACCTACTTTTCTATAACTGCCTGTTTGTGAACACTTCCACTGCCTGCATCCGACGAAGTGGGTATTAGCCCACGAAAGCTCATGCTTCAAAACTTTATAGTTAGTCTTTAAGGTGCCACAGGACTTTGTTAACTCTGCTATTCCAGACTAACACGGCTACCACCCTGATTCTTGGCAGTATGTTGTTCTAGTCTAACTTTCAGTTTGCCTGTGTGTGTTTATAACACTATGAACATAGATATAAGAAAGGCCATAATGGGTCAGACCAATGGTCCATCCAGCCCAGTACCCTGTCTACAGACGGTGGCCAATTCCAGGTGCCCTGGAGTGAGTGAACCTAACAGGTAATGATCAAGTGATCTCTCTCCTGCCGTCCATCACCCCCTCTGACAAACAGAGGCTAGGGACACCATTTCTTACCCATCCTGGCTAATAGCCATTAATGGACTTAACCTCCATGAATTCATCCAGTTCTCTTTCAAACCCTGTTATAGTCCTAGCCTTCACAGCCTCCTCAGGCAAGGAGTTCCACAGGTTGACTGTGCGCTGTGTGAAGAAGAACTTCCTTTTATTTGTTTTAAACCTGCTGCCCACTAATTTCATTGGGTGCCCCCTAGTTCTTATTTTATGGGAGCAAGTAAATAACTTTTCCTTATTCACTTTCTCCCTACCACTCATAATTTTATATACCTCTATCATATCCCCCCTTTGTGTCCTCTTTTCCAAGCTAAAAAGTCCTAGCCTCTTTAATCTCTCCTCATAAGGGACCCGTTCCAAACCCCTAATCATTTTAGTTTCACTTCTCTGAACCTTTTCTAATGCCAATATATCCTTTTTGAGATGAGGAGACCACATTTGCACACAGTATTCAAGATGTGGGTGCACCATGGATTTGTATAAAGGCAATAAGATATTCTCCGTTTTATTCTCTATCCCTTTTTTAATAATTCCTAACATCCTGTTTGCTTTTTTGACTGCCACTGCACATTGCATGGATGTCTTTAGAGAACTATCCACGATGACTCCAAGATCTTTTTTCTGATTAGTTGTAGCTAAATTAGCCCCCATCATATTGTATATATAGTTGGGGTTATTTTTTCCAATGTGCATTACTTTACATTTATCCACATTAAATTTTAATTTGCCATTTTGTTGCCCAATCACTTAGTTTTGTGAGATCTTTTTGAAGTTCTTCACAGTCTGCTTAGGTCTTAACTATTTTCAGCAGTTTAGTATCATCTGCAAACTTTGACACCTCACTGTTTACCCCTTCCCAAATCATTTATGAATAAGTTGAATAGGATTGGTCAAGAACACCACTAGTTACCCTTCTCCATTCAGAACATTTGCCATTTATTCCTACTCTTTGTTCCCTGTCTTTTAACCAGTTCTCAGTCCATGAAAGGATCTTCCATCTTATCCCATGGCAACTTAATTTATGTAAGAACCTTTGGTGAGGGACCTTGTCAAAGGCTTTTCTGGAAATCTAAGTACGCTATGTCCACTGGATCCCCCTTATCCACATGTTTGTTGACCCCTTAAAAGAACTCTAATAGATTAGTAAGACATGATTTCCCTTTTCAGGAACCATGTGGACTTTTGCCCAACAATTTGTGTTGTTCTATGTGCCTGACAATTCTATTCTTTACTATTGTTTCAACTAATTTACCCAGTACAGACGTTAGACTTACCAGTCTGTAATTTCTGGGATCACCTCTAATGCCCTTTTTAAATATTGGCGTTACATTAGCTATTGTCCAGTCATTAGGCACAGAAGCCGATTTAAAGGACAGGTTACAAATCCTAGTTAATAGTTCCGCTATTTCACATATGAGTTCTTTCAGAACTCTTGGGTGAATGCCATCTGGTCCCGGTGACTTGTTACAGTTAAGTTTATCAATTAGTTCCAAAACCTCCTCTCGTGACCCTTCAGTCTGTGACAATTCCTCAGATTTGTCACCTACAAAAGATGATTCAGGTTCGGGAATCTCCCTAACGTCCTCAACTGTGAAGATTGAAGCAAAAAATTCATTCAGTTTCTCTGCAATCGTCTTTATTGTCTTTAAGTGCTCCTTTTGTATCTCTATCATTCAGGGGCCCCACTGGTTGTTTAGCAGGCTAGGGGGAAATGGAGTTGGCCAGGGACAAGGAGAACTGCTTCTGATGTATTTAAAAAACATTTTATTATTACCCTTTGAGTTTTTGGCTAGCTGTTCTTCAAACTCCATTTTGGCTTTTCTTATTACATTTTTACACTTAATTTGGCAGTGTTTATGCTCCTTTCTAGTTACCTCACTAGGATTTGACTTCCACTTTTAAAAAGATGCCTTTTTATGCTTCTTTTACGTGGTTTTTAAGCCACAGTGGCTCCTTTTTAGTTCTTTGACTTTGTTTTTTAATTTGGGGTATACATTTGGATGTACATTATACATTACTTTGGGGTATATAGAGACATATATGTGCACACAAGAGTATTTGAAAATATGACCTTCAGTCATTCTTCACCTGATTTATGATTCTTTAGCTGGCCTGAAGGGAATAAAACCTCAGTAGTTATGTATGACTCTATTTGCTAATATCAGTTCCCTTAAATATTAAACAAGACTGCCACATACTAAGTATCTCTCTTGTGATTCACATTCTGGTTTTCAGCTTCATTACTGTCCTTTTGAAAACGTTTCATATCTGTAGCATTGAGTCTAAAATTTGGCAAAATTGTGTTTGTAGAGTATTTCTTTTAACTGAGCCAGGGCCTCATTCTACCACCCTTACATTAAGTAGTATGTTAATGAGTAATCCCACTGAAATAACTTGTGCAGAAATATACTATTCAGCACAAGTCAGGGTGGCTGAATCAGGCCCCAGATCTACAGCGTTTGAAGCAAATTACTGTAGGAAAACAAAGTTCCATTTCCAATAATTCAGCTGAGAGGGAATTCTCTAGTACTTCTTCTAATCAGCATGACACTCAATTCAGTCGCACTCAGGGCCTAAAATCCTTTTAAAAATTCTCTGATTAAGAGAGGCTGATTTGTTGGTAATTTTCTTAATTTATCCTATGGAAGGCAACAGTGCTGAATCACTGAAATGCATATTTACATTGTCCTTTGAAATTCAATGTGTGTGTGTGTATATATATATATACATTGAATTTATATATATATGTATGTGTGTGTGTGTGTACATACATATATGTATGTAATCTAAATGTAATTGTATTCTTGATGCAAACTCAATTCTGGTTCTGAAAGGACAGTGGTTCTGGAAGGACAGTGTAGCATTGGCTCTGTATTATCATATTAAACTATTGGGTTTTTTTAGTTGCTCAGAGAGATTTGCTGACATATTTGGGACCTTTTAAGAAGAAACGTGCTCAGTGAATATATTTAAGGCCTGAAAGAACCATTTAATCTAGTCTAACCTTTTGTAGTGGTGTAGTGGGACTTTGCTGAATTGCTTTTCCATTATGATGCTGCAATGGGGCCTCTACCCCTACAGAAGCCATGAGCAGGTTCATGTAGGCCAGAAGGGGCCAATTAATCTTATATGCTTTATAACCAGGCCTAATGGCAGATGAAGCCCAGCTGGAGGAGGAGCTGAGCTAGGATTATAAAATAGTGAGAGCAGGAAGAGATTGCAGGTTAGAGGTTAGCTGTCACTTCCTAGAGGGAAATGGAGCTGGCCAAGGACAAGGAGACGATCCAGGATGAGAGTAACCCTGGGATCCTGTCTTGGACTGGGGAGTCCAGCAAGAGGCCAAAAGGGTGAAATAGTCATAGGAAACAGATGAATCTTTGGTAGTAAACCAGCGATAGGCAAGGAGATAGGTGGGAGCCCAGGGAAACAGAAATAGGGTGTGAGGCTGAGCAGAACTGGAATAAAAGTCATATGGTCCCTGAGCTGGAACCCAGAGTAGTGGGGGGTCCTATGTTCTACTACTAGCCACAGGAAACTGACACAGGATCTTATTTCCTGAGAAGAGGCAGTGTCTAATGCACTCATAGAGGAAGTGTGTCACTATCTTTATATAGGAAAGACACAGGAGTCCAAAAAGGAGAAGGAAAAAAACAAAAAAAAACCCGTCAGCCAGTCACCAGCTGCTTCTGGCTGCTCTTACTCCACATTACCCTATTTGGTATAACCTCATTTCATCATCCAGAATAAAGGTGGAGAGACATGCTCCCCCAAGCCAGATAGAGAGAAAGTGATCTTTTAGTAGAGGAGAGGAAGCTGTCAAACTTCATGCTTCTATTTTCTTCTCTGTGTAGAAGTGTTAAAATGGGAGTGATGGATTGAATTGTGTCCTAAAAGCCTGCAACTTTTTAACATTACTTGGATTACTTCCATCACTGCTGAACTTTAACATTTATAATCAGGGGCCAATCTGTTTTAATTTATAGCACTCTTAATTTACATAGAACATTATAAAAATGTCTAGCACTTATCAGATGAGGTTGTACAGCTGATGTCCACAAGGACACACTGCACATTAAATTCCTTACAAGAGTGCTGCTATGTGCGGAGAATCACATAAGTTGAAAAGGTGACAGTTCAGTAATTCTTGATGTATGACCTTTCATATGTCTTCAGTAACCAAATGGGGGAGGGGAACCCAACAGTCCTAAGGGATTGGAAATTAGATACAAAGTCTTTTACCCCAGGTCAGTGTTTTAAAAATAACTCTAGTTGGTAATGAGTTTTGGCCGCTACAATCTGCAGGCTGTGTTCTTGGCCTACATGAAATGAACTGATAGCGTTAGTGAAGCTGAAATGGCCAGATGTCAACATCACATTAAGCACTAATGGATCACTCTTGGATTATAAACTTCTCATGAGTAGGAGCCGTGTCCTCATTTGGGTTCTGTACAGTGACAATGCTCAACAATAATACATTATAAAACTGTATTCTTATTAGTACAATGATGATGATAATTAGCAATCTCTGCACAGAGACAAAGGACAGAGAGGCCATGGATACTGAATTACATTCTCATGACTTAAAGGTTGGGTCTTCTCATTGAGGATAATGAAGGGAAATAGGCACCATTGTTGCCTAAGCTATGTTCTTCCTGTTGTGTGGACAAAAGAGCTGGCTAAAATCTCCAGTCACCTTACCTAAGGTTTGAGGTCATTTACATTTCCCAGTCCATAAAAACAATAGTCAACTATTTTTTTTTTAAAAAGCACATTTATATTAGTGTTGGGAGAAAAATACACAAATGGAAATAGATGCCTTTAGACAACTATATTAGAAAATATACTCCTGTTTTTCTAGTATGGAAGAGAGATCTACAAGAAAAACAAACATTTTATGCCAAGGTTTTACCTCCAAAAATGAATCTATGTAGCTGTCATAAAAAATGTCTCTTGGCAGGGCTCCTTAACAGGGCTACATGTTACAGAACTAATATTATTGTTGGCGGGGGGAGGTTGCATAAATAAATGAAAATGCATAAATAGTCCTTTCCTGTAGTTTAAACAAACTCCTAATGAAGTACAATGTATAAAAAATAGCAATAAAGGCAGAAAAAACCAGCATCGCTAATGTGGTGGAGTTAACAGGAGGTACAAGAACTCCTTACTTAACATTGTAGTTATGTTCCTGAAAAATGCGACTTTAAGTGAATCCAATTTCTCCATAAGAATTAATGTAAATGAGGGGGTTAGGAGGAAAGTTGACCATTGGAATTGTGTTGATGTAAGTTTTCAGGGCCATTAATCGCATCCTGCTCAGAAGAATCTGAGTCTGGGTAACATGCCTGACATTGTGGCTGGCTTTGCACAAATGGGCTTCCCTAACTGTGGAGAGGTGAGAGAGGGGATGCATATTCCAATTCTGGAACCAGCCCTCTTAGCCTCTGAATACGTTAGTCGAAAGGGGTATTTCTCTATGCTTCTGCAGGTGCTTGTGGATCACCATGGTCATTTCATTGACATTAATGCAAGCTGGTCTGGAAAGGTGCATGATGCAGGCATGTTTTGGAACACGGACCTATTCAGGAAACTGCAAGCCGGGACTTTATTCCCAGACCATAAGATCACTGTAGGGGAACTCGAAATGCCCACTGTGATCCCTGGAGACCCCGCTCACCCTTTAATGCTGTGGCTCATGAAACCCTACAAAGGGAGCCTTGACAGCAGCAAGGAGCAGTTCAACAACAGACTGAGTTGGTACAAAAATGACTGTGGAGTGTGCTTTTGGCTGTTTAAAATCTGCTGACGTTGTCTGTAGGAAGCTGGACCTGGTCACTGCCAACATCCCCACGATTATATCTGCGTGCTGTACCCTGCATAACATTTATGAAGGGAAAGGTGAAAGATTCACGTAGGCATGGACCTTGGCGGTTCAACATCTGAAGGCTGAATCTGAAGAGCTAGAGAGAAGGGATATTAGAGGGGCCTAACATTGGGGTGCAAGGATTAGGGATGCCTTGAGGGACCAATTTAAGGCAGAAAACCACCACTAAGTTTGGTGCCCTGCTCAGGAGTGAAGTGTCGTGGTTCTAATGTTAGTAGGAATCTGTTTGCTATGTATAACACACTGATTTGCAATGCCTGTTGCTTTCCTGGGCTAAGATCTATTTTACTTAATGTAATAATAAAGAATGTTTTCAAAGCCAAAAAAATCCTTTAATGAAAAGAAAATTCATTTATGGAAAAGAAACACAACTGCTTGGGAAACAGAAAGGGCAAGGGGACGGGATGGTACAATCACCGAGTTGCATATACTCTGGCTTCTTGTCTGGAGTGTCGTGCACTGATTGCTGCCTTTCTGGGTGGCTAAAATGCATAGAGATGGGGGTTGATTGCAGCAGGTAAGGTTCATAGTTTTCAGGGCTAAGTGATGAAGCTACAGGTTTTTAGAGGCAGGTGGTGGTGATAAGAACCTGGATGTTGGGGAAAGTGGGTTGGAGGTGACATGGGGGAACAAGGGAAAGAGTTTGATCTGTTCTCTTGAGATTTTTGGAATAAAATATCACTTGAATTCCCAATGAAGCATATATTGGCAACATTTGAAGTGACCAGCATTTCATCTTCCACATGTTGATTCTCATGCTCTAACCTCTTCTCCGCCACATATTTGATGATTACAGCATGTAATGTCAAGCTTTCTTGACCCACCTCTAAAATTTGTTTGTGGAATTGCCATCTAAGGATTGCCAATTACTTTTTAAAAAGTACTTTAGTGTCCATGACAACAAAGGACTGATAACAGTTATCAGAATTAGGCACAGCACAGAAAGACACGGTATATTTCTCCACATAGCTATAACCATTACACTTTAGTTCTGACCCTCAGCAACCTTCTGCTCCAGACCTGGTCCAATTTTAAAAGAAGTTTTCTTGAAATAATCATGAGGCATTATGTCAGATGTTGCTGTGATATTCATGAAAAGACTGAATAACATTTAGATCATTTCAATTGAAACCTAAATCAGGTCAAAAAGTTATCATGAAAACAAAGGGCCTGATCTTGCAATTCTTACTCAAGCAAAACTCCCACTGAAGTCAATAACAAACAATTTTAATACATGAAAAACTTATTTAAATAATACTGAGATTATAACAAATATAAAAGCAAGGTTGTGCTACACTGAGTGACTGAGGAGAGATCTCATATCAAACTTTCATACCACATGTGCAGTAATCTCTAGGCATTGGGGTCAATGGGAGTTTTGCCTGAGTAAGAACTGCTGGTTTAGTCCTCATGCTAGATCGATCAGAATATTGTTTCTGACATTAGAATCAGCTAAGGGTAACAGACAATAACATGGCTGATTACTAAAGTAGAAGATGTAAATTCTTTCACATTTCTATGCATTAAAAAGACTTAGAATTCCTGAATTTTAATATAAAATACAGTGAAGTGTATCAGATTCCTTATCATGCTTTGTAATAATGAATTGCAATGTGCACATTCAGAGGGCAAAAAAAAATGGCTTTAAAGAGCCCTTGCCTCACAAGGTTGAGAAAATATATTATTTTATCAAATCTCTTTTAAGTCTTCTGTATCCTTTTTCTGCATTTCATTTCTCTTCTAATTATTACCATATACATGTCTCTGGACTGTGACCTCACTAAAACTAGCTAGGCAGAAGGTGGCTGAGTAAGACTGCACTAGTGAACACTTTTATGTGTATATATAAGCAATCAAGTATAATGCAGAGGGAAATATATGGCAGTTTATGTGGGGTTTTGGTGAAATGTTGTTTTGTAGAGTTGTGCTAAATAAGATTTCCTTTCCCACATGCCCCTTCAGTTGCACATATCAGCCAGAGTTTTAAGTATTCAGCACCCTCTACTAGAATTCCATTTTCAAAAGAGCTCAACTATCATTTGGGCACTTAAATGAAGTGGCTAGGTTTTCAAAGGAGCTCAGTGCCAGGCAGATTCCATGCAGAATAATGGTTCTTTTGAAAATACATGCACTGTAAATATAGGTAAAAATCATCTAAACTAGTCTACTTATGATGCATATATTTAACCCCATTGTGTGTGTATGGGAGGGCTACTGCTGAATGATTACACCAGAGTAAATACAATATTTACTAATTTCAGCCTTATCAGGAAGAGGTGCTGAACAAAAATGA
Source organism: Sternotherus odoratus (assembly GCA_032164245.1). Classification (NCBI taxonomy): domain Eukaryota; kingdom Metazoa; phylum Chordata; order Testudines; family Kinosternidae; genus Sternotherus; species Sternotherus odoratus. The sequence continues at coordinate 38,264,710 of JAVMKO010000004.1, forward strand.
AGACCCATTTTTTTTTCCGATTTATAATTATAAATCAATAAAACAAAAACATATAATGTATTTGTGAACCACTAATTCAGCACCAATTTATTCCAAAGGTTGGAGGGGTGTTTTGATCCTTCATTAACAAACTGTATGATTATATAAAGTGTGACAACCTATATCAAATATTTAAAATGGGGACAGTGTTTTAAAATAGGTTTTAATTTAAGAGTGCAATTTTTAAAATTGATTTTGAAATTATAATTGATTTTCTAATTTTCTTCAATAATAAGATTTTAAGAACCTGTTGACACCTATCATTGACTTGGGTAATAATCACATTTTCAGTGGCTCTGCATTTTGTGAATTTGCTGGCATTTACTCTATTCCCAGATGTTATGCCTGTTCTCGTTGAAATGAACATGGGATCACCAAAATTGGTACCAGGAGCTTTCAAATGAATTACTTATATGACTATGCTTACTGCTTTCTTTTTTGAGAAATAATTAACGTAAAACATCCTGTCCCACTTTTGTCCATCTGATATCCATGAGGGAAATGGCAGCAAATATCAGGACTAGTTTGAGAAGTTAGCCTCCCTGCCTATTATTTATATTCAGCTGATTCTCTGTGCAATTACTGCAGGAAGGGTAAAGAACCCCAACCTTTGTAGCTTCCCTGGTCACCAGCTACTTGCCCAGTTAGAACTTTAGCTGAAACCAGTTTGATGCATCCCTTGTGTTATAATATATGCAACTTTTTATTCATTTGTCTGTTATATCAAATTATTGTTATCCAAATGATCCACGATGTTTACTTTGGTTGGATATTGTGCTCGCAGTGCAACAGAACTGCTGACATAACATTATCTGAAAATATAGTGAATCAAATTCACAATAAATAAAAAGATTTGGTATGATTTTATACACGTACACATGCACATTGCCAAGTGAACAGCTTTCTCCATGAATTAAAAGTTGCAATATTATTTTACCATGCTATGCTGTCAACATTATTATTTCCAAATTGGGTTCTTTCATATGTTTATCATCAGACAGAGATGCATGTTATATTTTTGTTTTGAATAATCTGTACTATAGAGGAAGCCTTTTCCATGGGGAATTATCTTTTTTTCAACTCAAATAGTTAGCACACATTTGCATTGCCAATAGATGGCAGCATAACTCTTCAGGAGATACTATTAGCAATTTACCTTTTAGCATTAATGTAATTATCTTAGTAAAAATTATTTCTGAGTAAATGTTATTCAGCTACATTTTCCTGAGTTCTACAATTATTTTATGGGGATGGGGCAGGGAATATAAAGTTGCTGTATATTTAGACATGTAGTACTATTCTAAATATATTTTTATCTGCAGTTTTTGTCTATATAGAAGAATATTGTCCAATCCCAATATACTGATGTATGAGCTATAATCTTGAAATGTGCCATTTGGTAAACCTGTACCATATTTATAAATATTTAAATGGAAAAGAATAACGGTTTGGTTATGAGAGTAATACAGACTGATAAAATCAAGGAAATATAAAGTAGAAGTTGATAGAGTACTTTTTCTGAAGTTGCCCCTTTGTATAACCTAGAGATAACTGCATGTATGGTATAGTATGTGATATTGCATGGTGATCAGAGATGTCAGTCACACCTAACCTCGGTGAAGCTCCTGCTTTGTTATTTATCTCAAAAATGTATGGTCCAAAAACTGCAATTCTATCAATTATATTCAATTGCAGAATCCTATCATACTGTTTAAAGAAAACAAAATAAATCAGCAAAAATGGAATACTAATTATGGCCAGGTAATTTGGAATTAGATTAGCAAACTGCTAAATTCATACATGATGAAATGTGTATGTACATTTTGCAATAACTTTGTATAGCATCTTCTCTAGGTCTGAGCTTTACTGAGATATTTTTCACACTGAGAGAGTATGTAGAGACTTCTTGAAAAAAGCATCCTTGAATGGCACTTAAGGTTGGCAATAGCTGGGGGCTCAATACTGAGATGCAGACTGTGTTAGACAAGTAGGCAATCAGATCAGCAAAAGCACAGCTAGAAGCCAGCCAATAACTTATTCCATTCTTGATATTTTGGGGGCTGCTTTGGGGCATAGGGCAACAGAAGTTGGTAAAGCAGATCTCCTCATCAAATGCTTCTACCTACTTCCATCTTCAAGCTTGCCCTGGCTTCCACAAACATGCTGTTCTGTTTTTGTCCCTGTGGGTGGATAAATATATATTTGTGGGTATTATTTAATTTGAAAAGATATAAGTTGTCAAATATCTTCTGTTTTGATTATTTCAGTACGTTCGTCAGAACCACTGACAAATCCCCTATCTGAAGGATTGGAGTGTTTTTAGACCACAAATCCACCTTTTTTAATGATGGCTCTTTACCAACAGCTCTAATAGATACATTCCAGGAAGTATGTCATGATCCTCCAAATTGTTATCACTTGAGATAGCTGAATAGCATTTTGTGTTAAGCAAGCCCATTGCTTGACTGGACATGACACTAGACACAAGAATGCTCAACCTTTTTCTTTCTGAGGCCCTCCCAACATGCAGTACAAACACCACGGATCACTTGTGTCACAACAACTATTTTTCTGCATATAAAAGCCAGGGCTGACAGTAAGTGGTAGGAAGCAGAGCAGTTGCTCGGGTCCCACATTACAGGGGGTACCACAAAGCTAAGTTGCTCGGGTTTCAGCTGCAGCCTTGGGTGGTGGGGCTTATCGTCCTGGGCCGCAGTTCCTTGCAGCAGGGCTTTGGCTCTCTGACCTGTACTCTAGGGAGTTTAATGCCGGCCATGCTTGGCAGCCCCACTAAAACCTGCTTGTGGCCCCCCAGGGAGCCTGGGACCCTGGTTGAGTGACTACAGGTCTGATCTTGTGCCCATTGAAGTAATGAAAAATCTCCCATTAACTTCAGTGGTTCAGTATCAGGTATTAGCAGCTTTTCCATTCAGGGATGGCTGGAAAATAGGAATTCCATTTTGTGGGGAGAAAAAATATGATTTTTTAAAAATTTCTTGCTCTTAGTCACACAACACTTGAAGCTGCAAGGTGAATGCTGTACCCACCTGGCTTTTATATGGTGGGGTCTCTGACTCATTCTCTTTATTATTAAGTGAAATTTTGTCCAGGATGTGAGGAACTAATTTTGACAAATTGGCATTTTTTGAGGGGCAAAATGCTTTGTTGAAAAATTTCCAAGCAGCTCTATCTCCTTTGACTTCACTTGGTGCAGAATCAGGATCATGTTGTGTAAGGTAAGAATCCTCTGGCAGAGGGAAAAATTAGATGACACTAGAGTGGTGGACTGGGTTTTTTTAATTATTATTTCTCAGATTCAGAAGATATTTCTGTATTAAACACACCCTTCTGCAGAGAGCACTACAACCAAAAATTGTACTATTGTGATTTGGGCTTTGATTGTATCATTTAAAGGAATTGTCAAAATACAAAACTGATATTTTAAAAAAATGAAAAATATTTGTTGGCTACTTGAGATGTGCCAGGTAGTGGGACAGTTGAAAATAATGAACCGAGAACAGGGAAGAAACTGTGTTCCAGAAAAGCAAGGAAACTTGAAAGAAAAAGAGCCAACGTTAGTTAAACCACTGTATGTAATAATTATTAAATTAAAATAAAAACTGAGCCTGCTTTTTATTTTTTAAATCTAATTTGCATTTTTTTTCTTTTGTAAGTATATTTGCCTTAAAACAATTTATGAAAGATTTAAGAGTATTTACATAGAAACAATTTACGATGACAGTAACATTCTGTCTGTTTAATGTAGATTCTTATATACTATGCTCATCACTGTAGTATCTGTGCACTTTCCAGCAGTGCAGTAAGTGATACAACTAACATGTGTCACTAACTGTCATGTGTTGCTTGTTTTCTCATCTTTTCCTCAGCGGGAGAAATGTGTGCAAGCCAGGGTTTTGTTTTGGCAGGATGTTTTTTGTTTGTTTGTTTTTAAATACGCATAGTGATATGTGTTTGAGAAAGGAAAGTCAAAGAAACATGCTTTGCACTTGGGATGGAAGCTAGTGAAGTGTGTAATAGACCTTGGTTCCTGAGAGAGATCATTCCACAGTCTCAGACTAGCCCCTTCTGTTTCCTGCCCAGACAAGTTTTACTATTATTGAAGAGAGTTCCATTGTGCCCGAGGAATAAAGTTATTGACCCCAGTCTTGGCCTTAGGCTGTCTTTTAGATACCATGGGTCCAGGCCATGGAGCATCTTGAAGACAGGGAATAAGATCTTGAACTTGATTTGATATTTAACGGAAAGCCAGAATAGAGACTGGAGGACAGGTATGATATGCTAGCAATAGCCTGTGTTGCTGGAGAGGCATGCTACAGTGTTCTGTACTAGTTGGAGCCTCCTAAGTGAGGAAGGCTTTGTGCCCAGATGTATTACATTGCAGCCCAACCAAGAGATGCAAAGGCATGAGTAACAGAAGACAAGTCATTGTCCTTCAGGCATCTCCTAACCAACCAGAGATGATCATAAACGTTCTGCACAGGTACAACAATGTAAACACTTAGCATCTGTGAGGAACCCGAGTACACTTCGATTAAAGACCAAATCAGCCAGTTGTGGGTGTATATCTTAAACCAAAGGAGACTAAACTATGGCTGAAAACTCTTCAAAATTCTTTCCCCTGCCTACCAGTATCACTTTTGTTTTGTTCAGCTTCAGACAGCTGTTCTTCATCCATGAGATGATTTTGGTCTTGGTGGTCTCAATGTGGCCATATGTGGTTAAGGATAGGTAAATGTTTGAAAGTTGAATGTTTTTGAGACGTCCAGGAGAATGAGAATAGATATCTGTCCTATATTCACTAATAACAGATCTTCCATCAGTGCCACTAAAGTAGTTTCCATTTCATACCCTGGCCTGAAGCCAGAGCATTAGCTTAAATTAGATAGACTCAGGGTATGTCTACACTACTCACCAGATCGGCGGGTAGTGATTAATCTATTGGAGGTCAATTTATCACATCTAGTCTAGACATGATAAATTGATCCCCATTGACTCCTGAACTTCACTGCTGGGAGCGGCAGCAGTTGACTTGCCACCGTGAAGATGCCGCAGTAAATTGATCTAAGTACGTCAACTTCAACTATGCTGTCCTCATAGTTGAAGTTGCGTATTTTAGATGAATTTCCTGCCTCCCCCCCAGTGTAGACCAAAGCTTAGAGTTGACCTTTGGCTACCTTCTGCTGTATGGACTTGCTTGGGAATAGGAGGTTTGTTGCTGGGCAGTAGTTGGTAGAATGGTTATTTCTAGAGTAGGTTTTGTCAATGTTGGTTAGACTATTGCATATTTAAAGGAGGAAGCGAAGATTCCTTCTCTGAATGAGGAGTTAGATATTTCAGTTAGGAATGGTACTAATTGTTCATGAATCTTGTGAATCTTTCACAAGCCAGGAAGGGTATGGGTCAGATTCACAGGTCTTGGTTTGAGATTCTGTTGGGTATCCAGAACTACTCGATGAGCGAATGTATTGAACTTTGGGAATCCAGGTGGGCTGTTGATTGGTGGGTATAGAAAGAATGGATCTATGCTGTTTGAATAGGCTTCCCAAATGTGCATGATTTTTTTTCAATGGAGCAGGATGAGAGTTCTTTGTTGCATTTAGTGCTGGGTTTTGATGAAGGTTGTAGTGTGCAGGATTGATAAAGTATTTTACCATTCCGGATAGCTCCTTGGGATGGGATTTGGCAACTTCAGTGGACTACAATAAGAAGATTCTCTTGGTCTGTAGTACAGCCTCAGCATAGCCTTTGAGGAATTCACTTACGTTTCATCCTGTCCATATCGACCTTTGTTTTGTGTGTTCAAGTTTCTGCCCCTATTTCTTCGTCCAGCACCAGGTGTCAGAAAACCAAGGAGATCTGTGTGGGCAATGGGGAGGAAGGAGCCATTTGGAGGCCAGCATGTTAATGATCAAGACTATTGTACAATGATAATGATCCACCAGTTCCTTGGCACCTTGTCCTGTGGTGGGTGATGTTCCTTTAGCAGACTTTGAAATGTGCTGGATTCAGGATCCAGGATCATTGGTCTGTTGTGTTGGTTAGGCATTGGAATGTATCTGACCACTTCCTTGATGTCCAAGACACTGTAGTGGTTGCAGTTTCCTCAATCTTGATATGTAGGGCAAAGACCAGGTCCAGGGCATGACTGGTTGTTTGGTTTGCACTAGAGATGTCTTGTGAAATTCCCAGGGTTGTAAATTAGGAGATAGGGTATTTGCATCTATAGCTTGTCAATATGTGTGTTAAAATCTCCTATGATGACAGCTCTGTGGTATTTAACTCCCACTGAAGAAAAGGTATCAGTGAGTTACTTTATAGATTCTAGATTAGCAGCCGTGTTAGTCTGTATCCATAAATAAAACAAGGAAGACTTTGTAGCACCTTAGAGACTAACCAATTTATTTCAACATAAGCTTTTGTGGGCTATAGCTCACTTCATCGGATGCATAGAATGGAACAGAAGTAAGATGCATTTATATACACACAGAAAGAAAGAAAAAAAAGTTGTACATTAGCATACCAATTCTAAGAGGCTGTTCAATGTAGATGGGCCATTATCAGTAGGAGAAAAAATACCTTTTGAAATGGATATCTGTCAGGCAGGATTTAACACCTATTGAAGGTAAATAAACAAGGGAAATGCAATCAATTAGTGTAATGAGAGAACCATTCACAATTTCTGTTAATAATTGGTGTATTGTGTTCAATTTGAAAATTAATTCCAGTTCCTAAGTTTCTCATTGGAGTCTGTTTTGGAAGTTTTTCTGTTTCAAAACTGACTCCATCAAGTCTTTAATGGAATGGCCAGGAAGATTGAAGTGTGCTCCTACTGGTTTTTGAATGGTATGATTCCTGATGTCAGATTTGTGTTCACAAAATTAATTAATAGTTCATAAAAGTAAACCATCTTACTTCTGTTCCATTCTGTGCATCCAATGAAGTGAGCTATAGCCCATGAAAGCTTATGCTGAAATAAACTGGTTAATTTCTAAGGTGCTACAAAGTCTTCCTCGTTTTATTTATAGATTCTGTAGTCTGTGGTGATCTGGAAATAAGCATAATATAATCACTGGCTTTGGCTGTATTTTCTATTGTCAAATAATGAATTTGCCAACTCACCTAAGGCACCTGTCTTGGATTTGATGTTTTCAGAAAAGATGAATGTGGTGCTTCCTCCCTTCTTATCCTGTTTGGGTCTGTGATGTATTGAGTATCCTGAGGGGATGAAGTGGGCTAGCACAGGGTTCATAATGTCAGCCAGGCAGGTTTCAGTGATTCAGACAATAATGGTTGCTTCATTACTAATGAGTTCCTGTCTTGTATGATTTTGTTTTATTTTTGTTAGTGGAGTTGATTAGCATCAGTTTTAGTTTGCATCACTTTGTGTCGTCTGTTTTTGGCCCATGCTGAAGTAGTATTCCTGTGCAGTGTACAGTTGCTAGATATCTGAAATTTGTTTTCTTATGTCTGCTTTTCTGTTTCCTTGAACAGTTCCTCCCAACTTGAACTGTGACACAGTAGATTGTGCCCTGGGATGATCTCAGTGGAAGAACACTGGGTGAACAAGTACCATGGGAAAGGCTTGTCTGTTGAATGCCTTTTTTGAACTGTGACATGGTTGAATCCCAGATTATGGTTATACATTGAGGAATCTTCAACAAAAAAGAAAACAGCATTAATAAACATAGCCAAATGTGCCATATCTGAGCATTTTCCCTATGCATATACTAGATGTAAAGACAAAATTAAAGAGGGCTACAGTGAGTAATGTGTAAATGTATCTATTTGAAGAAAATCTTTATAAAATTCATGATGATATTAGGTATATTTTTAGTTACAGATATACAGACTCTGCCTTTATCATGGTATCCATAAAAAAGTAACCAATTTGGCCTCCTGAATTGGTCTGTCTCTGAAACTTAAATTAAAGGCTATTTCTACCATTTAAAAAGTCTAGAAAAAAAAATTCCAGAAATATTACTCAAAATTGCCAATCCTTGAGCAATCCTTCTTTCTCTCCTTCATCCCACCCCACAGTTCCAAAATGAAAACAGGGAAAGACAATAAATGTAAAAGGCTTTGGCCTCATACAATCAGCCTAAACTTTAATTTGATGTTATGCATTCAAACTATTTTCCCATCAATCCTATCCTTGCTGTTATCATGACTGCACTTAGACTTTGGAGGCTGCCTACCATATCATCATGTCCATCAAATGTAATAGGAGGCGGCTCCCTCAATGATACTCTATATTTTGCACTTTAAAACTTGCACTTTAATAACTGAAGGAGCTTAATGTAAAAATTACAGTTTGACAAAGTGATGATTATCAGGGAGTTGTACTGGGAGGTGAGGGGGAGTACCAGTATTCAAAGAGTGTAATCGTCAAGGAGCAAGGATGGCTAGCGGGTCATGGCCCCTTCCTTTTTTCAGGCTATAATGGGGGGCTAGTGGAGAGGAGTGAGAGGGGATTTGGGGGAAGGGGTCAGGTTGGAGTGGGGGTGGGAAGAGGGAGCCGGGTTGGGAGGAGGGTTGGAGTAGGAAGTAGGCCTGGAATAGAGCCGGGGAGTTGAGCACCCCCCCGGAACATTAGAAGATCAGCACCACTGCCTTTCCTGACAGTTTGTAACATTTCTGTTCACCTTTTTGACAACTGCTGCACATTGAGTGAATGTTTTGAGAGAAGTATCCATATTGACTCCAAGAATCATTTTGTGAGTGGGAATAGCTAATTTAGACCACATTTTTATGAATAGTTGGGATTATGGTTGCCAATATGCATTATTTAGAATTTTGTCTGCCATTTTGTTGCCCAGTGACCCAGTTTTATAAGGTCTCTTCGCAACCCTTGGACTTAACTAACAAGAGTAATTTTGTATCATCTGCAAACTTTGCCACCTCACTGTTTACTCATTTTTCAAGGTCACTTATGAATATGTTGAACAACACTGATCCCAGTGGGGGACCCCACTATTTGTCTCTCTCCATTTTGAAAACTGACCATTCATTCTTACCCATTGTTTCCTATATTTTAACCAATTATTGATCTGTGAGAGGTCCTTTCCTCTTATCCCACGACTACTTAGTTTACTTAAGAGTCTTTGCTAAGTGCAAAAGGGCTTGACTAACTCATTTCTTGATCAGATTGTCAGATGTATGCATATAGCGGCCTGGGAGGTTGATCTCCATTTCTCCCACAATGGTTCCCATTTATTTGTCTACTCCCACTTGTAGACATGGATTGTCTACCCATTTTAAGCCACCACCATCCTTTCAATGAAACCCCTTCACTAGAACATAGGGATAACGGTACCTTTTTCAGTCCAAAGGGTCCAGTATTCTCTGTCTAACAGTGGAAAGCACCATTAGCTTCTGAGGAAGATACAAAGGACCTTACAGTAATCAGTTACAGAATAAATTGCTCAAAGGAAAACCTTTTTCCTCACACCCATTAGAGAGTGGTCTATACCCTGAAGTTTGAGAATGTATGTTCTTTCCAAAACAATTTTTTTGTTTGGTTTAATCATAATGCTTTCTAAGTTGCTATTGTAACTCTGGATCTTTTCATTATCCATGAATCAGAGAGGTAGCCGTGTTAGTCTGGAATAGCAGAGGTAACAAAGAGTCCTGTGGCACTTAAAGACTAACTATAAAGTTTAGAAGCATAAGCTTTCGTGGGCTAATACCCACTTCATCGGATGCAAGCAGTGGAAGTGTCCAGGGGCAGGTATAGATAAGTAGGCAAGAACCAGGTAGGAGGTAACAAGGTTAGTCCAATCAGGCTGAACCAGCTTGTTAACTCAAATCAGGGAGGGTGGGGTATTCTTCTAGCAGCTGAATTGCAAGTGTGAACTCGGAGAGAGGAGAAGCTGTTTTTGTAATTAGCAAGCCATTCAAGATCCTTCTTCAATCCTAGATTGATTGTATCAAACCTGCAAATGAACTGCAGCTCTGCAGTTTCTCTTTGCAGTCTGTTCTGCACATTTACTTTCATTTTTTAATCCTCTTAAGCTCTTGGCCTCAATTATACTTTGTGGGAAAGATTTTCATGGGCTAATTGTGCATTGAGTGAATAAGTATTTTTTATATATATAGTTATACATTTTCTGACTTTCAGTTCCACTGAATGTCCCCATCCTCTTGCATTGTGAGATGGTGAAGAGAAGTGTACAAACTATGTTCTCTTTACTGTTCACTATTTGATACATGTTTTACCGTGTCTTCTCTATTTGTCTCCTCCCGAAGTCTCCACTTCTTCTCCTCGTTCTTCTTTATTTGTCTCCTCCCAAAGTCTCCACTTCTCCTTGTTCATTTCTGAACCCTTTCTATTTCTGCTACCTCCATTTCAGATCTGGTTATCCCAAAGGAGGATATGTTGTTGATTCATAAAATGGCATCTTAATATTTTCAGCATCATTCCTCATCCCATTCCATTTGTATATTAACTGCTTGCTTTTTTGACTACTGCAGCTCTTTGTTCAGCTGTCCAAGGTGATGTCCAAATTTATTTCCTGAGTTATTAAAGTTAATTTAAAACAGTCTTTTCAATGTGCATTTCTTATTTTTTTCTAAAAATCAAACTGAATCCAGATGATTCACGTGTGTAATTTGTCATTAATTTCATATATTAAATGGTGGTGAGGAACAACATTACCATTTCCTAATACAGTAAACCCTCGATTTAACGGACCCCGATTTAACGGACTTCGGATGCAACGGACAAAATTTCCTGATGCATCCGAAATCCGTTATTGGGGGCTGCCGGCTCCCGCCCCAGTGAGCCGGGCGGGAGCTGTCAACCCGGCTGCCCAGCTCCCCGCAGAGGGGAGCCGGGCAGGCGGGCTGACAGCTCCCGCCCGGCTCCCTGCAGAGGGGAGCCGGCCGGCCGGGTTGACAGCTCCCGCCCGGCTCCCCGGGGCGGAGAGCGGGGCGGGAGCTGTCAAACTCCGGGCGGCGGAGTTGACAGCTCCCGCCCGGCTCCCCGCAGCGGGGAGCCGGGCGGGAACTGTCAGCCCACCTGTCCGGCTCCCCATTGCAGGGAGCTGGGCGGGGGGGGGGGGGGGGGTTTGACAGCTCCCGCCGGGCTCCCCGCTGCGGGGAGCCCGGCGGGTGGGCTGACAGTTCCCGCCCGGCTCCCCACAGCGGGGAGCGGGGTGGGGGGGGTTGACAGCTCCTGCCCATGATCAGTAAAACCTCTATATAAGGGACTAATTCGGGTGAGGGGGTGTCCGTTAAAGCCAAAAGTCCTGTTATTTAATGATTTTAAAAAAAATATTAAATAATGGACTTTCGGCTTTAACGGATACCCCCTCGCCCGAATTAGTCCGTTAAATCGAGGTTTCACTGTACCCTCTTTAACTGCAAGAGTGATTAAAAGTCTCTGTCTCTGGAAGACTGGTAGAAGCAATGGCAAAGACAGTGGATTTGCATCTTTTTATATTTTGCACTCATTAACACTGATATAAGAGAGTATTTAAGGCTCCAGTCCTGCATAAACGTATGCATGTGTGTAACTCTACCTATGCAAATAGTCCTCACTGAGTTCAACTGAAAGGTGTACAAGTTCTTCGGTGTTTACAGAACAGGGTCTTATACGTTCTAAGTACTTGAGAGCTCAGATGATGATATTTCCCCAATTTGTTACCATTTTCACAATTCTTTTTCATACTAGAACTGCTCAATCTGGTTTCTGTAGGTGAAATTAAATTTGTCTGGATTGGGAAAAGTGCACTAGTAAATATTGTTTTTAATGAAAACTTGTAATGAGGGTTGAAGAAAGAATCATTTGAACCATTCAGTATGCTACACAAGAAAGTATTTATGTTTTGTAGTCTGCTTTTAGCTTCTTTCTGTGTTGTGCATGTCTCTATTCAAGCTAACAGAATTCTGGGATGATTTTTATTCATATAAAACTTCTGATCATTTTTAGCATTATTTCAAAACCGTTCCATGTATTCAAGTGTGCAATTAACTAACCAGTCTAATTTGGAAAATTAGTCTGTCATTCTCAGCTCTGAGAACCACCATTATGTTTTAGTGATGTGTACTGCAAAGTCCGCTAATTTCCATTCCTTTACAATTTCTTTCACATGATCACTTTCTGCTTGTAGCAGGATATTATTTTACTGGAGGGGTTTACAATGAGCATTATTAACTGGTCATGGCAAGCCTTTAATTAACAGACTTTGATGCAGTGTGTATTATTATCACATTATCAACTCATCCTTTTCTTCAATTGGTTCTTCAAGCCAATTTATTTATTTATTACAGAGGACTTCAATAAGTGAAGGAACATTTTTCTTTTAACCAATACACATGAAGGTGTTCTTTTAATGTCATGCATTACTACTCACACAGTGGCTTTGTCAGATGTCACAAGCAAAGCAGTGTTGTACCTAGTCAGTTCTTGGATCAAAAACCTTAAAGGAAAACCCAAATGGTTGTAAAACGTGGGCATGTAATTCTTTAAGTAGTAGCCTTCTTTCTGAATTACAATTGAACAACTGTGCTGGTTTTTTGGGGGGGAGTGGGGACTGTCATGTTGGATACTATCACATAAGAGTTAAAATCAAAATCATGACCATTTGTGATCATTAAGATTCCATAACATTTTTAGTAGGATCAGTAGTGTGACTTAAATTCTGGAATCAGAACTATAGTCCCCCCGCACCGCCCACGTTCTTTGTTCTGGCCTTCCCCCCAAGATGCCTGCACCAAAGCATCAACAGATAATTCAGGATTCCAATAATATGGTTCCTAAACATATTTTTAGATAACAAAATAATCCACCCCATACAAAATCATCCTTCTAAATACTTTCCTCTACAGTCTTTTATAAATTAGGCATTCAAAGGAATCACTTTAAAATATAAAATGAGTAATATACACTGCTTGCATGCTACTGGCTATCTTATTGTCAGAAATTGGGACCCTATTGTGCTTTACAAATATGTTGTAAAAAAGGCGACAAAGAGCTGGCATTTTACACCTAAGGGCTTGGCTACACTTGCAGATGTAGAGCGCTTGGAGTTAAAGCAGCCTTCAGTGACTGCAACAGGGAAAACGCTGCCATGTGTTCACACTGTCAGCGCAAGTGCACTGGCATGGCCACATTAGCAGCTCTTACAATGCCACAAAGAGCAGTGCATTATGGTAGCTATCCCAGTGTGTAAGTGGCTGCAACATGCTTTTCAAATGGAGGCTGGAGTATGACAAGGAGTGTTGCGTATATGTGGGGGGAAAGAGAGAATGTGCTGCGTGGCTCAGCAAGCTGTCTGGTAAGTTTAGACAGCAACAGACCCTCCTCCCAACACCTCTCTCTCACACACTCACAACAGCAGCATTCCACTCTAATGGTTCGCTTTTACACAGAGCACATAAGCATGCTGGTTGTCAGAAACAGAACTTTGAAAGGGGATATCTGCATGCCTGCAACTGATTTCAAAACAATGGGCTTGTCTTCACTAGGCTGGGGAAGGATCGATCTTTTGGCGATCGATTTATCACGTCTCGTCAAGACGCGATAAATCGATCACCTGCAGCTCCCCCGTCGACTCCGGAACTCCAGCTTGCCGGGAGGCGCAAGCTGGAGTCAACAGGGGAGCGTGCTGCTGACTACCACCGCCGTGAGGATGGCAGGTAAGTCGGCTGCAGATATGCAAACTTCAGCTTCGTGATTCACGTAGCTGAAGTTGCGTATCTGCAGTCGATCCCGGGCTGTAGTGGAGACCAGGCAAATGAGAAGACTGGCCAGAATAAGGGCATAATTTTCCCCAATCCCATTTTTAAAATGCCTAGGCATAAGGAAATGTCTGAACATGTTTCATAATGGATGAAAACTAATATGACATTTATTTTTTCTCTACTACCTCAAATTCCTCTTTCCTTAAAATAAATTAAATAAATACAAATAAAATCAGCTGGGATGAGACAAAGCATGAGAAGTTTCAGCTGAAAAGGTTGTTTTCTGACAAAGTTATAAGCAACTGAAAAACAGATATGGAAGCACCATGTCAGCCTTAACTGTAATGTTGTGAGAACTGTGACACTATAATTAGCAGTTTGCAAGATTACTTTTTATGCCATGCTTGGTGGATTCACTTAAAAAAAAAACGGCAAACTCAAAAACTTTCACCATGTGAATTGAAGGGTTACCTTTTTCTACCTTATTAAATGGCTAGTTGAGCCTTTTGCTGGATTTCCAACAACGTGATGGTAACACAAGCCCAGTGGAAATTTTAGCCTTAAACCAAAATATAAATGTATTTGACCATTTGAGCCTCTGAGCATCTCTCAGTTTATTCAGTGGCGTTCAACCTCTGCATACCCTTCAACTAAATACAATACAGTTAACTGTTTGTAAAGTTAAATTCTGACTTTAAAACCTTTTAAAAAGTTTTTCTGTTAAATGTCTTGATAGATGCTATTATGTAATTGTAGATCTATCTCCGTATAGGCTGATTTCATGCACAGGTTTTTTAATTTATTCTATTGTTCTGAGTCCTATTTTAAATATTTCCCTTTAATTATAAGTGTATGCTATCAAGTTAGAGCTAAGCCAAATTACTGGCTTTCCCTTCAGAGATGTACCACAGTGAAAGTAGAACATTGTGTCAGTATAAAATGTTCCCTCAGAGACCAAGTCTTATATACGTGACATGTTCATGCATCTCTAAATTTAAAACAAGTTAATGTAATGCACACTTAGGGATTTAGCCCTTGCCCTCTTGTCTCTAAAGCAATGTGTGTTGGTGGGGAGTTGTGGAGAAAGTATGTATAGGGGAAGGACTGATTTCTATAAGATGACTATCCCAAACTGAGTACCTAGGGGCTACAGAAGGTTGTGTTAGCTTGTGAAGTTGCTGGCCGTAGAGTAGGCATTCCGCATCAGATCTTCCAGTGCCACCAAAAAATCTATATCTAATCTGTATTCTTGTAAGAAGGAGCTATTAAAGATCTAAGGAGAAGGAGGCAATCTCTACATGAAATTGCTATTTGTCAAAACTGCATTCTGCCAGGTTGGCTAGATCAGAGTGGCACACTTTTGGTTTGCAAAATTAGAGCTATGGCATAATACCCATTTTATCTAAGCACTCTCCATCTGGAGAGTGAGTGTATGAGTACATATGAGCAGTGATGTTCTCTGAGGGTCCTTATGGCCCATAGGGACTACCTTTAAAATACATATTTATTTTCAAATGGTTTGAAAGGGTTTTACAAAGGGAGGAATGGCCTGAAGCTGCCTTGTGTTTCTTTGTGAGATATGCTTGGAGTAGTTCAATTGATTTTTTAAATCTGTATTCCTAAAATTTGTGCTCAAAGGTGGCTCAGTAGAAAGATTTTGTTTAAAAAGTAAATGATCTATAAAATTTTGTTATTGTCATGTGATTTTGTAAACAGTTTACAGCTTTTTGATGTTTTATATTTATTTTAAAGATGCTAAAGCTTTAACCATAAAAACTTAAGTAATAAAAGATGTTAAAATTAAGGCCGGAATAATATGGGCAGATTATGGCTCACAGTATAATTCCTTTTGTATTGCTTTGGCAACAAAAAGAGACCATAAAACTTCCTTAAAAGCCACCCACTTCAATGGATTGGGGTTCAAAGGAACTTGATGGGGTCTGAGGCAAAGGGGGGCAGTACCAATATTGAGGAAGGGAGTTCCTCAGTGAGGTATACCAGACAGCCAAATGTAAATGATAAGCTAAGGATGCTCCTGGATTTGTGCCACTGTCTTATGTGTCTCAGAGGTGTGCTCAGGGTCAGATGAACCATGGGCAGAACATACTGACACACAGCTGTCCCCAACAACCATAATGGCATGTAGGAGGTCAATACAAGCTTGTGTTGTTTATAGCAATCACAAAACTGATCTAATTTACATTAAAGCTATCCTAGGTAAAAGGGAGGAGACTGTTCACGGTTACATCCTTCGGGTCCTGCATTGAACATAGTTTGGCCAGACATGAGAATCAGTCATTGTGAAGTTTCCTAAGCATAGGTAGTAAGGTAAATGCTGCTCAGAATTAATAAATGAGTGAGCTTTGTACAAAGTATATGCTGTAAATACTTTGTGGTCTCATTTAAGAAAGGTCTCTTATTCCTGTATGTCTCTGTATTACACAGCCAACAGACAGAATTTTAATTTGCTATATATCATTATGTACAGCTAAACCACCCTGAATATGCCCGATCCCATCTGATCTTGGGAGCTAAGCAGGGTCGGGCCTGGCTAGTACTTGGATGGGAGACCTCCGGGGAATACCAGGTGCTGTAGGCTTAACATGGGTGTGGGGCTAGCAACTCCACCCCGTAAGGGAACCAATTGCTACTGAAACACCAACACCAGTTGGTGGCCCATACCCCAGCTGGGGGGGTGACAGGCAAAGAGAGAGAGAGATATCATTATCTAAACTCTTATCTAGCAGTCCTTTTTCCTACAATTTTTTTCTGAATGTTTCTTTTAAGTCAGGGGTGGGGAACCTTTTTTCTGCCAAGGGCCATTTGGATATTTATAATGTCATTCGCGGGCCGCTCCTCCCCTCCCCCGAGGAAGCCCAGGCTGGCAACGGGAGCTGAGACCCCCAGCTGGAAAGGGGCCAGCGGGGGAAACCCCAAAGCAGTGGCAGGCGGAGTGCTTAGCCCTGGACTGCTTTGGGGTTCCCCCGCTGGCCCCTTGCCAGCCGGGGTCCTGCTGCCTGCCCCAGTCAGCTCCCGCTGTCAGCCTGGGTGTAGGGGGTGATCTACCTTTACCGCCGCCCAGCCTCCCCCCCCCACCCCATTGACCCCCGGCTCCTCCTTTCGCCACCCAGCTAATGGTGGCCGCATGGCACCGGCGGGTCCCCCAGGCGCTTCCCGGCCCCTTCACTCAGCGTGGAGCCGCCCCCGCCTGGCAGCCCACGCACGTCCCTGGCCGGCGGCTGCGGCGCGTCTTCTCCCCACGCCCCAGTGCCTGACTCAGCCCCGGCCCTGCTGCGCCGGGGTCTCCCCGGCCGCTCACTTCCGGCGTACAGGCCCCGGCCCTCCCTCCGCCGCAGCCCACTGGTTCCCCCGCTCCATTCATCCAGCCCCGCGCCCGGCCTGCTGCGAGGGCGGAGGCGCTGCCGCCTTCCCCTCAGCAGCGTCCGCTGCCGCCGCCTCACCGCTCCCGCCACCCCGCTCTGCCCCCACCACCACGTTGGTCCGGCCGTCTATACGGCACAGTTTTTTGAGACCCGCCGCCGAATGATTTGGCGGGCCGTATACGGCCCGGGGGGGCGGAGGTTCCCCACTCCTGTTTTAGGAATGTTAATGGTCTTGCATGCCCTGTACTAAGTGCATTTCTTAATATTTGAGTTGGCGTACAGAAAACTACAGCTTTGCATTCATTATAGCTCATTAGATAGTGATAATAGACAACTTAATTGAATTCCCTTTATGCTTTAAACTGTACTAGTAGGCTTACCTTTGCTTCTGTTTTCTTGGATTATCTCAACAAGAAGAAGGTTTGCTTTCTTATTACATTGTCTACAGCTCCAGATTATCTGTTCTTATTTTTATAGAATTATAGAAATGTGAGGCTGGAAGGGACCTTGAGAAGTCATCAAGTCTAGCTCCCTGCACTGAGGCACAACCAACTATACCTAGGCCATCAGTGACAAATACTTGTCTCAACTATTGTTAAAACCTTCCAGTGATGGGGATTCCACAATGTCCCTTGTAAATCTATTCCAGAGATTGACTACCCTTATAGGTAGAATGTTTTCCCTAATATCTGTCCTAAATCTCTCTTGCTGAAGATTATGCCCATTACCTCTTGTTCCTCCTTCAGTGGACATGGAGAAAAATTGATCACTGTTCACTTTATCACAGCTATGAACATATTTAAAGACTTGTTAATAAGTCCCCTCTCACTCTTCTCAAGGCTTAACATGCCCAGTTTTTTAAAAAACTTTTCTAATCGATCAGGTTTTCTAAACCTTTCAGAATTTTTGAGCACTCTTTTAATTTGTTCACATTTTTCCTAAAGTGAGGAGCTCAGAATTAGATACAGTACTCCAGTTGAGGCCTTACCAGTGCTGAGTAGAGCAGAACAATTCACCTCCTATCTGTAATATACAATACTCCTGTTCATGCACCCCAGAAAGATATTAGCCTTTTTGGCAACTATATCATATTGTTGACAGATTGAACTTGTGATCTACTATAACCCACACAGTCTTTCCACCTAGCCAGTTATTCTCCTTTCTGTAGTTGT
The DNA here is from genome assembly GCA_032164245.1 of Sternotherus odoratus. NCBI lineage: Eukaryota > Metazoa > Chordata > Testudines > Kinosternidae > Sternotherus > Sternotherus odoratus. The sequence goes on from JAVMKO010000004.1 coordinate 38,283,008, forward strand.
GCATTTGATTTTTCCTTCCTAAGTGTGGTATTTTGCATTTGTCTTTATGGAACGGCATCTTGTTGATTTCAGACCAGTTCTCCAGTTTGTGAAGATCATTTTGAATTCTACTCCTGTTTTTTTCAAAAGTGATTGCAACCCCTCCCGGCTTGGTGTCATCCACAAATTTTATACATATTTGTGCCACTCGATTATCCAACTCATTAATGAAAATGTGGTATAGTACCGGAATCAGGACTGACTCCTGCAGACCCCACTAGATACTCCTTTCCAGTTTGACAGCAAGCCACTGAATATTATCTTTCAAACAGTTTTGCACCCCCCTTCTGGTAATTTCATCTAGACCACATTTCCCTAATTTTCTTATGAAAATGTACTGTGGGACTGTGTTAAAGTCCTAATACCAAGATGTATCAGATCTACTGCTTCCCCCATATCCACTAAATCAGCAATTCTGTCAAAGAAGGAAAATAGTTTGACTTGGTATGATTTGTTCTTTACAGATCCATGCGGCTATCTATCTATCTATATAAAAGTCAAATGGTGTATGCGTGCGTGTATGTATGTGCACTTACTCCTTCCACACCGTTTGAGCTAGAGACTTGAAATTTGGTACAGTTAGAGGTCTTAGGGTCCTAAACAGGGTAAGAGTCGAAAATTTTTCAAATCTCACCTCTGACGCCCCCCAGGGGTGAAATTATTTAAAGGCCCATCACATCAGCTGGGAGCTGCTGTTCTCTGTGACATAGTTATGATGTCATAGTACCCCCTCCAACGGACCCTGTATTCGCTCAGCTCTCTGCCCCCTTCCCCCTCCAACGGACCCCGCACTCGCTCAGCTCTCTGCCCCCTCCAATGGACCCCGCACTCGCTCAGCTCTCTGCCCCCTCCCCACCTCCGATCGACCCGAGTTGGGTTTGGTCGGAGGGTAAGTGATGTAGGGGTGTCGGGTTTGGTTGGGGGATGAGGTGGGGGTGTTGGGTTTGGTCGGGGGGTGAGCCGGGGGTGTTGGATTTGGTCTGGGGGGGTGGGAAGGTGTCGGGGTGGGTGAGGGGTGAGGTGTGGGTGTTGGGGTTGTTCAGGGGGTGTTGGGTTTGGTGGGGGGTAAGGTGGGGGTGTTGGGGTTTGTTTGGGGGGCGAGGAGGGGGGTCGGGATTGGTCGAGGGGTAAATGAGGTGTGGGTGTCGGGTTTGTTTGTGGTGGTAGGTAGGGGTGTCGGGTCTGGTTGGGGGGGAAAGTGAGGTGGGTGTGTCAGGTTTGGTCTATGGGGGGTGAGGTGTGGGTGTTGGTCAGGGGGTGTTGGGTTTGGGTGGGGGTGAATATGTGAGTCGGGGTTGGTCGAGGGGTAAGTGCGGTGGGGTTGTTGGGTTTGGTCAGGGGGGTGCAGTGGGGGTGTCAGGTTTGCTCTCTGCCCTCTCTCCCCTCCAATGGACCCTGCACTTGCTCAGCTCTCTGCCCCCTCCCCACCTCCGACAGACCTGAGCAACGCCGGGTATTTTCGCTAGTATATATATATATAAAAGTCAAATGGTGTATGCATGTGTGTGTGCACGTATGTACGTTCCCTTACTCCTTACACACCGTTTGATCTAGAGACTTGAAATTTGGTACAGTTATAGGCTTTAGGGTCCTAATCAGGGTAAGAGTTGAAAATTTTTCAAATCTCAGCTCTGACGCCCCCTAGGGGTGAAATTCTTTAAAGTCCATTAACATCAGCTGGGCAGCAGGTTAACACCTGCTCTTTTCTGTGACATAGTTATGATGTAATAATACCCCCCTCCAATGGACCCCGCACTCACTCATCTCTCTGCCCCCTCCCCACCTCCAACGGCCCCCGCACTCACTCAGCTCTCTCCCCCCTTCAAATGGCCCCCCCACTCGCTCAGCTCTCTCCTCCTTCCCCCCCTCCAACGGACCCTGCACTCGCTCAGCTCTCTCCCCCCTCAGGTAAGAATCGAAAATTTTTAAAATCTCATGCCCCTCCCCCCCTCAAATGGCCCCCGCACTCACTCAGCTCTCTCCCCCTCCCCCCTCCAATGCCCCGCACACTCGCTCAGCTCTCTCCCCCCTCAGGTAAGAATCGAAAGTTTTTAAAATCTCCCCCCCCAATGGTCCCCCCACTTGCTCAGCTCTCTCCCTCCTCCCCCCCTCCAACGGACCCCGCACTCGCTCAGCTCTCTCCCCTCTTCCCCCCTCCAATGGACCCGAGCAACGCCGGGTATTTGTGCTAGTACCTTATAATCCTGTCATTCTCTAAGTGTTTAATTATTTGTTCCAGTATATTTTCAGGTATCAAAATTAGGCTGTCTATAAATTCCCTGTTCTAAAAATAAGTATTATGCTTGCTCTTCTTGAGCTCTCTAGGACCTTACAAGAATCAGAGAGGTATCCGTGTTAGTCTGGAATAGCAGAGGTAACAAAGAGCCCTGTGGCACCTTAAAGACTAACTAAAGTATTGAAGCATAAGCTTTTGTGGGCTAATACCCACTTTGTCAGATGCAAGCAGGTCCTCCATGAGTTATTTAAGATAATTGCTAGTGGTTCTGAGACTGCTTCAGATAGTTTCTTAAGTACCCTCAGATGAATTTCCAATAATTGCTGACTTGAATGCATGTAACTTATCCAAATATTCTTTAAACTTTTTTTTCTGTTTTGTCTTGCATGCAATCTTCTTGTTAATATTTATTGTGTTAAGTATTTGGTCATGATTATCCATTTGCCTTTCTTGTGGAGCTGTGTGAAATACTAAGTTGCCTGCATGCTGCCTATGCTAAAGAATTCAGTATCTGAACCAGATAGGTTAGAACACTATTAATTAGATTCCATTCACTGCCTATGCCTTACAATATTCCAGTTACAGTGGTTAGAGTCGATGTTCCGTAAGACTTCATAGAAAATAAAGCTAAATCACATTATATCAGCTGAGTTTCCAAATATCTGAATCTGTCCCTCTTTCTCTTATTTTCTCTCTCCTCTTAGTATTCTTTGCATATTCCACAATATCACTTATGTGGCTTTAAAAGGAAAAGTGTTGGTGCGCGTCTTTTCCTCCTGAAAGCTGAGCGTTGTCTATGCTGTGAAGGATAGATAATCCACTGTTGTTTATTACTCTGCATTTGTGTCTTATAGCTTTAAATAGCTATTATATTCATGAAGTGCAAAGTGATTTTGTGTGTTTGCTGGTCTCCCTTGGAATCTGCATATAACAATGAAATGCTAGGCTAAATTGTTTAAGCAACATACAAACAGATAGTAAATTATTAAGCTGCTTATGTACTATTTGCAATGCATTTTTCATTTAAAATGCCACATTTTCAGTGTCATCAGAATTAGAATTGGAAAATACTTATGAGGTCGTTTTGTTCATCCCTAGCAGTGCAGTATTGCTCTTTATGGTATATCTTTCTCAGAGCTTTTCCTAGTTCTGTTTCAAATTGCTAAAGTGATGGGACTTGCATTATTTTCCTTGGGAAGCTATTCCAGAGTTCTCACTATTAGAGTATTTGTCTTTGTGTTCAGACAAAATTCCTCATTTGCTTTTTTTGATCCCTGAATTTCTAGATACACCTTCTTCAAACTCCCTGTGAGGAAGCAACTTTTCCAAAGTGCTTTCAAAGTCCGCACACTGTGTAGAGTCAAAACTCATTATTGGGGTTTCAATTTATTAACAAAAAGCCAAAGTTATCAATGAGACTAACCCCAATGGGAGCTGCAATGTGTTCATAAGTTATGAGGTTACTCACTCACATATGTAAAATAAGGTGGCTTAAGGTATGGCTACAATACCCGCCGGATTGGCAGGTAGCGCACCTCATATCGGTTTATCGTGTCTCATCTAGACACGATAAATCGATCCCTGAATCGACATCTGTATTCCACCTCAGCAGGAGGAGTAAGCGGAGTCGGTGGGGGAAAGGACTCACCACTATGGGGACAGTCAGGTAAGTCGACCTAAGGTACTGCGACTTCAGCTACACTAGTCACTTAGCTGTTGTGTATCTTGGATCGACCCTTCCCCGTAGTGTAGCCCAACTCTTAGAGTCTACATTTTTTGAAAATGTTTGTGTGACATTGTACCTTGGGGGAACACCCTGCCATCCCCCCATTCATCCTTATAATATGATTGTGTAGTATCCAATGCAAAGTTTATCATGTTCGGTGCTTCAGAAGGCTCATTATGCACTGAGCATTGCTATTGTTATGGTAATGTTATAGGTTGTAATTTAATTTATATAGTTATGAGGCTGAAAATGTGTCCTCATGACTTAAAACAAGCCCAGGCAAAACTTTCCAAGGGCAGAAGGGTTGTTCACACCTCATCAGGGCATGTATGGGATAAACCCAGCATCACAGGAACAAAGGACACTGGTTTAGGCAGCAACAAAGGATCTGTTGGGCTCTTGAGTGAGTCACCTTCCTTCCCTCTATTAGAGACTGTAATGAGGTAATTCTCATCTGACTCTGAAGGTGGGGAGGGGGGTAAAGTCAAGAAGGAAGAAAGAAAATTATAAAAAGGAGAGACATAAAAAGGAGACTTGCTCAGTCTCTCTCTAATCTCCATCTACAGACATCACCACCAAGCAACTGAAGCGCTGATCAAAGGGGAGAGCCTGGCTGAAGGGCAACCAGCCAGCCAGTGGTGAGCAGCATATAAGTTTGTAAGGGCATTGGAAGTGTAAAGATCTGCTTAGAATACATTTTCCTTTTGTTTCATTTAACCAAATCTGACTTGCTGTGCTTTGACTTATAATCACATTAAATCAATATTTTATAGTTAATAAAAATTTTTGTTTATTCTACCTGAAGCAGTGCATTTGTTTTGAAGTGTGTCAGAGGCTCCCCTTGGGATAACAAGCCTGGTACATATGAATTTCTTTGTTAAATTGACAAACTTATATAATCTTGCAGTGTTCAATGAGCATAACTGGAAACTTCAAGATGGGGCTTCCTAGGGTTGTGTCTGGGACCAGAGATATTGGCTAGTGTCATTCAGTTGCACAATCCAAACAGCAGCTGGCCAAAAGTGCTCACTGGGAACAGCTTACATGCTAGAGGCTCTGTGTGAACATCTCAGCAGTGAGGGTTCTCACAGCAGAGCAGGGAAAGTCTGGCTCCCAGGGTCTAGGATTGGAGTGACCTAGCAGACCACTATTACAGATAACACCAGGGGAACATAACAATTGGTGAATAGTTATTTAATAACGACAGAAGCCTATTTCTTCTTTAAAATTGTTTTGAAAATTTCTTACAGCATAAGCCCACAGCAAAGATTACTTCTAGGATTCAAACAGGCAGGGAGCAAGGGTAATCCTCAGGCATTCTTGCCATCTATAATACAATGTAATAATTTCTATTAGTAATTCTCATCTGTAGTCTTTGTACAAAATTCTAGTTATCAGGTAAACTATATTCAAGCCCAAAAAGTCTTTTTGCATTATTTTTGGTGGTGGTCTAAAAGGTTGTGTACAATTTAATAAAGTAGTGAAATTCTCTCTAGATAATATTAATTAGAGATGAGTTGCACATATGCATACATGCACATAGAAGATAACGGTTCAGTAAGTAATTTAGTATGGCATAATTATTACTATGTGCTCATATTGAGATCCTTGCAAAGAAAACAGTGTTAAAGGATTTGAGTACTAACAAACTAAGATGGTATCTGTTCTGATCCAATGTGCCCAGATTAGATGCACCCCTCAGCAGGTCAAAGCCTGAATTCTGTGGCAAACAAAACCCAACAGACTATAATATCAGATTGTTTCTCAGTCTATGGACTGGTCCTAGTTTACATGCAGTTTTTCCTGAGCCTAGCAAAGATAGAGAGCAAAATTCAAACACCTTACCGGGATGGTAGAAAAATTCTACTTGCAGAGGTGCTAGAACAATTTTTATAGTGGGGGTACTGAGAGCCATTGCACCAAACTGTAAACTCTGTTTATAATGGAAACCACCTCAAGCCAGGGGGTGCAGCAGTTCCAGCATCTAGGCCTACCCTTTGCCGTTGTTTCACTTTGAATGATATACTTGAGTAGTCATTGGGATAATCAGAGTGAAAATGACTTTATAGCCCAGAGGTTAGAACACTCACCTGGTGTGTCATCCAAGTTCAAGTCCCTGCTCCATGTCAGGCAGAGAGAGAACACAGGTTTTCCACATCCTCCATGAATGCCCCCAAAATTTTAAGGGAGGCACCACTTCTTCTCCCCCTGTTTTTTGAATGGCATAAAAGTTGCCTTGTAAATATAGCCCAAAAAAGATATTTTTGGTCCAAGATGTAGTGATCGGAAGATTATTGTGACAGCAATCTGCAGGGGGTGTAGTTACACTTCTGAGTCAACTCCAAGGGATGGCGTAATGAGGTTATCAGCTATGAGAACGGCCTTGTGTTTCTGTTATCTTATGTATGTGTCTGAGAATAGTTTCTCAGCTGTGTGAGTGTTTATCCCGTCTGCATGAGAACGAGTGCGTGTGAAACTAAATAGATAAACTGAGGCAGGACAGCGTATAATCAACAAGTGCTAAACAGCATGTAATCAATCAATTTTGCTTGCTGCTTGCTATTAATGAGATATGAGTATGTATGAGATGCAAATGAGCAGGAGTATATTTGTGCTGACACACCCTCATGTGTTGGGCTCCTTTCCTCGACATCGCTTGGGTGTGCCAGACCCCACATCAGTGACAGCCTGCAGTCAGGGTCCCCAGGCGTTGTAATGTCACTCCCTTCAATAAACTCACCACTTTTCATCTAGCCATTGTGTGTAAGCCTTGTTTCTATGGGATTCGAGAAAGTACCCTGCAACAAAGACTATGTTGGTGAATTTATATCAAATTAACAAATAGTTTCAAGTTCACATAAATTGCATTTCTTGGTGTATAAATGATTTATGGGGGAAAATCACTGATCCCTACATAGAAGAATCCTTGCTCCTAGCTTTCCACTGGACCTTCCTTTACCTTTGAAAATGTTGTCCTTATGAGACTTTTCTTGTGTAGTTATATGATACCAACAAAACAAAAGAAAAATGATGACAATGAAACTGAATCTGAGTTGGGCAGTGGAAGACAAACAATTCCTGATTTGGGGTGAGTTCTAAGTTACATAGAAACTGTGTGCAGAGCCTTCATTGATACTTGGGAATTGGCATAATAAATCAGTTCATTATATACAGTATGAGGGGAGTCCACAAAAATTATCATCTTTATCCTAGAGCCACTGTCAAATTATTAAAGTGTTTAGTTTAGATCTAAGTGTAAAAATAAAAAAAAGACTAGTGTTGGAATTTTATTTGTGAGAACAAAGTGAACTGAAATAGAGATAAATTATCATATCTAATTACTTTTAACTAAATAATGAAGTATTAACATAGTATGCTTTCGGAAAAAAGACATTCAAAAAGAGGTTTCCTTTGTTCGCTTTCTCCTATAGTAACTATTCCTCAGCTGCTTAAAATTCTTTATGCAACAATATAGAGTTGATTACAGCAGCGTAGGTTATGATTTTCTGTTTGATGGGATATTTGTGTTCATTATGTGGAGATCTTTGCATGCTTCTGATTGTCTCCAGTGGTTAGGCAATTGAACCTCCTGGATAACTGCTAGTGTAATCCAGTTCTAATAAAAATGTATTTTTTCACTTCTCAGTCTGGTTTGAGGCAGTTGAGTTATTCATATTCTTTCCTCAGGAGAGTTCTGGCATTTTCTCTAATTTAAATAACGTGTCTTCCTTTAGATAGCAGCAGAAAAAAAATATAGACTTGTTCCTCAGCACACAAGTGGTTAATTTAAGTTTCCCTTCTCCATCTCTTTTCCCTTGCCTGGGTCTTCAGAAGAAAGGATGTAAGCAGGGCTCCTGGAGATGCAAAAAGGGAGAAATGTGTGTGGGAAGTTAAAGACTCCTTCCCAGGCTTTGTAGCAAGGCATATCCAAAAAGTAGTGTTACTCTTTATGCTGATGGTACCTTGTAGTGATTTCTAGTTGGAATCATTTTCTCCTGCTTGAACTGGTTTCTGCATATTACTGTGTTTTGTTTCTATTCAGACTTCTCATCGCTTTACAGGGCCTGTTAAACTCTGAGAAGTGTCTCTGTGTGCAGAGACCAACACACATTCAGATGTAGGATAGAAACCAGTGTTGCTCTCTAATAAAATATTTATAAGTAAACTGACAATTGAGATGCTTATTGGGGATGATACAATGAAGAATTGTGGCTATTTTTTTTTGCTCATGTTTTCCTTCCAGATATGCAATTTATTTTATTTATTTAGGACAAAATGTTGTTCTGGCTTAAGCCAATTAAGTACTTGTGATGGACAGCAATGAAGACATAAGTCCTCTGTCTGCAGCACAGATAAAGAACATGAAGTAGTGAAACCTATTTCATAGTCAGGGACATGCACGGGAATAAAAATGTGGCTGCTTTTGGAAGGGGACTTTCTTTGTCCCATAATTTTCCTCCCCCCCCCCGCCCTGCAATTGAAGGAGCTGTCTCCCCTCTCCTGAAAGAATTCTGTGCCCCTGCTTGCACCCCCTTGCACATGCCCCTTTGGAGTTCTGCACCAATATGCCTCAGCCTTATTCGAGAGGGACCAGTGTAGGGCTGTATGTGCAGCATAATTTCAATGACTGCTCACTTATTAGCTTTTCTGTTGAGTTTGCCATGAAAAAAATAAAATAAAAAGCTCACTGATTATTTTCTATGGTAGGAACAAGCCCACTAACTCACTTTGTTAATGTGGTGACAGAACCATAAGATAAGAGTGACTTAAGGCCACTCCTGACCTGATTCATATTTGAAAACTCAGTCTATAAGCAAAAGGATCTAATGCTCCTTACTAATACCTTGAGTCATCCAATCTCTTTAAAGGTAAATAAGATGATTTGTTACACTCCCCTGCTTGTTAGAGTCCAGGAAAATTCAAACTACAGGTGTGTCAGGGAAGGAAAATGGAACTCAAGTGAGTTATTATCTAGATGTTATAAGGTGACTAGACAGCTTGGGTAAAAAATCGTGATGGGGTGGTGTGTCGTAGGTGGCTATATATATGTAACAAAGTTCTGAATGTTGGGACTATCCCTATAGAATCGGAACATTTGGTCACTCTAAGGTGATATGGTTTGCATGCGGGGTGCTTAAGAAGGTGACATAGTCTCCCCTTGAAGATGTCCCGTTTCTCAGAAAATTACTGAAGGAGGAGGAGAGAGGGAAGAGAATGACTATAGCAAGTGGGGGGAACAGGAAAGGTGGGCAACAGAAGAAAGACTATCAAAAAATTCTGATAAAGCTTCTTACCATTAAGATGATTACCTGAAATTAACTTCTGAAGGTTCTCTGATCACTGTTATAAATGTGACAAAACATGTATGTTTCTAAGTATGATGTCTAGAAGACAGCAAATGCTTTTGTAACTGTGCACAGTCTTGCACATACATTTCCCCAAGGTAGAATCTGCACACATAAGAGCCTCCCCATCATACACGAATCACTCAGTGCTTTGCAATGAGGTCTCAGTCTGTTACCTCTTAGCTTTTTAGTCCACCTTTTCAAAGAGAGTTGCGAAGTCGTTCAGAGCATGTTAAATAATTTTTGTTTGAGATAAAATACTTTAAAAAAATCAGTTTAGCCTGCAGGTATACAGATCATGTTGAAAAAGATAAGATTTGCAGTCTTCCTGCATAATCTAAAATTTAAGTAGCATTAAGGTCAAAATTTTGCATGTGAACTACAAAATGAGTACTCTTCTATTGCATTTACCTCAGGCAGTTCTAAGAATCTGAATGACTCCTTGATATACTAACCAGAATATTTTGCTGGCTTTTATTTTTAAAGAGGTATTCATAAATAATTTGATTTTTTTTTTAAAAAAAAAAAGATGAAATAAACCTGAGTGAATCAGTTAAAGTAAGATTTTTTTAAAAAAAATTGCTTGGACTCTTACAGCTAGATTGTAATCTCAGATATGTGCCTTTACTATGTATTTTATTATTACAACAGTACATCAGTGCTACACTGAGACCATGGCCCTGTGATGCCAGGGACTATGTATACATATTTGTTTTTCAAACAGGCAATCTCTGTTCCGGAACTTTTACAATCTAAATAGACAAAACAGGTAAAAAGTGGTATCTCCATTTTACTGAAGAGGAATTGAGGCCCAGAGAGATTAATGGTATGTCTATACTACCTCAGCACAGCTTTCATTCTACAGCTGTGCCACGATAACACCATAGTACAGGTGCTTCCTACATCAGTGGAAAGTGGTTTTTCCATCAATGTAATTATCCACATCTCCAAGAGGTGATAGTCAGGTCATGGAAGAATCCTATCAACCTAGCCAAATCTAGATGGGTGGTTAGGTCAACCTAACTATGGTGCTCAGCACATGAAATTTTCACAGCGCTGAGTGACATAGCTAGTTCAATCTATTTTTTAAGTGTATACCAGGCCTAAGTGAGCTGCCTGAAATCACATAGGAAATCTGTGGCAGGGCTAGAAATTTAACATCATTCTTCTGAGTACAAATTCAGTTCCTTCACTGTAAGACCTTCCTCCCTCTCTTTCTGCTACTGTGTTTGTGCAGACATTCTCCATAGGTAGTGTTTTCAAAAACACATCACTCACCTGAGATGGAGTTTTTGAGATATTAATCCACTAAAAGGAATTGTTGGGAATCAGCACTGGAGACTGATTAATTCTGCCTCCATCTAAATACAAGTTTCTGCTCTAAAATCCATATCTATATATATAAAAGTCAAATGGTGTATGCGTGCGTGTATGTATGCGTGTATCTATGTGCACTTACTCCTTCCACACCGTTTGAGCTAGAGACTTGAAATTTGGTACAGTTAGAGGTCTTAGGGTCCTAATCAGGGTAAGAGTCGATTTTTTTTCAAATCTCACCTCTGACGCCCCCCCAGGGGTGAAATTATTTAAAGGCCCATCACATCAGGTGGGCAGCTGCTGTTCTCTGTGACATAGTTATGATGTCATAATACCCCCCTCCAACGGACCCCGCACTCGCTCAGCTCTCTGCCCCCTCCCCCCTCCAATGGACCCCGCACTCGCTCAGCTCTCTGCCCCCTCCCCACCTCCGACGGACCCGAGTTGGGTTTGGTCGGAGGGTAAGTGAGGTAGGGGGTGTCGGGTTTGGTCGGGGGGTGAGGTGGGGGTGTCGGGTTTGGTCGGGGGGTGTTGGGTTTGGTCTGGGGAGGGTGGGAAGGTGTCGGGTTGGGTGAGGGGTGAGGTGTGGGTGTTGGGGTTGGTCAGAGGGTGTTGGGTTTGGTGGGGGGTGAGGAGGGGAGTCGGGGTTGGTCGAGGGGTAAGTGAGGTGTGGGTGTCGGGTTTGTTTGTGGTGGTAGGTAGGGGTGTCGGGTTTGGTTGGGGGGGGAAGTGAGGTGGGTGTGTCAGGTTTGGTCTACGGGGGGTGAGGTGTTGGTGTTGGTCAGTGGGTTTTGGGGTTGTAGGGGGGAGACATGGGGGTGTTGGGTTTGGGGGGGTAAAAATGTGAGTCGGGGTTGGTCGAGGGGTAAATGCGGTGGTGTCGGGTTTGGTCGGGGGGTGAGGTGGGGGTGTCAGGTTTGCTCTCTGCCCCCTCCCCCCTCCAACGGACCCCGCACTCGCTCAGCTCTCTGCCCCCTCCCCACCTCTGACTGACCCGAGCAATGCCGGATATTTTCGCTAGTAATTTATATTTAGTAGCGTACATAAAACTCTGCTTTCTGAAACATAAGAGCTTTAATAAACTGCATTATAAAACAGCAAAGAGTAAACGTCCTTTTTTTTTTTTTTTTTGAATCCTGACTGCCATTTGTAACATCATAAGGAAAACAGGGCTACCGCATCACAATTGCCGGAAGTGATAGGTTCCCCCCCGCCCCCCCCCAAACAGATAATCCTGCCACATGACACCTGGAGCAAACATATTTCCTTTTTTGAGCTTCAGAAATCCCACAAGTAACCTGTGTATAAATTATACAGACTAAGAGATTAGTCTTAGTTTGTATAATTTGAATTCTTGGATGGAAAATTTTAAAATTTGATCTGTTCCCAAATTTTGTCATCCAGGCTTTTTATTTTTTGGAGTTGGATCCAAACTTCTGAAACCTCACATATGACTTGTTCTGGAGTTTTTATGCAGGCTCATTGCTTCTAATAAAATTCTGTAACTTGGCCTTTTCTGGTTAAGACTCTGATATATTGCCATTCAAAACAGAGAGCAAGGGCGCTACTGTCTAAAGCTGGCTGGGAAACTGGATTTCGCTTTGGTGAAGAATTTTGAGGTTTTGGAATTTCTTTATCCCAAATTAGGATGAAAAACCCAAACCTTGAAATTCTACATATTTAGTTTCAGAAACACCTAAATGTTCCAGTGGCAGGAGCTTTTGGTGTTTCCAAAATGAAATATGTGTCCCAGGATGCCAGGTTTACCAGGCTCTGTAGTAACCTGCCAGGAGAGCTGCCAAGGAGTCATCATGACTGGGAGCCCGGCTGCAAATCTCCTAGGCAGGTGGGCTGCCTGCAAGCCTGGCAACTGAGCAGGAGTTGTCAGGACACCAATCAGCTTTCCATCAGAAAGATTCCAGGGTTATGTCAGAAGCTTAGTCAAAATTGACATGTTCCCTTGGAACATTTTGAGGAATCAAGAGTTTTCCTACAGAAAAAAAATCTCTCATAATATCCCAAAAGAACATGCTGCTACAGAATCAGAACAGCTTAAGGAGTCTAAATACAACTTCATTAGCAGAACTGTTTAAGTTAACCACAGCTAATAAAAAGTAGTTTTCAGTCTGCACAAAGAGCCTAATATATATTTTTTCAAATTGTGTGACTAAGAAAGAGAATACCACTGATTTGGTTGAATACTAACACTGGTGTTGTCCTTTGGGGGATGAATAGGAAAGAGATGGCACAAGATATGTTGTACTTTTAAAAATAGTAAAAATTGTTAATGTATTACCATTTTATATAACTATTTTCAGTGTGGTTATATATAGTAAGAGCACATCAGGCTACACAACAGAAAACCTGGAAAGCATCCTGGGCTGATGTTAGTTGACCAGGTATGTTATGGAGGAGACATGTTAAGCCAGTAAGCGAAAGTAGAGGAAAGAACTCTTTACACTTCTGAAGCTTTCTACTGGTCAATCTTGGGTCTATTTCAAGGCCCACTGAAGTCAGCAGAAAGACTAATATTGACTTCACTGCCCTTCCATTGAAGAACCAGAATGAAATTATTACAGTGACTACTACAAACACAAACTGAATGAGGTGAACTTGCTAAGTCAAGAAATTAAAGAATTGAGTAAAGAAAACGAGGAATACTTGTGGCACCTTAGAGACTAATCAATTTATTTCAGCATAAGGTTTTGTGGGCGAAAGCGTATGCTGAAATAAATTGGTTAGTCTCTAAAGTGCCACAAGTATTCCTTGTTTTCTTTACGGATACAGACTAACATGGCTGCTAATCTTAAGCCTACAAAATTGAGGTATCTATTTCTGAAATGTTATAAAAGTATGAGGAGTACGGGGGCAAATAGGGACTAAGGGAATTGGGAGCACAACTCCTATTTACTTTCAGTAGATTTGTACTCTTATAACCCTAAGATACTCTTGAAAGTCTCCTGTGTGTGTGTGTGTGTATGTGTGCGTGTGTTGCTTGTTCTGATCTCATTCTGTCTGCGTTTGTCACTTCATTGCAAGAAACCCAGGTTTGACTTTACCTTTTTAATGTCTCACTCTCTGTCTTTGAAGACTCTAGAAGGATAGCCTGATGGCTGAAAATAAAAATAAAATGTTTCTGTACTTCAATGAATAGTGGTCCCTTTAGCTGATTGGGTGGCACTAATTAGGCTCCGGAGGGAGTTCCAGTCAGCCTAAGTGTTAGCCAGAAAGTGGAAGGTACAAATAAATGAAAAAAAAATTGTGGAAAGTTCAGGATTGGGAAAAGGAACTTTTTTTAGGAGAGCTGATAGAAGAGTCATCTAGATAAAATGCAATTTGGTTATTTTCTATTCTACTGACTATCTGTAAGCAGAAGTTTTCAATTTTCAAACTTAATGCATAGTTCTGTTCAGTAAAGTGACTAAAATATAATATTATTTTCAGTTCTTATTTCTGTATCAAATGTGCTTAAATTACAAGCCAAATCGAGATTTTCTGACTGCAAGCTCAATCAGTTGTCCAAAATTCAAAATGTGTTCTTGATTTTTGTGATTCAGCAATGAAGATTTTAGAATCAGAAATGAACTGGCAACTTTGATGCATGAGACAGACCCTAATTCAGCTTGCTTCTTGAAATTGTACTAGCACTACAGGAGTGTGTGTGTGTGTGTGTGTGTGAAGTTGATACAATTTATCAGATCTGAGGTCTGATCTAATTTACACTGAAATAGTTGACATTCTTTTCCTTTGTGTTTCCTTGACTCATGGGGATTACATAAGGACAGTACTAAAGTGCTATTTCTACAGTCAGTTCTCCGGCTGTAACCACATTTTAAAACATGTCTATTAACTGGAAACCAAAATCTTCCTATACAGTATTCATCCTTTTGACTGAAAGTCCTGAGGCAGAGTGTAAATAGCACAGCTACTGCTTTTAGAAGTGTGAAAAATCTTTTACGCTGTTGATGGGAATTTCCTTAGTAAAATGTCTGGTAGCACTATTAGAGTCCTGGCCACAGTGGCACTACCTGAATAATGTCCCTTTACTGCTTTGATTTTATGGAATTTTAGTAGTATAGGGTTTATCTGCCTTTCTCGTTAGCTTTTTAGACTTGTATGTGGAGACATCCAGTCTGTAATTTATTTGTAACTGTCATAGGGAAGCTAAGGGGAAAGAATTTGCTAACAAAATCAGCACTAAAGTGTTAGATTGACAAAGCCCTTGACCTATCTGTTTCTTCAGTCACACAAAGGTGAACATGCTTATAGAAAATTAGTCATTGGATTATGGAACAAAATTCATGCCATGTCACTTTTTTTCTGACTTGAAGTTCAGAATATTTCTGATGCTTAACATCAGCAGCCTTTTGAATTGTTAAAATGGACAAAATTTAGGAAATGTAACATACTTTAACCGTCTCAAAGATATTCTTATGTTGAATTGCTCCTCTGAGAAAATAGAGTGGGAGCATCCCAGGCATGCATAATTAGTGATGACAGTGGGCACCATTAAAATAGACAGTACTTGCCAGTTGCCAACAGTTACCACAGTGTTTCTTCAGGGATGATCGTTTTCTCCTATTCTTAGACCAGGAAAAAAATGTAGTTGGTGCTGGGGTTCTACTTTCTTAAAGGATTCCTCCCAGAGCAGGTGTAACTTGCACTGTGTCTGCAGACCCTTTTGTAGGTAGTGCTGCTAAGGAAGTGTCCATGAACTATGGCAAACCCCAGCTTTTGTAACAGACACTTTTCATTGCTGCCAATGCAGTGTGGAGCAGTCCAGACACTGCTCTAAGTTATTGCATAGTGTCTGATGACAGTGATGTAATTTGCCCCAATGCATGTGCATGCATATGTTCCCCTGTCACCAGAAATAATTTTACATGTTATTTTCTCCCCAGTCCCTTAACAGAAGAGGAAAGACTAATTTCTTCCTACCACTTTCCAATGTCTCCCCATTTTGCCTGGTTTCTTCTCTCATTGCCTCTACTCCTAAGCCAATGTCACTTTCCTACTTGTGTCCTCCTTTGCTGCCCACTCTAAGGGCCACTCATTCCATGTGTCCCCTCTACTGATGACATGTTCTCTAGGTCCTACAGTTACCATCCCCTGACAGGTCTTTTCATCTACTTTGGCAACCCTCTGATACATTCCTCCATTTCTCTCTGTGCCTGTCCCTTCCCATAGTTACCCTATATTTGTTTCTTCCTTCTCATTCGGTATGCATATACCTGGCCACCTAAGGATCACACCTACAGGTGTCAAATGACTGTTCCTGAGGATCTGGTTTCTGTATAAGTAACTGGCATGTCTTTAAAGTATGCGTGGTTGATGAAAACTGACATTTAGGACCCAGTTCTGCAGCAGCTTCTTTCCTAAAACTGCCATTGAACTCATCGGGGGTTCTGCATGCACAGAAGCTGTGTAATTGGACCTGAAGTATGAAGTGACAAGATAATTTTAACTGCTATACATGGAACTAAACAGTAGTTTGTAATGGGATCCTTAAAAGGCCCTGAAAATTCTATAGTACCCAGGTTATTTCTGCTAGTGGGAGCAAGATGCCAAAAAAGGAGATAAATGCCTCTCAAGAAAGACTTTCAACTTTTAAAAAAGTGTTTAAGGAAATAAAACAACTGAATGGACTTTCTAATCAAATACAATAAATCTGTTCTCCTTTTTATCACATAGAGAGAACAGAACTGAGCACTTAAAATTTTGAGAACACCGTGCTTAAACGAAACAAGTGCATTAAGGGAAAATCTACTTTTTAATCAGTTAAAATTGATAAAATAAGGAACTTTTCAAAAGAGCAAGCTTTTGGAATGTAAGCACCCCAGCAGGCTCAAAGGAGGGTAAAATTGCAGTATATTTGTACATTTCCCAGAACATATAATTCTGTTCTTAGCAGTTCCGGGCTAGATTTTTCAAAAGGGCTCAGCATCTGCAAGCTGAGCCAGCTTCTCAAAAGAACTTAGCTCCCATTTAGATACCTAAATGGAGTAGGCAGATTTTTAAAAGCATCTTGTACCTCCCACCTGAGCTGAAGCAGAGAATCTGAATTAGAAAGTATTTGATTACACAAGAAGAACTGAAAAAAGCTTTATTGAATACATATTGTATACATGTTTATATACATTAAAATGCCTATTGTTTTTGAGATGTGAGTATCTTGAACTATATTTGATATGCAGATATAGTAGAACCTCAGAGTTATGAACTGACCAGTAAACCACACAACTCATTTGGAACTGGAAGTACACAATCAGGCAGCAGCAGACACCCCGCCACCCCTCCATAAAAAGCTAATATAGTGCAGTACTGTGTTAAATGTGAACTACTAATAAAATAAAGGAAACATTTAAAAGAAAAAAATGACAAAGTAGGGAAACTGTTTCTGTGCTTGTTTCATTAAATTAAGATGCTTAAGAGCAGCATTTTTCTTCTCCATAGTAAAGTTTCAAAGTTGTATTGTCAGTGTTCAGTTATAAACTTTTGAAAGAACAATCATAACATTTTATTCAGAGCTACAAACATTTTAAGTTACTAAAACCGCTCCATTCCCAAAGTGTTTGTAACTCTGAGGTTCTATTGTATTGCAGTAAGTATATCCTAAACTGGAGGGGGACCAAATATTCTGTGATGAAACTGAATTACATTATATTTCACAGACATCATTTGCATGTCTGCAGAAGATAATATAATTCGCCCAAAGGTAACCTACAAAAAGTCTTAGTTTTCTTTCTGTCTGTTAGGTATACCTGAAAAGGTTGCAGGGGAGAGTGGATGATCACAGACCATATGTCATTGTTCACTAAGCTTTTCAGCAAGGAATTAATAAGGCAAGGGAAGGCAAGCAGTGTAATTATCAGAAAGCAAATACAGGAAGAACAAGAGTGCTCTGGGAGACTGGAATACAACTACTCACCCTTTTTACAATATGATTTGACTAGGTATGTACAGTTATAAACAAAAGGCTATTATAGTTATGCATCCAAGTAGTCATCAAAGTTCAAAACAGAACCAAATGGGCTGTTAGTGTTATACACAATTGAAGAGAAACAAACAACAAAATCAGTTGACACAAAGCTGTGTAGTTTTGTAAAACAAATGATTTCTCTGTAATACCATGTTGCCCAAAACTCTGCTATTCTGCTATCTGACCACTGGGACAAATTATATAAGATATTATTGGAGAAACCCTTCCACCACAGACTGACCCCTGCAATGGCTTATCAAGTTTGCAGACCATGAGTCAGGGAACTGAAGTCAGGGAACTGTGACGTGCCCCTGTACTGAACAGTGCCCCAAAGGGGACATGGAAGGGCAGTGTTATGGCACTCAGTCCCCACCCCAACAGAGAGATAAATTTCCCGCTCTCTAGGGATTGTTGCACATTATCTTGTAAACAGATACCCCTTTCCATCTAGCTGCTACAGAAATATTTCATCTTTTCATTCCAAATTTGGAATTTCCTCCCCAGATATTAACTTAGGTTAGCATCAGTTCTGGGCCAAAGAGAGCTAACTTGGAACCCTTAAAGATGAGAAATTAAAGCTTTATATTGTTAAGAAGGGAGAGTTCTGACTTTCCAGTAGGACACACCTACTGTTAATCCTGAAAGGTCCAAACACCCTAATTTTTAAAATAATCTCTTAGACAGACAGACATTGCATGCGTGTCTGTTTAAATAAGTTTTAAAAATTGTTACTTCCCCCCCCCCCCCCAAACACACACAGAGGTCAACGTAGCTGGACTTGTGATAGAAAATAACTTTTTTTTTCTTTTTCTCTTTTTAACAGATGGAGTGAAACCTAGCTAGTCTCAGTGGTTTTTAAACAATCAGCCCTCTAAAAGATTTCTAAAGTAACTTGTTTCTCTCCCCTCTGTGTCAAAATAAGTGATGTTTTTTCTTGTATTGGCAGTTATTTGGGCTTTGCATTCTTTATTTATGTAGTGCCTAGGAGCCCAGTCATGGACCAGGACCTCATTGCGCTAGGCACTGTACAAACACAGAACACAGAGACAGTCCGTGCCCCCAGAGAGCTTGCAATCTCAGTATAATACAAGAGGAAACAGATAGACATTCCTAAATTAATTAAATGAAAAATACTATACCATTGTGTGTGCATTTTTTTGTTTTGATACACTCGTATTGAAATGCTGTAATTCTGATTTCAGCTATGCGTATCTCTTAAGATTATCGAATACATCTTTATATCTGGGATAAGAGCTGGATCCTCTGCAAATTCAGAATATTTTCCCATTAATGAAGTTATCAGGCACTGGAGTTCCTCTTACTTGTTCAAAGAAATGGTGTATGCATACTATTGCTATTCTTGGCACTCCTCAGATAATTTGTGCCTGTGATGCTATGAGGAAGAATCGACTTGACCTGGAATTAAAGAATCAAGCCTAAAAAACCATTGATGTTTGCCCTGAAAGTGATTGCAGACAAGACATTGAGGGAAACTTTCCATGCACTAATGCTTCAAAGATTAAGAACAAGGAAATGGCATTTAATTTTTTCACCCTGCCAGATGAAAGGGTGCCCAATCAGGGTTAAGGAACCTTTGTATTTCAGAAATTAAAAAACCCTATTTGCAGAATTGTTAGCTAGTAAAGAGCTACAAAAAGTCATTACCTCTGAGTTTTTGGTAAATCCCAGAGCCATAATGTGGTTGCCAAAAATCTAACTAAACTATATTACTGCATAATAAAACACCTCAGCATTAAAATTGGTCAGTTTATTGATTTTAGTGGCAAGGGATTTGAAAGCTTTCACTTGGTATGCTGTTATTTTTCTGCTTTCTGAAACTAATCTGCTGTTGCGACTAGTGAATTAAACATGCAGATATTATGATAATCAGAGAGAAAATGAAGTGTGCGCACTAGGGATGTTGCTCTGATAAATTACATGAAGCATCTCTTCTGAAACCCCTGCCATAGCAAGGAATTTTTACACTAGATTACAAAGGTGCTTTTACTATTCATTTTCACACACTATTAGTAGGATCAGTAAAATTAGATACTTTTAACTTTGATTTTTTCCCTGTGCAGTATTTGTACATTTAATGACTCATGGTATTTATGTTCGCCCTGCAATTCTGTCCTGGATATATTAATCAGAATGATAAGAGCTATGTGTGTGATAGAACAAAAAGACAGAAAATATAGACGCATCTATGTAAAACAGGGCTGGGTTATTTGGTGATGGTTATTTATTTATTTAAGGCATTGTTCTCATGACAAAATTAACCACAAGAGCAAAACTTAATTGGTTCATATATTATACTAAAACTCTAATCTTTGTAATAGATGGGACTAAATTTCTTTCCAATTGAAATGCAAACTGTTGGGTTTTTTCTATTTGCTAAGAGCAACCACATATTTTTCAATAAGAATTAGCTTTATTTTACATTTAGACCAGGTAATGACCTGCCTACTCTTTAAGTCCTACAACTAACGGGGTGAAAGGGTTCCCTTTACCGTTCTATGAAGGCTACCCATATCACAGGTAATAGCACACCAGAGAAAACAGCTGCCATTGGGATGATACTTCCTGTTCATGCAGCGGGTGGGGAGTGGCTAAGCAGGTGTGTGGATGGGATGGAACATTGCCTTCACTCCTCCAGTGCTGAGCTGGCACAGCTTAGCCTCACCAGGAAAGAGGGAAGGGTGCACCTTACTTTCTCCATGGAGCAAGGGGGAAGCAGGGACCAAACTGTTACTTTGAGACAATTCAGTCCCTTCTCTGACTCTGGTACAGTGTAACTATGTGCTGCCCTTACTCATGTCGGCTTGCAGCCTGTCAATAGCAAGATAGGTACAGAACAAAAGTAAGGCTTATGTGAGAGTACAGTGTGGGTCTGCTTTGTAGCAGGCATTATGGGAACTGAACACAACTTGACATCTTCCATTAGCTGACTCTATGAAATCCAAAGTGCAGTACATGGAAACCAAAATCATAACAATTACATGCATACACTACCACTCTGTTAATATCAATGGGGCCTGACATAACTGCATTTTAACAGAAGTATAGTTTATGTACTGCCCTTCCTTAGGCTTTGAAATCTATCTATCTATCTAATCTATGTTTGTTTCATGTAACACTTTAGAACTACAAAATCAAATACATAACAAAACACAAAGGTATAACATGTGTTAACCAGCCAACATTATATTGAGCAACTTAGATGACTGCTTTTCTAGTGTGTGTTGTTCTGATTGTCTAGGGTACTTGTATACTTTTCAAGATACGAAAACTGGGGGCGGGGTGGGGTGAGGGAGGGAATTTTCAGCATGATAATAAACACATAATTGTAGCAGTTGAAGATGTAAAAACAAATTAGTCCATCAAATCCAACCTCCTGTTAGTGCAAATGTTGTTCAACATTAAAGGCCTAATTCAGCAAAGACTGTCTGATTTTTGGCATGTGGAAGAAATGTATATTTGTATGCTACATTGTATCTTGAGAGTTTTACAGTACGTGTAACTATATATATTCCACTGGTGTCATCTAACTATCGTCCATATCATATAGGGTGACCGGATATCCTGATTTTATAGGGACAGTCCCAATATTTAGGGTTTTGTCTTATGTAGGCCCCTATTCCACCCGACCTTGTCCTGATTTTTCACACATGTTATCTGGTCATTCTAATGCCATAATATAGTAAACTGTAGTACTTTAAAAGCCATAGTTTCAATGTAAAAGTGTGAATAATTGCATACATAGACTGTCATGGATCCATTTATGTGTGCACAGACTTGATAATGTGTCCACACTAAATGTATTTGCATATATACATGTCTGTTACAGCTTTCCCCCTACTCCATTTTGTTTCTTACAGCTGTCCCCTTACTCCATTTTGTTTTTGTTCTCCTGTGGCCGCCCCTCCCTGGCTGTTAAATTGTTTACCAGGGCCACTGCCCTTCTCAAAGGGAGGGCCCCCTAAGTTGTTTAGGAAGAGCCATTGCCCTTCTCAAAGGGATGGCCACTTGTGCTTACGTGGGATAACTGCCCTGTTCAAAGGGTTGGTCCTGTTATCACCTTGTTAAACCTGGGCTCGGTGTAGGGTAGACAATGTCCAAGCTGTAAGATCAATGTGTTTTGAAGATCCTGGGCATGAGTCATAGGCCTCATGTGCTTTTGAGTCATGAGGTGGAACTCACACCTATGGTCCAGAACTCTGCCCAGGCATGTCTCTATGCTAACCTACAGTTTTTTCCTGAAACTCCTCCCCTGTGACAGAAGGAGCCTATCAGAATTACAGGCAAGGAAACTGCCTGAGTTTGCCTTTAAGAACAGGCATTTTTGAAACAAGCATCAGAAAGGTTCCTGCATTGCTACCTGGTCTGATCAGCCAGGGGTTCTGGGGGGTCCTTTCTCCGCTCTCGTTTTATTATTGAGCGTACCCCCGTTTAACCCCCGCCCTCTCGTTTTATTTTTGAGCGTACCCCCATTTTTAACCCCCCCGCTCTCATTTTATTTTTGAGCGTACCCCCATTTTTAACCCCCCACCCCACGAAGAACGAATTGCTGCCTGAGAGACCTCTTGATTACCAGGACCATACCGAGCCCTCCTGGCTTCTTCTGATGTTGATTGCTGCTTCTGCTTTTGCTGCTGCCTGGGGACTGGTGAGAACCTCTCTTCTGTGAAACTTTCTATACTTTAATTATTTTAGCTGCTGGCTCTTTTTCCCCAACACACAGACTCAAACCCTCTCTTAAACTCCTTGGTCTGTGTCTTAAACCGTCTCTTAAACTAAACCCTGTTCTGTGTCTTAAAACCTCTCTTAAACTCCTTGGTCTGTGTCTTAAAACCTCTCTTAAACTCTCCTTGATCTGTGTCTTAAAACCTCTCTTAAACTCTCCTTGATCTGTGTCTTAAAACCTCTCTTAAACTCCTTGATCTGTGTCTTAAAACCTCTCTTAAACTCCTTGCTTAAAACCTCTCTTAAACTCCCCTTGGTCTGTGTCTTAAAACCTCTCTTAAACTCCTTGATCTGTGTCTTAAAACCTCTCTTAAACTCTGTGTCTTAAAACCTCTCTTAAACTCCTTGCTTAAAACCTCTCTTAAACTCCCCTTGGTCTGTGTCTTAAAACCTCTCTTAGACTCAAACTAAACCTTGGTCTGTATCTGTAATCTGTTTCTTGCTTTGCAGCACTTTTGCTGCTAGAAATAAGCCTGTGCCTTCTTGGACTCTACCTGGGCACACACCACTCTGCCCTCTGAAACTACCCCTAGTATAAGGTGCACCCATTAGGTTAGATTTTGTCTTTTAGTCTAGATAAGTTGTAATTTCATTTTGCATAGCTGTAGTTAAGTTAGGTTTAGGAAATTGCTTGCATTGTACCCTGTAAGTTAGCCTTAAAGAATTGTTGCATTGTGTTTTGATATTTGCTAATTTGTGTAGTTTTGGTTAAGTTAAATCATAGATAAGATTTTGCTGTGTTTTGTATAATTGTCTCTCTGCTGTCTGCCCTGTGTCTCTCTGAGTTTAAAAATCTCCCTCCTCCACGTGCTCCTCTTCCCCCATCCCCCAACCTTTACTTCTCTGCTGTTTCTACTTACAGCCTGTCTTCTCTTTCTCTTTCTAGGTGTTGTGAGGTACTTTGGAGATTGCGAGACAAGGCACACACATGTGGTTAAGTAAATAAAGTAGGTGAGTTTATTGGAAGGTCCCGGTCCTGGCGCTGAGGGGGCTCATCAGATCAGCGCGACCGCAGAAGGAGTACCCGACCTCTTCGGAGCCGTAGGACGGGGAAAAGAGTAAGGAAAGCCCCAAAGATAGCCCACAGGAGTGGGCTTAAGTACACTCACACATTTACATCTCATACATATTTATATCTCATTTGCAAGCAACAATTGATTGGTTACACTCAATGACTACGTACTTCTACTTTAGTTTCTCCAATTAGTTCCCCATGCGTTTGCTCTCACTCAGACAGGGTAAACAGCTAGGAATTTGCTTTCAAGCACATAGAGATAACAAAGAGGGGCAGAGAACAGGAGGGAGACAAAACAAGGCAGTAGCAGGACTGTGTACTGAGTTCATCCTCTCAAGAGATAACGAGCTACTGTTACCTTGAGAGTGCTGGTTATGGCCTAATGCCCTAACGAGGAGGGGGGCTGAGGGAGCGACTCCTACTCCTAGGCCTTGCACCGTCACAATGTCTTGCGCGTTCTACACTAGGATAAAACCCCATTGGTTACCCCCTTTTCTCTCTAATATACCTCACATTTTACATTTACATTTTTACCTAAAAAATGTTGGTTATTTAACACACTTTATCCATGCTGTTAGTTGGTTATATGCTGCTGTGACACACTCTTTACATAGGAATTGTTAGCTACCTGTTACATTTATACTTCAGTGTTAATTGGTTGTCTACTGTATTATACCCCACTGTATTGTACCCCACTATTGAAACCCCCTATCCCATTTACTAAAAGAAACCCCTCCCCAATTGTCTACTTTAACAAACCCCATACCTCTCACTATTGAATTTTCCCTGTTTTTGCATTTTCTTAATAAAGTTTATTTTGCACCCCACCTGTGTGGTAATTGCTCCCCAAGATCCCATATACCTGCTGGCAGGGACAATACATAGCTAATTTGGTGCATAATTGGCCAATTTCTTGACTGGTGTGCACATAGAGTATATAAACCTGGGCAATCTCTGGCTGTATTCATGACCCCTCAACTTTAAAACTGAGTCTCTAAATCTTTATTTCATAAGGCAGGAAAAAGGTTGGTGTCAATTATATGGCAAGTTCAGACCCAACCTGATGATCTGGAACAATATGGCTGACAGCAGGCCAGGGGAGTACTTGATTGTTCATACACTGATAGAGTTGCCAGCCCTCCAGAATTGGCCTGGAGTCTCCAAGAATGATTATGTCATGTGATTAAATGTGGAGGAATATGTCCATTCAAAATTGGCAACCCTATGCACTGCTGGCACCCCACAACATATAAAAAATGGGACTGACTGCCTGACTTTCTGCTGTGATGCCTGTGCTTATCAGGCTGATAGTTAAGCCCTCACCTGCTGATTTCTACTGCAGTGAACCATTTCCTGCTCTAAAGCTTTGTGTCTGTACTAAGTCACAAGACGCTACTTTGAGCCTCTTCTCTTCTATAGGGTTATATAACAGATGTAAAATTCAGTTCTGCATACTACATACATGTTTATGATATTAAACAGGATCTTTATTAAAAGGAAAAGCAATTAAAAAGTTGACCACTGGGGCAAATGAGTAAGAATATATTTTCAGTAATCTCTGAAAATAATCTTACATTTAAACTGTGATTAAACAGAATGACTTTGTATTCTAGTATGTGGTGGGTGCAAGTTTAAGTGAGCTATATAATATGCGTCTCCTACTATGAATGTTTAAAGTAAGTTTTATTGCATGATGATTGAGCTGCATTAATCACAATTAGAGAAGAGACTTTATCATTTTTATGCACGGTATCTGACCTTCCAAGGACTTGTGAAATTGCCTCAAGAGAGTAGGCAAAAATGATCTATTCCTTAGACTTCTTATCTATATTCACCTTGAATAATGCTTAAAATAAAAATTGTGAAAGTATGTCTGAAATCTAAAGAAAACAGTAGCTATTATGATGAAACTGGCTGTGGCCTTTTATAGCTTTCTTTATCTTTTATGACTGCTCTGTTCCCTGCAGTGTATCTGTGAAGTGCAGAAAAAGTTCACAGCAGATGATTATACTAAGGTACCAAAACTAGTGAAGTGTGAGATAATCTTTTGAGCTGAGAATTAGTGTCTCAGGCAACCAAGCGAGAAACCAAAGGGGAGTTATTCCTTCAGTAAAGTTTAACATCTAAGGCACACCTGAAGCTATAGCCCTTTATTACTGCTCAAATCAATACTTTTTCCATCTGCTTACATGTTAATAGAGGCTATTTTTATTGACAGTTACATGGGTCTTTAACTTAATACAGTGCAAATTCCTCAGATTCTAACATGCATAGATAGCATTTGATAATATTGCTAATGTTTATGGTGTCATTCTACACATTAGACATATTTTCCCTTGAAATACACACAAGTGAGAGGGGGGAGATGTGTGAGATTCCATGGGTTCTGAATTTTCACACTTTATTAACTTACATTTTTACCCTTTATCCTACTAGATCCAAAACAATATTGCATTATTACTATGCAATAATTTTATTGAGGAACTTCTTCACCCTCTATTAAAATGCACCTACCTCTGTGGTTGAACTGGGAAACTTTTTAGCAACACACATCTTTATGATAAGGTTACTATTGAGGGGAAATGCTACAAAAAAAAAGCATTAAGAAAGAATGACAATTATTTCAAGTAACAATATCATATCCTTTTGCTGTTCTTATGGAATGGGAAGTACTGCTTAGTGTCTTAGACGTTTACCACAGTATTCAGGTGTGTCTCTTGGTTCCTGTGATGTGAGAGAGTAAGGCCTTGTTAAGAGGAAGGTAACATAGACAGATATTAATCTCATATATGAGGATGACTTTGGGATTTGTAGTGTTTGGAAGAAGTCAAGAATCAGAAAGAATGGATACAGAAGAGAAAGTCCAGAATCAGATAGAGAACTTGTCCACACACTACAATTACAACCATATTAGGGAACCCATTACAACATGGTTTTGGACTGTATGGCTCATCCAGCTCTGCCTTAAGCAGACAAATAGTTGGAGTTGTGGAAGCAGAGATAATGGGATGATGTTTTGGAAAGAGATTGAGAAAATATGCCCCTATGGTTCCTATAAAGGAGAGAGAGGTTTGGAAAGCAGTGGGGGAGTGGGGAAGGAAGAAATACATGATGACTCTAATTAAAATTAAAAATGTTATTCACTGATGGTTATTTATTTATTTAGGTAGGCTAGCCCAGTCAGTTCAAGATGTGAGGTTTTTAGAGTTGAAAACTTTTGGAAAATGTCTTCTTTTCTTCATATTTATTTTATCTTTGTTTCCCAAAACATAGCTGCTGGTTCAAATGTTTCTTTATCCTTATTCTTAAGTGTTCACATTTTGCTCTATAAATATTGTGAAATTACACTTTTCATCTTTCAAGTATCCTCTTTTGGTTTGAGTCCTTTGTATTTTCACAACAAGAATTGACATTAAATGTAGCTTCAACCGTTAAAGTATCAAGCCATAGATGATTATAGCTGTAAGGTTGTAGTAAAACACCTGCTATTCTAAACAGTCTTTAGATAATACAAACACAACCTGCTTTATATGGGTAACTGACCCATTAATGATGTGCTAGAAAATACAAGTAAGAAGCCTGCTGCTATGTGAATTGAGTACTTACCACTGATTGGCCTTGGAAAAATCTGTCAATAGGATAATAAGAAATGATTTAAGAAAAACATTAAAAGTTAAAAACAAACTATTTATGGTGTTTGATCTACTATTTAAATGTGTGTGATTAAAACATACTAGCACAAAATGCTCTACCTGATTCTTTCCATGTTGTTAATGGTGACCAAATGAAGTAGTTGATATTTGTTAGTGTTTTTATAAAAATAATAGCTATTTCTTTTTAGCACTTTTTAGCAGTAGATCTCAAAATGCTTCACAACTTATTAATCTGTTTATTCTCCTGTGAGGTAGTCAAGCATTTTTATCTCTGTTTTACAGGTTGGGAGCTGAGGCACTAAGGGGCTAAAAGACATGCCCAAGGTCACACAAGTACTCCTATGTTTAAAAGTGTGTGTGTGTGTGCATATGTGTGTGGGTAGTGTTTTCCAGTGATGTTTACAGAAGACAACTTCCTTCTTTCTGTGTATAAAACGCTCCCCAAATGAAAATGTCATTGTTTGTACAAAGGCAAATAGAGTACCATAATACTCTTATTTTCTTGCATTGCTTGCAAAGAAAGAGTATCTTATTGAAGCTTCACCTGTCCATTTTTGTTTCTTTGTAATGGACCTGTGGTATAAAAATAACCATAATTACTGGTTAAATATGGCTTTGAAAAAAAGGAGGTGGTAAGCCATGTTACAATATGGTTTACTTTTACCAGTGAGAATAGTAGGAGGAAAAAAGAACATGTTGGAGAGCCATATATTCATAGACTAGAATAATAGGGTTAGAAGGGACCTCAAGTGTCATCTGGTCTAACCCTCTGCGAGATGCAAGATTGGTTGAGTCCAAACCATCCAGAACAGATGACTGTCCAGCTCTTTTTGAAAACCTACAGTAAAAAAGTTCCCACAACTTCCTTAGGCCATGTGTTCCACTGGCCTACTATTCTTACAGTTAGGAAATTGTTCTCCAGTTTATCAAGATCCTTCTGAATCTTAGGCCTATCCTCTGTACTTTTAGCACACCAACCCACCTTTGTGCCATCTGAAAACTTGATCAGTATGTTCTGTATCATAGAATCATAGAATATTAGGGTTGGAAGACTCCTCAGGAGTCCTCTTGTCTAATCCCCTGCTCAAAGCAGGACCAACACCAATGAAATCATCCCAGCCAGGTCTTTGACAAGCTGGGCCTTAAAAACCTCTAAGGATGGAGATTCCACCACCTCCCTAGGTAACCAATTTTAGTGTTTCACCATCCTTCTAGTGAAATACTGTTTCCTGATATCCAACCTAGACCTCCCCCACTGCAACTTGAGACCATTGTTTCTTTTTCTGTTATCTGGCACCACTGAGAACAGCCGAGATCTATCCTCTTTGGAATCCCACTTTAGGTAACTGAAGGCTGCTGCTGTCAAGTCCCCCTCACTCTTCTCTTCTGTAGACTAAATAAGCCCAGTTCCCTTAGCCTTTCCTCATTAGTCACATGTCCCAGTCCCCTAAGCATTTCCATTGCCAACCACTGGATTCTCTCCAATTTGTCCACATCCCTTCTGTAGTGGGGGGACCAAAACTGGACACAATACATCAGGTGTGACTTCACCAATGCTGAATCAATGGAAATAATCACTTCCCTCGATCTGCTGGCAATGCTCCTACTAATACAGCCCAATATGTGTTCTTGTCAACAAGGTCAGATTGCTGACTCATATCCAGGTTCTCATCCACTGTAATCCACAGGTCCTTTTCTGCAGAACTGCTGCTTAGCCAGTCTGTAGCAGTGCATGGGATTCTTCCTTCCTAAGTGCAGGACTCTGCACTTGTTCTTGTTGAACCTCATCAGATTTCTTTTTGCCCAGTCCTCCAATTTCTCTAGCTCTATTCTGGAACCTAACTCTACCCTCCAGTGTATCACTCCCCTCCCTTTAGTTTCATCTGCAAACTTGCTGATGGTGCAATTCATCCCATCATCAAGATAATTTAAAAAGATGTTGAAAATAAGAGCCAAACGACTGACCCCTGGGACACTGTACATGATACTGGCTGCCAAGTACACAGCAAGCCGTTGATCACTACCCATTGAGCCTGACAATCTAGCCAGCTTTCTTTTAATTTTATATTCAATTCATCCAGTCCATACTTCTTTAAATTGCTTGCAAGAATACTGTGAGACTCGTATCAAGAGCTTTGCTAGAGTCAAGATGTATCACATGCACCACTTTCCCCATATCCACAGAGCCAGTTATCGCATCATAGAAGGCAATCAGGTTGGTCAAGCATGCCCATGTTGACTGTCCCCGATCACATTCCTTTCCTCCAACTGTTTCAAAATGGATTCCTTGAGGACCTGCTCCATGATTTTGCTAGGAGCAGACTGAAGTGAGGCTGACCAGTCTGTAGTTTCCCAGATTCTCTTTCTTCCCTTTCCTAAATATAGG
This sequence comes from Sternotherus odoratus, assembly GCA_032164245.1. NCBI lineage: Eukaryota > Metazoa > Chordata > Testudines > Kinosternidae > Sternotherus > Sternotherus odoratus. Next base: position 38,312,447 of record JAVMKO010000004.1, read on the forward strand.
CACTATATTTGCCTTTTTCAAATTGTCTGGGACCTCGCCAAATCACCACCCATTTTCAAAGATAATGGCCAAAGACTTTGCAATCACATCAGCTGACTCCTTCAGCATCCTTGGATGCATTAGATCTGGACCCATAGGCTGTACCTAGATCCAGATCATTCATAAATATATTTAACAACACCAGGCTCAGAATAATACACTGTGAAACCCCACTTGAGATCTCTGTCTAATCCAACATCATTCCATTATTAGTTACTCTTTGTGGTTGTTTCAACAATTATGTATCTATTTAATGAAAATTCTGTTGATCCCACATTTCTCCAGTTTACTTATCAGGATGTCATATAGGACTTTGTCAAAAGCTCTGTCGAAGTCCAGGTATATTATGTACAATCCACCAAATCAGTTACCCTGTTAAAGAAGGAAATCAAGCAGTTTTTGCATGATTTGTTCTTCATGAATCCATGCTGGCTATTAGTGATTACCCCAATCATCCTCCAAGTATTCACAAATTGAATGTTTTATACAATTCATTATATCAAAGTCAGTCTGACTGATAGTTTCATAGTTTCCCAGCTCATCCTTTTCCCTCTTTTTATAGATGGGCACAATGTTAGCCCTTCTCTGGTCTTCCATGACCTCTCCTGTCATGTTTTAGTCTAATTTACCAGAGTTTAGACATGTCACTTTGACATGACGTGTTCTATTTTTCTGCCATAGATACAAAAAATAAACCTTCAAAGACAGGATGGTTTTTTTCCTAAAAGATATGTTCTTGGTCAAACAAATTAATTCAGGGAAGTCCATGGGCCCCTGTTGTGCACAAGGTCAGACTATTTGATGTTTTAGCTTCATAGTCTATGAATAACATGGATTTGGTCATAGCCATTGTTGTAACAGCATTTTGTGTGTGTGTGTGTGTGTGTGTGTGTGTGTGTGTGTGTGTATGACGGGGATGGTGAGTCTCTAGTTTTGGTGCTGGTTGAAGGACCTTATGGCAGTCAGGATTGCAGATTTAGTTTATTTTCTAAGAGATAGGGATTTTAACTTGTTTTTTTATTTTAATTTTCCAAAGTTAGTTTTTGATATTTGAATTAAGAACTGACTGTGTATAGACAAATATTTGGCATTTAGTCTCAATGGCTGGTTTGTAGCTGATATGGTCTTACAGTCATAATACCTAGAGTTGATAGATTGGCGATACTCAGAAATAGAAAGAACTTTAATTGATTGGGTCTTTCTAAGGTCATGCCAATTTGGAGGATTTGCTGAGTGAGGCTGCTGGATCACTGCATACAGCATATTAAACCCTCATTTGCTTTCAGCCATAGAGAGATTTTTCCCACTGAATTGTGATCAGAATCAAAATTTCATTTTCTTACTGGACAGACTTGCTTATATTCTGTTTAATTATCTGTCTAGCTTATGTGTCACCTAAGAAATTAAAATCTCCTGGCAACAACAGCACTCTATAGAGTTCTATTTCAAATCAGGATCTGGTACATCGGGAGAAGGCGCTTCAGGAAGCAATAAGCACACAACAGCTGTTTCCTACCCCTGCCCATGCTGCCACTGATATTTCAGAGTCACTTGTTACAGCTGAGCCAACTGGTGCCATTTTTTAAAGGTGACTGGCAGAATAAACAAAAATAATGTTTTTTCCTTATGCTGATTCCTATGTTGCTTAATAATGCCAAAGTAATGGGCATGGTATAAATGCATTAACAAAGTAGAAACAAAGATTTCTAAAATTTTAATAATTTATCTGGTTTTAGATAGATTTGTAGAAAGGATTTTGATTTTTCTCTCCTTTTCTAGAAGATTTTAGAAAGCACTTTGGTGCTCTTAATGGTAATGTTATACATAAGGCAGTGATTTAAATTGCAGCACTCCTTGCCCCTCCACTATTGCACTCTGTTGACTTTATTTAATCAGTGCCTACCCAAGATTAACACTTGGCTGAAGTTGAAGCCAGGAAAAATGTAGATATTACTGTTTTTTTCAGGTGAATGTATTTTAGAGCCCTTGCTGTATCCATAATGTTGCCCTCTCTTGAGGTCTTCTGCTGTCAAATTAAATTGTAATCTTGGGGTCATGCTACAGAATACCTGTATAGATGTGGCTGAAGAAAACCACTGTCTTCCCATCTACATTTATCTAGAAGTCAGTCCCATTCTCTGGGCTCAGTCTGACCTCAGTGATCTATGCATTTGTAACCTCTGATTTGACAATTGCAACTCTTGAATGTTCACCCCATCCCCTGTAGGATGCTTGGGTAGGGCAGAGAAAGGCAAAGTAGTGGACTCTGCTTCCAGACATTTTCTAACTTTAAGCAAACAAGCTTTAATATGTTGCCATTTGTTCATAAGGCATGGGTTTACCACCCTGAAAATACCTTTTTTTTTTTTTAAAAAAAATGGGTATTTAATTTGTCTGAGCAAATCCTATCTACAAGAAGGTTTGGCATTTTATATAATGAAAATACTAGGTTATTTCGCTTTTTTTTTTGTTTTCTGCTTTGGTCATGCTCTGTCTATTACTGTTTCAACTCTGCCAATCAACACTTATGAGTGAGTCACTTGCTCTGGTTTTTTTTCTTTCTTTTAAAGCAAATGTGCTTTGTTTGTGATTAAAACCTACCGGTTCTACTGCTGTTTAATCCCCAGTGGGGATTATACTTAGTTTGAGTCAGGCTTCTGACTAATTTACAATCTCCAATTACTGCTGGGTGTTTAACTGGAAAGGGACCACCTAAAATGCTTATTCAAAGCTGGGAGGGGAAGTTGTGAAATTTTCAGTATATTTTTTAACTAAAGACTAAAAGAAAAGACTAAAAGTTGCATCAAATGACTTCTTATAGATAGGAATTGTATATACTGTATCAGACCAGTGGTCCATCTAGTCACATTTTGTGTCTCTGGCCATGACTGAATACCAGAAGCTTCAGGGAAAAACCTTGTGGGGAACAATTGTGATATAACATGCCCCTTACAGAAGTTTCTTCTTAATCTCTGTAATATTAATTTGATTTATACCATGAAGCATGAGAATTTATCTCTCTCCATTTTTAAACCTGTTTTCCACCTGAACATCTAATTCTGTTTTGAATCCTAGTAAGTTATTGGTCTCGGTGATGCTCCATGCCACTGAATTATTCATGCATTGTGGGGGGGAGGGGGAGTATTCCCTTTCACAGTGTTGCCTACTCTTGTGATTTTATTGAGAGGTCGCAATATTTGGTTTAGGGTAAAAAATTTTAAAATGCCTAACTGACTCTAGCAACTAGAGCTGGTCGGAAAAAAATTTGCAAAACATTTTTTTCTTTGGAATTTAATGTTTTGTCCAAATGGTCTATGGGGACATGTCAATTTTGATGAAAATCTGGAAACAAGGTAGGTTTTTCTGCCATCTTGCTCAGCTGGCTTCTCAGTTGATGCAGAGCTTGAGAGCCTGGATGCCCTGGGAGCCCCAGGTTTTAGATTTCTGCTTTCCTTGACAGCTCAGGATCCCTGGTTCTGGTGCACATCTTCTGGGTGGACTGGCTCCAGAAATGCGGCTTCTGATAAAGCTGGGCAGAGAAGGGTAACTTCATTTTGTAGATTATTGAAGTTCTTTTCAAAATCAGAATGAAACCAAACTTTAACATCTCAAAATCCACTGCAAAAAAGAAGTACCAATCTCTGTCGAGTTGTATGATCAGTCTAAGCCCCATAGGTAATTTCAAACATTTGAACCATGTCCCTTAAGGCCCAACTCCAGAATTGTGTGAAAATCTCAGCTTTATTTTTTTAAGGAAGTTCATAACCCTCATGGTTATGTGGAAAGACTCAAAAATATGAACCCTTTAGAGTCAAAGATGAAAAGGCCAATAAAAAGAATGTAACATTCATTATTTGTTAAAATCTCATGTTTTTTAAGCCAATGACAGAATTCTGGAGGCATGACTCATGTTTGGAGTCAGCAATACAATGTCAGCTTCAAATTGCATGTCCCCTTGTTCTTTTATTATTAGTAAAGACAAATAGAGAGTGTCCAATTTACCTTCTCCATATAATTTGTTACTTTGTATGTTTTTCCTATATTTCCTCTCATTTATCCTCTCTCTAAACTAAACAATTCCATTATTTTCAACGTCTCTCAAAAGTCTTTCCATGTGTCTTATTCAGTGTTTCTCAAAATGTTCATGTTGGCAACCCCTTATTCAAAGCCAAATTTTCATTACCCTATATATTTACTATAAAGTTAAGAGTAAAAAATATATCATTGATAACAATGATAAACCTATACCTTTGTTTGTGTGTGTGTTTCAAGAAGTGGACTGCAAATACCTGACATTTAAGGATGAAAAGGTGTGGCAATTGGTGGAGTGAGACTTCCTTCACATGAATTTGTAATATAACTTTTAATGTCTTGTGATGCTCCCGATTACCTTTCACAACTTCTTGGGGAATTCTGACTAGAAATGAGTGGAATATTGTGACCTAAAATCTTTTTTTCAGTGAAATATGCAGATTTGACAACAGTGAAATATTTCGCAAATTTGCATTGATTTTGCAAAATCAAAACAAAACAAACAAACAAAAACCTCAATGGCAGGAAGAATAAAAAAATCTTAAAAAATCAAAATGTTTTGGTTCAACACTTTTGAAACAAAATATTTTGATTTCTTTTATTCTACATGATTGCAATTCAAAAATATTCTCATTTATTTATTTTTAATTTAAAAGCATTAAAATGCTAAAATCAAATCTATTTCATGTTGGGTCAATAAAATGTTTCATTCAATGCAATTTTTGATATTTTGATTAAAAATTGTTGTTAGTTTTGGCCTAAAACTATTTTTTCACCAATTTTTAAGACTTGCCAGCAAACTGAAAAATCTGTTATTCACTCAGCTCTAGTCATGACCTACCAGCTGACAAAAAAATGTCTAATTTTCCTGGCCCATCTCTGAAACGTTCTTTATTTCTGATATATTCTTTTTCAGAGATTGTGTGACTTTAACTTTAAATGGCATGGGCTGATTCAATTGTATTCCTTGTGGGGGAGGGGGAGGGAATCTGTCCAGCAAATCTTTACAAATCTTTTAATACCTAAAGATTGAAAATATCCTTCTTTAAAGATTTCATTTCTATGAAGTAATAAATCTGTTCAGGTTAAATGAGAATTTGTAAGGAAAAGTTATTTCATATGTAAATTTAGAAGTTGTATCCTCAGGTTAATTCTTTGGTGGTAAACAGGAATCATGCCGTATTAAGTGATATGAAATATTCATTAACTTGGATCTCTATTTTAAATGAATATTCCCCTCCCCAATTCCCCTGACTTTACTAAAATGAAAGTCACTATTAATAAAAATGGGCAGAAGATCAGGCACACAGGCATATGTAGAGCTATAGACTAGGACTGGGGGTTCCAGTTGCCTGTAATTAACCTTATAGAGAAGTGTCAAAATGCATGTTCTCTATTCTTCATAAATACAAACATGCCCCAATATTTAAAATATTTCTAGTGCAAATATTTTAACTTCGTAGAAGATAATTTAGAAAAAAAACACAGTGAATGTTTGTAGAATATCACTTTTCATACTATTCTAAATTATATGTATCAACGAACAGTGTTACTTTAAGAAACTGTGAAACTTTTAGCAACACTGGGCAGAACCCTGAAGTCCTTACCCTTTCCGGATTTGAGTAAATTTTTTACTGAAGAAAGAGGGAATTTTACTGAGTAAAGATTTCAGTACTCAGTCCACCATTATTTTTCACTTCTAATGTAGAATGATGTGGGTAATGTATATAAAACTGGATTTCTAATTTAAAAGAGCAGATAATTTGAAAATAGAATTTCATAAAATTTTACCTGATGTATTTGAAGAATCTAAGATGTGATTAATTCTCTTGAGGTACTTGGTCGAGAATATTGGGAAGCTAATATATGTTCTCTCTTTCTCTGGTGTACTGATGGCCCCTTTTATCATAACTTATGAGTGCATCAAAATGTCTCATAATGCTCCCCTATGGGAAGTAGCTTTGTCCCCATTTTACAGATGGGGAACTGAGGTGCAGAGTGTCTAAGTGATTGGTGCAAGATCACCCAGGTAGATTGTGGCAAAGGAGGGACTAGAGCCCAGGTCTCAGTCTTGTGTTCTAACCACTGGTTCATCCTTCCAGCATAGATTATAAAATTTGTAATAAAAACTGAGTAATTTTAGTATCTTTTAATCTGGGGACGATTGACTTTATGGAGATAGCAGGCCACCCATTTTCAATAAATTGCAGGACTGGGGCCTAATGTTCATCACACATACTAGGAATATTTGGCAGGCACTTATTCCATTTCATTATAATATTATTTCATTGACATAAGATATCTGCATCTCAAAATGATGTGTCATGAGTAGGGACTCAGAATAGAAAACCATTTTTTTTGCCTTACACAGACATGTTGAACAAATGTATGGGTGCTCTTTAATAATTATTAATACTCTATCTGGATCAGCCACTAGCCTAGTGTTTTTGTATTATATATGAGGGCAGATAAGCTCAGCCTAAGGTATCTCTCTGTGCAGTAGAGCCTACCTACCAAGGGCAAGAAGGACGCCTTTTGAAACAGGACTTAATAGCTTCCACTTATGGGTCACTAAGAGAAATGGAGAGAATGCCTGACACTGGACCCTTTATGGCTCCGGCCCAGTCTCCTTTCATCCCCTAGGAATCTGAACAGACTATCAAGCTCATGTACACTTGGGAAAGAACCCTGCAGGCAAAAAGGAGGGATATGTTAATATAAGGACATAATCTCTCAAGGGAGAAAAGACCAAATAGGGATACACAAAAGGATATTTTCTTGCTAAGAGAATGTGAGTTGCTTCTGTTCTGTTCCTGTAACTTAAGAGAGAAGCCCAGCTAACTTATCTTGCACTGATGTGTAAGATTAGATGAGGCTAAATATGCATGTAGGCTATTTGTTGCTTTAAATTTCCTTTTCTCTAATTCTTTGTTTCAACTGCTAAATAAAAATCCTTTGTTTTAAGAAGGCAATCGGTCACCAAATGGGAGGGTCAAGCAGGTGTTCAAACTGAGATGTATCTGCTTGGTGATAAGCAGTTGGTACATAAAGAGTAGTTTGGCAAAAAAGTCAGAGAATAGCAAAATTCTGCTCTTAAGCAGGAAAGGGCTAAGGCCAGAGATCTCCGGAGGTGTGTTCTGAGAGACCAGAAAGTGGACAAAGAGGGGTAGCTAGCCACATCAGAGGCTGCACCTCTTTCTTCTTTGGGCTCAATAAGCATGTTTGGTTGTGGGTTTTTTTACTTATTTATTTATTTCTCTTTTTATTTGTGATGGGTTGTATCTTTTTCAGCATTTCTATTACCAGATGCTCTCTTAAATCATTTTGTAACCTAGACCCTATTTACATTGGTGAAATTGGCACCAGTATAACAACACAGATGCATTACATAGGTAATTCACTAATGTAGACAAACTGCACCAATGTAAAGCAGGGATTATAATGGTTCAATTTACTTTGGTAATTTATTGGAGTAAATTGTATCAGTGTAAATTCTGGTTTATTTTGTTGCAATACCTCTACATCAGGGGTTTACACCATGTATCATCATCTGTATAATTATACCAGTGCAAATTTTCCAAATGTAGAGGGATTCTTATCAATATTTTTGGGTGCAGTTCTGCTGCATTTCTCCAATTGTTAAGTTTTCTGAAAATCAGATGCCAATTTAAAGGGTTTTAAATTAAATTTAACATATTTTCCTGACATAGAAGATTCCAATAATGTGTATGGAAGTCTAAGAATGCCCTTTTTACATTTCCAGTTCAGAAATGTTTGATTTTATTTGTGCCATTTCAATAATTTGAGGTCCAGAGGCCTGATGTGCCGCTTGTGTACACTGGTATAGCTCAAGTTTCTGTACTATTGCCATTTTAAAAAGAACATTTGTATGGGATAAATGAATTGAAAACACGTTCCCTAGTCTTCACTCTTCAATTTTAAAACTAAAAAGGCTTGGATTAGACAATCCTATGGCCCCTGCTGCAGCTCCAGTTCTGATGTGAGCACTGAATGTCAGAGCTTCTCCAGAAGAAGCTGCTCAGCAGCTCCCCAAGAGCCTGCCTGCTGCATGGCAGTGGAACACAGGGGGGCTCCTCTGCATGCTATCTTGCAGGGGTAGTTAATTATTTTTTGTGACTGTCCAAATTTCTTGGTCAACCTATAATCAAGGTCCAGACTGCAGAGAAAATAATAATAATTAAAAAAGGAAACATTTTAAGTAAATAAAAAGACTTTGGGTTCCATTCAAAAGCATCTTGCAGTCCAGATTTGGCCTATGGTCTGCCTATTGACTATCCCTGCTATATTGTCTGTTTCACAGCAGGACTGTGGGAACCCCAGAGAGAACAGGACAGGAGCTTGGCTAGCTCTGCTCCAGTTAAGGGAATGCTTTGCAAAAGATTGCTCCTATCCCACACACAGTCACCTAATCACTTCAGAAGAGGGGAAGATGAGAAGTTGAGAAGAACCAACCAGTTACGGCTCTCTGATACTCCCTGACCCAGTCAGGGAACATAGAAAGCTGAGAATAACTGGATCTCAGACTATTCCAACCATCTCCCCTCCACCCTTAAATACCTGTCAGTGGGAGTTATATACTTGCATAGCCTGCAAAACTAGAGTGCCTTACATAATTTTTGTACCTACAGGTTTGTAGGAGTTTAGCCATTAGTGCCAAGACTTGCCAATTTTGAAATGTTATAGCTGTGTTGGTCCCAGGATATTAGATAAGGTGGGTAGGTAATATCTTTTACTGCACCAACTTCTTTGGTTAAGAATGACAAGCCTTTGAGCTCTTCTTCAGATTTTGAATCTGTTGTTCTGGTTAGGGTGCCACTTTGAGTTGGTGGGGAGGTTCTCGTATGTGGGGAGCTTGATTCTGATGATTCACTTGGAGAAGTTGGGGGAGTATTTGAAGGCCAGAAGCAGGGGTTTGGGAAAGTTCTTCAAGATGTGGTTCCTGTCAAGTATGGACACACCAACTCAATGCACACCAGACCCTGCTGGAACAATATATGCAAAACCTGGAGACATATCTCCACTACAACAAATGGGCTTGTCTTCACTACTGCGGGTAGAAATCGATCTTTTGGTGATCGATTTATCGTCTCTCATTAAGGCGCGGTAAATCGATCACCAGCGGTGCCCCTTTCGACTCCTGAACTCCAGCTCGCTGAGAGGCGCAAGCTGGAGTCAACAGGGGAGCGCGCCGCTGACCGCCGCCGCCATGAGGATGGCAGATAGTCGGCTGTACATACGCCGACTTCAGCTACGTTGTTAACGTAGCTGAAGTTGTGTATCTTCAATCAATCCCCACCCTTAGTGAAGACCAGCCCAATGATCAACACAACTTTCAAGATCCATGGGTTCTACATGTGCTTATCACAACATGTGCTGTACCTTATGTACCTTATCTAGGGCACTAAATTTCCCAGTAACTATATGGGTGAAACTAGACAATCACCACACTTTTGAGTAAACTCACCCAGGACAATTTTGCAAGACAAAACCACCATAACATCTCTGGGTGAACACTTTTCATGAAGTGATCACTCTATATCTATCCTCATTCTCAAAGAAAACTTGCTGCATAATACCTTCAAAGATGAACTGGGGAGCTTAAATCATAACTGTGTTAGACACTAAATCATGGGCTGAACAGACACTGGATTTATGGCTTATTACACACATACACAATTACACACACACACGTGCGCACATGCTGTCCTTCCCCAGATGCCTTTCTTGTCTTTTCTCCCTATGACTTCCCCTTGAATTTCCCTTGAAATGTGTTTGCTTATACTAAACAATCTGTTCCATCTTGTATTTAGCTGTGAAACTCTGAGGTTTAGGTCTGTACTGGCATCTTTTGTTGGTATAACTACATAGCTTGGGTGTATGGGTTTTCCAACCTAACTCCTAGTGTAGGCAGCTTTACAGCAATGGGAGGACTTCTCCTGTTGACATAGCTACTGACTCCTGGGGAGGTGGATTACTTATGCTGACAGGAGGCATGATCTTGTATATAGCATCTTCACTGCAACATTTTTTAGCATAGAGAAGCCCTAAGTATGTTTTAAAGACCTGAAGAGGAGCCCTGTGTAATCTGGAAGGAGCTTGTCTCTCTCACCAACAGAAGTTGGTTCCATAAAAGATACCTACTCACCTTGTCTCTCATATTTTGCAGTTTTGAATCCTAACTTCAGTCACAGGATTAAAAATATCTTTCTTGTGTTGTGATTTCCTCCGTTACTGTTCTTGCTCAGTTTTGTTATTCTCATGTGTGGGAGTCTTATTTTAACACACATCCTGCTTGTTACTTAAAGCAACATTTTGCTAGTTCATTTTGCTACTTGCTGGCTGGAGTACAGTAGCCACTGTAAGGATAATGAATGGCTAATCAGATTTCTTTCAAGGACAGCTTTACATATAGAGGAGTGTCCTGCAGGCTAAATGTATGATCGATTTTATTTATTTAATTTAAAATTTGTGAATAAATGTATTCAGTAGGAAAAAGGTTTAACCTGGACAGCCTTTTGAGGTCAAGCCTTTGATGTACTAAGTGCCTTCAACAAACATTCAATGAGAGTTGGAGATACTTATGAGGATTGGGCCCTTGATGGAAACATGAGGACATTCATTGATTTATTTCTCTTTTGTTTGATCTTATTTAAAAATATAAATATACTTTTTGTTGATTTGTCTTACTATTATATTGCCCATAAGACCAAATGAGAAGAGGTACTGATTGTTTTAGTAAAGGTTTATTAGCAAAAGCAAATTGATGTCCATACTGTTTCACAAAGAGGACATACCACAGAATTGAACAATCTCATCTGAAATGATGATATACTTCTGATGTTAGAAAGCTTTCATCTGTTTAATTTCCTTGAAAAAAAATTTGCTTTCATAATCTGTTGTTTAACTTATCAATTCAGCGCTGCCTAAGGGAAATGCATATACTCAATTGTTCCTGCTTCGCACTTGCCAGGTTTTGGTCCTTCATATAGATTAAAGACCTTTGATGGCCTTCTTTTTTTTAAAAAAAAAAAAAGCCTTTTTTTTCCCCCAAAGCATTAGTGGTTTATAGAAACAGTAGAATTTAAAAAAAGAAAAGTAATGAAATCTAGTTGTTTTGTAATATAATGTAATGTCTGTTCCCAAAAGAAAAGAGCATTTCTATCTATTTCAAATTTATAAGATATTGAATCTTCTTCTACAAGTTACAAGCCAGGATTAAATTTTTTAAAATAAATGAGGACTACAATTTGGGTAAATTCATTAAGCTGCAATGTAATACATAATAATGGCTAGTAGCCCTCAATTTACATAGCTCTGGATGGTCTTTGTCAAAATCATAAAATGATGTCCTTCAGTCCAATCTCAACAGAATACAACTAAAAGTAATGGCAATATGCAAGCAGTGAGATGGAGAAGGCAATAAAGAATGAAAACAACAACAAAAAAGCCTTAAAAGAGTGAGGTAGGTAGGCTAGAGACAAGTGTGGAAAGTTTGTATACAATAGCTTTGGCAAGTTTTGAATTGTGTATAATAGTAGAAAAAATAAAATTAACATTCTGAAGTTAGAATTCACCAGCCAAAAATTAAGAGCGGGCTATGCTGACTACTGCACACACAATAGTTTCTGATGGTGATGAAGAATCTAGCAGAGAGAGGAAGTTTGTGGAATTACTTAAAAATAATCAGAAATTTTAGTCCTCCATCCATGCATAGCAAGAAAATATATAGGATTTAATGCATAATGATAACATCCAGTTAAACTTGAGAGATCCTTCATGTTTTCTACAGAAATCCCAGTTTACTGTGTGATTCGGAGGTTTACTATTTGAATATAAAATATGCAGTGTTGTTATAGCTGTGTCAGTCTAGGGGCATTAGAGAGACAAGATGGGTGGGGTAATATCTTTTATTGGGCCAACTTCTATTGGTAGTCTTTCTACAAGGTAGAAAAGTGTCAGTATGCAAATCTGTTGCAAAAAGATCAGAAAATTTATCCTCTGGGAATAGGGGGAAAACAGTATAAGCATGTAGAAAAGTACTGTGTCTCTATTTGTATTGATTAAAATATATTTGGAACTATTGGCTATTGCTCTTAAAAGAAATGGTTGGGTATTGCCTAGTTAATGTTTCTGCATGCCACTTCAGATGGCCATAAGCATGGATACGCTCAAAAACAATATCCAGACCTAGTCTTGCACTCTATAATATAATATACATCTATAGTATATCGTCAATATATATTATATCTATAATATAAAGAAAAACTTATATATTATATCTATAATATAAAGAAAAACTTTGACATTTTATGTTATTCCTGTAGAACCTTGCGTTGTGTTCAATAATAATAAAATAATAAATTTAAAATAAAGGCCAGTATCAATATCTTGGGTTTATTTGATCTGATTCAATTCCCAGCTTGCGGGGGGAGGGGACAGGGCTTGGGACACCCATGAATATAATTGAGGGAACAGGAGATTATTGCCCTCCAAAACAGAAACCCACCCCCTTTCTTGAGCGCACAGCTGCTCTTTACAGCTTGCTGACTCTGACCTCCTGGGTGCGGATCATCCTCACCTTCTGTGTGTGCTGGGCACAATTCATAGCAACCATCCTGGTTTCTGTACAATGGCGAGTGCCCGCAGTGGGGTAGGGCAAATAGGGGCAGAGAGAAGAGCCAGCGAAGAAAGGAGGTGGGATAGAGCAGGGAGGAGTATGTAGGAGTGAGGGGAGGGGGACAGTGGAAGGGGATGGCAAAGATGCAATGGGGAAAAGGAAGGGGGGGAAGCAGTAGCCTGCTAACAGTTAGAAAGCAATATCAGATCTTAATATTACCAAATATTTAAGTCCCCAGGATACATATAGAGTGAAAAAATAACCATTTAAATAGTTGTTCATGTATAGTTTGTTTTTATTTAATTTGATTGACTTTGTTTTTCACAATTTGAGAAACCTTTCTTTTGAAAAGTAGGTGAACTGCACATACTTAAACCTGTTAAAAGATGGATGAGAGCTATTTCACTCTATTAGCATTTATATATGAGTAGTGGACTGAAATTACTGTAATACTTTACAGAAATAGTATCACTACAGATATCATTGAGAGGAGATGAATTATAAAATAAGTTGTGGTGGCAAATGGTCCCTGAAAGGTATTAATTTGATCATACTCTCTTTACATGATTCCTGCACTGCCTAGCAAAGCCAATGAAATGGATTCTTCCACCATGTGGAGAATAAGTAATGTAATTTAGTCTACTAACCAATCACTTTTCATATAATCTGGCTAGTTACTAACTACTTGTATATAAACAGAGTTTCCTCCTCTTTTAAAAGCAAGAGATGGGGGCAAACCATGTGGGATTCTCTAAAAAGTAAGAAGGAAGGAAAGGAGTCAATGGCTTTTGCTGAATCCTGGCCATACCTCATCACTTACTTAGTGCATTTGTTCCAGATAATCAGCATTGAGACTGCTGGTTGGGAAATTGAAAACAGCATTGTAGACACACATGAAAAATGAAACTCTAATGAAAAGGGGAATCCTTCTCTGGGAAGGACTGTCAAGACCATAACACATTTTATTTAGCTTTTTTATAATCAGGGAAGAAAGGCCAAAGACTATTTGAAGTTCTCTAGAGATCTAGCCTTGTGGGGCTAATTTACCTTGGAAAGTTAAATACTATGGCAATGGACTCTATGAAAGACTAGACAGTGAAAGATTCAATGAATGTCTCAGCAATCTGTCATTCCCCCACTCACCACACAGATGGAACCAAGGATGAATTTTGAGTTTAAATTGTCTTAGCTTTGTTTTCTTTTGTTTAATCTTACAGGAACCAAACTTAAGTTAATGAGCAAATACAACATCAATCTGAGAGCAGCAACTGTTTCCTTCCACCGTATAGCACAGTAACCCTTTTAAATTGCAACTAGGTCTCTTAATTACCTGCAAAAATTCAAATTGTGCCTGGATACCTGACAGAAGCATTGACTACACCTAAATCATTGACAAGACAATAGGCAAGCAACTGTCAGGAGGACATGAACTTTATTTTTATTTGATAATATTAATTGTCCTATCTGAGGATACATGTATCATAGAGGACATGGTCTTATTCAAGAGAATGTGTCAATCTTAATGTATTGCAGCAATTCTTCTCCCTCCACTCTTTTATGTAAAACTTTCCAATGGGTGCCACTGACTTGTCTTTAATCCACAAATCATAAGATAATTCAGCCTTAGATCCTTTTATTTGTGCCCTTGGGTATGCACATACCACTTCCAGGACGGTCAATGGGAGTTTCATATACATATCCACTGGCAGAATTTGGCTTTCAGTGTTTCAACAGACTATTATGAAGTTGACTGTATTGCACTGTAGTGTATTATACTAAACATAGTGTGATGCTGATGTGTTGTGTCACTTGCCCTGTTGTAGCCAAGAGGATTTTCCAGTGATCTTCATCTAAAGAGGAAGGGAAGAAAGATATGCAAAATATATACAGTAGGAGGTTTTCAAAATTGCTTGGATGTTAATTCTGTAATCAGCATTTCACCTGCTGCACTGAATATATGCTATTAGCTGCTAGAGGGTAGATTTTTCAGCATGGTGTATAGAGAATCATGCTGACAGCTCTCTTTGATAATAATTGGAATTCCATATTTAATTCCCTGCATGCCTTATTGAGAATAAGCTAGAAGCTGTATGGGACTTAAGTTCAGCTAAAGCTGCCTACTATGCCAACTGTTCATTTCCCAAAGTTCTAAATGATTTTTCTTTCAGCCTATAAATCTATAGTCATACGAGACTCTGGTTCCAATATTATGCACGAAGATTGATCCTAACTGGATAATTTTACGTCAGTCTGAACTGATGAGAAAAGCCCCATGCTAACCATATGTTATGCTGCCTCTGAAGAGGGAGCACTGGGATATTTTGCAGTTTGTGTAGCTGTCGCTGAGTCCTTAGTTGCTTTTGTGAGCTGTGTGTTTTCAAGCACTTAAATTCTGATTTAGAAGTCTATATTTCCTGAGATGCAATGATAGTTGTCTAAATAAAGAAAAGGGCCTGAAAGAAGTAGAATAGAATAGTCTGTAAAACCGTGAAGAGAAAAACATTCTTATTGCTCAAAAATCAGTCACAGAATCTTATTTTCCCATCTTTTATGAAAATTAAAGAGTTTTACTTCAGTTTCCACTCAGCCTTTTTTACATGGAAAAAAAATCCTTTTCATACACACATCACAAAACATCAACAATAGTAACTTCAAACAGCTCTATTAATCTGCAGTTCCTTCCCTTATTTACAAAAAAAGATTTCCTATATGTCTACTTTTCATGAACGTGCATTATTTCTTCTCCCATTTAAATAAAGATCTTGTATTATGGTCCACATTTCTTTCTGCATCAAACAGTTCTCTTGGCTCTGGTATATGGTCTTACAGTATTACTGCAAATTTTGTTTATTTTTGAAAAACACTTCATTTATAGTATATATAAAAGTCAAATGGTGTATGCGTGCGTGTATGTATGCGTGAGTGCATGTATGCGTGCGTGTATGTGCGCTTACTCCTTCCACACCGTTTGAGCTAGAGACTTGAAATTTGGTACAGTTAGAGGTCTAAGGGTCCTAATCAGGGTAAGAGTCGAAAATTTTTCAAATCTCACCTCCGACGTCCCCCAGGGGTGAAATTCTTTAAAGGCCAATCACATCAGCTGGGCAGCTGCTGTTCTCTGTGACATAGTTATGATGTCATAATACCCCCCTCCAACGGACCCCGCATTCGCTCAGCTCTCTGCCCCCTCCCCACTTCCGACAGACCTGAGTTGGGTTTGGTCGGAGGGTAAGTTAGGTAGGGGTGTCGGGTTTGGTCCAGGGGTGAGGTGGGGGTGTCGGGTTTGGTCGGGGGGTAAGTGAGCCGGGTGTGTTGGGTTTGGTCTGGGGGTGGGTGGGAAGGTGTTGGAGTGGGTGAGGAGTGAGGTGTGGGTGTTGGGGTTGGTCAGGGGGTGTTGGGTTTGGTGGGGGGGTAAGGTGTGGGTGTTGGGTTTGTCTGTTACAGCTTTCCCCCTACTCCATATTGTTTCTTACAGCTGTCCCCTTACTCCATTTTGTTTTTGTTCTCCTGTGGCTGCCCCTCCCTGGCTGTTAAAATTGTTTACCAGGGCCACTGCCCTTCTCAAAGGGAGGGCCCCTTAAGTTGTTTACAAAGAGCCATTGCCCTTCCCAAAGGGATGGCTACTTGTGCTTAAGTGGGATAACTGCCCTGTTCAAAGGGTTGGTCCTGTTATCACCTTGTTAAACCTGGGCTCGGTGTAGGGTAAGGCAATGTCGAACCTGTAAGATCAATGTGCTTTGAAGATCCTGGGCATGAGTCATAGGCCTCATGTGCTTTTGAGTCATGAGGTGGAACTCTGCCCAGGCATGTCTCTATACTCACCTGTAGTTTTTCTCTGAACTCCTCCCCTGTGACAGAAGGAGCCTATAAGCATTACTGGCAGGGAAACTGCCTGAGTTTGCCTTTAAGAACAGGCATTTTTGAAACTAGCATCAGAAAGGTTCCTGCATGGCTACCTGGTCTGATCAGCCAGGGGTTCTGGGGGGTCCTTTCTCCGCTCTCGTTTTATTTTTGAGCGTACCCCCGTTTTAACCCCCTCCCTGCTCTCGTTTTATTTTTGAGCGTACCCCCGTTTTAACCCCCTCCCCGCTCTCGTTTTATTTTTGGGCGTACCCCCGTTTTAACCCCCTCCCCACTCTTGTTTTATTTTTGAGCGTACCCCCGTTTTTAACCCCCCACCCCACGAAGAACGAATTGCTGATCAAGACCGTGCTGAGCCCTCCTGGCTTCTTCTGATGTTGATTGCTGCTTCAGTCTTTGCTGCTGTCTGGGGACTGTTAAGAACCTCTCTTCTGTGAAACTTTCTATACTTAATTACTCTAGCTGCTGGCTCTGTTTCCCCAACACACAGACTTAAACTCTGTGTCTTAAAACCTCTCTTAAACTCCTTGCTTAAAACCTCTCTTAAACTCCCCTTGGTCTGTGTCTTAAAACCTCTCTTAGACTCAAACTAAACCTTGGTCTGTATCTGTAATCTGTTTCCTGTGCCTTCCTGGACTGTACCTGGGCACACACCACTCTGCCCTCTGAAACTACCCCTAGTATAAGGTGAACCCATTAGGTTAGATTTTAGTCTAGATAAGTTGTAATTTCATTTTGCATAGCTGTAGTTAAGTTAGGTTTAGGAAATTGCTTGCATTGTACCCTGTAAGTTAGCCTTAAAGAATTGTGCATTGTGTTTTAATATTTGCTAATTTGTGTAGTTTTGGTTAAGTTAAATCATAGATAAGATTTTGCTGTGTTTTGTATAATTGTCTCTCTGCTGTCTGCCCTGTGTCTCCCTGAGTTTAAATCTCCCCCCACCACGTGCTCCTCTTCCCCATTCCCCAACCTTTACTTATCTGCTGTTTCGATTTGCAGCCTGTCTGCTCTGTGTCTCCCTGAGTTTAAATCTCCCCCCCACCACGTGCTCCTCTTCCCCCATTCCCCAACCTTTACTTCTCTGCTGTTTCAACTTGCAGCCTGTCTGCTCTGTGTCTCCCTGAGTTTAAAAATCTCCCTCCTCCACGTGCTCCTCTTCCCCCATCCCCCAACCTTTACTTCTCTGCTGTTTCTACTTACAGCCTGTCTTCTCTCTCTCTTTCTAGCATAAAACCCCATTGGTTACCCCTTTTCTCTCTAATACACCTCACATTTTACATTTACAGTTTTACCAAAAAATTGTTGGTTATTTAACACATTTTATCCATGCTGTTAGTTGATTATATGCTGCTGTGACACACTCTTTACATACAAATTGTTAGCCACCTGTTGCATTTATGCTTCAGTGTTAATTGGTTGCCTACTGTATTATACCCCACTGTATTGTACCCCACTATTGAAACCCCCTATCCCATTTACTAAAAGAACCCCCTCCCCAATTGTCTACTTTAACAAACCCCATACCCCCCACTATTGAATTTTCCCTGTTTTGCATTTTCTTAATAAAGTTTATTTTGCACCCCACCTGTGTGGTAATTGCTCCCCAAGATCCCATATACCTGCTGGCAGGGACAGGGTTTGTTTGGGGGGCGAGGGGGGTTGGGGTTGGTCGAGGGGTAAGTGAGGTGTGGGTGTCGGGTTTGTTTGTGGTGGTAGGTAGGGGTGTCGGGTTTGGTTGGGGGGGAAAGTGAGGTGGGTGTGTCAGGTTTGGTTTACGGGGAGTGAGGTGTGGGTGTTGGTCAGGGGGTGTTGGTAGGGGGTGACGTGGGGGAGTTGGGTTTGGGTGGGGGCGTGAAAATGTGAGTCGGTGTTGGTCGAGGGGTACGTGAGGTGGGGGTGTCAGGTTTGCTCTCTGCCCCCTCCCCCCTCCAACGGACCCCGCACTCGCTCAGCTCTCTGCCTCCTCCCCACCTCCAACGGACCCGAGCAACGCCGGGTATTTTTGCTAGTATCTATATATATAAAAGTCAAATGGTTTATGCGTGTATGTGTGTATGTATGTGTGTATGTATGTGTACTTACTCCTTCCACACTGTTTGAGCTAGAGACTTCAAATTTGGTACAGTTATAGGTCTTAGGGTCCTAATCAGGGTAAGAGTCAAAAAAATTTCAAATCTCACCTCTGACGCCCCCCAGAGGTGAAATTATTTAAAGGCCCATCACATCAGCTGGGAAGCTGCTGTTCTCTGTGACAGTTATGATGTCATAATACCCCCTCCAACGGACCCCGCACTCGCTCAGCTCTCTGCCCCCTCCCCCCTCCAACGGACCCCGCGCTCACTCAGTTCTCTGCCCCCTCCCCCCTCCAACGGACCCCACACTCGCTCAGCTCTCTGCCCCCTCCCCACCTCCGACGGACCTGAGTTGGGTTTGGTCAGAGGGTAAGTGAGGTAGGGGTGTCGGGTTTTGTCAGGGGGTGAGGTGTGGGTGTTGGGTTTGGTCGGGGGGTAAGTGAGCCGGGGATTTTGGGTTTGGTCTGGGGGGGTGGGAAGGTGTTGGGATGGGTGAGGGGTGAGGTGTGGGTGTTGGGGTTGGTGGGGGGGTAAGGTGGGGGTGTTGGGTTTGGTTGGGGGGTGAAGGGGGTCAGGTTGGTCGAGGGGTAAGTCAGGTGTGGGTGTCAGGTTTGTTTGTGGTGGTAGGTAGGGGTGTCAGGTTTGGTTGGGGGGGGAAGTGAGGTGGGTGTGTCAGGTTTGGTCTACGGGGGGGTGAGGTGTGGGGGTTGGTCAGGGGGTGTTGGGGTTGGTAGGGGGTGACGTGGAGGTGTTGGGTTTGGGTGGGGGGGTGAAAATGTGAGTTGGGGTTGGTCGAGGGGTAAGTGAGGTGGGGGTGTCAGGTTTGGTCGGGGGGGGGGGGTGAGGTGGGTGTGTGAGGTTTGCTCTTGCCCTCTCCCCCCTCCAACAGACCCCACACTCACTCAGCTCTCTGCCCCCTCCCCACCTCCGACGGACCCGAGCAACGCCGGGTATTTTCGCTAGTATAGTATATATTGTGTGTTTGTGTGTATATATATATATATATCATTTATTTCAGAAAAATAGAGATTCAAGTAGAAACAAGTGTGTGTGATGGAAAGAAATAGTTACATATCAAACAAAATCATAACAACCAAACTAGAGCCTACACTTATAATTAATTACCTTTTCTAGCTAACAGCGTAGATTCTCACTGCCACAATTTTTGCAGCACTTGCTATCCCTAAGGAGCTAAAACCCAGTCTTCCATGAAGGACCCCCTCTTATCAAGCTGCCTCATCAGTGAATGAAGGGAGAGTGTCTTTCTCCACCCTGTGATATACTGAATCAGTCTGTTATCATTATGCACAGACAGGGCCAACCCCTCTGTCCTATCATTCCTTCCCCAGCCAAGTAGCTTTGATGTTCA
Organism: Sternotherus odoratus; assembly: GCA_032164245.1. NCBI lineage: Eukaryota > Metazoa > Chordata > Testudines > Kinosternidae > Sternotherus > Sternotherus odoratus. Next base: position 38,332,458 of record JAVMKO010000004.1, read on the forward strand.
TTGTCTTTGATGGTTTTCCATTGACTTTTCTGGGTTATTGCAACTTTGGACAATTGAGCCTTGAATTACATCACCAGCTAACCAGGGAAGGGTGACAACTTTCATGCTGGTGACTCACTTTCGCTCCAAGGTCAAAGACACAATTTTCAAAACTGTTACATTATTCCTTAAATATTACCCACATGCACATCTCACTATGATTATCAATAAGTTACAAGCTTTCAGTAGAGACCTCACGTGCTACCCTATATGAATAAATACCATGAAAGTTATATATTAGGTCTGGTGAATTCATCAGGTCTGAGATAGAAGTTGCTTGTAAAGAACATTGTAACCTTTGCCAGTTGGTGCCAGTGGGCCTCTGTGTCACAGTATGCTATGGTGTACAGTGAAACCTCGATTTAACGGACTAATTCGGGCGAGGGGGTGTCCGTTAAAGCCGAAAGTCCGTTATTTAATAATTTTTTAAAATCATTAAATAACAGGACTTTTGGCTTTAACGGACACCCCCTCACCCGAATTAGTCGCTTATATAGAGGTTTTACTGATCATGGGCAGGAGCTGTCAAACCCCCCCCCCCGCTCCCCGCTGCGGGGGCTGTCAAACACCCCCCCCCCGCCCAGCTCCCCGCAATGGGGAGCCGGGCGGGTGGGCTGACAGTTCCCGCCCGGCTCCCCGCTGCGGGGAGCCGGGTGGGAGCTGTCAACTCCGCCGCCCGGAGTTTGACAGCTCCCGCCCCGCTCTCCGCCCCGGGGAGCCGGGCGGGAGCTGTCAACCCGACCGGCCGTCTCCCCTCTGCAGGGAGCCGGGCAGCCGGGTTGACAGCTCCCGCCCGGCTCCCCGGGGCGGGAGCCAGCAGCCCCCAATAACAGATTTTGGATGCATCGGGAAATTTTGTCCGTTGCATCCGAAGTCCGTTAAATCGGGGTCCGTTAAATCGAGGGTTTACTGTAATTCATCTGAATGCAATTTTGGCATCTTTTGGGTTAATTTCAAGAAAGAGCTAGTGTGCACAATGTAAGTGGCAGTTCAGAAAAAGAGATCAGGAGATATACAAACAGCAGAGTTTGATATCTAGTAGACCATACATTTTACAGGCCCACTGTGAGGTGATACATTTTATAGAAAAAAATGGAGGAAAGTTCAAGGAATCAAGTGTGAGCTGGAAGCACTTTTGTACTTGAGATGCACTTACTCTTTTTATATGTAAAGTAGTGGGAAGAGACTTTTTTTTTCCTTCCGCAGGTAATTTAGCAGATAAGTGGCAGTGTGTTGGTTTGTAAAGAGCCTTTAGTAAGGCTTTACAAAGGTTTTGCACTGATTGGCTCTCAGAAAGATATTTTAGCCAATAGGACATCAAATTTATGTCTGATCTGGTTTGAGGGTGCATTGGATAAGATTTTTATTCTTGGGCTCCTCAGCGGTGAAGGAAAGTGAATATTTCTCTTGTTTGGCAAAAGATGCCCCCTGCATGGAAGGAAGGGAATATAGATGATAGTGTAATTATCACATCCCCTTTAAAATTATTAGGATCTGTTGAACTATTGCTTTATTTTTAACTATTTACACAGTACTCACTAGTAGAATGATTTTAGAATCAACGTGAATAAACACACAAAGGTATTTTGGTTCATTCATTAGAAGAATGATGTAAATACAAAGGAATTTGAACACAACTTCTTTTTAATAATCCTTTAGTAATCTGATTTAAGGTAGGAGTGACGATGGTGTCGGAGTTCTATGATCCACCAGTCCATTGCAACAACAAATCCACCAGCTTTACAGATAGATTATTGGTCTTCCAATTAATTGTTTTATAAATCTTAATCTAACTTTACTATATTGGACGTGACATGTTAGAACAATAGCTATGATAGGCTGGCAGTATTATTTTTCTTACATGTAATATAAGGCAAACTGGTATCTTGGTCAAAATAATACTGGGCCAGATTCTGATTTCAGTAATACCAGTTTGGAGTTTGGAGTAACTCATCTGAAGTTGCATGAAGATTTATACTAGTGTGACGCTGCTCAGAATCTGACCAAATGTTGTCCTCAACACATTGTACAAAAATGTCTATTTCACTACTTCTTATCTCAATATATTATACTGCTCAGCCTAAACATCTCTAAACAATATATTAAACTATCCTGGGCCCATTTATGCTTTCATTTATACTAATGAAATGACACTGTCTCCAGATGAGGTTAGAAATGGATCCTCCCAATAATGTTTTTAGTGGAGATAGTTTTCAAATTTAGAAATTTTTGACAAAACATTTCATGAAAATGTTCACCAAAAAATTCATCTAATTTTTCAAGCAGTTCAATTTTTTAGGAGGATTTCTGTAAATAGTCCTGTGCCAAAACATAATTTTGTACTTATCCCACAAAACACATATACCTTGGTTATGGGTCTTCTATTTTAGGCTTATTACAAACTGCCATAAGTGTAAAGTGCTGGAGAGGGTTACTGTTACCTGAGAACAAGTGACTTAAGAGCTCCCTGCCATGAGAGAGGGAGGGAGGGGTTTTAGAGTTTAGTTTAGTTTTGCTGGCCATGCAGCAGGGGCCAGGGCCCGAGAGCTCATCTCTAGCTGTGGAGATGGCTCAACTTTCCTTCTTATATTCCTACTTAGCTAAATGTAAGTAATATTTTGATTTTGCATCAAGTCTGTGCCTATCTGGGGTGTCTCTGTCCATTTCAGATGAGAAGTGGAGAATTCTAAATTGTAAGCTGTACTGTACCTATGTTCTAATCTTTTTTGTTTATTAAATCTTCTTAGTTATAAAATGTCTGGTTTACTTCCCTTAAGGCTTCCTTTGCTTCCAGGTTGGGAAGAGAGGGGGGAGGAGGGAGGGAGGTATTACAAACAGCTCAGGGTATGAGCTAAGAAACGAAGTCTGCCTCTCTCTTCAGACAAGAAGGGTGAAGGGGGAGGGGGAACAGACGGAGGTAGGGGGGAGTCTGAGTACCCCCATCCAGGGCCTTGGATATCTACTCAGATGGTGGCAGCCATGGTTCCCCAAAAACCCAACTGTTAAAAGGGGGAGTCTTGGGGTGTAGAGAATTAACTTGGCTGGGAAGCAGCTAAAATTAAGTGGTCTGGCTAAAAAAGAGTCCCAGTCTTTGTACTCGAGAGCACAGAGGTTGGGGTACCCCCACACTTACACAGACATTTTGTGGTCTGTTTCAGCTCATCTAGTTCATCACTGCCAGTTGGTGTTGTGAATGGCACTAATGGTTGTTCCTCAGCATGTTGGCATGTCTCTAAGGAACATTTCCTTTATTTTTTGTATATAGGAGCTTAATGGTTTTGTGCACATTTTCATACAATATGACCTTGTAGTTCTAATGAGTTATATAATATATTTCATGTGATGGAGTCAGTCTTGCTATTATAAACACTAATACATATTGTGCACCTGTGCTCTCTAGAATTCTTCACTGAGAATTAATGGCAGGGATACATCATTTTCGCATTGCCAGAAATACATGGCCTAATGAGATGTCTTGGATTTAGTTGTAAGAGTTTGGAAAACTGCAGAATGCACTGGAGAAAAAAAAAAGAAGAAAGTAAGAAATAATAAATTGTACACATCACTTACTCTAGGTGTGTTATTTCTCTCTGTGCACAAACATGGCTACTTTTATCTAGGAATCAGAGGTCATAACACTCAGAAAAATAGACATTCATTTGGCAAGCTTCATTATTTGAATTTCTAAGATAGCTTAATAAACATATTGCATTAAAGAATACCCTTCAGTAATTCTATATGAGTTTGTGAGTTATTAAGGGCACTATAATTCCTAGAGCAATCATAAATATTTAGATCCCTGTTTAGTCAGCTAAAAATATAAATTATCCTGGGGTTCTTTGCTACACAGAAGTATATACTTATCAAATATATCATACTATTTCTATTTCTCCTTCACTGCTATCACTGCACTCAATAGTTATGCTTTTAATCATTTTAATTAAGTCTCTTTATTATGGAATATAGTATTAATAACATTTGTAACTTAAGCTATTTCAATGCTGAGATGGAGCTAATTAGATGAATTACACTGAAAATCTGCTGTATAAATAAACACCACAACCCCTACAAATACATCTCATCCTTCTAATTACATTTTGCTAAAATTCTCTATGAACGATTGAAAGTATTTTGGTTTTTTTATGTTAAAATACTAAGTCCCTCAACATTCACTTGAATTAATTTTATTTCATGGGAAAATATTTATTGTATAATGTACTGGTAATAGGTGTTCCGTGGTGACATAAAGTTAATGTAGCACCTATTGACCTCAATGGATTTCAGATGAGCTCTGTATAGATTATTTTCTGGAAATTCTGTATCAAAATTAGGGGACTGCTTCTATCAGAATAATGACAAAATTTCCATTGACTACATTGACAGCAGATTTGAGTCATTTTTCTGAATTAATATATTTTGAAAAATCTCATGAATTAGAATTATGAATATCCTAAGATCAGTGTTGGACTCTGAAAAATGTTAGAATGTCATGATTAAAGCCCTGATTAAGCCAACTACCAGGGCCATATGCAGGAATTTAAGTATGACTGCTTTGGGAGGGCACACATTCTGTGTCCTTTCTGTGGCCAGAAGAGTTCCCTCTCCGCGCCATGGCCCCAGGACCACAGGAGCTCTGTGCCCCCACTATGGGTCCGGGGCCAGAGAAGCTCTGTGACCCTGCTGCCTCTCCTGGTGTACACCCGTCAGCTACTGAAACGTGTGTAACTATTTACTTCAGTTGAGTTATGTCATAAGTGTGGAGTGTGCCTTGCCTGGGTGGGGCTATGTTATCTGAGAAGGCAGTGTCATCAGAGCAGTCTGGCTAGACCCAGAGAGACCAGGAAGTAAAGCTTAGTTCAATTTGGGCTTTAAATTGACTCAGACCTTTTTGGTCCAGCTATGGATCATCCATCTTGTCCTTTCTTAATATGTCTTCATACTAGCTAAAACTGCAAGTAAGAATTGTATCCTGCATAAAAGCTTTGCATTTGACCTTGGTGCCTCTTTCTGTGTATTTAGCAAAGAAAGGGTGAGAAGTTGTTATGCAAGAAGAGTGAGGTTAAAGAATTCTGTACCTGTGTAGTGTCTTAATTGTATGCTGTATTCTATTGTCTTTATTAAATCTTTTTAGTTATAAAAAGGTTTGGTTCTTCTCATAAAAGAATCCTAGCTTTAGATGGAGCAGCTCAGGGTGAGTGAGGGCTGTGTCTAATTCTCTTTCTGCTTTCAGGTTAGAAAGGGAGGGGGGAAGAGGATTGTGTCTCTTAGGTTGAAGGGACGCTGGAGTGAAGTCTCGGTGTGGCTTTTTTTCTCCCAGACAGAAGGGAGGGATCGGGAGGGTTACTCTTGGGGGGAGTCAAGGTTCCCTACCCCATGGTCTTGGGGTGAATACTGGCTGGTGGCAGCGGCACCCCAATTTCCCAGCTAACAAAGTAGAGGTGTTGGGGAGAAAGACATAACTTAAGCTGGGAGCATCTTGGAGTTATTGGGTCTGGCTTAAGAGTCCCTTTCCCTGTACTCAGGAGCACAGGGACTGGGGTATCCACTTTTTTTACAAGTTACATTTAATCTTAAAGTTACGCCTGTGATTAATTACTATGTTGGATCCATTACTTATGTTTTCTAAACCAAAGTCACAGCTCACGCTGCCAATGTTTGTGACTTTCTAGGTGTCCAAATTCATTCAAAAAAACAAAAGCCCTAGAGATTAAACCAGATCTCTCTATGCTAGCTATGGCACTGTATGATATTGGTAATTCATAATTTGTGGGACATTTTCAATTGTTATGAATATAGTTTTTGTTCTTTTGAACAACAATGTCTAAATTAAAGCTCCTTTTCTTTTATCCCTAGATTCTTCTTCTTTAATAGGAAAAAGACTGGCATCTCAATTTTTGAGAAACATAATCTCAAATCCTTAAAATATTTCAATGTTTTATATCAGCAAAATAGAAATGTCAATTCTTGCATAAAAAGAATGGCAAAAGAGTCCACGGGGTTCTGATATGGAGAGAAAAGCAGAGTGAATTATCTAGAAGTTTTTGCAGCAGAACTGAAGAATTTGTCCCCAATTATATCCCCAAGATATATTTTTGTCAAACTGACATTTTCTAATCAACTATCATTTTGAAAATTGTGTGAAACGTTAGTAAGAAATTAGCAAGAAACATGTAACAGTCCATTTTGGAAGGTATGGAGATAATGGGGGTTAGGTTAAGGTGTTCAGGTAATGAGTAGAGCCAACTGTATGCCAATAAGCTATATTTAATTCAACATGAATCTTCATTTTTTTTAAACAGCTAGTGAAGAGGGAAAATCATTCATTTCAGCTGACACTCAATATTTCTTCTTTGACACTAATGCACACTTGTAATAATTGTGTACAAAGTTGTGTAATTTTTTCAAAATTCATTGAAATTTTCAAAACTTTTGGCTAGCTGTACACTATGTGTGGGCCAGTGTAGGTATCTATGAGGTTAGAGAAGAGGAGTTCAAAGATGAGGAAGTCCTGGTCAGTTTTAGTTTTCTGGACAGAAAGGACAGTTTTAGAAATACAGTGGACCCTCTGTAGAAGTCGCGTCTATATAGCGCAAATTCGCTATATAGACCACGGATCCCAAATTTAGTAACTTTAATTGAAATCCATAATGCGGTTCCTGTGTTAATGCAGTACCGTGCATGGACCCCAAGCCCTGTGTTCTGTGAAGAAATAAGTGGAAAATTTGGTGCAATCTTCCAAGGGAGAGACATGGAAGGCTTGCAACTGAACCTAATTCACAGCTATGATGGTGGTATTGTCAGCAGTGACTACTGTACAGTAGAGAGAGTTTTGCAAGAAAGATGCAAGTCTCAGTTTTCCAGTTTGTTGCTACAAAATCTTGTCCTAAGATGGTTATTCATATTGTATAGAGTTGCCATAGCAATTCCCACACCATTCCCCCTCTGGACCACTAGTGCAGGAAGCATGTTTGAAGTGCTCCTGTATGACTTGCTGGGACTGCCCATAGTGGTAGCCACAAAAGATTAGCTCAATTTTAAAGGCTTCTCTGATTTAAACCAAAACCTGGACCAATGCCTGGAAATCCACAAGTTCAGCGAGACACAAAGGTCTCATAGCTCTCTGGATTCATGTCAAGTGATCATCAGCTAGTCGAGAGAATATAACCCACATCTTAAGTTTTGAACATAAGTTTAAGTTGATAGTGAGACAAATAGAGGATGCCAGAACAAGTCTGAAATGAGAGAGTCGAGAGGCAGACTTGAGTCATCTATATACAGTTGGTAGCTGAAATTGTGTGAGTAGAGCCCATCCCATAGTGGGAGAGTATGTACAGAGAAAAGAGGATGGGGCTAAAGATGGAGGTTTAGCCAACATGGACTGCATTTGTGTGACTTTCAGAGCTAAAATACTTTATAATTGTTTACCTGCCTATTGTGTGACCCATCCAGCCATCTAAGAGCTTCTTTTCTGTGAAAGGTCTTGTAGGCTGTAGCAGGAACATTTGTTGTTCAAGAGCATCTTTGAAGTAAGCATATTATGACCTTGAACTAGAAAAGATGTATTTATTAGTATCAACTGCATGTTCCTTGATCTATTTCTGCATAGTGATTGTGTAAAATGTGAAAGAACCCATGGGACATTGAGTGGACAAGAATGCATTCTTCTTGCAGTTTATTTTTCTCATCATGAAGTTAATCAATGAGCTGTAACAGAGAAAAAGAAAGACAGGAGTTTGAGAGAAAATCCACTTACACAAATTTGGCTCAATGCCAATTGATTTAATACAATAATAAGAGCTTTTAAAAGAGATTCTGCTGCAAAACAATATATTTTTCATTTTACCACAATATGAAGAGAAGAACTTACAGAAAGAGTTACAGAAATTAAATTAGATACCCAGTGAGAAAATCATGTCTAACAAGGACCAAAAATATTGCTTTGTTTATTTTCCAGGGAACTGAGAGTATATTTATGGAAATTACTTCTATTTTCCAGCCTCTTAATCTTTCACAGAAAATTACATTAAACAAAAAGACAAACAAAATAAATATTTTGAATAGATTTGTGACATTGCCAAAGATGATGATATCACAATTCAGGATAACTGAACCTGTATTCCCCCTCCATGGTCCAGAAGGGCATACATATTTAGGCTTCTGACTCCCAGCTGCCATCTCTCTTAGGTGGAGACCTGCATCTCTCTCCCTCCTGACTGTGTTTTTTTCAGGCTTCACAGTGCCCTGCCTACACAGTGTTATTGCCAGCCACCCAGACTGCCTAAACAGGCGAGCATCTGTGCTTTGCTTACTCTGCAAAGGCTATGAACAGCATACCTCTTATCAGTTAAGAGTTACCAAACAAATCTTTGTAAGCAAGCTTATCCATATCTTGGAAGCCACCTCTTACAGACAGCTGGCATTGACAAAGAAATCCAGTACCAGCTCAAGTGTGCTAGCTGAGCTTTTGGTTGACTGAGAAAGAGAGTGTTTGAAGATTGTGACACAAGAATTAAAGCTAAACTTATGGTTTACGAAGGTGTTATGTGCCCTATCCTAGTGTATGGGGCTGAAACATGAACAACATATAGGAGACATCTTAAGGCATTGAAGAAGTATCATCAACACTGTGTGCATAAGATTCTTCAAATTAAATGGACTGATGGACACACTAACATCAGCATCCTCTCACAAGCTGATAACATGAGCATTGAAGGCGATGATAAGCTTCAACTTCGCTGAGCAGCTCATGTTGTTCAGATGCCTGATTCCAGACTGCCAAAACAAGTTTTCTGTTCTCAACTCAGCGAAGGCAAACATGTTAGAGGAGGGCAGAAAAAATGCTACAGAGATGTTCTTTAGGCTAATGTGAGTGTAAGAGGGGGTACCCCCAGCCTTTATGCTCCTGAGTACAAAGGCTGGGCCTCTTATATGTCAAACCAACAGTCCTTCTCCCCCCACACCTCCACTTTGCCAGTTGGGGTTCTTGGGGTCACCAATCTCTGCCACCAATCGAGTATACTTCCAAAACCTTGGAGGGGCCCCCGATCTTCCCCGCCCCAACTTTGTCCCCCTCCCTGGGTTTCAAAGTCAGATACCTGAAGGCTGATTTCCTTCACCCTCTGTCTCTCTGTACCTGAGAGAGAGACACCTGGAGACTGCTGCCCTTCACCCTCCCTGGCTGAAAGCAGACTTCCCCCACCCCTGTCTCTCTCCACCTGAGAGACAGACACCTGGAGACTGCTTCTTCCCTCCCCCGTCTAACCCGATGGTAAGGAGAGACAGTCTTCACACTCCAGCTAGGCCCTTAGCTGCCCTGGTTCCTATTCCCTTCCCTTCCCTCTTCCCAACTGGAAGCAGAGAAAAACCCTAAGGGAAATAAACCAGACAGTTTTATAACTAGAAAATTTAATAAAGAAAAAGGTTAAAGCAGAGATACAGACACTTTACATTTGGGGTTCCCCACTTTGTTCTGAAAAGGAAAGAACACCCCAAAAGGCACGGCTTAATAGAAGAATCAAATGGTAATACTCACATTAGCTAATCAGAAATGTAAGAAGAAAAGCTAGAGAGACACTTCTGGACCCTTGCCCATGTTGCCTGGCAAGCCTCCTGCCTCATGGACAACCAAGATGGAACTCTCCTGGCCCGTGCCTCCTCCCTGGAGACCAGCCAAGATGGAACTGACTTTAAACTCCTCCCTTCTTCCTGGGCTGGAGGCTCCTCCCTTCCTCATGGCAGAGAAACTCCCACGTTACCTGTCTCAGACAACATAGCCCCCACCCAGGCAAGGCACACTGTATTAGATAACATAGCCCAACCCCGGCAAGGCACCCTCCATACTTATGACAGTGAGGAAATGCAACATTGACATCAGCTGTTGGGAATGTATAACTCAGGGGCAACAACAATGGAGGAACTGCTTGAGGCAGGGAACTCAGCACTTGGAATCAGATGCAACTACATGTAACAGAAAAATGGGAGCAACAGCATGTGGCATGGGTCAAACCCTCATCTGAGGTTCACCCACCCTGCTCAGAAATACATGTCTGCAATATGACAGAATCTGTGGCTCTAGAATAGGCCTCATCAGTGGGACCACAGATAACCTGAAATGGACAACCTATGAAAGGCAATCATCCGTGACTTCGAGGAACCGATGTTGATGAATTGCTGGCAGTTAAGAATTACCACACAGATCTTTGAGAGCCAGCACATTTATTATTAAGATGAAAGCATTACGAAAAAAGATATTTAAAAACAATAAGATAATTTAGACACTTGTTAATGAGCTTATCAGAGATCACATACCCCAGCTCTAGCACAGACTGTGATAGGAGTTAGTCCTTCAAACCCCAACAGAGGTTTATTCTGTGGTTACCATTTCATAACACCTTTAGCTCAGAACAAGCACACCCATTCAGAGACAAGTCTTTCCTTGATGTTGCTTTTGAACTTCAGATCTGAGGAACAAGTAACCAGCAGACAATGGTCCCCTCTTCATGGTGTAGCTCCTAAAGTCTGGGGTTTTGCATAACTGGAGGTGGAAATTTGCATTTACCTCCCCCTAGAAATTTCCTTGGACACTGTCCAAAATTCCATTCTTTTCTTGCCCATTGTTGAATATAGTCCTGTTAAGTTCATAAGACTTCCTAAGACTGACAACACACAACCTTAGCATTTAAAACAGTAGACTACAAAGATGTTTAAACTTAATTCAGTAATATTTTTCAAGGATATTTCAAGAAGTTGCCATATTGGAAGAACCCAAGGAAGTTAAATCTATTTTCTCTTTTATTGTGTGACCATGCAAAAGTCTCTGTCTATTCTAAGCCTTAGTTTCCCTTCTGTAAAATGGGAATAATATTTTCATGCTTTGCAGTCTTGTGTTCTTTCTTTCTATGGATTTTTTTAAATTCTTTTTTTAGTACTAGATAGAAACTAGGACTTTGTGAACAATGTATCCAGAACCTTACCAAATTCAAGCTGGGTACTAGTTGAACTATTTATCTACCTGGATTCTTAAATTGGCTCCCATCACTAACGCATCAACCAAGTCGTACTTTACCTGCCTGGGAAGGATTTGTGATTAAAGTACTGTGAGGAAGATAGCAAAAAACTCATTGGCATCAAGAGCAAAAAGACCCTGCAGAATATAGTGTGTGCAGTTTACATGAACTGAGCCTTTCAGGGTCTATTCAGCTGTAATACAGACATGTACAGGCTTAGACAGTAGGTGTGGCTAGATAAGGACACAGTTGACATAGGCACAAATATGGAAATTGCCCAAAGCTACAGCTATAGTCTGCAAAACCTGACTGGAGCAGAACATGGTATAAAGTGTGTTGCCTTTACTAGGGCTGAGCCAAAGCTCATTGAAGGCACTAGAAAGTGGACTTGACTTCAAGTGGACTTTGAATGGATTTACTGCACAGAGATATATTGACATTAAAGATTTCCAGTTCAAATAATTATAATAGACTTCTATGAAAATACATGTTTTCCAAAGCATCTGGAGAGTTTTTAATAAGCTGTCAACACATTACTCAACTTTTTATCACAGATATTTTCTTCTTTATGTAAATTTGAAATTTTCTTGTTTATGCATGCTACACATAAGCAAGTGTTGAAAATTCTTGTTAAAACTTGACTTGACTCAATTAGTTGACACTTTCACATTTTTGCATTATCGTTTCAGAAGTGATACACCCAATTCATAAGATCCCTGGGAATACATTGATAGACTAATTTGATTATGTGGATGCTATTAAATGACATTTTTAGAAATGATATTACTTGTTTTATTTAGAACATTCTATACTTTAGTAATCTTTATAAAGTTTAGGCACAGTTTTATGAGAAATTGGCTATAAAACCTATGTTTGCTTATATTAAGAAAATAAAATGACTCAGATTTTAACATCATCTGATTTTACTGAAGACAGGCAGAACTAATTACAATAGTTTACATTTAATACTATAACATAAAAACAAAGAAAGCTTTTCATCACCTTTATGGAAACAACATTAAATCATCCCAATAAAACTTACATTTGGAATTATCATGCCAGTATTATACAACACCTCAAAAAAAAAGTCTAATTCTTATTTTAGAGTATGGCATTCAAAAAGAAAATTGAAATAGACTCAATTTATGCTATATCTGTACTCTCTTTTAACTTTAATTATTTTATTGCTCCTTTTGCCCAGATTAGTTTTAAATATGTGTACCTGAGAAATTTGAGTAAAATAGAAACAACAGAAATGGGCCAATACATATATAATTTTGACCTCTAGCCTCATTCATGCAATTTAAATATCTTTTGATTTCAAATTAATGATAATTTATCTGAAAAAGAAACATGTTAAATATGCCAAGAATGCCTTTATTGCTAATCAGTTCTATAAAATTGATGTTCCTGATTGTGCATCTTTATTTCTATGAGCATAAAGATCTGTGTGACTATTCTGATGTTTATATAGTCTTGTGCCTCTACAGTGTATATCTAATAGTTACACATTTAAATTGGGTGACTAGTATGAATTGCATGCCCATCATGTTATTTTAATTCGTTCATGGTTTTTTGTATCAATTTTTCTTTAAAATGAGCAAATCACATGTTGATCCCTGAGGATAATTTGTATTGAAACTGGAGCCTAGATGAAACTTGTCTGCTGTGGAGTTAAGAAACAAAAAGTAACCTCTTTGAGACAAACCTCTTTAAAGCAGTTTGCAACTCTGAAAGACTTATTAAGAACATCAGAAGATTAATCATTAATGATCTGGAGGATGGTGCAGACTGAACCCTCAGCAGATGACACTAAACTGAGAGGAGTGGTAGATCCACTGGAGGGTAGGGATAGGATACAGAGAGACCTAGACAAATTAAAGATTGGGCCAAACGATGGGGCTGGAGCACATGACTTATGAGGAGAGGCTGAGGGAACTAGGATTGTTTAGTCTGAAGAAGAGAAGAATGAGAGGGGATTTGATAGCTGCTTTCAACTATCAGAAACGGGGTTCAAAAGAGGCTGGATCTAGGCTGTTCTCAGTGGTAGCAGATGACAGAACAAGGACTAATTGTCTCAATTGCAGTGGGGGATGTTTAGATTGGATATTTGAAAAAAAAAAGTTCACTAGGAGAGTGGTGAAGCACTGGAATGCGTTACCTAGGGAGATGGTGGAATCTCCTTCCTTAGAGGTTTTTAAGGTCAGGCTTGACAAAGCCCTGGCTGGGATGATTTACCGTATGTTCCAGCGTATAGGACAACTTTTTGGAGACTATTTTCCTGGCTTAAACTCAGGGGTCGTCTTATACGCCGGTAAAAAAAAAAAAACCACACACAAAAGCGCATGCGCCCCGCTCTCGGGGACGGGAGAGCGGGGCGCACGCGCTTTTTGTGTGTGGTTTTTTTTTTTGTTTGGGTTTTTTTGGGGGGTAATCCGGCTTTTTTACTGGAAAGCTCGGGGGTCGTCTTATACGCCCCATCGTCCTATATGCCGGAACATATGGTAGTTGGGTTTTGCTCCTGCTTTGAGCAGGGGGTTGGACTAGATGACCTCCTGAGGTCCCTTCGAACCCTGAGATTCTATGATTCTAAGATTTGAATGATTACAGCCATGGATCTACCGCTTCCCCACACAAACTGCATTTCCCTATACAATACATGGTGAGAATTAGGGGCCTAAAAAGGTGTTCAGAGAAGCCAACATGCTGATTGGGGATTTGCCTAGGGTAGCCATTAGGAAATGCTGAGGAGAGGACTATGGCCTAAGCCCCTAAAAGGGAGTTAGGTGATAAGTAGGGGCTGGAGGGAGACACCTCCGTCCACTCAGAATTCACAGCCAGGAGTCCTGGAGTTAGGCATGTAAGCCAGGTCAACCCTTTTTCAAGAAAAAAAAAGATGGTGGCTACCCCTGCCTCCTCTTATTAGGTCCCTCATCCACCTTGGGAGAAGCAGGGACTTGAACACAGGTCTGCTACCTCTTAGGTGAGTGGCCTAACTACTGGACTACGGGGCATCTCTCTCACTTTCCTTTTGGACCAGAGGCAGATTCTACAACCTGGGATCAAGTTCCTACATCTCTCAGGCAAAGTTGGGCTTTGAAACCAGGATGCCTACTTCCCAGTGCTCTCTCCACTGTGCTATTGGATGTGGAGGAAACCACTAACATCATTACTTTCTCCTTGTTTTCCGTGAGGCATGATCCAATAGATATGCTCTAAGCAGTGTCCGTGCATGTATGCTGGATTGGGTCCTGCAGGAGTGAGAAGTGTGGGAACACTTAGCTGGTGAATCCAGCTGGGGTTTACTTGTGAGTTAGGTACCACGCTGATCGGTGGTGTCAGGGCTAATGCAGCTGTTTGTATGTCCAGTGGCAGGAATTTTGCCATCATAGAAAATTTACCCATAGACACCTACAGCAGTATCTCTCAAACTTTTGTACTGGTGACCCCTTTCACATAGCAAGCCTTGGAGTGCGACCTGCCTTATCAATTAAAAACACTTTTAAATATATTTAACACCATTATAAATGCTGGATCCAAGCAGAAGTGGCAGATCGCGACCCCCCATATAATAACCTCATGACCCCATGAGAGGTTCTGACCCCCAGTTTGAGAATTTACAGGATTACGTAGCATCTGAGTCTGCTAATCTACATTTTGTCTCAGTTGCCTAAAATTGGCAATTAATTAACTACATCCCCCTTGTGAATCCCACTTTGCACTTTTAGGTTCTCATGAACCTGAAACTCTAAGGGCACCTCAACTGGAATCAGAGCACTATCACTACATCAAGCCTATAACAACAAAAAATAAGTCACAATGTTTTAGTCTTCCTTAACAAGAACACACTTAAATCTAGTTAACTGATTAATATTTCTGATGATATTTCCATTTGTATAAACATATTTTTTCAACTAAATCCTAATATTCATGTTTGTAAAATCATTTTATTAAATAACAATACCTCTGGAATATCTGCCTAACAGCAACAGACATAGAGGTAATTTAATTTGCTCTGCAACTCTTTGCCTCTCTGATCAAAATACTGCAACTTTACTAACTAAAATAAATACAATACTAGAACTTGAAAATGATTAATTCTTAGTGGCAGACAAACTAAGTGCTGTTATAGGTATCTGAAAAAATTCATTTCTCATTGATAATCTGTCTACCCATTCTATTATGGTGACATTAAACATATCAACCTCTCCATAATAAATTCCTTCTTTGGGACTTATAATTTGGATCTCAAGTCTAGTTTTGGCTGAAACATGAAATTCTATATAAACATATTTTTTACGTTTCTGTACAAATGTTGATACCTCTTTCTAACCAATATTCATTAAACTTGTGCTTGTCATTGGTCTGCAGTGATGACTAATGCTATTTTATTTATCACAAACTATGAAAAATGTAAACTAGACACATTATTTTGTGTAGTATAGATAAATGACCCTGTGATTATTAGTGTGGAGAATGATATTTTATTTCAGATCAAAAGAAAAAAAGTGTAAAATAGATGAAACAAAGAAAGATGGACAAAAGTGATCATGACTGAAACAGTGTCTTACCAGTCACAGACAGGATTGGCTGCTTGCACAGAAAAAAATAATGTAGGAATCAGGAGCTAACAAAGAGACTGGGTCACCTAGAAAATTGTATGTGTTGAAGAGAAGATATTGGAAAAATGGCAAAGGATAAATTAATAATAAAGAGAGTAAACGAGAAAGCTTGGCCAAGCTTGAGGTAGTGCATCCCACAGTTGTGAGGATGAACCAACTTTCTTTTTTGAACTCAGTATCTAACTTTTCAGGTTAGCAGGGGTAAGATGTGTTGAGAAAGAAATCCAAACAACATCAGAAAGAAGAAACGTACTTCATCCTGCACAACAGAGACTTCTCTTTCCAGTTTCAGAATTGTGAGGACAAGCTTTGAAAAGTGGGATGAAGAAGCCAGAAAGTAGAAGGATAAGGGTGAGAAAATGGAGATTGAAAACAATGATGCTCCAGCATGAGTTTGATTAGAGAAAACTGCCTTTCTTAGATGCTGAGAATGTGGGTGTGGTGAATGGCAGTTGAGGACATGGTAAATGAGACTTGTTTGTAAGGTAACACCATAAATGCATACAGAAATTCATTACATTTTGTTTGCTTTCAATACTGATATTTCATTATACTAAGGAAAATAGTTTCTTGTTATGAAAGGAATGCCCTGGGAGATATGTCCTCTAGTAGTTCCAATAACTTTGTGTCAGCCCTATTGGCAGGAAGCTTGTTCCTTCGATCTTGCCAAAGTCCCCCAGAGTATTAAAAACATCACTGACTAAAGTTAATATGGCTGACAACCAGCCATAACTTTTGTACCTGAGCTGAGCCCTAATTCTAAATCTTCAGAGTCGATCTTTCCAATTAGAGAGATCTGGATATTCCTACTCCACTTCAAGTGTTCTCACTTGAGATTTTTCATACTGCTGAAAGATTGCTATTAGGTGGGAAAATCTGTCTATCTGGTACACAAATTTCTCAGAAAAAAAACATCAACTTTTGAATTTAAAGGAAGACTGTTCCTAGTTCAGGAGCAAAGATAACTATTATATATAAAAAATCATTGGAATAAAAAGGGAAAACAAAGCTCCTTTCCTAGTGATGGATAAAGTACAGAATATCTATAGTCATTCCTTCAGTCTTTGATAATGTTGACCAGGAGGTTTTATTCACCTGACTGAGGACACTGGCAAAGAAGGACAGGTTAGTATTTGAGTGATTCCATTTCAGCACGTTTTCCACATAGGATTTTAACCTCTGCCATTTACTCCCCTCTTTGTTCAGTTTTGTTTATCCTCAGATCATAGCCCATCTGTGATTTTGCCTAAAAGGGCAAACTATAGGGTATTTTTGTGCTGGCATATAAAACACGGAATTGAATCTCTTCATATTTATGTGATGTTTATCAACTAAGTGTTGTATATTTATTTTCAGTAAATTATATCCATGTCCCCAGAGACATGTGTGATTTGATTCTCATTGACATTGCAAATAGAAATTGAAAAACAAGTGGCCTGAAATCATCCATACTTTTCTTAGTATGCATTGAGAATTGGCTGGCATTATTTTTCATAGATATTCAATGTGATATTGATGTGATTTTTCTGTTGAGGTTGTGAATGTGAGATTCTGTTCTCCAAATTATAGAATTTCACTTTTCTTTTTATAGCAATAATTTCTTTGAACCTTCTTAAAATAATCAGGTCAGTGTTGAAGATTTTTTGTTTCTTTAGATTAGGGAAATACTACAAAAACTTCCCATAATTAGTCATCTACTTATGTTAACTAATTACTTTGACTGTGGGAACAACTTTTGTCCACAAAATGCCTGTAGAAGACATAGTGAACGCCACACCACAAAAATAAATAAATAAAACCAGAGAATGAACTTCTATGTTAAAACTATTAGAAATGTTAATTAGACATAGAATTGATCTTAAATATTTTTGAGGCAGTGTGATGTTGAGCTAGCGGCAAAAGATTGGAATTGAAAAATTATTGCTTATAATGATGCCTGAGCCACTGATTTTCTGTGATCTCAAGCCATATCTGTCCATGAATCTCCACAAAGAGCTACTTTTAATTCAGTAAGATAGGGTGGAAAGAGAGAAGAGGAGAAACTCAAGGGGAAAACAGGCTGACTGTTCTAGGAGAAAAGATATTCTCTTTCTGGTGAAAGAGAAAATGATTGCATTGTTCCTCTTAGTCCCTTGACATGGTGGAGATAGGGAGAAACGTTCATCCCTGATTTACACTAGAGATGAGTTTGGCCCAGGGAGTATAAATCTTCAGTGTACGTGACACTCTCCTTAAATCTTTCTTTGTGACTGTGTGAGGGATAGTCATAAACTGTGCTTTTAAAAAGTTTGCTTCCTTTCTAGAACTTTTTTACAGTTCCACACGCACTCTGTTAACTAATAAGAGAGGGAAACAAAAAAACTGTAAGCTATGATCTGAAATGGAATTTAAGCAGTATTCATTATCAATTAATATTCAGCAGAACTTAAGTAGAGGCATTCTCAGCATCACCGTTTTAGATTTCATTGTTCAATTAAATAAAGAATATATATAAATATAATTTTTAAAAAATGGGCCCAATTTTTGAAAACTGAGTACCTAAAGTTAGGTTTCTAAATCTCTATTATGTAAACCCGTATTAGAATCTTAAATTGACATGGTATTATTTTCACAGATGTTTAACAACTGTAGGTCCCATTCAAAGTTAGTTAATTACAGGTAAGTTTTCATGATAGGATTGTGTGAACCTATGGTCAGGGCCGGCTCTAGGCAACAGATGAGCAAACTCGTGCTTGGGGTGGTAGATTCTAAGGGGCAGCATTCTGTCCAATCCTAGGCAGCATGGCTGCCCCTTTATTGTTTTGTTTTTGGTTTTGGGGTTTTTTTGGTTAATCGATCCAGTCGCCCTGCACCCTGGTCAGGGGTGAAAGTAAGATTAATGACTTACAAGTACAGGGCTCGGGCCAGCTCTGCCCCCCCAGAAGGGGCGGGGCCTTGGGTGGGAGAAGCAGGGCTGAGGGGATCAGAGCCAGCCCCAGCCTGCCCTGTAGGGTAAGTGCCCCTACTCCTTCCCCTTTTCCCCCTTCCCTGCCAGGGTAGCAGCGGCAGGCAGGGGTTCCAGGGACTATTTAAAGGGCCTGGGGCTCCCCTGCCTCTACTGCTGCAGGCCCTTTAAATAGCCACCAGAGTTGAGTGGCAGTAGGGCTCTGGGGGCTATTTAAAGGTCCCAGAGCGCCCCTCCTTCTACCGCCCCAGCCCTTTAAATAGCCCCCAGAGCCCTGGAATAGTGGCAGGGCTCAGGCAGCTATTTAAAGGGCTGGGAAGGTAGATGCAGTGGGAGCCCTGGGCCCATTAAATAGCCCCCAGAGCCCAGGGCTCCAGCAGCAGGGCTCTGGTGACAATTTAAAGTGCCTGGGGCTCCAGACACTGTACCGGGGCGTACCGACTTACTTTCTCCTTTGGCCCTATTTTTTTTTGATTCGCCGCTCTGGTCACCCTGCACCCTGGGTTGTTTGTTTGTTTGTTTTGCTTCACCGCTGGCTCTGGCTGCCTTTTTTTTTTTTTTTTTTTTGCTTGGGATGGTAAAAAAGCCAGAGCCAGCCCTGCCTATGGTTTTAGTATAATAGTACATTGAACATACTCTCAAAGCATATTAATAAATTGGGCCTTATATCACTTATGCAAGATAAGTATTACTTCCCTTTTTACAAATGGTTGAACTGAGGCACAATGAAGTTAAGTGATTTGTCCAAGGCTTAGAGGAAATTGATGGTATAGCTGGTGATAAATTGCAGATTTACTGATTCCCAGTCCTATATTTCAACCACAGGAATTTCAGCTGTAGTATCTCATTGAAATTGTTGTATAAAAGTCACCAGCTACTTAACATACAGGTATAAATTGGAAAAAAAAGTTAGGAAACAAAATTCTGCAAATTCATCATTAGTGTTTTGCAGTTTCTTTCCATGTTTACATTAGATACAGAATGATTATTTTCCTTTATATTTATGTAACAGGACAAACTACAATAACATAATGATAAGACTTTAAATGTCTGTAGTACCTTACTTCTGGGGATCACAAAACACTTTAAATATATGAATGAATTATTACTCAGATTTCTGTGTGGGAAATGTCCCCATTAAACAGATGGGTAAATAAGGCACAGAGAGGACTGGTGATTCGCCCTAAATCACAGATGAAGTGTATAACAGAGGCAGGAATAGGACTGAGATTTCCTGACTCCAAGTGCTGTATACATCCTTCCTCTCTGATAGATGCAGAAGATGAGGAGAGAGAGAGAGAAAAAAAAACCATACAGTGCTTTGAGCCTCAGTAGATATTTTGAAGGTAATGAATGTGGAAATCCCTAGTTGGTAACTTAAACTCAATCAGTCTTCAGATATTACACAGGCACAGCTGATGAGCCTGTTGTTCTGTACTGTCTGGAAGAAATTATATTATAAAATGGCAGTTATTTGTATCCCCTGTGAGAACGCAGTCCCTTCTGCTGCTTTCAGCTGATAGATCATTTTTTAATTAATTTTTCTTACTGCCCTATTTTTTTTCTTTTTCACTTTAAAATTCTCCATTAACTCTAATTAACTTCACCAGCCTTGCAAGCGTGTTTATAAATCAGCAAACGGCATGCTGGTTTGGAGAGCAGGGTTTATCCAGCTTGAATATGAGTAGATTAGTAATGAGTGCTCTCTATTTCAAATTTGAATTTTAAATTAAAATTTTGGGCGGTGAGGGAGAAAAGGAGAGAGAGAATATATCAGTGACTTTCAAAGCACCATAAAGAAATCAGGCCATCCCACAGCCCTCAGGGAGAAAGTTCAGCCTACACCTGCTACCAAAACAGATCAGCTTTACAGTGGCAAGAACCAGAGTTGCTGAAGATGGAGAAGTCAGGCAAATGAGGTTCCAATCTCTTGCACTCCAATGTCCGTTCTATGGGTTGTCCCTCCCTGTAGATGGAGCTGTGCTGCCCTTCTGAATACCAAGGTATAAGGAACAAGAGAGTCAAGAAGAGGAAGCCACTCATTACTATTTAGGAGTGCAACAGGAGCTTCACTTCATTCACTAAGCCCTTGTCTACACTATGAGGTTAGGTCAAATTTAGCTGCATTTGGTTGATTTTATACTCAATATGTCTACACACCCAATCACATCTGGTTGACTTAAAGGGCTCTTAAAAACAACTGCTGCACTCCTCCCCGGTGAGGGGAATAGTGCTAAAATGACTTTGCTGGGTCGAATTTGGGGTAGTGTAGACACAATTTGATGATATTGGCCTCCGGGAGCTATCCCAGGGTGCTCCAGTGTGGCTGTTCAGGACAACACTTTCAACTTGGATGCATTAGTCAGATACACAGGAAAAGTCCAAGGAACTTTTGAATTTCATTTCCTGTTTGGTCAACGTGATGAGGTCAGCAACACAGGTGACCATGCAGTCCCAGAATCACAAACGAGCTCCAGCATGGACTGAAGGGGAGACACTGGATCTGATTGCTGTATGTGGAGAAGAATCTATGCAGGCAGAACTCCAAATAAAAAGGAAGAAATCCCAATATATATGTGAAAGTTGTCCAGGGCATGTAGGACAGAGGCTACACCAGGACACACAGCAGTGCCGTGTGGAAAATTGAGGCGCTTAGGCAAGTCTACCAAAAAACAGAGGCAAACGATTGCTCCAGGTCATACATGCTGCTGGTATGATCAGCTGCACGGAATTCTAGGGGGGGACCCTACCACTATCCCTCTGATGTCCATGAACATCTGCAAGAGGGGAGTCTCACGCAACAGGGAGGAGGATATGTGTCTGAGGAGGAGGAGAAGTATGCACAGCAGGCAAGCAGATAATCTGTTCTCCCCGGCAACCAGGATATTTTCCTCACCCTGGAGCCAAATCCCTCCCAAAGCCAGTTCCTGGACTCTGATGCACAGCACACCTAGCTATGCTCTTATAATTGCCCTGGTGTCTGGCTGCACAAAATCGGCCGCCAGGCAATTTGCCTCAACCTCCAACAACAACATAAATATTCCCCCCTTACTCTCACAGATATTATGGAGTACACAGCATGCAGCAATAAGAATGGGAATATTGGTTTTGTTGAAGTCTAACCTAGTCAGTAAACAGCACCAGTGAGCTTTTAAACATCCAAATCCACATTCTACCACCAGTCTGCACTTGCTCAGCCAATAGTTGAACTGCTCCTTATTAGTGTCCAGGTTGCCTGTGTATGGCTTCATGAGCCATGGGAGCAAGAGGTAACCTGGGTCATCAAGGATAAGTATTGGCATTTCAACAACCCCAAAAGTAATTTTCTGGTCTGGGAAGTAAGTCCCTTCCTGCAGCTGTTCAAACAGTCCAGAGTTCCTGAAGATGTGAGTGTCATGCACCTTTCCAGGCCATCCCTTGTTGATGTCGGTGAAACATTCCTTGTGATCCACCAGTGCTTGCAGCACCATTGAGAAGTACCCCTTGCGATTTACATACTGGTTGCCACAGTGGTCCAGTGCCAAGATAGGGATATGCATTCTGTCTATCACCCCACCACAGTTAAGGAACCCCACTGCAGCAAAGTCATCCACTATGACCTGCACATTTCCCAGTGTCACTGTCTTAATAGCAGAAGGTGAGTGATTGTGTTGGCTACTTGGGTCACAGCAGCCCCCACAGTAGATTTGCCCACTCCAAACTGCTTCCTGACTGACCAGTAACATATAGGCGTTGCAAGCTTCCACAGGCTATCGCCATTCGCTTCTCAACTGTCAGGGCTGCTCTTATCTTGGTATTCTTGTGCTTCAGGGAAGGGGAAAGCAACTCACAAAGTTCCATGAAAGTGGTCTTACACATGCGAAAGTTTCACAGCCACGGGGAATCATCCCAGACCTGCAACACTATGCAGTCCCACTATGTGCTTGTTTGCTGGGCCCAGAATCAGCATTCCAATGTATGAACCTGCCCCACTGCCGCCATGATGTCACAATTGCCACATCCTATGCTTTCAGGGAAGTCTGTGTTCATGTCCTCCTCACGATCGTCCTCCTGATGGCATTTCATAGCCAGGTTCTGCACATACTACAGGATAATGCATGAGGTATTTACAATGCTCACAACAGCAGGATAAGCTGAGCGGGCACCATTCTAGCAGTGCTATGGCATCTGCACAGATAACCCAGGAAAAAAAAAGCACAAAATCATTGTCTGTCATTGCTTTCATGGATGGAGGAAGGAACAGAGGGGAGACTGACAACATTTACCCAAAACCACCAGTGACAATGTTTTTGCCCCATCAGATATTGGGAGATTAACCCAGAATTCCAATGAGCAGAGGAGACTGCGGGGACTGTGGGATAATTACCCACAGTGCACCACTCCATGAGTTGATGCTAGCCACTGTATTGAGGATGCACTCTGCTGACTTAATATGATTAGTGGGGACACACACACTCGACTGTATAAAATAGCTTCTAAAAATCTACTTCTATAAAATTGATCTAATTTTGTAGTGTAGACATACCCTAAGAAGTGAAGTGGTAGTATGTGGGGCTGGCTCTCTCTAGCACATATCACTGGGTCACATGGTCACTTGTTTCCTATCCCAGTGTGATTTCTGGAAGGAACAGTTTTTAAAATGTTTTGCAGTTCTGGCAATCCCAGCAAGTCTGACTGAACAACCCAAAGTAAAACAGAAGTGTAAATATGGACAACCATGATATAAGGTGTTATAAGTGTGAAGGGTACCTTGCCTGGGTGGGACTATGTTATCTAATACAGTATGCCTTGCCTGGGTGGGGCTTGTTATCTGAGCCAGGTAACGTAGGAGTTTCCCTGCCATGGGGGAGGGAGGACCCTCGAGCCCATGAAGAAGGGAGGAGCAAAACAGTCAGTTCCATCTTGGCTGATCTCCAGGGAGGAGGCCAGGGCCAGAGAGCTCTATCTTGGCTGGTCTCCAGGGAGGAGGCCAGTGCCAGGACAGATCCATCTTGGCTGCACATGAGGCAGGAAGCTTGCCAAGGTAGTTGGCAAGGGTTCTAGACCATCTTTGGCTATAAAGATGGCTCTACCTTTTTCTTATACTTCTACTTAGCTAATGTGAGTATTACCATTTGATTCTTTTATTAAGCCGTGCCTTTGGGGTGTTCTTTGCCTTTCAGACCAAAGTGGGAAACCCCAAATGTAAAGTGTCTGTATTTCTGCTTTAACCTTTTTCTTTATTAAATTTTCTAGTTATAAAACTGTCTGGTTTATTTCCCTTAGGGTTTTTCTCTGCTTTCAGTCTGGGAAGGGAAGGGAATAGGAACCAGGGCAGCTAGGGGCCTAGCTGGAGTGTAAAGACTGTTCTCCTTACCGTCAGGTTAGACGGGGGAGGCAGGAAGCAGTCGGTTTTTCTCTCTTCACAGGGAAGAGAGGAGGTAGGGGGAAGTGCATAGCCCCCTAGTATCTGACCTGGCTTCCAGTGAGGAAGACAGAGTCAGGGTTAAGGGAAGTCTGCCTTCAGCCAGGGAGGGTGAAGGAAAGCAGTTTTCCGGTGTCTGACTTTAAAACCTAGGGAGGGGGTACAAAGTCAGAGTTAGGGGAAGATCGGGGGCCCCTCCAAGGTTTTGGAAGTACACCCGATTGGTGGCAGCGATTGGTAACCCCAAGAACCCCAACTGGCAAGGTGGGGGTGTGGGGGGAAAAGGACTTGTTGGTCTGGCATAGAAGAGGCCCAGCCTTTGTACTCAAGAGCATAAGGGCTGGGGGTACCCCCTCTTACATAAGGTTTTGGACTGCAAGCTCTTTGGGAGTGGAACTGCAACAACCTATATATTTGTGTTGAGTACCTAGCACAATCGATTCCAACCTGGTTGGTGCAGTGTAAATATTTAATAATGACATGATGGTGTGAAAAAAGAGCTACTACCACAGCTACCACCACCATTATTCTTAAAACCAGGTGAGTTTTGGTTTCCAACATTCAAAGTGGAGTACCTTGAACAGTTTCAGTAGTCAGGACTGGACTTTGTGAGTCCTTCAAGTTCCCTTGGGGCTGAAATGCTAAAGACTTTGGTATATCTGTCTCCCCCTTCCTCTGAGCCTGCCCAACTGGAATGAGACAATACTCCCTTAAAGTATTGCGAGGGTTTGAATTAGCTCAATTATGTTCATATACATTTTAAATGTAGCTTGTTTTCTGATTTTTCCAAAGAGATGAAAACCCTTCAGCTGACATTGATTTCAGCCAGAACTCCTCTGTGCTCAGAATCTTTGAAAATCATTTATTTAAGTTTGCCTAATTATGGGTTTTAGGAGCCCAGCTTTAGGTACTAATTTTTTAAAATCTTGGCTATAGTAAGTTAAAGTACAAACTGCATTTACCTCTCAGAAGCTTTTACATTTCCCCAGATTACACTAATCCTCTTTAAGGTAAAGATTCAAATTTTGTATTTATATACTATAATATCCAGAGAACCTTGAACACTGTGCACATTGTTAAAACAGCCTTTAAAAAAAAGATATTACTTGCTTCATGCCAGCAGTATTTGAATCACTATTATCATTGTTAAACTATAGTCTCCATGTATTTCCTCAAAATGTCATTGTGCAGCTGTGGATTGTATGGAAAAAGATAATAATATGCATACAATACTTAGTAAAAGAAAAAACAAAATACATATTTTCTTTGTAATCCTAATAGACCCCATCTTTACAAAACATCAGGGAGCGTATACTCACAATGTAAATTACAGAAGCTACATTAATTATTTTGTAACTGAGTTTCTTTCAACATCAGACATAAAACTGAAGGGCTTTTTGTTTTTGTATTAATTGCCGTCTTTGTGATAATGCACTTTTTGCTCCTGTGGCTGATAAAATAATTGACATTAGGGGTGCATATGAGAATATTCCCTTAGGGTTCACTTCAAAGATGATAAATAAGACAGA
Organism: Sternotherus odoratus; assembly: GCA_032164245.1. Lineage (NCBI taxonomy): Eukaryota > Metazoa > Chordata > Testudines > Kinosternidae > Sternotherus > Sternotherus odoratus. The sequence continues at coordinate 38,358,002 of JAVMKO010000004.1, forward strand.
TTTTCATATGCATGAAGAATTGGTTTTAAACTGTGTGATATGTTGTTTCATAAACACTTCTGAAGCTCACATTAAAGTGCAGCCTTCAAAAAATGGAATGCCCTTTTACATTAGAATGATTATTTTTTAATCAGCAAAGCACACTTATTTTTGTTGTTGTTGTTTTATTAGCATGTCATGATGCTACATTCTTAGTATTCTTAATTAGAGGTATTGCTGGTCGGTATATTTTGATATTCTGTGGAGCACTGAGAAAGGTTAATGGTTTCTTTAAGATCAGTAGACCATATACTGCAATTGGTGTAACACACACAACTCCCACTTCTGACAATGAGAGCTTTGTGATGGATTGAGAGCAAAAGATCCCTGAAATTCTTATTCAGTCAAAACTCCTGTTGTCTTGCACGCCATAATATAAGCTTCAGAAATGTTTATCAAACGACAGGTAATAATGTTTAAAACCATTTCTTCATACACATGAAATCTTCCCCTTTATAGTCTTCCATAGTCTTTTTTATTTATGGAAGTCAATGTGATTTTTGCCAGAGTAAAATGTACAGGAACATTACAAATTCTTAGAAAATACTAGGGACTATTATATACAGCCAAATACTCCCTTTGAATCTTAGATGAATCTCCCACTGATATGAGCAATAACAGAATAATTATTTACCACTGCTTCCATTTTTATGCTGTCTACAGACTTTATCAGTGATTTTAGGTTTTCTTCCGGATCATTAACAAAGATGCTAAATAGCGTAGGGCCAACAACCAATCCCCACTAGAAACATGCCCACTTGATGATGATTCCCCAGTTACAGTTATATTTTGAGACCTATCAGTTAACCAGTTTTTAGTTAATTTAATGAATGCCATGTTAATTTTATATGGTTCCAATTTTTTAATAAAAATGTGAGGTACCAAGTCAAATGCCTTATTACATCAACACTATATCACTATTATCAACCAAACTTGTAATTTCATTTTTAAAAATGTTATTTTGATAGCATCTATTTTACATAAACTCATGTTGACTGGCATTAATTACATTACCCTCCTCAAATTCTTTATTAATTGAGTCCCTTATCATCTACTCCATTGTCTTATCTGAGATCAATGTCAGGCTGACAGGTGTCTAATTAGTTAGGTCATCCTATTTATACTTTTAACACTGGTACAACAGTGGAACTTCCTTAGTTCTCCAAGATGTACAGAAATACTTAATTGTGTGTTAAACTCCTTAGTCAGCTCTTTTAACGTTCTTAGATGCAATTTATCTGCACCTGCTGACTTTGAAATATCCAAATTTAGTAACTTCTCTTTCACATCATCCAGAGATGCTAGAGGAATGGAAAATGTGTTGTCGTCACCAAATAATGAGAATTCTTCATCAGTGTTCCCCTCAATATAGAACAGAAATATTTATTGAATATTTCTGAATTTTTTGCATTATTATTCATAATTCTACCATTTTCACATTTAATGGACCAATACTATTGTCAGGGTTCTTCCTTACGATCCTTATTATCCTTAACTGCACTGACCATATATATCCCCTTATGTCCCTTAGCTTCCCTCATCAATTTTCTATAATTTCTAACTTCTGATTTATATTCAGCACTATCAACTTTCCATTTCTTCCATAAGTTACATATTATTTTTTTATTTTTTATGGCAGTCCTCACTTCTCCTCTAAGGCAGGTTGTTTTTTTAATCAGCCTTCCTCAGTTGTGGTATTGTACCTTTTAAAGTGTTTTTAAATGATTCCTAATCATCATTCACATTATTTAGATTAAATCCTTCCCTCCCAGCCAACAGAATATCAGTTACCAATGACCGGTTAGACTAGCTATTTTGATACCAATTATGAGTTAGAATACCAATTCACCCATTATTTTGATACACTATAATTTAAAAAATATTGAATAAATATTAAATATAATGTAATATAAATATATATATATAAAGTCTAAATTAAATCTAAATGTTTCAATTGACCTAAAACAAAAAATGTTCAGAAAATTCATTTAATAGGAAACTTACAATTTTCATTCTTCAGAACAACAAAAAATTTCAAAAAATGTTGACTTTTCTATGGAATGGAAATCGAATTTTGAACTGTTCTAGCTTGCAGTCAGAGGAGTTGTAAGTGCAGTATAAAGAATGAACTCATTCAGGGGCAAGTTGATTTCAGAAAAAAATTAAAGTGGAAAGGGAAAGTCCTTGTCAAATGTCTAGTCCCATTGAATTGCTTGTATAACTGCTCACCATGTCAGAGTAAAGGTTTACTATCTGAATAACAATAATTTGCTCTTGCATCCTAGGAATTTTTATCAACAAAATGAAATCTACAAGATACCATTTCTTCCATTTTCATTTACACTGAAATTCCTTTCCCCACAATTCTCCATATGTTACAATGAAAGCCTCTCTTAAAATACTCAGAAAGTAGTCTGATTATTAAAATCTTCCTTTATTATTCTCCATACACTATGGGTATGTCTACACTGCACACTCTTTATGGCTGCTTGTAGAGTGCATAAACTGCACACCTTCATAGCAAAAGTATAAATAGAAATGTAGTCAGTGAGACACTGCTTAAGTGAATAGAGGAAAGACATGCCTGAATGCTTAGGGTATGTACCTTACGCTGTTCTCTATATGCACAAGCTGTGCTTCCCTCATCTGCACTGCCTTTTTTAGCAATGTAGGGAAAGGATCTGGCTCTGGGGAAAGACTTCAGTAGCTACACACTTCAGTATGGTTGCACTCTGCTTTCGCTGCAGCGTGTAATTATGACAGGTTTGAGATTAGCAGCGGTGTTAGTCTGTATCCATAAATAAGACGAGGAAGACTTGTAGCACCGTAGATCCCAACCAGTTTATTTCAGCATAAGCATAAGCTTTTGTGGTCTATAGCCCACGAGAGCTTATGCTGAAATAAACTGGTTAGTCTCTAAGGTGCTACAAGTCTTCCTTGTCTTATTCATGTAATTATGCATACCCTACATGCCACTACTACATGCCTACATGACACTACCTTATAACAAAGGAATTGATTATGTGACAAAACCTCATAAAGCAAAATTAGAGTGGTATAAGAATTTTGGACTCAGAGTTGAAACCACTTAAACTTGTGTGCAACCTACAACTATTGCACTACACAAAGACATTTTTTTAAAAATATGCTTATCTCAGCCCAAAAATCTGCTTATCTTAGCCCAAGAAGCTATAATTTAACATATTAGAATGTATTTTATTTCTTTCCTGGGGAGGATGTATATGAAAATAAATGAGAAAAAATCAGATTTTTACTTCTGGTGTACTCATAGCTTTAATCTCAAATAGTATATTTCTGTCACCTGTACATATCTATTCTCTAAAGCAAAACTAGTACATGGAGCTTGATTCATTCAGCTCCTGGAATCTAAGCTGCTAACGGCAGAACATATGTCAGAAGGGGCAGAATTTCAGCCCTTCTGCTCTTAAGAAAACTTAGCAGGGAGGGGATTGGGTCACAGTGCACACACTCGGGTATCAGCCAGCAAAACTTCCCAGCTGCGCATAGCGGAATAGGCAAGTCACATCAACTCTCTCTTCCACTCCAACAATAATATCAGCTCAGTGGCACTTTTGCATTTTCTTCCATCGAGGAGTAGTCCTTGTTCATGAGAAAAGTTCCCAGCCATAATGCGTAAGATCACTAGCTTAGCCTTCAGTTTCGTTCTCAAAATTCACCTCTTTTGTAATGTATATAGTAAACTTTAACCTGATAATGACTAGGCAAGTGGCAAGCTGTGAATTCAGACTGACTAAAAGTAGTGCACATCCTATTATTTTTGTTACTTAATTTTCCACTGCTCTTACCCTGACCCTCTTTGTTTGCCTCATTTACCAGTTATTCCTTGTCTTTTAGACTGTAAACTCTGTCATTTTCTGGCTTTGTACAGCAGCCAGAATGATGTGGCATAAGCTAGTTGAGGCCTCTAGGTTCTACCACAATATAAATGTTAAATAATAATCCTAAGAATAAGAATTGTATGGCTGCAGGCATGCTTCCAGCAAGAACTGGTAGGCAGATTGTTTCTCAGTGCTCTCCATAGGGATAGTACAATTCTGCCCTCTCCCCATGCAGAGCTATGCCTAAATGTCACACTTAAATACTGTGTATTCATACTGCAGTTCAGATGCTCGTGTTAATTTTACTTTCGGGTAGTCAACTTTGTAATAATTGCTACAACAGTGTTGTAGCAGTCTATTCTGAGGTTGAGTGAAGCTGAATTTCTAGTGATTTAGATTAAATTTTGTGTGGTTTTCTCCTAATTGTTTACAATGCCTTCTATCTTTTGTTCTCCATCATTTTGTTGTTATTAACAAAAGCTACCATCCCATCTAAGCCAGCTGTCCCACTTGCAAAATGTTCTCTGTTGGCATCTCCATGGACTTCACATACCCACATCTTCATCATCAGCAATTAAAATGATTTAATATCAATGAATAAATTAGTAATAGAAATGGCCTTTTAAAATAAGTATGTCCTGTAATAGTTAGACATGATTTCAAAATACTGCATAAAATACTTGATGTTATAGCTCCTTTTATAAAACACTTATAAATTGAACATAGTTATTTACTCTTGCCTTTCTACAATACATCACAACACATTGTGTAATCATTCACTTAAAAGAGCAATTCTTATTAATCATTTATTATGATTAATAATACTTGCTACTTTAATTCAAAATGTTATTCATTTTTCTCTACAGTACTGGTCTGCTGTACTATTTCAGATAAGAAAAGCCATTATAAGAACTGACAGCAGCTTTTCTTACTGAAACTGTGTCACCTTCAGTTTTCAACAAGAAGTTAGTATTTAAATGCTTAGCACCTGCACACACAATGTAGCCCAATATCATGGTGCAAGGAAATGAGCATGGTCCAGTCATTGCTCATTGTTTTTATTGTGATTTTATTTGTGTTTACGTCTCCTAAACATTGAATTATTAATTTTATTTATATAAATTATGAATGCTTTCAGTTCAAGAGCTATATGTGGTAATTAGGTTACATTCAAATCAAGAGGTATGTAGTTTTTGAAGGTTTAGGATATGTCCATATTTTGAGCCCCAGCGATACTGAAGAATTGTTAGTATGAGATTTCCAAATCCATATACATAGATATGAGGCACAAGACGGCAGTGAAGTGACTTTTAAAATGCCTATGGTTCTACTCTTACACCATAACATCAATCTGCCCCTTTTGCTAGTGCCTCAGTGGCCTTGCAGTTCATCTCTCTACCACTTCTGATGATTGATGATGTAATACTTAATAAAAAGTAATGAGAGAGAGAGGAGGAGGAGAAGAGTTTGTTACTTGTTTTTAAGTGGTTACCTATTCAGTTTTTTTGATCCTTGAAAGGGTATAAAGGACACCAGTCCTCTGAGGTCAAAGACCTGGTGCTTGCTTTCTATCTGTTTAGTGCTACCTGCTGCACGTGACAAAGAACTGGAACTTAATTAGCTCAGGGGCTAGAGGTAGTGCTCATAGTGGATGGCTAGTGGAGCTACTTCTGACAGGAATTACTCTTACATTGTTTCACAGAGAGAGCAACCACTCCTGATCTGCTTCCACACAATTTCCAGTATGTTAATCACTCCCAGATATACTGCATGAGTGTTATATCCAGCCACTCATTAATTACATATGGCCAATAGCAGCAAACTCTCAGTCCTAGACTTTCCTCCAGAAATGTGCATCTTTTACAGCCCAGAACCCTCCTGGACAATATAGGCTCATATCAAGTTCATCACTTCATTAATAAAAAATGATATGCACAAACCTAATTATCTCAAATAGAGCCCCCCCAACCATTTCAATTTAAACACTCGTGTTTAGCTAAAATAATTTTAACTACAGAAAGATTTTAAGTGATGACAAGTAATGAGGCATAAAAAGTCAGAATTGGTTTAAAAATAATAAAAGATAAAACACAACTAGCACCTCACTTAACAAGCTAAGTTAATTCAAAGCAAAGAGTCTCTCTCACCACATGGTTTAGCAGTCTCACTGGTGGAATTCCTTGCAGATAGGATCTTTTCCCCCAATTTAGTGTTAATTACCTTACACCTCAGATATTGATTTTCTGAATAGAGATGAAGAGAGAGAGAGAGAGAGAGATTTGGGAGTTCCTGGTCTTCTTTCTGATTGCTCTTTTTCTTTGAAAATCATCTCCAGCTTAAGTTCAGGACACTGCTAGTCTGTGGACATAGGAACCTTCAGCTGTTCGTTGCCCAGATGTAAATTTCTCACTCATACCCTTTTATTTGCCAAAGAATGTCCCCTTACCCATGTGATGGTCCATTTGATTTCATTGACACCTGACTGAGGCATCAGTTTGCCTTTTGTCTCTGAGGAATTGGCTTGTGCCTGCTTTTCTAAACGTGGACCATGTCTCAGCAATGCCATACAGCAGAACTGTATAACTTTACATACAGTAGTGCCACATATATTTTACCAGGAGAATAATAATCAGCAATTATGAGTTTTGAAATGATACCTCACAAGGTATACTTTGTACCAAATTTACCATAGTCTTCTAAAAAGGGTGAACATAAGAGTACAGACTATCACAGTCTCCTAACTCCACCTTGGGAAGAACACTTCTAAGTTTGAGAGGGCAGTTCTGCAAGTAACGAATCTCTTGCACGGTACTGTTTATTATTATGTGGACAGTGTCTGTAAGGAACTAGAATGTAACCGCTGCCTTATTTAATATGTTTTAGACCATGAAGCATATACTGAATGATGTCTGCTGAAGGCACAGCACTAAACTATTTGAATGTAGATCGTTCACAAATGCTTGGTTCTCAAGGGCATCCTGGCATACAATTATCTTCAACTATTTCATAGTGGTTACTTGCTAATGTACTGTATCTGGATTTTTTACCCACCAAAGAAAGCTTTAGAGAGAATTTTTTTGAAGCAAAGAAAGAAATTATCTGGAAAATATTAATAAGCATGTCTAATGCCTGATGCTTGAAAGTATAGCTTTAAGTGTTTGATCCTTAGCTGAACTGCAGTCAATTTGAATCACTCAAAGAGATAGTGAGTGAAAGAGCGAGAGAAAAATATAAAAAAAAGTTTATAGAGGGTTGTTACTTGAAACAAATAGCACTACTTGTTATTTTATTCTCCTTCTGGGAATGATTGAATATGTAACCTGTTTATATTTGGATGCATGTCATTGTCTGAGAGTGAAATTCAATCATGGTGCATTGGTACATGGCTCTTCATTCTAGGTAAGCCCCACAGTGGGACTGTTTGGCATAGTGGGGGAAGGGATCACTGATTCCATGAGAAAAGATCCTGTATTGCTAATCACTTTAGCAAATTAGTGTGGGAGACTACGTCTTTCATACTAGCCAATAGGCTGGATTAGCAGAAGTGGAGGGCCTGTGTTCTAGTTTGGATGGCTGGCTTCCATTCCAACAATGACCACTTAATGCCCTACACTTAGCTTTCAGCTTAGTCAAGGGATGGGTGAATTTCACCTTCAGATTGTAACCTTTATGCTTTCGTGCGTGTGATTACATTTGCAATTCATTAGTCCATTTTCTGATTTTTAACCTTTATTTCAAGTGAAGTTAGTGCTTATGAAAGAGGCTGAATTGTCATTCCTGAAGACTCAAATCTCTTATTTATTCACCTAACAGATTGAGCCTTAGCAGTGACAGCTCAATCTTCCCTCTGCAATCTTACCTCTCTTCAACATAACTCCATCAATATGCCTGTTTTAGAGGGACCTCCCCTAAGGGTGAGAAGAATGTTCAGTCATCATTTAACTTTTCTAGTAATAATTGCAAAGCTTTGCACTGCTGAATATGGGAAATCTGAGTCCATTTTTCCCTCATGAAATAAAGTATCTAGAACCTGTTCACAAGTCACATTTAACACTAAATAGTCAAAAATGTATTGATTTCCACTGCTTCACCTTGAATTTGTGCTGCTTGGAAGTAATTAAGTGGTGTTTGAAATGTTCACGTTAGATCCTGACATGACAAAAAAAATGCACTTTATAAAATCAATGTAAAATCAATACAGCTAATTTAAAATTGATTAAAAATGGATTAACTGATAGCTCTCAAAAGTGTAACTGGGGGATCATTATCCAATGGAGATATTTTTAGTGGGGCTCCACAGGGATTGGCTCTTGGTCCAATCATATTCAATATTTTTTTCAGTGATCCGGAAGAAAATATAAAATAATTAGTAATGAAGTTTGTAGATGCCACAAAAATTGGTAGATGCTGAGGTAAATAATGAGGAATACAGGTCAGTACGGATGATCAGGATCACTTAGTAAGGTGGGTTCATTTGAACAATGTGAGTTTAATATAACCAAATGTAAGTGTGTTCTACATTCATTGTTTGTAGATGTGTGACTTCCACGATGAGAGGCTGTATCCTGGAATGTAATGATAATGAAAAGGACTAAGGGGCTATGGCAGATAACCAACTGAACGTAAACTCACACCTAAAATGAGTGAACTTGGAATGTTCAAACAGGGATATATTGAGTAGGCATAGGGAGATGGTATTATCTCTGTAGTGAGACCAGTGCAGGAAATGCATCCAATTCAGGGGCCCACAGTTAAAAAACGAAATCAGAAAGGATTCTACAAGAACAAATTAAGGTTTTGAAAAAACCTGCATTTCAGTAAGAAACTTAAGAAGCTCTGTCTACTTAGTTAAGAGTAGATTAATCTAGTCGTGCCTATATGCAGTGGCGATTTCTTATAGCAGACAGCTCTTCAATCTAGCAGAAAGACATAACAAGATCAAGAGGTTAGAAATTGAAGCTAATCACATTCAGAAGGGAAATAATAGCAGATTTTAAAAACTGAAGCTGGAAAAGTTTACACAGGCATCTGGAAAATTTTCCAAAATTTCAAGTCTTTAAATCAAGATTGGATATCTTTCTAGAATTATGCTGTCACTCAGACAGAAGTTGTGGTGTTAATGCAGACAATACCGTGAGGTTCTTTGGCCTTTTATGCAGGAGGTTATGCTAAATGATACAATGTTCCCTCTGGCATTAAAATAATTCCATACTAACCCATAGGCAAACTTCTATTGAGGATTTACATTTGATTACTAAAGGACATGATCCTAATTCAAATCATAAGAAAAAGATAAAAGGTGCTTTATAGTCCATTTACCATCCCTTTGAGTTAGCCAGACCTACATCCTGAAATATTTGGAAATACCTGTATATAATAGGCAATTTCTAGGCACTCTGTAAAATAGAATACTTGAATATAGTGTTTCTATGTAGTTTGGGCCTAAACTTATAGTGTCCTTGGTGGACAGCGTTTTCTAATTCAAGATATTTTTCCAGATACAGACAATTTTATCACTTTGAAGAATTTACCTCATATTTACAGTGGATCTCTCTTTCTATATACACCTCTACCTGATATAACGCGGTCCGATATAGGGAAATTCTGATATAATGCGGAAAAGGAGTGCTCACTGGCTGCACACTCCTCTACCTCGATATAACGTGGTTTCACCTATACCACAGTACCAGTTTTTGGTTCCTGAGGACAGCATTATGTCAAGGTAGAGGTGCCCAGTACAGAAGTGAAGGAGTCCTGTAATCTCTTTGTCTTTATGTTGAAGTGAATCTTCATGAAGTTTGGAAATGAATTCATGAATGTATAGCATGGAGGAGGCTGATCATTTGAGGCAGGTGAATGAAAGCAGAGAAGACACTGGTTAAATAAATGTACATAAAGGTTGATTGTGGATAACAAGTGAAATTAGGTGGTGTCAATTTCCTGGATATATATTTTTACACTCCAGGAGAACTCTTGTTTAATAATAGCTTTCATTTTTGTATATTTTGTAACACTTTCTCAAGTTCTTCCATTGAGCTATCAAGACACATTTTTAGCAAAATAAGATCTACATGTTCACACTTGATTTACACACAAACCGGAGATTGGATTTCCAAGGCTATTTCGTGTTGTTATAAATATCTAATTGAATAAGCCTCTGTATAGTGTCAAGATTTATTACCATATTAATGTTTTTGAATTCTCAGCTGTCTCCCTTGTAGTCTTCATTTTCCATACACAAGGCTTCTTTAACACCTACTTTAGCATGATACTCATCTCTGTTAAATATTTTTCTGTCTCCTCATAGGAAAACTTTGCCTGTTGTTGATGATTGTCCCCAACTGCCCCAGTGAATACTGAAATAATGAGTTTATTTATTTTTACTCATGTTAGTGCCTTTACTGGTGCAAGTCATTTTTGACAACTCTCCAAGGATGAACAGGCTCCTATATTAATCTCTTGTTTCTTATGTACGTGGGAGGAGGGGCTTGATTATCTCAACTGGCAGAACAATTTATTTACATTCTCCATATTTGGTTTTATTTTCACTTAATACCATCCTGTTATCTTTCCAGTTCTTGTTTCTAGTTCTATCTATTACATATTATGTCACATATATGCTATTTTCTTATCCTTGATTGCATTATGCAAGTCTTTTTCATCTATGCTCCAATCCCCACTGCTAGTTGTATTGCTAGATGGCATGCAAAACCAGAGTCTATTGTACATTTATATGCTATGAACATACCAGTTTCCTTCCTTACCAGTTTCCAAAAACTAGTCACATTTTCATAATTACTTAAATTCCCCCTTTTAATTCTCTCTTTTCTCTTCTTCATTTCAAATCTAACTAAATAATGGCCCTTCTTACACTTTCCCATTGTCAGGAGTCTCTAGGCTTATTGCACTCTAAATTGGTATTGAGATTTTTTTCTATGTTTCCAATTAAGAAATGATCCTGTATTTTTCCCTAAATCTGGGAATTGCTTGATTTAAAATTTCTTCTTATTGTGTCAACATGCAACAGCATAGTTAAAAATCAATTAATGGTATTACAGTAACTTTTCCTTTTACAAACCTGTCTCATTGAATGACCAGGCTTTATAATACATTTATGTTATCAGCTGGACCTTTTTCATCTGCTAGACAGGGATTGAAGGAAAATTGTGCCTTTTCAGTATGATCAGTAATATTCACTTCTGATATGTTTATGAGAATTCCATTGATGTCAGTGGAGTTGCTATAGATTTAAACTGATTTAACTGAGAGGAGAATCTTAAGGAGTTGTTCCTTTGTCTCTTTGGCTGACCAGTTAAGCTACTTCTTGCATGCATCTTGCTCACTATTTTTGATGCTAGATGGGTCAATATCTGCACTCAGGAGAGCACGAGCATTGAGACTGTGGCTGTCCCTTTTTTATAGCAAGTGTTTAATTATTTTTCTCAAAAATATAAATTGATGCAAATAGATCACTAGGGGAAAAACAAACAAACCCTAAACCGTACTTTCAGCCCCAAAGATCATCACAGTCCCTTCAAATCCTTGAAGTCTGGAAAAAAACCATAGCAATTTGTTTCCTGATTTTTGGAAAGAGATAGGAAGCGGTGCCATGCAGGCTACTGGTAATAGCATTTGGACCACTGCAAGCTTACTACAAGCTCATTGTTTGGGGCTGAACTAGCACATCTGGGGCTAAACTTCCATTGACTTCAATTGTGCAATATCAGGTCTCTGCTGAGCAGCAAGCATGATCCATGTAAATGGCTGAAAATTTGAGGCAGGTGAATAGAAGTAGTGGAGACACTGGACATTTTATGTAAGTGCCTTATATAAGTTCTGTAAAAAGTGGGTATTGGCACCTAGTTACCACATACATTGGTGTTTGAAAATTAAAACCATACCAAATTCTTCACAAACATTACCTACTTAAAGTGATATATTTATGTCTTAAGACTGAGCCAATGCACACACAACTCTCTATTGGCTGGAAGCCCTGGAGATTCTGATCTGCAGTTACACGGCTAGTAGGGACATTGTGAAGGGAGGAAGGTGTGGAGAATATTGAGAAATCCCATTGTCCTAGATGAAAGAGAGTTTGTGGGTCTCAATACAAAGAGCAGGGCTGAAAGGTTTGCACGGATTGGCTATGAAAGAGAATGCACCATCATATCAGGTGTTCAGAGGTTTTATTAAGCTTCAGATGAGCATCCTAACATTCAGTTGTTTATCAGAAATAAACCTCTGAATATTTGGGGGTTCATCCAATGTTGTGATGCAATGATCAGGAAAATTTTGTTTACACTGGATTTCTTTAGTCCAAAAACTGCATTTTGACATTGAGAGAAATTATGTATCTTTCCTTTTTACTTGATGGGTGGAATTTCTCTGAGAACCTGAAAGGGGGTATTAATCTCATATAGTGCCCATCTTTAAAAAAATGAAGAAGGATAATCCGGGGAACTACAGCTTCACCTCAGAACCCAGAAATATCATGGAGCAGGTCCTCAAGGAATAAATTTTGAAGCACTTAGTAGAGAGGAAGGTGATCAGGAACTGTTGACATGGATTCACCAAGGTCAAGTTATGCCTGATGAACCTGATTGTCTTCTATGATGAAATAAATGTCTCTGTGGATATGGAGAAAGCAGTGGACATTATATACCTTGACTTCAGCAAAGCTTTTGATATGGTCTCCCACAGTATTCTTGACAAAAAGTTAAAGTAGTATGGATTGGATGAATGGACTATAAAATGGATAGAAAACTGGCTAGATAATTAGGCTCAACAGGTAGTGAACAATGACTCCATGTCTAGTAGCCAGCTGGTATCAAGCGGAGTGCCGCCGGCATTGATCCTTGAGCCAATTTTGTTCAACATCTTCATTAATGATCTAGATGAAGGAATGGATTGCACCTTCAGCAATTTCATGGATGACATGAAGCTGGGGAAAGAGGTAGATAAGATGGAGGGTAGGGATAGGGTCCAGAGTGACCTAGACAAATTGGAGATTTGGGTCAAAAGAAATCAGATGAGGTTCAACAAGGACAAGTGCAGAGTCCTGCACTTAGGATGAATCCCATGCACTGCTACAGTCTGGAGACCAACTGGCTGAGTAGCAGTTCTGGAGAAAAGAACCTGGGGATTACAGTGGAAGAGAAGATAGATATACATCAACAGTGTACCCTTGTTGCCAAGAAGTCTAATGACATATTGGGCTGCACTCTTAGGAGCATTGCCAGAAGATCGAGGGAAGGGATTATCCCCCTCTATTAGTCACTGGCTAGGCCACATATGAGTGTTTGGGGCCCCCCATTATAGAAAAGATGTGGACAAATTGGAGAGAGTCCAGCAGAGGCAACAAAAATGATTAGGGGCTGGGGAACATGACTTATGAGGAAAGGCTGAGGGAACTGAGATTATTTAGTCTGCAGAAGAGAATAGTGAGGGGGGATTTCAACTACCTAAAGGGGAGTTCAAAAGAGAATGGATATAGACTGTTCTCAGTGGCGACAGATGACAGAACAAGGAGCAATGGTCTCAAGTTGCAGTGGGGGAGGTCTAGGTTGGATCTTAGGAAAAATTATTTCACTAGGATGGTGGTGAAGCACTGGAATGGGTTACCTAGGGAGGTTGTGGAATCTCCATCTTTAAAGATTTTAAAGGCCCAGCTTGAACAAAGCCTTGGCTGGGATGATTTAGTTGGGGTTGGTCCTGCTCTGAACAGGGGGTTGGACTAGATGACCTCCTGAGGTCTCTTCCAACCCTAATCTTCTATGATTTTATGATCTCTCTAGAGATTAGCTTGCTGCCTCTAATTATGAAAAATATAAATATTAAAAAATCACTGAAATTTGCTGGTCTGCCAGCAAGAATAATGGGATATAATGCTGTGAGCTAATCAACAAAGTTTAACGTTTAAAGCTCATTAGCATCGGCTAAGTCAGCATCAGTAAAGATCATCCTAATGAGCAAACCACATTTGATGGTAATGGCTGATTCTTATAAACTCAGGCAAAGAGGTGGGGGAGAAATAGTGAAATTTGTTAATCTGTTAATTCTGAATCATAAATCATTTATTTTCCCTCCTGAGTGCATTGCATATTATTATTTACAAATTAGCATATTTCTAGCTCTTTTTCAGAATCTTGATAGAAGCAAATTTAAATTTCCAGTATAACTGTGCTACTTATGACATAGGAATATACTAAATCAAGGTAAACTTTGAAATGATATAATTATACATTTGTAAAGCAATATTTACAGAATGAGTGTGTAGAATTACATTTTAACTACAAGAGAAAATTCTGGTTATAACAGTGTGATATCAGTCAAGTGTCAAGTCAATGTATATAATTCAATATTCATTGTAAATTGTAGTGAGATGTGTCCATTCATGGCCTGTCCACCAAACTGAACACTGAACTTTGTATGGTCAGCTATTCCAACCCAGAGTAGGGTGGTAAATAATATGGTCACAACTCCAGCACTGACATACTGGTAAAGTTATTTTTCAATTCAGTAGTTTTCACACCTTAATTAGATCAACAGCGAAATATAAGCCATGAACTTCAGTTTTATTTCTGTTTTAAAGCTTGTTATTCCCTATTTCAATATTGGAAGTGACTATTCAGCACACTATGCACACACCTGAAGTTTTTAGCCACTAATCCGTGCTGTCTTTTGTTTGCCTCTTCACCCCAGAGTTCTCAAGCATGCACTGGGATCATGCCTGCTGAGGAATTCATTAGTATGGTGCAGTGTATTCCATTCTCTGCATTTGCCCAGGTCAGCATTGGGACATTGTCCCATCCTCGTGTCCTCTTTAAGCATGTCTTGTAGCTCCAGGGGTTCTAGCCAAGGGGAAGTTTCTGTGCTTGGGGGAGCATAGGAAAGTCCTTGTGCACCTGGCTGATGAACAGTGAACTGATGGAAATGGTTCTGGTACTTTTATTGAACCCTTTCGTACACACTGAAAGAGGTCCTGTCAGGCCCATAGTATATGCTATTTAGTATTCAGATTTACTGATATAAAGAACTTTTGTGCATTCCCTCCAAACAGAGTGTTTCTGGATAAAAATCCTAGAATTTCTATAGACAGAATTAATATTTTTGACTATTATCAGTCTTGTCTCCTAAGGAATTGTGCTGCCTCCTAGCATGGGAGAACAAATACTAAACTCAGTTTAGTTTAAATCTGCTGTTTCCCTGAAAATTGGAGTGGGAATCAGAGAATGAGAAGTTGTCTCTGATTATGTGGTAGTAAGATGTCAGATGTGCTGCTTTTTGAGACTTTGTTTGACGTTGACTGTTGCTTACATTATAACAATTTAATTTTTATCCTTTCCTTATCCAACTGTAATGAACTTTTCAACTAACCTTCCTTTTTTGAAAAAAGTTAGTGTCTTTACTTTGTATTTTATCCCTACTGTAATGTCTATCTAAATAGACAACATTGTATCAATTTATCTACTCTTCCCTAAACTACCTGGAAATCTCTGACTCTCTCTTTCTCTCCCCCTTATCTTTTTCAAAGTCAGAGATTCTTCCTCAAACTTCTGAAGAAGTTTTTCTTCCCTTCTGGTCATATCTTTCATAGCTCCATTCAGGGACTAACACATCTAGGAAAAAAGTTGTCTTATGGTTCCATTTTATTTGTAAATCTGGTCAAACAGTAAAGTAAAGAAAACAAAAACAAATATGGCAAATATTTGTAGGAATAAAAGAATCACATTTGGAATTGCTGTGACTCATTATGTCACATTATTCATGCATATTTGGAAAACTACATGCATTTGTAAAACACTTCATGAATTCCAAACATGTTCACACATTTTGACATGAATGAATATTGGTTTGAAAAGAAAATGTGATCTCTGCTGTTTTTCTGTTTTTAAAAAGTCATTGTTATCCAATCAAAGGACAGAAACAAATCTTATATGACTTCTGGGACTTATCAGAAAACATAGATAGCAAATGGCAAGTGGTAAGCAAATAATTCATGAACAAATTTTAAGATAAAAAGTATCTGCAACTTTTCTGCAAATGCTTACAAGTATTGAATCTATCTGAAAAAATCAGGATTCATTTGTGAATTATTTTCTGACAAAAAAAAATGGGGCTAATGCTCCAATTCTGAAAAGGGATCTATCCATGTGGATACTTAAGGCTGACTTCAGTGGTACTCTGAGAGTGTTTATCCGTTTCCATGATCATGGCTTAAATTGGTAATGAATATTATTTGTAAAGAATAGTCCAACCAGTTCTATTTATTTGTAGAGGTAGATATTTTACCGTTCTTCAGAGATGTAGTTGCTATTTTACAGCTGTGATCAATGACAATGGTACCATTTTCAGTGGAATAGGCCTCCCGAATACATCAGTGTATTCTGCGGACTATAGCAATAACTCCAAAAACCTTTTCTCCATGGAGGTGCTGGGCCTATAAAAGCCTGGTGCTCTTCGTGTCTTTTTTAGAGCTGCTTTTATCACAATGATTATGAACAGTTCGCAACCAGTGATAATTCCTGCTAACCCAATTTAAAACTCTTGGGGGTTTTAGAGGACTAAATAAACAAACAGTTTCACTCTCTCTTCTATATACTCTGCATAAATACTTCTTTGAGTGTGTCTTAGATGTACATTTAATTGTGATTGCATTTTTGGAAAACACTAAACTAGAATGGTAGAAAACATGCAAGACAAAACATAACTTCCAAGTGATCAGAAGAGATTACAATAGTGGCAGCTCCTGGTAATGTCCTACATGAAAGCAACTGGAGAGAATTAACTGTATTTTATCTGCTTAATACTGTATTACTATTTGATTAAAGAAGTATTATAGTTGCCACAGACAAGGTGTGAGATTGCCATTTGGAGGGCAAGGGGATGGGAGGACTTCTACCATAAGAAGTGATTCACTCCCTTAAAATTTCATTCAAAGAATTAGTCCAGCTAAACCTTGTTTACAGATGAGTGCATAAAAGCTTAATGTTATATGACTGCAGACCTCTTTATGTAATGAACACCCTTTAGGTACATGGGGTAAACTCTTGGCCCCACTGAAACTAATGGGTATTTTTGCCATTTATAGACTAGGGACAGTGCCCCACCATATATGTTTATTTTATTAATACATCTACTGGACTCATTAAAGAGCAGAAAGCTACATCTGTTTGGACTATGTTATATTTGTCATCTACTTTTCAGTATGGTTGTGAAAAGCTGAGGCCAGGAATCCATTACATAATTCCTTTCCAGTTTCAATTTAACTGTTAATTAATTGATATTGGTGCCCTTTAATGTGTGACATTTAGTAAAACTCAAATAAATTGGATGGAACTAAACAGTACACAGCACTAATGAAGTCAAGCAGCAGGTTTTTTTCTAAATGTAAGTGGGAGGTGAGGGAAGGAGGAATATAGGTAAAAATAATCTGGTGGAGAAATAATCTCTCTCTATTACTGTGAATTCAGGAATTTTTCTTCAGTACATTTGTCAGTTTTGTTTATAAAGATAAGAAAATAGAAAATTGGAAGGGTTTTTTGGTGTAATTATAGTTTTGGAAAGAAGTTATCATTTTGTTGTAATCATAAAGTCTACTGACTTTAAAAAGGATTAACATAGTACTGGGGTTCTAGCTTAGAGTAGAACTTCATTGGGAAGGCTTTGGGGAGCTTTTCTTCTAGAATATAATGCAAATCCTTTTACTGTGTGCCTTAGCTTTCTTTTTCCTAATTTATTTCCACTTGTAGTTGTTTCTTTGCATTATTTTTCATTTTACTTTTACTTGGCATTTTCTAGTTTTGTCTTTTATAATTAGTCCTATACTCTTTCCTATCCTATATAATAAAAGGTCAGAGGATGTTTGTCCGAAGCCGTCATGCGCAGTAGAGACGGCCCGGACAAACAGCATGCTGGGAGTTGTAGTTCGGCGGCACAAAATGGCCACCGCGCGCGCGCCGCCGTGAGCCATAGAGATGGCCCGGACAAACAGCATTAAGCACTTTGGCCCGTGTACACAGGCTGTTACACTAGTCTGATTATAAATGAGCAACTAGTTGATGTATCTAGCTTCCCTACATACAAAGTGATTATCATCTTCAAAATTGGAAAGCTTACTTTGAAAATCATTGTCAGAACAAGAACGTTTAAAAGTAAAAGATCCATGACTTGTTTCCCCGTTAGTATTCTAACAGCCTGAAAGAAATTCCTTGAACATTCAAGAGTCATTAACTATATAAAACTCTGCATGCACTGTATTAATCAATTACCATATTAATATCATTCTTTTCTTCCTGGATGGGCAGAGTGGAAAGTAAAAGACAGAAATGTTGCAGCAATACCAAGTAACTAAGTAACTTAATATTGATGTACTGGAGTGGAGACACTTAGCATACACTTCAGTGACAGTATTCTCCAAAGAATCTGATACAGTACAGAGAGCTAAATTTGCTGACACAGAGCATTGTAAAGAGTATTAATGAATTTTTCTATATACATCTCCCACAGCGGGGTTAGAGCTGATTTTTTCAGATCAGTTGCCAAATTTAAAAAACACAAAACACACTTTTCAAGTCAATCAAAAACACAAACATTTTGGTGAAGCAAAATTCTGAAAAAAACTTGTATTGGTTGACCCAAAATGAAATCTGGCTGAATCCCTTATTCAGTTTATTTCTCCGCTAAAACAATATAGGTGTATCAATATCATCTATCTCTATCTGCCTATATACAAAGGAAGCAAGTCAGAACAACTTAGAATTGCTTTAATTTGCTGCTACACTCCTCTGCACATAGGTTGCAGCAGATATTTGCATTGGCATGTGATGGGTTAATGTATTTTATAGCCCCTGAGTACTTCTGAGCAGTGTTCCCATATATGTATGTATTTTAGATTGGCTATAGATTGTCTAAATATGTGAATTGTAGAAAGATATTTAACTAAGGAGAGGTATCTAATGTTAAGCACCAACATGTGAAGATTTTAGCCTGGTTCCTGTTCTAAGTATTTGCTGGTCGGTGGTGAATCTGCTAACCTGCTTAACATTGTGTGTGTATATATATTTGTGTGTGCATATATATATATATATAATGCCCTTTCTATATCTGCTAATAGAAAGTTTTTTTAAATTCCAGGTCCCCTAGGTATATTTCATTTCTTTGATACTCCTAATGATGCTACTAACTGATGGATCACAGACTACAAATTACTATGATTTTAATATATGTGTAAAGAGATTTCTCCAGAGATTTTTTTGTTGTGAAACTTTTAAAACTTTGGAAATAAAAGTTCATCCGAAAGATTTCATAGATCAGGTGACCTTGGGAAAAGGGTATGTACACCCATGAGAAATGTTCAAGAATATTTTATAAGTATTTCCCCTCCAAAAATAGTCACAGATTTTCTCTATCGATAAAAAAAACAAAACAAACAAACAAAAAAACAACAACCGAAGATTGGATACTGCTGAATGTTGTGCTTATTAAGAATCACTATAGATGTTGACATCATACAGTGGTCAGAGTATGGAAAATATAAATAAATGGGTTTTTTGTGATAGGAAACACCAAATGAATAATTTTAGAGGAACCATAAAGAATATAAATGTCCCTAAGAACTTTGGTGGCTGAGATCTTTCTCTATTCAATTAGTATTTGGTGTTTTCAACGTGACTTTGGGAGAACTGTCTCCTATGATCAAAACATCTTTCCTTAAATTCGATATTCAAAATGAAACTGGAATTGAAGGTAACACAATACATAAATAAATAATAAATAGCCTCATCAAGATGCGCTAACTTGATCGCCAAAGGCACTCCTGTCAACTCTGGAACACCAGCTTGCCAAAAGGTGCAAGCTGGAGTCAACGGGGGAGCATGCTGTTGACCGCTGCAGCTGTGAGGACAGCAGGTAAGTCGGCCTAAGATGCGCCGACTTCAGCTACATTTTTCACGTAGCTGAAGTTGCGTATCTTAGGTCCACCCCTCCCTCCAGTGTTGACCAAGCCTGTGGCTTTTTCTTAGTTTAGCTTAAACCCCTTCAGAAGTGGAGAAACTAAACCAAAAATAGGCTCTCTTACATAGGAAGTTATATTTATATAACTATATCACTTTTAATTCACACCTTAGGTTGTTCCAGAAATAATTTTTCCTATGTAGATAAGGCCTTTAAAATCAGTGACACCCTCCATCCACTGGTCTGATCTGACTGTTTTGCTTTGATATACAGCACATAGGGGGATTCCTCCTGCCTTGGGAAATCCCTAGGTGATGTAAAGCTGCTTCTATATCATCCCTCTTGGCCTCTGACATACAGGCTGTGGCTGAGCAAAGGGCGCTTTGGCGGGGTCAGATTATAGAGGATATGACCCAGTGGTGGGTTTTTTTCCTCTCTACTAAGTCATTCCACTTTAGGAATTCCCTTAAAGAATTTTTGTACCTTGCAGGAAGTATTCAGGATATGCATCTCTTCACCATATCTCTCTGCAATGTGCTGTACTGTGCTAATTTTCTATTCAGAACAATCTGAAACTAATATGTGCACTCTATTAGGAAAGACAACAGATGTCAAGACCAGACCCATTTTAATCTGACATTTAAAAAATGGGAATGAAGGGAATTCTACATACATAAATTAAAACAAAAGCAGCAACATAAAATTGAATATAATATTGTTACTAGATCTAAAGTGCTTGTCATGTGAATCTAAACTATATGTAGTCTCTTGTATTTTCTGCATTGAATATCTTGGCAGAGCTGCTCTTTAACAGAATGGGAGGTTTGCTTGGAAATAAGAAAAAAAAAGCAGAAGACAATATAAAATTCCCACTGACTGCAGTGAGCTTTGGATCAGGCCCAATGTTTAGAACAGGGGTGGGCAAACTACGGCCCACAAGCCAATTCTGTCTGCCCCCCCGAGCTCCCAGCTGGTGAGGCTAGCTCCTTCCCGCCTCCCCCACTGTCTCCCCTCCCCAGCCTCAGCTCACCTAATGAGCAGTGCTCTCGGGGGGTGGGGCTCCAGGCCAGACGTATTGCGTGCTCCAGTGAATCTGTTCTGAGTGGCGTGGTAAGGAGGTTGGATAAGGGCCAGAGGGTCTTGTGGGGTGGTCAGGGGATGGGGAACAGGGGGGTTGGATAGGGCGTGGGAGTCCCAGGAGGCCTGTCAGGGGGCAGGGGTGTGGCTAGGAGACAGGGGGGTGGATAGGGGGTAGGATCCTGGGGGGTGATTAGGGGCAGGGGGGTCTCTGGAGGGGGCAGTCAGGACAAGGAACAGGGGGGCTTAGATAGGGGGTGGGGTCTTGGTGGCGGTGATTAGGGCAAGGGTCTCTGGAGGGAGTAGTCAGGGGACAGGGAACGGGGGGGTGGATGGGTCAGGGATTCTGAGGGGGGACAGTCAGGGGGAAGAAAGTGAGAGGGAGTTGGAAAGTGGGTGGGACAGACTGTTTTAGGAGGCACCGCCTTCCCCACGTGGCCCTCTATTTTGAAGCCCAATGTGGCCCAGGGGCCAAAAAGTTTGCCCACCCCCGGTTTAGAACATAAAATGGAGCTCTACTCTGAAGATCTGATGGCACTAAAGGTAAACTGACACCGCGCACAACGTAGACAATAAATAAATAAAACTCCCACTCAGAAGGCTTGGAAAAAAACCAACTAACCAGACTGGACATTTTTGGCTTGCTTTTATGAAGGATACTTTAGCTACTTCATCTGGTATTGTCTTTAACATAAGCTCCAATGAGGATCACCTGAAGAGAGTCAAAGTAAATGCTTAAACTGGGAAACTTGACAGTTGTACATTTTTAAAAGAACCATGGTGAACTAAGAATAGCATAGAAGAATTGTTGGGTAAAAAAGCAAGATAGTTGACCTTTCAGGATCATTAAGGGATATTTTTATGACAGTTGATATTTCTTAGCAGTGAGTTTATCACCACAAGAAGTATATTTCTCAAGTCAGAAAATGTCAGTTTTGTGATGAATTTCATTTAAACAGTTTTAAGGGCTGTGCTTACAAGGTAATAACTTAGAAGCTTAAAGGAGTGTAATTTCAGTTAAAGATGTGCAGGTTTTAAGAAATCTGGAGATTATAATAACCATAAATTCTTAAAACCCCTTTTCAGTTCAACTTGGTTATTTTACTCTCCTTCCCTCCCCATGTTTTCTAGAGACGGATGCTCTTTCTTTATCATACATATGCACTATTATTGTTAATAGCTTGTTTCATTATGTGATCCAGTATACACTTTAGAATTGTGCCATATGATTGTACAAAAAAAGATGGTTGTGCATTTCTTTCTCTAGGCAAATTAAAGATATTTTTTTTAATCAAGTGGTCAGAAGAGTTGAATTATCTGTCGTGAATAAAGATATATGGGCTTAAATTAATCTCTTTTATAACTTCATTGACGTTTCTTCAGTACACTTACTGGTATTCTGCAGTACTGGGGAGGGGAGAGAGAAGCACAGGTGCTGATTTAAACAAATGGAATAGCTGACTAACTATATGAAAAGGGACTTACTGATAGATAGATAGATATATTTGCAGTTAGAGCAGAAGGCTGAGGTGCCATGAGCAAGAAAGTTGTCATTAGAATCAGATCTTTCCAAGAAGGAAAGAGGCAGAAGGTCTTGTGATATAATGGTTATACCACAGTAGGTGAAGATCTCCTATCACATAATTAAGAGAACAGGTCACTGAGTCAAGCGATCTGGGTCACTTGGTAAACTGGGTGCAATCAAACAATATGCTTTTGCAAACTGGTAAACATAAATGTTTGCATCTTATAGATATATGCATCTTATGGGAAGGAGAAGCAGTGACTGAAAAAGATTTGGGAGGTATTGTGGATAATCAGTGGAACATGAGTTCCCAGTGTGACCTTATGCCAAAAGAGCTAATGTGATCCTGGAATGCATAAACAGGTGAACCGGGAGAAGGAGCGGAGAGGTTATTTTGCATCTATATTTGGTACTGATGTGACTGATGCTGGAATACTGTGTTCAGTTCTGGTTTCTACAGTTCAACAGGGATGTTGATAAATTAGAGACTGTTCTGCAAAAGGCCACGAGAATGACTGAAGAATTCGAAAATATACCTGATTGATAGTGATAGACATAAGGAGCTCATTGTATTCATCTTAACAAAGAGAAAGTTAAGAGGTGACATGGTTACAGTGTCTAAGTATTTACATGGGGAACAAATATTTAATCATGGACTATTCACTCTATAAGGGAAAGGTATATCATGATCCAATGGCTGGAAGTTGAAATTAGACAAAATTAGACTGGAAATAAGGCATAAAATTTGAATGGTGAAAATAATTAACCATTGGGGCAATTTACCAAGGGATTCGGCAGATTTTCTATCACTGGGAATTTTAAAATCATGATTGGATGTTTTTCTAAAAGATACACTCTAGAAATTATTTTGGGGAAGTTCTGTGGCCTGTGTTATACAGGATGTTAGAATAGATTATCACAGAGGTAGGCAATCTATGGCATGGGTGCTGAAGGTGACACATGAGCTGATTTTCAGTGGCACTCACACTGCCAGGTCCTGGCCTGGGTCTGGTGGGCTCTGCATTTTAATTTAATTTTAAATGAAATTCTTAAACATTTTTAAATCCTTATTTACTTTCCATACAACAATAATTTATTTATATATTAAAGACCTATAGAAAGAGACCTTCTAAAAATGTTAATGTATTACTGGCACGCAAAACCTTAAATTAGAGTAAATAAATGAAGACTCGGCACATCACTTCTGAAAGGTTGCCGATCCCTGGATTATCACAGTGGTTCCTTCTGGCCTATTTTACAAACCAGATTGTGATATATCCCTCCATGGATGTGAAAATTTACAGTGTCAATGGCCTCCATCCTGACCCAAAAGAGAGTGGCTAGGTCAGCTTCTATGGCTCTCCACTAAGAATGCTGGAAAGGTTGTGAATCAGTGACAGCTGTGATAGTGTTTGGTTTAGAAATGTGAATACTTGTCCACTAGGAATTAGACCAAAATGAAAACTCTTCTTTCATATAGGCCACAATTATTAAGAGCCGATGGCTAGAAGTAACTATTGCTTGTTACCAACCTGGGCTAGATTTAAACCAGTGTCC
Source organism: Sternotherus odoratus (assembly GCA_032164245.1). Taxonomy (NCBI): domain Eukaryota; kingdom Metazoa; phylum Chordata; order Testudines; family Kinosternidae; genus Sternotherus; species Sternotherus odoratus. The sequence continues at coordinate 38,382,014 of JAVMKO010000004.1, forward strand.
TGGAGGTGAAGTACTCCATAATTTAACAATCCCTGAGCTATGAAGTTTTCCTGTACTCTGCTGTGCAATATCTCATTTTTTCCATCCCCTGCTAACATTGCCTTGGTTTTTTAAGATGCTGGTAACCATACTGCACTGTAGAATTTATATTAAAATTCCTATTTACAAGATGTTTTAATACCTCAGTTGACAACTGTTTTCAAAGGTGCTCTTTAGCAAACAGTAAAAACTAATTTGAACAGTAAGTGCTGCAATTCATAATTAGTGGCAAGCTGCATATTCACCAGGAAAGGATAATTTACAATATTTGTACATAGAACAGGGCCATTAGCTTCCCATGACAGCCTGGATATAATTTCTCTCTGAAATCCAGGTTATATATTCGAGATAAAAAATTCATTGATAACTATTGGGCCTCTTCTAGGCCATTCACAGTCTGAAATGCACTTTGAATTTAAGCTGTAATCCACTGCCACATTTTTATTGTAAGTGGACTCTCAACATTCACCTTGGACAAGTTTGTTTAAGAACAAAGTGTAAAACACGATGACATACTTTCTTATCAGTGTTTTTTTAGATTTTTATGGAAATTCCACAAAATGCTTGGCCTGAAGGGCATGTTAACTTGGTCCAAGCGTAGAAAACAAAACCTATGTCTGTAGGGAACAGTTTTCCCCTACTTCATGCAAAGGCACTGTTTTTAACAAATAAGCCAAGGGGATTGGAGATATGGGAAGTAAATGGCTAAGATCTAAACACAATGTATTCTGTCCTCTACTTTCATGACCCAAATTCTATTCTTAGCACATCTCATGCCTAGGAAACCTAGAGATACATTTTGCCACACACCTAATTCTACCCAAATTAGCTATTAGAAAACATTTGAATATTAATATAGGGAAAGTTTTAATTTTAATTTCCCATATATTCCTAGCACTGCAGGCCCTAATCTTGGTAACACTCACACAAGCAGTGTAGGAACATTAACCTTAAGCAGAGTAGGGACACTTCCATAGTTGCTTGTAGTTAAGCAAAGGCTTCTCTGTCTGTAGCATTGGAGTCTATGTCACAAATTATGCCTGATGTTTAAAGATGGACTCTCTAAAGGCTTGATCTACAGAGGGCTGCACACCCTAAGCAGAAACCCTCAGGTTGGACATGAATGTGCTCAGCACATCCAAGAGTTGCTCAGCACCCTGCAGGATTGACAAGTAAATCTAGATTTTCTGGTGATATAATTTATTTAACAATAAATAATAAAATCTCTTATCTGATATTTTAACCCTGATGTTTGATTATATTTTCGAGTATCCAACTCTAGCTTAACAGGTTTAACATTTGTCATTCATGGCACAAAATAGTTTTGTTTTCATTCTGAGAAAAAACAAAAACTGCTGGAATCTACAGAAACATATACTTAAAATATAATTGTGCTGTTTAGTATGGAAACCAGAATTTTAAACAGAGAGCAATCAAACTGTAAAATATGATCTAATGATCTAAAGAAAATATATTGAATTTGTGGTTCAGAAACGTGAATATCGTTAAGGGTCAGAACAAGACAAAAAGTTTGTGGGGCAGAAGTTTCAAAGTGGATCACTACTTAAATCATATTTACATACAACAATATTAAATAGTTTATATATTTCTACTGTATGGTATTCCTGCTAGAATTGAGAAGTAAGCAAAATATTTTCTTGCCTGCTTCCTCAGGTCTAGACAGTGTCTTTAGCATTGGTGCAAGTAGATTTTAACTATTACTAGTACGGTACTGACCTCTCGACCCCACCTCCTCCTCTTCCATGACTAGAGCCCTGCGTGGATACAAATTTATACCTGTGGAAGCGGATATGCGTAGATAGAAATGGATATTCACTGAACCGCTCTCTTGGGCACTGCAGTGGCAAAAGGAGCAGAACGTGGGAGTGTTCCTCCTGAGAGCCAGTGCCCGTGGTGGCAGCTTCTGCAGCACAACTGTACCACCGCCAGCCCTTCCACGCAGCCGCATCTCCTGTCTAGGATCTGTAGAGCCCCACCGGAAGACAGGGCTGGGGGTGGTACAGCTGCACCAGAGGAGCTGCCGGCATGGGGCACTGTCTCCTGGGTGTGGCACCCCCATGTTCTGCTTCTTTCACCGCTGTGGTTCCCAGGAGAGTCCTGTGGTTCTGTGGATACTGATTTCTGTCCATGGATATCCATGTCTGCAATTCATTTTTGAAAATGTGTCTTTTCGGTACAGCATTCCGGAATAAATGTCTTAGTGGTACAGCATAACTAACTCTACCAGGAATCAGGGAGGTAGCCGTGTTAGTCTGGAGAAGGTGCAAGGGAAAAAGGCCCAAGGAGGATAGGCAGACAAGGGGAGAGGAGAGCAGAGAGGTTGCTGCTAGAGGGTCCCTGGGTCCGGCCCCAGAGTAATGGGCAGGCTTGTGTCCCTCCCTTCCCCCTTATACTGCACCTGACCATGGAGGAGTGGCCGAGACAGACTGCAACAGGCCCTGATAAGAGGGGCTAGACTTCGGGGTTGTGGTTTTCTACTGAGGGACGTGCAAGCAGAAGGACTGTTGTTACTCCACCCTGGAAGGGGATGAGTGGACCAGAGGGCAGTGTGCTGAACTGGATGCCGCTGAACAGGGAGCAACATGGTTCCAAGCAGAGCAGACAATGGGCGAGACACCACGCGCAGAGGGCGCTCCAGGGTTGACAAGAGCTAATTTCTGGACTGACCAGTGGGAAGTATTGCGGTGGCGAGTCTTGACCCCGTTACATGCCCTCAGTGGTTTTTTGCCATAATATGATGTGAAGGTTTAACAACATCATAGAATGTTTTTCCTTTCATTCTTTTTGATGGCCTGATCTTTTTATTATTGGGGTGAGGGGTTAGAGTTTTTTGGGGGGGAAAGGGTGGGGGGGTGTCATAAGTATGAAGTGCCTTAGAATTACTGTTTTGCCTGTAAGGGGTTTACCTGAAGCAGAAGAGGCTATGATGTCTTGGGGATGCAAATTCCTATGGACAAAGGGAGAGTTTTTAGTTTCACTTTTTTCCCAGGCTCAGCCTGTCTGCATCTCTTCTCCCTCCAGCTCTGGGGTAAATGAATCACCTTCCTACTTCTAAGTCAGCCTAGCAGTAAGTAAAACTGTTAATTGTATAAGCTTGTAATCGATCTGTAGTGTCTTTAACCTCATCAGGGGGAGAAATCCTAAGGGAGGGGTTTAAGGCAGGGAAGGCTAGGGCTGAGTATCTGTGAAGTCTGTGTAAGTTGTATACTTTTTTTCTCTTTTCAACCTTTTTTTTTTTTGTTATAAGAAGTGTCTGGTTATTTCCCTTGGAGTTATCCTAGCTTTGGATCGGGCACAGCTCATGGCTAGTGAGGGTCTGTGTGCTTGAATCTCTCCCAGGTAGCAAGGGGGAGGGGGGGATTGAAGTCTGTGTTCTTTATCTCTCCCAGGTGACAAGGGGGGGGTTAATGTGCCCCACTCCATGGTTTTGGGGTAATCACGTTAATGGTGGCAGCGGGTCCCAATCCCCAACTGGAGAAGTTTGGGTTTTGGGGGAAAAGATTTAACCTAGGCTGTGGAAGTAGCTTGGAGTTAATTGGTCTTGCATATAAGAGACCCCCACATCTTTACCCTAGAGTTTAGAGTGGGGGAAGGGTAATCTCTTACAGGGGGTTAGACTAGATTTCTTCTATTCTCCTTTTGGGGGAAGATTTTCCTGCCAGGGATTTTCTGATAAAATCTATTTTGTATTTTAGATCTTTTCTGCAATACATTTGAATTGTTTTGTTTCTGAAGTTAGATGCAGGGCATGCCTAGCACTAATTGTGCCTGCCTCTGGCTTGGAAGCTGAAATATCAAGTGTTGCTATTTCATGATCTCTGAGACATCATCTTTCCCATCTCAAACAACAAGAATGTGAGCTGCCTTAATGCTGTTTATAAACTAGCAGAAGCAAACATTAAAAGTGTCAAGCAATGAATTGTTTAATTAGTGGTACTCTGAGCACAGAGTAAGAAAGAGAACATCATGTACAGTAATTAATTATTTTTTTCCTGTAGTGAAAGGACTCATCTTTTAAACATGTTTTTGTCAGTCTCTATCTGATTAGAATATTTTGTTTGTTTATTTTGGAAAATGGACTTTAGCGGCCTTAACTAATTCCCTAATTGGATATTTGTTTGCTTAAAAAAGCATGATATCATCTGGCACAATTCAGTACGGTGATGATTTATTATTTAATTTATAAGATGTCTATCACTGTAATATGTGGGCACTGGTAACACCATTAAAATGTCAATGCTGGAGAAAGTCTTGAGGTAATAGTTGCTACTGCAGGTAACACTGTGGTATTAAAACAGTGCCTACATTTAGTCAGATACCATATCAGGACTGGTCTATGCACAAACATGCACTGTTAAAACAGTGCCAACTTCTGTGTGGAGACTTAAATTGTTTTAGTGGTTTAGTTTTATGTCAGACTAAGAAACATCTCAGCGAAGTCAACTAAGAAAATGTGGAAAATGATCATCTAATAATGATTCTTTAGAAATAACCAACTATGAATAACTTAACTCTAGTTTTGTTTCCATCAGCACTTCATATACCTCAAATGTAAATTAGTCTAGATACATATTTTAATAAACATGAGTTTTCACATATGTGAAATCATTAAAATGGGATTTTATGTAGTGTTAACTTAGACACTCAAATGCAAAATCTAGCACTAGAAATGCCACATGGATTTGTGTCGTAAACTAGTAGACTGGAAGACTTTGTGTCCATAAACCAATCTACATACCATCTTTTTTATCTGTAATGCAATATGGATAATATATTTCATTTAAAAAATAACCAAAGTATAATCCAAATAAATACAGTTTTCTTCCTTTTTATTTAACTGTTTTGGAACACCTCATAAAGGAGAAAACTTGTGCTTACAGATGCAAATGAGTGGAAACTTTGGATGGAAATTCATATTGATATATTATTTTACTTAAGAGAAATCATGGCTATGTAGCTGTAGCATATTTCTCTTTGAGAAGATTCAAAACTATCTGACAGAAATTGCTGCAACCTATTCTGCTTCCATGTTTGGAACTTAACTCGAATTTACCCATTTCAACATGTCCTCCTCCTTGATCCTTGAGGTTATCCCCTTATTTAGGCCTGCCCCTAGCTCTCTGTGACAGACCTTTGCCAAAGAGTGAAATCTTAAGGCTCCAGATCCTTGTTATCCTTCAGTAGCTCTCCTTGGTGATGAGACTTGGTGTCTTTGGGGAAGTCTCCATAAAATTGCTCTGCAAATTAAATGTTTGTGTTAAAAACAAGATTAATAAAAATAAAGAGAAAAAGTGGTAGTAGAACCAGAGACTTGATTTGCAGAACTTACCCATATTGAAACTTCTCATGAGTTAAACTGAATAAGGCACTCCAAACTTAATTATAGAAACGAAAATATTTCATTACTGAAATCAGTCCATTCTTGACCTCAAGAAGAGCTCTGTAGAAGCTTGGAAGCTTGTATCCCTCACCAACAGAAGTTAGTCCAATAAAAGATAATGCTTCACTGACTTTGTCTCTCTCATATTGTCACAACATTTAGTCACCTTCTCCCATGTGCATCTAAGTTCTCTCTCCAACCCCCTCTGCAATGTGTTTTTAAGGTCTCATGACCCTTTGATGTTTAGGGGTTTTCTAGAGTTTGCTTTTAGACCAGACACTCCCATTTCTGTGTGCCAACTTTTTCCCAAGTTGTTATTTGAAGCAAGATATTCACAATAGATATTTGTAAACCTTTCTATCCTCCTATCCTGGGGGAAATGGTTGTCAGAGATGCTAATTCACCCCTTCCCCAATTCAAATATTTAGCATTTTATTCAAGCAGGTGGCTTCTGATCATCTTGGTAATCTCCAATACACATCACTTTGTCTGGGCATAGAAAAGCAATTTACAGTAATCAATACATTTATAGGTTTCTGTAACTTTGCTCAACATTTTTTTAAACATGTATTTAAGCTCAAATATTGCTTAAATACATACCACACAAAACTCTTGGTAAAAGCAGATCTATCAAAGTTTTAAATGATGTGGCATTATTATTTGCAGTGTTGTTGGAGTTGTGTTGGTCCAAGGATATTAGAGAGACAAAGTGAGTGAGTAATATCTTTTATCTGTGGAAGCGCTTCTGCAGATCCAGACTAACATGGCTACCTTTCTGATTTTTTACCTCTTTTATCTGTGTAAGCTCAGAAGCTTGTCTCTTTCACCAGCAGAAGTTGGTCCAATAAAAGATATTATATCACCCACTTTGTCTTTCTAATTTGGCATTGTTATGCTATGTGACACTTTGGGTATACTGTTTAACTTTAACTCATTCCCTTTAAAGCTAATAAGATACATTTGTGATCTTCTAACCTGAGGTCCACATGATACAAGCCATACAATTTTGCCCAGTGATTCTTATTTCTAGCCAAATAACTTGTGGTTGAACTAAACATATCTTACAAATAAAACAATACAAACAAATCCGAAGTGAAATCCTGGCCCACTGAAGTCAATAGGGCCAGGATTTCATCGCTGTCTTGATTAAAGAGTTCAAGTGATGAAAAATATATTGTATCACTTGGTAATTTCATCCAATGGTAATTATCCTCTTGGCAAATTTTCATTTTACTCCCAGTTTTAATAGAGCCAATTTAAACTTCAAGCCATTGCATCTTGTTTAATTTTGGCTGCTAGATTTAAGAGCTATCTACTATCAGTTATAAAGTTGATGATCCATAATAGAGGATACAGCGTGCTAGCTTATCCATTGTGACACTGGTCTTTCTTCACCCTCCAACATCTTCCATAATTCTGAGATATCTAGGTGGCTCCTTTCCACACTCCAATTCACAGAGGTCATGGAAGATTTCTCACTAATGATCTACTTTCTGCTAACAGCATCTCCCATCAATTCTGGATGGCATTTTGCTCACGGGTCAGATATTTGATTTGTGCTGGATCATTTTGATGTAGGCTATATGACAATTACACATAGTTTTGGTGTACCCATTGAAGCTACTAATGTCTTTCTAGAAGTTCCACACAGATTTGGAATGCAAGCTGGCTGAAAGCAGGAGCAAGGAGGCATAGAGCCAATTTCAACTTCAACTTTCAACTATCCGGCACATGTAGTGATGGAACTTTGGACTGCCTAAGTGAGCTGCAGTGTGGAGAGGTTGAGGCTGGATGTCTCAGAAGTGTGGGAGACTCTACCAGCAGAATGAAGGTAACTGGTAAGAAATCTTTTATTCAGCAGACACATGCAAATGCTAGTTGTTGAGACTGACAAAGCTGATGAGATGCAGCAGATAAGATATCAATGTAGAACACTGTGTTAAGGGAATAACAAAGCAAACTGAATATATGGACACACATGTGTTTATATATATTGTAGAGGGGTGGTATGGCCCCCTGCTGGCTGGGAGGGAAACAACCCCTGGCCGAGGCCAGAGGAGGCGGAGCCAGGGCCGGTCAAGCCCCGCCCCCAGAAGGTCAGGGGCCGACCCGGAAATTCAAAAACCCTGCCGCCGAGCTCACTTGGTCGGCAGACACCGGAGAGACCAGACGCTCCGGGGCTGGCTCCGGCCAGAGAGCCGCCGAGCCAGCCGCTTCCCCGCTATTGGGAGAAGCCGCCAGCGTTGCCGCTTGCCAGGTACCCGGAGGAGCCACGGGACCTGCCGCCTGGCCGCTACCCGGAGGAGCCGCTGGGGCAGCCGCTTCCCCGCTATTGGGAGGAGCCGCCGACACTGCCGCTTGCCCGATATCCGGAGGAGCCGCTGGGGCAGCGGCTTCCCCGCTACTGGGAGGAGCCGCCGACGCTGCCGCTTGCCAGCTACCCGGAGGAGCCGCCGACCCAGCCGGCCGCCTACTATCTGGAGGAGCCGCCGACAGAGCCTGCCGACTACCCAGAGGAGGACTTGCCAGACCTGCCGCCTGAAAGTGACCCCGACGAACCTATGACCCTGGAACCCGGTGAGGACTCCGAGACGGCCCAGGTTCCAGGGGTGGGGGAGTCAGGAAGTAGCCCGGGGGAAGGCCCCGAGCCAATGTCAGTGTGTTGCGGTCAGGATCCCCACTGACTGCAGCGAGCCTTCCGCTGCAAGGGCCCCCAGGCTGGGGCGCAGTGGAAGTGAGTGGGCCTGTGCCCCCCCTGCCACTCCACTGGTGGGTGGCAGTCTCCCTCTCACACCGACACCTGGTCTGTAGGCTCCTGAACTATTGTTCAGCCCCTGCTTAAGGGCCTGAACCCCCTGACCCATCAGACTGGTTGTTGTTCGCCCTGATTCAGGGCCTAGACTCATCGGACTAGTGCTCAGCCCTGCCTGAGGGTCTGAGCCTTTGACTCAGTGGACTAGTGCTCAGCCCTGCCTGAGGGTCTGAGCCCTTAACCCTGACTCATTGAACTAGTGTTCAGCCCTACTGAAGGGTCTGAGCCCCTGACTCATTGAACTAGTGCGCAGCCCTATTGGAGGGCCTGCGCCCCAGACTCGTTGTATTGGCTGTTGCCCGCCCTGCCTCAGGGCCTGGGCCACTGGACTACGGCCCAGGCCCTGCTTGAGGGGCTGGCCCCGGATTACGACCCGCTGCAGCCCCACCCGGCATGAGGGTGGGAGCTAGGACCCTGCGGCCCTGCTAATTCCCCTTATAGGCCGCACGACAGTGAAGAGAGGGGTAGGACTTCCCGCCGGACCGGCGGAAGGGGCGGAGCCCCAACTACCCCACGCCTACATATGTGAAGAGAAATGTATGAGTTGACGCCATTCAGGGCAAAAATAAACATAAGGTGTAAATAGGTAAAAGTGCAAAAGGAATAAGTCTTTAGATATGTAATAGCCATTCAGGAACTGAAAAGTGTTTGATGGGAGGTATGGGAAACCAAGTAAATGGTGTAAGTCTTGCTGTTAATAAAACTCCCTTTTTTTTTCTTTTGATCATATTTTAATTCAAGAGCACAGATCAGTATCTGAGACAATTTTTAACTCTTGTACTGAATTTAACACACATCATTAGAGTACAAGATTTCTGTCAGTTTCAAGGGGAAGCTGCATTCTGTAGTACAAAATAGATCACACAATAAATCTCAGACTGGGAGCATAACCTTCCTGGTGAGGCTCTCATCTTGACCGAGTGAGATGCCATAATATGAAAATAGCTGCCTCTTTATTTGTTTTCTTGAGACTTAACAAAAGCAGAACCACATTCTCAGTATCATAGGCGTATATTCAGGGTGTGCCGGCACACCCTAATGTCTCAAAAAAAAAAGTGGCTTTCAGTGCAGAGTGACGTCTAACCCTTCCCAGGCTCTTTTATGAGGTGCCAGCTGGCTCTTCCCCACCATCACTCTTTTTTTCACACCAGCCTCCCATGTTTAATAGCAGTCCCCTGGGTCCAATGGGAATATTTTGGAACATAATAGCTATCTGAGCCTTCCCCACACACTCATAGGAAGCAGGTCCCTGATGTCCAGTGGAGTGGATCCTGATCAAGCCCCTATTGTATTAAATATATTGAATACTGTTTATAGATTAAAAACAGTATTGAGCAAGCCCATTGTATTCCTCTGGATACTTATGGGAGATTTTACAACTTTGTTCCTATAAATAGTTAGTTGCCTGAAAATGAGATACCATTTCACTTGTATGTGGGATTTTATGCATTCACATGGGAAAAGATGCACCGCATTCATCACTACAGACATAAAGAATACTTATGTCTCATTTATGTAACACCTCCAGGGTGATAGGTACTTTACAGTAAAAAATTAAAGTAACTCCCAGCCTCAAGAAAGCAATATTCTAAATTGATAATGATATTTATTACTACACACTTATACAGGATGTTCAAAGTGTTCAATAAGATGAGGAAGACATTGTAGCACCTTAGAGACTAACCAGTTTATTTCAGCATAAGTTTTTGGGGGCTATAGCCCACTTCCGATGAAGTGGGCTATAGCCCACGAAAGCTTATGCTGAAATAAACTGGTTAGTCTCTAAGGTGCTACAAAGTTTTCCTCGTCTTATTTACGGATACAGACTAACACGGCTGCTAATCTTAAAGTGTTTAAGAAACCCCTGCAGTAGGTATGTAAAACTGAGATGGTGGGTCGTAACAAAAAGTCCTGCCTAACTTCTGTGTTTGCTTTCATTTCATATTAGCTATCAAGGCAAACCAGTCTACAGAGTATGGTAGGATTTATAACAAATATGTATGTTACACACCTATCAGGAATATAGGTAAAATACTCAGAGTTCACATTGTTTATATATATATATATACTCTTCCTAGTCTACTTCGAGCAGAAAATTTGTTGTGCCTTGAGAATGTAATCCATACTGTTTGAAGCATCTGACAGAAAAGTTCAAGTAGAGCACTTCCACATAATATGCAAGGAAACTTTCAAAGACCTTGCATACTTTTTCATCTTTAGCAGAGCTGTACATTCTCCCTCCAGAAAAAAATGATACAAAAATGTCTGCCTGATTTTGACTCTTCCATTGGAAAAGTCAAAAAGTTTAATTGATCCAGTTATAGATTGCTTCACTTATTTTCTCTGCTCCTCTGAAATGGGACTGCAAAAGCAGACAGACATTTTAGCATATCTTTCAGACAAACCCACTAAAGCAACAAAAGACACCTTAAGGAATAGAGTAAAGACTATCAGGGGAATAGGTTTATGAAATGAGTTTCAGTAAAAAAAAATTGTAAGTGTAATGCTTCAATTAAAAATGGGTTAAGAGTGCAAAAAGACAATAAAATGAAAGCATATAGATATTTTACAATTAATGGAGAATTGTGAAAATAAGTCTGCAAAAAAAATTAGGAATGACTTGTATGATTTAGTAACTTCTGTCTGTTAATCTCCCAGTACCCCCACAAACAGCTACAGCTTAACATTTCCTTGGTTCCTTCTTGTTGAATCACTCTCCTTTGCTACCTTTGGTAGAAGTGATGCAGTAATAATCATCATTTAGGTTAGTGTCTTGAAACAATGTTTACTAATTGTATACTGCTGATCAGTATTGGGATCGGTCACTGTCTACTGAGAGTTTAAGAGTAAGTAGTTCCATGGCAATATCGCTAATATTTTTAACCATCTTGTGCAAAGCTTAGTTCTTTTCCCAGACATCTGGGGATAAGGTGGGTGGCGGTTCCATATCAGTGTGGCTCTTTGTCTTCTTTTAGTGACTGGATTACATAGAAATTTAGAGAACTTTTGACTAATTACTCTAATAGATAGTTTTCTACCAACACAAATGGTCCATTTGTATGTTGGCCCCCTGCGTGTGGTGTTTGCGGATCTAAGGTGATCTCTTATTGCTTGAGCTAAGGGCTGGTCCCCACTAGGGCTTAATGTTGACTTTAGCGACATTAAGTTGATATAAACATGTACGCGTCCTCACATGCATGCCATTAAAGTCGATTTAAAGGGACCTCAAAATCGACTTCTGTACTCCTCCCTAACGAGAGGAGTAGCGCTGAAATTGACCTCTCTGGGTCGATTGTCATTTAGTGAGGATGCATGTGACATTAAGCCTCCGACCTGCCACAATGCCCGTTTGCTCCCCCGGGGACCAGCCAGCAGTCTGAGCAGCCCCGCGCCCCCCCGCCAACCGCCTGAGCAGCTAGCTCCACGCCGGCTCCCCTCCCACCCCCCGCCCGAACAGCTCCGCAGACCCCCGGGCCCGCCCGAGCAGGGGTCTGCGGAGCTGCTCGGGCGGGTGGGGGGAGCCAGCGCGGAGCTGCTTGGGCGGGCACGGGGGGGGGGGGTCCGCGGAGCTGCTCGGGCGGGCGGGGGGAGCCGGCGCGGGGCTGCTCCGGAGGGGGGGGCATCTGCAGACCTGCTCGGGCGGGCGGGGGGAGCCGGCACGGGGCTGCTCCGGAGGGGGGGGCGTCTGCAGACCTGCTCGGGCGGGCAGGGGGTCCGTGGACCTGCTCGGGCGGGCACGGGGGCCCACGGAGCTGCTCGGACCAGTGGCTGGTCCCCTGGGGAGCGTGCCTGGCTGCCCCAAAAGGTGGTGCCTGCTGGGGACTCCCGGCACGGTGGGATATCTACCCACAGTGCAATACTCGCTATGTCGACCATTGCAAAAGTTGTAAGGACAGACACTGTCGACCTGCTGTGCTTTGTGGGGATGCACTAAGTCGACTTTATGCAGTCTGCTTTAGAAAATCGACTTAAGGGAAATCGACCTACTGCTGTAGTGAAGACATACCCATAATGACTATATCTGTTAGCTCCAGGAGTAAAGGCACATGCTTTTAGATGTTGACATCAGTATAAAGTTATTTACATGGTTTAGCTTCAAAAGAACAAAAACTCAGACTGGTATTAATGTGGATTATGGAATGATTTAGGGTTAATTAGGGGATTTATGATTATATTTAGAAGGGTAATTAATTGAACTAGGGGGTAGTCTATTTGATTACAGTGATGAATTTGTAATTTGATATTGTGGGTTTTAACATCTGCATATTCTCCATGAAAGTGACCTAAAATAAGAGGGTGTTTTTTCATGATTATGACTTTCCTAGACTACTGTGTTTCTGAGAAATTATGAAACTATCAACTCAGGAGAGACTGCATTTTCTGCAATAAGTCCTAGGTTTTGGAAATCACAGTAGAGGAGATTAGAATGACCAGAGGTCTCTCTGCCTTTAGAGGAAAGTGCAAAATCTCATTTGATTTACCTTTTCCGTAGCCAAATAAACCATCAAAAAGGGAAATGAAGAGAAAATAAAATGAAGAAGGGTGGTGGGGAGGAAGAAGGGGAAAAACAACAACATACACTGAATGGGAATCTACCTGTGACAAAATTAGTTTGACTTGTTTTATTTTATTTTTAAAAAGGTACTAAAGCATTAGGCTTGGTTATACAGACATAGCTAGAACTAAACAAAGAGCCCAATTAATATAATTATATTTAATGATTTTTTAATTTTCCTGTTTGCTCTCTACAGTGGCTTCTACACTGATGCTATATTTTTGGTCTTTTCCTTTTTAAATTTTTGCAATGAGTATATCAAATAGGCACTTCAGCTCTATTAAATGCATCCCCTGTACTGCTTCATTTGATCTTAAGATCACATCTGTTTTACACTTTGGGCAAGATAATGACATTTACTTGTCATTTCAATGTTTCTGGGAGCTTTGCTAATTATTCAATATCAAGTTATTAGTTTCATCTAAGTTGATTCAGTATGGAACTCTTGTTCTCAGAACAAGACTAAACATGCTGTTTACTTACAGCATATTAGTAATGGCAATGAATGTTATTCTCCAAACTAGTGATGAAGAACTGTGCAAATGTCGTTATATGGTAGTGTACCTAGAACTGTTGTCTGATTCATGGATCCATTTAGCAGATGGAAAATTACAACAGTTGTATTTACAGCTGTTTATTTGTTGATAGGAAAATGTTTATTAAAAGAAAATAAAAATAACCAAGTTATGAAAGCTGTTTTCTAATAATGGATGATTATTTATGGAGTGTAACGTAAAAACATAAAGCCCCATTTGTTTTATTGTGATGTTTTATTGTGTCTCTTCTGATACTTGATTACACTTAAAGGTAAAAGAAAATAAAGTATATACTTCCAAGTATATTTTTCCATGATAACTTCTGAATCACCTGTTCCTCCCACATGTTCTTAAATTCATTAATTTTTCTCTATTTACTTTGTTGTATTAAAAATTATAATAATCCAGCTCCTACAGGCATTATGCTGTGCTGCTTAGAGAGTTCAGGTATGTCCCAGGCCTTCTATGGACCCCACCATTCTAGCGATTCAGTTCCACCCCAACACCAACCTGGCACACACTCACTATAGAGGCAAACTTGTGAGCAGAGGCAGTGCTAGCCCATTGGGGGCCCTAAGCAGGAATATTTTGCACCCTCCACCTTCCTCCATATAACACATACTAAAAAGAAGAGGTGGTTCCGTTTTCCTATTTGGGGTCCTAAGCAGTTTAGTCTGCTTATGCCTAGTGCTGTCTCTGCTTGGGAGTGGATGAGAAGCCCAGTTGGGGACCAGGTAGGGGCAGTGTCTAGGCATTCTGAAGCTTTAGCTCTAGACAGAGAGGGGCAGCAAACGGCAATATTTGTAATCCTGGAGATCTGACTTGAGGTGGGGATCATTGACATTAAAGCAAGTAAGGCAGCAGGACACTCCCCCTCCCAAATATCAAATCATCAAATTTTCCTGTCCTTAATCTCTCACAAGGAGTGTTGGACAGCATTGGTTTAAATGAGGTCAGTGCTTATATACTATTGGGATTGATGATCTATAAATAAATACTTAAGGCAGCCACAGTAGCTCCAAATTTTTTTGTTATAGAATCACCAAAAGGTAACCATTTTCCAGGGATTTCCCTACTAACATTGCACAGGATGGGAAGGATTCACATGCAGACTGGAAATTATTATATTAAAGATGTATTAAATATTAATATACATGTGCATACATGCTTGTAAAAGATCAGATTCTGATTCTCTTATTCACCCCCCAAAAAGTGCAAAACCCCTTAAACATTTCAAGAGAAATAATGCAGGATAAAGGGTGTCTGGAACTTGATTCTCATCTGAGGTTTTGATCAAAGAGCACAAGTCAAAGGGGTCCCATCTCAGATGATGTGTCATGTGCACGACAGATGAGAACAACAGATGGGGGAATGTTTAAGGACCAACGAAGAGTTGAATGTTTTACAATAGCTTACATTGCAGTCATCTAGCCTCTGTGTAACAAGAAAGCTGTTTTATGGTTGTCAGATCATCATGTGATATATGTCCAAGTGTGGTGACCTTTTTTCAATTAATGATCTTAATGAGGAAACAAAAAAGTTCCATATAACTTGTTACTTTCAGTAAGACTTTCTTATCACAAGTTTGTTTCTTTTCTTCAAGACAATAACTTTTCTAGAACCAAGTTTTTTTAGAATGAGATTTAAGATAAAGCATCTCCCAATTTTAAGATGTACCACTGCACAGGTTTGTTGCAAAAAATGGTTGTTACTTAATACAGCTTTCTTCAGTTGTTAAATGCAGTTTCACCTAAGTAAAAACAAATCCTCCTGATATGCCTTTCAGCATCCTAAGCTTTAATGATGCCTAGCACAGCAGTGTAATTAACGTAGCAGTGATATATAACAATCCTGTGCTTTCCAGTGGTAGAAACAGAAGGCTAATGCCAGATTGCTTGTTAAAGGTACACCCGGTTGCAAAGTATACCAGATGAGACAATCCCCCAGTAACCACATAATGAGGCAAAGACATCTGTAAGATTATTTTAGAACTTTGAAAGTGAAGATTTAAAGTCTTTGGTGATGCTGCAGATGGAATTATTGTCATCCCCACAGACATTGTCACTGGAAATAGATCAGCCCTCCAATCAAACTAGACTGCTAATAGCTCCAACCATGCTTTTCTTTAACAGAGTTAGCATATAGCTGTCCCCAAGTTACCAGATGCAGCTCTGCTTAAAGTTAATAGAAAGGTTCAAAAATGTCTATCCTGAAAGATATAGTTTATTTTGAAACTGTTGCCTAAGCCAAACTATGCCAATTTATTATTTACGAATATAAAACAAATAAGAAACAATAAAAAGTGAATAATTCTGCTCAAAACTTACATAACTCAAGATATGTCTACAAAACAAGTATTAACTTGTGAAAATTTTTCCTTTCAGACTATAACTGACTATCTGCTTTAACACCTTCCCCCCCCCCCCCACCAGAATGAGTCTGAGATTAATCAGATAAACCAATTTTGAGTTCTGGAACTGGGAGAAATAGGTAGATTTTCAATTTGTGAAAATTGTTCTGGGGTAGTTCAGCTTTGCGCTGTGCCAATGAAGGGCTATAAGTAAATGGCACAATTTAGTTTCCCCTATGCAAGAAGCTTATACAATAATAAGCTTCGAAAGAAGACGTTTGTCTTTCTCTTTATGTCTCTACATAAGGCCCTTCCAGCACATCAAGAATTAAGTGGTTTCACATTGCAAGTGCTCTCCAGATCTTCTCGAGATTGAAGAGATATTTCCAGAGCACCGAAACACTCCAGACACTTCTTTCTTGTTTTAAAAAAATATTATCATTTTTTTAAATTCTTTTCTAAGTTTTATTGCCCTGTAACGGTACGACAACTCACCCCTGCGGTGCCTCCTGCTGGTTGTTTAGGGAATTAGCGTTCCAGCTTCTGGAGCGCCTTCTTCAGGCTGATGTCCTTCTGTCCACTGTCCCTGTGTCCTTCTCGGACTCTGGTGCCCTCTTCTTTGGGGTGCTGCACCCCTGCAGTACCCCCACAGTTTTGCTGGGTCTCCCGTCCCC
The DNA here is from genome assembly GCA_032164245.1 of Sternotherus odoratus. Lineage (NCBI taxonomy): Eukaryota > Metazoa > Chordata > Testudines > Kinosternidae > Sternotherus > Sternotherus odoratus. The sequence goes on from JAVMKO010000004.1 coordinate 38,398,381, forward strand.
GGGAAACCCCCACCCATTATCCCCACCTTGCCTCAGCCTATGGGCGACTGCCAATCACCATCAAGCCCACTTTCACTGGGGCCGACTGCAGTCTGTATAAGCCAGTCATCATAGGCAAGGGAGGTTTTTGGTCTGCTGCCTCTGCCTAGCCGTGGGCTGCCCCTGCAACCCAAGTACCCCTTTCAGCCATCTACTAAGTAAGCAACCTGGGGGGTTTCCAGTCCAGAGCTCTCTCTAGCTCCTCTGACCTTCCCCCAGCCCTGCTCTACTCCAGGTACCCTGTCAAGCTCCCCAGCAGCCAGGCCTGTCTTCCTCCACAGCTAGAGGAGACTCTTCATCTTTTGGCCCACTGCCCTCTTTATAAGAGTCAGCTGGGCCCTGATTGAGCTGGTCGCAACTGCGGCCACTTCCTTCATCAGCCTATGAGCTGCTTGGCTCACCTAGCCACAGTCCTCCGCAGGGCTGTTACAACCCCTTCAGGGCTGGAGCGGGGTGACTGCCCCGCTCCACGCCCACAAAATATATATATTGTTAGGTTTAAAAAAAAAGATATTTCAACAGGTTTGGTTCGATATTTTAGACTTTCATGAACACTCCTCCCCCGTCCTTTAAGCGGAACTAAAATTGACAATATGTTTCAAATAAACAGTAACATTTTTTTTAACTTAAAACAAATTTTTCTGCGTTATCAACATTAAATGATAAAGTAGAAAGTGTGTTGACATTTTTTGTGGATTTTTTTTCTTGAAATCATCATGTTACCACAAAACATTTCAACAAAACTACATTTTCTGATGGAAAACTATCGAAAAAAATTCAACCAGTACTATTAAATAGCAAGAAAATGTGCCCAAAATTTCTAATGACCCATTAAGTGTTGAACAAGGAGAAGGACAAAAATGGAACTGGCAGAAAAAGGATACCTGGAATAATAAATCCGTAAATCACAACCATTCCATGTTCATGTCTTTGGTGCTTGCAGTTTCAACTGCTTTCACTAACAAATTATTTCATATTCTAATGACATTTGAGTGAACAAGTCTCCTTTGTAACTAATCCAAATGTGTCTTACCTTATTTCTCATTCAGAATCACCAATTTATTACTGTCCTCCACCCTATAATGAAAAGAATTCACTGGTGGCCATATTATATTCATTTATATCAAACATTATTTTGGATAATTTTCCTAAGTATATGATTTTTTTTTGTGAGAGGTAGGAATGGAAGGGAATATACAAACTCACTTGTATGTTCCATAAGATATTCAGAAAAATCCTGTAGCTGAACTTCATTTCAAATTTAAGTCCTGACTTGATGGAAAAAATGTGTATATTCATTGAGATGGAGCATACTATTATAATAACTATCAATCAGTGAAAATCTGGCTTCCCCGTTACAATTTCACAGTTAGAATTTTCCCTTTAAGCGCTAGGACCTCAGAGAGAGAGTGAGCACGCACAACCTTGTATAAAGGGATGTAATTATAAGACTAGACTCATGAACCTTGTTTTCTTTTACAATGTTCTGAAGAAAAATAGATACTTATCTCTGAAGGTCTAAGGATCATTTTATAGCAAAGTTTTGTAAGAAGTTTAGTACAAACCATTTTTTGACATTTTCCTTATTCTCTGTTTTGTAAGAGATTTTTCTTAATAAAAAGGAAAACCTACATCACAGTGAATCATGGAACTGAAAAAAAACAACCCCATGAACATTTCACATAAAAATGTAATAAGGAAAACTATCTTACAAGTCAGAAAATATTTATGGGAGAATGTTGACTTCAGTGGAGCTTTTTGATTTACACCAACTGAGGATCTGACTCTAGTATATTCTTTGAAAATCTTAATCATAAAAGGTAACAGAGTTCAAAAGCTGAATACATTAAAAATCCAAAGAAAATAGATGGTCAGAGTTAAATGTCTTTTTTAAAAAGGATATGAGAGAATGGTTCAGTTTGAATAGTATAGTTTATTCTATGGTGTAAAGGGGCCTGAATTTAGCCCTTAATGCTTATGGCATAGTATTCATTGACAGCACTGGAGACTGAAGATGTCTATTTATCAACTCAAGAGTGGATAGTACAATATTGGCAGTGCAAAAGTTCCCTACTAATGCACGTGTCATCCATTGTACCATGTGTCTGAATTTTATAGTCTAATTTAGGACCCAATCCTGCAAACTGCCCAATGCTTGGAAATCCCACTGTCTTCAGCAGGCATTCCAAGCATAGAGGGCTTGCAAGATCAGGTACTTACAGAAGGAGAAAGAAAGATTCCAACTGACTTAAACATGTTCTAAATTAGAAACTTAGTTGATCTTGCAAGGAAAACTACATGTGCTTAGTTTTATGCAACTTGCTTTCAATGGCACTACTGTGTGCATAACATTAAGAACATGGGTTATTGTTTCTAGGGATGGGGCCTTGGACAGTGAGCTCCTCTGCAAAAGGCTGTCAGTCCTAAACAAGCAACATACACACACAAATAAAACGCATGAAATCATTTTCAACAGTGTAATTCTAAATGAGCGAAAGTCATGCAATATAAAATGGGAGAACATTTATAAACAGCAAGTAGAGCTAGGCAGAATATGGTTTTCCTGTTCAGTGCATATTTTCAAAATTTCAAAAAAAATCCCATTCTGTATCAGGACAAACCCAAATAATTTTTCATTAACAAAAAGAATGAAAGAGCAGTCACCCGGGATGTAGGAAACCTAGGAGTGAATCCACCATCTGCCTGATTTAGAACAGACTTGAACATAGATCTCCTCATGAATGCCCCAAACAACAGGCTATTTTGTGAGAGTCTCTTTTGTTCCCTACTGTCTGTAAATAAACATTAGACCAAGGAGTTGAACCCAGGCTTCCTACATCCTCAGCAAATACTCTAACCGCTGCACTAGAGCACCAGTTTCTTTTTCTCTGTCCCACCAGTCAAGCGTACATGTGTGTGAGAGAGAATCTGACTCTTTCCTATTTAAAATATTTCAACTTCCACAAATCAGCATTTTCCCCACATAAAACACTTTGTAAAAAAATTCCCAACAAGCTCTAATTACAAATGATCTAATCCACATTGTTTGATGGAAAAGGGCAACTCTCCATAAAAGTCTTTTAATGAACTATTAAGCTTTAGAGTGGTTTAGGGTTATATTGTAGACATGATGCATGGGGCTATATCTAGTTAACCCCTTGTAACATATATTGGGCTGAAAACATAGTACATTCCTTAATCTGAGAAAAGAATTAATTAATAGCTATGATGGTAATGAAGAAGAGGGTTGAGATACAAACAAATTGAGTCTGCACAGACTCTTCAGGTGATTAACTATCAGAACAGAGTGTTAGCAAAAGTAACATAGCAAAGTATCCCCCACTTCTTCACTGGAGATCTTTAAATAGGAATTATAGAATTGGGAATAGGACTCATTAAGAGGCTAAGAAGTAAACGTCTCTGATGATGTTTGCCTTAGATATTTCATTAAAGTAAGACTCCTACACTCTAAAAGTAACAGCAAAATAATAATAATAATAATAATAATTAATAATAATAAATTACAAAATAAAAAGTTTGCGACCCTGTTCAACGAGCTTCCCTGTGTTGTGTAAATTGCTATATATATGTATAGTCAGGCAACATTCAAGAGGATAATCTGTGTCAAATTTTGCTTCAGGATATTATTATCTATTTATTAATTAGCTATTTGCTCTGATCTCCTCTAGGCACTTGGCTTTCCACTTCCCTCTACCTGGTGTCCCTGCTCCTTGCCAGTCTTCTTTTCCTTTCTCCTCCGCTTTCAATGTTCTTCTTCCCTTTCCCTGATCCTTTCCACTCTATTGCTTCTATTAAACTCATCATTTTCTCTTGAAAAAGATAAGGAAAAAACAAAACAAAGTAGAACTAAAATGCCATATGCCAAGCATAATTCTGCCTATTCCCACCATTTTGTCTCTTGTCTATTTAAACCCAAGTTCATCTAATTATGTCAGTCAGTCTACTGCACTTCTTATAACTAAGCATATTCTTAAGAAGGTGATTTTCAAAGTCTAATGAGCTTTCTTATCTTCAGAATCTCACACATGCATGGCTGAATCAGAGCAATAGACAGTAAATAATGAAGGGACTGCCTCTCATGTATTTGCACAGTGCCTAGCACAAGGTCCAAATCCTTTTATGAGCATTTGGGTATTACTATAATACAAACAGAAAATAAATGAAAGTAATAGTTATACTGCACTAAAGTCAGAGTTACTTTAAATTTACACCAATGACAGAACAATTTTGGCCATACAGGCTTATAAATTATACCACTTGTGTATTAAGATTAATATATTTGCTTTCAAACTAAGTTCCCTCTTGCCTTTAAAACCATGTTTATAATTAGCAGGGGCATAACACTTTAATATACAACAAAAGGCAATTTTCCATTTCCTTTTTCTGCTTATAATATTATTTCCCCTCCCCATCTCTTTCACAATTTGCTTAGCAACATTCAGAAACTCAGCAAAGAAATCCATCCTCCTATGTTTTTAGAATCCATCCAGTTCATGTTCAGTGAAAGTTCCAGACTCCGGTATAGTATGATAAGCCATGCTCCATGTAGACAAGTATATGTTGGTTACATGACACTTTTAACAGGGGTACACTTTTTCACAGGAATAAGAACATCTCACAAATATTTATATAAGTAAAATCTTGCTTGCATGAGTGTTCACAAAGTGAGAATTAAAAAGGATGCAATGAAGAGTGCAATCAGAGGCTATGTAGAATTCAATCAAACTGGTCAAAAAAATTAAGATTTTTTTTCACAAAACATTTTCAAAATATTTCTCAAAACTTATAATCAAAATTTCAATTTTTTAAAAAAATTTAACACTCAATAAACCAGTAACAATTTTTAAAGAAATTTCTTGAAAATTGAAAAAAAAGGATTGCTATTCTGAAAATTTCAAAAATGTAGAATTCAGCCTAATATTGCTTGATTCCCACAGCCTTCCTCCCCCAACCTATTCCCTTATTGTCGATTATGTTCACAGTTCTGGCGTATGTCTACACTACAGCGACAGAGCTGCAACATTGCAGCTATGCGGCTGTACAATCATTGTCGACATTTCTTACATCATCTGAAGTAGTTTAACACCAACATAGGTAATCCACCTCTCCAAGAGACAGTATCTAGATTGATGGATTTAGAGGAGGGGCTTGGTTAACTTAATTACAGTGGTAAGGGTGCAAAATTTATCAAAGCTCTTAGTGACGTAGCTAAATTGACTTATATTTTAGGTGCAGACGGGGTCATTGTAAACTTCTGGTAAAATAACTTTCTCCTTTACAGTCTTCCTCTACAGTCTTCCTATACTCCATTTCATTTAGCTCTCAGCTGAAGAAAAAATCCTTTCTTGTCATCCCTGTGCTTCTATTTATTATTTAGCTCTGTAATGTATTATGTACAGTAACTGTTATGTATTTTGTGAAACAGCCTATTCTAAAAAACAATATACAATTAAATTATCTCATAACGTGCTTCTATTCGTACACACGGGAGTAGCTTTCAAATGCGTAAATCAATAGAAGGGTCATACAGTACCTCTTATATACAGAGCACTTTTGAACAGAACAAGCACAGCTATGTATGAAGTCCTTGCCCCAGTGAAGACAAGGGGAATTTTGCTATTGATTAGTGTGGCCAAGATTTCCTCCCCTCCTCCCCCCCCCCCCACCTCCGATTTGTAACTGTTTTTTAGAACTGGTAAAAACTTGGAATTAATCTTCTGTGGGACATTCTGACATTTCAAAATTTCTTTTAATCCTGAATCCAAACAAAATCTCCTGCTAAATGAAGTTTCTGAACAATTTAATATAATAGTCAAAATGAAGCACATCGTCTTTATGATAATGAAAAGTTTCCATCTCTGATGGAAAGCTGTTCTGTCAGAACATTTTTGACCAGGTCTATCATTCGCTTCGTATACTATATAGGATTGCAAAATACTGTCAAGAGAAAAACAGAACTAAAAGGAGGAGAACACGTGTTTGGCAAAGGAGTACTGTGATGCTTTAGGATTACACCCAGAGCAGGAAGGGATTCTTCCACTGGGTGCTTCTCTGCTGTGCAGCTTTCACTCAGAGCCTTGACCCCAGCCTGTTCATTTAATACAGAGGCTGTTAGTTTAGCTGGGGATCTAACCTTTCAGTCTAATACAGAACACTAGGATTGTTTTGTAATAAAACAAGAATAAGTTTATTAACAAAGAACAGATATTTATGTGATAAGAAGTAAGAATAAAAGTCACAGATATGGTTACAAGTAAAACAAAGAATCAGAGAGGTAGCCGTGTTAGTCTGGAATTGCAGAAGCGACAGATTCCTGTGGCACCTTAAAGACTAACTAAAGTATTGAAGCAAAAGCGTTCGTGGGCTAATACCCACTTCGTCGGATGCAATAGCCCACGGAAGCTTATGCTTCAATACTTTAGTTAGTCTTTAAGGTGCCACAGGACTCTTTGTCAAGTAAAACAAAGTGTACGAGAAGGAAAGCTGCTGGAGTTGACTTGAGTGATTAGATACATTAGTTTCACTGCCCAATGCTTCTCTGGGGAAATGGAGAACACCTGCATTGCATTTTTTTTCTTTATCAACCCAGCCAGGCCCACTGGATGTTTTGAATATTCATCAGTTTCATGAATATTCCCATCTGCTTTATATCCTCGCCAGCACTATTAGTTCCATTCAGGATTACTTCTAAGATATCAAAGATTTACCAAGCAAGCTGCTCTGATATACAATCCTGTATATAAGAGGGGTCTGGAGGTTTTTATGGAGTTCCTTTTTGTAATTTCTGTCTTTCTAAAGTAAATGCTCCAGCTCAACCAGAAGTTATGAGCTTTAGAGAAGGACCGATTACCTGATAAAATAGTCCCGACTTGCTGAAATCCTGGCCCCACTGGAATCAGTAGGTCTTTTGCATTAACTTTAATGGGCCAGAATGTCACCCTATGCTTACAAAATGGGGGAAAACATGTCCTCCTAACCCCAGCTCAACACAGAGGCACTGAGAATTTCATAATATACTATACTTTACAAGAGTTGAAGATTCTATTTTTAAAAATCTGCACTTTGTACTATTTTTAATATATTTCATTTTTCTTTTGATGACTGACCCTATGAATTTCACACAAGCATTTATTTTGTTTCCCCCATCTCTCCTGAATCTCCACTTATTTATATTTTCCACTTGTTAAGTATTGTCTTTCAGCCTGTAAGCTTTTTGCAGCAAGCGCTGCCATGTTTTATATATTCCTACAGTGTCTAGCACAATAAGACTCTTACCTCATTAGCTCCTTGGCAATATTGCAATAAAGTTAATAAATGCAAATAAATCTATATATATAAAAGTCAAGTGGTGTATGTATGAGTGTATGTATGTACGTATGACTGCGAAGTCCTCCGGCACCGTTTGAGCCAGAGACTTGAATTTTGGTACAGTGAGGGGTCTTGGGGTCTAGATGCTGGTAAGGGTCGAAAAATTTTCGGATCTCACCTCTGACGCCCCCCAGGGGTGAAAGTCTTTCAGGGCCAATCACATCAGCTTGGCAGTTAGGTGGTGATGATGTCATAATACCCCCCTCCAACAGACACCTCACTCGCTCAGCTCACCCCTCCCTCCTCCAACGGAACCCCGGAGATCCCTCAGTTCTCTGCCCCTCCCACCTCCCCAACGGAACCCCGGAGATTCCTCAGTTCTCTGCCCCTCCCACCTCCCCAACGGAACCCCGGAGATTCCTCAGTTCTCTGCCCCTCCCACCTCCCCAACGGAACCCCGGACTACATCAGTTCTCTGCCCCTGCCCCCTCCCAACGGAACCCCGGAGATCCCTCAGTTCTCTGCCCCTCCCCCCTCCCAACGGAACCCCGGAGATCCCTCAGTTCTCTACCCCTCCCCCCTCCCAACGGAACCCCGGAGAGCCCTCAGTTCTCTGCCCCTCCCACCTCAACCCTGGACTCCATCAGCTCTGTGCCTCCCCCCACCTGCGAAGGTCCCTGGAATCCCTCGGCTCTGGGCCCCCTCCCCCCCTGCGACGGATCTGAGTTGGGTTTGGTGGGACGGTAAGTGAGGTGGGGGTGTCGGGTTCGGTCGGGGGGGTGAGGTGGGGGTGTTGGGGTTGGTCAGGGGGTGTTGCGGTTGGTGGGGGGGTGAGGTGGGGGTGTTGGGTTTGCTTGGGGGGGTGAGGTGGGGGTGTCGGGTTTGGTCGGGGGGTAAGTGAGCCGGGGGGGTGTCGGGGTTGGTCTGGGGGGGTGGGAAGGTGTCGGGGGGGGGTGAGGGGTGTGGTGTGGGTGTTGGGTTTGGTCTGGGGGGGGAAGGTGTTGGGGTGGGTGCCCAGACCAAACCCGACACCCCCCCCGGCTCACTTACCCCCCGACCAAACCCGACACCGCCACCTCACCCCCCCACCAACTGCAACACCCCCTGACCAACCCCAACACCCACCCCTCACCCCTCACCCACCCCAACACCTTCCCACCCCCCCAGACCAAACCTGACACCCCCTGGCTCACTTACCCCCCGACCGAACCTGACACCCACACCTCACCCCCCCCACACCAATCGCAACACCCCCAGACCAAACCTGACACCCCCCGGCTCACTTACCCCCCGACCGAACCCGACACTCCCACCTCACCCCCCCAAGCAAACCCGACACCCCCACCTCACCCCCCCCCCGCCAACCGCAACACCCCCTGACCAACCCCAACACCCACACCTCACCCCTCACCCACTCGACACCTTCCCACCCCCCCAGACCAAACCCGACACCCCCCCGGCTCACTTACCCCCGACCGAACCCGACACCCCTACCTCATCCCCCCAAGCAAACCTGACACCCCCACCTCAACCCCCCACCAACCGCAACACCCCCTGACCAACCGCAACACTCACCCCTCACCCACCGCAACACCTTCCCACCCCCCAGACCAAACCCTACACCCCCCGGCTCACTTACCCCCCGACCAAACCCGACAACCCCACCTGACCCCCCCAAGCAAACCCAACACCCCCACCTGACCCCCCGACCAAACCCGACACCCCACCCCCCCGGCTCACGGTGCACTGTGTAGCACACAGATTATTAAATACACTGTTCGGTCGGGGGGTGAGGTGGGGGTGTCGGGTTTGCTCAGGGGGTGAGGTGGGGGTGTCGGGTTTGGTCGGGGGGTGAGGTGGGGGTGTCGGGTTTGTTTTGGGGGGTCAGGTGGGGTTGTCGGGTTTGGTTGGGGGGTAAGTTAGCCGGGGGGTGTTGGGGTTGGTTGGGGGTGGGTGGGAAGGTGTCAGGGTGGGTGAAGGGTGGGTGTTGGGGTTGGTCAGGGGGTGTCAACTGTCTGCCCCCTCCCCACCTCCGACTGACCCGAGCAACGCCGGGCACTTATGCTAGTAAATAAATAAATACACACGTAAAATAATCTATATATATAAAAGTCAAGTGGTGTATGTATGTATGTACGTATGACAGCAAATTCCTCCCGCACCGTTTGAGCCAGAGACTTGAAATTTGGTACAGTGAGGGGTCTTGGGGTCTAGATGCTGGTAAGGGTCAAAAAAATTTCGGATCTCACCTCTGACGCCCCCCAGGGGTGAAAGTCTTTCAGGGCCAATCACATCGGCTGGGCCAACAGACACCTCACTCGCTCAGCTCACCCCTTCCTCCTCCAACGGAACCCCGGAGATCCCTCAGTTCTCTGCCCCTCCCCCCTCCCAATGGAACCCCGGACTCCATTAGCTCTGTGCCCCCCCCCACCTGCAAAGGTCCCCGGAATCCCTCAGCTCTGGGCCCCCTCCCTCCCCTGCGACGGATCAGAGTTGGGTTTGGTGGGACGGTAAGTGAGGTGGAGGTGTCGGGTTTGGTCGGGGGGGGGGGGGTAAGTGAGCCAGGGGGTGTCGGGGTTGGTCAGTGGGTGTCAGCTGTCTGCCCCCTCCCCACCTCCGACTGACCCGAGCAGCGCCGGGCACTTATGCTAGTAATAATATAAGTATGGTATTTGACACCACAGAATTCCATTCATTGAGGAACTGCTGTGACAAAATGGGGAAGTCTCTATTAACCAGACAACCCCATACTAGGAAAAAGCTTCAAGAAATATGGTACAAGCAGAAAATAAAATTACATTTAATAAGATATAGATCTATAAAGGTTGGCCTTCTAAAGCAATTAAATTGTACTAGCTCTTGGACTGTGATTGAACTTTTATTGCATGAACCCTTATTTAAAATAATTAAAGCTGTACTGCACAGAACAAATGTGTTAATGCAGAAATCTCTGAAAACGAATGAAAAGAACCGTTTTAGAGCCTCTATCAAGAAAACACTTTAAAATTGCCTTTGTACTTTAATTCCACCTCAGTTATGCACAGAATTTTTTAAAAAATTGCTTTTAGCCATTCCAGTTATTCTTCACAAGGTCCCAGAGGTTGAAACTGGTTTTAAAGCTTATTAAATTCATTGCAGGAAAAGTATTCCCAGAAACACATCCAGTTAAGGTCTATATTCTGTGTTCAGGTCACACCCATGCAACCCAAATTAGGACTACAAGATTTCATGGTAAAAAACGAGGCCAGAATTCAGACCACACTTGTTGCTTATCCTAGCATAAACACACTTTTAAGACGTTCATTCCATTCTGAAAGATTCTAGTAGTTGGAGGAAGATTCTCTATACTTAAAATGGGAAATACTTGTGGAACTCATCATATCTCTAAGAAAAATAATTGTTTTTGTTATTGCCGCCACTGTGAACAGATACGTTAGATAAGTTAACTCCACACTCTTCAGGTATTTTCTAAGTTACCTGTGACTGTGCAAGATTATCTAGGAGTTCAACAGAATATCTTAGCATAGCTATGGGGAGATTCTTGTATTTTGTTTCCCTTGCTAGACAACCAGTTAACTATACTCCCTATTAAATGATGCTGATTGCTTTGTAGTGTAGCCATCTATGAGGAAACAAATGTTTAATTCCCACCAGTGCAGTTTCTGGTCACATGAAAACAATACATTCAGTTTTCACACAAAGTGGCGTGGTGGTTAAAGCACAGCACTAGAACTCAAAAGAAAACATAGCTTCTAGTCCTGGCTGTGTCACTAGCTTGCTGGGCAACTTGGGGAAAGACTCTTGCCTGCAAGTGCCCTAGTTTCCCCATTGGTGAAATGAACAGAGAGCGATCTCTTTTGTAAAGCACTTTTAAGATCTATGAATGAAAATGCTGTATAAGAGCTAGGTATTATTATTATTATGTGCTCCTTCATAAATTTCATCAGAAGCAAAGCAATTCACCATTACGCAAAGTCATAGTGCTAAGGAAACATTTTGAAAGAAGGGTATATGCAAATCTCCTTCTCTCATTTGAAATGAGTGACAAACCTTCTTGGATACCAGGCAGTGTGACTGTTAACAGGAGATTGTAACCATTTATGTGGGTGCTGCAGAGGTAGTTTCTGGACACCGGCAGGGATTTTGCACAGAGTGGCAGATAAACTGAGTTAAAATACTACAGTTGCTGACTTGTAGAGTTTGGTGAATAATTTACTGCGAAAAAGTTATTTGATGAATTAAGCCATTTGTCTGTTAATTATTTTTACAAATTTGTTTTTAACAGTTATCTGATGAACAGACTTGCAGTGAAGTGAGCGAGAGAGGCTGTGGTTACTAATCAAATGAGTCAGTGCTTAATCATAAGAATATTCATAGTTACCTTCTTGTTTATTATCCAATTTCTAGTTACAAGCAAGATTACAATCTTAAGTAAACTATCTACTTTAGACTGAACTAAGAGTTACAAAGGGATCTCAGAAAACTGGGCAACAAAATTGCAGATGACATCCAATGATGATAATGCAAAGTAAGGTATAATAGAAATCATAATCCCAACTACACATACAAAATGATGTGTAATTTAGCTGTTACCACTCAAGAAAGAGATTTTGGAGTTCTTGTGGATAGTTCTCTGAAAACATTTGCTCAATGTGCAGTGGCAGTCAAAAAAGCTAACAGAATATTAGGAACCAATAGATAAGGCATAGATAATAAAACAGCATACAATAATGCCACTATATACATCCATGGTATTCCCACACCCTGAATACCACGTGGAGTTGTGGTCCCTCAATCTCAAAAAGAGAGACATTAGAAATGGAAAAAGGAAAGAGAAGGGCAACAAAAATAATTAGGGATATAAAACAGCTTCTATATGAGGAGAGATTTTAAAAAAAGACAGGGACCATTCATCTTGGAAAACAGATGACCAAGGGGTAAGATATGATAGAGGTCTATAAAATCATGAATAGTGTGGAGAAAGTGAAGGATGTGCTATTTTCCCCTTCATGTAACTGAAGAAGCAGGGGTTATCCAATGAAATTAACAGACGGCAGGTTTAAGACAACCAAAAGGAAGTATTTCTTCATACAATGCACAGTTGGCCTGTGGAATTTATTGCCAGCAGATGTTGTAAAAAACAAAATGATAACTGGGTTAAAAAAAAAGAATTAGATAAGTTCATGGGGGATAGGTCCACCAACGGCTATTAGTCAAGATGGCCAGGGATGCAACCCCATGTTTTGCATGTACCGAAATCTCTGGCTGCCAGAAGCTCGAGGGGCTGACGGGATGGATCCAAAGATAATTTCCCTATTCTCTTCATTCCCTTTGAAGCATCTGGCATTGGCCACTGTCAGAAACAGGATACTGTGCTACATAGAGCATTGGTCTGACCCAGTATTGTCATTCTTGTGTTCTTAGATGTATTTAGCTAGAGTGGTGTGAAAGACAATGAAATTTGAAAACCTCAGAAATTAAGAGTATATCATCTTTAGTTTTATCATCTGTGAAAAATGGTGCTAATAATACTTATTATTAGAACTTAATGAATACTTTCTCTTATCGTTCGATTGCCAAACTGGGCATGGGGCAGGAGAGAGAGTTAGTTTCAAAGCAAATCTGATTTTTTTTTGAGTTTTCTCACAAAAATAAACTGAAAGAAATTAAAAATGAAATATCAATTTGAAATAATGTGTCAAAACAGGTTGTTTCAAAAATGTAAAACCAACCATTTCTGATTTTTAAGGCCAATACTATTTGCTAAGTTTGACCAGAATTCATGAATATCAGTCCTCCCAAAAATGCATATTTTCAGGGGAATTTACTATTCATTAAAAAAATATTAAAAAGAAATGACCCAACTTTAATTATTACATCACCAAGCAGTTGTGAGATTTTGTTAATATTCAGAAAGATCTGTACAAGTTTTGTAGTAGGAATTATTTGCAGCTGAGCAGTAACAGCACTGGAAATCTCACTAGTAAGTCTATTCTTCCAAGAGTTCAGCTTAATTTCCAGACTCAAGAAGTTTGAACAGCAATGAATAAGCAATGATAGCCTTCAGGCACTATTTTTAAGTCTGTGCCACTAAAAACAAAAGCAGCCTTTCCCAAGCCTTATATTTATACACTCACATTGGCAGATGGTGCATTTGGATATCAAATGCACTTTCTTAGAACTAAATTGCCAAAATCATTGATATTTAAGGCCACTTTAAACAATACTGTACATTTAAAATAATTCTTTATTAATTGTCATTTTAAAAAAGTACATTACAGTATGTCTTGGATGCTCACAGACTTTCAAAGAAAAGCCACATCTCAGTTTGAATGGTAAGGAATAGATTCTCATAAATGTAGTCCTATTGAACGGCACCTTACTACATGATTAGATCCATTGACCACAAAGGGACCAGTTATGAAGTAAAACACTAATCAACAGGAATAAGGATACCAGAATCTGGCCTTTTATATAAGCAGACGAACTTGGTCTTTTTCAATCATATATCCCGAACATTCTAGTGCATGAACACAGATCTCAACAATAGGTCTTTAAAAATAATGAAGTACCATGTAAAAAAATTGATATTTCCTAACCCTAAGTGAAGCATCACACATACACATTGTCTGCCTATACCAAAAGAAGGACAGGAAACATTTGATTTGGGTTTAATCAGGCCAAAACATTATTATTAGATATCCGGGACTACCTGGCAGATAAAAGCCTACAGTGCAGATAACCCCATGTTTATTCCATAATTAGCCAGGGGGATTTGAATAGCTCCCCCTCTTTTTCCATCCAGGTCCCTCCAGGAAATCATTTGCTGGGACCTTACCATCCATATGGGGGTTGGTTCCCTGATTCCCCAGCCACCCCTCATTCCTTTACCGAACACCTCTTTTTAAATCCCTTTCCAAACCATGCACTGCTACAGATTAGGAACTGAATGGCTAAGCAGCAGTTCTTCAGGAGAGGACCTAGGGGTTACAGTGGATGAGAAGCTGGGTATGAGTCAACAGTGTTCCCTTGTTGCCAAGAAGGCTAACGGTATTTTGGGTTATAGAAGTAGAGGCATTGCCAGCAGACCAAGGGACGTGATTATTCTCCTCTATTTGGCATTGGTGAGGGCCTCATGTGTCCAGTTTTGGGCCCCACACTACAAGAAGATTGTGGAAAAAGTAGAAAGAGTCCAGCAGAGGGCAACAAAAATGATTCGAAGATGGGGCACATGATTTATGAGCAGAGGCAACTGGGATTGTTAGTCTGTAAAAGAGAAGAATGAGGAAGGATTTGATAGCTGCTTTCAACTACCTGAAAGGGGGGTTCCAAAGAGGATGGATCTAGACTGTTCTCAGTGGTACCAGATGACAGAACAAGGAGAAATGGTCTCAAGTTGCAGTGTAGGAGGTTTAGGTTGGATATTAGGAAAAGCTTTTTCACTAAGAGGGTGGTGAAGCACTGGAATGGGTTACCTAGGCAAGAGGTGGAATCTCCTTCCTTAGAGGTTTTTAAGGTCAGGCTAAATCACCTGGCTGGGGTGATTTAGTTGGGGATTGGTCCTGCTTTGAGCAGGTGATTGGACTACTTGACCTCCTAAGGTCCCTTCCAACCCTTAAATTCTATGATTCCATGGAGATACACATGGTGCCTTAGAATAGCTCAGGCTTAGTCAGTCTTATTATTGTAAGTATATGTTGTTGGCCTGTTGTTCAACCCTTAATCTGGATAAGCAGTGGATTCTTTAGTCTCCTACCTTTGAAATGTCCGTCTTAGGTGGCCCTACTGAGAGTTAAAGCTCCCACTAGCATAGTTGTCAGGGTCACTGAAACACAGAAGCCTTCCCAGTACATTTAGGTTTAGGTGCAATCCCCCAGGAAAGGAATAATTTGCAAGATACTTCAGAGTAATTTTTGTCTGATTCAGTTGCACAGTTCTTCAAATAAGCATTTGTTTGTTTGCTTTAAGCCTTTTTGGAAGAAAGTAGAATGAAAAAAATCATCGATAACACGTGTTCACATTTTCTCTAGCATACTGAATCTTTGTTAGACAGTATATGAATTAAAGCATTTTCAAGTGTTTCAGTGCACAAGGCAAAATTCTCCACTTTGATCCAGTCTGTGGATTGGAGAGAATAATTTTGTCCCGAGTGTGTATTAATTATGTTAAATAGAATTATGGTACCAAGAAGAAAATAGCAGCACAAATCTAATTAGCAATCTAAGAAAGAGCTTCAAGGAAAACTTTTTTTCTTCTAATATTATGGTATTTCATGAGAATAAAAATAGACTATAAGTAAAATGGACAGAGAAGATTAAGCAAATATTTCCAAAAACTACAAATAAACCTATATACACATTTTAGGGCCAATTCTCTACTGTAACAGAGCTCCACAGCAGGAATGGAGCATCTGGGTATTTAAGAACCTTTTTACTAGGAGAAGAATGAAGCTTTGACACTTTCCTTCACCACCCCATCCTGACCTCCCACTCCACCCACACAATCCCTAGGCTGAGAAGAGGGGTTGCAATTTCAGGCACGGGTAACTGCACAAATGCATGAGCAAGGAGTTCCCCCATAGCCAGGGAATTCTCTGCTGGTGATATGAGGCTGGATTAAGAATGTTTTACATCAGCTGAATGGCTCAAAGGAGTCAGAATGAAGCTTCAAAAATATGCCCTTCTAATTCTTGAAAAGAAGTCTGTATATTTTTGTACATAATTTGGTGGAACCTGTATAACTTGTGCCTGGTCATACTTACTGGCAGTTAAACCATGAGCCAATGACAGAGTGGGAATACATTTTAAAAGTCCCCGGACGGTACATGTGAAGTATGTGTCTACGTGTGTGCGCACACACACATGCATATCTATTGCCTCTTTTTGACCTGAGTGGCTAAATTTGGGATGTTGGGGATGTTCCAGGTGGAAGAAGAAATTGGCAGTAGTCAGGTATTTCTTTGATGTCATTTTATTTACAAAGAATGTACAAAGTACTGTGTCTCTGAATGAAGAAGGAATCAAATAGGAAGAAACAACTTATTTTGAATATAGCACCAAGAATATGCTTTTCAGCCTAAACCCGACCCAAAGACCTCTCCCTTGGTTTATTACAGGATTAGCCATTGGGCTTTCAGCTGCTCCCTTCCAGCTTTCCATCTATCTGAGGGTCTATCCCACTTTTTGTGTCCCCTACCTCAGACAAGACCTGGTCACTGTAGCCAGAGGAACACTCTGCCCATATGGTACTAGTTGCTGGGCAGACTCGCACATTGTTTTAGGTGTGGCCCCTTAACTATCTTATGTGAAGTGTCCATTTGCACATCAGTTTTAACAAGGTTTTAAATCAACCCATATAACAAGGTTTCATCCAGCTCATAATTCTCTCTCTCTCTCTCTCTCTGGATACAAAAGTGACTTCCATGTGATAAATTGGATCAGGAGTTAAGAACAGGACTCAATGTTCTTCAAGCCCTGTCTTTCTTTTAAAAAGAAGTCAGGCAGGTTAACAGGATTGTTTTCATGCACTGTGGGAACAAATTTAAGGACAAAAATCCATAGGTAATATTTTCTGTCTACCACTATGGAAAATGTTTCTTTAAGTTTAACTAGAGCATATATATTCCCATATATAAGTGACCATCATTGGCTGCATATATTTTACTGTTTCACAAAACTTGTGAGGAAGAACATTCAATATCACCAGAATACCTTACAGAATTGCTGTGCTTGCATGAAAAATGGATATCTAGGTACTGTACTTGGGACTGCAGTTCTTTACACCCAAATCTTTTGTTTTCAATAGAAGCTGTGGAAGAATAATACATTAAAATTGTGCCCAAATTTACTGGAAGTCTACAATGACTGTTGAGATGTTTTACTGATAAGCTTGAAAATGTCTTTGCAGTAAAGAGCTTTCATTATTACATTATTAAAATTAAAGGGATGTTATAACTGAAAGATCTATGCAGTTGTGATGGGCTACACACCCCACACCAGCATGGATGATGTTAAGTTGGCAAGAAAGACCAATTAGGTTCACCTGCTAGGGAACTAAGGAACAATCAGACTGATTGAGAATGAAGCTCACCTGGGCAGGAACAGGTGGAGCTTCTATAAAACCTAGGATCTCAGGCTGGAGGGGGCTGCAATCACACTTCCTGATACAAGGGGGCAAGTGGAGAGTAAGAGTTTGGAAAAGGCAGGGTAGGAAGCCATTCTCGGAAGGAGAAGGTGTGAGAGGGAAAAACCTAAATGGCTGGTTTGAGGGCTCCTAGATTGGAACCCTGTGTAGAGAGTGGGCACAGGTTCTCCTACCAGCCACTATGAGAGTGGTGCAGTCAGTGCAGTGGAGATGGAAACTGCTTCAGACTTTGAGGAGGGAGACCCTGACAATACCTGGAAGGAGAGGATGATAGTGACTTGGCCAGGGATAAGTCATGAAGTAGAGTTGTTGCAACTCCACACTAGCAAGAGAGCGGCTGCACAGCAACTGGAGCAAGGGGTTGAGTGACCATCAGATGGGGCTTGGGCAGTGGCAAGTTAATTCCCCAGAAGAGTCATGAGGAGGTGTGGCCAAGTGGTGAGTAGCAGTTGCTGTGCCAGCAGCCTGTTCTTCAAGGCTATTTATATTCAAAGATTAATGCTTAGTTTAACATTTTATGGATTCCTCCCACTAGATGGTTTTCTTTTTTTAGGTGTGAAGGGATAGATCTTCACAGATGTGAGTGGGAAGACTGCACACACCTGCTGTTTAATAACAGCAGGTTTGTGCAACCCCACCTAACATTTTTCCTTGGGAAAAATCTCTCTATCAAATTAAACTCTTGAAATCTGGAGAAGGATTATATTGTAAGGATTTAAATAACAAATCTCAGTAGCTGCTGCTCTCAACCTTCATGGGCCTTCTGATAGTTAGCCAGCCTACTGCATTCACAATATAGATTCTCATGGGGTCGTTACTACCCAAATTCATTATGCATTGTGGACCATCATTATTCCCCAGATGAAACAGACACAGATGAAAAAAAAATCAAATTTATAAATAAATATGTGCTGAGGTTCTTTGACATACCGTGCCAAAATTTCCTCCACTGTAGCTGTCAGACTGGATGTTCCATTGAGTGCTGACTGCTAGAAATTATGATCCATTCGTTTTTTTTCTTTGCTACACCAAAACCGCAGCCTTCTGAATTTTATTACATCACGATTTATGGTTACAGAAAAACTGCTCCTAATTAATAAGATGTCTTCAATATTTGAATTGAAAACTATAGTATATGAAATCCCAGGTTATTGCCAAGGATTTGACAAATTCTTTGTGAACATTGCCAGCTACATTTAAATCTGTAGCCACATGTGTCTGTAAACTATCAATAAGTGGTGTTGGCTTCATTATGATAATCAGTTGGATTTGAATAAGGAAAGATCAGAGACACTGTTGTAAATGTATGTTGGTATGTTGCAAATCACTGTCAATACTTGAACTAGTAAGCTAAGTATCCTGATACTATATCAGCCAACATGATAATTCATAAAAACAGAGAGGTGACTATCTGTCGGCATGACTGCAAGAAAACATTATTTTTCCAGTATCATCTTGATTGTATTTTAGTGAGAGTAGCTAATATAAAGAGGCTATCCTATTTGGGAATGTGTTTTGAGGTGGTGTAGTAGTGCCAACTCCAAGCATTCAAAAATTAAGTTAACCTCCCTAAAATCTTGAGATTGATTATTTTGAAAAATCTCTTGTTTTAAGCCAATTTTGTTTTCTTTTTATTGTTTCTGAGCCTCTGGGGTATTCGTGTCACATGTTCAAGATTTTCTCTGCAGTCTGCAGGCTTTGGTGGATTCTCCATCTCTGAGAATTTTTAAATTAAAATGGGATGTTTTCCTAAGAGATATGCTGTACTTGAAACAGAAATTAATTCAGGAAAGTAGAATGGCATGTGTGCTGCAGAAGGTAAAGCAAACAAACCAACAAAACCTGTTCATGTTTGTCACATAACTTCAGGAGTTAAGGATTTAAGAGAAAAAACAAACATCATGAGACTTGTGATAGAATTATGAGAGTTGACAACATTATGCATGATTTTTCAGATTACTCCTGAGAATTGTGGGCGTTCCTAACTTACTGCAAGTTACCGCAAATGAATGTTTTGTTGTGGGACTGCATCATTTAGACAGGTTATTTTAGTGGTTCTGGTTGAATTTGTTGATCCACTGCAAATAGATTTTGTTTTTCAATGGTATAAAACTCCTGTTTGTATTCCTGCAGTGTCATAATATAATTATATATGGTGAAGGATTGAAAGTCGTCTATCCTAGACTTTGGAAAGGTGTAATTATGGGGAGAAATTTCCACATTTGAAGAAAAAAAGAGAACCTTTATATTTTTTGACTAAAGTGGCTCATGGGTTTGGAATATAAGCAGTTTCAGATGAGATAACCAGTGGGCAGAATACAGAGGAGGCAAAGATGTTGCATGAGCATTCCAAATTCATTATTTTACCACATGGAAATAACTATTACTTACATATGAGTGGTGTAGTTGATGATTCTGTGTCTGGAAAAGTATGTGCTAAGGGGCCTGCTGAAAGGGTTAAATTAATCCAGTATCTAGTGGTATGTTTTCCGAGCACTTATCTGGTGGCTCCATCAATTACTGCAAAAATTAAACTTTCATTTTAAAATTGTATGGTTTCAAACAAAATCTTCAGTGTGAATCCACTGTCTTCCAGAGTCTGCAAATGTTTCTTTTATTTCTAAGGCATTCTCATAATGGTATCTAAGCATTAAATTAGGAGAGAGACAGATCTAAGACCCATTCATCTCCATGCTGTGTTAGTTCTGCAGCCTAACTTTACGAGTTTATGATGTCAAGTATTTCATTACTGATCATTTCACTAGAAACAATTCAGATGATCTGGCCACAATCCCAATTCTATGAGTGGTCATGTATGCAGATGCTCCTTTTGTTGAGCTTTAATTCTGGAAAGAATCATATATTTCAGCTTTAATGTTTAAAAAATGAAAAGTCTATTTACATTTTAATTACTATAATAAATAGTAAGAATAGAGAAGGGGAAAATGCTGTTCATCTTCAGAAAAGAAAACATTCCAACCAGTTGTATACATTGTCCCTTTAAAAAAGTACTACATGGAACCGAACAAAATTTTGCAAAATGTTCATTTGTGATAAAGGCAATTTGCTTGACGGCATCAGAAAATGGGCATAGGGATAGGAGAGTAGAGGCCCAAATAAATGAACTGCCATTTTAGCTGAATGAAAGAGTACAGTATTACTGAACTGACTGACTCAACTACTAGCCAATGACCTGTGGATCCAGTTTACTATAGAGAGAGATGTCAGACTTAATTCAAGTCATTAAAATTTAGAGTATTTTTCATTAAATAAGAATGCACCTTGTGTATAAATTGCCTCATTAGTGCATAGACTACAGCATGGTCCATTTGTTCAGCCTACTGTTTATCCTCTGTACTGTAGTTTATTAATCTGGCTGTGTGGTATAGGTGATCCATCCTTATGCATAATTCTTCGCACAATATAATATTTTCTTATAGCTTGTGCTGTGTATCATTACACTGTAGATATATTATGTTTTGCAGGTTCAGTCTTAGCTTTATGCTTTCTCTGCTATACAAGCTTTTCACTTCTATAATATTTGATAGAGATTACAGAGTGTAGTGTTTAGATCTAAGGCTAACAACATTCCTTTTAATAAAGGACAGATAAAAGATATGTACAATATAAAGTCTGTAGTTTTGAGTAACTTCAAAATTCCTGCAAAAGTGACAGAGTCCTGTGGCACCTCATATAGGCTAACAAACATATTGGAGCATAAGCTTTCGTGGGCTAATACCAATGCATCCGACGAAGTGGGCATTAGCCCACGAAAGCTTATGCTCCAATACTTTTGTTAGTCTATATAAGGTGCCACAGGAGTTAGTCTGGATCTGAAAAAGTGACAAACATGGCTACCCCTGTGATTCTGGCCATAGTGGGGACAGGGTATTACTTGTGGATCTTTAACTCTATGACTGCAGTCAGTAAAACCTCTTTTGGAGTATAGAAAGTGAGCTGATGCAATTATTGTGGGTCCAGGCATACCTGAGGGATTCTGTTTGCTATGCTCACTTACTCCATAATTTGGTCTATTAAGAGGAGATGATGATGTAAAAATATTTGAATGAGAGAAACTGTTTAATTGGTGTAGAATGTCCAAGGGACAGAGCAATGAAGAATAGGATTAAATTGAGAAAAGGAAAATTTGGACTGAATATAAGAAAACAATTTTGAATGATGTTTGTAGATAAGTCTGTAGCAAGTCATTTAAAACAACAACAAAACACTCAAATGTTTACTGTAGGGAGTGATTTTGTAATGACTAGGAGACATTCAACATGACCTAATACCTTTTTTTAATCTCTCTTTTTTTTTTTTTAGCATTGCTGTAATCAATGTGATTTGGAAAACTGAAAACAGAATTGCAAATAAGAGTAATACTTACTCTGAATTTGATTCATACTGTTTCTGAAACATGGAACAACTGTATTTATGTTCTTATGCATGTTCTGAGAATATACACCCCATTGTCAATTATAGAGTAAGGATACTGTCCTATTTCAATCACAAAGTACTTAATCGGTCCTTTAAGACACAATGTGGAAGGGGTAGCAAACAAGTCTTTCATCCTAGGGTAGGCACTAGAAGGAATTTTGAATCCAGAGGTCCAGTTTATCTACCCCTCTTGTATGACCTGGTGCTGGACACACCTGAGAAGTAGGAAAATGACATTTGTTGCACTCATATGAACACAGGGACTGCAGTTGTACCTGGCCTTTATGTGAACTTTGCAAGAGGAAAAGGCTCCTTGTGCACTGCCCCTTTTGCATCTGTGTAAGGGTCATGTACAGACTTGTCCAAAAGGCACAGAGTATATCAGCTACTGTTCTGGGAACTCCCTTCTCTGCTAGATTGTTCCAAACATCTACCACTTTTCAGGAGGCAGAAATTTGTCCAGGAATTGCTCCAATTCAGATATATCCCCAAACATTTATTAGCATGGCCAGAACTGTGGTATCACTGTAAAGAACTATTAGTGGAAGTACAACACAAATCCAAGATGGCTAAAGGAGTTCTAATTCCCTCAGAAACAAATAGTCTTGACTGCCCATCCAGCTACGGTACCTTGGTCCAAGGTTAAGGCACATGCTTTCTTTCGGGATCACACATGCCGTCCAAAACCTGTGTCCATCTCCCTCCAGTGAGCTCAGGCTCCGTTTGGTCATATAAAGAACAGCTTTGTAATGTGAACAACTTTTAGGATAGTCAGAGTGATTGTTTTCAAGCAGTGACTGAAAACTTCCTGAGAATATAGGTGGCACTATTTGCTCAGAAACAGGAGCCTGCAAATGGATGCTTTATTAGCTAGGAGGAAAGAGTGGTAAGCAAGTTTTTACAGAGCAGAAAATACTGAGGTATAGGTATGAATGCAACAGTGTGATTGAGTAAAGAGGCATTGTGATCAACTTGCCTTGTGTGTGAGTTATAAATATACATTATCCTTTATACATGCATTATCATTTGGGCTTTTAAATCACATCAGGTGGTGAGAGGGAGCAAGCAGTTAACTTTCATGTCTAAGAGAAAGTTTTAATCCTATTGTGCTTCCTGTCATGTTCAAACTTCCAGTCATTGGTCACAAAACCTTATATCCCTGACTTGAAGAGACCTGTGCAGATATCCTTATCCATGGATAAAAAATGTGTATCTGGGGCTATAAATCTGTATTCATGGAGCTGCAGGACTCTGCCAGGAACGGCAGCATTGAAAGCAGCAGCATGTTGGGCCACTGCTCAGAGGATCCAGGGCCCTACACTGGCAGCTCCTCTGGTGTGGCTGTACTTCCCCCAGCCCTGCACACTGGAGCAGGCATAAGGTCCACAGGTAACTGCCCCTAGTCATGCTAAAGTGTGCAAGTGGTTCGCGTGCTCCCGGACCCTTCCACACAGTGGTCGGTATCACCTGTCCAGGAGCGTGTGAGCTGTTTGCAGCTGCTGGAGAGGTTGGTGCATGCTTCTGTGAGTGGGGCTGAGGGCAGTACAGCCATGCCAAAGGAGCCGTCGGTGTGGGGAGCTGGCTCCTGTAAGCAGTGGCCTGAAATGCTGCTGCTTTTCCTGAAATTCCTATTAGAGCCCACAGCTCCTCGGATACTGATTTATACCCACTGATATACATTTTGTATCTGAGCAGGGCCTCTACTGACTTGGTCCCCTGGTATATTCAACTCACTGTCTGTTTGTACTTCACTGATGATGCATATGCCATTTGTCCCCTCTCACAAATTTCTGTGTCTTCTTCCATGTGGGCACTTATGGTGGCAATGCTCTTCCAAAATCCACCACATTTGTAAGTCTTCACCCCTGCCTCATTCAGATTACCCCCCCAAAACTCAATTGCCTACAAAATATTCAGTATTATCCTGAATTTGTTACCTACTTGTCTTCTACCACATCTTTCTTCTTCCTCTTCACAATTCACCATTCATTTGAAGGGTACTTTCATCCTGGCCCCTGAGACCAGAGCAGGGATGTATCAAAATCCAGAATTTCCACCTTTCAGAGCCCCTTTTGTAAGGTAATGACATGGGAATTCCAGGCTTATAACTATATCCTTTGTTAAGTTAGTTTTATTGGTCAATAGAAGGGACTAAACAAAACTGAACAATTTTCTAACCCTAGCTAGATGTTACACTTTGGTAAAAATGGAACTTGAACTGGCTGTTTCATCTTTAATTACAAAAGGATAAAACTGTTCTAATTCCAGGATAAGCAAGATCCTACTGGCATGCATAGCTTTAGTGATTAAAATGCCATAGTGTCTTAAGAGTTCTTGGTTGTCCCAATCAGGGTCTAAAGACAGTCCTTGTCCCACTGGTCTACACTGGTAATCAAGGAGGATTTTTAATATGTTTTAGTTAAAAAAATGTCAACTAATTTATTAAAATCCTAGTGTAAGGGAGGTAATTGTCATTTTAACTAGTTAGGGGGTTGAGGTAAATTGTAGGGTAACCCTAAGGGTTACATCAGCCAAGTAATCTGCTTTAATTATAACTCGCTTTGTCTAAACTTGATTTTAATATTTTAGTTGACATGTATTAGCCAACATGTTGAAAATACTCCTTTTTTCCTAGTGAAGACAAGACAAACTCACTTCCTGAAATTTTAAAATACACTTGAGACAGCAAGACCTCTCGTCCTATGTTTGTACAACACCTAGCACAATGGGGTCCTGATCCATGGCTTGGGTGTCTAGGTGGTATGGTCATAATAATAAAGGTATAAACTACATTTCTCAGTACGGCTCTACCACCCTGGACACGCCCGATCCTGTCGGATCTCGGCAGCTAAGCAGGGTCGTACCTGGATGGGAGACCTCCTGGGAATACTAGGTGCTGTAGGCTAACACCTGGCAGTAGGTATAAACTGCCTCCAACGACAGGTGGCGCGATGCATCGGTTGGAGTATACCCTGGTCGTATCACTGGTCCTGTCCAAGCTCCGAATGGAGGCGGATATGCTGACCGAAGCGGACCCTGCCATAGTGCGGGATTAACGCTAAGAAAAACAACAAACTACATTTCTCAAATTATAAATAAAGGATCCCATGCTACTACATGTCTCAAATATATTTGCTAATTCATTACACTAATTTTTCATAAGAAAGTGTGTGTGTGCAGTGTGTGTTTGTTTAGCCATATGGTTGCGGAGTAAACCATGAAAATGGGAACCAGTTGTATCTTCAGATAGCACAAAACAAGACATGTGAGGTATGGAACTTCCCCTTTCATCTCATAATTTGATTCCAAAATTACATAGTGTGAGTCCCCAGGTATTCATGTCAAGGTCCTTATATTTGTCAGCATTCTGTGAAGCTGACTGGAAATTCTGTGCCAATCTTACTAGAATTAAAATAACTAAGAATTTTACTGAATTAAATATGAAAGTGGGTAACACAATCAGCACAGTATTTCTTGTGTTATTTAATTTTGGTACTGAATTCCATTTATTTTGTGCTATCCCCACAGTTCCGGTTGTCAGTATAACATGTAACTTCCCTGTAGATTTTCTCTGGTATTTGGGGAGTGAGGAGGTTTACTTGGGTCTTCTGCCACCTGGGAAGCAGTTTTTAGGATAAGAACAGTAGCCAGACATTTCTGCTAAAATAATCAGTAGAGAGTGAGAGTTGACATTTAAAGTGTTATGTTTCAGAGTAAATGATTCATTGTCAGACTAGAAGATCTAGCATAGAGATGGAAATACTGTATAGGGTGAGACAACCCTTGTAAGGCTGAGAGCAAAATTAGGTAACTTACACGTCAGGGACATCAGATGGGAGTGTACTTATATATTACGGTCACAAAGAGAATCTAAGGACTGATCCTTTATCAGTTTTGCTATTGACTTCTGTAAGCACTGAATCAAGACCTAGAGAGGCAGGATGGTTAAGGATGGCACTAAAAACTCAGTTCAGTTCCCAGTTCTAAGCAGGTGATATGCAATGTAGGGTATCTGACAAACTGTTTGTGGCTTGTGCCCCCATCTGAAAAATGAAGAAAGCAGTACTTCCTTTCTCCCAGACCTTGTTGTTCATGTCTATATTTAGGTTGTAATTTATATAGGACACAAACTATTTTTATCGAGTCTACATATCACACCTAGGATAATACATCCCAATCTTGTCTGACCTAGTGTAGTATAAATAGTATATAATACAACCATATACTCCAGAGTTCCTCACTTGCACTGGCTACCTTTAAAAATTATTGGATATTCTGTTGGGGTGGGGAATTTAGAAATTTTCCCCCTCAGATATTCCAGTAAATAAATGTATTTGCATGCAATACAAACAAAATAGATTTTAAAAACTGCATCCAATGGCATGCTGAGTGCCCTCAACTTCCATTTATTTCAGTTGAGCTCATTATTAGAGGTGACCAGAAAATGATCGTTCAGTTTTCTAGTAACTTTCAAGGTTTTAAAATTTGTTATCCCACACTTGAAATAAAAAAGCCTTTCAAATGATTTTTTGGGAAAAAAATGGATTTGTCAAAATGTCTCTTTTCCAGTAGAAGGTGGGTAGGAGTCAAGGCCTGGCCTGGGATATGGAAGACACAAATCTAGGTCCTGCTATGCCTGATTCAGAGTAATCTGGTATGCAAAGCTCTTCTCTGAATCAGGCAGAGCAAGGACTTGGAGGAATTTCAGTTTGTCAAGATGTTCTGAACAACTCTTCTCAATACCCTAGATGGGCATTCAACCTCACACCAGACCGGATTGTACCGAACTTCTAACACAGGGCTGATCTAACTGCCATCAAAAATGACAGAGTTCCTATTAACTTACAAAAGATTTGGATTAGTTCCAAGGTCTTTATCAAGGTTTCCTCTATCAGGGCAGTGAGAAAAAAAATTATGGGATATTGAAAAAGCTGGAGGAGGGGGATAAAAAACCGCTAAAAGGTTCTTATAAGGATTGGATAAGCAGTCAGACTTTTAGGGGAATATATGAATCTTTGACCCATTTGAAATGTGTTCATTACTTGTACATTCATGTACAAGTAACATACATTTATTGATAAGTTATGTATAAGTATCTCCCAAGTCCATTCAGGCACTATTCACATAGGCAAAATTCAACAGAAATCACTGTTCCTTAGTACTATTAATAATATTTACCATAAAGGAGATTTTTTAAGGTACAAATAGTGGTTAGATATTTAACTGTGATTTGTGCCTTTGAAAATCTTTCCCCCCTTTCACTCTTAGCATCATTCTCTATTAGCAATATTCTCAACTGTCATGCATGATTTTCAATCAGTGGTTTGTGTATAGGTGTTTTATTGCCTGAGTACTTTTCTGAACTCGTGCCTCTTATTTACTTGCAGAACAAAATGTTAGAGCCTCCACCCACTCCTCCTTTTTATAAATGCCATATCAAGTCACCTGTTTTTTGTTGTACTCTGTATAAAGTATTTTGTGTCACTTGGAACTACATATTCTGTTTGAAACAAATGTTTTATGTCTAAATGAATTTATCACCTATAATGGCTACTTTTTTCATTGGACCACCAGCACAACTCTTGTGGAATTCCTAAATGAAATTGAATTTAGAGGTGTCACCTCTGATCAGTACTGTTTCATTTTAGTGTAGCTGATGTTTAAATCTCCATGGTATAGCAGAGAATCTGAGTAAAAGCATTTGAGAATTTATGTATAGATATATATTTGCTTGCAGGTCTGGTTTTTATGTGTGAAACAATGCCTTTGCATATTTGGGTGGCTGTGCCAATAGATTTTAATGAAATGACATTTGATTTTATTTTTAATGTCTGTCTTCCTGAATTATACACAGCTCTTTCTACTTACATATGAGAGAATCTGAACAATATATCCCTTTTCTGTCTGAAATAGAATTTGATTCTAAATGCTTACAGTATGTTGCACAATGGTATTTAACAAAATTTAGAATACATTCTTCAAGCTGTGTTTGTAAGTGCTGTTAGCATTAATGGAATTTAAGCACATGCATGGAGGGCAGAATAGATCTCTATTCAATGCGTGCATGTGTGTAGGTTACCAAAATATGCATTCATATAAATTCACAGCAGATTAATTGGCATAAATATGAGTACATGCACAGATCACAATTTTAAGTAATAATAAAGATGCTAGTAAGTTTTAGACACAATTATATGCAAAAAAATTAATGCAACATCAAGTTCAACAAATTCAGAGGTAAGGTTCCTATGGCAACATTCACTGCGTGTTTTACAAAAGGGTTTTTCCTTTGCTCACTGAGTTAAAAATTAGAAACTCTTTCAACTTAATTTAGGTTTCATGTCTGAAGTCTAGAAAAGCTTCTGTTCTCTCCAAATAATCTCATTAAATATCTAACACTGAATATTTAGAGATTATACTTCACCAGTTCTGTGCTATTTCTAAATGCACATCAGTGTCAGTTAAAGAAACTTAGTCTATGGACAACTTGGACTATGTCAAAATCACTAGTTCTCATTCGGGACAGTATCCATGCCAGGCAGGAAGGAAGTTTAAAAAATACATTTCAAAGTTGTTGGTTTTTTTAGTGAAAACCAGTATCTGAAATTCTGAAGTGAAAATTAAATATTTTAATATATACAAATAACACAAAAATAGCACAACAATGCTATTGCACATGTATAATTATGCCTGTGAAATGAGAGGTGATTATTTTAAAATTGCTTTCCATATCAATGTGTAACTAGAAGTGAGAGAAGTTCCCCATCGGCCTCAACCACAGGGGAAACTTGATGGGGTCAACAGCGACAGAGGGAACATTAATTGAGAGACACTAGGAAGCTCCTACCCACTCTTAGAGTCTCTGGCGCTCATTAGACAGCCGGGGGTGAGAGATGCTGATTGGCCAACGTTCCCCATCTTCCATGATTTAATCAGGAGTGAGCACCCCCTGGCATCTCTTTTTGGCTCTGTTAGCTAGCTATCAGCAGCCCTCATCAAGATTCAAAGGAATCAAGTAAGAATTCCAGAGCCACTTTCCCATGAAGTGGGGGTCCTACCCCTGGCCTTCAGCATGGGGGCTCTGTCTTAGGGAGGGATTGCATGCTGGCTTCACACTACTGAGGGCCACTGGGTCCAAGAGTAGTGCAGCTCATATAGGCCTGAAACTGCAGCCCCACCCATGCTCGCATGTAGGAAAGTCAGAGGTCACAGTGCCGGTATGACAGGCAGAAAAAGTGCTTGGTCCCTGGGTGGCCTCTTTGGAGCTGAACTTTTTTGCTGGTTGCTGGTAAGGGGGTCATGGGAAGTCACTAGCACAGCAGGGAGTAACCACAGTTACTGCTCATGGAATGCAGGAATAACTTGGAAGATGAAGTGAAAACTGGTTTATTGGTTAAGATTTCCCCCATGTTTGTTCTTTCTCTCAGGATTGAGAGCTAAATATTCCACTGTTCTATGTGTACAGTGTTTGGAGGACTCCATTTTCCAGTTGTATTAGAGGCTGTGCAAAACATATTATGCTGCAGTGTCATGCCACCTTGCAGTGCATACTCACTGTTATAATAGGAGATAGGAATTTATTGTAGATGATGTAAGAAATCAGACATCTTGCCCATTTGAATTTTCATACTGAACAAATGACAAGATTATACTAATTTCAAGTTAACACTAGTGATGTATGTTTTTTGAAGAATTTATTATTCTTAAGTATTCAAAAAATTGCTTGATATAAAACCGTACTGATAAACTCTAAATTCTTGGTCATGGGTATAATTGGCATAAAAACTGAAGTCCAAAAGATAAGCCACTTTGGACTCTTTATACATGTTGGACCCCATTGTGACTGTGCCACTACTCTTCTGAACACAGGAAGGTGTCTGCCTTTCCAGTCTCTCAGTCCCCATGATTCTGAGGGCCATCTCTAGGCAGGCAGATTTATGTTGCACTATTGGCATAGGAAGCTTATGCCATTGCAAGTTACACACATTCCTGATTTCTCATGGTCATCACTCTTACCTCTCCCTACCCACAGAACACTCTCTTCCCACCCCAGCATGGCTCCTAGCCTGAGTGAGGAGATGGTACACAGATGTGACATACTTGCTCTAGCAGAGAATTTTCCTATGCCAGATCATTTCCCTGAGTACTTGCAACCTGTTTCCATCTACTATGTGCCTCCTAAGTAGTGAGAAAGTTAGGTTTCAAGTGAGAATTTGTCTTTTTTTTTTTTTTTTTGGTGCTTTGTTTCCCTTGAAAATGCCCACTCAACTGAAAACAGGGCTTTTAAACAGCCCTGAGGAGGATAAATCCAAAATGGCAACCAAAATTTCATACAACTCTGGGATCCTTCAGAGCTCTTGTTTTTCCTCTGAGACCACAACATATTTAAAATGCTGACATTGTGGTACAAGCAACCAAATTCAGCACCACTCTGAGGTTATGTCCACATAGCAACTGGGACCATGTTTTCCAGCATAGGCAGACAGATGCCCTCTAGCTGTGTTTGAGCTGGTACATTAAAGATAGCAGTGTGGCTGTGGTGGCTTGGCTTAACCACCCAAGTACAAATCCACCTCACCCTCTGAGTATGTACGTGTGTGGCTTGCCAGTGCCACTGCCTTTGCTGCTGTGGCCACACCACTGTTTGTGATTAGCTAGCATGTATCTGGCTAGCTATGTTGGGAAGCACACTCCAAGCTGTTGAGTAGATGAACCCTGACTGTTTAGTAGTCTGGTAGCCTAGTGCACTTATTCAACAAATTATGTTGAATAATGGAGCAAATGTTTCATGCATGAGTTTGAGATGTATTCCAAAGATTATTTGAGGAGCACACATTAAGCAGCATCTGAAAACCATATTGTATGTTGGTATAGTTTCCAGTAGGCATGCACAGTAACTTTATTCAAGGAAGGCTCTTAGCTGGAGAACTAACACTGGCATATGACATTGGTATAGCAATATCAATGGCAGTTTCAGCAAAGGACCTGGGGTGGGGAAAACTGTCAGTCAAGTACAGGTGAAAAAAATAGGACATATGCCAATACAGAGAAGAAAAGTGTGGTTTAGATCTAAAAGATCAAATAACCCACAATTGTGACAGTCAATGTAATAAAAGTGGGCATATATAAATGCTGTGGATCTATGTGATTTGAAGAAAGTTACAATGTTCTGGAAAAAGTGTCCCAGTAAAGAGAGAAACAGTGGGGATGATTTGATTTGTTAAGGTCACTACTAGTGAAGACCTTCCAGAAATACATTAGAAAACGCATTAGGAGTTCAGGAGTTGTATGTAAATCTACCATTTACATTACAGTTATATATGAACTTAATCCATATTCAAGTTCTGGAAAGAAAAACTTAAAAACAAGTGGTGAAATACTGTCCCTATTGAAGTCAATGGCAAATCTCCCATTAACTCTGATGGCAAATATAACCCTACATCAGGGGTGGACAAACTTTTTAGCCCAAGGGCCACATCGGGGTTCAAAACTGTATGGATGGCTGCGTAGGGAAGGCTGTGCCTCCCCAAATAGCCTGGCCCTGCCCCTATCCAACCCTCTAACCCATCCACCCCCCTTGTCCCCTGACTACTCCCTCCAGACACACACACACCCCTAAACACCCGCACCAAGACCCCACCCCATCTAAGCAACCCTGTTCCTTGTCCCCTGACTGCCCCAACCCCTACCCACACCTCTGCCCCCTGACAAGCACTGCTAGTGTGGCGCGCTGAGACTGTGGGGGAGAGGGGAACAGCAGGGAAGGTGGGAGGAGCTAGCCTCCCCAGCCAGGAGCTCGGGGGGGCCGGACAGAATTCGCCCGCAGGCCAGATGTGGCCTGCGTGCCGTAGTTGCCCACCCCTTCCCTAGATGATCACTGGTCTGTTCTGTCATTAAAAACTATTAAATAACCATGAGTAAAAGCATGAGAGCAAAACATAACATGAATAGTCCATATTATGTAAAAGGCTAAAAAATGGAGACGGGAGATGAATCTGAATGAAGCCTGATCAAAAAGGATGTGAGATTTATTCAAATATTTATAAAATCGATGCACACATTGCGTCCATCTATCCATTCATCATCTATCCATAATGCACACACGTGTGCATGTACACACTCAATGTACATGTATCTCCACTGATGTACTCCCTGTGGTGTCATTTATGTCTGTGAATGGTGGATATAAAATGAGAATTCTCCACTTGTACTAGTGATGTAGTTTTACATTCACTTTGCACAGTGTAAGTGACAACAGTGACATACATACATGAGTATCTTGATCATTTCTCCATCCCTCATGTCTACAAGTTTCAATCAGACCTAGAGTCAAGTTAAAGCTTGAATTTATAGAATTGGAACTATTAGGTACATTTGAGTACATGAAACATTCATATTCTAACAGAACATGCAAATATTCAATGGTAGTATGACCATTCTCAGGAGAATAACCTTTCCCAGCAGACTAGTCCTTCTTGCTCCAAGAGTTACTTATTTTGTCAAAGTGTTTGCACTCTCTCTCTGTTTCATGCAGTAACTAGATCATACATTTTATTTAAAATATCCTTTCTAAAAGAACAGAGGTAACAGATTGGCCTAACTCATTACTTATTATACATGGAAGCTAGAAAGAATGGTATGGTATTTTTGTATCTGCTGTCTAGCTTGTACAAATTTCATACTCTAAGATATTCAACTTTATAGGTAGATCGAAACTTACTGGTGCATTGAAGTAGAACTTCAGGTTTAGAGCTGCAGGCTATGTTCTCTGATACAATATTGATTTGCGTTCAACTGACAAGGGTAGATGTAAGAATCTGAGTATATGCATAGACCTAAAAAGAGATCTGCAAGTACTTGGCTTGTGCATGTCTTATGATTTTCCCAGGCATCTTTTCCAGGCAATGAAAGGGTTGTTGAGATGGATAAATGTTTCTAAACTCATTTATAGAAAATTAAAACTATTGACTGGTAACATATAATGCCTTATTTTGATTGGGTCTTAATGGCCCCTTACTGTTTCATTGCATTCTGCATAGCCAGAATGTTTTTCTGTTTTATAATCTTAAAATCAGAAGTAGCAAGTGTCACAATCTTAAAACTTTCAAGAAAATCCTCTGGAGATCTGCACAAGTAGTAGAATATTTATTTCATAGTAGGCTGAAATTTGAGTGCAGTGGAAGGAGAGAGGCTGTTGACCCTTAGCAAAAGGTATTAGCAAGCTACAGAAACATATATATAAATTTAAGCAAGAGAATTGTCTTATTAATATCAGTGAAACTACTCCATGTATTTAAAATTATGCACTTGGTACTGAATCAAGACCAAAGAGAATCTTTTGTCTCATTTGTCAGGAATTTATTACACATAAATGAAAGAAGCAAAGAGTTGTAAACAGTCTCCCTCAACATATTCTCCAGACTTAACTATGAAACTAAAAACCCTTTGCTGTTGAGAGGACTTTGTGGTGAGAGATAATGCAGAGAGAGAACTTTGCAGCAAGAGCCATTAACAGAGGTCTTCACAGTGGGAGATGATACAGAGCTGAATGAACTATAGTGACACCTCTTTTTTCCACCCAGGTAAAATCACCATAACTGAGTTAAGTAGTGAAACCTCAGGATAGGGCTGGACGGCATTTCCACATGGAGTGGAGACAGGTATCCTCTGAGTGCACCTTAGGATGGTGGAACAATGCTAAACCCCATTTACACAAATTGGTGAATGGGGTTAGCAAATGCAGAAGGGGGGAAGTGATGTGATAAAGGGACATTTGACTATTGAACATCCACAATAGTTGATCGGAAACCAAGTTAACAAATTACTTCAAAAATTACCATTGGGAAGTGTTTTACCTATAATTAATATAGATATATTTTTGGAATAATTAGCCATTTCCTGCTAATAAAGTTTTCCTTCTTTGGTATGGAATCTGCGATTGTGAGTAGGGAATTCTTGTTTATGAAGGGTGCCTTGCACTAATTCAGTTAACTGAATGGGAGATTCAGAGATGTGTGACCATGACTTTTCCAGCTAGCATCTTGGGCATACATCAGGTTACCAAACTGATTGTGACAGAGAATGAGGTAAGTGATGCTAAATGGCAGAAATTGGAGATCAGTATATTCAGTTAATGAGTTTAGCAGATCTATGAAATAGCACTGAATATGGGATGATTAAACACTGGGACTGAGTGCGTGCACCCCCTCTCCCCAGTTTCTAGATTGTTTATTCAATGGCAATTGCCGGGCAGGCAGCTCTATGTTGTATAGTGTATGTCTGTCTAAGAAGAGAATATTTAACAATAAATGAGAGTTCCTCACACCTCCCTGTCCAAAGACCTGACACAAAGTCAAAAAAATGAAACAAACATGGGTGACTGCATCCTTTGCAAATAGATCTGTGTATGCACACTCAGTGACTGTGTTTAGTGGTTGATGAGAGAAAGATCATACAGTGGATGTACTTGGCATGACATATACTATTTCATGTACCTATCTGGAAAGTAGGAATACAAAGAAAGATATTTTGTATGCAAAAAATCAGAAAAAATATGTCCAATATTCAAAAATCTATTTGGTCTGCTATGTCTATCTCTGTCTCTCCGTCTCTCTGATCCATTGACAACTGGCTTGTGAGTTGCTTGTTAGCTAGTTTTTGGCTTGTAGCTGGTTGCTTCATGTAGCTTCTTTTTTTATCGGTTCCCAGCAAAGGGGGGCAAGCAGGAGTAAAGACGGGGAGAGAGTTAGGGGTGCACAGTGGGCCCACCACAGTCCCAGACAGCACATCGTGGTTCTTAGAAGTTGGCTTGTTTTGGCCTTGTTTTGAAATGGGATTAGCTTGATTTTTGGCTTACGAAAGTTGGGAACCTTATTTACCATGTGAAAGTTGGCAACTGTGATTTAAACATGAGATAAAGCAAAGCAGCATTGAATGATGATGGTGGCACTAGGAAACATAATAGGATTTCCACAAGAATTTATATTGAGAGTTCAACTGAAAATCCACCCATCACAAAAAGTTCATTGGTGGACCAATGGAATTACAAGAAAATGTATATTCAGTTTCAAATAAAATAGTTCATGAATTGCAATATAAGATCAACTAAATTACATGCCTTTTATTCATGAAATGGAGAAACTTTGGTCCCTAAACTCTTGCAGTGCACTATGGCTGAATAAAAGCATACCTTCTGGGAGCTGTGAAATTATT
Organism: Sternotherus odoratus; assembly: GCA_032164245.1. Taxonomy (NCBI): domain Eukaryota; kingdom Metazoa; phylum Chordata; order Testudines; family Kinosternidae; genus Sternotherus; species Sternotherus odoratus. The sequence continues at coordinate 38,433,541 of JAVMKO010000004.1, forward strand.
TGTTTCCTGCATTACATAAAAAGAGAAAAAGTTACTTAAAACAATCATGTTCAGATAATAGACTTTCAAAAAGACCATGTTGATATAAGGCTTATTTTAGATGAAACCTTTAGTAATAAAATGATGTGATGAACACTGGCTGAATTTAGATCTGCCCGAAACAGGGGAAATACCTCCGGTTAAACCACTCAATGATGCTGGCTGCGTTTAATATTTTCTTCACTGTACATCTGCCTTTGTAGAAAAATAAAACTTTCTTTTGGAAGGATTTGAAGGAGTGTCTTGTGATTAAGTGTTCAGCTTGTGCTTTTTAGGGTCTTCCCTGTGTTGAGGCACCTTTAAGAGAGAGAAGCGTATTGTCCCATCCACAGTAGCAAGGTTCCTTGTTTCTGTAGTGATTAGAGACCGTGATGGTGCTAGCCTTCACCTGAGCACAAGAATTGTGATTATAAGAGGATTCCATGCTGAGGTTCAAAGACAGGGATGTTTCTTGCATCCTCTGTTCTCCTGGTACACTTTTAGCGCTCAGTTAAGCCCAAGTAATAAGACTTCCATGTGCCTAGGTAATGTGTACTGCATTTTAACTGTTCAGCAACAACAATCATGCATAAATTTATAGGCATAATGTTTAGTGTTTTTTTTTAATTAAAACACACATTTCAAATATTTAAATATGTGATGGGGTTTTTGGCATTCAGCAATAAGTTATGTAGAATTCATTTAGGGATTGATGGAAATACTGTCTATTTTGTTGTAAATCAGATCTGAATGGATTAACTCCTACAACAATGTATCTAAATAACATTTTCTGTGTTTATACAGTGTTATTTAATTTGAATAGATTTAACTTATTATAAAATGTTTAGGACTGACTCAATTTCTCTGTTTCTATAAAGTGTTATGCACATCTAACGTGCTATATACACTGTGTAGTATTTAAAAAGTGTCTAATCAGAGCTATCACTATTGAGAAACTTAAACTTCCTTTCTGTAAAGTTTCCAGAGCATCAATTTGTTAAAGAAGTTGCTGCAGGTGCACCTGCAAAAAGTAGTATCTGAGCGTTTAAAAAGATGTTTGCATATACAGCTCAAGTACCTCTTTCCCAAACATATTGATTTGAAAATGCAATTACACAGTATGTCTGTGCAAATGCCCATTTGGACATATAAATGTGGGGTATATTTTGGGGTGTTTTTTTTTCATAAAGAGACAGACAATGAAAAGTACAGAAAAGTAAATGACTTAAAGCATGTATATTTCAAAATGCCACATTCTTCAGGGGCTCTCCATTGAAATATTCAAATATGCAACTTTAGAATTTGTCAAAGCTGCAAGATCAGACAATACAAATCCAAACAACAATACACAGACATCATATATTAGGGCAGGGGTTTTGCAGTTGTTTTTTGCATCCCTTTTTTTAAAAAAATGTTCTTAAAGTACCGATTACAAGTTAAATCTGGAGATCTCAGCCAAATTGCTGGATCCAACACTCCTAAACTTTGAAAAAGCTTGGTCCAGATGTGAACTTTCTCACCAACCCCAGCCTCTATACTAAGCCATGTCTAAAAGCTCAGATTCAAAGCTGTGTGAGCTTTTGTACAATTTGGATTCAAATTTTGCATTTGGAGTGCTTCTATCCCTTTTTCTATTTCTGTAATAAAGGATATCCTTGGGGCCGGCTCCAGGCACCAGCATAGCAATCAGGTGCCTGGGGTGGCACTCTGTAAGTGGCAGCATTCCGGCCACGCTCCCCCACCCCCCACCTCGCTCCTCCGGCTGCCCCCAACTTCACTCCTCCGGCTGCCCCCAACTTCACTCCTCCAGCTGCGCTACAGCTGCGCCCCCCCCTTCATTTCTCTGGCCCCCTCTTTTTTTTTTTTGCTTTGGGTGGCAAAAAAGGTTGAGCCGTCTCTGGATATCCTCTATTTTATTATCATCTTAGTACACTTTGTGTTTAATTCATGAAAATGGTTTAAACAAAAGAATAATGTTAAGATGCCTTAAGAGAGGCAATAAAAGGGTCTCTGACATCCCTGAATGCCAGATTCATGCAGGCTTGTTAGGTATATTATGTTTTTGCATGGAAGATACATGAATAATCTAATACCTCCAAAAATTGCAATGAAATGGACACAAGTAGTCATGAAGGGAATGATACTTCAAGAATGTTAATTAAAATGTCAGTGCCTCTTAACACATGGAAAAAGAAGTGATACCCTTCTAAAATACACCCTGTTGTAGCTAATTGCTGTATTAGTAGACTGAGTTTTAATAAACAGAATGTAGCAATGATTGTGTTTGAAATATTTTACTCCTTCCTTTTATTTCTAAATGTCTGTTTATAGACATTGATATTTAACACTTTTTATAATAGAGTGTAATAGCATTTTTTAAAAATAATAATGATGCTTCCATAAGAGCAAGAACAATTCCAAAAAAGCATAAAAGAATAGAAAGACAGGTTAGCTTTGAACTTGGGTGCCAACTATCAGTGCAATTACTGTCAGACAAAAGGAAAAAAAATCTAAAGTTGCCAGCAAAATCAGTTTAAAATATGCATGTCAGTAAAAGTGCCAGAGTAATTTTTGTTAACTCTGATATAAGTTTTTGTATCATTGGAGAAGTTTTGATGCTGGATATCTGAACATTTTTTATATAATTATAATTTAATTTTATGTAGTTGGCACAGAATGGCTCCAATTAGGATCAGTTCCATTGTACTAAGAATTGTATTTATGCTATCCAAAATTTATTTACAATAAATAACTAAAGAGCCATTTTGTGACAATGCACCCTACTGATGTCCTACTAGTACGTTGTTCAACACAGGTTCTCTGTGACTGGAACTTTTAATAATTGGGCCTACAAATTTACATTAATTGGGAGCCCAACTGTGGGAAAGTGGATAAAAGTGTACAAAATGTTCCAGTCGCACACCATGATGAATGTTGATGAGGAAAGATGCAAAAGGAAGTCCTGGGTACGACGGAGGAGTCACTTTGGGTGGAAGCACTGAACATCACAGAAAAGAACCTGGAAAGCTTGAATTAATCCAAACAGAAAAGCATACTAATATCACTCAAGGAGTGTGTTCAAGATCATGGCTCATAAACAAGAAAAGTGTGGGACTGGAAATAAAGAACCCACAGTTAGTCTGACAGAAATTAGACCTAAGTGATAGACAAAATAATGAGGACAGCCTATTCTTCCATCATTACCTTTTGGGCTCCTCAAAGGAAAAAAAAATGTTGAGGTGAAATTGTAAACAGATATGATGTTTGACTGAAACATCAGAGAAGGAGCGAGCTTCGCCATCATGGCCTCTACCTCCACTGTCTCCTAGGACCCTTCGTCCTAATCCTGAGAGAAGTCCTGACCAGACTGGGCCAAGAAATTGACTCCAGATGACACTGCCACTTCCACTGGTACCATCTTAATCCGGGATGAAAGTAGCTATAGGCACTTACTGGTATGGGGCTTTGCTGGGGCCGGCTCTGGCCCCTGGAGGGGGGTGGAGCCTTGGGTGGAAGGGGAAGGCCTGGGGAGGTCAGAGACAGCCCAGCCCATCCCGTATCAGAAAGTGCCTGTAGATGTTCCCTTTGACCTCCCCGGCAATGCTTTAGAGATCCTTTTCCATGGCAGCACTTTAGGTTTGCTGCGTCCCCCGTTCCGGCATGGCCGCCGATGGGGGGGAGCAAAGTTAAAGCGCTGTCACAGGAAAGGACCCTTAAAGTGTACCAGCCCACTTTCACCCTGGCTTAATCCCAAATACCGTATGGGAAGAGAGACTTCGTCAGTCCTTCCCAGGTCTCCTCTTTCTTCTCCCTTTATTTCTTCTCTTCTTTATCCCTCTTCTTTTTCCTTCTGTCTAATAAGAGTCTGGCTTAGTTGTCCAAGACTCTGATCATGGGATTACAGCAGTGTTGGAAAATACAAAGAGCAACTAAAAAACAATGCCCTAAACAACGCAGTGGGGTTGCCAGGGAAGTTCACCATCAGAAACATAAGCCATATTTTCTATCTTTGCTCTTCTTTTCTCTCCCCTTTTTTGTGTTTGTCTTGTTCTCTCTTCGAGTAAAAGGGGACTGGACTTTAATGACAACAATAACAGCATTGCCAGCCCATCTCAGCTAGTTTTTCTCTTTTGCCCAGAAAGTTCAATTACTACTATCTAAAAGGCAGTCAAGCAAAGGGACTTTTCCTTCAGCTTTCTTCAAGTAGAGAAAGGGACCAAGAAGTGGTGTTGGAATGAAAGCCTTATTTAATGTTTACATTTCAAATGCTTTAACCTTTTTTCTTCCCTTCTTTTCTATATGCTTAATAAAAGGTTAAAAATATCTTAATGGTATGTTTGCCATAGCAATAAGCAGTCTGAAGTCACTGCAACTCAACCTTGTTTAACTCTGTTTAATGCTGGGCAGTGTCAGGGTCACATTAACACCTTTGTCTCTTTGAGCCCATATATGCCATTTAAAACTATACAACAGACTAATGTGAGAGCAAAGTGCTATTAAGCTTGAGGGTTCACAATCTGAACTGAACTAAAATAAAGGTATATTTTTAAATATGCCCAACCATTCGTTTGAGGTGAAAGGTAGGCACAATTAACTGCAAGAGGAAATACTTAGCAATTATCTGTGATAAAAGGATATATGGTTTGTCAATAGCTTGTTTTATAGCAATTAAAATTAATATTTTTAAAAGGCTCATATCCAAACTATTTTTTTCTATTCAGCAGCAATGGAGACTGAATATATTCAGCCCAGAGGGAGTGAGCTAGGTCTTACAGCAGAGAACAGATCAAAAGTTGACCAATAGAGTATCAGGAAATGGAAATTGTTGAGGCTTTTCATCCACTAACCTTCAGGACAAGAAGGCTGATGGAACCTTCCCGTGGCAATGGAGACAATAATCATGCAATCTTTCTCCAAAATGGTATTCTAATCCAACATCCATTTATATAAATATTAATGACATCTCAATTCTTACACATGAGAGATGCATGGAAATCAAGTCGAGGCAAGTCTGGGTACATAAATATACCAAGCTGTAGGGAAGTTTGATAAGCAGGTCTTGAGAACAGCAAAGACAGGCATCTCTGGGATATAGTAGAGAATTTTTCAATAGACAGCAAGTGATGCTGGCAGTCTGACCAGAAGAGAGTTAGAAAGTAGATTAAAAACAGAGTCCTTGTGGTACCTTTGAGACTAACAAATTTGATTGGGCATAAGCTTTCATGGGCTGAAACCCACTTCATCAGATGCAAGCAGTGAGTGAAAAATACTGCTTACTGTATTTTCCACTCCATGCATCTGATGAAGTGGGTTCTAGCCCACAAAAGCTTATGACCAAATACATTTGTTAGTCTCAGAGGTGCCACAAGGATTCCTCATTGCTTTTTCTGAAACAGACTAACATAGCTACCCCTCTGCAACTAGAATGTTTACAAAGATTGCTTACAAAGAATATAAGCTATTCATTTATTTGTTTTCTTTTTCTCTGTAACACAGTTAAGAATGCCTCACAAGTCTAGCTTACTAGACATATAAACATAGATATGTTTAACTGTCTCATTTTATCTTTGCTTTTAATAAACCTTATTTTGTTAATATGACTGTTTATGGGTAATTTCACGTAGACATCTCCCAAAAGGAGTGCCTGTCTCCATGCTGAGCAATTAATTCCGTCTCAACCCCCAACTAAATCCTATCCAACCAATCCTGACATCAATTCTGTCCCCATATCTGTTCAGCCTCCAGCACCCACCAATTCTGTATCCATACCTGTTTTGCTTTGCATTCCGTCATCAGTTTTTACCTCCAGCTTCACGTATGCTCCTTCTGCAACTCCTGGAGTTGTCACCTCCTCTCTAAGCCTGGGGGGACTGCAGTGGAGTCCTCTCTCCTCCTTCCTTGAAGGAAGAAATGAAGAAGGAGCAGAGGAGCCATCTTGTTGCTCACAAGAGGGGAACGTAGAGGAGGGACAAGCTTTTTGTCTGCTCCCTTCTTCCCTCCCACCATCATGTGAGGGAAACTGCCTGCTTCCTGCAGAAGCCCTGATTAGCTGCTCTTCCTTAGGAGGTAGGCAAGGGGGGAAAATAAACCAATCAGAGTGTTCCCCTCCTCCCTCCAGGTAATACTACAAATGTATGACCCACAGCAACCTGGCTTTTTTTCTTTTTTTTTTTTTAAAGAAACTGCATTCCCAGGAATGTGACCTGGTGCACTGCAAGCCCTAAGTGGATACTGGTGTTGGTCTCAGTATCTAATTATGTGATTTGCAGACCGAGTTAGGCTGCTAGATGTTGAAATATAGTATTTTCATGTGCAAATAATTTCACTGACTATTTTATATAAGCAAGTCAGAATAAAAGCCTTGAAATGAAACACAAAATGCTTGCAGTTAAGTTGTTAAATTAAGAAGAGCAAATGCTTCTTAATTCAATAAATCAGAACAACAATTTGGGGTTTATATGTAGAATACATTAACCTGCATCAGAGAGGTGTAAATTCTTGTCTGCATCAGCATCTCAGCCACTGATTAGCTGGTATGGACCCTTCTGGCACACACTAAAAGTTTTCTAGTGCACATTAATAGAGTATTATTTGAAACTGGACTACATTAACATGCACAAAGGTGTTTTTTGTGAGCACTGGGAGGGTCCACATGGGCCAGTTATTGCACAATATGCTGGTGCAGACTATAGTTTGCAACCCACTGGTGCTAACACAATTTGTATTAAAGCCTGTATATTCATTTAAAGGTTCTCCTATTCATGGATCCCCAAAGAAGAAAACAAAGCAAAGCAATTATTTTTAGTGTGAAACAAATGTATATAAAATCAAAATCTTTAATGTTTAATACAGGCCCAGGAGTTAGACAACATACTTGCAATATCCAAGATGCCAAAACTGAGAAGGTGAGTATTTTTTGTTTAGTTTTTCCCATTCCCCCCTGTAATTTAAAAAATTACCAGAAGGAATTTATTGATATTATTTCCAATTTTCCTATGGGGATAGTTGCTGGCTTGGATAGTTTTCGGGGAACAATCTTTATAATTGTCAAAATTAATCTTGTTTCTTTACTCAACTGGGTATTTTATAGACACACATGACCACCCCCTGCCTGGGAGAAAGACTGAATAAAAATTGGGGCACCTCATATCAGTTTGTGGAGAGCAAAGGAGGCATAGTATCTATATTTCTGGTGGTCTCAGAGGAGGCAGGTGATCAGTTGGCTGAAGGGGCTGGGATAGTGCCAGAGAATCAATGGATTTGAGAAAACAGAAGATCACTTGGTGAATTGGGCCAAACAAAGTATCAAATGAAAGGGTTTGTGGAGGCAGAAGGTGGTTCATATGGAGGTATGAAAAAGATGAGAAAAAGGGTGGAGATAAAAAGGTTTGGGATGCTACAAATGAGCAACCAGGATATGGACAGTGGTTGAAGCAGAAAGACAAAGAACATGAGGCCTCTGCAATGAAGCAAAGAACAAACCCTGTAGTGTTAAGAAAAGAGGAGAGAATAAAACACAGACCAAAGAGCAGAAGGGGAAATAGGTGATAAAACATAGAAGTGTTGAGGTAACCAGACTGGGAGTGAGAACTGGAATGAGAAAAATGAATATATATGAAAGGCCAAGATTTGGAATGAGAGAAAAGAAAGTTATCTGTAGAAAATAAAAACAGGAAAATAAGCTGACAAGGGAGGAAAGTTGATGAAAGAGTGGCATGATCTGAGGAAAAACGAGAGCTCAGTAAATTCAATCATAAAAAAATCACTTAAGGATTATTGGCACAACCTTACATATTTCAAACCGATTGGTGTATGGTAAATTTTAATGTGAGGTAAGGATAGTTTTATACACTATGGGTGAAATCCTATTCCTATTAAAGATAATAGGAGATTTTCATTGATTTTAATTATATATAAACCCCTATAATAGCTATCTGAATTTGACCTAGCGTGTATCTTTTTATATGGCAAAGACTACTCAGGAAGAGAATATTTTTTTAAAAAAATATTCTTTTGATCTCTAGCATATAATATATCTGCTGGGTGGTTGGGGTTTTTTTTGGGTGGGAGGGAAAGCAGTGTATAACATATGAAAAATGTATATATGATGAAAGCACTTTTAACTATTTTTTTTTCTCCATACAATTCCACTTCTCAAAAACTAAATTTTAGGAGCCCAAAATAAATATAAAATCTCACAATAAGTCCTTTAATGAGTTTGTTCTCTGACATATCTATCTACATGTAAAGATGGGGATATACAAACACTGTGTGTGTGTACATGACTGTATACATATATATACAGATGCATATACAGTGGATGCATGTACATGGATGCACATCCATATACATATATAGTGTATATGGATATGAATCTGATGAACTGGATCAAAGAAACCCCCTTGGGGTTGCCAACTGATTTGCCAAGACTATTTTTGCCCCTGCTTTCTTGCCATGGCAGATTGGGACTTCAGTGCCCTGCCTGATTTGCGCCAGACTTGCTTGCCTGCCCCAAACCCAGACCCAGGTCTGATCCACGTCCCCTAACAGCTGTTGACTTAATTGAAAGCAGCTTCAGAAGTCTTCCTGTCTTTAACACTCAGATGCCCAACTCCCAATGGGGTCCAAACTTTATACATAAATTCATAAATTGTTTGTCATCTATAACACTGATAGAGATGCACAGCTGTTCCTTCCCCCCAGGTACTAATACATATTCTAGGTTAATTAATAAGTAAAAAGTGTTTTTTAAGTACAGAAAGTAGGATTTAAGTGGTTCCAAGTAACAGACAGAACAAAGTGAATTACCAAGTAAAATAAAACACATAATTCTAAGCCTAATACAATAATAAAACTGAATACAATAAAAATCTCACCCTCAGATGTTTCAATAAGTTTCTGTCACAGACTGGACACCTTCCTAGTCTGAGCACAACCCTTTGCTCTGGAACAGCCCTTGTTCCAGCTCAGGTGGTTGTTAGGTGATTTCTCAGGATTGCAGCCTCCTTTGTTCTTTTTCACCCCCTTGTATAGCTTAGGCACAAGGTAGGAATCTTTTGTCTTCCCCCACCCCTTCTAAATGGAAAAGCACCAGGTTTAAGGTGTATTCCAGTACTAGGTGACATGGTCACATGTCCTGTGAGATGCCAAGTCTTCATTCGTCCCAGCCTGATTCACAGGAAGGCCTGACTACAAACAGAGACATCCACAGTCAATTGTCCTGGTTGATGGGAGCCGTCAAGATTCCAAACCACCATTAATAGGCCACACTTTGATAATTACAATAGGCCGTCAGAGTTATATTTCATATTTCTACTTTCAGATACAAGAGTGATACATTTATACAAATAGGATGATGATACTCAGTAGATTATAAGATTTGTAATGTTACCTTACAAGAGACCTTTCGCACAAAGCATATTTTAGTTGCATTATATTCACACTATCAGCATATTTTCATAAAATCATATAGAGTTCAACATCACAATGCATATATAGAACTGTCATCTCTAAAGATAGAGATCAAAAAGGTATTTCAACCATCAATCGTTATATATATATCTCCATGTATGGTGATTTATCAAGACTCTTATTGAGCCCAAATACTAGTGGGGGGAAAAAGACAAAGCATGCCTTGTCCTACGTATTTCCCAACACTTGCATCAATGATGACTAGTGTTCTTTTAACACTTGTTTCAGATACAACTACCATTTTATTTTATATATTGCATCATTGTTTATCTTTAAAATAGCTATTGACTTTGTTTAGATTCCTCTATGCTAAAAAAAAAACAGGCAATCCTTCATGTTAACCTTTCTTTTTATTTAAGAAAAAGTGTCACACTAAATTACTGAAGAAAGTAAAATAAAACAACCATATAAGAAAGTTGCTAGGCAACAGCACCAAATACATAAGCACAACATGTAATACAATACATAAATATGAGAGTGGCAGAAACTATATATTACTGTCTAGCCAACCTTCTAAATCCATCCAAACATGTCATGCTTATGCCAGCCCACCATAACATAATATTAAAACAAGCTTGCAAGACCCTTCATCCCAAGATCAGGAAAAAATTAGACAATGCAACTCTAGGCACTGGAAGTAATAATTAAATTAAAAAAAAGAAAATGAGAAGTCAGCTGTCACCTCTTCAGAGCACACTCCTGTTTGGCAATAGTGGCTGTACGGAGCTGAGCCATATCTTTTTCTTTTGCCAAACACTGGTTTAAAAAACAGTGAGTAACTCTCCACTATTCTTAATCAACCATGTCAATGCACATTAAAACCATAAATTAACAATAATAGTAATTCAAGCTATATTTCCTAGGACATCACAGGATTGGGGGGTGGGAGGTGGCCTATGGGACACTAGTTGCGTAGGGCTCTGAGTTACTACAGTTAATTCTTTTCCAAGTGGGTCTTGTCAATGTGTTCAGGGTCTAACTTGGGGGAATCAAAAAAAATATTTAAAGACTACATTTCTTAGTCAAGATATAGTCAAGGTCCAGACTCCAGAGAAAACAATTGAAAAAAAATAAAGATAATAAGTAAATACAGAGATTTTGGGGTCCATTCAAAAGTGTCTGGAGGTCTCAATTTGGCTTGTGGTCTACTGTAGAATCCCTTTGGATAACTGATCACCATATTTGGGGGCAGGAAGGAATTTTCCTCCAGTTCAGATTGACAGAGACCTTGGGGTATTTTTTGCTTTCTTCAGCAAGGGGCACAGATCAGTTGTTGGTTTGAACAAATGGATGGTGAATTCTTTGTAACTTGAAGCTATTAAATCATAATATAAGGACTTTGGTATCTCAGCCAGAGGTTATGGGTCTAGTACAGGAATGGGTAGACTGAGGTTCTGTGGCCTGTGTTGTGCAGAAGATTAGATTAGATGATGATAAGGTTCTTTCTGGTCTGAAAGTCTGAGGCATGTTCCAGCTGCTGGCTGACGATGATCTTGAATGGCGAATGCCCCTGTCTTTGGGCATTAATCTTCCAGGGAGCAGCCTTTGCAGGCCACCTGCTCTTCCACTCCTTCCAGCTGGTGTCTGGGGGGAGGGGGCAGATTCTGCTGTTTGACATTTACCCCAAGCTGTCAAACCTGTACCACTGTCTGGTGCACTCCATGATAAAGGCGTTGTCCTCTGCTAACCCAGCCATCCACCATGTTTTGGAGCAGCACCTACTGGGATGGGTGAGGGAGCTGGTGCAGTTGCTCATGCAGGGCAGCATGCATGGTGCTGTCCTGAACATGTTGTGGAGCCTAGTTGTGGCTGTGACCAACATGACTGCCCTGTGCTTAGATGCTGTTACAGCCACAGCTTTGGCAGGATCCTGTGTCTGGTGGTGGGGTGCTTTTTAGGAAGTTCAGGGTTAATGTGTAGTATGAAGTCACCCCAGTCCAGTAAAGTAGTTTGAAGATGCGTGGAGTTTTTAATGATTCACTATTTTCTGTGGGAGGTTGGGATATCTCACTGAGGAAACAGATTTCATTTTTATTAAGATTCTCTTTACATTGTATTGTGTTTTTATTTTGTCATTCTTTTTATCTTACGTTTAAGTAAAGAGTTCTTCATACAAAATTGTGCAATTCAAAGTTCATGGCCACAGCCAGGTTTTCACTTCCTCCTACTTTCCTTCCAGCTATGCCAGTGGGACACCTGATTGTCTATTTTATCCAGTGTTATAAGAGAAAATTACCCACAGTCTTCCAACCAAAAAGGCTAACAATTTCCTGTTTTCTAAAATATATATATTTATTCATAAGTGTACAAGCTATCCTGGTAACTTTATTTGACAGAATATACACAATGTATTCTGCTAATCACATGATTTACTTTAACCAGTTACAAACAGAAATACCAGGAACAAAATGGCCACTCAACTATTAAACTATGTCATAAGTGTGGAGGGTGCCTTGCCTGGGTGGGGCTTGTTATCTGAGACAGGGGACGTAAACGTTTCCCTGCCATGAGGGAGGGAGGAGCCTCCAGCCCATGAGGAAGGGAGGAGTTAAAAGTTCAGTTCCATCTTGGCTGGCCTCGAGGCAGGAGGCCAGGGCCGGGGGATGGGGGGGAGAGTTTATCTCTGGCTGTAGAGATAACTCAGCTTTTCTTCTCTTAGACTTCTACTTAGCTGATGAGAGTATAACCATTTGCTTTTCCTATTAAGCCTGTGCCTTTTGGGGTGTGTCTTTCCGTTTCAGAAGGGAGCTAGAGAACCCCAAATTGTAAAGTGTATTGTATTTTTGTTTCATCCCCTTTTCTTTATTAAATCTTCTAGTTATAAAACAGTCTGGTTTATTTCCCTTAGGGGTTTTTCTGCTTCCAGTCTGGGAAGGGAGAAGGGGAGGGAAATAGGGACCAGGGCAGCTTAGTGTATAGCTGGAGTGGGGAGGCTGCCTCTCAGTAGAAGGGAGCAGCCTCTGAAGGTCTGGCTCTCAGGTAGAGAGAAACAGGGTGCATGGGGGGAGGAAAGCAGCCCCCAGGTGTCTGGCTCTGGCTCCCAGGGAGGGAGACAGGGTTAGGGCTTTGGGGAGTCTGAGTACCCCGATCCAGGCTTGGATATTTACTCAGATTGTGGAGACTGTCTCTCCTTACCATCAGGTTAGACGGGGGAGGTGCCTTCAGGTGCCTGTCTCTTCAACAAGAGGAGTGCAAGGGGGGAGGAAAAAGCCTGCAGGTGTCTAACTTAGCTTCCAGGGAGAAAGACAAAGTTAGGGTGGGGACGTTCGCCTCCCCCCCCCCCAAGGTTTTGGAAGTATACCTGAATGGTGGCAGCGATTGGTAACCCCAAGAACCCCAACTGGCAAAGTGGGGGTGTGGGGGGAAAAGGACTGGTTGGTCTGGCATATAAGAGCCCTGATCTCTGTACTCAGAGCATAGGGACAGGGAAACCCCCTCTTACAAACTACATTTCCCGGAACATCAGAGGCTTACAGAGAGGCTGTCAACCCCATTCCAGCTACAAAAGCTCCAAGCACACAGTGAATTCCTAGTGGAAGTGTTCAAGCTCTTGCTGACCATTCTGTGCTTCAGTAAAAGCACATTATCACTACCACAACACAGGCAGGTAAAATTCTGACAAGCAAGGCATAGATACCTACCATAGATACATACCATGTATGTAGTTAGCCTCATATTGAACCTTTAAAGCAATAGCTCTTTGATACTCAAACATCTATAAGAGCACAACACATTTTTATATATAGCTCTTTCCCCCAGTTATTCTGTGATTCAGGTAGCACATGTGTCTTTCAAAATTACCCAGGTCACAATTTAAAACCAAAAATCCTGGCCTGAGAAATAAGAGTATGAACTACAAACCCTTTATACCATCCAATATAATGTGTCCAGTCACATGCATCTCTCCTAACCTATATGGCCCCCTAATGACAGCAAGTTTTGAAATCCCAATAGATGTTACTTGATTAACTGTACCCTTGCCTCACACTCTGACTCTTGAAATGATATATTTTTTTCTTCAGCTTAGTGGCACTATTTAGTGTGAGAGATTTTTCAGGGTCACTCATCACTGTAAGCCTAACAGACAGTTGCAGTCTCGCAAAGAAGAAACCTACTGAGAGAAGGACATGGACATTACCTCACAAACTTAAAAGGGATTGTTTGCCATAGCTTGAGAGCTAGCCAACAGCTGACAGCAACTCTGGTGAGTGCAGCCTGTTCACTGAACCCAAATTTTGAATGATTATTTTAATGCACTTCTACTTCCTGCTTTCAAGTAGCTCAATATTTAATGACAACCTGTTATTTCCTACAGTCTGGAATGCAGAAGGATAGTTTGATCACAGAACTATAGTTACAATGATCATGTTTCTTTTTCCAAATGATGTTTCTGTAGCAAATTATTTTGAAAACCTCCCAGGCTTCTTGGACTCCCATACCTGCAAGACAACACAGATGTCTGCATGCCATTTAACAGTTTTCAGGTGAGATAATGTGGTAGGCAAATACTGGAATTGACATCCAATGCTCTGGTGAAAAAGCTTGGCCCCCATCATCTGGTAAATAATGTTTTGTTAAATCAGGGAGAAGACTTTCTCCCTGATTTAAATAAGCAACTGTTTGTGCATTCATGGATCAGAAAAATATTGTTCATGGTCTCTTGTTTGTAACTCTTCTGCACGCAGCATAACTATGTACAAATTGTGTTTTATTTTAATTAAATTAGTGTGTTACATTGACTTTCTCTCTCTCTCTCTCTCTCTGGTGTGATGAATTTTGTTAGTTTTTTTTCTTCTAACTCAAAACCTTATTTTTGTCAATCTACTAGTGCAACACAGCAGCAAGCAAAATCATATTATTGTTGATTGCATTCAAAAAGACAGCACATTCATTTCACCTCTCTTAGCACATGTGCACAGTTCCCAAGTACCAGGTGGGTATAATTAGTCTGTAATGTGGTTTGGCTGACAAATTACTTCCTATTGGTTGGATAATTTTGCTGCTGCTTCCTCAAAGAGAGAGAGAGGAAAAAAGAACCCAAAACAGCATCCATCTATAGTAACGCCACTGGAAAAAAATATTTGATAATTTGCCATAACTAGTGGTGTGCAAATAGATTGTTTAAAAATTAAAATAAATCAATTTCCATGCTTTCTTGTAAATAGCATATGACTTCTATGGATTAATTCATGTTATAATGGAAAATCCATAAAGACAAAAACAATACTTAAAATATTTTTTAAAAACTGATTCTCATGAAGAAATGAAGCATACAAAAACCAGTAATAGGGCATAGTACAAGCTTTATATCTAAATAAATAAATGCAAAAATGAGCTGTACATAAACTCTATCTTCCATTGTATTCATTTTTTATCACATCTGAACTAAAGAATCTTTTGCTTCACAGATCACTGACAAAGCCCCAGAGAGATGGTTGACGTGGGAAACAATGAACTTCAAAGAAAATGTAACACTGACTGAAATATTAATGAAAACCATTTTGAAAATAATTAGAGTAGTGGGCGTAACTCAGAAGTGATTAATCCCTTCAGTGCCTGTATGGTGGAGCTATATGGTATATTATCCACAATAGTAGCATACATATACATATGTCCTATCTCTTCATGTTACCATGATAATTTGCCATTAGAATTTCTTCATCTCATGTGTGTGCAAAATAGGTGATAGCTGAAGGTGAATTTCCTCTAACAGTTAATACCGTTAACTTTGGGATACTTGTGGACCCACTTCATCATGTCCCTCTGCCCTGTATCATTATTCTTGAATAAATACCCTCCACTGCAGAAAATGCTGATGTGCTGGCTCTGCAGCTACATTGAGCAAGATATGGCTTGTGGATGCTTTGCTAGTAGGAATGATGTGACAGCCTTATGTGAAATCTGTGAAACATCTCCCGGGGTCTTCCACCATTCAAGAAGATAGAGAAAATGTGTGACTTCTTTTGCATATATTCAAAGTCAATGTTTTCATATAGAAATAAAATGCTGTTTAATACTTGAGCCATATACCACCATGATTCGGGGGAAATGCATATAAGAAAAATTCAGCATGTCATGAATAATAACTATTTGTATAGAAAGAAGAATATATAATAATGGGGTATCATTAAGTTAACCAGTCTCTATTGAGCCCTGGGAACTGGGTATTTCCTCTGCCAAAAGGATATTGTAAATATTCAGGTACTGTAAATAGTTCCATTGAAACAAATGCCAACTTATAGCAGTTTATACCAGCTGATGAGCTGATCTTGATTTTTTGAAATAAAAACAGATTAAATGCACTTACAGAAGATGAGTATCATTGCTTGATAGTCTCCTGTTATCATAATACAAGGGATACATTGTGGAACAGAGAGTCTATGTTGAGCCAAAGAGAAGTTCATTGTTTTACCTAGTCCTCCCTGTTCTTAGCTTCTTTCCTAAGACTTCAAACTCGTGTGAAAGCTATTGCTACTTATAAGTCAACCTTCCGGGGGATTTTGTGAAGGCCAAAAGTAAAATTGAAAAAAAGTAGATGGTCAGGGATACAACCTCATTCTTTGGGTGTTCCCAAAACTCAGACTGACAGAATCTGGGACTGGAGGACAAGGGATGTATCACTTGGTAATTGCTCTGTTCTGTTCATTCCCTCTGAAGCACCTGGCACTGGGAACTCTCAAAAGACAGGATACTGCACTAGATAGACCTTTGGTCTTACCCAGAATGGCCATTTTTATATTCTTATGGGGAATCCTGTCATGTAGGATGCAGAAATGGTCAGAAAATTTCACTCATTTTCTTTCATTGAAAAATATCTTTAGAAAAATGTCTTTCATGGAAAAAATGTTGACATTATCAAATTTGTTTTATTAAATTTCCAGTTTTGTGTTAATTTTTTACTGAAGTTTTGTCAAATTAAAAAGAAAAAAGTGGTTTTCAATAAATTAAAAATGTCAGATATTTTTATTAACATGGTGACAAAAACCACTGGTTAAAAATTATCCTCCCCCCCCCTTCTAAGGGCTTGTCTTCACTACAGCAGGGAGGGATCTATATTTTGGCGATCGATTTATCGTGTCTTGTCAAGATGTGATAATCGATGGCCAGCGACTCCCCCATCGACTCCGGAACTCCAGCTCATCAAAAGGCGCAAGCTGGAGTCGATGGGGGAGCGCACCGCCGACGCCGTGAGGATGGTAGGTAAGTCGGCTGTAGATACGCCGACTTCAGCTATGTTATTAACATAGCTAAATTTGCATATCTACAGCTGATTCTCCCAACCCCCCCCCCCCCCTTAGTGAAGACCAGCCCTTAATTGGTCACTTTGGAGTCCTGCAAAATTGATATACATTTGAAATATTTGGCAAAATCCTTTTTTGATCAGGTCTACTTGGTCAAATGAATATGAGGACTCATTTCACATCAGCCACTAAAAATGTGACCAGATAGTTATGATGATTAGACCTGGAGGAAAGAAACTCCCAAGCACAACAGCTGGATAAAGATTTCAGTGCCAAATATTTTTCTCCACTAAAATTTGCATAAAGTGAAGGCTTTTTATCTTAAAACGTTTCTGTTGCCTACAACTACAACAAGCTATGATGCAAACCAGTTAAAATGTTAAATAGTATTGTAGTTCCCAGTGTTTTTTTTTAAATTATTCTGCATGAATAAAACAATTTTTTTAAATATATAGAATTCAAATAGATCTTTCCTTTATTTAAAATAACAAGCCTATATAAGTTGTCTAAGGCTGAGCAAAACCATGTTCTAAATATAATTTAAAATGGGATAATATTGTGCCCTTGACAAAAATGGCAAGGCATATTTTGTTCAGACTTTAAAATACATATTTACCGTTCGTCTGTGGGGGGAAAATATGGCAAATTACAGCCAACGGTAGAAACGGAGAAAATGGAAAAGATGTTTTCTACTGCAACAAAGATCTTACTCTAATATTATCCATATAAATATGACTCCTTAAAAACTTGCCATAATGAAGGGGTAGATCATAGCATCTTTACTCATCAAGTCAATGGGACTGTATGTTCATCAAAGTGAGTAATGAGTCCACAATCTGGTCCCAAATTTTTTATCTTACAACCTTATCCAACTCCAATGGAAGGTCAATGGAAGTTTTTTCCATTGACTTTAATGGGAGCTGTATCAGGCCTTTACAGAATTACAGTTCAACACTAAGTTCAACACAGCAGAATATAGCACAGAGTAAGTGTAGTGACTGGAAGAAATTGTGATGGGCAACCACTAGGGGGCGTAGTTACGCTTCTGAGTCAACTCCAGGAGAGGGTGTAATGGTGGTATTAATCTGAGAATGGCCTTGGATTCCTGTTATCTGTTGTGTGTTTGGGAACAGTGTCCCAGCTGTGTGAGTGTTTACCCTGTCTGTGTGAGAACGAATGAGTGGGAAACTAGATGGGGAAACTGAGGCAGGACAGCGTAATCAACAAGTGCTGAACAGTGTGTAACCAGTCAGTTTGCTGCTTGCTATTAATGAGATGAATATGTATGAGACATAAATGAGCATGGGTATATCTGTGCTTTTTGGGTTGGGCTTCTTCTCTGGACATCGCTGGGTGTGTCAGACATCTTGTATCGCGGCAGTGCTGCCCGAAGCCCCCAGCACGGTAATGCCGCTCCCTTCAATAAACTCACCACTTTCCATCTAGCCACCTGTGTGAAGCCTCGTTTCTCCCGGCAACGAGATAAGCCCCCCGCAACAGTAAGTAATATCTAGATGTGGTAGGGAAAATGCACAATTTTTAATGGTCCCCATTGCATTGTATTAACCTGAGTCTCAGCTGACATCCTTATTTAAACTTTCAAAAGGACTTTGAAATGTATCTTTCAAAGGTTACTGAAGAAACTAAGTAGTCATAATGTGATAGGCATGGTATTGTCATGGCTTAAAAACTCTCTAAGGGAGAGTTATCTTATAACTGCCAACTATCCTGTAACTGCCAACTGCTGATTGCTTATGTATTCCTCTGAAGCATCTCATACATATTGGTGTTGGAGACAGGATATTGGAACTGGATGCATGTAATCAGATCCTTTATGGCAGTTCCTACATTCCTATTGTGGCACTACTAGCCACCTACTGTATGGTAGGGAAATCAATTCTGAATGTAAGTCGATATACTCCATTACATAAATGTACAATAAAGAAGTTATTTGAAAAGATTTGGCAGAAGTATTATTATGGAGACCCCACTTGCAGCCCGTTTGAATTAAAAAGAAGATCCAGAAGACACTAGGCACCATTTAAACAACACTTGGGGGGGGTCCAATTCACCATTTACATATTCCTTCCATAATTATTTATGACAGCACAAAGTGGATATGAAATCATAATAAACCAGGATGGTGAGATTGTTAAGGCTATGTCTACACAAGAGAAATTGATTTGATATCATTCTAATTTAAAGTTAAATCTCTTTTAAAATGCAAAGTGTGAAGTGTGTGTGGGCACATTTATGTCATTTTAACCCTGGTTTATGTTGAGTTAATGGCACCTGTAAATTAGAGGGAGACGCTAAACTGATATGTCAGGTTTAAATTGTTTTCAGAGTGTTGTCATTCAAAAATCACTCTTTTCATTAAACATTGGGCCAGATTTCCAAAGATATTTTACTCACCTAAATATGCAGGCTGGATTTTTTAAAAAACCTACAAAGTTACATGCCTCATTTCAGTGGGATTTAGGTGCCTAAACAGATTAAACACTTTAAAAAATCCCATTAGGTACCTCCCTGCATCTTTAGGTACCTAAATATTTTAAAAAACCTGGCCCTATATCTGCAGACCAAGCCTTATTCACTTTTCTTACACTTTGCAGAGCTGTAAGTGACTTCCAAAAAGTGTAGGGCAAGGGAGGTCAAGCCCTTAGTGTTTTATGGCATGCCTGCACTCCGGTGAATTTCAACCATTGCAAATAATCATAATCATAGGATATGTGAAATAAGTTTGTGGATTTTTCAGGTTTTCACCAGTACATTATATTGCTGTTCTAGGAAGAGAAAGTACTGTACAGCAATAATTTAATCTCATCAGTGAAAAATTGAAAATCCTAGGTAAATACTTAGTAATGCTACAGTTTTACGTTTTTGTTCAGCTGGAAGATGTTTTCATCGCAGAAATCGTGAGTTACATCAGTAATTGTCAAGAGTATCAATTGTATTGGTAATATTTAACAACAAAAGCCTTTAGGAAAATATTCTTTTCCCTTCTTTCCTCCTTACTGGACAATTTCATGTGAGCTAATATTTGTGATCACATAAGGCTTTCAAGGGAGCCAATTACATACTTTTCTCCCTACCAATATTGCAGCATTATAGGTGTTTCTGAGGCCCTTTGTGCCTTATTTGTTGTAAAATTGAGTTAGGGTTTGTTCTTTGGGACACAACATTTATAATCTTGCTGTAGTTATGACTGTTACAGCTGCTGATACTCAGAGATTGTCATCAGAAGAAACCTTTTTAAAGCAAAAGAGATGTATCTGCTTAGCAATGTTCATATCCCACTTCATAATTTATTAAATGGAATCTAATAGAGAAAATTTCACATAGTAGGATATCCACAGTGAAACTTCACACCTCTCCACTCATTACGCTCCATTTAAAAATTTGTTTCAGTGAGCTGTTTCCTTGAGTGACCAGCTTTGACACTGTCTTCCTCCTCAAAAAATCAAACTCATAAACTATTTGTGCTTTATGACACTGAAAAGTTGATGATTTATGTTGGTCTCACTACACCCAGAAGTAGTGCTGACTATTGGTGCCAGTTAGACATTATTACTAATAAGGTAATTGTCTCCATTGCTATTCTATTCACACTCTTATATCACACACAGTATTTGGGTACATTCCAACAGTGCACTAAGTGACATGATTAACATCTTTTATATATGGTTCTTTCTTCCTTCCTTCCTTCCTTCCTTCCCCCAGAGAAGAAAATTGAATACAGGTTTGTTTCTGTATTTAATTTATGTACACTGTGTTATGTATATTAACAAAGACAAGGTCAAAGAAGTGCTTCTTGGAATGAGAAGTAGTAAGCCTTGTGACAGTTCTTAGATTTTATATGAGTTCTTTCAAGAGTCTTGGACAAGCCCCCAAGAAAGCTCCTGGCCAATTAACTTTACTCTTGTGGTAGACCAAAGTATTGAATTGTTGACAGTTGACAGTAGTCCTCTACTTTAAAAAGAAAGGCAGAGACAGCACTAACCTATCTGTATTTATTACTACTGCCTGCACTACTGGGAAAATTGCCTGGCAAATCTTGCAATGAGAAAGGAAATATAGAGCTTTTCCTCCTGCTCTTGAAGTCCCTGAAAAACACCTATTAATACCACTGAAAATTATATCCTTAAACCAGCAGAATATTACAGGCCCAATTTTTTTTAAAAAAATGTGAGTGCTAGGCAAAAATAATACACAAGTGATTTTTCCCATAAGATTTTTAATTTGATCGTTCAGTACAATAAAGGAGGATGGGTTCGGAGGAGAAGGATTTAATATTTGAATACAGTAATATCTGGAGTGTCTAATCAGATTTAGGGCCCCATTGTGCTAGACAAAATCCAGAGTCCCTAACTTGAACAGCTTCAGCTCTAACAAATTACTTCCTGCTCCCTCAGCTCTTCTCTTGCTAATCTCACCCAAACCATCCCAAGAACCATGCCTTATGAGTTTTGTTTGATATTAAAAATATTTTATTTATCTGTTAATTAGAAAATCCTGCTAATTACTGAACCAATTAATTGTTAGTTCTGATTTGGACTGAAGTTCACTCTGGTATAGGAGGTGCACTCAAAGCTCCCTGCACCACTTCCACCTTAAGTCGTGGGGAACACTTTGAGTTGGAGTTCCTGTGCTGAAATGAAATTCATGAAGAAAAAAGGCCATGGGAGACTAAAAATAACATAACAATACTCTAAATAAAACTACTTGAATAAAAATATTGATTATTCTTCTTCACAAAGAAATAATTTATATGGACTTATGAGCCCGAGAGCACTGTTGAGGCATCTTAATATAAAATGAGAATCAGTCCCATGATGCTGGGCTTTTCCCAGGTTTTCTGATTGCATGACTAAAAATTTTTAAACAGCATAATAATGAACGTTAACAGTAAATGGTGGATACTCTTGTTCATACACATGGGAGAACTTTCCAAAATATTCCTTGCTGATTCCTTTGGATCAGGTTTATTCATTTATTTGTGACCCTGACCTAAACCCCACTTAATCCTTGGAACTGCACAAATCATAGAATTATAGGGTTCGAAGGGAATACCAGGGTTATCTGGTCCAACACCCTGCCAAGATGCAGGATTTGTTGTGTCTAAACCATCCAAGACAGATGGCTATTCAGACTCTTCTTGAAAATCTCCAGTGAAAGAGTTTCCTCAACCTCCCTAAACAGTGTGTTCAGACAGTTTGGAAGTTTTCCCTAAAATTTAATCTAAATTTGCTATGCTGTAGCTTGAACCCATTGCCTCCTGCCCTCTGTGACAAGAGGAAAAAAAACTTTTCTCCATACTTTTTATGGAAGCCTTTCAAGTATTTGAAGATCACTAGCATATCCCCCACATCTCTTCTTTTTCAAACTAAACATACCCAGTTCCTTCAGCCTTTGCTCATATGACTTGCATTACATCCCTTTGATAATCTTTGTCACCAGCCTCTTGATCTTTTCCAGTTTCTCCATATCATTTCTACAAATTGGTGATCAAAATTGGATGCAGTACTCCATCATTAGATGAAATTTATGTTATATTCTAAACTGGCATCAGTCTTTGGTATTCACATTCACTAGCTTCATTTCCTTCCCTGAGAGAGATCTTAAGAAAGAGGTCATCTCAACCTAATGTGACCTGTGTACTTGAAATGTAATTTATTTTAAACACAAAAGGGAAAATATTCTCCTACACCAGAGATCTTCTGGTTCCCAACATCCAACCCCTGTCTCAGTCACTCCTATACAGCTGTTCTAACTGGTGACACAAGTTTTGAGTCATGACTAGACATTACATCTGCTACTCTCAATTCTCCCATTTCTTCCTCTAACATGTTCTCTACAACATGTAGAGTGGGTGTTCACAGGTATAGGACACCACTCCAGCATACTTGTTCAAGCACACTGTACCTCATACAGGTGATTTCTCTATTGGTTACTGTACTAAGGCCGAGTCATCTCCCTTTGACTGGGAGAGTGAGGGTCCATTACATTCCCTTTGGTGGGCAGAGCCTAGCCGCCCCTCCCCCCCCCCAAACACCAGAAGTGCTGGAGTGTGGCTGGGAAGTATAAGAGGAAGGCCCTGCAGCCCAGTTGGGGTGGAATCCCTGTAGGAGATTGCCATGCCCAGGAGGAGAACCTACTGTCTGTTGTCTGATAGCTGCAGAAGTGGGAAACCCTGAAGAGGATGGCCTGGATTAACAGCCGTGTTGTATCCTGAGGACTCTGAGAAGCCCTGGAAGCAAGAGGTACCAAACCCTGGGAAGGCAGTAAGTGGCCCAGGGGCAGCTGCACAGCAGCCAGCTATGGAACCAGGCATGGCTCAGTCAGCATGTTGTGGCTGGATTCCTGTCAACGCAGAGGCAGCCAGGGCCCTAGGCTGCTACTCCACCCGGGGGGGCTGACTCCCTACACTGTGCATGGAAGCTCCTGCTCTGAAGAAGGAGCCTCCCTTACCAGCTCCCTTATAGACTGTTGCTGTGCTGGCTGCGTGAGCCCCACTCAGGCAAAAGCCAGCCTTAATACCATTTGCTTGATGGCAGCCTGAGCCCCTTCAAGCACAGGCCCAGCCCATCTGTAAACTGTTGCTTTGCTCAGGCTAAAGCCATCTTTAAGACTGTTTAGTTGCTGGCAGTTTAAGCCTTCCCAAGCCCGGGCTTAAGCCTGTCCATGACTGTCTGGTTCCCAGCCCTATTGTGGGGCTGGAAACTAGAGGACCTGGAGGGCCTTGCTCCACCTCCATTGGAGACAAGGGCCTTAGACTGGTCTGCAGCTTCATGCCTTGTCTAGACAAGCCGAAAGGCAATTTGAATGAGTGGCCTCCCTCCATGTAGGAGAGCAAGGGTCCACTACAGTGACTTACAGATGAATTATGATCTATTTATGCTATGTGTATGACAATAGTGGCCCAAATATTTAGCTGGTAATAGTTGACACAGCTCCATTGAATACTGCCCTGATTTACACCAGTTGAAAATCTCACCCAGTATTTTCCATTTTTGATATTGGAGAAGAGGAAAAAAATACATTGAGAGAAGATTCTAGCATTTTATTATTTACATAGCATCTTCAGTGGACACTGCATTCTTTCAGAACCATTTTGTTTTCTCGTCAGAAATTGATGAAAGGGAGAAAACTGAAAACTCTAGAAAATAACAAGAAAGATCCCAGTTTTGTACCTTTTATACACCTGAGGAAAAAATTACAGGAAAATCTGTAAGAATCTGTGTTGTGTATACTTGTACTAATATCTTAAGAGTACAAAGCGGTCTCAATAGAAATACAAGGCAGTATGTGAAGGACGCATTGGCTACCTCCAAAGGCAGCAATAGTTTTTTTATTAACTTTTATGTCTTGGATTCTCTATAGATTTCAATTAATGCCTCTCTTTAGGCTTGTGAGCAAAGCAAGTTAGCTTACTTGGTAAATTTTTGCCAGTGCTCTTACAACTCTTCAGATTTATCATCTATTCAAGCGGAGTGTGTAGATCTCTGAAAGGAATACACTGAGGATAATACTCATTCCTGCAAGCAACATGAAATCTCTGATCTCAGGAAAAAATCTTTTTCTGAGATTGGAATAATTATGAGACAAAAATTAAAATAATTGGTTTCCAACATATATGAGAATTAGTACTTTTGCACTATTTATCTGACAAGGCAGGCTGTTGACAGAGGGGTTACTGCAAAACTACTATTTCTGATTTTTCCAAATGGATCTTTAGTAAAATGAAACTCGGTGGAGAAATTGATTTTGCCAAGATAGCAATTTTTTCTGTTTATGGGTGTTCGGCTTTGCCAGTGCAACCTATCCCAGTGAACCAATATTGAAATTGAAATACACTGTGAACAGCAGCCTAGTTCAAATGTACAGGTAACAAAATGCAAAAAAGATTATAATAACACTTCTTCAACACAAACCTAACCACACAATTACTTGTTTGAAATAGTTTAAATGTGAACATAGGTAGATTTTGAATATTGTTGCTGACTTCGTTGAAAAGTTCACACAGCTCAAGTTTTGACAAAAAAAATCTGGTATATTAATCACTGGTGAAGCTGGGAAGGGAATAGAATGTATAACCTCATTACAGAGATAAGTTTAAAGCATGAAATTCTGAGGTGTTTGAATCATATGAGCATATTATAATTATATAACAACATAAATATATAAACTGTACCTTTTGGGGTTTTTTTTTTTTAAATAGTGGAAATGTTTAACAACAATTCCAGTCAATGTTATTTTGGTCAGCATTGGACAGTATTGGTCAGCATGATAAGCAATGATCTCTGCACACCAGCAGTGTAACTGTTGTCAATTTTTTATGGGCACAATGGAAAAGTAGAATTTTGAAAGAGGTTTTGAAATTTTATTAGTTTTATTATTTATTATGTTATTAATAACAATGCTGGTACCAAGAGGATAGCAGTCGGTAATCAGGATCTCACAGTGACAATAGCTATATAAGTGTTTTAAACATTAATTGTCCATGCCCCAGCAAACTTACAAACTAGATTTATAAGACAATTCAACAAGTGGATGAACAATCAAGGTTGGAGGGACAGATGACAGTGAAGATGCACAGATTAGAACTGCACATATTTCTGAATTTCCATACAAATGATCAAATTTATAATCAGATATATGTACATGTGTTGTAATTTATGGAGTTTAGTTAATCAGACCACCCCTATCCTTCAGCCATCTCTCTCTTTCCTCCTCCTCTCATAATCTGTAAAAATTGTCACCCCCCAACCCTTTGGAGCTTTTATTAATATAGTTAAGTATAATACAATTTGCTGTTCTTACAAAATCCTTTGGAGGGCATTGGTGTTCTGAATGTATAACTATTTGTCGAAATAACAGTATAGCACCAAAATCAGCCCATCCTTTCTTAGTAGGGCATTTTTAATCTTTGTGGTTTCGGTTTTAAAGACAAAAATGCTGTAGTAGATTGCAAAATAGTAGTATGTGTGTGTGTGTACGTATGTATATATGTTATATGTGCATATAAAGATGAAGTATTTGAGACAGGGCCAGCTCTAACTTTTTTGCTGCCCCAATAAAAAAAGAAGGGTGGCTGGAGGAGGGGGAGGAGCTGTTAAGCCGCAGGTGGAGGAGCCAAGGGGGGGAGTAGCATGGCTGGAGGAGTGAAGTGGGAGGGCGGCGTGGCCGGAATGCTGCCCGTTACAGAGTGCTGCCCCATGCACATGCTTGCTATGCTGGTTCCTGGAGCCAGCCCTGATTTGAGATTGTCTCCAATAAGTTCTGCAGGTGGTTTGCTGTGCAGAACAAATTGAAAAGCAACCAAAAATTGGTTATAGTAATTCTTGAAAACTTCTATATCCCACTCACTTTTCTAGCTTTAGAGTATTGCTAATAGTGCAAAAAGCTCAGACAAAGCATCCATTATTTAAACCAGGCTTCATCAGAAGAGGATTTTGTAGATGCTCTGTATGGGAAGAATTTAACTCAGATACTATGATAAAGTATGATAGAAAATATGCAATGATAGCTGTGCACACACAGTCTAGCTTCATTAATTAAATAGAGAAAATATAAATGAGAAAAAAAAATCTCATTTATCACATTCTTCCTTTTCCACCCGCTTCACAAAGGAAAAATGCAAAACAGCAAAAGTTATGTCTTTACCATATGAAGCAAGGGGCCAAAGAATTTTGTCTAGACTGCAGAGGACAGATTCATTGAAATGAGACTGATGGAGTAGAAGGAGAACTAAGCTCTGAAAATGCTTAATCACTCTCCATCCAAGAAATAGAAGTATTTTGTACAGAGGGGCTCTGTGAAAAATAAGTCCACTGAGAACAGGTCCCAGACCGGGAACGCAGCAATCAAATTCCCTGGATTTGCCAGAATTTGACTAAGATAACCACTGCACACAAGCATAAATACACACACAACAAGCAACAACAGGCAATCCTGGTGGGAGAATGAGTCTCACCACTTAAAGGGGGAAAAGTGCGGACAAACTTTAGGAAGAGGAAATTCCTTCTAATCATCTCCATCTATCAACTGGAGATGTATAGTAAAGGCCCCAGTAATCACGTCTTTCTCTTTTTAAGAATTCCTGTAAATATGGACTTTCTAGATTGTTTTTAAATCTGACTCCAAGCAACAAACATTTAATGTGGATAACTGCAATGCTTATTCTTCTTTCACTGTCAAATCACAAATTATTTCAATTTATACAGCAATTCACTTACTCTTGCTATTGAAAACATCATTGGTTCCCTCGCATTAACTCTGCATTAACAAAACAAACAGAAACATCCCTCAGTACGGCCATCAATCCTCCCTACAAATAACTTCTGGGCATATATAATTAAAAGTACATTTAAAAATTCCTTCACTCAAAAATGTGAGTTCTCCCTATAAAAGGGACATGGAATAATATTAACAAAAGCAAAGAAAACAATACTTTAGCAGGGCCAGATGTGTAGTGTTTTGACAACTTTTTAATATTTCAAATAAAAATTTAACAAAACAAAAATAAAAATAGATAACTCTGAGTTCCTGTTCATCCAATTCTGCCTTCAAAGCCCTGAAAGAGGTTGCCTTGCCAAAGCAGGCACAAGCTGCCACAGAAAATTAGGATTCCGATGACCATGACTGGGAGCCACCTTATCATCATCATCAAAGGAATCCTGCTGACCAATAGCAGAAGCTTCCCAACGAGCCACAGGAGGAAGAACAGGCACAAGAGCACAAAGTGAAGTCCAGGATCACAGGGTACCATCTGCCAGACACACTAACAGAGAGAAAGCTGAAAGCTCCTAACCACAATCTTGTTTTGTGAAAATGGCTGCTCAGAATCAAGCCACATCTTTCACACATGCCACTTAGTGGTCAAACACACCTCTTCACTCTCTTGCTACTTCATCTGGGATTGTGCCCTCACCTTCTTCATGTCACTGGTGCTCTCTTCTAGTCCACTTCTAGTTCTCACTGATAGTGGTGGGACTGATGATATTCTAGTCCAGCAGGTCATTCAACATTGTATCAGTTACTGACCATCTGGCCCCAGGATTACATATATCTCCCTGCCTTGTACAAAAATGGATCCAGAAGGCAGTGATTGGCATAATGATATCCTGCCACTTTAGACACCTTGGTCCATGCTCTAGGGCTGGAACACTGGCAAAGTGCTCCAAAAAGAGGACCTTTCTTCTGCTGTAAGATTCATCCTTCTAGTCCCGCACATCCTCTCACTGTTGTTTAAGATATTTAAACAGTTCTAAACATTTATTTCTTTAATGTTTCAAATTTTTAGACTCTTCTTTCTATTCTCCAGCCTTCTTCCCCTGCCAATCCCATTTTGGGGACCTGTTTTTCAAAGGACAGTCTTCCCTCCAAATTCTCCATTTTACCTTCACCAAGGGTTGATATGAGTGTGGTTTTTTAGATAGTAGATAATTTTCAGCAGCAGTGACCCAGTTGTGTAACAACATGGCAGAGGACCCCAGATTGAACCTGACACTGAGCTTTTGCCCAGTAGAAGACATCTTCACAGGATCAAGCCACATATGGGGAAATTGGAAAAAAGGCAGTAGGAAGAAACAAAGAGGCAATACAAAATAATTATCCCACCCAAACAACCATAGATGGTGGTGAAAATATTTCTGTTGTATGCGTTACTCATTTGTAGCCCCCCCTCCCCCCTCCACAAAGCAATAGTGTGAAAAGGCCAGCAACTTGATCCAAAGGCCCTGGTTGGCAAGAAATCCAAGTCCAACTTCCTGTTGACAGCTGTCTCTGACTGAAGGATTGGGGATATTATTTGAGTATCAGGTGCAGGTTGTAGGACAGAGCATGTGCCCTCCAGCGACAGACATAGCAAGGTGAAAAATTGAGTCAGAGCTGGGGGACAAGTCAAGGGAATAGCCTGTTTGTGTGACCACTGTGGGCCTGTACCAAGAATCAGCCAGAGCCCAAAGGGAAGCTGGCTTCCTGACTGGTGACTGAGGGGCTGATGCTGGAAGGGCATGTGGATGATTGCTAAAGGTGACTGTTTGCAGGAAAAAGTGACTGTTGAGGTGATTATTTCTTACTGATAGCGGTAAGGGAATGATTTGAGTGAATTATTGTCTCCCCAAAAGTTGAAGAAGGGTGCATAGCACCAAGGCATAGGGTGGGAACTTGGAACTAACTGCCAGAGAAGGGATTGCCCACAAGACAGTGGTATCTTCAGTTATTTAGAACTTAGGCGAATCCAGGGCGATCAATGTACTAAAAAAAAACTAATATGGAGGGAGAAGCAGAATTTCAGATTGTCCAGCTTTTCACATGTAACTAACCCAAAGGAGTCCCCTTCCACAATAACATTAACTACTCTCTAAGGATTCATTTCCCCCCTGTACTCCTTCCTGTCCTGGATCCCTATCTCATGAAACTGCCTACAACCCCACCTTACTCTTCTTGTGTTTCCCAGATCCCTATCTCTTTTCCAATGCAATAGACTTTGGTTTTCTCCCTTTGTAGAGTTTCTAATCAGCTGAGGTAGGTTTATAAAGAGCTGCATATCATTTTATGTTACACAAAAGAGCTTGCCCACGGTCACTCGATAAATAGTCTTTAACAATAATATAACCACTGGGTATTTTCACTAGATACTTTCTAGACAAAGTCCTCATTAGGTTAATGTAAGATCACTGGCTTTAGCTTGCATTTTATTTCATATAATAACTCCCTTTTTAAACAATGAGACTTATAAAAGAAAAAAACTGGCGGCTCATAGGGAAGAGATGGATGAATATAATAAGGCTTCTGTTGGAGGGATTTATGATGTATATTTAGTATCACAGACAACATAGTAAATCACTGCCACAGTCAACGTAAAAGATACATTAGTTGCCATTTGTTTTTCACCAGCCTATCTGGGTCCTTTTCAGTGCCATTCCAAAGATTTATATATCAGCCTCATTTCATATTATTAAAAAGTCTATTACACATTATAATTCAGCTCTAAAACAAGGCAAATTATTTTACTTTTGTTGTTGGTGGTAGCCTTAATTTCTCCACCAACACTGCCTTGAAAGCTAGCTGCAATCGCTGCTGCCAACATTCTGAAAACAACACAATGACTGGGAATCCAACAAAATACTGTAGGTGAGAAATGCAGTTGTCAGATATTCCCCCAGTTGCTTGGGACAGCCACCCAGTAAAAAAAAACAACAAAAAAAACCTAGGTGTTATGTTCTCAAAAATCTTCTTTATACATGGAGAAGAAACTATTCATTGTTACAGAAAAAGTTAGATATGTAATTAATACTAAACAATGAAATGTCGGAAAATTAAGGAGGCATTGTAAACTGAAAAGCTGTAATCTTATTTTTAATGTATACACTTCTAGAGAGGACCACTTGCTTGCACATACTACACTAAACCAGCATTCGTATATGTGTAGATTTGTGGAATGTGTTACACTCTTAAGATCTAGGGGAAAACCTGTTCTTAATATTTGTATTGTGCCAGCACAATGGGGCCTCAGTAATGATGGGACCTAGAAGCACCAGTGTAGTACAAATGATTAAGTATCTGCTTAGTTTTTCTTGATAACATTAGGGTGGGTAAAATCTGCTTGTCTAGATACTCACATATATGCAGTGGACTATGTAGGCTAAAATCACATCTCCATGCTTTTAGCAAATGAATGACCATCATGATCCTTACACAAGTTGGAAATGGTTCCAAGTTGGGAAAGCTTAAGCTTATGCAACTGCTGTAGGACAACCCCGAGCATTAGCTTCCAATTTGAGGGCATTTACCTTGATTTGTTTTCCCTTCTTACCTGAACATTCCCACATCCCCAAGGTGATTTTTTTAAAAAAGCTGTCTGAGCACAGCTGATGTGAATGGTGAGACTTACAATTTATTATCCATGAGTACCTGAGCATGCAAGTTTAATGTTTTCTTTATGTAAGTGAAACTCAGTTATTCAAACACACATGAAAAGTGAGCACAGAAGCACACTAAGCACAACTGAAGGGAGCTCATTTTTTAAATTTGAGTGAATACTCAGACAAATTTAGAAGTTTCCACCCAACTCTAGTACTGGAATATTGGATCTTCATGTCTATGAATGAATACATCCATCTGAACCACTGCAAATTTTGGAGAAAAGATGGAAACACTTATATTGAAAACTTATATGGTAAGTATAGCAACTATTTTAAATGACGAAGACTTAGAATATCAGGAGTAGACTCCACAGAGATGGACTAGTGAGCAGAATGCTTGTGAAATGGTAAGAAGTATACCAAGCTCAGTTTACTGTGTTAAGTTCAGTATTAACTTCTACAATAATAATGTTCTTGGTATCCGACAACTCATCTGGACTTACTTTCTCCTAGGAATGCAGATAGATGGCTGGATAATCATAGGTAGACACATAGTCTATATTGTTTCTGTATTCCCGTCTTCAATATTTTTACTGTTTCTTTAGCAATATTATGTCTTGTTTTCTCAAAACACCATTCAGAGGAATGACTTTTTCCAGAACCCTCCCACCCTCCTCTCCCCTGTGACAATCTTATTGCGATAGCTAATCTTGTAGTTCTTGATTTCTTGTTCAAGATTTTCTTTTGATTCATTTTAATCAAGTCTCTGTTGAACATGTGTGGATAGCTGAAGTGATAGCTATATACTCCAGGCCAGTGAAGGATTTCCCTGAATGATGACTACAGGATTTGATCCTTAATTATTTATTTAGTAGTTTTAGCTGACTTTTGGTTGTCTCTTAAAATGTTCTCAAGTACTGACATTTGGGAAAGAACCTTTTTTTACTTCCATTTCATTTTATAGGCAGTACAATAACTCAGAACAGAAATGGAAAAAAAATACACAAAACAAGAAAAATAATGAAAACTGATGGCAGCATTCTGGAAATTCAGTATTTCTCAATATCTTTTAAAATATGTCCTGTCATTACAAAATGAACAAAGTAACTTGCATCTACATCATTATTACCTCATTCTGAAGGTAGACTCAGGGTCTCTAAATAGTGAGTTCCTTTCTAAATTTTGCTTTACAGAAGCATATGTACTGTAATTAAATATAAACTTCTGCTTATAAATCTCATTAAGTTACAACATGAGCCTGCACTAATCTATCTTTCTTCTGTCTTACAAGACCAAAGAGGCCAAAATGTAGTCTATATTTTTATAATGGAGATGTCAGGTCATGCCTCGCCATATCAGTGGCTTCCTTTACCACTCCTTAGGTTTATTGACCATGCTTAGTAACCACTAATACAAAAAATGCTCACAAGCCTCCCTATTATCACTACAAAGGTTTTTTTTTCCTGCTGTTAATAGCTCACCTTAATTAATTAAGCCACAAAGTTGGAATGGCAACCTCCACGTTTTCATGTTGTCTGTGTGTATATATATCTTCCTACTGTATGTTCCACTATATGCATCTGATGAAGTGGGTCCTAGCCCATGAAAGCTTGTGCCCAAATAAATTGGTTAGTTTCTAAGGTGCCACAAGGACTCCTCATTCTTTTCACAACCCTCAAATATTTCTCAAGCTGCTTCTTGGTACTGAAGTTCTTGCCTTGGTCTGTACCGTATATTTTCTGTGGAAAATCTTTGAGAAAATTCTAGCAGCTGTTGCATGAACCCCAACAGCATCTCATCCCCATTTAATTGAACATCAACCAGCTGGGCTTCAAATGTGGCTATGAGCAGGAAAGAATATAGGTGCTAATAATCAACACTCTTCCCAGGCCAGTGGTATGTCAGACAACCTGTTGTTTGTGTGTGTTGATGCCACTGACCATGAGGTGCTCTTGAAAAAACAGCAGCATAAGTCTGCTTATTTATTTTGATTTGATCCCAGTGGATGCTGCCAGGCATCTTTTTCTTATTTCTGAAGAGTCTGAAAAAGGCTCAACCTTGTCATCTCTTTCATTCAAACTTTGTGAGGTCGCTGAAGGGGATCATGAGGTGGTATAGGCTACAGTTAGTCTCATCAGTGTGCTGATTAAATCAATTCCAGATGTCTTTCTTTGTACCCAGACCTAGCGGTAGTCTCTATGATTTACCAGTGTCTGGAAAAGATTGTTCAAAGAACAAACAGCCAAGTTACAATCTTAAATTTAATCCAGAGAAAAGAGAGGCTAAAATGGTTGGCAGAGAGAAGCATTACAAGGAGGTGGCAAAGTTTCCTACAGTACAGGGGGTCTCCTGTCCTTTGTCACAGTTGTTTGGAAACTTAAGGGGAGCAACAGTGGCCAGAAACTGATTTTTTCCCACCTTTGGCTGGCCAGACAATAATATCCATTTCTTTCATATGCCATGGCCATCTGTGATTTGTCAAGCAATCTAAACAATAATGTGTTCTATGTCTGACCATGTAGGCCAGTCTAAATCTCAGTTATGCAGTTAGCTACATTATGCACATCAGCAAGATGAGCTGACTCAAGTCTCTTTCACCTCTTCTGTCTGTATGGCTGCCATTCCATATTCAGGTTATAATAATGAATCTGGTTTACATCTACAGTAAAAATCACTGGACTAAGGATAACTTCTGTCTTTCTAATCTAATCCATCATATCACATCATCTGGTATTGAATTTCTAAAGTTTGGAAATGCTTTTTTGTTTACTTTAAGTCTTGCAAAGTAGACCAGGCAATGCTAAAATGGATGCCTTATAATAATGCTTGTAATAATAATACCAAAGGCTTTCTCTTTACAGAAACAATGGCTTCAAAGG
This sequence comes from Sternotherus odoratus, assembly GCA_032164245.1. NCBI lineage: Eukaryota > Metazoa > Chordata > Testudines > Kinosternidae > Sternotherus > Sternotherus odoratus. The sequence goes on from JAVMKO010000004.1 coordinate 38,467,021, forward strand.
GGCAAAATACCTCTTTAACTGATGGCCAAAGGATAAAAATTGTCAGGTTAAGCAAGATAATAAGAAATAGCTGTAAGTCTAAGAAATTTTAACCATCATAAAGCACAAGCATTATTTGTAATGCATTCTGAAAATGATATAACGCCTGAGTCCAGTCATACTAAAATCAATATGCCACATCATTAGTGATATGTATTTTGAAGTATGAACGTGAAAGAGAAAAAGAGATTACAAGATTGTATTTATAAACTCTGAAATTACATTTTAAGATATAATAGATGTGACAGTGTAATACAAAGAAAATTTATATTTTTTTCTGTGATCTGGTGACGGGCCACTTGAGTTGTGCTCCCATGGTTTATGATGTAACCAGAACCCACTGAATAAATTATATCCTTGTATTTCATTATTGCTTTTATGTAGCTTTGTTAATATTTCCCTATCACTTCAGGGCTACTTTCACACTGGAAATAAATTGTGGCTGTTTTCATTGGTTGCAAAAGTAAAATGAATGTTTCTTTAGTTCAAATAATGTATTTGAACAACAGAATAATTAATTTCACTGTAGAAAAATGTTAGTCCAGTAAATCTGGACACAACCATCAATAGAAGAACTATGGTTCACTAAAACTGAAAGCACTGTTTAAAAAAAAGTCATTTGAAGCAGATGTATTAAATCTTGCAACACTTCTTCTATTAAATGAAACCTTTAAAGAGGGAGGGAAACATACAAATGAATTTTGCTTTTTGGAAAGGCACTTAAGAGGCTCTGTAAGTATATATTTTAGTGAATTCTAGAGATCTCTAGATATCATTTCTACCATCATTGTTGAAAATATGTATTAATGACCTGGATTTGAGAATGATTACCATATTTTTCGTCTTATAGGACGCTCCGTCCTATAAGACGCCCCCTCATTTTTTAATAAAAAATCCGGAAAAAAAAAAAAAAAAAAAAAAAAAAGCGCCTCGCTCTCCCGTCCCCGCCGTGCGGGCGGGCTGCCGAGGTTCCCCCCTCCCCGCCGCGGGCGGGCTGCCGGGGTTCCCCCCTCCCCGCCGCGGGCGGGCTGCCGGGGTTCCCCCCTCCCCGCCGGACCAAAAAAAAAAAAAAAAAAGCGCCTCGCTCTCCCGTCCCCGCCGCGCGGGCGGGCGCGGGCGGGCTGCCGGGAGCGTGCCCGCGGCGGGGACGGGAGAGCGAGGCGCTTTTTTTTTTTTTTTTTTTTTTTTTTTGGTCCGGCGGGGAGGGGGGAACCTCGGCAGCCCGCCCGCGGCGGGGAGGGGGGAACCGGGACGCTCCCGGCAGCCCAGCCCGCCCGCGGCGGGGAGGGGGGAACCTCGGCAGCCCGCCCGCGCGGCGGGGACGGGAGAGCGAGGCGCTTTTTTTTTTTTTTTTTTTTTTTATTCGCCCTATAAGACGCACCAACTTTTTCCCCCCCGTTTTGGGGAAGAAAAAGTGCGTCTTATAGGGCGAAAAATACGGTAGTTAGGAGAGAAGATTTGTTGTTTCTCCAATTCTAGCTTATTCAAGGAAGAGCTACTGTAACTAATCAGAGAGGTAGCCGTGTTAGTCTGGAATAGCAGAGGTAACAAAGAGTCCTGTGGCACCTTAAAGACTAGCTAAAGTATTGAAGCATAAGCTTTCGTGGGCTAATACCCACTTCGTCGGATGCAAGCAGTGGAAGTGTCCAGGGGCAGGTATCAGGTATCAGGTACCTGCCCCTGGACACTTCCACTGCTTGCATCCGACGAAGTGGGTATTAGCCCACTAAAGCTTATGCTTCAATACTTAAGTTAGTCTTTACGGTGCCACAGGACTCTTTGTTACCTCTGCTACTGTAACTAGTTAGCATAATGGCAAATGAAATTCAGTGAAAACAAGATGAAGTAATATATAACAGAAGAACTAAATTAAATTGTGCAGATATTAAAGAGTTGTGAATTAGTTGCAACATCACAATAAATCAATTTAAGCACACCTCTGAGCATCTAGCAGAGGGTAGCATACCAAGTCCCCACAATGATTTTTAGGACCCAGTTACAATGGGGAGATGTTACTTGCCCCCTTTTCCCAAGCTTGTACTCCTGTGCATAGTAAGACACAATCTGGATCAAAACCTATAAAAGAGTTGCCCACCTCTAGCTGTAATTAAAGGGCATATCATTTAATCGAAATATTGTATACCATGAATTTTATGCAAGCATTATTCATAATTAAATATTGAAAAAATTGTGCTAGAAAACGTTAGTTTCCTGAATGGTGCCCCAGAGCTTTCCATTGTTTTTATTTATTTCCTGATGCTATGAAAACCTGCATTAATTCCTTACTCCACATTCATAGCTTTTCAAAGCAAATCTTAGTATAGCAGTGTTGTTGTCTTATTATGATTGGAAGAATTAAATGAATGTATTCTTTCTGCTAGCATATGACTTAGTGATACAAAGGTTTTTTTTCTTTTCCATGACTAAATTCTTTCTTTATTTAGTCAAATGGTTTCCACTGAAGAACCCTTAAGATTTACATAATACATCTTCCCAATGACATTACAAGAACAAATTAGACACAAAAGTACTTGAAATAGTATTGCATGGAAAAATTCAATTTGTACAAAATGCAGTATAAATAAACACAGAACTAATATAACAGGAATCATACTGTTCACATAAATAGCCATGCAGTGATTATGAAAATATGATTAACAATGCTGTATGTATTCAAAAGGCTCATACAGATATAATTTTTTTCACTGTAAGACACATATTGGTACAAAAGCTGAAATATTAGTATCCAATCTGGTATTCCTTACTCACATGAGTAATCCTTAAACATGAAAGCAATCTCATTGTCCTCAACTTCAGTGAGAGCTGCAGAATCAGCTCTTTAGAACTTGTAAAAAGATGACCACCCTCCCATAGTACATATTCAAATACAAATCGACATTTTAGAATCAGGTGTAATGTCTTTAATTTTACTCCATCTCACTCATTTTCCTGTTCCCATGAATGCCATTTCAGCAGCTTTTTGTTCTCTACTAGCAATGTTGATTGTTAATCCCAATCCCAAACCAGATTACTAACTATTTTCATCTGTCCCTTAGGAGACATTATTTTCTTTTGCCATCAATTCAGGTCAGAAACCCTGGAAACCAGTGTCTCTTCAGTGCCACTTCCTGCCACAAGCATGGAAAACCTTGTTAGTAATTTCAAGTAGTATATGTCTCATGGTTGTCCTCTATTCAGTGCAGAATACCTAAAAATGTGACAATTTCCTTCTCAAATCCTATTATTTACCTAATTTATTTGATCTAATCTTCTATTCACCGCACATACATTGCAAAAAGATTTGCTAATGCAATATTAAGGTTGAGGATTTGAAACCAACCGTTAAAATGCTCACACCAATTTAAGCTCTCTTGAATGTACATTTGTTGCAAAATAAGGAATTTCACCCCACAACTTCAGTTAGTAATGAGGCATGGCTTAGCTAAGGCTCCAGCTCTTCTGTCTCTATTGTAATATTTGCTCACAATGATGATGTCACATTGCTATGAAACCTTATATCTTAATGTGGCAATTTATTTGCATTAGAGATGGGAAAACCACATAAGGTTTAGAAATTCAGTTTAGTTTTGTGAAGAGATGTGCCAGAGCCACAAGACTCAGATGTAGATACATAACTAAGCCCTGCCTTCCCTTTAACCCCTCTCACCTCCCTTCAGTGTTATAAGTTCCACCCAGGATGGCGAGAGGGACGAGTATGACATTTACATCTGAACCCAGGTTTGCATTTCAGCGAGAAGCATTGTGGTCTTGAGGTGCTAGATGAGAGATTCTGAAAAGATCAACCTTTCAAATATATATTATCTAAATTAGGGCAGATGAGCATGGCAATGTGGGTTTTAGTGAGGCCCCCTTCACTTTTGATAGGAGCATAGTTTGAGAAGTTTTGCCTTCACCTTTATCCCCTGCTCAGGCACAGTGGACTTTTAGTGATAAAAGCATAGCTCCATGCCATCTTTACTCCAGTGCCAGAAATATTTCAAGCAGGTTAAAACCATTCCTTTACTGGCAGTAGTGCTGGGGTGAGGACAGATCTTGTAAGCCTCTTCTGGACACAAGAAAATGCTACTGAGACAGCTCCGAGTCTACAGCTGTCAGTGGAATTGGAAGGTCTCTGGGGCGAACATCCATAACACTGAGGCACCAAAGTGGGCAGCACATGGAACACCAGAAAGCATGAGTGATTTAGGTCAGGACAAGCAAAGTGAGTTATGTATACTATGATTGTCATGTCAAGGTTTCATGTCTGAATGCCTACTAGACTATATATATATGATACCTCCATAGGTACCTATTAGCTGGTACATGAAAACTGCTAGTTAGGCTATTTTAATTAGTGTACACAGTCCATTAAAAATCTGTGTACATTTCCTACTTTGAAAGAGGAAAATTGCAGTGTGAAATGGATGCATGCATTTACCTTGTGTGAAACAATGTTCATCTGTGTTGGCAGCCTAAGTATAGTAGAGATTTTTGCTAAAGCATTAATCATTTTAAATTCTGGGAGACGGTAATTCTCAATATAAATGAGACCCATGGTCTGGAAAAATATGTATGAACAACTAGACATAAGGGCACACTGCAGATCAGCATCAGTGATATTCTTGCTCTGAAATAGTTTTTCAGCTCATAGTATCAATTTATCATTGACATACATCATGAATACAGGGTGATTTGCAATAATATGACACTACTTAATGTAATTTGATACACTACCTTGGATGCAGACAAAAACAATGAGAAATATCCTAACCCAATGGAGGTCAGAGGGAATTTTGCCACTGACTTAAAAAAGAGGCCAGGAGTTGACTCAATATGCTTTTTTCTGCTGCAATTTTACTCTAAATTTAGCCATTTAGATCAACTACTTAATCTATTTAGGTTTTTCACTATCACTGTAGTAAAAATCCTTCAGGTGCTATAATGTCTTTCTCATATCTTGCCCTAATTGTAAGGAGATGGCTAACTTAAATCAAGTATTTATCTGCACTTCAGATTCTTCAGATATACATGAGCAGAACAGAAATCACCACTATCCAGTGACAAATACCCCCCCCCCCCCCCCGTTGTAAAAAAAGTGGCTGTGATACTTATTTGACCTCTTTGTTGTGCCAATCAACTTATCTTGCTTGTCTTTGGAAGTAACTGAGACCACACTAAGCAAGGTAGCAGTGGCATGGGATAATCGGTGTATTTAGTGCTTCTCTATGAATGGTCTCTCTGAACCAAACTAAATATATTTTTACCTTGAAATGTCTAGCATGCTCTTTTGGAATCAATTTATTAATTGTCAGATTCCTACTAAATTCTTCATCCTCGGTGTACTAGGGGCAATAGATTAAGATATCCCAAGCTTCCTTCTGTTTTTTCTGCTAAGGTTTTGCAACATCAGCCCTTTTGAATATGGGATGGTTTTACAAACCCTTATTTATCTGAGTAGTCCTTACTTGTGGAAGTAGGATGATCTTGTGGTGAAGGCAAGGGATTGGGGGTATGTCTATTCTATGGAGCCTGTGTCAGCACAGCTCTCTTGTTTAGACACTGCTTAGACCAAAAATAAGGAGTTCTTTGCAACACCATCTCTCTAACAACCAGAGCTAGGTTGACAAAAGCACTCATCCATTGACATAGATGTATCTACAATGGGAGTTTGTTGGCATAGATATGTTGGTTGTTTATGTTTTTTTTTTCACACTCTAAACTGACACAGCTCTGATGATATAACTTACTTGTAGACCAAACCATGAATTAAGGAATCTGGATTCTAGCATGAATGAGGAAATTAATTATGTCACACCAGTTTATAATTTTCATTTATATTTGTCTGGGTGGTAATGAATACACGTATTTGTATATATGTGAGTGTTTTAGTTTTATGAAAATGTAGTAGCTACTTTCACCCAGACAAAGAGGAGATGGTGTCTAATGAATAATCAGACCACTTTTCTTTAATCTTAGTATTTCTTAATCTTAGTATTTTCCAAGGAACTGGAACTGAAATATTTATTGTAGGGTTTTAATTTTATTTTTAAGAACTTTGCAACAGCATCTGCTTGCTTGGCCTAGTGCAAGGGAGAATCCTAGATATATAGTGCTAAATAATAGTTGTGTTCATCTACTGTAAAAATGTATAGAATGTTCAACATTTTTATTACTTTGCTGTGGGAGTTTAACAGATGCACATAGGGCTGCAGCAAAAAACATGCAGGAATATCTTTTCACAATGCTGCAACAGGAACGTTTCTATTTCCCTAATGGGAAAATAGCAGATTTATGCCTATATAAATCAAATGAATGCACATATATATATTATATAAACTTCTATATATAAATAATATTATAAACAGCAAAATGTAATACTGAGAATTTTGAAAACAAACTTCATTGCCACAACGTAGTTGAACTTCATGAATGAAGGGCCGGGGGGATGTGAGTGATAGTTGGTGCATACTATTTTCATGACTATGGTTGTCCCAAGTATCTGTTGTTAGTTTTAAGTATTGTTTTGTGAGCATTTTTACAGATAGCTAAGTGAGTGTTTTTCTATTATATCAAAAAATTGATACGAAATTATCTGATGGGAGAAATGGAAGGTTCAATTTAAAGAAAACTATGTTAATTCCTCTCTCCCTCTCACTGGAATAAGGACATGGAAGCCTGTAAATCTCTGTTTGCAAACACCACAGTCTTCAGTATTTACTATTTTAAAAATACATCAAAACATAAATGATATATCATCTACTACAGGTGAATTTGGCAATGGTGAGGCTTAAAAATTGGAAGCTTTGCAACTTGTGTAGACAAGATCTATCTGTTTTTTCCTCTGTATTTTTTTTCCTTCTCATTTTATTGTTTGTGACACACAAACTAGGAAACCACAGAAAATCCTTGAATTTTAGAGACATTTAGAGGGTCTGAGAAATTCACTCCAAATCCTGAGCATAGGCAGCTATATACACTTGATTATTCTGTGCCCTCTGATTTCCTAGTAGGGTACTTCTAAGTATGTATTGTAAAGACCCAGGATTTTTCTATTTTCCAATTCTTTTAAACATGCCAAAGAGGGGTATAATTTGTACATTACTACTTGAGTTGCTACATACAGTTAAATGTGATTTCAAACAATGAAAAGAGCCATTACTTTTGTCTTTGTACCATATGTTTTAAAGAAGAAATATAATTCAAGAATGTTGACACAATAGCTTATATTGGTATCTTATTAAAAGCAGAAGTACTGTTTTCACATTTCCTTTAAAAAACATTCAATTCGAGTCTGACAGAAACCTAAGAAATGGATTTTAAAAATTGAAAAGCAGTCACTCAGTTTCTAGGTATGACTTTTTCATCTCTGCACTAGACTTTGCCTCAACACAATTGAAAACTATTTAGTGAGTGAAGCTGTGAAGGAATGAAGTGGGTGTTTCCAAGTGCCAGTCCACAGAAAAATGAGAAATAATACTAGCTGATTGCTAGTGTGTGGGAGTGAAGGATGGAAGAGTGAAAATGAAATGGCAATACAGATGGTGTAAGCCTCTGCTAAGATTGTTAAAGTAGTTAAAACACCTTTTTAAACCTCATGTTTTAAAAGAGAAAAAAAAACTGTGTGAAGTAGACACTGCTTTGTATTGAACCACATGCAAAATATTAAACTCCAAGTATGTAACAAATTCTTCTTTCATGTAGTCAATTTGTAGCATCATAGTATATATCTGATAGCTGTAGAGCTGAAATGTATTCATGGTGTTATAAGGTTGCTGTTTTGATAGACAAATTTTGAGAAGCTTGGAAGGACTCTAAAGCACTGCTGCCAACTTTCTGATTTCCCTGGGGGTGTTCCACCCCCACTCCACCCCTTCCCACACCTCCTCTGCCTCTTTCCTCCCTCTCCTCTAAGCGTGCCCCACCATCACTTTTCATCAGCTTTCCTCCACTCCACTCCACTCCCTCTCCCCCTAGTGCCTCTTGCCTGCTGTTGAACTGGTGGGCGGGAGGCACTGGAAGAAAAGGACTGGAGCTGATTGGCAGGACTCCCCAGTAGTGCTGAGCCCCCACAGAGTCAGTGCTTAAGCACTAAAGATTACATCTTACTTGAATCTATGGATTTAATTATTAAGGGCTACAAGAAATCTAAACTGTGTTATTTTTATGTTAATAAGTAAAACAAGTGCAGGAAAGGCAGGGTGAAGGGGAACTTAAAATGAATCTTCCCACTCATCTCTCAAAGGCTGATGCTAGAAACCAAGCACAGACATTAAGTTTAGAAAAGGAGATTTTTTCCCACATTTAGCATTAATAAGAATTCGTGATTCAGACTGCAACAGCTGACATCTGAACTAGAATTCTACTACCTTCTCCTCCAAATACTCTTCCCTGAAGCCCATGTCTTCTACAGCATGTACAAGAAATCAGCCAACCAATGATGGCCATGTTGTGTGGACATGAACAATATTGTTTTTTTATTAAGATAGGGGACAGGTCTTGTAGGTGACAGATAGGAGATTCCTAGGTTAGGCAATTTTTTTTTCTTATCAGACAATGTTATCCCAAGTTCTGGTAGGAAGGCTTGGTATTTCTCGCTGGCCTTTTAAGGCAAGCTGGGTTCAGCCTTGCCTGTGCCTAGTAGCAAGCCACAATCTGATGATATGGCAACTTAATGATTAGTGACCGCAGCTGTGAAAGTCAGAAAAAGCCTATATAAATAGACTGGAGAAGTCAGTTAAAGAGAGGAGACCCAGGAGAGAAGAGTCCAAGGCAATTTTCTGGGAAGGATCATGCTGGAAGAGACCTACAGAGAGTAGGAGAGCATCTCAGGAGGAGCCCTGAGCTAGGGCTTCTAAGAATTAGGGGGATCCCTGAGGTAAACTGCCAGAAGTCCTGGAGAGGGGAAGCAGTGGGGGGAAATCCTGCTAGATAAGAAGCAGCAGAGAAGGAATTCTGAAGGAACAAGTTAGACCCCTAGCAGAAGCTCTGAGGTGGGGCCTACAGGTTCAGGGAAACCCCAAAGGGACACTGCCACAGTCTCTGGGAAGGGGAAACAGTAAGAGAACTTGTTAAGAGGAAGTAGCATAAGTAGGGGCCAAGAAGCAGAACTTGAGGGGGAAAAGAACTATTATTTGGATATTTGTTTGGACTTTCAGTTGGACTTTGGAGTTTCAGGGGACTGAATTTTTGGGTGACTTAGCTAGAAGACCACACCACAGGACACCCCAATGGAGACTTGGGAGAAAACACAGACTAGAAAGTCCATCACAGGGCAAGTAAGTGGTTGCTGAGGGTATCAGAGAGGAGAACCCCTGCATTTCTGCCTCTAGGAATGGGGGCACACTATAACTGAGACCAATAAATGACTCAGGTAGGAACCAGTTCCTTTTGATACTCCAACATCACATTCTCCCATCTCATATGTTTTGTTATACCAGCCAGATACAGACATGAGGAGGAGGCTTAAGGAGAGCTAAGTTCTCCCAAACTAAAAAGCACAAAAGGGGATCTCCACATATTCTCCATCTTTGTGTCTGTAAATTAATAAACAAATAAAAGGGGAAATAGAACGAAATGTAGTTTTGGTGGAAAAGAATAAAATACATTTTGGAGTGAAATTTGAAACAGCTGAGGAGTTAATGAAGCAGAGTGATATAGGAAAGTTGATCCATATCACTGAATTTGCAGAGCACAAATTACTTGCATCTAGAACTGTGAGCAGGGGTGTTTCTGACAGTGGTACCAGTCTGGGAGCCGCCACACCTAGTGGTTATGGGATGGGAGAAGCCAAACCCTCTCATTCTAGGGTCCTCTTGACCACTGCAATGCAGGAGTCAGCTACCCGTGACTGGCTAATGCTCGTCTCTGGGTCTCTTCATACTGCTCTGTTCCTCTCTTTGGGGCATGTTGTGGCTGTTCGTTGTCCATAATGACCTGGTCTGCAGGTCTCAGAGGGGTGGGGAGTCTCGGCTCTGTGTAGCAGTCCACCCCTGGGAACGCCTTCCTGACATAGTCCATTTGCAGCAGCGAGTGGAGGTCTGCCTCTCTCCATCCACAAACCTACTATGCTGAAAAGACTCCTTTTTAAGTCCCTCCACCAACTGGAGCATGCCCAGCTGGACTGTCAGGGTGGGGCTTCTTCAGCCCAGAGTTGTTCCCGCACTCCTAACTCACCAGCTGAAGAATGAAAGGACAAGATAACACAAGATTTTGTGATCTCTTATACCTGCAAGATATAAAAAACAAACAACAAAAAAATGTGGTTTATCCACCCCCCATCACAAGGGCATAGAGGATTCCAATGCTAAGAAAAGAAGAGTGAAAAAGTGCAAGACATGGGCTGGAAAAAGTCAACATATTGTTTTAGAAACAAGGGGAGTAATTTTAAAATGAATGGTGAGCAGTGGATTTGTGCTAGCATTGAGTAATGTGACCAGGCTTCTTTGTAAATCCTACCTTCTGAGCTAAAGTTTGTTTGCATCCTTCCTGAAGACTATTAATCAGTCAGAGCTAATTGAGGTCACACAGCAGTGGTACAGACACATAGTAAAGCTTTCAGCTGACCCATAAAAAAGTTGTGAATCAGATCATCTTGATACTAGTTTTAGTATATTTCTGTATATCAATAGCTCCCCACTTAGATATTGATAAAATTATTGAAAGCAGAAGAAATCCCATTTAATTTCAAATGAGGAGAGAGCGACAACTTCACTCTCACTGATAGTGCTATCTATCTTGTGTATGAGAAAATAACTTTTCCTTTGTTTTGGATAAAGGAAGTGTAGTAGATCTAATATACTTGGACTTCAGTAAGTATTTGACACAGTACCATATAGGAAATTATTAATTAAATGAAAGAAGATGGGGTGGGGGGCGAGGATCAATATATGCATTTTACAGTGGATAAAAGTAAAAAAATATTTTCTATTTTATTATTTATTTATTCATGTCATTGGCACAAAAAGTAGGAGTGTGCTTCTGACATTTGCTGATGAAACAAAGCTAGCAAGTATCATAATACAGAGGAGAATCCGAATATTATACAGGAAGATCTGGATGACCTTAAAGCTATTTCCCTAGTTAAGTTTCCTTTCAACACCTTCTTGTCAACTGCCAGAGACAGATCACTTAATTATCACTGCAAAAGATTTTTTTTTATCCTGATGATAATGGCTCATCCAAATTAAACAGCCTCTTCGAATTGGTATGGTAATTTCCAACGTTTTATGCTTTCTGTGTATATAAAAGCATCTTACTTCTGTGTATTCCATTCTATGCATCCTATGAAGTGGGCTATTGCCCATGAAAGCTTATGCTGAACTAAATTAGTTAGTCTCTAAGGTGCCACAAGTATTCCTCATTTTGTTTACGGATACAGACTAACACAGCTGCTAATCTTAAACCAAAAATGGACTGAAATGCCATAGTACAAGTGTGCAAGGTCAGGCACTTATGGTCTAATAATAAGAATGTCTGATATAGGTTGGGGTGTTATTAGTTTGAAGCAACAGAGAAGGAGAGGTGGTGGATCAATCCAGTAAGGATTTCCAGTGGAGACAGAAGTATATTGCCATTGCACAAGGCATTGGTAAAACCCTATTTGGAATACTGTGTATAGTTCTGGTGTCCCAAGTTCAAGAAAGGTTAATTTAAACTAGAAAAAGTGCAGAAAAGAACTACTAGAAGGACCAGGGAAATGGAGGGACCTATCTAGTAAGAAAAGTCTAGGAGTGGATGCCAGAGACATCACTTTATAATTGCCCTGTTCATTTCCTCTGAAGCATCTGTCATTGTCAACAGTTGAAAGTCAGCCCATCTAGCCCTGTGTCCTATCAATATGATCCAGTATGGTCGTTCTTATGTTGTTGTTCTTGTGAGATTGGCTGGTTTAGTCTATCAAAAAGAAATGTGAGAGGGGATATGATTTCCTCTCTATAAATATATTAAGGTGGTAAATACCACTGAAGGTGAAAAACCATTTATGCTAAAGGATAATATTAGCACAATAATAAATGTTTATTTGCTGGTCAGGAACAAATTTAGTATGGATATTAGAAGAAAGTTTCTAAACACGAGAGGGTTGAGGTTCTAGAACAGCCTTCCAATAGGAGTTGTGAGAGCATTAATCTTAATTAATTTGAAGAGAGAGCAGGACAAATGAGTTGAGTTGTATGACATGGCTGCTTTTGATGGTTCGGGGCAGGGCTCAAATGCCCCTGGGATAATTTCTGGTTTATATCTTAAGTGCCTAAATATCAAATTTCAGGATTTCAGTCATACAGTGGCTGGGTCAGAAGAAGCTTCACCCCTCTCCCCCACAGTATTTGGAGAGAGTTTATCTCCTTCCTCTGAAGCACCAGGGATACCCGTGGCTGTAGGTGGGACATTGGGCCAAGTGGACCCAGGCTCTGAGCTGGCACCAAGCTTTCTTTCTTGGAGTTGTTTGGCTGTCTGTTCCTTGCTTACATGATCAGGGTCTAACTGGTCACTGCCATATGTAGGGTCAGGAGGGAATTTTTCCCTAGGTCAGGTTGGCAGTGATCTTGTGTGGGGTTTGCTTTCCTCTCCAGCTTGTGGGTACAAGTAACTTCCCAGAATTACCTGAGTATATCTCACTTAATTATTTCCGAGTCATCAGGCCTCACTAATACATCTTGGTCCCTCCTATTTTCTGCCCATGGCATGTAATAATCTAGTCTCCCGTAGGCTGTAATATTTTGTTCTTATGTTGTATGATTTAGTGTGCCAGGTCTGGGTGGTGGTAGTGATATACAAGTAGTCAGACTGATGATCTTGTGGTCCCTGCTGGCCTTAAATTCTAGGACCAGCTGCCAGCACCATTCTTCACAACAACCACCCTCCCAGCAGATCCACAACAGAGCCAGCCTTGCCACAGAGAACTTAACTATAGCAGTGACTGGCAGCCCATTTTGATACTGAGTCCTAGTGAGGTTGTCCCTGCACCGGTTCAGGTTCTCTAGGGTGCAGCCTGCCTTGTATCCATGTAAAATCTTCAGCAGATAGAGAAATCTCTACCAAGTGCAGCAGGAAGAAGTATAGTAAAGCTGTAAAGTTTCCTCACCTGATGATCTAGCATTTCCATCTATATGTGACAAAGGTGATTCAAAACAAGGAAAATGACCTAAGATCTTTTTCTCTCCCTCCTCCCCTTTTTCATTGGGAAATAATAGTCTCACATCCCAGTTTGAGCTGAACTGCAGACATGCTGCACTGCTTAATCATCTTCTGAGTCTTAAGACAGGGAAAAGTAAAAGGACACTTTCCTCTCTGCTCTAGGAAAGTGTTAAAAAGACAGCAATTTAAAGACCAGGAAAGAAGGCTAGTTAAGTATACATTATTCATACCTTATCACATTCATTCACCCATCTAAGTTTTTTTACAGACTGGGAGAGACTATAATATTAAATAAGAGTGGTCCAGCATCATGAAGGAGTAAGAACTGGATTTTTGCACCCTCCCGCTCCAGGAGTTCCACAGTTACAGGCCCCTACATGAAACAAAGTCCTGTTCTTTACTATGCAGTTCCCTTAGAGTCCTTCCCTCTCTAAGAAGTAGAAAGAAGGGGAAAATAGTATTGAAACCATGTCATACTTTCATTTATTAATTTCATCTCATTACTCTTAGCTTTCACCAGTCTGAATTAGGGACTTTTGGAACACAGAGGTTTAACACAACTCTAAACTCAGTGATCTAAGAATGACCAACCCACTCCTGTTCTTAAACATGCTGCTATTCAACTTCTGCTCAGGAATAGTCCCCTTTGGCTACCCCTGAAGGGCAGATCCTTTTCCTATCAAAATAATGGCAAAAATCCCATTGATCTCAATGGGACAAAGATTGAGCCTTCACTGAATTAATTGATGAAGATCACTTCTGAACATCTTTCAGTTCTTTGGTTGTGGCATGAAAGATAGACCCCTGATTAGCTGCTGCTTCTTTGGTGCTCTTTTCTGACATAAGCACTACGCAGTCTGGGGTACGGAGATCCTTCATATGAATGACAAAATGTGACACATTCAGTAAGCAACTGTGAATGACAGGCAGATGGTAAATGTATTGTATCCTGATCTTTGCCATTTATTTTTTTAGTGCGGCAGTAACCCAGGTGCCACAAAAGCAGAATTACCATTGCTTCTAAACTGCACTTACCTATGCAGCTGCAGTAAAGGGAAGAATTAGCAGCAGCAGGAGTTACCAGGCACAATGTGCTGGTTGATTGTCACTTTAAAGCTTCCATCACCACCCTTAGGCAATTGGGGAGGAGGAAGCATGCCAGGGGTCAGAGCTTTGACTAGGATTGCAGGTGCTAATCTTCAGGAAAAAAATGAAGGTCTCATGCACAGAGCAGCCTGTGTGTGTATAATGAGCAGATCTAGAATACAGTGTATCTTGCCAGTGGGAAACTTAACTGGCCTACTATAATAAGAGAGCATGTCTTCAACATTACAGTTTGGGGTCAAACGATTGATGGATTTTAAACTTTAAGTATTATCATTGCAAAATAAGTATGTGTCAAGACAGACCAAATCTTCTTCTCGCTTATCCTCTACACAAGCTTTTGTAAATTATATTTTTCAAAAGGGAAGCTTGTGTGTGTGTGCACACACATACATACATACACACTATTAGCTTATTTTTTTAAAAAATGTAAAAACTTTGTTTATTACACAATTAATAGGTTGTAAAGTCTAGCACTTAAAAGTTAGGAAATGCCAGAACTAAGGTTGCCTACACAACCTAAATCAGCCCCCTTCTGCATATTCATTATGATACAGTCTTTAATTACATGATCACATACCATTTTTCATCTTTGCAACCTTAATGTTCTTTTAATGTAAATTCATATGCTTAAAAAAGTGAAAAAACTGATTCCATCATGTGGAACCATATTGGCCTGCAGTTTGGGTGATCAGTGGGATTTGGAGCATTAGATTACAGTACAGACAATTACAATTCAGTCTAATGCAGTAATTTGTAGCAGTAGTAAGATGTTACCTGCTGTGTTAGCTAGGACACATTTCGCTAGTGCGTTTCTCAGCCATTTCTGACCACAATGGAAAATAGAGAACATGAACGCTGGGCTCAATTCCAGTTTCTGTAGGGCAGTGTTAGCTAGTGGTTATAGATAAATCTGACATTATGACTTTAGCCTGTAACTTTCCCCTTCGAAAACCTTCTGCCCTCATCTCTTGCCTTCTGCCCCCCTCTATCTAACTATGTTAAGTTCTTAGATGTCTGCTATTACTGAGGGAATCGTTAATTCATTTCTCCTTACAACACCATTGTGAGGTAGGGAAGTGCTATGATCTGCCTATTACTGATGGTAAACTGAGGCACAGAGAGGCAAAGTGACTTGTCCAACATCACAGAAGAACTTTGTTGTAGAGTACAGACTTGAATCTGGGTCCCTGGGTCCCAGGCTGGTGTCCCAACTACTGCACTTTCCTTCCTCTTCCCCTGCCCTTCTGCTCCTTTCTGCCTGGTTATTGTTGTCCACTGAACCTATTATGCCTTCCGAGCCTCATTTGCTCCACCCTTCTTTCTTCTTTCCTTCACTGTCTAATTCCTGTAATCTCCTCCCCCACTCCATTCTTCAACCCTTTGAATTCCAGTGTGACTAGCTCCTTCACCTCCAAATGCCCTGGATACCAGCTGTGAGTTACAGTGCTGTATGACAAACACAACAGTTGAGTACAGCAATTGCAGGGAATGTTCTATTCAGTCCCTGCAGGCCCAGACTACAGCATGCTCATGCCTGTCATGCATAGGCTCTTGGAGGTCATATGTAGGAGTTGTGAAGGGCTGGAGTATGCTCAGTGCAGATAGGCTCTTCAGAGAATTTATCCTTACAAACTCTAACATGTCTCTACTGAGCATGTGCAAACCCAAATGTTTCAAAAGACTTATAACTTTGCCAGATTTGGGCAGATTTTTGGAAGATCAGCAAACACCTGCTGAACTTCAAATCCCAGTTCCAAGACGTGGGGACACTTGAACGTCTCAGTGAAACAGTTAAAGATTTTTTTTCATATGGGCAAATCAATGTTTTTCTCAAGTCTTATTCTTGGAAATGATTCAACTATTTTAGCTGAAACTCCCCCCCCCCAAAAAAAAAAAAAAAGTTCCATGAAACAGCATGGAAAATTTTAGCCCAAATGTTTTAAAACTTGGTAATATTATAAACTACTTAATCAGAATACAGAAAAGAAATGTTTGGACCATAGGTCGAATACCAAATTTAGAGTTAGGAGATCAGGACTGTGTAGTGGGATGGTCACCCGCTCTGGCCGTAAAGGATTTAAAACAGCCCAGGAGAGGGCTGTGGCTGGGAGCAAGCAGTTCCCAGTCTGATTGGGCGAAGCAGGCTCAGCTGTGGCCACGCCCAATAGGGCTCAGCTGGCCCTTATAAGAGGGCATTGGGCCAGGAGCAAACACTCTCCCTCTAGCTTACTGAGTGAGAAGGGTCCGGCTGCCTGCAAGCTGAGAAGGTACCTGGAGTGGAGCAGGGCTGGGGACAGGGCAGTAGCCCATAGGCTGAGGCAAGATGGGGATAGAAGGTGGAAGTTCCCCAGGGGCACCACAGGGGTGAGTCGTCACACCACTACACACTGCCACTGACTTTGTGTGATCTTGGAGAAGTCACTTTAACTCTTTCTCATACATTGTCTTTCCATATAGAAATCTCAGTGTCTACAAAGATGGGTAGCTATTATTCCTATTTTAGACAATGAATATAAGTCCTAAATATCATTATTGAATTAGTATTTCCCCAATTAATGGGGAAATCCAATATTTTTATTTTTGGGAGATTCTTTGGAATCCTTTTGCTTAATATGAGGTTCATGTCCCACAAACCATTTGCCCCTTGTCTGATTCCTGTATTTTTTGTAAGGAATTTATCTGGAAATATGGATGTACTTTCTCCACTCCTAAATGGAAGAAACTGCCAAAGAGAGGTTAAATGCATTGTGACAGATCGCTTTCTCGCCCCCACTCCAAACACAGGCAGGAGACTCTTCTTTGGCTCCAAACAGTGCTCTTTATTTACAGTGCAGCTTGTGCAGACCCCACCAGCTTGTGCAGACTATACACAACTCTACAGTTCAGCTCAGTACTTCCCAGCTCAGAGAGAACAGGCTATAGCTCAGGTAGGCAAGTCTCTTCCTCCTGGCTCACAGGGATCCAGAGTCTGTTTTTACTCCTCCCTCCTGCTTCCCTAGCTTGCTTGCTTGCTTGCTTGCTTGCTTGCTTGCTTCCTTCCTTCCTTCCTTCCTTCCTTTCTTCTCTCTCTCTCTCTCACTCCACCACACTACCACCACCCTGGGCTTCCTGCCTGGCAGGCTTTTATCCCCCTGAGGAGGCTGCCAGGTGCAACTCATCCAGGCTGATTGCCCTGCTGCCCAGGTGGCTGATTAGGCTTCTCTGCAGGGAGGTTTGCAGGCTTCTGCTCTCTCTTAAAGGGCCCGCAGGGCTGGCTCGGGCACTCCTGGCCAGCACCCTGCCACAGCATATTTGCTCTTTCCACTTGTAGTCTTTGTCATAAAAGTAGATTGATGTTTTGCCACTTTCACTTCTTGTTACAATCTTTGTCCGGAGAATGAGTTGTCAAAATTCTAACGTGTCCTGTACCCTGTAAATTATAGTATGCATGCTCCCAGTTTCTTTTTTACTGTTTTGATTGACTGTGTCCATTCCACTCCTTCTCCAGCCTCACTAACCTGTTGGGTGGGAGTGAAATATACAGCCAATCAAAACACAAAATATTGAAAGGTCAAAGTAATAAAGCACACAGTTATCTTTTTAATAAACTGTATTAGGTATAATAGCTCAGGCCCTACGTTAAATGCCTAAGATTGCACCAAGATATCGGAAACGTATAAATGTAATGCATTCTTAGTATAGTTGTGCCAACTGTATTGAAAGTTAATGACTTGTTGTATTGTAAGGCTATTTTGAGGAAAAATGTGCTTGGTATCTGTTGTGGAATTTTTAAGGATCATGTCTATATTTAAGTATTCTATCTTCAGTTTTAAAATTCCATATCACAGCTATCATTGCTCAAACCAAAATCAAGACTTCTTCCAGAGCTCATTAACATGAATTTGTGTCAAAACACTTTTGGTTTGTACTGAATAGTGCAAAATAATGCTCCTGCTGCAGCTGAAAATGTAATATTAACAAGGTATGGTCAACAAAGGTAGTTTATAAGAGTGACTAATTTTTAGAATCCTTGGAATTATACTATTCGTACTGAAGAGTAATAATCACTGTTAACAGTAGGTAGTTGCATATGTACTGATATTTGTGATGTTTGCATGGGGGTGGTGAAGAGTGAACTTATAGAAGCTATTTTAAGATCACTTTAAAACGTGCTCACAGAGTAAGTATCATTAGGCTGGTTCAGTACTTGGATAGGAGGCTACTTAGGAGCTGAATAAGTGTTTTTATGAGTCAATAGGTGTTTCTATTTCAGCTGAGTGGTAGGGGGCACTGCTGGAAAGGCTGTTTTAGATCCAATTAAAATTATTAAAGGCCCAAGTTGATATCACTGGTGGTTAAAGACGTTTGGGGCAATTAAATATTTGCAAACGGAACATATCAGTTTTGTGATAGAAACTAAATGGTGAGATTCTTTTCAATATTTAATATTCCCAAAGGAGCATCAGCCCAACAACAATTTATTAATACAATCCATTTGCACACATATTTGCAAACATAATAAATTATATCACTTGCAAATGCCAAAGATGAAAATTTACATGAGAAAAATCTATTAGGACAAAGTCAGGACTGCTAAATCCATTGGTGACTGGCTTTCAGATCCTTCTCTGGGGAAACCCTAGTGTAAGGGAAATCCCCCAATCATCCACCTCCTGAAGAATTGCATCCCATCAGAGCTCTGTCACAGTCTGTCCTTTTGAGCTTGGATCAGCAGCTTGGAGCACTAGTGTTCAGAGATGACATTGGGCAACCCTAGAGTTTCCCAATCATGTATCTCATGACAGTCAAGCATATGAAAGCCCTGCCATTCCTGCAGCCCAGCAAGTCTGTCACACATCTATCTGGACTGTGACAGGAACTTCAGTTTCTTCTGATATTCTAAATATTCTAAACTTTTTGGTTCCAGGGGGCCACATTGGGTTTGCAAAATTATATGGAGGGCTGGGTAGGGAAGGCCTGGCCCCTTCCCGCCCCCTGACTGCTCCCTCAGAATCCTGGACCCATCCAACCTCCCTGACCTTGTCCCCTGACTGCCCCTTCCAGAGACCCCCTAACCACCCCTCCCCCCAGGACTCTACCCCCTACCCAGTTCCTGAAGAACTAGGTGTCACCCAGTGAAACTAATGGGCAGCAGGTTTAAAACAAACAAAAGGAAGTACTTGTTCACACAACTGAGTCAGCCTGTGGAATCCAACATTGCCAGTGGTTGTGAAGGTAAAAGTTCAATAAAGAACTAGATACGTTAATGGAGGATAGGTTCATCAATGTCTACTGGCCAGGCTGGTCAGGGATGCACCCTTAAGCTCCTGGCATCCCTGACCCTCTAACTGCCAGCTGCTGGGACAGGATCCCAGGGGATGGATCACAAGACAATTGCCCTGGTCTGTTCATTTCCTCCGAAGCATCTGGCATTGATCACTGATGGAAAACAGGATACTGGGCTAGATGGATCACTGGTCTGACCTAATTTGTCTATTCTTCCATATTTATGCCCTATATTAGCAGTCAACTGGTTGAAATTATGCTAGAAGTTCAGATCTTTGATTACACCATAATAAAATGAAAGGAACCTTATCAGATTTTAGTTTTGATCTATGAATCTTTTCCAGGTCTCAAATATGAATGAATATTGTAATATTGCAACAAACAAACAAAAAAAGTAATGCTCCATCAAACAACTCCTCTGCAGAATAAAATAAAACCCTAAATGTTTTGGTCAATTTAACTTGCTAGCAAATCATGCTTTAGTCTGGGCATAAATTAAAAAATCTCGTTCTCTTTTCAAATTCCCTTGGGGGTGCTGTCTTCGGCTTCTACCTCTTGAATTCAGATCAGCTAGTGAATACTTTGGTATAATGTCATGATATTTCCATTATAGAATTCAAAGTTTGTGAGACGAAAGGTGTCAAACTGCTGAGATGTATTTAGATTGAACAGTAGCAATAAGCCTTTGCTTCTTCTAATTCCTCAGATGGTATAAGGTCAATGAATGAGATGTGCTATCCAAGGGCTAAGTTATTGTCCAATGTGCTTGTCCACAGGGGTAAGGCAAATTTTAGGTTGCAGTATGTGAGGGTAGCTTTCCATGAAGTGGTGTGAGAAGCAGCAGGCCACTTCCGCTCCTCCACAAATAAACATGCTGTATGTTAGGTGGGGGTAGGAATAGGAGTAGTGTTCCCTACTTTAGCATGCCAGCCAGCAGAGGTGAAGCAGTGCAAAGGGTTACATCTGATGTAGGGATGGCACAAATTGAACCCTTCCTCCCCCGAGACCAAATAATGATGCTTTGGTGCATCTCTGCACTACTCATAGCAGGAAAGCTTTTAATCTTACAATCAAACCTATAATTTGTAGTTAGTCTGTCAGAGGGCCTGCCATGTTGTTTTTATCTGTACTAAAAAGAGGAATGTGAACATCAGGAAGTAACCCTGTTTCTGAATACAATCCGTGTAAAAACTAAAATTAAAATTTGTTAAATCTCTCAGCTCAATCAAACGTTGAATAATGCAAGGTCAGGTTTCAGTTGAAGCCTCAGGAAATTAGATATTTGTGCAGCAGTGGTCTGAAGTGCATATGAATTAATTGGCTTATACAATCCAAGTGTTTCAAAGACCTAATGTGCTTTATTTAAAAAAAACGCAAAAAACTATAAAACAACTCAAAAAAAAGGAAGCATCCTAGTCATTTTGGAAAACTTTTCCAGCAAGCTTATTTATTTATTTTTTCAAAAGCCTTCTAGCCATAAATGTTGGCGTTCCAAAGTTCATACAATTTGATGACCTTGAGATGTTATCCTGAGTACAGCTAGCAATATTGTAGGCAAATAAAAAATAAATGGAGGAAGCAATGGAAAATGCATAAGAAGAAAAGAATAAGAAAAATGTTTTTCTGGAGATCTTGTGTTATAAGATTAGATTATAGCCAGAAGAATCAAGGGCACATAGGCCTGGCACATGATGATTATGATTTATGGGAGCATTATAAAGGAAGAAAATCAATATATATTCTAAAAGTTCTATTTTACTCAGATTAATCAAAATCCCCTTCCCAGATACATGATGACAAAGGAAGGTTGTGTTAAAAACTCCATCCTACCCCCTTCAATAGTTTAAATAACTGTTAATGTATAAACCCTGCTTTAGGAAATAAAATTCTAAACATTTATAGCATTTTCATTGTTTAAAAATAAAAAATAGAAGGCAGAATGTTCCATAAATTGAATATATTGTCACAAAAATATGCTGTGGCATTAAATATGCACCTTATTAATGAACACTGTGATTAGCTGCCCAAATGAAGTATATTATTCCTTCAAACGATTAATCTCTTTGCAAAAAGAAAATTTTCCACTTCAGGTATTCTATCCAAATATTTGTTGTGTTGCAATGCATGTTGAAAATAATTCTTTTCAACCAAAAGTCTATTTGATTTTGCACCTATGTTGTACCAAATGAGTCAGCCTACTGTATATCTAACACAAGCTTGTAGCAACTTTAGAAATAAATTCTAAAGCATTTCTTTGTAAGTGTGGTATGCATTGATTTGATATACTTCACCAAATTATTATCTGGATATGATTATTAGAAAATTAGAAAGGCCAAAGCACAAAATGAGATTAAATTAGCTAGAAACATAAAGGGTAGGTAAAACAAACACCTGTCAGGGATGGTCTAGACAATACTTAGTCCTGCCTTGAGTGCAGGGGACTGGACTAGAAGACCTCTTGCAGTCCCTTCCAATCCTACACTTCTATGATTCTTTACTATGATTTATTATGCTAAAATGACCGTATAAATATATATATATTTCTAGAATTGGGCAATTATATTTCAGGACTGAGGCTTATATGAATAACAGCTAATGCTCTTATAAAAATAGACTTGAATGCTTTTACCTAGGAACACTGAAATACAGTATTTATTTTTTGATGGTACTTTGATAAAAGGAGTGGGGGAACTCTAGCAGCATATAATAAAATAGACAGACAAATGGCCATTTCACTGCTGGAGCTTTGCACCTGTAGGCTAACTTCTACATACTTTAGAGCTTATAAGGAAACATCTGGCTAAGTATCTGAAGAATTACTTCCTCCAAGGTAGTAGCCAATTAAAGGAAACATCCAAAGGACAAACAAATGTCAGTCATAAATCTACTCAGAAAGCAGTGCTATAGGATTTCCTAGCAGAATAGAATTATCATTCTACTTACATTATTCATAGAATTTAAAGTTTTATTTATATTTGTACATTCTGTTAATGTCCCATTGACTCATCTCTTCCCAATAATTATAGAATAACCCCACTAACACAAAAACCTGAAATCTAGACTGTTTGCTAAATAATCCTCCACTTCCAAAAACAAACAGCTCTGAAAAAATTATCTCATTGCCAATACTTGAAAATGAAAAGACTGAGAAATTCTCACATAACGTGTCAATAAATTGCATTGAAATCTCTTAGAATACAAACAATAATAGAGTACTTTGAACTAAATGATATAGCACTTTTCATCTGTGGATATCAAAGCATGTCATTACATTAATTAATGAAGCCTCACAACACTTTCTTTAAATAGTTTATTTCGCTATCTCTCCATCTTACCTAACACATTGGTATCAAGTGAATTGCCATATGCAGTTCTGGTTGCCTCATCTCAAAAAGGATATATTAGGATTGGAAAATATAGAGAAGGGCAACAAAAATGGTTAAGGGTATGGAACAGCTTCCATATGAGGAGAGATGAAAGTCTGGGACTGGGAATTTTTTTCTCTTAGGCTCTGAAGATAGAACAAGAAGCAATGGGCTTAAATTGCAGCCAGGATAGTTTATGTTGGACATTACAACACTTCCTAACTGTCAGGGTAGTTAAGCATGGGAACAAATTGTCTAGGGAGGCTGTGAAATGTCATTCATTGGAGTTTAAGAGAAGGTTAAAGAAACACCTGTCATGAATGTTATAATAGTTATTACTTAGTCCTGCATCCAGTGCAGAGGGATGGATTAGATGACTTCCAGTCCTATACTTCTATACTTCTAAGACTGTTCAGTTGGGAAAAGAGATGACTAAGAGGCTATATAATAGAGGAAAATACAATCAGGAATGCTGTGGAGAAATTGTTTTGGGAAATGTTATTTTCCCCTTCACATAACTGAAGAACCAGGAGTCAAGCAGTGAAATTAATAGGCAGCAGGTTTAAAACAAACAAAAGGAAGTACTTCTTCACACGACACAGTCAACCTGCAGAATACATTGCCAGAGAATGTTGTAAAGTCCAAAAGTATAATTGGGTTCAAAAAATAATTGGATGAGTTCATGGGGGCTACTATAGGTCTATCAATTACTATTAGTCAGGATGGTCGGGGTGCAACCCTATGCTCTGGATGTCCCTAAATCTGACAGAAGCTGGCACTCTCTAATAGGGGATAGATCATTCAATAAATTGCCCTGTTCTGTTCATTCCTTCTGAAATATCTAGCATCAGCCACTGTCAGAATATAGGATACTGAGATAGATAAACCACTGATATGAGCCAGTGTGGCTAGTCTTATGTTCTTATTGTGGTCCCACAGAATTCCTCAACCCAATTTTCCCCGCTTTCTCTGGGGAGGTATGCTCAAGCTCTCTTGACAAATTAGTTTAAAATCTCTATATTTTTGAATACACCACTTTCCTGCCGTGGTGGAAGGACTGTTGTTGCTTAATTTGATAGGTGCTATGAACTAAAGGCCTGATTAACATTACTGCTCCTTTCTAGTTTAAAAGCACCAGAAAGAGAATATAAATTAGGGCTGGTCCCCACTACGGCTTAACGTCGACTTTAGCGACGTTAAGTCGCTATAAACATGTACCCGTCCTCACATGCATGCCATTTGAGTCGATTTAAAGGGACCTCAAAATCGACTTCTGTACTCCTCCCTAACAAGAGGAGTAGCTGAAATCGACCTCTCTGGGTCAATTGTGAACTAGTGAGGATGCATGTGACATTAAGCCTCCGACCTTCCACAATGACGTTTGCTCCCCAGGGGACCAGCCACCAGTCCGAGCAGCTCCACGGCCCCCCCTGTGCCCACCTGAGCAGCCCCGCACCCCCGCCGTGACCGCCCGAGCAGCTAGCTCCGTGCTGGCTCCCCCCCGTGCCCGCCCGAGCAGGTCCGCGGACCCCCCGTGCCCACCCGAGCAGGTCCACGGACCCCCCGTGCCCGCCTGAGCAGGTCTGCGGACCCCCCATGCCCGCCCGAGCAGGTCCGTGGACCCCCCATGCCCGCCCAAGCAGCTCCGCGCCAGCTCCCCCCCGCCCGCGCAGCTAGCTCCGCGCCGGCTCCCCCTCCGCCTGCCCGAGCAGGGATCCGCGGAGCTGCTCGGGCGGGCGGGGGGGAGCCGGCATGGAGCTAGCTGCTCGGGTGGACGGGGGGGAGCCGGCACGGAGCTGCTCGGGATGGCACGGGGGGGCCGCGGAGCTGCTCGGACTGGTGGCTGGTCCTCTGGGGAGCGTGCCCGACTGCCCCAAAACGTGGTGCCTGCTGGGGACTCCCGGAACGGTGGGATATCTACCCACAGTGCAACACTCCTTATGTTGACACTTGCCACAATTGTGGGAACAGACACTGCCGACTTGCTGTGCTTAGTGGGGACGCACAAAATCGACTCTATACAGTCTGCTTTAAAAAATCGACTTAAGGGAAATCGACCTACTGCTGTAGTGAAGACATAGGCTTAGTTTTAGCCCTTAGGGGACCTTAGTGTAAATGAAACTCAAGGGATAAAAATTTAAACCCTATGTGTGGACAAGAAACTTAGTTGCTCTTCAAAAGATTTGCCATTGATAACCCAATCTTCCATTATCTCAATCTCGTTTAAGTAGCTTGTCTCAATATTTTACTCAGCCCCGCACTCTCAGATGCATGGATCGACCTTTACATTTTTCTTATAAATTCAAATGTATTTTTACAGTGCCATTGTACATAATGGCATACAGCATTCCAACTTACATGGCTTTTCTGTCACATTTGTCATCGTCTCATGGGCAATGTTAAAAAAATTACAGTGGGAAATATAAATCAACAATTAGTTTTAAGAGCTAAAATAGCTGCTTTGATAAAATGAAGATATTAGTTAAACAATAACTCTGTATGCCATAAAGCTTTACTTCTATTTTACCATTTACATTAATCCTGTATTTTGTTTGCTTTTTGTAGATCATGCAGTGTTTGTTTCTTTTCAGGATTCTATTACTGTACATTCAGATAACTAGAAAGAAAAGACTTAAGTCTCATGTCATTAATTTTTTAGTAACAGTTTGCATAAATTGTAGGCTAAACATTACAGCTGTAGAAATAATAAAAAGCAAAACAAGACAGTGCCATAATAAATATCTGCAGTAATGGCTCTCCTGCCTGAGTGTTACTACCATTGAATATCTCTTTTCTTTAATTTTGAATCAAAGATGTGCTTGTCAAAGATGCTGAATTCACATCACTGAAGATACCGGTTCTCTTGCCACAGGAAAAAATACATCACAAGCAGCAGCCATGCAATCCAGTTTCATTACCAATCCACCTTAATTCACTTATAAAATGAAAAAAATCGACATGCCACATCAATCCTTGGTTTCTGCTCAGACTGCCAAAGAATGTGTGCCAATTTTGAGAATGTCATTTGTCTAGACATCTGTTAAATGGAAATGGATGGAACAACACACTTATTTGACAGACATTATAAAAAATCCATTGGCTTAATTCAACTGCCATGAATGAGAACTTCTATGAGCTTATTTTTGGCCACTTCTAACTTGGACCTGAAACTGAATTGGTGACTTATAGGTGCTTTAGCTCTTTATTCCTTTAGCAATCTCTTCAGTCCCCCCATAAATATTGTGTAGCTTTACATACACAGTATCTGGAACAAAGGTAAATCAATAGTAAAACAAGCCACAACAAAAAGGCAGAAGATCTGCCTCCCAATAGACTAAATATTGGAAATAGGCAATATTTTTTTTCCAAGTTTGCCAGAAATTCTTGCCATTCTTTTTTTTAATCTTTTGTGAAATATTTTTACTATTTTTAACAACTCAATATTGTGTACTATATCATCAACACATGGACTACTTGCAATTTATAGTCCAAAAGAAGAATTTAGAATTCTGAAAAGAATGAAAACACAAATTGAATAGTAGAGTGCTTGTTTCTGAACTGAAGCAGTGCTAGGAAGCCAAGGATGTTGGCATAGCATGTAGCATTTTGCTGATGAAATATCTGTATTGATTATGAGGCAAGAATTTCACACATGGATTCAACTACCACAATAGGAGTCACATCCTACTTTAAGTTGTTCTACATTAAACAGGGTGTAACTCTTTATATTGGAGTTTCTCAGGTAACATTGAAGTCAATTTCACACATGCAAATAAGTGCTGAATATAGCCACAGGACATTGGCTCAGTCCCAGTGTTTATTTGCAGTACTGCACTCAAGAGTGTTCTGTTGTTACAGAAACTGTCCGTGGGGAGAAAAATTAAATGGAGGTATCTTCTGTGTTAAGTCAACAGTAACAATTAGAAGTTGAAGATCATATTATGGTTTCCAAATGAGCAGAATACAGTACCAGGGTTCTGGACAATATTAACTTTATGAATAAAGACTAACTATAAAGTTTTGAAGCATAAGCTTTCGTGGGCTAATACCCACTTCGTCGGATGCAAGCATTATGCTTCAAAACTCTATAGTTAGTCTTTAAGGTGCCACAGGACTTTGTTACCTCTGCTATTCCAGACTAACACGGATACCTCTCTGTTTATGAATAAAGCAAGTAGTCACAGATTATATAAGAGCCACTGATCAGTGTGCTGTGTTATGACTGTTGCTTTTATGACTCTAATTATTGCACTGCTGGGTATAAAAAGTATGATGTATGCATATGCACTGAACACTTGCATTTTATGCTATGAGTACCTGATTCCAGTTATGTACATTTGCGCTGTATTAAAGTGTGCTACATCTTCAATATTCTGGATTTTATATATATAAAATAAAATCCAGAATACAGTCATTTACAGCTTCATTATATATATATATATAAAATGAAACTGTAAACAATTGTCTTCTGTTGTCCAAACCATTGAGGTTCCATGGGACAAAGAGCCAAATTTTGAATGGGCCTGTCTCAACTTTGAAACCCAGAATTTTGGATTTGTTCCACTGTTTGATTGGCATATTCAAACATCATAATTTTTAATAGGGATTGGCCAAATCATCTGGCCTGTAGTAATGCTCCAGAGATTCCAAACCTGGTTCATCTACGTTAGATAGAGTCCCATATGTAAAGGCCATTGTTCCATGCAGATGGACTATGGTCTCCTTGTGCACCATGGAACAATGCTCCATGTGGCAAGTGGTTCCATGCCACTACTCTAGGGGAATGTGAATGATTCATAACTACATGGATTGTCTGGCCAACTCCCCATGTGGAGGGAAAGGATACTGTAAATTAACACTACTGCAGCCCCAAGAAAATGCTTTACTCTGTGTGTATGTGTGTGTGTGTTTACAGGCATGCATGCAGGGTGTAGTAAGATGGTCTTAGAAAATTAGGACTGCAAGAGACCTCAGTAGATCATCTAGACCAGTCTCCTACACTAAATCAGGACTAAATATTACCTAGACCATCTCTTAGAGGTGTTTGTCTAACCTGTTCTTGAAAACCTCCATTGACAGACATTCCACAAACTTCTTAGGCAATTTGTTCCACTGCTTAATTACTCTTACAGTTAGGATTTTTTTTCTTTATGTCTAACCTAAATTTCCATTGCTCAATTTATGCCCATTACTACTTATCCTGTTTTCAATGACTAAGGAGAACAATTTATCTCATTACTTCTTTATAGTGGCCTTTTATGTACTTTATGTCCCCCTTAGACATCTCTTAAGACTAAATAAACACACATTTTTCAGTATTTCTTGGTAGTCATATTTTCTAGAACTTCTAATAATTTTCGTTGCGCTTCTCTGGACTTTCTCTAATTTGTCCACATCTTTCCTGGACTGTGCAAGTTCACACAATACTTCAGTTAAAGCCTTATCAATGGTAAGTAGAGTGGAAGAAATACTAATCATGTCTTGCTTACAACACTCCTGCTAATGCATCCCAGAATTCTGTTGGCTTTTTCCCCCCAAAAAAGTATTGCATTTAGTTTCTGATACACTATAACACCCAGATCTTTGAATCATGATGTCATAAGTATGAAGTGCCTTAGAATTACTGTTTTACCTGTAAAGGGTTAACCTGAAGCAGAAGAGGGAATGACATAGTGGGGATGCAAATTCCAAAAGACAAAGGAGTTTAGTTTCACTTTCCCGGGCACTCAGCCTGTCCGCATCTCCTCCCCAGCTCTGGGGAAATGAATCACCTTCCTACTCATCTCTTGATAAGTTTCTAAGTCAGCCTGGCAGTAAGTGAAATTGTTAATTGTATAAGCTTGTAATCGATCTATGGTGTCTTTAACCTCATCAGGGAGAGAAATCCCAAGGGAGGGGTTAAGAGGGGTTAAGGCGGGTTAAGACTAGAACTGAGTATCTGTGAAGTCTGTGTAAGTTGTATGCTTTTTCTCTTTCTTTATTAAACCTTTTTTTTGTTATAAGAATCGTCTGTTAATTCTAGGGGGTGTATCCTAGCTTGGATCGGAGTCTGTGTTCTCAATCTCTCCCAGGTAGCAATGGGGAGGGGGTGGATCGGAGTCTGTGTTCTCACTCTATCCCAGGTAGCAAGGGGGAGGGGGTGTCACTATCGGGGATTTTAATGTGCCCCACCCCATAGTTCTGGGGTAATCATGTTAATGGTGGCAGCGGGTTCCAAGCCCCAACTGGAGAAGTTTGGGTTTTGGGGGAAAAGATTTAACCTAGGCTGGGAAAGTAGCTTGGAGTTAAGTGGTCTTTCATATAAGAGAGCCCCACATCTTTACCCTAGAGTTTAGAGTGGGGAAAGATAATCTCTTACACATGAACTATATCATTTCATCATCTGTCACTTAAGTGATCTTCTACCTTCAAATTCTCAACCAGTTTCTCCTTGTTTATCAGAATGAAATCTAGAATAGCCCCTCCCTTAGCCACCTTCTGTAACAAAACATTGTCTCCAATGCATTCCAAAGATTTGCTGGATAATCTTTGCCCTGTTATATTATTTTCCCAACTGGTCTGGGTAGTTGAAGTCCCCATATCCTGTGTTTTGGATGATTTTGTTAGTTGTTTAAAAAAGCCTCACCCACCACTTCCTTCTGGTTAAGCGCTCTATAGTAGCCATCTGCCATGACATCACCTTTGTTTTATGACCATTTTCAGCCTTAGGTATAAACTTTCAGTGGGTCTGCTTCCCTATCTCAACCTCAGTGCAAGTGTTGATATACCAGGCAACACCTCTTCCTTTGTTTCTTTGCCTGTCTTTCTTCCTGACCAAACTGTGTAAATTGATGAATGGCATAGACCACAATGAAAATGCCATACTGGGGCAGCCCAAAAGAAATAGGGCAGCCAATCCCGAAAGCTGGTGGTTTACTCTAAAATTAGATTCCCTAGCAATAAAACCATCAATAAAAAAGTTTCTGCGGTGGCATACTGGTTAACCAGAAGCCAAACACAGTCCCCTTTAGGCATTCCAGCCCTTGGTTCTCATATAGGCAACCCAATCTAATAAAGTGCAAGGTTAAAGAACACCCATTTAACCATATGTGAGTGTCTTTCTAATTCAAAAGGATCAGAAACCTATCCCCAAGTCAACATGAATCTCAAATCTAATCCAAGTATCATACTGTCAACCATTCATTAACTAACTAAAGATGTAATCATCAAAGAAAAGAAAGACTTATAAATGGTTCATAGATCTTATACATACAAATGATTACAAAGTCTTTATGTCAAGTTTTTAGCAGTGATGGAATGGATTGCTGGCTTCTAAAGTTTCTTTAGTAACTTCTGAAAGATTGAAAGTTCCTCAGTCCATAATTTAAGATGCTCCTTTTAGTTGTAAATCCACTGTCCAGAGAATTGTAGCATCAAAGAGGCAAAATGGAAGTTTCTTTCAAATTTTTTTGATATCCTTTGCATGTGCATGGAAATTTATTGTCCCAAACAAAGCCCATAAACCTGTGTATGTGGAAAATTACTGGCCCAAGATGGAGTCCAGCATCACATGAGCATTTCACATGCCCTTATGTGTTTTTTTTCTGAATCATAGGAGGGTAGCCATTGGGTTCTTCATTGGCCCACTGTGAGATTGGAGTGTCCTTGATAATTCATTGATACATAGCTGTTTAGCCCTAATGTAAATTCTAACTAGGGGTGCCACCCAACACTACAACATATGTTTAAGATACAAGTACATAGTCAATATTCGTAACTTCAGATACAAAGATGATACATTCATATAAACAGGATATCATGTGGCAAATCATAATGTTTCCATTATCATTTTATATGACATACTTTATATAAGAGTTGTTGCAATTCTATAACAGTGTATCAACAGTGATACAAATGCTCATCTTTCTTCTACACAGCATCACAGCAATATTTGTTACATACATTCCTGTGACGCAATTGTCATAGTTTTAATTCAGTAGCTTTTTCTAAGTCTTCCTGTTTATTCTCCATACTTCTTGCATTAATATATAGATATCTAAGATGCTCATTACTTTTTTACCCTTTATACTGCCTATTGTTTCTCCTTTATCCTTGCTATGACTGCCTGTCTTCCTCTTCCCACCCCCACCACACCCACACATGTTTGGCAGCTGCCTGCCTTGTCCACTGCTTGCAGGAACAGTAGCACATTGGAGCTAGCTGGTTGGGGCTTGGAACCAGGGTGTACTGGCAGCGCCCCCATCAGCTCCCTGTGTGGCAGCTGCCTGGCAAGCTATCAATTGCCAGCAGTTTAGCTGTCCCTCCCCCCCACTGCCATATGCTGCTCCTGGCCTCTGCTTTGGGGCTGCTCCCTAGAGCCTCCTGTTTGCTGTGCAGGGGGGAAAAGGCAAGCTAATGTCAGGGTGTCCCTCTCCCCACCCTGATTACCCCATTTCAATAGGTCGGGGGGGGGCACAAAATAGGGATCAGGACAGATGCAGCAGCTTCTGTCTACTTTAAAAGGCAGTGTACTTAGAATGGGATCAGTGTACTTAAAGGGGCAATGCACATTCTCTTTCACACTCTCCCCCCCCCCCCCCGGTGTCTCTGTCTGCCATGCTGTCTTCCCTCCCTCCATTTGTGCTGCCTTATACAGGATAAGGCTATGTTAACAACTATGGGTTAACCCTTGAGTGCTCAGCTGAGTGCTAGTTCATCATTTAGCAGCAAGGCATTCCCCTGTAATATCCCACCCTCTGCCTTCACCACCTCAAACAAGCTTCACAATGTTTAACAGTTTTAAATTGTTTGTTTAAAACTTGTACGGTGTGTTTGTGTATATGTGTGTGTTATACCAATAGAATCTTAAGGAGGAGAAGGCAAAATGCTGTATTTATTATGAATACAAAAAGAATCAGAATAAGCAATCAGTTATAGCTAAAACATTTCTTTCACTCATTCATTCATTCACTCAGAGTTCTTCA
Source organism: Sternotherus odoratus (assembly GCA_032164245.1). Taxonomy (NCBI): domain Eukaryota; kingdom Metazoa; phylum Chordata; order Testudines; family Kinosternidae; genus Sternotherus; species Sternotherus odoratus. The sequence goes on from JAVMKO010000004.1 coordinate 38,498,894, forward strand.
AGGTAGTTATAGTTACCAGTCTGGAGATTGCTCATGCCAAGGCACTAGTCAGGTAGCCTGGACACGAGGATGGAGCTGTGTCTTGTCAGGTATGCACCCAATGCTCCTGGAGGATGGTGGCAGAACCAGACACGGAGTTCTCAGTATCTAGATTCTGTTTTTATAGAAATTCATTGCTATACCAGTCTATGAATCTGCTTCATCATGCTGTTTTTAGGTTTGAAATCATAATCAATCACTGTTCCCACCTTGAAGTGATGTTTAATCACCAAATGGAACATCCATGACAGCTTGATGTTATTTGGTTCGTCACATGCTCAGGTTCTGGTTAAAAAGACAGGGAACAAAGAGTAGGAATAAATGGTAAATTTTCTGAATGGAGAGGGGTAACTAGTGGTGTTCCCCAAGGGTCAGTCCTAGGACCAATCCTATTCAACTTATTCATAAATGATTTGGAGAAAGGGGTAAACAGTGAGGTGGCAAAGTTTGCAGATGACACTAAACTGCTCAAAATAGTTAAGAACCAAGCAGACTGTGAAGAACTTCAAAAATATCTCACAAAACTAAATGATTGGGCAGCAAAATGGCAAATGAAATGTAATGTGGATAAATGTAAAGAAATGCACATTGGAAAAAATAACCCCAACTATATATACAATATGATGGGGGCTAATTTAGCTACAACTAATCAGGAAAAAAATCTTGGAGTCATCATGGATAGTTCTCTAAAGATGTCCATGCAGAGTGCAGCGGCAGTCAAAAAAGCAAACAGGATGTTAGGAATCATTTAAAAAGGGATAGAGAATAAGATGGAGAATATCTTATTGCCCTTATACAAATCCATGGTGCGCCCACATCTTGAATACTGTGTACAAATGTGGTCTCCTCATCTCAAAAAGGATATATTGGCATTAGAAAAGGTTCAGAGAAGGGCAACTAAAATCATTAGGGGTTTGGAATGGGTCCCATATGAGGAGAGATTAAAGAGACTAGGACTTTTTAGCTTGGAAAAGAGGAGACTAAGAGGGGATATGATAGAGGTATATAAAATTATGAGTGGTAAGGAGAAAGTGAATAAGGAAAAGTTATTTACTTTGTTCCCATAATAGAACTAGGGGCCACCCAATGAAATTAGTGGGCAGCACGTTTAAAACAAACAAAAGGAAGTTCTTCTTCACACAGTGTACAGTCAACCTGTGGAACTCCTTGTCTGAGGAGACTGTGAAGGCTAGGACTATAACAGGGTTTAAAAGAGAACTGGATAAATTCATGGAGGTTAAGTCCATTAATGGCTGTTAGCCAGGATGGGTAAGAAATGGTGTCCCTGGCCTCTGTTTGTCAGAGGGGGGTGATGGACGGTAGGAGAGAGATCACTTGATCATTACCTGTTAAGTTCACTCACTCCGGGGCACCTGACATTGGCCACTGTCGGTAGATAGGATACTGGGCTAGATGGACTGTTGGTCTGACCCAGTACGGCCTTTCTTATATTCTAGGGGGGTGGACTGTGGATTGCAGTTTGCCCTTGAGGTCACCTAGTCATTTTACTTAATGAATTATTCAGCCAATTGATGTTGCGGGTTGTAATTCTCAGACTAGCACCTTAACCTTTAATTTTTCATTTTTTATTCAATCATACATAATCACACTTCAACATATAGCCTGTCACATCTGCATTTTAATCCTCTAATATAACCATTCTAAAATCAGTGGGACATGCCAGACTTCAATAAGTCTATTTATCCCACTTGTTACATTTAAAAGGAAACAAACAAGGTAAGCATGCAAGAGTGCGGCGGCAGCAGCGGGGCGGGAAGGGGATTATTCTGGAGTTCAGGAAAACAAAGTTGTATCAGCCATAAAGGACAGCTGTTATCTTCAGTGAGGTAGCCATGTTAGTCTTGTTACTTTTAGAACAAACTCTTAGTCTCTGGATGTGCTTTTACAATTAACACTGACCTTGTAAAACTGACAGGCAATTTCAATCAACACAGACTCAGCAGGGTGGCTGAGAAACACATTTCTTCTAAATGTTAGGCCAAAATCTGGGATCTGCTGCAAAGTCTCTTTTTCTTCTATTTCTCATATCAGAAATGTACCAGTTATTAATCTAGTCCAATGGGGGTGTGTGTATATAGATAGATATAGATACTCTTTTTAATCTGGTGAAAAAAAAAAATTCCCTGAAAGCTAACCTCCTCATTTACATTAATTCTTAAGGGGAAATTAGTTTCACTTGACATTGTTTCACTTAAAGTAGCTTTTTTCAGAAACATAAGTAAAACATTAAGTGAGAAGTTACTGAACATGGCTTCTCCTTTACCTTTGGGGGATATTCTTCATCCCGTGTTGCCAGGGCAGTATTGCCTTTTATCTTTATTGATGGTGGTTCGGGAGCAGGAGCGAAGCACTGCCTGCAGCCAGAAGTAACCAGCATTCATTTTCCTTTACCCCTGGTGGTGCTACTGCATTTCTCTCCAGTTTAGACTATTTTGTCTGCTTTGGAGGTTTCCATATGCATGTTTTCAATTAATTCTTTTTGTGCACAAATACTTCTCATCCTAGACTCCCTCCCTCCCCGCGGCTCTTCCACTCCTTCCTGAGAGATTCTTTCATAGGCGTTTCTCACACTGGATGGTCACCCCAGTCTGGGTTTCTATGATGTGGAAATGCAGGCTGCAGTCTCTGCAAATTCACATTAGGACCTGTATAAAAGTTGAGCTCTCTGTCTGGACATGGGTGCTGGTGGAGAAGCCAGAAGCAGTGTGTTCATTGGCAATGCAGCCTTTCCAAACCATGCTGATTTACTAGCTCCCCCTGATTGCTAAACTTCTGGCTTTTAAGACCTTCTCTCCAAGGTCAGTCCCACCCCCTTGCTAAGACACAAGGGAAGGGTGATCACAAAGTGATTGAGGGTGATCATGGATCAGAGCATCAACGGGCAGTGAAGGCTCAGCTAATAAACTGCTGGCCTCCACTCCCATACAGTTCCCAAACACATAATCCCCAGTAGATCACACTATAAACTTTAAGCATAGAAAACAGTTATCTAGGAGTTAACTGGGTTACTCATAGTACAAGAGGCTGAAGCCATCCTCTGCCCCTCTCTTAGTTTCTGTTTAGTTACTATTTCCTCCTCGCCGTTTGTTGTACAGTAGAATAAAGGAACACATTCCCAACCTGCAATACTATAAGTAGAGTGTGTTTCTTGTGTACTGAGCAGTCCCTTTAAAAAACAGGGGCAGAATTACATGCCCCTTGGTCCACACTGAGAGCCCCTGTGCAAAGCTTTGCATGTGGATCAGGCATTGGCTCTTAGGGTGCATTTCATTTCTACTTGGATACCCAATTGTGCTGCCATACCTATCAGTTAATCTTCCTCTTCTGGCTTTGTTTTCTTTATATGTTAATCTTAAATTAATATGTATATGGTAAAATGAAGACTTATAAAAAGGCTCTCTCTCTCTCCTCCCCCCTTCTCCATATGTGTTTAAGAATATTAATATGCAATTTAAAATGAGCCACTGCATCCCCAATGATGGAATCTATATTGCTCCAAAATATGACCACCAAATTTATATCTGTCAAGGGTCTATTTCCCCACTCTGAACTCTAGGGTAAAGATGTGGGGACCCCGCATGAAAGAAAAATAACCCCCCAAGATTATTTTACCAGCTTAGGTTAAAACTTTTCCCCCAAAACCCAAACTCTCCAGCTGGGGGTTGGAAAACACTCCCACCACCAATTTGAGCTCCCAAAACCATGGGGTAGGGTAAATTGGAACCCCCACAGTAACATCCCCCAAAACTCCCCCCTTTTCCTGGCAGAGATTCGAGAACAAAGACCACAAACCCTCACTTGCTGTGAGACGTGCCTGATCCGAACTAGGATCAATCCAATGGGAACAAACAGTCAAATTCTTAAAAGAAATATTTTAATAAAAGAAACAGAAGTACAAATCCCTGGTACATAAATCAAAAGACAAAAATCCTTAGCATCACTCAACCCTCATTGGCCCCTTCCCTTGGAATTTCTCCACTGCTACAGCGAACAGCAAAGTAACCTGTGGACCAATTAACAAGTGATACAGACAAGCAAACACTTACTGCTAGGCTTAATTTCGTTAGACGATTATTGAAATGTAGAATAGAAACATAGATGTGATTCCTCCCCATAGCCAGGGCAATGCAGACCGACTCCGAGCAGCTGCAGAGAGAATGAAAAAAGCACGGGAACAAAATGAAAGTAAACCCCCTTTCTCCCCCCCCCCCCCCATCATCTCCCTCTCTGGGTTGCTTCAGATTAACCCTTCACAGGTAAAACAGTAATTCTAAGCTACTTCCTACTTATGACAATATCTCATCTATGAAATGGAAAAGTCCCACTTAAGGCTTGCACTGGCAAGATGCTGGGTACTGATTGGGGTATTCTAAGTGGTATTTCAGGTCATTCATGTCAGTAAAAGTTGATGGCAATTAGCACCTTGTACAGTTAGACCTATATACTTCACGAAAATACAAAGAATGCAGAAACACATCATATATTCAATTTGACTATTTAAAAAGTCCCTAGAACACTAAAAGACTCAATAGTATATTAAAAATATTAGTTCTCTACAGAAAAACTAAATATTATTTTGGAGGGTGTAGTTCTTTTAATAATTATTCCATTTTTTCTCTTCCCACCCCTGGCTAGATATCTGGATAGCGACTACAAAGTGACAGATGAGTTTGGTCAAAATAATATTCTTGTTTTCCCTTTTCCCTTTCCTATGAACGTGCTATTTTTCCTACATGGATTTGGCAGAACTAGCAATCATTTAGAAAGAAAAATAATTAAACTGTGTTGCTAAGGAGATTACATCATTTAGCAATGAATCACTGAAAAGAAAAAAAATATGGGGAAAGCAAAATGCAGTGATTTATAGCTAATACAAAGAATTATGAAAAAACCTTCAAAGTTAATTTTCAGGGGTTTGCAGGCCCTGGGGTTAAAAATGCTTGCATTTAAATGATCAAATATCACTGTGAACCTGTAGGCATAGTTCAGGGTCTTTGGTTTCATGTCTATTTATGATACATAAGCTCACCTTGAAATCAAAAGTAGGACATGCCACCTCCCACCCATCAGCATGTGGGGGAACTTGATGGGGTCAGTGGTGAATGGGAGTCAGTCAGTAGCAAGGGAGGGAGACACTCACCTTGGAACATGCAAGCAATAGGTAGCTGAGATTCATTGGCCAACTGGGAAATGGGTACATGGGTGCTAATTAGCTAACATTTACCAGCTCACAGGATTTAGGAACCTCTTTTGGCTCTGTTCCAGCAGCCCATCCTAACTATGCAAATTAGGAATGGAAATCCAGACAAATGCAGCGAGTTTAGCCAGTTGCCTGTACAGTGGGTCTGGAAGGAATTTTTTCTCTCATGGGCCAACTGGCAGACGATCAGGGAGGGGTGGTTTGTTGGTTTGTTTTTTGCCTTCCTTGAAGAGAATTCACATGGCAAGTCAGAATCTCCCAATGGTGTGTCGAGCCTGAGTAAAAAACAAACATGTTGCACTAGGTCAAAGAAACTTTTTGCCTCCAAACAGCATCAATGACAACCAAATTCAGAGAATGCATACTGCAAGGAACAAAAAAGGCCCTAGGGTTGATTTCCATCATTCTCCTTTGCACACCATCATCTTTATCTTTTGTAATACTCCCATGATCATAGCCTTGGCCATGTAAGTTTTCAACAGACAATGATTATGGCTCTCATAGGCCAACATCCTCACCCTGCTGCATCCTCTGTTACCGTCATTGGCAGAAGATTTCGAGGACTCAAGAGAACTGAGTTATGGGTTCTATGGCAAGGAGCTCTCTAACCCTGGTGCCAGATATGGGTTATATCATAAGGAGTCCTTAAACCCCCTCACTGGAACCAATTAAATGCCTGATATAGGAAAATGTAGATGATGGGTGGTGAGCACCACACCCCAGAGTTAAACTTTAATAAAAGCTGCAGCCTGATTCTTAATTACATGCATGTGTCTGTCCTCTATTTGCGGCTGCCTCCACATCAATGGACCTCATTTCTGCAACAATAAAACTCTAATCTCAAGGAAACGAAACCCCTCCTTGTAAAGCCAAGTTATAATATTTTAATGTGAACAAAAATATACAATCATAGTTCTCAATAACTGGGTGAATGGCATATGGTGTTAATGTACTAAGTCACTGCATGCCATCACATGAGATCTAGGAGAAAAAACTTGCATTTCCTGCTGGTTCAAATAGCTAAGTCAAACTGCAGTCTCCATCTGTGAGGAGTCAAGTGGAAAAAAAGCTGCTTCTGAGTTAGTCACATATGAAGGGTTCAGTGAGCGAGGGACACATAAGAAAGCCAGAAAATTGCTCCATATGATGTATCCCTAGGGTTGAACCCAGGGTATACTTCAAACAGCAACCTGATAAAATATAGAGCTATGCATATAGAACACAAAAGGCAGCAAAAGGCTTCTATGAAGACTTGGTGAACATGAACATACTTTGAGCAAAAAAACTTCTATTTGGTAGATGCAACTTCTGCATAAAGTATGGCTACTGTCACAGTTCAAATTAAACAATGCATGCAGCTCTAGTTGTAAAGAAACAATGTACCTACAAATTAATTGGTGACTGTTGTGGCCCATCAGCTTCAGGGATTCAGGCTAGAATTTCAAAATTCAAAGCCTGTACTGATCATTGATTGCATTTGGTTGATCTGAACTGCTTATTTATAGCAAATTAAAGCTGCCTTAAAAGTAAACATTGTTTTATTTATTTTTTAGGAATTAATATTAAAATTAACATAACTATTTTCTATTAGACTGCTACCACATGAAGCAGCAGACATCTCCAAGCTGAGAACACAGGGCAGGCCTCTCACACTGCTTTGCTAGTGATTCAGCCAGCCTCTCCAGGCCCTGTTATCAGCCAACATAACAGTAGGTGGTGCCAGACTCCCAACTGAGCTACCTGAGTGCTTTACCTAAGCTGCTGAAGGAAAGCCAGCCAATTTCCCAGCTCCCCAGTCTTGCACCCACGCTGGAGTATAAACCCAGAATTATACTATCTTGCACTGCACCAAGCAAACTCATTAATATATTTGCTTCCCCTCGATGTGGGAAAGATATGCAACAGCCTTATACAGAGCTGAGATTTTCCCAGACACTTTGCACAGAACACACTGGTTATAATAAAACACAAAAACAAATTTCTTAACTACAGAAAGATAGATTTTAAATAAGTGATAGCAAACAGATCAAAGCAGATTAACTAGCAAATAAACAAAAATTGCAAATTAAGCCTAATATACTGCATAGATAGGATTTGAATTAGCAATTTCTCACTCTTACTGATGATACAAGCAGTCCATTTCCATATACAGGGTAGAAATCCCTTTAGCCTACAACCAGTTCTTACCCTACAGCACTTCCTCCAGGTCACTCTTTGTTCCTTAGTTGTTTTCAAGTATTCTCTTGTGTGAGGAGTGAGGCCCCAAGTTGATATCACTCCCCATCTTATATAGATTTTCCATATGGCAGAAACCCTTTGTTCCAAACTCAGTTGCCAGTGCAGTTTGTGGAAAAATACAGGTACCAAAATGGAGTTCAGTGTCATGTGGTCTGATCACATGCCCTTGCATGCCTTGCTGAATCATAGCAGCCATTATCTAAACACTGTCTGGAGTGTTCGGATGAAAGTTCCCCAAGTGGGGGATAACTTCTTTTAAGACCTATTGTTTCCCTGAATGACCCATTACCTTGAATAGGCCCTTCACAATTAGCTGTCTAGATTGGAAGCATCTTGCCTAGTGGGTGTCATCCATGTGTAACTCACTGGAATAAATACATAATCAATATTCCTAACTTCAGATACAAACATGATACATATGAATGATGCATATGAATAGGCTAATTATACTCAGCACATCATAACTTTTCAACAGACATCTGACAAGACATGTACAAAATGCATCATTGTCATGTTCATATCATAACTATAAACTATAAAGAATATGAGATGCAATGTCACAGTTCTAAATCTCTGAAAGAGGCCTTGTGAGCAGCTCTAGAAATGGAAATAATGTACTGGGCTGAGAGACAAATTAGGACTCTGAGACTGCCTGGGATATAAGGACTGGACTCCAATGAAAATTATGTTTTTTAAATCCATTAACTTCTTAAAAGACTAAAATTTTATCATTATGTGGTACATGGTTTTATTTTTTCTTTAGCTCAATAAACATGTCTAGAATGTATTGTTCAGGTTTGTTTAGTATTGGATACTGTAGCAGGGAGGCAACTCACCCCTGCGGTGCCTCCTGTTGGTCCGTCCGGGAATTAGCTCACCAGCATCTGGAGCGCCCTCTGCAGGCCGATGTCCCACTTGCTGCTCTGGCCCAGAGTCCCTCCCAGACCCTGGTGCCCTCTTCCCTTGGGTGCTGCACCCCTGCTGTACCCCCTCAGATCTTAGGGTCTCCCCTCCCTGGGGAACCCCCACCCTCTATCCCCACCTTGCCTCAGCCTAGGCAACTGCCAGTCACCACTTGCCCCGATTCACTGGGGCAGACTGCAGTATCATTGCCACTCATCACCGGCAAGAAGGGTTTGGCCTGCTGCCTCTAGAGCCATGGGCTGCCCCCTGCAACCCTAGTACCCCTTGTTGGGCCTTCCCCTAGGCCCTGCAGCCTGGGGGTTTCTAGGCTGGAGCTTCCCCAGCTCCTCCTGCCTTGCCCCAGCTCTGCACCAATCTAGGTACCTTGCTCAAGCTCCCAGCAGCCAGGCCTGTCTTCCTCTGCAGCCAGAGGAGACTCCATTCTCCTTCAAACTCTGGGCCCTTATATCAGGGCCAGCTGGTCCCTAATTGACCCAGCCTCAGCTGTGGCTGCTCAGCCCAATTAGGCTGGAGCTTACTTGCTCCAAGCCACAATCCTTTCTTGGGCTGTTTTAAGCCCTTTTTCCCCAGAGTGGGGCAGCCGCCCCACTACAGATACCATGGTCCAAATTTTCGAATGTTGGCAGTTTAGTTATCTAAATCCTACCTTTCAATGCTCGGATCAACATGTATACTCACAATATGAGCATTTATATTTCAAAGCACCAATATGGGATTTTGGCAGCCTATTAAAGACACCACATTTGGAAAACTGGACTTTGTCATCTTCCAGTAATATTAAACCAAAACACCACCAACCCTTCTGGCTCTTTGATTTTAGATAGCAATGCTAAAGGTTCAAACAAATGGCCAAATACGGTTTCTTTTTGCTAGCTCTAATTATGTCTCTCACATACATCATTTTCCAAAGGATTTCATTATAGTTTTTCTTTCCAGAAATGTTTCTATCATGCATTTGGAGTACCTCAAAGATCAGTGCTAGGGTCACTTAATTTCATTCTTAGTATTACTGAGCAAATGACAGAAATCCAAGATGTTTATGTATGCAGATCACACTGTTCCTCTATTTACTGCAAATGGTACTTCCTTTCTCCCTAGTACCCTTTTCGCCGAACTAGCATAGGTGATCAACTTGCTAATCACCTTTCAGTTTAAAAAAAAAAAGTGTAACATTTTGCCCAATGTCAAATTTAGTCCAACTAATAATTGTTTAGAATGATGCAGATGGGATTTTAGATTATTATCTGCCATACCATGATTCACACACATAGACACTCTCTTTTAAGGAAATATTGATAACTTTATTAGAACTAAATGTAATATAAAATTATAACTCCCCATCATTATATTGCTCTGATAATTATTATTGGATTGAATAAGTATTGCATATAAAGACTGATTTTTATTTCCTCTTTTCCTGACATCCAAATGGTCTCATCTTGGCAAATTAAGGAACAGTAAGCATTAAAATAAAGTACTTTGGTAAAGAAACAAAAAGAAATAAACGTATTGTTCGAACTTTATTGTGCCATCCATCTTGATAATTCAGAGTAATTACATCATTTTTTTCCAACAAATTTGAAACATGCTAATTGTTCTTATTAATTTGCTAAAATAATTCTGAAAGTAAATATAATCCTATTGATAGAATATGATTATGGGAAGAATTAAATAAATAAAGAATTAAATAAAGAATTAAATAAAGAAAAACTACTTCCGCCTACCATGACAAACACTGAGCCATTGTAGTGTGTAGATTGTTGAATTACTTGTTACTTTTAACTTCTAAATTTTTAAAAAAACCCACAAGATAAAGTTTAAATCAAAACCAACACCTTTATATCACAAAATATGCTAATGTGTGCAAGCATATAAAAATGTTATCTTCTTATTGATCTGTGTAATTGCAAGAAATTTGCTTAGGTAGACCTTAAACTCTTTGCAGATGGACCTTAAATCATAAATGTGCTATACCTGCTAATGGTGCCATTAATGATGCTGCCAAATGGTCCTCATAGTCATTTTTGTTTTGGAGTGTTGTGTTCTGAAAATACACTGGATTCAATGTAGACTCGCCACATACGTGATTACCCATGGTTCTGGGTAGCTTGTACAGCCCACGATGAAGTCACACTATGGTAGATTCATTGTGCCAATACCTGAGCTAGCTAGATTAAAGCTAGTTTGGGTATGTCTACATTAACTGCAGTCACATCCCATGATTTTAGTGTAGACATATCTTTATGTAAGGTCTTTGCGACAAGGATATATCTACCTGTTCATCTTCAAGTAATTTCCAGATGTGTATTCCACTCAGGTGTGAGTGTGATTAGTACACCAAAGCCAGAGAACCTTTCCTAGCAGGACCCGTAGAGTCAATGCTCATGACCTGTAGCCCTTGACTTCCCACTCCCTCGCTCCCTACCTCCTCTCCCCCCGGCTATTTAATGGCAGCAATGTCATAACTCACCATTCATTTTCATCACCTACCGCTAGAATCCGAACAGTCTGTGTAGTATGTACCTCACACTTTTCTATCACAGTCTTTCTGGGATGTTGTATATAATTAGTTGGCTTAGTGGTACCTTAGGTTTAGTTTAGTGTTAAGTGGGATAGCCAATTATCATGGTGGGATGGCCTCACCTGAGTTTATCTGTCAAATAGGCTAGTGAGCCCAACAGTAACCCCACACATAATGCTTATGCCTGGGAAAAGAGGGTAAGGAGCAGAGGATGCGAACACTGACCTTGTGGCAGCTCTCTGGCTTTGGTGCACTGGGCATGAACACACCTGAGTGGAATACATGTTTGTACTCATATCTTGACGAATAAAAGTTACGATACAGAGAAAAGATTTATTTTCTTTGTACAGTGAATAGCATAATGGATTTCACACCTTGAAACCCCTAGTAGTAGATTTAGCCTTACTATAAGTAATGAATGATAACACTTTGAATCTCTTTACCTTGCTTTACCAGTTACTTGCAAGCAGCATAGTTAATATGAGGCAGTATTTACTGATTTATTAAAATATATGGGATAATGCCATATCCTTACATTTTTGCAGATAGACTTCCTGTTACTGTATAAGGAATTTACTTCACAAATGCATAAGACAAGAAATAGATTATTATTAAAATGCTATTGTAAAATATCCTAAGTAATATTGCAGAACTCTTGAAAAATATACTGCTTGTCTAGTCATTAGGTAAGCAACAATCCATTTGACTTAACTTAGACCTGTAGCATTGGGATGATACTACATTTATGAAATTTGAAACATGGTCTAGATTATATTGAAAACAGAAATAACTGAAACACAATGTTATTCACACTGAGAGATTTGTTTAATTGTTTCCATACTGCATATGGTGAAAAGCAGTTGCAACTGGGGGCTGATAAACATATTACTTTTACTCCAGCTGGACTAATCTGTGGATCTGCATTTATATTAAAAATTCAAACATTTTCTTTGAGAATCAGCTCAACATTATCCTGGGAGCTAGAAATGTTTTTTTCTAGGTTGATTTTGCTGCTTCGTTTTTTATGTGCTCCCCTGAAGTGTTTGACTGCAAGTTAAGGAACTATTTGTGCACAGTTATTTGGGAGAATGAGAAATTCACACAGATCTTTTGAGTAAAGTTGTTTTTAGAAAAGTCTAACCTTGTTTATTTGTTGCCAAAAGGAAACATAAAGGCTGCATAAATATTTAAGTGGATCCAGCTTGAGTCTATAGAAAACAGATGGAAATTAGTGAGACAAATTGCCTTTGTTATTAAATACTTTTTTCAAAGAATATTTTGAGTGGCTCATTAAAAATACCTTGCAGGTAAATTTTCTGCTAAACCAGATCCTTCAAAGAATGGCTAAAACAATAACTATTTCAGAATTTCTGAGCTTCTTCATGACTTTTTATGTTCAAATACCTAGCTATTGCATAAATCTGTATGTTTTGAATAATTTATATATTTACTTAACATGTTTTTAGAATAAAATAGTGATAAAAATAAAGATGAAGTCAGTTCAGTCAAACACTATGTTAAATTCCACACCTGAGAATATATTCTATTTAAAAGAGCTTATTGACCGTACTTGTACTACATAGTATTTAGCTGTCTTTCAATAATATAGTAAAACCAAAGAATGAGTACAGTGGCAAAAATCTTGGACATTGTGAATAGAGCGTAATGTCATTATCAGTAGGTCATCTCTTCCACAGGGATAGACTTAGATATAAGTATTACTCAGAACTTGAATGACAAATATGTAACAAAGAGAACTCCATTTGCATTCTGTTCTCTCTCAGTAGGAATTAAAATAATAATTTCAACACCAATAACTGTCTCCCCTTCTTTCCACATATGTCTGTTTGAGCAGCACAGCTCACTGTAGAACGGAAGCCAATTATAAGAGCCTCATCACTGATAATTCTTGGTACTGTAATATAGTCACCAAATACTGTTTTCTGTTATTCAAATGTATAGTTGGTAAATACTCTTAATTGAATCGTATTGTAAATGTAAATTTCATTGAATAATGTGTTTAAATTGTCCCTGCCAGCAGGTATATGGGATCTTGGGGAGCAATTACCACACAGGTGGGGTGCAAAATAAATTTATTAAGAAAATGCGAGAACAGGGAAAATTCAATAGTGAGGGGTATGGGGTTTGTTAAAGTAGACAATTGGGGAGGGGTTTCTTTTAGTAAATGGGATAGGGGGTTTCAATAGTGGGGTACAATACAGTGGGGTATAATACAGTAGGCAACCAATTAACACTGAAGCATAAATGTAACAGGTGGCTAACAATTCCTATGTAAAAAGTGTGTCACAGCAGCATATAATCAACTAACAGCATGGATAAAATGTGTTAAACAACCAACAATTTCAGGTAACAATGTAAATGTAGAATGTGAGGTGTATTAGAGAGAAAAGGGGGTAACCAATGGGGTTTTATGCTAGAAAGAGAGAGAGAAGACAGGCTGTAAGTAGAAACAGCAGAGAAGTAAAAGTTGGGAGATGGGGGAAGAGGAGCACGTGGAGGAGGGAGATTTTTAAACTCAGGGAGACACAGAGCAGACAGCAGAGAGACAATTATACAAACACAGCAAAATCTTATCTATGATTTAACTTAACCAAACTACACAAATTAGCAAATATCAAACACAATGCAACAATTCTTAAACCTAACTTAAGTACAGCTATGCAAAATGAAATTACAATTTATCTAGACTAAAAGACAAAATCTAACCTAATGGGTGCACCTTATACTAGGGGTAGTTTCAGAGGGCAGAGTGCTGTGTGCCCAGGTACAGTCCAGGAAGACACAGGAAACAGATTACAGATACAGACCAAGATTTAGTTTGAGTCTAAGAGAGGTTTTAAGCAAGGAGTTTAAGAGAGGTTTTAAGACACAGAGTTTAAGTCTGTGTGTTGAGGAAACAGAGCCAGCAGCTAGTGTGATTAAGTATAGAAAGTTTCACAGAAGAGAGGTTCTCACCAGTCCCCAGACAGCAGCAAAGACTGAAGCAGCAATCAACATCAGAAGAAGGCTCAGCACGGTCTTGATCAGCAATAGGTCTCTCAGGCAGCAATTCGTTCTTCGTGGGGTGGGGGGTCAAAAACGGGGGTACGCTCAAAAATAAAACGAGAGCGGGGGGGTTAAAAACGGGGGTACGCTCAATAATAAAACGAGAGCGGGGGGGGTAAAACGGGGGTACGCTCAATAATAAAACGAGAGCGGAGAAAGGACCCCCCCAGAACCCCTGCCTGATCAGGCCAGGTAGCAATGCAGGAACCTTTCTGATGCTAGTTTCAAAAATGCCTGTTCTTAAAAGCAAACGCAGGCAGTTTCCCTGCCAGTAATGCTGATAGGCTCCTTCTGGCACAGGGGAGGAGTTCAGAGAAAAACTACAGGTGAGTATAGAGACATGCCTGGACAGAGTTCCCCCTCATGACTCAAAAGCACATGAGGCCTATGACTCATGCCCAGGATCTTCAAAGTACATTGGTCTTACAGCTTGGACAGAGCCTTGCCCTACACCGAGCCCAGGTTTAACAAGGTGATAACAGGACCAACCCTTTGAACAGGGCAGTTATCCCACTTAAGCACAAGTGGCCATCCCTTTGAGAAGGGCAATGGCTCTTTGTAAACAACTTAAGGGGCCCTCCCTTTGAGAAGGGCAGTGGCCCTGGTAAATAATTTTAACAGCCAGGGAGGGGCGGCCACAGGAGAGCAAAAACAAAATGGAGAACGGGACAGCTGTAACAGACAAAATGGAGTAGGGGGAAAGCTGTAACAGACATAAATAATAAACCATTCAGGTCTATCTTTGAAATTGGTGTAGCTCAATTGTCTTCAATGGGTACTTTGCCAATTTTACATGAGCAAGGAATTTGAATTATACTCTTTTCTTGTATTCAAACATCTCCATCTATTAGTTATGCATTTGCCATGTTTTCAATGAAAAAATCAAGAATTCCTATTCCAAAAAGAAACCGTGAAATAACCCTTATTTTTAATTAATCTTTTTTACTAAAATGAGTTGTAGGTGGTTGCTTGTATAGTTACTTGTAAGCTGTACCAAAAAAAGAAGAAAAGCCCACAACCATATAAGGATGGGTAAAAGGTTTGAAGAGCCTTACTCTCAATATAGGGCCATGGTCAAGGGGGGATAGTTAAACCCAGTAGGTGTTTAATAAAAGGCAGTAGTCAGAACTACATAAGAGGAGACTAAAGATCAAAGAAGTGACATGGGTTGGCAGACAAGCCTATGACAGAAGGTTCTTGAGGCATCCAGCAGTCAGGAAAGATCTGGCACAAAGACCTAACTGAGCCAAGCTACCAGCTGGCTGAAGGGGATCAATGCACTTTCTCCCTCAGTAGAAGAACTCACATTTTCTGTGTGGAGATTTTCTCCTTCTGGACTGATTTGTCTGATTGAACTTGTAACATTTTAAACTCCATTTATTGTTTGGCATAAGATGTGAATTTTACCATAAACTTAAAACACAGGAAGCACAATCCAGAATATAAAACTATAAGCTCCATTTACAGAAACAGTGACCAAACCCAGTATTTGCTATTACTATTAGCTAATATTTATATTACAGGAGTGACCAGAGACATCAGTCTGGATTGGGGGTCCCAGATTTCTGACTGTTGATTTGTAAGTGAATCAAGAGGAGAGTACACCTCTCTGTAGTTGAATTCTCAGTGAGAATAACATAATATTTGTATATAAATACATGTTTTTAAATAAATAATTGATAAGCAAATTACCTAAATGGGAAATGAATTTTAACATGCTCCAACCCCAAACACACTCAAAATATTTAAATTAACCCCTGAATTTTGGTTAGAGGAAGACTTGCAAGATCTTGGGGAAATAAATAAAGAGAATATCCTTCTAATAAAATGTTAAGAAATGCCTAATAGTCTATTGTAGCTGAATGAAGCAATAGGCTAGATTAACTATATCTGCATATATCTACAAAAAGAATTTGCGAGGGCTAGGTGCATAAGGTATAACAGAAGGAAAACATTTGTGTTAAAATAGTGCTGAATGTCAGAGACAATGAAAAATATTCCCTTTTGGTGGTAACATATTAAAGATATAAAGAGGTGATTATTAAAATTTCAAAGTATACCTGAAAGACAATTGATTTAAATTTCTAGCCCTCTTGAGAAGAGAAGAGCAAAGGCTGAACTGGCTTAGTTTGCACAGCATAATAAAAAAAGGAATGATATTTAGAGTAGCAGTGTTTGCAAACTTGATGCTTGATATTGATCAAAAATGCTTAGAAATGATTGGTCTGACAGTTGTATTTCTTTTTCATAGTGTCTCATGCATATCTCTGATTTGTTTGTAATTAATCAGAAAGTGCTGACCCATAATCCACAAAAATAGCATAAATAATAAATTCTAGTTTAGTGTATCTTGTACTGGAGACAAGCTATCATGATAATATATGTATTATATTATTCTGTCCTCTTCATTAACTTGTCAGTTTATGTGAACAAGCTGCCTTAGTTCTTCAAATCTCCAAAGCACTACTTACATAAGTACTTCAACAGCTATCCAGGTCCCTAAAGTATTTCAATTACTTATCTCACTGCCCCACTGAAGAATGTCCATCATATATCTTTTGTAGATTAAAAAATCACAAAGCTCAAAGCTTAGTTTGGTTTAGCAAATCTAAAGTTGTTGTATTTAGTCATGTTTTCTGACCAACCTATAACATCATTTATTCAATGTGAAGTCTTGCTAACATTAATCATTGTACAGATTCATTGTGAAGGAAAGGACGGTTTCCTTTCAGAAATTCATTTGACAATTTTTTTCATATTCACTTATAGTTACAACTCATCTTTCTCAGTATCTTTTGAAAGGCTTAGGCTAACACTTTCATATTAACATTTGTGAATATGCTAGTACGTCCCCTATTAGAACTTTAATAGAAATAAAATATTGCAAATAGAATATAATAGTTTTGGTCCATTGAAGATTTATGCACATGCTTAACCTTAAGCATCTGAGTAATCCCATTGATGTCCCTTCAGTGGGACCACTCTTCTGCTTAAAGCTGGGTGTAAATCCTTGCAGGATTGAGACGCTCAAATATACATACTTATCTTTAATTGTTTGCCACAGGAAATATTTCAAATACTAAAGATTGAAATGTAACAGGTGAATATAATTTATCATATTATTTAAATAGTGAATTCACTCCAGAAATTCCTGAAATATCCTGCCTATGTGATACAATTTTAGAATTAGCTAAAACATTTTACATACATTTGAAGTGCTGAAAAACATGGGGGGGTGTTCCATTTTGAGCCAATAAAGTAATAAAACTTGCAAAGATGTATAGTACTTAACCATAGGCTCTCTGAGCTTTCAGAATATTGTAATATTCTAATTAGAGGAGCTTCTAAAGAGGTATAGTCTAGTCACTCAACAATGCATACATACAACTACTATTGTTGACAGAAGTAACATATATATTTACCTCCCCTTAATGTATCTTTTAGAGCTTTAACATTAGCAGCATACATCAGGATTTACTGAGACGTTCCACAACATCTCATTTCCCACTAAAATACAAATGTTTGTGATATGCATTAGGATGAAAGTTTGTATTCCATCAAGTCTAGACGAGTTGAAATTCAATCTGCAGGTGTGATGACCCTCTGCTCAGGCCAGCTGAGAAAAGAGCAGTGGCAAAGGTGGTTTTAATGTGTTCCCACCAATCCCCAGAATAGCATCAAGGCTGCTCAAATTACAACTGGTTGTAATAGCCCAAAAGGTCCCATTGTGTTGTCCAAAGATCACAGAGGCACTGGTTACAACAGCCCTTTCCCAGAACAAACCCTATGCTGTGGGGAAGTCAAGAGTGTTGGGTAGGGCTTAAACTATGCCAGCTTTATAACTGAGTGCCATACTGGTGGCACTTAGGGCACCTTTAAACCCCTTTTTTGCCAATGGAGCAGTGGAAAGGATCATAATGTGGGCTTGGGTCTATCTCATTTAAGAATAAGAAAACTACTACAAATGGTTTTGTTATTTTAAATTGGAATAGCAATCACTATTGCCTTCTGGATTTATTCATTTTTGGATAAGATAGTTATGTGGCTTTTACACTTTTGAGACTGCTGGTACTCCTAGACCAAGTTTATTAGTTCTTCCCATGGGAGATCAGGTCATATCACAGGAAAACATGGGAAACCTGTTTAAAACTGAATTGAGTGGTTATTGGAAGATAGGCATAATAAGAAACACTACAAAGGGCTTAAAGCTGAGTTGTTTGATTAAAAGGTGTTCGTTAAGTTGGTGTTTCTGTACGTGTTTGTGTGGCTCTTGCATTGCAGCAGACTTACATCCTGTAGTAAAAGCAAATAAAAGTAGATACATTTTAAAATGTTATAAACAGCTAGCATTTTTCTGATCCTTGTACTACTAATTGTCCAATGGAAAATGGATATTTATAACTTTACTATAGATGATTGAAGTACACTAATAACTGAAATGCTTCTGATCTGGTCACTGAACTCAGAAAACACTTACCCAGTTACCCTTGACTTGATTCATTGCTGTGTTTCAGGTGGAAGCACAACATATAAAGTTTTATGAACTGAAAAAAGAAAGCAAATAAAGCTAAGCAAACCAAACATACACAATGAAAAATGCCCATTTGATGTTCATTAAGCAGAAGTAACACGTATTGCTACATGACCTGTTTCGCTTGTAACAACAAATGTCTATCACTCGTCTTTCTTTCTTTGTCTTGGAAGTTGCTTTCATTTAAAACATGGTCCCTAATTAAGACAGCTAAAGTAAAATGTAGTAGATAGACATAATATACAACTACAAGTTTGATGGAAAATAATTTCTATTAAAACTGAAACAAAAAGCATATGAAATACCACATCATATTCAATAAATCTCATGATATTCCCATGAAGCTTGGAAACCTATGAGCCGGCATGTAATGTGAGCTTCTCCTTTAAAGCAGAAAATTGCATGGAAAAAAATGTTTCTGCTCCAATGCAACAGTTTCACGTATGATGGATTACTTTGGATTTCTACTGGCAAAACCTAATGTTGCTCACTCTTTTCAATGGATATGAACTCTGATATTATTGTAATTAAAAGTCATGGTTATATTATATATGTGCATATATTTGCAAAGGATCTGCTAACTTTATAAATTCTAAATCACAGAACTTTCCGACTTCTTCCCCACATAACTGATTCCCTTGCACAGCATCTGAGGAGCACTGCCTGAATACAGTCCTTATAGTGTTAAGAATGTAGCAAGAATAGGGAAAATTGCACTTTTTCCCTTTCTCATTATAATCATCATCATGATAACAGATTCATGGTTTATCATTTCCTATTCTTGTTACAATCGCTGTCACAGAAATAAGAGTAGAATTTTAATGCATCTACAGTCTGAGAAACAGTAATTGGCTGTACTAGTGAGTCATTTCAATATTATGCATTATGATTACTTGGCCAGACCTTTTCTCACAGGATGCCAAAGGTATAAAAGGGATTAGGAATGCAAATCATAGTGTAAAACACTGAAAAAGCAATAGTGCCTCTTGTACAAATACTAAACTCTAACATTCCAGTATTTCATATTTGTGAAAAAGAAAAGAAAACAGAATGACATATCATGAGCCAATTTCTGGGCTAATGGACCAACTTTTCAACACTTTGGCAAAGGCCAGGTTGTAAGAGTTTTAAGAAATAATAGTTCAAAATAAAAATAACTTAATCTCGTGTGTAATGTCATTTACATGAATGGAGTTACGCCACAAATGAATTTGGCCCATTAAACCCAGAAAATCAATATTTGCATAGTATTCTGTAGCCTCTTCTGAATACAGTAAACATCTGAGTAATTAAAAAAAAAATCTTTGCTGCATGGTGAGTGGACATCTTCACTGAATTATCCTCATTGACTAAAATGGACTAGAAGCTAATTACTAATCAGTGACCTCTTGGGATATGCTTATACAGCAGCCATTTCCTGGTGCAGGTACATGTGTTCTAACTCCGCTTGAGTTAGTCCACTAAAAATAGCCTTTTGGCCATGGCAGCATGGACAGGACACCATGAGAACAATTCCATCCAAGCCCCCTGTGTATGTACTCAGGTGGCTAGCCCAACCTGTTCCCCATGCAGACACTATGAACATGATGCTTGTGCATATCTGTGTGTGCGCATGCTCCCATCTGCTGTGTAAACATATCTGTACTTACTAGAGTTGCCAGGCCTCCAGGATTGTCCTGGATTCTCCAAGAATTACAGATGAATCTTTAATGAAAGATTGTCATGTGATGAAACTTCAAAATTATGTCCAACCAAAATTGACACCCCTAATAGTTACACCGGTGTAAATTCATGGTAAATGTCTTCTATGAAGTTTCTCTATTGTAACTGATATCCGAGTTAGACACGGGGAGGGAGTCTCACTCCCCTCCTCCCCCCAAATCAATAGCAAAAAGCCCATTGTTTATATGGGCCTAGGATTTTATCCCATGTCCTTTCCCACAAGAGATTATTATAGCCAATTTAAAAATCCCTCAATGGGCATAAATAGTTTCAATATTTCTGCAGATATGCTATACCCAACATTTGTTTACACAATATGTTAGTGGTAGTCCCCTTCTTTGGATCATCCCTGTTCTAAATGATTTTGCATTTTATGAAAATTTTGCTACCTCACTCTTACCACCATCTTTTAGATCTTTAAGCATTATACTTATTAATCTTGACTTCCCTGATCACATCACTGAAGCATCATCTGCTAATCCTACTCTTCAGAATCTGATAGAGTTCTAGTTCTCTATATTTCATATATTTAAAAGAACAATTCCTGACATTTTACTGAGGCTATTAAAAAATATTATCAGATTTAATAATGTAATTGTTACAAATAAAACGATTGGAAACAAATGCTTTATCCTCTAGCATTATGTGAATTCTTGGATAAAAGGGGAGAAAAAAACATTTAGAAGGAATCCCATGGGGTGAGTTATCTACAGATAAACCCGTTGTGCTGTCCCTATCCTAATCCTGGATGAAGATGAAAAATTGAATGGTGTTGTTACTGTGAGCCTGCCGAAGCTAATTTGACAGCCATCTCTAAGAAACAACAGATGGTAGAAAAATACTCTAAGGTTGATTCTTTCCCTCCCCACAGTACAGTCTTTGATTCTAGTGAACAACTGGTGCAGAAGGGAAATTCATGCCATACACTACTTATTAGAAATATTCAGTTCTTTCAGGGACAAAAAGCCATACTTTTTATTATTCTGGGCCAAAACCAGGAATTAAGAGTAATGGACTGTATTTTGACAGTTCACATCAGAGGTATTTTTCTCCAGCTATGTGTAATATATTTGATTCCTTTTTAAAGTTTCAAGGAAGTGGAAATTTATCTTGTACAGCTGAAAAAATAATTGGTCAAATCTGATGACAATACCAGAGCCTAAACATAAGATGCATGTTTTTTATTTA
The DNA here is from genome assembly GCA_032164245.1 of Sternotherus odoratus. Taxonomy (NCBI): domain Eukaryota; kingdom Metazoa; phylum Chordata; order Testudines; family Kinosternidae; genus Sternotherus; species Sternotherus odoratus. The sequence continues at coordinate 38,520,344 of JAVMKO010000004.1, forward strand.
AAACTTCATCTATCTTCCAGAAATAATGTGCCAACTATAAGAATAAAACTAGCTGAAATTTGTTTTTCTTTAACCATGTAACATCTTAGCAACAATGTTAGAGAGATAACCCCTCCATTTTATGCTAAAAATATTAATCTATGTTTTTAATATTTGAATACAATGGATAACAATGTATTTGCTAATACTGTATATAGTATGTATTGTCTTGAATGCATATACTTTTGAGGTAAAACCTGAATTAATTATGAGGAATATCATTTTTCCCCCAAACATAAAAGGATATTTCGTGAAATGAAAGTGAAACCATGGGAGGGAAAAACAAACAAATATTGGCACCAATTGAAATGGTTTTGGTTAGCCAAAATCATCAGGCTCAATTGCAAGCTGATGTCTTTTGGGGGACGTGGTAGTGGTCTAAGGAATGGTCTGAATATTTTAAAAGAATCTGAGTCAAAGATTTGTGAGAACTTGAAAAAGGTTTGCTTTCATAGTGAAACGTTATATCAAGTGAATGTTGAATCTTTCTTTGCTTTGATACAAGAGTTTACTATGGTGGTTAGAAGGAGTAAATGTATCCAGGATTCCAGGAGATGGCTTAGAGCTAGACTATGACCCATCCGGAATCATGTGACATCAGTAAGATTACTTATGTGCAAATAGAATCATAGAACTGGAAGGGGCCTCATGAGATCATCTAGTCCAGTCCCATGCACTCAAGGCAGGATTAAGTATTATCTAGACCATCCCTGACAGGTGTTTGTCAAACTGCTCTTAGAAAACCCCAAGGGGATTCCACAACCTCCCAAGGAAATTTATTCCAGTGCTTAACCACTCTGACAGTTAGAATTTTTTTTCCTGAAGTCCAAAGTAACCTGCCCTTGCTGCAATTAAGCCCATTGCTGCTTCTCCTATCCTCAGAGGTTAAGAACAACGTTTTTTCTCCCTTCTTGTAAAAACCTTTTATGTTCTTGAAAACTCTTATGTCCTCTACCACTCTTCTCTTCTTCAGACTAAACCCATTTTATTCAGTCTTTCCTCATAGTTCATGTTTTCTAAACCTTTAATCATTTTTGTTGATCTTCTCTGGATTTTCTCCAATTTCTCCACATCTTTCCTGAAATGTGGCACCCAGAACTGGACAGAATACTCCAGTTGAGGCCTACTCAGCACAGAGTAGAGTGTAAGAATTACTTCTCATGTCTTGCTTATAATACTCCTGCTAATAAATCTCAGAATTTTTGCTTTCTTTGCAACAGCATTACATTGTTGACTCATATTTAGCTTGTGGTCCACTATGACCACAATACTCCTTCCTAGGCAGTCATTTCTCATTTTTTATGTGTGTAACTGATTGTTTCTTCCTAAGTGGAGTACTTTGCATTTGTCCTTATGAATTTCAACCTATTTACTTCAAACCATTTCTCCAGTTTGTCCAGATCATTTTAAATTTTAATCCCATCTTCTAAAGCACTTGCAACTCCACCCAGGTTGGTATCATCCACAGACTTTATAAGTGTACTCTCTATGCCATTATATATTGACCAGTGAGAGCTATTGGGTTACAGAAATCAGTACAGATGGTAAAAATAACATTCATCAAATAGAATTTTCTTCCCCTGTTCACAAATCAATCCTGGAAATTGTGAATGTACTCAGAATTCTTAAGAATTCAGCAAATTACTCAAAAGAATGTTATTCATACAATAGGTTGTTCATGAGATGTTCTCTTTGATTTTTGTTGTTCTTTATCTCTGGGGAGTGTTTGTTTATGTGGTATTGTTCCAAATCACCAACTAGCTGTTTCGACTATTTATTGTTTGATGTTCACTTGTCTTGAATTGAAAAATTTCAGAGTGTTCTTCCACCATGAGTTTATTAAACTTTCTAATTTTGCAAAGATATTCATAAATACAGCAGCCATCCAAACATGCCTGGGTAGTGAATAGTAACAAATGGAATTTCAGTAGCTTAGTCACATATGTGGCCCAATTCAAGCATCACTATTCAGGACTATGGATAACCAGAAAACAAGATGTCCATTTTGCAAAAAAATGTCAAGGTTTCAAACTTTGGTTTTGTTCTGTATCAGATTATTATTAATTATTATTATTATTTTTACAAAACAAAGGAATGCCTGAGAAATATTTTTACCCAAAACAACCAATCCTTGTGCTTAGAAGCTTGCTTTGGATGTGGGAGTCCAAGGTTAAAATCCCTGCACTGCCTGAGTCAGAATCAGTGCCCTAATCACTGGGCTGTTGATTATCCTGGATTCAGTCTCTCTCTCATTCTCCTTTTGACTGGAAGCTCCATCCTGTGTCAAAGAATTTTTCCCAGTGATTTTTTTTGCCAAAACCAATACAGTTTTGTAAAACATTTTGTTTTTGATTAAATTGATTTTTTTCACTGAAAAAAGGTTCTTGGCAGTTGTTTTGACCAGTTCTGTTCATGACTGCACTTAAGCACATGCTTAACTGTAAAGTTTAAAATAATAAGTACAGAAATGTTTCATTTTCTGCAAAAACTAATGACTGTTTTTCAAACAGTTCTTGGTGGTTTTGTTTTTTGTTTGTTTGGGATGATTTTGTATTCTTTTGACGTATTTTTTCCCCCTCTAGTATTCAGACTATAAATTCATGGTTGGCTTAAATATCATGGTGGCTTATCTAAATAATTGCTATGTATATTGATCATTATTAAAATGTTGGGATTTTCCCACCAAACTGTTTCCATACAGTTACATCTTATACTATCCCTATCCTGTTTTAAGGCTACGGAAACACAATTACTTGACCATGACAATAGTAATGGAATGCAAATATTGACTTTTTAATGGATAACTTTATCAACATGAAATATTTATAGATGTCTGATTGGTCTTGTATCCTCCCTGTTTGGTTTTTGATTTTCTAAAGCTATACATATTTAATTAGTTTAATCACTCAAGGAATCAGCCTCTCCAGGCTCTTAATTAATTTTGATGGACTTCCCTGAACTCCCTAAAATTTCATAACATTTTTCTGTTGTTGAGATGCACCGACATGTTGATTTTTGCCAATGCTATCTAAACAGAAACTATTAATCTGCCTGATCCATGATCTAATGCCTCTATGCAGGTGTGACGGTGCTGTTCCTGGTGGGATCTAACTGTGAGTGTCAGATCAGGACAGATTGCTTCCAAAAGGGCATCTACAGCCCAAAGCTGGGGTTTCTTCACACTAAGGCACCAAACCAGCTAAACAGAAAAGACTTTGGTCTCACCCCACTGGCTAACCACAAGTCACACAAGCAATTCCCTTAGACACTCCAGATTCCCAGTATCACCACCAGCAGCCACCTGTCCTGGGGATCAATGGTTATGAAAACCAATCCCCCAAATAAAGAAAACGGTTCTCCCCAATTCCAAAGAATCAGGCCCCAGACCCAGGTCAATATACAAATCAGATCTTACCACAAATCACGCTGTAGCCAATCCTTTAGAATCTAAAATCTAAAGGTTTATTACAAAAGGAAAAAGGTCTAGGTGAGGGTTAAGAATGGTTAAAAGAAATCAATTACATGCAGTAATGGCACATCTCTTAGCACAGGCTTGCAGCAAAGGTAGAATAAACTGCAGGTTCAAATCAAAGTCTTTGGATGCATCCCATTTGGGGGATGGGTCAGTACCATTGTCCAGAGTTCCCAGAGTAGCAAAGTTCCATCCAAAGCTGGAAACAAGGCAGGCTGAAGTCTGGAGGTGAAAGACAAAATGGGGAATGTTCTTCCAGGCTTTATAGACTTTTTCTTCTGGGCCAAGACCCTCCTCCTTCTTCTGCAGAGTCCAGTTGCAAAATGGAGGCTCATAGTCACAAGGTCCAATCACCAGACTTCTCCAGGATTCAGTTTCTGACCAGGCAGTGACATTCCTAGAGCAGCTTGGGTGTGGACAGTCATATACAAAATCCATTGTGTGGTTGATGTCCCTTAATGGGCCATCAGGCAGCCCCAGCCTGTCTGAGCCTTCACAGGAGCCAAGCCTAAGCTTGAAGTACAGCTTGAAGCTTTAACTTTAGTTACAAAATAGATACACACATATGGAATAGATACATACATAAGACACCTGTTATGACCCCCTTCCCATAATATTTCGTGCACCCATTGATCTACACGGTACCAAACTATTTCAGTACCGTGACAGCAGGCAGCCCAAATAAACAGTGGCTTTCTTGGGTCTAAAACCCTAGAACAATTATTAAAAAAGGGACCATTGTGTTCAACCCATATGTTACAAATGACATCCAACAAGTTTTGTCCTTTAAAAAAAAACATTAAAAGTACTCTGATAAGCTGCTATGGTAATTTTCCCCAATGTCAGTCATTTTTGATATACAGGTTGATATTTCTTCTTATGTCTTAGGGTAGACAAAAACTGGAAGGTAAAAGCATTAAAGAGGCAGTATTATTTCCTTACCATTAATCTCTGTGAAAACTTGGAAGTCTCTTTATGGTTGCTAATGGATGCTATGGTGTAGAAAGTGGTGAGTTTGAGGCTGGGAGGATCTGCGAGCAATGTACCTCTTCAAACCATGCCTCTGTGCTCAATGGAAGACTATATAAATAACATTTCCTTCTCACACTGTCTGCTAGGTTTATCACCATTTTATATATGATGAACTGAAGCACAGACTGGTAAAGTGATTTGCCCAAGGTTACCCAAGAAATCTGTGCCAGTGTCAGGGGTCAAACCACAGATTTCTTGGTGCCTCAACTTTACGATCAGCCTTCATTCTTGTGTGTCCATAAAACCATAAATGTAGAGACCGAGATAAATTTATCTTCACTTTTTCACTATTCCCATCCATTCCCCAAATTTGTTGTAATTGAGACAAGAAGTGAAGTAAAGCTTCCATTTTACCATTAGTTTACCTGACATTTTTTTTCATGACACTCTATCAATCCTATATTAAATATATGTTCCAGTGGTTTCGTACTTTGGTGTCTTTACACTTGAGGAAAAGAAAATCACAGTAACAGATTTACCAACTGTTCTTGCTGTTATCTCAACTGCTTATAGTGCTCAGCGGGGGATTATGTTCCTTCATGAATTATGACACACTAACACAGCACATAGTGTTGTACTGAGATTTTATAAGATGTGCCAGGTGGGTTTTTTTCTGTTTTCATTTTGGTGCTTTGGTAGGCTTTCTAAGAACTCATGAATGCCTAAAAGTGTCCGGTTAAGTATAACCTTGGAAACTGATGACCCTAAATAAATAGACAGAGCCTAATCTAAAAATGTTGTATGATCTTCTAGGACACATAAATATATATAGTGTAAAATAAAGTGTTACTCTTCATTCAAAACCCAATTTTTGCCTGTTGTACTTTGAAAGCAGGGTTTGAGTTCATGACTATTTGAGTCACATGCACCAACATTTGCTGGCGCAGGTGGAAGGCTTTCATTTCCATGTGCTGTGCAGCTGAAATTCCTTATTCATTCCTATGTATCAGCTGGCATGCATTAAAACCAATTACTTCTGGGTGCCTACACTGTGTTAACAGTTTGGGGTTGGGTTTCTCCTGTGGCAGGTGTTGACCATGTTATGCACACATTGTTCAATGTGTTTGTCCTCACTGTTGACACCTGAATGTTAGCCAATTCATCTACTGCGATGCATTAAGAAAAGAAAAAGTGGGATGGATCTGATGCAACAGTATCAGGTGTTAGAGGGCTTATTCCTGCACCCACTTACTTCCATGGTCCTTCTCACATGAACAGAGAGGAACAATACCCGTAGTCCGAACATTTCAATATTTATTGGGGTGAACTTCGAGTAAGCAATGAGTCTAATTTCCTTCCTCACTGTCCCCCTTCCCAGCTCTGATACCACACAAACGATAGGGAAACAGGGACTACAGTGGTAGAACAACAAAAAAATGAGGTTTCCCATCTGAGCTATTGATAACTGGGTTCTTGCCAGACAGGATGCTATCAAACAAGTTTCCTTTTACATCTTCTAGTCCCTTCCCTTTATCTGGAGGTGATAGGCATTATTCCTGACAGCCCAATAGCACCTTATTTCAGTGTGACTGGTGAGGATGTGAGCAATAAATTGTTTCCCAATTTATAGATGCCTCTGCTGCTTAGCCAAAGATCTTAGCGTGAGAACACCATCTTAGACTATCATAGTGAGAGGAGGCCTATAAACAAGCAGACTGATTTTGAGTCTTGTTTTGCACCTCTAGAACTAGCTAAGTGATAAGATAACCTAAATTCTTAATGTATAGGCCTTTACAGATAAGCCTGAAATATCTATATCCTAACATCACGCATTGTTCTTATATATAACTTGTTTCTGATTTTGCATTTTCTTAACCTCCTTTACAACACTGTGGGGAACTCACCTTTCCACAATTGTTTCTGGTTTTGCTTGAATGCGTGAAGAATACATTTGCACTTCTTTTGTGAAATACTGACTTTCAAAGTACTTGCCTGAAGAACACAATTCAATGCTGAAGGGATCCTGTAATTTCAGCCTTTCAAGAACTGTTTAAGGAGTGTTCTCCCAACACCCCAAACCCATCAAGGCAACAAATACTATCATTAGTGTACCTGCATAATTTTTCAGTGCCTTAAGTGTCTGACACAATTCACACCTGTTTTGAAATCCCTGTTGTTTGCAACACTTATGTTTTTAATGCATTTGGGGCATTGCTGGAGGGGATATGAAGTAATTGTGTTAATTTAATGATTTATATAACAATCAGTTCACAGCTGTTAGAGACCACTAATCTCTGGTCTGCTTGAAAGTTTTTAAAGGCTTGGGTAATTTTTTTTGGAGGGAAGGATGGGGGACATAACATATATGTTATGATATAACATACTGGAGGACACTGTGTAATTACCTATCTTTCTAAATCCCTTTATGAAACATGACAAACCAAAATAACAATAAAAAACAGTAAAAAACCTTTTACTACCTATGTGTAAGACATCTGATATATTGAAAAGCAGTGGTGATTTTCAGAGTGCAAACACTGTCTACTTGACTTTCCTCATCTTGCCAGTATATCCCTAGGACTTCAGATATTGCTTAATCTTGTAGGGAGACTCAAAAAGATTTCCACTATCATAGCACCAAAATTTCACACACCAATCAACTATATGAGGTGTGAAGCTTAGGCCTCATTTCCACACCAAAACAGTTTCAATTAAACTGTGTGTGTGTGTGTATCATTCTTCCTAAGGGCGTGGTTACACTTACAGCTTTATAGCAGTTTTGGTAATACCCACCTTCGGATAGCGCTCCAGCATGTCCACATTCACAGCCACAACCGCACTGGCATGGTCACATTTGCGGCACTTGCAGCAGGGGAGTGGTGCATTATGGGCAGCTATCCCAGCATTCAGCTGGGTGCAATATGCTTTTCAAACAAGGGATGAGGGGGAGCATGTTGTGTGTATGCGGAGGGAGAGAGCGAGTGGATTTTTGGTGTGCTGAGAGTGTGTCAGCAAACTGTCTTTAGAATGCAAAGCCTACTAATCTTCTGCTTTTGGCTCACTCACTCAGTAAACATTTGCAGTTAAAGATAAGCTCTGAAAACGTACTTCCCTATTCCTCCAGCCCAGTTCAAAACAAATGGAACAAAGGCTTAATTGCCTTAAATGGCTTAGAGGGTGTTTCCAGAGATTACTCAAAGCCCTGTATTGTTACTATGTGTTTACACTGGAGCTAAAGTAGAGCACCCAATATGCTACAGCTGTTAATCCTCTGGCAAGGAGGATTACCAGGACCAGTATAAATGTGGATTTATAGTGCTCTACATGCCTCACCAGTCTGGACAGGTAGTGAGTTACAGTGCTCCTGGCGCCTTTATAGCACTATAAAATGTAATCAAGCCCTAAGTATGGTAAACAAATTTTAACATTTACTACAATTATGAGGTAGGTTTATTTCTTAGAAATAAATGGCCAATTAATCAAAGAACAAATGAGGCAAGATACATACAAAAGAAACTGTTAACTTCACTTAGGATTTTTTCTTTTAGAATATGTTTTTATGTCTTTGCTCCCATCTTCTTTCCCACTTCCATCAAAAGGGAAGAACAATAGGGGAAAATAGCTCTCAATGAAATTTAAGAATATTTCCTGCAAGTGGTTTTGGAAGGACAGTACATGCATGTCCAGTGTTTGTTCTCTGGCTGGTCGGAGAGGTACTTGAAGAGGATTTCCAGGCTCTAAAGAAGCAGCCAGAGGAACAGGAGGTGACAGACAGGCTGGTTCTGGGATCTCAGAAGCAGGCAGACACAACACTGTCAACCATCCAATTAGCATTAGACTAGAGAATGTTCAGGTTATCAGTGTTGTGTCCAAAAATTGGTCCAAAAACCTCCTCCAGCTGAGGAGTGACCCCCTCATCTCTTGCCCTGAGGAACTCAAATTGCTCCTGGTTTCTCCCTTCTAGGGCCCTTTTCCTCTTATTCCTGCCTTCTGTGGAGTGTTAATTCATTCTGCCCTTTTGGTGGCTTGGTTTCACTCTCACAATCTGGTGAGTTTCATTCTCACTCTCATTCCCCTCTATTTGGAATAGGTAAGTACTGTGTCCAGTTTTGGGCCCCACACTACAAGAAGGATGTGTAAAAATTGGAAAGAGTCAGGCAGATGGCAACAAAAGTGATTTAAGGGGCTGGAGCACATGATTTGTGAGGAGAGGTTGAGGGAACTGGGATTGTTTAGTCTACAGAAGAGAAGAATGAGGGGGATTTGATAGCTGCTTTCAACTACCTGAAGGGGAGTTCCAAAGAGGATGGTTCTAGACTATTTTCAGTGATACCAGATGATAGAACAAGGAGTAATGGTCTCAAGTTTCAGTAGAAGAGGTTTCAGTTGGATATTATGAAAAACTCTTTTGCTAGGAAGGTGATGAAGCACGGGAGTGGTTACCTCGGGAGGTGGTAGAGGTAACCTAGGGAGGTGGCAGTATTTCTTAATAATCAAAATGTTTATCCTGTCTCAAAGAGGTAATTGGGAGGCAATTACAATTAGCTTCTGATCTAAGATGAGGCTATTTCATGCAAAAGGTGATCTGAACCATGAAACCCTTCTCCCTTATTATGCCCTGAACTTTACCAGAAAATCCTGCTCCTGTGCCTGCCTAACACCATAATTTTAGTAGTTGTCTGAAAATCCAGCTCAGGAAAATTCCCTTTAACTTAGATAGCTGCAAAAGGAAACTGCACTGCTTTTTTAATGACTGTGATATTGGACCTTTTTCTCCTGCAGTCTACACCAATTTATGCAATTTGGTTCTCTGTGAAGACAGGCTATAGAGCTGGGAAAGACACATTTTGTAACTTTCCAAGGGAGAAAACAGTGCTGTAAATAATTGTACCATGGACATCCAATTATAAGTTTGCTACAACTTTTCTCCCTTCTTCAAGCAGGACTGCTCTCCTATTCCCCCTCCTAGGCAACATGACCTGGAACTCTCACTACTTGACAAGGGTCTGAGAAATACACAGAATGGGGCATATTAATTTTTATTTCAAAGGTGTCTAAAAAAATTAGCTTTGGAAGCCAAGGCATAAGCCCCGTAATTGTGGTTCATCAGAAATCAAAATCACTGTCTCACTTCAGGACCTATTTGGGGAGAAGGGCAGGGAGGAAGTTTAAGGAATTTGGTAAGTGGATGGGATATGACAAAGAGGTGGCTTTGGCACTGCACTTCACACACAGAGGCACAGAACAATGCATGGCACGTAATCTAGGCGGGAAAATAAACACACATTACTTAAAATGCCTGGGATCTTAAAATTAGGAATTTAGCATCACAAGAGGAGGGGATACTGGAGGGAAGGGCATTTTAACTTATCACTCTGGGATTTTGGTTCCTGCTGTAGCACCAGGTCCTCCTGGAGTTCGTTGTCAGGGGTTTCTGCAAAGTGGACCTCTGGGTAAAAGTGGAGAATAAATTGCTCTTCGCCATCTGTGTTTTCTAGGAGATTCTTCATGGTCCCACATGAATTTTCCTGCTGGTTCAGCTGAAATCATGGAAGACAATGTACTCAACCCAGATGTTGATCAGCACCCAAGTATTCTTGGTGTGACAGGAGTTGTATCCATTGTCACATGCATTCATCTGTAAGGAGTACAGCAGAAAGCTGTACTGAAGTGGTCAGTGCAGGCTACTACTGGTGAAAATAAGGGACAGGGCCTATGTAGATTGTGTAATGGTCAGGAAGAAAAGAGTTCAGTTCATTGTGGGAATGGGGGTAGAGCACTAGTGAAACTGGACACCTGGCACCTGCCTATTACTCCCACTAACACTGCAAATTGGCAACAATAATAATAAATCATTAAAATATGACATTTTCTAGGCTGCATTAGCATTACCCATTTTAGACACAATGCTGAGGGGTGTTAAACCAAGTTATTTTATAAATCTCAAGTCTTTTTCCTTTAGCTGTCATGTCTACAACAAATGAACAGCTGGAATTCTGGCCCTATTGAAATCATTGTGATTTTTTCCATTGACATTAATGGTGCCAGTATTTCACCCAAAGTGCTTTTTTCCCATGAGAATTCTAGTCCCCAATTCAGCATGGACTTTTGGGTATTAATCACATTATTCAATTCCTTGATGACTAGGGATGGGATTACTCATGTGTTTCTAATTATGCTTAATTTTAAAGTGCCTTCCTATATTGGGCTCTGAGGGTAAAATTTTCAAAGGTGCCTAAGTGAATTAGGCACCCAAATCCCATTTTCAGAAGTGACTTAAGCATTGTGTAAAAATGACATCTCTCACTCTTACTTTTTTGGCCACTTTCTACCCTGTACTCTTGGCAGGAATATATGGTCAGCCAGACAAAAGTGTCTCACACAGCTGTCTGCAGGCATTGTGCTTCACTTCCACTCTCTCTCTCCTTTCTAAGCTTGATCACACAATTATACCTCACATTCAGTAAATTTAAACTTGCCTAATTTCTCTTAGGTATATTATTAACTTGTCTACCTCTACAACATCATTTCCTACAGTTTCACTGGATCACAGCAAAATTGAAACTAGAACTATTTTTGAACTGGGAGAAATATGAGAACAGACTAGACTAACTCCCCAGTCTGTATGGCCTGCAAAAACTAGACAAATGAATAATAAGTGAATATGTGAAAAATCATGACATTTTTTATATATGAACACACACACATTAATTATTCATTCAGCTCTAAATATTGGGTGAAGAATGAACATAAAGTATTTAAAAAAAACAACAAAATTCACTGAATAAATGATCGCTGAACACTACATAACAACTCTAATTCTTACTTTTCTTTATGTTCTTGGCTTCTTTCAATCATTCCTGAATGCTAAAGTCTGCATCTTGTATGTTCTTCTTAAAGGACCCACGTGAGTGATATCCCACATCATCATTACAGAACTACAAAATAGAAACATGAGAGCATTAGCCTCAATATTTATGCTAATATTTAAGATGTCTTACTAATTACTGCTCCTTATAATCTGTTTAAGGCAATTTCTGGAACATTTTAATATAGACCATATCTTTTGGAATTCAGACAACCACCTTCAAGATGTCTTCAAGTTCATCATCAGAAACAAGCGCCCCACAGACCAGGACAATCCAACTCAAAGTGGCACCAGACCCTGGTAGAACAGATTCAAAACCTACAGACATATCTCCACAGCTACAGTGATTAACATCCCCCACAACACACCTTCCAAGATCCATAGATCTTACACATAACTATCATTATATATCAGCGGTTCTCAAACTTCTGAGAACTGCGACCCCTTTTTCATTTGTCGGCTGCTGCGGTGGACCCTTGTACGTCCTCCCAAAAGCACCCGAATAAATTACTTCTGCATTTGACAGCTATTTTCGGCGGCCATGCCGAGCGCTCCCGAAATAGCTTGGCATGTCTGCCCAAAAGCCACCGAATACGGAAGTAATTCATTTGGCAGCTTTTAAGCGGCGCCGGGAACTCGCATCTCCCCCCCCCCCCCGGGAGCACTCGGCACCCCCCAGGGAGGTCGCGACGTCCGGTTTGAGAAACCCTGTTATATATGGTGTACTTCATCCAGTTCACTAAACGTCCCAATAGCAACTTTGTGGGTGAAAGCAGAAAATCACTACACTCAAATGAACTCAGACTGGAAAATGATAAAAGACAAGCCCCCTTTTACCTGTCCTATCAGTCCTGACTCTCAAAGGAAACATGAACAACACATTCAAAAGATTAACACAACTTTGCTAGACACTAAAAATCATGGACTGAATAAACATTGGGTTTAATTACACTAATCTATAATCCACCAGTAATGCCTCCCACTCACCCACACACTCAGATGCCTCCCACTCCCCCTGCCTTTTCTTCTTGTGAGTGGATAATTGTTAATGGTCCACTTCACCTTGAATGGTCCCTTGAAATATGTGTTAATTACTTATGCTAGACAAACTGGTCAATCTTATATTTAGTTGGGGCACTCTAAGGCCATGTCTATAGATACAGGGCTGCAGTGGTGCAGCTGTACTGGTCCAGCAGTGCCACTGCAACTCATGCTGAAGGTGCTCTGTGCCAAGAGTAGTGCTCTCCTTTTGGCATGAAAAACCCACCTCCATGAGTGGCATAAGCTATGTCAGCTGTAGAAGCTCTCCTGCCGACATAGCACCGTGCACACAAATGCTTACATCAGTGTAATTTATGTTGCTCAGGGGCATGTAATATTCACACCCCTCAGTGACACAAGTTTTGCCAACATAGGCTGTAGTGTAAACATAGCCTAAATAAGGTCTAGTCTATGCTACAGACATATAATCAGCAGAATTACATCACTCAGGGGTGTGAAAAACCCACATCCCAGAGTGACATACTTATACTGACCTAACCCCCTGTATAGACAGTGTTATGTTGGTGGGAAAGCTTCTCCTGCTGACATAGCTACAGCCCCTCAGGGAAGTACATTAACTCTGCTGATGGGAAAGTTATCCCCTGTTGACTTAAAGAGTCTTCATTAAAACCGCGCATCTGCACCAATGAAATGTTTCCAGTGCACACTTACCCGAAGTTTCCCAAACTTGAAAAAGAGCTCTATGTACATTAGCACAACTGTGCTAATAAATGATGGGCACATATACACCACCCTATACCGGAAACCTACTGACCACTACACTTACCTACGTGCCTCCATCTTCCATCCAGAACACACCACTCGATCCATTGTCTACAGTCAAGCTGTAAGATACAACCACATTTGCTCCAGTCCCTCAGACAGAGACAAACACCTTCAACATCTCTACCAAGCATTTTTAAAACTACAATACCCACCTGGGGAAGTGAAAAAACAGATTGACAGAACAAGAAGAGTACCCAGAAGCCACCTACTACAGGACAGATCCCTCTTAGAATTGGTGTGCTAATGTACAATTTTTTTCTTTTCTTTTTTTCTTTTTCTTTCTTTCTGTGTGTATAAATGCATTTTACTTCTGTTCCATTCTGTGCATCCGATGAAGTGAGCTATAGCCCACGAAAGCTTATGCTGAAATAAACTAGTTAGTCTCTAAGGTGCTACAGGTATTCCTGGCTTTCTTTATGGATACAGACTAACACGCCTGCTATTCCTGAACCATTCAAAATCTTGTGACTCTCACCAACAAAAGTTGGTGCAATAACCCACCTACCTCACCAATCTTGTCTCTCTCTAATAGAGTGGAACTGACTTGACAACAACAACACAGCAGATAAAGCCATGGTCAATTAAAAATGTGAGGATGTTTAGCATGAAAAAATGATAGTTTTTTTATAAAAACATAGGTCTGAAGACTACTGCTGGGAGAGGAACAAAAAGATATGGTGTAGTGGTGAGATAAACTTAAGGTTTGGAATTTAAATTCATTTTGGATAAACTTCTGAACATTTGGATATTTTGAGTCTGCAAAAGTAGAAGAGAAATCCCGGGGCAACAGGTTTGCTAATATACAGCTTTTTTTTCCCCTTTCTTTCTGTGTGTATAAATGCATCTTACTTCTGGTCCAGTCTATGCATCCGATGAAGTGAGCTATAGCCCACGAAAGCTTATGCTGAAATAAACTGGTTAGTCTCTAAGGGTATGTCTTCACTACATCAGTAGGTCAATTTCCTTTAAGTTGATTTTCTAAAGTAGACTTTATAAAGTCTAGACAGAGCTGCTAGGGCGGGGGTGGGGGGGTCCGTGGAGCTGCTCGGGTGGGCGGGGGAGTCCGGCGCGGAGCTGCTCGGGTGGGCTGGGGGGGGAAGAACAGAAGCAACGGGTCCCCTGCAGACCCCCAGGGCGCCCCCTTCCTGGTCTCTGCCCTACCTGCGCTTGGGGGGTCCCGTGCGTGGCTCCGGCTCCCTCCAGGTCCCCGGCAGCCCCGGGCTCTCCGCTCTCCCGATTCCACGCATTCCAGCTCCCGGCAGCGGCTCCGCACAGGGTGCGGACTCACCCCCGGGACGGGAGCAGCGGAGCCCGGGACCAGGCAGCGTGTTTGACTGTGAGTTGGGGTGTGTGCTCTGGGTGTGAGGGGGGTCCGCGGAGCTGCTCAGGCAGGCGGGGGGCGGGGTCTGGCACGGGGCTGCTCAGGCGGGCGGGGGGGGGTCCGGCGCGGGGCTGCTCGGGCGGGCGGGGGGGTCCGGTGCGGGGCTGCTCGGGCGGGGGGGGAGGTCCGGCGCGGGGCTGCTCGGGCGGGCGGGGGGGTCCGGCGCAGGGCTGCTCGGGCGGGGGGAGCCGGCGCGGGGCTGCTCAGGTGGGCGGGGGGGTCCGGCGCGGGGCTGCTCGGGTGGGCGGGGGGGTCCGCGGAGCTGCTCGGGCGGGGGGAGCCGGCACCGGGCTGCTCGGGCGGGCACGGGGGTCCGCGGAGCTGCTCGGAAGGTCGGAGGCTTAAAGTCACATGCATCCTCACTAGCTCACAATCGACCCAGAGAGAGGTCGATTTCAGCTACTCCTCTCGTTAGGGAGGAGTCCAGAAGTCGATTTTAAGGTCTCTTTAAATCGACTTTAAGGGCATGCATGGCTTAAATCAACTTTAGCTTGCTAAAGTAGACGTTAAGCCCTAGTGGGGACCAGGCCTAAGGTGCTACAAAGTCTTCCAGGTTTCTTGAAATAACTCCAGCTTTCTAACGGATTTCTTCTCTTTTCCGGACTATATTTAAAGTCATTCTTTTATGCTTTATGCTTTTTTGGGGGTTTCCATCACCCTAGACTTATTGTGACTAATTCTTTTTTATAATATGGGTTAACTATGTTGAAATAACTAAACGCATAACACAAATGAACCATGGCCTTAGAAAATAACTGGGAGCAAATAATTTCTGGAGTTCTAATCCTCCTCTGACTCTGATTTGTTGCCAGTGTTGGTTTTAATTCCAAGCTTTGCCTCATACTTCTTGTATGACCTTGGGGCAAATCAAGTAGTTTCTCTGTGCTTGTGTTCCATATATATAATATGTACGTCTCAGTTTTTCCTTTAAAAAATGGGAATAATGGTGCTTCCCTACCTCACCGGGGTATTGCAAGAATTAATTAATATGTGTAAAGTGTTTTGAAAATTAAAAGTGTCAAGCATTATTAATATACTAATTACAGCAAATTATGAGATTAGTTTGGCAAATTGCCAGCTGCACGAGTTGTTTCTGTAACACTGTGCTTATAACCTATTTCAGACAAGTGGCAATGGTACTTATTTAACCATCTATATGCATCATTTTTGAGCAACATAAGGCATTCTCCTTGACCATCATTTCCCAGCAGTGATAGAATATATTAATGATGTGCCACTCCCAGTTTTCATTGGCCTCTGACATAAGTTACGTGAGAATGGAAAGTAGGTTACCAACAGCTCCCTGCAGTGCTGATTCTGATTAATAAGTCACTGGGCCAGCACTGATGTTTTTATAATTAGTCATTTTGTTTTTAGTCCATAAAAATATAACATGCTATTTCTATTGTGGTTTGTTTTCTTCAGAAAAAAAACAGTTAATCACAATTAATTGTAATGGTAAAAATGAAGCACTCCAGAAAAGCCAACTTTAACTTGTGATTATGTCATACTAAAAGCTCAGCATCTACATTGTTCATTTACAATCAAACCCTTAGCACATCCTGTCTATGTTTTGTGGTTGTTTTCACCCCTTCCCTATTAAACACCCCTTTACACTCTGAACCTGCATTGACTGTTTCTTCAGTCAAATGCATGATAATTCTGACCCGCTATGACAGCAAGCTTATAGATACTCTAATGAAAGGAAAAGATAATGGAGTTTTTAATGAAAACATAGCATACCTTAAAACCTTTACCATGAAAAGACAGATTCCATTGCAGGCTATGAATAGTCTTTTGCTTTGGGCCGATCCTGCCGTCAATCTGCCCTCAATGCTACCATTGACTTTAATCAGTGTTCCACAGGCAGAACAACAGAATTGGAATCTCAGCTGTAGAGGGAACCGCAAGCAGTTACTGTGCAACAAGATGCTAAAAACCCAACTATCACAATACTTCTTAAAGTGATCCATAATTCAATGGCAAAACTCCCATTTACTTGAATAAGGCCAGGATTTCCTCCCCACCTCCAAGAGCTGAAACAAAACCAGGAAAAATCAGGAGAGAGGTGCCACCTCAACAACTCAAAGTTTAAAGAAACACTGAGCAAAAGTGAAAAACCAAGCTTGCTACTCACACACAGTCCAGGAACAAGAGGTAGCTCATCAGATAGATCTCTAGATAAAGTCAGTAAATATTTTAAATCACCCAATTGACTTTAAGAAGTAAATAAATATAATGAAGTTTGAACAAACAAGGACAAAATAAGTTGC
Source organism: Sternotherus odoratus (assembly GCA_032164245.1). Taxonomy (NCBI): domain Eukaryota; kingdom Metazoa; phylum Chordata; order Testudines; family Kinosternidae; genus Sternotherus; species Sternotherus odoratus. The sequence goes on from JAVMKO010000004.1 coordinate 38,537,176, forward strand.
TTATGCATATATACAAACATGCACATTCACCAAACAATACAATCTAAGGAAACAGATCTATAAACAGATGGCAGAGGCTTGAGCAAAGCTGGAGAGAGATAAGGTATTCAAGCAAAATAAACGGACCTTGTGATATGTCCAACCTCAAATAGACTCAGTGATACAGTGAGGCAAAAATACTTAGTGAAAGCATGCAATGAACTCGAGATAGTTCCCCTGACCCTGAGGCTGCTTACCACTGTTGTCACAGCTTTGGTTGAGTGGGTTTTGTTCTGAAACTTAAACATTAGTTCAGCCAAGAAATGGAGGTTAGAAATGCTCTAAGATGATAGCTTTTCTGATATAACTCTGACAGGAACTGGCTGACCTAATATGTTGGTAAAAGAAAGTAAAAGTTTTTTTTGCAGTTTTGAAAGAACTGAATTGCCCTATAGCTGAGTTTACTTGATTGTACAAACCAAAGTGATTTCTAACAGAATATTAACTTTCAGGTAAAGCTGAGAATGTATGAATTAGCCATATCAATGGACTTAGATCAGGTTCATTTGTAGATAGAGATCTGAAGAACAGGAAAGCACTTTCTTTGTCCTATAAATGGTATGCTGTAAGAGGGGGTACCCCCAGCCTCTATGCTCTTGAGTACAAAGGCTGGGCCTCTTCTATGCCAGACCAACAAGTCCTTTTCCCCCCACACCCCCACCTTGCCAGTTGGGGTTCTTGGGGTCACCAATCACTGCCACTAATCGGGTATACTTCCAAAACCTTGGAGGGGCCCCCAATCTTCCCCTAACCCTGACTTTGTACCCCCTCACTGGGTATTAAAGTCAGACACCTGAAGACTGCTTCCCTTCACCCTGACCAGCTGAAGGCAGACTTCCCTTAACCCTGTCTCTCTCAACCTGAGAGCCAGACCCTAACCTTGTACCCCTTCCTGGGATTCAAAGTTAGATACCTGGAGGCTGCTTTCTGTCCTTCACCCTCCCCGGCTGAAGGCAGACTTCCCCCACCCCTGTCTCTCTGTACCTGAGAGGCAGACACCTGGAAACTGCTTTCCTTCATCCTCCCCGGCTAAAGGCAGACTTCCCTTAAACCTGACTCTGTCTTCCTCCCTGGAAGCCAAGTCAGATACCAGGGGGCTATGCACTTCCCCCTACCTCCTCTCTTCCCTGTGAAGAGAGAAAAACCGACTGCTTCCTCCCTCCCCTGTCTAACCTGACGGTAAGGAGAAACAGTCTTCACACTCCAGCTAGGCCCCTAGCTGCCCTGGTTCCTATTCCCTTCCCTTCCCCCTTCCCAGACTGGAAGCAGAGAAAAACCCTAAGGGAAATAAACCAGACGGTTTTATAACTAGAAAATTTAATTAAAAAAAAGGTTAAAGCAGAGATACAGACACTTTACATTTGGGGTTTCCCACTGTCTTCTGAAAAGGAAAGAACACCCCAAAAGGCACAGCTTATTAGAAGAATCAAATGGTTATACTCACATTAGCTAAGTAGAAGCATAAGAGAAGAAAAGCTGAGTTATCTCCATAGCTAGAGACACACTCCTGGACCCTTGCCCATGTTGCCTGGCAAGCTCCCTGCCTCATGGACAACCAAGATGGAACTCCCCTGGCCCTGGCCTCCTCCCTGGAGACCAGCCAAGATGGAACTGACTGTTTTGCTCCTCCCTTCTTCATGGGCTCGAGGGTCCTCCCTCCCCCATGGCAGGGAAACTCCTACGTTACCTGTCTCAGATAACAAGCCCCACCCAGGCAAGGCACACTGTGTTAGATAACATAGCCCAACCCAGGCAAGGCACCCTTCACACTTATAACATATGCGCTCCTCTGGAAATACCTCATATTTTCCCTTATTTGTACAATGTTCATTCATTTACCATTTTCTTTCACAAGGTCTCTTATAATTTAAAGTAAGAAGAAAGACAGAGAATGGAAGGGCTTGGGCATTTTCCTCAAATCAATTCAATTGAACGAACATCTCTGCACACTTATCAGTCTCTCTCATTCTGTCTCCAAAAAAAATTAAAATAAAAAATAGCTAGCTGTCCTCTGTTTCCATTCATAATTGCTTTGCTTACTTAACTTGACACACTTAACCCATATGTTTGCAGCTCCAAATGAAATAATTTAACTTAAATTCCAGTAGTTATTTAAATTTTCTCATTTATATATTATGTGTTCATATTTCCTAAACTTTCACAAGGCTGTATGGTGAGTATATATATTCATTCATAAGTATGAATATGTCTATGCGGTGATTTAGAAGCTGCCCTTCTCATGTGAGAATAAATGACTTCTTTAGCCTTTCCTCATAAAAAGGTATTTATAAACCTAGAAGCAAGCAACTAAGGGCCTGCTCCTGCTCCATTTTCAAATCTTCCTCTCTGGAGACACGCAGAGATAATTTAAAGCAGGCCTGCATTTGCAAGGAAATAGTCCAGAAAGTATTGTTTTGAGGAGTCTTATGATTTCAAACAAGATACACCGATTTATGAAATTCAGCAATGTCACCACTGTAAACCCAAATATTTTGATATGCGTTACTTATTGATATAATGTAGCACAATTGGAAATGTAATAAAATTCTTCAGGCCAATTGTCATTATTGCTGTGTAAAATATTCAGACAAGAAATTTGGCTAATTGTGAGGTTCTTCGCTAAATGTGAAAGTTTGCATGCAAAATTTGTTTTTGTTAGCAAAAATATCTTTGAAACTGGAACAACAGTTTGGAGCTATTGCATATCCAGGGACATTTTAATGCAGTTTTTTCATAGGCATCTTGAGTTTTGAGCCAGGACTTGTCAAGAGGTGAAAAGTACGTGGTATTCCTTCTGTTTCCCTGATTAATTAAGCAATGAGAAGTTTGTAAAAGAGTATTGATTTTTAAAGTCCAGAAGAATAGTAATCCAAATTAGATAGTAGACTGGGGATTTGATTGTGATTTTGTACTTCCGAAATTTCAAAACTTTTCATTTTGCACAGAGTTAGGGTGACTAGACAGAAAGTGTGAAAAATCAGGACAGGGGTTCCTATATAAGAAAAAGCCCCAAATAATGGGACTGTCCCTATAAAATCGGGACATTTGGTCACCCTACATAAAGTGTGGTTTTTTAGTAGTAATCTTATAAGAGCATAAGGTATTTTTTATAAAACATTTATAAATGTTTATGGAGTGAACCTCATAGCATAGGGATTATGTATTATTTAACAAAGTCCTCATGGTTTTACTTTTGTGTTTCCCACTTAAAATATACTTTTTAGCAGGGTTTGGGGGGAAAAATGGCGATAATCCTGCTTTCACCCTTTTCTGTGTCACTGATGAGGTACAGTGGTAGAACCACAAAAAGGATCTTGTACAGATGCTACCTATTTACGGGTTCATCTTCTGTGGCTAAGGAGAGTTCAGTTTCCATTGCTTTATATCCATCTTGTTACACAGCAATTCAAGTTTATTCAAACAAATAAAACACCTATGATTACTTTAAGGGTATTTTTATTGTGGAAAAATATCTTCTTACGAATGCAGCACTGTTCATCTACTATACCTTTAATAGTAATAATCTTGTAAGTGGTATGATGTTACTACTGCTATCCATACCTTATTATTTAAAATCATATTTTAGCGTGATAACGTCTTGAGGAAAGATATGCATAATACATTATGCAAAAGCTAAGGAAACCTCTCATGATTTCTAGCATCAAAGGTCATCTATTCTTCTGAGATATTAGTGACCTTTACATTAATTTTCCATTTTATGAATTTTTATAAATTACTTAGTAGTGTGGAAGAGTGCTTAGATCACAATATTTCGAGTTAATTTAAAAAATTAATGTCCATAAAACTTTAGTAAATATTAACCTAAGTAATTATTTTGTTTGCAGTGCATATTTAATATAAATCAGAGCTGGAGATGTGACTCGTTGAGATTACCTGTTACTTGTATAGTCAGAAACAGAGAAATGGCTAATATTCGTTTGGAGATCAATACATTTACCAAACAGCAAATAGATTGAGTAAGACTGTAAGACTACGTTTTTGTTAAACAAAAGCATAAATGTGAATAAAAGGAAAAATGTAGAAAAAAACTCATGATCACAAGAACACCAAAACCGCTACAATGCAAAAGAACTTATCTTAACTATGCAACTCAGGAACCAAAGCATGGTAAGGAGAACAAACAATAAATCCTGTTGTTACCTAAGAAACTGCAGAGAATAGATTGTATTGGTGCTAATTAATGTAGTTATGCTACAAATACAAGGCAAAGGTGAACATTTATCAGTCTTAATGTTTTTCATGGTCTGAAGTGTTTGAATGCATTTACAAAATGGCTATGTATTTTTTAAAGGTGATATGTAAACTTTTCCCCCAGTTTTTACCTGACTTCTGCCAACCAGACTCTATAGGTGAAACTCAGGGTAGAATATAGGAACAGACTTATTATTTACTGAATCAGAGGGATTCCTTCTCCAGCAATGGCCTATGTCTGGTCTGTACACACAATATCAATAATTCTCACAGTATCAACAATCCTTTACTGTTTGTGCATGGATACAAAATCCGTTGACTTAAATTGCAGTTGGATATGGCCCTGTGACAGTCAGATGTTTATTGGTACTATAAAAGATTTATTCTGAAAATGAATGCTGCCTTATAAGAACTCAGAAGATGAAGATAAATACGCCACAGATTACTGTTGCATTTACTGTAGATTCAACATTTTAAAAGGATAAAGGGCTGGATTTACTTTCACATGAGATTTACACTAGTCTATCTCAATTGACTTCAATAGGGTTATTCCGGATTTATTACAGTTAAATCAGGCTCAGAATTTTTCAGTTTTTAAAAATTCATTCATGTGAAGAATGTATTTAATTGGGGATTGTGTGTATGCATATCCAAAACTTGCACATTTCAGCACCAACAAGACAATGAACTTCAGACATTCCTACTGAAAAGAGGACAATGAAAAAAAATGAAAATTCAAAATACAGATGTTGGAACTGGTACACCTAAATCTCTCCTAAATTAAGCTTTCAGTGCAATATGATCCCTCATCAAAAGAAATAGAGGGGGAGTTTTATATCTTTTAAAACCTTTCTAAGAGGACTATTTTGTGAAGACACAGAAAGAACTGCACTAGGAGGTTTTATGACCAAGAGGCGGCTGACAGAAAATATTTTTTAAAAATAGACTCTATGCAAAGGAGTTCTTTTCTCTTAAAATAAGATCATTACTGTTCAATTCTTCCAGCTTTAGATCTATTCTTGAAGTTTATGTCTTCTTTAAAAATTCAAAAGGCGTTTCGTAAATCTGTAACAAAAGCAAAGTTAAAAAAAAATTAGACTCTCTCTAATGAGCATCACAATCATGACTTAATCATGGAGGAGGCAAACTTCTGAAGAGAAAAGTGCAAGGAAGACCCACAATAAAATTGAGTAAACAAACAAAACAATAATCTAAGAAAAAAGGCTATCAGAAATTAAAACTAAAATGTGGCAAAATAATAGAGATTGAAGATAAATATATTTAAACCCATAGGATGAGACAAATTCAGAACACATAATTCCAAAACATAATGAGTCATGAGCTTTCTTAAATGCTTGTTAGAAGTTATTGATGAAAGAGTTGAGAAAACCCTGTGAATAAAATAATGAACTGAAAAACCGAAAGTTTAAAGCAGCCTTCACTATTGTAAAGAATTCTCCCAGTCTGCCACTAATCTGCCTGCTTTCCTAGTTTTCATGGGGTGATATATACTCAAAAAAGGTAATCAATTATGGCTTATTTTCAGCAAACTTTAAGCTTATTTACTATGATGAAATTTAAGGATGTCTCACTTTAATCATGTGTGATCCAATGGAAGTAAATTCCTGGTAAAATTTACTGAAGATGATTAACTATATATATATTATATATTATAACTACTTTGCTGAATCAAACCCTCAATTGCTGGATGATTCTATTTGCTAATGCATGTGCTTCTTACTTTTATTTTATCGTTTGAGATTATTCCTTTTTTCATTTGTTTCCTTCAGTTCTATCATTTTCCATATTTTCTCCATTAAATACATGCAAGACGTGCTAAATGTGATCATATACTCACCTTCTACTTTTATATTTATTCAGAATGTCTGTCTTTAAATATTGTAAAAATTAAGATTAAAAATGAACAAAAAATAGAGGAAATTAGTCATTCAAGAACTCTTTCATACAATTCATCATCAGTTGTATCTCTAAGGCTGAAAACAACCTTTTCCACTGAGTAATAGTGTTCGAACCTGTGTAGAGAGTGAACAAATCTCAGCCTACAAAAAGGAATCATAGACCTTTTCTAAAAAAAAAGTTAAAATAGATGTTCCAAATAAGATTTTCTACAGTACTATATTTTAGCATATAAAATTGAAGTAATGGAAACAAGGTCAAGGACCTCAATAGCTACCTAGAAAAGGTATACTCATCTGTAATAACAGCTATTACAATATCACTGCAAAGCATTCAGCTAGTAGCACATATTTTTCCATTATATTGTATTTGCATTTATATTGCATGTTTTATATACTGTGTCTTGAAAGTACTTTTAAAAGAATTTCCTCACAGGATAGATACAAGTTGCGACTGTCATATCTTTGGTATTAAGACAAATGTATTAATCCTAATAAAAGTAATATGCAGTGAGCACATAAGTGACCCATATTTATTGTGGCAGTCTATATATGAAACATGCTAAGTATCTTTAATACACTAATAGCAGCTACAGTACTTGGAGGTAACATGTTTTATCTGCAAAGAGTGAGAAGTTTTCTGTTTTGTAAGGACAATTCTTTGTATCTTTAAAAACATAACACCCATAATTCTTTAAAATCAGTCTATATTAAACTTTCCTTATTAACTTCTGTGATTACACACAAATACAGGTAATTTTTATGCCAGGTTTTCCCTGTTCTTGAAAGTTACCAAACAAAGCCCAACACATCCTTTCTTCCCTTTCATTTTACCTTATCTAAATTTATCATTCTGTCTTTGGGCACATGTATGAAAGATTCAGCAGTCCTGGATTTGCAGACAGCTCCAGGGTTACTATGCAAAGCAAATTTTAAAGTGAATCACTACCTTGGTTTCAGATCTCTAATCTTGAGACTTTACAAGGCATCAGTGACCTAATGTACAATTCAAAACTTTCTCTTCACTGACATTTTTCACAAGACAAGTTCAATAATTTGAGTCTGACTTTATCTAGTTTAAAAGGACTTTATTACAGTACCTCCAGAAAGTGAATCAGTTACACAGGAACAAAGTTGAGCCAATATAATTTATGATTACAGTAAGATACACATGATATTATAATGGTCATATCATCAGTGGTATAGATTTAAAGTCCATACAACAATTCCAATACCTCAGCTCAGTACTCAGCTATGATGGGAATGTGGGTGTGAGAAGTAGCATGAAAAGTACTTGGTGCAAATTGAGTGAGTTGTCTGCAATAAGAATATGCTAACTAAAGAGAAAAGTGTATGAAATCGTGATTTGGCCAACCATGACATACAGTTCAGAATGCTGGTGTTACGCTTCCCAGGGTTGTGAGGCACCTTGCTATTGCCTTCTGTTATAGAGAAGTCTTGTATGTGCCTGCAGGGAGTCAGCTTCCCACAACATAAGACACAGGCAACACAAGCATTCCCCTCTAGGCGTATGCTGTCCCTCTTCTCTTTATATAGGTTACCAATAGGTATACTCAAAGCTCCAAGTTCTCCAACCATTTCCCTGTATCATCCAGCCTGTGCTTCATTGGACACTGGACAGTATTCACAGATTCATTACTTCATAAGGAATAGTACATCAGCTAAATTCCTTCCATGTTTACTTTGATTATGTCTATACTGTATTCATGGTGTATGATTGCAGCTCATGCTGATATACCCAAGACAACTTTACTTTACCAGAACAGTGAAGCCACAGCAGCACCGGTTTCAGACATGGCTTTACTGCTCTGGTTCCTGAACTAGCTAGATAAATAGTTCAGGAATGTCTACACAAGCTGCAGTCATTCCCCATAATTATAACAGTTTTACCTTCTGCCTTTATCATAGTAACATTTTGGTAGTTCATGTTTTAATACACCTTAATGCAACTAATTCTAGACTGTTTTCAATCATTTTTATGTGAAGGTTACTTTGTTTATTTTCTTTTGTGACTGATCCTTCTCAACACTGGAAAACAACCACAGTATTTGTTATGAAGTCCAGCTCTCAGTATATATAGGTAATATTTTTTGCATACTTCACTTTACCATACTTCTTCTAAGTGCCATACAAACATTAATTCATGAATTAATCACCACAATACTACTTTGTCGTAGATAAATATTATTACACTTATTTTTTTTTGAAGATGTGGACATAAAAACACAGCACAATAAAATTACTTGCTTAGTCACCCAAACTAAGATGGGATTAGATTGTGACCTGTAGTCTTTGATCAGTCTACTAAACTATGATGTCTCCTATACTCATACTGTGACAATCCTATATAATAAAAGGCTAGGGAAGTTTGTGTGAAGCCGTCATGCGCAGTAGAGACGGCCCAGACGAATGGAATGCTGGGAGGTGTAGTTCGGCAACACAATATGGCCGCCGCGTGTGTGCCACCGAGAGGGAAGCAGGGTCTGGATCAGAGGCGCGGGGAGCGTGGGCAGGAGGGTGGCTGGGCGCAGGAGGCACAGGCAGGGGGCCCTTGGAGTGGGGGGAGCTCTTGGAGTGAGGGGAAGGGGGGGGCTGAGCGAGCGGGGGGACCCTTGGAGTGAGGGGGAGGGGGGTCTGAATGATCGGGGGTGGGGGGGAGGGGGGCTGAGTGAGCGGGCCCTTGGAGTGAGAGGGAGGGGGGCCGAGCGAGTGGGGGGGCCCTTGGAGTGGGGGGACGGGGGGCTGAGCCAGCGGGGGGGGCTTGGAGTGGGAGGAGTGGGGGCTGAGTGAGTGGAGGAGGGCCCTTGGAGTGGGGCAAGGGCTGAGCGAGCGGGGGGGGGGCTTGGAGGGGGGAGAGAGCTGAGCGAGCGGGGAGGGCCTTGGAGGGGGGAGGGGGGAGAGAGCAGAGCGAGTGGGGGGGCTGCGAGCCGTTACTGTTGGCCCGTGTACACGGGCTTTTAGACTAGTATTTCATAATTGATTCTAGGAGTGACTATGAAACTGGAGAGGATAAGTGTTTGTATTCTAACTGCCAAGATATAGTTTTCAGAGCCAATTTTCATTTCATCATGTATAATGTTCCATTTTGCTCATGGAAAGGAGTTGGTGAAATGCTTTTCATTTATGTCTAAGTTCAGTAATGTGAATCCTTGTTTTTTAGAAAAAAATATTGTATGATTTTGCTCCTATCTGAATATTTATGTTTGTTACTTTCAGCGGATGTTTTAGAAATCAACTGGCTGAAAGTCCAAAACTTATTTTCATATTTTCATATATACTGGCACTGGATTGTTTTACTGTGTGTGCAACAATGTAATTCTTGGAAGAATGGGATGCTTATAATAAAACAGTACTTTAATTCTAATTTACATAATTTTTTGGCATGGCAACAGAACCCAATACTAGCTCATTAATTTCCCTTCAGCACTTAGATAACTTAGTAGTAAGCATGTTATAAGAATCTATATAAACATTATTGATGAGTTTTTTTAAAATTCCATTCAAACAGGGAAAAAACAGTGGTGGATAAAGGACACTGTTATGTGTTCATGCCAAGTTTTTGATGCATGATATTCCATCTGTAATTTCCAAGTGTTCTTAACTTTCATTTTCAAGTGAATTGAATTGTTACTTTAGAAACCCTCAGATGACAAAGGCTTCCGAGAGGACACCGCCTGAAATTGTGATGAAATTAATGAGACTTGGGAGACCTTCTGCCATCATGTGGATGATGTTTCTGATGGGTCAAAACTACCTTCCTAATCTCTCTATTTTAGATTCCTGACTGATAATTTTTGGACAGCTCCCTCTTTCCCTCACACAGCTGACCATTCTTGAGCTGGATGTGGACAAAATATACGTAAGAATCACCCACCCTCTTTTTTTAATCAGAACAATTCTCCTCCAAGAGGAGATTAATGTTCTCCCTTCAGAGGCAAAAAGAATCCATCACCTTGATCCCTCCACCAAAAACTTTTGAATCCTGCCAAATTCCAAAATTTTCATATAGAAGTCTCTACCTAAGAGACCAAGGAGTAGAAGAATTAGTGAGGCACTACAACCACTCCTTGAGTACTGCTGTCTCACCATACTTCCCATAGAGATTGTCATAATTCTTGGATGACTTGCTTAAAAAAAAACCCACAGAGTTCAAAATGAGTGTTGGTATTGAAATATGTTCTGATAAAGATTGACTCCTACAAACTTATGTTATTTCCCTGAAAGAAGCCTACCTCCCCTCTACTAGAGCATTAGCAAAGAATTTTTGAAAAGATCACTCGGGCCTCATAGTATACCAGAAAAATGAGTCAAGCAAAACAACCACCTCCTTTCTAGAATTTGTCCCATTCATATAAAAAGAAATCACAGAAGCATTATTGGCATCAGGACCACCACTGAGTCTCACCCTGCTCTTCTTGGATAGAATATGAATTTTTAAACACTGTTTTTGCATTGCTTGACCAGCTCTAGTTTATACTATCATGTAAACACTCAGGCCACATCAATATGTTTAAATGAACAGTCTTTTCACAATTTGTCTCACAGCTCTCTGTTTTCTCATTGTGTCTTGCTTTGGTTTTTAGTAGTATTTTACATGTATGTCAATGTTTTGTTTTTTGTTTGTCAACAACTGAGTATAATAGCTACTGTACTATACATTTTTGAAACCACGGCATGCTAGAAAAATATGAGTTTTTAAAAAAAAATTTAATGAAAGTAATATTCTGTGATGTAATTATTAATATGCTACCTTTAATAATTATAATATTAACAGAAGATATGAGGTGTATAAATGGTTACACATCAGTTCACATCATTGCCTCACTAATATAAATCCATTAATTGTAGAATTTGTGTATAATTTTACTGCTCTCTGATGGGCCTTGCTAATTAATGAGTATACCAATGCGTAAAATGCCTCTGTATTAAGGGTTGACTTAAGCTATGTACTTTTACAATCTAATTTCTTGTTGTAGAGACTCCTTTGATGTTTAACTGCAGCACAGGGGGCATATTGTCATCTACTAATAATTTGGCAAAGCTGAGAATCTGAAAAGTATTACACTTAGAAAGGGGGAAAACATGTCAAATGTATTAGATGAATTAAGCCTCTTAGCTTGAATAGAAATTGTTCATAAACATTGTGGGATGTTTTTTTTTCAAATGTATTAACTATTGGATAGGTGTATGGATGTATGATTTGAATTCTGGTTTGTTTAGCAGTAGAATATTTTAAGTCTCATGATCTCCTGCACAATTAGACACTGTGTGCTATGTAAATAGATTTCTTGTGGAAAACTGATTTAATTTATAATTGATTGGATTCTTTCGCTATCACATCTTTTGATTTGTTATTAAATTAATAATCTTTTGAAATTATGAAGTCTACCTGAGTTTCAATGAGATTTTGAATCCCAAGTGCCTAAGTAACTTTTGAACATGGGATTTAAAAAAAAAAAAATTTAAAATTTTTATCCTAAGAGAAAAATATAGTCACCTTTGTAGTTATTAAAGAAAAATACTGTGGTATAAATAAAAACATTCAAAAGAATAGTAGTTGTACAGTCTAAAACAATACAGAATTCAATATATTATAAAAAACATAAGAGCAGTAATGAGGAAACTGATTACAGATAAATACATGACATCGCTCCAATATTTAATTCAATCCAGATCCATAAAATATGCATCTTCACAAAAAACGTGAAAATTAGTCTGAAATGTACACTTGGGCAACAAAGTACATGATGCCTCAACAGCTAATAGGCATTTCTGTTGGCAAAGCACACTCACCTAGTGAAGTATGCTGCTCAATTAGCATATATGTGACAATGCAACTTCTGAAATATGCAGCTTGTTAAAGAAAGCATTGTAAAATTCAACAGTTAATGTGTATACAGTAGTTCAATCTAGAAAGTGCAGGCAACTGAATCTTTAAAAGAAGAAAAGGATCAACAAAACATGGATCTTCATTAATAAAATATGCAAAATAAAGCAGTAAATTATGCATCCTGATTATTAAAATATGCAAATTGATCAGCAGCATGCATAACAATTTGACTAGAAAAATATGTACATAAGTCAATGAAAAATCAGCAAGCTGTGCAACTTGGGATATGCATTATGTAATTTGGTCACAAAATTAAATGAAATATTAACTATCAAATGCATTATTTAGTTGAATCATTAAAGTAAACCAAAATTATTTAGGGCCCATTCCTGAGAAGTGGTGGAACTTCCAATGCCTTCAACAGAGGTTGTGGGTACTCAGAACCTCAAGGGTTTTATCATGGGTGAAATTGTGGCTGTACTGAAGACAATGGCAAAACTTACATTACCTTCAATGGAATCAGGATTTCACTTCATCTCTTTGAAATTACCTTGCTGATGTATTGAAAACAGCATTTGGTGAGCACTAGAGCAAGATGCATAGCACATTTATAGATTTAGCTTTTGTTTGTTTTTGATTTTCTGTTCATTTTTAGTTATTTTCTGTTTGTTTAATATTCTGGATGTCATGTGTAGTTATTGCACAGTGCATACCTGTTATGAATGTGTGTGTGTGTGTGTGTATGTGTGTGTATTCCTGCAGAAAATAAGCTCCCTTTACTATAAAATGAGTTGGATCTGTATTTTGAGGAAACAAATCCAATATCTTATCTTCTTTAAGGTCACCTGGGTTTAGATTCATAAGGAGGATTTACACACTTAACTATCATTTTAAGCATCTAACTCCAACATTTGGTGCTACTGGCATTCAGAAAATCAACATTCAGCTGCTGCCTAATCCCTTATGTGCCTAAAGACCCCCAACATACCTACATTTCAGTGGCTGGGTACACACACAGCTGCCGAAATCCTGACACCGTCCAGCAACTCAGCACCTAAACTCCAGCAGTATTCACAAATTAGGTGTTTCCTTGCCTTTAGGGTCCAATCCAATAGGTCTCCTCAGAGCACCCCAAACCCCCACAAAAGACACTATCAGAGGAGCACTCCCCCAAGCCATGGGAAACCCAGGGTTGAAACCCCAACTCTGCTTGCTCTGCATCAAGGACTTGAACTTTATCTCCCATCTCAGTGCCAAACAATTGGATTCTCTCAGTCTCTCTTGTCTAAGCTCTTCCACTGTGTATAAATATTGAAATATTCATTGGCAAAAGGGGACTAGACCATGAGTCTCTCACTTCCAAAGTGAGGTGCTCTAACCACTGATCGGTTGAGTCATTTTCTCTCTACCCCTGTGTCATAAGTATAAAGTAGCCTAGAATTACTGCTTACCTGTGAGGGGTTAACCTGAAGGTAACCTGAGAGGGGGAAAGGAACCAATAGAAACCGGAGATGCTAATCAACCTCAGAGACAAAGAGAGGTTTTGTTTCAGTTTAATCTCTCTCACTCTGTTCTCTCGGGCTATGTGATGAACCACACCTATGTCTTTTACTCTACCTATCTATAATCTTCTAACAAGTCAAGTTCAGTAGTAAGTGCTTGAACTGTATCACTTGATAATTGATCCACGGGGTTCCTTATACTGTTAAGCTTTAGGAGAGGAAGAATTCCCAGGGAGGGTTCAGTGGTGCTGTGTGATGCAAGTGGGTTTTTTCTATTAATTTCTGTACAAGAGATTTATGCTTTTCTTTTTCTTTAATTAAAATCTTTTTTTTAAGACTGTCTGCTTGTTTCCATTGGATAGATTCTGGTTTGTATCGGGCAAGTCTCACAGAAAAAATGAGGGTTTTTTTCCTGTGTGTTCTCAAGCCTCTCCCAGGTAAAGGGAGGGGGCAGGGTGGATTAACAGAGGGGTTCCAATTTACCCAAACCCATTGTTTTGTGGGCTTAAATTGGTGGTGGCAGTGAACCAAGTCCAGACACAGAAGAAATTTGTGTTCTGGGGGAAAAAGTTTTAACCTAAGCTGGTAATATAAGCTTGGGGGTTTATTTATTTTTTTCATGCGGGTACCCACATCTTCACCCTAGAGTTCAGAGTGGGGAGGCAATCCTGGCACCTTGTGTTTCCCTTGGGGTAGGCCCCAGTGCTTCACACATAGGTTCATTCATCATAATGTACGAGGCCTCGCCTAGGTCTTTACATATGCTGTGTAGTTTGGCCCTAAATGACCAGCTTGGGTTTTTATACTTATAAATGCAACATTTGCTAAATTCACAAACCAGAATGTTAAATAGCATATCCCTTGTGCTGCATAGTTTATAATTGACTTTCCTTCCTTATGGAGTCTCAAATATATAGATTATAAATTAGTGGGGCAGTGGAGTGAAACAGAGTGTAAAAGATTGTAATAAAACTGAATACTTTATATCGTCTCTCACTATTATGATCATTACCAAAGATAGTTATTAAATCTCAAAAGATTACTTTAATTGAATTGCTTGTATAATAATAATTTACTGTTTCTAGACTCCCATATATTTAAAAAAAGCACTACAGCTTCTTTTCTTTAAATCTAAATTTATCTGTAACATTGAATTTTCACACAAACAAAATCTTCTCTCTGTTATAGTCAGGCTAGACTCCTGTGGCACCCAATTGTTTAGAACAGTGCTGCAGTTCATTTATTATCATTATCTCTAAAGTATTATAAGGTTAATGCCATTTTATTGCTTTTAATGTAGTTGCCCATTTGTTGATACCATCTTGAGATGTGCCAAATGGTTTAAAAGCAACAGCATACAGAAAGTCTGCAAACTGATCATCATATTTAAAAAGGCAGTTGAAGTTAAGAGTGTTTCAATCTGGCCTAGTCCTCTCTTCTTGAGAGGCACCAGTCTGTTGTAAGTGAAACAAGTCCTGGGTCCCACATGCTTCTAAGACTGCTGGGGCTGTCTAGTGTCCAGTAACTTTCTGACTCTGGGTTTGCACAGTTCACTGCCAGACCTCTGGTCTGAGCCCTTCCTTTGGTCATGGGGCTTCAAAGACTAGCCACCTTAATCTCTGTGAACTCTTAGAACTCCACACAGCTGTGGGTACTGTGCCTGTAATTTAATACCTTTGAGGGACAACTTGGCAAACAGACACAGGATTAGCAAAGGGAATTGTTAACTTCACTCACTTTACTTTTCAAAAAGCACAAAAGAGGTGAACATCTTTGAAAACAATAAAAATCCTGGGACACATTCTGCCTCACCTGTCGTTAGTCTGATTTCACCCCTTCCACAACTCCAAGATCTAATCCATTATTCAGTTTCAGCAGAGTTTCCCCTTCTCCAAGCCCTTTTTTTGGATATTTGTTGATAGACTTACCTCTCTCTACAGAGAACATCCTTATAAATACAGCCTTTCACTATTTTTGCCAGTATTCTCAGGCAAAAATCTCTACCCCTTCCTCCAGTCAAGGCAGATGTACACTTAAAATACCGTAGCACTGCTCTGCTGTCATGTTTCAGAGCTTCTTCCTTTGGCATTGTTAATCCACCTGCATGAGAGGCAACAGCTATGTTGACGGGAGAAGCCCACACACAGGGTTAGGTCTGTATAACTGCATCACTCAATGGTATGGATTTTTCACACCCTTGAGCAATGTAATTATACTAGTGTAAATTTGTAGTGTAAATCTGACCTTAGTTTTCTGTGATCCATGGGGCTGGGCCAGCAGTCAAGACAAATTTATGACCCTTGATTGCCATAGTCATTCAAATAAGTGTCAACCACCTTACCTGTGACAAACATATGGAATGAACATAAAAGATTGAACTTTTCAAGGTCACACAAAATACAAAATGGTGGTCAGTACACTGGAAGACAAGATACAAAAGTGGAAATTATAATTTGATACAAAGCAGGGGTATCCACTAACTACCCAAGGGATGTTCTTACGTCAGCTTGTTAGATAAAAAAAATCTGCTATTATATTGTCATGCCCTTTAACATGAATCACCATCATATCATAAGCTTGGAACACCAAACTACATTTTGCTATTGACTCTTTCATTTGATGTAACCAGGTGAGAGATGGTGGTCAATGCCAACAGCAAAATGTTATCCAGATACATTTGGCTTCAATTTCTTAAGGACCCACACAATAACAAGACACTACTTTTCAGTAGTTGCCTATTTTTTTCCCTTGGGGGGAGCAATTGTTTGCTCAGGTACAGTATTGGATGTCTCTGACCCTTTTGTATAAGTTTGTATCAGCACAACACCTAGCTCAGTGTCTGAGGCATCTGTTAAAATGTTGAAGGGTCTGCAAAAGTGTGGGTTTAATACAATTAGCTGTTTATTCGGGGTTTCCTTCAGTTTACTCAAACCCCTTTAACACTATTCAATCCAATCCACTTTCTCAGGCTTACCCTTTTATGCTATTCAGTGAGGGTAGCAGCTATGGAGCTAACATGAGGGACTAATAACCTGGCATTCCAATGAAGGCTAGTGCCTGTTTTCTGGGCTTGAGAGAGGGCCAACTCCTAATAACCTCCACCTTTGTGTATTCTGGCTTGATACAGCTAGTTCACACTCTATGGTCCAGATAGATCATGTCTGCCCCTTTACAATTCTCCACCTTTACAGTCATTTCTGCAGTCTGAATTCAGTTGAGCACTTCCACGTAGGAATCATTGTCCACCCAGATCTGACTAAAGAGACAGATATACTCTATATATGCCAGGTCAAAATTTTGTTATCCTATATAACAACCATCTAGCAGGCTATAGTGGACTGCAGTTATATTTCAGAGGCCAAAAGGCAAAGGACAGAAATCTTAGCTATGTATATACTACAGCTTATGTCGGCATAATTTTTGTTGCAATCAGGGGGAGGGTGGGGAATAAATCTCCCCCGAGCAAAATAAGCTACACTGACATAAGCGCCAGTGTGTACTTTGCTATGTCGAAGGGAGAGCTTCTCCTGCTGATCTGGCTACTTCTGATCCCAGGCACTGGAGCAGCTTAGCCAACAGGAGAACTCTCTCCTGTTGGCTTAGAACAGTTACACTAGAGAGCTTACAGCAGTGCATCCCAGTGTGGATGATTTAAGCCTGACATCAGTATTCAAAGGATCTGCAGATATCTTTTTGTGAAGCCAGTAATGGTAAGGTATTGCACACACCCTCCTCCCCCTGCACATACTTGTCTAGTATATCATCAGTCCTACAAATGAGATACAGGTGAGACATTGTGATGGTATTAAACTTTCAACAATTCACACAGACTGATAGTTCCATCCTTTTAAGGTGCCAGCACAAAGGGTGATGCTCATAGATTGAATTGCCCCAAACTTCAGCATACCTTCCATTTCCTTCTTTAGGTTATGAATTTCTTTCCCAGAGATTCTAAAAGGAGAACTACAAAGGGAGCTTTGGGTACCATCTCAACCCAGCAAGTGAGATGTGTCCAGGCTTACTGGAGAACAATAACTTGTAAGTCTTCAGCTCCCTTATGATCAGTGCTTATTGAGCAGGCATCAAGTGTTCAGAACGGAGTATGGAGTCCAATGAAAGACTGATCCATTTCTATCATCAGATCCACAAGGGGGATCCTCTTTCCATCTCCCAGAACCAGATACAGCGCTATGGGGTTTGAAAACTTTCACAATACAGTTATGGCAACTTCCTGAGATGTAGCAATGTTCAGATGGACACAGTAACACAATTCAAAGTTTCTCTGCTTTCTACATACTGCATTTGAAAGATGGCCATGCTCCTCTGACACTGATCCAAATTGTCCTCTAACTACAGTGCTCTCTCCATAGAACACCCTGACTACTCCTAATTCTCTTTCAGTTGGTCTGCCACTTGTATCTTTCAGTAGTGTGATGCCCATGAAAGCTGGATTGTCATTTGAAATATCTGAAACCATCGAGTTTGAAAGCTATCCAATCTGTCGTCTTTTCCCTCACTAAAACAGCAGTAGATGAAAAAAATAAATAAAAGCAGATTATGTATGTATGACATAAGTAATCAGAAGCTTAGTTAATGGACCATTGCAAATATGATCCATAGACACATTATTGGCATATAAACTGGTCACAACAAGGATTTTAATGAGACTTGATAGGTTAGTTAAATCGGATTCTTGACAGGTTATCCAAATGCATTCAAGCTGAAAAAAATCTGGCATCAAAAAGTTATCAACATTTATGACAGCAAATAGTTGGAATTAGTAAAACATGCAAATACTAGAGCACATAGCTATCAAAACATTTTTCTATAATGAGAATTACATCTTCAGTGGAGAAGAGTTCTGTTAGAATTGCATCATCTCTTTATTAAATACAAGATTCAACAATGTATACTTTAGTAGTGAAAGGCAAAATGTGTTGTAAATATTTGAGAAAAACTAACATGTATTTGGTATCCGTGGAGCTCAGCCAATCCCAAACATTTTAGCCAGAGGTCATATAATAAATAACATCACCCGCAAGGGATAAACAATAAGGTAGGTGATAGTACCTTTCTGTATGTGTGAGGGACAAGGAATCCAATAAACAAAAGAGCACGTATCCCAGGCAATCAAGGAAGTTTGGTAAAATAGTGCTGTCATAGGACTTGAGTCTAGTGCATTTTTCCATTTATGTTAATCTATCAGAACAAACTTGTAATTGCTTTCCCTATCAAAACTGACATCAGGATTTACAGGCATTTGCTTTATTCTCAGAATTAGCCCGATTTCCCACCTCTATAATTTTTATTTTTGTTATCCATCTTTCTTTCTTCCTGTGACATATAATCATAACTTGCTTCCCCTTACAGAGTGTATAAATTGCTCCCTGCCATTCACATTGCAGAAGTTCAAAACATATACACTCGAAATTGTTGAGTCATAATTCAGCAGTTCCTCAAATTGAACTGGAGTGTGATGTCAAATTGTCTTTGCTTTGGCCAGCAACAAAACTGCTGTTTTCTATTATCTCCTTTCTACTGTCCATGTTTGCTATAGTACCACAGGAGACCCAAGGGAGAGTGATAAAATTGGTACTGATGAGATGAGCAGTATATATTGCTATAGTAAAAAAGACTAAACAACCTTCCCTTTGAAAACCTTCTCAAATGTTAATATGTCTGACAATCAAATGGTTGAATTCAATTCACTCTTGATTAGTTTATTCACTTCATTAAAATAAAGGAAGATGAGTGTCCAACAGGTGTCTAATTTAGATCTGTATGGGAACTGGTAGGGAGAAGAGTGTTGTTCTCTCAGTGTTTCAGTGTGTTTATTGTGTTGGCAAGTGTGAATTATCACCTACACTAACTGGAGCAAAGGATAAGGATAAGGGATGTAATGTAACTGAGCTGCAACTTTATTAATTCACCGTGGAATTGTCCACCGATAACCCCAAACAGTGCAGGCCATTATTTCTTCCTTAATTGTTTCCACCTCGTGGAGGGCTTCCTTAGTTCACTGTTGGGATCCCACCATCATCTCCTCACATGAAGATTAAGATTTAGAGGGAGAGGGTAGCCTCCTTCCTGTACCAAAGATTAGAAGCCACAATCCTTGTTTTCTAGATTCTTTAAGGGATGCCTTCCCCTAAATCCACTTCCAAATCCATTTTATCAGTGAGCCAGACTCCTACTGGCCTGCACAGGACATCTGGAACAAGCAATTAACTTGGCTGTGTTGCCTTTCTGAAGTTAAGGACAATTAGAGCGTGTTGAACAACAGGCTGAATTGGAATTATGCAATCAAAGATTAGGACCACACCATAGAGAAAAGCAAAATAGATACACTGCCACCCTTGATGTATGGTAAAGAACTGGCTCTGTGTCTTTTTAGTGTAACTGGTGGGATGCACAGTTTCATTCCCCCAATTAGGTTCCATAACTTCTGTCATTATACAGAGCTCTTAGACAGAAATACCCCTTTGGCAAAAAATACTTTCCCACAACCATATATTTGGATAGTACTTTTAATATACATACACTTTCAGTTAACCTGAGTAATGTGTGAAGGCATGGTTTATTTATTTATTTATTTACAGGTGAGAGGACCAACAGCTCTTCTAGATAATATCTTTCAAATGGTCTTTCTTCACTGTTGATTTCCCGATAGGAAATATCTGCTGCAACAATCATCCTTCATGAGTCTTTGTTTTATATATGCCTATGGAAGATATATACATACATACACACAGTTCAATATTACTCTTCTGCAATTTTCCATAGCTGAGTCCACAATTCAGCCAATTTATTTATTTTTTACACAATCATCCCACAATTCAGGTAGAGAATTATAAATTAATCAAATATACAAAAAGAAAGGGACTAAAAGGGTTAATATTTACTAAGAGATGCCTCCTCCTTCCCCTTAGCCAGGTTTCCAGAGAGTTAACAATTCCTCCCTATCAGCCAAAATCTATATCTGCTCCCCAGTCAAAGAGATGTAACCATATTCCTTGAATAACTCATGTATCAGATAATTTTTTATGCAATTATCAATCCACCCTCTTCTTGATGATTCATACATCTTCTGGCCTTCCCCTTCTGTGGAGGTCTGGCAGCTACCTGCCTGTTGTAAAAATGATCAACAAGGGGTTAAATGGGTTATTCAGCATTATGAGTTGGAGTCATATTCCCCTTCTCTTTTACTTCCTCTTTAGTTGGTCGGTCCTTTCCTCCACCCTTTATAGGAAAAGGTCTTATATGTGACCCTGTGGCCTGATGATTAAGTGAACTTCCTCATAAATCTCCAATGGCATTGCCAATAGCTCAGGCAGTACCTTGCCTTTCCACTCACAGTCACCTGCGGGGAGGACCCTTAAATGAGCCATTACTGTTTTTTTCCATGGATTCAGACAAATACACTATCACCACCATCCATTCTACCTGCTTTCAAGCAACTGGGACCTTCAGGAGTGATTGCAGGGACATTGTTCCACAGCCATGTTATAGCTTGTCCCTACACGAGGCACTAGAAGGGTAAGGAAGTGCCTTATTTACCCAGATAGGGGTTGACCAAAATCTGGACCTTCAGGCTGTTTTATTTCATCATCCCCCAACATTATTGCATATAATCAATGGAACATAGCACACAACATTGACATCAGTGCAGATTATTTTCCATTACATAACACAGAGTTAAACACAGATGCAGCAACATGATGTTTTCTCTACCTGTTTGTGTAAATAAAAATAGAAGTTTTAATATCATGTGAGGTCTGTGAGGAGCTAAGCCTTAGACCATAAGACATTGATTCTGACTCTTGGTCAGTTTTGGAGGATTATGTTGTTCATTATACATAATTAATGGGATTTTGCCTGGTTATGGAGTGCAGGTTAGGATCTGTGTAATGTAGACATTTTGTATATTGCATGTGTAGTCACTGAACTTCAGTGGGAGATGTGCTTGAGATATGAATGTAGGATTTGTTCCATTGACTCTTTGGGGCAGCGACTGTCTTTCTGTTTAGTGTTTGTACAGTGCCTAGCACAATGGGGTCCTGGTGTGTGCCTGGGATTCCTAGATATCACAGACATGCAGATTAATAAATAATGAGATAAGAATTTGTCCATTGCTGTATAAATAATAACCTAAAAGCACTTTTTGCCTTCTGCTTGAGTTCTTACTACATCATTAGCATGCATAAAGTTTGTAATCTTTCTTAAATGTCAGAATATGAAAAATAGGCACTCTGCTTAAACACATATATACTATTTGTTCCTGTTAAATATGCTAGAGAGAAGCTTGGTTCAGTGGTGGGACAATCAGGGAGCCATAATGGAGACAGCCTTGGACCTAAGACCACTTAGAGCTCCTTTCATGTAGAGCTTGTCCTCACTGGGTGTGTGTGTGTGTGTGGGAAATCAACAGCAGATACGCAACTTCAGCTACGTGAATCACGTAGCTGAAGTTTGTGTATCTGCTGCCGACTTACCTGCTGTCCCCACGGTGGCGGCAGTCGGCAGCGCGCTCCCCCGTCGACTCCAGCTTGCGCCTTCCAGGAAGCTGGAGTTCCAGAGTCAACGGGGAGCCGCAGGCGATCGATTTATCGAGTCTTAGCAAGACGTGATCAATTGATCACCAGAAGATTGATCCCGCACCGCGGGAGTTAAGACAAGCCCTTAGTTTCACCGCTTGGAATCCATTAAGTCAACTGGAGGGAAGATACAGATGAGCAGCACTTTTCCACACTCTCTGCTACAGCTTGCCACACGCCCAGATGCAGAGGGCCCAGCAGCAGCCTGGGTGTGCCAATAGAGAGCTTCCAACAACAAGTGAATTCCTCACTGACAATTTGCAGCTGGATTATGGACCCTTTTGGAATACTTTAAAAAAAATCACCTTTTTCAAAAAAAAAAAAGGTTTCAAAAGC